>CM060584.1:5000-4805000 GCA_030625065.1 Alectoris magna | reverse complement strand
TACAAAACAGTGCATCTCACTGCATGTGAGAACTTGCTGAATTAAGTGCATCTTATCCTTCAACGCTGCCTAGTCAAAGTAAATAGACTCCGTGGAAATATCACCTGCCAGGCTTTGAATGAGGTGTTAGGAGGTAGACCTTGACATTTGATGCCTCTGAAACAGGTTTGGCTTAAATTCACTTGTTTACTACTGCTGAAGTCGTGAGCAGATTTGTTAGACAGGGCTAATTATACGTGCATGTTCCAAACTCATTTGGAAACCAACATTTGTTGCTTTTGAAACGCTTTAAAATATGCAAATATTTCATACAATGAAGAGAACTGATTTCTTATTTATTTATTTATTTTTTTTAGCAGGAATCCACAAATGATATTAAAAGCAAAACGTGATTTCAGCAGAGGAACAAAGTGAGAATCCATTCTATTTCTTGAGAAGATGGGAGGAGGACAGGGAACCCTGCCTGTTCTGTTGGGTTTAAATGTACATCAACCCAGACAGAAAACAAACAGGCGGAGCATTTGTTTACCCTTCTCTGTAGGAATTTGTTAAAGAAGTGGGAGGATGACCAAGAAATCAGTTGGGTTACAAACACAGTGATCTGTGGCAGTGCTGGTCAGTGCGGGCTGGCTGCTTCGTGGTGCCATGCAGGCTAATGTTGGCTTGCAGCAATGCGTTGGGGTGAGGAGCTGAAACCCGGACCAGCTTCGGTATTTAAGCCCTAATCTCTTAAAATGAAATTGCTCCTTACATGTACGGTAGTCAAGTGAGCATTCAGTTGGTGCTGCTTGAAGTTTGTGGATGTGGAGGGGAACCAGAATTAGCTTCTCTAGTTAGTAAGGAAAGCAAGCTTTGAAACCTAACAGCTGCCGAAGCAAGACTCCTAAGGCTCAAGCGAGCTCTGAATTTGCTGTCTATGTCATTTCACGTGCTGGTCCGTGCTGTCAGAACCATAATTAGCAAGTTTTTACTGGAACGGGAACGTTTGCTGCGTTTGTCCTCCTCATTCATCCCTTTGTGCCTTTCAGTTGCTTTGCTATTCCCTTGGAGATGGGATTTGAGGCCAAGGCAGCCCTTGTACCTTGTGCTCGCAGTCGGAATGGATGCTGACGTAAGGCTGCCTGGCTTCAGATTTGCCCTGCCCATTGCTGGATGCTGGCATCTGAAAACGTTTTCTATAGGGCAAGGGAAATCATAGGAGAAAACCTCCACGAAAGCTGTTAGCGTGATGGGAGTTGCCAATGCATTTCATGTTTAAGTCATGGATAGTTTCTTTTTTCTTTCTTTTTTTCTTTTTTAAAGCCTCCTTATTTTGTTTATTTCTTTGCTTGAAACCACGTCTATCCACCAACCTTTCCAAAATGTCATGATGTAATTATTTTAACAGGCAATCTGTGCTCCTTTATTTGGGGGATATTAACCTTTCTAAACAAAAGGAATGTTAATATACATTGGAGATGCAACTAATGGGATTTCATTTTTCTTATTAGAAAGGACTTGAATTCTCTTTTTAAATTATTGTAAAAGAATTCAGCAAGTCAAGTAATTGCCTTCAGCTAATCCATGATAGCAAATTTGAACGTGAATATCCAAATCATTTTGTAGGGATTGGAAAAAGCAATGTGATTTTCTTGTTTTTTATTTGCTTTGGCTGAACAGTGTTGAAGGATGATAGAAATTCATTGGAGCTGGGACAAAGAAAATGCTAATTATTAATGCGCTAAGCTCTGATATGCTGTAAAATGCAGTGTTTAATTTGCGAAGCCTATTGTGGCCTGTTGATATTTCATTGCATACTGACTCAAGCTTTGTGCTAGCTTTAGTATCTTTCCATGATAGCTTTCGAATTCTAGCTTGAGCTCGTGGGCGCTTCCCTCTGGTTTGCAGATAGGAAGCAATTGAAGTGAATGATCCCTGACTTTGGAAGGATACGGCTGTTTCTGGTTCCTTGGATACAGTAAGCCAACTTTTGGTGTGACTCTGGTTTGCTAAATTAGGCAATGGTGTTTGTAGCAGAAGGTGAGGAGCAAGTTGGATGTGCTGCCCTGGACGTATTGTATAGAGTTTGGCTCAAGTTGACTGCGTTAATTAAGTTTGCATACATGCAATCCACACTTAAAGCTGTTTGCTGGTTACCAAATAGCTGCTTGGCTGTAATATTATTTTCTAGTGCAAACACTACTGCTTTTACGAGCTGACGCTGCATTTCAAGTCCTTTTTTTTTTTCCCCACTTTATTCCCCATAGTACCTTGCAGCTGGGAGGTGCCGTGAGAAATCCTTTGGAGCCTGGGATATTTATCTTTCCATCTTGATTTTAGAAGAATATTTCAAAGTGCTCTAATCACCTTGCTTTATCTGCAGTGAACCTAATGTATTTTGCAGCGCTCGCACTGTTTCAGCACCTCTCTTGAAGTTATAAAGAAGCAATGCTTACGGTTAACAGATACATAATAGAATTTAATATAACCCCTTGATGCATAAAGGAGGATAAGTGGAAAGCAAAGTTGATTGCGCGTCTGGAAGAATATTTGTGCCTGATTTATGTTCTAATTTTAGTATTGGATTTTCTTTGTGATAGTAAAATGTCACATTAGCATGGCCCTTTTAATCTAACACGTTTCCAGTGAAAACAAACATCAGCCCTGAGCCTGTACTTCATGCTCCCCCAACCCTGGTAATCTGATGGCTTTGTTAGAACATTGTCTTGCTTAAGGTAATCTTCCTTCTTACGTATACTTAGGAATATCTGAATGATGCTTTCCTTTTTCTTTTCCCTCCCTGGTCTCAGAAGTGCCCGTGAGCGAGCAGCACCTTTTCAGCTGCTCAGCGAGATAAAACTGTGTCATTTAAGTGAGTGTTGGTTCCTGGGTGTCATGACTTGCAGTTTGACCTTCCATGCTTGCCCAAAGACTTGGCTGGGGCTGCCCAGTGTGGGTGCTGCTAGCTGAAGGCACTGCAGGTCTAATCTTTGGTGGATCTGGAGACTGCTAACCCTGGTACGCAGTAATTGACAGCTCATCTTGTGTCTGTAGGAAGAAAATGAGTGTTACATTTGATTAGTAAATGACAGGTTGCAGCTTGATATTTGCATCCTTTATTAACAAACTTGTGAAACTCACCAGCAACGCTACAAGCCTCTTTATTTGTGCAACTATATTGCAGCTGCCATCATTTTTCAGAGGGGAAAAAAAAAACAACCACTGATTTTCAGAGCTTTGCTTTCATTTTCATGCAGTGCCTTTCTCCAGTTCTGTGCCACGGATGAGTCACTGGTGTGGTTTGTCTCCTGGCTGTTCTCTCATTGCTTTGCCAAATGCCCCAACATTTCTTTTTGAGGTGACGTGGGGTGGTTAACCACGACTTAAATCCTGCCCACAGGTTGTGTGTGGGATTTGGGGTTTTTTATCAGGCGTTGGAATGAAACATGCAGTGGAGAAAGTAGTAGCCGTATGCTGTGTACCTGTGTGGGATGTCACTCTGTATGCTGTGTACCTGTGTGGGATGTCACTCTGATCCCAGGGGCTGTGCCTGTCCTGGGAAGCTGCCTGTGTCTGAGATCATAGAATCGTAGAGTCATAAGGCTTGGAAGAGAGCTGTAATATCATGTAGACCAACCGTCCACCTACCACCAGTATTGCCCACTGACTGTGACCCCCCAGTGCCGCATCTCCACAGCTCCCAAACACCTCCAGGGATGCTGACCCCACCAGCTCCCTGTGCGCCGTGTGCCAATGCATCACCACTCTTTCAGAGAAGTTTTTCCTGACCCTCCCCCGGTGCAGCTTGAGGCCGTCCCCTCTCATCCTATCACTGTGACCCCGGAGAAGAGGCTGATCTCCACCAAAGGGATGGGCCGCTGATAGCACTGGGTATCATCTGATCATTCCTAGCTATGCTTACATGCACGATGCTGTGATTTATGCTGTGGGATAACGTGATGTTGGAAATAGATGCTTGAGGTGGCACGGCATTCTCCTCACGATGGCTGTGCTTGACGTGGCAGCGTCGGAGAGCACGGAGCAAACAGCAGCTGAGCGCTTCGAGGAGAGCCTGCGGAACAAAGATTTTTCCTGAAGGCCTTCAGGGTGAATTTACACTCCAGCCGAAAGCACTGGTAATAATGACAGTGCTGTCACCCTGCATCAGGAGCATTTCAGCTACAGCAACACTCGCTGGTAGTATTTGGCACAAAAAGCCAAGCTGTCGATGGCAGGGATGCTGACAAATGGAGCTGCAGCCACCAGGCCCAGGGCAGTGCTTTCCTCTGCACGGCAACAGCGTGGGGATGCGTGATGCAAATGGCGCAGCGTGGAGTTGCGTCTCTCTCTCGCTTGGGATGGTGCTGTTAAAAGTTGTGCTGCTTTTGTAGATAAACACTAAGACATCCGCTTTCAACTTCACATTCTTTAACCTTGTTTTATTCCTTGCTGAGTGCTGACATTTTCAAGGCAGATGAAAATCATACTAAATTTAGCCATGAGAGAAGTCCCCTATTCTTCCTTCCCCCGCCTCCCTGCGCTCCCCGTTGCAGGCACAGCGTCTGCGTTCTTTTGATTAGTTTTGCCCTTGGTTTCTACCTCAGATGTGAAGTTTTCTAAGGCAGAGCTGACGAGCAGTGTGTTTTGTATTGGAAGGGGCACAACGTGCTGCTACCATCCCATGGCCACCAGCAGCTGGGCCTGCAGGCCTGGTGCTTTCCGTTTGCTTTTACTACTAACAGGCTGCGTAAATAAGCCGCTCTCCCTCCTGCCTGTAAGCTCCCTTCAGGTATTGGAAGACCACGGTGAGGTTTCCCTGCAGTTTTCTCTTCTCCAAGCTGAACTCCCTCAGCCTGTCTTCACAGCAGAGGTGCTCCAGCCCTCTGAGCATCCCCGTGCCCTCCTCTGGACCCGCTCCAGCAGCTCCGCATCCCTCCTGTCCTGGGGGCCCCAGGCCTGGGCACAGCACTGCAGGTGGGGCCTTCCAGGGGCAGAGCAGAGGGGCACAACCCCCTCCCCCTCCTCTCCCTGCTGCCACCCCTCTGTTGCTGCAGCCCAGGGCACTGTCGGCCTTCCGGGCTGCAAGCGCACACTGCTGCCTCATGTCCCGCTTCTGCCCATCAGGACCCCCAAGTCCTTCTCCGCAGGGCTGCTCTCCACGAGTTCTTCTCCTGTCTGGGCTCATGTCTGGGACTGCCCCGACCCAAGGGCAGCGCTGAGCATTCAGCCTTCAGGTCTGTTTCTCTCCGGTTTAGAGCGAAGATGAGTTATTCTGCTGCGTCAGGATAGCAATTCAAACCTGAACCTTCTGCAGAAGGAACTTTTTGAGGTGATTGTGCTTCACGGTGTTGTTTGAATTCTTGTTTTTTGCATTCGGACAAGCAGAGTTGGTCCTTGATAGTCACAAGCTCTGCTCCACATAGAGGTGGAGAGATTACAGCCGCTTCAGCTGCACCTGGAGCTGGCAGATAAACACGCGAGGTCTGTAAGGGAAGATACCAAAACTCCCCTTCTTATTGCTAAAATGAAAAACCCAAATACCTTGAGACTGTATGTGAGAGTTTGCTCATCCATTCTGTCGCAGGGAGTATTGTGAAAGATGTTATTTGCAGCTGCCCCATCTTTTCCAACGAATGCTGATGAATTGTTTCCCACAGCTGACCGATGAATTTTGTCCAGTCCTGAATAGCCAAGCAGCTCATCTGCCCTCCCACTGTATTGCTGCGTCTTGATTGTTGCATTGTTTTCCAGCCTTTCATTTAGCACCAGTTGGTTTGCATTTTTAACGAGGAGAATTCGGTGGTATCTAAGGATTAAATAACCCCCATCACTTGTGAAATTAAGTTCTCTTGGGTGTTAAAATGCTACTTAGATGGCAAACGTGCGTTTCTATTATTAGTCCTAGGCACGCAGCTGAAAAATGAGACTTGCTGTAACGTTATCTCCTTCTGTAGCCACTTAAGCTTGCATGTGTCCTTCTTGGAACAAAATGCACCTGCGTAAATCTTGTAATTTTATACAACACAAAGCAAAGGCGAGGCAAATCTTGAAGTACCATCGCTTTGGCACGCAGCCATTGTGCCATGGATGAGGACGTGCTGGATGTGAGCTCTTCGGAGGAGCAAACAGCGTTTCTAGCAGCTGTTAGGACAAATGGGAGAGGAGATGTGTGCTGGTTTTATTGAGTTATGGGGCACGAGTTCCTCCGTCATCTGTGGCACAACGTTGTGCTGCTACGTCGTGCTTGGCTAAAGCACTTGGAGGTGCCACGGCAGAAAGATGTGCTGGAAATTTTCTCTTGAAGTAAAAGCATTTTGCCTGTGCCATTAAGCATTTTGCTTCCTGACAAACTACCTGCGTTCTCTGCTTTGGAAACAAAAAAAATGATGCATGTAGTATTTCGATGTCGGATCGAAACTTGGATTCTCCCAGCCCTCATCTCATTTCCTTATATTACTATTTATAAGAAAATTATGGCTTCTGTAGATTCTTTTGCAATTGATATGTTCCTTAGCTATTACGCTGGTAACGTTCTTATGCAAAATATACCCATGGCTCTTCAGTATGATAAATTGTCACTGTTTTTTAGGTCCTCTATTAACTTTGTTCCCGAGGAATTAAATTAATCTTCTGCTATAGGGTGGTTTAATGTGCACATACAGCTATTTTTTATGGTCACCGTAGTTCTTGAGGTAAGTTAAAGTTATTTCAGTTGTTAACTTATCTTTGTCGTGACGGTCGTGACAAATGGCTGGCGTAACTTCTTTCCTTAGGAGATGGATATAAAGAGAAGATATTACACGGGCTTCTCACCCAATGCATGCATTTTTAGATCGGGAACATTGAATTAGGTACTGAAACGTTTAACTTGACAAGAAGATAGAGAATTGTTTTCTGATCTTGTTGTTATAATAAAGTGAAACTCACTCGGTGAAATTTATGTCGGCAACTTTCTGATGCTCTGGTTTAGATACGGGAAGATCCAAGAGATAAAGATCGCTGGGCTTTATTTTAAAGCAGGTGTGCACGTTTGCTTTCCATGCAGTGTAAGAAGCCGTGAGTGAAGCTGTGGGATCTCAAGCACGTGTGGTTGCATGAGGCCTGGGAGGAGCACAGGGACCTCGGGGTGGGGTGGAATGTGGGGCAGGGACCCCCATGTTGGGTTCTTTGTCTGCCACAGTGCTGGTGGATGTGGTTAGCGTGGAGCCAAGGAGCAAGATTCCTCCTTGGGATCACTTTTGTGTTCTTAAGGCTTGAGGTAACCGGCACAAGGTTTGCTGATGCACGCTTCCCTTTTCTCCGTGAAATGAAGTTATATTTAGCATGATGTTAATTGGGTACTGCCCTTCAAAATGCATCATGTGATGGTTTGGGTTTGCACGATGGCGGAGAGAGGAGTAACGCAGCTGAAATGCAGAACTGACACTTGTGGCTCCCCGGCTGTGTCTGCACCGCTTACACTTTCATTTATAAAAGGAAGAGAAACTTTGGCTTCGGTTTTGCCAGCTATAAAGAAAATATTTTGATTTGAGCTCATGAGTCATCTGAGATAAAAGGAGAGAAGTGCGAGCACTTGAGCTGCGCGTGGCTTTCCTGAATAGCACAGCAAGGAGCGGAGCCAGGGAATGGCAGCAGGGCTGAGGAGCAGCTCACCTTGTTCTGCAGGCACCGCTGCCCCGAGCCTGCCAGCTGTGGTGCCCGCTCAGTTCCCGTTTCTTTCTCAGTAAGTGGGGCTGCAGTACCTGCTGGGGGCTGCTGAATGGTCCCTAAGCTTCATTCCTAGTCCAGTACAGACTCCTTTCCTTTCCCTCTTTCCATGGAGGTTGGAACTCTAGATGGTCTTTGAGGTCCTCTCTGAGGTAATCCATTCTGTGATTCTGCCTCCTTTAGGCTCCAGTTATGTCTGCTGTCGGAACCGCTGCCCTGCTGTGGGATGGCACCAGGCTGTGGGCAGAGTACAGCTCAGGGCTGGATGTTGTTGCACAGGCTGGAAAACAGACTGTAATAATCATAGAATCCTTATAGTTGGAAAGAATCCTCAGAGTCTGCCTGGTGCCACTCCGTGCAGTGCACAGGGACACCCACAGCTCCAGCAGTGCTCAGAGCCCCGTCCAGCCTGACCTTGGCTGTCTGCAGGGACGGGGCACCACCGCCTCTCTGGGCAACCTGTGCCAGTGCCTCACCGCCCTCAGTGCCAAACCTTCTTCCTTATCTCCAGTCTCAGTCTCCCCTCTTGTAGTCTGAAGCCATTTTCCCTTGTCCCGTCACCACCAACCCTGCTCAAGAGTCACTCCCCTTCTTTCTTGTAGCTCTCCTTTAGGTAGTGTAAAGCATAGTATTAAAGAATCGTATTAAATCAGAATTCATTAGATCTGGAGGAGGAGCCCATGAGATGCTGCAGGTTGTTAAACAAGCTTGTTAATAAAGATTCTTTAAGTAAAATAAATGGGGGGGTGGCAGGGAGTCATTTATTAATCCTGTGCGAGTTGCTGGGGAGGTGCCGCAGATGCAGGAGAGCAGAATGATGACAGAGCATTCTAGAATTACTTAAAAAAGAGGGAAGTAAATTATCTGGAAGTGCTTAATGAATCCATATAGGGAATATTGACCAGTGGGAGGAAGGAGGGAAGGGCCATGGGGGCTGGCAGGTGGGTGACGGGGCTCCACGTGAGCTCCGATAAAGCAGCACTGAGCTGCTCTGCTTGTTCAGACTGGGAGGTGAGATGCTTTCAGCGCTGCTGGCATTGTATTGCATTGAGAAGAGCAGAGTTCCAGGTGCTGATAACTGGTGCAGCCCCCGGGGGTCCGCAGGGCTCGGATGCTGCGGTGCAGGGAGAGAGCATGGAGTTGGTGCCTGAAGCAATCAGCCTGTGCTGCTCGGACCTCTGTCCAGGAAGAGAATTGAAAATAGCAGGGTGAAACATAAGCTGAGCAATGTGAAGTGATGAGATTTATTAGACTGGAATAGTCTCCCAAGAGGAACGATGGAGGCTTAATGACTTGTCATTTCTGGAGTAGACTGGGCAGAGCACCTCGGTGCACGTTACGGCAAGCAGCTCTGCAGAAAGGCAAATGGACAGGCCAGGCAGCTCTTCCATTTGTAATTTTTGATGTACCGGTTTTTAAATGATATTAATTTAGTGTTCATCTTTCATTTGTTGGATAGTTGGCTGAGAAAAGATGATTCTTTTTTTTCCATGTTGTTCTGTACGCGTCAGGATGGTTACCGTCAGAAACGTCTGTCTCAAGGCGGTTGAAGGGAAAATGGCTCATAGAATAAATAAAATAAATGCATGTAAATCTGTGGCAGATCAGATGGAGGGGAAGAGAAGCAATGGCTGTAGCGTGCAAATCTGGTGGTATGCTGCTCTCAATGAATGAATCCCTTAAAGATGCTGTCTGAAATGACACATACAGGAAAGCAAACACGTGCCAATGCTTCACCATGAACAGGTTGCCCAGAGAGGCGGTGGTGCCCCGTCCCTGCAGACAGCCAAGGTCAGGCTGGACGGGGCTCTGAGCACTGCTGGAGCTGTGGGTGTCCCTGTGCACTGCACGGAGTGGCACCAGGCGGCCTTTGGGGGTCCCTTCCAACTCAAGCCATCCTATGACGTGGATATGCGCAGAATACAACGTTGGTTTTATTCAGTATAGCATCCCAAACATTAATTTGGAACCGTATCAGTGTGCTACTTATATGGTGTCATGCAAATGAATAGAATCCTTTGGTCTTCTAGGGACTGTTTGTTCAGTATAATTGCAGCTTTAAACAAATTCAGTGGTCAGAAAGCTATAAAACATTTGTAGGCAAAAGCATGCTTTTAATATTCATCTTCTTTAAGTGCTACCGAGTGACATCTAAGACAAACTGGGCAGATATGGGTGCCAGGCAAAACACAGAGCAGGAAATCTTACTTGCTAATTGGTATTCTAGATGTAAATCTTAAATTAGTTTGAGATTTTAAAATGGATTTTTGAATGCCAGGCACATAAGAGACGAAATTGATATTAATATTAATAAGCTTCAAAAGATATGTAGTGAAATATTTGTATAATTTAATTTTCTTGGTAATCAAGTCTGAAATCTGGCAAGTGTTGGAGCAAGTGACCAAAGCTTGCAGTCCGAGTAGTCCAGCAGCTCAGCCTGCTTGCACAGAACTTTGTCACTCCAGTGTGAATAACTGGGATACCACGTGCTGAGGGAGCCTATCTGCCCTCTTGCACCTTGGTGCATGTCTTGGGGGTGGTGGGTGAGCAAGCAAGCAAGCTGAGGTCTTCTGCTACTCTGCGATGCTTCTTAATGGCTTAGGAAGTAATGAGAGCAGTTTACCCCAGGTGGAGGGGAATGGGCTGATCTCCTTGCAAGTGTGCAGCCTCCTGGCAGAGAGTGTTTGTTTAACCAAATGAGAGCTCAGAAGTGGGGGAGAACGGTATCTCCTGCAGACAGGAATGGAGCGAGTGCGGTTACAAGGAGGAGGAAGAGATAGGAGAAAGTAAAATATTGATGGAGATATAAAGCGCTGCACCTACACTGAGAGCAGCGCGATGTTCTTGCTCGTCAGTTCATGTTCAGCTAGCTGGAGCTTGAAATTTTAAAGCCTAGGTTGGGGAGAGGGGTGAATTTCAGCATCTCCTTACAGTGCTGTGGTTGTGGTCATCAACACTTGGTAGCTCTGTGGTTATGTATGTGGCAGCCAGATGCCGTGCACAAGGCTGGGGGGCTGCCACCAGAGCACTGCAGCTCCCCCGGCTCCCCGACCAGCCCAGCAGTGGTGACATGGCTTGCTTTGCCCTGAGTTCTGCAGGGCTTTTCCCCAGTTACCTCACAGTCAGAAATGATAGCGGATTGTTACGGGGTTTGTTTTTTTTTGTGGTAAATGGCGGTGAGATGGAATACATGATGTGCTGTGGGGTTTGGTAAATGGCCCAGATGTGGTGCTAGTGGTACTGCGAGGCCAGAGGTACATTCAGCTCCACTTTCTGCATGTCCTCCTCTTCTCAGCAAGGAGTTTGCCTCCACCTACAGGAAGCAGAAAGCAAAAATAAAAGAAAAATCAGGCTACCTTCTGCTAGCCCTCGTCTTTCAGGGGAGCTCAGTAAAACATCCCATCAGTCTCGAGTGCTGTGCAAAGCTCTCAGGCACGGTAGTGGAAGGTGCCATGGCGGTCTGAAGACTTCTTGCCCATTAGACAGGTTTTAATTCACCTTTTCTCATAACCCAAATCTCGAAGAGGAGAAGGTGTAAGAGCTGACAAGCTTGTAATTGAATTTTGGTTGGCGTTAGTGAGGCTTCCGCTGGGGCTCGGGGCTGAAAGACAAAGCAGGTATTTCTGAGGAGAGCAGTAATAATGCTGGAAGGTTTTAAAGACAGCAGCTTTGGGAAAGTGGAGCGTTGAGTGTTGTCCAGCTGGAATAGGCTGTAGGCAGGAAGCACAGCAACGGTCTCAATCTTTGTCTCGGGATGAGAAAAGAGGACCGGGGTCAATTATTCACAGCTGTCGTGCCAGACAGGTTGGGCAGGAACTTGAGAGAAGTGGATGTGCTAGAAATCCCTTTTCAAGAAGAAGTGACTGCAAAAGGGGAATGTGGGACCTTTGCTGCCCATCCTGGACCCATCACTGAGAAGGCAATGCTGGACTCGTAGAACCATAAAGATTGGAAAAGGCCTCCAAGGGAATGCAATCCAACCACCCACCTACCAATACCATCCACCTATCAGTACTACTTGCTGACCATGTCCCTCAGAGCCACCTTTCCATGTTTCTTGAACGCCTCCATAGACAGTGATGCCGCCACCCCATTGGGCAGACTGTGCCAGTGCCCAGCAGAAGGTGGTGATGCTGTCTGGGTGCTGCTGGCCCCGCACCAGTGACCCTTGGCTGGATCCCCACGTTCCTCGGGCCTGCACAACTCTTAGCAGTGCCTGTGAGGCTGCCTTGCTGTAGAAGAATCCCTGTTCCCTGCAATCCCTCCGGCTCCCAACGCTGCTGTTCAAGTGCTGCCCAGCCCCTCCGCTGCCTCTTGCAGCTGCCCAGGAGCTGTCTGTCACCGTGCTTTGCTTCCATTCTTTGGAATGTGACAGCAAAAGCAGCCTGTGGCCAGCTTGGGCTTGTTTGGGGTTAAGTGCTGCTATTTCAGTCATGTTCCATATTTACAGTTCTGTTTCCCTTTTCTCTGTATGAATAAGCAGAAGGAAAAGACACAAAGCATAGACAATGACTCTATGACTTTTGTACAGAAAGCATGGGAATCTGTTGGTTCCCGTTTTGTTCCTCTTTCATTCCTGTCATTGCCGTCAGCAGGGCTCAGTTTTTACCGACGGCTACATTTGGAGGGGTCGCTGCTGTAGAAACTCAAATAGGTTATTCCAGTGTGAATCTGGAGATATATTTTCTCTTGTCAGCAGTAACCAAGGTCTAATGGAGATGTCCCTGCAAGAAGGACTTCTCTCTTGGAGGGCTTTGGGAGCTTAGGTGCTCAGCAGCTTTCAAACCATAGGACCACAGCGTGGCTCAGGTTGGAGGGGACCTCAGAACCCACCCAGTGCCACCCCCGGCCATGGGCAGGGCTGCCCCCCACCAGCTCAGGCTGCCCAGGGCCCCATCCCACCTGGCCTTGAGTGCCTGCGGGGATGGGACACCCACAGCTCTCTGGGCAGGGGCACGGAGCGACGTCTGAGTGGTGCCTGGCCAAAAGAAACTCCAGCCTCCATGTTTTATATACAGAATACCTGACAGTAAAGCTGTGTGATGACCTTTATCTTTATGAGCTGTGAGAATTAAGGAGTTCTGTATTTTAGTTTAATTAAGCAATAAGGCATAACAGATGGTGCTTTTCTGGGTGATTATTGAATGTCTCTGGTTTGACTGAGAAGTGCAGTAACGCCGCACGCATGAGCGTATTGTCATTGGAGATATCTGAGCTATCTGTGAACATGTGTCTGATCGAGCTGTCTGTCATCGGCTGCGTTATCAACCAAGTGTCTGCACCTCTTCACTTTCTGCAGCATTTTATAAACCAGCACCAGTGCTGCAGCTGCGTGCTGCCCGGAGGTGCTGCAAGCGTTTGGCAAAGGATCATTAGGGGAGGCTTTGCCTGAGTTGCTCTTTATAGAGGAGTGCTCACAGCCCTGCTTCTGATCCGTTCTTGTCTTTACTCGACAAGAAATTGATTCCCTTTCTCCTCCAGCACTCAGAGGTCCCATCAGTTTGGGGCAGCTTTGTTGCAACTGGAAGAGTGGTGTTTAAAAAAAATAAAAAGACAATAATTGTGAGCTTTGGGCAGAAATAATAGCAACGTTTTGTGAAAGGGGGGCCGTTCCTCATGCGGTGGGGCTTCATTTAACAAACAGAGTTAACTTGTAGAACTGAGAACTGGGACTTTGGATGTTGCTGGAAATTTGTTTCCTGTCCCGTTTAGCCAGGGTGGTTTGTTGGAGGTGTTCTTACAAAGAAAAACAATAAATGAGTTTGATAATTTGCCTCTGGATTCCTAAAACCAAATGGGTTGAGGTGCATCTTCCTGTACAAATTGCGAGCCTGACCATAGTGCTTGTGATCAACACAGTGAGGAGAGGCTGGGAAGCTCAATGAGCAGGGAATCCAAACCTGTAACTTGGGTGTTTTGCGGCCAACTTCTGTCCTTGTGGACTGGGAGCACCCAGAGCACCAAAGATGGTGTTACTGCAGCACTGGTACGTGTAAACTGGGCCAAGCATTAAAGATGTACTGCAGTATGATTTACGTGTAGGTACTCAGACTTGGGGAGCCAAGAAGAGCCAAATTCACGGCAGGCTGATCTGCTGGTTGTTTTTTTTTCTAACTACAAGAGAGCTTTGCAAATGTTCTGCGGTTGGTGTTCTGCACTCTTGCATCTCCCCTATTTACTCCAGAGGATGTTAAAAAGCAGCGAAAGCAAGGAAGAGCATGGAATTAATTGAGCAAAGCTCACCAATCTGTGGCTCTTAAAGGAGCGCGCCAGACGGTTAACTTGAGTTGCAGTGACTCCTGTGGTGTGCAATAACTTGTCTAATAACGTTCCCCCTTTTTTTTCTGCTGCCCCCTAACGCCATCAGCGATGTGAATTGCTTGCAGCCTGGCACTGAGCTTGTGCTCGTGCAGTATTTTAGGTCGCTGACTAATATGCCTAGATTTTTCTCATTAATGGGTTATTTGCAACGATCAAAATGAAATAGATTCACTTACTGGCTGTGGAGTTGTTATAAAGATGATCTGTGCGAAGTTTTTAATACAGCTGTAGTTCCTTTAGAGGAAATCAACCACTCGGCTCCATGTGGTGCTCATGAGGAGCATCCCTGAGCATCCAAAGTTCAAACTGCCAAGGTGCTCCGGTCCCGTTCAAACCCCACAGCAGCCTTCAGCATTTGGCACGTAACCCAAGGCAGCTCGTTTGCATTGATGATATTCCTGCAGAGCAGGAGTGTGCCAGGTTAATGGCAGCGCTCTGCCTGGCGTGGGCTCTCCCACAAGAAGTGCCCTCTGCAAAGCCGCCGTTTCGAGTGCACTCTTTAGAAGCCGTGCAACACAATTAAAGTAAATTCTTGGTTGCAGATTAGTTGGCTTTGTGCCATTTTCAGAGACAATGTCCCACTTAAATAGCTTGGATTGGGCTGAGAAGAATAATTGCCGCTATGAAATAATTTTGCAATTACCACTGTAATTAAGGGCAGTTTGTTAATGAAAGTGCTTGGTGAATAATGACTGCAGGGCACTCCATCTTGCAGCTCCATACCAGATGATTGGTTCATGTGGTGGAAATGGTTGGGGAATCAGTGACACAGCTGTCACGGTTGCAGGATGGATGTGAGTACCCGGTGCTGCTCGTGATGAAGTGCCATCATTAGCCTTCTGCCCTATGGGAGCTGGTCAGACAAGGAAAAATAAACTTAAAATATGATGGTGAACGCTATTGCTTATGGCTTTTAAAGCCTCCTTTTTTTTTTTATCCCAACCGTGTTAATTTGATATGCAGATGCCCTTAGCTAGTTGATTCATTGTTCAGTTGGGAACCTCTGAATCCATTTTTCAGGAACACGAGCTTACTTGGGTTATATTTTCGAAGCTTTGCTTGTTTTTGAGCTTTCCTTCCCACTTGTTTTCCTTTTAGAACATGGTGGATTATCCCATTTCATGGGTTGAAAAAAGAAGTAAGTTAGAAACTGTTGACGTGTTTGTACTTCAGTGTGTGTATACACATCTGTTGGCTGTGAAATCTGACGTTGTCTGTTTGTAGGTAAGAACTCTTGACGTTTTTGTGCGTGTTCTGCTATAAGAGTTAAAGCAAAGCAAACTTTTTAAGGCACTGGAATGAGGAAGGCAGAGATGGGTGTGTTGTCCATAGCCTGCGGATCACTAAGGGCTCACTGAAGCAAACGCGGTAATGATGGCAACGTTGGCGTTATTAGGCAAGCAATTTTTAGAAGCTTCCCGTGTTTTCTGTATGACACAATACCTTACTTCTCTTATCTCCTTGTGGCGCTCACAAATAGATCTCGCAGAGTCAGGGGAAGGCTGGAATGGGGAGCTGGGCTCATTTCCTCTAAAATGTGTGGCTTTCCCCAGAGCTCCAGGTCCCCAATCACTCCTTTGACGTCTCAGGGCTAGAATTAGGCTAGCGATGACAGAAGCTGAATCCTTGGGGTGATGCTTCTTTACAGGCAGCTGCTAAAGTACTTCCCTCAGGAGGTCACAGCCATTGCCTTCTGCTGGTGGAATCCAAGGGCAGCAAAGCTGGGGGAGAGGTGGGAGTGGGGCGGATTGAAGAGGCACTGAAAAGCAAAACCTTCTTGAAGGTTCAACTGAAAAGGAGGCTGTTCAAAGGTAAGGGCTGAGGGACAAGTGAAAAACCAACGGCGTGGTGCTATTAACTACAACCCAGGAGAGAAAGCACTGCTTTTTCTGATTCCTTTTGCTCTACCATCATCCAGACAGGAAGAGGCTTCTACAGTCCTTCTGGGGGAGAAAGAAGCTGGTGTTGGTGTGTTTTAGAGATTGGAGAGATCAGTGGAAGAACTACACAGCCTCTTGAATGTTGATATTGAAAGTCACTAAAGCACTTAGAATTATTGTCTTTTTTAATTTACTGCCTGTGTTGCCATACAGCAGCGTGTTGTGCTTTCATTGGATCAGCAAACACAGTGAAAAGGCACAACTTACAGCATCTACTGTATCAGCACACACGGCGAGCTCTTTGGAACTGCAGAGTCGTTCCTTTGACCATCAGCATGAAATACCACGAGCTCTGGACGTCCCATTTGTTCAGGCAGTTTCCAGCACCGTGCAGTGTATGAGGAGGGCTCTGAGCCTGTCTGCTTTTTTTGGATCCTTCCAGGTTAGTTCTGTCTTGTGGCAGCAAGAAAGTAAATACGAGGAAGCAGCCTGTCTTCGTTTATGCCAGGCTTGTCAAAGGTTTTATAGATCCCCATAATGAAGATGGATCAGGTTCATTCTCATTGCCAGTTACTCTATCAAAATAGTACTAATTACTGGAGTTGCACATGTTACATGCTACCACATTCTTAAGTAGCTTAAAAGCACGTTTTGTACCACTTACAACAGATGAAATTAAAGCAACTTTTTCTGTTCTATTTTGGGAAAAAGTAGTTAGTAAAGGAGAAAGAAATTGATTTTGGTGTCACAAAGGACATTTCTGACAGGAGCATACTTCGAAATGATTCAAGGCATCTGTTTCTGTTGCAGACACCCAATGCTGCTAAGAGCTGTACCTAAATTAAACTGTTTAACATGTCAGCTCTGGATGTGAATGCAATTTACATCCCGGTGGCACGGTTGGAATTTTTATCATTTAATGAACTTTCTCACTCAATTTGTGAACACAGCCTCTCCCACGGCAGCTGTTTTTGTAGCATGTGTGGAGCTCCAGACTTGTTCCCAAGGTAGAACGGCCCAGGCTTGACTGTGACCAAAGCCACGCTGCTCCTGGCCACCAAGCTGAGCCAAGATCCAAGCAGGTTGAGATCAGTGAGCCGCCCTCGTAAGTCCTGTTTGGGGAAGGGAGTTCTTCCCATGCCTTCCATGGGTGTGCAATAGGATGGCAAAGTTTGGCCACGCCACAGGGGCAGAACGCAACGTGGCCAAGTGATGGGTGCCTCCAAGAGCAGGTCTGGCTCCTTCTGGTAAGGATCCTTTTCAGTCACTGACCTGGGGAGAAAGCTTTCTGAAGATGGTCTCCCCTGTCCTCGGTTTTGCAGAAAGCCAGTGGTTTCAAGGTGAGCATTAGCACGAGGGCTTTGTAGAGCTCCGCAATTAAAAGACCTTTTACTTTCCCCACTTCGGAGCAGATCTGATGGCTTATTGCTGAAGTCTTGGCTCGGAGCCTGGCTGACCTTGGATCTCTGCCTTTCAAGTATCAGCAGGGATTCTTGTGCACCGTTGTGGCCTTTTATGCTAAGAACAAGCAGCCCCTGTGGCTGTGGGCATTGCAAAAGAGCTCACGATGGTTGGTGGGGTTCGCAGAGGGTGGCACACTTGAGTTTTTCGCTTTCAAATGCATCTCCCACTTGTCGCTTATTATGCCAGTTGGGTTTTTGTGAAGGTTGGGTACGTTTTCTATTTAGATGCGTATCTTGCGTTACTCCTTTTGTTTGACTCCATCCTTTTTGTAGAGTCCTCTGTGACCGCCATAAGAAGGATGTGTACGGGAGGGTGCATCCCTTGATATACTGATGGAAAGTTTATGTTTGGACTGAGTCTTTTGCTAAAAACTGGAAGCTTCTGATGAAAAACGCTGTAGATAAACACAGTGTTATAATCTGGACTGTTAAAGCAGAAAATTGTATGGAAAATCCCACCCCGTGAGCTTGAGATAGAGCATTAGAAGTGCCTGTGCTGTTTTTGACATGTTAGGAGGATTGCTTTAATGCAGTTTAGGAATTTCTTTACCTAAAGTAAATTTTCACTCAACTTGAGTCATCTGCTTCAAGGGGAGAATAAATATTAGAGCGCTAACATAAGGAGCGTACTTAAGAGGTCATGGGTGGCGTGTCATTATCATTTGTATTAGTTTATATTGGCTGAAAGGATAAAAGGGGAAACAAGAATATTGACTTATGTAACTTAATATTGAATTAGCATCCCTTTGCAAAGGGCTGCTGGTTTAACTCCTGCCTGTAAATACCTTCCATCCCAAAGCAGATTGGAAAACTTCAGAGCATGGGAGCAGGGATGTGTTCATTGCTTCTCGCAGGTAGTGCTCTGCCCGTTGGAATTGGTTAGAATAGGTTTCTTTGCGTGCTGAGTGAGTCCATCTCACTGTCAGCTCTTCCCGGAGCTGCAGCCTTTTATCCCTGCACTTAGAGCTGCATTCCTGTTGCAAACACTTGCCTGCTAGTCAGCTTTGGTTCTGTACGCAGACCGGACGGCGCAGCGTGGAAGGGGATGAGTGCCAGTTAAAATACTGCGCAGGATGGTAACTCTTACGCAGCATCTGTTATTGAAGGGAAAAACAGGGTGGCCAAATTCTGCTGCTGGTAAAGACGTGAGGATTTCAGTCTGGAGAGGGGAGTGATCTCACTAAAATAGCACTGCAGAGCTTTCTGGAGTTTTTTCTTCTTTTAAATGCGTCTTTCCTCTGTCTTCACCTGTGTCTGTGGGTGCATAATTTGTGTTTATAGAGTCGCCGAGTTTGAGGGGGATCCTGGCGTAAACGTGTGCTATTCTAAATCCAAACGTCATTAAGCGTGTGTGGGTAAACAGCGCTCTTGAGAGAACGGCTCTGATTTCAGCGGGCGTTTCCTGGGGGATGGAGGGAGCTGGCAGATGACTGGAATGCACATTTTCATTGTCCTCACTATGAGCAGTATGGAGGAAAGAGATAAAGCAAAAAACATACGTGGTTCCGGCTTAGCTGCCCAAGCAAGATGTTCAGGAGCCGTTTGCGGTGTGAAACTAAGATACACAGCGCATGCAAGAAGAGTTTTGGAGGCTGCAAATACAGGAGATGATATCGCTGGAAATAGAGGGGGATTTAAAGTCTTTGAAATGAGTTTCTGATTGTTTTCCTTGTGTATATTCCTTGTGTATACTCCTCGGGTCCTTTAGTGGAGCAGCGTGATGCCGCTGTTGTTCTTTGACATTCCAGCTGCATTGCTGTCGCTGCAGAGATCGATCACAGCTGCTGCCCTGCGTGCAGTATTGACAGACAACTTAAATGCTTCTCATTCTAAGAAGTGCGGCATGGATAATTAAGCAATGCACTCTACAAGTTGGTGATCAGCTTCTTGTGGAGGACCGGTAATGAATAAAAAGTGCGTTAACCAAATTAAACTTTTGATGCCTTCAGGTCTGCGAACGTTGAGCTGCCTGTATGAAATTCATTACCATTTATAGCAGTCGTGTTAATCAAAAGACTCACTGCAGACGGTGTTCTGGGGTTTAAAAGTTAATCTTCATTCTGCGTTGTTCGGGATGGAGATGTGCATTGTCACTGCTGTCCTGGCTGAGTGGGCCTGTCGATGGAGCAGTCGTTGGCGTAGACTGTGCAGGGGGTGGTGGGGTCCCCGTCCCTGGGGGTGTTCAGGGGACCATGGGGATGTGGCACTGAGGGGTGTGGGCAGTATTGGTGGTAGGTGGGCAGTTGGACCGGACGACCTTCAAGGTCTTCTCCAACCTCATTGGTTCTGTGATTCTAACGAAGGCGCCGTCCTTGGTTGTGTATGGAGAGCAACCAAACAGATATCCCAACAGATTGTCTCCGGATCTGTAAGCTCTAACATATGCGTGCAGTGAAATTTGTATTTCTTAATGAGCGTTGCTCGAATACACGGGCTCTGCTAAATGTCTGCCACGCATCCTGCGCGCGATGGCCGTACGTATGGTGCTTTATTGAGGCTGCCTTCTTCAGAGCTCAGAGCCTTGAGTTCCTCGAGCGGGGCAGGCGCAGCACAGGAGGGCTTTCCATGGGTGTAACTGCTGCGTGCTGCAGTGATGTGGCTGTAACTACATGCGAACGCGTGCTGACGGTGACCTCAGCTGCGCCTCGGAAGCTCTGCAGACTCCTCAGCCAAGCAGACGCTGTGCTTGCAGCCCTGATGTGAAGCTGGTTTTCGACTCGTGCGAACGTGCCGTAAAATCCATGTTTGCTCTCCTAACTTTTTTTTTTTTCATGCGTGTGTGGAAGAACTGCCAGCTGCAAACTTGGACGGGAGCCATGTATTTGTAGCGCAGTCAGTCTTCCCTTCAAGAAAACCACCAGCGAATTAGCTTTTGCATAGTGTTTCAATCAAAGCATTTGATCCTTGTTTCTGTGAGATAATCCTAAGAACTTCTTATTTTGAGAATAGAAGACCATGATGGATTTAATTCATAAAGGGAAGCAGCCGTAAGGAATGTAAATGTAAGAGGCTGATAAGGTAGGATTTCCTAGTTGCTATGACAACCCCTGGGTCATGAGCCTGAGAAAATATAAAGTAAGTCCTGAAGCTGTGAAGATGATTATAAAATTTAACTGTCATTCTTCATTTAGAGTTGATGGCAAACATTATTTACTTAAGTTTATCTCCAGGCAGGCAAGGATCCTTTCTTCCTCTTTTAAATCCGAGGCTTGGATCACAAATGACTGTGTTGTGCATGTCTGACACGACGCAGCCAACCCGCTATTTGTGATTCTGAGCAGACAATTTGAAGGGAATATCCCTGTGGGTTGGGTCGGGATCCTATAGAAAGCGCCCTTTCATCTCTCCCAGCGGCGCTCATGCAGCTCGGCGCGAGGTAATGCCGGCCGTGCAAAAAGTCATCAGCAACCTCAGCGTTCACCACGTGGCGTGCTTTGCAGTTGTTTAGCATCCTCTCGTGCCCCCGGTTTGTCATTTTAGGGGGGTTTCTTTTTTTCTTTTTTTTCCCCGCTCGGTGTTTACGGGGATCATTTTGCAGTGCTGGAGGCTGAAAGAGCTCTCTGAGTGGAATGGAAGAAAGCGTAACACGCTCCCGTGTGCGCTGCTGACATTCCCGGGATTAACTGCTCTGGGAGCTGTGCGTCATCTGGGTACGAGCAAACAGCTGCCTGATGCCGCTCTGCCCCAGATCCTCTGCTGCTGCATACATGCAGATTAGGTTTGTTAACGCTGTCCTAAAGCTCTCCTTTAGATGTGTATCTGCAGCCCGTGGCTTGGCCGGCAGAGCTGGGGGTTTTCTCCTGGCTGGAGGGGTAGAGCGGACGTTCCTGTGCTCACCTCCCTGTGCATAAAGCACATTGCCCTCCGTTCAACGCTGAGCCTTGTTTGGATGACTGCATCGTCTTCACCTTTCTTAAAAGACACAGAAAACTCTTCCAATCAGCTTAGGAATGTGCCAGCCCTCACATTGCAACGTCCGATCTGATTGTAAGGCACTAAAAATCATCCGGAATCTGAGCTTGGATTTTTTTGTTTTTTTTCCTTCATTTGAAAGATTTTTCCATCGCTACTCAGTCTTAGTGAAGGTGATAAAAGTGCCCCATCCCTGCAGGCAATCAAAGGCCAGGTGGGATGGGGCCCTGGGCAGCCTGAGCTGGTGGGGGGCAGCCCTGCCCATGGCATGGCATTAGGGATGGGTGATCTTTAAGGTTCCCTCTAACCTAAGCCATTCTGTGACCCAGTGATTCTATGATGTAGTTGGATTAGAACATAAAGAACGTAAAGTAACTTCATTTGGAGGCTTTTTGCTGGTGGGTGAGGTTAACGTGATGCTGTTTGCAGGCTGGTGTCACCATTTCACTCAGGAAAGGCTTCCACCCTTGTTCCTTCCATCCCACAGTGCTGGCAAGCTAGAGAATTCTACTACAGATGAGAGCTTATAGCCATTACTAGAGAGAAGCATCTCTTGTAGAAAGGAGTAGTGAATTATTACTGCACTAAGACAACCAGAATTCGTAGGCTGGTAACTTTTGGAATGAGCCCACGCCGATTGAAGCAACCCAAAGTGCTGCTTTGAGGTCTGCTGAGCTCTGTGCCCACTGCAGGCAGCTGAGGAGGAGGCCATGCATCGTGCTCAGCTGTGCTGTCCCAGGGCTGTCTGGCTCCATGCTCTGCAGGGATGCTCTGCAGATGGGAATGGGCTTCTGAATGCTGTGTGTGCATGTGCAGGAGCCCTTCTCAGAATGAGAGCTGACACTGTGCCCTGCAGGGTCAGGGCTGAGCCGTGTGACTCAGCTTTATGGGACACAGAGTTAGGATATCTGTTAGACAGGAATCTTTCAGATAACTTTTTTCCTGGTTTTGTAATGTGGGCCCTTTGGCCGTTTCATAATTACGTTCTTACCATCTCCAACTGGAGGTACAGTGTGGGGAAAAAAACACTCAGTTTTTCCACCATTAATGGATAACGTGGCATTCTGTGGATGGGAGATGCGTTCAAATCCTGACTCTTCCAGCCCTGCGCTTTGTGCTGCACCATTTTTCCTCTTCCAGAGGAAACCTGCAGACAGGATCCCATCTGCAGACACCCACCCCCTCTGCTCCCAGCTCTCTGCATTGCCAGTTGTGGTGGCTCTAAGTCAGAGGTTAGTAAGAGCGAGGAGCTCTGCAGTGTGTTTCCCTTTCAGCCCAGCCTCTTCAGTGAGTGAGAAAGCCGCCACTGCAGCTTTCTGCTGCAAAGTGCAGCCTCCACGCTCAGAGTACAGCAGCAGTTGGGAACTGGAGCAGCCTCCCTTGCAGCTCCTTCTTCAGGTGCTTGCATCTGTACTGCTCATCTCCCAGCAGAATCTCCATGCTCTGTACACAGGGAGGGGTTGGAGAAGATCACAAATAGTGGCCCCATTCTTGCTGTGCTGATGCTGTTTGCTGAGTTCCTGGGCTACGGAACAGAGCTGGAGAGCAGTGAGGTACCAGATACTGAGCTTGTGTTGTCCTGGCTGTTGCTATCCTTGCTTCTAACATGTGCTCTGGGGGCTGAGGACTGTTTTACTGAGTGTTACAAAGGCTTCAAGTGATACCTAAATGTGGAATAACGTCATCTGTTTCCATCTTTCCAACACGCTTGGGAAACCGAGGCCTCTGATGGGTTCCTGCCCGCGCTGAGCACAGCCCTCCTACAGCAGCCAGCCCAGAATGGTGAGCCGTGGGTGCCCCGTCCCTGCAGGCACTCAGGGCCAGGTGGGATGGGTCCCTGGGCAGCCTGAGCTGGTGCGGGGCAGCCCTGCCCATGGTGGGGGGTGGCACTGGGTGATCCTTAAGGTCCCCTCCAACCTGAGCCATTCTGTGATATGATTCTGTGATTTCTGCAATAACTTATTTGGAAATAGTTTTTTGCTTGATACCAAACTGATACTTTTCTCCTTAGGACAACCGAGATGTTTCCCTGTTTATAGCCTAATTTAGACCAGATAAAGTTATATTTGTGCCCACCACCCCCATTCACAGCAGCTAATCCAAAATCGTGCTTTTCTGTCACAAAGGGATAGGAACCAAGAGTGTTTGATTTTTCATTTTTGCCAAGTTGGATTCCTTCTGCACGCTACATAGGAACGTTTTCTCCTGCCTTTGCTAAACCATTAGCGATTCCAGACAGAACTGTTTCCACCTTCATGGATACATCAGTGTGTGTCTGTAGTGTTGATTCACCACAGCCCCTCCTTTGGAAAGGTGCAGCACAAAGTCTGCTCCAGGCACTGCCCTGGGAGAGGCCGTGTGCTCAGCTCCCAAGTGGAGAAGAGGATCGAAACATCCTTGCACAAAGCAGCACTTCTGTTTAGCGTCTCCTTAAGCACCGCGGTGTCTCTGAATCGATGGGAGCTTTAGTTCTGTGCCCCTATTATCCTTAGTTTAAGATGGAAAATACTTCATTTTTTTTTTCCGCAAGTGTGGAGACGAAAGCCTTTGGAGTTAATTATTTCTGTGAAGAAATGAGCTGCGAGCCAAGCACTGCAGTTATCCCTCCGAAACCCAGCCCTGGTGCTGTTAGTACATTGATACCGCCTGACCCGACAGCATCCAGGTAACATCAGATTTCTCTATAAAATGGAGATTTTGAGCAAAAATGCAGGAGACTGTTCATGTAAATCGCATCCAGAAATAGCTGCTCTTACAAAGACTGACAGGTACATGCCATTCTCTTCAGCTGGCACATGCTGTCTGTGATACCGCTATGAGAGCTGGCAACAGCCTTGCAGTGGTGGGTGGTGAACAAAGAACACTCCGAGAAATATTTTCCAGACAAAGTTAGAATTAAAAGAGCAGAGCTAATATAAAATAGATGAAGATGAAGATCAGGATGGAGGGAGTTGCTGCAAATACATAACCGAAATTGGTACGACGAGATGTTTCTTCTTCTTGTATTGAGTTTTCCGGTGCTGCTCTCTGCTTTTTGTGAAGCGTGAATTGCTGCTGGTGAGCTGCTTTGGCTGCTTACTATTGATACAGCGGCGGCGGTCAATAATTCATGAACACACGGATCTGAATTTGCTCTCGAGATGAGGTCGCTTATTGACTCTGGGAAGAGATTCTTGCTGGTCCATCTCGGGTGAGCGCGGTCCGTGTGCTGACGCTCATCTTTGACCGAAGCCCGTGGCGCATCTTTGGCTCTCCCCAACGGCTGGAGGTGGAGAGGAGACATTCATCTGCCAGATCTCTTTCAAGAACGAGCAAAATTGGATGCAAATGCCTGCTATTTCCCTCCCACAGCCGCCCTACACACTGCCTTGAGCTTTAATCTCACCGCTCATAAACACTCAAATGGTGTTGGTCCTGATAGCTCTGTGGAGCCCACTCTTCCCTCTGCGAGGGTAATCGAGTGAAGGCTGCTACTCATTTCCCGTTTTTGGCAATAAGGAGGAGTACTGAGTATTTTTAACGAATCTATTTGTTGGCAGAACTGGAAGAGACTGAGCCCTGCATGCCCGTGTCCCTTTGCACAGTCCCTTTGTGGGAGGGGGACCGACTCTTAACAGGGTCTGATACCTGGGCAGCCTGAGCTGGTGGGGGGCAGCCCTGCCCATGGCCGGGGGTGGCACCGGGTGATCCTTAAGGTCCGCTCTAAGCTAAGCCATTTTATGAGTCTGGGATTCTGAAAGATGTAAGCTGAGGGACTCCTTTGTGCATTGATGTGGTAGAAGGGATCTGACTCAGCTCCCAGAAAGCCAGTTGACCTCGTGGCTCATAGTCAGATCCTGTTGTCACACTTGGCAGCAGTCATCAGAAATCTGCAGTCCTACTCATCCGCCTCAGAAGCTGGCAAATCGTCCTGGTATTAGTCACATGATGACGGTACACTTCACAAAGAAGCATGCAGAACATTCAGAACAGACCTAGGATTGCTTAGACAACAGCGTGACAGTCATTCTTCCCTTCAGACTCCCTTGGTAGGTGTGGGAGGTTACCAGCTGAAGCTTCACTCTTGCTTGGCTCCAGCCCAGTCCTAGCTGACCTGCAGGGAGAGGTTGGCCTGGGGGACATGGCCCTGCAGCACTAAGGCTGCTGGGTGCTGGGATGTGTCCTTCTCCTGAACACTGCTAGGGCAGCACCGGGAGCTGCAGGGTGGGTGGAAGCGTGTGAGCGTCTGTGGCCAAAGTGAAGTTGGACGGCGCTGGGTGTGTGGGTAGAATCCCATGGTGACATTTCTCATACCTCTAACTAAAATAAGAGGTAATTGCGAAACAGCAGTGGTAAATGTCATGTGTTCTGCTTCTGTTAAAGAGATGAAGTAGTGCAAACAAGCAGGCAAGGATCATGCAACCAGTAAAGAGCATTATGAGTAAGCACAGAAGCAGAAGATCAACCTACCCCTTTATTGCCAACTTTTTTAGCTGCCAAAACGTAATGGTTTGGTTTTTTTTAAATACATGGATTTCCAAGCAGGCCATGCTATTGGTGGGTGTGCTGTGTTGTGGGAGGTGATAACTCCTCTGCCCCCCTCGTATTGGAACACAGATTAGAACTCCCACCTCAATAGTGACTGTGTTTTGTGGGGGTGGTGCTGGTTTGGGCTTTCTTGGTCTGTTTTAAGTACTGGATTGGAAGAAGACCAGGCTGTGAGCAGCCTGAGGGAGCTGTAAGCATCCCTGTTGGTTGCAGAGGAGTTGGACAACGTGATCTGTAAGGGTCCCTTCCTCAAACAAGTCTGTGACTCTGTGAAGGCTCCTTACGATCACTCCGAGTTGCAGAATGCAAATAGTTCTGTCCCCCAGGCTGTGCAGTTCTTAGCTCTGCTTCCAAGTGTTCTTTCACCTTCACTTGGTTTCTTTGAAGATCTTAAGGAGCTGATGGCTTCTGAGAGGAAAGGCCTTATTCTCACCTCAAGTTTGCTTGCTTTGAAATGCCTTTGTATATATAGGTTGGGTGGGGCTCTGGGCATCCTGAACTGGCGGGTGCCAACCCTGCTTGGTTTGCCCATGGCTGCATAACCCCTGCACCATATGGTTTGTGGATACTTTAAGGGCACTGTTGGAAGAGCGTGTTGAGATGGTATCGAAACTGTGCTTAATTTATGGAAAAGGAGGGAGGTTAACACATGAGACAGAAATCCGCTGTTCTCTTTGTAAGTGAAAGGTCATGTTACTGAGCACTGCAGGGTGGATTTGTGAAAAATGAGCTCCTGTTTGCTAGGAATTAGAATGAGTATCTGATGGGCTTTTTTTCCCCCCCCCCCTCCCCACTCGTGACCTTTAAAGATGCTGCTTTTAGATTGATAAGCAGGCTGATGCTTTTAGCAACCCGATCCGAAATTTCTTCCTCGTAGAAAGGCTATCTTTCACACTCCATGGGTATTACTTCTACAGAACATTTCTATAAAGCCCTCCAGGGAAAGAGGTGTGATGAGTGCGTCTTATCTGACATACAAAAGGAAAATTCAGGTTTGCTTTCAATGGGTAAAAAGGCAAATTTCCTGTGGTCTAAATGAGAGGCCGTCGGGTCCTTCTGTCTTTGTGGTGTTCTTTGGATTTTGCAAGATCCGCAGCTCCTGCGAGCAGGGGTGTTGGGAACGGACAGCTTGAGTGACAAAAATAAGGCCAGAAGGTGGGCTGCAGGAAGGAGGATCCTGGGAACAGGTTGCCCAGAGAGGCGGTGGTGCCCCGTCCCTGCAGACAGCCAAGGTCAGGCTGGACGGGGCCCTGAGCACTGCTGGAGCTGTGGGTGTCCCTGTGCACTGCACGGAGTGGCACCAGGTGGCCTTTGAGGGTCCCTTCCAACTTAAACAATGCAATTACAATGGGAAAGTTCCATTTTCTCCAGGTGTGGTGCTGCATCGTCAGGATGCGCAGGGGCAGCTCCCTGACCCCGCCTGCCTCTCTTAATTAAATGGAGGGCTGCTGTTCCAGCTTGGCAGTCACACTAAGAGGCTTTCACTATGTTTATTTTATGTTCCTAGAGTGCTTTTGGCAAGTGAAGTGATGCAACTGTAGGCACCCTTAGTATTTAAATCCCTGTAACAGGGCTCTCCTGTGCAGTGCGTTCTGCCAGCGCTGTCGGACTGGCAATCTCCTGCTGTCCTGGGCAATTAGGTGGGACTGGGCTCCTTAAAGGGGGAAAATGTGCTCTTGAGCAGTAAATGCTCCTCTGGCAATGTCTCCTTCCATTGATCTTTCTCACTCCTTGTCTTCCACTTCAAGCAGGAACTGAAGCTGTGGGTTCTAGCGGGACTGCGCCCTCAATCACGTTAGAGCAATTAACGGGAGGAGTCCCACAGCAGCACAGCTCTGTTTGCATTTCCTGGGGAGGACAGTGATGCTCCAGTTATTCTCCCACCTCAGTTCTGAGACCATTTTCTGACCTGTTTCTGCATTTCAACAAATTTGCTGTTAGTTCCCTGCGTTGGTGCTGGAATCCCATCGTCCCGATTCCCTCTGCCAGGCTACTGATGCCGTCTGTTGAGCTGTCAGCAGCCACTTTTTGGGTCATCTTAAGTGATTCTGGAGCAGAGCAGCGGTGGGTGCGCTGTGCTGGCAAAGCCGTGACGATTTGGGTTTCCTCTGCCTTCTATCCCTAGGCTGTCAGCTTCTCAGCAATCAGTTTACTGATTCTCTCTTAATGTAAGATGCTCTATTCTTGCTGGCTTCGAGTATTTAAACTCCTTTAAAATGAAGATGCTGAATTTCTTTTCGGTGCTACGTGGATAACAGAACAGCAAAGAAACGTGTACAAAAGCCTGAGAAGTGCAGAAATGTATTTGGACGATGCATTCAGCATCTCTGAGCATTATTTTTAACTAAACGGTGCGTTGAGTTCTGATATGTCAAAGTGACATGGTGGAGTACGGATCTATATATTAACAGCACTGTTCCTTATGAAGAATAGACTCCCTTCTGTGCTAAGACATGGTAGCCTCACTTCCAAGACGTTTCAGCTCAGTGCTGCTAAAGCAGCGTTACAGAAAGCCAAGCGTTCTGTTTTCTGCAAGGAAAGCTCACATCGAGCAGTGATACTCTTTCTTTTAGCATTCATTTGTGAATGCCACCTTTGCATAAGTACAGTCCTTTGGGCAGCGCAGTATCAGCGCAATGGAAATCTCATTGGACCAGCCAAGTTCCCTGGTTTGGAGCCAGACATCTGGGTTTGGGTTTTTTATTGCATTCTTTAGTAGTATTAGGGAACCTAATAAAGCCGCCTCTCCAGGGTATTGTGTTAAGAACCATATTCCCAACCAATTACAAAACTGTTCTACATCAGTAATGAGCCCTTGCTTTGGGATGGCGGGAAGGCAGGCACAAAACTTTCAATGAAAGCTGTGAAACCTTTTCACTTGAATAGATGTGTGCCTGTTAATTGGGATCACCATCTGACGTGTTCCCTTCAGCTCTGGTTGCGTGTCAGCAGTGGGGGAGGGAGGTGTTAGCAAAGGGAGAAGCGACGGAGAAGCTGATTTTTGTGGGATTTTGCTTCGAATATTTTTGTGGGGTTTTTTTGGCAGCGATGTCGAGGCACTGTGGGGCGTTTCTCAGACCAAAGGATACCCCGATAATTTTCACAGCTGAAAAATCCCAACTTGCAGTTGAGATAACGACTGAATCGAATATGGGGCAGCGAAGAGAAGCTCAGGGTTACGACCATGCTGGCAGTAGCCTGTAGTCTATGGAGAACCCAAAGAGAGCTGTAGGGTCACGGTGTCGGCAGTGCATAGAGCTGAAGCGAGGGGGCTGCGTTCCTGTCTGCTTCTGTCTTGTGTATGAGCATCGGCGTCGTGGGTGTTGGGTTAGAAGATGGCCCAGGAGAGCTCACTGTGAGCTGGCACCAGGAGTTTGTCCTGTGATGATGGGCACCGGCGCGGCGCTGAGGTTGAGGTTTGGAGGTGGTGGTGTGAAGCACCGCCTGGCAGCTGCAAGAGAAAGTGACGAGCTTAATTAATTATATGGCCTTTCAGATTGAAATGAGGAAGAGCGGCAGCTAAATTTCCTTCTTTTCCAATTCCCTACCCCTGTTTGGTTACACTATTGTTTCTTTGGGCGTATTAAAATAGAATTTGACTTAAGTCATTATCTATTGTCCCCCACGTTACCTCCATGTAATCGGCTTGTTGTACATTCTCAAAATCCTTAGCTTTATGCACGAAGGTTTGTTGATGAGCAGAATGTAATTCCTTTTATTTTTTTTTTTTTTCCTTTTAGGAAATTATAAGAAACAGCATCCCCATAAAATCTTATGATTCATGATCGTTTGTTTTGTTCTCATAATGCAACCTAAACTAAAAAGCCATTCATCAAACTGTAAGGGCTGCTCATGGCTGTCTCTGGGTAGCACGCAAGGGATAATTCATCCCAAAGCAGAGAAAAGCACATGTTCGTTGATCCATTTCCAGGCGTGCCGTTTGGATTCCCTTATTCAGGGTTGTGACAGGAAGATGAGCTGCTACCGAATTAAATATATGCAGTAGAAAAACGGAATTTTCCTGGTTGAAGTAACCTAGCTCATTTTTGGTGTTAAGCATATGGCGTCTGTGTCAGAGTGTTTTTTTTCCTACGAAACCTGAGTGTTTTATCTCATCAACCGAGCTTAATAAATTCCATTCACAGAATCTTTATTCCATGGTAATGAGTTTCAAGCAGCAACCGAGCGAGCTGGCTGCGGAGGTGAGCCGTGCTGGTGCAGTGGCGCTCGTTGCACGAGGGATGTTGGTGCTCCAGTCTGGGTGAGTCATTGGCACGGCTCTGTAGGTGGAACTCGTGGAGCACCTCGCAAGGAAGGAGTGATTTATGGTGCTGCACACTGGTGCAGCTGCTCCAGCTAACAGCTAACCTGCATGGCTGGCGTCGGTGTGAAGTTGGTGTGTCATCTACCCACAAGTGTTGTGTAGTTATTCTCGAGACGGGTTGGTTTAAAGGAAACAAAAGCGCCTTTGGTGCAGAACCTCCCCTAGCGGCACTGCAGCAAAAGCCATCTTAGCGTTCATCAACTGCTTTTAAAAGATGGATCCAGGCTGTATTTTTGGTGACTTACTGGAAAAATAGCTATGATGGATTGCGCTTAGTGCTCGTAGCTCCAAAAATGGTTTGTATCGTACAGTTTGCTGACAGTGTTATTGAAAGGTCGGCCTTTCTGGTTTTAAAAGAAGAAAAAAAAAGGTGTTTTTGACCAACCTTATTAGGACGTAGAGGGTTTCTTTAATAACATTTGCTTAATGCAGGTGATCCGTTTGGCTCGTTTTGGCTGGAGTACAGAAGCAATGCCATCTAGTTGGGTTCCTGGGAATACGCCCAGCTTTGAACCTACCTGCGTGCTCTTCAAGCTTTGAAAAATGGGTGATTTTCCACAAGCGTAAGAGAAATGTTTGTTTGTCCTTTGAAGAAAGCACTGCTTACCAATGCAGGGCCGCGCTGTGACTGTGCAGCCGTGCTAAGTGCCTGTGTGGAAAGAGAAGCTTTATTTAATTCTAATAACGGTGGAGATAATGTTGGCTTTGTGATAGTCTGAGGCACAGCTGCTGTGTAATATCCACGTCGTGTGAATGGCTGTAGGAAGGTATCAAACCTCGGAGATTTTTTTTTTCTTGCTATTCAGTGCTTTAATGGATTGCATTGGTTTATTGGAGTAGTGCTGACTTTGTTTAATTCTCTTTTCCTGGCTGGGGGAAAGTTGGTTATAATTTCCTGCATTCTTTATCATAAGGCCAAAGGAGAAACTCAGCATAGTGAGCAGATAGGAGCAGTGCATGCGTGCATTTTTAATTCAGTTTCAAGCAGTTACAATGATAGATTTTCAGTGGAGTGCTCTCTCTCTCTGTCTCTATTACCACGCAATCCTCAAACAAGGTGACCTGGAGGATTGGTGCAAGGATGTGCTATCCATTTCAGAGATCTCTGCTGAAAGAAAGTTGGAGCTGAAGTTGGCTTCATCTCCATCCTCCGCTGGGTGCTTGGTACCTGATGTCCCATCCGCACGCACCGTGGGAACCAGTGCAGCATTGGTGCCACCAATGGGTGTTGGGGAGCACCATTAAGGCAGTGGTTTCCCAGCTGGCCGTGTCCTTCCCTCCCCTCTGTGCACACGCTGTAACTTCCTAGAAGTCTGCAGTCTGTTGCCTTGCCAACACTGCGCATCGCTTGCGGGTGGGAAGCAGACAGCAGCGCGGAGCCATCCCAGCAGCACGGGAGGGCGGAGGGGAAAGGGAGAGAATCTCCAGGATCTCAAATCGTGCATTTACAGACTGGGGAAGTGGGGAATTAATGCGTATTTCCAGCAATCAGTGTGGGACTGTAGAATGGCTCAGGTTGGAGGGGGACCTTAAGGATCACCCATTGCCACCCCCGGCCATGGGCAGGGCTGCCCCCCACCAGCTCAGGCTGCCCAGGGCTCCGTCCCACCTGGCCTTGAGTGCCTGCCAGGGATGGGGCACCCACAGCAATCTGGGCAGCCTGACAATATTCACTCCTTGCTACTTGTAAGATAGGACAACAGTGTAATTTTTTTAATGATAGCTAATCATGAAACACGTCCATTTCAAATCTGGGTTTGCCTTAATGGCTGAAGTCAGAGCTTGATGCAGTTTGCAGTGAGCTCCATGCCTGCTGTCCCGGTACCCGCTGGTGTTTACCATGTGCACGTCATCAGCAAGTTGAAAATTACTTCTGGTGGTCTCCGTTTGCATGTTGTTGTACTTCTCAGAGGAAAAGGGTGCAACGAATTTTAGAAGGTCTTTAAGCTTGCAACATGGAACAGGCACACCAGCATCTTGTAATGCACTCTGCTTGTATTTTTCTTCCTTTCATGGTTCGTCCCCAGGAAGCAGCCACACACACACACACACACAAATGGCTTTTGTCTCAGCTGATGGCAGTTGTGTGGTCATTGCAGAGGTGATGGTCACGTTGTCCAGGTGGGCAGGGGACACATTGGTGGCACCATGCATCTGTTTCTGCTCCACGTTTCGTGTTCTGTGAGCAGGATTCCTGACCTGCCACCATCTCAAAGGCCTTTGGCTCTTTGTTTTGGAATTTACATTGCATTCAGCATTGGCAGCTGGAGAGGTGTAGCCTGGGAGAATCAGAGCAGGAGGTGCTGGAGCAAAGCAGGGTGCTACTGAGCAAAGCAAAGCGTGCCACATTCCACAGCACTGCTGAGTGCCTGCAAAGCCCAGTAAGGAATTTCTCCTCTTTTCACACTGGTATGTGGGAGCAGCAGCAGACGTGGCAGCTAGCAGTGCTTCCATTGCAAACAGTCCAATAAAGACATAACCCTGACCCCTTTTCTTGCTCTCCCCCATCCCCAGCGCCGTCCCCAGCCCCACAGCCCTCATTCCGTCTGCAGCTCCCAGCTGCTCTCTGGCTGCGGTGGGCGATGGATGAACCATCCCACTACGCACGGGAACGTAGCAGAAAATTAACATTACAGTCAAAAAGATGAAAATATGAAATGTGAAGGCTGATTTTTTTTTCTTTTGCTGCAGTTTTGCCTTGCAGCGTGCAGCTTCAAAGCAGCAGTGAATTGAAGTCGCTAGCTGTAGCTGTCTCGTTCTTTCTCGAGGCAGTGTTTTGATAAATGTTGATGAGTTTAACTGTAAAACTAAATGACATTTATAGCACGATGTATGCTTTACCCACTGCTTAATTATATCTAATGGTGTTGCATGTAAAAGGCATTTACCACTTTACTTTTGTTTAAAACGACAATCTAAACCTCAAGGCCTGTGTTGTTTTTTTTTAAAGAAAGACAAAGACTTAATTAAAAACTAAATACAATCTATTTTTAAAAGGCAACCACAACTTTAATACGTGATAGAAATTACCAAGTGTTTGATACGAGTGCTTGTGAATTCTGGGTGGGTGGGCTCCTGTTGTTGGCACTGGGTGCTGCAAATCAGGAGTGGAACCATTCACTGCTGCATGGAGGTGCCAAGCAAGCAAAGTGTTCCCTTTCTCCTCGTTTCTGTATTGCTCCTGTAAGTGCTGTATCATTGCTGTAAGTCTGGAGGCAGCGGAGGGGATAGGGCTGTTGTAGTTACAGAATGTCACTGAGGTTGGAAGAGATCTCTGAGATCATCTGGTCCAACCATCCACCTACCACCAATGTTTCCCCACTAAGCCACATCCCATAGTACAACATCTGAACACAGTGTTGTGCTCAGGGGCACAGGATCACAGAATGGCCTGGGTTGAGAAGGACCACAATGCTCATCTCATTCCAACTCCCCTGCTACGTGCAGGGTCGCCAACCAGCAGACCAGGCTGCCCAGAGCCACATCCAGCCTGGCCTTGAATGCCTGCAGGGATGGGGCATCCACAGCCTCCTTGGGCAACCTGTTCCAGTGCGTCACCACCCCCTGAGCATCTGCCCTTCCTGGTTCAGTCGTGTGTGTACTGAAATCAAATCCCATAGATGGAGGGGGGGAGGAGGGGGGAGGAAGCTTGCATTGTCCTTTCCTATGTGTATTTTTTATAGTTTGTTTTTCCCCTTCACCTGGGAGAAGCGCTGGGTGTGGGCTGACAGAGGGACCTGCAGATTCCGTAGCAAGTAGACGAATGCTTAAAGACACCAGCATTGGTCTTTCACTGCCATTTATAAACCTGATGGGTGGCAGACTGAGGGCTGCTTCCACATGTGTTCTCCCTCTCCTGTGAAATAATAAATATGGTAAAATGGCTCTCAGAACTGCCTTTATCACAGGGATGAATCAGGACAGTTGGTGTAGCAAGAGACTTAAAACTTACAAATATGTTGCCCTTTGGGCTAGCATTCATCATTGTGTCTGATCTGGAATCCAGACTAAAGCCTTTTGTTATTATATACCTTTTTATCCTTCTTTTTAGGAGCAGACGCAGGAAGGCGTTCTCACTTTGATTGTAATGCTGAGACCTTTTTCTCCCTTTTTTTGGGGGGGGGGAGTGGGGGGGGAGGATTGTGTGGCTGATAGTGTCTGTCATTCTTTCTGTGTCACAAAAGATGTTGTTTCTAATCTCTTCCTTCAGGGGAAAACGAGGAAAAAAATAAAGGCAAAAATCCCTGAAGCACAATGCCCCCATCAAACTGTGATGTACAGATATATAAGTGACCCGTGGCCCTTAGGACTGGATTTCCCAAGCACTGAAAAGCAGCAGCAGAACTTCAGCAGTGAGATGAAGCAGGAAGTTTCTCACTCTTTTATAAGCAGTTATTAAGCGAAGGCAATGCAAGCAACGCTGCCTGTAGAAATGATTTATTAGAAGTGTAAAGCCCAGCGGGTGCCACCCCTGGCCACGGGCAGGGCTGCCCCCCACCAGCTCAGGCTGCCCACAGCCCCATCCCACCTGGCCTTGAGTGCCTGCAGGGATGGGGCACTCTATTCACCACCACCCTCTGGGCCCATCCATTCACCTCCTTGGAAGGTGACGTCCTGCATCCACAGGGACAAGCGTTCACTTCCACATTGCCCATCCTGGGTTTGTTGGACGCCTTCTGCAGAGGTCGGTGATGGTGTCAGCGCTGGGCCTGGCAGCCCAATGGATGGCTGTGGGGCAGCAGATGCAGGCAGTGCTGAGCTGCAGCCCCGCTCAGTGCGCTGAGAGCTGCTCCCTGCCTGCAGACGTGACGGGACTGTAAACCAAAGCCATGACATTGGTGTGCATGCTCTTGTTTGTCCAAAGAGAACATGAAGAGTAGGCAGATAACGGGCGTTATCAACTTCTTGAGTCGCTTTGCTATTGCGGTGCGAATTGAGATCAGCTCTTCTCCCATGATTTCAAGCTGTGTATTAACTTCAAAGGGTGAAATACAAACTTAATTTAATCCCTGGAAGAACTCATCCTTTTGCATTCGATGTTTGATGCGTTCGTACACGGAAGTGCGGTTCAGATGCATAAGCTTACAGTTGCTCAGCTTGGTGGATATTTTAGCTCTCTGGTTTCATGGATAAAAGTTCTGGGGGTGTTTGCTTCGAGTCTTACCATATAACTCCTGTGTACAGCACAGCCGATAAAGCTGTGTGGTTTAAGGCTATCTTCAAGGATGGGAATTGGCCAGAATACCTCACGGAAAGTGCCGTGTTCCAATTTATCATCTGTTCTCCCATTGTGCCTTAGGACATTTTCTGCAGGCTTGCACGTTTGTTACTAATTTTGTCATTTAATTCTCGCCTTTTGCAGCGACAGAAGTAAAGATTTGAGAACAGCTTTAAATTACATGCGCAGACAGTTAAGGGAGATCCTTTTTTATGAAAGAGATCAAGCTGTTGATCAAAATTCATCTCAGATACTTCGTGGAAATAAAGATTTCTTGGGTTTAGAAGAGATTATTAAGCTGCGCATTGTGACAGATGCTACTGACAGTAAAATATTATGGATATTAAAAATCTGTGAGAAATGGGTTATAGGTATGAATACAAGAATTATCTGCTCGTTAGAATAAAATGGTTCCCATCATCTGTCTTAAAACAGTTTTCCTCGTTATTGGAAAATCCCATCATTCTGTGCTGGCTCTTCGTTGGGGTCGTGTAGCATCTAATAATTGAGTGCATTGAGAAATGGATTCCGAGAGTGACAGTAGGACACATGGTAGTCACAAAGACAGCCTCACAAGTGGAAGGTTAACCTCTGCTTGTCCTGCATCCATGCGTGCTGTCCCTGCCCTTGGCTGCGTGGGGAAGACGTGGCACCAAAGCAGACCGTGCTGTGCCCTGTAGGTGATGTGTGTTCTTGGGAGCATAGGTTCAGTGGCCTAAGGTATGGCCATGGGGCTGCTGCCAACCCGTACAGTGCACAGATGGGGGTGACGATGCAGCTGGCACACCCGCGGCCGCATTGCTTCCTCCTGTACTTGGGATTTCAGCATGGGTTTTACAGCTCTGTGACAGAAGCAGAACTGAATGCAAGGCAGCGTGTGCTGCTCAACAGCGTTGTTCTAATAACACAAATGTACTGAATGCACTCATTGTCTGTGAAAACGGAATATTTTATTAATGCTTCCTTTTCTTACCTGCAGCAACCTGCTGTACGCTGTCAGACTCCCATTCCCCAAAGCACCAGTCAGAGCAGGTACAGGAAACTCGATGTGTATTTTAAACTCTGGATTAATCAAGGTCTCCTTCCTTAGATCTAGGCTCCGTGTGTCCTTGATGGCGGTGTAGCTGGAAGATAAAAAGCAGATAAGAAATTCTGTATTAGAACAGCATTAATAATAAATGAATGTTGATCCTAATTGAGTATTATTTAAACATACTGAATGGAGGCAGCAGTCTGCTGGGACCACCTTATGTTGTCAAACTGCATCTCCCTTGCCAATGCTGCTTCTGAACGTCTCTCTTTGGTAGCACGAGTGGATTGCTGGTTTTCAGGCGGTGTCCTTGACGGATGATGTCTTGCGGTGGTGACAGCAGAGCTGGAGGAATGCGTGCACAGAACTTGTGACAGGTGCACGCCGTGCATTTCTTTTGAGGCTGTGCACAAAAAAAGGCTGTGCCCTTTGCTTCCATTTTTGCTTTCACACTCATCCTCTTGGCTTCTCCCTTTTCCACATGACAGCCCCATTTAGAGGCCAGCAGGCAGAGCTCAGGGGTGACCAGCTGCTCCTGCTCAAGCAGCGGGTGACTTCCACATCCTGCCTCGCCAGTACCTGCACTTTCTGATTCCTTTTCACAGTGCCCGTCTTTGAGATGTGATGAGTGGTGGCAGTGTGAATCGAGCATCTCCTGTCATCTGAAGTCCTCACTGTTTCTAAATTGCTGTGTTTGTGATTGAAAGCATCTTGGAGCCGGGACTTGGGAGCGCAGTACTGAAATGACCCACATGGCTGTTTGAGATCGTGTTGTTTCATAGAGCTTTCTCCTCTTTGGTAAAAGCAAAAACATTCCCTAATTTCCTTTTCCCTACTCAGTGAGTGATGAGTGATTTTTAATTGGGTGTTGGTCTCCTTGCACAAGGCAGAGCAATATGATTGTGCTGCAGCGTGGCTCAGTGCTCAACAGTCCTTCAGCCTCTAAACCCAAAGCACAGCTACTCGTACACCAGGCCTATGTTTCTCCACCCTGAGCTATTGGTAAGGCTCCCTGAGAGTGCCTCCTTCCTCCTAATACCCACATACAAGAAATGCTAACCTAAAATGGGAAGTTAATTCTGTGCATCATCTTGGCTTGCTTTCTGCTCTGAGCTCCTCTCTCTTGCTCCCATTCTGTCTGCAGTGGTTTCTTCCCCTGGAAGGAAGCTTCACCTTTTTTTTGCATCTTTTATTCTATTTTTTCCTAAGTATTTTTGTGATCCTAACCCAGCCAAAGTTGCTCCTTCACAAATAAACTTGCAGCAACAGCCTGTAAATCACAGAGCTGTCGAATGGCTGAGGTTGGAAGCTCTGTGTGTGATGTGCTGCAGCTGAGGACTGCTGCTGCACTGATGTCCTTTGGCTCTGCAGTGCCTTGATAAACCCTTGACCTTAGCAGTGCAAAGCTATGGTTTAATAAGTGACCTTTTATTGTTTTGCAGTGTACCGTCTATTTCCAGAATAGAAGGAAAAGATTGCCCTGTTCCTGAAAACCGCTCTTGTGGTGCTTTTGTTAAACAGGGCAAAACATCCCTACCGATAAATATAGATAAATAAAAGGCTGCAGTATCAACACCATTTATATATGTGAGCTGCCAGATGAGGTAAGAAATGAGTTCTGAAAGGGGAAAAATATAGCCAGCAGCTTTCCAACTTAGCCATGGCAGCAAAACATATAAATTGTGCTTTAAGACATCGTTGTGGTGAGTGTGGCTGGTAGGGCATGTTCAGAAAGGCTGAATTTCTGGCGATTGCTGTAAATTGTGTTCTCTTATGAGACTCGATTTGGTTAGAAACATGGAACGAGAAGAAACGGATCTGTGGAACAATGGGCTGAATTGCACCAAGCTGCACTAATCCTGAGAGCCATGACAAATTCCTGCGTGCTGCGTTCCCGTGAGCCTTGTTTGCAGTGCCCCACCGAAGGCAGTGGCAGATAAGATCTGTATTGATTCTGAGCATCCTCTGATGGTAACCTTTGAGGGGACAAGGCAATGTATGGCTGTGGAATTTTATCTATCAATATCTGAGTAATAGAAAGACAAGCATGACATCTAATCCCAACACAGGTGACAGACGATAAATCTGAGCTGGTGTGGTTACTGGGGACGGGAGGGCTGGCGGGGCGGTGACGGACGTGGCGAAGTCAGGAAATGCTTTGGGCTGAGGGATGTTTCAGCCAAACACGTGTAGGTTTTCATTATGGCAAAAGGGGCTTTATTCCCAATTGCAGAATATAAGATCCCAATCATTTGCATGAGCTGTGGACTGCTTGGTTGTTCCTAGCAAGTGGTGCAGCATGAAAGGCTGATGCTCACCGCACGCATTAACCTCGAAGCAGATATTTTGCAGGGGTGGTGCTGGGCTGGCCCTTGTGTTTGCTACCCCGCTCCTGGATCCATCCCATGGCTCCGTGCTGCAGCAGCACAGCGTGCTCCACGCTCCCTTTGCAACCGGTGCTCCCAAAACACCTGGGGCTGCAGCAGCCAGTTAGAAACGGGGCACTTCCAGCAGCTTCAGGAGTAAAGAACGCTGAGAATTTTAATAATTCAGATGGAGAGTGATTCAGCAAAGGGACCGCTCTCCTTTGGACTAACAGTGCTTAGCCAGCTATGTTGCTTTAGCAGCATTTCAAATCAGTTTTCTATCTTTATACCATTCCAGTTGCTCGCCAGGAGAAAGAATTCCCCGATGCAATTTCATCATGCAGATATTCACAAATGTTTAAAGTAAATATAACCCTCGGTGTCAGTTCGGAGCTATTGTCATCTTTTATTCTTACTCTTTAAACAAGAAAAAGCAGTAAAGGTGGCTGCAGCGTATTTATTTCTTCCCCCCCCCCTTTCCTCCAGAAATTTAATAGCTCTGCACAACTTGCTCGAATTGGCAGCGTGTTTTTCTGAAGTGTGTAATTCGTAACACAAACACGCTCCCTGTAATAAGCAAATTTGTTAGCACCATCTTGCGTATTCTCTCTGAAGCCAGGAGAGTGCTTGAGTGGAGGAATGTTGGCTGGGGCTCAGTGAGAGCTGGGCAGAGGGGTGCTGTGCCTCGCCGGGTGAATCAGTGATGAAAGGTGCTGAAAGCATTCACACGTGCGTACACTTGTTAAAATATGTATCGAGAAGAGAGGGAAATAGGTTCCTGCAATTACAGAGGTTGGGTAAAGCGTATGACAGGAAAATGAAATAGCTTGCTGAATGGTAGGAAGTGTTTTTGTCCCTGCAGAAAATGTCAGGGAAACTTGCTGAAATTGGCAGTAAATAAGAGAATGGGAAGACTGGTGGTGGCCAGGCCCAGTAGTCCGGTTGGGTTATTGGTCGTCCCGAATTAATGTGTGCAGATTGGGTGATGGGGTCTATCAGAGAAGGGCGTTGTAGAATCGTAAAGGTTGGAGGAGACCTCTGGGATCATCCAGTCCAACCATCCACCTACCATCAACGCTGCCCACTGACCGTAGCCCTACGTACTCCACCTTCCCTTTCCTTGAACACCTCCTGGGATGGTGGTGACCTCCCCACCTCCCTGGGCAGCCTGTGCTGGTGCCCAACCACTCTTTCTGATAAGAAATTCTTCCTAATACCAAAGCAGCCCTTAGAAAACCAAGCGGAGCGAATGGAACGCAATGGAAGGTGGGTGAAGAGAAGGCATCTCCCACCATTGCTGCATTTAGGGCCTATCTTGGCTCTTCTCCTAAGTTAGTATGGAGCTTTCACCCGGTCCCCCTATCTTTTTCAGTTCACCTTCTGAGCAATGATGAACCTTAACAAAGCATTGTACTTAATGCCAAGTAGTTCCTTAATTGATGCGCTTCATCAGTGACAGGCAATAGCTATGTTATTACAGATCAATGATACTGAAAGCTGGGGAACAGTTTCTGTGAATATTAATCCCCCCCACCCCCTTTTTTCCACCGCACAGGAACTCTTTTATCTTGTGCTCTTCCAGAGTGAACGCATCAGGCGCTACCAAAACTCACAGCAGCAGAATGGACGTGGAAATCAGCGCCCTTCATCAAAGCGATCCTTTTAAATTCAGCTTTTTTTTTTGGTAGAGGAAGAATAACGCACATGAAATTTGAAAGCAAACATGAATGCCACGTGAGCATTACCGTATCAATTTGCCGTAGTCGAAACTTCAGACGCAGAAGTGGAGATGCTTGTATCCCATTCCCTCCGTTTCCTTTGAGCGCCGTCTGCTCCGTTGGGTTCTGAGGCTGCAGTGGATGCTGTGCTGTGAAGTAGCTGTCACTCACGGTACGTGGGGATTTTACCCAGGGCACAACTTCACATCAGCTTATTGGAGATGACAGCAAAACAAACTTGAAAATGAGATTTTCTAGAGTTCTGTTTGTTTGCCAGCAGTACTTTTTTTTGAAGAGCTCTTTCCCACAGGAGGTGCAGTTGCATTTTGGCCATACTAAGGCAGTTGCTCGCCATAGAGAAGGTTTTGAAGAGACAGTAAGAGCTACTTGAATGCAGGAACATCTCAGAGACACTTGACTGAAGGTCACGCAAGTGGTAATTAGATCTTATTAGAAAAGAAAGTTGCCGTTTCAACATGTGAGGTGTAAATCTTGGTTGAAAATAATTTTTTTTCTTCCAAAGTTGAGATTGAAAAAATAATTGTTCATAAACATCCATGGGCAGCCTCAGATTCTGTGGCTTTGGAGGGTTTCTGTTATTGTTTTTACCTGGACTGGGCATAGAAGGAAGACTTCAGGGCAGAAAGGTATCAGTAATTGGCAGCCAGCTGAAGTGAGCAAACCCTCACGGTGGGCTGTTGGGGTTGAGAAACCCAATTTTATGCTAAGAAATTGCTCTTTCATGTTATAGACCAAAAACCCTTGGCTTCTTCAGCGGAAATATGAGTAATTTTCACAATGCAGGATTATTCAGTGTTATCGTCATCATCTGTTCACAGCTGTACCTTGAGCAAAATGAGTTCCTCCCACTCACTCCGCGTTCACCTGGGCTATGAGTGTGAACTCTGGGCACCTTCTGTGCCCATCTCCCACCTCCCTGCTCTGTACGATGGTGGTGGATGCAGACAAGTGCTCCTCTGTGGTGCTTGTGATGACTATGGGTGCTAACCATGCTCTAAAGAGGTGTCTGTGCTCCATGGATGTGCTCCAGTGTGGACTCTTGTGGCCACAGATGTGCTCCAACATGGAATCTGATGACCATGGACATGTGCTCCAGTGTTGTGTCTGGTGGCCATGACACAACTGCTCCATTGCAGAGTCTGATGGCTGTGGACATGTGCTCCAATGTGGTGTTTCTTTTGGCCAAGGACATGTGCTCAAACATGGAGGCTGGTGGCCCCAGACGTGCTCCAGTGTGGTGCCTGTGATGGCCATGGACGTGTGCTCCAATGTGGTGTCTCTGATGGCCATGGTCGCGTGCTCCAACGTAGTGCCATGTGTACGTGCTCTAAGGTGATGCCTGCTGCACACCAGCACTCGGCCCTGCTGCTGTGTCACTCACAGCTTTTAACTTGCAAGGCTTTCAGCATCTCTCTTTGGCAGACAAAATGGACTGGGAGATGCGAAGAGACTAATAATAGTGCAATTACACTCCCCCAGCCTGTCAATACTAACAGGTGCCCTTGAAGCTGGTGCAGTCAGTGTCTGAGTCTGGAGTTGAGCTGTTCATGAGGCAGAATGGTGCATCTCTGTGCAAAGCAGCTCCGCTAGGCAGCAAAGGCACTGATTTAGGACTCATTCCTCGAGCACATCTTTCCTACGTGCCATGAGCTGTGCCTCATGCTCTTACACGCACGTACATTTTGTAGACGGCCCGATCTAAAATTGCTACCATTCTCTTGTGCATGAAAAGATGTCATGAAATTAACTCTGTAGAAAGCAATTGCCTTTTGTTGCCGACACAATTAGTGTGGATTGTCCATTCTTCTCTAAAGTTCGAGTGTGACGATGCTCTATGTTAGAACAGCCCGCTCAGGCTGCAGGGCCAGATGCACTGAGCTCCTGCAGCTTGCTTTCGGCATGCCGTCGCCATTTCTGTCCCATCTCCTTAAAGCAGATTCGCCGAGACTGTAGATGGTGATTTGCTTTCCTCCTTCTTGCTGCTCAGTAGCATCTGATGGCTGCAGAACGCCCTTTCAGTTGCTGTGGTCTTTCTGAAGAGGCAGGCTGTGATGCTTCGTGGGGATACTGACCTTCGTGATGGGTGGGAAGAGCACAGGAGCCGCTCGGTGGAATAGCAGTGACAAGGAGACGAGGCCTTCGGTGTAGGTAGATTGCCAGGTGTTCATATCCCTTCTGTGATGCTTCTCTGAACCTTTAGTTGGTTATTTAATCATTACATTCTCCTTAGGTAGCTGAAATTGGGAAGTTTTGACATTAAAATTACATTAATTCTGCGGATTGATCGTCATGTCATATTTTTCCTCCAAGACACAAACAAATACTTCGTGTATCTGAGTGTAGGGTTTTTGGTTGTTGTCTTTTTTATGAAGAGGAATTTTGTGGATTTACATAGTTGATGTTTCATGAAAATTACTCTTCCTTGGAAAGCGTTTCTGTCTGTTTTCTGTGTGTGGAATCAGCTGTTGGCTATGATGAGGTACCCGTGGCTGGTGTTGTGTTGGGAATTGAAGAGGCATGTTCACAAGCACGTATTTCTCATCTTTCCATCCCCTCCCCCTGATTCTCCTCTCCATCCCGATGTGCTGCAAGTGGAAAAAAGAATTAATTTTCAGTGTGACCACTGCAATATGGTCCAAGGTCCCTGCGCTGCGCCCGCCTAAGATAAACTTGTTCTAACACAATTTGCTGTTCAAAGCCTTCTTACTTTGCAGCCTTAGAAACAAATACTGCAGTGGCCCAAGGCAGAAATACAAGTGTAAAAATTAATTGTTTAGCTTCTAGCCAAAATCTTTCCCTCGGCGTGTTACTTCCCTCCATCTCGGCCTTCCTTCCTGTAGGTTTTCTACATTGCACAAATACTAAACAAAGAATTGTTTTAGATAGTAAAAGAGACATGCAGGGCATTTTTTTTTCTTTCCCTTACATTGCAGGTGTCTGTTTTGGTTATTGCACATGCTCATTAATTTTATGTATGTATGATGCATGTCTCTCATAGAATCATAGAATGGCCTGGGTTGAAAAGGACCACAGCGATCATCTGGTTTCAACCCCCTGCTATGTGCAGGGTCACCAACCACCAGACCAGGCTGCCCAGAGCCACATCCAGCCTGGCCTTGAATGCCTGCAGGAATGGGGCAGTTCCATATATGAGAGTTCCCCCTGAAGCCCACCCTGGAAGCTGGCTCATCTCACGTTCCTGTTTTCCTCTCTCAAAAGCAATGCATTACACTTCAGCTCAAGAATATTCTCGCATCTTACGTCAAGTGCAAGTCATCCACTGTGTGTGTGTGTGTGTGTGTGTGTGTAGGCAGCGATGAGAAGCTCAGTCCAGGAAAGCATGTTTTGAAGAACTGCCTACCTGTGAGCGCAGGTTATGTGTGTGCACAGGCGAAAAGATTGCCTGCTGAGTGTGGGTAGGGCTTAAAAAAAAACACCTGGTTTTCATTTGCAATTTCTTGTTCTCTTTTTCCAGGGCCTTAATGACTCAAGAAAATGGTTGCGGTTTTTTCACTTCCACTTCTTTCGTGCTAGACTTGATCTCCTTGTGTGCATGCTAAGGGATTCAGACACCTTGTTGGAAACGGAAACTCCATTCTCTTCGTAGCTTTATAAACAGAGCCAAAAGGGAAGTGAATTATGTGGGCAAAGTTGAGATTTAATCAAGCAATCCTGCCCCAGTCTGAAATGTGAAGTCTGATCTTTCAGTCTGTCCCTTATGTTATAAAGCACTGAGGAGAGTTCTTTATCAGTAATAGCCTTCCTTTTTTTTTTTTAAACTCTCTTTCTGTGATTCCATACGAGATCTGTACAGTTCAAAAACTAAGAAGTTGTAGATGTTGAGAAGCTGTGGGTGCCCCATCCCTGCAGGCACTCAAGGCCAGGTGGGATGGGGCCCTGGGCAGCCTGAGCTGGAGGGGGGCAGCCCTGTCCATGGCCGGGGGTGGCACCGGGTGGATTTTGAGGTCCTCCAACCTGAGCCGTTCTGTGATTCTTCCTCTCTCCACCCAAATCTTTATGCCATTAAAAAATGTTGCGGTGCTTTAAATGTGTGTGTGTTGGTGAAAGTAATACTCCCCAGAATGCTTGCATAGCGCTGGTAAATATTAGCAAATAACTTCCTGAAATGTTTAAGTGAAAATGGGTCTAGAGAGTTCTCGCTTCACATTGCATGTTTATTTAATTTGAAGTTTGTAATTGATGCTGTTCTTGGTAACTGGGAGCAGATGTGAATGCAGATAACCAAAAGCGTTAACTCGTACTGCCTGGTGCTGCTAGTTAAGCAAACAAATTTAGGTCAGCAGAGCAAGGGAATCTGTGCAAACAACAGCCGGATAGGATGCCCTCTGGTTCAGAATAAATACACAGAAATCCACTATGGTTGAGCTGATGGCTGTGTCAGAGTGTGGGGTTGTTGTCCTCGTGTGCCCTGTGCCTCTCATTAACCCCAAAGCCTGCGGGAGAGCAAATATTCCTTGAGACAGATCCTGACGCCAGCCTGGACCTCGATGCTGGACTTCCAAAGCAATCAATCAGCAGGCTTAATGTAGCAGCATTCCAGCATGAAAAGCTTCAGTGGCTTAAACTTCAAATAATTTATTTCTAAATTACTTCTACTGTAATTTTTATTAATTCAAATAGGCTTCCAAGCTGATGTAAAACTCAGTAAATGCAAGGAACAGTTTAATGAATTGAAAATAGGATTGAGTCTTTTAAAGTAAATGTAAAAAAAATATGCTTGCAGTAATTGCTTAGATGGATATCAAGTCTTAATAGCTTTGTTAATGATTTGTAGCGAATATTGCATTTATGGGAACATATCAAGCTGATCCTTGTGCAAGAACCTTGTTTTGAATGGGTTTGATAAAATCATTCCCTGGGAGCTGTTAGTGGTGGGTTATGTTTTCATAGAACGGAGTCGTAGAATCATAGAATCCTTAGAGCTGGAAGGGAGCTCTGAAGGCCATCCAGTCCAACTCGCCTGCAATGAACAGTGGCACCACAGCTCCATCAGGTTGCCCTGATTTTGGCTGGAATATTGCACCGTAGCCTCTGCTGGTACCTGGCTGCGGGCAGGTGGGGGCTGTGGATCACTTTTGGTCATTGGTGTCCTACCCACAGCTGTCCGTGATCAGTGTCAGACCCGCTTGGCTGGGTGTAAAGTCTTGCATCACAGTGCTGTAAGTTCCTAAGTGTGCGATGCTATTGCATCCCCTAGCTTTGCTCAGGTAGGCTGTACGTGACAAACATTTGTGCTGCCATGGATAGAAGTGTTGAAGAAAACCATAGTGAGACTGTTGGTAGTGTGTTTGTGTGGCTGGGTGCTCATCTTCTGACCCGAGAGGTTTGACGGTGGTTAGCAGCTCACTAAAAAAAGGTGGAGAGAAAGAAAAAAGACAAAGCAGAGCATAACGAACATCCCTGGGTGTTTCAAATCTCAAAGTTGCTCCCACTTCCTTGGGCCATCTGCAAGTGAGGCTGCATTGCGGTTCTCCCCATGTCCATACGGAAGGCAGACAAGCTGTGAGCTGCCCCCAAGAGGGGCTTTGGTTCCTCCTCCCATCTCCAACGCAGCTCTGCTTTGCTGTAACCTGACGTAGAAGATGTGAAAAACATGAAATGCAAAATGTTTTGGGTTGTTTTTTTTTTCCCCCAAATCACGATCCTCTGCATTCTTCATAACGCGAACCAGATTTCTCCATGTGCATCTGATGTAATGATTCTATTCATTAGAGAGAGAGCTTGGAGGTGGTGACCTGTAAATGATTACAAGACTCCCACGGCATAATTGCATCGAGTTCTTCTTTCCCGCCTCTGGACATTAATAGCACCCACTGATGAGACGTAGTAAGTGAAAACCAGTTCACAGAAGCGTATCTGCTGAAGTCAAAGGACGGATGCTTCTCACAGCAGATTTTTCTTTCAAGGAAATTTAACCATATTCGTCTTTTTTAAGGGAGGAAGGAAATTTTGGCTGTTTCCATGGCATGGAACGTCTGCTCCTGGAGCTGGGATGAGGATAAAGGCATAGATAAGGTGGATAAGGCCAGGGAGATTTTTCCCTGCTCATCATTTTTGGTCATTATTTAAAACAAAGGGAATGAAGTGATTTGCTTGCTCTGTAATGAGGCCGTATGGTGGTCATTTGGCAAGCAATTAGCTGTACAGCAGTCATTTTTCCAGTTTTCCCACCATGGATCTCTCTTCTAATTACTCCTCTTGAATTCAACTCTTTCCAGGATGGTTAAGGGGAGGAAATCCATCCTGGAATTTCCTGGTGTTGCTCATTGGAGTATTCCAAATGAAACATTCAGACATTGTTTATGATTTTCATATTTCCTCTTCCTTTCCTTCCTAAGGTGATGGCCAGAACTTGGTAACAGAAGATGTGACGGTAGTGGAGGGGGACGTTGCCACCATCAGCTGTCGAGTCAAAAACAGCGACGACTCCGTGATTCAGCTCCTCAATCCCAACAGACAGACGATTTACTTCAGAGATTTCAGACGTAAGTTCCATCTTTTATTGTTTGGTAACAACTTTTCCTGCACTTTGCTCGCGGTTGGGATAAAGGATATGCTGAGATCTGTTAATTTTATGTTGGACACTTAAAGTTTAGTCAATTCTTTAGAGGGCAGATCAGACAGGCAATCATAATCTTTCTCCTTAATGGAAGCCTTGATGGTCCCCTTTAAAAGTCAGACCATCTTCTTTGCAATAGGAATTGATTGTAGTAATTCAGGGTGAATTGCAATTGAGTGCCAAATATTTAGCTGACACAAACAAATTGAACAGGGCAAAGCAGAGGCAGTGCAATGTTCTCAGAGGTAATCTGTTGGGTGGGAAGGCTGAAATTTTCAAGACGATCTCTGCCTTATTATAGCCAAAGCAAAATCTCCCATCCCCGTGGGGTCCGCTGAACAAACCTGGCTTTGTTTCCTGTCGTGCCCATACCACCTCATAGCTGCAATGAGGTGTTTGAAATGGTTTGTAGTGTCACAACAGGGACCAGAGACACTGGCACGTCGTGCTGGGTATTATAGGAACGTTCTTTCCCAAAGCACCTTATGACCTCTCTACCAGTACGGGCAGGCTGTGAATCCTGGCTTGTTTCACTTGTGCTAACATTTGTGGCCTCTATATTTGCTGGTAAGGTTTGAAACATTCGGTTTCCAAATTTCTAGACAGTCACTGCTGGTCAGGAAACAAATGTTAAATTGTCCTTACCCTACTTCTTGTATCTTTCGTGCTGTTCCTAGTTTACTCCCTGCACACAGTCCGAAATGCATACATATAACAAGTGGATTTTGACAATAAGCAGTTTACGTGTGCATCATTAAGCTGTCAGAGTCATAGAATCATTTGGGTTGGAAAAGACCTCTCAGATCCCCAACCCATCCCACCATGATCACTGACCATGTCCCCAAGTGCCACATCCCCACGATTCTGGAACCCCCTCCAGGGATGGTTAATCCCCCCCCCTCCCCACCTCCCTGTGCAGCCCATCCCAGTGCCCAACCACTCTTTTCGAGAGGAAGTTTTTCCTAACACCCAGCCTGACCCTCCCATGGCACTTCTGAAGGTAAACACCACATGGAAAGCCTTGGTGCTGTGCCCGGCTGATTTGCTTCTGTTGATTCTTGGTAACGATCTGAGAACAGAAGCGTTCAGTGAATCCCAGCTGTAAGTCAAGAGCAGGATTCCAGCTGCAGGCAGGAGCCGCGCGGTGCTGGTTTAGATGCAGCTCAGATCTCAGCAGACGTTTGACTTTGTGTTGGGAGAGGGACTTCTGCATCTGTCGCCGCGGTCGCTGACGATCCCTTTGCTCCGCAGCGCTGAAGGACAGCAGGTTTCAGCTGGTGAATTTCTCCAACAGTGAGCTCCGAGTGTCGCTGACGAACGTCTCTATTTCTGATGAAGGACGGTACTTCTGCCAGCTCTACACAGATCCCCCGCAGGAAATTTACACCACCATCACGGTGCTTGGTAAGGACCCAATGAGTGCACGTGGTGAGCCTCTCTCATCGCTGATGAATGTTGTGCTTTCGGTGGTCAGACTAATCTGATCGCGCGCTAAATATTTTCTTCCCAAACTTGGGGATGTGAAGGATGGGATTATAATGAAGACAGACAGCGTCTTTGCCCATCTGTGATATTCCTTAAGGGCAATTATTACCAACAGCATAGCTCAGGAACCTCCTACCAGATGAAGATGCATGAGTTTAGCATGTTTCTCTGTTGACTTATCCAGCGAAATGTAAAGTCAGCTAATGGGAAGCGATAGTTTCCTATTAATTGTAGCAGGTTTTTTTTTCCACGTTTAATGGAACATAAGATCTTTCACTCCGCATCCTGAAGTTGCTCATTGCTATTGGGAACTGCTGTTTGAAGAGTTGCAGTTAATTCTGTCTCATCCCTCCCATTCCCACCAGCCAAAATACATTCACAGCCGGTCACATTGAGCTCTTGCCTTGCCTTCTCTTGATGCTTTGCAGGGCTGTGGTGGATATGCAGCTGTAAGGCTGTGGTTACCAATAATAGCAGCTCACGCTATTAGAGCTCTTTCTGCAGATTAACTGTGGCTTTTAAGATTCTATTAATAGGAGAACCTGAATCACAGAGAATGATATGATGTGAGATCTCACTTGCTGATTAGTTTAAATCTTTCTCCTTTTATTTAATGAGATTTGCTTCTTAGGTTTTTATACATTGCTTAAATAATGTTTATAAGCGATTCTACTACAGTTGTTATGTTTATCAACAGCTTTTAACTTCTGATACAGTTTCCAGCATCCATGCGGATGAGAAGCTCTATTCCAGCTCTCCTCAGTAATCACACCTCAACAAAAATACTGTGTTGTGTTTAATTTCCCTACTTAACAGTGTGTTTGAAAGAATACTATTTACTTGATTCATCTATAAGCCGGGACTGCATGTCTCCCAAGTGGGAGATGCAATGCAGTTGGGTTTTGGTCGTTTTCCTTATAACACATGTTAGGCTTTAGAATTCAAGGAGAAGTCTGATTTATTTTCTTTTGCTTGTCTTTTGCTTCAGTTCCTTTTTAGAGAGATGTTCAGCATGACCAGTGTGTGCCTGCCTCTCCCTGGCATTCATAAGGCAGTGAGCCTTCCCTGTTCGCCTTCATCACATGCTCAGGCAAAGCCGTAGTTCACAGGGCAGGCAATAAAGATAGATGTTTATTATTAGAAGGCTGAGGAGGGGAGTGTTTATCTTAGCTAACATTTGTACTTCAAGACAGGGTGTGCAAAGCCAAAGATAACATGTCTGTCTTTTCTTCCATATTATTGACTCCCCGATTAGGAGAAAAAATGGGACAGGGCTGGGGAGTAGTTATCCATGTCAGTACGTCGTTGGGATTCATTCTCCACCGAAGATCTCTTAGTCATTACTCAGTCTCCTATATATTTTAAGTTCTATCAAGGTGTAGTTTTGCTGATCTGCTTCTAACGATACTCTCTTTGGCGAGCAGGGCAAAGTTTTGAGGCATCCTTCTTTGTAGTCAGTGTTACAAGAGAGCTTCACGCTTTCTTTTCCTTCCGTAATGTTCTTCCCTCCTCTTCCCCCACAACTTTAATGCCTTCAGTGAGACTATATGTAGATTTATTCATGCTTAATTGGAACATGTGAAAATCTCCAATATGTAGCCTGTTCTGTTCTTCTTACAGAAAAGCCACAAGTGACTAATTAGTCCATTTGATCATCTGGATGATATTTATACATATTTGTTCTTCATTAGCCGAAAGACGCGTTAGTCACATTTGAACTATACAGTTGCTTAATCATATCGATCAGAGCAAAGTTGAGTTTCCTTTGGAAGTTGTGGGTTGTTTTTTTTCCCTGTGAGTGCAACTCCACGCCACGTGAACTCTTGATGTTCATTTTTTTCTCACTCTCCAGCTACTGGTGTTTCCATGGGGAGAGACTCCTTGCTTCTTTGTCATCACCGTTAAGCTCGTTTGTCACGTCTTTGTGTCAGGCTGCAGGCTGAAGCTCTGGCCTGTTTCTGAATGTTACTGCCTTACGTTTCATGCAAGACTCTTGATCTGTAGAGGAAAGTGGGGAGAATGGCCAATTAACCATCCCAGGGAGACTGCCATGCAGTGCGGGAGTTGGTCATTGGATGCGCAGTTGACTGTCTCCTCTTCCTTTGGGCTTAGTTTGTAGAGGTAGGCAGCGTTGTTCCAAAGGTGACTGCAGTCCCATGTGCTCCTGTGCTCGTTGCCTTGTGAGCGTTTTCAATGAGCTTGATGGTCGCTGGCCTGCTTCCACTCCTCAAGGCTGAGACTTGAAACTGAACAGCAGGAGAGAAAAATTGCCTTCCGAGGTTAGAACTGCGGTAAGTAATGCACTTCCAAATGTCAGCTTTGGTGTTTCCTCTCCCTGTCAGCACAAGTCGAGAAATGTGCATGAAGTCAAACTGTATTTTTAAATAGCAGCGTACACAACTGAATGCCATGGAAGGTTCAGACTCTTCTGCGGAGCGGTGCATTGGTAGGAGGCAGAACAGAAACGTAAGGATTTGATAAGTGATAATTTGTGAAACCACTCTGACTATTAGGTGGGGACTGAAGGCGCTTACTCTGATTACTGCAAAACCATCTATCATAGGATTTGATCGATTGAAAGATCAATTATATGCTGGTGGCTAGTTTGCTCCAGTAGGCTTTATGGGTTTTTCAGAAGTGTTTCTTGTCTTGTGTTAGAGATCAGACAATGTCTTACTCGCCTTTGCATCAAGTACGTGTTGTGATTTTGGTTTTTGTTTTATTTATCTTTCGTTTCAGTCCCACCACGCAATTTGGTAATTGACATCCAGAAAGAAATCGCTGTTGAGGGAGAAGAGATTGAGCTGAACTGCACTGCCATGGCCAGCAGACCAGCCACCACCATCAGATGGTTCAAAGGAAACAAGGAGCTGACTGGTACGCGTATCCTCCCAGTCACCTTTTTTCCTTTCTTTCCTTTTCACATGCTGAAGTGATTTACGTAACGTTGTCTGCTTGTTCTCTGTTGCCTCCTTTAAAAAAAAAAAGAAAGAAAGAGAGAAAGAAAGAAAGAAAAAAAAAAAGCAAGCTGTTTTAAACGCCAGCTCAGGAACAAAGGAGTATGTGGGCAGACATAAATTATTCTTTAACACAGAAGGGCTGAACTTCATGTTGTCCTCTGCCTACCCACCAGACTTAAGTATAAGGATCTGGAGCCTTTCTGTAACTGCAGGTGACCTCGAGGAGCCCTAAAGCTGTGCGGAGAATTTATTTCTATGGCTGTTTGTATTTTTTTCTGCCCTGTTTTAGGCATGAGTAAGATCGTCTGTGCTTTGAGCTGTGCTTTGATTTTCAGTTCATCCTCATATCTCGCTCTTTTGTTTATGGAGTGTTTTTCCTGTCTTCAGTTGCATATTCATATCAGAAATGTTTCTCCTACTCCCCTCAGCCTGGTTGCTCCTGGTATTAGCACAGTTGAGTCGCTGACACTGATTGCATGTGTCACGCTGTTAGTTTTAAGCCTGCATGTAGATGTGAGCTTGGTTGACAACACCTTTGTGCTGAGACAGTGAAGGGCTCTCTACAGAAGTCCAGACTCATTACTTCAAATGCAACCCCCCTACAAGGGCAAGATAAAATCCTCTATTTAAGTACAACACCTACAAGCATCTGAGTATGACACATGCTGAGCGTATGCTGATAAAGGTGGAATGCAAACCTGCTGCTGCTTGAAGTGGTGCCCCACTGATTTCCAGCACCTGTTGTCATCTAAACGTTACACAGATCTTCAAATGATCTCTTTCTTGGTTTTCTTTCCTATTCTGGCAGGCAGCAGTGCAATAGTTTTTGACCCTTCATGCTTGACCTGTCCAGCTTCTTGATTGAGTTTTCTTGCGTTGGCAATTGAATCCCAGCTTTGCTTTAGCTTTGAAGACTGCTGAGCTGAGTTGTAGCTTCTTGAAATACCAGCTCACCCTGTGGATTCTTTGGATGTTTTTTAAACAGAAGTCAGGGAAGTAAAATACTGGGTTGAGAATAGAGTGAAGCCTTTCCTCTAGGCGTGAAGGGTTGTCACTTTCTGCAGCTCTCCTCGTGTTGTACTTAAATATATTATCCTGAAATATTTTTGTGTTTGAAAGACCTCTGTTGCAAGTTACCCCTAACGTTCTGACCATGCAATCTGAATTCTTAAATAAAAAGCCACAGGTAAAAGGATTTGGAAGCACAGTGGAGGCACACTGTCAGCAAGTGATTGCAGAGGGCATGGCAAAATCCTCTCTCCTGTCTCTTCTTTTCTTTCTTGATTCTGTGTTGTATGTCACATCACCTTTCAGGTAGTAAATCCTGCAGTTACTGTCATGGTTACTCTCTCTGGAGTACTGCTGAAATATTTCAGCCTATCAATATGACTTTTAATTAAGTTAATCTGCTTAATCACTTTTTCGAGCTAATCGTTGATTCCAAAGTGGGAGGGGATTTGTAACTCCATTGATTGAAGAGTTCTGGGATTTGGGGATGGTGTAAAGGGATTGTTAATCATTGTGATAGTGTATGGTAGATTTTAATCAGAAACAACTTCACAGAGTGGTGTGTTGCTCCATCCCCACGTACCTCCCTGCCATAAAGCCTCGTGTCTGAGAGAGGAAACAGGTGTATGAGGGCAGCGTGTCACCTGGGCACGGAAACAAGGAAGGAGAACGTCCCCATAAATACATCCGTGATCACACTTTCTGCTCTTCTTTTCCATTTCCTTCCCAGGCAAGTCAGAAGTGGAGCAGTGGTCTGATATGTACACAGTGACCAGCCAGCTTTTGCTGAAAGTGGGACGGGAGGACGATGGGGTCCCAGTCATCTGCTTGGTGGATCACCCCGCTGTCAAAGACTTGCAGACACAACGCTACCTAGAAGTCATGTGTGAGTAGCAGAACTTGTCATGGTTTTAACATGTGAAATAACTCACTGAAGAGTTCAGGAACCGTTCGTCATGTGTTTAGGTGAAGCCGTGGAGGGTGTTGATGGAGCTTATGTCCTGTTTTAAAAACTGAAACGTTGCTTACCATTTAATTGGTTAAGTTTTGACTTTTCCCAGCCCTTTCATTTACGTCGAATTTGCACCAGAAAAAGTTCCTGGCTGAGTGTTACGATCATCAGAACAGACTGAATCTCAGGGGGTCGGAGGGGTTTGGTTTTTTTTAAGCAAAACTGTCTTTGAAATGCTTTTCTGCCATGCCACATTGAAGCAACTGGCCGCCGTTGTGAATTTAGTGCAAAAAATGATTGCCACTGTGCAAAAGAAGCATTGGTTTTGTACATTGTGAACGTACAGCTGCCGCTGTTTTTCTGAATTAGGGCAGGATGAAGTGCATGGAATCTTTAGCAGCACCCCTGCCAAAGGCCTGGCCACTTTCACTCTTATGTCCCCATCACGTTGGGTGTTAATAATGCATTGCACTTTGTTTAGGAGCTGTTCTACTGTATGTGACGTTAACAAGGTCTCTGAGCAGTTAGCTGGAAATACCTGCGGTCCCAAATGCAGACGTGCCCGACTTCCAGCTGCTCTACGCATATGCTGCTGCTCAGAAAGAGCTCCAAAACCAAATCAGAATGTCCTCACTGCTCAGCTTTGGTGCCTCAGAAAATCAGGGCAACGCAGATGATTCCCAGTGCTTATTTTTGCAGGTTGACGTCAACTGCAACATTACGCTGAAAGAGGAGGTTGTATTAATTTTATTTCATTTGCTTCGTTATGTAGTTTCATTATGAACGTCTTGGTTACAATTCTCATATCTCTGAAACTAGCGTGAAGTTATGTTCCTGTAATGAGGAAAACAGAAACGATCAGATACTTCCTCAATTGGCAGATACTAGATTTCTTGTGACTGCGCTAATGTGTAATTCATTTATGCAAACTTAATGTCCATTAACATTTCTTGTAGAGCTCCATTAGCTTTAATAATACATTAGCACCTTTGTGAGGCTTGATCAAATACTTAACAGGGGGGAAAAGAAAAAGATCCTATCTCCCCTATTATGTTGATATTGAAATCTTCCAGTTTCTTCCCCTTGTTTGAAAGGGCATCAGTATCCCTGATACTTTGATGGATGGGAGAGGACCAGTGTTTGTGGGGAGGAAAAGAAAGTAGCGAAATCTGTTCTGTTCTTCCTCTCTATCAAATGAATCCCCTTCGGACTACTTTCATTTGCAATCTTTACAGGGTTGCACATACAATGAAGGCAAAGCACATGTAAAATACAGTTACTTGGATGTCCTTTGGGATGCATGTCATCTTCTGATAATGTGTTGGAGGCTTCTGCTGCAAAGATTTTACCCTTATCCCTGATTATAGTGTTCCCCATGGTTGTTCTGGAGCTGAGCATGTGCTTGTTGGAGCAGAAATAACACAGCACCTCCTTGTGAGGGAGAGGGGGTGGGTATGAAAAGGTCTTTTGAGTGCTCTGGTCGGAACTGAACTCAGCTTGTTAACAGAAGCTATGTGTATATTTACAGGGAATTGACCCGTGTTAGTCTAGTTAGTTTTTTAGTGGGCAGGAGCAGATGGCTTGAGAGAAGAGAACCAGAAGAAAAAAACACGTAACGTCATAACCTTGCAGCTCCCAGCAATTAGTGGCTTCGGGACTTCATGTGCTGGAGGACGTCCAGACATGAGCAGTTGGTGCCTGCTGCTGGACCTGAACCTAGGGTAGAAAAGGCGGTCAGGGAGCAAACCATTACCCCTGAACTTTTCTTGCTACAATCTGATGACTGCAGCTCTAAGTTCTAAGAGCAGGAGGAAAATCTTGTCTTCACCGCCCAGCATCTCAATCAGTGCTTCTGTTGGCGTGGAACTCAGCCTCTCGGGGAACTTTGACAATCAGGCCTAATTGATACTTTCTCAATTGCTTTTTAGATATGGGACTTGCAATCAGAGCACCGGATCCCTTCCGATGGCTGTTGATGCACTTCCACTGACCGTTTTTGCTTTTCAGGCACACAGAATGCCATGTCTCCAAAGAAGCAGTGATTAGCAGTCACCCGTTGGGCCAATGCGTTTGGTTTTTGCTGCTTCTCTTGCAGCCGCGGAGGCATAACCGCAGATCAGTCAGCTGCAGTGGTGTTGGTTGAGTGTCTGCTGTTCCATTCTCTCCCTTTAAGTCTCGTCTATCCGTACCGTGGGCACAATGGATCCACCTTTTTGGAACACCTGCAGCACGTAGTAAAGTATTTTCTCAGCAGAAGTTGTATTGCTTTGCCCTTAATGTATCCAGCCTGAGCATGTTGGGGAAGGATGGGAGGATGATGGATGGAGCCTTCTTGGATAACGAGGTATTGTTGTCTGACTCAATTTCAGAGCATGGAGAGATGATTTTTTTTTTTTTGAAGAGATGATTCAAAAGTTTAAAAACCAAACCAAACCACCGAAAACAACGCAAATAACATGTTTTGTGGTGGGGGTGTTTGTCCTCATGGAAACTCCTCCAAGCGCAACCTGCGAAAGGGAACAAGGCAGTGAACACGGTGCCGTTTGCATTATGTTGAAATGAAAAAATAAAAGGCGTTTTCGGAGGTCACACTCCCACACAGCTCAGCCATTTTGCAAGAGAAGGTTATTTCTGCTGTTCCTCATGCTCTCCTTTGTGGAAGCGGTGCCTTTGTGGAGGAAACAGAGCAGAGATGGGAGCAGGGTGCAGGTCCGGCTCCTTGGCAGCCCAGTGGGAGGGTTGTAGTCCTTTCTCCCTCCAGTGTTTTTATTCTACCTCCAAAACGTTACATTTTCTCAGTAGTTTTCTTAAGGAGAAGCGTGCCAAATATGGTTCAGGGACCTGGAGGTGTCACTGGAAATCGGGGATGTTTGTTCTCGTTTTGGTGCGTTCGGAGGCGTTGCCTGAAATATGCATTTGTTTAATTGGGATGCCCTACTTGGCAAAGAAAAGGGGGGGGAGGGGGAAACAAACAAAACAAACAGGTGCAAAAATGCAAGTCTGCAAAGCGACCTCCTTCACTGTGCTTTAAAAACAATTCAGTTCAACAGTTTCACCTGCGTTGTAGTTCAAAGGAAACTGCAAACTTCAGGGTTTCTTGGTAACTTCAGGAGCGTATTTCAAGCTGGCTCTTGGCCTTGGCACCCCGGGCTGCAGTTGCTCCAGTTATCCTGAACCACACAAAGAAGCAGATGGTGCTCGTGAAGGGAGACAGGCACGGTAATACCAGACTCTGCAGAGTTAATGTGTGGGGTTTGTGATAATGCTGCACCTTGGAATACTCTGTGCACGTGCAGCGCTAAACCCGGTGTCACCATAGCCGTGATTTAACATGGCAGTTGTTCCTATCCACAGTGTGATTTGTCATCTTGTTGTCCTCTTCTCTGCTTGGTTATTTCTAAGTGTCTCCTCCGGTGCTGAGCACGTAGAATCTTAAAGGATGGGCACAGTTGTTTTCTTTGTAACCTGAGAGATAGGAACGGCTGTTTTGCTCCTCCTCTGGCAAAATAATTGAACTGTTGCATGATCTGATAAGGGTCCATAGTACATTCTGGTAATTCATTACTGTACCATAAGCTAAAGTTGAAAAAAAAATGAAGAGCAGCTTCACCCAGATCTGAGCAGTGCATGTAGTGGGGTGCAGGGAGGGGATGTTTTGCTGTAGTCAGCAGAATGATGACTAAGACGTATTCATGCTGAGTATTAACTTGTCCTACTCAGGGAGTAAGCTATTTATTGCATATGTAATGTGGCACAGCCTGGCCCTTTGTGAAGCTTTGAGATAAATGCTTCCCTATGAACGCAGAGTGTGTTATTAAAAAGAAATCTCTGCAAACAAGCATTCTGTAATATTTATGAAAATCTCCTGGTAATGCTTTTTAAAAGCAAACAGAGTTTGACAGATAGCGCCGTGTACTCACAGTAACAACAACACTTTCATGCTTGATTAATAGCCAGTGAGCACACAGCCCTGTGCAGTGGATGGCTGCAATATGTTGTATGGTGTCGGCTTGGAAATATATGTTGAGTTGGGCACAAGTTGCTTTCCTTTTGTGATTCAGATCATTCAATGAGGGGTGGAAGACCAGCGTGTTGAGCGTAATTTTAGAAAGGAAATGAAGCACCAAAATGCATTAAAATATCATTAAGAAATTAAATGGAACCAGATACTCTGAAACATTTAAGTTCAGCTTTTGTGGTACTTTTCTTTATGTCATTATGTGATTGTGGGAGTCCTGATTTGACTCTTCTCTTCCCTTCTCTTCCCTTCTCTTCCCTTCTCTTCCCTTCTCCTCCCTCTTCTCCTTCTCTTCTCTTCTCTTCTCTTCTCTTCTCTTCTCTTCTCTTCTCTTCTCTTCTCTTCTCTTCTCTTCTCTTCTCTTCTCTTCTCTTCTCTTCTCTTCTCTTCTCTTCTCTTCTCTTCTCTTCTCTTTTCTCTCTTTCTGACATTATAATGAATTGCATATTCTGTATTTTTTTTTAGTAGCTATGAGTGTACTTCTAACATATGCACCAAAGGAATCTGTTACGGCCTCTGCTGTTACGATGGGAGAATGCTTTGCACCCAATTATGTTAAAAATCAACCATATATGTATGCTGTCACATCTTCAGTAATCCTTATATTTCTATCGAGTACAAATATTAATTGCATAGTATGCAGTGAAGTGATTAACATCAATGTAATTTATCATCTGGAGGTTTCTTAAAATGAATAAATGAGTTGTTTTGTTCAGTGAGGTGTTGACCTCTTCAGAAACTTTGATTTAAAGCTTTCTTCTTTTTTTTTTCCTTTTTATAAATATGAAAAGCACCACAATCAGCCAAGTGTTCAGTTATTTGATTTTCTGGGGCATTAGCCACTCTTGTTTGTGACATTTCCCAGTTGGGTGCTCGTTTGCAAGCTCATTAATAAGGTTTTCTCAGAGGAGTGTTGTTGGGAATGAAAAGCACGCAGCACAGCCTGGACGTTGCATTTTGGAAGTGTTCAGCAGGAACATGCAGCTGAATGTTGAGAATAGGGATGTGCAGGTACAACACACCCTCCTGTTCCCCTGAGTGTGCCTGAGCATGGAATTCTGTTGGGGTGCAGTCCCTAAGAGCCAGGTCTTGGCCATTGATGTTACGGGTGGCTCTGCCCCTGTCGAAGTGGGGCGAAAGCTCTGGTTTGGCAGGTCTGTGCTCTCTCTGACTTCATTCCTGATAAGCAAACCTGCTTGATGTTGGGATCAAGGCGACGGTTCGTCTCAACCTGTGTACGGATGTCAACGTCTCTGACTTCTTTTAATATCGAAAGATGTGTTCCTGCTGAACTTTCCCTAGCATGTGAGGTATAGAAACTGCCAGGAGGCAGATTTTGAGATTGGTTTATTACTGCTATTTCTATAGACGGTGCAGCTTGTTGGTTTGGGACGCAGAACAAAGCAGAGCTGAGGATCTCTGAAAAATAACCATCTTCCTTCAAATGGGCACTAAAGCGTATTCTGGGTGATTCTGAAGCCAGAATTACCTAAAGTGGGCAAAAACTCTGCTTGACCTGCAGGATCCATCTCCAGAGAACACCATCTGTCATCATTTCTGCAAAGAGGCGCACTTGGAGAATTAATTCAGTAATCACCAAATGGATTTTAAAACTTGGATTCGCTGCCTAATTTTACAGTGCAGGCAAGAGAATTTTCAGCTGAATCATTGAAAGAATCCATTTCGCAATTTTCTCAGTTGGCAAACAGTCTGGTGATATGAAACCTGTCCTTGTCTGCCATGGAGGAACTGACCGCGTATCGTCACATCATTACTTAATGATGTGCGTGTTCAGCTGCAATTTGGTGATGGTGTGAGCCAGGGAGGGTTGGCTGCTTTGTCACTCTTGGTGGTTGGTGAGGGTTAGGAGTCGGCTGAGTTCAGAGAGACGCCTCTCCTGCTGCCAAGAAATGCTTTCCAGAATGTTTTAACTGTGGTATTAATGACTCTTTCAGTGCAGTTTTTGTGCGTAGAGTGGACAGATTGCTGCGTCGTAGGAGCCGTATCACTCTGAGATTGCTGGAGGACCAGGAGCTGCTGGAGTGTGATGATTCAACTCGGAGATGACTGGCATGGCCCCAAAGAACATCCACCTCAAGTGTGATGTCGTTTATGTTTTGCAGCTTGTGGCAGTGGAATTACTGGGTACAGCCACACGCTTAAATTTACTGCACACGTTTTCCTCGTTAAGCGTATTCTGATTGAGTTTCGTGGGGGAGACATGAGGGCAAGAGCATTACCATCATTCACCTGCCTCCTTGCATTTCCCAAGTAAACCATCCTTTTATTTAAGGTCATATTTCCATGTAGGAGTCACATCTAATACGCGTTAGCATCCTTGTGGGCTGCAGTGTGTGGGAATTCAACCACGGGCTTGGCAGTTGGAGAAACCCATGCTGTTACCATACAGCACTTACTGCCTGCGGAGAGATGTGCTGCCTCCTGCGGTGCTGCCGTTGGGTTTAGTCCTCTTACAAACGAGATAAATGTTCTCAGCAAAACTTGGCTGCCTTCCTCCAGTTGGTACGTTACGGTGAAGGCAGTAATAGAATCAAAGAATCCTTGAGGTTGGAAAAGACCTCTAAGATCAGCTAGCCCACCCCTCCGCCTATCGCCAATTTTGCCCACTAATCCTGTCCCTCACTGCCACATCTCCATGTTTCTTGAAATGGAGGTACCTGTTGACCAAAGGAGCCCTGAGGGGATGGCATGAAGGCTGTGGCCAGCCCTGGTGTCCCGGACCCACACAGCAGAGCTGACATTGGGCTGTGCTGGAATCAGGCTGTCCCAATCAGTCCGGTGTCACTTCTTGAGATGACGAGCTCGCCTGTCTTTGAGATCATAGGTCTGCCTGATGAAAGTAAATGGGTAGAAATAATGGGCTTAGGCTTTTGTAAGACGCTGAACTCTGTATAACATGATATCCTGACTGATTAATGAGATCTAAGCATAATCGATGGAGCGCACATTTAAATGGATTAAGAAATCACTAACTGGCAGATCTCAAAGAATAGTCATTAGGGAGTAATCAGCAAGCGATGGTATTTTTAGAGTAAATGCACTGGCCTGGGTGCTTAGCCTGATGCTCTTCAGTGCTCCCATGACTCATTTAGAAGTTCCTTAAAAAATAATAATAATCAAAAAAAAATCGCTGTTAATAATCTTTGCTGATGGCAGAAAACTGCCTTGCAGTTAATAAGAAGAGGAGTCAAGGCGTATGCAGAATGACTTGAGTGTTTGGGTAATTTCTGAACCACAGCACTTTAAAACTTTGGAAAGTGGGTGCAGCCCGGATCCCTTCTTCACAGAAGTGGAGCTGCATCTTGGGAAGTGGAATGGTTGGAATGCTGTGGCGGAAGCTTTCAACAGAGGAAGCAGTTTGGAAGACCCAGCGCTTCCCTGTGTGCGTGAAGCAAGGAGCTGGAGTTGAGGTGATGGTTTTTCTCTACCGTGATTGTGAGTCCAGTCCTGGAGTCTTGCACACATCTTGGTGTGCAGACTTGATAGAAATCCTGCTGGAAGATTGGATTGTGGAGAACAGTAAAAGGAACTTGAGAGCCGTGGACACAGGAAGAGCCTTAGTCCAACTCTACCGTAAGGGACTGATAGCACGGTAGCCATGGGGGAAGTGTGCTGAGTACAGGCTGCATGTTAGGAAGAATTTCTTCTCTGAAAGAGCAGTTGAACATTGGCACAGGCTGCCCCAGGGAGGTGCTGGAGTCACCGTCTCTAGGGGCGTTCGAGGAAAGGGCAGCCGTAGTACATAAGGACATGAATTAATGGGCAGTACTGGTAGATGGGTAGACTGGATGATCTTAGAGGTCTTTTCCATCCTTAATGTTTCCATGATTCTATTATTTTTCCTTTCCTGGCTGCCTTTAGGAGTGTGGGAGGCTGAGAGGTTCGGGCTCACGCACGCCATAATTGACGGGCCAGGCAAGGAGCAGGGCGTGCTGTTGCCTCTCTGAAGGCTGCTTTTTGGTTGTCTTTGAGGCACACAATGCGTGTGTTGTAAAAGAAATCTCATCAAATGCAGAATGGTTTTGTAATAAGTTTTTCAAATTGGTTGCTGCTACAGCGTAACCTTTAGACTGCTGGTATTTAACCTTGTATATCACTCGTAGGTTTTGAATGAATTTAGCTTAATAAAGGTGCCTTATTAAATTACTGGGGTTTGGGGGTTTTTTTTTAAAGCCACTAGAAATAGGCATACTAGGAAATAGCTTGAGGTTGTTACATCTAATTGGCTGCCAGTGTAGTGTGCTGTGGCTCAGAAGCATAGATGCAAGCATTTATTTTTATGTATTAATCCTGCACTGTGATATTATGAAGTTCCACGTTGAGGATTTCAGGCAGTTGGGGTGCATTTGGTAGTAAAAGTTCTTCTGCTGTTGCTTATGCCCTGGACTGCAGTCTGAGATGGTCATTGCCCCACATTGTACTACCACAGATGTCACTACTGAAACGTGGCCTTTTTAATGGAGTGGTTAACAGGTGGCAAACCATTGGTACAGGCCTTGAAAACCATCGTGAGCTGCTGGTGTTGGGTGCTAAATGTCAACGGAGCTGAGCTCAGGATCTGGCATTTTACAGAGCTGTGCTTAAGAGTCCATAATCTGAAGAAAAAAGGTACTGACTTCGTCTGAGCAGCAGAAGTACAAGTAAAGATTATTTCTGTCCTTAAAAAGAAAAGAAAAAAGACACACAGTCTGCCCCAGATCCTTGGTCAAAGAAGGTGGAATTCTCCCTGTATGCCACATGCCTAATTAAAATGTCAGTTCTCTGGAGTGACCGGCCATCTTTCAGCATCCTGAAGCACTTCCCATTTCCATAAGTGCCTTCTGTAATTACTTGCTTGTTGGTGAGTCCTGCTTAGAAGAGACATTCACTGTGATGACTCTATTGGGAATGTTGTTGCCTTCACAAGTAAAATTGTGTGTTAATGAAGTCCAGGTTTATATTGTGTGTAGATAGAATCACAGGATGGTTTGGGTTGGAAGGGACCCTCAGAGGCCGCCTGGTGCCACTCCGTGCAGTGCACAGGGACACCCACAGCTCCAGCAGTGCTCAGAGCCCCGTCCAGCCTGACCTTGGCTGTCTGCAGGGACGGGGCACCACCGCCTCTCTGGGCAACCTGTGCCAGTGCCTCACCGCCCTCAGTGCCAAACCTTCTTCCTTACCTCCAGTGTTGATCTCTCCTCCCCATCCCTACAGTGTGCAAATCCAAGAGGTGTATTGCTTCTTTCATTTGAGTAATGGAGACTGTGGGGCTAGAAGCTGGAATGGAGGGGCTCGGCTCTTGTAGTTTTGGGAGAGCCTGCTTAGTTTGCACTTCATTCTCAGTACAAAAAGCCTTCAACGCATTCCTCTTGATTTCCATAAGTAATTGATAGCTGTTAAGCATCTCATTAGAAACAGGGATATTTATCTCATTGGAGCAGCAGAAGAGGTGAGCTGCAGCAGATCTTACACATGGTTTTCTCAGCTCAGGGTGCCATGCAAGAAGGCCTGCATGTTTCCTTGTAAACAGGGCTCAGAAGCTTTTCTCCTCTTTCATAGAATCATGACGGTTGGGAAAGACCTCTAAGACCATCTCATCCAACCAGGCTTGTTCTGCCATTGGCCCTTAGTTACCTTAGCATCACCCATTGGGGCTCAGCTTGGGACTTTGCACCTCGTGTGGCACCCACGTCCGTGACACTGTAACCCGTGTGCAGACACTCCTTGGATGCATGGCCGCAGGAAGCATCTGTAATGGCATTTGTTCATGAAATGTTTGTGGTGCATCATCTCAGGAGAGGATTTACTGGTGTAGCTTATTTCATTACTGAACATTAGGAGAGTTTAAATTGGTCAAATCCTGACACGTGGGTTTGTTTTTTTCCCTAATCTCCATTATTCCATAGGAAGCACGTTAATGAGTTAAACACAGTTAATAAAATGCAGCAAGCTGATATCTTTGGTAGCGGTGAAGTCTCAAAGGAAAGAGAAATGTTTGAATTGTTTCAACCTTTATGCATACTGGTTTATTTGTTTATTTATTTATTTATTGCCTTCCTTTATTTCTTACAGTTGAGTGAATTCCTGAAAGATAACACGTGGCCTAATGGCATCTGTAGCATTGATAACATTGATAGCAGTTTAGCTACAGCTCAGATTGCGTTCTTAATCTGCTTCTCAGTTATAGGAGGCCATGAATTTTTTAATCACGGGCTCCGGCGTGTTGTGGTTGTTTTTGTGGGTTTTATTTTTCCTGCAGGGTTTTGCTGCGGCGTGTTTGAGCTGGCTGCCTCACTGTGAATGCTTTAATTCTCTGTGTTTATTTTAGGATTTAGAAGAGCTTCATTTCGACTAAGGAAAATCTCGGGTTGTTCAAACAAAAGCAGCGCTGGCTGTGATTCCTTTTTGTGTTTCTAACAAGCATCTCTTGTAAAGCCCCCGACGTATTAATATGCGTGGACGCAAGGTGTTGTCATACAGTAATATATGATACACGATAAAACATATCAATTCCGAGCACCGCTGATATCTCCGGTTTCACCTTAGCATGAAGGCAAATGAGTTCCTTTTAGCTTGAGTGAGTTCAGAGATAAACTCTGGTCCAGCAAAATGCCTTTGCTGGGGAATGGCGGTGCTCGAGTCGGTGCAGATCTCCTATCTGCTCACGTTTCCCGGTGCTAATCACTCCGCCTTGAAGCAAATAGCAAGTTCACGTTCTGATTAGACGAATGGCATAGAGGGGGCCAAGAGGAACGGTGGTGATGACAGTCTTTTGGTGTTGGGTGCGTAGAAATGGGATTCTGTCTGACAAGGAAATTTATGAAATGATGTTTTTGTCATGCAGATAAGCCTCAAGTGCGGGTTTCTCAGAATTACCCAGTGCAAGGCCTCACGAGAGAAGGGGAGCCGCTCGAACTGACGTGCGCAGCTTTTGGAAAACCACAGTAAGTTGGGAACTGCCCAAGGATGGACCAGGCCGTGATGGAGCTGTGCCCCAGAAACATGCGGGCGTTTTTGGCCTCCTTTGCTATTGCAGAAACTGAGTACACCATTCTCTGCCGCGAAGACGATGAGATAGAATGAAAGAGTGGAGAGATCCTTTCTGCACCGGAGTTCACACTGCCCAGTCATAGATTCACAGGATGGTTTGAGTTGGAAGGGACCCCCAAAGGCCGCCTGGTGCCACTCCGTGCAGTGCACAGGGACACCCACAGCTCCAGCAGTGCTCAGAGCCCCGTCCAGCCTGACCTTGGCTGTCTGCAGGGACGGGGCACCACCGCCTCTCTGGGCAACTTCTCCCACAGATCTAAATTAATTTAAATTAAGACATCAATTTTGATTTGCATTTGTTCTTATGTATATATATATATACATATATATATATAAAGAGACTGTGGAATTCTTGCTGTTAGATCTCCCAGGAGAGGAGCAAGCCCTCTGGTGCAGAAAGGACAGGCGGTAGCACAGGTTCTGTGCAGCCGTACATCTCTTCCCCAGGGAATGGCGTAGGTGGCAATTGGTTGCAATTAATCTGCAAAAGCAAGGTCAGTGGCCTGTGTGTTGAATCCTAATAAGGTGCAAGTATGCAGAAGTATGAATGGCCCAAAGAATTGAGCACTTGTAAAAGTGGAATGGATCTGTAAGGTAAGGCGATCTGTCTTTCTGTTTGTATTGACTGTATGATAATGCTCGATTTTTGGTGACCTGTGTTGTTTCTATGAAATGCAAGTTTTATCCTTTCTCCTTCTGCCATGCCCTTGAGGCTTTCTTATATCGTTTAAGAGATTCATGCATCAGGAAATTCCTGACGAGGGAGGGTACATTTTTTTCCACACTTCCATTGTTGTTCTAATTTCAATTTCGTTGACTTTTTTTGGTTGTTGTTTTTAATACTTCCTCTTCCACTTGGATTTATGGCTGTCAAGTATTTACTACCCTTTTTTATTTTCATCATGTCCATGAGATTTCTGCAAACATCCCTGAAATCTGTCAGCGTCTCCTTGGTAGCGTGCCCAGAACTGAAGAGTACTGCAGGTGTAGTCTAACTTGAAGTCATCCAGTTTGACAGTTCTGCTTCTGTGGGCAGGGACAGGAAGGGCCTATGCAGCTCAGAAGCAAGAAGGCTTGTGATACTGTCATCCTCCACGGTAGTCTCCTACCTCGCCTAGGTGATTTTGTTTATTCCTCCTTCCCTGTACATTAGAGGCTGGCACATTCCTTACTCCCCGTTCAGAATCTGTCAAAGCCCCTTTGCATTTCTCCTCTCGTGGGTAACAGCAGTTCCTCCCATTTGTTATCATCTGGGAATTTGATGAATAGGCTTCCTTACCTTTTTTTTGTTTGTTTGTTTGTTTCCAGGCTATGAATAAGGCATACACACATTAACTAAGACAGACACCTCTCCCAGGCGCTGTGCCACTTAATGTTATGGCGATGCTAGTAATGTGCTAGGAATTTACTTATCTAGTCATTTCACCCGTGTCTCACAAAGCATAAGAATATATACAGTAAAAAAAAATACTGTGTTTAGCTCTTTGCAGCAGTTTAGGATGAACAGAGATGTTTCTTCAGCTAAACAAAAGCATTTCTCTGCAATATTTTGCATCACGAAGATTAGGCTAGGGGGGAAGCTCAGGGAAAAACAAAGCCAGAAAGTAGAAAATTCTCTTTTGTTGTTGCCCAAGATGAGACAGTCGGAAAGAAAAACACGACGAAACTCAATGACAAAAGTGGGAAGATGGTGAAACTGTCACTTTTAGGATATTTGGTTCTTGGAGAAACAGGCTGCTGTGTAGCGCATACAGCGTGTGAAGCCTTGGGGCTCCCAAATTGCTGATAGCTCTTGGAAAACTGTAGCTAGGAGCATCAGAAACCTTTCCCCTAACACTGAGATAGAACTGCAACCACAGCTCTCATGAGAGCTGCTCTTGCACGGTCATGGGCATATTAGTGGTGCGCTCGGCAGTAAGTGCCCATCCTGCCTTGGGTGGGAATTGTAGAGCCATAGAAGGGCTTAGGTTGGAGGGGAACTTAAAGACCATTTTGTTCCAACCTCCAGCCGTGGGCAGGGTTGCTACCCACTGAATCGGGCTGCCCAGAGCCCCATCCACCCTGGCTTTGAGTGCCTCCAGGGATGGAGCAAAGCAAGGAAGAGCACGCTTAGCCCTAGTCCGAAATCAGATGTCAATTTTGTAGGAGACAGCTGAGAACCAAAGGGTTTTATTGAATATTGCAGCCATTCCAGTCGAGTGTCTGGGATGCTGAGAGTTGAAGAGCTTTGACTTCGTTACTGCAGTCTGCCATAAGCTCGAGCTCTTTTGGTACCTTCAACAGCACGAGCTCCCAGCAAAATACGACCTGCAAACTTTGCCTTTGGAAATGGGCAATCTGAGGAATGTGTTATTGTTTAAACCTCCCCTTTTTCAGAGCTCAGTGTTTAGTCATTCTGAAAGCTTCTCTATATTTCTTGCTGGTATGGGCTGTCTCAGAGGAGTAGCTGATCTGTCCTTACTGCTGTTTAAAGATTTTCATAGTAATAATAATAATAATAACAACTCCCCAAGCCCTGCAGCATTTGTTTTCCTTCCTGGCTTTACCAGCTCTAACAAAACATGCTAATTTCATTCCCTAAATTATCCAAACGTGATGCTCATTTTGGTTCCATTAAGTAAAAGGATGAAGTAAGCAGGCTGCCAATGGGAGAAGCAGAACTGGGGAGAGAAGAAAGGTGCTCCCGTTTGCTAGCAGCTAAAATGCTCTCACTGAGCAGCAGGGCCAAAATTGAAGTAAATAAGGCTATCACGTCTCTTTGTGAAGTGGTTCAAACTTGATGCAAATGTACTTGTTCTGTCGCATGTCCAGATCTGCACTCAGCGCCCTATGGATGCACATGTAGTCCATAGGCCTCAAAGATTTCAGATGTACTGAATAAGCAAATGATTAACCACTAATGAACTTTCTTCCTGCTTGCATTAGTGTCTTCAGAAAATTTAAGGTCTGGATACAGTTTCCTGTGGGGTTAATATAAATTTAAATTGAGGAAGCCCGACAGCATCTGGGCTTGAGTAGTGCAAAAAAAAGCATGTGTTATTTCTTTACAGTTTTTCTTGGTTTTGGGCTTTCTGTCTGTGGATGAACTATTGAAGATGCCATCTTTACCATAGGAAAATAGTAATGTGCTTATTTCTTTTTCTCCCTCCTCTGTAGGCCTACGGACATGAGGTGGTTAAGAGTAGATGATGAGATGCCTCAACACGTTGTAGTGTCTGGTTCAAACCTTCTCATTAGTAACCTAAACAAAACAGATAATGGTACATACCGCTGTGAGGCTTCAAACGCGGTGGGGAAATCACATGCGGATTACATGCTGTTTGTATACGGTACGTGAGAAAAACCACCGTTCTTCTAGACTCATTTACACGTAATTGCAACGTACTGCTCTCTCGGAAAGCTTTTTAAAGAAGTTAACTTTTTTTTTTTTTTTTTTTTTTGCTTCCTTGGAAGGATTACAGATAGCTCCCAACAACACCTACCTGATACCCGGGGTGGGCTAGGGGCTTGAAAAGCATTTCTTTTGCTTCTGTGACTCTCGGTGTTGTGCATCAGGTGCAGAGCCATTCGCTTCCTTTCTCTGGAGCTGTTGTTGGGGGTCTCACCAAGGCACGTGCCGTCAGGTGAAGCCTGAAACAAAGCTGGAACAGAGGCATGGGGAGAACTGGGAAGTTCTCTAGCCTGGCAGGACTTTTCTGATGATTCATTTTTCCTTTCTGTAATACCTTTTTCAGTGTCTTCAGCAATGGTACAGGGTTGGGTTTTTTTCCCCCCAGTCTTTTATTAGCGAGTTAAATGACTGAAGAGTCAGCCAGCATCCCCCGGTAATTGCAAACCAGTAAATAAACGGGAGGAATGAGATGTCCTAAGCCTATCCGTGGCCGCTGAGCAGACAGTAAAACATGTCTCAGCCTCTCTTTAAAGTGCTATTAGGTACCTACTTTAATTCCTCAGTTCCTCTACATTATTTTGCCATTGCTCTAAACCTTGTTGTACTCCTGTCACGAGGTGTTGCATATAATGGAGATTCAGAAGGCACTTGAAGAGTGATCCCTTACTTTAATTACCAAGAATTCCCCTGGGCTGCATATGTGAACCTTAGCTGTTAGAGTGGTTACTGAATGGCGGAGCTGAGCTTGTGCTGGGTATTGCCTGATACTCGGATGGGACAGCAACGTGCTTTGGTTTGAAGCTCATTCTGTGCAACAGCTTCCGGAAGCTCTGCAGCCCCAAATTCTCTTGTATTCTCTCTGATGCCAGTAATTAGTGGGGAGCCTAACACTGCCGCTGGCATGGGACCAGTTTTAAGCCCAGTTTTAGAAACGTGCCCAGAGAATGAAGCCTACGTCAAACTTCATAGCTCTGTGCTGAAATTGAACTCCTATACTGTAACATGCAGGTAGTTTTCTGGTGTCTGTAGCTCTGAAAGACTCCAGTGTGCAGTGCTTCCCCCTCTGAAAGTTCAGTTCCCAAGAGGAATTTAACAGTTAAGGTGATGCCTTCCCAGGGGCTGTTAACTTGTGGACTGCAGTTCAGGTGTCCATCAGATGCTGTAGCACGTAGGAAGGGGCTTCTCATGGTTTGTCAGGAGCTCACAGCCAAGTGATGGGTTTGCATCCCACCACATCCTGTTCCTGCATGTTTGGCTGTGCCCTGCTACGATTTAGCACTCTGGACAACATAAAGAACTCCTTCGGCCCTGCGTTCAGGTGGGAGAAAATCCAGAGCTGCTGTTGTAGTGGAAGTGATTGGGCTGTGATCATCATCTGAAGCCCTCCGGAATAGAACCTTAAGGAAACCTGAAAGAGACCAGTATTGCTGTGGTGAGCCTGGAGAGGAGCTGCTGGTCTCCCTCCACGTGTCAGTGGAAAGCACGCATTTCTCCAGGCTTTGCTGCATTTGGCACCTCTCCCCTGGAAGACAGTGAATAATATATAGGCTAAGGAGTCTGTATGCCTCTGTAGGAGTAGTGTGAAAGCCAGCAGGAAGATGTGCTCGCTGCTTGCCCCCTGGGACTCAGCTCCCATCCCCTTTGTGGGGGACGGGCTCCAGGACAGGTAGGGCTGATTTAGTCTCCACACCAAAAGAAAACACCTACAGTTCAATGGTATTAAGTGCAAACGATTGCCAGCAGCCAGGGCTTGCAAAAGAGCTGCTGCTGATCCGTGCTTCGCACACCTTCCTCTGTTGCACACGTGGTGTAACGCTATCCAGTTGCATTGACACACATTCCTTTCACGCTTTTCCTCCCTGTGGGCAGCTGCATTTTCTAGAAGCTTCTGGCACAATTAGCACACGGTTATTTTTTGCATTTATTAAGGGAGGGCCTGCTGCACAGCATCGTCCCCAGCACAGTTTGGGAGATGAGCTTGGCTCAGCCACCGCTGCTGGCTTGCTGGAAGGGCAGGGTCTTTCTTCCCTCAATCCTATGGAAACGTGACAGCATCTTGGGCCTTGGGCAGAAGAGTGAGAAGGTTCTCCAGCGTAAGCATGGGGACTGGGATACTTGGAATGTAGGAGCAGGACAAAATGGCTCTCAGCATAAATGACCGCTTTCTTTTAGCTGTCTCCACAGTGGAGCGAACTCCAAGGTAATGTCTCTTAACTCTCAGGAAGTTGTGCAGAATACAATAAAGGTGCAGCACATAATTAAAGTTCAGATGTATTAATTAGGGAATCTGAGAGCTTTCTTGGAGATAAAAGAGTAGCAGATGTGTTAGTGATGGAAAGCTGACGTGCTATAGAGAAAACCTAAAATCAAAAGCCTATGAAATGTTTCATGCTCTATTATTGCAGAATGAATCCGTAGTTCAAAGTCTTCCCAACTACTTAGCACATTCAGTTTGATCATCTGGGCATTGATACGTATTTTTTTCTTTTACATCTTCTCATATCTTCCTCCTCCTGCCCAATAGTTTTGATGAAGATGTGCCCACGTACGTAGTATAAATACTGGGAAGAGCGGCAGCGTTTGAGTCTGAGCAGGTCAAGTGTCTCTGAGAAGTGGTTATTAGTTACAAAGAGAAGCATCTCCGTATCTGTGTTTCTCATTAACAGTGTGCTACGAGCCAAAACAAGAGTGTTAAAATAAAATTGTCAGAGAAACGCTGACATTTTTGTGAAAAGATCTCGGTGAAATGGATATTCAGTAATGATGTTTTCATTTCTTTGTATTTATTACTATCTTTGAAGTAGTTTTTAACATCCTGCTGACGTGTATTCATAGAGGAAGAATAGTGAAGTTAACAGCCCTGGAAAAAAAAGTGAGATACATTCGTGTGCTGTTGATATTTAGTCTGTTAAGCACAGCAGGGCCCCTCACACAAACCTCCCACCTGGATTTCAGATGTATATGTAGACAAACAACAAAGCACCACTGTGTCTTTCTTTGTACATGTAAACTGTTCTTTTTTTTTTGTTGTGGAAAGTGTGCGGTTTATTTTTCTTACAGCTTTCCCATTCCATTTTTCTCTCTCTCTCTCTCTCTCATTGACTAATTTATGCTGGGTTTTATTTGTTTTTTATTTTGTTGAGCGTTGTAAGAGGCAAAAAGGGGGAGAGTTTCTGGGCCGGGTTCTCCATCTGGACTGTCCACGCGTAGCTCCCTTGATGGGGGCCCAGCTAGGGGTGACGTCCAGCTGCTGAGGATCCGGCCCTTAGTCTTTAAAGCCAGCTGGAAGTTCCCCACCTGGTTTTAGAGGAGGAAGGGCACCCAAGAGCCATGCTGCTTCTTAGCGTCCTTGTTTTTTCTCTGATCATTATTGATCGCTGTTGTGTTCTGCTTGTTTTTTCTTAATTTGCTTTTTTATTATTTTCCTTTTTATATTTTATCCAGATCCCCCCACAACTATCCCTCCTCCCACAACAACCACCACCACTACCACCACCATCCCTACCACCATCACAGGTATGGTACCTTCATAACCATTGGAAATGTCCTGAATGTTTATTGTCTTTTATGTATGTTAGCAGAGCTTGAAGCCTGGGGAAAAACAACAAACCAATCACTTGATTTTCATATTTTTTTTTCCCTCAAATGCACCCACTGCATGAGTCCTAATCTGGCGGTTCGAGAAGTTGGGGCATCTTTACTGCAGGTGTTTCTGAAGCATGAAAATCGCCATGTCAGAAAGAGCTTTCGATTTCAGTTACTGGTGGCTCATACTGGGTACTTCCAATTGCAGGATGTAAACAGCCTTAGAACTAGGTTTGTACTGGGAATCGTTTTACCCTCAACCCCATCAGTACCAATTTCTGAGCACTTAATTACTCGGAAGCGTCAAGTATGGTCTCGAGTGATTTAATCCACCTATTGTGACTGGAGATGCTTTCTGTCATGCATCGGTGTTTCGTCTATTTCTGTATTAAGCTGCGTACCTCAACTCTCCCACAAAAAACGAATCCCACCAGGCATTTTTGATTGAGTCAGAAAGTCTCCATCGGAGCCTTTTTGAGGAGCTGGCTTTAAGAACGTTGAGTTTTTTGCCTGTCCGGTAAGAAAAGATGAACAAAACCAACCAGCTGATCACCAGACCCCTCTGTTTTACACACATCCGTCATACTTCTTCACTAGACCTGACTCTCTCCACCCATAACCAAAGCCCTTTCTTATTTTGTTGTATTCATTTGCATCGCCATTTTTGTTTTCCCTGATGTTTTCTATCTCAGCTGCTGCTTTTGCTTTTGCTTTTTTTATTTATTTGTTTCTTGAGGTAGAAGTGACAAACAGAAGGTGAGAATGGGCCATTGGGTAGCAAACGGCGTAACGTTTATTATTGCTGTAAACCCTCCCCTTTGTAAATACCTTCGCATTTATCTGCTTTGATGACTTTGACTCTTAACAGTTCAGGGCATCCTGTGGCTTTTTTTTTTTTATTTCCTTCCTGAGCTTTTTACAACTAAATCAGGCTCCACTAGCATGGACAAGCAAGTTTTCCAATGTGCCTTAATACGCACTTTCTGTGCGCTGTCTTTCATATGTCATTGTGTTGTCTGGACTTTGCCATTTTCTGTCTTCCTCTTTCCAGGTGGTTTATTAATAATCCCAAACTCCAGCACCCAGGTTCGGATGCTTGAGGACGCTTTCCCATTTTACGATTCAGTCACTTTATTTCAGTTCTCTGTTTTTAACATCTTAACCAATTTTCATTTCAGAATAGGCTTCAAACTTTATTATTTCAAAGTCTCCCTAAGAGCCCTTTGCAGAGAAAACTTGGTCCAGTGTGTCTCAGTGCAAACCAACAAGCATTCAGTTTTCTTTTGTTTTGCAGTAATTTGTGAATTATGGAAGGCTAAAAGGAAGAATCTGTCCTGATGCTTGATTGACCCCATTATGTTTACGTCAGTGCCTGCTAACATTAACCATTGTCCTTTTCCCTGGAACTGAATTACAATCAGCCTGTCATTTCAGGGATCACCCGAGGACTGTAACAGTGCATGCCAACCTCACCTGCAGTTTCAAACTCTGTAGCAGTGGTTGTTAATAATAAACAGCAGTGTTGTTGCTTGGTCTTCTGCTGCAATCACTGCTGGCTGCCTTATAATGTGAGGAAACTCTGTTTTCTCTTTGAATAATTCTCACTCTTTCTTCTCTAGCCTGCTTCCCCATCTAATGTTTCTCATCCAGCATTCAAACCTTAGCCCTCCTAACATAAACTGAGCTCGCGGTCCTTCTTCAGACATGTGAGGATCACAGGATTTCCTCAGCCCTTGAGGAGCTGCCAGCATGATGCTCCCCTTTGCTGTGGGGTGAGTTGTCACCACCTCACGTCTCCCAGCGATCAGACGACCTGGACACGTGCCTCCGTGGAGGCTGAAGCCTCTCTAACCCTGTTGAGCTTAGCAGCTTGGGTTCTGGTTCCCAAAAAGAATTGGCTCCATGTTAACGATGGGCTTTCAGGAAGCGAGGGCCTTCGGATATGACATTTCCCAGCCGTTCCTCCTGGGTAACTTTCCATCAGAACAATTTCCCCAAACCTGCTCAGCACTGCCATTATGAGGTTGTTGTGCTGCAAGGAAGTGTGACTCAGTGGAGCAGTGATGTGGTGTGTGCTTTGACTCATTGGCTGGCAGTGCTTTGTTTTCTTTACAAGCAGAACTGTGGAAGTGCTGTGGTGTCAGGAGCACAACTGCCCTGTGCTCACATCTGTATTTTCAGTGCTGGGGAACATTTGCTGTCCTCCCATATACAAAACCCAGGCAGGTTTCCATTGCCTCTTTGATGCATCTCTATACTGGTTTTGAGCTACTGCCCATGTCCATGTCCACGTCCATGGACAGCATTGCAAGGGAATTGGAGTAGATGACCTTCTAAGGTCCCTTCCAACTCGAAGGATTCTACGATTCTATGCTGAAGATGCTAGAAATGTAATGAAAATGTAAAATAGTCCACTGCTACCAACGGTTCTTCCTAACAAGAATCATAGAATCATCAAAGTTGGAAAGGACCCCTGAGATCATCCAGTCCAACCATCCACCTGCCACCAATATCTCCCACCAACCGCGTCCCTTAGTACCGCATCTACACGTTTCTTGAAGAAACTGATAAGAGAGATTTCTGTATGATTTCTGACACGGAACCTTCCTGACATGGATCTTCACGTGTTCTGCCCGCATTGGTTGCTTTTCTCACAAAGAAGAGCTGAGGTTTGGCCTCACTTCTTTGTGCATAAACGTGCATATGTATGTTTCCTGTATGTGTGTTAACCAAGTGGCATGTCTATGTCTGCACCCCGGGAAAGTAGGTGATCCTGGATAGACTTCCACCTCTTCATTAGTCCATAACCAGGCAGTAGGAAGCCATGGAAATATACTTTGGCATTTCAACAGTGATTTTGTAGGTGAAAAAAAAAAAAAGAAAGAAAAAAGAAATCAGGTCAAATTAACATAATCTTTAGAATTACATAGCATAGCTGTGTTGGAACACTTTTTAAAGCCTCGAGAGACAATTGAAAACTTAATTCCCATCATCACCAAAACGTCGAAAGATTCGTCTGCTGTGGCATAATGGCTTTGTTAGCAGAGGGGAGTGTGTCTGGTTTCCACCTGCAGGCAATAGGTGCAAGCAGTCTTCCAGCCAAGCTGGAAGCATTTCCTTGGGGTGAGAAGGATTTCCAATCTGTTCTCTTTCACCGTTTTCCCCTTATTTCTGGTATATTTCTGGCCTAGCCTGTGTTCCCCTGAAACCGCAGAGCACAAAGAGTTTTTTGGTCTAATTAAATCAGAAAAGAGGGAGGCAGGGGGTGGAAGAACAGAGGCCATTCTGCATCCAGAGCTCGTGTTTTTGGGTGAGCTGCCCACAGAACGTCTTTGTGGAGTTATTCTTTTTGAGTCATTGGAGATAACCTGTTCTGGGTTCATTTTTTTTCCCTGCTGAAGCTATCTAACAGAGCAATCTCAAAGGGGCTGCATTTGCTACTCCGCATGCATGGTAAGTTACTCATTTTGAGCAGCTTCCAAAGACAGGCATCTTTTGTACTTGCTTACATACAGTATTTCTAGTCGAGCTGTGTTCAGACATGACAGGGAAATGCAATTCTGCCTCAAAGAGTTTATCTTTGAGTGATGATAGACGCTGCTCAGCAAATACGAGCCGGAGCAGCAGATACAGCAAATAGGAGAGGACAGGTAACGCAGTGTGTAGGTATGTGGTGTAATGTGGTTGTTATCCCCCAGCCCTGGAGTGCAGCGAGCTCCCTGCTGTGCTCAGAATCCCTCCCCAGCCCCCTGAGGTCCCTGTGTAGAGCACAGGGTCCCTTTAGCAGCTGCTCCTGCTGGACAAATCAAAATCTCATCTCAGCACTGCTGTAGACTTGACCTACAAAGGCATGCTGAGCTGATAAAGTGGTTTTACAGCTTGGAGGAGTTGGGGAAGATCACAGCTAAACTCTGCAAAGCTAACATACTTCTTTTTTTTTTTCTAGGAGAAGGGAAAGCACAACAGTGGTGTAGTTTCCAAAACACCACGACCTTTAAAGCTTTTCCTCTACCTCTGTTGCTTTGCTTCAGTGTAGGTGCTTGAAAAGATTTCCTGTGTGACAGTTTGATCTTTTTAGTATATCCTCCAACTGCATTGATATTCTGACCATCCTTTGGTGTTTCAGCTGTTATCGCTGGCAGGCCCTTTTTTTATCAGTTCGAATTGTCCTTGTGGCTTTGTTCATTAAGATGTACAATATGATACAGCACAGCAAACCGCATAATTTGAATTAGCCCTACAGTCGTTACTTGAAATGCTGGTATTGGACAGCTGTTGTTTCCTGGGAGATAAAGGTTCTTAATAATAGCCAAGCCCTCATCTTTGAGCAGAACATAGAATGGAGTGCTTCAGCTTGCCGTTTCCAGCATTGTTTTGCTGCTTTCTGGACTTGCTTAGCACATGCACCTCCATAGCCCAGGATCTACGGAATATCTGTACATAGAATTTTGCATTTATCACACTTCATCTGCACGTAGATCTTGCAGGTGTCTTGGCAGCTGTTCCAGTGGAGACCTGGGGGTGCAACACACACACGTCACCACTGTTTCAAGCCTTGCACTGGGTGCTGCTGATGCCGCAAAACCCCGGCTGTCCACCTTGCAGCAGTGCCAAGCTGGCAGGTTTCACAATTATTGCGTGTCCGTAGTGCAGTTTAAAACCATGTGTTAAAACAAAATCCCTTAGAATATACAGTAAGGGGCTGGCTGAGCTCTCCCTTCTCCCTGAGGGGCTGTGCATTGCCCCATGGCTGTGAATGGGGGCAGAGGTTGCTTTGTCTCTGCTGGGCAAGGGCTGTGGAGATGCCAGCTCTGGATGGTCCATGCAAAACACGTGTTTTTGTCCCATGTTAGAGACCTAAGAAATAATAACGCGTGGATATCTCAAAGGATTGAGAGGGAAACGACACGATGCGTTTTCACACCGTGAGGTCACGTGCAGAAAACCTCCCTAAAATGAGGAAAAGGCTGATTTAATCCTCAGCAGAAGTTGGTTCTTTTCTGATTATTGTTGGCTGCGTGGAAAAAGTGCTACTGAGTAGGATTTATTCCAACAGCAATCCGAAAAGGGGGCGGGTGGGAAGAAAGCAAGAAGTCATTCTTTGCTTGAATTACCTTGCAGTGGGTTGGTTGGTGGAAGGTGAAGAGGCAACGTGGGGATTACCGAAGTACCCACGGACTTCTCAGGCTTGGTACCTCATCAGGTATGGTTGCTTGTGGTGGTTCCTGGTGGAGGTGTTCACACGGAGCTTTGGTTTGCACAGCCTTTGCACAGTGGCTGCAGCAGCAATCTGCACACAGGCACTTGCAGTCCCCAAAGAACCGGTGTTGGCCTTGCCCCGAGGTGTGGTTTTCCCTTACGCTGCATTCGGGGATTGAAATAAGACCCAAACCCTTGCAGAGCTTGATGGAAAGATGTGTAAAGGCGTAGACTGAGCTGCAGCACTAATTTAGGAGTATTTTTGTTCTTGTCACACACAGCTTCCATACAGATTGTGATTATTTTTGTGAAACATCTGGTCTGCAAATCAAACTGTCTCTGGGGTGCATTGCAACATGCCCATGCACAAATGCTTTCAGCACAAGCTGGAATTGCTTTACAGAGGCTCTTCATATAGGATTGTAACACAGAGTAAGTAGGTTTTCATCCATCCTTCGGAGGAGTGTTGGAGATGGGAAGGATTGCTGTGGGTTTGCACACTGGAAGGGTGATCTGGGGCTCCTTTTGCCCCACACCGTCCCACAGTGTAACTGAACTACAATGTGGCTGTTAGCATCTAACGGGGGTTGGAGATTTGGAAGCTTTGCATAGGTTTGTTTGTTTTTACTTGCCTTAAAGCTTTGAAACGAGGCAGGAATCTTGTGATACTGCTTTGAAAACAGGAGCGTGGAAGAATCCGTGCTCATCCTGGTCACTCAGTGTGAAACAGCATAGAAAATCAGGAAGGATGAGCGCTCTGCAAGTGAGTGCCCAGACTGCGTTTGGTTAAGGAACCAATTTAAAAAGCACTGCATTGAGTGGGTCTCTGTAATTATTAATACCTCTTGAAGTTTTTTAATAAGAGTTCTGTCTGAAAGGTGCATTCTGCCATTGTTTTGGGTAGGTGCTGCTGTGATGCTCTTTGCAATAGCAGCGTGTTTTTAAGCTCCGGCGTGAGGCTGTAGCGGTACGGTTCGCTCGGAAGAAAGCAGATAAGCCTTCAAGTTTTGTGAATTCAATTTTGCTACCAGGGTTTTAATTTCCCTCGTTGTGTTGGAGGCTGTGGACTAATTACGGGCTGGTTGAAAGGGCCCAGTCTGTCACACTCAGTGAACAGTTGTAAGTTGGAGAGAATCCATTTGAAAAAATGAGAAGGCATAACAGCGGAGCTCGTAACTCAACTAAATGTTGCCCAGATGCCTTCATGCAGTCATTTTATGAATGTGTGCATCTCTGTATGTGCGTGCGCGGCTGCATGGCCCTTAACAAAGCGGTGAGTGCCTAAAAGTTGGGCCGTGCTCGAGTGTTCTTATTTGGCAGATGACGCCATCCGTATCACAGCACAATGTATGTTACTGTCTTCATTCACTCAGGGTCTGGCTGTGGGGAAATCTGTTCTTAGTGCCGATATGAAAAAGAGGTCGTTATGAAGAGAAACGCAGAGCTATGCGGAGGCCCGCAGTTCCTTTCTTGGGTTCCCTGTCTAATTACGAATCAGACCTCTAATGAGTTTCCGTAGAGGCAGATTTTGAAGGACCGTTGGGTCTTCCTGGTAGAAATGAGGAAAAGAAGCCTTGTTCGTGTCATCTTTACCTTAAGGTGAAAAGCGCCTAAGTGGATGGAGCCTCTTTGTCCCTCTGCTTTTCTTCATCCTCTCTGCTTTCCTTTGCCACGTCTTGCGAAGCAGCCCCCGTGCAGCACCAGCTCATTTGAAATGATAAGCATCACCTTTGTGCAGCCGTGTGCGTGCAGTTCACACCTGTCACTCAGGGCTGGCTTCGCTAAACCGCAGCGAAGTCAGAAATGCACCGCGTACGTTCTTGTCACTCCATGTTGGAGGAGGAGAGGGGAGATGGTTTTTCATCCATGGTCTGGGGCAGAAGTCTGATCTGCAGAGGTCTGTGTGTCTAGTCCTGGCATATAAAGACGGCTATTCTTGAAAATGAAGTACCAGTAAAATAGCACATAACTTGAATTTGAAAAAGCTGGTCTCAGGTTAGCCTGTCTGTCTTAAAATTCAGGGCTGCCTTAGCAGCAGCACTGCAGGGTCTGGAACGTTCCTTCTCACATAAGGCAGAGCAGCGGTGGAGCTTGGCGCATGCACAGATTTGCGTGTATTCATTAATTTCATACCAAAGCAACAATGACAGTTTTTCTCTCCTTTGCAATGCAACCCCTGTTAGTAGCGTGTGTGTGTTGGGGGGTGTTCTTCGCTTTGTTTTAACATGAGATTATTCCTCTTTGGAGCACTGTGTATGTGCAGTCCTTCTCCAAGAAGACTCTGGGATTGAAATGGACTTCAGACAACTCATGCTAAACTTTATCTGGTCTGTGTTCCCTATTGCAATCATCCAAACCATTTGCTAATCATAACTTTGTCATTCCAGCTGCAGCCAACATCTTGTTTGACTTGGATATTTGTTCGCACTTACAACTGCTTGAGAACTTTATTTTTTGTAACCTGTTGGTCTCTGTCCCCAGATGGGGAAGCGAGATGCACTGTCCAGTTTGCACTCTTTCTTGACTAATATCTCTTCCAGCACGTGAACGCAAGTTTGCTTTCAGCAGATTTTCTATTAAGTGTAAAAACTGACGTAACCTTTTTGTTTCAGGAAGACAGTAAATTGAGACTATTTATAGATGCCAAGATGCTATCTCAGGAATTAATACTCAGTTTTATAATCCTTTCTAAACGCAACTTCCCCCCTTCACCTTCACCACCATTTTCCCCTTCACCATTTGCTTGGTTAAAATGAGGCATTATTTGGGGATTGCAACTCGAAAGCAAGGAAGAATCCCACTCTTGTTCTCATCTGTGCTTTGGAAGGCTTCCCTTGCAGCCTCCACCAGAGTTCCCAGCAGGAGAACAAGTGCTAGCATATTTAAGTGTGTGTTAGATTTGATTGCCAAGATGAGAACAGTCTATGTTGGCAGTGGAAACAGGCTAATGACAGCTTGATAATCTGTTATGCAAATCTTGGTGTAGTTTGTTAAATTGCGCAGGGTTTATTTGTTTTGCTTTGATAATTAAAGCATGTAGACCTTGTATCTGTGAGCATTGTGTATACCTTGTATGATTCTTGTCCTCATTGGTGCTTCAGAAAACCAGACTAGGGCTGTCCTCAGCTAAGTTAAAAAAGAAACGAGTCCTCATTTTTCCACTGCTGCTTCTGAATGTGCAGGAAGGCTGCCCTTCCCAGGGTTCTCCAGACAGCATGTTAATTAGGGGAAATGCCGATGTGAATTGTCCATTGTCGGTACAAAACTGAAGTTCCAGGCAAGTTTACAGAAACACACGTGGTGGAGTGCTTCTCTACGTGGTTTTATTCATTTAAACGTTGCCTGCATCAAACCAAGTGGGGTCCTGCGAAGCCCCGTCTTTGCTGTGGCTGACCACATCTGGGTTTTACTGTTGGCTTGGAAGCGTTGGTAGGTATTTGCAAAGTTCTGGTTGTGTTCTGAAGAATCATCCCTTTAAAGCAAGCAGCCAACGGGTGCATCTGTGTACATTCCGTCAAAGAAGAGGAGAATGTGTAGGACTAGATGGAAATTGAGTTTACCAATAGCTAAATAAGCCAGGACTCCAGATAACATGACTGAAATGTGATTTAGACCCAGTGGTATCTGAAATAACACGGGGCGCTGTCAGGATGGAGTTCTCCCCAGAAAAAAACCTGTGAATTTGGGTCGATCTCTAAAATTGCACATTTCAAACACCTATGAAGGGATGAAACCCAGTTGGCAAAGCGGTTCCAAGACATTTCCCATGACTTGCAGTGTCAGTGGAGTAACATAAGCTTCAGACTAACAACCACCAAAAAGCTTATATATATTATAGCATCGTGATCTGTTAACCACAGATTACAGGTGATCGTTGCAGGTTGAGACCAAGTAAAAGTCAGCTCCAGAAATCAGGATGTGTTTCACAGTATAGGAATGGGTACTGTCTACCTGTATTGGCCCATTCTGGATCAGCATGCTTTGCACTGAAAAGATGGTGCATCTGATCAGTGTAGCCAATGCACGTGCAGTGTGCTATGAGATTCTCTTCATTTGCCAGCTGTAAATATGGCCTGGCCTCAGAGGTTTTAGGATGCTTGGAAGTGCCCTGCATTGGGTGGAGGAGGAGAAGAAACTGTAACATTCCCTGTTCCCACCAGGTGGTGGGTGCCCAGACTTGGAGGCTGAAGGGGGGTTTTTGCTGCAGGCAACATTTGAATGCATATAATCTGTATTCCAAGTGCTGCTCCTGAGCTTCTGTTTTGGTACTTATCAACAGAAGAGTTGGTGTTGGTGTTCTCCCCATCTCATGTTCCCCTGACTTTGCAACCACCAGTAATTGTTCTGGCAAGGTCCTGGAAAAAAAAAAAACAACCAATAAGACAAATTTACTGTTTTCCTCAGGCTCATAGCTTTTGAACTCGAGGCATGTCTTCTAAACAGTGCAACTCACTTCAAATGCTTTTTGCCTTTCATTTTATTATTGCTTGTCACGCAATGTTCTTTGAAAGCTTGCTCATATATTATCTGTTCCATTTTTTCCATTTTCCCTTTTTTTGCATGCTGTTCCTCCTGTTTCTTCCCTTCCTCCAATCCTCTGTTCCCGTGTGTAGACACAACGGCGACGACAGAACCGGCAGTTCACGGTTGGTATCACATTCCTGTTTATCTTATTTCTCAGCACTGCTGAGTGGCAAGACAAGCCTGGGAAGGGGAAGGAAAAAAAAAAAAGAAAAAGAGGAAAATGCAGTCTTCAAGGGAAAACCACGTTTCAAGTGAACTGATCTCATAAATACCGCATCGTTTTTAAGGCTTGAAAGTCTGTCTAGTCTTGTCATTTCAGTTGTGAGTTTCATAACCGGTTGTCCTGGTCCAGGCCAGCGCTGATTCCCAAACGCAGTAGAAATGCCACACATGTAAGAGGAGCACAAAGGAAGCAAGTCGCCTTTTTTCAGTACTCTTTGTTACCAAGGTCATCGTTTCGGACTCTGAAATGAAACCTGGCTTGAGAAAACAGGGACTCAAATTATTTTGTAAGCCATGCGTGACGTTTTCAGCCTTTTTCTTCTATTTCAAGTCCATAAGAAATGGCCTCCAGGAGGTGCACCCAAGCCGGGCGCCATGCTTGGTGTTCTTGTGGGTGCTCGGCAGCTGAGCCCCTCACCTCGGAGATCAGGAGGGAAGTTTTTGTTATTACACTGCAGAAGGAGATTTTACAAACAAATAGCAACACTTTCTTATCAGCATAGCAGTCTAGCAAACTAACCCTTCTCATCTGCTCAGGGAAGTCTAGCTAACAGCTTGACAGCTTCCTTAGCTTCCTACATTTTCAAAGTAAGCCTAAACAGTCACTTCAGACTGAAAGTTGAGCATACAGTTTTTTTGGCACAAACTCTCTTTTCAGCTGAAGAACCAAAACAATTTTAATTGACTAAACCATATTTGTGTTTGCTGTTTCCTTAACGTTGGTAAATCGACTGTTTCTGTTACTGACGTGAAATGACGGAAGCCAGAAGTCCGTGGCTCTGAACAACCTTATCTTCTTGCCTCCTCCCAACAAGGCACATCTTGGGCACTGTTGTGTGGACGGAGGACCTAGTGGAGCTGAGTTTAAGTAGTGATTGTAGTGATGCCGCATATCAATTTGAGGGAAAAGCAGGTTTAGTTCTAAGTAGCTTACCTACGTGGATGCATTTTTCCACCTTACGTGAAAAACGAAAGCATTCAGGCATCCTTCTGCACACTGCTCATCTCCCCATTGTTTTTAATGTCGGGGTTCAACATCATGAGGTTGTAGCTACGGCCGTGGAAGTCATAGCAAGGTAATAGGAGTCCCAAGTGACGTCTCATCACGCACTACCCTAAGGCCCATGAAAGTCAGATGAAGGCAAAATGTTAATCACCCCATCGTTACCCGTGGGGAAAAGCCTTGAAGGCTTTTGAAGGCATTGAAAAAGACAATGAATATGGTTTAATTAAGTAACAGCTTAAAAAAAATAACTTGGTAGCTCTGGGTAATTGACGATAAAATATGAATAAGATTACAAGAAAACACAGATCAACCATTTAGCATTTTTCATGTAGGTGAGGCTGTTTTCCACGACAATAGACGTTAATGGTGGCTGATTTATTTAAGCACTCAATAAATGTTACCTCGTTGACTCTGCCCTTGGGGCTGTGCAGTGGGTTTTGCCATCAGCTTTTGGCCATCGCTATGCAGTGAGCACAGACCCAGCCATGGGGCAGGGGCTGCTGGAGCACGGTGCTCCCCAGCACAGTGACCCACCTGGTTCTTAAGCACAAATCCTGGTGGCTTGCATCTCTTACTTGTCATAGCCATATAAATAATGCTTTTTAGTCGAGGAGGGGCTCTGAGTGTTATAACCTCTGTGAGGGAGGACTGCTTCTGTATCAGGCTGACAACTGGAATGACAAGCAACCTTAAGCAAGTTGGCTCTGGCAAACTTTTCTGCCTTAAAAATCAAACCTGTTTTGTACTAAACTTCACTGCCTTTGCCCTCTTGGGTTCTTTTCCTGTGAAGACTCTGGGATTTCTTTCCAAGCTTGTGTTGCTGGAGTGTGTATGGGTATACCAGGTGTTTATGTACGTTGGCCATTTGTTCTTACCAATGTCCAATCAGAGTGAGCATGTATGTGAATGACTAGAAATGCATGGGCATGAACTAAAGCCAAATGGATTTTCTCCAAAAACGATTTCAAATGAATTGGGGGAAGAAAAAACAATAAACAACAACAACAAAAGTCCAACAACCAAACCCAGAAAGATTGATAGCAAAGAAAACGAAATGTAAGGCTAGTGTGGAACCAGCACAATACTTCAATCTGGGAAAGGAATTTTGAGTCATTTCATTTTTTGGAGTGTATCCTAGAGGACTGGGGGGAAAAGGAGTCCTGTATGTGTATGCATGTGAAAGCGGTAGCAAAACCCCTGCCATTCCTGTTCTCTGATGGAATGGAGTTAACAGCAGCAATGCATGAGTGACTTAAAAGCACGAACATTGTTAACTCTTTTTTTTTTTTTTTTGTTTGAAAATGAGAGCTTAACTGTAATTTTTTCTGATGCACTTTCTCCTTTCTCTGCACTGTTCATTGCCAGAATTCCAATAACAGCATGGTCATGGCCGGCAGGAAGGCTTGTGCTTCTGCTGCACTGCACTACACGGGGTTACTGAGCGTAAACCCTCCTTCCCTTCTCTTTTGCACTTCACGTGTCAGGGTGCCAGTGGGCTGACGCACCGGCGCACCACAAAATCGCAGCTCCCAGCCTACATGCAGGCAGATGGAGGGCAGGCATTGGTGCAGCAGTAGCTCTGGAAGTCTGCCAGCCCTGAATTGGGAAAATCAGTTGTTGTTTTTTTTCCTCATTCCCCTTCTTCTCTCCTGTCCCGCTCCCCTCCAAAGGTCCTAATGCAAATTTGCTGCTTCCCAAACGTGATTCCTCCTTTGCAGGCTGTGGAGCTCAGCCCTCTGAGGCTGCTGCCCTCTTTTGTGTGAGATTCCCCAGCTCGCTTTTTGCCTCCTGTACCAGTAGAGCGCCTACAAACAGCCATGACCTCGTACACCATGTTCTTTTGCTACAGCAAAAGTAACAGTTACGTTTTTTCCCCTCAAGTTTTGACCCCGTCCTATTATAGGCAAAGAGCTTTAACGAACTTCTTTGTGATTTTTGAAGAATGCAGCCAATGCCCGTTGCAGTGAGCTGTGCTCCCTGTGTGCATGGCAGGTATTGGGGCACCTGTGTGTGCTGCACGTAGGGCACAGGCAAAAACTAATTAACGAGAAGATAGGGTGGAAAAAAAAAAGTCTCTCCTAAAGCAGGCAGAGCACAAAGTCTGGAGTGTAGGTTAGCATTGTGAGAAGATCCCCCAATGCGAGTGAGGAGTGGCAAGAAAACACATTGTCCAAAATGGAGCGGATAAATTATTTTCTGAGATGAAAATACTTTCCTGAAGGCCTGTATGAATTTTTGGTCTTAGCAAGGTTTTGAATAGGAATATTTAACACTCCCGTGTTAAGCTCCTGTTGCTTTTTCCAGTAGTGCTCAGTCTCTGAAATGAGTTTGGCTTGTCTGAAGCTGCAGCCAAAAGCTCAGCCGTGCCAGAGCTCTCCTCGGTTTGCACATGTTGCCAAATTAAACAGCATACAAGGAAAAAATAAAGCCCCAGTGCTTTCTGCGTGAGCGTTATCGAGCAGCTCTGGCTGTCCAACCGCCTTTTTTTTTTTCCCCTTCCTTTTTAAAAATGCCCTACTTAAAAGTGCAACTGAGAGTAAATAGGTTTCTAAATACAGACCTAATCCTTGGGGCAATTGAATAAAACATCACAAAGATCCACGCGCATGTTAAGATTCCTCTTCAGTCTCGTAGAATTCTCCACATGAAACAGAATCTGGAATTGGTTATTTACTGTTTGATACAAAGGAGAACTTAGATTTTGCTTAAAAATCAGAGGTGCCCCGTGAAGAAGGACAAAGCACTGCGTTATCAATAAACCTGCCAAGAAATGTCCATTTAATTGGCCTGACGCCTTCACCAGGCTGCAGGAGGTGCAACCCAGCTCTCAGGTTGCCCCTTTTTCAGACGCGTTCTTCATCAGGAAATTGTGTCTAAAAGAAGCCGCCAGCAGACGCTGAGTGCGTCCTGATCAGAAGAGGAAATAAAGGACTTTAATCGCGGACGTGAAAGTTTTAAGGAGGAAAATCAAGAAGTGATTTCCTGCAGGTCTGAAATCCCTGATGGGGCATTTTAATGCCGTTCGGTGGCGGTTTCAGGTTGCAGGTAGAAACCGAACTGCCAAATGGTTTCATCTTCTTTTGCTTCATTAAAAATGGAACGTTGCCCTTGTTTTTTTTCGTTACAGAGGAAGCGTAGTTCCCTGTAAGCGAGAGGGAAGAATACACAGGAGCAGTTCTGAAGAGAGGAGAGCTGAATGGCTCTTGCTCAGAGCACGGGTTTGCATGTCCAGTGCTTCCGTGCTCCACTCTAATTATTTTTATAGATTACAGTGAGAACAGGTGGCTCCCTGGAATTCAGCAGCGTTGCGAAACCAAATTTCTTGCCATTAATCTGAGCGGCTTCCCTCTTTAAAAGATCATTCAGGCTATAGCTTCGAGATCACATATTTTAAACCCCATTGCTAAGGAAAGATGTCTTTTTAATGAGCTATACGTATTGCTTGTAGCTTTCCAACGGGGCACAAGTGTGCACACTGAGTGTACTGTATTAACACCTTTGTTATTTACAAGGAAGCCTTTGCCCTGCAAAAATCCATCTTGAGCCACTGTTGCTCTCCTCCCCCACACCTAAGAAAGAGATGGGGATGGAGGATTGCTGCTCCTCCGGGTTCCAAAGCCCCTGGAAGCCCAAAGAACTTCCTCCAGCATTTTCCAGGAGCGTATTAAGGCTCCACGAGATATTTGCCTTGCTCTTGAACAAGGTTTACCCCACACCACAAAGAAAACCAGAACTCGAAGCAGCACCCATTAGCATTCACTGGACCCAGTTTGCGGAACATGGGTGAGCACGGAGCACATGTCAAGGCACCCAGTGGTTGTTGAGAGCTCACCCACCTTCTGCTGCCCTCGGTCTCCCCAGACACATCAGGGTTTGCTCAGCCTTTAAGCTCACTCTGGAGTTGTTCCAGTGCTGATAGCTCACGGTCACAAGAGTTTGTCTTGATCAGCTTTGAGGATAGGCACTTTTTTTCCCCCAGAAATGTATTAAAATTGGGAGACTAAAATATTTTTGTCCATTTTTATTATTTATTTTTTTTTAACAGAAGTTACAGCCTGCAGTCTGCATCTACAGATGCCTTTCAGTTTTGAAATGTGCTCCACGATATTCTTGAATGTATAAATTGCCATGCGTGTTGCCCAAACCCACTGAATTTCAGTGGAAAATCAGAAGGAAAACTGACATCCATACGCTTACATAACCCAAATCAAACCAGAATTAATTGGGAAATGGCCCCTATTTGATGAGTCAAAGGCTGAGTCTGGGGGTTTCTGCATGCTGTTATGAATGAGTGACTTTGGTTCACCTCCATGTTCCGTGTGTTAACAGTGTAGACTGAGGAATGTTTCTGCCAGTCTGTCAGTAATAAAGTAAATGATTGGAATCCCGAAATACAAGTTACTTACTCTGCTCAGACCAGCAGAAGATGGCAAGTGATTGACTCATTTGTTTCCCTCCCCCCCAAGAAATTCACCCTCGGTTCTTAAGTGTCTTGTTTATTGTCACTCGAGGAATACAAAGAAAAATGAGTTTGTTTTTACTTGTAAGGCTTTACTCAGTTGCCAAATTCCGCAGAGGAGCTGGACTATGGGGATCTCTCAGGTAAGGGCTAGCACCTAGGTAAAGCACTGCTCTTCTGCGCTAGATGCCGGTTCCACGTTGATTTCTGCATCTTGGCCATTTTGCATTGTATAGTCGCTGTGGTGTAGCAATTAATGGCACACGGAGTCCCACAGATCAGAAGCACGCTGTTGTCTGTTGGGTTTCCCCTCCCTGTTTTTTTGGCATTGGCACCATTTTGTGAAAGGAGTGAAAAGGAGGTGGGAGGAACACGGGGTCACCTTTCGGGCTGGCTGCCAGGCGCGCTGCCCTCGGTGGCATGCAGGAGCTTTTTGAATGCTAATTTGGAGGCCGGTTGAGTTGGGATTTGATGTTTGGAAAACACTCAACTCTGCTGTAATGTGTGAAACTGTCTTTTCAAAGTGCAGCCGGCGCTAAACGGAGGCTGCCCGCTCATTTCTTGGAAGGGGAGCGTCAGATCGGGAATCGAAAGGAGGTCCTCATTGTAGCAGCAAAGACAAAGCCAACTATTCAAACCTTTTCTTTTTAATCCACGGGCAACTGAAAGCTGCGTGGATGCATCTTTACAGTTGATCTTTGCAAATTCTTAATGAATAAGCTAAAGCATTCTCAATGGGGCGATTGGTATATACAAAACGAGCACCGTAGCACAGTCCGAACCTCTGATCTCCATGGTTTGGCAGGCTCTCCTTTGGGAAACAGTGGAGCGTGGAAAGCACCGGTGCCTGGTCCCCATCCCAGCAGGTCTCTACCATGAGGTGCCCCGGTGGGGTTTGGTCCGGCACTGTTTTGTTCTGCAGTTTAAAAACGTAATGCTGGGTACCAAAACCCCAAGACCGCAGTCTTTTTCCATAAAACGCTTTTCTCCAGTCAAACTAACAGCTTCTCTTCCTGTAAGCCACTATAAGGATGCTTTGGCCAAGAGGTTAGAAATGATTGATTAACTCGATGTGTATTCTAACACCTGAGCAATACTAATAATTATTATTGCAGGCCTGGGCCAGATCTCATAGGTAAGAAGCACTAGGTGTCTGTTAAATATCACTGTGTGGGTGGAAAATAACTGTTTTGCTCTGATACTCTTTATTTTTTCATTTGTTGGGGTGTTTGGTTGGTTTTTTTTTTGTTTGTTTGTTCGTTCGTTTTCCTTAAAGAATACACACATTTTGGTGAACAAACAAAAGGATGGGATTTAATTCCGCAAAGGAATTCCTCAAAATGGGTGTCTGCTAGCAGCACTGCCTCCCCTTGGCAGCAGCACAAGTTGGGTCCGCTCTGCCCGGCTCCGCCGTACCCTCACTGTGCACTCATTGACTCATGCACCCGCTTTGCAGTGTCACATCCACTTTTCTCAGAGAGCTGTGGACGTGTTGACTGCTGGTACACTTCCTATTTTTGTTCTTTCTGTCAGTTTGAAATTTATGTTTCCCATGGGTTTCCCGCAGCGCAGCGCAAGCACCGAGCAGGCGAGCGAGCACCTTTGTGCGCTAACAGACACCCATTTTGGAGCATCAGTTTTGACTGCTGATGTTTTTTTCCCCCAAGAATTCTGGTTGGTTTTTTTTTGTTTGTTTTTTTTTTGCTTGTTGCAATCTTAAGTTATTTGCATATGACCAAAGGATGGCTCTCCCAAGTCAAACATACCAGTATGACTGGAAAACAGAGCTGCAGCCCCGCACTGCTCGCTGCTCTGACCAAGCCTCTGCCCTCCATCACATAACTCATGCCCAGATTCCTGAGAAACTGACATAGGATCCCGTTTTGGAGTGGTGGCAGCAGCTCAGAGGGCAGCACAGGTGAGTGCTGAGCCAAAGCCCATCCCGCAGAGGTGCGTGCTCAGCCCGCCGGGCTGTTGAAATGTGGTATAAACTGAATGTGCTGCTCCCACTGCAGTGTTTGCTCAGTGTGCTGTTCGTTTCAGGTACTGCCGTCCTGCTAAATGCTTCAACGGAGGCTCTGCCAACTGTACAAATAAGTAATGCATCTATTGCCTTGCATCCAGGTAGCTAGTTCCCAGTGCCGCGTTCACTTGTGTGTGTCTGTGCCTCTCAGAGCTGTGCTCCTAACGTAGGATGTACGGGACAGAGGGGTTTGTCTCACCCTCCCGCAGCACAGATTGACTTCTGATCCTACTGCAGCGTTTTTCCAGCCCTGTAGTGTTACAGAGACAATTCCTGCAGCGCTGTGAGTGACGAGTCCAAACTGCTTTCTGTTGGTGTGTGTATATACATACGCACGCGTATAAATATATATGCTGCTGTGTGTGATGATTGCAATAATCCAGTTAATCTAATTCCGTACATCTGTATTTTCGGGCCCCTCAGGTGCATTATGGTCTTCTTGTTTGTCTCAGCAGTGTTGATACACATCTTGTAAAACACTGAACAATCAAGAAAGACCCGTGTAGCCTTTACATCTGGTTTGATTAACTAATCAAAACCTGATTAGCACCTTTGTTCAAGGGGTTGCTGATTAATCAATTACTATTGATTGTAAGTGTCGCTCCATTTTCTAGCGGAGGGAAGTCTGAAGAAACAACCAATAAACATTGAGCAGCTGTCATAGTGATTAAATTTATTAAAACAAAATGCATTCTTTTTTATGAAGCGATCTTAAAATGGGTCACTGAAGAGGAGCTTATTGATTGAAGAAGGATGAACTCCTTGAATTTCTCCAGCTTAAATTAGACCAAATTCAATTACGATACGACGAACGGGTTGACACTACTCCTTAACAGTCCATCAATAAATTAGAGTAGGGGTAGGAGCAGCACACTTAATGCTGGACTATAGCAATGAATAATATTATTGCTCATCCTGCCGTGCGGGCAGTGATTACTGTCTCCCAGCTGGTAGACGAGCACCGATGGTTCTTTTCCTGTGGTTCTGAATTGAAGACACCCAGTTCTCCCTGCTCTGCCCACCAACACCCCGACGGCTGCCCCACGTTTTTTAGTGGTGTTCCTTGCTGTCAGAAACGTGGTTGTCTGAAAGGATTCGCCAGCCTTTTGTCAAAAGATCAGTCAGTGGGAAAACAGCAGCGCTAAGCTGGTTTCTTACCTCTTAGGAAAGGGGAATAGTTGGTTCACCCGGCGAGGTAAGGTCGTTGCACCTTAATTCATGCCCACGAGGGAAGTGTGGAAACTTGGATCGTTTTGGTGTTTTAACTGCATAGTAGGTGAAACTTTAACAAGAGGGGGAAAAAAAAAAGGTGGATGAGTTGGGAGCTCTTGAAGGAAGTGGATTTAGGTTTTCTCTTCCCTATCATGATGCATTTACTGCATCTGGGAAGCAGGGTAGCTGTCAGTAGAGCTGGTGTGTGTACGCGTACTTGTGTGCACACACAAACCCATGTTGTCCAATGTCCGTAGCTTGAAATTTTCACCAAGAAATGAAAGAGAAATTTTTGTGTGAGCACAGGAATAAGTCTAAATATGCCAGAATTCCTGCCTGTGCCGCGTGCTTTTGAAAAGCTCCATCCGTTTTCTGCTTTAATAGCACGAATGTGGCTGCAGGAAAAAAGGTTCAGAGCTGTGCAGGGATACCCCCAAAAATGGCACAGAATGAGACTGCAGATCAGAACTCAGCCAGAATGGGACAAGGAAGTGGTGGAGTCGCTGTTTAAGGTGTTTAAGGAACGGGTAGGTGTAGTACTGGGGGACATGGGGACATGGGCAGTAGTGGTGGTAGGTGGATGGTTGGACTGGGTGACCTTAAGAAGTCTTATCCAGCCTTTGTGATTCTGTGATACGTATCTCCAGAAGCTTTGGTTATTTCATGTCTCTGGTATTTAAAGAAATGGAGCCTTAATCAGAGCAGGTGGGTAAAACAGTGAGCTGTGCTGCTGGAGGTAACAGCAATACCAGAAAGTGAGGACTGGCTTTAAGTCGCTCCGGAGTTTTTCAGCTAAATAAAATGATTTGTTCCTAATAGCTCTGAAGCTTTTAACTCAGAAGTGATTGATATGTAATTAAAAACCAGCCAGTCAAGTCAGTCAGGTCCAATCTGGTCCTTTCTTTGAATCTTGAGATGCCACCACTTAAAAAGAAGAGCTGGCACATACATCCACGCGTATGTGTGTATATATAAATATATATATGTATATCTCAAAGCCTCATTAAAAGCAGAATTGATTGGAGCCTATTTATTGAGTAGCTGGGAGGAGAAAAGCTTTCCATAAGCTAAACCTTGCTGTAAGAGCTTGACCCACATTATGAGGATATTACTATTAAAATCTGCCAGCTTTTTTTTTTTTCCCCCATGCTCCCGAGGCTGCAGTAAGTGATCTATTTTTGAACAATTACTACTGCAAAAGCGTTAAGAGAATTTGGGATTATTATTAACGCTTCTTTAAAAAAATAAAAATGATGATAAAAAAAATCCCACCGACCGTAAGTCACGTACCGAAGGTTCATCAGGTTTAAAATGGGGATGTCAGCCAAGAATATTCACGTGAGAAATAATCAACGTCTCCTATGGGCTCCTCGTTACCACTTCCCCGAGTCACTTTCTGTGCTCAGATATTGGGGCTGACAAGTGTCAGTTTTGCCAGCTGCATGGGTTTGTCCTTAAGGCAGGAGAAAGGTGAGCGGAGCACCACGGCTGTGCTGCCAAGCGCTGGATGCTCGCTTAGGAGGACTCTCTGTATTTAATGCTAAGGGAGTTAGGATGGAGTGGAGTAGGAACCAGTCACAAAATGTCTTTCTGTGTGTAGTGCTTGAGCAAATGACACTTTCTGTTTAAAGGAAAACTTCAGGATTCTTGTTGGGAGCACTGTCATTTATTTTTGTCGATTAAAGTGGCGCTTGGTTAAAATAATGAACAAAAGCTCATTTAAAAGCTCATTTAAAAGCTCCCAAAGTTTATTGGCCGCAATTTTAAATAGGACTACAGTGCTCTCTGCTGCTGCATATTGTGCTGCATCTCGTGCTGAGAAGTTCAGTGTTACGTTAGGTAAAAATATGGCATACCCGTAACGCAGGGCAGAGTCGTCCTCTTCTCAACACAGTAGTTTAAAACAAAACAAAAATGGACTTCTTTTTTTCCTGCATCTATTGACTTGCTGTAAGCAGACGGTGCCGTCATCACTGCAGTTTTCCTTTAAGGTGCACTGATATAATCCGCCCTATTTGGATCACATCAAAGCACCACTCTCTGAAATGGGGTCCAGCTGAAATGCAGCGTAGCTGTGGAGTAGCGGAATAGTTGTGCATGTTGTCCCCGACATGCAGCAGTGTCTCTGTGCTGACTCCTTCCATCCCTCCCTGCGTCCCTCCCCCCTCCCACCCTAAGAAAACACAAGCAAAACAGAAAACAGAGCCATCGTAGAAACGTTCTGACTATTCGATTTAAAGGCCAGCGTGCTCCAATATATATTAACATCTTAATGGGAAAGCTCTGCATGTATACATTTACTACTCTCTGACAAGAGGGAATTAAATGTCAGAAGGATTTGTAGCATCTATAATTGAATTGGTGCTGAGAAAAGCAAATCTTAAGGAAGAATAACATATTAGGATTAGCAAATAATGTGGCATTTTGTCAGTTCCTGCCATCTCGTCTGTTCCCTCTTCAGTAATAAAGTTGTGATTTCTTTTTTTAATCATAGATATGAAGCAGGAATAGCTTTTGTGAATCGGAGACAGCATTTTAAAGCAGATTTCCAGTTTTTAAGGTCAGGTTTGTCTTCCTTGGCACAAATTTGGGGAATGATTCCCCGCTCCGAAGTCTCAACACTTTATTACCAAGGAAATAATGAGTGGCATCCATCACTGATGCTCATTCAGTATGAGATAATCCACAACCTGGGATTCTTTCTGCTGGGCACCAAACCAAAGTAAAGGCAGTGGGAACCCCCTGTAAGCCCCAGAGGATGCAGACTCACGAATTTCTACTGCTCTTTTCCTTCATTCCTGTTTAAAAAGGAGAAACAATTTGGCGAGAGGGCTTCAGCTTTGAAAAATCTGATTTTTGTGCTATTTTAAATGGCAAGTGGTTCCTTCGGAGAGCAAATCAATGCGACATAGGAAGGACAGGAAGAGGAGCTAATTCCAATAAGTGCAGGGGGTTGTAGTGCTTCTAAATGCGGCGTGTTTATTTTTAAACAGAGCTCCTGCCTGTTTTGTCCAGCACATTTGCAATTAGACACCAAGAGCCATTCCTTGGGTAATTAATATGTAAATATAAAGACATCTTTAAAGTCGGAGGTGCTCCATCAACGGCTGCACAGTTCTGTATCGCGTGGTTTGCAACCACTATTGGGTTGGGTACATCCTTCAAACCTAAGCTTGATGGAGAAGGTATTTAGCCGTGTACCTAACAGAATGATTCTTGTCTGAAGCTGCAGCGGCCCCAGAACAGCCCAGGCTCTGGCTTTCCCTGGTTGCTGTTGCAGCAGCATCCCTGCCCAAGTTGGGGAGGGGGAGGGGGTCTGCTTGGCATGGTGCTGCACCGCCCCAGGCATCCTTCCCATCAGTGAGCAGGGATATCCTGCTTCTTGCCAAAGCAGCAAATGCTGGGAAGTGCTCACAACACAGTTTGTTCCTACTGAAGATGATTAAAAAAAAAAAAAAAGAAAGAAAGAAGAAGAAAAATGTCCTTTTTTTCGAGGCGGTTTGTTCTGGCAGCTTGCCACAGCAAGTAGAAATCCTTCTGTCGTGGCTCCAGGACGTGCACCATGTTCTTAAATGCTTATTGTTATTTGTCTTCACCAGAAAGCTGGGAAGCATTGACCTCAAAGGCAGTACTTCCCCTTGGATGTGGAGCTGCTGACAGTTCAAGATGTGTTAATTCTCATAGAGCTGTGCGTAGGGCTTTTCCACCAAGTAAAATGTGTTCTGGGTTGTTTCCCAATTAAGTTTTATCCTTTGAGTGCACTTTGGTGTTACAGCGTAAGAGAGGATGTTGTGTTTTGGTTCCCCGTGTCTCATTTTTTGTTCTGATGGTGAATTCCTGTGCAGTAACTTGCCCGTGGTGCACGTTCCCTTTGATGAACCCCAGGCTTTAACATGGATCCTGGCTTGCTCCTCCCACTGCTAAGTGACCCAGCTTTGGGTTATGTGGAAGCAAATGCCTTATGGTTTACAGCGGTGTCTTTTTTTGTCTCATTGAGTTGAGCTTGTTAGGCGAGTTGCTGGAAGGGGTTCTCCCTTTGTGGTGGCTCATGGGCTGTTCTTTCTTTTATCCCCCCCCCCTACTTGCACCAGAGCTTGGCAGCATTAAACCATTGCGTGTGCCAAAGCTGCTGCTTCGAAAAGTTGAAGAAATACTCCAAGGTTTTTTCTTAAATTGTTTTAATTAAAGCGTGCTATACAGCGCTCCCAGTCACAAGTTATTTACTTACATCCCTTAGTGCTTCATCTTACAACAGAATTGGAAATATCGATAGAAAGCGTAAATCCTGGGCTCCTGCTTGAGAGCATTGTATCAGGTTTCAGCTCAAAAGAGCACCATTACCTTTAGCTGTCACGGATCTGTACGCTTGATCGATAAACTTCAAATATTATTAGAGGTGGAGGCTTCAGAGATTTGCTCTGTTCTTTGGAGAGAGACCGGGATAAATCTTTCTTAAAAATTGACTTGAATTTGCACTCTCAGTCTTCCTGGTAAAATGCATTTCTCTTAGGTGCCTGGGCAGCTGCACGCAGGGCAGATTTATAGGCCATGTGCTTCTTGTAGTGAAAGATCTAAATGGTAAATCCTTCACATATGACTTCACAAATCATGTAAAGTTAAAAGATTTTTACCGTTTCTGTTGCTGCTGTGCTTAAATTGTAAGGTATGGCCAGTAAATCATTTTAATGGAGGTGTCGCGCTTGACTCAATAAAAAAAAAAAGAGAGAGAGAGAGACAATGGTTTAGCTTCTATTCCAAAATGTTAATGTATTAATCAACGGGAGAATAATTGTTTTTTACTACGTTATAAATCTCAGTTGCCATTAGAATTGCGGCGAGGGTTGATGTAGCCGCGTTCTTAAATTAAAATTGTTTACACTGCTATACATTCATTTTACATGGCCATAGCTCATTCCGGGTTCATTTTGGAGTTGTTCCGCAGCCAAATAAGTCATTCCTCTCCCGGTGATGGCATCCTAAGGGAGAGATGCTTATAAAAGAAAACTAATTGCATGGTGAGGAGTTAAATAAATAAAATAAAGCAGTTGGAGGCGATGCACAATTATTGCTCACTATCTGCTTTTGAAGAGGTTTTTATAGTTGGGATTAAGAGTTTTGTGTCTCCGGACGTCATGAGCTGTAATGAACAGAAAAGGTCACGCTTAATTATGTAATTTTGAGTTCTTATTGGGGGAGATGATGGCTGTTGATGCGTTTACAGAGCTTGGTTGATTGTTATTTTTTGGGCTGATGTTAAAGTGTTTTCACCGGGGCACTTGTTAATGATGTCTCTCCAGAGCTAACGATTCGTATTGCCATATTGTACCGCTACGTGCTGTGCCCTCTGCCCCTAGGGAAGATTGGAATTTGGGGAGTATCCTTGGGGGAACCTCCAAAAACTCGTGCCCACCAATGATTCCACATCTCTTCTCTTCCTTTCGCTGTCCCAGCTGTCCACCAGTAGTGGTAGTGCTGCTGCTTGTAGCGGGAGGCACCTGGCGAGGTATCGGCCAGATCAGTTCACCCTGAACTCATCTGTGTGGATAGCTCCATGCTTTATCCCTTCTCCTTTGGAAAGCAGAAGGGTGGCTTTTCCAAACCGGAGGGCGGCTGCAACCAAAACCTTCACGTTGCGTCGTAGTGAGTCCCCAATTCTTACTGCTCTTCTAATCTCAACAGATTCTCGTGCAGGTGAGGAAGGGGCAATAAGGAGCGTGGACCATGCAGTCGTCGGTGGTGTCGTGGCCGTGGTTGTATTTGCCATGCTTTGCCTGCTCATCATTTTAGGGCGATATTTTGCAAGACATAAAGGTAAGACAAAGGCTGCAACTGGAAAATGAACGGACTTGGCACGTGCTTCAGCTTCCGCGTGATGTTTTGGCCCTCTGGGTGCTTTAGAAGAGCATCTCTTCTCTTTTAAATGATGAGAGTTGCGGCAGGCGACCAGTGTGCCGTGCTGAGTGTGCCCGGTACACAAGTTAGAGCTGAAATTTGGAGGTCTGGCTACAAAACCTCACTGACCTGAGCCGGTGCATATGTGCCAAGCGGTTTATGTTGTAACATGATGGGTCTGTAAGGCCGAGCCCGCGTGTGGTGCTCTGACCGCTCCAGCCCGTGTTTGCACCAAAGGATTTGTGTTTACCAGCTTCACTGAGAGCATTCAGAAAAGCTTCGAAGTGTTGGAAGCAAACGAGTTGCACATTGGGGTGTCTTAGGCAGGACTGGGGAAACTGCTGGAGTTTGTGGTGCTCTGGGACTTGTTCTCAGGCTCTTTCTTTCTGGTGGTATTGATTGTCTGTCCTGCTCGTGGCCTTGTTGCTAGCTCTTGCCATGTCACACAGCGTACCACTTCCTTTGCAGGTACATACTTCACTCACGAAGCCAAAGGAGCGGACGATGCGGCCGACGCAGACACAGCTATCATCAATGCAGAAGGAGGACAAAACAACTCCGAAGAAAAGAAAGAGTACTTCATCTAGAACAGCCTTGGTTTCAATGAGGTGTCCAACCGTGGACGGTTACTGGCCCTATTTAAACGCTAAAGAGACAGTGATATTGGAAGTTGCAACCAGCTTGTGTCTTTTTTAAAGAGAAACGCAAATGGGTGGAGAGCTGTGAGACTGGGAGGGTCTGGGATTTGCTGTGTAAAAATATTCTTCGTAAAGTACACTCTGCTGTTCGACACCTCAGTTCGTTTGGGTTTTGGTTTTTTTTTTTTTGGCCAAGTCCGACTTGGGTTTAGTTTAGTGAAGTCATTTGCAGAAGATTCTGTGCCTTGTTTTATTTCTGTTTGTTTGGGTTTGGGAGGAGGCTGGGAAGAAGAGGGGCTTCTGTGCGTTAGTTCCCTTCGGGTTTCTGTGGTTCTTTGTTTCCCCTTTTGTCCTCTGTTTCTGGAGTTGCCTGCTGGGACCCCTTGGAATAGGTTGGTTTCTTTCAAGGTGTTTTTTGTTTTGTTTTTTTCCTTCTTTTTATCTTCACTGTTTTCTGTTTGAAACTCGGTTTCATCGGAGGAGAACCAGCACATTTTAGATTTCATAGTTTGCAATTCGCTGTACCCATATTCCATTTTCTCTATTGTCGTAAAGGCTTGGATAAACAAACAAACGAGAACCTGTTTGTGGCTGCCCGTGTTCCAAATGCTTTAGATTGATGGAGACTAGAAAATAGCCCGCAACTCAGAAAAGGTGCTGCCCGCCCGCGGTGCGTCCATCCGCGCCCAGGCTCTGCTCCCAGCCAGGTGCCCTGCAGCCCCCGGCGGCTCTGGAGTGCAGGATCCACCCCACAGAGGGTTGAGGGCAGGATTTCTGCTCAGATAACTGTTGCAAACCTCTCTCTGTCCCGACTTCTCCCCGATTTGCTAGCACAGGAAAAGCCCTCCCGGAGTGCCAACGGCTGTGAGTGTGCAGCTCTGCAGTTCTGTCCCCCTCCGTTGGCGTGGTGCTTGGAAGGCATCAGGGTGGGTATGGGGTTGGGTGCTCATCCCACTGGGATGGCCCGTGTGTCTCCAACCCCAAAGCCACCACCGTGTCCTGCACTGCGTCAGGTCCGAGCCCTGGGGTAGCCGGACAGGTACAACTGCCTTTTATTTTCTTTTATTTTGATCCGATGGATAAAAAGTGGGAATTTGCATTAAAAAAAAACAAACTACAGTGCTAACTGACTTATTAAAGCCATAGGTAAAAAAGGAGAATGTAGGTCGATTATAGATTGGTGACAGATAGCAACGAGAAGGCGCTGTGGGAATCCTACCTGAATTTGGTGAATTACCTTGGATGTAGAGAGGTACTTTTTTTTACTGTGTTTATGTGGCACGTGTACGCTGATTTATTTAAGGGTAACATTAATCTTAGCGTCAGGTGGGTTGTTTTTTTTTTTTAGGGGGTTGGGGGGGGGGGGGGGGGAGATCATCTTTCCATGTGTTTTTGTTTGTTTGTTTGTTCGTTTTTAGTTATTATTTTGGCAGAACCATTTGTAAAGCAGGATCTGTTGAGAATGGGATGGCATGAAAACAAACAAAAAAAAGTCCGTTCCGGAGCAGTAATCGTTTTTTTTTTTTCCCTTAATACAAGAATAAGAAACTCACAGGAATAGCTGTTTTGTTTTGTTGTTTTTTTTTTCCCTCCTGAGCAGATTTTGTCGAGCGCAGCTCTTTTCTGAGCCTTCAGCACCATTGCCAAACCACACCATGGTGAGAAGCATTCAGCATGTAGAGTTCGAGTGGGGTGGGGAGGGTGGGTGGAGGGGGGGGGGGATGGGGGCTTTTTTTTTTACTCATCGGTCGCAGAATTTGGCATCCTGTTTTTGGCCAGCCCATCTTTGTTTTTGGAAGTGTACAGTAGTGCAGTGTTACCGATGTAACTTTTGACTTAAAATGTTGACATGTCTCAGGTTCATGTGTTTTGATTGGTGTTTTCCGTCTCAGGTAGATTGCAAAAGTTTCGGCCCCACGCATTGGAAAAAAAAAGAAAAAAAAAAAAAACTGAATAATAATTAAAAAAAAAAAAAAAACACACACAAAAAAAAAACCAACAGGAAATTACAGATTTTAGTTGTATATTGGTTTATGTATTTTTTCTTCAGTATACAGTGCACTGTTTGAAATGTATTGTTGAGTATTACTTTGTACAGCTTTAGGTCATTAGGATTTTTAAGTGTGAAGAAAGAACAAACACATCTAAAGGAGAATTACAAATGAAGGAAGCGTGACTGATGCTAAACGGCCTTGTTCTTTATTCACCCAGCCTTTTTTATTTTTTCCCCTTAGGCCAGTTCTGTTTTAAGGTGTCCATGGAAGATGTTACAATGTAAGAAAAATACATATCCATCTGTTCCCATTCACATTTTGTATCGGTTCATGTATACCATTTTTACAGAGAAAAAAAAAAAAAGAAGTACTATAAAATATCTGTCTTCTTAATAAAAAAAAAATTAATGTTACAAAACTACCTTCGCCTCTCATCCTGCACTCTTTGCTGCTCGGCGGACGGAGCTCTGCATTGCAGTGGGAAGGGAAGGCTGGTGCTGGTAAATTAAGGTCTGATTTTTGGGTGGTCCTGCACAGAGCCAGGACTGATCCTTCTGTGTCCCTTCCTGGTTGGGATATTCCATGGTTGTGTATCGCCTGTTTTTAGGATTTGGGGCAGGAGCCCTGAGGTCACCTGCATGCCTTTGCTGACGCTGCCTTCCAGTAACTCCTGCAAGCCTGAGAAGGGAGCCTTGCTCTCTAGAAGAGCTTGGCTCCGTTGGGAAACTTCTGATGCATTTTCCCAGGCTGCTGAATCCACGAGAGCAGTGCTGCAGTTCAGCTCCCCTCTGGGAGGGGACTGCCATTCCTGGCTGGAGAGCCACAGAGGTCAATGCAGTGCTTTGCCCTCTCCCAGCACCGTTTTGTCACAAACTCACCCAGTTCTGCAAGGGAACATTGGCACGTGTCAATCCGTTGTAGCAGTTTGAGCAGTACTTCCTAAAGGGCCAGATGAGAAGGAGGAAAAAGCTGCTGGAAGTGCTTGGACTGAGCACTTCCAGTTGCTGTATTAAGCTGACAGCTGACGTTTAAAAGATCACTGGTTGGTTTGTCGCATTGCTTTGTTTAGTTTTGTTATGTTTTTAAAGAAAGATGGCTATCTTGAGTATTTAATTAGAGTTTCAGCATAATGTGCTGGTTGCTGAGTGCTGTAATAAGGCTGCCTTGCTTCTTTCAGCTGCTGGGTGGGGAGGGACGGTCCCTGATGAGAAGCACTTGGCACATTGTGCACACACCTGTGCTCAGCAGCACAGCGCCTGCTGGCAGTGCACGGCATTTTGGCGGTGGGAGGAACATTGCAGCATCTGTTGGGACAGCTAATGCAAGCACAAAAGATTTTGTTGCCTTGGGAGATTCCTAGCAGTCCTCGAAATTAAAGTTTTATTCCTGAAAGCCTAGAGGAGCGTTCCGTGATACGGCGCTGAGATGGGTCTTGGGGGGACCTTAGGGGAGGGTCAGGTTGGATACGAGGAAAAACTTTGTCTCCCAAGGAGTGGTTGGGCACTGGAATGGGCTGCCCAGGGGGGTGGTGGGGTCACCGTCCCTGGAGCTGTTAAAAAAATGCGGAGACGTGGCACTGAGGGATGTGGTCAGTGGGCAGTATTGGTGGTAGTTGGATGGTTGGAGTGGATGATCCTAGAGGTCCTTTCCAAGCTTTATGATTCTATGATCTTCGCAGATCACAAATTCAGAGCAGCAAATGGAGCTTGCCTTAAATCCCAGGTGGAAAAAAAAAAAAAAAAAAAAAAGGGAGCTGGCAATTCAGCTCTGGTGTGAGTTCAGAATTCCAACCCTGATACGAGGTGTTGTCTCTTAGATGACACTCGGATGTTCAGAACCAGAGTATAACCCCTGTGGCACTTCATTCCTTAAGAAGAGTTGCACAGCCGTTGGTTCTTTATGGTGCTGCTCACTAAGCAGCGCCTGCTTCCCAATGCACAGCACTCTGAAGAACAGCAGCGACACGGTTCATGAGACAGAGAAGTTCACAGAAGGTAAGGACTGAGCAGGACACAGGTGAGTGCCAGGTGGCAACCTGGGGAGCTCCGAGCTGCGTTGGATGTAAGTCCACGCCAAACTGGAGCACTGCCAGCAAAACTGAGATCCATAACTGGGAGAAGACCAGTGAGCATAATGCTGGCCGTGGAGGGCAGCTCGCCCCAGCTCACACATCTGATGCTACAGCCAGAGCTGGTGCTGGGCAGAACAAAAGAAAACCATGGGAAAATCAAAGCGCGTTCAATTCCTTCAGTCTCCGCTGCCGTCCTGCACGCACGGCTTCTCCTCTGCTCATATTCCTGATGCAAGAGCCTTAAATCTTCCCTAAGTGATAGCTTCTCAGGTTAATTAATCTCTAGGCTTAAACTTGCTGCGAGCAGCGGGAAGCCCAGCCCGCAGTCAGCAATGTTACGATTGCATCTTCTAATACTGTTTATCCTGCATTAGTGTTTATTTGAGGAGAAAATTGATCTGTAACTGATATTTCAATCTTCCAGAGCTGGTGTTCAGCAGCCCAGTGCACAACCCTTTAAGAACAGATGGGTATTTCAATCCTCTAATGGGGGGGGGGGGGGGGGGTTGGGATATGTGGTTTTCTCCACCGTATCCCTATTCTATTCCAGACTCAGTTCTAAATATTTTCCCCATTGTTTTCCACTGAATAGATACTACAGAGAGGTGTGCCATCTTAATGTCTAAGCATAAAGCAAAGGAGCTTTCTATAGCCAGGCTGGCGTACCAAGGCTGCTGTTCAATGCTTCCAAGTTGAATCCACCTCTCCAAGTAATGTTTTTCCTACAGAAGTTCTGACACTGAGCAAAAAGCTTCAGGGCAAGCCGGACAAGGGAGCAATTCCTCACCTTATATGAAATGAGCATGAACGTATGTTCTTTGATCATTAGCGTGGTTACTTTCTAATTATTTCCATTTATAAGAGATGTTGGAATCGCAGGTCAGATGCTGGCTTGCGGTGCTTCTCTTCCCCTTAAAGCCAAAACCAACTGCAGCTGACGCTCGTGGTGTCAGAAACAAGGTTATGGAGTTGATGGGCGATTGAATTCCTTCCCCACCTGTTCCTCGCTCGCCCCCCCTCTCTGAACGCTTTCTGGTCATTACCATTCAGGCAGCAGCGTTTCTGTCTGGCACAATGTCAATAGAACAGGTGAAAGAAAAATTCAGGAATCTTTATTCCGCTGGGAGAGAGATAATAATTTAAGGAGCGAGAGAAGGAAGGCAGCACGAGAGAAATGTGCAGAGCACAGCGAGCGTTTGGCACTGCTTCCAACGAGGAGGAGTTGAAAGCGCGCTGTGGGCCGGCGGAGGCACCACGGCGGAGTGCTTGCTTGCAAACCACATCCAAAGAGCTGCATTGCGCAGGGCTCCTCATGTTGGTGTGCCGCGCTGCTCCTTGGCAGGCAAGCAGAGATGTTTGATGGCGAGCCCATCAGCGTGGAGATACCTAACGTGTGCCCAGCTGCCGAGGGAAGGAGCTCAGCGCTGACAGCTCATCGTCTTCCAGTGCCACCCTGTCTGGAGACTCCTCTGTCTTGGAGAATAAATCCATTAAAACACTATAAAGACTGGGAGGAATAGCGAATCGCAGCAACGCTGTCATCTCGTGAATTTTAGCTGTGTTCAGCAATGGCATCGTCTGTATTTTGCTTGCAAAGAACAACGGGTGGGGGAGCGGGGCGGTTCTGGTGCCAGATGCATTCCCTCCCTGCTGCAGATGCGCTTTGCTGGGCTGAGATGCCCTGGCCCAAGGAATGTAGCAGTGAGCGTGTTAACACAGCCTGACCTCTTCCATCTGCCCCAGCCCCCGTGGATCTGTTAATAAGCAGTGCAATCCGCAAAAAGAGCCTTTCGTGGCTGAAAGTAGAGATCTATACAAAAAGTAACAGGAGAGTGGTTCCACTCCTGACTATTTCTGGGTGTGGTGGAAGAAGTACAAAGGTGTAATAACTGTTATTCCAGAATACTTCACATCTTAAAAATGTGGTACCTATTTCATGGGACAGGTTGCAATGATTTTATTTCTTTTTGGCAGGATCTCATTCATCAGGGAAGTATTTGATAGAATCGCGGGACCGTAGAGTGGCTTGGGTTGAAAGGGACCTCCAAGGTCATCTAATTCCAATGTCCCTGCCTTTTGCTGTGTTGGGACACCAGAGATAACACGCTAAATGATAGACACGCTGTCCTATTAATAAGCTGGGAAGCAATACATCAGTCTGTATCTGCAGATGGGTAAGGTAATGCATGAAGAACAACTGTCCTAACTGCAGGTTCAGTGAAACTAGGTAGACCTTTCCTTACTGAGACACTTCGTGTGTCTTTGCACTGAAATCTGAGGAAAGAATAGGAAACAAAGCGGCATACTCTGCTGTGGAGCCAGGAGTTGGACTTGATGATCCTTCAGACTGGCCTGGTGGTTGGCAACCCTGCCGATAACAGGGGGTTGAAACTGGATGATCTTTAAGGTCCTTTCAACCCAGGCCCTTCTATGGTTCTGTGATCCTTTTGGGATGTTCTGTAGCTCCCACAGCTGCAGGGAGGAGGGTGGTACCCACCTGCTGCCATCACTGCAGAGCACATGGCACCTCTCAGAGCCGGTGACATTTGTCTCCGTGACGCACATCCACACACACCTATGGGTGAGTACCTCGTGAATACCAGAGGTCGATTTATTCTGCTCTTGCTCTGCCACAAAACACCTGCACGTTGCAATGGGGAGAGTTCTCCATCGTCCCAACACTGTCACTGTTCTTTGCCTCTCAGCTCCGAGGGCGCTGGGCTGTGATTAAGGCTGCGTCCGCCTTGAAGCACGGCTCTGCTGCTCGTCGTGGTCATTTTCAATAATTCAGTAAGCACAGAGGCGGATGAAGGGAACAGCAAAGCCAGCACGAGGCGAAGCTGCTGCAGGAGGTAGGGAAGGGATGGGGCCGCGTGGTTATGGCCACGTCTCAGCTTCTGGAGTTAAAACTGATAGAAGTTTGATTGAGCGTTAATAGCCTATTAAGAACCCAGTTGTGAACATCGCTCGGTGAAAATGCTGCCAGCCCCGGCTTTTGTGGGAGCAAATAAGCTGCCTGTTGCAGAGTTCATGATTTATTTATGGACATGTGTGGCTCATTCATGCCATGCCCCAAATCGGGACATTTCTCATTATTCTTGCGTTTGCCAGCGCCTCTGTGCTGGGCAGGAGATGCAGTTGCTTTGCTCTCGGGCTGTTTACCTTCTGTGAATGTTGAGCAGAGCCTTTGCCAAGACTTTGGATTCAGCTCCTCAAATAGCCCAGCTATTTCCCCAGTCATGTGTATTAAACCACTGCTCCCTTTAATCTTGGCAATTTCAGGCTGCAGCATCCATCTGTTTGGAAAAAGAAACCCAAATAAAGCGCTGCTTGAAATGATCACAGATTTACTTCGCTGTAACTTCAAAAGATTCTTATTTATACTTCATTACATCCCAGGGAATAGGGAGTTCTGCCTGGGACAACTGGAGCTTAATCCACACTCTTAGATGACTCCAGTAGACTTGTGTCAACATCCAATCTCTTGAAGTTATCCAGCAAGTGAGTGCGTTATGCCCTTGTCTGGCCTTTTAGAGCCATGCAGTGAAGGAAATCCACCCAGAAACCTCTCTGATTGCATTTGCTGAGGTTTAGGAAGCCGCAGCAATTTTCTACGCTGCCCAGATTGTGCACCCAACATCCTCCTTTTGTTCCTTGGCCATCACAAGCCAAAGTGCTTTGTCATTGAACATCCAGGCATTTTGGCTCCTAGAAAGGCTCCCTCACAGCCCCGGGTTTTCCAAACAGCCCCACAGGTTAATGGGGCAATGCTCTGCATTAACTCTTCGAGCACCAAAACAAAAGCATCGCTGGGAAAGCTGCGATGGACAGCAGGCAGAAATGAGAGGCTGCAAACCTAACAGCCCTGGGAGCCAGCTCCTGCAATGCTCCCCTTGGGCTGTGAGCCTGCTGCTGGTGAGTGGTTTTAATTAAAAGGACCGAAGGACATTTCACAAAATTGAAGAAGATGATCATTGCTTAAACTGAAAGTGTAGGGTTTGCCCTGAACTTAACAGTTTTACAAGTTGTGTAAGTAATTTGGAACTAATTGCGTGATTGTATCATTAGGTAAGAACTACAATTCGTTATTATTATTATTATTATTATTATTATTTTAACCAAGTGCCAAGGGGGATTATTTTAACTTCTGATTGCATAATTACTGCCTTTTCTGCCAGGTTGGTATTTCTGGAAGTCAAGGAAGCTCGTGCTACATGAAGTAAGGAGTGATAACTGACACTTTAAATTATATTGGGTAAAATGCACCTAAATGCTGAGCTGAGTGATTGAAATACTCTTGTGTTAAAAAAAAACAACAAAAGGTGGGGAGCTGGGGTGAGGTGCAACTGTCCAAGTCCACAGGATTGATCCGAGCTGGCCAGTCAGTTATCATCAGAAGCCCTGACATCAGACTAATAGGTTTTTCTGAAGATCCAATCACGTTTAGCAGGCAGTAGCTCCTGGCGTGCCACGTGGGATCACATCTGCTCCTCAACGCATTGATCACGCCAAGACCTGCACTGTGCAGGCAGAACAGCAATGCAAAGCGATGTAGGGCAGTGCTGGGCAAGACAGAGCAATGCTGGGCAAGGCAGAGTGGTGTAGGGTGATGTGGAGCAACAAAGGGCAATGCAGAGCAATGCAAAGCGGTGTAGAGTGGCACAGAGCAATGCAGGGCAATGCAAAGCAGTGTAGGGCGATTCAGGGCCATGCAGAGCAATGCATGGCAATGCAAGGCAATCCTGGACTATGCAGAGCAATGAGGGGCAATGCAGGGCAGTGCAGAGTAATGCACAGTGACACAGAGAAATGCAAAGCAGTGTAGGGTGATGCAGGGCAACGCGGGGCAATGTAGGGCAATGGAAGGCAGTCCTGGACAATGCAGTATAATGTAAGGCAATGCAAGGCAATGCAAGGCAATGCAAGGCAATGCAGGGCAATGCAAGGCAATGCAGGGCAATACAAGGCAATGCACAGCAATACAGATCCCTGCAAGGCAACGCGGGGCTGCTAACACAGCACAGACACAACATCTACAGTACACACATGGAAATGAGTTCTACTTGAGTCCTGTGAGCCTGGGCAGAGCAATTCAGTCCTCCACACGGAACAAGCCCATAATTCTGGTGGTTCCAATTTACCAGCCATTTGCAGAAGATTATCTCCCTTGCACACATTATCCTCCTCTGGTTTTAAATGAACCCTACGTATCTGGGTAACTTCAGCAACGGGAGAAAACAAATCCCAACTAAAAAGCAACGCTCAGGCTAATAGTTTAACATTTGAATTAGTGCAACAGAGAAAATAATTCAAGTTTAATGGCCAATAAAAGTTTAAACTGGCTTTTCCTATTTCAAGAAACAGTCGTAGAGGCATTTCCTATTGTATGCTGAAGGCTTTTCCTGGAAAATGTGAATACATTGGGCCCAGCTGCATTAATACATTAATAATAGTGGTGGAATCACCGACACTGGAAGTGGTTAAGGAAAGGATAGATGTTGTACTGAGGGACGTGGATTAGTGGGCAATACTGGCAGTAGGTGAATGGTTGGCCTGGATGATCTTAGAGGTCATTTCCAGCCTTCATGATTCTGTGATTATATGAATACCTGCTTTAAGCTGTGCATCTCTGCCTACCTGCTGCACAGCCCCGTGCCTCCCTCCCGTCTCTTATCCTGTTTTGCAGAGCCAGAGCACTCTAAGTAATAGATGTAGAGTAGTATGGGCACAATAGGGATACAGAGTATAGATAGAAAGGACGGGGCTGGATACATTCAGCAGTTCCTCAGCCAGCACTGGGGGAAAATCAAAGGCAGGCAGATCTATCAGGCAGATCTATCAGCCCGAGTTTAGTTTGGGGGCAACTCTGACCTCGGGCTACAAAGAGAATTGTGCTCCTTCAGAGGAGGGTGTGTGCACTGCCCCGCACGGGGCTTCCTCCCATCCCAGGACTGTGCCACGCGCTGCCCCTCCTGCCCGTGCCCTTCTGTTCCCCACACACTGCTGCTGGGGTCCTTGCCTGGGACCCCTGCTCCCCTCAGTACTCTGCTAGGCTGCAGCTCTCTGTTCTGCTTCCATCCGCTCCCTCTGAAATAAGGAGCATTTATCTGCCTCTGAGTACAAAGAGGGAAGGAGTCCCTGGTGTTTAAAACGATGCTGAGACTCGCGGTGCTCGCTAAGAACAGGGCTATTGCAGGGATCTGCTGCCTGCTTGGAGCACTCCGCTGTAACCACCCTTGCTTTTTGCAAATCCTGTTTTCCTCTGAATGGCTTAAATAAAGATTTGCTTCATGTCCTGCTAGCACCGGTGTTGTCCTTTGCCTTTCCTCCAAGTCCCACCCGTGTGCCCTCAGCATCCTTTGGGATGAGCGGGATGGCTCTTCGTAATGCGTGCTGGGTGTTGGGGGCTGCTCCTATTACAGGTTGCATATTAGGAAAAATTTGAGCAGTTGGGCATTGGCACAGACTGCCCAGGGAGGTTGGGGGGGTTCACCATCCCTGGAGGGGTTCCAGAACCATAGAGATGTGGCACTGAGGGTCAGTGGGCATAGTGGGGATGGGCTGAGGTTGGACTTGGTGGTCTTATCTAACCTTAATGGTTGTATGGCTCTGCTGGGGCATGCAGCTCACCCTGGGCTGGCCCTGCTCAGTGTGAAGGCAGCACTGCTGCACTCCCCCCCGCTCCTCTCTTCTTCCTTCAGGCTGGGTTTGATACTTCTGCACCTTTCCCACAGAATGAAAAAGCAGACAGGATCCAGGTGTTCTGCCTCATTCTAAAGAACCAGGAGCGGCTCAGCCACTTATCTCCTTACTTCAGGAGCTGACAGAGCATCCCTGGAATGACAGCAAAAGCTTGTGTCCAACCTCATCCTATTGCTTCCAACACACACCAAAGCCACGCTCCAGGCTCTCACATTTTGCAGGCTGCTCATAGCATTAACACATATAGAGCCCTTACAACGAGCCCAGCACAGCCACACTATGCACATGAGGCTTTGCAGCCCCAGGAAGCACTCCTGGCCCTGGTGATGTTCCCTTCTCTGGGCAGCACTGTGATGAGCAGGAGCAAAGAGAGAGGCCGTGTTTGTGACTGAGGAAAGGTGTACGTGGCCTTGATTGCCAATGAAAAATTAAGGCCCCGTGTCTTGCATTCATTCCTCCTTGATTACACGCCAGTACATAAACAAACCTTCAGCCTGCTGCCTGAGGGGTGTCAATGATCCACCTTTGCTTTCACTCGCCTCTCCTGCAGCAAATCTATAATGCATTTAATCTTCAGCAGTCACTCTCCTCAGTTTTTAAATGTCTAATTTGCTGCCGAGCGCAGCTCCAATTCTCTCTGTGCCGCCGTTTGAACGCTCTGCCTCGTGCTTGCCCAATTGGATGTCTGCTTGGACAGACAGCACCTGATCCTTGGGAGGTAGGGAGGGAGCGAGGAGCACGCTGAAGAGCAGAGATTTGCCAGCACTGCTGTCCAAGCAAACCCCTCTACATTTCAGGAGCTCATCTGTTTGCTGGTGCCACATCGATAGTGATGGGGCATGGGCTGCTCGGTGCCCACAGCCCTCCTTGCTCAGGGATGTGCATGCCATGAGGCACACTAACAGGGCAGCAGGGAACAGGGGCTCCTCCAGGATGCTCTCAGCATAAAGTTGGGTGCTGTCCCTGCCCACCCTTTACCTACTCCCAACTGTCACCCCCAAAAATCCCCATTAATGTGGCAGCCCCCACATGCTGGGGATGCATCTGTGCTCTGTGTTCCCACCTTGCTTGTCCTGCCCAATGTGCAGCCACTTCCCTGCTACACCTGGGATACTCGGTGCCCATCACATCCCACCTGCAGCAGAGGGCTGATGGGCAGAAAGTGGTGTTCTCTGGGCAGGAGTAACACGTTCCTGTCCTGTCCTGATGTTGTGTCCATTTGGGATTGAACTCAGCAGGTAAGGAGGCTGTGAGATGCAGCTGGTTGTGCTTTTCTCATGGGCTGCGGGTATCATCTGTTGGCTTTTTTTTTCTGTGAAACCTGAGTTTTGTGAGCTGCTGTGCTGTCTGAGCACCGTGCTCACACATAACATTGTTACAGTGGGCAGTGCTGTGCTGTCAGCCTGCCTGGGCTGTAGGGTAGTGTGTGGGAGCAGCCTGGGATTTACGTGAATGTTCAGAAAGCTCCTAAGTAGGGGGAGAAATTAAACCTAAAGGAGCCTGGTGAGCCTCTGGTTCTCTAGTTGTGTTGCTGGAGTGCTTTAGTGTACAGAAATGCAAAGGAAAATGAGCTGGGAGATGGAATCACTGAGGACATCTGTGGAAGTTCTTTCTGTTTTGATCAGTCAGGTCAGTGTCTTTCTCCTTCTGGGAGAGCAGAGTTAGAATGAAAACCACATTTTCTTATGGCTGTGAGGTTTGAAAGACTGAGGACATTCAGCCCTGAAAGTGTTTTTATTTTTGTCTTTCTAAGGGTTTTCTCTTTGCTTATGCAGAGATGGGCAAAATGAGGGTACTGCTCTGGGGCTGCTTGCATTCCCCTATGGTTCTGGGGGGCTGTGAGCTGTGGGTCAGCGCTGGGCTGAGGCTGAACAGGCAGAGAGCTGCCAGCTCCCAGCTCACCATAATGCAATGTTGGTTCTCAGCTTCCCCGCTGCTCTTCTCTCAGGATTTCTCGGGGATGTGTTTGAGACACACTTGTATGAGAACAGTCTGCTTGGAGCAAAATATATTCAGATTATCAAACTCTCCATAAAATGTATAAGACATCTTTCCTGTGTATGTGTCTTTGTGCTTCTTTCTTTTTCTCCAGCCCTATCGAGGTCTGAGGCTTTTCTTTCCCCTGGCTTTTATCTCGTCATTTGAAATGACTCCTACAATATTTAATCTTTATCAGAAACTGTAAGCCCTGTATTTATTTTATGGGTCACTTCTTCATCCTTTTTCCTTGATGCTTTTGGAGTTAGATTCCATGGAAGGGAAGGGGAAAGGAAAAAAAAAAAAAAAGGAGGGGGTGGGGGGAAAAAAAAGCCCCTCTTGTTTCTGCCCGTCAACATTTGTCCAAATGACAGGCAAACAAATCAGAGCTCTGAAGGCTAATAGCAGGAAGATAAATCTGGCAGAGAGTAAATGGCTGCATGAGGGGATGGTGGAAATTTCCATCCCCAGCTATCTGGAGAGGACGGGAAGATTGCAGTGGGGTGGGAGCACTGCTCTTTTTGCATAACCGTGGCTCTTGCAGGGGGAGGTCGGGGTGTAGAGGAAGGTTAAGGTTAAAACCCACATGGCTGCTGGGGGGGGGGTCCCGTCTGTACAAGGCTGTGGGTGCCACACAGGGACTCTGCGTCCCCAGAAAAAAAGTTCAGAGCCTTAAATTCTCAATACCTGACTCAAAGGCAAAATACCCTTTGCTCTCAGTGCCTTCTCCACTATCTAGAAAGCTTTCACTTAGACTGGAGATGAATAAAAGATCAGCGTTACGGGGGGGAGAGGCAGCACTGAAAGGTAAAGGTGATCCACTGAATTTACTGTAGGAACTACAGAGACAGAGATCTGAAGGAGCAAAGTGCTCCCTGGGCATCCCAAGTTGAGTTTAGGATCCCCCGTGTGGCCTCGGGTCCTTCTGTGTAGGACGTTCCTCCACATCCTGAGAGCTGATACGGTGCAGTGATGGAGACCCAGGGACTGCGGAGGGATGGCTGTGAGTTATTTGGTGATACAGAAGTGCTTACTGGTTTGTAGACCCCGTGTGTAGAGAGACGATGAATATTTCATGTCTTAAACAGTATCTGAAGCGTGGAAAGGTGAAGATTCTCTTTTTCTTCTCCTTGCTGTTGTCTTTCTTTTTTTTTTTTTCCCCCCAAAGTCAGGAAAATCTGTCTAAACATTTATCAGAAATCTGTACAAACTGGCTAAGCGCTGCGAAGAGCTAATCTGCACAGGGCTAATAAGGAGGAATGAAGTCACCGTAGACTCGCCACGGGCGCTCTCGATAAGGATTTATTGTAGGAAACTCAGGTGAAATACAAACCGCCCCAGGGAAGCGCGATGCTGATGTGCTGCTGTGGATGGCTGCAGCCCTGGGGAGATGTCAGGCTGATGGGAAGGGGACAGCAGGCTCCAGGCAAGGTCACGGCCACCTGGACCTCAGCTTTGTGACTCCTGCACAGCATGTAGAGTTGATAAAAGAGTGGCCCAGCAGCGTGAGGTATCGCTAGTCTCTGATGGTAACCACCGCAGTGTGCACCGTGTTGGTCCGCATGCTGTAGCGTGTGAGTGTGTGGGTGTATGTGCCTCCTAGCTAAGAGGGAATGGGTGAGGAAGCTGGGGTCTGGAAGATGCTTTCCAAAGGTTCTTCTTGTTGCTGACATGCTCAGAAATCAGTGGCAGCGGACGACATCAGTGAGGGGGACTGGTGTTGGTCTCTCCATTTGCACACAGGCTGCGGGGAGACATCCTTGTGGCCTTCCAGTACTTGAAGGGAGAGTATAAACAGGAGGGGGAATGACTGTTTTTGTGGGTTGATACTGACAGGACTAGGAGGGGTGGTTTTTAAACTTAGACAGGGGAGGTTTAGGTTGGATATTAGGAGGAAGTTTTTCACTGGGGGTGGTGATGCACTGGAATAGGTTGCCAAGTGAGGCTGTGGATGCCCCATCCCTGGAGGCATTCAAGGCCAGGCTGGTTGTGGCTCTGGGCAGCCTGGTCAGGTGGTTGGTGACCCCACCTGTGGCAGGGGGGTTGAAACTCCATGATCTTTAAGGTCCTTTCCAACCCAGGCCATTCTATGACTCTATGATACAGTACATACACAAGCAGGAGGGAATCATTAATTAAGCCTAATGAGAGATGTGTCCAATTCTGTGTTACTACCTGGGCTGGTTTTGTACTACCTGTGTGCCATGATTGGCACACACACACACACACACACACACACACACACACACACACCTGAAGCCCTATTCCTTCAGCCAGCAAACTTCATATCCCTATTTTTAACACAGATCTCGTAGTTAAGATTGCCCTGATCATCTATATGAACCGTGGGGAATCTCTAGGTGGCTTGTATTTAACTGAAAATGTAAATAGTCTAATTGGTATAGTGCTGGAATGGGCTGAGAAGCTCATTGTTTGGGAGGAGAAATCTCTTGTTCCCCCATCAATTAAACTCTGGCTACAGGAGGCTGGAGCTCGTGTGTCAATGGGAGGACATGCAGCTTGCAGGAAACCAAAGTGAAGCAATCGGGCTGGGGGGAAAGGGAGGTCACACTATAGTACCATCCCTTTCTTCTCTTCCATGGCTCCCAAGCACTCAGAACAGGGCACAGAATAAAGCTGAGCAGCGAAACTGCCCCAGAACTGCTGGCCCTGCCCCAAGCAATGAGGAAGCCCGCAGACCTGCTCCTGCTGGGGGCTGCCTCTTGCCTCCATACTCTCCATAGCACAAACAACTTTCCTCCTGCTTCACTTTCTGCGGGAGGCAGTGCTCCATCAGGAGTGCAACGTGCCCTCGCCTCGACCCGAAATTAAATTAGAAGGAAGATATTTCCTCTGCCAGGTGAAGAGTTGGACAGAAAAAAGAGCGAGGGCTTGAGCATGCAGTGCACTACCCCTTGTGTGTAATAGCTGGGTCCATTCTCATAGCGTTGTTTTAGGTCACCTCTCTGCATCCTCCTTGTCCGATTGTGGAGAGCTTGTTCTTCTGCTTTGTTCTGTTCCTTTCATTTTGGAGGGTTAAACGCTGAGTCCTCCTGTCAGCTGTCACTGTTGAATGTCTTTGTGATTGACCTGCATGGAGAAATGGCCTGGGATCTCAGGGAAAATGGCACTTTGAAATGCAGGCATTTTCCAGGCTGTTGGTTCACTGATTTGCATTGCTCTGAGCAGTGGACGCTGGGGCACTGCTGGCGACGGGTGCATCTCTGCTGTGCTCTGCCACCACCTTTGTGGGACCCCGGCAAAGCAGCCCCATCCCAGCTGAAGCATCCTCCCTGCAGGGCTTGGAGCCAAGCTTTGAAGCCTTTTGTAGCTCTTTCTTTGCCCTTCAGGCCCACATCCTCACCCGCCCGCTTGCTGCAGCCTTCTGACCTTGCAGAACTTCAAACACACGACATCCCCTTGGTTGCACTGATGGCAGGTTAAGCTTGTTGGCCTGGGAGTGGAAGCTTGCTGTGTCCCAGCCTACGTGGGCTCCTCTCTGCAAGGTCTGAGATGCACGAAGTTGGCTCTTTTGTGTTCTGAGCTTTGTGCTCAGTCTCCTCCAAAGCAGGCAGTGGGCTGGCCCCATGCACCTCTCTGTGTTATAAGAGGACCTGGGTGTCACAGCATGAGCTGAAACAGTGGTCTGAGTGTTGCCTGGAGAGAATCGGTCCGGATACGGTGAAGACAACACTTAAAAAACCTCATTTAAGTGAACACAACAAGAGGGCTCTTGGGTAGAAGGAGAATTAATTAATTTCATTCCTATGTAGATACATTTAATTAAATGTAAGAGCGTGGTCTTTTAAAGTGCATGGAAAAAATAACCCAGGCCATTGTACTGCTCTGCCTGGCAGGAGAAGGGCAGGGCCAGAGAGGGGCTTTTTGGAGCATTAAGGAGGAACATGCATCTGAGCATGCTGAGATCTTCCACCCTCTAGATGAGAGCAGTTGGGATGCAGTGAGGATGATCCTTCAGTGTGGTCTTCGTGGGCAGGAGGTAGGAGGGCGTTGTCCTGACTTGCTGAATGATGGCTTGGTCCAGCTGAAAGCAAAGCCTCATTTCCCAGAGATGTAAATGGAGATAGAGGCTTCGTCCCCACCTGCTTTATGTTAGGATTGAAGGAAAAATGAGTTTCTTTGCATTCCCTGCTGGCATTTTAATGAGGGAGGCTGTAAAACAGCTGGTAGGAGCAAGATACATCAAACAACACAGCCAACCAGATACTATTTGAGGAGGATGGACCTGTGAAGTCTCCCTTGGGTGCACCAAAGCATGAAGGCGTGTTGGTAGAGGTGAGACAGCAGATGGACAGGGAGGGCTGGGACACCTCAGGCTCTTTGAGATCCCCTGCCTGTGTCACAAAGGTCCTATGCAGGGACATCCATTTAGGCTGTCCCTGAGTTATGGCCGTGGCTACCATGGGAATACTGCAATACCCTTCTTGTGACTCAGTTTCCCCATAGAGATGGCACTGATCCCAGAATCGTTTGGGGTTGGAAGGGAACCTCAAAGGCCGCCTGGTGCCACTGCCTGCAGTGCACAGGGACACCCACAGCTCCAGCAGTGCTCAGAGCCCCGTCTAGCCTGACCTTGGCTGTCTGCAGGGACGGGGCACCACCGCCTCTCTGATGCTAGTAGGTAGCTCAAAATGCAATACTTCGCCCTCTCCCATTTTCAATCCCCAGCATTCCCACCTTCTTGAGAGCAATTTGGGTCTGTGGGGCAGTAATATCAAGAAAGGCTGAACTTCAGCACATGCTTATTGCTGAGCTCCCAGAGTAAACCAGTGATGATTCCCTGACTCCTGGAAACCCCAAACACCAGCAGGTGATAGATAGGCATAATTAAATATTTATGAATTGTTGTTTTTTGACAGACGTGGGGAATTCAGCCAAATATTGCTCTGTTTTCCTCTACCCTTGCTTAAAATACGAAGAAGATAAACAAGGAATGGGAGTTGTGTGTGTTCCTTCATTAGAATCCTTATTCCCACAGTCCTCTCTAGGGGAACTAACTCCTATCAAATACAGTTGGTATATTTTTCCCTCCTAGATTTAACAGGGGAAAAAAATAAAGATTGGAAAGCTGCTGCGATTTGCTAGGCTGAATGGAGCATTAGTGGAGCAGCGCGTGCTACTCTCAGACATTAAGTATGCTCTGATGTAAGTCGGGAACAGCTGGGCAGCATCCTTGATGAGGAGTCCAACCAGCAGACCTTCACCACCCTATGATTCAAGAACCTTCCTCCTCGTGTCTCCATTCTTGTTGGATCACCCACTGGTGCACAGGGCTGGGTTTCCATGCAGGGCTCTGTGCTGCTGTGTATTCCCGGTGTTCTGGCTTGCAGGATGCATCCTTTTCTACTCGCCTTCTTGCTCGCTCTGCATCTTGCTCTGTCTTCTCCCTTCTATGATTTCTTATCCTAGTAGCTTGCCCCCACTCATCTGCAAAACCTATTTAACATCAGGAAACTCTGTCAAGCATGGAGAGCTGACAAAATCATAGATGGTTCAGGCAACAGCGGCGAGATGTGCTGACTGCATTTTCACAGCTCAAATTATATTGTGTTGCAGCTGAGGCTGAAAGTGAAACGAAGCTGTATCCAAGAGAGAAGGAGTGAAATTTAATAATAGAAGTGTGAGATCTCCAGGAGAGATGCGAGGTGCTGTCTGGACAGTGCCAGCACTTTCCTGTCTTGATCTGCCACAGAAGTGCCCTTGTGCTGGGGACCCCATAACTGACCACATTTTGCTGGAACCTTTTCGACCCGTTGGTAGGAAAACAAACAGCATGATTTCTTTCAGATGCCAGAAACTCCCGTGTTTCAGGACCTCCCATCTGCCTTTTTGCATCTGCAAAACCTCACGCTTGTGAGCATCTTGCAGTGACCTGTGTCGTTGCCCTACCAGACCTGATCTGCTTTCTACGGCCTGAAGTTATCTCCCTGATAACAGCCTCTCAAAGTCTCCAAAAACCTCTGTTGGAGGAGGATGTGCACTTTGGTTCTGTAGCAGCTATTGAGAAGTGACTCATCCCCCTCCGCCTGCACAGGGTCAGCAGAGCTAGGTGAAAATGAGCCCAAACTGGAAAGATTACTTCTTTCTAATGTCTGCAAATGCACTTGTTTACTCGGTTTATAGGTATCCATTGGACAAACAATTTTGCAGGTGGATTGGTCGCATTTTACGAATGGTGCCAGCTGTTTGCTATCCACAGCTCTGTAGCCCGTGATCCCTCATTGCACTGCTGTTATTTCCTGGCTGGATGCTGAAACCACTGTCGGGAGAATGGCAATCAGCAAAAAAATGCATCCCCACTGGTTTAGTTTCCAAGGCTCATCTGAGTCTTGGAACATATGGCACCCAGTCAGAATGTAGAAGCTGAGTTTAGATATGATGATGGAAGGAAAAAAACACGAGCACAGCAAAGTGGGATGCTTGCAGTTGTATTGAAAATAAAATCTGGTGTATCTATTACTGCATTAACGCTTGGGTCCATCGGGTTGTTTGGAGGACTGTATTTGCTCACCTGGATGCTGGTCGTGAAATACTATGAGAAGGTTGGGTGCTCCTCGCCGCTCCGAGTTTCTGAGGCATGGAAAACTTTATCACACTAAGTAAAAAAAAAATAAAAAATAAAAGACATTGATCGTATATTCTTTGTTACTGACTACGTAGGGTGACTAATGCAAAATACTGAGATGACACACAGCATAGATGAGTCCCCTTGGCAGGTTCAAGGTTCTTCTGTTACGAATCGCTGCCTGCTCGCTTTTGTGCGTCTTTGCTGGTGAATAAAGAGTTGGTGACAGTGCAAGGGCATCAGACACTGCCACGAGCTGTCCCAGATGTCAGCTCCCAGGATCTGTCCTATGCTTGGACACCCACACAGATTTCTCAGCTTGTTCTGTGCAATTACTTGTTCCCTGCTGTGGGTAGAGCCGTTCTTGGTGCTGAGATGTGTGTCTGCTTGACCTTCCTGTGGGCAAGCAAGGAACTAGAGGGGAACAAGCTTGATTCTCCCACCTTGCTTGGGAGAGCAAGAGACTGAATCCCTGTGCTGCTTAATGAAGGACAATGGTGGAGATGGCTCCTTGTATGGCCCCATAGTGCAGCATGGGCATAGGATATGAAGTGCCTGAGCGGAGCAGGAGGAAAGAAGCACAGCCAGAGGGGCTGAGACACCTGGGTTAGCACATGGTTTCTCTTGCTCATCTGGGTGCTTGGGTTTTGTTCTGGTGTTTTGCTGTTGGTTTTAGGGACTTGTTGTAACAACCCCTGAGCTCAAGGAACACTTCCAGCTTTTCCCCAGGACTGAAAAGAGCTTTGCTTTATTATCCTGTCATGTTTTGGTGAAAGGTGGGAACGCGGGTCTCCGCGGCTGCCCCTCGCCATGACAGCATGCTAATGAATTGAGAAATGGCTGCAGAATTGGCTCAGGACTGCACTGCCCGCATCACATCTTCATTAGCATCCTTCTCCCAGAGACCGCTGTGATTAACATTGTCACCACAAACAGGAAACGAATGAATAATAATGGCTCATCTACTTGGAAGTGTTACAGTGATGGCACCTTGTGTCGAGCTGCAGAGTGGGGACCCCATGGAGAACCTCAGCTTGGAGGTTAGTCACTTCCACGTTGCCTTCATCAGTATTTATTAACCAGCTGTTGGCTCTTTATGGAAAGGAAGTCCTTCTGGCTTGAGCTGTTGCAGAAGCATTGGAACCAATGACCACAGCACCCAGGCAGCAGCAGTTGTGTCAGACGGAGGGGCTGAATTTGTGTAGTGGTCGCTGCAGCTGTGCTGATCTGCCCACTCTTCCCCGCGGCTGGCCTGAGGCTGCCGGCTCGTCAGGCCCACTGATAATTGCAGCGTTCACATTATTTTAAATTGGAAGCTCAGCCGAGGTGAGAGCTGGGGCTCTCCTGCTGCGTCTTCCCAAGCCAGCCTTCAGCTGCCAGTTAAAAATAAACCCGGCTTAATTTGCTCAGGAAGGCAGCTTTGGTGTCAGATCCCAGGTACTCCATCCCTGACACCTCCTGCTCATCCAGCAGCTCCGAGTTCTCACCCAGGATTTGGAGGAGGAACGCGTAATGAGTCTCTTGCTTTCCCAAGGAGCTCTTTATTAGACGGCAGAGTTGAAAGCAATGAGTTGTTAGACGGCTGCTATCCTGTACGTGTGGTTAGTGACTCGAGAGGAGAGGGGAATAGTCACCCTAATACACCTGTACCTGTGGCTTTGATGCACAAGGAGTAGGAAAAAGCCCCGCTGCACGGAGCAGGCTGAAGTTGCATAAAACTGAGGAACTCGTAGAGGTCAAAAGAATAAATTACGATAATTTGGGGGTTTTTGTGGGTTGTTTATCTCCTCTGTTTCCAAGTCAATCTAATCAAACGCGGGTTTGCTACAATCATGGCTCGTGCTAACCTTCACCTGGAGGGTATTAATATGCATGACGCTCGTTAAGTGTTTGTTTAATTTTTATTTATGGAAACGAGGATCTGTAAAGTGTAGCCGAGCTGGGTGTGAGAACATGTGCAGAGATGCTGAGCTGGGAACCCAACAGAGAGTGGGTTAGGCAGGTGCCATGGACAGAGTGGGTTGGGAAAGCCGTGCCACTGGCTCCAAGCAGTGCTGTGCATTTGCAGAGACCCAGCGTGGCTGCTTACGCAGCTGCAGACACAAACAGCCTGATTCCAGGTTTGGAAGTCTCTGGGCTGAGGTGATGTTTCCTGAAGTGAGTCTGGGTTCAGATGCTCAGTGTCATGGAAAGCATATCTCACTCTCTTGGATGACTTTGGGCTGAGTGGTGGCTTTCCAAGACAAGCACAGCCTGGAGCAAGCTGCAGTGCCCTCCTTCCCAGCCAAAGCCAAAAGTAATGTTTCTCTAAACCTGAGCAGAATGGCAGAGTTGTCTCCAGCCCTTCCAAGAGTGCTCGTGCAGGGCTGGTGGTGCCAAACAGAACTGCCCCAATGACACCAGCAGAACATCCCCGCTTCTGTGAGCAGGGCTTGTTCTTAGGCAGGCTGAAGAGCTGGCAGCAGGAGCACACTGTTAAATAGAACTGCTTCACCACCAGCCCTGGATTACTGTTTAATGATCTGAACCTTGCGGGCCATTCTTTTCATCTATCGAAGATGTGCTCTCAGCTCACTTAAAGGGCGATAATGTTGTGCTCCTGAGGGAGAGGGGAGCTCTGTATAATGGGGGATTTTCCAGAAAGAAATGGCTTTTCTTTCAGAATTGGCATTAGGGAGGGTGGGGAGGAAGGAAAGGGAACAGCATGTATTTTTAGTGTGATGGATATGCAGGTAGAAGAATGGGTGTGCTTGGTCTCTCAGGCGGCCTGGGGAGTGACTGCCTTGGTTTTGTTTTGGAGGAGCTGTGCTCACACCTGGCTGAGGTACAGTGAGTCCCTAACAATGTTGTCCCAAGGTCCTTGGGCTGCAGACTTGATGATCTTTGTTAAGGTCAGAAAACACCTAACATCACCAAGCCCATCCCCAGCCCACCACCCCCCAAGCCCATTAACCGTGTCCCCAAGTGCCACATCTCCATGTTTTGGGAATGCCTCCAGGGACAGTGCCTGCACCACTTCCCTGGACGTGTGTATAGCATAGAGGGCAGAACAGATTGTTGCCACTCTGCTCTCTGAGCGCTGGCTCCAGCTGTATGGCTCTCAGCATGTCAGACCTGCTGCGTGCTCTGGAAGGGCACTTGTTGAGCAAGGGGTGACTTGGCTTCAACGCAGCATCCCTTGCCAAAGAGCAGCTTTCCCAAACACCAGCATGCTCAGAGTCCATCTGTGGAGGTGCTGAAGATGGGAAGACATTTGAATAATCAGTGAACTGAAAGAAATCGAAATAAGCCTGGGGTTATCCATTGGGCTGAAAATGTGCCAAAAAAAAAATAATTAAATAAAAAAATAAGGGGGATTGTTGAGAATTATCTACTCTGCTCCATGTGTGAGCAGTTCTTTCATGGATGAAAGGCTCCACTGCCCCATTATTTAAATCAAAGAAACGTCTTCCTAAAGCCTGCCCTAATGCTTGCATTGCAAACAGCACTTATGTAAAGGCATTAATCTAAGCTATAAAGGAATCACAGTCCTTATGTTTGCTCCAAGTCTATAAATAATAATTTATCATTGACCTCTCATTTGCAGGCTTTATTGAAAGTTATGGAATTGAATGTTTTTACACCAAGCCCAGTGCATTTCAGCAGTCAGTCCTAATCTTGCAATTGATTATAAAGTCAATATTTGCCCAGCTTTGTTTTGATCTCCCTGCAACAGCCAGTGGGTGGTGAGCACGTCGGGTGCGTCCTGCTTCTAGGATCCAGCAACGTGATCCTCACACAATAGCAGCTGATGTTAATGCTGCTGATAGCGAGAGCCTGAAACGAACCCACGGAGCCGTCTCCTGGAAACCCTTAACGTAGCCGTAATACGAGTATTTATGTATTTGAATTAAAAAAAAAATAATAATAATAATGATAAGAAAAGAAAGCCTTAACCTTGGGGAGGGGTGGGTTAAAGGAAAGGGAGAAAGGTGGTGGTGATTAAAGAAAGCTCCGTTCATTTCAGCGGTATTAAATACAACCGGCGTAATGACGACTGTGAGATCTGATAGAATGTGGAGAAGGCTGAAAATAAAGGGCTTGTATTTTTCCCTGATGTAACATAATGGTCACATTTTTCTTTCACAATGGTTTTTCTGAGATAAAGAACAAATTATACTGATTTGATTGCTACTTAGAAATACTTAAAATTGAAAAAGACAGCAGGTGGGCATGGTTAGGAAGGATGGTTATTTTAGCATAACAGATGCATGCATAAAGCATTGCAGAGCCAGTTTTTTAATCGTGAGACCGAACAGAACAACAACGACAAAAAATAAAGTTTAAAAATTCCTTTAGATTTTCTTTACGTGATGGGGAGGGAACGTGGAAGGGATGTGGAGAGTGGCTGCTCCTCCAGCAGCACCTGGGGCAAGTGCTGCCCATGGGAAGCCATGGCTGGGGGACATCATGAGTACTGGCGCTGAGCGAGCTGTCCCATCCCTGTAGGCTTCAGTACGTGGTGGAAGGAGGGGAGATGCTCCAAACAGCAGCCGGGGGTGGAAATTCTCTTAAACAAAACACACAGTAACTCTTAATTATTCCCACAACGAAAACAAAAATAACTTGTTTGCTTAGATTTAAGCAATGCTAATAAATATGACTTGGAAATTAGTTAGTAAACCATAGTTAGTTCATAAAAACGCAGTACATAAAGTGACTGCGTCTCTCTCTAAATCAATTAATTTCCAGTGATTAAATACTAATTATTATCAGTTACGGGCTGGGACTCCAATTTGCTCTCTGAACGGACACCCTTGTTTACAAGCACTGATAAATTCACCCCTCTGCAGTCCTGTTGTTTTCTCTGGCCATACCTCAACCTCTCTTGAACCACCCCAAGGTAGCTGGGGGTGTTTGTGTGAGTGCAAGACTTTGGGCTGCAGATGAGCTCTGGTGCTCACAGAGAGGCTGGGACTGAAGGAAAGCAGCTGGGGCAGACTGGGGGACCTTGTGCAAAGAGCAAGAGGTGAATGGTGGGGTTTGTGACCTGTTGGTGCTGCCTGAAGCTGGACGTAGTGTGTTGGATGGTGAGTGTGCAGCCCTGCAGGCTGACCACAGGGCATGTGGCTCTGCAGCCCTGGTGCTGGGAGCGTGGTGTTGGCACCGCGCGTCGGCGTGCAGCCAGGAGTTTGTGCTTGGTGAAAGAGCAGAAATCACTGCCAGCTTGGAGGTGGTGGTGGTGGTAGGCAGCGGGTTGGGCTGGGCAATGCAGTGTAGAACTGCTGCTGGAAGTGAGCACGGAGTGATGGGAGGGGAAGGAGAGCTGCTCTGCACTGCTGAAAAACAGCAGCCGCCACCAGAGCCAGGAGCGTGAGCAGCCAGTTGCAAATAATGAAAGACAGCTGAGTTTTTGCTTTGCCCCAAAGGGGATTTCTTACAATACAGAAAGCACCAGGCACAGGAAGAGCTGCCAAATAACCAAGAGCAGGCTTCTCTGCAGCAGTGGGATCGTTGCTTATGCTGCAAAAGCATTTTGGGGATTTGCATGAATAATCTAGCTACACGATAACACTGGGAAAGTCTCACTGGTGTGCTGCAGCATTGGTCCCAGCTCAACTGGAGGAGCTGTGTTTGTTCAGTTCGGTGCCGGGCTGTGTCTGCTCTGAGCGGGCCCGATAGCCACGGGCTGTGCAATCCCCAGCACTGCGGGCACAATGCTGGAGGGTTGCATTGGTTTGATTTATTTTTAGGGCTCAGAGTCTAAGTCAGGATTTCACAGAATCATAGAATCACTCAGGTTGGAAGGGACCTCAAAGATCATCAAGTCCAACCACAGCCTAACCATAGTACCCTAACTCTAACAACCCTCTGCTAAATCACATCTCCAAGCACCACATCCAAATGGCTCTTAAACACATCCAGGGACAGTGACTCAACCACCTCCCTGGGGAGCCTATTCCAATGTTTCACCACCCTTTCTGTAAAGAAGCGTTTCCTAATGTCCAACCTATTTGGTGGGCTGATGTTTCTTTCCATCTGTAGAAATGAAAACTTCTAGCCTGGTTTCATTAGTGTTTCCATTTAAATTTCTCTCTTTTTTTTTTTTGAAGTTTCATGACTGTCTGTCCGTTTTCAGCAGTTTCCAGATGAAACACCCATTTTCTGTGTTGATGGCCCAACGAATGGGACAACGTTGAGACAAAAAGCTTGAAAAGAAAAACAAACACAGAACTGTTGATCTGAAAACTTTCCTGAAAATATTAAGAAATTAAGTGGATGCAGATGGGTTTCAGTCCTCTATGCTCCTCACTGAGGGTCCATGCCTCTGTCCATAAGGTTCTCATGGAAGGATGGAGATCTGCTGGTTGCAACGTGTTTGCTCTGAGCTTCGCGCTGGGCTGTGGCAGAAGAGTGTTTGATCAAATCCGAGATTGTTTATAAAAATAAGTAAGAACAAACCTTCCGCTGTGACATTCCTGAGCTGCTTCTGCAGGCCTCGTCAGCTGGCAAGCCCTGCTAATTGTTTTGTGTTTTCTGCTGAGTGCATGGAGATGGAGCAATTGCTGTGAAAGGTGAAGCTGGGGGGCTTCTCGCCTGTATGCCAGTACCTTGGGGGGGCTGCATGGGGTTGGATGCATGCTGGCAGGGAACAGAGAACAGGTAGGGAACAGGTAGGGGCACAGTGGGTTCTTGCATCAGGAGGGTGAGCAAACAGGTAGGTTTGGTGTCTCTTTCTCTCTTTTCCCTTTCCCCTCCCTCCCCCCCCCCACCCCCCCCCAGTATTTCCTTTTCTTAATCCTGCCTGTCTTGTCGCATCCACCAGGGTCTCCTATGAATGTATGGATTTGTCTGGCTCCTGTGTTTAATCCTGAATCTGTCAAGCCCTGTTAAAATTGATGGCCCTGAAAGGTCTGGTGTTAAGCAAACACACAGTGACCAGAGCCTTTGATGGGAATCAGACTGAAGCCTCATCCTAAGTAGTGGCTTTATCCATAAGCCAGGAGGCCTTGGGGTAAGGATGAGAGCTGACTGCTTCTCCAGACCTTGTGCTCTGTCTTTTGGAGGGAGCCCTGACCTGCAGAGTGCTGATTAATTAATGGTCCTCCCCAGTCTGCTCCCAGCATCGTCTGTTGGGTGGCACCTATCCTGGGACAGGTCATGTCTGGAGGCTTGGAGCAAACTGGGTACAAAGCTTCTGAGCATCCCCAGAGCGCTGGGCTGCAGTTAGGCTTGGAAGGCACAGTTCTCCCGTGCAGAGGAACTTCCCCACGGGGGAGAGCTTCTGCAAAGAGTGAGATGGGATCTGGTTAAACGCTCCTGTAAAATATTCAAACACCTTGCAAAGAGATGCTGAAACAATCAGAAGCTGGATGTGGAGTGGTGTTGCCTGTTAACCACACCTCTGCCACCATTCCCAGCCCCACCTCCAGTGTCCTGCTGCCTTCCCTAGGGCGTTGCTGTTGCCATGGGGCAGCTTGGTTCTATATTTCTATTCCTCCCTGGGGTTTTGTGGGTCGTTTCTGTTTTTGGAATCTCCTATTTTCTTTGCCGTGATCTCTTTGGTGTTCTTTTTTTTTCTTTCTGCCCTCATCAAACAAGGCTTTGCAGGCTGCACAAACCAAGCAGAAATCACTTGCAGGCTGTGTGCCTGCAGCTCCTGGCTGCTGGAGGAGAGCTCAGCTCTCCAGGTGTAGAGCAGAGACCCTCACGTTGCTGTAGGATAGCCTTCTCAGTACCGTGCTGCAGGTCTTTGTGTCACTCCTGAGCTGTGTATCCATTCTGGTTTCTTTGTTTGGAACCATTTGTCAGGGGAAGTGCACTGTGGCATTTCTTTGTATTGCAGTATACGCCGTGGCCAAAGGTGAGCTCTGCTGTTCCAGCTGCTTTCTCCTTTCCCCATGGAGGGAAGGAAAACAAAGAACCAAAATCACAGTTCTGTATTAGAGAGAGCACTGCAGAGGGCAATAATAACTGCCAGGGGCATCTGCTGTGCAGTGGGTGGTGAGGAACAACGTGCAGATCACACCAGCGTGGTCTGAATGCCCACCTCAAGTTGTTTGCACTGCAGCTCACAGGTACAGGAGACTCCTAACCCAATTCCAAAGCCTGGGAAGGAGGAAGGCAAGGATAGTGCTGAGCAGGAATGCTGCAGGTAGGCAGGGCTCATCCTTCAGGACAGTGCCTGACCCCTCATGTTGGACTCCATTCTTTCAGCTGCAGCCCACCAGATGGTGCTTTTAATAAAGTGAGTATTACTGGTCATGTGGTTGAAACTTAACACTTCGTATTAAAGTGAAATGCAATGAGCCTGGAAGGAAAAGGAGGTGGCCACCCTAAGCTCCTGCCTTGTTTCTGCCACTCCAGTGAGGAGCAGTTGTTGCCCCTCCACAAACCTACCCCAGAATATTGGCTCTAAATGCACTGTGCCAGGACTCAGCCCAGCTCCAATCCAGCTCCTGACAGCAGGTATTACACCATTAATTAGCCAGGCTTGTGTTCCAGGCTCACTAAATGACACTGACCTTGTGCGTTGGTGATACACGCAGCCCCAAGCTTGGGGTCCGGCCTCAGACATGGCACTGTGAATGGGACAGGAGGGCAGGGCTGGCTGCTGCTAGGAGCCTGGCACACAGATGAGAGCAGGAATGAAGACGTATCCTCCTCCATCCGCAGAGAAAACAGGGTGTTGTGCTTTGTTGTGTTTTTTTTTAAATTGAAGTAATTCATTGTGCATCTCCAGACAAATTTGCTCTCGTGCACTGTTATTAATATGGTCTCTGTTTTTAATTTGATTTTTTTTTTCCTGCCACTAATTACCTGTCAGATAAAGAGTTATCTACTGTTTCATGCGCATGGAATAGCTGCCTGGGTAGTTAGCAAAGGGAAAGAGATGCAGCTGCTTTCAGACCCGTTTCTGCTTTCTCACAATGATGGGCACGGGGTGATCTGTGCAGCATGCATGGGTAAACCTCTGTGGGCATCACGGTGCTGCAGGCATGCAAGAGGGAAAATCATTGGGCTTGAAAACTGGATATCAGTGTTTCCAGAGCACTGGGAGGAGCGGCACAGTGGGCAGCAGCTTTGTGATCCTGGTGTCCTCTGCTTGTATGGTGAGAAAACCCCTGCTCTGCAGCTGTGCTGTCCCAGCAGCAATGGGCAGCCCAACCCCTTGTACCAGGGAGATGCTGCTGGAGGTGCACAGCACAATGAGATGCACGGCCATGATTTAAGGAGCAGCGGCCCAGCAGTTCTGCTGATGGGCTGTGATTTGTGTGCTGCATGAGGAGCGTTGTTATCTTTACTACCAGGGGTGTATCTCCGCAGCCATCAGTAATTCCTTGATTCAGGATCAGATTATTCATCTTCCAGGTGTGTTGGGGAGCCACTGACTGTATTTTGAAGCATTTCCTGGCTCCTTTGCCTAAACTCACTTTCTGGTCTGATCCTTTGCACGCGTCTAGAGGTATCCTTTGTTTCTTTCCTCTGCTGTACTTTGGTTTGTGTACTGTCGATAAATGAACCTGTTGCTGTTGAGAGATGTGAGAGGGTACGTGTTAGATAACTATAAGCACATTCATGGAATGAATTATGGGTACGGTTATAAGAAATTATCGATCTGTTGGGCTCTAATCGTGCAGTTATTCATCAAATGATCCATTGCTCACCCGTTAACCCTTTGCAATTTGTGCATGCATTGAGGGAAAAGTTTTTGTTGTTGCCATGCTCTCTTCTTTGGATCTCACGATAACCATAGTGGAAACCTGTGAATTCTGCAGGGATGCCAGTGCCAACAGGTGAGAAATAAGTATCTGTAAAGCAACAAATCCTTCTGACATGTATGATGGCCATCCAAATTGCTGGCCCTGCCCTGCGAGTGCTGCCAGGGCCGAGGCGAGGGACTGAGCCCTGTGCTGAGCTCCCTTCCAGTGCACTCATGGAAATGGCTTAGGACCTTGCCTCCAGGGACCCCAAAAGCTTTGTGTTTCTTTCAGCAGAGTAATGCAATTCCTCACACTTTATTAACCGTAATAACCACCAGACTCCAGCCATTAATACAGCCACATATGGATATTTTTCCAGCCTTCCAATTATTTCAGCTCCTCGTACAGCTGTCAGAAAATACATTTGAGCATAGTTAGCCAGCTTGCTGCTCAACAAGCATTAAATACTGGTGCAGGCAGAGCGACCAGCATGCAGCCCATGCTCCCAATGACCACAACCTAAAGCGAAACTCCACGGCCATCTGATGAGCCCCTGGTGTTTCTCTCCTAGCCCAGATGAATCCTTAGCACCTGTAGGAGGTCACGTTAAAAATCACGGAAGCTATTTGAGAGATTTAATCCCCATAGAGAATGTGTGACAGCTATGCCAAGCTGGTGCATGTTTCTGACTTTTCCTTTGATGGGCACTAAAACTGACTGATTCCGCAGCTTCGGGTGACTCTGCAGGGTGTTTGCTGGGGGATGGACCTTTCCCCCCGCCCCCTCCTTTGTGCAGCGAGCACCCCATGACTCCAAGTTGCAAACTTTGGGTTAAACCATCAACCTTTTGGTTTTGCATTACGAAAAGTATCTGAAACCTGATTTGCTACATCAAACCACATTAGTTGTGTTATGTTATTTTCTAAAAACACATTTCGGAGAAATAACTCCAATCTGTGTTGCATTTTATAGAGCAAAATAATTGAATGGCGGCTGTTTGTGATTTTAGCAATCTCTTAACCTTAATCATATTTAATGGCTTTTCTCTTCAGGCTAACAGGAGGGGAAAAAAACATATTTCAGCTCCATTATATAACAGCACTACAGTAATGCACTCTCGTCTCTGGCAGGCACTGTAAATTCCTGCTTTCTGAATTGTTGGTTCAGGACAATCATTCAGCAGGGAATTACTTTCTCATCTATGAAATAAATGAGATGTTAAACTAGTTTTCTGCTTCCTGTGGTACAAATGTGGCAACGCGCAGACCTGCGGAAGGCGAAAACAAATGCAGAGCTCCCATTATGTCAATAGAGAGTGTTGAAAAGAACCTGGGGTGAGTCGATCGATGAAATATCCGGGCAAAATAAATAAATCGAGCAAAATCAAAGGAGGCAAAATAGAGATGTGCTTGCAAGCAAGAGAACGTTCGTGAGCCTGGATGGTGCAGTGTGCCTACATCTATGGGGAACCAAAGGGGATGGCTGGAAGGCACCTGTGCTTCTACAGGGGACACACAGCCCTGGCCCCTGAGGATGAAAGACCTGCACAGTTTTGCTAAGTGACAATCATGGTCATTGCTGATTGAGTTACTCTTTGCTACCGAGTTCGGAAACCGATGCTCCTGGCTTTTTGTGGTGATATCTGTTGGAGTGATGAAGGGTTTTATTTTATTTGTATGTGGTTGTTGTTTTTTTTTTTACATAGCTGACTGAGTTAGAAACACTTCTGTGATGCTACTAATTAAAATTTCAATTGCCTTTGTAATTGAAATGTGCTTCATGGATGAGCGTATAGAACTTCTTACCAGCACGTGATTGTTGCCCAGTGGCTTTTGGAGAGTTTCATCCAAAAAGAATGCGAGGAGCAGACAGCACGCCGATGAAGTTCACAGGTGTTTTTGCAAGGAGGCCAGCTCCAGTTTGCAGAAGCTGCATAGAGGTGCACTTCTCTTATACTATTTTAGACTGTGCCCTGTTCCTCCTGCAGCTACTGCGGCCTGGAAGGAAGCCTGGTAAAATAGCCAGCTGTCATTGCAAAGCCTGAATAAAGGAGGGAAAGGAATTAACCTAATAGCTCGCATTTATGGGATGGATTCTGCCACCCCTTCCTCACACCGTATATTACTTCTGTTCCGGGCAGCTCTGCAGAGAATTACCGTGCCGCCAAGAGGAATAAACAACCATTATGTCTCAGTACGAGGAAAGTGGTTAATTTTTCCCCGTTGCAGCTCTGTTGCTCTGAAACATTTTCCCATTGTACTCATGAAAAATATGCTAGTATAATTATGGATTCTGGTCCGGGTAGCAAATGAAAGGCATGATGGTGATTAATGGAAGTGTGTGTGAGGTCACCTTTCCTCACCCTGGCGTGGAAGTAAAAAGTTCTCTCTTTTCCCCCAAATCTGCAGGAACTGATTGAGTGGCAGCGCAATATCTGCGACAATGTGCAGCATTCTGTGAGAGAGGGCAATCCTGAAAAGAGGGGGAGAAGTTCCCCCCAGTTTCTGACTTCTCTCAGTTGGAATATTAATACCGTTTAAAAGGTCTTTTATATTCCATTTCTATAGATGGATTCTTTTTCAGTGATGGCAATAAAGAAAGACAGGCTGTCCTTCCACCCCATAGACCCCAGCTTCTGGCTCGCATCAGAGTGAAGGAGGAGACCCAGACTCAGCGACCTGCAGGATGTCACTGCTCCCTGACCCTGAGGTTCAGCCCTCACTCTTCCTGTGCCACTTAGGGAAGGGCTATCGGCAGAACAGAGGAGGCAAAACGCTCCACGTTTCTAGTTTTCCCCCAAAGCACTGACATTTTAGAGCTGGCTTTTGGGCTCTTGCAGTGCTCTGAGCCAAGGACTTTCTCGTGTCCTGCTTGCAGCGCTGGATACAAACAAGCCTCAGCTTGGCTGAGCTTCTGGGGACAAGTCAGGTAAAGACACCCAGACAGGCTGGCGTTCAGCTGTACTGCATTCAGCCTCAGAGCCGTGTGCCCCGATCTTTGGGCCACCCAGCCCTGTTACGCTGCAATCTCTGAGAGATGCAAAGCAGAAGTACAGAAAATGCATCAGAAGTGAAACTCGGTGGCTGGGCCATGCTTAAATCCAACTGAGCAGTCCTGCAGCATTCCCTGGCCTTCCACCCTGCCCCTGCCCCCTGGCAGCACCTTGGTGCTCAATGGCATCTGATGCTTTGAGGAAGGAAAATGCTAATTGCCTTTTTATTCATTTCAATAGCATCGTGAAGCATTAAAAATGGATTGGGTTGGTCACATGGGAGCGTCATCCATCAGTGACTCGGTGTGCAAGAGCGCACAAGAGAGTTTCTCCCACTGCAGGCAGAAGGCAATATTAAAGAAACTAATCATTAAAAAAAATACTACAAATAACCTAGTTGTCTGGTGAGCCTAATGGCTTTATTTTCCTGTTCTCCAGTATAATGAGAGCAGCCTGGGCTGCTTGAATCTGCCTCTTCAAGAGCCTAATTGTTTTTAAATGTCTTTGCTAACCACTTCACATAGAGCCCATAAATCTGGTTTGGGGTAACTGAGAGCCAGGCTTCTGAGCTCCCTTTTAGGATGACACGTTTGTGTGTTAATTAAAAACATGCTTAGGAAGATGTAATCCTTCAGTCTTTAAATGCACTGTGCTGGAGAAGGGTCTGGGTGCAAATTATCTCGAGCAGCAGAATGACCTCCTGCTGGGGCTCGGCAAAACTAATGGTCCCCAACAAGCACTGAGACATTTTGTTCCTTGCTGTGATATATCTGCCCTTATTTTGAAGAAGTCTTTGGAGATTTGATGCTTGCAGCCACCGCGCGTACAGCCGTGGTTTGTTTTCCATCCGAGTCGTTCCATCATGATTATGGCGACAGAGAAGGTTGCTTTATTTAATGGTGCCCTATGGCGTGACTGCAACGATCCTCAAGCTCCTCTGCTATTTCCAGAAATACTCGTTCCTGCAAGGTATGTTCTTTGAAGCTAAACGGCAAAGAAAATCTGAAGAGGAAAAGATGAAGGGAATGGGTAAATATATTCAGATTTTGAACTGTGGAAAAATATGAAATGAAACAATGGAGGCAAACAATGAGAGGGGAGGTTCAGCTTGTCACCTGATTATCTCCAGATAGTGCAGAAGTGTTTCCGTGCAGTCTACCACTGAGGTCTTTGTCCACATTAATTTCAAGTGATTTCAACACTTGTGGTCTATAATGAGAGCGAGCTGGAAAATGAGGATGTTTTTCCCTGTAATGTCAGAGTTTCTGCAGAACATCAGAATGATTTTGATGTGGAAATAGGGCTGCAGTGCACAGTTCCCGTGAGACCCGTTCCTTGTGTGCGGTGGCGATGTGTCCTGGCTGTGTGTTCAAGAAACATTTAGATGTGGTACTGAGGGATATGGTTTAGTGGGAATATATTGGTGGTAGGTGGATGATTGGGCTGGATGACCTTGGAGGTCTCTTCCAGCCTTGGTTGAGTCTAAGATTCCATGCATCACAAGAGATAAGGGTCTGATCATATCGGTGAGTACTGGAGAAGAGATGAGTGGTGGAATTTCTAAGAGCATTTTGATGCCTTGTCTCTAGCAAATTAGTCACAAGAACTGTATCTCAGCTGAAAAATGTCCCATAGTTGAAAACACCATTTTCTATTACAACCAACTTTCACTGAAGTTTTCCAACCCATCCTCACTCTGAAGCTTCTCCAGTTCATCTGCTGTCCAACAGAATGCTGCAGGTACTTGCTGAAGGCCAATATGAAGTGCCCTATCCTTATTTCATTCCTTTTTCTCCCTCATTTCTTTCCCATGGTTTTACACCACGTTGCTACTTCTTCTCCATGGCCCGCTTCTTTTTGATTTCCTCTTGTAAGCCCAATGTCTAGCTGTGTTTGCTGGCTCCCAAGGATCATGCTGCAGACTCAGCTCTGAGGAACAGAGCTTTGCTCCCTGATGACCAGGAGTGAATGAATGCCCTGCCTGAAGGAGCAGCCTTCTGAAAGCAAGCAGGTTTCCAAGAGGATGTGGGCAGAGCATTGCATCCTGTTGCCTTCCACCCACATCTCCTGCCCATTGAGGACCCTCCAGCTGCTGGGGCTGCTCTGGTAACGCTCTGTGTCTGTTTAAAAGCCACAGATATAGCCTTTAATTAAATCTGGCCTATGTTTTCCCCTGTTAAATTAAATGATGTCTGAAACGTGTTGCAACCTTGAACCTTGGGCTGCATTTAACCTCAAACAGCAGGAAAATATCACTTTTCTTTTTTCTTTTCTTATAACCTACAAGCTGAATATTCTTCTCCTTGGAAGCTGAAGTATTAACTATATCTGTTTCAATGCAATTTTGTTTCAATTGCCCCTTTACCTGAACTGCAAGATGAAGCTAATGCAAAGGGATATAAATCAGGCACGACTTCCAAACAGTTTTCTTTTAAGCAGCCCGTTATACATTAACCTGCAAGACGATATGTTTTAAGAGAACCTTGTTCAGCACCTCAGAAAAGTGAAATTAACATAATATCTGGCAAAGAACAATGGGGATAAAAAATGTTAGTCACTGTTGATTGAACAGGTAAGTTTCAGTGGCATGATCTGTTGAATATTCATACTATATTGTTTTTGACATTTAAGAACTCAATTATCAGTTGACTAATCAGTCTTTTACAGTACGTTATTTTTGTGATGGAAAATGAAGCACTGATAAGCCTCAAGGGGAAAACTATTCAGTTAGATATATTTTTTTTTTCTTTTTAAGACTAGGCTTTTTCTTTATTAAAAGGATTAATGCAGCACTTCTATTAGTGAGTAATAGCCTTCTGGCAGGGAGGATAGCTGCTATCCAAGCTCCCTGCACAACGTGGTTCAGCTGCAGAGCCCAGCTCAGGATGGAGCCCAGGGGCTGGAGCAGCAGGTGGGTGATGTGGGTGCAGAGTGATCAGGGAATGGATCCAACACGTTGGCTTTGGGCATCTGATATGGGACGGCTAACTCTGAGAGCCTTTGCGTTGCTCTTTCTTCGGCCAAGCTGAGATGAGCAGAGTCTGCAGCCCTTTACTCCCACTTAACATTTCAAGCTCAAGGCAGCAGTATGCTAATAAAAAGCGATCACAGCCATGGAGGAGCTTTCCATCCCCGAAGAAATATTTTGTTTGCTTGTTAATTAAATGCTGGGGGTTTGTCTGTTGTGGTAGAACTAGGGGGGAATGGCCTCAGACTACAAGAGGGGAGATTGAGACTGGAGATAAGGAAGAAGGTTTGGCACTGAGGGCGGTGAGGCACTGGCACAGGTTGCCCAGAGAGGCGGTGGTGCCCCGTCCCTGCAGACAGCCAAGGTCAGGCTGGACGGGGCTCTGAGCACTGCTGGAGCTGTGGGTGTCCCTGTGCACTGCACGGAGTGGCACCAGGCGGCCTCTGAGGGTCCCTTCCAATCTGTGATTCTGTGTCTGTTTTTCTTTATTCCTTTCTTCCCCATCCTTCCTGTCTCCGTGTATGCTGAATATGGCTGGGTTGTGTTTCTCACTGTGCAGCAGGGACAACCAACTTTCTTCCACACTTCCTTCTGGCTGGGAACTGAGTCTGGAAGGGGGATCTTAAACACTGCACAGCTCACAGTCATTGGGCAACAGCAGCAGTAGAGATGGAAGACTAGCAAGATGTGGCACATCTTGGAGCTCTAAACCATCCTCCTACCTCCACTTAAGCAATGTGTCCATACTTATGTCAGAGCAGCAAAGGAATGGGATCTAAGAATTGACAAAGAGCCCCAAATTTTGTCCTGTTCTCGCTTCTTATCTCATATCTTTCTTTTTTTTTTTAATATATTTTGGAAATCAAGCGATAATCTTTGTGTAATTTACCTCTTTCATCGAACAGCTCAGGGACCAGATTTCCCCTTGATAGATTATTTTGACATATTTACTCATAGCTACGTCTGTCTCAGCAGCATCCAGATAAAAACCCTCAAACTTTAAATTAACATGTAAGGATTGAGATTTTTGCCTGCAGTCGAACAATCTTAAACATACTCTCCTCCCCCTGGCTCTTAGTTATATTTAGGCCTAAAGATGTAACTACAGTAAAGCAGCAAAGTGCTCAGTGGTTTTTTTTTTTAAGAGCAAAAGTTGAGGCATCATTAAGGAGCAGCTGTCTGAGTGTTGAGTCTCTTTGGAAAATGTGGGTTCTGGTTAAGGCATCTCGACGTGGCCATCCCAAAGTCGAGAATGGTGGTGGACAGTGAGCCTGCAGTCATGGAAGAACCTCTGGAATGTGGCACATTGTGTGCTGTGGCCAAAGCTGCTGTGTTGTGTCCATGGGTGTGAGTGGAGATTTGTGCCCATTCGGTCTTGGGGCAGCTTATTCTCGCCCGCTCCTCAACCCTGTAAGGAATCTTAACGGCAATGTTTAATCACCGAGGAAGCTAATAGGTTGTGTTCTTTGAAAAGAGTCCTTCCTGAATACAGATTTGCCTGAAGACCGGCTCTCTCCTCGCTTAGCTTACTAATACAAATTAATTGCTTTGACAGTGGTCCCGGCGATTTTTATCCCTTCCTTTACAGAGAAAACAAGCAATGGGGGCATAAGTGGTAGGGTAGGATGTGGAGGCTTGCATATAAAAGCTGGTCCTTGGCTAACATTTCCCTTTAAATATATCATGTTAATGAAGCATTTTGCTGCTGTATTGCTTCACTGTTCCGCACTGGCTTAAGGATACAAAGGGTGGGGGCAGGAGGACTCAGACAATTCCCTGCAGGTTTGTTTTAATCTATGAAAGAAAGAAAGCACATTATTTCACCTTCTTGGAATGTGACAGTTATTAATAACCCTATTAAGAGCAATAGTGCTCGGCTCTATTTAAGCAGGCAGTGCCTGGGTGATTGCTGGGAAGGAGGAAGGCTGCCCTGCCTTACGAAGTTAACAAGATGTTGTGTTGCTCAACAATGTTTTTCTTTTTTTTAACAAGCTGTGCTAGGGGTGTTGTAGGTCAGATCAATAAGAATGCGGGCCCCCTCCATCACTCCCGAGGAGAGGGGAAAAGGACATCAGCAAAAGGATTTCTTATGATTTCTTTTTTTAAAATCAGCTCTTTGCTTTATGCTCTTGTTCGGAAGCCTTCTGTTTTTTCTTGTTATTATGAAGCTTAGCCTTCTGACAAGCAGCATGGCTCTCTGCAAGGTGGAATTGGGAGGTTGTGAGAGGGATTTGCTGGGTGCTTTGCTCCCTGTGGCCATGCAGGTCAGCTCTCGTAGGGATGCTCATGGCACTGCGGCTGGCTCAATCAGCATTGCTGGCAGCACTGCAGCGAGCACTGGCTTGTCCCTGTAGGGCTGCGGGTGCTCCATGCTGGTTTGTTATCAGAGGTGGTTTGCTCATAGCACTGCATACGCCCATAGTTCATTTGTCAGGTTGCTAAGGGAGCTGCAGATGTGCGTGTGGGCTTGCTGCGGTGAGGTTGCTTATGAAGGAAGAGAGAGAAAAAGCCTCAGTGCACATCACAGTGGAAGAGCCAGGAGAAGCCTTGGGCAGCTCACCCTCTCCTCCCTCTGCTGCTTCCACAGCACTGCATTTCCTCTCTGCAGCTACTCACACCAGTTTGTTATTTATGATTGCTGATGCGGGGGGACAAGGGGTCAGTGACCATCGGGTGACTCTGTGGGATACACAGGCGTCTCATAATGAGCACGCACGGCAGGGCTCAGTGTTTGTTTCTTTTCCCTTCGAATAAAAGGAAAAGCTAAGAGCATCAAGTCTTGGGTTGTTGGTTTTATTGCATTTATTTATTTATTTACTTTGAGAGTAAAAAGCATTACAATTCTCGGTAAAGCCTGCACTGTATCTACACCCATGTATATGTGCAAGCGCTGCTTTATCTCACATGAAAATAATGATGTCTAGTTTTACAGAACTTGAATAATTCATCAGCATAACCACTTTGTGCCCAGAATACAACCACGCTCTCTGAAAAAAAAAAAAAAAAACGAAAACAAACCCAAGAAAAACGTTGATGAATAATTAGATCTGTTGGGTTGCTGGGTGAGCTTTGGAAATCGCTTTCTTTGGGAAGTGGGAGCTGAAGGGTCCAGCCTCCCATTCTGCACCGGGCTGTGGGCTTTGCTCTCCTTGCCTTTTCCAACAGATGACTTCTCCTTTGGAAAACACACTTGTGGCTTTGTTTCAAACATCGCTACGTTGGCTGGGCCTGGCTACCATTTCTCTTTCTAGAGAACAAAGCAGGCTCTTTTTTTTTTTTGCCTCCTGCAAATACATTTATTCTGCTGTAAGAAATCAAAACACCATTTAATCCCAAAGATTAAAACCTTACGTTGTCTAGGGATCCTAATGTGGAACACTTATTTTCCTAGCACTTATTTTCTTTCTCTTTTCTGATGGAAGCAGTTGTCTTTCTTCCTTGTCACAAGCCAGACCCCTCCGTGTTGCTCCCAGGGCTATTACTCTGTCACATGTTACCACTCTACAGAAGAAAGGTATTAAGCAAAATAGCATTCTCAGAAGCAAGAATTGCTATTGTTAGCAAAACAATACCAGCAAAATAATTTCCTCCTGACTGAAGCCTCATTTCTCCCAGCAGCCAGATAGGAGGGACAATTTATTAACCAGTATTGGGTTGGCTGCCACTTCTGACCCCAAGTGATGCCTCCTTGAGATGTGTGGGGGATGTAAGGGAGGGCCGTCCGGCATTGTTCGTGTCCTTTCTCATATTGCATGGATGGGAGTTGAATTGATACCACTGAGGTATCGAAATGAGGGAAGCAATCATGGAATCATTAAGGCAGGAAGAGATCTCTAAGGTCATCTCATCCAACCGTCAATAACTGCTGTCTCCTGGTCGCCATTCTCCTTGCTGTTCAGGCTTCTGCCACGGTTTTGTCCCAGGTAATATTCAAGAAAAGTAAAACAGAAGGCTTTGAGTGAAGGAATATTCTAAGAAATAAGCCAGAAATCAGGACTTTTGTCTGACCCACTAAACCTGAGGTTTTTTGCTGCCTTTTGTAACCGTGAACAATGAGTTTGTGAGGATCACAGGGCCACGGCATTGCATTGTGCCTTCCCTATTACCTTCTTTGGTAGGTCACATCACTGCAGATTTTCCCATTCATTGATCTATAGAAAAAAGAGAGTGATTCTGATGTTTGGGAGTTTGGGGGTTTTGCCTTACATTTCCCACGTCACTTCTGAAGGGTCCGAATGCCTGCATGCAAAGACATCGAGAGCACAGGTATGAGCCAGCAATGCGCTGCTGACAGAACAGGACATTTACCTAAGGATGGTCTTTCAGTGGAAATCCAGTGGGTTTTGACTGCCTGAGCTGAAATGCCAGTGCCTGTCTTTCGGCCTCATCCTTAGGGCCAGCAGATGCAGTGATGGGCGACGAATCTGGAATACACCATCACGTTTTTCTTACGTCTGTCATTTTCTTCTTTTGTCTGAATTCAAATTCCAGTTACTGGAGATTTGTGTACCTCTGTTGGTTCTAAGAGTCCTTTGTGGAGGAATATTGAAAGGTAGATGTCACAGCGAGTGACTTGGCTTAGCGGGCATGGTGTGATGGGTTTACGGTTGGGCTAGATGATCTGAGTGGTCTTTTTCAACCGTAATGATCCTGTGGTTCCATGACTTTTCCCCTGGTATTGGCTATTCAGGGGTGATCTTGCTATTATCCGGAAGAGTTTATCTGAAATGAGTCATGAACCACCAGTGGGGATCCACCAGCAGTCCTAAGTGCTCTCGAGCACTGAAATCATGCAAGAGAGGAAAAAAAAAAGGGAAGACTACTTGTAGCATAGGGAAAAAATGTGGGTTTGTTGGGGATTATTTTTCTGACTGTAAAAGAAGATGTCAACCCTCGCAATAAATAAGCACAGGTTCCTGCAGTGGCAGAGCGCCAGACCTGAAGATTCGCTGCTCATTTTTTCAACAACAACAATTAGCTTCTTGAGTTAATGAGGGGTTTCATAAGCAGCCATGAATAATAGTGCTTAGGGACTCTTGGCAAAAAGGTGTTTTGAATAACATAGCCACCATGTCATTAAAATCAAAGAAGAGACTCCTTGCACAGCAGTTTCCCCTCCAATTCATTTCCTCGGCAGACAGGCTGGAAACACCGTGGGCTGTCAGGCAGGGAGATGGAAAGGCACCAGAAATAACCTCCAGGTGGCTGAGGAGGGATGCAGGTAGTTTGGTTACCAGTATCTCCAACACATCTCTCGGGGAAACAATGATCCGCTGCCGCAGACGCAGTGGGTTCTATTGGAATACAATGGTGGCATTAGGAGACACGGAGAGACCCTTCGATCCCATTGACAGGGGGAGAGAGAATATCAATTTTATCGTTCTGAATTAATGAACTATAGTCTGAAACTTGCAACCTGGTTAAAAACATTATAGATCTGGCCTGCTTGCCGCTCAGAGAGAGTTTCTGTTATTCCCCCTGTGTTCTCTGCAGGATGCTGGGCTTCTCGGGAAGCTGCAGTCCCACTCCCAGGGCCAGGTGCACACTGAGGACACGAGACGTGCAGGGCTCCTGCCTCACTCCCTGCAGCCCCAAAATAGCCACTCTGGGGGCAGGCTGGTCCCTTCAAAGGGGATGGAGAGCTGAAGCATCAGCCACTACCACTTGTAATGGGGTCTGCACTCTGCAGCTTCTTGCTAAGTGCTAGGCAGCATCAGCTCTCTGATTTTAATTTTATTCATAAAGCTGCTATTACTCCATCTGGATCACGCGGGATGAATACTAATGGGTCTCTGGATTGTTTTAAGTGCAGATCTGAACCTGATACTCGCTTTCATTTTGTCAGAGCTGTCGCTTTGTACAGAGATTTGTGGAGCTTGCCTTCCAACTAGAGCTGGATGTTGGTGCGTGTGTTTGTCAGGTGTTGAGCTCCCCACAACTCTCTGCCCTGGGAAGGTCAAGGTGTGCCCCACTTGGAGCTCAGGACGTGACCAGCAGCCTCACTGTCCCCACGTAGGGTACACACTCGTGTGCTCCTTCAGTAATTGCAGTGTGAGTGAGGGTGGCTGTGAGCCTGCTCCGAGGGCACTCCAGCGCTCACAATGCATCCGAGGGGGGAATTATACCATTTAGCAAAGAGGATTAATGTTTCATAACAAAAGGTAATTTATTCAATTGTATGCAAAAAAGGTAGCTGCAACGGCGTGTACAAAGCCTGCTTTATTATTGTCTATTGTATTATAAATTTAATTCCTGTGAAAACATTCCTAACTCCATTGTGAACCTTTGGGGAGAACTTGACCAGTCCCAGCCTGGATTGGATTGTCTTAATTAAACACACTTGACTTTGACAGAGGAGGATCCTGATAGGCTTCAAGGGAGGAAGCTTAAACATCTGTGAATTGCAGCAAGTGGTGGGGCAGAGGTAGAGAGCCTGGGAAGGACGCAGGGCCAGCGCTTGGCTTGTACCAGGGCACCCCAAGGGCAGCTCCAGGTGGCAGTAGAGCCAGCGACTTGATCTTCCACACCTCCAGTACTTCAGGTGCTGGTTTTTGAAGAGCCCCTTTGTTCTTCAGTGTGTGTGAACTGGCTGCTCTCAGCCTGGGAGATACCACACAAAACCGAGCACACAAGCTCACCCGTCACTCCTACATCACTCTCCTGACTGTCATCGTCACATAAAAGGGAAAACAATATATATATGTATTTTTTTTCCCTATCAGTGCATGAGTCACCGGCACACAGCCGGAGTTCGGCGTCCCTCGTGCACTGACAGCTTCTGGGGGTGTTGCACGTCGAGAGGGTTCTGCTGTTGCTGTCGCAGCTGTCACGCAGTCGGTCCCCAAGCGGCTGTGAGCAGAGCTGCACCGCAAGAGCCAGCGGCGATCGCTGCAGTGACAGAGAGAGGTGTCTGGGAGCAGAGCCCGCTCCCCTCTCTGTGCCTGAGCCCTGGCACGGAGTGCCCTCATCATCCCTCTCTGCACCTCGGGAAGCATTTATAGCATTTCAGGAGCTTTTGTGAGCTGTAAACTCTTGAGAAAAAAAAAGCAAGGCACTGAGTGCTTCTACCTTCTGGGGAGACTGTAAAAGCCTCAATATCTGCATTGATCCAGCTCAGGGATTTGCATTAATTACTTCCTCTCCTCCGGTGACTTTTTTTGCTCCCCAGTTCCTTTGCAGTACACGCAGCAATGATAGAACCACCTCCGACAGCTCCATGTGCCCACGGTGTGCTGCAGGAGGGCCCTGGGTAGGAGGACAGTGAGCTGGGGAGTGGGCTGTGCTCTTCGTGGATGCTGTGTGCTTCAGCCTTGCTTCAGCTGGGCTGACACACACCTTGACCTACAACAATACCAACTGTGGCCAGTCTGTGCATTCATCTTCTCCTGGGGTGTCTTCAAACCTCTTGCCTGCTCTCAGCCTTTTGTTGGGCTGTGCAGTAGGTATCTGGGCTGTCCTGCATCAGATGTGGCTTATCTAGCTCAGTAGGAATGTCAGAAACAGAAATGAAAGGGTGGTTTGGTGGTAGCTGTGACCTGTGCTTCTGACACTGCATCATGAGGACATTTGAGAGCTGCAGAGCCATCTCCCATCATCCTTGTGAGCAGAGAGCTCTCCGCATTGGCACATAGTGCTTGTGCTGAAGGCTGTGCGTGGAAAAGCCATTAAAAACCCCTATAAAGATGTAGCCTACATTAACCGGGTTGCAAAATGAATCTTAGTTCTGCTGAACTGGTCAAGAAATAAAAGCAATGCCATGTGACCGGTCAGCACAATTAAACACCCCATTTTGAGCTCAGGACGGCTCCAAAATGATGCACAAATCCAGCAGCAGTGGAAAGGAGATAATTGTTGGAGGCAACCATGATCAGTCCATGACTGCTAAGGCACTGAAACAAGAAATTTGATAAAATAATTACTAGCTGGAAATCATCACATATTTATCACAGAACTTTTGTACAACTCTGCAGACCTCAAGCCAAAAAGCAAAGCTTAAAGAACCCAAAAGCCCACTCCTTGAATTTCTGGGGGCTCTTCAGTTAGGGTGCTGTAGGACTGTCCCTGTTCAGGTGTGATCATGGCCAGGTGTGGGGCACCAGCTGCAAGCACTCAGACCTCACTCAAAGCTCTGAGCCCATGGGTGGGCTTCAGGAAGGTGGTGTGGTGTGGCTGGGGGGTGCTGCTGGTTCAGGTAAGAGCAGAGTGGGCTCCTGGCGTGGGTGTCATATGCTGAGAGCACCCCCTGCCTTGTATTGATTGTCCCAGAGCCCTGTTTGTCCTTCATCCCCAGAAGGGATGCAGGCTGCAGGGCCGCCTCCTTGCTGCATTGCCTCCAACTGCAGCCGTGTTTGCCGAGCCTGCTCTTCCCTCTGCAATCAGGGTGGCAATGCTGCAACCATCAGTGATGAGTTCATGAAAGCCGGTGATGCTTTGTGATGTCTCTTGTGTTTCAAAGCCCTATGTTTTTCTGCTGGGTTCTGTTGCAGAAGCGTTTTGGAGGGGTTGCAGCTATTTACCTTGGTGTTGTTTTTGCTGAGCCTGGAGGAAGGGCCCTCTGTTGGGACGCTGCTTTCACTGCGCCTTTGCAGGCTGTTGCAGCAAGGAGAATAGCAGAGAAATTGTGGCTGGGGATGATTAGAGGCAGTGTGCCTCTGGGGTTTACACCAGGGCTGCTCTATGGTCATGAATGTTGCACATTTGTTAGTACAGGCAAGTTTGAAGGCCATAGAGAAATGGAAAGGGCATATAGCAAAGCCTGCTGAAGAAGCGTTGGTTTGTAGATGATGTTGGTTGACCACTGTAAAAGGATGCCCACTATCAACTTAGGAAGCATCTATATGCTTATGTTAGAGAAAATCCCTGCCCTGTAGTCTGAAAAGACAAGATATTCAGTACTCCTTGGTGCAAATGGCAAGTGGGGTGGAAAAAAAACTAGGAATCTAATACTTTAATGCGATGGCTTATTCTCACCCAGAAATGTGTGCTGGGTTCTGACTGATTTACCTCAAAAAGAAGATTCAGAAGAAATAAAAAATGATAGTAATACTTCTCTGAATAAAATATAATTGCTCTGTGAAATTCCCTGCAACAAGTTATTACTGATTTCGAAGTGCTTGGCAGAAGTCATAGAAAAATAGATTGGAAGATACCTTACTGGTCTCAAAGTTCAGCATGCGGCACTCCACAGCACCTTTGTCATAAAGACTTTGGGTTATTTTCTGAGCATCTCTGCATAAGATAAATTGTATAAAGGAAATGAACCTTTGTCCATCAGGATAAAATGCAAACCTTGTGCTCGTAGGGCACTGGAATGCGTTTCCCTGATTTCATACATATCTATTGCAGGAGTTTTTGTATTGTGCTCCTTTAAGTAGCCAGGACTGGAAGGTGTGGGATGCTGGGAGCGGTGGGTGCCTTTGGGGGCGCAATGTGGGTTGGGGGTGCAGTGCTGTGTCTGGGCTGTGTTCAGGGGTTACTGATTGATTGGCTTCCTTGGTGTGTGTGTTCCTTCAGCTGTGCACTCAATAGGGTTGCTGAAAGAAATGCAGTAATTCCAGGGCATCTCCTGGTACAAATCTCCTCTGAGTCCAGTCTGTCCATAGATTACTGAACTATGAGCAAGGTCTGGCTTTTGGCCAGAGTGATTTGCCTGACTACAAATTCTCCCCTCCTGGTGTCTACATCCTGGTATAAATAAACAGGAGAAGAAAGATGGAAGGAAGGAGAAGGACAAAATGCCCTCCCGTGGTCTGGCAAGCTGGAGAAGTGCAGCAGGTGGACCAAGTCTCAGTTTGCCTCACTTGAACTCCACTTCCCTCAATGCTCACAACCTGTGACATTGCCCCTCTCCTCCCTCCCAAAACCGCAGTGCCCCCAATTAAACCTCCAGTCCACTGTGTCTCAAATGTGCCACAGGGATAAGCTACCCGCCCGCAAGATTCATGGCACTGCTTCTCCCCCCCCAATAACTAATAATTCCAGAGCAACATTCAGAATTGCAATTTATTCTGGTTGTAAAACACAGAGAAGGTAAATCACAGAGAGCATAATCATTTCTTTTCTTTCTTATAAATCAAGCCACATCCAAATCTTGCCCTCTGCATTCTCAAATAGACTGTTGTATTTGGGGGCTAGCAGGAAAGGAGAGGGGCAAGCTCTCGTGTGCGTACATGTGAGTTCTAGACCCCTTTGCCATCTTGTTGTGTCCCGATGCTGCCCCGCTGCACCCCTTGTAATAGCCCCCCTGGACTTAACCCAGCCTGGCCTGTTGTACTGCGATTTGGGAACTTTGCTTTGCAGAGCATGGATACCTCATTAGGAGCCATCCATCCAACAAGCTACAGTGATTTGAACTTCCTCTCATTCTTCAGCATACAACCGGGGTGATGAGGGAGCTTTATCCCTTTCAGCTAAAGACTTCAAAGTTAATCTGCGTTATTAAAAGCCATATCCTTGCAGGTAATAATTATACCCCAGCGTGCAGATAGAGGCACAGGGAAATGGCGTGACTTCTCTCGGGAGACGCAGTGAATTGGCAGGAGAGCCAGGGGTGATGCTGAGAGGAGAGCCCTGCCCGTAGCACAGGTCTGCACATCTTCATAGCAAGAAGAGATGAAAAGCACTTTCAGTCGTTGGGTCTAACTTAACCACGTCGTTATGGAACTGCATCTTGTTTCCATGCAGCATCAAAGGGAGTAAAGCTTGCCCCAAAGACAGAGCTGAACGCTGAAAATTGTGTACTTACAGCTCAGCCTTAGGGGCTTGGTAAAGGGACAGTGTTTAAAAGCAACCGAGGCAAACTCTTACAGTCTACAGAGTCATTAGTATGCCAAGTCCTGCAGGGCTTCCCGCATCCTCTTGGACTTGATAAAATTATAAATCAACCAGCAAAATTCCTTTTGGAACAGACTGTGCTTTGGTCCAGGGCTGCTCGCCAGCACCGTGCGGAGCCTCCTCCACCCGCTCAGGCAATCATTCGAGTTAGTGCTTTTGGTTTGGAAATGCAGTGTCATAATCAGGGCAGACATGTACCTGATATTGAGCTGAAACAACTCAATTTACTGCTAACTGATAGCTGTCAGTGCACACAACACCATTTTCTTTTTGTTCCTCTTACCCTTTCTCTCCCTTTTTCTTCTGTATTTGCTCCTTCACCACCTTCTTGCTGTTTCTTTGCCTTCCTCTGGTTCTGCTCCCCCTCTGCCAGCATCACGTGCTCAGCCTGCACTTTAGTTTCTCCCCCCAGCCTGGGGATGGGAAGGACGTTGTACTGCTGCATCCCATCCAACAGAGGACCCAAGGGCTCTTTGCCCTGCTGGTGTCCTCTGGCCACGGTAGAGCCCTCAGTCTCAGCTGGACCAGCACAGATCTGAAGGGATTTACACCATGTTTATAGCGATGAGGATGAGATTGGAGTTGGTATCGCTCTATCCTCACCAACCTTTGCTTCAAGGAAGAACTCTCATCTTGTCAATATCATTTTTTGCCATCGAAACGTGGCCCGGATGCTACTCCAAGCGCAGAGCTGGGGGTTGAAACAATGCGTACTAAAATTACAGCTCGAAAAATGATTCCCTCCCCTGCATGGGCAAACCTCCCTGCCCCCATCACCGCCTGTGCAGCGGAGATAATTGTTGGGATGTTGCTCATGGGACAGGACAGGATTAATATGTTAAAAAGCACTCTCTGTTGGATAAGCTTTCCTCCCCTTCAAACTGATGACAAAGCTTGTATGGCCTTCAACAGAGGCAGTCACGGTGCCAAAGTGGTTTTGAAAACCATACCCTCGCTGTTTGCACAGCACTCTGCGGGTGTTTGGAGCAATCCAGCAGCACAGGGACAGGCTGCAGCTTTGCCATTGTATTTATGTCTTCTCCCTTGGCTTATGCCTCTATCATTTTGTAGGAAGAAAAAGTCTTTCCATTAGCCAGGCCCCTTTCCTGTGCTGGTCTATGCTGTTAATGGCTGTTTTTGAAAAGAAGGGCAGAGTTGAAGTTCTTTTTGCAGGTTTACAGTTGAGTCTGCAAGATTTGAGATTCAGCTGTGAAAGCATCCATGTTTCTCGTTAAATGAATGTGGGTTTACTGGAGAAAAGACCTCAAGTGGGACTGCTAAAAAACAGAGGCAGACAACGGGAAGACATTGGAAAATATATTCCTAATTCACTCCCGTTCTTCTGCCCAGCCTGGGCTTTAATGGCTGAAGTCTGGCCAGTTGGGAGTCCTTCTGAAAGCCAGGAAAACCATTCTGCTGTTAAGTGACAGTGCCTGGGGTCTGCTTCTGTCTGCCCCACCACCTTGAGTTGTGAGAATCACGTATCTCCCCTCCTGGAGAGTGGGGCTGTGTCCCTGCAGTCCCCACACCCTCCTCTTCCTCCCAGCCCAATCCCAGCAGGAGGGGCTGGGCGGGCTGAGTGGGACCCTAATGAGCCTGGGACTGAGCTCTGATGATGGAATCTTCAGGCGTGAGACAGTAATGAATGGTAATTCTTCAAGCCCAACCATTGCTCTATTTTTTCCCCTTAACAACTGAACTGATTAGAATGAAACTTTGACTTGATTAGTGATTATTGTCTCTGTATGGCAGTTGCTTGCAGCCCTTTCATTTCCTTGGTTTGTTTTTAAAAAAACATTGGCTGGCATTTCATCCCCTGATTTAATGCTTGGGTTCTCTGCTCCATATTCATCCCTCTCCCCCTCTCTCTTCCTCTCCCTCCCACCTAAAGCGATCCAATTATTGTTTTATTGTCGTTTGGTGTACAGAACCGGGGCTTCCGAGGTGTCTGCTCCCCTTGACTCCTATCACTGAAGGGGAAAAACACACACAGGAATGGGCACGCTCCATGATGCGGGGCAATGGAGATGAAGCTGCAGCGGGCCCTAATTACAGAATAATATGCAAGAGCAGCTCCATATTTCTTTCTCCAGGGTTCCAGCTTGCTGAACTGCTTTGCTTTTCAAGCTCCTACACGTTGGAGGCTTATTCAGCATTATTTCTGTTAATTATTGGCATTAGAAGCATTTCTAGAAATCCTGGATGAGGTCGGAGCTGTTGCGACGGTGATTTATTGCCTTCCTCATCCCCTATGAGGCACAGCCAAAGCCAACCCTGCGGCAGCTGCCGTGCTGCTCCTGGTGCTCCATGGCACCAGACCTGATGCTAAACCCCCCCCACCTTCCACCCACCCCACGAACACTGTACAAAATATTTATAGTGGGGACCAGCTAGATCCCAGCTCCTTCTGGGAACGCAGCTCACGCGCTGCATATTTCAATAACAATGACTTATTAAATAATAACTGACATTTACCTAGCTGCTGCTTGTCCTCGGAGCCCCCAAGACTTGGCAAACTTTAATTAATAGTTGTTTTAATAGTTAAATAACCTTTATAACTGCATTTCATTTATTCAGAGCCCATCAGAAATGAAGTCATAATGATCTGAGTCAAGCGATAAAACACAACATCTGGTTTAATGTTTGCAGGTTATTAACGAGCTGAGGTAGCCTGGCAGATGAACAATATATTTATTTCATTTTTTCTTGTAAGAAGGTGCATTATTGAGAGAAGTGCTGATGAGGTCCGTGTGTTTTCCCTCCTGCTGCAGTCCCCTCCATGCCACGCACCCCCTAGCAGGGACATGGATGTTGCTGCTCTAGGAGCAATGCATCTCAACCACTGCAGGGCCCTTTCTTGCTCTGGTTTGGTTGTCCTCGCTGCTTGCCTGTCAGGGAGTCCTGCTGCATCGGAGACGTCCGTGGGCAGAGTGGCAGAAGCGCTGCTGATTTATCTCTGGATGCAATCTTTGCCATCTGTTTTTATATTGCTTTCAGCACAAGATAAGTAGTTCCCATATAGCGCTCGCTCCATAGACTGTAAAGTTCATGAGTCTGCAGAATTTATGATAAGGCAGAAAATTGTCTTAGCGCATCATTCATGTGAGCAGGGTCCAGAACAAATGTTGCAGCCTCCAGATGTTGCTTTCCATCCTCTGCCGGTGCGTGCCGGCAGGATGATGCCCCTATCTCTTGCATGGGGTCTTTCTCTCTGACTTTGAGCAGTCACGCTGGCTCCAGCTTGCCCTGCAAGCGTTAAGCAATCTGCCTTGAACTTCTGCCTTGGGTTTCTCCATCTTTTCCTGCAGCCTATTAAGGCTCCATCCTGACTAATGTTGCTTAGCGCAGCTCCCGCTCCCCGGTTCCCAGAGCGCAGCCTGCACAATGAAATGAGCTTCCTCAGGCACATTTTTGGAGCTTTTTTTCCGATCCCCCCCCCCCCCCCCTGCAACATTACCTATTAATTGCACTTAGAAAATATTCCAGAAATTTACTTATGCCCTTGAGCTGTAGTCGTGTTTATTTCCATAACTCTTTGATACAATATTTGTCTTTGCCTGAAATAGTTTGCCAAAAGGAAAGGAAAGGGAGAAGCAGCATGCGAAGGATTTGGATTACTTCACATCTGCCTTTCTTTAAGCAGCCCATATGGGAAAACATATTCTTTTGCACAGAATTTGTTAAAGGTTTCATAAAATGCATCGCATACACATTTAACACAGAACCTAACAATATTTATATTTAAAATGGGTCCAAGCAGATCCATTTGGTGAGTGTTGGAAACACGTAGGGTGGCAGTGCACATTGAGAATGTAATAGTCTTGTTATCTGCTTCAGCTTGCGGGATCTGTTCCTGCCATAGGTTTGATGGGAGGAAAGAAATGGTACAGCTTGTTAAGTATAAAAATCATAATGTGTGTGATTTTTATGAGCACGCTTCGTCTGTGACGCTCAGAAAAAGCAACGTTACCCATCGTCTCCTTTAAGACCAAGTAGCTGAGCAAATGGGAATTGACATTAGGAGATCATGGAATGGTTTGAGCTGAAAGGGACCCTCAAGGCCATCTGGACCCATTCCCTGCAACGAGCAGGGACACCCCTGTTCATTTTTATGCCTTCTTTCTTCCTTCCAGATACTTTGTCTGTTTCCTTGTTGCTCACGTGCTGCTCTGTGAACCCATAACTTCTAGTAGACCCTCATTCTGCAGCCTTCCTTCAAACACCCCCACCTGTCCTTGTGCTGAGATGGCCTGGAAGAGGATACATCTCGATGCAAAATGTCTTATTCCTAAATTGCAATGCAATGATTACATGTATTTTTCTCTCTCCCAGCCCTTGTGCATTTCATTAATGTACAGGCCCAGCATTGAAACGAGAAGGAATGCTCAGGTTTAACAAGTAAAAGGTAAAAGCAGAGACTGAAGAGAGCTAATCAAATTCGATTAGCGAGTTTCAGACTTCACTGGGTTTTGTTTGGTCTGGTTTATCTGAATCTTTATTAGATAAGCTTGAATTGGCAACACTGGTGTATGATGCAATACCCGACGTGATTGCCATTCGAAATGGTGTGGGGCAGCCCTGCAGCATCCTCCCAGCACTGCTCAGCTGACTCTGCCTGCCTGCAGGTAATTTTATTTAATCTTGGCAATCTTCCGCTGTATACGTAAGTAAACAAAGATCAAGCTACTCACAACCTTAATTAGGCTACACATAAATAATAGATGACTGGATTAGCCAGGAGTATAGAGGAGACGTGAGAGTAAGAACAACTGCAAGGCCACTGGTGTTCTCCTTTCAGAACAACACACTGCTCATCCCTTCCCCTGCTCCTCCCCACTCAGTGCTTCCCATTGGCCTCTTTAAGGCACTTCTGAGGACAACATTGTGGGTTTTTTTCCCTGCAGTGATGCTGAGCTAAGCACTGCCTTTGCCCTTATGGCCATTTCCTTCTGCTTTCTGGGTTTTCTGGTTTCAGACTCTCTGATGCCACAGGGCTTTTTCATACAGCACTCTGGAAAACAATGGGAAACAGGGGCTCTCCAGCAGATGAGCTTTTTAATGCGTGTCTCAGCGTGCTGAGCAGGCACTGATTGCAGATGTTGGCACCTCGGGGGATAGCTTTGGTGGACTCCATTGCAGAGGCCAACGGCAGTGAGTCCTAACAGTGCTGCCTCCCACTGCACTGATGGCAATGGGTGAAAATGGTCCTTTACCACACGTATTGCTCACTGACACCTTCTGCCTCCAAGTGATGGAGTGATTCAGCCGAGTCAAAAATAACTCTCTGGCTGTGGTAGTTCATCCTGGATCAGCAGTCCATGTGGTCTCTATCTATCAACGTGTGTCCTATACTAATGATGTGATAGCTTTGAAAAGTTGAGCTATTTACACAAGGTCACTTTATTAGTAGGGAAATCGCTCTTATGATAAATGAGAGCTCTGCAGCCTGTCATGGGCATGCTCCTGTCCCGCTCAGCAGCTCACACAGCTCTGCAGCCTTAGCAAAAAAAAATGCACCTTGGATAAGAAAACATAGCAGGAAAAAGAAGCGCTGGTGGGTGTCTGCTGTCTCTTTTCCTCCATGCAGTGCTGGGAGGGAGGGGGATATCTCTGCCCGCCACGCAGGGGTGGCTGCTTCCCCAGGTCCTGAGCAGGAGGTGTGAAATACCATGAGAAGATATTTCTCGGGCAATGTGCTGACTCAGCACCATCTCTGTTTCTTAACTGGGAGTGATGTATGAATTATCTCAACCTAAAGCCTGAAATATACATTATAGGTCGTATCTTTCTGTGTTTTATTTGGGCTGTAAAGTGAGACCTTATTATTTTTCCCTCCTGGGCATCCTTTAATGAATCTAGATTTGAAAGTGAAATATTTATTATATTCCAGGAGGTTAACTGTGGAAGGAGAGGAGGAGAAATATGCAAATTTGCAAGAAAGCTTTCATTAAAAAAAAAAAAAAAGGCCCCTTTTATTAAGAAAAAAACTCACAAATGCGTGCATCCCTCGAGATGCTGAATGGCTGTCCCTAAAAAGGGGTTTACCAGGGATGGTGGCTGTGGGAAATCACCTCGCTCTCCATTTCACAAATGCTGTTTCGGTTCATTTCGCATTTATATTTTTAAGTCACACTATTTTCACTCAAGAATATGTGCTGATAGCATACTTGTCCTGGAAGGTGGCAGACCCCACTGATCAGCAACACAGGCGGCAAAGCTGCCTCCTGCCTTCCCTGACACTCAGACAGAGGAGCTGAGAGAAATAGCATGTCTCAGGAGATGAAGGATCCCTGCGGAGTGACATTTTCTCTGCCTGATGTACTGCTCTGCACCTGTTGCCAGGCAATGAGGTGCGGGGCTGCCAGCCGTGCTGCATGCAGGGAGCCTGGGGGATGAGGCCCACCACTGCGCAGATGTGTGATGCTCTTAGGGGTGCATGCATTGCTCTTCATTTTATTTTACATATGTGAATATATATACGTATGAGATGGTGATTAGGGATGGGTGTGATTGTTTCGGGTCTGGAAAAGGTGTACAAGTCTCATTCCTTTAAACAGTGTTCCCATGCCAGTCTGTAAAACCAATGTATAAAGCCAGGTTTGTCAGTGTGGTTAAAATACTGCAGAAAGTTAGAATCAGAGAATGGTTTGGGTTGGAAGGGACCCTCAGAGGCCGCCTGGTGCCACTCCGTGCAGTGCACAGGGACACCCACAGCTCCAGCAGTGCTCAGAGCCCCGTCCAGCCTGACCTTGGCTGTCTGCAGGGACGGGGCACCACCGCCTCTCTGGGCAACCTGTGCCAGTACCTCACCTCCCTCAGTGCCAAACTTTCTTCCTTATCTCCAGTCTCAATCTCCCCTATTCCAAGTTCTCAGTGACTCCACCTTTGCATAACCATGAGTTTCAAAAACCACAGTGCAAAAAAAAAAGGTCTTTTGGCTGCAACGGTATCAAGATGAGCCCCTGCTTCATTAGAATGAATGCCATTTGCTTAAAAATAGAAATATTATGCCATCCTCCAGCAGCAAAAATGAAATACGCTATTAAAGGATTATGATTCTGTGACTTCAGACCTATTGTAGTCTTAATATTTCATGGTGCATTGACATAGAGTACATAATATGCTGAACAGCACTGTTGGCTTCAGCTGTTGCAAACAGTATGGTGCAGAAATAATTGAACTAAAAAGAAATCACAGCAACTCAGAGAGGTAGCAATTCTGCTGCGCAGATGTGAGATGGTAGTGCTGAGCCAAACGTCCTTTAACAAAACAAAGCAAACAAAACAGAAAAAAATGACCACTGGAAAAAATTGTCAGTAGGTTGTCCTTTTGCTGGCAGTCATTTGTGGTAGGACCAGCAGTCACTGCACTGCTCCTGCGCAGGGGAATCTGATTTGTCAGCAATATATAAAGCTAAAGAGTATGGAAAATGAGGCCTTATCTATACAGAGGCTTGCGTTCGTGTCAGGAAAGCTGGTGTGAATCTCTGTTTATGCTTTTTAAGTCTCAGATGTATCATCCAGTTACTGCAGCTTAACAAGTCGCTGTTTGTCAGCTGTGCTGTTAATAACGGCGTACGCACACTTAACCCAGCGTAGGTATGAGGCAAAACAGGTCAGATTACATCTTTCATTTGTTTTTATTTCAGTTTATTTCGATTCAAGTAGTCCCTTGCCATCAAACAGGGATAGTTTCCATCAAAATCCCTATCTGGACAGGGCTTCTCATGTCTTAACCAAGATGTATTTAATAAAACTCGGGTGATTAATCACATTCAGCTATTGCACTTAGGGGGGAACCTCCTCCTGCATGGGTAAGATGTTGGGCTTCAGAGGTGGAAGGGCATCTATTATTATTATTTTATTGCTGCTGCACTTAATGCAAATTGCTCTGTTTCATTTCCATCCAAATAACATCCGAGTCTGGATGGGGAGGAGGCAATGGTGTGAGAGGTTGGGACCTTTGGTTTTCCTGGCAGCTGTCAGAGCTCCCCTGTCTCTGGCCGTGTGTTCTGAGCAGAAGTGTGACCATCAATTTGGAGATGTTGAGTCAGGCTGGCTCCTCCCTGCTGCCTCTGTAGTGAGGGTGCCTTTGCCTGGCTGACCTCTCAGACCAGCAGATAGGTGAGGATTGGCCTGATGCACACGGGTAGATCCTCTCTAGCTGGACTTCAAGGCAGAGCTGAGAGCAGGTTATCAGAATAGAAGGGTTTAGGCTTTGATGCAAAATGGGCAGAGGCAGCCAAGCTGAGTCCCCACAGCCCTGCTGGCCCACACCCAAGGTGGCTTTGATGCAAGGATTTGTCTTCTCCTTCTGGATGGCCGCAAGCACAAAGGAGCCCGGGCACAATAGAAGTGAGTGATGGTAATAGCAACATGTCAGGTATGTCTCCAAAATTGAGGAGCTAGAAATGTGCTTCTTGTTGCTAATAATCACAGAGCTTGACAAGCTTGTTGTTTCCACCCCTGTTCCTGTGTTGTTCCCTACACGAACTGACCTGATCCTCTGTGTATCTGCACAAATAACTGTGGGACGTCACCCTCAGCCCTGACAGCAGCAGCTCTGTGCCTGTTGCTCAGCTCCCCTGCCTGCTGCAGACGGTGCGCTGGGTTAGCTGGATGTCAGCTCTCATCCAGCATGCCACTTGCTGCATCCCTGTATTTCTTTGAGCTGCTAAGTGCAGGCTGCCTGTCACTCAGGCAGTGACGTGCTGTCACTCCATACTTGGCATCTATGTGACATGAGCTGTGCCCAGGAGGACTCCCAGGAGGAGGGGTGCTGGGTGCAAAGGGACCTGCGGGTGCAGCTGGACAGACAGCTTCGTTGCAACACCATTCTCTCCAGGAACATGATGTTGCTCCAAAATATATATTTATTTCTTTTTGTTTTGTTTTTAAAAGCCATTTTTGATCATTTCAGTACAAGCCACATATAAAAAGGGACACAGGAACAGGTTGCCCAGTGAGGCTGTGAATGCCCCCCTCCCTGGCAGTACTCAAGGCCAGGCTGAATGGGGCTATGAGCAACCAGGTCTAGAGGGAGGTGTCCCTGCCTACAGCAAGGGGCTGGAACTCAGTGATCTAAAAGGTCCCTTCCAACCCAACCCCTTCTATGATTCTATGTTAGGAGATGTTCCAGCAGCATTGAAATGTTTCACCAGTGCCTGATAACAGCACAGCAGTATTTCATTGGGAAATGGATTTTTCACTCGAAATTTGTTAAATGTTGTGTGTCAGCCAGGAAACTCCAATGTTTTGATCACTGGGAAGTGTCTGTTGGAAGGGTAATTTTTTATTATTGTTATTTTTCACAAGGGATTTTTGAAATATCTGATTTCTAACTTGGGACAAAGGCAGATTTCAGTGTGAGGAAGCTGCTCTGAATGTCTGTCCCATGCTTGCAAATACTAAAATTGCATGCTGGGGGCATTTATACCCACCTTTATACCCACTCACATCCAGAGAGTGAGAAATCACGTCAATTTTTTTCTGGTCCTTTAACAGCCTGTTCAGATGCCCTTCACATCTAAGGAAACATCTCCAGTTATGATATACAATATATATGTTGTATATATGATACATATGATATACATGTGATATATATGTGATGTATGAGTATTTGCGGGATGAGATGTTGTAACATGTCTGCATGTACATAGATGGAAATAATCATTGGATATGATACATGCATTGCCCAGAAAGCTGTGCTTGCCCCATCCCTGCAGGCACTCAGGCAGGATGGGGCCCTGGGTCAGCCTGAGCTGCTGGGGGGCAGCCCTGCCCATGGCCGGGGGTGGCACTGGATGAGCTCTGATGTCCCCTCCAACCTGAGCCATTCTACAATATATGTTTTCCCTGTGAGTGCAGCTCATTTCTTAACAAATAGGGCTACCTACGTCCCAGGTTGCAATGCAGCACTCTATAATCTCAAAGCCTGAGCCGTAATACTTCCAGCCTGTCCCAATGACTGATGCAATGCTGCCAGAGCAGAGCAAGCCCAGATCCTGGCAGGGCTTCTCCTCTCCTATCACTGTGTTTCGGTGGCTGTCGTTCCCGTAACTTCCTCTGGAGTTTAGTCCTTTTCAAGGGCAGGCTATTGGGGATGTGTCCAAAATACATGTTTTCTAATTAAAGGGAATTGTTTACTTGATGTAGAGGGAGGAAATAATGGTCCCTTTGGCTGGATGTTTCTTCCTGAGTAAGATGCATTAATGATGATGCTCTTTAATTTCCTTTTTTCCTCCCTAATCTGCACCTCTTCTTCTTCCTTCAAAGACCTCACTGTTCTCTTGCCTTTATTCCGTTCTCTTTCCTTTATTCCTCTCCTCTTTCAGCCCTTTCTACCCTCTTTGCTTACAGCCACAAATCAGCTCTCTCTGCTCCACATCAGGCTGTTTGCTAAGCCAAAACCAGCCATGTGCACTGGTCCACACTCCTCCAAAGCAGAATGTAAATTCATGTGGTTTTAGCGCGACATGTTTTGATCAAAATGTACAATTTTTTTTTTTTTTTGGCCAGAAAAAACATTTCCTGAGAATTTTTTTCACCCTCATCCCCCAGAGCTGCACAGTTTTGCAACGCACGCATCCTTCAGACACACATATTTAACAAACCATATTCAACGTGGCGATTTGCAAGTCATTAAGCAGTTTGACAGCCAATGGCATGAGGAAATGGAAGGGTATTTTCAAAGCAGATCAATTTTTTTTTGGCAGATAAGGTAAAGAAATCAATTCATTGGGCTAGAACTCTTCAAACCGAATGCAGATAGAGAATGTGATGTATTTACTAACATCGTGAAGGAGGTGGTGCAAGCAAGATAGAGACTTACGGATAATTTTATTTGGAGGAAAAAAATGTCCCAAAAGAAGGCACGTTGCTAATAGGATCTGCCAGCAAAAGATCGTGCAGATGAGAAAGTGCTAAATCTGAACACGGCTTTATGGGATTTAGAATGTAGTTTCCAGGCTTCAGTGGTAAATAATAATGGAACAGAACGCGTGCACTTGTCATTCAGCTAAAGGACGTTTGTGGGCACTTTGCAATCTCAGTGCATCTATTGCACGACCACCTCACGTCAAGGTTTTGCAATTAAAAATTGAAAATAAAGTGTGTCTCTTAGAGAAGTAGGGTGATCCTATTACTGAGATGCATCCACCTGTGGCACGGAACACACTGGCTGCTTAATCTGTGTCCAAAGCCTCCACGCCGTCATTTTGAAGAAGCAGCAAAGAATTCTCTGTTCTCTTTGTATGGATGAGAAAACAAATCTGGAGGCTCAGGAGGCGATTCAACCCATTGGAATAGGACCACATATTCAGGAGCTGCATTAGTTGTTTGGTTTAGTAAAAAGGACGCTCAGATCATCTGTTGCCTTGGGGACCCCGTCTCCTTTTCCCATTTCTGCAGCATATATCTCTCCCCATTTAATGGCATGCTGAAGCATCGTTTCAGTACCAGCACAGAATGAGAAATGGTTCCTAATGGCTGATAATGCTTCTTGTGCCGCTTGATCTTTCCTGTCTCCCTCGCTCCTGTGGGTGCCAACCAGTGGAAAAGATGGTTCTGTCATCCACGAGAGGGGCTGCCCCTCCCTCTGAGAGCTTCAATAACGCCACTCCAAGAAAATGCCCTATTTGTTATTTTTGAATAGAAGAACTCCGCTTTGTGACTTTGATACTTGACATGATCTGGGTTCTTAGGAGATGGGGAAATTGAAGAAAATGCTTTTTTTCTTTATTCTTTTTTTTTTTTTTTTTTTGTCTTCCTTTATTTACTGGGCATTAATACAGCAGAAGAGAGCTGGGTAATGTGAGAGTCTGGATCTTCTCATGGTCAGTCACAGTTCTTAACCTTTCTCTTTTCTGCTGTAAGTGCCCTTGGGACTGTTTGCGTTGTTATTTCAAGGTTCTCTCTGTGAATGCAAACAGGAGGGGGGGGATGATCACGCACGCACGCAGCCCTCTGAGTTAGTTCCCTTCTCATGGCATCATGCAGACAAAGGCAGGGTACAAAACAGCACCATCTGAAGGGCCGAGGTGTTTTCAGACTCCTTTGTAAGCATTGCCAGCTCAAAGTTTTTGTACAAATGAGCTCGTTTTGGTAAAGCGAGCTCCACTGTTCTGCTGGGTTCACACCAGATGACGATCCAGCTTAAAATACATATAAGAGTTTGGTCATGTAGATGCTCTCTTCTAGATTTTTATTTCTTCCCTTTGTTTTTTTGCAAAGAACACAAAATCCCCACAGGCTCCCATGTCTTACAGTGTTTCTATAAATGTGAAGCTCGAGCATTTTTGGCTGGGGTTCCAAAACCTTGAAAGGTTTGGAAAGAAGTAGAGCAGTGTTTTCTTGCAACTAACGCTCTGCTCCATGCCAGTGTCTCGTTAGTTTTGACAGCAGAAGAAAAGCTTATGGCCAAAGATAACGAAGTCGGAGGTGTATTCCACAGGAAGCACTTTAATTTTTCTGGGTTTCTCTTTCTCTATGTTCACTGCCATACAGGTGGGTGAGAGCTGCCTCAGTACCACCCCAACCATTGGACCTTGCAGGATGGGATTCATGTTAAATAGACAGAGAGTGAGGAAGTTTGGAGCGTGCCTTGGTCCTGCTTTGGGGCTGTTACAAAGGGAGATCCCTCTCTTCTTCCTCCTTCTGCTCAGAAGATGCTCACAACGTTGTATTTATCTCAATGTCATTTTCTTCGAGATGTGAGCTGGAACAAATCCGGAGCAGCTGCTTCATTTCTAAGTGTCCTTTAGGGATCCCTTCAGCAGACACTTTGCAGAATATAATGATGACATTCTAACGAGCATTAATGCACATGTTGTCATCTTTCTATATTTACACTTCCCACAGGAGGCATAGTTCTGAAAAGCAAAGGAGAGAGGGAGAGAAACTTTTTTGCAGAAACTTCAGCGTGTGAGTTAGCTCTGACCAGAGCATCCTCCTAATTAACAGGGTCAGAGTAGTAGCTGGATGTAGGGGCCAGGCAGGAAGCCACAGCCATCGTGCGAAGCTTCTCCATGCAAGAATAAAGATCCTGCCCTGCAGCACCCGCTGATGAGACCAGTAAAAACAGGGGAAAAGGATTCTGTTGACAGACAGACCAGGAGTAGGAGCATAGGGCACTGATGCTATTTGTCTCCTCTATAAAAGAGATTTTACAGCAGAGCCAAAATTGCTGTAGACCTCGTGAACTTCGGTCTGAGTATTTAACTGCAAACTACAGGCGCCATGTATTCAGGCATATGCTTGCCCTCTCTCTGCCTTGCCCAGAAAGATGATGAGTGGAACATATACGTGGCCTTTGTGGTGGATGCTTATTAGCCACATCGTTAAATGAGCCCAGTAATGGTCTCAATGAGCAACGCGTTCAGCACTGACCACTCATGCAATGCCCTCTCCATGTGTTTCCACTGAAAAGACACTCCCTGAATCACAAATGCAATCAAATCCTCTTTGTCCAGAGGGTCTTCATGGGGAAACAAATGCTATGAGTTCTTTTCCCCAGCAGAAATATGACATACGTACGTAAGCATGCGCGTGTCTATATATTTATATGAAAATAAATGTTAAATGAATGAACAAAATAAGTGAAAGGAAAGTACACGCACTCGGTGCTTCGTAATATAAGCAGTTGAAATGGATAAGGTCGCAGCTTTGTCCTCTGCTTACTGATCTGATCGGGGAAAGATTGTATCAAATAAATAATATATCAGAAGATTTCTCCCTTCATCTCTTCCCACGTTCGCTCTCACAGTCCCCGCGACATTATCCAAATCAGGAGTGAAAATCCAGCCTGTATGATAAGTAGTAATAAATGGCCGTGCTTGTCAGTGAAAATTTTGTTGGCAAATTTCCGAACCAGATTAAAAAGTAAATTAGATTTCTTCTGGAGAGTTATTTTCAAGGGGTTTTGTCTGCTGATGTTCTCGTGCAAGATTGCAGCTTAGCCAAAGGGGGAAGAGAACAAAAGGAGAGGATAAAGAATCGAGGTTGCAATTATCTGACTGAACAAGGCTCTCCCGTGCAAGGCACCTAATCAGTAAAGTCTCAAATTTGCTTAAAATACAAGGTGCAATACCACATTTATTTATAATCTGCCTCACCTGCTCAGATAAAACTGTTTCTAAAGCCAGGCAATTGCAGGAGACAAGCTGTAAAATGGAACAAATGGAATCAAATCAGGTATTAATAACAGCGGAATGAAATAATAATAAAAAAGTGTCTTTTAGCAGAGTATAATTTCTGTTTTACAGAAAATACCAATGAAGCAGAGTGACACGGGGAAGTATTACGGAGTGGGAAGAAGTGAAAGGGATGAGGAGGAAAGAGAGGTGAGGATGGAGTTGTGTTAATCCCTGGGTACTGTGAGGGAAGAGAATGGGACGCCAGGTGCCTGAGGGTGAGTAACGAGGGGCAAACAATGATGGGAGCAATGGGGATGCCTTATTGGGGGCAGGTGAGGCTCATGCTGTCCTCTGTTCATGGTGCCATGCAGCTCACAGAGCTTTCCTTTGGAGCTGCATGCAACGTGGTGCCCTTCTCCAGCCTTCCCCTGTGGTTTTGAGTGAGTCTCTTTGGCTTTATTTCCCATTTATACAGCCGCAACGTTTTCTTGGTAATTTAAAGCGTATTTCTTGTCCATGTGTGCACAGCAACTGTTTGTTGTTGACCTTGTTTAGAAACTTGAGGACCAGAGTAGAAGCGTGTTTCATGTGGAGCTGAATATTTGTTGCCTGTTCTCTGATGTCTGGGGGCTCTTCCTCCAGTTGGGCACGTGGAAAGGTCCTACAGCACTTCAAGAGTTGGTCGTGTGGTTGTTATTTAAATCTCTGTTGTTTCTAATGTGCTGTTTGCCCGCTGAAGGGCAAGTAGCTGCTGTGAAACGCTGGGATCAAAGCTGAGAAAGTGCATTTATCCCCCAATGTTTATGAAACAATTCGCTAGGCAGAGTGACTTGCTGTTGCACTTAAATGTTTGCAGAAATGGATTGATTTGCTTGTGAGCGCGCTGGGTTTGGCATATTACAGCATTATGGTATGCTGCAGAGCAGTTGGTTTAGGACTGTTGATAAATATTGTCTGGGCAGGTGGCTGCTTAAGGCATTTGTTTGGAGATGCTTGTTTTGGATGACTCTTGGTGGTGGCCTGGAAACTCTCTGCATACAAACAGCCCTTCTGCATCTATAAGCCAGGTCTCTGGGAAACACGCTGACTTCCTGCATAAACCTGTGCTCCTAAATGGCTCAGCTGTATTGAACATCTGAAAATAAAAGCTTGGGGGGGGAGGGGACAACACACCATTCTGCTACTTTTTTCACCATCCCATCTTGAAAGAAGTGCAGGTGTGCTGCTGGCTGTGGGCTGCAGTATATACTCCTCATCCCGTAGGGAGGTGATGGTACTGGGTCTCTCGTGATGCATGGCTTGAGCTGGACTGTACTGGACAACCAGGTCTGAGCAGTCTGCAGGGTCTGTAACTGCTGTGAATGTTACTTTTCTTTGCCTCTAATGTCCTACTTTTGCAAGGTCATGGTGAAAACAATCAAAGTGCATTAAATTAATGGGAAAATCTTGAAACAGGCGTGCTCTGTGTGGCTGCTTCAGAAACCTGCAGGTGTGGGTGGTTGGGGCGGTGGGGCATGGGCAGGGCTCAGCATTGGTTCCTGCTGAGATGCTGCACTGTGCCCTACGCACACAGCCAGCCTTTGCCCAGGTCCCGCTGCAGTCAGCGCCCTTCATTTCACATGTATTTGGGTAGCTGAGTTTCCAGGCACTGAGCAGCTGCCTGCCTGACATGAGTGACGCACCCAGCCCGTGTGGTCTGACTTCTATAATTGGGGTCAATCACAGAAAAAACCCTGTCACAGCAGAAAGTGCTTCTCGGTGCTGGGGCTGCCACAGACAGCAGCACTCCGGGGACTGAGAAAGAGCCTCGCTGCCCTCCTTGCCCTCTGCTTTCCCCTCCTCTCTGCTGCTCATCGCCTGCTGTCTCTGCTCTGCTCCTTCTTGCTTGCTGCTCTGCAGAGAGAAATGTGCTCATCGTGGTACTGGGCTCCTGCAGCAGGCCAGGGTGATGCTCCCAATAAGGTCCCCATAAGGGAGGAAGCAGGGTGCAGCTGGGCGTGATGCTGAAGGCTGGGGTGGGTGCATGTTGCTGTCAGTGAGGGGACAGTGTAGGGTTTTCCAACCTGACCAGGCTGGTATGCAAGGATAACAGTCGTGCCTAGGAGTGGACTGATGATTTATTTATAATACTGGGACTCTGAAACCCTTCTGAGAGTGGTTTTTGGTTCCTTTGTGGTTTTCTGTGGGGGCAAAATCTTCATGCTTTTGCAGATCTTTCATTCAGTTGGGGTAGTGGTTTCCCAAAGGAGGATTTATCCTCGCTCCCTGCATTGCTAGCATCTCTGGAGGTCCTCTTCGGTTAGCAATTCTGGCACATATGGATACAGTCCCAACTCATGGTGCTCCTGAATCTGCTATGGGTCGGTGCAGAGGGCTGGTGTCTGCGTAGCGGTGGCAACTGGTCTTCATGGTGAAAAATAATGAGGAACTACAGGTGATGGATGTGTATGATCAGCATGCGGGCGGTGAACTCAGTGGCATCCAGTGCGCAGAGTCTGCTGCTGGGGATGAGCAGCAGTCAGAGTTGGGCTCTGCCCTTCATCTTCCCCCTTCTGCTATGTGATGGGACCCACACTGTGCATCTTCCAAGCAGTGACAAAAAGGAGGGTAGTGATGTGCCAAATGCACGTGGGTTGGAGCCAAGCGATAGCTGGAAAACACAGAGAGGAAAAAAACAGATCTTCAGAGAGATGTAGTGGGCTGGATTAGGAACAAGAGGGTTGCTCTGCATCTATCCTCTTTGGCTAAGTCCAGGTTCGATGTAAGAAAAGGGACTTTTCCTGCAGCCGTTCCCTTGTGTCTTGCCTTGGGGCCAGCAATGCTGAGCTAAAGGCTGGGTGGGAAACCTGGTCCACGCTGGAGAGTGGGAACCAGAGATCCCTTTTGCTTTGCTGTCATCCTCCATCCGGCAGGGATGAGCAGGATTTGTGAGCTCTGGGGGTGGCTCTGCTTCCTGTGGCGGTGCTGCAGAAATAAATAAATAAGCATAGATCATCCTCGTTCCTTCTGCTCACCCTGCCAGTCAGTGACAAAGGAGCAAGGGACCTTTCATTGAGATAAATACAGTGTAAGTGGGTAATTAAAGTGACTGATTTCTCTGCCCTAGGAGCTTTCCAAGGCTCCCTTTCCCATCCTTGCATTCAAATGGTGGAGGAAGGAGCCAGTGCGGTCCTGAACGGCTCAGGACCGGGGGCAGCTGCCTATGAGGGGACCTCGGCTCTCCCTGCCTGCCGACCTTTAATCAGATGTGCTTAAGTAAGCACAGGAGGTCTGAAAACATTCATCTGGAAACCAGCAATAATAAGCATCTCGTTTCTCTGCGAGGTTGTGTTAGCGAGACCTTTTCTGTCTCCTTTTCTCTCCCTTCTCTGTCGCAAAAAAAATAGCATGGAGGAAGGATTCACAACTCTACATTGACTTGTGAGTTTTTGCCCTTAGCTGTTTTTATGCTTTCCAAAATCTGGGGAGAGGGAGTCGGGAGCTGTCATAGCTAGAGCATGGCTGACAAATCTATTTAGAAGGTGAGATATGAAAGTCACACAACTCGGGCTTTCTGGCAAAGAGGGTTTTGCAAATTCTCAAGGAGGAGAGGGAAAAAAAAAAAACCAACAAAACCTAACGAAGGTAGAAGGAGTGAGGCAGCCTTCCAGAGCTGCTGGCACATGCAGATAGGGCTGTGCTGGCCATAGCCCCCATCTCTGCCAGATCGGAACTTCCAGATCTGCTGCCTGGATTAGCATAGAAGGAAGCTGTTCAGCAAAACCCAACCAGCCCTACAGTGCTCTGCCCTACTGCAGGGACCTGGTGGTCCCGTGGTGTTCCCCCTCTGCCTGCATCTATATCTCACCGGGGCTGGCAGCCACATTGCCCCCCAGCTCCATGTGCTTTCCCCAGTACTTCTTTGTATTACCCCTTTGTCTCTGTGCAGCTTCACTACAGGCCTTCCATCACTTATCATAAAAGAAAATGTGTCTTGCCTTGTTTATGAACGATAAATGGTTTATACACTGCATGTTAATCATTGCCCTGCACCTTTAATCTGAAGTGTTATCCAAAGCTGCAACTGGGGGCTCATTTAGATTTCTTATTTGTAGCAATAATATCCTTTTAATATGCTAAATGAGAAAGCAAATGAACCTTCCTCACACTTATGAGTTTTTAAAAACATCTCTTCTTTAGTGGTTGAAGGTCATTCTTTTGGCAGATTAATGCTTAACTATTAGGCCCTATTCATTGTCTGGGGTCAGCGCTGCTGCTGTCATCGCATATTAAGAAGTGCTGGCTTGGAACAGCAACAACAATGCTGCGAGGTGGGAGAGAGAGCTACAAGGCCTGGGTGAACGTGGTGATTTGCATCTTGGGCTCTCGTTAGTGTTTGAATCTGGAATCTGTAGGGCATTAATGAATTTTAATCCCTTCCATGCTTCACCTAAGTGGATTTCCATCAGCCCATCTTGCTGGCTCATGCTTGAACCGGCACCCATAGAGTCTGGGGGATACTGAGGCGTTGCACTGAGTGAGGTTGGGTTGGGCTGTAGGCACACATCTCCTTGCAGCTCCCCACCATCAGCTGTGCCCCATGGGTTCGGGGAATCTCTGGTGGTCCCACAGCACTGATCCATGGGGTCTGCTTGCATATTCCACCAGTCACCGAGCATCACCATGCTGCATCTAGATCCAGGTTTTGATAAGCCTTGTGCTGCTTCTCGGTACCAGACACGTCTCCCCTGATGCTATCACACATTCCTCTCTTTTCTCTTTGCTCTTCCTAGGAGCTGGTGTCCCGGTGATCTATGAGTTGTTTGGAGAAGCAGCAAACACTACTTACGCATTATATACATGTCTTGTCTGTTCCACTTGATAATGCCATTCTTTAATATGCTCAGCGGTAGCTTTTTAGCTGGCTCTTCCTCCCACCCCCCTAAAGCCTGCCTGGCATGCGCCGAGGCCTTTTTATTCTTCAAATAATTTAGGGGATTTTATACCTAACTTTGTTTTCCTACGTCCTTACAGAGAAGAAAAAGCCCAACAAAGCAAAAATCTACCTCGGTAGCCTGCAGTGTTTCTGTTCCTTTCCTTGCAAAGACATAATGGCTCTGAGGTTTGCTCAGAGATCAAAGCAGAAAAGACAATGACAGATTAGTACGTCTGAAGCCCGATGCTGTGATAAAAAGGAGGTGAGGTGATGGCTCTTCTCAGCCACTGCAGTTCTGCGTGTGGGTCTGAGGGTAGGTGGGAATTGCCCTTCCTCTGTGTGTGCACCAGGGTTTGGTGCCCAGGTTGGCTGTGGGGCTCTGATGCTCCATCACTGAGAGCCCTTGGCCCTGTGGATGCTGGGGGCTGGTGGCTGTGCCCCCACCTTTCTACAGCTCCAACTGAGCAGGGGCAGTGTGGCTGCCGAGGGTGAGGGGGCAGAGGCTCATCGGGAGCCGGAGAGTCGTTTACGGAAAGGGAAAAGCTTTCCCAGCCCTCTCCTTCCAACTGAGAGGAGAGGATCTGACATTGCTAGTCTGATTCATGAAAATCACTCTGAGCTCTTGTATTGATAGCTTCAGCTCTCTGAATCTGCAGGAATCTTGGCCTTATCCCTGAACTCAGTTATTTTAGTTGTTCTCTCTCCAGATACACTAAATAAAACACTTGATGTGCCGCACTTAAGGCTCTCTGGCTTAGCTTGGTACACGATGATGGCATGTTCTTTTTGATTCCTGTGTACAAGGGGAAAAAAAAAAAAAAAAAAAAAAGAAAGAAAATCTGACTTCTGGCTTTCTGTTTGCTCATCTCTTGCATTTTGCACAGTGGGGGTGCATATGTGCTCTCACATTGCTCTTGCTTGGTGGAATGTTGAATAGGGAAGTGTGCAGAAAGCACGAGGGCTATGAAAAATATTGAAATGCCCCAGGCTTGCTGGGCACAGGGACAGGTTCAGTTCCTTCTTCTCCCTGGGCCCCGCTTTCAGTTGCTGGAGGATGGGGTGTGTTGGGAACCGCCCTGGTTCACCACTTCATCTTTGGCGCTGAGGCTGCTGCCCCTCTCCCAGTATACTGCCCTTGTCTTGGTTGATTGCTAGAGGGAGAGAATACACGATGGATAAGCTTCAAAATTAAAATGTCTGGGGTCAGATCTTTGCCTGTAACATGTAAATAACTTTAGGAGCAGACCCATCTCCCAGCTGGCAAGGAGATGAGCAGCACACTCACTGCCCTGTGATGGAGCGCTGCCTTGGGGACATGGAGCCCAACAGTAAATAGGGAACCCAACAGCTGTGAGGCGCCTCGATGGAGAGAACAGTTCATGGAGAGCAACACTGAGGCTGTAAATCTGTTTTCTGCTGGCGCGGTGTTTCCTCCTTTTATGTCTCCTGTTGGCAAACAGCTCTCTGATGTCTTATTCTGGAGGGCTTCATGCGGAAAACTATCCCAAATCTGAGCAAATGCTGCTGCATGGGTAAATGATGAGGGAAGAGGTGGGGGGAAAGCACCTTTATTGGCAAATAGAAGTGTGCTGGGGTGGAACTCGCAGGGAGCAAGGCTTTGTCCCCACGATGCATCCTCCTCCGGGCAGGCAGCACCCAGCTGCCTGAGTCAGCAGCTGCAAAGCACAACTTGACCTTGCTGGGAAAGAGATGTCAAACAAATCTTAGTGCTCGTCACACATGGTTTGACACATGCACACATAGTTCCCCACAAATCAATCTCTTTCGCTGGCTGGGCCACTCCATCCTTTCCTGGGGAGGGATGTGAGGCCGTGGTGCTACACCGCTATCCCACCTCCTCCCCCTCTGCCCCAGTCATCCTGAGAGCCTGGAGATATAATGGGGTTATGGGAAGCTTCACTGAGCAGCACCCACAGGATTATGAGGCGGTCATACAAGCTCTGGCCACAATATTAACACTGCAATTATGCCTAGAAATGTCCTTGGAGAATTTGCAGAGGCACTAGAAAAGGGAGTGGAGAGAATAAAGAACGGTTTCCCAAATAGTCAGATGTGCTGACTGACCCCAAGAAGTGTCCCTAAACAAGGGGACAGGGATGTGAGTTAGTGTGTGGGCTGCCCGATAGAGAACAGGGGTCTGGGAGGCAATAGCAGGGCTTTGGGTGACAATGTAAGGGAAATTCAGTGGAAAGAGGCAATGGGGTGAAGGCGATGACCCCGTTCTTTATGAGTAGGATGCAAGGGGAGCAGCCAGCCCTATGCCAGCTGGGTTCCTCTGCGGGGTGACAGCTGCCTTAGGGCAGGGGATGGAGGGAAGCTGACCCCGCACAGGCTTATTGGAGTCAGCTCATTTAACTGCTGCTCCCTCTTTGGTGTCTAATCCAACAAACGCCATGGCAACGCACAAGCCTCTCTGCTTATCTGACCTCACCTGCCCCCACTGTTAACATCCTTCTTACCAAATTGCTCCAGTGTGAGTCCAAAATACCACGGAGGTTCTTCTGGGTGAAGGAGGAGATGGAATACAGAGGCCGCAGCCCTCCCTGTGAGGCTGGGGGGCCAAACTGGCATGGAGGGGTGTGTGGGGAGGAGAGCAGAAGGCAGCTGCTGGCAGCTGCTCCATACATGGGAGGGTGAGAAGTAATGTTCGGGGTATTGTATTTCATATTCATTTCATTATTTATTTATTAAATTAATGACAAAGGTGCTCTGCTTCCATTCATAGAATGGCTTAGGTTGTAAGGGACCCAAGGATCATCAAGTTCCAACCCCCTGCTACAGGCAGAGCCATCAACCTCCAGGTCAGGTACTAGCACAGGTTGCCCAGAGCCCCATCCAACCCAGCCTTGAATGCCTCCAGGGACCACTGATTATTTATTACCTTGTATGATGGCACACAAGACCCAAGTGAGATCTCTCTGCTGCTATGCTGCACATGAGTATTCCATAAGGCACAACATCATCCTTGGGGCTTTTGCTTGGTTGGGGCATGTGGGAAATACCACCTTGTGCAGCATCACCCACTGCCCCTCGTGGGACTGGACCAAAGCACCTTGGTATGGCTTTAGTGGCACGTGGCAAAGGAGGAGGGCGAGGCATTGGGGTTCCTGGTAAGGGCAGGGGTTCAGAGCAGTCCCTGCTCCCTGGGTCTGCCAGTAAAGCACCACCTGAGAGTGAAGAGTGGGCTCATAATGAGCTAACGAGCATGGTGAGAGCTGCCACAGTTTCGTGTGGGTTGGACGTGGCAAGGCACTTCCCAGCAGGCATTGTTTATGGTGCAGCAGCATTTGGAGGCTTTACAACAGTAAATAAACAAACAGTGAGAGACACACTGTGCTCCTGAGCTCCAATGATCTTTGTTTGGGTTGATATCCTCCCCATGCTGCTGTCTCAAGCTTCAGACGGCACACACAGGAGGGGAAAAAAAATGACTTTAAATATATGCGCTGTACTATAAACATATATTGCCATAGCCCTGTGCAACAGAAATGTTGCAGAATCCAACAGTCTGCAAATTTGAGTGCTTTTCTTAAGTTGAACTTAGCCCTCCTGTGTAACATTTCAGCCCAGACAGTTAGTTTGGCAATGTTGTAAGTGATTGAAAATGGGTTTGTAATGGGAAGCGATGAGCTGCTTTGACATTAGGCAGTGCCACCAGCTTCAGCTATAATATTTCCTTTATTGGGATGCATCCAGGCTATTATAAGCAAACGGTGAAATTAGGGCAGTGTCAAACATACAAGGATAAAAGGATTTTCCTCTTGGGAATAGAAAGAGGTTAATTAAAAAGGAAGCAGAAAGAAAGCCTTTGCCCGTTTCTGGTGTGATTTAAGTGCTGGGAAAACATGCTGTATTCACAGTGCTGAGGTTGCAGCGCTCTATAAGCATTCCCCCTGCAGCACATCAGCAAACGCCCGTGTCCCATATCTGCACCCCAGCGGGGCGATGGGTCCCCGTGTCCCATCCCCACTCTCTGCTCCATCCTACAGCGCTGTGTGCTGGAGTGGAGAATCCCTCATAGATGCCAGCCGTGGGAGAGAAGAGCAGGAAACGAGCAAACCGAGATGTTTGCGTTTGTGTAAGCTTTTATTGCTGGGCTTTACCCTCTTCCTTTTGGGACAAACTGTGATTTTATTACTTAGCAGCGAGATGTTCGTCACAGCCCCACAAGCGCAGCGCAGCCTTCCAAGTGCCCCCTGGAGCCCTCCTCTACTGATTTGGTTTTTTTTTTTTCTCCACTAAGTCCCCAGTGAAAACAAGTCGAGATGAGTTTTTCCCCCTTGTCAGCAGAGAAGCGGTCACTGCTGCGGGGTGCAGCTGCTGTTGCCATGTCGGGGTCTCGGTGCTTTCTGCTTGATGCGACTGCAGCATCACTGGGGACTCAGGGCTCAGGGCGAGGAAATGTGCAGTGACACCGACAGCACCAGCAAGCAAAAGCATCCGCCTGGTGCTAGGAAATAGCTCAGAGCAGAGGGGGGGAAAGCAGGGAGAGGACAGCAAGGAGGGGTTGGGGCTAAGGAAAGCTCCCCATTTTAGGGCAGAACAGCCCCAAATTGCAACCATCATCACTTGTGCACCGCATGGTGGTTTAGAACTGAAGGTGCCCGAAGGGAAACCCCAGTCCTCCTTCGTTTTCACCCCTGTGGCCATTCTGGTGTCATTGTCTTTTTACACGGGAGAATTGGGCACATGGGGAGCCCGGGCTGTGGCCAGAAATGGGCCTCATTCCCAATTCGGTGACTGGAGGAACGTTGCCCATCTCCTTTCTCCATTTCTTCATGAGTGTTTGGGGTGGGGAGGAGTTTTAATTTTTTTTTTTTATTTTTCTTTGGTGCGAAGACATAATTATACCTCCCTGATTAATCTTCAGACTGAGTCAAGCGCTTGCCATAAATCTTCGAAACAAACATGTCTATTTATATTTTAATTATCTTTTCTCTTCTTTCCTAAAGTTCAGGTTGATTTCAGCTTCTTCTACATATTTATAAATTGAACAGTTCTCCCTTCACCTTTCCTACATCTTGCGTTTGCGAGGCTTAATTTTCCCCTGAGATGCACCACGCTCCACAGTGACTGCTCCACCACAGAGCTATAGAACAGCTCAGGTTGGAGGGCACCTCAAATCCCACCCAGCGCCACCCCCAGCCATGGGCAGGGCTGCCCCCCACCAGCTCAGGCTGCTCAGGGCCCCATCCCACCTGGCCTTGAGTGCCCGCAGGGATGGGGCACCCACGGCTCTCTGGGCAGCACTGCCAGCCTCCCACAACAGCTCCCTGGAGCCAGGCTCCATCCTTAGACCCTGAGGTCCCTAAAACATTTCCAAGGGAGGCACGGTTGGCAGAGATCCATTCCAACAACTGTTACCATTGGTGTTGCCATCAGAAGCAACACACACAGCCTAGAGCAGGTGTTCCCAGATGTTGCACCCCTCTGCCCCGGGGCACAGTGGGAGGAATGGAGAGGGATAGCAGTGCTTTGCTTCTGGTTACCTTTGGGGCCGCTCCTTTGAAGCTCAGCCCTTCCTCTGGCAGAGTATTTTAAGGACTCAAGCCCTCCAGGCAAACAGCTCCCGCTTTATTCTTTTCAATCGGAATAATTAGATTTATAATTACGAACTGATTTATATCTATAAGTGCTCAGGCTCAACGTGCCTGTAGCCTTGCGAGGAGAGGTTGTTTCCAGTGGCTACTCGAGCTGGGTGAGAGAAAATCTGTCTCCCAGGGAGCGGGGATGCGAGCGCCCGCTTTCCCTGGGTAACTGTTCCAGACGTCCTTTCATTTCCAGTGAGTCGCTGTAATTTGTAAACATTAATAACCATTATTATTATTAAAAAGGAAAGAAAGTGAGTAGCCCTGTAACTAATTACTTTAAGTGTTTTCAATGAGGCACAGTTCAACTCCTTTATAAAATCTCCTGCTGTGAAGACCAGATTGTCATTATGATCAGATCTTTCCTTAGACCTATTAATTTTACCCAGAATAACAGCAGAACAGATGCGGGGAGAAGGCTAGTCTGATTAACATAATTCTTTTCAAAGACCATTTCCTCCCTAAAGGCCACCACACCAGCTCCTCTATCCTCTCTCAGATCTAATTACGTTCAGGAGAATTCAGACACTGATTGGTGATCTCGGCAGATGTCACTTCTCAGATATGAAGCCCCTTCAGGATATGAAACCTTATCAAAAAATCAATTGAAATTAACAATCCTCGCGCCGCTTTCTCCTTCTTCTGCGGCCAGATGAAAGTTGCTTCTGAACAGCAACGTCCATTTTGTAGCCAGAAAGGCTGAGCTTTAAGAACATCCATCAGCTCGCGGTTTGTCCCTTAGACTTTGAAATACTTCTCACTTCCACCTATTTCTCTGTTGTTTTCTGCTTTATGCCACGTCTGTAGCTATAAAAGCATGAAATCTCAGCACAAATTGGCCACCAGTTATTAAAAGCATAGCATCCTTGTCCCGCTTCAGCTCAGACAATGGGAGCTGAGGACTGCTTGCTTTGCAGGGATTCTTGCTCTTCATTCAGTGACCATTGCACTGTGCTTTGCTGTGTGCAGTGCTCCATGGAGCAAGGAGCATCCCCTGCCCCGGTAACGTTCTTCCTCTGTGGCATATCTAAAACACCATTCTGTGATGAAATATATTTACATCCCTATGCAAGTGCCCACGTGCCATTTAAACGAAGCTTTTAACTGAGCGTTGCAGTGGCATTTCACACGGGGGAAATTGCTCCAGTATTTACTGCTATTAAATTAATTTCTCAGTAGAGGATTTTAGACTCTTGTAATTCATGAGGATATTTTAGGTCCTGTTTACTGTCTGGTGCTTAAAAAATTGTCTCAAGCATTTGTTTGCTGAATATAACGTTGTTATTACATTAGCTTTCTCTCACAGGAGAGACAGGGGTTCATTAATGTTGATGTGGAGCTTATTGTATTGCCGAGCTCTCCAAACGGTGGGTAATTTTTCATAACATACATGTGGCAACACACCGGCACGTAAGGATGAGCTGGAAATCTTCTCTCTGCAGCCTTGTGCCCACTTTGCCCTGAAGGACAGAGGTTCCTGAATGGCACCAGGGGAAACACTATGAGACCTGTGCTTGGAGGAAGGCTGGAGCAGTGGGCTGAGGCCAACTGTGTGTGATTCCACAAGATTAAGTGTTGGGTTCTGCACTTGGGTCACAACAACTGCATACACCTCTACAGGATGGGCAGGGAAAAAGGATCTGGGGGTGTCAATCAACAGCTGGCTGAACATGAGCCAGTGGTGTGCCCAGGTGGCCAAGACAGCCAACAACATCCTGGCTTGTATCAGGGAAGTATTGGAGTCGCTGTCACTGGAGGTGATGAGGAACTGTGCAGATGTGGCACTGAGGGACCCAGTTCAGTGGGCATGGTGGGAATGGGTTGGCAGTTGGACTTGGTGATCTTGGAGTTGCTTTCCAACCATAGAATCATAGAATAATCAAGGTCAGAATAGATCTCAGAGATCATCCAGTCCAACTGTCTTCCTACCACCATATTTCCCCACCAAACCATGTCCCTTAGTACCACATCTAAATGCTTATGGAGCACCTCCAGGAACGGTGACTCCACCACTTTCCTGGGCAGCCCCAGGGCCATTTCCTCCAACCCTGGAACATTATGAGATGTTGGGGTTTGGTGTCTGGGACAGGATGGGGTAAGATGAGGATGGGGTATTGGATGAAGTATTGCCAAGCCCTGTGTGGATGGCTCAGCTCAGTCGGCAGCAGAACTTGATACCTGGGCAGGATGCGGCCGGTTCTAGAGTAATGTAGAGCAGAATGCTGAAAGATGCACAGCCTGAGGTGGGAGGGGGAAAGAGTAACAAAAAGGGCTTCATTTTAAATGTTATGAGTATCTTTTAGTAACTAATGCCTTCCCCTCCGAACCGTGACATTTCTGCTGTGGAAATTGGCAGCAATCAGACATACAAGTGTTGGGAAGAGGTTTACTTGGACAGATGAAAGAAAACCATTTTCTTCTAAATGTCTGTGCCCACAGCAAGATAATATGGCTTTCTCTAAATATGCAGAAGGCCAGAGATGTGCATACAGCTCCTTCTCACGTAGAATATAACTACCTGGGAAATATTGGAGGGCAAATCTAGCTTGGATGGAGAAAAGTGGGGTTTTTTTGGGGGTGTTTTTTCTTTTTTCTTTTTTTTTTTTTTAATTAAATAAGATTAATGAAAGGATTTATGATAGGTGTGATTGAAAATGTAAGCATGAGGTGGGCTGGGCATGTGGAATAGTACTCTGTGCCTGCAAGCAACTATGCATCCATACATGGGTGTTTGGGAAAAACCTTGTGCAGCAGGGAATTGGCATCACAGAGACCTTATGCTCATGGGGAAGCCCCTTTAGCCTCATGCAAGGGAAGGAGTGGACAGGAGCCACAGGACTGCCCCAAATCATAGCTGGTTCGAAAGCCAGGTCCATCAGGAGCCCGACATCCACAAACACCACCAAGGACAAGGGTACCACACAACCACAGCCCCGCTTGCAGCCACCCTCTGTCTGTGAAGGCTGAGTTAGGTGTTGTTTTCATCTAGTGATAATGAAAAGCTCAAATCTGATTTCTTCATCTAGGCCATCATTTAGCGCAGGGTTTTGATCAACAAAATGATGCTATTTGGATCTTCCCCCCCCCCCCCCCCCCCCCACCTTCCACCCCCTGTTTTTTATTTTTCTTTCTTTTTTTTTTTTTTTTTTGAAGTAGAAATGTGAGGAGGTGGGGGAGGGGTGGAACGGGAGCCTGTGAAGACGACTGGACTTCTCAAAGCAAAAAAAAAAAATAATAATTATTATCCTCCTGAGAAAAGAGCTTTTCTCTGAGTCCTATCAAAGCCACACTGCAGCCTTCAGATGAAAGCCCCGCGTTTTACCCTGCTCCTTTTAACACCTCATTTGTTTATAAGTGCCGCTGTACCTAAATGAACAAACGCTTTGTCTGCTGCACCCAAAAGAAAGGAATAAGCAAGGGAAGCGGGTGCGGGCTTTGATACCGCTCTCACTTCTCAGCTCCCAACAACAGCATCCACAGCTCTGCAGTGAGTCCTACCACGCCAGAGCCGGGTGAGATGAAAGCTTCTGGGTGTTGGCACGTCAGTGTTTTTCCTTCTCATTGCCTCCTGATGGGCTGCACAACACGGGCAGCCAAGGGGCTGTAGGAGAGGGTCGTGATCGTTGGTTGTTGCTCGTTGTAAAAGGAACATTCTCGGAGGTTCTCCATTTCCTTGCAGGGAAAAGAGAGGCTCTACAGCATGTAAAGGCTGCAGTGTTTCAGCTTTGGGCAACCTGACGGGCAAGGATACTGCAAAGTGATTTTTCTTTTTTTGAGCATTACTTGTTTCCTCTTAAGCATCCAGTGTTTGAGAGACTGGTAGTCAGGGAGGTGGTTAGTGGGCAGTATTGGTGGTTGGTTGGATGGGAGATCTTTAGCAAGTTTTTTCAACCTTAATGATTCTATGATTCGTGTCTGAAAAGAGAAAGCCTGTTTGGGGTGCACTGGGGTTCTGTGCCTCAGCATCTCTCCTTGTTTTGCCAGCTGCTGATGGGCAGGAGCCTGTTAGATTGTTCAAGACAGCTCAGCAAGCACCAGACGGCAAAAATTCCACATATTCCAATCTTTTCAAACAGAAAATGATAAAACAAATGATAGCAAGCAGCAGACGTTGCAAAATGTAATTACCAGCTCATCAGTTCCTGGCCTCGGTGAATTTTTTTTTGTTGTTCATTTTGTTTTACTTGCTGGTTTTTGCCTCCTGCCACTCGCATATGATGGCTATGGGGGGAGTGGGGTTGCCTGGCAGTGGTGGGTGCAGGTGGGGCAGGAGCTCCCACATTCCCATTGCTGTTCTGCCATGGGCTCCCCTGGGCAGCGCTGACCCGGCTGTGATGTGCGTCCCAGGTGTACGTTGAAAATAAGGCCTGGAAGCTTCATTCTCTCCAAAATCAATACTTATCTTCAATCTCTTCTGGTCTCTTGAACCGAACTGAGTGGCAGATCAGAGAGGAGCAGAGCAGGCGGCATTCAGAGGGGCTTGGCAAATTGCTACATCTGTTTGCTGTGAGGCTGAGCGGTGTGATATGGGATTACTCCTTATTAAATATATATGCTCTGTGTTTACCTTTGCTAGACTCGCAGATCCTTGAAACCCTCTTTCTCTGTGTTTGGCTTCTCTTATTTAAACTATTTTTAAAAGCGCTAAAGGGAACGGGAGGGAAAGGGATGCAGAGCACAAGCTGTGGGGATGCAGTGAGTGCTGTGCTGTGCCATTGCTATGACTGCAGGGTCTGCGTCCTATGCTCACCCATCTCTTCTTCACTTCCTCTCTCCCTTCCACTGGAGAGGCCCCATTCAGAGAAGCAGTAGCAGCTCTGCTCTCAGTCAGTATGTCTGTGCCCTCCCAGTGACGCTCAACATGTGGGGCGCAGAGATGGGTTTTCTTGTAAGAAACTTGAATTTTGAGCAAAACAACCCTTTTGCTTTGTTGCCATTTGCTTAGGCATTCTAGGCAAGCATGCAGGTTTATCTCCCATCCTTGTGTTAGGAAGAGAGCAGGAGGCTTTCAAGTAGCATTTCAATTAAGACTTTAAAACGAAGAGATCCAAGCCAGATCAGAACGGAGTCTGATCTCTGAAGCCCCCCTCTGCTCCCTGTTTGATATTCAGAAATGTCGTGTTCTGTATTGCTGCATCTCCGACGCTGTTCACTAACGATTACATTTGTGTGAGCGTTACCCAGGAAGATCTGAACTGAAAGGGTTTGTTTTCCTCCAGCTGTCCCCCTCCCATAAGGAGAAGGATGGTTGGAGAAGAAAAACTGAGCCATGAAATTAATCATTCAAGTCCGGAGTTAAATCCCTTTATGGTTGTATATAATTTTTTAGGGTGAGCTCTCATCCTGCAGTAATATATCCATATTCTCTGTTGTGTTTGGTTTTTTTTTTTGTTTTTTGTTTTTTAACTTTTATGTTTTGGGGGAAATTTTACTATTCAAGGCATGGAGCAGACAGTCCTATAAGAGCTGGGTAGGCTGTGCTTTTAACCAAAGCTGGGATGCAGAGGGCTGTGAGCTGCGCCTATTGCAATAACCGCTGGCTTCCAGTGCCCTAAGCAGCACCTGCATGGAGCTCCTAGCATAGGGGCTGAGGGGGGCTGCTCAGCCTCAGGGGCCTCGTGGCACCATCGCAATAGAAAGAAGAAGCAACAATATAAACATGCAGAGTGCTGTCTGATTCCTCTCCAAATAATCTTTACCTGTAAATAGGGAAGCTGGAGAGATGTCTTTTCGTAGCATAATTTATCATGAATTCTGTCTTTGCAAGATCCAGAGCTGGAGGCAAAGTTGCATGAGAACAGCCTTTTTCTTTCTTTGGAGTTTCTGCTTTATAGCATCGCTTATCAAATTTCAGAGTCCTTGCTTCGGGCATCACCTGGGATCTGAGGCAGAGAGGCCACTGTAAATATAAACACATACATAAATATGTGCGTGCATTGGAATGTATACAGAGTTATCCAGGGATCTCAGCCTTGTAAAGTCTTCTCCAGCTTGGTCTTTCATTTGTGTTTTGAGCGAAAGCTCTCATCCTGTCTTATTTAAGGCAAGTTGTTTGTTTGCTGTTCGTTTAGATGGAATAATGATTAAAAAAAAAGCAGCCAGACAATAAGCTCCAGGGGTCTCGCAGTTAATTAGTCGTACAGTTGCAAATGGCGACCACCTGTCAGTAAGATATAATCCACAAATAATGGATTAACTCGGCCAGCTGACAAACCCAAGCAGCAAAGCGGCCCCATGCAACCAGCCCTCCTGTTCTCAGCACCCCCTCCCCACCCACAACCAAAGAGGCTCAAATAAATCTCTCATAGGGTGCACTTGGAACGTCTTCAAGGAGACGATCTGTCGGAGGCCGGTTCTGTTGTCTGCAGTGCCACTTAAATACAGGCTTTGCAACGCCAACCCTTGGCGTGGGAACAATGGCTCTCACTGCATAAGGTGAACCAAAAGATTTGCAGCCCTGGTGCGTTGAAGTCCAGGATGCAGCCGACCTGCATGCCCAGAGTTAAAGCACAGCTGTTGCAGCCAGCCTGCCTTATCTCAGCTTTCTAGTGGGCTCAGTTTTGCTGCAGAGGGTATCTTCTTGTTGTTTTGTGGTTATTCTTCTCTTCTCTTTGCTCACAAATCTTCCTAAGCACGCAGGGACAGCAGCCCACGGTGTTACAGCAGCCTGAGTGTTAATCTCCTGGACTGTTTCAGCTGGCGTCTGCAGGGCATTTCTGTAAGAAAGGAACGAGGAAAGTCCCTTTATGGATCTGTACATCCTGGGGGGATAGTGTGAAAATGCTGTAGCTGGCTTACTTGGGACTTTCCACTTTGCAGATGATGTATCTCAGGGGATAAGATGAATGTGCAGCACCGTGCTTAGATAGGAATTAATCTGTATGGCACCATTTATCTCGGGGGGATCATCTGAAAGCACCGTTTAGCGGGGAGCGATGCACTCTGGGACCACTTCCCCCGGGATCCCATCAGTATGCTGTGCGGCGCTTATCTGTTTTTAGGAGAATAGGTCATCTCAAGGGGCAGCGTGGACAGCCCATGCTCTGCTCATGCAAGGCGTTCTGTGCGGGATGGCCTCTCCTTGATGAGATGAGACAAAGCATGGAGTCCAGCGTGGTGCGAATCACTGCCCCATTGGGATGAACCCATCCATAGGACCCTGACTCTGATTTGTGGCAGTTTGAGGGCCCCAGCTCCATGATTTGAGCCTCAAATGCACATCCCATAAGAATTACTGCGGCACTGGTGGGTGTTGCTTGCAGATAACCGATGAAACCTGTGATTACACCTCTTTGATGCTAACCACCAGGCTGGTGCAGTTGCTTTGTGAGGTTTGTGTTATCCTTCCTGGCATGCCTCTTTCTGTGATGAGCATAGCAATTACCCCAGAGCAGAGGAGGAGTGAGGATCAAAGGGCTCCGTGATCTCGGTTTCCCTCAATGACTGCTGGAAGATGGAGAGGGAACAGGTAGAGCCTCCTTGCAGCCCTGGAGGTGTGCAGGTGCTGGCACGCTCCCCTGTTTTTAGCCTTTGCACTGATACGTCACACGATTGCCCTTCGCGTTTTGAACATGAGATCCATTCTACAGAAATAACAGCACCACTAATTGCAGGTTTTGTGATGAGTTTTTGTTAGCGAGTGTGGCACAAAAGCTTGTTCTTCCTGTGAACCTGAGACAGAGCCTTCCCAAACACCCCGCCCGGAGACCATAGGAAGGCAGTGAAAAAGGGACTTTCTTATTCTGCTTTAAGTATTTATAAGAAAAACATGAAGCCCATTTTTTTTTTCTTTGTTCAGCTCTTAGTGTCTTGAATTTAAACTGCCAAGGATGCTCAGTCTTTAGGCTTCTTTTAAGGACTCCTGAAAGCTGGACCTGCTTGACCTCACAGACTCATAGAACTCTCTGACTTTACTATCTCTTTTCTTACCAAGTCTGCAGAAATATAAAGCCGGGTTCATTTCGAGTTGCAGGAAAAATGAGGAGTAGTAGGAAAATCAATGTTCAGCAGAGGACAGCAGTGACTGGAGGGCTGAGGGGGAGGAGGTTGCTTCCAGTTTCCAAAAGGTTATTTTAGCTAAAGACAATAAAAAATGCTCTGCAAAAAGAAAGAGCGGCTCTCACAAAGTCCACCTAATCCTCATGACACCCATTGTGTTTCATAGCTTAATTGCAAGAGCACGCGGACCTGCACAATGAATATTATTCTTGTCATGACAATCAATTCCCATTTTACGTGCTGTAATGTCACAGTCTGAAGATTTGCTACCGCTCGCTATAACCTAGTGGAAAAATCCAGTGGAGATGTATTTGATCTGTGTTGTAGGTATCGTGGCGTGAGCATGGCAGAAGGAGAAATGACCTAGGCTCAGAGGGATTCCTCTTCCTTTAGGATGTCTTAAAGGATCACTCTCTTTGTCATAAGGGTAATAGAAAGTAAATGGAGGATACTTGCTAAGTGCCAGCGAGTGACATTTTTATTCTGCTCTAGAGGAAGGTGGAGTCGTTCTCAAATCCTTGATGGATGAGCACGTTATCAATTCCTTCCTCAGAAGTGGGATAAAGAGCAGAATTCTACCCAGGGACAACTCCTCTGCCTACTGGAAAATGTTGTCTTCGGTCTTTAAAAAAGAAATATGACAAAGGAAATAAATTTTCCTTCTGTGATATTGGGAACAGGTTTAAAAGCGAGGGCGTCTTGAGTAGATACAATGGAAATGCATTGCAGAGGTTCAAAAGTCTTTGAATCTTTAAGGGACAGGCTTGTTGCTGAGCTCAGAATGAAGAGAAGTGCCTCTAACAACAGGTCTAAAAAGCAGATCCTTTCAGATGTTTGCCTGAAGCAATTAAAAAATCTCAATAACTGGGAAAAATAGTTGGAGTGCCTTTTGTCAGGGCTTTCACACGGGTTGGTGGTGGTGGTTATATGTTGTTTAAGAAGCCCGTCCCTGGGCTGTGAATAAAGCATTGTTCGGGCTTGGCGGAACACAGTGGCTCAACCACTATTACAAAGTAATAATTGTCTCATTTGAATTTTATCTGCACGATATTAAATTTAATAGTTTCACTGGAATGTGCCATTCACGTTGTCATAACGTAGGAATAGTTGGGAACAGTTCAGAGGTGCTTTAATTAGCAAAGTTAGTTGGGAGGGCACGTCACATTATCTTTCTTTTTTTTTCCTTTCTCTCATACTCTATAATTTATGGCAACCAAGAAGTACATAAGCTTTGCTCCACGTAATAAATAGAGGGGGTTCAAAGCCAACAGTTAGTTTAGCTTCAAAGGACAGGGGAGAAGGAGGTCGCTGGCAGGCAGTTTATTAGCTGTCATTTTCTGTTCTATCCTGTGAAAATAAACAAACGTGAGGACAAGCACTGTGCAGTGCTGACATCCCGCGGCAGCCAGCATCGCCGGTGCCGGCTGCATTCTCTTCTCCCACTGCCGTGGGTGCTGCCCATGCCTGGCCAGGCAGTGGGGCTGGCACTGGGGCCTCCATCCCATCCCATCCATCATGTCCTGACCTGACCCTGTAAAGCTGGGCGCTTCTCCCAGCGCAGGGATGGAGCGTGGGCTGACTGCGCGCCTTGATGCTTCCTTGGGAATGTCTGTGGTACTTCCTCCAGCACAGAGACCCCTGCCAGCAGCCATGGCAATGTCCTCCTGGATGCCAGGAGGAACCGCTTGTGCGTTTGTATGGGATTCCTGTAGCCACTCCGTTCTGGTTTTCCGTCTGTCTTTCTGTCTCGTGTCCCAGGCGTTTAATGCAGTGCAGTTTGGCTCAATGCCCGGCGGACTTAATGGAAAGATTTCCACGGACTTCAGTCTGCTTTGGACCAAATCCAGGTGCAGGAGCATGATGAAGACATCCGCTCGCAATGGTGGTGACCAACGGCCACCAGAAGGGGAGGCCTCTGCTCAGCACTGACCTCATGTCTCGGCCCCACGAGCATCACACCCCTTGAGCAGAGCTAAAAGCAATGACACTCAGTTCTGGCATGCAGCAAAGCCTGCCCACCTCCCCACCTGGGATGGCTATGCTTGGAGCTGGGGCCGTCTGCCTTTGTGTCTCGAGTGCTTCTCATGAAGCAGCCCTCTCCTAACAAATAGCAGGAGAAGGATGGCATTTTTCCGCTGTAGGGACACAGTGGTAGGCAAAAAAAGAAAAAAATTCTGATTAACTTTCCCACTCCTTTTCTGTTCTTTCTTTCTCTACATCTGAGAGTGAGGAACACAACTGATTACAGTCCTTGTAAATTAATACTGTAGCTAAGGCTTTAAGTGGTCAATTATGACCCACAGCGCGTGCTGGAAGTCAGATGCGGGGCTGTGCAGGAGGAAGGAGAAAGCACAGTGCAGGAGCTGATGCCATGCCAGAAAAGCAATTGTGTTGCCTTCCTGGTACGTGCGTTGATAGTTGTTCAGTATGGCCTTAAAAAGTGGGGGAAACACAGAGAGGACAGTGAGAAGGAACGTTCCCCCAGGGGTGTGGGGACCCAGCTGGCTCTGCTCGGGGCTCACAAGCAGCTTTGTTCTCCTGGGCAGGGCTTCAGACACCTCCCGCAGTCCTCGCCAGACCAAAAGCACAATCTGGCCAGCAGTCAGGTGTGCATTTGGTATTCAAAGGGAAACGCGTGGAGAAAACACAGAAGCGAGCAGGGGAGCGGGGAGATGCGGTGCTGGGCTTTTCTACCGGGCCAATTTGAGTGAACTCAGGCCAATTAAGTTTTGCACAGAATTGGTGCCAAATTCAATGGGTTCCAGTGGATTCGCTGCTACCGGGGACTTAAAGGAATGAAATATGCCTGAATTGAGAGAGGAGAAAAATATTCCCACCAAACTATTCAAGACTTTACCCCCTATAGCTCTGCTTTCATGACGATTACTTCCTCCCCGAGCTGGTGCACATGAAAGGCTCCCTTGAAGCCGCTCCTTCAGCTCACTCATGGACTCGGATTCAATTCACCAGGAGCAAATTGAGAAGTCTTTCAGAAGAACGTAAAACTAACACCTCTTTTTCTTCTTTCTTTTTGGTGAAATCTGGCTCCCGTTTAGCAAAAGTCGAATTAGAGGAGGTTATATCTCTTTTTTTTATTATTTATTTTTTTTTTTTTTAAAGCAAAATCATTTTGTTATCTGCGCTCGCGAAAGTTAGTCACATTTGACTGAAGATGTAATTTGACAAGACAAGTCCTGGCTGTCAGTCAAACCCAAGTGTATAACACATGGCACACGCACGACCTGCGAGTGCCTGCCAATGCCATCGCTTGTTTACGTGGAGCTGTCACCTTCCTAGCTTCAATTTCCAACCAAAAAAGAAGAGGGGGAAAAAAAAGAAGAAAAAAGAAAAAAAAAAAAAATCCAGGTTCTGAAGGGCAGATTTTTAAAGATTGCAGGGAGACATTTAGTTATGTCGAAATAAAGTATGAATTTTAATGTGACGCATTAACATGAGCTCTTTTAGGAATAACTACAGGACTTCATGATGAACGTATTAGAGCGTTGCTTCAGTACAGGTGCCTGCCAGTCTTCATAAATCAGCTCAAACAAGTTAATTCTTCATAAAGGAGGACGTATTTGAATCGTGGGGACGGATGAGTGATGCTTAAGGAAGGCAGGAGCACAGGCAGGGCGTGATTGGGTGCTGAAAGGTGGGGAGCATGGGATGCGCTCAGCCTGGTATTGACCACTGTGGGTTGGGGTGAGGGACCCTCCATCTCCTTTGCAGTGCCTTATATCAAAGGCAAGCACCGCTGCAGGTGCCAGGCAGCAGAACGCAGCTCTGGGCATGGGGCAATGCTCCTTTCCACGCGCTACTTGGTCATCTCCCCTATAGCACGCTTCTCATGGCAGGATGCACATCCTCCTTACGCCCGCTGTGGGGCTGCTGCACTCCCCAAGCCTGCTTGAAGGCAGCTGAGGTGTTTGCCTTCAAATATACCTCACGGCTGAGCCAGGCTGCTTGTTATTGGCTGTTGATTTTATTGGTGTTATTGACTTTTTCATGGGGCACTTCGGGGACGTTTGCATGACGGCGTGTGCATGCACCACAAATTGCTTGATGTTGCACAGTGCTTAACTCGTGCTCCGCACCAGCGAGAGGAGCGTGGTTTTATTAAGAATCTTCTGTAGTAGTTGCTATTGTTTTTATGATAAAATATATAATGCAGTCATCACCACTGCCTCCCCACTGTGGCAACCGGGTAAGGCAGAATAATGATGTGTCATATAAGCACTTCCCAGATAGTAACAGAGGGATGCAGCGCGCAGACACATCGCAATGAGCTTCTCGTGCTGTAGAACACCACTGCAACAGATAGGCAGCATATGGGCCATTTCATCACGACGCAATAGAGATACAAAACCAGGGTTTCTACTGCGTGGTTATCCCTAAGCCAAACTCCTGCAAGCAGGACTTTGCTCTTCTGTGATCAAATGGTAATTCAGGCGGTGAAAAAGGCTCTTGGGAGGACAGAGGGAACAGGGTGCAGATGAGTTTGGTTGCAGCTTCCCCTGGAGCCCGCTTGTCCTTGCTCTCGTTGCCCTCCTTGCGTGCAGTTCAGAGCAAGGCATTAAGTGTTGTTAGCAGAGGTTGTGTAGATGGAGCTCTGGTAATGCGGTGTTGACACAGCAACACACAAACGCTATTAATATTTCAATACATGGGTAAGGAAAGGAAGAACACGCTTTTTTTCCTGTAAATAAAACAGGATCACTTGTTTTCTATTCCAAGACTCGCAGCCTGTCTGAGGCGGTAATATTTTAAAGTTGATTGGATCTTAAAATTGTAAGAGGTCCCCAGTGGTATGACTTGAGCTGGCATTATCAGCTCAGCCATTGTCTTACGAAGCAATCTTCTATTGAACCATTCTGTGCTCCCTCATCCTTTAAAAATGCGCAGCCCGGAAATGGCTCAGTTCTCCAAGGCAGCTCACTGGGGCTGCATGGTGATGGTGAGGAATGAAGATGAATATCTCCGTGCAGGTGACCTTGGCAGCAGGCAGCCTTGTCCTTGGGGCTCTCAACACCTTGTTTGCTTTTTTTATTCACCGGGGACTGGTTGACAGTGTCATCCTTCAGTTTGAAAAATACTGAGCAGGAGAGAAGTTGGAAGAAGTGTGGCGGGGCGGGGGAAAGGGAGAGCAGTGGGTGTACGTGGGGGTGGATGGCAGCCTGCAGACCCTGCTCCTGTGCCACAGTCCCATATCAAAGCAGCATCCCCATCCCTGAAGGTGCTTGAGGCCAGGTGGGATGGGACCCTGGGCAGGCTGAGCTGGTGGGGGGGCAGCCCTGCCCACGGTGGGAGGTGGCACTGCATGGGCTTGAGGCCCCCTCCAACCTGAGCTGTTCTATGAAAGCAGCGTGTGCTGAGCAGGCGATGTCCTTCTAGCAGCTTCCAGTGCATTCAGTAGTACGGAGCTTTAGGAGAAGGATCTTCACTTGCCCTCTGCAACTTTCGCATGGCAGAATGGTGGTGATAGTTTCCAGGAAGCAGTGATAAATAGCTCCGGAAAAGTCTGTGCTCATCAGAGCCTTTCTATGCTGAAAAACGACTTGGAAGAAGCAAAGCAAAGCAAGGTGTGAGGTGTGCTGTAATGATTCACAAAGGGATCTCCTGCGTTTTTTACAGCTATCAAAAGGAGAAGGAGACTTCTGACAGTAGATGGCTCTTTAATGGAATGGGAAAAGGCGAAATTATATGTAGTGGTTAGGAACAGAGCCTAGACGAATCCAGGCTAGAAATACAGTGCAAACTCTTAGCAGTGAGGTCATAAAACATGAGAGCAGTTTACCTAGGGATGGCAGTGCAGCTTCCTGAAGTCTGTAAATCAGCACTAGATCTCAGTTTGAGAGATCTGCCATAACTCAGGCAGAAGCCTCAGGGCTCAGTGCAGGCATTTCTGGGTTTGGGGCCTGTGTTTTATGCAGCGGGTCAGAATGAATGGTCAAAATGCTCTCTCGTGTCCTGAAGATCCCAGTGCTTATTCTGGAGCATCTGGTGCTAGGTGATGGGAAAGGCAAGGGGAGGTAACTGTCTGTTTGGGAGATTGTGATGAGCTCGATCTGGCCACAGCAATGTCGCAGAAATGCCCTGAGCCAAGGGTAATTTATGTAAGGGAAGCTAATTGCATTATCAAAAAATCTGGGAACAACATACGCTTCTAATTTTTATCCTGTCTCTATGAGTTGAGCAACGTACTTTGCTTGAATTGGAAATAAACTTGAAACTGTTTTCCATGGCATTACAAAATTCAACAAGATTTTGCTGAACAGTGAGCATTTTGTGACCAAAAGGCAGATTTCCCTTCAAATCCTCTGCCTTCCATTGCAGCCCTTGGGGCTCTGCCTCTCAAGGGAACCACCCCCCACAGCGCAGTGCCATGCTGCCCAGGGGACCGGCAGGGAGCAAAAGGCATTTTCTGAAGGCTGCTTTTGCTATTGCAAGGTTAACTTTGCTTTTAGTTTGGAAGAACAGAAATCCTGGCAGTTGGTTGGGATTTGTAGTGAATTTTCCCTTTGGCTTTCGTTTGAGCGCTGTGAAAACAGGGTTGTGTGTCTGCAGCTTTTATTTCTGGCTTTAAGTAATTCTTCCAAAATATTCTCTTGTAAAAAAAAAAAAAATGAGACCAATACTTATGTGTCTGTGGTATCTAGGAGACTGGCAGAAATTGTGCTCTGTGTGATTATCCAAAGCAGTTGTCGTGTTTTTCTCATTGCTAATGGTATATAATTATGTACTAAGGCTCACTCCAGGTAGAGCATCTCAGGGCAATTAGAACAAACAGAAGTGGACACGGCGAAGACCCCAGGCCAAGGGACTTTGTCCCCCTGGGAAAGGGAAATAATAGTCCCAAAACATGTTGTGCTTTCTGAAATTCGAGTTGATCCTTTAGAGAGAGCAGATCTTTCTAGAAAGACCTCATTGGAAAGCCTACAGTGGGCGCAGAGCCGGGTCCTACGGGATGCGGCGGTGGTGTTGGCTGAGCCTTCACCTGTAGGAATGTGCAGAACTGTGCTCCTGGGAAGCAGATGCAGGCGTCAGCCTCCCCCCCCCAGCTGGCCACACTCCCTCGTTAGTAACAGTGCCCTGCAAAGCATGTGGGGCTCTTGGTGCAGTCAGGCACAGCAGAGCAGCATCCCTGCTCAGAGCCCATCAAACGCACACCAAGCACGCCCGCCTCGTCCTGTGAAGCTGTGCATGAAAGGAATACATTTCTGCTCATCTCTCTCTCTCTCTCTCTCTCTTTTTTTTTTTTTCCATCCCTGATAACCTTTTGTTCCAAAGCGGGTGATTTGATTAGCCCCCCGTTTATCTACTCGTATTATTGATGATTAGAAAATTGCGCAGACCTTTTAAAAGCCGGCTGTGATATTTGACGAGGTGGATTCTTGTGGGTGTGAGCGCTGAGTTACAAATAGGATTATATCTGAAGCACTTTTCTTCAGGGGACAGCACTGCAGAGCTGTAGGCTTGGCTTGTCAGCAGGTATCTCCTGCCCGTGCTGGCTGGGCATCATACTGTGGGTTTTTACATTCCTGATAGCTGTGAGTGTGCAAATGGAGGGAATCCCCTCTTATCAAGAAGAGGTAAATGCGAATTTCTCAGCCAGATCCCTGCAGGGAGAACAGGGAGGAGAAGGGCGCCAGGCACTGCTTAGGTACAGTGCAGGAGGACAGAGACAAGAAGCTGGAGGTGATGTATTTATTTTAGAAAGCGTGGCGGATGAATGACTGCATGCTGGGATGCACGGTCCCGTAACAAATGGCTCCGGTGCGGTTTTGTCTCCCCGAGCACTGTCCGTCCCATCCCTACAGAGCAGGTCCTGGAGGTGCTCCTGTGTTTGCAGAGCACTCCCCGTGCTGTGGACGGGGCACGGAGAGCTTATGGGCTGCAGAGGGCTACCAAGCAGCTGTGTGCTGCTGCACTGTGTTGGGAGAGGAGGCAGCATCCTCAGAACGGCAGGCATCCAGCGCTGGGTGGGTGGGATGTCATCCCCAACGCCACGTGCCACGGCCGCAAACGAGGGACAAAACCACGTTCCTTTTCGCAGGAGGTTCTGCCCCCGTTTGGAAACAGGGAGGGGGGGGTCTCTACCCGCACCTCGAACACCTCCCTCTGACCGCAGCAGCTCTGCGTTCTTAAAATAGCAGTCTGAGAGCAAGCCGAGGGCTCTGCGCCCTGCTCCAGCGCCATGGCCGCTGCAAAGCCTCGGAGCTGCTTCCCCTCAACACCCCCCCCCCACGTTCCCTGCTCGCAGCTCTTTGTCGTCGGGAGACACCTCAAGACCGACTGCAGCAACAGCAGCGGCTCGGAGGGATGGGGCGAGCGGCGTCGGAAACAGCGCTCGGGGTCTGTGAGCTCGAGCAGGAGGAAGGCAGGGCGGCGTTGATGGGAGCTGCCAACCGAGCAAAGGTGGTAGGGGAGGGTGGGTTCGTCCTGCTTGTGTCTCCCCTCCATACACAGTCGTATCTTTGCGTTCTTGCCCCGTGCCGCCACGGTCAGCTCATCCTGTGTGGGAACGCGAGACGGTCGGTGCCAAGCTGTATCTTTGTCCTTCAGCCTTTCCTTGTCCGAGTGCGTGGCTGTGCTGCAGCCTCCCAGCTGTGCAGCCATGGCCAAAAAAGAAAAAAAGAAAAAAAAAGCCAAAAAGAAGAAAAAAAAAAAAAAAAAAAAAAAGACAGCTCCTGCCCCAAAGATCTTAGTTAGCAGACAAGAGAAAACAGAAGGACACAACAGGTTGGAAAACTCAGGGGGACAATGAGCTGATACAAATTGTCTGAATAAGCAGCAGGCAAAGCACAGGAGCCTTCCACCAGCTGTTCGCCAGTCCTCTGGGCTTATTTGAAGGTTTGTTGCAGATATCAATTCAGACACATCCCATCCAAAAAAGGGGTTGGCATCTGCCCCACAAACAAGCTCGTGTCCAGGCGCGCACGCCTGTTTGCAATGAGATCTGACACAGCTGCAGCTAACGGGGGAGGTACCACTAAACTCAAAGCCCTCAGAAGGGGTTTTTTTGTGTGTGTTTTTTTTCTGCATGGAATGCTTTATCCCAGAGGAGACGGTGGTACACACAACACCTACCCACCCTTGCACATCGAAGAGTATTTAATTGGGCCCACAGCAATCAAAACCTATTGTTTCCTTAACAAACAATGTCAGCGTGAAGTTGCATCTCGCCACAAGCCTTCCCCAAAGGGAGCCCATGTCCGGCTGGCGCAGGATGGATTAAACCGAGCAATCAAAGCCATCATGATCTGATTCTTCCCCTCTCCGTGCTGTACGGAGGCTGGCAGCCCAATCCCTGTATCCCAAGCACTGCCTGTGTGACAGCACGCAGACTTGGAAGCCTTTTTCCCCCTTCGTTATCAGATGGAGTTTAATTCCAACTGAAGCAAACAATGCGAGCAGGTGCTGCGGAGCGCTGCCTGGAAATGGAAAGTTTCTCTTAACCAACAGAGGTTCGCTTCAAAGGGGCCCGTGAAGAGATTCCGTATTAATTATGGGGAGGAAAATGGCAAGTAACCCAGTTAATGTATGTGCTTGTAGTTACGTGCATCCACTCTCACACGCACATCCCTTAGCACGCACAGCATGGGATCGCTGCAGAGAAGCAGGCAGTGTTGCGGTGATGCCGCAGTCCAGCAGTTAACAGAACCTGCTCCTCTGCTGGGAAGTCACATTTCTGCTTAGCAGAAAGGAATCGCGGTTTTATTTTTAACTCGGCTATCTAAAGAGAAAGAAGTATCTTGTGGTCAGACCCTGGAGATCCCAGCTCCGTTCTGAGCTCTGCCACCAATTCCCCATGTGACCCTCAGCAGGTCACTTAATCTCTGCGCTTCATTTCCCTTCTGCAAACTTTGGCGAGCGTTCTCCTCCCCGCTGTGCCCAGAGCTGAGGGCAGGCACTGCTCCTTCACTGTGCCCAGCACCACTGGGACCAGGGGCCGTGGAAAAGACTTTGGAGTCTGTTTCATAGGAAGAGCTGTGCTGGGCACTGGGGTTGCGTGATTTCATCCGCAGGAGAGCAGAATGGGGGAAGCAGTTCTGGCACTGATTCAAGTTCACTGCAGGAGAGCACAGTGTGGGAGGAGAGCAGCGGTCAGGAAGGAGGAGGCTGCAGGGCTGCTTCTCCCACTATGCCTTCATTTCAGAACGCTGTTCTGCAGAGAAGAGGTGTTGTTTGCAGAGCAGGAAGGCGTTACACCAGATTAAAGCAGATCGAGAGCGGATGTCCTTCTTGCAGCCTGATGCACGTAGACAATCTCTGTTGTTGTTTGCTCTCCTGTAGCTGTCAGTCTGTTCGCTGTGCAACCGCTGGCTTTACAGTAAAAGAATGGGCTGTATGCATATGGAACAGTGCCTCAGCTGAATGTGTGTGCTATTACAGGCGTTCTGTGGGCTTCTAGTATGAGCAGTGCTGTGGGGTCAGCCTTGCTATAGGGACCGTGGCACAGGCTGCAGCGGGGGAATGGAAGCTCCAGGAGCACGGCTCAGAGCACTTGGGCTGATTGGGGTTTGTGGCCTCAGCTCAGGCTCTGCTCTCTGATATCTTTAGGGGGGAAAAAAAATCTCCAAATGTGAATGTATTTTCTCATAGTAGAATTTTTGATTGAGGGAAAACCCCCACCGCCCCCATCCACCCCATAGATTTACCAAGCAAGTAAAACATTGACTCCTGTGATGAAATGCCAAATAAGCACTGTGCAAAACGAGCAGAAATACCTTTTGCTTTTTTTCCTTCGGAGCACGGGGAAGGTTTGGGGACCAGCATTCAAAAGCACCGGTCTCCATGGCATTGCGAGTGTATTTGAGGAGGAATTCAAAACATCTTTAAACAGCTTTGTTCTCAAGTAGGGAAGTGAGGGGGAGGAGGGGCGGGGGGGGAAAGGCCTTCAGCTCGGGCGTGTCTCAGCCCCTCCGAAAAGCCCCGAGGTTTTTGCGGGGTTGAGGAGCCTTCAGCGCTCCCCACCAGTCCCGACACTCCGGTAGGAGCTGCCCCGTGCGGGAGGCGGCTCCGCATTTGCCTTGCTTAATTTATTTCCCTCAGGACGTCGGCCGTGCTCGGTGTTAGAGCAGAGCCCCGGGGCCGGGATCGCGCTGTATGGGGGTGAGCAGCGGGGCTCCGTGCCCGGAGCGATAAGGAAAGGCTGAGAGAGGCGGAGCCGGCAGGGAATGGTGACGGGTGGTCCTCTGGAAAAAGGGATTTCCATGGTAAACAACTCTCTATCTTGCTGCCGACACCCACTGATTCCTTTCCATCCACCGCTGCCCATGTGTTGGGATGGATGGATGTAGCCCAGTGATCTCCTCAAACTGCTGAGGGTATCCAGCTGCAATCTCTGCATAACTAACGGCAACCAAAGCGTTTGGGGATGGAGTACAGCAGGGCACTGGGAGTTGTCCGTGTTTTTATCGTGCCCAGGCGGGCGCCCATCTGTCTCCCCTGGCACTCGGTGCTGATCTCCATCACCTCTCCCTCGTGATGCCACTTGACACATGACTGACAGTCAGTGCCCTGCACGCAGCTCAGAGCCCACTGCTCGTGGCTCCTTCAGCACAACAGATAAAACATTGCTTCAGTACCCGGCAATTTATAGCCATTTTGTTCTCATCCATCACTCAGGAAACAGCGCGGAGAGGCAGCTCTGCCTGGCATAAGCAATGGGTCCCTGATGCCAGAGAGAGCCTCCATCTCCTGCTCTCTGCATGGAGAGCCTTGCCTTGGTGACACCAGGCTGTGTTTTCCTTGGCCGTGGCCATGTTAGTGGATAGGCTGTGGGGCAGAGGGCCCCCCAGGGCTGCACTGGTCCCTGGGCAATGGATAACCTGCAGGCAGCACTCTGCTTGCCCAGCAGACATGGCGGCTCACAGCTTGCCCATTTTTTCGTACTTCTCACTCTTACTTCTGTTCTTGCATTCTCTTCCTCTGCAAGGACAAAACATCAGGGCACTTGTGAATCTTTCCCATTTTAATTGGTGACAACTGGTACTGCTCATCAGCAGTCCATGTCGTGGGAGTTTAATTTGATCTGATGACCGGTTAATAGTGGCTTTCCCGTCGGGACCTGGCAGTACTGCAGGCTGCAAGGAGTTTGTGCTCTCTCCATGCCAGCCCCCTGCTCATCTCTGGGATGAGGGGTCCTCCTCATGGCGTTCAGGCCTGGGGACAGGGGCAGGGTTTAGATGTGGCCGTGCTGCGGTCACACAGGGCAGGAGGGTCCATCCTGGCCAAGGCCGTGCATCTGGAACAGCATACGAGTACCTGACAAGTGTGTTTTATCAAGGATGGGCAGGATAATTTTGCACGTCCTTGTTTTGTCATTTAGGGCACTTAAAGTGTCACTGAGATTTCACTAGCCTAAAAGCTTATCTGTCAGCATCAGTGAGTTATTCCAGTAAAAGGCTATCATCAACAGCAGCAGGAGGAGGGGGGAAACCTGAAGGTTTTATATTCCAGGTTCTCTGCGGCCAATCTCAAGCCTTTTCTGCAGGCCTTGTTTATCTGCACAGCGGTGGCCAAAGCTGGTGGGCAGCGGTGCCCGGAGCCGGGCTGCAGCCATCCAGCTGCATCCCCAATGACACAGCAGGGATTTTGCTCATGGTTTACCATTTCTGAGTCTGTTTTAATGAGGTGGTGCCACTCGGATGCTGCAGGTTGTGGGCGTGCAGCACACAGGGCTGTGTGTAGGAGACAAGGGGAAAAGGGTCATGGGATTTCTTGGAGGGGACAAGAAATTGGAGTGGGGCGGCCTTGAGCAAAGCAAAAGTGAGATGTGCGCAAGTCTGGCTCTCTCTTCATTTACTTCAGTGCACTGGGAGATACTACCCTGATTTGTGCCTGATTTTGGGTTGCACCCCAGTAGCACAGTGTGGAAGGATGGAGGGCTGAGAGGGATGTAGGAGGGCAGGGAGAAGTGATGAGGGATGGATGGATGGGCAGATAACTGCCCGCTGCCATGGGAAGCTCGAGTTCCTTGTGTTGGAGCAGAGCTCCCGAATGAAGAAGTCGTGGCACTGTGCTGCCTTCTGCTGCAGGGACGCTTTTTCTGAACAGTGAACTGGAAAACAAACTTGCCTTGTGCAGTAAACAGATTTTAATGTGCTGTTAACTATATTTATATGACTTTCTGTCCAAGGAGGTGGATTTACAAACATATTAAATGGTTTTCACCCTGGTACATGACTGCTATGCCATATTTCATTTACTCTGGAAATCCAGTGGCAGACTGGATCATAAAAAAATGTTGTATAAACACGCATAAAATATTTGTTCCGAGCACAGAAGCAAATAAAAGAGGAGATGAGCTGGAGTGGGAGCCTGGGGGCCTGTCGAGCAGGGGAAACAGGGAATTCAGAGGGAAATCACACAAGTGCTATCAGCAGCGTGGAGTCAAAACACAAACGTTTTTCTGCTTCTGTCTGACGACGACACCTGCAGTTTCTCTCTTAGTTTTTGGGCTTTGGCCACCTGGTGTATATCGATTCATGCCATTCCTTTGCTTTGAAAAGCAAAATGAAGCTCTTATTCTTTGCGTGCGTTTTGTGATATAAAAAGTAAATATTTGCAACAGAACCTAAACAGTGACGTTGTCCCAACACACCTGGGAGCAGCACTGCTTCATCCCAGCAAAGCACATCCCTGGACAGCTGGAGGCTGTTTTCCCACCCTCTTCTCTTCTCCCCCACGTGGGAGTTTCTCTGTGCCCTCTGATGGAAAGCCCACACAGCAGAAAGACCCAGAGCATCACCAGCAGGCAGAGAAGGGCTTTGTTCCACGGTGAGAAGGGGACATGAGCTTATCAGTGCCCTGTCACCGTGTCTGGGTGATGGATGCCCACACGGTGCTGCCCTGACCTCCCGTTGTCCCTGGTTATCTGCTGGTGGCCAGCACCAGCCTTCTGCTGGTTCAAATCTTTCCATCATCTGAGCCATTAGCATCCCTGCCCGGAGCGCTGCTACTCTGAGAGCTGGCAGCAAAAAAAAAGGTCAAAACCATTCTCTAAAAATTGATGCACTTATGACCGGCGCTTCCCCAAACACTGAAAAGATTTTCTTTTTCCTACTTTCTTCCTTTCTCTCAACCTTCCTTCCATTTACAACAGTGAGTTGCAGCAGGAAGAAAGGAGAAGGGTAGGGCAGAAGGGGCAAAAATGAAAGCGAAAAGGAAAAAAAAACACCATTTGTAGTCTTCATTTCTTCCTTTGTTGGGCTGGAGGACGGTGGTGAAAAGAGGGTTTCTACTCCAAATGCAATGAAAGCAATGCCAATGGACAGCAATTTTTGGCCTGTGTTCTTTGACACGAACAGGGAGGAGGCATTCCTCCCTCCAGGTGTTTTCTGGAGCCAACATGGTTTGGGCAACGCCAACCCAACTGAACGTGATGACCGATAGGTGCTGTTAATGGGAGCTCCTGAGCGCCCTCCGCTCCTTGCTGGGGCATTCTGTTTGAATCGTGAACCATTCAGGTTGGAAAACGCCTCCAAGATCTCCAAGTCTAACCCCAACCCATCCCACCATGCTCACTGACAATGTACCTCAGCGCCACATCCCCATGGCTCTGGAACAGCCCCAGGGTTGGTGACGCCCCCCCCAATCTCCCTATGCAGCTGTTGCTGACCACCCTTTGGAGATGAAATTCTTCCTAATACCCAACCTGCTTGCTTGTCTAAAGAGCAGGGTCATGCTTCTGCTGCACCTTTCAGTGATGTGAAGGGTGGGTGCTTCCAGTGGAACAATTGCACATTCAGGGCAAGGACAGCTTTAAAGCTTCAACAGAAAAAGCATTTTTTTCTTTAAACTTCCTTTAGAATTGTATCAGTAATCCGCGGTTACTTTATTAATGCGGTATTAAAAGGACTTGAGGCCACTCACCAAATTCCTATTTCAAATAAATAATTACCGGAGCCAAGATAATTTATTAAATTAAATTGAAAAACCCAGACGTGCTCTATATTTGCCTTCAAGTAATTTATTTTATTATTTTTTTTAAATACCGCCTCCAAAACGACGCTGATTCTCACGCTGCCATATCCAGGGGCACTGCACTTGGGCTGGAATGCCAATGTGGCAGCACAGGGCTTTCTGTGGGCTGTGAGTCTCTGAATAAACCTCAGCTGCAGTCAGTGAAGGGCAAATACAGATTTGTTCTGAGTGGAACAGCCGGTGGTTTGGGAGTGATTTGATGCCCACAGTCCGGCACTGCTGGACAGGGTCTTCGTTTTGCATTTTGTGTCCCCGAGCAAAGACGTAGATGGACTCTTCTGAATTCACTTGGAAGTAAACAAACAGAAATCCTTATCGTTTCTTACGCCGAAAGTACATTGGCAGGAACCAAAGGGATGCATTATATATTATGTCATTTGCGTCCCATTTGCCTTTTAAAGAAATGAGAGAGAAAGATGAAAAGGAATGTTTGATGGCGCTTCCTATCATCTCTACAAAAGAGCTCTGCACTGAAGTGTTGGGCTTCTGCAAGGAGCGCCGCGTGATTCAACTTCTACACGGCACCAAAGAGCAGGGAAGGGCAGGAACAGCACACACCCTCATTTCAGCTCCTTTCATACCTTCGTTTGTGCTCGGATAATTTAATGCTAACGTCGGCTCTTGGATGGACGCACGATGCCAATAGCCCTCTGGTAGAGAGATCCCTTAATGGCAGCTTGTACAAGATTTGGTTGTATCTCATTTGTTGGTCATTTACAAGCAAGGCTGTTTCAATCAGCTGGTAATTTTTCATAAAGCGTTTTGATTAAATAAATAACGAGAGCGCGAGCGCAGAGCGTCGTTTTATTATTCAAAAAACCTCTGCAATCATAAGTGCTCTATTGATTGAGCTTTCCAAGCGCTCTGCACATAAATAACCATTCGTGTTAAAAAACGCCATCAAAACCAATGGTGCCGTTCACCAAAGGAAGGTGGCTCTTGCTCAGGTGTGGGCTGGGGGGAGGTCATGAAATTGCCTTCTATCATATGCGTGGAGAGATCCATGTCCAGAAGGAGAATGGTGACTGTGAGAGCCACAGATGTTATTGAGGTGCTCCAGCAAGTGCTGCTGTTGCCTCGTTTGAAGCTGATATTGTGTTTGATATTGGGTGTTTTTAGATTGCTGGGTATCACAGGGCTCCCCCAGTCCTGCAGGGGTATAGGGATTGGCCCCACCAATGGATGGAGAGCTTTGCTGGGATCTTATCTGTGGTTTTGCCGAGACACGTAATGGATCGGTGCTAAATCTGAACCTCAAAAAGATGCTGGTGTTTAAAAACAGGAAAGCTGTTGCATAATAGGGGAAATTGAGATGAGAATCCTTTATACGCCACGGTTACTTCAGAAGCAAGAATAAACAATATTTAAAAATGTATAAACACAGATGGCATATTTTCCTTAAAAAAAAAAAAAAAATAAGAGAGAAAGTTTTGAGAAAAATAAAAGCCTCTTAAAATAGAATAAAATATGAAAAGAAGGAGAAGTAGGTCGCCAAAAAGAAAAAAATAAAGGGAATTCAAAGTGAGGGGGGAAATGACAAAGTGGAAATCAAAGACGGAGCGCTGTGCAGCAGCATGGGGTTGTCACTGGGATCTGCATCTCTGGAATGGGAGTGGGAGGAATGCAGTCCCTGCCCCGTGGTGATGGCAGTGGTGAGGGTGGCCCTTTTGGTCCACTGTGCTGGGAGTTTAAAAAGCAGAGTTGCATTGCCTGGGAGTTGCTCAGGAATCGGTGACGAAGGGGAGAGACATTTCAAAGACTCATTTATTTGCACCATTAACCATTTTAACTGCCTCTCTCGGATAACAATGATTGCAGTGGTTAGGAGAGCAGGTGTTGGAGTAATAAGGGTGATTGAAAAGCGTTGGATGGTCATTATTATTAACACTGGTCATAAAAAGGAAATAGGGATGCGTATACGCCCTGTGTTCTTTTATGCCCTTCTGTTTTATGGACTGATGGTTCTTCTACCTGGGCTGTCCCAGGGTGAGCTGCTTTGGTACGGTCCAACCTCAGCACTTGAAGGCACTCATCCCTTCATTCTCCGTTCAGAATAAATAGCACGCTGTGGTCAGTTGTCTCCTGCTGAAACCCCTGTAGCGGGAACTTAGCGCTTAATAGGTTCCAGAGATAGGAATCCAAGCTCGTTTGGTGGTGTTAATTTAAAAAATATCGCCGCTTCCCGGGGATGAGCAAACACACAGGTTGTGTAAAAAGACACAGATTGTGTGAAAACACGCTGGTTCTGTAAAAATAATGCTGATGGAGCAGCACCTCTGCTACTCCAGCAAGGTGAACGTGCGGAGCCTGTGACGTCCTTTGGAGAACGTATGTGGCACGGGAGGGAGCTCTGGGTTAACGGGGACCCAACACCCAGTGGGAAAACTGAGCCAGAGAAACGCAGCTTGGAAATACCACACACCTTCTTAACAATGAGGGTAATTAAACTCTGGAGCACTTTAACAAAGGAAATGATGAATTTGCCATCGTTTGCTGTCTTCGAGTGGAGATTGGATGGGTTCCTAGAAGATAAGCTTTAATTCAAGTGCACGATTGGACTCTGTAGTGTTAAATTATGGATAAGATGAGTAACTCTCTCCACCAAAGGACTGAGGGGTGCAATATTCTGACATATGTTAAGCAGTAAATCAGATTAGACTATCGGAGTGGCCCCTCTTGGCCCCAGAACCCATAAATATTCACTTCCATTATAATTAGCTCTTGCACCGCTTGCACTCCGGTTTACCAGGTGACCATAGAAACGTCAAAGTGCTTCGAAGCAAATCTTGTTCCCACAGGAGAACATATGGATTGTGTCATTGGCTTTGGTGGGAGCCAGGGAGGAGGCACAGCCTCCAACCCAGGGAGGTTGGGGCCTCGCTCTAATCTCACCCTTAGGCTCTACAAGGGAAAATGGCAGCTCTGGCTCTCAAGCTGCTATTTATTCATTCACACTTAAGGCTACATTTCTTGCTGAATCAAAGGCTTTCGCAGCAGATCTTGTGCTTTTAAGTCGGCTCTGTTTGATGAGGGCAGAGTGGTGGTTTCTCCTTTGCTCTCCCAGCCCTGCGGAGGACCTTTATGTTGGTGGGCAGCGAGGGTGATGTGGGGCAGAGAGCTGGGGAACCACTGCACCTGGATCATTGCAGTAGGGCTGGGATGCAGCATGCCCATCCCACCCCCCAGCACTGAGCTCCTCGCTCCGGGCACACAACACCTCTCAGGGCAGAGCATCACTACGGGTTGCTGCTTGTGGAGGGTTTTCATGCTGTTTATTGAAGGTGTTTTATTTCTGAATTGTAGCTTCAGGTTAAATTCCTCCCTGTTGAAGCCGGCGGCTGCAGCAGCACCTCAAAGCTGCGGAGGTATTGGATGTGAGAGACTTTTTTCTTTGCTGAGAATCAGCATTTTGTGTGGTTTGTTGCCACCAGGAGCAGGATTGGAGTCCCTGCAGGAAAACTGGCAAGAATAGTTTTCTCTTTTTTCTTTTTCTTTTTTTTTCTTTCTGCCTTTAAGTTGAGCAAACAAGACAATGGAGGGAAAAATGGGGGGAGTGTGAGCACCCAGCAGGCTGGTGAACCATTCCTCTGCCTGTCTGCTTTTAGCTCTGCTCCACAACCCAGTGTGGTGCAGGAGAAGGGGCACTGCTGGCACCTCTGGGACTGCCCTCTGCCCCATTGGTGCTGGGGGAGTGCAGAAGCAGGGATGCAGCCTTGGGATGTATGGGGAGCTGCTCTGGACGCTGCCAGAGTGCCCACCCAGTGGGAACAGCAAGCAAGCAGACCCTGTTAATAGGAATGAGTCATGAAGGAGTATTGGTGTGGAATCAGCAGACAGTTGTGTTTAACTCAAGTTGAGTACATCTCTGCAACACTGCCATGTGTTTGCCCTGTGCATAGGAGATAGTTGTGTTGTTATACATAGGTCTACCATGTATGAAAGGGTATTTGTGTGTTCAGATGACTCAAGACGTGATCTTGTCATAAAAGGCCAATATGTAAAACATACACTGCTTGTACAGTGGGAGCAGAAAAGCAACAGGTTTTCATTTTGTGTGGGAAAGTAAACGTGATAATCTTCCCATCTCAGGCTGTTTTGGGCACACGCTGTAATACTGGGGCATGTTGCAACAGCAAAATGGAGACCTCTGAAAAACCACTCCAGGATCAGTGAGGGGCTGCGTGCTTCTTGCTTTCTGCAATGCATTCAGCTCAAACGTGCTACATTTGCACAGTGTGTGGTTTTCCTCCTGGCCAGGCCCAACGGGCTGACCCTGGGATGTATCTTGCTTGCTTGCTCGTTGCTGATAATGGCACTTCGATTGGGATTTGGCCAACAGCTGTGATGCTGCAAAAAGCTGCACTGATGTGGATGGTGGGAGTGAAAGCAGGGAGCAGTGTGAGCATGTGTGGGATGGACCGTGGTACCTGGCACACCTTCCAAGTGCCAGCCTCTACCACTGTAAGCCCATGTAAGCTGAAGGGTGTTCGGTTCACAGGCTGCCCTTTCCACATGAGATGAGTTCATGTAGAACAGGAGACCTGAATATGCATTTAAAGTCACTGTCTCTGGAAGCGCTCCAGAACCGTAGCCATGTGGCACTTTGGGGATATGGTTTAGTGGCACGGTGTTGATTGGGTTGGGGTTGGACTTGGTGACCTTGGAGATCTTTTCTAAACTTAATGATTCTGTTTATTTGAAAACAAACGGGTTCTGCTGGTTTGAGCTGAGCTGCACTCACACTGATACTGTAACACGCTGTGCTGTGGGTGTTCCTCCCCGTCAATTAGAGCTCCATCCTAAAAAACGAATGCACAAAATGGTTCAATGAGCGCATAACACTCCCATTAAATCAGTGTGACTCCTCATGCACTTCAAGTAAAGCCCGTACGCTGTTTAGCAAGCTTTTAACCTATTCATTTGCACTGCCAAGGGAGTCGTGGAAATATTAGGCACCATAAATGGAATTGAAAAGGGGAAAAACAAGGAAAATACGTCAGGAAATGAGAAATCAGCACAAGGGCATAGGGAGGTGCAGCCACAGAGCGCAAGGATGTCCTGGGAGGCCGAGGAACCCCGGTGCTCACCGGGCAGCAAAACGTCACCAGCGATTTAAAAGCAGGAGAGCCATCTGATCTCTCAACAGAAGACTAAGAAGCCCACCAGCCCCTTTTCTGAACATTTCAACAAGTGCTGATGAGAACTGTGGATGTGGACCTGCAGACGAATGGCACCACTAGTGCTAGCGCATGCCCCAGTGCTTCTCAGAACCCACCTGTGACTGACTTGAGATTTCGTTGCACAACAGAGAGGTTCTGTGCCAATTACTCCAGTGCATTGTAATAGAGATCTGAAAACTTGAAACTAATTTTGGAAGTAGAAGCCATGAGCTGAGAGAGGAGGCTTGAATCGATTCTTCAGACAAGCACCCAGCACAGAAAAAGCAGCTGCACAGTTTAATTGCTGCTTTTATTCGTGGCATAACCACGCTGCTTTTAAACATTTAAATATTTATTCTTTGTTTCTTTTGCCATTAACACTTAAATGCTTTGATCTCTCATATTGAAGAACTCCAGATTTTTGCTTGCTGTGGAACCAGATTTAATTCAGAGCAAAGACAGCCCGTAATCACAGCCCGTGAACGTGCGATCAAAGAAAATGAATACGTCTCTCATGAATCAACAAGCTAGCAGGGGACAGATTCAGACATCACCACAGTTCTGGGCCAGCACTTCAGACCCTTCCCCACTGCTGTTTTCATCAGCAAAGAGCTTAATGTTGGTAAAGCTCTGCAGTACCTTCTCCTTAGAAGCTGCTACACTGAAGTAATTACCAATGCAGCGAACACTGGGGACGTGCAGACACACAAAGATTCCATTACTTTTGTGGTTTTGCCCAATAATCAGCAATAGATTTTTTCTCCTTCGGTCTCGATGCTTGTGTCTTTGCACTCTGGGATGTTACTGTTATCCCTGCTACACGCAGTGACCCACCTTGCCACGTTATCTGCACGTTGTCATTAAGTGTAGGGAGGTACATCGCAGTTCTGTTGTAAAACAGAGCATTTTAAGAACAGGCACCCAACATAAAAGAAACGACTGTATGAAAATGTCATCCTTCAACAGAACTGTTTTTATTGTGTAGTGAAAGACTGCATCTAAAACCAGAGGAAGAGGAATATCAAACAGTAGATTTTACCTACAGAAAGAAGCTGTTGAGATTTGAGTGGGTAAATTTCGTGCCCCAACAGAAAAGAAGCAGTGACTGGGACTTCCATCTGCATCTGATCAACTGTTAAGAAACAAGGTAACATAAGGGTGCAGCGGCTCAGAAGACTGGCAAACAGAAAAGAACCTGGAGATACATCTAGTGTATGCTGTGGGATGGCTTGGTGAGGTGAGCAATCAGCTGGCAGTTTTATCACTTTCTCCATTCTCTATTAGTTTCCTTTTCTTTTCATCCGTTTTCCTCTTGAAGATGCTATCTCTGTAGAACTGAAGTTCTTTGATGCTTTCCCTGATGTCATCAAGCGCTCTGAAAGAGAATTAAGGAGAGTTTCAAAATGCCTGCACACGTCTCCAGCTACATCCAGATTCTAATGCTTCTAAAAAATTCCAGGCAAGAGATAAAGAAATAAAACTCTGACATGCATGGATCACAAATCTGTCAGAAATAAACACAAGCCTCGCTATTCTTCGGTACTTGGAAAGCAATAAAAGTCCACCAAGGCTGACATACCAGAGAGTAATGTACAGCTTATTAGTTTGTGCCACTGTGGGACATGGAAGCTCTCAAAAGCCAGCAGGTTCTACAGCTTCAACTATTAAAAGCAATTCACTATCGATCCAAGACGACAAAGAGATGAGGGCTCGAGAGACCTGTTGGCAGCTCCTGCTTTGGCCACTCATCTGCTTTCTCCATCAGCACAGGTGACTTGACTTGTTTGGACCCAGTGCCTTTTGTTACTGTGCTCTGACTGTGAGGTCTGTGCAGCAGCAGTAATCTTACTGCACGTTTTCACTGTGCAGCACACCTACCTGTGACTTCCACCGTCTCTACAATCATCGTTCCTTCTCTTTTTATACCAGAGCCTCCTCTCCTGCCTAGCAAAGCCACGTCAAAACAAAGAGGTAAAGATGCAGCTGTTTCCTTTCACTGTCATTTAGGAAAGTCAGAGCCGTACGTATCAAATAACACCTACATAAAGCCCAGTGTAGGCATTCTAGTGCATGGGTGTGCAAATTTAGTCTGAGCAGAGGAAAGAGCAAAACGGATACACTCATTGTGCAAATGGACTTAACAAAGCCTATGGATCCCAAGTTTTACACAAGACCCACAGTCTCCTCTATTCAGAAGAACTCTATTAGCAAATGTAGCTTTCCAGAAGTTACGTGTTAATACTGCACAGCATATTTCCTTCAAAAACCTCAAAGCAAGCCCAACTTTTAAGGATGCCTCAGATGCCGGCAGGAGCGTAACTCAAAATGAAACCTTTTCACAGAAAGGAGAACAAGCTCTCTGCCATATTACAAACTCAGGAAATAGCCAGGAACGGAACTCTTATCTCCCTATGTGCAGTTTTCCAATTTTAGAGTATCTATGAACAACTTTTGCCCAATTCAAGGACAGAAAAGAAGCCCTGTTCAGCTAGCTTTTTCATGTGGTCTCTCACCGTGATGCCTAAGAAGTGATAGATGTATCTCCATTGCCAAACAAGCACTGTGGCTTGAATAGTAAACACACGGAATCAGAACAGATAAGGACGTTTTTTGATTCTCTGTATTTTTGTAATTCCTTTCCTTACGCTACCCAGGCTTTTGGCTGGAGAATACAAACTATGTGACAGGGTGTACAATCATACCACCTCTGCTGCCTTTTTCATTAGAACAAACATGACTGGAAATCAAAGGAATCACACAGCTCCACATTCTGCCCATGAGGTGCATGGTTCCTGCGTGACAAGCCATGCTTTGTTAGAGATAAAAGTAGAGATTTTCACCTGTGAGAAGCTGCTTTCTTTGGTGCAAATTCATATTCTTCTGGATACCAGCGTCTGTAAGTGGAAAGAAACCCCATTTTAAAAGGAAATTGGGATTCAGTATCACGCCCAGTGGCTGCTTTGGGTTTGTTACAATTGGTGAAAGAAGTTCAGTTAAACCGGCACACAGAGAAGGCACAACCCTGTGAACCCAAGCGCTACAAACACCAGAGGACACCACTCTTTATGGGCTCATTCTGTGCATCAGCCTGAACAGAAGAGAGGAAGATATGAAAGAACGAGATGGCTGCGCACAGCTGTCTGCCAGCAGCCTTCAGCCTTGTTTTAAAGAGGTGCGTGTCAGTGCCACGTAACAGGCTTCCCTAGATTATCTTTTATAGAGATATTCAATTTGGAGAATATTTACCTGCAAAGCTCTTTGACGGTGCTCACATCAATGATCCTGTAATGAAGATGCCGCATGAACTGAGGCATGTACTTGTCAAGAAACTTCTTATCTGCATGAACAGAGTTACCTACAAAGACACAGAACAAGACATTTCTTCAAAGGCATTGCAAAGCTACTACGAGCATCTAAACTAGAAACAGGCTGAGCAAGCTTGGGAAAGATCATAGGGGTATGAAAAGCTATTCACAAGCAGCTCATATATCTCATTTTCTAGCAAATATGATTGTAAAGGTTTGTCAGATTCTCATTTCAGGATCACACATGGTTTAAATACATAATCCCTATATTAATTCTTCAGTTACTACAATTTCTGTCGCACTGATAAGTATCAAAGCATTACACAAGAATCGGGTTTTCCACTGAGCGAAGAGAGGCATTGGTATTAATTTCATTTAGCCATAATCCCAAGGCCGTACGTAAATGTCCCGAGTGCAGTGCCAGGTAATAGGACAATTGGAAGATTCATGTTTGATGCTTCGTTTGAAGGAAAGATGCTGTTCAGTTTACAGTTCAGATTTTTACAGCCACTGATTTCTATCGGCCGTTAAGTTGCCCTTCCCAATTATAACTGTACAATGGAACATTAATGCTCAAAAAAGAACTTTCAGCTTCCTGCAGTAACGACGCGTGATATCTGCTTTAGGGAATCAATAGAAAAGATGATGCCATTACTAAACCTTTCTCCACTTGCAGATTTTGATTTGCATGCTAGATCTCTGCGCAGAAAACTAAAGCATCCCTGCCATGTGCATCAACCGGCCTCGCAGCATCCAGCTGGGAACTGCAGGGGGGGTGACATTATTATTATTATTAAGAAAGAACCCATTTTACCTGCAAGAGGACAGAGACCAGGGGGCGTCTGTTGTCGTACAAAGGACAGGAACTCATACTCCGCCTGCTGCAATGAAATTTTACTCTCCTTCACAGCCTTAGTAAGGCCAGACTGCAAGAAAGAACCATCCGTCAGAAACGAGATAGACGTTACCTTCAAAGCTATTTCTAGAAATGCTCAGCAGCAAAAGACCAGGCAGACATGCACTGCTTGCTCCCCAGCACGCCCGGATGAGGTAAGAGGACAAATTCACTTGGTGTTTGATCACATTCTGGCAGATCCAATTGCTTTTGTTCACTCTGGATATCTATAGGGCACCTCTTCAAGACGTGCAAACCATCACAAGTGAAGGCGACCACAGCACATTCCTAACGACGGCGACTCTCCTCTGAGTTTCCTCTCTGTTGCTGAACTTTCTGGAGGTGTTACTCTCAATTACTGAGACATTATGCAAGCCTCATTTACACACCTGCATGTACATGATCCAGGAGAGTATTACATTTCTGTCTAACGAGAGGCATTCACCTTCCCAGCATAGAGCAGTATGTATAAATAAACAGAAATAATCAGAATCCCGGCTTAAGTGTTTATCAAGATTCCTATAAATCAGAAAAGCTCCTTCCTTCTTCTATTTTTTTTTCCTTCCCCCAATAGTTAAATGTCAAATCTGCTCTAAGTGTTCTCAGTGATTTATTTCCATCTGGCTATGCTATATATTTCCGTGACTGTGCCGCAAAAATCTACTTGACAGATCCAAGTGGTGGTTAAAAAATTCATTATGTGGCTGCATTTTCATCTATATTCTAATTGCTTCTCTTTTCTTAGTCAATTAAAAATAAGTAGCTCCTCAGGAGCAGTGATAACGTACGCCACCATCTTCAATTCACTTGTGAGCTGAAGTTGAGTTTGTGTCCTCAACTGCAGAAGGGGAAAAGCTCCCATCACAGTAAATTAATATTCATTTTCCAAACCTTTGCTAATCCTTCCTAGGGAGAGTAAGATGCTAAAGGGGGGAGGAGGGAGGGGTTGTGAGTGTCTTAAAACTTCAGCACTTAATTGAAAACTGCCTTGAATTTAAATTTGTAATCAAGGATTTGAAAATCCATTCACTTTCTTGCTGAGGGCAAGGAGGAAGTTTTCCTTGGTGACTGAAAGAACCAAAAAATAATCTATTCTTGCAAAAGTTAAGTTTTCAGTGAGAGAAGAATAAAACTAGGCTTACAGCGCTGAGGGGGACAGGCAAAAAACACAGTAAATCAGTCTGTTTAGTTCTACGAGTGCCTTAATTTTCACTGATAAGTTTGCTTTTTGCCAGCTCTGGAATATTCTTTGCCAACTTTGTAGCTACTGTTAGCCAGGACTTTACAGCAGGTCTTGCTCTTCTCTGAAAGAACTGTTCTTTGCTTATTTCATGCCACACAGAGGAGGTCTGACAGGAGGAGCTGGCTGAGGAGTTCCAGGGAACTGAACCCAATTTCTTAATCTCATGCCGAGGGGCACAATGCTTTGAATGTGGCAATAAGCAGCGGGTATCAGAGTTCTGGATCCTATTCCCAGAGCCGCCCAGGCTTATCTCACCCTGTCTGCAGCTTTCTGTGCGCTGTTGCTCTGTCCCTCTCCTGGATCCATTCGCTGCCCGTTGCCCTTTGCTGATGGTTCTCAAGTTAGAATGCAGCTTCGAGCACTATTCAGGCTTATAATCATAGGACGGTTTGAGTTGGAAGGGACCCTCAGAGGCCGCCTGGTGCCACTCCGTGCAGTGCACAGGGACACCCACAGCTCCAGCAGTGCTCAGAGCCCCATCCAGCCTGACCTTGGCTGTCTGCAGGGACGGGGCACCACCGCCTCTCTGGGCAACCTGTGCCAGTGCCTCACCGCCCTCAGTGCCAAACCTTCTTCCTTATCTCCAGTCTCAATCTCCCCTCTTCCAGTTAGAAGCCATTTCCCTTTGTCCTACCACAACAGACCCTGTCGGAGAGTCTGTCCCCTTCTTTAGCAATAAGCCAGGATACCAACCCCATGCCCCTCTGGGACAACCGAGCAGTCCCCAGTGTTACAGAGACACAAACATGAGCTGCAGCACACCCTGGATGACACGTGGGACTTCAGGAACAGCGCTACACCGCAGCTCTTCGGTTCGGATCGCAGACAACACTTCCAGTCTCCCCTTCCCTCTGTCCTCTGTTTGACCGCACAGCTCTTATCCCTTTGTAGGTGAGAGCACTGCGAGCCATAACTCCGAACTGCACCGTTCACACGGCCATACCTTGCCGTGGTGCTCCTTGCACCACTCGGACATGCCGTCCAGCAGCTCATCGGGCTGCTTGATGATCAGGTTGGGGCCCTGCGGGGAGGAAAACGGCGACGGTCACCGGAGCCCTTCCCGAGGATCGCTGCCCAGCTCGGCCCCGCGAGGGCTGGGGGTGCTGAGGCTCCCCGGGCCCGGCCGTGCTCACCTCGGCCAGCACGTTGAGGTCGGAGTCGGTGATAAGGCAGGCCATCTCCAGGATCTGGTCCTTCTCCACGTCCAGGCCGGTCATCTGCCACACAGCGGAGCGGCACCGTCATCGCGGCCTCCCCCTCTCCGCGGGCCGCCCCGCTTTCCCCCCCCGCCTTCCCCCCCTCCTCCCCCTTAACCCCCACCCCTAACCCGGCACACCCCGCACCTCCAGGTCCACCCAGACCATGCGCTGCCCCATGCCGCCGCCTCCGGCCATGGCCGCCGCCCGCCGCCGGCCCCGCCACAGCCGCCCGGCGCAGCTCCGCAGGCGACCGAGGCCACCGCGGCTGCCGCCGAGCATCGCGGCCAGGCCGCAAAGCACCGCCGCCGCACTACATTTCCCGGCAGGCCCCGCGGCGGCGGCCCCAGGGCGAGAGCGGGGGGAGAGCGCGGGGGCTGCTGGGAGGCGTAGTTCCGGCCGCGGAGGGCGCCGGGAGCGGCGGGCGGGGCGCGACGCGGAACCTCCCTCAGGATACGGAAGGCTCCGCTGCGAGGACTTTATGGTACGGCTTAAAACCTTGTTTGCTTCTACCCTTAGGTAAAGGGAAATGCGTGAGGCTGCAGCTGTTTCCTGCGTGGCTGCAGTTAAACCAACCCGGCTCTGCTTCCCAGCCGCTATGAGGACTTTTCGTGAAGGAACTGCACCATCAAAGGATAAAACGCGGGTGAATTGAATGAACAAAACCAGACTGACACAGCATTAAAATAAGTACGGTTTATCCACGGGGAGACTAGGTAGGATTCTTCTTCAAGACAAGGTGTATACAAAAGGAATCATTTCTGTATCAAAACACACTTGAGATGCCACAAAGCATCGTACCGCTTAAAATCTGTTTAAAAAGATGTGCAGCTACACCTGGTACAGAGTGCCTCCCTCAGCTGCACTACAAAAATACACAGACTCTTTATAATACACGATGCTTTCTCTTAAACCATGGCACGTTTGTTTGTTTTTTTTGCATAAAGCCCTGAGGTGTAGAGTTCAGACGTTTAAAATCGAGCTGCTAGGTTTGGACGATTACGTCGTCACTAGATTTACAAACATTAAAAGGGAACTTTTGATTTATCTTTCTTTTGCATAAAGTTCTTTAAAGCCCACTGTGTGTGTCAGTGCCGCGTCAAGCGCCAGGTGCCCTCTCTGTAGCTCTCTCTTCTGCTGTCATAATCGTGGCTCCACGCACTGCGATTCCTATCGTCGTAGAATGGTTCATCTCTGCTCCCCCTGTAGTGGTGCTCAGAGATGTGCCCTCTGTCTTCAAAGCCGTAGTCATCCCTTTTGCCCCTGCCATAATCAGGCCCCCGGTCCCCTGCACGCTGTTCTCGGCCCAAATGCCTGCTGTCCGGGTAGTAGGGATGGGAGCCCATCCTGCTCTTACGCAGTGCTGCAATGTCCGGACGCCGCAGCATGTGGGAGGCTGATGGGTGACCAAGAGAGTGGCCGTGCTGGTACCCAGGCACAGCAAAGCCAGGCTGAAGCAGCTGCCACGCAGCGCCGTGCATCTGAAAAACAGAAGGAAAAAGGCTCAGTGGATTCAGTGCGCGTTCCTGCTGGCAGAGAGCTCAAACTATTCTACAGCACAGGGTCCAGACACATTTCAAGCTCCTATGTCGGCCTCTAAGTTCTACATTAATCAAGCTGCAAATGCAAGGGAAAATGGAAATGCACCAACAAAAGGAGATTGAACGCAGACTGGCTGCTACTGATTGCTTTATCTACAGCTCAACTTGTAAAGCTCAAAGACTGCCCCGGCGTTAAACAGCTCAGTAGAAGGAACCATCTATCTTCTAGAACTGTCAGTTCAACACTCCAAAAATACGTTCCTGTGATGTAATACAATAATTACAGGAAGCATCTAAGTACTGAAAATCAGCAAACAGCTCCTTCGCATGTCATCATCCATCAGCTGTGAGTGACTGCAGGGTTAGACACCATGAAGAGAAGAGCACAGCTTACCCCTGCTTGTCTCTGAAGGTTGTCATGAGATGGCAAAGACCTCTGCATAGATGAGAACCCTGCCGCTACCATACTATCTGTATTCCTGTCGTGTCTGCAGAAAAAAAAGATTAGGAAAGTTAGTCTTACATGTTTCTAACACGAGACTATTGCCAGTCTAAGGGGCGTTTGCTGCAGTCACATTGCTACTATCAGGAAAAAGAAAAATAGGTAAGTATTACCCTTAGCTCACTACCGGTGTGAGAAACTAGTGCAGACAGCTTGTATGGGGTATGTGGCAGCACTCGCTTCACATCACCACATCTTTTCTATGCTTGTATGAAAACACATTTTAATAAGGAATGTCACTTGGGCCAGAAGCACTGGTGAAACAGATCTTCTGAAAAAAAAAAACATGTTCAAGATGATGGTGGGTTTTTTTGCATTAGGTTTTTAGGTACCGAGAATGCAGGGTACTGAGGGTAATAATAATGCAAGTACTTAATCCGTAGGGAAAAAAAGGCTGAATTGTGCTTGGAATGAGAATTGGGGAAGCTAAATGTGTGAATACGTTTTCCAGCTTGAACAATGCGTACTTCTGGTGCAGCCTCATACCTGCTGGCTGGATGTGGTGTTCCAGATGGGCCCAGGCTGGCTGCTCCATGCGGTAAACATGACGAATTACTGTCCTGAGATGCGTGGCTGCTCCCTGAGGAGAAACATGAGATCCGCAAAGACAGGTTGGAGCAACTTGGATATGAAACGAACTTGTAAGATGCTAACTGTTTCCACATGCTTCATTAGCTCTCAAGTATCATCAGCAAACTGCAAAAGTACATAACCCAGCTTCCAAAACAAGACAGCACAACTGCCTTAATGCCCAGCTGGGGAAGCTGCAATCAGGCTGCGAAGTTCTGGCCAACATGCCTTGCTTTAGTGGAGTCAAATACAGCGTTTAGCACTAGCATGATAAATTCAGAAGGGCTTTCAGGGGTACAGAAAATAATCAAATAAAATCAAAGAAAAGCCTCAGCTTGGGCACTGCCCATGCCCAAAACTGGCAGACAGATCCCCTGGCAAAGCACAAGGATAAAAAGCACAACCCTATGTGATGGCACTGCTCTGCAGCATCACCAGGGAGCAGGTGAGCAACACTATGGCAGAAGCACATGCAACAGCTGCTATAAGCCAATAACTGTAACTCTGCCAGGCCTCCGGGAAGGAAGGAGGTGGCAGTTTTCTTTCCATCTAGTAACAAGGTTACTGAATGCTTCTGTGTACCTGAGCGGAACTGAATGTTGATGGGCCGTCCATAGAGCTTGATCCCATTAAGGAGATTCATTCCATAGGGGACAGATTCTTCATGCTTGAAACTCACAAATGCGAACTGCTTTTGTTTACCATCTTTATCTTTAGGGATCTTAACCTTAATTACCGGACCTGCCTGTGAATTATAAAGCAAAGCAGTGTTAAAGGACAAATCAAGCAGCTCCTCAAAAAGGAAAACCTAAACCAAGCAGCACATAATGGAGCAGCAGGAGGAATGCCACCGATGCACCAGGTGACATCTGACTCACAGAATAGCTCAGGTTGAAAAGGACCTTAAAGACCATCTGGTCCCAACCACTTGCCATGGTCAGGGCTGTCCCCCACCAGCTCAGGCTGCCCAGGGCCCCATCCCACCTGGCCCTGAGTGCCTGCAGGGATGGGACACCCACAGCTCTCTGGGCAGCAGTGCCAGCACCTCAGTGTCCTGTTCTGCTATCCCTCTGGATTACATCCCTTCCTCGCACCGTGTCAGTGGCACCATTCAGCTCGCCGTCACCAGCAAACTGCCATGGATGCACTCGATCCCACTGTCTTGTTTTGGGTCGCCCAGGTGACGTCTGGGGCCGCACGTAAGGCGCAGAGCCCACGCGGGGGCGCCGCTCCGCACACGGCGGAAGTTTGCCCGCCCGCAGCCACCGTACAAGCCAGGGCCCGCCCCATTATGGCGCCGGGAAGCTGCCCGCCCCTCCCCGCCCCGCCTGATCGAGTATAAAGCGCGGCGGGCGGTAACCCCTACCTGATGGAACAGCTCGAAGATCAGCTCCTCGGTGACCTTGGGGTCCAGGTTCCCCACGAACAGCGTCCGATCCGCTTCGGCGGCCGTTCCCCCCATTCCGCGGCCGAGTAGCCCGCGCTCAACGGGGCCGCCGCTCGCTCCTGCGCAGGCGCCGAAGGAGGCGAGGTCACGTGGTGGGCGCGTGCGCGCACCGCCTACTTCCGGCAGGCTGGGCGGAAGGAGCCGGTGGGGGCGCGGATGTGGGGTTATGGGTCGTGCTGAGGTGGAAACGCGGTACGAGCTCGTTTGTTTCTCAGGAAGCAGCAGGGGACCGCGTCGTGAGCTCGCAGTCTCGCCGAGGTCCGGGTAGCCGTGGCCTGGTTGTGTTTGGGCTGAAGTGCTTTTCGTGAAGAAAGGCTGAGAGCTGTAGTTATTTAGCTTGGAGAAGGGAAGGCTGTGGAGAGGCCTCGCCGTGGCCTTCCTATGCCTAAAGGGAGCTACTAAGCTCGAGGAGAGTGACTTTTTACATAGGTAGATAGCGGTAGGATAAGAGGGAATGGTTTTCAACTAAAAGAGGGGAGGTTTGGGTTAGCTGTAAGGAGAAAATTGTTTCCTCACAGGGCAGTGAGGCGCTGGCGCTGCTGCCCAGAGAGCTGTGGGTGCCACATCCCTGCAGGCACTCAGGGCCAGGTGGGATGGGGCCCTGAGCTGGTGAGGGTAATGAGCCCACAGCAGGAGGTGGGGCTGGCAGGGGCTTTAGGGTTTCTTCCAACTTGAGCCCTTCTATATCCTTGCCTTTGTTCTATGAGTGGTGGCTGCTTAGCTGCATGAGCAAGTTCCTGCTGCAGCTTCAGGAGCGGGCAGTGCACTCAGTGAAGCTGCTCAGTGCAGTAGGGGAGGCTCCTGGAGCCCTCACTGCTGACAACAACTGCTGACTGGTGGCTTGAGCACACTTGAGCTGACTACGACGCGAAGATTGATGATGATGTACAGCAGGTCACTTCCACGCTAACATAAGGGGCCTTCAAACAGTTGCCAAATGGTTCCGATCAAACATCTGGTTTAAAAACTCGGATCCAGATTTTAAAAACTAACTAAATGGGTGGCATCCAGGTGCAGGAAAGCTTGGAATGAGTCTTGATTCCTGGAGGGTGGAGAAATTGTGACGGGAAGCTTTGTGTCTTGTCCTTAGGTTCTCACCCTTTTCTTTTTACGGGTTGCTACTTTGAGAGCTCAGCTGCAAGCAGTAAGATGAGATAACTTTTTAGTGTGACTACAAAAAGCTGCTGTGGAGCCAGGCCTCCAGGATGGTGGATAGTTGTTGGGTTTTTTTAATAATAAAAGGAAAAAAAAAAAAACCCACAGTGTTGATTGGAGAACTGAGCACTTCATTTCTTCATTCTGTTTTATTGCTGCAATACTCTGTCTGATCGCCTCTACCATCCCAAGTACTGCCTCTTGTAATGGCACTAACCCAGGCAGGCTGCTTTGTATTCCTCCTTTAAGCAGCTGCATTACACTTTAATGTGAAGATGGAACTTCTGGTTTTATGTTTGAGCAGAGTTCTGGACAGTTATCTTTCAACTAATGTATTTCTCCAGTGTTTTGCAAAATAGCTCCCTTTTCCCATGTTGTCTGATTATATGGTAAGTACAGTTCTCAGCTGTATTTTGTGATAACCCTGAATATTTTAGAACATGCTAGGTGTAAAACAAGGGTATTTTCCATCTGGAAAAAAAAAAAACCAACCAAAAGGGGAAGTTCTACTTTCATTTTTCATTAGATTTCAATGCATTATGGCATATCCTATTTTCTTGTTAATTAGACCCTGTTCATTTTCTTCAGTTCATTACTTACTACCGCACCTAGAATTTATATTCATTTGGCTTAATCGTGTTCGCCTGGTTAAATTCTAAACAGTTACTCATTCAGAAAGGAAATTATTACCCTACTCTGCCAGGACTTCCACTTTGGCTTAATTTCCCTGGAGCCTCATTTACTTTCTTCTGTGTTTTTATTTTTTTTTTCTTTACTGGGTCCCCTTGGGTTTGGCTGGAATTGTTTGACAGCTTCACCATCATTGTCTTTCCACGCGTGGGTTGGGCATCTCCAAACGGGTGCTGCAGTTTTGCACTTTGTGCTATGGTGATGTGGTGATGGACTCCTGCTTGCTCCTGGCATTCTTGTGTGGCCCATACTTGAAAAAAAATGCCCTACAATGGAAACTATTTCAAATTTTGCACCTGTTTTTTTTCCTAGCACTGTTTGCAACCTTGCCCCCCCCCCCCCCCCACTGCCTGATACTTGAGAAAGCAGCATCCATGCCAAACCATGGAGGCAAGAAGTTCTCAGATCGCTGCTTTCACTCGCGGGCGATGTCATTGTCATCACCTCTTCCCAGCTCACAGGCTGAAAAAGGAGCATGGCTGCTTACTGGCCTGTTTTTACAGGTTGCTGCTCTTTGGTTCCAGATCCCTGAGCCTCCCTTCCAGCAAGGCACGGGGCTCCAGCAGTGTCAGACAGTCCACGAACCCATGGTCTGTCTGTCCTATGTCTGCAGTGCACCCTCAGAGCTGATTGCACGTTGGCAGCGCCTTCCCTTTCGCCTGATTGCACACGCTCCTCGGGTTATTCAGCTGCCTCGATGACTTCTCCGTGCAGATGACAATCTTTTCTCGCTGCTGTGGTAAATGGGGCTGCTCGATTGAAAGTGGATGCTTGAAAATTCTCCATGCCCTGCTATCCTGCCAGAAAACAGGTGCCTGTAATTACACCAAATGATAGAGAGATCAGTCAGACAAAGCCATTGAAGATGACAATTCTTTCACTGGAGAGCCTAAAAGAATGGGTCACACCAGCTAATACAATAACAGCACACCTTATCCCTACATGCAATTTTCATTAGGGCCATTGAACACCTGTGACTGACACATGTACAAAGAGAGGGCGAGAAGCAGAAAGAATAGCAGCTAAAGCTACTAGCTGAATAAACTGAGCTGAAGCCGGGCTGCCACCTCTTTCAGCATCCTTTCTCATCCTTTTACATTGGCAGTGCTATGCTCAGCCTGAAACTGCCCACACTGCTCCCACCAGCACCTGCCATGGATGCTCCAGCCGCTGGTGCTGCGCTTCCTTGCTGGAGAGAGCAAAAGGCAAGCATGATGCCCCAGCCTGCTGGCTGGGAAAGACTTTCAATTACTCCTGACAGGTTGCAACAGAAGGGTAATTGTAGCTACAAACTTCCCCATGTAGGGAATCATTGTGCTTTTTAAACAGACCATAAAAATCTCCAGCGATGCTGATGTTCGAACAGTTAAACAGCGATTAAAGGCACCCGCACTACAAGACCTGGGCATGTTATTTGCAGAGAACATGTCAGCAGCTGCTGGATCCCTGCATTTACTGCGCCTCTGTGACAGCCGCAAAGGTCTTTATAGAAACAATTATGCTATGCTCAGCATTAAGTACTGAGTGTCAGAGAGGTTCTGAGCTCTCCAGCACAGCACAAAGTCTGCGTTGGTGCATACGTTACAGCACAGCCCTTAGGAGCTCCTCTGGGGCTTTTTATGAAGTTCTTACCAAGAAAATGAGAGGAAACTCAGCGGAGGTGGACAAAACCCTCTATTTCCTCCCTGATCTTGTTGCGTCACATGAAGCCTTGACGATACTCGCAATCCTTGACTCATTTCAGCCTTTCAGCATCTTCATGTGCTATTGCTCTTATTTTATGCCCGATTGTTCTGGCAGAAATAGATCTGTGAAGGGCCTCTTTTTGTATAGATCCTATGAGAACATTCTCAGAACCTGCCTCGCTTTCATAGCTTCTCTTTCTCAGCTCAATTTTCCCCCCAGCAAATAAACTTGCTGCATTTCACTCTCATTCGTGACCAATATCCCCCCCATGACCAATATCCCTACATGTGTGTTCTGTTGTTCTCTCCATTTTTTTTCTTTCTCTCCCACTGTTTTACTTCTTCCGTAACACTTCCTATTGCAATCCCACCAGCAGCCCCTGAGCCACACAGTCCCCTTTACAAATGACTGTAATTAATGGCAATCCCTGGGAACACGTTGCATGTCCACAGCTTTACAGTAATTGACAGCAATAAAGCAGTGCGAGTCAACATAGCTGGGTCTGACAGCTTTGTAAACAGTGTTAGAACATCCAATGTGAGTTTATCTTAACAGCAGAGCTAAGTCATACGAGATGATAAGGAAGTTTTAAGGCCATTCAAAGCCCTGGCAGAGGGCTGCTGTATTCTCTGCTGGAGGAGGGAGGAGGAATCACTTCCCAAAATCAATCTATGAAGTTGGAAAAGACCTCTCAGATCCTCAAGTCCACCCCCACCGTGCTCACTGACCGCAGCCCTGAATGACACGTCCCCATATTTCCCGAACACCTCCAGGAACGGTGACCCCACCGCCTCCCTGGGCAGCCTGTTCCAACGCCCGACAGCTCTTTCGGAGAAGAAATTGGTCCTGACACCCAACCCGACCCTCCCGTGGAGCAACGCGGGGCCGTCACCTCCCGCACCCGGAGCCGCCGATCTCCGCACCCCGCGCTGTTCGCAGTTGCGGCCGCGCGGTGTCAGCATCGCCCCGCGCCGCATCCATCGGCCGCTCGGAACCTGCGCCGGCGCTCGGCTTTGCCATACGGAGATGCCTGGGAGCTCTCAAGCTGAAGGATCCTGAGGTGACTTTGCCCCACAAACCCCGCTTCCCGTATCGCGTGCATCGCCGGAGCTGCTGATGAGAAACCAACTGCCAAAGGTATGAGTGTTAAAATAATGCCAGCTCGGACGACGAGTGCTGTAAATGGGCTGCTCCGTCATCGTGTCTTCCTGGAGCCCAGGGCTGAAAGGTCTCTAAAATGCTCCTCCTGACCCTTGGGGCTTCTTCCCACTGGGATGTACCCATGCAGCACACCGTAAGTGTTCCCTCCTTGCCATCATACACAGGTCATGGTGCACTAGAACGAATCGTGGTGACACCAAGCTTTTGTCCCTGCCAAAAGAAATGGGAACACAGAGAGATGCGTGTTTTTTATAGCGCACAGACCTTAGCTTGGTGCTGACGTGTACCTGTCTCCACTATGAGCTAGGGTCTGCTGAGCTGTTTTGGGGTTGCTCAGGGCATTTCTGTGCCAGAGCATCTGTTCTCTGGCCCAGGTTCAGGCTGAGCTGCTGCGGGGCAGAACCGTCCCCTGCCTGGGCTCAGGAATGGTTCCCAAAGGGAGGACTCCTTCCTCCTGTTCAATTCTGGGTGCTCAAGGAAGGACTGAAAGTGCTGCACGCTATGCCAAGGTGCAGCTGCCCTGTCTCATCCCCTCAGTTATGCGTGCCAGGTTGCAAGGGGAACATTCTCACCAAGGGGAAGATGCCAGCAGTAAAGCTAATACCAAAAATGAAAATCCAGTGGTGCTGCAGCCTGAGCCCCTAAGGAAAGCACTGAGGGTATGGGTGAGCACACAATGTTGCCCAGGCAGCCCCAGGCTTGCTGCAGGTCTCAGGGAACAAAGCCAGGTCTACGTGCTTGTGAACTTGCCCAGAGTGTAGATTTATTATCTTTTAAGGTATTGGGCTGAGACCTGTAAAGCCAGATTGCGATTGGCAGAGGCAGGTTCCTGCTCCTTTGGCTCATTCCCGGTGCCCTTCACCAGCACAGCTCCTTTGCAACTGTCTGCAGCCTCCCTGTGCGTTCCTGCCTCCCCACTTTCCTTCTCTATTGAAATCTCAATGCTAGACATCTGATTTCCATTTTCCCTGGTACTTTTAGTTCAATCAAAGTATGTGATTAGGGCTCTGTGGGCTCCATTGTCATCTCTACCTAAGTGCTTCTCTGATTGATATAAACAGCATTTCGATATTTATGCTGTGGTGAGTGGAATGTGTTTCTCTGGTTACTTTACTGGATAATGCACAGTATCTGCCACTAAAGGGAGGAAAAATTGAGGAGGAAAGAAAAAAAAAATGTTCCTGCAGAAATGGCGTGGGGGGGGGGGGGGGGGGGAGGGAGAAGAACAGAAGGCTGATAGGACAGGGCTGCGTCTCATCCTGGGTTCATCAGCATCATAAGGAGCACCTGCAGCCTTGGGTGTGGCAGCACTATGGAGGTGATAAAGGGTGTTTGGGAAGCAGGGGGTGCTGCAGCACCTCTGGGCTTTGGTGGTTTGGGTTCTACTTGGGTCTTGCTGCTGTGATGTCATAGCTAGCTTGGAACTGAGCTAGCTTGTGTTATACCTGTGGGGTTCAAGATCAGACCCAGGCTATAGCTGAGGGTTGCCTTTGAGCTTCAGCAGCTGCTGGGGCTGATCCAGACCCTGCGATGCCAAACCTGCTGCAACACACCTGTGATGCCCCCTCCACTGTGCAGAAGGATCTTCGCCCTTGGGAAGCAGGTAGGTGCAGCGTTGTGTGGCACAGAGCTGCTTCTCAGTGTGAGTGGCACCTTTATGGAGTTGCATTCCCTCTGCTGCCATCAGAGTGTTCCTGAGTGGGGGTCAGAGAGGGATCCCTGCTGGGCATGGCAATAGTGGATACCCACCTCTAGTGTGGGCTGATAACTGGGTGGTAATATGGATGCCGGTTGTTCTGGGAGCCTTAAAGTAGAAGCACTCTTTTCTTTTTTACATAATTTCTAAGTGCAATGGAATTAGATGCCCTCCTCTGTTATATTTGCAGGAAAACATATAAGGCAAGTGCTGCAGAGCCAAATCTTTCCAGTTGCAGGTACTTTTAGAGAAGGGGAGCAAGCATTTGTTGAAGATGAGTTATTTGAATGAAATGGGGAAGGGGAAAGGAGACAACTGTATTCTTAAAGGGCAAAATGTATTTATTTTCCATAATGTAAACTTCCAAACAGCCCCTTCCATACTGCTTTCACGTACACAGGGGCTACTGCAGTTTGGTAGCTTTTTCCCATAAGCATCACTGGAGTTGCACACACAAAAGTTGGTGGCTCTATTGGCAGCAGGTTTGGGTCTCACCCTCTGCGTGGTCCCAGCCCCGAGGCTCACCCTGCTCTCTGCACTTCTTACCTCTCACTCTTGTTTCCTCTTTTACTCGTCGACAGATTTAAGCGGCTCTTTCTGGTTGAGGTTTCTGTGCTGGAACAAGGAGCCAGCAATTAGCTATTGTAGGAGTGTTTTACAGTCCTGTGGAAGCCCTTTCCATCCACTTTGTTTTAAATGGTTCTATCTTTTATTCCTGGTTTCCAGGAGTATAAAACTTTACTACATTTGCTGCAAACCTTCATACTTTGCTTTGCGGTTTATTGCTCCCTCTGCAGATATATCTTACTCATAAATAAGGCTTTCATCTCTACAGTGCTTGCTAAGAACTGTAATGGCTCTGAGCGCTTTCATTAATGGGGCTTTGCTGAGGAATCCCGGCGTGATTCATATCACACCTCAGCCTTCGCTTGGCCCAGCAGTGCTGAGCTCAGAGAGCTGGGGTAGCAGTAAGTTGCTTGGCTGGGTTTATTCATGCCCCAAATGCAGCTGGTGCTTGGGAGGCTGTTGGGACTTAGGCTTGGTGGATGGCTGCAGCATTGGATTGCAGTGCTAGGGTTGCTTTGGTCTGCCTAGATTTGGGCGTGGAGGCTGTACCCTGTGAACCTGCTGTGTGGTTGCTGCAGTCCTGCTCTCTCCTTGGCTGCAGTGTGGCACAGCAGATATGGATCAGTGCTTGTTCCTGGGCTGGGGAAGCCCTGGCTTCATGGTTTCCCCCTTAGCAGTGGGTGGTGTAAGCACAACTTGCTCAGCACCTCATGCAGCAGAAAGCAGAAAATAAAGCACAACTGAACTCCAAAGGCATTGTCCTTCAAAACTGTCAAGGGAAAGCAAGCACTGCCCTACAGGCATGGCTCATGAGATGGGGCTGCACTGCCAACCCGTGTCACAGCATCACCTCGAGCCTCAGCATTGTTTGCTCTGTCCAAGCACACTGAGAAGTTGACTTCTTCACTCTGTATAGATATTTATCCAGTTCCTCAATGAGCTGGGTTTGACGTGGCACTCAGGAACGTGAGCTGGGAAGGGCTTGGGAGCAAATTCACACCTTGCTGGCAGCAGTGCAAAGCAATGCTCGTTACAGCGGCGGTTTACCTCTGACTGGATAACGGGAGTGAGCGGGAGAAAAACATGCTGTGTGGGGGCTGATGCTTGCAGATCCATTTGTTAAAATGCATATTCTTGGAGCCCAATCCCTGGTGGGCACAAATCGGTGCTGAAGTCAACAGGGCAACAGCAGCTGCAGTCGGCGGAGTTGAGCTGTAACTGCTCTTACTTGATAAGTTCCCATGGCTGGCAAGCTCTCTGTAGTGTTATTTATTTTTGAAAGCTCTTTTTATTCAGGCTTGATTAGGAATGAATCTGACCACTGTCAGCTCCTCGGATGTGTGTGAGTGTCAAGTGAAGGGGTACAAGTCATCTATGGACCGAAGGTGTGGACATGCCGTAGGATGCTGCAGGTTTTATTTCAGAAGGAAGACTAAGAGGAGGTTTCTACCGTAGTATCACAGAATGGTTTGGGTTGGAAGGGGCCCTCAGAGGCCGCCTGGTGCCACTCCGTGCAGTGCACAGGGACACCCACAGCTCCAGCAGTGCTCAGAGCCCCGTCCAGCCTGACCTTGGCTGTCTGCAGGGACGGGGCACCACCGCCTCTCTGGGCAACCTGTGCCAGTGCCTCACCGCCCTCAGTGCCAAACCTCCTTCCTTATCTCCGGTCTAATTCTCCCCTTTTAGTTTGAAACCGCTTTCCCTCATCGTATCACAACAAACCCTGCTAAAATATCTGTCCTTTCTTACAGCCCCCCCTCAGACACTGCCTATTTCTGTGAAAATTCCAGGGATTTGCTATGCTTGAAGTTCCTGCAGTCCCATAGACAACTACCTCAAAGTAACTCGTTTCCCTGAGGCCCCCCTTCCCCTTTCCCCCCCCCCCCCCCCCCCCCCCCCCCCCCCCCCCCCCCCCCCCCCCTTCTCAACGGAGCAGCATTGCTAAAATCAGCTCTCCTGGACTCGGTGCTCCCTGCCTGCAGCCTGGGGCTGGCTGCCTGGGCCCTGCTTCCCCACGCGGGAGGGCTGGGGCTGGCAGGTATCCCATTATCAGATGGTTTATGGCCTCATTTGCCGGTGTCGAGATCTGCTACCAAGCCTCCAAATGTCAAAGCCAGGAGTGGGGATGCAGACAATGAGAACAGGTGGGCTGTGTGCATCTCTGGGGTCCCACTAATTTGCAGGGATTCACAGGGAATAAATTAATGACGGCAGTGGATACCAAGTGCTATTCTGGGTGCAGGTGATGGAGCAATTCCCTTCTGGCAGAGGAGAGAGAGAGACCGATCATGATCAGACTGCCTTTTTCATTGTCTGAGCTAGCCTTAAAGATATCCTTCGTTCTGCATTGACTTTGATCTGGCTTGGGATTTTGGAAGCAGTGGCAAATCTCCTCTTAAAATAATGAGGCTCTCTGTTAATTGCGCTGGGCTGCCTGTGTGCGGTACGAGGTGTTTCTTGCACCTCTCCCATAGGACACCCAAAGGTTTCCCCAAGTCCTGAAGAGCCTGGGAGTGTTCAGGGTTTGACACGAGCACACCTGGAACACCCTCAGGAGGAGCTTTGTTCCTCCCAGGAATGAGGACCAGAGAGGTGGAAAGGTGAAGTGCCAAAACGCTTCAAGAAAGGGAAAACAGAGCGACAATGTGTAGTTAATAAGGTGTAAAACAAACTGTTGTTACCTATGGGGATCTGTCTGCATGGTTTCCATTTTGTGTGTGCTGTTTTTTATAGGATTCCTGAGTTAGCCTTTGGAGAAATAATGTCGTATTTTTGGACATCCAGTTAGGATTTTCCCATAGTAGCAATGCTACAGGGATTATATTTTCAGTTTGTGACTCGTCTGGGAGGGGAAAGGTTAATGAACACCTGCTGTGTTACTGTTACATTCATTAAACTCGCTTAGAAATTCCACGGCCACATTTGTACTGCAGGCGATGTCAGGTCTCCCCCTGACAAGAACAGGGGCTTTAAATCTTTCTGCTCCCGAGGAAAATAAATGCACATATATGAGCAAAGTTTGGGGTCCTCATGCTGCAACAAGGCTCCAATTCAGCGTGTGAAAAGGAGAGTGGCTGTTTTATTAATTACCAGCCTGCCTGTGATTATCATGGCCGTATTTATGGTGGGGCTGGTCGGCTCCATAACAAGGCAGTGCTGTGTCCCCGGTGTGGTTCTGGAGCCCCTCTGGATCAATGCTCAGTAGCTGGTAGGTGAATCGATGATATGCATTGCAGCTGTTTATAATTATGATATTTTTTTTTTTCGTTTTACAATCCAGATTTTGTGGCTTATTTAAAGCTGCAAGTGGCCATTAAGGATATCGGTGAGTAAAGTCACTTGGGTGATTACATTAATTATTAACTCGGAGATCTGAGCCTATAAATGGGGCTGCGGGGAGCCCGGCGGCGCGTGCCGCTGCGTGGAGGGACTGCAGGCTCTTTCCAGTGCTGCCTGCAGGAAGCAGTCTGGCTCCAGACAAACCCACGATGGGGCAGAGCAGGACTCTGAGCGATGCTGCCAAGTGCACGTGGTGCACCCTCGGGTGGGAAGGCTGGCAGCGGTGAAAGCTGCACCCGAAGGGTGCCATGGCACAAAGAAGAGTGATTTTTGTAGTTGGTTACCAGCTAGGAGACGGGAAACGCAGCGCAAGGAGAGACCTGCACAGCCCTGGGGGACACCCAGCTGGGCAGCAGCCAGGAACCCATTGCTGCTTTGGGTTTGGGTAGGAAGGGGGTGGTTGGGCACACATCCTTCTGCGGTCCCCATACTGTAACACCACAGTGTTGGGTGGGCATGGGATGTGTGCACTGTGCCCCACACCAGTGTGTGCAGCGTGCAGGGAGCGGGCACAGATGGCAGGGACATAAATGACACCATCTCGTTACTGTAGTAGTTTGGCCGTAATTCCTAACAGACATTTATTGGACGCAGCCTTCCCTCTTTCAGAGACTGTGACTCCTTGGGCACAGGGAATTGTGATGAGAAAGGTAGAAAGAGAAACCCGACGTTAATGATGAGAGCGGTGCCCAAAACCCCATCCATTCCTCTCCTCCAATTTTCTCCTGTGACAATTTATAGGTTAGTTTGATGCTTGAATAGCTGTGTCTCTCTAGTAATATGTATTCTCCGTAAGTATTCCCCGCTGTGGCATATCCTAAGAGAACTCCATCAAATAATTATCTTCCCTTTTATTTATTCACAGTCTTTTCACTCGATCTGCATCACTATAAAATATTCCAATGGTTTCCTCTTAGCACAGAGCCTTCCTGAGATTGTAAAGTGTATTTATGTACAGTATTAAATCCACACTCTGCGACTCTTTATCTTGGCACTCTCCTCATTGGATGCTACGGTCGGGCGCTGGCCCCAGCCACCTTCTGCCTCTGCAGCAATGCCTTGCTCCAGCAGCAGCATGCTCAAGCTGCATTGCTTGCCCAAAGCCCACAGCTCAAATGCAGAGAGGGCTTTGCATTTCTCGGTGCAGCTGCTGAAGCTCTGAGCTCATGCAAGGTGTTGGCATTGCCTGGAGCCCAAGGGGAAAGCTGCTATTCCCACTGCTGCTTGGTGGGAGCAAGCACAAGCAGTACTTCAGTGCTGGGATCAGCACAGGACCAGCGTACCTGCTCTGCTTGTCTTCTGCCAGGGCTTGGTGATGCTGAAGCAGGAGGAGGGCTGATTTCGTGGCATCCATTCAGCACAGAGCAGGTCTTGCCTGGAGGACTGCAGCCCTCCTGAATGAGCATTCCGTAACCCTCTGTATCTTCACGTGGGCTTTCGTGTACTTTGTGTCAGCCTGAAAGGAGAATATTTGGTGTTCTGGATTTCACTTGGCTTCTTTACGAAGCCCTTGTGTAAGGTGGCAGGGACAGTGACTGTGCAATAATAGGTGTGCACGGACAGCATTCTGGTGATTGTAAGTCCTCCTCTGCGGGCACGGTGCCCATCTAAAGGTTTTCTGGGTGGAAAGATTTCACATTAAAATGTGATCCCATGCAATCCCAGGGAGGTGTTCAAGGCCAGGCTGGATGTGGCTCCGGGCAACCTGATCTAGTGCTTGATTAGCAGTTGGCAGCCCTGCCCTCAGCACGGGGGTTGGAATTAGATGATTTTGAGGTCCCTTCCAAGCCAAAGCATTCTGTGTTTCTAAGATCCTGTTGCTCAGAGTTCCTCCATTCTCCAGGGCTGAAGTAGCCAAAAATAAAGCAAAACTCCACTTGCGAGTTTCCTTGTGCTACTCTTGCAAAGCTGGGGAGTGCTTCACAGAGGAGCTGCGAGGCAGATGCAGCGCCTGTGCTTTGTGCCACTTCTGGCTGCTGTGATCTGACAGCAGCAGTTAATAAGTTGGTCACGGCGTAAAGTAGCAGTGACTGTCCATAATCATGGCTTTGACTCCCTGCTTTGCTGGCAGTCAGCTCGACTGGTGCACGGAGAGGCTTCAAAAGGCTCCTTCCCAGAAGAGGGAGATGCCAGGGAGAGCAACTGTCCTGATGATGACCGTAATGCTTACAGTCATTTGGCTCCGATGCGTCTTGAAGTGGCTTCCTATCAAATCGAGAGGAGAGTTCCCCAGCAAGGGTTAACTGAGTGTATAAAATTGATTGCGATTTTAGTAATTCAGTATAATCACAGTCTACCAGCAGGTTGCTTTTCCAGCAGGAGGGTTTGGAATTATTTTCTGGAGTTTGCAATATAGAACTTAAATTAAGCCTCAGAAGTCAGAGGAGCTCTGCTGCATCTCTAATGTGGTGCTAAATTCTCAGCAGCACATTCTCTGTATTAAAGCCTTTGCTAGCAATTAGGTTCATTAACTATCACAATACCTTATTTATTACTTGGCATGCCATATGGTTTCCCAGCTAAAGAATGGCACCCATTCTAGCACAGACCATTTGGCATCATAAAAATGTTAACAAATAATGTTATGGCTCTCAAGGGCAAAAGGGCTCACTGGGTTGCAGGTCTGAACGGCAGGAGAGAATATGAAAACATTTTTCTTCTATAGCAAAATAAAGAATTCCTCAAGACAGAAGTATTCAAAGAATATAATGCTCACATAACGCAAATGGGAGTTTTATACATGCCCATAATGGTTCTGTCAATATTTGCAGTAGGCAGCGCTCTCACTCATTCCTTTTCCTCTCCCCACTTCTCCTCCTCCCTCTGAGCGCAGTTTTGGGAGGAAGGATGGAGGAGGACCCGCATAGTCCCTGGCATGGCAGGCTGGGTGCTGCTTGGATGCATCCAGGAGTTCAGTGCTTCTTGGCAAAGGTCTGCCTCAGCCTTCTGTTTCTCCTCCTGGAGAACCGTGGCAGCTTTGCCTCATTTTGATGAGAAAAAGAGTAAATTGTCAGTTCTAGGCAAAAGCAGAAGGCTGTCTTGGAAGGGTTTGATTTTTTTGCAGTCTATCTTCAGTTCCCTTGTTGTTCATCCCCTCCTCATCATATTTTAGCATCCTGGGGATTAGGTATGTGGGTGATGTCCTGGCTTATCCATGGCCAAGCACCTGCCAGAGGACCAGAGTTATTGCAGCTTGATGTCCAGTCTTACAGATCTTGAATTGTTGTTTGCACCGCTCTTCAGGTGGTATCTTCAGCTCTTGGAGGTTGCAACTGATGGCTGAGATTTGTCCTTTGTTACAACCCGAGCTTCATCCATGCAAAAACAGTTCAGGGCACTGCAGCAAAGCTCTTTGGATGCTGGCATGTTTACGCAACATGGATTTTTTTTTACACCGCGAGATAACCCGTAAGGGGTGAAGTTATGCCAGTGGAAAGAGCAACAATAGTGGGATGTGAAGTGAGGTGTTCTGACTCTAGAAAGAGTACGAACTCAGTTTTGGAGTTGTTCAGTGGGCTTGGGAGAAGAACAAGACGGGTGTTACACAGCATACAGCCCCACTTGGGTCCTGTTTCCAGCAGTATTAGGAGGTGGGGGTGGCAATGAAGCTGACAGCCTTGAGTTGGCTCATCTCGGATGCTGTGGGGAAAACAGGTAGACCATGACGTATAGCAGATGATTACGATGAAATGCAAATTAAAGAAGTGTGATGATGACAGCACAGATGGAATCAGACTTTTTGGTTCCACTATGATCCCATGTGACACCATCCCACGGGCAGAGGCAGATGTGGTCACCTCTGATCTCCTGAGCAATGCTGGTGGAGGATTCTGGCCAACGGAGCACTTCTTCACGTCTGAAAGAAACCCAATTTTTTTACCGAGCCCATGAGTTTTATGTCCTTCATTGCAGCCTGTGGAGTGCAGTAGAGCCAAGTGTACCAACCTTGGCCTTCCCTCCATCTGCACAAGACACTGTGGGATTTAGCAGAGCCATCCCTTCCAGGTGCTGGGTCGGAGCAGCACCCATCTCTGACACGTGGTGGAGGGTCAGAACTCTACTCTGTAGCATTCACTGATGGGGATGAGAATTGCTTTTCTGTACCCTTGTTCCAAAACTTTGAGCCATTCCTTTGCCCTGACATCTGATCCACAACCAGGGTTAAGCTCTCTGCACCCAGAGCCTTTTCCCCAGATGGTCGTTTTAAAATTCCCTTTCTGCCAACCTCTGTGCCCCTTTTAGAGGCAGCAAATCCCGCAGTCATCGAGCACATGCTGTCCCCACTGGCTGGGCTCTGGCCAACCCCTGCTGCACTGGCAAAGGTTAACCATGCTTGGCCAACCTGCAAAGGAGGGCCATCCTGCAGCCCTGGTGGAGGGTTGGTGAGGTGGTGGTGATGCCTTCTGAAACAGCGATAAAATGAGCAGTTAGTGTTCTGCATTATTCATGCTGAACTATCCGCTTTCAGGCTTTTCAAATTTTTCTTTATTCCATTTCACACTTCTTAGAGGCAATTACCTTTTTTTTTTTTTTTTTTTTCCATGAGAGCTGTGATTTCCACCCCCCACCCCCAGTTACCCTGAAGGGGATGTTTTAATAATGCGTCCCTTTAAGGGTCTCTGGGTTGGATCCCCAGCCAGGGCCAGGTTCACATTTTCCAGCTGGCACTGGAAGCAACTGGAACTTCTTACTGGAACTTACGTGAGATGGAAAAGGAATGAAATTCTGATCCCTTTGTGATGGAATTGGTATTCTCTGTATTACGAATGAAACATCTGATGCACTAGGAATGGAAATGGAGAGGCTCATTAGTGAGGAACAGTAAGCTGGGATTGAAAAGATGCTTTAGAGGAATCTGGGGTGCTTGCAGCCCTTGTGATGGCCATGGGCTGCCTTGCTATCCCCATCCATCCACATCCTTAGCTGGTTGCAGCAATGCTTTGGAACCTCTGGCCCCCAGCAGATTGCTCTTATCCAGAAGCAGCTTTGCAACACTGTTTGCTTTCATCCTTCAGAGGCTGAGGGGGCCCTCCCAGCAGGGAATGCTTTTTGGGAGGGCACAGACCATGCCAGCCTTCCTCCTGCATGCGTACCGTGATGGCTGAGGGTGCTGCAGCACCTCTGACACAAGAGCTGCAGAGTGATGGGGAATGCATCTCTTCTCCCAGCCTTCACAAGGGGTTCATAAATGTCTCTCAAAAAGGGTCGTTTGCAAACTGTGTTGATGCACAAATGTTATCTGAGGCTTTGGTCACTTAGGAATTTCGGGGTAGATAAGATACTGAGGGTTTATTGCGTCTCCTGGCAATTATTAAGAAAATAAAATCAGTTAATATCTAACCTTGACTGTAACTTTTGGCTTTCAGGCTTTGTCCTGCCCCTTTTGTAAGATGTGGAGTCATATAAATTTTCGAGTGGTCTTAGGAACGATTAAAGCAATGAACAGGAATTTTGTTGGAGGCGGAGATACCTTCGTTACACAGCCGGAGCATCTTAGATCCCATTTCTAAAATGCTTCTGTGTGATTCAACCACTTGTTGTGCAAGGAAGAAAACAAGGAGGAGCCCTTCTGACAGAAGTTTCCCCAGCTGTGTAGGCTTTGAGTGGGGATCTTTAGCATTTGGATACATTAAGAAAAGGGGGGAGAAAGGCTTCCATAAGCGTGGGCTTTTGTTTGCACTGTCAGAAATGGCAGTGCGCCCTGCACGCATGCTGGCATGCACACACAGGCAGATATCGCTTTGGAAAGGGGAACAGATGAGTCATGCAGCTGGAAATGGGATATGGAGCTTTGCCCTTGATAGAGGAAAGATGAAATTCAGGGCAAAGGTGTCTGCTTGGTGACCAGGACCTGATATTTGGCTTGCTCCCATAGCATGAAACTGAGCAAATCACCTCAATATCTCAGCAATGCTCGCTGCTTTCCATAGGATGGCTGAATGCTGTTGGTATTCCAGAGTCAGTTGCAAAAGTGGGATCTACCCTCTCAAGTCAGAGGCTCTTGAAAATTGTACTATTTAAAGGCAGAGGGGGCTTTAAGTCATGTTGATGGTATGTTAATCTTGTGCTCAGAACAGCGTGTGATAGATCCCTAACCAACCTGAGCCTGGCCATGATCCTTACAGAACGAGCATCCCCTTAGAGTTGCTGTCCCAAAGCAGGATCCTGTATTGTGTTCCTGGGGGCACAAAGCAGCTCAGGTGATGCCTGGCTTGAATTAATTCTAAGGAGAACCGAAAGTCACACTGAGATTAGGGAGATGGAGGAGAAACGGGATGGAAGGTGGAACAAACCTTATTAGACCATCAAATATTTCCAGGGCTGGATTGAGCCAACCCACCAGTGCTGTGGTGAGGCTCCAGTGTCGATTCTGCTGTATTTTAAGTGTGTTTTTTTTTCCAGGGTGAACTTTACCAAGCAGGCGTGCGGTCTCCTCAACAGCGTACGGTTAGGGCTGACATTTAAAGCCCTGGCACATTTTCCTCCTGGTCCCATGCAGGATGTCAAACATTTTAGGTTAAGAGAAGGGGGAAAAGAGGAAAAACAATTACGCAGTGAATTGAACAAAGCCCCCCCCTCCCCCCCCACCTTTGCTTATTAAGACTTCAAAAAGTTGCTGCTTCTGGACTGAGCTATCTCAAATCCACACAAAGGGTAACGCTAAAAATAGGTACTGTACAAATGATTAGGTCATAGCCTGCTAGAGGGAGACATTTTATTTAATTACTAACTAGGCTGAGCGTTGTTGGGGGGGGGGGGGAGGGGGTGGAGGGAATACATAAACACACCAGTTCAAAGCCCGGCTGCTTGCTTTGCAGCGCTGTAAAGTTGGTGCTCCTTCGCTGAGTCACTGTGGATAAATTCCCTTTTGTGTCGGGGGATTTAGCGGAGGAATGCAGGAAGGCTGGGCTGGACTGCCACCGTCCTGAGTCACAGCTCACAATGATCCTCGCAGTATTTGCAGGCTTAGGGCCATAAGCCACTAATTAGCCCTATTGTCTTACGGGCTTCACAGTATAAATAACCTGGACAAGGAGGGGCGGGGGGGGGTGGGGAACCCACTGAAGAATGGAAATGTGGAAGCTGAGGAAATGACTGTGTACATGGAAAAGCCTACAAGGGACAAATGGCAGTTTCTCTACTTTCATTGGTATTTTGGATCTTAAAGCCCATCGTGCGCAGTTCCAGAGGAGAACCTATCCCAGTGCCGTGCTGTAATGGCATCACCCCACTCCCAGTGTGGTCACAGGGGCCCAGTGGCAGCAACAAGAGCCCGGCTCTGGGTGACATCGCTCTGACTCGGATTGGTGCTTAGAGCAGCAATGCTGGGCAGAAATGTGGGTTTTACTGTGCCATGCTTGTTGCTGGGCTGCAGGGCTCCTTAAAGGAGCCCTTCTAGAAAGAAGAAACGGGGAGCTGGTCAGCCTGACTGCTGGTTGTGAGCCATTGCGTGTGTGTGCAGCAGCCCCGCTCAGGTGTGTGAAGCCACACGGCGCTGCTGTGATGGTGGGGTGGGTGATGCGGTTATCTGTACCTGTTGCCATGCCTCCTGCATGCGCTGACCTGTTTGCATGATGCCATCCCTCTAAGAGCACAGGGCCAGCGAGTGTAAGGAGAAGGCAGGAGCACAGGGAAAAGGTGATGGTCAGACCTTATATTTCTGTTACCTGGAGCAAATCTGCCAGTGGTGCTGGGTTGCAGCACTGCTTTGGCATAGATTGTAAAGCAGATAACTTTCAACAAAGCGCAGAAGCATCCCTTGTGCAACAGCAGCAGGCAGGGCTGCATCCCCTGCCTCACGCCAGAGCCCCCAAACCAGCTGCATCCTCTCAGTGACTCTCAGGTTCCCTTTGTGCCACCGTTCGCAGCACAATAAAGGACTGTTCACCGCTCCCCCGTGCAGCCACAATGCGCCCGGGTCCGATATCTGAACGGCTCAGATGGATCCTTGTGCTAATCAATGGGTTTCACAGGAAGCTTAACGCGCCGTGGCTGCACGCTGAGCAGCCTTCCAGGGGCCCGCGGCAGTTTGCTTCCCTCCTCCTCACAAACAGCTCTATGTATTTTTTTTTTCTTAGAGTCTAACACATTTAATCATCTTTTCATGAGCTGTCAGCTCGTCTCGCACGCAGAAGCAGCGCAGTGCTGCTGCACCCCATCTCAGAGCAGTGCTAACGTGCTGCAGTGCTCCTGCACGCGCTGCTCCTGTGCGTGCACAGTAGTGTGGATGCTGCTGGCCCCTCAAAGTGTGGAGTAATACCCAAAGCCAGTTAACTTAAATGCAAACTTAAAGGAAAGCCGTGTGTTTTTGGTTTAAGTTCAAACAGTTCTTAGTTTGCAGTTCATTCCCCGCCCCACCTAAATGCTGAGCAACACTTGGAATCTGTGTCTCTGTGTTTCATAGATCAGTGAGATGGAGAAACCCTCCAAAAGCCAATGGAAGCAAAACCAGTCATAGGAAAACCAACAGGTTCTGGATGAGGAAAGTCAGCACGTCCTCACCCTGCGTGCAACTCAGCTGTGCAGCAGCTGTGCTCCAAGTAATGGGATAAAGAAGTAAGGCAGGGGGATGCCGAGGTGAGCAGAGCTGCAGAGGTTCAGCTTGTGTTCCGTTCCCACCACTGGTTTTAGTGCCTGGTGAGTGGGAGAAGTGAGAGATGTTGCACTGCATCTGTCCCTGGGATGTGAAGTTGGAGATAAGGAGTCCGTGCTGCGTTGCTCTGTGGCTGCAAAGGGCACTTCCCCAGTGCTGGAGGAGATGCAGCAGCTGTCTGAGTGAGGGTTTGGGGTGACAGAGTGGAGCCAGCTGGAGGGGAGCCCTGCAGCCTCTGCTTTTCTGAGCTGAGCGTCCCAAACTAGGATGCTTTTCCCCTTTTTATTGCCATTTTGGAGTCTTCTAACGGGAGGTGGTTGGAGCTGTTCTGATGCAGCTCCTGGGGAGGATAGCAGTACTCTGCATGGTCCATTCATGTGAAGACCTTCCAGAGGAATCGTGGAAGTCTCACGAGTTTAATGCCAGGGGTTAATAATAATCGCAATAGGCAGCACATCATTGCCTCTGTATCTGGTTGAGAGATTTACAACTTAAACTCGTGGCAGAGGAAGAAATTGCCTCAATCACTTGGAGTAATGGCACATGGAGAGCCACTTGGGCGTGACTGCTATTTAACACAAGAACCCAGCTTGGCTTCATTTAGCGTGCTGGTTCCTTTCTAATAAACATGTTACACTACAAGGTGGGGATTAAGTTGAGAAAAGTAAATAAATTGGAAACTGATGGGGAGAGATGGGAGCGAAATGGAACATCCTGGGGGGGAGTGACGGCCGATTAACTCTCATGCTGGGGTGCGGGGAACAGCCCTGCAGGCCAACGCTGGGGCTTTCTGAGTTGGGGTTTGGTGATTTGGGGTTGGAGGTGGATGCAGGTATGGGTTTTTTCCTAGTATTTCCCCTGCGTAGTGCATGGAGGCCATTGGTTGGAGAGAATGAGGTGTTGCTTAAGGTCATGGGTGAGAGATTTTGGCTTTTCCCCCTGCTTTATGCATTTTACGATCAGCCTGCCCCCTTGCTAGCAAAGACTCTCCCTGCTCTGTGCACACAGGTGAGTGGAGCAGTCGGAGTGGGGAAGGAAGCAGCATCAATCCCTCTAAAAACTTGTTGTAATTTGCTTGCATGGTGTAGCTAGCTATTGCTTTGTGTGTGTGTACGTACAGGTGTGGGCAGAAGGGTGGTGGAAAGCATTGCAGAGCATCTGGGCAGCACGCGAGAAGGTGATGGGAGCAGCAAGGCACGAGTCTGCCCTGGCCATGTGGCACATGGGCTGAAACTGTCACTGGATGCTCTGCACAAAAAGGATGAGTGGAGCTGCCTGACTCATCCTGTCCCCGAAACAGCCCCCGTGTGCTGACAGAGTAGTGGGGGGGGGGGGGGGGGGGGAGGGAGAGCCCTGTGCTGTGGTTTGGGGAGGACGAGGGGTTTTCAGCGTTTGCTTTTGTTCGGGGCACTGCGAAGCAGAAATCCCCAAGAGAAAGGGGTTGCTTTGGGGTTTTGGTTGACAAACGCAAAGTGTGGAAGGATGTTCTGATGAGCTGTCCGAGCAGCTCTTGTGAGCTGCTTCATCTTTCAGCTCTAAGCAGAACAGACTCCAGATTCAAAACCCTGAGCTTTCCGTGGAGGTCTCCAAAGCACCAGGATACTGCATTTAGAGAGAGCTTTTCCCAGGCATGGGGCATGAAGGGGCAGGTGATCTCAGTCCCCGTGGGGCCCGACTGCTGCTCCACTCTTGGTTTTAACCCCAGTTCAGCAAATAACAGCATTTTGGAGAGAGGCTCCTCGCTTCTGGGGTGGTTGCGCAGAGCCTACAGGCTGCTATTGCAACGCAGGTGGCAAAATTAAAGCACACACCCAGCTGCTGGGAGTGCATCTGCCTTCCTGCTGCTTCAGCCCACGGTCCAGAAGGGCTTTGCTTCTCCCTCCAGCCTGGGAACCACTGCAGCACAGTACGAGGCGTACCAGTACCTACAGGGCACCCGCAGCCTGGAGAAGAGTGGGATTTCTGCTCCTAGGACTGACAGTCCAGTGCCTTTTTGGGTGAAAACAGGAGCTGTAGGAAGCAAGTCTCTTAAACAACCCAGTAGCTTTTACTATGTATATATTAAAAAAGTAAGCAACAAAAAGTGCAATGCTCCAGTACACTGGAAGGACTGGGGGGTTAATTTCCAGGATGCTGCATGGGAATTTAGCCGTGGGATTTCCATTATTGCTAATGGGACTCATGCAGCTTAATTTCATGCGAGCTAACACTAAAAACATACCCCTAACTGTCTTTAAAATTTCAGCCCTGGAATTGAGCCTTTTAAAAGTTAGAGGAGGGTAAACAAACACCTGAAACCACACCATCTTTGCTATTTTCTCCCTTTCAGTTGGTTTCTGTGTGTTGGGGGGGGGGAGGGAGGCAGGCAGTCATAAGCAATTAAGAAAGAAAAAACATATTGCTCTCATGCTGGCTGCCTGCGTTCTGAACTTCAGCTTTCTGCCAATTGAAAGGGCAGAGTTACAACCCCTGAAAAATTGGGGTGGCTGCTGCCTTATCCTTATCCTTAAGCATTGCACTGCGAATTCTGCATCATAATACATATCTAATAACCCCAGCACCGCTGCCTTCAGCGTGGGTCCTCGGTTATTAGGCCATTCTTGTTAAATGACTGCTATCATCTGGTCCCAAAGTACATTAAATCCCATTATAATTATGAACACACTTCCCTATAACGTTCTCCTTAGATTACATTTGCACTGCTTTACCCCAAGGGGATTTTTGTACTAATGCCGTCCTTATTTGTTATTTTAGCTGACAGGGCCGGGCTGCAGGCAGTGCTGGCAGCAGCGATCTGTGCTCCCCTGTCCCTGCAGGTCCCCGATATGCGCGCTGCCGGCGTGCACCGTGCCAACATCGCCCGGCGCTGCGGGTCCCTATTTCTGTGCTCGGCGCGGGCTCCTTGGCTTTTCGTGCTTCTTATCCGAACTCGGTGCCGCTCGTGGAAGGGGTTCGGACAATCGTAGCTTTACCAAAGCGATGTGCGTGCAGCGTGACGTTCCGCTTTCTAGCCGAAAGCTGGCATCGAGCCCCTAACTTGGCTTTTGGTGACCGTCCCTACCGCTTCCATTCGACCGCCGCGGGCTCTTAGAGCCGGGCCGCGGCCTCGGTTCCCCAGGAGCGCTTTTGTTCCGAGCTGCGGGGGGGGGGGGGGGGGGGAGGGTTGCGTCCTGGCGGGTGGGTGGGTGCTTGCCCGCCCGGGTGAGCGGCTCTGCGGGGCCGTCGGGGGTCTGGCAGCCCCCGCCCGTATCGCGGCGCCGGGAGCGCGGCGGCTCGGCGGGGCGGGCGGGGTACAGCGGTACGGGGCAGCCCCCGCGGTTGGGCGCCGCTCGCCGCCGCCGACTCCGGTTCATTGGCTCCCCGCGGCCGCCGGCTCCTCCATGTTTGTTGTTGGCAGCGGCCGGCGGAGCCAAGCGCTGTCCAGCAGCCGACGCTCGCCCGCCCCAGCCCCGCGCTCGAGCCTCGGAGCCGCCGCCGGGCGCTGGGGCGGGCTCGAACCGCGCCGCAAGGTGTCCCCGCGGGGCCGGGAGGGAGCGGGGGCCGCGGCCCCGAGGGAGCGGGCGCTGTGCGGGCAGAGTGCAGGCGGCGGCGCTGCCCGCGGAGCGGCGCACGCGGGGCCGCGCAGGATGCGCGGGGCCCCCGTCGGGGCGGGCCGGGGCGGGGCCGGGGGGGGCGGTGGCGCCAGCAGTCAAGATGGTGCGGGCGGCGGCGTCGGGGGTGGGGGCGGCCTGACGTGGGCGCGGGGCGGCCCGTGGGCCGGCGCCGCGGTGATTTGCTGCGCGGCGCGGCGAGCGGCGGCGGCGGCGATGAGAGCGGGCAGTGCGAACTGCCGGAGCAGCCGCCGGCCGCCGTGAGTGCGGGCAGCGGGCGGGCGGGCGCGCGCGTGGCTGCCGTCCTCTTCTTCCTCCTCCTCCTCCTCCTCCTCCTTCCCCTCCTCCTCCTTTTCCCCCTCCTCACCCCCGCCGCGATGCGCGGCTGCGACTCTGCGGGCGCTCCGCTGCCTCCGGGCACGGGGCTGTGCCGGGCGCGGCGGCTCTCTCTCTGCACCTGATGAGCGCTGCGCCGGGTCCGAGCCCTGCGTGCGGGACGGGGCGGCCGCCGCTGCCTGCCGTGCCCAGCTGGGCGTGCTCGCCGGCTCCGCGCACCGGGCGATGCGCGGCGATGCGCTCCCACCGCTGCCGCTCTCCTCCCCGAGAAGCTGCCAGCGGGACCGCGGTTCTCAGCGCTCCGGGAGCGCTGCGGATGCCGGCCCCGAGCCGAGCGCACAAACTTTTCAGAGCATCGTGACTCGCCGCCGAGCTCCGGCTAACCACCCTCTCCTTCTCTCCTCCCCCGTCCCTCCTCTTTTTTTTTTTTTTTTTCTCCTCTTCCCCCCCTCTGTCTTTTGTTTTCGCAGATAGTCGGCACACAAAGCTAGTCCCAGATTTGAGCGACAGCAAGGCACCCTAATGAGTGAACCTCGGGAGCGCTATGGATTTGACTAAGATGGGCATGATACAGCTCCAGAACCCCTGCCACCCCACGGGGCTGCTGCACAAAGCCAACCAGATGCGCCTGGCGGGGACGCTGTGCGACGTGGTCATCATGGTGGACAGCCAGGAGTTCCACGCTCACAGGACAGTGTTAGCTTGCACTAGTAAAATGTTTGAGATCCTCTTCCACCGTAACAGTCAGCATTACACCCTGGACTTCCTTTCACCAAAGACTTTCCAGCAGATTCTGGAGTATGCTTACACAGCCACCCTCCAGGCAAAGGTTGAAGACTTGGATGATCTGCTCTACGCAGCTGAGATCCTAGAAATAGAGTATCTAGAAGAGCAGTGCTTGAAGATCTTGGAGACCATCCAGGCATCTGATGACAACGATGCCGAAGTCACCATGACGGATGGAGGTGCCGATGAAGAGGAGGACAGGAAATCGAGGTACATCAAGGGGCTCTTCATCTCCAAGCATTCCAGCGAGGAGAGCGGCTACGCCAGCACGGCTGGGCAGAGCGGGCCGGGCGCTATGGTGGAGCAGAGCCCCTCGGTCTCCACGTCCTTCGGCCTCTCCGCCATGAGCCCCACGAAGGCAGCGGTGGACAGCCTGATGAGCATCGGGCAGTCACTGCTGCAGGGTGCCCTGCAGCACAACGTCCCCGAGGAGCCGCACGCTGCCGGCCGCCACCCCGGCCCCAGCGAAGTCAAAACCGAAGTGATGCAGGTGGAAGATGCCTCCAGCCACGAGAGCCCGCGGCCGGCGGAGTCGGGTGCTTCCACCGGGGAGAAATCTGATGACAAGAGCAAGGAAGACCCCGGCACCCCAACCCGCAGTAGCGTTATCACAAGTGCCCGCGAACTGCACTACGTCCGCGATGAGAGCGCAGAGCAACCTCCCGAGGCCGCCCAGGGGATGCTGGTGGGGCCGGAGCAGTCTGCGGCTGTGAGCGAGAAGCCTTTGGGTGTCTACTCTGTGCTCCCCAACCACAAAAGTGACTCTGTGCTCAGCATGCCGCCCTCCATGACATCCACCCTTCACATGCAGCCAGCCCTGGCCGTGTCCATGGACTTTAGCGCTTACGGAGGGCTCCTGCCCCAGGGCTTTATTCAGAGGGAGCTGTTCAGTAAGCTTGGGGAGTTGGCAGCCGGCATGAAAACGGAGAGCAGATCTGTGGGTGAGCAGTGCAGTGTGTGCGGGGCAGAGCTGCCGGACAACGAGACCGTCGAACAGCACCGGTGAGTCCTCGCCGTGTCTGGCCCCGCGTGCGCCTTCGGTTGCTTGTTTTGCTATTGCTGAGGTGTTTTCCTCTGTTTATTGCTGTATTTTTCTCTCAAAATGAATGCGACGCTTGGGTGCAATCCTAGTAGCGGGTTTTGATTTCTGAGTGGGAGCGCTGAGGGCTTAGCATCAAATCTATGCTGTGAGCCCAAAATCGGGACGTGGAGCAGCGTGCGCTCTGCCAGCCTCGCACAGAGGGAGAACTGCCTTAACTTTCTCAGGGCTGGCAGCCATGCCAGAATCTTCCTTTCCGTGAGTGCTGGGTGGGGTGCATAGCCCAGAGGTGGCTTGAGGTGTTGTAGGTGTTTCTTGCTAGCTTTCCACTGGCTTTCCTGGCTGCTGTCTGCAGAGCCTGGTAGGGTCACTGCCGTTTGAGTTTAGGGATCTGTGCCACAGATCCCATGCTCTGCAGGTCCTCCCCCTCCTGTGCTGAGCCCCTGACCCCGGTGTGAGTGCCCCATGCTCTGCAGGGTTTGTTTCTGGAGGGGAGATAGAGACCTGCTGCGTGCTCTTGTCCTACTGCACTGATGACGTTTGGGATTGCTGCGTTGCACGGCTTGCCGCTCCTGTAGTTTAACACCAGCTTGGTGATGTTGCTCGGCCACACGGTTTATGAAATATTTGCACTTTGCCCAAAGTAACATGCAGGTCAGGCTGGGATTGCCCTGTCACCAGGTCCAGCTTTTACCCTCCACTGTGGGTGGGTGTGCGCTGGGGGATACCGTGGTGCTCAGTGCCTGGGGGGCTGTGTGCCGGCTGCTCCCAGCGCATGCTGCTATCAGATACGTGCTGCTATCAGATACACACTGCCAGAGTTCCTCTCAGTGTCCTCAAAGTGCCTGAACTGAGCATCATCTCCAAATATTAATGAATCAACAAGTTAATTAGTCCCGATGCGCGCAACATCGTGCACGCATGGGGATGGTGCGGGTGCCGCTAGCAGGGGCTGCTCCAACCCGTGTGCTCTTGGCCGTGTGGGTGACCCCCATGGGGGCAGTGGCTGCTGCATCTCTGGTGCTGCAGCGTTCAGCCCTGCGGAGCTCTGTGAGCTGGCAGTGCATCGCGGCTCGCCATGCCGTGCAGAGCCCGCTGACAGCCATCCCCCTGCCCCGGAGGGTCCCTCCTGCTTTGTGCACCCATGCAGCAGGGTTCTGCTTTGTTCCCCTGCATTGCAAGCAAGAGAGCTGGGGTTTGTGTGTGTGCGTGTGAGGGACAGATGACGCCTGCCCAAAGCTTTTCACTCGGACGAAGATCTGGCCGTGCTTGCTGTAGGGTGATGCAGGCTGAACGTCACCAAGGGAGAGCTGCAGTGAATGCTCAGGGAGAATTTTAACGTGGCTTCTGCCACGCTCTCCAGGATCTTCCCTTCTCCCTGAGCGCAGAGCAGTGACCGATGCTGGAACCGGTTCATAATCCTGATCTTATGCCAGGGCCGCTGCTGCCCTACGCTGTACCTTGTGTTCTGCTGAGGTTTGGAGCTGATCTAACACAGAGCAGAGCAGCCTTTGCTACAAACACAGCCCCAGACGGATGGTTGGAGGCAGTGCTGAACTTGGTGTGCTCCTACTTTGAGGCCGTGGCTGTGTGCAGTCACTGCGGGCTGGTAAACTTTTCAGAGCGAGCCAAATCCTTTGAGCTGTTTTTAAACTGATTTGTAAGATGGTCTGTGTTGAAAGCTGTTGGGCAACAGTCAAATGAACTTTAAAGGAGGAGGAAAAAGAAAAATCAAAATCCAAGGCAGTTTGTGCGTAGAAAATGTTTCATGTGGCTTTTTTTATAGTGTTTGCTTTCTGATACGTGGTGAAAATTACCATTTCGAGAGGATTTGTGGGATCCCATTGTATTTATGGAGCTGTTAAACAGCATCCACGGTACGCTGGGATCTATAACTCTCTGCTGGAGCAGTTGTGCAGGTGGTGGCAGCTGCACCGTGCTGCCGCTTTGCTCCCAGGGTGTGCCGAGTGACAGCGGTGTCACCATGGAGCTGCTGCTTTGGGTGACCTCTTTCTGCTGGGCGCCTGTTGGTGTGGTTTTGCTTTTAACCCTGCCCTGGGCTCAGAGAAGCAGCCCTGTGCCCAGCTGTGTTCCAGGCTGCAGCTGGATGCCCGCTGCTCTGTCTCCTGCTGGATGAGTGCTGGTCTGCCCATCCGTTTGTTCCAGTCCCGTGCTTTCAAGGTCTTGGAGTGATGGGCAGATGCAGCACTTCCAGTGCTGTTGGCACTGCCTGAGCTCCTGGTTCGGTGGCTTTTGTGTGCTGGAGTCCCAGCAGCGAGAGGAGAGACCAAAGCGCTCTGCACCGAGAGCACTTAATGAGCCAAGAGCATCCCAACATGTACAGTGTCTGTTTATGCTACGTGAGTGAATACATATGGTGTGTATGTTTGTTTACACACACGCGCGCCTAGATGCGTATAAATATATATGTTTAGAGTCTGAGAACCTCCTGAGCGTTGCTCCTGCCTTCACTAGTATGGGAAACTAGCATGGTGCTTCCCTCAGGCCCTGGAGGGGCTGTGGTTTGGGTGTTCTGCTCAGAGAGCACCCAGGGGTGCAAGTCCCCATTGAGTCCCCGGTACCCAAGGGGCAGCCCTACAGCCATCCAGTGCTTCTTGGGTGGCTGTCGGCTGCTTTGCAATCTGTTTTCCTTGTTGACCAAGCTTATGATTTTGACTGAGTGCGTATTGAGTTGGCGACTCTTGAATTTTTTTTCTTTTTCTTTTTTTTTTTTTTAATAAAAGATTTCCTTCTAGGATCAGCAAAGTTCAAACTTAATCTAATGTTAGTATTGATTGTTGCTTCTAATTGCAGACCAAAAAGCTGTAGTTCAGTGGCCCTTTTCCGGTTTGTTTGTATGAAGAAAAATCTCCGCTTCTGCAGGGCTGTGCTGAGCTGCTGCCTGAATCTGGGGCAGTTTGTCATCGTGAGGTTAAATGTATCCAGACTTTATAAAATAAGTGTTTCATAAATATATCTTTTCACATTGAAAGCAGCAGGGAAAGCTGTCAGGGGGAGATGTGATTTGATCACTGCGAGTGGCACAGTTCTTCCTTTTTCCTTTGGTGCATCATCCTTCCCCTCTGCAGGGAAAGGGTTTGAAGGGCAGAGCATCCAAACCCACAGCGTGGTCCGTGGGGGTGACCCCGAGCAGTGCTGTGTGCTGGCAGCATTGTCCACATGTCCCTCTGTGACGTGCAGATGCCCAGCTGGAAAATGAAAGTGCTTTATGCCAGTGTTGTCTAAGGCAAATCATAACCGGCACTAAAATGCGCACCCGTTGGTGCTGTTTTGGCTGGAAGGTGCCTGATCCTCGGCCCCTAAATCCATGTTTGTGCATACCTTGGGAATCCTCCCTTCAAATTCCCACGTCTGATTTTTGCACGGGTTGGAAGGTGTCACGGTTGAGCTGCCACCTCTCAGACACGTGCTCTGGTGGATGATTTTAAGGTTAGGTTTGCCCTGTCACCTTGAACCCCAAACCTTTGCCCTATTTCTGCATGGGCAGTGTAGAGGAGCAGCAGACCTGCTTGCCCTATGCCTTGCCAATTGGGCTCTGCTGGCTCCCCAAAACACACGAGCCTCTCAATGCGATCCTCGCACTCCTTGATGCGGTGCAGCGAAGTGGAACAAACCGCGGGTCCCTAACAAAGACCTGTGATTGAACAGACCCATTGGCTGCTGCTTGTCACCGTGTGCACTGGGACACCTCCAGCAGCTCCGTCTGCATGGAGCGGCGGTGCCGAAGCAAACCTTAAGTGGCTGCGTAGGGAAATATTGCTGCTTTTGGCTCTTTGCTTGCCAACCTCACCTCCATTTGTCTTCGAGTGGATTAGCTGAGCATTGTAATACTAATGCCATTAGGCACGTTGGCACCGCTCAACATGTCACAGTGAGAAACAGATGCAGTATACCATTAAAGCAATAAACGTGATAAATCAGATCCCAAGTGCTTTGTGAGATGTTATTAGTGTTAATTTTGGTAGCTGGGTACAGTAGTTGTTTTTTATTTCATTTTAAGCATTCGTCGATTTATGTTCCGCTGAAGTCGGCTGCAATCGAAACTTTAAGAAAAGAAAGAAAGGGAAGGATGGGGGGGGGGGGGAAAGGAATAAATAACAAAAAGGCAGCCCCCCAAACTCTGCCCGTGATTATTTCCAGAGTTCGAAGACAACTTGGCAGCTCTTGTTTCTCGCTGATGGGCCTTATTAGTGGCACCTGGCATCATAACCGCCTAATGGAAACCAGCGTTCCCCCACTGCGTGGCCGCTGACAAGTAGCTCTGTCAGTGCGGGGCTGCCATGCGAGGAAGCTCTTATTAGCTTTATGGGCAGGGGGACCTGCCCTGCTCAGGAAATGAATGTTGCAGCCGAGGTCCGCGGCGCTGACCCCGAGCGTGTAACCTGTGAGTGCCAGCCGAGACCCCGCGCAGGATGCTTGGGATTTCGGGCTTTCTCTGGTTCTTGTCATAAGGAAAGAGGGAATACGTTGTGGTATGTTGCAGCCTTGAACTTTTGATTTATTCGGTGGGGGACTTAACCATTTCCATGCAGCGCTCGGAGCGCGGAGGGGGAGCGGCTCTCTTTGGCTTCGGCGCTGTGCGGTCGATTATCGCGCATCTTGTTGGTGGATGGCAGTGCCTCTGCAAGCAGAGCTCTGAAGCTGCCCTCAGAAAACACAACGTTGTTTTTTCCCCTTGCCCAGCAATGGGCAGCAGCTCCCCTGGCTGGTGTGGCAGCACCTGCATGGGGCAGCACGCGGCGGCATGCAAGCGTTGCAGAGCTTTCACTTCTTGTTATCATTTGCAAAGCGCTGTTTGTTAAAATGGCATTTGTTGGCTGCACGGAGGATCCCTCTCGCTGGGAATGCACTGTTTCAGGGTGACACCAGCAAAGCTTTTGTGTGTTGTTTGTGTTTTTTTTGCCCCCCCTCAATGTGTGGAAATGCTGCGAGAAGCACAGGTCTGTAGCAAGGTCTCTGCACAGCCTTCTGTGCTGCGCCACGATGTTGCCCGTTCCCTGACACTGCTGCCCACATCTGCATGGTGAGAAGATCTGCGTTTTCTTTTTTGCTCATAATTAGCATGAATTTTCTTTTTACTTCCCCCCCCACCCCCTTCACCCCCTCTCCCCTTGACAGCTTCAAGAGAGACTTTAAATGAGTAATTACTAAATATTTCCCGGCAGCCAAACACGGGGCCATGGCATCTCCTGTTGCAAAAGTGAAAAATATTTCTGTTTGCAGTTAATTTTAGTGGCAGGCAGATCATGTTAACTGGGTGTAATTGCTTCCAGATATGGCAGAGGGTTTTGTGTGTTAGGATGAAGGGTCTGGTAAGTGCTCACTTCCTGTGTAAATTAGCCTATTCCATTCATTCTTTCTTTCTGGGCAGCCCTGGATTGTGTCATTCTTCTTGCAATTTTTTTTTTTTCCCCTCTCCGGCCTGGTGTGAGGCAGCTAAGTGCTTTATAGTGGGTTTAATTCTTCGTTTGGCATCACCTTAGCAGCGAGGCGGCGTCCAGATGCTCGGGATGGGGTCTGTCCCCTCTCCTCCAACCTTTTCCTTTGCAACAAAGCCCAGTGCCGTCCTGCTGCCCTGCGTGGCTTTGGGCAGCTGCTGTATTTTTAGGGTTCTGTGGCCCAAGGGAGTACACGCTCCATGGGATGGCCCCATTTCACACAACGCTGTGGTGGTTTGTTTGAAGGACACATGTGGTTGTGCTGTCTGCCCAGAGATTTGCTTCCTCTCTGGCTACGGTGAAGATTAGGAATTGAGAAGTGTCCGTGCAATGAGCTCCCAGAGCGTGGCACGTAGCAGAAATTAAGACAGAAGAGATTTGTGTCATGCACAAGGAACAGAGAGAGCTTTCTGCATCGTTGCGATGAGTCAATGCAAATAAGGCAGTGGGGAAGGTTGGGGACCACGAATTTGGGCTCATGAGCTCGAGGACTTTCCGTCCCTTCATGACACCGATTTCTGTTCTAAGCCCTCAGCCTGATCGTAAAGCGCTGCTGGGGGGCACTCAGAAGTGCCGCCTCGTTATTGGCTCCAGATAATCTTTATCTGCGCCGCAGTGATTCTGAAACAGCCGTTATCATTTTGGAGCACCAGTTTGCACTGGCAGCGTTTCGGATCACTTCCGCCGCTCATGTGCTGAGATACCTTTACAGGGATAACAGCTGCTGCTTCGCCACCAGTTGTTCGCGGATAAAGGTGTTTTTTCCTTCTTTCCATCCCTTTTCCAACCGAAGGGAAGTGCTGGGGCACTTTGCTCTGCACCCCACTCCTATTTGGGGTGGTAGGACTGATCGTGTTCGTGCTCTGGATGGCAGCCAGCGCAGCCTCCATCATTTTCACTGTAGTGTTCTTAACTGATTTTAAGTAGATTACAACTGGAAACGTGCCCCACTGTGCTAGTTGAGTTTTCCATTGACTTTCGTAATCTTGTCGCTGTTTTTGTTGGCATGTTGTTTAATAAACAAGCTGGCAATATGTAATTTAGGAAATATTTCTCTATGTAAGCAAGAGGGGCATAATTCAGTTGCAACTCAAGCTGCTCGTGATAAATCCCCGTTGAATGCAGGGCCGTGTTACCTGTGTTAGCACGGGGGTGGTGGTTACCTGGGTGCATCAGTGAGCTGATAACCCTGTGCTCTGCTCATAAGGGTCGGTGTGGGGTGCCCATGCGGTGCCAAGGGCTGGGGGGGCTCAGGGTGCACATCCAGCAGCACACAGAGGGGACATGGTGCTGCGCCGTGGTAGGAACCTCTGTGGGTGACCTATAAAGCAGTCAGAAATGGAACAAGTGGAAAAAAAAAAAAGAAAAAACAACCCAAAAAGAAACTAAAAAAGCCCGAAACCCCAAACACCAGAGCATTTCCATTACCTGCTTACCAAGAAGGACGGAAAGAGAAGAAATAAGCTGGAGCCAGTGCTTGGTTTTAAAGTCATTTCTCTGGTCATTTTTAGACGTACAGTGTAATTCAGTTTTTGCCTGTATGTGTATCTGCGTAAGCATATCTCTACGTGTGTGTGTGTGTGTGTATATACCTATATACTCATCTATCTGCGTGTATATATGTACACATGCATGTATACATGTGTTTTTGTGCACACAGATGCAAAACTGCACAACCATTGCTTAGCGTTTAGCCTTCTTTTAAGGTTTGTGTTGACATACTGTACAACACACGCGCTCTCCCTGCAGGTTCAAACTGGTTTTGTGCCACCAAGTTTGGGGACAGCGTGCTGGCAGTGAGCTCAGTGCACTTTGCCCTCCGTCACCGTCCCTCGTTCTTTTCTCTGTGCATTATTTATAGTAAATGATATTAGAAAGGAGTGTTAAGGAGGAAGTGTGATTCATCCTCCTTGAAACCATTGATGACATAAATAAAGGCAAAGTGCTTACTATGTGCTTTTTATTATGGTATTTAAAGGCAGGTTGTACTAATTTTGGAGCTTACAGGGTAAACCCACAAATACTGTGAATCTAAGAAATTAGATTTAACCGCAGCACGTAATACATGTTAAAACAGATGCAACATAACCCACCTGGGCTTCTTGGAAGTGCACACACACGAGAGCAAAAGGCTTTCGGAACAGCTAAGGCATTTCCAGATTTCACTCCATCCCACTGGTTTTTCGGTTAGCAGGTCTGAGGTTCCCATGGGTTCGCTGGGACTTTGAGTGGTGTGGAAGGTGTTGGTGTTGGGAGCCCTCCCTTGTTCTCCATGGCTGCAATAGTTTGGGGTGAGCCCTGTGCCATTGCTGTTGTCTTAGTGCGGATGCGGTGTTGGGAGGTAATGGCCTTAAGTTGTGTCACAGGAGGTTCAGGTTGGATGTTAGGAAACATTTCTTCTCCAAAAAGGCAATCATTGGCACAGCTGCCCAGGAAGGTGGGGGGGGGAGGTCACCATCCCTGGAGGTGTTGCAGGACCGTGGGGATGTGGGATGCTGATGGATCAGGGATGTGATCAGTGGGCATGGTCGGATGGGCTGGGGGTAGGCTTGGAGGATCTGAGAGGTCTTCTCCAACCTGAATGATTCTGTGATCTCTGGCAGCAGGTCTTGCTCTGCAAGCCTCACGCTTTCACTATCGCCCCGCTTTCAGTATCTGCTTATCAGCATCAGAAGATGACACTCAAACTGCGCCTTGAAGCAAAGCCATGCCACAAACCCTCGCCTCTGGGATGGCTCCGTGAGGCCGAGCTGCAGCTGGCAGCAGGGCCGGGTGCTTTATCTTGGGCTGGGCATGGGCTGCGGTCGCTGAGCGCTGTGCAGCGCCAGGGCCATGCGTGGGAGAGCCCATGCAGCGGGCACAGCGCTGGGGCTGGGCGGTGCTCTGGGGGGTGGGCAGTGGGCACAGAGTGCATCCTCCGGCCCCAGGGCCTCTTTCTGTGAAAAGATGAAGGGTTCAGAACCAAACCCCTCTTTACTTTCTTATTTGGCGCTGCTTTCTTTGTTTTTAATATATATACATATATATATACTTTTCTTTTTTTTTTTTTTTTTTTTTTTTTTTTACCAGTAGCAGAGTGACTTCCTCTTTTCTTTCTTCCTTCCTCTTTTTTCTTAGAAAATATCCAGAGTGGCGAGAGAGAGCGCTTCTGCGAAGGAGAGGGGCCATGTGGCTGCTGGGGGGCTTTTGGCGTGCGGAGCACCTTTGGCCACATCCACCAAGAGATGCGGCCATCTCTTGGCTGTGGGTCAGTTGGCAGGAGCCCTGCTTCCCTCCCAAAGGGATCTTTAGGGGAAAAATTTTAACCCCAGGCTTTTCCCACTGGGAGGAAAAAAAGTGATAACTCGCTGTTATTTTTAAGCAGGAGCCTATTTTGGGGGCTTTGTCTCTTCTTGCAGGGCAAGGATAGAGAGCATGATCTTATTTCATCTTGCTGCCCTCAGGCATTTTGGTTCACTTAAAACCTGCCTGTCACCCAAGTTGCACTGGTTTTAAGGGCTTTTTGTGCATTTTGGAGGTGGAGGGCCCCATGGGAAGTGGGGCACCCTCAGTTCCCCAGCACCATGCTGGCAGTGTGGGGTGTGGGATTTAAGGATGCAGAGGCAGTCACTGGTATTGATTTCTGGCTTATCTGACCCTTTAGCTAGAGGCAGCTCTTCCCTCAGTGTCTAACCGAATGTAACTTAAAGCAACGAAGAAATGTATATCATCCTTCCCTTGCGTTAATTAGGGCTGGCCGATGCATTATTTAGTGGGGTGGGAGCTGAGATGGGGCTGCCCCAGAGCAGGTGCTGGGATGTGCTTGGGGAGGGGGCTGCAGTGCCTCTGCTTTGCACGGGATGGGGGCACCAGCCCGACCTCGTGGTTCCAGGAGGGATTCATCCAGCAAAGGCAGGAGAAGACAGCAAAAGAGCAGAGCTGGGCAGCAGAGCGTTAGGTTCATTGCATGTTCAGGGTAGGGGCATCAGCATCCCGTTACCAGCATCTCCATCCCAGTATCAGCATCCCAGTACCAGCATCCTCAGCCAGCCCCGCGGCAGGCAGAGTCCCTCCACCCGCTCGAGGTGGAAAGCAGCTCCCTAATTAGCACCTTTGTTGCTAAGTGAACGGAACTGCCGTGCGTGGCCGGCTTCCCGATAGTGATACGTGTGTCGGGGAGGGGGCCATAAAAAGCACACACAATGCCTCATTGTGTGGCCACAGGTATGAATGCACTGCAGCCCGTTTGCTCGCCTCGTGACAGTGGTCAGGTAGCGCAGGCCAAGGACAAGAGGCGAACGCAGTTTGTTTTTCTCTCCTCCCTCCCACCCCCCTCCGTTTGCTTGGATGTTCGGTGCTGCCCACAAATGCAGTTGGTGGGGACTGATAAGAATCACTGACCTAAAGCGAGTAATGGAGACTTTCTTCCTGCCAGAATTACAAAGCAAGAAAACAAAAAAAAGCCCCACATAGCGCTGTGTGTAGTGCAGGTCTCATGGGTCAGCATGCTGTGCTTTTTGGTCTGGTTTGCTTAAGTTTCTCTTGTGTTCACGCTGCGAATATTGGGGTTTGGGGTTGTTTGTTTTTTTTTCCATCTTTGGTGCTCAATCCTCCGCATGAAACTGGGAGCGAGCAGAGAAGGACCTGATGTTCAGTGCCAAGGGATTTGGGTTCTGTTATTGATGAGCCATTGGCACGGTGTTGTCTTTTTTGGCTGCTTTTCCATCCATTAGCTCTGCGATAAACCCAGGCTGCACTGGCATCTCCTCGCCATCTAAATAAATTTGCCTTTGCAAGGCGCCTGTTATATTGTGATGGAGCTGTATTGAAAAGGACAAAACCAAAGGCTGAACTGTGCCCATTCCGCCCCCCCCCTCCCCACCCACCCATCCCCACCCTCCTATTGGGTTCAGATATTTTAAAGTCAGAAAGCAACGACGTGTTGTGCATGGGTTGGTCTTTCTCTTCTTTCTGCATGTCGACTCAGTTCTTGCGTTATTCTCCATCCACTGCAGTCTCCCTTGGTAGGATTTATTTTCCTAGTTATTAACTAATGAGCTGATTCTTTCACCGTTTTGAAATAACTGTATTTTGCCTTCAATGTGAGAAAAGGAAAATGTCCTAATAGCATAGCACTCCAAAGCCATTGAAGGCGTGAATTTACTATTATTTCACACAAATATGTGGATTACTGCACTTCTTATTGCTTAAGCTTGAATTACTGAATCATGGAAGCAGAGAAATAGGAAATGTTTGCATACATGATTTTGGGGGGAAAAAGAAAAGAAAAAAGAAAAGCCTGCTTTGTGAGCTGCAGGGACGGCTGCAGGGTTGCATTGGGGCAGGCCATGCACTGGGCACAGCTTGCTGAAAATGCTGTGATGTCAGACTGAGAACATCCCTACCTGCAGCCTTCCGAAGCTGTGAACAAAGTGGGGATTGGACAATGAGCATTCGGGCTTTTAATGATAGGATGGGAGGTGATGGCCTCGCGTTGCACCAGGGGACATTCAGGTTGGATGTTAGGAACAATTTATTCTCCAAAGAGTGGTTGGGCACTGGAGCAGCTGCCCAGGGATGTTGGGGGCTCAAGAAAACCATGGAGATGTGGCGCTGAGGGACATGGTCAGTGGGCACAGTGGGGTGGGTTGGAGTTGGACTTGATGACCTTAGAGGTCTCTTTTCCAGCCCTAATGATTCTGTGAGGCTCAGGACAAGACCTTGTACACTGGCAACTACCCAGAGCTGCCACCTCTGGGTGCAGTCACCGAGTGCCTGTGGGGCTGTCGTTAGGGCCACAGCACTGCCCAGCACTGTGCTGCTTGGATGGCTCATTCCCTTTATTTCCTCCTGCAACATATTCTACATCCTGGACCTGCGCTGTGGAGCAGGGTTTTATTATTTTATAGGTGCTGTAACAGTCAAATAACATTGTGCAGAGGTTGCTCTCCCACTGTGCTCCGTGGCCGGGTACTCTCTGGCAGCACCGGGAGCAACAGAGCTGCTCAGCTCCCAGAGCACAGCCCTACTGTCTGCATCAGCTCAGACCTTTCCATCATAGAATCGTTAAGGTTGGAACAGACCTCTAAGATCATCAGGTCCAGCCACCAACCCATCACCACCACGTCCACTAACCACGCGTGCCACGTCTCCGTGTTTCCCGAACGCCTCTCATGTTCATCCCAGCACTTGGGATGCTCTTCCTGGGGGTGCCCTCTGCTTTCAAAAACATTTCGCTATGGGGACAAGCATAATGCCATCAGGAAAAAAAGGCCTGCAGAGGAGCGTGGAGTTACAACCACAGTGTTGTAACCACAAAGCATTCCTCCTTGGGCTGGTTGAAGATGTCTGTTTGCATTGTAGGGGGCTGTTCATTGCGGAGCAACCGAGGTAAAACATTACCTTGCAATTGCATGGTAGCAGTTTTCTAACTAGCATGCTGTAAACATTTGTCTGAAATGTTGCACATATTGCTGGAGCAGTAGCTCTGAAAACTATTTTCCTTTAAAGCAAAATGGTCCCTCATTTGAGATTATTCTTCTGAAGAGCGCCAAGAGGGGTAAAAATTAATGCGTCTGTCTTTGCATAAAGATTTGATTGTTCTTATTGTTATCCCTACTTAGCTTTGCTCTCAGAGAGATTGGACTGTCTTAAGATCTGCAAACAAAGTGCTCCCAAACTAGATGCAAAACCGACTGCGGTTATTTTCAGTGCAGCGCTGAGATGATCACAAAAAAATCCCATACGAGGGAGAGAAATCGTGTGGAGGAGAATTCTCACGTAACAAATTATTGTTCTTGCAAGAGCAGCTTTGAAATCTATTTAACTTTTCAATGTCCCGTACCCTTTTAAATGTTTCAAGTGTATTCTCACTGATAGGTTACCTTTTCTTTCCCTGCAGGCTATAATTAGTGTCCTTTACACAGAATTGGCTTAGAATTGGATTTGAAGAAGATAAGAATCAAATTACCAGTATTTATCTTGTAAATTCCAAAAGATCTACTTAAAGACACTGTATAAAAAGGGATTTTTTAAAAGTTTGTGCTATGAAAATGCAAACTCTAAAAGGTGCAACCAAAGGATCCGCCAGCGCTGCGTTTGCAGATCGCTCTTAAATCCGAAATTGCCCAAGTGTTGGTGCATGGAGGAAAGCATCCCTCCTCCTGCCGTACCTCTGCAGCTGGGAGGCAGCCCTGCTGGCTTTCATGCCCAACTATTTGTAGGCAGTTGTGCTTTTATGTAATTGAAAGCCGCTGTCTCCAGGTGTGATCCTCCAGCAGCCCGTTCTTGCTGTTGCAGTAATGCTGTCCTGTTGTAGGTTCTGACTCTGCTCCTACACTGATAGAGCAGTTGGTGCTGTCTGTGGGTCCCACCCAAAGCCCAGTGCACATAGTGGGGGCTGTCCCGTATTCTTTTGCCTATCTGTGTTTAATAATGAATGCCAGGTATAGCTGAGGTATCCAACAGGCTTGTTTCCACTAAGGGCCTTGCTCTGTTAAAACATGTTAATTTGTCTTAATTTTACTGTACCCACACATCTGTTTTGATCTCTTGTGCCTGACGCTGGATTCCATGAACTCCTCCGAAAGTGAGGGTTGCATTTGATGCATCACACAGTACGTTATCTTCAGCTGTTTGCTTGGCAGCACTTAAGAACTGTACTTTCATAACCCGATGGGTGATGGTGTTTTTTCAGTCCAGGTTAATACAGTGCAGGTGGTGATGGCTGTGACACCGCAGCAGAGCAGCTCCACCAGCTCAGGGTATGGTGGTGAAGTTTGGTGCCAGACTGATGGAGTAAAGTGAGGAGGTGGAGATGGTCAGGGCTGAGCACTGAAGCATCTGTAAATGGGCGCTTTTGGTCTTTGCTTTCATGGCTGTTCCCAGGTAGGCTGGAGTAGATCAGAAAGGGTGTCCAAATCCAACACCTTTCCCCTTCCTGCAGTCTCCTCCTGCTTTGTGGGGTGGGCAGTGGGATCACAAGGCAAACCGAGCGTGAGAAATGGATGGCGGTAATTTCGGTGGGTTCTGTTTTGACAGAAATTAAGCATCTGAATTTAAATGAAGGTGATGGAGAGCCCGGGCAGCTGAGACTATATTTTCATAGCGTAAACAGTTGCAGAAGAAGATTAATAGCATCTGTGTAAACAGTTCGTCGTGGTGGAAAGGGGCTTTTTGGATAGTTGGGAAATACTGATGGCCACAGCGCGCCCCTCGCCTCCATTTGCCTGCAGCCCGCACGCATTCAACCTTCCCGTCGATTCTACAGTAAATATTTCAGACACCCTCAGTCTCGCTCTCCCTTCTCGCAGTAAATTACATATTAAAGTAGCCTGGTAACTGAGCACTGGTTGCTGCGCGATAAGGTCCGGGAAATCAATATGTTTGCCATGTGCCTGCTTGTTTATGACACCTGCCTGCAGAACAGTTGAGCAATGTTCTGTTTGCCAAGGCTGCGCTTCGGAGGCTCGTATCCTCCTGAAACAGAGTCATGATCTTACAGGAGAAGGTGCAACAGCAGCTATTGATTTTTGCTCCCTCAGTGCGGTGTTACACGCGCAGAACAGGGCTGTCTGACAGCCGCCCGCTGCCTCCCATCGCGGGGGAGAGGCGAGCGGTAAAATAACGTGAGTGATGCTGTTGGATTGAGTGGGATGAGGGGTTGGGACGCAGCCTCTGTCATTTACAGGGCTTCTCCTTGGCTCCTGCCCTTGGTTTTAAGTGATCCCGTAATGTGACTGGGAAGGGAGGTGGCTGCGTGGTGCTCCGTGGGAGATGCTGATATTTAGTGATGCAGGGGAGCAGCACGGAGGATCTGTCCCCAGGTCCTGATGCAGGATAGCCTCGTGCTATAAGCCCCTTCCATCCAGCCAAGGCTCAGCCTCTACCGCATTTCTGGGCTGGGATCAGCACTGTGGAAGTGCAGGAAGCTCCCGTTGACTTTGGAGGTTCCCCCCCATGCATGATGGGAGCCAGCATGTGGGACTGGCTGTAAGCCCTGAGGAGGGATGCTGCACATCACCATGTGCTTCTTACAAGGCTCCTTGCAGTTGAGAAATCAGCTCTGGAGGGAGAGCAGTGTCCAACTTGGACATCTCCACAAGGAATAGCCACGATCATCACCCATTGCAGCAGCGGTGGGACGAAATCAGAGCCCCTGCTGTCATTGGTGCATTCACTTGAAAAGCCAGAAGTGCAGAGTGAGGGAAAAAAAAACAACAACGTAGGAATTAAAGGGGAAATCTGTCTGCATGACTCACTTCTTTTTTTTTTTTTTTTAATCTAAAGTTAGCAAGCTGAAGTAATTGACCTTTTGACCCAGATATGAAGTTGGGAGGTAAAAGGCACGACTTGCAAGATTTTTGTAAAACTGTTGACCTCTTACAAGATTAAGTCAGAGATAATAGTAATTATAAACAGCTTACTGTGGGTCTAATCAATAGTGAACTTTACCTCCTTCCTAAAACTGAAGGTCAGGTTTTTACTGCAGTAAAGATAGTGACTGCTGGTTTTCCCACCATTGCTAGCAGTAAATGTCTCTCTTTGTAGGAAATCTATGAAATGAGTGTGTATGGTTCCCATGGGTGCCTGGGTATGAGGAGGGGGAGTGGAGCTGCGTGCTCCTGGAAGTTGACTTGTGGCTCTTCTCGCTGGGGAAAAAATGAGGTCTTCGGTTAGCATCGCTGTGAGCAATCCAGGGAGATCGCAGAAGGGAAGGTTTCTGCCTCATCCTTCTCTAAATATTGTTGCCCTCTTGTTATTTTACAGCGCGAGCAATTATCCTCTGTATGCAGAGTTAGATTCCTTAGCAAACCCGTCACTGTAATAGCGATCAAAAAATCCTGAAAAGCAGAGCTCCTGGCTGCTGGCCATTCCTTACTGTGCTCCATTTCGGATACAGCATTTGGCAGAAGGGAAGCTGGAAGCATGGCTCCTTTCCCTCCCTGCTTGCTTCCCAGCATTAGGTTGGGAGAAGGTCGGCTCCGGGGCTGCGCCGTGTGATGCTCAGCCGGCACCCTGTGCTCCTCCACCGCCCTCCCTTCGCAAGCTGGAGCGCAGCCAGTGTTTGTGAAGTTAAAAGCAGCCGGGTATACTGTCAGACTTAAATATTGGCAAACAGAGGCAGCGTATGGAAATTTGTTGCCTGTCATTTATTATGGGGAAGTTATACTTTATCCATCTCTTCCCCCTTAGGAAAGAAACCACAGATTTGCTTCTAAATAGCCATAAATACAGGCACGATGAATCTAGCTCATTATTGCGGGTGATGATAGGATACATACGGAGTGGTTTGCATGTTCTGTGTCATACTGAGCAGGGCAATGCTGCATGTGAGCGGTGTTGGGCACCCATGGGAGAGTCCCCAGCCCATGGTGGGGCACAGCACCGGGACTGGCGAGGCTCAATGTCCGCAGTAACAACCTGGAGCTGCTGCAGAACTCCGTGCCTTCCTTGTTTGTTTGCGAAACGCTGCCCAAGCGAGGTTTTTTTTGTTATGTTAAATCTCGTAGGTAAACTTAGAAGGAAGACAAACACCACTCAAACTGTCGCCAAGGGTGCTATAAACAGCGCGTTTGGACAGTGGCACCATTGAGACGTGCGCTCGGGAGAAGTTAATACAAAGGGAACGGGGTAGCGCTGGCGCGGCTATGAAAAGGCAGTTTCTCTTCGTTTAGCTTTTAATTGCTTTCTTTCACTTTTTATGTATAAAAGATTGTCCATTTAATTAACTCAAGAATGCAATTTCAAAAACGCTAATGCTTTACACATGATGGCTTTTAAAATAAAAGTAGCATTCTAATATTGCGCCGGGCTTTTTCCGTGTACGCGTTAACCTTTGCGGCTGCAGATTATTTGAGAAAGGAGCGATCCCCCCCAACAGCCCCTGGAACAAAAGGGGATCTTGAATAGGAACCAGAGAGATGGTGAGCTTTTGATCCTCAGTTTACCTTGTTAATATTTCTGGACTGGCAGGAGCTCCCCTTTAGCAAACAGTAGGTGATTCCATCTGGTTCTTTGTCTTTCCCTGAATGTCACCTTTTAATCTCCCGCAAACAGCATAATGAGCCATATCATCTTTTCTTCTGCGGCCCGAGCGCTGGAGCAAGTGCTTTTGCATCGCTTACAAAAGATCTCGGGGTAGAGGGGAAGAGGGGTAGGGAGGCAAGATGAGAAACCCTATTGCAGTCCTTGTGCCTCAGCACCCGTTCTCTCAATGCTGACGCTGCTTTGCCCTGTGCTGGGCACACAGGAGGATGCATGCATGGGTTGCAGTTCATCAGTGACCCCCAGGGGAGCAGCTTTTGCTTTGGGAGCATCCTTCCAAGCTCTTGTGGTCAGGAAGGGAACCGTCGGCCCGATGTTGTTAGCATTCGTAGAGCAGAGCAAATGCAACCTCCAGCAGTGAGTCACCAGCCACCACTGCTCCGTGCTCACAGTGTATCTTTTATTATTATATATTTTTTTATGGAGCTGCTTTATAATGAATGCGCTCCCGAGCACACCCTTGCCACGACCCCTCGCTTAAAATACCCATTAGGGCCTTTTAAGGTTTGTTAGCTTTTAATGGACATGTTTAATGTGTACCAAATGGGCTGGGGGCAGGGGGGAGTGGGGGAGCACGGAGGGCAGGCGATGGGGAAGGCAACTCATCCTGCTGAACTGAAACTGCTGCAGAACCTTTCAGCCACTGCACTGCTTCCTTGGGTGCTGTTCCTGCTGTTGTGTGGGTATGCATCCAGGCAAAGCACTGCGTTATGGACAGACCTGCGTCACCCGGATCTGGACCTGATGGTGGTTCCCCACTTGCAGCTGACACTTGGCAACATCTTGTGCTCCGAGGAGCCGGGTCAGCTGCTTAATGAGTTCCATATTGGCCTTCTGAGATGATTAAAGTGGGGCCTTGAGTCCATGAATTAGCGCTGTTGCCCGAAGACCTCTTTATCTGAAAAGATCTTCTTTAGCACGGAGACTTCGTGGGGAGACTTCTTCCAGGAGACGTGCTTGACAGTTTTTGCTTCCTGAATGATTCCAATTTCTCTTCTGACCACCTGGTTTCCTTACACGAGGGGAAATCTGCCCAAAGTGCAGCCTGTCCAGCCTCCCCCACGGCTGCTGCATCCACAAGATGCAGGGGCACTGATAAACCCCATGTTTTGGGCTCCTTTTGATACCAAAGGGTGTTTTTTCTTTGCGACACCCACTTCTTTTCCCCCCTTTCGTTAACATGTGTTGGTTTTTATTTTCCACGAATCCAGGCAGGAAAACCTTGTGGGAACTTTGGAGCGAGTTGCTGGGTTTGTTTTTAAAAACCTGCACGCACACAAACCCCCCCCCCCTTTTTTTTTTCCTCTTCCCTCTTTTTTTTTTGTAGCTTAGAAACCTCTCTTTGTGGCAGAAGGCTGGGAGGGTTTGAATACCACATACAAGCGTAGGAGGCTGACTGAGACCATACGGCTTTATCATTCATTAATTCCTGTGTTCATTCATCCTTCTATTTAAACTTCTCTGTAAAGACGGTAGCTACAGATGGTCTTTTGGTACACGCTTTAGCTCGGAGACCTTGGCCCCGACAAAGGGGTACAGAGGGAGCAGCAGAGTGTACAAAATATTTCCAACCATTAGAAATCAAGTTCTTATTCACTGGCAGCGCCTGTTTTGAGAGTGAATTTATGCGAAAGCGTCATAACTCGAGAGCGGGGTGTTTCCAGGAGTCGGGCTTAATTAATAGGCAAATGCTCGCTGCACTTTGTTGTTTATTGCTGCGCTCCTGAAACGTGAGCATTTTTGTTAGCTGCCTGCCTTTGTGTTGTACAACACAAACCCCTCTGCTTTCCCTGCTCAGGTTGTGTTTTACAAAAGGGAATAAGAAGGGTTGTGGGTTTTGCGCCTTGTTTTCGTGCTGGATCACCTCGCAGTTTCCCTTAAACCCTCTGGCAGTGCTTTTTCATTTCCCAGCTTGGGGCAGTGCTGTGGTTTTGGCATCCCTCTGCCCTGCACTGAGCAGGCATTGGGCCCATTGGTTACCTGTAGAGCTGCTCATGGGGAGACTGGTGGCCCATCCCTCCTGCGCCCTTGGGGCAGTGCACAGTGGGTGCCGGTTGGATGCTGTCCATTGGTGTGGCTCTTGAGGAGCAAAGGGGAGATAAAGGTGTAAAAATGATGTAGCTCAGGGCTTCGTGCCAACACTTTAATCATGGTTAGCAGCAAAACGTATGGCGGTCTGCCTTGTGTGTTTCACAACAATGGCATGGCAAGGGCCAAGCACTGGCACTGTCCAGTTTCCTTTGCAGTGATGGGACTGGAGGGTAAAACATGCAGTGGGATGTGTGCTGCATAGGGAGCAAAGCACGACACGAGGGCACCCCAAGACCCCATTAAGGAGAGGGCAGTGCAGTGGGACTGGGAGTTTGTTATCAGGCATAGAGGGCTTGGGGAAATTCTATCTGGCTTGGAGGCATCCTTGCCAAACCTGGACAGAGTGTGCCAGGTGGTGACAGGGAGGCTTTTAATAACTCCAATCCCAGCACTGGGGCTGAGTGTGGGGGGAGGCAGCGTGCTGTTCCCTCTGCCCCCAGGACGTAGGTTCTAATCTCGCCGTGATTGAGCTGATTTCGTTTTATAGATTGGAATTTCACTGTGATAGGAACGGATGAGCCTAATGTGAAAAATTTACTTAATAAAAAGCCTCATTACCTGATGCTGAGGGGCTGTGAAAGCAAAAGCGAGCAGCGTACGGAGCGCTCCGGGTGCATTTCATCCTTCCTGAAGGAAAACTGGGACTAAAAGTTTTCTGCAGGAAAAACTGAATTCTGCCATCTCGTTTTTACACATGCTGTGCTTAAATATTAACACCAATTGAGCAAATTGCCTTTTAACTGCCTTTATTTGCTTTCATTAACAGTATAATTTAAAAGCTCCAGAATTTGCATGGAACCTGTTGTGCATGTTGGGGAGGGGGGTGAAACCGTTCATAAATTAATTAATGGTGAGAAAGCATCTTCTGAGAGGTCACAGAGCACAAGGGCAGCCGTGCTGTCCCGGCGAAGCACACCGTGTGCTCTTGGCCGCAGAGAGCTGTGTCATCTCTTGGCAAACGTGGAAGATATCTGTTTATTTTTAAGCGGAACATCTTTTCAGCTAAGTAAAACTCATTACGCCGCAGCTCTCGGAGAGCTGAAGGCGATACTGTCGGTGTTGGCATAGGAGGGGTAGAACTGATGCCAGGATGCGCTGGGGAGGTTCCTCCAGTTTCACCAAAGAAATGGGGACAAAAGGATGAAGCTTGTTCTTATCCCCCCTCTTTGCTGTCCCCATCCTCACACGCACAGCCCTGGCGTGAGCCACCGACCGCAGTGTTCTTCCAGTGAGTGACATCTGCCCGCATTGTTCCTCCATGAGATTACTCGAAATATGCTAAAAGTTTCCAGCATGATTTCACTGAATCGCTCTCTTCCTTCTGTACAGATGTTTTTGTGGTTTTGGAACCGGGGCCAAATCAAACATTATGAATGAGATACAGAGACCACCGTGTGCCACGCGATATTGACAGCTCCTCCGGGAGTTGGTTTCTACGAGCTATTCTGACACCTCCGGATTCGATAGCCGTACCCAAAAAGTATGTTTTACTTAGGAGAGTTTCGCTATCAGATGGACTTTCTGATGGACTCATTCCAAGCATTCGCCTTCCCATTCATTCCTGCTGTCAGTCACGGCCGCTGCCCTGCACCAACAATGCGCCTTTCTCTCCCGCGCCGCACACGCCTCTTTTTTCTTTTTTGGCCCTAGGAAAAATATTTTCAGAAATCACGCTTATGAAATGCTGATAATAAGCATTTTGTTTCTCTCCACCTCGGGAGCTTGTTTGGAAAAACGCGAGGTTTGTGGCCGCAGATCTTGCCCAAATAGCCCCGATAAAAGTGCTCGTTGTTCTCAGTTTTCTCCCCAACCTGGCACTCCTGGCCATCTTCCTTTTTGCCGTCCTGGAGCATTCATTGGCTGCTACCAGAGGGGACCCTCAGCGTTTTAAAGAGGAGAGGAAGGATGGGGAGAAGCGCTGATTTCTGCACAACACTTCTGTTCCAGGCATCTGGTCCTGAAAGTGTTGGAATATGTTTCTAGCTTATGCTTTCACACAGGGGGAACAGCTGGTATCTCCTTACCAAAAAAAAAAAAACCAACACCAAAAAAAAACACAAAAAAAACCCCACAAAAAAACCAGAAGGAGCCAAGGTTACAAAGCTGGCTGCAAGCCGCGTGTGGGGCTTTGGCTTCTCCCAGTTGCGGCTGGGAGTTGGGTTGGGTGGCTTGGAGTTGGGGCTGTGTCACTGGGATTTGGGTTGGGTGACTGAGGGTTGTGTTGGGTGGCGATGTGCTTGGCCGTAGGTGGGCTCCCAGTGCACCATGCCAGCCAGGATGGTGCCCCATAGTGCCCACTGACCTCTCCTGCTTCCACCCCCTCTCTCCGGGCAGTTCAGATTCTCTCCAGCCAAGCGCGGTTCAGGAGCATTAATTTACTAGCTCATTGCATGGCTTCTAATTGGACATAATTAGTTCTTTGTCAGCCTTTCGAACTTGTGAGGTGACAAAGGGGAGTCAGGTGAAGGCAGCAGAGGGGAGGGCAGCAGAGGGCTGTGCTACCCCATGGGGCTGCCTATGCCCTGGTGTACCCCCAGTTGCTTTTTGCCTCCCTGCTCCAGTATGGGGCTTCTCCTGGCCTGTCAGGCAAGGTCAGCAGACCTTCTCCTTGTCTACTTATTTCCCACTGTAATATGAACTCTGGCTCTCTTTTGGAAGGGAGCAACTCTGGTTGCATCATGGATCAGTTTTGCTCTGATTGTTTAAGTAACGGCTGGGAATTGTGGTTCTGGTTTTGTGGCATTTTGGAACGATTTGTGATCCTGCTTCTGCTGGACTGTGTGGACAGAATATTTCCAGCACAGATTCCTTAAGCAGATGGGGAAAGTAAATTCAATGCATTGTGGTTGGGCTGTGGGGTTTTCTTGCATGGGCACAAAGTGCAGCGTTCCTCACTTCAACTTCTGCATAACTGATCTGCTGGAAAATGGGGGTCTCAATGGAGAAAAAGGAACATGAGCAAGAGCTCTGAAAGCTGTGGGTTCCCCCCTCCGCCCCCAGTGCCCAGATCTGGGACCAGTGAGGGCTCTGCAGAGGGATGCTACCAGCTCTCCTTCTGGCAGGAATTGTGGTTTTACCTCCCTCCTCTTGTTTGAAGGCACGCCACAAAAGGACAGGGAAGAAAAAATTAATTCATTCCCCAACGAAACCGAACTGCGGTTGAGAGGAGCCTTTCCAGGGAACCCTTGCAGGTCTCTGTGTTTTAAGTCTGTCTGAAGGTATCTATCTCTTCGGGACTGTCTGAAGAAAGGCTGTGTAACAGCCAAGTATTAAGGTTTCATTAATCAAAGACACTTCCACTGCCCCTTTACAGAAACACAACTGCTTTGGCTGTCCTTTGCTGACAGCTTGCTAATTCATCTTCCTAGGGAAGGCGGGGGGGGAACCTGCTGCTATCTATTGCTGCAAAAACTTCAGCAATTGCTGTGCTCGGTGCTGTGAGGCTGAGTGGATGTGTTTGTTTGAGAAGTTTAGCCTCTGTGCTTTGGGTGGTTTTCCACGGACTTAAGCATTATGCATTGGCTCCTGCACCTGCGAAACACCCCTGTATATAAATTGAGGGGTCTGCTTCTTTGCAAAAGACATTTCCCTATAGGGGAAAGGCTCGATGTGCACCCACGAGTGCTTGGGTGAGAGGTGGGGGGATGGCTGAAGAGTGTTTTAAAGGAATGAAATTTTGGCATCTTTCCTTCTAGCCCGCAGAAAAAAAAAAAAAAAGAGAGAATGTTTTGGAGTCCCTAATAATAACAAAGTGTTTTCATCAAAGTGCTTTATTCGTATATGTGCTGACATCTGGAGAGCAGAGATAGATATTTTCCTTAAGACTGTATTTTCAACCCATGAGCTCTTCCCTTGCTGTTAATTAATCCTTTGTAGTTTAGTGACTGATGAAATCATGACTCTATGAAATTTTAATCCTTGCGCTGTATAGACACAACTGACATTATCAGAGGACCCCAGGTGTGTTCTTGAAATTAGTTTGTTGAATCTATTGCATATTTGATTACCTTATAAAAATCCCCAGGATCTGGGCCATGCGTTTGAAAGAACGCACTTCCCTGTAATTTCTGTGTGTCTGTGAATATGTGAAGGTAGCAGCCTGGCTGCTGCCAAGGGAGGGGAGCAGGGGGCAGAAAACAATTACATGGGATGCACTGGGGATGGATGGGGGCTTGGGGCGGGAGGACATCAGCATCTTTGCAATGAGGCAAGCTGCTGGGAAACGCACATTTCCCTGTCGTGCCGGAGCAGCTGAGCTTGTGATGGATTTATTTCATCCAGCACGATTGACCCAGAGGAGATGGCAATGGGGAGGGGGGCACGAGCGCTGCTGTGAGCTGATGGGGTGAGAAGTGGGGGTACCCCTGGTGCTGACACACTGCCAGCCATGTCCCCATGGGCTGGGTCTGGTGGCTGCACCATCTGCACGGGGAATGGAACTGCAAAAAACATCCCCCGCCCCTCACATCCCACTCTTGGTTAAGTCTCCCCTTTGTTTTAGCCATGCTCAGCATCGTCTTGTTTTCTCCGCTCTCTATTTCCATCCTGTTTCTGGCGTGCTATGGAGTTGGGCCATCTCATCCCCAGGCACTGGGATGGTGCTGCTGTGGTTGGATGGATCCAAGGGGGTCCCTTCAGCATCAGATTTGGGGGTCTCAGCGTTGTGCCTGCGGGCAGCCCGGAACTGTGTGCATCACACAAGCAGGACAAGCTCTTGTGTATAATTAATGGCACTAAGCATCTGAAGTCATGCCAGAACCATTACCTTCTGCCTCTGAAGTGGGACATCTGGGCAATTAGGAGCTGCGGGGTTTTTATGTAAGGAGCCCTGCACTCTCCTGGCTGCTTTGCCAAAACCTGAAGTACGTGCGGTCTTCACGTACAAGCTGGGCTCTGTCTCGGTCTCCAAGCATCCAGAGCTTCCCCACTGGCCAGTGGGGAACGGCAGCCTGGTCCCAAGAGACAGCACCACTTGGAGTGGCCTTGCTTAGCGTGTCCCCGTGTTCCACCACTCGTGGTTGAAAGCAATGGAAGGACAAACCTAACACTTCACAACTTGCAGGCTGCTCCAATGGGATCCATGCTGCTAGGGAAACCAGATGATGAATATATTTTTAAACTTGGAACCCATGAACCACTTATTATTTCTGAATTAGGAATCAAAACATATGAATAATCACTCCGTTGCTGCAGCAGATGTATTCGGCTTTAAGGTCACTTTGCTTTTTTTTTGGTTGTTGTTGCTGTTGAAATTTTGTGTTTTTCAAAATAAGTTCCTCTGGTTCTGTCTTTGACATCTCTGACATCCATGTCATGTTTGCTCAACTTACGAGTCAAAACAAGTGTTATGCCAGGCGCAGCGCTGCAGGGTCAGTGTAACCCATGCAAGCAAACGCTATTCTTTTATTTTTCAATACATCAGTGTCACTGGATGCCCCAAGAATATGGACGATGATTTCGGACTGCCAAATCAGCATTGGTTATTCCAAGCAAGGCTGCGTGAATCGGAATGCATTAACCCATTGGTGCTTGCACGCTCAGCCTGCTGTTAAGAGCCACTCATGCCCAGGCACTGCCCTATATCCACAGCCCAGGGCTTTGCAGCAGCAGCCGTGGGCAGTGGTGGGGCTGAGGATGGATCCCCTCCCCATGGTGGTGCTTGGTGCAGAGCAGCCGGGCTTGATGTAATTCCATCAGTTTGTAAAACCCAAGAGCAGGGAGGGAGGTATTGGATTTTCAAGGTGAATATTATGAAGTGCCAAGTGCAGCTAACCCGAGCCTGGAAAAGTACTGAGAGCTCAAAATGGAGTTGGTCTCCGATTTCAGAATCCTTTAGCAGTCGGATGGAGACTTTAGGTGCCTTTTCTGAGGTTTTGGCGTTGCTCTGAGGTGCTGCCGAAGTGGTGCGATGGAGATCATACGGTCATTAAGGTTGGAAAAACACCTCTGAGACCACCACATCCAACCCCGCAATGCTCGCTAACCACATCCTGGACGCCTACCTGTGCGACCTGCTGTAGGGAACCTGCTTTGGCAGGGGGGTTGGACTCGATAATCTCTGGAGGTCCCTTCCAACCCCTACAATTCTGTGATTCTGTGATCCCTGCAGGTGGCGTTGCCCAGTTGAGCAGTAGGGCTTCTTCAACCAGTCGTAGCTTTCAGACCCTCCGTGTCATGCAAGAGTCACATCCAAAGAGTCATGAGAAGATAAATGAGATCTCTTTAGCTCTCTGCGCTGTTACCAGTTTTCCTTTGTCCTCTGGTGTGGCTCCATAGGCTTGGAAGCTCCCAGGAGGCAGCGGGGTGGATGAAGGTGCTGCTGCATGTGCTGTCCTTGGGCACACAGCGTGCTGGGACGGTCACTTCCCTTTTACCTTTGGTGCATGCAGGATTCAAAAACAAGGGCGGACAGCACGCTTTGAGCATCTTTTGGTTTGTTGGGTTGTGTGGCTTTTTTTCATGTAAGATGAGGCAAAACAGGAGGGATCCGTTTCTCAACTTCTTTTGAAAGAAGGGGAAGTGTTGGCGTGTCAGTGTAATGATGGCAGCATCCTCTTGAAGCTGTGATGATGAGCAGCTCCATCACAAATATCACACGAGCGCTGGATTTTAGTGCCCTGTATTGATAGCTATCCCATCTGCCCGCCCTTATTTCCTCCTTTATTAATTTAGAAAAAGTAAGATCTTTATTTCCCGCTCCCACGAGGTTTTATTTAGAAGTGCAGTGGCGGTTTGAGGGCAACTATTTTTTTTTTCTTCTCCTTTTTAAATCTGTTAAACCAAGAGGAAGGGCTGTGCTCCCTTCCCCCCTTTCCTTATGCCCTTAATAGCTCTTTCTGCTATTTTAATCTGCTGTGTTTGGAGATGAGGGCCCTGGCAGTGCTGCAGCGGTGCCATCGGCTCCAGCCGGCACGCGGTTGGATGTCATTGAGCTGAGCTGCGGATATGACACTCTGATCTGAGGTGTGTGCACTTGCCTTCTCCTGATCACCAGCTGTAAGCAGCCATTGGGTGCTGCCTCCACTTCTGCATCACTCCTGCCCATGGGTGGGTGCCCCCATCCCTCCCAAATTGCTTTCTATTTAGGCAAGCTTGGTTAGCCAAGCTGGCAGCACGCTTTCCCCATGCAGTAATTGTTGCATCCCTGGGCTCCTTCCTTATCTCTGCTCCCAGTTTCATTCACTTTTCTATTTGCAGCCAATATAGAACATGGGTTTTGTCGCCCGCATTCCACCTGGTGACCTTGGTTCTCCACGAAGTCCCCACTGTAAATGAGATGTGGCATCGCTGTGTGGATCTTGATAAAACATATCAGCAGATTAATTGATTTTCATATTGATTTGCTGGGGCGAGAGGGGTGCGGGTGAAAACCAAGCATCCCCTAATGGTACCCTGCACCAATGCCATCGCCCAGTGCTCGTGGGGATGCGATGGGGCTGTGGGGTGGGCACAGCGCTGGTGGGGCAGGATTGGTTCTGAGAAGCAAAGGGGGGATTTGGGGCCAGGAGGCACATCTGGCACGCTGTGCGCTTGGCTGCGTGCGCGCTGACAGGTGATTGGTGTTATTAGGATAAGTGAGCTCACCCCACAGAGATATTGCTGGTGCTCTCGGCGAGGAGCGCGGAGGAACGCGAGTGAACCTGTTACGGAATTGGTGGTTTGGTTTTTTTCTTCTGAATTATTTAACTTGATTTCATTCGGGATGCTGAGCCACACCGGTCCCGTGCCGTCCACCTTGCGCTTTATGTGCGTTGTTTGCAGCAGGGAAGGGAACACAGCAGCCGACAGTTCTGCATCTGATGGAACAACGTATTTATAGCCTGATATAAATAAAATCAGAAGGTTCCTATAAAACTCTGTTATTACTGCAGTACAAAGTTAGAAATGCTTGAGGTTTCTGCTGCTTGGCTCTCACATACGGCAATGAATATTTTATAGGAAAGGAAATACTTAGTGTCTGAATCTTTTTATAGTGCTGCTACTTACAGGGGTGGTAACCTTCCAGCTCTCACGCGCAATTGCAGCAGCTCCTCCACCTCTCATGGCGCTGTGCACAGGGCTGTGAGATGCTGCTGCCGTGCTCCAGTCCGGACACATGCACTGAGCACCAGGGAAATGCATGGGGTGCTGAGGTTCAGTGCTTTGGGCATGGCACTGGGATTTCTGACTGTTGCACAGACGAAGCATAAGGAGCATCTGTGAAATGCAGAAGGGTGGATAGCTTTCTGTGTTTTTTCTCTTTCAAGTCAGCGCAAGACTCTTAACACTGTGTTAATGTGTATTTTTATCTTGCTTTTAATGTAGTAGGGCTCTGAGATGTCACTGATGCATCCTGATCTCCCCGTTGTGTTTACAGCAATAGGATGAAAGGGAGCGGCACCAAGGTTGCACCAGTGGAGGTTCAGGTGGGATATTAGGCAAAACTTCTTCTCTGAAGGAGCGGTCATTGGCACAGCTGCCCAAGGAGGTGGTGGGGTCACCGTCCCTGGAGGTGTTCAGGAACCATGGAGATGTGGCACTGAGGGACACGGTTTAGTGACAATATTGGTGGATGGTTGGACTTGGTGATCTTAGAGGTCTTTTCCAACCTTCATGATACCATGATTTCAGAGAGTCTGTATGATTTTCCATGAGCTGGCTGCCCCATCAGTGGCTTTACGCACAGCATCATGTCTGTTTTGCTCAGCCCTGGCTTCATCTATGGGGAGAAGCTACCACATGCTGCCATCTCCTTGTTGTTGTTTTTTCCCCCCCATTTTCTACTTTCTCTGCCCAGCGCAAGGCACAACAGCCAACCTGCTCCTCCAGAGCGCGTGCGCCTGGCGCAGTGTTTATTGCTGAGAAGTTATTGTTGCCGGCTGACCTCTGCAGCGGCCGAGATGGAGGAAACCAATGCAGCTTTTCATTGCACAGGGACGCTGGCAAGGTTGCTGGAGCAATCAATCCTGGGCCAGGGGTTTTACTGGGGAAGTCTCTGGGTGCAGCCTTAGAATCGAGAAGACTCAAAACTATGGGTTTTGCCCCCATGCCGTGCTGTTTTTCCCCATGGGGAGTCAGGCGTGAGGGAAAGCTCCATGCACAAATATCAGAGGTGACGTGCAGCTGCTGGGGCTGCTCCTGCCGACAGCGGGTCAGGGCAAGGCTGTGCGCCCTGCAGAATGGGAAGCGAGCTCTTAACCTTGCTGTGTGTGTCACCTCGCCTTTATTTATTAGCCGGGCTCCAGCAGCGTTTCCTGGCGCTCCGCAGAGCCCCGCGTCGGGGCTGTGTTTGTGCCGATGGATGTGTGTGTCTATTTCCATCCTGGAGGTGACCCTGGGAGCCCTGGCTGCATGTCAGTGAGCACATGCGGCTGGAGCTGGAGCTTTGCTCTCCATTCAACAGGTATTTAGCAAAACTCCATGCTGGTACAGCCTTTCCTTGCCAGCAAGGCTTTTTTCCCCCTTCTTCCCTGCCTTTCCCCGGTAGCCGTGCGTCCTGCCAAGTCTGTGCACAAGCCTTGAAATGACAAAGTACCCTTTAGTTAATTGCACAACGGATCGCCTAGAGTTAAAAGTTCTGATTTATATGACTATAGCTCTAACTGCTCAATAACACAGGCCTGTAATCTACTTTCATTTCAAACAGAACTGTGATTTATGGGGCAGCATGCCGCTTTAGCTCAGAAATGAGGTGTTCAACATATGCTCTGTTGACATAAATTTGGAATTTATCGCTCTTGTCAAAACTGCCTGTTGGACAAAGGTGCGTATTAAGGCAATAAATGGCTCAGAATAGTTTTCTGTCAAATTTCCTAACCATTGTATTCAGTCTATTTGAGGGAAAAATATATACTTAAAAGTAATCAAATGTCCCAAATACATGCATCTCGCTCAGAGAGGAAGGGGAAGGGGCTGCGGGGAGAGCTTGAGAGCTTTCCTTGTGTTGGGTTTTGTGGGGAGGGGGCTGCGTTTTGGGGAGGTGGAGGGGGGGTGCTGGGGAAGGGAAGTGTATCAAAGCAAAATGGGTTTTGTGCAGCAGTGCCATGGTGGGATGGGGGACGCAGGCTGCCCCACGTCCCCTTTGCCACCAGCCCCGTCCTTTTCACACAAAGCACCCCGTGGGGAAAACTCATAATTTTTACACCGCGCGGTCTCGACTGGCCGAGCCTGGAATTACTGTCCCTTTGAAGTGCTTTTTGCGGGGCATTTACGGGCCTTTTTAATTGCCTGCAGCTTGCGAGGGGCCTGCCTGCATCCCAGCTTTTGTCCGGCTGCACTCCCCCGGGGGGGGGGGGGGGGGTCCCGCTGCCCCTTGGCACGCGGCTGCACGTGGGGCAGCCCCACTGCCTCCTGCCATCCATCCCCTGCATCATCCAGCATCACCTCTTCACCTGGAAACCGCAGCATCCGCTATTTATCCTAACAGTAATTAAAGAGAAAACTATCTTAGAATAAAAGCTCTGAAACATCACCCTGTGAGGGCAGGTGTTCCGGAGGTGCCGGGCTGTTAAAGGGGGGGAAAAAAAAAGAGAGAAAAGGAGCTTTTCCCAGTTGCTCACATTCCCGTGAGCATCCTCCTGGTTAATATGCTTAGGAGTGCACAGAATAAAATTTCAGCATCAATAATAAAGTGGAGTTTATCTTTTTGTACTTAAGTTTGGGCATCGCTTCACAGTGGCGTACTTCAATATACTTCCCTCCACCTCCCCCACCCCCCTCCTTTTTTAAGGCACAACTTCAGTAAAATGGCACAAACACATATTGATCTTTCCCCTCAGATCTTAACAGCCTGAGCAGCTGTAATACCTTGCTTACATCTGCCAGGTTTTTTTTTTTTTTGTGCAGTTTTGCAGCATCTCCTTAATCCAGTGAGCATAAATAGAACATTTCAATCATATTTTGCTACCAGGAACCCGGCAGATAAAGCGCTTTAAGACCTTGTTGAAAGAGCCTGTATAAGATTGCGAGCGATAAGATCGTCCCATAAGCAGCCGCCAAATGAAAAACTTTTGTTCCCGCTGAAATTTGTTGATAAAGATATTGAAAATAAATTACTCGGCGAGAACTTGAGCGCTTTAAAACAATAAGCAGGTTATGTAACGACTGGAAAAATCAGCGCCCAAGTTTGATGGCAGATGCAGATTTCCAGGAGCTGCGGCACCCGTGAGATTAATGGGCTCTTTTGTTGGCCGTGGCTCCAGCCCCGCTGTTTTTCTCTATTCTGCTGCTTTTGCTGGAGGAGGTGGGAAGGAAGTCTTATTTATGAGTGTTCGTCGAGGGCTGAGTTTGGCACTGAGCGTTGTTGTCTGTGTTACGGTGAGATGGGTGAGGATGGGCGCAGAGCACAGCGGAGATCCATGCAGTGCCCATTGGTGGCTTCATGGAGGAGGAGCAACGCTGTGGGGGTCCCTGAGCATCACTCCTGTCCCCTGAGCATCACTCCTGTCCCACCCTGCTCATCCCATACCCCCTCTCCTCCAGACCTGCTCTGAGCATGGCCACCTCCAAAGAGGGTCCCACTGCATGTTGGCACGTTCAGCTCCTCCCATCTCGACGTTCTGTTCCAGAACACCAGGAGGAAGTATTTCTGTTGACTGAAAACGAAGAAGTTTGATGGCTCTTCTTGTTGCTTTGTGTTTTGTTGGGTTGATTTTTTGGTGTTTTTTTTTGTTGTTGTTGTTTGTTTGTTTGTTTTTATTTTGCTGTTGTGGACGTTGAAGATAAGGATCTCTCTTGCAGTGTTCAGCAGAAAACGTTGCCCGTGTCTCCGTGCTGGTGTTGGCCCCTATGGATGAGCAGAGCTGGTGGTGGGGGACGGGGGGGGACAGCGCAGGGCTGGGGGAGGGGTGGTTACTGAGGTCTGGCAAGAGTTTGTCTTCACTTATGGAGAGACACCTGTAGAAAAGCAATGGTAGAAAATGGTCATTGTATCCTTGAAACAATCGGAAAGTGGTTTGGGTTGGAAGGGACCCTCAAAGGCCACCTGGTGCCACTCCGTGCAGTGCACAGAGGCACCCACAGCTCCAGCAGTGCTCAGAGCCCCGTCCAGCCTGACCTTGGCTGTCTGCAGGGACGGGGCACCACCGCCTCTCTGGGCAACCTGTTGCCAGTGCCTCACTGCCCTTGGTGTAAAAGACTTGCTTGGATGCAGTTGATCTTGTTAGAATACTTAATTTCTCAAAGCCAAGTGTTTGTTATTCTCAGGGTGGCTTGAAAAGAACTAAAAAGAAATCCAAACCAGAGCAATGCATTTCTTAAGGCTCACTTAAAACCACGAAAGTTTTGCTTGAGCTAATTAGCCAACTGCATTTTAACTCACTGGAAACATATTCTAGCCCCAAAGAGGTGAGCGCTGCAACTTTGGCTGTGATCTCCCCAGCAAAAAGGTTTGAACCTGTAGGTGCAGAACTCAGCTCAGCCCGAACCGCAGAAGTGTGACAGGCATGTCCATAATTAAAAATGCAAAATTAGAAGATTGTCACTTATTTAGCTTCTTCTTGGCAGTAGAAGTCTGTCAGGAGGCTTCTGTTTTATTTATTTTTGCAAGGCAGATAAATCCTTTGGATTCTAAACTGCCTTGGCCTGAATTCGTGCATGACTCTTAATCCTCTGCTATGACACAGTGAATTCAGGACAAGCTTGATTAATAATTATATTCTACAGCAAAGTTGAGGGTTGAAACAAACTTGCTCTACAGCTTTTTGCTGCCTTGTCTTTCTTTGGGAGCATTTGCTCAGTGCTGGGTCTCTCTCTGTAGCCCAGCATTCCCAGTGCTGCAGTGTAGCATCCTTAGGTCTCCTCATTACCAGGCAATTGTGGGGCTGGCTGCCTTGCACGCTACCTGAAGGAGCCATCTGTGACAGCCACGATGGGAAATGACTTTCTTGCAGAGTGCATTGCACTGCTGTGTTGTCTTGAAGCAAGTCATGGGCTTTCCTTCCTGATGCAAGCATGGGAAGCAGATCTCAGGGCTCTTTAGTGACATGGTTTTCATTAATTTCTAAGACGAATTAATGCCATTGTCCTGATCAGATATTAAAAATCTCTCTCTCTAAGAGTGGCACTTTAAGGTATTTAATTTCTTTTGGTCTTTTTAACAGATTAAGCATCTGTGATGTTGACAAATATTTGGAGGCAGTCATTTTGCATTGAGAAATGCAAGAGAGTTTCATTCTGTGCAGTGCAGTGATTGAGTTCTTTGAGCAAGCGAAAAAAAACAAGGAGGGGGTGAGAAACTTCACCCCAAATCTTTCATCAATGCCTTTGACTGTGGGTGCACTCCTGACACCCAAACCATTGGGCACGGAGGTGAGGACGAAGCTGTGCACAACAGACATTGCTCGGAGCCGGGCTGCAGCCAGCATTCACCATCCAGACCCATACAAGACCATTTCTGTTTTGTGTTTGGCAACAGCACAATAAAAATATACTTGTCTTGTTGCAAAGCAGTGATAAATGGTGGATTCGATCAGAGGTCGGCGTGTAGCTGTTTGGTGTGGTGCTTCTCCAACACACACAAATGCTTCTCTGTTTACGGAATCTGATTTTGAAATGTTGCATGTGCTGCTGCTATCACAAACTCTTCCCTGCCACCAGTACGAAAAGTTTGTGTTAAATGAGGTGCATCCCCTTAGGCAAAAAAACCAACGAACTTGGCTGGAAGCATTCGTTACTTGGGGATGGTATTTTTTAATGCTTCTGTCGGTTGCAAAGCTGCACTTGTTTGCAAAAGCTTATCAGTGGTGTGCACCTTCGTGCAGTGTGGGGTGTTGTAGGTTGCAGTTCTGGTTGTGCAATTTGGCAGAGGCAGGTGTTGTTTTGTACACCAAGAAATGGTGAGGGGCGCGTTTCCTGTTGGCTGTTCCTGATGGTTGATTTTTTTATGTTGTGATTGTAACAGGCTGTGTCTGGGTAGGAATTGAGATTTGATAATAGATGTGTCCAAGCAACCTCTTAGAGTTACATCACTTTGTCTTAAAGGGTCCAACACATAGGAAGGAGTTTACCAAAAGATACTGTATGTAGATATCAGGAATGGCTGATGGATGCAAACATGTATCCCACATATCCCACATTCAGTGCTGAGAAACATAGGATCTTACATAGCATGGCTTGGGTTGGAAAGGCCCTTAAAGATCATGGAACCACGGAATTGTAGAATGGGTTGGATTGGAAGGGGCCTTACAGATCATAGGACCATAGAATTGTAGAATGGGCTGGGTTGGGAAGGTCCTTAAGGAGCGTATAACCAGAGAATGATTGGGTTGGGAAGGTCCTTAAAGAGTATACGCCATAGACGGGTTGGCTTGGGAAGGTTCTGAAAGAGCGTAAGAACCATGAAATGGTTGGCTTGGGAAGGTCCTTAAAGAGCATAAGAACCACAGAATAGTTGACTTGGGAAGGTCCTTAAAGATCGTATAATCATAGAACGGTTGGTTTGGAAGGGACCTTACAGCCCCCCCAGCCCCGACCCCTGCCGTGGGCTGGGTGCACCCCACCCCTCAGGTAGCCTGGCCTTGAGCAGGTGCAGGGATGGAGTGCCCACAGCTTCTCTGGACAGCAGCTGATGGGAGCTCCCATCAGGACCTTTTCTAAGGCACTTTTAAAACCTGAAACCGATTTCTGCTGGCTCCTGGCTGCACGCCTGCATAAAACATGTAGATTTCATTAAATATTTGGGATGTTCTCAGGGTTCGCGTTTGGAACATGGCCCCCCCTTGCACCCTGCCCTCCCCCCAGGCCCCCAGCAGCACTAACCTGTCTGTGTTTTCCCCTAGGAAGCTGCACAGCGGTATGAAGACGTACGGATGCGAGTTGTGCGGGAAGCGGTTTCTGGACAGCTTGCGGCTGCGAATGCACTTACTGGCACACTCAGGTGGGTCGGGATTGGGGTGCTGGTGGGGATGTGCTCAATGCCCACCTACCGCAACCTCTTGCTGCATGCATTGCACCCAGGGGGGGCCTCGTCCCCTTTGCAGCAGCGAATAGCAAACACCTCATCCAGCACCCATCCTTTGAGACGAGACTTTTTGGTGTTTTGTTTTGGGTTTGGTTTTTATTTTTCACCTCGTTTTTAAAGTTTGTTTTCAATTCTGTAATTGGGGAAATATTTTCCATGCTAAGCAGCCTGCAATAACAAACTCCGTGTAGTGCTCAGCGCTCTGTGCTGCTGCCAGAGGGCTCAGGCAGAGTCTTTGCTCCCGTGTGCTGGGCATTGGACGCTGATCCTCACGTACAGATACCCGGCGTGGCTTCATTAGCAAAACTGTTGCAGAATTAGGTATTCTCTGTCTAATGAATCTAACTATCGGGTTCAAATTATGCAGGCCCTTTAATTAAATAGATATAGGAAGGCTGGAGCGCTGCGCTGGTGAGGAGGCTTCTGCAAGTCAATTTAGCCTGATGTTCCTGTTGGGCATGCAGCCCCATGTATGGCTGAGGGTTTTATTTAATTAAAACCAAAAGAAGAAAAAAAAAAATGCAGGTGGCCACTGGGTTCGTTAGCTGAGATGTGGTGGGATGCTCCAAGGGGAGCGGTGCTGCACACTGGGGTCTCCCAGGGGGATGATGCTGGGGAGCATCCCAGGGATGCTTCGGGTTGGTGGCAGAGATCCTGAGCTCAGTTGCTTTACAAAGCGAAATCCCACTCTGCATGGGGCACGGGGGCCGGGGAGGGGCTGAGGGCCGGCAGCGTTGCCCTGGGGCTGCAGGGCACGGACGTCCCCCCCCTCCCGCAGCGCTGGCGTGCGCGGCTCGTGTTTGTTACCGCCGCTTTGGCTCCCGTCCCGTCCCTGGCCGGCTGCCAGCCGTGCGGGTACAGTATGTACAGTGCGCGCCGAGCCAAGTTTGTCATCGCGCAGGATTAATTTTTTTCTCTAATCTGGCAAGGGTTGGGGGGGGGGGGGGGGGGGGGAGGGCGGGCAGGGCGAGTTCTCCCAGCGCTCGAAAACAGCCGCGGCGGATTCCAGCGCTGTTATTTATTAAAGCAGGAGACCTTTGCACCTCTCCCCTCGCCTCCCCCCGGCCGGGATGGAGCTCGGCTCTGCGGGGTCGGCTTGTTTTCCCGGTCAGCTTGGCTCATACACAAGCTGATGATTGAATTGAGAGCATGCCCCAAAGGAGATGGGTACCCCGCCCTCCCCCCCCCCGGACCGGTGCCCCCCTCTAAAGGTTGAAGGCAGTGAATATTTTTAATTGCAGTTTGCATTTCAGACTTACCTAAGCAACTGTTTTGAGGAGAAACTTGATGACAAAGACGCACTGCAGCTAATGGGCAGATTAGGGAGCACGTCCCCATTGCCCTGTGCTGCAGGGTGCGGGGCACGGACCTCATCCCCTGGCATGGGATCATGGCCATCCCAGGTGCCATGGAGTTTTGGTTCTCAAAGAGCTGCATACATCCTCAGTCATCCCAGTGATCCTATCTTATCTTTTTGACCAAACTCTTCCCATAGTGAAGATACTGAAGAAGCAATGACCTTCTTCTCGAGCTGAAATGCTCCAGCACAGAAAGGCAGACAACTGCAGGAGCCCACATGGAGTGCTGCATGTTTTATTCTCATGGCTGTTGATCACTTTCCAAACTCAATCTGCTTGAGCCCATGCCTTAGGACTTCCCTGTGCCCCAGGGTAAAGGAGAGGGGAGCAGGGGAGGAGTGGTCCTGCAGGAGAGGGGGTGGGAAGGGGCCACTGCCATCCTTGCATCCGTGTTGTCCTTGTGCTATGAGCTTGTAGGGGTGCGTGCCTCATGGAACCACATTTCAGTTCGGGGTGGGGGAGGATGGTGGGGTGCGGATAAGAGAATCCAACATGACTAAATGTGATCATTCTCATCCTTATAAATGTCCAAGCCAGCCCTATGGGGGTTTTGTGGTGTGCGGTGTGACACGGGGGTTATTCGGTGCTCTTATCTCAGCACCTTTCAGGTGCATGATAAATACTCTGCCAAATGTTTACATTTCAATATAGGCTTACCCTTAATGAAGTGCAAAGTGTTGGTGCATGCGTGGCGTGGCTGCATTATCCCCTGCCTGCTCCTAACCGGGATGTGTTTGCAAAAACTTTAGAGATTGCATTAAGAGGAGGACAGAAAAAAAACCTCATTGCCGGGGAGAAGCAGGGGGATTTGGGGATTTACTCCTTCCCTGCTGCTTGCTTTGCCTTTGCTTCTGGTCTGAAATCTCTGCTGTGGAGATGGATGCTGTAACCACCCAGACTGCAAATGGGGACGAATGCGGGCAAGGCCATGTGTGCAGGTTGCTGCATGGGCAGTGCTGTGCCCTCCTGCAGCACCTGCACTGCCCGGGGGCTGCAGGGGGTGGAGGAGCAGAGCTGGGTGCTGCAAAGGTGCTGGGAGCAGAATGCGGCCCCGACCCTGCTGCGCTGCCATGGGTGGGGGTCCCATGGGGGGGCACCTGGGGGTGCTCATCCTGCCAAGGTCTGGCACTGCGGCCTCACTGCCCGCTGCACATCTCTGATGAACATTAACTTTCCTTCCTCGCTGGTTATCTCCGGCTGAAGATGTTTGATTACAGACGGAGGCGATAGCCCCTCGCCGCGCTCCTCCCTCCGTGCCCGGCATTGTTTGGTGGAAGGGAGCAGGAAGGGAAGCGCTGAAGGCTCAGCGGGGATTTTTCCCGGCCCCCCCCCCGCCCCGCCTGGCCGCCGTCCCGCGTTCGGTCCCCGAGTGATGTCAGCGGCCTGCCGGCAGGTCTGGATGTTCTGCCAGCATTCCTGCGTTTATGATCATCCGCAGATGTGCATCCAAGAACACACTGTACCCACAGCAGAAATTAATGCAGGCTTGACTGCCGGCCAACCCGCACACACAGGAGAGAGGAAGAAAGAAAACAAAAACTGTTTAATGCTGTTTATAAATTATACACTGGCTGATGAAAAATACATTTCTCTCCACCCCCACCCCCCCCTTCCCCCCACCCCCAATCCTTTCTGCCTCGGGAGTCTGAGCTGAGACCAGAAGAATATGGTTTGCTTTTTAGCTCCTGTTTTGGCTCCATTCCTAGACCCGGCTGCTGATTCAGAGCCAGCTTATTTTTTCCCCCCTTACCTGATGAAATATATTTATTTTTCACCCGTCACCGCTTCTCCTCTCTCCCCTCTTTTTGGCTGCTCTTTGTTATTTAAGGTGTTCTGCGCCGCATTATGCGGAGCGCGATGCCAGGACCCATTACAGCATAGTGCTCTCTGTAGCAAATAAATCTTACGCACATCTGTCTACATTAATACTGCTAAATATATGTGATCATCGCGGCGCAGCCCGTCGCCTTCCAGGTTCCTCGTCGTGCATGCTAGATGGGAAAGTTATGGAAGTTCAATGCAGGGCACTGTGCTGGAGCCTCGGGGGGGGGTCGGGCTGGGACCTCTCCCCTTGGCTGGGAGCCACCCCCTGCCCCATCGCCGTGCCTGCCCGGCCCTCCCTGCGCCGCTCACAATCCATTTACATGGCTTTTGTGTTTTTTAATACTGCTAATGTTTATCATTTGCCCAACAGGCTTGACAGATTTTGTTTCCTGTAGAGCATCGCGGCTTTAAAGCCCCCTTGTTGCTAAGTAGCAGCCTCCCTGTACTGTAATGGGCTGATTTCGTATTCCGTTCAGCACTGTATCTTATTTTTGTATGCAAGACAAAGTGTTTTGATGGAGGACGATTGCAGAAGTGTCTGGAGGCTGTTTGGAGTTTTATGGGCTGTATAGTACACTGTGTGCTTTCTGAACAGAACACAGGCTGTTGAATTTTGGATTGGATTTGTCATTTTTTCCCCTCTGAGAGGAGGCTGTCAGATAGAACATTACTTTAAGGGTGGAGGAAAAGTGGAAATTATGTAATAACCTTTTTTATTGTTGCTAAGCTGAAATTATTATTATTTTTTTTTAACCTGAAAATATCCCTTTCTCCCCATTACTTCTCCCCGTGTCCCCAAGCAGCGCTCCAATTAGCAGAGCTGGCTGATGAAGTTGGGATGGTGACGCTGGTGGATCCTCTCCCCACCTTTGGTGCATCCATCCCATCCCCTTATTTTAGGGTGGTGTGTGAGGGAGGTGCTTCCAGGTGCCTTCCCATGTCAGGTGATGTGGCACAGCAGTGGGCAAAGTCCCCAGTGAGAGACAGCCTTCACCCCGTCCCCCTGCCCGGCATGGTGCAACCACTGCCACCCGGCCAAGCCAACAGCTTGGGTGCCAAAACGAGCCCAAAACCCAGAGCCCAGCCCCGGTTCATCCCCTGCTGGCAGGCTTCCCCTTGAGCATCGCTCCTGCCCTGCTCTTTGGGATGCAGACCCATTGCCCGGCAGTTTGAAGGCAGCCGCTGAGGAAGGGTTGCGCTGAGCATCCCATTAGGGCACCACTTGGGCACCTTTGGTTGCTCTTTGCTGACAAGCTGGAAGGAACACATAAGAAATAACTTCAGTTTACACCTTCCTCCTGTGCTACCTGGCGCTGCTGTCTGCCATTTCCCCATGAAGTTGGCAGTGCAGGGTGCCCCGATAGCACTGTGGATGAGCTCATCCTTTGGGGCTGAGGTTCACACTCAATTCAGAAGCCTTTACCTTTTATAAAACCCACACCTTCCGTTTTTTTATATATTATTTTTATATTCAATTATTGCATTTTTATGACAGTTTAGAGAAAAGGATGAGAAGAAAACCCTTTCACATCTCTCTAAACCCAAGCTTGGTTTGCAGCTTGATATTTCCGGGCCCTTCTTAGATGTCTTTTATGCTTTTAGTGGAAAGTACTGGAGATTTTCCTGACTGTCTCTTCCACTTGGGTGAAATAGGGGAGAAGAGAAATAATAATAATAATAATAATAACAATAATAATAATAATAAAAAGCAGCTCTATGTGAGCAAAAGAAGAAAACAAGAGAATGGGGTAGAGAACAGGCTAAATTTAAAATTGTAATTGGCTGACTTCCACAGGCTTGCGGGTGTTTTAATGACTCATAATAACTTCATTTAAAACCAGCTGAGCAGAAAATAGATTGGAGAGGAGCCTCAGGCCATTATGGATTTGTTTTTTTTTGACAAGCTCTGTTTTCGGCAGCCAGGAAGGCACTCACAGAGGGCTCGGCTGTTTTCTCTCTCTTAGAGTTGGTGGTCTGCCCAAGAGAGATTGTATAGAAACCAAGGCTCGGATTTTTTCTTTCTTTCTTTCTTTCTTTCTTTTTTTTTTTTTTTTACTGATTAAAAATAGATGCCTTGAGGTATTATTTTAGCATCACTGTGGGTTGTTGTTTTTTTTTGTTGTTTTTTCCTTTGCACTTTTGATGTGGTAAATGGAACATAAATAAAATTGTTTTTGAAATTACTGAATTAATTAGGGTAGTAAAGCGACGACAGTGCATAAATTTACTTGGCACTTTTTTTTTTTTTTTTTTTAATCCATATTTTCCCCTCTCTCCACCTTCTTGCCGATTACAGCGTTTTAATAATACATAATCCCAAATTTTTATTAATCCCTTGTGCTTGAGGGCGGGGACTGGAGTCGCTGCTGTGTCACGCATGCGGGGCCGTCGCTTTGGAGCACGCGTTGCGGTTAGGCAGGGTCTGGGTGTCCTGTTGGCATGGAGCCCTGCCTCAGGACCCTCCTTGAGATGCAGCACGGATGAATACTACTTTTCCTGTTTTCTGCCTCAAAATAGGAGCCATGCGTTTGTGTGGGTTGAGCCCCTTTGTGCCCATCCTTGGGCTGCGTCGTGCTTTTTGAGTGAGGTTCTTGCAAGGCTGGGCAGGAGCGTAGGGCTGTGAGCAGACATCCCACGATGGCCCTGGTTCTGCTGGCTGCTCCCTGCCGTGGGTGGCAACCAGTCAATGACGGGGGTTGGAGCTGTATGGTCTTTGAGATCCCTTCCAACCATCTGTGGTTCTGTTCTCCGTAAGGTCCCTTCCAGCCCAATTCACTCTACAATTCTATGGCTCTGTGGTCTTTTAGGGCCCTTCCAGTCCAACCTGTTCTAAGTTCTATGGTTCTGTGCTCTTTAAGATTCCTTCCAACCCATTCTAAATTCTGTGGTTCCATGATCTTTAAGGTCCCTTCCAACCCAATCCATTCTAAATCCTATGGTTCCATGATCATTAAGGTCCCTTCCAACCCAATCCATTCTAAATCCTATGGTTCCATGATCATTAAGGTCCCTTCCAACCCAATCCATTCTAAATCCTATGGTTCCATGAGCTTTAAGGTCCCTTCCAACCCAATCCATTCTAAATCCTATGGTTCCATGAGCTTTAAGGTCCCTTCCAACCCAATCCATTCTAAATCCTATGGTTCCATGATCATTAAGGTCCCTTCCAACCCAATCCATTCTAAATCCTATGGTTCCATGAGCTTTAAGGTCCCTTCCAACCCAATCCATTTTAAATCCTATGGTTCCATGAGCTTTGAGGTTCCTTCCAACCCAATCCATTCTAAATTCTATGGTTCCATGATCATTAAGGTCCCTTCCAACCCAATCCATTTTAAATCCTATGGTTCCATGAGCTTTAAGGTCCCTTCCAACCCAATCCATTCTAAATCCTATGGTTCCATGAGCTTTAAGGTCCCTTCCAACCCAATCCATTCTAAATCCTATGGTTCCATGAGCTTTAAGGTCCCTTCCAACCCATCTTATGATTCTGTGATTCTTTTTCCTTCTGTTTTTTCGAGGCGCCTGAGTTCTGTTTTTAAGTACCTCTTCTCCTTATTGCCTCAGCCTCCTTTCAGCTTTCTCCTGGCCACCAGCCCCATAAAAGTTTATCACAGTCAGGGATGGTTAAATGGGCGCGGGAAAACAGTGGTTTAGTAAATTGTAAAATTAGTTGGGAAGGTTAATGAGGCATGGCTCATCTGCTGTCGAAGGAGAGCAGGTTTGTGGAGGTAGCAGAGCACCTTGCAAAGGTGTCCCTCGCTGCCACCTCTGCGACCCTCACAAGATCTGTCTGTCCCTATCTATCCGTTTTTATCCTAACTCTGGAAAGGCCACCACTGCACTTGTTGTAATGCAACACCTCAGTTACGGTGCAGGAGGTGAAAATCAAAGCTTTGGAGCAGCCCAGCAGCTTCAGACCTGCTGCCTGCGCCGCAATTACAGTCTTGGGAACACCAAAGGCAAGCGGACGAGTGTCATTTTTAACCAGTTAGAACATTTTACTACTTCCTAACATCACAAGCGTTAAACCTAGAGAGCCTGCTCCTTGTCCTCAATAAAGTAATTAAGCTGAATGGGCGTTGGGAAGTATTATGAAGGCTGATAGGGACTAAAAATAGGAAAGCTCTGTTTTCAGATCCACAGAGCCTTTTCCTTACAGGTCGGAGCCATTTCAGGGCACCCCCATGCCAGGATGAGCTGTTGAGATGCAGGATGCTTTGCAGGAGGTGTGGTCCGGCACTAAAGCTTGTAGTTTGCTGTGTTCCATGGGGAAGGTTGATCAATTGTCTCCACGTTTCACACAGTAGATGCCAGGGGGAGTCTGAAAGAAGCTGTTTTTTCTTTTAGATGGGTTAAAACAGTGGGTGGATGTCGGTGGCTCCAGGTGTGCAGTGATCGGGTGCCCACCAGCTTGGGCACAGTGGGTAGGGCAGCCGTGGGCTTGGCATGGCCAAGGGGGTGCCGCCTGATCCTAGTGCTAGGGCAGCTGTGCAGCCTGGGACTTTGGGGGGAAAAGATGTGGAAAAAGGGGTCAGATGGCAGCGCTGCATCTACGGCTGCCCAGTAGGTAGTAACTGGGGGCAATACCCTGAGCTGGGAGCCCCAGGCACCGCATCCATCCCGCTCGGGGGCGATGCTCGAGCTCGCCATTTCTGGGATCTAATTTCCGAGAAGCCGAGCGCATCGCTCACACCGTGTCATTAAAAGAAGCATCATTCATCCCCATGTCACGGCACGAGCAGCCTTAGCCCTGCAGGGAGGAAAAACCTGTCCAGCGAGGAAAGAAAAGGGCCAAAAAGCACAAAAAGCACGTGCTGACCCCATCCCGCTGCGTGCCGGGCACTGAGCGAGCCGCTTCTCGGCGTGTTTTTGCCAGCCTGCTGCCTCGAGGACCTTTATTAGGCAGGAGCTATAAATTTGCTCGTACAGATATAAATGTTCGGTGGAGGCTTGTGTGCCAATTACAAGGCATGCTCCAAAACACAGCTGATACTTGGCAGCACGTTAAGTCCCATCCCCTTGGGAAGATCATCTGAAGATATCTATGTACTGTAGGCAATACAAGCCGCTCGCTAAAAATACCCTCCCAAAACTTCTGTTTACATTTTAACGGGCTAATAGCTTTTACGGGTGTTATTTAAAAGGAGAAAAGAGTAAAATTAAAAACAACGACAACAACAAAAAAGAGGGGAGAGAAAAAAGCCCTGACACCACAGCCTCTTGATGCACTGCTTTCAAATATGTCATGCTCCCTCTAATAAACATCTAACTGTTTTTTCTAAGCCCTGTTATAATAAGCTCAGATGTTGGATGACATTTTTCCTGGTGACTCACATAGTAAAATTAACCTTGAACTATTTACATATTCAATCGCCGTACTCTCTCCTCCCCCCCTTCTCCTCCGAGCGTGTGTACATTACAGGAATTCTGGCTCCAGATCAGTTTTTGTTTTGTTGATTAAAAAAAATTCCCTGCCTGGAGTACACATCTACTTGAGTGAAAGAACACACAGTCCTGGCCTTTGGAAATTGGCAGGCAGCGTGCTGTTCCCTGACTGATAAGAGGTACTGTAAATAAAACTGTACAGCATAGCCTGTTGTAAAATGCCCCGTGTCTGTACTCATTGTTCTGACAGCTTATGCTTTTTTTGGGTATGCTGTTTTGGTACACTCTGTACTTCCTTATGTAACCCAGCATGCATATCTCATCAGAACATTCGCCCTGTTTATTTTAAAATCTCAAGGAATTTTGTTGTCCCCCTGCCCTCCCCGCCCCCCGGTCAGCTGCTGGCGGGCGCCTCGTGCTTTGCTTTTCTCTGAGCTGTTCAGCAGTCCCTGTGCCTCCCCGTATCCCCCCACCTGCACACTGCTCTCATGTCCACCTTCCCCTCCGCATAGGATGGCGTTGTGTGGAAGCGGGGGGCCATGTTGGAGCTGAGGACTGTGTCAAAGCTGGGGACTGCAGCTCCGTGCTGTCCCCACCATGGCTTTGCTGCAGTGGTGGTGATGCTCGTGGGGTCCTGGCCCCGCACGGTTCAGCTGCTCAACACGGGGCCAACTTGTTGCTGCATCAGGTTGATGTAACCTCGTGGATTACGCTTTGCAGCAGTGGGTCTCAGAGAGCTCAAAGTGGCGATGGAGAGGCATCGCCTTGGCAACTGCCTGCTGTACATCAGCTGTGCTGGAGGCTGATGGGGAGGGGTGGGCGGTGCTGCCCTATTGATCAGGGTCCCATGGGTGCCCGGGAAGGCTGCCCCAGTTTCGCACTCCCTGTGCCTGTCCCTGCTGCTGGACTGGGAGCTGCCCCTCTGCACCATATTGGGATGCTCGCCATGCTCTGTGCCTGGTTTGGCTCAGCGGGATGTTTTGGGTGCTTCCACCATGCGGTGAATGAGGTTTTGTTGTCCCCATGTGGACAATGCCCCGTGCCCCCCGTTCAGCCCTGGGTATGGCATGCAGCGTGTGCTTCTGGGGAGAAATGAAATTACGAAAAAAAAACAACCAACCCAACACAGAAACTGTGGCATGGGGGCCCTGCTGGCCTTTTGGGTCACTGCTCCAGGAACAAAACATCCCGAGCAAGCTCCGGCATGATGGCTCCTGAACAGCAGTGACCTCTCTAATTATGTCGGTAATAGAGCCCAGCTCATTATTAAAGCCATCCTTGGGCAAAGGAAGGGGGCAGCTGGCATGGGGCTGTGTCCCCACATCCCTGTGTCCCCCAGCACATGGGAGCAGGGCTGCGGCCGCGCCGTGATGTCACCAAAATGCACCTTCCTATTTATTTTTTTGCAAGCAGCCATGTGGTTTATGCACACTTGAGTTGTTTTGAATGCAAACTTGACATCATAGGGAAGGCAGCAGAGAACAACATATGCACAGTAAACAGGCAGACTGTCTTATTGATTAACAGATGAGACCTCTATTATCGATCAAAGCTTGGCGAGAAAATTTATCACTTTTAATTTCGCTGCTGCCAAATATTTCTGCCTGTGAGCCAGCCGTTACTAAGACAATTTAAAGGCGAAGGAATTCTCGTGGTAATGGATTTGGTGGTACCTCCGTCTCTCCTTTTGTTTCATTGCACTGTGCATCCCGGGCTTGGTTCCTGAGCGTGGATGCAGGCGTGAGGAGCAGCTCTGTGTGCCCCTGTCCTCTGAGCTGCTCCTCCTCGCTCTGCTCCACGGATGGGTCCCTGCAGCAGCAGAATCGAGCTTCACGATCTCACAGCCTCGTTCACAGCTCTGTCCTGGCAGCGTACGCACTGGAGATAGTGTGCATTGTTAATCTGGTTTTATCTGGAAGTGACTTATCTGCTGTTAGACATCCTGTTTTTTTTCCTTGTTCTCACCGGCACCTCTGACCCGCCGCACGCGGCACATGTTGATAGTGATTTTCTAAGAATTCCCCCAAACACCACATCTCTCTCACAGGCAAAGGAGTATCTGTGCTTCTCACTGAATGGTGTTGTTTCTGCCACGCTGCTTATCAGATGGTTCTGCCTTCGCTTTCCTCCCATCCTCTGATAGTGGTGACGGCGCTACAATAGGAAGGGGCAGGAAACCAATTAAAGTTAGATCAGTTGCCACTCTAATGAAACTCATTGATGTTTAATGATTTTTTGAAAGCAAATATTTAATTTCTTCCTGGCAAGCGACTCCTCGCAATGAAAGAACTGTGCATCGTCAATGGTGTATCTGTACATTGTGCTGTTATTTGGAACTCAAGGAGCAATGGGATGGAGGAGGGCAGCTGCTTCTTGCTGCTGTTTGTGGGCTATAAAATACACGTCCCTCTATCAAACAAATTCTGCTCTTTATGAAGCGAATGGCTTTAAAAATGCATGTGTTCCTGGAGGAGTCCTCTCCATGTCACTTTCATGCTGCTGGCTTGCGTTGGTTCCATGAGAACCTTTCTCTCCAGGAATGGATAAATCCTCCTGTCGGATACTGGTTAGGATCTTTGATTTTGGATGCTTGCTGTCGAGTTGCTCCATCCAAGCCCTGTCACCATACATGGCTTCGGTGCTGGGGATGCCTGGCTGTGCCCACTCCATCCCTTCTGCAGAGCTCTTTGCCACTGTGATTTCCCACCTTGCTGTGTGCTGTAGCTCTCTGCTGTGCATGCTCTCTGAATAATGCTCCTTTTCCCCTTTGTCTTTCCAGCGGGTGCCAAAGCATTTGTCTGTGATCAGTGCGGTGCGCAATTCTCAAAAGAAGATGCCCTGGAGACACACAGGCAGACACATACTGGTATGTTGACTTTTCTTTTTTTGCTGCTTAACTCCTTCTCCAAACAAACAGTGCAGAAGGAAGAGCTGTGCGTGCTGCCTCCGCCCCAGGCAGCGGTGCTTTCTAGGAGAGCCCTCTCCCAGCTCTGTTACTTCTCCCCCATTGAGCCCTTATGTCCAATGGAGTCCCTCCACCCTGCTTGATCTTGCCCCCATTCTGTCCCTAAGCAGTGACCCTTGCTGCCGTTCCCTTCAGGGATGCTCAGAGTTAGGCTGACTTTCTGCAGTCATGCAGTCATGCAGTTGCTGGGGAGCACAGTGCTCTGCTCCAGGTGTGGTTGTGGTGCTGGTTTCACCCCAGTGGGTTTGTTTGTTTGTTGGGGAATGAAACTTTTGCTAGGGGAAATGGTTTTAAACTGGTTTTAAAATGGTTTTGAACTTTTGCTACGGGGACGAGGGGGAATGGTTTTAAACTGAGACAGTGGAGGTTTAGGTTGGATCTTAGGAGGAAGTTTTTCACCCAGAGGGTGGTGACGCACTGGAACAGGTTGCCCAAGGAGGTTGTGGATGCCCCATCCCTGGAGGCATTCAAGGCCAGGCTGGATGTGGCTCTGGGCAGCCTGGTCTGGTGGTTGGCGACCCTGCACATAGCAGGGGGTTGGAACTCAATGATCATTGTGGTCCTTTTCAACCCAGGCCATTCTTTGGTTCTGTGATTGATATGATTCTAAGGGCCTGTTTACCAAACCCCATTTAGACCTAAGTTTGATATTTAAGCTTCCTTTGGAAGTTTTGCCAAACCACAAGATTAACCCTTTTTGATTCTGGCTTCTGACCTGCCCGAGTCCATTTCAGTCTTGAAATCAGTTCCATTAAGGTAAGTTGGCCTGCATTTTGTTGATCTCTTGGAAATGTTTTTGTATTTGCATTAAAATTTGTGACTCTCAAAAGGGAAACGTTCCCAGATGGGCTCCTGGGAGATACTGGTGGAAGGAGCAGCACAGCTGTCTCTGTGGTTCAGCTAGGAGTGTCTTTGTGCTGCTGGATGGCCACCCTTGTTCTGTGCACTGGGCACTGGCCATGATGCAAACTGACCAATATCCAAAGGATATTGGCTCTAAGAAAAGTAAGTGGGAGAGGTGCTGGGAGCATGGAACCAGCCCTGCCATTGCCCTGTACCCAGGAGCAGAGGTTTGGAAGTGCTGCTGTTGGTAGGAGTTACTTAAAGGGGTTGCAGTTTCCTGACAGACAATTGGTTTGTTGCTCTCTTGACGTTGTAAATATGGCTCTAAAATTCAGGTGTAACTTTCATCAGACTTCTACTGAATGTGACCAATGCTATGGCACTTGGCCACCATTTCAGATTTTGAGAGAAGCTTTCCAGGAGATAAATAACATTGTCAAGACTGTTTTGATGATTGGGAGCCTAAGAGTGATGCATTATAAATCATCTGAGAATCTCAGCCTACACTGATCGTTCTCTTCCTGCTTTCAAGCATCTCTACAAATAATTGCACTGTATCTGGGGCTCTGTGTGGGTTTCGCCTTGCAGCCGTGAGGTTTGTGTGTTGCTTCTAACAGGATGCTGAGATGCTGAATGGGTTGAGAGCAAGACTGGGGCCCTGGAGGGCCTTGGGTCCCTTTCTTGGCACAGGAGCACAGCTCCATCTGTTATCCCAACATCACACAGTGTTCAGGCAAATAAAGAGCCATCAGTGCACCGTGAGTCCCTCCTGCAAACCACTGTGTGGTACGCCACGCTGATAAAGAAGGCAGCTTGCATTGCAGCATTGTCTTAGCTTCCGTGCTTTGTAAGAGTGAGATAGCCCGAGCTCTTCTTCCAGTGCAGCGTAGACACGAGGCAGGGATTCACTAAAGCTCTATTGCTTTTATAGCTTAGCACTAAAGTATGCATGTAGGAAACCATTGTGCAGCAAACACAGCGTAATACGACTGCTCCCTCTGCGAGGGAAACGTTGCTCCTTTCCAAAGAGCTATCAACAGTTGGCTTTTGCCACGTTTCTGTTATTGTGCTTTCCAGCTCTTTGGTTTGGATGCGGCTGGCCGTGGGTAAGCACGAGAAGCTCCTTCTGCCCCATCCAGGGTGACAGATAGATGCTGTAAACGCTGCCCTTCCAACCCACAGTGGGTTTGCTATAGGGCACGAAGGAGTTCACATCAGGCGGTCCCAAGTGGAGTCTTTGAGCAACTCCTGAAATCAAATTTGCAGACAAGAGCCCGCTCCCCTCTGTGCTATATTAAGGGCAGTTTAAATTAGAGCAAGCTAGTCTTTCAATGCTGAAAAAACTGATAGATGCCATTAATGGCTGCGTTTATACTCAAAGGTTGAAATTTGATGTGTGGACGCTATGTTGGCATGCAAAACATGACCGGTTATATGCCAGAGGTTTTAATGACTGATCAGTAATATAAATTGCTGCGTCACTGAGCAGGAATAGGCTCAGCACGTCATTTGATCTGGAAACTTTGCTGGCCAAGCAGCAGGTAATAAATTTTAAAGTGATTGCCCTCTGTATTCAAAGTCATGCTACTTGAGGCTGAACTTTGCAAACGGTAATCTTTTTAGCAACTGTATACGCTGTAGGTTAGGGAGGGGAGAAATGCTCACAGGAGCTGGCCAGCACATCGAGGGGTTGGCTTTGGGACGTGCCCCATGCTGGGCTGGTGGAGCAGGCTCTGGAGCGTGGGTTTGATAGTGGCCACGTGTGGTGTCACTGTCCCAGAGCACCACTAAACATCACAGTCCCAGGGCTCTGCAACCCCTGCAGGCAGCAGCTTGGTCCAAACCCGTCCTGAAAACCATACAGAACAGCGTGGAGATGGGCTGTCACTGGTGACCTTGACAATTCTGCATGAATCACTGTTGCTCTGATGGGAAACCTTGGGGCCGGACCGTGGCGGTCTGTGTGCGTGCCAAGTCTCAAAGGGTGACATGAAAACTTAGCCCAGCAGAACACGGTGACCCAGGTTAAACAGGTTTATCATCACCTCCGTGAGCTGTAAACACACGCGTCTCAGTTACACATCAGAAATGGGCTCTATGGCCATAGGAGCCCACACTCTCTGAAATTAATAGCTTCCTGTTGTTGGGCGGCACTCAAATAGCGCTGCCTGTGGCATAAGAAACATTCCTCCAATACAGTTGCTATAATTAGCTCACTTGCTAAATAATGACATCTCCCAGAAAAGGTTTTGGAGCGTTGTCCTCTCGTCCTTAGCAGCAGGTTGTTTGGCCAACTCGGTGGAAGACCTTCACGCTTTGCCAGAAAGAAAAAAAAAAAAAAATGCCCTTTTTTGGTAGATGTTGGGGTGGATGGCTTCAGGGGTGGTTCAGACGTTCCTCGGGGAGAGGCTCAGTAAATAAGCTTTGTAGAGGACTCGTTTGGCACAGAAGTACCAAACAGACCTGTTTTGTTCAGAAATGCAGCTCTTGTTGGAGGGTGCAGTTCCAGTTTGCCAAAAGCCAGCTGATGGTTGTTGGTTTTCTCGGTTATCCAAAGCCTGGGAGGTTTGTTGACATGGATGAGTAAGGACTCCAGTTGTTGGGGGTTTTTTCCACATGAGGATATGTTCCTCAGGTGAACAGTTTGGATGTGGGAACCCTCCTTTTCTCACATTTTTCCGTTGTTCTCACTGCCCCTTCTGAAAGACGGTGCAAAATAATAACCCAGGAGGAGCTGGACTTGGCAGTCCTTGTGGGACCCGTCCAACTCGGGATAGTCTATGATTCCAGTTTGGTGTAAATTTGCTGCCGGGTTACTGCTGTAAAACAGTCTCTTATGGTGGAAAAATTAAGTCCTCCTTTCAGCTTCAATGTAAAATGGATTAAAAGACAAAGTCACTTCTGCTTGTAAGCACAGGGATGGCCGCGCCGCCTATGGCCCGGCCGGCTCGGGGCTGAGAGGTTCTTTCTGGGTGTTCACTTTCCTTGGCCTCCATCCTACAGCAATAGGAAAAGCAGCAACTGTTCTGGCTCATCTTCATAGCAGCGTAAGCCCAGCGCCATGCCGGAGGGAGAGCGTGGAAAATTACTTACTGTGCTCTTCTAATGTGGAAGAAAAATTAAATGTATTCAGGAGAAAACCAGCCACCACCAAGCAATGCATCCACAAACGGGGCTCTAGTAGCTCATTGCTGGCGTTGGCGGTAATGGGGTTGGGGCTTGGCTGGTGTGCCATGCACTTTTAGAAGTATCAGAGGTGATTTGTGTAGTATCTCCTAAAAGCAAGAGGCTTCATCCCATCCCTCCTCCTCCTCTCTGCCATCACTCCCTACTCCCACCCACAGCGGACGCTTCCGCAGCGATGTTGGTTGGCACTGGGGTGCAAACAGCAGAAAGGAGTTAATAAAACCAATGTGTAACTGGAAATTGAAAAGCTATAAATCTCCCTTTATTTTTTTTTTATTTTTTTTCCTGGGATGTTGGTAGCATTTTGATTTAATAGTTGGACAAACACAAGGGTCTATTTTATTCAGAGTTTACAGGCCTCAGGGCTGTTATTCCTCCAAATTTAATAGCATTGAAATTGCAGGGTTTGCGATAATTTGCCTATCACTTTCTGCTCTCCCATTGATGTTTATTGTCAGCGGGATGGAATCTCAATCCGATTCACTTAGATAACATGTCTGTTAAACATTTAGATAATTGTGCCATCATTAACTTGTCACATTATTTTAGAGATTCAAAACAGTAACGTGGTAAGTGAAGGTACAAAGGGAAAAAAAAAAAATCCCACATGCAAGAGCAGAGTATGGGGTGAAGAGGAGCTGGGAAGGGACAGCACTGCCCTGGGATGCTCCCACCAGAGGGATGCTCCTGTCCCAGGGAGCTGGGAGGAGGCAGAAATGGGGGGTGCAGCCCCCAGACCCAGCAGCAGCTCCCCTCCTCTCCCCAACCCAACACGTGCAGCATCTCCCGGCGTGCTTGTGACTTTCTATTACTGTTTCACGGTACTCTGGAGGGTTTTAACAGAGCTGCTTGATTGGGCTTATGGGGAAAATACCATCAGATAGCATTTTTCTCCGTAGATAGAGATAAACGTACGGTAGTATTAAGTATGTTTACACATAATTATCCCTCCTGTACTCGGTTGTGTGAACCCAAGTGGAAGAGCAGAGGACGCAGGAGGTATGGGTGTGGGTGCAGGTGGGTGAGTGACCCCAGCAAGCTCCATGCACTGGGGATGCTGCAGCAGCACAGAGATCAGCGGGAGTGCATTGGGGAGCTCCTGTTGGACCATGCGGGGTCAGTGCAGGAGGAGGGCTGCTTTACCAGCCCCTGCCCCATGCTCTCTGAGCTGTTCAGAGTGGGGCTGTCCCATTTCTTTATTTCATTACTGGTGTTGCATTGGCTACTAGCAAACAAACAAAACAGTTGCACTTAAAACCGTGCTGCAGGCTTTGGTGTACGATGCCTGGCTGAGCGAAGCTTTGGCATATCTGCCCTGTAATAGCTCCAATTTCAGATGCAAGTACAGGCAAGGGAACAATCAGCATTTTGGTTTTTCATTAGGAAGAGAAAACTTCCCTGCATGTTGGAGTCTGCAGAGCGTCGGGCTGCTTCCTTCCTTCAGCATGGGGTGCTGGGGATGGGACGTGGCTGTGGGGTGAGTGAGCTGCGAGCAAAGGGAACGTGGGCAGGAGCCATTGAGAACAGGGACAGGAACTTTTGGGAGCATGGTTAGGAGCTTTTGGGAATAGGGATAGGAGCCGTTGGGAATAGGGACAGGAGTCTTTGGGAATAGGGACAGGAGCCTTTGGGAACATGGTTAGGAGCTTTTGGGAACAGGGACAGGAGCCTTTGGGAATGTGGGCAGTTGCCTTTGGGAGCATGGATGGGAGTCTGTGTGAGAGCCAAGCTGTTAGGGAGAGGAGAGGGAAGGCATAATTGAGCTCTCTGACCACATGTAGATCTTTACAGGTGGAAAACCATCCCTACTGCCCAGGAGGTGGTATCCCCCAGCCTGCTGCTAGAGACTGAGCATTGCCTCCCTGCACCCCAGCTGCGATCCCAATAACAAGTGAGACGAGAGAGGGTGGAGGAGAGGCCGAGTGGTGAAGTTGGAGAGTGCACAAATTGTGGATTTTTCCACAGTGTAACAAAGTTTTGCTCCTCGTGTGCCAGCAAAGAATGTTTCAGGCATCGCTGCCAAGTCTTGCGATATTTTGGCAGCTCTTGAAGTGCTTCACGGACCTGGAGTCCTATGAACACATCTGAAAGGATCGCAGAGAGAAAAACTGTAAATACGCAAGAAAACATCGGCTCCAAAGCTGTTGTTTTATTACACGGCTGTGATTTTTCTTTTGGAGGTTGGAGTGCTCGGGTATGGCAGTGCTGAGGAGACCTCATGCATGGGGCTGGGCTGGGGATGCAGGCTTTGGTCCAGGTGTGAGCATCACACGACCCCATCTGAGGAACAGATGGGAGCAGAGATGTGGGTGCTTGGTTCTGGAAGTGAACTACAAACCCTGAGAGTGCCAAATAAATCTGGTTTCCCTCAAAATGCTGCCTTCCTTGCCGAGGTTTTAGCTGCCACATGTGGAGGGTGCGAAGATGCTTTTGGCATCCGACGTGCCCAGGAGATGAAACGGGAGTGATTAAAGGCAGAGGAACCATCTTCTGGCATGAGGTTTGCTGCTTCATTAGCACAGGCACCTATGGAAGTGCAGGGGCAATCTCGAAGGTGCTTTCATTGAGGTTTTCAGGGAACATGCAGATGTGGCACAGAGGGACATGATCTAATGGGCATGGTGGGGTTGGGTTGACAGTTGGACTTGGTGATCTTAATGGTCTTTTCCAACCTTAATGACTTTGTGATTCTATGGCTTAAGGAGGAGGGGAAGATAAATGCATAGCTGTGTCTGGGTGGGTGCTTTTTGCCCCCTGTGCCACTCTGTTTTTTCCCATTGGTATCAGTTTCTACTCTTCCTTCAAAATCTGCATCAAAAACTCACAGTAACGTTTTCTGATAAGCTGATTGGATCAAGTGGACATCCAGCCTCTGAAATGTTTGTTATCAAAATGAAAGCTGAGTTTTGGGCTGCGTTCTCGAGTTTGGACAGCTTTTAGTTGGTCTAACAAAGGTCTGCAGCATTTCAGTGTGGGTTGGAGATCCCAACCATGCTCAGTCCTGAGTGTTCCTTGGGGGGAGGGGTGTGTTAGCTCAGATGTTTGGGTGTAGCAAAATGGGATGGAAAAGATGACCCAAGTAAGGACAAAAACACGATTTGAAATAGCATGATCAAAAAACACTCCTGAGTTTTGTAAATAAGAAAGATCAGCTTTGTTTCCAAACACTTTCCAAACTAAAAATGGCAGTTGAGAGAGCGTAAAGAGGCATCTGTCTTAATCAGATCATGATGGGCTGATATCTTATTAACCCCAAGCTGCTTTTGGCAAGCAACCGTGGCTGCAGAGCAGAGGCGCTGCCCTGGGGCTGGGAGCTGCCAGCAGCCGGAGCTTTTCGTGGTGCAGCTGTAGCAAATGTAGCATTTCAGAAAGTTGTACCCCTTTTCAGAAGCTGCAGCCCAAGAGGGTCCCCCCCTTTACCCCTCTGCACCTTCCCCTTGTGTGGGGATGAGCAATGCATTTGTCCCCTTTTCGCTTTCTGCCGAGCGATGCGGGGCTTCAAGAGCCCTTCCCAAGTTTGTTTGTGAAACTGTCTGAAAACTGCAGAGGGAAGGGTGAGCACCAGCATTCAGCTGAATGCCTCTCCTTCTGCCTCTCCTGTGTTTCCCTGCTCCTGGACCAGGAGCTCTGTATGTGGAAGCTGACGTCTTCCAAGGAATGGGGTTTCTTTGTGAACGTTTATTTCTACAAAAACAATGACTGCGACAGCAAAACTTCCCATCGGAAGCCTTCTTAATTTAGGAGCATAATTCGTGATGACAGTTTAACAAACAGGCAGCTCTTGCAGATAAAAACGAGCATGGGGCAGTCACTCCTTCCATGGGGTCCAGAGGCAGCAGCACAGCCCCAGAAGCCCATGGCCATGAGCACAGAGCTGCCATTGGGTTGCCATGTACCCAAAGGAGTGTCCCCATCCTCCACAGCCTGGCAGAGGTGCTGGAGAACGGCGTGTCCCCAACTCGCCTTCCCAAGGTCCTGCTGCAACCCGACCCGTAGAGTTTGCAGCCCAAACACTTTGCTGTGTGTCTTGGCTCCCTCCTAGCAATGCCATGCCTGGCATTCTCACCATGCAAACAAGTCCCACGTCTCCCGGAGCTGCCCCGTACAGCCTAGCATTTGATAAAAGCTGGAGATGTGCACTGTGTTGAATGCAGCGAAGCCAAAAGTTCTCTGTGTGCTGAAGGCTGCCTGTGCTCTCGCTTCCTTGCAGAGCTCCAGAGCTGATGTTTGTAAGCACACAAAGAAACAGAGAAGTTTGTTTCTTGCTGTTGCCTCGGGGCAATGCTCAGCAGCAGCAGAGGGTCAGATGCTGCTGTTTGGAAGGGACATTCCCTGCTGGATGTTGATAGGAGCTTGCTTTGGAGTTGTGGTGTCTTGTGTTAGCTGAGTATATCAGTGTGTAGAGTTGGTGAGGCGCAGTGTAACCCTCTGACACCACTCTCCAAGACCTGTTTCCATGGCTCAACATAGCGAGTTTTCAGCTGGATGGACCCTTCTGAGGAGACAGAGGAATTACAACACCCCAAAATACCCCAGATTTCTCCAAAAGCTCCATTAGGTTTTAATTGGTGCCGTGCACCAATGTGTATAACAGGAGCTAAGTGAAATCGGGCGCAGGTGTTGGCACACGTTGTAGTCCGTCCTCACACCCTGCAAGAGGCTCCGCCAATGGAGTGGTCAGGGTTAAAGGAAAGAGGCCTTTGTGCAGAGCATCACACGCGCCCTGAAAGCCACGCTGTGCATTTTTAGCTTTGGGAAGGACATCAGAAGGCATTTGGAAAAAAAGTAGTGGTTGGTTTGGGACGCAGCTCCTCTAATCCAAATATATCTCGGCAGCACCACGTGACGGTGGCAGGCTGCTGTTACCTGACTTGAACTTGGGATCCTCGTGCTGCTCCAGCTCTGTGCAGCACATACAGCTTCCTGTCCTTGTCATGCTTCGCCATCCCCATCTCACCTGGAGTCCAGCGGTGCTGGATGCATCCAGCCCCATTTGGGGCCATGCATCTATCAGGTGCTTCAACATTTTGCATTCAGAATGCCAGAATTCACTAGTTGCAAGCTGTGGGTGCTGGGAGCTCTCACTGGAGGGGTGATGTAGGGGTGATGCGTTACCCAGGGCTCCTTCAGCATCCCTGGGTACTGCGAGTTTGCACCGTGCATTGGGAACCCATCCTCAGCTCCCAGCCCGGACCCACGGAGCCACTCGGATCTGCAGCACAGAGCCTCTTTGTCTGACAGTAATGTTCTGTGACAGTGCTTGAAATCTGAGTCTGAGCACACATTCCTGAAACCGGGAATCGCGCTGCCTTTCAAACCCACTTCTTTTCTTAACCTTTAAATTAAAGGAAAACAAAAATTCCCTGCCCTTCCGAGAGAATTTATAGTCGGGAGATCGGATCGGACAGGAAGTGCAACGAGATTGGCGTTGCAGTGATCAGACACATTTGCCTAAAATCAACAAATAGAAAGGTAGCAGACCTGTGTGCTCGCGTTTAAAATGAGCGCCCAATGGTCTACGTTTAATTTTCCTGTGCAAATACTATTTAAACTGCAATGAGAAAAGCCCTCTTGCTAAGCTACAGAAAAATCTTTCTTGTCCTTTAATTCTAGATGAAGGGGATTAGTGTGAACATATTTAACCTCTGACCCTCAAACAAAAGCATTATCAAATTTAGTTGCCAAGTGGTTCCCCATTTAACTGAACCAGTTCAGTATCTCAGCAATTCTTTTTTTTTTTTTTCTCTCTCTTTTCCTTTAAAGCTTTAAAATCTATTGTTGCCCTCGGAACGTTCAGAGGGTTTGCACTGCTCTGTTCAGGCTGGAGATGGTTGTCAGAGCACCGATAAGGGAAACCAACTCCTTGCAGTTGGTGTCGAACTCACGAAGGGTTCAGAAAGAAAAACACAAACGAAACCGCCCCAAACAAACAGCGCTTGCGGTGGCCTCTCTAGGTGAGGCCGTTTGCACCTTCATTTTCCTGCACCCGCCCTGCTGCTGGCGATGCCCCAGCCCTGCTCTAAGGTTTGCTCGCTGCAGCGCCGGTGCCTGTGCCGCGCTCCCCCAGAGCAGGAAACAAAAGAGCACTCTCTGCTCTCTTAATCTCAGTTTCCCCGTGCACGCAGCTGGGGCACCCACAGCCTGCAGTGTGCTGCCGTGCGCCTCGAGGTGCGTTGTGCATCACCTCCTTTTGGGGTGAGCATTTTGCACCACCTCCGACCTGTACACGATTGAGCATTCTGCGTTTCATCTCCATTTGGGGCGAGCATTTTGTGTCTCCTCCAGTTAGGGTGGGCATTTTGCGTCTCCGTATGGCGTGAGTGTTTTGTGTTGCCTCCATATTGGTTGAGCATTTTGCATGCCCTCCATTTGGAGTGAGCATTTCGTGTCCTCTCCATTTTAAGTGAGCATTTTGCATCAGTTCCATACAAGGTGAGCATTTTGCATCCCCTCCATACTGGTTAAGTGTTTTGTGTCGTCTCCATTTGGGGTGAGCATTCTGCATCACTCCATGTGGAGTGAGCATTTTGCATCACCTCCATTTGAGGTTAATATTTTGCATCCCCTCCATTTGGAGTGAGCATTTTGCATCAGTTCCACACACGGTGAGCATTTTACATTGCCTCCATATTGGTTGGGCATTTTGCATCCCCTCCATTTGGAGCGAGCATTTTTCATCACTTCCATTTGGAGTGTGCATTTTGCATCGCCTCCATATTGGTTGAGTATTTTGCATCCCCTCCACTTGGAGTGAGCATTTTGCATCGCCTCCATACGGGATGAACATTTTGCACCACCTCCATACAGGATGAGCATCGTGCATCCCATCCAGTTGGGGTGAATGTTTTTCATCCCCTCCATACAGGGTGAGGCCACAACGCTCGTGAGTGCTGGCGCTGCCGGATGTGCTGGCGAGGAGCACTGTGGGGCTGCATCAGATAGTGATGAAATGTGTAAAACTAGGTGGCCAGGGTCTCCCAGCCTGAGGAAAATATTCCGTCTCCGTGGAGGAATGCAGAGAGGGGCCTCCCTTAAAAAGCTGGTGTCCATTTACAGTGCATCTCTCATAAACTCGGCCACTGGGGTAAGGGCAGGGGGACCAGCCCTCCTGGTATGTGATTGATTATCTGGTATTTATGCCATTGAGGACTTTTCAGCAGTTTAGGGTCAAAGGGTCATCTCATGTGTCTTGCTGCAAATCCGCTTCCTTTTGTACAGTGAGGGCTGGGTGAGCAGACACACAAAAACAGCTTTTTCTTTTCCTTGGGAAAAAGGGGAGGGGGGCGGGCTGGTGTCAATGAATTTTTTTTTTTCAGTCTTTTCTGAATAGTGTCCTTTTTAATTCTAAAGAACTTTTAATTAAAAGTAGCAGGAAAGTTCATCTTGACAAGGTTTAACTTACCTTAACAGTTACTTTTGTGTCCTGGGATCCTTGTCCTCCCCACTTAAAAAAATATAAAAACATATTAAAAAAAAAAATGGAGGAGGTGTTTCTATCTGTTACAGCTTCACATCTTCGTGAGTTGGCTGAGAGATCTTTTTCATCTCTTTCTTTTTTTGTGGGTTTTTTTTTTTCCTTTTTTTGTTTTTTGGGTTTTTTTTTAAATAATGGAGCTCCTGGAATAATAAGCACACGTTAGGAAATGTTGCTTTGTGTCTCTCAGCAGCCCTCTGTGCAGCATCCTAAGGACAATTTTAGTTGCTGGTTTGGCAAGCAGGGCTGCCCCATGTTTCCTCGCTGCCCCTCAGTGACAACCTGGACAAATGCAACTTAGACCATGGAAATGTATGGGGGATGCTCTGTGCCGCGGGGTGGGACGGGAGTGCTGTGTTGGTCCGGGGGTGTCACTGAGTTAAGACACATTTCCAGCTGAAATGTGGGGAAAAAGAGTTAAGATCTTGGAAATACAGCTTCCAGCTGGAAAATGCTTGAGGTAGAGATTCTCCAGCCAGAAAGACACCAGGGGCCAGCATTTAACTGGTGAGGATTTCATCTCCTCCTTGAGGCTCTTTGTGTAAGAATGGAGACCTCCGAGTGGTTTTGAACGAATTAATTGAACCATCATTCAGCAAGCAATGGGAAAAAATGTGTTTTCGGCAGCGAATCAAGTTATTTTTTCAGCTGGTTCCATTTGAAATTCCTTTTGGGAAAGAGAAGTGCGGGCAGCCGTAGTGGTGGCGATGAGTAAGCAGTGAGATGACAGCTTCCCTGGTGATGTGGTGGCAGAAAACACCGCAACAGTGCTCCTTCAGTGGGGAAATGCCCGCTCCGAGGGTGATGCTGAGCACAGGTGGGTATGCCTCGATCAAGTGAAGCTCCTTTCCCTGGGAAACGTGGGCCAGGAATTGGGCAACCCAAGCATGTTCCAGGGCAAAGTTTCCCTAGGCTTTGGCTACAGCCGTACTTGCCATCTTTCACACCTGGTTTAAGGCTGAAATATCTTTGCTGTCTCTTGCCTGTGTCTAAATTCAGGCCCGTTTGTCTCACTGAGCTTTCCCCATTCAGCTGCTGGGCCAGATGGGACTCTACAGCAGCATTTATTTCTCTAGTCAACATGCAAAGAGGTCTTTTGTAACTGCCTCAGTCCCGCATTTGCATTGTTTAGCAGCAGAAGGACAGAAACATCACCATCTCGCACCCTTCCATCCGGTCTCTGTGGAGCAGATTATATTCCTCTCATTACAGTTCTTTCGGTGACTGTAAGCTGACTGGTACCACAGTGCCTCACGAGTGCTTTCAGTGCTGAAAAGTGGAGGTTGGCTCCTTTGATGCGCTCAGGTTTTGGCCACCTGAATGGCATTGATACAGACTTGATAAGAAGGGTCTTGGCACCAAGGCTTTGCAAGGACAAGGAGGCAGTGCTGAGGGCTCGGCACTGGTAAGTGTCTTCAAATCACTGTTTGACCTCAGACGTAGAAATATGATTGGACACACAGTGCACCGTTGGTGTGAGATCTCCCCAGTGCGCTCCCAGCCTCGTGCAACAATAGGAACTGGGAAATCTCAGCATCTTTTACTGCGTGGAATCGCAGTAAAACGTAATTGCCCCATAAAGAAGCCGTTCTTATTTTCATTTCAAAACATAAGCTTTGTGCAATCCTGGATTTCCTCGGGAGGAAAACCTGTCTTGGCGGTGCCGGCGCTCCCAGTGGATGCGGTGCACGGTCGGCAGGCTGTACCCCTCTATGGGCTTTGTGTCTTGACTTGGGGAGTGCATTGTGCCATAGTCCTCATCCGGAATGAGTGCCCCCTCCCAGATACACGCACTGCAGCCAACGCTTTGGGTACAAACCCGCTCACTTCTGGGCAATTTTTCACCTCGAGTCCAGCTGCCGCCGTGATTGACATAAAGCCATTCTATAAATAAAGTCTTTCTCTCGTCTCATAAAGACTTTGTGGTTTAGTTTGCTTTCAAGGTCAAGATCAGACCTTTCTAAATAAACACATATCAAAGGATCATTAGCAAAGCAGCACTGTTAAATTGAGATATTAACTTCTGTCAACTGTGTGTTTCTTTTTTGTTCTGTAACTCATGACTGCAGTAGGTTTTTATTATTTTGGCCCTAGGCGGTAGCATCTGGCTTCTGTAGAGACTGTAAAAATTAAAAAGCAACACAAATCATTGCGAGAGAAAAGCAGTAAATTCAATGATAAGAATTTAAAATTAAAATGTTTCAGTGCTTTTATATTCCGCAAAACATGAAACGAATGAGTTCTGTGCCTGTTGCAATAAAGCTACCACCGCTAATAGTCACTTGATGTTTGTTGGGTTTTTTTTTCCTCCCATGTAATAATTCTTGGTAGAACGATCGCAGAAGAGTATAATAAAGAGGTAAACTGAGGAGGAGGATGGAGGGCAGCAGGGGAGGGAGAGGTGCTGGTGTAGGCCTTCCCGATGGGGAATGAAGGGCTGAGAAGTGGGGGTCGTGCTGTCCCAACGTGCCGTGGTGCCCAGCACAGGCACGGGGCGATGCTGGACCCCATGGACATGGGGTGGGAGCCCTGGCACGGTTTCCACACGGGCTGCTGGCCGTGGCACGCAGCGAGGCGCGGGGCCTTTTGTCTCCCCCAGCCCTGTGAACTTCGCCAGCCAAAAGAGAGGTGAGAAGCGGATCCGGTCATTTTGCCTCACTAAAGGAGAATGAGAGCAAGTGTGAAGATTAGGGACGGAGAGGTCGAGCGAGGAGGGTGTGACTAATGCGCCGGGTCATTCAGATATGGGACCACATTGTTCCCCTGTCCAGATGGCCCTTGGAATAAATCACCTCCGGCGGGCGCGAGCTTCCCGGGCAGCAGCGTTTGTTTGGCGCTTGCCGGCTGCGAGAGCAGCACCGACAAAGACGTCACCCGTGCGGCCGCTGCCCGCTTTGCTTTTTGTGCCATCCCTCTGCATTTGGGGAATCCTCTTCTTCTTCCTCTTTGGGCACTGTCTCCCTCTCAGGTTTCAGGCTCAGCCTGCGGTGCCCGTTTTGCCCAGCCCCTGTGTGTGCCGACAATCCCTGTGGCTCCCATCTGACTCAGGGATGTTCTGTGGTACCGTGAAACCCACGTTGGTACTTCACGCTTTCATTTAAAATATCCTTTTGTATACATCTCCTCTTAAATATTTCAGCTTCTCCAGGTCTGATAAACCAGTGCTGGTTAAAAGAAGAGGGAATGTGTGCACGTGATCATGTAAAGCAGCATCCCCATCTTCTGTGCCAGGGTACCCCTCTCTGCCACCCAACCTGGAGGGGAAGCGGGCGGCACAGGAGGCGGCTGCCTGCGCTGCTTTGTAAGAATGAATTTTCTGCAGTCAGTTAAACTTGGGAAGAAAGCTGTAGTATCTCTGAGTAAATAATAATAATCAAACAAATACCCCCTCGAGAGAGTTTCCCTTCCATAAAGATGTTAATTAGCATGAAAGCTCAGTTGTGGAGTCCAGAGGCAGCAGTTGAAACTGGGATGATTTGGTGATTCCAGCACAAAGTGAATGTCTCATTCCTTTTTCTGTGTGGGTTTTCCCCTCTCGGTCTGTGGGGCAGCCAGGTGGACATCTCTTGTTTCCATTTCCAGGGTGGCGACGCCTTTGTTTCCTGCAGAAGGGCTGCAAGGAGGGCATGATGGGTTTGCCAAGGGTTGGTGCAGCATCCTACACAGCTCGTGTATCTGTGGGTGCAGTGCATTCTGTATGTAGGAAGTGGTTTCCAGGACAGAGCTGTCATCGTGGGGCTTTTCTGTATGAGCTTTCTTTGGTGCTGCCAACTACTAATGCCGGTTTTCCTTTCATAATCAGGAAAAGGGATACCGAAACTAGGTTAATCTCCTTACACCAGTAGCTCATGTCTGACACTGTGGTGGGGCAAAGCACAATCCCAGTGCGCTGCTGCCTTGGCCAGCAATGTACATGTCTGCCTCACCTTCCCCTCTTCTCCTCCTCCTCCTCTTCCCAACAGGATGTGCACTGCAGCGTCCCCTCCTCCAGCACATCCCTGGAGATCCCACTGCCTAAGAACTCTTTAAGTATATGCCCAGGCCCCTCTGCTCTGATAGCTTTCAGTCCTGTCCTTTGATGCTGTTCTGAGATGTGGTTGGTCATTAGGAAATATCATTGGATGTTAGGAAAAATTTCTTCTCAGAAAGAGCACTCAGGCACTGGCACTGCTGCCCAGGGAAGTGGGGGAGTCACCATCCCTGGAGATGTTCAGGAAATGTGGAGATGTGGCACTTGGGGACACGTGTGCATGGTGAGGATGGGTTGGGGTTGGACTTGGTGATCTTAGAGGTCTTTTCCAACTTTAATGATTCTATGATTTTATGATCACTGGTCCACCTCACTTCCCCTGGGACACCTGCTCTTGGCCAACATGAGTCAAAGCCCATTGGGGATGAAGGTTACCCATGGCACTCTGATTCCAAGGCCGATGAAGACTCCCCCTAGCCCTGCTTCCATGCAGTCAAACTCCAGCGTTCTCTGCATTGTCCAGCAGCTGGTGGCTGTGAAGGAGCCACTGACACAGTGACAAAAAAATTCCAAACATCTCTGAAATCTAATCTTGCAAGACCCAACAATCCCTGGACTCTTGTTTGGCATACCAAGAATTTTGTTTTAGCCTTCCACTTCACTCTTAGCGACTGCAACAACAATTTTCTTTTGCATGCCTCTATTGCACGTACATAGTTTAAGAGATTCAATATGAAGAGTGAGTGAAGACTGAGTTTTGTTGGAGGCACTGACCGGGTGGGATCTGTGTGAGTGCTGTGTGTTTGTGTGCACATGCATGTCTATAAATGCATCTTTTGGTTGTGTGGCTCACAGCTAATGCTGATGTCATTGTGCTGACGTTGTTCAATGTAGGATGTATTGGGGCCGGCTGTGGGGATGCTCCACAATCATGGGAGTGCTGGAGGTGTTACTGTGAAGGCAGCAGGCAACGCCTGGCCCTGTTGGTAGCCCTCACTGTATGTTTGTACCCTAAAGCCCATTGTTGTGCCGGAGCCTTTGATTAAAGGTTTATAATGCTATTAATGATTATGGTGATGGACAGACAGAGCGGCCAAGCACCAGAAGCAATAAAAACAGAATGGGTGTTTCATACCTAGGGCGTATCAGGAAGAGAAGATTTTGGCTCTGCAGTCCTGGTGCCTTCTCCAGGTGCTCAGAAGTGCCCAGGGTTCATCAGGTGAGCACCGAAGCCCCGGCACCGTCCTGCACCCAGGTCCCAGTGCTGGGGCTGCGGGAGCTGGAGGCGAGGGCCGGGATGGAGCAGCCGCATCTCTTGCACACGCACACACACGCAGAGGGGAAAACTTGAAGTCAAACGTCTCAAAGTCAGATCCCTTTTTAGTATGAATTTGCTGTATCTCATTCTGAGCACTAATTCCAATTTAATTGCAAGTGGCCTGAAGCCTCTTCAATAGGAGTAACAAATGGTTTGATTTTGTAAACTTCATCAGACTGCATTTTAAATGCGACACACTAGCCCGGCTCGAATGCCAATGAAGCACTGAAGTAGCTCTCTGTTTACTAATTATCCGTTTTTACTTCAAGCCACGCTGGCTGGCTTGTCTGATTAAATCGGATTTGTGGGATAGAGAACAGCTAGCAGAGTTTTCTCTATAGTAAACGAGATTGAAACTATGGACCGCCTGGCTGCACACTGTAAATTATATTTCCTTTTAAAGGGGACGTGTCTCTTTTATTTTTTCGGTGTACCTCCTGCATGTTAAACTTTGTGGTACAGAAATGCACCGGGCGCCTTTTAAAAATAAGAGGAAAAACAAACCCTCGTTCCTTGCCATATGCCTACGTGTCTCCGAGCAAATTTCATTATAATTCCTTCTAGCGTGGAGTCGGGGCGTGGGAGAAGCGTTGTGTTTAATACTGTGGCGATTTTAGCATTCCTCACCTGAAGTTTGAAAAGGGAAGAGGAGTCCCTGAGTGATGGGAAATGCATCACCCTTGCCTTTAAATACGCAGGGAAAAGCACTTGTTTGGGAGCCTGGAAAGCGAAGCGTGGATATCCACGCGCACAGCTGCGCTCTCAGGGCTTTTCCTCCCTTGAGCAAGCATCAATCCTGCAAAAATCACATCTCCCATCACCTGTTATTTAAACCTGCCTCGCGCAGAGCGGGCGGCGCTCTCTTCCAAATAGTTAATGCTGCATCCAGCATCTCATCTACATGGCAGCCTGTCGCTCCTGCCTTGGAAACCCGCAGCACTGCTACACGCAGTATTAATTGTTTACTGCTGCAGGCTGGAGGCAAACAGCACATCGGCTCTTAGAGGAGAAAAAAGGGAAGATGGGAGAAGGTGGCTATTGAATGCGGCGTAATAGGGCTGTGCTTAAACCTCCACTGTTGCTAAGACTTTAATTCCACAAGCTTGACCTATTCTGCCCTCTCTCTTGGTATCTATCTTTGTGCCCAGAGCTTTTTATATTTTAATTTGCTTTTGAATGTCCTACAAAATTAATGGTATACTTTTTTCCATTGTGTGGTGTACAGTACAGGGAAGGCCCCGTGGTGTTCGCTGATAGCCGCGTTTCCCTGGAAATGAATGGTCACCGCACTTTCTGTTCCATATTCGCCCCTTTTAATTGTTGACAGTAAAAAGCGTTTAAATGCTGCTTAATTTGTAATCATCTTCCCGAAAAAAAAGGAGAGAAACCATTAAAACGTCAGCGAAATGAATAAATCCGTCTCCCTCTTTTTGTGCCTACGTGGCGGTGTTTATTTATCGGGGGCGATTTTTCTTTCAATGGCCGCACATTGAAACGTCCCCACGGCTCCAAAGCCAACGGGGTGCCGTCGTAGGGAGGTGGGGTTTTTCCTGCATCGCCCCTTTTTCTCCTGCCAGAAGGTCCTGCCTTGCCAGCTGTGCTTTTGGAGATGAGTATGGTTGAGTGGTGGGCTCTGCTTGGAGGTCCCCGGAGCAGTGGGACGGTGCCCGTGTGCTGTGTGATGGCGCAGTGCGTGGTGGCTGCAGAGCTGCATTGCTGTGTCACCGGGCTGCAAACTCCACGTGTCCCCATCCCAGCACAGTTGGGCGCGCAATGGAATGTGGGCTGCAGCGTGTCCCCCATCCCACTCATCCCCATCCCTGTCGCCTTATCCTTGGCCACCCGTCCTCATCCGCGTCACCTTATCCTTGGCCACCCATCCCCATCCAACCATCCCCAGCCCTACAGCCACGTCCCACTGGACGGCGGGGCTCCCCACGCAAGGCAGCTCCTCTCCAGCACGGCGGCCCAACATAGCCCAATTTTTCAAGCGGGGGCCAATTAGTTTCACAAATGAGGGCCCTATGGTGCCAGGGAGGATTTGTTCCGGGCCTGCGCACTGGCCCGGCCGCATTGTCCTGCCCCCACCCCCGCAGGAGCCCATTGTCCCTGGCCCCAGCGGGGCTGCTCCCGGTGGATTGATGGGGGCTGGCGTCCCGCCGGCCGGGGCCCCCGCGGCACAGCTGGCCGCGGCACAGGGGCTCGGCCCCACCGACCTCTGACCCGTCCTGCTGTCACCGTGAGAGCGCGGCCGGGCTGCATACCGCGCAGGATTTGCTCCGCACCACCCGCTCAGGCGGGCTTTGTGTCTACTGGGCTCTTGGGAGAGTTTTGTGTGCAGCTGTGAGCGAGCGCGCGTCCCCCAGATAAATCCGCGGGGAGGGAGGCAGCAGCATCGCCACCGGGGCCACCTCGCTGCTGTGTGGTTTTATTGCCATTTTGCTCATTTATTTTCACATTCTCGGCGTCGCTCGCTTGCACGGTGCACACCTCACCAAGGGGATGGCCGGCATCGAGGCAACTCAGTGCACGCAGGGGCGTGCAGAACCTGCCCATTGCAGGAGCATCCGACGGCCCGTGCACGTTCACTCACGCTCCTTGGGTTGTGCAGGATCTCTTGCACTACTTTTGGTGCATTTTGCCACCAGCACAAAGCAGGGACCCATCCTGCTCAGCGGGGTGATGGGTGCAAGCAGGGATCCATCCTCAGCACTGCAGGTGCCAGGAGCACACAGTGCCCAGAGCTCCCCCAGCACCCCCGTGTGCAGCGGCTTTGGTGCTCACCACCCCTCAGGTTAATTTTGGCACTGCAAGGAGCAGCCCTCCCATTCTCCGCAGTTTCTTAAAGGTTGTGTGTATTTGTTGGTTACCTTGAACATCTTGCTGCTGCTAATGAATTGCTAATACAATTTTCTAGATAATTTTATTTCCATAGTCCTCACATTTTAATGTCTCCAAAAAGCTAGCATTTATTTGCTTAATCTCCCAGCGTAATACAATTTGCACTGACTCATAGGTTCTGAACAATCAGCTATGCATAAACGAAAACAAATTGTTTAATAACACAAAGGTCTTATATTTTTATTGACTGCGTGTAAGTATCTCTATCTTTGTGCTGGTGATTCTTTTTTATGTACTCTTCCGTTGATGCAGCCAATTTTGTCGTCGTGCATGTGGCTCATAGGATTAAGCTTCTGGTGGTATTACCACTGAGGGTCACAAGCAGTGCTGGGGATGTGCATGTGGTCCTCCTGCGTTCAGCCCACTGCTACTCAGAGCATCTTTGCATGGTGCTCAGGCATCCAACTGTCTTTTCTTTGGGTCCCGTTTCCACCTGGCATTAGGGGCTCTGTCTCACACAGGTGCATGCAGTCACCCATCAGAACACAGGGAATTACCCAAGCAGGTGCTTCACATTTGGGTTGGGGGTGTGGAGATGCAAACCTACCAGGGATTTCCAGCTGTGCCCAATGCAATAAAATCCCCATGCTCTCTTCTTGTACTTTCCCTCCATGCTGAAGGGCTGGAATTGCTGCAGTCCCAGTGCCAGCCCTGCTGCTGCCCCCTAGGAGTGAGGGCTGCGGGTCTCTGCCCTGTGCTGGAGTTCTTCCCATCCAGGGATGCTCTGTGTGTGGCTGAGCACACCAGGTGCACGGGACAGGTGCAGAAAGCAGGCTGCTGTCTGTAACAAGAGAGCTGGAGGCTGTGAGTGGTCACTGGGGCTCGCAGTCCCCTTCATCAGGACCTCCCCTTGGGAGACCCCCAGGCTCTGCCTCACTTCTCTGTCTCCTCTCTTCCAGGTACAGACATGGCTGTCTTCTGCCTGCTCTGCGGCAAGCGCTTCCAGACGCAGACTGCCCTGCAGCAGCACATGGAGGTGCACGCCGGGGTGCGCAGCTATATCTGCAGTGAGTGCAACCGCACCTTCCCCAGCCACACTGCCCTCAAGAGGCACCTGCGCTCCCACACAGGTACAGCCAAGGCCACTGAGAGCAGTCCTGTGCTGTGGGGTGGGTGGGTCCCAGTGCTGCCCATGTCCAAGGAGCCCCCATTTGGGAGAGCTTGGGACTGGCATCTTGGTGGCACCAGCAGCTGATGCTGAGCTGTGGAGAGAGCTGGAGGAGCCTTCTTTGCTGCCAGGAGGGCTGGGACAAGGTTGTTCCTTGCTAAACTGCACTTTTCTTCATCTGTTTTTTTTTAATCTTAAAAATATCGAGGCAACTGTCATCCACAACTGAGGTTGCTTGGATTTAAAAAGAAGAACAAGAAAACAAGGTGGGGGGGGGGGGGGGGGGAAAGCACTGTGTGTAATAAGTTGATCCGGTATAATGTGACATGTGACCTTCTTAGGGGATGTGCGATCTTACCCCACTTCATCGGCTTAAATGCAGTAGATGCACATAATCAGCTGGTACTCGGCTCTAATGGGATTACAGTGACCTGGGCTACGTGTATATGGTATTTACACTGCACGCCCACCGAGGTGCTTTTGGGTTAGAGGAGAGCTGGGGTATGAAACCAAGGATTTGACCGTGTTACTTGGTGTCCTCAAACCACCTGCCTGATGGTGGCCCTGTCCTCCTGTGCTTTGCTCCTGCTGCGAGTCTCCATGATGTGATTGTTGCCGTGGGACTGCAGTGTAGGGAAAAGCAGTTCTTAGAGCATAAGACTGCCTCCTATTGTGCCAGGGAAGGTTCAGGTTGGATGTTAGGAAAGATTTCTTCTCCCAAAGAGTGCTTGGGCACTGTCATAGATGCCTGTTGAGGTGGTGGGGTCACCATCCCTGGAGGTGTGCGGGAAACATAGAGATGTGGCACTGAGAAATGTGGTGGGATGGGATGGGGTTGGGGATCTCAGTGATCTTTTCCAATCTCAATGATTCTCTGACTGATCATGTGTAGGAAAGAGGTGTGAGTGCATCCCTTCCAAAGCAGAAAGTGAAAGTTCCCTAGCAGGTTTAGTACCTGAGTATGGTGCATTTGGGAAAACCAAGCAACACCATAGGACTTTCCACCTGCATTTTTTTTTTTTTTGCTATGGAGAAAAGGCCCTTCAAGCTCCTGATGAGGGATGGCCTCCTGCGGTCCCCTTGTACTTCTGTCCCCATGAAGGAGCTGCTTCTCCCCTTTCTTGTGGCAATGAGGTTGGATCTGGAGCCTCGCAGCACCCAGCACGTGCAGCAATGTGGTGAGCCTGGGGAGCTGACCCTCGCCCAGCTCAGTGATTAGCGGGATTGTGCTGCTCCACGCAGCAGAAAGCTGGCCTGTAATTTGCAGCCCAGCTATGAATCAGAGTGACTGAAATTGCTTTTTGCAGCGGTGGGGAGGCGGGGATGGTTTGCAGGTGGGTGGAGGGAACGCTCCTCTCCCATCTTTTCCCACACCAGTCGCGGGGCTCGCGCTCCGGCAGCACTGTGATTGCCGGGGGGAGGCAGATGCAGGTTGTTTGCATCTCTCTTTCTTCCTCTTTTTAACCAGCTTCCTGCTTTTGGGGCAGTATCACGGGAAGGTCTGCATCACCAGTGCCCATTTGTCCTGCATCCATGCTCCCAACCAGGAAACCCAGAATCGCACAGCGCTTACGATCCCATTAATGCTGGGTGGAGCAGCTATTCATAGCAAGTAATCCAATGACCTGGGCTGCAGGCCACTCTGCGTGGATTCTGCCCCCAGCCCCTGATGGTTTATTAGCTCTTGGCTTTAAAAATAAACCAGGATCCTCAGAGCTTTATGAGTAGTTAGTTGTACTTCGTGGTTATTCTTGGAGGGGGAGCACGATGCTGAGTCCGCAGAGAGCTCGGGACACGCTGCCCAGCTCTGTGCTGTCCTTGCCTGGCAGCATCCCAATGCTGGGAGAGCACAGCAGGAATTGGAGGGTCTTTTTTTCACTATGGAGAGGACAAAGGCTGCAGCCTGTGGAGGCATCCTGGTTTTTGCCAGCCCCCCTTTCTGCTGAGTGGGTCAGGGTAAGAGAAAGGAGGGGATGCTGGTGTTGTACAGAAGAGTTACGCTGGGGCTTCTCTGCTGCTTATTTGTAATCCAAACCCTTGCACTGGTTCCCTCAGTGCCAGTGGATCCATTGCTCTGCCTCCATAGCACAGGGCACTAGGTAGCGGTGCAGAAGCGGGTCACAGGTGCTGGAGGGGATCTAATTAGTCCCCTTTGTCCTGAATTTAATGTTAGGCTCATTAAGGGTTCTGCGAAGTTAATCAGCGTGCCACAAATTGGATTTTAATTTTTTTTTTCCCCCCCGGTTCTGCAGCCAGAGCAGTGCTGCTGTGGGGATGTGGGTCCCATTAGTGTCCCCGCATTAGCTGTGTGTGTATGGAGGGTGTGGGTCTGGCCCTCGAGATGCCGTATTTAAACTCATTTACCACATGATCAGGTTGATAATTAAATTCACGTGGATCCTGTCAAACCAGCTCCCAAGTTTAACACTTCACTTAAAGTACCAGGGTGCTATAAAGAAGCAGCAGGAGGAAAAAAATTGCTATTCCCATGGGTGGCTGAGGCTAAACAAGAGAATCCTTCACCTGGCTCCCGTCTCCAGGTGTTCTCTTAACTACTGAGCAAATGGGAGTGCTGAAATGGGCAGCTGGCTGTTACATGATAGAGTGGTCCAGTTTGGAATGGATCATCCAGTTCCACGGGTCCGTTTGGTTTTAGGAACGAGGATCCCAATGGAAAATGGAAACAAACCTGCAGCCTGCACAGGGCAGCGTGGTTAAAGATGTGCCGGTTTGGGGGAGTGTAAAATGGGAGGTGTTTGCACCCTGTGGGATCGTTGCTGGTTTGCAGCCGTTGGGAAACAATGCCGTGCACAGAGCAGCAGACCTCTCTGCAGGGCTGGGGAGAGAACAGGCAGAGAGTAAAATATCATTGCAAAGAGGAAGTGAAAGCACAGGCATGTGAGTATATAACTAGAAGGACAATTTATGCCCAGGCACGAGTGCAGTTTGACATGGGGATAATGAAAAAACGTAGGTCATTGTGGATGACTTAAGCCTTCACAGCTGAAGAAAATGTATGAAATGCGAGGAACATTACACGCTTGGCAGCTCTGCACATCTGCAGTAGGACAAGTGAAATACAGTTGGCCATTCTTTACCATAAACTGTGGTTGTAGGATATGCAGCACAGAGAAATTGTAATTACAGTGACAAGACAAATCAGTAATATTTAAATATTCATGAACAAAGTCTTGGACGATCAATCTATCTTTATTGTCCTTGCCTTCACTGCCGTAATAAATAAGTAGCTGGAGCTCTCACCTTTCATTCAAATAATTCTGAGTTTGGTGCTGAGCCCAAGTTCATTTATCAGGGTGCTGAGCAGCGCTGCGGTGCGGGGCTGATGCAGGCAGAGGGCTCTGAGTGTGCAGGCCTGAGCTGTGAGCCCTGCACCGCTCCCCGCGTGCCCGCCATGGGGCTGACCCATACGTGCTTGCAGGCGACCACCCCTATGAATGCGAGTTCTGCGGCAGCTGCTTCCGGGACGAGAGCACGCTGAAGGGCCACAAGCGCATCCACACCGGGGAGAAGCCCTACGAGTGCAATGGCTGCGGCAAGAAGTTCAGCCTGAAGCACCAGCTGGAGACCCACTACCGTGTGCACACGGGTAGGTGCCGGGCTCCAGGGCTGGCTGCTGGGGAGAAGGAATCATTGAATGCGTCAGCGTGGAGCTATTGTAAATAGCGGATCGATAGTTAGATCACTTTTGCTGTTCATTACTTCATTATTCGCTGTGTCTGTGCACAGAGCAAGTATTGATATTGGGCACGCTGGGCAGTTAATTACTGTGCTCGAGCGAGGCCCCGCAACCTTGCACAGTGCTGGAAGCCCGTGCCATGCTGACCCTATCCCACTGCCCTGTTTCCCGTAGGTGAGAAGCCCTTTGAGTGCAAGCTGTGCCACCAGCGCTCCCGGGATTACTCGGCCATGATCAAACACCTTCGGACCCACAATGGCGCTTCCCCATACCAGTGCACCATCTGCCTGGAGTACTGCCCCAGCCTCTCCACCATGCAGAAGCACATGAAGGGCCACAAGCCAGAGGAGATCCCCACCGACTGGAGGATAGAGAAGACCTATCTCTACCTCTGCTACGTCTGAGGGACACGGAGGGGATGCGGGGCTGAGTCGTGGAGGACTGGGCAAAAAAAAAAAATGCATCGTCCATGGCCTTTTGTTTCCATTTTTCGTTTGTTGCTGTTGCTGGAAGGATCCCTCACTGGGGTTGAGGATGGGGAGGTGCGGGCACGTGGTGCTCGCTGTGCTCGCAGCATGGGAGTCACATGCCAGGAACGCCGGGGGCTGCAATCTGCCATTCCTACCCATGGCCCCTTCCCCTCCCCAGCCCCTTGGCCCTCTCTCGGGGTGCGTGTCCCCTGACCCCACTCCCTTTGCCACCGCCAACCAGCAGCCATCTCACCCCGCGCAGGTGGCATCGGCTTGATTGTGACAGCATAGTTTGTGCCTCACCCTGACATCTTGCGTGTGAGTGGCGATTTGGGAACGCTTTAATTTCATCTTCTCCCTTCTATCCCCATCAGTGACCCCTTTGGAGGAGCTGTCGTGGACCCCTCTGGGCGAGTCGGTTACCCCTTGGGCTCAGCCCCATGTTCAGCGGGAGATCAGCACCCCGCAGGTGGGACAGCGCCCGGGGCTGCGCTCGCCCATTGGGCTCTACTGGGGGTGCTGTGGGGCGCTGTGGGGCGCTGTGGGGTGCTGCCGGTGCCCCTACAGCTTTGGCAAAGATCTGGAGTGAAGACCTCTGGTTTGCAGGGGCTGCGTGAGGCCGCGATCCTCCTCCTGACCAAAGACCTTTCTATGCATTTCTTCTTCCTTTTCTTCTTATCCGTGAGGGGAAGACAAAGCCTTCAGCAGGAGGATGAAGCTGGGGGCTGCGTGCTGCTCCCTGTCCCCATTGGAGCTGCAGCTCCTGTCCCACAGCATCCCTGGCCCTGGGTGAGCTGTGGCGATGCTGGGCCAGAAGATTCTCTCTTTTCTTCTTTGTGTTTTTGAATGCTTGGAACGTGCCAACGCTTTTTTTTTTTTGCCCAGCCCTCAACTCCCAGAGTCTGCGGTGGAGCAGGCGGTAACGAATGGCTTTGCTCTCTTTTGGTTTGGGTGTTGTTTTCTTGGTGGTTTTTTTTTGTTTTTTTTGCTTTTGGTTTTATTTTTCGAAGTGTTTGACTCTTTCTGTGTTTAGCACATTTTACTTGAAATTACCTCGTTTTTTTTGTGACCTCATGAGCTTTTATTGATTTTTTTTGGGGGGGGGGGGGTGGGAAGGGAGGGTGGGGGGTGATGTTGAAGTGATGGGGCCGGGTGAGGGCCACGTTGGGGCCGGTGACGTGGAGATGCCAGGGAGGGGATTGCGTGCTGGGCCCCACTGGCCACCTCTCGTGCATTATCCTTTACCAAAATGGTATTTTTTGGAGCGGCCTGATGGAGCCTGGCTCGCCGGTTTGGAAAGCTACCTCTTGTGTTTGTTTTTGTTGTGTTCTGATTTTTCTGGGTTTTTGTTTTGTTTTTTTTTTTGTTTGTTTGTTTTGGTTTTTTGTTGTTTTTTTTTTGCAGTGACAGAAGCACAGTTTGCAATATTTGTGTTTGCTTTGTTGATGCCATTTGGGTTTTCATCTCATGCTTTACTTGCAATGGTGTATTATTTTGTAATTTAGCTGCGTTTGTATTAAATTGGGGAAGGGGGAGGGGGGGAATTAGGGAAACGTTTTGTAGATGGGAGTAAAGGGAAGAGAGCAGGGTGTCTGTACTGCTGTCCCCTGTCCCCTTGCTCCCTCACTGTCGGAAACGTGAAGGCCTTAATCTGGGGAATTCGCTGCCGTGTGACAGCGTGGTGGGGCAGGGCGCAGCCCGGCGATGTGTCGGTGCTGCAGGGAGGGGAGCATGAAACTTGAATAGGAAAGTGGAGCAAGTTGAGCGCCATCTGTAATGTGAAAGCCCGGGGTGCACTGCAGGGCTGGCATCGATGCCGTGAGCTTTGGGGTGCTGCGCAGCTCTGTCTGAGCACCGAGTAGGGTGGGTTTGCAATCGTTCATCTGCAGAGTGTCGCCCTTAGGCCATGCACAGGGTTTGCTGGGGGGTGTTCATGGGGGCAGGCGGCTGCGATGGGGGCCCTGAGCCGTGGTGGTGCTCCTGGGGGGGGGTCTGTCCATGCAGAGCACCCTGCAGCAATGCCCCGCGTGCACCTGCGAGCGGCAGCACTTTGGCTGCTCCGCGCCAAGGAGGTAAAGCGGGGTGGATGCTGATGTAGTACAATCCAGGATGTAACTTTGGAGAATGGCTTGTTTAATCTTTGTGCCTAAAGAGAAACACACACATACACACAACCAACAACAAAATGACAACGCCAGTTCTTTCGCATAAACAGTTGCTGCAATTTCTCACAAGTATATGGTACCTTTTTGCAGTGAATTGGTACTGCTGGTCGTGGGTGTCATGGTACTGCTGAGTGCTCAGCTGAGCTCACGTGGCTTTTGTTGCTTTAATGTTCCCCCCCCCACCCTCACTATCCCCTTCCTCCCCTAACACAGACATCGGCATCGTTTGGCTTCAGAGCTCAGCATGGTGCAGAATGGGAATTGGGATTCCCATTGGCTCACAAGCAGAGTCACTGCAAGGCTGTGTCTGATGATGGGTTGCCCAGCTAGAGGGTGACGTGATGGCCGGCTTCCCTCTGCAACGCTCATGGAGAGCACCTGGCACGTGCCATGCGCCGTGCTGAGCTGTGTGCCGTGCCATGCCGGTGTGTCCCCATGTTGGGCAGTGCAGCACAGCACAGTGCCTCTCCCAGTCCCAGTGTTTGAGTGCACATCCTAGTATTTGTTTCACATAGTGTTACGTATGCATGAACTTCTAAGGCTGCGAAGCCATGGTAAAGCTCCATGACACCTATCCATATATATATAAGTATATATATGTATATTATAGCACTGAGGACCAACTGCCCTGCTGGACCAAGCAAACTAAGGCTTTCTTTCATCGCTTGTCTTTTATGTCGTGACAGCCCAAGTGCCAGTCTGATTGCTCTGTATTAAAACTAGTGTTTGGAATTAATTGATGTTATAGTTCCGTCTACCTCAGCACCTCCTGGTAGCCTCATTTTAGAAGGTGCCCAATTTTTTGTTTTTGTTTCTTCAGAGTATGGGTTACTGTTATTTTTTTGTACGATTGTTTCCTCGCTGTTTGTTCCTTTGCAGTACTGCTTGCGAGTCCTATCTGTTCTCTAGCCACAGATGCAGTTAGCTAAAATTCCCTGAAAAAATGAATAAAAAAAAAAAAGTCCCGAGTTGTGGTGTCTCCTAGTTGCAGCTCTCCGCATCTGCCTTCATTCTGTGTAGATTCAGATGCATTTCTTTGTAAAACTTCAGTGTTTCTGACAGAGGAAAAAAAAAAAAAAAAAAAAGGAAAAAAAAAAAAGGAAAAAAAAAAAGAATATACTGCTGCAGGTTTTTTTCTCTCCATGTGTCACTAAGTGAAGTTCGTGCCTTCTATAGCAAAGAGAATATTTTTTACATCCTACTAACAGTAGATTTTTTTGTAGTGGGCATTTTTTGTATTTTTATTTATAAGTCTCATAAGGAAAATAGCAATGTTCAGTTGTATACCTTGAATCTGCAGTTAGAAGAAACAATAAAGTTAATTCAGTTGTCTCAGCCTGCTGTCTCCTGTCGCTGTTCTGTGTTCGGATGCCGGCCCTGGGAGGAGGAAGAGGAGGATGTGGTGGTGGCAGAGCCCTCCAGCGCTGTGCCGTTGGCATTGGGTGTTCCTATGGTGAAGGTCGAGCATCCTGACCAGTGCTGGAGGGCATGGCTGAGGAGGTCTGGGTGAACGCAGGGACCCATCCCCGCACACCCCCTGACCCAGGTACTGTCTCAGGGGTGGGCGCTGCGGGGAGCGAATCCCACCGCTGTGATCCTGGAGAGATGGGGGTCCGGCGTGGCAAACAGGAGCTGCTGTTTTTCTAAGGATGTGTGACCTGGAAGGCGCTTTTCCAGGGAAAATTGGAGGTATGTGATCGTGGCTCTCCAGAATTTCTTTTTCATTAAGAGCCACGAGCTCCTAAAAAGCTTCCTTCTTATTTATGCAGGGCTCCCTCCGTGATTTGGCATAGGAGAGGGCCCTTACAGTGGCAGAAAATGAAACGTGCCTCCTGTTTTAAAGTCCCTTGGCATCCCTGGAGACCGTTCCATCGTGCGCTGCCTGATGCTTGGCAGGGTGATTTGCTGCTGTCCTTTATTTTTCCTGTTTGAGGAGAGAAGCATCAGCATGTACAGCTCTGCTGTTCTGCTTCTGAAGCCCAAAGGGCCGTTCCCACCCTGTGTGGGTGCCATTCCCACCTGAGGTTGGCTCTGCTTTGCTGGGATGGTGCATGGACAGGTGCGTTTGCATTACTTGAGAAGGGGGCAAGGCTGGTTGCAGGCTGCCTGGGTGACGTAGGAGCAAACAGCAAGAGGAGGATACACAGCAGGAAGTCCACACAGGGGCTCCCTGCTGCTGTGGGGTGCATGGGGTGCAGCCCTTTGCCCTGCTTGCTGCTGCCAGTGCAGGCACTGCTGCTGCACGCACAGCTCGCCAGGGAGCAGAGCGAGTTTGCCTCAATGAAAGTGAACTCGTTCATTTAAACCTGACTGCAGAGTAGTCTGGCCCCCCGCTGTGTTAATTATCCTGTAGTTCTAAACTGATTGCTGTACACTAAGCTTAAGCCCTCCTTTATTTATTTACTGACTACATTAACAGCAAAGTCTGCACTCCTTTTATGTCGCTGTACGGCATGCGGCACTCAACCCGGTGTGCTGCAAGCTGCTCCCTCCCACCCTTGGTGCCCCCCCGGGGGGCCAGGATGCAGTTACATGCCCATCGTATAGCATTCCCAGTGCAGTCACTCCATGTAACATCATTTATTTTTCAGGTGATGGATGCAATGCACTGGTGTGAGCATGGGTTCTTGCTGTGCCATGGGGTGAGGGAGCATTGTGCCCACCACAAGGCTGCCACAGGGCTCCAGCTCCCCCAGGACGACTGTGCCCCATCCTCTGCTCTGTGAGTCCCGCTGTAGAGCACAGACAGCATCAGTGGTTCCTGGCCCATGGAAGTGCTGGTGGCAACGCATGAGCCTCCAAGTGGCAACTGCCTCTTGGCACAACCCCTCCTAGGGATGTGTTGTGTACCCCTGGTTGAGGTGTCCTGCTTGCAGCAACCTGCTGTCTGCAACCATCCCTCATGGAGGAAGGGATAAGATCCCACTGCAGCGTTTGGCCTCATACAAAGGAGTTATTATAACAGGGAAATTGTCATAGGACTGGGCCTTTGTCTGCACATTCACACAGCAGCTGGGAGTGATTATGCTGCAACAATGTTCTGTTCCATCAACGTTATGTCCTCATTAAACCTTTATTAGTAGATTAGATTCAGATTTATTGATTTTTTTGTTGTTGTTTAGAGGAAAATCCAGGCTCATCTCGCGGAGATGCCTGTAACTTTTCCTGCATGCAGCACTTCCCAAAGCGGTGCGAAGGAAAAGCACTAATCTGAAAGGGAGAAAGCCTGGATGCTTCCTCCTGCTCTGGCTTAACTTCTTTCCCACGGTGACCTGTGGAGCAGGTGAGGTTTAGCAGCTCTGCACTGGGATCAAGTCACATCAGGATCGGGATGGCCAGAGAAGCGTTGTCCCTGGGATCCATAGGAGCTGTGGTGGCACAGGTGAGCCATGGGGCAGAGGGTGTCCGTGGGGCATGGCTGAGGAAGGCGATCCAGTGGTCCCACTGACCTCAGCCCAAGTCTCGTGCAGGCAGGAGGCGTCGCACGCCCGGTTCAATGGGCCCATTGGATTTGTCTGTTGGAGCGTTTGATGTTACATGAAGGCAGCTCATTCCAGAGGGTGTTAATTGCCCGCTGCAGTGATCAGGTCTGTAGCACCATCGATCTCGGTAGGATCAATGGGCTGATTTAGTGTCTCACAAACTCTTTAACTGGACACCTCATCAATAGCCAGCCACTTACAGACCATCAGCGCATTAGCGCTGGTCGGGGCTGCCAGGAGCCCACGCCACCCAGCCAGCAGCCCTCCTGTCACTTAGCAGGGAGTTTTCCTGTGTGTGAAGGCCTGGAAGGGTGTCTGGACTGTGGATTGGGATTGGCGGGCTTGGGAGTGGACACAGAGGTGCCAGAGACTGTGATATCTGTGTTCCTGCCCAGGAGCTACCAGAGCAAACAGGATGAGGCCTCCCTTCATCACCAGCACTTTAGAGGATGGTGCTTGCGCTGGATGCTCAGGTAAGGAACCAGTCTGAAGTGCACGTCTGTACCTGCACAGGGTTTCAGGAACCGCCTTCAAAATGCCATCAGTTTGGCTTTTTCTCTTGGCAGACATCACAGCTGCCTGACACGCTACCCCCAGTCTGCAAACACACTGTGCAGGTATCGCACTGGGCAGAGCAGCTCTTTACAATTTTTGGCTCAAATCCCAGTCCTGCTGTTCTGAGATGCAGGAACTCCTTTTCTCTCCTGTTAGACAGCAGCTTCATGCCTCTGCCCTGGCAGAGGTGCACAGAGGGAGCATGCTTATATATCACAGCTTTGGAAGCCTGCATTAGTGAAGGACCAAGACAGGTAACCTTGTTGTTCTCTTCCAGCACTGCATTCCTATGGCGACAGACCCATTTGCACTGCTTTTTTGGGTTGTTTTTTTTTTTGTTCCCTCCCCCTCCCCCGACAGTTCTCTCCCAGTTACTGTACTGGTGGGTAGGAACGTGGAGGGGATCTGCCGGTCAAGCATGCAAAAAACACTCAGGAGAAGGGGAGACATAGACATGCAGGACCTGACGAGCCCCTGGCTCTGGTGAAGAAGTAACAAAGAACAAGAAACAGGTGTGCAGCTTCCAGTGCTTCGTGCAGGGTGAGTGGAGCTGGCGAGCACAGCCTTGCGCGGAGGGCAGATCCATGTCCCTCTGCCACAGCAGGTTGCATGATGAGGATGAAGGTGGGACTGGGAAGGAGTTGGGTGGCCCTGAGATGGAGGAGGGAACGGGAAAACACCCTGGGGAAGGAAGGGAGGAGAGAGGGGTGGGCATCCTGATGGCCTGGGCTCCAAATGAGCCCCCACTGGGTAAGGTGATGTGAGGTGATGAGGGGGGACGGATGGGACCGGGGAGCCCCGACGGGAGCGGCGGCCGCCGCCGGGCTGTGCCGGTGCCGCTGTCCGTGGTGCTGAAGCGCCGGGCGGGGCCGGGTGGGAGCGGGGCCGCGCTGTGCTCGTGGCCTTGTCCCGGCTGGGGGGAGGAGGAGGTGGGTGCAGAGGCTGCAGTCACCCGGGAAGCCCTTGTGAGGTGAGAGAAGGGGAAAGGAGCTCGGTTGGAGCTAACAACGGTTCGGTTGGGGTGGATGTGCTCTGCGTTTTCTCGCTTTTCCTCAGCCCTTATCTTAGCGCTCAGATGCTGCTGCTTTAAAGCTACTGGAAGTGGGGTAGTTGCACCAGTCTGGATGCCTGTAGTCAGAAAACACAGGTGGTTCTGACTGCAAGAACCAGGGAGTAGACTCTGAAGCGCAGCAGCATCTGAGGTCCTCACCTTGCCTGCCCCAAAATACAGCTCAGGCATACTGCCACACCGACCAGAGGGTGCCCAGTGTGACAGTGTAGGCCAGGACAGCCACCAGGTATGCTCGGAAGAGCAGGACATCCAACACGTAGCCCACTTGTAGCCACTCACGGGCAACATCACGAAACTCATCACGCTTCTCGAGGAACTGGCGGATGGTGGTGATCTCGTGCAGGATGCTGTGAATGAGCAGAGAGCCCTCTGCTGGAGTGGCAAAGGCAGCGGTGGACCTTGTGCCTCCTGCCACCTCTCGCTCCCGAGGGTCTTCAGTACCGTAGTGGTTCAGCTTGGCTGCAGGAAAGAGAGAGAGAAGTGGGAAAAATCTGTTTAGATGCAGAGCTGAGACTTCTGCGTGTGATCTGGACATCTGGATTGCTGTGTGTGTGCCACAGTGCTCAAACAGAGATGGTGAAAGCTAATTGAAAGAAGAAATGCTAGTTCTGATAACACACCATTAGAAGAGCTTTGGGCTTAGTTCTGCACAGGGTTCATTTCCCTTCTGTTTCTGCAGGAGCTCTCTCCCCAGTCCTTACCTGTGCTGTCATTGTTCTCCACGTGCCTGGAGATGTCTGAGCTCTGCGTTCTGCTTTGGCTGAATTTCTTCCTGTCCCAGATGCAGAGCAGTGCGGTGGCACGTTCCAGCAGTAAGTGCTTCACCCAGCTGGGGACGTGAGGCTGCAGGTCTTGCTTGTGTACCAGGCGCACAATGAAGATGGTCTCTGTGAGGCTGATGACGAGCAACGCCATGCACACCACAAAATAGATACCTGTGGAGATGCCAGTAAGGTGAGTGGCCTGCAATGGCCAGCACAGTCTTTAGATCGATGCACAGTGCAGGCAGGTCTTGAGTGAATTCTTCCTGACAAGCCTTACAGCAGACCTCTGGTCACAGCATAGAGCTGCAGCTCCCGTAGCTCCAGGCCTACAACTGCTGTTGCAGTTGCTTTGTAGCCCACCCCACCCAGATGGCAGGATGTCATTCTGTTCTCTGGGCTGCTGTGACAGTGCCCGCGCAGCCATGCATCCGCTCCAACTCCAGAGCTCCAGTGCAGCTCTGTCAGATACACGGGGTAGCCTTGATACCTCCAAATCCCGAGCTACTTTTACAGCCCCCATTTCTGTACCGACCCCCATTTCTGTACCGACCCACATCTCCCATTTTCTTGCTCTTGCATGAGGAGCTCTTGCCCCAGCACCAGCTGGGACCAGTGGTGCTGCCATACCTATCAGGGGGGTGCCAACAGCAGTAGCTGGAAGCGTGTCAGATACGATGATGAGGAAAACTGAGTAGCCCAGGAGGAGAGTAATCTTGAAAGAGACCCTCTCGCCGCTGTTGGGAGGCAGGTAGAAGCCTACAATGTCCATCACCATCAAGAAGATACTAGGGAGCAGCAGGTTGATAGTATAGAAGAGAGGACGCCTCCGGATAACCACCTATTGGGACATGGAGAGACAGGAAAGGTTCAGTGAAGGCAAGAATCCTGCTTGAAAGGTGGGCTTGGGCTGGTCGGGGTCTCTGCTAAGGAAGGCAAGAGTGGTGGGCTGCACTGCCCAGAACCTCGGAATGGTTGAGAGATGCACCTCAGCACAGGGGAGCAGCTTGGTTATGAAGTAATGGGACCAAGGGCAAAACTATGCCATGGTGCCTCATTTCTGAGAACAGCAGCACCCAAAGCAGGGCACAGCGTGACACGGTGCCCCAAAAAGCCAAGGGCCCTTACGTAGAACTTCATCTCGGCGTAGCTGTCGCTGCTTTTGACGCTGAACTCCTGGAAGTGGCTGAGCACGTAGAGCAGCTCCCACTCGCCCTGGTTCATGAAGACGCTCCTGTCGAATTTCACCAGCTCCGGCTGCCGCCACAGCGAGAGGTTGACGTCGCGGACTGCAAGGGAGGTGGGGACCGAGCTGCGGGCTGCCGGGCACGGCATTCCCGAGCCGCTGGGGCCACCTAGAGGGGGGACTCGTCCCCTGCACGGAGCCGCCCGCCCCAGTCCCGTCCCCGAGCCCCCCGCGCTCACTGTTGTGCAGCCAGCTGGTGAAGGTAAGCGAACAGTTCTGGACGTCGAAGGGGAAATTGTAGATATCCAAGCTGCAGGCTGTCACCACCTGGATGGGCTTGAGGTTCTGGACCTCTCCGTGGTGGCGAACGTAGACGTAGGGGATGTCAGGGGACTTCCCGACATCCACGCTGGAGGGCACAGGGACAGAGAACATAAGGGTAGGGAGCACTTTGGGGAGGGCTGTGAGCGGCTGGGCTCCTTCTGGCAATTTGTGTTTGGGATGGGGACTGCTCAGCGCTGGGACCTTTCCTTGCTGTTCTGCCAACATGCTCTTTTGGAAACAAGTGGAGGTCAGGGGAAAGGGCCAAAGCAGTAACACACTGCCCCACGTGGGCACAGCTGCCCCATTTCGTTACCGTGCTCCCCATGCTCTCCCAGAGCAGCACGAGGCCATTTGTGGCTCTGCCTCATGGGGGTCTTTGCAGCATGAGATGGTGGGAACACCTTAAATCCCAGCAGAAGTGGGGGGTGGGGAAGGACAATGGCTGGCTTTGCAGGGAGGGCTGGCAGCTCTGCAGCTGCCCTTGCATTGTGCTTCCTTAACAAAGCCTTTCTCCAAATATCTGGATCCCACCCCCAGCACAGTGTGGGTAATTACAAATGTTTGCAGTTAGCCAGCATTGGAAATGTCCCAAGTGCCAAGCCGTTCCCCATCTGCAGCCCACTGCATACGGGGGCACTGCCAGTTCTGTGCCAGGAATACAGAGCAAGGCACAGTGATGGGAGAGGGAGGTTAAAGCCCCGAGCTCTCTTTTGGGGTTTCCTGCGGTGGGGTTGGGGCTGTGCTGTACTTACAACTCGTTGATGAGGATGTCAGGTGCCCAGATGCTCTCTGCAGGGAGGGAAATCTGCGTGATGTTGTCAAAGTGTGCTGGATCCCACTGGAGGAACTCATCTGTCCAGTGCTGTGGGGGCAAAGCAAAAGGGGATCTGGAGGGTAACACTGACCCTAGCCCTGCCACGATCCAAACCTAATGCCAGCAGCCTGGCACAGAAAGAAACCCTAAATGCCTTGTCTGAGAGAAAGCCCGTTTCTCCAGCTACACAACAGTGAGAAGCAGGCAGTGTGTAAGCTGTGTCTTCAGAGCCTTAACTCAAGCTCTGCAGAGGTCTTGTTATGCCCTACAATAATGGGGATAACCCCATGGTGTTAGCTGGGAAGCGGTTGCTCAGGCACGTGCTCATAGAGACACGTTTGCCTCCCAGGGGTGCTGGCTTTCACTGGGACACTGCCCCGTCCCCAGCAGCATCTCCCATCAGCACAGAAATGCCTGTCCTGTCTCTACCTGAAATTGCCTGCTTCTGCACACATCCAGGTGCTTTGTGTCTCGTGGGCCTTGTTTGAGGGTGAATTCATTGACTGTTACCTGGGCGGTCACAGGGAACAAAAACCAGAGGTGAGTGAGTAGCTGAGCAGACAAGGAAGCTGTCTTTAGGGAAGAGGCTTGCAAGTACAGTGTGAACTCAAAGGAGATTTTCCTTTCTGTTGAATGTAGTGCTCCACAGCCTTCCTGCATCCAAGGGAGATGGCTGCAGTTTTGGAAGGAGCCACCGCTCCAGGACCTGTCTGCAGGGCTGGGAGCTGGGACGTGGAGGTAGGCAGATATCAGGGCTGGCTGACAGCAGCCTGCCTTCCCCCGTGCACCCCTCCTGGGACAGGCACATCCCTGCACACTGTGGGGTGGAGCCTCAGTGCTGGCAGATGGGGCTGAAGGGATGGGGCAAGGTCCGTGGGCTCACCTGTCTGTACCAGATGTAGGTGGTCAACACCTGGTTTTTCTCATCCTGTGGGAACAAAAGGAGGAGTGATTGGAGCAGGGTGACAACAAAACGTTGCTGGTGTAGGTGGATGGAGCTCGCCAAGGGGAATTTGTGCAGCGAGCATCACTCCTCTTGCAGAGGAATGAGCAGCAGCACAATGCCGTGGGGTGGAAATGGAGAGGCTGGCTGGGGACCCCTTGGTTCCCCATCAGTGCTGGGATGGGAGGACAGCAGACTCACCACGCTGAGGATGGCATACACCATGACATCAATGGCCACAGTGGTGGTGGTGCGCCAGTCCCGCACGGGTCGGACTCCCTTCCTGTAGTGAGCCAGCAGCGTGTCAGACAGACGGAGCAGGGCTGGCATGGAGGGATCTGGTTCTGGGCTCCCCTGCAGGGCTCCTAATGGGATAGGGAGAGGCATCTCACATTTGCTATCTGCCCCCTGGTCCCCTGAATCACCCTGACCTTCCCTTAGACTCTTCTTGGCTCTCAGATGGCCGTGTCCCACCTGATGCTGTCTGCATCTTCTCCAGGAGTGACATTGGGACAACTGGGCAGCCACAGTGCAAAACTGCGAGGGAATCACTGCCCCAAGATGAGTATTCAAATTCATATTACTTGGAGAGGCATTGCTTCTTTACAGTGAAGTTGAAGGCTAAGTTTAAAGATGAACCAAGATTCGTTCACCAGGTAATGAAGAAGACTAAAATCTGTCTATACCAGATAAAAAAGGTACCTGTGTTAATCCTGGGGGGGCTTCACTACATGTGTCACCAGGCTTTGAATCCAGCTCTCCAGTGCTTTCTATATGGCAAAAACGCCTGCAAATGCTGCTGGCCAGTCAGTCTCTCGGAAGGAGACTGCAGGCCAGCTGGGTTTTTTGGCTATTGGTCAAATATCTGTTCCTTAGCTCATCTTTGCTGCCCCAATGCGTTCATGCAATGCCGGGAGGGTTCTGTGCCACTCCTCCATCATTTGTGGCACTGAATGGCACTGCGTCAAGGCAGAGGAGCCTGAGTATTGAACAGCACGTCTTCTGTGTGTGCAGATCTCATCCCCTTGTGGCACATGTGAGAGTTGGATGCTCTGAGCCCACAAAAGGAGGAGGTGCAGCGCAGGGCTGTGTGATTAGAGCTGGGATAGCAGCACTCTATGCCATGCACTTCCCTGCTCCAGGCACTCCTCCTGCCCTATATGCTTATGGTGTATGGGCTGAAGCTGAAGAAGGACCCACAGGGCTGGTGTACTCGTGTGGTGTACTCGTGTGCGTGTAGCGTTGGCCCTGTGTTGCTCTGCCAGGGTGTGGGCATTGCATCTGCAGCTCTGTGTTGCCAACCCAGCATCTTCAGCTATGAGTGCCATCACTTTATTGTGCAGGAGCAATGTCGGTGTTGATATCTCAACCGACAGAGCCTGCTCTGTATGTAACGAGGGGCACTCATTGGAGTAGATCTGCAAGAACTTGGGAAAAGCTGCCTGGAAGGAAACATCTTTCTTTTCAGCTAGGAAAAAGCAGCCCCAGCCCCTCCAACTTTACATACAACCCATAATGCCTCAGAGCTGGCCATGCTCATGACCCAGCCACATGTTAGCAGTTGGAGGCAATGGGGGTGAGTAGCAGCAATCAGAGGGATGGGAGGAACTCAGGCACTGCTGTGCCATTGCACCATTGGCTATGGCCAAGCTGCAGCTGTTCACAGCTGGCTCGGGGCACCTGTTCCCAGTGTATGGAAAAAGCCACATTGGATGGTGCTGGGCTCACATCTCGGTCTCAGTGCTGGTCCCAGGGCTTGGCTGGCTCACACCACCTGCCACACTGCAGGTAAGTACCGTTTGCTCACTGTTTTCCATCTGAGCTAAAGGGAATTCTTGTCTATGAAATTAAATAGCTCGGAAATTGACTAATTTTAAAAGGGCAGAAAGCTCCAGTTGCTATCTGTTGGCTGGCAGTATTCTGTTACCGAGCATTCAAACTTTGTGATGCAGTTGATGCAATCAGCATCAACTGCAGAGCCAACTGTTGTTCCAAAAAATGCCCAGTGGTAAGACTACTTAAATCCCTGACAAAATATCTGTTTCCCCCCCCCCCCCACCACCCTTTATCACCTTCACCTTTATCCCTTTCATAAAGAAGATAAAAACGGCATGCACTCCTGAACCCACTTACACGGCCCTGTGCTGGTTGCCTTTGACTATTCAACATAAAGAACGTTGGCCAAAGCTGCTTCCCCCGCTCAGCCCCGCAGTTGGGCCGTGGCATGCAGCCATGCCAGCACTGAAGTGGGGTCACAGCACCGTGTCTGGGGATCCTTCCCTGGGATCCAAGTGCTCGGAAGCCCCTGATGTGCCCAAAACTCAGCACTGGGTTCGGATAAGCCATTACCTCCCTCTCCTCGCAACCACACTCAGCCAAGTGTGCAATGCCTTGGAGCTCTATCCAAGAGGTTACCCATGGTTGGACTCATCCCATGGATATGGATTTGGAACAACTTTAATCTTAAAAAATACTTTAAAAAAAAAATAACAAACACCAAAACAACCCTAAAGTTTGCATGCTCTATTGAGCCGTTGCTAACATGAAGGTGCTCCAGTATGCCTCCAGCTGCAAGAAACCAGCTCCTCCTCCCACCCCTGCAGGTTTTCCCCGTCGTGTCCTTACCTGCATCCTGCAGCATCGACACCGGTGGTGTCAGCAGTGCCAGGAGCAGCAACATGACAGCCACCACCAGCACCATGGTGCCCCACGTCCCCGGCTCCGTCCGCAGTCTGCTCTCTCCTCTAAGTGAACCCAATCAGGGAAGCAGGCAGCACTTTTTGCTCACTGTCCCCCAGCCGTCAGGTTTGGGAAAATGCGTAATTAATCTTGCAATCAGCCTCCTCTGCTGCATCGAGTTTCAGGAGGGGAGGGGGGAAGGAGGAGGCCGCCTGCCCCACGGCTGACATGCGGCGAATGCTGAGTGTATGAGCCCCCCTGGCCATGCACAGTGCTTGGGGGAAGCTCCTGTTTCTGGGAGGGGTGGGAGCTGGTTGCATCATCTGCGGGTGACAGCAGTGTGAGATTTCCCCATCACAGCTGTGCTACTGTGGATGCTGTGCAGGTGAAGGATGAAACCTGTGCTATGCACTCGCCCTGTAGCTGTGCAGGTTCGTTCTGGGGGACTGCAAGCCATGGAGGAGAGAAGGGGCTGCAGGAGGTGTATGGGGAGCAGTTCTGGTGATGGGGAGAGCCACGAGGCTGTGCCAGGAGCCCTTTCATGGCCTGCAAATGAGAGAGGTGAGATCTATGCCAGGGGCTTACAACGAATAGAGCCATAGAATCACAGAATGGCTTAGGTTGGAGGGGACCTCAAAGAGATCACTGCGCCCCCACCCCCTGCTGTGGGTAAGTTGCTAGCTACCAAACCAGGCTGTCCAGGGCCCCATCCAACCTGGCCTCGAGGACTTCCAGGAGTGGGGTGCTTGGTGGGGATACAGCCAGAGCTGCTGCGGGGCAGGATGGGCTTCCAGCAGCCAGGCAGAGAGCTCTGGAGCTGCTCTGAGCAGTGCTGGAATTGGAGTTGCTACAGGGGAGGAAAGAATAACTGCTCAATGGCAGGGAAAGAAGCCTGGGGATGAGCAGGGCAGGCTGGAGAAGGGCTTTCCCGAAAGCCTCGCAGTGCTCCCAGCTTCCCTAGAAGCTCTCCCATACTGGGAGGGCTGGTGAGGCAGCCAGGCAGGATCGGAGCCCTCAGCTGCGGCACGGAGCAAATTGCATCAGATGGCAGCGTGGAGTCACTTAAACGAGATAAGAATTAGTGCACAGCCCTGATGAACTCCCCCTTGGCTGCCAATAGCGGTGTCAGGGAAAGAGAGAGTGTAAAGCTGGGGCTAATTTGATTTCTCGGCTCTGTTAGCGGATGGTAAGTCACCTCCCGGGGAGCGCAGACAGCTCGGAGCTGTTTGCTGTTATTGAATCTGGATAATAAAAATCACGGGCAGCGCCGCAGCGGTGCTGGGGACCGTGCCCTGGGCTGCAGTGCTGGGGAGCATGCAGAACCCGCTGCCACCACCCTGTCCTCTTGGCACCTGCAGTAAGTGGGAAGTGATGCACTGCACGGGGTCCAACCGAGGGTCCCAGCATCGTAATAGGGTCCGGGGTGGAGCGGGACAGTAAGGAGCAGTGAACCGCAGCCTCAGCGGCAGCATCATTAACTCTGTATCCTCTCCCTTGGGTTTTATGTCTTCATCTTAAAGAGATTTTAATGTAGTTCCTATCAGGCCTCCTGTTATCGGATATCTAATTAGTGTGATCTATTATAGCCTTGTATTACGCGCGTGCACACACAGTCTGTACGTTGGGGGCTCTTACGGGACTTTTTGTGGGATGTCTGATATAAATTGGCAGTATCCAGATCAGATTTACTTTCTGAAATGGTATAATGGGATTTTATTAGCTCTGTAATCTGCTGCACAGTAATTGCTTTTCTGAGAATCGAAGCGCTCGGCATCTCGAGTTTCCCTGAGCTCAGCCCGGCTCCCTGCACCTGCAGCACCACCGCAGCTCCGGCACCACTCTGTGCACCAAAACCTGGTGAGTTTTCCCTGCTTAAGGGCTAAGGATGGTGCTCAAATCCTTCATTTTTCCACGTAGAGCTGAATATTTGTCATGCCAAGTGTCTCGGTGGGTCCTGCCTGCAGGCTGCTCTGGTTGGTGATGCTGTGCCACGCTGTCCCGTGGTTTTAAGCATGCTTCAGCTCTGGCTGACAGTCGGGAGGAAGGATGCTTTCCCCAGTGTTGGATGCTTCTCAGAGTGGTGGCTTCAGGGTAGGGGAACCTGGAGGGCAGGGGCTGTGCATGATGTCCTGGTGATGTACACAGTGCATGGGCCAGCAATGCTCTGCATCCCTGCCCTCACACCAATCTGTGCCAACTAGGAATGCAATCAGAGCCACCTGCTTCAGCCATGGGCTCAGCCCTGGGGTGCTGCATGGGGTGGGCACTCGCTGGTGGATGCAGTGGAGCGGGAGGGGCAGGGAGGTTGCAAACGAGATGATGGCAGAGCGATGCTTTGTAGATTGCAGAGCAAAGGGCCATTCCTTGCTCCTATGGAGACAGCTCCCCATAAAGGCTAATAGGTTTTTGAAAGATACAGAGCATGGGGGGATCTGTCGGCTCCACGAGGCTGTTCTTTTAGTGCAGGGAGCAAAGCTGGGTGCCCAGTGAAGGGGTCCCTCCTCCAGAACCCTGCGGATCCTGATAGCTTTGCTCTGCACAGGAAACCGGGCTGACAAACACCTCACTGCTGTGCTGTCTGCCTCGTTGTGAACCCATAAATGTCCCTCAGGTAAATAACTCCGCACCCATAGAGGTGGGCGCTGGAGTAACGTGCAGATAAGGGCAACACTCAGCAACTCAGCCAATGCTGCCATCCCACAGCCCCCCCAGAGCCAACCTCTGAGCCTGCATTAAGCAGGTAACGCCAAGATCATAACAGAAGAACAACCACAAACATTTCCAAGGATCTCACCAATGCACTGATTAAAACAATTGTTTTTTCCCCTCGTGGGTGTGCATCGCAGGGAAGTGGTTCCTGCCGTGGCAGTGCAAGTGCATGACAGCAGCAATGAAGACAAAGTGTTGGTGGAGTATCCTGTTGGGGATAATCCTACACGAGTGGGGGATGAGGAGGTGACCCGCTTGGTCTCCTCCATCCGCAATTCGTGTTTGCTTTGCTCGTCTTTAGGAGGGAGTGTGATTATGTGACTGCTGTAATGAGTTTGAATTTATCTCAGCAGTGCTTTGGAAATAAGCTTTTATTAGAGCGATAGGAAAGCTTCCCCAACTCCTGTCCCCATCCTTACCAATAAAAATGCACAGGAGCCATAAATAAGCAGCGCTGCAGCAGCCAGGAAGGGGAGTGCTTCCACAGCCCCACTGTATTTCACGGTTTAATTATCAGCAGCACAAAGTTCTGTGGGCCTGGAGGGGACAGTTAAAATGTCTCTGCAGAAAGTGCTCTAAAGCGACGCTCTGTAATGAACGTGAGGCTGTCTCACGGTGCAAGAGAGTATCTCCTACGAAGCAACTTGGTTTTAATCTCCTTTGAATGCTCTTTGATGAATGGGCCAGGCTGCGCGGCACAAAGTGTTGCTGAAAGGGATAACTTCTTTGCAAAGTCATCTGTTGGCTTTCGAAGCCCTCTGGCCGCGAGTGCTGAGCAGATGCGGGTGCTGCAGGGCTTGGAGCATCAGTGCAATGAGGGAGCAGCCCCAGGTGTGGGGGTGCAGCCCTGGGCAAGAGGTGCGGTTGGCACCTGCACAGAGTGCAAAAAGGCCTTAGTGCAAACTTAGGGAGCTGTAGCAATGTTGGGATGTGCAACGCTGCGGGGCACAGCGGAGGGACCTGTGCCTAAATCCAGCTGGCTGCAGGGTGGTTTCGGGGGATGGAAGGGTGTCAGGATGCAGCTGATGTTGCTCTCATTTCATTAATGGCAGCAGAAGCATTTCACGGGCAATTGGAGATAAATACCAGTGCTGTGCAATGAGCGGCGAGAGACAGCTGCAGGTAGGGGCTGGGACAGTGCCTGTGCAGAGCGGGGGGGGCTGTGAGCTCTCTTGTCTCAGTGCCCCCAGCCACGCTCCTGCTGCTTATAGGGCTGCAGATTACCCCTTGTCACAGGGCTGCCCACAGGACAGGCAAACAGGTGGAGTGATCACCACACAGAGGGTGCTGAGCATCCCTGGGGCAAACGGGAGGACGGAGACAGGAGGGGGGGGAGGTGGAATTTTGGAGCCCAGCAGCCAAATGGGCGCAGCTGTAGCCCGGTCTCAGAGAGCTCAGCAAAGGAAGGCTCTCTCTCTGCAAGCTGCTTGTATTTACTCATCTGCTTAATGAACTCCACTTGGAGCAGCTGCAGGGATGAGTCACGCTGTATTTCAAGGCAGCAAGTGGTGTCGGTGCTGTGCTGGTGTCAGGTGCAGCTCAGGCCAGGGGGCAGGGAGTAGCCATGCAGTTTGGGATCTCATTCTCAGCACTGTAAGCGGAGGGCTGAGCAGTGCTTGCTGTATGGGTGTGAGCCCCTTTTTCTTCCTTGGGCTCTGACAAAGTGTGAGCCATGCCCTGCACTGCTGCGGACCAGTGCCCCAACACGGCCCCTCTGTTGTGCTGCCCTTTGGGACGTGGCCAGCAGCATGCTGGGCATGATGGTGACCTTGCAGCTGTAGCTGGTGGCGATGGAAGATGTCCAAACTCACACTCCCAGGGAGGATGATGGGATCCCTGTGCTCCCAGAGCTGGGAATGCAAACCCTGCAAAGAAGCTTGATGCCTTTAAATCCCCCATCGAAGCACTTTCCCTTCAGTTCCATTCACCATTAGACACCCTTCAAGTGTTAGCAATATTATGCCACAATTTCATTATCCATTAAAGCCAGGTAATAATAAGCACACCAAGGTATTTGGAGCCCATTGGCGTTAATGGAGGAGATCCATCTCATTCCGAGCAGGTACAGCAGCCGTGCGTCAGAGATGCGATATTACCCAAGGTTAGGCAGGAATTGCCTTGCTGAGAGCAGACCCACCGGTATTTAATCTTGCATGGCTGTCTTTATGGCACAGTGTGAGCCTGGTGCCTGGTTTGCTGCTTTTCTCTCCCTTTTTATTTTGCTGCTGCACCTTCCTGACCTGGTTAGCTGGGAACACACCCCCAGGATGGGGGCATTTCTTCCTTTCCTTGTTTTTTGGGGAAGGTTTGGTGTATCCCCAGCAGTAGATGTGCACCAGGAGCTCTGCAAATGCCAAGCACTTCGAGGCACAAGCATTTCAAAATGGAATTTCCCATCGGTGCCTGCTGCTTCTAAACATGACCCGGAAGTGTTCCTGGGAGAGCAGGTGAGGATTATTTGCTGTCTCGTAAGGGCAAGTGTTTGGTGTCCACTGAAATCCCCCCCTCCCCCCCCCACAACTTATGCTCCCTGAGTGCCGGTAAATGTTTCTGGAACACTTTTTCATTCTTTTCTTTTCATTGAACAGTGCAAATTGATTGCTTCCTTTTGATAAAATCAGGCTGTACGGAAAGATCTGAAGGTATGGAAGGAAGAGTGGTGGGGGCGCACCATCAGCTTCCACTTGTTCTCCATCCAAGAGCATGTGCCCCTCACCACAGTAAATTACCTTTGATATAATGGCACTTGTACTGTGCTTGACACTACAAGAGAATCACCAGTATCTGTCTTGCACCCTAATTAGTTACTGTGACATTAATCAGGCTGCTCAGCATAACACATACCCTCAGCAAACCCGGAGCTAAAAATACGAGGCTGAGTTTATATAGGCAATCAGGACATAAATAATTTTTTAGAGGGAGTTGTCTCGGCTGCTTTAGGCAGGCACTTGTGTTCAATCTCCACGCCTATAGATTTTCCTGCTCATAAAACAGATAAGAGTGACCTCAAGGTAAGTGTATTTTGTATGAAATGATGCATGGAAATCCCCTTTGTGCTCAAGCCCTGGCTGCTCTCAGTGGCTGCAACTGTGGCTTTGCTGTAAGGATGCGCTGGGCTGCAGCTCAGCTCAGTCCCATGGCACGATGGCACAGACATGTCGTGTATCTCCTGGTAAGGTGGTCAGATAATGGGGAAGATTTCTCCTTAGTACAGAGTGGTGATGCAGTAGCACAGCAGCCCTGGGAGGTGGTGGAGTCACCATCCCTGGAGGTGTTCCAGAACTGCAGAGATGTGGCACTGGGGGACCAGTGGGCATGGTGGGATGGGTTGGGTTGGACTTGGGGATGTCAGAGGTCTTTTCCAACCAGAATCACCCTCTGACTCTACGATTCTATGAAGCTGCAGGAAGCCATGGAGGAGGAGCAGCTCCCTTCTGGCCTCCTCAGGGCTGTCCCAGAGCATCCTTACATGGACCGCACGGTCTGGCTCCTCCTTACCAAGTTAAGCACCAAGTTTTGCAGTGCCAGCTGGCTGCTGTAATTGGCTCTCTCGTGGTGTTATTCACAGCTCTTCCCTCTTTCTTTTCCAGCTACCTTCCATCTTGCTTGTTAAAAGCAAAGGATATTTCGTAGAATTGGAATTCATTAGTCTTCCTAACAGAGGGAGCCTACTTAGACCTAAATTGGTGGTTAGCAAACGCAGAGATAATTCCCATGCGTTCGTATTTATCTTCCCAGTTCGGCAGCGTGTCGAGACAGCTGCCTCGGCGTCTGTCGGGGAGGCTCCAGCCAGCGGAGGGGAATACAAAGGTATCTGCCTTCTGCAGTTGGCGAAACTCAATATAAGCAAATTGGAACTCCGACTCGATTATCTCCCCGATCAGATTTCCCCAAGGCCCTAGCAATAACTTGATATTCTCAGGCAAGACTAGTCTTTTATGTGCGGGAAACAGGAGGCAAAAAGATCACAACAGAAGATGGAGCTGGGCCGGGAGCTGCACGGCTCATTGCTCGGCGTGGGCACCAAGCGGAGCCACAGTAACAGCTCCTGCTTTTGGGATGGAGTTGGTTCAGGTGCCAAATCTCAGCATCTTCGCTCATCTCCTGCTGAAACTTCCCTTTGGGGGCAGGAAAAAGGCATCTCATGGAATTGTTTGGGTTGGATGGGATGCTCAGAGATCACCTCATCCATCTCTCCCAGACCCGCTCCCTGCTCCCCTGCTAAGGATGGGTAGGGGGGTGCTGAGCAGGTACCCACGGGACACGCTTTTTCTACCCTAAACTTTGCATTTCCAGCTGCTCTGAAATGCAGTTTCAGCTCGGTGGGGAGAAGGAACTCGATATCTGCAATATGAGAGCTAATTACAGTGCTTGCAGTTATTCATTAAATTCATGTAGTATATTTCCTGTAATTAATACCATGCCCACGCAGCCCTACGTTATCACACTTGCCGGCACCTGAGATATATTTTAGCAGCTTTTGGGATATCGGAGTAGGTTGGAACAGCACAGATCTGCTGCTGGGCTGAAGGGGATGCTGCAAACCCTAAACCCAATAATATCAGCTCCGTTGCTATGAATAGCCCTGCAGACACGTGAAATTGACAGGTTTTGGGTGTTTTTTTTTTTTTTTTTACCTCTCCCTTTGAAAAACATCCCTCCAGATACAAGCTTGAATGCTTTTTTCTTTTGTGGTTGGAGCCAAGATGACCCTTAAGAGGCCGTGCTGATGCTCCCATGCCTGCTGTGATGTTCCAAGCACCCGCACTGAGAGGCAGCAGGGACGGCACCGGAGAAACGAGGAGCTGCAATTGCATGTGACACGTTCCTGAGTGCTCCTCCACAGATGCAAAAAAGGAATTTTGCTTCAGCTCCCCCCCCCCCCCCCCCCCCCCCGGGGAGCTGAGCCCTGTCAGGTCATTGGGCCGAATCAAATTGCCAATGTGCAGTGCTGAAATCTCATCTGCGTTGTCCTGTGTGTGCAGCCGGGGCCGGGGCTGCTGACAGCCCTTTGTGATGAGCTGCTCCGCATCCGAGATCCAGCAGGAAACTGTAAATGAGATCTCATCTCGCATCGGCACCCGCGGCACAGCCTCGTCCCAGGCAGAAGTCGGACAAATGAGGATTTATCAGAGCGCCCTGAGCCCTGCGTGATGGCCTGTGTGCTTCTCATCTGCACTGAGCACCCCTGCCCCGATGTGGTGCCTTCCGCCTCCTTGCTGAGCCTCCTGGTGCCATCGCTTTGGGTTGGCAGTGATGGGGGAGGAGAAGCGTTTCGTCCCCAAAGCAGAGTCACGGCGTCACCCTGCCTTGGAGGTTCCCATCCTCCCCAGGTCTTCGAAGGGAGAACCCCCACGCTGCAAACTAAAGAGTTCTTGGGCTCCATGCTGAGCAAAGGGACGCGGTGCTGTGCATGGAATTGCAGTAACTCCGTGTGAGTGATCTGCAGATGCTGCTGCTGCTCTGTGCTATTCTATGCAAGGACAGAGGATTTCTAAACCTGTTTCCCGTGCTGCTGCGTGCCCTGCATTGGTGCTTCAGTGCACGCTGGGACCTTTGCATCATGGACTCCCTGCAGGGGGCTCCAGCACTGCAGCTCTGTCCCTGTGTTCCCAAGGGCACGCGCTCATCTTTGCTCATGTGATGTGCGTTGCTGCGTGCACCTTGCAACAGAGGGCCTCCGCGATGTGCATTGCACGCACCTGACTCTGCAGGGCTCACATGATGTGCATTGCATGCATCTTGCTCTGGAAGGCTCACATGATGTGCATCGCATGCTCCTTGTACCTGCTGTCCTCATGTTGTGTGCATTGCACGCACTTTGCTCCGGACACACCTTGCATTGGGACACCTGCCTGTTATATTAAAGCAATACGAAGAGATCTCAGCTGCATTCGCAAAAGGAGTTTCCAGGAAGCCTCTCTTGCCGACCCCGCGCATCTCCACCCGTACAACCTGACGGTACAAAAGCCATGAAACGGCAACCAGAAAGAAACCTGAAAGCATTTCCCGCTGGTTTTAACGAAGCCCTCGAAAGCACAGCCTGCAGGACCCCACACAAACACACACACACCGTTTAAAACCCCGCACCGCTTCGTCCCCGCAGCCCCGGAACGCCGCCGCGATCGCCCCGCGCAAGGAGCGGCCGCGCCCCCCGCCCCTCCCCGCTTCGGGACGGCGCATGCGCGGCAGGGAGGCGGTGAGGCGGGCGGGCGGTGCGGCCCCGCGGCGCGGGGGGTGAGGGGGTCCGGCCCGGAGGGATGACGGCCGAGCTGCAGGCCGCGAGCGGCGGCCCCGGCGGCCTCGAGGCGGTGAGCGGGAGGCGGAGGGGGGTGGCGGGGCGGGGCGGCCCAACGGGGTGTCTGAGCGGGGCGGGAGGGGCGGCCCGAGGCCTCCCGCAGCCGGGAGGGAGGGCGGGTGGGTGTGGAGGGGGGGCTGCGGGCTGAGCTGCGGCGTGCATACGGCGGGCTGAGGGCGGGATGGGCGTGCGGGGAGGCACAGCGCACACCCGGAGTGCGCAGGGACACAACACGTGCAGCATGCGTGGGGGCACAGCACACGCACAGCGTGCACGGGGTCAGCGTGCACAGACACGCGGTGCACGCACGCAGCGTGCACGGGGACACAACGCGTACAGAGCATGCACAGCTCGTACACAGCTTGCGCTGGGATGCAGTGTGCACAGGGGCAGAGTGTGCGCAGGGGTACGGCACACACACAGCATGCACAGGGGTGCGGTGTGCACGGGGACACAGCACATGCACCACGTGCATAGAGACGTAGCGTGCACAGAGAGTACACAGGGACACAGCTCGCACAGGTTGCACTGGGACGCAGCATGCACGGGTGTGCAATACACAGAGGATGCACAGAGATGCAGTGCACACAGGGGCACAGCACACACACAGCATGCAGAGGAACACCTTGCACAGGGGCACAGCACACACACAGCATGCACGGGCACATAGCATGCACTGAGATGCAGTACACACAGGAGCACAGCATGCACAGGGACACGCGCAGGACACGGTGTATGCACTGCATGCAGGGATGCCACACACACACACAGGACCACAGCGTACACAGGGCTGCAGCGTGCAAAGGTCCACATTGAGCACAGGGATGTGGCATGCACTGGGCTGCAGCACACACGCAGCTTGCACAAGGACACGGCGTGCACGGGGATGTGGGCTCCTTCTGTGGGCACATTTGAGTCCTTCAGGAGCTTTTCTCAGGTGCAGGAGGGGGCACGGACCGTTGTGCATTTTGCACAGGTGTTGGTGTGGCAGTGGGAAGGTGTGGGTCTGTGAAAGGTTCTATTTCAGGAGTGCAGGTGCTGCTGTTGCTGCAGGGCTGGAGGCCTCTTCACATCCATTTTCCCACTTGGATGCAAAGCATGGCTGGGCTGCTGTGGCTGAAGGTCATGGGCTCCCATCCGCCCTGCTCACTGCTGCTCCTGGTTCCCCCTGAACTGATGCTCCACGTTTGCATCTGTCCCTGCTCTGTTTCTCCCCCAAACCAACCACTGCTGCATGCAGTGATTCGTAGGGCGCGAAGGAAAACAGCAGAGCTGCTGCTGTTATCGCTCGTTAGCTGGCCATGTAATTATTATCTCCATTCCCTCCCTTCCTCCCAGCCACTTTTCAGGCTTGTCTGTTGTTTCCAGACTCTAACACCAATAGCACTGTTGTTGTGACTCCTGTTTTTCTGACATTTATTCTTTGCTTTGCTTTTGCTCTTGGAAGTGCAGCTGGCATTAAGTTACTGCTATTGTTCTGAGCCCTAAAGGTCGGTTTGTTTTAAAGGACCGCAGAGCGTAACCCAAAAAGCAATCAGACAAACCAAAACCAAGGCTGCTCCCCTCCACACTTCACAAATCAGAGGTGCAGAGCGTGATTCCCAGCCGCAGCGTGTTGCACAGTTCAGCTGTGTTTCTTATGAATGAAACAGCCCTGCAAGCCATTTATTAAGTGGCGATGTGAAGCTGTGGGCTGGTAATTAGTTTTTCTGTGCCTCTGTGAGTTCTTCTCTTGGTGAAGAAGAAAAGGTCCCGAAAAATCACTCCCTGTCCTCCTTTGGATTGCACTGTTGTGATGTGGTTTTGCAGTGTGGGTTCTTCTCTAATGGAAAGATGTGCCCTGCAGCGTGAGGTGGGGTTAGGCAACCAGAATACAGCGTGGAGGTGGGAAATTAGCAGCGTGGTATAATTGATGTGCTGTGAGTCTTCCTGTCCTGAGGCTCCTGGCTGTGCAGTTCTCATCATGCTGAGCTGGAGCACTCCAGGGTGGGGGTGTGCACACATGTCTCTGTGTGTGTGTGTGTGCGTGTTGCACAGGGAGGAGCGCCTGCTGTTGGTGCAAACCTCTGTCCATCAAGCATGCAGACACAGGGGGCTCTTACAAAGTGCAAGCCTTTTGGGAAATTGACTCCTGTAGCACGGGTACTGATCTGGTTCTGTTGACCTTGAGCGCATTCCTCAGCTTTGTTACCTTCTGGGCCATGAACGCCTGTAGCAAAATATCTTTCAGTGCTCTGTACTTGAGGCCAGTGCTTCTTTGTGCCCCTCCCTGGACATCTCGTGTCCAAGGCTGCTCTTTATTCCACGTCCCCCTAAAGCCTATAAAGCTTTGAGAAATCAAGAAAACAAATAGAGACATTTTCTCAGGTAAGAACACATTGCTGGCTGTGCAAGGACCTGCCCAAGCCTGGAGCTCCCGTGGGGTGGGGAAGAAAAGCAATGGAAGCCTCTTGGGCCCTTCTTCTGTCACCTCATTGTGAGTGAGAGGTGACGTGCACGAGTGGCATGTGCAACCAGGCTTAAAATAGCCCCCAGCAGCCCACGGGGAGCCTTATATGTCCTGCTGCACATGCTGGGCTTGGGAAGAGGGCTGCCAGGGCCTGCCAGCATGCTGCTGAACATGCAACAGGTTGAAAGTTAGTCTGGAAATAGCAGAAACTGAGAGTGGTGTTCAGACGCTTACGTTAGTAGTACTGTCTGGCACGTGTGAGTGAGTTTCCATGTCCACCTGTCAATGGAAAAGAAAGAAAGGGCAAATGCTTTGTTGAGGGGTTGGCAGATGTTTCAGGGATGGGTTGATGTCATCCTGGTCACCTTTTAACAGGAGCTTTGTTTCTTGCCTGCAGGATTACCAGGTTTTAAACAAGATGAAAGAGATAACAGGAATTCAGGACGCAGATTTCCTTCACGCTGCTCTCAAGGTTTGTATGTGCTCTCACTGCCCTTTTGAAAGAAGGCTGCTGATGTCCCCAAAATCAGGCAAGTTCAGGTTCTATCAGAGCACAACTCGGGGTTGGTGTGTGCTGGCATTTCTGTGCGCTGATAAGAAGGTAGGAAAGCCATTGTGTGGCCTGTGATGGTGATACAGCATGTTTTGATATTGGAAATTGTAATATTCAGTGGATTGCAATGACATCAGTGCAGAATCATCACTCATCATTGCCCTGAGATGCATGGGCAAGAGATGAGTTGCATTGTTTGTACACATAGAGAGCTGTTTATGAAAACTGGAGTATTGCATTGGGAAGTAATGCCCACAATATGTTAACAAACATGGACTGAAAGGAGTTTAACACTTAACTTTGTGGTATAAAATGAAATAGAAAATGAACCTATTTGAGCTCTTCCCTTGAATGAGCCATGCTCAGCCTTCTGCTGCCCTTCAGACACCGTGTGCTGTGTTGTTTCACCGTACCCACATAGCCATCCATGTAGGGTTTGGTTCCTGGGAGTCTCCCTGTGGCCACGTGCCTTGGTGCACTGCAGACCAACAGCTACTTGAATCTCTAGCGAGGGAAATGAAATTAGATAATGGAGTCTATATTGTCCTAGTAATAAAGGCAAAGTGCTTTCCATCAGATAAATTTTAGCCTTTGTTGTTTTTGTTCTTACTGCTACTTGTCACCAATAGATAGATGGCTTTCTCTGATGGCCAGAGGAAGCCAAGTTGGAGCCGGTGCGCCTATCTTTGCCACAGATGCATTAAATTTCATACAAATGCAAGTGAATAACCCTGGAACTATGGATTTTTTCCTTGTCTTTCTGCTAGGCTGCTAAGGGAAACCTGATGGAAGCACTCATCGTCCTCACAGAGGAGCGTGATCAGGAGCCTGTTCAGAACACAGCTGCTGCAGAGCCGTCCTCTTGGGAAGGCAGTGCAGTGGGCAAAGAGACCCCACAAGGTAAGGAGTCCATCTCTGCTCACGCTGGGTCTCCCGAAGGCTCATTGTGTCATCTGAGCTGAAAGGGGACGTGTTGGTCCTTCTGCTGGGAATCCCTCCTGTTCCTATCGTGGCAATGATTTTCTTAGTGTGGGGAACTAAACTGGCAGAAAGCACTTTGGTGTTGGTAAGGCTTTCCTAGAACCCGCTCACCTTTGGATCAGCCAAGTGCCAGTTTAAGGAAGGGGAGCAAGAATGCACATCAGCAGCCTCTGTCAAATACACGTTTTGGGTGGAACCCCTCTTCAAGCAGGCTTCATGCTTCTGTATGGCTGAAGGGTTTATTCTGTCTGTGTTCAGTATTTCTTGATGAAGGAGAGCTGAGTCAGAAAGGAAATGGCTTAGCAGTGCTGCAGTGATGTTTATCAGTAACAGGTTGTGCTGCTGAGCTGTATTTGTTTTAAACAATCAGTTGGCTAGCACGGAAAACCCAGAGAACTAAAACAGAGAGAGCGGGATAGAGAACAAAATCTCTGTCAAGGCTTACTTTTCTTTCTATGGCATCTGCTGGCAGAGCGGGTGGATTGAGTTTCCTGTGCAGTATCTTCATGAGAATGTGGAAGGAAATGTTATTTGAACTAGTGGTTAGATTATGCAAAAATTGTTTCTGTGTTTATTACAGATACTGGCAAAGGGAGGCTGTCAGTGTTTGGTGCGTTTCTATTAACTCAAACTTCCCCAAGCAAATTTGCCTCTGGACATGTTGGTGATGCCAAAAATCTGTGCTGGGAGCTTAGAAGCAACACCTAGAGCAGTGCAGCTGCACTTTGTTCTACTGTCTAAGGCTTCTGCCTGTTCCAGAACTGCTTATTTTCCTTTCCCCTCTCTTCCGTAGCCAGTAAATGAAGTGGCTCAGTTAGCTCAGCATCCTGAAACAACCGAAGGAAGCTGATTGTGTATAAACGTGTGAATCGTATTAAATGAAAGCCCTTTATTTCTTAAGACAGTGTCAGTTGTCAACACTGGTGTCAAGGCATAGCAAATACAAGCAGCAGCTGGGGTTCCTGATTCGTTATTTCAGCAGGTTTGGAGCATTCCCACGAGCTCTGAATTGGGATGTAAGGAAATCTGGCCTTTACGTGGCTGCATGATCCTAATCAAGTGAGCTTAATGGGAGCTTTGATTTTATAGCGTGATCCGAGCTAACAGAATTTGTATTTAAATTTGTTTTGTTTTGCTAGAAAATGTTTCTTTTATCATGTCAAAAATCACATTGGCGAAGTGTAACGTTTTCTAGAAGTTCTTTTTAGAGATAACATTTACCTACTTGTGAGACAGAAAGCTGATCAGAATGCTGTCCTGCCTCCAGGTGGTGCTGCATTCGACCCTGAAAAGAAAGAAGACGTCCACTCAGCTGTTGCCTGCAGACAGCTGGAATCACCAAAAGCTCGTGCTGCTGAGAGGTTGGTGGAGCTGTAGGTTCAGAGCGGAAACGTTTTAGGAGTTGGATGAGATGCGTGTTGTCTGTAGTGCCAGGTACTGCCTGACAGCTGAGTGCTGGCATCCTGCCCATGGCTGGGGTATAGGGCCCAGAGAACCTTTGCAAGGTGGTATTTCTCACTGACCTTCCTGTCTTGTGACAGACCGCAGGAGGTCCATTCTCCTGAAAACAAAAATCGCTCCAAAAGGAAACGCTGTGAAGTCTGGGGAGAGAATTCCAAACAGAGCGACTGGAAAAGAGTGGGTGATTGGCCTGTTGGGATGAAGAACATTGGCAACACGTGCTGGTTTAGTGCTGTCATACAGGTAATGTGGTGGTGGGATTCTTCTGTCGCTGCTGCAGTCTTGGAGACAAAATGTCTATCAGAATTTAACATTTAACATGAAGTGCTGCCGTGTGTAAGTTAGTGGTTGTGCCTGTCCTCAGATAGAGGGGTAGATATCTCTGTTCTCAGGTAGAGATAAAAAAAAAGATCTCTTTTTTTTTTATTTTACATAATTAAGATTTCCTCTGAGCGTGTGCCAAAAGAGCATTTAGGTGGAGACTTTGCATCAAAAGATACGGATGCGTATAGTCTGTGTGTGTGTGTGTGTGTGTGTGCAATCGGTTTGTTTGTGGTGCATGGATGTACAAGTGCTTACTGAATGACAGAAACTTGATTGGAACTGATGATGTAATTATACTGATGTTATTGTTAGCTCCATATTACATGGGGTATCGGGTTCTGCTTAATGGGATACAGTGGCAAAGACATTGGAACTAATAAGCAGCTCTGTATTATCAGTGGTAACCTAAACAAGAAGAGACAACAGTGAGTGGAACTGGGCGCGTTTGTCTCTTATAACCATTCTACATCAGCAGATAAATGCTGATCCATTGGCTCCCCATCCTTGAGAGGAGGTGAAGTAGCTGCAGTTGGGCTCCTTTCTCTGTGTCACTTGCTCCTATGTGCTTTTCCTAGTAGTTTTTCCTAAGCCAGTTTTATAGCCTAAGGATGGGAGGATGAGATCTTTGGGAGGAGCACAAGGAATCTGTGAGGTAGGACTGTGCTGCTCTGCCATTCAGGTTCCTCGCTTCTTAAGTGCTTTCTTCGTGTCCTGAGGCCAAGGGAGAATGAGGAGTGACAGGAAAGGCTGTGGAGTGCAGCAGACTGAAATGTGTCAGCAATGTGGAGGTGCTGATCACTGTTTCTCTCTCCATTCCTTTCAGTCTCTTTTCCAGTTGCCGCAGTTCCGGAGGTTGGTGCTCAGCTACTCCTTCCCACCAAGTGTACTTGAGAGCTGTCGGACACGCACTGTGAGTTTTCATCACATAAAGTTATGATGTGTCCCTCTTGTGCTATCCTGCTTTGCTATTTCTTTGAGCAGATTACATTGGGAACAGGCTGTCCCAGACCTCTGTCCGTATGTTAATGACTTCTAAACCATCTAGCTGCTTTTTTAAAGACAGAATCACTAGAAAGAAAAACAAACAAAGCGAATGATTCTCATAAAGCTTTCCTCTAAGAGAGGGGCAGGAGAAACCTGCCGTATAAAGCTTATTTGGCAGCTCCAGGTTGTTATTTTGTGCATATTCGTCATAGAAGAGCTGGTGTTTGAGTCAGTGTCAGAGTGTAGTGTTTTCATTCAGAGGGTGGTGACGCACTGGAACAGGTTGCCCAAGGAGGCTGTGGATGCCCCATCCCTGCAGGCATTCAAGGCCAGGCTGGATGTGGCTCTGGGCAGCTTGGTCTGCTGGTTGGCGAACCTGCACATAGCAGGGGGTTGGAACTGGGTGATCTTTGTGGTCCTTTTCAACCCAGGCCATTCTGTGATTCTACGAGTCAGTGTGAGGGTGCGTCCAGCCCCAGCGCCTTGCAAGAAAGGTCAGCAGAAGGTGCTTACAAAATACTTGAAGGGAAATGTGGTACACAGGATTATCTTCTGCTTGTTATGTCGTTCTGTTCTCCTGTTTAGGAGACTTCGGTGTACTTGATTTTTGTGTTTGCTTTTACTGGAAACAACCCAAAGCAGACAGAATAAACTGATAAGCTCACAGGGTTTTTGCTTTGTGTTTTAGCCCTTACTTTGGGCACCTCGAAGTTATGTTTTTCCTCCCATGCATCTCCTGGAAGATCACATTGCTTCTGAGCAACACCTGCTTTTGTCCTTTTTAATGTCATCTCTTCCCATGGTTGTTAGCTTAGCTGTTAAGGTATGTGCACTGGTATTCTGCATCGCTTGGTTTAGAGTGCAGGAAGGGTTTGTCTTCTTTTTGTGTTGCAGGGAAAAAGAAATATTGCATTCATGCAAGAACTTCAGTGTCTGTTTGCTTTAATGCTGGGAACACGTCGGAAGTTTGTGGACCCTTCTGCAGCACTGGAACTCTTAAGAGATGCGTTTAAATCAACCGAGGAGCAGCAGGTAAAACCACGTTACAGAGCCTGTCCTCAAACCAGCACTTGATAACGGAGAAACCCTGTGTGGTTTCATCCTCTTCTTTCCAGAGGTCTCTCGATGTGTTTGGCAGCAGGCAGACAGCTGTCTTTGGGCTGTGTGGGTACAAGCTTGGTCATTGGCCAGCCAGCACAGCACTGCTGTGCCCCATGCCAGCTGGGTGGTTTATTTCCTCCTATCTGCACATGAACAGGGTGTTTGTTACTGGTGAAACTGGGGTTTTGCCTTTCCTTCAGGTGGATGGTACCAACTGGATTTTGTTAGAGCTGGTTTGTGGGACCAGCAGTGCGAAACCACTTTCTGCTCTGTGTTTTTGACTCTCCACTTCTGTCTCTCTTGCAGCAAGATGTGAGCGAGTTTACACACAAACTGCTGGATTGGCTGGAAGATGCATTCCAGCTCGCTGTGAATGTCAAGTGAGTTTGTTAAGATACCAGGAGCTTGACCTGTCACTGAGGAGAAACAGATTTTAGATGTGACTGCTTAGCACGTGAGAGGGCTCTAAGCAAACGCCGTCCATGTGTGAGAAAAACTGATGGTGATCCCCCTTCAGCCTGAAGTATGCTTAGAGAGCATTAGGTCTACATTACTTGCCTGAGTGTAAGACTGCATTCAAGGCCACATCAGCTCTGAGGGAACTCTGCAGACTGGTGTAAACAAATAGATGTGGCTTTTTGGAGCTGTGTTTCCATAAGACAGTGCCTGCATATTTTCTTCCTTGCCAATATAAGTATTACAGTGTGCTTTGGAGCATGAGAACATATGACAAGCTCCCTCTGTGTTCTGCGCTGTGATAAAAGCATTGCTTTTGATGGTAGAATGACTCCCAAGCTGAGGGTTGGATGATGAGTGAGGGCTTTTTTTTGCGACCTACGAATGAATTCAGTGCTTTTTCTTTCTGGAACAGAAGCCCTGGGGACAAATCTGAGAACCCAATGGTCCAACTTTTCTATGGGACTTTCTTGACTGAAGGTGTCCACGAGGGTGAGTGAAGGTTCTGATAATTCCATTTTCTATGTCCTTTGGGTGCTTTGATGTACAGCAGTACCGATGCATGTTTTTGTTGCACACCCTTGTTGGAATTGCCTGGATTTTTCATCGTTACAGTAAACCTGCAAAACGCCTTCATTCCTTATGGAATTGTCTTTAACATTTATATAATATGTCTTCTGAAAACGTTTAATGCTCGTAAGTGCTCATGTATTTGAAAGCACTCGTTTGGGAGGAGGCTTACCCTGAGGGAAGTGCATAGAGAGCTATGAGCACTTCATTTCGTGCATCTAACCTGGCGTTTACAACAACCTCTTGTGTTAATTGGAGTTGCTTTGCTCACTGAAGTTAGTTCATGGGTTTTGTATCGTTTTCATCATTCAGGCAATACTTTTTCCAAGATCGAAACCTTTGGTCAGTATCCCCTTCAGGTAAATGGTTATCGAAACTTGAATGAGTGCTTGGAAGGAGCCATGGTGGAGGGAGAGATGGATGAGGAGACAGCATCTCAGTCAGTGAAATATGTACAGGAGGTTAGTTGGAAGTTTTGTTGTTGAGCTTTTGGTTGCTTTCTAAAGAAAAACTCAATACGTGTAGCACAGGCGTGTCTCAGTGTAGTGTGCTAACTGTACATGGCAATTGCAAACAGTCTCTAATTGAATACAGCAACGTTTTCTGGCTGCCTGGGATCTCACATCGCTGTTATGTCAGCGGTGAGATGCCGAGTCTGCTTGTTTGTAAAGATGTGTTGTCCTGTATAACCGATTCAGGGGGTTTGTTTTAAAATGAAAAGGTAACCGTATGCTTCTGATGCAAGTGTGATAAAGTCTCTCTCTTTCTGTTGAAGCCTACCTGTACCTGAGTAGGGGGAGAACCACTGCCTCCTTATTTTCGGAGGGTAAAAGTACAGTGCTTATCTCTATGGTATGCCATTTGGAATTTGTATCTTTCTCCCTATTACAGTGTGTGTTCTTCTCATTTTCACTCTTACCTTCTGACTGTGCTGATTTATTTACTTTACCTTTTCTTTATTTTATTTTTTTCTTCTTTAAACCCACAAATCACAAATCAATCATAAACTACGTAAGTGCAGCAAAGTAGAAAGCTAAGATGTACCATTGCATTCAGCATCCTGTGTGTATTAAGAGCAGCTGAAGGTTGGTTTGAGGAATGCACGGAGGTGTCTGGCTTAGAAGGGACAGAGAAAAGTATTTTTGTTCTGTGAAAACATGTGGAAAATGTGTTGTTACTTCCTAGGAAGCCTGCATGATAGGGGGCATAGAGGAGGAGGTGTGTTTTGTTGTATGAGTGAGTGCATCAAAGCATCAGTGGGGTTAATTAGAACCTACATTTTTCCCTGGGTAGTAGGTATGAAAATCTTTCCTTCTCTGTTTTGATGTTGTCTTGTTCTGAAGGGGAGGCTTTCCCTCTGCTAACTGCTTTAAAAAGCATTTAAAAAAAACCCAGTCACCTCCACTGTAAGTATCTTAGATCTAAAATGTGCTGTGGTGCTTTGCTGTGGGGCAGATTCTCTGTGGCAGGACGTGTGACCTGAATCACACAAAGGAAGATGCCCTTATTGTGTTCACAGTGAGTCCAACAGGGAATGGTGTGCACAGTGCTGTGTCAGGTAGGTGGAGGGCACTTGGGGGTGCTTGAGATGCTGTGAGCCCAGAAAGGCAAAGGAAGGAGAAATTCAACCAGGAATCTTTCTTTCTCTGTGGCTCTTTGCAACAGTCTATGAAGGTGTATGGGAAGTGGATTTCTTGTCTGAATCTCCTGAATTGAGTAGTTGATAAACAGAGAGGGTGAGGAATAAGGTGCTGCTTGAGGACTCCTGTCTTGTTACTCATCATTGCATGTGATGTGTGTTGGAAAACAGCTGCCTGTTGGAGGCTCTGACATGCAGAGTTAATGTTGTGTTTGTAAATGTTGTGAACCTCAGTTAGTAAGCTGTGGAGTTGGATGTGTCAGGCGATGAAAATGAGCTTTCTGAAGGCAGTTTGGAGGCTGCTTGGTGGTAAAAAACAGAAGATGGAAGCAGAACACTTAATCTCGTGTAGTTCAGTTTTCTGCCTAGTCACTCCATGAACACAACGTACATCCAGTATTGAAAGGCAGATGTTTAGGATGGGTCTAAGACGTGATGCTGAGCAGTCATCTTAAAACAAGTCCCCTCGGGGGCGTTTCTGTTTCTGTTGCAGCGCTGGTTCACCAAACTCCCTCCGGTGCTGACCTTCGAACTCTCCCGGTTTGAGTTCAATCAATCCCTGGGACAGCCAGAGAAAATCCACACAAAGCTGGAATTCCCTCAGACTATTTATATGGACAGGTGAGTTACTCTCTTGCACAGCGTGTTGAAAGCTGGCAAGCCAGGATGGATTCTGAAGTACTTCTGGAAGACTGTGGATGTCAGAAGTAAATAGGTTCCCCACGGTGAGGCTCTGTGTTGCCTGTTTAGGTATCTCTACTGCAGCAAAGAGCTTATTCAGACAAAGAGAGAAGAAATGAAGAAGTTGAAGGAGAAAATGCTGATTCTGCAACAGAAACTGGAAAGGTGAGCAGTCAGCTACAGCTTTACTCTTGTGTTGTGTGGGAGTTGGGAAATGGTTTCTTTTGAACAGCAAGACAGAAGAAAACACTAGAGTAATAGAATCATAGAGTGGCTTGGGTTGATAAGGACCACAGTGATCATCTTGTTCCAACCCCCTGCTACGTGCAGGGTTGCCGACCACCAGACCGGGCTGCCCAGAGCCACATCCAGCCTGGCCTTGGATGCCTGCAGGGATGGGGCATCCACAGCCTCTCTGGGAAACCTGTAAGAAAGGTTGAGTGCTGGGTCCCTGTGTGGCGTTGTGCTGGTCTGGCTGAGATGGAGCTTGTTTCTTTCCTAGCAGCCGGCTGTGCTGCGTTTTGGGTCTGACCGAAGAGGAGCTGATGGTGTGTCCATGTTTTGGCCACTGCAGGGCACCAAGGCTTCCTCTCTTTCCCTCTGCCCGTGAGATGCAAGCTGTGGGCATGCAAGGTGTGCTTCTCCTTGGAGGAAACATGGGGCTTGGAGAGAGGTTTTTGCAGCACAGGGCTCCTCTTGTTGCTGCAAAGCCTTCTGATCAGCTGAAGAGCTTGTGTCTGTGGGACACAAGCGTGTGTGCCTGGACAGCACATGGTTGCAGGGTCCAAGTTTTTGTCTTTTGAACCAAGTCTGTATGTCGTTATAGTGGAGCTGTGTTATTGGGGTTTCATTCATTAGTTTTTCGTTTGTACACGTAGGAAATGGTATGTGCAAGGACTGCCTTAGTTAAGTGGTGTGTTATTCCACCTTCACACAAAGTGAAGGAATATTTTGGAGCTAAGGCTATCTGTCAAAAAAGAAGCAGCACTGCCTTTCATTATATGAGTGGAAATGGTTGAGAAATATGTAAGTAGTGCATGGTGGGATCCCAGAATGGCAGCTTTGGGAATGTTCCGTGGGGAAACGTGTCCTAGGGTCATCTGATACCATATGTATTTTCCAAACAGACATAAAAAGAAACGCTCTGGCTGTAAAGTAGTGTCACAACCAGATGTGTAGTTGCCTGTTTGTTGTTTGTCTCAGGTTTAACCAAACAGCTCTATTCCTTCGTTAATGGAATGTATTGCTCCGTCATTGCAGGTATATGAAATATGGCTCTGGCCCAGCACGCTTCCCACTGCCTGACATGCTGCAATACGTTCTGGAATTCATCACGACAAAGCCTGCTGGAGCTGTGTCCTCTGCATGCATATCTTCTACTGAGGATTCTCAGATGATGGACAGGCCGTCCCAGGGCGAGTCGCTCGTTCTGGGCACGCCTTCACAGCCTGACAGGTTGGTAAATGAAAATAAAAAGCATTTTTTGGAGAATATGTTAGCTTTCAGCTAAGTGCTGCTGGTTTGAGTTCTAAAAGGCAAGTATTGATGTGGATAGTTGTGATGTAAGGGCACTTGGTGGCCACTTCTCATTGAGTTTGGTCTATCACTGTAGGTAGTCTGCTGGTTTTTCTGGTTGGTTCATTTTATTTGTCCTTTTCCAACAGTGCTGCCATAGTCCTGTGGATGAGCAGTGATCCTGAGTTGAATTACGTACCTTTTCCTAATTTTTGTCTTTCATTAACTGTTACGTTACTACAGTATTGGATGATGACAAGCCTGCTCAGCGTGCTTGGCTTACACTTGGCTTTTGCTTTGCAGCATGCTAGATGGAAAGGATGGTAAGCCTGAAGATGAAGCTGTCCTGTTGGCAAATTCCTCACCTCAGCAACAACCGAATGCACCTCTGCAGCCTTCTGGTCCACCAGCGGAGATGTCGGACTGTCCTGCTCCTCACGTGGCTTCTGAGGAAGAGATGAACCTGGTTACAACATGTCTGCAGCGATGGAGAAACGAGATTGAGCAAGATGTGCGAGGTCGGCCCTAAACGTTGGTTGTGATTTTTGTGTTTATTGCCAGCCCGAATCCCCCCTCTGTTGCTTCAGCTGAATGCATCCTGACCTGTGCCCTCAGGTCTTTCTGCTCATCTGAAAATGATTCGTTTGCATGTTTTGAGGTAGATGGTGTATCCACCAGGTTTACATCTACCATCAAATAATCATGTATGGGTTTCAGCTCTGCTGTTCGGTGCCTTCAGTAGTTACTGCCTGGCTTTGTGGCATTTCTAGGTATTTTCTTTTAATTCATGCTGTCCTTGGCAGATCTGAAGGAGTCCATTGCCAGAGTCAGCCTATCCATTGATGAAATGTACAGTGACCCCCACCTCCAGCAGGTAGGAGATGCCACTTCATGCAGTAAATATTAGACTGATGGTGCTGATAGTGCATCGTTAGTTGTCAGTTCAAGTTACCCACTTTGCTGTATTTTGAGAAGATCCCAGTGTTACAGTGGAGGAAAAATTCCTTTCTTTTTTTTTTTTAACACTAATCCTGACGTTGCTTTTTGCCTTAAAAGCCAGCTCTTACTCAGCAGAAAGTTGAATGTGTGAATCAATTCTTGCACAAGGCGATGGCTGTGAATGTATTTTACAACTTCCTTCATAAAGATCAGACAAACTCCTTTACTAAAAGTGAGTCTGAAAGCTCTGCCCATCTGAACTTGCAGGTTCCCTATCACTTGCACGCTGTCTTGGTGCATGAAGGGCAAGCAAATGCTGGTCACTACTGGGCCTTCATATATGACCAGCCTCGGAAAAGCTGGCTGAAATACAATGACATCTCAGTGACAGAATCGTCGTGGGAAGAGCTGGAGAGAGATTCATTCGGTGGCCTGAGGAATGCCAGTGCTTACTGCCTGATGTACATAAGCGATAAGGTGTCCCACGTTGTTGCAGGTAGGGGAACTAAAGCTGTTTTGATTCTGATGCATTATGTTCTCTCTAACCTGCAGCATTACCAAGTCCCACAGCGTCTGTGTGGTATGGCATTACCCCCTGTCTGCAGATGCAGTAGTAGTGAGACCAGCAGGAGGAGGACTGCAGCTTGGGTGCTGACAGGAGAAAGGACCATCTCTGGAACACAGCCAGCTTGTCCCGGTCACATCTGGCTGCAGTGTTTTAGACAGATAGCTCAGTGTAATCTCTGTATTTGCTGCCACGCATTCAGACCTCTTGTTGTAGGAGCTGGCCCAGCAACAAGCAGATGCTTAGAAGACAATTCACCCAACATGTCCATGAAGGAGTTTGTTCCATAGTCTGTTCTTTTCTGAGCCTCTAATAGAGAAAAAGGGGAAAACCAAAGTTAGAACTGTGCTAATACAACACTGTGTATCCAAGCTCTCTTTTTGCCTCCTACCTGACTTAATCTTTAGTGATATCATCACACTGAACCCACACGGAGTCTTTGGTTGCACAGCGTTCTCTTACGTGAGATGAATTATTGGTGGTTGTGGCTTAGCCTTGCAAGCCTGTTTGCACTGCCAGCATATAAATAGTTACACGGATGAATTATTGTGCACGTGGCACTATACATGGCCAGCAGCTGTAGAAGAACCTAATAATTTCATGCGTGGTTCATTTTGATGTAATCAATAGCAGCAAACAATAGAGGACTGTCGTTCTGTTCATTGCTAAACATTGTTGATGAGAATTTAGAAGCTGTTCTTTGTGACAGGTCTGTTTCTGGAGCGAACCCACAAATTATTTTTTCTTGTATTTGATACAGTTTTTGTTGCGTTAAAAAAGTGCTTTCTTTTTACAATGAGTGCACAAGGAAAGATGGCTCTGGTAGAGGGAATTGTCATTCGCTTTGCATAGTCTTAAGACTTGTTGAAAGCTGATGTTTGGTGGGTTTTGGGTTATTTCAGATCTTGGTACTGAAGGAGATGGAATCAAAGCCAGCGTGGAATTCATGCTTGGGAGCCCACATGGCTCCCTGCTTTTACATGATGCTGTAGATACGATGTCTCAAGCCATGCTGTGACTGCAGGCAGCTTGAGTGCTGTGCTCTGTACAGTGGTGGCTTTTGGGTACAGGCGTGTTTCTGACCTTCTTCCAGGTGAAGGTGATGGCTCAGAGGTCGGGCAGTTCCAGAAGGAGGTGGAGGCTTTGCCCCCAGAGCTGAGGCGTTACATCCAGGAGGACAACTGGAGGCTCGAGCAGGAGGCAGAGGAGTGGGAGGAGGAGCAGTCTTGCAAGATTCCTTCAACTGCTTCTGAATCTCAAGAGCTCTCTCCTGAGTCGGGAATAGGTGATGCCACGTCTGATTTTGCAAGCTGTGTTGAAATTAATGGTCAGAAAGACCGCTGCTGTGGAGCCTTGTTTAATTTGGGGGTATCTCAGGGGCTGTTGAAGTAGCAGAGGTGCTGGTGGGGGCTGTGTCCTGGCTATACAATAGGTTGTTCTCCTGTTTTTGTACATTTGTATTTCCAGGCTTGTCGACAGCCATAGCCTCTGAAAAGGTTTCGTGAGGTGTGTGTGTGCATGAGCCCATGATGGAACGGGTTCATGTGGGATGGAGGTAGCAGCTGTTCGGTCACACACAGAAGTGCTCCAAAACATGTGAGAACGAGACAGGGAAAGAAGATGTAATGGAGAGCAAATGTTCATTATGATGCTGTATTTTGATGGAACCGAGAAGCTCACTCCAGACTCAGACACAGTGTTAAGTTAGCATCTTGTATCATGTCGTCTGGTGGTGCAGCAGTTTAAGATGGTAATGAAGCCATTGCTTTATCTTGAGCTATAATTCCTAAGGATGTACACTTCTGGTAGACGGTTCCATCTCATTAGGGGCCACATAGGCAAGTTTATAACAAGGTGGGTGATAATGTGAATGATTGTGGACTGCTGTTTACAGATAAAGAAGTTGGTGTGTATGCTTAGGAGATGCGAGAGAGCTGCCTCACCCTCGTGCACTTCTGTTCACCTTTTACTCTCTGTGCATTTGGACCGAGCCCTGCAGTTCTGCTCGCTCACGCCGTATCTCTGCCCTGACAGATCCATCTGCAGCCCACGAGCAGAGCCTGCGCTCTCTGTCCTCAGAGCATGCCATGATTGCAAAGGAGCAGACTGCCAAAGCTATTGCCAATGCAGCCGATGTCTACGAGAAGAAAGGTGTGGAGGCAGCACTGTGCGAGGTAAGGACACGGCCCAGAGAGCGGCCAGCTGCTATCTGTGTGTTATTCTTCTCAAATAAACCCTGCCTTTTTTTCATTTCTTTGTGATTCTGTAGCTTTGCCACGTTTATTTCAGCCCGCCTTCTGCTTTCCTCTGTTTGGCTTTTGTTTTTCTTATCCTTTTTCTTTTTCTTCTCGGCCACAGCCAAAGGAGGTAGAACCAATGAAGGCCCAACCAGGAGAAACAGCCTTTACAGTTCAGGCAGAACAACCTCAGGATGCGAAAGAAACAGAGCCTGCTGCCCAGAGTAGCTCACAGATCTCGGAAGTGGAAATCCCCAGTGTGGGGAAGGTTCCTGTTAGATCTGATGCAGATGGATATAATGAGGAGGTACAGCTCCCAGTGCAGGCGCTAATTGCTGTCCATCACTAACCTCTAACTTCCTAGTGACTGACTGTAAGCGTTCCTCACTTGTCTGTCACGGAAGCAGTGCTGTTTTCAAAGTAAATTTTTCCCCCTGTAGAGGTGGTCAGGCCAATTTGTTTAGCAGCTTCTTTCCTAAACGCCATCAGAGGAGCAGCTCTGTAGAAGCATTCAGTCATTAGGTCCACTCAGTGTTCCTGCAGGTCTTCTTTCTGTATCAGAATTGGTCCTAGATGTGTTTACAAACCTCCTTACTGCCTTCGGAGCTTTGTCTCTTATATGTCAAAGGGATGGAGCACTCGCAGTGTAACTCACAGTATCCCAGCTCCTGGTTTGTCTGGTTAACCTGGTTAACCTCACTCACACACACGCAGCAGCATTCTAGAAGTGGTCTTTTCACAGTCTAGAAATGGAGTTCACTTACAGGGATGTAGAGATAGGTACTGCTGGAGTATGTTTAATGCATGCCTGTATGAACTTAGCACAGTTAATTCCTCTGCCACATGCACTGCTCTCTTGTGTTGCTTAGGAAAACTGAATGGGATGCAGAGGGGGTACGGCTGGTGTTCTTCATGTTCAAAATTCAAAGTGCTTTCCTCTCTTCACCATGTCTTCTCTTCTCCTGTCTGTTACTGTTTTCCTCGTTCTTGTTTGTGTTTCTTTTCCTGCTTTCCATGGTAGGTGATGCTGAGTCCAGCCATGCAAGGTGTCATCCTGGCTATTGCAAAAGCCCGCCAGACCTTTGATCGCGATGGGTCTGAAGCAGGGCTCGTTAAGGTATCCTCGTTTGCTTCATTTCCACAAGCATGGAAATCTGTGTTCACAGAATGAAGGATCTGTGCTATGTATAAATTCATACCCAGCAAGTGAAAGGAAAGTTCCAGGCGATTGTTTTTCTAGATAATGGCTTTTCTGTCCTGCAGTTGTGTTTGTGCTTGCATAACGCCATGTCCTTGCATCCCAACTGATTCTTGGAGCTTGTAAGAACTGCCTTCTCCCAGAAGGCTATTTGCTGTTTGTACTGCTTATTCTTTCAGTGTCGCTAATTCTCTTGGTCTGGATTTAAAAATGAGGCTTTCTTTGTCTTTCAGCATCTGTTGCACGTCCTTGGTGCTATTGTCAGGACGTGAGCTCTCAATACATTTGCTGTGGTCTGGAATGTGCATGCTCATGATAACTTGTCTTGCAAAAGGTGTCTTCCTGAAAAGAATGCATGGAATGGGGGGATCTGAAACAACATAAGCTGCCCAGTGTTGGCTCTGGTGTTAGGTTTTACCGGCAGGTAGATTTAATTAAAAATAAGGCATGGGGAGAAATCTCCTGTGTTCTTTATCTACAGGAATATAAATGCTGATATGCTCACAGATGTAAGAGGATTGCAGTTGATTCTGACAACTCCTTCACTCGCATAAGAGGATTACCAAACCTGTTTTATATATCCCACTCTCTCGGGAAGCCATTCAGATACCTGGATGCTTCAGAAAACCTCATGTTTGATGCATGTGCTTCTTCTGGCTTGGAATGCATCGTTCCCAATGCTTATGGGCTTCTATTCACCAGCAGAGCACAGCTAAGCAGCAGAGCCAGTTATCCCCTGTGGGCACCCCATCATTCTGGGACAGTTCTAGGCTTTGCTTCAGCCGTTGCAGAATTCAGACTGGTGAAAGGGTGGACGCCTCAGTGTGTGTGCTTTCTTGCCAGGCATTCCACGAGGAGTACTCCAGACTCTATCTCCTTTCCAAAGAGACCCCAACCCCTCAGAACGACGCCCGGTTGCAACACGTGCTCGTTTACTTCCTTCAAAATGATGCTCCCCAGCAGATTGTGGAACGGACCCTCCTCGAGCAGTTTGCAGACAAAAACCTCAGCTACGATGAAAGGTTTGTTCAGTGGGTTCCAAGATGAAGTTTCTCTCATCTGGAAGCAGCTGAGGCCGTCCTTCTCATTTTCTCATCTCTTCCTATGCGGGGCAGGTCAATTAGCATTATGAAGGTAGCACGAGATAAACTGAAAGAGATCGGTCCTGATGAGGTCAATATGGAGGAGTATAAGGTGAGTGCCACCTTTGGTCTTCTTGCAGTCAGAGCTCATGCTTTCCAAAGCAGCGTGTGGGAAGCTGGGAATGTGGTTCAGAGCAGCGCGTGCACAGAAAGCAGAAGGGAATTAGCTGAGCTTTACGGGATAGTGTGCAGTTGGCTGAATCAATTTGTGGCTTCTGAGAGAATTTTAAACTCTTTAAAGGGTAAAATCAAATACGCTTGTGAGTTGTGAAGGAGTGTGAAAACGTGTTGGAGGTGAAACTGACACTGTTTTCTTCCTCTTTCTCAACAGAAATGGCACGAAGACTACAGTCTTTTTCGGAAGGTGTCTGTTTACCTGCTGACAGGGTTGGAGCTGTACCAGAATAGAAAGTGAGTTTATTTTAATGGTGACTTTGGACAGGATAAGCTACAGCCTAGAAGTAGAGGTTGTTTTGGCTGGACTACTACTTTCAGACCTGTGATAGCCAGTCTCTATTCAGCCTTGTGATGGAGGCCAATATAGTTTATTTCTGGTATGCTGGTTGCCCTTCCTTGAATGCCGAGCCAACCCTGGTTATGCTGAGGACACTAGCTAGGTGTCTGTCCTTAGCATCCCCTCATCTTTCTCCCAGTGAAGCTGTACAATTGCCATCACTTTTTGGCCCTTTGGACTGCTGTACTAAAACTGAACTGTCTTGAATTTGGCATTGTAATGGGTTTAAGCACATTTTGGAGTTCCAGAGCTTGCAGGCTGGACAGCTGACTCTCTTCTTGTAGGTACAAGGAGTCCCTGACCTACCTGATCTATGCCTACCAAAGCAACACCACTCTGCTGAAGAAGGGAGCCAACAGAGGAGTGAACGAATCACTGATCACCTTGTACAGAAGGAAGTGTCTCTTGGTGTGTAAAGGAGGAGCTCTTGAGCCATTGGGGAGGGTTGTGGAGGGGTGAGAGCAGCCCAGGGAGCATCACGGAAATGTAGAATAACTCAGTGAAAAAATGTTTGATGTGGCTCTCTAGGAGACTTGGTAAAGCAGATATGGAAACCAGAATTATGAATAAGCTGTGTATGTGCTATGTATATTTGTATAGCAATTTGTTAGTATGTACCTAAATACATATACATATTTATCAGTTTGTTTTCTGAAGTATGGTTGCTTTGACTAACAATTGCTGCTTCTCCAGAACCCAGCACCTGGTTCTGTTTGTCTTTGTGCTGCACAGCTGTCCATGGAAAGGAACTGAGCTGTGTGCCTTTTCTGGCAGCGTGCTGATTATCAGAAGACCATGATTGCTTTTTAAAGGTCTTTCTCAGATTCTCTCTCCTCTCCTAGAAGCTGAATGAGGTGGCATCATCTCTGTTTGTAAGCTCCGAGGAAGCTCACGTGGCAGAGGGCATTAGCATCCTGAATGAGCTGATCATCCCCTGTATGCACCTCATTAACAACTTTGACATCTCCAGAGAAGACATGGATGCCATTGAGGTCATGAGAAACCGCTGGTGCTCCTATCTGGGACGAGAAGACATGGACGGTAGGGAATGGTGAATGGCCACCTGCATTACCTTATTCATGCCATTAGTGGTAAGGGCTGTGTCTGAGTCTTAACTAGAAAGGAATGAGGGGACTGCTTAAGGGGACTTCCTTAAGGATCTTAAAATCAGTGTTGTAGCACGTATATGGCTATTTCTGTTTCAGTCCCACTGATTTGTATCATCCTCCTCCCCCGGCAGCAAGCCTGCAGATCAGGCTGGGCGAGCTGCTCCCCCGCCTGCTCGATGGCTCCACAGAGGTGGTGGTGCTGAAGGAGCCCCCAAAGATCCGTCCCAACTCCCCATACGACCTCTGCAGCCGCTTTGCAGCGGTGATGGAGTCCATCCACGACGCCTCGACCGTGACTGTGAAGTAGATGGCAGAGCTGGCGCCTCGGAGTGGCACACTGTGAAGCATCCGTGCACAGCGTCCTCCCGCCGGGTGGTATTCACAGAGGGAAGAGGTGATTTCGTGTTGTGACCTGTGTGCTTTGTAAATAGGAGCGAATGGAAAGCAATATTGCACTTTTGAGAGAAGACGTTAAGTGAGAATGCAAAGGACGTGAACCACTGTACTCATATGGCACAGCAGGTACCTGGCAGTTCCACCTGCCTTATTTTTCTAGGACCAGACGAGGACACTTTTTCTACTGTAGCAGCTTTGTATGCTGTCCAGCAAGCACACATCCCTGGGAATGATATCAACAGCCGAGGAGGAGTTTGGTTTATCTGGTGAGCTGAGCTATTGGCTGTCACTGATCCATCAGAGCTATTGGCTGTCACTGATCCATCAGACACGTTTACATCTTCCTAAATTATTAGCCGCGTTATTTATTCAGATCCTGCCAAACTTCTGTCTGAGAGGAGCAGCAGCGCTCACCCTGTGCGTTGTGTGCAGTCACGCGTGCAACTGCATATTTCAGTTGAGTTAAACAAGCATCTCCCTTTTGTGTTCTAACTGGCAAAAGCAAAGAAGCAGGATTCTTCCTCTGAGAAAGGCACAATCAAATAATGGCAGTGACAAGGGGCAGGGTGGAGCTGGAAGCTTTACGAGTGCTGCTGCGGTGTTGGCTGGCTGGTTCAGGGCATAATAGCCCCAGGGTGTATTACCCTCTTGGGTTGGGAAGTGAACTTCTTTCTCACCTCTGGTGGATATTCGGTGCTGGATGAGTGGTGATAACTGCAAGGCCTGGAATCAGCCCCTCTTTAATGAACTTCCTGTAAGAAATAAATTATGCCTCGTTTGGAGTTCCTTTTGCAGGCAGCCCCTGACTGTGTTTGAACTCTTGGCAGTTGTTTAAACCAAACGTTCTGAGTAAGCGGAGGAGGAAGCCTGTTTGTTAGGACTATGCAGTTTTTCTAAGAGTGCAATAAAAGCATTTGTTCTATGTTAGAATGAAAAAGTTCCCTCTGTGTGTTTGTGTGTTGTTCTTTGTGGGTTTTTTTTCCCCCACCTGTTGTTACGCCTTAAGGGTTCCTCTTGGCTTCAGCAGAAAGAAAGGGAAGCAGAGAAAAAGAAATCCATTGGCAAAGCAATGCAGGAGTGTCTGTCCCTGGATGCAGCTCCAGCTGTGAGCACTTGATAGCTCTGTAGTGCTGTGGTTGGTAGCTCCTCTCTGGGTCTGCAACGGCAGCAAAGTGCTTGGGAGCTCGGAGTTCTCTCCTGGTGCTGTTGGGACAGCACGGGCGACTTCTGTATGCTTTGACAGAGGAAGAGTTGAGTTCACTGACTGTGACCACAGAGTTTTGTTTGCTCTTCAGACCTGACAGCTTCAGCTCATCCCTGAGAAGGCAGGAATTCCATTGAAATCTACAGCAGTGCCTTCATGCCGTTGTGACACACGGAGCAGCCAGGTCACGCTATGCCCAGGGGTTAAATATGGCTCACGGCGTGCACTGCAGCTCATCTGTGTTGTGGCTGATGCTTCCATTAGCCAAAGCATACCACAATGGGAGCACTGGCTGTGATGCATCTGACTGAGCCTCTGCTGGTGCCGATCTGAAGCACTCTTTAGTTAACTACAGGTGGGACACGCTGTGCTGCGCTCTGGGTTACGGTGCTGTCTGGTTTTCTATCTCACTGTTCTCTTATTTCTGCCATTCAGATTGAGCAGTGTGACCAAGGGTTCACGTTCGGTGCTGCTGTAACTGAAGGCCACGCGCCCAGCCCTGCTGTGTCTGCAGATAACGGCGTGCTGGCTGGTGCAGGGAAGGGCTGTGCTTCCCCTGGAGCTGCAGGGAGCTCTGCTTCCCCTCCTTTGTCTTATATTCCTGCAAACGGTGCTGAGAAAATGCTTCCGTTGGCTATCAGTGCTTGTTGGTTTCTCCTGAAGTCTCATTTTTCAGTCGTGTTGCAAGTTGCCCTGTGTTGGCTGGTTTTGTTTTTGAGGGAGGGGATCTGTTGTTCCAAAGCAAGCAGCAGGAAATAACGCATTCACATGGAGTTAGTGAAGAGGAGGAAAAATCCATGCTTTCCAGCAGCCAAAATCTCTGAGTATTTTCCCCATTAATTGAGGAAATGAAACATTTAATTGCGTATTGAGCTGCTAACGTGATCCTACATTATAATGGAGCCTTTACCTTCTGTCATCGCGCTGAGGAAACGCAGATTCTTTTCGGCAGCTGAGGAGGAAAGGAGGAGAGAAATAAGGGTGTTTTTGGACAAATGGAAGACAGATGTTTGTGGGACTTCTTCCTGGTGCAACGTTGGCTGTAATTAGCAGAGCTGTGTTTGAGTGAAATTGTCAGCCAGGTCCCGCTGCTCCGTCAGCTCCTATAGAGGAATAACTAACCCCTATGGGAGTTGGTTTATCCCGAGTTCTCCTCAAGACTGGAACTCTTATCTGTAGAAACTCAAGCTGTGCGTGTGTAAAAAGTGAGCCAAGCCTGTTGCAACTGATGGCTGTCAGAGAGCAAGAGCTGCTGCTTTTCCAGCCTTGCTACCTCGCTCCGTGCTGCTGTGATGGAGGGGAGCCTGGAATGATGATAGCTGTGCTTTATTTCTTAGGGTTCTAGGGTTTGCATGCAAGGTTTTTAACAGAGCCTGGGCTCTCGGTGCCATGTTCTCTATCACTGCTCACCCTGCACAGCAAGGAAATGACCACGATGTCAAGATAAGTTTTGCAATATTGTGTCATTCCAAGGCATTCTGACTTCCAGGTGACCAGGATGTTTGCTGGGAAGACGGCTCACGAGACAGCAGGTTCTGTCCTAATCTGTTGCTGCCAAAAACAAAATACCCCAACAAATGTGCAAAAGAAAAAAAGAAAAAAAAGAAAAGAAAAGAACAAGGGCTTCTCACGAGTGCGGGTCAGTGCCTATGAAGCCATGAGAGTTTGGATCAGGTGTGGAAGGAGGAGCATGCTGGAGCTGAGAGGAAACCTTTGCTCAGCGTCTTGCCATCGGTCTCCCTCCCCCTTGCTGCGTCTTCATTTCCCAAGGGTGTGGGTGATGAGTTCAAGTCAAAATAGAGTCTCTGCTTTGTGGGTTTGTGTAACTCTGGAAAAAAAAACAAACCCCATGCGTTTGTGTCTGAAAAGTGCATTCATCAGGCAAGAATGCTGCCCTTCTGGCCCCTCCGTGGTGCACGCTCCATTGCTGTGACTCTTCTGGGTGCCTCCGAGCTGAGCTGTGCCCCCAGCAATCCCTCCGCCGGGTGAAAAATGTTTGGGAGTCGTCTCTTTTCTTTCCCCACGTGCTTCCATTTTTGACTCTTCGCCGGACCAAAGTGCGGATTTCAAAATGGGGCTTTTGAAGAACGGTGAACTTTGGTTCCCGAAGGAGCGCTGCTGTTGGGTGGAGGCTTCCTTTATTTCAGCTGTGCTGCTGTGGCTCCTGAGATAGCTCTGTGACAGTGGGTTTCCTGCAGTCGGGATTCTTGGTGTTAGCTCAGCCTGGTGTTTGGTATCATTAGGAGCAGAGAGCAGATGTTGAAGCAGGCTTGATTTCTTTTTTGAGCTGAATCAAGAAATTGGGGGTGAGATCCTCACAGATGCCCACAAAATAGCATCTTTCTATGGTTTCTATGATCTTTGCCTCTGATGCCCAGGTAAACAGTTCCGCTGTACAACCTTCTAAATGAAGGTCTCTGTTACATTTGTGACTTGGTCAACTTTGCAGCTGACCATCAGCTCATGTTTCTGTCTTCCCTCTCTCCCCTCCATCCTTCTGTTTCCCCCTAAGCTTTTCTTAGTGAACCATTCAAGCAGTGGCCTCGTTCCCTAAAACCCACACCCTTCATCCCCGCTCTTCCCGTGCTCTCATCATCACACGCTTATCCCATGTAGGATGTTCTGCTCTCAGGGCACAGAAACGCACTGCTGATGGCTGAAATAATTTATTTAGAATACATCAAAGTGAAATGGACATTCAAGGAATGAGCTTTTCGGCGCGGACAGAGGTCTTACAGCAATTACATTCCCAGCCATAGGGGATTCCCGGGGAATGCCAGCACAGTGTAATCAGTGGGTGAGTATACTGCAAATGTAGCCAGAAATACAAAGTGCTCTTTACTGCTCTGTGTTTGCCTTCTTGGCTTACAACACTGGGCTCGGTTTGCAAGTGTTGCTTGGAAAAAAGGGGGAAAAAAAAAACAACAAAAAGTGAAGCAGACAGACACAGATGGGAGAAAACCAAGCTGCAATGAACAGTCTTAGGAATCAGCAAATCATCCCTTAACGTGTGAGAACCGTCCCTGAAATCCGAACAGCCGAAATCCGCAGTCTCAGATTACCAGGTCGGCATTTTTGGGGTGTGAGTGGTGGCTCCACGGTGACATCGTGGCTGGACTGTGTGTCGCTGGCCGCTGCGGGCGGGTAGCTGGAGGTGCAGTGGGCATCCCAGTCTGGCTCAAGCAGGTGCTGTAGATAAGAAGCAACCCACCTGCTGCGAGGAAGGACCCAGCGAACCACCCCAGGAACATCGCCTCGCCAAACTCCCACCGCGGGACGATGTCGGGAACGGCTTCGTCCCAGAACTCAAGGACTGTGGTGTAGGCGACCCAGGAGACGGGCACGAGAGTGGTGACCCCTGCCATGCCGAATGCCGCTCCTCCAGAGAGCAGCAGCTGTTTCTTGGCATTGGGTTTTCCTTCGCATGTCTTCCAGCAGTCCAAGCCCACGCTGGCAAAGAGGAGTGCCAGGAGCCCCAGCCCGTTGGAGAGGCACATCAGGACGCGGGACACACGCAGCTCCAGCGGCAGGGCGAGAAAGGAGTCATGGGCTTTGCACTCCGTGGCCCCCTCCTCCTGCATGATGCACACCTGCCACAGCCCCATGGTCCAGATCTCCAGTTCATTCAAGTCCAGGTTGAAGTTCTTCCAGAGCGGCACAAAGGTGGTGACGCAGGACGAGACCCACCCGAAGAGTGCCAGCAGCATCGCGCCCGCCTGGACCCTTGCATTGCAGCTCCACGCCATGCTCACACCACTCCTGCACGCTGTGTGCTGGCTCCGCTGCTGGGGCTGAGATAAGCTGAGGTGAGCAGAAGGCTTTTGGCATTAACACTTTTGGAGCTGTGTATTTGTGGTGAGGATTTCCATGAGCGCACCGTTTCAGTTGGCGGTCACGGTCAGAGCGCTGCTGTTTGTTCCTGCCTTTCAGAGGAGTTGTGTGGGGGGAAATTCAGGCTTATACCTCTAATTCCTGGGTGTGGCCTCGATCATTTTTGTGTCTTGGTGTTGCTGCGGTAGAAGAAGGCACCGCTGGCTAGGCAGGAAAAACTGGGTGCAAGGGAGAGCAAAGCTGCTCTGAAAGCCATCGTCGGCCCCATGCTCCGCTCCTTCTCCCCCACTGCTCCGTTGAGTGCAGCGTTTTAGCATGGCTTTGCTCCATGTGGGTCACCAACCACCCTATTCCTGCAAAGTGGGGGATGCTCTGTGCTGGCTTCTGGGAGAGGACATCTCCAAGAAACAAAGGGTTTTGTCCCCGTGTGTGGACAGCATTGCTTCAAGGGATTGAACTTGCGGGCTGCATTGTGCACTGCCTCTCCGTGCCGTACGCAGGAGGGTTAAACAAGAAGCATGCAAATCTCCTGAGCCTCAGGAACCCCGAGGAGAGAGTTGGCAAGAACAGCTGCAGGTTTGGCAAGGCAGAGGGGCTGTGGGCAGAGCATGTGGTGCCTGGGTTCTTCCCAGGGGGATTTAAGGCCCCAACCCTCCTCCAGCCCTTAAATAAACACCGTGAGAGGTGCTGACAGTTGTCCCTGGGGCTCCCATGGAGGAGCAGTGGCCCAGAGGCTGCTTTGTGTGCCGGGTCCCTGCTCCAGGAGGCAGAGATCCTGGAAAGTTTCCATGTTGCAATGGGGCTGGACTTTATACCATCCTTCTCATCCTCAAAAGCGCTTTGCAAACATTTGCTCTCTGAGCAGCCGCTCCCGGGGGTTATCCGGGGGAGATGGGATGGAAGCAGAGCTGGGATGTCACTTGGGGAACAGCGTGGCTGCAAGAAAATATCCCGCTGTAAAAAAAGATAGGAAAAAAGGAGAGGAGGAAAGCAGTAACCTTCCGATGACACTCACTTCCCATCTGTTCCTGCCCAGCCACACGCATGGACCCAAGGTCCAGCTTTTTAGATTCATCTTCATGGGGGGATTAGCGACTAATCTCTCGCTCATCTGCTTGCTTTGTTACCAAGAAGGATATGAGGGGGCAAGGCTAGGAAATTACTGCTGCTTCCTTAGCACAGTGGTGATGTGGGGGCTGTGCCCAGGACCATGAGCCATGGCCATGCTGTGGGCTCACGCGGAGGGGGCTCAGCACTGCGTGGGATCTCCGTGTCCCCAGCACCGCTTCACTGCCACTGTCCTGGCACGCAATGATTAGAGGCCTTTAAAAAAAGGTACAAGGACACCAGAACCTATTTGCTCTAGGGATGGGAAGCTTGATCCCTTGGGTACACATCCTGCTCCCATCGCTCAGCACCGGCTGAGGGCTGCTCTGCTGCATCCTCTCATTGGAGCCCTGCCGCTGGGCACGGTCACTGCTTTCTGCCCTTCATGGGAAACTCAGATGTCTGGGAGCTGCCTGCCCTGAGCACGTCCCGTGGTCCCACCGGTTCCAGGCTGCCCCCAGGCACTGTCTGCGGCCGCTGCTTGCACTGCTGTAGTCCCGCTGGGGACAGCTGTGTCAGCTGCAGGAGGAGCGGGTTGAGCCGAGCGCTGCAGTCACGAGTGCAGTCGGTGGAGTTGCGTCGTGCTGTGTTGGTGACCCCAAGTTCAGCTGGACCTGAGTGCTATTTATAATCTCGGTGCTGCCTTTGCTATTTTTAACCCTCCTGCTGTAGGGATCCAGCTTTAAATATAGCACAGAGTGCGTGGCCCTGAGATGTGTTAACTTGGTTCTGTTCTGCAGGACAAGGTGTGCTGGGCACTGATTTAATGGCTCACACACACGAAGGAAGCCACACAGATGTAGACAATGTCCTGAAGCCTTTGCTGATGACCCCATCCCTAAAACTATGGGGAATGGTGTGGATGAAAGGCTGGGATCCTCCAGCAGGGAATGCCCTCGCCAAGCCCCCGCAGTGTGTCTGCCCCCAGCCCTTCCAATTAAATCATCTTGAGGTAATGCTGCCCGTCATTGAGGGGGATTAGCGAGTGACCTTCTTCTCCTGGAGCAGGATTGGAGGACGTGCCAAGCTCGCCTTCCTTCTCCTAAGCTCTGCGGTGCAGCCAGGAGGGGATTTCCCCCCAGAACTGATGGGAAGATGCCCAGGGGCAGAAGGATCAGTGCCCAGGAGCAGCTGTAGGGGCAGGCAGAGGCCGAGGGGCTGCGCCCGGAGATGTGGTAGGTGCTGCGGGGCTGCGAGCCGGGCGGGGGTCATGGCCAGGGGGAGATGGGCAGGGATAGGGCAGGGGCACGATGCTGGGGATATCCATGAGGCCACCCCCTCTGTGCTGGCTGCTGGGCATCACCAAGCATTCGGGAGCTGCACTGTGAGATGGGGCAGCAGCCATGGGACCGCGAGACATCCCTGATGGAACAGGGCTGGGATTGCAGCAGTGCAAGGCAGGAGGGCTCAGTGATGGGCACAGAGCGGTGCTGCAGTACTGCTCTCATCCTCATTCTGAACGTGAGAGCTGCATGCACGGGCATCTCTACCAGTGCAGCATCTGCAGGCATCCAAAATTCACACCCACTTGTCTCGCACAGTGTCTGATACAGGAATTACACACGGTTTGGGAAAACTTTTAAGTATAAGGAATTGGCAAGAGCTGTCGCTGTAGCGTATCAGGGGAAATCACGGCATCATTTAAGTTGGAAGCAACCTTTAAACATTATCTCCTCCGACTCCAAATTATCTTAAAATTCAGGGATTCAGAATTTTCAGAATTTCCTGACTTTACAAAGCGCCTCACCACGATCTGCTGCTGCTCTGCCTACAGGAGCTGTGCTCCCCAAACCCATGGGCTCTCCTGCATCTCCTGCACTTGCTGCTGCTTCCCCAGCCCCGCGCTCGGGGTGTACAGATGTCAGCTCTGAGCTGCCGGAGGAAAGGAATAATTAAAGCAGATAATTATTTTGGAGATAACACGCTTCCCCCAGGGCTCGTTAACCCAATCCTTGCAGCCTGGCCCGGGCAATGCAGAGACACAGCACAGGGCTGGCGCTCAGCGCTGCACTGAGCAGTGACTGCTTTCCACGTTCCCTCTTCTTTATTCGTTTTTGCTGCAGGGTGCAGCAGGGATGGGGGGTTTTATTGCAGGATGTACCCATGCAGAGGCTTGGGGCTGCCTGGAGCGTGCGTGCTACCCTGCAGCAGGATCGCTCCGTGGCAGAATTTGTCTGTTTGCAACTTCTCTATCCAGCTGCCCCAAGAGCCGAGCCTGCGGGCCCCATCGCTGCACGACGGACGGACGGAGCGCCCGCGCCAGGACCGAGCGGCCGGGGCAGAGGATGCTGCATGAGGCAGCGGGGCCCCTCGCCTTGTCCATGGGGGGACCAGCGCCAGGAGCCGTGCTGGGGCCGGTCCCGCTGTGAGGCTGCATCCCGCTGACGGGGAGGGGGCTCCGGCAGCCAGGTACCCCCGCACTCTGCCCCCTAGGGTTGGGTCCTGTGCCTGGCAGGGCTTCCTGGGTTATGTTTCTGGGTGGTGTTAAAGCAGTATTCCAGGGAACAAGCTGCAGGTAATGACCGCTGGGGACGTGCCCGCTTCACGGACCTTGAGGGCTGCACAAGTGGGCTTGAACGGGAGGAAGCCATCCCCAGGTGGTGCAATGCAATTAGGGCGAGTAATTGGCTTAGCCATCTGGTGCCTCCTGCCCAGCTCAGCTCCATCACCTGACTGGGACACAGCAGGAGAGGGTGGCCTCCAGCACCTGCCCCAGAGTGGTTGGGTGCTTTGGGCACCAGCTGCAGTGGATGCACGGTGTGAGGGAACACGCTGCTGGCCCTGGGATGGCTGCAGGGTTGGCATTCCCCCTGCTCTGTATCACAGCCCCATGCCCACAGCAGCACTGTGCCGAAGCTGCTGCAGAAATGCAGCTAACAGGATTATGGTTTGGGTGGGACTCAGATTAACAACCCGCTGCCTCTGGGAGATCCCCGGGGCCCTCACAGATGGGGTTCTTTCCTGGGTCTGCCTGCTGCATGTTGCCTCTCCTTGCAGTGCTCCCGAACTCTGCACATCCTGTCCCTGTGCTTGCACGGGGGTGGCACTGTGCTGCCCTCCTAGGAGCAGCTGCAGCTGCACTGGGGGCTGCAGAGATGCTCCCCAGCCCATGACACCCCAGTTGCAGGTGCACCATGTGCAGGTTGCAGCTGCGACGGGCTCCAGCCTGTTTCTGGCTCTGCTCAGGGCTGCTGTTTGCATTTCGAAGTAGCACTTTGGGTCACATCCAACTTCCCTTTCGATGAAAACCTGTATTAAAATAAACATCGACTCTTCAAGTGAGTAGGAGATGATGGCCAGACAATGTGCTGGGGCTGTCTTGACGTCAGCAGTACAGGCGAGGCCTTTGGGTCTGTTTCCCACCAATGGAATTCTTTCCAAACCCCTCAGGCACACAGGGGGCTGCTGTTAGTGATGGTTCTGCCTCACCCTGAGGAGCTCCAGGGCTGTGGGATTTGCACAGTGCTCTCACTGCACCCACATCCCGGTGCAGGGAAGGGGCACAGAGCAAGCAGAGACAGCGGGGCTGAGTAACCCAATGGGGAACACTGTTGCCCACCACGCTTGCTCACAGCCCCATGGCACTGCGGGTGCCCAACCTTTCCCTCACACGAGCATCCTTTGCCTGCTACAGCCCCAAGGAGCTACGCGCAGGACCAGGCAGTACATCCCCCAAACCCCTACCCTGCACTGCCCACACACCCCACAGCCCCACCTGACAGTCCTGCTCTGTTCCCACAGCACACTGCACTATGGCCACAGTGCTTCCTGCCGGCAGCAGCAGCACGGAGCCGCAGCATGGCTTCTGCACCCACAACGGTGTGGGCAGCACCTGGCTTCCACGTGAGGAGCCCCGGAGCCGCAGGAACTCCATCCCACCCGCGCAGGCGCCCACTGCCAGGCACATGCTGGCCTACCTGCCACGGCCACCCACCGACACCAGCCGCTACGGCACCTTCCCCCAGAAGGTAGGACCACAGCCCCATGGCCTTGCTGTGCTGTGTGATGGCACGGAGCATGAGGAGGGTGGTTTAATGCTGACTGGAACCTTCTCCCTTACAGCCTGAAGTCCCAGCTGCCCCCGTGCTTCTCACAGATGCTGCTGCTGAGAGAAGCGCCCTGGTTCCAAACGACCTCTCCCCATGCCGTGGCACTGATGTTCCTAGTGACCCAGCTCCCACGCACAGCTGCGTGGACTCAGAGGCCGTGGGACCCACCAGGCGCTGGCCCAGTGTCTCCATTACCACCAGTGACATGCCCAAGCACCGCCGGGCCTCGCGCCAAGACCACCAACCCATGCTGCGTGACGGCACCTCCCGCTGCTACCCACGGCAAACCCACAGCGTGCCCAGCATCCTCAGCCCTGCACAGAGCAGGACGCCCAACCGCAGCATCGTCTCCATCCCCGCCTCTGAAAGGCTGCAGAGCCGGCGTTGCAAGCTGGTAGAGGACGAACGGCTGCTGGGCCTGGCTGGCAAGCAGCAGCGCCAGCGCTACGTCACCAAGGTGGGCAAGTGCCAAGTGAACCTGGGCAACATCCAGGAGAAGAAGAGGTTCCTCTCGGACATCTTCACCACTATTGTGGACCTCAAGTACCGCTGGTTCCTCTTTGTTTTCATGATGTGCTATATTGTCACCTGGGTTGTCTTTGGCACCATCTATTTCTTTGATGCATGGATAAGGGATGACATCAACCACATCGGGGACCCAGAGTGGAAGGCATGCATCGAGAACGTGGACAATTTCATATCTGCCTTACTCTTCTCTGTGGAAAGTCAGAGGACCATTGGCTACGGCTCCAGGATCGTGACAGCCAACTGCGCCGAGGGCGTCATCCTGCTCATGGCGCAGTCCATCATTGGGTCCATGATTGATGCCCTCATGGTGGGGTGCATGTTTGTCAAGATCTCCAGGCCCAAGAAGCGTGCCCAGACCTTAATCTTCAGCAAAAATTGTGTCATCTCCCACAGGGATGAGAAGCTCTGTCTGATGTTCCGCATCGGGGACCTCCGGGAGAGCCACATGGTGGATGCAAAAATAAGAGCCAAGCTGATCAAATCCCGACAGACCAAAGAAGGGGAGTTCATCCCCTTGGAGCAGTCGGAGCTGAACTTAGGCTACGATACAGGGGAGGACAGGTTGTTCCTGGTGGAGCCTCAGATCATCTGCCACGTCATCAACCAGCACAGCCCCTTCTGGGACCTGTCGGCAGAGTCACTGAAGAGGGAGCAGTTTGAGATCATCATCATCCTCGAGGGCATTGTGGAAGCTACGGGTGAGTGAGGAGGGGTTGGGGTGGCTCCGTCGCAGCCCTCTGGGGGCAGGGCCCGATGCTGCCAAAGCCATGCTGTGGGCAGGGGTCAGGCAGAGCCGGGCATGAGGGGCAGGGAGTGGGGTCTGCGGGCGGCCACCTGTGTTAGCGCGGTGCGAAGCCCATCACCGCCTCTCACCATGTCCCTGCTGCAGGGATGACGTGCCAGGCCCGCACCTCCTACACTGAGGACGAGATCCTGTGGGGGTACCGCTTTGAGCCCTGCATGTCCCTGGAGAAAGGCGCCTTCCACGTGGACTACAGCCGCTTCGAGCTGACCTTCGAGGTGCAGACCCCAGCAGCGAGCGCCAGGGAGATGCAGGAGATGGCGGAGCTGGAGCGCAGGGACCGCTCCACACCCAGCCTGTGCTGGGAGCTGCTGCCACAGCCCTGCGGGCCCTGAGAGCGCGGACGTTGAGGCTCAGTGCAACCGCAGGGCTTTGGTTTTGTATCGCGGGGCAAAGAACTCCTCAGCAGAACATTAAAACCTGTTCATCGAAAAGGCGATGTCAGTGTCTGGTGCTGGCTTGGACCACACGGGGCAGTGCCCAGGGCTGCTCCCAGAGCATTTCCCTTTCTGGCCCCTCAGCCAAGGCAGTGGTACTGGGATAACGGCACTGGGACAAGGCCTCACGAGATGGGGCTGGGGGAAAGTTGCAATGCACGCACAAACAGAACCATAAAGGTCGTAAAAGGTCTCTGAGATCCCCGAGTCCAACCCCGGCACATCCCCACCGTGCCACTGAACCACGGCCCCAAGCACCGCATCCCCACGGCTCTGGAACACCTCCAGGGACAGTGATTCCAATGCAAGACATCCATAAATCAATGCTAGGTCCGAAGGCTTGTGCATAAGTGTGCGAATTCCAACATAAGCTAATTAATTAACTAATTTACGCATGCGGGTGGCGCCGGTGCAAGTTTTTGTTTACATGCCGGAGCCCTCCAAGACGCCAGGGGGCGCTAAAGCACCTCGCCACTCTCTCGTCCCTCCTTGCCCAGCTTCCGGCTTTCGATGATGACGTCATTAGAGTGCGACGTGGTGACGCCCGCTGTCTGGCTGAGTAGGAGGTGAGCGCGGCGGCCCCGGGCCTGCCCGGTGCGGTTTCGTTTGGTTCGTCGCCGTCACCGCAGGCCGGCTCGGCCCGGCCCGCATGGCGCGGCGCTGAGTGGAGATGACCGATCAGGAGAACAACAACAACATCTCCGGCAATCCCTTCGCCGCGCTCTTCAGCTCCCTCGCCGACGCCAAGCAGTTCGCCGCCGGCCAGAAGCAGCAGCTGCGGCAGCTGGCAGGTCAGGGCCGGGCCGCGGGGCGAGGGGCCTGGTGAGAGCTCTGTTGCTGCCGAGGTGGGGAAGCGGGCGGCGGGCTGCTCGCTGGTGCCCTGTGTTCCTGCGAAGCCTTTCCCCGGCTGTGAGTGCTGAGGAAGAAGCTCAGGAGCTTTATTTTGCAGGAGAGGAAACTTCGGCCAGCCAGGATGACTCTGACAACAGCGTGTCCGAGAGCCTGGATGACTGTGATTACTCTGTGGCTGAGATCAGCCGCTCCTTCCGCTCCCAGAGGGAGCTGTGCGAGCAGCTCAACATCAATCACATGATCCAAAGGATCTTTCTCATCACTCTTGACAACAGTGAGTGCTCCTGCTGTCCCGCGGTTGTCGATGTGGCTTGCTTGTGAAGGCTTGCGTAGGGCCTCAGGGGGATGGGATGCTGGTGTTCTGTTCTCTGGATGAACAGTAGGAGGCATGGCCCCTCCTCAGACAGCAAGCTCTGCTCTGGTTCTTGTGCTGGTGTAAAGCAGCCTGGGAGGAACGCAAGGTGGAAAAGGTCCGTGTCCTTGAACCACGCAGCTGGTTCATATCTCATGTTCCCAGAGCCTTGAACAGAGCTTATGTGTTGGCTTTTCACCTGTGAGGGTTAGAGAAAACAGTGTTACACAACTGCTGTGAAAGACTGTTTCTGCCTCTATCCTTGAAAAAACATTCCTGAGAATGAGCATCTCTGAGTGTCATCCTCTGTGTGCAGCAAATGGAAGTATTGCTTAGCATGTCTCAGGTCTGGCACCAATGTGGCACCTCTGGTGCCAGTGTGCTGAGGAGCTCATGCTGCTCCTGCTAAGTAGGGTTGCACAGGACAAAGGTGTGAACAGAGAAACTCCCCGAGAGCTTGGGGTCTTGTGAGGACCCATGTAGTACCCCAAAGCTATTTCCTACAAGTGATATCAGTGTAAGAGTGCATCTTCTAATGATGTGGGTTCTGTGCTTGTGGAAAAACATCTTGCTGGATTCCCTAATGAAACGTGTTTTAAGCAGGAACTCATCAGATCTATGTGAAATTGGCCAGTGTTGCTGGGAGGTGGGCAATGCTTCCCTGCAGCAGCCAGTTGCAGACAACTGCTTTTGCCCCAGGCAGGATCCTGCTTGCAGATTTCACTTCCCGCAGCAATGTTCTATCAACCGGGACTACAGATTATGTATGTTCTCACCAGGTGATCCCAGCATGAAGAGTGGAAATGGGATTCCAGCTCGTTGTGTGTATTTGGAAGAAATGGCTGCAGATCTGGATGACCAAGACTGGCTTGACATGGAAAACATTGAGCAGGTATAATGACTGAGTGCCTCATATCTCATGCAGAGCAACGACTGTCCAGATAGAGACTGCATCAGGGCTACAAGAGATATGCTGATTGTAACCAGTCAAACTCTTAAAATCCTGTCTCGCAGTGGGGAATTTTGTATCTTCTATCTGAGATAAGTTGTTCCTATAGCAATGGTGACAGGCGAGGAGAGCTTAGCAAGTGCATAGTCTGTTTTTAAAAGAGGGTGGGTTTTTTTTTGCGTATTTCCTGAAGTAATTTTTCTCTTTCCTGGAGCCTTTTCACTTTCAAGCTGTCTTTTCTTGTATCTAGGCACTTTTTACCCGCCTGCTGCTGCAGGAGCCTGGAAACAACCTGATTTACATGACTTCTGCTGGCACACAGAATCTCTCTGCAGATCGAGATGCAGGGGAGAAACAAATTCTACGCTACCTCTATGCCTGTTTCCAGAGGGCAAGAGAAGAGGTAGGTGGAAGTTTCTGAGAAACTGAGGTAACTTTGTTATCTAAAAGCTGATCTTATCATGGCATGAGGTGGATATGCAGCCTCAGCTCTATTTTGTTCTTTCTGTGCAGATAACCAAGGTTCCAGAGAATTTGCTGCCCTTTGCTGTGCGCTGCCGAAATCTGACTGTGTCAAATGCTCACACTGTTCTTCTCACCCCAGAGATTTATGTCAACCAAAACGTGTATGAACAGCTGGTGGATCTGATGCTGGAAGCACTGAGAGGAGCACGTAAGTTTGAGTGAACTTAATTTATGTCTTAGTGAGGTTACTGTTAGAGTCGTTGTGAGGCTTTCTGTTTCGTTCTAGCTGCGTTTCTCTGCAAGTGCATTCGGCTCTCTGAAGGTTTAAATTTTGCAGTTGGAACAACAGTGAGATCTCCTGTCTCCTCTGAGGAGGTGTCTCTAAAAGGCACTCCAAATTCTTCTATCTGACTGCAGCAAGTAGAATTTTAACATTGGTAAAGCCAGCAAGACCGACACTGTGGCTCGGATAAAGCTTTGACTCCCTTTGTCATTAAAAGGAGGGCTGTGTTTGGGTTGTAGTGTATGCATACTCTAAGATCTGGCTGCACTGAGCACTGTCAGTAATTGTCTTGTGTCCCTTGCTAGATTTTGAAGACATGACTGAGTTTCTTGAGGAGGTCATAGAAGCCTTAACGATGGATGAGGAAGTGCGGACGTTTGGGGAAGTCATGGTTCCAGTGTTTGATATTTTATTGAGCAGGATCAAGGACTTGGACCTTTGCCAGATCCTGCTATACACTTACCTGGATATGATCCTCTATTTCACAAAGCAGAAAGATATAGCAAAGGTATGTGCTCTTCAGTTATCGAGAGCTGTTTGGTTGTCATGGGGAAACCCAACTGGTTGGGATAGTGTCATCTTAGTGTTGTCCTATGAATGCTTCTGTAGCATCGCTCAAAAAGACAAGAGGTAGAAGAAGTGGAAAAGGAGTTTGCATGTGGCAAGCAGACAGCAGTCCTAGAAGCTGATACTCTGTGGCACTTGTTGTGCTCTTCTCATTTTTAGAAATTCATCTTTACAATGCAGTTCTGATGGCTGCATTTCAGTTAGGCTGCTGCACGTTCAACTGTTTTCCCTAGGTTTTTGCAGGGTATATTCAGCCCAAGGATCCTAGCAATGGACAGATGTACCAGAAGACTTTGTTAGGTGCCATTTTAAACATCTCCTGCTTGCTAAAGACTCCTGGTGTGGTAGAGAATCATGGGTATTTCTTGAATCCATCCCGATCCAGTCCGCAAGAGATCAAGGTGCAAGAATCCAACATTCATCAGGTGAGACTGAAGTGTAACATTGCTGCTTCCCAATGGGTTTCATTGGTCTCTGCTTCTGGGTTCAAGTGAGAAGGCTGGATATTGGGGTTGTGTTCTTTTGCTCATTCTTCAACTGCCTGGCTTGTGGCTAAGCAAGTCGTAGAACCGCTGTAGCTTGTAGATTCTCCATCTGTAAGATGTGGATGGGTATAACTGCTTACTCAGGTTGTATCCAAAGTCTTCATACTGACCTCGTGTTTCTGCTGCTTAAGAAGTCATTGCTTGCGGAGTAGCTTTCTGAGCTTTGGGGAAATGATAGGGTGCTAGTAGGGCAGATCCCAGCACCATAGCTTAAGATGGTATATGGAGATAATCTACCCTTGTTGTAATTACTGTGAAATAGTTTATTTCAGTGCTTTTCTTGTAATTAAAACATTGGCTCACAAGCAGGTCGAATGACGAGCAGCGCTCTCTATGAAATTAAATAGCTTCCCTCCTGAGATCAGCAGCGCTAGTAGGATCCTAGATCTTTTCAGAAGAGAGGAGCATTGCAGAATAAGGCACAAACACAGCCCTCGTTCTGCGGAGAAGCATACCCAGGTGCAGGTGTTTTTCACAGAGAGCAAGATTTCCAGCCATGCATTCTTTCAGGGTCGTCGTTTCTGCCAAAAAATGTGTGAAGAATTTTGCTTATATTTCCCACAGAAACAACTTGCATTTCAGTGTGCAATTAATGTGTTAATTATTCTGGCCTCGGGTTTTGAGTTATTCATTATGTGTGTCTGGTGATTAATACAGGTGTCGCAGTGATAATTTACTTTGGAAATCCTTCCTTTTGAGGGTGGGATGTTGTCTGGACACGGGACAGCTCTGGAAGCATTAATAAGATAGTCAAAAGAAGCCTTCAGATTATGACTCCTTCAACCATTTTCTGTTTCCTGTAACAGTTTATGGCCCAGTTCCACGAGAAGATCTACCAGATGCTCAAGAACCTGTTGCAGTTGTCTCCAGAGACAAAGCACAGGATTCTGTCCTGGCTTGGAAACTGTCTGCACGCTAACTCAGGCCGTACCAAAATCTGGGCTAATCAGATGCCAGAGATCTTCTTCCAGATGTATGCCTCAGATGCCTTCTTCCTGAATTTGGGAGCTGCCCTCCTGAAGCTGTGTCAGCCCTTCTGCAAACCAAAATCTCCTAAGCTGCTAACTTTTAACCCCACTTACTGTGCCCTGAAGGAGCTAAATGAAGAGGAGCGGAGGAGTAAGAATGTACATATGAAAGGTATGTCCCAAAGCTGTGGGAGCAAGTGAAGTAAAAGGGGATCTTCTCAGTTCTTAACCACTCCAGTGCACGCTTTCTGTACGTTTGTAAAGGGTGAGTTAAGTGAGAGACTACAGAGGAAAAAGTGGAAGAGATGAATTCAAATAAAACACTGCCCACTGTCACTTACAGACGTTTCATATTAGCAGGAGGAGCTCTCTTGAGCCCCTAACAAAGCTTAATGCAAAGATGCTTTTAATTCTAGGTTTGGAAAAAGAAACGTGTTTGATACCTGCTGTGACTGAACAAGAGCCAGAGTTTGCAAACAGCTACAATCTGGTGACAGAAAACCTGGTTCTGACACAGTATACCCTTCACTTAGGATTTCACAGGTAATGATTCTAGAGCAGTGTGTGTTCTTACAGAGCTGGCCTCTGAGAAGGTGTTAGAGGTGCTACTGAGGCATGCGCTTTGAGAGAGGTTTTATGTCTTTAGGCTTAAATAGTTAATATTCAGAAATAATGTGAAAGCTCAGGCTTTAGGTAAAAGATTGTTCCCAGTGCTGTTATGCATCTGCATACGGTTACATGCGTTTTTAGTAAATATTCAGAGTTCAGAGTATTCCAGTTGAGTTGCCAAATGCATTTTGACTGACAGGCTGGCTAACTTAGTGAAGAATTTTGCTCACTTGGGTTCAGTCAGAGCTAACAGCCTTACAGAATCCACATGACTTACAGTATTTTAACAGCTAGGTGCTGGATTGGCAGGGCTTGCTCAGTTCTGCTCCCTTCTCTGGGAGAGCAGGCCTCTGTCCTTTTGCTTATCTACTAGAGTGCATCTCAGTAGCACAGCGTGAGGTGTCTGAACTGCTCCACTAAATTGATTTTATTCAAAGCAGCAGTGCAAGGTAACTGGCCGTTTCCAGGAAACAATTTTCTGGACACCAGAATGCACTATTTTTATAGCTTTCTTCTCTAAATTGTTGCCTGGATACTATGAGGTCACCACTGATTCAAGCATAGTCCCCTTCTGGTTTATTATCTAAATATAGAAATAGATGAAAAAGTTATGCAAGTGGCTTGTTGCTGGGAAACTGAAAATGTCACCTCCCAGGCTTACCCACACCCTGACCTTGGTAACCCAGCAAGGTTTGCAGCTGCGTGGGCTCATTGTCTGCACCACTGCAGAGTGCTCCATAGGAGCTGCTGCTTTACCAGGCTGCTTAGCAGACCTCTTTGGTATTTCAGGAGGATTTCTTGTCCTCTCAAGCCCTGGCTTGCCTTTCTTTATGCATTTCTTGCTGCTGACCCCTGAAGCAGATGATTTGCAGGGAAATAACTTAAACAGAAAAGATACTTGCCTGCTCCACAGAACGTCTCTAACAAACAAGCTAACAAGCACGGTGACTTCTGTATTGCTTAGGCAGTCCGTACTGAATTTAATTGCATCTTGTCTGATCCCTGGCCTTGTTTTCCCCGAGTAGGTTGCATGACCAGATGGTAAAGATAAACCAAAGCCTTCACCGCCTGCAGGTAGCGTGGCGAGAAGCTCAGCAGAGCTCCAGCCCTGCTGCTGACAGCCTCAGGGAGCAGTTTGAACGCCTGATGACCATCTATCTCTCCACGAAGACAGCAATGACGGAGCCACAGATGCTGCAGAACTGCCTGAATCTGCAGGTGTCCATGGCAGTTCTCCTGGTACAGCTGGCTATAGGAAACCAAGGGACTGAACCTCTAGAGCTGACGTTTCCATTGCCAGGAGTGGAAAACAGTGCATTGGCCTATGTACCAGGTGAAGCTACTTCTCCTGCTGGTTTGCGCTGCTGCATGTAAGGGTCTGAATGTGAAGCAGCTTAAGAAGTGCTCTGTTCAGAGTACTTATGCACTCATGGCCTTATTCTTTAAGATTCCTTAAGCACCAGGGTTTCCCCTTAATTTTTAGCTTTGTGAAGGCCGAGTTATAGAACATGTAAGAGAGGGTAGTGTGAGTCAGCTGCAACTTCAACCATGTCAGCACCGAGATCATAGCACCCAAAACAGGCAGAGATCTCTCAGTTAACCCAGCAAGCTAGTCCTGGTGCTGTCTAGATGAATACTGGAAGCGTTGTCCAAGGAAGTGCTTTGCTTTCCAGGGGAGAGGATACAGTGCTGCTGCTGACAGCATTTCTCTTTGCACAGAATATTCTCTTTGAAGAGGGTCATGAACTCTCATAACATTTGCAGCTCTTTCAGGGAACACTTTGGATTTTGATTGCTGCTGACCTTTTAAAGATCCTGTGCATCGCCGTGGTGCTAAGTTTGGCCAAATCCTGCATTGATTTACTGATCTCCCAGTGCACTGAATTCTGTTGTGTTGAGACTTTCTTCCCTTGAGCTTCTGCTGTGTAGCAGTGCATAATATCAGTGGGGAGCTGCTGGGTGTCACCCATGTGAAGTGGCTTTTGAGATGAGTGAAGCGAATCCTGAGCGTTAGATTTCTTCAGGCTCTGTATTCTTCATGATTTTGGTGTTCTGCTAAAACATGCTGTGTGAGCTGCCCGATGAACTAATATGCAGCCTCTCCTCACAGAATTCTTTGCAGATAATTTGGGTGACTTCTTCATTTTCCTGCGGCGTTTTGCTGATGACATCTTGGAGACTTCTGCTGATTCTCTGGAGCACATCCTTCACTTTGTTACTGTTTTCATGGGTGATGTGGAGAGGTACGTGCAGCCCCAGGTGTAAACCCTTTATACTTACTGCAAAGCACCTGGATAGAAGCGAAAAGGTGGGAATTGTCAGAGGTGCCTTGGGGCTCAGCTCCTACATCTGTAGGTTGCCTGATCTCTTTGGAAAAATCAAATTCTGCTCACAGAAGGCACTAAAAGCTGCCTGAAGAACTTGTGCTTCACAGGAGGCAAACAGAATATTCAGTGTCTTAATACTTGTTAAGTCATGCTGTGCAGGAGCATGGGCACCCAGAAACTAGGTGCCAGCGAGCACTGAGCAAGGAAGGTTTGGCTGTTGCTGTAACAGTAACTGCTGCTCATCTGGAGATGTTGTTGAGTGAGTTTTTCCAACACTCCCGATACTTCTTATGGCCTGAAGTTGTTACTTCTGTGCTTGCTGGTTACCCTGGCATTCTCATCTACACAGAGGGCGTATGGCTGCAAGAGCACTAAGAGTGTGCTCCAGCTGGAAATCACTACCTAACCAAAATGTACTTGTAAGATTACTTATTTTGCTGCTTCCCATGGTGCTGCGTATGTGAAAATGAGCAAGTATGGTGTTGAGTAGAATGCAGATGCTAGTCGTGGTCATCTGGGTGTGGATTAAAGCACTGTATTTACCAAAAACTAATTTTGAAAGGGTTTTGAGTGGGAGTTGGTAGAGATGCAGAGAATCAGATGTTGTTCCCAGCAGAACTTGTCTGTCTTTTAACATGGGTGCTTTGCTTTATGCTCCTTTATGACATAAGAAACTGCTTTGTTAGAGACGTTTTGCTAGTTGCTGCAGGAGCATATTGGAGTTGAGCTCTAAGTATCCCTTTGAATTCTACTGTTTTTTCTCTTGCAGAATGAAAAATCCTCATCTGAGAGCCAAGCTGGCAGAAGTGCTGGAAGCTGTGATGCCTCATTTAGATCAGGCCCAGAATCCACTTGTCTCCAGTGTGTTTCATCGTAAAAGAGTGTTCTGCTCTTACCAGCATGCTGCCCATCTTGCTGAGGCACTTATCAAAGTCTTTGTGGATATTGAGTTTACTGGTAAGCAAGGAAGGTGAAGAGGTGTCTTCCTTCTGTAAAATTGGTATTCAGGTTTTGAAGTGCTTTGGTGTAAAAGGAGGAGTCTCTTTGTGCTTTGTTGAACTGCTCAGTTGCATTCCAGCGAAGCACCAGTCTTTCCAAAATTCTGGCTTGCACAAAACCACACGGATAGGAGGTGTACCTGTCAAAGGGCAAGTGTTTGTTGGTGCAGCAGTGCTTGTGATTTGCCATTCCCTTCTACTGTGGAATTGGTTGTGTTGTTTTGAAGTCGGTGACAGGTCTCTGAGTTCTCCAGGAGCTGTTCTTTATAATCCCCTGAGAGCAATAGGAAACACATGCTGTTAGAGGAAATGCATATGTGTAGCTGAGGCGGTCATTTTCCTTCCCAGGGGGTTCTGTTGGACTCTGTTGGTTTCCTGCCGCCCTACATACGATTGGCACTTCCTGCTCTTTGAAATCGGAGAATTACTCAAGAGCTGAAGTGCTGCCCTTCTCATTTGCTTGTGTCTGTTTCTGCTTGGGATGCTGTCAGGCACACGGACTATCCATTGACTGCACCCTCCTGTTGTAAAAGTATCCCAGGTGATCTTAAAAAGCTGTGATCCCGGCAGCCACTCGTGCCTCCCCCTGGCTCTTGTTCCGCAGGACTTGCCCGTTGTACCCTATGGATTCTTAGCTCAGCCTGGTCACAGCAGTGGTAACAGTCAGTAGGAGCTGCTGGACCCTTTTGTTGAGGGAGTGATGGTGAAACTGTGCTTTGACCGCTTGCTGCCTATTGATGCATTCAGTACCCCAGCTGGGTGGTCGGTATTTCAGCTTTCTAAAGAAAACGCAGCCTGCTCCCACACAGTGCTGAGCAAACATTGAAAAGGAGTTAAAAATCCCTGCCTGTGCCCACGGCCAAAACGTGGTGCTCTCGCTTCTGTCTAGGTGACCCTCATCAGTTTGAGCAGAAATTCAACTACCGCCGTCCGATGTATCCCATCCTGAGATACATGTGGGGCACGGATTCATACCGACAGAGCATAAAGGTAAGGCAAGCGATGTAAATGTAAGCGTGTCTGCGTAGCTCTTTACGGAGCATATAGATTTGTGTCTTGCCGTTTGGGCTGTGTCAGAGCGGTAATCAGTTTCTTGTTATTTGCAGGCTTTGGCTGATTATGCCTCAGAGAACCTGGAGGCAATGAATCCCCCTCTTTTCCTGCGCTTCCTTAATTTGCTCATGAACGATGCAATTTTCCTGTTGGATGAAGCCATACAGGTAGGGTTTTGTGTGTATGCTGCAGGCATCGTGTAGAAATGGTTCTTACTCCCTTTTAGATGGCTGATTACAGCAGTGCCCTTTTATCTCCAGAACAATATTAATATACTTATGTTCTTTGGGTGAATCCTTGCAGTAGGTACTTGCTGGGAAACTCAGCTGTGCCAGGTTCATGATCTTGCAAGCGTCAAGTCTGGTATAGCAGAAGTCATGGAAGAAGGGACTGTGGCAGAAGTAGGGTGGGGTCTGGGACTGCACTCACAGGGCACTTGATTCCATTCCCCTTCATCCTGGGAGATGGATCAGAACAAAAAGAAACAGAAAAGCTTTCTCTTTTTCTTCCCAGATGGAGAATGAAGCGCTTGCAGGGTCAGAAGGAAATCTGCCTGTTGTTAATCTGGATGCAGCCAGGCTTTAAATGAGTTCTGCAGTTTTTGATTATCAAATCCCCTTGGCCTTTCCTCAGGTGGTGTTGGCTAATAAGGACCTTTTGTCTCTAGGCAATTTTCCATTAGGTTTACAAGGCAAGCTTCAGCTGAATTTGTGTCCCTGAGGTGGGATGATTGTCTCACCGTGCCTTCCAGAGCCTCTTGGTGCTGCCAGAAAGCGCTTTTGTGGAGCTTTTACCTGTGGCAGAATGGAGGCTGGCAGATCAGACAGGTCACATGGATAGCACACGTCTGGTTTTGGACATCGACAGACTTGATACAATTTGTCAGTATGAGCAGTTGTATGTTTTATTACAGTTATGCAGTTATGAGCCCTTTCAGATGCTCTACCTTTTCCTCCCGTAACTGGCCTCTGTCAGAATGGAGCAGATAATATCTGAGGTCTTGCCATGAAGTTTCTTAGGGCGGTGAGAACACGAAGGCATTGGAACACAAGTGAGCTCTCATTTCTTGCTTGTTAGAGCTTTTGAAACCAAATTAACTCACGGCATCCCGCTCTTGAAAAATAGGCTTTGGTTTTGCTGCCTCTGTCTCCAGAGATCAGGCGGATGAGCAGTGAGATTTGATGCTTTCTGTTAACGTGGCCTAGACGTGTGAAAGTGGAATTTGCTGTAAGAAGAGTTGGCACCGTTATGCTGATTCACCAGAGGAGATGATTTGCAATGTGGATGCTCTCTGTGCTAAGCACTCAGAAGCTGTGCTGAACGTCTCTGACAGTTGTCTTGGTTCACTGAGGTTCTTTTCTGCTTACATTGGTGCTGGCAGAAGGTTACAGAGTGAAGGTTCTGTGAGGAGCAATCCTAATGTAATCCATACTCACTACAGACATTCTGGTTTTTAGCATCTCCCTGCCAGTGTTCTCAGGTGGTGATGAGGGAGCACTCTGGGTTAGCTTTCGTTGCTTATTTGTTGCCTGTTCTCCTGAGGCTGCTGTAGGAGATGCATTCCATGCTTCTGTAACAAGCACACGTGCCTCTTCTGTGCCCTGAAATGACTGGCTGAAAGGAAAGCATCTTAGTCTGCTTTACTCACACAGCTGCTCCCGTGTGTTTCTCTGCCGTGTCTTTACAGTACCTGAGTAAGATTAAAATTCAGCAGATAGAGAAGGACCGTGGTGAGTGGGACAGCCTGTCCCAGGAGGCTCGTCGGGAGAAGGAGTCCAGCCTGCAGATGTTTGGTCAGCTGGCTCGCTTCCACAACATCATGTCCAATGAAACCATTGGTACTCTGGCCTTCCTGACATCAGGTAGGAGGAGCAAATCCTGCCCGCTGGGACCTAGAGAACTGCATTGCCTGGGAATTGGGCGGGTCTGGTTCAACTTAAGGATTGTCAGAGAGGGACTGGATTACCGTGAAGCTCAGGGAACTGTTGGTTTCTGTTCCAGAAATCAAGTCCCTGTTTGTGCATCCCTTTCTTGCTGAACGCATCATCTCCATGCTAAACTATTTTCTGCAACACCTGGTTGGCCCTAAAATGGGAGCTTTGAAAGTGAAGGATTTCAGCGAGTTTGACTTCAAACCACAGCAGCTAGTTTCTGACATCTGTACGATCTACCTGAACCTTGGGTATGTGACAAGGGAGTGCTGGAGGTGGGATGTCAGAAGTGCTCGTGGAGAAGAACGGCCTTTGGGTGCTTTTAAGTATAAACAGGTTTTTGTTGCCTTTTGGACACCGATGATGTTTGCAAGGAATTGGAAATCTAATTTGGCCTAAAGTGGGACTAGCTGTGATGTGCGCACCAAAACCTGCACTGGGATGGGAGCTGCAGCTGCAGTTAGGTGGACATCTGGGGTAGCAGAGTCCTGTGACCTCCTTTGCCACAGGCTGGGAGTGTCTTCACAGGAACTCTGTGTACAGAAGTCCTTAATGGGCCTTTCAGAAGCATGTTGTGCTCTTCTGTAACTGTTCTTGGGTTACGCAGGGAAAACAGTGGCAGTGCAGCTAGTGAGAGTGGAAGTTGAATGTAATCACAGTTAAATTCATCCCATGGGTCACTTCGGAGAGGACCTAGGAAAAACATTTGATTACAGTCAAGCTTTTCTCTCGATACCATGTAACTCGAGTTCCTTGCTCTGGTAACACAGCCATTGAGGGCACTGTGTTTTGCAGCCAGAGGAATAGGAATTCTTAAACTACTGCTTTTTTTCTTTCACACTGTGGTCCAGGGATGAAGAAAACTTCTGTGCCACAGTACCGAAGGACGGCCGTTCCTATTCACCAACACTCTTTGCCCAGACGGTGAGGGTTCTGAAGAAAATCAATAAGCCTGGCAACATGATAGTGGCTTTCAGTAACCTGGCTGAGAGGATCAAGGTGAGAAGCAGATAGGCTAAAAGCCAAAAAGAAACGAAACTGGCATCCTTTTCCATCTGTTTCTGGCTTCGCCTTTGCCATGAAGCTGCAGTTCTGGGTGCTTTATCTGAAGTGTATGTTTGGACAGCTGAGAAGGCTCCTTTATGGCATAGACCTCTACAAGTTTTTGCGTGCAGTTCTTGAGTGCCTCTACAGATGTACGAGCATATAGCATGAGAGAAGAAATGCATGGTGGCTTATAGTGAGGCTTGGCTATTGAAGTTTGTCAGCTTCTAGTGGCAAACGCGTTCGTGCGTTAGATCAGGCTCTCCAATCTGTTCTGTGTTTTTGTGATTTGTGACTCTGTTAAACAGCCACTGCCCTGACCAGCTGTGCTACTTCTGTGTTCCAGTGAGGTGTTTTTTCAGTCATGGTGACGTTAAAAGCAAACCTGTTTTTGAAAGGAATTGGAACAGCGCTGGGAACTCTTAGGTTTTAAAGGCTGTGTGTGCCTGCCAGTCTCTTGCAGACCGTCAGCAGCAGGAGGAGGAGACGTATGCAGACGCTTGCGATGAGTTCCTGGATCCTATCATGAGCACTCTGATGTCTGACCCAGTAATCCTGCCATCATCCCGTGTCACCGTGGATCGGTCAACCATAGCCCGGCATCTACTCAGGTATGAAATGTAGGCTTCAATGCATCCTTGTTTGTATTAAGCTTCCTTTGTCATTGACTGCTTTTCACGGGGCAAGGACTTGTGCTTTTCCAAGTTGGAAGCTTGGGATAGGGTGGGATATGCAGTCTTGGGGTGATATATTTCACTTATCTAATGGTATCCGGTGGCACATAGGCTCAGTGTTGGCTGAGTAAGTTCACCTCACTTAACAGCAGGAAGGTTGCGCCAGTTTTCCTGACCAGTCTGGTTGTTTTTTTTCCTAGCAAATGGGCTGTTAAGGTAATCTCCTCAATGCTCTCTTTCAGTGATCAGACAGATCCTTTTAATCGGAGCCCACTCACTATGGACCAGATTAGACCAAACAGGGAGCTTAAAGAAAAGATTCAGCAGTGGCTTGCGGAGAGAAAAAAGCAGAAGGAGGAGCTGGAGGACACCCTGAACTGAGAACAAAGATCTCCATACCCAGACGTGCGATCGTTGACGAGATAAATGTCTTGCAGTGGTGATGGCAGTTTCTCCAGAGCATCCATGAAACTTGCCACGTGAATGAAGAATACACCCAGTGTATTGCACCGCATCTGGAATCTCTCCTCGTGTCTTCTTTTCTCTCTTATTCTGTCTTTCCTTTCAAGAATTACTGTTTAATACCAAGAATTTCCACTGCGCTGTAACTTCCTCACCTCTGCATCTTGGGAAGTTTCAGCCTCTTCTAATTGTCCTATTGCCCTGTCCCTATACTAATTGTTCTTTGTGTTGGCTAACAACTGCCATGTTACTTTTCCAGTGACACCAAAAATGTTCTTTGCTACCCCAGCCTCTCTTCTGTTGCTGTTGACTCCCAAGTTGTTAAAATGATGTAATCTTGTTTACTGTGAAAGCGATGCCTTCGCATCTGCAGCAGCTCCGAAGTTCAGACGGGGGCACGGACTGAAAGGGGACAGTTATGCAAACGTGTACATGCTGATTGTGGAGCGGGGTTTCTTTTTCAGATGATATATGGGAATAAGGGGTGACAAAATGCAATATTTAGATACTTGTACAGTCGGCTGCGAAGGTGTAGCAGCTAATAGAGCTCCTGTACGGAGAAATTAGTTGCAGAAAAGCTTCTGCTTTAGCCGGGAGGGATGACAAGGCTGCCTGTACTTTCGGAGGAGCTTGTAATTAGCGGTTTCTTGCGGTCGGTGAATGAGAGCACCTGTTGTGTCAGAGCTCTTCAGGAGCCGCGCTGCCTCACGCTCAGGCTGTGTACATTCTCCCGAGGAACGCTATAAATCCTCTCTGCCTTCACGCCGTCCCTCGCTTGGTGGTTTATCGCCGCGCTTGGGGGTACAGGGAAGGCGCGGCGGCGGCACCGGCACCGGCACCGTGCGGGTCTCGAACCCGGGACCTTCGGGCGCCGCGCCCCGCCTCGCTCACGTGGTGCGGGGTCCTTGTGCCGCTGCGCGGGCTGCCCGCGGCAGACGCCTGCCGGGCGAACGGAGAGCAGGCGTTGCGGGCAGGCGCGGCGGCGGGGTCCTGCGGCGGCAGCGGGGTGACTTTCAGGCATGGCGCAGGCCGCGCAGAAGCTGGTGCAGCGCCTCGGCACCCGCGGGCCTCAGCTCCTGAGCGGTGAGCGCCGGGCGGCCGCTCTGTGCCGCCGTGGGACGGGGCGGGAGGGTCCGGCTGTGGTTCTCCGCCGGCTCCGTGCGCTGCGCTGGCGGGGAAGGGCGCCGGGCCTGGGCTGGGGGCCGGGAGGGGCGCGCGGACCCTTCTGGCGGCGGTGCGGGACGCGTGTGAGCGGAGCCCGCTGTCTGCCGCCGGGGCTCACCCTGCCTGCTCTATTTTTACTCCTTCTAGCTGCTGTAGCGTACTCGAAGCCTCGCCTGGCCACGTTCTGGTATTATGCCAAGGTCGAGCTTGTACCTCCAACTCCCGGTGAGATCCCCAAGGCCATCGACAGCATGAAAGCCATGGTCAGGAGCTTTCAGTCCGGTCGCCTGGCGCAGCTCACGGTCAAGGTAACGGCTGGCTGAGTGGGGATGGATGTAAATAGGCGGTGTGTGCTTCCCTTCAGGCATAGCCAGCCGTTCTGGTTAACAGCTCTCAGGTAGGGCTGCGTGTGGCAGTGTAAATCCAGCCTGCCTTATTGCATCTAGAGTATTGCTTCTGCTTTTTATTGCCTGCTTAGACAAGGCTGCTTGCAGGACCCTTGTTTGCAAAACAAAAAACAAAGCAGCTAAAATCTGACCTCAGAGCAGTTGCTGGCTCAGTGTCTGGTCAGCCATGCGTCTGTAGTTATTGGTGCTTCTGCCCTACTACATTTGTGTTAGGAGTGTTCACAGAGCCAGGGGTTGGTCTTTGTGGTTTGCATCTGCCGCAGTCCTTCTGTCATTCATGGGCGTTTCTGAACGTGACCTTGGTGTCTGTTAAGAACAGTGTGAGAGAGCTGCGTAGCAAACAGTCAGGCGTTCAGCTTATTTTCTGTTTTCTCCTTCCTGGTATCTATGAAGAGTGTTTTAAGGTGCATTTAACCTCCAGGGTGTTTTGTTGTGGTGAGGTTTAGGATCTGTGCTGAACAATTCTGATTAGGCTCAGTTGTGGGGGAAGATGTGCCTTATAAGGATGGTATTTTATGCTGAAATAACTTGTGGAGATGGGAGCTTTAACATCCGTGTCTCATACTGGCCTTGAGGAGTTCCTGCTCAGCTGGACAACCTGTGTCCTGCTTGGTGCAAGTCGGAGATGTGCAGCTCTGGTGCTGCTTCCCAGCACAGTGAGCTTCCATCCCATTGCCTGCATGTCCACGAGGGAGCTGAGACTGCATTTTCTGCCCGGAGCCTGATGTTAGGTCATCTACTACTACACTTTGGCTGTGTCTTTGTTGCTCACGCATTCCCCAAACCGGAACCTTAATGAATATGAAAACCTGATCAATTGGATAGGGGACAAGTCAGCCAGCTGAGGTAAATTTGCCATCACCCGGAAGAATCCCTCATTTTAGATGAGGTTTTTGATAATGCTTGAAATCACTCAGGCACGTTAAGGCTTGTGCTATTCCTTTGTGACCATTTTATTCTCTGCTGGTCAGCTTATTTTCACAGTGTTGGTTTCTGCTGTTAAAAAGGGCCCTCTGCTGCAACCCTTGAATTACTGTTTTTTCTCAACCATCTACCTATGGACCTTTCCCCATGTTTCTTTCAAGTCCCTCTGAAGAGGCATCCCATTGCCTCAGCACTCTCAGCAGCTCTATTGCTGCCTTTCACCTGCTGCCTGCAGAGAAGCTGGCTCAGACAAGTTTCCTTCCTCCTGCTGCTGCCTTTGCTTAATTCAGCACACTAAGCAACCTCGTCTGAACTGAGGATTTCTGTTGTCAGCTTCGTCTGCGGAGGACATCGTATTGTCTCTATTGCTCACAAATGCAATTCAAAACTATGTTTAATACGTGTAAATAAGAGGTACGGCTTGTGAAGGAACAGTGCTGGCTGTCGCTTCCAGAGGAAGTGCATGGTGCAACTGAGATCAGCATTTGTTAACTGCAGAGTGGTGTTCTCTGCAAAGCTAGTTCAGCTCTTTGGGAAACCATTCCCCGTGGGAATCAATATGTGTTAAGCAGGTGTTCTGAACTCAGTAACTTAAGGCTGGCATTTCAGCAGATACCTGACAGTGTGTTCTGTTCAGTACCAGAAGAAATCATATATACAAAGACTGGATAAGCCCGGGGATGGAAGAGTTCTGCAGTCTCTTCAGGCTCTGACAATTGCAGACTGTGAGTCACAGGCAATCAGCACACAGAGTGGTGTTTTCAAGACACGGTTTCACCACCAGCATTCTAGCTTGACATGCTTTCCTTGTACCATGAAAAACAACTGAGCTGCTGTCAGCTGCCTTGAAGCTCAGAGCGTTTAGGGGTCAAGAGTTGAAAGTGTTTGAATGTTTCAGCATCGTTTCAACTCTTCCACAACTGTACCAGAGCTGTGCTGTGTTCCCTGGGCTCCTGTCATTATCTGCTCAAGTGGAGAGAGTAGGGAATGGATTTGCCCAGCAGCCTGGAAGAGCTGTGTCATCTGTTTGGTGCATTGCTTGGCATTGCTGAAATTCAATTTGTTCCCCGCAGGTATGGTTTTAGAGCCCTTTAAGAAGATCACTTCTAAAACAAAATGTCAGCTGATGCGGTATTTAACGTTTTAGAACCATTTTAACAGCGTGGCCTGTTGAGGGGTGGATGAACGTGATAAACACTAGCTTGCACATCTGGTTTTGGCTTAAAATGTTGTCTTGCCAATGGGATGACTGCTTTGCTAGTCATGCATGGTGTTTGATTACAAGAGCAAGAAAGGAAGCTGTTGCAGGAGCAAATATTCTAAATTGTGGCTTTTTTTCTTTCAGGAAGCGCTGAGGAACGGTTTGGTGGCCACAGAGGTGCTGATGTGGTTTTACATTGGTGAGATCATAGGCAAACGAGGCCTGATTGGATACAATGTTTGAAGACTCGACCTCAGTAACACAGCGTTCGCTGCTGCGGCCCTGAGCCTGTAACACAAATAAAGCCAGGAGCTGATGTAGAGTTGTTGTGGTCTTTTTGCAGTGGTTGGGATGTGAGCCTGGCTCTGACCCGGCAATGTCACCAGTAGCGGAGAACGGCTTCTCTAACACAGCTGCCTGATGGGCAGCTTAGCACAGCAGGACATGCTGGTGACATGACTCACTTTCCTCTACCCCTCCCTCAAAATGCGAGGTGGTATTAAAGCTGGCTTTGGTCAGTACTGCTGCTTAATCATTATTTCTGTGCTCGATGTTCGGATAACTTCTATGCAACAAGCTGCAGTGCTGCAGAAGTGTAGAGCCTGGCCGTTTCAAACTGACTGTATAAATGCTTTCACTTGTTTCTGAATATGTTTAACATCAGACAGCGAGAACAAGCAAGAAATCACAGTGTTTTAAGGTATCAGAGGATACCTCGGCATTGTATATATGGTATGGTCTCCTAGCATCGTTCTGTGCGGTTTGGTTTCAGGTGAAACTTGTGCTGGAAGACTTTGAAGGTAAGCAGAACGGTACTGTGCACATCATCTTAACTCACACACGGCTAATGAGCGTGAGCTGCCTAGAAGTTCACAACCTTGCTTATTTTTAAACAGACTCTGTACAGCCGTACCTGTAGAGCAACTTGGTGAGATGAACTGCGCTGCAACGCAGTCCCCTTCTCTCTGATTTGTAAAAGGAGGTCTTTGAAGCTTTCGGTTTTGTTAGAACGAGGCTTAACTGGTTGGTTTTTTTTTTAGTTTACTGTCTTAGAAAATGGTCTCCGGTCAGTAATATTTCTTGTTGTTGCATTGCCTGGGGCTGTTTTCAGGTGGTCCTTTGATCCCCTGGGCCCTGTGTTAAGCTCCTTGGTGACCCTCAGCCCTCCAGCCTGGCTGCCCCACGTCGCTCGCAGCTCTGGCGAGGCTGTACTTGTAGCAGAGTTAGCGTTTCTGCCTGCAGCAGTCTCAACTCCCCCAGCAATTCGTGGCAGGAAGAAGCCTCGCAGGGTCTCTGGGATGCTTTGGATAGGCAGCACAGGAAGCAGCCACAGGCAGCAAGTAGCACATTAGGGAGGTACAAGTGTCACTCTGGTTATTTTCCAGAGCTGGTCACTGGAGCGGCACTGTGCCTGCATTTCTGTTTGATGGTGGGACTGTGGGCTTCAGATACTGCTGTCTGCTTGGCATCCCAGCAGGCTCCCAACAAACAATGCGTTTCTGTTGCACAGAAGGGTCCTTGACCCAGCAGCTGTGGGAGTGCTTCTGAGAAAGCAGAGCACAAGTGAAGCCTTGGAGGAAGATGCTGATGGGCGGCACTATTTTCTCTTGTAATCTGCATGTGCTGTCCATGTCCCCACCCCAGAGGCCAATTGCCCGGTGTTCAGAATTCACCACGGAACGTAACTGCACCACTGCTGTTTGTAGGGAGCGCAGCTTCACAGGGAGGACCTCCTGCGGCTCCCCGCTTGCTCCTGACCCAGAGTGGTACCAGGCCTGCAAAGAGCACAGCTCCCCAATGGCACGGCCACAGTTCCCACTGCTAACAAAGGATGCATAGGCAGGAGAGATTGCTTGAGATGGCTTTGAGGCAGCCAGCTGTGTACTTATGGCAAGCAGCTGCACAGCATAGGTTACAAACTGAGAAGACAATGCTGGACTTATTTCACTGGAGGGTAAGACATTCTCAGCCCTTTTAGTGCAAAGTTTGCCAGACCTGTGACCAAGGTGCTGGTCATCTGCACAAGGCAGACGGGGAAAACAAGGCTGAAAGAACTTTTGGACTTCCACAGGTAAGTCCATCAGGATCAGGCTTCCAACCTGCTGCTTCCTCTTTTCCTCAAATGCCTCTGAGGAGATAAAAGTGTTTGTGCCTGGTGCAGACAAGCATCTGTGGGCCTAGAAGAGCCCTTTCACACCTGGAAGTTGTTGGGTGCACCCATTAGTTACTTTGCTGATAACATAGTTTGCTATTTTTCACCAACCTTTGAGCGTGTGACTCTTAACAAAGGGCTGAAGCCTGATGCCCCAGCCAAGCAGCGAGTGCACAAGCAAGCAGGGATGCTTTCTCCTTGCTCAACAATACCTATGCACATCCCAGTGTGTACTGGGTGTTTTGGGGCCGATTGCTCTGTTTCAAGTAACTGAATGGCACTTAACTAAAGCGTGGCTGTCTACAGGTGCTTGGGAAGGGTTCTCCGGCCTCTTCTCCCACACTGCTCTGCTGTCAGATACACTGCAGGGGAATGCAGTGAATCCCAAGTGTGGTTGTACACAGTGGGTCCAACGTGTTGGAGGAGCCTGTTACACAAGTAAGCACATGATTAATGTGTGTGTGTGTGGGGGGGGGGGGTGCTCGTTTCTTCTGCTTCTGAGTGACAGCCTTGCAAACTACTGCTGGACATTCCTGATTTCCCAGTTCCATAATCCATCACCCAGCTGCGAGGGGAACCTGTTGAGCCTCATAGAGGTGGGCTGTAGCACATATACTGGGTGACAGAGGTCAAATGTGGGATTAAAAGCGTGACTGATCTGCAGAAGGTTTCTGGCCCCAGCATAAAGGAACCAACCAGAAGGCAAGTCTACAAGGACCTACTGTGCCACTTGTGTGTTGCTTTTGCCAGGATGAAAGCATGCAGTGAAATCGGGCAGCTCTGGGCCATGTGCTGCAGTTTGCTGCTGGATTGCAGGGGCTGTCAAGCTCCCTTCATAGGGAACATGAAATTCAACTTGACTAGGAAAGGCTTGGACACGCTCCAGTCCTCTTCATGCTCCCTGGAGCGACAGAACCCATCTTATTTTAATAGACACCGAGGGAGGGAGAAGGAGTCCTAATGAGAAGTCCTCTCAGCGCCGACCCCCAGCCCTGCGCTGTGCACCCCAACCAGCCCGCACAGCCCCTGTTTGTTTGCTTTTGTCATCTGCCACTCTTTCCCTCCAGCCGACAACGAAGCTCGAACGGCACCAGGTATTTCCCCTCTTGCACACACCGGGTTTGCCTGACAGCTGCGGCTCGTGTCTGGGCAGTGCTGTTTTCCAAGGGAACAAAGCGGCACTTGTAGGAATTTAACCCCATTCTCCCCGCACGGCACAGCGCGGAGGTGAGGCCACGCCGTGACATCAGGGCTCCGGAGCCAGCCTCTCTCCGGCACCATTCCCGCTCCTCCGCGGCGATGACGGCGGGAGGGCCCCCGCAGCAGCCCCGGGGAGCGGCAGGTAGGCAGCGAGCGGGGCCGTGGGGGGAGTGGGGAGGACGGGCGGCGGGGCCTCGGCTGCCGTGAGGCACCTACCTGCGGGTGGGCCTCCTAGCAGGCCTGGGGCCCGCGCCCGGGACGGGGGGACGACGCGGCAGTTCCGAGGGCTTGCGGCCGCCCTCTGCGTCGCGGTCCCCTCCCCTCCCCCCCGCCGAACCCCGCGAGGCCGCCGCCGCCCCCGGGCCCACCGCCCGCCCCGCGGCCTGGCTGCGCGCCGCTGCGGCGCGGGATGCCCTCCCGCGCCTCACGCCCCATGCCCGGCCCGGGGCTGCGCCGAGCGGAAGCCCCGCGCCCCGCATACGGCCCGGCGCTATGCAGGGGGCTCGCGGGGCGCCTTATGCCTTATGCGCGGTCCCGGGCAGCCGGGACTCGCGCTCTCGCTCGGCATTGCCGTTACGGTTATGTGGGTTGCTTACGGCCGCCTTGTGAAACAGCCTGTTTCTGGGGCTAGCGTGCGAGGTGCCCCGCACCTGTATAGAGCTCCGGGTTATGACGAGCTGCCACGGCGGCTTACTGCACTATTCAGGTCGAGGGGGCGCGCTGGAGCCTTTGCCCCGTACCCTGTATATCACTCAGCGTTATGCCGGGCTCGCACCGGTTGCGCGCGGCTTATCCACGTGTCGGGGCGGCGAGATGGCGGAGCCCCGTAACCTGCATACCTCCGTCTCTTATGCAGGACCTTTGCGGGCCAACGACGAGATATGCAGGGCGCGGGGCGCGGCCCGGCCCCGCTCTCTGGCTCGTCGCCTCACAGTAAAGATGGCGCACAGCGGTCGGTGGCGCTTCCCTGCCCGGCCCGGCAGCGGCGGATGGGGCCGCCGAGGGCTGGGGGGGTCCCGGCTGCGGGTGCCGGCCGTGCGGAGCCTGCGAGCGGCCGAACCGGCGGCCCCGGAGGCGGCGGGCGATGGGGAGCGCGGCGGCCCGTGCTCCGGCGGCGGGGCGGCGGGAAGCGGGGGAGGCGGGGCAGCGCCGGGCTCCGGCGGCTCCGGGGGCCCCGCGGCCGGGGTGGGACCGGGCTTCGACGCGGCTCTCCAGGTTTCGGCCGCCATCGGCATCAACCTGCGGCGGTTCCGCGCGGCCTGCGGGGCCGAGGCGGGCAGCGGAGAGGTGAGGAGGGGCGGCGGGGCGGGAGGGAGGGAAAGAGGGAGGAGGGCGCGGCGCGGCGCGGCCCGGAGCGCGGATCCCGGCCCGCCAGCATCCCCGCTCCGCCCCGGCGGGCGGCACACCCCCTGCCCGCGCAGCCCCGGCCCGCGCCGCCGGACACACCTACCGCGCCGCTCCGCACAAAGGGCGCGCCCCGCCGCCGGGTGCCCGCCGGGGGTGGCGGCGGGGGGCGCCGCGGGAGCAGTGCGCGGCGGGTGCCCGCCGGGGGTGGCGGTGGTGGCGGGCGGGTGTCGCCCGCCCGCCCGCCCGCCTCCGCGCCGCGGTCCCTCCCCGCGCACGCGACTTGCCGCCGGTGTGTCCTCCCCGCCGCCGCCTCCATTATCCTTCTCCCGCGGCTCCTTCGTCGGGAAGGGCGGCCCGCGGTGGCAGCAGAAGGCGGGTGAGGAGCGCGCTCCCCGGTACCGGGAGGGAGGGAGGGAGGGACCGCTGGCAGCAGCCGTGCATCTCCCCGGAGGAGTGATGCTCGGAGGTGTTCCGGCCGCCGGTTCTTCGGGATCGCTGGGAGAAAGCGTTAAGGGGGGAGAACGGGTGGGCAGCAGCTGTCGGGACCGGGGGACGGGCGCTGGAGCGGAGCGGAAAGCGGAGATGTCAGCGCCCGCCCCTCCTGGGTGCCGCGGGCACCGGTCCTGCGGTGCTCCTCCTCCTGCCGCCCCCGGCTGCACCTGGCTGCTGAGCTGCACCCCGGGGCAGCAGGGCCTGGCAGGGAGAGCTGCTCGGTAGCAAGGAAGAGCTGTGTTTGTGTATTTGGTTTGTTTTTTCAGTTGTTCTACTTGCCTTCATTTTTTTTTTAAGCCATTCTAATGTAGCCAGAGCAAGAGTCTGACAGCAACCCACCTATTGACAGAACGGGGAAGACATGATGGGGATGTGTTACTTACTACAGGCTGCAGCGTTCCTTTTCTGTGTTGCTTGCTTTGCATCGCTTGTTAGCCATGTCCTTGGTCTGGCAGGAAAATTCTTCAGTTTCTTTACAATAGAAGGCATTTATTCTTGGTTGGTTTTCTTTTCTGAGAGGCATGTTCTGTCTGTGGTTCTAAAGGCAAACTGTCAGCTGTGGAGTGCGTGAGTCTGTCATGTTAAAGAGCAGCTTCTTTGCTCTATCATCGCTGATTGGTAGTAATATCAGAGGTGATGAAAACGCGTGTCAGGGTGCGTTCTACTTTGGGGCTTGTTCTCAGGGCTTTCTGGCAGGTGATGTCATGTGCAGCTCTGAGCTCCTGCTCCAGCAGGCGGTGATGCTGGGGGCTCAGAGTCACAAACTCAGACGCGGTCTGGAGATGCTGTCAATTTGGCAGTGCTTATGTTCACCTACTGAAGGCATGTATGCTGCCTGCTAGCATCTATTTTGGTTGGTACTGAAATCTTTATGGTGATTGGTGGTTACACTGGTAAATTGTGCTGTTTGTGATAGACCAGGTTGGTCAGAATTTTCTGTGTATGCTGTGTATGCTATCTCATAAGTGGTGGTTCAGGGACAGAAACAACTGCACAATCTCACTGACTGATCCAATGGCACAGCTAACAAGTTGCTGCATCTTCCATGAAAACTTTTCAGCTTGTTTCATTTCTTTTTTTTCTTAACAACATTGGATTTTCTTCTTTTCTTTTTTAATTCTCTTTGCGTTTCTCTTGAAGCACACTTTTTCATCTCAAAAGCCAAAGATATCTGGGAAGGATCTTTGTCACTTTGGCTTTTAGGGCATCTTTGCTTTAAGGTGGTCTCAATACATTTTTGGTACCAGCAGCTGGTGGGGAAAATGTCCGTTGGATCTTCAGATTCTGTTTTTCTTCTTAGATCTGTTTTCTGTTTAACTACTAAAAACTTCTGCGCTGGTGGAAAGTAATGATGAAGTTGCTTTGTGACTTGATGTCTGTAGCTGAGGTCTATCTGACCATCCATGAGCAGAGAAGGAATAGACCCAAGATGCTTTTTCTTGCTCAGACACTGCAGTGTTTTCTTGTGTACATCCAGGAGAGCAGATGCTCTTGAGCATTCGGTTCAGGGTGTCTTAAAGGTTGGTTATCTTATCTTCATTGCTCCTATAAGAAGGTGCCTCTCCTTCTGCGATGCTCCAAGTATTTTAGCTTCAGATGTCCTTAACCACTGAATTGTTCTGTGTGTTGCAGTCATAGTGAAGAGCACAGCACCAGGAGGCCTAGGACACACTCTTCTCTCCCACAGCACACATTTCTTGTGGCAGGAGCAGAGGATGTGAGAAGAGCTCCAGTTCATCTGGGCAATGAGTGTCTGGGTGCTGCCTGTGGTCTCTCGAGGCTGCATGTTTGTGCTGAAATGGTGAGGTTCTGGTGCCTGCATGGTACCTGGCTGCGGGCACATCTTCTAGAGGAGCTTCCATGAGTTCCCACTCGCTGGGCTCATTTTGCCCATTGGGGATGCTGGCATTGCTCACCGTGGGGCTTTTTGTCCTCCCTGCACCACATCGGCTGTTGTCTTCAGCTGAGATCACGTTCTGTATCAGAAGTCAAATCTTGATGAGTAATTAGTGTTTAGGTGACCAAAGTCACATGGAAGAGGCCTGTTTCTGTTTTTAGGGACATCGTTTTTGTGGGATGCAGCGGGCTTCATTTCTGTACAAAAGCTCCCAGTTCTGGGACGTCATGGTGTACTCCCCAGGTTTCTGGTGGGGCTGTTGGAGTACTTCTGTTGGAGTTCAGTTTTTCATTGAGTTATATTGAAACCATTTAGCTTCAAGAGAGCAACATTGTGATACTTGATTTTGGCGCAGCAGGAGCTGGCAGGGGGGATTTTTATATAGCAAAGCTCTCCCAGGTCGAAAACAGCGGCACTCATACCGAGTGTCATCCTTGCTGCTTGTTGGGAATGACACTTAAGTAATAAGGGGAATTTGTTTGTGTTTTCTGCGTGTGTTCTGTAAAGCGTGGTATAAGAGAAGGTGGTGTGTGGTTGTTGAATATCTGTTGGAACTGTCACTGAGAGCTCCCTCAGCATCACTGCAGTTTAATTGAAGCTTCAGGACATAAAAGCTGACAGTGTGTCGGATGTGTGCTGACAGTTTACTTCATAAATCTGCATCAGTTGGAAAGTTAAAGCTAAGTTGCAGAAACTCGAGATTGGAAATGGAGTGTAATAGCAGTGATAGTGTCTCTAGCGGTGCTGCTGTAATTATACATGGATCATAATGTTTTATGAAGCAAATGTTAGAGCCTTCGATGGTGGCTGATGGCTGGCTTAGTTTGAGATGTGCCACAGCATGTTTGGGGAGGAGTGGCTCCTGTGTCACCCGGCTGAAGTATGGATAACTTCTTTCCTCCGTGAGCGTGGCAGTTCTGTCTGCCTTGGGATTTCCCTTCCTATTTTGTGTTGAATAGTTACTGCAGAGCTGGGAAGCAGGGGTGTGGAGCTCTGCCTGCTACAGTTAATGTTATTAGTGACTGTGAGTTGGGGCAGAACTGTTTCTAGGTATTGATATAAAGCAAAAGGCATGAGATGAAGGTTGTGCAGATTGCAGCCTGAGAGCTGTGGGCTCCTTCGTGCTTTCCTTTCCTTTCTGAAGGGTTAGGAAGTCATTGTCAGAAGTGTGAAAATAAGAGTACGGTTTTTAACCACCCTGTTTCTGCAGTTCAGTCAGCATTAGCAAGTACTCGTAACCCTCAGAGTATCGGTTCTGTGAAGTTTTTTGGAGGACAGGAATTTGGATTTCCCCATGAGAAGCTGTTTTCAATGCAGGGGTGTCACTCCTCCCATGGGTAGGTGGGGCAGCCTCAGAAGAAGCAGTGATGCTCACGGCCCCGGGGGTTTCTTGGTGCTGGAAAACTCAGAGGGCAGATGTTTGCAGCAGTATCTCTTGCCGCCTTTTGTTGTACTGTAATCGAAGTGCTGAACTGCAGCTTTTACTGTACCGCGGGTGAAGGAAATGAGAGGAGGCTCGCTAACTCTGAGTCAGTTGTTCATCTCCTCAGCCCCTTTAACTGGCTTTCAGGTGCTTCCCGGCTGAGGCAGCATCCTCCTGACCTGTTGAATGCACAGGAGACCACTTGTGGCTTCCAAGAGCGAGCAGTTGCTCCTCTCCTGTGCCCACACACGAGGGAACGTGCCTGCCTACTGGCACATCTTCCAGCTGTGATGCCAAAGCTTGCAGCTCATATAGCTTTTAAGCAGCAAGAATTAAATGGAAAAGAAGTCTTACATGAGGCAAGGAGCTGTCTTGTCCTGAGGCTTGGAGGTGTTTTGTTCAGTTTTCAGTTGTACTGTGTTTCAATAAACTGAAACGCGTTTATCGTGCACTCAGAGCGAGTGGTCAGGCAGAGGGGTTTGTTTCTGTTACAAACCATTGAAGGTTTTCCACTTCAGCAGAGAAGATCACGCTCTCTTCTTGGCCTCTTCTATTAGAGCACCTGAGTAAAACATACCTGGCATGTATTGGGCGGCATCCTGATAGCCTCCTGATCTACTTAGAGCTGATGGTTTTGCAGTCAAGGGTTGGTTGGTAAAGGGCAAGTAGAGAGAATCACCGTGCAGTGCTAATCTTGCTTTTCCTTACAGCATTGGTGGCTGCTGAGGGTGGTGATGGAGACAAATGCATCTCGCAGATTGTTCAGTTGTGTTTTACTGTCTGCATTGAAGGTTCAGCTCTCAGTTCAGCCTTGTGCATTGACAGCAAGAGAGCTCTTGGACAAGAAGTTATAGAGATACTGCAAAAGATGTCACAGGAAGGTGTGCTGCTTGCACTGAGTGAAGCAAGAAAGCATCGTTCAGTCTTTGAAATACTTTGTAGTACTTGGATGCTTCGTTAGGTGGCATGCATTTCTTGAGAAGTGAAAGATGAGTCATTGTTATTGAAGATAATTTTTCTTATCCTTTGATACAGCAACTACAGAGCATAGCTCTGTGTGTGCAGAAGTGTCAGAAGCACTTCAGGCCATGTTTTTGTGTGTCTGGGCAGCGTGGTGAGCTGCGTCTGCTTTTATTTAACCACAGCTCTACAGTTTTTTCCATCTCTCAGTTGTGGAAGTTGAGCTGAAGCATTGCTTCCTAAGTGGTCGTTGTAGAACAGAGTGCCAGTGCTCTGTGAGATGCAGACCGAGGCTCTGCTGTTGCCTTTCTCTTGCTGGGTGCAAGTTGAATTTCTCTAGGCAGTAGTACAGCTGACCCTCAGTGGTGGTATTGCAAGTGAAACAAGAGCATTTCTCAGCTGCTTTAGGAAGTATTCCTACTGAGGATCAGGATTCTTCATATGGAGTATTGACTGTAGGGGACAGGCTGGGCTGGTGGAGTCGTAGCTGCGCAGCACATGGGAACTGCATGTGTTTTGTTAGTGGGCTGTTAGAAGTGTTGCTCGTGGTTTGGGCCAAATAGTGACAGACTGGCTGTGTTGTTCCCCCCTGCTGCTGGATTCTGGGGTTTTCCTTCCAGCAAGCTGGCAGTGCTGATCAGCGCACCCTGTGAGACTGTTGCAACGGGTTGCTCTGTGTGATTCTACAAGCTCAAGGACTCCCAAACTGGAACCCTAACCAGGGCTGTGTTGTTGCAGTGAATGGCTGAAAGTACTGCTGCATACAGTGGCAGGGCTGGGTCCTTCTGTTGTCTTGGAAGTTGTCATGGGGAGGTGAATAGTTGAGAGTTTTACTTGACTTTCAGGGTGCTGGGGCTGTTTTGAGGCGAGGTCCTAGCAGGGTTCCTGTGTGGTTCCCATTCACAGCTTTTTGGATATGGAATTAGAGTGAAAGGACATCTGGGCAGCCTGGTCTGGTGGCTGGCAACCTTGCACATAGCAGGGGAGTTGAAACTGGATGATCATTATGGTCCTTTTCAACCCGTTCTGTGGATTCTATATAACATTAAACCCATCAGTTCTATTTGTTAGCGAGGCTGCCCCTAAGTAACACCTGGGCAAGCATCTCCCACTATTACCAGGGGGCTCCACCTCCCACAGAGCCATGAATGCCCCCAGAGTTGGGCTCCAGGGTTGCTCATTGCTGCCCTCTGAGGATGCTCGTTCCTTCGGAAGGAGTCCCTGAGACACGGTGCTGTAGTTACCAAGCATGCTGCTGAATGAGCTGCTAAAAATAGCTTCTCTCTTTCCAAGAAGATGAGGTGCTGCGGAACTGGGGCCAAAACCAGCATGGTGAGTAGGAAGAAAAGCGAAGCAAGGTTCAGATAGCTCTGCTTTTAAGTGATACAAACCTTTGTAAGAGCCGACTGGATCAGCTGCATCGCTGGGTTTAGTGATTCTGACAGCATCGATGAGAGACCTCTGCAGTTTGACAGGTCTGTGGTGGTTTGGGTTGTACTATTACTCAGAGATCAGAAAACCAGTTCCTTCAGGATAGTTTTGTGTCTGTAGCTGGATTTTCCTCTGAGGTCTTCAATCAGAAGTTCTTTGAAAAGTAATTTTGCTCCAGAGTGCTGTGGTAGGTTGAGTTCAAATAGGGATGTGTTTGGGACTTTCCTGTTCTTGCAGAAACGAGGTTATTTCAAGGGAAGACTCCACTCATCTGCTCGCAGTGTCGAAGTCTAACCTGGGCTGTGTGCTGAGTGTTGGGTGGGGAGGTGCATAGGAAGCTGAGCAGCCCACCTGGGGCAGCCCCTGCATGCAGAGCTGTTTTGAGCCTTGCCCATGAGGTGAGCCTGTCCTCATCCCGTTACTTATAATCCCGGCTGACCTTTGTGTTGCATTATTCTTTCTCAGGTAAATGAGGCCATGTACAAAACCGTTGTGGTTTTTAATCACTCTCCATCTGTCGTGCTTTATAGCAACTTTGGAAAAAAAAAATGGGGGGAGGCTTCCTTCTTTGTTTGTCTCCAAACTCAGTTTTGCCATAGGACCGACCGAGTGGATGACAGCCATGCAGATGCATACTGGTACTTAGCAGCCTTCTCCATCATTGCTAATTTGGCTAAATTTACATGGCCTTCTTCTTACTTTGTGAGAATGACCACTTTGAGGTCAATGATACCCTCGTGAACATCAGCGACCAAACCTGAATGGCATATTGGTCATGCTACTTCTGAGAATGGAGCCAAAGTAATTATTTTTTTGGAGAGCCTCTTCACTGTAGATAATTCTTGTGACTGCTTAGTAGGAAGTAAGAGGGAATGATCATTCCCAGGGTACTGGGCTGAAGCCAGAGTTTATTTAACCCATTGGACTTGTAACTTAACAGTGGTCAGTTTGAAAATGATGCAGGTTCTGGTTTGTGGATGATGGTGTGCAGTGGTGAAAAAGTATAGTTAAAAAAGGCAGCACAAAAGAGAACAGCATTCATATTAGTCACAGTGACTTAGAGGCAGTCACAAATCAGGACTGTTAGAGAGTTGTGTTTTATCCTATTTACTTCATGGCCCCAGACTCCGTGTATTTGATGAGAGGCTGTATGTTTCCAAGTTGTTTTGTGGTGGCTGGGGCAGGATAGTAGCTTTGTGATATCCTGTGGGAAGCTTCTTTTCAGAATAGCAGGAATGGGGATTCTTACTGCAGAAACTGTGCAAGTTTCCTTGAATTTTCTCCGGCTTTCCTCCCTGTGCAGTTGTAAGGAAGCCCTGACCTGGGTCAGACTGCAGAGAAGCAGATCTGAGCAAACTTCTTAGGGGAAGTAAAAGTAGTGCACAAGTCCTTATTTATTTTCATTAAGCTCATGGAAAGGTGGAGGCGGGATGCCCGGAGTACCTGCGGGCTGCATTGTGAGTTCCGGTTTCTTCAAACCCAGTGTTCTGTTCTGGGCAGAAGAACCATTAGGAGCTTGGCTTCTGCCTGGCCCACTCTTATCTTTGAATGCCGAAGTGCCATCTCATGACAATAACTACATAGTTGTTTTCTTTTCCTGGGTTTTTAACTGCTGGTACACAGCGCCTTTGCCCCTTTGGTATTCTAAGTGAGCTTATTCTTAATTGCAGGTTTCCAAGGGCTTTGTATGATATAAGATGGTGACAGCCTTTCTTGGTGGGGCGAGATTTTGCTCAAGTCTCATTTATTTTTTTTTACACGTGAGGAAGAAGAAACCCCGACTTATACCACTGTACTTTCTGGGGCTACTAACTTCCATGTAGGACAGGCTAGAGCGAGACACGAAGACAAAATATTCCAGATGCTTTTGGTATTAAAAGCCTTAAAGGGGTTACTTTCAGCAGTCTGTTCTGTAGAGGTGTGCTTTTCACACAGCAGCACCGTGGGTCCAGAGCTGCAGCTGTGAGCTCCCCTCGTTCAGTGCTGTTTCTGCACAGCAAATGAATGAAGCACTGGGGGATGTTTAATTGGAGCTGAGAGACTTGGAACTGAATTGCTTTATGGAAAGAAATCATTGCTATCTTTTACAACAAGTGGTCTTTAGGATTAATAGTTATTGTTAGCCTTCCTCTCAGCAAGGAGTTTAATTATTTTTTCCCTCAATTTAGCTCAGCAGCCCCCTTATGAAGCCTCCAAAGCCTGTAGCTGTCAGCTTGTTTCACATACATCCTCCACAGCTCCACGCGTAGTCTGTCTTAGTGCTTGAAGAGGCAGATAAGATGTTGGGTGAGCAGAGTGCAAGCAAAAAAATCCAGAGAGGGTCAGGTGGATGTGCAGGGAGCATTGCTGGCTTGGGAATGGGAATGGGTGGTGTGGCTGTAAGAATGGCTTGGGCTTGTTGAGAGAGAGCACTGCAAACTGAGTGGGAGCATCGCTTTTGTGATCTGTTCTTGTAAAACAGAAGGACAAGGAAAGAAAGAATTTAAAGCTATCATAGTGGGAGTGACAGTTACATTAATGGAGGTGTAAGGGAAGAAAGGTAGGAAACTGAAAACCATTGGAAGTTCAGGGCCCAGTGCCAATGACTGAACTTTGGAGGCACTGTTTAGAGGAGAGATTGGGAATCGATAGTTCAGAGGTTTGGTCTCCCAGAACAGCTCTGCTCTTGTGCTGCTCCCCATGAAACCTATAGGAGTCAGGCTAGCTCAGCTACCCAAGTGGGATGGGTATGTTTGGGGTTTGTGTTTTCTAATACCTGAATGAATTTCCTATTCCTGGGCATGGTCATGCAGGTTACTGGCACGTGGTTCGATTTCTTTGAAACTAAAGTGTTGTTTCAGCAGTTGAGACTTTCTGAGTGTAAGTGAATTAGGTATTTCACAGAATCACAGAATCGTAGGGGTTGGAAAGGACCTCCAGAGATCATCGAGTCCAACCCCCCTGTCAAAGCAGGTTCCCTACAGCAGGTCACACAGCTCGGCATCCAGGCGGGTCTTGAATATCTCCAGAGAAGGAGACTCCACAACCCCCCTGGGCAGCCTGTTCCAGTGCTCCGTCACCTCACCGTAAAGAAGTTCTTGCACACATTCGTGCTGAACTTCCTATACTGCAGTTTCTGGCCGTTTCCCCTTATCCTGTCTCCACACACTGCTGAAAAGAGTCTGGCCTCACCACTTTGCCCCCCATGCCTTAGATATTTATAGACCTGAATCAGGTCCCTTCTCAGTCTTCTTTTCTCGAGGCTAAACAGACCCAGTTCACTTAGCCTTTCTTCATAGGGGAGATGCTCCAGGCCCTTCACCATCTTTGTGGCCTCTTTCACCATCTTTGGCCCTTCACCATCTTTGCTGGACTCTTTCCAAGAGATCCCTGTCTTTTTTGTACTGGGGAGCCCAGAACTGGACGCAGTACTCCAGATGAGGCCTTACCAGGGCAGAGTAGAGGGGAAGGATCACCTCCCTCCACCTGCTGGCCACGCTCTTTTTAATGCACCTCAAAATGCCATTGGCCTTTTTGGCCACGAGGGCACACTGCTGGCTCACGGCCAACCTGTCGTCCACCAGGACACCCAGGTCCCTCTCTGCAGAGCTCCTCTCCAGCAGGTCATCCCCCAGCCTGTACTGGTGCATGCAATTATTCCTCCCTAGGTGCTAGACTCTGCACTTGCTTTTGTTAAACCTCATCCAGTTTCTTACTGCCCAGCTCTCCAGCCTGTCCAGGTCTTGCTGAATGGCAGCACAGCCTTCAGGTGTTTCAGCCAATCCTCCCAACTTCGTATCATCAGCAAACTTGCTGAGGGTGGCCACTATCCCCTCGTCAAGGTCATTGATGAAGATGTTGAACAAGACCAGACCCAGCGCCTAACCCTGTGGAACACCACTAGTTACAGGTTTCCAAACATACATTTAACATATAAAGCACAAGATGGGGAAGAGGCACTGTCTCAACATACTCTTGAATCATCCCGGAGCTAAATTAAGCAGTTGTTGTTGATTTGCACTGCTGAATGACTCCTGTTCCGTAGTATTGCACCTTTTTCCTTTCAGCGTACTATTTTTCACATACTTCCTCTCTCAGAGCTCATTGAAGACTGGAGTTGTTGCCATTAGAGCTGTGGCACCTTCCTGGTAGAATGAGAAGTTACTTTCCACCATGCAGCAAGGGTGCACAGGCGCTTAAAGAAGCAAGCAGCAAGTGGCATATCTGTTTGTAAGTGCAGAGGGAATTTAAGAATGGAGAACATAATTGCTCGAGGTGAAATTGCACCAGGAAACACAGATCAGCATAAAAATAGAGTCACAAACATTGGTGGCTCGTCACGAGGATTTACATTTGCATACTCCGTGAGAAAACTGACTTAATGTGAACAGAGTGCCTTGAACATTGCATTGGAATATTGATTTCCTTTGCTGTATCAAAAGTGGCCATTTCATGATCCAGCAGCTTTTTGTAGCATGAGGTTTTTTTGCCAGTTGTGATGTGCCTTATGTTGGTGTTGCTTCGTTTGTTATCTGCACCTTATCTTATGGCACTTGTAGTGTTTTGTTGTTGTTGTTGTTTTTCCTGATTCTTTTTGATTTCTGTTGTTACTGTCAGGGTAAAAAATAAACCATACTGGTTAGTGGTGTTTCCGTATACACAGTGCTGTTGCAGGGTGTCAGGGCTGTTGTAGAGAGCGATGCCTTTGGGATTGTTCCATCTTCACGTCAGCAGTTGGAATCGAGTCCAGCCTGTTGCTCAGCTTGGAGGCCACTGGGTGGTGGAAGTGTTGGGGTGGGCTACATCTGAAGGCGTGTGAGGTTGGCAGAAGCCCTGAAACTGTGTGCTTTCCTTCTGGGGGCTGTGAGCATCACTTTTGTGGGAGTAGGGGGGAGGCTGCTCAGAGTGGGGGCTGGAGGGAAGTAAAGGCCCTGCTGAAGCTCCCAAATGTTAATCCTCTTTTTTTTGTTGCAGGATGAACAGTTCCTAGGTTTTGGTTCAGATGAAGAAATCAAAGTACAAAGTCCCACCCGGTCCCCCACAGGTATGTTCAAGTAGCAGGAATGCATGTTGACTTCCTGTGCTCCTTTGTGGTGCTCTTCTCGTGTCTTTCCTGTTTCTTGTCTTAAATCTCATATGCCGTGAAGGCCATTGGATGGTCTTTGGATTCAGTTTAGTTTTGGGTGCTGTCTATCATTGTGGTGTCTTTAGGCTTGATCTGTTCAAGAGGTAGGTTGAAATCACAGTGGGTCTGAAAGCAAATGAGTGGTTTTGATTTAGGTTCTCATCAGTAATTGCTCTCGCCACAGTACTCTACTCATTCACCACAATACTCTGCTCAATTAAGCCTTGCCAGTGAATTTTATTGTGGACAGCCTTGTAAATAGGGTGTTTCACATGAAGAATGAAGTATGTAGTGAGAGCTATGTGAAGACCCAGAAGTGGAATAGCTGGGTTGGTGGGTGTGGATGGAGATGCTCTGGTAGAGGTGAGTAATCAAAGTTGCACATGTCTGCTTGTTGATTCTAACTGGAATCCTGAGTGCTAAATGCATTTCAAAGCTAAAATTAGGGTTCTTGTTTTCTTTTGTATTATTTTACTTAGAGATTTTGAAGAGATTTATTTTGTGATGGAATTCTTTATCTATATATTGATAAAACGCTATTTTTTTTTTATTATTTCTTAATGAACTGAGGTGTTTTAGCAACTTGTCCAGGTTATGTGATTTATACTGAGTCAATACCTGCATGACCTGGACAGTGCTGATCTGACACTCAGAGAAATTTAATGTGTACTCTGCTTTGTCTGCTTCCCTGTCAGTTAAATCTAGTCCACGAAAACCTCGTGGGAGGCCCCGGAGCAGTTCTGACCGAAGTTCAGCTGTATTGTCAGACTCTTCATCAGTGTGTTCCCCTTCAAGCAAGTCTGAAACCACATCCATGGAGAAAGTAAAGAAGAAAGAACTGAAAAGTGGGGAAAAAAGGCGAGGAAGACCTCCAACACTTACTAGTGTAAAGTTCAAGTTGTCGCAAGTTAAGGATACATCAGATATTCAGAAGGGGAGCAAAGAAGATAAAGAGAGTCTGAAAAAAATCAAAAGGTCACCGTCCACTACGTTTCAACAAGCAACTAAAATTAAGAAATTAAGAACTAGCAAACTCTCCCCATTAAAATCTAAATTTAAGCCTGGGGCAAAAATTCAAATAGGGAGGAAAAGCGTTCAGATTGTGCGCAGGAGAGGAAGGCCGCCATCATCGGAACGTTTGAAGACTTCCTCAAGCTTGGTCATAAATTCGCAGCTGGAGAAACCCCAAAGGATACGTAAAGAAAAGGATGGCACGCCGCCTCCTACGAAGGAAGAGAAGACTGCGGTCAGACAGAGTCCACGCAGGATTAAGCCTGTTAGGATCATACCTTCCACAAAAAGGACAGATGCAACGATCGCTAAGCAACTTCTGCAGAGGGCTAAGAAGGGGGCACAAAAAAAGATTGAGAAAGAAGCAGCCAAACTGCAGGGCCGAAAGGGGAGAACCCAGCTTAAAAACATCCGACAGTTCATCATGCCAGTTGTAAGTGCTATCTCTTCACGGATTATTAAAACACCCAAACGGTTCATTGAAGATGAAGACTACGACCCTCCTATTAAAATATCCCGACTAGAATCCACGCCAAACAGCAGGTTCAGTGCTACGTCTTGTGGATCCAGTGAAAAATCCAGTGCTGCTTCTCAGCATTCATCTCAGATGTCTTCAGACTCCTCCCGGTCCAGTAGCCCAAGCGTTGATACGTCTACGGACTCTCAGGCTTCTGAGGAGATGCAGACGCTTTCTGAGGAACGAAGTAATACTCCAGAAGTTCACACGCCTCTACCCGTTTCTCAGTCCCCTGAGAATGATAACAGCGACAGGAGAAACAGAAGGTTTTCGATAACAGAAAGAAGTTTCGGCCAGAGGACTGCTAAAAAGCTGTCGGCCTTGCCAAGCGTGCCACAGCAGCAGTCCTCCTCCTCTCCTCCTCCCCCTCTGCTCACTCCTCCCCCGCCACTGCAACCTGCTTCCGGCATCTCAGACCACACTCCCTGGCTTATGCCTCCTACCATACCGTTAGCCTCACCCTTTCTTCCCGCTTCTGCTGCACCAATGCAAGAGAAACGTAAATCAATTCTGCGAGAGCCAACGTTTAGGTGGACCTCTCTAAAGCATTCCAGGTCAGAGCCACAGTACTTCTCATCAGCAAAATATGCCAAAGAGGGTCTTATTCGCAAACCAATATTTGATAACTTCAGACCCCCACCGCTGACACCGGAGGACGTTGGCTTTGCGTCTGGCTTCTCGACGCCAGGTGCTACGGCTCCAGCACGTCTGTTTTCTCTTCATTCTGGAACAAGATTTGATATGCACAAGAGAAGTCCTCTTCTGAGAGCTCCGAGATTCACTCCAAGCGAGGCCCACTCCAGAATCTTTGAATCTGTAACTTTGCCCTCATCCGTTGGTCGAACCGCTACGGGAACTTCTGCAACAGGTGTCTCTTCTAGGAAACGAAAGAGAAAAGTGTTTAGCCCTATCCGCTCAGAACCCAGATCTCCTTCGCACTCCATGAGGACAAGAAGTGGGAGACTTAGTACCTCTGACCTGACAACTCTTACCCCACAGTCTTCTGTCTCTTCCTCATTAACTAGCATTTCTGTTAGTTCTCTTGCCACTAGTGCCTTAAATTCAACTTTTACTTTTCCTTCCCATTCCCTAACACAGTCTGGGGAATCAGCAGAAAGAAGCCAGAGACAAAGGAAGCAGACTAGCACTCCAGCAGAGCCTTTCTCATCTAGTAGTCCTACTCCTCTCTTTCCTTGGTTCACAACAAGTCCCCAGACAGAGAGAGGCAGAAACAAAGACAGGGCAACAGAGGAACTGTCCAAAGATAAAGACGCTGATAAGAGTGTGGAGAAGGACAAGAGCAGAGAGAAAGACAGGGAGAGAGAGAAGGAGAACAAACGTGAGTCAAGGAAAGAGAAAAGGAGAAAAGGGTCAGAAATTCAGAGTAGCTCTGCTTTGTTTCCTGTAGGTAAAATGCCCAAAGAAAAAGTTGTCAGTGAAGATGTTGCAGCATCATCTTCTGCAAAAAAAACTGCCGGGCGGAGGAAGTCTACAGCAATAGATCCTGTGGCAGATGTTTCCACTGCTGCTCTGGTAGATACAACAGCCATCAAAACCAAAACATCCAAGAAAGGTAGAGGGGGGTTAGACAAATCAGATCTGGACCTCAGCCCTGCTGTGCCATCTTTGGAGAAGGAAAAAGCTCTGCGTCTCTCTACTCCTGCTTCAAGCACCGTTAAACATTCCGCTTCCTCCATCAGCTCTATGTTGGCTCAAGCAGACAAACTGCCAATGACTGACAAAAGGGTAGCCAGTCTCCTGAAAAAAGCAAAAGCCCAGCTGTACAAGATCGAGAAGAGCAAGTCCCTCAAACAAGCAGATCAGCCAAAAGCACAGGTATTATTTTTTCCTTTTGTGTGTGTGTGTTGCTTTGTTGTTATGGTGTTTTGGTAGGGTCCATCTTGTTTGGAATTTTCACTGAAAATCACAAGCAGCTTTCATATCCTGAGCGTGAAGAATTAACATGCCAGGCTAAGAAGCTGTTAGTGCAACAGATGGTAAGGGATCCAAAAATGAGAAGGCATGGGCAGAAGTTGAGGGGGAGAGAAAGCTGCTGTGTACTCAGCTCGGGGGAGCTGGGTGCGTTTTTGGACAGCAGTGCAGTGGAGCTGGTTATTAGATTTCTCTGTACACATCTAAGCAAAGTGAACATCAAGAGTAATGTGCATTTTTGAAAGCATAGTTCTAACGGACTGCAGTCGTTTTGCTGAAGATGAAGTTAATCTTGTTCTCTCTTCTGTAACTGTCTCATATGATGATCTGGTCTGTTACTTACGGGCAGAAGCAAAATCCATTGGGATTTTGCATCTGGTTGGAGAACTGCTTCCTACTGCTTTCCTGTCTTCCCTCTCTGCATTTGCCCCACCACAAACCCACCCTGCAATCTATTTAGCTGTCAAAAAGGTAGGTGTTATATGATAGCAATACCTTTTCGCAGAATATTTCCTTTTTATTTGAAGTATTTCTTTCCCTGATAATGTTAGAAATTATTAGCGCCTATCTTTTGCCCCCAAAATGAAAATGTGTGTGCCTGGCATGTTTATATTAAGAAACCCAGACCCTTGAAATTAATTGTTTGGGGGAATCCTTTTATTAGGACACGTCTCAGAACCTTGCACTGAAAACATGGAAAATTGCACCAAATTGCTGCTTTTATCACCTCGGTAAACACAATGCCCTCATCCTAACGGCAACAGAGCTGTCAAAGAGCCTGATTTAAACAGCTTGACTTACTTCTGTCTTCTGCTGGATCAGTTTGTACCCAACGTTAGTCTGTTTATCCCGATTCCGGTCAACTCTGTATTTCTAATGCCATTGCTTTGATAACATATGGCTTCACGAGTGAGTTTGCTTTCCAGTAACAGGTAGAACCTTTGTAAATCCAAATGAACAAAACTTCTTGTTCTTTCGAATGATCTTCTCTTGGATTTCTGAGGCTTAAAAGGCTGAGAGTCTTTATTTTTACCTCAGCTCTTACAAAATGCGAGCTAGGATATACTTTAATTCTTCTTAGGTTATTTGGGAGTTTCCATTGCATGTGTCACAGTCCCACTTTTGTACCTTTCTTAGGAACACTGTCTGTTTTCATATCTTGAAATCCAGGGACAAGAGAGCGATTCATCAGAAACATCAGTCCGAGGACCACGAATAAAGCATGTTTGCAGGAGAGCAGCTGTTGCCCTGGGCCGTAAGCGAGCGGTGTTTCCTGATGACATGCCCACTCTGAGTGCCTTACCATGGGAAGAGCGAGAGAAGATACTGTCTTCCATGGGGAATGATGGTAAGACTTCCAGTTTTCACTTGTGGATTCATGGAAAGCCTGCTTTCGTTGACTAGTTGGGTTAATGGCATCTTTCCATTTGTAATAAATACAACCGCGTCTGAACCTGTGAGCATGAGATCTTTGGGCAATTAAAATGCCACTAAGACGGGGTTAACCCTTTTAACCATTATTAATTTTTACAAAAATCTGTTATGTGCTGCACTTGAGGGTGGTGTGTGTGTATGTACCTTGTATATATATATACACATATGTGGTCACACATGCCCCTTGTGTGGCTCTGCAGATGAACTTAGATTTAATAGAACGGATTCCATGAGCTCATTAGACACTTCTGAAAGATTATTTGACTTCTATGAATTCACGGAATTTTTTATTTTAATAGACAAATCATCAATAGCTGGCTCTGAAGAGGCTGAACCTCTTGCTCCACCTATCAAACCAATTAAGCCGGTAACCAGAAACAAGGCACAGCAAGAACCTCCAGTGAAGAAGGGCCGACGCTCAAGGCGCTGTGGGCAGTGCTCAGGCTGTCAGGTTCCAGAGGACTGTGGTGTCTGCACTAACTGTCTGGACAAACCCAAGTTTGGTGGGCGGAATATAAAGAAGCAGTGCTGCAAGTAAGTCTGAGTGTTTGAGAAACTGCTTGGCTAATCTCTGTACGGAGCAGGATAAGCACACCCACACTCTGGGGTGGGAAACAACAGGCTTTGGATGAATTTGGCCTGGGCTGAGGCTGGATCACTACAGGGAATTAAAAGCTATTTAATTTAGGGGTGTTGATCGTGATTCAAAGTGTGCTTTTCATGAGCTCTTTTTCTGAAGTTCACTTCCAGTTTATTCTCCCTACTTTGAAGAAACTGTCATAGTAGCAGCAAGAGCCATTTTAAATCAGACCAGTGACTTTCATTCAGCAGTGTGGGTTATTCAGAGAATCGTAGAATGACCTGGGTTGAAAAGGACCTCAAAGATCATCTAGTTTCAACCCCCCTGCTATGTGCAGGGTCGCCAACCACCAGCCCAGGCTGCCCAGAGCCACATCCAGCCTGGCCTTGAATGCCTGCAGGGATGGGGCATCCACAGCCTCCTTGGGCAACCTGTTCCAGTGTGTCACCACCTTCTGAGTAAAAGATTATTATTGCATCAATGGCAATGTATGCATATATATTTTACCTCTCGTTCTCCCAGAAGGTGCTTATGGAGAGCTTCTTTTTTCCAAATGGAGTTTATCTCATGAATATACGCTTCATATAACAAAGGTGTCTCTGGATATCATTAAGAAATAACTCCATTACTTAGTTTTCTCATCGTTTTATTCATATCACTTAGTCTGAACCTTTTGCTTTTTTAATTGCTCTATCAAATTGATTTTTCCAGACTAGATAATCTGTCTGAAAAGGCAGCAAATGAAGTGATATCAGAAAGATTGTTGTGATATAAAAGCTATTTATAAGGCGCAGCTCTGAGAATTGCTATGGAGTGCTCGTCCGTGTGCAAACAGTCAGCAGACTTCTGAACATAAGTAATCTAACTCCTAGCAGCTTTGCCCTGGGCTTGGGCTGGGTTTCAAAACCACTGACTTTGCTACAAGAATGAAGGCAGAAACAAAGTCTGTTGCTCAATATTTAGATGAGAACGTGCATTAGACATGAGGAAAATAGGAACTGGACACTTAAAAAATATTCGGTCGCGCTTAATCCGATCCCACTCCATGGAAACGGAATATATATATTTTTTAATCTGAAATGGCCTGTTTGGGTTACATAAAACCTACTGGTGAGTGTTTGATGTTGTTTTAGAGCTCTTTTCTGATACTACCCAAATGCCAGTTTCTAAGAAATGGAGTAGATGGGGTATTTACCAGTAAAGCAGAGTTTTATTATCTCCAAAATTGTGTTGTGAGTGTAGGGGGGAAAAAGAAAATACAGGGAAATAAGGTTCTTTTAAATGTTTCTGAAGAAGGAGAAAGCAGTTTGGAGAAAGTTGGTGGATGATGGTTTTCTTTCTTTTTTTTCATCATGTTGGATGTTTACAGAATGCCTCCCAATGTCTGCATTTTTCTTCTGATTTCTGATTGAGTGATGTGTTCTTTCTTTGTAGAATGAGGAAGTGTCAGAATCTACAGTGGATGCCTTCAAAAGCATATCTCCAGAAGCAAGCTAAAGGTAGGCTGAGGGGTTTGGCTCAAGTGCAGGACGAGAGAAATGTTCATACCTTAAGTTTTGCTCTTCGTGACTGCGCATGACTATAAAAGTGTAGTCTGAAACCAAACGCTACCAGGGAAGCTGGCTGTTTTGTTGGGGTCATGTGAAAGTTGTAGGAGAGATGCGAATACATCTAGCAACTATAAACAGAGACAGCTATTATCTTTTTCAGCTTAGACTTATAGTTTCTCCTCCTTCTTGTAAGGAATGGCTGCTGGCAGCTGATGAGCCTTCCCTCAGCACTTAAGCTCAGCCAGTTCTCAGAGGTTTGTTTGTTTGCTCCTAAGTGATATGAGGACTGATAAATCCCTTGGCACATCCTCGTCTCTGACATAAGCCTTAAGTGAGCCGTATGTATATGTATTTTGTTAAATCCCTGCATCCTTGGCACTGGACCTCTGGAGGTTTGCACGTTATTGTCACATTGGTCAGGATGCTGAACTCCCTCAAGATAAAGCTTTTAAAATGCACTGGGTCATCTGAAGTTGCACGGTTTTATGTGTGTTACTTTACTGATGTTTTTTTCTTTCTAGCTGCAAAAAAGAAAGAGAAGAAATCCAAGACAAATGAAAAGAAAGAAAGTCATTCTGGAAAGAATCAATTGGACTCTGGACAGAAACCAACTCCTCCAACTGTTGTACCAAGAGAAGACAGTGCTGTAAAGAAGAGCAGCGAACCTGCTCGTAAGCCTGTGGAGGAGAAGCATGAGGATGGGAATTCCTCTGTTCCCCCACCAGAGCCCAAACAGACCCCTGCATCTGGTGCCAGAAAGACTGGCAAACAGGCAGCCCAGCCAGTACAGCTCCCTCCGTCTCAGCCACCGAGCTCAGGACCTTTGAAAAAGGAAGCACCAAAAGTTACCGCTTCTGAGCCTAAGAAAAAGCAGCCTCCACAGCCAGAAATAGGTAAATGGGACTGTTTATCTTCAATATGTTTGAATCATGTTAAGTAACAGTATTAATGCTGCTAAAATCTGCTGGATTTTAAAACTGATAAATGCTTTATGATTTGGTGAAATTAAAGCAAGTTATTTTGGGAATTTTGTTTAGAACTGGCTTCCTTTTATTGAACTGCGTAATTTATTGGGATGGGAAGATAAGTGACGACCCTTGATGTGATTTTTAGTCATGCAGTCTTGAAGTATATTTTCAGTGTTGTTAAGTTTACTGACAGTCTGAATGTGAAACAACAGGAGTGTAATGTCGTACTACAAAAACATAGCCTAGCATTGCACGTAGTGCAGAACGGCGTGGACGGTGAGCAAAAAGGCAGCTCCAGGACTTCTGTTGCTTTACACATGGAACACTTAAGAGTTTTAGCAGACCAAGTTTGACTGGCCACGCCTTGCAGCCTGCCCCAGTCATAGCTGGTGATGTACGGTCACAAAGATGGTGGAAAAATTCCAGTCTAAAATTCATCTCTTTTTACACAGCTGTTTTTTTTTTTCCCTTCTCTACAGGTGCCTGTTAGTTACTTGAAATACTCATAATTTTTCCCCCCTTCCTAGGCACAGAACAAAACAAACAGAAAAAAATTGCTCCCCGTCCAACTTTCCCTGTGAAACAGAAACCAAAAGAAAAGGTGAATACTGTTTTTTGTACGCAGTCAATGAGTTTCGAGAGCATCGGTCTGTCTGTCTGGAAAGTAAAACTGTATTACTTAACCCTTCTGCAGATTTCTGTGTACTTGTAATACCTGTGGGGAATTCAGTTCTGCTCCTTTTCCTTTGAATGCTGATTTCAGACCGATCTAACTTGATTCCTAATGCTACTCAGGATCCTTTATGGTATTTGAGAAGGAAGTTTTCAGTCTTGTCGATGAGAAACATGTAATTTCTTGTGAGTTTGAGCAAATTGTACAAATGTTAGGCTTTACCTCGTGCCAGTATGCGGATGCCAATTTATCTGGCGTATGCCCATAATTCAGCTTAGGTGTTAATTTTCACTGAGATTTGTGTGTCGTGGGGCGGATGTTTGGTTGTCCATTCAAAAAACAAAGCGCAGCAACACTTAAATCTGAGAGAGAAATGTGTTGGTAATAATTACACCAAGAGTTGCCCCACTGGAACAAAGTAAAAAGATAACACTGATCAGAGAGAATAACCTGATGGCAGGGGAAAATGCAACAAATTGAATTGGAAATGCAATTGCTTATGGAGTGCTTTCAAAATGGGTTGCAGAATGGTTACTTTCTTGCACCTTTTATACACGCGTTCATTCTGTGATGGTATGAGTTGGTTTTTTTGGTGGTTGTTTTTTCTGGTGCATAAATCATGCACAGTGTTTAATTACTGTTGAAGTTTTGATGTCTGAGGTTGGGATTAATGCAGGCTCCTTTACTTGACTAGGAAAAGCCCCCTCCTATAAGCAAGCCAGAAAGCAGCACGCTGAATTTGCTCAGCACTTTGACTAATGGGAGCAGTTCCAAGCAAAAGCCACCTACAGATGGAGTCCACAGAATCCGAGTGGATTTCAAGGTAGAGGACAATATGTTTTAAGTATTTGAATATTAACTGACTCTAAACTCTGGAAGTAGAGTCCCTCAAGAATGCTGACAGTGACTTCTAAGTTTGTGTGTCTGGTCCTAATCATAGAGAACTGTAAATAGGAACCTACCTGACTTGGTTAATTCTTAGAAGTTTGTTATGCCTTTATTTTTTTTTTTTTTCCTTATAATTAGAGTACTGGATGAAGAGACACTTAAAGCTTTAAACCTTAACTCTCAATGTGAGGATGAGCAAGAATTTGAGGTTTATGAAGATTGATTCCATTAAGATGGAACTATAAAACCTTACCTTGGGTCAACAAGATTTGGGGAAAATGTTAGTAATTTGTAATTCACAGTATTTTGGGGGTACCTGGGGGTTCAAACTGATAAATCATGTACTATTTTGAACAGCGATGTTGAAATAATAAAAATCAATATTTTCCTAATATTTTTTCAGTCATTTATCTAAGTGTTAATAACGGAGATTCTAGTTGAGATCTCGTAAGTGTTTTTCTACAAATATGGATTTTTAATAAAGTTTAACCATTGTGAAATTCCGCTTTTAGTGATAAGCAATTGCGAAGAACTTTCTCATGCTTTTTTAGGCTTGCTTTCTGGTGAGGGAAGGTTAGTGTTTGATTGAACTCTCTTGGCAGGAGGAGTGCTGAGTTGTGCCTATTCCAATATACTCTATAAAGTAGACCAAGGCAGAAGTTAAAATGATTTCTGTTTTAGAACGCTTTATTGAAGGCGCGGTGCGTAAAGCAGCAATGTGAGCACTTTGTAGTGATGTTGTATTGCCTTGTTCTGCATGGTGATGTATCCTTTTGTACTTTCAGGAGGACTGTGAAGTGGAGAATGTTTGGGAGATGGGTGGGTTAGGCATCGTGACCTCGGTACCTATTACTCCCAGGGTGGTGTGTTTTCTCTGTGCCAGCAGTGGACATGTGGAGGTAAAGCATTGTGTTCTGCTGTTGATGACTTAATTACAGCACCATATCGTTACCAAAAAGAAAAGAAAAAAAAAGTATAAGAACCGTAATCCAGAAGAAATTAAAATAATACCTGAAAATCTGTTCTTGCTAAACTTTGTCCCAAGATGCTAAAGTGAAAAGCATACAGATTGTCTTTGAGGAGTTCTGTGGTGCTTAGTTGATATGTGAACGCTGTCAGCTGTAAGGAATGACATTTTCAAGAGCACCTGCATCTCTTCTAAAATGTAATTTGGGATCCCACAGCTGAGGTAAAGCAGGGAGTTTGCTTTCTCTTCACTTGAAACTAAAGCGTCTGCTCAATAGTTTTGTAGCGGTGTTAGGCAGTGTTGATTTTCCTTGGGGTGCCACTGTCTCCAAAGAGTTGCAGATCATTGCTGAAACGTGACTGGCAAGGTTCTGGTGCTGCATAAACACCTGAATTTAGGCTTAAGTTTTGGTAAATGCATTTCCAGGAAAAGGTAGATGTCTTCTCAAAGTTTTCAGCCCAGCCATCCTGGGAAGGTGATGCTAGCGCTGTAGAAAATGCTCGAGTATGATGAGCAAACAGTACGTGAGGGAAATGGGGTTAAGTTCTGCATGTGAACATCAGTGTATTTGAGGATTACAAAGGTCCAGTGGCACGTGGAGCCAATCCCCTTCTCTGTCAGGTTGCTCAGGTGAACCATTCTTCTGTCCTGTTTGAGCCTGCAGTGTTTGTGCCCCAAGGACTGTTCTTTTTTAGGATGTCCAGTCTTGCAGAGGATACTTAGAGCTTTCCAATGAACCCTCTAAGCTAAACAGAGGGAAAGATGTCTCTCTGCTCCGTGTGTCCCTTCCTTCTCTGCTAAATGTGCCTTCAGTTCTGTTGGCTTGTGTTGCAGCGAGGGAGGGAAGTCCTGAAGAGGCCTATAGGCCTTTACCAACGCTCAGAACATGTAGACTAAAGGTATCAGACTCCTGTTTGCTGCTAGATGCATAATCTAGATAGGCAGGCATATATTTAGGCGCTCCGAAGTACACACACCACTTCCCCAGTGAAATATACCAATAGATGGCCTTGTTCTGTTAGTTGTAAAGCAGGATTCAAAGTAGTTTGGAGTGCGAACGGGAATTCAGGAAAGCTTCTGACTTGCTAAAACCTCCCTCTCCCCCCTTGCAGTTTGTGTATTGTCAGGTCTGTTGTGAGCCTTTCCACAAGTTCTGCTTAGAGGAGAGCGAGCGGCCCCTGGAGGACCAGCTGGAAAACTGGTGCTGCCGTCGCTGCAAGTTCTGCCACGTGTGTGGGAGACAGCACCAGGCCACCAAGGTACCCCCGATCTCTGGGCAACCCAGCCAGCCTTCCCTGTGCTGCTCCTCGAGCTGTGCTCGCTCTAACCCTCAGCTGGGAACCGGGACAGCAGGCGGTGGAGCGCAGACTGTGTGCGCGCTGCCTGCTGTGGTTGTGGACTTAGCTCAAGTCGCTTAGTTGCAACTTCCTCCTATTGCTCTGAATAGGAGATTAAACGTACAGTGAAAATGTCCAGGATTTTGCATTCTTTCTAGCATCTTTGTTCCAATACTTTCTCCCATTATTCTTGTAGCAGCTGCTGGAGTGTAACAAGTGCCGAAACAGCTATCACCCTGAGTGCCTGGGCCCAAACTACCCAACCAAACCCACCAAGAAAAAGAAAGTTTGGGTGAGGTTTTTTGAGATTTCTTCTTTGGTTAATTCCTTTGTTAACTGATCATAACGCTGTGGCCCAAAGCTCTGCCGACGTTTTGTTCCAGTGCATTCTCTTAGCAGTTTGTGGAAGGGTACCTGTTGCATTGGCAGGTACGTTTGAGGATAGGTTTCTCACTGAGGCAGGTTGCTGCTATAGCAGGTGGGGTTTGTGTGAGAAGGAGTTTGAAGGTTTTACACCTTTTTCAGTTGGGATAATTCTTCTCGTTGTAGTCTCAGAAGGTGGAAGAAGTTTGTAAGAATGGAAGCAGTGATGTCATTAACACACTTAGTGCTAAAGCTTTGCCTATAAGTGCATTTGGTGCCAATTGTTTTTAAGTGCTTTCTACTACACTGTATTCAAAGTTGGAAAACTGACAAAGTATAGTGTTGGATTTTAAGTCAGAAGAGATGCTGCAACTACATAGGCCTTCTTCTGTGAAGGGGAAGGTGATATTTTCTTAAGTGCAAATATGAAACGTATTCTTTTTATTTCTCCGTTTTTAGAATTAGCGCCATCTTACTGTAAAGGGAGGGAGCTCTTTTTTTAGTAGTAGAAGTTCTGGTGTTTGAAACTCGTTCTGTTGTGTAAGCTTTCAGCTCTCGTGAAGTAATAAAACCATCAAATTTATCATTAGAACAAAGGAACAGAAGCCCCTGGATAAAAGCAAATAACAAACACATCCTTCTTCCAGATATGTACCAAATGTGTTCGCTGCAAGAGCTGTGGATCCACAACGCCAGGCAAAGGGTGGGATGCGCAGTGGTCTCATGACTTCTCACTGTGTCATGATTGTGCCAAACTCTTTGCTAAAGGTACGTAAAGTTGCAGTTGTTTATGGTAAGCACCTTCTCAGATGCTCTGTTTCTAATGAGGTGGTGCCAGTGTTAGTTAAAATGAAGGCCTGATGAACTTGTCACTGGTACAAACAGGAGTGAAACCTGATGTCAGGGTCAAGAAGCAGAGCATTGTTTGAAAGCTATGTTCATGGGTTTCACGGTGCATAGCAAAAGTCACTCCTGCAATACTGGGAGAGTTTGAGACTTTAAAAATTAAGTACCATACCGTAGAAAGCGGTTATTACAGACCTGCTGGTTCAGGGCTTCAAGTAGCTCATGAGGAAAAAGGTGTTTTAAAGGTCTCCTGACTTAAAAGCAGCATGTTTCCTGTTGTAAAATACTGATTCATTCTTGTGTTAGTTATGAGGCCTTTGAATCTAGGAGGGATCGCTCCAGGGAGAAATCTTGAGTATCCCTCCTACATTCTTGCCTGTGTCATCCTTGTCATTTTCATTCTACTCTGCAAAGCTAATTCACTTAGTCTCACTACCCCACATGCCTCCCCCCTGAAAAAAAAAGCCCACAAAAAAAGGATAACTGGTCTTTCAAGCAGGTTATTTTTGCGGCCATTGTCCTCAGTGTTGTAAAAGTAGATGTGATTGTATTGGCAGCTTACCAGTGGGAGGTTTCAGAGAGCTTCTTTCTTAGCACACTAGTAAGTAACCATCTAGCCTTAAAGGTGTGTGTGGCAGTTGAACTTCTGATTAAAAACATGTGTCTCGTTTCTTGTTCGCAGGGAATTTTTGTCCCCTCTGTGACAAATGCTACGATGACGATGACTATGAGAGTAAGATGATGCAGTGTGGGAAATGTGACCGCTGGGTACACTCCAAATGTGAAAACCTTTCTGGTAAGGCAAATTCTTATTTCCTCAGCCCCTAAGAGCATGAGGCAGCAGCAAATGAGTCCAAAATGGGAACGCTTTGGTCTTTCTCCTCGAGTGTTGCGTTAGCACTCTCGCTTGTGATCTGCTTGAGAAATACCTAACTAACATCAGCAATAACCTGAAAGCTTAGGACTCATTTCAAATGCAGTTTGAATGAGTTACACAAGACGCTTTAGTTACATAAAGGGCATCTGTTGTAAACAGTATGTGCTGTATACAGGGTAAGGCTTTTCCCCACGTCTGTCCTTGAGTAAATTAGTTCAGGTTGTTATTTTCTTTTTTCTTTTCATCTCCAGATGAAATGTATGAGATACTCTCTAACTTGCCTGAGAGTGTAGCATACACCTGCATTAACTGTACAGAGCAGCACCCTGCAGAATGGCGTCTTGCACTGGAAAAGGAGTTGCAGGTTTCTTTAAAACAGGTTTTAACAGCCCTGTTGAATTCTAGAACTACCAGCCACTTGCTGCGTTACAGACAGGTAAGCTGAAGCCTGAAATGTGTTCGGAAATAAGACTTTTGAAAAGTGAGTTTGATCCTTACAGCTGGTCGCTGCTCTGCCACATGCCTTACAGATCAACAGCAGAAAGCTGTTATTTTTGTCCTTCTGTTCTGAACAGGGATTCCAAACTTGAGTCTCTTTCATGTTAATGAGAATCTCTGTGCTTATGAATGTGCAAGGGAGTACGTCATGGGCAGCATCTGCACTTCAGTAGCCAATATCTGTTTCTTGATATTGACAGGCAGCAAAACCACCTGATTTAAATCCCGAGACAGAGGAGAGTATCCCATCGAGAAGCTCTCCAGAAGGTCCCGATCCTCCTGTCCTAACGGAAGTCAGTAAACAAGAGGAGCAGCAGCCTCTGGATATGGAAGGAGTGAAAAGAAAAATGGATCAAGGAGGTTATGTTTCTGTGGTACGTCGGAGTGCTCCACTCTAATAATAGGTCCTATGAACTGCTTAATGACCTGTGGTATTTATAACTGAGCATGCTTAAGCCTTTTCTTAATGAACGAGGAAACAGGCTAATATACTGCTAAAAATAATTCTGTCTGGCACTCGTGTTAGTGTTGGCCCAAAGACATGTAATTTACACTGTTGTATGCCTCTCTTTTAGCGGGCAGCGATACTTGGTTAAACTGCTTTTGCTCTTAGTTATTTATGTTCCTGGAACAGGATAGGTCATCCTTTATCTGCAGATCCTAGCAAAAAGCCCGGCCAAGTAACACTGACAGTAGACAGTTATCTGCAAACCAATAAACTCATGTTTTGGAGGGGTGATCTCTTCCAGGATCATTGTTTAAAATGTTGACCGGATTATTTGTAGGGAGTAGCTTTAAAAACAAAACAAAACAAAAAAAAGCCCTACTTTCTTCCTCCTACAGAGCCTGTAATCTTGAGGAGGAACGTGTGTTAGGAAGTTCCACTGCAAATATGCTGTTGCCAGATTTTGGCCAAATGCTGGTGAGGTAGCTAATGCAGTAGATGTGAAGCGTTATCAGCAGCCAGGTCCTGGTTAAAGAAAGGAGGGGAAAAAATGGCAGGTTGGTTTGTGCAGCCATGCTGCTAGCCAGTTTGCAAATACACAGAGCTGCATGCTTCTTTACAGCCAAATTCTGCCAGAAGTCAATGTTCTGGTTCAGCCGTTTTGTCACCTGGAAGTTCACTTGATGCCTTAAAAAGTTAATGGATGATGTAGCTGTACAGGAGACAATCCTGCTGATCAAACAATGTCGTGGTTTTCTTGCAGTTGGATTTTAGTGATGATATTGTGAAGATAATTCAAGCAGCAATTAATTCCGATGGAGGGCAGCCAGAAATTAAAAAAGCCAATAGCATGGTCAAGTCCTTCTTTATTCGGGTGAGTGGGACTACAGTTATTTCGAAGTCTCCTTTGTATCACACAGCTGTTTGTAGCTGTTGGAATCCAAAGTGTCCATCATGCACATTTCTAAGAAAATAATAACTTGTCATGGTTGTTAGTGTTACTGAAATCTCACTGCTTGTGCATTTATAGTAGATCTTGGCTAAATTTCTTTGAGTTTCTAGGTACACTGGATAACATTTCTAATGGAATGTTGTTTTCTTTCAGCAAATGGAGCGTGTTTTTCCATGGTTCAGTGTAAAGAAGTCCAGATTTTGGGAGCCAAATAAAGTAACAAGCAAGTAAGTAGTCGTCTTGTGTCTGACTGTGACACCATATGTGGTTTGCCAGCTGTCCAAGCAAAAAGTATTAAGAAAGCCTGTTTGTGAGGTTGGCTTCTTAATGATAATTATGATGTTGTTTTTAAGAAGTAATCGTGTTCCTGGGTTTTGTATCCATGTCACTGTTCTGAAGCAGAGAAATCAAAAGTGTTACTTAGAACTGAGTATGTTGTGTGCTGGCTTATCAGTCATCTCCTTTCTTACCTCTCCTCTCCCTCATCTCCTGTTGACCCTTCTGCATCTGTTTTCCTCCAAAGAAACACGGCTACGTCACAAACTTTAAATGTTAAGTGATTGATCTTAGCCTTTGTGAGAGTGTGCTTAGATTGAAGGTAATTAAATGAGTTGATACAGTGTATTGAATGTCTGTAGTATACAGTGCAGAAGTTCGTCTGCTGCAGCCTGGTCTAACAGCTGGCTCCTTGTGTCTTCAGCAGTGGTATGCTGCCAAATGCAGTGCTCCCTCCTTCGCTTGACCATAATTATGCTCAGTGGCAGGAGCGTGAAGAGAACAACCGCACTGAACAGCCTCCTCTGATGAAGAAAATCATCCCAGCTCCAAAACCCAAAGGGCCTGGAGAGCCGGATTCACCTACTCCTCTACATCCTCCTACACCACCTATCTCTGGTGAGAAAATAGATTGCAGCACCGTTAGCCCCAAACCCAAAGTGCTTCACTTTGAGCTCTCTATTCGTAGAGAGGGTGGTATGAGTTCTTCATGTGACTGAGGAATTCTGGAGACCCGTGTGACCTGAAATCATTCAGAGACTGTTATGTATTGATGTGTTTGAATGGAGTTTGGTCTCTCTTTCCCCTGGATGAGGGTTGAGTAGAGGCAGATGCATGCTTTTCCTTGCTTTACTAGCTGATTATTCAAACTTTAGGCTGCTATTTGTCTCTTCTGCCCTGTTCGCTTACTGACAGTTTTTCTAGATAAATTTTGTCCTTCCTGACCTTCCAGAATGAAAAGCATTCTTTCTTTTAATGATAAGGTTCTGACAGAAGCAGAGAAGATAGTCCTGAGCTTAATCCACCTCCGGATGTAGAAGACAACAGGCAGTGTGCCTTGTGCCTAAAATATGGTGATGATAGTGCTAATGTAAGTATCTGGCATGCACCCATTTTGATAGTAGCTGACTTAAGCAGTGTTACAGATTTAGTACTGTGAATAGGCCAGATAAGGGGTGGGGTAGTGGGTGTTGGTTTTTTGTTTGTTTTTTTTCCTGTATCTTGGCATGCCTTCTTTGGAATGAAAATGACCTTTAGCTGTCCTGCTGCCTACAAAGTAGTGTGGCGTTAATGTTAGACGTGTCATTAAGAAATTCACCATGTCACTTTGCATCAGTTCTGTGAACTGCATGCATTTCTTACTCCGAAGCCTCTTGCCATTTCTTCAAGAACAGAATCTCTCTTCTTCCTAAGGTTGTTTTTTTATCATGTGTACTTAGCTGCAGCCTTCTCTGCCCAGATAACATTTATCTTTTAAACTCTAAAGGTAATGCTGTCTTGTTAAACTTTCATTGGGTAAAGTTTAAATCCAGTGTAGTTGAAACCTATGAGGCTTTTTGTGCATTGCCGTGGAACATTTTGGGAGGGGGGTGCAAAAAAAGGAGAAAAGAAAACAGGTTTCTTCCCATTCCATAGGATGCTGGACGCCTTCTCTATATTGGCCAAAATGAGTGGACACATGTGAACTGTGCTTTATGGTCAGCAGAAGTATTTGAAGATGATGATGGTTCTCTGAAAAATGTGCACATGGCTGTGATCAGGGGGAAGCAGCTGGTGAGTATATGTATTCTGCCATTGCAGAGGGAAGCAGCTGACAGTTATGGTTGCCTGATTTTAGAATAAATAAATGTTTACCTTTGTTTTTGCTTTTGTAGAGATGCGAGTTCTGCCAGAAGTCAGGTGCCACAGTGGGCTGCTGCCTCACTTCCTGCACAAGTAACTATCATTTCATGTGCTCACGAGCCAAGAACTGTGTTTTTCTGGATGATAAGAAAGTTTACTGCCAGAGGCACCGTGATTTGATCAAAGGAGAGGTGAGATTCATCTTTTCTTGCTTTGCCTGAAGTTACAGCCTGTAACTACAAACGTTTCTGAAGAGTTAATATCGAACGTGCTCCTTATGAACAAGGGCCTGACCACACTGCTGTTGAAAACAAATCTGTGATATAAATGTCATGAGGAAGTTTGTCAATAGGTACTGTGCGCTTCAAGTAGCAAACTGAAGACTGCACTGAGGACGTAGTAAAACAGGTTGCATAGCATGTTTGTAGTGGTTCCTTTAAAGTTACTGAGATGTTTTGTGGGTTCTTGCTCCAGGTGGTTCCTGAGAATGGGTTTGAAGTTCTTAGGAGAGTTTTTGTGGATTTTGAAGGGATCAGTTTGAGAAGGAAATTTCTTAGTGGCTTGGAACCGGAGAACATCCACATGATGATTGGTAAGATCTAGTTCCTGAACACTTGTTTCATCTTTGGTGCTGGAGCTTTGTTCATGGAGCTTTTCTGTTCCTCTCTCTGCTTAGGTTCAATGACGATAGACTGTTTAGGAATTCTGAATGACCTCTCAGACTGTGAGGATAAGTTGTTTCCCATTGGCTATCAGTGAGTATAAGCTGTTTCATGACAGTGTCTTTTACTGTGTCAGAAGTCAAACCAGCACTGAGGTAACATAGGTAGGAATCAGCTGCAGCTTTCATAAACTGTTAACGGATCTTGGGACTAAGCTATCTGTGCTGTATGTTACACCAGAAAGCCTTTATCCTATCTAAGTTCAAGAAAATGCGTATGTGAAATAATGCCAGGGCTTACTTGACTGTTGAGTTAATTATTTTGTGTATGTCTGAATTACCTTCCAGGTGCTCCAGGGTGTACTGGAGTACAACAGATGCCAGGAAACGCTGTGTGTATACCTGCAAGATCATGGAATGCCGACCGCCAGTCGTAGAACCTGATATCAATAGCACTGTAGAACATGATGATAACAGAACAATTGCCCATAGCCCTGTTCCCCTTACAGGTAATGTTTGAAGGACTTTCTTAAGGTATATATTTTCTACGTGTAATTGCTATAGTGTATTCTTACCAGAAAGTCAGGTAGTAATTAGGACTTTCTAGCTCTTAAATCTGATTTGGACCAGAGTCCTGTTCATGATTCCAATGCTGAGTGTGCTGGCAACTTGATAAACAGGACCCAAACAGAGACTACTGTAGCACTGCTTTCTGGCTGACAGAGCTGAGATTTTTCTAATGGTCTAAAACATCAAATATAAGTTCTGGTGTCAGTATTCACATGTAATTTGCAGGTCGATAGGCAACATGTTGATAACAAGTATTTGATAGTGTTCTTGGGGAAAAAAAGAAACATCAGATGGCAAGGAAGCAGTAGTCTTTGACTTTGTATCTAACAAATGCCCTGACTCCTCATGTGAAACCTGAAGGCAGCATATGCTTAACCAGATCATGTTTGGGGTTCAGTGATGACTTACATTGTTTCTCTTTTATGCAATGACAGAAACTCTATTCAAAGACAGCAGAAATACACCTGAAATTGTAAACCCGCCGTCTCCAGATCGTCCCATGCATTCTCAGACCTCTAGTTCCTGTTACTATCCCACGGTCTCAAAGGGTCTCAGGATCAGGACGCCAAGTTATCCATCCGCACAGAGGTCTCCTGGCTCTAGGCCTTTACCCTCTGCAGGTATTTCTAGTGTTGTTGACTTTGATTTCTGTTTTGGTTTTGTTTGCTTTGGAGATACTGTTGGTGGGTTGGTCCAGTGTCTTTTTTTTTTTGACTGCATTCAGAATCTGATGTTTATTTTTGTGTTTCTGAAGAACATGGAAGATGTCAATAGGTTTGAGGGAAGGAACGTTCTGAAATGTATGTAGTTGAGGTGACCTGTCAAAAAGTGTGTGATTGAAACAACTGGGTATGAATTGATTGTGAAGGATTCCGATCTCTTGACAGTCTTCTTGTTTTATTTTCTCAGGAAGTCCTACCCCAATGACCCATGAAATAGTTACAGTGGGAGATCCTTTACTATCCTCTGGACTTAAGAGCATTGGTTCTAGAAGACATAGCACTTCTTCTTTGTCACAGCAGCAATCAAAACTCCGGATGATTTCACCTACACGTGCTGGGAATACTTACTCCAGGCACAGTCTGTCTTCAGTTTCCAGCATAGGGTCCTCTTCAGAACATGAACAGAGTACAAAAACTGCTGACCACTATGTGGGATCTGTGAATTCAGGTACCATGAGTGCTCCAGTTCAGAGCTGCTCTTCCAGTTCAGGCTCCCAGAAAACAGCAGCTGCGAGTGGAACTAAAACTTACCAGCTGGATGCGTCTCAGTCTACAGAAGGAAAACATCCTAGTAGTTCAGATTCGATAGCCAAAAGCACACCTTCCAAGGGAGAGAAGATGAAAACACTGACCTCAAGGGACCCAGATTATTCAGCTCATAGTTTTTCTTCTGGAGGAAACTCCAAAACGTCAACTCAACCAAACTGTTCATCGGGCACAGAAATAAGTGTTAAAATAGGAACCTTTCAAGAATCTGCAGGATCATTTTCTTCTAAAGAAACAGTGTCCTTTCCATCTTTGCATCAGAGAGGCCCAAGGAAAGACAGAGATCAGCACTTGGAATCTGCACAGCCAGAAAAAACTACTTCAGCTGATGAGATGGATCCAAAGATGATGAAGTCTGTGGGAGTCAATAGCAGATCTCCTGCAGCAAGCGAGCAGGCGGTTTCTGCCTCCAGAGACAGGCGTCAGAAGGGGAAAAAGATAGTGAAAGAGAGTTTTAAAGAGAAGCATTCTTTGAAATCTCTTACAGATTCAAGTCAGGCAGCAGGCAGTGATGAAGGAAATCTGACATCAGAATTTGGTAATCAGGGTTTGGTGACTGAACAGATTAGTCAGAGGTTATGTAATAATATTCCTGCTGAAAAAAACATTGAGAAGTCTCCACCTTCGCAGGGGTCATCTAAAGGTTCTGCAGTGCTGCCTGAAGTGGCCTCTAAGGAATCACAGGCGCCTAGAAAACGCACCGTCAAAGTCACTCTGACTCCTCTCAAGATGGAAAGCGAGGGCCAGTCTAAAGCTGCACAGCAGGAAAGTGATGCTGAACCTCAGCCTGCAGGGACAGAGCTTTCCACTCTAACAGAGCCCTCCTCAAATTCTGAAAGCCCGGAAGATAACTCTGTAGTTCAAGGAAGTCCAAATAAAGCACCAACACAGGAATCTCAAAATAATGCATATGAAAACTTGCCAGTTCAAGATAACAACTTGATGCTTCAGGATGGGACTAAAGCTCAAGAAGAAGGCTCGTACAAGCGGAGGTATCCACGTAGAAGCGCTCGGGCCAGGTCTAATATGTTCTTTGGACTGACTCCTCTGTATGGTGTGAGGTCTTACGGAGAGGAAGACATTCCATTCTACAGTAACTCAACAGGGAAGAAGCGAGGGAAGCGGTCTGCAGAAGGACAAGTGGATGGTGCGGATGATTTAAGCACGTCGGATGAGGATGACTTGTACTACTATAATTTCACTAGAACAGTGGTTTCCTCTAACACTGAGGAGAGGCTTGCATCCCATAGCTTATTCCGGGAGGAAGAGCAGTGTGATCTTCCAAAAATCTCCCAGTTAGATGGTGTAGATGATGGGACTGAAAGTGATACAAGTGTCACAGCCACAACAAGAAAAGTAAATCAAGTAACTAAAAGGAGCGGTAAAGAAAATGGAACGGAAAACTTAAAGCTGGATAGAACTGAAGAAACTGGGGAGAAAGTACAAGTCACAAAAAGCCCTGCTGTCCACAAAGCCGATCCAAAGATGGATAATTGCCATCCCGTGAGCAGGGTTAAAACACAAGGTCAGGATTCTCTGGAAGCTCAGCTGAGCTCTTTGGAAACGGGCCGTAGGGCTCATGCAAGCACACCTTCTGATAAGAACTTACTGGATACTTTTAACACAGAGCTTCTGAAATCTGACTCTGACAATAACAACAGCGATGACTGTGGAAACATCCTCCCTTCAGACATCATGGATTTTGTACTGAAGAACACACCATCCATGCAGGCGTTAGGAGAAAGTCCAGAGTCTTCATCATCTGAACTTCTAACGCTTGGAGAAGGTTTAGGTCTTGATAGCAACCGGGGCAAAGACATGGGTTTGTTTGAAGTGTTTTCTCAACAGCTGCCGACAACTGAGCCAGTGGATAGCAGTGTTTCCTCGTCCATATCAGCAGAGGAGCAATTTGAATTACCATTGGAACTTCCTTCTGATCTCTCTGTTCTGACTACTCGCAGCCCTACGGTGCCCAGTCAAAATCACAACAGACTTGCCGTCATTTCAGAGTCTTCGCTGTCCTCTTCAGGAGAGAGGTCGATGCTTGCCTTGCCCTCCACAGAATCTGGGGAAAAAAGAGTTACAGTCACAGAAAAATCCACCTCTAGTGAGGGCGATACAGCTCTTCTGAGTCCAGGAGTAGACCCGAGCCCTGAAGGGCACATGACTCCTGACCACTTCATCCAGGGTCACATAGATGCAGAGCATATAGCCAGCCCGCCCTGTGGCCCGGTAGAGCAAGGGCATGGCAGCAACCAGGATTTAACTAGAAACAGTGGGACTCCAGGTATCCAAGTGCCCGTGTCACCCACCGTTCCGCTGCAGAACCAGAAGTACGTTCCCAACTCCACGGACAGTCCCGGCCCCTCTCAGATTTCTAATGCTGCAGTGCAGACAACACCACCCCACCTTAAGCCAGCCGCAGAAAAGCTTCTCGTAGTCAATCAAAATATGCAGCCGCTCTACGTGCTCCAAACGCTTCCCAATGGCGTTACTCAAAAGATACAGTTGACACCTTCTGTCAGTTCAGCGCAGAGCGTAATGGAGACGAATGCCTCAGTGTTGGGGCCTGTGGGGAGCGGGCTCACACTGACCACAGGATTAAATCCAAGCTTGCCCTCATCTCAGTCCTTATATCCTCCCACTAGTAAAGGATTGTTGCCCATGTCCCATCACCAGCATATACATCCCTTCTCCACAGCCACTCAGACTGGCTTCCCACCAAATATTGGCAGTCCTTCGCCAGGTCTCCTTATTGGTGTGCAGCCACCCCCTGATCCTCAGCTGTTAGTGTCTGAAGCTAATCAGAGGACCGATCTTGGCACTACTGCTTCAACACCAGCTGCAGCCCTGAGCAAGAAGCGGCCAATTTCTCGACTGCAGTCAAGGAAGAATAAGAAGCTGGCTCCCTCTGGAACCCCTTCTGCAATAGCTCCTCCTGATATGGTCTCAAACATGACTTTAATTAATTTTGCTCCTTCCCAAATTTCCAACCACCCATTGGATTTGGGAACCATTGCAAATTCAACGTCCCACAGAACCGTCCCCAACATTATCAAAAGGTCCAAGTCTGGAGTAATGTATTTTGAGCAAACCTCTTTGCTGCCCCAAAGTGGGACTACTACTGCAGTTGGCACATCTCCTAGCGTTATCGGGCCGGATTCTGGTCACCTTCCAGCAGGGCCTGTGTCAGGGCTAGCGTCAAGTTCCTCGGTACTGAACGTGGTATCCATGCAGGCCACAGCAGCCCCTACTACTGGCGGGTCAGTTCCTGGCCACGTTCTGGGACAAAGCTCAGTAACATTAACTAGCCCTGGATTATTAGGGGACCTTGGTTCCATAAGCAACCTCTTGATCAAAGCTAGTCAGCAAAGCCTTGGTCTTCAGGAACAGCACATGACTTTACCACCAGCTTCTGGGATGTTTTCGCAACTGGGAACATCACAGACTCCATCTACAGCAGCAATGACAGCTGCATCGAGCATCTGTGTTCTGCCTTCAGCTCAGAGTATGAGCATGACGGTTGCCCAGTCATCTACTGACCCAGAAGGCTCTTATCAGCTTCAGCATATGACGCAACTCTTGGCCAGCAAAACTGGGATTGCTTCCTCACAGCTGGACCTTGGCGCAGCTTCAGCGACAGCTCAGCTGTCAAGCTTTCCACAGCTGGTTGATGTTCCCAACAGTACCGGACTCGAACAAAACAAGGTTTCTTCATCTGTGATGCATGCCAGTTCAGCATCTCCTGGAGGCTCCCCGTCGTCTGGTCAGCAGTCTGCAAGTAGCTCTGTGCTTGGCTCATCGAAAATGAAACCGAAAATCAAACGCATTCAGCCGTCTTTAGAGAAAGGGAATGGAAAGAAGCACAAAACTTCTCACATGTGGATCGGTTCCTCTGAAGCACAGGTTCCCGACAGAGGGACCGCTGCTGCACCCCATGTCTCAGCTGCACGGTAAGAGAAGAAGCTTTGCTCATCCATGAGATTTTGCAGCAATACAAGAGAGGATGTTGCACCTGTTTCTACAGCAGATCTGCCTTTTGATTGATGGTTTGTAATGTAAAACCTCACCTGGCTTGGGAAAGCAGAGCTCTGAAGTTCTTAGAACTTTTACCTCTGGAAAGGGAAGGTTGAGAAACTTGAGCCTTTGAGGATCAGGGTTAGGAGGGCTTCTATTCACTGTTAGCACCTCTGACAAATTAAAGGTTACACCCCTTATTTTCAGTTCTGGCTACATTAGTGGTTGGTCCTAAATTATTGCTGGTGCTGAAGAAGATTAGCATTTTGGTAACTGAGAAATATTGCGCATGACTTCTGTGATTACTTGATTATCTCAATGTTCTCAAATAAGCCTGATTCTTAAACAGCTGATGCAGAACTCTTTAGACGGCTTAACCTCTTAACATAGCTTTTGTTGTGTGTGTGTGTGTTGTTGATTACTTGCCAAGTTGTTTCAGTCCGTAAATATTTGCTGTAAGTGTGTCAGCGTTCCGCTGTACATCACTTGACCCTGAGCGTGTGGCTTATGGTTGCTCAGAATTGCTCCTCTTGCAGCCAGACTCATGCTTCTCCTTCCTCTTCAAGTGCACGTCTTGAATCTCATGCAGTGCTGGGAATGCGATCTGTTTTCTCCTGTCATAGGAGCAGCTGTTGTTACTCCTCCTGTAGTTTTGCTGAGCTGCTGAATCACTTGTTGCAACTCCCAGTAGATCTGAGCCTTCCAGTCTCATGTATAGCATGCATGATTTGGAAGGTGGTTTGAATGTTCCTAACTCTTTTTCTTCCAGGACTCCTGCTGTGAAGACAGATGTGCAGGATGCAGCAAGCACAGATCAGCCATCACAAACACAATGTGGCCAGTCTACAGGGTAAGCGTGAAGCACACCTTTGCATCAGGTTTTGGTGGCCTGATCTTAAAAAAATAAATAAATAAAATTGTCTGGAGAATGCAAGGAGTCTTTGCTAACAGATTTATCTTGGAAGTTTTCAGTCTGGAATGAGCAGCCACACTTTTTAATTTTATTTTATTTTTAATATAGCTGTGGGAAATGCATTTCTTACTCGAGCAGATCATGTGTTAGCATACATCTTACTAGAGAGTAGGACTAATAAGAGCGACAGGTGGCAGGTTCTGTTAAATTAGTCTGCTGTCTACTGACTGATGGACAAAGGTAAACGCTACTGAATAGAATCCTCCTGTTCCTTTCCAATTGAGCTTACGTTAGAACGTATTTAACAGTGGTTCAGGTGTAGTAAAATGGTTATTAATGCGCTTCATTTTCAATTCCTTCCCTCTGAAGGCAAACGGCAGTTCTCCCAGAATCTCAATCAACACAGACCTCAACAAATGAGCAAGAAAATGCAGGTATGTTGCTTCTTCACACGTACCAGGTCCTGGGGCTCTCCGTGACTGGGAAATTGGTACCTTGTTGTTCTAATTTGTCTCTCTTGTTCTCACAGAAAAAAATCTCAGAGCTAATAGTCTTGTTATTCATGCCTTGAAGGGAGGAAAGGTTTGTTCACTATTAATAAAATCTGCTCAAATAGTTGTTTCTGTTTTTAGCTTGTGGGAATTTCAGTACTTGAGAATTTACCCTCTCACTTCAGTGCTGTCTAGAATTTTTTCCTTAAAGTGAAATCTCTTTTTGGAATCTCGATTCTTAGAAAGTATATTTTAGTATGACTGCCATATAGGAGAGCTCCAAGGCCTTTTTTGAATGCTTCAAAGTAAATCTGGAAATGTAGGCTGTCATCTTTCGTATCTTCCCAGTCCACTCTCACTTATATGCAGTTGCAGTAGCGTGCATCGTTCTCACATATAAAATGATAGGCTTTCTGCTCCTTGTCATTACTGCAAATCATGACTTGTGGAAACCCGGTTCTCCTGTAAGAGCTGTTTAGAAGCTACTAATGTCATCTGTTGTTAAAACAGCTTCAGAATGAATTGATTGTGTCTCTCCACCAAGATGTGGATGTTGGTAAATTTGTGTGAGTTCTTACGTGAGTGGAATTGTAATCTGAGTTTTGTAGGTTCTTCTTAGACGCGTTACTGACTTGCCATTTGACCACTAAATATAAGTAGTTGATTCACATGTGGGGGAAAAGCTTCATTCTGCTTAATTTCCACCTTCTTACTAGCTTTTGTCTTTCCTAGGCTCAAAAGCTGTAGAGGAAGAAGAGAGCACTTTCAGCTCCCCACTTATGTTTTGGCTGCAGCAAGAACAAAAGAGGAAAGAGTGTCTTGGTGAGAAGAAACCCAAGAAAGGTTTGGTTTTTGAGATCTCAAGCGATGACGGCTTTCAAATCTGTGCAGAAAGCATTGAAGGTGAGAACTGTGCTTTTATTGTTGTGTTGGTTTTAACTTTCCCTACCAGAAGTTAAATTGTGACTTCTGAGAGCATTGCTTATTTTCACAGATCTTTAAATGAGAAACGACTTCTCCTAATTTACAGCCCTGGAACAGTCCTAGTTCCTTGCAATACGTGGTTTCTGTTGGAAAATGCAACGTGTCACTATCCCATTTTGGTTTATCCGTTGACCAATGGTTTTGAACCATGTGTTGTAAAGAAACAACTTGTCCTACAGACCAATTACTGAAGAAACTAATTTCCCTTCTGCTACAGTGAATTTTGGAGAATTTATAGTCCATAGATGGAATGAAAGCTTCATGTTCTCTGGTCATTTTATTTAAATATGAACATTTTTTTAGGAAAACAGCGTACTGCACATGTACATAACAGTCTGTTGATGGTAGTGATGAAAAGCTGATGGAACGTGCCAAAACTGACAGCAAGGCTGTTGTTACAGCGCTCCTCAGTGCCCGATGCTTGGATACTCCTTCACAGTTTTGTTTTCTGTTTGTGTAATTGCAGATGCCTGGAAGTCACTGACTGACAAGGTTCAAGAAGCCCGTTCCAACGCCCGCCTGAAACAGCTATCATTTGCAGGTAACGTCCAGTGCCACCATCATTTTTAATGTGCTTTTGAATGTATCAGAACAAACAGGTGTTAGGATTCACTGTCTTAAGAATTTCAGTTGAGCTGCTGTTTTTTTTAATGGAAAATAAATTCTCCTAATGAATTGAATTGCTTACCTGGAGCGAGCTAGTTAATACAGTGCTGCTGTGGAAAATTTCAGGCTAGCACAAGTTTTGTTTAACGGTCTACTGTATCCTCCCACTCCTGGTATGCTTGGTCATTTTTGTCATTCTTGTGCTCTGTTTCCTGTTCCAGGTGTGAATGGTTTGAGGATGCTGGGGATTATCCACGATACTGTTGTGTTTCTGATTGAGCAACTTTATGGAGCAAAGCACTGCCACAACTACAAGTTCAGGTTTCATAAACCAGAGGAGGCCAATGAACCTCCTCTGAACCCGCATGGCTCTGCTAGGGCTGAAGTCCACCTGAGGCAAGTGTGAGCTTTGCAGTTGTTAAGGTTAACAAGGACACAAGCAAAAAATCTCGAGAGCGCTGAGAGCTCTCAGTTTATAAGTCAATGTAAGCAACTTTCTCCTGTAAATGAAGTATATTGCATCTTCTTTATCTGCACGCTTTGTTATGCGTTTCTTTGTTTAATAAAACTTTCCTGGCTGGTGCCTTTATTCACAGTTCTCAGAAGCTGTTGTGTGTTATCCTGATGCATAGAAAGCTGTGAAAGGGGACAGACTGGAGAAGGTGTAAAACAGTAAACATGCCAAGCTGTTCTGCCAACCAAATGTTTACGTTAATTTTAGTTAGTAACACAAACTTCCTTTGTTAAATTACAGGAAATCTGCATTTGATATGTTTAATTTCTTGGCATCTAAACACCGACAGCCACCGGAATACAACCCAAATGATGAGGAAGAGGAGGAAGTACAGCTGAAATCAGCCCGGTATGTGGTAGGATTTAAAGGTTTAAAGGGGAAGGGGGGGGGGGGGGGAAATAATGCTGTGGTGTTAAAACGAAGAGATCGGGTTTAGTTACACATTGTTATTTTTCGAGGTAGTGCTTAAGACTTCAAAGCTACCAAGTCCTAGAAAAACAGGGGAGATTGCTGCAGTCCTACGCCAGCTGAAGGTGGTCAACCAGACCGGTTGCCTTTTCCACATTTATTTTGCCTGCTGACATGAGACATTTTGTTGATAACTTGAGGAGAGAAGAAATTATCTGCATGGAATTTTTAGAAAAGATTGCTGGTTAGCAATTATAAATTTGTTTGAATTAAGATACAGAATTAAGAGCAGCTCTGCGTTTAGTGTGTGCGTGTATATGGGTGCATTTATGTTACCCTGAATTTTGATGGTGTTCTCAGTGGGCTGCAGTGTCACAGTGATTGAGTGTTTGCATCTTGGAAGCTATCCCAGATAATACCTGACATGGGCTCTCATGGATGTTATCGCTTAGTGGGGTCTCTTTCTTCTAGGAGAGCAACAAGCATGGATCTGCCAATGCCCATGCGATTCCGACACTTGAAGAAGACTTCCAAGGAGGCGGTCGGTGTCTACAGGTATGGTTTTGTTCTGCCACTCTAAACTTGACGTCTGGGACAGAGGAAGGTAAAAACTGAAAACCTGTGAAGTCAGACTGCAAAATGGAAGGGAAGGAAGAAGGATGTTTGGTTTTCTCCTTTTTTTTTTTTTTTTTTCTTCTTAAGATGTATATTTGAAAAGTAATCCTCAGCACAAACAACATGTTCCTTCTGGCATGCCTTGCTGACAGCCAAGGCATTAGGAGAAACCTACTGTAGTTCTCATTGGCGTTACGTTGTAGAAGTGAAACAATACTACTGTGGTCCCGATCACGAAATAACTTGTTTTCTGCAGTGCTGGTGCAACATTTTTGAGTTTCACTTGTATTGTTTGAATATTTTCTCACCCTGTTGCTTTTCTAGGTCTCCCATCCATGGCCGGGGCCTGTTCTGCAAAAGGAACATCGATGCAGGTGAGATGGTGATTGAATATTCGGGCAATGTCATTCGCTCCATCCTCACTGACAAACGAGAGAAGTACTATGACAGTAAGGTGAGTTAAGGGCTTTCACAGAACTTCTTAAAAAGCATTATAAGCCCCTTTCCCATTCAGTCATCCAAGGAAACAGAGCAGACAGAGATCTTGATTACTAACGAAGCTTTGGGATTCAAGTTAGTTGTAACACTGGAAAAAACGTGCGCTGAAGTTTCAAGTTCTTGAGCCAGAGTAGTGCTTCTCATGTGCAGAGTGGAGGGAAAATGAAGTTGGTTTTTATGGTTCAGAGAGTTAGAGAAGCTTAAGCAGTTACAAATCTACTCTTTGCCACAGAAGGTGTCGCAGGTGAGATCAGAGCTCGAGGATTCACAGCATGAAGAAGTGTGTAAACCAAAGCTCTCAAGCAAAATCAAGAATCTGATCAGTCTGCTCTAAATTAAAGCTACTTTGCTGCATAGTAACCTCCCTGCTACAGATTGCAGTTGTTGAAGCCTTTGTCATTCTTGAGAGAAGCATTTTGTCTAAACAGCACCAGGACAAGTATAGTCGCAGAATATTTGGAGCTCTCAAATGCTTTTAGCCTTTGTATTAGTGACTTAAGACAGTTTTCAGTGCAAAGTAGTGATGTATATAAGATGAAATAAATTATTGTCAGACATGACTGGTGAGATTATTGCGTAGGGAGAGGAGTTTGGGAGAACTGAGAAGTAGCCCTGAAAGCAGGACAAGCATAGACCGTGTGAAAACTGCGTTTGAAACATCATGATTTGGGATTACAGAGTTCTCTGCGTGTTTACCATATTTGCTGGAGCTCTAGAGTCATTTTCTCCCATGGGCAGGGAAAGATATCAGTGTGGTCTCACGCTGCAGCTCCAAAGAGAAAAGGGGTTGAAGTAATTCAAGCAGGAGCAAAGGCAAAGGCAGAAGGGTTGCAGATGTTCTTAATGACTCGACTCTTAGCATGCAGCACGTTGCAGTAACTAAGCAAAACTGTCATTACAGTAGCTATCTCTTGACTTCCCATAATTGTCTTCCTGTTCTCTGTGTGTAGGGGATCGGTTGCTACATGTTCCGCATTGATGACTCTGAAGTGGTGGATGCCACCATGCATGGGAATGCAGCCCGCTTCATCAATCACTCCTGTGAGCCCAACTGCTACTCTCGGGTCATCAACATCGATGGCCAGAAACACATCGTCATCTTCGCCATGCGCAAAATCTACCGGGGGGAAGAACTCACGTATGACTACAAGTTCCCCATTGAAGACGCCAGCAACAAACTGCCCTGTAACTGCGGCGCCAAGAAGTGCAGGAAGTTTTTAAACTAAGAACTTCCACGAGCTGCAAGTGAGCCCTAAAGGGCATGGGGCGAACCAAAGCTAACAGCGAACCCCTACCCTGCCATTCGCGAGGGGAGGGGAAAGGACGGAGGCAGGAATGAAGATCAGCTGGGCTCAGGGACCCAACTGGCGGCTGTGTTTCTCTGTCAGAGTCCACATCTTCATGTCTTGCATGCGCACACTTACCCTTACGAAAGACACGGGCGACTGGAGAAGATCCTCAATGTGATTATGTTTTTGCTATTCTCTTTCCCACCCCAACCCCCCCCCCCCCCAGAATTTGTTTCTCAGAACGGGACTAATGAGTGGGAGAGGGGAGGGAAGGCAGACCCGGACCCATGTGTAGAGGGCTGACCACAGATCCCATCCCTTTGACTTCTCTTGGCTCAAAGAGGTGGATGTGGAGTTCTTGTTTTCCTTCGGTTGCTGTGTCAGAAGTTTCCATAGCACAGTACGTGACTGCGCTTTTCTCCTAGGGAGAGAAACTGTACCCCACCAACCAGCTACTCTGAGAACTTTGTGAGAGTCTGTGGTTCCTTGTGCTATGCATCTCCAAAACACTATCTGTGAGTTGGTCGGTGTACTGCGTGGTGTAGGTGGCCTGCTGTGCCGTGTGGGTCCGGCTTCTCTGCTTTAATCTAGGAAGACTGAATGGGGGAGAGGGTCATACAGCAGCTGTAAGTCAACTGAGAAGGATTTGGATAGTGTTGCACTCTGAAATTCCAACTGGAGCGCAAAGGGAATTCCTGGCATTCCTTAGCAGAGAAAGGGCTTGTGCCAACCGGTTACAGAGCTGTAAATCTTTGTGAGCAAAGGCTTTCATTCAGCAGCACCCTCCCCTGGCCATAAAGGAGGGAAGCAGTCTTTTCCCCTGCTTCTTCCTTTGGAGGCTGCCTTTCTCCTTTGACCTAGGGACTGAAGGGCTCCCCTGGTCGCAGCGGCGTCTGCCACCGTGGGACTGCGCAGTGGGGAAGGAAGCAGTGCTGGGAGCTGCTGCTGCTGTTGGCTGTAGAGCAGGAGCTGGGAGGGGGGGGAATTTGCGTGGAGCCCCATTGAACAGCATCCTAGGGAGACAAACAAGTGGCTTCTGTAGGCACGTGCCTGTCTGACCCATCGTCAGCGTGTCGTTTCGTAACCTTCCATGAAAGGCACAGGAAGAGGCACCAAAATGGAGTGTAAATTCACTGAAGATGCAAGGCCAAACACTAAGCAGCCTCGTGTGCTCCTTGCAGCACTTAAAAATGCACAGGAAACAAACTGGCGATGGGCACGGTTGGACATCGCGGTAGCTGAAGGGTCAAGTGAATCGAAAGACATTATTGTCCTGGTTCAAGTAAATGCTCCTCCCTTTTGGGTCTGCTCCACGCCTCCAAAACTTCAAAAAGATGAAAAAAAGAAAAAAAGGAAAAAAAAAAAATAGAAAAAAAAATAGAAAAAAGAACGAAAGAAAAAGCCCCAAGCCTAACAAATTGAGACATTGGATTTTACTCTGTTCTGTTTACAGTTTAGTATTTAAGGTTTTATAAATGTAAATATATTTTGTATATTTTTCTATGAGAAGCACTTCATAGGGAAAAGCACTTATGACGAGGCTTTTTAAACAGTGGTATTATCCTAATTTAAAAGAATCTGTTTTTAATAATTTTTTTATTTTCATAGGACGGTTATAGGAAATATCTGGCTGGACACAGTCTGAGTCTGATCCTTTCTCCAGAGAGAGGGGTACACTTTATTTTTGTTTTTGAATCTTGTTCTGCCTTTTTGACTTCGGTAACTTGTTTCTGTGAGGTTTGGCTGGACCTTCAACTTGGATTTTCTTGTCCAGATGGGGGCAGGAGGGAGAATTGCCCAGCTTTGGAGGAGTTGTTGGGAACTCTGAACAACTGCTCGTGCCCCCCAAGGCAGGAGGCATGATTCTGCCTTGCCACGCACCAGTATCCTGTGTGTATTTAAGGAGAAAAGAGAGGGAGAAAAAGAGATAGAGAACTGACCATAAATAGCTTCACCCTTTTTGCCTGGTGTTCAGAATGAGCATTTCGGTGGGAAGTGTGACTCTTCTCACCCCAGAGTGTGGGGAGTTGGATGTCACAGCCCTGGGGGCAGCGAGGGGCTCTGCCGGCCCAGCCTTGTGGCACCTGCGGGGTCTCAGCATCCCTCTTCTGTCCTGAGCAGCTTCCCCGAGGGAAGGCCCTGCCTTTCTGCTCTGGGTAAACCCACACCTTTCCAGACACAGAAACGCAGTCCTGTGGAAATCTAGCGAAGCAATAGGGCCCCAGACCTGCCACCCGGGGCAGCATGGGGCTCACACCCCTACGTGCACTCCTCGTCCCCGAACCAAACACGAGAGTAGTTTTGCCTTGGAGTAGTAGTTCCTTGAAGCAGCCTTGCTTTTCTAAGCTGGACCTGTGGGTAGGCGAGCTGGCAAATGGAAAGGCTGCTCTGAAACAGCATCAGCAGTTGGTAGAGAATGGACCGGACTGAGCGATACCCCCAGTGCTCGTGATCTCACGCTCCGTTATCTGTGCTCTTCAGGCCCCGAGACCTCTTCCTCTGACCTGGGAATGAAATACAGCTCTCACAGGGTCAGGAACTGCTGGTTTCCTTTCTTTATTGCACTGTGTGATTATTATTTGGTGATAACTGTTTGAAAGAAGAATCCAATCGAAGCTGCATTTGTTACTGAAATGATTTGATGCACTGACAGTTTGGGAACGCACATAACCTTGAGAAGGCCAAACGGCACGCCTGGGGGGGGGATCTTGGCCCTGCATCCACAGACACGGCTGCTCTTTGTCCTTATTCTTAGCTTGTTTTGGACAGCAGTGCTTGGTTAAACCCAAGAACAGCGTGCGAGTTGCACGGCTCAGCCCGGTCCCTCACGGCCGCGCCGTGCGGTTGGGAGCCCCAACACCGCTCCGATAGGAAACGCTGGGAAGAGAGGGGTGGGGAGGAGAGCCGTGGGACCCCCCGGGAGCCGAGCACCAGGAAGTCTCCTCCTGCGAGGACCGGCCGAGCGGAATGGGTCCATCAGACCCAGCTCGCTGTTTGCTTTGCTGCTATACCTGTGGCGGCCGCTATGGCGGCACCGCCGTGGCCAGTGAAACTGTCTGTACCCAGAGGAGGTGAGCTGTGCTGCTGGGCAGAGCCCCGATCCGCTGCCGTGGCCCAGCGTTGGGTGCTTGGAAGGAAGGCAGGGAGAAGCCTTGGCAGCTGCTGTGTGTTTCCCATCGGGCACCACGAGGTGTTGGCCGGCGTGTGCCCTGCCTGGGCTGACAGCGAGCACAGCACAGCTTCCCAGTATATGAATGTATATTTTATAAGGACTGACACAGATCATGATATCTGAAAAATACTACAAAATGGAACCTTAGGGCGTTTTGTTTTTTATTTGTACAAACCGACTTTGGTTTTTTTTTTTTTCTTTCTTTCTTCTTTTTTTTTATTGTAAAGGAAAAGCGGGTCATTGCAAAGGGCTGGGTATCTTTCTGTTAATTGTTCCTTCTTTCATTTCCAAGCAATACCAGGTTCTTCAGCGAGATGGTCTTTGTGCAGAATCATGCCATTCAAACCCATGCTACTGGTCCACACTCCACACCTGCAAGTTTTCTTTCCTTTTTTTTTTTTTTTTTTTTTTAAGGACTATAAATACGATATATATAGGAACTAATATAGTAATGCACCGTGTAATGAAGCCTAGTTCAGTATCGGTCCATGGCTTTTAATTCTCTTAACACTATAGATAAGGATTGTGTTACAGTTGCTAACAGAGGCAGGAACGGACCGGGCTGTGCATTTCCAGGTGGGTGCCTGGATGAGGGTCCGGGCGTTGGGAATGGGCAGCCTGGGGGCTTTCCTGCCCTTTCTTGTTACCAGTCAGTACTTGTACAACTTGGTTTATTTCCTCTTCTTTTTGTTTTGGGTTGTTTTTTTGGGGGGGAGGGGGGGGGGAGGGGGGGGTTATTTTTTTGTTCCGTTTCCTTTCATTTTGGTAATGAATGTCGGGGTACCACCTGCATATAGGGAAAAACAACGTGCTCTGTGCTTTCCTGGTATCTTTTGAACAAGGTACAGTAGCTTTGTCTTATCAACCGAGATCTATACTTGTGGTGTTTCTTTAATTGAACTTAACAAGTCTCTTTAGTAAATACAGGTAGGTGAATAATTGTTTAAAAAAACAAAACAAAAAAAAAACCAAAAAAAAAAAAAAAGAGAAAAAAAAAAAAAAGAGAAAAAAATAAGAAAAAAAGACCAAAAATCCGCCAAGTTATGTTCTAGGATTACATTTTCTTGCCGGCTTATCATGTATAACAAACCTTGGTTTGGTTTTCCTTGTGTTCTTCCGAGCTTCTGGTTTTCTTTGGGGTTTTTTCGTCAATCCAACAACAAACAAACAAACAAACAAAAGAGGCAACGTTGTCTAAAGTCCATCAGTGTTAACTCCCTGGCGCGGGGAAGAAGGAAATACTTTTAATAGTTAATGGAAAATAATAATAATAATAATAATAATAATAATTAAATAAGTCGCTGAAAGCTCCGCGAAAGGCTGAATGTAAAAAAAAAAAAAAAACCATAAAGTGTACATAGTTGTAAAAAAAAAAAAAAAGAGAGAAAAAAAAGGAAAAAAAAAAAAGGAAAAAAAAAGGTGAAAAAGACAAAAAAAAAAAAACAAACCCACCACCGACAACAGAAAAAAAAAAAAAAAAAAAAAAAAAGGAGTTTTTAAACATGTTTATTTTCTATGCACTTTTTTTTATTTAAGTGATAGTTTAATTAATAAACATGTCAAGTTTATTGCTGCAGACGGCTGCTGGTGGTTTGTTGTGCGCTGGGAGCTGCGCTGGCTGGCGTTGATGGATGGCGGTTTCCCGTCCCGTGGGGCCGGTGGGTGCAGGTCTCCCTTCCATAGAGCCACGCTGCGCTCCCGGCTGCGGTTTGTTGAAGGGGGGGGAGGATGTGGGAGTTGGCCGTGTTGGTGGGCGGAGGAGCTGCAGCCCGGCTGCCATAGGAGGGGATGGGTGAAATTTAACCGGCCCTTGGGTGCCCTCCTGCCCCAGGGCTCGCTGCGCCATGGCCACCGCCAACGACAGAGCGGTGCTGCAGACCATCTTCAACCCCAGCACTCCCTTCGGGGACATCCCCGGGCTGGATGAAGATGAGGACGTTCAGCAGGAAGGTGAGGCAGATGTGGCTTCGGGTGCCCGCCGGGTCCTTCCCGTCGGTGGGGTGGAAGGGGCTGTGCCTGCAGCGAGTGCTCGGGGCTCCCTCTGCTTCCCCGGGGCTGGGGGTGGTGGGGACGGAGCTGGGGGTCACTGCGTGTGGGACAGAGAGATGTTTCTGCCGCCTACAGAGGAGGAGGCCTTTGAGCCGGAGCTGCTGGAGCAGGTGCGGGACCTGGAGCTGCAGGGCGTTTCTGCTGCCGAATCCGGAGATGTGAGCACAGCCCTGGAGCGGTTCGGCGAGGCCATCCGCCTGCTGCCAGAGCGCGCCTCGGCCTACAACAACCGGGCGCAGGCGCTGCGCCTCAAGGGCGACGTGGCAGGTAAGGAACGTGGCGCTGGGTGACCAGGATGGCCCGAGGCCGCCCCACATCCCCCCACTCCGCCTCTCGCCCCATCCAGGCGCGCTGCGGGACCTGGATGCCGCCATCCGCCTTGGCCGGGGCTGCGGCCGCGCTGTGTGCCAGAGCCTGGTGCAGCGTGGGCTGATCCATCGGCTGCAGGCCCGTGAGGACGACGCCCGGCGGGACTTCCAGCAGGCGGCACGGCTTGGCAGCGCCTTTGCACGGCGGCAGCTGGTGCTGCTCAACCCCTACTCGGCGCTCTGCAACCAAATGCTGAGCGAGATGCTGGGGCGGCTGCGCAACCCCGACGTGGCCGACAGTGACTGAGGCCGCCGGACCCCCATCCTGGCTGGAGCTCAGGGGCAGAGCTGTGCTTGGAAGGACTCGGAAGGGTTAGAGGAGGTGGCAGCACGCAGCTGCTCCCTGCTCCAGGGCTGCCATGGGGAAATCTTCCTGCGCCTCAGTTTTGCCATGGCTCTGTTAATAAATAAACATCCCTGGCTGCCCAGCAGGGCTCTGGCCGTGGTGTTATGGGTGGATGTAGCATCGCTTCCAGCCTCACTGAGTGTGGAAGGAGAGGAGTGGGGGTGTGGAGATCTCAGTCCTCATCCTGAGCGCTCTGGGTGCTGTAAGGTGTAAGGTGGCAACACCTGCAGCGAAGGGATGCTTAGGGCCAGGTTGCTGTGCACGGCTGCCCCATAGGGTGGCAGGATGCAGAGGTGATGTTCCAGGTAAGGTATGGCCCAGCTGCGTGCTCCGGCCATGCTGCACGCTGGGGTGACAGGGACTGGCTTGGGGATGTCCCCATGTTCTGCTCCACCTGCTGCCAGAGGCTGCCCTTCCTGCCTGGCTCTGGCCCATCAAGTAGTGTAACCCTGGCGTGGGGATGACCTGTGTGCTCTGATGCACCACGGTGGGGATCCAGTCTCCTCCATTGATGGGCAGTGTGCATGCTGCTGGAGGACAAGAGCCAGGCCCAGAGAGCAGCTCCTGGCAACCCCGTGCCTCTGTTTTGCCCGGGTAAGCCCGATTCCCACTGCCAGGGAGCGGGTGACCCTGGGCTCCTCCGGATGCTCTCTGTGCTGGTGCCCACCAGCATCACCTGCATGGATCAGGATGAGCACACAGCAGCCACAACACCTCCAAATTCTTCCACCTGGATGCCCACAGTTTGCTCTATGCCATCCACCACCACCTCCGTGCCCGCCTCCATCCTCTGGGTCAGTTTTGCCTCTCGGGTGGGTGCCACAGGGGCTGGCTGCAGAGCCAGATCTTTCCTCCGCTTGTTCTTTCCTGCTTTCTTTGCCAAGGTGAAATTTCAGGAGCCACGGAGTGTGGATCTGCACGTTAAGTGTAGCTGATAATTAGAACAGGCTCTGGAGAGCAATGGTCCCAACTCGCAGGTGGCTGTGATGGCTGATAGGGGGCTCTCCAAAACCGATCCATGTTTGCAGGCACAAACGAGCGTGTTGGGCAGCGATGCCAACGGGTCACGTATCTGTACAGGGAAACCTTGCCGTGTTCTGTTCAGGCCAATCTGCAGCTCAAGGTGGGTTCACCCATTTCTTTCCCAGGAATTTGGGGTTCAGGTTTGTAGCTCTGAGTCCCACACGCTGGTCAGACTCACTAGGGCTTTTACACCTTAGAACTCCTTCCATTTTCCCTCTACTGAGAACTGAGCTCTTAGACGCTTATTCTTGGCATTATTATGCACGCCTTCAGCTCACACCCCCAGAAATGTGCTCGCTCTCAGCTTCAGGCCTAAGCGACGGTGGAGCAATGATGGTGAGAAATAGCAAATCCTGTTTGTGACATCCCAACTCGTGCCACGAGATGGTGCTGTGAATCAGACCGAAGGAAAACCTCCCTGGCAGACAAAAGTAAGATAAAGCAGCTGCCGAAACCAACCGGACAGCAAAGAAATCAGCGAGGAGCAGCAGTATTTCCCTCAAGGCACACGGGGGGAGTCCAGAACAGGGTTTCCAAATCTCCTGTTGAAAGCATTGGGATGTATGAGGGCTTACCTTGTGCTCCCCTGTTTGTTTCATGCTATACCTCAGTGATGTCCCTGTTGGTTGCAGGGGAGCTGGACGAGGTGAGCTTTAAGGATCCCTTCCAACTCAAGTGATCCTATGAGTCTATGAGTGTGGCTAGAATAGCACTGCAATACTTGGCCCTTGGCTTAAGCTCATTGCACGTATGGAGCACAGTCAGGGTTAACGTTCTGTGTCCACGAGCCAGAGCTGCAAACACACCTTTTTGACGCTGGGTACTCGAGCCACCTTCTCTATTTACAGCCTTCTTTTCAAAGGATCATTTACTTGCTTAGCTGTTAAAATACGACGGCGTGGCTGGCAGCCAGGCACAAGGCTCAGTTTCTCCATCTCTTTCATAACTCTGCCTCTCCTGTTGTCTCAGTCCTGCCCCTGACAGCCACAGCCATATGTTGCTCCTTGAAGTGCTTTCTTGCACGCCTTGAGAACTGAGTTACCGCACGTGCGACTGAGCTCCCAGATACAAACTTCTTCGGATGGTTTTCATTCGTTCATCCTCCTGTTGGCGAATCCTTTCTTCTTGTCCTGCCGTGCTCCTAAAATGCTGAATAATAGCCCGTTTGGTTGGTTGTTTTCTGCTTAAGGCTTGTTTTCCGTGTCAGGCTGGTTGGTGATCCGGAGGATGTCACTCTGGGATGCGTGGCTGCTCCTTGCCGTGTTTTCTCTTGTAGCATCTCTGCCTTTTCTGGCAGGAATTCAGCAAAGCACTTAAGTTGGGAAATCAAGTGCAAGCTTGACATGAAGCACAGCGTGCTGCTTGTATCGGGGCCTCCACACTTCTTTCTTTGTGGCAATTGAATGTTCTTCCATGAAGTTCCTCAGTGCGTCAGCTTTCACATCAAACAGCATCTCGGCGACAGTGCTGTGTTTGCTCTTTGGAGATGTGCAAAACCTCAGGAACTGAATGCACCGAGCTGGTTCTGGATGCAGCGATGTGGTGAATCTCAGCTGGCGATGTGAGAACACGTTAGAATGGAAATATGTGTTACCTATGAGATTTTTCATGCGTGTAGAATCACAGAATGGTTTGAGTTGGAAGGGACCCTCAGAGGCCGCCTGGTGCCACTCCGTGCAGTGCACAGGGACACCCACAGCTCCAGCAGTGCTCAGAGCCCCGTCCAGCCTGACCTTGGCTGTCTGCAGGGACGGGGCACCACCGCCTCTCTGGGCAACCTGTGCCAGTGCCTCACCGCCCTCAGTGCCAAACCTTCTTCCTTACATCCCTTCTAAATCTAAACCACCACCCTCCCCCCCTTTTCCTGTTGGAAGCCATTTCCCCTTGTCCTATCAATATATATTTAACACAGGTCACATATGGGTGAAGAAACCCACCCCGAAGCTCCCCATTAACAGTGTTCCGTAACGCTTAGCCCGTTTGTCATTCTGCAACAGAGCAGCTGAACCAAACCAGAACTAAGATGGCCCAAACAGTGCGTGTTCTCCTATTAACCACAAATCAGCTCCGTAACAATTGACTTATTTAAGGCTAATCATTAAAAGGAACGCCTCGAGTGGAGATAAGCAAATAAAGGCCTGAAGTCCATTTTTCCCTTCTGAACAAAACCGGTGTGAGTGGCAGACAACAATAGGTGGTAAAGCGGGGTCAGATTTCCCAGCCCCTTTCCCATACACGGAGGTCACGCTGCATTCCCAATGGGCTTCACCCAATCTGCTCAGCACTGGGGGCAGGTAATGCTGCCCCGACGTGGTTGCAACAGAAAAGGTTCTGCAGAACTGAGCTCGGGGTGCCCAAAGTCAACACCTCATGGTGAAACGTGACCCAGACACTGCCGTGCTAATCTCTGGACAATAACACAATGAATAAGAGCAGAACCCTGAAAAACAGGTCTGTGAGACTGCGAGGAGATGATTGCGCTGCTTTATTTGCTCAGGGTTGTGTGTAGTATTTACCCTTGGCTTTGCTTTAATAATTGTGACATCTGGTATTTATCTGAAAATAAGGAAGTGCACCTTATTAACCAACAGATCTGAGAGACGCATCCAGCTGCGTTCAGTTCCACTGCAGCAGGACAGGAGACAAGATGTGTGCGTGCAGCTCCAATAGCCAAACCTTCATTTCCTCCTGAGCTCAGGCACTAAATCCCAAGAAACGGGGATGCATGAGAGAAACATCACAAGAAATGGGACAGTGTAAGGGAAATTTTGTCAAAGAGGGCAAAAGGGAAGAGTGCTACGCTTGTGTAGGTCTAATTTACGGATATATATTCGCTAGCGATGGGTGGCAATTACTTCGGATTGTTCTTGCTCTGTTTGTGCCATTTGCTTGAGTCATGAATCAAAACGTGAGTGCTACGCCTGCTGTAGAGGATGGGGCTCTCAGACTGAACCAGTTGAACGCAGGGATTGTTTGGGTTGGTTTCTTGCCACCTTTATTTTTCATTCCCAGGTGACAAGTTCCCATGAAAGCAATGCTGCCTTCCCCTTGACTGAGCTAAGCTCTCATTATAAATCGTGCGTCTCCCATCAGACCACACTGAGCTGGGAAGGTCTGCTACCGAGCCAACGCGCAGCATGGGTGCTGCATTGCTGCGGTGCTGCATTGCTGTGGTGCTGCATTGCAGCGCATCGCGTGTTGCCCAGAAATGCACCCTCATTTCAGTGAACAGAGAGGGAAGATGGTGCAGCTCTTTGGGGTGTGTAGCTGCCTGGGGGTGAGTTTGTGCAGGGAAATGCGAAAATGCAGGTGTTGCTTGGAGTTTGAGCCTCTTTATCCAGGGTCAAGAGGTTAATGGCAGCACAGCGCCTCCAGCGAGGCGGTCTTACCAAAAAAAAAAAGAAAAAAGGAATTAAATATTTACCGGGGGTAAGAAATGCCAATTGGCAGATTAAGTACGCAGTCCCTTTGTTATCATTCCAATAATTCCTGAACAAAAAAGTCAGTGCCAAACGGGGAACTGAAGCTATGGTGCAAACCTCACACCTGTGCAGAGCAGGAGGGGACGTGCGCTGCCTGCAGCTCCGCAGGGAGCAGCAGCCCTGAGAGCGCTGCCATTGATTTTCCATGTCCTTTTCCAGCTCAGGTGCCCTTTTCCCTCTCTTGCCATTGGGTGTACCAAAGGATGTCGTGCTTGTGCTGAGGTATGAGCTGCGGCAGAAGCTCTGTGCCTCGGATCCCTGCAGCTGGGATGGTTTGCACCAAGTCACAGCTGGATCCCTTTGGTGGCTTTTACAGGGTGTCGTGTGGGTGCACGTTTTAATATGCCTGACCCCCTGCTTGTAGAGTGGAGGTGAGAGCTGTGCCTTTTTGTCACCCATTTCTTGGATTAGGCTGTAAATTCTTTGGCACGGAAAGGCATTTTCTTGACGTGTACACAGAGCGCCCAGTCGAACAAGGCTAGTGTTCTCTGTGGGGCTTATTGAGATCTAAATTATTAGCAACAAACCTTTGTGTTTACATACAGAGACTGTTTGAGAGGGACAGATGAGCTTTGGATTTGGCTCCTGTATGTGCAGTGAGGAATGGTTTTTCCCCAGCCCTGATAACGTTGTTGTGCAATGGGAGCTACCCAAGGTATGGCCAATGGCGACTGTCTCATCTCACTGCAGGACTGAGTTTTGAAGAGTGACATGGAAACAACACTCCTGTTCCCAGTTTTGATGGAGCTGGTGGGCAGAACAAATCTTTCTCCCTCAAAAGCAGGATAACCCGAGTCCTAAGGGGCAGTGGCCACTTGGAGGTGCAAGAGGGGAGATGTTTGTGTGGCTCGTGCCCTCTCTGTTGAGGATGCAAACAGAGTGCTGGCTTGCAGGCTTTAAAAGACAAATGTTTTCCTGCTAACACTTGAGCTGTTTAGGTCAGTGAGGCATTGGAGTGACACGGCAACCCTCAGTAACTGAGGGCTTCATCCGACACCCCATACATACTGCTTTCCCCTGGGACAAACTGTATTTTTACAGCCAGCTGAATGGCAGCTGATATAATCAGGAGCACTGGGAGCAACAATTCCGCAGGGCTGTAACTCACATGGGTTGCTGTGTTTGTTCTTCCCAGGGAGAGAAGCCCTTAACAAAGGCATGGACCATTCTGTACGTATTGCACAATAGGATAACTTCTGCTCTCAGTTTACAAGCCTGAAAACAAAGTATATATGATACCATCAAACTGCTTCATTCCAAAGCCTTCTGCTCCTTCAAACGTCAAGGCTGTAACCTTCAGACACTGCTCTGAGCTCTGAACCTTTGCATTCCTGGGGATGCTGTTTAGACCTCTCTGTGCTTTAGGGCAGTGGGTGAGCTCATACCTCGGTCCTGAGAGAAACCCAGCACACAGAGCATCATGCCACGTGATGCTCTGTGTGCTGCTGAAAACTTTTTATTCCCTTCGTAGTCTGTTTCTGAGTCTTTAATGTACTCAGCTCGTGTTTGCAAGTGCTTCACGCTTGAAGTCTCAGGGATTGGCTTTCTTTAATTAAATGAAGACATGCTCTTAACCACTTGATTGCAGGTGTGGGATCTTTAAGATAAACGTCACACATTTCCAAATAAGCCAGAAGAGTCAGAAAGGAAAAACAACACAAAATCTCAGTACCTGTGAGCTGGTGACGAAGCACCGCCAGAGGCCTTTCCCTCTCTCCTGCTTTGACCCACTTCTCAGCGAGCTGCTCAACCCCTCAGCAGTAAATCTGCCAACCTTAGTCTTCCTGTGGGACAAGTGGCCATTTCAGTACGGATCAGCAACAGCGGGCTGTGCTTTCAGGGTCAGAAAAATGCAACTCTCCCCATAAAACATGCTGAGTCCCATCCCAGCTGCCTTCTGTCCAGGTGGAATGCAAGAGGAGCTGCCCCAGAAGCATCAGGCCGTGCCATTGGGATCCATCTTCACCAAGCTTTGAAGACAGCATGGGTGGCGACGGAGGTGAGGTGCTCCCCACAAGTATGGCCAGATGGAGAAGGAGGAACCGTGCTGCATGCTGCTGTGAGCTCGGCCCTTCCTGGCTTCCTCTCCTTCCCACCTCTTATTTTCTGTTGTCAGCAGATGGGTTCGTTTTTGGCTTTCGATGCCCGTAGATTACACAGAGCACTCTGCATGCTTTGCTGCAGCGATTCATGCTTTGGTAATTCCTGAAGCAGAAGTCTCCCAGCGGACAGCTTTTCCTGGAAAGCACAGGGCACTCAGTACACCTTGTTAATTTGTGTTAATTAACCGGCGAGGTTCTCATCTGCTGAGGTGATGATGGGCAAAAGCTCTAGAATAAATGACTTCATGTGGCCCTGGGGCCAGCATTGGTATTAATGGAGATTGAGCTCTATTCCCCAGCAGAACGCGCATGAAACAGCAGAAGTCTCCACTCGTTTCACAGCTGATGCCCGAGAGAAGCTTCACATTGGAGGAAAGAGGCAACAAATGGTGCAAAAGATCATCTGCCCCAGCCAGGGACGAGTAAGGTCCCATCCCTGGGAATCCTACCTGTGTTTGGCTGTGATGTGGCGGTGGTGTTTTAAGATACACGCAATCAAAAAGTTGGTTGAGTTTCTGAGTACGCAGTGACTTAACGACAGGGCAGGATTCAGTGCTGTGCTCTGAGCCTTTACGCCTCCCTTGCAGGGCTGCAGTGCCCCATTTGTTCAGACAATGCTTTAATTCTGACTAACTGAGCATCGACACGGCTTGCAAGCGAAACTGAAAACAATGCTTTTCCCTTCATAAAAACATTGAGCCTCTCGGTTAATTTTATGAGTGTTTCTTCTTTTGTTTCAGATGTGCCTTTCAGATGTTAGAAGGAACAAATTAGAATGATTGAGTCAGAGTATTTTTCACAATATTGAGATGTTTAGCTGGGAAAGTCCAGGTTTGCCTCACTGTAGCGACTCATAATTGGAACAGTATGATCCGATTTGTTTCATTTTTCTCTGATGTTATCAGATAAAACAGAAAATATTAGGCAAGTACTGGGGAACCTTAAGGACCTCCGGCACAGTGCAGGTTCGTGCCCTGCGCTGGGGCTGTGACTTCAAAAGGCTGTGAAAATTCATTCCATTCCAAGCAGGCAAAGTTCATACTTCAGTCTGATTCCAACAAATTGTTGTGCTTTTCCTTGCCGGGGGTTTTGGTGGAGATAAATGGGAAAATGGGGTGTTGGAAGGAGAGGTGAATTTTCACCTCTGTCGCTGCTCAAGGTTTTGGCCAGGAGCGGGGAGGAAGACAGGCGTAGAAGGTGTGATCTATGGCCGAGTGTTTCCCATAGCCTTCATGTCTGTCGTTGGCAGCCCCGTCTTGAAAGCTCTGAATTTATTCACCTGGCTTGGCAAGCTGCTGGACGATGCACTTAAACTCCAAGGGACCCAGGCTTTGTAAGGGGATAAATGATTATAACAGTTTAATGTGTAATCCAAACCGCGCGGTATGAAAATTCAACCCTTCTGTAAACACAAAAGCGACTTAAAATCCTTTCTTTGGAAATCACCTGGCCTGGCTGAGTCTGGGGGAAAAAAAAAGAGCAACAAAACCACAATGGACTCTTCATATTTGGCATAATGTTTGGTTTTAGGTGCAGAATTGGACAGATCGCCCCATAGTCCAAAGAGGAATAAGAGTATCTGCGTGCTGGTTGAGGTCAGGTCTTTTTATTGGATGTGGAACTCTACAGTGACCCAAATGCACGGAGTTTTGAAGGAAATAAACAAGAGTTTTAGTGAATGCAGGTATTATTTCCACTCGTGAGAGCATGCTTTGCCTTTTCTTGTATTCTTGCCATGAAGTCTGATGCACTGCAGAGCATAGGGAGGCAGGAGGAGGAGAATCCCATTGCTGCTTCTCTGCTCTATGTGAATCCTGTTTTGGGTCAGGGTTCCTGAGGGCCGAGTTGCTCTCGTGGCCAACATTCAGCGTGGATCTGTGCCTGGCTCAGGGCGAGTGGAAGTGAAATAGTGTGGAACGTGAAGTGTAGAAGCAGTGAGTGCAAATCTGATCGCTGGTAAGCAAATGAGAAACGATGGAGAGGGTCAACTGGGAGCTCAAGTGCTGCTGCTGGTATTTCACGAGAGCCATGGAGTACATTAAGGGCTGGTTTCTGCACCTGCATTTCATACAATGGAATATTGCACAGTGAGAATTTCACTCACTGGAAGAAAAGGCTGTTGGCACGGCTGAGCCAGCCGAAGGAAAGTCCCTCCACTTCCAGGGAATAGACAGTACCAATGGAGCACGTTCTGTGCATCTGGAATGGAAGGAAACATCCCATAACTCCGCGCTCAGAAATACGTAGCGTAGATGTTTAGACGGCTGTCAGTGCTGTGCTTTAAATGACTTCCACGTCTGCATTTCTCCTTCAATGCTCCGTTGGGCGCTGCCGCTGCGTTGCTCCCACGGCTCGTGCTGGCGGCGTATTTTGACATCCGCTGCGCTTTTCGATCTCCATTTTGACGAGGGTTGGATGAAGGGTGTGGGTGCGGGCCGGCAGGTGGCAGCTTCGCCCAGCGGATGGGCGACAGAGGGGACGCAGCGCGTGCCACCATCAGCCGCCGCAACGGGATTCTCCTTTCTTATCCAAATACAGGTCCAGGTCCTGCAGGGTGCAGGAAGAATTCCGGCAGCCAATCCCGGAGTACTCTTTCACTTTAGAACAGACCCTGCTTGTTGCTCCCGTGGCGGTGACCGAGGAGTCATAGCCCGGCTTGAGCTGGAAGGGACCTCTCAGATCGTAAAATCGTGGGATGGTTTGAGTTGGAAGGGACCTTTAACATCACCTATTTCCAGCCCCCCTGCTATAGGCTGGTTCCAACCAGAAGCTGCCATTTCTTCTGTTCCTGCTAACCGCAGTCAGCGTTCATCGCTTCCCTCCCAGCGCAGGGCTGTCAGCCATACACGTGTCTTTATGGCAGACAGTGATGCTCCCACTTTACCAAGCTTTTAATTCTGCCTTTTAGTCTACGTGCTGTTTTGGGGGTGGGTGGTTTGTCTTTTTTGGGGGAGGGGGAGTTTGCTTTTTGTTTTCCCGTTCTTTCTGACCAGAACCAGGGCAGATTCTCCCTCTGAACCCCACAGCGCTGCTTTGCAAACTGACCCCCCAGGGTGGCCTGACCAGGAACCAGAGCTGGGGACGTGTTTAGTTTCTTTTCCTTTGTGTGAATGTAAAACCAGTTTGTAAAGCTTGCAACCTCTCTTAAGCACGAGGGCCAGAGGAAGATGTAACCCATCTCCTTGTCTACACTGAATTCAGTGCTCTCAGAATGGGATCTGTGTTTCCAGCCTAAGCCATTCTGTGATTCTATCCCAAGGTCCCTCGGTGTCTCTGCAGGTTGGTGGCACAGCTCCATCCATGCTGTGATGATGAGAAGAGGCCCGTAAGTGCTGCTTTCAGTTAGTCAAGTGGAGACAGGCTTGAAAGGCCTTCTACAAAACCAATGGCCAGCAAAGAAGGGGAATTTTTGCCAGTGAATTATTAAATCGATTACTAAAGGTGTAATTAAGCCCTGACAGGAGCTCCCAAGGGAAACAGCAGAGCCAAAGGCCGAATAAGATGGGAAAAAAGCCTGTTCAAAAGCACGGTCTGGAACCGAGCCAGATGCCAATCTATGGGGGATGTGGATAGGACCCCCCCCCCCCCCCCCCCCCAAAAAAAAAAAATAAAGCTCCTCCAATTATTTTTCCTTAGACTTCCTAATGGTTCCCCTAAACCAGGTAGGGTCAATCTCCTTCGTGGTGAGCTGGGGTGGGATCTGCAGGTGGATTGCACCTTGCCTGGGGCTTTCCCAGGTGTTCCAAGGAGGCCACAGAAAAGCAAGCACTGAATGACGCAGCGGGAACTTCTGTGCACATTCACATCTCGCCATGGTCCTGTTGTTCTCTGCAGCTCTCTGCCCACTCCTCTGCAGCTGAACGCTGCGGGTTTCTGGGTGAGGATGCTGTGGAGCTGCTGAGTCCTGTTTCTTGATGAAACTCCGGGGCCAAACGTGCTCAGAGAGAGCTCTCAGTGTGAATGGTTTCCAGACGGGACCACGCACCGGTGGTTTGAATTTCCTTGTGACACAATTTGGGCTCGAGTTTTTGCCTTGGTAACAGGGGCAGGGCTCAGGCTCAGAATGAACCAGCGAGAGGCAGCCCCACGGTGCGGTTCCTGGCACAAGGTCTGATCTGCAGGTGGCAGAATATCAACGACCAGCTCAAAGCAGTTGGTTTGAAAACTGTGGCAAGCCTGGGCCAACATCTCAATGGCAAAAGAGGTGGTGAAGCCTCTGGTTTGCTCTACTGACTTTAGGCCCATGGCTTGCTTGGATACGGCTTTTTGAGCCACTGGTAGTTGCGTTTGGGTGCTACTTGTGCTGTGTGAGCTCAAACGCATGGTGCCTTTCTAGGACTTGCCATGCAGTCAAACAAGAGGCTCTCAGAAAGCCAGTTTCATCTGAAATCCGTGTCAACTGTTAGGCAAATTTTGAGTGAGAGCAGCTTTACAAATTGTGAGCATTGGTCGTAAGAAGTATCGCTGTTTTCACATTACACAAAGCCTTCCTTGTTCATCTGCAGAGCTTCAGTTTTGCTTCAGTGAGGGGAAAGAGAGGTTGTTAATAACGTGAGCCTGTAAAGAAATGCTGTTGCAGGAGACTCAGAAAAGAGACCCAAGCCCTCACTATGGCCTCTTTCTGGCTGTTATGAAGGACCACTGTGCTGGGACTCCAATGGAACGAGCCCTTCTGCTGCACTGCCTTCGTAGCTGCAGAAACCCCGTGCTTCCTCGCAGCCTCACGCTGCAACTTCCAGAGCCAGTCATGCGACCCATGTGAGTAACATGCAATGGTATTCTTGCTCGTACTTTTCCCTTGGTGAATCATTTGAGATCTTCAGATTTCTGCCCATTTTCAGGTTGATTCTGGGGGGTGGATCTGCGTGTACTTTCTCAATAGATCGGTCGGACGGGTGGTTTTCTTTGTGTTGGTGCTCAAGTCCTGGAAGCCAGCAAGACCCAGGGCTGGTGCTACTTACTGTAGGTGGGCAAGTTAGAAGGCGCCTTGCTCCTTCCCTCCTTTCTTGCTGCAAAGTGAGCGTTTCTGTGTGCATCGGCTGCATGGTACCCATTGCACCATTGCTGCTCTTTGCCCTCTACCAAGAGGACAAACTCTGACCACGTTTGGCTTGCATCACAAGAGCTCAGAGTGTTGGCTGCTGTCGTTCCCACTGCCTGACTCAGCGCCGGAAACTTTTAAGCTCAGCGTGACTGCAACTCATCTGCAGACAAACACCTGAACGTGTGAGTGAGGAGCAGGAAGGGAGAGGCAGGGACAGGCGAGCGCTGTGCCTGCTGCAAGCTGCTTGCAAGTCAAGCTTGGAGAAGTCTGTCAGCAAACAAATTGGTGTTGGCTTGACTTTTTACATGTATTTTTAATATAATTTCTAGCCTGGAACTCAAAATGCTCTTGAGGACACTGGGGAATAGGGTCACCTGTGTGCAGAGGTTCTGAGGGCTTTCACGTCATCCTCTGTGTCTGATGTTGGGTGTGAGCAGTATGGGGCACTCAATAGGACCAACAAGAAATTAGTTTCAAACTCAAAGAGGGGAGATTGAGACTGGAGATAAGGAAGAAGGTTTGGCACTGAGGGCGGTGAGGCACTGGCACAGGTTGCCCAGAGAGGCGGTGGTGCCCCGTCCCTGCAGATAGCCAAGGTCAGGCTGGACGGGGCTCTGAGCACTGCTGGAGCTGTGGGTGTCCCTGTGCACTGCACGGAGTGGCACCAGGCGGCCTCTGAGGGTCCCTTCCAACTCAAACCACTCTGTGATTTCTGAATGTGAAAAAATACATGCAGCGACCATGGAGTGGATGTGGAATGTCCCAGGTTCAGATCTCAGCATGTGAGACAGGTCATGATGGTGACGGTGCTTTACACTGCCCAAGGGCTTAATGCTGCTGCTGATTGCATATGGAGGATGCCTCATTTGTTCCTTATTAAAACTGAGGTATGAATCAGAGCTTGTTTCAGAGGATCAAGTGGGAGGTGTGAGGCTCACGTAGAAAAATAAAAATATTATGGAGCTGCTTCAAGTGGAGCTCATTGTACTACAGCTGCTTCACTGTTAGTTATTGTACTATAAAAAATAGGTGATGTTCATAGAATCATGGAATCATTTGAGTTGGAAGGAACCCTCAAATGTCGCTTAGTCCAACTCCCCAGCAATGAGCAGAGACACTGCAGCTCCACCGGGTGCTCAGAGGCTGTTTGAAGGATGCACATAATGAAGGGGTGACATTGTGCATGGCTGTGCTCAGAGCAGCAGCATTCCAAGGGAAAACCAAACAAGTGTATGAATACTGACAACAGGTTTCTGCAAAATAAGTGCATCTTTGTGTTTCTCTGGCTCTGTGACACACGGAGATGATGGAGCAGGCTGCACCAGTTGGCAATGCTGCCTTTCCCACTGGCATCAGGACATCAGAAACATGTCTGTCACTTCTTTAAGCCTTCCCACTTTGGGGCATAGAGTAAACTCTGGCATTACCCGGAGAGTTTTGATGAGATTTAACACAAAATTCACCCCAGGTCTCTCCGGCCCTGCTTGGGTTGTTTGTGATCTCCCTCCTGCTGTGACTCACGCAATCCTGGTAACCCTCAGAGTTTCTGCTGAAAATGGGAAACTTTCTTTTATTTTTCATTTTTGACTTTTTTTTTTGGGGGGGGGGGGGGGGGGGGGAGGTGAGGGGGGTTGGTCTCATTGACTGAAGCCACCTTTTGCATTTCAAACATGGGTTTGAGGTGTCCTTTGCAGGAGCTCCCGGAGGTGGGGATGCTGCCAGCTGGGTGATAAAGCTTGCATCAGTTTACTGGGATGGATCCTGGCCTTGTGCTCTGTGGACTTCAGTCCTGGATTGTCTTTATGTGTTCTCACATACGATGTCATGCGACAGAACAAAGATGTGAGATACAGAATTTGCAGTCTGAAATACCTACCCTGGTTCAGGCAGACGTTGTTGCCTCCAATGAGCCTCAGCTTCTCAACCTCTGTTGTCTCTCCTGATGGATGAAGGAGGAAGTTTCAGAAGGAACCTTGGCTAAGTGTGGTTGTCTTTTCAACTCATTCAGAGCTATGAGATAGAGTTCCTCTTATTAAGTTCATTATTGTATCCTCAAAGACAAATGTTTGTGCTTGCAGACCACAGAGCTTTCTGAAATACCAGCCTGCTGCTTGTGTATTCTTACTTCTGACATTGCATGGCAGGATTAAAGCACCAATATTGACACATGTTAAAAATATATACATATAAAAGGATGTCTGTCAACAGCATTAATCCACTTTTGGAAGAAAATTATTTATGAGCTCAACTGCTGTCTTGGGAATGAGGCAATAATAAGGAGAGAAGGGGAGGGAGTGCCTAATTCATAACCTGCAAGGTAAAGCTGGGGATCAGATTGTCTAACACAGCTTACTCTTATGGAGGCATTCCCAACAACATCCCCATCCCAGCAGGCACTCAAGGCCAGGTGGGATGGGGCTCTGGGCAGCCTAAACCAGTTGGGGGGCAGCTCTGCCCATGGCCAGGAGTTGGAAGGCTCCTCCAACCAAAGCCATTCTGTGATGATGCTATGATTCCGTTTTGTTTGTACTCCCAGAGTTGTGGCAGGACTGTGTTGCCTTTGAATCTTTTGGTCTGTGGACACGACTCAATGTGTAGCCACCAGGAACAAGAGGAATCTCACCCCGACTTGGGGCAGAGATGCTCCAGAAATGCTAACAGAGGTCTCATTGGCTCCAAGACGTTGAGCTTGTTGCTTTGGTGGTGAACTGATCAAGGTAGGACTGGGGAGGCATGGAAAAGAACATCAAAAGTTTACTGACTGTGGGTATAAATGGAAATGGGAGATTGTCAGCCACCGAAGTACTGCCAGTTCTTTTACCTGTGGATGTCTATGCCCTTTTTTTGCAACTTCCTCATTTTAGATATTTATCACCAGACTTCATCTGGTTTCGTGTTTGTAAAGTACCGATGCAAAGACCTTAAAAACAGTTGAATCCTGAGTAAGTCCGTTTTGTCCTCGGCGTTCCTAAGTGCAACTACAGCACGGTTTAATGTGAGATGCTGGGTCTGGGTGTCAGCACGGGACCGTGCCGTGTGCCATCCGCCTTTGCATGCACTGCCAGTCTGCTGTGTATGAGCCTCAGGCAGTGCTTCTGCAGATGTACACAGGGTGTGTTCTCACATTTAAAAATAGAGGGCTCATTCGTGGCAGAGACCTGCTGGCGGCCTTCATTGGCCGTGCTGCTTCCAAGCAGCTTCATGGTGGCAGAAGTCAGATGTTGCCAGAAGAAAACTGCAGCAGAGCACAGCTGTGGGATCATAGAATATCTCATGTTGGAAGAGACCTGTGAGGATCGTAGAGTCCATCTCCTAATTGTGATCACTGTTTCCTCATGCACTGACTCAAGCCAAATGCCCTCAGCTTCTACCATTGCTTCCTGATATTGCCCTGCACTGTGAGCTTTAAGTAAATCTGAATACCTGACCAAGCAGAGGTGTTTGAAGAACATCATTTGTGAGGTAGAGGTTTTGCATTGTTAGAATGCAATTTTTTTTTGTAATGAAATCCTATAATTGCATTATTTTGGGGAGAAATCCAATAGTTACTGTACCAGAGATAGGAGAGTCCAAATATTCTCCATACGTTGGTGCAAACGGAATGGCACTGAAGGCAGTTCCAGCGTTGTCCCTCTGCTCATCCAGCAGCACAGGGCTGTGAGCTGGGCCGTCCCCTGTCCGTCTGTGCAGTGTTAGCTCACAGCATGCCTTCTATTACTAAGCACTTTGGCAGCAGAGAGGATATCACAGCGTGCAGCTGGTAGTAAGAATGAATGCAGATATGCAAAGCATGGCAGAACAATGCTCAAGAGGTGGGGGCTATTGCTGAGAGCAGCAGTGAGGAGCTGCGTGGTCTCTTTTGTGTCATTGCTTGGTTTGGAGGTTGTTCCTTGGGCAAATCTCTCCTGTTCAAGAAACGTTTAGATGTGGTACTAACAGACATGGGCTGGTGGGGTTATATTGGTTGTATTGGTGGGTGGTTGGGCTGGTTGGTCTTGGAGGTCTTCTCCAACCTTGGTTGAGTCTATGATTCTGTGATCTTCCTTCTATCAGTCCGTTGGGTTTTTTTCTGTTTGCTTGTTGGTTTTTGCTTCATGAAACACGTGCCAATGTTACGCTGCAAAATGGTTCGCAGTATGAACCCCCTCCCAAGACACACTGGGCATCTTTGAAGGGCTGAAATCCCTTTGACTTACTCGCAGCCAAAAACAAAGACCAGACCCCGTCTTGTTCTTTTAATGGGAATGCCAAGTGGTTAAAGAGGTCATATTCATGCAGCAGTATGAACAGGTCATATATATAATAGTGTTGTTATGGTTCTTGTTCAGCATGAACCTGAGCTCCTATGGCAGACTCTCAGCCTGCCTTCAGCTCTGCACGGCTCTTTGGAAGGGCCAGCTCTTCCTTGGTAGGAAGTGCTGTATTTTGATAAAAACAAAACAGAAAAAGGAGAGGTTTCTTTTTTAAATGTAGGACGTCCTCGTTTAATGAGGCTTGAAGTGTTTACAGGTGTTTCCTCACAAGTTCAAATTTAGTGGCCCCAGGGAGTTGAGATTCTCATAAGGCAGGGGCGAACGCTCCAGTTTGGTGTTTTAAAAGCTGTGGGCATTTAAAGGGCCCTGCAGACACGGAGCGTGTGCCGGTTTGGTCTGGTTGAGTGTCTGGAGCCCACAGTTGCAACAGGATGGCCACTGGACGTAAGCTGAGGTCATCCACAGTGGTCAACGCCTTGTTAAAAACCCCATTTGTTTTTTCTGCTGTGTGACCCCATTTTTACAAATCTCCATCGAAAGCCCAGTGAGAGGCAAGTTCCAGGCTCGGTAGTTTGTTTAAATGGATCTTGGTGATCTCACGTGCTGCTTGATGCTTAATATCTTCCAGAGAGCGTTTGGTCTTGGAGGAACTTTTTAACGTCATGAAGAACAACACAGAGCAAGGGAAAATATAGAAATAGTTGTGGTTGGAGGATGTGATGACATCACAGAGTTCAGCGGGAACACGGGCCTTTTAAAAAGCTGAAAGAAACATCCTGAGGCTCAGTGATCGCGTCCCCCGAAAGGGAGTCAAACCCACGTTGGCTCTTAAAGAGCCCGACTGTCTTCAGCCAAGAGACAAAAGGCTCCGTCCCAACCACTCAGCATGCACTGGCAAAAATGTAAGTGAGCTCTGATTGCCTTTGTTTTCCTATCTGATATAAAAGGTGTGATGGATAAGTGAGCGTTAGCATGGCACGGGAGAGATGCTGAAGAAGAGGTGCGCTCTCAGGAGAGACAAATGAGAACGTGATGCTGATTTTCCAGCAGGGATATCAAGACAGGGCAGCGTTGCTGCTTTGTTGGCATTCATCACTATGAATCAAGTGGAAGACTATGATTCATAAAAACAATAACAGGATGCAGGTATTATATCAAAGGTTACGGTGGTTACATACCAGAGAATTTTCCTTTTTAAAAGTGAAACCTGTGAGAAAGCTTATTTCTGTGTCTTTTTTGATACGTACCTTTTTTCTTTTTTTTTCTTTCTTCAACTAATAATAAAGATAAGGAGGGAAGGCAATACGGTTATGAGTTTACAGGAAATCAGTTTTCTTGTTTTCGAGATAATTTCACTGCTCTTGGCCCACCTTTGTGCAGATCATTGGCCGATCCCAACGCAGGTAGGTGTTCGCTCTGCTTCTGCAGCTCTTTCATTCTCACTGTGCGGATCTGTAGGTTGGATGGGGCCCTGGGCAACCTGACCTGGTGACCCACGGCAGGGGGTTGGGATTGGGTGGGCTTTGAGGTCCCCTCCAGCGTAAGCCATTCTATGATGCTATGACCAGATTCGTTTCTGCAGCTGCGCTGCCATCCTTGGCACTTCGCCGTGCTGTCTTTTAACCTGGGATAATAGAATACACCTGACTGGAAAAAGCTTCTTTCTTAAAGACGTCTTATTTAACACGGAACTAAGACCAACCTTATTCTCTTTGACACTGCAGCTTGTGGCTTATACAGAGATGGGTTTACGATGCTCTCATCTTTCTGAACTTACCAACATTTAATTCTGTTCTCCCTGCTAAGAGCTTCTGTTACTCTTTTCACTCGGGAACTTTGGAAGCTCAAACGTGTATTTGTGAAATTACATTGTGCAAACTGTAAGTCCTGAAATAAGAAGCCCTGGCTTCTGACACCGTGGTGTTTCAGTTTGTGTGATGAGTAGTCAGCAGCAAGCAGGAGCACTATGGTAACACACCTTGTTTCCGATGATCTCGTGCTGTTTTCAGAACCAGTAGGTATATGATGTGAAACATGCTGCAAGGGTCAGATGTTATCTTCCATCTGAGAAGCCTATCAATCTTCTTTTTATTACTACTTCTTTTTTCTTTTTCTTTTTTTTTTCTTTCTTTTTTAATTTTTTTACTGCAATGACAAAGCAATACTAACAAGCTATGTTGTAGGTAGAACCAAACTTGCAACTGATAAGGTGTTTTCCCCATGCGTTGTTTCTTCAACACACGCAGGGCTTTCACAGGTAAGCAGGAATTGCAAGCCTGCAGCAGAAGAGATCAAAACCTGTGTTTCAAAGTCAGCCATCTCCCCACTGTGAGTTTTCAGCCAACACCATTTCTGCCCATTCCCTGCATTCCCCCCATGCCCCTGAACTCCCAGGGCTGGACTCTCCCATTGTAGCAATGCTCCCTGCTGTTCTGAAAGACAGAAACTGCCTGCATTTGGCTTCTCTTGCTGCAGATGGAGCGGCCAGGCTTCCCTCCGCCCCTGGGCTGGTTGCTGGATCAGCTTGGCTTTGTGTTAATTGAGACATGGAAGGAGCTGAGGGCAGATTGCTGCTTGGTTGCTGTCGGTGTCTGTTGTGTCACGGCATGGTTGGGGTTCCTCAGCCTCAGAGGCCTTTGGGTTTTTTGCTAAGCCTAAATATAGGATCATTTTTTCAATGTTACACTGTTATCCTGCTTCTTTCCCATTGTGCCGCAGCGATGTGTGTCATGTGTGGCTTCAGGTGTAGCCATGAGCAGTGCTCTGATGGCAGCTGGGCTGCATTTACCTTCTCTGTGCCGACTCTCCATGTGTTGCTGAGTGTGATGTTGGGTCTCAGTGATTTCAGTGGAAGTCAGACTTTGCGATGGCTCTGTGAGTCCCCATTTAGTCCCTCTGTCCTCTGCCAGTGCGACCAGCTGTGGGCTCGTGTTTCCTGCACCATCTGGCTCAAAGCACCTGTGACCATACGGATGTTCCAGTGTCCTCGTGCAAGTCACAAAGCCATTAGTAAGCCCAGCTCTGTGTGCTGTACAACAGCTTTCTGTATGCTGTTGCTCTGTCCCACTCCTGGATCCATTCGCTGCCTGTTGCCCTTTGCTGATGGTTCTCAAGTTAGAATGCAGCTTCGAGCACTATTCAGGCTTATAATCATAGGACGGTTTGAGTTGGAAGGGACCCTCAAAGGCCGCCTGGTGCCACTCCGTGCAGTGCACAGGGACACCCACAGCTCCAGCAGTGCTCAGAGCCCCGTCCAGCCTGACCTTGGCTGTCTGCAGGGACGGGGCACCACCGCCTCTCTGGGCAACCTGTGCCAGTGCCTCACCGCCCTCAGTGCCAAACCTTCTTCCTTCTATCCAGTTTAATACTGGCTTTTCACAGCTGTATTTGCAATTGAGCTCAGGGCAGTGCCAGCTGGAATGCAAAGGTAGAGGCAGAAATGTTTGCTCCATCTGTACCTGCATGAAAGGAGGCTGCACAGAACTCCTGGCAGCTTCCTCCATTAGGATGCCTCAGTATGGATGTAAATGGGCTTTTAGCACAATAGGAGGTTTCAAAAGGAATGGTATCATCCCCATACTTTACCACAGCCGTGAAATAAACAAAACCAAAACGACCGAAGATCAAAACAAACAAAGTGAAAATCGAAGAGCGACGCAGTGATTTGAATAGGTGTCGCCTCACCAGAGGGCATTTCTCTTGGACACTTCTGAAGGGCAGTTTCCTGCTTCTGCAGAGGACCTTTCAGCAGAAAGCCCTACAGGAACAGGACAGCCCTCAGCCCTGCGGTGACCAGAGGCCCTCATCCTCTGGGGAGTCTCGCATGGCTGGAGATGCTCACTGTGCCGTGACCCTGCGGGAGCTTCTGTGCAGGAATGGGGCCCAGAGCTTCCGCTGAGCAAAAGGCACAGCCTGAAAGCATCCCCTCCCACGGCAGGAGCAAAGTGACTGTAGGGGCTTCCCAGCTTTTGGCAGGATTCTGCTGGATGGGAGCCGGCCGCTCGGCGGGATGGGAAATTTCTATTGCGCAGCACCTTTCCTCTTACGTGTCTGTATGCAGATAGCAACTCCGTGTTGTATTTTGATGACAAAATGAGCATACTTCTCATGCAAATGACTTCTGTTATGAGAGGGTATGCGAGCAGGTTGCAATTCGGGGAGTGTTTCACATTGACGTGGTGTTTTTGGTGAGGTCAAAAAGCTTTGGACACTCAACTCCTACTCAAGTCTTGTGGGACCGGTGCAGGTAAGGCAGGATTCCTGTGCAACAGAGAGATGTGAATCTTCCCCTTTGCAAACCTCTTCCCAAATGGTTTTTAAGCCCCTGAAGCCTTTTCTGCCTTCGACAGATGTGGGGCTCTATAGTGCCTTTCTGAAAGTATCAGATAATGAGACCGAAAGGTGAAACTGCAATATGTCACATCTTGTGAGTCTTAATTTTGGTAAAAACCCCACTGGGAAAGATGGATAGCACGAAAGTTGAGCCCATCCATGCTTTACGAAGCAGGTGTTGGGCTCTATGAATGACCACATCGGCAATTAAATGGAAAGCTTGCATTACTAAAATGGAAAGAGTATTCTGGGCTGGGAGGAATTAGGACATGCGGGTGAGACTTATGGTTAAGCCACTTTCTGTCTATCTCAGCTTCCCCTTTGTAACGGGAGTTCTCTTATTCTGAAACAGATAATTTTTGGCAGCCCTCACCGCCACACGGCCAGTGCAGCCATCTCCCCGTGCTGTAGCAGGACGCAGTTTCTGCACAGTGCTTCCATGTCTTCCACTCCTTTACATCTCCTGGAGGTGTGGAGGAGACCTTTCCTACAAGGGCAGTGTGCAGAAGCATGCAAGAAGGTCGCAGGCAGGGTATGATGGCACATGGATCTGCTGGAGCCCAAGGTTGCTTTTGTTCTTGGCCATCTTCTAGTTGTAGGTAAACACTCAAAAACGAAGGGACTGGGCATAATTGTGAAATATAGTGCTGTGGCAGTAATCTGTTTCACTCCGTTGGGTAGCTGTAGTGCTAAGCAACTGGGCAGAAAGAGACCAAATACTGCTCTGAGTTGTTGGTAAGCAAGTGAAATATTTAGTCAATTGATATAATTACACTAAGGACCCTCCCGAGTTCATTTCCTTATGCTGAGCAATGAACCATCGCTTGTCTCTTTTGCTCTTGCTCTGAGTTTTTCTGTTTATTGTACAGCAGATTCTCTGCCCAGATGTTTGCTTAGCACTTTGCATTTAACTAAATCCTCATTGAGATACACACCCTCAGCGTGACAAGCGGTGTAGGAAATAACCTGCTCTGGTCCAGTTCTCTTAGCCAGGGTTGTCTTCTAAAAGAACGGCAACACCTCACAGGAGATTTGGGATGTGTCAGAAGCACAGAGTGCCTTCAGGCCTCCAAATGGGCGCCCTACGCCAACACCATGGCCCTTGGGCATCATTTCAGATGGAGAGACCACTGATGAGATGACACAGTGGGCAGTGACCAAAGGCAGTATGGGGAAATGCCACGTTTGGAGTTCCTTCATGGTTTGTTCAGCAAAGCTGAGTGCACCGTTTGCCAGCCAAAGAATGGTCTGTCGGTCATGACTCCCCAGTGCCTACCAGCCAGCCCGACCTGTCACTGCCAACACAGCTCCCTACAATTTTGGCAGGAATAAATCTGTTCCCTTTTGATCGCGACTCGTTTCCAAGCATCAACTGTTGCAAACCAATGCTACCAGACTGGATGCTTTTAAAAAGCATTCTGAAGAATGCTGAGTCTGAATTGAATACAAAATGCAGACAAACGTAGTGCAACGTTTAGTCTCTTGCTTCAACAATTCCTTAACGGGCAATGGGTTTTTTAATGTAAAAAGATTTGGGTTGGAGTCAAAGCATCCAAGCATCGTATCCAAAGCTACGCCTTCTTTTTCCCCCACCTCTCTTTTTAACTTTTTATTCACCAAAGGTCACTGCACACCATAGCAGTGTCAGCAGCTGCCCTGTGGAATTTTCAAGACCGAAGGCCAAATGTCAGTGGTTGGTTAAGCAAAATGCCATTTTTTTTCTTGTTATCCAAGAGGAACCGTTTGCTTTTTGGTGTTACTGTAAATACGAAAAAGATTTCCATTGTATTTCTTTTCAATTTTTTATTACACTGGAGGGTAAGGGCAAAATGTTTGCACTGGTTGCGCTGACTGGTTGATAGCTTATCAAACATAGAGTATGAGCACAGAGAAAGGAAACCTTGAGAAGCGGTGGCAAGAATGTCGTTTGCTTCCCTGCAATCTCAGCAAGCTGACTGGCAGAGCAGCCTTTAGTCCAACACCTCTGTGGGCTTTTTGCTGTTGTGTCTGATGCATAGCACTGCAGGGAGTGCTGTGTTTGGTACCGTTTGGTGCTCCCCGTCCACTTTGAGAGATTGCTTCCAAGGGTTTGGAGTTCATGCCAGGCTTTTCTCAGCAATCAGCAAATGCAATGAATGATAACATTGATGAAAGGAGCTTGGGTTTGCAAGGCGGCCTGACCAAAGCGTTGCAATGAGCTCAAATAAGTTTGCATACAGAAACTATGGCCAACCCTACTGGCTGGGCCAGGTTCCCTCTATCTATGCTCCCAATGCTTTGTACTGCTCCAGCTTCAGCAAGCAGCCACAAACTGGGACCTAGTGCCTGGTAAGGAGGATGTATGGCTGTTGTGCTGTGCACAACTTGAGCACCAAAGTACATGTGATGCTGTTCTTTATTCGTTTTGGGTACGCTGGTGCATTGCAGCTCAGTGTAGCAGTCTTTATTGAGCGTGAGCTCAACGTAGGCTTGATAGTTCATTAAGGCAACCCTGATAGAAGCGGATGGAGAGCGCTCAATCCAGATACGTTCTTCATAAGGATGCCTAATGGTCATTATTTCCCAAAAGGCTTGTAAAAGATCACGTTATTTCGCATTATGAGGAATTGCACGCTGCAGCCCAGGCTCATCTTGCTCTCTTTTTTCTCTGCTGCTCAGACATGGTGCACACTTGAGCAGTGGAAAAGCAGCTGTGCTAGCATTATTTTTATTTCTGGAGGTCAGCTTGGGGGGAACCGAAATACGTTGTGCAGACTTTGGTTTTATTTCTTATCTTTTTTTTTTCTTTTTTTTTTTTTGGGTTACTCTGCTTACACCGGAAACTGTGAATAGGTATATTTGTCAGCTTTTACAGTAAATTTCTTCTCTCCCATCCCCCAAACCTGGAGCCAGAAACTGTTGTCCTTCCCCACCCAACCCTGCAGGGAGGAGCTGTGAGGGCAGCTTGCCTTGGGGATAAGGCACTGCCAAGAGGGACGTTCTGCCCCTCGTGCCCTACAGCGTGTTGGCTTTGGCTGAGCCGATGGTTTTGCTCAGCATAAACAGCAGCAACACCCAATTCTGAGACGTTCTTGGTAAGGTACCAACGCATCTCTTCCAAAGAAATGTCACGCAAGAGCAAAAAGTGCCTTTGGGATGGGCTTCGTTTCAGACCCGTCCAGTATTCAGCTCATTTTCAGAGTTATCAGTGCAGCCCACAGCACAGCGCTGTGTGGCACTGCCTTTAGTTAGCACTTAGAGAAATGAATGCCAATTACACTGTAAAAGCAGAGCTGTATTAAACGAAGTGACCTTCATTCCCTTTGCTAACTGCATTTCCAAAGCCACAGGAGTTATGAGAATGCAGGCAACCCTCTTTGAAGTTCCACAAGGAATGGTTGGAGAGAGCAAGTACACATCAGGCAAAGGCTGAGAAATGGGCTCTCCTTCAGCTACTGCTTTAAAGCGTGGAATTTTCCCTATATGCATAAAGGTAACAAACAAAGAGAGCAGTTCCACGCATAACTGTGGTGTTATCTGCTGCCAGAAGTATTTATAGTGGCCTCTCAAGATTTCGTGATTAAATGGTATGTGGTGGGGCTGAAAGAGCAAACTGTTGGCGTTTCAAAGCTGAGGGAAAATAAGGATTTCGTTTTTAAAAGAAACCCAAGCAGAAAAGTTGACTCTGTCAAATATTTTGGAGGCTCTCTTGCGGTTTTAGACTCAGCTTTTCGTTTTGTTCTGCAGTGCAAAGCACAGAGCGTAAATCTGAATCAATGCTTCCTACTGGGATGGTGATTTACGTGGGTGATTTGAGCTGGATATCCAGCTGGGCTTCTTCATAAAGCCAGCTGCAGTCCTCAGGAATGGAAACTTACCAACATGACATGCTTACAAATCGAAGGGGCAGGCAGCAAGTCTTGCTATCAGTGCTTCTGCAAACACAGGGCCTTCCTGAGCTTTGCTATCCTGTGGTCTCCTGCTCTAAACTGCCTCCAGTGGCTCTGTGTGTAATGTTGGGTGATAATCTCTGCTGATGAAGAACGGTGCTTCCTCCACTCTCGTCGTCTCCTGGTGTACCTTGCTGAGCTCTCCCTTCCTGCTCCCAAAAGCCGTGGGCAACATGTGTCCAATGAGCAATGGCTGCAATGGCTGTCCAAACGGGGATGCTCTTCATGTTTCGTTCTATTTGCAGCTTGCTTCTAAATAGGGACTATAACACGTTCCTCTTAAATATCTCATCAACCAACCTGCAGGCTCACTCAGTCCCGTTTGCTCTTTAGGTGGTGTAAGTCACTGCACTGCTCACCTGTGGCACGGGAGCAACAGGAAGCAGATAGACCAAAGGGAAAGCGCATCACGTAGGAGTGTTCTGCAGGAAAACAGGGGCAAGAAAAGAAAATAAACACCACATGTATCATTTTGGGGTTTTTTTTTTTGTTCGTTTTTACAGCTTCTGCTTCAGAACAACAGCCTCAGCCTCGCCCCTACCAAGGGGTCCGTGTCAAAGAGCCAGTGAAGGAGCTGCTGAAAAGGAAACGTGGAAATGTTCATAATGCCACTGCAGCAGCAGCCACGACGGTAGGAGAAAAGAAGAAATGCAGGAGCAAAGCTTGGTTGGGCAGCTAAATAACTGAGCTGCCCTGGCACCGCTTTATGCAATGAGAGAAACCTTTGTATCACCAGAGTGTTCAGAGATAGCAGAACCTCTTGTTACCCGGAGATACTATGAAATATGTTTTAAATGTAAGATATAAATTAGATGTAAATGAAGACCAAGTTTTGAGCAACGTGGTGTAGTGGGCGGTGTTCCTGCCTATAGCAATTGGGTTGGAAGTACATGATCTTGAAGGTCCCTTCCAACCCACCCCGTTCTATGAAATAAATGCATTTTCACCTTTAATGTGCTTGATAGCTTCAGCTGCTATTGATTTGGCTGAAGGGAGAGAGAGGCTGCTGCTTATGGTTTTAATCCTTGGATACTTTTCTTCTCTTTTCTAGGTTGTTTTGCCCCACCAGCCGCTCCCTTCCTACTCACCAATGGGTAACGTTTCCCTCATTTTCTATGTGTTTCTCAACCCTGCTGCAGGGAAAGCCATGCAGAACTGAGCTGTGATCCCCTCCTGTCTTCCAGGCCAGCCGTGTATCGATGTGGATGCTGCTGCCCCTGCACTGCCCGGCGCAGAGGAAGGAGCACTCTGTTCCAGCTGGCTCTCCCAGCCTTCTCCCTCATCCCTGCAGCCTCTGACTCAATGGACCACTTACCCCGACTACGTGTCCCACGAAGCAGCCAGCTGTCCTTACACTGCAGACATGTACATTCAGCCCATGTGTCCCAGTTACACGTTGGTTGGACCTTCGTCTGTGCTGACTTATGCTTCTCAGCCACTGATCACCAATTTCACAGTAAGTCAAAGATACCTATGTATAAACGATGGCAAATTCCCCACCTTCCAGAAAGCATCGATGGGGAGTGCAGGATATAACTTGTATAATTTAACTGCTGTAACACAGCCTATTCTTGCATGTAGTTCTCATAGCGTAGCCCCTCCTGTACTACGCTGGGCATTGGAGTGCTTTGAAGTTGCTTTAAAACTGGAGACCCCTCTGCCATTTCTCCAGCTCTCTGCACTCGTTCAGCACTTTCCATGTTACTGATACAGCCTGTTCTTGCTGCTGTCCTGAGAAATGAGTTGTCTCCCACCACGTCAGCAGCAGGGTTGCCATTGCCTTGAGTTTGTTTGGCTCTGTGGACCGTTATGTATCGTCAAGGAGCACTGTTTGCAGCTCAGGAATGATAATGGGGAGTGTTCAGCTTACTGTTGTCATCGGTTCCAATTGGAGGAGGGGTTCTTCATCTTGGATTTGCAATAGCTGAGAAAGCTGTAGTTCTGAGTGGATTTACTCTATGGTCCATAAACACTGTTGTCAAGTCAAGTACTTAGAATTATAGGATGGCTCAGGTTGGAGGGGAGCTCAAAGATCATCCAGTTCCAACCCTCTGCCATGGGCAGGGCTGCCACCCATCAGTTCAGGCTGCCCAGGGCCCCATCCCACCTGGCCCTGAGTGCCTCCAGGGATGGGAAGGAAGCCGTCCCTCCATAGGTCTGTGCAGTCTTCATGGGATTCTTCACTATTTAATTCCAAATATTTGAGGGGGAAAAAAAAAAGAAGTGAAGGGAATTCTAGGAAACACCCACTGGATGTGCCAGGAAAATGGCTCAGTAAAAAAATGCTGCCAAAGAAGGCAGCATTCAGTGCAGAGTGAGGCTGTCTCATGGCCTTGCAGTGAGGGTGGGAGTGGGAACAGAAAGCTGAAGGGAACTCGTCATGAGCACAAGCTACTGCCCGCGAGCACCTGGGACACCCACAGCCACCGCTCTCATGGGAGCCAGCGTGGGAAAACTGTCACCCTGGGTGTAAAGCTTCCCCAGAGAGACAGGAAAAGGGATGTTCAAAGTGAGACTGAGCATCCTTCCCCTCATTTCGCGTCCTCCCCGCGCCCCACCCAATGGCCAATGGTTTTATTCTGTTGAATGCCTCTCCTTCCCACCAGCCCCGAAGCAGCACCCCGGCCGTGGTGCCCCAGCTGGAGGTGACGGAGCAGCAGCCGCCCCTCACCTACTTCCCGTGGGCGCAGCCCCTCTCAGCACTGCCTGCCCCCACCCTGCAGTACCAGCCAGCCTCTTCCACGCTTCCCACGCCTCAGTTTGTGCCCCTGCCCATCTCCATCCCTGAGCCGGCCCCGCAGGAGCTGGAGGACGCCCGGAGGGTCATCGGCACGCTGCCCATAGAGAAGCTGCTGCTAGAAGATGAAGACAATGATACGTATGTGTTAAACCACGCTCTCTCTGTTGAAGGGCTTTAAGTTGTGCATCTTGGGTCCGGTCCTCGTGTACTCAATGCTCCACGTGGAATCACCATGAGCACTGAGTACAGAGGAAATCTGGCCCAGGGGACGAGGGCAGCAAAGTTGACTTAAGGTTTTATTGTCCACCTCCAGCACACTGTGGCTGAGTGCTGAGTGAAACTTGCTTTGTCCTGGGGCCCAGCACCCAATGGCGGTGCTGTTACAGCCTCAGCACGAGGTGACTTTCATCTCACAGCCTGAAATGGGCAAACCACAGTGTAGCCATGGCCAACTGCAGTGTTTGGTGAGGGTGCCCTCGCCTCTAAGCGTTGGCAAGACCTTTTCAGTAGGACTGCTTTCTTGAGCTCAGTGTAAATGCCTTGTGTGTGCCTTTGCTCTGTCTGTGGAGCTGTTTGTGCCACTAGAAAATGTTCAGGGGCCTGAATTGGTGCTTTTCAAAACTGAACCTCCCCTTTGGAAAACAAGAAAATGTAGAAGGTACGTTTGTTCTCCTGGTGCAAATGGGTGCATCAGTCCAAAGATGACAAGTCAATACAGTTGAACTACGTGGCACTGCAGTTGGGTATCCCCGTGCACAGAGCAATGCAAAGTGACCTGGGTGAATCCTTTGATTTCACGTGAAGGTGAAACTCAAAGCTCTCACCTTATCTGTCCCTGAAAGGCGGATGTGTTGGTATTGGAGGACAGTGCTTTGCAGTCGTGGTCTTTCATCTGCAGAGTGTTTTTTGGACTCTGAATTTCCACCTTGGAGATGGGGGGCTGGTTCTGTGGCTGGTAATGCTGTGTGTTCTACCAATGAACAGATCCTGGTCCCACTGACATCACCGAGAGTTTTGCCCGAGTCAGGATTGCACAGCATGGCCCCATATCAGCAAATCATTCAGAAGACAGGGTCTTCCAAAATCTGGACTTCAGCCTAACAAGAAATTCATGACATTACTATTAGCTGGCAACACTTTTGTTTCTTCTGTAGCATTTGAGAATGAAGTTGGTGGTGTGCTGAGCCAGGGAACCTTAGTGACCTCTCTTGTGCCTTACTGCTATGGAAAGTTCCTCTGCGCTGTAGTTTCCCAAGCTCACAGGTGCACGCATTCTCTTTATGGCTTTCTGGTTTTCTTTCCCAGACAGTGAGCAGCTTTACCTTTTCCTCTGGTACCGCTGTAAATATTGTTGTTGATGTTCAGGGGTGCCATGCCGCAAACATACTTGCAGGAGATGTACCCCCTTCTGATTTTTGTTTATCATTTCCTTAAAAAAAAAAAACAACCCAAAAACCTGGGGGCTCCTGGCTGATGAACACAATTTCTCTGGGTTTTTCTGCTTTCTGAAGCCCAGGATCCTTAGCTGAATTCAGTACTTGCGAGATTATGCAAAGTAATTTATTGCACTGCTGCCTGCCTGGTGCCCAGCACTCCAGTTGTCACCCAGGCAATATTTCAAGCAACCTTAATGTTTTATGCCTGAGTGAGGTTTGCAAGATCAGAGCAAAGGTCTTGAGGACTTTCAAAGCATATTTCATTGTTTAATATTCAGCAATCTAGAAGACCTGAGCAGTGGATCACGTAAGTGATCATAAAGTCACTGTAAAACAGCAGTAGTCCAGGCGCATTGAAATTAGTGGCTTACATTTGCAGAAAAACCCAGCAAAGAAATTAAGTAGAAGGAGTTTGGTTCACCACTGCTTGCTCCAGCTTTACGAGTACAGAATCACTCAGTAAAACTGGGATAATAGGTGCGTGAACCAAGCCTGTGGTTGCTAAGATTGCATTTGAATTCCTTTCACTTCAATGTATGTAAATTCTCTGTGTGGATACCAAAGATGAACTGCTTCGGAATTTCTTTCTGGGTTGTTCTGGTTAGAAAAAGACAAATTATTCTCCAATAAAGATCTATAGTAACTTCCATACGCCTAGAGTGTTTTATTTCCTACACAGAAGTATAACCCAGCGCTGGGTTAGCAGTCAGCCCATGAGTACAGCCCAGAGCCCAAGGGGCTGTTGGGCTTTCTGCTAGTTTTGCACACTGAGGCAGGCTAAAGAGGATCTCCGTGGTCCAAATGTGGGCTGGGAGCACTGCTTGCTCGCAGACACAAGCACTGCTGCTGTTTGGGTGTTGGTTGATCACAGTTATCTGCTATTGGTAACCATGGGGATGCGCGGTGTGCGCTCACAGCTCATGCTGAGCTTGACTGCAAACCAGACCAGCTGTGAAGTTGCATTTCTGCTTCCTAAAATTGCAAGCTGTGGCTCTAGGGTACAAAATCACCTGGGGGAAGAAGCGACTGCCCACCAGTTTATGACTAAGAAGTGTTGAATGTTGCTGTCTGGAGAGGAGCAAATTGGGCTGCTAGGGCTGCCTTGTGCCATGGTTTTATGCTACCATGGCGTGCAGGGCTGTGTGACCCCAAACCAAGGGGAGCCCCAATGTTGAGTTTGTGGGGGACTTTGGTACATCGTGGCACAAGTGTCAAGCTCACCCGAGGGAAAGTGCTGATGTGGAAAGGAGCCAGCATGGCAAAGCTTGGGGTGCTGAGGGATTGGGAAAGCAGCGGTTATGTTGAGGTAGGAAACCCAGTTCCTGGAAATGGGTTATCTGAATCTCAAGCCCTTGGGGTTATGGCATAAGCTGGGGGAACTCTGGATATAAAACCCCCAAAGCAGCACTGTTACCCTGTAAAACTGTTTGCTTCCAGGGTGATCCATGGCCAAGCAGTGATCGATGTCTTTATTTACTGTCTTAGAATTCTACATATTTATGCAGCTAAAGGTATGAGGGCGTTTACGTTGGCAGCTGCAGAGCGCATGAAGGAGCTGCGGAGACTTGATGCCAAGGAACACAGAGGAAAGGTAAAGCTGACCACCTCCTCCTGCCAACAGCAGCATTTGGGATGGGCACAGGCTGCGTGGCTGAGAGCAAGTGATGCTGTGAAAATCCCCCTTCAGCCTCTCTGTTACTGCAGGAGAAGCTCTGAGCAGTGCTATGCCTTGCTCTGGCATTCTGAAAGTGCTGCACTTGGTTTGCCATCTGAATTAGGGCTGGAGAGCTCAGCAGGAGCTGGGAAGCGCTCCTCACTCACGGTGCCATGGGACTCCAAATCTGCCTGTCAGCTCCCCTTGGCTTGTGCACCACAACCCTTGGCCTTCTAGATCCCATCTGACCCAGTCTGCCTCTCCCTTTCTTTATGATCACACCTCCTTCCAGACTCTCAGGGCTCTCTGCTGTGCTGCCCTTTCCAGACCCCGCTCCTGGTGGCCGTCACTGCCCGACAGCCAGCGATTGTCCACGATTTGATCCAGGCAGGAGCAGATGTCAATGCTGTAGACAACAAAGGGCAGTCAGCTCTGCACCTTGCTGCAACATATGGGTATGCCCAGGTTCTCCAGGTAGGAAAAGCTTTTATGGTTCAACTGTTAGCAGTGTAAGCCTATGTTATCGTCTCATTATCGCCGTCTTTAAACAACTCTTTCGGAAGGGAAGACGTCTGTGAGCAATTAAGGTTTTTAGAAGAGAAAAAAAGTGTATCTTTCCATTCACGTGTTAGGATTTTCCTATTTTTCCCTTTTCCTAATTGAGGACTTGCAGCCAACACCATCACAGAAGGAATCTCCCCAGCATATCTGTGGGGGAGAATAAATTCTTCCTGCGGAGCTGATGGTGGGCTGGAAGTGGTGGGCTCTCTTGGGTTGAGCAAGACCCTGCAGGGTGTTGGATAAACCCAATATTATGGGATATGCAGCTCCAGCAGCCATCGGTTCTGCCTGGCACGCGTCCTGGGAGGGCCGGCAGCAGTGGTTAATGTGTAACACGGGCAGTTCTTTGGAAAGCAGGTGTTTCATTTAAAGTAGTGTGCATTCAGGTAATTCCATCAGTGCCAACTGGAGTGGTGGAAAGGAGCCTTTTTTTTTATTCTTCTTCTCAATGTTTGTTTTTTAAACATAAAAAGAGGAATCAGATGGAGCGAGGAACAGCGCACGTGGGTTTGCTGCTCGCCTGGGTCACAGGCATGACATGCGACGTTGTTTTTTGGTTTTGCTTTTCTTCTTAACACCTGAGACGTCTAATCTCTAAACATCAGGCAGCTCAAAGCCTCTTGTTAGTGTTTGCTTTGGGTATATTATATTCTTGTTATGATCAGAGAGCACAAGCCCTAACGTTTCTGAGTAATCCTCCCGCGCCTCGTCCAGCATGACGGGGTTGGGATGAGTCACCGCTCAGCCAAATCCCCATGCAAGATGCTGTAATGCAAACAAAGCTCTGCATTCAGTCCAGAGCAAAATATGCATGATCCGTAGTAATTCAGACAAGGCTGAAGATCTGGCTGCATCACATCAGATCTCTTCCTTAAGGCAGTTGTGTTTTTTTGCTCTCTGCTAAATCCAAGCAATACTTGCCTCCAGGCCGCTTTGCCACCCCTCTTGCACGCTTGTCCTTGCTAAGAGTAACTCAGAACAAACGTGAAGTGGTGTGATCAAGGTGTGCCTGTGCTCGGTACAGGGGGAAAGTGGGGAGGTTAACAGCCTTGAGGTCTGTTTTAGGAACTGAGAATCTAGTGGAACCCAATGGGATATCCTTGGGTTACTTTTAGGGGACTTGGGAAATGTGACCATCTGGTGCGACCCTGAGTGACATCCCTGCTAGGGAATAGGACTCAGAGTGCCAAAATCTGGTGCCAAACTGCTTAGCCTACAGTTAAATTATAATTATCTATTGTCTAATTGCTTATTTTGGGAGGGTTGGGGGTTGGTTGGTTGGTTGTTTTTTTTCCCATCTTTTGTTAGCTCTGACCATTGTGGTTTGGACAACATTCTGCTGAGCTCAAATTGTCCCATTTCTCTGTCACTCCCAGGTGATACTCTCACAAGGCCTCCCTCTCGATTTAGAAATGAAGGATTTTGAAGGTGAGACCTTATGCACAAGTATTTGATAGTGGTCCTAAAACAAAAATGAAAGAAAGAAAGAAGTGATACCAGCGATGTCATGGACTGATGCACACTGGGGTTGGCTGGTGTGTGGGGTGGTGGTCTAGAAGCATCACTGCTGGAAGCTCAAATGTCACAGTGCTCAATGGTGCCTCAGTGCACACGTGGAGCTGAGTAAGCACCAGAATGTCCCCAAATCGTCTGTACAGCCAGAATGGGACTTATGGAATTAGAGAAAGGTCTCAGGGCTTAAAGACTCCCTTGATAAGATGTGTGCATAGTATCTTTTGAGGTGGGAGGGACCCTTAAAGTCTACCTAGCCCAACTCCCCTGCATTGAGAAGGGACACCCACAGCTCCATCAGGAGCTCACATCCTCATAAGGGTTATGGTGCTGCTCTGATGGGGACCATCATCACTCCCTCCCTGCTGTGTCCCCAGGCCATACCCCGCTGCACTGCGCTGTCCTGGCCCACAACACAGTGCTGCGAGACTGGGGCCACCTGGCACTGCTGGAACAGCAGAGTGAAGATCTGCAGCACCAGAGCTGGGAGCTGGAGACCTGCGTGCAGCAGCTGGTGCAGGCAGGAGCCTCCATCTACAGCCGGGTAGGAACTGCTTCTCCCCGTCCCTCAGTTGTCCCTCTGCTGTTTGTCAGTATGGGAACTCTGCCTTAAGTTCCTCTGCGGAAAGGTTCTCATTTGGTTGTGTTTGTCTCCATTTAAATAGGATGTGAAAAGCAACAAGACGGTTCTTCATTACACCGTCCAGGATGGGAACGTCTCCCTGCTCCGCTACTTCCTGGAGCTGAATGCTTTCAAATCCAAGGAATTCATCAACAGCAAGGTGAGTCTGGACAGAGGCAGTGCAGGTAGCCCTGGGGTCCTGCAGAAAGCACTGGCTCCCCTCCCAGACACATTTTTTGAGCAGCAAAGAGACACTCATGGGGGACTTAGCGCAGGGCTTGGACTGAGCCCTGGCAGCAAGACAGATAATGGGGGGAGAGGGGTGTGGGAAGTGATTTCCTGGGAAGGGATGGGAACTTTGTGACACTGGGCTGAAGGTTGAGAAAATAGCTCAGCAGTGATGTGATGCTTTGCTGTTGGCAGTGTTTGGGACAGCTGTGCGTCGGTAACCTTCCCCAGCAGTGCCCTGCACAGCAAGAGACAAAACTCCAGTGCTAAATGCATGGATTCAGGCACTGCGTAGCTCTGCTTACAGAGCTGAGATGTCACCTCGGTGCAGTGTTTCTGTGGGCATGGCCATCCTGGATGAGCTGGGAGCTTACCAGTACTGCTGCTGTCACCCACCCCCTGCCTGCCCCACGCTTCACCTCTGAGCAGACACAAAGCAGTGACACTATCTTGTAGCCTCATCAGCTGCACCCATCCTCCTGAGCAGAGATCCTGACATTCCTGTGCGTGCCGAGCAATCGCCCTGCACCATCAGCCAGAGATCCCAGCAGCTGCCACCTCTGTGCAGGTCTGGGTGGTGATTTGGGTGCTCCTGCAGAGCTGAGTTGTTTGTTAGGGTACAAAATCCAACCTGTTGGGCTGGAGGATGGGAAAACATGTTTGGTTTAGCATGCATGCGCGAGTGATTGCACTGGGTTTTTATTTTTCTTTTACTGCATTCTTTCTGTATCTTTGAGGAGCCATCAGGCACGTGCTATCTTGTCCAGGGGAGTCTGCTGTTGTCTCTTGATCACAATGCTGGGAGAGCTTCTTACTGCGATAGGATCGCTTGGAGCTTTGTTGGTGGGATGCCTGGGACGGGAAGAAATGTAGTGGCAGGGTTGGCTGGTCCTATCTGGTCTTCCTAACTCTTCCAAGCACAGCAAAGAGAAGAAAATGGAGGTTTTGTGTTTTGGCTTTCCTGGCTCACCGTTTGTTTGCTGCAAGTCGTCTCATTCCAAATCCAGTCAGTTGTGGTTTTCACGATGAGAAAAGCACTGAGGGCTTTGAGGTATTCATCTCACCGACTTCTAGAGCCCAGATGTGGTGCTCTGAAATAGCAGCTCACACAAGTCCCACTGAAGTCAATGGAAGGGCTTCAAGATCAAGCGCTGCCAGCTGGCCTGGTCCTTATGGCTCTGTGCCTGGCTTTGGAAGCCATCAAGTGCCTCTGCCACCAAGATGCAGCAAACAAATGCAGCTGTTTCCTTTTTAATGAGAAATCGTATAAAGAGTTTATAAACTATCTCTTGAGTTTATGGGATGGTAAAATTGACAAGTGCCTGCTTGTTCAGTGCTTGTAAAAATGCCTTGCCTAAGAATAGCTATTGAGATTTCCATTCTAATTCGCTGTTTTGTTTTGTGCTTCCACATCTCTTATGTCACGCCGGTAAACAGGAGGTGAAAATCATACATATCCCTTTTCACAGTTGGAGTAGTGATGCACGGTGCCATCTGTGCCCATCTTTCCCAAACCCATCAGAAACGTGTGATTATTTCAGCGAGGAACAAACAGATACAGCTGCCACATCGAGACTTGGTGCCGACTAAAAATACCTCTCCTTGTGCATCTGCACGCTTGCTTCTCGCCGTGTAAAACCGTTATGGGTCATACCCCACTGGGCAGCATGAGGGTTACATGGGCAGGTGCCATGCCCCGTGCTGAGCACCCCCCTGCTCAGGCTGTGGTGTATGGAGGATGTGAGCTGACGGAGCTCTGGCTCCCTGCACCCTTCTGCAGTGCCTTTTGGAGCATCTCTAAGCCATGAATGGGGAACACGGGGTAGGGATACTTTCTCAGCTCTGGTTAAGAAATGCTGTGAGGTTTCTCGATCTCGTTTCACCAACCTCCACTCCGAGGGCAGTTCTAAGAAAGGGGCACAGCCCTTCAGAGGGTTTTTCTTTATTTTTAGGCTCATGGAAACACAGCTCTGCACATGGCGGCTGCACTGCATGGAGACAAGAACCAGAAGGAAATCGTCCAATTGCTCCTGGATCACGGGGCTGACCCGAGCATCCGAAACTTAGACAACGATCAGCCGATCCACATGGCTCCTGCTGGGAAAGCTGGGGACCAGGTACGTGTTCCTGCTGAACCAGTGCCCTCTGCCTTTAATGGAGGAAACAGGGAGGACGTTGTGCGCCAACAGCGTTGGCCAAGTTGTGTGGCATGAGGGGCATGTGGGGCTGAGCTTGCTGGGGGATCAGCAAATCCATAATCGAGGAGCACAAAGCAGGCTTTAGAATCAATGGATCGTTAAGGTTGGAAAAGACCTCTAAGGTCATCCAGTCCAACCATCAACCCACCACCGCCGTGCCCACTGAACCACGTCTCCAAGTGCCACAGCTGTACTATACCAACCTACAGCTGTTCCCTAATGGCAGCATGACCGAAGGGAAGATGAGGTTTCATGTCTACGGGTATGAAAAGGCTCCTGGAGCTCATTTTAATCTCGGTGTATTAGGATGTGTATTGAGTTATGCCTATATGCGTATATAATGAGGGGTGTGTGTGTGTGTGTGTGTGTGTGTGTGTGTATGCATCTCAGTGTCCACACACAGCTTGTGCATGTCACTCCCCACAGTTTCATGGTGGTGCATTATAAACCTTTGCATTTTTTGGCAGATCAGGCATCTGCTGAAGAGAGGGAAAGTCGCATCCACATTTATTTCCTGTTGCCGAAATGCCAGATCGTAAATTGCCTGCAGCTTCTGGAACAGCTTCAACTTCAGCCAGTGGCACAAAGCCCCATAGAACAACCACGAGGATGGTTAACCAGCATGTCTCTGCCCTCAGAATCTATATACTGGAGTGGGATGGCAGTGTTTCTCAACCTGTGGCCTTTGGACCATGGGTAGCATGGGAGATATCAAGAGAGAAGCTCTGAGATGGTTGAAAAGCTTATTTTGTTAACAGGGAATGCTAATAATCTCGTGACACAAATTAGCAAACGTTTAACACGCAGCCAAGCTTTGGTTTGGTGGCAACGGGCGGCCAGAACACAAGATGGTCCTTGGTAGCAATGGTTGAGAAATACTGCTCACATCCCGTGCAGAGGCGCTGGGTGAAATGTTGAAGCCTCTGTGATGTGCAATGAACTCGACTGTCCCTGGGATGCACAAACCTGGGGAGGGGGAGTGGGGTGGAAAGACTCGGACCAAAGAGGTCGCACCAAGACCGTGGAGTTTCCAGGGGCACGGCTGAAGCGAAGACCTCCAAGTGATGGTTCCTGCAAGCTGCTGCTATTCCTGCTCTTAGCACTTTGAGGAAGGAAGCTGAATCAGCTCTCCGTCGCCCCATCCCTCACCCCACCCCAGGAAAGGAGAGGAGATGCTTTTGAGAGCGAGCGCGTGGCGTGGGTTCTCTCCTATCCTCATCCCATGTTAAGAAGTTCTTATCCTTTCTGTGAAATGATTTGTGAATTGCTGTGCAATCAGCTGGCAGTGCATGGGGCAGAAGGAGTGATGGCAGGTGCCTACAGGGGGTGAGAGCTCTGCCATGACGGCCAACACAGAGGTTCTCATCCTCAGTGTGCTTCCTGAACCTCGTTGTTCTCTCGGTCTTGCAGAAGCTGTTTTCTTCCACTGGGACTGAACCAAACAAGGTGAAGGGCAAATCTCTTAAATCACCGCTGTGATTTCCCCCATCACCCACTAACTCAGCGCAGCAGGGCTTTGTTAAGCACTTGTGAGCCTCGCAAACCCGGACTGCTTCAACAACTGTTTTGCAGACCCAAACAAAAAAGACCTTCTGACTTCCTCATCCCTCCTCTTTACTGGTTGGCTACTGCTTCTCACTACATCATACCTACAAACCTGCCAGCGCCCTCTGATAAAAAAAAAAAAACCAACACAGACACATATTTGCATGTGTTTGCATAAATTTGCATGTATCTGGGCACGGGCCGGCTCAAGCATGTGCTTCCTTGCTTTGATGGGATGCTGTAACAAGACCCAAATGAGTGAGAACTGCGTTGACGAGGAAAAGTGGTCAATAAATTCTCTCTTTCTCGACCTTGAGATGATCCCTCCCATGACTCAGCAGTGGTCCCCGAGCCGTTCTCTGTGCCACAATGAGTGCCATCCCTTTGAGTTGGATTGCAGCATCTCCACTTTTTGCAGCTGTTTTGAGGAGGAATGTCCCTTTTATAACATCGGCAGGGCTGGCAGTGCGTAATACCTTTTGTTTGCACGCTTTATCTCTTCCTACCTGTGGCTTCAGATAAGTCACAGGGAACAAAGGCTCGTTATCACTAAACAAACGCTTCCAAGTGGCACCATGGAAAAGCCATTGGGCGGTTGGCAAGGAAAGCTTTTTGATCAGATCCTCCGAGCGACTGGCTAAAATAAGAGCCCTTTATTTTCTCCACGACTGCAGGCTGCTGCTGGAGCTACTCGTGGCTCAGAGTGAGGTGATCCTCATTTCTGCGTGCCCATGTGTTTATTCCACCTGGCAGGGACTGGCATTTGGCAGCGCTGTGCCAGTTCTGTTAGAGATACGGCACGAGCTATTTTCATGTAATCAGCTTTTACAAGGAAGGAAAGCAGGGAAATAACATGCTCCTCACAGCCAGAAAATCCACAGTCAGCCTTTGAATGGTCCCCCTCTGTTGTTTTCTTCCTTCCAGTTCACAATCAGCCCAGGAATCCTTGTGTCAACAAGGAGCAAGCTTCGGCTTGCACTGCACGTGCCACCTGGAGCTATTGACACAGCACTGGGGCTTGGTGTCTGAGATGTGTGCACCTCCCTTGCTTTGGGGGACTGCAAAGCAACACGAGGAAGTGCAGCAGGGAAATGGGAAATGGCTGCCAGGGATGGAGAGTGACTTAGCTATCAGATGGGGATAGTGTCAGCCTTGCTGAGCTAATGTGGGTGCTCTCCTTGTTGGATGCTCACAACCCATTTGCACACATTCTTTTCTTTGCTGCACCAGAACACCCTCTGGCAGTTCTGCTAAGTTCAGGCTAATGCAGCCAGCCCACTGGGAGGATGTGGTCATCCCATTTCCAGCAGAAGCCTCAAACATCTCGTCTCAACCTTATCGTCCCGTGGCTGTTTAATGTTGGTGAGGATGGGCTTGGAGGTATGAGAGCATCCAGGAGCTCAGCACTGCTGGGGCAGGGAGGTGACCATACCTCCACAGGGAACAAAGCACCTCCAGCACCATTGAATGACACGTGTTGGAGCATCACAGGGGTGATGGCACCTTTAGCTGCAGCAACAGCACAGCTGCCGACTCCTGCTTGTAACAGGTTTAATGCTTGGGCTGGCTCTGAGGTTAATCAGGTGAAAACAGGGAAGAGGGGAAAACATCACCGAAGGTTGTGGTGAAGGTGGTGAAATATTGGTTGGGTTTGTTGTTGGGTTTTTTTTTTGTTGCTTTGGTTTGTTTTTTTGGGGGGAGAATGAAGGAGCTTCCCTATTTGCCAGCAGTGTGCATATTGCATCCCCATCTGTTTGAGTACCTCCAGCTCTGGGCAGAGGGAAAGCTGTTCAGTTGCAAGAGCCACCAGAGAACATTACTGTGGCAGCTGAGGAGCTGGGGGTGTGCCGGGGGTTGAGGACTTCTTCTCCATCTTGGTGAGCCTCCATCATTAGCCAAAGAGAAAGTCGCTGGCATTCAGCACACGAATAATGGGCAGCATGAGTACCAAATTATTTATTTGTGACACAAAGAGCTGGCGTTGATGACGTGGGTTTGGTAAGTCAGCTGAGGGGGAAGTCCTTAAAACAGGGAAATAAAATTAAGACCAAATAAGAAAAGCTACCCCCGACCACAGAAAACAGGAGGATGAATGTAGTGACAACACCGTGTGTGAGTAGTGATGAGTACATTGGAGGCAGTGCAGCCGTGTGCAGTTCCCAGGCAACGATGCCGACATGAAGGCAGCGTGCAGCCCCCTCCCCATTAGCTGTAGCAGATGTCCCAGCTCCTGTCCCGCCTCAAGAAGTCGTCGGTGGGCGGCAGGCAGCCCGAGCAGTCCGTGCCAGGGCAGGGGAAGCGCTGTGGGACCTTGGGGTCGGCGTGTGGGGGGCTGCAGGCGGCACAGCAGCAGGCGAGGGGAGTGTAGGGGGATGGGGGGTGGCAGGGCCAGCCCTCTGCTGGGCAGCCGTAGGGCGCAGGGTCCAGGGCAGGGGGTGGGCTGTGGGTCAGGGGGGTGAACGGGGGCAGCTGGGGAGCGGGGCAGCCGTGGGGCAGCGCGTTGGGCAGATCAGCTGGGCTTGGAGATGCTGTAGCCTGCAAGGGAGAGAAATGAGAAAAGCGGGTTTGGGTTTGGAGTGTTGTCTTGGGGACAGAGCAGGACAGCTGGGATTTCTGCACTGCTGCCCACTCAGAGGGTCTGGCTGCACAGAAGGTGGGCTGGCCCTTGGAGGACATCCTGGTTTCAGCAGGGACAGAGTTGATATTCTCCACATTGCCTGGTGTGATGCTACGTTTTGGCTTTAGGAGATCAACAACGTTGCTAACACACCAGTGTTTCTAGTTGTTCCTGAGTACTGATGCAGAGAGCCAAGGACGTTTCAGCTTCTCATGCTGTCCTGCTAGCGAGGGGGCTGAGGGGCAAAAGGATTTGGGAGAGGAAAGAACAAAGACAGGCAACCTAAGCTGGCCATACAGATATTCCATCCCATGTGGCATCATCACAACAGCAGACTAAACCCAAGAAGCGATTCCAGTTCTATGAGCACTAACAGAGACCTTCTCTGAGCTCTGTGGGATCTCCATACAGAGCACCATCTGTGTTGCGATGTCCGCATTCCTGAAGCACCCCCGTTCCCAAATCAGTTCTCTGCTGCTTTGCCCCATGCTGTGACCCCATCCCCAGCATCCCTTGGAGCACACGGTGCTTACCAAGCCCTGGTTGAAGCAGAGTGGGACTGGCTGGAAGGAATCAGGGATGTAATGCGATGGTGTCTGCAGAGTGCCCAGGGATGGCTCGAAGGCTGCCTCCGCCTGCAGGTAGGAGTCCACCAGCTGCTCCAGGTGGCTGGGGCTCTCCTCGCAGGAGAGGCAGTTTGAGAACTGCCTTGACGGGCAATAGTTGGGAGTTGAAGAGATGGGTTCTGCATCAAAAGGTGCTGGGGGAGAAGGTAAAGCAAGAAGCAGCGCGTTATTCAGTATCTGCTCTCCCAAAGGGCTGCGTTTGCAGGTGCAAGTACAAGCGTGTAGCTGGATGGGGCAAGGAGTGCAAAGTACCCAAGGTACATCAACAGATGGAGATTTACCACCCTGAAAGACCTTGAGTACATCTCATGTTTCTGTATTAACATAAGCAAATTGATTCCTAAATATTGATGATTTAATCATTTCCTTGTCCACACAATGTATATATTCACACCTGCCCAACCCTTGAGGTCTCTTTGCTTTGGCTGCAGAACGCTCGAAGGACCTGAAAGCCCCGAGCGCCCTTCCCCCTTTCCTTGGATATCCACTGAGATGGGGAAGGAGCTGAAAATCTGACACTCCTTTCACTGCTGCAGGGGCTGCCAGCAGAGCAAGAACAGTCAACAGTGCACAGTGCTCCCAGGTAACGACCCATGGGCTGCAGCCCAGGGACAGCAGTGCTCTCTGGGGCCAAGCATCCCTTGGGGAAGGGGCTCTGCCTTCCTGCAGTGGGAAGCTGTCTAAGCAGAGTGTTTGAAGGCGCTCCTTGAGAGGGGAATATGTCCCCTGTTGGCCTCTCGGCATCCTCATCTGCATTCCATGGGCTCCATTCAGGTGCTGATTGGCTGCACCACTCACTTTCTGCCTTAGCCAAGGGCTGGAAGGACGCTGAGCTGTGGGAATGGTTGGGAAGGGACACTCGGGAGGGCTTTGTACCAACCTGGGTGAGGAGGAGACACAGACTCCGCAAACTGGATGCTGTTGCTGCCCCAGGAAACCTGGCAAAGAGAAGGGGAGAGGAGGGTCTGGAGGTGCTGAGACACAGGAGTGTCTTTCTGCTCACTGAGGTAAGTCATTTTGCTTCAAGATATTCATGTAAACCTCATTTATCTTGGCGCTGAGACACAATAAGCTTCTCTGGATCTGACAGAGTAACATTCTTAGCCTGAGCTTGTGTTAGATAACAGGGCTGGAGGAGCACAGCACCAGCCTGGTGCAAAGCTTTCAATATAACATCACCAGCACACTCTGCCTGCTGCCTCACTGCTGTCACTGCAGCAAAGATGGGGCTGCCTTGCAAACCTCCCCATTCCCAGCACTGTGGATCCCTGGGAATTTGTAGGGATGAGTATGATTAAGAACAAGCTATTTACAAGTGCAACAAGAGCTGCCTTGAAGCGTGCCTAAAGGCATTACAGGTGTCCCTACAGCCAGGCATCTCTGGATCACTGGGGTTGGTGCTGATGCTGTTTGAGATACAGCGTATCTCCCCCTAACACAGCTCTGCACCCCCATGGGAAGGGATGGGATTCCCAAAGGATGCTGCAATCTGGAGTTGATGGGTCTTTGTTCCAGGAGCTTGGCTGGAGGGGAGATATCCGCCCCAAATGCAATGGGAGTGCTGATGCTTTGGGGACTAGGATTTTACTCCGCAAATGCAAATACTTCCCCCACCTCAGCTGTAATTTACACAGACTTCCACTTCTTTTCCTCTATTCGAAATGCTGATAGCTCATTTCCCTGCTAACAGCTTCCTCTCCCCACGTGTTTAAATCATTAAACAGTGACTGCTCTGGGAGCCTGTAGGACTGACCCTCCTGGCTTTGGCTGCAGATGTGCACCACAGCAGAAGTCTTTGGGTCCAGCTCAGGCAGCAGCCGATCCCTCCAGGACAACAAGGAATCCACAATGGGAACCTCCTGCCTCATTGCCTCCATTTGGCTTTTTCCTCCCTGGCTCAGACCAGCGCCGTGCCAGCTGGCAGCGGGAAGGAAACCCGACTGCACGTTGCACTGAGGCTGCTTGGGAGCAGAGACCCCCTATTCCCAAAGCCCAGCAGCTCCGTGCTCTGCTGGCCCCGGCTGCTCCGCCTGGCTTCCAGCCTCGTGCAATCAGCTGCCATCAGGTACAGGAGGTGGGAGATGAGATCTGAGACACCATGCCAAGGCGTGGTGTCACGAACCGGGAAGCAGGAATGATTTATTGACCTTTTTATGCAAATCCCCAGCACGGCTGGAGCTGGAGGGCGCTCACAAAGATGGGGAGAGTCGGCGTGCATGCGCTTTGCACACAGGCGAACCCACCTCCTTCCTTCCCCTCTCTGAGAAGGGACGGAGCTCAGGTCGTGCTGGACAACACAAGAGACCTGGATTCCCATATTCCCAAACGCTGTGTGGTTTCAGCACGGCACACCTTTGCCCTGGCTGCACTGGGCAGCATGCCATGGACACATCCTCCACCTGCACAAGGCTCAGCCCAGCACTGGTTTGCACCACTGCTGCTGTCCTGGCTGAGTTTCCTTCTTCCCTATCACCTCGCCATGCTCAAACCCCACGTCACATAGATTACAACCTTGGCAAAAAAAAACCCATTAAATAAACAATGAAGGGAAAAGATACACAGCAGACACCGAGTGGTTCACTCACCGCCGCGCCGGTTGCTGCTTGTCGTGCCCTTCTCTGCTGCAGTAACTCCTTAACAGTGATCTTTACTCTGACACCTTGGTACACTTTGGGCTTTCCTGAAAGAAAGGATGGAAAGACTCTTCTCAGGATGGGAGTCTTTTGGGGAGCACGTGGCACGTTTTCAGGCACCCCCTGCTCAGAGCTAACAGATGGTTCATTGCTCTCCGTAAGTGACTTGCAATGGCAATTCTTTCACACCCGCTACTCAAGCTTGTGACAAGCAGGTATTTATGAGGGAAACAAAAAAAAAAACCACCCAGTTGTTGATCATACATATTAATCATAGAGCTTTTGTTCTTTGGTATCTCTTCTTATTTTTCCCTCCAGGTGTCCTAACACCCAGCTCCATCCGGTGCTGCTGCTGCATCCATTCAACTCCCCCTTGTGTTTGCTGCTCCAGAGACCTGAAAATAGAAGTGGGAACTGCTTCGTCTGGCAGATGAAGGGCAGGAATCAAACAATACAAATACGTGGGCGGTTATTCAGAGGCTTAAATAAAACACAAACAAAATGCCTGCTTTCGTGTCTCCTTGTTGGGTTGGTTTTTTTTGCAAAGCCTCGATTATCTCTTTGTTTCACCCATGCTATGCAACGCCCATTGCCTTCAAACGAGCTTTTAGGATGCCTTTAATCCGGCCCCAAACAACCATCAATCATCAGTCACTACCTGAGGAGGGATTTTTAGTACAGGAAATGGCAAAGAATTTATCTCATCTGAAGAATCACTTTCACCTGTTGTACTCATGCTGAAATCCTTAAAGCCTCTGGCAGTTCAGTTTCCGTCCCGACTTTCTGCTGTTATTTTCATCCTGCAGCCAATCCTATGCACACCAGCATGGTCCCAGCCCACAGCTGCTTGCAGGCTCCCTGTCCCACTGCAGGCTGTGCTCACACATCGACGAAACCCCACTGCAGGCACTCTGCTCCCCCTGCTATAACCTCTCCCTGCTGCTGATGGATATGCAGGATCTCTCCGTCCAGCCTGACCTCCCCTCGGTGCTCTGGTTGAGGGGATGCTGCCAGAAGTGCTGGGTCCCCCCAGGAAGCAACTCAGCAAGCTCAGCTGAGGCTGCTTCCAGGAGGCTTTGCTGAGCTGCACCCTCAGCTGAATTTAATGAGAGCTCCCTTTAGCAGGCCCTATAGTCAGGAAGGGCACCCACCCTCCTGCAAGTTTGGGATGCGTGCAACGTGTCTGCACAGGGAGGCAGGCAGGGCTGTCAGTTGCACCATGAGAGTTCTCAGGCCAACCCAACAGCTGAGGCACGGCCGTATCTCTAAGCTGGGGACTGGCTTTGGGGGCTGCACCCCGAGAAGCGGGTGTGGGTAAGGCTACCAACTCCTCCGGGCTGAGCACGGAAGGGGCAGGGGATGCGGGGCCAGGCAAGGGGAGGGCAGGTGGGGGCAGAGTGAGGGCAGAGGGGCGGCTGCGTGAGCGGAGGGTCCCGGCTGCGGGGCCGGTGTTGGGGGGGGGGCTCCGTCGAGCGGCTCTGCCCGCTGCGCTCCGCTGCGCCCCGGCGCCGTCGGGCAGGAGCCGCTCGCTGCCTCCTCCCCGCTCCCCGCCCTCCCGCTTCCTCCTCGCCCGGGGAGGCGACGGTGCCTCCTCGCACGCCGAATGACCCCGCGGAACGCCGAAACGGCCCCAAACCGGGCTGGCGCCGTGGGCCGGGGGGCTTACCGGACATCCTGAGCGGCGGCGGCAGCGGCTCGCCCGGCGGCCCCAGTGCAAGCGGCGGCGGCCCCGGCCCCGGCCGCGCGGCGGGGGATGGGGGCTGGAGGCGGCGGGCTGTGAATTGGGGGGCCGAGGGACTCACCGGCCTCGTGGCGATGCCAGGTGGTGCCCGCTCAAATACTATTGTTTTATACCTACGGGTATAAGTTTGAGTTTTTCTCCCCTAATGCCAAGTATTTAAAACCTCTAGAAACCAATGATTTGACAATCAATGATTGCGCGATACTTTCAATTTGAATATTCAAAGGCTCCACAAAATGGGCTATCTTTTTGTGAAACCGAGCACATCCCCATCTAGCAGAGGGTCTGGGGGAATGAGATCCGGCGGGGCTGCCCTCCTCACCCTGTGCTTTTCTGACATTTTCAGGGTTTTCTCCATCTTTCCCCAAACGAAGCAGATGCCTCGAACCCAGCTCAGCGTTTTCCCCTCAGACGTGCAGGCTGGGCTCCAGCCCTCTCATATTTCATGTGCTACCTGCAGAGAGGACTCCGCAAGGGACCGAGTGGCTTTTTGCACCATTTGTCACTTTTTAAGGGGAAATACTCTGGATTTTGGACTGAAATGTCACTGGGAGGATGTGGCCAAGCAGGAAGGCCACACTGGGCATGCTGGTGGAATCCACCCAGCCCCTGCTTCTTCCCACAGTGCTCCTTTCCCTCTCCCCACATGCTGGCCTGGTGCAGGGGTTTACATGCATGTACCCCTAAATGCAGGCTGTGTGCTCTCCCTGCATAAGGCAGCCCCTCTCTCAGGTGCTGCAGCACTGGCCTGTCCCACGTGCTGCAAGCAGAGGGGCTGCAGCCCGGTGGGATGATGCAGATTTTGGGCAACTCCACCCCTGCTTCATATTGATGTATTTGGGGTTTTTTTTGGTTTTAAGTCATGTTTATTCTTTACCCTGGGCACCACAGCAGTGTCGTGCCTCAGGAATAGCTTGCTGATGGCAGAAAGCAGGCCGGGCTGTTAATCATCTACCAGCTGCTCAGTTGGGGTTATTGTTGCAGCTGAATCTCTTCTTGAAGTAGAACAAATGCACTCAATTTTGGGGAGGAGCGGGCACGGCGGTGATCCCTTCCTTTGCTCTGTGTTTGTGCCGAGTATAGGGACACTGCTCCAGCAAGGAGCCCTCTCCCTGTCCTGTGATGCAGCACGGGGGGCTCAGTGGGGGCACAGGGACCTCCTGCAGCACCTGATGAGGCTAAGTGTACTGAGGCCTTTGCATTGCTGGGGATGCTTCCCAGAAGCCATGCTTGGTGGTTGCCTCTGGAGATGCAGAGAGGAGCCTACTCTTGGGTTAGGAGCATTTCCAGAGGCCCTGCCTTGGTGAAGAGCTGAGTGGGTCAAACACATCCAAAAGAGCCCTCCCGGTGCTCAGCTGCTGGCACTGTCCCTGGGCCGAGTCTGTCTGTCCCCCCCGGGCAAACAGAAAGGTGCGGCCCGATGGCTTCGGGGCACCCGGAGCCGCGGGGGTTTGCCTTTCCCAACAGGTCTGAACAGGGCTGGGGAATCAGGAAGCGACAGCGGGGAGGGAAGCCAGGGCAGGACCGGAGCCGGGCGCTCTCGGCCGGCCGCAGCCACACAGTGGGGGCTCTGCCGGGGGGGGGGTACCGGGGTGCGGCCGTGGGGCTGGGCGATACGGGGACACCTAAAAGCAGCAGAGTTCGCCCCGATCTTTGGTTGGGGGGTACGGGGGCTCGCGTGGAACCCGTGCTTATGGAGCATGGGAAATCTTGGTGGGCTGCGGGATGGAGGAACGCACCGGGCTGTGGGAGAGGGGCTCATGGAGGGTGCACATCCCTGCACACTTGCGGGCGCTGGGATTCATCCGAGAGGGTTTCGCTGCCGCTCCCGTGGGTACCTGAGGGAAGAAGCAGTCCCGAGGGGCAGCGCAGGACTCGCGTGTTCGTGTGAGCAGAGCTACCTCTAGCGGCCGCGGCTGCGCGCCGGGCTCGGCCCCGATGTCCGCTCCGGTACCGGGCGCTGCCGACGGGACGGAGCACGACGGGGGAGGGGGGGCCGTCCGTGAGAATTGCTTTCATAAGCTAGATGTGATGTATCAGTGCCTCTGTTCGCACCTTCTGTTTGAAGGAACAGCTAGGAAAAAGCATGCAAGTAACTCATTTGCTTCAGGAACAAACTATTTTCCTTCTCTTTCAGCTCTCGGAGGCCCTAGATGGGCCTTCCATCCTCCTTTGCCCAGACAAAGGTGTGGTGAAGGGCTGGAGGCTGGCTTGTGGGGAGCAGCAGGGATAGGGATGGGAAGCTGCCCAGAGTCAGCAAAGGACGTTTCTAGAGACTTCAGCAGGCTTAATGGAGCTGTTGTGTGGGGATAGGGAAAGCTGTTTGTTTAGGAGCTGGTCTTGATCAGGGAAAGGAGCAATGAGATGGGAGCAAACGGAAAGAAGAGGGTGGTGACGCACTGGAACAGGTTACCCAAGGAGGCTGTGGATGCCCCATCCCTGCAGGCATTCAAGGCCAGGCTGGATGTGGCTCTGGGCAGCCTGGTCTGGTGGTTGGCAACCCTGCACGCAGCAGGGGGTTGGAACTGGGTGAGCATTGTCGTCCTTTTTAACCCACGATTCTATGAAAGTTTCTGCCTGCAGTAACCAGCTGGGATGAACAAACCTTCTGTGGACAGGAGAAAGGGATGGATGAGGGAAAATCACACCTGGGGAACCACAGTGCCCCTCTGCAGGGGCCAAGCAGAGCCCCCTCCCCAGGCAGGAATCAGTCTGGCTTAACCAGGAGTGTCAGCCCAGAGCTTGTAGCACCTGAGCCAGCACATCTCCACCTGCAGCAAGCCAAATTTGCTTGGGGAAGGGAGAGGGGTGAGTCTGTGCCTGGCAGGAAAGCCTCCTGCCTCTGTCCCTGCCTCTGTCCTTTTTCCTGACCCAGGACCTCAAAGAACAGCACTGTCAGCTCCTGGCTTTGTGCTTTTTCTCTTTGGGTCTAGGGAAGACAGGAAGGCACAGAGGAAGAAGGGATTTTGCACGTGCCACCTCCATCAAAACAGGTGGGAGCTGTTAATTACCTCTCCTCCCTTTGGGGATTTCACATAAGGCTATAGGGGTCTTCCCTTTGTTATCACTGCTTTTGGGTTAACTCTTTTAAATACTTTCCTCTGGGGCTGTGTCTTTCTGTCCACCGAGCACAGAAGGCATTTCTTTATTGGTGGGGAGGGAAGGGGGCAAAAAGATGACTGAGTCGTGTTGCCACTGACCCACAAAAGATAAAGGCGCGTTACCAAATGTCTCTTCAAAGCAAGGTAGTTCTCTGAGCACGGAGCTCAGGAAGGTGTTGGCGTGGCTGCGATGCGCTGCGTGAGCCTTGGTGCCATCACTATGGGGAGATTATCTTCGAGATTTCAAGGCTGGGGCCTCTGAGGTTTAGCAGATGTAGGCTAAGAAGAGATTTCAAAGGACTTGGGCAGAGCCGGTGGCAGAACTATCAAGATAACTGTTTTCTTTCTCATATATTTCAAGGTCCCTCAGCACAGCCACAATGCTGAGCAGTTATTTTGGCGTCAGCACAAAACAGGTCTCAGTAAGAGTCGATATATAAGTCCTTGGCTCATCAAAACAGGCTGAATCTGCATGACCAGCTCTGTCGTGCTGCATTTTCCTGCTGCAGAGCCTCCTGTGCTGGTTCCTGGTGAGCTGTGTGTGGAGGCAGTTGTCTGTAGCTCCTGGCTGGGTGGTACAGCAATGCTGAGCGCAATAATAACAACAGCAATCCCCTCTTGGCCCCAAGGTACAGGGGAATTAGCCCCGGGTGACCCTTGTGCTCAGGGTGGTTAATTCCTTATGTGCACTGTGGCAAAGACACCCGCTCCTTGGGGGCAGAGCTCATCCATGGGGCTGTGTTGAGCTCTGCATCTGGACACTGTCTGGCTGGTGATGGTTCCGTGGCTGGTGATGGTGCTTTGCCGTGTTCAGTTTGCATAGCGCAAACAGGAGGTTCCTGCCTCAGCAAGCAACCAAATTCAGAGGTTTAGATTTGAATTAAATTTGCCAGCGCTAAGACTTCCTTTTGGTGCTGAGGGACGCTTGCAGCTGCTCCCTGTTCCAGCATGGAAATGAGTCCTGAGCTCACACGAGTTGCAGGAGGTGGCAGGAAGGAGCCCTGTGGCCTGCGGGCAGACAAGATTCACCCCGCAGGGTCAGGGCTGCACCTGCCTAGGGCTGGGTGTCTGCATGAGCCTCCGTGGGACCATCGCTCCAGAGCTGGAGCTGCCACATGCAAATTGGGGCTCAGCGGATGCCCTTCTTGCTGCATGTGCTTCTGCCTGCCTGTGGCTACAGCATCTTGCTGCCAGCTTGTCTGTATTCTCTTCTGAACCTTTGGCTGAAGGTAATGGGTGCAGCCCTCTGCACGAGGGTTTGGGCTCCAGTCTTAGTAGGAAGCAGCCCAGCAGTGCTGTTTGACACCCTTAACACTGCATTTGGGCGAGGGCTTCTCCTCCTTCAACCACAGTGCCTCTCCAGCTGCCCACCCTTGGTTTTCCCTGCAGCAAGCACACGCATGTTGCAGGGAGCTTGATTTCCATTGCCTCCTGGCTCCTTATCGGGTGATGAATGGCGTGGCTTAATTTAAGCCCATTAGTCCATTTCCTCCTGCATGACTTCCTCTCAGTGCAGTGGGACTGGGCTAGCTGGGCTTCTGCAGCACATCTGCTTAGCATCACTGCAGCCCACACGTGTTCAGCTGTCAGAAGCCCCGGCCCCACACGCGCTGGGGCTGCACCATAGACCTTTCCTTGCACAACAAAGATGTACTGTTTTTTGGAGGCAAGATCACGCTCAAACAAAAGACGCCGCTCAATTAGGCGGCGTGATAAATATACAAAGGGCTGTTTGGTTATCTGCTGTTTGCTTTGAGTCTGGATTGTGTTATCTGTCAGATAAAGAGCTGCTCTTACAGCTGTTTGTTCCATGATGTGTCGCAGTGCATGTGCCCTGCAAAGCAATGTCTTTTTGTCTATCAGAGGGAATTAGCAATAAGGCTGATTTTTGCATGTGATACACGCAACTACTGAGCTTTGGGGTATAAAGCAGAGGTTAATTGAGGAAGCAGGGCCTGTTTTGTGGCTCCTTGGGCTTTCCATTGTGCTTGTTCAAGTGCTGAACGGAAAAGCTGCCTCCAGAAAGGCAGTGAGTAAAGCTGATAGTGCTCAGGGAGGAGGATGGGTTTTGAAATGGGTGCAACCACAGCCATTCTTTCCCAGTGCTCCCCAAAGAAGTCTTCCTGAATGCCTTCCTGGTGTGGGAGCAGTGTGTCCCTGTGCCTGTCTGTGGCTCAGGGGTTCTCCTGCCTTTCTGCACTGCTTGAAGGCAGGTCTTGCATTGTTTGGTTGGGTCTGTGCTGCGTTTCTGTCTGTTTTGTCACAATCAATGTGTGTGAAAGGAAAAGTGTTCGAGAGTCCCTTCGAGGTTTGTCCATTTGTTTTGCTAAAGGCAAAAAGCCTGAAACAAACACCCTCGGGTGGCAGGGGGGAGGGAGAAGAGCATCACAACGTGTTCCTTCTGCTGCCCACAGTTCAGGTTTCTGCTTGCCTGGAGAAAGCCTTGTGTGGTGGGGAGGTTGTGTGCAGATGGAAGCGTCAGCACAGTGTATTTATTAACTCAAACGTCGTGGTTTAGCCTCTGTTTTATTCCACACACCTCAAACTGGAAAGTGCAATGTGTTCAGGGCGGGGACGCTCTCTTGGCCCCCATTTCTGGCAGCAAGATGCCTCCCTTGCTCTTTTTCTGTGCTGGAGTTGCTGGGGAGGGCCATCACCCCATGCACACTGCCAAGAGATCTGTGGGTGTCCCCTGAACCCTGCTGTGCCCATTCCTGCTCTGCTGTAACCTTACTGCCTTGACTTCTGCTATTCCAGGTTCCCATAGAGGGGATCCACTGCATCCGTGAGGATCAAAGCACCCTTCAGCCTGGTGCTGCCCACCGCCTCTGAGCAGCTCAGTGTTCAGCTCTGTGCCTTGGCAGCCCCAGCCCCACAGCAGGTGGGGGTCATTGCTTCGTTAGCACAGCTGAGCCTCTTTAAGGATGGCACAGGGCCTTGACAGACATCCTAAAACATTTCCAATGAGGCTTGGCCCTCTCGGACCAGGATGTCCCCATGGATGTCCTACTGCAAGCCCAGATAGCTGCAGATGTTGTCTGGCTGTGCAGAACATGGTGGCAGGGGTGGGATGAAGGTTGCCTGGAGCTTGGGGAGAAAAGCCTGTGATTTCATGTCTGTTTAACATTAGCACATAATCTTTCAAAGGTTTGATGGTTTTGGACACTGGCAAGCTGGAGAGGAGCACATCTGAACACTACAAAGGTTGGACACCCTGAAATCCCCATGCCACATAACTCCCATCTAACAGCAACAGAGCTGAATCCTCCAGCAGCCTCACCTGAAGGCTGTGCGATGCTCTGGGCAGCAAGCTTTCTACTGAGGCCCTCTCCCCTTTGGGGTTGGGTTGGTGCTATACAACATGCTCGATGTGCAGGTACATGTTCCTTACAGCTGGAGCTGTGAATGCAAGTAACTGCTGTTATGTGTAACAGGCTGGTGCGGGCTTTGTGGAGATGAAAGATGGCTCTGAGTCCTTTATGGGCTTCTTTTCTTGTCTCCTTTATCTGGGCTGATGGGCTGTGCCACGCAGCTCGCACCTGCAGGACCAGGGAAGTGTGTGCAGATGGGCTTTTATTGAGGTCTTCCAGAGAAAAACTGAACTTTGAAGCTAATCCCTTGGATAACACCCAGCTGTGTTGTCCCGGGAGAACGCAAACAGCCATTCCACAACCGACCCGTTTGATGTCTAAAAGTGGAATTTACCGTTTTGCCTGACTGATTTTCAGGATGCGCTGTTTGGCTTCATTTACCACTTAAATTCATATGGCATTGTATCCCCAGGTGCACAGATACATGGAGAGCTAGGAGGGGATGAGCAGAGAGTGCAAGTAAAGCAGAATCTCAGTGCCGGCTTGTGGTTACCCCAAATGTTTTCTGCTGGGTGCAGAGATTGCAGTTTGGGGGCAACTCCCCCTTGCATTTGGTGTTTGGATACTGACCAGAGGGAGATTTCAATCAAGTCTGGGCACAAGGCAGACACTTTGCAAGAGATGCTGCTCCCAAGAAGCTTATGATCAAAATAGTCAGAATAGAAGTGAGTGTGGTCTGTGTACTGACCAGTCAGCATCTGTGCACAAGCCAGGACGCAGCCAGAAATGGATATCACCTCTTGCATTTGGGAGGGATCTGTCTGTTGGGAGGGACAGAATGTCCCTGGCCACCGTGCTATCTGCAGTGCCTCAGATCTGGCTGAGAGGTGCCAGAAGTGCAGTAAGCTCCAGGCAGCTTGGTGAGGTGCAGGCAGATGTGAGGTCCCAACAGCAGGGAGCTGTCTCTGCGTGATCAGCAGCAGGCTCAGCTTGCCACCTGCCTCCTGGCAGCCTGTCCATCCAGTTTGGTCTCTTGTGCCAGATATTTATGTACTTTGGTTTGGATTGGAGACAGAAATTAAATCCCTGCACTGTCCCAGCTAATAGCTTTGCACTATCTGGCCAGTCCAGGTGTTTTCTGTCCCGCTTACAAAACAGTGGCATGGAAAACAACAGCAGATCCGGTAGAAGAGAATTGAACAGAGATAAAACAAAAACTCAGCTTGCCTTCTGTTAGGTGGGGCTCAATCCTGAAGTTCTGTTTTCATTTGACAAAGCATCGGATCCAGCTGTTCTATGTAAGTCAGTGAGTTAGGATGTGTACTGTGTATACAGTAGGAATTACAGAAACAATTGTGTGTTGATAGGGCATGTTTTATGGCACCTTTTATAGCCATTTAGTTTTAGTGTGGTATCTCCCTGTGCCAAAGCAAACTTTCCTGGGAATCCTATCTCTATTCTGAACCACAAAAGCTTGGTGCAGCAGATGCAACACTCAGTGGGTGTTTGTTTGTTTCCAACCGCCGCTTCAGTCCGTCTTCTCCTTACAGAGACTGTGTTGCATTGTCTCACAGTGGGAACCGCGGTACTGGTGGATGGTTGGAGCTGTGTTTTGTGTCCAGCCGGATTCCCAGGTGTGTGTGTGTGTTCTGGTTACAAATGGGAGGAGCTGTGTGTACAACAGCTCATATTCTGCTACTGTAGTAGCTGGAACCTGTGTCAAAACACGCAGTCCTCTATGTATGGAGCCTAGCTTCAACGACAGGAGGTTGCCGAGCCCCACCGTACGCCGGTCCCACCGCTGCCCCGAAGGACGGCACCCACGACCCCACTGTGGCTCCCGGGGGCAGAAATGTCCCCGGAACCTTTGTGCTCTTCCTCTCTGCCGGCTGACGCGATGTGCTTTTCCTGTGCGCTGATTGGTCGGGGGCTCAGAGGGGACGGCTGCTATTGGCTGAGCGGCCGGCTGTCCTTTGGCTTCCGGTGTCCCCCTTTGAGGCACTTCCGGTCTGTTCCGGTTTTGCCCGCGGCCCCGCTGTGGTGTGCGGGCACCGGCCGCCTCTTTGCGAACGCGGGGTGCCCCGGGCCGGCTGGGGGCGAGCGGAAGGGTGAGGAGAGGCCTCGGCGGCTCCGGCCATGCCGCCCGGGAAGGCCGGCGGTAAGGAGGCCCTGGTGCTGCAGTGCGAGTGGGAGGCGTGCAGCTACGTGGCCTCCGCCATGGAGGAGTTCTGCGGGCATGTGACCCAGCACCTGCGGCTGCACCTGCCCGGCGAGCAGCGGGACGAGCTGGACCCGCTCGGTAAGGAGCGTCTGCTGTGAGCGGGTGGGACTACCCTGGGGTGAGCAGCTCTGCCTGCTGCGGGGCTCAGGTCCCTTGAAGACCCATGTAGGTTTATTTGCAGTGTTTGCCTCAGATCCTTACAGTCTGTGCATCTTCTGTGTGTGTTGCAGAGGAATACACGTGTCTGTGGCAGGAATGTGGTTTCTGTTCCCCGGAGAGCCCTGCTGACCTCATCCGCCACGTCTACTTCCACTGCTACCACACCAAGCTGAAGCAGTGGGGGCTGCGGGCCCTGCAGGGCCAGTCGGAGGTGAGCCACTGCCAGCTGGACTTCCAGAGCCGTAACATCATCCCTGAAATCCAGGAGAACTTTCAGTGCCTGTGGGAGTACTGTGAGGTGAGAACAGAGACCTAGTTCTGCTTTCCCAAGGTGTTGTCTGTAATGTGGGAGCTGAGGGAAGGTTAGCTGCTTTTGCCCTGCCCACTGTGCTCTGGCACATGCTGGTCTCTTTACTCTGTTCTGTACTTCCTCCCCAACAGAGATCGTTTGATAATCCCGAGTGGTTCTATCGGCATGTGGAGGATCACAGCTTCTGTTCGGAATATAAGGCCACTGGGAAGGAGAACCACGTGGTCCTCTGTGGCTGGAAAGGTATTGGGTGCATGCACGGTATCTGCAATGAATGTTGTGTGGGTCTGTCTGTGCGAGCAGCCTGGCACCCAGTCAGACCATAGATACCTGAGCGGAGGATTTTAATGGCATTCTGTTGTTCCTGTTCAGACTGTGACTGCACCTTCAAAGGGCGCTGCAAGCTGCGGGAGCACCTGCGCAGCCACACACAGGAGAAGGTGGTGGCCTGCCCTACCTGCGGTGGGATGTTTGCCAACAACACCAAGTTCTTTGACCACATCCGCCGTCAGACTGCTCTGGACCGTAAGTTTCTGGGGGCAGGGGATGTACATGGTTGTTGCACCCTGGGTTCTACACTGGCAGCAAAAAGAGGGTGCCCGAACAGAAGGCAGAGTGGTCCCTGCAAGCGGTGCTGGGATTTTTCTGCTTGTTTGTGTCTTTTGGCTTTGTTGTTAGTGACTTCTACCCCTGACTGGAGTGAAGGGTTCCTAGCCCCACTGTAACTACATCTTTTTTTTCCTCATTTGTTGCACTTTGTGTTCTACTCTCTGCTTTGGTCCCTTTCTCACTTCTCCCTCCCCTCTCATCCTGGTGCCGTTACTACAGAGCAGAGGTTTCAGTGTTCTCACTGTTCCAAGAGGTTCGCCACAGAAAGGCTGCTCCGTGACCACATGAGGAACCACGGTGAGTAACGGCCCGTTCTCCCAGCTGAGGCTCTGAAGTCTGCGTTCCCCCAGCTCTGAGGTGATGTTTTCCCCCACCTCTTTCCCGCAGTGAACCATTATAAGTGCCCTCTGTGTGACATGACCTGCCCACTGCCCTCCTCCCTGCGCAATCACATCCGTTTCCGGCACAGCGAGGAACGGCCATTCAAATGTGACTACTGTGACTACAGGTGAGGAACGGTGCTTTCTGTCTTGTTCCCTTACAGTTGGTAGAGAAGCACGTGTGTGGTGCACAGTATTCAGCTTTGTTCCTCTCTTTCGTCTTAGGTGCAAGAATCTCATTGACTTGAGGAAACATCTGGATACGCACAGCAAAGAGCCGGCCTATCGCTGCGAGTTTGAGGCTTGCAGCTTCACTGCACGTTCCCTCTGCTCCATCAAACTGCACTACCGGAAAGTCCACGAGGTAGGGAGGGAGCAGAGGGTGACTGCTGTGTAATCTCTTCCCGGCGAGGCTGAGAAGCTCTAAATGCAGCATGGTCTGCAGAAGCATCAGGAAAAAAACTAAAGTCGCCTGAAGAGCCCCTGACTGACCAGGGCTGTAGGAGTGTGAGCTCAGATTGCATTCCTTTCTTCTTGCTGCACTGACAGCCTGTGTTTGTCTCTAAGAACCCAGTTCTTTCCTCTGTTGCATGTATGGGTACCGGCCCTTCTGGTCAGTCTTGCAAGGTGTTCATATCCCTCTCTCTGCCTTTCAGGGTGACTCAGAGCCCCGCTACAAGTGCCATGTCTGTGACAAGAGCTTCACACGTGGAAACAACCTCACTGTCCACCTCAGGAAGAAACACCAGTTCAAATGGCCCTCAGGGCATCCTCGCTTCAGGTACTGCTCGTCCTTAGCTCCTCACACCCTCTAGTGCAGCAGCTGGAACAACATCCTGCTTCTTGCTGGAGCCAGCAGAAACATGGCAGTGCTTGGGCCCTGGTGTTTGCCTGTAACGTGCTCAAGGCTCATCTCCCGGTGGCTGGGAAGCACTTGGAAACAACCATTTGTTGGGATCTGACACAGCAATGGAGAAGTGCTGCATGACAGTTCCAGCAGTGGGTCAGAGATCAGGCAGTGGTGCCTTCATAGCTGCATCTCATGATACACCTCAGAGTCTGGCAGGGGCCAGGTCCAGGTGTACCACCTAGAAAGAGCAGCTGCAGATCAGTCTCCTGACAGTTGTTTTTCTGCATCATCTCTAGGAAATTCCCAAAGAGTTTCCAGATCCTAAAAGCAGGGAGGAGGAGAGGCTGAATTTCAAATGCTCCTGGTGAAACAGAATGGGGGAAAGAGATGGAGTTGAAAGATGATAAAGGCTTAGCTGAATTCTCAGAAGCTGCTGAACAGATGTGCTTTTTGGGGCTATGGGCTAGGTTTTATTTTATATGTCTGCTGTTGGGTTTGTAGTGCTGGGCTTTGGAGCCCAGAATACAGTGCCCCTTCCTTGGCTGCTGCTTCAGGCTGTTGCCCTTCTCTTTGGGCCTGTGTTCAGGTACAAGGAACACGAGGACGGCTACATGAGGCTGCAGCTGGTGCGCTATGAGAGCGTGGAGCTGACGGAGCAACTATTGAAGGATGGAGAGAAACAGGAGGAGGCACTGGATGGCTCCACTGACGGTGTGGTGCTGTCTGAAGGTGAGGGCAACCTGCAGGGCATCATTCTGGAGGCTCCAACAGAAGCTCCCTCTGTGGAGAGCAACGTGTCCGAGCCCCACATGGCCCTGCTGCATCCTGCAGCCTGTTCTGCCAACAGCTCTGAGCGAGCACAGCCCAGTGCCTTCTCAGAAGCAGTGCAGTCCTCAGAGCAGGAGCCCAGCACCCCGGCCAACCCCATCATCCGTGTGGTGAACCGGACCAACGAGCACGGGGAGAGTGAGACTGTGTATTATATCATGGCCAGCACGCCCTCAGAGGAGCGGGCAGCAGCAGCCAGCGGGCTGGCTGTGGAGCTGGAGGAGAATATCATGGACCGTCTGCAGAAGACAGCTGAAGAGCTGGGTATCCATATTGTGTGAGGTGCTCACCTGAAAACCTTGGGCTTCTGTGGAACGTGGTGCAGGGAGAGGTTGGGAAATGTGTAGGGGGAAAGGGTCCAGCCTGTCTTCTGCATGCAGATGGCTAGCTTTCTCCTCTGTCTCCCCCCGTAACTTGTTCTCTATGGGATGGCATGGTCCACTTCTGCCTCCATCAGAGCTTCCCTGAACGTCATCTTCCCTAACTTGTTCTGCCAGTGCTGTCAGGGGTGTTTGCACTGCCATCCCCATTTCAGTGCATTGATCTCTATGGGAGGAGAGGAGAGGACTGCAGGAAGGCACTGGCCCTTGCAGGCTACTACTGCCCTGCAGTATGGGGGGCTTGGGGCCTTCCTGCTTTTGTTCTTCCTTGAGTTTGCTCCCCACATTGGGGGTTTGGGCTCCCGGTTGTGCAGCGTGTACTTTGGAGAGCCAAATAAAGGTCAGACTGCCAGGCCAGCCAGCATTTGGTGTCTGTTTCAGCCACGTTCCTGCCTGCTGAGGGGTGTTGTGAGGCCAAGTTGCCTAGGGCCTGCGGCATGGGGCAAGCACTGCTGATCTGCTGGGATCTATTGGCACATCCTGCGTGCTGCTGCTTGGTGCAGCTGCTCCCTGCCTGGGGTGTGCAGTTCCACATCCCCAGTGGTGGCACTGGAAGGCCAGGTTTAGCTTAAGCCCCTTCTCATTGCAGTCCTGGTATGGATTTGATTTTTTGCTGCCTCCTTCTGGTCGTCAGAGTCAGCTGCCTACAGTGGGGTTGGTTTGTTTGTTTATTCTAAATCTGAAGAGTAGCCTGGTCTTGTGAGCTGAGCCAGCTTCTTCTTGTATGTGATACGGACAGTGTGAAGCTGGAGTGACCCTTGGATCCTCACGGCACTGCATGTGGAGCTGATGTGTCCTGAGGGAGGCAGGGAGGCAACCTGGCTGATCTGGGCCAGATGCTGACTTTTCCCCTTACTTCCTCAAGCAGTTGGGCAAAAGCTGCTGGAATTCCAGGTTAATGGAAAAGATCACTTGATGCTAAACCCTTGGCCATCTGCTCACTTTCTAATTAGAAGCACTGTGGGTGTGATCCGTGTTCATGCCCTTGGCCAGGAGTGATGAGAACAGCCCCTCGGGCCTGTGCCCTGGTTGAGATGAGAAGCAGAGTTGAAGTGGGGAGAGCCCCCTGCCCCAGATTGAGTAGGAAGGTCTTCCGGGGCGACACACGGGTGTGAAAGCAAGATGCCATCCTTGGACCGGTGAAATGCATATGAAGCCAGGCCTCCTGTGCTTGGGCTGAGGCAGGGCAGGAGGCAGCTGGTTGCTGCAGCAGCTCTGATGGCACGCGCTGTCAGAAGATGCTGCTTGCTCTGGTGAGAGCGTCCCTGGGCTACCAGCATGCAGTGTGCCCCGGCCTTGCCCAGCCTTCCCTGCTCGGCGCCTGCTCACTGTTGTTTGGCTGAGCTGGGCTGCAGATACTTTCGAGAGAAGGAACTCGTGCCAAGTTTGCATTCGCAGCACTTCCATCTTGGCTCCCCTTCCAACACACGAGCTCTGCTGCCAAAGCTGTGGCTGTGCCACTGCTCTCAAGCTGCAGCATTCTTGTGCTACCCAAGCGTTTGGTGTTGGGAGTGGGGTGGTGCCTGAGAAGAGTTGTCCCTTTAAACACTGGGTCCAGAGAGGGTAATCTGCCAGGGATTATCTGATGGGGAGAGGATTGGCATCAAGAGGAGTCTCCTCCCTCCCATGGGCCCTGCAGCATGCCGTCCTGTGTGTATGGAAACCAAGTTCACTTTCTCCTTGGCAGTGTTCGGGGGTGAGGGGAGGAGAGCAGTGCTTGTGCTATGGGGCTGGGTCTCCTCTTCCTCATTGTGCTGGCCACGCTGGTCTCCTGTGAGCACCCAGAAGGTAACAGGGTGTTTGGGAGAAGGGTTGCTTACGGGGTGCCCTAGGGCTGCTGACACAGCAAGGAGTAAACCCCTGTGCTGGAGCTTGGTGCTGGAGATGCCGGAGCTGGGGGCTGCGAGTGGATGTGCTCCTTGCTGCAGCAGGGCTTGTGGCTGAGCCTTTGGGCACCACCTACAGCAGGGCTCAGGGCTGAGGTCCTCAGCCCCAAACCCCGCTCTGCCTTGCTCCCGTGGCACCAGGAGACCTGGATACCTACTGGTCCGGCACTGCACCTATCTGCGTGGGGGGCTGCAAGGGAAAGCATAAGGAGCTGAAGAGGAGCCAGTGTGGGAATGGCAGCTGCTGCTGGCTGGGCTACAAATCCTTCTGCCGAGGTACGGCCGCCGCAGGGAGGTGGGGGGTTCTGGGAGCGCACGGGGCAGGTTTGGTGCCACACGTGTGTGGAACCTCTCCGTGTTCCCATCCATGCGTGTCGCACCGAGCTGCCTGCCCACGGGAACCTCCCCATCCCCAGTGAACTGCGGGCGGCCCGAGGCGGACTTCAACTCAGTGGTGTATGGCAATGACTGGTGGGTGGGCTCCGTGGTGCGCTACAACTGCCGGCCCGGCTTCCTGCTGCTGGGGGACCCGGCCAGTGCTTGCCAGTCCAACGGCCGCTGGACGCCCAAGCCCACCTGCCTCCGTGAGTACCGTGGGGTGGGATGGGTACTGCTGTTCCAGCAGCCCACCGTGGGGAAAAAGGGCTGGTGGGTCCACTGGGGGATGTGCTCCAGTCCCGCTCTTGCAGGGATCTGCCTGCGAGGTCGGATCGAGATCAGCGAGTGGGACATCAGCGGGAGGTGCTCGTCATCCTGCAGCACCCAGAGCCACCTGGGAGCCTCCCTGCACCGTGGCTGCATCAAGATCTCCTCCTGTAGCACCAAACGCTCGGGCTGGGTGCGCTGGTTCCTGCGCTGCGATGTCTGCGAGTGTGACTGCCACGTGCCCTGCGGGGAGTCCCAGTAGCAGTGCCCACCTCAGGTGAGGGGCTGATGCTGCCCTTGGGGAAGGGGTGGCTGCAAGATGAGGGCTGCTGAGCCACTCAACGTCTCTGCTTTCCTTCCAGCTTCCTCCCGGTAGTGCTGAGCCTTCTGCACTGAGGTCTGCTGGCCACGCGTCTCCAGTGCTGGGCTCTTCCTTTCCATAATCTCCATCCATCCTGAAGCTGTCATTTGGGGAAAGAGGTTTGGGACTTGCTGCCTTCCTGCCCAGCCCCATCACATGGCATGCAGGGAATGCTGTGGGCAGCAGGAGTGGGGCAGCTGCACTGAGGACTTGGAGACCTCGGTGTCTCAGTCTTTCTTCCTGACTGCTCCCTGGAGAAGGCTCACATCCTCTTCTAGGAGGGAGGCAGTGCTGTGCCTGTCCTGCAGGCTGCCATTTCTCTCTGCCAGCTATTTCCTGCCCCTGTGTGCAGTCAGCAGGGCTGTCCTGCTGCTCCATCCGTGCAGGCAGGGCGTGGGGGCTGCTGTGCATGGTGCCTGCAGGCTAGGGCTGCTCCTTCCTGCAGTGTGCAATTTGCTCTGAGCCCCCCCATCCTCCCCAGGGACATCTCTGGGCAGCTGATGCCTTGCAGCCAGGACAGGTAAGGAGATGCAAGAGGCTGTCCTAAGCGCACAAGACCCTTCCTTAGTCCTGGCTTCCTTGGGATCCTAACCCTGAGCCCTTCATTCTGTCCCACATCCCCTCATATCCCGTTGTCGTGATGGTCTCTGGGTGCCACGTGCTCCCAAGGGACACCCTGGATTCCTCTGAAGCAGCAATGGAAGAGCCAAAATAGTTATTCCCTGGGGAGGAAGAGGGGCAGGAGCATCACCACCACCACCGTGGGTAATTAAAAAAAATTGTTTACAGGAAATGACCTAAATTTGCAGTTATGCACGGAGGTTCTGCTGCCTGCTCCATCCCCACAGCCCCACACAGAGAGAGAGAGGGCAGGGCCAGGGCAGGCTCTCCCAGCCCCAGGTGTGAGCACCCTGGGTTAGGAGGCAGCGTGCTGAAATGGCCTTGGGATGAGCCCAGCACCTCTTCTGCTCCGCAAGGAACTGACTGCGGTCCTCGGTGTTGGGCTGACTCTGATGCTGCAGCCTCCCCAGCACCCCCTGCCCTCTCCTCTGCCTGAATCCCACTCCTAAAGGGCCGGATCCCTGCCCCCCAGCTCTGTCCCAGCCCCAGTCTGGCTGTGGGAGGGGAAGGATTTCCTTAGCTCACCAGATGGGTATTTTAATTAATACCATTGTTAGTGCCGCTCATTTCCATATGTCTTTCATGTTTAAGTGCAGTGGTGGGTGAGAGGTGTGAACGACGGCCAGGAGGGAGCCACGTGCAGCACGGGGACAGCATGGGAGCGTGTGCTGGGGGCAAGCTGAGGGGTTGGCACCCTCCCACCAGGACCCTGGGGGGGCAGCTGTGCCCCATGGCCCTTGATCCTTGCTGTGAGCTTTCTGAGCAGCGCTCTGCCCTGCTTGTGCCCTGTGGTGGAGGCTGTTGGGTGCAGTGCAATGCAATGCAAAGGCAGTTCAGTGCATGGCTCGGTGACCCTTGGGAGTGGGCTTTGGGGTGATGGGCAGTGGGCGTGGGCTCTCTGTTGTGTCAGAGGTGCTGCGGTGGGACCACGGGGACGGGGGCTGCCAAACCCCAAGTTTGCAACCGAGAGATGCTCGGGGCCTTCTGCCTCAGGCGCAAAGAGCAGGGAGAGGAAACAGAGCCGGTTCCTTTAAGAGGGTTTTTCACCGCCTGGCAGCGCCGCCCGGGCAGCCAATTCCCACCGTCCCGACACAGCGGCAGCGAAGACAGCGCCGGCGGTGGGGGGCACGGACGGGCCCGGGGCACCAATACGGGCGTGGATAACGGCACGGAATCGGTCCTCCCGCCCCTCGCCTCCCACCCCACCGCCCGCCCCGGCCCTGCCCAGCCCAGCCCTACAGAGGGATGGGGCGCGCATCTTGGCTGGGGAACCGCGGGGGCAGAGCTCAGCCCGGGGAGCGGCACTGAGCATCGGCCGCCGCCCGTTCTCCTTCCCCGCTGTCCATCGGTGCGCACCGGGGGCTGCGGGCGCTCGGCCCCGCCGCGGGCATCGCCCCTTTGTCCGCAGGGGGGTGGGGGGGGGGAGCGGCTGCGGCACTGCGCGGAGCGGCGGAGGCTGTGGGGAGCTGAGCCCGAGCTCGTACAGGTGAGCGTGGGGGGGCCGGAGGGGTTGGGGTGCGGCGGATGGAGGGAGAGAGGATGGAGGAAGAGCGGCCCTGGAGGAGATGCCCTCGCAGCGGGGGTGGGGTGGGGTGGGTTGGGGAGCGGCTCAAGGAGTCAAGGTGAGCCCGAGGGCGGTCTGTGCCTCCCGCAGCCCCTGTCCTGCTGGCCCTGTGCCCCGTGGCTGTGGGAAGGGGGGACCCAAAGCGTTCGGAGGGAGTGGCGGTGATGGGATCACACAGCCCTCCCTCGCCCCTTTTCTCCCACAGAGCCGAGGCTGGCTTTTTTCCAGCCCTGAAAGGGATCCGTCTGCATCGGGGAGAGGGCTGGGAAGATCTCTGCGCAGCTCCTCGCGAGGCCATCCTCCCCTTCCAGGGGATTGTGTGTGTGCATTGCAGCTGCGGCGAGGAGCTGCCTGCAGCCTGCGGCTCAGCAAAATGTAGGTTAGCACGGCATTAGGACCCCGGCCCTGCAGGGGAGAGGGAGGGGGGTGTGCTGAGCTCAGCAGGGCACGGCTCAGCCTCCTGTCCTCAGTACAAGGAGGGACCCCTAGCCCTATCCTCATCTGTGATGCTGCAGAGGGCCTGGGGTGCAGCGTGTTCTCCACCCCACCTGGCTCAGCATCCCCCCATCACTGCAGAGCCCTCGTACCAAAGATCGAGTGGGTCCATCCCTGCGTGTTCTCTATAGAGCAGCACGATGGCAGAGAAAGGCATGGATCCCGCGTGCGTCTCCATCGCCCTAGAAGATACAGTTTGCCATGCTGGCCCCCCGGATGCCCCGCTCCTCACCACCCACTTGAAGAAGGTGGAGAACCACATCACGGAGGCCCAGAGGTTTTCCCACCTCCCGAAACGCTCGGCTGTCAACATCGAGTTCATTGACCTGTCCTACTCTGTGCGCGAAGGCTCCTGGTGGAGGAAGAGAGGTACGAGCTGCCCGTAGGGCTGGGGACCCCTGAGGGTGCCACATTCCCCCCCCCCCCCCCCCAGTTTCCTCTCATCTCTCCCAGACCCCCTGTCCTGGGTCCATCCCTCTTTGCTGATGCAGGCTGTGTCTCAGCTCTGCAGTACTTTGGCTCAAAGCACAGCGGTGGGAAATGCTGGAGCTGCTCACCCTGCTGTTCCCTGTGGCCACCCAGCCCTGCTATCCCCCAAACCAGATCCCATCCTAGAGGCCGTATGGGGCAGGCAGGGTTGTTACTCGGCTTGGGGCTGACAAGATGGAAGGGTTTTCTCAGTGCTGCTGTGCTGGCAATAGGAGGCTCTAAGGGGTGCCCCGGTGTGCAGGGGGGTGCTGGGCTTGCAGGGGGTTTCCTCTTTGGCAGCTCCCTGTGTGCGACTGCGGCCAACAGCTTGGGGAGGGGAGGCAGATGGCAGCTGGTGGGTGGTAGTCATCTTTAATTAGCTCTGTTAGTTAATGGGATGCCAATCAGGTTGGCCCTTTGAAGTGGAGGGGGGGGGCTGATGTGAGGAAGGTGAGGGTAGATAGGGCTGAGCAGGGTCCTGAGGTGAGCTGGTTGAGGGTATGGGGTCCCTGCCGCTCCCAGCTAAGCTCCACAGCTGGGGAAACTGAGGCACTGATGGACAGCAGGACCAGCCCAAAGCCCCCAGGGTGAGCTCACCCTTCTTAGATGCTGGGAAGCAAAAGATGGAGGTTGGAACTAGGGGTGCCTGGAGCGTTCGTGTACCCTGTGATGGGGACAGACTTGGATCAGCTGGAGCAGAGGGGCGCTGGGACCGTGGGGTTGCACAGGGGGGATGCTCTTCTCCCCCGGACCGCACACGGGAGCTGGTGTGGAGCTCCAGGTGCCTTTGTGCAGGATCCGGCCGTGCTGCTGCGCGTTGCTGAAGCAGGAGGTTACTGGCAGTCAATGAACGCGAGTAACCGCTGCGCAAGCTGCAGTGGCACCGACGTGAGCAGCATGCGCTGCCGGGGCTGCGAGCGGTGCTCGCCCTGCTGCCGTCACACACAGCATCCTGCTCACACCTCCCAGCCCCCAGGGCCCCTCTCCTGGGGGTGTCTGACCCCAACAGGTGCTGCTGGGGCACAGGAAGATCACGGTGCTGGACCCCTGCCCTACAGAAGGGCCTGTCCCCTCCTGCTTCTTTCGCTGCCCCGATCCCGAGGCTTGCCCCAGTTTGTGGGTATGGGATGGGTTCATTGTCCTTGCCCGGCGCCAGTTGATGCCATGGGGCAAGGGGATGTATTTCTAGTAGGGAGATGCTCAGATCTGGTCTGTTGTACCCTGCAAACCACAGCTCTCTACACTGGGCTGTGTTTCGGGGCAGTTTCTGACAGCCTGAGGCTGTGCCTGTTCCATGCTCCTGACACATTGCGTTCCTGCTGCCAGAAAATGCTAATCAGCTGCCTTTAAAGCAGAGATAATTCCAGGTCTGATTAGCAGTGGCTGCTGTTGGGTGTCATGGCGTGAATGTCAATGAAGGCAGCAGCCAGGCATTCAGCGGGTATGGGGACACTGCTGCCCCATGGCACCTTGCTCCTCGCTGCCTGGGGACCAGGGCAGTGCCACAGTCTGGTGGCCTTCCTTATGCTGTGTCCCAGGAGTTTTCTGATCTTGTCTGCTTTGGAAATGGATGAGCTAATGGGGAAGCGGGGGCAAGGGTTGTACTGGGGGTGACAGCCATGATGACGCTGGTTGAGATGGTCCCTTGGCACAGCACAGTGTGTTCCCACAGTCCCCCAGGTGCCGGGGTCCCATTGCAATCCCACCATGCTGCTCTCTTCCTCCAGGCTACAAGACCCTCCTCAAATGCCTGTCAGGGAAGTTCTGCCAGAGAGAGCTCATTGGGATCATGGGGCCATCGGGTGCCGGCAAGTCCACGCTGATGAACATCCTGGCTGGCTACAGGTGGGGCTGGAGGAGGGGCTGGGGGAGCAGGGCTGGGGGCCGTGTTATATCCTCTTTGCCCTGCAGGGAGACGGGCATGAAGGGTCAGATCCTGGTGAACGGGCGGCCGCGGGACCTGCGCACCTTTCGCAAGATGTCCTGTTACATCATGCAGGACGACATGCTGCTGCCGCACCTCACCGTGCTGGAGGCCATGATGGTGAGCAGGGATGCAGGGTGTCCTGGGGCTGGATCCTCAGCTTGGAGCCTCCTGAGGGCTATGGGATGTGGGGGATGAAGTCCTGCCCTCACCCTTGTATCACTCAGCTGGAGATGAGTGCAATATCTCTGTTGTCTACATATGACGTACCTATTGGAGGTGTTCAAGGCCAGGTTGGATGGGGCCCTGGGCAGCCTGGCCTAGATAGATATGGAGGTTGGTGGCCCTGCATGCAGCAGGGGGTATGGAACTTGATGGTTCTTGAGGTCCCTTTCAAGCCAAGCCATTCTATGATACTATGATCTCCCTGTTCATCTTTTCCCTGCAGGTCTCTGCTAACCTGAAGCTGAGCGAGAAGCAGGAGGTGAAGAAGGAGCTGGTAAGTGAAGAGGAATGTGAGGCCAGGGCCCCTTCTATTTCCCCAAGGTGGGAACAGTGGAGAAGGGAAGGAAACATGGACCCTCAGTGATGGGGGTGTGGGAGGAGGTGATGGGGAAAGGGTGAGGGTCCTTGAAGCTCATGGTTGAATGAGGCTCCATCCCTCAGGTCAATGAGATCCTGACAGCCCTGGGGCTGCTGGAGTGCTCCTACACCCGCACCATCTCGCTGTCGGGTGGGCAGCGCAAGCGCCTGGCCATCGCCCTGGAGCTGGTGAACAATCCTCCAGTCATGTTCTTCGATGAGCCCACCAGGTGAGACTGCAGGGACCGGAGCTTCCCAGCACTGGGGTTCACCAGGTGGACCAGAGCCCTTTGGATCCAAGAGGGGCTGTGGGACACCAAGGGGACTGGAGGACAACAGGGCTGGGGCTGCAAAGAGATGCTCTTCTCCATCCAGCAGGCAGAAGGAGGGTGCCCGTGTGGTGGTGGAGTTGTCTTGGGGATGTCCTTCTCCCTTTCTCAACTCTCTCCTTCTCTCTTTGCCATCTCTTTCTCCTCTGTCCCATCCCGCAGCGGTCTGGACAGTGCTTCCTGCTTCCAGGTTGTCTCCCTGATGCGCTCCCTGGCTCAGGGTGGTCGCACCATCATCTGCACCATCCACCAGCCCAGTGCCAAGCTCTTCGAGATGTTCGACAAGGTTTGGGCTGGGGCACAGGGCTCTCTGTGGGGGCAGGTCATTCTGACCATGCAGAGAGGCTGTGGGAGGGGTGGGTGCAGGTTGCTGATCTGGGCTCGTGTGGCTCACAGCCCTGACAATGGCATCTGGAGCAGGCAGTGGTGTCCTGGATGCTCTGCACCTGCCCTATCGCTGATTTCTCTTACAGCTCTACATCCTTAGCCAGGGCCAGTGCATCTTCAAAGGCATCGTGACCAACCTCATCCCTTACCTGAAGGGCCTTGGGCTCCATTGCCCCACGTACCACAACCCTGCTGACTTCAGTGAGTGGCCCTTCCTCAGCTCAGCAATGTTGGGGTTGGAGGGTGGTGAAGTCCGAACTCATGTCTGCCCGTTGGATGCTGTGCTGTGGGTGGTGTGGCACCGTGGGGTGGGGGCTGCACTGGGCTCCCGTCCCCTAACCACGGGGAATCTGGGTGACCTGAGCAGCGTGATGGTGAGGGCTGGCTCAGCGCCGCTCTTGGCTCTTGTGCTCTGCAGTTATCGAGGTGGCCTCAGGAGAGTATGGGGACCTCAACCCCGTCCTGTTCCGTGCTGTGCAGAACGGCATGTGCACCATGGCAGAGAAGAAGAGCAGCCCTGATAAGGCGGACTCGTCGTGCCCGGCACACTGTGTGACAGTGAGAGCCCAACAGGGGACACCATGTGGGAGGTGATCCCTGTCCCTCACCCGCCTCTCTGACATGAGCATCCCTTTGCAGGATGTGGACCACATTGAGAGCCACACGTTCGCCACCAATACCTCCACCCAGTTCTGCATCCTCTTCAAGAGAACCTTCATCTGCATCCTGAGGGACACGGTGAGTTACTAAAGGGATGGGAGATATTTGCTGGGGGCAAGCAGAGCTGAGTGGGGCTCACCCTTCTCCAGGGTGCTCAAGGGATGTGGTCCTGTCTCACTGATCCCTTCTGCCCACCCGTAGGTTCTGACCCACCTGCGCTTCATGTCTCACATCTGCATCGGGGTGCTGATTGGGTTGCTCTACCTGCACATCGGCAACGATGCTGGCAAAGTCTTCAACAACACTGGCTTCCTCTTCTTCTCCATGCTCTTCCTCATGTTCGCCGCACTGATGCCCACCATCCTCACCTGTAAGGAGCTCCTCACCCCACTGTTCCCACCCCTGGGTGTGTGCAGGGGGGGCTGTGTCTGTGGGAGAGGTCCAATGGATGCTGTATGGTGGAGACAGATGAGTTGGTCCGAAGTGGGGCAATAAGACAGGGATGGAAAGAATACAAAGAGAAGGATGGAAGCGTTTGCGTCACTTGGAGTATATTCCACAGTTGCCATTTGTTTACTGTCTGGTTCATTTATTGCCATTGTTTACCGAATGGCTCTAAGCAGCGTGCCGGAATTTATTTATTTACTTATTTTGCTGAGAAACTGTCTGCACAGCTGCATTTCCAGCTGCTTCAGATCTCCCTTTCACTTCCTCAAAAAGCCTGAGCAAAACCCCCCTGGCTGAGCTGACTTGTCCATGTGAAGGTTCCCTTCTCGCTCTCAGTTTCTTTCCCTGGTGAAGCTCCCACCCGTGGGCAGGAGGCTGCAGGGTGCATTGGCCCGGGGCATTGCTGACTCCTTCCTTGCTTCCCCACAGTCCCCCAGGAGATGTCCGTATTCCTGCGAGAGCACCTGAACTACTGGTACAGCCTGAAAGCCTATTACCTGGCCAAGACTATGGCGGATGTGCCCTTCCAGGTGAGCTTTTGTGGGATGGCCCCTTGGCATGGCGGATTCCCGATGCCCTGGATGGTCTCCTTGGATGCTCCACCCTTGGGGAGGGTCTATGGGACCAGAGCAGCCACGGGTCCAGCATGTAAACCTGCTCACTCCTCTCTAGGTGATCTGCCCCATTGCCTACTGCAGCATCGTGTACTGGATGACAGGCCAGCCACCCGAGGCCACACGCTTCCTCCTCTTCTCCGCCCTGGCCACCGCCACTGCTCTGGTAGCCCAATCCCTCGGGCTTCTCATTGGAGCTGCTTCCACCTCCCTGCAGGTCAGGCTTTGCCTGTGGTGTGGACACGGGGGTCCCAAAGAACCACAGATGGGGAGTGCCATGGGCCACAAATGGGGATGTGGCACCCAACGGCCTCTGCTCCATAGGTGGCCACCTTTGTGGGACCCGTCACTGCCATCCCCGTCCTGCTCTTCTCGGGCTTCTTTGTCAGCTTTAAGACCATCCCCACCTACCTGCAGTGGAGCTCCTATGTCTCCTACGTCAGGTGGGAGCGCACACTGTCCGTGGGGTGGGAGTGGGGCCGTGTGGGACACATAGTGACTGTGCTTTGCCACAGGTATGGTTTTGAAGGCGTCATCCTCACCATCTACGCCATGGAGCGCGAGGACCTGGAGTGCCTCGAGGACTTCTGCCCTTTCCAAAAACCCATCAAGATCCTGCAGGAGCTGGATGTAGAGGAGGCCAAGCTTTACCTGGACTTCCTCATCCTGGGCATCTTCTTCATCATCCTGCGGCTCCTGGCATACCTGGTGCTCAGGTACAAAGTCAAGTCGGAGAGATAAAGGGGCCTCAGGACCCCAGAGCTGCCCCTGGGCCTGAGCTGCTGCATGGCAGCCATGGACCATGTCGGTAGGTGCCAGCCAGGCCTGGCTCAGTCGAGAAGGGTTTTGAGACATCTCGGAACTGTTTTAACCTTTCCACGCACTCTTCATGGCAAAAGTTTTGTACAGCCCCGCCGCGTGTCCCCCAGTTCTGCCTCACCCCATGGAGCTGCATCCCATCCGCTCACCATGCCTGCCTGTGGGTACACCAGGGACGGTCCCATAGAGGCAGAGTGGGGCTGTGGGGAGCTCCAGGCAGGAGAAGGAGAGGCGCTGGGGGTCCGAGCCACGTGGGGACACACACAGAGCCATCGCATAGAGAAGAGCCCAAAGCCACCACAGACCAAGTTGCACAAGGCTTCTGTGTTTCCTGCTGCTGCAGCCACAGATTGCTGCCTCCCCTTTTCCTTTCTGCTTCAATCCTCCCTTTACTTCTTTTTTTTTTTTTTTTTTTCTTTTTATTTCTTTTTCCTCTTAAATTTTGTTTGAAACCCTGCTGCTTTCAGGCTGCATGGAGAGGAATAGGAGCAGAGGGCAGTGGACTCGGGGTTCTCCTGTGCTGCTGCTCAGTGCCATCCTCAGAGATGGCCTCTGCTACCTGGGGATGCAGCAGTGTCTGTGGGAGTGGGACAGTGCTCTCAGACCTCAGGCAGTGTCACATTCAGTCTTTGGGATCTGAGCCAAGAGGATAAAAGTGATCAACACAAAGAGAAGTGACCGTCCCATCAAACCCCGTGTGGAGCACTGTGCCATCACTGGAGCTCTGCTGGCCCTTTGTTCCCTTTCCCCAGCACAACCATGCAGGATGGGGATGACCCACCCTCAGCATCAGCTGTGTGCTGCCTGTAGGGAGGGATTGAAGACTGCGGGCACCCACCCACTGCAGCAGGACTGGTGGGTAAGAGCATGGACAAGTGGGTCCCGGTGGTGCCGGAGCTGGAAGGCAGGTGAGATCTGGCAGCAGTTGGTTTGCACTGAGCTGCCCTGATGCTGGGACTGGTACCAGGAGAAAGCGCCTTTTGGTGGTTCCTCCAAAGCTCTGCACCCCTCAGGGGCATTTTAGCACCTTGCTGGCTTTCCAAAGGAGTGGAGCTGGTGGGGACAGCACGCTGGCACTGCTGTCATGGGGCTGCATGGGTGCCACCTGAGCCCACTGCTTGCTGGTGAGCATGGACATGGCGGGGGATTGGATTGCAGCAATATCCGCTGAACTCTTCTTCACTTTTCCTGGTTTGCTGGGACTGCTCTGCACTGCAGGGTCTGGCTGGAGGGCAGAGATGGAGGTACTGCTGCAGCGGGGCTGGGTTTCCCCTGCATGGATGTGAGGAGCTCGTGCATAAAGGCTCTGGAAGCAGGACGTGCTCTGATGCTCTTCCAGTGCTGAGCATTGGGGTTTCCCCAGGGGATCTCGTCTGACTCATTGCCGTCCCCCACAAAACTCCCCTCTGCTCCCAGATCCACCTTCACTATCCCTGTCCTGTGCCCTGCAGGAGATGGGAGGACCACAGCCAGAGGGACACGGGGAGCAGTCCCCACATCTGCTGTGCCACCAGGAAATGGCAGAGCTGCTGGCTGTCCCCCATCTCCATCTCATGTCTGTGGGGCTGTTGGGCTACTTCAGTGCCCCGCTTCTGCCCTGCTCTTGGATCACAGTGTGAGGTCAAGGGAGATCCATGCTGATTTTTGCCCTGTCCAGGATGTGTGCAGTGAGGATGTGCTTTATTGGAGCAGGGGAGTGGGACTCTGGGTGCTTCTGGCTGCAGGCACCCCTCCAGGGAACGCGTCTGGATAATCACGAGGAGTGTGATGGAGGAGAGCAGGCTTCTTCCCCTCCACCTCCTCTCCCTGCCCCCTCCCTTCCCCTGCAATGCACTTTGTGCGCATTAGGACGAGGTTTGGGCTGTGGCTGCAGCTCTCTGAGGGTGCCAGCTGAACCTCAGCCCATCTTGAACAGCTTCAGGCCCAAAGGCTCAGCTGGGGTGGGTGCTGGGAACAGCCCCCAGAACTTGGGACTCGGCCTCTCCCTTCCACGCGTGTCCAGGTCACCTTTGCCACATTCACAAGAGAAGCAAACACATCCTCACCCACTGGGGTTTGCTGGAGGGGACAGCAGGGCAGCACAGGGGGAAAAGAGCTGCCTGCGGGGTCTCACCCACCCCAAGCAGGCAATAAAGCAGTGTTTCATTCTCGCTGTGTGTGGAAACCATCCATCCTGTCCTGCTAGGGGCTCTTGCTGCCTCCCCGCCCCCCTGTGCTGTGTGTGGTTGTGCTGTGCTGGGGTGTACATGTGGGTCGGGGTGAGCAGTGCAGAGAGCTGTGCTCTGTTTACCAAAATAACATGCAGAGAGCAGCTCAGAGCCTGGGGGAGTCTGCTCATGGGGCTGTGGCTCTGCTGTGAGAGGGCTTTGCCAGCAGTGCTGCCTTGCAATGGGGATGCATCGCTGCCCTGCAGAGGTATGGCCAGGCCTGGGGGAGGGGGCATGACCTGGGCTGCGGGGGGAGCACGGGGCTGCTGCCAGTGCTGTCTGCAGGTGAGTGCCCGGTGCGTTTGGGTGCTGGCTTCTGGGCAGCACTCACGGTGGCCGGAGGGTTGCCACACGGCTGGAGGGGTCGCGGCTTGTAACGGTGTTTCCGAGCTGCCAGCTGTACTTGTTGGGTTTCACACATCAATAAAACTTATATTTATAGTGTAACCCTTTGGTTCGTCCCGAGTGGGTGTGGGGTCCGCGCGTGTCGGGGTGCAGGGATGCAGAGGGATGCGCAAGGCTGCGAACACGGGCGGTTCTCCCCAGGCAGCAGCCCGGCTTTCGGCACCACCTCTCGGCATTGCAAAAGCAGCTCCGGGCCCGTGGGTAACGCTGTGCGCGTGGCTGAGCGCACGGGTGCGGCGCTGCTCCCGGCCGCCGTGCGGGGGCGAACCGGGCCGTGCCGTGCCGTGCCGGGGCGGTGCTGCAGGAAGTCAACGCCGTCTCGGAGCCCTTCCCGGCCCGGGGGAGCGGAGCGGGGCCGCGCTGCCCCAGAGAGAGCCCCGGGGAAGGAGGCGAGAGGTGCTGGCGGAGCAGAGGGAGGGCTGGGAGCCGGGTAAGGCGGGGATGGCAGAAAACAGCGCGGTGCGAGCCCTGCTCGGCCTCTGCTCGGTTCATCGTTTCCTGTGCGCTGGAGTTTTCTTACCCCCCTCCCCCTGTGCCTCAGTTTCCCTGCAAGCCGGGCGTGCAGCGCGTGAGTAGGCGGCGGTACGGCCCCGTCCTGCGGTAGGAGGTTGGGAGGGCAGCGCGTCCTCGAGCCGCCCTCGGGATCCCCCCGAGCTGCACAACCCCTCGTCCGCAGCTGCGGGAGGGCGGGGAGAGCCGGGCTTGGCGCTGTTTCACTATAAAGCTCTTAAAAAAGTCAAGCCCCCGTCTCTCCAGCGCTTTTGGTCTCCGGGATGCGGTGCTATAGCTGAATCCAGGCCGATGACTTTTGGCTGTGGACCAGGAGGTAATGTTGCTCTGCCCCTCGTGCCCCCGGTGAGTTCTGTGGGCCTTTGGGGGCAGGTAGGCTCACCCCGCAGGTGAGGACATCCTCACTACCCTGCTTCTTCTCAGCTGTCCCCTCTCTTTCAGGCAGAAGATGTCTCGGGCCATGCAGTGCCATGGCTGCCTGCCCTGGGGCAGCTGGACACGGCTGTGTGGGTCCCAGCCCGGCTGCAGGGCAGCACGGTGTGTGTACCTCTGTGCTGCTTCAGGGCCAGGTGAGCTGTGACCCCAAACCCACCCTGTTCCCGGGGTTGTGGTGTCCCTGCTGGAAGTCCCTCCCCAGCCCCAAAGCAGAGCCTGGGCAGTCTGTGTGTCACCTCTGCGGGGTGCTAAGCCAGTGAGCTCAGAGGTGTGAGCTCCAGTGGGCTGGGGAAGCTTTTGGTGAGTGGAGGAATGCTTCATCCCCACAGGTGTTGCAGGCAGCTGCTTCCACAGGAAGATCCTCCATGTAGGTGGCATCTCCCTCCCCAGGTACAGTGGGATGTGGGTGGCTGAGCTGCTGCCTCAGAACCACTGCGGCTCTGCGGGTGGAGATGCTGCTTTGCCTGCACTAGCAAACTGCCCAGAGCCAACTCCCTGCCACCCTGAATTCAGCCTTTATATGGCACTGCCTCATGGTGTCCCTCCCTGCCCTTGGGGCTGCTGGCCCCTGCCCACCTCCTGATGTTTTCTCTCCTCCAGCAGGAGCTGTGTTCGGTACAAGGGAGGGCCTCAGGAGAATCGAGCCCAACGCAGTTCCTCTCACCATGGCCTGGACCATCTCAGGAACGTGGCCTCTTCTGGTAAGCTTGCAGCCTTGTGCCAAGGAGGATGGATGGTCCTGCACAGCTGCTGCCCTGGGCAGTGCAGGGTTCTGCCTCCTCCCTGCACTTTCCCAAACTCCTGCCAGTAAGAAGCCATTGTATTGCCATACATGTTTTTCCTCCCAGATGCTATTAAGAAACACCAGAAGAGCCTGTCTGCGTGGTTCAGCAACCAGCCCAACGAAGAGAGGCAGTTTGGCCCTTCCTTCTCGCTAGACGCCGTCCACGTGGACCCAGTGATCCGGGAGAGCTCTCTGGAGCAGATCCTGAAGCCCTCACCTGACCTGACCATTCAGCACCAGCTCCAGCAGCCCTGCAGGCAGGTCATCAGCCTCCAGAACCTCTTTGACGTGGATGCCTGTGGGCGGCAGGTGAAGAACGTGGTGCTGTACGGCACCGTAGGCACAGGGAAGAGCACCCTCATCAAGAAGATGGTGGTGGACTGGTGCCATGGTCTCTTACCCCGCTTTGAGCTGGTCATCCCCTTCTCCTGTGAGGACCTGTCCCATAGTCACGTCCCTATCTCCCTGAGACGCCTCATCACCAAGAAGTACCAGCACCTCCGGGATGTGGTGCCGCTCCTGGGCTCTTCCAACCTCAAGGTGCTTTTCATCCTTAATGGGCTGGAGCGCCTCAACTTGGATTTCCGACTGGCTGGCACCGAGCTGTGCTGTGACGCCAACGAGCCCGTGCCTCCCTCTGCCATCGTGGTCAACCTGCTGCGGAAATACCTCCTGCCAGAGGTCAGTGGCTGCTAGGGTATTGCAGATTAAAGCCTTGTGCTAGTTCTTGTAGCCCAGCTTGGCTGCTAGTCAACTTGTAGCTTCTACCCCTGGTGGGACTCTCCATGCTGGTTTGTTGCTGGGGAATATTTGGGAAGGCTGCTAAGACAAAGAAGACAGTACCTGAGAATCAGTCTGCGGGGTTGTTGCCTTCCAGACTCAGTTCATATCTAGAAAGGGATGTGGAAAGCTCTTCCGTCCCCTCTGTCTGGGCCAGGTTTGAACCAATGCCCTTTGGGCAGCAGCTTCTCAGACCCCAGCTCCCGGGTGCTCCTGGATATGGGTTGTAGGATTGGGATCCTGCTGAGGTTAGATCAGAGGCACCTCCAAACTCACCCAGCCCTCTGCTTCCAGGCCAGCATCATCGTCACAACGCGCCCATCTGCGGTGCGCCGGATCCCTGGTAAGTACGTGGGCCGCTATGCAGAGATCTGTGGCTTCTCAGACACCAACCTGCAGAAGCTGTACTTCCAGCTGCGCCTCAGCCAGCCTGGCTGTGACGGAGAGAACAGCGTGGCCAGCCGCTCGGGAGAGCAGGATAACTTAGTGGAGATGCTGTCGAGGAATCTGGAGCGCCAAAACCAAATCGCCGCCGCATGCTTCTTGCCCTCGTACTGCTGGCTGGTGTGCACCACGCTGCACTTCCTGTACTTCACCAGGACGGTGCCTCCCAGCCAGACCCTGAGCGGAATCTACACCAGCTTCCTGCGGCTCAACTTCAGTGGGGAGGTGCTAGACAGCACCGACCCCACCAAAATCTCCATGATGAAATACGTGGCCAAGACGGTGGGCAAACTGGCCCACGAAGGGGTGATGTCCCGCAAGACCAGCTTCACAGAGGAGGACCTGCAGCAGTGCTTTGAGGTGGAGATGAAGACTGAAAGCGAGCTCAACCAGCTGGAGGTCTTCCGCAGTGATGTCTTCCGCTTCTTCCTCACGCCGTGCGTGCAGCCAGGCAAGGAGCACACCTTCGTCTTCACCATCCCTGCAATGCAGGAGTACCTGGCTGCCCTGTACGTGGTGCTGGGCGAGAAGAAGACCCTGGTGCAGAAAGTGGGGAAGGAGGTGTCGGAGATCATCGGGAAGGTGAGCGAAGATGCCGCTGTGGTGCTGAGCATCATCTCCAAAGTGCTCCCCCTGCGCTTCCTGCCGGTGCTCTTCAACCTGCTCAAAATGTTCCCTCGCTTCTTCTCGCGGCTGAGCGGGAAGGACCGGGACACCATCGCCCGCACCATGGCGGAGGAGCTGTTCAAAGAGGAGGATTACTACAATGACGACGTCTTGGATCAAATCAATTCCAGCATCTTGGGCGTGGAGGGCCCCATGCGGCACCCTGATGAAGCCGCTGACGATGAAGTCTTTGAGCTCTTCCCCATCTTCATGGGTGGGATCCTGTCCCGCCGCAACCGCGCCATCCTGGAGCAGCTGGGCTGCTCCATCAAGAACCTGGCGGCCTTTGAGATAGCCAAGGCCATGAAGAAGACTGTCATCAGGAACAGCCGCAAAGGGCTGCCCCCCTCCGAGCTCATGGACTACCTCTTCTTCCTGCACGAGTTCCAGAATGAGCGCTTCACAGCCGAGGCCGTCCGCTCCCTCCGGACTATCAACCTCTCCTCCGTCAAGATGACCCCTCTCAAGTGCTCCGTTCTGGCTTCTGTCATAGGCAGCACGAACCACGAGGTGGAGGAGCTGAATCTGACCTCCTGCAACCTTGACACCAGCAGCTTGAGGACTCTTTTCCCCGTCCTGCTGCGGTGCAAGTTTCTCCAGTGAGTACCCCCTGCTGCTGCCCCTGGGTGCTGTGCCCATCGCAGAGATGCGCTGGGAGCCACGGTGGAGGCAGGGCATGCCTTGTTTACAGTCAGTGCGTACCACGGGGAGGGACTACAGCTTCCGACATGCAGTGCTCCACCAGCAGCCCTGCTCAGGCACTGCACGCTGGGACTTGCAGTCCCACCACCCCTCCCCAAGACAGCGGTCTGCGCCAGGCACTGCAGGCTGGAATGCGGCTCCCAGCCCTTGCTCAGCACCCGGAGCCGCATGGCATCGCTTCTTAGCTCGCTCAGGGCAGGAGACATGCAGCCCGGATCGTCCCGGTCCGTTTGTAGACCTGCAGTCTGCTCATTGCCCAGGGGGTGGCGAGCCGTGCTCGGCAGAGATGGACGCAGCTGTGCAGCTGGGCTGTGCAGTGCTTCCTTCCTGCGGACGCTCTGGAGGGCTCAGTGGGGTCCTGCTCCCTCCTGAGGCCCTCAGCCCCACCAGCGGCAGCCGGATCCCCCTCCCCTCCCTCACTTTTGCTGGTGCTGGCTCTGCTGGCTGATGCTACCCATCCACTGGGGTGGCTGCTGTGGGCTTGCTTGTGGAGAGGGAGCCTTGGGTGACCTTGTGTGGGGAACCCAGGTAGGATGGTGGTGGGGTGGATGGGGTGAATGGCCCCATGGCTGACGCTTCGGTCCTGCCATCACCCCCCTCTTTTGCTCTGCACCAGTCTGCAGCTCAACAGCCTGGGCCCTGATGCCTGCAAGGAGATCCGTGACCTGCTCCTGCACGACAAGTGTGCGGTGAGCAACCTGCGGTGAGTACTGCCTGATCCTCACCCCAAACCCCACTGCACGCTGCAAGCAGCACCCTGACCTCACATCCCTGCAGGCTGGGGAACAACCCCATAGGTGAGCAGGGGGCACAGTACCTGGCCGAGGCGCTGGCAGGCAACCGCTCGCTGACCCACCTGTCCCTGCTGCACACTGCGCTGGGAGACCGTGGCGTGGAGCTGATCGCCCAGCATCTGGCTGAGAACCAGCAGCTCCAGGAGCTCAACCTTGGCTACAACTCCCTGACGGACACGGCCGCCCTGCGAGTGGTGGAGGTGGCCAAAAAGCACGCAACGCTGGACAAAGTGCAGTGAGTTCACCCCGTCCCTTTCCTTCACTCTTGCAGGGGATGCTGCGAGCCAGCATCCCTCCTGCCAGCCCTCAGCATCTCCTTTTACCCCATAGTTTATATTTCAACGACATCAGTGAGGACGGCAAGCGGGCACTCGACAGCCTGCGCATGGACCGGGACGGCGTCAGGGCTCTGGTCTTCCTCACAGCAGGCACTGACGTCTCTGATTACTGGTCCAGCATCCTGAACGTGGTGCACAAAAATCTGCCTTTTTGGGACCGTGAGAGGGTTCGGCAGCACCTGACCATCATCCTACAGGACCTGGAGAGCAGCCGGAGGCAGACGGTCAACCCCTGGAGGAAAGCCAAGTTCCTACGGGTGGAGAGTGAGGTGAAGAAGATGCTGGGGAAACTCCAGCATGGGACCCTTTGAGCTGCTGGAGGGTGCAGCACCTCACCGGCACCCTTATCCCAGTGGAGATGCCCAGCAGTTGGGTGCTGCTGAAGCTGTTGAAGGTGCTGGGTATGTGGGGCCAAGTCGAAATATGGCACAAAGCCCAGGTGTGAATGGGACTTGTCTTCTGGGCTTGGACTCAAGCTTGCTTGTGAAACCCTTGGTAGCATTAAAGTGCACCGCTTTGTTTCCTGGTGTCCGTCTTCCCCACCGTGGGACACCCAGGGGCTGTCCCTGAGCCCCGGGTGCTGGTTTAGCTCCTGGCACTGCTGGGTGAGGGCTGGCACTGCCAGGACTGGGAGGGCAGGGGAAGCTTGGGGCTGTTTAACCATTAAACATGGGGCGTCTTGGAGAAGGCGGGGACGCTGTGCTTCCCTGCCACTTCACCCTGTACCTTGCTCCCTCTCGAATTCGCTGCAGCCATGAAGCAAACAGAAGGTATGTGCTGGGGCTGCAGGGCTTCGTCCCGCAGAGACCCTTCCCCGTGTGCGTGTCTCCAGGCTCTGCTTCTTCAGGGAGCAAAATGGTGTCAGAGCCACGGAAAGGAGCTGTGGGCACCCAGGAAAATGCCAATGGGCTGAGGGGGGGCGTTGGCAGGAATTCCCTCTCCAAGGGTTTGGTGGTGTTGGAGGGTTTTTGGGGGAGGTGTGCAGGGGAATGCTGCTGTTTCTCTCTCTGGCGCCCTGGTTACTCTCCTCACCCCCACCCAAAAGTCCTGAGGTGCTGCACAGACCCTGCACACCGTGTGAACAGATGAGCCCTGAGCACCCAGCTCTGTTCCCAGCTCGCTACCCTCTGCGCTGACCTCTCCTCTCCCTCTGCAGGGCTCGAGGGCGACAAAGCATCCATCATGTAAGTGCTGTGCTTCCCTCCGGCCCCACAGCTGGGCAGTGCTGGGGTGGTGTGGGCTATGACTGTCAGTCCCAGGAATGTTTTTCACAACCAGAGAGTTACAGGGGCAATCCCAAAGTGACATCCCTCCATGGTTTCCCCTGGGGAAGAGGTGGCACTGCAGCTGTGGCCCCAGCAGGAATGGGGCTCCTACGGGGGAGCAGGGGAAGGTGATGGGGCTGCTCTAATGTGGCCTCTCCTACCCTTTATCATTGCAGAAAATTTGAATTTAACCCCAAAGATGGGATTGACAACCCCGCCTTGTCACTGGCTGAGGACATTGGTAAATATGTGGGTTTCCTCTGTCAGTGTGGGGTCAGGGCAGCTGTGGTCCCCCCTGAGCACTGCAGGGAGGTGAATGCTTACAGTAGAGAGGAATGGGGAGACCATGGCCCCGTCAGCATCCCTGCTGCCCTGCTCACAGGCCATGTCCCCATGCAGATGGCGAAGCCATGGGGGAACCCCGCTTCTACCTGCTGAGTAAGGGCAGCACAGAGACCTTCGGCTTCTGCCTGCATGAGGAGCTGGGCTGCCGGGGCCACGTCATCCGACAGGTCGAGCTGGGGGGGCTGGCCCAGCGCCGGGGGCTGCAGGATGGGGATCGGCTCCTCCAGGTCAACGGCCACTTTGTGGACCACATGGAGCACCACCGGGTAAGCCGTGAGCATCCTGGGAATGTGGGAACACCTGGGTACTTGCAGCTGGGCACAGAGGGAGTGCAGGATGCTGGCCTCACTGGAGGAGAACTGTGCTCGGGGTCTGCAGCCTGGGCCCTTGCAGGTGGTGCAGAAGATCAAGGCCAGCGGGAACCAGGTCCTGCTGGCAGTGCTGGACGGCGACTCCTACGAAGCAGCCAAAGCGCTTGGCAGAGATCTGTCCCAAATGCTGCCCGCTGACATCCGCCCGCGTCTTTGCCACATCACACGGGACAAAAGTGGCTTTGGTTTCAGCGTGTCGGGTCCAGAAGGTAGGGAGGCAGCCGGCACCGCCAGCCTGCAGCATCGCCCTGCTTGGAGCATCTCCCCGCTCGCTGCAGCCTTCTCCTCTTGCAGGTGTTAAGGGCACGTTCCAGCTGTCAGTGCGGCAGGACGGGCCGGCGGAGAGAGCTGGAGTGCCATCGGGCTCCTGGCTCCTGGAGCTGAATGGGCACAGCGTCAGGAACTGCTCACACACCCAGCTCGCCCGAAAGGTGCGTGTTCTGGTGCTGGGCTGGGGCTGGTCGTGGTGCTGAGCATCACACGTGTCTCCTCCAGCTCAAGCAGAGTGGCAGCAAGGTGACACTGCTGGTGGCATCCGGCCCAGTGGAGGAGTTTTACCGCCTGCGGGGACTGCAGGCGACAGCTGCCCTGGCGGACACCTCCTGGCTGCCCTTCAAGGCTCGGGAGCTGCACATGGTGAAAGGTGCCTCTGGCTATGGGTTCTTGCTTAAGGAGGATGACTACGGCTCGGGGGCTGTAGGTAAGGGAGCCGATCCCACCTGCACTCAAGGGGCAGCAGTGCTGGGATGCCCTCTGAATGCCTTGGTGAGCATCTCTCCTCCATCATCCCCATAGGCCAGTTCCTCTGGGACATAGACGCGGGGTTGCCGGCTGAGCAGGCAGGGATGAAGGAAGGGGACCGTGTCCTGGCTGTGAACGGTGAGAGCATCGAGGGGTTGGACCACCAGGAGACTGTGCTGCGGATCCGTGCCCACAAGGAGCAGGTGACACTGCTGGTCATTGACCCCGCCAGCGATGCGTTCTATCACTCGGTACGTGCTGGGGAACGCACAGTCTGCAAAGTGGATCCCTCACCCCCAGACCTGCAGAGTGAGGTCCCAATCCAAGACCTCCGGCTTGCCAAGGAGCTCCAGGAGTTGCATGGCTCACCCGTGATGCTCTTGCAGATTGGGCTGTCCCCTCTGCTATTCCTCAATGATGGTGACCCTGTCTTGGGTTCCTGCACGCCCTCCCTGCCCTCTCCCAGTGACTCCCCCGGACTCCGTCACATTGATGTGGGACCAAAGGGACCTGGCTCCTGGCTGATGGCTGCTGCCAACAGCATAACCATCACACAGGTAAACCGCTTTCACCGCGCTGCTCCGAGTCTGGCATCCTCCTACCCTGTGCCCTCTGTGCTGAACTCCTGGCACAACAAGGCTGGTGGGAGTGTGCTGCCTACCTGTCCCTGCTGTGTTCCTGCAGAGCCCAGGCAGAGAGGAGCAGAGGCGGCTGCGCCATGCATTCTAGCAGCCTGGAGCACCCTGCCTCCAGCCAGGATCCCACGCAGCACTGCTGATATACCCAGAGAACAAAACGATTGTCATTATGGACAGCACTGCATCTCTGCTCCTGGGGTAGGACTGCCAGCATCACACCTACCAGAGACTCCACTGGCCAAGGTTGGCCTCAAGCTTTTATTGAATGTTGCGGTAACCTGAAGACAGACCCACACCTCCAGGGGTATCTGAGGACATAATGCTCAGCTCCAGGCTCTGGATTGCTCCCAGGAGAGCCAAGGCACTGCCTTCTGTGCCATGACCCAGGGGGCTGGACTTTGGGCCAAGGGAAAAAGGGTGCCGGAGGAACCCCCCCCAGCTCTCATCTGGGCTCACGTCTGCCCTGCATGGACATCTCCCTCGTGCTCCTCCTCTGTGAACTGCTGGGTGGTACCTGCACCCATCACAGCACTGCTCCTGTGTCACTGCTTTGGAGAGTGATTAAAGGACAAATCCATGCTGCCGTTCATGTGAGTGGTGTGCTGGGGGGTCTGTCACTCAGCAGCATGTCCCAGGGACAGACAGAACCCTGGGGCAGTTGTGCTGATAGAGGCTAAGAGCCTGTCCTCTCCTGGGCGGCCCTCAGTGCTATATCTCCAGGGGGTTGAGGCCGAACTCCTGCAGGTGCTGCTTGTGCTCCAGGCAGATGGTTGTGCCCTCCTCCTCCCAGTACTGCCTGGCCTCTGCCATCTTGGCGAGCACCAGGTCCAGGCTATCCTAGTTGGAGGAGAGGGCATTGAGGAGGGGGAACTGTGCTGAGAGGAGCCACCTGCAGCTGCATCCCTGCTCACGTGGAAGATCTTCTCATACTCCCTCTGCATGATGTCCATTCTGCCCTGCAGCTGGGCCATGGTCCTGTCCCTCTCTGCAAGTGCTTTGGTGGCAGCCTGCTGGTTGTGCTGGCTCTCCTGCAGGCTGGTGGCTGTGGGGTGTTGGGGACAAAGGCAGGGGACACTGAGAGTGTAGGCACTGTGAATGGAGCATGGAGGGTGCGGCACAGCCCCCACCCCAGGGCTTGGGATGGGGTGGGATCACAGCATCCCCTTTGCAATCAGTATCCTAAGCTCAGGGATGCACTGGGAGTAGGGTCAGGCTTTGCTTTCAGCTGCTGCTTGGCAGACAGCACAGGGTGAATATCTCCGGTTTCCCCTGCCTCCTGAGAGGAGGGACAAATGGTGACATCAGAAGGGACAAGCAGGCAGTCCCTGTGCTGGGAACCCAGAATCTCTGGCCAGGCAGGGCTCCAGCAAGTGGGAATTGAGGATATCTCTTGCAGGCTGTGCACCTGGAGCGGCCATGCCCCCTGTCCCGCTGGGCTGTGGCAGGGGCAGGAGGGAGCTCTGGGGAGGGGGGTGGAAAGTTAGTTCAACCTCTGCTGAGCGTGAGAGAGTGAAAATGAGCACGGAGTTTTGCATGTGGCAAAGACCGCAAACCTCTGGCTGAGGTTTTACCTTTGCTGAAACCATCTCCTTCTCAAACGCTGAAGGAAGCAGCGAGGCAGTGACTTCTGCAGGCTGTGGTCTGCTCTGTGTCTGAGCACAGCAGTTGGGGTGCAGCGAGTGCACAACCAGAGCCTTGGCGTGCCAATGGCATGGGTGCTTTGGGGTTGAGCAGAACAGGATGATGGGAGAGGTGGGGTGAGCTTGGCTGGCATCCCTGGCTGGCACTGAGGTGTGGGATTCCTGTGCCTGCCCCCTCCCACCCTGTCCGTTACCTTCGTGCATGTCTCGCTTGTCATCCTGCGCCCGTTCCAATGCCTGCTCCAGCTCCCACAGCCTCCGCTGGAGCCCATCGCTGTCAGCCCTCACCTGCCAGGTCACATCCCTCCAGTGAACTGCAAAACAGAGTGCTGCTGTGGGGGCAGCGTGCTGCTGGGTGTGACCCACTGAGATCCAGCCCTTGGAGCACACTGGAGCCTGTGGCTGTATCCAAACCATAGGGCGAGATGCCTTGCCCTGGACAAAAGTGCTGACTTTGGTCCAGCACTGCATCTTTCCTAGCTTGTCCCTGCTCCCAAGCATGCCCATGGCTCCTCCCCATCTTACCTGGGTGCTCTTGCAGCCTGTCAGCCTCCAGCACTGCTCTCCTGGATGTGGCTGCAGCTTGGCTTTCTGCTGCCAGAGGGGAAGAAGAAGGGACAGAGTCAGGAGTAGCTGGTTGGTGGGGCTTGGCCCAGGGGTACTGGGAGCTGTCAGATGGCCCTGGGGCAGCCTGCCTGGAGATGTTCAACCCAAGAAAACTTGGCTGGGATATGCCTCCAGCTGAAACACCAGTGCCAGGGCTGTATTTGTGCAGACAAAGAGTCGGGGTGTAGCCAGTTTTACTTGAAACCACTTCCCTGGAGAGATGCATGCGAGGTTGGGATCGAGAGCTGAGATTTCATAGTGAGGATGGGGAAGTAGCTGGGGTCCTTAGCACACAGAGGTTCAGGGACCCTCCCAAACCCCTACCCATGTTCCTCCAGTACACACCTCCAGTTGAATCTCTGTAGGAGGAGCTGGGACCTGGTGCAGCTGCTGTCTTTGAGCCCCCACCCAGGTCCTGCTGAGCTGCAGGGTGCAGTGGGATGTAGGATGCTTGAGCAGAGCCCAGACCCTGATGCCTCCTGTTTCTAATCAGTCACACTGGGAGGTATCAGGGGACAGCGAGGAGGGGCACGTCCCTGCTGGATTTAGACTCAAACTGACTGCATTTCCCTTTTGGTGTTGCTTTGGTCCTTTTTTCCTCTTCCCTTTGCCCTTTGGAGGCATCCTTCTGGCAAAGCTGGGAGCACAGAGCTCAGTCCCTCAGGACACAGCAGCTGCCTCCAAGCCAAGTTCTTGTTGTAGCAACTGTGTCCGCAGTGAGGGCAGGTTGCCTGGCCCCGCACCCGCCTCCGCCTTGCAGCAGCTGAGCATTTCTCTCCTGTGACACAGGAATGGGCCACACACACCCAGCACAGCAGTGCTGGAGTGGTCTAAAGCCAGCCCCACTGCCAGCACTCAGCTGGCTGGCTTTGGCTGCAGGATGTGGCTCCCACAAGTTAGGGTGGATCCTGTCCCATGTGTGTCCCAGAGCTGTGGTCCTGCAGCAGCCCTGCCACTGCAGGGATGGAGTGGGAAAGGTGATACCCCCAGGTCACAGCCTGACACAAGCCCCGCATCATTCCTCCCTTCCTGCCCTGCCTCTCCCCTCCAGCACACCCTCCTGCTTACTTTCCTGCTTGCTGCTGTGAGTTTTGCCCTGGGGACTGTGGCTGGATTTGGATTCTCTCTTTAAAACAGGACACTGAGGAAGGGAGGGGATTTCAAATAGTTATTTCTGCTCAGGATGTGATTCACCCAAAACACCTGGGAGCCTGTAGATGAGAGTTGCTCAATGGGAGCTGTATCTTGCTGTATGGGCAGGGCAGCAGGAGAAGTGAGCTGGAAGAGGCTTTACATAGGGAAAGAATCGTAGAATCATTAGTATTGGAAAAGACCAGTAAGATCATCAGATCCAAACATCGGTTCACCCCCACTACGCCCACTAAACCATGTCCCCAAGTGCCATATCTCCACCACTCTGGGACAGCTCTAGGGATGGTGACCCCACCACTTCCCTGGGCAGCCTGTTCCAATGCCTGACCACTCTTTCTGAGAACAATTTTTTTTTGCTAAAATCCAACTTGAATGCTGCAGCCCCTTCTGCAGGGAGAGGACAGCAACCTTTCCTTGAAACCTTGCACATGAACACAGCCATGACCTGGGGTGAGACATGCCCAGAGCAGCAGATAGTCAGGAGTGCAATTGCTCCAGCACACTCCCTGATCTCTTTGGATTGGGGCCATGGTGATTTTTCTCTTTGGCTCCACAAAGCAAGTGGAACCCTCCCCAACCCTCTCCCCAGGTACTTGTGGTATCCTGGAGCTGGCCAGGGCACCCTCCGGTGGTCAATCCGGCTTGACTATTAGCCAGAATCCATTAACATCTAATGGGAAAAGCCTCAGGAACACAGCCTCAATAAACGTTGACATATTTGAGGTCAATATAATCCTTAGGAAAATTTGCCCAGGTAATTAAAGCCAGACAAGGAGCTGCCTGTCCCAGAAATATTCACCGAGCTCTACGAAAGGCAGTAAAATCAACACGAGGCTCCCAGCTGTTGCTGGGTGCTGCTTCACATTGCCCTGCTCATCCCCTGCCCTGCAGGAGCTGGTTGGCAGCCTGCAGGCCAGGGGTGTCAAAGCATTGCTGCATTCTCTCTTCTCCTTGCAGCCCACACCGCGGTGCTGACGCAGGTTCGCAGCAGCTCTGCTTGTCACAGAGGAAGCATTCTGGCTGGAAAGGGAGCTGAAAAGGGGATCTGAAGGCAGCATGGAAACAGAACTGAGCTCACTTTCGGGCCTGCGTTGTAATTTCCAAAGGCCTGCTGCTGTCAGCCGTGTCAAAACACAGACAGACCCATGGCATGGTCTCCTTTCCTCTCCCTGCTCTGTGTCTGCTCCCATGCCCCAACCTGGTGCAGTGGCTCCCGTCCTAGAGGGAGATGCCACCACGACACCAAAGACCGTCCTGTGCCTTAGGATGGCACCACAGATCTGCTCCACTTCGGTTCTGCTTCCACAGAGGGAGCAGCGGCCATGGCCTTCCGTCCCTTGTGCTGGCAGCCTCCACAGGGATGGTCACTGTGCTGCAGGCCTGGCTGGCCCTAAAAGCACACCCAGGGAGCTGCGATTATAATGTGATGGAAAGCAGGAGTGTGGCACAGCGGGTTCTGAAGGGAATGGGTGCACACAGGCATGGGGAAGCTCTCTGCCAGAACAGGGCACCCCTACTTCCCGCTTTCAACGCTTGTCAGTTCTTTATTTGGGGAAAAGGGAAGCTGGTTTTTAGAAAGGGGAAATCGTCTCTTGTGCAAGACCCACAGAACAGCGCGGAACGGCCTGCGGGCAACGCGACGCCAGCGGGACCCGTTCCCATGGCAACACCGCCCCACCCTGCCCGCGCCACCGCCTGCCCTCACTAAACATGGCCGCCGCGCCGCTCTGCCGCCGCTCTGCGCATGCTCTGAAGCGACGAGGCGGGGCCTGCTGCTCGGCCCTCCTCTCGCCCCCTTCCTACTGGGCGCTGGCGCCAGCCAATGGGCAGCGGCTCCTCCCCGGAGAAGGGGGCGGAGCGTGGCCCGCGGAGGAGGCGAACGTCCAATCAGCGTGCGGCGTGGCCGGGGCGGAGGGCGGAGCGGCGCTGGAGCCGGGCGCCCCCCGCCGCCGCCGCCACCGCCCGCGGCTCCCTCTGTCGCCGCCTGCCCGTCCGGCCCGGCCCGCGGAGCGCCCCACGGCCGTCAGCCCCGCAGGGCCGCGGCCCGGTGCCGCTCGGGGTGGGGGCGGCTGTGGGCTCTCAGTCGGCCGCCCCCGCGCTGCCCTCATGTCGGCTCCGCTGAAGAAGGGCCCCGGGGGGCTGATCGGGCTGATGAAGGACGCCTTCCAGCCGCATCACCACCACCTCGGCCCGCACCAGCCTGGCGCCGTGGACAAAAAGATGGTGGAGAAGTGCTGGAAGCTGATGGACAAGGTGGGCCCGGGCAGGGGGTGGCACGGGGGGACCCGCGGGGTGGGCCGGGCCTGGGGGGGCCGTGGGGCGCGATGGGACGAGGCTGTGCAGCGCTGCGCTGCTCCCTGAAGGGATGGGGCCGCATTGCTGCGTCCCCGAGGGCTGAGAGCCGTGCAGCGCTGTGTAGCAGCCACGAAACGCTGCATAAAACCCTTTGCAAAAAAGCAGAGAGAATCAGATCTAACGATAAGCACCCAAACCTCGCGGTGTGGGAATGAAGGGGGACCTCTTCCAATCCCAGGCCTTGACGCTGGGGTCAGACGCTCCCCTCCTGTGGCCTTCACGCCGCCAGGAAATGGCCATGGGCACAGCAGGGCGGCAGCCCCCGGCCTGGAGCTGTGGCCCTGTGTGTTATTGGGAGAGAACTTGGTGAGCAGTCCATCGTGGGTCCTCATGGTGTATGTAAGATAGCCCAATAAGTGAGCATAGGTATCGTAGTTGGGCAGGAAATAAAAACGTGTGATGTGTTTTTCCCTTTTGATTGTGATAATTCTTATTGCTGTCGAGAGCTGAGGTTGGGCTTCATGTGCTACATACTACAGTGTGTGGTGGATCGTGCTGGGTTCAAGGCAGGAGGTGAGCCCTAAGGAGCAGAGCAGCCTCAAAGAGAAGAGCCCAGCAGTCCCTGGGGAGTGTCATCCTCCCCCAGGAGCACAGTGTAGGGGCTGAGGGCATTCCTCACCCTGTTACCCCATGGGCTTATGCATTTCACCTCTTTTCTCTTTTCCATTGCGTTGATGCATGCGGCATCTGAATCTCCGGCAGTTGATGCTGAGGAAGGCAGGGTAGATGACTTTCTTCAAGACATATTGAATGATGCTCATGCCAGGAAATCACTTTGCGTTGGCTGGCTCCACAAAAGGCACGGTTTATAGTTGCACCCTGCTGGGTTTGTGATGAGCTTCGATCACCTTTTGTAGAGAGGGACTGGGATCCAGCGTGAAGTCTTTTGAGAAGTGCCAGTGGCTGCGTCTGACGCACACTGAGGGCATAAGTATAAGGGCTGAGGTGGGAAGACTGGTTTGAAGATGAGCACAGAAATGTGATTCTGTTGGGAATAAATTCAACTTGCAGGCACAACTTGTAGGAATGCAAATCTTCCTTCTTGCTCCTGTGATATAAAGGTGAATGTCGGTCTGTGTTTGCCTTGATGAGGTGGGCTGTTCTAAGGAAGAGGCTGGCCTGCAGACACTTAGGTGTTTTGGATTGTGGTGGCCTGTTTTGGGTATGCACTCACTCCAGATCTATGAGACCCATCCTTGGCTATCCCCCATCTCCACCATGAAATCACCAACAGAAGAGCCAAGCTATGGGTATGCTTGTTTGCCACAAGTCAAAGGAAATTCTAAAAGCACCAGCTTCCCAGTTTTGCTCCTACGCAACACCTGAAAGCTGTGTCTCTAGGCTTAATTTTTTGAGTCTTAGACAGCTTGTTGTGCAGTGTGATGGGGGCAGGAGGGAGATCTGACATTGAAAAGCCTCTCTGATTTCAATTAACTTTAGTTGTGTTAATGCACACTTAGAATTGAAAATCTGTGTAGGAAATTGCCAGGCCTTCATACAGTGGTTGTGGATCCAGTGGTGAGAAGGGGTGCGTGGGAGCTATCGAAAATGGGTTAGTTTTCTGGGCCAATTAAATGAAGGTACAGGTGCAAATGAAGAAAAACAACTTGTGTGCATGTTTAATAGATGATGTTTTCCTTGCAGAGATGTGTGCTGTACATATAGTGTATTCGTGGCCTGATTCCTCAGCCTGCATAATGAGCAGGGGTTGTCAAAGCAATCGTGCATCTCTGGTTCTGGATGTGACTGATGAATTTCCTATGCAAGTTGATTCTTGTCCAAATACTTTCCCCATAATGTTCTCCTTAAGCTGCCTGATGTATTCCTGCCTTTCAGATTCTTTAACTTGAAGTTCTAATTGTGAGTGTGGGCCGTTGCCCCGATTGCACTCTAACACACAGGACAGCCCAGCACGTCACTGTCATGGCTGTGCATAAGGATGCACACCTGCACTGAACTAGGTGATATCTGTGCATTTATCTCTGAAATATCAGCACCCTTCTGAGGATGGGTATGTTGTCAGGCATCTTATGAGCCTGCACAAACAGCACAGTAAGTAATGCAGTCACTTCCTTGCAGCATCTCGAACCTGGTGTGTAGATTGGTTCAAGCGGGAGGAACTGCTTTTCATTTGTTTTTATCACGCTTGCTCATCTTATCACTGTCTTCAGCAAATAAAGCAGTGCTCAGTGTAAGAAAACATACGATGTGTTGGCTGGTGAAATCAACTCTTTGTTTTCTTTACATGAATAGCTGCAATTGGGAATTGCTTCTCCCAGATGTGGAGGGGCAGCAGCTGATGCAGAGCACCCGGGTGTGTTTCAAGGATTGGTGTTGCGGTCCTGAAGCACTCGAGGCAAGGTTTAAGGGATGCAGTACAGTGCACTGAGATCCAGCAGAGGAAGATGAGCTTATAGGTAACTCAGAGCGGCGTGCTGATGTTACTGAGCTTCTAAAGCTGATACTGAGAACTGCCTCTGTAGGTCACCTTCCTTGCAAGTAACAGAGAGGCTGGGTACAAACTCAGCAGGAGATAAGAGGAGTTTAAGTAGCTTTTCTTGTACTGCTGTCTCAAGGTGAGATGTCATTTCAATAGGACTTGCTCTTAAGAAAAGAATTGTAGCATTTCTGAGCAGTGCTGGAGAACTGTGCCATGGTGCAGTGGTTCCAGGGGCTGGGCAGGCTCTGCACTGCATCCCCAGCCCACGGCATGGAGCAGAGGTGTCTGTGTTGGTGCCTTTCTGCCATTGGGCAACTGGTTAGTGGCCCTAGCAGATGGGCTGGCTCCAACTTCTGTGTCAGTAGGACGTGGGATGGCAAAATGGGGAGCACAGTGAACCAAGAGGGACATTTTGCAGGGCGTCCTGTGGGATCTGTGCTTTGCAGGACTTCTGCGTGGACGTGTTGGAATCACTGCTGAAGTTGGTGCAGTACTGACTCACAGGGTCTGCTTCTGTGGCTGGGTGTTTTCCAACTGTTTTCTATTATAGATGACTGAGAGAAGGGCATACTCGGACCTGCGTGCCTATTTAATGTGGCTTCCTTTTAAGAACTGCTCTTGTTAAGTTTTTAAGCCACTGCGTAAGGAACAGTTTCTATGGAGGAAGCGATTTTGCTGCCTGTGGAGCATATTTAGGATCTGCTCATGCCATGCAGTGAAGCTGGTTTTATCCAGGGGACAAATGTGTTGACTCAGTTTGTTGATGTTGGTTCCGTTGTTGTGTTCACAGGCTCCAAGGAAGCAGCGATTGAGGCATCCAAATCAATTGGCTAAGTCAGCTGCGTGACCACCCGTCTGCTGGTCAAGGCTTCTTAACACACACAGGGGCCATTTTGATGCTTTTACTTCCATCTCCTCTCAGGGAGGGTTTTCTAGGCAAAGAGTTCTCTAAATGTCAGTTGGATTTTTCTGTTTGTTAACACACAGGGTGCCCATCTCTTCAGTGACACAGTCGCTGAAGTCAGCTCGCACTGGAGGCACTGGCTCTAAGTCAGGCGGCAGTGGAGATGGTGCTTAACCCTTCAAGGTTGCTTTTTGCAGCCCTCAATGGCAAAGTGAAATGCTGAAGCTTTGTTTCAGCCTGAATTTATTTGCTTTACAGCAGTGCTGAGGTGCTGAAGGGAAGCAGGGAACCAGCAGATTGCTCAGGAAGATTTCTAGGTCATCTTTAAGGTCCCTTCCAACTTGAGCCGTTGTGATTTCTCAAGGCTTTGTGGAAGTGTTGTCTGCATGAGGACCCCCTGTGTACTCTTGTGTGTGTGGCTGTCATTAATAGACCTCATTAGCGTGCATTGGTATTAGGCTGTCAGATAACTTGCACTTTAGCAAAGAGCTTTAGGAGGTTTTTTTTTAGAGCTGTATTCATATTTTGTGCTGGTCTTCTCGCTTTTGATGGAAGAGGCAAAAGATGGAAGCAGATATCTGGCGGGACAGGAGTAAGGCTGTAGGAGCCGCTTTCTTAGTTTTCAAACTTCTGAAACTGGGCTCAAAACAGCAGAACAGAATAGCAGAGTTTTGCTGCTTCTTACAACTGACAGCGCACCGGTAATTTTCCCAATTGCCATTTTGCCATTCTTTGTCCCTTCCCTTCTCTTATTCTAGGCAATAGAAAACATTGGCAGTAGTGAGCAGCAGAGAGGCTTCTTTTATTCCCCCCAGTCACAAACTTGTTATCATGAGCCACTGGCATATATAGTGAAAACCTATAGTAAGTTCAGCTTGCATCCTGATATGCTTTGGTCTCTAGGCTTGCCCAGTGGCTGGGCTCCCTGCCTGAACAAAAGAGGTGTGGTTTGTAAGTAAGTAACAGGGGATGGTCTGGAAGTGACTGATGACTTGCTTGCTGTTTTTAAGTTCTAAAAATGAGTGTTCTTGATGAACCACAGGTGGTGCGCCTGTGCCAGAACCCAAAGCTGGCCCTGAAGAACAGCCCACCCTACATCTTGGACCTTCTGCCCGACACCTACCAGCACCTCCGGACCATCCTGTCACGCTACGAGGGGAAGATGGAGACCCTGGGAGAAAACGAGTACTTCCGTGTGTTCATGGAGAACCTGATGAAGAAAACCAAGCAGACCATCAGCCTCTTCAAAGAGGGGAAAGAGCGGATGTATGAGGAGAACTCTCAGCCTAGGTAATGGGGAAAAAGGCGTTCCGATATTTGTGGTACTACTGTGCTTTAGTGAACTGATGTATGCTGGGTGACGTGTCTGTACATGAGAACAGACTGATGAAATTTAAGGCTAAGTGTTGAGTTTCAAGTAAAGTATACTTGGCTCTACGGAAATCAGAGCACAGAGTACGTGTTCAGAGCCTGCATGGCCCTTGTTGTTGTGTAGTTCGGGTTCATTAGGTGCGTGTGAACAATAAATTGGGCTGTGAAAAGGTCTTACTCCTTTTGTAAAGGATGATGATAAGATTCAGAATAACCTTTCTGTCAGTTTTAGGAAACAGAAGAATGTTTTGTGCTATGTAGCAAAGCAGTTCTCTTTAGGCTTTGTCTGGAACCTGACGAGTGCTGTGCTGTACTTGAAAGGCCGCGTCTTCCCTTCATTTGGCTTTAAGGAGAGCTGGGGTGACTTAAGAGAAGGATAAAGCCTTGGGAAACATTGATCTTATGCATTTGTCCAACTGTTGGCAGCAGGGTGTAATGGACAGAGGCATACAGAGCACGCACTTGTCATTTAAAACTCATTTCAGCTTTTCTCAGTAGGCACTGAATTAAGAAACAGTGGAAAAAAAGTGAAACAACCCAGTAGCTGAATGTAATTGCTCTGGGGAGAATATGTGGTTAACGCCCTGGCAACTACTTGCTTGAATTACTTTGGGGTGAAGAAAAAAGAGAAGTGCTGGCACATGTTTCTGGTATATATCGAACTCTCTGCGGCATATTCTATAATGCTGAACTCCAGCAAGTGTGTTGGAGTGCCTGTAGAAGCTGCTGGTCGTGCTGTTTGATTTCTTATTGCCAGTGGTGAAGAATGAATTAAGAAATAAAAATCTCTTTTAGATTTGCTGTTTCGCATCGCTTTGTCAGATGAGACTTGCAGTTAGCTTGCTGGAGACAGGGCTTGAGAGTGCAAATATGGCATCTTCACGTGGTCTGATGGCCTCCTTTAGAAGAAGTTTAGTTTTCTGTGTAAACCCACAACAGCTGAACTCTTAGTCTCCTGCTTATTTGATTGGATTCTTCTTTGAGATGGTGACAGATGGACGATCACTGGAGATGATGACTTTGCAACGCAACAGGTTGTTCCTAAAATATCTAACGTAGCAGTTATTGCTTATGGTTTGTATGTTGCTGCCACGTAATACGAGTGACGTTGTTTTCTAGAACGTTCGCTGCTGCCTCCAGAAATAGGCTGAGGGTATGTGAAACCCTTCAGGGTTTATCTGATGCTTGTTCTGGTTAGCTGTGCGTGTGTTGTGGTCCGCCTGTCGTCAGTGTGGAACATCTGATGAGCAAATGGAGGATAGCCGTGTCAGTAGTAGGTTCAACCTCTCCCCTCCTGTCCCTTGGTATTTCAGAGGGAAGCAGAGAAATGTTTCTGCAGAGTTAACCATCCTGGAAAAGCTCTTCGTTCTGTCTGCGTGGTAAAAGGAGCAGGAGGATCCAAATGAATGAACCCAAGGAGGATTCCGTTAGAGGTGACAGGAGTCTCTGGGGATTTGCTAATTGTAAATAAACAATTTACCAGAGAAAGCAACTGCGGTGAGACTTACAGACTTAAGCGTGAAAGCAGAATTGCATCCCAGCTGGTTTCATGGCATCTCCTTCTGCTTTGTGCTCAGCGCAGGAAGCAGCAGTTACTGTTTTGGCACAGAGGGCAAAACACCATTATCCTGGGGCTGGTAACAAGAGCGGTAACCTTCTCAGTTCTCTATAGAGAAGAGGTTGTGGATGTGAACCATATGCCAGTTTAAGAGATAGCTCTGCCCAAAGAATGCTGCTGCTGGTTCAGCTATAGGGAATCTGCTAATTGCTGCACTCCAGCATCCGTACAGCCTTCTGGGAGCTGATAACTAAATGCTGTTCGTTTGTTTCTTCTTCTATTTGCTTAAAAGAAACATTGCCATCATCAGTGCACCTTTTGATTTGAAAGGTAAAGATGTTCTTACCTTGTTAGGAGTTGAAGACAAAAGTGGTGTGGGGTTTTTTTGTGTGTGTGTGTTGTTTTTTTTTATGTCTGTAAGCATGAATGAGTTCAAATATCCAAAGCGTGGGAGAAACTTTCTGGAAGCTTGTCAGCATCCTGCAGAGCAAACAAATATAACTCGAATCTGGTATTCATTGCAAGCATACTCACGGCAGTGTGTGTGTGCATATCTATGTATATATAAAAGAAATCTGTCTTGGTCTTATGTAAGCTCACTGCTAATGTTAGTCTACAGTGTTTTGAAAACATGCCTTTAAGAATCTAATTTGGTCTACTGAATAATCACTTTTTCTTGACTTTTTTTTTTTCTGGCTTTTCTTTTTTTTTTTTTCCCCTGTTGTCCTTGAAGCTTCTTTCTTCCTGTCTTCCAGATTTAGCATTCGGTTTGTTTCCTGTTGTGTACGTTGTTGTTTTCCTCCCCTCAGAATCTCTTGATGTAAAGCAAATGCACTGTTGTGACATTTGCATAAGTAGCGTGCAAACCGTGCAGGTGTTTGCTGCTAGCAAATGTGTCAGCCATTAGAAATGCCCAGAGTGTCTGAGGTTGTAGCAGCACATTTGTCTTCGTGCTCGAGCATCAAAGCGACCAAAGTTGGTTTTCTCATTTCTAAATCTCTCTGTGCCTTTGCTCAAACTTTTCACAGGCTCTCCTGCACATCCCTCTGCAGTGGGCTGAGGCAGAACCGGAGCAGAGCTGCAAGGAGCGCCGTGTCTCGTGGCTGCCCGTGCTGTATTATACATCCCTCAGAGCTGCAAGATGTGTGTCAGGCAGTGTCAGTGCTCTGCAGCACTGCTCTGTGTGTGTGTGTGTGTGTGTGTGTGTGTGTGTGTGTGTGTTCGTTCCCAGCAGGCAACGTGGGAGCAGAGCAAGGATGCTGCTCAGGGTTTGCTGTAAGGCAGACTTAGTTTAGAATCCACAAGTAGGAATTAGGTTGCGTTTGAACATCAGAAGGTGTGTTCGTGCAGAGCACAACACGAGCCTTGGTGTGTTATTCTGGCTTTCAAACAAGAGCAGGAGAGCAGGGTCAGGATGGGCTCGTGTGCGCGCCCGCTGTACTACGGATGTGGGTGAGTTTTTGTTCCTTCAGTTTTAGTCCAGCTGCAATGGTAGAGCTGTTAAACGCTCTCCTGTGTCATACCTCAACGGTCAGCCTGCCGACAGCATCCCCCGTTGGGCTGTCCTCGTGGTTCACCCACTACTATCAGCACTCAGGGCTTCCTTTCTGTCCTTGGGCAGTGTGGTTGGGTGCAGTCAATCAGCTGACACTGGCACCAGCTTCCGCAAACCCATCTTGCAGTTCTTGCAAGGGGAACTTGCTTGTTTATTCTATTAGTAGAGCTTGAAAGATAACTATTTAAATTCTGCTTTAGGTCACTGGCGTTTCTATTTAAAAGTGAGCACTGCTAAGGGTGCTGTGTGTGCACTTCCTGACTAATTGAGTGTGTATGGTAACTTCTTGTTTCTGCATATAGACCGAGTAGGCACGTAGATAGGCTTCAATGTGGTGACTCCTGAGTGGGTTATCTTTTTTAGCAGAGGTGCAGCGTTACTCCGAGCACTGACTGTTGGCTGCTTGTTGTGGTTGCCCTTGCTAATAAGCTCTTTAGTCTCTAAAATCAAAGTGATATTTGAGAATCCGCTAGGCTACAAAGTTAACATTGCGGGGTTTGGTGTTGGGATCAATAATATTTGATTTGATAATAGCTGACCTATCGTTCTGGATACCTTTCCTTGTGCTGAAGGTGAGGTGTGTGTAACCAGCAGCGTTCTTGAGGATGCAGACGTTTCAGAAATTGCTGGCTTGTATTCTTCAGTGCTTCCAGTGCTTCCTGACGCAGAAGGTATTTAAGACTTGTTAAAAATGAGGAAGCAAACCACCCAGAGATGAAGCTTGTCTGCTATACAGCCACAGCAATGCAGCAAGAGCAATTCTGTGCAGGTCGACACACAAAGGACTTGTAGCAGCAACCCTCTCTTACTCGGGAGGGGATAAATTAGGGCAAAGAGTCCCGTTTTCAGTCATGAATCAGCTTTACTGAGTATATTAAAGCATCTGCCGTGAGGGGGAGTTCAGATAAGTTGTTTCCTGAAGAAAATCGGACCATTGTGAACGTTTCCATGTGAGAATTGAGTCAGTGGGTGGGGGCAGGTGAAGGGAGAAGTAATTACTCAGGATACCGACTGATTGTTTAGGAAACAGCACGAGTGATTTTTGCAAAGCTGAGCTTGCGTGCTCCGATAAAAGGTTAACGAAATTAATGCACTTGTAGAAGAGAAAATGGGGTTGGATGTGGAGTGGCATAAGCCCTGCCTGTAACAAGGGGAGTTTTGGGAAGCCGTCTGTGTTTAACTGTTGTCTTCCTGACAGAAGGGATGCTGGCTCAGCAGGATTTCGTATTCTTCTCCAACTCCAGCATGGAGATTGATTTACACAGGAAAAAGCTACCGGGATTTAATGTGTACTCAAAATGACCGTACGTGTCCCTGAAGAGGAAGGAAATGCGTGAAGAATGACTTGGAAAAAGGATTGGAATGTTACAATTCGGAAAGCATTGGTGCAATGCCATGACCCAGGAGAGCCCTCCGGAGGAGGTTCTGCTCTGATCACGTATTTGGGAGTGCTTGCACACCCACACCCACCCACACACACACACACACACACACACACACTCTATGAGCCCGTCCTCCTGCTGCTGCTTCCTTCCAACACAGCGAAGACTTTTATGTTTTTTTAAACAAAACCCACTAGTGTGAAGTCTACATCTGCATTTAAATTAGAACATCTTAAAGAAAAGAGCAGGCTCCAGAGCTGCCCACAAGAAAGGTTTCCTTGCCAGGCTCCAGCATATGAGCGCTAACTAACTGCTTATTACCCAAGGAGAAATTCATTATCATTTAAATGTTGTTGTGGAGAGGAATGTGAATTATTTCTCTTTAACTCTGCTTTAAACTGCTAGTTGAGGTGATAATTACAGAACTCAGATAAGGCTTCGTGTCATTGGCATCAGCTTGCATTCATTTTCATTCGGTCAGAATTTGTACCGCTGTCTTGAAAATCTGTTTATGGGCCAAGGTAACCTTCCAGCTTATTGCACAACGGGGAAGCCAACTTTTTATTCTTCTCAGGGTCTATAAAAGCGTAGGGCTTCATGCAAGGCCAGCTCTTTGCACTCACTTGGTGGATGGTGGTAGCAGCGTGCTGTTCAGCTGGGAGGAACAACCTCCTAAAATGTGGAGAGTTCTGATGCTGGCCGAGCGTGATTCTGCTTCTTGGCAACTGTGCTGTGTTCCTTGGGTGCTCAGCTTGCATGCACAGGGCCAGGCTGTTGTGTTTGGGGTCTCAATGGGTCTGAAGAGGGCTGTAGTTGGGGCTCTGCTGGCAAGCAGCATTGCATTGCATGGCGCGTTGCAGGACTGGAGGGCAGCACTGACACAGCTCCGCTTGCTGAGGTCACAGCGCCTTCAGCAGTGTGGGTTTAGTGGGGGAAGGCTCAGAACTGCAGGTTGGATCAGCTGTTTTTGTAGCCCTTTAAAGAACGAAACAGCAAAGCCTGCACTCTTTTAAACCAAAAAGTGAGTTGGAAGTGAAACTTGTACGAACAAGTCATGATAAGCATGTTGCTTGCTTCCTTTTTCCCAGACAGGCTCCTCCACAAAACCAAGGTGGCTTTCGCAGTGTCTGAAAAAAGCAGTGAATTCCCTGCTGGGAGATGCCTGCGTGTTGCTTGCTGTGTGTTTTGCAGGTCAGGGCTCAGTGCTGCTGCAGAAGGTGACTTCTGTTGAACTAGCAATAGTTAAGTGGAATTTCATTCACTTCCTGTGTTGCAAGTTTTGTTGAAAGTAGTTCCGTTGTAGCTATTTTTAAAGCTGATCACTGTGCAATAGAGGGCCCTGAAGCTGTTTGAGTTATGAAAGTCAGCTTGGGAGCACCTCGAGCGTTCCCACTTGCTGCTGATTGTGCATGGTGCGTTCTGCTGACATGAAGATGAGAACCTGGTGCAGTTGTTCCTTCTGGGACCAGGTGCAGCCACCTAGCTGCCCAAATGGACTGGAGCTGCTGCTGGCTGGTGCATAGCTGCTAACAGCTGAAACGCATCTGTTACATGATAACCTCATGCCTTTGTGGTTTCTGAAACGTGAGTTTGACTTATTGGAGAGTTAAAAAAGGCTGACTTATTCAAACTCTGACATATATAAAGTAGTTGTATTTTTTTTTTTTCCCTATCTGGCTGTTTGCAGGACCCCAAGAGCTGTGGTTTCATTATTTTCCTAAGTCATGAAGCTTGTGCTTCCATTTACCCACGTGGGTACAAATCCTGTCTGCTGAGTGTCATCCTGAATTTAACTATATGTTGACTTCAGGAGTGAGAGGGTAAGAAACTTGGATTTCCATAGCTGTAATTCCTTGCAGCAGCACTTAGTGGACAGTATTCTTCAGTAATGAGCACGTAATAAAGGATTTTAGATTCTCCATTCTAGTTTCCAGCACTGCCTGTGCTTCAGCTGCCTTGCCTGTAAAATAAGGTAAATCACTGGGATTTTTTGCCTCTAGGAAGTCCAGTGTGATCTCATATTCAGAATCATAGAAGAATCACAGAATGGCCTGGGTTGGAAAGGACCACAGTGATCATCAGTTCCAATGCCCCTGCTATGTGCAGGGTCACCAACCACCAGACCAGGCTGCCCAGAGCCACATCCAGCCTGGCCTTGAATGCCTCCAGGGATGGGGCATCCACAGCCTCCTTGGGCAACCTGAAGCATATCCAAGTCCCGAAGGAAGCCTTGCCCATCAGCGGGGTCAATGGCATGTGATTACAGACAAACAACCATTAATTGCTCCACTACTGAAATAATCACAGTGTGCCGGCAGCTCCGTGTGCCTGCTCCCCTGCAGTGCTGTGTGTCCTATCGTACCCTGAGTTGATGATAAAAATGCACCTTGTTTTTTTTGTTTTCCAGCAGCAGCAGCAAGGAATAGCGCAGCCATCGGAGCGCTTTGCTTCGCTTTAACAGAACAATCATCTCCTTTCCAGACCACCACAGTGATGCAGGATTTCTAAGGAAAGGGAGCGGTGTGTGGGAGCTGCCCTAGGTGCGTGTGTTAGTTCTGGGGAAACACAATCACAAACTGCATCATCTCCCATAGGAGCCCCGACTTGCAGTCAATGGGTTAGTGTTAGCTGTCAGACACTCCCACATCCTCTCTAATGCTTTTTTTTTTTTCCCTTCATTTCCCATCAGACTGAAGAAGCGTGCTTTGCTTTCTTAAAAAACACTCACCAGTCATTTGTCATTTTTCCACGGACTGAGACTGCGTTTTGTGTTTCGGGTCGTGCCCTTTTCAAACAGCCAAGTTTGCATACAGAGAGCCTTCTCTCCAATTTTGAGTAGGATGGTTTTACTGAAACTTAGGTGCTCTGATTTGAGTTTGTTACCCTCTTAGTTTTCATCATTGATTCGTAAGTGAGCTCAGCTTGCTGCTGATCTTTATGAAATAACAGCATTGAATTTTGTTTCAGGGCCGAGGTGGAGGGGTAGCTGTCTTCTTCCTTTGAAGAATCTTTGCTAAAAGCAGCCTTTGCCTTAAGATGCTGAGCATTGCTTGTCCAGACCCCCTGCTCGCATCAGTAGGAGCGCAAATAGGAAATCCCTCTGGAAATTGCCTTAGATAAGAAATGCACACAGTAACTTCCAAGCGTTTTGTGGTCGGCTGTCTCATGGCAGCTCCTCATCCCTTCTGCACAGCGCTGTGTGCAGCACGCTTTGCAGCCCCAGTGCTGCATCAGGGCATGTTGGTGCAGTACTGAGCCAATGGAGGAGGAGCAGGATCGCCCCATGCCCATTGGTTTGCAGGGAAGTAGCTGAGAGATGTTGGAAGACAGTGACAAACCTCTGGCTGGCAATGGTAGAAATGGCAGCGCTGCCTTCACGTTGCCTTGAGGTAAGGCTGATGTAGTCCTGAGCCCGCGAGATGCTGTGTGATTGTAACGTGGATTAATTGAACTAATTGCATCACTGCAGCAGCAAGAGGCAATGCTGAGATTAGAGCGGTCCTCTGCTGTTAATGGCTTTGCAAGACCGAGCCTGTACGGAGGAAAAACGCTTTGTCCAGCAAACAGGAAACTGGAGGAGAGAGCTCTGCTCGGGCTCTGGGGGAGGGAGCAGCCCTGGTGTGCCTGGAAGTGCCCGGCCGACCTCCGGGCTTCCTCTGCAATGCATGGAGCCGAGCAGGAAGGAAGCAGCGACCGCAGCGCCGGGGGGACGGAGGGATGGAGCCCACACAGCCACCAGCTGAGCAGGGCAGTCACAGCCTCCCCAAAGGCACCGCTGCACACCAGCATTGCTGGAGCCCTTGTTGCTGTGAAGGCAGCACGATGCTCAGGGTGTAACCGCAGCTGAGGAAGCCCCGTCGGTGTTGCTGGTTTGTTGCTGCCTGTTAATGGCCCCGTGCTAAATCTGCAGGTGTTTCTTAGTAATATGTTTGGTTACTATATCGAGTGGAAAAATGTTGGGTTTCCACGCTTTCGTTCTTTGTGTGTGTGGTTGATTCTGTGCTTGCAAGCTTTGCATATGTGTGTGAAGCTGCTCGCGGGGAACATGAGATCCCACCCAAACGGAGCTGCTGCTCTGCCTCCAGACCCAACCGCTGTGCAGAGACGTGCTGCAGTTCTTCTTTTGAAGCTGGTGCAGGTGTTGCCTTCAGCTCGTTGCAAGCAGCCAGGAGAGCCCATTGATGTGGCCCATGCTGCTTGGGTAACGTTTTGACAAATGCCCCATGTGACAGGTGCTGAAGTTCCCCTGATGGCCAGTAGGATTTAGGTGCCACGCCGTGGCTGGCAGAGCTCTGGGGCAATTCTTGGTAGCAGCCTTTGTGTTCTGCCAGCAGTGCGGCAGGGGCTGCGTTAGTCTCTAAGAAACATGGAAGGAACCCTGCAGGTCTGTGGCCAAAAAAGATTTAGGATTTGATGACCTGAATTGCTTAAATGTTCTTTGAAAACGTTGCCATGTTGTGTGGGTGAATGCTTGTTTCTGTTGAGCTGCAGAGATAAGGACGCTTGCTGATGTTACTAAAGTAAAATACCATCAAAATCACTAAACACTGATACGCCAATAAAAAAATGTGATAACAGGCTGTAAACATCACTGTAACTGCAAGCATTCACTTGGTCTGTATTCATTTACAAACGTATAACTTGGCTTGTTCAAATAAAGCAGCGTGCTTTGTAAAGGGAATGTGATTGTAGCACAGGATTGGTAACGGGTTGCTGTATGCAAGCTGGGTTTCCAACCTAGAGCCTTCTGTAGTCTGCTCTTCGTTGTTTACAGCCCATGCTCTTCCTGTTTTTGTTTACAGAAGATATGACTCAGTATTTGTACGAAATGATGGCGACTTCAACCTAAGACCTGAAAGTGTTTAGGCCTCAGAAACCTTTCTGCAAACCCCTCAGTGTGTGTGTGTGTGTGTGTGTGTGTGTGCTGTCAAGTCATCAGTTGTTTATCCACACCGGAGGCTGCTGAAGGAAGTTGTTCTTCTGTCTGCCCACTGGGCTCTGCTCGGTGCAGGCATTTCCTGAAGCACAGTGAGGGGAGAGAGCTCTCAGAACTGAGTGAGCACACACGGGGATGCAGGTTGTCTCCTTGCAGTGCACCCACTTGCTTTCTGTCAAACCGTGCCCTTGTTCCTGTAGCTTGTTTCTCTCCCCATCATACCCAGCCTTCCACAGTGTGTGGGAGTAAACACCTGAAGCGATGCTCCTTCGTGCTGCTGAGTGTTATATGTGCTCACTCCAAGCAGGACTTTCACAAATCAGCCCTCTTTCACACGTTGGTGTGCTGGAGGACCTCAGTACCTTCAGGCTTCTGTTGCTGTGGGACACGGGATCTCACAGCAGTGTGTTGATGCTGCTTGACCTGCTGAGGTTGCATGCAGACATTGCTCCCTAACCCATTCAGGAAACCCTTCAGCATTTTCTATAGACTGCTTCCCCATCAGCTCACGCCTCTGTTTTTATAAATGGAGCGGATACAAATTCCACCTCTCCTTTGTTGCTCGAGTTGGGATTAAACGGCTCTCAATAGCGTGGTCTTTGCATTTCCTTTGTGTTCTGCCATAAACTGTCATCTTGTCACGTTTTGTGAAAATGAGTACTTCTGGGAGAGGGCTGGAGGAGCAAGCTATGCAGCTGGAACCTTTCGTTAGCAATGATTTGAGTGTTTGCTAACCAAACACATTGGAGGGATAGAACGAACGCAACCCATGGGCTTCCAAAGGGATGAGCTCACTATTAAACCGTCTCCCCTGTAGGACAAGGGTTGTGCCCCCTAACCTGAGCCTGCCTTAGGGAATGCAGAGGTGCTCGTCTGCTCCTGGAAAGAGGAATACACCATTTGCAATGAGTTTACACTGATATTTATGGGTGTGATTCTGATCACGTGGGGGATCGGGGATCTCTTACCTGGCTGTTCGGGTGCGGTTCACTGAGTTGCTTTCTCTTACGCACAGGATCCTGTGCAGTCTTTTTGTGATACATAAGCTTTCCTAAAGCAGGGGGTGGGGAACTGCACTGGCACTTCAAGGTGTGAAACAGAGGAAGCAGCGTGACTGGGAATTGGGACAGCAATGGGCTGGGGGGCTTCCCACATCGCCTCTCCTGGAAGCTAATGAAGGTGAACAGCAAGGACAGCTTTTAGCTCAGTGTTTGTAGGATCAAATCAAATGTTTGCTTTGAAATACTCACGTTCTGGATGGGTAATGCATCCAGGGGAGGGCTCCTGAACTGAGCAGCCTCCGGAAGAGCATCTGGGTGGTTTGACCTCGGTCTGTTTTCAGCACCTGGTGGTACTGGGCATGGACAAATTAGCAAAAACCAGAATGCCTTGTGGTGTAAGCACTGCTGGGACACAACGTGCACGTGAAAATGCAAGGGTGAAAGCTGATGCTGAAGAAGCATCTGAGCTTTGCTGCCTGCAGACTGTTGTGTCAGCCTGCTTGGTGTCCCACCAGCCTGTGCCTGTGGCAGTCGGTGTGGTCTCCTGAGCAGACCCAGTGTGTCAGATGTGACCAGAGGAGAAGCTGTCCTTCCCCATGTGATGCTGGTTCCTTCTTTCTCCTCCCAGCATGTGATGTGGGGCATAAAAAAGGCCTCTGGCCTAGAAATACCCAGCTCTTTATTCTGCACCTCCATTTCTTACAGGCATTAATCCTGCAAAACCACATCTTTCTTTCCTAAAAGAAACATTTATTTCTGTGATTCCTTTTGTAGGCGTAACCTGACGAAGTTATCCCTGATATTCAGCCACATGTTGGCAGAACTCAAAGGTATTTTCCCAAGTGGCCTTTTCCAAGGAGACACATTCCGGATCACCAAAGCTGATGCTGCAGAATTTTGGAGGAAAGCATTTGGGGAGAAGTAAGTTTCTGGCTGTGCTTAACATCAGAGCTGCAACCACACGTTGTGCACAGAGCTGTGTATTTTTAAGGTCCATCAGTGGGAGTGAATGATGGGAGAGACCTGTTAGGTCATTTGGTACACTGTCTTGGGTGGGGTACAGAGTTGTTCCTACACTCTATTTTCCAGTTCTTGGTCCTGTCTTATTTTAGATGTGTTAAATGATGGTCCTTCCTGCTTTCCCTAGCAGACTGTTGTACTGTCATAAGGTTTCTCTGGATTATTCAACTTAAATTTTCCTCTCCTTAACTTAGTTCCTTAACTTCTAAGTGAGCTCCACAAACAATGCAGAATAACCTTTCTTCTTCCAAAGCTTGCTGTGCCCCCAATATTAGCTGTCCTCAAGCTAAGCCATCATATTAAATTCTTTCATCTTCCCTCCAATTAGTCTTTCCAGTCACTTGGACACCTTTCTTCTGCATCCTCTGAACCTTCCTCAGTTTGCACGATGGCTTTGATAAGACAGAATGAAGGCGAAAGTTAAGCACAACACGTCTTTAGGTGTAAACAGTTGAAATGTCAGCTTTAATTTTTGTGTCTAATGAAATGCTGTGTAAATGAACCTCAGAGGTGTCCACAGCAGTGTGCGGGGATTAAAGTTAATGGAATTAGGCACGGCTTTTAAGTAAGGTACTTCACATAAAGAGTTTAATTAGTAGCTGTCAGAACAGAAAGCTGTAATGTATTTACTCACGTATTCAGTTGTCTGAAGCTGGACACATTCTTTTCATGTTTCTATTCCACTTGGTATTTTAAAGGAAGGAATATATTCCTTTAAACAGGAGCCTGTGTTTGGGCTGCTGATTATCTCCCTTCTCCTGTTAATGCCTGTTCAGAGAATTGCTTGCAGCTTTTTTGTGTGTTTTTTTCTTAACTGTCTGCACCTCTACTTATTGTTAACTCCTTCTCTGCCAGCTAGAAAACTATTAAACTCTTACCCAATGACATTAAGGTGTACAGCCCATATACATATATATAAACACTGACATGGCAGGGGCAGCAGAAAAAGAGAAAGGAGAAAGCAGAGATGGATTTCAGATGCCAGAGTTTTGTATTTGCAGGGAAAGTTGGCTAAAACATGCTTGGCTGTTGATTTCCTTCAGTACCAAGAAGTCTTTTGCTCATACAACGCGATTAAATCTCTTGTGGCCATTTTTGATTTTCCCTCTTCCTTTATTATGACCTGTACACTCCACAGATAAAATGTATAAGGTGGTAGGCATATGATTGCAGTCTTTGGACGCATCCAGTCACAGATGGCTTGCTTTCCCCCAGGACCATTGTTCCTTGGAAGAGCTTCCGCCAAGCCCTGCACGAAGTGCATCCCATCAGTTCAGGGCTGGAAGCCATGGCCCTGAAATCAACGATCGACTTGACGTGCAATGACTACATTTCAGTATTTGAGTTCGATATCTTCACACGACTCTTTCAGGTAAGTGTAAATCACTTGATTTACAGGAGTGTGAATCACTTGAAATCTGTCTCAGTGCTTCAGCACAGACTTCTCCAAACATAAACCATATTTTGCACGCTAAAGAGGTATTTATATTGCAAAGGATTTGGTCTTCTTGCCCCTCATCCCCTGACCAGCTCTTAAAACACTTGGTGGTTAAATCACATAAGGGCGTTTGATATTTTTGGTTGAAGAAGAAAAAGTTGTCTAAATTTAGATACTCACCAAATGTAAGGCACGTTTTGTATCCTCCCATGAATCAGTTTTTCCCTTTCAAAGGTCATTTTTAGACCAAAGTTCTGACACAGCTTCAGGAAATGTGAAGCTGAGTTTATCAGTCCATCTTTCCTTGTATCCATTTCTTTCTTGTCAGATTTATTTTCCATAGGGGGAATGTTCAGGATGGATCATAGCATGGAAATTTAGGTTTCCTAGCTTTTGAACTGACGCAGCCAGGATGTTGCAGACCCGTTCTGTGCTCTGTGTGCAAGAAGTATTTGCGTGGCTGAAGGGATATTAATAGCAAGTAAAATTCTAGCCCATGGTCTTTAATAGTGCTGAGCTCTGAAACACAGCTTTTGATGGTGCAAATGGGTGTTTACAGGAACAAACACTTACTTCTTTGGCTCTGGCTTGCCTTTTCCCATGTGATAGGGTGGATTGTAATTAAGAAACGTCTAGATGAAAAATTGCCATGTTTGGTATTGCAGTGTATCTGATCTCATTCCGCACTTTCCAGCTACAGTACATAAAAGAGAGAGTTCTGTGATTACCGAGAGATACGGAGCTCTTAGGGAGAGGTAGCATTTGGGCCAAGTTGAGAAGTTTGGGAAGATTGGATGAGATTTAGACGTCCCAGCACTTCTGAGAATGGAAAGCTTTCAAACCGTCGTTCCTCATCACTTTTTGGGGGAAAACCTGACACGTATGTGCTGGTTCATTGATTCAAATCTTGGACTAGGCAGTAGTCCACGCCACACCCAAGTGAGGTTAGGTGGTTCAAGTCACAAGCGTCTTACACACAGTGAAACCATGACAGAGAAGGGAGGTCACGTTCCCGAGGCCATAAGGAAGTCAGGGATGGGATCAGGCTGGTCGTGGTTTCTGCATAATCTTCCCAAGTTCCCATCTCTGTCCCCGTCTCAGGAATGAGTCATTTTCTCTGAAGATGCAGTACCAGTTGGTAGTTTTTCTTGGGCTTTTTGTGATGCCAGTGACCTCTCCCTCATTTTTAAAGGAGTTTTGATGAAGGTCCTTCTTAGCTAATATTTTTATTGCTGACGAGAGAAAATCCAACGCTGAGGTGCTGCGGGAGGATGTAGGCTTTTGGTCATCTATGGGATTCGTGGTGGGATAAGAAACCTATTGTTCGGGATAAGAAACCTATTGTTCTAAGCAAAGCACAGAGCCCTTTGATTAAGGAGTGCTATATTTCTTGATGCCTTTTAGGTTAATATATTACTTTGTTATTTCTCTAGCCATGGTCCTCTTTGCTCAGGAACTGGAATAGCCTAGCAGTGACTCATCCTGGTTATATGGCATTCCTAACGTATGATGAGGTGAAAGCCCGGCTTCAGAAATTCATTCACAAACCTGGCAGGTTAGTGCTTGGCCTTTCTGGTAGCTACTGCTAACACTACTGGTTAGTGCACTGGCTGAGGAGATCGGTTTGGTTTTGTCTTTGTCCTCCTCTGTTGATTATGCAAAGCTCTAGCTTCTCCTGTGTTCAGTTATTCTCCTCCTTGTCGTGGCTTACCTGCACAAGGGTCATAGCAGCTGACTCGGGGGTGAGCAGGACACACAGATCTGTGGACACGAGTAAATTTGGGCTGCCCAATGTCCTGGGTAAAATGTGGCCCAGTGCAGCAGAGCTGACAGATTTCTCTTTATGGAGAGGAAGGGTCAGGTGCTCCCTTCTGGAGGTTGTTAGCATGCTTTTAGTCCTGTGCAGGTTTTAAAAATGGAAACCTTGTGTAGTCTGATTTTTTTCCTTTTCTGAAATTAATTTGAAACAAATGATTATGAGGATGCCAGAGTTTCTTGCTGTGGGTCCTGTGTTTAATTTCACATGGAGACCATAGCTTGGATGCTTTCCTCACTTCGTATCAGATTGCAAAGTTCTCCTTTGATCTGCCTAGGGGTGAAGTGAAGAAAGCTGGTATAAATCATCTGGTCATTCCTACTAGTTTTTATTTGCTGTCTTGAGATAGGCAAAGGCCTGCTTGGCATCTCATGCTTTCTGCCTGTTTCAGTCCAAACTGAAGCTCCTTTCCCTTTGTGTTTTCAGTTACATTTTTCGGTTGAGTTGCACCCGACTTGGTCAGTGGGCCATTGGGTATGTCACTGCAGATGGGAACATTCTTCAGACAATCCCTCACAACAAACCTCTTTTTCAAGCACTGATTGACGGCTTCAGGGAAGGCTTGTAAGTAACTTTTGCTGTTCTGTACTGTGAGTTTGTTTTATACTTCTGAATCCTGCTGCCACAAAGTCAGCTGAATGGTGAAGTGCACCTGCTGGGCTCATCACACGTTATCCCTTCTTGGGAGACATGGTGTTTTGCAGAGGTCAAGCAATTGCTGTTGACATCACTCAGCCCCTTCTGAACATCTCTCAGCTCTTCCTTCTTATTTAGACCTTGATTCAGGAAAACATTTCCAGCAAGTGAATTGATGTCAGTGGAAAAATTTGTATGCTTTGGCACTTGAGAATACTCAGACAGCTATCGTTTGTACTGGGAGCTGTATTGTCCTTTGCAAGAGCAGACAATAAGTGTGTGTGAGTGTTTTCCTCATCATAGACTCTTTTGCAATTGGCTCCTTAACTTGTGCTTAACTGATACTATGACCTCGGTTTTCTCACTCTGGATAATTACAATTTCACCGTGGAATGATTTAAGAAGAATATAATTGCTCTCAGGAAGGAGAACAAGCTTCTTTCTGCAGTAAAGAATGGCATGTTTGTTTTCTGTCTGATAAGGAAGTTCTTGCAAAACTTCTTTTGAATTCACAGTACCTTGAATTCCCACCCCTTTGTTCTCACCCTCATTCTTCCTTTCCTCCCCCACCCTGAAAAGAAACCGTATGTACATGTGTATGTGTGTGTATGTACATCCAGAGTGAGATATTGTCTTTCCTCAACTGCTTACAGTTATTTATTTCCTGATGGCCGGAATCAGAACCCTGACTTGACTGGCTTGTGTGAGCCCACACCTCAGGACCACATTAAAGTTACACAGGTGAGCGAAGTCTTCTATCCTGTCCTGTCATTCTCAGTATCCTAAAGGCTTGTTTTTAAGGCTGCTCTGTTATATCTTGCAGGAGTTGCAGAACCCTTTGAAAGGTAGGGCTGGGCAGAGAGATTGTAAAGCTTTCTGCTCACAGACTTTACTTACTTAGAATGTTCTGCAATGGATGGATTCTTCTGTGCTATCCACCATGTCTGCACCCTGAAACCCTGCATTCCCAGACTGTTCTTGAGACACCTGAATGAAAACCTGGGAAAACCTGAAGTTCGCTTTCTTCAGAGCAATCTGTTTCTTTCGTGCCCATTTTGTGTTGGATTTCTTGTAGCTATGGTAAACCCCGCACATTGTTTTACAATGTCAACAACGTCTGTCCATCTTTTCTCCAAGGAACAATACGAATTGTACTGTGAGATGGGCTCCACGTTCCAGCTGTGTAAAATATGCGCTGAAAACGACAAGGATGTGAAGATTGAACCATGTGGCCATCTGATGTGCACATCCTGTCTCACTGCGTGGCAGGTGAGGTGTTGCCTCTTGTTTGTCTCCCTGAGTGCAACTAATTGCTTTCCAACGGAAACGCAGTGTGTCCTGTCCTCCTGTTCTGTTTCCTTCAGGTATGGAGATGAGGGCACAGATGCTTGTAGTTCAGAAACGTCAGTGCTAGTTTTCCCTTCCCAGGGAGAAGCTGCTCAGATGCTGTATCTCAGTATCTAGCCAAGAAGTGCAAGGACTTGCTAAAAAGTTGTTTTTGTACTCCGGAGTGAAAATCTTCCACTTTTATAGCACAGTTTGCTTTTCTCTCTTCCTCTCTGTAGCTGCCAAAAAGCAGGTTTCAACCTGCCTGTATATTAACCGTGTGTTTAATTTCTGCATCTTAATGGTGGTTGTAACAGATCTCTCCTCTGCCCTGAAGGAATCAGAAGGCCAGGGTTGTCCTTTTTGCCGCTGTGAAATCAAAGGCACGGAACCAATTGTTGTAGACCCATTCGACCCCAGAGGAGGAGGAGGATTGTCACGGCAAGGTGCAGAAGGAACTCCCTCACCCAACTATGATGATGATGACGATGACAGAGCAGATGATTCCCTCTTCATGATGAAAGAACTCGCTGGTACCAAAGTAAGGTGGCCTCTGTGTGCATTAGTTCACTCATACCAGCAAAAGTTTGTCCATTTTGTGCAGTGATCACCACAGCCAACCTCTTCCCAAGGTCACGATGACTAACAGGTTAGAGGGCAGGGTGTTTTGCTGAGTAAGACAGTTTGACTGTCATCTTTTTATCTGGTGTCTGATAAAACTGTATAATAAAGGTCTGATAGCTCTCTGCCATTAGTGCGCCTTCCTTCCAGGATATGTGTGCAGGGCAGGGATGCTTTATGGATCTGTGAACATTCTTTTCTCAGTGCGTATGGCTGCTCTTGCACATCTACAGTTTTGAAGCATTGTTTTGCTTTATTGGAAGGTGGTTTTGAATTTGGCTAATTTTCCATAGTTGAATCCATCAAAAGAAGCTGCTTTTCCTGCTCTGCACTGTTAACCTATGGTCAGATTTCTCTTTAGCCTGTGAAATCCTGTAAACTGTATTCCTGGGGATTGTTTTTGTATACATAGGTTGGGGAAGCAAAGCACAATTTCCTTGATGTGACATCCTGTTGCGGTTTGCAGCAGGCTGGTGTTCCATATTTGTTAGCATTAGTGAGTTCAAACATGTCTAAAGATTCTCAGAGTTACCAAGCACTAACCTTTCTCACAAAATAAACAGGGGAGAAGAGGCACTGTTCTGTTAGGTAAAGGAACAGCTTTGCAGGGACAAAAATGGACGCTTTGGTGCACGCTAATGATCGCTGCAGCAGCCATGACACTGTAGATGAGGTAGCTTGCACAGCAGTGCCTGCAGTGATAAGGAGGTTTTGCAGCAGATCGTGCCCTCTTGTGTTGAACAGCAAGCAAGCTTGTTGCTGCTCAGGGCTCGGCGAGGCGGGTTTGGCACTCCAGCAAAACAGCTTGTCTTTTATTGTGCCCCTGCTAAGCATGCATTTGAGGTTGTTTGCTGCAAGTCAAATGCTGTTGTGCTGTGAAATTACCTTAATTTACTAGTGTGCGGTTGTTAATATAATCATCTGTTACCAGTCGTGATACCGAAGCCGGTAAAAGTCACGGAGTTTGAAAGCCTCTCTAGAAAAGAGTTCTGCTGGGTTTTGTCGTTCATTATGTTCCCAATCTTCTCTTTCAGGTCGAGCGTCCTCCTTCCCCGTTCTCAGTAGCTCCGCAGGCCACCCTTCCTCCTGTGCCACCACGACTGGATCTTCTGCAGCAGCGAGTGTCCAATCCACCTGGGGCTTCCAGCCCCAGCACCTCTTCGAAGGTAAAGCGTGCTAATTGCCTTTTCACGTGCGATTTTGATGGGGCAGATGGGAAGGAGAGCGTTCTGCTGAATGCTGTGTGTTCTCTGTGCCATCCCTAAGAGCTCTCACACAAGGCTTTATATTCTTTCTGCCAGGCCACAAGAGCCCTTCTGTTCCCCACAAGAGCTTAGTCTGTGCTGAAAGTAAATGCTTCCTTCTGAAGTCCGTTGCTGGAGAGTCTCTATTTCCTATTTAGAAAACCTGTCTTTCTTCTCACTCATCCAAACAGTTGACAGAAGGAAGATGATCCTAACCTGAAGTGCTTGATCACTTAGGATGAACGACCAAGTGATCATTATTGCCTTTACTGATTTTCAGCCCCAGTCACTGCTGCCTGTGGCCCTTGGAGCTGCACTTACTGACCTGTATTTTGCTCTAGCTAGTGGCTAGATGTGGAAAGGTGTCACAAGCCTGTCCCAGTTTTTCTTCTCTTCCCAGACTTTTCCATTGATAGAGGAGTAAGAATGGAATGAACTGTGTGTGACTGGGTGAGATTAGCTGTTCCTGTGATAGATGAGCAGAAGGCAGCAGTGTGGTCTTGTTGACATTCATACATTGGCTGCTGAGATTCAGCAGCAGCTCTTCAGCTGGTTTGGGTGATCAAGTTGAAAGTCCAGACAGAAGAAAATAAGCATTTATGTGACATGCTGACTGATGAATGACAATTGTAAATAAGCTGCAGCTGAAGTTCTTTGAAATGATGAGTGTCCTTTGTTTGGAATCCAATCCAATACTGCCTCGAGAGTTTTTTTCCTTCAAGAAAGATGACCTGGTGTGTTCAGTGCCTAGTTGTTGTAGCAGCATGTGGTTATACTGCGTTCTCTTCTCAAGCTTTTAGAGAAGGTGTCTCTGGAGGGTTAACTTGGCGTTATTGCCCATCGGTTGAGATAATTTCTTGTAAACAAAAAGAAAAGAAACAAAACCGAACCTTCTGCCACCCGCTCCCAACCTTTTTCTGTTTTGTAGCTGCTGAACTACCTTTGCTAAGCAATGTTTTCGCATTCCTCTGCCTTCCAGGCTGCTCCTGGTACCCTTCACAAAGACAAGCCTCTGCCCATCCCACCCACGCTCCGAGATCTCCCGCCGCCACCGCCTCCGGATAGACCGCATTCCATCGGGGCCGATGCTCGGCCTCAGAGGCGGCCCCTGCCCTGCACACCAGCAGACTGTCCTGCGAGGGACAAACCACCCCCTGTGCCCTCCAACCGTCAGGGGGATCCCTGGCCCTCCCGGCCAATTCCAAAAGCCCCATCTGTAGCTCATAGCCCCGGTGACCATTGGCCTGGGAGAGAACTGTCAAACAGGCACTCGCTTCCTTTCTCTTTGCCCTCTCAGATGGATTCCAGGCCTGAAAACCATCGGCTTGGGAGCACGCTAAGCCTGGACAACCCAGTGGTGAGTGGATCTATTGGAGGTGAAGGCAGACTGTGGGGAACTGAGTCAGCCAAGGTGCCCTTTTCTCATTTGCATCAGAACAGGGCGTTCCTGTGCCAAGGGAGAGGCAGAAAGGAGCTGGTGATTGCCAGGCAAGGGAGAACAGTCAGAGGACTTCTTAGGGATGTGCTTTCCTGCCTCTTGGGAGCAGGGCTGAAATCTCAGCGTGTCATGCACAGTTACCTTTGAGCAGCCCTGAGCCACAATTTCACAAACCCTGTCCACCTCTGGATTTTGAAAAACCAAGGCTGTTTTACATTGGTATGCTGAAAAAGTATAATTCACACGTGTCAGAATTCAATCCTTTAAAACCTGCACACAGTAGCAGTGATTAACAAAGTAAAATCTGGGTCTGTTACTGTGAATAATATCCCGGTATGTAACTTGGTGGTCCACCATATTGCTCTTTAAGAGAAACCTGAGGCAGTTTGGCTTCCTTTGCTTACCATTTGCTTACTTTTTCCTTGTAAAATCTCCATCTTTCTTGAAAAAATAGAAACTGAAACAAGTACTTTTTTTAGCCAGATTGTCTAAGAAGTTGACACTAGTGTAGCTGTCACTCTGTTGCACTTGATTGGACTGGATGCACTTGGAGGTCTTTTCCAACCTCGGTGATCCCGTGATCTGTGATTCTGTCTCTGTGTGTATGTGCTTCTCTGCATCCTTTTGCTCTTTTCCCTTATTAACATTTTGGCCTTTGGGCCAATTTCAGCTGAGTTTGACAAAGTCATTGGAGTCTCAAAGATAAGAGTTCCTTTGGTTCTTGTGTAAACAGGCAGTTGGCGAGAGGAGAAAAACTCTGCTTGTGCTTCTCAGGAAGGGAAAACTAACACAGAACTGCTGAATTTCTAAAGTGACAGTAAATGTTTTTGGATAAATGAAGGTGTTTCATTCCTCAAGAGGGCATGTTGGGTGGCTGGCCGACAGCTTTGTGACTGCATTAGTAGACCTGGCATTTTTAATTCCTGGGTTGGCATTTTTTCTTTCAGAGCTTGAACACTGGTCCACCAGCAACCTCAGAATGTGAGCATCCCAAAATTAAACCCTCCTCGTCTGCCAATGCTATCTACTCCTTAGCTGCCAGGTATGCTGTTTGCTTGCAAAACGTGTTCTTTCATAAGTTACGGAAAGGTAATTGTAGGTCTCTGCATGCTGGTGGCAGAGGCAGAGTCTGACACAACTCTGTCCAGCCTTAGTTTCATTCTGTGATGATGGATTATTCAAAACACACAAGCAAGAGAAAGGAGTTGAAATCAGCATCCAGAGATCAGTGGCTGAGTGGTTACCTTTGGCTGTGGCAATAGGAAACAGGCTACAGTTGCTGCTAGCTCTCTTATAAATTTCCCTCTGAGTTGGCCTTTATAAATGCACGTTGCAAAGCAGGTGATGCATGATGTGCTGTCAACTGCTTTTTGCATAATGACCTTGTGTCAGTGCGACTTTGCAGCTGGGCTGCTGAGAATACCAAAAGCCAGATTATTTCTCTAGACAGTGTTAATGTAACGTGACTGCTTGTTCCTTCAGCTCTGGCTTTGAAAGGACACGTTGATATTAATTAGATTTAGTGTAAATGGTTTTTTTCCAGGTGTTTATAACCTGTTTATTCTGCCTCCAGACCACTGCCTGTACCAAAACTGCCTCCTGGGGAACAGTCTGAAAGCGATGAAGACACTGAATACATGTCACCCTCCTCTCTGCCAGTGGTGCCTCCAGCTCCTGCTGTACAAAAACCGGAGATCAAAATGCCTTTGGAAATGACTCAGAGTTTGCGGTGAGATTCTGTTTGCACGTGCCGTTCTTCCTCCTCGCTGCTCTGGGGAAGTGTGTTTGTTTAGTAGGGTAGAGGTTTTGCCTTCTCCGTTAGCTGAACTTCCCAGGTGGCACTCACCAGAGTGAACTAGAAATGAAATGTGGCTGCTGCTCTTTTGCATACTGTGTGTTTTCTCCCTCAGAGTTTTGGAGTGCGACCGACAGGCTGACGGCTGTACGTACGAAGCAATGTACAACATTCACTCCCAAGCAGTGCCCTCTGCTTTTGAGACCGTCAACACTTCTGGTGAGTGGGTGTGCTAAGAAAATCCCCACCGAAACCAAACAGCTGAGAAACTGGGATGCAATGGATTGACCCCAGTACCAGCCGGAATAGCGTTTAGCTTCTTGTGCTAAATGTTACTTGCTTTTGCTGTTAAAATAGACCATGATGTATGTGGAAGCGTTTGTATCTGCGCACTGCAAATTGCGTGTGGGGATGTTGGGGAGAAGCATAGCTGGAATGTACTGTAAAAATATCCAGCGGTTGTTTAACCGAATTGCTGTTTTGAAGACTTTGTTTTGTGGGCTTAGTTGCTGTAGGCAGCTGCAGCGGTTGTCAGCCTGCATGTATGGTAAATATTTTTCATCACATACTACCTTCTGGAAAGAGCTTCCATTGAATATGGGTTCTTGGCAGCAGAGCCTTAGTTCTGTGTCCTGTCAGTGTTTGCGGACACGGGAACAGAGTCTGCCTTGAGAGCCAGAGGCTCTGTTCGGCCCCAGAGCTCAGACTGCGCCTCTTGTTCCAGATGAAGGGGATCTGGCAGCAGCCACTGCCAGCAACGGCCCTGAGGAGTCAGAAAATGAAGAGGACGGCTATGATATCCCCAAACCACCACTACCAGTTGCTATTGCTCGTCGCACACTGTCTGATATCTCCAATGCCACACCTGCCTTCAGCCGAATGTCTTTGGAAAATGACCCAGTAACAGGTTAGAGAACAGCTGTGTTCTGGGTGTTCTTGTGGGTACTGATGGCTTGCTGCGCTTGAAACTTCTGTCACCGACTCAAGGCTTTGTGTGCAGGCTGTAAAATCAGCTTTACGAAGCAGAATTACACGGGTCCTTAATTGTTCAGTTTGATTTACCACTCGGAATGCTCTGCCTCGCTCATTTAAATCACCGAGCCAGCAAATCGTGATTAAATCACAGTTAGCAAAACCTGTTCTCAACTCAAAGGATATTCTTAAGCCACTCTGTCCTATAGGACGTGGATTCTGTTTCATACCAGGGCATGAAGCAGAGCTTCAGAAGTGCTGCTCACTGTTCAGGTAGCAGATGGGGTGGCTGGCCTGGCTTCTGCCTGGCTCCGAGGTGGTGGTTGCCAGCAGATGGCACAAGCGTACTGCTTGATGCTTTCAGTGTCTTTGAGTGAGGCCGTAGTGGCTCAGCATGGTCAGCTTTTTGTCCCCAAAGAAAAAGCAGAGGACATCTTGTCCTTCTGGCTGTGAGACACGTTCACCAAGGGGAAACCAAAACCTCGTCGCTCCAGGAGTGTTTGTGAATAATGCTTGGCTTCGTCCCTACGACTGCCCTGCAGCGCAAAAGGAAGCTCTGAAACTTCCTGTTGGGGTGCTCTGGGCCTCAGCACATCTGAACTCTGGCCATTTGCCAAGTAAGAGGAGTGAGTTTCTTGTTCCTTGAGCCTCCCATACCCAAGGCTGCTTGTCCCAGTGAATCTTCTATTCACCTGCTTTGCTAGCTCCCTTTACTGGAGCTCTCCCCAGCTCAGCTCAGAGTTTATTAGTTCAGATAAATGTATTAGCTGTTGCCACTCCTCCCTGCTCCCTGCCTTTGTCAGTGCCTCTGTAGAATATGGCTGGCAGGGAGAAGAAGTGCAAAGGGAGCTCACATGCTGCTCCCAGATGAACAGCTGAGCTTAATCATTGACCCTTCCTTGTTTATACAACCCTGAAATGATAGTGCTGTTGTTCTGCTTTGTAGTGGTAGGAGATCTGCTCATGAAAAATGCTGATGTTAGTGCTCTGGGAAGCATCTGCCATTGTCTGAAATGTTGGGTATTGGCTGCTGCTGAAGCCTGGTGCTAAGCAAGCCTGATTTCTGTGGGATACATTTTGGCAGATTGATGTTCTCATGCATTGTGCTCTACCATTTAGTTTCTTAATCATTTACCAAAAGAGCTGAGGGTAGTCGCCCTTTGAAATTGACCCGTGGTGTCTGAAATTGGAACCAGCTCGAGCTGAAACAGCTATTTCAAAAGACAGTTTGGGGGAGAAAAGCGGGTAGTCCTTTCTCTCCAATGTACAAAAAGCTTTTCATGAGTAAGAAGCTTGTACTGTGAGGATCAGGGAGATGAACTGTGTTGTGGTTTGGTGAGGAAGCCTCAGTGAATTTGGTTCCTCTGTCTTAGTGCTTTTGGTACAAGTCTTTTAGAAAAGCTCTACAATGATGGCTTCATCTCTGACCAGCGCTGCCCACTCCTAAAGAGGGATTGTGTGGGCGTTCTTAGCCATACAGATTTGTGTGCTGTACACAAGTTCAGCTGTTAGAGAACTCCATCCCAAGTACCTCGAGGAGTCATTCTGGAAGGCAAATACAACTTCTTTAAGGTGATGTCAAATATTCATCATTTGCAAAGTAGGTTTGGTGCAGTCTGTTGTGTATCCCCTGTGCCGTTTTATCACAGCAGGACTCTGTTTCACTCCAAGACTGATGCCTGAGCTCTGCTTACGTGGATGCATACCCCCCCCGGCCAAACTTTCCTTCCATTTTAGTTTAATAAATGAGCCTGACGTGCCCATCAAATAATGAATCCCGTGGCTGCTTTTGCGTACAACGAGGGAAGCTGATCTGATCTGTGACACTGCATGGGACAGCGGGCTGACTGGAGAAAGCAACGCCAGCTTCGGTGCTGTGTTTAAGTGCTACTTACCAGTCTGATGTCATTCTGTGTTCTGAGCAAGAGTCACGCATCCTTTCCCAAAGTGACACCTTTGTTTCTCCTTCCAGGTTTTTCGGATGGCTCTCAAGTTCCAGAAAGGCCTCCGAAGCCGCTGCCACGGAGAATCAATTCTGAGCGCAAAGCAGGGAGCTGCCAGCCAGGAGCAGCCAGCAGCAGCGCCGGGGCATCGCTGCAGCTCTCCAGCGAGATTGAGAACCTCATGAGCCAAGGCTACTCATATCAGGACATTCAGAAAGCTCTGGTCATTGCACATAACAATATTGAAATGGCCAAGAATATTCTCCGTGAGTTTGTTTCCATTTCCTCCCCTGCGCACGTGGCCACATAGCACATTAGCTCCACACCTAGAGCTTCTGTGGACCAACTGCCTGGGCAGCCGTAGCCCGGCTACGCACCAAAGGGGAAGGGGGTTCCTTTAGAGACTTCGTGCGGAGGTCAGCCCTGCCTCTTAAGAGAATCAGTTATCAGGTTTTTGTGGTTCCAGATTTCAAAGCAGTGAAATGGAATGGAGCGGAATGGTGTTTTATACAGTTTGTGTCTTGGAGTCCTTTACCCCTACCTCGTGTTTGAGAGAACAGATTTATTTCCAGGGTGTTCGGTAGAGGAAGGTTTCGTTAGGAGGGATCCCAGAGCTGATGCCCTGGAGGCTGGGGGGAGTGTGTTGTGCTGTGAATTCTAAGTGAGTGCTCTGAGAAACAAAGTCTCCCGGGTCGGTGTAGTGTGTCCTGTGGTTCATGGTACTAGGTTTGGACCTGTTCGCTGCTGTGTATCTGGCTCAGGCTTTTTAGAGCAGTTGAGAGGTCACTTTCTGCTGGGAATAAATAGGAGACCTTGGAAGAAATCGCTTGATTGCTTCCCGTTTGCCACGGCGTTTCCCTCTTACCTGTAACAATAGCATTTATTGCTTATGATTTGAGTTGTCCTTTTCTGCTTGGAGATAGCCTGACCAGCATCTGCCAGGCGTTTTGGATCTTGGAGCTGGATTTCTGTCGTAAGCGTCCTCGTGCCAGCTGAGCTGGCAGCACCAGATTCCAGGGAGCAAGATGTGCTGAAAGCTCTGCATGTTTTGGATAGGTGGGAAGAAGCTGAGCCGAGAGCAGAGAACTGGCTGCTGCTGCTCCTTTTGTAGCCTTGAGCCTTTCGTGCTTTCGGTGCTCCAACTTGATTGCAGCCCTGTTGGGCTTGAGCAGCATCACCAGATGCTCCCACGCACTCTTTCTCTAGGAATGTTGCACCTGGTAAATACGATGTTTTATTTATCTTAACTGCATGGTGGCTGTCGCAGGCTCGTGGCCTTCACTCACATTCCGTCGTCTCCTTCAGACAGCTTTCTTGGGAGCCAGTTGTCTTTGTGCCAGGCTGCTTTGTGGGATTGGTAGATGCAGCTGATGTGTTCGTTGGTATCTTACCTGCTTTGCAGTAAAATAAACGCAGCAGTTCTCTGCATGGCTATGGAAACAACACGGGGGCTCTTCTTTGCACTGCCCTTACTCCAAGGAATTGCCAGAGCTTGTGTTGAAGCAGATCTGGGAAACCTCTGCATTTGTAAAACAATCACACTGAGCTTTACAACTCAGTACTGGGCAGTTACTTCACAAAAACCTGACTTGCATACTCAGCTACTTAACTCTGTGCATAATTTGCCTGGTGTGTGAGAAGCATAGTTCCTCTGGAGGGGATTTAAATGGAGTAGGGATCCGCAGGTCACAGCCTGCTGGATGAACGGTGCTCTGTGCACACCAAGGGGCTGCTCGCCTTGCACAGCATGTCCTGCATTACTTGCATCACTGAGAGGGCAGCAGCAGTCACTGGGCAAAGGGTTATGATGTGAAATATTGCTGGAGTGCTGGTGGCTGTTGGATGCAGTTGAAGCTTTTAAAGGATCTGGTTGCTGCTTCCAGATCTGAGCGAAGCAGCTTGCAGTTTGCAGAGGGGACTTAACTAATGTTAGCACAGGAAACTAAGCATCAAACGTTTGTTCTGTCTGGAGTATTGGTATTTCTCTAAATCTGCAGCTTTGTAAATTGATAACGTGGGGTCCAGGCAGTTTAAAAGCATGAGCTGTCTCTCCTCACTCCCCTCCTTTCTGTATTTCTCTGAAGCTGTAAGGAGATCTCTTAAGTGCAACACTTAAGGCCATCACTGCTGTTGCTATTTTGGGGCTGGGGCTGAAATTGCAAATGCGGCACGCTGCTGAGATTGCTGTCAGCCAGCAACGTGCTCTGCAGTGCTGCAGAGAGGTCAGGCAGCCAAGAACAGGGTCTGGCCTGGCAGAGAGGGCCGATGTCTGTGCATGCTGTGCTCGGGGAAGCAGAGCTGTTCCCTCTCCTGTGCCCACAGGTGCAGCAGTCAGCAGTGCCCTGACCCTTCCCTGCTCTCACCGTGCTCAGTGATGCCTGGCAGTTTTTGTGTCTGCAGAAGATTCTTGTGAAGCGAGTCCAGCACCAGCACTGCTGAGCAGATACCTGGGCAACCCTGGGTGCTCTCGCTGCCCATCTGCATGTTGCAGTTGTGAGCCTGACCATCCGGCCCTAGTGCTCGGGTGTTGTTTTCTGGCTTTCTCCTGGAGACCCACATAAAAAACGTGTTGTGAGGGAGCACTGCTCTTTATTTCCCTCCTCTCCAGTGCTGCCATTCACTCCGTGTTGGTGTTGGAGCCACTTCAGTTCTGCCTTGCTGTGTAAACTCAGCCTAAGTGTGCTCAAGTGTGGCGTGAGGCTGCAGCACGCAGGCAGGGCTGCTGCTGCCAGGGCTGCTAGGAGCTGAGTGCAGCCAGCTGGAAAGCCTTAACTCTCGTCCTGCACAGCTTGTGCCATTGGAGTGGTGATGCCCCATCCCCTGCTAGCCCTTGGTTCCAGGCTGGCCATGATGCTGAACAACCCACACCTAGCAGAGCTTTATGCAGGCCTGTCTCCGGGGCTGTGTGTGCCAAGGGACGTTCCCGCGGATGTTGTTCCAGGTATTAGAGATTAGAGAGAGCAATCTTTGTGGCATGTATCACTAACTTTTCTGCATGTGTCCTTACTGTGCACTGTTTCTGTCTCCAACTGAGTTAAGAAACTTAAGCCTTGGCTTTTCTTCCTTAGATGTGTAATCGTTCGCTCGCACCACTGAAGTGCAGCAGAGTCCTGCCTGTGTTGTATGGCTGTGCTCTGTGAAGTCCACCCAGGCACTGTACAGTGTATTTTTCTTACTGTTTTTCTTTCAGAAAGGTGAGCCTGATGCTATTTTCTCTTTCTTTCCCTTCACCTCCTTGTTCTTTATTCTGAAGAAGTTCACTTTGTGACGCTACTTTAACAAGAGAAACCCAAATGTCTCGTGCCTTTCTTAAGGGAATGCTGTGTCACCGGGCTGGATCTGGGTATTCCTCTGTGGAAAGGAAGAGCCCCGTGCGTGCTGCTTTTGAGATTACTTTAAAAGGTGTGAAAAGGAGGGGCGAGGGAGATGGGCAGTTGTCACTTCAACACTGTCTTTTGTAGCATTTCAGCTGTGGAGGTTTCCTACTCTACCTGTTACTAACAGTGACATGTCTGCACTGGTGCTGCACTAAGCTCGGTGTGAAGGTGGTAGAATTGTAGGAACAGGATTGGTTTTGCTTGTAACAAAATACTGTTTCCACCCTCCCCACCCCCACCCCAACCTGCCAAGCCAGGACACAAAGCAAGCAGAAAACCCTTTGTGCAGTGAGGGCTGGGGCACAGAGCGTGTGGGAGCAGCAGGAAAGCAGCGCGCATCATCCATCGTGTGCCCCTCTGACTTGGTGAGTTGGATGCCACCACAGCTGTACGGGATCCTGCAATGAGACATATCCTGTCAGGAGTGTGCTAGAGCTTGTCTGCTGCACTGCCCTGCTCCGCCTGTCCCTGCACGAGCAGCAGGTTTAGGCGTGCAGCCTCCCAGCAGCCCTGCTTTCCGCATAAGGGCTCTGCTGCTCGCCCTTTGCTGAGCCCTCCCCGAGCAGAACAGCGTGCTGCTCCCTGCATGAGGCTCACTGCATTACTGTAGCCAATCCTGAGGCAGGGTCGTTACTGTACGTGGTTTTTGTTCGGTTGGTTGGTTGGTTGTTTGTTTCCCAGTGGAGCAATTCCAAATGCAACTCCCAGGGCACTTCCTTCAAGGTGCCACATTGGAAATTAGAGGGGAATAAGGACGCTTATTCTTAAAGAAATTCCTCCTAGAAATGTTTTTGGTTTTGTTTCGAAACTCCTGGTGGGGGAGGAACAGTTGTTCTCTCCCTTGAATGACAAACACCCATTTGTATAATATCAGTGTTAAAAATGCTGAGATTTTCACACACCACACAAAAAAAAATATTTAAAAGAAAAAGAAGTATAATAGTGTCATTAATATAAAATATAATAGCAGTATTTAATCCTTTCAGATCTGTAAAGAATAAGGAAAAACAGAAGGTAAATATTCTTACAGAGAGTAGCTGAGCTTTAAGGTTCACTTGGTTTAAAGTCCTCATTTTGTTTGCAAATGCATTGTTAATGTTTAGAGGTTATACTAATGTTATTTATTAATTGTTTCCATTCTTGTGTGCTGCCCACTAAGAGCTTCTTTGGGATTTCATTCACCTGTGTCAGTAAAAAGAGAGAAGAAAAACGAAACAAAAGTTTTATTTTTAAATAAAATTTCCTTTGTTGTAGCAGATGGGCTGCGTTGTGTTGGTTCTGTGAGTCCTGGCAGAACATCCAAGCTGGACTCTGCCTGATCAGAGCACCCGAGTCTGGGATGGGAAGTCAATGCTATTAAGTCCTTTGGTAGAGCGTATTGTATCGTACTAATCTTAACAGGTTCTAGAATCCATAAGAATCTGTGAGTCTGAGAGTCACATCAGCAAGTTTGTTCCTATGCTTGAAGAGGAAAGGAATCTGCCACTGGTGTCTGCAGTGCTGGCTGGGGGATCCTGAAGCATCAGTCTTACTCTGCTAGAGCCCACCTGCCTCTCACAAGGTCCATTAGTCTATCACAGTAGATGCTAATATCTCTTCTTACACTTGCTACATCTCGTTTATAAATCTATCTCTTACGTAGTTGTGGAATGCAGAAAATTATATAGAGAGATCAGAGGTGATGTGTAGACGTGCGTCGTACAGCATATCTAGTGTTCTCTTGAGGTATAATGAATGCATCGCGTCCAGTGAACCCTGCTGGGCCTGTGGGCTTTTACAGAGGCAAAGATGCTTTTAAACCTCTGCCTGCCCTGAGTGAGTTGTGTGTTATGGGCTTAGATGGAGACGTGAGGGGCTGGGGGGTCCAACAAGGTTGGGAAGAGTGCCTGGGCTGTGCTACACTGTGATGCACTGATGGGCAAAGGGCCTGTTGCCAGGTGATAGGCTGAAATGAGGACATACTGTGCCAAATGAAGTTGAGTAGTCAGTTGGGGGTCAAGTGAAGACACTGGGCTCAGAGGAGGTCGCAGGAGGTCACGTCACAGAAAATACGTGGTTCTAAAGGTCAAATGAGGTTAATAGGGGTCAAACGAGGACACAAAGGTCAAATGAGGTCACTGAGGTCAAGCGAGGTCAAGTCACCAAAAAATAAGTGGTCCTAAAGGTCAACTGAGGTTAATTGGGGTCAACTGAGGACACAAAGGTCGTATGAGGTCACAGAGGTCAAACAAGGTCAAATCACATACAATAAGTGGCCCGAAAGGTCAAATGAGGTTAATTGGGGTCAAATCAGGTCACAAAGGTCGTATGAGGTCAGAAAGGTCAAGCGAGGTCAATCATAGAAAATAAGTGGCCCAAAAGGTCAAATGAGGTTAATTGGGGTCAATCGAGGACACAAAGGTCAAATGAGGTCACTGAGGTCAAGCAAGGTCAAGTCACCAAAAAATAAGTGGTCCTAAAGGTCAACTGAGGTTAATTGGGGTCAACTTAGGACACAAAGGTCGTATGAGGTCACAGAGGTCAAACAAGGTCAAATCACAGAAATTAAGTGGTCCTAAAGGCCAAATGAGGTCAATTGGGGTCAAACCAGGACACAAAGGTCAAATGAGGTCACATAGGTCACGTAAGGTCAAGTCACAGAAAAATAAGTGGTCCTAAAGGTTAAATGAGGTTAATTGGCATCAAATGAGGTCACAGAGGTCAAATGAGGTCACAGAGGTCAAGCGAGGTCAAATCACAGAAAATAAGTGACCTAAAAGGTCAGCTGAGGTTAATTGGGGTCAACTGAGGACACAAAGGTCATATGAGGTCACAGAGGTCAAATGAGGTTAATTGGGGTCAAACGAGGACACAAAGGTCAAATGAGGTCACTGAGGTCAAGCGAGGTCAAGTCACCAAAAAATAAGTGGTCCTAAAGGTCAAATGAGGTTAATTGGGGTCAAATGAGGTCACGGTGGTCAAATGAGGTCACAGAGGTCAAGTAAGGTCAAGTCACCAAAAAATAAGTGGTCCTAAAGGTCAAATGAGGTCCCTTGGGGTCAAACGAGGACACAGGAGGTCACAGAGGTCAGCTGGACATGAAATCAGTGGTTTGAGTTGTCCGCAGGTTAATTTCGGTCTCCAATGACCCGGGTTTGGTTCCCACTGGGTGCCTTCGGCCCAATGAGTGGCTCATTGTGCTCCTGTGAAGCCAGGCAAGCCGAGCTGCTGTCATAATCTGCTGGTCACTAATAGCTATCAGTGCTTTATTAGTATCTGCAGGGGCTAGAAATAAACTAAAACGGTAGCTACAGTAGAACCAATCAACTTCAGTAATTATCTACCGTCATTATGATGTTAGAATCTGAGATTCTTGTTAGCAGTTTGTCTCAGATCTGTGAGAAACTGAACGTATTTCTTTATATTAGTGTTGCTGCCATTGCCTCCTACAAGCCCTCACTGTTCTCATAAGCTACTTTACCCATTTTAGTATCAATGGTACCATTACCTCTACTAGTAAGAATTATCTGCTGCTATCCCAAGGACCTAATACCTGAATGCCAGTTATAATTGGGATCCTTTAAGGGCAAAAGCCATTAATGATAGCTAAGTGCAGCTCTATGAGCTATCAATGCATGGATCTCTTTTCACTTCTCAGCTGAGTATGGATTTATCAGTTGCTACCAAAAGCGGGTACGGATCCATCAGCTGCTGGGATCTCAGCACTTGGCCATTCCCAGCACTGGGAACCCGATGGAACAAAGCAGAGCATCATCACCCAGGAACAAAACCACCACCACGTGTTGAACCCCTGGTACTTTTATTTTCACATATATATATATATATATATATATAAAAAAACACCAAACAACCCTTGCAAATATCAGACAATAAACTCCTGGAAATGTACACACCATCCAACAGAAATATATATAAACCAAAGCGTCTGTTTCGACAACACTTGCAGCTCACGAGTGCAGCTTCTTGGAGGTGGTGGTGGCAGGGGGGGGGGACGGCTGTCCCTCCTCCCAGTGACCTGAGGTCCTGCTGCAGTGCAGGGGGGGGCAGAGGAGCGCTGGGTTGGGCAGGGCAAGGAGGGGCAGAGGAAGGGCTGGTGGGGAGGGCTTTGCTTGTCCTGATCCCTCCTGTTGGGGTGGGGTGGGGGGGGGGGGGGGAGAAAGAAATGAAGCAGTTTTCCCTGGGGCTGATAGAGGCGAAGAGTAAAAAGGGGTAAAGGAAGGAAGAAAGGGGGGAAAAGAGAAAGGGGGAAGAAAAAAAAGAGGAAGGGGAGGAAAAGGAGAAAAAAATGGTGAAAGGAAAAGGGAAGAGAGGGGAAAAGAGGTGGGGTGGGAAAAGGGGAAGGGGAAAGGGGGGGGGGAATGGGGTAGGAAGAAGGGAGGAAAGGGGGGGGGGGGACAAAAAAAGTGAAAAGAAGGGGAGGAAAGGGGGGGAGGAAAAGGGGGGGAGGAAAAGGGGGGGAGGAAAAGGGGGGGAGGAAAAGGGGGGGAGGAAAAGGGGGGGAGGAAAAGGGGGGGAGGAAAAGGGGGGGAGGAAAAGGGGGGGAGGAAAAGGGGGGGAGGAAAAGGGGGGGAGGAAAAGGGGGGGAGGAAAAGGGGGGGAGGAAAGGGGGGGAGGAAAAGGGGGGAGGAAAGGAAAAAGAAAGAAGGAAAGATGACGAAATGAAGAAAAAAAAGGGAAAAGGAAAAAAAAAACCAAATCCAACCCTGAGCCGTCGCTGCCTGGCGCTGACCTCGCATTCCTTCGGCTCACACCCAGACTCAGCCCACTGCCGCCAGCAGCCGCGCATTCTCCCTGCAGCGATCCCAGCTCCCTGCCCCTGCTCAGCAAAGCCCGAAACCTGGGGAGCTCAGAGCTCAGGCACCTGTCTGAGAGCAAAGCCCGGCCCTGCACTAAGGGCTCGCACAGCCCTCCCCCATATCCCCTAACAGAGCCCTTCCCCCCCCAGCTGCCATGCCTTCCACCCCCATGCCTGCACGCTGCCCGGGGCATCCTGCTGCAAAAGCGACGTCCCATCAGCTTTTCTAAGCCAAGTTTTGGGGTAAAATGCATCCAAACCTCCTCACACACGTACAGAACAGATTTCCATTAAAAACAAAACGAAAGGAAAAAGAAACAAGCCTCCAACCCTTCCATCAGGTAGGTAAGCCCAGTGGGTTGTGAGTATTGCTGTTGGCTTCTCTGTAGCAGTAAGCGAAGTCTGCTGCTGAGCCGACAACCCGCCAGCCCGCTGTGAGCTGTCGGGGGGGGTCGCTGCCTCTGGCTGTGCCCCCCAGGTGTGGGGCAGGGTGGGATAAGGCCATCCAAGAGCAGGAAAGGATCGAAGGAAGAAAGCACTTAGGAGATCGCCCTCTCTTAGTTTCTCAGATCGATGTATTTCTCGCTCTTCAGGCCAACGAGAAGAGAAAAGGGGAGGGGGGAGGGGGGAAGAAAAGCAGTTAGTTAACAAAACAGGTTGGGCTAAGAACAGGAGTGTGTACCATTCCCAGGGCATGGGGCAGCAAGCAGTGAGCTGTGCTGGCAGCAGGAGGGGCTGCGGCTATTCTAATCTAAGGCAAACAGAAGTGCAGCCTGCTCAGTGCTGCTCCATGGGATGAGCACACAGAGCCCAGCCCTGGCACCGTGACAGCCTGGCATGGGAACAGCTCCTGCAGCCCCCGGGGGCTCTCAGCCCTGGGAGTGCCATCTCAGCCTGCACTGGGCTGAGTTCTGCCAGGGCTGGTTGTGCAGTCGCTTCCCCAGCACCCCTGGGGCAGCCCCAGCAGAAGCCTGCATGGAGCACAGCCAGGCAGCTGTTCCCCGAAGTGCCAGGGCTGGCACAGAGGAGAGCTGGCAGAGCTGCCCTGCATATCCTCAAAGCAGCACATCATCCCCTCCCCTCCCTCCCAGCCCCTCCTCGAGCGCTGCTGATTGATGATGGAGGCCCATGCATGGTGGAGAGGGCTGCGAGAGGAGGAAAGTGTTACCTGGAGCACCTCTGGCTGCCGCTCAGCTGCAGCACAGCCCTGGCCCCAGCTCACGATGCTCGGTCCTACCTGGTCAGCAGCCGACCTCTTCTCGCCGTTGGCACCCTGCAGGAGCCCCGCCTCTTCGGAAAGTTTATTTGACTTAACTTCAACTACATTCTTGTCTTTACGTGCCTCTGGCTTTGTGCTAGGGGAGGGAGGTGACAATTTTGAGACATCCTTGCCATAGCCAAGGGCACGTGGCTGGGGGGAGAGAGGCCAACCGAGCCCCCGGGCTCCACCTCGGGGGATGCTGTGGGGCAGGGGACGGCTGGGGACGATGCTCCAGCTGGGGGAAAGCCCTGGGCTGTACGGCCCCTCCCTGGGGATGGGTCCTTTGGCTGCTCTAAAGCTCTGCTCCTTCCTCAGCGTGGGAAGCTGGAAGCGGCCCAGATTGCCATGCTAGGCAGGGTGAGGTGGGATGGGATGGGAAGCGGTGGTGATGGCAAAGCAGCTCTGCCTCGAGGCTGACGGTGCTTACATGTCCTGTTTGCCGCTGCGGCCACATGAGATCTTGCCTTTCTTGTGCAGGAAGTAAATGATGGAGCCCAGCACGGCCACCACGAGGATGCAGACGATGATGGCCACGATGATGATGCCTTTGCTCTCTGATGTCTTTTGATCTAGATATGAGAGAGGAGGAGGTGAGCTTGCATCACAGCTGCTGTGCTCCTAGGGGTAAAGAAAAGGAGCTCCTTCCCCAGCAAAGCACCACGGGACTCCCTGCTGTCTGCGGGCCGGAGATGTCAGCATGGAAATCAGAGAACCATGAAGGTCGGAAAAGACCTCTACCACCACCAAGTCCAACCCCAACCCATCCCCAACCCTGTCTCCAAGTGCCACATCTCCACAGTTCTTGTAGAGCTCTGGGGATGGTGACACTACCACCTCCCTAGGCAGCCTGTGCCAGCTCCCAAGCGTGCTGCAAGCTCACAGTGCTTCCTGCAAGCCCTCCCAGCCATCCCTTTGCACCCTTGCCTTGCAGGAAGCTTGCTGGCCTTGCTGGGCAATGGAATGAGACCAAAGAGCAGCTTTTCCACCCCTGCAGGTGGAGACAGAGCCTCATTCCCTGTTTGAACAGGGAGAAGAGCAGCAGTTGCAGGAGGCTCCCTCCTCAGGCGAGACAGCAGCATAACTCTTGGTGGCACGGAACAGACAGAGCAGAAACGGGGGCAGATGAGGCTCACCCAGCAGCTGGATGTGCTTCTCGCTGACCCCCAGCGCGTTGGACACCCGGCACATGGCTCCTGCCCGCAGCAGGTCGTGGCTCACACGCACCGTCAGGTTGCTGGCAATGTGCTGGTCCTCCATGTACTCATGGGTCTGTAGGGATATGGGAAAGCACAGGGCTCAGCACCCATGCACAGCCCCCATCCCGAGAGCCTCCCACACCCCCTCACCGTCCCGTTGATGCTCCAGCGGACAGAGGGCCGGGGGAAGGCGATGGCTTTGCAGGTCAGGTTGATCACTTCGTCCTGCTGCACGTACAGTGGGGAGCTGATGGACACAATGCGTGGTTTCCCTGCGGGGAGAGACAGTGAGTGTCTGCTTCTCCCCATGGGATGGGGCCGATGGAAGCAGCACGGTGCTCACCCCATGTCCATCCTTACCCTGCACAGCCACGGCCACCTGCTTGCTCTGCTCCAGACCTGGCACACTGCGAGCCTGCACCTTGCAGCTGAAGTTGCTGGAGGTCTCAAAGGTGAGGTTGTTCAGGAGGAGCTGGTTGCCTTCCGCCACCTTCCTGCCCTGTTGGAGAGGGAAACCCAGGGCTGGGGGTCAGCACCTCCCACATTCCATGGCAGGAATGGGCAAGGGGCACCCCAGCACAGCACAACCCGTGCACTGCTCACCCTCGCGTCCCTCCATTGGTAGTCCAGGGCCACGGGGCTGTGGGCACTGCAGCTCAGCCTCACGCTGTCCCCTTCATGAACAGGTGAGGACGGCTCCATCCTCACCTGGACCCCTTCGATGTCTAGAAGAGGGATGGGGAGCAGGGCAGCGTGAGCAGAGGGATGGGGCACCACCCACAGGGTGCACAGCGTCCTGTCCCCCAGCCTTACAGTTCACCATCAGCTCCACATCCCCTTCGTGCTGTGTCATATCATCCAAGTCCAGCGTCTGGCACCTGTACAGACCGCTGCTGCTCTTGCTGACATTGTGCAGCATCAGCACCCCATTGTTGGTGTCCTCCAGCGAGGTCACATCCTGCCAGCTGTCTTCCAGCTGTGGGCACGGGGACAGCACAGCCCTCAGCCCCTCCATCCTGGGACAGGGGATGCCGAGGGAGAGGGGCCAGACCCACCCCCCCCTCCCTCCTCACCCCTCTCTTGAAGAAGCTGAAGACAGGCGCCGGATTCCCATCAGCATCACAGACCAACTTCACATCATCCCCTTCCTTCACCATCCCCGAGTCGGTCACCACGCGCAGCTCCACATGCTCTGTGGGGTCTGTGGGAGGAGGGAGCGGGCAGGATGGGTGTGGGTCCCCCCTCACCCCCGCAGCGCTGGGAACAGCCCTTGGGCCCCGACTCACAGAACACAGTGACGTTCACCCGCGGAGAGTCCTTGGTGCGCATCTGTCCCCGCAGCCAGTAGTGCACAGTGCAGTGGAAGAGGGAACTGCGGTCCTCCCGCGTCACCTTGCCGAAGAGCGTGCTGACCACCGTGTACAGCCCATTCGACTGGCGGACCAACGTGGTCAGGATCTTTGTCTCTGCAGGAGATGCAGCCGCTGTTCCCAGCCCACGTGCACAGAGGGCACGGGTATCTCGTCCCTCTCTGACGGAGGGATGAGGTTCTCCATCCCCATCCCCACCCCAACTTACTGTCCTCCTCCTGCAGCAGCGGCTCCCCGTTCTTGTACCAGGTGATGTTGGGGGATGGGAAGCTGTTCTCGCTCGTGCACTGAGCAATCTGCAGCAGCAGGGAGCACGATGGGCACGGCACAGCCCTGGGGGTGCCCCTATGGGGATGGGGAATTGGGGACCTCTCCTCACCTCCGTCATGTCATTGCTCTGTGCAGGGATGCCGGCCGAGTTGGGTGTGATCTCAGGGGGAGCGGGGATCTCTGGAAGAAGCCACCCCATGCATTAGGAGGAACAGGACAGGATCCCCAACCCCACGCCGCAGCTGCCCTATCACTCACTGTACGTGTAGAGCTCGGTGTGGTTCTCCCCCACGCCCTGGCCGTCCGCCCCAACCCGGCAGATGAAAGTCCTGGCGTTGTCTTGCCTGGTCACCTTGCTGATGGACAGGGCTTTGTCCTCCCCTACCGACAGCCTCTCGCTGTACTCCGTTTCATCTATCCGCGCTCCACTGGCGGTGATGACGCACAGCCTCACCCGATTGGAGTGACCGTGGTTGACCTGGGGACCAGCCTGATGTAGAGCCCCGGGGACAGCCCCGGCTTGGCCACCCAACCCCACAGCACTCACATAGAACCACTCGACAGAAGTGAAGGAGACATTCCCAGGGAAGGAGTAGCTGCACTCCAGTCTGGCCGTGCTCCCGATCTCCACTTCCAGCACTGCTGGCATGTAGACCTCCGGCCTGCCGGCTGCACCTGGGGGAAGAACAGCACCCTCACACCACATCCCCAGCACAGCAGGGCCAGGGCTCACCCCAGGACTGCAGGTCTCCACCGCCTAGAGCCAGCAACCCGAGCACCCTCCCTGCAACATACCCAAGGTGAGCTCCTTGTTATATCCCTGCTTGCAGCATGGGGGCCTGCAGCACTAATGGAGCACCTGGCCATGCTCCAAGGTAATGGCTATTGATCCAGGGCCCAGAGTGCTGCCCTGCTCTGGGGCTGAGCAGCCTCAGCTGGGCACAGCGTAGAGCAGAGCTGTGTCACGGCATGGCTGGCACACCAGCAAAGCAATGAGGTGTGCATGCCCCGTGCAGTCCCCCAGGATGGGATGGCAATGGGGAGCCCAGAAACGGGTCCAGCAGTGCAGCACCCACAGCCCAGCCCACGTATGAGAACGGGAGATAAGAGGGATGCAGGAAGGCAGCTGTGTCAACAGCCACCTGATAGCACTGCTCGGTGACGGCCACACAGGCTCACACGGGCAGCAGCTTCAAAGGGTAATGCCGTGCCCATAGAATGCTCTCCGTGTGAAGTGGGCACACGGTGGCATGGCCCCAAAATGCAGTCCCTTTCTGCCACAGCCAAGGGGCTGGCTCACACCACCAGCACAGCTGGGACACCGCAGCAGCCCAGTCCTGCCCTCACCCCTTCCATAGGCACAGGGCAGCTGGCACTAAGCAAAGGGACAAGCAGAACAGCGTGCAGGAAAGGAGGAGTTGGAAAAACAGGTGAAAGCCCCAGAGATAAAGCATGCATTGGGGTCAGGAAACTGGACTGAGCGCATAACCGGAGGCACCTGGCCCTGAGCTGGCACAGCTGGGCACCTGCAGACCTGGGCATGCCAGGCTCTGCTCCCCAGCCCCGTGCAGAGGCAGAGCTGTGGCAGGAAAGCTGCAGCTCACAGAGCTCACCCGCTCAGCATGACAGCCCCCATCCTGGCCAACAAGCAGCCGAAACCATGAACTCAGAGCTGGGGAATGGCTGGCATCCGTGGCTGGCAGCAGGAACTCCTCCTGCCCATTTGCTGCCCTTGAAGAGGCGAACAGGGAGACTGCAGCCCCCTCCCCACCTCTCCCTGCTCCCCACCTCCTTCGGGACAGGCTGGGTACCCGGGATGAATGGCTCAGCCAGGCACCAGGCTACAGGGAGCACCTGGTGACACGGCAGGCACTGCTGGATAAGGACACAAGGACAGCCCCTCAACCCAGCAACGGGCACCAAAACAGGGCTGGAGAACTATTGGCCATGCACAGGCTGCAGAGCTGAGCTCCAGCCCATAACAGCGAGCCCTGAGCGGCTGGCACAGCTCCAAAGGGAGACCTCGAGATGTGGAGGGGCCGCCTGCAGCAAGCGAGCCGGGAAGGGAGGAGAGCCCCCGTGCCTTTCCATCTGGCTGGCGGACAGCCGGCCGGCAGCCAGCGCTCCACAAGAACAAAGATTTGCTTTTAGAGCAGAGGAAGGGGGTGGGGAGCAGCACGGCCCCTCCAGCAGCCTTCTGCGGAGCTGAGGTGTGCAGGCAGCACACGGAGCAGAAGGGCATGGTGGGGGGCTGCAGCGGGGTTCTGCTTCCCTCTCGGGGGGAGCAGCTGCTGCCAGCTCCACGCTGTGCCAGAGATGGTGATGGAGCCAATGCTCTGCTGCCATCCCACACCCCCCCAGCAAACTCCCCCAGCTGCGTGCAATGGGAATGGCAAATCTCACACCCTCTCCGACCCCAACCCTATCCAACAGCGTGATGCCAACAGCCCCGCTGCATATACCCCCACTTAGGGGTGCACAGCAAGCCGCCAGCCTGCTTGGGAACGGCTTTGGCCCCAGCCCCTCGTGCTTCTGGGAAGCATCAAGCCCTTCACGGCGGCTCTGCTCGCCAACACCGCGGTGCTGCCAACCAATGGGTGCTTCACTCGACACGTGTGCTGCGAGGAAGGGGATCCCAGCACGGGCTGGGGGTGGGAGCTCAGCTCTCGGCTCTCCCGCAGCACCCAGGCCTCGGTCAGGGCAGGGTTACCCCATGCTGTGCTGTAGACGGGCAGAGGCGAGGCGTGGGGACCCCTGGTATGGGGAGGGCACAGTGTGGGGCAGGAAGCACAACCCATAAAACCAGGGGAAAACGGACTGGAAAGAGGATAAAAAAAGAAAGAGCTTAAAAAGCCAAGAGAAACACGGCGCTTGGGGAAAAACTCCTTAGAAGGAAAGGGGTGGATGCTTCCTAACAGCTTGACCGATGCACCCTGTGCACACTGGACACACGTGTGGGCACGCTGCCCTCACCTCTGCCCCATGGAGCATGGCCACAGGAGTGGGGCTACCGCCAGCCACCTGCCCATGGCCACCGGGGATACAGAGGGCATCCCTCACCTTGCACTGCTTTAGGGGGCTGCAAAGTGGCCCCAGGGACAGCACGGGGCACTCCCAGCTCTGCACACACACATCCACTCCTGAAGCAGAGCCTGGGGACGTGCAGGGCGGGGACAGGCTCGGGGTGGAGGGGGGGGGGGGGGGGGGACTCTGCTCCCACCCCGCTCCCCCGCACCACGGTTTTAGCATTCCTGGACTCTGGCCAGGCGGTGCCCGAAGGGCGTCAGCTCCCCCGGCTGTCTGCACTCAGCCCGGGAGTGAGGAATGGCCCATGGGGCCCTTCAGCTCCATTTGGGGAGGGGGTGCAGCACAGCCCCCAGCCACACGTACCCCAACCGCGGGAGCTGTGCCTGGCCACATCCCAGGCACAGGGAGAGGGAGTGGTGGGGAAGGGGTTCCCTATGCATGGGGAGAAACCTGCGCCTTGCACCCCGAGAGTCACACACCGAAAGCAGAGCACCATTTCCCAGCGCTAAAGCAACTGCACCCTGCGGTCTCCCAGCTCACAGGGGACCGCACCCCGCAGCACGACCCAACAGCAGTCGGCACCCAAAAGCAGACGCTTTCCATGCTGCGCCCCAAAACAGATGCACTCTGTGCCCTGCTGCAAAAGCAGCTGCACCCCAAAAGCGGCTGCACGCCGCGTCCCACTCTGAAAGCGGATGCACCCCGGGAGCAGCCACACCCCGCGCTCTCCCATCCCGCAGACACCCTACAAACCAACCGCATCCCAACAGCGAAGCGCCCCTCGTTCCACCCCAAGCCGGGTTGCATCCCGCGCCTCCCCAGAATACCCGACGCGCTCCGCTTTCCCCCCCCCCAGGTATTCCCGGTGCCACACCCCGCAAACAGCCCCGCACCGCCGCAGGTGCTCCCAGACCCCTCACCCCCACCAACGCCGACCCCCGGCCCCACTCACCGCAGCACAGCAGGAGGCACAGGAGGGGGCAGCAGCCCCAGCCGCCCCCCCAGCCCCAACCGCAGCGCGGGGCCGCCCGCCGCCCCCCAGCCATGCCCGCTGCCGCCGCCGCCGCCCGCCCGCGACTGAGCGGGACCCGCGGGCTGACGTCAGGAGGAGGAGGAGGAGGAGGAGGCGGGGAGGAGGAAGGCGCGGTGCTGCTGCCCCCCGCCCGCGGCCCCTTATCCCCCCCCAGCGGTAGCGCGGCGCCGAGCTGCTCTCCTCTCTTCCCCCCCCTCCACCCCGCCTCCCACCCCGATGCCGGCTCGGCTCTGCTCGGTTCGGTTCCGGCGTCGGGTTCCTCTACGGCTCATTCCTGCCGCCCCGCCCGCCCTGCCCGGGCTTGCTCAGGTTGTCTGGAGCAGACAGGCAGGCGCTGGAGGTGGGAACCCCTCGGGGGTTGGGGGGCGGGGTGGGGCCCGGCTGCCGTTCTTCGGGAATAGCAGAGTGGGGCACAGTCCCCGTCGAGCGGAGCAGCCCCATAAAACGGCCCCCAAAGCGGCTGGCTCACCTTGAAGCCACGGAGAGGGGCTCAGGAACAGCGGGAGAACAAAACGCCTTTTGTCGTTACTTGGGCTGTGGAGTGGACACCCCCATGCAGACCCCCATCTTTGTGGCTTTGCCCATAAACCCCGCTCTCCGTACCGGCAGGGATGCTCGCTGCCATCCCGCGACCCGTCCCTAATAGCAGAGCCCCGCGGAGGGGCCCCACGGGCACAGAGCTGCCCCCCTACCCCCGCGCAGCTGCTGAATGGGGCGGCTGTGGAAGAGCCGCGATTTGCACGGCCGGGGCAGAGGGCTGGCTGGGGGCCGGCCCGGGGGCGGTGGGGCGGACAAGGCTGCTATTATCCAGGGGAAATCACCCGTCCCCAACACAACCCCACTGAGACCCATTCCCAGTGCAAGCCCAAAGAGCAAAGCGGCCCCCGCTCCCCGCTGCAGCCCGCCTGTGCCTCAGTGTCCCCATTCTCCATCAGATTCGTGCTGGGGAACAAAGCACCAGAGCTCCCTGCTCCCTCGAAGCCCCTCTCTGCCTCCTGCCCTCTCCCCATCTGCACCCAAACCTCTCTGACCCCATAACCTGCTGCAGACAGAGTGCCCTCCTCCAGCTCTACATCTCTGTGCTTTGCTTCTGCAACTCAGGCCCTGGGGGCTGCACACCTCTGCCCACCCCACCCAGGCTCCCCCCAGCCCCTGTCCATGCCATCAGTCTCCCCAGCATCCCCATTCTCACTCCCCAGCCCCAGCAATGCCACGCACCGGCCCTCACCGTGCCCCCTCTTGCCTTGGCTGCATGCCAGAGCAGCCACCCCCCTCCCCCCCAAAAAACCCCTTTGCTAGCCAAATGGACTTGATGATTCATCGGAAATGATTAAATTCTTTCCCGGCGAGATGAGTTGCTTAAAATGGCAATGCTGGGCAGTGATAAGGCTCCTGGCCTGGCGCTGCTGTGCGGAGGGGCGGCCCCTCCAGGAACAAGTGCATGGAGCAGAGCCTCACTCGCTCCCTTATGGGTGCATCGTGGGGATGCTCGCATAGCCACGGGGTGCCCAGGGTTGGAGATCCCTGCCTGCTTTCCTCTCCCCGAATGCTGCACCGTTCTCTGCTCGTTTCGTACGAAGCAACGTGAATGAACCCTACCAATGCCACCCAGCGAGGGCAGAGAAAGCACCCAGCGCTGCAAACAAACAAGTGGGAGAGCCTGGCTGCCGCGCTGCTCTGCGTTCTGTTCCACCGCCAGCTTTTATTCCGCGTTCAAAATAAAGCAAAACAAAAATTCCCAGCCCCTTGGGAAAGGGCAACGCAGCTCCCATGAGAAAACAGCCTGGCTGCGGGTGCCAGCCTACAGCAGCCTCCGTGTGCCTCCTGCTTTTGGGGCGCTTTGCTTTGAAGAGGACTTTTTCCTATGCGTGGGGTTGGTTTTTTTTGTTCGTTTCCCAACCAACCTCATGGTTCTGGGGAAAATGGGTTTGGGAGCCGGGCTGGGCATGAAATCACCTGGCACCCAGTGGGTGCAGGCTCAGCAGGGAGCACAGCGGGCGGGCTGCCTTCAGCTGCTTTATCTCACGCCTTCTTATTTATTTGCTTGCTTTAATGGATTTGGCTTCGGCCCCCTGCTCACTGCTATGCAAACAAACAGCATGCGCCGTGCCGTGGGGCCGCGGTCCAACACACGCAGCCGGAGCAGGGAGGTCGGTGCGTGGGTCCCCGCTCTGCTCGAGGTGTGGGGCAGCCCCACGGGCAGTGTGCCCACGGCAGGGCTGTCTCTCAGTGCTGTCTGAGCATCCCCAGCTGCAGGCGGGTTGTAATTGCATTTGTTCTTCCTGCACCCGGCTCTGTGCAGCCGGCGGGGAGAGGTAGCTGCAGGAAGGGCCGGGCGTGGGGCTGAGCTCTCGCCCTGATGATGATGGGTGATGAAGGGTGGTGATGGGCGCTGGGTGATGCACTGCTGCTGGCACAGCTTCCTGTGCTCGGCGTGGATGAAAGGAGGATGGAAGCCGGCTGCTGTATCCGCCCAGGCCTGCGCTGCTTCACACAACACCGTTGGGGTGAAAGGGGCCCCCTCCTCAGGGAAGGGCTGGGAGTGAGGCCAGCACTCAGTCATGGGAGGCTCACTGCCTCCATCCATCCGGGGAGAAACCCCTGGGGCTGCATTCCAGCTGTAGGGCTCATAGGATGAATGGATCGATCGAAACCTGGGGTGAATTGCAAGGGTGTGATCCTGGGTGAGGGATGAGCATCAGCCGTGCCAGGAGCCCACGGACAACCTGCACCACCACCAGAGCCCTGTGATGTCCCATGGCTCGGCAGAAAGCTCCCTTCCTCCCTTGCTCGGCTGGGCTCCCAGTGCTCCTTTATGCCTCCACCCTCCCTTCTGCAGGGATTACCGACCATGGCTACGGGGCTTTGTTTAGGAGGGGCTGGGAGCAGGTGGAGGGAGGAAGGATGTGAGCGGAAGGGGGGAAGGAAGATGACATCTGGATTTGTGCACCTGGGGATGGAAGGCAGCTTTGCAGATGCCGAGTAGTGGCAAAGCCCCATAAAAAGAGCTGAGATGGCAAAGGGGACAACACCCAGCCCTACATTTGCCCTGGTGATGGTGGGGAAGGCTTTGGGGCATGCAACCCCTGCCCTGAGAACACACAGCACAGACGGACAAGGACAGCTGGGGAGTGAAGGGGAAACCTTACCCAGCTGGGGGCCACCGCCAAGGCATGGGGAAGGAGCCCTGTACCCAGGGCTGGATGCTCACCCCATGTCATGGATGTGGACTCCCTGCAGCCCAGAGCAGGTGCAGCCCTGCGTGGTGTGCAGATGGCCACGTACTGCCCTCTCACTCACATGTGCACAGCCAAACTGGGACGGACCATCACGTCTGTGCCTGAGGATCCTCTCTCGGCCCTGAGCGCACCACAGTCGTGAGGGGAAGGCTTTGGGGCTGGGGGAAGCCGGCAGAGCGGGGACAGCTATTTATAAACAGGCCTTTTCCTTCGGAAGATGCTGAGTTCATCTCCCCCTGGCTATTGCCGGATGGAAAAAGGCCCCATTGTCTTGGCGCCAGATGGGCTGGGGCCGGGCACCCGCCTGCACAATGGGGTGGATTATGGGACTGGATGGCGGGGGGTCCCATGGTGCAGGGACAGGCGGGGGCCCGGCCACGCTCCATACTTGCCCCCTGCTAATGCTGCAGCTCCCAGAGGAACGGGCATCCGAGGTCTCAGCTCTCCATGTCACCGGGCTTCCCCAGCTCGTGTCACTGAGTAGGAAGGAAAAGTCAAAAAATCACAGTGTCACCAGATTTGGACGGGGGGGGGGGGGGGGGGGGAGGGAGACGGGGGAGCAGACTTCCATGCTGTGCAGGGTTTGGGGCTGCTCAAAAGAGGGCAAGGGCAGCAAGCAGGGATCTGTCTGCATGCCACCCCCCTGCCTGCACCCGCCACGCTGGGGACACGCCAGGCCACTTGCACCCATGGGAGCTGTGGGTCCGGGCAGGGATTTCTCCTCACAGGACTTTCCCATGGATGAGGACTTGCTTTTCCCAGGGCTGCCTGGCTGGGCTCCAATAGAACAGAGAGATCCCAGCTCCCTTCCCTACAGCCCTCGGTCTCCCCATCCCCACAGCTTATGGATGGTGGTGCCTCCAGTAGGGATGCTCGGGGACACAGCTCCTTCCCACCCAGAGGTGGAGGCTGGAGGAAGAGCGAGGCACACCGCTTTGGAGCAGAGCCCAACTGGGGACGGGGATGGGGACCTTCCTGGAGCGGATGTGCTGAAATGAGCCATTGTTTGAGACTGACCTGGAGCACGGGGCTGTGCTGGGGCATTCAGCTGAGCACCTTGAGAGCAGCCACGGGCACGGCTGTGTGCTGATGTCACCGTGCTGTGCTAGCCAGCCTGCCCCAGTATGGGGTCAGCACCTTGGGGACAGTTCCATAGGCTCAGCCAGGGCTGGGAGCCAGGGCATGATGCCAAGCAGGACCCATACACCAGCACCACCCTTCCTGCCCCCAGGCAGCACTGGGAGGAGATGCTGGGGCCAGGGAAGCTGTGTCCTGCTGCAAGGCAGTGTAGGTGGGAGCCGTGGCAGCCCCAGGCACCATTTCCCCCCTCCTCAGCATCATTTCCCCCCTGTGCAGCTGCAGGCTGGTCTGCCAACCCTTTGTCTCCCTGTTTTTCCCATTCCTGTTCCACCCCCACAGCCGCACGCTGGGCCCCACATGCCCCACTGCATTACGCACCCCCCCCAGAACCAGGACAACCAGAGAACTCCTCCAACATTGGGATACTTCATCTCTGCTTTTAGCTCTGGAGCAGCCCAGGCTGACTGCTGCTGCTTCCCAACATGCTGCGGTGAGCTCAGAGCTGGGAAGGCAGTGATGCAGCCTCACAGCAGGGCTGGGTGCCAGCACAGCCCCGGGCATGATGCACCCACACCGATTCTTACACCCCAAAGGTACAGCACAGCCCTGACTCAATGAGTGCAATGAGATCTGAGCAGCAGGAGCCCGCCCTGCTCCAGGCAGCTGCTGTGCACAGCTGGGAGGGCGGTGGCATCGTGCCCACACCTCCAGCAAATGTGGGGACAGCTGGGGGAAGCCTGCCAAAGGGGGGCTGCCTGCCAAGCACCCCATCCTGCAGAGTTTCAGTGACCCCCCCCACCCCCCGGGTGTTTGCAGCCCCTTGTTCCTCTCTCAGGGCACTTCTTCCCTCAGGTCTTTGCACATCCCTGCAGGAAAAGGGAGCAAGGAAGGAGAAGCCTTGCAACTCTTAGCCCTCCTCTGTGCCCCCCAGCAGTAGCAGGGAAGGGGACACAGGTGCATGGGGCTTGCAGAGCCCCTCCCTGTGGCATGGAGTGAGGAATGAATGGAGCACAGCACGCCTGGCTCGGCTGCTCTGCCCCCCTCCACCCCCGCCCCCCCCCCCACCTTTTTTTTTTTTTTTCCTTTTGCCTCCTGGTAAAGCAATAAGAAATCCAAACATTACCATAAATGCTCAAAGCATCTTGGCTCTGTCACGTGGACACCGGCACACACCCTACCAGGGGGGAACACGCAGCCAAAACCCTGAAACCAGCCAGGCAGGGAGGGAACGGACCTGAAAGCAGCCAGCAGGACAGACAGACAGACAGACACACACACGGCTTTGCTGTGCAGTAGAAGGGGGCTGCAGAAGGGGCTCCCAGGCACCCTACTCCCAGGGGCTCCCCCCATGTCCAGGCACTGCTCAGGGCCTTGGATGTCTTTCCCATGGGTCATCCCCTGCACTTGCTCTCCCCTTCCTTAAAAAGCCTTGGGCACAATGCTGGGTGTTCCTCTGCCTGGCGTCACCGTGCAGGCAGTGGGGCCAGGCTGTCTCCCGGGGATGCCCAGCCTGGCAGCTGGCAGGAACTGCTCAGCAGGAAGCAAGACCTGCTGTGAGAGCTACTCCCTGGCCAAACCTTGGGCCGGTCCTGGCCTTGGAATTATTCTGAGACCTGTACAGGAAACTGCTTGATGTGGTGCGAGCAGCACTACCCTGGCTGACCCTGTGCTGGAGCATCATAACCGGAAACCTGCCGGCTGCCAGTGTTGAGGCCGGCACCGACTCATCACACGCGTGACCCCACAGCCTGCCCCGGGTGGGGACCGCTCGCAGGGGTTAATTCGGCGCTGCTGGCCCTTTAAATCCAACCTAGCGCAGACAACCAATCGGAGGCACCTCCCCCCCGCCGCGTCCTCCGAACCGCCCAATGGGAGGCGAGACTCGCCGCGTCCCCCTCCTCCGATTGGCCAGTACCGCGTCCCCGCCCACGCCAAGATGGCGGCGCCCATAGCAGGGGGGCCCCGCTCGGGCCTCGGCTGAGGGCTGCGGCCGGGCCCGGCCCCGCCATGGAGCTGGTGCTGCTGCTGCTGCGCGGCCTGCGCCTGGCGCTGGACCTGCTGCTCCTCCTGCTCGATCTCAACTTCTTCCTGGTGTCCTCGCTGGTGACCGCGCTGCTCTGGCTGCTCACCACCGCCGCCAGCCTCCCCGGGGCGGCCACAGCCGGGATGTGGGCCTGCTGGAACGGGCTGCTGGGCGGGCTGTGCGGCCTGGCCGAAGCGGCCTGCGGGCTGGCGCTGGGGGCCATGCAGGGGCTGGGCGGCCTGCTGAGGGGCTGCTGCTCCGCCCTGGAGGGCCTGAAGGTGCTCGGCCACCTGCTGACCCACCTGGGGCTGCGGGGCAGGGAGCTGCTGCAGCGCGGGCTCTGCAGCCTGCTGGGCTCAGGGCAGGCCTTGCTGAGGGAGGCGGGCGAGGGGCTGACCATCGGGGTCAGCCTGTTGGCCTACCTGGTCAACAGCATGGTCAACTTGTGCCTGCTGGGCACGCAGAACTTCTTCACCCTGCTGCTGGCCCTCTGGGATTCGGTGGTCAGTCCGGTGCTGCGTGTTGCCGACTTGCTGGCTGCCTTCCTGGCACACGTCTCCAGCAGTGCCATTGCTGTTTCCATCCTGCTCTGGTCTCCCTGCCAGCTGGCCTTCGAGCTGCTGGTCTCCACCACTGAGCTGCTCATTGGCATCTTCTTTGTCAACGTGTATGGGCTGGCTTTGCTCCTTGCCATCATTGTCGTCAGCACTGTCATCTTCAACCCCGGGCTGCTCCTCACTCTTCTAGGCCATGTGCTGGGCTACTTCCACACACTGCCTGCATATCCCCGCCTGCAGCAGGAGGCGTGGAGGCTTTACCAGACGGCTGTCCTGATGATGGGCATGGCCATGACCTCGCAGACCTGGCGCAGGTTGGTGGACTGGAGCCTGCAGGTGACCAACTGGAGCCGAGGGGGCAGAACGATGAACCGGGAGAGCGAGCGGCGAGGAGCAGCCCAGGCCCTGGGCAGGCTGATGCTGGCAGGGGACAACCATGCTGCAGCCCAGCGGGAGGAACAGCCAGATACAGAGCAGGTCCCGCAGGCACATCCAACCCTGAGTCGAAGCACTGTGTCTGGGCAGCGTCTCCAGGCACTCAGGGATGAGCCAAGCACCTCCTGGGGGAAAGCTCCAAGGAGAGAGCAGCTGAACGCAGCAGCTGGGGATGGAGCAAGCGCTGCAGACAACGACCCCTGGATGCTTCTGAAAGAACAAGAGGAACGTAAGAAATGCGTCATCTGTCAAGATCAAACCAAGACAGTCCTGCTTCTGCCCTGCAGGCACCTGTGCCTGTGCCAGGAGTGCACAGAAGTCCTCCTGCAGCAGGCTATCTACCAACGCAACTGCCCGCTGTGCCGCCAGATGATCCTCCAGACTCTCAACGTGTACTTGTGAACTGTGGGGTGGGTGGTTTGGGTTGTTTTCCCAGGTGATTGAAAACACCCCGGGCCTCTGCCTCATGCTGGAATGCAGGATGGCTCTTCCCAGGGCTGCCCTGAATTGTTTCCAAAGAACTAAGGATGGTGCTGAAGGACCAAGAGGCTGTCAGAGGTGTCTGTCAGCCACATTCAGTGCACAGCTAGGCTGTGGCTCCTGCTAGCAAGCACAGTAGCTGTTCTCTGCAGCAGGCTGAAAGGTTGTTTTTTGTTGTTTTTGTATTTGATGACTTCTGCTTCAAGGCCTGTTGCCTTGAGCCTGTGGTCCGAAACGAAGCACAGAGGGATACTCTGGTTCCTCCTCACCAAAGCTGATGGAAGGATAAAGGCTGTGCTACCTTGGGAATTACTGGGACTGGTGCAAGGCAAAGGAGTGTTTTTCTACCAAGGCTTGGCCAAAAAACTACCTGGTGGACTGCATTTGCACTCTTTCTTCCTCCTGCCATTTAAGTGAGGCAGCTCCCAGGGAAAGGATTTGCATGCCCCTTTTGCAAGGCTCTAGCAAACCACTCTTGAGCTTTTCAGGCTTTTCTACCAAAGGGCTGAGCCCAGCTCTCAGCTGGAGGACAGCAGGGTTTCTGAGGCACCTTAATGTCCCAGCCACCACGGTTTTGGTGTCCCAATTTTCCCTTGCCAGTAGGTGCCACAATGAGCACGATCTCCTTGCAGGACAGCTGAATGCAGAGCTCAGTGCTGCTGCTGCTTCCACACCTATGCAAGACCGGCAAGCACATACCATGTTACTTGCGTGGAGAGACTTGAAGGGAGTTTGTTACCTGCTGCCTGGGGAACCTGAGCAGCCCTCAGGCTCCCTAAGGCTGGAGAGCATTTGCCACTTCCCAGGCTGGGCTGGCAGGAAGGGGTGGCTCTTTGGGAGGCAAGGGGACACCCCAGTCCTCCTTGAAGCCCACTGAGACATTCCAGCTCCAGTCACAAGTGCTATGGACCTGCAGACGTGTGCACGGAGCAGTACCAGGACCACAGCTATGTTTGTTTAGGGCAGGGTTACCTGTTTTGTCTATGGTGTGAAATACAGTTTGTTTAATGTAAGCGTCCCACGAAGTCTGACAAGGCCATCCATTCCTAGCTGGGGAGGGCCGAGGTGCCTCATCCCAGCACTGTTCCAAGAAACTGCTGGGCTGCAAGAGAGCCACGCGCTAAAAAGCTTTCCCTTTTTCAGCTGCTTGTCTGGGGTCAGCCATGCATCAGAGCCAATTTTGGCTGGAGCCAGATTGGAAGGAGCCTTGACTCCTCGACTGCAAGCCAAGAGCCTGGGGGCGGCTGGCGTGGCTTTCTCCATTCTCCTGCTAACAAATAATTGATTAGTAAGTGAAGCCAAAACAGAGGCAGCAGAGAGGCCAGGCCATGCTGGGAGACGACTCTGCACTGCAAACTTGTGCTGTGTCGAGGACTGATGGTGTCCTGAGAGCGGCTGTGCAGGGACTGCCGTGTGCTGGGGTCTCCTCATCCTCACCTCCAAGCCACCTCTCCTGCAGCTCAGATGGACTCACCCCTGGTTGGGGCCAGCTGGTGATCTTGGGGTGCAATTTTTCCTACGTGGGTTTCAGGGGAGGAAGGACACCTTCTCCAGACTGCAGTTTCTCCCCACAAGTCGTCTGTGTTTTTTTTTTTAATTACTATAGCAGTCACTGTTTTAGGGGCCCATTTGTTTTTCGCCTGTTTATAAAAAAAAAGAGAGAGAGAGAAAGCTTTGCCTTAAGTTTAACTCTTTGCACTACGGATGAGCAAATTAAAGTTTCCTCTACCAGAAGCTGCCTGCTGCCTCGTTCTTGGGGTGGGTTTCCCTTGGAACCTCCACTCTGCTTACGCCTGGGCTCCATCACTGACACAGAACTGGACTGCAGGGCTGGTGTCACTATGGGCTGCTCAGCGAAGAAGAGAGAAAGCAGCCTGCTCTGCAGAGGGTCTTGAGCTGCTCCTGGAAAGAAGTGTGTGCTTCTCTGCCCTGGACCAAAGCAATCTGTGCTTGGCTTCTCTAGAGCTGGAGCAGCCCAGAGCAGAAGGGCTGAGACTTCCCAGGCTGGCAGAACAAAGCATGAGGATGCGTAATCCCAGCTCCCATGTGCCCGTGGTGCCTCCACACCCTGCTGCTTGTGACAGAGGGTGTTGGCAAGCCCTGTATCCTCAGGGATGGAGGCAGAACAGGGGCAGCTTTGCCTCACAAAAAGGCCAAGACGGGCTCAGCTGTGCTGAGCTACTGGTGAGCAGATGCATTTACTGCACAGTTATTCCCTGGCCCTGATCTGAGCTCTTGGCAGGCTACTGTGTGCTTTTAAGCATCCTTGGCTTCTCCAGAATCCTTGCAAACTGTTTGGAAAATACATTTCAGGATCCTGATGGGCAGAGACCTCAGGAGTTTTGGCTCACCCTGCCCTGAACTCACCTGCCTTGGCAAGGCTGTGCCAGCAAACAAACTAATTTTAATGAGGAAGCTCTCAAGTCCTGGCTGAAAGTCACGCAGGGGGATTGCAGGCAGGCTGCAGGAGTGTAGCTCAGCCAGGCATGGGGCTTCCAAGCCCCGCAGGGGACAGGCTGCACCAGGGGAAACTGAGGCACAGCCTTCCCCCATGCCCTCAGGGAGCTGAGGTGGGCTGGGGGATGGGACTTGGCAGGGGAATGCCTTGTGCAGTGGGCATCCAAGCAGAGGATGTAGAGATGCATGCATCCACCTCATCCCACTGTGACCAAGTGAGAACAGGATGTAAAGGACACAGCCTTCCCTTGGGAACTGTCCTGCACACACTTGGCTCATATGCAGAAAGCAATTACAAGAGGAAAATGCAGCCATCCCCTGTCTGATGGCAGCCTGTACTGTCCTGATATTTCTCCAACACCATGGAGCTGGTATGGGGCTGCAGCGATGCTCACAGACTGGTCACAGGCACAAGGTCTGAGGTCCTGGGTGCGTTTCCTTCTACTAGGATGGGAGCAGCATGATGCTGCTGGGTTACCCCGACTTAAAAGCACTGAGGTGGGGGGTGCTGACAGCTTGCTGGAACTGAAGCCTGCCCCAGGCCTTGGGAAAATCCCTGGCATCCCTTTGTCTGCCCAGCTGCAACATCCCAGCTCTAATGAGCTGCCATTGCCTGTGTGACAGCAGGGAGCTGGCGTGACAGACCCGCACTGCAGAGCAGCTCACAGCCCCCGGCCGATGGGGAGGGAGCAGGTGATGATCAGCAGCAGAACCACGGGGGGCTTTTGGGCTGCTCCCAGGCACCAGCTTCGCTCCCTCATTAGTGGCTCAGAGCATGCTGCACGGGGCTGTGCTCAGCTGGGCTGAGGGTATCATCACAAATAGAAACTCCCTGCTGCCTTCTCAGGATTTCCATCTTATTGAGGTGCAGATGGAAACATCACTTGAGCCTGGAGGAGGTGATCCCTGGTCCTGTTGGCCTCCTTCTACTCACCAGGACATGGGATTCTCCCATGCAGATCCCTGAAGAAGCCGGTGTTTGCTCTCCTCAAGTCCTCAGCTGGGTCCTCCTTTGGTCTTGTCACCTTCTTTCAGCTCCTCTGGTTTGTAGGGGCACACTCACCTGAGCACTGCTCCTCAACCACCTGCTGCTGTGAGCTATTGCCAGATATCGAGGTGGTTCCCATTCCCACAAGGACCAGTGCCTTGGCTGCCATCACCCCAATAAGACTGCAGTCCCCCAAGTGCACAGAGCCCACAGGTCCCTCCCGTTTGTCCTCACACTGCTTATAGGCACCTTAGATAACCCCAACAGGGTCCCATTTCCCAGCACAGCCACAAGAGCTCGTGCACATTGCTGATGTGGGCATTGCTTGTGTGCATGCGCTGGATGGACCCTTCCTCAGCCCTGGCTGCACCCTTGAGCCCTTTGCTTGCCTCCCCTAATTGAGGACAGCCCCCATCTCTCCTTCCCCATCAGCCAGGAGTCACCAGCGCAGCCTTTGCCACCGAGGGCATTTCCATACTCTGCTCCTGTAACTGAAGTTCTGGGCTCTCGGTGGAGATGATTGATCCACTTGACATCTTGACCTCTCTGCAGCCTCAGGGCACACATACAGCCAACACCTTTTGCAAGCAGCACATGGCAGCCCTGGACTCTTGCTGCAGAGCCCCAGCCCTGCTGGGTCCAAGCCTCCAGCTGGAGACTGTGACCTTACTGTGGCCAAGAAGCAGAGTGCTGCACTGGGAAGGGCTGCCAGCACTTCTTCTTTTTTTTTCTAATCAAATAAACATTTCTGTTCCAGCTGCCACCTCTGTCAGCTGCACAACAAGACCTATCTGCTCACCCTGCTTTTATAGCAGCTTCACCCCCCTGTTGGCCAAAGGGGTGGTGGTCCCTCCTCAACCTGGGTGCAGCTGGAATAGGGGCTGCGGCCACTCCTTCCTCAGGGGGCAGCTGCTGGAGCTTGTTAGAAGCTGCTAGGTAGTGCCACAAACCAAAGCCTCTCGTGGCTCCCCTTAACCCTATCCCCTCCTTGTCCTCCTCCCTAGGCAGCTGTGGGCACCCTTACGGTGCTCAGCGGGGGCCCCAGCAGTCCCTCACTGACCCCATACCAAGCACCCAGGAGAGAAAGAGCATCCCAAGGAGAGCAGAACCCAGAGCTGCTGCACCGAGCGCTGCTCCCCACATTGTGACAGGACCTGGAAGATGCTCCCAGCCCCCACACACCTCCCCTGGCCTCATACCAAGAAATGTCATTTTCCTCCTCCCAGAATAGACAGTTCCGACCATCGATCTGCTCTGCCACGTTGTTTATCCCTGAGCGGCTCTGCTTACAGAAAAAGCCATCTTCAACCCAAACAGCCGCTTCCGCTGCAACGTGACCCTGCTGCTGGGGATGGGAGGGAGCTGCAGGGCTCCCATGGGGAGCGAGCCCTCACCCCTGGCCCCATAGCTTCTGCAAGTCTTTGTAGGGCTGTGGGTGGTCCCGGGCACTGCTGTGCTCTGTGTGCCCAGGTGCGATGCAGCGATGCGCCCTTGGCTCTGAGTCCCTGCGTGGTCCCAAGGTCTGTAGGGTTCGCTCATTGCATTGTGGGGTTGCTCGTCCCACCGTCCCCAGCCTGATGGGCAGCACGGCTGCTGGGTGAAGGAGTTCGGCTCCCAGCCAAAAGCCCCCCTCCCTGCTCGTCCCCTATCCCCGCAGGACCTATTTTGGGCAGGAATGAGGAAGCTTTTCGTTCCATGGCTAAAAATAGGGACCTTTCTCCCAAGCGGATCACTGCTCTCACACTGCATCCCGGGATGGGAGAGGGCTGGCGAACTCCCGAAGTCCTAGACACGGCGGGGGGGCAACCTTTCCCCCTGCCCCAACCTCCGTATCCCCAGCCCTGTCGGGGCCCCCAACCTGCCCCACGGCACCGGGGGGGACGCGACCCCCGGACACAACGTTGCGCACTGAAGGGAACCGAGATCGGGGGTCTGGGCGGGGACTCCAACCCCATCCCCTCCCCTCGATGGTTTAGGGGAAGGCGCACAGGGAGGGAGGAAGCAAACGGATGCCGATGCCTCCACCTAGTGGCTTCCCGCTGGCTGTGCTGCCTGCTGGCGTCCTGTCCCCCGCGCTGGGAGCCGGCATCCCTCCGTGCGGCCTCCCGAGTGGTCCCAGCCGCCCCTCCAACCCCCAGGCAGGTCCGAACAGCAGCAGGCGCAGGGATGAAGACCCCTTTATTGCGGGTGAAGGAGGAGAGGGGCGGCTGGAGGACAGGGACAAGGACGGGGACACCGGTGACACAGGCAGGATGGCTGCCCATCCTGGGACATGGCAAGGGGTAGCAGAACGGGCCCCTCACCGTGCCAGCGGCCAGGCAGCCCACAGGGAGAAGCTGACCCGGGGGATGCTGCGTGCATAGGGACAATGCGGCCATCAGGTCACTGCAGCTCCCCAGCTTGGGCATAGAGCCCCAAAGCTGGGTGCACACGATCATGCTTAGCTCCGGCACAGCACTGCATGGGGTGGCATGGAGAGCATGCCCCTGCCTGGCACGAGGTGATGAAGCCACAGCAGGGCAGGGGGAGGATGCTGAGCATCCTGGCTCCCATATGGCCAGATCCCATCCCAAAGGGGTGCCCGTGGGGTCCCCATCCCCAGCCTCATGCTCAGGCGAAGACGGCGGAGTTCTGCCAGTAGGAGTAGACGAGAAAGCCAGTGAAGGTGCTGTCTGTCTTCACACTGGCGTAGAAGCCGATGTAGTCCCCGACTCCCACCTGCACCCACACCTCATCCTCAGGCTCCAGGCGAACCAGGACCCCCCCCGAAAGTGAGGTGGGCTTGGGCCAGTTCCCGTAGTACTGGAAGAAGGAGGCGATGGAGTGCCCATTCTTCATGATATCAAACTGCAGGCTGGCACGGTAGACAGTGGCATGGACGGCAAAGTAATAGAGGCCGGGCACCTCGCAGGTGAACTTGCCAGTTGCAGGGTCGTAGTGACCCTGCTCGTTGACCAGGACCACGTCGAAGCGGATGGGCTGGTCGGCCAGAGGTGGGCTGCGTGACTCAGAACGCTTGGCGCTGAAGGCGGAGCGAGGGGCCACTGCACACTCACCCTGTGCCCCCTTCTCGCCATGCATGCCATCCACGCCGGGGCTGCCCATCTCCCCACGGGGTCCGGGAGCTCCTGGAGGGAGTACAGAGGGGACAGTGTAACCTTGAAGCTGCTGTCCCCAGCACAACCCCTGCCATCCAAACTCCCCCAGCTCAGCTGCGCAGACCCATCCCAGCGGGGTTCAGCATCCTTTGGGTGCTGCCACTCTATCTGGGGATGCAGCATACCCCGCAAAGGCAGGAGATCAATCCCCAGGAGCCAAGGAATGGATGTTGTACCCACACTGGGGTTCCTGAAGCAGGAGGTGGAAGGAAGGGAGAAACACAGTAGTGCCAGTGCAGCAAGCTGCTGACTCTTGGAGGGCCATCCGTGCCAGAGAAGAAGGGTGGTGGCAGCACAAAGGGGGCACTTTTGTGGGATTTCCTCCCAGTTTGGCAATATAGGGCTGTGCCAGTGTTCAGACACAGGCTCATTCCCATGGCGAGGGTCCCCTACTGACATGACCCCTTACTTACCCGGCGGGCCCATCTCGCCCTTCTCGCCTGGCATCCCCATCGCCCCATCCCGGCCATCTCGTCCATCTCTGCCTGGCAGACCCTGGCCCCCGTGCAAGCCTGGGGTGCCTGGGATGCCCGGCTGCCCTGAGCACTGCCTGGGGATCTTGTTGTCTTCAATCTGCACAGAGCTGCTGATGAGCCCGAGGAGGAAGAGGAGGAGGAGCTGCTTCATCTCGTCTGCCGTGCAGGGGCTGGGAGGGGGCACAGAACACAGGTTACGGTCCTGTGGGCACCCATTCAGAAGGCTGGCACCCTGCAGCTGCCCTCGATTCTCTCCCAGTTGCCTTTTTGGCAGGCGTTGCCTGCACCTGCTGCAACATCCCCATTGCCCACCCAAACCGTGGCGATGCTGGAGCCAGAAACAGGAGGGGACCACGCAGGGGAGGTGATGGCAGAGCACATGTGCTGACACCGGCTGCATGCCGGCTTCTGGGTGGGCACTGCTGGCAGGATGCCCATGGGTGACACCGTGCGTGGGCTGTGGTTTCAGTAGGCAGCAGTACATGGCGGGGCGGCAGCTCGGGAGCTCCAGTTGCATCGTGGCCCTGCCCTTGGCAGCATCCCCACGGCCGGCTCCCTGCTCCGAGCCACCCGGCTCCCCACATACAGCCATCCAGGGCTGCAGCATCGCATGGGGCCGTGCTGGGACCACCCCAGTGCTGGGACCACCCAACAGCCCTCCCATCCTCGGCGAAGCCCCCAGCCCTTTCCCCATGGCCTTGCCCTAATGAAGTCTCTCTCTCCCCTCTCCTGGACGTGACGGCTGCAAGCAAAGAGGAAAAGGAGGAGAAATGTTGTTCCTCTCTGCCCCAGTGCCCGAGCTGGGACCCCATTGTGTCCGTGCCCCCCCACTCACCGCAGTCCCCCAGCTCCTGTCCCCACGGCCCGCTGTGCTCCGCTGGGATGGCTGCGGCTCTTCCTGACCGCTTTGCTCTGACGAAGGCCCGAGGAGAGGCTGCCTCTCCACCCCCCCCCCCTCCTCCCCACGTCTCTCCTCCCAAACTCCAAAGGAAATCACGGGCCCCGGGAGCCAAAAGCTACAAGACAAGGGGAAAAAGAAAAATAATCCCGCGGTGTCGGAAGTGCTGTAAGCAGGGGGAAGGGAGAGCCAGACAAACAGCCCAGCGGGGCGAGGGGAGGCGTGGGATGAGAATCATCAGTGCTGAAGGCATCTGGGCAGCAGGACAGCACGATGGAATGGGGAATATGAGAGAAAACAGAGGGAAAGCAGAACGAGAGAAAGGAAAGAAGCAGAGTTGGAGAAGGGAGTTGGAGCCCTAGAGGTGTGTGATGCCCTGGCTGGTGCTTTATCCCTGGCAGAAGGGATAATGCAAGAGGAACAGTGAGGCACATGCACTGTGGCAGTGCCAGCACTGGGAGCACCCGTGGGGGCTGCAGAGGGTGCAGGCATGGTGCTGCGCGGTGCGGGGATGCGCCAGGCTGCAGGTGCAGGCAGCAGGCAGGGAGACTGCAGGCATGTGACGAAGCTGGGATGGTGCTGGGCTTCTCAAGGCACTCCCAGCTCTCCTTGAATCCATTCCAGCACCGAGTACATCCAAGGGATGCTGCAGGGTGCGGTGGTGCGGGTGACACTGCTGGCTGAGCCTTTCTGGCCCACATACCCAAAAGCTGTGTGCTTGCATGGGGCCTGGCTGCTCTCCCCCAGGTGTGATGGGGCTGTTGGTTTTGGCCATCTGGGAGCTGGTTTGTGGCCACAGGGTGTTGCCAGGCTGTGGCCAGTGGGGTGGCCTGGTGCCAGCATGGCCAACAAGGGCAGAGCCCTGGCTGGAGTGAGTTCTGCTCCCTGCACCATGAAGCTGCCTGCATGACACTCTCCAAGACCCACCCATCTCCCTGGAGTCCCACATGCCATCGAGGGCACAACAACCAGCCCATGTCCTCCTTGCAGCTGGGACGGTCCTGTGCCCTTTTATTCCTGCCCACACTCCTGGCTTCCCTCTTCTTCCTTCTCTCTCTGGTGGGACCCATACGCAGACCCTCCCCAAACACACCTCCTGCTCCATCACTTCATCAGCTGCTCACGCTCTTTATTCTGCAGGCTCTGGGGCTGGGGGACAGCCTGCAGCCTGGCTCACCCTGGCCCAGCCCTGCTCCGTTCACGGAGCATTAACAGCTCCGCTGCTGAGGGCTCAGAGTCCCTCTCTGAGAACTCAGTCCTGCAAAGATCCCGTGGCATCTGGGCACTGAGCTGAGAACAGAGCAAACTGGCAGGCCTCAGGGCAGGACACCTCACAGCTGGAGCAGAATGGAGGTTTGCAGCAGGAACGGGCTCTTTTGCAGCCCCCACTCGTCTTTCCTCGCCATCTCAGGGCTGGAAGCACTCCACGGGGTCATTGGAGTCAGGCAAGATGTTGCAGTTGATGGGCCAGAGGATGCCGAGGAGACCCAAGGAGTGCTGGCAGCGCAGCTCAGCAGCCAGGCAGACAGCACGGCAGGGCTGCAGGACACCTCCATCCGGGGTGCACTTGGGCACAAAGAGGCTGCAGATGAGCAGGCGGAGGTGCTGGTAGCAGGCGAGCTCCATCAGCGTCTGCAGGAGAGAAGCAGTGAGCACAGTATGGTGCAGAGCACCCACCTGCAGCCCAGCACCTCACCTGGTAGTCCTGCAGCACCTCAGCGGCTCCCGCCTGGTCTGGGATGGCCAGCCAGATGTTGGGGAAGGAGGTGGCATTGTAGCCCAACCCCAGACACATCTCCACCTCCACAGGCTCGCAGATGGAGCCTGCATCAGGGAGAGGTGCAGGGTTAGGGTTAGAGATAGGGGTTATATATAACAGAGGGTCTGACGGCCTCTGGGTGTGCACCTGGGGTAGGTGGTGGCTGTGGGATGGCTGTTGGGGGGTGTCCCCCTAGCCATGAGCACTCACCAAAAGCAGGGTAGGAGACCCCAGTACAGTTCAGCTCGTCGGTGCCATCGGGGCAGTCGTGCCAGCCATCGCACACGGACTCCAGAGCCCGGCACTCACCGTTGCCACAGGAAAACTCTGTGGGGCTGCAGGTCTCTGCCAGGGCAGGGCATGGGGATGGGCATGGGCGGAGAGCCAGGGGACCTCCAGCCCAAGCTCCTGCTCCAAGAAGGGTCAGACATGGGGGTAAAACCTGGGCTTCTTTGAGCCTGGCCTTGGAAACCCCCAAGGATGGAGACCACACAGCCCCTGCTGGCACTCTGCTCCCTGCCTGGCTACGTACTCTCTGTGGCATTGCGGGCTTGGTAGGTGGCAAAGAACCCCGTGTCTGCTACTCCTTCATCTGCCACAAAGAGGACTGTCATGACGTGGCGCGACGAGGTCAGGGCGGGAGGCAGCTGGTGGCCACAGAACCTGCAGGGGCATGGGGTAAGAGAGGGCGTTGGGTGTGCAGAACCCTAAACCTCATCCTCTGGCTCACTCCAGCAGCCCGCTCCATGCCTCGGTTTCCCCAGCTGAGCCACAGGACCCGCACCTGCCCATGAGGCTGGCAGTTCCGGTGCCTGCACTGTCGTGAACCTCCACGAAGTCAAAGCTGCAGTCCTCGTGTGACTCCAGGCTGAAGTTGTGGAAGTGCAGGTCTATGACGTGGCCCACGGGCACGGAGATCTGCCAGAGGCACAGCTATGGGAACAGCCATGAGAGCCGTGAAGCCGGGCAGGGGCACAGGCTCTCCCCAAAAGGAGGAGGCCATCCTCCTGCCCTCCTCCTCCTCCCAGCATCCCTTCTCTCACCTGCTGGTGTGGGTATGGCTGGGGGTGGCTCGGGGTGGAGAAGTGCCCCTCCAGGGCTGTCAGTGGCCCCCCGCACTCTGGGGACACACACACAACACACACACACATGGCAGCTGTGCCCCCCATTTCCCTCTACCGTCACCTCCCCAGGGCCGCTGCCATCCCACCTTTGTGCTTCATGCTGCAGTTGGCCTCATCGCTCCGATCCTCACAGTCGTGGAACCCATCACAGACAAAGCCCAGGTGGATGCAGAGCCCCTGGTCACAAAAGTGCTCATCCCATGCACAGCTCTCTGCGGTGCAAGTGCAGATATCCAGGCTGGTCACCCACATCCGTACCCATACCATTCCTATATCATTCCCATACCTGTACCCCTGGGTATTTTGGGGCCAACCCACATGGTGTACTCACTTTCACCGGGAGCCACAGCACGGTACCGGGCATTGAAGCCTGGTGCCCCCACACTGCCATCAGAGACAAAGGTGACACGCAGGCGGTTGGAGATGCTGTTGAAGGTTGGGGGGACCACACTGCCACAGAACCTGGGGGCACAGTGGGTGCAGTAGCACTGCTTGCCCCATCCCTGGATATGCCACCCCGTCTTTGGGCACACACAGCCCTACCTGGCAGTGCCCCCCCGGGCCCCCTGCTCCTCATAGAGCTCCAGCCGGTCAAAGAGGCAGGAGGCGGTGCCCTCCACACTGAACGCATCCATTGTCAGCTGGATGGCCATTCCGGCTGCCACCTCGATGTGCCATATGCAGAGAGCATGGGGTGGGTAGGGGCCAGGGTGGTTGGGGGAGCTGAAGGAGCCCTCGGGGCCATGCAGGGTCCCACCGCACGCTGCGTATTACAAATGGGTTTGGGTTAGGGGACGTGGGGACGTGGCAACCATGGTGTGCCGCCCGCATGGGGACTTACCCAGTGCTGGAGTGCTGGCTGCAGGTGGTCGGCTGTGGGTTGGGGTGGAGGGTTTGGGGTCCTGGGGGTCTCTCTGTGTGGGTGCCACAGTGGTGGTGGCGGAGCTGCGGGCAGGCAGGGCTGCAGCCGGGGAGTGGGGTGGTGGTGGGGATGTCAGCTCTGCGCCAAGGGGGATGGATATAGCATGGGGAGGGAGATCTGGAAGCCCATCCAGCCCCACGGTCACAGCACAGTCCCCCTGCTCTCCCTGCACACGACACTCACGGTGGATGATGATGCCCAGCAGGAGGGCAATGAGGAAGAGGAGAACGGCACTCATCAGAGCCACGCAGAGCCAGGTGAACCTGCAGTCAGCACGGTACTGCCAGCCCGCCTGCACCCAGAGCTGCCGGCCTGGGGAGGGCGAGGAGAGTGGGCAGAGCGGGGTGCTGCCACATCCCCAGCCCTGTGCCACCCCCTGAGCCCAGCCCCTTGTCCCCAGGGTGCCAGCAGTTCCCCATGCATCCCCACACCCCCACAGAGAGCACCCCATGGGTGGGCTCCTCATGGCCCCACGGACATGGGCGCATGTACAAACCCCATGCAGGTACCGAGGGCATCCTGGGGTGATGTGGCTCCCACCCCATCCTCGTCCAGTGGCTGCTCAGCTGGGGGCACTGCCGGGGGCTCCTCACCCTCAAAGACGGGGTTGCAGAACTCAGTCTGCACGAAAGCAATGGTGCATGGCACTATGGGGACTGCAGTGTGGAGACCCATCGGGTGGCACCCCTGCCCCAGCCCTACCTCACTGCGCTCCAGAGCTTCGGGGCAAAGCGTGATTTCAGTGAAGTCCTTCATGGTAGCAGCATTCCTGGTACAGAGCACTTGAAAGCCCCCTCAGAGTGCTCTGCTTCCCGGTACAGACGCATGTCCTTCCATCCACTGCTCTCTGGATGTTCCCATAGCATGTGGTGCTGGCTGTGTCCACCTGTGCTCAGCCCCACAGAGCCCTATGGCCGTGTGTGGGGAGCCCTGGGAGGCCCCTCTCCCCTCAGCGGGCCCCTTCCCTCTGCCCCGTTAATCCAGCTCAGCTGAGGATGCCGAGGTCAGACCCTGGCACAGAGATCTCACATCTTAAAGGGGAAAGTGTGCTCAAACCAGAGCTGGAAGGCTGTCCCAGGGGTTGGAGACATGGCTTTCTAGGAGCTGGTGGGAATGGGACAGCCCTGGAGGGGCTGTGTTGGGAGTGCACCCCTCCTTCCCTCTTGTCCCCCCTTGCTGATGTCTGAGCACTGCTGCCCATGTTCCTGCTGCCCCTTAATGCCACAGGTCTGTGCCTGAGCTGGGCAGAAAGGGGCCTTTGTTCAGGGCTTTGGGGGCAGAGCCTGGGCACAGAAGGAGGAGAGGCTCCCTGTTCCCCATGGACACAACAGCCACCACATTTCACATGCTGCAGGTGAGCCCCATGCCACGGTTCTTTCTAGACTGAATCCTGACTTAGTTTCCCTCCCGCTGCTGGAGCCCCGAGCCAAGCACACACACAGAGCGCTCTGTTCCAGCTAAAATTTATTCCTACAATGAGTCTCCCTTGTACGAGACACATCCTGCCCATCTTGCTTACACAGTAAACAAGCCACCTGCCGAGCTGCAGCACTGCCCCAGCCCGGGACCCACCTCTGCCACCCAGCCCTGCCGGGATGCCCCTGGGGGGATGTGCTCGGGGCAGGGGGGCTCAGCCCGTGCCCAAAGCAGGATGGGCGCTGGGTTGGACTGGGACTGGGGTTGTCCTGGGTCAGTTGCATGTCCCCCCTTCACTGCACCTCGGGCAGGGCGGGATGGGGAGGAGAATAAATTAGAGAAAAGGCTAAAAAGGCCACTGGCGTTTGCTAGCTGGAGGATGGAGCAGTGGGTCTGGGTGAGGGGAGCATCTCTGGGCACCCCGTGGGGCTCCTGGTGAAGAAAGGACGAAAGCCCCAGTACTGGAAAGGTGCTGCCCACCCCCCACCCCCCATAGGACGGACATCCCTGTGCACCCCAAGGGCCTCCCATGCCCCGAAATGGTTTAAGGCACCGTCGTATAAGGAGGTGGGTCAGCCCCCCTGGCGTGAGTCCCTGGGCAGCCAGGAGGGATGCTCCAGGCTGAGAAAAGTCCATGATAAATAGAAAGAAACTCCATGAAACATTGCCCTCCCTCCTGGCCGTGAGTCCGGGGTCGGTTGGAAAGCAGATGGAGGTGGGATGGAGGCGACCAAAGAGCTGCGATCCTTCACCAGGAGGTTTGGAAGAGCTGGGAGGAGGCTCATGGATCCTCAGGGGTGGCAGAGTGGTATGGAAATGCCAGAAGGGACCCAACTCCGGGTGTCCCCGAGGTCCTGGTGGGAGCAGGCAGCCCCATGCCCCTTGCTCAGTATTTTTATTACACACCGGAAAGAAAAAAGAAAAACCTACCCCAGGGTAAAAAGCAAATGCCAGCGGCCCAGAGGCACCGGGGCTGCCTGGGTTCTGCCCTCATCTTGGGGCTTTCTGCTGTTCTTGGGGGGGCCAAAATCCAGATAGGAGGCTCCGAGGGGTGCCCAGGGGCTGGCTACATGCGTGAGGATGGGCTGGCCAGCTCGTAGAAGAGCAGGTAGGCATCGCTGCTGCGCACGTGGCTGGAGGACATCGGGGTGACGCTGCAGAGATATGGGGAGATGCACTGTGAGCAATGGGGTGCCCACATGAGGTCTCCCTCTCCGTGCCACCCACGCAGCCTCACCGGGAATCGTTGAAGCTGTGCCACTCGCTGGAGATGGGGCTCTTGCAGTAGGCAGTGTAGTGTCCCCCCATGGTGGTGCCGGAGTGGTTGGAGACGGCATAGAGGTTGTAAACGGCATGGTCTGGGGGGACAGGGTGAGGATCAGTGGTGCCCACATGTGAGCTCTGAGCTCTGCTCCCCCCCCCCCCAGCCCCAGCACTTACTGCAGCTCTGCGAGGCGAATTCCCTCAGGTCCAGGTCCTTCAGTGGGAAGTTGACAAAGGTGGTGAGCTTGCTGGCTCGTATCCTGGCCTCTGAGAAGCGTTTCAGGTCTGGAGGTGGGGGCCACGTCAAGGAGATGGGGAGCAAAGGGGAACCTGCAAAGAGCTGCCACCCCGCACCAGCCCCACCAACCCCATTTATTAGTACAAAGGATACGGAGCACCAGGATCTTGGGGAACTTCTGGATGCTGAATTTCTTCGTGCACCGCGTCCTGGCTTTACAGCGACAACACGTCTGTAGGCAGTGAGCAGGATGGTGAGGACCCATCCTGCACCCGTGTAACTCCCTGTGCCCCCACCCCACGCCCCCATACCGGTTTCTCATCCCCATCCAGAACGTCCTCTTTGGTGAAGAGCCGCAGGCAGTCCATCAGGGTGACTTCCCCATAGCCTTTCTGTGGGAGGAGGGCACAGTCAGTGGCACAGGGTATGGGGTCCAATGTGTGGGGTGGGGGGGACAGGGAAAAGCGGGGACACCTCACCTTGGGGATGGGCAGGGAGAGGTCCCAGAAGGGGTCGAAGGCTGTGGAGCAGTAGCCGCATTCACTGCAGGTCAGAGAACTCTTCAGCTGCCCGACGAAGAGATCTGGGGGCGAGGGGATGGAGAATGGTGAGACTCCCAGCCCCAGCCCCCTGCCTGCCCCCACCCCTCCCCGTATGCTCACCACTAACACGGCTGTCCTCCCGCTCCTGGTACCTCCGCCACATCTGGCGGCTCTTCTCATCATCACTGCGAGACAGAGGGACAGAGCTGCTGAGCAATGCCGGGACCTACAGACATCCAGCCCCCACCCCACTGCCCACCCCACACTTACGGGAGGTGGTCCAAGGTGTCGGCATTGGCCCTTGGCCGCACCAGCACACGGTTCACCTCGCTGTGCAGCCCATCCAGGAGGAAGCGCAGGAACTCCTGTGCATCCTGCTGGCTGCAAGGCAAAGGGGCACGGCTGTGAGACACCCCGAGGGGCTCCACACGTACCACCAGCCCCACACTACCAGCCCCACACCGTCGGTCCCTACTTGTATCCAACAAAGCGTGGGGCGTATCTCTGGATCTGCGTCTTGAACTCGGAAGGGCTCACGCTGTCATTGGGGGATGAGGTCCAGAGCAGCTGGATCAGCTTTGCAAACTCTGAGTGCAGAGAGGAAGCTCAGCAATATGGGGAGGGGGGATGTGCCCCATGGCTGTCCCCATCCTGTGTCCCCCCCCCCCCCCCCCACCCCCACCCCCACCCCGGATACCTGACATGAGTGCGGTGCGCATGCGGCTGTTGTTGTTGAGGTCCCGCAGGTACTGGTTCTGCAGGCAGTAATCCCGCAGCTCCTTGGTGTTGCTCAGGCACTGCAGGATGGAGTTCATGAAGCACTGGGGGAGGCAGAAAACCATGGCAACGTGAGGCGGAGGGAGGGAGGCGGGTGGTGGCAGGGGGGCACCTTGGGGCGGGTGGGCAGGAGATGGGGACGGAGCAGGAGGGAGAGTGGGGAGGCATTTGTCCACCTGCACCAGTGGGAGCGTGGATGCCGGGGTCCCTAATGTGCCCACAGAACGGCACTGTGTGGGCTGGGGCTGTGCCCACAGGAGGGGATGAGCACTCACCGTATTGCCGAGGTTCCGCAGCCCAGTCAGCCCCTGCACCACCTTGGAGCTCTGCAGAGAGAAGGAGCAGGGCTGTGACAGGCTGCCTGTGAGTAGCCCGTGGGGCCACCAGCACCCCTGTGGGGCAGCCCCACATGAGCATGCAGGGGCATTCCGGGCGCTCTTGGCACTGCCATGCGTAGGAGAAGCCTGAGGACCCATTGCTCACCCAGCTGCCTGGCCTGGGATGACTCCCAGGGCTCAAAGTCCTTCTTGTTGCCCTATGCCCTGCAGGCTAGGCTGGCCACCCCCTGCCTCCTCCTGCCAGCCCTACGCCCTGGGAAGCCGGGGATGGCCATGCTCCATGCCTGCCCTATGGCTGAAGGGGGTGTCCCACTGCTGCCCGCCCCTCCAGGACACCCCACCTAAGTGCCACCCTCCAGAGGCACGGCTGCTTTGCGGGATAAAGTCCAGAGAGGGCGGTGACAGGGTGAGCCTCCCCGACCTGTGCCCATCAGGGCTGCAAATCCCGGTCCTCCCCCAAGCGTGAGGAGGGGGAGGAGGAGGAGAGGAGGGGGCCCGTCAGCTCCAAAATAGCAGCAGCTGGTGCGCGTGTGGGAGGTGCTGAGCACCCAGCCCTGACAGCAGCCCAAAATAACCCAGATACAGTTACACGTGTGCCATAGCGATGGTGCAGGCATCACCCGCCGCAGGGGCACAGCACCGGCGGGCACCCAGGTGCCCCGTGCAGGACACACGTGGCTCTGCCGGGCAGCTCGGGTGCCCTGCATGCAAGCCAGTGCCCGCAGCAGGGAGCTGGCCCAGTGGCCCCACAGCCCCCCATCCCTTTCCATGGGGCAGGGATGCACAAGAACCCCCGCGCCGTGGCCGTGGCCGCACCAAGGTCGTATTTCCCCCCCACGTTTTCCCTTCCCTGGGTGACTCAACTCCAGCTAATCCCCCTCGCCCGGCCGGGGCTTTATCTAGGACACGGCGCGGCTCACAGGCGGCGGAGCAGAGCTGGCTCACGCGGCAGCGGCGGTGGCTGGGGAGTCCCTGAGGCTGCACTGCGGGAGGGGGACAGGGGACAGGGTGCGGGGATGGGGACAGGATGCGGGCCGCCCCTGCTCCACCCGTGCACCAGCAAAGCGCTGGAGAAGCCCAACTTATTTAAGTGCCCAGAGCCTGACCTCCACGGCCCTGCTGTGCCTGCGTCGGGGGTCCCCACCCCAGGTGCTGTTCCCACTTTTGTCCCGGTGACACCACCATCACGCTGTGTGGTCACCACCTCCTTCTTGCCACGGGGGCATGGGATGGGGCCAAGGTCATGGCCGGGGCAGCGCTGGCCAAGGGACTCTGGTGCACAGCCACGTGCTTTCACCTCCCTTCCTGCTCCCTGCCTGGGAGGTGACGTCCCCTAGCGCCGGTGGCATCGATGGGCACCCAGTGCCGCGCAGCCCATCCTGCAGCAAAGTGTACCCCACTTTGTGCCCCGCGCTCCCCAAAGCACACAGCAGATTCCCCCTCCCCATCGTCTCCTCCTCAGCCCCCATCCTCCGGGCTGCTCGTACCTTGGTCTTGTTGAGGACGAGCCCGACGAAAGTGGAGACCAGCAGAGAGCCCGGCATGGAGGTGCGGGGCCGCAGCTCCTTGTGAAGGTCGGGGAGCGCGGGGGGCTCCTCGGGCAGCGTCACCGTGTACGAGTCCCGCATGGTGCCCCCCGCGAGCAAAGCGAGATGGCGAGGGGCCGAGGTGGGGTGGGCAGGAGGGTCCCCTCTCCTCGGGCCGGCCGAGGGCAAGGGTATGAGGTCAGGCCGGGCCGGAGAACCGCCGTGGCCGGGCGGTTGCGGTGCCGGAGCCGATGCCGGCTCTTTGGAGCTGACGGCACCTGAGCAGCTCTGACATCAAATGGGTGGAGAGGCAGCAGCAGGGCTCCGTGACGGCCAGCCCCCGCCGCACCGCGTGGTACAGCCAGCCCTGAGCCAGGGGGGCCCGCGAGGGGCGGCCGTGCCCGCGGCCACTGCTGGGCTGGGGACGCGGTACCGCGGGGAGGACACGTGCGATGTCCCCTGAGCTCCAGGGCTCCGTCAAACCACCGCCACGGCATAATGTGGGGAGCACCACCGGCACGGCCTCCTCCCTCCCCGGGGCTCCCGAGGGATGGAAAGTTGCCCCCGAGCCTTGGAGTGGGGCTGCAGGGCATCCGAATGGGACGCGGAGCTCCCGGGACAGTGTTATGGGAGAGAGTGCGGGGAGAGAGGCGGGCAGGGAGCGGCACCCCTTGGCGGGGCGGGGTGGGGAGGGGGTTGCATTAGCACTGGGCTCAGAGGGTGTTTCTCAGACTTATTTTTTTCACCAAGGCACGGAGCAGGGAACCCCCCCCAGTCACTCCCCTCCGAGCACTGGAGAAACTGAGGCACAGAGCAGGCAGGGCTCCAGCTCTGCCCCTGCAGCAAGGGCAGGCGAGGAGGCTGGCAACGAGCCCAGCTCTCCGTCCTGCATCCCCAACCTGAGTCCCCAAACTGCGTCCCCGTCCTGCACCCCCCTCCTGCATCCCTCCACTTCACCCCTCTGACCATCCATGCCCTGGCCACCTGCACAGGGAAATTTCCACGGGCTGTTATGTAGCGGTCAAGGAGTGAGGTTGCTTTGCCCCTTGCCAGCCCCTAGCAAAACCCCAGCCCACACCAGCGGTGCTGTTTGGACCCCCTGTGACGCAGCTGCAGCCTGCCCTGCCCGCGGTGCACAGCCACTGGAGGGGATGGTGGGGGTGGGAGGGGGAAAGGAGACTATTTTTGGCACCAGCAAAAATATCTGAGGAGGCATCTTGCAGCGTTATTCATCTGCAGGGCCTTTTTTGCATCACAAGAGGAGCCCTGTCGTAATCTGCACTCGTGTATATATATACACAGCCTGCGCTGTGTACACTGTACACACACAGGGACACGGCGTGCACACGGGGGTGCACACCCCGCTGGGCTCGGTGTGGGTGCCCCACAGTACGATCCCACCCACGTGGGGCACGGCTGCACCCCAGGGCTGAGGCACAGCACCCTGCCCTGCAGCTCAGCACGTGGCTTGGGGTCAGGACTGAGCCTGCTGTGTACTCCAGGTGCTGTGTGGGTGCTGGTGCGGCACTCCCAAGGATGCTGGATGGCACAAGGGGTGGCATCAGCCCTGCCTCATAACCAACCTCATTCCCCAGTGACTTCGGTTGCTTCTATAGCTGGAGAGGGATGCAGGCTCCCGGGGCAAGGCTGCAGCCAGAAAGTGAAGGAGCCAGCAACCTGTCCTAGTTGTCCCCTCGGCAGCGGTGACCTTCTGCCATGAGCTGGCACTGCAATAGCAGGCAGGGCCAGGACTGGCCAAGGGCCAGAGCCATCAGCTGCTCAGGATGGGGCTGTGCAGAGCTGCCGGTGATTCTGTGGCTGGCTTTGGCCTCCTGACCCTATGTCCCCACAAGGCGGTTAATGGGGTGGCACAGCGCTGATTCCTTCCCTCCCTGGCACCACGACTGCTCTGTTTGCTGCAGCTGCACAAACCTCCCTGCGCCCCACAGGATGACAAATGGAGGTGCCAGGCTCCTCCATTCTGTGTGGTGCCAAGGCACTGGGTGAGGGGATGGGAGCAGGCATGGGGACAGCCCCGTCCATGCCCTGGCTGCAGTGCTGCCCCCGAGGCTGTGTAATGGGGCAGAACTGATGGTAGCAGTGGGTGCACATGTTTCCGGCACCTGGCGTGACCGCAGGCACCTGCAGTTTGTTTTACGACTGGTACCTTTGCTTCCCTGCTTGGGAATGAGGGGAAAAATGCATAGGAATGGAAAATAGCAGGTGTGCACATTAAAGGCCAAGGAAACCTCAGCTGGTGTCAGCGAGCCGGCTCCCTGCTTGCCTGCTGTCCCCTGGCACATCCAGAGCGCTCCCAAGGCACTTTTCCCAGGTGTGTGGGTACAGGGGGGGATGTGGGGCTTGAAGGGAGAAAGCCTCTCGTCCTGCTCTTGGGGACGCACAAATGACACCCCCAGACCTGCTGAGTTCCCTGCTGAGTGCACAGCACTGGGATGGAGCTGTGAGTCAGGCCCTGTGCTGGAGGGGACCGACCTCCACCATGGGGTGGACTGAGAGTGAGAGACGGCGTGGGCAGAGCCTGATGGGATCTTGGAAGTGGACCCAAGTGGAAAATTACCAGCGCTGCCGTATGCACCAGAGCTGGGCTGAGTGCACGATAGCTGCTCCTGCCCTGGCCCGTGGCTCTGGGGATGGCACAGCACCTACTGGAGCCCCGAGTGCCTGTCACCAGGCACAACGCTGTGCCACCACCTGTGCCGCTGTGCCGCCATGGGTTATGCCATGCCACCGTGTGTGCCGCAGCACGGCGCAGCCAGCACTGCAGAGAAGCGTTCCCATGTGCGCCCATTGGGTTTGCACTCATGGACAGAATGATGCAAGCAGCATCCCTGCACGGCACCATCCCTGCACTGCACCGATCCCACGCAGTCTCCCTCTGCCCCACACGAACCCACTCGGACCACGCGCCCTACTGGCATCGTGTCGCCATCCCACCGCGTGTCACATACCGTGGGGTCGGGGCCATAACCGTCATCCCTCTCACAGAGCTGGCTGCCGGAGGGGCTGGAGGGCAGGCTGCAGTGACCGCTCTTCTCCAGGTAGTCACGGACGTAGTCGGAACGCGTGGCAGCCTGGTACAGGGCACTGGGGCTGGGTGCGTAGGCGCTATCCGAGGTGTGCAGCCCTGAAAACTCCTGGGCCAGGTCCGAGTGGCTGATGGCTCTGCGACGGCTGAGAAGTGTGGAGGTGGACACGTAGCCAGAGGGGCTGCCGGGGGTCCCAGTGAAGGAGTAGCACGAGCCCCCGCTCAGCCCCCCGCCCGGCGGCTGTGTGCGGATGTAAGCGGGGCTCAGGCGGATGCTGGAGTCGGGGTACAGGGGCAGGCGGCCGCTGTCATAGCCGCTGGTTGGGGACAGTCTGCTGTGGTGGTACCGAGGGGAGGGCAGGTAGCTGGATTTGAAGCCAATTTTGTCTCTGTCTGCATAGGCATAGGTGGAGCCGTAGGAGGTGTAGGAGCTGTAGCCGCTGGGCATCTTGCTGTAGGTGTTCTCGGCATAGCGGGACGAGTCAACGTACCGTTTCAGTGTGGAGGAGAGCTGGGACATGCTGGAGGCTGGGGCTCAGAGGGTTTGGCTGGAGGCATCGGCTGCAAGAGGAGGGCCTGGGCTCAGCTGCATGGGCTATGACTGACACCAGACAGTGCCCACCCCAGGACCCCCGCCTGGAGACCCTGTGAGTGGTGAGCAGGAGGCTGCAGGGACACAGGGGACGGAGTGTCTACCAGACCTCGTTGGAGCAGCAGGGAGACACCAGCAGTGCCACCTGTGTGCCTTTGGGCACCTGATACCACCAGAGTAGGGCTGCACTAGGCACGGCAATGGGCTCTCATGGTCAGCCGATGCCTCTGCCCCAGTCTTGGCACTGCTGCCATGCTGTCCCCCAGCTGTTAGTACAGGAGTCCTCATCATCCATCCCTGCTCTCTGCATGGTGCCTGGGGCCAAGCTGCAGCCACCACCCACCAGGCGGCACTGGGCACAGTGGGGACAGACAGGGGACACCCTACTGCTGCATACCGCCTGTTTGCCTGCCATGCCGGTGCCCTGCCTGCCTGCCATCAATAATTCAGTGGTGGAGGTGACCGCTATGTCCCTGTCACTAGGCACAGCCAGCCTGCAGGGCAGCTTGACAGCCAAACACTGGGTCCCATGGGGAGTGGTGGCTTCTGCCACAGGGAGACCCGTGCACAGGACAGGATGGGGATGGAGGCACCGGAAGCAAACAAGGAACCAGCACAGAGTCAAAGTTAGGGCAGCAAGAAACCTCCCCAGCTTCGAGCAAACAGGGAGGACAGCTCTCTTCTGTGCTGATGGTAGGTCTCCTACCTGTTCCAGGGCTGTGCTGCCTTGCGTCCCTTCCCTGGCTGGACAGTGGCTCGTGTGGCTCTGAGAGTCCCCTGTCACCCAGGAGATGACCCCGGCTCAGAGGTTTTTCCCAGCCCCACTGGGGCGGGCACTGGCCTCACTCCAAGGCAGCGTGGAGGTGATGGGATGGAGCCCGCACCTGCCCCTGCCATGCGGGGCACAGTTGGGCCTGGGGATGGTCACCGAGTGCCATCACCATGGGATCCTCCCTTCTCAGCCCAGGGCTGTGTCCCGGCTGCTATTGCTGAGGGAGCAGCAAGAGGAAACTATTTACAAGCGAGAGCAAGCCAGAGTGCACAGACCTGTTTGGGAACTGAGGCCGAGGGGTGAATAATCCCCTTGCAGGCAAACAAGGCACCAACACCCGGCTCTCCCTGGCCCATCTGTGCCAGCAGTGGGGGGGCCCTGGAGCTGCTCTACCAGCCAGGATCCAATGCATACAGTAGGGTTTTGCTGGGGGATGTGGGACCCAGCTAAGGACCAGCACTCCCATGGGCATTGGGGTGAAGGTGCTGGAGCCCTGTGACTCCAATGGGGGCTTTCAGTCCGTGGGATTAGTCCCTACAGGACATTGCCCTGGGGGTGTGGGGAGCTGATGTGCAGGGATGTGGGGCTCAGGGGGGGGATCTTGCCCTGGACATAGCGGGGAACCCACTGGCATCATGGGAGGAGAGGTCTTACCATGTAGGGCTGCTGTGTCTGCTAGGATGGTCTGCACCGTGCTGTCCCCATGTCATATCGCTGTGGACCCCAGGGCTGCGGGAGAGCGGAGTGTGCCATGAGCCCGAGGAGCTGAGGGGGTGTGAGAAAACCCCGGTTCCTCCCATCGCTTCCTGACCTGCCTGGCCCCTCCCTGCCCAATAATAATGCTGAGCCTTCCTGATGCAAAGCAAAGCCCTGGGGCTGGCATGGCTGAGTCAGGCCTCCTGCACCCTCATCATCCTCCCTGGGGAAACTGAGGCACGGGAATGTCCGGTTTGCGGCCACGTGGCCACGAGCACCGCAGGGATGCTCATGTTGGGGAGCGCGTTCTTCTCCAACCAGCATTCCCAATGGAATCCCCGTGGGTCTCCTAGGCATTGAGGAGGCTGACATTCTGCTGGAGGCTTCACGCTGGTGGCCCTGGTGGCAGCTTTCCCCCTCGGTGGCTGCAGAGCCCCAGGGTGAGCTCAGCTTACACAGCCCTGGCTCCAGCCGAGGTGTTACGGCTCAGCTGCTTCTCACTTACGCAGGCTGTGAGCCCTGTCCCCGTGCCCTGAGACACAATGTCCCAGCCTGGGGGTTACTGCAGAGCTCCCAGCATGCTGCCACAGAGGAGGCAATGGGGGGACCCAGAGCGTGAAGCACCCTGCCCACTCCAGTCTGGTTTAGGGCTGAGGGTGTTGGGAGGGAAGCGAGGTAGGGGAGCTTTCCCCTTGCAGTCACAGCCTGAGAATGCTCCCAGCTCAGCACACGTGTGCAGGCCTGGCGTCACTGTGCTGACACATCCCCACCTGGCTGCTCACCACTCCAGGGCCACCTCCAGGCAGCAAAATCCCAAACCCACAGGGGAACCCTGACGGAGGGCCCAAGGTTACTGCTTTGAGGTCTGCAGGTGGAAAAAAAAAAACAAAACAAAACAGGGAGCCTGGGGGGAAGTGCACGGGACATGGCTGTGCCCACCCAGGGGCCAGGTGCCAGGCATGGTGCTGGGCTGTCCCACGTGAACACCCTCTACAGGGATAGAAAAACATCTTCCCCGTGGGTTCACCCCAAACAAAGGGAAAAGAGGGCAGAGTTAGGGGTCCCACTGGCATCCCGCAGCCCCCTCCCCAGCGCTGGTATCCCCCTGTGCTCCCTGCACTCACCAGTGGGTGCGCGCTCAGGGGCGCGTGGTTGGCACGGTGTGGGGTGAGCGGCGGCTCATGGGGCTGCCTCGTGTCAGTCCTTCCTCCTCGGGGTCCTTCCTGGGGCTGGAGCAGAGCAGGGGTGTGCAGGGGAGTTGTGGCAGGGTCTGATCACCCCAGGGCTCGGTTGGGAATGGTCCGGAGGGGCCGTGCCGGAGGGTTGTGGGGCCACGTAAAAACCACACAGCAGAAATTCAGGGCTCAGGTTACCAGCTAGATAAATATAGCGTCTTTATCTGACCTCGCAGGGCGCCGAAATGCTCCTCTCGCATTCCAGCTTCAGGGAGGCTTAAAGGGGACGTGAGCCCAAGGTGGGCCACGGTAAGGTGGTGAGGCTGAGGGGGGGGGAAGGGGGGTTGTGGGGGTTGTGGGTGTGTGTGGGCAGAGGGAAGGAGATGGGGGCCCAGGAGGGAAAGGATGGATAAAGAATAAGTGGGGAGCGGGGAGGCGGTCTGGGTTTTGTGTCCTGGGAAAAGTCACAGGGAGAAGAGCACTGTGGGAGGGGGCCAGGAGCACCCATCCCTGTACCCCACGGTGACACAGGGGGACATCAGGGCACAACCCTGGGTGCCTCTCCCTGACGCCTGACCCACCCGGTGAGCCGGCACCGCGGTGGCCGTGACTCAGCCAGCACCTGCTGACGATAATTAGTCGGGATGCAATTATGGTAGCATCTTCCTCCCTGCTGCCCAGCTCCAGCCCCGAAACAGGGAGGGCCATGCGTCTGCACCTGGGTGTGACTCCCAGAAGCTTCTATGGGGTCACCCATAGGGGTGAGTGCACCCCATGGCACACATCCCGTGGCTCTAGGATGCGTCGTGTGCCCAACCCCACTCCCACGCACTCCCTGCCTGCAGGATGCCAGGGCTGCCTCTACACTGTAGGCAGGGCAGGATGGAGACGAGGTGCCAAAGGATCCCGTGCCCATGCACCCAAGGATACCCGCTGCTACCTACCCTGCACTGCCCCTCTCCCCATGCCGCAGGCGGCCCCAACCCTGAGCTCACAATGAGCTGAGAAGAAGGGTTCACCGGTATAGAATGGAGGCGTAGATGGGTGCAGGAGGGGGTCACCCCCCAGCAGGGCAAACCGTGTCCTCCCCCCCCACCCCTCCCCCGCAGCCCCTCACCACACACACAGGTGGCCACGGCTCCAACACACAACCTAAGGTTTTTATTGTGCAGACAGAGGAAAACTCCCGGAGGACAGGTGTACTGTTGTTGTTGTTGTTGTTGTTGCTTTTCGTAAGGTTGGCTTTTCTTTCTTTTTCTTTTTTTTTTTTTTCCTTTTTTTTTTTCTTTTTTTTTTCTTTTTTCTCCCTTTTTTTCTCCTTGAACGGAATCTCTCGGACGACAAGCTGTGGAAACAACTACAAATGTTCACAAAAAAATGAGACTCGGAGATGCGTCCGTGCGGTCGGCCGGGATCTGCCCTGCCCTGGCCACGCACAGCCTGGGCAGCACTAGACAGCAAGCAAGCGGGCAGGGACGGGCAGGGACAGGCAGTGGGGTGGGAGGCAGATTTTGGTGGCTGGAGAAAAGCAAGGAGTGGGGACCAGCTGCTGGGAATTGCTCTCAGCTGTCAGGAACTGCACGAGGAGATCGGTGTGGGGTTCGCTCCGCAAAACTGATGCTCTTGCCAGCACCTCCTCCTATCCCGTGCCCTCTCCTGGGAGAGCTCTCTGCTCATTCTGGGTCCACTGGGGTCCCGTGGCACATGGGGACAGGCTGTGGCTGTGCTTGGGGTCCCTCTCCCCACTCTCGCTGACCACTGGGAAACATCTTAGCTTGATCGAGGATGGCCTTAGCCACCTTTTTTCTACCCCTAGAGACAGGGAGACGCCAAAGGGAGCCGGGAGGTGGAAGGGGGCACACGGGCTCCTCCCAGCGGTCCGATGGGGCTGGAGGACAGGGACGCTTGCCATGGGGAAGGATGGGGAGCTCAGATGTTCCCCAGATGTTCCCCAAATGAAGCCGAGGGGTGCTGCGGAGGAGCCCCCTCCCCAACCAGGCTCGCTCCCCTGGGGGCACGGGGCTGTGGCTAGCTCAGAGACGCTCCGCAGGCCTCGCCGTGGGGCTGGCAGCACTGCTCTCGTCACAGCTACGGGCTGGTCCCCCCCCCTGGCTCCAGCTTGGCCGCAATGGACGGAAGTCACTGGGTCACCTGGTGCTGCAGCCACAGCGCTGAGACCCGTCCCCATGCTCTCCCATCACTTCCCTTACCTGCTCATCCAGTTGTCTTTCCCCAGGCCAATCAGAACCCCAAAAGCTAAGGGGTGGGAGAAGCACAGATCCCCCAGCACCAGCCTGAGCGCGGGGAGGGCACGATGGGAGCAGCGATGCTGCCTAGCAGAGCCACCATGCAGCAGAGCAGGGCGTGATGTCAGGGCTGAGCACAGGACAGTGGTTAGCGTTAGATACACGGCTATATAGAGATAACATAGAGAGAGGTTTTGTGTGTTCCAAATCTTCTCTTTCCAAGGGCTGCGCTCTGGCGGGGGAGGCGGTTTGGCTGGGGTGCTCCGTGGGGGTGCAGGGGGCTTTTCCTTTCACAGGGACACGAAGTCCACAGCTTGCAGGAGAGGCAGGGAGAGGAGGAGCAGCAGGAGCCACGAAGTGTTCTGGATCAAGAGGCTGAAGCCGGCGCACTTCTCCAGTTTGTCTGCGAGGATGGGGAGCGGGGAGGGAGAGAAAAATGAGATCTCACGGGAATGAGGTTAGGGTTAAGTGCTATGGGGTGCTGGGACCCTGCTGCTCACCTCATCTTTGCCATACAAATGCAGCCAGCCCCACCCTGCCCCGCTGTCCATTTCCCCTTCCACCTCACGGAACAGGAGAGATTTTGGGGGCAGAGACCCTGGGGAACACCAAACCCTGACTGTGCCTGGTTTGGAAACACCCACGGTAGGACGTGTTTTGTGTTGCTGGCCCTGCAAAGCCCAGGGCAGGTAGGAAGGAGGAACTGGAGGCCAGGCCCTGCTGCCCCCTCACCTTTGATGACAGTGATGTTCTTTATCTGGTTGCCGGTGTAGTCGTTGGTGGCCTTCAGCTCGCACATGTAGACCCCCTCATCACTGGTGGTGAAGCTGTGCAGGTAGAGGCACACCAGGTTCTTGTGCATGGTGACGTTGGCTCGGTTCCGGTAGACGTTTTCAGAGACGCTGATGGTGCTTTGGATGATGTGCTTCCTGTTGTCCTTGGTGAGGCTGAATTCGTAGGTCAGGGGGTTGCTGGTCTTGTTCTCATAGCGGCAGTCCACGCGCAGGCTCTGGCCCAGCAGGCAGGCGCTCAGGTCCCGGATCATCTGGCAGTGAGCAGCCTGCAGCACTGGGGACAGGTAAGCAGGAAGGGAAAAGGTCAGCTCTGGGGACACCCAAGCAGCCCCCCCCCCCCAGTCCCACCCCACAGAGCCTTACCTGTCAGGATGACAGCAATGCTGACGGTGGGGTTCATCTTTTCGAGGATGAGATGCCCAGAGGTGGCTGCCAGTGAGAGATGAGCCTGGGTGGGGGGAGAGATGTGGTGAGCCAGGCAGTGCTGTGGCACACAGCTGTGCTGCGCTGACTTGGGCATGCACAGTGTGGGCTGGAGGCTGCTGCATCTTGTACCAGTGATGCTACACATCCTGGTATCCTTAGGGATGCCAGCCATGCTCTTTTCCCCTCATGCATCCCCCACACCAGGCATGAAGCACAGCACAGACCCTCATGCAGTGCCTGCCCTGTACCTGTGCTGGGCTGGGTGCCTGCTTGAGGACCGGGCAGGAGACTGGATGCTCCTGGTGCCTGCGCAGCGTGGTGCCAGGTGAGGGATCCAGACTGCCCCCTCCCCCCCCCTCCCCAGTGGGTGAGCTCAGCAGAGATGAGTCACTGCGATGCAGTGAGGGAAAGGGGCCAAGAGCAGCAGGAATGAGGGACACGGCAGCCGGACACAGAGCTGAGATGCTGAAGGATGGCACCCAGTCTCCAGGGGCTGAGCCTGGCTGCTGGGTAGAAGGGTTTTGGTGTCCTGTTGGGTCCCTATCCCTGCAACTCAGCTTTCTGTGGGCTGCTTGTGGTTTGTGTGGGTTTGGAGCTGGGGATGTGCCACCTAAACTCCAGCCCTGCTGATGATCTGATCCAACCAAGAGGAATCAATTAAAGGTTTGCAGCCCAGCCAAGAAATTGCATGGGGAATCCAGCCGCAGACATGCAGAGCGCAGGGAAGGAGTGGGGGAGCAGCAGAGCAGAAATGGAGCTGAAGGATGCTCTGCAGTCAGTCCTCCTAGAGGGGACAGGGGGACGTCCAAGAAGGGCACTGAATTAGCACCCATTGGATCCCAGTCTGGCAGAGGGGAAGAGCAGAGCCCAGCCTGAACCTGGCAAAGCATCCAGGGAAGAGCTGGGAACTGCCTGTACCTCAGCCAGCTGGACTTTTCTTTTTAGCATTTTTTGGGTCTTTCATATAACATTCAAAGAGGAAATACCAAAACCATTCACTCACTCTGAAGCTGTGAAAGGTCTCTATTTCACAACCTCAAACCCCAGTGAAGCACAAAAATTCCCTTCTCTTTGGTACTGATAATCAAGAGGTTATAAAAGGAGACAGAGGCACAACCAAGGAGACTGAGCCTCCTTCACATTCCTCTTGCCCTTTGTTGCTCCCCAGCTCTGACTCGCTCCTCCTTGAACATCCTGGGACACTGCCTAGGTCACAGCCACATCTGTTCAGATGTGCTCCCAAGAGAGGGTGACCTCCTCCCACTGATGCACAAAAGCACTCTGATTTTCTCAGCTTCGTGTCCCCCAGCCCTTTGGTCCCTTGTACCCCGCAGCAGGAGCAGAGCCACGTTTCACCCTCTCCTGTGTGCCCCCAGGGGCTGTGCACGGGGACAGGATTCACAAGGGCACGGGCATCCGAGGGACTCCATCCAGCCCTGCAGAGCAAAGCTTTGCGCCACGCTCTGTACCACTCGTTACGTGCCACGCCACAGTGCACCTCTGTGCCCACCACCGTGCCAAGCAGGGGGTCACCGGCGGGGGATGGCACACATACGAGGACATCAGGGGTGCGAGACACTGAGACCCGGCGCCAGGAGGGGATGCAAAAGAGAATGCGCGGGGCTCTGCGTGCGTCCGTGCAAGGAGCAGATCGCGGGCATCCGCCCTTGCAGGGATGCAGGTGGGTGCGTGTGCGCGCGGGCGCGCCCGTGGAGCAGCGCCGCAATCCCGACCCTCGGGAAATACAGGGGAAGAGGGAGAGGGAGCAGTAATGGGAAAAATCGAGAGCATCTCCCTCCATCACCGCCACCCCCCCAGCTCCAAAACCCCATCCCCGGCTCGGTGTGCGGTGCAAAGCATCACCGTGGCACATCCGAGGATCCCCAGCTCGAGGTGGGGGACGGCTCCCCCCGGCTCCCCTCTCGGCTCGGGGGCTGCATCCCCCGCGGTGTCCCGGGGCTCTGCCTACCTGCGGCGCGGTGCCGCCCGCCGCTGCCCGCTGCTCCCGGCGCTGCCGCCCGCTGCTGCCCGCGGCTCCCGGCGGGGTGTGGGCGGTGCGGAGCTCCCGCAGTTTGGGAAGGGCCGATCGGGCGGTCCCAGCAAATCACGACCGGGAGGCGTCACGCAGGCTCAGCCCCCAGCCCTGCGGTGCTTGGAGGGGGGCTGCTTCTGCAGCTTTGCCTCTGCCCCGCCCCGACCCAGGGCCCGGGTGTTGTGGGGTGCTGGAAGGCCAAGGGAGCCTCGAGGCAGCCCCTCAGCATGGTTGGGTGTGGGTAGGGGGTCTTGTTTGGCACCCCCCCCGCAGCTCACCACCGCCTTTCTCCATTTTTGTGCAGGCTGAAGGGGGGTGCTGGATCCCCATTGCCATGGGAACGTGGCATTTTTCATGCCAGCCCGCAGCCCTCCCAGGCAACGTGGGGTTGTTTTGATGTAAAGGAGGGTGGTATGGGTGTGGGAAGAGGCTTGGCTCTGCTGGGGAAGAGAAGAGATTCTCCTTCCCCAAATGCATAGAAGTCAGAGTCCTCACCAGTGCAGCCTGTACCAATTCACTCAAGAGCCCAGTACTTGTCTTTGTTTAGGAGGTGGTAGTAGGACCAGTGGGGAAACTGGCACTGTGATGCCACAGGCCACAAGCCTTCAGGTTTAGCCCCAGGGTTCGTGGCAGAAAGGACACAACCAAGAACCATTCCTTTCTGCCTCCCAACACTACGATGGGAAGGGTCTAAGCAGAGCTGCTTCTGCACAGGCAAAATGTCTTTGAAGCCTGAAGGCAACCAGGCAAAAGACATCTCCCCTGCTCTTGGGCAGCACCAGGGAGTTGCTTGCCCTCAAGTTTGCATCCTAAGGCTTCCCAGGATGGAGCACAGGCATGCAGGGGTCCTGCTTGGTCCTCACCTCCTCCCATCCCTGGCTGGGCTCTGCAAAAAAGGCTGGCTTAGTGAAAGAAGATATGGAAAGCCACATTCTGCTCCAGCAAAACCTGATCCCAGGTGACATTCAAGTGCTGAGGTTTTGCAAACTGGCTGTGCAGGGGAGTTTTGCTAATCCCATAAAATCTAGACTGGGGCTGCTGGCTCTCTGAGTGGGCTGCAGGGCACGCTGCCCCAAATGGGGTCTGACACCCAGGCTGGCTGAGGGCCGCACCCAGCCGTATGCATGCATCAAGACAATAACAGCAAGTTGAGCTGGTACAGACTGACAGTGCTGAGCAAGGGAGCAAAGGCATGGCAGACTGGCACAGAAAGCCAACATTAGCAAGACTGGAACCAGATTGATGCCATGCAAATTGACAGAAACACTGCTTGCATGTTGCTACAAAGTCATGGTGCAAAAAAAAAACCCCAGAAGCCCAAGGCTTGCATCCAGACAGGGCTGTGATGTGGGGCAGCACGTGTAACAGCACGCACACTGGTGGGTTCTTTTCCATTTAGCCCCACATTTTCACAAGCTGTCTCCTCCACTTCCCCCCTAGTAATGCAAACACAGGCAAGCAGAGAATTTACACTCAAAGGGCAGTTTTGGAGACAAGCTTTTGCCCAAGCACCATTGCAAGTGATGTTAGCTCCCTTTAAATCTCTGGTTGCTAGCACTGTGGAGGCAAGCGTGATTGTGCAGTTTCTGGGCAGTGCTGGCAGCAAGCATCCTGCATAGGTGATTTGCAGAAGGCTCCTTGCAGAGGTTCTCCAGCTGGATGCTCCCTTCACTGCAGACTGCAGTCTGGAAGCCATCCATAAAACAGAGAGAATCAGACCCAAAAATCAGACCCCGAGTCATACATAACGTAGGGGCAAAAGGAAAAAAGAAGAGAGTGGGGATGAGAAAATCTAATGACAGGCAGACAGAAAGGGGGGCAGGCAGCGTGTGCAGGGGCAGGTGTCAGGCAGTGACAGACAGACAGACAAGAACAAGCAGGGGAGGGAGGCAGCTGAATAGGGTGCAGCAGTGCAGGCAGATATCAGCGGGCTCAGATCGATGCGGTGGGACAAGGCACAGCCAGCCCTCCTGCGAGCTCAGATCAGCCAGACTGTCCCCAGTTCTGCCCTGAAATCCATCTGGTGGGGAATGTGGGGAGTCCTCCTGCTTTGCTGAGGTGCATCAGGGGCAGCACTGCTCCTGCAACACCAGGACAGTGCCCAGCAGATGCAGCACAAGGCTGGGAGTGGAGGCGCAGAGGAAGACCATGACTCGGGTGTCTGATGCTGCTGCAGCAATTAAAACCTGGCCTTGCCCCAAAGCACGTCTGCTGCAGCACATTGCCCTTCCAGGAGAAGGCTGGGTGCACATTCTTCTCAGGAAGAACACTTCTCCCCTGCTCTCATCCTTTCCCAAGGCATGGAGGGAGAGCATCCCTCCCTCCTGCTCATGAATCACTGCACAGCTGAATGCTATGGGTCTGACTCAAACCCTGCCCACACCGCAGCCTCTCCCTACCAGTAACTGTCCACTGCTATTGCTGGGAATGGGAGGCAGGAGGGCCTGGCTGTCATCTCCCAAGGAGAGGTCTTTAGCCTCCTCCACAAGGCTGTTAGAGCCAGAGTTACAGGACGGAAGAGCAAGAGAAGGCATCCGAGAACCACTGTGATCGATCTTGCTGTGCCTCCAAGGATGCAAACGCCCACCTGCCAGGCAGCACAGGCTGTGAAGGATTTGTATTTACTGCACAACCCAGGCCCTTCCATTGCCATCTTCAATAAATGAGGAAGGGAAGCTGCAGAAGAGCTTTGCCCTTGACTGGAGAGACAGAGCAGCCTCTGGGAGCCCCATGGATGCTATATGGAACACGGCCCAGATACAAAGCTCATGGGCTTTGTGGCACCGCTGCACAGAGCAGGGGTGGAGGAGACTGCACTGCGTGCAGCACAGCCACAGAAACAGGGTGGGCAGGGCTCCTGCTGCAGCACTGCTGGGGATGCTGCACTCCAAGCAGCCCTTTGAGCCCAGTAAAGGGAAGGGATGCCTCGTGCAAAGCCCCAGAGTAGGCAGGGAGGTTTGCTACAGGAAGCTTTGTCCGTGGCACTGGGTGGCTGGGATGTGGTGACATGCACTGTGGAGCAGCATATGAAATATTGTCTCTGAAATCAAGAAGCTGCAAGTCCTAGGTGGGACATGGATGGGAACTGCTGCCGGGCAGTGAAAGCTGCAATCCCCCAATGGTCAGTGGCAATGCCACCATCCATCCCCGAGGAGTCAGTGGCTTTTAGCTGAACTCTGAGCCTGAGATTATGATTACTGCATGGAGAGCTGGTTATTAACAATTTGACCCGATCCATAGCAATTCTAGGTAATAACAAAGCTATGCTGATTACTAAAAATTCTGTGCTGTACTGATTCTAAGCTATACTGACTGCTCACGATTGTAGGTAACAATAATCTACTCAGAATGCCAGTATTTGTAGGTGATAATAAAACTCTAATTATAACCACAGCAATATGGGCTGTCCTCAATACCAAGGATCCCTAAAAGAAGCTCTCTGTCCCCACAGGATTGGGTGATGTCTCCTTGAAGGAAGGCCTCTATCAATGAGTGTCGATGACAGCATCAGATCCCACATAGTGGATGCCTGCTTCATCTGGCACTGCTGCCATCCCACCCCCCTGGGACCTGAGAACCCACCAGGCACAGTCCCTGTGCTACATACAGTGCTCCAACCCTGCCAGAGCAGAGCAGCCCTCCTTGCAGACCACTTTCTTCCGCAAGCCTTCCTGCTTAGAGCTATGAAAATCTTCCTGCAGGAGGCTCAGAAATCCCTCGTGGGAGCCAGCCAGGATAACGGGAGCCTGGAAGAGGGGGCTGGTGGAGGCACGGAGCTCTATGCTCACTCCATCTGCTCCCCAGCCTCAGCAGGAGCAGAGCTGCACTGCCTGCGTCAGCCGCCTCCTCCTCGCTGCCTCCCGTGTGATGCATCCTGCTGGTGCTTGGCAGGGGTTGGGTTTTTCCCACACAGCTGCTGGCTGCCAGAGCTGCTCTCTGTATTGAGCAAACCTGCTCTGTGCTGAGCTTCCAGGGAGACTCATCCCTAGGGAAGGAGGGACATCTCTGTCAAATGGACCTGACTGGCTTAGCAGATAGCTGCTAGCTCAGTTTGCAGATGTAGGCCTGGTGCTTGCAGGGTGAGGCCAAAGGGCTTGTGTTTGAACTCCCTGCAAGGCTGCCACATCTCTTCATAACTGATTTGATGTGGACTGAGAGTTTGAACTCGGAAAAGCTGCTGTTTCAGAGGATGGAGCTTCCCTGCTACACCTGCTGTACCCAGTGACACCTATCCCTCATTAAGATGGGATTCAAGGGGAGCACACACAGGATGATGCCGGGTTGGGAGACATTACAGGACCCGGGCAGTCAGCTGATGCTCTGAGCTACTTTAGACTGCTCTATTTTGGGGGAATTTAGCTGGAAAAGAGGAAGCTGCTGAGCAGAGAAAGGGTCTCAGAGCACAGAACTGCTTCTGCCTTCCATTCTCAGCCAGGCTTTCTGCTCTCTGTCTCAGGAGAGATGAATAATGCAAGCTACAGAAAATGGAAATAGCTTCCCTGCATTTTCTCCTCCTACCTGCTGGGCCTTCAGGAATGGAAACTGTTTATGAGCATTGCTTATTTATGAAGACACCATGAGGACAGGGTGGTTAACTCTCAGCATGCAGGCTCTGAGAGAAGAGCAGCCAACAGGAAGCAGATGCCTGCAGGGATGCAGGGTACCCCTGTGATCTGAGCCAGCTGCAAAGCTCCTGGCTCTGGGAAGAGGTGGGTTAAAGATGGGCAGGAAGGTCTGGCACAGAACAGAGCTCAGTTTTACCCCGAGGCTGGGCTCTGGTGGGAGAGGGATGCTCTGGCCTGGATCTCACCCTGGCAGCAATAGACGGGTAGGGGCTGTTGCTACAGTACACACAGTGCTCCCGTTTAGCAGCCAACCAGCTGCTCCCTGCACTTGGGTTTGTGTCATCGGCTCCAGCGCTCTCTCATCTCCCCCATTGTTAGCCTGGACAATGGCAGTGTGTATCAGGCCTGGGCAAGGAGATCCCCCTGCTCTCCCTCCAGCTGATGGCAGACGGTGGGTTTGCCCCCCCCCAGCCCCAGGGACACCCACAGTGTGGGCACAGCATTGCCTACCCACAGCAGTGGGCTCTCCTCCAAAGCACATGTTACCCCCTCTCCCATCACCATCACCCCTGGAGCCACAGCTGTCCACGCAACCAGACTGCAGTTGCACTTAGCAATTCTCCCCAGTCCATAATGACAAATTGTTTGGAGAAGAGGGCAATTTTCAAGCACTTCCCAGGCAGCTTTTTACCCATTGTTGTCTGCTTCTGCTTGCTACAAAGGCTGGAAAGCTTTGTGTTCCTGTACTCAAGGCACAGCTAGCAAGCTGGAATCCCCCATCCCCATCTCTTCCAGTCCTCTCCAGAGAAGTTAAGTGGGTCACTGCAGAGAAACACATCCTGAAGAAACTGCTTCTTTTAGTCCAGGCCAATCCTCTGATTTGAAAAACGGGTCTAGGAGACATTGCTGATGGAGACAGCACAGCCAGCAGCGACCACTGAGCTTTTAGTAGAAAGGATCCTCAGCAACTCTTCTCACTTGGAAAGCTTCATCTAGCATGGCTCGTAATCACTGCCTGCCCTGTAACCACAAGCACCAAAACAGAGCACCTTAAAATAAGAAAGTAATGGGCGAAGCCCCTGTGAAGAAAAGAACTGCAGGTACAGAGGCCAGGCAGTGCTGTCGCTGCTCTTTGCAAGATCCCACTTCAGCATTGCAATAGATGTCAATCTACTCGCTTAAATGACAGCAAATCCCCTCACCAGGAGTTTCCCATCAAAGCTGTCACTCATGGAACAGTGGGTTTATTCCAAACCCTTCATATTTTAATGGGCTAAGCAGGGATGTGGATACTGGGGCAAGCTTTGCTGCTCTTTTCAGAGCCTGTTTTCTCTGCTACTGACAGCTGACAAACGGTGCAGCCACATGCTATGCACTTCTGTGCCATCACTAAAGCAAGCGATGCAACGAATGAAGATCAAATCCCTGCCACTTTTAAAAACCCTTCATTGGGAAAGAGAAGCGCTCCCAAATGTCTGTGTTTACCAGAAGAAATCTCTCCGTGACTCTTCAGGTACTCAGCTGCTCACGTTCAGCATCAGAAGCTCCGCCACCCTTGGCTAAGCATTGATTCCTAATGGAACTTGGGATCCTGCCAGCCACCACTTGATTACAATTAACTACCTCTCCTATTCTTTTAAGATAATTTAATTGGTTTATTAATCTGTGTATTGCTCCTAACAGCTTAACAATGCGCTCTATGTTTTATGCACGGCTTTGTATTTTTCTGTAACCGATGCTCTCAGAAATGGGTTGTGACATTGTGCATCTATCCAGGAGCCTTTATTTCTTTTAATTTTTAATTCGAAATGGAAGCAATGGGTCCATCCTGTAGTCTGTGCAAATTACCTGTGACAGCTGGTGCACTGACTACCCCTTGGGGAGCTCCACTTCCAGGCCAGACAGCCCCAAAGGCAGGGAGAATCTATGGCAGGAAGGGACCCAAGCATAGAATCATAGAATGGCCTGGGTTGAAAAGGCCCACAGTGCTCATCCAGTTCCAACCCCCTGCTATGTGCAGGGTCGCCAACCAGCAGCCCAGGCTGCCCAGAGCCACATCCAGCCTGGCCTTGAATGCCTGCAGGGATGGGGCATCCACAGCCTCCTTGGGCAACCTGTTCCAGCGCATCACCACCCTCTGGGTGAAAAACTTCCTCCTAATATCCAACCTAAACCTCTCCTGTCTCAGCTTAAATCCGTTCCCCCTTGTCCTATCACTGCCCACCCTTGTAAACCATCCCAAGACACGCACAAGCTGTCCCAGACTCCTATAGTAAGATCTCCTTTATAGTACTGCATCAAACTCCTATCTGGAAACCACCCCATGACCCTTGAGATTGCACTGAAGAGCACCTGGGACAGACACAGAACAGCCTCAGCTGCAGATGGTGTCACAAGGCAAAATTATAAGGACTAGAAATATTACACGTGGGCATAGGAATGGCCATATCCCTGTGCAGGCATGGGCAAACCCCTCTGTTTCAAGAGATGCTCTGCAGCCAATGCAATAAGGGACAGTGTCTCTGCAACCCCCATCTCTATTGGAGGAAAGGGCTGATGTTCTCCTTCCCTCTTCATGCATGTGCAAATGCTGAATCTAACCTAATTCCATCTCACATACCAACCTATGTGACACATCCCCTTTTTGCAACAAACAAAAAGGACCACAACTCAACAGCCAGCTGTGCATCCACCACCTGAATATTACCAGACCAGCTCCTATACTGGTAATCCAGATCTTCCTTCCCTGCCTATCCAATCTCCCTGTCCCTCTCCCCTTATCTCTTGTCTTTTTCTCTCTCTAAGTGATATCAGAATGTAACACGAGGCGCATCATCATGGCTTATTGCCAGCATGGTACACATATATAAATATATATGTATACATATACTCCACAACACTCTCTGCAGCAGCTCCCTATGCTCTACCCTATGCCTCCGCTCCATTTTCAATGGAAAATTAGGCACTCCAGTGTGATTTCCCCAACTTTCCAACCACAGGGCACTCACTTAAGATGGATTTTTCTTTTTACATAAAAGCATCCTCCTTAATCTTTTCCACATTCGTGCTGCTGCTGCTCCGCCAGTGAGGGCTCCAAAGGGAGTGTGCTGTTTTGCACTGGAATGAGGTCACACAGAGCAATAAAGCTGAGAAAATAAGAGCGTTCCCTATGCATGTTAAGCCCTTTTTTAGGTCTTCTATTTCTACCTGGACAGAAGTTGCTGGTGTTTATGGCAAAAAGGACATTTTCCTGCAATCAGAGCCCTGCAGCTCACCTCCTTGCTCAGGGCTGGAAAGCCTTGGCGAGCGCCTTCCCCACCCCGAGGAGTTACAGAAGGAAAACAAAATCTTCTTTATGAATTCCGTAAGGCTGGGAGATATTTCAAGACTCCTCACTGCTTCTTAAAACGCCAACACCCAGCCAAATACCGAGCCCTGCCTAAAGCTTTAATCCTGAACACTCAGGGTTGATTTAAGCACCTCTCATCTCTCCCAAACCAGCCTACAACATGAGCAGGAGTCCCCCCCCAGGTGCTGGGAAGCTGCTGGTAGGTGCCCCATCTGCTGGCACTGGGGGTGGGAGACCTCATGGGCAGCCCCTGGGAGTAATTAACAGAGCACAGGTGCAGCCCAGCCTGATTTATTGAGTAAATCCATTATCTTTTGCATTTATGTTGTCCTGAGAGTGCATTCTGGGTGAAGTATTTTGTGCTTCTTGCATGGAAAAGTATTGCAGTTGTATTGTAGAATCATCCAGGCTGGGAAAGATCACTGGGATCACCCATTCCAACCACCACCACCCCATAGGCACAAAGTTAGTGCTGTTTTGAAGTGGTCTTCTTGGTGCTTTTAAAAAGACAACTTAGTAAGGAAGGCTTCTCTATCTTTCCTATGCGATGCTAGGAAGAAATATGGGAGGAAAAGAAAAAGGGGTGACTGCTATCTCCTTCTACTTCTTACATCTGCATCCTTCCACTTCCTGCAATGGGATTTGTTCCTTTCCATTGCTTTGAAATTTCTGGGCACACGATCTGATTGCTGCAATGTTCTCCTACTTTGCTAAGACGGAGCCCTCTGAAACACCTCAAATCCTGAGATACTCCTATGAGCCACGAGTTCATAGCAGAACGTAAGCAGTTGCTGTGAGACAGGAGAGGTTTAGGTTGGATATGAGGAGGAAGTTTTTTCACCCAGAGGGTGGTGACGCACTGGAACAGGTTGCCCAAAGGAGGCTGTGGATGCCCCATCCCTGCAGGCATTCAAGGCCAGGCTGGATGTGGCTCTGGGCAGCCTGGTCTGCTGGTTGGTGACCCTGCACATAGCAGGGGGTTGGAACTGGATGAGCACTGTGGGCCTTTTCAACCCAGGCCATTCTATGATTCTATACGATTCTATGTGTTGGCTTCAAAGAGTTAGATGGAAAACACACCCTGTCAGCAGAAAGCATCGCAGCTATAATCATACACACGCAGACACAGGGGAAAGCTCCACTTACACATAAACAAACACTTAACAGAAAGGGCATTTCCTGAGCATCACAATGCAAGCTGCTGTTTACTACAATAGCAGTAAGTGAATGCTAGGAACGGAACCACCTCCTCTTAATGCATCAATCCCTGCCTTGGCTGGATGGCTGGGGGTAATTTCCTGGAAATACATTGGAAATAACAACAGAAAGTTCCATTCAGGTGAAGTTTTGTTAATGGGAACAGAACGGAGGGTGAGGTCCCTGCCTGTCCTTTACCTGCACAGCAGCGTTTGGGTGGAGCTGCCTTCTGCCTCCATTCCCTCCATGCCACAGCCATGGTTTTGCTGCGAAGACACACGGATGGATTTACAGCAGAACCAGCTGGGGGGGCTCCATGTAAGCAGGGCAAGGGAAGGAAAATCTGCGCCTGCCCAGCTGTGTGTGGGCACAGCCCCTCTGCGTGCACTGAATGGCTTCGAATCCACTTTCCCTAGGGCAGATTTGATTTGATTTGATTGATTTTTTTTTTACTTATTTTATTATTATTATTATTTATTATTTACATACATTATTATTTTATTATATATTATTATATTATATATTATTATTATCATTATTATATTATTATTTATTATTTATATGTATTTATTATCATTATTTTTATTTTTATTTTGCTTTTTCTTTTTTTTTATTTTGCTTTTTCTTTTTTTACTTCTCATTTTTTAATGGATTATTATTATTTTTTATTATTTTATTTTTTATTATTTTTCATTCTTTTACTTTCCATTATTTTATTTTCGTTATTTTTCTTATTTTATTTTTATTATGTTTATTATGTTTACTATTTTATTTTATTATTATTATTTTTATTATTTTTCATCATTTTATTTTTCATTCTTTTTATCATTTTATTTTTATCGTTTTATTTTATTATTTTATTTTCATTATTTTATTTTTCATTATTTTTATTATTTCATTATTATATTATTATTACTTTTATTATTTTTTATTATTTTTATTATTTTATTTTTATTATCTTTTATTATTTTTATTATTTTTTATTCTTTTATTTTTCATTCTTTTTATCATTTTATTTTTATCGTTTTATTTCATTATTTTATTTTCATTATATTTTATCTTTTAATTTTTATTATTTTTATTATATTTATTATTTTATTTTTATTTATTATTTTTATTTTAATTTATTATTTTTATTTTAATTTATTATTATGATTTTATTTTTATTATTTTCCATTCTTTTATTTTCATTATTTTTATTATTCTATTATTATTACTATTATTATTATTCATTATTTTATTTTTCATTACTTTCCTTCCTTTATTTTCATCATTTTCTTTTTATCACTGTATTTTCTTATTTCACTTTCATTCTTCTATTATTATTTTTTCATTCTTTTATTTTTCTTTCTTTTCTCTCTCATTTCATTTCATCTTTTTTTTTTCTCATTTTCTTTTTTTCTTTTCCCCCCTTTTTCTTTCGTTTCTAATTGCGCTGCTCGGCCCCATCAGGTGCTGCCATCCTGCAATGCAATCCTGCATTGCAATAACCCTGCTTTGCAACTGCAGCAGCCCTGGAGAGCAGCAGGCAGAGCGGCTGTTCCCCCAGGCAGCACCAGAGGGTAGCATTGCTCTTTGCTTCAGTGCTTTTCTGATGACGAACCCGAATCATGACCACCTCGTTGTGGATCCTTCTGTCCTGTGCAAGCAATGAGTCGCAGCATCCGGCATCCCTGCGTGCTCCCTGCGGGATGCGGTTTGTTGATGGCGTGGGTTTGATTTCTCTGTGGTCTTCTTATTTGCTTATTTACTGAGGTAGATAAGGATAAAAGTGGGTTTGGTGTGGTACAGCTCTGTTCTGGGTACAGGATTGATAGTGGGCAAACCCCTGAGGCAGGGCATTGGTGGGGAAGCCCAGATTTCAGAGGGCAGAAGTGCTCCCAGCTGCACGGCGAGTGGGAAGAAGCTTAAAACAGGCTGACCTCTCGGCTGCTTCCCAAATCGGGTAAGAGCTTCAAAGCAATAACAGTGTAACACCATCTGAGTGCTGGCAGCGCTGAGCGTGGTGCCTGCAATGGGTTCCCTGAAGCTGTAAGCATGCACAAAGGGCAGGCTTTAGTGGGGAGCGCTGGCAGTGGGAGGTGTAGCACTGTTGGAGGCCCAGAATGGCAGTGTTTAAGCCCACCTCCCTTGCCCCATGTGTTCTAGGGCACCTTTCCAAGTCTAACATGTCCTTTTCCTGCAGGTGTGGAGCTGGCTGGGTGAGGAGTGGGAACCTGCTTGAGTGAGCTCAGAGTTGTGCTGTTCCTTGCCTGGCTACGACTCAAGCTGCCTGGTCCTGTAACAGCATTCAAAGCCTCTTGCTGAACTAAACAGCTTCTTTCTTTGCTTGAAGATGTTCCCCCAGCTCTCCTTGGCACTGTTTGCATCTCGGAATAAAACCAGACAGCAGGAAAACAAAGTGTTTGCAAAATAAAAAGAAAATAGCACTTCCCTGCTTGGGGTGTATGGGGACTTTGCTTGCCCTGCTTCAGCCTGGAGTGAGTTCTGTGCAGGTTAGAAGCCCCTGCACTTCAAACCTTGTGATGTTGACAGACCTTTTCAGTGTAGCTGCTGTAATGCCTCCGCTTTGACAGCTGAAACACCATGCATCTCAGGGGATGGGATCAGGAGCAGAGATGCCAATTTTCAGCTATTGGCAGGCTTGTGTGTACTTCACAGAAACCTTTATCCAGTTAAGGGAGCCAAAACCTTCCAGTGCCTCTTGTTGTGGCAGGCTAAACTCGACATGAGCAGGGCAAACCCACTTGAGACTTGCCAAAGCTGTTGTTCTGCTGCAAGCCTCTGACTACCCACAACAAGCACTGCATCTCTGCTATGGGGTGGTGACAGTGACTGCTTCACAGGGAGCTGCATCATCTACCCAAGCAGAGCTTGGGATCCTGCTGGGATGGCAGTGGTGGAAGGTAGGCTGGAGCTCAACAAGCATTGGGCGATTGATTTCCCATCCATCTGATCCCTGGCTTGCAGGACCTCTTTCTGTGGATAGGGGACACCAATACAAGGGGAATTTACTTGAACTCCCTTGCTCCTGGGAGCCTGCTACTGAATTTTGGGTACCAGATTCAGATGTGTGGTACATCATCCAAGGGAAGAGCAGCCAGACCAGATGAACCTTGCTCTAGACTTGCCACGTCACAGCCCTGAGGGCTGCCCAACACCCCTCCCCATTCCTGGTGCCCTCTCCTTGGCATGTTTTCCTCTGCAGCCTTTGGTTCTTCTTTATCATAAATCCTGTAGGACTGAACTTCCAGCGACTGATCCTTTTGACAGTAATGAACCATTAACTAACTAGACATAAAATTGAAAGTGTAAATCCCTCTCCCTTGGGGAATTAGAAAGCAGGTTTAGGATGCAGGCCATGAAATACAAGAGTTCATTGTAATCACAAACGAGGCCTGATTAAGTCTGCCTGCCCAGCATCCCCAGCTCTGTGCCAGCTGATGGAAAAGGAAGCAGAAGCTGAGGTAGTATTGCAGAACCATTTGCATCTGCCAGGGGAAAGCCTTGAGTATTAATGTTGGCTTTTGGTTATCCTATTGTCTGCCCTTCCCTTTGAGACAGTGAGGGGAGCCTGGATGCTGAGGAATGATCTTCAGATTGATGCCTCTGATTTCAGGCTTGGTGTACTCTCCTTTTTGGGACAGGGTGAGAAGGGAAGAGCTGCTGAGCCTTGCTCTTGAAGGGGAAAAATGTACCAAGTGCCTTTGCCCCATGGAATGACTCAGCCTTCTGGCAGCAGGGAGAGAGGTGGGATGGTGCAGAAGCTCTGCAGGTTGGAGTGGGCTGAGCCCCATCGTGAGCACTGGGCACCCAGTAACGTGCCAAGGTTCCACTTTGTCTGTGTGAGTAACTTTGCTGCTGATGCTTTTCTCTAGACCTTGAGATTAGTGCCCACTGATTAAAATAATTAATTACCGTCCTCTTGCAGGACTGACTTCTCTTGCAAGGTCTCCCAGGCCCTTAATCAAGCATCTTCCTTTGAAAGAGCTTTTGATTGAATTGCTGTGAGCCCTCATTAGAGCCAGGCTCTCCAGGTCAGAGGAGGGTAAGTCCAGAGACCTGGCTGGGCTCTACTTGTGCTGAACAGAGTGTTTCCAAACGTACCTCCAGAGTAAGTGACTAAGTCAGAGAAAACTGTTGGGGGAAAACAGGTTCAGAAGTGGCTTAGCTACCCAGAAATTAAATGTCTTCCACTGGTGTCTGCAGGTTGGGAGCTGGGAATTGACAGCAGGAACCTGGAGGACTGCTCATGACAATTAGCTACCTCCTATCTCACTGCTCTGTGGGACCAAAGAGGGGACCACCCAGAGGGACCCAGCGATGGCTGCACGCTGTGCAAGTTTAGCTCCTGCTGGCCCTGTGTGCTTCTGCTGCCCTGTGCACGCTGCTGTTTTACCTCCTTACCTCCAGCTGTGCTCTTGCAGCTGAGCTGTGTGCTGGTGCCCATGCTGCTTGTCATGCCAGCAGCACAAGAACAACAGGGAAAAGTGTCTGGAATTTATCACCCATGGCAGGAGCTTTTGTTTGCAATGAAAAACATTCCCCCCCCTCACCCCCCCCCCCCCTCCCTTCCAGTGCTTTCCCCCCTTCTCATTGTTATTATTATTATTAAGAAGCTTAATGCCATATGTCTTGCTGTTTCATAAATAACCCCTGTAATCAAGCAACACTGGGTAAATGGGCAGTCCAGCTTGTGCAATTTGTTTGACAAAATGAATCCAGAAGAATATGAGTCTGTGGAGGAAAGACAAATAGAGCAGCTTGGATAAATGTGTTAACCAAGAGAAAAATGGCTTGGCAGAGCAGTTGATGCTATATTTATCCATGCAAATGGAGTTCGGGGCTAATTTATTAAAAATAGATTGTGGAGCTCGCCAGAAGGGTCAGCATCTCATGGAGGGGGGGATGGTGAGGAGCACAGTGCTGCCAGAGCGTGGGATTTGGGCTCAGGGAGGGCTGGGATTGTTGGGATAATATGGAGCTGCGGGGCAATGATGGGCTGCGGGCCCCCAGCTGAAGGGCTCAGTGCTGCTGTCTGCTGGCAATGCACGTAGCCTTGCCCTGCTTGAGGTGCTGAGCAAACCTGGAGACAGAGCTGCCAACTAAAAAAATAAAAGAAGTTGTAAAATCAATGTGTTCAGCAGGTGCTTGTTGACTCTTTGATCTCCTGGAGGTTCTTTTTTTGTGTGTGTGTTTTCCCTCTGAATCTCTGAAAGCGAAGAGTAGGTTTTCATTCAGCATCACTCCTTTACTTGGCCTTATCAGTGCATTTTAATGCCTTGCTGAGAAAGTCGGGGATCTGACACCCTGTGCTGAGGTTATGGCTGCAGCATTGAGCTCCAGGCTGGGCTGGTGAGCTCTGTGTGATTGTTTCCTTCTGGGGCCAAAGAGGGCATGCTGGGGGGCAGCGGGCTGAGAGTTGACCAGCAGGGGCCCTCAGATTGCTCAGAGGGATACAAAAGGAAGGGATGCAGCACCCTTAGGGTATGCTGGGCAGCCTCACTTGCTGTTCTGTAGGCTGGATGAACCCTACAGTGTTGCTGCAACGCAGCGTAGTGATGGTAGCTGTAAAAGCCAGCAGAAGCCACAGTCCTCTCTCTTCTCCAGTGCTGCCTCCTCTGTGAAATCCTTCGCCTGGGAGGTGCTGCAAGCTCAAGAAATCTCGTACTGCAGCAAGTCTTGCTCCTTCTCTGCCATCAGGCGGCAATGCAGGCTCTGCTGATGGCGAGCGGGGATGGAGGGCAGCATCTTTCATTGATGAGAAATAGCCCAGCTGCAGCTCTCTGCCTCTCACCTCTTACAGATTTGCCCCTTGGCCGCAGCAGCTGGAGAGCTGAATTTTTAATCAAAGCAGTGATTGTGCTTTTAGGTGTGTGCGCGTGTGGCTGTGTTGCTGCCTTCTCACCTCCTTCAGCCTTTGGGCGCTGGCTTTGCAAACAGAGCCAGGCTGCAATGGAAGCCTCTGGGACAAGCTGCACCCTGCTCCCTGGGTAGAAAAAGCAGGGGCTCTTTGCTCCTGCAAACCTTTGGGCCTGAGCAATGTGCTGTGGGGTGATGCAGGCACTGCTGCAGCACCCAGCAGGAGGGCTGCTGGTGTAACAACCAAGGAAACACCTCTTGCTCCTGCTGCCCTTCCCCTCCTCCAAGTCCTCCTCCCCATTCCCGGTGTGTGTGAGTATTCTTTTTTAAGTGGCAAGCTGAATATTTTAAACAAACACTGCTTAAAATCTATAATTTATGGGCGAAGCTTCAGAAGAGGAGATCAATCACTGCCTGGTGCTCAGGGTGGCTCTCCATCTGCGCAGCCTCTCCTGTTCTGTTCCCAGTCAACCTGCGAGGCGGAAGGGATTAGCCTCGGGCAGGGCAGCACCCAGACAATCCCCACCTCCGAAGGGAGAAAACCACATTGCCTTCCCTTGCTGGCAGAAGCATCGCTGAGCCCTCTGCCAAGCACTTCCTCTGGGAAACTGGACCGGGATCGGAGCTGAAATGCACTGGTGGTCAATGGGAGGTGGCAGGTGCTGGGAGAAGTCCCTGCTGGTGCTTCCCTGTGTGCCCCAGCTTCTTCCCCAGGCTGCGTGAGGGAGGGTTGCAGTTTGTTCTTTAATGGGAGTGGAGAGACTTTTGCTTCGATTAATTAATTTGCTGCTCTTCCTCATTTTCAGGACCATCTTTTATTCATGGCCGAGCGGCGCAGACGCCGCTGCTTGCTGCCTTCTCGGGATGCTGGCATTAATATTTCATCCTGGAGCCAGCTCGTGCTGAAGAGCTCATGGCCCAGCTACTCACCCCTTCCTGCTGGTCTGCTGCCCCAGCCACTCTCTCATCCCCTCCCCCAGGCTGGCTCTCCCCACCCCTTTGCCTCATCCCAGCTCCCATTCCCAATTAAATATAGCAGCTTTAGCTGGGGGCTGCGGCATTGTGCTTGGTGCACGGGGTGCCTTGTTGCTGCTGCAATAAGGGGCTTTGTTTTGACATAAAGCAGCGGAGAAGGCGAGCAACCCTCATCCTCCTGTCCCCGTTAGAGCAGGGAAAATGGGAGCTGTGTTTTCATTGCCAGAGGAGCAGCTCAGTGCTTTGGCTGCACCCCAGGAGGAAAGCAGGCTGCTGAAGGAGCACACCATGGCTGTACCTGTTGGAGGAGCAGCAGAAATGAAGAAGAGAAGCTCTCCTCCTGCTTCTTCATGCCGCTCTGGCTCCTATGCATGCACCCTCAGGTGTTTCTCTGCTCTGCAGAGCTCCAAGGCCAGCAGCAGCTCCTACTCCAATGGCCCCAGAGTGGTGCTGGTTCTACCCAAGGGCAGGCACAGCCCAGAGCTTGGGTAGTGCTTTGTTTTGCTGAATGGCAGCTCCATAATCCTCTGCGAATAAAAAGACCGTGAGGTTTCTGAGCTGGTGCAAGGCTTCGCATTCTGGCTGGTGGCACAAAATGTAGCTCCTATGGATGTAGGATTTCCTGGTTTTGCTTGGGCTTTGCTATTTGTTATCTTCTTCACTGGAAGTTTTAAGGATTGTGCTCATTTCAGAAGGCCTGAGCTCACTCTTGGTTGCCCTGCTCAGCACCAGTATATCCTATGCTCATCTCACTTGGGGCTCTCGGCAGCGTGCTGATTTCAGGTTGTTGCACTCGAGGAGGCAGATTAATTATGGTTCCATTTGTTCCAGTTCAGCTCCAGCTTCCAGGGGTGCCTCTCACGTCAGAACGAGCTGCACACTGGGGAGTACGCATTTTTTTCCTCCATCCACACCTTGCAGAGGAGGGCAGAGTGGCAAAGGGGGTCTCCAGGGATGCCCAAGCAGCCTTTGCTCAGCAGGGAGGCTGCTTTGGAGCTGTTTAAACTCATAAAGAGCTGATCTTGCTGAGGTTTTGGGATGATGGTGAGAGCACTGGGGCTGGTGGCACGCAGTGTGGGATGTGTGCTCCAGGCCCCACTGTGATGGCTTGAAGCACTCATCCTGGCTGAGGATTGAGGGAGAGGTTTGCAGTCTGGGAGAGTGGAGATGCTCATGAGCGTGCATCGGTACATGTGGATGGGGACGTGCTCAATTAAGGGAGTGTGGCTGCGGGATGCAGGATGTGGAGGCTGCAAGTGGCAGAATCTCCACAGTCTCATTAAGCTCTTGTATCCAAATTAAATGTCAGATTTGCATATCGGTTCTGTGTTTTCAGGCCCATTATGCAGCAGCCGGGAGGGATGGGGGTGCTGTGGGAACCCAGCAGGGAACGGCAGCTCCATGTGGCCGGCCGTAGGGACAGGCCATGGAAAATGCCCAGCAGCAGCAGCAGGAGGAGCTGGGGAGAGCAGCAAGTGCCAGGAGCTTTGCTGGGGCTGCAGCACACACTCTTTGCTGGTGTGCTTACCAAGGGCTTAGTTTGCTCACTGATACCTCGCTTTATGGTTGGAGAAACTGAGGCATGGGGAAAGGGTCTGGCAGATTCCTCTGGCAAAGCCTGGCTGGGGATGAGCAACGTACTTCAGTGCTCATTATGGTCCTAGACGATAAGGCAAACTGTAGGATGCTGCAGGGGAGATTTGGCTTCCCATTTGTTTTCATGGGGCAGAGAAAGGTGCAGAGCACTGCTTGGGCACTGGTGTGGAGCTTCACCACCTCCCGAAGCCCTTTACAATTCCTCCTGGGCTGGATTACAGTAAGATCTTGTTTTAATCCAGATTTAATTACCTGTAAAGACAGACAAGCTTCTTTGCCCCTCGGGAAGCCCAGCCAGCAGGGTAGCTGCAGGTGTTGGTACAAAGCCAGGCTGCAGCCAGCTCAGTGAGCCCTGAAGTGCAGAGGAATTTCCCTCGTCAGTGGAGACAGGAAAATGTGTCAAGGGAATGAAATAAGCAGAGCATGGCTGGAGAGTGTCCTTTTGCAGGAGTAAAGTGAGACAAAGCTTCTTCCACCAGGGAAAGATTCAGTCACCTGGGACCCATGCTGTGTATTGCCACAATCCCTGCTGGGAGCTGGAATCCTGCTGCAGCAGGAAAGGGAATGAGGTCCCTATTGCTGTGCCAAGCAGGAGCCTTGTATCCTGCCTGTCTGTGGAGCATGTCACATCCTTCATGGGCCAGATGCTGAAAGATGCTGAACATCCTTAGAAGGTCAAACTCAGACGGCAGAAAGCCCTTCTGGCTGATGGTGGGACGTGGAAGTGACAGCCCTGACATGACAGGAGCTGCCTGGGAGGCAGAGAGCCTTCTGAGTCAGCCCGCTCTGGAGGAGGGCTGGGCAATGGCTGGGCTGGTTTCCACCAGATCTGCAGCTGGTGGCAGTTTCTGTGCTTCACGCGAGAAGCATCTCTGTGTGTCTGCATGCTGGGCCCTGCAGGGAGCCGGGCTGCCAGGCTGCTCCTTCCTCACTGGGTCTTGGGGTCCCTGGATCTCAACCAAGCATGCTTTGCACTGCAATGCTGTTATCTCAGCAGGAGGAGGGGTGAGCAGCAGGAAGGCTTTGGGGCAGGGAGACAAAAGAGCCTGAAGTCTGTCCACCTCCATACCTGTGTGCACAGACTGCAGCCCTGCAGCTCCATGCCTCCCTACAGGCTGCTGTGCAAGGACCTCCAGGTTGCAGCTCCTGATTTACACTGCTGTAAAGGACGCAGCTTTGATTAAGCCCCATTCTGAGCCATGGATGGGGCAAGGTGATGGAGGACGGGAATAAAACTCTACCATAGGTTCCCTGTAGTGCTGTGAAGCAGTCATATAATTCCACCCAGTCCCAATTCTCCTATCCATAAACCTGGGTGCCTCCTACCTTGTGAGGAATGCAGACCTCACAGGGCTGAGCCTGCTCCTGCAGACCTTCACAGCATCCAGGAGAGCCACGGAGCTCCCGTGGCCTCTGCTCACAGTAGGAAGGAAGCTTTTTTTTCTCTGCGTCCATCCTTCTGTCAGAAAATCCTTAGCTTCTGAATAGATTTACTCTCCGTTCTGTAAGCTGGTTACTACAAAGCCTGTCTAAGGAGAGGAGGCGGATGAGCCTGGAGGGCTTTATTGGCAGGACACCGCAGCAGGGCTTGCTCAGCTCTGCTCTCTGTCACTGCTGCAATGGTGAGGACACGTCCTTGGCTCCTGCAGAAGGGCTCCCCTGGGGCAGCTCCTAATGCTGCTCCCCAGCTCCTCTCCGCCTGCTGCGCTCGTATCATCCAAAGTTGTAAAGCTGTTGACAAGTCTGTGGACCCAAACGGGGAATATATGCAGCATTAAGATTAAAAATGGGCCAAACTTACCGAGCTGTCTTCATTAGGCTGCTCTGTTTTATTTGTGCGTTTTACTGCCAAATAAATAACCTTGCAGGTGAGTTAACGAGGCTGCCCTTGGGAGCAGGAGGTAGGGGAAGAGATGCTGGGGGGGATTGTGCCACAAGTCAGTGTCTGGGAACTGCAGGGCTGGCACGAAATCAGGGCGAAAGCCTTATAAACCCCCCAGCACTCGTGAATCAGCCCGTTTCAGCATTATCAAAATGGCAGAAACGCGCCATAACTTTCTGTTAGAAGGCACCGAGGTACTTAACTGCTGTCACGAAGAAATCACAAAGGCTGAGCTTGTGTTGGTGTGGGTAGGGAAGGAGCCCTCCTCCTGCTGCAGCGGTTACACCGAGCTCTGCTGAATGAACCTCAGCCTTCTCATACAAAATAGCTCTTTTTCCAATCCACCCATAGGCTTCTAAACACTGTTTACTGCAAAACCTCTGCGAGCAAGCACATTACGTGTTGTGTGCATTACACCAGACAATGGGAATGAAGAATAAACAGTATGGGAATGGGTCCTCAGCTGTCAGACACCCACTGATCCTCTCCCTTGTTTTTTTTGGGGGGGGAACCTCTCCTGCTGTGTGAGGCACTGCTCAGCTTGGTGCTGTTCCTGGAAAGGGGCAGAGCATCCATCCTCTTTGGGATGCCAGAGAGGTAGGGTGGGGGGGAGATGTGCAGTTGTGGAGCTTTGGATGGAGATGTTGGCCCCATGGTGGGTTGGTTTCTTGGCTCTAGGTTTGCCATTTCGAGTCCTCATCCCAATACTGGGAAGAAAGGAAGAGAGACAGAGCAAGGGTGAGGGCCCCTATCTGGCAGCAGCAGCGGTTATCATGAGGGAGTGCCCGTGTGTGCTTTCTCCCTGCCAAAAAAACAAAACCCAACAAGAATAGAGAGAGGAAAAAAAGCCTTTCCTTGGCTGGCTTTGGCTGTCAGGGCACGAGGGAACACCATGACAGATATACCAGCCCATCACTCTGGAGGGGCACAGCGCAAGCAACTGTGCTTATCCCCAGCTGCGCTGGTAAGGAGGCGGTGCTCGTTTGTATAATGACCCATTGTTGTGGGATTTCATTAGCCGTGGTTTATTCCCCCCCCCCCCCCCCCCCCCCCGCGTACAAAAACGAGGTTTTAATTTCTTGTGTACAGTGAGGAGGTGGGGTTTTGTTCATCGCCTCCCACACCTCCGAAAGGATGGGATGACACCGAAGTGACGGCGTGGCGTGTGGCTTTAATGGGAGTTATTCACCCCAGCGCTGTGCCTCTCTTAGGGGCACAAGTTCTAAGTGACGTAGGTTGGATTTTGGCTGACACGGGTACAGAACAACGTGCTGCAGGCATCGGGTGGCTCGGTGACTTGTCCTTGGCAATAATGCCAAAAGGATGCACGATTCCAGGCTCACACACCATGCATGTCCTGGCAGGAGCCCACGCTTAGCAGAGGTGTTGAAAGCATGGAGGGAACTCAGCATGGGAGAAATTCTGCTGGAAATTGGATGCTTGGTGTCCTCCAGCCTGGAGGTATTGGAAGAAACTTCTTTTCTGCCCAGATAAAAAAAAAAGAAGAAGAAGAAAGAATGATTCATTTTGAATGAATTGCACACCCGACAGTGGGGGGAAAAAAAAAAGCAAGTCGTGAGAAATGACCAGGGTGTAACCTCTGGAGGCTGCTGGGGGAAATATTTGTGTATTTATTTACTTTAGGAAACGGAAATATCAGAGAGGAAAGTATGGAGAGAGCTGAGGCTGTGAGGTGAGAGAACAAAAAACGCAATTTTCTCTTTAAAGCTCTTTCTGATTTTAAAGTGACACGGGGAAAATATAAATGGTTCTAGAAAGCTTCACCCAAAATAGAGGAATGAGAAAATAACTCCGGTGAAGGGCAGTATATTGAGGATCATATCTGCCTTCATCTCTTGTAGAACAATATTTGCTGCAACAAAGGCGCGGCGGTTCTGGTTATTTATTGCCATGTCAGGGATGTAATATTAAGAAAATAATAAAAAAAAAATTATAATTTACCCCTGGATGTGGTCTGGTGGCTGAGAGAGAAGGGAGAGAAGTGGTCGGGGGAGAAAGGAATGGTGCCAGGGGTGCGTGGGAGAAGGGGATGCACTGCACGGGAGATGCAGTGGGAGATAGGAGCTGATGAGCAAGACCTGAGCGTGGCTGAAGCCCACTGCTCACTGCTGTCAGTGCGATGATGTCAGCCCTCCTTCACTCTGAATTGGGTGTTCAGTCGCTTCCCATCCGGCCCACAAATCATCCTGTCCCTTAATGCCTTCTCTTCACGCAGTTGGTTATTTGTCATTAACACGTTTTATTAGTCTTTGTTCCCCTCTCCCCCCACCCCCCCTCCACCCAGTAAGAAAAAGTCTTAATGAAATGCCAGAACACACACTGAGCAGAAGAACAAATTGTGAACGCGTTCATTAAACAAATACACTTCTCCTCCGGTCTTGGGATAGGAATTAATTACACTCCTGGAACTTCAGCATGGATACCCAGAGAGCTGTGGGTGCCCCATCCCTGCAGGCACTCGAGACCAGGTTGGATGGGACCAGGGGATGGAACTGGGTGGGCTCTGAGGACCCTTCCAACCCATGGCTCGATGATTCTTCCCCAGCCCTGTGCACGAACCATGTGCCAAGGCTGAAGGCTCATGGTTGCACTGTGAGTTGGGGTGCTCCAGCACCGTGGTCTGGGTGCACTGCTACTCCAAAGAACCTTGGAGCTGGGTGAAAGAAAGAGAATGAATGAGTGAGGAGAGGCAGAATGACTGCGGGCTTGGTTAGTTAGTAAAGGAATTGCAGAAAGCAAGGTGGAGAGACAGTGGTGATTTTATGCACAGCCAGCCGGGCCCATTTGTCCTGGGAGCAGCTCCAATTTCTCTCAGAGCTGTTCCTTTTCTTTAGAAATGGAGCTGTGGGAGAGGGGGTGGGGGGGAAAGAACACTGATTAAAATCAGCACCCAAAGTGACAGAGAGAAAAGCCATTTTAATCTCTGCATCTGCAGATACATCTTTTCCCAAACAAGCAACACAAAGGAGAATTTAGAATACCAACCAACCAGAGCAAAGGCTGAAATCCTTGTGACTTTGGTGGTGGGTTTGTATCCCATCCTAGCCATGAGAGAAGGCCAAATTTCATCTGCATTGCTATATGGTGCAGGCTGAGCACAGGAGCAGCTCAGTGCTTCAAGGATCCGCTGCTGTGAAAATACTGGCTGTGCTGTAAGCTCCCAGGATGGGCACATAAACAGCAAAGTGCACGCATTAAATTCTGACTGAGTGGTGCTTGGAAGGGAATGAGACAGTTTTGCAGCAGCCCCTGGGCAGGTGGATGTGTTTGCCTATAAATCCCATTTTGCTACGAGCCATTGGCTGTGAGTGGGTCAGCATTGGGCTCCCGAGCTGTTTCTGCACATCCCTGTTGCCCTCGGCAGAGATGCTCTGGCGGGCTGTGGCTGTGGCTTGGTACACGTGTGAGTGGGACAAAGCATAACTTGTGCCGGTGTGGGGGTATTTCTGCTGCAGGAGGCAATCACCTGGTCTCTCCCATGCTCCCCATCCCCCGCTTGGCCAAGGCAAGGCGGAGGCATGGCCAGAATGCTTTGGGCTGCTAGAGAAGCTTTCAGGGCTGGTCTCCAAGGGAACACAAAGAAAAGTTCAGGAGCAAACCAGTGTGTTTTGTAAAGAGGATTAAACCTGATGGCTTTGCCCTGAGTGCAGGGTCTGACACAAAGGCTCTGTTTAACCTCTGTTAGCTTTCCTGCCCTTGCTCCTTTCACTAAGTGAGCACAATCCCCTTGCCCACATCTCGATGACTGGAGTGCAAAAAGGTGCATGTGCTTTTATCCAAACGATGCATGGCCTTCCCTTAGGTGCACAGAAGGTACAAACCACCCAGCAGGAACCCAAGTGTATTTTTGGGTGGGGGGCAAGCAGCCTAACTGCGTGGTGCTCCAAAGGAGGATGCTATAGGTGTTAGCATTAGCAGCAGGGTTGGGGATCAGATAAATAAGGTTTGTGTGATGCCCTCCAGCCTGAGATCCCAGCCGCCCTGCTCTTTTGCAGCGATCTGGAGTTGGGGCTGCAGCTCAGCTCTGGTGCAGAGTCCCTAATGTGATAACATTACAAGGAATTATCAAGTGACTGCACCTGGCTTAGAGAGCTCCAAGAAGGCAAGTGAGTGCAAAAAGGGAAGGCAAGGCGCTGCTGGTTTATGAAATTAAAAAGTTCATGGGTGCCAAATCCATGCGCTAGGAAGGATCTGAGAGATGGAAGAAGTCTCAGCGACGTTTTATCAGCAGGTAGGGAGAGGAGATTGGAGTTGAAAGCACGGTAGTGCCTGATTTGCTATCTCTCCTCTGCACCTTGGCTGCTATTTCTGCCTTTGGGGCTTTGTTAGCCACCTTGGGTGAGAAATTTTTTATATGTATTCAGTGATTTCTGCTCGCAGAGACCTTACTATGCACGAGGCAGAAAGCCTGTCTGGAGAGATCAGATCAAGTGTCCCTTGTTCCCCACTACAGACAAAAACAGAGAGAAGAGGAAAACGGACACAGTGCTGTAACATGAGCTCCAGGCTGGTGTGGGGGAAGGTTGGATGCTGAAGGTTAAGCTGCTGGTGGGAGCTCTGGTGGTCACAGCAGAGGAGCAGTGTCACAGCTGCTCTGCTCTCCAGCTGTTGCCCAAATAGCGGCTGCGCATGAGAGGCCTTTTTAGAGCAGAAGATGCTTGCTGGGAGATCTGTGAGCCTGGCTGTGGAAGGGAGCAGAGCTTCTTACCTCTCAGAACAGCATCTTTTGGGGGCTGGATGACAAGTGCTCCTGCGGATCAGCTGCAGCCAGGTCCCAGCACTCCTCCCTCAGCTTCTCCGCATGCAAACAGAGCTTCTCTTTGCATGGTAAATGTTATTGAGTTGCACGACAGCTGTTTGGTGAGGGTGGATCGGGGTCACGCAGGGAGGCAGAAAGGGGTTCATCTCCAATCGATTGCATGCTGGGCAGGAGTGTGTGCAGGAAGGGAGGAGGGGCTGTTCCCCTCCTGAAATACAGAACCCTGCTCTTTCTGAAAGGGGAGAAATACTTGGGCAGAACTCTTTGGAGGATCTTTGTGCTGAGAGGGGGCTCCTGTAGGCAACTCTGCAGGTAACTGGGAAGGAAATCAGCAGTACCAGCCAGGTCCATGCAGTGTGGGCCTGTATTGGACCAGTTGTGCCAGCAGGTCAGGAGCTGCTGGCCCAGAGCTCTTAGCAGGAGTGGCTAAAGACATGAAATGGTGCTGCCAGAAGGGCTGAGATTTTGTTTAATGCATCATGAAGGTGGATCAATTTTCCTTCCTAAGGTAAGACCAGCATTGCCAACAGAGAGCTGGATCTCTCCTAGGGTGCATCACTTCCTCCTTTGCTTTCAGAGCCTCACCTCTATCGCATCCTCAAAGGAAAAATGTCCTTTCACCACTGAAGCCTGAGAGCATTGATGCCAGTGTTGTTAGATGCTGGTGGCAAGAGTGATGTGGTCTGGTCGTGTGGATGCTGGTGCTGCGTGGAGATGCTTGGTAATAACATCACGGCTCGCTGGCAGTGGCACAACAGGAAATTGGAATAGTAAAATATTTCCCTCCTCACTGCGTCCCATTTACATGTTTATAATGGAGGTTTTTAAGCCCCTAATGAGAAGGAATGCTCATTGCTGGGAGATGATTAAAGCAGAGACAGCAGTGATTGCAGACAATAACAAAGGGATGTTAATTACATCAGAGGAAGCGGGAGGGCAGTGCAGCCGGATGGCTGCTGTTTGCTGCCTTGTGATAGGGGCTGACCTTGTCCCCTGGTTGTGGCACAGATGTGCTCAGCCACTGATTCCAGACCTCAGTGAAAAGCAGCTGGGATGCACACAGGGGCGGATGAGGACAAAGCAAAAAAGCCCCCCCAGCAAACAGAAAAAAAACCTGCATCCGGCTGCAGCCTGCAATGAGAAGGAGCTGAATTTGTGCGTGGAAAACTGTGTAAAGCTGGACTCTGTGCACAGAAACCGTTCAAAGCAAGAGGGAAGATGCTCGAGGGAGGTATCAGGGGATGCTCAGGGGTTGCTCCAGAGGGCCCTGGGGGATGGCTGAGAGCTCAGCCCATTAGGAGAGGTGGGGTGGAAGGGAGGGGGGCAGGTTAACAAGCTTCTGCTGGGCGCCCGTCAATCAGAGCAGCCTTTGGAGCTGAGCAGAGGATGCTGTGGTTGTGCTTTCCTTTCCAGCCAAGCTCTCTCCCGATGCTGATTTCTTCTGCAGCAGTGCCCAGGGGAGCTGCCTCCTCGGCTGGAAGTCTTCATCTGCTTCCCATGGGAGCGCAGGGCACAGTGCTGCTTTGGAAGAGGTGTTTGAGGAGATGTACGTGTGGTGACAGGAGAGGGATGGAGAGAAAGGGATGAAGGAAGGTGCACGCATGTATTTTGGCACAATCAAAAACCAGCGTGGGAAAGAGTGAATTTTTGAGAGAATGCATTAATGAGTGGAAGAACAAATGAAGGAGGCTTTTAGTAATTGCGTGGCGCCTAATTTAAGCAGAATAATCCAGATATTTTATCTCTAAATAAATAAATCAGCAGAGCCCAAAGTGTTGGAGTTAGCTCCAGTCAAAGCCTCGACATCAAACTTTCATCTTGCCTTGACGGAGCAATTAAAGGGAGGGATACAGCTCTGAAATGCAGCCCAAAGGAATGGGCTGAATATTTAATACCATTCCAGGCTTTGAAAGCCCCAACAAACCAGCAGTGTGGGGAAGCCAATGACAGCTTCATCTTAATAACGAAACGGAGGGAAAAGCCCGGGCAGCACGTGTTATGCAAGGAGGGAAAGCCTCATTAGAAGGGAAGGGAAGGCAGTGTGAGCGAATGGGGGGCAGGGGGACCATGTCCTGTGCCTGTCTGCTGGCTCAGAAGCCTCTCTTTGGGAGGAGAAGGGCGGAGGATGTGTTAGCATGCAGGTTAGCTCAGCTGCCAGGGCTGCAGCAACTCATTAAAGGGATTAGCCACCGTCCCTGACTGGATTTAGGATGGTGGCTGTTGTTATCATTGAGTAATCCTGTCTGCAGTCCTCCCTAGTGGCTTGGGGAAGACAGAGAGAAGAGGAAGGGTGGGAGGGAAGGGAGACAACAAGAAATGAGAGGGATGACTTAAGGGCGGTGCTGGAGGCAAGGAAAAGTCATCCCTGGGAGAGGATAATCTCTGGGTGCTATGGGGCAAAGCCCTGAAGGCCTTGAGCTGGTGAGGATCTGGGGGTCAGGCTACTGGGATCCTGCATGGGGTGCGATGCGCAGAGCCCTGCTCTGACACATAGACACGGCCATAGAGGTTGGAGGAGGTGCAGGGGGATGCTGCCGAGCTGTGATGGGGAGATTGAATTTTGATTAGCTCTGACACAGCCGCTTATAACCTTTTCATTAGGAAATTATGTTTAATAGAAATTGTTCTGACACCTCTCAGCAGCGTTTTTCTCCTAATTTATTGCAGACTCGCATGGTGGGGAGGGAGGGGAGGTGAATGGGAAGGTATCCGTGCAGGCATTTCTGTTTGGTGGCAAAATTTACACTCACTGGGCTGTGGTGGGAAGTGATGGGAGAGCAGGAGGTGGTAGCAGGGGCAGAAGGAGAAGGAGCACAAAAGAAATCCAAGTGAGAGTGGTTGCTTGGAGACCCAGAGGTCGAAGAGGCAAAATAAACTCAGTGGGAAGGGGAGAACAGCTAATGGGTACACAAACCAAACCCGGGAGATGGGAGAGGGACGGTGCCAAGAGCATCTGCTCCACTTGGGGACCCTTCCTGCTTGTAGCCACACTTCTATCATGTCATCCATCCACGATATCCACCCACCTCTTCTTTACCTGCTAACCTATCCCCTACTTGTCTTCTGATGTCACGGAATTGCAGGGGTTGGAAGAGACCTCGAGATTGAGTCCAACCCCAATCTACCCCTCCATACAGATGAGGTTGTCAACTTACTGCCCTGAATGAGAACCCGGTGTTACTCTTTCTCGTGGAATATTTATTTACTTGATTGTTTATTTTGCCGGAAACCCTGTTTTGGGGCCAGCTGCAATGTTTCCTTTCAATGGTACCTCGAGAAGATAACAGTGGAAAAGCCACGCTCTGACATGGTGGGTCTGGAATGAAAAGTGAAGGTGTTCCTTTGCCAGCATCAAAACAGTTTCAACTTTAGCAAAAAAAAAATGCTTCTCCTGAATTATCAGGTCTTTAAATCAAAATACCTTCTCAACAGCTGTAATAATGCTGGAGAAGAGGTGATAGAGAAAGCATGGAAAACATCTCTGTGTCCCTAATGATTCTTATGGGTCTCTTCCAACATGGGATGTTCTGTGATCTACATGAGTTCTGTAGGATGGAAGGGAATGCTGCATGTGGGAACGTAAGGAGGAACAGTTATTTGCACAGCTCTTTGAGATCCTTGAAGGAAAACCCTGGAGAGATATAAGGTATTATTACAAGGGCTGTAAGTTCTTTTCAGGCAGTTAAAGGGATAATAAATTCATTGCCCAGGAGATTGGGTAGTTTAAGTTCTGTGCAGAATATGGTAAAAAGGTAAGGCTGATGGAGACCGGAGGCTTAAAGGCTGATGCTGAGCAGGAGGGCAGTGCAGACTGGGTTATCCTGGTTCTGGGTTAAAGCCAGTGGGATCAAAGAGGAGTCTGAGAGATGTCGGTGCATTCCATGTGGGTGGATCCCATCCCCATGGATGGGGCTGTGCTGCTGGGAGGGGATGGGTGGGTGCGTGGGGCTGGGAGCAGCAGCATGGCGCTGTGGATGGGTACTTCTGGAGCTGGAGGAAGGGCTGTCCTCCCAGCAATTTGTCAGCATTTAATTATGTTGTAGCGAAACAGTTTGGCCTGAGTTCTCATTTGAATTTCCCTGCCTTCATCTCACAGTCATCGGGCTCCCCTCGTGTCTCTGGTGGCAGATTAACGAGGCCTTTATTACCTGCCATTGTCTCCCCGTGAAGGTTTTTATCTCTTCCAGTCAAGTCACTTCTCCACCTCTGATAAACTAACGGATGGAGCTCTCATGTCTCCCCGGGGAGTGATGGATCAGTGCTCTCTGTACGCTGCATCCTCCATTGCTCTGCGCTGGGGGAAGCTTTCCGCTCCACGTTCTGCCCTTCTTTGTTGCCATCCATCTCTCTTCAGATCTTTGGGCTTCCTGCGCATTTCATCAGTATTAATTTGATTTTTCATATCAAGATTATTGAGGAAAATTGAGTCCAAGCCTGGAAATGCGGAAGAAGGACCACTTGTGCCTCCCTCCCTCGTGCCGTGATTCCCCTTTCCTAGGAGCCGCCAGAAAGCTGCTGCTTAATCCATTTAACACGTGCTCTACTGATATCGTATAGAGCTAATTTTTTAATCAGAAGGTTACGAGATACAAAGTCAAACCTCTTACAACTGCCTAAATATATTACATCTCTGCAGTTACCCTTATCAACCAGACCCGTAATCTCATCAAAGAATGAAATCAGATTTGTCCGACAAGACCCATTTTCCATGAAAACCGTGTTGACTGATGTTAATTATATTTCTCTCCTCTAATTCTTTATCAGTTGGATCATATATCAACTTCTGTGGCTGCTTCGCCAGGGCCAGATGTCGGCTGTCCTCAATTCCCTGGTACGGCCAACAGAGGGGTGGATGTGGCCCTTGGGGATGTGGTTCATGGGGATGGGTTGGGGTTGGATTTGGGGATCTCAGAGCTCTTTTCCAACCTCCTCCGCCATTCCCACTGAATGCAAAGGAGAACGATCCATCTTTGCCAACCGTGGTGCAAATCTGCTGCGCCGCTGCAGTCCCCATGTTGCTTTCCCTGGGAGCTCCCATGCACAGCAGCAATCTGCTGCCTGCCAGAGCTCCGGATTTTCCTACCTCTCCTGATAAGAACTAACCCAGCGTTTTACAACTGTGTATCAGAAATTAGTAGCAGCTTAATCTCCCTCTGCTGGATCACTCAGAGGTGTAATTGTGCGGGGAAAAAAAAGGGGGTATTAAAATGCAAAACGCTTTCCTGGTACTTTTTCATGTTAAATCCCTTCTTCCTTCTATTCTTTTAATTTTACAAGAGGGTTTTTGCTATTTTTTTCCCCCCCTTTTTCCCCACATGCACGTGTCTGTGTTTCTTCATAAAGAGAATGAGCTGGGCATACAGAGAGAATAATTTCAATTTCGACATAAATCTCAGAAATGAATACTTAAATGCAAGCAAAAAAAAAAAAAAGAAAGAAAAAATACATTCTTACACCTTTAATTTCCTCTCTATGAAGTATAATGAAAAAGCCTGATTATTTTTAATTCTTCCCTTTAATAATTCAGCAGCGGAGTGATTTAAAGCAGGGGACGATAATTACCTTTTCACTTCCCTGGTAAATGGAGTTTTAATAGAAATGGAAGCTCAAACGCTGGAATTAATTCACACAGGTCAGCGTCAGGTCATCCATAGCATCTTCCATATAAATCATTTATCTGTAAAATGGCCCTGCTTCTCAGTTTCACAGGAATCCCTTCCCAGAGGCTGCGTTTAAAAAGAAGATGCGGTGTTTATATCTTGTAAAGCATGGAAGGGAGGGGGGGTGGGGGGGAGGGAAAAAAGTGCAATCCACATCATCTTGGAAGGATTTTTTAATGCAAATTAAACTGCTGGTTGAAGGACAGGAGAGCGGAGGCTTGTCTAGATTAAGGAAATTCAGTTGTAGCTACAATGATCGTTTACTGCGGAAGCTTATACAGATCCCATTATCTGAGCAGTTTGTGCTCCTCAGTCTATTTATCTCCATGCTACACCTGCTGCTCTGCTTTATGGATGTGGCTGGAGGCAGCATCCAGGGGGAGAACTGCAGCTGAGCTGGGGCCCCAGAGCAGGCAGCTCTCACTGCCCTGTGTATTTCTTAGGAAGAACTCAGCCATCCATGGAAATGTCTTGTGGAATCCAAACCCAAGCCAAGGTTATTAACATAGTCATGAAGGATGGAAAAGACCTCTAAGAACCCCAAACTCAACCCCAATCCGACCTACCACATCCCTCAGTGCCACAGTTCTGAGACCACTCCAGGGATGGTGACCCCAACGCCTCCCTGGGCAGCCAGTGTCCAACCACTCCTTCAGAGAAGAAATTGTTCCCAATATCTGACCTGAAGCAACAGTTGGCAAAGCCCTGTGGGCGCTGACACCATGCTGGAGCACCCCATCTCCTGGTATGGAGCGAAAGCTCTGATGGATGCTCTGAGTTCTGGTATGGGAGCAGAGCACCCCTGGAGTGGAAGATGTTGTCCAGGAACAGAGTTTGGAACTTGGCAAAGCAGCCAGGGGTTAATTTAGTTTTTGTGAGAGCTAAACATTAGCTGCCTGGTCTCTAATTAAGCGCTGGGACGGCGGAACTTTAAAGCACTCCAGCTCTGATTGGCCACAAGTGCGTGGTAATGATTTCTCTTCAAATGTCAAGCAGTTTTGTTTCTATTTCCTTTCATAAATAATTGGTGCTGAGCCGGTGGCACAGCAGCACCCAGATGGAGCCTGCGTGATCTGCTTCCAGCACACAGCCATGCTCCCTATGGGATTTCATTGGGGTGCTGCTCTATCTTAGGGCCGATGCTGGGGAAAACCCTTCTCCATTGGCTGGAAATGTGCTTTATTGCTGATAATGCAAGAAGCCATTGCATTATCCTTGAGGTTTCCTATTTTGTTGGTTTGGTTTTTTTTTCTTCACCATCATCCCATCAAGCACTTACTGGCTGTGCAATGGCAGGGAGCACAAGCTCTGCCTCCTCCTCCCTTCCTCCAGCTCTGCCCCCAACCAACACTTCTCTATCCATTACCATTTGCAGCTGCCTATCATACACCATTGCCTGGGGAACTCAAGCAAATGATTGCATTGCTGGAATCTCCAGCCCTGTCGGTAAATACAAACGCAGCTTCCAGATTTAGGCAATGACCCAATCAGTCATCAAGTCAATGAGTTTGAAGTGATGTCTTCTTCTGGGGGTCCTGCTTAAAATGCTGCAAAGATGCTGGATGTTGTCAAAGATTTGCAGCTTAGACTGGCAGACCCCACAATCAGAAGTCAAATAATGCTCTTTTTGCTTTCCCTCCTCCCTGCTGTCTTCAGGGTTGGCACTGGCACTGCTACAGATGAGAAAGGCATTCAATAATAAATAAATTTCAAGACTAAAAGTGCTTTGGAACTCAGATCTCCTGGCAGAGAGGTGACCTGCTAAGGGACATCTTGCTCTTATTGCAAGGGTGACATTTGTCAGTTGTCTTCCAAAGGGATGCCTGGAGCTTTCAGATTCCCTGGACATATGCAGGGAATGGAAAGCAGGTGCTCAAGCCCTGGTTTTGCCTCCTCCTTGCTCTGTTCCTTATATAGCTCCAGAATTATCCGAAGTGACCGCGCTGCCTCTCTGAAGAGGGAAGGAAGAAAATAAGTCAGACAAAACAGGAGCTGGGTCGCTTGCTTCAGGCGTGCCAGAGGAGTGTGTGTGTGCCCTTCTGCCTCAGCTGCAGGGCAGTGCCATTGCTGATAGCTGCAGCTCGATCCCACATGTCACATCCCCACTGGGGCTGTTGAGGATGGGGGCAGGCGCTGTGCCTATCCCCTCTCCTACTGCAGTCACGATGTTTACCAAGTCATGCACATCCACTCTCCTGCATTTTTCAAGACCTGCTCTTGACATCCCGGCCCAGCACCAAAGCAGGGCTCGTTTCTGCTCCCTGCCCAGCTGTAATCACCCTCCATGCCCAGCAGCACCTCCAACCACTGTCCGCTGCCTTTAATTGCCGCCCTTCACCTTCCACTTCTGAGTTGGTTTATGGCTCTTTGGGTGCCTGGATGGGGAGAAATAAGTCTCTTGCTATGGAAACACGTTGAAACCCCAAAGCGATGCTCTCGGTTCCCCCCATCCCACCACTGCCCTGAATGATGCCTGCTGTCAGGGCTCAGGATGCTCTGCCATCCCCGTGCCTCCCCCTTGAAATGACGACATGCCCTGCAGACACAGAAGCGGCAGAGAGAGGTAATTTATGAGCAGTGATTCACTCGAGGGACTTCTGTGCCCTGCTCCTCCTCTGTTGTTGTCCCCTGGGAAAATGCATCACCCTACGCACACACTGGGAACAGCAGAGTGGGAGACCCTCCTGGGAGACAGACCTTACATGTCCCCCTCCTTCATTGCATATCGGTCCCTCCAGGCATCTCTCCAGCTCTGTGCACGCAGCTCTCTCCCAGCCAGCCCCTTCCATGCTCTGCTTTCTCTCTGCTCTGCACCCTTCAGCTGTCCTGTGCTCCACCATCGCAACGTCGAGCTTCCCCCAAGAGCACTCCATCTCAACAGGAGATGGGAACCTAGGAATTTGGCTTTAATATTTCATAAGCTTCCTTCTAAAATGTAAAGCATATTTACGTTATTTGCATCAACTACCAGGAAAACAAATGCCTTTGCTTTGCAAGCAGATCCTAACCTGTGCCCATTTTTCCAGGGCTGAGCATAAATAACACAATTTATTCAAAGGAACCCTTTCTCCTATTTACATTTATATTGAATAATTTAAAACACCTTCCTCCATTTCCATAAATTCTTCCTTCTGGGGCGGGGAACCCATCCACGTCTAAGGAACATGCTTCCATAGGGAAACTTCTAATTGCACGAGCACATGTGTGTGCTCACAGATCTGCATCCATCCTCCAGGGTGCACCAAAACCCACCCGGCTCTTTCTGTTCCTTCTGCCTGCACCTGAAGGAGGGGTTGCAAACAAAGCACATCGCCACACTGCTGCAAGAACACAGCACAACTTACCATGCTCTGCAGCCTTGATGTTGGCTAGCAAAGGCTTGGAGGACTCAGCCTGCAGAGCATGAGGGCTGAGCCCCCCCAGCAGCACCCAGGGAGACAGATCTTCAGCTGGTGTCAATCTGTGATGATCAGTGAGTTGATTTAAACTCAATGAATACCGCTTCCCCGCTTTCATTTCCTCTCTCCCTGGACAGGTTTAGACTCTTTGTCTCTTATCTCTTTCTAATCATTTATATTTTCATCACTTTCCCCTCCTCAGGGTTTCTTTGGCAGCATTCTCTTAAGTTTAGTCTGTTCGCTAGACATAGAGTTAATGTTATTATTCTGTGCTGGCTTCCAGACACGTTGTCCATCACTTAGGCACGATGGGGAAATGAGCCAAAAATGAATCAAGCTATCACACCCCAATGGGTGGGGGAACGTCTCTTGGAAACCCAAACAGGAGCAAGCAGAGAGGAGATAGATTATATGGTAAATCACAGCATGGGAGTGGGAGTCTGGATTAATTAGTGGTGGAGACGATGGAAGTTTGAATAATGGCCCAATCTAACATCTGCCCCTATTGCACTCAAGACTCCAGGTTCTCTTTCTGGCACAGAGAATGGTTCAATCCCTACTCCACGCTTTGACCGGCCGATGACCCTTTTCACCCTGTTATTAAAGGAGATTACGTACGAATTTTGGCTTTCTTTCATCTCTGCTGATCTCAGCCCGTTGGTCCTTAACTCCTCGTCCACAAAGAGCAGTTTGGTACGTGACCCCAAGGTGGTTGGTACATAAATGCGCTGGACCGGATCGCAGAGAGATGGAGCTTTTGGGAGAGCCCAAGCAAACCTGAGGGCTGCTATCCACAAACTGGTGTGAATTAGTAAGCTCAAGGCACTCCTCAGCTATTTGGGTAAATCTCCTTTTAATCTGGTGTTGACTCCATTAGAAACAGAGGAACCTAATTTCAGTTTGCAGCGAAACTAAAGAGAGCGGCTGGCAAATCAAAGCTGATAGAATAACAGGAGGGTTAGTCTTTTAATTGGAAGTGGAATAAATCCACCTGCATATAATACCTCCCTGGAACGTTTCTCCTTAAAGATAGCTTCCTTTTCTTTTCTTAGCCATTACTAAAATTTCAAGGTTAGAGATTAATTATATTGGTAATATTGCCATTAATTTCACTGCCAGCTGTACAGGGAGAGTAGATCTAGCCTGAAAATAAATTGTGATTACTGTGTCCACACTCAAAAGCTTGTGATACTGCCCTGGTATTAATGAAATATTATTGACTAATTCTATTGAATTTGGCAAAAGCCTTCCTTTGCTGCTTGCACTGCACTGAAGCACAGATCTTGGAAATTAAGCACAAGTTCAACTGCTGGCATCGAGCAAAGGGCTACATCAGAAAAGACAACGATGATCCCCCTTTCCCTTTCTCCCCTTTAACCTGAAATAGCTTTTCTCATTCCCCCTTCTTTTGTCTCGTTCGTTTCTCCAAAATGCAACACTCAGCAGGTGCCTCCTGGTAATGTTTTATGTTTAAGGGCACAGATACCCATTTAATTAACTCCATAATGATACGGTAACTGCTGTCCTTCTGATTGCGCAGCAAGCAGCGTAGATTAAGACAGTAATTTCATGGTTATTTCTGTCTTTCTCAACTGCTGGTCGCTTGGGAGCAAGTTCAGATGGCTCTTAGAAAGCTTATAATTAAGCAAAGCCTCTCACTCAGGACAGGAGGAGATGGGTGCATCTCAGGGCATCGCCTCTGTGCATCACTACACCTTTATCCGCTGCTCCTCTCCTGGCTCTCCCAGCTCATCCCAACTGGTGTGCCACGGCCTTGGTGTGTCACAGAGGAGATTTCAGAACCTGGAAGAGGATCAGCAATGAGAAAGTCGCGTGGACATCATGGGCTGTTCGCACTGGTAGTTTCCTCTGGATCTTCACCTTCAGTTGTGAGAACGTCTGGGGTCCATATGGTACCAATGACACTTGTCACAGAGTGTGTTGTGCTGGAAATTCTGCTTGGGAACCAAAATCAACTCTTCGTTCTGGATACATTTCCCAAAGACCAAACTTGTGCTATCCCTCAAAGCACCAAACTGGGGCCCGTTACAGCGCGTGTGTTTGAGCATGTGAAGCAATTATTCATGTTCATCCAGCTCTGAATAGCTACCAAACGCCATGTGTTTTTCCTCAGTGTTAATAAAAACCTAAATGATTCTTCATTAAGGAGCCCATTAAGACGACTGCAGTTTCCTCGAAGCTCATTAGAGGATACTCTCACCACTAAATTATCACGCAGGAGTTTTATACAAGTCGAAGGAAAGATGCCCTATTGTGATTAATTCGTGATAAATCTTCAATCCTTTGCTCACAGTCTGTTCCCTACATTCAGTTTTGGGCGACGCGGAGGATTGAGCTGATGTTTCATCTCTGCTCTGTGGGAGAGATGTCCTGGAGATGTTCCCTCCGCCTGTCTGTGCAGAGCTTCCACTCTTCTTCCACCAGAAGTTTCCACCAGGGCTTCTCCTCCACCAACAGCTCCTGGGGTTGGCAACTGAAAGTCTGGTAGAGGCCAAGTAGTGGTGATGGCCAGGAGGATGCTGGACCTCCATTGCTGGAGGTCATTAAGCCACCTCTCGCCCAGGGGCGATCCCAAATGTGAGGCTTATGGGGTTCAAGTAATGTTGGACCTAGATGATTTTTAAGGTCCCTTCCAACCTAAGCCATTCTACAGTTCTTCCACGCAGGGTCACCATGTACACCTCCCCACAGCAGGATTCTGCTGGAGCCAGTACAAGTTGCAGGAGCTGGAGTTCCAAGTGTGAGAACGTGGGCTGCTGTAACGACTCAGAGCTGCTCTAACCTCCCACTACGTATCAAAATCTCATTTTATGGCATATTATATACTTGGCCTTTGGAAGAATCAATGGCCATAAATGGTGTTTGCATCCTGAAGCCAAATCTGGGGAAAGAACAAGAGATAATCCGTCTGGCTGGAGAGGATGGAGCAGGAAGGGCTAGGGCTGCACGATTATTTATGTTCAGAGACACAAGGAAATTAAGTGCATTAACAGGGCTGCCAGGCCCTCCTCAGAATGGGGCTTTAAATGATATTGATGCGGTGCTAATAGGTGCACCATTTGTCTTTGGTGTGCTGCAGCTCAGGGCTTGGAATGGGCAACGAGGAGAGCAGCGGAGGGCTGCACATCTCTTTGGGAGGATTTGCGTCTGAGGACTGGGAGTCTTCAAAAAGCTGCAGAACCTGAAACCCTGCAAGGTGTGGGATGGTCCAGGTGTGCCCACCCAGCCCCAACCCCACGGGGCATTGTATATTCCTGCTTCTGCCATTTTCCTGCAGCCTCACCTGGGGAATTTCTTCTTCTTGTTGCTCCCCTTAGATTTTGGAGACCTCTCTCCTATAAGAAAGCACTTTATCTCAGGTGAAACAGGAAACCTCTGTCCACTCAGACTGTGTGCCTGCCCTTGTACGGCCACCTCGGATATCTCTCCCACCCATGGCTAAATGTTCCTCAACTGTGGCCTCTTCCTTTCAGCTCTAATCTCCTTCAGAATCAGCTGTTAAATCAAGAATATGTGCAATTATCTGCTGTCATCTTTGAAGGAAAAGGTGCAGGGTTGGATGGCAGTTGTTGTTTATTCATTCTGCTCCTCCTGCAGCTCAGGCAGGAATGCTACTCTTGGCACAGAATTAGCAGAGGAAGGGCAGTGCTGCGATTTGTTGGCTTGATTTGACAGGCAATTTTCAGATCTGGATCAGAAAGTTACAGTGAAAGTTTTAGAAGCGGGTTTAGCTTTGGGGGGGAGGGGGGGGAAGAGTTATTTTTACATTCAGAGAAAAGACATGAGTTTTCAATATGTCAGGGCAGATTTTAATGATTCAGTTCTATTATTGTAGTGTCAGCTGAAGTGAGCTGAGACCAGAAGCCCGTTGTGTTGCATTGTGCAGGCATGAAGCAACCACAGCCCCTCCCCAGATCTGCTGATAAACACAGAGAACAGCTGGGGCCACGAGCCAATGGGGAGTCAATCATAGGGATGGATGTAAGCAGAATCAGAATCATGGAATCATTAATGCTGGGAAAGACCCCCATGATCACCAAGTCCAGCCATCGCCATCACATCCACTCACAGAATCATTAAGTCATTAAGGTTGGAAAAGATACTCAAAGATGACCAAATCCTACTGCCAACCCAACATAAACAGCCAGGAGAGTGTGACAGTGACCCAAGAACCCAGGAAGAAGAAGCCAGGCCAATGGGGCATGTTCTGCATATGGTTTTTCTCTTTTTCCATGAGCAGAGATAATTATTTCTGCATGTCGTGGTTTTTTATGCAAACACCCATGATCCTGGTTCTGCCTCTTATCGCGAGGCAGCTGCAAAATTGCTTTCAAATTGTTATGCAATCGGGTTTTGCTTGTCAAGCTCTCGGTTGAGATGGGCAAAAGTGAGATGAGAAAAGGGTTTGGGAAGATGGGGCAGGGCAGGAACCAAGAGGCTGAGGGCAAGAGGATGCAGAGAGGGAAGGAAGCACGAAGGCCGCTTTTTGGGTTGGACTCAGAGTCCATGCAGCCTGCTGTCTTTACTCCAGCAGCGACAGAAGGGGAACTGCAGCTCTACTGTGAGCCAGTTTGGTGCCCTGTGAGAAATGGAACCCTCCAGGTGAGACCCTGCCCTCTGAGAAGTGAAAAGCAATTTTTCTGCTGACTGCACCTGACCACAGCTCCAGACTCCCCCATCAGAAGCTGGGCCAAACTTAGTGCTACAGCCAATGTGTTTCCTTGCAGTGCAGTGAAAAATGAAATACTGTCTGATCCAGCAACCCCATTAGCAGCGGCTTTGTTTAGGTAACTTTATAATGAATCCTAGTTCTATTCTCTGTAGGTGTCTCGGCTCTAGTATTGAGCAACAGAATAAAATAAATCAACTTTTACAAACTCAAGAATGCGTAGAAGGGAGTGTAAACCAATTTCTGATCTAGTCGGGGTGCACTGAGATTTCAGAGAGTTGGCACAAAGCTTGAGTGGATGCTGAAATTGCTCTCCAGCCTGTGAAATCGTCCCTTCTTTCTTTTCTCGGCCAACGGAGATGCTGCCCTTAACCCTTTGGAGGCTGTCTTTGCATTCATGCCAGGCGTGCTCCCCTTCCAGCTGTGCTGGGGCTGGGGACAGTGCAATGCCCAGAGCACACATCCAGCCCTGATGCTCTCCAAGGAAACTCGTTCTGGAGTTCTGTTGCATTTGGTATTCGGGGAGGAGCTGATGGGATATGAAAGGCAGGATAGAGTTTTACTGCATAACAGTTGACCTTGCTCCGGAAATATCACCGATCAACAGCTGCTATTCAACATTTCAAAACACTGTGTTCATTACGTGAATCCGTCTGCTAAGAGAAGCAATTAGGCTTCAGCGTGGGATGATCCGCTGTATAAATCAGGAGCTGCAGGCACTGGTGGGTACCAGGGCAACTCACACTCTGTCCCAGCTGCTGGGGGCACATGGGAGCTCCCATCAAAGAGCAAAGACCCAAAAGAGGCAGCAGGAGGTGGATGGGTGGATGGAGAGCCCCGTGCCTTCCCAGCCTGTGTCCCACTTCACTCAGCTGCCGCAGAGGAGGATGCTCAAGGTGAGGCAGGGGCGACAAGGAAGGTTTCATGCTTACCAATGAGCTGGAATTATGCTGCAAGTCCCTATCACCGACTACACTTGTTCTGCTTGTACAGCACAGGGCCGGTGGCTTGTTTAACAATGCATGGCGCATTGTTCTCGCTCCAGCCCTTAAAGCCACAAAATTGATATTGCTTTTCCACGGGCAGAGAGATAAGACGTGTTTAGTGCACTGTCAGGGCCACGATAGCATCGCCACACGGGGAAATTAAAAATCCTGACATGGCAACAAAACCCCTCTCCCCTCCTCAGCACATCTCTGGGCAGCGCTTGCTCCCAGTTGGAATAGCAAAGAGGACAGCAAGCAAGAAGACATCCTGAGGCTGTGATAGAAAACAGCTGCACCTTGTGTAGGGGAAGATGAGCTTGTACCTAGGTCTGTCCCTGCGACTGTAGGCTCGGCTTTAATGCAAGAAAGTGCCTTTTTTTTCCCCCACGCCGCTCCAACCCTCTGGAATTCTCCCTGAACACGCAGCAAAGTGTGCTGTGGCCAGGAGGGGTTGAGAGACCTGGCAGGGAGAATGGAGAGCACGAGATCGCCTCTGACAGGCTGAGGCAGTGGCAATATTTTGCACTGAGATGTGTTTTTCCCCATCACTGAAAAGCGCTGATTTGTTGCAACAGAACGATTTGGGTTTTGAAGGCATTCGTGATGAATTTCCTGGGGTGGAAAAACACAGTTTGGAAATTATCAAGGCACCTCAGCCTCAAGTTATCCAGACACAAAGTCAGGGAGAGTTTTAGCTGAACTGTTCCATTTCACTTAAAGTTTAAACTTGTATGCTTTAAAAAAGCCCCGAAGCTCAAAATTGAAATGGAGCAATCTAAAGCTATCAGAGTAAAGTGTGGAGTGACCCAACCTAAACTAGATTTCAATTGACCGTCTTGGGATAATTGGCAATACTTTGGTTTCCTATCTCAATTTGAGATGGATCTCTATAAGAGAAATCTTTTCTCACCCCGTCCTCCTGTCCATCCCATAACACGAGGGCTGGGCTGGAACCACGTGCCCAGCACAGAGCAATGTCCCCATGTGCAGTGACAAAAGCACACCTTGCACAGCATCACACACGTGGCTTTGGCAGACAGATGGCTCCAGGAGACCCATCGGTTCAGTACGAGGAGAATTAATGTAGTTTTAATTAAACTGACTTTTCTGCCTGTGCGGGCCTAGGGGAGAGGAAGTGCTCAGAATTGAAAAGCGAGGTTTTTCAGCACCTGTGGGTCTGCCTCCTGCTCCATCTCTTCCCTTCCCTCTCTCCTTTGCTTCCTGGTGGCTTTGTTCTGCAGCACTGAGTGCTGAGCAGGAGGCAGTGGGAGACAGAGAGCAGTTGTACAGGAGAAGAGCCAAAAGTGGAGCTCCAAAAATGGGGCGAAGGTATGAGCCACGCCATGGGATCACCCCCAGCAATGTGTGCACCGCAAGGCAAGGGAAGACCCGAAGCTGGAACACAAACTGGAGCAGAAGACAATTAGCAGAGACAGAAAGAAGCTAGCATGGGCCTTTTCCAAATATTTCCACACTAAAACAAACAGAATTTGTTGTCTGTGACTCCTGGCTCCCTCCCTCCAAGCCTTCCCCCTCCTTGTCACTATCCCGTTAATGAAGTTGATAATGAGCAGAGCAAATCCTACTGGATCAGTAATTAATCAGGGTGCTGCAGCAGTGGAGCGGCATTCGTTTTTGCAAAGCCAGAGATCTCTTGGCTGAGAAACCCCTCAACATGGGTGGTGGGAGGGCTGGGGGGGGGGGTACAGAGTGCTGGGAAAGAGCCTGCAGGGGCATGTGATCTCCCAGCAACCGTATTCTTTTTTGTGTAAATAGCAAATGAATGCCTAAAATGAAGGTCTGAGGGATAATGAAACCCTGTGGCATGTCTATATATTTGAGCGCTAAACACTCGCTTTTGTAGAAGGCAGAAATGGCATTTGCTTGTGTCTGACTAAACTTCACCAGCTCTCGTCTTACAACCACATTCTATCATCTAATGATAGCCTTCACCCCAAGGAAAACAGTGCAACAAAGGGGTGGGCCATCCGCAGGGCAATCCCCACAGCCAACCTAAATATTCTGGCTTGAACATAAGGACATTTCAAGTTGACCCAAGAGCGAAATACAGAGTTTGTCTGCTTCATCACCAGGTTTTCTGGGGCTCCACTACTGAGATGAACCAAGTGGTGTCGTTGGCCTCCAGCTGGTGGTCTGCATGTGCAGGGCAGAGGCTGAAACCCCAGTGTGCCATGGAGCAGGGACCCCCACCCTGAGTTTGGGGCTGTGCCATGCCCCAGGACCATACTGCCATCCCTGGAGATGAAGAGATTCCGGAGCTTCTGCTTTACACCAGTTATGACTCTCTGGAGCATTCTCCTTCTCATAGATTTACTGGCTTAGTGCTTTTTTAGAATGATAAGAGCTAGTTAATTATCCCGTATGAGTCTGCCTCTCCCCCCACCTTCCAAGCCTCCCCATGGCTATATATTTATCTTTTGTTAGCTCGTTTGATTTGGAGCTGAATAAATTGGAAAAGCTGGAGTGATTCATGTACTGTGGATTGCATATTGATCTGGCACACTTTCCTCCTTTAAGCCCCCATCCGTCACACCAATCAATGGCTCCTTCTGGCCAGGCTCAGCATGCCATGGTCTGGGGGAGTCAGAGCTCTGTGCAGTCCCACCCCTACTCCTCTGCACCCTTTCTTGCCAGAAATTTGGATGCAAAAAGCTTTTTTGAATCTCTGCTGCATCCCTGTATCCGGATGGATGGCCCATTTCTTGCAGAGTTGCATCAGGGGCATCCATCTTGCAGCTTTGCTCTGGAGAGGTGCTGGCTTAGAGCATGGATTGGGCAGTATTTCAGGTGCTCTAGGGCTTGTGCACTATGAAACTGGATCCCCGTGGAGGTGGTGGAGTCACTGTCCCTGCAAGTGTACAGGAGAAGAGTGGATGTGACACATGGTTAGTGGGTATGGTGGTGATGGGTTGAACCAGATGATCTTAAAGGTCTTTTCTAACCTTAATGACGCTGTGATTCTGTGATTCTATATGTCACCCCATTTCTGCATCCCTTTAAGGGATTCCCTGGCTGATAGCGGGCATATTCACTGCCTCTGTCTCCATAGCAATATCTTAACCTTTAACTTAACTTTTAGCTTAAATCTCCTGGATTCTTGTGTGAACTAGCAGTGCCTGAAAGCACTCAGCAGAGCAGCTAAAAACCACAAGTTTCCAGCTGCTCCAGGTACAACAAAATCCAATTTCTCCTTGCCTGCTGCAGAGGCGGACAGGCACATTCACCTTCATTTATGGGTCTCCATGTCTCCAGGCTGACAAAGGGAATGAGTGGTGCCAACCTTGTGCACTCTATTGAGTGTGCCCTCCTGCTTTGGTCTGAGCCACTTTCCCTCAGGGCTGTGTGATGCCATAAAGGAATATAGGATCTGTAAGCACGTTTTCCAATCCCTGATGTCAGGAAGCAGTTTCCAGGTGGCAGACCCCAAAGTGCTGCAGGTCAGTGGTTTTCAACCTGCAGTTTGAAGACTATTGGGGGTCAACAGATTATATCTAAAGAGCTGTAAAAAGGAAGGGAGGAAAGGCAACTTGTTGTCGGCAGCTTAACTGAGGTCTTTGGGGGTCAGAGAAATGATTCCTCTGTGGGAAATTTAACAGGATCAGAAATTTAGAAAACAGACTGAACACTCAGTACGTGACAAGACAAGTGCTCAGACATGAGGATGGCCAAGGAGAGCCCTTCAGTCCATTTAATTCTAATATATTTGTTGTTTTTTTCCACTGGAATCAGCAAGGAGCATCCATCTTTTGCTTCACCACCCACTGCAGCCCCTGAGTTCCTGTAACACCACCAACTGTCTTCACCCAAAGAGGCACAGGAGCTGCCCATGATTCTGTCTGTGTTCATCCCACCGGGTCCCCCTCTTTGTGTATGCATCAGATCCACAGCAGAAGGGGAGATGATATGTCAGGCTGATCAAACCCTTCGGCAGCTTCAGATGTGCTAACACGTTCTGCCTGCCAAGCTTGGGGTGATGGGAGCATCTGACAGACAGCAGCTTCCCCGTGTGTTAAACATTAATAGCTTTCCAGCTTTGCCTCTGGATTTTCTGTTGCTAAGACCCGAGCTGCCTCTTTGGAGGTGTCAGCCCACGACACAGCAATTACTGCCCAAGCTCTAAGCTTCCTAAGGAACCCAACAGCACGGAGGGGATGGGTCACCCAGTGGTGATGAAAGGGAATATTGAAGCACAACGAGACCCGAAGCGCAGTGCTGGGGCAGAGGGCAGGTGCCGGGATGGGGCATCATCCCATCTCCAAGATCAGAATATTCGTGGTAGGTTGGGGACGAATAGCTCTGCCACCTTTGTCATCGTTCCTCTCTGCTTCCCTCGTTCTGCACCACATCTCTTGGCATGCACCTCTGCACCCTCACCTGAGGCACTCCCTGTGCCAACCTTGGCTCCCTGCACTGCCTTTCTGGGGAGCTGCATAAGGATATGAACATGGCAGCACTGTGCAATGTCCCAATAGCCTTTTTTTCTTTTTTTTTTCTTTTTTTTTTTTTTTTTGCTTCCTTTGTATATGATTCACAATTTTGTCTTTTGGGGAAGCTCGTGCCAGTGAAATATGTCTTCTCAGTGAAATTTCGCCAAGCGGAGGGTTTTCCCTGCTGAAAATATCTGAAGCTACAAATGTTAGAGGTTTTGGTACAAATCTGCCTTCATGATTTTCACCATTTGGAGCCCATTCAAGATTTTCTTTGCAGCCATGTGATCTTTCACACAGGCTAGATCTGAAAACAAACCCATCTCCTCTGCCAAAAAGGGAGGAATCCCTTCATGAAAACAGGACAGGTTCCAATTCAGCAGCGATCCGTGTAAACACCAAAATACAGGGTGCCATCTCCCATAAATCTCGGCATGAAAAGATCAGATGGCAGAAAATGGCACGGTTGCTTTCAAGCCTCCATCATTTGCACCATTGTGGGGGAAAACACGGGCATGTGGAATCAAACCAGCAGGACACAGGTGCTCCTTGCTGGAGAAGCAATCCCTCCCGAAGCAGTGCGTGCCTCTGTAGGTCTCTGACTTTTGCTCTCCCCGTGTTCCCCTCAGTCCCACTCCATTGCCCATATGGGTGCCCTGCCCATATATTCCCATTTCTTATGGCTGTGGCCAATCCCTGTGGGATGACATGGCCCAATGGTTCCATCCATCTGCTTTCCTAGTGCTGCTACTTCGAGAGATCAACCCCACAAACTCAGTTCTGCGTTTCCTTCCATGTGTTCCTTCCCACTCCACAGGCACTGAGCTCTCACCCAGCTCAGGGCATGTTTTGCCACCGAGCCCATCAGACACCAGGCTGCTGCTTTGATCTTTAGATGAAGTTTTCCTCCGCTGTCCTCGCCCGATACGCACGCTTTATTATAGTGCAAAATGAAAACGTCTATTAATTTCTCACTCTGTTGTTTATCCGGTGAAATTACTGAAGGAGGAGAGAGCAGGTAGATGCTCTCCTGAATTGAAAGAGTGTGTGTGTGTGTGGGGGGGGGGAAGAAAGAAAGAAAAGAAGAAATCTCTCTCTTTTTTTTCCCCCCCTGGTATTTCTCTTCCCTTTCCAGGAGGTTGTCCTGCAGGAAGGGGGTTGAGCATCCTGCAGCATCCCCAGGGCTGGGCGTTCCATGGTCACCCTTTCTGACCATGGCCACTTTACCTCCTCTGCTGAGGATGACCTGGAGGAGATGAATGAAGAGGGAAGGAGAAATAGGGTTACATATTTACCAGCTTGTTAATATTTATGAGGACTGCGAACTAAATTAATTTCTATGCGCCATTTCACCTGCAATGCTTCCCTTCCATATTCATGTAAGGGGCAAATAAATAAATGAACAAAAAGGAGTCCAAATATCTAGCTTCTTTCAGATGGTGCACGAACTCCCTGTCACTTAAATCAGGATGCTCCTTGCTGCACGGAAACAGTCTTGCTCTGCATCTTTCTGGCCAGTGGGAATCATGTTCTTCATCATCACGTTAGTTCTCTAGGATCCAGAGACCCTGGGGAGTTTTTTGGGGAGAGCCAACAGCAGTCTCTGCGGGATGAAGCTCCTATAGTAGATGAGATCCTGGACCAGTCATTAAATAAGAGAGTTTGTGGCTGCAAACAGCATCAAAGGGCCGAGAGTATTGTTTTAGGTGCAAGACAGCTGAAGGCAGAGCTGTTGGTGTGTCCCAAGGGAAGCCAGACCTGCAGGCCAGGAATGAACCTTCCAGAGGAAGAAAAACAAAAGCTGGACCCACAGCAGACCCACGGCACTGCACTGTCCATCCAACTGCCCTTCTTCAACCTAACCCCGGGTGGGTGCAGATCTGTTCTTTGGAAACACACTTCTGTTGTTTGGGTACTCCCATTTCCGCGGGGAATCATTTCCTCCTCGTCTCCAGGAGAAACATAGCCAAGTCTGTTCCTAAAGCTGGTTATCCTCAGAAATTGCCATTTAGAACCCTCCGCAGTTTACATTTCCACTTACAAAACCTCCTGTTAGGGTTGTTTGATAACGCAAATTCTCATCTACTGTCTTAATAGACCCTTCAGCGATGGGGTGGGTTTGGATTTCAATTGCTTCTTTTCTCTCTTCTTCCAGTAATAGGATCTGCTATACATATGACAGATTTGTCAGTGGAATTTTAACAAATACTATTAAATGAACTTTAAATGCCATTTGTATCGTCAGTTTTTAATTTCAAAAGTGTCACCCCATTGCATTTGGGGAATATGTAAATGAACTGCTCACCTCTTAAATTTTACGGCAGCCCAACGTGTCTGGAATACTCTCTGCTGATAGTTCTGCTTATTTAATCCTCGCAATATAAGGGAAATATTAGCTGTTCGTATTTTGTATATTTGTTTTATAATGGCTTGGTTGGTTTTTTTGCAGGGTTTTTTTTTTTTTTTTTTCCCATTAATGAAATGATTTGGAGTTATGCAAAGCAACGTACGGACTCTGTTGGCTGTGAAACACACAGCTTGGGGGACAAATCATGGGCTGAAGAAACAGAAAGATATCACTGCGTCCTTAGAACGCTGCATTCATCAGGCTTTGAATGAGATACGTGAAGTCTTGGGTCTTCCCGTTGCCCATCCTTCTTTCTTCTGCTTCCCATGGACCATGTAGCATGCATGGGAAATGGAAGAAGGAAGGATGGGCAATGGGAAGAGCCAGAGAGATGCACCCCCAGCCCGACACCCAAGGGAGCACTGCTGTGATGGGGCATCGCTTCTCCTATGGCACAACAGGAGCGCTGGGGACTTGCCAGCAAACCTTCAGGTGTGTCTCCGTTAATTACCACGAGCTACTTAACAGCAGAGTAATGATAAACACCTCTCATTTGTTACTGGCCACTCATTACAGCTACAGAAGGAGAGGTGGAGGAGAAGGGAGTGCAGAGACATCGGTTCCGTTACGGTAGGTGGCAGATGATGGCACACAGCCCAGCTGCGTGGTGCTGGGCGTGCAGGTCTGTGCAGATGTGATGGCAAACATATGGGCAGAGACCCTGGGTTTTCCAGTGCAGAAGGTGACAGCGTTGGGTGGATGTCAGACTGGGGACGCTGCGTGTGCAGAGCGAGACAGTGTCCCCATGGTGGCATGTGGGCACGAGATGGCAATGGCTGACATTGCAGCAGCAAGCAGGAACGCAGCTCCTTCACAGCCAGATAAATAACTCCCTTTGGATCACTCTGTTACACCGACTTCATGACCCGTGCCAATGTGCTTGAACACAAGGAATCGTCGTGTTAATTGCAATCCTCTTGTTATGCAAAGTCATCAGCAGCCTAATGTCCCGTGTTATTGCCAGGAACTGCAGACACCTCCATTCAAATAGGAGTCAGGATGTGTGCAGAGGCAGGACCGTGGCAGTGCTTGTGCTTGAAGGAGAACACTACGGTGCTGTGAGGACCTTCTTCTGTTGGGCAAGAGCCTTCCTTGGGTCTCTTCCCACCTGAACCCCAGGGCTGAGAGCAAAGAGACAAACTGACACCATGGGCAGAAGGACACACAGACACCTTTCTGCTGATGCAATTGGGTGGCTCTGTGCATATCAGACAGAATGGCACTGGGAAAAGCCTTTTGAGATCCAACCAGAAGCTCTGGATGAAGCATTGCTTGTGGTACAGTCAGGTGTGTGATGGCTGAATTGCAAGGACCAGCTCACGGCGCTTGTATTTCCCTCTTCAGCTCACAGCCCTCCAAAACTGGTGACCTTCCAGGCAGTGGGATAGGGGCAATTACCTTCCCCTCTTGGTCCTCCCCTCCCCTCCCTGCCCTGCTCACACACTGTCCATTTATCTCTTTCTCCCCTCTCCTTCTCCCCAACCTTCCCTTGCCTTTTCACTTTAAGTCATAGTGGTGGCAATTGGGTTGTGGAAACCTTCCATTTCCTATTCAGAGCACCACGGAGCGGTAATTTTCTACACTTCCATAATTAGGGGAATTTTAAGCAAACTATCCTGTGGATGATTACAGCCGGATTCAATTTCTCTTGCTTTGATCACCAAAGGACGCAGACACCAGCGAATATTTGGGGCTCTGCCTAGAGAAAAGCTCCATGCCAGCTGCCTCCATCCTCCCTTCTCACCCCACCTCACTGCATTCACCCCCTGCACAGGAACAGTCCTGCTGTTGCTCCCGGAGCTTGAGTGGAAGTCAACATCCCTTTCTGACAGATGATGCTTTATTAAAATCAGGCTGTTTTCCCAGCCAAGATCTGATTGTCAGGGCAAAGGAAAACGCAATCAGGGAGCTAAATTTCCAGTGGTGTGCCTCAGTTTCCCCATCTATAAAATGACAGGGCTGAGGGCCAGGGCATCCATTGGATGCTTGGCTTTGCTAGGGCTCCTACCTGCGCTGTTCCAAGAATGTTGGGTCTACAAGTTGTTTGGGAAACCCTATGACATGAAGGTGGCTTTGAAGTGGTCATTGGTTCTTCCTGCTTTTTATTAGGTTTAACATCCAGGAATAAACAGGAGGCCTTTTGCCATCACATTTTTGCCTTGGCCACACTCTGGCTATCTCCCTGATCATCCACTTCGTGCTCCAGGGCTGGGAATTCATCCAGCAGAGAATGGCTCCATTCAGTGTGAAATGGGATCCAGCTCTGGAGGAAGAAGAACTAAAGAGCATGGCCAGTGCTCCATAGGTGCCCTGAATGCTTCCTGAGCCCCCTGAATGCCTATGGGGCTGAGAGCTGCCCTGCAGTGTGAGGACAGAATCGAAGGAAGGGCCGGGATGCTCTGGGATGAGCTGGGATGCTCCACAGCATCATTGCTGCCCAGGGGCTGTCAGAACAGTGTACCCAACCTGTGTCACACGTGCCACTGTCCCTCACAGGACATGGGACAGTCTCACCTCTGCTTCTGCGGCTGTCCCAGCAGGAGATCCCCTCTCGTTCTGCCTTGCTGCTCCCCACGAGCGTGACAGGCTGTCAGCTCTGGTGTATTAATAGACTATTAGCGCTTCCAAGTTTCCTGAGCCGTGTGTATGGGTTTTCCATAGGTTAATTAGGCCATATTTCAGGATAATTACAGCTGTATATTTCTACGCTAATTAAGTGGCTTTAAAACATACCCACAATGTGGCTCACTGAATCATAATTAAACTTCCTCTGCCTCCTGCTATACACTATGGAACTAATACCCATAAAAGACCCAAACGCTGCTCCTTGCCAGCAGCAAATTAGAGCTCACAAAAATAATCTCATGGAATGTATCTTTTTTATAGAATCATGTACGAATTAATTCAAAATGAATATTACATGAGTCATCAAAATGCTCCGGCTTCTTCCCCCTCTTTATTTATATTTATCCTCCCACGTGTAGTGTCACCTGGGGGGACGGTGGGGTGAGGGGAGGGTGACTCATCCAGGCAGCGTCTGCCGGCAGCGATGTGCTTTCCTCATCCTCCCTTCAGGTTTCAGGGCTGTAGGTAGAGGGATGGAGATCTGTGCTGAGGACAGTGGATGCAGTGAGCTGTGGGGCTGCCACGTGGGCTGCCCACCACCCTCACGGCATGGTTGCCACCTGTGCTTGCAGCCACGGTCCCCCCCCCTCCATGGGCAGTGCCCTCCTCATCCTCCTTTGGATCCCCAACTGCCCATGCTGAGTCCTGGCGGCTCTGGCAGCACAGCAGCCCCTTCTTTATGGCCCAGCTGTGGCCACAAAGGTTTTTCTCTGTTTGCTCTCCCACTCTGTCACCGTTTACCTCGAGGACTGAAGCACCCTCCTCCTCTTTCTGCTGCTGTTTTTAGCTGCAGACATCAGCTGCCCTTTCAGCCCCCACTTCTCTTCAATGCCGACTCCAGCTCCTCTGCAAGGTTCGTCATCCCCCAAACAAGCCCTGCAATCCCTTAACTGTGCTGCTTTCCTTCATATGTCTCAAGACATGATCTCTCCCTTGATTTGTCCCTCGTCTCAAGGCATTATCACCTCCTTCTGCCCGTTGGAAATCCACCGTTGAGCCACACTGGTGTTTTTTTTTGCTGTCTGCTATAGATGCAGCACCTGGGCACGCAGAGGAGCTGCAGCGCACACAAAATCTCTCCACTCCTTTGTAGGATATTTTAGCTTTTCAAGCACAACGTTGTCACCCAAGAGCAAATCTCCACTCCCGTCTCTTTTCATCCCCCTGCCCTTCTCTGGATTTGTGAAAGTGGTTCAGCAGTTGGAAAATGAAGTCCCACATAAAGGTTTCCAGCCCCATAGGGTTAGATGAGGGGAAGCATCTTGGCCAGCAGACTGCAGACAAGATCTGTTTGCATTGTTCAGCTGATTGACTCCGGTTGTATCTACATGCCTTTGATGTGAGCTCGCAGCAACCACTCCAGTGGATGAATTAATAATTAGACAGAGCAGTGATGGGTGCTCTAGAAACAAAATTAGATAGATAGACAGATAGATGGATGGATCCGTCCGTCAGGGAGACGTGAATTTTAAGCAGTGTTATAGCACATTAGTGGAAATCAAATGTGATATTCTTATTCACCCTGGTAACTCATTCCAGGCTGAGTTCAGCTCCTCGGGAGGCAGACACAGCACCATGTGAGCAGCGTGGCCAATCCGAAGCAGCCCTGAGATTTTGCAATGAATTCCTCCTGCAAAGCAAAGCAAAGCAAATCCAAAGTTTCCACCAGGGCCAGGCTTTCACGCCTGGAGTCCCTCTGCCATTTTCATGAGCAACCTCACCTAATAAATAGACTCTGGGAGAGACATCTCCATGCGGAGAGCTCACAGATGGGAGCAGAAGCCAAATTTGTAGGGTTAGCAATGAATTATTCAGCCCACTCTGCCCGGAATACTGACGTGTGAGTCAGGAGCTTTTTGCCCTGCAGTCGCTGGGGGAGCACAGATCTGGGATTGCTGGTTTATAATCAACACATTGCATAAATGCTTCTTGCTCGTGCAAATCAATTATCTCTACGTCTTGGGCCTTCATCTCAATTGCTTCCTTCTTGGAAACAAACAAAGTGGAAGTTTTGAGTGGGGCTTGTTCCCTATGGATGGTGTTGAAAGTTCGTCTTGGTGTGCAGGACAACTGCTTGGTTCATGGCTTATTTATCCATAACAAGTGAAAGAGGAAAAAATGTGACAAGGCAACTCAGGTGAGGCGTAAGGCAAAGCTTTCTAACTGTGAAAGGAGGGAGGTGTGGGAACAAGGCACCCAGGAGTCATCACATCTCCTCCTCAGGGGCTTCTGTAGGTGAGCCCAGCTGGCGCATGGCAATGGCATTAGGATGCCATCCCTCTGTGAAAGAGGGAGGGATACGATGCTCACCCGAGGCCCCCTCCCAGCTGCTCCTGTCTGACTGAGAAGAAAATTAAGATACGGGTCAGCAGAGACGGGTCTCTGTTTTGATAAAGATGTTTTAGGCACATCACCAAGAGTGGAGACATCAGCACACAGATTCCCCTGCACGGGTGGAAGCGGGACACACATCAGCAGTGTCTGGGGCAGCCTTAGGGATGGAAGTGGGGATTTCTGAGGCTGTTTGGCAGATTTGAGTACTGAGCCCCCACCTGCTGCGCTGTGCTTGTCTCAGAGCTGGTTTTCCAGCTCCAATGCTGAGACTGGGAGTCGCAGTGTAAAATGTCAGCCATTATCATTAATCGCTCCTCTCCGTGCTGCTGACTTCCACGTGGCAGGCAGTGCCATCTGTAACAAGCTATGTCACTGTAATAGTGTTCTGAGCAATTGTGGCTGAGCTGGAGGGCAGGTCAGAAGGGAGAAAGCATCGGCAGCTCCTGAGAGGGCTAAAGAGGGGGCTGAGGTTTTGCAGGTGCTGGTTGGGCAGAGGCAGGGCTGGGTAAGCCTGGCATTGGGGCTGGGGATGCTGTGTCCTGGAGACAGCAAACAGAGCCAGCCCTGCTCCCAGCCCCACGGATGGGGGCACAGCTCCTGATCAAGGCACTACTGCATGCCTGTGTCCTGCCCAGAGAGCTGCTGAGGGATTGAAGGAGAGTGGAGGTTTTGCTCTATCACCTCGGGCAGTTTTAATAAACCAATAACTGAATAAAGAGCGGAGTACAATAAATTAACACCTTTAGCAGCAGCAGCCCAGGCAGGATGCTCTTAAAGCCAGCGATGCTGTGAGCAGCAAGGAGGGAGGGCAGAAGAAAGAGCAATGAGGGGAAAAGCAAGGGGGGGGGGGGGGGAAGAAGGAGCATTTTAACCCCGCTTGTTAGACATGCAAATGCTGCATCTCACTTCCAACGGCCCAGCACTGTGTGTGAGTGCTGATAAGGCCCTGTGTGGAATTGCTGCAGCATCCGCCTGCCACAAAGACCCTCCTTGTGTGCGGATAAAGGAACTGCCACCAAGCAGGAGAGGTGGGGACAGCATCGCCTTCCCATTCGGACCACTGCTGTGTGATGAGCTGGAGTGAGTCCGGATGTGGTTGCTCCTGGCTGTGTGCATCCAGGTGCATTCCCAGCTGAGCTCACAGCTGCTCTACGGGATGAGCAGAAAGGTGTTCAACCCTCGGGTTCTTCTGAGGGTTATTGAAAAAGAAGCTTTGTTACTTATATTCATCAGCGGTGAGGTTGGAACTAAACAGCCTTTGAGGTCCATTCCAACCTAAGCCATCCTATCATTCCATTCTGTGAGATATACTATGTATTTTCTACCCTGCCCAATACAATTTCTCTTCACTCAGTGTGGCCCAGGCAAGCCAATAAGTTGCACCACCAATAGGATCAACCAGCTCTACGTTTCTTTTCTCCCTCTTCCAACCAAGGGAACCCATTCCAGCACCCCACAGCCCAATGCTGAGCTTTGTGGCTGAAGGGCTTCCAACTGTTGGACCGGAGCACTAAAGCAGAGCAGATGGCCACATTAGCCCTGCAAAAGAGCAGCGCGTCTCGCCGTGCACCAGCAGCCCCCATCCACCCTCAGCCTTCCAATTTTCTCCGTGAGCCTTTGACAGCTGCTCCCGGGGAAATTGCACTCGTGTGGCCAGCAGGGGTTAGAGAAACGGAGCCCTCACCTCCTTTTCATTACCAATAAACACGTGCTCCCTTTGTCTTCTAAAGCAATTTCATAGCCGGTGCACAAACACGGAGCCATCAAAGGAGCCTTTCACTGGGCTGGCACCAGAGACAATGGGAAGCAGATACACCTTCATCAACAAAGAGACGCATTTCCATTTTGATAACAAATGTCTCTGGCTCCCATTGAACGCCTGCGTCTTGTTTTGCTTCTGTTTTCTCTCTCCTTCCCTGAGCCAGCAGAGGAGCCGCCAAGCAGTGCCTCGCACAATAGCACCTTCCCCTTGCTCCCATTGCCAGTTGTGCTGACAGATCTGATAGGCCTGCGTGCTGCGGTTGGCAATGCGTCCTAAACAGGAGAGAGAGGGGAAAAAAGGGCTTTACTTTCCTCCCTTCGGTGTTATCTTCCCGTTTCGTGTTCTCATTACAATGCCACCGTGGCGATAGAAAAGGAGAGATGGGGAGCTGCTGCAGCAGCGCAGGCCTTTTTCTGCACACGGGTGTATGCACATGTGGCCAAGTGCACTGTGCCCCGTGTCGCTATTTTAGTTGGCTGTGTTGATGCACGAGGAGGAGGAGGACAGGACTGCAGGCACACAGCACACCTTGTGTGGGTCTGTACCCCTTTGGAAATGGTGCCTGTGGCCCCAGCTGCACCAAGGTGAGCAGGTGGCTATCCTTGTTAGGACCCTCCACTCATTTCTAAACTACACACCTGCTGTGTCTCCTTTGTTAATTACCTCCAGCATCTTCTCAGCAGATCTCAGGCCATGTTGCAGAAGATTTAAACCCTCTGGCTCTTCCTCCTCTTGCCAGGTTGCTCACATCCCAGAGCCAGCCTTGTGCTGTGGTTAAGGTATTTCACACTGCCTGGGCAGTGCTTGACTGGATCGGTATCTTGGAGCTCATCTATGCCAGAGACCAAGAGCCTGCTGCTCTGTTGGAGAAGGACATCAGCGCTTACAGCCCTCCTGCTACAGCTGGCTCCCAGCCCTTGCAATATTCATGTCCCTGTGGCTGGAGGAGATGTGGGGATGTTCCCCATGGGGTCCACAGACAGAGGAACACATTGGTAAACCAAAACCAATGGGAACGGGGGATTCAAACTGTGGGCAAGAGTGTTCAGGTTCCAAATGCTGTCTTGATTATTGAATACTGCAATTAGTTCCAGCCACTGGGCATGATGGAGAAGGCAGGAGAGGGACTGAAGAGCTCCAGCCCTGCTCCCTGGGACGCCTGCTGAGTGCTGCAGTGCTCCCTGATGAGAGAGGATTCTTCGATGTACTTTGAAGGCTGTGGGGTGCTGTGCAGGTCCTCCCTTTGCTGCTAGCAGGTGGCAATGCAGAGCAGGGCTCCAGTGCTGGGACAAGCCAAGAGCTGGTTAGTTCTCCTTCCCGTCAATGTCTGGTAAGAAAATGCAAGCGAGCACTAGGGACTCCCTCTGGTGATGGTGAGGAGTATGTGCATACACCTGCTGCCGGTCCTCCGAGGGTGGGAAGCATCGTTCCTCAAAGCTCGTTCTCATGGGCTCCACCTCATCTCCCAACACCCGTTGCTCAGCAGAAGAGCAGTTTCTTTATCAGAGGTTGCACAGGTGTGTTATTCATCCCAGCACCTATGGGTGACCTGAGGGATGGAGGGAGAAGCAGGGTTGGAAAGAGGAGGGAGATGCAGAAGGAAGAAAGAGAGAGATGTGAACGGGTGAAAGCAACTTTAACCTGAGGAGAACTGAAGAAGAGAGAGAGCTGAGTGTGGGGAGGGTAAGGAAACTCGGGAGAGCTTTCTCTAAAGGTACAAAGGAATAAAAGAGTGGCGAAGTGATGAAAACAGAAAAGGAGAGGAGCATTGCGTATGATGGATTGTTCACCAGGAGTCCAAGATCAAAATGCCAACTAAATTAGGATATTATAGGTCACTGAGCAGAAACTGCACAATGGCTGAGTCTCTAACAAAGGTTAAAGCACGGAACAAAGACAAAGAATGACACAATCCAGAGGCAGTGACCATAAACTCCAAGCAAAAAGGAGGGCAGAGCGGAGATGATGGGAAAGCAGAAGAAATCGTTGTTTGCAATCAGTGCTCGGTGGGTCAGACTGGAAATAAAATGTGCTTTTCAGAGCTGGCAGCCGGGATGCAAACATGGGGATGCGTGTTTGACAACGTCTGCCAGGAAAATTAATGCACTTAAAACATTGGGTAGGAATGAGAAGTCAATGTCAGCTTATGAACAAACAAAAACATGCTTAAAATATACGGATTTCTGTTTCGGCATTAGAAAGAGGCATCATAAAGAAAGAAAGCTTGGTTATTCTGAGCTGTTGAATAAGGCTGTCTGGGAATTTGTCAGTAAAATCAGACTTTGGCTGGAAAATAACAATTTAGCTAAATTGAAGTCCTTTGCTTTGAAAAGGGCCATTTTGCTCGACTTTGGGTTTAGAAAACATTCATGGGAAATAATTGAAACGGGGGAAGCATAGCACTGTGTGCTGGGTTTCCTGAGGCGAGGAGCTTGTGAGAGCTCCCCATTTCTGGTGTGTGTGCATGAAGGCTTTCTGCCCCCTCTGAAAGGCCTTGATGAAATCTGAATAAGGGATGGTGGGCTTTGGTGGTGTTCAACTCAGCATGGGTTTGTGAACGTTGGGGGTCACTTAGGAAAGACATTGGGAGAGCAGCCCCTCCGTTTTCGGGGCTCATTGCTGCACTCTGATGGGGAAACTGAGGCATGGAGAGAGGCTGCATTGCTCTCATTGCTATGGGTGCCACAAGCAGAGCCCAGCTGTGGTCCTGGGGCTCAGCCCACCTCCAGCCTGGGCCCTGGCATCCATTCACCTTCCCCCAAACCACCTCTCCTCCCTCACAGACTGCCCGCTGGGTGACTTTAGCAGTAGCTATAGCAGCAAAATCGATAACTTCTATCTAAAAAAAGGCAATTCGGTGTTGTGCAAGGTGATCACCACCATCCATCACCCCCGGACCCCATAGGTGCTGGGTGATGTGAGCACCCCATCTCCATCAGCTGTATTTGTCAGAAGTCCTTGTGTTGCACGCTGGTGGCTGGCTGTCCTATGAGGAGAAAGCCACAGTCCAGCACATGGGATGTTAATAAAGGATGTGCAGCACCAGCCTGGATGCTGTACATCCAGACCTCCCTATGGTCACCATGTCTTTTTTAAAGGCAGTCCTCTCTCTGCAACATGGTAAAAGCAAACGCTGTCCCTCTCCCCTTCAAAATCCCAGAGGAAAAAAAGAAAATGAAGAGATCCTGCTGCTTGTACTTAGGCAGAACTTAATAAATGCTGACATTTTTACAGAGAGAACCGTCGGAGTATTTTATTGGTGTTAATGTGATCTACACGGGATTAGCAGGATCCCCAAATAGTTACTGCACCCTGCATGTAAAAGCAGATCTGCTTTCGCCTCTTAGTTTGAATTTGATTGTATTCTCCCCTTCCCTCTGATGGAGCAGGGATGGTGCTGATTCCTCCCTGCCCCCCAAGCTTTCATTGCCTCCCTGTTCCTCCCTGGCTATATTTCTCCCTTTCCTTTCTCCCATGCCTTATTTCCAGCTGCCTCTCACAGCCCTCTGAGCTGCATATTTCTTCAGCCTTGATTGTGGCAGCAGAAGTAGCAATAGCGAGTGCAATTTCCAAGCTGTGTTTCGTGAATGGTTTGGAATAAAGAGCCCTGCATCAGCCTGAGCGGGCACTGCAGCACTCACAAAGCAGCCACTCAGCACACACAGGCACTGCCCTCTGCCCTCTGTCCTGCTTATAGGAGCGAGACACCATCAGTCAGGCTGTCCCCGAGCTCCTGTTCAGCCCTCACACCACCTGCAAACAAAGCAGCCCTGCAAGGAAACAGCTGCTTTGGACACCAGCATCCTGCACCAGCTCTAGAGATGAAGGCTCCTCCTCACCTGGTGGATATCCTCCATCCTGCATGCACCATTACCCCACCTGCTCTGGTCCCTCCCAGGACCCCATCCCTGTGGATGCAGCCACCTTCCTCTCTTCTGGTCCCATGGAGGCTTCTGCTCCGCAGCCCAGTGCTGGTAAATCTCCTCCACTTGCTGTTTATTCCCTGTCAGAGCATCTGGAATTTGCAGCTCTATAAAACCCTCTGAGCAATGCCAGGGCCCCAGGCACCCTTGTGAATAACATGGCTCAGGATGGGAGCAAGCTAGCTGGGGAGGAGAACAGGAAGAGCCCCTGGGCTGCCTTTGTTTGGGGTGACTCCATCTATTCAGTGTCCTCATGGATTACACCAGGCTCAGCCTGGCTCCTCTGCAGGGTTTTGCATCTATAGCAGGGAGGATGCCTGTGAGCCTTGCCCGGTTCACAGAAAGCTGCTGCTCCCCACATGTCCCAGCCTGGGGAGAAGCCCTGGAGGGCAGCTCCCAGCCTGCTCTCAGATGCCTGCTCAGAGCTCAGCTCTTCAAATGGGTGAGCAGAGGAGGGCTGAGCCAGGGCCCTATCGAGTCTGCATCCAGGGAAACAGGGAGGTCTGCACCTCATTAAGCAGAGTTAGGGAGTGTGACGGTGAGCTGCAGGAGGCTGGGCAGCTGTGTGCCGAAGGAGAGCTGGAAACCTTGAAAACAGCAGCAGAAGAGGGCTCTTGACGGAGGAGTAGAAACAAAGCACAGATAAATAGCAAGGCCAGCTCTGCCCGTGGCCTCTGAAGGACCTCTCTATGCAGCTCAGGCTGTGGGAGACGTGCACACCTTGCTCTTATGTTGAGTGCCACAAAGCAGGATGTTCGGCCAGTGAGTGCTCCTTCAGCATCCTTAGTATTGCTGCTGGGTTGGTGCGGCCTCAGTGCCACTGGTCCTGGTGTCAGAAGGTTTCTTCTTGCACAGGAATCTGTGGCTGCCAAGCTGATAGACCCAGAGCTGGAGGCATCACCTTTGCCATCTCCTACCCTGCTGCCTTGAGTAACATCTGCCTCGGTGCCGTGGTTCTGCACAGCAGCAGCTTGCCACAATGGGACGAGCATCCTGGCACGGGGACTGCTGGGTGTGCAAAAGGAGCCCAGCAGCTGGCGAGGGGCTGGGGCCAGATGGTGGGGAGGATTAGAGGCACTGGATTTTGCAGAACGCCTCGGAAACCTAGATGATCTAATATTGCTCCAGATGTGTGATGCCTTAAACCACAAGGAGGAGCTGGTTTTGGGGGGGAAGGGACGCTCCCTGCCAACTCCCTTCCAGGAAAGGAATTCCATTGCCTTGCAGGGGGCAGGGGTCTGGCAGTGAAGGGAAGGAATGAGAGCACGAAGCTGGCTCTTTGCTGGCAAACCAGTCAGAGCCCCCATGCCCCTCCGCGTAGTCATTTGGGCTACGAGATATTTTAAAAATGCCTTTATTACAGGGATTATTGTTGTAAGTAGGTTAAACCATCGCTGACAATGCCAGCAACCCTGAGGAGAGAAAAACCAGCGACTGGGAGACTCGTGATTTCAGCCAGCTGCCCACCTCCCCTTCCAACCCCACTGTGACTAATTCAGACCTCAGGCAGATGCCTCTTGGCTATGATCTGCAACGCACACAAAAACAACCAACCTTATAAATAACCCTTATTGTTCCAGGACTGCCATCTCGCTCGCTCCTTCGCTCTCTCTCTAAGGCAGATTCCAAGACCCGTGTTTGCGCTGGGGCTGCTCACATCTTTCCTTTGCTTCTCACTTCAGTGCACTTGGCTTTGCTGGGGTGAGTGGCCCCAGCAGCTTCTCCCTGTCTGCGTCCTCTGTCAGAGTGTTTTCCGAGAAGATCTCTAGAGGAGTGAAGCAGAGAATCCCCCGGAGCTGGCTGATGGTAGTTTTACACTTACCAGCTGTTTGCACATGAAATTGTTTCATGCGATTAGGCAGGTAACAGCACCTTTAAGCCCTGTGTCAAATATTATTACACAATATAATAAAACCCTGAAGGAAATCGCCTTGACACACGCCCTGATTTACACCCCGCACCGTGAAGATAATTACATTTCAGTTTGATATATAAGAGGCAGTGGAGGAAGCCTGCGAAGGAGCTGCTTCCTGCAGTACATGCTCACTGTTGCTAGTCACTGCTGTGCAGGAGCCAAGAAGAGGGACCAGGGCCTGAGGTGACCAAAATCCCCATTCCCCTCCACTCCTCCCAGTGGAGAAATCATGGCCTGAAAGCACAGCTTGGATGGAGGAGTGATGCTGCCCATCGCTGGCTGTGAAGTGAGATGTGCGGTCTGTAACCCTTCAACCTTGTCAGCCCCTGCAATCCATCACTTAACGCAAAGGAATATGGATGAGGAATGACAGATTGCATTCTGGACAGAGCCAAACCTTCACCATTAGGGTCTGGGTTGGATTGAGGCTGTAGAGGACCTTGGCAATGGCACATGGTTGGTGTGGCAGCACTTGTAGCATCCATCAGTGCTCTGCCCCGCTCTCCCATCTGCCTTGTGTGAGCGCAGGCGAAATAAGCAGGATGATTAGCAAAAGAAGAAGAGAGAAAGAAATTAATTACTCATAAGAAACTTTTAAGATCATGGGTTAGACACTGCCTTCTTAAAAGTCTCCAAATCCCTACGATAAGCCAGGTCCGGGCGACTCACTCTACATACTAACGGAGTCTAATTCCCTGTCTGATAAAAGCAGAAGGAAAGATAAAAAAGCCTGAAGGCAAATAGGATTAATTGTGTGTCAGAGGTGCCTAATTAGAAAGAATGATGGGCTGGAAGGCAGCACACGGGAGGCAGGAGCCAGTCTGAGCTGCTCTTTACTGCCTTTTTGCCAATGGAGGAGTTCCAACTGCGTGCAGCACCAATGCTCTGACACTGAGGTCCATTTTCTTGGTCTGACCCTTCCCCCAGGGAGCTGGGACAGTCTTCCCTACTAGATCCCATGTGTCAGTGTGACCCTGATGTCACCCAGCCCACGTGCTGATTGACTCCACCTACCCTTCTCCTGAAAAAAAAATGCATCGAAGGAACTCCGATGGCAGAGAGGGAATGGCCTCAAGTTGCCCCAGGGGAGGGTCAGGTTGGGTATTAGGAAATAATTCTTCCCAGTGGCACTGGCACAGCTGCCCAGGGAGGTGTCACCATCCCCGGACGTGTTCCAGAGCTGTGGAGATGTGGCACTGAGGGACATGGTCCATGGGCATGGTGGGACATGTTGAGCTTGGGGATCTGAGAGGTCCTCTCCAATGGGAATGATGCTCTTGTTCTTCCCTTTTCTTCTTCTTTCCATGCCTGCCCTTCGTTGCCTTTTTCCTGCAGTATTCGGAGCATTCAGGGAGATGCTGAGACCTGCCCAGACTAAGGGTACCCCTTGGCACCATCCTATGGCCATTAGGAGATGTTGCCCAGAGGAGATCAGGACACACATAGTGGCACTGGAATTTTCCATAAGGAGAGCATCTGGAGGGGATCTGGTTAGTACATGTGATGGGCAGGCTCCAGTCTCTCTTGCTTGAGGGCTCAGAGAGCATGAGTGGGACTAATTTCATTTCACCTAAAGCATTCAGTGAATCCTTTTCACCATGTAAAATCCATTGCAGTTTTCTCATTAATCCTCCAAAGCACAGACACTTACTCCAGGCCTAATCCCACTATGCTATTGTGCTTCTCCACTGCAGCTTTCCCACATCAGCTTAACAAATTCCCTCTATTTCAATAGAACATCCAAAGCCGAACATGCTGGGCATTAAACTGAAACCATCTCCCAAGGGCTGCTGCACCTTCTTCTTCAGGAGCCTCGTTTCCCAACCAGGGCAGGGAAGAATCCTGTAAGTGGGCAGAGAGGCGGAGGTCATGAGCTGTGACATTAAAAAATTGCTTCTTGCTGAGCCCGTGTCAAGAGAGACAAAATAAAATGCATTGTGTCCCGGACAAATTGGAATTGATTGCAGCTCGGTTCGGGTTTGGGATTTTTCTCCTTTTGTCTCTCCATCCCCAGCTCAGGTGGGGATATATCTTGAGAGCCCACGCCGGCGATAAGGAGCCGAACCTAATTAAAGACTTTGTCAAAGGGCTTTGTTTCAGAGGCCCAGCACCAGCAGACCTCCATCCGTCAATTTCTGTGCATAGACACCTACCTGGGAGCTGGCTCCTTTCTGCTGTGCTGCTTCTGATTTCCTTTCCTCCTTCCCAGGCAGAACCTGAGCTCCTCCTTCCCTTTGGCTGCTGGCTTGGAGCAATCCTGATCAGCACAAGGGATTCCAAGCCAAGAGGAGACAACAATCTCTCTGACCCAGCTGTCTCCCAAGATCTGAGCCGTGAACAGCATTCTTATGACCGTTCACGTAAAGACCAACTAATTGACTATTACTAGCACTGATTCAATTGCATCCTGCCCCTTCCCAACTATTTGTTTACTGCGAGCACATTCAGCACTCGCTGGGGACCTGACGTGCTGGCAGCTCATTCTTCCCATTTCACCTCACCCCTGCTTTAGCTCTCAGGTAAATAACGGCACTCCTTGTACATAATACGAGCTAATACGGTTTGCTGTGTTTCTATTTGCAAGGCATGCTTCCCATGTAAAATGTTTCATCTGGTTCTGAAATTACTTTGATCTCTTCTGAATTTTTTATCTCTTTTTATTGCTTTCTGGGACTGTAATCCTGCTTTATGTCCCGGTATCTCCTGCATAGGCCAAATGCTTGCGTGCGTTCGTTTTTTGGTCTGGCGTTTGCTACACAAGCAACGCTGCTGAGGGAAAGATTCACAGTGGAAATTAAGCACCAAGGCTAAATGCTGCTGTTGAATGATGAGCTGCTGTGTCGCTCTGTTAAATTTTTAAGAGCACTCGGAGGGAAACGGTCCCTTTTTTTGGTTTAGTTCTTACAAACCCCCTCTGAGGAACCATGGAAGATGCAAGAAGGGCTTGTCTTCTTTAATACAAGCGAGAAGGTGGGAGCAAAATAAACCCAGACGCAGCCACACGTTGCCTGAAAGCAGCAGGGCCAGGAGCACCCCGCCAGCAGGGAGCTGGGGGTGATGGTGTGACACGCACAGCAGTGGGAGAGCATCGCCTACAGTGCAAGCCCGTGGTCTCCATGTGTGCTGCCAGCAGGCTGAATTCACCCATCCCACCTCTGAGCGGGTGGCCCTGAGCTTTTCCTGGAGCATCCATCTATGTTGTTTGGGTGTTTTTATAGACTTGCCCACTTAGGATACACACTGTGTGTTACACACGCGCGTCCCGTTGGCTTTAATTTAGTCCTCTCCTTCCCTGCACCCCATCATGACTTCTAATAAATGACCGAATAAATGCATTCAGATAGTGCTGTAATGGAGAAAAATTCAGTGTCTAATGAAGGGATTGTTCCCATCCCCAGACTCTAAAGATGAATGATGGCGACTACGGTTTGAAAACTCCTTTTAGTTTAAAATATTGCTCCTTGGTAAGGAAAAAAAAAAAAAAAGAAAGTACAAAGAAAAAAAACCAACCCAATCCTGTACAGTTTTTACCAGGAAAGAGCTGCATGAGCACAGAACAGAACTGTCGCAGCCAAAATTGCATCGTATATCATAGACCAACACTGGGCAGATAATGGCAAACAAGTTCTGATCAGGGAGTGATTATTGCTCCTCGCTCCAAGCGCTGATGTGCGGCGCGAGCTGACTACGGCTTGATTTCCTTTAACTGAGCTGACCTTTGGAGGTTGGAATTAACAATGTGAGCACACTGGCCGCTAAAACGAGGTGTCAACCTGAAGGAAAATTCATAAAGAAATGCGGCTCTTCCTCCTGCACGGCTCCTTTTTCTGTTTGGAATGGATATTTCTCTTCACGTGTTGTTGCTGTACGCGCTCGTTCTTAAAGAAAGACATTGAAAACTTCAAGGAGTGACTTGTCACTGACTGTGTGGCATGGCCTCGTGATCACCGTGCCCCTGGTGGAGGTCTGCAGGCAGCTGAGCTGTCAGGTGTCCCTGCCTACAGCAGAGGGTTGGAACCAGATGATCTTAGAGGTCCCTTCCAACCCAACCCATCCTGTGATTCTGTGATTTCTGGTCCCGTTAGAAATGGGAGTGGAGGGCGTTGTGATGGGATCCCTCAGCCCATGGATGAATCACAGAACCATGAGGGTTGGAAAAGACCTCTAAGATCATTCAGTCTAACCATCCACCTACCACCGGTGTTGCCCACTCACCACGTCCCTCAGTGCCACATCTCCATGTTCCTTAAACACCTCCAGGGATGGTGACTCCTTCACCTCCCTGGGCAGCCTGTGCCTCTGCCACCAAGGCAACCAGAAGTCAACTTGCACCTTTCTTAGCTAAGAGAGAGCATTAAGATTAATGGGATGAGCCCTACTGCTCCATGGGAGCAAGTTCTTCCAAGGCTGTTCAGCTGCATCCCCGTTTCCTCCCAAGATGCTGTTGTGTCATTCAGACTCGCACTGTAAAGCAGAATGAGATGCACAAGAGCTGGGATCTGCCACCGTTTGTTATTGAGTTTGTAATGTGCAATTGTGGGAATGATTATAATATCACCAACTGGATTTCATCTGTCCCTGTGCATTCAAACAGGCAAGCCTAAATGAACAGTGACAGGAAAATGTTCTTGTTTGCACACAAATACTTTAATAACCAGCAATTTTGGAAAGATGAAAGTAGGAGAAAAATAAGTTGAAGGCCGAAAAGACTCGTGTATTAAATCCTGCAGAGAAGTTAACTCTCAAGAACAATATCATTAAGGCTCTATGCGTGCCTTGAAGAGTGGTGAAAACAAGCAAAAGGGTTAACTTCCCCCCTTATATCTCTCACCCAGCAACCACTGCTTTGCATGCCTTTTAAGGCAGCCGGGAAATTATATTAATTTCTCTAATGTGTGCAATGCCATAAGTTCCTTTTTTAATTATTATGATCAAAATATTGCTTAAAATTAAAGGCAGCTGCATTTGTTTCTGACGGATATCATAATTGCAATTGTAAATTGGGAAATGTAATGTTTCCTGGTGCTGCTGTGAGTAATGGCTCTGAAATCATTATAGATAGGTAGATATAAATAAACCAAGAGATCTGTGAAAATAGAGCAAAAGCAAGCTAAAAAGGGTAATTAGCAGAGTGAATAGGAACAGAAGAGTCCAATGCTCAGACAAAATCTACAAATTCAGCCGAGTCCTATGACTGTAGTTGTAGGATTTTGCAAAATAATAATAAGAATTTCTCCTCCAAAAAGGAGGGGGGGAAAAAAATCTCAAGCAGAACAAGAATTAATTTGAACTCTGGATTTACCATTAAGATTCCTTACTGTCTTTTATGCCCTGCAGGGAAATAATTTTCAAGTCTGGGGGTATTATTCTTAGGATGGAAATGGGAAATAAAGGTTTTCTGGTACTGAGATTCAGGCAGCAGTAAGATGGCCGGTGTTGCAGGGATGTGTAGCAGTAGACCCTGAGATACAAGGAGCAATCACACTCCAGCTGGCTCATCGTCAATAAGCAAGGGAGGCATATTGGTAATGGTTGTGTAGGCTTTGGAAGGAGCAGTGCAAAAGGAGCAGCTGTGAATTGAAGCCCTCAGCCCGGGGGCTGTGGTCGCTGGGTTGGTGTTGCTGGAAGTGCAGCAAGAGAGACACGCTGGAAATTGTGGTCTGAGCTGATGACTCAACGGGAGGATAAATAGAGGTGGGAAGGATGTCAAGAGCTGTGCAGCCCTGGAACGTCTCCAGTTGGAACTGCTGACCGTGGGGCTGTTCCTGTTGCAGGCAGAGTGAGAGAAATGAGGAGATCAAGCTCTGTTTGGAAGATGCTTCAGTTACGAGCATGGGAAACTGCAAATTGCTGTGGAGCTCTGATGCTCTGGGACAGACCAAATGGGACTGCCTTGGTTTCACCCACAAGGTTTGCACGGGTAAATAGTGCTGAAGAGGTGCATGTTCCTGCACGTGGAAGAAGACACTTTGACCTCCACTGGAGCAAAACTAAAGCTCAGAATTGGACTAGCCGGGCAAAATTCCAAGAAAAGCCAGTCCATCCCATCAAGCTGATTACCCTGAACCACTTTCCATCTAGTGAGGGCAAGGGCAGAAGCTCAGAGTCTTCTCAGGGTTCATTAGAGTGATAGGACCGTTATTCTCCTTCTTCATCTCATAGAATCAGCTCCTGGAATCAGCTCCTGGCAGCCAGAACCGAATTTAACAAGGACACTGACCGATTGAAGAGCCCTTGTGCATTCTGTAAACAGTATTGATTTTCACATTCACAGAGAAATGAATTAGATGCCAATTGTATATGAACTGAGCCACAGTCTCTTATACACAGCGTGTCTTCCTACCTGTGTGAATAGAGGAACCTCTCGGTGCCCTTAAGGGAAAAAAAGAGGTTGAGGGGAGCAGGAGTAGAGCTGTGGGACTAACAAAGCTGTCTCCAGCCCTCTGCTATTGTCAGGGAGCGCCTTGGGGAGCGCGTTGCTAAACTAATCAGGCTGCTGTATAAATCTGTAGAGAAACAGATTTCAGCTCCATGATCACCGCGGTATTGACATACACGGTTATAGACTAACCTCAGTCCTCCTAGCTCGAGGGGACCAGAAAAGAGCATAACTGATGGACATCAAGTGAAGAATAGGACGCTGAGCCCCTTCTGCTCCACGGGATGTTTTCACTTGCTCAAATCCAGCTGCATTTTTATTCTGGTGCTTGACAAAGGACAAAATAGGCACTCAGGCTGTGAGCATAGCCATCATCTCTGGGCTAGTCCCAATGACTTTTCACTGCCAGAGCTTCAGAACTGCAGTTCATGACAGCGGCCCATCTCTGGGAGATGGAGGGATGCTGAGGTCCTGCAGAACGAGCAGGATTAGCTGCTGTCCCTCCTGCAATTGGCCACATTTTGACAAGGGCATGGCCTCATGTCATGAAGCTCCGTCTCCTGCTCCCATCTCTATTGCCCAAAAGGAGCTCAGACACTGAAGCCAGGACTGGTTTAATCTTCTACAGGCCTCTAATGACTCTGAACCCTCTGTCTAACATCACTCAGCATGACTGCTTAATTACAGTAATTAGGGAGCGTGGTACAAACCTGCGCAGTGTGAAGGAGGCCCTGCTCTCAGGAAATGGATTCTCTGTCAGCCAGGCCCATTAGGAGGTCAGTCTGTTTGTCAGCCTCCATCTCCTGGAGCAGCTGTGCTGGGTTTGGGATGCCACGAGGCACCCTGTGTCCTCAGCCTCCCTTCGTTCCCACCCCCAGGGCTGCTTTTAGGCTCTGACATCAGCAGCAGTGAAAGAGCACTCCTGGTTACCCTTTGGAAGAGGAAGTGTCCCTAGGTGGGATGGTGGCAGTGGAGCCTTCTTGCCTACCATCACCCCCATCATTAAGGGACATCTCAGATCCCCAACCCCAACCCCAACCCACTTCCACCATGCCCTCTAACCATGTCCCCCAAAAGCCACATATCTACAGTTCTTGGACACCTCCAGGGATGGTGACCCCACCACCTCCCTGGGCAGTCCGTGCCAATCCTGTCCTCTCCTTCTGAGGAACTCTGAGACTCCTTCCCTGCACCCATGATGTCTCCGTGCCTGCACACACAGTTTTGTTCCCACCTCGGATGGAGACACTGAGCACCCAGGGATGCGGATGAGAACCTGCCCCCAGCCAGGACAGAAATAACCCTGGCCCCACACCGCTGCATGAGGAAGGAGCTCTGAGTTAATGAACCATAAATTCCAGCTTAATGAGTTTTATACTGAGGAGAATAATTAATGTAATTAGTACTGATATGAAAATGATGGTACTTGAGCCTGGATTACAGGGGGGAGGGGGGCTGGGAGGAAGCTTTCAGTCTGGGGTGCTGCTCACGTGGAGGAATGGGGCTGGATGCACTTCTAGCAGAGTTTAAAGCCTCACCTCCCATCTGCCATAAAGAGGAAGAAAATAGAGCATGACAGCATAGCAGAAAGAGATCAGCCATCCCTGTTTGCCACAGAGATGTGGAATCTTTAATGCAGCTCTTCTCTGCGCTCTCCTTTAATTTGCAGCTCCCCCATTCCACTCCATGCTCACGGTGCATCGTCTGCCCTCCACGGTGCCTATTTTTGCTGCTGTATGAAAAGCTCTTTATAAAGCTGGCTGGCTCCGAGGATAAAGCAGCATCTTTTCAGCTATAGGAGTATTTTGATGCATTTTATATATTTTGTGCAGTCCAAGTGTTGGTAAAAACAATATTTTAGTTTCATTCGTATAGGTTTACAGCCACATTTCTAAATACATCCTAAGTGGTTTTGCAGGAGGAACTCTCTTCTGTGAGAGGCATCGATCGTAGCACATGGACATGAGAGGAAGAGACCTCAAAGCTCATCTGAAGTGCTGACCTGCTTCCACACCCAGCTGTGGAGGGGATATAAGAGGAAAGCTGCGTTTGGGAGCACCTTTGTTTGAGCAGCATCCAACCCATGCCAAGTGTCCCTGGTAGCAGCGTGCATTTTGGGGTGCCCTTGCAGCTCTGAGCAAGCCCCAATGGTGGGAGCCACCATGCAAATGGCACCAGGCAGAGCTGGACTTGGCTTCTTTTCTCAAAAAACAGTCCTGAGGGAGGTGCCAGGTTCTGGCAAGACAGGATAAACCTGTCTGGCTTAGGGCAAAGTGACAGTAGCATTGCCAGCAGTCTGCTTTCCATATCCCGTGATTGGATCTATGTGCTGCCCTGGACCATGGGTGAGTGGGGGCTTTCCTATGCCCCTGTACTATGAGAAACTGCCCTCTGCCCACCCAGATCTGGAGCAGAACTGTTTCAAAAGGTCTTCATCCAGAAGCAGAGGCTCTATCCACTCGCAGTGGAGCTTTTCTATTAAAAATATACCCTGTGGATTTCCCATTCTCACCATTAGTCTGCTAAAAATTCTCTAATGGTATATTGATCAAAGCTGTTTGATTGGGCACCTTGTAAGGAAGGGCTGGTTTGGATTCACACCCCAGAGATGTAGACGTTTCCTTCCCTGTGTGATGGATGGGGTGAAGGGGAGCTCTGGGCTCTCCCACCCCTCTGGGTTGTAAGCAGCCCCTCCAACCAAAGGCAGGTGCCACACGTTTGTCACCTTAAGCATTCAACTCACAGCTGGGTACGGAAATTGGGGTGCTTGTAAAAAAAGCAGGCTGGAGAGGAGGGAGCCTGAGAGGTGACTTATCCCATTCCTTCCCCCAATAGCTGCTGGCCTGGAATAGGGCTGGTGATGGCTCTGAGCCTCTTCCACCCGCTCGCACTGGGAAGCATGAAGGAGGTTTCCCAAGAAGGTAACAGAATGAATGGAGAAGGCATCTCCCCTAGGGCGCCTGGGCCTTCTTTCTGTTTGTGTGGCTCTGAGGGCAGAGCTGCAGCAGCAATGTGCTCCAGACACTGCCCTCCTGTTTGTGCAAGACTGGATGTTACATAATACGAGTGTGCAGGGGGTGATGTATGCAGTGAACGATGAAGGAATAAGCCTGCACTGGGAGAAAGGAAGAGGTCAAACGCCTGATGCAAGTTTCACAGCCAAGACAGGTTGTTATAACTCTTCAGTTCACTTTTATTTAAGTTCTGTGATCAGTCGCTTCCATCTGCAAGAGCTCTTGTCTCAATGCCACCGGTGCGTGGAACAGAAATTGCCATATTTCACCCCAGTACAAAGCAACAGGAGGAATGGCTTCATGTCTCACATGGGGAATAACACCCAACTCCCCATGCACGCTGCTAGCACAGACTCAACCAGTTTCCTGCTTAACTTGTTCAGCTATCCACCCAGCAATGTTTCTGTTCCCAGAGCAGTATCTTTGCAAATCAGCACACGCCGTGGCAAAAGGGGAACACCTCCCATCAGCACTGCTGGGTTTGTGCTCCTGCGAGATCAGCACGGGCAGCCTTAGTATGGAGCAAAGCCAGTGTTCAGTCCTTGGCATCAGGTCCAGCAAAGTTTGGAAGTGGCCATTTGGCAAACATCGTGCAACCACATGGGAAGGGAGGGAGGATTTGGAGCAAAGGATCAGAACATTGCTAAGTGTGGCTTTGTAAAACCAAAACAACTGGCTCAGATCGTGCTCTGTCTCTTTCTTCAGGTGGGGTTTTGCCTCTTTCCCCAGTTCGGTGCTGTGCACAGGCTCTCTTTTTGCCATTTTTTTTGAGACCAAAGCATTTCTTAAGGAGAAGAGAGAACATTAAAAGGCAAAGAGAACCAAGGCATCCCTCAGCTTAACGTATGTACCGTCAAGAGGCTGCATTGAATTTAAGCTTTTCTCGCTTTTCCCCTTCCTGAGGAGGACCGAAATCCTTTTGCTTTGCTGGAAAGCACAGTAAAACCCTTTGTGGCAGCTGTCTGTGGGCTGTTCCAATTCAAAGGCGCACGGGCTCTGTGTAATGCTGCTATCTGTGCCTCTGCTACCCCCTCCTCCTCAAAGCACCATCCTCCAGCCACCAGCAGCAGAGGAAACCACTTGCAAAATGCTGTCTGGCAAACAGCCATTTCCCCTAGCTTTTTTTTTTTTCCTAACGCACCTGAAGACCTGACCGTATTCCACTTCCCATTTAAATGTTTAGATCCGGCTGAAACTGCAGCAGATGAAGGCTCCCAATCAAATCTACTTTAATTGCTGCTGTGCAGGCAGCATCCTGCTATTAGGGGCATGCAGACAAGGAAATGTGGAAGGTTTTTCTCTCAGCAGTGGTGCTGGGTTGGCTCCAGGACAGCAGACACCCCAGGGTTTTCCAGCACCGCACCATTTTTCTTAACAGGGTGACCAAAAGCAGACTTGGCAAAGTCCAAAAGCATGGTCTCCCTCGTTGGGCTGAATGTGCTGCCACGGCTTCAGCTCAGAGCACACCTGGTTCTAGCTCTGTGATAGCCAGAAAGTGCTCCAAGGTGTGTTGAGAAGAAAACAAAAGGGAGAAACACGCATTATCTGAAGCAAGACACATAGCACTCAAGTCCGTTGGTGTAGGGACGTGCCTGGCTGAGTTCTCTGGAGACTGAAATAGGAGTCCAAATGACTCCAAAAAGGCCTCAATCAGTCAAAACTGATAGGGTGGCATTGGAAAAGTTGCACCTCATGCTCTAAGGCTACATCCTACAGTTCCTGACCCCCTGGGCATGGGAGAACTGCAGGCACTGGAGCACAGGGAAGCTGCAGTGCTGTGCAGGCATTGCCTATTTCAGCTGGAAAAGGCATCAGCATCCTTCTGCCTGCACCCTGCCTGCCACCCAGGCAGGACCCTCAGCCACCTCCCCATCCATTTCTCATCTATGCCTGCAGGGACTCGGCAAGGCTGTGCTTCTCTGTGCAGAAAAGGGGACAAGCGGGGTGAGTCCCATTGCTGCTCGAGGTGATGGGAACAAAGAAAGTGCATAGAACAACTACAGCTGCTTAAATTCGGATATACAAAAATAAAGAGGTGCCAGAGTGCTTGGGCAGCACACAGGACAGCACACAGGTCAGCACCCTCACCCCCTGAAGTGAGCTGGGTGTAGGGTGGGCTGCTCACTGGTGGAAGTGGTACCGGAGCTCTGTTTGGTATCTGGGCAGCTGGGTGGTGGTGTGGTTCCTTCCACTCCCCCCACTCTTGACTCTGACATCCTCGTGGTGTACGGAGTGGTGCTGTCTGCAGAATGTCCAATCCCCAACCCAAGACAAAGGAAAGCAAATGCCTGCTCCCCAAGAGGGCACACACTTTGTTCACAGCTGTCCCAGCCTCACCTCTTCTCTGCCAAAGCTGGGTGAAACAGGTGAAGGTTATCCTCAAAACCAAGCTCTCTTATAAGGTTTTCATTCCTTTTCCTCCTCTTCTTTGCTTTTATATACATATAAGTGCGTCTCTATATTTATTTGTCCTCTAATACAAGTGAACACAAACGTGATGTGGAGATAAATTCCCTTCTCTAAAACACTTCATGGTTGCAGGAATGTACACGTTTGGATTTACATACCCACACACATTCCAAATATTAGAAAAAATATATAGTCCCCAAACTTAAGATGCTTTAAAAAAGGGTTAAAAGGCCAGATTCCTCTGTTGGCTTTTATCCTTCATTAAGAGTAAGAAGATTACCTGAAATCATGATTTTCTTTTTCTTTCATATTCTGCCTGAGTTCATTTTGAAATTCCAATCAACAGATGCAAGGAGAAGAGGGAGAAAAGCTAGTGGGGGGTCACACTAGGCTCTGAAAAGGAAAATGAGAGAGATCATTTTCCTTTCTAATTTTTTCCCCTCTGGGTTTCAGGTTATAAAAAGGTTATTCAAAGGATACTTTCTCTGATGCGTTTGCTTTGAATACATCCCAGTGCAGCTTGGGTTAAAAAGAGCCAATCCAAGCAATTGGAAGTGGGAGTAGGAGGGAAGAAGGACAAACACAACCCCTAAACCAAGCCCTTCCTTCTCTTCTTGGGTTGGTTTTGAGCATCTTTCTTTAGAAGCATCTTATTATTTGGTTCAGTAAGCTTGGCTGGTTATCTCTTCGCAACAGGGATCTCCTATCTGCCAATGGGGAAAGCCATTTTCTCCAAAGGGGTCGTGAAGAATCCACACCTGGCTACTCTGGTGCAAACTGTGGAGATGGACACAAGGGAACCTACAGACATTTAATCGGGTTGGGCACATCCCATCCCACACAGGGCAGCTGCCACCCACATACACATGCACGCACATAGCCAGCTTGGTACAGGAGGGCCAGCACGAGGAAAGAAAGGCTCAGGGATGGGATGAGATGTGGGCGAAGGCAGAGTGTTCCCTCGGGCATGAACAAGCCAGGTAGACACTTAACCTAACCAAGTCACTTACAATTGCACCCAAATTTAAAATAATAAATAAGCAAATGGCGAAGAGGGGTTTAAAAGGCTCTTGGTTGTTGAGTGATGGGGTCGGGGAGGAGTGAAAACCACGAGCGTCTTCGTTTCGCTGTGCTGATGTTTAAACATACTGTTCCTTAGGACAGATGTACGGAGCCCGGGAGCCGGGAGGAGGGCAGCAGAAGGAGATATCGGGGTGGTGAGGATAGAGATCTTGTGGGAGGTCTGACAACGGAGCGTAGACGTGGGGGATCTTCTGCAGATACCGACCGTCGTGTGAGTAGCAGCGGGTCAGGTAATCACTCGCATTCGGTATCTCTGAGTGACACTTTCCAAAGTTCTGTAAGCAGAGACAAAAGTCAAAGGGTGAGAACTCTGCCGGCTGTCAAAAACGCAGCTCAGCTCCTTGCTGAGGCTCACATACAGCAGATAGAATGGGAAATTAAATGCTTGCTGCTTGGTGCTTCGGTAAAATAGAAAGCTGGGTGATAAAACCTCACATTTCAACAGCATTGCCGCAGCTCCTGTAATATCCATTGGGCTGAAGAATATATATATGTTTTGCATTCTTTGCCCCTTGCCTGTATGGTCTCTGCCTCTCTCAATACAGCAGGCGGTAGGGCAAGGAAGGGCAGTTTATTTGCAGCCTTCCTAACTCATCCACACCTGAGTTTTGTAAAAGCAGTGCTGGTACGCATCGTTAGTCCAACACAGACCCGTGCTCTTTTGTACAAAAGGGCACATTTGTCTGACCAGCAGCCCTGGAGGTACAATAGGTTATTGCGCCCGATGTTTACCCAGCAGCCAGGAGTGCTGAGCTGTACCTGTGCGAGCAGCTCCTTTGTCAGCCTCAGCACCAGGCTTGTGAGTCAAAGCAACCGTGGAGAATGTAAAACATCTGCAAGATGGGAGCTCAGAGCAGCTCCAAGAAATCCCTGCTCCCCATGGGGTGGCAGAGGTGGGATGCTCCCTCCTGCTCACTGCCCCTTCCCAGGCTGAAGCCCTGCAAAACAACCCAAGCAAGATTGACCATGACCTTCCTGGGGCTAATCTCATCCCCAAGAGGCAGCAAATCCACCAGCAACAGCCTTTTACGCCCATGGTTTGATTCAGGGCTGGCTGAAGCAAGTCACTTGCCCTTGAGTCCTTCCTTGCTCTCTTTGAACATAGCACAAAGAGTTGGTTTAGTGAAGAGGACAAGGATTTGACCCTCAGGAGAAAAAGTCTGAAGGAACAGAGCAATCTACTCAACTCCTCCGCTGCCAGTTCCTGGATAAATATTTCACCAGGACGCTTAAAAAAATCATGTAGAAAACAAAGCGTCGACAATAATTTATTGATGGTTCAGACTGCTGTGAGAGGCAGCAAGGTTGGAGGGTTGGCACTCTGAAAGTAGAGAGGGCCACGGGAGGGTGGGGAGTTGGAGCACCGGGACAGGAGCCACAATGCTAAGGTCAACCTGACCTTCTTCTCTCTTTAGTTGGCAAAATGGTGTGTCCCACTGCTTGAGATTTTTGAAGTCGGTTGTCTTGAGTTGTACAGACAGCTCTAGGTCCCCTCTATGCAGAACTACTGCACTGGTACCTCTGACATTTGGGTGAGTCATTCCCACACCTATCTCCTGAGGTTTTCATAGAACCGTAGAGTCATAGAATGGCCCGAGTTGATGGTTTGAGTTGGAAGGGCCAACCTAGTGACATTCCCTGCAGTGCACAGGGACACCCACAGCTCCAGCAGTGCTCAGAGCCCCGTCCAGCCTGACCTTGGCTGTCTGCAGGGACGGGGCACCACCGCCTCTCTGGGCAACCTGTGCCAGTGCCTCACCGCCCTTGGTGTAAAAAACTTGCTTTACAATGAATCAGGCGCATCCCTGTGACAGCACACAAAGAGGCAGCAACATCTATACCAATTGCACAGCATCAACAGGGACCCACACCATAAAGGAAGAAGGGAATGGAGAACAACTGATTGCTATTCCTCTGATTGTATCAGGCGATAAAAAGGGAGAGGGAAGGGTTAGCACCTAAGGACATACAAAGGTCCTCTCCCTGTATAATCTGTGCTTGGGGCGTTTTGAAAGCAGCAGAACAACTTTGTGTGCTGGTGGGGACAGAAAAAGGTGTCAGCTCTGATCTCCTCCTGCATGGTGAGTTACTGGTGGGTAACATGAAAGGGAAGCGACCTCAATGATTGAACCTTAGTGAGATATGGCAGGCAAGAGGGGCTCTTAGCCTGGCTAGCAAACTATTATTGTTCAAAGAGGAGGGCAGGTTTGTGTGTGTTTCGGGCATGCAATAGAAAAGCAGAGGGCTTCCTACAAGCGTGAGGGCTCAAAAGGTCTCACAGACAGAAAGGTCTAATGGAAAAGATGTTCTCATTTAACGCATACAGATATTTTGTGTAAGCCAAACTGGTTGTTAGCAGCCAGCAGTAAGAGGTGGAACAGCGGCTGTGAGATACAGCATTAGTGGCTGCTTGTGGTCCACCAAACCATGCATCTTTCTGCCTGTCCAGTGTGGGCCTGAAAGAACCATCCTCATAGCAAGGCTGGTGAGAACCAATGCCAATTTTATCAGCACTTTTGGCCGGGTGAGTACAGGTGAGCTCTGCTTTTCTTTCTGGCTGTGTTTTGTGCTCAGTTCTCAGAGCAGGGCAGCTGGAGACCCCCAGCACTGGGGCAAAGGAAGGGGTATCCCATTTGCTTTCACCTTTCTCAGCGTGTGAAGCCAGGAGGCAATCACTCCTGCTCTGTTTCCTTCTCTACGTAGCAAAAGGGATGAGAACAGAAGCAGCCTGATGTTTATTAACATGTTTAGCAGCCAGTGCCCTTTGACTTCCTTCCCCATTCCCACTGTGACTTTTTCCAATCTAATTTATCTCTAACAAAGTTTGAAATTAAATTAGGGATAATGAACTAATTAAATTGAACCGGCACACAACTCTGCCACCTTCCCCCACCTGACTTCTCCTCACTGCCTTTGTTTCCAGCGTGGCTCTGTAAAATTCTTCATTATCTGGGTTACATCCTTCCCCCTCCCACCCCCCAGTTTTATTTCCAAGAGCTTTGATTGAAGGGGATGTCAGGAATCCATCCGTTTCAGACAGCCTGGAAGATTACCTTTAAATGGTCTTTATTTGATTGAATTAGCTCTCATTTCTGCTATGACTTGCTCTCAAACCTTCCCCATTTCCTCTTCACCTGCCTTCCCCTCTCAGGTATCTCCATGTTACTTCTAGCTCCCTCCAACCTCACCGTATCCAACACTTCTGATCATCCCTCAATAATCCGTTCTTGTAAGTCTAATAAAAGTGAAGAATTCCTTCTCAGTTTCCTGCTCTCATTTCTGGAACATCCCAGAGCTGAAATCTTCAGAATGAAGAGGAGGAGCACTGATGAGGGGTGCACCCACAGACACGTGCAAGCATTATCTATGCCATGAACACACCCATAAGGTTGCATTCCACCATCCAGCTACTTACCTGCTCTCTGTTCCTACAGCATCATAGACCATCCGTAACCTTAAGCGTTTTCTCCCATGGTGTTTCTCTATGTGCCAACCCCTCTACTCTTTATCAGGGTTGGAATCCTCATTCTACTGATGGGAAGCTAATGAGGATCTACCTCGGTGCTTTGCTTTTTCTCCTGCAGATTGGAGATGGTGCTGTTGAACAGGGGATGCTCGTGCAACCTTTTGGCATTAATGGGGAGGAAGCGGAGTAATTGGGAGCTGAGGCAGCACTTGCTGATTGTCTGATATTCCCAGCTCAGTATTCCAGTGGGTTTATAGGGACGTGGTTTTATAGGGGCATACAGGAGGCAAAGCTGGAAATCTGAACCTTGCTCTCTAATTGGCCAGGATCTCAGTGCAAGTCTCCTGGTTTGAGCTGTTCTTGCTGTAACGGGGACAAGAAATTCCCAAAGAAAGCTGAGAACAGGAGTGTGGGGAGGTGAAGGGGGAGGAAATAATTAAAGCAACAGACAAAAATCACCCTGATCCGCGGTGTGCCTTCGCAGGGAGATTTTGTGGCGGTGAGATTACACCTTCAAAGCACCATATGACTGGCTTTATTTTTGCTTCAGAGAGACTGGGAGGATTTCCAAATTTGGATTTGGAGGATTACTGTCCTTTTGCTGACAATAAAATCCCCCACCCTGGGGAGGACGCGGTGAGACCTCCCAGGATGGATTAGGCGGTGCCTGCCTTGCTCCTGCTTGTGCCAATGATCCCAGCATGGCTGGGAGCTGCTGAGAGGTGGATAAGGGGAGCAGCCCAATGGCTGAACCAGACAGACAGATCCCACAATGGAGAAAAGCAAAAGCAAACCCATCCAACAACTTACTGTCCGCTCTCGCTCGTTACGTCTACGAAGACCTTGATCCTCATTCTGGGTGCAGGGGGTGGGCGAGACACCGCAAGAGAGAGAGGTTACCACTGGGTCCAGCACCTGGCTGTGCAGACACTTACCTAGGAAGGCTTTTGCTACAGCAGGGGAACTACAGGGCTCCTTCCAGCATGGGGAAACCAGGGGGCACAAGGGTAAGGCACACTGAGCCTGTCCCACTGCACTCCTTCCACCCAGCTCCATCACCCACCTGCTGGCACTGATGCACTCAGGTTGCAGTGAGGCTCTATGCGGATAGGAATGTGCAGTGGGGCTTTTAAAAAGCAGTTTTCTTCCTCATCATCCCCCTGCATGGAGCTATTCTCATCCTTTCCAAGGACCCAATTCCTTTACCCTTTATTAACTCCTTCTCTGTTCCCAGCCTATTGCTGCTGTGTGCCTCCTCCAGCCCTCTCTTTGCTTCCTTGCTGTGCACTGAGAACCCTGCGAGGCAATAGCCCCACTGACCCCACATCCCCTTCCTCCCAATTACAAGACAAAAAACTAAATGGAAAAGAGCAAGATAGAATCACCGTGCCATGGGAGACAGATAAGGACAAGGAGTGAGGGAGAACCTTGGCTGAGGAAGGATCTGCCTTAGCTGTTTTCTTGGCCAACGGTTGTTGGCATCACCCAGCACATCTCTCATGAGTGGGAAGGGAGAGTTTGCTCCACTTCAGGTAGGGAATTGGTGCCTTTAATACCTGAGAAATGGGTATGATTGTAGGGTAAAGCAATGGGAGAAGACCTGAGGACACTACTCTCTTTGCAAACACCATTCTGCTTCAAAGGGTCTCTAGTAGTTGGCGAGAACCCAAACATCCACTGGAGGGTTAAACGCAGTTGGAGCCCTAAGCAGTCCCTGCTGCAGGACCTGAGCTCCATGGGTGATGCATGGAGTGGAACAAACAGGGAAGTAGCCATGTCTGATCTCTGCTTTCGAGAAAGAGAGCACCAAAAGAAATAACCTTTCTCCCCCTCAAACATCAAAACATGCCGTCTGCATCAGCCCTGTGCAATGCAGCCTCTTTCATTCTGCATGCGCCATCCCTTCCTGGCTGCCTCTCATTCCCCCACTTTCAGATGCAAGAACCTTTACGTGTTCCCATTTCTCTCACGTACTCTCCCACCTTGTTCTTTCACACATGCACATATGCTCCCTCTTATCTATAGTCTCTTCCACACACACAAACTCTCCTTTTTTTGTCCCTCTATCTAGTCCCCTTCTCTTTCCTTCCCTTCTTCCGGGTAGCCTTAAAAGGCCCTTTTAGTATCTCCCAAACTTTTGGCCTTCTGATATTGCTGCTTTGCTCGGCAATGTGACCCCTTACCAAAATGCCCCAAATCGATCTGCACCCCTCAAAACCCACCTCGTTTCTCCCTGTGTCTCCAGCCAGGCTGGCTGCAGAGCTCAACCATCAACCCTTCCCTCCCACGTGCCTCACCTCCCTGTAGAAAGCAAAGGACAACGGAGAGCATGCACAGAAGGCAAAGGCATTCCTCCAGCCCCCATAACAAGGGCAGCGTGCGGGAGGAGGGGGTGGGCAGGATGGGTTAGGAGCACTCCACGACAAGGGCAGGGGATGCAGAGAGGAGCACAGTGAGGAAGGCAGAGTGCAGTTGTGTACCTTGAGGCCAGAATCTGAGGGGAAAGGGCCTAGAGTGACATGCGCTAGCGTAAGTTGGGCTGGATGGTTGCATACTCGACTAGGTCTCCGCCAGCATGGATGGAGGTCCGAGGACTGGGTGACGAGGCCAGAGCGGCCGTGTCCAGCTCTGCATAGTGGACATCACAGTCCTTGGTGCCAGAGTTCTGGAGAGAAGAGAGCAGCGAGGCAGTGGGGGGAACAGGAGGAAGGGTTTGGGGTCAGGAGGGGTGAGAAGACGAGAGCCGAGCCGGAGGGAGTGAGTGGATGAGGTGGGATGGGGTTTGAGTGGAGGAGGGGAGGAGGGGGGAGAAAGAAGAAAGAAGGGTGAGAGGGGAGGAAGAAAAAACAGTTAAAAAGAGGGAGGGAGGGATGGCATGAGCAATCAGTCAGGTAGAACCCCGAATTAAACCCAAGGTCCCCACAGCACCACTCCCCAAAGCCACCTGCAAGCCCAATGACCTGCAGCCAGGCTGGCAGCACCCAGCTGCTCCCTGCTTCACAACACCCCCCTGAGACCAGCACTGTCCTCAGCCAGGGCAGTTTGGTGAACTCAGACCTCACGAGATACCTGAACTGTCAGCATTGAGCCAAGAGTTTGGGGTGCATGGGTGATAGTGATGAGAAAAGATTGAGCCTGGGGCATCAGGATGGAATTAACCTGCAGGGAGCGGCTGCAGCTGTACTGCTGTTGGGAAATGGCACTGCTTAACCACTGCTGTTGTGTTGCCCTGGTGTGGGGGCTGTGATGCTTTTTCTTACACATATTTTTGCACCAGGCTTGACTGCACATGATGCTACAGCAGATGAACTACGCAGTGTGGTTTTGTGGCTGTTGTAATGTCTAATAGATGCCAAAAGCATCCTTCTTTGGCGTGGAAATATTGATGGGCATTCCCTTTCTAAGCAGGTTTATCAGCAAGAGCTGCATGAGTGGAATATTACCCAATTTGTCTGATCACTCCCATCCAGACATCGCTCATGCTTTGCACACAATTGCAGTCAAAGAACCTTGGAAAGCAGGGTGACCTGAAACCTCAGCACTTTGGGGGGGGGAGGGAAAATGAGTCCCCAGGAGGAGGAATGGGGTGTTTTAGGGACACCCCTGGTGTCGGAGGCTGAGGTGTGAGGTGCCTTCAATCCTTTCCCTGCAGAAAGTCTTTAATTTTTCTGCCAAGCACCTGCTAAGCCTCTCTGAGAGGAGAGAGCTGTTTCTTCCAAATGGAGAAAGGGGAAAGCTATTCAAAAATGGCTGCATCACACAGCAATAATGCAAAAGTGGTTGAATCTGAAAATATTTCTCTGCCATGTGTTTGGAATGCCCTCAACCCTGTGCCATCTGTGGTAGATCCATTAGCAAAGGCCCTGTAAGGAGCTGGGTGTGTTCCTGCTTCTGAAAGGGCTGTTGGGTGCTCTGAGTGCCTATGGGCATCAAGGAGGGTGAATGGTGCCAGCTCAGCTCAAACCTCCACCTATGCTCTGCAGAATGCTTCCCTTCACCTTTCTATCTCAGTACCCTCTCCAGTCTCAGATAAAGGCAGACTGAGCCTTGAGCTCCTTCCCATCCTATTTTGTCCACGGAGGTGGTGGATGCCCCATCCCTGGAGGCATTCAAGGCCAGGCTGGATGTGGCTCTGGGCAGCCTGGTCTGCTGGTTGGCGACCCTGCACATGGCAGGGGGGTTGGAACAGATGATCGCTGTGGTCCTTTTCAACCCAGGCCATTCTATGATTCTATTTCCCCTCCCTCCTCTCCAGATATGCTGCTTTCCCATGGAGGTGCTTGCTCTGGGGAGTCCTCTTGCTCTCTGCTGCTCTTGGGCTCGCTCCCGCTCCCTGCTGCTTGTTGGGAGCAGAATTTATTACAATATCAATAACGTGGCTTGTATACAAGGTCTAGCACCACTACGTGCAAGCGCTCTGCGTAAATCAGCATCAGCACCCTGGTAATTGCCCTGTAAAAAGGAGGAATTATTCTGCTGTCTGCAGCAATGAAACTTTCCCTTCTACCTGTGCAAACGGGCATTGCTGATGCTCGCACTAATCACACCGCTGCTCCTACGCGCGCTCTGATCCCACCTCTCACACTCCTCCTTGCACGCAATATTTGCACAGCACGGATGCTTTTGTGCCCACAGGGTGTGCCTCCGGTTTTGCACACCTCACTGTGCACGTGGGCACCAGCACTCACAGACATGCAACCTGCAGCATGCGTGCACTTTCCAGCCCATTCACTCTTGCTTAGATACCTTCATGTGCACCAAAGCTTTCGCCCTGCCAAGGGCTCAGAGGCAGTACAAGCAACACTGTGATCCCTTGCATGCTTTTGTACTCTTAATAGTCCACTGCACTGCCCTTGCACATATATGCCATCAGCATTATGCTCACATTCTTTCCCACATCCATATCCACTTCTACTCCCCTCTTCCAGCACCTGCAGATGTGCCCCAGCCCTTCCTCAGCCCACACATCCCTACCTGTACCCCCCAACCTTTCGGTTTCTCTCCTCCTGCCACCCCTCCCACCTCCCCCTCCCTTGTTCTTTGCCATCTTTAATCACTTTCCAACTCCCCTTCTTGTGCCATGAAATTGCCCTCCCCAGGTGGTGGCTTTCACGCAGCTGAGTGATGAAAGCAGTTTATCCCAAATTAGGAGGCTTTGCACAATTCACTTAAAGCACAATGCACCCACCCCATTTTCCTGCAGAATCGGTTCCCTTCAACTCTCATCTTTTTTCACAGGCTACCTCATCAGATTTCCTGATGAAGCACAAGCAGAACAGGAATATCCCGTCTTTCTCTTTGCCTTCCCCTCTGAAGGATCCCAGACCCATGCATACAGCAGTGCTGCTGCTGGGGAAGGATGAGGAAGGAGTGGGGCTGTGTTAGGCTGGCAGAGACCCAGTAGGGAATGGGTGAAAAATGTGCCTCATGTGAGTGGTCCTGGAAGGAGCAGGGCAGGAGTTGACTCTGCAAGGCATGGATGAGCAACGTGATGCAGCCTGGCCCCAGCTATGCCATCTGAGCAGCACCCAGCACTCCAAGCCCTGTTTGGCACAAAGGGGCTCCTTACTTCCCATTGCCAGTCACGAACTGGCACAACCTGCTGCCTGCCCAAAGGATGTGGTGATTTAGCAAGAAACTAGAGCAAGCCTCGTCTCGTTCCTGGGGCGCAAAGCCAAGATGCTCTGTGTGCAGTCAGCGGGAGCTTGGGAGCATTGCAGGGGCTGCCAGCCTCAGAGAGCAGAGGGCAGGTCCCAACCCAGCTGTGGCACACAGCTGCAGCAGCTGACTCACCCAGACCCCGTGTCCCCAGCACTGAGGGATTCTCTTACTGAGCAGGAGAAAACCACAGCCCACTGCTGCTGGGCTGGGGGCAAGGGTAAGGAGCAGAGAGTGCCAAGCATGGGATGTGGAAATGCATCTTCTCAGACCAGGATTGAGAGCAGCAAACTCTGTTCCCATGGTTACGGAGCAGCTACCCATCAGGCCCCATCTCACATCACTAACTCTGCCACTTAATTAACTGACTGCTCGTTATTTCCCAAAATGAGCTCCTCCATCCTCCTGCTTGCCTGAAAAGCAGCTCTCAGCTGCTCTCTGCAGAGCAACCCGTCTGCCTCGATTGTCCTGTGCTTTGTTTTCAAACCCACCTGCCTTGCTGCAAAGGGCTGGAGACAAGCCCAGGGCTGAGGGAGGGCTCCAAGAGGAAGCTTTTCTTTAGGGACATCAGCCACTTTCAGCTTGGCTGGAGTAAAGAGGATCGCATTGGCATGGCTCAGTCTGAGCCATTTTACCACTGATGCCCTCAGCATCTGTCTCACTGCTGGCTAAAGGTCACTGGGCCCCATCCTTCTGTTGTCTGCACAGGAATGCACATCAAAGGGTCGTTCCAAGTTGAACAGGAGGGCTGCAATAATTAGTCACGTTCATAAAATATCCCTCCATATTGGCTGGTGATTATAATGCCTTGGCAAAGAAACAGGTTGGCGTGCTGATAAGTTGAGGCATCTGGCTTTGATGTCGAGACCTGCAGCCCTCACGTGAGATCTCACAGGGGATGCAGGGAGCGGCCCCATGCTGTGGGGTGGGGGAGGGATGGATCTGTTTCCCATGCTTTGCCCTCTTGTATCTACATTTTCTCCCCTAGCCTCGCTCCCTGAAATTCACCCTCCCCTGCCTGGCTGCTAGCATCTCTCCCTGACCCTCAATCTCTCTGCTGCTGCTGTCTCACATTAGCATCTCCCTTTCTGCCACTGAACAAGTCCACACAAAACAATGGGCTTTAAGGAATTTTTCAGTGGAGAGTCAAACCCTAGCATGCTCTGCCCGGCCAATAATTGCTCTGAAAAGCTTTGCTGCAGAACCCAGGAGCGTGATGGGGTGGGATACCTGGCTTGGCTGTCACATGAGGGCTGGATATGGGGTCTTTTGCCATGGGGTGAGGGATACTGGGTGAAAGCAGTGAGGCTGTGTTCTCAGCCCTCTGCTCCCCTTACCAGCTTGTCAGTGTAGACAGAGGGCTCACTGGCTGCCATGTCATAGTATGGAGGCTGCAGGGGGAGCTTCTGGAGCTCTTCTTCGTGCTTCATGTTGTCCAAGTGAACAACCTGTGGCAGAGAGAGAAGAGGGGTGAAGAGCAAGTGCTATCCTCCTGCCACTACCAGGAGCGACCTCTGCCTTTTCTCTTGCTCCTCCCATACAACTTGCCTCCTGCTCTATTTCATTCCCACGTTCCTTTTCTCATCGCAGCCTCTCCTGTTTGAAATGGTGGCGATGCTCAAACCCTCACACCCCAGAGCCCATCTGGACACCACATCGATCGGAATCCAATCCCTCCTGAAGGGAGCAAATGGGGTCCAAACTATGGCTCTCAATCTGTGCCCATCTTTGGGAAACATGGACAAACAAGTCCTCACCCACTGCCTCCCAGGTGTCCATCTTTGGGGATCGGGTAGACCTGCTGCCCTTCAAACCCATGCCACGGGCTCTTGGGCTCCTGCAAACCCTGCGATCCCAAATCCAGGCTCTGGGGGCACTGCCTGGTCCCCTCGCCATGGGAAGGAGCTGGCAGCAAGGCGAGAGGCGTACCTGGATGTCTTCAGCAGTCAGGTGGCTTTTCAACTCCTGCTTCCTCTTCGGCGGAGGGGCAGGTTTGTGGGAGGGAGGCAAGTCAATGCTAAGGGGAGAGAAGAGGCAGCTGATTAGAGAGCAGGAGGAAGGGGTCTGCCTGCTTTCATGTGCCACAGCAGGCTGGATCCTGCAAGCACTGAGGATTTGACTGTGTTTGTCACCAAACTGTCAGTATAATCATATGGGTTATTCTCAGCAACTCCCCTCTTTTCTTTCTCTCGCCCTGATTAGAATTGTTAAACAGAAACGCACGCCCTCCTAGCACCCTGCTCCCATTTCCAAGCACTTCCCTGTGTTGGATTGCAGACCACGGGGGTGTAGCTGGGATCCCTGTCTCTCAGTGCTGTTTTGGGGTGGCTCCAATCATCCCATGGGATGGATGCTCATATGGTGGCTGTGAGCACCAGCGAGTGCCAGGTGCCAGTGCAAGCCAGTGGCGTCATGGCAACCCCCAGTATGGGACTTATTTGGGACAGTAGCCCCTGCTGTAGGCTTTCCAGTGGGAGCTGGAATCTCCCTCATCCCCATGCTATGCCATGCAGGGGGCTTAGCCCTGACCCCCACTCAGGGGATCAGCTTTTGCCCCAGAGCGCACAGGGATTGGCAGCCGTTATAATCCCAGCCCAGGGCCTGTCTCTGCACATTCCGTCTGTATGCACAGATGTGTCTAATCCTTTTACAAAACTTATTAAAACTCCGATCCACTAATTAGCCAGCTTCCCCTCCCTTCTCCTACAAACTTCATCAGATCTTCCGATTGGGATGGGCGACTTTCCTTGGCAGCACAATGAATTCCAGCATGGGATTAGGGCTATTGGTGAAGGGAAGGGTGCAGGGGGCTCCAGGAGCTCTGCAGGACGTTGACTTTATGACTCTAAAGAAAAGAAATGCTCTGAATCTTGCGAGGCTTTGGACTGGGCTGTACCACCCCTTACGCTCTGGGGCACTGCTGTGTTTCTATTCTTGGCTAAAGTGACTCTTCCTTGTGCCTTCCTGGAGGGACACTGTGGGAAATGGATCATCCGAATGCATCTCTGCTATAGGGCTGATGCTGTTGATGCAGTTTCACCTTGCGGTGCTATTTTTTTGTACGTGTGTGTGCCTTTCTGTTTTACCCGGTTCCCCTCCCTCCCTCGCTCGCTGTCCTCCCATGCCCTCTCTCAAATGGGATTAAATGGAGCACAAAATGTGGCCAAATGTAACAGCGATGGTGGGGAGGGCTGGGGGTGATAAAAGCAACTTCCAGCCTTGGGGGCTTGGTGCCTCCCTGAGAGGTGGGAAGGGAGGGGTGCTCCTGTGATGAGACAGAGCTGCGTAGGGAGTGGCCGGGGAAGGTATTTCTGGATGTTCTCATTGCACTGCAGCGTGGGGCAGAGCAAAGTGAGCCTCTGCCAAAGGAGAGCACCTGGGGGTGCTCCAGCATCGCCTTCAGGATGGCACCAGGTGTAGGTGGATGGGAATCCTCTCTGAGGGTCTATCAGAGACCCCTCTGATATATATAAATAAGAACGAGCAAGATGGGAATCACCAGGGGCCGCAAAGAAAGGAGAAGGGGGCAGAAGGGCAGCAAAAAGGCTCTATGTGCTCAGGGAGCAAAGGAGACAGAGGCACTCTGTGCTGCCCCATCCCACAGCTGCTGTGCTCCCTGCCAGCCCAGGGCTACTCACAGGTCATGGTCTGCCTCTGTGCGGTCCTTCTGTTGCCTCCTGTAGACAATGAAGACGGTGACGGCCACGCCGAGGATGAGGGCTGCGGCGATGACACCTCCCACAATGCCAATGATGCCTCCCAGGGCGCCCTGAGGTAGTGGCTTGTCTGCAACACACAGGGAAGCACAGGAGAGAGGGTTAGGGCATCCAACAGGGGCAGAATTAGGCACAGGGGATGGAGGAGCCAACCCGTTTGGACACTTCATTGAGTACTGTTGGAACAGAGGAGAGCATAGCTTTTAAAGCACAGCTTGGGGAAGCTGAGAACCAATAGGCGACACATTGAGGTAAGATGTGCCTCAAAGTCTGTCACCCTAAAGCCTTACAAAGCTGAGTGCAGGGTGTAGGGGTGAGGGAGATGGATCCTCTCTTGCACTCCATCTCCCGTTCGCCCCGTGTCTGCAGTGCTTGGTGACATGGGACAGCTCCTCAGCTGCTGACATGGTCCTCCTGCAAAGGAATCCCATCCCATGGGCTTGATGGGAAAGCGCTTTGAAACGTACGATAAAAGGATTTAATTTGCTCTACCTTCCAACCTAATTAAACTTGAAAACTAGCTAATTGGTACTTTGTACTTACAGCTCCGGCACTGATGAAAGAAGGAGATAATTGGAATGGAGGAAGAAGGAGGAGGAGGAGGAAAAGGAAAAGAGATCCAGGAGAAGGGAGCGAGACGAGGATGAGGGGAAAAGGTACTTTGTAGAACGTGTCTGTCACACCTCATTCTCATATCTTTCTTGCTGCTCTGGCTCCTGGCTGCTCTCAGAGTCTGGATCCTGTACTATACAGCCTTGGTTCTCCCAGAGCTGGGTGGCCACCCATCCCCAAGGCCTCAGAATGGTGCCCACATAAGAAACACATAAGCACACGTGCCTGAGTGATGCAGGACCACTCATGCAGGTTTTCTCCCCTTCACACCATGGGTTCAGCTGAAGGTTGGACACCTCTGAACCCCACCATCCTACATGGGGTTGGGTCCTTTCCAGCTGCCTCATTCCCACCTAGCCAGCCCTCTCCACCATCCAGATTTGCTGCTGTCATGCAGGAGTGAAACGAGATGTACAAGCATTTCCCAGGGCACTGCTCCCTCTGGTTTATACCAGCGAATTGAAGAACACAGACCTGGCAGGTTTACTGCGTCAGTGCAGCACATGTGAACTCACAGCACGGTGCCAAGACGTTGGATGCAGAATTTGCCCTGGGAACTGCCTCGGCACCAATCCCCCAGCCCTTCCCTGCAGACCCCATGTAAACCTGGTGAGGACACCCCAGAGCCTGCATCAGCAGCACCCCATCTGCAATTAAGAGCTCAGAGCTGTATGTCTTCCTGCAAATGGCAGGATGCTGAAGTCATCAAAACGCCCAGCTCCGGCTCCCCACGGGCAGTCACTTTTCCCTCTCTTCCCTTCTCCATAAGCCACATTATCTTGTAAATAATATTTCTGCCTTGAGACAGCTCGCTTGCAGCCGTGCTCAGGCTGACAGCTGCCACATCGCAATCCAAGCCCCCAGATGGCAGTTGTGATTGTGATGGTAGAGAATCTTCCAGTCCCTTTGGCTGGGACATATCCGTGATGGATCGGTCCCTAATGGCTCTGGGGCTGCAGGTAAGGAGCAGAGAATATCAGCCTCCTGCCGACACTGTAAATCAGCAGGTGTGTCCCTGGGGATGGGGTGGAAGGAACAAGGGAGGTGGGGAAACAAATGAGCAGCAGTGGAATGGATCTGTGGGAGCTTAACAGGGCTGTGTTACAGCAGAAAGGGGCCAGGGAGAGTTAGAGAGGTGAAAATGAAGCCATCAGTCTGGAGGTAAGAAGAAAATATAGGGCAGTGGGTAAAGGGCATGAGGAGAGAGAATGGATGGCGTGCAAATACCTAAAGTGCTGCGTTTTGTTTTTTTTTATAGGGTGAGAAGTAATGGCCTTAAGTTGTGCCAGGAGAGGTTCACTCCAAAAGAGTGGGCATTGGGACAGCTGTACAGGGAGGTGATGGGCTCACTGTCCCTGGAGGGTTTCCAGAACCGTGGAGATGTGGTACCTGGGGACACAGTCAGTGGGGATGGGTTGAGGTTGGGCTTGGGGGATCTGAGGAGTCTTCTCCAACCTGAATGATTCTGTGATTCTATGAATTAGGGGAGTACAAGGAGAAATGCAGTTGTTTTCATGTGTCTATTAGAGAGTCTCCTTCCTACCAAGCTCTCCAGTCTCTGGGGTGAACATCTCATCTGGGTGCTGCTACCCATCATATCTGCCCAAGGCAACACTGCATGGCCAGGCAGTGGCAAACCCCCATGACAAGCCCTGTCCCTGCGGGTGCAGTTCCTCTCCCAGCAGAGATGCTGGGTGCTGGAGGAGCCCAGCTAGGAACTGGCAGAGAGAGCCCTTCCTTCTGCTTCCCGTTCCCTCTTCTTCCCTTTTTTTTTTTTCTCTTCTGTCATCTGCCTCCCCAGCTGCTTCTTTCCTCGGTCTCCCTTCCCCTGGGCAGAGCTGTAGCCGGTGTATTTCATAAGGCTGCTGACCCCAGCGCCTCGAGATGCTCCCTGCCTTTCTGAGGGCATGGCTGCTAGAGGACAGCACTGGGAACCCAACAGAGGGCAATGGGGATGCCTCGGGAGCAGATGATTGAGGATTTGGTTACACTGCCAGGGCTTTTGGGCAGCCCTGGGAAGATGTTTGCAAGGCCTGTGAATCAGGATCGGAGTAAATTGGCAGGACAGCTCAAGGGGCCTCCCGAGTGGAGAGGGAAAAGACTTTGTCAATTAAGAATGCAAAACCCCCTGCTCTGTGTCATGCTCGAATAATTTAAAACTCTCCAAAAAGTTCATGTTGGCAGTGAGGCAGGTACCAGAGAACCCAAAGGGGCTGAGCGAGCAGCTCAGCCTTATCTGGATGTCGAAGGGCTGCTGGGAACTCCTCATTCTGGCTGGAAAATGAATTAATTCAACGTATTACAACTAAGGAGAAAAGAAGGACACCCCACCCCCAGCCTCTTTTGGAGCAGCTGGGTATTGTTGCTTTGTTCTCTTCTGGAGGTGGAAGCAGACAACGGGAAAGGAAGAAGCATTGGCAGGGATGGAGCCGTGGCTGTGATTTAACGCCCGCTCCGTGCGCACGGCCGTGGTTGTGTTCCAAACCATGAGACAAACAGACAGAGCTGTCCGCACGCGCCGTGCCCGCGGGGTGACACAGTGCAGCTGCGGAACATGGCAGTAAATAAAAACAGGGGAACAATGAGGGCTTTGGAGAACCAGCTCGCAGGAGGGGGAGAGAGATGTTCCCAAAGGGAACTTGAAGTGAGGCAAAGACGGAGCAACTGGAAAGTGTCCAGAGGAGGGCATGTCAGAGCAGAGGAAATGGCTCACGTGGCCATGGAGTGATGGGAAGGATGCTGTAGGAGGATTGGAACGGAGAGGCTGCATCTGTCACGCTTTGGGGGGGGAAAGTTTCGCGTCTCAGAGCTGCTCGTGTGGTGCTGGGATGGCTGCATCATGAAGCACCTGGCAGATCTTGGGGTTCAGGCTTGAGAGTGGGGTACGGCGCATACCCATTGTGGGTTTGTGCTGCTCTGGGGCTGATATTTAGTGCAAAGCTCAGATTGGATGGGCAATCCCACCCATGCCTCAGTGTGCAGAGGAGCAGAATGGGACCCAGTGTGACTTGCAGGCAGGAGTGGTGTGGGACAGAGGTCCAGGCGGGCAGGAAAGCTTTGCTGGCCTCAGCTGTACTGTCTTCCTTCTATCCTGACCAGCTGTCTCAGAGAGAGCCTGAGCCCCACAGGACTGTTCATGGTCCAACCTGAGCCCCATGGAATGGCTGATGGTACAACCTGAGCCCCACAGATCTTCTGACGGCCCAACTGCTCATGCACCAGTCTACCACAGAAAACAGCCAGCCTAACAACCCACAAGCCCTCCAGAAAACCATTTGCTAAAAGGCATTCCTGCATCTGTAGCCAATTGTCAAGTAGGGTTCCCTCTGTGTTTATCCCCGCCCCGCAAAAAACAAACTCCCATCTATTTCATGGCTGGCTAGCCAAGGCGCTCAGCACTGTGCTCCTTTGCTCATTGGCACATTGCAAATCAATGGGGAAGAATCACTATTCCCCTCCTTTCGTTAGGCTGGCAGCTCTGAAGCTCTGCTAGCTGCCAGCCTTGCTAGAGTTAACATAACCTTGGTGCTCAGTTGCATCCCTGCTCAGGCACATTCAGCCTACACGGTTAACACAGTGTCCCAGTGCAGTGCCAGCTCCAGATAAGCCTGTCTGTGACCTGGATTGCTGTCCTGAGCCAGAGGATGGGGGTTAGCACTTACTGGGCTCTCTCCACCCACTGAACCTTCGAGCAACACCACGAGATCGGATGATGCATATTTATAATGCACCCCACCTGACACATTCCAGAGAGCCTGAGACACGGCGAGTTTGCAGAGCTAAATTAAACGGAGCTGAAAAGCTTGGCAGAGCAAACACGTCCCCAGTTAGCTTCCAGAGACGTACAGGATTGGCTGATTTGAGACACGCCGCAACAGCAGATCCACCCCCGGGCACAAGCTGGTTTGGGGCGCTGGTAGCCCATCGCCTAGGCACTGATCACAGCATCCCTGTCAGATCTTTGCCCTTTTGTTTTTCTCTGTAATTTTGACCAGCCCCAACCCATGCAAACGGCTGGCTCACCTCTGCTGAGGTTTCATGCTCCTGGCAGAGCGGTGTGCAAGCCAGACCTCTGCAGGGTGCTGCTTTGAAGAGCGTGCCCAGCTGCAAGCAGACCAAGGGACCTGATGGGTTTGAGTGGGATTTTACACACATTCCTGCACAGGCAGTCACTTTGCCATTCCATCAGACCTGCCCCGTGAGGATCAGCTCTGCCCTTTCCTCTCCAGCATGAAAGCAGCAGTAGAGCCATTCCTGGTTTAGGGGCTGCTGGCTGCAAAGCATGCCTGGAATGTAACTTTAACCCTTGCTGACCTCCCCTAGCATGCCTCCCTGGGTCTGCTGGTAGCTGGGGTGGAGCTGGGATAAGGAGCAGCACATTAACCCCCTGGGGCACGACAAAGATCTCGCCCTGCCCTCCCCCAACTGCTTGCCCTATGCTCCATGCTTTGTAGCTCAATGCAGCTGTATGGACACTGCCCCAGCCTGGCTTTGGGTAGAAGATGGGCACTGAGTTCTCTGATGTTTCCTCTGCCTCCCAGCCCTTAATTTTAGTTCTGCTTCATTTCCTTGCAGCTCAGCAGAGTAATGAACAATCAAATCCCTTTGGTAATTTATTTCTTCTGCTGTACAATCTAGAGGAGGTGATGACACACGAAATTGCCTCTCCTGGAGGAACGAAAGGGCCACATCCTGACTCCCATTACATCTCTTGATCTCAGGAGCCTGCTCTCACCAACCAGAGCTTGGCAGGTCCCGTGTCCGTGCTGAGCCAGAGACACAGCCCTGCTTCCTTGATGAGCCCATTAGGGTCACACTATTACAAGCAGCCACCAGACAAATTCTGTCAGAGAGAAGGGACGTGGACTTCAGCTCACATGCTTATCATCTGCACTAATAGAGTTAATTTGCTCATCAACCTTCAGCATCACTCCTGGGAATGTCTCACTCTGCTTGACCACGTGCCCTGAGCCATGTTTGCATGGTTTTGCTTCCAGGGTTCTTCCACCACGGGATGGCTCTACCTTGGATGTTCCCAAAGCTGAGATCAGCTCCATGTTTGCATGGCTGCAAGCTCCTGCTCATAGTAAAGAAATGCTTGTAACACTCATTCCCTCCTGACTTCCCACCACCTCTGCCTCAACCACCAGTATTTATCCACACGACCGTATCCAGCTGTGCATTTGTTAGCTTGCAGAGCTTTCCCCGTCTCCGATACAGATCAAACAGAAGAGCTGCAAAGAGAGAGACCTGTCAGCATGAAAGAGAAGCTGCAAAGGTTGGTACAACAGCTAAGGTCACACAGGGGAACGCAACAGGAACAAACAAACCCTTTGCAGTGCTCTATAGGCACTTCACCAGATGGAGAATGTCAAGAGGGCAGCCATAATTTAGAAAAGGCAAAAGATGTCAATGACTATTCATGATCTGTCTTGGAAACAGAAATTTGTTTGTGGTTTCTGGGATACCAAGTGATTTCTGCATGTTGGAGGATGGCAGAACCAACCATCTTGCCCTGGGCACCATTTGGGTACTCCCAAAGCAAATGGGTTGAGAACTCAGCCAAAGAGATCTCTAACTCACCGCTGTTAGTTTTTAGTGTAAATTGGGCTAGTTAAATCCTAAAAGGATGCAGAGCTGCTCCCTGCCTCCTCCTTGCCATCTCCTCTGTTCTGTAGCTCAGGTAGCACCATCAAGGCAGGTCCTCCAAGCCCATTTTTAGGTCAGTTATAATTGGGAAGCCTCGTGTGGAGCTATGAAACATCAGATAATACGCTGGAACTATCTAGTTAAATGCCAATTATAAAAGCCCATAAGCTCCTCAACTCAAATATATTAATAACATAATTAAACATTTATTGCTTATGCAAATTAAAAGTTAAGTTAATCGGACATCAACGAAACCCCAGGAAGTGACCATTTAAGTAACTGATTTCTATTTAATTACGATTCTTCCCTATTATCGAGCCCCCACGCCATTATTTCTGGACAGCTCTGTGGTGTTTACCCACACCATTCAGACTCTGCATTCCCATTCTTGTATCTATTCACAATCCCGGACAGCTGCAGCATTCATATTGCAGCCATGGAGCTGGCACAGCTGGCAGCAGCTGGACGGGGTGCTCCTGTTTCTCCTCCCACCTATTCTTGGCTAAGGAAGGGCACAGCCAGGGCTAAATCTCCAGATCCAACATGGGAAGGGGGATGAACTCGTGGGAAGGCACCTGGTGGGGATAGCAACTCGTGTTGGTGTAGATCCCATAGGCAAAAGGTAACACTATAGCCCTGGTTGCCCCCCAGAGCCTTGCCCCGGGTTCCCTGCACAGTTTTGCTGCTGTAGCATCTCCTTATCACCACCGGGAAGGGCATTTTTTAGCCCAGCAGGGATATCGTGGCCCTCAGAGGATGAGTGTTTCATGATGAGTTCGGCTCCTCGGGTGGACAAAGCTGTGTGCCAGCAGAAAGCCACTGCTCATTATTATTGTAAAGTGGTAATTGAAAGGGCTGGGAGCTAGAGCAGGGCGAAGAAATGAGGCCAGGAGATGGGAAATGAAGCATTTCGTTCCTCGAGGGATGGAGATGTTCCCCTGGCGAGCCGAGGCTGTGAGGCCAGGGCCATACGGATGGGCTCCCTCCCCTGGTGCGACAGGCAATCAGTTAAAGCTGACAGGTGTGAAGTTGGCAATTTTCTTTTCAAACCGGTGAGATAAACAGGCCAGAGGGAGTTTGAGAGGAGCAGGGAGATAAAGGGGAACAGAAATGTGTGGGCACCTCTCTCCGTGGGGTGGGCGGATGGATGGAGAAAGAGTTTGGCCCGTAGCCTCTCCAGTACCCATCAACCAGGACCTTTTGAGAACTCGGGTGATGCAACATTTTTATCACATATTTAAACGATCGGCTTATTAATGAAGTGCCTTGTTGGGAGGAGGAGCCTTTGCCTTCTGCCAGGTACCACGGAGGGCATCCGAGGCTCAGCAGCACTCTGTGGTGCCGCAGGTCCCCCAGCTGGAGTATATTTGCATAAAGCAATTTCCTCTCACAAATACGTTCATTCAAATCAAACTCAAGTTTGCAAATAATCTGAAACCATGAAAAAAAAAAAAGAAAAAAAAAAAGGAATAATCAAACAAAGTCATTGCTACAAATAATTTACCCTGCTCTGAGCCAGCAAATTTCTCCTGGTTCACCTTTTCCAGCACCAGGAGGCCCAGCGACCTTGGGTGCTCCACCTCCAACCTCTTGCCTCTCAATGAATGACTCAATGACTCTGACCCAATCCATCCCCAGCACTCCTGGAGTTGCCACCCCTTCCAGCCAGCCATCTCCCAGCCTTCCTGCCTTCTTCCCCACCTGCTGGCCATCGTCCTTCTGGCATTTCTGAGTGTGCCATGCATGTGGATCCCCGGGAGATCCACCTGTCTGCCAGCACGTTCCCAGATGCCTGTGCCCAGGGGTACCAGGCAGGTCACCTGCTAATTCCCTCCTTATGCTTGGCTATGTCTCACTCTCACTCACTGCAAATCCTGCTTAGGTGATGTTTAATCTATGGGGGTGGAAATGAGCATAACTCCATTGTAGTCAGTCACTGGATGTGCTCACACCCAGCTCAAATGGCTCTGTGCCTTCACCGTGGACGTTTCAGCCCTGTGCTCCGTGCACAGCTGGTTCCAGGCAGGCACATCTCCAATGCTTGCTCTGTGCTGGGCTGGCAGAACTCACTCCCTTTGCTCAACCCCACTGCCCCACCGAGCTCTTCCTCTGGCTCTCTGCTGACTGACAGCTCTCTGAAGCTGCTTTGTAGCCAGCGGTGCTCGCCTGCAGAGATGTGGCTTTGAGAAGAGATCCAAGCCACACTGCCATCATTCCATGGGCTGCATGCATTGCTGGCATTCCTGCCCCCAACGTGTTTCTGTTTTGTTCCAGAGAAACACAATACTTAGGGGCACTGCATGGGAGTCAGCTCCCGCTGCGTTCAGCTCTCTGCAACCTGAGCTGCTGAGAAGAGGCCCCATGCAATGGGTTTTGTCCATCATTGCTTAACTGTGGCAGACACGGCCTGGGAAATCTATACAGCATTTCCCAGCAGGACCACAGGGCAAAGGCAGCCCCTCGTGTCCTTCTTTCCATCCCGTGTGCTCAAGTTGGGTGCAAAGATGCTTCCCCAGGGGGATTCTCCAGGCCAGAAGCACGGCAAAGTGCCTGTTGATACCTGCGCAAGGAGCAGTGTGCACCTCTCCTCTGATCTCTCACTTCCTTTGTCTCTCACTCTCTTGCAAAAGCCTGGGTCTTGCAGAGCTGTCTGCCTTGATCTTTGGGAACAAGGCTGTCTTTGTAGTGTGTATGCACAGCAAGGAAGCTGGAGGAAAGGGAAAAGGCAAACTGTTCTTCCCAACACAGAGATCAGTCACTGAGATGCAGGGATGCGGCCTGACTGATCTTTCCTTCCATTGGGCCCTTGGTATCCCTACAGCATTCAGTAGGTTTTGATGCATGGTCACTATGGCAGCCGGGTGCTGGACTACAGGCACATCCTATCCATCCTACCCATCCTACTACAAGCTACCACATCCTTCCACAGCCTACTCATCCTACCAATCCTACTCATTCAACCTATCCTATCACATCCTACCCATCCCTCCAATCTTACCCATCCTAAACCCACCTGACCAATCCTATCTGTCCTACACATCTCACCAATCTCACCCATCCGACCCATCCAACTACCTCCTCCCACATCCTACCAACCCTCCCACATCCTGCCCATCCTACCAATCCTACCCATCCTGCCAACCCTACCCATCCTACCAACCCTACCCATCTGATTTATCTGACCACATCCAACCCATCCTACCCCATTCTACCTATCCGACTCACCCAACCCATTCGAGCCATCCAACCCATCCCACCACATCAACCCAAGGCTGGCACAGCCCAGTCCCATTGCAGCTGACTGCACATGTCTAGAGAAGATGTAAAGAAGAGCAGGTGTGACACTTCTCCAATAGCCTGTCCCCTCTGCTACAGCGAGCAGCAGCTTAAGGACTTCCTGAGCTGGAGAATGTCACAATTTTTAATAGACTTTGATGGATCCTTTCTGCCATGAGCAAAAACCGCTTTTCAGCTCAGGCTACCTGTTGGCCTCAGCAGCATCCTTTGACAAGGAGTTTCAATGTTTACACTGAAGGGAGGAAAAAACCCTCTCCCTTCCTTTATTTTGAAACTCCTGCTCAACCATTTCACATAATACCACCAATGTCAGTGGCAAAAACCCATCATTCCCCATCCTCCTCTTCCTCGTCGTTCTGGAGATCCATTAAGCCTCAACCTACAAGTGCAAAGCAATTCCCATAGCCCGACACAGCACCATCACAGGAACACACCTGAAAGCTCCACTTCTGCCACCGCCATTGCTTACAGCTACCAACCCCGGGACGCGGAACCACGCGGTCGCAGAGGCACAAAAGAGAGGAGAAGGTCCCTTTCTTTTTTTTTGTTTTTTTTTCTTTTAAAATTCTTTATTTATAAAAAAAGTACATTTGTTTTTTTTTTTTGTATTTTTCTTTTCATTTGGGTTTTTTTGTGTGTGTGTTTGTTTGTTGTTATTTTTTCTTCCACAGCTGAGCCATCATTATCTGCCAATGGTTCGTTTCGTTTGGCTTTTTCCCCCCCCTCTTGTTTTATACAAGGAAGGGTGCTGCAACACCCTGCCCACACAAATTATTAGCCATGAAAACGCCACCCCCACCCCCCCACCTCACCCCAACACCTCCCCCGGACCTCGAACAAATCATGACAAAGGATGGCAAACAAAAACAAACAGATCATAAAAGTCCATTACGTTATTTTTACCTTTTATTTGATTTGATTTTTATTTTTTATTTTTTATTTTTATATTTTTTTTACAAAAGCACTTACAGCACGGATTACAAAAAAAAAAAAAAAAAAGAAAGAAAAAAAAAAGAAACGACAAAAAAAAAAACAAAATCAGAAAGAAAAAGCGGGGTTGGGGTCGTTTGTCCGTCCGTTATTCCGCAATGATCATTACAGCAAGAGGGAGAAGAAGGAAGAGAGAGGAACAAAAAAAATACCACTGGAGTTAAGGAGCCACGGTTAAGGAATGAGATAATAATCAGCCCAAAGGGAAGAACTGATCCTCAGTGAGGATATCTGCTGCTTTGTGCCGAGGTCTGACTCCTCGCGCTCTCTACATTCACCCCAAATGCATCGCACGTGCAAGGCACACAAATCCCATAGGGTCTCCATCCCCATTCCTACAATGCATTCCCCACCTCCTGCCCTCTGAAGGCTTTCCCTCTGTTCCCGGAGCCTCGAGGTGCACGCATCTCCACGCACGTGCACTGCGTGGGCATAGGGGAAAGAAAACAGCACGGGAGCGCAGCAGCCCCGTCGTTAATTGCGTTCCCTTCTCTAATTGCTCGAGGATCAAACTTTGGAGCCCATCTCCCTGCAGCCCTCAGTGATTTTTGCTGAACTCTTGTTTTCCTTTTTGTTTTTAGACTCAGCATCAGGAAAATGCCTCCCTTTGTCCCTTATCGCAATCAATGCTACCGCTGGAGCCTGATTCGTTTTTTATTTATTTATTGAAGCTAAAGTAAACTTCAGGGTTTTGGGGTTGCCTTTTCTTGGATGAAAATGATGTCACAAAATAGGAAAGGGGGAAAAAAAAAAAAAAAAAAGCACCTTGTAATTAAATAAGTGAAAACAATAACATCCCTGGGGTAGACTGCAATGAATAATCCGAGAGAGAAATGCCAGCAGAACAGCTGGGGTGAGCCTGCACGTAAAGTGGGGGCTCACCTGGGGCTGTGATGCCGATGCTCTTCTGAGCACACACAGGGAGTGATGCTTGGATTGCATCGAGGCAGCTCTCAGGTGAAACATCAATCCGTAGTGTAGTGTCTTGGCTTGGCTTTTTTTTTTTTCTCCTACCTTGCTATAGATGAACGGCTAATCACCTGGCTAATTACCACCCCGATAAGTCTCTTGCTCAATTAGCTGACCTTGCAAAGAATGGCAAGGAGCAAAATGATCACTGCAACTCCAGAGTGGTGCTGGAGGAACCAGGGGTGAGGAGCAGAGGGAAGCACTATGCACCTTGCACAGGCACAGCAACCCAAGCTGAGCCTATGGATCTCTGGGTAGAAAATCCTCACCTGAGCCTCTTCTGAGCCACATCATTGTGCTCCTGTGGCTGAGCTCCTTCCTAGACCTGAGCTGCTGCAGTGTCTGCACTGATATGGGACAGCAAAAGGTGAAGCTTGGCAGCATCTGGCTTGGAGATACCATGTTGCTGTGCTATCATCTCCTTTCTCTGAACCTCCATGTTTCTCCTTGTTTCACATGGCTACCTATAAGCACTGTCTGCGGATGGGAAATCTCAAAACATGACACCTTTAAGTGAAGACTCATGGCTGTCAAAGCTTATTTCCTTGCAAGCCTCTACCTTGGGCACCATCCCACTGCCCTGCTCTCCCCAGGTCTGCATGCCCCCACTGCAGCACATCATACCCATGGTCTTTGGGACACAGTTTCACTGCAGGCTGAGCTCCCGCTGGCAGAGCATCGACAACCCTGGGGTCGTCTGGGCCTGCAGCACCACGCAGTGCAAGACTGGACCTCCTGGGATTAACATGGCATGTGAAAGAATCCCTGCTGGACACAGCAGTTTGCAGGGTCAGAGATTGCATCCCCTTCACTGGGGACACAAAGCTTCCTGTGGCACGGGGCTGCTCTGCCAGAAGCCAGGAAGTAGGGAGGGCTGGCAGGAACAGCAGAAAGATTACAGCACAGCAATCGGATTTCCCACTCCCGCTCACCACTAACGCAATAAAAGCGAGCTGCAGCCTGTGGGTACGAGCTGTGTTGCCTGGCCTGAGACCTACATGCACGGATCAGAGCCCTGACCTTGGATCATCTGCATGGCTCTGGCTCCCTGCTCTTGCTCCCGCAGCAGGATAACATCGGGGAATGAAACCCAATGGGTAAGGCAAGGGGAAGAGAGAGGAGTCCTGCTGCTTTCAGATGTGCGTGACAACACAGCTCAGAAAACTGGGGATTTCTATCCGAACCAAAAGATTTATTTATACATCAAAGAGAGAGCAATAAGCCCCGACCCAGTGAATGGAAGTCGGATAAGGTCAGTGTCAGACAGAGGGCCCCGGCGCCTGGAATCCCATCTATCTGCAGAGCAGAGATAGCAGCAGTCCACAAGGCAGGGGGAAGGAGGATGAGAGCAACACCCCAACTCCCTCCTTCCTGCCTCTCTACCTCCCTATGTACCAAGGCTTTGCTTAGGGGAGGGACGGGGTATTGGGAAAGTGGCAATCAATGCAGGCGAAGCCATATGTCCCCGAGGACTGGGGTTGTTGGTAAAACAGAGCGAGCCGCCTGCATGCTCTGACTGAAAGGAAGAAGTGTAAACACACGACGATGAAGTCTTGAGTGGTATCATAAAACACAGGGACCCCAAAGCCACGGGTGGGCGGGAGGATGCGCGCCGGTGTGCAATAGGGCTGAGGAAGAGCCAGCACCTCTCTGAGCCATCGCAGAGGGAATGTCAGCAATAAATACTCCTTTTCTTTCTTTTAAAACACGCTCCAACAAAGGCAGAAATGAAAAGCCGGGAGGTGATGAACGGCAGGAGGGAAATGGCAGCTCTGTTGCTCCGCGCTGCTATCAGCCCGTGCACCTGGGGTTCGTTCGAGGGCTGTTCTCCCCCATTATCCATGCATTGAGCCATTGGGACCTGGGAGCAGATCCCCAGCGCGGTGGGAGCACCCCGCGTATCCCACTGAGAGCAATCGCTTCCCCCCAATTCTGGCACCTCCACTTCCTTTGCTGTGAGCTTTTCTGTCCCCGGACCCCCTCCCGAGGTTAAAGCAAAGAAAAGACGACGACATACAAACAAATTCCAGTGTTTCAGGGGGGTGGGAGCGGGAGGAGGAGCCTCGGGGAGGGCACTCTGAGACACGGAGACACAAACAGAGTGTAATATACAGGCTGGGCAACAGTCGTTAAAGCAAAGAGTAACACCTAAGCCACCGACCAATACAAACACCACAGAAGGGGACGAAAAGTCGTCAAGAGAAATTAAAAAAAGCGAAACCAAAACCGAGAAAATAATTACCCGACCTCCCACCTCCCATCCAACCCCCCCCCCCCCCCCTCCCCAAAACCAAAATGATCCGTAAAGCAAAGCTTGCCCCCGCCCCGAGCCCCCGGGTCCGTGCATGGCTCCGCTCGAGGATGCGCGTGAATGTGTGTGTCTGTGTGTGTGCATGGCCGGAGCCGGGGCGAGCCGAGCTACACGTACCACTCCTTTTTGGAAATAAAAGATCCGTCGTTCTGCGAGACCATGTTCTCTGCTATGTCGAGCTGCTCGGGGTCGTACTGGAAGCCGAGTGTCCTTTCGTCGTAAGGTTCGGGGTGCGCTTCCCCTTCGTCTACCGTGAAGTACGGCCGCTTGGCGTCCTCCTCGTATTTGTTGGGGCCGCCCAGCTTGCGCTCACCTCCCGCATCCTCATCCTCATCCTCGTAGGTGCTGCCGCCCAACGGGCCCGGCTTCTTCTCGTCGTCCGAGTCGTCGGGGTACTGCAGGTTCTGGGCCATGGGCGGGTGGTGCTGCGGGATGCCGGCCTTGCTGTAGCCGTTGCCGTACACGTGCTTCTTTGTGCTGTAGTCACCCTTGAAGGTGTGACGCCGGCGGCGGAGCACCACAAAGAGCACCACGGCCACCACCAGGACCAGCGAGACTCCTCCCACTATGCCCCCTATCACAGGGGTGGGGATGTTCGGCTGCACCATGGATTTGCGATCATCGATTGGAGACGGGGTGTAGGGAAATTCTGGGTAGGAAAAGACAGATGGAAGGGGGAACAGTGTCAAACCATGCGGAAACGCGCCCTCCCGCCGTGCTCTCGTCACCGATTTTTTTCCTTTGGGGGAGGGGGGTGAAGGGGTGGGAAGATGAGGGTAAGGAACAGGGAAGGGAAAAACCAGGGAAAGGGGAGAAGGGTGCGTCCTGGCAGGGTCAGCACATGGGAGCTCGGTGCCAAGCTCAGCAAGCTGCATGCAGGAGCCCGGCAGCTGGAAGCGGTGTGTCCTTCCCACCCTACCCAGATGAGCTCGGATCCCACACGCCCAGTGCCACTGGTCCGGGTACAGTCTGGTTTATGCTCCACCATTTCGGGTCCAGTTTGCCAACGCGTATCGACGGCCCCGGGATGCTCCTGTGCCCACCCAATGGCCACGGTGCTTTGTGTCCCCTGCTCAGCATCCCACCCTGTCCTCACCCACAATGCCACTGCTCACGTTAATCTCGTTCCTACAGATACCGTGACCTATTTATATCTATATAAATAACCCAAAGGAGAAGTAGAAAAGAGATGGGAAAGGTGCTCTCTTCTCTTTCATGCAGTTTGACACACGGGTTTTGGAACAGATAAAGTTTGATCCAGGATTTAAATCAACCCTCCCAGCACTTCCTTGGCACAGTTACAGCCCCTGGCCAGACTCAGCTTTCTCTATCCAAGTGCCCATTGAGCATCAATGTCCTTCACCTGCCTCTGAATTTGGTGAGCAGATGCCAGATTAACGCCCCTTGGCATCCCTCAGCATTGCCAAGGAGGATGCCCAGAGCCATCCTGCTCAGAGATGTCATTGCTGCTCCGCAGCCTCTTGGCCCGCAGCTTTCACCCCGAGGACAGGACAAGCAGTGTGAGCACAGCCTACAAGAAGGGCAGCCAGGACGACTGAGGAGCATGAAAGGAAGCAAAGTCCAAAGGGATACGAGGCAGTGTCTGCTTTCTGTCCCCTCTGCATGAGTTGGTGGCAATGTGTCCTGCTCCAGCCATGCACTGGGGAAGGAAATCCTGAACAAACGAGGGCAGTGCAGGGAGTGGGCTTCCCTACATCACACTTTGCCCAGCTGCTAAGGAAGAGAGTGGAAAAGAGCTTCCCCTGGGTACACGCAGTTCTAGAAACAGCTGCAGAGTTTGGACAAAGGTTCTGAGTTCGAGCAACCACCAGTCTCATCTTTTTGGCACAAGCATTTCGCTCGTGCCTGAAAGCTGCTTCACTCCTGCCTTTCCTGAGACATCCCAACAACAGCATCGTGGTTCCTGCAGAGCAAAGCCTCACGAGGCAGCAAGAGGCACAGAGCAGCACGGCGGGCAGCAGGGCTGGGGGCAGGCAGCTGGAGGGCTCCCTGCTGCAGCCAGAACAAGGAGAAAGGCACTGCGCAGGCAGGAGGCAGCAGCTCCTTCCAAAGAGCAGGAGCAAGGCCATGCATTTCAGCACACGGAGCTGGGCTTGGGAGCTGGGAAGCCAAAACCACATGTTGCTTCAAAAGAAGGCTCGTCACAGCCAGCTGGTTAATGCAAAACCTCTTTGCAGAGACAGAGAGGAATGTCACGTCCGTCCCCTGGTAGCGCTGCTCAGCTTCAGCCACACACACATCCACACAGCACCCACCCTGGTCTGTGCCAGCTCCCAGCCCAACCCTGCAGTCCTGCAGTCCCAAAGCCATGCACAGAGCAAGGGCTCACCTGGAGGGGTGCAGGGTTCGAGCAGCAAGCTGGATATGTCCTTGGTGTTTTCCCAGCCCACAGTTCTGATCTGAAGCCTCTTCCTACCTGGCATTTTCTAACAGCAAGGCTGGTTTTGTATGAAGGACCCCACTTTGAAAAGCCTCGGGGTCCTTAAAGGCACACTGATCCCCTCTGCCTCCCAGCTCTGGAAAGGGGACACATCCAGAGCGGAAGGCTGTGCACACCTTCAGAAGGAGCTTGGCCCACTTTCCCATTGCAAACCTCCCAAAATGCCCAGCTCAGAGGTATGAAAAGACAAGAGGATGTTTTCCTACCTTTCCCACACATCTTCAGTTTCTCATGCCCTTCATGCCACCCCACCCTGCAATAACACCCACCTCCACGCCACCCCCTGGTGCTGCAAACACCACCACCGTCACACCGTGCTCACAATTCTTGTGGGGAAGGCCCTATTTTCTGTATAGATCCCATCCCCACCCTCCTCGCAGCCGCCTGCTTCCCATGCCAGAGAAAACAAACCCAAACTGCAGGAAGAGTGGATGGGAGAAGCCAGACGGCAAGGCCAGCCCCCCCCAAACAGCTCCCCTCCCTTCACTCACCGCCTGGCAACGGGGCTGCAAGGAGGGATGGGGGGTGGGGGGATGCGGTGGGAAATGGGTACAGATGGGGTGAAGGAAGGAGGGGTGGTGGGGAGGGGACGCGTGCCACAGCCGCTGGAGGGCGGTGCAGACCGCAGCTGCCCATCCCCGAGTCCTCCGAGCGCCGATGGGGGGGGAGAGCTCAGAGCGGTGCCCCGGGTGAGGGCGGGTGGGATGCTGCGGGTCCGGCTTGGCACCGGTTCCGATGGATGTTGGCACAGCCGCTCCCTGCCCGGCGTTAGGATGGGTCCGGCTCGCAGCGCTGCCGCCCACCCACCCGCTTTTGTGTTTGCGGTGTAAAGAGGACCGTAAGCGTGGCCTGAGTTTGGGGGGGGGGGGGGGGGTAGGGGTGGGGGTGGAGGTGGGGAGGGAAGTGTGGGAAAAGGAGCCCCTTTTTGTGCTCGAGGGGTGCGTGAAATTTTTGGAAGCCGGTGCGCTGCCTCTGAGCCCCATGTGAAAAATCCATTAGGAAGAGTCTGGGGAGAATTAAAGCCACTGTGAAAAGCGGACGGGAGAAACAGGAGACAGCGGAGCACAGGGAGGGGGAACAAGCCAGGCTTTAATGCCGGCACAAAAAGCCTCCCCCTCGCTGCTGCCCCCAGCCCTCGTAAAAACAGGGAGTGCTGCATGAATAGGAATTAGAGCAGCGATGCTCGCTGCCCGCTCTGCCAGCTGTTGCATTCAGCTCAGCTTCCTGTCCCCGTGCCAGCTCGGGGCAGCAGCTGGGAGCCCAGTGACAAGGGACAGCCCTGAGCTTTGCTTTGATCCCATGGAAATAGGGAACGGGTCCGGCAGCGCCCATGGGTGCAGCAGCGCTGGCCTTGGGGAGATGAAGATGCCCAATGCCCATCGCAGGGGTGGCTTCAATACACTGTGTGTTAAAGCCCCATCTTGCTTTTAATGGTTGGTTTCTGAGGAAAAATGAGACCTATGCAAATCGTGCTGCCTGTCTGTCAATCCCTCCTGTATGGCTTTTTGAACGTGGTGGCCAGCTTCAGCGCTTGAGAAGGAGCCAAAATTATCCCTATCATAAAGCTCTCGGAGGGAGTGTGGGATCCCTGGCAGAGATGGGACCTAAACCTCATTAGACATCAGAGAACCCCCCGGGGCAGGAGCTGCTCCTGAGGGCAGGAAGGGCCTAGATCAGAAAAGAACATATTTTTAGACACCAAATAATCCTCCTATGATAGGCAGGAAAGCAGCTTTTAAAAGCCCTCCTGCGCATTGCGCTGCTGAGATATCTTAAAGGTACTGCTTTGTGAGCACATTTTTTTTTTGTTGAAGTCCCATTTTTTATCTCCTTTCCTTCAATCCTAAGGGCCAAGGAAAAGAGCCAGCACCAGCAGAGACTCTCTCAGGGGGCCAGAGGCATTGAGGGACATGTGTCAGCCTGAGCTGCTCCCTGCGTGGAGCTCTGGTTTCCTCCTGCCTGGCCAAGCCAAGCACCTGCTGCAGCACAGCAGGATGGGGAGCAGGAACCTGAGAGCTCCCAGCTCCCAGATGCTGTTAGCAAACATGGCAAGGATCGTTGCATTTCATTCTTTTAGGAGACAGGTTGCAGACGGCAGCCTTTCCATCCTCCACACCAAGGAGTGCAGGACTTTGACCTGTTCTGTTTGGCAGGACCCGTGCATGAGTCAAGGTAGGAGATAGCGTCAGACGGGGCTTTAATTTCAGAGCCTGCTAGCATTGCTGCTCTCTCCCTCACAGCAGCCCTCATGCACGCCCATCTCCTGCTCCAAGGGGTCCAGCTTTCCTCCCAGCCGGAGGATTTCTGTGCTGGATCAGGATGGGAAAAGGAGGCAGAGGGGTGGAAAAACCACTGGCAACCGATGCAGGAGTTCAGCAGCTGCTGCGGGTGTGTCAGAGTGTGACAGCTTCAGGCCAGATGCCAAACGTGTCTTAGGCTTTAATCTCTCTGTCAGGTCACCTATCGCCCGTCAATCAGGCACTGCTCCCGCGGGCATTGGCACAGATGCCACCGGATGGACTGCAGTGGATTCTGCTCCACCACCATCCACTGGATCAGCAGCAGGCAGAGCCCCCCGCCCTCAGCCCTCCCCAATGGGGCAGCCCCAAGCTGGGCTGGGGATGCAGCTGCTTGGGGATGGGACCCTGTGCTCTGTGCACAGTGCTTTCTCTTGTGCTCAGAGCCGTCACAACCCCGCGGGCTGTGTGCAGTGACCTTGCTGTGCTGGCATTGCCGGCGCTGTGTAAATAACTCCCTGCTGTGAGCCAAGCAGAGTCGGGGGGAGCTCCTGCAGCCTCCCTCCCCGTCCTGCAGCCAAGGGCCAAAGCTGCAGAGCTGCCCATGTGTGCAGAGCTGATGTGTACACGTGTGCCCTAAAGACCAGGAGATGCACGTACACTGCTGCACTCAACACACATCTCCATTGATGCGTGTATACTCACACATACCAGTGCACCAGTGCTCATGCACGCATGCATGGCTGTGCAGCAGGGCATCCCCATGCAGGCATGCAGCTCTGGGGGGTCCATCTGCATGCTGGGACAGATGCATACAGGGGGCACACACGTGTGCATGCACGTGACCTCCTCTCCGTGCAGGCTGCCACGCATGTGCACTGCAGACCCAGGCAGTCCATACTCGCTGCCTTTTATAATGTCACCCAGCTGCCCATAATAAATAGTTACATGTCACACTACATGGCTTGCTCGCGACTGACAAAAGGTCCTGCAAGGCAGGAGAAGCTATTACAGGAACAGATTGCGGGAATAAAATATTAAATTTCCACTTATCAATCTCTTTAATGTGCTATAACTCCAAGAGCAACCATTCAGCTTTCTCCTCCTGAACGAATCGCCTCCCAGCCGGGGCTGGACCCATCCCCTGCTCCTCCTCCCCGGGGCTGGGATGAAGGATGCTGGGGTGGGATGGTGTAGGAAGGAGGGGGATGATTGTTGCAGGTTTTTCTCTGCATCAGCCTTCTGTGTTGTTGTTTTTTTTTTTTCACTCCCGAGGCTGGCTGCTCACTAGATTGAACTCCATTTATTTGCATGCATCTCTTGAAAGAGGTTTCGTGCTCCCACTGACAATCCCTAAATTGCCTGCAAGACCCAAACAAATGTACCTGTAATAGCTGAGTGAGAAAGGCTGAGCCCTCCCCAGCACTGGCCTAATCGCTCCCGAGGGAGAGCTGGATAAACATATTCAGATCCAATGAATTATTAACAGTGTGGGGTTTCTTTTACACTGTGGAGCCCTGGCTTAGCATGTCAGCTGCTCATCCCTCCTAGGGGGCAGTGGCTGCTGTGCCCCTCCATCCCTCTCATGTAATCTCAGCACCACAATTCCGACTTTTGGGAATAAATTGGGACTGTGGGCAGGCAGACCCCCACCCCAAGTCATTCCCTAGAAAACTTGCCCATTTTTCCCCTTGCTGAGTGTTAGAACCTGTCGCCTTAAAAACCATCAGGATGGGAATGTCCTGGTTGCTGTTCCCAGAAACACGATGCTCTGGAGGGCACCTCTGCTGAGATGGGTTTTGGAAATGATTTTTGTGGGCTTGGGGCAGGGATATGGCAGGGCAGGTGCTGTCCCCACATCTGTGCTCAACAGAGCTCTATTAGTCTGGTTCCTTCCACCAGCAAACAAAAAGTCCCCAAGAGAGAGGCAGATAGCAGAAACAACGAAGCAGGCACGGATCCAGGACAGGAGGTGCGAATTAAAGGCCCTCTACCACAATAATGATCATAAATAAATACTTCATAATTAGCATCTACTTAATGCATCCCATCCACTGACCTCCGAGCGCTCGGATAGCAGAAGATCATCCCGGTTTCCCCACACTGCAGAGCAGGGAACTGAGCAGTGAGGTGCCAATTGGAGGCTCATTGGGAGGAGGTCAGAGCCCAGCCCTCCCCATTCTGCCTCCCCAGCTCCCCTGAGTAGGGTCTGCTCCCCCAGCATCCCCCAGTAGCAGCTATTCTGCTCCACCTGCTGCTTGGCCACGGTCCCCTTGGGACGCAGGGGTACCCAAGGGAGAGCAGCACGGAGCCCCCGGCGCATCACCCCCCATCCTGGTGCATCTTTTTTGGGTGCCTGCACCCTGTGACACCACTCGGTTCTGGAGCCCGGGTAAAGCTGTTCATGGTGACATACACAGCACAGAGGAACACGGCGTTGGACGGAGCACAACTAAGAAATCACCGAGCTGCCTACAATCAGCAACACCTGAAACAAATGGCTCGTCCATCTCACTGCCAGCCCTGTCCTCACCCTGCTCCTTTTGCCTCCCAACAAACACACTGCTGACACATCTTGGCTTTTAGCTTGCCCAACCAGCTGTCTGAGTCCAAAGCAGAGAAGAAGACAAGGGGAGAATGAGACTGAATGCGTCTTGGTGTAAGAAAGGAAAAGACAACGAGAGGAAAAGAGAAAAACCCAAGCACACCCGGAGCAAGACCAGCACAAAGCAACGACCGTCCCCACTCCCTTTGCACCACCAAACTCCCCACTGCTGGAAAGAGACGCTGGAGATTCAGACAGACATTATGACAACATTAAGGCTGGTAGAGGTGAGCAGCTCCCACCCTCCTCTCCCACCTCCTCCTCTTTCAGAGCAGCCCACGTGGTTTCCTACCTGTGACATTGACTTCCACCAAGCCCGACCGTGTGCCGATGGCGTTGGAGGCCTCGCAGATGTAGGTGCCAGCCACGCTGTAGGAGACAGGGCCCCTTGAAATAGATGGTGTTGTTCTGGATTTCCACACTTCCCTGGCAGGAGTCCCGTTTGGCCTGGGAGAAAGAAAGATCATGGTAGACTCCTAGGATGGAAAACATAGGACGGGATTCCAGCCTAAACCTGCTTTATCCTGCTTTCCTGCCCATGGAACTTCTGGTTGATCAGCCAGTGTTAATTGCAACCTTGAGTAAAGCAGCGCTGATTTACAGCCCATGTCAGGAGAATCAGGTGAGTGTGGAAGTGGAATAATGCAAAACTACGTCTAGAGGTACACAGAATAAATGAACAGAGGCAGATAAACAAAGTATTAAAAGCTTGTGTGTTAGGAAGCGACACACATGGCCTGGTTATTCTTAATTACTGAAGCAAAGTAAAGTAATTACTTCTCTTAGGCAATTAAAAATTACTCAAGTAATTCTTTCCCCTCCTCTCGACGAAAAAATGTGCCGTATTGTCAGCAATTTGTAAGAAACAAAAGGGAATAACGGGGTATAATTACGTTTGCCAAGTGCCTAAGTGCACCCACACACATTTCACATGCCTTACGTAACGCACGGGCACACACGTATGGCACATCAGTCAGAAAAAGGGGCATTCTTTCCCAATGCTGACTGAAGAACAAACCCAATGTTGGTTCTCTGCCTGTGGGTGACTCAGGGTTCCCAATCTACAAGGAGTTCCCCATCTACAAAGATCTGAAAACTTCTGCGCTAACAGCTCCGCTGCTGCTCATCACTGCCATCACGTCTGCTTTTCCTCTCCATCCTCTTGCAGGTCAATAATCCTATGTTCAGCCCTAAGCAACGCACTAAATGTGCAAAAGGGAGAGGATGGGAAATTGGATCGAAGCGCCGTCGGGCTCAGAAACCTGCCCTCGTTAATTCCGTGCTCTCCTCTCCATTTCTTCTCCTCATAGGTCTTTCTCAAAGGAAAGCATCGATGCTCCTGGAAACCCTCAAAAGGACAGCAGGCTAAAGACAGGCAAATGGACATACACAGAGAGAATTCACAGGACGACTGGCTGCAGTGACAGGGATGCTGGTGCTGTTGGCTGGGTCTGAGTGTGGTGAGAGCTGCCCGGTGCCCAGGAGCACAGCAAGAGCTCAGGCTCCAGCTCTGCACGTGAGGAACTGCAGAACAAAGGGATGAAGCCACTTGCCCAAAAGCAGAGAGAAAACCTTGGCATCTCTTCTGCCTCGGGTGCCACAAGGGGTATCTTCGCCTCTAACACTTCCCTGGCAATGCTGAGAGGAACCCAGAGAGTCCCCTCGGAGCTTAAGCGAGCTGGCAGAACCAACAGAGAGAGCTGGGGATGAGAAGCAGAAGAAAGGCAAGAAAAACAATCCTCTTCAGATTTGTATTGTGAACAGTTTGATCTGGAAGGGAAATGAGAGAGAATGTGCCTGGCTCTTTGCAAAGCCATTTTGAGAACCTCTTTCTGACAAACGCCAGCTGAAAAGAAGAAAGCATCCATTTGATCTTCCTTTTTTTTTTTTTCTAATGTCTTGTGAGCACTTATGGAAAAGAGAGGGAGAGAGAGAAGCACCTCGGGTTCCATCAATTCCCACCTGGCTCCCCAGGCACCCCTCGCTCACTGCTCGGTCCCCTTGGTGCGCTCAACCAAAAGCTGCAGCCACGGAGGAGGAGGAGGAGGAATCGCTTCTGCTTAATATCAGATGCGTGGGGATGCGTTTGGCACCCGTGACCCCAGTGGGACTGGGAGCTGACCAAGCAAAGGGGCTTCAACAGAGGTTCCTTGGCCCTGTTGATCCCATGTGTAGGAGGTAGGAATACTGCAGGTACTTACAGCTTCCATTCGTAGGTGTGAGCTGGGGGGTTGGCATCGGACTTGCATATCAGCTTGACATCTTTCCGATTGAGGAACCAGTTGCCATCGAAGCCCTCGATGGTGACTTCTGGCTCATCTGCAGCGGGATGACAAAGAGAGGAAGAAGGATGGAAAAGGAGGGGATGGCATTAGGGAAAAGGAATGGGGAGGGAGCAGGAAGAGAGAAGGGGGCAAGCAGAGGGAGGGTGAGTGAAGGGGAGAGATAAAGGGAGGAACAAAGGGACATGGCAGAGGCAAAGAGGGAAAGAAGGTATGAGAAAGGGAAACCATACGATTACTCCAAGTATTCACCCTCCATAGAAAGAGAGCAACCCCCACTCCCCCCCCTTCACCAGACCAGCATCATCCCTTCCCAAAACTCATTTCCCCATCCCCTCCAGGGCTCCCTTACACTGCACGTTGAGGGTGATGCTGTCCGTGAAGCGGTCCAGCTGGTAGTTGACCACACACATGAGCTGCTGCCGGTGGGCTTCGCGGCTCGGCACCAACCGGTACCGGCTGATGACCGTGATGGTGCCATTGCTATTCCGGATCTCCTGAAACTCTGCTTCCCCTTTGAGCTTGGTGTCCCAGGTGACAGTGCTGGGGGGCTTCCCATTGGAGGAGATGCAAGTAGCTACCAAGATCTTTTCTGTCCTGCCAGACTTGGCGATAAGCGGCCGCGTGGTGCCCTCCATCCGATTCGTGGGCTTGGCTGCAAGGAAGTGCAGAAAAGGAGGAGGAGGAGAGAAGAATACAAAGGGGTTAGAAAAGCAATGCTGCCATCTCTGCTACAGCCCGAGAGACACCAAGCACCACTGTTGACTGTATGACAGACCTTGTGGTGTACGCAGAGCTGCTGTAAACTGCTAGCAGCTGCTGGACCTGCCCTAGATGCACATACACGAAGGAAGGTCAGCCCCTTCTTGCCATAGGTTTTCATCCCTATGTTAGTATGAGAAACCCAAATTGAAAAGCAAATGAATCCTGCAGACGTTGGGTGGGGCCTGTTCACTCACAGCCCAGGGACAAGCTCCACTTGTGCTTAGGATCTGTCGTCTCTCCTCTCCGTTCACCCGACAGACACAGGGTGTTAAAACTCACCATGCCCTTAAGGGACAGGTCACTCGTATTCTACCTGCATTAAGAAATAGGGTAGCTGGGGTCTGGGAAGAGGAAAAAACATTCCCAAGAGAACCCAATGAACCACCTACTCTGGTTTCCCTGCTCTCCACCTCTTTATGGACAATGCGAAAGAGCACGATAGGTGAAATTCACACCAAAGGCTCAACCTTTGCCCTGAGTGCCCAAGACTGGAGTCTCAGGTTCCTCCAGACCTGTTTAGCTGGAGGCAACAGCTTACACCGTGGATCGGCCCAGTAGCTTACCCAGCACTGTGAGGTTCAGTTGACTTTCCCGGTTGCCTGTCGGGAAGGTGGCAAACTCACAGATGTAAACTCCCTCATCCTCCAACTCAAGCCGAGAGAGCTGAATGGTGCCATCTTTGAAGGAAGGGTTCCGGAAAATCACCCGTTCTTTGTAGGGTGGGAGGATGGAGACCCCCATGGCGGGGTTATAGATGGCCACATTCTGCTTGGTGCCGTTGGTGACTTTCTGCCACGTGACCTGCGTGATCTTCACGTTGGGGAGCGGGTTGGTGAAGCTGCAGTGCAGGACCACGTCTGTCCCAATAAACCCCGAGACTGTGTCATTGACTAAGACAGTCTGAGCTTGCAGCCCTGCAACGACAAGGGGAAACATGAATATGCATACACTTGGCCAAGAAACAAGATGAATAACCAGCAGTTCTTGCATGCTGGGCCCGTGAACAGCTTCATTTATCCCATTTTCTTCTTTTAGTGTTCAGTCTTTACCATGACCAGCCCTAAAGCTCTACATCTACCTAGGGCTCCAGGTTGGATCAGGAATACCTTCCTTTTGCCTTCAACCTCGGAAGGCACCGCATCATTTATTGTAAGCACACAGAACTTGTGTATCCGTAGGCACACGAAGGCACAGATATTTATCAGCACAGCATGTCCCAACATATGCTAACACACACTCAGACACCCATTTAATCCTATTGGAAGTGCACCAGTAATTAAATGAGCTGCAGGGACTGAGGCCCTGATTACAGAGCAGCAACAGCTCCCACAGAAGGACAGACTCATGGCAGTGCCCATACACCTTGCATGAGCTACCTGCATGATCAGGGTGGTTTCAGTGGCCTTATTTTTAAGGACTGAGTTTAGGATCCTTCCATCTGGGCTCTGCAGGCTAAGGATGGAAGATGCTCGGGAGAAGCTGTGGCTGCGCTCCCAGCTGCTCTTCTGTCTCGTTTGATTCCTCCCCTGCCAGATGGAGAAAATATCTCCCACCAGACTGACCCCGAAATTCATCTCTGGCTGCCACCGTGTCTTTCCCTAATCTGTATGTTTAGAGATAATGCACTGATAATTATACAGCCAGTATTTCTATGAGAAATACAATGGCGAAGGAGAGGCGGTGAGAACGAGAAAAGCGGGTTTTGCTCACTGCTTCTGGCAGCATCTGAAACTGGATGCATTCTGGGAGGCATAGAGGAAAGGGAAGAAAGAGGGGGTGAGGAAAAAGGAAAGAGGTACGAAGAGGGAGAAACATGAAAAGGAAAGGAAGGAAAAAAGGAAATGGATAGCCAGAGAAACAGGGGACATCTTCTAGCTGACAGGACACGAATATGGCCATGGGTGTCCCCTTCCTGCAGCTTCAGTGCTCTTTCCCCTTTTCCTCCCCTGCATGCTGAGCCCGTGACCCCGAGGACAAGCCTCAGCAACCCAACCCAGCCATGAGACGCCATCAGCTGACCACAGTCGGCAGCAATTAAGACCGAAACTCGGTCTCTGGAGCTTTGTGTGGACTTGCCCCCTTCCTGAGCCAAGCACCGGGCTGTCCCACACCCTACACTGCGGCTGGGTGCTGCTGAATGCTTCCCAGTGCTGCTTACAGCCACAGCAAAGCGCTGGTGCCCTCATGTGCCCGCATGCACAAAGCCATCGGGTCTTCAGAGGCTGTCACAGGGCTGTACCTTCCCCTGCATGGTGTGGACAAGGCCAGCCAGGTGCCATGCATGTCCCACCAGTAGGCAGAAGGAAGGGATGCTCCTGCTCCAGTGCGGTCACTGCTGGATGATGTCTTTCCTCGACAACTGAGGGAGGATGTCCAAGCAGCGAGACCCCATGGAACACCTTTATGATCTGTGATGCAGCTGATGGAATGAGGGCAGAGGGTGCAGAGCAGGGTTGGATCTGGACCATGTAGTGCTAGGATTCCGGGAAAGAACAGGCGGGTGTGGAGCAGGGAGAAACCTCCGACTTGCTTTGCAGCACAGGCTGCTCCTTCTAGCCTGGAGGTTTGAGCCCACACCTACAGAGGTGCACAGCAGCCCTGCCAAGCAGCCTGGCTCCGAAGCCCTCGCAGCCTCACAAGGCGTGTGGGAGCTTGCCGGAGAGCAACAGCAATCACGTAGCAGAGGCCCTGGGAACAGCCTGCGCCCAGCTTGGGGCTGCCTGTGTGCTCATCACGCTGCTCTTTCCTGAGCTGCAGCTAAGCATATTCATTGCTCCCCTCCTCTTCCACACAGGGCTTGTGCACCCAGGGCTGGGGAGATGGTACCACTGGCCCCATGTCCACACCAGCACCATGACCCCTCCCCCCCCCCCCAGGCCTCAGCTGCTCCTTGGGACCCCAGTGGAAGAAGCCACATTGGTGGCAGTGGGAAGTGGTGGCTCTGTGCCTCCTCACAGTGCCAGAGGAGCTGCAGATGGGCTGGATCTTGCAGAGAGGATGGAAAGCCATCACGCTGGTCACCTTGCTGAGCATCCATAGGACAGCCCGGGCTCTCTGGGATGGGCACGAAGCTCTGCCTGCAGAGCTATGCAAGCTTGAGGCCAAGGGATGGGCACCCGCAGTGTGCCCCTTAAATAACGATATCAAGCATATCACAAGAAAACCCAACCCACCCCCTCACCTCTGTTACGATGCTCTTTACACTGTGATTTCCCTGCAAATGACTGAACGACCCTTTTATGAACCGAGTGGTTGTCCTCGGCCTTGGGTGGGAGGAACAGTTCCCAGCTCTGACCTCCCCCTGCCATGGGATCCATGCATCAGCACAGACTGGACCGGGACAAAAACCAAACTGGGTGCTGATGGAGCTGACCCTCAGCCTGAGCGGTCCCTCTCCTCTTCCCAGGTGCAAAGTGTCAGGCTCCGGGCTGGGGAAGAAACTGGTGCCAGCAGAGACTGCCAACAGCACGACGCTGCCAGCACCGTTTTCAGGCCCCTACATGCAGCAGCTTTAACAAAAACACATTCCAAACTTTCTAGAGGCTTCAGGGGAAATAAAAAAAAAAAAAAAAGAAAAGAAAAGAAAACCACCAAAAAACCCAGCAAACACTGTGCGGAAATCGTGTTTCCTTTCCAGGTGACTGAATAACTCATGGCTCTTTTGCAAGACATTGTAAACTCCTTTTGTTCCTCTCCTCCGAGCTTCCCATCGGGGGAAATAAAGCACCCGTCGCTCCTCACTGCTGCAGTAACACCCAAACCTCAGCAGAGACGACGGGTGACATAAAGGGGTTTTGCAAGGTGCTGGATCAGCATCCCGTGTTTTCCATCAGGAGCCAGAGGGCAAACTGGCTGCTGCCATGCTCGTGGGAGCGTTGGTTTGCAAGGTGACTGAGCTGGGCCGGCCCCGTTACACACTCAATAATTCATAAGGGCAAACGCATCGCTTATTGATGGCAGCGAGCGTGCAAGCCAGGGCGAGGAGGAGAAAATAACATCAGCAATCAGCCTGCGGAGAGGCTTGAACATATTAAGCAGGATGTGTGTGTGCACGTGCACCTTGCTGCTGCTTTGCTGAGTGATGCGTGTGGTCGACAGGGCAGAGGAAAGGCTTTGGGATACACCCTGAGTTGCAGTGCCCACCGATCCACCCCGACACCTCCCGGGGGCAGCGGCACATCAATGGTGAGCCGTGTAGGCTGAAGCTTGCTGAGTTGCAGTTTACTCATTGTTTTCTTTTGCTTTTTGGTTGTTGTTGTTGTCGTTGCTTTTGTTGATGTTGTTGTTGTTGTTGTTTTTAAGGTAGAAAAGGCCCAGCTGAGAGCCAAAGACATGTTGGTGCCAAGCACTCATTAGCGGAGACCTCTGGGATGCTACTCCTCCACCTTGGCTTCTGAAGTGGTTTGTGCTGGTGCCTTTCCCCACGATCCCAAGCCTAGATAGTCACTGGGTCATGCCAGGCCTTGGGGGCCCCGTGCAGAGCTCAGGGTGCCTTATATGGGGCTGGGCACCCTGGGTGTGATGTGCAAAGAGCCTGCTGACCCTCGAGGCTTTGCAGAACGTACCAGTGCCTAAAATCTTAGAATCATTAAGCTTGGGAAAGACCACTAAGATCTAGTCTGACCATCAACCCATCAAAGGCAGCAGATCTTGCAAGCGTGGGATCAGGTTCTTGCCCTTCCCCGTATAGAATGCTCTGGAAATGATCTCCAAGCACTGCACTCTGTCACAACTGAGCCTCCGATCAATGCCTCTTTGTTAAGCACCATGTGAACTCCACTCTGCTTTGCACAACCTTGCCTCTGCAAGGTGTCTCACCGATTTCTCCCTCCTGTTCCCTGATACTCATCTCACCCCAAGGGCACTGAAACAGCCCTTGGCAGCACCGTGCTGAGCCGCCCTTTGCTGGGGCAATCTCACAGCTGAAGCAAATGTCAGAGGAATCAGTCCTAATAGACTTCATATCACTTAGAACTGAAGGGGATGTGGAGGTCACAGCAGCTGGACCTCATTAAAGGGCAAAGCAATGCATCATTGCTCCCACCTATAAAAGACCTTGCACCAAGCACCTCAATTCTCAGTTGGCTCCTTGCATTGTGAGCTCTATAAGAAGCACTTGTCCTGGCCCTGGGTTTGCATGCTTTTAGTCAAAGATACCCAAGAACTCTTTGGGGAGGGAGAAATGGGACAGAACTTTTTAACTATTGGTGAACTTTGTGGTTGCATTTTTTTTTCCCACCTTTTTTCTCCTCCTGGTATTTCTGAATTCCTACTTCAACCCCTTCATATTTTTACATGGAGATCAAGGTTTGAAATGAAGCCTTCCCAAGGCAGAATGCAATCAGCCTCCAGCAGCCCAAGGGAATACTGCAGGTGTGTTAGGCAGGGTGAGACATGGGAAAGAAGATCCCATATCCTGGGAGGAGAATTTCAGGTGGCAGGATGCAAAGGTTTGAAGTGGTGCTTGGCTGAGGTGTTGGGGTTAATACCTTGCTTCTCACCAAGGAGGAAGTTGGTATGAATTGCCAGGCACTCAGAGCAGTGCTTGCCTCACCCTGCTTAGTCAGTGCTTGCAGCCCACTAGGAAGGAGTGATGCCTTTGACTCACGGCCTCTGCTTCCTGCAGCACCACACTTTTACTGGAAGTCTTTGTCATGTGCTGATTCGCCATAGCCCTCAGTGACTCCCCAAGGCAATATGAGGGGAGGGCTGCCTTCCCAGAATGAGGTGATGGGGCCACGGACAAGAGAGCAGCTCCAGGTGGCAATGCTGCAAGTGGAAGTTGAAGGTTGGAGGTGGCACTGTGTTGCAAGAACTGCAAGCTCAAGCATCCCTTCCCCCGGCCAAGAGCTTGATGAGGACTGACAGGAGGTAGCAGCCCTATGATGGCCCAGCTGGCTCTCATCCAAGCCTCCCCCCCCCCCCCCCCCCAACCAGAAAATAGTGCTGGCTTGTAAATAGGAAACATAGGGCTTTGTACTGTAGGTCACTGGTTCTCACCTAGCACCAGTGCATTGTAGCAGCGGGGATATTACTATCTGAGGACCAGTCAATGGATTGTACTGAGTGAGCTTTCTAGCCAGCCCTTTGCTGACTGTCTGCTGGGACAGGATGGGAAGGTGCTCTGGGATAAAGAAGGGTTGCCTTCTCCTGCCCATGCAGCATTTCCTCTTTGGAGAAATAGAGTGCAGAGCAGCCTTAGGGTCCACTTGAAATGAAAGATCCTTCCTAGAGGGTCTGCTCCATGGATGCTGCCCTTGTTCTGTGAAGGTTTGGGAAGTCTGCTCATTGAGCCATCACAAAGGCCCTCAGCGAGACCAAAGCCACGATTGTCCTAGGTGTTCTTCATAGAGAGAGATGAAAGAAAAGCAGATGACAGGGTGAGAGCAGCCACAGATCAAACAGCAGAGCTGAACACCAGACTACTAGCTCTTGCTGTCTGTGCTTCCACCTCCTTGCAAACAGCCCAGTTCTAGCTCTCTAGAAGGGCTGTGAACCTGAGGAGTGGGATGGGAACAGCCGTGCCTCTTTGCTCCTGGCATTCTCTCATTGCTGCTCCTCTCCTGACTTTTCGCACAGCTGTTTTGCTTCACCCTCAAGTCAAGGGGAGGGGAACATGCCCTATGGCAGGAGCAGGGAGGCTGGCAGAGCAGGGCTCTGGCTGCGAGTGCTGACACAGCACTGGGAAAGGCCTTCCTGCAATAAAGCCACGAAATCCCGTGCTCAGCAACAAAGCACAAAGGCTCTCAGTCATGGTGGAGCAGTCTGCTCCCACTGTCCCGCCCCGCCGGCACGTCAGCTAATCCCTGGTGAGGCTGCTGGTTCCCACACCTGAGCACCAGGCTGCTTCTGCCTGCTGTGCCCCAGCAGTTGGCTACTCACTGTGCACCCTGTCCCTCCAGGCCTTTGGGCTGGACCTTGCTCCAGCTCCTTTCTCAGCTCTTTTCCCACCACGTGTGCTTCCATTACGTGGCTTCAAGGACTCCCATCTCCTTTCCCTTGAGGCTTTATGTGACTTATCACAGCAGGTCGTGTTTCCTTCCTGCACGCCAGCTGGTTTCCATCACCAAGGAGCCCCTCAAGCTGCTCTGCAGGGCTTATTTCCTCAATTTGCCTTCTCCAGGTTTCAGCCCTACCCATTTTTCCATCTTTCCATCCTTCCCGTATCTCCCCAACACCATCACAACCCAGTGCCTGTGCTTTTTCCTACCTCTAGCCACTAGTTCCTTTTGAATGGCACCAGTGAATGCACCTAGGACCACGGTTCTGCCCTAGGAAAAACAGGTAGGTGGCCAAAGAGCAATACCTCAAAGCCCTGTGCGCCACAGAGTCATCTCTTTGCTCATCAGTGAGGAAAAAAAACAGAAGTCCTCCTGTGTACTGTCTCTCTAAAAGTGAGAGGGAAGGTACCCAGGCATGTCTGATGGCTTGAGATGGGGCTGGATTCATAGCCACTGTTAATTCAGAGCTTGGGTGGGGAAGTGAGGGCAGGAAAGAGCAGTACAGGAAAATGAAGTGTGGAGGGGTGGGAAAGAGGCATTGAGTAAGGGGAAGGCAATTCAGCTGGGAATGTCTGGAGACTTTATATCAATGGGCTGAGCCCCAAATGTATGGGTTCATTAAGGTTGGACCACCAAGGTCATCCAGTCCAACCATCAACCCACCCTCACCGTGCCCTGTGTATGCGAGTACTCTCTTTGCTTGGACTCTCCCTTGGATTTCTGCATTACCTTGGATATTGTTCGAAGAGCCCTGGTCCAGGGCTAAATATTCTCCCTATTAGAGCTCCCCAGGTGCTGAGGAGAGACTTAATGAAGAGCTGTGAAGAGGGGATCAAGATAGCAACCCGTAAGGAGCCTCATTTCCTAAACGAGGGGACTTGAGCCTGAAGAGATTCAGTAAAAAATACGACTCGATGGCACAGAAAGAGCACATCCAATCCTTCCCTCCCCAGGCTGCCAGCACGGAGCAGGAATAGGAAACGGGAGCTCTCAGGGCTCAGCTGCTGTGACTCAACCTTCATCCCGATGGGAACGCGACAAAGCCGAAACTCTGCTGACTCAGGTGTGATGAGGAGCTGCTGCCCCTGCCGGCCTCACCGCCCTCATTCCCTCTGTCCTGACTCAATTCGAGGCCCTTCTATCATTGGGCTCCCAGGGAATTAATTACCAACGGAGGCAAACTCTCTGCTCTGATGCCCGAGATGCGGTGACAGCCCCAGACCAAACCACATTGGTGGTGACCAGGCCTGGGATTTTTGTGGAGAAGATGAAGATTCTCGTTTTCCTGTAGTTTAAAGACTTGCTAACCACTCACAGCTTTCTGGCTGCGGTCTTTGCTTTCTTCTTGTCTTATCCTTGGGGTCTGTCATGCATTGCTGGCAGCTTTCATGAGCTCTTTCAGTTAAGAGAAACATTTTCTACTATTTGAAGTGGGAATGCCATGCTCTGCGCTGCTATAATTTGTCCAAAGATAGAAACAATTAACATTGTTTTGTGACCAGCAGGAAACCAGAAGTTCTGATGGCTCCTACCCCATCAGAGCTGGCAACTAGGAGTAATCCTGGCCACCAAAGCGGCATGGCACCCACCAAACATCAGGGACGGGCACCCTTTGTGCTGCCTGTGCTCCCTCTCATAATGGCTCTTCTCTTCTCTGAGAGGGATTTCGAAACTCCCAAGGAAAGAACAACATCTACAACACACACAGTGCCCCTGCCTGACTCCCAGCCTGCTGCTGCTGCTGCTGCTCAGCTTTCTTATCAAGGCTCGGTGCAGGGAACTCACTTTACATATTCCTCTCCTCTTCCAGCTTGGTGATCTCTGCAGCACACGGGCACCCTGCATCAGTCCTACCTGCACCCGCCTGCAGGAGCCGGTCTGCATGTTTATGAAAAGCCTTCAAAGGGCTTTTCTGAAGGTAACTAATTAATCCTCACACATCCCAGAGGCAGGTAAGTATTATTACCTCTGCTTTCAGGGATGGGGAAATCAGAGGTGCTGAATGACAAAGAAATGTGCCCAAGGCCACCCAGGTAAATCTCACTAGCATGGCTTGGGTTAGATGTGTGGGGCTCTGCATATTGGGGTGATGATTCTCACCTAAGGAAGCAGCATGCAGGCATTGTGGTGATGCTTCGCAGCCCTAAATGGAAAAGGTTGCCCTCATCTTTATGGCTGGGGAAACTGAGGCATGGGGTAATGGAGAAGCAAACGTGCTGACAGAGCCTGGAAGAGAAGCTAAACATGATCCACGTTAGCAGCTAGTCTGAAGTTAGCAAAGCATAGCTTGAGGATGGGGACCCTTGGGTCCAAAGCCAGCAGAGGCTGTGGGGAGATGGGCTCTGTGAGCCTCAGGGCTGCAAAACAAGCGACAGGACCACCCATAGGGCAGCCTGTGCTGACCTCAATCACAGCATCTGCAGGAGTGAGGGTCAGGCCCCCCATGGGGGGTCAAACTCCCTGCCTCTCTGGGAGGTGTGGGGCAGCAGCTTGGCTCTGCTGGGGGGGTTAAGGGAGACCAGTGCAGTTACATCCTTGCTCACAGCCAATGCTCAGGGCAGGAGGAGCAGCAATTCAAAGGGACTTAGGCTAAATGAGGATCCCTCCTGCAGGGAGGGGCTTACAGCACAGGGACTGCATTTGGTCACATCTCTCCAGGAGAAAAGCTCTCCTATTCTGGGGCAAGCAGGGGTAACTGGGGACTCTTCTGAATTTTATGTACTTGGTGATTGTAGTGCAATGGGAGAGGCCAGAAAACTTCTGGGAAGAAAAACTAGGGACTTTCTCATCCTTTGTTGTCCCTTCCATAGACAAGGTGGCTTTGTGCTTGCAGGTAGCCCCAGGGTGGAGCTGGGGTTGCTTGGAGCATCCAGGTGAATTTGATGCTGAATGACCTTTGAGGAGGTGGGATGAAATGCTCTGAGTGACTCATGGGGATCCTTATGGCACAAAGCTGTCCCTGCATGTGCACCCTCCAGGCATCTCAGCATCACCCACAGTCCCATGGATGTGTCAGCAAGTCCTATGCTGGGTTGCTGCTGTGTGGGTCGGGCTGGGGGCTCAGCATGCAGACAGAGGAGGTTCAGTATCACTATTTTTTTCCCCAGGCTGGGGGTGTTAGAGCAGGAAGGCTCTAAGGGATATCAGCAACTGTGACAGGGCAGCTACAAGGCTTGAATCTTGGTGGCACGCTTCAGTCACGTACTGCCTCTAAATCCCACTGTTCCCAATGTCTAGGTTTATGATACAGACAAGCCAGAACCAAAAAACCAATCACTTCCCTATAAAGATCTATTAACAGGCAACAAGATGGGGCAAGCCGGGAGTCAACATCCCATTTCCAGCCTCATAGTGGAGAAACTGTGCCCAGAGACGGAGGGTTAAATAGCTCAGTTGGCCCTAATTGGTGCATTTCATTGACTTTCATAGCTACTACATTGACTGCTGTTGTAACTGCATCAATGCTGGGCTCCCCGCTTCCTTCCTACACACAACAAGCTGTGCTCAGATGGGAGCAGCAGGCTCCGAATTTCCACCCTCGCAGAGAGAACCCCATCAATTCATCCTGGGCTGCTCCAGGGGTTGGCTGCTCCCCTGGGACGTCAGGTCCAAGCTGAAATGGGGGGCTGACAAAGTTGCCACAAAAATGGGAAGCATGACGGGGGGGAAGGGGGTGAACCAAACCTAGTGGAAAATCTCCCATCGCAGCATGTTGTTCTGATTGAAAATGTCATTTGGTCCAAGCCAAAACTATCCACTGGAACGTGCTGATTTTGACAAAACTCAATTTACAAAATAGAAAGGCCCGCAGATAAGGCTGAAATGGTTTGTGCTAACCTTGGAACGGAATGTTTCCTTTTCTTTTTTTTTTTTCTTGTGGTGTTCTTTTTGCCCGCTTTAAATCCAGTTCTCTTTTTATTATTTACATTTAAAGCCTCGGATTTATTTTAGAACGACTTCCTCTGTATTCTCACTTCTTCCAAAGGGAGCACAGCACAACGCTGAGCGGAGCTGCAACCAAAACCAAATGCTTTGGTTGTAAGGCGATGGGATGCTTTGAATAAAGCCAGACCGATGCTGTCTTCTGAAATTTTGTTTCTGTGTAAATTCTCAAAATGTCAAGTTTGTTTCCAAGCAGAAACACCCAGTCATCTCCATGGCCAAGCTCTCCAAGAGCTCTTGAGCCCAAAGAGCAAGCTGCTCCTTCCTGCTGGTGCATCTCCCCACCTGGTCCTGGCTGTCATTATCCCATCCCTGTCCGTTTCCCTGGTCGGGAGCTATTTGGGGCTGTGCGGTGCATCTCTGTGCTCCCCATCCTCTCCTTGGAGCTGACAGACGGATCTGCTCCCACCCTCCACCTGCCCACTGTGCCCACCTCCTCCTCCGTCTGCTGTTTGTGTCTTCCCACTTGCTAACAGCTACCCTTCAGGCTGCTCAAGAGAACGCGTGTTCTTCTCAGATGAAGGGGGGTGGGGGGGGGGGGGGGGAAGAGCAATAACACAAAGCAGACTAACATGGTTTTTTTAGCAGACACGACAACGTGGGCACAGTTCCTGCAGAAAACTCCATGCTTGGGTATATAAACACTCTAGGCACCTTACTGCCAGGAACTCTTTGTGCCGTTCAGGTGACCCAAACTTGTACAGCCAAAACAGAGGATGAAGCAGGAGGACTGGAACAGGTTGCCCAAGGAGGCTGTGGATGCCCCATCCCTGCAGGCATTCAAGGCCAGGCTGGATGTGGCTCTGGGCAGTCTGGTCTGCTGGTTGGCGACCCTACACATAGCAGGGGGTTGAAACCAGATGGTCATTGTGGTCCTTTCCGACCCAGGCCATTCTATGATATGATTCTATGACTTGCATGTGGGATGTGACAATGGATGTACCAGCACAGATCCCACAGTGGCTGCGGACCACTGCATGACCACCACATCAATGAGAAGTAAGGGAAGGAGAAGCAGTGCAGAATGAATCCATGGGAGACGAGAACAGCTCTGCAAAGGGATGGGGTGAGCCTGGTGGGGGCTGCCCTCGGTGCTTCACAACCTGCTGGTACAGCAGGAGGGCTGAAAACTGCACAGCAGTTGGGGTGTCCCTTGTTTGCCACCCCTGCTCTACAGCAGCCGCTGTGGGAGCTAACAGCTGTGAAGAAACATCCTCACTTGTTGCTATCGCCAAGGTGATAGATAGAACACAGCTGGATGCTCGAGTACCTAAGGAGACAGATGGAAGGATATAAATAGTGCACAAAGAGAGAGGACAAAAAGTACCATCCTCAGTTCCGTGTAAAGTGACCAGAATAGTAGTGGAGAGGCTTCCAGAAATAACCAGATGAGTACTGAATGAATGCAAATGGAATCTTAAAAAGAGGGGGGAAAAAAAAAGAAGCCAGGGAAACGGGATCAAAGAGGGCTGCTTAGTTTGTCTGAGCTGCGTTTCTCCCATCAGGGAAGGAGTGCTCGTGTCATCTGGATGCCACAAATGGTTCTGGCTGTGAGATACAGGGATGCTTCAGTGGGGCAGGCAGGGAGAGGAAGATAAGTCTCCAGATAAGTGTCATTAACTCCTATTAGTGTGTGTCAGAGAGTTCAGAGGGTCAACCCTTCAGATAAGGGTGGGAGCCCCGTGGGCTGTGTCCAGCAGCAGATTCCTGTCTGTGCTAAATGGGAAAGGAGGCAAAGTTTGGAAGAGAGATCCCAGTTGTGGGCATGGGGATGAAGAGAGCAGCACAGGATATGTTGTCCTAGCACAGCGTTGGGCAGAAATAGATTGACTTGCTAATTAGAAGTAAGGCTGGGCACTGAGAAATGGCCATTTCACTGGAGGACCCGTGCTCAGCAGACTGGCTGATCCAAACAGAGGGAATAATGCTTCAAGGCATAGCCTTGTGCCCTGCCTGGGTACCCCACTTATATAACCTTTTCTTAAGCCTCAGAACGGAGTGTTTTCCTGGTTCTGGTGGGGCAGCAGCCTTGGGGCTTTGCCCCTTTCAGTCTAAGATGGAAGGAACAGATCCTTGGGGCTGAACCTTCAGCAGATCAACAGCACAGTGAGTATCCAGCCCACAGGTGATGGAAACAACTCAGAAGGATGGGAATGCTGCGCCCCAAAGGGAAAGGAAAGGGCTTCATTTAGGGGTGTGACAGCTTCCTTCAGGAAAGATCTCATCAGAAGGAAATGACACCCCTGAACTGGAGAATAGCTGCTGCTTTGCAGGGCTGAAGGCAACCAGAAAGGCCAGCCTGATCCCATCCCTGTGGCTGCTCCCAGCCCAAACGGAGCTCCCAGTGCCAAGGGAAGGACTGAGGCAGCAATAGGAGCCCGAGAGGAAGTTTACAGTGATCTCAAAGCAGTGAGCGTGGCCTTTCCTGCATCCCATAGGGAATGAACAGCTCATGGGCCAGCCTGCGTGGGGCCTGGAGGGCTGACATCTCACTGGCACAGCGTAAATCCAAACTAATTGCACTGTTTGCTCTGGGAATACTCCCGATGCACTCAGCATAACTGAGAAATACTCCAACCTCTCCCATTGCAAATGCTCTGCTCTTCCACATCCTCCTAGCTAGGATCTGCATAGTTGTTTTTTTGTTGTTGTTGTTGTTTCCCCTCTTATCTCATATTCCTTTTCCTTCCATTGTCCTCATTCTAGGAAACCAACAAAAAAGCAGGCAGATTTGAGATTCTGCCTTCGCTCTGTTCCATGAAATCCTTGCATCCTTCAGACTTGCCTTGCAGCTAACGAGCGCTCCGGACCAGACGATGAGGTAAGGGTCCCTTGGGCAGGAAGGCGAGCTATCTGCAGGCAGCTGTTGGGCTGCAGGGCGAAGCCATTTTAATTACCTGGCAGCAGAGCACCAGCCGAAGAATGGTCAATGTGTAAAAGCAAGCCTTGCTGCTCCAGTGGGGCTGGGATGTCTGCAGAAGGCTGCCTGCTGATCTTGGGCTAGATTAAATTCTTCTGTGAGGGCTGACCACAGCTTTACGGCAGTGGGGTTGGGTTGGGGCAATGCCTGTGCCCCCAAAGCAGGGCAATTGCAGCACCCTAAGCAAGACCTGTGACTCCAGCAGGAGCTGAAGCTATTGCTTTTCCATCCTTAGCGTTGCAGAGGTCAGACCCCACCTCCTCCAAGTCCTAGAGTTCCAGGAGCCCATGGGTTCTGTCATCCCCAAAAGGGACACTGCTGGGCCATGTGCTGTGCTTGGAGTTCAGCACAGTGCCTGGCCTCCTACACCTCAGGTCCTACTGTACCCCCAACAGGCTGCTCACACCTCTAGGCTCCATCTGTCCCCATGCTGCCCTGGGCTCCATGCCTCCTTCCCCACTCTCTCCCATGGGATCCAGGGGCCACAGCATTCTCCTTCTCCTCCATACAAGGAGCCGCACCCCAACCCCATCAAGCTCTGACTTGTTGGAAGAGCTTGGGCTGGTTCTGGGCAGGACATGCTGGAACCTGCCTCCTCCTCCCGGCCCTTGGAGCAGTGACACGTAGGCTGCTGGGCACGCTGGATGCAGCTGTGCACTGCAGGATCCAACCCTCAGACTTTGGTGTGGAAAAGGTGCAGGTCTGTGAGTCACCTGCATTCGGCAGGTTTTTGCTCCCTTCCCTTGCTCTGGGGATGGACGTGGTCTCCAGGTTCCACTCCTGCCCCTCTTGCTCCAATAACCAGCAGCAGCTCTTGTGGGGACAGATGGGAGCTCGGATCAGACCCCAGGGCAGATGTATGTGGCTGCAGCCATTGGATCCCCCACGGCCAACTGAGGGGGACATCCTGGTGCCATCTGGTGTCCTTTGGTCCCAGGGACCAAGGGACATTAGGGGAGGTGCATGCTGCACCACTATCAGGGCTCAGTACAAGTGTTTCTGACTTGCACAGCTACAAATCCCCCCCCCCCCCCCCCCCTTAAATGCCATGTTTGTTCTCCAATCCAGCACAAGCATCCTAGCTGGGCTCTCATATGGGCAGCTGCCCCCACCGCTTCCCCCAGTGGAGCTCAGGCGAGCACGACACAATGCATAATTAGGTTAATGAGTTAAGCACGGATTTTAATTGGGATTCCCTGATTTACTGGTCTGTCTCCTCCTTTTGTTTTACTGCTGGTGAAGGTTCCTAAAAGCTGCCCTTGCTAATGGCTCTGATATCAGAAAGGTCTTACGGATCTTTAATTGTATTTAATCATCAAGGTAATTAATGATCCTTGAGCAAAATGGAGATTGCATCTAGAGGAGTTCCAGTCTTGCCCTTCAGCTTCTGTTGTGTCTGGGTAGAGGAATCCTGCAGACATGTAGGAAGTGGGGGGGGGGGGGGGGGGGGGGGGAGGAACAGGGAAAGACAAAGGGATGAGAGGAGAGGCATAAGAAGGGTTGGGAAAAGGGCTTGAAGATGGAGGAGCTGGATGGAGGAGAGTGGAATGGAGAGGAGAAAGGGAAACAATCCTATTCCTTCTCATCACCTTACGTGAACGCTGTGACTGATGTGATGGGGGAACCCTCAGCCACAGCTGCAAGGAGCCCCATGTCCTCCTCTCCTCTGCCCTTCTTATTGGCTACCACGAAATGCCCAGCTCTGCCATTGCTGGGGGGTGGTTGGTCACCCCACACCTCCAACCCCAGCCCTGCACTCATGCTGCAGCAGGTTCATTCCCGTAAGCCAGAGCCACCTGTTTCTGCCATTCCTCTTTTTCCATCTCTACTTCCCTCTGGCACCGTTTCACTGCAGGAAGACTTCTCCCAAGCTCAAAGCCCCGTGAGGGAGCAGCAGCAAGCTGCAGCACGTCTCCAGTCCCAGCCACAGTCAACGTCTTCATCTCTCCCAGCGTGCCCAGAGCCGGTCCAACCGGCACCAGCTGCCTGCTCTGACTCGCCCCAGAAATCCAGCTTCAGTCAGATGGCAGCAGGGAAGCAAGCAGGGCCACGGGGTGAGTCCTTGTGGCTTGGGACCTACAGAGCCATGCACACCATAGGCACGGGGCTGTGCTGGCTGGCTCCCAGCCCCCTAAGCTCAAGGAGGTGTTTTAGTATAGAGGAACCATTGCTTTTCCCTCCTGCAGCCCTAGCAAGGTCTAAGCATGGTGGCTTTGGTGCAAGGACTGAGGAGCAAGGTCTGGTAGGGTGATGCTCAGGGCTGCACAGGGGAAAAATGCAGCAGGACCCATTAACAAGGCTTCCTCTCTGCTTCCTTTTGTAGTGGGCTTTCTGCAGCAGTGCACAAGGAGCCCTGACACAGTGCTGGAAGGAGCCTGGTCTTATGCTGTCACCACGGATCAGCCATAGTGCAGCTCTAGTTGGGAGCCAGGTGAGCTCTGGGAGCTGTGAGTTGCAGAGACAAAATGGTGAGCTGGGCATGCAGTGCCAAGTGGGCAGAGAAGGGGCGCTCAGTGGAGCAGCCCAAAGTGATGGTGCAGGGCTGGGGGCTGAGCTCCTTTCCAGGTATAGCTCTCCTTGGAAAACTGAGGCTCCCATACCATGAGAAAGGGCCTATGTTGAACAGGTAGGGCTGGGAACCTGCCCCTTCCTGCTCCGGAACAAGCCTGCTTGCCAGGCAGGTTTCAGCTTGCTGGGGCTGTCAGCTTGGCGGCTCTCACTTCTAGTGGTTTTTTCCTTCTTTATTGCCTACATATCCACCCCAGGGCTTGAGAAAAGGCTGCCTCCTTTGCAGCATTAGCAAACGTGGCAATTTTCCCCGCTCGGAGTATTTCATATATGGGCCCTTTTCTCCCACGCTTACTCCTTGTCCCATAGCACTGGGTTACCAAAACCAAGCAAATAAGGATACGAGGTGTGAAATACAGGGAGAGGCAGAGCTGGGAGCTGCAGATGAAGGGGTGCCTCAAGGAACAGGGGATACCGAGCAAGCCAGAGTGGTGCACAGAGAACAGGAAGGGAGGAAGTCGCAGCTGGCGTGTGCCTGCCCATAGCAATGGGCTGCAGGAAGTGTTGAGAGAAAGGGAGGAAGGAGAGGGCTGACAAACCAGGATGTGATGGGGTTTATAGTGTGCTCAGTGCTGCTCCCCCAGAACCTGCTCTCCTGCAGGCAGAGCGGGGTCTGTCACCCCACTGTGCTGCTCCCAGTCCTGGGAACTGGCCATGCTGATTGCAGCAGCAGCAGTGAAGATGTGGATCAGCCCTCTCCTCCCTCCCAAGGCAGAAGATTGTGTCACTTATTCCCCTGTAAACAGAGCAGCCAAAAGAGAAGCCCAGCCCAGAAATGAGAAACCTTCCCGGAGCCGCGGAGCAGTGCTGGGGCTCCATCATGTGAGCTTGGCTGTGTGACAGCTGCCTCGTGCTGGAGCACAGCACCCTAACCCTACAAACAGCAGCAGGTCCTCGTGTCCTGCTTTGCCCTTGTGCTTCCCAACCTGGGTTCAACGCCGCTACTTGCAGCAGTGGGGTTCAGAACACACTGGCTGTGCTTCAGATGAATCAAAATGCTCCTCCAGAGCCCTGCTGGGAAGCAGAGTGCTGTGTTGGGTGATGTGGTCAGCAACACCTGCTGCACCCAGTCCATCACATTTAAAATAAAACAACTGTCCTCTGCCTGCTGCAACCAGATATCTGCAATGAGAGGTGCTGGTTAACATTAACAACAGTGGGGCCAGGAGAACCTGATGCAGACAGAGCTCATCCGCTTGCTGACTTCTACCTGTGTTACAGCACAGCTCTGTTCCAAGCAGCAAACCGCTGCTGGTTCTGGGAGCCAAGGCTGGGAGCATGCAGTCAGTGGGGCTGTGTTGCACCAAGAACAGCCCAGGGCTCTCTGTGCAGCTGCTCAGTGTAGCACAAGTGCCTTCTCTCTTCTCTTCCCTACTGACCCTGCAGTGAAACGTCTGCACAGCATAAACACTGATGTGAAGATGTCCGGCATCTAAAAGCACCACGAGAGCCCTTCCTCATCAAAGAGCCCGAATGCCTTTGTTTGCTGCTGCCTGCTGAGGAAGGATCAGCCCCAAGGACCCTTGCAGTGCACACAGAGCTTGTTTGAAAACCGATCTCAATCCGCTGCCTTCGTTTTGGTTTTCTATCATGTAGTAACAGAGCAAAAGATGTTGGAGGGCTGCAGGGAAGTTAATGGGCACAGCCTACAAAACCTCGCCGAGATGCTGTGAAACCTTTGAACCACTGCTCAAATAGATTTTTAAATAGAGTCCCAGGCCTCGATGCACTCAAGGTGATGAAGGAAATGAACCAAGAGTTTTGACGGTGCTGTGCACGGAGGATAAATGGCTTTCTCATTGATAATGCCAGGGGCTGAAGCCAAGGGATTCATCAGCACATTCGGGCATCCCAGGGGACTGCAGGACTCCGTCCATCCCCTTGTTAAATCACACATTGCCAGGAGTGGGTATGAGGGAATGTGAGGGTTGCAGCATCTTGCTGCAATTCAGACCACAAGCCCATCTTGCAGCCCATAAAGCTCCTGAGCATCTCCAGAAAATGACACCAACCTATGGATGTGGCTGCAGGGAGGTGAGAGGAGCAGTGCTAACCCAGCTGTGTTTGTTCCAGGGGAGGAATCTGCTCTCCCCATTCTGATGCTGTGAGGACCTGAGCTGCTTCCCATCCAGCCAGGACTGCAAAGGAGCATGCATTTAGCAACAGCAGCAACCTGAAGATCCTGCTGTGCTCCATCAGGTCTGCTCATAGCACATCCAACATCCCCTGTATGACCCTGTACCTCCCCACCCAGCTAGCAACGTCTTGTTGGCAAAAACAGAGGCAGAAAGACATGAGGTTTCTCGCCCATAACACATGGTTGGAGCAGGACGAAGAGCAGTTTGATTGCAGAAGTCCTATCAATAACCAAACTCCCGATCAAACCCTGCACCAGGGGACCACCGCATCCACCTGATGCAGCACTGAGCCAAAGTTTTCCTCCCTCGTTGCTTCAGCAAAACACAGGCAAATCCCCTAAAGATGGCCACGACCCATTGTGCAATAGGCGACCTATATTCAGGCCACATACCGCAGGAAAGCAACAACAAAAGACAGCAGCAGCTCTTCCCTGCCCCCTTCCCCTCTCCCTGCAGATGTCTGCTGGCTAATCCGCGGGGGCACCAGGACCAACCCCCCCCCCCCCACCCCGGCTCGGTCAGCGGTGTCACAGCAGCTCCCGCAGCCCCACCCTCATCCCTACCCCCACCATCTCATCACCTTCATCCCCACCCTCATCATCTTCACCATCCCCATCTCAACCTTATCTTCATCGTCCCCACCCCTACTCCCATCCTCATCATCATCCCCACCCGCCATCCCATCCCCCTTCTCACCCCTATCCCATCCCTACTCCCATCCTCACCATCATCCCTGCCCCCCATCCCAGCCCCCTTCTCATCTCCCCCCTCCCCCCCCAATCTCCGTTCTCATCATCTCCATCCCCACCCCCCTTCTCCTCCCCATCCTCTCCCCCTCCCCCCGCACCCCACAGCCGTGCAGGGGTTGAGGCGGTGCAGGGGAGGAGGAGGTTTGATCGCGGCTCACGCCGTGAGCAGGAACAAAGCGCCGGGGCCAGGAATGCGGAGCAACCAACAGCATTTCTATGCTAATGAGCGCTCCGATCAGATCCCACCGCCTGTGGCAAATGGAAGTGAAAATCCAGGCTTGAAAGGACACAACTTTTATGGCCGACGGAGCGTCGCTGGGGCTCCTACACCGGTCCTGCTCCCTCGGTTTTATTTTTAATTGACTTCCACCGAGCTGAAGTACTGCGCGTTCCAAATGGAAACAGCTGTTGGAACTGAAAATCAGCATCGTAAAGCGCGGACGTGTGCAGTTTCGTGCCGTTCACTCCCGAGTGCTCCCCTCCCATCGCTCAGTGGCCTGACCCGAACAAAGGATGCTCCGGCACGGGATTAACCCCTCCTGCATCCTCACGTGCTGTGTAGGATGGGCTGCATCCTGCACCGAGCATCCCATGTGGCACTGCAAGGTGTGTAGGATGGAAGAAATCCGTCCCATGTGCCCTTCAGGGCATGGAAAGGACCTCATCTGCTTCTCCTTTGGTATCTCTGTAGAAACTGGGACTCAGGATCGCAGCAATGGAAATACTTCTAAGAAAGACTGTAAAATCTGCCCCAAACTGTGCAGAATTCCCATGCCCTGTCCTGTTAAGGGGACAAAACACCAACTTGCTGCCAAGAGCGCTGGTCTTCTCTTGGTTTCGGATGGATTGCTGCATTTTTTTATGCCCATGGAGATTATGGGGCAACCGATGCCTCCAACCACCACCTGCCCATCGCCCTGCTCCCCATCCTGCCAGCCATTCCCCACGCAGCTCAATGGCACCAGTGCTACATCAGCGGGGCAGAAGCAAACGCCCCACCTTTGCACAACCATCCAACATCAGCTCAGCCACTCAGGGCCCTGCTCCCTCAGCAACAAGACCTGACAAGGCTCTGGCCCCTGGAGGTGGACTGCTGGACACCCTGACCTCATCCAGTCACTGCTTCTTAGCAGGCGTGATGTTCTGATCAGCAGGAAGCAGAGCTGACGTGCTGCTGCTTGGTCCCTCTTTGCAAACAAGCCATGCCCTCCTACACACCAAAAACACCAGCTGGCGAAGCTTTGGCCATCCCGCTGCTTGTTCTCAAGGGATAATGATCCAAAGGCCTCGTGTTGCAAAATAAACTGGAGATCCCCATGGATTGCCAAATTCCTGAAGTCAACAAGGAAACGTTGCACACGGGAGAAACCTGGGCTGCGCAATGCAGAGGGGCGAAGGGGGCTGGGAGTGAGCTCTGCTGACGTGGTGCTGAGGGCTCTGGATGAGCACAGAAGGTGCTCTTTTTGTGGAGAAAAGCAAAGCAGCCATCCAGATGGCCCAGCCACGGAGCCCAACCGTAGGTGCCTGCTGCAAACATTTCTGTAGGTGGCCGGCGTTGCTGATGGGGGAATTAAAAGCTCAGCTTTTCTCCACGGGGAGATTGCAGCAAGCTTTCTGCACTAAGGGCAGCAAAGGGCCTGGATGCCCGATACCAACAGAGCCGGAGGGAGGACCTGCTAGCAAAACCAGACCTTGCTGCAGGAGGGTTATCCCCTCCTGGGTGCCATAGAGCAGAACCCAACCGTGTGAGCAGACCTGCAATAAAACCCTGAGAAGGAGGAGCGAATGCGGATAGCACCTCTTGTATAAATACTATTTCTCCCGCTGGGTGCCAGTCACTTCAGATGCTTTGGTGTTTTTAAGGTGGTTTGCTGGGAAGAGAGGTGTTTAGAAAGCCTGTCACTAAGCAGCGTGCTGCAATCTTAAAATAACCAATTAATTAAAAAAAACTGGCCCTGAGCTTGTTGGGCCCTAAAAACAACAGAAGTGGATTTGTACGCCTTGGCAACCAACCGAAGGCCTCCGATTAAATATTAACTGCTTCATTCAGACCACAAGCAACATGCACAGCTATTTACTGCTCCAAAAGCAGCTGCAAACCAAACAAACCTATCCAACGACGGGCGGTGTTGTCCACACCAGCAAGTTTCCCATGTGTGCCTGAGTCAGCGTGAAGCCAGGAGGCATTTCAGCACACGTTTCATTGGGCTCAGCACTCGGGCCCCTGACTGTGGGTGCAGCTCTCCAGGCTGAGCATGGCTGAGCTGCAGACAGCCCCATCCGCGGGCTGCTGACGTCAATGGTCGCCTCTTTGGGTCCCACTGCATCAATTCGGTGGCTGTCTGATTTATTTGCCTTTGGTCCACTTCTCAAAGCCCAGTGTGGGACCAGCAGTGGCTTGACAGTGATTTTTAGGGATGCAGAAGTCCGTGTGGATGCCCTTGCTCAGCCCTGGGTGGTGGCAGTGGGGAGAGACGCACGGGATATCAATGGAAACCAAAGCCAAACCAATGCCACAGGCTAAGACAGCCCATTCCTTGCAACCCAGGCCAATGCCCCAAGCCAAAACTGCCCATTCCTTGCAAACCCAGTCCATCTGCAGTGACCCAGCCAGTCTGCAGCAATTCTCTTTGTCCCATTAACGGCTAGGTAATGGTACCACCCCTCTCTTGCTCTGTGCCAACTTTGAAGGCTCTCCCCCAGGCTTCCCAGTGTCATTTGATGCCCCGGAGCAACAGGACAAACGGTGATTGTTCCCTATCTTATTTCTAATTATGATTGGGAGTAAGAAAGCAGCTGTGCTCCTGGTTAGGCCCCCAGCCAGCCTCACCCCTCCCCCCATTTCACAGACATACACACTCGGGTTTCTGATGCACTGAGATCAAATAACCCATCACTCAGGGTAAGATATTATCCCCTATTACCAATTCAATGCAAACAGCTCTCATCTTCCTCAGATTAAAAGCCAATTAAAGAGCATTGCTTTTCAAGGGGAGAGGAAACTGAGAGGTGGGGTTGGTTTTTTTTGGTGTTTTTTTTTTGGTGGTCTCTGGCAGCGTCCCTCACAAGTGCTACGGAAGGGCTCTTTTAAAGTCACATTGATCTTGCTTGGAATATTTTGTGCCTCTTGTCTTCACAGGAAAAGGGAAACACGGAAAGGCCAACAACAGAACCTCAACAACTCGTGTCCTAAAAAAGGAGAAAAGGAGGAACTTTGACTTGCTGGAGGATCAGTGGTGTTTGCTTGAGTCAGCAATCGGTGTTGTGGGTTTCAGAGCTGTCTCGGGGCAAGGCAGCCTTACTCTCAAGGTGAAAAGCAAGCTCATAAATCTGGGAGAAACTTCAAGCCCAGAATGTGCTGATTCCCCACCGCACGGAGGGCAGAGCCAGCGGGAAAAGGGCACTGGCACTGCAAATAGAAATTGGGATGAGCGCTGGTAAATCGCGAGTCACAGAGGAGGAGGTGACATTCAGCCCCGGATCTGGGCTTTGAGAGGAGGGAAAAAGTGATTTGAAGCCAGCTCTGTGCTCACCAGGGCCGCGAGGCTGATTCTCTGCTTCCCACCGCTCACACCAAGGCTGTCTGCAAGCAGCTCTGGCCTCAAACACCTCCTCGTGCCCTGGGTGCAACACATCCAGCAAAAGACAGAGAACCCACTTGCAGCCTGAGGGCACTGAATGCCCCAGGCTCACCGCTTGCAGCTCCTGCTTGCTGCTCTTATGCACCAGTGCTGGGTTTGGAAGAAGGGCAGAGCACTCCCATCCACTTCACTGGGGAGGTAGGTGACCTAATGAGCTCCTGTGCAACCTGAATTATCTTCTGTTTCTGCGAGGATGCTAAAGTAGCACAAAAACATGTCTGTCAATCTGTCAGACTGCATTTTCGTCTGTCACACGTTAGCCCAGATCTTCCTGTCTACAAGCAGATAGTAATTTGTTGCTTCCTCTTCTGTTTGCTTTTTAAAAGCCGTTTCCACCTGGATTATACACAGACGCACATCCATACACAAACAGCAGCCAACCCCTTTCTATGGGCTCATTCTTTATCCTGGGTTTAACGAGGCAGACCAGGAGCAGCGTGCTCTGAGCAGTGACCCCCCCCTGCCTGCAGCCCAACCCTCCGCTGGTGCAGAGGCAAAGCAGGGGGCCGGGCTGAGCCTCCCTGGCCCTGGGGAGCCCATCCCAGCCCATGCCAGCCCGCACTTGCCCACCTGCAGAACGTTCCCATGCAAGCACAAGTTTTGCATGGGGAGAGGAGGGGCCCAAATGCAGCAAACCCCAAATCTTGCTCCCACCATCCGGGCTGAGCGTGAGCACCAACACTTTGGAATCCACCCTATGTCCCGTGGTTCAGCTTCAGTGACCTCTGAGATGATTGCACTGGGAGCCCAATAGGCAGAACGCAGGGAAGTGGTGGGATGTGGACACGGCCATGGGGGGGAACAACGGGGACACAAAGCAGCTTCTTGTTGGGCACACACGTGGCTGTGATGGGTGCGGTGGGGGGCTGGAATGCTGCGTGGCCATTCCTATCCTTCTCCCTTTCATTTCCACCCTGGAAAAGGAAGACTTCTCCCCGCTTGTGTGCTTTCTTTCCCAGCGTTCTCCCAGCTGCAGCTCATGAAACCCCGTCTCAAGCCACCCCGTCGCCATGGCAACGGGCCGAAAATGAACAGATGGTGCTGGATGGCCGAAGCCCCATGGAGGGGGGGCAGCACGGCGTGGGGAGTGAGCACCCAGGGGACAGGGATGTCATCCTTTGGCCACGGCGAGATGTCTGCACAGCGTCACCCCAAGGTGGCCCTGCGGGTGGGGGGCACAGATGTAGCGCCCTCCTAATGAGGTGGCACTCGCTGAGAACCATTCTTCATGGCTTGGATTTCCCCAGCTTCAGGTGCTCACAAACCCGTGGAGCATCACTAAACCTCACCCCACATTTCGGGGCATCGCAAAGCATCCCCCAAATGGATTCATCCTGAGCAGGCTGAGTGGTGAAGACCAAACTCAGCACTAATCTTCCCGTGGATTAATTGTCCACGTGGAGCTTCGGAGCAGACGAACACTCAGATCCTCCCAGAGGTCCCCACCACCCCTGAGATGGGATGCAGGATCCATCTTTTGCTTGGGGGATGCTCAGAGCTGAACCCACTCCCCCTGCTCCCCGTTCCTGTGGCCCTGGCTCAGGCTGACAGGGATCCTGGCCTCAGGGGGGGGCCCAGCCCGGCCCAACCGGCTCCCAACCCACACCCGTGAGAAGAGCCGGGCCCCTCCTGCCTCCCAGGTGTGGCCCTGCCCTGCGGGCAACCGCTGCTGCCAGCCGGGATGCGGCTGTGGCTGGGAGTAGGGGAGCAGGGGGTGGATCTGCAGCTCGGTTTGCTGGATGCCCGCAGCATCCCTCATCATTGTATTTTTTGTTTTGTTTTGTTTTCTGCTCGTTTTGGGTACGGACCCCTTGGGAGGTCGTGGCTCAGTGATGTTCCAGGTGATGCTTTCCCCAGCTGAGAGGCAGACAGCAGCTCCCAAGTCCAACTCTTTGGGCTCCTCCACCACCAACCCCCAAGGACAGCCTCCCAACAGCCAGAACCCCCCTCCCCCGTCAGAGGGAAGCACACAGCCCCCAGCAGCCCTGGAGCTGCTCCAGCCCTTTCTTCCCCAGCCCGGCAAGCCCTAACCCACAGCTCTGCAGAACAGGTTGGGTGCAGCTCTGCTGTGCCAGCTTCCCACGCACAGCCCTGCCCGCCCGCACCCCCCACCCCAATGGCCCTTCTCTTTTTTTTTTCTCTCTCTCTTTTTTTTTCCGGATCAAAGCTGCCTCCCCTCCCTGTATTACAAACATTATTCAGCTCGAGATAAGATGCTCTCCAGCAGCTCTTTATTAATCCCATTGGAGGCAGAACAGAGGCAGCGAGATAGGGACTCAGCGTGGCCAGGACAGTGACAAATGTCCCACAGAACACCTTTGCAAAAGACAAGTACATTGTTTTGTGTGGGTTTGGGTTTTTATTTTCAGCCAGAAAGTCTCATGGGAACTGTGGGTAATAATTAACAATTATTGAACTTTACACCCACCATCCCTCTCTCCATCCTGGCTGGCTGCTATAATAACTCACCCAGCACTGTGCTATGGCAGAGCTGTTCCTTTGCTTTCACACCTGAGCTCGCACCCCTAACCTTGAAATACCATCGAGGTCCTTGCACGTGGCTAAAATCATCACTGCCCAGCAGACGGATCAGTGCTGTGGCTTTTACAGCACAGGGGCTCCAGTTACTTGCATCCTGGTGCTGGGAAACTTGCTCACAGCCACCTAGGAAATAGCCAGCACACGCACGGCGCTGACTGCACATACCCAAGGATTTGCTGGCGTGCAGCCATCCTTCCTTCTTGCAGCATGGATTCCCAGCAGACACCCCTCACCTGCCTTCACCCCCCTCGCCAGATAAGGACTGCAAACCAGAAGTGACCCAAATGCCAAAAGAGCAGAAACCAGGCAGGGAAACCAACGGACCACGTCCACCCACTGCCATAACTCCAACCCACACACCGTGCGCTCAGCAAGGTAAGAAACCAGGCCCGGTGTTTGCACGGGCAGAGCAGTCGTGCACCAATCTGTGCACAACAGTTGTGCACCTATCTGTGTGGAGCCATTTTCTACAATCCCTGGGCAAAGAGCTGCCTGATTTTGGCTGTTTGGAAAAAGAAATACGAAATAAAGGAGAAGGTCATCTTGCCCTGAGCTTGTGCAAAGCGGCGCACGCTGGACAGGTTGTGCAAGGTGCCTGCAGATGCGTGGCAATGTGAGCAGAGCAAAGAGGAAAGGCACGTGGAGGTGAAGGGAGCTGGCCAAGGGTATTCCAGGGAGCGTGTGGCAAAGCCAAGAAGTGCTGCCAGCCCTTCGGTGTGCAGCCTGCCTTTGCCATCACCTCCAGGCCAAGCTTTCCCTTGAACTAAAAGCTGATTCACGCCACTGGAAGTCAGCGTTGTGGCTGCACATCCTCCTGCTTCCCCGTGTGTGAGGTGCTCTGCAGGCATCAGGACACCGAGAGCACAAAACAGACAGAGAGCTAAAAAGGATGCTTTTAGCCTTATGTTTCAGAAGCGAATATAGAACCAGTGAAAGGCTTCAGATCAATAGTAGCCAAGCTGCGAATCGGAGTCCACCCCCTAAGCCACAGAGAGGGTACAGCTGAGACAGCATCTGCACAGACAGCATCTGCACGGAGCATGCCTAGAGCTGACCTTGAGGAGCTGCCTTGAAGTGCAAGTGCTCCTTCCTCCTTCCTTCCCTCTCTCCATCCTCACCTTTCCCATGCAACCCTTGTTCCCAGCTGGGTTACATCACTCGGAGAAGAAGCTGAGTCCTGACAAACTCACTCCACACCGCAGGTTTGCAGCACATCCCAGTGCCATCCCACTGCACGCATTTTGAGACAAACCTTCTGCAACAGCTCATTCCTTAGGCTGGCATTCCCAAGATGCTCTGCCCCACACAGGTCCTCCTTCCGTCCTGCTGCATCCCAAGGGCAGAAGCCCCCATCCCTCAGCCCCATCCCACACCTTGCTGCTGCTCCCTTCCTCTTTGCACAGCCCAGCCTGCCCTGTAAGCTCAGCCAACTCACAGAGCCAGGCACAGTATCAGGCAGATACACAGCGGTGATGGGCCCATGATTTGTTGATCATTAACACAGAGCACTAATGCAGGGCTGAACTACCCAACGAGGCAGGGATCGGACCTCCTTGCCTCTCCAGAGGCTGGCCATAAACAAAACTTAAATAATTAAGAGTGCTTGGGCGGAGATGCAGCCCTTTAAGTATTCTTAGGCTCAGGCAAATAAAGGAAATAAATTCTTGGAAGGTGCCAGGAAGGATGGGGCAGAGGGAGGCTCATTTTCCACATCACTTGAGAGCAGCCGTTATAAATCTCACTGAAAGATGCACCTCCCCAGGCTAGCGATATTTTTAAACTCCAGCAGAAAGGGGAGAGAGAAAAAAAAAACACACACACCACATTTTTAGTATTTACACCACAGGCGAAAAGAGTATTTAAAAACCAGGATACATTTTTTGAAAGTCTGTTCCTGCCACGAGAAGAGAGAAAGGATATTCTTTCTATAGAGTGATAACTGGAAATATCAGCCCTGGAGAATTCATTCCTACACCACCATCCTTCTCTTGGAGGCCAACTCCCAGAAGGACCCGGGGTGGAGGAGAGGGGGATGAAGGCGAAGGATGGGGTGCAGTGCTCAGCCTGCCAGCACCCAGCCAGCACAGCCAAGAGGGGTCCGGGGTCCCATGGAAACAAGCAGCTGATATGAATTATAAGATGGCAGGGATGCTGCTATGCGACACATCCCTGATCCCTAATGACCATACATGGGCACAGCCTCGGCTCTCCCCTGCTTGCTGAAGATGCCCCGCTCTGCAGCTCGGTGCTGCTGATAAAGGGAAGAACATGAGCAGCCCCAGCAATGAGCAGCTCCTGCTGCTGTCCCCGCTGCACAACGCCAAGCTCTGGCTGCTGCCTTCTGTTCCAGCCTTTAAAATAACACTGCTTCTCAAATGACACACGCCTTGGCTAACTGGGTAGGGTGACATAGGCAAGCAGCAACGCGAGGGCATCCTGTGTGCTCCGACCTCCTTGGAGCAGCAGAGATCTTCTTCCCCTGTGTGTTTATACAGCCCCTAAACCGGCTTTGATTACTCATCCTTAACACTTCCTCCAGGTCAGGAAGGCCCTCAAGCACAGGTGCTCTGCTGGGGATGTGTCTCTTGGGGTCAGCAAACCCCTCTTACCCAGCACACCTCCAGGTCCAGAGGGGCACCTGGCCCAGTTTCTACATGCTGTGGCCACATCCCCTCCGCTGCTAGGCCCAGGAACAAGGCTGGTTTTGCTCTCAGGTGGCCATGGGGTGTTGGGTGCCAACCTCACACAGATGAGCCTTTGTGCCCCGAGCTGTGCTCGCCTGTCCCCAGAGCATCCCCTGGCCGCCAGCCACCAGCTGCGAGCTGCATGGCCCTGCTGTCACGCCTGGCCCTGCCTCCGGATGCCTCACTGCAGCATGGGGGGAGGAATGGATCTTCTATGGGAAAGGAAAAACAGACTGGGGATCTGTCTGATGATGGGGTTTTCCCAGGTAGGGAGAATGCTGAGAAGGGAGATGGAGGCAGAGCCGTGACTAACCAGGCTTGGGAGCACCTTCTGTCTCACAGCCAGGTGGCCCATCTGGTACCCGCCGCTGCTTCGAGGCAGGGATGTGATTTGTGGGTCCTGTAATGTTACTGCATGGCTGGGAGCAGACGGAGTCGCTCTGCTGTCTCCTGCAGTCAGAAAGGTAAATGGGAACCCTCACTGCTACACGGTGTCTTTCTGGGAGGCAAGTCCAACTGAAGCACTTTCCAGAATGGGACGATGGCGATGAGATGGCTCACAGAGTTGGTCCTTTCCTCCCAGCCATCCCCAGCATGCCATGGAGAAGCCAAAGGGGCTGGAGATGTTGGCCACATCTGCAGGAGCAGCCTGGGATGCACACACAGCAGGGGATGCCAGGAGCTGCTGCCTTGGGATTGCTGCAGAGCAGAGAGCTGCTGCAGCCTCTATGGTGCCAGGCTGTGTTAAGTGTTGCATCAACCCTGGGGATGGGGAGAAACAGCAAATGGACAGCATGTGGCCAATGCAAGTGCTTGTGGAGGCTGGGACACGCAGGAATGACAGCACAGGACACATAACACAACTCGGTGATGGCAGCAGCAGCCTTTGCACCTGAAACTCACATTGCACTTTTGTAAGTGCATGACAACACCAAAGGTGGGAATGCAGACTTTAACCCAGCATGGAGGAGAGCACAGAGGGTCAGAACTCTCCTCCCACAGGCAGCACTTCTGCATTTGAGCAGCTTGGACAGGAGTTTCTGCCCTGCCATGAACAAAACAGGCTGCAAGGGTGCAATGTGTGCAGCACATTCCTCACCTGGGCTGAACCTTCCCTGGGAGAAGCAGTGAAAACCGAAAGGCCAAGAGGGTATCTGCACTGCAACAGCAGCCAGGAGGAAAACAAAGGGAGGGATCAGGAGAGTGTTTGTGCTTTAGTTAAATATCATTCACCTGGGCTTAGGAGCCTGAATTCACTGTGCTGGGATGGCTGAGTTCTGGTAATTAATACAGGAGGTGTCTCAAGTGCAAACTGGGTCCCAGCTCCAGCAGCACCAACTCACCCTGCATCGCAGCTGCCCTGATTTCATCGGATGGATTTGAGAACGCAACATCTCTTGGGGGGGGGGTGCTCAGATTGGAGTACCTTTGTCCCTCTCTCATTGATTTCTGCACTTTGCACCATGCTAGCAAGCCTGGGAAAAAGCCTGAGCAAGAGCCACCGCGACCTTAAGCAATGATGTTGCAAGACTCAGACCTTTTCTCACAGCTCCCGAGGATTGTGGCCATCCACGCGAGGACTCAGCAGCTCATCCCTGCAGTGCTCACAGCTTCTGCTGTTCCCCCAAAGGCCTTTTTCCCTGATGCTGTCCCCACCTCCGCTGTGATGCTGCTGGTGGGAACGGGCTGCCTTAGCATCACGAGCAGAGGGCACGGGGGAAGCAGCTCATGTCAACCGGCTCTTCTGGTTCCCTCTGTGATTCAGCCCAGCTGTGCACGGTGCCCAGAGGATCCTGTAGGAGCCTCCCTGCAAAATCAGCTGCAGCTCGGAGATGCATTGGGCTCTGCCACCATTGGAGGCTCGTCAGCCACCAGCTCGTTGCCAGTGCTCCTCCACGTCCCTCTGCAAACGGGGCTGCGTGCTCTGAGCTGGGAGCTCCGCAAGGAGCATCACCACAGCTCTGAGCTCAGCGTGCTCCTGTCACCTCGCCCATGCTGACACAGCCACGAGCTCACACTTCAGGCCAGGTTAGAACCCGACAGGTCGGTTCTGCAACAGCGAGTGAGGTTTAATGAGAAAACAGCAGCAAAGGACACTTTTTGCTTCCTGAAATAGCCTGGCATCACTGGTTCTGAGCTTCAGGTAGGGCAAAGAAAAAATACCAACCAACAACTCAAAGACCGAGCAAAACTTAGGCTACTTTTTGCCTTCTGGAAGCTGCTCTGGGATGTGAAAGCAGCTTTGCAGAGCACAAGCTGAATCGGATCCTGCAGTGACATGCAGTGATGCTCCCCCAACGCCCGCAGGTCACCAACATTGCTTACAAGCACAGTGATGGAAAAACCCCACATCACAGCCGGGAGCACCTCTCCCTGCTGAGGATCTCAAAGCACTTTGCAACGAAAGCTGAGAGGCCCGAGAGGTAGCTTGGGGACAGCAGACAGGAATTTGTCCCTGTGCAGAGGGAAGCAGTTGGGGAAAGGGGTTCCTGGCTTGCCAGCAGCCCCCATTTGTGCTCACAGCTCAGAGCCATCAGTTGGCACCTGGTTGGCAGCAGGTTTGCACGGAACCCTGCACTCAATCCGTTCCAGATGATTGAGTTGATGGCGTTAAAGACACAGTAAGGGCCTCGTTACGGGTTTTACAGCAGGGAACTTTTATTTCCTTATCAGAAGGAAAGCTAACATTGTCAGAAGGTGGAGGTAGTGTACGTGGATGGGAATGGAATGAAATGGCACTGATTAGATGGGCCACAAAAGGGTTTTTCAGGAAGCAGGCAGTGCCTCCTGCCTTCCTCCCATCAGCTGCTATGTACCAAACAGCATTTTCCAAAAGAATAAAATAAAGCTTCTAATTCACTTATAACAGAGAATCCTCGCTTCCCCCCTCCTCTTCAAGCAAGTGCCTGCATACACAGCATACGCATGGTATGTTACAGATATATACGTACACCTTCAGCTTCTGCTATATAGACCCTCAGCTTCTTTGGGAACGACCTGCCTCAGCACAGCAACCAAACCCGTGTCAGCCCGTGGTGCTCTGTGCAGCTCTGGGTGCACCCACGGCACAAATAAGGCCACGAATGAATGAAACAGATGAATGAATTAAATACGTAACAGAGCAGCAGCCATTCCTGCACAGGTGCTGCATCCACCGTGACAGCAGTTCAGCCAAAAGCCTCACCCACGCAGGCTGTGGGGGCACTCAGTGGTGGTTGGTGGGGCTCAGGAAGGATCATCCTGCAGTGCTGCCTGTCCCCTACGCATGGCAAGGCGCTGCTGGATGGATGCACTTGCTGCCTTAACCCAGTGGGACAGTGCAAGACAAACTATGGGGCTACCGCAGAGCAGTAGGAGAGGAGACTGACCGCCAACAGCACAGCCTCCGGAATGGCTGGAAAGAAGTAGAATTGGTGGGGAAAAGGAGTGCCCTGGGACAGGACAAGGTGAAATGCCCTCAAGCACTGCCTGTGTATTCTCATAGGGACTGGAGGAGGATGAAACCCTTCTGGGTTACCCCAAGCAGCAGTGCTGCCCCCCCTGAGCCTCACGCAGGGCTGCAGGGAGGTTCCTGCCCAGGAGGAGAGCTGCATGGGAAGCTGGAAGCCTCCTTGCCACGAGCAGAGCCGTGCCTGGGAGCGCACGGAGCCCGGGGCTGTCCCTTCCACCGCCTCTTTTTGCAATGCACAGCCGATCCCTTTGTCCTGGGAATACGGAGGCATACCCAGACCTGGATTCCCTTCACTGTTAACCCTTCCCCTCTCACGAATTCTTCCTGGTTTCTTGACCAGTCACCTCCTGCCCCCACCTCACCTCTGTTTTCCCCCACTTCGGTTGCACCGTGCAGCCCCCGTGCACTGCCCATTTCCCACGTGCTGGGCGATACAATCTCCGGCTTTGCTGGCACCAAGGGACCCCTTTGCTCTCGGCCAGCCCTCTATCTCAACCCTTGCAACCCACAGCTCGCAGCGCAACCATTCCAGCTGCTCATCCAGCAAGCTGCCCCAGCCCGAATTGCGGAGGAACGGACACCAATTCCACCCTGCCCTCATGCTTGTCCTGCTGTCCGGCTGCAGACCGTGCCTCACGCAGGCACTCACTGTCCCTTACCGCTGCTCAGGGGTGGCACATGTGGCCGCCGCTACCGCTCCCGACCCGGTCACCTCCAGCCCTGCCCCGAAAAGGCAAGCAAGTCTTTCGTTTTCCTTTCCTAGCTCATTCATCAGCGCTGTTAAACCCAGACTGCTGGTCACCCTTCCGTATGAACGCCTCGGACCTCCCGGATGACGTTAACCCCGGAGCGGAAGAAGAGCCCCCATCCCCATCCCCCCAGGGCACTTCACGAAGTGGGTCACCCGTCCACTGCCAACAGCTGTGCCAGAGCCAGGGGCAGCGCCGAGCCCCGGTGGGGACACACAGCCGGGAGGGCTCCAGAGAGCCGGGGAGCTGCAGATCCGCATCTTTGCCCATCTGCTCCTTTTCCGTGGAAGCAAAATCAGGCACGCCAAGTACAAAAGCAACGAAAGGAAGGTTTGAAACGCGGCAGCAGTCCAACCCCCCCCCCCCCCCCCCCCCCCCCCCGCAGAGAGCCCGTGGGAAGTGTGTGCGTGTTGAGGGATTTCTTCAGGGACAGCTGAAACCTCCCTCTCTCCTTCCGAAACATCTGTGTTCACCGGGTCCCTTCCCGGGAAGGCTGCCTGCTGTGCCTCGCTAGACGCTGCTCGATCCAAAGAGCAAACAAACCGCCTCAGCTCCCAGCACTCCGGAGCCCACTGCCTGCAGCTGCTTCTAAAACAAACGATCGTGTTGTTTCTCTCCGGGCTGAAACCGGCCCCGGCTCTCTCCCACCCTCAGGCAGATGCTTCCACACCTGCTCCAGAGGCGCACCCCAAAAAGCCGACCCCGTCCTTCCCCGCGCTTCCCTCATCCCGAACCTCCCCCCCCCCCCCCCAAACCTCCGGGGGCCGCCCCGAGCCCCGCAATCCCGGCGTGGTGGGGGGGAGGGAGAGGAGGGGAGGGCCGGTCGGCAGCGGCTCACCTGGAAAGAGCGCGGCCGCCAGGATGCAAACTCCGATAGTCCACCAAGATGCACGGCAACTTGTCTGCAGCTGTGAAGCCATGAGAGTTCCTTCGAAGAAATGGGCGACGGACGGTCTGGCAGCGTGGCTGAGCCCCCCACCCTCCCCGCCCCTGGTGATGCCGCTCAGGTCTGCTTAAAAAATAAAAAATAAAGGCGCAGGAGGATAAAGAGGCGGTGCGCCCAGAGGCGGGAGGAAGGGCGGCCGGAGGAGAGCTTCGCACATCCGCGGGGTCCCCGGGGGTCGGAGGGGCCCCTCTGGGAGGTTGGGCAGCGCGGTGCCTTCCTCCGGTAGGGAGAAGGAAAAAGGGGAAAAAAATATTAAAAAATAAAAATAAAAAATGTAAAAAAGTGCGGGGGGTGGGGAGGGGGCAAAACAAATAAAGAGAGCCCTCCTCGGGCTGCTGCTGCTGCTGCTGCTGCTGCCGCCGAGCGCAGCGCGGCGGTGCCGTGGTTCCAGCGGCGGGGCTCGGCAGCCCCCGCCCGCCGCCCGCCCTCCGCTTCCCGGGGCGCGGGGCTCCGGTAGAGCGGCGACGGAGCTCAGGAGGCGGAGGAGAAGGAGAAGGGCCGATCGCGGAGCTCCATGGCCGGGCGGGGGGCGCGGGGCCGGCCGCGGGGCGGGGGGCTGCCCGGGTTGCAGGGCACCGCCGCCCGATCGCACACACGCACACACGCACACACTCCTCCCGGGCGGGGCGGCGGCGGCGGCGTTCTCCCCCTCCCCCGTGATGTCAGTGCTCGGAGGAGGCAGGGCGCCGCGTTAACTCTTTGCCTGCTCCGCACGGAGTGCCGGAGCCCCGCCGGGTCTGTCCGCTGGAGCCCCGTGCTGTCAGCGGGGCACCCAGCATCTCTCCCGCCTCGCTTCGCCTTCCCTCCCTCCGGCTGCCGTCTTTTGTTCTGAGGAGCCCTGGGAAGGGGATCCTTTCGCCCCGAGGTCTTCAAGCAGCCGGGAGTTGAGGCTGTATGAATTTCAGTGGCAGCTGAAAGCCGCCTATTTAGCCGTTCTTACACCTTACGCATCGATCGCGCGGGATCTCAGCGTGCACTCATTGATATATTTCCTTTGCGTGAGGATCCGAAGTAATGCATAGCGTTTTCATGGGGCCTGATGAAAGAAGGAGCTTGTTCTGGACACGTCGATAAACGAGGGGATTCAGCAGCAGCACAAGGGCTGCCACACGGGAGGAGGGAGGCACTGCTTTGCTGCGCATTGTGTCAGCCCTTATTTTGTGGACACAGATGCTGCCTTTGTGGATCTTTTGCTAAGGGTGTATTTAGGCTGCAAATGGCAGCTCCTGCGCTGTCCCGGCCTCAACGAGGATGCCGAACCCCAAACAAAGATGTGAATAACAATGACAACAACCAGCAACAAAGTCATGTTGATTTCAAGCTCCATTAGAACAACACAGGAACAAATCAATGCCTGGCAAGCAGAAAAGGACAGAAAGCAGTGGGGAAGGATGCCACACGTGGTGGGAAAGGGAGGGAGGGGGGCAGCCAGCAGCTATAGAGAGATACCTCTAAGGACCCCTTCAGCAGTCGCCTCCTCCTTTTAATTCCCTTAGAAGTTAATTCCCGTTCAAGGCAAGGATGGGCACAGCTCTGTAACAAAGCGGATTAGCCAGATAGAAGGTTTGTACTAAAATAACAAAAGTTATTACGTAGTAATGAGGTCCGGTTAATAGATTTGCAGACCTCCGGGTGCTGCGCTCACAGAGCAGAGGTGCTGAGCTGCCCCAGGACCACTGCCTCCAACACAGAGCTGCAGCCTGGAGAGCACGGCTCTCATCCTCATGGACAAGCAAGGTACAGAGAGCCCTGGGCTTCCTTGCAGCTGTTGTTTCAGCGGTTGGTATTCCAGCAGTGTTTGTCTGGCTAGTTTCACCTTTAATCCATAAAATCTCATTATTTCTTTTCCGGGCTCCATTTAAAGAGATACCTCTGATCAGAAATGCTTTCCTTTGGCAGGTCTCCTTGTGTAGAAATCAAGTCCCCCTCACTGCACAGCGTTCCAGCTTACACTTCTCCCAGTGCGATGCTCTCCCTTGCAGCACACAGCTGCGAGGTGCCTCTGCTCAGAGCTCAGGCCATGCTTTGCTGCAGCTCCAATCCAAGCAAGGCAGCTCTTCGCTGCTAGATTTAGGGTACAAGTAGCATTTCCCTTCAAGAACAGGGGGGAGATTGCAGATAGCCTTGGGCCTCGGCCTCCCACATCACACGTCTCTATCACTTGAGACAAGAACACGAATCCATTAGCAGCAGCAGCAGCAGCAGCAGCAGAGCATTGGCCTTGGTGCACCAGGCCCAACTTACTGAGCCAGAATGCATTATTTTCATGATCCTCCACAAAGCAAAACCCATCACATTGGGCACAGTTCTGGCTGTTAACTTCTAAGATTTATTACACGGTGCCATGGGGCCCCTGTTCTGCAGCTTTTTGTGAGTCCAAAATTTCCGTGAAGCCCAAAGGGACTTCTGCATGAGCAGGGAAGGCAGGAGCAGAATACTTTGCTTTGGCAGTTTTTGTTATTTCTAAGGGAGGAAGATTGTAATGTGTAACATATTTAATTGCATCATGCTTGGTTTTTTGATTTGGGGAGGTCTCCGTGCTCACAGCCTCTGGGGGCTGCGATGGGGCTGCCTTCTGCTGGGCTGAATCAGCTGGGTTAGCTCATTCCTTGCTTCTAACCCTGTTGGCAGAAGGATTCTGAAGTTCAACCCAGCCAAAGAATGGGAACAGGAGGCGTCCTACATGCTGTAGTGATAGCACAGGTGTTGCAAAGGTTGCCTGTCCTTCCCATTCCTAATACAGTGCAGAGCAGTGATATTTACCCCTTCCTGACATGCAGGGAGTCTCTTTGAAGATGGCAGCCAGCCATCTGAGCAGGGACGCAAACGCTGTACCAGCCCTTCCTACACCCCTGTGAAATCTGTTTTAGGCACAGATACTAGAAATGGTGTAGTAACTTGGCCGGCCCTTATATAAGTTGTCATGCTCGTATACTTCTTGCAAATTGCAATTAAAGCATGAAACAACATTTGGCTAAAAAAAAAGAAAGAAAAAAAAAAAAGAGAGACGAAAGAAAAAAGCTGGCTTGTAATGGAGCTCTGTTTTGTTCACCCAGCATTTCGGCTGTTCCGCCAGCACAAGTTTTCTGCTGATGCTGACATGTGAGGTAACGTCTCTACAGCAACCTGCTGCAAAGAGGACATTCCATGTGCGCCTCCCCAACCCCTTCCCACTGGCTGATACGGTCGAACACAACGTGCAGGGTGGGTTTGGGGTGGGCTCTGCACGCCCCACAGCTCCTTTGGGAAGGGTCTCCCTTTGCAGGATGATGCACATCACTCCCCACGCAGCACACGCATCACTTCCAGGGCTGAGCAGATTGCTGGGTTGGAGTCGGGGCACGACAGCTCAGCCACATCTTTGCAGACACAGCTCCTATCTGCTCTGGAGCTGGGGCACAATGGCTCTGGGCTGATGGATGGCCCCAAGCAGACTTCAGCTCTGCCATGGAGGGCAGGAATTTCTCCACGCCATGAGCCTGATCCCCCCAGTGTGGGGCAATGAGGGGCTGTGCCCTGAGCTGGGGCTGCTTTCCATGCATGCCCACGCATCGTTGCCCTGAAAGGCTCAGCAGGAACAGCTACCATATATTATTATTTTTTTTTTTACTCCCGTGATTACCAAAGGGGATTGGAAGGAGGGAAAAAGGGGAGGGAGAAATTGCTCTTTAAAACATTCCTCCGTGTGGGGTTTTGTTTTCTTCAGCTGCTTTTGTTTGACTGAGGAGCCCACAGCAGAGGGCTGTCACCCTGAGCCAGGAGTGTGTGTGTGACACTCCCGTCTCCGCCGTGCACCCGGTGTGTATTTGCTGCAGTGCTGATTACATTAACGTGTGTGTTTATAAACATTTTGAATTGGTGCAGAAAGCGGCGCTGAACAGAATTTTAAAGCCAGCGTCGGTTTTATTTCTGCTTTTTCATCTGTGAACACACATAATGTGTCTGCAGCGCAGTCAGCAATGAGGGATCAGAAGTGCAAAGGGCTTCCAGAGCTGATTCTCTGCTCGGCTTCACTTCTAGGCTCTCTCACAGCCTCCTGCATGGCTACACCAACATGCAAACATGCAGAGAGCGGACACTGCTGGGGATGTGCAAGCACCATCCGTCTGTAAGGCAATTCTGTGCTCCTGTCCTGCTGCTCTCTGCACAGAGAGATGAAATTCAAGCTGAACAGGCGAGAAAATTGCCTCCCAGTTAAGGGAAGCTGATGCAGGTTGTAAGCAGCCTGCAAACAGCGGTGGGCTCGTGGGTTTTCTGTCTCCCTCTGTGGAAGGGTTTATGATGGCCTTGCTGCAACGCTATGTGAGTGCCCTGGCCCTCTTAATCCCCACAGCACCCCCTTGTGAGGCAGGAATTAAACCATAATCCTCATTATACACGAAGAAGCCCGCAGAGATTAGGAATCCCAGCCTTGCAGAATGCAGGGTGAGTTCTGCTATGGGATTTCAATGCAAGCTGGGGGGCTTGGGAGAACTCCCACTTCGGAAGTGCTTCACAATCCAACCAGCCACAAACTGAGCTGGATTTGGGCCGCAGTACACTGGCTGTGCACGCGTAGCCCCAACCAATGCCTGCTGCAGTTTTTCTTCTCTTTCCTTCTCTCCTTGCTGCCCCAACCCCACCTCTCCCACTGCACGGCGGAGCGGCGCAGCATCGGGGAGGGGTGGGTCGGCACCTCGCGGGGATACGAAGCAGCAAACAGCCCCAGGAGTCGACCCCGGGTTGCTCCAAGCGCTGCCGCCGAGCACCATCTAGCGTCGGCCGGGCCGCTCCGCCCAGCTGCCCCCGGGGCCGCGGGGACGCGCAGCCCCGCTCCGCTGCTCGGTGGGTCCGCGGGATGAGTCTGCCCGGAGCATCGCTTCGCTGTGCAGAACGGCTTGCTGGAACGAGCTGTTGTCTTTCCCGGCATCCGGGAAGGAAGGGAAGGGTCTGCTTTTCTCGCATGCAAGCGTGCGGGCTTGCATTTGGGATTGCACGGGTGTGTATAGGTGCTGGGTGGAAGGTGAAGTGCTGTGATGCAGTGGTACAGGAAAAGGAAACAGAAGGGAAATACAACATGGAATCAACATAAACACTTCCAAGGGCACACGTTCCCAGAATTGTCCTGCAAGGGAAATGGCCTCTCTTCTCTTCCCATTTTGTCTCCAGTGCTGATGCATCTTCCATATTCAGCTCCAAACCAATGCTTGCTGCAGCCCTGGCGCAGCTCACACGCAGTGCACAGCCCCAGCAGTACCTGTATCAGAATACAGCATGCTTTATTGAACAGCACCACAGCTCTGCCTTCCCGAGAGCTTTGGCTGTGTGTCTGCATGGCGGGGAAGGCAGGACACCGAGTCCCAGACCAGTGCCCAGAATAGCTGTGTGACAGAGCAGTGCAGGAGGTGCTGTGCAGTCAGCCATGAGGGCAAAGCCACAGAGAGGATTTCTTCTGAACTGGAAATTCACCGACACGCTCTGCTTCGGATTTGAATCAGGATTGGATCTCGTTGTAATTTCCAAGTGGAAATAAGCCTTTTGCATTCGGTAGTCAGACAAATGGGCTTCTCTCTTTGTGCGTAAGCTCTGCTGGGAGCTGCTCCATGGATCACAGGGTGAGAAGTAAAGAGGCATGTGGGGCTGTCTCATTTGGAGGCCCTCTAGTCAATAGCACGAGAGTGCAAATGCAGCAGCACAGCTACTGCTGCAACGTGAAGCAGTGCCCCTGCAGGCAGTGTGAAGGGGCACGTTGCCATCAGCAGGGTGACCCCCCTGTCCCCTACAGGAATTGCTGAGGTCAGACGGCAGCATCTCCCCCTGTCCACGCGTATCTCTGGAGCTGCTCCAATGCATCACCTGCAGCAAATTCAGGGTGAATCGAGTTCAGGCGTGGGGATCTGCAGGGTGAGCCGAGCGCGATGGCTGCAGTGAGCATATAGCAGCCCGTGTGTGGGGCCAGCACGCTGCTATGGCAGGACATGGGATGGTGCACCAAGCAGGTGCCTGCTTTATTATAGAATGGGAAATGTTGCTGCTGCCCGAGCTGCTTCCCCATTTGCACCTGAGGCACATCCAGCAAAAACTATCCTCTCCCTCCCCTTTCCAAGCAGGCTGCGTGCTTCCAGCTGTCACAGCTGAGCTGTTGCTCTGTGAGCAGGGCCCTCTGTCCCCCTCCACCCCAGCATCAGCCTTGTCAGCATCACCATCGGCCGCAGGAATCAACACATCCCGGTGCTGCTGATTTATCGCCCTCTAGGTTGTCAGCATAAATACTTGATAAATAGAGAGATGAATAATACAGCCTGAGTTTACCTTGTCGGCATTAATGAATCTCCTGTGGGTGGGGGGGGGGAACAACTGCTGCCAGGCTGTGCACACTGTGAACGTCCCCTCTGAATGCTCTGTCACCATCGCAGGATGGACAAGCAGGGCATCCCAGAACGTGGACAGGTTGCAGGCAGGTTTGTAGATACCAAGCTGGGCCTGGCTGGTATCTATTCAGACCAATTTTGCTGCAATCCGAGGAGTCAGCGATGTGAATTTGGAGGGACTCCAAGGGAAACGTTTCCATCAGCCTGGAGCAGCTGCGGTGGGGCAGTGTGGTGACATTCCTCTCCTCCCACAGAGGACAAACCTCTCCTTGTGGGCCAGCTCCCATCTCAAGCTCTGGAGGGAGCAACCCTTCTCCGCCTCCTTGAGCTGCTTCTCCCTGCAGATGCTGGAGGGAGGAGGTCACCTTCCCTGTGCTGAGCTCCTGGGAGGTTTCTTGCTGTGCCACAGACCCCTCCATCTCAGTGCTCGGGGTTAATGAGCAAATACACTTCAAAATGCTGCAGGACCCTTCCATCCTGGGCACCCAGCGAGAGCTGCAAGCCTGACTTAATGAGTCATCTCTTTCCAAGCAGGGAGGGAAAATGTCACATTACATTTTTTGTTTGCAAATTTTCAAACTGTGTAGCTCGAGTTCTCAACATAAATGAGCTCGCAGTGGAAACCGTCTGCGGGGCTGGGTTGGCGTGGCTGTGTTTCTGGGGGAGATCTGGAGATGTTTCTGGCTCCCAAAACCCCTCTCAAGAAGGGGGAGTGGAGGGGAATGATGGGGGGGGGGGGGGGGGGGGGGTTCATGGTAGTGAAATGCAGCACATCTCCTCCAGATCTGTGGGAATGAGGCAGAAATCTGTCAGCTGCAGAAATAGACTCCCGAGTTCAGCCTCTATTTCTGACACATATTTTCCTGTGTAATCTTCTGTGTGCTGCTCAAGGCCAGATAGGGCTCGCATATAATTTCATGCCCTGATATGGGCTATTGGGATGAGAATTCACTTTGCAGCAGAGCTACCAGCACCTGCCTATGATATCCGCTGTGCTGATGTACGCAAGAACCTCAGTACAGGTGAAGGGCTGAGCCTTTGCCATCTCATGCCTCAGTTTACCACCAGACCACGGCAATGTTTGGAGGCCAGAAGCAATTAGTGGCTGGAAAGTGGTCAACTTGGAAAAGGGAAGACATAGACGGTCTCTTTCTGGAGCGTTATGGGAAGCTGGGCCTCTTCAGAGCTGAGGTGTTGAGATGGATGATAGCAGAGATGAGCTGCTAAGGGCTCTCTGCCCTTCTGTGGGCTGCAAAGGTTTCTTCTATCTTTCAAGATAATCTGAGAGGAGTAGTACTATGGGCTCACTCCATTTGTCAAGTAATTTTTTAATGCATTTAAATACTTTTACAGCATCTGTTAATGAAACTTGGGTGACCCTGAGGCTCCTGAGGGAATCCATCTACATCTAAGTGATGGAAAATGAACTCATTAATGGCTGGGGCCTCTTCAGTCCATGTAGGAAATCAATCCCTGGTGATGTAGGGCTGTATGGGAAGGGGCTTGGCTGAGTGGGCTCTATCCTCAGGACGGGCCGGGATGGGTGGGTGGGTGGGCAGGAGTTGCAAAGCACTGATTAAGAATCAGATGATGTCCGGGAAAATGCCTTGTTTTTACTGCTAAGTGCAGCAACTTGGAAGGGCTTGCCAAAAGGAGACACCCGTGCTGCCCATGGAAGTGGTAGGGTCACCATCCCTGGAGGTGTTCAAGGAACATGGAGATGTGGCACTGGGGACATGGAGGGGATGGATTGGAGTTGGGCTTGGGGATCTTAGTGGTCTTTTCCAACCTTCATGACTCTATGCCTGGAAAACACATGGAAGCCAATGCAAGGTCTGGTTGTACTTTCTCTACTTCTTGCCTTCATGCTCATGCAGCACCTAGCACCAAGAGGCTCTTTGTTTTCTTTTCCTTCCTTTGCAGTGTCCCTCTGGGAAGGAGGCATCTCTCCAAAACCATCCATCCCTACTCGTGTCAAAAATTCATCATGGGGAAGGAAGCTGGAGCTTGTAGTGATCACAGTGAGGATAGTAATGGAGAATGGAGGGTGGCCCCAGCAGAAAGCCATAGGAAGGCCATAAAGCAGCTGCCCGTGTGCTTTGGAAAGACCAGTCCTCCTGCTTGGAGAGAAACATGTGAAGGTATAGGGGAGGATGATGAACTGGGAGAGGGAGGAGAAGAGCAGGAAGCTCATTGTTCTGCATGTGGGGATGTTTTGTGTGCAATCCTCCAGTACACACCGTCAGTAAAGCCATTCCGGGTCTTTTAAGAGCACATCTCTGCCCTCTCATCTCTCACGCAGGGCAAACCATGCACCACAGAGCCTCAGACTGTGTAAATTGGTCCCATTCTGCCAGTATCCACAGGGTGATGCTGATTCTTATTATGGAGGCAGATGGCCCAGCGAGATCAGAGCAGCGGGGTTGGCTGCTTTCGCTCAGGGACCCTTTGCACCCCCTCCTCTGCTCTGAAGGGATCGCCCTGATTTGAAGCAGCTGAGCCACCGGGGACCGTGTGAAAAAGGCAAGTCTGGAAATGTGAGCAGAACCTCCATGGCCCTGCAGCAGCTCTGTGAAATGCTCAGAGATGTGCAGCAGGTCAGAGCTATGCAGTTTTATCGCCGTGTGATTGGTGCTGTGCCCTCCAACCATTTGCCCATCCCGTGGGTCAGATCCTCTGCTGATAAAAGCTGGGAGAACCAAACTGATTTATGTCTGCCAAAGATCAGCTGCACCAAGCCCACATTATGCCACTTGATGAAGAGCTCTCTCTCTTCTCTCTCCACTTGCCTTTAGTCACTAAAAATCTGCCTCATTAACAAGCTCTCCCTAATCACTGCAGAGCACTTTGCCCAGTGGAGCTCTGCACGAAGCTTCTGCCCAAAGACTGCTCCAGTGAGTGCAGTGTGCACGTTAATGACTCGGCTTCTCCTTCGCGCGTTGTTAGAGGAGATGGAGCTGTGATTGTGCAGAGCTCACTGCGCAGGGAGTCGTGCACCAGCGGGCAATGCCATAAGCAATGCAGAGACCCAGGGTTGGGGGGAGGATGCCTGTGGGCTGCTGGGGGGAGTAGGAAGCCCCAGGTTGCCCCCACACCCCCCAGCCCTCTCCTCTCACCCTCCAGCATGTCTGAAGCCGGCCGCCCTGGGATGGAGGGGATCAACGGCTCTCGAGTCGGAGATGCGGTTGAAAGCCGAGCAGATGAAGGCTTTGCCATCTGTGAACAAGTTGTTCTGATTGAATTAGGGAACATTTAACATCCACAGATAATTAGAAACAGCCACCCATTACAAAGGGAGCGAGTGAGAAGGGGAGCTTTGAAAGGCAATCCGCAACTCCTTGACACATCAACCAGAGGAGCTGCTCAGATACCACTTCAGAGCCTCCCTGAGTGCTTTGTGCCCATCACAGCCCCACATCTCAGAGCCAGGTTCCTCCCGGCATCTCTTTCTTCTGCCTTCTTCATTATTTCTTAACCCTTTTACCGTGGGGCCATCAGCTGTCGAACCTCAGTGAATGAAATTGGCTTTTCTGCCCCAGAAGCAACACAATCTCCTTGGCCTGGAGTTGGGCCATGCGGCTGAAGGGACATCACCAAGTGCAGGGTATACTGGGACATCAAACCTGCTAACATATTTGCAAGAAGAGGGATCCAGTGGGGAGCGTGTTGGGGTAAAGGTGGCTGTCACCTGGTACCAGGAAGGCTGTCACCCTCCTGAGCCTGTCACACCTCTGGGCATCCACAGACTTCAGAGCAGCAGGGGTTGGGTTGGTGATAAATGGCAAAGGAGCTGTGGAGGGTTCCCATCACTGTGATTTACCTTGTGGAGCAGTGCTGATGGCATGAGGGCAGATTCAGAGCTCACATGAAGATGGAGGCTCCCGGCAGGACCAGAGCAGCTCCCCCAGGCCCAATGGAAGGTGGGAAGTGCAGAGCCAAGAAGAAGTGGGAGTGACGCACAGCAGCGTGTCTGCAGCTCAGTTCAGAGCTGGTGAGCATAGGACAGGGCACTTCCATTGGGGAGCAGGATGGCAGGAGCACTGCACAGACCTGGCAGTGCATCCTCAGCTTTTCAAAGGGCTTGAGCTCATAGGGCTGACTTGGGGTGAGCAGTCCTGCTGTGAGGGCATCTGGGTTTGCCCTTGGCTTGGATGGGAATAGCATCTCTGTTGTCTGTGTTCCCATGGTACACGATACAGGTGAAGGCCTTTCTATACAACCCTAATGGAGGCACCTACCTTTAGGATGAGAGGTAACGACCTGAAATGGTACCAGGGGAGGTTCAGGTTGAATATCTGGAAAAGTTTATTCTCCCAAAGTGTGGTCAGGCACTGGAACAGAGTGTCCAGGAGGTGGTGTGGTCACCATCCCTGGAGGTGTGCAGGATACGTGGAGATGTGGCGCTGAGGGATGTGGCCAGTGGGCATGGTGGGGATGGGCTGGCCTAGGGGAGCTCAGTGGGCTTTTCCAGCTTAGGTGATTCTATGATTGTACCTACAAACCTTGTCCCAAGGGGAACTTCTCAAAGCTCATCTGCAAAGAAACTAGAGAAGAGCTTATGGCACGCAGAGGTAATATCCATCTCACAGTCCTTGGAAAGAAACAAAAGGGAAATCAGGATCTACCAGCGTCGGGAATGGTGTCTGGAGTAACAAACTACTGAGCAGCTTTCTGCTTACGGGAGAAGAAAGGAGAGCTCTGCAGTCTAGCAAAGTGCTTTCTTGGAGAGCCAGACGCGAAGGCAGGGCTGCAGACGGCTCACCCTGCACAACCCCATCCTGCTGCTGTTGGTGGGAAGGTGATGGGATGTGGGCAGCCCCGCACCACCGGGGATCAGCACGTGCCCACATCTGGGCTGGGAGCATGAGGAAACACCCCCGGGGGGTGTCAGAGCCGGTTACAGTGACACGTGATATTTATAACAGAGTGTGGAGGAGGGTGTCACATCGCATTACGCTGATGCTCCGGCACCAGAGACGCGGGGACGATGCTGTGGTGGTGTGGGATGGCTTTGTGGATGCACATATCCCACTTGCTTTCGCATCAGTGCAAGGGAGCTGGCTCTAGAGCTCAACCCTGCTAGGAGACCCTCCCTCCCAAGCCAACGTGGAGTGCTGCAGGCTTTGAAATAGCTTTGGCATTCTCTAAAGTTGTCACTGTGGGCATTTGGGGTTGCACAGCTCCGTCCTTGAAAAATGAGGCTCTGAAAGCACCCAGCCCTTCTGCGTTACTGCAATTAGCCAGCCAAGAATTAGGAAGTGCAATGCAAGGGCCAAGCTTTAGAGGTGCAGTTTCCTGCTGCAGCAGGAGGAAGCCTGCATCCTAATGCAGAAACATTGTCACCAGTTGTGATGAGAGCAGCGTGAGTCCCTTTGCACACTCGTGTGCACGCAGCTCCTACCCCTTCCTCCTGCCTGGGCAATGGTGCTGTAAAACACAGACGCACGGAGCACAGCAATCAGAGCCCTCCTGGGGCTGATTGCCTGCCTCTAACTTTTGTCAGCTGCCATTCCTCCCTCTCTGCTGACACAAGAGCATCTCCTGAGAGCAGCCGGCACATAGACAGGAGGTTGCAGCCTGCTGCTCCCTCCTCTTGCTAGAGAAGGTCTGCAGTGTACTGCTGTAGGCAGGTGAGCCCCATCCCCATGGCACAGCCTGGCCCTGTGCTGGGGGCAGCACGCAGGTGTGCTTTGCTCTGCTTTTCTTCCCAGGGCATGGGGTGTATGGTCCCTTTGCATGGTGCTGTTGCATTCATTCATCATGGAAAGGAGTGACTCTGTGTTCTTAGGGACACTGAGCCTCCTGACCTCAGCTCAGACTGGGGAAGTGCTGAGCTCCCATGTACTGCTCTTGGTGTGTGGGGGTTATGGGGTGTCCTGGCGCACAGCCCAGCAGGGCATGGAGCACCTTCAAGACATGTCCTTAGTGCTGCTGGCAACTCTTGGCTGCTTTTGGGAGGCAAAGGGCTGCTGGAGCCTCTGGAAGCATTTAGGTTGCTAAGAGAACAATTAAGCAGGCTGCAGGCAGTGGGATAAAGGGGTATGTGTGTCTGTATTGCTCTATAGGCATTGCTATGGACTGTATCACACCCACCTGGCCTGGCAATACTTCTGGCAGTGCCTGGATGCAGACGTCACATCCACGTGGTGCAATGGGCTGAGGCGAGATGGCATGTGTGTGGCTGCAAGGCATCATATCTCCCTGCACCCCGCTCTGCAGACGTGTTTGTCTGCAGATCTCTGATGTGTCACGTGTGAGCCAGTGCTCGCATGAGAACCAAGTGCTTGCTGTGTCCCTGCACGAGTGTGCGGGGTGCGCTCACCCCATGTGCACCCATTCTGCATGCTCTCTACTCCTTGTCCCGTGCAGCTGATGACAGAGGCAGCCTGGCATTTACCCAGGATTTATGTGGATGCTCTGAAGCCAGCTGTGCACATTTTCTTTTTCTTTTTTGGCCTGCTTTTTTTTTTTTTTTGTCTGACTTCGTGCCCTTTTGGAGATTGCTTCTAACCCCAGTGGAGGGGAAGGACCAATCCTCTCTGCATCCAGGGGAAAGGAGAGCCGTGCAGCATCCACCAGATGCAGACAGACCAAAAAGGAAGCGAGGGGAAAGAAAAAACCAGCAGAAGAGAACAGCTCATCTCAGGCATTGTCTGTGGCGTGTTCTTTGTGCAATCCCAGTTGACTTTTTAGGGAGAGATTTATTCCCTCTTTCTCCGTGACAGCGGAGTTTGCATTGTTCCTGCAAGTTTGGAACAGCCCAGATTAACTGTGCAGCCTCACTGTCTGATTAGCTCCGTTTGCTGTGTTGTTATTGACCTATGCAAGAGAGAAACTAGGTCAAGCCGGGCTGATGAGGCTGGATCTGGCTCTGTAACATAAATCAGTACAAACGAGGCCATCCGCTCACTGAGCCATCGCACCGTGCTCGGGGGTGGGTCGCCTCCAAAGCGTCCATGGGATGTCATTAGGAACTTTCCTGAGCAATCAGTCCGAACGAAGAATGGTTTGGAGGTGTGGGGGTGGGTAGGTTTGTTTCAGGAGCTTCTCTTTGTTTTTGTGGCGAGGGGCATTTTATCAGCGTTGGAATGGCTGCAAATTGAAGCGACCCTGCCTCTGTGCCTCTTGCAGACAGGGGAGTGGGGGCAGAGCATCCTGCAGGGTTGGGATGAAGGTTTTTCACAGGAGGGCAGAAGCTTTCAGCCAGCTTCCTTGCGGGCAGCCTTGATTGCTGTAGGAGTTTGGGGTTTTTTTGCTGTGCACAAGCAAGGGCTGTGCAGCCGATCTCTAATATGGAGAATACTTTTAGCTCCCTGTAGCCCTAAATCTCCCCCAGTCCTGGCTTGGTTGGATCCTATTCAGACCCAGCCTGCTGCTGTTGAGTTGTTCCTCTCCAGGGAGAAAGGAGCATACAGTGCCCATGCCAGGCTGCCTGTAGTTGCATTGGAACACCTCTCCATCACCCTGGCAAAGCTCTTTGAAGGCAGAAGTGACTGGCTGGTGCTGAACAGGGCAGGACGCAGGGAGCAGCCTCAGCTGGTCTCGTCCCCAGAGCGTGGTGTGCTGGGAGCCAGATGTCACCCCGTGTTAACTTCACCGTGTGGCAGCCAGGCTGTGATGGTGTGGGGGGAGGCAGGGCAGCAAAGAGGGGGTCAGCCCCAAATGGGCTGGGAGAGCATCCTTATAGGCGGTCACCCTCACAGCGGTGCTGCTAGGGAAGCAGGTGCCAAACATGCAAAAAATGCTGTTCCTCTGGGCCAAGGAAACAAGAGGAACATCAGCTTTGATGGGGAACAGCAGAGCTGAGGAAGCCAGGCTGTTAAAAGCCTGCTGGAGGTATCCTCCACTGATTCCAAATATCCATAGAGCTGAGTCAGCCTCCAAGGGGATGCTTTGTGGCCCATCTGCAGGATGATGGTGATGCACAGGATACTGCATCGCTGCTGGGGTGGGGGAGTGGGGGGAGGGGAGGCTGGCACAGCACCCCCTGCCCTGCAGCACCCAGAGCTGTGCAATGGCCCCAGCTTCCTGGCTGCATTCACATTCCCTTTGCGTGCTGTCACTTTTTCTTCTTTATGGCAGTGATTTGCTGACGTCACAGGTGTGGCACCGAGGAATTGAATTTACAGGAGGTTGAAGTGGCAATGAGGGAAACAAACCCCTCAGCACTCCGCTCTTATCCCCCCACAGAAGGGCAAGAAGGGCAATGGGGAGCCCAGCAGATGGGGTATCTGCTCCCATAGGGCTGCTCTGTGATGCGTTTCTGCTTTTGGGTGTTTTCCAATGCATTCCCAAGCAGGCATTCCTCAGCCTCTCTGTCTCCCATCCCTCCCTTCCATAACTTTGCCCTCTTTCCGGCTGGACTTCTGGGTGAAATACAAGGTCAGTAAGGCAAAGAAAGAAAGGAATCAGAAATGAGAGCGAGATAAACTCCTAGCAGGGCACGGCTCCACGCAGCCTGCAGCGTGGCTTAGCTTGTGCCCGGGTCTGTTGGAATACCTCCATCCTCGGGAGCTAAATTAGGATGTCCTCTGCTCTCTGCCTGGGGAGGAAACAGCTTCTGTGCAGAAGGCACTTGTCAGTGACAGACCTCTTGTAAACAGCACCATGGCTGCATGTCAGACGCGCTGCGGACGTCTTTATCAGGTGCTGGGCCAAAGCCCCTGGGGGAGGCTGCAGAACAGCCCTGGCTGTGCAGAGATCTCTGGGTGTACGCTGACAGAGCCCTGTGTGCGAGGCAGGGGCTGGGCAGGCTGCTGCCCATTAATAACTGAGGAGCTCTGCTGTGCTGCCTCACCTCGCTGCTGCTGCTGCTGCTCAGCAGAGGAGCTGTGCTGAGATACTGCAGGAAAGATGAGATCAAAACCAGAGCGGCTTGGGAGAGCAGGCAGGGAGAGAGGCTTTCCAGCGCTGGGGGGGAGGTCACAGCTCTTTTGGTTTTGTTTTCTTTTTTTTTTTTTCTTCCCCTGAGCTTTACCACAACCATTCAGGTTAATGCAGCCTTTTTTTTTTTTTTCTTATATATATATATCTTTTCCATCACTTCCGTGCTCACATAAGCTACCTTGCCAGCAAAATACCCCTTCATAGCAGCAGTCCCCCAAAGCCTTGCTTTAAAATCTGCACGAGAAACAATTGCTTGCTTGCTTCTTTTTTCCCCTGGAATTGTTATCATGCAAGGAGAATCTGCTTCCTCCCCCCCCCCCCCCCCCTTTTTTTTTTACCATGAGTAATTTTGGGTTTCGTTGTTTGTGTGAAGCTGAAAGTGGGGTCGTTTCAGTGGCCATCAGTGTCCCCCTGGCACTGTGCTCCTTCCTGCTGCCAGCACTCGCTTCTCGTGAGCTCTCTGCCCGAGCTGAAACGCACTGAGCTGCAGAAGGAGCCCGTACAGCAAACAGCTCATTTATTGATATTTTATTATGCTGTTTAGCAGGACCCTGGTGCCTGTAAGAAAGCATTAAGGAAGTGCAGCGGCACATTCTCATTGATCCCGTTCAGCACTGCGATCTTAGCGTGAGGGTGACAAAGAAAAGAAATGAGGTCGTTCCCTTCCCTCCCCCATGCCAAGCTGCTGGTGGAGGGATGCCCACGGCCTGGAGCTCAGCACGCTGTGCTGTCACCCTATGGCACAATGCTCCCAGCCTGTGTGGAAAATAGGAAAGGCAGCTGCACCAAGAGGGGTGTGGGAGATGCACAGTGATGATGCAGGAGAGCTCAGCATGGAGGTGGAAATAGCGTGTGTTGGTCCAGCTAATGACAACAGCAGCCCTTAAGACTGTTGGGGGATGATGGATCATTAGCTCCAGTGGTGTTCCCAAAGGCCTGCACCTCTCATTTTGAGCAAGGAGGGAGGAATCCAGCAACACCTGCCTGGGATTGTGCCTGGATTAATTAGCTGCCATTTGCAGTGCTGTTTGAAGCTTCAAACATATTCAAGTGCAGGCATTATTATTAAACAGTGATCCATTAGTTCTGATCGTTGGCTACGGCCTCTCTGTAGTGTAGCTCTCGGGTGTCACTTTCTCCAGCATCCTGTATTTGTCTTTGCTATTCCAAATACATCTATTAAGGAGGCATTGCAGCAAAAGCATTCACAGGCAGCTCTGGTTTAAGTGCATGCATAAGGGCTGGGATTGGAACCCTGCTCCTGTCCTTGTCCTGTGCCCCTGGGCAAAGCAGGGTGCACGCAGAGATGGGGGGAGCTAGAATGGGGTTTCCAAGCTCCTCCAAACCAGGAGCAGCTGCTGGACCAGCTGAGGATGCTGTGCAGCTGTGGCTTCACTCCTGGTATGTACCAATGGGATGAGATCAGAGCCTCTGGCACTGACATCTATATGCGGGTGCATGTTGCTAGCTGGGATTGAGGTTTTATTCTTGTAAACACTGTATTTATTATTTAAAAAAAAAAAAACAACAACACGCAGGCTGCCGAATGCATATTGCACAAAAAAAGCCATAAAACTCCCAGTAAAGAGCCAGAAAAATGCTATGAGGAGAACAAAGCAGGCATATATCACCGTGTTTGGCCGATCTTAAACCTAGTCACGGCACCACGGATAGAATCCACACGGCTTCTCCCACCACCAATGTATTCCCAATCAGAGAGAAATGTATATAATTTGAGGTGTGATGTGCTCTAAATCAAGATGAGACTGGCGTTCAGGAATCACAAAGATACAAAATCTGGGTGATTTCTGAATCATTCGGGTCTCCAATGGTTTTTCACTTGTTGTGTAAGGGAGAAGCTTTGGGAGCAAGCCAGGATTTATTTTTTGAAGAGGAAGAACAGCACCTTCTTTCTCATATATACACAATGCACATACATAATGCATATGGAAAATGTGGTTGGTTTTTATTCAGTCTGCTGGTTTAAAACCATGTTCTGCATGCCTGTGGAGGACCTAGGCTGCTTTGAAAGGATCTACCAAAGTGATCAGGGAAAGCAAAGTGCAGTGTTGCCAGGCTTGAATTTGCTTCAATGGGTCCAAATTTCTACTGGTAAACGTGTAAGTGTCCACAAATGGAATCTGCATGGGTGGCACTGAGTACCTCTCTGCAGAGGTGTGGGCAGCATGAAGAGCAATGTCTGGTGTGGGGATATTGAGCCCTATCTTAACATGTAGAAAAACATCATGACAGAACCTGGACCTCTTTGCCAGAGCCCCTCAATGATGCTGCAGTGCAGAAGTGTTATTACTTGAATGTTCCTAGTGCTGTCTGACCCTAGCTTATCTTGATCTTCATCCCTTAGCTGCACCATTGGGATCATTTCTAGTGCTGTCCTCTAAAACACCTTACTTAGGAGCTGTTATCTGACTTTGGACACATGTTCACCGTAAGGGTTATGGGATGGTGGCAATGGGTACTGCTGTGTCTTGCTGCTGAAGAGGCCAGTTTTACAAGCTACTGGTTTTATGGATCAGATGCTCGGTCTATGAGCCCATGCATTTGGGTGGTGAGCACTTCAAACGATGTGTGTGTGTGTGTGTGTTGCTCCACACTGAGTGCAGTGAATATTGATGTCTGGTGGCTCTGGCAGTGTGGTGGATTACAGTGTTGGGGCAGGTCAGTGTTGGGGCAGGTCAGTGTTGGGGCAGGTCAGTGTTGGGGCAGGTCAGTGTTGGGGTTGGTCAGTGTTGGGGTTGGTCGCTTGCACCTGCTGCCCCTACACCCTTTGTCCTTCCACCTTTTGGCCTTTGTATCTTAGCATGGTCAGAGTTCATCTGTTCATGGGGACTATGCCTTCTCAGGTTCATCTACGCCTGTGCTTGAGGGCTGGTTTCTGAACCACACAGTTAGAAACAAGGCTGCTGCTTTTCTCCTTACTCTTGGAGACCCTGCCTGCACACATGTGGTTTCAATATAAATACAAGCTGCCAGGAAGCTTTCTTCTTGCTCCGGGAGAAGGTGTAAACCCTTGCAGGATAAACATACCTCCATCAGTAAGGGAGAATGACTTCACTTCTGGCTCACAATCATTGCGTATGTGAGCTTTAATCATCCTGCTCTTTGTACTAAGTGAAGCCCTTATGATCAATCAGAACTTTGAAGCTTTGTTATAAAAATGTAAATGAAATGCATTTCTAAATGAAGCCTTTCTTCTGCCTCATGCCTCTCCATTCTTCCAGGCACTCCCAGGAACACACCAGTGCTGATAACGGCACCGCTCCCTCCCTGCTTTTGCTCCATAGCAAAAAGAGAAGAGGAGCAGAGCTGCCCCTGGATGTTTCTAGATATTCTGATCCAGTTGGGAGACAAAATGTACTCCTGATTACATCTCTAAAAATAAAGATGGGGCTTGGAGGGAAAACACGGCGCTGCTGGTTGCTTGCTAAACGTTAAGCCTGAGTCCCCATGGAAGCAAGGCGCAGGCAACCTGCTGGCTGTCTGCATGTCTGCTTTGCTCCTGTAATAAATTCTGGTCCCATTGGCCCCGTACCCCTGATTCATAATGAGAGCAATGTCTCGGTGGAAGGAAATTCCCACCAGTTGCAGAAAATCTGCCTGCCCAAGCATGCTGGTTGTGTTCCAGTATTGGAGACGTGGCAAAATAGATGGGCATTTCCAACTAATTCTTCATCAGCCTGGCCCTGGGGATGTCCGGCTGTTATCCATCTGGCCACGTCCTCGGAGGAGGGATTGGCCAAGATCTGGTCACAGAAAGAAGCAAAGCTGGGTGGAAGGCAGAGGAGAAAAGCATTTAATTTCAAGATATTTCATTGAGTTTCATTGCTCTCGCTGCCAATCTTAGGAACTTCTGGCCAAGCCTGATGGATCTGGGAAGAAAAAGAGGTTTATTGTGCCCCAAGCATTTGTTGTGGCCACGTGGGTGGATTTGTTGTTTCCAGTGTTTCTCAGGAAAAAAAAAAACACCTCTGCAAAGCCCTCATCCTGGGCACAGACACACTGCTGTGCACCTGTGTGAGTGGGGATGGCTCCGTGGGACCCAAAGAGGCAGCAGGAAGGGGCACAGCTGGGGGCAGGGGCAGCACCTGGGGTGTGCTGGTTTTTGTATGGAGAGAGACACGGGTCTATCAGTAGGTGGGTGGAGATGTCTTTCCTCTCTGCTCTCACCTGAGTTTTATTTTACTTTATTTTATGTTTTGGAGCTGTGGGCTCTGCACACACACACAGCACCAACTACAGATGTGCTGTTCCCTTTTGCAACCCTTCTGATGGCCTGCTTTTTGAGCCAAGCCAAAGAGCCTGGAATACCCGCAGTCACTCTGGGAAGCCACAGGGCAAGGGGAAGAGCAATGCCATTTCTTCTTTCCCTCAGATTTTCCCTTGCTACAGCACATTTTCAAGGAGCTGAAGTGATTCTGAGCAGGGTTTGGCCTTATTGCAGTGCACACAGCATTGCTTTCTCATTGCCATCAGTGGCCTCACCTGCTCTCCAGACAGTTTGGGAGACTCATTGCACACCTCCATGTGCTGACAGGGCAAACCTCCATCCCTCTGTCTGTAATTGGCATTGACACAGCACTGCCATAGCCCTGGGATGCTCCAGAGCCAGACACAGGCTGCGAGCTTTCCAAGTAGCCAGTTTGCTTAGTAAAGAGTTCCTTGAGTATAAGAAGGATAATGCCTTTTGTGGAAATGCTTATTGATGTTTGCATTCCTAATCCAGCAGTGCCATTTAGCCCAGCTATGTGAGCAGGGAAGTGCTCCCCCAGGCTGAGGCCGTCCCATTTTCTTACCCACATCAGACACGATGCCTTAGAGCGGGCTTTGATTTTAGTTTGGCTCACGTGTAGATCCGCTGATTCCAAACATCCACAGATAATAAGGCTGGGGAGAGTCTGTGGGTGCCGGTTGGTAGACTCTACAGATTGATAGCACAGCATCCTTTCTCTGAGAGTATTTTAGTGAGCATTAGATTTATGCTATTTACTGCTTTTCAGATAAAACAGTCACCGCGCTCGAAACCGCTGATGTACTTAGAATGGGGAATGGACTGGTTTAGTGGTTGCTGAATCTGATTGCTCAGAGGCCACTTTATTTCTCGATTGGAGAGATTGTGTTCTAAATAACGCAGCTATGGCTTTATGAATTGAGCGGGGCATGAATTAAGCAGCTTGGAGGCTGCCCGTGTTGACTGGTGGCTTCGCATCTTTCAGGACGAGGTCGACTCAAGTTCACCGCGTTGGAAGGAGTTCATGATTCCTTTGTTATGGAGGTTCAATAGGGATTGATTTTAAAATAAACTTTTTTGGACAAATTTAATAAATTCATTTTATTGTTCAGGCTTTGATGGCTTTTTTTTTTTTCTTTTTCCATGAGGTCAGCATAAGGCATTTCCCCCTGCTATCCCAGTCGCTCTGAATATTATTTAGACCTCATGGCTCTTCTTTCCTTCTCATCCAAAACTCAATCATGAGATGGACAGGAACCTGAACACGTTATTAACCAGAATTGGCACAGTGGAACCTGTATAGTTCCAGAAATGAGCTTTTGCATATCTTCTTTGAGGGTGGTGACGCACTGGAACAGGTTGCCCAAGGAGGCTGTGGATGCCCCATCCCTGCAGGCATTCAAGGTCAGGCTGGATGTGGCTCTGGGCAGCCTGGTCTGCTGGTTGGTGACCCTGCACATAGCAGGGGGTTGGAACTGGATGAGCATTGTGGGCCTTTTCAACCCAGGCTATTCTATGATTCCTTAATGTCCTGTGCTCTGGCAAACTGCCTGATGCATGGGGCCATCCCTTGCGGTTGCATTGCAGGAGGAGCATTTACCAGTCATTTGAGTTTTTGCATTGCTGCTTTTCATCTGACGTCCCACTTGGGGCTCCAGTTTGCAGCTCTTTTGGGGTTTTAGGTGCAGAGCTGCTTTCACATCTGCTCGGCTCTGCCTTCTGCCATCACACAGCTGCGTGGATAAGGCAAGATAACTTTGTGTTGCTTCTGATTTTCTGTCTTGTCTGCCTTCCTCCAGCCTGCAGTGCTCAGGCAGGCCGTGGAAAAGTGCAGCAGATCTGTCAGGGAGATAAGTGTGTTTTAAAGAGCAATGATATCTGTCAATGAGACAGCAGCTGCGCAGAAATTCGTTTCCATCTCTGCCTCCCGATCTGCCCCAGAAATGTCGACACAGCACTTTTCTCTCCGTGGTTCTTTCTTGAGGTGGCTTTTTTTTTTTTCCCCTCTGCTTTCAGTGTATTTAGGGGGAAAGGACAAAAAGCTGCAGAAAGCTGTGCTGTCTCCCCTCCCTGGGCTTTTGTCCTTGATGCGTGGCAGCAGATGAGTGGAAGTTTACTGAGGTTGTGCCTCGGGAGGTCTTACCTCGCTGTAAATAGCATGGAAGGGAACAGCTACCAATGCAGGCAGATGCCCATCTGTTGGCTCCATGCTGGCAGCCAGGCACAGGGCTGGGCATCCCCACATGGCTCAGGGCTTCGTGCTGGTATGGGGACATGGGGTGGGCAGCGAGTAAATGGTTTTACGGGGGTGTGAAACACATAAGGGGAGCTTCAACGTGTGCTTAGACCATTTGACCCTGCAGCTTTCCTAATGCTTTTCCCACACTTCTGTGTCCTGTCCTTTTGCACCTCCCAGCCTCTCAGTGTGCTCATACCAGAGATGTCCATTAGCACTCCGTGCTCCCCCAGCTCCCATCCCCTCTGAGTGTGGCGGCTGTGCAGCAATGCAGGCAGCGTCCCGCTCCCCTGTGAAACCCTCTCTCTCAGAAGTCAAGGTGGTTTTAACAAAAACTGCAACATCACCCTTGCTCGACGCCTTTTGCTGACCCTTTCTGTGAGGATTAGGACAGGGATCCCAGGATTTGGCAGCTAGATGTTAGTTGGCCATCAGCCTTCTGCATTTCCCGGTACCTGCGTTAGGCTGAGTGTTTGCCTGCTTGCTGCAGAGCCAAGCCGTGGTGTCTGATAGTTCCAAACACCCCAGCTGATGTTGATTGAAGAGGGATGGGTGGAAGGTATTTGCAAGCCGTTTGCACAAAGAGGGAGAAGCTGCAGCTCACAGAGCTAATGCAGGCAGCAGTGATTAAAAGCAGCGGGCTGGGGGCTCATTTCCATGCAGCATACTTTCCCAAGTTACCTACTCTTTCCACTGGTGCTGGTAGCCAAGATTGAAGGTTCATTGTTTCCAATCTTTGCTAAAGAAGATTTAAAATGCTTTTTGTTTCTTTTCCTGGCATGGATGGGGCGGGGGGAGCACAGCTTGAATTTATGTGCGCATTGGGAATTCGCTTGGTGGCTGCGCTCTCATTTGAAAGTCTTTCCTTTAAGCACCTGTCCTTTAGTCTGCGTTGCTGCATGCAGTCAATCATCGCGGTGCTGCTCGCTGCAATGCAAACAACATACATCATATGACAGGGGGAGTTACGGCAGCACTTTGTTACCTGTTCCCAGCCATTTGCAATGCACAATAATAGCTGTGATGCTGATGAATGCGCTGAAGGGTTTAAGCACGAGCACCGCGGGTTTAGCCAGGCGCTCTGCTGGGGTGATTAGAAGTGTTTGTTTTGCACAGTTGGCAGTGTGTCACAGGCAATGGGTGACATTGCTTCTGCTTGGAGGGGGGGACACATGCTCACCTGGTGCAGGTGGGGAGCAGCGCTGCTCCGCGGTTGCATCGTGCACAGCTCAGCTCTGAGTGTAGCGCCGCGCTGGAACAAGGCTGATTTATGCCAGCAGAAGATCTGCTTCTAAAACTGTTTAAAGCTTAGCGCCTCTCTCTCAGCATCCCTGGGAGATGAGGATTTATTGCAGCTGTTTGAAAAATGCAAATTTTTCTCTATTTTTTTTTTTTTTTTCCCAGGAAATATGCTTTTTCATAAAACAGCTTTTTCGGGCAGCGAAAATATTTCATGAGCATCTTTAAGGTTTTGATGGCAGATAGAATCCCAGACAGCAGAACAGTCGTGAGCAGAGGGTTGGTCTGTGGCCTCAATCATTTACGTTTGCATCTATTATAACCTGTAAATGAAAACCAGCAAGTTTCTGGCTCTCACAGAAAGTGGTGCTTTGGGGGAAACCATTTTTCAGCTCGCCCTCGTTATGGGGCTCCAGCCAGCTCTGTGACAACTGTAAGCTTAGAATAAGAAAATCCCGTGTTCAATTTGTATTTGGTTGATTACTTCTTTTTCTTTTCATTTATCAGCTTCTGTAGATGAGTGCTTCCTTCCCCTCCTAGTTAAAATCAGGATCAATGCCCGGGAAGGGTCAACCAGTTTACAATTCATTACATGTACGAGTTTCTAACTGACAATGCAATTCTTGTCTCTCATTTTTCATGTCAACTGTTTCTTGGAAAAACAATAAAAGAAAGAGAAGCAGAAAAAGACAAAGACAGATTTACCCAAGTCATCAAGTGAAATGAGAGCTGACAGGTTCTCTAATGTTACATGCCCAGAACAAAGAGGATTCCTCACTCTGCTCTTCTGCAAATGTTTGAGAATCCTTTGTGCGTAACTCCGCTATTCAGTGGGAACTGCAGCTCCAGGCTTCCCCGTCGTTCCTGTAGCAATGTGCCCCATGACGCTCCTTGGCCTTGCAAGGATTATTTTTCAGATCAAAGGGAAGCACGACCCAACTGTTGGATCCCTTCCCGTTTTTTGTCACCGAATGTGCCCAAGTTCCCCCCCAGGCTAATCAATGCTCTCTTGCCTCGGTTACTTTCCTTGTTGTGCAGCGACTTTGGGGACGGTAAAGATGCAGACTTTCAGTGAAAAATCCCCACTAGTGGGATACCCTTCTGCTGAAATCACTGCTGATTTCAGTGGGCTAAGAGCATGGCTGCGGTGACCAAGTTTTAATCCAACCCCACGATGCCTCCAGTTCAGATGGAGTGGGTTTGGAGGTCACAGCCATCTCCCCTCAGATGGGTATGGTTTGAAACTGTACACCCAGGAAGAAGACCTTTGGTTTATGGTTTGCACTTGGGCGGATGGATTTCTTGGTGATGGGAGTGTCAGAGGCTGATGGGAACATCAGCCCACCCTGGGGCAGTGTGGTTAAGGGGAGCTGCAAAACGAGGTCGAAAGATAACAGGAGAGCCATGGAAATGCTGGGCTGTCTTTCTGCTGCAGTGCCAGCTCTGCTTTCATTGACGACGCTCCCACTGATTACAGAGATGGAGGCTGGGATGAAAAGCTCATTGATCAGAGATAGAGGTTGAGTCTGCATCTGTTCCAGAGATGGATCTGCTTGATCTGAGCAAGTGTCTGGGAGGGCTTGGTTAGAAGAGCTTCAACCTTTGCAAAGGGCAGGCAGACAGTTTTGCACACTATCTTCCTGATGGATCTTGTTTTGAGCCAGACCTAATTTATCTGCAAAGGCCACAGGAAAAAGCTGTAATGAAGCTGTTCCAATTGGGGCCGATTTGTCACTGTTTGGTTCCGGCACTGTAGATCCCTTTATACTTCTTGCTGCCTCTCCTCCCCTTACTTTCCACCTGGGAGCTCAAGCAGCGAGGGAATGAGGGACAAAGAACCTCCACAGCCCTTTCTACCTCTTCCCTTTGAGACAGAGCTCACACTGCTAACCTGGATACACTCCAGCACCCAGGAGAGATCTGTCATTCCCAGCACAGACTGGAAGTGACTCTGTGCTAGAAAGCAAGCTAAGCCTTCTTTTCCCTGTCTCAGTGTGACAACATCTCTTCTTGTCCTTACAAGTTGACTGCTGCGGGCAGAGGGTGCAGGGAATGAATTCCAGCCCCCAGTGGAGGCTTGCTGTGGGTTGGAGGGAGAAAAAGAGCCCCTGAGAGCTGATTACTCCTCGTTTCTGCCCTGAGAGTAAGAACTCATTCAGAGAAAATCTTTCTGAGCTCCTGTAACCAAAATGCAAAGCGGAGTTTCTGGGCTGAGCAGGTTTGAAGGCAGTGCCCAGCTGGGGCGTTCTCACTGCTTTGGAGAGGGAGGGAGAATGGGGAGATGCTGCACAGTGCTGAGTGATGGGGAGGGGGCTCTGCATCTTCTAGGTGGGTCAAGGAAGACCAAAAGTGAATGAATTAGGCTGCGTCTTGCACTGTATGAAATGAATCCCTTAAGGGCTTGCCTGCAGGGGAAGGAAAACACTGCACCATCTGTCCCCCCTCCTGCTGTTCTCCTGTCCATAATATCTGCACTGCTGCTTTGGGGCATCGGGGGTTGGGCCCTCGGTGGCCACAAGGTGGCATGGAGGGGGACTTTGTAGTCTGGTGGCTCTTGCTCATGTGCTCAGGTGTTGGTTGGACTGGGGAGGTCATTGAGTCCATCCCCAACCTTCTTGGATCACGCCAACCTTGGCAGATGTCCTCAAATCCTCCTCTGAGTGTCCCCTGCCCTGTGTTGTGTAACAGTGTTAATTTATCCTCAGCACTGGGAAGTTTCTCCTAACAACAAACCAAAATTTACCTTTTGGTTTTTTTCCTCCCTTGCAAATTCACCTCATTTTTCCCTGTTCTGCCTCTAGTGGCCCAAAGGATAATTGCTCACCTCTCTTTTCACAACAGCCTTTTACATATCAGAAGCCTGTTATTATATCCCCAGTTCAGAAAGCCCTTATCTGGACCGAGCAAACCTATTTCCTTTGCCCTTTCTTTGAGGGCTGTGTTGTTTAAACCTCCCATCCCATCTCCTGGGTGAGCTCAATGTGCAAGTGGTTGATATTGAGTACGATGGGAGCTTTTGCCCACCAGAATCTGACACAGCAAATTGCTTCCCCGCAGCTCCACGGGCAGACGGGTGGAAATCATGTGTATTTATGACCCTATGCTAGAAGCCATAGGAGCACATTGCTGTGCTGCTGAGCCACAACCCAGCTGCCGTGCAGCAGAGCAGCTCACTCTGGTTGGGGTGGTCCAAGCGGTCCCCATCTGGTGTTTGTTTGGCACACAGTGCTTTCCCATTGTGACAGAGCTGGGTGGTGGGTTCCAACTCAGGTGTCTGCATGTTGGGGTCTTGTGGCCGCTTGATGGAAGGTTGTGGACATCTGGCATCTCCTCCATCCCCCGAAGCTCTGGCTCAGGTACTCTGCCTTCATCTTTCTCCAAGTCTTTCTCGGTTAATTACAATCCCTATCGCTGCACACAGATGCAGCTTTCCATACTAACTGAAGAAAACATACCTCATTCTGGCCTTCCAGTACTTGAAGGGAGAACATAAACAGGAGGGGGAAAGGCTGTTTATGAGGGTGGATAGTGATAGGACAAGGGAGAATGGTTTTAACCTGAGACAGGGGAGGTTTAAGTTGGATATTAGGAGGAAGCTTTTCACCCAGAGGGTGGTGATGCACTGGAACAGGTTGCCCAAGGAAGGTTGTGGATGCCCCATCCCTGCAGGCATCCAAGGCCAGGCTGGATGTGGCTCTGGGCAGCCTGGTCTGCTGGTTGGCCACCCTGCACACAGCAGAGGGTTGGAACTGGATGAGCACTGTGGGCCTTTGCAACCCAGGCCATTCTGTGAAACTATGATAAAACCCCTCGTGCACCCCATTCTCTTACAGCAGCATGACTTTGCTGTCATGTTTTCCACGTTTTCTCCTCATCCTCAATGTTTGCAAGTCTCTCTGCTCTAAGCTATGTCAGCTCCAGGCCCAGAGCGTGGAGCAGCTAGTTTGCTCTCTCTGTCTCCCTCCCTCTCTCCTCAGCTTGAGTGTTTAATTTGCTCCAGACTCTGCTTGAGCAATTTTTGGAGAGCGGTTTATATTTGTGTATGCAAATAAGCTGAGCAAATATGCTAAGGAGTGCCAAAGATAGATCAGTGCACTTAAAGCACATGCCAGCCCACAGGAAAATCATCCCAGGCCACTGTGGTCTCACTTAACCCTTCTGCCTTCATCACAGCTTGGAGTCTGGCCAGCAGGCAGTGCAGGGGAATGCATGCCCACCTCTGAGCAGTGCTGGAGCTGCACTGCACCCTGAGCTGGCAACAGAGCACAGCATTTTTGGTGCTTGTCTACCCAAATATTATCTGCCTTTCATGTCCTTTTTATTGTCAAACGAGCAGCTTAGGAGCTGTGTAACCCAGCCAGCTTTCCTTCAGGCTCGTGATTGGTGCTGGAGTCTCTGGTGTGTCATAATGTGTGTTACAAAGCTTTGCGTGTGGCTGGAGAGTCCATCAAGGCACTCTGCCCTGAGGATGCTCTGACAGCTGACGGCACAGCTGAGCTCCGGGTTTTGCCTTCTCCTGAGGGGCAAGGGGAGAGTTTGCTCTTTCTCTAATGATATGCCAGTGGTTATAAAACTTGTGCAGAAAATATATATATAATAATATATATATATATGTATATGTTTCCCTTAAACTGGTAGATCTGTCAAACGGGTTGAAGCATCTCCTTGAAGAGCACCAGGTTTCCTAATCTGGCATTCTCCCTGTAGGAGGGAAAGTGAGAGATCATTGTCACTCGCTGGGCTTGCCTACGTTGGGGAACTGACAGGAATTGCTATTGCAGAATAAGCTGTTCAGCCGGAAGCCGTCCAGAATAGCTGCTTGCATGGACACTCTTCTGGTACATAAGTGACTTTGCTGTAGCATAATTACTTCACTTTGGAAGGATGCTAATTACTTTGGAGTGTTTTTTATTCCGGAATAAAAACCTGCTGTCATAACGTCCTCTGGGAGGCGTGGTGAAGTGGTTTCTCCATCAGTCACCGCTCAGACAGCTTCCTCGTGTAGATGTGCAGAACAGTTGGGAAGGGCAGCGCGTGTTCTGCTGCCAAACCTGAGCGAGATGCAAGGAGGGACGATTCAGAGCAGGTTTTGCTGATGCTTTTCACACAGGGTCTTTCATCCTTAGAATGCGTGGAAGATGATAGAGCTTCTCATTGCATCTTTTTTAGCTTAGTTTCTTAAAGAAATGAGGCTTATATAACCCGTGGCTGTACACATTTCTACACCATTAGCCCATCTCAGCCACGTTTAGCAGAGGACGTAGGTTTGAAGTGCAGTAGGAGCTGGGGGCTCAGCTAGCTTTAATGGCATCCGTGTGCCTGAGTGATGAACACCTTCCTCCACCCAAAGGAAAGCTGTCTGCTGGAGGCTGATACCTCCCCAGTGCTCACCCCACAGCTCCATCTCCATGTGTTCACAAAGACTTATTCTTGGCGTTGCTTTTCTTTGCCTCTGGAAGTGTTGAGTGGTTCCGTCTTCAGCTGTTCCCTATCTTCAAGAGAGGTTCTCTAATACCAAAACGCAGCCAGCCCTGGGGAGGAACAAGTTGCCTTTTTCTGTCTTTACGTGTTGTCCCAGGCTTGCTCACTCCTGAGATCGTTTTCCTTGCCATCCTCCCACTGAAGATGCATCCTGGGATAGCTGCAGCTTGGGAACTCGGCAGCAGACATCCCTAAACAGAGTCAGATGGCATCTCAGGGTGGTGTAGCAATTCTGCAATTGTGTTGCTGTTCTTGCAGCCAAAAGCAATCTCATTAGAAGGTCTTGGTAGGCAGTGCCATCCAAATCCACCTCCCTTGGCTCCGTGCAGCTGTAGCATGGAAGAAAGGGAGGGAGAAGTCCTTGTTTGCAGGATCCCATTGCCAGAAGCAGATGTTTGGGTTGGGATAAGTCTTGCTTGCAGTGCTGCATTGAGGAAGGTAGTAGCTATGGCTACACCACATTGGTCAGTGAAGAGAAAGAGAAGTGGATCAGGCAGGTTGTCCTACTTAGGGGCTGGATGGGATGCACTGCTTCCTGGATATACCTGCTTCTCTTGGGTAACTGTTAGAGGAGTCTGGGTGACTTGCTCAAATGCAGACCTTGTCCTGGCCAGTGTCTGCTTTCAGATAAAGAGATCTCTCTCTCTGCAGCAGTGACAGAACAGTGCCTGCTGGGAGGGCTGGCACCTTGTGTGGGCTCTGGGATGTGTTCCCAGGTCTGGGCACAGCAGGAAGCTTTTGCATGTGTCAGCGTTAGAAAGCAAAAGCCAGGCACGGCATGGGGAAGTACTGAAGAACCTCTTACCCAGCCCTGCTCTTGTGTTTTTTATTTGCCAACGCTCATGTTTTTTTCCTGGACGTTTGGCCCATGCTGTGGATAACGACTGTCGACTCAGATTGCAATGTTCTTGCAAGGATGTGGCTTTTGGAGATGCAGCCCCTTGGTTGGGAAATGTCATCGAAGCTTTCTGCCAAGAGCTGCAGAACTTGGGATCCTTCCACTTGGGAAATGAGATGATAGTGCACCGGGTTGTAGAGAAGTAGAAATAATTTGCCTAAGCTTATGCTCAATGGTCCAAGTCTTAGTGTGAGCCTTAATAATTTTAATGCAATTACCCTTAGGGTTATGGTCTGATAAATCAGCGCTCAGAGCAGTGATAAGGGAACATTCGGGTATGTTTGCTCTGCTCTTTTTCCCCTCTCTTTCTGACTGCTGTGGGGCTCGTGGGTCCAACCATGCTGAGCCTGCAATGAAGCCATTGACTTCAGCCTTGTGATCACTTACTGCACTGACAATCTGAAATGCCTTGTTTTGTCTTGTTATGGAGCACTCAAGCCTGGCTTTCTGTGTCTTGCACCATTGCTACTACGCTCATTTCAGCTGTTTTTCTCTCCGCTGCGTAAGAGATCAGAGTTGACCCTTCGGCGCAATAAGCAGAGCCTCTCAGCAAGGCAGGAGCACAGCTGGTGTTTGATCCTGATGCCCAGGTGCTTTGCTAGCTTTATTTCGTTTATTGTCTAAAGTTCTTCTGCCGTTATGTCATTCTGGGGTGGGGGGGAGGACAGGACATCTTTGTGGGATGTCTGTAATAAGAGAAAAAGAGCGCTTTGTGGAGAGGAAGGGCTGACCCTGGGGGTGAGATCAAGAGCCTGCTGCTTTTGCTTTCACAGACACACAGAGACTTGTTCCAGTTTATGGTACCAAAGGTTCGTCCCGGATGTTGTGAGTCACGCCGGCTCTGCTATGTCTGCTGTGATCACAGGCATTCTTTTGACCTTGAGAACGCATTGGCTTCCCTGAGTTTGTTTCTCCATCCTTGGAAGGGACACCTGGATCCCTCTGCAGCTGATGGGGTTCAGCCCGATTGGTTAACATGGGTTGTATGCACTAAGTAAAACACAAGCTGTGTCTAAAACCCACTCAAAAACTTCTCTGTGAGAGAAGTATGAAATAGAGTAAGTAACTTGAGTTCTTCCTTCTTATCCCCGCGTCTTCAAGCACCTACGATTTGCTCTGCGAGACCCGTGGCTCTTCCCATGCACGAAAACAGATGATGGTAACTGCAGGGCTACTCTCAAGCACTTCTTTGCTCCCATCACCAGCTGTCTGTCTGCATGCATTATTTATGATGCAGCCTCTAATCCCTGCTCCGACTGCACCGCGCTGAGTTTCCACCAGAGCTTCACCATGGCGCAGTTGTCAAAATATCAGAGTGCTTTGCAAACTTTAATGAATTCCTATTTGCAGAGACGCTATATTTATTCTTTAATTATTTTCCTTCAGTGAATTCCAATTTTCTAACGTGTCTTTCTATCAGCAGAGAGACGATGGTGGTAATTCAGCCAAAATATAGCTGATTTCTTCCTACAGAGTGGTGATGCATTGGCAAAGGCTGCACGGGGAGGTGGTGAAGTCAACATTCATAGAGTCAGCATTCATTTCTATCAAAGATATATGGGGTTATAGCACTTAGGGACATGGCTTAGTGGACACGGTGGTGATGGGCTGATAGTTGGACTAGAGGATCACAGAGACCTTTTCCAACCTTAATGATTCTGTGATTCTATGAGCGCAGTGTCGTTTCTGCTTTCCTTCAAGGAAGAAAACTCAGTTCAAAAGACAGTTCCCCAGAAGGGAAGCAGACAGCCCTGATACGGAGGAGCTGATGAGTATGTGGCCAAATCCTGAGCTGAAGGCAAGGCCATAAAGCAAAGTGCTCTCCTCCTCACTGCCAACAGTAAATCTTGCAGCAGAGTATCCGCATCTGCCCCAAAACCAAAATGAGGAAGGCGGGGGGAGGCGAAGCCTCTCTCAGGTCTGTGGTCAATGGCCAGAACCTACCAAAACAGCGTGGCTGTTTGCATCAACGTATGTCGAAAGGATTGATCCCTCCTGGCAGGCTCTTGTAAGAAGCAGGCGGCACATGCGAGCCGGTGCTGTCAAGGGAAACTGGAGCTCGCTGCTGTTTGACAGGTATATTATTCCAGCTGCCCCAGACTTATTTACAAAACAAGGTGCTGAGATCCCCGAAGTGGTGCGAGTCAGCGCTCCGGAGCTGCAAGGGGCTCTGTTTATTCAGCCCTTCAGAGCTGGCCTCAATTTGTTTGACATGTGAAATGGATGAAGGTGGAGGAAAGAGGAAAGAAAAAAAAAAGAAGAAAGCCCTCTCTGCTTCACAGCCTGTTCTTTCGTGGAGACAGACACGAATTTAAGATGCAAAGTGTGAAAGAGCCGAGGTTACTTTTCCTGGCTGTGCCGTATACGGGTGGTTGCAGTTCCTGGTGCCATGTGGGGAAAGCTTTGCTGCTTGTCCCAGGGCAGATGGACACAGAGCGTTGGGCTCTTGGTCAAGGGGGCCCTGCTGTGCCTGGCATGCTCAGCAAATCCTTTGGTGGGAGCCTGGATTTACGGGTTTGGCCTCGTCCTTGTCAGGCTTAATGCCCTTCACTTCCCTTTTCAAGCTCTCCAATTTCAGCTCCCAATCTCCCTTATTTCCTTTATAGCTCTTATTTCTGGTCCATCTTTGGCCATCCTGACAGCTTTTGTAAATCACCCTCAGAGAGAGTTTTCTTCCCTGACCACTGAGGGAGGCCAGAAACACTCCTCTGCAGTGCCCATGGGTAAGTGATGTGAATACTTATGTTCCTGCTGCATAGCTCTCTTCTTCCGTGCTTGTTTTCAGATAGCTGAAGCTGAAAGAATTGGTTTTGAACAGTGGCTTGGAGCCTGCCTGCTTGAGGGAACTTCAGTGTACCCTTGAAGAATTACCTAATGCAGTGAGATGGAGTTGTCTGGTTATCTAAGTGTTTCTCCCCACATCCCAGAGAGGAATTGCTGAGCTCTATCTGCATTTGATGTGAAATCTCCTGCCTTTCCTAATGCAGCTGTTTCCTGGGGTGGGAACCTCAGTGTTCGGTGTGGATGTGACACCAGACCCTGGGGCTTCTCCCTTGTGCTTGGGCTGCTTTGAACCTGGCTGTTTGTGGTGGGAGTGGGGCTCTGAGCAATGTACACAAGCCCGAGTGTCTTCTTCCACAATGACAACCCCGCATCTCTTTACCCACATGCTTCTGCTGAAGGTGGTTTTCCAGTCTCAGGTGTCACTGCACAGGCAGTGGTGAGAGGCAGAGTCCTTGGAGGATATGGGATGATTAAATGAAACATTCACCTGTATGTTCCTGGAGGAACTGAAGTGGGAATCGGCTCTGACTTCGTATCATATTCAGCTCATGCCTCCTGTCTTCCCACTCCAATGCAAAATTCATCAGGCATCAGGCTGCAGAAAGCAACTGAGACAGCCTGGTGAGTGCAGAGATGGGCCTGTCCTGAGAGGAGGAGCACAGATACGCCAGGAAAGTGTCTAAATGAGCTCTTGCTTTGTGGTGACAGCTGGCAGGGAAGCATTGCAGGTACAGCACAGGGACACGCTGCTGGGAGTGCGTGCAAGCACTGTGGGAGTGATGCTTCCCTTCCCATTTAGGTCCTTGGAGCATGGGCATGGTTCAACAGCAAGCTCTCTCTGAGGCTTGGTGATGATAAAGGTTTGTGATGCCCTTGGTTTGGAGACTCCCTGCCCTGCAATGAAGGTGCCATCAGTTGTTTCCCTCAGACGAGTGGCTGGCTGAGAGATGTGACAGAATTCCGTTGTAGCTGATGGCAATGGGTTCTCCTGACCTCATGAGTGAGGGGAGACGAGGCAGTGCAGCTGGCCAACACAAAGAATTTTCATTGCAATGCGTGAGAAGCCTTGCTGCTTTTCCTCACCGATGTGAAAATACATATACATGCACTGAGGCCTGGTCTCAGCCCTGTAGGCAACAGTCTGACTGGAGAGACTGAATAAATAAAAAGTCAGTGATGCCACAAATGTGCTGTGCCCCGGGGCTGGAGGGTTTTCCTGCTCTCAATGGCAATTTTGTCCTTGCAGATGGGGATGCTGCAGCCTCGGTGCCTTGGTCTGCGTGCAAACTGGAGGTGCTCAACCAATGCCTCCTGAGATGTGGTCTCAAGTAGCCGCTGGTGCCTCAGCGAGCTAAAGCACAGGTTGTTCCCTGGGTGGAAAGCAGGCTTAGAGCCTGTGCTCATCGCTGATGCTTACGGGGGTTTTTAGGCCAACACACACCTCTGGATGCTAACTTGGGATCTGAACACATCTCTTTTTTCCCTTTTCTCCCTGTTTCGTAGCTCACCTTTAAAATTTCCTTAGAGAACAGAACAGGCACAAAGGCAGCACGGAGGGGCAAGAGATGATAGCATCCTTAGTGTCAAAAATAGCAGAAAAACTGCTCATCCCGCTATTTTAGGCTAAATTATTGCTGTCCATAATGTCCTTCCCCCCACTGCTTGGCAACCCCAGGGCTTGTTCCTTTCAGGGCCTTTTCCCTTGTGTTCCTGCATCTCTGCATGCAGAACGGCCTGGGGATGCAGTGGGGACCAGCTGGCACCCAGTGCTGCAGCTGGAGGTGGCGGATGCTGTAGGCTGATCAATACCTGAATCGACATGGCGTGCATTGCGGCGGCTTCGCTGCTCACCTTAATGGGGAAGCAAAGATTGCGAGAGATTAACTGGAGTACTTAGAGCCTCGCTTTATGAATAATTAAATCAATGAGCAAAGGAGGAGCTTGGAGTGTAAGGGAGAAGGAGTGGGAGATGCATGACCGCCACTTTTAAGCTCAGACAGACCCCGGCAGCAGCTTTCATGTTGGATCGTGTGATGCTGCTGCTTCTGATCCGAGGCAGGCAGCTGGGAAGCACAAAGCTCAGCCCATCGGTGCAAGTGGTGACCACTGGATTATTTATGTTCCCTCCCCCCCCCCTCTGGCAGAGCTGCCTTTTAACTGGTGTTAGAGGCTTGCTCAGAATGCCGGCCACGCTGCTCACAGCAGTTGCAGGAGAGCTTCCTTTGAATTGTAATGAAAGTCCTGGGAGCACTGTGGTTTTCTGTACTTTTATTTTTTTTTTCTTTATACAAAGAGAGCTTATCTCTGTCCATGATGTTCCAGACATGAGATCTAACAGGGAATGGGAGGTTCACGCTGTCCCAGGGCTCCTGGAAATCAGTCGGACAACCTTCAGGTGCCCCAACAGCAAAACTGCTTCAAGGGTGGGCAAACTGAGACGTGCAAACTCACAAAAGATCTCCTTGGGGCTGCTGCTCGAGGAAGGAAAAGGAAATGTTTGGGGATGAGCAGGGCTGTGTGATTTCAGGACTGTGAGGATAAATGTGTGGGGCTCAGGAGGGATGCTCTACCTGCATCCGAGGAGGGAGTGTTCTTTTGGAGTGAGATAGGAAAGTTCTTACAGACAGAAAAATCATAGAATCATAGAATGGCCTGGGTTGAAAAGGACCACAATGCTCATCTCGTTTCAACCCTCTGCTATGTGCAGGGTCGCCAACCACCAGACCAGGCTGCCCAGAGCCACATCCAGCCTGGTCTTGGATGCCTCCAGGGATGGGGCATCCACAACCTCCTTGGACAAAATTAAGTGCAAAGGAGGACAATCAACGTAGATAAGATCCCAGTCCATCCAGACCACAGGGTTGAAAGCATATAGGTGGGGAAGGTGGGGTTCTTTGTAAAGAAATAACTTTTTTAACCTTGATATGTGGCTCAAATTGAGACTGGGCAGGGCAGAATCTCCCTACAAACCCTCCTAGGTAACATGAAATAAATGCAGAGTTGCTCTCCACATACAGAAGAACAAGCGGTGGGTTTCCATTGCTGCCATCTGGAAGGACTCTGCTTAGACTTCACCCGGAAAGGGAAGATTGTGGTGGGGATGAGGTTCCTCCCAGACGGTCTCCCCGCTCTGTCTTGGTGGGGTGATGCTTTTTGATCCTTTTCTGATCCCGTTTATTCTTCTTGAGGAATTTGAAACTGCCTATGAATTGCATTGATGGCTGGAGGGAGACCGCCTATAGCCTGGCACACAACAAAGTGACGTCACCCAACTGATGGCACTGCTCACACCTACCCAAGTCAGCGTGAGCTACACCTAACGTGGCATCTCAGAGCTGAATGGGCCGTGCCACACGTAAACCACCCCGTTACCTTCTCCAAATCACACTCAGCCCAATTTCTCTCCAATTTTCCATCTCTTATTTCAACGTAGCCTTTGATCCATTGGTTTTATTCTACCCCCAAAATAAATTGGCCTCCAATTAAGTTCTTAAGCCTCGGAGAACCTCCGGATAAAACAGCTCTACTTCCTGTTTCACTTATCATAGGAGGTGATTTCTTTTTTAAAACCCTCATGCAAACGTTCAGCTTTTGCTGCTGTTCAATAAAGTTGATCATTTTGCTCAGGAAGTATCAATGCAATTTTCCACGCCACTAACTTAAAGATTGCATCTCGGTAAAAGCATCCATTCTTTTTTTCTCTCGTTTATGGTTGCGAACAAACAAAAGGAAAAAGAAAATGTCTGATGTCTCCCTGACAAACGTATTAGTGGCTTATATAAATTGCTTTTGAGTCTGTCCAGAATAGACACCACCAATGCGTTTCTGCAAGTCCCCATTCCATCTGTCTTTGCTAGCAAAGTGATTGCGGAGCTGGGGAATGTCTTTCCACCCCATTACATTTCCCGGTGAAGTATGTGAGAATTACCTCTGATGTTAGCAGGAAGCCATCAGGACATAAAACACAGAAAATGAAATATTAACTTTGCTATCCAACCCGGTAAGGGCTGTTATGTTTTGTATTATAACACATTAAGGTGAAGTTAGTGAACGGGAAATAAATAAATAAAGATCCCCGCTCGCGCCGAGGCGGGATTGCAAATAAACGGCACTGACGAGAGATGATAAAATGGGAAAGTTGGGGAGAAAATATAATATATTCACAGTTTAGATGACAGTGAATATAAAGACAGACTGAGCTTAAGTGGAAGTTGCAAAATATCCCCGAGAAGTCTTATTCCCTCCAGATTGCTGCCAGTTATGCCAGTACACGTACGTTTGCAACAGAAGAGGAGCAAAACCGTATGGATCCGTGCGCTAAGAACACCTCTGTGTAGCACCATTCAGCTCACTTGGTTTGCTAAAAGGCTCAGTATTTGGTCACTATTTTTGCCAGCTCCCTTTTGCTATCTTTATCTTGTATTGGTTCCTGGCCCGGTCTGGGGCTGAGACCTGCATGGGGGACCTCTGAGCATCTATTCCATATTCAGAGAGGGTGGATAAATGATGCTCTCATTGGCTGCTTCTCCATTGCTGTCTTCTCACTTAGTTCCTCACATCCGTGCTGAGCTCCTTACAGCACTTCAAAAAGAGAAGAGAATTGGGAGATGATCCAATCCCCGTCCTGTCTGCCCATTCCAAACCATTAAATGCACCTACAGCAAAAGGATGCTGGTTTCAATATGCTAAAGTGAAAAGGATAGATGCTGGTTTGTTATCTCTAATTAATTGCCCCCACTTTGTTGCCTACTCATCCATTTGGGTAGACAATACTTCTGTTTGGAGTTCTTTAGTCACAGTTATTTTCTTGGTAGAGAACTTCTCTGCTTTTTGTCTCTGAAATAATAAGGTTTAAGGCCACATCTATGAAGATAGAGTGGTTATCTCATTTCAACAGGAACTGTACGTGAAGGGCCTTTTAAAAGCTCTTCCTGAAGGTCTGCTAATTAAACAGCCCTGAGATCGCAAGGACCGGGGAGAGAAACAGGTGATAAACATCACACAGCTGATAACGTTGAGGATTCAAAGCGATCCTCAATTAGTCAGTGGGGTACCAGGTGTTCCAAAGGAGCTACATAAAAGACGATGTGGAGGGCATGCATCTGGTTTGTTGGGATTGGAGACTGGCCTTGGAGCAGGAGCTTGCATCTCCAGTGAGTGAGCCAGCACTGGGCCTGGTGTTGTGGAAGCACTCTCAGCAGGTACTGCTTTTTATAGGTTTAATGGGTTTAATGTTTGTGTTTTAGTTGCTGTGTGTTAGCATCATGTCTGGCTGCATCCACCTTGTGGAAGGCAGGGGGATGGTGGGCAGTGGGGACAGCTAGGCATCTATTTTGGAAGGAGAGGGTTCTGTATGGATTTCAAAGAGGCTTTATAAATTGGATTCTGAGATTTGTTTTCTGCTGGTTTTGCCTCCTGGAGTTTGGTGGCTCTGTGCAAGTTATGAACCATATGTGAGATGTAGAAGGCCTTCTGCCATCACTTGCCACTCTCCTGGGACTCCCATTGCCTCCATCTCCTGCTTGAGGAAGGGGAGGGCTGTGCTGGGTGATGGGGAAGGGAGAAGTGTGTTTTAGCTCCGTCTGTTTCCTCCAGAATTCAGACTAGCTCACAGCATGCTGTCTGCAGCGATTACCTTTGTCTCTGGCTTCCCTGCTGGAGGAAGAGCTGAACAGAGCTGGTAAATTACAGAGCTCTGTGTTGGAGCACCAAAGCGCTTTCATTGCTACAAGTTGTTCTGCTCGTCTCTGGCCCAGACAGTAAACAAATCTCAGATCATGGCGTTAATGGTGTGATATGCAGCTGCCTCTCCAGCAGAGCTAAGGAAACTTGCTGCTTTGGCCTTTCATCTGAGTGCTCTTGACAGGCAGTGTTTGACAAATGGTGGGAACCTCCTGCTGCAGTGCTCTGTCCTGGGGGCTGCCGGGAGGAGGCACAGACCTCGTTCTGTTCTGTGTGTGTGATAAAGATGCTGTTCTTCTGGAGCCATGGATCTGAAAATCATGTTGGTAGATTTCTGTGTTGTGGTGTTGGGGGGGTTGTTTTGGAATCTGATTGTATCCTACCCAGAGGTGAACTTCCCAGAAGAGCACAGCAATTGTCCATCAAAACTTGAAGCTTCATTGCCTTGGTGTAATAGCAGCTCCTGTTTGCCTGTTCTGGGATGTGTTCCTGTGAGTTCAGCCCTTGGGGTGTTAGTCTGTTCATGGACTGTTTTAACTGCAATAGCATGAAGGTGGCACACATCAGGTGATGCACACAAAACATGTGGGGTGGTCATGTAGCACAGGGTTACATTTGGATGCTCATGTGCACTCTGGCTCTGTTATCTCCAGAGTGGTTCAGGATGGCATCCATGGGCTGACCACCTTGATCCATTGGTTTGCAGTCAGTCCCCAGCAGAGGGGTTGGAACTAGATGATGAATGAAGGTCCCTTCCTACTCAAGCCAGTCTGTGATTCACCTCTGTGTCAGTACAGTCCCTTTCCTTGGAGATGATGTTCCTGGGCCACAGCTACTGACTGCGGTAGGGGGGAGGGATGGTAAATGCAAGGATCTGTCTACATTTGCTGTCTCACCATCCTCCAGGACTAGTTTAGTTTATTTTTCTCCCCAATATCAGTCTGTAAATGTTGGCAGGGAAAGGTTCTGAGTGCTGCGTGGTAGCTGTAATAAAACAGCAGGGTTGCTCCAGCCTTCTCTGAAATCCCAGCCCTGCAGGCACTGAGCACTCCTTGCTGATCTGATTAAAAGGAAAGCATGGTTCCTCAAATTAAAGGATGGCTTTTCTTGCCTTGCTACCACACCCACCCCTGTCTGCTTTCCTCCTTGCAGATACTTCACTTCAATTACCCCTTCCTTGACAACTTTCTGCTGAGATGTCCGATGGGCATCGGAACAACTGCTGGGTGCTCTTAAGCCCATTTGAGGAGAAGCAAGGCACAAGCAGGGCTGTAATTTACATGTCAGCCTGAATAGACTTAGTACAGGGTACAGTGACCCATTCAGCACTTACATTGCCAAGCCTCTGCTTTTACAAGCCCTTAATCAGAACACAGGGGCTGTATATTCTAGCTAATGATCTATACGTTGTTCTTTGGTGCTGTTGCAATTGGCTTTTTGTTACGTGTGATGTGGTTTGCTCTTTCCCTCTTGTACCCCACCAGGTTGGCATCGGTGGGTTTGTCGGTCTGCAGCTCCATGAGGAACTGGGTGGGCTCTGCCCTGGTGTTGCACATGGGCTGGTGCAGGTGGAAGCTCATGAGGACCAGGTGTGAGGGTTGAGGTGGTTACCCTGGATTGCTGCAGAGCCTTCCAGCTGGTGTTGGGCAGTGGGTCTGTGACCTTTCTCCCTTTCAGAGTGGTGTTCTGTAGCAGCCAGCCGGTTTCTGAGAAGTCAGTCTGTTAAGAGCAGCCGTAAAGATGCTGTTTAAACTAAAAGCATCATCCATAATTTCATTTGAGGCCTTTCTAGGGCATGCTTTGTTCGCATTATGCTACGAAATCCATTTTTATTTGGAGGCTTCCAGGGGGATAACAATAAAAAAAAAACACAAATAAAGCCATAGGAAAGTGCAGACAAAAGCGATGTTACAAATGGTTGTTGGAGGCAGTGTAGGGTCCTCCAGATCTGTCAATGACCAAAGCCTTCCGGGTAATGAGTCCCACATGACGATAGCTCTGAGAAATAGCATGTTTTGGAGGTAAGCAAACAGCGTATGCTGAATAGGAGGCTATTTTACAGGCGTTTTATCTGCTGTTAAGGACACAAGTTGGAGAAGGAGATAACTGTCCCTATTAATATTGATTACACCATTATATATCTGAAAAAGTGATTATAGTTCGTGGTGCTCTCATTTCCCTAAGGGAGAGAACGCTCTCCTGAAATCAGCGCATCCGTAAGCACCAAGTTGCCTTTGACAGGTGGTAATTTACAATACAGCTTGGCTGAAAACAAGCTCGGGGTATGGCTGGGAAGAGGAGAGTCCTGTCCCACCTCAGCCCTCTTCACCTGCTCTTGGTAGGGCTGGCAAGCAGACCAAGCCTGTGGCCAGCAGCCTGCAGAGAGGTGCCAAGGGGTTCCCACTCTGTTCTGCTCTTGTGTTTTCCTGCTTAGAGCAGAGGATGTTTGCCAGCAATGTTTTCTAATCATCTTGTTAGCTTTGATTCCCAGAATTGTAGTTATTCTGCTGATGGCTGCCACTAAGGATACCTTGAAACCCCCAAAATAGATCCGCAGAGGTAGAGCCATGTATGTAGTAGAACACACGCTCAATAGCAATATCAGAATTATTACTATTTATCACTGTTGTTATGTTGTCCTAACTTTGTTTTGACAAATGCTGCTGTTGTTTTGCATCTCTGCCAGTGCTGCTCCTCCCCTGGATTCCTGCTCAGCTTCTGCATCAGGTGGAGCAGCACTCAGTGTTTTGCAGGAGCTGGTCAGCTCAGGGGCAGAGGCTTGAGCAGGTTTTGAGAGCAGATTGCTTGGTTTGCTGGGTGAAAGGCTGCCTGTTTGTGGCTTCCTTTTCCCCTGCCTGAATATATGCAGCAAGCTGAGTGAGGAGGGAGGGATGGAGATGCTTCTGTACTTCAGTGAGCAGCTGGGGGGGGGGGTGTGAAACAGGAGTGACATTGCTCAGCTGATAATCAATTAAAGAAAATGAGTGAAAGGTGTGTTTGTTAGGGTTTTGTCTGAATGTGTGTGGGCAGTCACATAGATGGTCCACCTAGTGCTGCACTGTTGCATACAGAGGAGCAGGCTCCTTAGGGAGGTCGTGTTTTGCTCGTGGGCATCCTCCACCAGACTAGGTAAAACTGTGTCTGTTCTGGTCATTTTGTGAACACTTTCCATGAGACGTGCATGTAAGGTAGAGTTGCTTGTCCTTCAATTTGAACATCCCTGCTGCTTCAGAATGAGGTCTGGTCTCACTACCCAGAGCTGAACTGATCAAGCACTGGTGATGAGTTCAGTGCGTGCACCTGGAGCTAAACAGGGCTCAAACCCACATCCCAGGGCTGGAGGAGTTCATCTGCCCCCTTACTGTGCTCTCAACCCCAAAATCCAGTTGTATTTAGCTTGAATGTGGTGGGAGGATGGCTCCAAGGGGAGGTGCAAAGTGCAGCCTCCCAGCACTATTCCCTTGCTTGCATGATCACCTGTTGCTGAAACTATTTCACAAAGGGTACCAGAATAGGAGGAGAGGAAGGATAAATGAGTGCTGGTGTTTGCTGTGATCTGAAAGTGAAGGCAGCTCGAAAGCAGTGCAGCCTGCAGGCAGCCCCATAGGAAGCTGCTTGGGATGGGAGGCAGCACTGCTGTGCTCTGTTCTTTGCAGTCTTCTGGGAAGCAGGCTGCTAGCAGAGGCCTCTTCATCTCCACAGTAAGTGGAAAACGCTTTGACTGATTACTTCCTCAAAGGACACTTAATTTCTTCTCAGAGAGGCGAGCGTATTTTGCCTGTTATAGAGATTCTTGGGGCATCCAGGACCTGCCAGAAAAATGAGCTGGCAATCCAAGAGCAGCTGCAAGGGAGGTGGGAAAATGAAGACGTTGGTCCTGCTTTGAGAAACCAGCCTGACCCTGGGCTGGTAGAAAGCAGAGCCAGAAGAGACCTTTGGTGCTGCAGGGGTGCAGAAGTGACCCATGACCATTGCTAAACCCATGTGGCCTCTGCATTGCTTGTAACTTCTGAAGGTAGCTGCCTATGAGCCCAACTTGGGATGCTTTTAAAACCTCAACTTGATCTGTCTGTATGGAAAGACTGTTGCTGTACTGGGTCTAAGGAGGGCAGTATTAGGGACTCCTTCAGCAGGAGTAGAACTGTGCAGTTCTGGAGTGTAATGAGGGATCTGAGTGCTCTGCTGGGTGTGAGTCTTCTTTGTCATGGGCAGCTGGTAATTGCTTATAGGGGGGGCTCCAAGGCCAGAAACATGAGTATGGAGCCAGCTCTGTTACAAGCCTGCACTCCAAAAATGGCTGTAGAGTTATTCCCCCTTTGGGTCTAAAATTATTACACTGAATACTTTCTCCCTATCCTCAGCACCTGCCTGCTGCATCCAAAATGGGATTCAACAGTGGCAGAGATGGAGATCTACAGCTTTTATGGCAGCAGTGCAATGAGAAGGGCTCCTAAGGAAACAGGTCCATTCCCCCCAGCCCAGAATCCCCACAGCAGTGAGAGTGTGGATTTGGGAAAGGCTGCTGCTGGAACCAATGCTTGGGAGCAGGATGAGCACAGCATGGAGCTGGAATGCTGCTGATTGCATGCAGACATGTTATCAGCTCTGAATTTTGAGCAGGCTCGTGGTGCACTTAGCAAGAGTTCAACTTTGCCCCCTTTTTTTCTTTAATATTATTATTATTTCCATTCCTGGTAATGCTTTATATGGAATATTGATTGCATTTACTGGAGGATTCCTTTAAGTATTTTTTACATAATGTGGCTTGTACATGTGTATAATGGCTCCTGCAATCCTTGTGTTTCGGTGGCACCAATAAAGCCATTTAGCTTAATTTAAAGTGAACTCCTTGAAACGGAATGGAAATTTAGAAAGGGATAAAGCATAGGGTCACACTGGGGGTGAAAGGAAATCAAAGGATAAAGGGCGAGGAGAGAGAGATGGAGTTCTGCAAAGGAGGAAACAAGGAAAGAAGAGACAGAAGTGCAGACACGTGCAGGTGTTGGTGATGATTCAATGCTATCCAGAATTCAGCCCACCGGGCTCAGTGTTTAGAACAGGAGTATGAATTCTGCTTGTCGGGCCAAGATCATGGTGGTTTTGTTCATGAATTTCACAAGGCTGCGGGGTGGAGTTGTGTATTCAGCAGTAATGTGGGCATGGAGCATCAGCTTGCTGGTTTTTAGCCTTGGTGAGGTGGGGGGTTGCAGGTGGCAGCGTGCTGATGCCCTGAGCCTGCAAGAGGATGAAAGCATCCCTCCTATCTGGATACACACAGGAGATGGGCTATGCAGGAGGTCCAATGGACCACAGAACCAATTCTGAGCTGGAGGAAACTGATGGCAGTGCTCCTGCTGCTCTCCAGGCAGTTCACGTCTTCCTGTGGGACAACTCAGACCTGGGAATGCTTTAGGCCATGCTATACAACTTGTTTGCTTTTGCTGTCTTTTACTCTTTTATATATATATATATATATATTTTTTTTTTTCAGCAGTCTCATTGTAGGTTTGATCTGATTTTTCTGCTTAATTGACGGGGATTCAATTATCCTCCTGAATAGGACTGTCACTTACTCAGTAACTGAATTGTCAGGCATCTGTAGGGGGGGGAATTGAGTGTCATATTTCCATCCTTCCCTGCCCCCTCCCATTCTCTTGGGTTTGCTTCCGTTCTCAGGTTCTGTTTTATTGTTGATTCAGTTTGAAAACAGTGAAAGAAAACAAGGAAACGTCACGTGATGAGACAGTGGGAGCAACTTGGTTTAATGGGCTCCCCTTGGTAAGGGCTGCTGTTGCCTGAGCAGAACCACAACCCCTTGGGTGAGGGCTGTGTCCCTCTCTGGATCTTTCCTGTAAGATACTGTCAGGAAAAGATCTGCCCTTGGGGGCAAATTGCTCTAGGTTTCTAATTCTCAGCTTTTGTAGCTCAGTCTATGCTTGCTGCTCTGTTCAGATCTGCACCTAAGGAACAGCCAGAGGCTGTTTGTATCTTGGCTGTTGTTGATGTGCATCCTGCTTTGGGATGAAGAGCACATGGGGAAACACAAGGCCCACAAGGCATCCTGCACCCAGCCCTCCTGGCCCTGCACCTCCCAGCCTACTGTGGGGCTGGATATGCCTCCCAGACAGCCCCATCCCCATGGGCACCTGCAGCAAAGGGAGCTGAGACAAGGATGCAAAGAACTGGGGAACTGCCATCATTCCTCCCATTTACTTCCTGGAGGGTGATAAGAACAGCTAATGGCATCTTGATATTTAAGAACAGGCAGGAGTTGAAGCATCTTGGTTTTTACTAGGTCTCTGACATTTCGGAGAGCTGTTGTTGAATAAATGCTCAGGCAATTAGCTGATGAGGTCTAACTACCTCCAGCTATGCTAAGATCATTGCCCAAGCTAACTGGTTTAATGACAGCTGGGGCTTGTCTCAGCAAAGCAGTGCAGTGCAAGTGATCTTCTTGGGATGGGGATCAGCTGTTGCCAGCAGCTTCTATTCCTTGCCCTGCTGGTGTGGGAATGCAGGCAGGGTTGAAGCCACACAAACCCAGAGCATCTTCTTGCACAGCTCCCAGAGGCATCTCTGCTCCTGGGTGCTGCACAGAAGCTCTGCTTTAGGAGTTGCTTGAGACTTTGAAAAGGAGAGGTGGCTTGAAGGTGTAAGAGAAGCACAGAAATCTATGTAGGGGCCTTGGCTTCCATGCTCTCAGTGTTTCCATATGCCTCGTAATTAAATTGTAAGTAAAAATAAGGAGCTGACTGCTTCGCTAATAGCGGCGATAGGAGGCAATCATGCAACTTCCATCTGTCTGCAAATATAGTTTATGGTGGAAATACATTAGCAACCTGGAGCTGTGTGCCAGGCTCAATTAGACTAAACAGGATCAAAGGGCACCGTGGGTAATAAATATCTGCGTGGCATCGAGTTGGAGTCTTTCTATTTAGTGCTGGAGGAGGTAATCATTAGTGAGCTGAGGTGAAATGCAGCAGGCAAGGAAAGCTGGGCTTGGGGAGAGAGACATGTGGTGTTAGAGGGTAAGGAAAAGTGCTTCCTCTCTGGGATCATGGACAGAATGGATTGGCTTTTGTATTCCACTGGAGTTTGGGAATGGAATAGAGCCCATATATCGATTGGGGGGGGACCTTAATGGGAGAGAGGTGGCTGAGGTAATTGGGGAAGTGTTTAAAATGTACACTAGGTAATTGAAAGCTAATATCAGAAGCCGGCTCAGGCAGAGAAGAACCTCTCTTCTAATGAGGCGTAAGGTGAAAGGAGATTGACTCTGACTTGTATTGTTACTCCCAGAGAATTGCTTTGCTCTGCTGCTTTCAGGTGCCTGTGTGTGTGTGCATGCTCCTGCTTTTATTAGCACGTTTGTGGATAACATTTCCGAGTCAGCAGCAAAGCTTCTGGTGGCATGCTGGCTATAGAAATGTATAATACCAATTGTTTCTCTTTGGTCATGGCCTTGTGGAAAAATGCTGAACTAAATCCTCTTCCACTTCAGGAGCAAATAAAGAGGAAATCAAAATATTTTAGCATCAAAGCTTGCTCTTCTTCAAATTTTCTCCTGCTCTTAAAAAACCAAAATAACAACAAAAAAGAAACTATCCAGAGGGAAGAGGTATTCTTAAGCTGAGCCTGTTAGGCTCTCTGAATGAGGATGCAATGATCCGGTTATTCAGGTTATGTTTTCTGCTGTTGTAATAGCTGCTAAGGGAAGCACATCACTGTGATGTTTCAGTGCCTCTTTGTTCTTCCCCTGAGCTCAGTGCGGGTCTTAGGGCAGGTAGCTAAATGGCCACATCTTCAGAAGAGGGAGGCTTTCCAAGTGTGCTTAGGTGATATTGGGCCAGGCTATCCGTGCCCATCATATTGCATGGTGGTAAAGCTCTTGTGCTGGGAATTTGGTAGGACTTGGCTCTCCCATCCCATTGCACTCAGCACACCAGCCAGGAGACGTTGCTCGTTTCCCTCCTTTCCTCTCCCTTTCTGACTTCCAAGGCCAGCAATTAAAAGAACACAATAAACACTCCGCAGTGAGCACCGAACTGCTCCTTCCCGGGGCTAATCTGCTGTTCTGCAGAATCTTTCTCTTCTGCCCATCTGTCTGCTTATGCCATTTGGCTGCAGGAGAGTACTTTGCTGTGTTAGCAATGTGCCGGGGAGGGCAACACCCAACATGTGATTCAGAACTTTGGGAGGTGAGCAGAGTATCTGCACCTTGATATTGACACCAGCTTATGGTGAAGGACAAGCTAGAACTGCCAGCATGCATACTGGGCAGTGCAGCCTCATTGACTTGACACACCTTGGTCTACCAGCCTGCTTTAGTACTTCCACAATTAACCTCTTAGTGGCAGGTAGTGCATTCCTGGTTTGCACAGGGCCTTTTTCCAAGGGCTGTTACATTCTGCTCAGTGCATGCGATTACACTGACAGCGATGCTGAGAACAAGTGAGGTGTACACAGCACTGTGTACATCACCAAGGCTGGGAAGGACCTCCAAGGTCATCCAGTTCAACCAAACACCAGTATTTCCCCAGTAAACCACGTCCCTTAGTACAACATCAAAGCACTTCTTGAACACCTTCAGGGATGGCGACCCTGCTATCCTCTGGGCAGCCTGTGTCAATGCATCACCACTCTTTTGGAGGAGGGAATTTTCCTAATATCCAACCTGATCCTCCCTTGGTGCAACTTGAGGCCCTATTTACCTGCTGTCTTAGCTTTTAAGTATCATTGTTCAGGCTTCCTGCATTTCTACTGGTGTAATTGCTGTGTCGTGATCACATTTGCACACCAGCTTACCCGTTGCCAGTTTTAATCTGCTAGAGACCATTGAGGCAACTTATTCCTCCCCGCGCAGCCACTAGGTGTGCTCTATTTCCTCCCTATATATGTAGTCTGAAGTATTTCTTCTGTTTCCAAAGTACAATTCAATAATTCTTTCCCTTGCAAGTAAAAGATTGCTGGCTGTCCTGAGGTAATTGACTTTTCCAGGGAGATCTTCAAAAGTAGTTATATTTGCTGGCAGAAAATCGTTACCATCCAGTGCAGCACTGCGAGTACTTCTGTGCTCATGGGGATGGGGAGGAGGGAGGTGGTTTGGTGAAGGCTGTTGGCTTTGGTTACATCCCTTGCTCCCATGTTGGGCCTCCTCTGCACTTCAATGTGGAGGACAACAATAAATAATTGATAAAGCCAGGCGCAGCGTGGTGGTAAGCAGGGCTCAGTGCTCTAAGCTTATTTGTGGTTAAAGAGAGAAAATATTGCTTAACCCTGAGCTTTGTATGTCAGAGGTGAAAGATTCCACCTGCTGGGTTATGCTTTTGCTTTCTGTTGGCTCGCTGTTCAGATGTATTGGTGGCTGTTCTTGTTGCTTGTGGATGCATTCAGGTAATTGGCTTTGTAGACTTCCAAGTGTCTGATGCAGATCTATGGAACTATTAATGTCAGATGTGAATTCATGGGATCAATTGGGAATTGATTTCTATCTTTCCCAAGTCCATCAGCAGCGCACAGTGGTGGTTTATTTAATGACTGCAAGTTTTAATCTCTTCCCTGTTTTGATGCTCTTGGTTGTATTTCTTTTTTTCCCCCTCTCTAATTGGAGTTTCCCTTTTAGCAACAGCAGTGAGATGGGGGCATCCTTGCTTTGTATCAAGGGTATGCTTATTAAAAGGAGTTTAATTATGGGAAAATAGGAAGAGTCTGGAAAAAGAAACCTGATTCAAGCGGTGGCCCAGGGCAGGATTTCTAGATGAGATCAAACAAACTCTCAGCTTGGTCAAATGTTTTCCCTCCTTATTGATTCAACCCTTCCTTTCGGTCTCTTGTTGAATGGTGAGTAATCTGAAAAGTACTGCAAATGCTACCTGCAATTTTCCTACCTTTTCACAAAGCCCAGGAGCTCGAATGGTTTTAGGAAACATTTTGTTCTTAGTCTGCTAGTGAGAGAAGCAGAGCTTTGCTCTTCGTTTTGCTGTGATTATTTTGTCCCAGCTGTGGAGGTAGATATGATGATGGGGGGGGGGGAGGGGGGGGGGCTGCTGAGTTTTCTCCCAGGATCTCCAAACTGAAGCATTTCCATTGCAAAATGGTCTCAGTGCCCCCTGTGGGTGTTGGTTTAACAGCAGGTTTTTGATGGTAGTGCTTTGCTCTGTCATCTTAGCTCTCTTTGCTGCCCCTGGTTAAAGTGGAGGACAGTTTCCATAGGCACGTTTGGCTGTTTTGGTACTTAAAGAGATGGAGGTGATGCCATCAGGCTGCTGGAGGAGATAGCAAGGTTGTGGAAGGGGAAAAAGCACACTGTTGTACACGTGTGATCCTCAGAAAGGGGTTTGAATAACTCAAAGTTACGAGGTCCAGCCCACCCCAAACATCTCCTTGGGATCCCAACCTAGGAAGACTTTCTGCTTTATTTCTGCCTGTTGTCTGTCTATACGGAGTAAAGCTCATCTTGCAGTCTCCGAGGGCATCTCTGATTCTCTGCCCTTCCAATTAGAACTGATTTAAGGACTGGGGGGGGGGGGGGGGGGAGGGGCTGAATATTTTCCTCTGCTGGGAAAACACAATTTGTTGACTGGAGCAACTCATGAGCTCACGCCACATCGGACTGATAGTTTTCAGCAGAAAGAGAGAAATTTCACACTACTCCAAACAAAACAATTATGCAAGCAGGGTCTGAAGGGTGAGGGGGGGGGGGGGAGGCATTATTTCCATGGGAAAGTGGTTTATTTTCAGTAGATGTGAAAGGAACGTGTTTAGATGCTTCACTTCTGGCTCGTATATCAACGTAATTGTTGTGCGTGCATTGCAAGTTCTGCGTGATACCCTATTTTAGCTGTCATGGGGTCAGTGTGGACTTGCACACTGGATATGGTGATGCTATTGCCATCCCCTCAGGGATTTGCTCTCAGAGCAAATCTTTACCCGGCGCCTAGCACAAATGGGGGCGTCATCGTAGAACCACAGAATGGTTTGAGTTGGAAGGGACCCTTAAAGGCCATCTGGTCCTATTGCAATGAACAAGGAGGCCCACCGCTCCAACAAGTGCTCAGAGCAGCTTCTGTGTTATAGTAAGGAAAGCAAGGGCATGTTGGGAGCAAACAGGAGTGCAGCTGGAAGCCCATGCCCCTGCCTGACCCAGAGTGCTGTGCCTCTAGAGGCAGATCAGCGCTGCTCAGCAGCTCTGCCAGCCAGCCGAGCCACTGGGGTGCTATTTCTGAAGGCTGATATATGCTCGGGCTGTTCTGCTCACTGAACTGCTGAGACATGGATTCCTGACAGGCACACAGCGAAAGGGAAATTAGCAGTGGATAAAGTGAATTAAACATAATAAAAATAAAAATGTCCAGCCGGAGCATTCATCTATTATACGAACAGCTTCTCAGCTCTGGGAATAGTTGAGGCGGAGGGATGTTACATAATGCAAAAGGCAGGGCCTGGATTGAAGGAGAGCTCTTAGGGCTGTCTATTAAAGGGCTGCTGGTGTTGGTGCTAAATAAATTGGGGCCAGGGAGAGCTGGCCAGAGGTACAGGGATGGCTCCAGGTATCTTTTGCTGCTTTATTTGGCAAGTCAAGAAGGAAGAGATGGGAATGAGAGAGAGGGGTGAGATGGGAAATACTGTATGCCACACAGTACGTGGCAGGGTGCTGCTTTCTGCTGGGTAACACGGAACAAACCCCTTAATGTGTAAAGATATCAAAAGGGGCTGTAGGAAGAAGGGGACAGGCTCTTATAGTGGGGTCTCTGATAGGACAAGGGGAAATGGCTTCCAATTAGAACACAGGGATTCAGAGTGGATGTAAGGAAGAAGGTTTGGCACTGAGGGCGGTGAGGCACTGGCACAGGTTGCCCAGAGAGGCGGTGGTGCCCCGTCCCTGCAGACAGCCAAGGTCAGGCTGGACGGGGCTCTGAGCACTGCTGGAGCTGTGGGTGTCCCTGTGCACTGCACGGAGTGGCACCAGGTGGCCTCTGCGGGTCCCTTCCAGCTCAAACAATCCTGTGATCTTCCTTTTCCTGAAGCCTCTCCCCCCTGCAGAGCAATCCTCTGGTTCTCAGATTGCTTTCTTCCTGCCTGTACCTAAACAAGTTGTGCTTCCAAGTCCCCGTGTTTCTGCCCTCAAACGGCATCATGTGGCAATTCTGCCATCTCTGGGTCTGTCCCACTCCTACCACTGAGCTTCAGGCTGCCCTTGACCGAGGCATTTGTTTTATTCTCTCTTAAATGGCAGGGTCGGCTCCTGAGACAGATATACAGAGACCCCAGGGCTTCGGGGGCTTTGATCTTGTCAATGTTCTTTTAACAAAACCTGACCTTTAGAGTTATGGATTGAGGAGAGGAGCCTTCTGTAGCCTGACCACCGGAATAATACGAGCTGCAGACTTTTCCCCAGTGATCGTTGTCACGAAGGGAATCACTCTTCCCTCCCACATAAGTGAGTGCTCTCAAACCACCTACTTGCAGCCTGTAATTTTGTGCCCATCTTAGTTGTACTTTGGCTACGATTTATGGCACAATGCAAGCTTATTTTGTGTAGCATCTCTTATACAAACATTATTCCCTGAACTCTACTTAAGGGGCCAATAAAACAAGTTGGTACAGAGCATAAATTAGAGCCAGCAGTGGTTTTGGTGTTGGCCAGTGAATACATTTAGGGCATTCAGTTATGACTGGGAGATGAAGGAGGGAATCTGAAGCATGGGGGAAAAAGAGCACATTCAATTTGGAAGGGCTGGCTTATACAACAAGCAGGACAGCTGGGTGTAAGGTGCTAGGAAGATGGGTAGGCTTAGACTAGCTGCATGTCCGGTACTTCTCTGGAGTGCTTCAGAGCACAGGAGTGCTGAAGCTGGTCCAAGTGCTGCCTGGTGTGATGTCTGCTTCTTGGTGATGTCTAATTTGCAGTTTCCTTCTAAAATGGACTGTGTATGCCACTGCCGCCTCCGAAGAGGACGTTCAGATAACAGTCACATGCCTTAAACTGTTGGAGAAGTGAGGGAGAGGTGGGCTCTGAGCACAAGGCATCACTGCTGCTGCCCCATGCTGGGCAGGCTCTAACATTGGAGTTTGTCAGTGTGTTTAAGTGAAGCCCCAACATCCACCTATGAAAACCTTCTTACAGAGCAGGTGGTTTGCTTTCTGAGGCTGTTTGCAGCGCAGTCCTGGCTGGGACCCAGGTGCCCTGGTGCTGCTCTTTCATCTCATTTGAGCACACTGACAGAGATGTGTGGAGGGCTGTGTTGCATCCACCTGTAAGCTGGTGGTGCTGCCCCAGGGAAGAATCAACCCTCTGGAGGTTGCCCCGTGTCTCTGAGCAAGGCTCAGCCAAGTGGCAGTGTACAAATGTAAAATAATGAGGTAGCAGCAGAGAGTGTCTGGAGCAAGCGGGGAGGAATGAAGATGGATGACTGTAGCTAAGAGACGATTTGAAAAGGGATAAATACAGGCAACAAGTTATTCACCACAGCAATTTGTAAAGAGTGCTAAAAACCTTCAGACAGGATTGTTTCACATCACCTCTCTTTCTATTTGCAGCCTGACTATTCTCGTGTAAATGGGGCTGATGGATGGCTGCAAACCAGTCCCTTAATCTGTTCCTCTGGTAGTGATTAGCACAACTCCCAGCATCCAGGGCTGGGGGGGGTTGGGGGGGGGAGGGGATTGGGGCTGGCTGAGAGGCAGGTGATGGTGTGGGACACTGAATCTTTGGGGGAAGAGTGTAATGAGCAGAGAAGCAACCAGCTGTGGTTAGGAATCAATGGTCTGAAACACAAGGAAGGATGAGCAGGAGATGGAGCACTTTCCAATGCTGGTTCTGCAGGTTCTGTGCAGTTCAGGGCCTCTCACCCCAAACCCCAGCTGCTTTGGGAGTGTGGGAGTGCTCTGGGTCTGACTCTGGGATCTGCATATGCTCTTCCATCACTTTTTCTTCTTTGTGCCTTAATTTCTCACGTGTTGGGTGAAGCATTGTAATGCATCCTGACATCCAGAATACACTTGTTCAAGTGTGTTAGACTTGGATAATGAAAGGGAGGCAGCAACCATCAGAGCAGAGAAGTGAAGTGTGACAGTGGGGACGGAATGCAATTACTTGCTCTGGGAGCTGGCTATAGCATCTAAGTTAATCTCTTGACAAATTACCTTTGGATTTTTAATTAATAGAAATGCATAAGGATCCTGGGGGCTGGAAGGGAGCTTGTTTTGTTTCTTTTGCTTCCTGTCTCTGAAGACAGCATCTTTCCCATCCTAGCCCTTCCCTGTGCAGGCAATGTGGGCCAGCCCTGATTCCAAGAGCAGAGCACCACCTGCTGAGCTGGGAGTTCCCCTTGGTGGCATTGCTCCTTCCCTGCTGTGCCCTGGGCTGACCTTCCCACATCGTATCCATGGGCTGAGAGAGTAAGTGAGCATCAGTATGGCTTGTAGCAGCTGGGGTAATGGGAGATGGGGCAAAAAAAAGAAGCTGTGCACAAAGATGTGTTTGATTTGATTCAGAGTTTTCCTTTCCTGAGGAAGAAGGGGAAATTGCTGCAAGTGGTGAGAAAAGGGCCAGGAGCTTTGCAAAATGAAGACAGAGGAACAGAAGTAGGTGTTTTCTTGGAAGCCTTTGAGGTAGGCCAGGTTGGAAGAAGTATTACTGCACTGTGGGATTAAGGGTAATGGGAAGCTAGACAGGTGTGGGGGGAAAAAGAGGGAGGGGGGGGAATCTCAGCTTTGCTTTTCAAATGGTGTAGTGCTGAGGTGTCCCAAATACAGCAACTCTTTGTGTTATCGAAGTAGCAAAGCGTGTGCTATACTTCCACCCCATGGATGTGGGCAGCTGTGACTTGCTGTGAGTCAGCCTTTGCTGATGTTCCCCTTCCAGTGGCACTTCCCCCAAGTTCTGTATTGATTAAAAAGGGAACTCTGAGTATGTTTGGTAATCTCCAAAGTGAGAGCTGGGTGTTTTGTCAGATTAAAATATTCAAGCACGTGATCAGCATCCAACAACAGCCGGAGGTGAACGGGATGCTTCTAGACTGACTCGAACTGTGATATTCTCCCTCGTTCAGCAGAGAGGCTCTGAGAAGGGCTTGTTAATTATCCTCAAGACTTGGAGGCATGTCAGCCAGCCAAAGGTGAGGCCCTCCCTGTCTTGGGAGGAAAGCCATTTTCAATCAGCCCTGCTTGCTCCAGCAGCGGCGCAAACTCACTTCCACCAAAGAGGTGCTTGGGCTGGAAACAATAAAACAGATCAGACTATCTTCAGTGAAATTGCAGCATTGTCTCCCAAGTGCTTAATTGACCTTGCTCCTAGAATCATACACAGAATGGGTTGTCATGCTGCAGAGTGAGCGGATCTGTCCCCTGCTGTCCCAAGGTTTGCTTTCAGTGTATAGACTCGTGGATTTCTCTTCTGCTGTCCCTTCCAGCAAGATGCAACACGACTTGTGATGCAGAAGTCTCTGTCAGTCAGGTCACCTTGCCCTTTGCCAGGAACGTGACTCACTGCAGAAGCTTTTCATGTGGCTGTGACTCAGCTTTGAGATAAATACAACCCTTCCTTTTGCCCTGCAACCAGCACCTGTCTGCTGCTTTGAGAAGAGCCAGCCTGGTACAAGCTGTATATCAGGCCTCTTCAGCAAACGTCTACTTCTCCATGACAAGAGAATCCATGCAGCTCTTGAGCAGCCTTTTGAACATAGAGGCAATGTCGTGCTTGAAGTCTCAGGGCTGGCATCAGTGGCTAGCTTAGCACAATTGCAATTTCAGTACCTATCTCCCACTTGGAAAAACAGCCTCCCTCCAGTAGGAGCAGCCATAGTAAGCATCTAAGTGTGGTTGCTTGAAAGATCTGTCAGCACTGCAGAATATCCTGGCTTAAAACTGATCAAAAACATGCCTGCACCAAAGCAGTTCCTCAGAAACCTGCAGGCTGTTAAGCCCACAAAATGAATCGAACCATAGTTGTCAAAAGAATGCTCTTCTAAGTTAATCTGTCTTCTGTGTTCATCCTTGTTTGCCTATATTCTGCTGAAGGTTCCTCCTTCAATAAAGTTACAGTGGTTTGAGTCCTTACTTCAAATGAATTATTCTCCCAAGGAGGTGGAGGGGTCACCATCTCTGGAGGTGCTCCTGGACAGTGGAGATGTGGCACTGGGGTCCACAGTGGGCATGGTGGGGTGGGTTGGGGTTGGACCTGGGGATCTGAGAGGTCTTTTCCAACCTAGTGATTAAAGTGATTTCCAACATAGTGATGCTATGATTGTTCCTGTTCCTCAACTAATGCAGGTCTACAGCCCCAGCTCCATCTGGAGGCTGCCTCTTCCCCAGACAACTCAAACCTCTTCAAATAGCATTAGGATTTGGGTTAGCATTCCCTGTCTGTTGGATTTCTGGCATGTGGTGTGGCACACAGAATCCATGATACTGAAGGTTGCTTCATTTCCACCGAAGAACTTGAACAGGGATTTATAAAGATTTAGTGAAAGGGTTTTGTTCCCCTGCTGGGAATTCTCAAGAATATTAAAAATGAAATAAAGACCAAGCAGGAACAGTCCTTCCAGTCGCCTCTCCAACTCCTATCTTCAGAGTCTGCTTCTGATGTTATTACCCTGTGGAGGACCCTGTTGTAAGCTCCTGTTGCATGCTGCTTTCCCCCACCATGCCTTGGCAGGAGGAAATGGTGGTTGTGGATGGATTGGTGCATCTTCTTCCATGGCCACGTGCGTTCCCCTCTTCCTCCTGCAGCAGGGGGCAAGGTGGGACTTGGAAGCTGTGCTGATGCAGAAGGGAAGCAGGAGAAATGTTCTTGTTAGCAAGCTGTGGGTTTGGGCCATCCTGCTCTGTGCTGCCCCTGCAGCAATTCCAGATGGGGGATCTCTTGGTGTTTCTTTTGGGATCAAAATTGAAATATTGATCCACTTCTCCCAGGTCCCTGTTTAGCTCTGCTGAGTTCACAGCTGTTCCTTAGAGACTGCTTGATCCTCTTTGTACAACTCCTATTTATGAATAACTTTTAAGGTACCAAGCAATGTAAATGATGTTCTTTCCTACAAGAAGCCTTCACTGCTGCCCTTGTCTGCCATATCTGCTGCAGATCCCTTCAGGCTTCCAACATTCACACGCTTTGACTATCAAATCCTTTCTCCGCTTCCATCTGTCCTAATTCAGAGATAAACACTAGCACTGATATTACTGCACCCTCTGAACCTGAGTCCAGACTTTCCCTACATAGACTCAACTTTACCCTTTTGGAAAAGCTTCTTTTGGCTTTTGCCAGAAACCCTTGCCAGCCTTTCTGATCACAAGAAGGGTAACACGAGCAGGAGGCACAGGGGATGGAAGCTGTCTGGAAGAGAACATGTGGAAATGAGCAACCTTAGAGAGCTGTGGTCTATCCTACAGCAAGCAAATTGACCTTGTGTTGAAATGGTTATTGTGCAGCCTCCAAGGGGGATATTGGCTGCAAATATATTGCTGACATAATTAAAACATAGTGACTGCCTGCTTTTTTGGAGCAGAGCAGGCTTGCAGAGGGTGGCAGGCACCTAGCTGTGGAGTGGGAGGAAGTCCTCCTTGCCTCAGTGTTTCCCATTGCTATTAATTTTCATTACAGAGGAAATGAAATTCAACCCAGGAGACCCCCCCCCCCCCACTTCCCCCCCGCCTTTGGTTCCCAAGGAGGAATGAGTCTCACTTTATGGCAGGAAAATGCACTTTAAGATGTAAGTCCCCTTGTCCACTGGTTTATGATTCAAGTCCCAGCTTGTCGATTGGCAGAGAGCTGCTGTATCCACTGGTCAGCCTTTGCCTACCTCTGGTTTCTCCCTGTAGTATTAATCTCCATTCTTCAGGGCATCGGGCAGCTTCTAATTAATTGGGGTCAGGGAGATAATTCCCCCAGGGGGAGGTTTTATATCCACCTGCTGCAATGCAGGGCTTCCTGAGCCTTCCAGCAGAGCCTGTGGTGCTGGCTTTGGGCAGACAACATACTGGGTTAAATGGACCTCATATGTAACCTAGCCTGACAGCTCTGGGACCTGAATGCTCTCCTAATATCTCATGGACTTCTGTGGCTTTCACTCCTCCTTCTGAACTGACTACAAATGCAGTAGACAGCTCTGATCTTTGAAATTTTGGTCTTTTTTTTGGGGGGTGGGGGGGGGAAGCGACCTTGCTGATGAGGCTCTGAGGGATGCTAAGGCATCCAGAACTCATTCCCATGGAGGGTGAGGAGGGGGCTGATGGTTTGCACTGCTTTGCTTTCCTGTAAGAACATCCCAGAGGCAAGCAGGGTGAGAGAAGAAAGCTGCTTGCATCTCCTGGGGAGCTCTTTTCAAGCCACACATCAGTAGTGGTCACCAGCATGGGCTGGGGGCATGACATAAAGCCAGCAGGGTGGAAGCTCACCCTGCAGAAGCCAAGGGCTGGGGGGCAGCTTGAGTAGTGCCTGGAGGCAGTGCCAGCAGCCTCTTGCTGCTCTACAGTCTGTGCTTTGGTAGGAGATGTGTTTTCTGTACTGAGAAAGTCTCAGTGAGGGAAGGGGGAAAAACAGAGGGAGGGAAGGATGCTGCTGCTGGCTTTACAGAGCTGCAAAGTGACCTGTCATAGTCACAGAGGGAACTGGATAGAGACAGGCACAGATCTCTGCTATCTCTATGCAGGGCTTTAGCCCCACGGTCGTTTCTGTTAGTAAAGCAAATGAATGTTGCTCCTTAGCACCTGACGACAGATGCCTTCCCTCAACCTGTCCTTTCTAATCTGCAGGGAAAGGACAGGTTACCTCTGTCAGGTTCCTAATGATGATGGAAGCTCAAGTTTCCCCAAAGCCACTGCCTTACATCCTGCATCCCATGGTGCTGCGGACAGAGCGTTCCAAGAGCTCTTTCAACTGCCAGGAAATAATCCCAAGGCACAAATGTGTCCTTCAAAGGCTCTCCCAAGGAGCAGCTCGCTCAGAGTCAATGCTGGCAGGAGCTTGAAAAAGAATTTTTAAGAGAGCTGCTGGTTTCTTTTCAAACAGCAACAGCCCAAAGTTCTGCTTTAGCAAAGCGTCCGATCAGTTAGGACCTGGATACAGAGCTGGTCCCCGCTGCACCCACTTCTTCCTGATCCACTGATTTGTGTCCCTTTGTGGATTTTAACATCCACTCCTGTCCAGGCTGCAGAGCCATGTCCTGACATGGGAGAGGCCGCCAAACCTCCCTGCATGTGCTTCCATGGCTCAGGTTTGACTGACAGCTCCAGGGAGGACAAATCTCATCTCCCTGTTATTAAACTTAACCTTTATGGGCTGCACTTTAAACAGCTGTGGAATTACACTGTCCCTTCCTTTAATCACGAGAGGTTTTAAGGTAACATTTTGCTGTTTAATGCTGCAGCCTACCCAGACTTACTTGTGATGGGATGCAGAGGGCACGGGGGGCAGGGAAGAGGGAGAGCCCTTGGGTGAAAGCTGCTGGAGGCAGTGCTGTGAGAGCAGCTGAGGTTTCAGCAGCATCCTGCTGGGTGTTTATTTAGGCTGGAAGGGTATGGGACGTGGCCTCTGGGCTCATAATCTGCTCCAGGAAAGGAACGATGCCCATTTTTTCACTGCTCAGCTCTGGTTGATCTGTCTCCTCACTGATGAGGGGCCACTCAGATGTCCATGTGCTGCTCCAGGCAAATGCAGCATCATAGGGAAGTGAAACACTTCAGCTGTTCTGCACTGACCTATGCATTACAGCTGCGTTCATCCTTCCTGGGCCCCAGTGTTAGTATGGCCTCCTCCAACACAAAACCTCCCCAGTGCTGCTTGGGCAAACCAGCAACAGCACCACACGTGTACACACAAAATGGACAAATCCTCCCCTGAAAGTGCAGCCCATGAGTGTTCTCTGAACAGTATCTGAATGTCCCCACTTTGTGCTGGAGCCCGTTATCTTTAATTAACACTCCCACATTCTCTCTTCCTTTAGTTTCCAGACTTGTTAATATTTCTTGGATCTCATTAATGTTTTATTTTTTTTTTTCCTTCCCTGCAAATTCATTTTATTTTCTTTCCAAGTCAGACATTTTCACAGATAATGAGTCTAATTTATATTTTTGGAGGGGAAGGAACCCACCTAACCTCCTAGGCCTTAAGTTGCAATTAAATAACAGAGCAAGGGGCTGTAAAATGAGGCCAGAAGTGGCTGTGGGGACTGAAGGAGGCTGCATTTCTCTCTGCTCGATTCTCAGCTTTTTGCACAGGGTGATAACGGAGCAGTGCTGTCCCCTTTGCATCTGTTACAGCATCCCAATCTCGCTGCCCCTCAACTTAAGGACAGGGAAGGAGCAGTCAGTGCTGCAGATCTGCTTGCAGCCCAGAAATGAGCCATGTATTATTAGAGACTTAAAACTTTAAATACCGTCCCTATAAATAGCTGCAAGGTGAGCTGGCTGCAGAGCAGGGAGGAGCTGGCCAGTTCCATTGCTTGTGCTGTCCTCAGCCAACCCTCCCATCCCTGGGGTGAGGGGCTGCAGTGTACGCTGGTGCCTCCAGCTGCAGATGGATATAATCCTACAGAACATGCACTGGATGAAATAGAGCAGATCTCCTAGAGACCATCTGCAGTGCGCAGTGTCATGAGGAATGAGCTCTCTGGGCAGGAGAATCCCTTCTGTGTGCAGTCACAGTTAAAAGGGCAGATCGAGGGGGGAGGAGTTTCACCACCAGACAGGATGCAAACCAGCTGGGTGCTGAGCAAGCAGTGGATGTTGCAACCAGCCCCACTTCTGGTGATTTGGTGCAGGGTTAAGGCTGGGTGTTGGAGAAAAAGGCTCCTGATGGGACCTCTGCTCAAAGGGTGGTTTTTTTTTTTGGTGTTCTGCTTCTCACCTGCCAAGCAATGCTCCCATCCTGCCATCCCTGTCCCCATCGGGATGATGTTTATGGCTGCAGTTTGTTCCCTCCTTCATGCTGCACATTCAGTGCTCCCAAGGGCAATGTGAAATTTATTGCCAGCTCTCAGCAGGTGCATCAGGCCACCAAGTCATCCCCACGTGAGCCAGATCAGAATCAGGCCCAGCTCTCCTGCAGCAAGAACCTCTGAAAGGCAAACGATTGATGCTGCTTGAGGTGCTGGGAGAGGAGATTCAGATAGAAGTTCATTGGAGGAGCTTTTCAGAATCCAGGAAGGCAGATAGATCCTATTGTTTGGTGCAGGGCTGCTGGAGTGAGTCTTTGTCTCCAAAACAGGCACTGGTTTGTTGTAGATGGGATTGAGATCACTCACAAAAGAAGAGTGCGAGGAAGGGAATCAAGGCTAACGCAGAGAGCTGAGAACAGGGATGTGTCTCCATAAAATCCACGGGCCTGGATTTAATGGTAATCACTGACCTGGCACTTCTGCTCATGGCTGCTGTCTGTATGCTGAAATCCTGCCCAAAAGCATGGAGTAATGTGGGCAGTGGTCACTCTGGTTTCTCTGCCATGCCTGAGCCCTCTGCATCTCACCACCATCACCTCACAGCTGGAGCAGCCTTGGGGACCTGAGGACAGGCTCTCTGCCAGCTGCTGGCTTGCCACACAGCAAGGTGCAGCTCTAACTGGGAAGCTGAGCTTCACTGTTCTGCTGCACAAACTTTTCCTAGGCTGTGCTGCCCGTGAATCAGTGAGCTCCAATCCTTCTGCCAATGCCCTTCAGTTCTGTTCCTGCTGGGAGCTGGAAGCTCAGCTGAGTGCAGATGTACCCATTACCAGCTTGCTGCAAACCCAAGCAGAGCAGCAGCTGAGCCTTGGGATGGCACCAGCTGTGGGGAGAAGCTGTGCCTGGGAGTGTGTGACTGCAGTAGGTCTGCAGAAGCAGAGATGTCCACAGAGCTCTGCAGAGCAAACAGCACAAAGAATTGGATGTCCTCGTCCCAGCATCACCCTGCTGCTCTCCTGCTCCTCTCAGGTACAGGTCTGGGAAAGCAGCCCTGGGTTGATGTAAAACCCCAGTGTCACCACATGCAGCACTGAGTGATTCCAGAGGCAAAGAGAGGAAAGCACAGGTAAGGAACTGCCTGACCAGATGAGAGGTGAATGTCTGAACTGACAGAGAGCAAACCAAGGTGTAAGGCTGTAATCAATAGCATGGCAGCTCAGGGAGGAGGAGATGGGATTCATTATAGAAAGGATAAAACAGATATTACCCAAGGAGCCTATAGGATGCATAGGAGAATTAAGATTTAACTCTCCAAGCACTGACAACAGAAAGGAGGATTTGCAGTAGATCAAGTCCAACTTGCATAGCTTTGTAAAGACTTAAATGGGATTTTTTTTTCTACTGGCCAGCTTTCTTTACAGCGTGTTCTCTGCTCCATTCCCTAATGCATGTATCCTTATCTCCAAGGGGTTGTTGGGGGAAGTGCTTGGTTTTATTCTTCTCCCTTGATATGATATCTAATCAGATTTCCTTTTCTTGCAATGCTGCCATCCCCTTACGCCTGTCCCATAGAGGGATATTTAGAGCCATACAGTCAGAAGGATGAGGATGCTGCCTGTATCTATAACGGGTTTGCATCCCACTGATGGGCCGGCACTTCAGCAGGTAGGATCTGAAACTTGCAAGTGGGATTGCCCTTTGTATAGGAGTGCAGAATGTCTTTTGATGCTCTCTGTCCAAAATGTCAGCTAGTCCATCCCACGCAACTGCTGTAACAACAAATCTTATCTACTGCTCTCACATTTAGCAGGCTCTGGTAGCGGCCCCAGGAATCTGTGCTGCAGAGCAGGCAGTGCTGATGGCAAGGAGGGAGGGAGAGAAAAGCCAGGGAGAGGGAGATGCAGAGTCAAGAGCGCTGAGCAGGGGAGGCAGACGCTGCAGGGCCCCATCTGTTCTTGCTCTTGATTGCTACATGCAATGGAGATGATTTCTTATTAGTGGGGTTGGCTGAGGGCTTTGCTGAGATTCCTGATGAGCTGCCCTCTCTGGCTGCACCTGAAGGCTGGGTTTTGTACAGAAATAACTCTGTTGTTAAGATAAAAGCTGACAGTTGAACAAAAGTAATTCCGTCTTTGTGCTGCAGTGTGTGCTTTCTGGTAGAAAACTGGCACCAATTCCATGTGCATCCTCCATTGAACTGGGTGCGTAAGTGCATTTTCTGTGCCGACTGCCTTGAGCTGGGAGGGGGAATTGTCCTGCCAGCGTGGCATCCCACAGCATTGACCTGATGGCTGTATGGTTCTCTTGGCCTGAGGGGATTCAGAGAGCAAATCTGGCCTCTCTGGGGCAAAGGCTATGAAAAATGCTGATCCCTTTGGCTCACACCCTTCAAGCCAGCGCCTGCCCTCCAGCCATGATCAGCAGTGAGGATGCTGCCATGCTCAGTTCAAGTCTGAGCTTTACACCTAGCGTGGAAGAGATGCAGCTGCCCGTGTATCTCACTCGTGTGTCTCTCTCAGAGCAAGGAAGATTCTGAGCAAAGTTGCCTTTAGATCCATGTGCTTCCTAATGCTGCTGTACCCGTGGGGTCTGCTGGGTGCTGTGATGGCTTCTCCTCAGCAGCTGCACTTAATCCCTTAACAGCCTTCCATTTGGGTAAAAATAAAGTCTTTCTCTAGCTCTTCCTCCCTGGTGAGGTGGGAGAATGGGAGAGATGAAGGATTAGGAGGAGCGGGGGGGAGGGGTAACCATGCAGCAATGTAGCTGGGCAAGTGACGGTGCTTAAGGTGGAGAGGAAGACAAGGAGACATTAATCTGCTTCTGTCTGAGCTGGGAGGTACAGACAGATGGATCCAGCTGACGGGCTGACCTTTGTCTGGAGCTCCCCTTGCACCTGTCCCTAGGGGTGGCCTCATCTCCCTTTTCCTCCATCCCCAGTGATGAATTAAGGAGAGTGGTTCCTATTTATTCTCACATTTAGTAGTAGACGCCCAGACCTCTTCACATGCAGAAGAGGGCAGCTCGGAAGAGATGGATGGCAGCTTTATATGGAAGCTCAGGCAAAGGGCAGTGTCAGCATGATGAATGTTCCCAACGCCTCAACTGGCTCCAAAGAGAGTAGCGGAGACTCAAGTCCCATGGGCATGGCTGTGGGGTCAAGGAGATGACAGTGCAGGAACACTTGGTTTGACTTCATGGTGGGGAGGGAGAGTTTCATGAAACAGCTGTTTTCCCTCATTCCAAAGGGATGTTTTCTTCCAGAGGGGCATTTGTTGCATAGAGAGATGGCTGTGTTGACTCAAGCTCAGCTCCAAAGTCCTCTGCCTGCTCCTGCAGCAGGTTCTTGGGGCTGTCCTTATTTGGGCTGTAGAGGAGGCTCAGGATATAACTCAGGATATAACTCAGTTACAGGGGAGTTGGGCCCTGAGGCTTTGGAAGAAAGGATCCTAGCCGGGCAGAGATGGACTAATGAGGCTTTGTGCAGGGGAGTTGTATTCTTTTAACTGGGCAACACCTGGGATTTCTTCCCCTGCTACATCTACCTTTGATTTTCTTCATTATTGATGTGGCAGGAGCTCCCCTTCCTAGGGACACTGTGGCAGCCCCAGCTAATACCTGATCAAATGTTTCATGTTTCTGAGCAGAGGGGAGTGGAGTACGTGTGTCCTGGCAGAACACAAATGCTCCTACTCCCTTCTGCAGAGGCAGGGATGGGTGAGCAGGCAGCAGAGCCCTATGGGAGCCATTGCTCCCCTGGGACAGACAGTGCTACAAAGCCCTCTGCACACGCGGGTGGTGGCAGCTCCCTTTGCTCACACTGAGCCTCGGGCTTCTGAAGTCCTTCTTTGGCCTTAGCATTTCACAGTAGCTGAGAATGACATTTCCAAAGCAGCCTGAGTACATCAGGTGGATGTATCCCACCAGGGGATGTATGTGGGTGCTGCTCAGACTGCAGTGAGCTAGTGGCTTTCTGTTCCTCTCCCCATGTATAACTGCAAAATCTGGCCTCATCTCAGGCCTCTTCTCCCTCACTGTCATGGCCTCACCCTCTGACAGTGATGTCCCAGAGGGGTCTTGTGGATCTGTTGTCCATGGGATTGCATAGCTATATAGCCATGCTGCAGCAGGACCCCTGCTGCCTTTTGTTGCATCCCACTGGCAAGGAAGATGAACTGCTTTCTGCAGCAGTTCCTTCTGTATGTGCTAAGGTGCCTGGATGAAAGCAATCACAGTTAGCCACTGTGAGGCTCCAGCAAGTGCATGTTTGTTCTAGGAGCGTTAATCTAACACAAGGTCTGGGAACAGGATTTTGTACCCCTGTGATATAAACGCCAAGTGGAATTAATAACGAACGAACCCAGTCCTGCTTAGATGCTGAACGAAGGAAGCAGCTGTTGTTTGCTTGTTTTTAATGGCTCACAGGAACAGGCGGCCATAAACAGTTAAATTTCTCTTGACAGCTGGGGAGTGCTTTGGATGCCTAACAGCCAGCGCTGAGGGTTCTTTGGCACCTCCGCATATTTCCCCTGCAGAAGCTGATGTTTTGCTGTCCATCGCTTTCTTGCCTTGATCAGAGAAGAGAATACAAATGACACCTTGATGATTACTCACATTTTCAAATGCTATCCAACAGCCAGAGCTGTCGTCTTTCATAACGCCGCGTTGGGCTCCCACTGCATCGCTTCGTGGCTTGCCCACATCTCTTCCAACAATTGAGCCCACACGTGTGATTTCTTGCAGTTTTTGGAGGGCTTGGGGGAGGGAGGGGGATTTTGTCGCCGGACAAATAATTTGAGTGCAGCTGTAAGACAGAAATCAGAGGTTTTAAAAGTTCCACCCGCCGGGATAAAACTGAAGATCAATGGCACGTGCAGCATCTTCCCCTCGGGGACACTGAGTGCTTTAGTGCAATGGTTACCAGTGAGTGAATGTGTTGAGGTCGGTTCTGTTCTTGGTCCAAAAACTGGCTTTTCCCAATTCAAGCCATGGTTTCATGAGGTCCTCGGAATGGGGCGGTGTTTCTTAGAGGATGAATATCCTGTGATGAAGTATGCTGGGAGTCAGCTTCATGTTTACTGCAGTGTTTTTTCCCTCAGTGCTAAATCCGGCAAATAAATGGTCTTAGTTGTGGGGAAGAGGAGTTGGATGGTGTGTGGGTCTCCAGCGGAGCTGATTTGGTTCCATGATGCTGTGGTAAAGTCCAGGTGCTGCAAAAGACGATCTCAGAAATGTTTTGTACATCAAAATGCACACCAAAACTGATAACTGTTTAAAATAAGCCAAATGAATCATCAAGATAATGCGCTTTAGGTCTCAAGTCATGGGTTTTTTTTCCTGCTGAAGGGTCACCGCTGTGCTTTTGGAGCGGAGCACAGTGGCAAACCAGGTGTGCAGAGGGGGATATCTCAGCCTTGGTCTGTGCTATTGTGCTGTCCACACAGCAGCTCGCAGCAACCAGAGCCGGGAATGCAACGCACCCCGTGCCTCCCCCACCTCTGGGAGTTCTGGCTGAGCTGCTCCAAGCACTGCAGCCACTCACCTTCCGAAAGAGAGGGTCAGCCGTGTGCTGCTGTGTGGCTCTCATGTGCAATGGGAAGTGAGGATGGGCTGCCTTCAATCCAAGGTCCTCGTGTGCCCTCAGCCTTTGAGGCAGCGTGCCTGAGCCAACCCTTCTTTTGACGTTTCTATTCCAAAAGATCCCCTTCCATCACTCAGCCCTCCTTCCCCTGCCTTTGGTTTCCTGAGCGTAGTCGCCCAATTTCTCACTGCCGTGAGCAGCTGAGGCCTCTGGAAACAAATTGAAGTGTCTTTGTTTCTAAGAAGTGATGCATTGCAGCAGCCAGCTGCCCTTCCTCTGCTCCTGTGTCCGCACACATGCTCGCACACACACCTTGACAGATGGCGATGCTCTGAGCGACTGCTTCAATTTTTACTCTTTTCTATAATCCATGGCTGGAGTGCCAAATGCTTTAAAGCTGCTACTGCTCCATAGATCACCCCAAAGTGTTAAAGTCCGGTGCAGTTAATAACCCTTTGGAAATGCTATCAATCAGCAGAGGAAAACCATCTAACAGCACACTCCTTAGTGCCCAGCGTACCTGCTCGTGGCAGAGACAGATGGGGCCGCAGAGCTTTGCAGGGCTGCTTTCTTTCTTTCTTTCTCCCTAAATCCTAATGGTGTTTTGCTGCCTGGTGCTTCTAGGCTTGGTGGTTGCTCTCTCTTCCCCACTGCCCTGAGTGTTTTCTCTGTTCAAAGCCAACCTGTGTGCTATGGGGCAGTGGTGGTGCCTCCCTGCTCAATTCATTTCCCCCGAAATAAGTCCTTTCACCTACTCTGTGCTCATCTCCTCTCACCTTCAGGCAGCAGACTCAGCACGCAGGGGCTGTTCCTGCCTACGGATGTGCACGGTGCATAGTGCAGAAGTGCTTTTAACTTCCTAGAATCTTCTAGACACTTTGAATGGATGCTGCCTCGTGGTTTTGCTCCTGCTTTCCTCTACCGACACAATTTCTCAGCTGGGTAGCTTTGTATTCTTTTATCTGTAACAGCCACTGTGGTCTTAGGTGCTGAATGCCGCAGTACACAGTTGTCACTGAGAAGTGATGTCCCTGTGCACCCTTCCTGCAATGCATCCTCCTTCTGAATGCCCCCCTGCTGTCCCAGCACGGTGCTGGGTGTAAGATGCAGGGGTTGGAGGGGACCGTGCCTCTGTTCCATGCATTTGTATTCCAGCAGCGCTGCTGGGCTTTGCTAGAAGTTGGGATGCTGCTCTCAGCCATCGTAATGAGAGAAAGCAATGTGTGAACAATACTAAGGCAAAAAAGCAGAAAGGGATCTTCTTTAGGACAAAACAAGATGCAGAAAAGTGCAGGCCTGGTTTTACTTAGTTTGGGTGGTCCCCGGTTTTGTTCTTTGCCAGTTTCCAGCTGTTGCCAGCTGCTGTGTGATACAGGTCCTAAGCTCACCTCTTCATTCTGGAGGGTGCAAATAGCATCCTGCTCTGAGGTGTCCCTCATCCACGTCTGAGTCTGCAGAGCAGCTGCCTCGAGGGAAGAAAATCAAGGGAGTTATTTTGTGACGAACCCAGTGGGTTAAGTTTACTTTGGAGTCAGCCCCAATGCCTCTCAGCCTTCTTGGTTTAACTGGGCTGGAGAATGGTACAAAGAATTACCCATCTGCTGATGAGCGCATGGGACTGTTGTTATGTTAGGAGACCCTTATGACAAACTCACACCCCTCTGTTCTCCTATCTTCCTGCTCCCCCCACACCCACCCCCCAAGCCGAGGGAAGCTCACCATTCCCTTTCCTTCCCACGAGCTGCTGGAGGGCGTTTCTCTCTTTTTCCCAAACCTCGTGCCTGAAGGAATGTTGGGCCAGATGGGACCTGTGCAAAGGGAAGGAACAGCTTGGCTCTTACTGTGCTTGAGTAAACAAGTGTCAGGCAGATTGTGGTGGGAAGTGATACATTAACCAGGTGACCCATGCAGCAGCAGCAGCCTGTTGCACTCCTCTCTCAGCATATGATACCTGCTATTCCAACCTGCTTTTTCCTCTGTGCCGGAGAGGTGTGGGATATCTACAGGTGCTCTGCTGAAGGACTTGTAGGCCAGTTTCCTTGTCTCGCCCTGCTTTGATGGCTTGCTGATGGATTAACAGCATATTAGTACTGCGCTGTGGGCAGGATGCTTGTGATAGCTCTGAGCCCATTCTGAATTATTAGGAACAGATTTTATTGGTCACATCACTTCTCTCTCCCTTTGGCTTCTGTAATGTCCATGGGATGTATTGTTCATTCACCTTAAACAGCTGTGCATAAAGGGCTTCCAATCTTTTTAAGTACTTGCTATTGAAAGCCCCAGCCATACAGAACTGGATCCACAGATCACTGTGTGCAGTATAAATAACTACAAAGCTAAGCCACTTAATTAAGAACTGTCTGTGCCTGGTAGCATGAAAGCCTTGTGCTGTATCAATATGTGTACAGGGTGAGCAAAAAAATCTATATCAAACACCAGAAAAGAAATTCCTCTGGATTTAATGGAGTGGATGTAATCTCCATGCCAAATGTCATGGCTTTGGGAGAGCAGGAGGGAATATTAGTTTGTCCTTTAGTGCCCCTTTTTCTGCTATCCCTATCCTGTACAGTGTTACGCACAGATCTGGGCAGGCTCTGCAGCATCAGCAAGGAGCTCTGCTGGCACCAGTTAGGTTCTCTTAACAGCTGTGTGGTTTTATTTGTTCCTAAATACAGAAAAAACAAGGTGCTGAGGGAGGACTGCGTCTGGGTTGCTCTTCCCTTCTTTGTGAGGCTTGTCCTCCAGCATTTTGCAGGCATCAAAGCTAAGGGCTGGTTTCAATTATGGCACGTTTCTGAGGTAGGGACATGAAATCATAACGAGCTTCCTTGGAACCCTAAGCCCTCCCCAGTGCCTTGTCCCACAGCCAGTCTCCTGTTGGACAGGCTGCAGTGTCACAGCTGTCCTTGTCCTGCTGTGGATGCTCTTAGTCTGATGCTGAAGGATCCCAAAGCAAACCCTAACCAAGCCTACTGTGCTGCTCTGCATCTAATCCAAAGCCCACTTTCTCATCGTCTCTGTTACTTGACTGGCCTTGACCCTTCTGATCCTCAGCTGTGACGAGGAATGAGGCTGTCAGCCACAGCTGGAGAGCATCTCTTCTTCTTTTTGTCACCCTGCTCTTTCTCAATCCTCTTGGCTCTAGAGAGCTCAAGCCTAAGTTGAGCATAGGCAGTGCTTTTTCTGAGGGTGACAGCACTGCAGATCCACCTTCCATCTAGGCAAGATGTTCTCTGACAGCTTCAGAACCATTGTAAGCCCAGAAAGAGGCAGAAGGTCAGCAAAAACTCTATAGCTGAATCTCTATCCCAAACCCTGCTGCCTAAGGTCCGTGATCACGTAGGTCTCTGTTAGCTCTGTGTTCCAGCTCCATTTTCCCAAGTCAGGTTCATGAAAGCCACTGTTGCTTGTCTACTGAGCTGGGCTTTTAGTGAACAGGCACTGTCTGATTGTTCCTTTGTCTTTACAAAGGCAGCAGGGAAGTGGCTGAGCAACTGATGTACTTGTCTGTGTTGTTACGGGGTAACCATAAATAAAGCAGATAATAAAAGCAGTCGTTTTCACTCTCTTCAAATAGTGACAGGAGCTTCCTAGAAAATTACCTTTTTACCTTCTTTTTCTTTTTTTCCCCTCTGAGTACAAGTTAAAAGGGTTTAGTATTTCTCGACATCTAATAAACAACCACTTTCCCCTCATTTTCCATCCACTGAAGGAGAGGTAATGAATGCATTTTATTACTGTCTCAAGAGAAGACAAAGAATCAAGGATCTGAAAGCTTTTGGCTTTTGTAGATGGAAGTTGACTTGGAATAGGGGATGGGTATCTTCCATTCCTGCAATCAGGCTTCATAGGGAAGATGTACACAGCGATCCCAGTTTTCCATCCAAAAAAAAAGAGAATGTCTTCTGAGAATGCCCCATTTTCAGTGGGGAACAACCTCACATGTACCATTTTTAGTCAAAGTGAACAGGCATCTTTGAGACTTCCTTGCCATAGGGGATGATAAATACATAAATACTTCAGGATCCAGAGAGTGCTGTCTTGATGGCCAATTAGGCTATCAGAGAAGAGCAGAAAGGAGGCAGGTTCAGAAAGGGGAAGCAGGAATAACTCTGACACCTCTTCCCCGACATCACTGCAGATGTGTTCCTCTATCCCTTTGTGCCTCTGCTCCCCATCTGCAAAGCAGAAATAATGCTGCTTCGCATATGGTATTAAAGAAGACAGCGTGTCCCTGTATGTGTTTCCTTCTCCGCCAGCCCTCTCTCGATAACAGCTTTCCAATAACTGGGCTGCATGTTGAGGCTTTTGTTAGCAGCCCGGTTCCCAGCCAGGATGTGCAGTGCACAGCAAAGGGATGCTGCCAGTGTTGGGAGCAGGGGTGAGTTTTGTGCAGCACTTTGTGTGACACGTGTCTGTGACAGCACGCAGCACAGAGGTGTGATGCTGATGTTGAGAGAGCAGTTGGAGCGCTTCCACTTCTCACGTTCTGTCTGTTTTGCAGACAGATGTGGTGGTTAAAATGAGCCAATTAGCGACCTGAAGCATAATATAGGATTCACTGTTATTATTTGTGGCAGAAACCAGGTGACCCAGCTGGGGCCTGTGACAGAGGTGCTGAACCACAGGAGGGAAGATCCTGTTCTTTCCCAGGGCTGATGTCCTCTTTAATAGCGATGCCTGGAATCTGATTGGGGCAGGGTGCTGGGATCTTCCTTCTTTATTTCAGCCCCTTCTCGTGCTCAGCCAAATGGAGGCAGGTGGCACTCCTGCTGCTGGCTGACACTTGCAGAAAGTAGAGTGACAAATACAAATGCATCAGCAGGCAGCTGGGTTGAACTTTGAAGGCAGGGGTCTGTTTTTCCATCTAGGAGCAAAATTGTTTTTGTGTGAGAGTGGGTGACGGCACAGCAAGGAGAGGAATGAACCCCTGAGCTGCAAGCCAGGAGTTATCAGGACCTATTAAGCTTTGTACATCCTTCCCAGCACTGCTGGGCTCATAGGAAGGTGGCAGCAGAAGAGAGGATGGAGAAGGGGCTGGGAGGTCTTTTCCCCTGCTGTGCTGTCCCTGGCAGTTTGTTCTGTGATGAGGTGAGAGGGATGGGGAGCTCTGTAGGAGGGAGGCAGCCCCACTGCTGGTTGTGCATCGTTTAATGTCTGGCCCTGACTCCTTGGGCTGCGAGCATCTCACCTGTGATATTCAGCTCTCATTTTGCCTTAAGGAACAGCAGTTCTGGCCACGGTGTTTATGCATGCTTCAGCCTCAATGGCTGTGGCCATTTGTGCTCCATCAGTTCTGCAGGTTCCCAGGACACCATCCCTCCATCCCATGGAGTGCTACACCCATACAAGTCACAGCCAGCCAGCACAGACATGGGCAATGCCCACTCAGCCTGCCAAAGTCCTCCTTGTGGCTGGAACAAACATGACCTTGATCCATGGGATTGGTTTCACGTCCAACATCCTCTGCCAACACATGGTTGTCATTAAACGGAACGGTTGCAGCTCCTGGAAGGGATGGGGCTGTGTGGCTCAGCTCCTCCCCAGCCATGTGGCACTGACATTTGTCAGTAGAGCTGTGGCATTCCCAGCTACAGTGCCACCACGGGCTGTGCTCCTCCGAGTCATTGGCCTGTAGGAAAGTGCTGACATGTCAGGCTCAATAAGTTCAGAGGCTCCTCATGCTTAATAACAGCAGAATGACCTTGCAAGCTGCTGTGGGGAGGGCAGGGAGCTGTTCCAGCCTGACAAAGCAGGTTTTCTGGGCTGGCCAGCTGAAGCAGTGTGTTTCTCCCCAGAGCAGCCTCGTTTGACCTCAGTTCTGTCTCAGTGAGTTATGTCAACCCAGGCAACATCCCCCTCAGCCCCTCTGTTTGTCTCTGCTTGCGTCATCCCTCTTCCAGCTGTTAGTGGTGATGGCCCTGCTTGCTGCTCCCCTCTGGCCAGGAGCTGCTCCAGGCTATGCTGGGAGAGATGCTCATATTTTCAGAGGTGTCTGTAACCCTCTCGGGGCAACAGTTTTCTTCCTGCAAGGGCTCTGAGGCACTTTGCAGTCTGGAGCTTTGAAAATGCCTTTTTTTTTTCTCCCTCTTCCAAAATGCTCCTTGTGCAAGCTGAATGCACAAGGAAGAATGTAGGTGTTCAAGATGACCTGACGATGTTCCATCTTCTCCTTTGGAATTCTGTTTGCAGCAATGCATTTGAAAATGCTACCTCTGCCACGATAGATTAAATTATGTTTCCTTTTCTTTCTGTTAATGGGGTAACGTGAAAAAAAAGCAGTGCTAAATGGAGAAAAAAGCAGACAAATATCCAAGTTCTTTCTTCTTAATTTGTAATCTTCACCTCTGGGTGCTTCTTGCTATTGCATCGAGCTGCAGGAACCGTTTGGGAGGTCAGGGATGCTGAACTCATCCCTCTGATCCATTGCCAGAGGCATCAACGGGTTGCATAGAACAGCCTTTAGTTTGGAAATGGTGGCCTATTGTTGTGCTTCAGGTGCATCTCTACCACCCTGTGCTTCCTTCACCATCAACTTTCATAATCAGCTGAGGAGTTTTCCAGCTTGGAGTAGTTATTTAATTGAGTGTATCTGAAATCTTCAGAGGGGACCATGAGAAGTGGGGGGGGGGGGGGGCGGAAATTGATGCTGTATAATCTTGAGTAAGCTCCATCTGTCATATCTGCCCTTTTACTGTTTTAATACCACTGATGATTCCAGGCAAATGCTATTGAATTTCTGTGGTCTAATTAGCCAACGACTTCAAATCCGTCTCATTGTAAAAAGCAATAAACAGGTTCCACCCACTTAGCTATTGCTAAGTTAGCATCTGTCAGGAGACAGGACGTTAAGATCTGAAGGTAAGGTCTGAGCAAAACCATGCTGCTATTCAGAGGCTTTCAGATTCATGGGAACTGGGTGACTTACACTAAAATCTATGGAGAAATAGCAGGGGAAGAGGGCTTTTTTCCCATTCCTAAGGGAGGGGTGCTTCCAGGCTGCCCCTGGATCCTCATGGTTCCCTCCCACCTCTACGCAGAGCTGCTCAGAGTTTAGCTTTGCCTGCTGCTTGCAGTGCTCTCATTCTCCAGAGCATTTGTCAGGTGCTCATTTACCTGAAGTCTGAGATTGTGATGAGCACATCACATTATCTATATTATGCCTCGTCCTTTCCATTGAGTTTTCTCTAATGTTCTCCTTTATTGGCGTCAGACAACGAAGTTATGAAATGCTGTCAACCACAGTTGTTTCCTTGCCTGGTTAACTATGGCTGCCCTCTGCTCTCCACCCAACGCTAAGCCATCAGCTTTCCCTGTCACCATTGAAAAAGCAGATAAATTGGGGGCTAATTTGGGAAGGAACGAGGGTGATGTTAAGCCTCGTTGGCTGCATTTGCTGCAAGCTAAGAGCACGCTTGACTGCCACGCAGTAATGCATTAAGCTGTGCTGATGTAACCACGACATTCAGTTCTACGTTTTGCCCTGGGAGGCAGGGTTTCTGATCTGCTTTGTGCCCTTGAAAAGGCGCTCAGGTTCTTGGCTAAAAGAGAGGCAAGATGGGCTCAGTATTCACTTCATCCCCAAAGCTCAACCCCAGCTGGGAACTGGAAAGGCACTTGTCAATACGTAATTAAGTGATGCTGCAAAATAGAATCACAGAATCGTTAAGGTTGGAAAAGACCTCTAAGATCCCGAGTCCAACCCATCCCACCATGCCCATTGTCCGTGTCTCCAAGTGCCACTTCCCCATGTTTCTTGAATACCTGCAGGGCTGGTAACCCCAAATCCTCCCTGGGCAGCTGTGCCAGTGCCTTGTCTTGTTGAGAAGAATTTTTTCCTAATATCCATCCTGAAATGCTAACCAAATTTCATTATTAGTGGTGATACTTGGTGTGGGAAGGCAAATAGAGGTGTGTTTTAGCTGCTGCCGCTTTGCTGTTGTTGGTTGCAGAAGTGATGTTGCCTGACTGTACCGGTGTCCATAAGCAAATGTGGTATTTCACATGATGCCATCTAATTAAGAATGGTAACGGGGAGATAATCATTGCAATTGAAAGCCATAACCCCCTGGCTTTGTGGCTCTGGAGGAATACTGGGGGTAAAGGACAGTGTGGGGTTTGCTGGCTCTGAGTTACATTTCCCATTCTGAAGTGCTCATCTCCTGCCTAGAAGTGAAACAGCACAGTGTCCGCAGATTAAGGAGCTGCCTGAAGAACAGCTTTAGCTGTGAGTAGGGAGTTAATGTATTTTCCTAGCATCTCTGCTGCATATTAATGTCTCATCCCTGGAGCAGTGGGGTTTAGCGCAAGGTCTTTCTGCAGGAGTCCTGTTTGAGTGCGCTGTAACATAACTGAGAGCCCAAGCATGAACAAGGAAACTTGTCAGAGGTTTTATTTGTGGCTTTGATGAGAATAAACACAGGCATATGAAGTGTTTTGGAAAACATTCCCAATAGCTGCTTCCCAGCAGGTCAATCACGAACTGAGTGCTATAGATGGGTGAGCACTGAAGGAGGAACAGGTGTGTGCTTTGAGGAGGTGTAAGGGCAGTTTGCTTCCTATCCATCCACGGTTTGCTGCCATGCCTGTGGGATATCCAAGCATTGCACACCGAGCAGAAATGATGCTGCAGTCCCCAGCCGTATGGGCACTGGGACAGGGGCTCTGCCCCATGGCTGCTGTCGCCTTTGGTTTGTGAAGGCAGCTGATGGAAATGCAGCACTAAACCAAGGCCCTCAGCCCCTTAATCCTCTTTGGTAATACAGGAACCGTTCTTTATGCATCACGTAATTAAATTTCCCTGGGTTTATCTGCCACTTGCAGACCTTCCTCACCCTTACCTGGGAGCAGAAGAAGATATCCCAGTGACTTGTCAGACCAACCATGTCCCATTGTTACTGTTTGTTTGCCGAGCGTGAGGGTGGAGAGGCATAAATATTAAAACATACCTATTATATAGCCAGGCCTCCATTGATAAATGACGTATAAAATCAATTTACAACCTAGGAATAACAAGCATCCACGGAAGCGGTTGGTAGCTCCAGGTACTAGGAAATTATTCCTCCATAACTTGCTCTGACTGGAACTCATTATACACACTCTATCCACACAATGATTTTGTTGTTAAAAACTCTGTCACTCCACTTATTCGTTCCTTCTCCTTGCAAAGACTTCCAAAGTGCCCATTGCCTGTAGAGCAGAGGTACAGTGCTGTCCTGGGCTCGCATGGAGCTGCTGGTTCCATATGCAGCATTTTGCTTTAGCAGAGGTTGTTCTGATAGCTGAGGTTGGAGAGATGTTGATGGATGCAGAAGTGCACGCTGAGCTTCGGGGATATGGAAGTCCCCAGTTCCTTCTGAAGATGCATGCTGAAGTTTAACCACTTGTTGCTCTGCTCTGCTGGGTCATGTTAGGGAAAGGGAAGCTATTTCCCATCAAGGCACAACCTGGAAATGTTTGTCCTCTTTGTGTGACTGGGCTTGGCTCTTTCACAAATCATAGAATGGCCTGGGTTGAAAGGGACCACAGTGATCATCCTGTTTCAACTCCACTGCTATGTGCAGGGCTGCCAACCAGCAGACCAGGCTGCCCAGAGCCACATCCAGCCTGGCCTTGAATGCCTGCAGGGATGGGGCATCCACAGCCTCCTTGGGCAACCTGTTCCAGTGCATCACCACCCTCTGTATGGAAAAGCTTCCTCCTAATATCCAACCTAAGCCTCCCCTGTCTCAGCTTAAAACCATTCCCCCTTGTCCTGTCAATCTGGGTATGAAATGCAGGAACAACAGAAAAGAATTAAAACAGTTTCGTTCTCATACTTGAAAGTTAGTTGGTACATCTGTGCTGTCTCAACGCTGTCACTTTCATGCACAGCTCTGTGGGTTAGAGTACCTGAATCCTCCACCAAGGAGTGCTTTCCTGCCCATCTCAAGGTGTCCCTGACATCCAGCTGTCCTGTGCATGCAGCCCTACTCTGTTCCCAGACATATGTAAAATGGAGGCGTGAAAATCTCTGGTAGGAAGCGAGGTGTTAATTTAGATTCTCTGCCTTTATGAGAGCATCTACACGGGTAGGTGCAGTCAGACATGAGCTCATTCTGCCCTTGCTCTGATCTGGCTGGATGCGAGCCAGCCCTGGTGTCTAGGAGCCGTAGAGCTACATTAGCTAATAAGGCCTTTTGAAAGACGAGGTGTGTGTGGTTGAGCATGGCATGTCGGGGTGCTTGTACAGCTTCTAGCTTCACTGCAGCTGCAAACCCATCACAGTCCTCACTCTGAGGTTTGCCAGGGTAGAAAGAGTCAAGCCAGACGGGGGTGGGGGGGGGGGGGGGAGAGAGAGGCACCAGTGAAAGCTCAGATCTGTGGCGCTGAGCAGAGCGGTTGATCTGGTGCTTCAGACACAAATCAGAGGCTGGATACATAATTCATGCAAATCAGTGTCGTTTCCTCAAGGTAGGTCTTGTCAAAAGAACCCGTTGTCTCTTTTGACAGGTATACAGATCTGGTTGATAGAGCAACAGTGTCAGTGGTGTATCCGTGGTTTCCTCTGAGGCGTTTGGCTTGGCATCACCTGACGTTTTGATTAAGAAAAACTTTCACGAGGTGAAATTAATAGGGCACTTTCTGGATGGATCACAGCCTGGCTCAGCGATGGAGCTCAAAATGCATTTGTTCAAGAAACAATATCAATAAAGAGGGTTGTTTCAAGCAGGTTCCCCAGGGATGGATTATTTTGGTCCACGGCTATTCAATACTTTTATTAATGATTTAGCCAATGATCCGTGTCCTTTGCCGGGCTAGATTGCAGATGAGGTAAAGATTTGTGATGTTGCAAATAATGTAGTTACTGTTATAGGGTAAGGTGAATTGCCTGGTTAAATGGTCGCAGTCCAGCAAATGGTATTCCAGCAGCTAAAAGCATCCAATGCATCTAGGAACTGAGATTTCAGGGAGCTTTGCAATTTACCTGGAAATAGACCTTCATGCCTTGCTGCTCTGCAGTGCTGCTTCCATCATAGAAACACTGCACGGTACTCTGGTGTCAAAGCCTCACTACATACCGAGGTTTGATACACCGTGGGTTGATAGCATCCTGCTTGCAGTAAAATAAACCTCCATCTGCGTGGGGAGAATTCAGCCCCTGAGATGTTCTCTAAGTCTCTATGGTCAGACAGTGAAAATAGTGGTGTCTTTGGAAGAAGCAACAGCCCGTGGCTTGTTGTGAAGCCAGCTGTGTTCTATCTGGTGGCTCTGAGAAGAAAGTTTCAGCAGCCAGCCAGTGGTGTAATTAGCCTCTTTAGCTTCTTGGTTGTTTGGCTTGTTCTGTTACAAAAAATATCCAGTTAAATGCAGCGACAAAGCTCAGTGAATTAAAATCAGCGCAGCCTCCTCATCTCTGTGCCCTAGCTCCAGGGGTGTTTTCTGAGCCCTAGGCGGAAATCTTTCGGAGAGGAGCACTGTTTTGTGCTGAGATACCATTTGAATAGCCAAGGAAACGAGCAGGAGAGGAGGGCTGAGAGTACAGATGAAGGCATGTCTTGTTGGCCCTGGAGTAGTCCATCATCGGCCTGTCATCTCAGTGTGATGGCAGCATCCTTGGGCTAAATCTGTCCTGTTTCCCTGCTCTTCAGGGATCTTTGTGCACAGCGGGGGGGTTAGTGACACAGAACAGACATAAATTAAAACCTTATTTTATTGAGGGGGTGCAACTGGCCATTAGAACTCCTCTGTCGCTCCCTCTTTGAAGAGGTGCAAGTGCATGGAAATCCTCCCCGTGTTCAATTTTTCCTCCTTCTCCTCTCAGGCAGGGGTTCGTGGCATTCACCTTGTTAAAAAGCCATTCTGCTGTAAAACAATATCCTTGATAACTGTATTAATTTTAAATGCCAGTGATATAGTCGTAAAATTTCCTTGTAGGTTACTACAGCCATCCAGCCCTTTATCTGGCATGCCAGAAAGCCTCAGCCTTCTCCCAAGCCCCTTCCTCTGCTGGTACTGGTGATAACGAGTGAAATATTTTACAGCAAGCACTTTGTTTGAAAAGGTCAATGGCTGACGTTATTTGTGGAGGGAGGGGGAGGGATTTTCCAGTCCACCCCATGCTGAGTTACTTCACTACTGCACCTCTTGGAAAAAAATGAGAGAGTGAGGTTTGTGCAGTGTGAGGTGCTCAGCAAAGGGTGGCTTCAAAGCCAACATGATCTCTTCACTGCAGAGCATCTTCCAGGTTTCCAGCAGTCTCCCATGAGTTTGGACTGCTCCCAGACGCTTAGACTGGTTGGAAAACCATTCACTGATGGGTTCCACCTCAACCCCAGACAGCTCCTGGTGCTCAGATCCTCCCGCTGTTATCACATAGAGCTTCCCACTGTCCAACCTGAGTCAGCCTTGCAGCCATTTAAGCCAATCATGAGTTAAGCAGAAAGGATGCAGTGACAGTGTGTGACCCTGCATGGTGGTATTACCTCCAGTGTCTGCAAGCAGTGCAGAAGAGAAAGGGTTTAACCAGGGCTGTTGCGTTGATCAGTAGAGATGAAGGAGGACTGTTTACTATCAGGGCTGGATAGAAAGAGAAAGCAATTAAACTAATAAGCCAACTCTATTTACATTGAAATACGTCCTCCACTTTGCCAACACAACTCATTTCTATTTCAGAAAGGCTTGTTCTGTTTTCTCATGGCTTGTTCTGTTTTCTCATGGCAGCACATGCGAACGAGTCCATGAGTTCCTTTATTGAACATAAATAAGATATATTCTATAAGATGCTGTAAGATGCTGAGTTCTGGGTTTCAACTGAGCAAGCGTGGCTCAACCAGAGCAACAAAGCCCCTCGAAGCCACCAGTGCTGACTGGGGGCATGGCTGGGCAGGGGGATGCCCCACCACCTGCGGAGCTGAGGCAGTCTCAGGGCGTAGGAGCTTTTCACTGGATAAGGATGCCTGCAGCTGCCTCTTTCTTGAGCCAAGGGAATAAATCAGAGAGCTCCAGACACCACATCCAGATGGGCAGCCCATGTGTGCTCCAGTTGTGCTGAGACGGAGGTAGGGGGAAGAGTGAGACCTGCAGTGAGTCCAAGCGTATGCCGTGATTTCAGCCAGGAACGTCGCAAGTCTTAATAAGCACTCTGACTTCCCCAGGCTCTGCGTGTTATGGGACTAACAGCAAGTGCTGTTTTTCTGATAGCTCACATTTGCTAACCTTGATTTTTCCAAACTGGTCTTAAGCCAGAACAGTGGGTGATCCAGACATCAGCTTCACTTTCTGCAGATCTGGAAAAGCAAATGGAACAGTTAGGGTCGTGTATTGTGCTCTTCTGCATAGCCATGGCAGGAAGCACCTGCCAGTAATTCCTGCACTTAGTCCATCACATTTCTTTGTTTAAGGTGGAGATGGGCAGATTTTACTGTAGAGACAAAGGGACGCAATCTCCCGCATCCCTTAGGCCAGCTGCTCCAATGGCTTATTGCATTTTCTGCTTAGGAGAAAAAAAGTAAATAAAGCATGTCCTATTTCCAGCCCGAATTGCTTTAGCTTCTGCTTTAAGCCACTCGTTTTTGTTATGCCTTTGTCTGCGGGATTAAAGAGACCTTTGCAGCCTCGGAGGTGGGTTGGAAAGGGCAGCAAACCCATTCGCTCTGTCAATAGACAAATAAAGCCTGGCTTGGTTTGAAGTTCAGCATCCCCGAGGCCCGCGCTCACTGCTCTGTGCATGACCATGATCTGGACATCCTCCTTTGGGTGTTTATAGACGTGGGGGCTCCTTGCCCTGCTCAGGGGGTCATTCAGCAGCTGGTATTTATACAGTGAACAAAAGGGGGAGGTTGGCAGCAGGAAAACATCAGGTGTTTTCCACTATCCTCTCCCGTTACCTGTGAGAAGTGACACCCCGGGGTTGGGATTTTTCTGAGCATTGTCAGCTGCTCATCCCCAGAAAACCGAGTTAATTGGAGCGTTTCAAAGCTGAAGTGTAATAGATAGAACCTTTTCTATTTTTTTTTCTGTCCCAGAAGAGCCTGTCGGTGTTCACAACTTTGCTATGAATTGCTCAGTCAAGTGCCTTTTGCTGACATCTCCCACATCTCACCTTGCAAATTCACTTTCTGGCAGCCAATTTATTGCCGAAAGACCAAAAGGGAAGGACAGGAGACGCCTAATCAAGGACAGGAGGTTGTCAAGATTCCCTGAAAGTTCAGGGCTGTCTGTGTTCAGGTCAGCTTGCTTTAGAACACGGAGCTGCTTGCAGGGCAAGGAGCTGGATGTGGGCTTTAGATGAGTGCTGGTGCGGAGGATTCGAGTTTCTACAGGGTATGCCTTCAGTTGGCATAGAGGTGACACGCAGCAGTGATGTGTTTGGTTTGACACACGTCACCGGTGTGTGATCCTACATCAGAGTGGCAGGGCAGGCAGAAAAGGAACTTGGTGAATGTGCTGTTCAGTCACAAACATCGAGGGCTTTGTGGTCAGCGCTTTGTTCGGCTGAGAGTTCTGTTGTATCAGCCCTGAAAGCCAATCATTAGGTGTTGGCTGGGTTGTAGTCATAGGGCAAGGAGTTATTAACCCACTGTGATTGCTCTGTTGCTAGTCTTCTGCTCGCTCCCTTGTGTAGTACATGGCCTCAACATGAGCCTGCATTTTCAAAAGGCATGTTAAAAACCAACTGAGATTCTTGTCAATGCTCTTATCAAGGGGAGCCCTCTTTATATCTGATGTTCTCCAAGTGCTCAGGCCCTTCGTAGCATGGCTAATGTCCAAGTCCTGGATCTGAAACAACGTTGTATGCTTTAGTGGTGGGGAAAACAGAAGTCTTTGATATTTGTGACACCTTCATTTAGGTTACAGGTCAGTGTGGCTCCTGCTTTCTGACCCCAGTTGAAATAGAAAATGAAGAATGCTGGGAAAAGATCAGAACTGGTGTCAACTGGGGGAGATCCATTACTCCTCTAGTATCTGTACTTTGAGGGAAGCAATAGAGGTATCAAACCCAGTAGATTTTTCCAGAGTCTGTATTTAAAAGCACCTGTTCAGATCTTGAATGCGTTTAGATTGCAGCTGCATTTTCTTCTATTTCCTTTCTTTGCTCACTCCTGTATTTCAATAACTCCTCATGTCCCTGAATATTCAGAATAATGACTATTAAAAATGATGGGTGGCCAGATCCTCCTTGTCATGACAGAGCAGACAGCCTTCGAAATGACGAGTCAAATGAACAGACAGAAGGGCTGTGCTATTGCTGGCCACTGGACACTGCCATCTCCTGCCTACTCATGAGCTTGGCACTCTGTCCTTGTCCTCTGTCCCAGCCATAAAGCCAGCTGTGCCATGAGGGGAAGCCTCATGGAAAGGATGATGGGCAGCAAATGCCAACGAGCATCTGCTCCATGGTACGACCTCAGGGCTGCACTCAGATTGGTGGCCTGAGGGCCAAAGCCTACAAATCAGCCTGCGTTGGTACCATCCAGCCCTCCTCTCTCCAACAAGCAGTGGTGTCAGTGGTTTTATCTTCCTGCGTGCCTCCTAAAAAGCTATAGGCTGGAACTTCATTGGAACACAGCTGCAATCGTAACTGGGGGAAGGGTGGAAGGGGGGGGGCATACAAAGACTTGTTTTTAAAATGCGTTTTTGCCATTGGATGCTTCATCCTAGGGCTGAGATAAAGCCAAGCACCACTCTTTGCCTCCTTTCTGTTAGCTTTCTCCACCTGTGCACCAATAACACGCTGTCATCTATCAGTTATCATTCCGGCTGCCCTTCCTTTCTACACACGTTGTATTTTCCTTGAGAGATGGGTACAAGGAGAAAAGCGAGTTACGATAGAGGTTTACAAAATCACAAGGATAGCAGATAAGGCGAGCTGTTATTCATCAGTTCCCACAGTACTAGAGCTGGTGGGGCACTCTTTGAGAGTAGATTGGCTTAAAGCAGATAAAGGATTTCTTTCTTTTTTTGATGCATTTGGTGGCTGCTTTCTGAAACCTGAGTCTGAGGAGGGACAGTGGGACTCGGTGGAGTTGAGCACGTCCAGGTGAAGTGGATGCATGGCAATCACAGAGCAGTAATGTGTGTGTGTATGCTGTCCATGTGGGTGGGCAAGGTTATCATTTGGCATCTGGTTCACTGCAGGTGGTCTGGACAGACCTCTAACGTGAAGGGCTTCTGCTTATGATACAAAGGCTATGATGTTATTAAGGATGTTTAGACCAAAAGTTAGTTTGATTGGCAGGGCAAGGAAGAGTGACTGAAGTGCATCCCTGTGCTGCAGGGGAAGTTGCAATGGAACATGCAAAAGGCTATGTTAATGAAATCAGCCTTACAGCCTCTTCTGGAAAGTAGGGAAACCTGTTTGGAAATCAATGCAATGATCTCTGGCTTTTGGGAAGCCCTTTAAAGGCGACAAGAGGAATATTGAATGCCCATTTGACAGCCCTGCCCAGCCCAGAGGCAGTTGGGGCACATGCAGTGCTGGCAGGCTGGGCTCTGCTTGTCTTCTCCTTCCTCAGGCTGCTGGGTGGTGGCTTGGGCTGTGCCATCCCATGGGTCTGTGAGCTTGCCCCAAGAAGCGCCCATCCTTCAGCCTCCCGGAGAAGCTGTCTGGGAGCAACTGAGGGCTTTAAACAGCTCAGGAGGATGGGAAGGCATTGCCATCTCTGATGGTTTCTCAGCAGCAGCCTCTTTCCCCCAGCTAAGGGCAGAAGGGTTATTTCTTTGGTGTGTTGTGAGGAAGGAGGAGGGGGGGGGGGGGGGGAAAGAAAGCACTGAGTCGGATATAATAATTTTCAATCTGAGAGTTATTTAGACTTTGTGTGTCCTTTGCAAGACACAGAAATCCTCGATATAAGGTTTAATGGCTCAGGGGCCAAGAGAAAGAGGTAAATAATTCTTACTCTTGATATAGAGATGGTTTTCTCCTTGTTTGTCAGATATGATAGATGTCACCCAGTGGTCCCCTATTGTTATTCTGTTGTCGCTTGTCACAGTCACACCTTCTGCTGAATCCGATCCTTCTCTTTTTTCCCCTCTTTCTTTCTCTCCTGGCACTCAGCTCACGAGTAATTTATGTATGACAATATGAGACTAATTCTGTTATTATGTCAAAGGGAAATTGAATCTGGGGCTTTCGAGCTGCATCTGGGAGAAATCTTCAAATGAATCTGGAGTGCAGGAAAACTCCGTGTTCGATTCATTCGCTTGTCACACTGCCTGCCAGATTAAGTCATTATGAAGGGCAAAGGAGGAGAAATGAGGAAAAAAACCACCGGAGTTAGACTGAGGGAAAGGAGGAGAGGGCAGAAAGAATGAAGATTGAAAATAGAAGGGACAAACTGAGATGGCAAACAGTAAACTTGTAATGGTTACCATTCAGCTGGATACTGAGGCGTGTGCTCGATGTCAAGTGAAGCAAAGCATTGAGCTGAGTAAAGGGTTTAGTTGGGTTTTGCTGTGTTGGTGCAAATGGGAGCAGAAACTCAGGGGTTGACAGAAGGGACAGAGCAAGTGTAGCGTATTTGTGGCTGCTCTGCTGGAGGAAGGTTTCTTGCATTGCCCAGCAGAGCTGCTGTCATACAAACAGCATTGTCTTCATGCTTCTGTGTTCAATAGCATTTGATTTAATGTTGGTCCTGCCCTCATTCACTGCTATCTGAGAGGTTTCTGCAGCTTCTCTTCTTCCCTTTTCAAAGCACGGAGAACCACAAGGACACATCCAGTCCATAGCCACAGTGATTCCCACTTCACTTCTCCCAGTTACAGCTCAAGTATACCCCCATCCCTCTGTTCCATGTTGGCCTTGGGTCTCTTCTTGGGGCTGGAAAGGGGGAGGAGAGTGGCAGAAAGGAGGACCTTGGTGACCCCGCAGCTTAACAAGTGAGAGGCAAGACAGCCTCAGGACCAGGGTGCTTGAGTTGTCGGGTTTTTCTAGACTTAATCCAAACCAACAGATCCCTCTAAGACTTTGAGTTTTCCTGAAGGCATCTCATGCTGAGGAGCTGGGTCTTGATGGTCCAGAGCCTTAATTGCCTGCTTAGAATTTGGAGAAGATAATCTCTTCTTTATTTTGTTCGTCTCTTTTACCCAGACCGCCGTCTCTGTGCACTCAGGCTGTGCCTTCACTTTATCTTTTCTGTGAGATCGAGGTCTCTGCTGAGATGTGATTGTACAATAAAGCGGGGTAATCAGCGTGGAAATATGTTGCAGGGAAGACAGGCAAGGCAATTTCTACAGCAAGAAAAGGAGGAGACTGTATATGCCAGGTCTGAACTGATAGGTTTCTACTTTTGCCAGTAGCTGGAATAGTGAAGGAAATCCTCCATCTCCTTTGCCAGATTGGTTGTGCTACATTAAAACCACAAGTTGAAGGAGGAAGAACTCTTCAGTGTCCTTCTATTCCCGTTTCTCAGTGAGATGTACTTTCTCCTTGCTGTGCTAGAACTACAAACATCATCCTTCTCACCTTGTGTATTGATATTAACGTGGTTCTTCTGCCTCCTTCGTGTTGCTCAGGAGTAATTTGCACAAGAGAGTGTGCGTGCATGTGAGCATGATTAATTACTGTGAGTTTGTTCGTGATGCTGTTTGCACAACCTTGCCCCCTGGCTATTGTAGAGCTATGCTAATCCCATGTGTATGAGGATCAGCTCCACCACCTCCCGCACCGCTCCTGTTCAGTGCCATCCATCACTGCAAGTCCTGGTGCTGTTTTACTATTAATTGGCTTGTGTAATCTCCGAGATTGTTATTTATTAATAGATTGTTCTGACTGTAGGAAAGTTCATCGTTTAAAGCAGGAGAATGAGAGATCCAGAGGAACAGATGGATACGTGGAAGCATCAGAAGAACAACTAGTTAACATTCTAGGCATGTGCTGAGCTTTGACAAAGGATGGAAAACAGAATCAATCATCATTATCTAGGAGAAATGCCATCAGGCTGTGGTAAAAATAAGCACTTTGTGTATCAAGCCCACAATGCCAGACTTCCAAGAGTTGTGACTGGTGGCTGCAGACCCCAAGGTTAGGAAGCTGACTGGGGGCACTGAGCAGTGGAGGAATAGGGAGGAAGAAACGTAAGCCTGAGAACGCAGAGAGTTGCTTTTGATGTCTGTCCAGTTCTGCTTGGCTGTAGACAACGGTATTCATTTATGACTGCATTAGAAAAGTCCGCCCCAGAAATGCTAGCGCTGTCTAAGACTACTGCAAGCCTTTCAGATGGCATTTAAGGGATGCTTTGTGCATCAGCTGTAGAAAGCAGGCTTGGAAAAGACCCCTAATCTTTATCCTAATGAAAGAACTTCCCCATTTGAATGATTAGATTTCCCAGCAGGCTTCTCAGCTGTCTTGGCAAGGTGGATTCTTTGTGGAAACCCTGATAATTGCGAGTGCTGTGAAGGTGTCTCTACCAAACAAGGGGAAGTGTCAGAATGAAGTGCATGTTCAGGAGCTACCAAGGAGTGCTGAGTCAGCCCAGCCTCGGGGATGGGTAAAGTGAGTCATAGCAAGGCAGAATTATTGTCACGCTGGGCCGGTGACAAAGACGACACTAGAATTTCAGGCTATTAAATCCTAGACTGTTTTCTAAACCACTTTTTTTTTTCATAGTGTTTTTCTTTCCTTAAGTTGTTGTTCTGCTACTTGCAAACAAAAGCTTTTTTTTTTTTTTTTTTTGCAACTAAGAAAACATTAAACATAATATCTCTGTTGGACCCCTGCATGTGAAAGCAAAGGTCAGATCCATTCTATACTACCGCTAAAACGACTCTAATTGCAGCCAATTTCCCACACGGGAATTTATCTCCCATTAGCAGGCCCTGAAATATTTGAAGGTAATAGTCAAGCCAGCAAGCAGTGCTGCTCTCTGCTGCCTTTCAGTAATTGGTTAATAGCAGGGCTGTTGGGTAAGAGGTAAACAGATGTTTTATTCTAAACGTAAAGCTTACGCCATGGCTGCTCCTCCAGACCAGGTTATTTCTGGCTGTATTTGAGTGTGCTTTCATCCCGAACCCATGGTGTTTTTCCAAGCCAATGTGGTGTGAGGCACACGTGGCATCTGCTTGCTTTTCCTTGCTTGGTTCTTGTGTCTCCTGCCGTGAGCATCTCCTGCCTCCATCCCTGGAGGTGTTTAAGAAAAGAGTGGATGTGACATTGAGGGATGTGGTTAGTGAGCATGGAGGTTGGGTTGATGGTTGGACTGGGTCATCTTAGTGGTCTTTCCAGCCCTTATGATTCTATGGTTGTATGACATGGGTGGCTTTGCTGTGGGTTGGTTAAATTGGTACACAGAGAAACCAGAACCCAAACCCAATGGTGTGTAACTGTCCAAAGGCCTTCTTTTGGAGAGACCGAAAAGAAAAACACCACAATTTCCTTCTAAATGTGGAGATTTCTTGGATGTAACCTGTTAGGCAGTAACGCTTCTCCCTCCCCCAGTGAGCATTGCTCCCTTGGAGCCATTGATGGGTTTTTAAATTCTCCCTGACTCCTAAGCTGCTCTCTGTATTGTGAGGGTGACGGAAGATCAGCTAATAATGTACAATTTCACTTCTCTTTTTTTCCCCTCTCTTATTGAGCACGGACAGATTGCTCTTAACCTACACGTCCCCTTTATAACTGGCTTCCTTTTTCTACCTGAAATGTCAGAAAGGGAGGAAATGAATAATGCTTCGTGTTTGTAACATCTGCATCTTTTACAAGAAGGGGGTGGGGAGAAGAGCATTGTGAGAGTTCTTTTTTTTTTTACAGATCCTTGCAGAGTTTCTGCAGGAATTAAGGTGATGGATTCAGAACTGTCAGAGCCATCAATGCTTTCATGAAACATTTGGCAGAGCGCAGCAAAAGCAAATGATAGCTGGACATGTGGGAGACGGATCCTGAAACACTTCATTCCATGCTTTCTTTTAGTCCTTGCTTGGGGCAAAACTGTGGCTTTCCATGAGTTGTTTTTTTTTTCTGGTACCCACTTTAGGGGGCTGTTCTTGCTTAGGATGGAGCAATGGGGAAAATAAGTATTAGATACACAGAGCTGCTTGCCAAAGCAGGCTTGAGGAGCTCAGCTTGCTCAAGGAGGCTCTTGCCCTAGGTCCACCCTAGTAGGTGGAAAGTAATATTTGCAAGTGCTGCCAATCCATCACAAGGGCAGTGGATGAACCCAAGTCCCCATGCATCCTTGGCTCTCATAAACCATTTGGCTGCGGCCCTGAGAGACAGGACTGTTGCTTCTCCTTAGCCTCCCCTCAAGGGGAATTTGAGTGGGATTGCTGGGGGTGATGGATGGCAAGTTTAGAAAACTAAGTCTGAGAGATCAATAGGAGAATATACAACCAATGCATCATGCAAAGCTCTTCATGTCTGTGCAGCTCTAAATCAAAAATAATGAATGGCAGGCTTTTCAACCTTGGCACCTCCAGTCTTCCCCAGTGGAAAAGCATCCAATGACTGATATGGATTATGCAGCTTTCTAGCATATTTCCTTTGCTTTCCTAATAGTTCTGGCATTGAATCATGATACTCTGTTTTTAATATTCTTTCCTTCCTCCAGTGCTACCTACTTCTTTCCCCATGTAATTTCCATCTCACAGGCACTTTGCCCATCTTAAGTTCCCTTTGCTCATGGTGTATCCAGGCAATCTATTGTAGGCTGGGTTCCTCTGGAGCTTGCACTGGTTTTTGTAATTCATAGTTTCTGCATGAGTTCCCCCTCCCAGCAAAGAGGAAGGGAAACTGACTGCCCTCTTCTGTTATCCCTCATCCCTTCACAAGGTCATTTACACCACGGAAAGCAATTCCCTTATTTTATTGCGTTATATATTTGTAATAAATGTTCTTGGTAGCAGCTAAAGTGACACTGATCTAAGCACTGAAATTTTCCTGGATCAGATCTCTCTGCTTGCTCCAGTGGGAATATTTACATCCTTCTGTACAGCTCGCTTGGCCCAGCTGCAAATGACGAGTGTCTGCTCTTGTTCTGGTCTGCTCTTGACGTAAATCAGCCGTAAGCTTTGCCCAGCCAGTAGACTTATGCCATTGCAATGAGAGCACATGGAGATATGGTCAGAACATTGGCTTGGCAAGAAGGACGAACTCCTAAAGGTGGTCTAGAGAGGAAGCTGCGTTACTTTGTGTGGAAAGCTGGTCGGTTGTGTCACGTTATGTATTATGGAAAGCCAGGTCTGTGTTTGTCTGTCAGCCTTGAGAACCATATGGGAAATTTCTGTTGCGTGTCTGCAATTACATCATGACTGCCTTGAAAGCAGCAACAGAATTCTTGCAGGTTACTGGAAGGACAGAATTGAGCGGCATCTTAGGACACAAGTGTTGCAAAAGGTATTTATTGTAGGGTGGGGACAATGAGAAAGGAAGAGCCTAATTCAAAATGGTGACAACAGCACAACCATGGAGAGAATGCTGAACACACACATCCAAAAATAAACTCCACTGAGGGGAGAGACAATAATAAAACCTGTATCTGGATCTGGCTCTGAGTGAGATCTTCTAGAAAGAAATGGGAGAGGCAGACGATCTATGTTACCTATCAAGTCAATTGATTGTTGTATCCAGAGCTTGGCTCAGTAATAAATGAGGACGCCGCTCATCTGGGTTTCTGGTCTATTTAGAATATTTTTAGAACTCTTTTTGAGAAATATTCTGATTAATCTCTTGAATTTCCCTTTGCTCACCGAGACTTAAAGCAACATCGGATGTAATTATACTGTGACTGGAAGGGATGTAATGAAGGCAGATACAAATCCTTGTGACAGCTTAGAGTGGCGGTGAGAATATTTATCCATCGAGGAACCAAAATTATGAGCGCTGTGTTAGTGCCTGAGCCTTTTGCAAGCAAAAATGGGATTTAGCTGCCAGTGCAGGCAAAGCTGTTTCTGTTTTGCAAACAGAGGAGCCGAGGTGGAGCCAGAGCATGGGAAAGATGCGGTCACAAACCTGTCCTGCTGCAGTACTGAGAGTTCTGATTGCTTTTTCTTCTCCAAAAGAGTGGTGCTGCATTGGCACGGCTGCCCAGGGGGTGGTGGGGTCACTGTCTCTTGGAGGTGTTCCACAACCATGAAGATGTGACACTGGGGGATGTGATCAGCGGGGATGGGCTGGGGTTGGACTTAGTGATCTCAGAGGTCATTTCCAACCTTCATGATTCTGTTAGAACATCTTCCTGGCAGCCAACAAGACAATGAGGGCAGCAGTGTTTGCAATACTGGATCTCAGGGCTCGTGCACTGAGCAGGACGGGTGCCTGAGCAGCTGTGTCCTTCCCTCCCGTGTGCACCCAGCTGTTCCCAGCACGTGTCAGTCACCTCCTGCATCCCAGTGCAGCTGTCTGGCTGGGAGCTGTGCTTGGCCATCCCTGCAGTGTGTCTCCTGTAGTGAAGGAGAAAAATGTGTGCTAAGCCGCACCTGCTTGCTTGAGTAATTTCCCACTAAAGGAAGCCACTTACCAGTAATTCATTACCAAACCTTTATTAACATAAACAAGGCTGTGAGAAGTAAGCATAGATTTCCCTGTTCCTGACTGTTTATCTGTTGTGGTTTCTATTAAGAGTTACCAGTATGTAAGTATTACATCTTCCCTGCTCTCGCTTTCCCACGTCTCAGCTCTGCAGCATAATCTTGTCATGTCGTGGACATTTATATCTGTTTTCCTGGCTTGTTTTTATGCTATAGTCGGGGGGGGGGGAGGAGGGGAAGGGAAAGTACAACAAACCCAAACCAAAACAGCTTTCTCATTTGGAGGAAAGCAAATGTGCAGGATGCAGCCTGATCAGCAGCACCTGGCAGGAGGCACAGAGCCATTGCTCAGCATTTCTCCCTCCTCTGCAGTGCCTTTGCTGCCATGGTTGGGCCAACAGGTGGGATGCCCTCTCTCCCTGTGACTCTGTCCCTTTTGCTTTGCTTCTATTAGAAAACATTGAGGCTTTTGCTGTCCTTTCTTCTCGTGGCTGCTGGCAATTTAGGAAAAGCCAATGGTGTGGCTTGAATTTGGCAAATCTGTGCTGACTTGGAAGGTCCCAAAGCCTCTTTTGAGGTTCTTTTACCACAAAGTGTGAATAATACATAGGGCAAAAGGCTTTTTCTGTTTCATGCTTGAGTTTCTCTCAGATCAATTAGTCTCCATCAAGCTTTTCCGCAGAAGAATTGAGCTTTGAAATGCTTTGGCTCAAAATTAGCTGAAGTTCTGGGGAATGGAGGGCGGGAAGTTAAAAGGAAAATGCTGATGCTTTCTACAGCGTAGTTACTCATATAATTAATCTCTTGCATCTTTAGAAGCTCTTCATTTTTTTTCCATTGTGGTCAATGTTGATCTCAAGTAACGATCCTCTGCGGCTCGAGCTGAAAAGCCGTTGGCTTGTAAATGGTGTGGAATGAGCACAGAAGAGAGAAATGATGACTATTGTGTGCTCTGTGCTGTTGTCACCTCTGTTCCAAGCTGCAGATGGCATGTCCTTGACTAACTGTTATCCCCGAGTTTCAGGTGGAGGTTACCTCATTTCTTTGGCAAAGGGTTTGTTGGTGCACCCCCTGCAGATGTTAGCTGGAGCACAAGCAGACCTAAGCTTTGTCCTGGCTTGGTGAAGCTGATCCTGAGTCCTTCTGCACAGAGGTGTGTTGGCCTCCAGAGCCTGTGCTGAAAGCTGAGGAATGAATGGGTTTAAAGAAGCTGTCATAGGAGCTAGTGGCATCCTGTGAAGCTGTTGCCATGCTATGTACCAACGAGGATGCCAGGAGAATCATCAGAAATACTCAGTTTTTGCCTTTTTTCACTTCTATCTTTCATTTCTGGCTTTCTAGCTTCTAACTTAAACCTGTGTCTGGAATGTAAGATGCTACTTGCTGTTTGCTTGTGCTTTTTGTTGCAACTGTCCCAAGTGCAGTGTCAGACAGAGAAAAGAGCTGCAGCTCAGCAATGCGTAATGCAGGGAAGTCTAGGTGCCAGCTGTCCTATGGTTTTCATCATCTGAAGCTGTGCTGCAGCAAGTGTAGCCCCTCACCACGAAACCAGTCCAACCCCAACACATCCCACCATGCTCGCTGACCATGTCCCCAAGTGCCACATCTCTATGGGTCTGGAACACCTCCAGGGATGGTAACTCTCCCACTTCCCTGGGCAGCTGTGCCCGTGCCTCACCTTGGTGATGATAGGATGGGCTTTTTGTTTCACCCGTTTCGAGCTGTTGTGCTGCATGAGAAGAACCATCCTTCACCAGTCTTGTTCTTTACATTGCTTTAGCATGTCTGTAGGAAGCTGAGGGGCGTTGCACAGATGAGTCCCCTTCCAACTGCAGGTTCAGGATTGAAAGGAAAAACTTGAAGAGGGAGGAAGGGGGACATTGTCAGTGCTATTTTCAGTCAAAGAGCTGGGTCTAGTCCTTGTCCACCCTGGAGGTTCTGCATGGCTTTCACCCGATTGCTTTATCTGGGCTAAGAGAGATCTGATTATGTGGATAGTTTGAAGTCTCAGGATGGCAAATGTGATGCAAGAGCTTAGCATCAATATCACTTTTAATCAAATGAAGCTATGGATGCTTTGCTTCAGCCTTTAAAGAAGCAGCACATCCCTCTTCCAGCATCCTTTGGGAGGGAAACCTGCTGTTGCCACATACAACGTAGCACCCATTGGGTGCAGATGGCGGCTGCTGGGGGTGGGGGAACACAAACACATTAATCTTGTAGTTCTTGTATGGGAAGAGGAACAGGGAAAGGTGAACTCTGTCCCCCACAGCCTGACGAGCACCCCCAGCTCATGAGATCCTCAGCTTTCCTCTCTGGAGGATGAAGCCATAAATTTTCAGCTGCCTTCAAAAATCCTAGGATGAAATAGGGAAGCACAAATCAATGGTTATAGTGAAGAGGGGAAGGATATAGAGCAATATAATTGATATTCTCATTTCTCAGGCAAAATGATTTACTGCTTTGTTTTTAAAGAGCATTGAGATTTATAAACTCACAAGGCCAGGCTCTTTTTCGGTATAAATTGTCATTGCTATTTCAGTTTACATCAGCTGTGATTCTGGGTCATAGCTGGATTTCTGTAGCTTATTAATAGGATTCTGTTGACTGTTATCATTTGGTGTAAGCAGCACTTTCTGTCTCGCAGACTACGTATCTTGAAAGCCATTCTTCACCTAGGGCTGTGTTGATAAAACTGATTAGCAGGAGGGAGGGAGGAAGAAATGTGCTCCTGGTGAAAAGGGCAGTACATCAAGCTGAAATTCAGGAGAAGTGCTGAGCTCACAGAACGTACCGGGAGTTATTAACCTTTGCATGAAAACTGCTGCACGGTGGTGGGAAATTTGCCTAAGCTGAACTTCAGCATCTCTCCAACACGGGGAAAACACTGCAACAGCGCTGATGGACAGAAGGCTTGTTACTCTTATCTGATGCTTTCATCCAGCTATTTCAGAGTAGTTCTGCTTTAATTTAGCCATGAAACGCCACTTGGCTCCGGATGAATCTTTTCTGCTTTATATGTTAGAGGGGAATTTCTCTGTGTGGCAGAGATTGCACTTGACATCTCCAGTAGGGACATGGATGCTTTAGGGGAGTCTGAGAAGAGTTTTTAGTCCTGTATGTGGATTCATCCACAGCATCCCACTGTGCCTCCTCCTTGGCACTGGTCAGAGCAGCAATGGTCCTGCATGTCCTGTCATAGTCCTGACGTGGTCAGACCAGGGCGCATCTGCACCCATTTGGAGAAAAATCAGCTTTGGTAACCTTCAGAGAAAGCATTTCGTTTTGAGATTATTTGTACCCTTCTGCCCTTTTAGAAAACAATGCATATATCAGTTGTCATGGAAATGCTATTGTGAAACCAGAACATAATCAGCTCTTTGGGTACGTGCACAATGGAAAGTTTGGAGCCATCTGAAATGAACTGTTTTGGCTTTGGATGTGTTCAAATGTTATGGTTTTGCCTTTGCAAAAATAAATGAACAACGCCACTTCCCTTCCTACCTCTTCCCCTGCAGCTGCGTTATTTGTTATTTAAATAAAGTAAAAATCAGGTTCTGGGAAGAAACATTCTTCCCAAATCCCTTGGAAATTAAATAACAGCTTAAGGGTACAATGCTGATTGATGTATTGTTTGACATCTAGGATGTAGGCAGCTATCTGGAAGCGGCGTGTTCGGCTAAATCACTTTCTGTCACTTTTCAGAACGTACTGTTACCAAAGGTTACATACTCGGCAAACTGAAGGATAATTGCTCTGCATCACCATCTAGAGAGCACAGTTAGAATTAAGCCTCTGCGCTCTTTCCAGTAAATGGCCTAACATCATCATTTTGATGGGTATCTTTCCCGGTTTTAGTGCTATTTGCTCTAAAGCAGCCCTGTTTTATAATACGAATTCTATAGCCGCATCTGCTTTGTCCATATGGAAAAGAACTTCCCAGTTTTACTCCCTTCCATATGGAGTAGGAGGCAGGCTTTTGGTGAACACGGGCAGGTTAGAATGGGGATGAATAATAGGAAACTCTTTCAGCATCAGCCGCCTTAGAAACAAAATATTTTGGCCCGTTCCAGAGCTGGCCTTCTCCCAACGGGAGCTGTGATCTACATCTCAGAAGCGTTTGGATATTGCCAATGACAATGCAAGCTGCCGAGATGTACATTGTAATTCACATTGTGTTGTGCGTGGTTTTATGTCGCTACAAGAATTAATGATGAAATGATGAATGCTAAGCTTTATTCCTCCTCTCTGGGAAAATGCCTCTGTGTTTGGCGAGGGTGCATTGTAGGCTTGGTTTTCGTTACGGAGGTAAAGTCCCGTGGGCCAAAGTTTCCTTTTGCTGCCTGGGATCTTCGGGTGAATAATGGAACGTTTTCATGTTTTAATCAGATGCAATTTTGCAAACGGGTTTTATGATTTAGCAAGTCCATTAAAACTGACATTTGTTCTGCTCTGACACTCGTAAGGAGCTCCACAGAGCATAAACACTGGAAATTACTTGTAGGGGAAGAAGATATTAAAATTCCCCATCCCTCGTCTGCTTGTCTGAGAAATGCCATTGCCTTGTGCCGTGCCAGCTTGGAGCAGAGCTGCTTGGTATGTGCCTGAGGTCTTCCTGTGTGCACTGACTCGGGGCAGGGTGCTCCAGGCAGTCAAAGCACGTGTATTTATGCTGTCTGCCTCTCGTGTGCTTTACAAGGCTCTATCTTAAGGCTGAAGTAGAGCTAAGCGAATGGGGAACGTGATCCTTTGGAGCAGAAGGGTCAGTAAATGCAATGTGTCTTATTAAATGTGTGGTGTGTATACCAACTGTTCCTTCCCATCCTCTCTATTTATGACCCGATTCATCCTAGTTCTGTATGAGACTATTTGCAGGCTTTGCACAAAGCGTAAACCAAATCCCATTCATATTTCTGTCGACTTTAGAGCAGCTTTGGAATGCAGATGGAGATCAGTGCCCTCCTGCCCTCCATCCAGCCCCTTTTTCCTAGGAAAAACTACAGCGTTCCTGGATGTCGGGGTCTTTCTGTCCCTCCAGAGCTCCTCTCCAGGAAGAGGACCTGTCCCATTGACTTGGAACATCAGCTTGGCACAAAAAATGAGTCCTCCAGGAGATCTGTCTCTTTGATACGACGCTAACACCAGCATTTCAGCTGTAACGCGCAGCCTGCAGATTGACAGCTTTCAGGAAGCTTGTCTTCTCCAGGCTTGATGTGGTTCTTCTCACTTATCCTATTCAGACAGCAGTACAAAGTTTCTCTTAGCAGCGTGGAAGAGCTCTCCAACAGTGTCTGGAAATGGATCAAATTGTTGTGCTTTATTTTATTTTATTTTATTTTTTTATTCCCAGCTGTCATTTTTGCACTCGTTTATGTTGTGCATTTAAAAATAAAAGAAAGATGTTTGTGCAGATAAATTATGGATTATTTCAAGCCATATCTTCTCTGGGCATAGAGGACTTCACTGGAATTAAAACTGTCACACAGGTCCTTTCCAGAAAGGGCAATGCTGGGTTTTAGACAGTTAAGCTTTGAGTGATTCCTCTTGAAGTTCCTCCCAACCTTGCATTTGATTCTGCATGGACATTTTTCATATTAGCTCCGACCTGCAGGCTAAAGGATTGTTCTTTTTTTCCTTCCCTTCCCCTGGACACCCTAAAAACAAACAGACAGATCTCTAACTACCAGTTGTAATAGGGCTTGGTGGACGGTACAAATATCAGTGGAAATAATGGCCAAGAAAGATCATTTCTTGTGCAGAGGGAAGGGTGAACCATTCAGACCAGCATGACCCATGTGTAAGGCTGGAAATGAGGTTGCACCGAGGGATGAGCGTGTTTTTTTGGTAGGTGGAGTGTGCTTTAGGATCAGATGCCTTGTAGGTGTCAGGTCATCAGTGGAGATCTTGGTAGTGCCTATAGGAGTGAGAAAAGTCATATTAGTATGTAGGGGATGATCTGAAGTTTCCAAGATACGGGCAGATCCGCAGCTGGGGGGAACCTGGCTGTCTGGAAACAGCAACCCGGGGCTTTGTAAGAGGGGAAAGGGATGAAAAATGACTACACCTATTGTCAGTCGTTGGAAAGTAAATGTTTGCCTTGATTAGGGATCATGGAGGCTTCAGGCTGTGATTGGGGATGAATAAATAAAACTCTGGGATCTGATTACATTTTAGATGCACAGCAAGGTCTGAGGCTCTCTATGGCTCTTGGCCTTGCAACATGCCAGGAGATCAGTGCTAGAAATTTGCTAGCAGAGGTAAGGAAGGCTATGGGATCTGACCAGAAACTGGATGTGAGCCTTCTTCAGAATTCCAGAGCAAGCTCTTTATTGCTCCTCCCATCCTTTCATGGGCTTCTGCACTTTGCAGTTCTCTTCAAGCCCACGAGCAGATGAATTACTGTTGCTGTTATCCATTGCCAACAAGGAAATGCTCATGATCTGCTCCCTGCCTTGAGGGCAGTGGTACCAGGAACTTCCCATTGCTATTACAACCATTTGTGTTGTGCTTCATAGCAGCATGCAGCAGGATGTGTCTGTGATACCTGCAGCCTTCATTTGTAGTCCTGGAAGCTTTAGATAAGCATCAAGAGCCAGATCCTTGGGCTGTGCAAATTGGCTCCATTTCGCCACTGAAGTCAGTAGAGCTATTCTCTGTTAAAATACTTGAGAAAAAAAAAAATCTCACTCATCTGCTCCCCAGGGCTGTTTTAGGTGAGCATAGCGCAGTCTTTAATGCCTTTCTCCTCCCTCTCCCCTGTAAGACAAGGAGCATGCTTAGTGCCATTTTCCCATTGGGAAGCCGCAGTGCCAGGCAGCCCGAGCGCACCAGCAGCACGCAGATCTCCCCCATGCATCTCAACTGCCTGCACTGGGCTCTGAGTCCAAAACGTGTCCGGGTGTTGAATTTCTACGGTGGTATTTAGAAGCGTAATCCTTTTAAAGAGGTGATTCAGAGCCTCTAGCTGGAATAATCTCATTGGGTTCTGCATCAAACCTGGGAGCCGTGCTGGGATGAGCAGGCTGAACGCGGCTCTGCTTCCCCCTCTCCACAGCAGAGATCTCCCCACACCAACTGACCCTTCTGCGGTTACCCAGGAAGGACCTTTCCTGCTCCTTTTTGGAAGCAAATCCAGCAAAGCTGGCAGCGAACGTCGCTGCTACAAAGGCTTCCCCCTTCCTGCTCAGATTTAAACTGTCACCACAACGAAGCAACAGAAACAAGCAGATTGAAAAGCAAAAGCTGTGTGACGCTTGATGTCTCGTAATGTGTTAACAAGCCCCAAATTTGCGCTGTCAGTAAGAACCCTCGAGGAAAAGTGGAAGTAATTCCAACCAGGGGAGTGTCTCCCATCCTGCTGCTCTGGCTTTCACTTCTAATTTTGGCAAACGAAGTAAACACAGCACAAACACGGGGTTTGTGCAAATTGCTCCTAGAGAAATATGGACTTATTTGAGCTTCTTTTGAATTCGTGTTTGAGGCAGCGATGGCACAACAAAGGGAAAGTATTTTGAGATCGAGGCTGTAAAGGAATTGCTGTTTGCCCACAAAATAAACGGTGCGGTTATCTCCTCGTCTCCGATCAGTTTGCACTGAAATTAATCTGCCACTTGAGTGTTCAGATCCCCTGGGCTGCTGGAGAAATGATGCCTTGCATTGGTACTGTGAGCTGTCAGTGCTCTGCCCAGTACCTACACGGGGTGTAAGAAGGGGGACAGACTCTTTAGTGGGCTCTGTTGCGATAGGAGAAGGGGAAATGGTTTCGAACTAAAAGGGGGGGATATTTAGACTGGATATAGGAAAGAAGGTTTGGCACTGAGGGCGGTGAGGCACTGGCACAGGTTGCCCAGAGAGGCGGTGGTGCCCCGTCCCTGCAGACAGCCAAGGTCAGGCTGGACGGGGCTCTGAGCACTGCTGGAGCTGTGGGTGTCCCTGTGCACTGCACGGAGTGGCACCAGGCGGCCTCTGAGGGTCCCTTCCAACTCAAACCATTCCATGATTCTATTCTCTGCTCCTGGGTTGCTGCTTTTCCAGCAATGCTGACCCAATGCCAGGGGTGCCGTGGGCTGGCGGTGCCCAGGATGCCCGCAATGAGCAGCCCAGGCAGGGTTCAGAAACATATCTCATTCTTAGGGCAAAATATTCATTTGTCCCCTGCCTTAATCTGCGTTTTCTCCTCTTATCATGGAAGCATTCATTGGAAGATCTAGAGGTTGGGAAAGTGAAGCACCTTACTTCAGGAGCACACTGTGTGCAGAGCACTCTCCTTGATTTCTTCAATCTATGCAGCAATTGGAAAAGGAGAGAAACTGGAGGAGGTACAGAGGGGCCATCCAGCTTCCAGTGCCACAAATGAAACATTATGAAAAACGCCTGCTGATGGAGAGAATATATCGTCAGGGAGCTGTCAGTCAGCAAGGGGGTGAGGGAGGAAGAAACAATAATAAAGAAAGGCGCAGCACAAGTCCTTTTATAAAAACCCTGCTTTTGCAGTAATGTTTGCTAAATTACTTTTTCTCTCGAGCTCGAAGAAAGAAAATAAGTTGATTCTTCTCTTACCTTTCATTCCCAGTTGTGGAGTGTGTTAACATTTTGAGTTAAGGGAGGAAAGAGATGAGAAGATCGGTCCGTGTTTGGGATCCCGAAGCCACGGTCATTGGCATTACACCCCACAGATAGACATAACTGCCCCTGGGCTCACAGACCTGCAGAACCCAATGCCTGGAAGAAGAGATCAATATTCAGGTCTCACCTTTCATGCAGAGGTCTATGAGCAGAGCTGACATTTCCTGTGTGTTCACTCCATGTTCAGCTCTTCCTTGTGTCAATGTAAATAGAAAAAGCGCTTGGATCCGAGGGAGAGCTGACCTCACCTCTTGCCCTTCCTCGTGTTTGACTGACAGCCACCAAAATTGCTTGGTTTGAATGTCAGGAGGAAAAGTTGCAATAATACCCTTTGATATTAATCGCCGCAGGTACCTGGGGAGTAAAGGGGGGGGGGGAGGAAGGCATCAAAGTAAAATCGAAATGCAAACTAAGTTTGCAGATCTGGTTTGCTGAGGTTATTAGGTCTCGCCTCCAGCACTGGTCTGCATGCTGTCTTCCTGCAAACCCAACCTGCTTTATGCTTCTTGGCTGCCTACAGAGGGAAACTGGGCGGCGTGTTTGCACGTCCACTGCTGCACTTCCGTGGACTTTCTTTTACTCGTGCGTTCCTCTCCCTGTTTTGGGCGGTGAGAGGGGATGGAGCAACCCTGAGTTCAGTTGTTAGCATTTCAGGAAGTGCTCTGTTGATGGATGTTTGCTTAAAATCAAGAAGCAAAACCCGCTTTCCTATGGCTTCCCACTCCTTTCTGTTTCCTTTTGCAACAGAAGATCCACAGAACTTTAGTAATTTCCCCCCGTTTCCTTAATTTCCAGTTGTCTGATTTGAAACACAGAGCAGCAGGGAAACTTGCAGGGCATCAGCAGGTGGCAGGCGTATGGGCATGTGCATTTCTTAGTTGCAGGGGTTCGATCCCTGCAGTGGGTTTTGGGCTTCTTGACTGGAGCAGATCCTGATGGGCAGTGACTGCAGTATTCCAATAGCAGAAGAGCACACAGGCACAGCTTGAGCCATCAGTTATCCCCCATCAGTAAAACTGAGGGTAGGTGTGTAGGTTTGGTTGGACATAAGGACCTGACATAGGTCCATTTTTCACCTCATTCCATTCATGGGTGGGATTTGGGGGAGGGAGGGCTGAGATTTTTCTGATACATTCCTGAGAAGAGCCACGAAGTAAGAAGAGGTTTGGGAGAGGAGGTGTGCAGGGGCAGTGCCTGTTTGGTGCTCTCACTGCAAAACTGGGAAGGGATGAAGGAAAGCTTGAAACAAAACGTTGTGATTGCTTTTTTTTTCCCCCAAAGCTCCGTGAAGCTTCAGCTCGGTGCAGGAGATTGTGAGAAGGTTAGATGGGTTCTTTTATTTAATCCAATCCAATTCATTCTGGGTCCTGATTTTCAAGCACGGTATGAAAAGTCTCTGATGACTTGGGTACAAGTCTGTTATTACCTAATTGCTTTTCCACGAGGCTTTCACCTGATAATTCAGATACTGTTACAGCTGCTGAAACCTGATAATTCTTCTACAATCTGCCGATATTTATTATTACTCGTGCAGTGGGAATGCTTTAAGGCTCAGTGAGATCAGGTCCTCATTAATGACTACTGCTGCAGGTACACCATTCAGGAAGCTTGGGGAGGAGAAGGGAGCGTGTTGGAGAAGAACATCTGGGTCTTACCCCATACCCGTACCTCAAAAGCAGAGTCTAAAGGAGGATTGCTTCCTGCTGCATTCCCAAATGTGAGAGCTGATGTTTTTACTAAGCACCACGTGGCTGATTGGGATTTTTTGGTCTCTTTACATGTGAGTCTTTCCCAGGCTTTTTGCAAGCTGGTGAGGAGAGAATTTCTTCTCAGGTTGCTCCATAGTTAATGGCTCTCTGAAGGATGCATCCAGACTTTTGCAGCTCATTAGAAGAGTCATTAAAGACTTTGGTAATTAAGCAGAAGGCTATGGAACTGGCCGCTCAGCAACTTCCTCCCATATCTCTTAGTACTGCAGCTAAGATTTTGGGAAAGGTTTCTCCTTGGATCCCTGAAAGCATTCATAGGTTCTGCTTAAACGTAATTACTGCTGTTTGTGTCCCAGGGAGTGCTGGGAGGTGTGCCAGAAGAATCATGGCAATGCGTAGTGTCTGTGGCAAGGGTCCCAGGATAGAAAGCAGGAAGGGCAATACAGAGGATGGGATGCTGGAGGTAAAAGGTCTGAGCACAGCTCTGCTTTCAGCACAGCACCCACACAGGTAGGATCATAGAACAGAATCATAGAATCATTACGGTTGGAAAAGATCTCTAAGATTTCCAAGTCCAATGCCAACCCACCCCATCATGCCCACTGACCATGTCCCTCAGTGCCACATCCCCACGGTTCTGAACACCTCCAGGGCTGGTGGCCCCCCCCACTGAGGGACATGGTCAGTGGGGCACAGTGGAGTGGGGTTGGAGATCTGAGAGGTCATTTTTAATCCTGCATCCTACATCTTCTGGAGCAATGCACAAAGCCTGGCAGCCTGACACAGCAAGAGGCTTAGAGCTGAAGAAGGACAGGGAGAGTTCAGACCCCTCATGGACGGAAGAGGCTGTTGTTGGGAGGGGGGTAGGGGTGGTGATGGGAAGATTACTTCTCAGGCTGGAGCCTGTCCAGAGGGCTGTATGCATTCAGGTAAAACTGATGTGACAGCTGCTGGTTTCTAGACAAGGACCGCTCTGTCCAGATCTAATAAGAAAAGCAATATAGAGTGTGAAACCAATATCATTTCAACCTATGAACGAGCCACCCAGCCTCGGAAGGCCTGAAGGATAAATGTATAAAACCCTCCCAGCTGCCTACAGCGCTGTACCCACGCTCCATGACGGACATGATTATTTATTGTTTGTCTGCACTGAGAGGCTCCCACTGAGACCTGGGCCCTGTTGCAGGGAGAGGCACTGTCAGGAAAACCTTGCAGCTGAATGCCCCAGCCATGAGAAATGGCAACAACACTTTCTGGATAGAGTCAACGCTATCTGCATGCCTTCGTATTCCCTTCAGGAAAGCCAAAGGCAAAGCTGCCAAACCCCTATCTCTGTGCATGCAACGCTGGCAGATTTCCCAAAGCACATTTGTAATGTGTACCCTCCCTTAGCAGTGCCCTCTGTAATTGTCACTCTTGGAACGTCAGGCTTTTTCCCTGCGACGTAACAGATTTAGCAGCAGGAGACTGAAGGGGAGTCCTCGTACTACTGAGACTCGAACAAATTATACTACAGAACATTAACCGGTGTGCCATAAAGTATTATCATAATTAATTACAACTAAACTGCAGTTGTCAAATAAATGAACGAAGTACATTTTATAATGCATTATCCCTGCTTCTTACTGTTTGTCCTCTTGCTTGTTAAGCTGCAAATAATCAGTCCTCTGCAGTTGGTTGTCTTCTCGTGGTTAGAGCCCAAGTTGCATGAGGCGGTGGATTTGCAGGGAGGCTCGTGCGTGTCTGAAACGAATGCACCAACAAATGTGAAAGGGCCAATGGAAAAGGAAAAAAAGCTGTGATGATAGTAACACAGCGCTGGGAAAGTTTACTTTTTAACCTTTATGCAGTTGCAGAAAAACAATGTGTTAGAGTGCGGATACTGCTTTGTGTCAGAGGTAAGGCTGCATGCCATTCACACACTTCCTGCAAGGAGGAAAAGCAATACTCAAATAACCCCTCAGGTGATATATAGACCTTCCTTCAAGTATAGGAGACAAGATCTTTGCAGATAATGCGTGGAATGACCTTCCCAAGGTCTTCTGAGAGTGATCTTCAGCTTCCAAATATCGGCAAAGCGTCACTAAAGAGTGTGGGCTTCGTCTGATTTACTCCAGCTAGAGCTCATCCAGCAACCATGGATAGCAAAGGAAGGAGTTATGCCTTTGTTGAGTCAATCTGGGGGGGAATCATCAGGAAGCTAAGTCCTTTTCCATGGGTGTGATTGAGTTCGCCTTGTTAAAAATAGCCTCATTAGCTTCTAAAGCAAAAATCGATGGTCTGAGCGCGATGCTGGTAGAGCAGGAGGTGCTGGTGCACGGGAATTTGCAAACCATATGGATGAAACCCTTGGTTTGGAGTGCGTGCACCTGTGCAAACGTGCACAGAGCTAGCAGAAAGAGGGTTAGTGCTGCTCTCATGTCCAGGGCAGGAAATCTAAGCTAGATGGAGCCTGTCTGTACCCCCAGCATCGGTATAGGGTCTGCAGGAAGAGTGGGGGTTGGTGCCATGCCCACCCCGAGGACATTGCAAGGGGATGGAGCTGCTTCAATGTCGCTAGGTGGGTACCATAATTTTCAGCAAGGCAGATGCTGCTGTCAGTTGTTTTGTTTCCTTGCCAAGATGCATGTTACCTCTGGGAGCCCTTAGGGGTCCATTTACCGGGGATAATTAATTAAATTAACAGCCTTTTGTAGGCGTGCTGGAGGTTTGTGTAACAGGAGTGCTTTGAAACAAGGCGCTGGGTTTCAACAGCTGCCGGTAAACAATGGGCTGGTTAAAAGTCTCCTGGCCACATCTTTCATTGCCGTTAATCAGAAAGCTGTCAAATGGTACCAATTTACTTTTTGCAAGGATCCGGCTCCTTTTATCTTTCCTCTTCTCTTTCATATTTTCCTTTCTTTCTGCTAGTTATAGAAAATCAGTTTTTTCACGCATACCGAAGGCCAAAATCTTTAGCCACTCCCTGTCAGCATGATTGCACATTGATTGTTCATCATCTTTCATATAATAGAATTAGACCTCATTAAAATAATCTCTTCCCCTGTGAGCCAGACATGTTCAGTCTCCTATTGCCTGCCCAAACTGCCCCCTGTCCTAAGTAAGGGAATTGATTGTTTCCATCCATTCCCTCCTCATTGGAAGGCGAGGAGGAGGAAGATGGGAAGAATGACCTGCTCAAAGTGATGGAATAGGAAACTGGTACCAGCCATCCCAGCTGCTTCTTGTTTTAGCAATGGTGGCCCTGTTGGGCTGTAATTATCCACACCGCTGGGGGTCATGGATCACTGCTCTATAGCAAGAGAGTAGATGCTGCAGAAAGGTCAGCCAGCTGCTAGGAGATGTTTCCCTCCCTGTTCAGCTGAAGGTAGAAGGAAGCAGGAGGTGCTCTGCATTTCAATGCACTCTGTGCTGGGAGCAGTTTAGCAGAGCTGCAGAGAGCAAATGAAACCAGGGCTTTGCCCAAGCTTCCAGTGACACCAAGGGAAACTCGAGGCAGACCTTTGCAGGAGGTTTGGGAGCAGCTTGAGTCCTTAAGACAAACTGATTCTGATGGCACAGGATTGTGTGGGACTCAAAATACATTCCTCGATGTGTGACTGCTAATCAGGGAGAGTAGAGGGCAGGATCTTATTGGCCCTACTGCTGCCACTCTCCAGGTGCATAATGGGACACAATCTCTGTAGAATAGGGAATGCATTCGGACCAAGGATTGAACCTTGAACTCTGGTTTCCCAGCTTGGTATGCTTAATATTGAGCCATCCCACCAGATGGGTGTTGAGATGCACCAGATAATAACGATACCAAGAGTGCCATGCTGTGCCAGGTCCCACACTCCACCTGGGCCTTACTCCGTGCACCCTGGTAGGCAGCAGATGTAACTACTATGGCAGCTTTCTCTGCACGGTGCTTGCTGATTATCCCAAAATCTCCACAATCTCCTCCACACATCTCACATTAAGAAAACAAAAAAGGTCCGAAAGTGCAGGACACGCTGCTGACTCAAAATGAGAGCCATCGGAAAGCTAATGATGTGGGATCCATTTCTTTAGCATTAGTGACGTTTTTATATCACCTCACAGCTGGGTGACTCTGCCTTTGTGCTATAAATAATCTGCCACAGTAAAAATGAAAGAACACCAGATTTGCTGGGGAAAGACTTATGATGCAAACTACATCAAAGTTTAATAGAGGGGAACGCTCAGGGAAATGTAAGGAAGAGTTTTGTGTTTGATGATAGGGATGGAGAACCAGCACTCTGGGTTCTTTTCCCAGCTCTGGTAGATGCTGTGGCAGTGCACAAGTCGTTCTTTGGGTTCTTGCTCCCTCCAGAACTATCTACGTGACTTTGCCTAAATAACAGCTTTATCTGTGGTCTCTCACTCAGATAGAAACAAGCGCAGGACTCGAATGTTGTGTTTTATCAAAGGCAGTAGAGAGCTTTTCAAATGAAGCCTTTAAGTCTGCAAACCATTTCTAGGCTTTGTCCAGATGCTCTGTCCCCACTCCTTATAAGGTCTAGGTGGCAGGATGGGTTTGACAAAAAAATGTGGATGTAAGGTTTATGTTAATGGTAGAGCAGAAAGCTGGGGCTGCCAGAGATGGAGGAAAGAGCAGAAGTGAGTGCTGTGTCAATGTGGAGGTTGGCCTTGAGGAGCAGCTGTGCTTGAGGGAAGCTAATTCCAATCTTTGAGCCTTTCCCTGAAGCGAGTCTCTGAGCTCCCACACGTGAGAACTCACAGGTTTTGGGTCTTCCAAGCATCAGGAGCCCCAAGATGATGTTATTTAGGGTGACCATTGAGTTCTCAGCATCTCCGCCATCTCACCAAGCCCAGGAGAGCCACAGTTGGGAACCTACACTCCCTTTGGCTGTGGGCTTTTCCCCTATAGGCATGCACACAGCTAACATTGGCTGGGAGAACATGGGGGTGGGATGGGCTGAGGATGGGTTTGTTCTCTGTGCAGCTTCTCCCCTCTTCTCTTGCCTTGCTGCCATAAGGCATGACGAAAGGGCAGCGAGCGCAGCTGGGCTCTGCCTGCCGTGGGGTTCATTTATTTCCATAAAGGAGTCAAATTCCCACCGTTACATTTTCATCCACAAACCATCAATATTTCAGGGCTATGGCAAAGCCCCGAGTGGGGGAGGAGAGCTCCCTCAGACTCAGAGGCTCTTTTCGTAGTTAAAAGTTCACCACAGAAAATTTGATGCTTAATAAATTGGAGCCTTCTCTGCTTTAAATCATTTTTACGGCAATTATGGAAGAAAATATAATTATTACAAACTGGTCATTTGTTACTGAGAAATCTCATTAAACTGACTCCACGCTGGTGGGGGATGGGAGGAGGAAGAGGCAAAGACCTGACAGAGGGTTTGGAGAGAAGGCTCTTAATTACAGATTGATTATTTCTTGTGATTGAAGGTAGAACACAATCAGCTCATCCTTTCTAGCAGGGCAGATGGGAGCAACAGGGACCTTTTTGTCTTCCTTCACCTGCAAGCATGGCATACTGATGACCCGGGGATGCAGGGAGAGGCTGGTGCAGCTGAAGCACGTTGAGATGGAGCTGTGGATCCATGGGAGTTAGGCTGGGCCAACAGCTTAATGAAGTGGTGTCTCGCTGATAGATCTCCATTTCATATTGAACCAGTCCTCTTGTACATCACAACTGGTTTAGTGAGCATGGTGAGGCGGGGGGGTGGGGGGTTGGTTGAACGTGATGAACTCAGAGGTCTTTTCCAACCTTCATGATTCCATGAGTTGGCATTGCAGTGATGGGTTGACGGTTGCACTTGATGGTCTTAGAGGTCTTTTCCACTCTTCCTGATCTTATGCACTGCTCTGCTTTGCCCCCAGCCATGGCAGGTGGCCATCTCTGAGCTAGCTTTGGGTCAGCCTGCTGGAGAAGCTGGCAAAGCACTTCTTTTTTTTCTGCTGAGCTCCTTGCTGGTGTGGACCTCCACCACGCTCACCTCCTCTGCAATATCAGCCTTCAACGTGAACAGCTAAATAAATAGGTTAAATAAATATGCAAGATGGCACTGGGGGTTGGCTTAAGGTGGAGCCTTTCAGCAGGAAGGCATCTGCCACATAAATGAAAGCTTCACTGTCATCTCTGAGAAAGGTATCTGCAGCCCAAGTGCCAAAATCACGGGGAAATCACTGCTGCTGGGGATGTGATTTCTCTCACGTTCTTTCAAGGGAGAAGAATATTATGTGTTTTGACATCAAATTGGAGCAATTGTTTCTTGTAAAATGATTTTTTCTCCAGTTTTAGACCTTTTTAGTGATTTCTTATCTTAGATCCTTACAGGAAAAAAAAAAAAAAAAAGAAATAAAAATTGCTGAAATATGACAAATTGATGGACCATAATGATCTAATCGCGTGTGATGTGTGCTTGAGAAAGAACAAAAAGAAAAGCAAGAATCTCTGCTGGGGTTTTAAGAAAATGGTTCCCAGACACGTAGATATTGTCTTTTTATCAGGATTAGGAACAACACCCAGCACTTAACCAGCGTATTTTCCCCCATGAAGATCTCCAGACTTCTTGCACTTCTGGGCTCAGAAGGTTATTTAAACATTGAAATATTTATTTAGTGGTAAAACTAAATATTAGTGGAATGCACTTTTTGGCCCAATCACCAATAGAGGCGTAGGATGGTGGGCAACAAAGACTTAATAAAAAATTAATAACGGCTCAAGCACTCAGACAAGCCCCAAGGGAACCATTGTCTTTCTTTCACAGGTTAATACTTCTTGCTTAAGGAAGAAAAATAGTAATTTTTGGAAAAAGGAAAGAGGAATTTGTAGTGACAAAAGTAAATGAAGGTTTGGCAGTTCTGCTTTATTACGGATAGTTCCATTGAGGGAAAGCATTCCTTCAACTCGCCCTGATTTTACAAGTATCTCCTGCTGTTTTAAAGCTGTTGCTTTTCTGTTTCTGATGGCATCTCACCAAAAAAAAAAACCACACACCTCTAAAATGTCACCTGGCTTTGGGATTGAACTTTTTGTCCCGCTTTGTATTTCAGTTATTTCTGACGTAGTGAAATCATTTGCCCAACATCGCCCACAAAGGAGCACAGGAAGTCAGAAATGAGCAAAACCGGAACTCCCGGGTTCTGATCAGAGCTTAAAAGAATGGCAAATTCTGGGGATGTGGATGAGTTTAGGGCCACGTATAGCTTCAGTTCTTTGTACAGCTCCGTCCCTGGGGGCAGGGAAAGCTGCTTCTCAGAGCAGTTAGGGCTGCAGCCCGCCAGGTCTCCCTCTGTGCTGCCAAATCTCGTGAATCTCCTCTCAGCAAAATTAACAGCTCCCAGCCTTGGCCCAGCTCTGTGCCAAGCAGATAGCATGCAGGATCCTGCCTGTTTCCTTGCAGGACTCTATTCAGGACGATGTGCTGAATGAGAGAGGTCTGAATTACTTCCAAGCAAAGCGACGTGGGCTGGGTAAGCCAGTGTCAAATCCATTTCAGTGATCAGTTCAGGCCATGAAACCCAGATAATTGCTCAGGAGGACTCTGGGGTCTCTTGATGCCAATAAAAAAGATGCCAATAACGAATCCTTCACTTGGTGAGAAAGAGAACTGAAATAAAAGGGTTCCCTGTTTAGTCTTAGCCTTGTCATTAACAAATGGGCAAAGCAAAAAAGAACAAAATCATTCTCCATGGAAGACCAAGTCTGGAAACTATCTTAAAGTCACCTGGATGGCAAAGTCCATGCAGCTGAACAGTGCAAGGCATCAAAAATGAAATGGAGCAATATCCTGGCATTGGCATGCACTCCAAGCTTGGGGCATTGACACTGCAGCCACTATAGCAAGGGGATGTCACAGCAGTCACCCACGTGCTCTGATCCATGTGGTGCTCCGCCTGTTGTCAGATGTTCAAGTTTCATCTCAGCTGTGGCAATCCTATCTGATCATTAATAATACAATAATGAAATAGCGACTGGAGAGACACTTGGATAATCATCTGAGCAAAGGCTCATTAGTGCTGCAGAACAATCGCTGCCGTGTAATAACAGATCCCAGGAAATTTCAATTAAAGCTGGAACTCTGTTGCAATTTCATTTTATTTCCAGCCAGACAGCGGATGGTGTAATTGCAATCAGCCAACGCAATGCAAGTTCCTCTAACTCAAACCTTCCCATGGGGCAGGAGGTGGGCTGCCTGTCTGGATTCTGTTGGGTTTTTTTTCTTCCTGCATTTCGTTTCACTTCTACTTCTGAGGCCAAATTGAAGTGGATGCTGTTCCCTTCATTATTGTACCTTCTTCTATTGCTGACTAAATCAGTATCTTCCACTTTAGGAAAGTTTTCCCGTACTCTGCTCCACAGAGGGGCTGATGCAGAAAGCAGGAGATCTGTCGTTGCGTAGGGCTGGAGTCAGAGAGCAGAGAGAGATGGAAGATCACAGAATTACAGAATCATTGAGACTGGAAAAGACCTCAAGATCACCAAGTCCAACCCCAACCCATCCCCACCGTGCCCACTAACCACCATGTCCCCAAGCGTCACCAAGAGCCAGGTACTGTGTACTGAAGTCCAGAACTTCACCCCAGATGGATTTTAACCACTCTGCACCTTGATTCCTTCCTCAGTGCCAAACCACAGACTGCAGAAAGCAGTGCTTTTCCTGACTTGCTCCATCAGGGCTGCTCTTTCATTTGTCCTTCTGTTCTGATGCGCATTTGTCCTTATGCCAGCCTACCTTCCTCCATGCACCCAGCTTTCCAGGATTGCTGTGTCCTCACTGGTATAAAGCAGAGGTCCTGAAACCCTTTGTCCATTCACACCTGTGGTATTCTGCATGGATATTAGCTGGCAGAACTCCAACACAAGTAATTGCATCTTGCCATCTAATTAAAATGTTCTCTGCACTTTCAAATGGTTGCTGTATCCTCCTTTGTTTCCCGGCCTAAACCCTTCTACCTCATCCTTGGATGCTGTTTTAACCATGGGAAACATGGATTGTCCAGCCCAAGGTTGGAGATGGAGTCTCATGCTGGAACTGGGAGCTGGAGGAGATGCACAGTAGATTTATGGGAAGGAGGGGAAATCTCAGAAGTCATAAATATCTAGTTGTGCTTGTAGAGTGATCATTTCATGCAAACAAAAGGTGCTCCCTTGCTAGAGGTCTACTTAATAGTCACCTGTGGAGACAGCTACTGCGAATGTTTGGAATAGAAAGTGGTTTTTGTTTTAATGGGTTATCAAAAATGTGAGGTTTTTTCCTAGCCCGCATTTTCCTGTAAGCAGAAAGATCTTTGTGGAGTGGAACAACAGGTCAATGTGCATGCAGCAAGCGGCAGATCTAACTTAACTCTTCCATTGCTCTGGCTTTTATCTGCAGATGCATAAAATTTAGTCTCTTGACATTGTTGCTCCCTGACTCTCCCTAACCTGTAGAATAATTACTTGTATCATCCATTCTTTCCTTCCGTGTTTTCTAGCAGTGCTACCCGAGATGTGGTGGAGCTGATGGAAGGGTTGGCTGAAGCACAATGAGGAGGATGGTCTCAGGGTCCCTTTGTTAAAGATGAGGCTGAATCCCAGACCTCCTGGATCTCCAAAGGCTGAGAGCACCTCAGGGAGGAACCAGACTTGGCCTTGGTAGGGACCTGAGGTTGTTACAGAGGAATGTTTTCAAAGAGATGAGCATCACGTTTGCTAAATTCCTGTACTGTGCTGGAGAAGAAAACATACCTTTGTCATCCTTCCCCTCATCAGCCCTTGCCAAGGTCCCCCAGGGGGAAATTCCTTCCCAACCACAACCATTTCCATCAGCTGCACCCTCATCACCGGGAGGGAAATTCTCTTCCAGCTTTGGCTCTGTGCATGATTGATGTGTGAGGTGCTGGACTCTTCCCAGCTGTTTCCACCTATTTCTTTTAGGACGTGTAGGTTGGCCCTTTTCTTCTCACCAAAGCTCGTCTCAGCTGGCTGTGGACCTTTCAATGAGTGTAGGACCTACAGATGCTGTTTCCATCAGTGCTGCTGAGGTGTTGAAAGACCACCTCAGTCCCTCCTTTTGCTGTCTAAAATGTTGTACTTGGGGATAACGAGGAGATGGGGATGAGTGATTGTTGAGAAGGAAACATACTTCGGGGAAGGGAGGGTTTGAGTAGGAAGGGACCCTCAAAGGCTGCCTGGTGCCACTCCCTGCAGTGCACAGGGACACCCACAGCTCCAGCAGTGCTCAGAGCCCCGTCCAGCCTGACCTTGGCTGTCTGCAGGGACGGGGCACCACCGCCTTTCTGGGCATGGAGGTGGAGTATTGGTGAGGATGAAGAGTGTTCCTTGAGGCACTGGGGAGTCCTGGGCTGCCCTGGCAGTGTTGCTGAGGCAGAACTGCTTCCCCACTCTTATCTCTCTGCACTACCCATGCCAGGCAAAGCTGTGCCTGTGTTCAACCTGGCTGCTGAATCCTATCTCCCTCGGACAGGTTTCTCTTCTTATGCGTTGGCTGTGCTTATAGTGCCTGTCATGTCAATAAAGTATTTTCCTAATTTGAATTTATATGAGCATTTGTGCAGATTTAGCCATGTGTAAGAGCATCTGCACGTGAGAGGGAGTGCGTGTGTTTCTAGAGAGGGATGTGCAAGTGTTTGCAAATAGCTGGGGGTTATGAGCGTGTTGGTACACCCGTGCCCCCATACTAATCTTGTTCTATTGATTCTCCTATTGATTTGTGCAGCACCCAGCACACCACTGTGACTGAATGTTTCTTGTTCTGATTTTTCAAATGTGACAGCAGTTCCCGTTGAACTGCACAGGTTGCTTAGCACCTCTGAAAACCAAGCCTTAAACATATGCTCCAGTGGCCAGTAAAGCAGCACAGGTTTACACAGTGCAGTCAGATTCTCCTGGCTGCCAACCTGTGGGCACAGGCTGAGGTGCTGCTGGAGCATACAGAGCTATGTGTGTCCAGCCTGCCCTCGGAGCATTGGTGGCTGAGATCTACAAAATGATGGGCGATTAAGCAGCACTGAGATCAGGGGAAGCTGTGCAGGTGATGCTGGTGAGCATTGGCTCAATCTCTACAGCACTGGGGAATGGGAGAACCCCCAACCCCAGGTGCACCTCGCCTAGGATGGGCACTTAGATTGAGCTCAGCCCATTGCCATCCTGCTGTGACAATGACTGGCTGTGTGCTCTCTGCTTTCTCCTCAATGCTGATGGCTATGCACTGTGGTTTCCCCCCATCCATGCCAGGGTTTTGTCTTGCTTCCTGATATTTTTGCTTGTACGCAGTTGTTTCTCTAATTAGCTGCAGGTTTTCCCTCTTTCCCTTTGATCTTGCTCTGGTTTGTTCAGATAATCGATAAGCTTAATGGAGAAAATGTGCTTTTCTGGGCTTTGAGATTTTTCCTTCCTTTCTTTGAAGCATTTTCTCGGGGAGAGTGAAGTAGAGGAGGGAAGGCAAATTATCATTATCATCATTTTACCTCTCTTGCCACTTTTGTGCAGACCACTTCCTTACCTCGCTTTTGAGAGTAAGGATGAGAAGGCGTTTCTTAATGTCCCTCCTTCTGCTTCTTTTTGTCCCTGTAGATTCCTGATCCTTACCCTCAGCCTCACCGTGGGCTGATGATGATCCAGAACAGGGCTCAGACCCCAGCAATAAACTCAAAAACAGCACGGAAATGGGTCGGATCCACATTTGCTTCCAGAACAGCGCATGCACCGAGCTAACTGCATTTACACCAGAGACAGATCTGGCCCAGCCATATGTCCCAGAGCTAACTTGCTTCCCTCCCACCTTTTTGAGGCTGCTAATGAAGCGCTATCCCCTGCAGAGAAAGCAGTATGTTAAAATAGGATTGTTGCATCCCAGGAGAATGGGTGTTAGCAGCACGACAGAAGGAGAGGGAAAGATAATGGAAATCAATGTGCGTCAGGACCTGAACTGTGCTATTAAAATCAATAGGAATTTTTCAGGGCCATGAAATTTGAAGTCCGGAACACATTCAATCAAGTTTTCAAAGTATCTGAGTTGGGGTTGTGTTGCATTTTGTAGCTTCTACTATTTTTTGTTTCTTGGAGGGGAGTGGAGGAAGGTTGTACCTTAATTTATTTTGATTAACAACTGCAGCAGCTGGGACAGCTTGGGAATCTCCCTCCCTTGTGGTAACCAGGGCATCCCAGTGTGTAGAGTCCTATAAGCGTGATAAGGGAAGTTGGGGGGGGGGGAGGGGGAATCAGGCTTTAGCCCTGGTTGCATGCTGGGGAGGAGAGCAAAGGGGAACGAAGGATAAGTTTGTTGACTGCATCACGAACACAGGCACCGTGATCATCCTGTCCTAATTATTATAATCAGTGATTTGATGAGGATCCGTTGACATAATGTTCCCCAAGGGGGAATAGAGAGGAGGTTTGCCCAAGCTGTGAAGCTGTTAAGTTTGGTTTTTTTGCATTGAGCAGGGCAGAAAAAAAAGTCAAGGCATCGCTGGTAGTGGATAGCAATGGTATGTATGGGCAGCGGTGCCTGGCTGCAGCCAGGACAATGCAGCATCTTGCCAGCCTCCAAGGCAAACCTGCATTAAAATCCTAATGGTGGAGGGTGAAGGAGGTGCTTGCATCCTCACCCAGAGCTATCAGCACTGAAATCACTGCTGATGTGCAGTGTAGTTCCTGGGATTTTAGAGTGCAAAGGGAGCTTTATTACTGCTACGGTGAACATTTTGTCTCTCGGTTCCTGATGTAATTCAATCAGAAAGGAGCTAACATGAGGTGGGGGGCTGAAAAAAAAAAAAAAAAAAAAAAAAAAGAGGATAAATCTTTAAATTCCGTACAAAAAAATAGATGAAAGCAATGGGCAATCAAAGGGTTGCATTGAACCTTACTGAAAAACTTTCCTTTTCTACCTTTCTCATCAAGGGTCAGAAATTCTCATTCAGGTCCAGATCAGAGGCAGCGTTTAAAAGGTCATCTACGGGGGGGAAATAATCTGAATGGGAGAGGTAAGGAGGAAGGCCAGCAGTACGATGTCCCCAGCACCCCCCAGCCACTCTTCCCTCTGCCTGCCAGATATCAAACAGAAAGGAACGTTTGAAATAATACGGCCATTAAGACGCCTTCAGCTCTTGTCAGATTTTGCTCTAAGAGGATTGTGCTTATTACATACACAGCAGTAAGGTTTTATATTCATAAAATTCTTTTGGAGCAAGTAAAATAAAAGGATAGGGAGAAAACACGCTTCTTTCATGCCCTGGAATGGGGCTGGGCAAGCAATTAGAGTTCTGCCCTGTGCTAGCCTTCAGCAAGGGATGCAGGCATGAGCAGGCTGGTCTCTGCCTCTTCAGTGACTGTTTCTACCTTGCTCAGGCATATTCAGGGGGAGAGAGGCAAAAACCTGAAGCAAGAAAAGAATGTGGCAGCGTTGGGGATGTGTGAGGCTGCAGTGTTTGTGGTGCTGGAGCACAGCCATGCTCCTCAGGCTTAAGATCCCAGGTAGCAGGACGTGTTTGGTCCAGTGGCTGATACATGAAGGAACACTCCTGGAAGGACCTGAGGATTTACTTTCACAGGGTTTTAGAACTCTGATATCAGCTTGCTAAGGCTGCTGGCTGGTGGAGCAGCTCTGTCCCACTCTTGCTGCAGGTGATGGACCTCCCAGGGCAGCAGCTCTGCTTCAGCTGACAGGGAGATAATAGCTGCTTTCTGGGGAAACAGTGAGGTATCTGTGCCTATAGCCCATCTCTTTCTGCCTCTCAACTTGCTCCAGTGCTGTCTTCTGATCTTCCTCTCACTCCTCGATCCTCTTTTCAGTTCCTGCTCCTTGGTGACCACTTCAATTCTTGTGCATAGTTTCAGTCACCCAGCCTTTATCTTGGCTCCAGATGTTGGCTCTCCTTCAAGGCTTGCCCACCTGCACCCATGTCCTGTACGGCTCCATCCCTCTGATGGCAGATAAGAAGGTTGTCCATATCAGACGTTCTCCCTGACCTCATGAGATCCTTCAAAGAAAGCCTGCAGAAGCACCCCATGTTTTTATTGTTAGGAGCATAATCAGGCAAATCAAATCCATGAGCATGCACTGAAAAGATGAAAAGCAGTGAGGATGAAAAGCATTATAAAAAGGGGCTGAGCGTTTCTACTATAGATCAATGAAGATGCCTTTTCTGTCTGAACAACTCTGTTTCCCTGGGAGTCCTTCCTAAGATATGCACCTCTACTACTTTGGACAGAAAGAAACCACCTCTTCCTTCCTCTTGCTTTTATTATTTCACTCTGAATCTGTCAACAGATGAGTCTTAGCAGCCTACACAGGCAGCACTTTTATTTAACATTATGTCTTTTCCTCATCATCACCATTTTTCATTTAATCTTTCAGAGTCGTGATTATCTAATATTAATGTTCACAACGTTATAACGTTCATAGGAAGACAGCAGGTTTTTGTCCACAGAGACAAGGATCTCGGAAATTAATATAATACATGTTCAGGATTGATTCAGCCTTGTAGTTGCCCACAGCCAGAGGGACCCATCTGTTTAAAAATATCAGCTCCTAATTACCCAGAGAGCCATAATTTGCCTTTAGGATTGAGTGAAGTTGTCCTTCATACGCCACGCACACCTACATATCATTTCAGGCTTTGTTATTTTTGTGTGTGTGTCATAAAAATATTAAAAGAGATTTTACATCCATGCAAGAAAGGGAGAGTGGCTGTCTCTGGAACTCTAGAAGCAGTTTTCCTGCAACGAGGGATAATCATACAATGGTAGAATACCCTGAGTTGGAAGGGACCCATAAGGATGAATGAATCCAACTCCTGACTCCATGGAGCACCGCTCTTGTTCTCACCTTTCTCCAGACCTTGAGGAGAAAATGGTGGTTGGATTTTGTGATGGGTGAAGCTTTGGATCTCCAGGGTGAGGTTGTCTTCCTGGCGTCAGCGTTTCACAACTCAAAGCCATCCCTGTGGGTCATGGTTTCAAGCAGGGGAGCTATGGGGGAATTCAGCTGTTGGATCTGACGTTGTGAGCCAACACAGGGAAATGGGGTGATAAAGGGAGAGAAAATGCAATGCCTGAGATATCTTTACCCTTTAATTTCTCCTGACGTGAGCTGAAAATATTCTTTGGGGGAGGGGGGGGGGGGGGGGGTGGGAAATAAAAAGAGAACAGAAAAAGTTGACTCCTGGCTAAATTTGACTCCAAAGAGCTGCTTTGCGTCTCGCTGACTCGCTTACGCTCGCCCATATGGTGCTCAGCCCACGCACTGGCTGCGCTCAGGGCGTGCTGCTCCCATAGATGTGCAGCATGACGGCAGGTGTGTGAAAGGATCCGGCCCCGTCAGCTCCCCAGCAGAGCACGGTGCTGCTGCCGGGGAATGGCTGGGCTGCAGGGAAGCCCAAGAGATGTTTGATGTGAGTATATAGGCATGCGTTAACAGAGATACGTCAAATCCTCTCTTTGTCTGGGTTTGATTCATCAGCAGCCAAATAAATGCTATAAAATGTCATTGGATATCCCATAAAAATGTAGGCAATAAACATGTCGACCCTTTTTTTTATGAAATAGTGAATTATTTACTGGGAGCTACGACTTGAAAGCTGGGCTTGTTTAAAACCTCACTACACACGTAGCTCATCCACCCTAAGCACAAAAGGATTTCCACTGAAGGATGGCGTTAGAAAGGAGGCAGATTTGTGCTGAGCTGCAGTGGGGCCCACGTGTGGCCATGGCTGGGGACTGAAGCAAGGTGAAGTTGTACAGGAGCCTTCAGAGCTTGGGATTTCTGTGCTGGAATATTGATCTCTCCATCAAGACGTGGCCGAAGGATGGGGAATACCTTGGGATAGTTTTTCCTTTCTTTGGTGTTCTGCTACTCCTATGAGAAATACCTGCTTTAATGGCACTGTTAAAATGGTTCTGCAAGTGAACGTGCGCACAGGTGAGACCACGTGACAGCTTTCCTGTGCATCACCAGTGTTTCTGATTCCCCCAGCACTTGGGCATCCTTTCCCTCATTTTATAATTGTATCTTTTCTTTTCTCTCTGCTGATAAACTCATTTCACTCCAGGAAAAATATTGCGATGGAAAGAAAAACAGTATTGGCTTCCACGTCCCTTCTTGCACACAATCCCTCCTCACTGCTCTCCCTGAAGGTCATGCCATAGCTTGTGTCCTCAGCAGAGTTATGAAGGATTAAACCAAGGGGAGTGGAGTTGCAAGTTCTGTGTGCAGAGATGGCTGTGGGTGCTCAGATGCTCTATTTTAGGACCAGCGCTTGTGCAAGTGCTTGGAAACATGCATCACTAGTGGCTCTGTGAACTTCAGCAGCACTGTTCATCATGTTGCCTTGGCTCATTTGCCAGCACGGGCAGATGTGTGATTTTTTGTATGCTGCTGGAAGGCTCCACACTCACAATTTATTTGCTCATGACAACCTTTGCTGTATTCCCATCCAAATGCTGTTATCTGGATCCCGTGTTGACCCTCTGATGTAGCCAAATATCCATCTCCTTGCCATTCCCCTGTTTGGCAGGGTCAATAATTAAAGCCTTACATTCTTATCCTTGACATAGCCCTATAGTGGAAGTAACTGGAGACTCCCACACGCCCCATGGAATTCTGAAGTGGCCACTGGACACATTCATTTTCTTCATGTGTCATCAAGGCAGGTGCAGAATGGGCCTAATTAAGATCAGAAGTTCAGAAAACTGCTTTTTTTCTCTCCCTAAAGGCCGCTGCCAGCAGCAGCTGATAATGCCAGAGGTGAGAAGGAAAAGAGAGATGAGAAACTCTGGACAATCGGAAATCATTTTGCTAAGAACAGAAGTTGAAGCCTGCAACCTTAAAGACCTTTGTGCCTGAAACTTTCACTTTCCTGTGGGTCCTTCTGAGCCTCAGCTATCTCAAATGCTATCCCAAAGTTTTTCCTAGAACTTTCATTCCCATATCCGGCTTTGGTAGTTGTGTTTGAGAGGGCTTGAGAGAGGAAGAGAGCAAAATAGATGGGCGAATCCAGAGTCCAGACTTTTCTCCCTCTGCTTCGAGCGCTGACAGCTTAAGATGTGTCTTGCTCTTGGGATCTATGTATCTCTAAACCAGGACTGTAAATGCCCCAGCCTGCTATTTAGGGACATTTTTTGTACCTTAGTATATAATCTTCATTGTAATATGACCATGGAAAATGATGCGCTTTCAGCTGAAAGGATCTTTTAAAGGGCATTTTTCTGTCTCCCTCTTATGCCTCCTTGCCTCCTGTCTGCAGTTCTTATTCATTTTCAGGGCTCCTCATGGAAGTATAATGAAACATCTCCCTCTGTCTCCAATTGCAGTAGCCAGGCTGTGCAGGTTGTGTTCGTCCCTCCTTGGCCCTTTCCGAGCTTCATCACACTGGAGGTGGATAGCAACCTTGTCGTTCTCAACCTAAATATATACAAGGAAAAAACTATATCTACTTATTTCACTCACATACAGCCATGTGTTTTCAAGCGTTTAGCATTCTGATGATAGCAACCACCTGTGAGTTTTTTCCTTCATTTCCTTTCTTGACGTACTCTGCTTCCTTGTTTGGTCCTTGTAGGCTGAATGCCACACGTCTTTTTATTTTGGATTGAATGGGCTCTGTTCTGAGTCTTAATGCAGTGAGACAGGGCTTGGAGGAGAGGAAAAGGGAAGGAGGAAAAATGGTGAGAAATCTCACTATGGAGTTGAGTGCTCTACTGTCCTGTGGCCAGCTGCCAGGATGCACTGATTCGGTTTTATGGGAAATCCAAAGGGATGAGATGTGCCCCAGCTCCAAGGAGAAGCAAGAATGAGACTAAGGTGGAGCTGGACCTTGCTTTCTTTTCCTTGTCCTCATCCTCTCCCTGGCAAGGAGGAAATAGGATGAAGGTCAAGTTAGCACAAGCCAGAAATGAGGGCTTTGGGGCAACTGTGGAAGCTGGCTGGCTCCATCTTCAGCTGGATGGAGTTGATCATAGGATAAACACCGCTGTGTGAATCAAGAATTCCCTCCAGGCCAAGGCAGTGTGGTCGTTGAAAGCCTCAGCCCTTTGCATTCGCTTAGAAGATTAGGGATGCAGCCAGCCAATGCTAAATTCATTATTACTGATGGGTTTTGGGCAGGACTAAGCAGGATCAGCCTGCATCGTCCTGGAGAAGACAGCAGAGATGGCAAAACCCCCACCCTTGCAGTACAGGCAGCGCTGAGAGCGGGGTCCTCAGGGTGATGGAGAGGTCTTGAGTCCTCAGGTAGATATAATGAACTGACTCTCTGCCCAGCAGCCCTTCTGTAACCAAGTCACTGCGTGAACTCAACCTTTCAAAAATGCATGTTGTAATGCTAGGAGGTGGTGCTTTTTGATCAGAAGAGTAACATCATTAAGGAAAGAGAATTTGTTGCTGCTCTGTGAGCTGTTCAGCAGCACGGATGTGCTGGAGCAGCCCTCCTGTGAGCAGCTGCTGTGCCTCTGCTGGCTCAGAGCTGATGTGTGTTGCAGTAACAGCCCCAAAGAACAGCAGCAGCATCACTCTGAGCCGCATGGCCACTGCAGGAAAAAGCTATAGGATGCCTTCATACGAGTCCTTAATTAATGAGCCCATACAGAGAAGCAGCGAGCTGAAGTGCCCTCCCTAGCATTTTGCCTTGGTCTGTCAAGTCCCATGAAACCCAATTGAAATCAAGTATTTCAATGTGAATTCTCCTCTTTCTGTATACATATTTTGTTGGAGTGTTTTTCGAGATGTGGCTGTTACAAAATGACGAGTAGTATTGAGATCCTCATGGGCACTGTGCTGTCATCAGAGCAGACTATTACTCTAATCCTAGGGAACCACCAGAATACCATTTGAAATCCTAGCGTGGCAGAACAGAGGTTCCCAAAGCTGCAGCTAGCCTTCCCTGCTGGGTATGCAGCACACATTCGTATTCCTTGCCATCCAAATGGTGTCCTGTCTGCCCTGTTCTGGCATACATGGGTTTATCTGCCTGGGCAATGAGACCATGGAAAGTGGAGGGACCCCACTGCCCCCCCTCACCAAAGGGTTGGTGCATGGCTGGGCTGTGTGCTGCATCCATGAATTAAAAAGCATCCTCAGGATCCCTTGTCTGGAAGGGTTGTCAAAGCCTACAGTCATGGTTTGGGAGCCTGGAGGGCTGGGGAGGGCAGGATACTGATCCATCCTGATTTGGTACTGCTCCCCAGACATCTACCTGTGTCCACCACAAGAGCAGGAGTGGGGATGGAGAACTCTGCTAAATGCTTTTCTTTCCTTTCCCTTTGTGGTTTGAAAATTCTTGTCAACCTCAAGAATGCAGGAGGGAAAAAGTTTAATTCCCACTGAAGTAATGTTCGCTGTTAGATCCTGGTATATCTCACCAGCACAGATGTTCCACTGCTATTCTCTCTCTCTCTCTCTCTATTGAACGACTTTCAGAAATAAACTGGGAATTGGGTGATTCACAGCACTTAGAGCCTGTTTTGTGAGGAAATGAGCAGGACTTTTCCAGGGCTGCATGGGCTGAATTTACACCTTTGTCTTTGCTGCTGTTTCCTTCAGTAGTGCTGCACAGCAGCCCCTGACAAGTGCCTTTTCAACACTGACTTTTCCCTATGGTTGCTGTCAATCTGCTCCCAATCCCTTGCAGAGCCCGGAGTCCCCTCTCATGGGTGTGCAGGCGCTTGCACATCCCGCAGTGGATGCTATGATGGAAAGATTTTGCTTTCCTTCAGCAATATTTGGCGTCATCACTGCGTTGTTGTCACAGTCGCGTTGTGTTCTGCTGTCTGCAGAAGAGAAAACTAAAGGTGTACAGAGTGATGTTTCGAAATGCTCTTATTTATATTGATATTCAGCCCAAATGTGTCAGTCGGGCTCTCCTGGGTTTGGGCATGACATTCCTCATCTGCTTTTGCTAGAAATGGTGGTGTACCCTCCTTGTAGGGGTTAAGGCAGTAAGATGCTCGGGTAATGACCCACAGGGGTCATTCAGTGAGCACATCTGCTTTACGCCTCAACCCCACCTTTAATTTATATTAAGAGTCAAAGAGGTTTTGCCTTCTGAATTGTTGATATGGTGATGGCACACGGCAATGAGTTTGTTGGCAGCTGACACCTCCCAGGCAGACATCGTGTTCAGAAATGCCAGATGAACTTTTGATGGCCACAGATGGGATCAGAGACAGGAAATGTCACCAGGCATAGACCTTTTCCCTCTCCCCTGGGTGCTGGATTAGAAGTCCTGTTGCTCAGAAGTGAGAGGTAACAGCAGGGCAGCCCTGGTCTCAGCTGAAGCAGTCTGTTCTGAGCACAGGGGGACCAGTTCTGCTGAGCTGACTTCAGCTTTGCCCTTTTCACGTCGTGTTTAGCTCAGCAGGGATGTACATTTTTGTCACTTCCAGAGCAGTTTGTCTCGGGGACCTTTGTCAAAACCTCCCTTCGTCATCTCTAAGGGACTGCACATCCACAGATCTTGTGTGATGGCAGGTAATTGCCAGGAGAGAGTGGAGGGAGAAGCTCAGAAATGGGAGTAAATAATAGAAAAGTGAGTGAGTGAGTGGGATTCCCCAGCCCACAGCTATTTAATTCTAGGGATTGAGCCAAATTAGTTTCTTTCCATTACGGTGAAGGGCACATGGGCACTCTGGTAGGAGAACAGACCTGATTGCTGCAGCATTTGTTTGAACGCATGGGCAGAAAGATCCGAAACAGTCACGTTTGTTGGGTATCGAAGCTTCAAAGTGGAAGGGGGGAAGTGAGGAGGTGCTTCATAAATCCTTGAATTCTCCAAGCAAAACGAGTCTGTAGATCCATCACAGGTTGGAGTCCCTCTGGCGGGCAGCTCTGTTGGTGCTGGAGATGAGTTTTGTAGTTCTCGGCCCATGTCTTGTTGGTTTCGGCTAAAAATGGACTTAACAGATGGGTCCGTGAATACATTTAGCTCAGACATGAGACATTTTTTTGGTGTGATATAACAGGAACAGATAGAAACAAAACCAAAAAAAAAAAAAACCAAACCAAAAAACCCAACCAACCCACAAAACTGTTTGGGCAGAACTTAATCGTTTGACAAACCTGAAGTGTTTCGCTTCGGAGTTGATATTTCTATTTTATCAGGTAGAAAATTAGAGTTTAAATCATCTCCCAAAGAAACATCGGAGACTATTTATGCTAAAAATGGCAAACCAACGCCTCTCGTTACAGTCAGCATTCTCTTATACCCAGCAGCCAAAATTAGTGCAATTTCACAGCGTGTTTTGATCTCAAAAGAGGGACGTTTTCAAGTGGAAAACGCTTCCATCCCATCCTCACCTTCATTTTATTCAGAATGAGTTTTGGTGGCTGTTTCATCCGCTTCGCTTTCTGTGAATACTCCATGATTGCAACTTCGTGTTTATTGGCAACCTGGTATTCAGAAATTGCTTCTGCTGATCAATCTCGGCCTAAATCTTGTCAGTTCCAAGTGCCTGGGAAGTGTATTTGGAGCAGCTTTGATTCTTGTCTGCGGTTATGTGGCGTATTTTAAATCCCTGATTGGATAAGCACGGATCTCAGCATCAGATTTCCTGTATAAATGTTTGCGATTATGAAACTCAGAATTTGTTTTCCGGGGATGTATCTGCTTAAAACAGTGTCTAACAGACTTCTTCCAGGCGATTCATTTACTCTGATTCTTACAGGGGGAAAAAAAAAAGAAGCAACACAGGAGAGGCAAAACCTACACAACACAAAACGAAGCGCCTCTGGGCACTCCTTATCTTTAGAGCTTTTATCCCTTTTCTTTCATTGCCTGCGTTTGTTTGTTACTTCTACCTGTTGTGCTTAATTTAAATGGAGATCACAAGTGCTTTTTAGCAGCACTTATCTTACCGTGTGTGCACACAACTCCTAGCAGAATGGGAGACTAATCTGGATGGCGTTTGCTGGCATGCAAATAAATAACAATAGTGAAATTATACTGCAGCATTATTGTGATGGGTGCGTTGGTGACGGCTGATCTGATATTCTGAGAGTATGTTAGGCGAGGAGCATTAGGCAGACTTACTGAGTCTGCTCACTGTTAGCTAGAGGAGGACGCTTCTGAAAAGTTGGCTTTAAAAATGGAGTTCAATCACTCACTTTTGGGAGAGGAAGGTAAGCTTATGTCGCTTCTCTCTAAGGCTGAAGACGCACATTGTGCCTCTGTGAACAGCCCCTCTTCTGGGGCAAGCCAAAAATCTCTGCCTCTGCAGCAGTGAGTTCTGCTGCCTAATTACGCTGCATGGGAAAAGAGTGTTTCCTTTTATCAGTGTTAAATGAATAGCCTTTTAATTAAATTGGATTCTTGTACTACGACAAGTAAAACCAGGAGCCTCCAGCTGACCTCTCTGTGCCATTTATCACCTTATGTGCCTCTATCGTGTTACCATTTATTCGTACCCTCCCCAAACTAATCTAGTATTAATATTTTTAATCTCTCCTAATAGAGAATCCTTTACAAGCTTCACATCATTTTTGATATGGGTCTTGGATCCTGAGACCTGCAGTGGAAGCCCAATGTTCTGAGCAAGCTGTTAGCACTGAGAACGGTGGCAAGCATCTAATGAAAGTCATATAGCAATGTGATGAGTTATTCCAGCTTTCTGGATCATTACGATGACATAAATGGTGGTTCTGCTAGGCTTAGAATCCAGCGCTCTAAATCTTATTAATAAGCATCTCCTCAATTGAAATCAATGATGCATGGCATTACCTGACATAAACGAAGATTTGAGAGAGTGACCTATGGCCACAGACTGGCTAACATCAAGCTCTCATCCTGTAGGTTCTTATGTATTGGGAATGAAGTCCTTTGCTCCGAATTCTTTAGAAGCCGTATCCTAGCAGTGCATTCAAAATACAGCCCTGGCCAAGGCTGCTCCCATAGCATAGCCTACAGGTCAACTGATTCCGAAACATCTCTACTTTTTGCTGTTGTTTACAAAGAAATAAATCCCATTGCCCTTTCTCTTCCCCTCCCACATGTACAAATCCACAGTGATACCAGCAAACGCAGAGATGTAGTGCACTAATTTAGGACGGGCTTTTTGGGGAGGAGTTCTTGTCAGATTGCCTCAAGACAGAACTCCCTGTTCTCTCGTGTTGCTCTCAGTGGCGTTGCGTTAGAGATCCTTCTCGCATAGGCTGACATGTACCATCCTCCATGTGTGTTTCAGGCTGGATGAACGCTCCGTATGAAGTTATTCCAAATTTAACCATTCCCATTAAAGCCAGTGGAGTTCTTCCAGCTTTCTAATGGGATATTTGGTATGCAAGCCTGGCTATTTTCCCAGAGAAATAGCCTTGGAGGATCAAGCCATTGGTCTACCAGAGCAATATGTACCTTCTGCAATAAACAGCTCCAGATGGTAGGGAGGAAGCCACCAGTGGATAATTAGACCTGTTTTCCCATTGGGAAAGCTTTTTCCTAGCGCACACCAATTAGAGGCTGGCCTGACCACTGAAGCATAAAGGCTTATATCTTTAAAAAAAAGTAGGAACAGAAGCTGATTACTAAGTTCTACCTCTTGCCTTTAAGTCGTCTTTGTCGAGACTCAGTGCTAATTGCATAGCATTTAATTGTCCTGTATTTTTATTTGTAATCCATTTTTTTTTCCCTCCAATCAATACAGTAATTCAGACAAAAGATTGAGAATCAGATCCTGGGCTGGAGAGAATATATCATTATGCTATTGATCCCTGTGGCATCACACTTGGCTTTAGCAAATGAAGCTCTTGTCCGTATTATGAGAGAAGATAATAAAACAAATACGAAGTGGAATAAACAAAAAGAGTAGGGAACTGCACAATGGGTTTAAATAAGAGATCACATGTTTTTGTGTGGCTTGGGTGTTCCAAACAGGAGCTGCTGCATTGTAAGAGCAATCAGCTCTTGGCATCCTTTCAAAACCCCTAATACAATGGCAAAACAGACCTTTCATGCCTATTCACAGCTCGTTTAATCATCTAACCATGGGCATAATGATAAATATATGTATGTGAAAATGCTATGTGTGTATCTTTCTATATGATGTGTGTATTGTTATTAGATCCCAATGAAACCCAGGAGATTGCCTTCATTATTTGGCCAGTAATTACATATAAGTTGCTTGCATCAATCATCTCCCCATCTGTCCAGCTGAGGCTGGTGTGTGGCTATTTACAAGGTGGTGGCAAGAAGAATAGGGAAACAGTTCACAGAGGAAGCCTGTGGTTACTTTACTTAGCTTTGAATACGTGATTGCTCCGTTGGCGACTCAATTGCTCTGCTGCTTCTATGTATTCATATCTTCAGGACCCTTTCCTCATGCAAACACACCAGTCTGTACTGACTCAAAGGCCTGAGTCAATGCTTGCACGTGTTCCTAATATCCATCATGTTGTGTGTGTGATACCAGCAGCAATCAGTGGCAGAACACCATCCAGTGCCTCTGTTCCCTAGGGAGCCCACGGTGCCCTTCTTACCTTAGGATAATACAAGCTGCTATAGGGAAGAGGTTTTATCCCTCGCTGTGCTTCAAGGTAAAGAGGGTCTTCTGCCTTTCTCCACTATGGAAAAATTTCCTTTCATATCTATCTGGATATCTCTCTGAGGTAGTCTGGCTGCGCTTGTGAGCAGAATGAGCATCAGATGAACGCACCACCTGGGTATGATCAATGTAAATTCTCAGCTTACCCTAATACAATACAGGGCCCAGGATTAGAAGCAGTCATCTGGCTCGTCACATCCCATCCCCTGCAAATACGCAGTCCTGTGATAGATGTGTCTGCAAGCATCCTGCAAACCTCCTCTGTATGCGCAAGTCTTGGAAACATTCCCTTAGGATACTCACATGCTAGGATAATACATTTAAAAGAAGACCAAAATCTCCCGAGCTACAGAAACCTGAGGGAAGAAAGAAAAACAGATCAAGGACATCAAAAATGTCCTAAGTTACTGAAATAGCAGGGAATTTGTTAGGCAATAAATGATCCTATGAAGCGCGCACGCAGGCTGAATGTTGAGGGTTTCCTTCCGTCCTCTATTGCAGTCACTGTAAGAGCGTGGTGTGGGACTGGCTGGGAAGGGAGTGTGTTGTGGGGTTGATCTGCAGTTACTGGGGAGCGTAGAAGTGAGTCCTGCAGCCCTGAGCCTCATCCCTGACTTCCCCCTGTTTCTTGTGTTGCTTTTGGGACACGTGAGCTCAGCGCGGGGTGATTTGTGCTTGGGCTGTGCTGTGCAGTGATGTGGGGCTGGGGCACAGCAGGAAGGGTGGCAGCCGCCTGCGTCTCTCCAGTCTCGAGGTTAACAGCATGATTAAAATATTAAGAAAGCAAGTGTCATCGAAGTGAAGTATTGTGCCCCTGCCAGCATAAATCCCCGCGCAGCTCGTAGCGCGGGCTGACAAGTTCCTCCAGATATCACAATCCCAATCTCTGCGGGGCAGCAAATGGATGAGGTCAGCTCACAGCCGCTCCCTCGCCCTGCTGTGACCCAACCCCAGGGCAGGGAGAGCTCTGTGTCCTCTTCCCATACTGGTGCTGGGGGCTTGGGGTCAGAGCAGGACAGCAGGACAGCTTCTCTGGCACAAATGTGCCGAGCACAGGCAGAAAGAAGGAGAAGGAGCAGGGCAGCTTGTGATGGTGGGCTTCAGAGGCAGCCCCTGGGTAAAGCTGCTTGCTCGCTGCTTTCTTTGCCAGAGTGCTTTCAGGAGACAAGGGTTTGGCTCGATGCGTGTTTGCAGGATGCTTGTCTGGACCATGAGAGCACCAAAATGCCAAACAAATGATACAATAAGCAACTCAGGGCTTGGCAGCAATGCATCTTTGGAAGCCATATCGATAGCTCAGCAGCCAAGAGGCAGAGGGAGAACAAGGAATTAGTAAAGCAAAACAGCCGCTCGTGTCAGCCCGGCTGGGGGACTAACTGCACAACATTTCATCTGTGATTAAAACTGCGATTGAAAGCAGGGTTTGTGGAGGATGGATGGGTTCTGCAGCCTCTTCCATGTGCTGGCACTGCTGCTGCTGTACTGAGAGGATTTGTTAGGGACCGAGGACCTTTCTGTATTAAGCTCAAGATTATGGGGCTTTTAAAAATGATATAATTTTGCTCGTACAGAAACTATAGCAACTTTGCACAGGAAATCATTGTTTGTGATGAGTATGGCCTCCCCAGGTCTGTGAATCTTCTGTTCTCAGCGCCACCAACTCTTTCAGCTGAGGGTCTCAAAACATCCAAATTGCAGTGAATCAGAGGTGGTTTTGCAAAGGTACGGAGAGAACCTGGCACTGCCTTCCATTGCATATAGGGCCCACAAAGTGGGCAAAAGCACTGCATCGCTGGAAACACATCACTGCAGGGCTGTTCCTTTGGTCCTCATGCAGTTTTGGGGAGGGGAAGAGCACAGGGTGCCAAACCCTAAGAGGAGAGGGGAGGACAGGCAGGGCTCGGGCTCACTGCAGCCCCAAGCGCAGCAAGAATTGAGCCCAGGAGCTGCTGCAGAAGCTGCAGGAACAGAACTGCACCACTTAGGAAAGCCATGCCCCCGATTGCAGCTGCACTAATTTCTTGATGTTCTTCTCTTCTGCCTTGCCCAGCACCAGGCCTCATAACGAGGTGTGTCAGCAGAGCAGCCATCACTTTCTGCCTGCGAACGCCTAATTGGTTGTGGATAACACTACATTAACTCTCCTGGCTGGATCAAAAGGCCCTCACACACCTCACCCACATCCCATCTCCACGGAAGGCTTTGTTATCGTGTTTATAAGCAGCCCATACAGGCAAGAAATTTGCATATAAATAACCTGCCAGCACAGCAAGGCAGTGAGAGGCACCTGGTGCTGCCTCTTATCGCTTGGGAAGGAAGCAGCTTGGGAAGGAAGCAGCAGGTCACTGCCCTGAGCAGCTCTGCTTCACCCTGACCCCACAGACAGGAATACGTGGGAGTCTGGGGCTCTGGAATGAAGGCATGGCCAGTGTCACTGCCATTGGAGACAGGCAGGGAGGGAAGGATTAAAACCAGAGGGTCAGGGGAGGCTGAGGAGGACAGTGAAGGAATGGTCCTGGAGAGGGATGAGCAGAGGTGGGGTTAACTGCTCAGAGGGGCATCGGTGCTGGAACAGGTTGCTGAGAAATCCAAAGGAGCTGAAGGATGTTCATGAGGGATATGAGACTTTCTTCATTCCCCTCGCTCCCCCCAGTCCTTGTAGGGATAATGAAACAGAAACAATTAATATAATGTCAGCCAGGGGCTGGAGTGCAAGTCCCAGCAAGAGCAAATAAAACCCGGGCTAATCTGGCTGAACATTCAAACACATTCCTGCCCAGATTTAACATGTGTGCACACATAAAAATCTATGGCAAAAACAAAGGCATCAGAAGAGAACAGGGGGAGCTGGAGCCCTTCATGCTCTGAGAATTTAGGGTGTGAAGGCACCTGGCCAGGCAGGCACAGCTCTGGGACATTCTAGAAGAGCATCCAGGCTTTCCCAGCCCACTGGTTGAAGCCCTGTGACCACTGTTGTAGTCCTGTGACACTGGATGTAGTCACAGACACAAAGGAAAAGAAGGCAAAGCCAGAGGATGCTAGGTCTAGAGAAAACTCATCTTAACTAACCTTCAAGGTTTGTTCTTGAGCACTTCTTACTGCCATGCAGATGGGATCCACTCCAAGCGGATGTTTGTGCAACTCCCAAGGGACATTAGCAGCTCTCGATCAGCGTTTTAATCTTCATTCAATTTCTATTTTCTTGTATGGCCTCTGGGGACCATCTCAGAGCTTTTAGAAGGAATCGTAATGGGAAATTAAAAGAAAAAGAGATAGGAGGAAAAAGACTGAAAGGACTCTGGTGGTGTGGAGTAGGAGATGCTGACCACCCCCTCCCCCCCCAGAGGGGAATTTAAGGGGAAGGTTCTCAGCTGTGAGCAGCCCTGAGTGCAGGCACAGCTCTGCTGGGGACAAACCCCCAAATATTTAGCACTGAAGACTCAGTGCTTTCACCAGCAAACCCCAGGTTTTCCCAAATTAGCAGGAAGTGACTCATCCCTTAAATGCAGTCTCGAAATATGAGTCCAGGACGCAAGTTCTCATCCAGGTAGGGCTGTGGGAGCACTAGAAAATCACTTAATTAGAGCCCTGTGTGGAAGTGCTTTCTGCATCTCAGGTAATCAGCGTGTTCTGTCTTCATCTCGAGCCTTTCCAAGTGTGAAGAAACGCTGCTGCTTGCCACCCAGGACCTTCAGAGCACACATCCTCTCTTACGGTCTCTTTCCCGTGCCTGGCCACAGCACAAGGCTGGCCCAGGCATTATGCTTTATTTCCATTTGCATAGTACAAGGAAAAATGGATAGAAAATGACAGAAGAACAAAACAGACCCAAAAATAAGCCCTTGTCCTTGTTTTTGTTCTGTTACTGGGCCCCGTTGGCTGTGTTGTTGTGCAGTGGCTGACATTCTCTCTTGGGCATAATCATATTGATTACATTAATATTATTCTGCAGGATTAGTGGCGTTGTTCTGATTCTTGGGAAAACAAAAGCAAAAGAATGCTCTGTTGGACTCGGCTAGCTGGGTGGAAGGCTCTCATAAATAAAGAAGCACAGATCTCCCGTGCATTGCTTTGGCTCCTTCTCTGGGGGAGGAAGAAGGCTGATGGAGGTAAAGAGATGCTGCACGCGCTGAGATCTGTGCCATAGAGGATGTCTGCTTGATTCCCCTCCATTTCTCTACCGTTGCTCATCTTCCTGCTCGCCTTCCTTCATATTACTGTATATAAATTTGAGTATATCCCCAATCCCCACCCCGGCTCTCCTATTCCACCGGGGAATTTTCTCATCAGCATTGTAAAATGCCTCATTAGGAAGGAAGCAGGCAGAGCGGGCTGTGCTGAGACAGAGCCCAGGAGTACGAGACAGGTTTTTCTTTGGCTCTTCCTCAGTTTCATCAATGGCATTTTGCTTGAATCGTCCTCGTACCACCATCTCTGGGGGGGGTGCTAATATTGCTGCTATATTTTGGGAGCAGATGTTTCTATTGGGAGAGTCCCTGTAAAACTTGGTCCACTTTTCTCCTTCTGTTTCTCCCCTGCACAGGATGGAAAGAGATGATTTCATCCGCTTTCATTTCCTTGATTTCTTTCTTAATGCTTCAACTCCAGGAATCGTGTATTTATTTTTAAATCAGGATGAAAAACTCTCTAGCTCCCCCCTTGCGCTTGCATTAAGGATTCTAAAAGCTATGTAGCCTTAGAGAATAGCCTCACTAAAGACATGAAAAAGAATTGCTGATTTATTTATTATTTATAGAGCTCATTATATTTTAACTCCAGGGGGTGGCATGTGTAGGGTGGACTCCTTGAAACAACTTGTGGGCCCTCCAGTGGTGGTCACCGATGTTCCTCCACCACGGAAAGGAGGAAAAAGCAGTTCAAGCAGCAGTGCTGAGCAAGGACAGGTAGGAACACGGGGTTTGTGCAATGGGTTGGATGAGAAGGGTGGCATGCGGGATGGGTGGGACATCTCAGCACGTTTTGACCTGGATTGCAGTGAGATGGGAGCACTGGAGCTGCCCCAGTGACATCGCAAAGCTGAATGTTTTAAAGCAGTTTCAGCCCTGTGAGATCTGCATCCCTTTTCATTCTTTCTTGTACTCTTTGCGCTTCCCTTGCACCAACTCCTGGCTCGGTTCTCAGGATCTTTTTCTCCATGTGACACTAAAGCTGGCCTCCCAAGCTGACAATTAAGTCACGTATCTGAAATTGGCACTGATGAAGCACAGTTCTGGCTTCCTTGTTACGGATGGGAAGCTGGTATGACTCCAGCAAATGCAAAAACAAACCTGTGAAATGAAGAAGGGCAGTGCCCAAGGCTTGCAAAATTCCAGGAGGGGTGACCACAGACAGAGATCTCTTGTTGCCCATCATGAGCTGATGGAGCTTTCCAGCTGTGGTACTGGGCAGCTGGGTCTTGCTGTGGTCCTCTGGGGGGCTGACTCAGGGCAAACAGCAAAGCAGAAGAAACAGAACTCTGTGGAGGGGGCTGAGACCAAAGCTGGTGCTGTAAAGGCACAACGTTGGCCAACTGAAGGACAGAGTTGGGGATGTAGTATGAGAGCTGAGTGTGTAGTGTGATGACTGAGACTTTGCTCTTTGCTGCCTTAAGATTGTCTCCAGTTCCAGGAAAACAAACTCGTAGAACCATTAAGATTGGAAGTGACCACTAAGATCCCCAAGCCCAGCCCACCCCCACCATGCCCACTGCCCACGTCCCTCAGTGCCACATCCCCACATTTCCTGAACACCTGCAGGGATGGTGACCCCACCACCTCATGGGCAGCTCTGCCACTGCCTGACTACTCTTCCAGAGAAGCTGCTACTTTAAAAGATGTGAAAAGATCTACCTTCATGTCAGAGCTGGGGGGGGGGGGAAGGGACACATTCTGGCTTCACCTCTTTGTTCATTTCTTGATGAGCAGGTGAAGGCAGAGGAATCATAAGCAAAGTCATGGATTTGAGGCAGGACTAAGATCTTATAGGAAAGGATTTGCTCTCGATTTCTTTTTGTTGTTGTTAAAGCATTTTTATGCACAAGTCAACTCAATCAGAACTGCATCTTGTTACCTCCTGTGCCCGGAAGATCTTTTCTCAGTGTGATTTGTCAGCTGGATTCCATTCTGGTTGTGCTCTCAGCACGTTCTGATTCCCTCATTTTTCCTCAAAAACAGACCCATCCTATTGCTGGGGCACAGGGACATTTCAGCCATCATTTTTTTTTTTGTCCCAGGCACGTACACATGCACATATATATGTATACACACACATCTTTCTTTTCCCCTTTCTGGCCTCAAGTTTTAATTGAGTTTGCTGCGAGTCGCTGACAACATAAGACAGGAAATTACAGTCCCATCATCCACTTCACAGCAATTGTTTGTGAGCCCTGTCTGCTCAGGCAGTTCCCTGCTGCTACCACCACAGCAATGCAGGAGGATGAGCTGTGAGCAGCCAGGACTGGCGAGAAGGGACCTCCATCTCCTGGTACCAAGTCTGGAAGTCGCACATTTCTGACCCTTGTGTATCAAAGCCCTCCGTTCTCATCACTGTAGACATAAGAGTGCTGAAAAGTGGAACTTTTCTATTGACGGTGGCTCCGTATCAAAACTTTGATTAAACTTTTTCATAAGCCTACTCGTTAGCATAATTTATGTGGATTTATTCTGTGTCAGAGCAATATATCTGTTTATTTTAGGAAGCTAACGGCCGGTTACAATTAACCTTGATGAATGCAGAGCTTTCTGGAAGGAGAAAAATGTCCCCTCCCTTTGCTGTAATTTACGCTGCAGGTTAGTTTGTAGGTGCAAATAAATAGAGCTGGGTCATAAACCATCCTGACTCGTGGCAATGGGAGAACCTTTGCATTACCCATCAGGTGGTGTAAAGCAGAGCGACTTCAGCAGGAGGTGAAGAATTGCACAGGCTCAGTGCAACCTGAGGATCTGGTCCCTTATTTTTTTTATCTGTTCTTTCCTTCTTTTCTGCTGATTAGAGCTTTCCTAGACATCGAGGCAAGAGGGAAGGGGCTAATTTATGTAGATTTATATGCACTGTCAATATTTATGTAGGTGCTAGCTTGTGCATGCACCAAGAGAATGGGGGAAAATCACATCAGCTTCAGATGTCCATTGCAAGCAGAAGCTGTGGTCCCTGGAGAGGCATTGCTCTGGGAAGCAGTTCTCCAAGCTAATGAGTAATCATCTTAACCTCAAAAATGAGAAACACTGCGCCTGAGCATTTCAGCCTCGAAATGAGATGGCACCAGGAGAGCTTTGCTGCTGAAATTCTGGGGCAAGGGGAACCAGAGCTCCTGAAAGCCCCAAGCACCGTTCTGTTTCCTTTGCTGGGACGTGGTGGTGCTTGTCCAGCCAGCATCAAGCCCACACAGGCTGTCAGGTTCTCAATGGTGTTGCAACTCCGCTGCTGCAAGCCTGCAGCTGGCTGGCATGGGCTGGGGAGCAGATCCCTTCCCAGAGCTATAGGGGTGAGCAGCTGTGGAGCTGAGCAAGCAAACCCTGAGGCCCAGCGCTTGCACCAGGTGCTGGTTCAGGTGTGGTCGTGGGATGCAAACTCCTCTGCACCCTGTGCTGCTCTGCAATCTTTTTGCCTTGTCAGAAATAAGGTGTTGTGTCTTGTTGGGCATGAAGGGAGCTGCGTGTTGTTGTCTTGTTTCTGCTGATGACCCGAGGAGATAAAAAAAGTCTTGCGTGGAGCGTTTCATCAGCGATAGGAAATGTTCTTTCTTTATTAATTCTGCTTGGGATCAATAATTAATGCTGCTGCCTCTTTGCCAATTCCCCTCGGTGTGAGAGGAGCACTGAGGCAGGAAGGTATTGCATAGCTTTACTGTCAGAAGAGCATTGTGTTCCTGGAAGACCCCTGTTAGTCCCACAGCATATAAAGGTTCTCACACTATCAAAGTCAGGTTCATTTTAGGGTCAGCAAGATCCCAATTTAAGCAGACCGGCCAAGTATATAATTGGGCATATATTCCCAATCACAGAGAAAATATAGCAAATGCACTGAGCAAAGGTCTTGCCATCCCTGTCTGGTCATGCACAGCAGAACTGAAAGACTCATACAGAAAGTCACCCTCATACTGGTGGCACCAGCGGCAACTGGATGTCAGATTTGGGCCATGAAGCCTAAAAGTCGCACCCACCTGATGGTTACAGGGTTGTCATCCCCCTGTGTGCCACAGCAGAGCAGAGCCAGCTCTGTGCCAGCCTGCAGGTGGAACAGCTCTGCAGTCTCTTGAGCCATGCACATCCCCGGAGCATCTCTTACATAAAAAAAAAAAGAAAGAAAGAAAGAAAGAAAATCAAAGTGATTTTGATTCTGTGTTTTAGAAAACAAATAGGTCAGGACTGGGGAGCCAGAATTTAGCCACTAGCTAATTTCTTTCGCCCATTAGCTCCCCTCGGGTCAGTCTGTGGCACATCAGGGTTGCTCCTCGGCTGCTTTTCTGACTAATGCATTCACCAAGGGGAGAGAAATCCTCAGCTTAGAGGCTCGTTTCTGTCCCAGACAAAATGCCAGGATGGGCTCTTTGTGCCGGCAGCTCAGCACCGTCTCGGCAGCACTCGTGGCTGTTGACCCTGCTGCGGGTAAAAGGAGGTTTTCAGATAAGTTGGCAGGATATCAGACAAAGGCTCAGTTAATACCACACATCTCAATGGCCCCTTTCATGCAAGAATAGCAAATGGATTTTGCACGCACTGTTCAAGGGAGCTTGCTTCTATCCCTCAGATAGAGATGCTGTCATCCCTTCGCATGGCAGGGAAACAGGCACCGACTTAGAATAAAATTTTCTCAATTCTTGTCTTTTCAGATCGTTCCATTTTTGTGCTGTCTTATCACGTAGGAAATACAAGAAAATTGAGAACTTCTACATTCTTTATTTTTATTTACTGTGCTAAGGAAAATGGGTATACTGGGACTTTCTCAAAGCTGATTTAATACCGCATCTTCTGCTTTCTTGCAAAACATCTAAGCAGCTTAGACTTCTGAAAAACAAAACAAGAAAAAAGCTGAAAAGCTTTGGATCAGAAAGCTAGTTTTGAAGGGGAGTGGGCTGACCTGTTGCCTACAGCCTGCCCTAACCACTGCTGGTGCACCTTTGCAGTATATGGGTACCACAGATGGGACCCCTGAGTTCTGCTCTGTCAGCAGAGCTTTCTTCTCTGGCACCAGAAGATGGAAAGCATTGTTTATAGGGATGAACACGGTTTCCTCTCAGGGCTTGTTCAGGCATTTTTCCCTCCTATTCATCACACTTATGCTTTGGGGGATATTTCCCAATGCTCTCTGCTGAGCGCTGGTGGCAGTTGGTGTGGTCGTTGCAACTCAACCTGCTGCTGTGCTGGGAACTTTGTGATTTATGGCCACATCCCCGTGAACATGCTTGCAGCTATAAGGATTGGCCAGCACCCAGCTCACAAATCCAGCTGAGAAGACATCGTGCCAAGTGCCTTGCATCGATTATGGAGCTGATGTCTCCGTGGCTGCATCCCAGATCCTGGTCTTCCCAAGCATATCTTGGCTTCTCTGGGAGCCCATCATTTATCTGTGCTGTGAAGCGACAGCTGCATTTGCTCCAGTTTTGCTTCAAGGTTGCTTTCTTCCTGTTGCACGAACGTAGGAGACAGCTTGTGTGTGAATGGATCCTGTTCCCTTTGGCTTTGTCTTACACGTGGAGACAGCGGCACGCTGAAGCTCTCAGCTTGTGGATAACCCAGGTCCCTGTGCAAAGTGCTGGGAACACCTCCTGCCTCTGTGGCCCTTGTCACTGAGGTCTCCACTCACATCTACAGATTTAAGCACTGGCTTTTCCTTTTGATAGAATCATAGTATCATTTAGGTTGGAAAAGACGTCTAAAATCTCCAAGTCCAACCCCAACCCATGTTCCCCTCATGCCCACTGACCGTGTCCCCAAGTGCCACATCTCCATGGTTTTTGAACACTTCCAAGGACGGTGACTCTCCCACTTCCCTGGGCAGCCTGTGCCAATGCTTGACCAGTGACTTCTCTTTGTATTGTATTGCAGTTGTTTACTTCCTGTCTCACGTGAAAACTCTTCCAGCAGATCTATAAATTCAATGAGACCATCAGTCTTTGCCCCAGGTTTTGAGCTCTGCATGGAGGCCCTGTAGCATTGATTACATTAGCATAGGCTCTTTCCCACTTCAGTATTCAATTCTCTTTGGTTTTGCCTCGTCCTTCACCAGAGGGGTAAATGGGATTATACTGTAACTCTCTAGACATTCACAGACCCAAAACGTGAAAACAATAGAACTATCTGCCAGCGTTAAGTGAATATGGGACTCGGAGTCTAATTAGACAGGGAGACTGGGAGCAAATATGTAAATAGCAAGATGACTATTGTAAAAAAATATTTTTAGATATTTGTGCTGAAGAATTTCTTGATTTGCTGCTGGGGCTGTGGGGTTTATCTCTGCAGTCTCTTAGGATAGAGGAAAACTGCACGCAAAGCCAACCATTGTTTGCCTGGTTTTGTTTTTCAGACGTTATGCTGCAAATGGGGAGGGCAGGTAAGCCTTGCTCGAGAGGAATATGAGGGAAAGGGGAATAAATAGGGGTTCTCAAAGATGATCAGCAGTCTGATGTCTCTGAATGCTGCGACTAATTAATGTCTGAAGGATAAAGAGTGCAAATATATCCAACAAGGGTGCTATCACCCTGCTACCTTCCTACCTACAGAATCCTAGTAGAATGGCTTAGGTTGGAAGGGAGCTAGAAATGACTGGCTTGGAAGAACAGTTTAATGAGTAGTGCTTAAAATAATGAGGGAAGGAATAATAGATGAAGGGGTATGTGACCATTCTTTGTCCTTAAGTACCTCGTTTGGGGCTTTAGATGACCCTGTCTAGATGTACGTAGAATGCCATAGAAATACACAGCTTCTTCTGATGGGAAGCAGGCCCACAACATGGCTGAGCTGTGACTGGGCCAAGCAGAGGGCAGTGGTTCTCTCCCAGTTGGTTTTTCCATACTGTTGCCTGGCATTTCCAGCTTTCTTCAGTCGCTTTGGCTCTTGAGCTATGAGCCAAAGCAGATGTCAAATGGAGGGTGCAATCCAAGATCAGATGGAGGCTTTCCAGGACTAGGTCCAATCTTAGAGGTACTATGCCAGCATCTCTCCTAATGCCATTTCCCTTGGAAAAGTTTATGCTCGGGCTAAATGCACCATAGCAGACATCATTAGGAAGCATACACACAAGGAGAACTAAGCTGTGGGAGAAAAGCACATGTAGGATGGAGTGGGGCAGTGGGTGGCAGCTCTGGTTCCCTGCAGGGCTCTGCTGGAGGGCACAGTGCTGCAGCTCATCTGCCCAGCTGGGATCTGGTCATGGCATCAGGTTTACAGCAGACTTGGGGCTTCAAATGCTGCTGGAACCCCAGCCTCAGGCAGGAGTTGGTGTTCTGTGGCAGGTAACAGAGTTTGTGATGTGCTGATTGGCAGAAATGAGGGAAACTGGTCTTACTGGTAATGCAATTGCCGTTTAAGATCACCCAAGCAACCTGTGAAAAAGAAGTTGCCTAGAGGAGAGTCTGGCCTTTGAGTAAAAGCTGAAGGAAATTACTGTGGGACCTCAGGGGAGACTCTGCAGAACTGATTTAAGATGGGGTCAGAACAGTTCTTAGTACAAATTGCCCTGTGTAATTTTGTGTCTGCCAAGTGCCAGCCTATCTCTCCTCCCAAATCCCTACATCTCCAAGAACCTTTCCTCCCATGATCTCATTTCATCCTCCTTCCCTGAACTCTTAACCCACCTGCTTTAAATAGAAAGTATCTTTCCCTTCTGCCATGAAATACAGACTTGGAGTTATCCTTAAAGAGCAAACAGCCACTCGCACCCAGCACGAGCTGCTGGGTCTCACCCCTGGGCTCTGGTACCCAGCAGGGCTGCAGTTTCTCCTCCTAGCAGCGAGGGAAAGCACAGGGATGGAGTGGGAGCCTCCAAGACGTTATGCCATTAAGTGGTGTAATTTAGTCTCAGCTCGATGTTTTGATTTTGCCCAGCTGTGTCTGTGTGCATTTAGATTAATCCTGTTAGCTGGCAGGAGAGGGGCTGCCTGCTGTTTATCAAGAGTGCTTGTGTGATTTCTATTTGATATGCAGTCTTCTTGGAGAGGAGCTGGGCTGCGTGCTGCTGGGCTGTGCCAGGCTGGCACTGCAGCGGGAGGGAAGGGGCATTCCTTTGGTCACACGGAGGGCACGGGCATCACGTTTGGTGAGAGCCATTTGCTTGGCACTGGGTGCTCTCCGCACTGAGCAGAACGAGAGCAAACCTCCCTCAAGTGGCAGAGCCTCTGAGGAACCCGTCTTGACTTTGCCAGGCAAAGTGGGGACTTCTCACGGAAATTAATTGCTCCTTTAACAAATTAGCACTCATTAGCCAAGCTACAGTGTATACTCTTAGCCTGTCTTATCTGCGAAATGAGAAGACATTACCCTTAAAAAAAAACACCCTAACGATTAGCATAGCTGAGTTGACTGGCCATAACTCTATCAGCATATGATAAAAAGTGATGCCCTGCGTTCCTAACAGCCGTATCAATACAGTACAATAGCACAGCACTTGGCTTTGAACTCCTACGCAGCTGCTTTGGCATGGAACATCTTGGCGAGTCGCACTGCAATGGGAAGAGTTGGGTCTGTGCTAGGAGTTGGGTGCCCGGAATTGCTGTCCTACGTTGGAGATGAGCTCTGTATTTCCAATTGTGTGCCATGGGGCTTCTGACCTCCTTCATTTATTTCATCAGCCTAAGTCAGTCCTGCAGCTCTTTTTTAGCCCCACATAATATTCCAGTGGAACCTGCTGTGTGATGGGAGTGGAGCATCTTGAGAGGCTCAAATGCGGATTAATCATTTCTCTGGGTAATGAGAACACAAAGTTATTATGTTAGTCGTCAAGGGCAAAATTCCCTTTTGCCAACTGAGCACGACAGTGGGCTGGGCTGGGATTTTTCTTCTTCTTTCCCTCTATTTCCCACACAGCTGTTCTTTCAGCAGAAGCTAATGGATTTGGGAATATTCAGTCATCACATCTCCCCGAAATTATTTCTCTTAAAAGTATATTGAACCATAAATGCTTCAGCTGGGGAAAAAAAATAATAATTAAATAAATAGATTCCTTCCTCATATTCTTTTCTTCTATTCTTAAGATGCATTATCTTGTTTAAGTTCCTCCGCTTCTCCGATCGTGCGCGTTTTCCCAACTTTCCATCATCTCCAAAGCGTTGCACCCAACGTTTGAACCTGATTAACCACATTCTGTGTACAAACAGTTGTACTCGTTGCCACTGTGGGCTGTGTCCAGCTGCCCCTTACACCAAATTCTGCCTTACCAACCGCGTTCCCTTCGCAGCGCAGGAGGAACAAAGCCCTCCATCATCCATGATCTCCATGACCTCCATGGATGGATGATGCACTCTGTAACCTTGAGTTCCCCTCTCCAACAGCATCTTCCATGTGCCGCGTGCTTGCTGAAGGCACTAAGATGCCTGCACGACAGTTGTTCTCATAGAAATACTTTTTATGAGTGTAAGTCATACAGCTTCAATGCTACCACGTGGCTCCCGAGCGGAGGGACAAGTGGATTCCAAATAGGATTCGGTGTGTTTGAGGGAAACAATCCCCTCCCAGCGGGAGATTAGACCTCAAGTCCTTGCTTTGCTACAAAGTGCTTTTTTTGACCTTAAGCAAATCTCACCTGCTCTGTGGTTTTATTCCCCGTACTCTCAGAAATGGGGATTCGCATTTGCTACCGGTGCTGGGAAATAAACATGCCAGGGATCCTGATGCTCACCTGCTGCACATCGGGGAGCCACATCAGATATGGAACTAGCAGGATATAAAAATACCAAAAAGGTTATTAATTAAGGACGTAAGCTAAGTACAAACTTGTGGGGTCAGGAGGAAACAGCTCTCCCTAAACACAGTGTATCCCGCATCTGTCTACTGACAGCTTCCTTGAAGCATCTGGCGCTGTCAGATGGGTTGCTGAACCAGGCTCTGCAATTCTATCTTTCTTTTGCATCTCCTGAGTGACTGCCCCCCAAAAGTCTGCCTTCCCCATTTACTGCTTGTCAGTTGCAGATAACTGCAAATCAGGATCTGTACCCTGGAAAGCTGATAATAACCACAGCCTTGGTTGGGAAGGAGGCTTTTAGTTTTATATATATATATATATATTTTTCGAATGATTTGGAAGTCATAATTGAATATTTCAGGCCTGTGTTTAAACTTTGGCAATTTAGCCAAAATGGGCTATGCTGAACGAGAGAGAGGAGGAAACACAGAAATGTGTTTTTCTTTTCCTTGGAAACACATGATGATTCAGAAAGGCCCAGGTGAGAAATGTGCTTCATCAGCCTCTCTCAGTCTGCACTGAATGCATACCTCAGTTTCCCCGTGCTTGCCCTGGGTGCAGAATGCCCCTGCAGACACCTGAAGCTGAAGTTTCCCTGCTGACCACTACTGGGAATGGGTTGGGAGCCCAAACGTGACAACTGAGAGCCAGAGCAAAGCAGAGGTGTGCAGAGCTCAGAGTGCTGCTCATGCACGGGGCAGCTGCAGGAGCAGAGCTGGGGGCCATGTGGCCCCGGTGTGCCCACAGCACTGCTGAGCATCCTTCCAGCTGCAGCTGAGTGGCATATTTTAATTAGAGCCAGAGTAAATTACATCGGACTACGAGAGCCCGACTTTTTCACAACGGCTTGGGGAAAATGGAAAGACTAGCATTTTCAATTTAAGGTTTAGTTAGATAATGCCTGTCGGTGCCAGTAGATTACAGAGTGGATATTAAATCCTCCAGGATTTGCAATGGGGGAGTACTCGTGGAATCCATAAGTAGGCAGAGAGCATGGCTATGGAGCTGTCGTCCCCTGGAGGTCCCGAATGGGAAGAGAAAATGTGAAGTAAATCTTTGCTTTGAAGGAGTCTCTGCGTAAAGAGCACACACATGCGGGCTGTGGCCTTTAAAGGTTTCCCTGTTACGAAGCTTTCTTGCTTCTGACAGCAGGCAAATGGCATGTGAAAAGGTAATGGGGTCTGTCAGACTGCTGGAGCGGGGAAACGCGGGGCAGCGCCGAGTGCTAACGTGCATGAGTGGAGCTGGAGCCAGGGTTCCACCAAAGGTCCCAAAGAAGGACTTCTCAGCACAGCCCTGCAAAGCATTGCGCTGCAGGAAATGCTCTGCAGGTCCACAACCTGAAGACTGCAAACGCTTTACCTATAGCTCAGATCCCAACAATAACGCTTCCAAAGCTGTCGCTGCCACGAGCATCCCAATCGTTCCACTAAGAGCATGTCCCTGTGTTTTATGCTTGCTAATTTGCAAATTCAAGCACTTTATTTCTGTGTTATCTTTGTGCAAAGGGCTGGCAAATTTATGCTTGCAGAAGTATTGCAAAAGCATAAAGGTTCACAAGCGATTAGATTTTATTATTCTTGTTTATGCTGCTGAAGAATTGTTCATTTTAAAACTTTATAGTCAATATGTGTGAAGATAAAACAGTGGTCTGTCTTGCTCCGGTGACAGAAGTCAAATGATTAAGTGAAGGGAATGAATTATTAAAGCAGATCAGCTTTTGGAGCTGCTTGCTTTGATTCCTAGCTGGCTACTGCAGCCAATTTACACCCAAACAGAGGGGCTGACCTTGTGCTATTTACTTTTCTGTGCACTGGCACAGATCATTCATCATTCCAGCTCAGAATTACCTGTGTGCTACCAAACTTCAGCATAAATTTGTTCCCTCACTGGTGTGAGACCACTGTTCCCCAAGCAAACCTCGTGCACAAGCTGTGCACAGTGGGGTCGCGATGGAAGCAAGGCTGCAGCAAGGTGCTGCTCCAAATGGCACTGTGCAATCATCCTTCCTGCGTGCATGCATGGCCCAAAAGCAGCCCACTGGGCTTCTAACATCCCCGTGCCACCTCCCAAGGATCTGCTGAGGGTTACAGAGCTAACCATGGCCCCAAACCCCAGGCAGTGGGTGAGCAGAGCCCTGAGCACGTCACGCTTTCAGGCTGCAAAGCTCATTGCTGTGCATGTGGCACTGGGCTCTCTGAGCTGCCAGGTTCATTCCAGCAGCCCCACATTGCTGCTGATGCTGCTGCTCGGATGATCAGCTCCATTACATTCTCCAGCATCTCAGAGTCTGAGAGCTTGTGTGTATCTTGCTCTTCTCATGCTTAAGTGGTGGAACCGAGACGTTTGCAGCAATTTTAGGACAGGAAAAAGATTTCTCTTTGATTGCTTTTTAATCACAGTAATAACAGTAATGGAGGCAGCGAGTGGAATTGATGGGAAGGAGCTGAGCTCTGTTCTCTGGTAACTCCTGTGTGGGGTAAACAAGGAGGATTTACTGGCTTCAAATGAGGCAGTAGTGCCTTCACTGCCCAGGGATGGCAGGGACGGTCTGGGGGGAAGCAGGTGGTACTCAGTACCTGGAGGGGAATTTTCCAGGCATCCACTGAAAGCTCTGTAGTGTGTGGGGCAAATGAACAAACCTTGCCTTGATCCTGCAGCTTTAGCTGCCCGTGAGGGATTTTTCTCTTGCTCATAAATGAGAAAAGCCTTCGTATAAGACAAGAAATTGCAGAGGTCAGGGGGGTCTCCTTGCAGAAAACAAGTTGATGTGGTGGGCGTCTGTGAGACAGCCACGCTGGGCAGACCTGCGTGTCCCTATAGACATCACACCACCAGAGTGGTGATGGAGGTAATGGCCTCAAGTTGCACCAGGGGAGGTTCAGGTTGGATATTAGGAAATGTTTCTTCTCCAATAGGGTGGTGCTGCCCTGCAAGGCTGCCCAGGGAGGTGGGAGGGGGAATCACTATCCCTAAAGGCGTTCCAGAGCTATGGGGATGTGGCACTGAGGGATGTGGGCAGCGGGTTGGGTTGGGGTTGGACCTGACGATCATGGAGGTCTTTTCCAACTGTCATGATTCTATGATTTTGAAGAGACTTCAACTCGTTGCTACAAGCACACAAACACCAAAGACAGACACTTCATCCTCGGGGGTTTTTGTCAGACATGGAGCTTTCTCCTTTATTTCTGCAGTATGTGTTGCACACGTGAAGGGCCCGGTTTACATCAGCGTAGTCTTGTCCTGTTTGAGGAGATGGAATTCCTCTTGTTTTGCTGATCAAGACAAACACGATAAAAACAGTTCATGCAGAACAAATTTCAGCAGGAGGTCCAGCGGGGGCAGGAGCTGTGCCCCCTCCCCTGCACCCTGAAAGCAGGGCTGGGGGGGAGCAAGGATGGGGGGGGGACCCAGCTGGAGGGGATGGGGGGCAGCTTTGTTGGTGTTGATGGATTTTATCGTGTGTGTGTGAGATCTGAAGGAGGCCCTGGAAGCAAGGAGGGGAAGGGGAGAAAAGGATTGGGGCTGGGATTGGAGTGGGGGCAGCGAAGGGAAGGGATGCTCAGCTCCCCCCCAACCTGCCACGTTCTCAGGTCCATAGGGACCCATGGGCACTTGGCATCTGAGCTGTTGCCACAGCAGAGTTTTTTTAGGGCAAGCAAAAGAAGGGAGGGTGCTTTTATATCCAAGATTTGCAGTGTGTGTGTGTGTGTTGGGGAGGGAATCATGCCCTTGTTTTGGAAAATAGAAAGGAGGAGGTGGAAGCTTCCACTGGAATGGGAGTGACCCAAAGTGATAACCAGGTGCCTGCTCAGGGAGAAAAAGGTCAGTGAGATGTTTTTTTGGTGGGGGGGGGAGGTTGGGGGCTTCTGTTATCCTTTCTCTTGCACATACACAAGTCCCACAGTGTATTTCCTAGCAACTCTACCCTCTATCCCAGTTTCTCCTTCCTCCTGTCCTTCCTCACCACGCTACCTCTTTTCCCTCTGGTCATTTAAAAAAAACAAAAAAAAAAGGTAAAAAAAAAAAAATAATAATCAGAAAGAAACAATGTAAGTGTAACATAGGCGCCATTCAAGTATTCTGGAGCAACCAGCTTTCAGCCTCAGTTTCATCTGAGGGATGGGATTAAGAAGCAGCGAGCATCATTGCACAGGAATTAGCAGATCAGTAGTTTTCAGGGAGAGATGGGTGAGAGCTGTCTTGGCCAGGTGCTGCAAGCTTTTGGGGTAGGAAAGGCAGGGAGAAGCCGTTCCAGACACATTTGGACAGAGCAGAGCGTGCAAAGCAGCTGTCAGCTCTTGTTTCTCTGTTCTGTAGCTGGAGGGCTCTGGCCCTGCAATGGGCCACCAATGGGTGGGCTAGCAGGGACCTGACCCCTCTGCTTCATCCAAGGGGAAGGGAAATAATCTCAGGGAGATCACAGTAAGGCTAGCAAGCATTGGCTGGGTGCTGATATGATTCATCTATCCCAGGGACAAATTAAAAGCACTACCCTGAGCAAACAACGATGGCAGTATTGCTGGAAAAATGCCCAAACCACAATATATAAACCAATTTTGTTTTAGGGGAATTTACAAAAGAAAAAAACAACCCACAAAACACGCAATACCTGTGGCATCTAATCAATCTTCCATTAGTAGGATGGATTTTCTATCTATTTTTTTTTTTATTTGAAAAGGTGGCTGGAGGGGGTTTTTTAATGCCATATAGAACCTCTCTGCCCTCTGCCAGCAGTGGCCTCGGGCTGCAGTAGGGATGCTCCATAGGCCCCATTGCTGGTTTTTGCTGCCCAGTGGGAGAAGAGCTGAGCTGAGGAAGGGTCTCAAGGAGGAGAGCCCACCTGCTTGGGATTTCCTAGCAGGATTTAGCTATGGTCACTTGGAGAGCAGGGCATCCAGTGCAGCAGAGCAAGAGAAGGGCGGGTGCTAGCCAAGCATGCATGCTTCCTGGAGGAGCAGAGCAGCAGCTCTGCAGAGCAAAGGGAAGGGTGTTGGCACAGGGGGAGTAAGGAGGTGACAGCAGAGGATGGAGTTATGTTGTTAAGGCCTGCAGAGCTTTCAAGTGGACTTGGAAAAAATCCATGTTTCCTCTAGAAAAGATGATTCCCTTCTGCACCTTCCCTCTCCCTGGCAGAGATTAGAGCAGCAAGGTTAATATAGTAGCAGGTACATCCATGAAAATCCGCAGCTGAGTCTTCACTCCAAGTGCTGCCAGCTCTTCCCTACATCTTCAGGAATCAAGGTGCCTCGTTGGAAGTGGCTCCATTGCCTTTGTTGACGTAAAAGGGGCGGTAATGTGACTGCAATGGAGAATTTGGGGCATTAAGTTTGACCTTCCATCTTTTTCTGGCCACCTATACTTCACCCTCTTCGGAAGCCCAACCATTTGTAATTTAACATACTCCTATCTTAACACCTTCAGTCCTGCAGAGCAGCACCACCTCGTTTCTCTGCCGGAGTCATCAAATGCAAATGGTGATGCTGTTTGATTTGCACGCATGCTTTGCATGGACATCATGCCTAAGCCAAATGAGTCTGTGCATGATCTAAACTCTCAGGCTGTGACTCATGGTTTGATGAGAGGTTTCTGAGAGAGGAGGAATGTCACCTCTATTTTTATGCTTCTGTCAGTGTCTTTTAATTGCTCGCTAACCTGAGAACTCATGGGAGCTTTCACACTTAAAGCCACGCACAGTTATGTGAGCAATGGGCTATGCTGAACAGTGCTTATTTGGAGAACCAAAATCCTCATGCATGGAAATGTTCCCACAATGGAGTGTTGTTTATTTGCACCTCCACGTGTTGCAGGGCCCCAAGTCTGGGTAAGCAGAAGCATAAGTGGAGGAGACACAAGGGCAAAGCCTAGGGGAGCTGCCACGTTCCTCTGTCTCCAGCCCTATTACCACAGTCTCCAGTTGCGCCTCTTCTCATCATGACCCACCCCAGCAATTTCATGCTTATCTACACCATTACTAACAAGCAACACGTGGCAAAGGTGCGCTGTGCAGCCTGGCGTTGGCTGGGGGTGATTGCAGAACACAGAAGCCCATTTATTGACTGACTGAAAGGTGAAATCCTTAGCCTGTGTCCACCAATACTGAAGCAATCAATCAGTTCTTCCTCACCTTTGCTGCCCCTTGCACTGCAGTGCTTTAAACTCGAGGGTTAACCCCTACTGCTCCTCTTACAAGCAACTCTTATGCACGGTGGCTTGGATGCTGCCACTGAGGAGCACCAAGGTGACATGAGAACATGCTTACACCAGGGAAGTGGTTGACAAGGCAATCAGGGCCAGCCCTGGTTTTGCAACATCTGATCTGTCTTAGGTTTGATCTGCTGCCCAAATCTCGCTTGCAGAAGGTGGGAGAGACCTCCCGGGAGCATTAATTGAGGCTGGGAGCATGGGAGAGCAAGTCAACTCATCTTGCTGCTCAGTTCCAGCTCCCAGAGCTTCCAGCTCAACGCTCCATTTTGTTGAGATTCTTCTCACTTTATAGCTTCCAATTCCAAAATAATTAGGAGGTGGAAGAGGGGTCCTTCATTTTAAAGAAGTCCCTCCGGGTTGAAAAGACATTCCTCCTTGAACACTGGAGTTCTTTGTGAACATTTGTATTTACGGACCTCTTAGGATGTGTATTACTTAAATACATATTTAAGACTACTTTAAAAGCTAGATTATTGGGCCAATAGACCGTAAAAGCTCACGCAGAGCTACTGCAGCCCGGAGTGTATATTCCTATTTTGGGACTTCTTAATGCTTATATTTATCAACTCAATTGTTAGGTTCAGGGATATCTGGTGAATATAGGCTATAAAAACAGAGTAGCCAGCACCAGCGTATGCATGAAGGAGACAAAAAGAGCTGTGGCTTTGGGTGGGAGAAGTGACCAGGCCTTCTCAGCAGGGATGAAGGGAAGTGGGTGTTGGGTCAGTATCAAAAACCACTGTCTGTGGTGTCCATGTGGACACACGCATGATGAAGTCGGGGATCTTTTAGGAAGGCGGTGACCAAACACAAGACAGAGAAGATATTGCATCTCACTGCTGCTCCTAGACGTGTTTGTGCTGTGGCACGTTCAAATACTCAAGGCTGGATTTGCTACAGCCTGTCACAGGATGTCCCTTGCACTGCTATTCATCTCCTGGAGGGGCCTTTAAAATGGAGCAGATATAGAGCCGCAGTCCTTGGGCAGCTCCTTTCTCACTGCTGTGTATTCCTTCTGTTTGCATCCTCCAGTCTGGGAATGCTCTTGACTCTTGGCCTCCTCCTCCTTACGAGTATTATTTCCAGGGAGCTGTAAATAATGTCTCACCAATGTACAATGAGAATTCAAAAATGGGTTTCGCCTGCGGAGACGAGGGCAAAAACCTGACGTTCTTAACTCAGCTTGTGCAAGATCTTAATGCATCGTGGTGCGGAGGGATGCTAAGACAAAGTGGATAAGCACAGTGTTTCCGTGGTTAACTCTTTGTTAACCTTGCACATGAGAACAGCAGCACTACTGTCCTCTGGCCCTCGTCGTGTGCTGTTGCCTGTGTTGTGGCAGTAGTGCTAACTGAGCCATTTACAGCTGTTGTAGTGATTTATCATCACTGTCTGACCCCTCGTCTTTGATATTGCGCCTGCTCACTGTAGGATGTAATTAGTATAATGCTTCTATATGGTTCTCTGTTGGAGTTATTTACACAATCTGTGTTTTCTTGTTGTCAAAGTCTATTAAGAGTGTATGATATCCATGCAGGAAGAAAAGGTTCTACAGATTCCAGCGTGTCTTCTGCAATGTTTGTATCGCTTTTAGAAGCCCGGATCGAATTCTAGACCAGGGCAAAATCCTTTCAAAATGTCACTTTGAAATATTGATTATTCCTACATCCCGGCACTGTGGTGGCAGGGGGGGTCAATCTGCATCCCTCTCTGGATGCAGCTAACCACAGAAAAAATAACCAATCGAAGCTGCTGGCCTGAACCTTTCACTTGCCCGTTTCCAAAGGACCAAAGCCCTATTCTGTGGAGTCCCAGGTCCCCCAAGAACAGATATTTCCTTTGCTGAAGCTTTCACCCCCAGGGTTCGTTTCTTACCAATACAGATTGCTTGGAGGATTTCCATGTCTGTGGCGTCACTTTTGCAGACTGATGTCTCACTATTGAGGGATAAGCTGTGACAACATAAAAGAGCCTGTTATAGGTCAGCCCCTGGCACCATCCCCGTCTCTCCTTGCAAGCACCAGGATGAGCAGCAGGACTAGAAGTGCCACGTAATTAGTATTGCACTGCTTAACATTGAAATGCAGCCACTTCTGGGGTGGGACATGGCAGCCATCGGACAGACACCTATCCCACCACCCTGTTGGTTAGGAGAAGGGAGTGCAGGAGGTCTGTCTAATTAAAATGTCTGGGGAATGCAGGGAGGCAGAATGCGACCAGTCCAATTAAATTTAGGCCAAGCCCTGAACTAAGCATTCTGACTCTTGCAAAGAACACTATAGGCTATTTAATTAGCGCAAAGAGCCGAGGCCTGGGTTTCATGTCAGAAATTAATGACAGCACCCCTGGCAATGCGATAAGCCCTAACCTCCTTCTACTGCACCAGCTCAGTTCTGATTCAGAAATAATAGCAGCCGTGCTGAATCACCACCGGTTTCAGAGCTGCCAGGCAATGGGCTTTCCCCACCGTCTCCCACTTGCAAATTAATCCAACCTGACTGCTCTTGGCAGGTGCTGGTGCCCTTGGGTTCAACCTTGGGTGCCCTTGAACTGGTTGGGGGTGAAAAGAAGATGACGAGGCAATGAGTGGGGAATGTCGGTTCAGATGAAAGAGACCTGGCAGCTAAGTGCATCGCTTTATTAAAGGTTGTGCTCGGTGGCTATTAGTCTTTTAGGATAATAGCTGTTTTGAAATAGTGATAAAGCTAGAGGGGTAAAGGAAATGTCGTCTCCTGCGGTCTCCGAGCACCTAAAAGCATCTCAAATTCTCATCTTCGGGTGTGGGGCTGCTCCAGGCCTCCTGGCGGGAGCAAGAACAGAATGAAATATCTTATTGCCTAAAAAAGGGGCAGAAGGGAGGGAGGAGGGCAACACCTAAGTGCCCAGTACCGGTCTTAGTGAAGAGGCTCCCATCAGACTGTTTGCTGAAGTCACCGGGCGGATTCTGTCCCACCGAGGAGAACTGAAAAGGCAGCTTAGTGCCATTGCCTACTGGAAGATAGAAGAGGTTGAGTTACTCCGGGGGGCTGCGTGCGGCAAGGGGGAACCTAAAAATTTCAACACATGAACCCTGTGAAGCCTCCAAATTGGCTTAGGGAAAATGGGGACCAGTGGCTGAGTCCCTTTTCCCTAAGAGAGAGAAGTCAGTGGTGGGGTCCCGGTGCACAGTGTGTGAGTGTGGAGGTCCCGGTGAGGGAAGAAACTTTCTGGTAAGGCCCAGAGTGCAGGTGTGACCGAAGAGCAGCATCCTTGCAGGTAAATGGTATCTCCAGACATTGGGATAACGAGGCAAAACGACACGGCAACCAAAGCTCCTTTGCCTCACAGCTGTTGAAGCCTTACTCAAAGCCCAGTGAAATTAAAGCAAGGCTTTCCCTCCTGGCTGACAAAATGGTTGTGAGAGAGGAGCGATGAGATGAAGCCAGCCCTGTCTGCAGCACAGGCAGTGGGTGTAGGTGCCCAGGGCTCCCCGGGCAGGAGGCTGCAGTGCTTGGGCAAAAGAAAGGTCCTCTGAGCAGGAACAGGCAGAGGGAGCAGGGATAGGTGGGAGAAAGGAAGGCTTTGTTGCTGCTTGTTCTCCCCATGCCACCACAAAGTCCCCTCCCCATCACGCTGGGTGCTGTACAGGCAGTGAACCGCTGGGCAGGCCACGATGCTGAGAACTGAAGTGGTAAGGAAAAGGTGTATAGGAGAGGGAGGAGAGCAGCCTCGTGCTCGTGGGTCTGGGTTGGGGGGAACTGAGCCAGATCCTGGCCCTGCCCCAGCCCCTCAGCTCGCTTGGACAAGTTGGTGGAGGCAGTTGGTTTGTTATCTCAAGGTCTTTTGAAGTTGGTTGGATGTCTCAGGGTCTTTGGCAGTTGGTTGGGTATCTCAGGGTCTTTACAAACTGGCACCTGTCTCATTTTCCATCTTCTTCTCACTGTCTGAGCAGTGAGGACCAGGGATGCCCTTCCCTCCTATACACACAGCCCTAGAGCAGCGCCAGCTCGAGTTTGGGTGTATGCAGCCAGTGCTGATAACCCAGATAAGAGCTGGTTCTGTGAGACAGGGACAGGACAGCCGAGAGGGGAAGCAGGACAGGTCAGTTAGACAGCTGGAAAGCTGTGGCACGGGTGTTAGATCCTTTCAAACTGAAGGCAGATTTACCCGTACCAAGTGTTTCCTCAGTCGCTTGGAAGGAGGAAAATTCCCATGACCGTGGGTTGAAACTGGCTGTAAAACAAGAGCATCCAGTTCAGCAGTCGGCTCCTGGTGAGCTGGCTCTAAGGGCTGTGCCTGGCACTGCTCTATGAAACAGTCCCCACCATTCTGGAGGCAACCCCAGACCAGAAATGTGGCGCGGGGAGGGAAGTCTGATCTTTTTGCTCTGTGTCCCAGGGGGGTTGGTGGGACTTCCCATCGCTTAGCGAGCAAAACTCTCTCAATTGCCTCACAGCTGTCTTCAGCTGCATTCAGTTGCCAGCTGCAGTTTGCCTGCTCAACGTGGCTGTTTTGCAAAGAGACCTGCAGGCAGAGACGCTTGCATTTAGGGCACAAAGAGACACGAGCAGAGGAACGTCTCTTGCTCCGCCACCTGGACAGGGTTTTGCTAGGACTTCACGCAGCCTTGTGCTGTTGTACCCCTGTGTGAGCCACGTCTCTCCCCGAAGAACACAAAGCGCTGAATGCTTTGAGCTGTTTTGCTGCCATCCTGTGGTCTGCTTTTCTATTTCAGCGCTGCTTCTATTGCAGCAGTTGCCTCTCCCTTCCTCTGATTCAAAGACCTGCAAAGGCACAAGGTGATCTTTCCAACTTTCTTCTGGCTTTGGCCAAACTCTTTGCAATGTCAGGAGTGGGGGGAAAAAAAAAATGGCCCGGTGGAAGAGGACAGAAAGGAGTGCTGAGCAGCAGAATGCTTTGTTCCCCCATCTTTTAGGCAGCGTTTGAAGCCTTTTAAGTCTCCCCTCTGCCTCATTATGTCACCCCTGCAGATGGATGCTCTGTGATACTGTCTTTAAGGGAAAAGAGCACTGGAAAGCTCCTTCAGTGCCAGCAGGGCTTAAAAACAGGGGTCAGCTCGAGTCCAAGTAGTTTTTTAGTGCCAGCACAGAGCACCACATGGGTAACATTCCTCATTGCAGCAAGCAGACTTGCTGGTGTGACCTAAGGCAGAATTTGCAGTGGCCCAACCTAGCGAGAAATAGGGTGTGTTGCAAAACTGTCATGAGATATTTAAGGGTCCTCTGCACATTATGCAACACAAAGGGCGTCCTCTTTGATTTTATTTTTCTTCCATTTTATGGAATTCCTTAGAAAAGATGCAATTGGAAGCAGTGCTGGACTTCCACACAATACACTGCAAGAGCACAGAAAGCTCTGGAGAGCTAAATGATTATGGCTGTGGTGCATTATTCATCAGATAATCCTTTGCTAGCCAGCATGCAAGCTTAAGTGGGTCATGTCTCCTGTTTTGCCTACTGACTCATCCTGTTCCCAAAGTCCCCATCGGTGTGGTTGCAGCAGCTGGTTCCCTTCTACCACTGTCCCCATATGGGATCTTGTGCCCTCTGTCTCGTGGAGAATGGAGTGCTGGTCAGTCCCCATTTCAGCAGGGACTTTGTGCTGCCACATGTTTAGTTCTTTGGTTGAAGCAACTGGATTGGTAGCTAACACAGAACGAGCAACACGTGTGGGCTCTCAGGACAATGGAGGTGTGCAGCTGAAACAAAAGATCCCGCAGTGTTTGTATATTCAAATGCCTGTTGCAGAAGGCAATGGGACACGGTGCGCTGACTGCATCCAGCAAGCATCCTCTCTGGGTCCAGTAAACAGCACTAAATCACGACCTCTAAATCCAGCAGCTGATTTCTCCTTTGTCCTGGTGGGTTCTTCAGGAGGTCAGGATGCTGAACGGCATCCCCTCACCCTCCGCTCCCTTCAAATTCATTTTGGGCCATTTAAACCAGAACCCAAAGCCCTGCATTTTGGGTGGCCTCAGCCTTTGTAATGGAGAACTCATTTTCAGCCATCCCTTAAGGTTGAAAGTGGTGGTGGTGTAGGATGCAGGGCTCAGACTGGTCTCTCCCCAGCACCAGCACAACTGGGGCAGAACAGCAGCTGCAACCCTGTGGGCAGTTTTTGCAGACAGCCTCCCTCTGAACTGGACCCTCCACTTGCAAAGTGCCCTCAAACTCAGCTGTCCCCAAACTCAGAGGGCCAGCAGGGTGCGGTCCTGCTAAAGGCTAGTTCTTGAGTGGGATCTGCACCCAGCGGCATCCCGGTCCATGTGGGCTGGTAACAGAGGAAAAGGGCAAAGGAGACATTCAGACAAAGGGCTCAGTGTTGGGAGCTGGGCTGTCCCCACGCAGCCCTACAGACAGAGCAGCAATATGGCACACACGTGCCTTCAGGGCAGCACCGTGGCTAACTGCAGGCATGGCTCTGTGCCCCACCACCATCTGCATTGGCAGAACAGCAGCTGCAAACAGCTGGCAAAGCCAGCCAGCAATCTGCTTCCTAAAGAACAGAGGGAATTTGGTTAGTTATTCTGCCCTGTTCTTTCTCTGCTGCTGTCTCTACAGGCACTGCTCTGCCCAGGGCTCTGTCACTCTGCACTTCTCACTCTGGTGGTCCTGATTTAGAAATAGGCAGCTGCCATTTTACAACTGAATGTGCTGAAAACAGTCATTCACTCATCCCATAGCGTTCGTGTAGCAATGGGGACATAGGCAGATCACCAGGGCTCTTGTTGTCAGAGTAAGAGCTCAGAAAAGAACCCCAATCTGCTTTTTTAGGGCACATTCCTCACTTCTTGAATCCTTTCCCTGCAGGGAAAAAACATGTTTTCTGGTGAAAGTAAAATCTTAATGCAAATGAAGCCTGGTGTAGCTTTCACATTTGATAGCACAGAGGGGTAAGCTTCTGGTGGAGGATAACGCTTCCTTCAACCTGATAACGCGTGCTAAAACTCCCCTGGTGTCACAAACTCCCCTCTTGAAAGAGATCAGTTGCTCCAGTTCTCCTCTACGGAGCCAAGAACTTTTGTTGCCTTGTTTGGGATGGAAAGGCAAAAATTTCTCCAGTCTTTGTAGGATGGAGAGAAGACCCAGCATAAACAAATGCAGGGGGAAGGACCTTGGATAACATTGAAGTATGTGTGGGAAAGCAAATCTGAGGATAAATGGTGAACGAAGTTCCTTTCCTGTGCTGTGTTTGGAAGAAAGCTGTTGGGCTGCCTTACCTTTGGGAGACAGGAACATGGAAAATCTTTTCAAGTTGTCGGGCTGGTTCCACTCGTAGTTGTTCATCATGTACCGGTGGTCACCTGGAGAAGCAGAGCAGGCATCAGTGGGGTCCCAGGGAAGGAACAGAGTCACATAATCATCGAATGGTTGGGTTGGAAGGGACCTTGAAGATCACTGAGCTCCAACCTCCATGCCGTGGGCAAGTTGCCACCCACCAGATCAGGCTGCCCGGGGCCTCATCCGACCTGGCCAAGGACAAAGGGAAGGGGACAACAGGTTGGAGCTGCTGCCTTGAGCATGGGGAGGGAGGTGGTTGTGCCCACTGAAAGCAAGTGGGACTTTTGGGTTGCAAGGCCGAGCAGTGCTGAGGTTCAGCCTGAGATAGCAGAGGTTTAGCACAGCTGAAACACAAATAGGTGCGGAACAGCTGCCCAGCAGGGCTGTGCTATCACATGAGCATCCACGGGGAGACTTTGGGGTTGAGGCATTTTCTTGCAGAAGTGCTGCTGTGTGGCTAAAAATGGATCCCACTTCAAAAGCAATGGTTTGGGTTTGGCTGCTGTTGTGTTTAACCTGCACACAGAGCTGGTGCACGACCAGAGGGTCTGGACCTGCACCTATTGCAAAGCCCAAAGAAACGAGAGAGCTGGGAAGGCTCCATGGTTGCAAACAGTTCTAGCTTCCCCAGCTTTTGGTTCAAGCTTCATTCAAAGTGAGAAAACCTTTCCCTTTGGCACAGCCTGGTTCTGTTTTCAGGGCCTGATCCATGGGAAATGGTGCCCTATCCGCTCAGAAAATTACATATATATATTAAGGCCTTAATTCTTCTCTAAATCTGTGGTTCTCTGGAAGGATGGAAGTTTGGTTCCCATATTGTGATAGCTCCACTGTTTGATTCTTAAGTTACTGAACAAACTTTTGTGCTATTTCTCTGATTTATTTTTGTGTTATTCAAAATCCCTGGGCACTCTCTGATTGTTTTCCTCCTTGCCACACTGCTAAGTAGGTACCTGTTATGACAACTAAAAGAAAGTGGATTCCCTTTGGAGTCTGCTATTAAGCAGACTTCATTCCATTAATATAATATTTCTTCATGGGAAGTTTCTTACGCTGGAAGATCAAGCTGGTTGCAAATGAATTTGTTGCAGTGACTCAGGGGGAGTGTGAGTTAATTAAATCCATTAAGTAATTGTGGAGTTATTTCCTTGCAGTCACTCGATGCAGAGTGCTGTCCTCTTTCAAGTGTAACTGCGGTTTGAGAAATGGAGAGCTCTGAAGTTTCTGAGATTCACCTTAAATAACATTTCCCAACTGAGTGGATGCCACTGCATCTCCTCATTAGGCAGGCTGCAAGCTGTGTCCATTACATCCCCGTACAGTTCCCGAAAGTGCCCAGATTTCTGGCAGTGGTGGAGCGTTGCCCTGCTCGGAAATACTTTGGCACTCAAATCCCACAGATTTCGAGTGCCTTTGAGGGTTCTGACATCAGTAGCATGGAGGGAACCTAATTGAAAGTGATCAGCTGGTAAAGGGGAAGTCAGCCTTTATCTAGCACTGCTATAACGGGATGTATGCATATTGTTCGGTTGTGCAAACGGCCAAGCAAAATGGATTGGCTTCAGAATTGGCAAAAGAAACTCCTGATGGTTGTTGTAACTCTGGAGGTTACTTCCTTAACTGCAACCTACTGTTAACGCTACTCATCTAACCTTCACAGTGCTGTGAGCAGCTGGCAGCCAGAGCCCCTTTGGCTCTATGCCGTCCATGGTTTGGAAATCCTACAGAAGCCCAGGTGATTTTTGAATCTGAGCTGTCTTCCATCTACCTGAATTGCATCACAGCCAGGTTTCCCAGCAGACCTTAGCACACGAGGTGCTGCAGTGATGGGTTGATGGTTGGACTATACGGTCTTAGTGGTCTTTTCCAACCTTAGTGATTCTATGGTTCAGTGGTAAATACTGGAAGACAAGTAATATTCAGTTTCTAGTCCCGCTTGAAGGTATGGGGGAGCTTAAATAAAATCTAGCTCTATCCTCAGCACTCTGAACGTGGTTCCTGAATTTTCTGAGAGGTTGGTGCTCTGAACCAGAAATATCTCATCCATCTCATTCATGTCCAATGGAGAATGATGGTGCTAGATGGACATCAATGAACTGTTTGCAATGCAGGCTCCTTGGGGCCAAGACATGCTCTTTCTCTTCCTAATGAAGGCAGGCAGCATGCTGTCACTTGATGAATACAGTGATTCCCGTTACACATCCAAATGTACTCTGGTCCCATGTTGCCTTCATTCTTACTGCTCTAAATTGTGAATGTCAGGCTGATTCACAAACGTCAGCCTCTGAGAAACACTGTTTGTTTTCCAGTAACGTGTCCCATGTTGGTCTGACTTGTGTGCTTCTATTTGCTTTCTATTTTTCTGTTGTTTCCTCCCCATCTCTTTTATCATATCATCTTGTAACATGCATCTGTCTTTTCTGGAAGTTGGAGAGATTTACATGAGTGCTGTCTAGAAAAAGGTGCTGTGTTAATATGAGAGGAATGCCTGATGAGTACTGTGATTCTGAATGAAATAGCAGTGTTCCTGCAGATGTATGTTGCAGTGATCTTCTGTTGTGTGAAATGGGCTTGAAGTCTATTCCTACATCTTTTTGAGTCACCTCTCCTAGACAGCAGGCTGCAATTTACCCTCAAGTTACCTATCCAGCTTCTCGACCTTTATTGCTCTGCTATCTGAGGTCCCACAATTAATCATAAATTAGACCTTCCTCGCAGCCTGGCAAGACAAGGATTTACTCCCATCCCTACTATTCTTAGTGCAAGAGGTCATTTAATGGGATTAAGTACCATGCCCAAGGTCACAAAGGCTGTTTGTGGGACAGCTTGGAAGTGAAAAGTGGTTATGGTGTCCAGTCTCACAAACGAGCTTTATGCAACACAAGTCCTCTGCAGAACTGATGGAAAGAAATTGAAAGAAAGTGGGTTCAAAGCCTTAGAAGATTCCTTGCATTGCTGTGGTATTGACCATGCCCTCCCTGTTTACATAAGAAAGACTGCTCATCCTTAATCACTGCAGGAACCCACGTGCTCTGCATTGCCCTGAGACAGGAGCTGAGGAAGCACAGCTCTGCTTGGTGGGACCTGCGGAGGCAGGGTCAGGGAGTGATGCCTCTTCAAGGATTAGTTTGACCCAAACGCCAAAACAAAGACCTTTTTTTACCCAGAAAACCTGTTATTAGATTTTCAGTGACAGGTGCTTTCGGGATATTTCATGTTCCAGGCTGAAAGCAGCTGCTGTAAATTGGCATGTCACAGCAGCACTGGCACACTAACCAAGCTGGACAAATGAGGCTGATGGCAGGATATCTGAATTGCCATGCTGAGGTGGCCACTTTCCTACTTCTGCCAGTATTTTTCTTATAATCCTGCCTCCTCTGTTACACAGTGAGCTCCTGAGCCTGGGCTCTGCCCAGGGATGGGGCATCTCTGGGTTACTTTACCATTCTCCATGTGGTTCCTCTCGATGAAGTTGCGGCCAAGGTCTGCCTTGCAGATCTTCTCCACGTGCCTCATGCAGACATTGAGGAGGTCATCGCGGAGCAGCCCCATGGAGGGGCTCATGCTCTCCCCTTCGAGCAGCACGCTGTACGTCGGGAGGGAGGGAGGGGGGACGTAATTCCGCATCAAAGCCCCAAACTCCTGCCAAAGAGAGGAGAAGAGAGGTTACTGAGGAATATAAGGAGAGATCCCAAGAAACTCTCTACGTCAGGCTCCAAATAACACAAAGAGGGAGGGAGGATAGTGAAGACGGATGGGAGGCAGTCAAATGCTTTGGCTGTGAGCTGTAGCCGCCAAAAAAGGAGGAAAAGGAAAGAAATACAAGGCTTTGGCATGCTGAAGTTCATGCTTCACGGGAGCAGACACAGCTTGAAATGCCAGGGCCGGTTCCTCACGTACATGTGCATTGAACTGGAAAAGACTAGTGCTTCCTATGCTATCTGAGAAAAGGAAAAGCAAATGAGGTCTTTCTGACCTGGAGGAAGAGCACGGAGTCACTGATCTGATGGATCTGCTCCCTGTTCTCCTTGTCCTCCCGCAGCAGCTTTGCCCTCTCTTCCAGCTCGTCCACAATCTCTTTCACGTTCTCCGAGGCAATCTTTTCCCTCTGATCCAGGGCAGCCTTCACTTCATCCCTCTGCCTCTCCAGGTCCCGGATCAGCTCCTTGAAATGCTGGTCTACTGTTGCCTTCTCATTGGTGGTGTAGTTCTGTGGGGGCAAGGGGAGGAGAGGGAAGGCAGCAGAAAAGACACAAGAGAGGGTGAGAAACAAAAGATGAACTCTCGCTGTGGAGTCACTTGCTAATAAGGGATGTAGGTGGGGATGTGTCCAAGCACTTGATGGGACAGGAGGGAATGGCCTCAAGTTGCACCAGGGGAGGCTCAGATTGGATATTAGGATGAATTTATTGTCAGTAAGAGTGGGTGGGCACTGGCACAGGATGCCCAGGGAGGTGGCGGGGTCACTGCCCTGGAGGTGTTCAAGGAAGGGGTAGATGTAGTACTGAAGGGCATGGTTGAGTGAGCAATATTGGTGGCAGGTGGATGATTGAACAAATGATCTTAAAGATCTTTTCCAGCCTTCATGATTCCATGATTCTCAGCACTGGGACTACGGCTATGGAGACTTTAGGTATTCAATCCTTAGCACCAGAAAGCTATGCTAAGATAAGTAATATTAATTCTTGCAGTAAGTGTGTATATAGATAACGTACGGTGCATGCTGTCTTCCTCATTATAATAGTATCTCTTCAATTCGTGAGCTGCGCTCCTAAGCGATATTTAAAAACAATGTCTTTCTTTCTAAATCTTAACTCTGGCTCCTCCAGAATTTAAGGACCAAATTCGCTCCATTTCAGTAGATGAAAGCTGCTGAAACACTTCCCATCAACCTCTCCACATCCCTCTGAGATATTCCTCAGAATGACTGTGGATGTAACTACATTCAGAGTTAAAATTTCTAGGTCGCATTTCCAATAATAGTAATAGTAGTAGTAATAATAATAATAATAGAGGAGACAGAAAGCAGAACTGGCAAGCCGGTGTGCGTGTACCACATAAAAGGGAGAAGAACGGCTTTGCTTATTAATATTATGCAAATTCTCTGGGGTGTCTTCAAATAGTGTTTTCACTGCTCTATTCAGTTAGGGTGTAAATTAAAAAAATAAAATAAATAGAAAGAGCACCATGACTATATTCTAACCCTTGCGTGGTGAAAGGATTATAAAGGAGACCTCTATCGGTATGGAAATGAGCTGTTCCATTATAAACAAGACATACGTTGGTGTAGCTGCACCTGGTTGCCTTAGAATCATAGAATGGTTGGTCTGGGGGGGACCTCAAAGATCATCTAGTTCTGGTCCCTCTGCCATGGGAAGGGTTGCCAACCACTAGGTCAGGTTGCCCAGGATCCCATCCAATGTGGCTTTAAGCACCTCCAGGGATGGAGGTGGGCAATCCTGAGCACTTCTGGAGTTGATTTTCTATGTGGACCAGCTGGTGAAAGGCACCACGCTTTTGTTTCCAAACAGGCCTGGCTGTTGGTGATGGCAGAACCATAGGAACCCAGAGCAGGGAGGTGTCCCAAGCCATTTCGTAACAGGGCTGTGCAGGCTCCTCTTGTCTCCTGCAGGATGTGTTGCAAAATGACTTCAGTAGGAGTTGTTGTTGCCAAGATGTAGCGTGAACGAGCGTTGGAGAGTGATGAGGTAGAGGCTAGGTAAGGAACGGAGTGAGCAAGAGCTGGATATGCCAGGAAAATTGAGGGAAGAAAGAGTGATGTGAGAGACTGGAAAAGAAAGAGACAAGCATAGGACAGACGGAAAAGTGAATATCCCCCCACGCACCTTGATACGGTCCCTCTCCTTCTGCCACTTATCCACTTCATCTTCTACCTCGATGATCTTCAGCTGCAGTTGCTCCTTCTGCAGCGAGAGCTCAGCCTGCAGGAAGAGGGGAGAGCCATAAGCAAGGGCTGCATGGTTTGCCTCGAGGAGTGCTGTGCTTCCTCTGCTGCACTGTGCCCTGAGCAGCAGCAGCAGCCAGGCAGTGCAGGCTGCTGGCACTGCTTGAGGTGGAGACGATGTGCTGACAGGGGACAAGGTACCAGAGCTGCTGGCTGGGGCAAGAGAATCAGCTTCCTCAGCAAAGACAGCAGCAGAAGCACCCACCTACCAGGCTACCGTCATGGTGCTGCTTTTAATCACATTAGAGTCATTAGCTGGAGGGGGACGAGGCCTGTTTCAAAATTCAGCTGTGTATGCAGCACGGGGCCCATCCCAGGGTGTGCCTCTGCAGCAATAACAGTTTTCATGTAATTACGGAATGACGTTTGACGAGTGTTGCAACAAAGAGGACGGTGCCTCCGGCAGGAATTCTGTTTAGACAGGATTGTGGATTAATTTGCTGTGAATTGAGAGCTTTCATGTTATGATGAAGCTGGGGAATGCTTGGAAAAAAAAAAAAAAGTAATAATAATAATAATACAAAAAAAAAACAAAAAAAAAATAACACAAAAGGAAGAGGGGAGGAGGTGTAGCCAACCATGCTTGGCTTAGATCAGCACCTTCCCTGGGAGCCATTTGCATGTTGTTTTGCACTGGCTTCCTAGCAAAGCGCAGAGCAGACAGCTGCATGCAATGCGGACTGGGGAGCTGGAGCCCATGGAGGGCTGGGCATTGCTGGGGACATCCCTGGGCCATGCAGGACCCGGCTGCTGAGCACTGCCCCGTTAGCTCACCCGCTGCTCATCACCTCCCTGCCCCACAGATCATGACAAAGCTTTTGTTTACGTGTCTCAAGATCTTTCTGTGTTTCATGTGTGCGCAGGTTGGTCACAGCTCAGTTTATAACTACAGGCAATCTGGCGGTGGCACACGCGTTCCCAGAGCTCTTGAGGAATGGCACAGTCAGCAGAAATGACCCGTGCTCCTCAGCTGTGCTATGGCACAATACTGCCTCTGAAAACCCACGGTAGGTGTGGGATCCTTCGGCGAATGTGAGGACTCATATTGAGGCCAACGGTAATTGGTAGGGGAAGTGAGGGGTGGGGGAATCCAGCAGCTAACGTAGTAAAGTCGCGCTGCCGCCAAGCCAGGATCACAACTTAACGTGCAAACCCAGCCCTTTTCTCCTGATCGTTGTTGGCTTTGGGGGTGGGAGTTGAAAAGAGCAGCAAAAGAGCATCACAGCATGAAGAGCAAGAAGGTAACGAACTGTCAGCCAGCTCAGAGCAGGGAAATCTGCCCGTGGAGGCTCTTGTCTTGGTTCCAGTTGCTGCTGTGTCTGAGCATCCTCTTGAGCCTGAATCAAGCACAGCTGCATCTGAGAGCCGTTGTCTCTTGCTGCTCCAACTTAGAAAACCTCTATTTATGGAAGGAAAGCAATTTATAGAAGGAAAACAATTTGATTCTTGTTTTATTGCCCTATAAAAAAAAAAAAAGAAGAAGAAGAAAGGGCAAACAAAAAAGGCAAATGTACTCAAAAGGCATCTCTGGGCCAGAAGAGCAGCATCCTTATACTATCACTGTAACTGTCCTTCTTTGTTGAGTTAGGAGACCGTTGGCCCTCTAAACAGCATCCATACACCCTGGCAGCCTACAACAGCCAACTGAGAGCAGCCATCAGCTGAAGCTCACGTTCTACAAGGGTTGAGAGCAGGCACGGAAGGGTCTTGCAGTACAGGTTGCAAAGGGAGATGCGTATGTCAGGATAAGCCAATTTGTTCTTCTACTGATCAAGAAGCTAAAGGTGTGAGCTTGGTCCTATAGTTCTGACATTTTTGAGACAGTAACTTGAAGGAATGAGTGGTTTTGCCCATTTCTATGCAGGCTCCAGTAATCAATCTGATAAAAAAAACCTGCAACCTAATGCCAGATCTTTCTTAAGCCATGAGCTACATCCAAATGACATTGGCTTTTTGCAGTAGAGGACCTCCTGAGCAGCATTGCGCCCCTCTTCACCCCTAACTATCAGGACGTTCTCATGACAAGAATGTGGAGCTCTCTTTTCAGAAGGGCGGATGTTTTACAGCCACAGAGGCTTTGTAATCACAACAAATTTGAAAGGAAAGGTTACAGGAGAATTTTCCAGATGCTGGCTGGAAGGTGGTGATAACAACACGATGCTTTCACGGTGCTTTTTAATTAAGATGGGTCTCAAAGGAGACTGGCTCAAAAGTGGTAGCAGCTAGCTCTTAGCAGCTTGTTGGAGCTGTAAGATCCCTTCATGCAGAAAGGTAGTTTGGGTGCCGCTGGGATGGAACGTAACGACTGTTTAAGAGCAACCCCACACTGCAATTTAGAGTAAGAATTACGATTTGCAAATGGAAATTACAGAGATCGTTCCAATAGCTGGAATGCAAATACCACAGCCATCCAGGTTCAGCTTGGGTTAAAACTCCCCTAATGAGGGCAAAGGAAACACTGGTAAGGACAGCAGCAAAGAGAGTGTCTTCATTGCATGGCAGCACATCCACTAGAACTGTTCAAAATAAAAGGACATTACAAAGAGATTGTGCAGGGGGTGTACCCATCGTTGGAGGGGTCCCTACACTGCAGAAATGATGGCAGTGGTGAAAAAAAGTGGGACATGCTTGTTTAGAGCATTAGGTTTGACCATGAGAAATGCTGGCACCGAGAGCCTGAGCAGACAGAGGATCCCCTGTTACCACCTGAATTAATTAGGACAGTCAAAGAGGCCTAAGTGAAAGTTCAGAGTGTACATCTAAACATCCACAAGTGAACCCAGCCCTTGTGCTAAAGGACCTGGAGATGTGAGATTATGACTCTTGCATCATGACGCAACTCATTTTTGCAAGGCAGCAATACAAGCATCGTCATGCCTTAATGCTCTGGGAACCCAGTCCCTGAACCAGGGAACACCCCTGTGTCACCAGCCTGGGAGAGCTATGGTAATTATCCGTCAGCAACAACCAAATGCAATAATGAAGTGGGAGAAGAAGAGTTGAAATGAGTTGTCCCAGCATAGGGTTTATATTGGAGGTGGCACAGCTGAGAAATCAGCACGTTGTCTGAGATGATTTCTACTGGTTTTGCCATCAGATTTTTCAGGCTAAGCTTTTGTTCAGCCGATACAGGTGGCCATGGGCTGCAGTTTCTGCAGACTGCCAGCATCCTGCAACTAATGCCACTGGTCAGTGCCCTAGCTGAGACCATCAAAGGGTCTGTTTGAAGGAGATGGAGGGTTCCTCACCCATGAGCTGGTGCATATTCCCCAGGTTCTGCCCTCACTGTGGAGGCAGCACTGCAGAATGCAGACCAATGGGCAATGCTGCTCTAAATCACAGCTTTCAACAGGTTTGCTTGTCTGCCTTCCAGCCAGAAGGAATGGTGTATGGGTAGCTGTGCTGTTCCTGTGGAAGGAGCATCCATGTGTCTGTAGAGCGGCGACAACGAGTGCAGATAAGGCCCCAGGCTCCACGATGCCCTTGCATCAGTGGGAAAAGCCAAAAACTCTCCTCTGGCACATCAATACGCTCTTTTTTTTTTCACTGTGTATTCAACCAGAACAATACAGAGAGGCCCAGATGGAAACCCCTCTGGATCCTCTCTGAGGATGGCTGACTTCAAAGCCTCTCCATCCTCTGTGAAGGCTCTGCTTTTAGAAGCAAGCAGAACACCCAGCTCCCATTCCTGCACAGCTTTTCTCTGCCGACTCTTTAAACCTGCCGTGCGGTGGGAACTTTTCTCTAAAGCTAAAGAATGAAAGGGAAAAAAAAAAAAAACAACAAAAAACCAAACCCAAAGCGTTTTTTGCTAGATCTGACCCGACGTGCTGAGCACTGAGGCTGTGATGGATCATAATGCTGAGTTATTTGCAGCTCGGTGGCTGGCAGGCATCTGTGAAGTCGTCTCATTCTGCGAATGGGCCTGCAAAACAGGTTTGGGATGAAGGATCCCCTTTTAAAATGAAGGACTGTCTGAAAGGAGGGGGTCTGGGACTGCTGATGAATCAAGCTGACCAGAGGGGTTTATGTGAGCGTCCAGGCTGCAATTGACAGCTCTCTCTTTTCAGTGGTGTGGTTATTATACAGCCTCACAACCTTTTTATTGGCTGTTTCTTGTGCTGGTTCTGGTGGAGGTGCTACTTTTGCTTTAAATCTGTAGCAGGAAATTCATGCAAAGTGGAGCTGGGGAAGGCATTAAGGGTTTTCTGGGTATAATAGGCAAATACCAATGGGTGGAAACTTGGAAGAAATATATCCATCTTCTGTGGCAGGTTGTCTCTGTCTGACCCCCCTGTGCAGCGCAGCAAGAAGGGGATTAGGGGCTCCCAACCTGGCTCTGTGACATGGCAGATGCTGCTGTGCTCTCCCTTGGCCTCACAGAAATCCCAAGCTTTCCTCTGCTTCCCTAAAAGCCCTAACAAGTAGGCGTCTGCATACTGGCTTGCTTGCATTCCTCTTCTCTTAAGCTGCACTCTCTCTGTCTGCAAGGTGCAGCAGCCACCTCATTCCATAGAAGGCTATTCAGCTGTCCTTCAGTTTCCCACCAGCACAGTACAGCAGCTTTCCTCCCTGCAGGCCAATACTGGGGAGAAACTCATAGAAGGGGCTGTAAACTGCATTCATTCTGCAGTATGGAAGGAACAGGAGCGTAATACACCTTACTGCATGACAGCTACCCTGCAGCTGCTGAGTGCCAAGTGATGCCACGGCAGCAGTGATGGGGTTGGGGTTGCCCCAGTGTGGGGTTTTTGCTCACTCTTTCCACAAAGGCCAGCAGCACCAGGCACACTTTGCCACTCCACCAATTTGTGGTCGTCTTCCAGCTCAGTTAATTTGCAAGACTTGAAAAGAAGAGGTGATGCACACAAGGGACCTGGCAGTGCTCGTCCCTCCCTGTGGTTCTTGTTCCACCAATGGAGAACAGATCAGGGCTAGGAATAAACATTTGTAAGCAACAGCTATCCTGCTAATTGTTTTTGTCTGAGTGAATACTCCCTCAAGTTACAACACGATCAAGACTCCTTGTCAGGAGAAACTTACACATATGTATGATTCATTGATAAAGCCCTAAATCCTCTGGGTTTAGCAGCAGCAGAATCAGCACAGGGCAAGCACAGACCTTACCAGAACAGCACAAACACTCTGGGAGAGAAATCAAACACTGTTTAAATCCTAGGTGAAGGTTCCTCCACCCAGATCTGCTTGCCTATGTACAAGCGAGGTGTTGTAGGTTCACCTAAATATAGGGAGAAGCTTTGGCCAGTTTTGGTTCTTCATGGGAACTTTCTCAATGGAAATGGCTGAGAGGAATTGGACAACCTGGCTCAGCTTTATGAAGGTTAGGCATACGCTGTGTAATCTTACAGAGCCAACATCAAAACACAAGGCCAAGCAATCATGAAACAAACAGCAGATAGCAATCCCTGCAGGAATTTCTTTGAGAGACCGTCTGAGACGTGGGAGAAGCTTTGTCTGGTTCCAGTCAGGCTGCAAGGCGAAGATGGAATTGCGAGAGAGCACCAAAAACTGTGCAAGGAAAGACAGAGAAGCTCTAAAAAAAGATGTTCCCCCAGCATTATGAGTTAAACCTTCTTAGCACTGTAAATTGTTCTTCTGCATTACGTGTAACTCAAGAATTTCCAACAGCGGGTACTTGTACGTGCCTGTTCACCACATCAGAGCTCTTGGGCTGTGATTAAGGCTGGGATCCAGCAGGTCTGGGTGCCCTTCCAGCTCCTGCCATGGGCTGGCTGTAACTCTAGGCAAATGGTTTTATGTGACCGCTTTACGGGTCTCCTTTCTGTCATCTCTCCTGCCCTGTCTGGATAGACCAGAAGGTCTCCAACTTGAGGTATGTTTTTACAGAACTGAATGTAGTGGGACCCTGACCTTCACTGGAGCAAGAGGGATAACCGTGCATCCACCCAGAAAGCAAACAGAATGAGAATTCAGGCAAACAAAGGGGGAAGACTTTCATTAGAGAGAGCACTGCTTCACACGCCAGTCCCATCTCTTTAGATGTCCATCTTCTGAGACTACTGTAGTAACACTGCAGGGAAAAATTAAACGTTCTGTGTTTGCACTAAGTTTTTTTCTTTTTTCTTCATCTAAGCTTCAAAAGACTTTTCCCACAGGTGGGGCTCAACATCATTATCTCCATAACAGAAAAGACAAACAAGAAAGCAGAAGCTCACTCCAGGGAGCTGAGATCACAGTTTTCTGTGGTAACCACAAACCTTGAGCAGCGCCGATCTGTATGCCCATGTTCAGGAGATCCTGAACTCAATGCACAGCCCCAAACTTTGCAGCATTGTACAAACCCGGTCACAACTTGAAAACTGAGGATATGGGGCTTCAGTTCAGCTCCTGCTGAAAGCCAGTGCTGTGATCAGGTTGGGTTCTGTGCCCAAGCAAACACGGTCTGCTGCACCACACCACGGATGTGCTTCTATGGGACGCTGTCTGCAGACAGCCCCAATGCAGCAGAGCCTTGGCAACATCAGTCCTCCACTAAACCCTTCCCAACCACCTCCCTTGCATCCCAGGATTATATTGCAGCCACGATTTTAGGAGAGAGCGTAGGATAGAAGAAGCTCTGTAGTGACACTGAGTTCCATTGGAAAGATAATTGGGGGGAAAAAAAACAAAAAAAGCAATTAGAGAAGTGTTATATTACCTCTTTCCCTGCTTTCTCGATCTCCACCGTCACCGTGCTGTGGTTCTTATGCTCCTGGAACATGCAGAGGTAGCAGATGCACATCTGGTCTGTCTGACAGAACAGCTCCATGGTCTTCCCATGCACAGGGCATTTTCTTGCTTCGAAGTCCCTGATGGGGTCGAGGAGCTGATGGTCCCGGAAAGCTGCTCCCTCCAGATGGGGCTTGAGGTGCAGCTCACAGAAGGAAGCCTGGCACACCAAACATGACTTGACGGCCTTTTGCTTGTTATCGATGCAGGAATCGCACAGCACATCCTCCAGCTTCACCCTGGGCCGTGAGCCAGCTGCTCTGTCAGGCACCTTGTTGAAGGTGGGTCTTCTCAGGTCTCCCGTCTCCACCAGAGGCAGGGATGGTTTCTTCATGTCCCCTATCTGCCCGCTGGAGAACAAGGGCTTCCTTCCTTCCCCTTCATTAGGCAAGAAGCTCTTTTTGGAATCCAAGGAGAAGAGGGACTTCCTGAGGTCGCCCTTGTCTGCAAAGGAGAGTGGGGTTCTCCTCATGTCTCCTATCTGTCCGCTGGCAAATGGCATCTTCTTGGAGTCTGCTGAGTCCATGCTGAAGTAGGTTGATCTCTTCTCATCGGACGACTCCACAAACTGAATGATGGGCCTCTTCCAGTCACTCCCAGAGAAAAGGGAGCTCTTGATTTGTCCGGTCTCCAGGGAGGTACCGCCAGTGCCCTTTATTGGCTCTTTCTCGCCTCCGCTAGGATTCGTCGTCTTCTTCACTTCTTCATCCTTTTTGGGGGCGGACGGACTCTTCACATCCTCTGGCTTCCCAGCAGTGCCATTTGTCCTTGCTGCACTCCCCGTTTCCATCGTCTAACCAGGGTGGGTTGGCTTCTTGGCTCCTCGTCTCTGTCCTGTCCCCCCGTGCTGTCCCCCGACCCCTGGAAGCAGCTGTGGCCGTGTGCCTGCCTGCTGGCCGTCCCAGTGAGGAATGACGGGGGAATGCAGGGAAGCTGTTTGCCCAAGTGACGCACCTGGAGCTCCTGCAAGGAGGAGGAGATGAGCTCTGGATAATGCTAGGTAGAGGCAGGGAGAAAGAAGGAAAGAAAGGAACAGACGTTACCAGGGATCAGAAGCCACAGCTGTGCAGTTAATTATACAAGGCGGTCCACACCCAGGAACATTCTTGTCTAACCAGGTTTGGGAGGAAGGGCTGTTTATATACATAGAAATGCTCGGGGAAAAAAAAAAAAAATAAAAAATCATTTTCATTAAGATGCAGTAACCAGTTCGACCGCTTGTTTCAAAAATAATTTTGCCAGGAGCTGAGGTTACCTCCTTGCTGAGATGGGCAGGGTCAGAGAGACCACGGGATGCCGAGGATGGGTTTGTTAACTGGGTCATACACATGCACAGAAATAATTATGGTCGTCAGTAGAATGAACGCCTAGAATAAAGCATTCTTAAACTGGGTTCCCCCGAGGGCTTGCTGTATTCAGTAGAACAGGGAGGAGAAACATGGGGATAATACCGGGTTTAAAAGACCCCTATTATCTTTATTTTGATGCTGATGTTGGGTTTGTGCGAGATCCATCTATCTACACCTGGAAACAACCAGTGCACACATTAGAAGAACACAGCTGACCCAAAATAAAAGTCAGCCAGGGTTGTGTTTTCCTGCAGGCCGTGTGAACCCTACTTATGTGACAAATGGAAGAGCCCCCAGTGTCCATTTCATTGCATGTTCTCAGTGAAACACAGGTTCAAGTGCTCCTTCTGCAGTTCCTCCCATAAACATGCACTGAACTGAGAGACGTATCTGAAAGATTAAGTATTTTGCAGATAGATGGCCAAAAATGCTTCTTGCAAGAAGAAAGAACTGCGAGAGAGTTTGAAACGTACACATTTCTCCCTCCATTAGGCATATTCCTGGAAAATGATGAGCTATTTTATCCAAAAGAAATATATTCGATTGTCATATCAAGCAACTTTGGTAGTTTCTCTTCCTGTCTTCCCTGGCTTCCCCTTCATTTTCCATTTCCCCAGTGAGAGGGCACAGCGGAAGGGAGCAACAGCAAAATTATTTCAAAGCTCATGAAATGCTCCTTTCATTAAGGGAAAGGGAAAAAAAAAAAGAGAGAGAGAAGTCCACACCCCATAATGGTTTTTATTCAGCCAACTGGAATGACAGATTTCAGAAGAAAAAGGCCCTTTATCAGCGCTGCTGAATTCCATCAAGTTCAAAAGAAGGAGGTGGACCCTACACTCATTTCGTATCAATGTAGCATAGATTATACCCTGAACTTCAGTGAGATGGCTCTGAGATTAACATGCAGGCTGTAAATTAACCCAGCCCAGTATTTGATTTGTGCTTGATTTGATTTTTGCAGGGTAGAATGGTGTCACGGGTTGAGAATGAGATTATTTTCTTTGCTGTAATCGTTTCTCATTGGGAATCCGGAGCAAAACCACTGTTGGAAGAGTGCTAAGCAGCAGAGGAAGAATCCAGGTCTGTGTTTTGCAGCTCTCTTTTAGGTGTGGAGGAAATGGAGGTGCAACCCCAACAGGAACAGCGTGCATTTTGGATCTGATATGAGACACCCAGGAAGCACCTGTCTTTTAGATAAGGTTAATCAGGGCTTTGTCCATGCAAAAATGAGAGGAAAGGGAAGAGGAACGAGAAAATTATTCAACTGAACTGCACTTAGAACCTTATTCAGCCCTTTTTACTGCCTGTGTGTAGTTACGGCTCGTCCTATGTGAGAAATAATTAGGTATACACTGTTGGTTTGGGGTAGCAGTCGATGGGAAAAGGCCCCATTTCGAAGTCCTTTCCAATGGGCAGCTTGTTGTCAATGGGAACACAGTGTTTCTTGGCTCAAAAGCCACTCTCTGAGATAGGAAAGGGCAACTCTGTTTTTAAAGAACAAATCTCCTAAAAGCAGGAGGTTGGCTGACACACATGCATTTCTTCCTCCTTGGCTTCTCAGGCTGAGCTGATCTTTCTAACATCAACAGCCCCGTAGATCTCCAAGTAATTAAAGATACCAGAGGGTGGAGGCTCCTGTTCTCACGTGTACAGAGAGGGCTCAGCAGGGCTTTTCTGAGCCAGAATTAATCATTAAGAAACAAATAGTATCTCTATGAAGAGATCTGGCTTGGAAGAGGAACGCGTTGGTTTCTCTCGCCTTCCTGACTCTGTGTGAAGGTTTTGGATGAGGTATGGCGGAAAAAAAAAAGAGATTAAGGGCTGAACTTCGCCATCATGGGTAAATCAGTGAGTTTAATGCAGTTCTTCCAGGCAGACTCAGCAGGAACTGGGCTCAGTACAAGGTTTGTTATCAGTTTTTGAGTCCATGCAGAGGTGCCCATCATCTGCAGCAAGCAAGCATGTTTATCCCTATGGTGCACACAAGGAATGCTCCCTATGCAATGCCACTTTCACCGTTTCCTCTTCAGCTCCAGCTCTCTCCACAGCATCCCACATGCCTGGCACTAGTGCCTCGGGCATGTTCTCCCTGTAAATACCTGTGAAACCACGGCAGGCCCGTGTCTGACCAAGGGCAGCTTGGTGCATCTCTGTGGCTGCCATGCAAACTGCAGCCCAAGGCCAAGCCCACTCTTTCCCCCATCATCTCTCTACATCTCATCACACCTCCTCGTGGCTTTTTGTTTGGGTTTGGGTTGTTTTGTTGGTTTTTTGTTTGTTTGTTTGTTTGTTTGGCATGCAAACAAATTGCTCGCGGATGGGACCCACCTCTCCTTTGTTATTTCTGGCTTATGCTGGAAAATCATTTTCACGCCTGTCTGAAGCTTGAGGGGTGCACAGTGGCATTCAAGGGAGAACGGGAGGGCTGTTGGGGCATAAGGGCAGCTTGGGAGTTGAGGTATGCTCCATCAGATACTTTGTGCTTTGCTTCCCAGCCGTGTTTGGAACACTTGCAGTCACACACCTCTATTTCAGGCAATCAAGGATGAAATACAGAGCGGCCCTCTCCATATTTGCACCTCCCAGAGCGTGGCTCCTGACTTCTCTCCCATGCATTCACACCCGTGCAAGCAGCAGCGATGAGTTTTGTGCCGACCATCCCTCCGTCTCCTGCGGAGGACCACTGCCTGCTATGTGCTGCACTGCATCGGGCTGCTCACACGGTGCCCATGTCTGCGCCTCTGACTCACCGCATCCACCCACGTTTGGCATCCGCAAGCACCTTTCATCTGCAGAACTCGGAGAGCTTTTCAAAGGTTCACAAATTAAACTCGACAACACCTTTGCAAAATAGGTCGGGGTGGCCAACCCCGAGGAGCAATTATAGGGGAACTGAGGCATGTGCTGTTGAACCAGCCGAAATCTTTTCAGGGAGACTGAAATGTGTTTTTCTGACATTGCTGTGCCGCTTTTTTGCCTCCTTGCTCAACTCTCCTCACGTTTAGTAACTGGGACACCTAAATCCTCCCTTTTTTTGTTGTTGTTTTTTATTACGTTTCCTGATCCTTTTGTCCTTGCTTTCAATTTCATTCCTTCCGCTGCGTATACACCCTGGTAGATCTGGGCGGTTCATTGCTTGTGCTGAAGAGTTTGAGCTGTGCAATGGCTGCACAACCATCGTCAGGAGTAGCTACTGACAAAGAAGATCTCCCTTGGATGGGAGAATATGAACAAAAAAATGGGTTCATTTCAATCTAAATAGAACAGAAACAGTTACGCCAACCCCGAGGCACTCCTTTAGATGGCTCCGGAGCAGAGTTTCAAACATCGATGTCAGATGAAGTCACAGAGAGCCATGAGAATTGGATCACCTGTGATTCACCAGCCCCAGTTCTCACAGCAGCTCTGGCCAAAGGAGGAGCAGGGAGCCTGGCTGTTATTTGCACTGCTCAGCGATCCCTTTCACATCCCATATACCTTCTGCTTTGCATAAGATAAACCCACAGCTCAGGAAATGCAGTGCTGAAGCGCACACGGGCTGTCCCTGCTGCAAGGAAGCCCAGGACACTGACCCATCAGGCGTGAGCCACCACCACCAAATGGGCATTTAGCAGCCCCTGGTGCAGCAGCAGAGCAGGCAGAACGGGTTCAGGGCTTCGTGCTGCTTTCACATGCATCAGATTGCAGTGACACACTGATAGATCAGGATTGCTGCCCTGACACAGAGCAAATAATGCTGCAGGTGTGCATAAAGCTGAGCTGCAGGTATGACCAGAACTGAGACCGACACGAGATAGAACTCAGTTTATGTGGCCTGAGTTGAGATCTTTGTGAAAATTTGGGCTTGCTGCTTCTACGTCATTGGCTGTGTGTGTCATGGGTGATGGAGGGAAGAAAGATGGGTCTGGAGGACCCAGGGCTCTGAGGGTGCATTGTCACCTTATGGGCATGGTGAGACAAGAGCTAGGAGATGCAAAGACTGAGATTTTTTAGGGCACCTGAACATAGAGAATCACTAAGGTTGGAGAAGACCTCGATGACCCTCAAGCCCAACCCATCCCACCGTGCCCATCACCACATCCCTCGGTGCCACATCCCCACGGTTCTGGAACACCTCCAGGGATGGTGACCCCCTCACCTCCCCATTCAGCTGTGCCAACGCCTCGGCAACGTCTCCTCCGTGCAGACCAGACACAGGGCTCAAAGCAGGCCCGCAGGCTATGAGCTGGACCTTGGGGAATCTTAATTACAAGCAGGACACGAACGCCCGTTGTGCAACAGCGATACTTGGGGAGCGCACGGCACAGCGGTGACTCAGCAGAGCAGGAGGGCTGCGGGGTGAGGACATGGAGGATGTGTGGTGCCGGGGGGAGGACCCCTTTCTAGTGGTTATGCTGAGTCCTCATCTCCGAAAAGGCTGAAGGGAAGATGACTACTCAGCAACAAACTCATGCAGAGGACAGGAAAGGGAATACCGGCTGAAGACGGAAATCTATTTGAATTAAAGGACGGAGACAGATCAAATGGGCGTGAATTTGTACATTAAAAAACACAGGTTTGAAATTAGAAGATGATCTTCGGACATCACAGAGCAGAGCTCAGGGGTGGCCTCTGAGACAGAGTCTCGGGCACCGGGTTCCAAAGTGGCTTCACAAGGAGCTTGCTGCAGTCATCAACACGTTGCATAACAGCGCATGGGTGATACTCTGCCTTCAATGTGCTTACAAGGCTTGTTGCACCATGCTCATATTGTTTTTAATTAATTCATTAGGCCCGCGTTTCAAGGCTTCTGCTGGTTGCCTGCAGAGGTCAGGAAGGATTCCTTTCCCCCCCTTCTCCCCCCCCCCTCTTGATGATTAACTTGGTTTCTGTGTCATTGGCTTTCAGTTTTTGTTTTCTCTTCCACCTCCTTTTCACGCGCTGCAGATTGGCACAACCTGAGATGGGGAAGTTTGGGTGGAGACGGTCGCACCTCTCCGGTGCCTGCTCAGCACTAAAGACACCATCTCCAAATTTGGGAAGGACTGTTCCACGGTCAGATTGGCCACTGAGGCTCTTTGCCTTCCCTGGGAGGATGCTGTGCTTATTCTCTTTTGGCTTCTCCAGACGGCGGTCGATGGCAGTTTTTAAAGCAGCTTCAGTAACTGTGAAGATGTGATTCGGTGTTTAATTGCACATCTGAAGTTGGGACAGTGAGGTTCCGTTCTCTCCCTGTTCCAGCTTGTGGTTGCTCTTCTGAAGTGCTTTGGGATCCATGGGAACAAGGTGCTCTGGAAGACATAGATACTGATCGTATAACAGTGACATTTTGTATAACCTTCTGATTTTGGGGGCTGTAGAAGCAGTAATAAAACATTCGATGATTTGCAGCTCGCAGAACTGATATCTGGATAGGCACAATAGGTCGCAATCCTTCCAAGGAAAGAGATTTTGTAATGGGGTGTAGGTGCTAGCATGGTCAACAGCCCCCAGGCTCTCTTTCTGTACTCTTCTATGCTGATGTTCTTGTTTTTCTGATGCTTAGCAGTGATAACTCCTAGCAGAATTTGCTAATTGTCCCCAGCATCAGGAACTACTTCATTGGGTTTAGTTCTCGACTCCACAGTGAGGTCTGGAAGGGACAAATGGAGCTGCTGATGGCTTGGGGCACCCAGAGAAAGGGGGGAGATGGGGAGGGGTAGAGAAGGGCAAAGCAAGGACAGACAGCAAGGAAGGAAAAGGGCAGAGCGTTATTAATAGCCTCCCTACACGCTAAGTACTCTGAAATCTTCTGTATTTGGCAACACTGAGCAAGCTGCCCCCCAGGCCATGGCTGGTCCTTGCACAGAGTTGTGCACGCAGCAATCCTTGCCCTGGCCTGCCCTGGGGACAGAAACCATGGCTCTGTCCCTCCCGAGGTGTACTGCTATGCTATATTTGGATGTGCATGGCCACTGAGCAGCATGGCACAGTAAGGGGAGATGGGGCAACTTCTGCCTTAGAGCTGCTGGAGGGCAGAAGGACGTGAATGTTTCCTCCGCTTGTCCTTGCCCATGGTTCCGTGTGGGGGGTGACAGCAAGCTGGGGGGCTCATGGGATCAGCATCTCCCAGGCTAAGAACATCATCTCCCTAGATCTCTCTTGCAAGAGACTCGGTGGCTTGAGATGCCCTCCATGCAGAAGGCTGAGCTCCTAAGAGCTGCCCTGCCTCCCTTTGGTGCTTGGAGGGCAGAACAGCATGGGGCAATTCAGTATGGTTGGACTAGGCGATCTTAGTGGTCTTTTCCAGCCTCCGTGATTCGATGATTCCCTGATTCCATGGGACCCAGCAAGGCTGGGGGGAAGGAAGAGAGGCTGTCCTCCAAAGAGAGAGGCTTTAGGATGGGTTATTGCTGCGTTCCTGGAAACCCAAGCGCGGGATGAAGGCTGAGTAATGAGGGTAGCACATCGGAAGGGACAGTGAGCTCCAGCTGTCAGAGCAGCTCTCGTTCTGAAAAGCCCCTGGGAAGTTAAGTGGGAAAACATGTTGAAACAAGGACGCTTATTCAGCGAGTGACTGAGCAAGGCAAATATCCGGCGTGTGCGTGCATGTGTCTGGTTTTACTCCCCTCCTTCCCTTTCTCTGTAAATACAGGGAAATAGTAAAGCAGCAAAGAAAGATCTGAGCTAAAGGGGAAGAGACCCAGAAGGGGGACAGCACTAAGAAAGGAGGTGAAAAAAAGCTGGACAGTTCTGAGAGAGACCTAGACAAGAGGGTGAGACCTCTTGCCATAGGTATGGGATAACCACGTGGAGGCAAAGCAAAGGTCAGAGCCAGGCCTGGAGCAGGCTGAGCATCGCCGCTCTTACTCAGCAGTGCTTTGCTCTGCACCATGCCCAGGCTCGCTTGTCTTTGGTCAGCATTATACCTCTGCAGCCCCATCCCACCCTCTGGTTTTAGGGTGGTGGAAAATTCTTGGGAAAGAGCTGCGTCATGCCTTCCTCTTCTGCAGGGGAAATCAGCGGGGTCAGCAAGGTGCTGGGTAGGGCAGTGAGGCTGGACAGCAGTGCAGAGGCTGCGATTTGGTGCTCGGAGTTAGGATGGAGGTGGGAGCAGCGGGCTTGGGAAGGGATTTGCAATCCAACATGCATGTGGACACCGGCCCCAGCTTGCAGAAATGGGAGTGAGTTTTGGCATCCAAGGAGAGCAGTGTCTGGTGGAAAATGTCTGATGTTTGCCTTGGAAAGGATCTGGGGACAGGCTGATCGCAACAGCTCTTACATCACTGGCACTGAGCTCATGGTCCTTCAGCACCTGTTTACACCTTCCAAACCCCACAGCTGCTTGGCAGGACTCAGACCTCGCCTCTTCTTCCCCCCCCCCCCCCCCACCCCCCACCCCACTGTCCCCCTGCTGTCCCAGCTCTCCCTCCTGCCCCTTGCCTCCCTCCAGATGCTGCTCTGAGCAGCAGGAGGGTCACTTGAACCCACAGCCCCCACACAGCAGCCCCCCCCCCCCCCCCCCCAGTAACCAGCTCCACCCTCCAGCTGTCACACTGGGGCCTCTCTTCTTTCCTCCCACATGTCCCAGTGGCACAAAAAGCAGTTTCCCTCTTCCCCAGCACCCAGCAGAGCAAACCTCTGAAGGCTTCTGCAGCTCAAGAAACCCTCACAGCAGGACCTAATGCAAAACCAGCGGAGAGAATGGGCTTCTTGGCGGCACAGCCATGGCCACCAACTTCATCCTTCCCAAGGATGCCTGCCCATCCCATCGTCACACCTTCCTCCCCAGGGCAGGGCTTTCTGTGTGGCCAGCACAGCTCTGTGGAAGCTCTGTCCCCATGCCAGCAGCTGCCCTCAGGGAGCTGAGTGCCCACACCGAGGTGCAGGGTGACAGCAGCAGGGCCACAGCCTGCAGCCAGGCACTGCCATGCACCCCATGCTCCAGCCAGTCCTGCAGAGCCAGGTTAGGAAACACCTGCAGCTGCATGTGAGCTTTGGGAAGCACCCAGAGCCTAGAAGGCCCAAAAGCTCCTGCATTCCTGCATCCCCACCTGGCAGAGGCACAGCGTTCTTCTCCAGCAGCTGGGCAGGATTTGGCCCTCCTCCTTGGTGGTAGAGTTGTGAAAGAGGCTGAAAGGAGATGGGAGATTCCCAGGCAGCTCCGAGATGTGCGCTGGCACTGCGGCTCCACAGGAATGCCAGGGAGTGGAGACGGGAGGAGAGCTGCTGCTTGTTGTGCACAGGCAGGGAACACCTGGAGCTTGGGCAACACGGGGAGCCATCCCTGCTGCTCCGACTGGCTCCATGCATGTGCTGGCTGCTGGTCTTTATTACCTTAATTGCATTTCACTTTGAGGCTCCGTCAAGTCCGAACGCAGCCCCAACGTAGCGTCACGGGGCTGGCTGGCACCCAGGAAGGAAAGCCAAGGGGTTGGAGGAAGATGGGGTGAGAAAGCAGCAGGCCCAGGGAGCTGCAGCTCTCTGGGTACAGGGAAGGGCACTCTCTGCCCTTGCTTCATGCTCACTGCCCATCTCCCTGCGTCCTGGAAGTGGTGCTGCTTCTGGGCGGGCAGGGATGGTGTTGTGGGGTGAGTTCCCTCTGTCATGGGGACGTGTTGGCACCCAGGGCTATAGTGCTGGGCTTGCACTGATCTCATACAGCACAGGGAAATAGAAACAGTGACCGGGGAGGAGTTCCTTCCAGTGCACTTTTAGTGATGTTTTTTTAATCAAGCAGAGCTCTCTGAGCGTCATGGATTTGTGTAGCCAAAGGAATCACTGTGCTGGTCCCATCCTGATGGTGGGCCATGCTCACGATGATGACGGACCCCTGGGCTGACTAGTACAGCCCCACTGGCCACCAAACCTTCCTTTTCCCACTCTGCATCCATAAGTCCCAGCAGTGCCCCTCCTGCAAGCCAGCCCCAGCACCCCATGGCCCATCCCTGCACCCTGTTTCATCCGAGGGGGTGGGGGAGGGGGGTGGAAGCCCAGCTCGGTGGCACACAGGAGGTTCTCATTGCTCCTCGCTGACCTGCACGCCACGCAGCATCCAAATAACCCCCCATAATACGAGCATATAGGACCGGATGGAGATGGGTGCTCTGAGCCTGGCTTTCCCCGCTCCACACTACGGGGTTTGGGGCTGGGTGTGAGCACCGAGGGCGGACAGGGGAGCTCCGGGGCCGCTAGGTGTCCCCCGTGGGCCGTACACAGCTGCGGAGCCCCGAGGGGACTGCGGGATCGTGGGCTGCGGGGACGGCCCGAGAGGGGACGGGACGGGGAGCACCTTCGTGGCTGCTTTCAGGAGGTACCCGGGGCTGGCAGTGTGTCCTTCCTGCAGCTGGGAAGGGAGAAAGAGGGTTACAACAAGGAAAACACCTCGGCTTCCTTTCTGGGTGAAAAAAATAACCCCATCATTGTAGAAATCCTAGCTCTTCCCGTCTTGTTTTTCTGTCCTAAAAGGACCTTTTCTTTAAGCGTCCCGAAAATACTGCACAAGAGTAAATGTTACAGCCTCTGTAGGGTGCCAGCAGGGTGTTTCCAAAAGCCAAGCAGCTTACAGCTCACAGCTTCCCCATCAGCATGCTCACCCCTTATTCAAGCCCCTGCACTATCTTATCAGCACGCTCATTATACCCTCAGAAACACAGTGTAAACATCTCCAGCAAGCTGCACTCAATGACAATTTCCTTGCCAAATCAGCCACTTCCCTGCCTGAGTGATGGCTGTGAGAGAGGGTTTGTGTAGCTGCTGCTGTTTGAACAAGTGAGAAGTAAATACAGCTCCCTTTCTGGGAGCACACACACACACACACACCTGCTCGGCAGAGCTGCATCACAGCAGAGGTAGGAAGGTGTCTGTGGGAGCTGCTCATTAAAGTACTGGCAGCTCATCAGTGCCACTTTGTTCTGTTTCTACCCTGGAATTTGGCTGAGGGAGGCAGATAAGGTTCTGGCAGAGGCTGACAGGGAAGCTTTCATAGCCCCCTGTCCGACAGGCAGGTTGTACATCTTAATGCAGAGGTGGCACAGCATCACTCCCTGGGATGCTGGGAAGGGATGGGGTGTGCTGGGATGGCAGATCTGCAGTGCTGGCCTGCAGTTGGAGCAGAGCACGGCTGTGCTGAGGAGCAGGGAAATAGCAGAGCACTTGCCAGCTTCCCTCCCCCCCCCCCCCCCCACTCCTCCTATCCCTGCTTTCAGCTCTTTCATTGCCACGGCTGCTGTGGATTTTGAGCAGTCCTCGGGCTGTTCTGGCTTGCAACAGGTGATGCAGCTGGATGAGGGCAGAGCGGGGCCTGTCGGAGTTCTTACTGTGCTGCTCTTCTGCATTTCAGCTCCAGCACAGCCCCCTGCTGCTACCCACCCACAGTGACCCCGCTGTGCCAGGAGCACAGGGCAGCTTGGCTGCCAGGCTCTTCTATTCAAAGGAGGAGTGGGGGGGAGGATGGGGAGAAGAAGCAAAGAGCAAGATTAGTCTCCCAGCTGGTAGCAGAGTGTCTGTGCACCAACTGCCGTCTGCCTGATTTCCTCTCCTGCTGCAGGCTGTGCTGCAGACCTTGCAGCCTGCACTAAGCGCTGCATTCCCCCTCTGCTGATCCCTGCTGCAGACCAGGCCGGGCTGCCTCTCTCCCATGAGCTCTGCTTGGATCTCCTTCTTTTCACTCTGCCTGTATTTCACAAAGAGGTATTTTTCCTTCCCTTTGCTGGGTCAGTAATGCCATGCACGGCTGTGAGCAGTGAAGCTCAGCACACCACGTCCTCCTGGCCCCGTGCTGCTGCCATGGGCTGAAGTCATGCACTGAGGATCACAGAGGAGGGTAGAAACACTGGGAGCTGAAGGGGAGGGCTTTTAGAGAGGAGCTCTAATGCAAATTAAAGAGAGAGAGATAAGAAAATCCCCTTGATGTCCTGCATTGATTGCTTTGGTTCGTGTTCTTTCAGCAGTGATGTAATCCCATCATCAAGGCAAATTTGTGTACCCTTCCTGACCCCTGTGACACACTGGAGCAAGGTACAGGTGCACGGCACGCTGTGTACTATCACCCCGTGTCCACATCAGCCCTTTGCACTGACATACAGTTGCACTAACTGCCCGACGGCAAGATTTAATAGGAATGATGACCTAAGCACAGACCCTTGTTTGCTAACTCTGCTTTTTTGGGCTGCAGGAATTAGAAAGAAAAGGCAAAGCCGTGTTTGCTCTGTGCTGAGCCCTGATCTCATGGGAATGCATTGCAACGCCTGCTGCAGTGAGCCCTGCTTTCCAGGCAGAGGATGGTTGGCACCACAGAGTGCAGCGGTGAGGTGAGCACAAACAGCAGCCTTGCTGGAAACTGCTCTGAGATGAGATCTTGAAACAGCTGTGGTTCCCTAAAGGTATAGAAGAGGCAATACAGAGTTTATCCAACCCTCCAAGCCTCGACTCATCATTGCACGAATGGCTTTAAGCTGCACCAGGGGAGGTTCAGGATGGCCATTAGGAGAAATTTCTACTCCACAAGAGTGGTGCTGCACTGCACAGCTGCACAGGGAGTGGTGGGGTCACCATCCCTGGAGGTGTTCCTGAGCCACGGGGATGTGACACTGAGGGACGTGGTCACTGAGCACGATGGGATGGGTTGGGGATCTGAGAGGTCTTTGCCAACCTGAACAATTCTATGAATGCATTCCATGAATCCATTGGGTTGGTAAGGGAAGGAATGTGGGCAGATCCTGGCATCGTGAGAGGGGTGCTGCAGGTTTGTGGGGCACGGGCAGAGTCCTGCAACAGCTGTTAGCCTGATCCAGACTGAGAAAGTGCATTCCTGGGGAAAGAAGGACTCATCTGGCATGTGGTGGCAGGGTGGATTTCTTCACCCAGTGAGGAAAGGGACTGGATTTCAATAAAAGGTGAGGGGCACAGTTCTGAGAAAGCAAGCTTGGATTCAGATTAACAGCTAATTCGATTAAAATGAAATGGAAAGGGCAAACAAAGCCTGCAAGTAAGACTCCTGATTTCAAATAGGCAAATCTTTGTTGACTGAGGGAAATCCACAGGAATGAAAACTGGGCTTAGGAGCTCGGAGAGGCTCAAGGTTTTTCAGAGTCAAAAAAACAAAGTTGGGTATGTGTGCAAGCTGAGGGCAGGGAGAACCTTCCCATGAGGGTTCCAGTCCCAGCGAGCTGAGAAACCACCTCAAAAGGATGCTAACAGCACTCTCAGTGCCTGCGAGGGATGCAGCAACAGGCGGGTCAGGAGGAGAGGCAGTGCTTAGAGGTTGGCGTGTGGAGGAATCAGTGAGGGCTGCCAAAACTGGGATGAGTAATCTTGCAACAGGCACTGAAATAGCCTGCCCAAAGGTCTTCGGGTGTAGAACAGAAAGGGCAAGGAAGGAAGGGGGGATGCTTTGCAGACAGCATAGGGTAGAGATGAAGGAGTGTCTGAATATTGCCTTGGATGGACTGAATTGTAAGTGGAGAAATGGGGCTGAAAGGAGGGCAAGGGTATTTAATACCCTTCCTTGGAGGAAATGGCTAAGTTCATGGTAGAAGAGCTCATCATTTGGTTGGGGGCTGTAGGGAAACATTTCTGACCACTGGTTGTGGCAGAGCAGAGGAAATCACATCAGGATTCGTGAGGGGTCTGTGCCATCTCAGTGTTATATTCAGGGGACTGGTGGGGTCACTGTCCCTGGGGTGACAGCTCTGGGGTTCCAGAGCTGTGGGGATGTGGCACTGAGGGATGTGGGCAGTGGGCATGGTGGGGTTGGGTAGGGATCTGAGCGGCCTTTGCCAACCTTAATGTAATTCTATGATCACGGGGCCAGAGCACCAGATTTCCTAGCTCCATTTGAAAGGGGACGAGATGCTGATGTGTGATGTACGTACGAATGGAGACTGATCTGCATTGTGGCCTCCTAGGATGAATGAGTTGCTTTAGTTTGCTATGATGACTCAACCTCTAGATGGAGGCCGAGAAGAAAAACCACCTCTAGCTTGCTTCGGGGTGAAAGTTTGAGCTCTTTCCAGGAAAGGAGCTTCTCCTGGTGCTGCTCCCATTCCCGGAGGAGGGCTCTGAGCATTGCTGCTGCTCTCTGCCTGCAGCCCAGGCTGCCTCCTCCGCTTCCTCGCTCTCTGCTCGCAGTAACCTGAGTCCGTCCTTCCCCTTTTCCTTACTTCCCTCGTGCTCGGGCTTGCTGCTGAGCAGCCCCGGAGCCAGGAGGGAGGAGGCAGCAGGGAGAGGTGGAGGGAAGGGGAAGGCACAGTGAGCAAAGTGAGGAAAAAGTGAGAGAAAATGCTTTCCCCCCCCCACCCCCCCCCCCCCCCGATTTGCAGAAAATCTCTCCTCTGCCGTCCTTCAGTAAATTTATCCCAGTTTTGCAGTGGCTGCAGCTGAGAACTGCAGGCTGGAAGCAGGGGAGGATGAAAGGAAAGGTGGGAGAGGGCTCATGGATTCCACGTGGGGCAGCACGGGGTCAGGTAGGGGTGGTTGTGCATGGAAGAGCACACCTGCCTCCCTTCCAGCTGCTCTTTTGAGGGCATCTGATAATGCCAAATGGTGGCCAGGTCAGTATGAACGTCCAACTTCCTACCAGCCAACACGTCTCACCTGCCAGGATTAATCATTACATCAAATGCAAAGCTTCCAAAGAAAAAAAACCAAAACCAACAACAAACAAAAAAACCTGAAACAGCACCGGCTGTATAAAAACCTGAATGACTCCACTGGCAAACCGAGCAGAGTGCCCTTTGCTGCCCTGCCCTGCACAGGAGGAGGGCAGCGGTTGGCACAGGGTGCATACATGCTGGTGGCAGGCTTCCTCCCCTTGCTGTACGTTGCCTCTGGGATCTTCCCTGTCGCTTTGCTGCTGCTGAGGCCGTGCTGTGGTGGGGGCCGGCTGTGCTGGAAGGCAGGGAATAGCAGAGTGTGCTTGGAGGTTGCGTTTGGAGCAGAGCCCCTCTCTCTGACCCCACCTCCTTTCCCCCTTTTCTGAGATGCTGGCCTCTTTCAACTGACAGCCCGCTTTCCTGGCAGGCTTGTTAGCTTTAGTTGGAACAATTTCCTTTGAACTCAGCTTGAATTAACATCTCCATGGCAATAGGATCAGGGCTTTGTCTCTCACAACCTGCCCTTCACCCTCAACAAGAGGTCCTTCCAGGAGGTGGGAAGGGAGCACCACCACCTCCTCCTGGGGAAAGGCAGAGGCTGGGAGCACAGCCTGGGGCTCCCCTGGGGAGGGGAAACTGCAGCAGATGCTGGCAGTTTGGAGCTGGGTTTGGGTTAGCTTGCTGCATGGAAGCCAGAGAGTGAGTGTGTGCTGGGGGTAAGAGGAACACAACTTGATTCCCTTCACCATAAACAACCACAAACACAGCTCCCTAGAGTGGGATGTCTCTGGTGCTGAGCCAACACAGTGGAAGGAAAATGATGCTGTACCCAAACTGAGCACTTCCCCTCTGCCCATCCACCTGTGTCCCACAACACCCAGTTCCCCACCACTGCAAGCATCTCCATCTCTACCCCATGTGCTCCTTCACCCCCAGGGCTCCGGGGTCCTGCTGGAGGAACAGGGTCTCTATCAGCAGTCCATGCAATGCATTCATCCAAGCCATCCCCTCCTTTTCCCTGCCGTGTGAAGAAGCCACATGCAAGCCAATGGCAGCACTGGGAGGAAACTGAGCTGAAAACCCAACTGCCCTGCAAGCCCAACCCCAGAGCACCCCTGGCTGTTTGCCCATCACCTTACTCCTCACTGCTTCCCTGCTCCCTTCTTCCAGCTGCTCCAAACCTCAACCTTTGCATCTCTGCCAACCACACATCATCCCCATCACCTGGGCACTGGAGAAAGGACCACTTCATTCCTCCCCACCACGGCCCACGTAGGTCTGTCTGTTTGGCATTAGTGGGCTCTCACTAACAATATGGGTGATTTTTTTTTTCCTCTTGTGGAGTGAAAGGTTGGTTTTGCAGCCAAGTCTGTAGGTGGGAAAAAAAAGAGGCCTTTTTCTTTGAATGCCGGGCAATTTCTTTGAGAGTTGCCTCTGAGAAATCAAATCTCAGTTTCTTTTCTTTTTTGGGGGGTGGGGGAGCTGTAAGCAGAGCAGCAAAACTTCCCTTCCTCCTGCTCCCAAATACCATGCGGATAGCAATGCTTCCAACACCAGGATGGGCCGCAGAGATGGAACCCTACAGTGTCCACAGAGGTTCTGCTGGGCATAAGGTGCAGTCAGGGTCATTGCAGCTGTGGTCCCCAAGGGGCAGGACAAGCTCCTCTGCTCTGTGCCATGCTCAGGTCTGTGGAGCACCGTGATGCTCTGGGGTCATAGAATCATTACTGTTGGAAAAGATCTCTAAGATCATTTGGTCGGACTGTCTCAGGGCCTCGTGTGTTCGGGTTCCTCCTGCCTCCTTCTCCCCCCACAGCACCACTGCTCCCTCCTCCAGCAGTCCCTGCAGCTGGATCGCAGCAGGCAGCTCTCATTCCCTGTTAATGAGAAACTCCTGTACTTTGTCCCTTGAAATGGAGCCATGTTCGCCACGTGACTGCAGGGAAGGGTTTCGGGGAAGGCTGCAGAGGGAAAGGGAAGGCAGGGGGGCTGAGCACCCATGGGTGCTGGGCCAGGGCTGGGCAGGGAGGTGGGAGGAATGTGAGATCTCACCCTGCTGACCCCACGCTGACTCAGCTCTGTCTGCATCTCATTCCTTCATACCAGGAAGGGGAACTCACCCCCACGCATGCCTCCCCCGTGCCCAACCTCAGGCAGGCTCAGCACGCAGGAGGCTCTGTTCTCTGTGCTCAGTCACTGTGAATCATGAACTGGGGGTGGTTTCCCAGAGCTGGGCAGCAGGGTCAGCCCTCACCCGGTGCACCTGGGGCTGCTCTCTCCCCATGGGAGCCCAGGGAAACCCCCACATTGCTTTGCTGGGGCAGCTGGCAGAAGCATCACTGTGCAGGAAGATGACATGTCCTTGCCACAAGCCCAGCTGTGCTGCCAGTGGGGCCACAAACCTGCCCAGCACTGCTGGGGGCAGCTTCTCATCAGTGCAGCCCCTGCACTGTGGGGATGCTGTGCCCTGGGATCTGTGAGCAGGCAGAGCACCGTGCCAGGCACTGCCTCCCTCTACTTATCTTCTCCCACTGGCATAGACAGGGCTGCCCTGACCCCACTGTGACCCCAGCTCAGAAAGGGATTCTCTTTCTTTTGCAACCCTGATCCAAGAGCTGGGCAGGGAATACGTGATTCCTTCTGCACAGCTGGGAGTAGCTCCATCAGTTCAGGGCTGTAGAGTAACTGCTGAAGCCAAATCTCTTTAGGCTTTGTGGTCCTGGAATTTGGCAGAACACCTTGCCTGTTATGCACTGGGGGGAGGACAAAGCTTCCCAGCTCATGCACTGTTGTTTTCCCCCTCCTATGGGGTGGCTGGGGAGGCAGAGCCACAGAAAGCTCTCAGCCAGCTGTGATTTTTCACCAGAATCTGAGAACCCGACAGGAATCAGCAGCTGCACTTAATCATGCCGGGTCATTAAAGTGACACAGCAGCTCTGTAAGGAAGGGGAGCTACCAGCCTGGGGCAGGGGAGAAGCCTGCCTGAAATAGTCAGACACAACATCAGAAAAGGAGATCTGAAAGGCTGAAGAGGAAAATATTCCTGGGAGTCTTGGTGGTGTGCCCAGCTGGTGAGATCTGCGGCTCATGGCACCACTGGGAGCTGTGAGTGGGACAGGACAGAGGGTTACCTACCAGAGTTGGGTTTCTCTGCTGGCCTCGTGCTTTATCAGTCCCCCAGGGGCACTGAACCGAGGCCAGGCAGGGAGGAAAGCTTTTCCTTCACTCCATCCCCCAAACGCCACATCAGCAGCGAGCTGCAGGATGACCTCAATGAGGAACAGATTGTCCCTTGGCCTGCCTCCACCTCCCTGCTGCGGGGATGTCGGGACCCCGAGACGTGGAGATGGGATGAGCTGAGCACTGTGATAACAGCAGCCAAAGCAGCGGGGCTGGGATGGGAGCTGGCATGTGGGGGTTTCCTTCTGTCATCTCCAGCCTCGTTGGCAGCACCCAACGAGAATTTACAACAGCCAAAATTGTGATCAATCGGTGGAGTTGGAAGCATCCCAGCTCTGTCCTGTTGTGTTTGAGCCCCTGGCACTGCCTGGATGCTCCTAAAGAGAAGGATGGAGAAGGCACTGGGAAAGCAGTGGCACAGAGGGGGTGCTGGGCGGCTGCTGGGCTTGTGTTCATTTATGGTGGCTCTGATTCAGTCCTAAGAGCAGTTCCTCTGACTGGCTTCAGAGAGCTGCAGGAGGGGTAGTAGGTTGGACGTTCAGGTTGGATATTAGGCAAGATTTCTTCTCCTAAAGAGTGGTGATGCATTGGCACAGCTGCCCAGGGAGGTGGTAGGGTAGGGTCACCATCCCTGGAGGCATTCAGGAAACATGGGGATGTGGTCAGTGGGCACAGTGGGATGGGTTGGGTTGGGACTGGGGATCTGAGAGGTCTCTAACCTGAATGATTCTATGATTCTATGACACGCTTGGCTTTGCTATGTTGTTGCAAAGACTATTTTCAACAAGCTTTAAAACTACATGAGATGAGATGATACGGAATGCATCTGTCCGTAGAGAAGTGAATTGCTTTTGATTAACTTGTTGCTTGGGTGTTTTTGTTTTAAATGCTGTTTGATGCAGTGGGGCTGTCAGTCCAACAAACTGCCTCATTTTGCAGAATGTTCCAGGAAAGCATGGGAAATGTTTCAAGCTAAATCTGCAAGAAAAATATTTGCATTTCCCTCCAGGCTGATTTGTAACCTAGATTAGATTGCTGGAGTTGGGGGCTTGAGGGTGGGGGGGGGGGGGGGGGGGGGGGGTGCTGCTTTTCAGTAAGCTTCCACAAAATAGACATTTCCCTTTAGTTTGGGGGGGGGGGGGGAGGGGGGGAAATGAAATTCAGACCACTGCAGATGCTCAAATGCCAAATGACTTTCAAGCATGAGAAAATCTTGAAATCCTAAGCATAAAACATATGGCGCTTTGCTTTGGAATGAGATTGGAAGGGGAAAAAGCTCAGCGGTAAAGCTGAACCGAGGATATTTCATTATTCAGAATGATAGGAAAGGGTTTTCTTCTAGCCATAAGAAGAGAGAATTTTGAGCAGATCTGAATGTTTTTGAAGGCAAGCAGCAGCCTTATTATTTATTTGCATTGTGGTCACATTAGGTCAATTATTAACTCGCTCAAACGAAAGCCAAAAAGCTCCTTAGGAATCTATTTCATGTGAAAGTGTGGATGGAAGTGGGAACAACCAAGCAGATTTCTTTCAGTTTAAGGGAAAAACATCAACCGTTGTCTCTGTGTGCACAGATTTGGGACAGCTTTGGACATCCAATATAAGGAAGCAAAATGGGGCCGGGGTGTTCACCGCTGATAGCGGGAGGGGAAAACATCCCCCAAACATGAAATATCTGGAGGATCCGTGTGTCCATATTAGCGCTGTCCGTATTTCTGCCCCACGTGAGCTCTCCCCTTTCGCAATCTGCCATTCACATCCCATGAGCCAGAAGCAATTGTGACTCAGAGCTGTGCTCAGAGCCGCTTTCCTGACCCCGTCTGCAACTGCAGATCGCCCCAAGGCACAGCAGCTCATTAACCTGGGGTTGTTCTTTGTAGCTGCAGGTGGTTTTTCTCACTCCCGATCCCATCCCCATCCCTCTCTCCATCCATTCTCCTCCTGTGGGCCGTGGTTCTTTTCCAAGTGTCCGTTTTATACGTTGCTTTAATTAGTTTTATATCACTCTGTTGTATTTATATCGCTTGACGTAAGCTTCGCGTTGCTTCCATGACATCTTATGCATTGCTGTGATTTTATTTATGGTGTTTCTGGTGCATTTGCATTACTTTCCTGAGATGGATATCATTTTGGCTGGATTTACAGTGTATTTCTTCAGTTAGATTTATATCGCTTTAATTAGATTTATATCTCTTTAGGCTTTGAGGGCTTCACTTAGATTTATAATCTCTCTTTTAGCAGGCTTGTCTTGCACGGGAGATTCGCATCCTTTTCCTTTCAAAGGGTATTGCTTAACTCAACACCAGTGTTGCTTTATCTAGGCTTTGGTCAGCCTCCCAGTTAGGTACACAAAGCCAGAACTCACAGCTTGCTTTCTTTCCCCTTAATTTCCAACAGGATTATTTTACCATAAATTAAATTAACCTCTTCCAAGTCAACACCAGCATGAACGTACTGGAGATCATCTCACCAACTGGATCAAGGAGAGTCCAGTTAGTGAGATGCTGTTCCTATTCCTTTCCTCCCTGTGCAGTGAGCAGCTGTGCGATGGAGGCTCCAAGCTTGCTTTTCCCAGTGCCATAATCAAGAGGCCTCATTGGAGCTGTGCTTCCCAACAACAGCCGCAGAGGACGTGGCTTTGTGCTCCTGCCCAGCTCTGATCACATCAGCTGGAGAAATCAGCTGGAAGGGATCTACATCCATGTGCTTCGGGGTGAAAGCCAAGCTGGGATTGAGAAGGGTCAGTGGGTGTTCCCTGAGGGCTGTTGTTTCAGGTGTTCACAGCAGGATGCTCGGCTGCTTTCCCACTTGGAGGCAATTTGGGGCTCTGTTGAAGGGCAGGATGTGGGCTGGGTGCACTCAGCTTTAGCTGATGGAAATGAATTCCCATTAATCCCTCCAGTCATCAGAGCTCTGTTGGGCAGGGCTGTTGGTTCAGCCCTGAGCTCTCACCCAGCCCAAACCAACCTCCTGGCCCTCTCCTTGCCCAAAACACAGCGAAGCCCTGATGCTTACTGTGTGCCCAACGATGTTACAAGAACCACAGAATCATTAAGGAACCATTGGAAAAGATCACTGAGCTCATCAAGTCCAACCCCAAGCCATCCCCGCTGTGCCCACTAACCACCTCCCCGTCCTCTGCCCTTCCTGCAGCTGCACAAACGAGCATGCTATCTCAATTAACGTGCATCTAATTAGGCCATCAGCATCTCTGGAAGAGGGGCTGCATCTGGAACATGGGCTGCAGAGGTCTGAGCATTCCACTGCCCTCCCCATGCTCTGCCACTGGGCCCCAATCATTTAATTATGCCTGGCTGCTGTGCTCCTCACCCTTTTAATTGCCCCGGACACAGAGCAGAGTGGTAAGCAGGTCAGAGATAGATGCTGGGCATTGTTTTAAGACAAAAAGGCTGTTTTTAAACAGCGTTCAGCAGCTTGCTTTATGTAATTGCTGAGAAAAGGAGGGCATTCAGCAGGGGCAGCGGAGGAATGCTCCAAAGGGATGCTGAGCAGCTCCTAATTAACGACAAATGACTTGGAGCCTGATGCACTGCTGTAACTGTAAGATCTCTGCTGAACGCTGCAGCTGCAAATCCTTTCCCAGAGCTTCAGACCAAGCCATAGGTCTGCAGCAATATTCCCAGGTAGAGCTGGGATTTAGTCAACAATTTGGAGGACTGGGAGAGCAAAACCCAAACTAATTAACTCTCCCTGAGGCTGATTAGTTCTCTGGTGCTGAGATCAACGGGGAAAAAGCTGATTTTTATGTGTTCACATCCCCAAAAAGAGCTGCCCTGATTGAACACTTCAAAAAGCGCTGATGATTCTTTCATGTAGTTTAAAAGTGGGGTTTGGCACGAAAATGAAAACAAAGGATGGGAGATTAAGTAGATCAAGGCAGCACTTTTGGGCCTGATCCCTGACCTCAGTTACACCACTTCTACCTGAAATTAACGGCGGTGAAAATAAGATGAGAAACAGGCAGCGAAGACCCGTGCTTGGTTGGTTTTCATTTTGGAGACTGATGTTGCTGAGGCCATTCTGGATAAGGTGTGTTTTCAGAGCACAACTGAGGTCTGTTTGTCCTTCCCCTTGCACCGCTGTCCCGATCTCAGGCTGTGCAAGTACTCAGCCAAAGTGCTGGAAGGAAAAGCTGCCTGGCTCTGTGTGTGCAGTCCAGCAAGGGAAATAAACCTGATGGGGCCAGGGCAGGGGATGGAAAGCCTGGCAAGCCATAGGCAAGCTGCCCAGGCTGAGGCTGCATGGCTTGGGATGTGTTGGGTGAGCAGCCTGCCCAGGGCACTGCAAGCTCAGGATGTTTCCTGGGGTCCTGCTGTGCTTTGCAGCCTCCTAGATGGACTAACTGCAGTGTATGCCCTGCTGAAAGTGCTGCAGGGCTGTGAGTGCTGCTGGAGGAGCTCCCAGTGATGTGTGTGGCCCCAGGACCATGGGGAAGCCCGCCCAGGCCCTGGTCTGCCACCCTTCCAAAGCACATTGTGCTTTCCAAGCACGGGTGAGATCAGGATTTCATTTTGCTCTGCAATCCTTGGTCTACTTTCTATGAAAGCAATCTAACCTCAAACCTCTTGCACTGAGAAGACAGGTGGATACAAGGCTTTGATGTCTGCTCCATCCATCCCCTTCACGCCTTGACCATGCAGGAGCAACGTCCAATTCATTACACACAGCCTGTTGCATCCCCTTGGAAGAAAGGGATCTTGCTGTTAGTTGTCTATCTAAGCTCTACCTCAGAGGGCACTAAGAACAGCTGGTCCCGAGCACTCCAGCAGGCACTAATTACCCTAACAAGCCTCCCCAGGCCTTGCCCCAAGCACCCTCTTCCCATTGGCCCTACAGCTCCATTTAAGTTCAGGCCAGGAACTGCACCATTCTACTGAGCACCTGGAGCAGAGGACAAGTGAAGGAATAGGGCAGCATTGTCACACATAGAGGCAGCCCTGGGCATGGAGTAGGCTTGGTGGGACAGTGCATCCCCAGGTAGGGGTGGGCAGATAAACCAGGGTTGTGCTGAAGTGGGTCAGCCAGGTGGGAGAGAGGAACAGGACCCTCCAAATGGGAGGGATATGGAGGCTGCACTTCTCAGCAAGATGCTGCTCTTCTGGATGCCCAGTTCCCTGCTGAGCTCCTGGGGTTGGTTCTTAGAATAAGCAGCTCATTCACAACAAACATCACCACTCTTTGATGTATTGCTGGTGCTGCTGCTGTGGTGTGTTAAATCCTTTGGTTTCATGCTCGTAATAAGAAAACTGGCCGCAGAGACTTACTGTAAGTTGATGAGAAAGTAGCAATAATTATTACTCTCTCCTCCATGGGAGGGTAAACCTTCAGATGCTAATGGGCTCTGGAGTATTGACTGATTACTCACATTAGGGTGAAACAGCAGAGAAATGGCCTTCGTTCTTCTCAGGGATAGGGCAAGAAGCATCCTAACTGCACGTGGATGGCTGCAGAGTGTGATTTGGGGCTAAAAGGTGGAGGAGTTTTCTAATATAGGGCAAGGGACAGGACAGGTGCGTTCCTGGAAGGAAAGATGCTGCAGGTATTTACACATGGCCCAGCCTGATGGATGGCGTGCGCACAGCAGCAAGTGGGTGGTGAGCGGTGAAGATGGGCTGGCAGCACATTTTTGTTTGCCTGGTGCATTTGCATGTGGCAAAGGCAGGGCTCTTGCCCACAGTGCCATGTGTGGGATGCTGAAGGACTTCTCACGCTCTCTACTTCTCTTTTTCATCTTGCTAAGGCTCTCAGCTTTGCGGCAACGGCTGTCTGAGGCTGGATCTGAGTGGGTACAAATCCCTTCCTGCTTTTCCAAGGTGCTGACGTGACACCGAACTCCAAGTTTTGAGGTGAGGAAGGGGGAAACGAAGGTTTGGCTGCTCTGTTGGGGCTGACAAAAGCTGCATCCCAGGTCCCAAGGTGAAACAGTGTCAGGCTGTAACCCTCTGCTCCCAAGCACTGCTGGAACGTCACAGCAGAGCATGGAGGGGAACGTTTTCTTTTAACAGCACATTTTTCCTTAAACCAGTTTGCAGGCACGGCTGAGGCATTTTAATGGAAATTTCCTCCCAGTAAAAAGGCTGCAGCACACATACCAGAAACTCTTGGCCCGGATCGTTAACATTCAGTAAAACTATAAGCAACCCAGTGGGAGCATTGAGCTGCGAGGCATGCTTCGTCTTCCTACAGCTCAGCACGCAGATTGAGGGCAAAATATGGGGCAGCCCTTCAGATGTACAAACAGCAAAGTCAGAAGAGGCTGACATCAGCAAAGCATCGGTTTGGCCACCAGGACCTGTCCCACAGTCTTTAAGCTGTGCTTAATCCTTTCGGCTGCCCTTCATGGCCACTTATCTCCAGCCACCCCACCCAGCTCCAGTGTCCTCTGCTGATGGTGAACCTCAGAAAGCTGTCCTCCCCTGTGCTCCTTGGCTGCCCTCTGTATTCACATGGGGGGCCGGGATCAGATCTTCCATTCCCAGGTCACATGCAGGGTCTGTTTTTGCCTCAGTCCCATTGCAGGAGCACAGAGTTGCTGGCAAGGTGTTGGGCACTGGAAGGAGCCCTCTGAGATGGTCTCTTTTCTCATTTCCCTTGCTTTGGGAGGGTATCAGGAGAAAAACCAATCCCATTTACTCCATGCCAACTTTACAGGGAAGGAGAGCCCTGAATTCCCCCTCACACCCTGTGGTCCGGGTACACGGCAGGCACTGCTGAAACCTGCATCCAGGAGCCCACAGCTGCACAGAGGAGGGACGGATGCATCCTCATCCCTGCTATCCTCCAGCATGGACACAGGACTATGCCACACTCCAGTACTGGGCTGCACACTGCTGGGCCCAAAGTGACCCTGGTGCGATGGGGAAGCTGATCCCAGGTTTGAGCTGAGCAGAGCACGGCCCTTCAGACTGGACTTGTTCCAAGGGTTATTTGTGCCCGCTGACCTCACGGTACTTTTCCTTCCAGCCCCTGCTGGGGTCCTCCTGTCTTTTTGCATAATCTCCTCTGAAGAAATAGCAGGAGTGGGGCCTTCTTTGCAGCTTTTGTCCAGGAGAGCCGCCTTGCTGCGTGATTCCACCTTGAGAACCCCCCTCTCTTTTTGTACCGGAGCTGAAACCGTTTCTTTTCTCCCCCTCTTTGCACCTCTTAACTTTCTCTCCTTCTCTACTCTGATTTCTTTGCACCGTTATTGTCCTGAAAAGTATTTTGAGGACACAGTTTGTTCGAAGCAAGGCTGTGATAACGCAAGGGCAACAACTGGAAGCGTGGATTAAAGCGGTGCTTTCTATTTCTTTCTGTGCTTTTCCTCGCAAAGCTCTTTCTCTGAGACCCCAATCCTGCTGCCGCGGTGACCTTTGCATTTGCAGAGCGACCTTTGGAAATCAAAGGGGCCCTTCATCAGCATCTGCCCATCTGGAAGTGATTGCAGCAGTGGATGCAGGGCGGGTTGGGGCCTCGTGGCTGCAGCCCGGAGTGTCCCAGTGATGGGAAGAGGGGCTGAAGTGCCGTGCATTGCATCCTCGGGGTGGGAATACCTCCAGCGTGCTGCCTGGATGCAGGGAGAGCCTCTGCAGCCACGTCAACGCTATTTGATTCACAGCCACAGCGTGTTTAGGGGACTCTGGTTTGCGTGCATCAGTGCAAACCGGAGCATTGGGCTTTGCTGTTCGTGCTGGCCTCCCCGCTCCTTTGTGGATAATTATTTATTAGGGAGTAGAAAATACAAAGAAAGGAGAGCCCAGCAGCTGCCCGGGTGCTGCTGGAGATGCCTTTCCATTCTCCTGACGGAGGGGAGCGGGGCTCGGGACAGCGCTACTTTCTTTGCCTTCGGGCGCTCGCTGCCTTTTTTTAATCCCCTTTTCCCCTCCCTCTCTCCTCCCCCCGCAGCCCAGCTGGGGAGCAGCTGCGGCTCGCACTGGCCCTTTAACGGCGGGGCGGTGCTGCGGGCCCGAGGCTCGGCTCTCCGCGCTGGGGGAGGAAGTGCGGCCGGGGGGCGGTGGGGGGGGGCGAGGGCGAGCGTGCCGCGGGCGCTGGAGGAGCGGGGAGCGCTCCGCACCGCTCCGCCCGATGCGGGACGGGGGCGGCGGCTGCGCGGCTCTGCTCTGAGCCCCGGGAAGGCGCGGTGGGATGCGCGGCCCCCGGCTGCCGGCGCTGCCCGCCCTGCTCTGGCTCGCCTTAGCCCCGCTGCCCGGCCCCGCTGCCAGGGCTGAGCTGCGGGTGCGGGTGCGGCTGCCCGGCGGGCAGGTGACGGAGGAGAGCCTGCAAGCGGACAGCGGTTCCGACTGCATCAGCCTGGAGCTACGCAAAGCCGACGGGGCGCTCATCACTCTCACCGCCGACTTCAGACAGGTGAGGTGGGGGGGCTCTGCCCGCTCCCCGTGCTCTGGGAAGGCGCTCCCGGGGATGCTCTGCCTTCCCCGAGGTGAGGGTGTGCTCTGAAAGCCTGTCTTCTCCCTTGGTCCGGTCGTGGCGAACGACTCACCGTGCGTTCTGCTGCCCGCGGTGATTCTTAGCTGGGAGACCGAGGGCTGCGCTTGGGACACATGAGCCCTGGTTGGGTTTAGCTCGGGTCGGGGCTCTGGTATTGAGTTTTGTGGGATGAGCAGTGGTGACGTTGTTCCTCCTGGGAGAGCCTGGCTGGGGGTCCAGAAGGCAGAACTGGTAGGACAAGGGGTTATGGTTCCAAATACAACAGGGAGCATTTAGACTGAATATAAGGAAGAAGTTTTTTACGGGCAGTGAGGCACTGGCATTGGCTGCCCAGAGAGGTGGTGTTGCCCCATCCCTGCAGGCAGCCGAGGCTAGGCTGGACGGGGCTCTGAGCACTGCTGGAGCTGTGGGTGTCCCTGTTAATTACAGAGAAGTTGCACCAAGCGGCCTCTGAGGGTCCCTTCCAACTCAAACCATTCTACAGTAACCACTTCTGAGGAGTGTGGGCTCCTGTGCATGCAGGAGGAAGGTCCATCTACCTGCAGGGGCTACCAGGTCTTTGTTCGCAGCCTGCATGGAGCACCTCTGCATCTGCAACTCTGTGCCCTGCAGGCAGTCTCACCTGTCGCCTGGGCTGCCTGTGGCGGTGAGGTTGCAGTGGGATGAGCAGCAACACCTGCTCCATGCCCAGCTGAATGCAGCAGGTCTTTTTCTCCCTGCTTGAGCTGAGAGGTGCATGGCTTTGGCAGCTGCAGTGGGGCATGGAGCAGTCAGGGCCGGAGAGTCTGTGTAACGGGGAGAGCTCCAAGTCCATGGTTCCTCCATGGGCTGTGCATGTATATATCTCCAGGGCATCTCTCTCCGTGCTGCATATGGGGTGCGGTTGGTTCCTCAGATGGATGGCTGTTGTCTTTGAGAGCACATGTGTGTGTGTGTTGTTGCCAGCCAAGCACTTCCCATGCAACCTGGGACTGCCAGCCCTCCTCCCAGCTCTCTCCCAGGCCCTGTGGCCTCTCTGCAGGGAGGAGATGCTCACAGAGCCGAAGCTGCAGATCCCACGCTTCTCAGCAGGAGATGAGAGCTTCAGAGCCAGCACAGCAGAGCTTAACAAGCTGGATGCAGCGAATGTCCTGTTGCCCAGGGATGGGCTGTGTGCTGCCGTGTCAGTGGCCCAGCTGTCCAGGTGGCACGGCGATGTTATCTTGTTCCAGCCCTCTGCTCACACTGTTTGCTCTGGTGGACTTTGGCTTGTGGCAAGAGGAAGCTCAAAGCCACGAGGTAGGCAGGAGTGGTGCCCTGACCCATTGAGAACCTTGGAGCCTTCTCCCGAGGACTCCCCTGGTGCCTCTTTCCCTTTTGGTGGACCTTTTGGGGTCCCTTTGATGGCCTTCTGGTGTCTGCAGAGATGTCACTAGAAATCATGCTGACTTGGGACAGCGTGCACGCCAGCACGCATATGGGGAAACAGTCCCATGGCTCTTGTGGGGGGGAAATAAATTCCAAGAAGACATGGCACACCAGGAGGGCTTTTAAGCCTCCAGATTGTAAAACTGCATACCACAGTGCATTCCTGGCTGAGGGAATTCCAGACTGTGCACAGAGCTTTAGGTCGGTCCTTTGGGGGTCTGCGATGTGACATGGGGAGCTCTGATGTCCTGAGCTGTTGACCCTTCCGGCTCTTTTCACTTGCATGCGGGGTCTTGCCCTCAAATCTCACCTACAAACAAATGGTGTGTGTGTTGGCTCTTCTCCTGCTCTCATCCTGTTTATAGCTGAGCTTTTCCTGAGGACAGTTTCTCTGAAGGTATCTCTGCCATTAAGTCCTTAGCTCCATCCATGCCTTCGGCTCCTGGTGGAGATGCACAGGCAGCGCTCCCTGGAAGCTTTGCAAGCAGCAGCCTTGGTGCAGCCTGTTCCCAACCTTCAGCTTTAGAACAGCGAGGGACAGGCTGTCTCTGTTTCATGGCTTTGCTGGAGCAAAGCTGAAGAAAGCCAACAAGATGTGGAGATGAATGCATGGAGCAGTGAGTAACGATGTGAGCAAGCAGCTGCCTGGCCAGGCATCCCCTGCTGACCTGTTCCCCTGGCTGCACGCAGGCATTTCCCTGTCCTGTGCTGCTGCTCATCCCTCCAGCATGACACAACTTCTCTTCTCTGGAGAGAAGGTCTGCAGGCTCTCTGTGAAGGCAGCTGGGGTTATAGAGCCGGGATTCCTAAGCTGGATTGTGTGGTCGTGCTGTGGTTGGGATGCTGGGTTTCTGCACAAATGCTTTTCCACTTCTCTGGCTTAAACTGCAGGGGAGCAATCCAAAGGCAGATCTTTCTTTCTTATTTTTTAATTTTGCTGACAAAAAGTTGCTGTTAGACCACGGGCTGGAGAAGAAAGGAGGAGCAGTGAGATCATGGCTCAGCTCTCTGCTCTGTTGGAAGCCGAGTGGGGCTCAAGCAGTGCTCCAGAGGTCAGCTTTGCCTTTCTCTTCCACCCCTCCAAAGCTGAACCTGGAGGAGTCGTGTCCTCAGTGCACACCACGGTGTTCTCCTCATTCCTTAAGGCATTGCTCAGTGAGACCCCAACCCGGGACTTAATGCACAACAGCAAAAACCCATCTCTTTTCTGGCAGTGTGGAAGGATGTGATGAGAACAGTTCTTTGCCAAGGCACAAAATTTATTGCAGAAAGGATGGAGGGGAGACAGCAACTCGAAATGTTGTGTCTGATTTCAAAAACATGACTGTGCCAGCTGTTGAACAGTGGCCTGAGAACAAAGTGGGTGGTTCTAACCCAAGGTCAGCACGAAGATATGGAGAAGTTTCTTTTTCCTTCTGATTGCTGGAAAAAAATGGTGCTGGAAACACAAGGGGGAAGGCATGGCTACTGGTGTTGTAACCCCTTTGCTGCTGGTCCCTTTGGGTTCCTTTGTTAATAAAGTTGAGGTCCATCCTGTTAGGTGCTAAAGGACCAGGGGATGTAGGAAAGCATCCATCCAAAGATGGCACCTGTAAAATGTGGAAAGCTGCCTCTTGCCCTCTGTAGAGATAGCAAATATATGTATCTAAAGAGAGTTATTCCACGGGCAGGATGAGCACGCTCTAGCTACAGTGCTAATGGGATGAGTTAGAAAGAATCATCCAGCTCCGTTGCTGTGCTTCACTCTCGTCTGGAGTACCTGGTGCTGGCTGCTCATAGGAGGAGGTTAGCAGGCAGGATGGACCAGGGACCTCCAAATTGTTCTGTTTTCCTAGCAGAGCTCACTGAACGTGTTCACTGCTCCCCACTGGGACAGATGCTGCCAATGCCTGCTGTTAGATAGCAGGGGTCTTCCGAACTCTCACTGGGAGGGATTGGAGCAATGTTGGGGGAGAGCCGAACGTGCTGGGGTGTAATGAGGTGGCTGAGAATGCTCCTTTGGTGGAGCTGATGGCTGAGTGCGGGGCAGTGGCTGTGCTGCATGCAGTGGCTGCAGGAGGAGCTCTGCCCTTTGGTCTCATACAGCCCCAGGCATGTTGCTGCCGGGGCGGGATCTGGCTTCAGAAGTGGCTTCTAAGAGTGAGCTGTCTTTGGGCAGCCCTCACGTGGCAGTGCCAAGCATGAGGATGCAGAACTGGAGAACTCTCCCAGCATTCAGGGTGCAGAGCTTTAGGGTGGCTCATCAACGTGCCTTCTGGTAGAAGAGGGGGTTAAACCATAATCCCCTCTTAGCAAGAGTAACTCAGCTGGCTGGCCCCCCAGCGTGGCTGCAATAACACACGCTCTGCAGAGCTGTGCTGTACAAGCAAAACAACTTTCTGGCCAGCTCTAGCAGTTCCCCAGGGCTCTGCTTGCAGGGCTACGACCACAGCAGAGGCTGCTGGCAATGGGGGAGATGTGGGGCTGGGGGTGCCTGGTGCCCCAGCAGCAGCTTCCCTACGCCTGTGCCCCCCACCCTGTGCAGACAAAACCAGATCCTGCAGCAGCGCCGATGTCCCTGGGGGTGAGAAGTTTGGCAGGAACGCGGAATGGGTTGGGGGGAGGAAAGCACTGAAATAATTTATTTCCTTGAGAACTGGTTTGCTCCACTCCACGTGAAGCCGAGACGCCGGGCTCTGATCTGGACCACACAGGCTCGTATGACTCTGCAGGATCCAGCTTGGAAATGGAGGTGGAATTGTTCCCATACCCCAGATGGCAGCCCCTGGAGGAGCTGGTGGGGGTCAGAGACGGGAGGGAGGAAGCTCTGTGATTTCTCTGCACTTCCATGCAGTCTAACTCTTTGCTGGAAGTTGCTTCCATGCGTGCAGGGAACTGGCTGTGCAGCTTTTCTGTCTCCTTTAGGGATGAGGAGCTGCTCTCCCCGTGCCCTGCGAGGCTGTGGTTCCCCCAATGCTGCAGCTGCAGAACTGGTTGTTCCTTGGTGCACCACCGTCCTGTCCAAAGCCAAACAATAGCTGTAACTGTACCCGGGTTGGGGCCAGCCGTTCCCAACGCCCCCGTGATGAGTTCATCCGGAGAGTCCCTGCGTTGCAGAGGCAATGCTCTGTTGGGGCTTGTTCCCTGCTGGGAAATTTTGCAGAAACCCAGAATTCAAGGTGCACTGGGTTGCCTTGGCTGGGTACCCACCTTGGCACCGGTTCCGCCTGCTCTTCCTGGTGGGAACGAGGTGAGGTGCCTGGGGAGGGAAGGACTCTCTGGGAGCAGGAAACCCTTTGGTGGCTCTTTCCACGTGAAAAGCGTGGCATATTTTTTGGTGTGAGAAGCTTCTTGCTCTGTCAGAGCAAGGGCAGGGGAGAGCAACCCAAGGAGCCCTTGTTGGGTTGGTGTGTTTCCAAGGAATCCTTTGAGCTGAGCAACTGGAGGAAGGAGGTGGCCAGCACCCTGGGGACACAAGAGGCACATCCCCTCCCCGGGGTCTCTGTGGGTTGAAGGTTTTGACCACAGCAGCGTCAGCAGGGCTGGCGGAAGGCTTGGTTGAGATAAGGATCTGCCTTTGCTGTTTGATGTACGTGGGCAGCCGGGCGCGGAGGTTCTGATTCAGCGCAAGGGGCTGTGATGGGAGGTGGGGAGCCCAGGGGCACGGGGAGAGATGGGAGGAGATGAGCTGGGAAAGGAGAACCTGGGGTGGAGGAAAGGATGGGTCAGCATCCGCTTCCCCTCCTGCCTCTCCATTTCCCGTTGGTCTTTGCCGTCTTCCCCCCTTCTTTCTCCTCCAGCTGTACCCTCACTGCAGATCCACTTTTCCATGCTTTTCTCCCCATCCACCCATCCCTTACCAAGAATTTTTGCAGGGCTACATGGACTCTGTTTCTCAACATCCTCCTATTTTGCAAAAATCACCCCTAAGCTGGGAAGTCCCACGCTGTCATTCATCTCCTGTGTCCACTTGAGGTTTCCGGACCTAACGCAGGGCAGACCTGTCCCTGTCTGCTATTCCCAGATCCAATGCTGATGGTGCAAAGTGAAGAAAAGCTAAATCTGTAGGTGAAGAGGAGATGCCAGGATCAGGCACTGGCCGTGCATCATGGGAGAACAGCACAGCTGGGCCAGATGCAGCGATGTGGCTCCTTCTGCAGTGTTTTGGGGGGGGATTGTCCCCATTAAAGCTGTAAAAAAAAAAAAAAGAAGTTATGACTCAGCAGCTGTTGGGGTTTTTCTTGGTCAACGTCAAGTTTGAGATGTTTTGCTTTCTTCTCATTCTCCCATTGCACTGCGTCAGCTGTAACCCCAGCCACGTTAAACAAGCCTGACTTGTCTTTTCTCATGGTATTTTTGCTTTCCTTTAGATTTTATTTTTTTGTTGTTGTTGTACTTAAATGAAATGCCTTCAGATGCTGTTGTGAGACCCTGGAGAACCCAGCAGCTTTGAGCTCTGCTGCTGCCTCCCAGGCTACGCTGCGCTCTCAGATGTTTCCCATGTCTGCACAGAGGTGTCAGTCAACCCAGGAGCACTAAAGGCAGTGATTAAAACACCCTGGTGTTTGTGGGCAAAAGCAATCGGTATCTCTTTCTTTCCAAATCCCCTTTGATTCCTGCTTTTGCACTGAGTTTTCAGCACAACAGATGCAGCCAGCAACGTCTGTTCCTCTGTCCTGGGGAGGGAAGCGCAGTGCTGATGGCAGCGGTTTCAGATGCGTGCTGAATTGTGTATCCTTTTGTTTTGTGGACAGAGAATGGTGGCCTGCATGACCTGGTGTGGAGAAAGCCTTGGAGGGAACGTGGCTTGGAGCCACAGAGAGGCCTCCCTTCCTCTTGATCAGGAGGGCTGGAAGAATGTGACCTGATGGCCATACAACAGGGATGCCCCAAGGGCCAGAAGGCAGCACCTTGGCTTAGCTATGTATGTGAGATGCCAAAAACTATTGACCAAAGAAGGTCAGCTGCAGCTGATCGTAATGGATCCCTTCTGGCTTTAACAATTCATGACTTCCATTTCTGTTCCACGTGCTGTTGGCTCCAGAAATGAGTAATTTGTTCTCGGAAGTTGGGACCGCTCATCCGGAGTGATGACTGTGTGATATTTGTTGAACAAAAGTAGGTGCAGGTTTTGACCGTGTTGGATCCCAGCTTGTCAGTAGTTTGTTGGCCGAACGAGGACTTTTGCTGTACGGAAGACCTGGGATATATTGAGTTGATGGTGGATGGGAGCCGTGACCATCTGCCCCCAGAGGGCTTTGGTTACAGCTCATAAAGTTTGTACCTTGGAGGGAAAAAATGGGCCTGACTTGGTACAGAGCATGGACTGGGATGCAGTTTTGGAACTTTTTGGTCCCTGTCAGGCTGTTGCTTGGAAAAAGTCCTCCAGTCCCAGTAGTGCTGGTGCTGTTGCACAGTGCAGTGTTGGGTCTGAGCGTGTCTCGTCCTCTCACCCGTTCCACCCTCACCCTTAGGCTTTCCTGCACATGATGTGCTTCCTCTCGTCCCTTCCTCTTGCCTTCTGGTCACACACTGGGGCCCTGAGCAGGACAGACCACATTACAGAAACTAACAGCACCAATGAACTGGTTTAACACTGCTAACAATTCTGCCTGTGTGGCGTGGGGGGTCTGCATGCTTCAGCTGCTGCATTAACATGGTTTATTCCTTTACACGCTTGAAGATGAAACACTGGGATGCACTTTTCCCCTTTAAACTTATTCTCCTGAGACCATTGCAGCCTGGTGAAGTGAAACCTTCATGGTGGCACTTGGTGCTGCTTTACATGAGGTCAGTGGCTTTTCCCCTGGAGGGACATGGAGCCAACATGGGGCTTTTCCAGGCTGATGGGTGAAGGAGACAGCCTGGAGCAGAGTGTGGGCATGTGGCAGCCTCTGCCTGTAATGGGAGAATCTTAAGGGGGTGGGTTTGAAGGCAAGCATCTTCTGCTGGGACAGAATGAGCTCCTTGGAGGCTCTCCTCCCTGCTTGTTGAAGGATGAGCCCCAGCTGTTGCTTGAGGGAGCACGGATGTGGGGTGGGAGCTGGCAGCAGCCTGTCCCTGCTATGCTGGGATCGCCAAGCAAATCCTTACTTCTTTAGACATCGTTACTGCACTGCAGGCCTGGGTGGGATGGAAGCTGGGAGCAGACCCCTGTGCTCAGGTTGCAGAAGTATGGGACCTTTGACTCTGTTCTTTGGGCTGGAGCTTTCTGCAAGATCCTGCCTTCTCCATCCACCCCTTATGTGCCAAAGTCCTCTGACCCACCCCGTGATTCTTTTTCTTTTTCCACTTCTCTCTTTGTCAGGAGGTGAAAATCTTCCGTGCCTTAATCCTAGGGGAGCTGGAGAGGGGCCAGAGCCAGTTCCAAGCGCTCTGCTTTGTCACACGGCTCCACCGCAACGAGATCATCCCCAGTGAGTCCATGGCCAAGCTACGACAGGTAGGAGCCAATCCCACCCCCCGTCCATCCTGGGTTGCTTAGAGCTTCCCATGCAGCTGCCCCATGGCTGAGCTCTGTTAGGCCCACCTTTGACCTCCCGTCCTACTTAAGGGGCTCAGTATTAAGCTAATGTCATTCGTAGCATCGATCTCAGCCTACTAATAAACCAGCCAGAGGCCTGATGTAATTTGGGCCGTGTCAAAGGGTGAGTGAATGCCTAGAGCTGTCACCGTGAAATCCCCTGCTCAACAGTGTCCACTGAACTCATTGCTGATGTGAGAGCATCCATCTCAACAAAGCACTGATAAATGTTCCCAGGTGAATCAAAGCAGTAATAAACTATCGTCAGTTTCAACATCACCAGGAAGTTTCTAAGTGCCTTCCACCCCCCCCCCCCCCCAAGAAGGGATGCAGGTGCACTTACAGGGGAGCATCCATTTGCACTTCTTCCTATGTTGGCACAAAATCTTGCCACGCTGCAAGGGATCATTTCCTGTAGCTGGGATTCAAGTTGTTCTGATCTCATCCATTGCAGAAGAACCCCAGGACAGTGCGGCAGGCAGAGGAGGTTCGGGGCCTGGAGCATCTCAGCATGGACGTAGCTGTCAACTTCAGCAAAGGGGCCCAGCTGAGCTCTCACATCCACAACGTCTGCGCAGAGGCCAAAGAAGCAATTTATACCCGTGAAGAAGATGTCAAATTTTGGCTGGAGAAAGGTAAAAGTTTCTTTTGCTGGGGCTGGACGTGGTCCCATCACTGAGCTGGCACGATGTTGTGCTCTGTGCTGCCAGTGGTTGGCATGGAACACTTCAGCTCCTTGCTTGCTGTTGCATGGTCGTGGTGTGTGCACGCCACGCTGCACTCCTCTGTTCCTTAGCACGTTTCTTCTGTAGTGCTGCTCTCCTCGTGAACCCAATTAGGTGTTCTCAAGGCAACCTTCCACCTGGTCCATCACCCAAAAGGGATGCATTCTTTACATTCTTTATGTCTTTCGGCTTGTTTTCCCTACTGCCCGTTCTCCTACGCTTCCCATCTCATACTCATGTTGAACACCCCCTGGCAGTGACCTCCATCTGCCCTCAATCTCCTCCTCCACCCCAGGGTTGGTGCAATGAGTGCCCTGAACATTTCTCCTGCTTTGTCCTGCAGGGATGGACGGCTCCATGTTCGAGGTCCTGCCACAGACATCCGACCTTCCCGACCTGCAGCGCTGCAAGCTGTGCACGGACCGCTGGAAGCCGTGCATCTGCAGCTACTCGCTGAGCATCGAGTGGTACCCATGCATGCTCAAGTACTGCAAGAGTCGTGATGCTGCAGGCAAGGTTTCTTCCTACAAATGCGGCATCCGCAGCTGCCAGAAGGGCTACACCTTTGATTACTACGTGCCGCAGAAGCAGCTCTGTCTCTGGGATGAGGAGACCTAGCAGAGCTGGGCCAGGCGTTGTTAAGGGGTGGCATGTCTGCCCTCCTGCTTGCTATGCTGAGGGCCTCCTGCAGCTGGCTGCTCCGAAGAAGGAATCTGGGTTGCAGCGATGCCTTGTGCCAGGAGAGCTCTGTGAATGTGCCTTTCCTTTTGGCCCCCTGTGCCCCCGTCCCAATGCTGCCTCATGCTGTGATGAGCAGGCCGTGCCATCCTGCACAGGTTCCTGGCCTGAAGCAGCAGGAAGGCTGTGCCTTGCCCTGCTCTGGAGCTAGCAGGTGTGAAGGGGTCAGCTGTGAGCACCACGGCTGCTTTGGGGCAGGGGGAGAAGCCATCCTGCAGAGCCGGATCGTCCAACACCTCTGCCACCAAAACCCCTTTGCTGACTTTGCCACCTCCTGGTGATGTGACAGCATTTCCCAATGGGAAAACAGCTGAGTTATGGGACCACAAACCCTGAACAAAGAAGGTGTGAAGCCTACCCGAAACAAGAGCCTGCCTGTAACTTTCCTAGCGTCCAGCTGGCTGCTATGTCCTTCCTGTGGCTATGAGATGCTATGGGGGGGGGATGTATCCCAGCAGTTATTTCTGCCCCAAAGGGCTGGTAATGAGGGCTCTAACTCACCCCTACTTAGACTAGTGAAGGCCCAACTTTTTGTGTTGGTTCCACGCCTCACCCAACTGAGCAAGAAACGTCCAGAAACGTGTGTCTGCCATCCTAACAGTGCACTTACAAGGCAGGGGGCAATCCCAGATGGGCATTGCAGATAGGGGAAGATAGCATTCTGCATCTACGCCCAGCCTTGCATCCTACTTCACAAGGAGCTCTTAGGCAGCCGTACTGCTTTGCTGTGCCTTGGTTTGCCCTGTGTGTGAGCATGGATGGTTGCCAGAGCCAACCACACACCTGGAGGGCATCGGACATAAAGCGCTGCAGAGCGCTGTGCGTTCTTCCACTCGACTCAGAACAAGCAGGGAGGGGACAGGGGCTCTTGGGGCCATTGGGAAGCCCTGTTCCTCCTGGTGAGAAGCCTTTACCGTGTGCCTTTTTGCCTAAAATCCAGGAATTTTGGACAAAAAGAAAAAAAGAATTGGTCGCCGTTATTTTTGTATTGATCACTTAAAGGGGTGGGGAGTGGGGGAGGGGGGGAGAGAGGAGGGGAAGGTATTTTAATACTGCAACATGAAGTAAGACACACTTGAGTGATTGTTTTTTTTTTAAACAGAGAAAAACCAAGCCAATTATTTATCATTTGTAAGGTACAATAAACTGTTGGTTGGTTGGTTTTTAAAGCATCCCTGGCCTAAAAGGTTCTGTTGTAACCTCGGTGTCATCTGTCCATCTGGAAACTTGAGGGCTGTTGTGTCAAGCCTGTACATTGAGGATATTGGGTGGGGGGGGGGGGGGGGTAGAAAGGGGAGGTTATCAGTGTGATCCTGATGCTCCTCCTGTAATTACGAGCTTGGAGCCCGAGTTCTGGGCAAGTAACAGAGCCCATGGGCGGTTATGGGGTTAGGGAGGCTGGGGTCTGCTTCTCTCCCCCACCGGAGCACATCAGTGTGGGGCTGTGCCCAGCAACCACGGGGGAGTGATGGGGGTCCCCTTTTATCCATCCCTCTGCAGCAGAGGTGAAAGGAGGACGGCGTTTTGGCTCGTGCTGCTCGCAGGAGAAGCGTGGAGTGCTGATTCCCCCTAGCGTGGTGCAGGCGGAGGCAGAGCTTGTGCAACCTCAGCCCTTCTGCGCTTGAGCCACCGAAGCGTCTCCCAGCGATTTCTAGGGGAGGCTGGAGTTGTTTTTCCCCCGCTTACGTGCTCAGCATTACGTGGGCATGCTCTCTGCTGTCTCGGCTCCTGCTGTCCCTCCTGCCGGGCTCAGATCCTGGCACAAAGGCAGCTCAAAGTGGCCGGGAGCGTTGATGTAAATCCTCACTGCCATGGGAGAAGCTGTGGGAGACTTCGTAACATCTTTCCACAGCCCGTGCTTGCAGCCCCATCCCCAGGCCACGCTGTCTGCAGACTGCAGAGCACCCCCCCACTCCGAGAGGGAGCACGGGTGGGCTGCGTGCATGCGGTGAGGATGGGAGCTGGTGGGTCCTGATTGATGCTCACGGGGAGAAAAAGGAATAGAAGTGCAGCTGATTTCTATCAGCAGCATCTTAGGGCTGCAGCTCTCCTCTCTTGTTTGTTTGTACACCGCAGGGCGGCTTCAGGTAGCTTAAGCGGGAGGTCACATACTTTCCTGACTCTGTGTCCCCTCGCTGATGGCAGTGGTCTCCAGGTGAAGGGCTTTGGGGGGGGAAAAACGCGATTTCTTTCCTTCCTGCTTGTCCCACCGACAGCAAAATGAGAGCCAGGAAAAGCGGAGCGGAGCAGCTGGGACCAGGAGAGGGCACTGCGGGGCCGCCTATGGCCAGGCCAGCATCCCGGGCCGGGGGGGGAGTTGTGCCGCGACAGCGGTGCGGTCGTGCGGGACACTCCGGGGATAAGGACGGGCTGCCCTGCTCTGAAGCAAGGGGAAAGCATCGGGGAGCAGAGGGAAAAAGAAAAGAGCATCAAAGGAAAGTGACTGAGTGCTTGAGATGGGGGAAAGAGAATGTTGGTGGCCCCCAGCCCTTAGGGAGCCTTTTTCTGCACCCACTCCAGCTGGCTGAGTGCCACCTCCAAACCCACGTCTGACGCAGTGTGGACACCTGATCACATCAGCCTCCAACGTGGGGAAATCCCAGGCACGGGGGTCATGCTGACAACGCTCACAAACAGCCCAGCAGTGCCCAGGAGTGCCCACGGGTCCGGCTAAGCTAGGGCTGTGCCACGGAGAGGTAGCAGAAGGCTGGGACCAGAAGTCCTGCACAGTCCACCTGTGTCACCTCCTGCTTCCTGGAGCAGAACTGAGCACAGCCTGCAGCCATCTCCCTTCAGTCCCTCAATCCTGCAAACCTGGGAACCTCCTCTCTGCTTTCCCCTTTCCACTTTTATTCTCGCTTTCTTCATCTCTTTTAATTTTGAAGCACATCCTTGCAGCCCTCTCCCCTCTCCCATGGGTGTCCCCTCACACTCCAGCCCCACAGCCCCGCCTTGGGATGAAGGTGAGGTTCTCCAGCCCCATAGCCCCACACTGGGGTGGAGGTGAAGCCTGGAAAGCCTGCCCACCACCCACCCACCCCTTGGGAGAAACCTGTCTTTCCAGGGAGGGAGAGTAGCATGTGGGAAAGCCAAGAGCCCTGGAACGTGCATGAGGCAGGGAGAGATGGATGTGTGATAGCTTGTACCTGGCAGCTCTGATGGATAAAGCGTGTTAACGCTTTCAGTAGAGACTGAGCAGGAGATTGGGAGGTTTGTGCACCCCTCAGCAAGGCAGGGGGCATCGGGGCAGTGCAGGGAGGGACAGGGGGCAGACAGAGACCTCAGGTATTGAATCATAGAATGGTTTGAGTAGATCAGGGGGATGCTGGTGCTGTCGTGGGATGGAGTTCAGGCCTGCCCTGCAGCTAGGGGATTTTCTCCCTGGCTTCCCTGGAATCCCAGAGCCTGACATGACATGGTGGGGAGGAGGAGGCCCCAGGCCCTGCTTCCCTTCCTCGAGCCTCGTGGCAGGGTGCAGAGCTTGGGAAGGGGTAGCTGTGTGCACAGCTCCTCACCCTGCCTTCAGCCACACCGGAGCACCGCTCCATCCCGTGCCGAGTGCTTCGCACAGATCCCTCATGCTCAGCCCCAAGCAGGTGGCCCAACCCAACCACCACCAAGGTGCTGCTTCCCTCTGACTGCCTCCCAGCCCAGCGTCGTGCCTCGACCCCTCGCGATGCCCACGACCTCCCCATAGCACGAGGCAGCCGTGGGTCAGCAGCCAGGCGTGCTCACAGGTGCTGCGGGGCGCATCGAGGCGGCGCGGGCGGGCGATCCGCCTCCTTCCCACCCCACCCCACGCCCTGGTAGCGCTGCAGGGACTCATCCATTCCCCGGTTACTAATATGCAAATGGTGCTTTTGCATGGGCCGGGCGCCAGGCTGCTGGGTGTCAGGGCACCCGAGGGAGCCGGAGGTGGGGCGAGGCGTGGCACGGAGCCGCATGCTCACCTGGCCCTGCATGGCAACAGGCAATGGAGCTGTAGGTCCCGTCGGGAGCGGACCCGCGCCCGGTTTGAGAGGCAGCAGCGGGTGGCAGAGGAGGGAGGGCAAACTGGCAGCCCCTGGCAACCTGGGGCTGACGGCAGGAGGCTGGGCGCACCGCGGGTTTCCCCCCGCCAGCAGGATGGTGAACCTGGAGTCCGTGCACGCAGGTAACGAGCGCGGCAGGAAGGATTGGGCTGCAGGAAATGGGATTGCTGCGATTCCTATGGCTTTTTCCCCTCCTCTACCTCCTCTTCTCTCTCGTTGGAGTCAACAATCGCAGCTGGCGCGCAGGGATGGATGCTGCCCTGACCCTTTTTAGGGTGCACAGCGTGGAAGCGCTGCTCACACTGCTGGCACCAACATGGGCTGCAGAACAGACCAGAGAGAAAGACACTGGGGCAGCTGGAAACTGGGCAGGCAATGCCTGAGCCCAGGGTCTGGTGTCACTGGGGTAAAGCCGGGAGCAGTGAGAGGGGTGAAGTCACAGAGGGATGCAGGAAGGATGTGTGAGTGAGGGGGAGGTGGGAGGTGGGCTGCAAGAAGAAAAGGGAATGAGAAGGAGGGAGAAATGAATGAGCAGGGAGCTGTAGGAGTATGGGGCAACTTCTCATGGGATGGGGGAGGACGTGGAGGTGATACGCAGAAGGAGCACGCACTGCTCCCAGGGGGTTTGACACAGAGGTGCAGCCTGGCAGCCCCGCATCTCCAGGCAGCCTTCGCTGGGAGAAGAGCCATGGGTGCCAGACACCTCAGTGCTGCCAGGAGCTGGGGCTCGCCCTGCACCCCGGGTTGGGCTGCTGCTCCCATCCCAAGGAGCCCCTGTGCAGAGTGGAGGAACCATCCTCGGGCGTGCGGTGCTGTGAACTGGGTCCTGACAGCCCCCGCTGTAGGGTGGGGTGCTGGGGGCAGGGGCCACGTGCTGCTGAGCTGGGAGCCTTCACACCACCGGGAGAGGCAGAGGGAGGCTGGCAGTGCAGCGGGGTTTAAGCACCTGCACTGGGCCGGGTGTGCGGCATCTCCCAGGGCCGTGTCCCCCCCGAGGCTCCTTTCCACCCAGCTGCTCTGCTTGTGGGCGACTCTTTCTTCATGAGAAGATTCCCCACATTGATACCGTGCCCTCTGTCAGAGCCCGTGGCGTCGCTCCCAGGGTGGATTTGGCTGGGAGCTGTGCGGTGCGGGGCGCACGCTGAGCCTCCCTCCCCCAAAATCGCCCACTGAGGGGCCCGAGCTTCCAGCAGTGGGTTTACAGGGAGGGAGACAAAGCTGAGCCTGGCTGTTTGCACGTGGCAGAGCACAGCGCGGGTAGGAGGGAGTTATCCCCATTGCTGCAAAGGGAGATCAGTGTGCTGAGCAGCTTGCAAGGCCAAAACCCACATTGCTCCCCCCATGCGGGGTCTGCACAGCTCTCCCCTGCAGCAGAGCCACCCCCCTGCTCCCCACATCTGCACCTTCTCAGCTTCCTGCAGCCTTCGCAGGGCTCAGGCACACAGAACACAGCAAAACCCATCAGGCTCCAGGTTCCGGACTCAGCCAACCCAATTTCTTCCCACTACTTTCTTTTTTCCTCTTAAAGCCACCGGGCTGGTTTACGCTGATGCCGGTGTCAGAACAACTCCAAGGAATAAGGGCTTGGGAAAGCTTTATTTGCTGACACCATTTGTTTTGGCCAAAATAGAGATGCAGATATATCCCCAGAGAAGTGTCTGCACCGGTAGAGTTGCTTTGGTCTGGGTAAACAAAGCAGCCTGCCCCTTCTGCAGGTAGCTGAGCTCTGGCAGCACACTTTTAATATGGCCCAGGCCACAGTGGCGGCTCCTAATGGGGCTGTGGTTGGGAGTCAGGCAGTCCCACGTTGCATTATTTTTCCCAGCCATGTCTGCACTCAGCTTGCTCTCCATCTAATGCAAAGCTGCATGGCAGGAGCCCACATTTAGCCGGCCTCAGTGCCTCGCAGCCTGCTTTGTCTTAAGAAAAATCATCGTACGTGGGGGCTCAAACTGTGCCTCTCTGCCCCTGGATTCTAGTGAAGGACATGCAGTTCCCATCATCCTGGGTGTGCTTACATCAGCAAGTCACCCCCTGCATCCCCAGCCCTTGCTCCCAAGGATCCCTCAGAGGAGGCAGCGCTGCTATCCATGTGTGTTCACCCATATCACAGCAGACTTCCATTGAAAAACATTGCTTTTTTCCCCCTGGTTGTTTGGGTTTTTTCTGCTTTTGGTGGGGGGAAAAGGGTTTGAGTGGGGGATGGGGTTTATTTCCCCCCCCCCCAAGGCATGTAAGCTATAATGACTTGTGTCAGGGTGACGAGGGGAAGTCGAGCCTCTGTGAAAACAAAACCCTTTTGCTTTCTGTATGAGAGCATCACAAGGCATCGCCTTATCTCCTGGCTGCAGCAGGAGGGAATTAAACTGATGGATGATACCTGATAAGCAATCAAGTGGCAGATGCCATTCCTCAGCCCCCCACGCCCCCAACATGATAACCACAGAAGGGTGATGGCTGCTGCTGGCTGCACGCTGCCTGGTCTTGACCCGGTGTGAAGGGGCTGGGGGTGCGCACAGCACATCGCTTTGCTGCTTCCCTGCTTTGTTAAGTTGTATTCTTATTTTATTTGATGAGAACTTGGCTTCTCCTCCAGCTACCTCCTGGCAGCAGACAGAGCTGAGCGCTTTGTAGCCTGCCTAAGTCAGGGTCCCCTGGCAGCAGTACAAGACAAGAAGATGTTTATAGCTGGAGATAATTGCTCTTCCTGCAGTAGAAATACTTAGAAGCCCCACTAAATGCTCGTGTCTTAATTGCAGAGGGATCACTTGAAAAGAAACGCTTTTCCCTCTCCTTTTTCCTCCCTCGCTCCTTCAGACAGTTTAAGGAGAGGAAGTTTCTGAAGTGCATGGCTGGCTCTGTGCTGCCGTGGTGCACAGCTTTACTGTTTTTTCTTCCTCCAGACTTTAGCTTAGGAAAGAATTTCAGACCTTAACCTAAAGGAAGGCCTTCCCTTCTGGCCAAAAGAGAGTTTGCCATTTGCACGCTGGAAGCTCCAATAGGAGGGAAATGAGAGAGAGATGCTTGCTCTGTTGTGAGCAACAGAGGGAAATCGGAATAAAAACAAGCAGACTGTTTTGGCCAGTTGGAAATAACATGAGGCATGCATAGGGAAGAGGAAAAGGGCTGCGTGATGCCTTTAAGAAGGCACCTGCCTTTGCTGTCCCAGCAAAACCACAGCAAACAGTGCTCCGCTTCCACGCTGTTGTTATTCCCCGATGCAAATTGTGTGACTGGTGGGGCTGGGATTGGCTGCAGGAGGCACATGCAAATCGCTCCGTTGGGTCTTTATAAAAATGTATTATCTTTCTTCTTTTTCTTTCTTTCTTCCCCCCCCCCCCCCCCAACTCGCCATGAAAGAGTTAAAATTCCCATGCAAAGGGGAGAAGAGGGCGAGGGGGTGTCCGTCTGAATTTGAATAGATATTCTTCCTTCTTTTGCTCTGTGTACTTTGCCTCTGTTTAAGGAGGAGACGAGGGATCCTGTGCAAAGTTGGTTATTCCCACTCTTTCCTTTCAGCTGTCCCCGAAGGAGAACGTGGCCCCGGGTGTGGTGGCAGCCATCACTTCAAGGGTAAATGATGAATTTATTGGCATTGAGAAGGATGGAGAGAGATGTGTTGGATGGTGCAGGCTGTGTTCTTCTGGGGGCAGCGAGCACACGTTGGGTGAATAGTTTGCAAGCAGATGTATTGGGAAGAGTAGAGTTTGGAAGAGGGCGAGGGAAGGAGCAACCTCCCTGAGAGCATCCTGCTCCACGCAGTGCCAATACAGCACCAAACCTACACCAGCTTGGCCACAGTGTTCCAGATGAAAGGATGGGACAGAGGGGAGGATGGAAGCTGGGAGGGGTCCCCTTTTCCTCCAGGTGTGAGGATGCAGGGTGGTGCCCCCAGCTGCTCTGGGAGGTCTTCATAAGGGAAGAGCCTGGTGGGGAGTTTGGAGGGCTCAGAAGTGCCCCTTGCCCTCTGTGGGAAGAGGAGCGGCACGAAGGGTGAGAAGCACATCAGTGAGCTGAGAAGGGGGCTGCGAAGAGCAACAGGAGGGAAAGTGCATCCTCGGAGCTGATGAATATTCTAGTGGCTGTATGTTGAAGGAATCAGAAATTTGAAAGTCTGATGGTTTATTATAATTACACATTCATTTGTGCTGTTTAGTGGAAGCCACATGTGCCTGTTGCCTGGGACTGTGACCTGTTATTAAAATCAGTTGTGCCATCTTCTTTTTTGTGTCTTTTTTTTTTTGCAGAGATCAAGATGAGCAGCGATGCGGCGGATTCCACGGACACCCGGCATGAACCCGACCAAGTAGAGCCAGGTAAGGGGGTCTGGGACACGGGGGGCTGTGGGGCAAAGGGGTGGTGGGGTGCTGGAAGTTCTTGCCGTGCTTTGCTCCACGCCTGTTGCTCTGCATCGTGCTCCCGCAGCCAGCTGGGAGTTGATCAAAAATGCGCTCTGGGAGAGGATTGCGCCCGTATCTTGATCAGCATGCAAGCTCCTCTGTCACAGCAGTGAATCAGTGCGTGGCTCGGTAACGTCCTCTGTGGTTTCAGCAGGGAAATGTGCTCCTCTCTTGCCAAATGAATTATGCCAGTGAAATAGTCCTGGGCCGCTCAGCTTAGCGCAAACGTTGTATGCAGGGTCGATGCCAGGAATGTTTCCCCAGACGTAGGGCACAGGGACTGTGCCTTTTTTGGCCTCGTGTCTGTATAAAAATGGGAGGGACTTGTGGAATACCCACATCCAGCCAGGTCGTTTCCAGCAAGAAGGGTGCGCCGCTCATCTTGAAGCATGATGGGGTTTCTCATCCCGCTCCTACCTGATGCTCAGGCTGCTCTGTGGCTACAAGCCCCAGATTCCCTTAAAAAATGTAAAGCTGAGGAGCAGAGTGATCCTGAGAATGGAACAGCATTGAGTTATTCTAGTTCACTTACTGCTTCGTGTGCTGCCACGCTGTGTTTTCCAGCATCACTTCTGCCTGCAGTGGGCTTTGAAGGCAGGACCTCAAGGACAGAACTTCACAAAGGCTTACGGTTGGGTTCCTTTTCAGGCCAATAAACAGCAATAAGACAAGCATTAAGCACCCGCTGATTATGGTTACAACAAACAAAGATTACTAGAAACAGAGAGGCTCATCTGCAGAGGTAGAAATAAACACCATTTAAAGCCAAAACTCATAGACAATGTATGAGATTTGTTGCTCCTTGGAGAACACAAAGCTTGGGGTGGGAAATGTGTAACAACAGATTAAAACTTCACAGGGAATGATTTTATTGCTTCCCTTTTGCTTTTGTCTGTTGAGGGGGTAAGGAAAAACAGGAGATCTTGGTGAAAGCCAGAGAAGCCTAGGCATGTTCTAATGGGACTGAAAGTGCCCCTTTATTTACGCTGTGCATTGAGGTCTCAGCGCTCTGAAGTTATTTGACGCAATCTAAGGCCGAGATATAATCTGGTTCTATTCATGCCTATGAACTCTGGTTGACTTTGGTCAGGTCAGCTCATGGCTTTCAGCCGACCCCACGCTGGTTTTTGGAGACGGATATTTCCCAGCCTGGCAATAAACACAGCCTCAGCTGCCCCAGCCCTTCCAAATCAGTGTTGGCTGTAATGGGGAGTGAGAGTCCCCTGGAATGGACTGGCACACGTTGCTGATGGGCAGCATGGTTGAATGGTGGTGAGGGAAGGCTGGGTTTTGTTGTGGCTGGATGCTATCAGGAGAGCCGCTGCTAATGGCATTGGTGTTCAGCAGAGGAGAAGTCAGCACCAAAGCCGTTGAGATAAAACACATTTTCACTGCAAGCCTCCCAGAAAGCCATTAGCATGAGCCATAGCTTCTCTTCCGAGTGGGGATGGAGGGGGTTGAGCAGTGCTCCAGGAGCCTTCACATCAGGCAGGGATATCAGAATGGGTAAACCTCCCTCATTTACCGCAAACCAACCCTTCCCTGTGGACTGATCAGGCTTTTCCCTCATGGGAGAGAATGCTGGTGGATCCTTTGGGGGTCCCACACCACCCACCCCCAACTGACCCCCCCACGGGGCTGCCCGTATGCCGCACCAGATCTCCCCAGTGCCCTTGTTTGCTTTTTCCCCTTTCCAACAATCCCTGTTTACCGACAACAGAGCGCTTTGCACTGAGCTTCCCTGAACTGGCGTATTTTCCCTGATGTGCAACATGAGAGGAATACTTACCGCAGCGCCTCACCGTTTGGGGTTTTATTTACCAGCTTCATGTGGGAAAGGCCTTTCTGATTACTTATAAATTAATTGATGGCCCGTTTCCTACCGAACCGGACTTCTGCACAGCTTTCCAGGAATCTTTCTCCCTCCATTGAAGGCAGTAGATACCAAAAGACCAATATTATCGCTTCCAAAGAATGGGAAATCTTTCTAGGTGCAGATTCACAAAGGCCTTTCATCACATAAAGACGTAGACTGGCTCCAAGAGGAATTTTAAATAATAATAATAATAATAATAATAAAAGAAATCCGGAGGGAGCCGGGTGCCAAAATGCTTTTGTAAACCAAGCCCTTGATCTGAAACCGATGCCTGCAGATCTGATGGGAAGTGTTGGTAGCAGAGGTATCATCTCATCCTTTCATATCACCGCCAGTTCCAGGCTTGGAGGGAGGAAAGGGTAATCTGGGGCATTGTTTTACTTTGAAAGCATTTTAAAAGATCGTGGGGGCTTTTCCCTTTTTGAGAAACTTTCAGCATTATTTTTTTTTTTCCCCTTTTTCATAAGAGGTCGGGAAAGCTCGGCTTTGATTCTGCTTTTATTTATTCCTCCCTGTTGATTTCATACGAAACACTTGGAAGCTTTTAATGAGACGCTCTCCAAAAGCTCACACTTGCTCGAGCTGCTTCCCCCCCGTAGTCATAGTGAAATTCCACCACACAAGAAAAAGACAAAACCTATGGGATATCACCCCCCAGCTCTGAGCCCTTCTATGCTTTCCTTCTGCCTTTCCCATCATGATACGTGCATGAGCTGCAGGGGTTATTCCTGCAGGGGTCTCTCAGGGCTGCGTGGGGCCATTCAGCCCCATAGAGCCCAGCTGCCCTCGCAGGGCCCTCTTTGCCCTGTATGATGCTGGTAGGGCTCCGTGCACCGGGGTGCTGCTGGGCTCGCGGACTCCATGGGGGGTAATGACAAGCGCTTGGCTCCGAGCTCTTTTCATCTTTTTAAACTGATGAAAGCCATGCCAGCAAGTTCTGGGTTGGTTTTTTTTATGGGAACTGTGGGGGCTTGGCACTGCCGAGTGTCGCCCCTGGTCTTCAAGCCGAGAGGCAGAGATCTCCCCCTTCTTGTGGTTTATCTAAGCCCTCTGTATCTGATGCAACAAAATGCTGAGGTGGGACTTGCCTCCGTCTGTCTGTTTGTTTGTGTCAGACACTTGTTCCCCGTTTATCTGCTTGATCAAAACAGGTTACACCAAGCAAAGCTACTTCCCTTTGATTTCATCTGTTGAGGCTATGGGGGGGAAGCCAAAGCCTTAACAAAAGGGCGATAGGGAAGCTCTTCAAACACAACCATCGGTAACCGAATAGCTGCAGGCGCTCCGAACATCTTCCCTCCCCACCCTGCAACGCAGGGAACTGGACAGCCTGCCAGCAGCCCGGGGCGGGTGTGATGGGCATCCCAGTGCACGAGGAGGGAGCTGGGATGTGCAGCTTGGGGCAGCCCTGCAGCCTTGGTGGCAGTGGATGGAGCTTTGCGTGGCTGGGATCTGGGAGCAGCCAGGTTTGGGATTGTGACTCCAGACAGGTGGGCTCTTGGATGGCTCTGATGGCAATAGCATCGTGGTTGTGTCACCCTCACAGCCTGCATAGCATCTCTGGGTGCGTTAGGAAGCAATAGAGCAGACATCGCTCTCTCTGAAGGTTAGGAAGAACTTTTCCTTTGAACCCTAAGAAAATGAAGGCTGTGAGGAGCTACGATGCATCTGCTCCTATGGTCTTGCAGAGGGGATGGCCCTTTGGATGCCACTCTTTTCAACTGCACGGCTTGTGGCAGTGGAAGGATGGCAGCAAGAGGTGACACCTGCCTTCATCCAACAGCCCCCGAAGCCAGGCTGGCCAGAGCAGCACAGAGCTGGCCACCAAAACTCTCCAGCCAAGCAAAAGAAAAAATCCCTACAAGTACCCTATCTCCTGACATCTCCGTCCGTGCATTTTGCATCAAATCTGCAACAGGGAAAAATCAGAGCCCTTCTCTCCATCTCTCTGCCACACGCTCCCTGTACAAATGTAAGCAGTTCAACTGTGCTCCTCGGCTCCATAGTGGGGGTCTTCATCTCATATCCCACCTTGGTGCCAGGATGTGAGCTCCTGGCTGCAGCTCTCCCTGCTATCCAGGGACACAGAGTTTGTCATATTCCCATGGTCGGTCTCTGGGCTTGCTGGGGAGAGTTTCTTTCAAACTTTATGGCTTATGCCCCAGTAGGATACGGAGGCTTTCACCTCCACATCAGTTCAGCTCAGGCAGAACACATGCTCGAGAGACGTCGGAGTGAGATGGGCGCTCAGGTTTTGCCCTGCTCACTGACACAGCTCACCAGGGATGCCCGGGCTGAGCCCATTTCTTTCTTTTGCTGTTATCTCTTTGGATGGGGCTGGAGCCTTTTGAGGAAACCTGGCCTTCCTGGCCCCACACCTCGTCCTTGGCTGCACCTCTCCCAGGGGCAGCTCTCCCTGGTGAAACTTCCCTCAAAGCCTCCGGGAGCCCTCTTGTCTCTTCCCCCCTGCAGCTACCAACAGCCCCAGGACAAGTCCCAAAGAAGTAAGAGCAGCAGCAGCAGCAGCAGGGCTGGAAAACAGCTGGTTGCTATGGCAATGGGGCTTGCTCGGGATTTGCATAGGGCTGGTGATTTTCATAGCACAGCCACATTTAAGGCGAGCAGGAGAAATTTCCATATTCCCAGCTCCAAGTCAGTTGGGGCGTGGGGGAGGCCAGGAGGGGGATATTTGAAATTCAAATGAAGGTGATTAGGGTTTGAGGTTGGGTTATTTTATTTTATTTTATTTTTTTCTTAAACATCCCATTATGGAAGAGGATAAAAAAGGATGGGGAGGGGAAGGGGAACAAAAGGCTGGTTTGACTTGAATTAGAGGGGCAAAGGAAGAGCTGGTCTGATCTGCCTCTTGCCTCTGGCCCGAGAGAAGAGACGTGCCCTCTCCTAACACCTGCAGGTGAAATGTTTTCCGTGGGAACAACTGCTGCCCTCGGGTTTCCTTCGGGAAGCTGCCCCAGTCTCCCACACTCACCATCCCGTGCTCCCCCCATGCCCTGACCCACACGGAGGGTACGGTGGTGGCACCGGGGGGTGGGAGCTCATGGAGGAATGGCACTGGTGCAATCCAGGGGGTTGTAAACACTCGAGTGAAAGCTTCCCCTGCAGTCTTTGACTGAGTCAGAGCAGATTCACTTTCCTTGCTAAGCAGCCTTGGCTCTCCCACGGAGGTGCTGCAGTGCCCCGGTTGGGTCTGTTTGTGTTGCTAGAGCAAACAGCTAATAGGGAAACTACAGCCCTGCTTGGCTGCCTTGCAAACTTCCCATCCTGTTCACACTTTCCCTTTCTCCCCTTAAGAAGCGCTGCTGAAGTTAGTTAGCCTTGGGAAGAGCATCCCAGCAGGGGTAAAGGAACAGAGCTGGGGCTGCTCAGCTGCAGCTTCTGCTCCTCGTCACCAGCAGGCACAGGTGAGGGCGGTCAGGGTGATGGAACTGAGATGTGAAAAGGTGATTGCAGCCAGGCCCTCACTGCTGGGCCTGCAGAAGTGGCTGCTGGGAATGGTGGAGAGATCCACAAGGTGGTGGTGGCTGAGTATCCGAAGGGAATTGAGCTGCTGAGCATGCTGAATTTCTTTGTGATTTGACAGAACCATGCCATGCTCAGTGCAGGTGAGAGGTTTCCTTTGCTTACAGTGCGTGGCTCCAGTATTGTTCATAGCCATGTTTAATGTCACCATTTCTTTACCTGCTCTTGGGTGATGCTTTAATTTCACATGTTGTTCAGGCTGAGAGATCTGACGCTTCAGTCCGTGTGAGCAAGTTAAATCCTCAGCTTCAAGAAAGCATACCTTGGAAGGTGCCCTGCACCCAGCCTGCTTTGTCAGTCCCCACTGTGCTTCATCAGCTGCAGTGCTAATATACTTGAGGATAGGAGAGAGAAATCTTAATTTTAGCTATTCAGTACTCTGACCTGCTCACCCCATGGAGCCAGCCATGGGAATAGGCAGCTCTGGAGGTGATTCATCCCTCTGTCCCAGGGGTGAGGTGAGCTGCCCTCTGGAAGCTCCGGCTTCCTCTCCGTGGCTGTAGAGGCAGCCTAGAGCGATTGGCTCTCAATTAGATGCTGCAATTTAGACATCTGAGCCCCAACCCCCTGCCCGCTGTCTGCCTGGCACTGTTCCCCCACTGTCGTTCAGCTGTTCCAAATTTCCCTCCCAAATGGGAGAAAACTGATTCCCCATGGGAATTCCCCAACACCTGCTGCAGGTTGAAATCGCTCTCTAATTCCCCCATCCCTCCCAGGATCAAACAGTGAAGTGAACTAAGCGTGGAGCTGGGTGGGAAGGAGAATGAAGTCAGAACGGAGGTGGCAACCTGGCTGTGTGGTCAGGTGGCTGTCAGTCCCGCAGGTGACATCTGCATGCCTTTGCTTTGTGAAGGGGAAGACACGCTGCAATCTTGATTTTTGCTTTCTCCCCTTGTGGAGCTTTCATCCTTCAGTTCTGGGCAGGCTGGGCAGCTCCCAGTGGGAATCGAGTCGGATGGGACGGAGTGCGGATGCTGGGTTTTCTCAGCACACGAACCTTCCCAGACCGGGGGGGGAAAGCAACTGCTTTGCTGCTCCCATCCCCAGAGAAACCTCCCCAGGCAAACTCGCACCAGATCTGATGCCAGTTCTATGCAAAACAGCTGCCAGGTGAAGCGAGGAGAGCCGCGTGGTCCCTGTCTGCCGCGCTGCGGGGCTTATCGCTGCCTCTTCCCCTCCGTCCAGGACACCCACGGGAGCCTCGTGGATGGGGAAGCTCCTAGGAAATGTAATGCGTGGAGCTCGGAGCTCCCTTTAAATGCCAGGGTTTCCATGCTTGGGTGCAATTCCGGGAGCAGAGGGCTGCATTGAGCCTTTGGGATCCCACCGTGCCTGACTGTGTTGTTCGCTGTTGTGGAGCTCCACCAAAACGAGTGGAGTTCTGGCAGTTTGCAGCAGTTGGGAATCTGCTGCCATTTACACTTTCCTTTCTTTTTATCACCCGGAGCTAGGAAAGATTAAATCTCAAGTGCAGATCCTCATTGTCTGAACAGCTCGTTCCTTTAAGGAGAGAAATAAGCGCTTCAGCGTGGGTCCTGGTGCTGGTAGGAACTGGGAGAGAACCGGTCTGCTTTTAAAACGGGTGTAGGAAAGTCACTGAGTTAGCTGGAAGAAGGGCTGTGATCCCCATCACACCCCAACCTTGGCTTGCAGCTGAAATCATGTTAATTGTACTTGACACACAAGCTTTGACCGAAATAGAAAACCATGAGATCTGTTTGCAAATAAATCAGAGAGCAAACACTCACGGATCCTGCTGAAAAGTGGCAGAGATTTGTGTATCCAGCTCCCATTTACATAACCGCTGGGAGCAGAAATCACCTCGCCCCGTTTTAAATATCTCACTCTTGGACATCTAAGTCTGAACCAGTTGCCCCTGGGTCTCTTTGTAGTCCATAAAGAGAAACTGTCATCTCCAGAGGGCCGTTCGTCTCTGTTTGAGATAGGTGTATGAGATAGGTTGGGGGAATGGCCTCTGGAGGTGCTTGGTGCTCCTTGTTGTCTACCAAGACAGCCTGGGGCAGTGGCTCAACCTCGGATGCCCAAGCTGCAAATGGGCTCACTTGAATCTCCATGCACATCTCCAGCTTGTTCCATCATCACCAAAAAAAACCACCCAAAACAACCAGACTTCATGTGAGGTGGGATGGTGCTATGTGCGGTCCCATGGGAGAGGATAGAGGGGAAAAAAGCAGAAGTCTGATGGAGGGAAAAGCACAAGGTGGGAAGCTTTAGAAGAAGAGGATGAGGGGATGCGCTGAGGAGCTTGGGACTGGGCGCTTTGAAGCGCTGTGTGTTTTGGCAGAGCCTTGTTTGGAGAGCTTGGCTCGTGGCGTAGTGATGCAGCACGGAGCTGCTGCCCGCTTCCAAGAGCTGGGGTGTGCAGGGTGACTCAGAGCCCTCATCACTGGGACCCAGGGATTTCCCTCAAGGTCTTTGAATCTTGCCTCATCAACATGCTGCATTTGAACGTGAGCGAAAGTCTTGCATCCAAGAAACCAGAAGATTACCTTTTCCTTCCTGTTCTATTTTAGCAACTGGGAACTTTATTTCCTTCTCTCCTTCCTGCCCTTCTTCCCTTCAGCTACTGCCATTAGATTGCATCAACCCCCCCGCCTTGAGTTTCAAAGGTAGAAGCAGCAGGCCTTGAAGATCCTCACGCAGCCCTTCTCAGGTGTGTGGATGCTGATTGCAATCATCTATTAACACTATCAGCATTCCCATCACTTATCCGTGCAGTCGTTGGCGCTCGGAGCTGGAGCTCAATGAATGAACCAATTCCTGGGGTGGAGCAGCAGGGAGAGGTGGTCGGGGAGCAGGTGGCCGTGGCCAGAGCAGGGAAGTGCATGGAAAAGGTGAGATAGAAAGAGAAAAAGCTTTGAAAAGCTGCTCTGGAAGAAGCCAGGAAGGAGGATGGGCTCTAACACAGCAGAAATGCAGACAGGCTGGTGGGAAAGGTGCAGACACGGAGTGGGCACACCACCTCCTGAGGATCTCAAAGAGCTCTGCTCGTTCACCGGGGGATATTGTGCATGGTGTGAGCCCAAGAACTGTGTGCTGGGTTAGGGAAGAGGCTTGAAAGCAAGCAGTGAGCTGGATGTGCGCTCCTGCCTGAACAGCCCCCCTGAGCCACAACCCAGCTCCATGCAGGAGATGTGAACTCTTGAACAACACGATGTGTTGGAGCTTGATCAGATCACAGGGCACGGGCTGTGCTTCGTGGGGAACGTTATACTGGGGGGAAAAAAACAACATGGGAGGAGGAGGCGGCCCCCCAGGGGCTTCTGCTGGTGGGATACGAATAATTTAGGGCTATTTATCATGAGCCCAGTTGGGCTGGAAGAGAATGGGTTAGGGAATGGCTTGCAAAGAGAAAGGAAGGGCTTTCTTGGGGTTGCCTTTGCAGTGAAGGAGGCTTCGTGGAATCCCTTAAAGCGTTCATCTCTGCAGAGTGTGTAGCCTTTCCTCTGTGATGTTCCTGATGAATTTGGCAGGTGTGATGGAGGGGGGGGGGGAGAATGTTTATCATCAAAGGGGAATGAGTGAGGGCCTGTGCGGTACCTTCAGGCTGAAACCTGTCTGATTTTCCCCCTGTGCCTGCCAATCTCTCCTGGAATCAAGGAGACGCCTCTTGAGCACAACCCCACGGCACCCTCTGTTCCTTCAGATATCCCGTAATTACCCGGTGCCACACGGGTTCCTGAAGATCCCTGGTTTGCAGCCCTGGCCACCTGCTTGCTGGCCTCTCCCACAGCTGGTTCTTTGTGCACAGAGCTGGCTTTCCCTGGGCATGTGTTACATCCTCCAGCTCTTCTCTGCTGCAGCCCTGTGCTCCCACTGCTGCCTTCACACCGCCTCCACCTTCCTCTCCTCTCCTTGCTTCTGCTGAGCCAGCAGCGTATCTTTGGTTATGGAAAGCTTAGCTAGATGCTGACTGCCATTAAGACTGAAATACTGAGATTTATTTTTTTTTTCTCTCTGTTTGTTTCATTGTAGGAAGTGAGCAGAATGGGCTGGACTTTAACAGGCAGGTAAGACGCTCCCTGGATTCTCCTGCTTTCTTGGATTGCTGTTTGTTTGTTACTCATCTCGTTGAGTCCCAGGCAGCTCCTGCAAGGAGATAAAACTGTGAGGCCGTGAGCTACTGCTAAACAAACCACAGAAGTCCTTCCCAATTCCCCTTGTGGGACACAATGGCAGATAAAACGTTGGGTTTCCAGGCTTCCCCATTTCATAGAAATTCAGTTAATTATAGAGTTTCTTTAAATCACACTTTGCTTGAGGCTTTCTCTGGCTTTTTAATTATTTCTATTGTCATCTGGAAACAAAAGGGACCACAGTTACACCGGCAAATGAGCAAACCCCACCACAAAGCTCCTTGCATTTGCGCTACGTGCGACACTGGCATTGAAAGCACTGTGGTATGCAAGTCTGGGAGCACGGGGCTGACTCACAGGAGTATCAGCAAGGGCTGGAGATGAGGTGGTTTGAGGTCTTGGAGTGCCTGGGTCAAGACCAGGCCTGCCTACAGCAGCAGATTTCTCTTTGCCAGGTGGTGGGGATAAGGGACACCAGGGGCACGCATGTCCTTCTGGCAGCAGGGCAGCACATAAGGGTCTGCAGGGATGCTGCCTTTGCTGTGTGATGTTATCCTCCAGCTCCATGCAGCCAAAACAGCCCCTGCCTCATGGAATGCCTGCAGATTTTCAGCCCTGGTTCTCAGAAATCTCCAGACCTCAAAGCAGAATGGCAAGAGGAGGCAGGTGGCAGATCCACGCAGAGCGTAGGTCTTGAATCTGCACAGAAACATGAGTATATGCTCCAAGTCTCAAGCTAAAGACTCCCATGGCCACCCACGGAGCTGGGCTAAGACCATGGAAATCAAAAGAGGCGGTCTGGAGGGCAAAGCCACCAACCAACCTGCTGCAGGGCCTGGAGCTGGCTGGGGAGCTGTAGCAAGGAAAGTAGCTGCATGGGCAGCCACCAGCACTCGATGCTGGCACTCCTCACAGCACAGCAGCCTGCCCGATTCCAGCTTCACCTTCCCTGAGTCCAAGGGCTGCAATCTTTGTAGGCTTCCCGTTGGCAGCAGGTGGGCAACTGGTGCTGCCCCATCGCTTTCCTACCCTCCTGCCTTCCCTCGGTGGTTCTGGTCTGGCAAAAGTCAGCGAGCTGCTGTTTGGTTGGTTGGTTTGGCTGCTCCGGCATTGGGTGGGTCGTAACTTCCTATCAAAAGGTGTCTTAACACGTTCAGCCATCTTCCAAGTTTTTGGAAAACCCAGCTGAAAACAAAAAGTCTTGTGTCTCCAGCTCTGCGGATTGCAGAGCCCAAAGCACAGGCTTTTTGCAAGCCAAGAGAAGAATCCAATCTGCTTCTCACAGGCGATAAAAGAAAATTCCCTCCAGACAGAAACGAGCTATGAAAGCACGAGATCGTTGCAAACTCTTCCTATGGCAACGCCACAAAGGTGTTACAACTGGATCCTGGGCTGAGTGAGGTTAATCGAGGAAATGCTATTGACTGCAGTGAGGGAGAGCTGTGTTACAGCTGCCAGTGATTGGGCTCGTTAACATTTAGCTCCTGGTCCCCTGCATGCTGCTAAATGAGGGCTGCTGGCCAAGGCGTGGGGCCAGCCCCATAGTAGGATTTGGGTGAGCCTATGGGTGGACGCGGGCCCTGCAGGCAGTGCGGCTCTCTGTCTCCCTCTCTTGGCTCTCCCAAGGCCACGCATCGAGCCGAGCTGCTCTCCTCATTGCCATTATCTCAAATGAGCCCAAATGCACGCTCACGTTTCGGGTAGACCTCAGCTATTGGCGAATTTATCTTTAATTCAGCGAGCAGATGCTGAGCGATGAGAAAAAGGAAGAGGGGAGATATGGAAATATCAGAGCGCTCTCATGTAAAACCAGATGCCGAGCTCGTTCATTAGTTGGTGGGTTTTTTAATTTTGGTTTGGGGTTTGGGTTGGTTTGGGGTTCTTTTTTTTTTTTTCCTTCCCCCCTTTGTTAACTTGCAATTCAAGTTTTCAAGCTGAAGCCAGAGAAGTATGGTTTGAAACCCAACTCCGAGCCGAATGCGAGAGCTCTTTGACTTTATTTGGAGCGCTGGGCGCTAATCGCTTTGAAGATCATAAATCTCACATCGTTTAAGCCTCTCCCCCAGCCTTTGTAGATGGCCTACATTTCAGGTCTGCTTCCCTCCCCTGTTGTGCTCCAGGCAGGAGGAGAAGGGTGGAGTGACCTGGTTAGACCCCTTCTTGCCTCCCAGTTCCCTGCTGGGACGGCTCTCACCCTGCAGATGGGGAGGAGGGAAACTCTTGTGGAGTTTGAGGTTTTCTCGCAGTTTGTGGGTCAGCCCCGTGCTTTATGAGAAAGCTGCTCTCTGCTCCCTCAACCTATTTGGCAGCCATCCCATCCCCCCCCTCCTCCCCTCCCCTCTTCAACCTCTCCTCCCACCTGGATGCAACAGTAATTTGTATGTGAATGAGAGGGGAAAGGGCGTGTATGGAAAAAAAGCAGCATCTTCTGCCTTGCCTATCTGGTTTGGCTTTTTATTTAGAGAGTCTAATGCTGGTTGTTTCCTGTTTATATCAAGGGAAATGCAAAGAGAGAGTAATCAACTTTCACCTTCAGTGCTGGCAACCTGGGGAGGGACATCTGCTTCTTGATGGTTTGGGATCGTGGCCAGAGCGTGTCGGGGTGAGAAGTAAGGAACTCTGCAAGGGTGGCTTCAGCAAAATGGCACTGGATCCAGAGCTCTGTCTGGATGCATTGCATCAGAGATTTTCTTGCTGCTGTGCAGTGCTCTTCACCAGGTGGGGAGACCTTGTTTGTACCATTTCCTCATGAGTACATGCAACTTTCACCCCGTGAGGTGAAAGTTTGTTTTCATAGACAGCTCTGAAGAGAGCTGTTCTGGAGAGCAGGTAATTTGCCCTTTGTCTGGAGTTAACCTCTGAAATAATACTGGTTCTGGAGTACTCATAGAGCTGAGAGTGATGGTTTTGGCTGACAGTGGGTGTTGCGTGTGCGATGTGCATGCAGCTCACCCACAGTTAGCAGGGGAAGATACAGATCCTGGGTCGGTGACTTCTTTGCCACCAGGGAGGTGATGGGTGGGATGGTGTTGCTCGCTGCCATGCAGCACTGCAGCTCTGATTGCCAGGGCAGAACGAGGGCTCCTTGCAGAGATGCTCTCAATCACTGAGCTGCACTCCAATGCTGGGACAGAATGCATCTTCTATGAGGTTATGGATTACCAAGGCAGGGAAGGCTTAGCAGGATCTCTGTGTGCTCTGTAACCAAATATGCCATGCAGTTTCGTTCCAGCAAGAAGCTAACCCTTGCAGACAGGCTGTCATTTGTTTAATGGTAATGATGGGTTGGAGATTTGTACCAACAGAAAGGCGATGCTGCCGTGAGACCTGACCATATTTCAGACAGATGAGCAGGTGATCGTGTGCCCGAGTAGCCCGGGGCTCTGCATAGCCTGATTTTTCTGGTTGGTTCTTTACTCCTATTACTTTATATTCTTTGTTTTACACCCATTAGAGGTGTAACGTGGGTACACCCCTTTCCTATGGATCTCCTAGAAATAGGATCTTGGGAAGCATGCAGCTGGGAGATGCGTTGGTGGGACAGGAGAGATCTTGAGAACACGGGGGGAGCATCTGGGGTTAAATCAGAGAACAAGGGATGGGACTGAAGACGTCTGGTGTTCCTGTGCACTTCGGCTCAGCAATGAACTCCCACATCAGGTCATACGCTGAGCCATTCTGACTGTCCCTAATGAGTGTGAGGGACGCATTTCACACCTCTCCCTCCCAGTGCTCAGTCGGCACCAAGCCATTGAGCTGCTTAACATTCCCAGCTGCTGGGACTCAAGTTGACTTATTGGCCAGTTGAATGCATCTGCCAGAATAGTCCAAAAAAAAAACCACAAACACCAACCAGAGAGTCTTCTGAAAAACTCTTCCAAAATCAGGTGAAGGATTCCACGTGCTACAACCCCAGCCCACTGCCAGAGGTGCCACATGAGGACCTCCTTCCCTAACCCCATCTCCCTGCTCCGTCCCCATCAGATGGGGTCATCGTCTGGGGGGAACTTTATTCTTTGATTTACAGCTGTTCTGAGGGAGGAGCCGGATTTTCACATCTGATGTCCCGTAGGCACATGATGTGTGAAAAGCAAGCAGGCAAGTTGCATCTGAGATCAGAAATCACAGGTGGCCCTTTGCAGCGCCATTAATAACGCCCTGACCTTGTTTGGTCCTTTCCGCCCACACGTCTGAAGGCACTTTGCTAATGAATCCGAGCATCCCGGTGCTTCCAGAAGGTAGGGAGGTGCTCAGCCCCGTCTTGCAGGCAGGCACCGACTGCCTGGCCTTTCCCAAAGATGCTGTGATTGCAGCTGAAATCAGCGGGTGCTTCATAGGAGAGTTGCCTGTGGACATCGAGGCGTATTGTAATCCGGGGACTCGCTCCCTGGCTGAGCCGGGATACGGACTCCCATTCTCTGATTCATAGTCTTGTGCTCAACCACAGACAAGTTCTTCTTCCCCTCCATCCTTTTGAAGGTGGAAAGAAGGGCCCAGCTCATTCGGTACTTTGTTATTAATATCTGGGATGCAAAACCTGCAGATTTAATTTTGCTCAATCAAGGGCTTCCCTCCCCCCGGCGATCTCTCTCATAGTTTTTCATTCCACTTTGTGTTCCCACCTCCCCCTAATCTCGTGTGTTCCCCGGATGTCATTTCTGTTCCTGCTTGGCTCTCCCTGTGGGTAGTTCAGGTTTCAGTCTGCCCTCCAGATTTCCATCCCCGTCCTGTTTTGCCCTCCTCTCGAGGGGAGGTTCCCATCCTGTTTCCTTCTCCCCTCTGGGGATCAATTCAGATTTCACTCTCTCTTCTTCTCCGCATCGCCCCGGGGTCTCAGCCAAAGTCTTGCAGCTGCTTTTCATCTCTTGAGCCTCCTCTAGCTGGAAATGGGCCCAGCTGTCCATATCTGCCTCGGCTGACACTGGATCTAAGCGGAGCACCACCTTGGTCTTTCCCTTTTGAAGTTCCCTTGCTCCATCCCAGGGATAGACTGATTGCATAAATTTGTATGTGTGCTGGTTCTTCATTGAGATGCAACCCTTTGGGAAAACGTCAGAGAAAGCCCTGGCCGGAGGGAAAGTCCTCTGTTTCTAAATATGGCACTGCTTTGCTTAGAACAGAGATGTAGAGGAACCTCTTCTGCAGGCTAGTTTTGTTTTGGCACCTCAGAGGCCCTCAGATGAGATTGCTGGGAACCAACTCCAAAACACGCTGCTGGCTCTCTAGGGATGCTTATAGGGGATGGAAATAGGAGGAAGGGTTTGGTTTTGTTGGGTTTTTTATGTATTCATTATTATTATTATTTCTCAAGGGCTGGATTGAAATCACTGAATTTGTTTGGTTAGCCACTCAGTGTTGGGAACAACCCGGCACTGCTTCTGAGTTGCTGGGCTGTACCAGATTCTAATGTCCAGTTGCAGTCCATTCACAAACTCCAGCTGTCCCTCTCTGACCCGCATTAATAAGGTATTTCCTACACTTGTGGCCTTGGCCCGGTGGAAATGCATCTCGTGCTGTTGTTCCAAAGCAGTCTTATAGATCAGGAATAGACAGGCTGGTCTTTCTTTGTGCAAGTTCTCTGTTCCAGTTGTGCTCCTCTCACCCTTTGGTCAATGTTTTCTGAGCTTGCGGGGGACAAGCTCTGTTTTCATGCACTAAAGAGACATAATGATCTTTTCCATAATAGAAACTGAGCTCAAGGCAAAGCTGTCACCATCAAGGCGATATTTAGGTTGCCCGGCACCTTTTTAAGCATGGATATGACTCTTCTGCCTGCTGGAGAATGGCTCATTGGTAATAAAGAGAAGACTCCAAATTCTTGAAGGCCTTTCATCTGGTGAGCTCCGAGAATTCAATCAAAGCCTGCACCACCCAGCAAGGGTGGGGCCCTGCACCCATTTTGCAGAAGGGCAAGTCATAGCATAAAAAGGTGAAGGCGATGGGGTTTCAAACAAGGCCTCTAATTTTGGCAGCCTGACATCAGAGCACACTTTCTCCCGTCCCGGAGGTGATGTGCTCACGCTCCATGTGAAATCAGTGGGTTGGGCTGGTAGAGCGCAGCCCCTCGGGGGGCAGACGTGGGGTTCTCCCCATAGCACACGCAACACGTGGAAGTCACCCAGAGCTCTGTACCCTCCATTCCCTCCCTGCTTTTCATATCCCTGCCTATAGCAGGGGGGCTGGAACCAGATGATCTTAAAGGTCCCTTCCAACCCAAACCATTCTACGATTCCACTCAAAATGAAAAACGATGCGTTGCTGTCCAGCGATGTTGATCTTTCTCTCCCTTTTTAAGTTACATTCCCCGTGTGCCTTTGATTCCATTCCTTTCCTTGTGTTCCAGTTCCCTGGGGCTCTGGGTGCCAAACTCCCCTGCCCCAGTCAGAGGGACCTGCAGATCTGGGATGGAGCCAGCCCCAGTCATGGGAGCCAGCTGATTGCAAGTGAATTCCTTACCAATGCAGGATGCAGTGAGAAGAAGCACCGTGCCACCGAGGGACACCCCCAAGCATGGCACTGCTCTGGGGGGTGACAGACCTGGGCACTGCCTCCCCACAGTCCCAGGTATTGGGATGGTTTCAGGCTGGTTGGCAGCCAGAAGGCATGGAGTACACAGAACAAGCACAGTCTGCTCCCCTTCGGCTGGAGATCTGTGGGAAAGGGGGAAATTTTCACGAGCGGTTGAAGGTTTGGTTCTGGCCCCAGCGAAGCTCTATCAAACAGCTTTGCTTCTGACTTCAGCAGGAACGTGCTCAGGTTCCAGGGAACCTGTGCAAGCACGCAGGAGGGCCTGGGAGAAGCCATGTAGCCTGATGTGTGTGAAATCAGATTGATAAGGAAAGGGGCAGGGGTGCAGCTCAGGGTGGGAGAGGAGATAAGCACCAAGGTGTAGGCAGAGGTGGAGCTTTGGAAGTTGGGCAAGTGGAATTGAGTGAGATTCAGGAGCAGTGCTGCAATGTATGGGGAGATTGGTGCAGGAGGGCAGCGCTGGGGGGCAGTCCTGGAATGGAGCTGTGGGAGAAATTGCAGCCTTTATGGTGGTAAAGCAGTTTTCTGTTCTTTGTTTGGAGGTTCTCACCATTCTGACCAAGAAAATGACATTTTCTCCTCCCTTTTTTTATATAAATACTTCCAATTTGCCACGTCTGGGAGTCCTGGCAGGGGAGGCACTGCACGCCTGAGTACCAGTAATAGGAGTGAAGATGCTCTGAGCTGCTGATAGTCAGTATCCCTTGGCTGGTTCTGTGCTCTCTCGATGCAGACGGCCACCCCAAAGCCCTCCGCTCACACAGGGACAGTTCAGCTGTGAGCGGTGACCATTAGGGATTGGTGCTCGTCCAGCTCTGACTCCAGTTCCCTTCTCTCATGCCCTGTGCTACAACATGAGCATTTTGAGTCCCGTTGCTTGGTGCAGAGAGCACGGGGGACTTTTTCCTGTTCTATGCCTCAGTGCAAAAGCAGTGTGGTTACACTGTACCAGAAGTGCTGTGAATGCAAAGCAGAGCATGGCTCCATCAGTTCCCCTTTGTGGAGCACGTATCTCAGCGACGCTCAGTTTTGATTTCCCACCCCTGCTTTTACTGCAGCCTTGGCACAGCCGTGAGGGTCCTGAGCTGAAGCTCAGAGGGTTGAAGCATTATCAGATCGGACCTCAACTGATAAGCGCCGAGGCCTCGTAAAGCTCTGATGCAGGTGTGTTGAGTTTAGGGATTGCGTTTCAATTTTTCAGTGTGCTGTCATGACTGAGCAGTAAGATGTCACCTGTAGGCATTCAGCGTGGGATTAATTCTGCTTTTGTCACGCTGAGAGCTCCTAAAGATCCCACCCTCTGGTGTGAGAGGATGTCGATTTTTATAGGGGGGATGCTTTTGTGTTAATGTTGGAGTTTTCTGCTTTCTTCTCAGTGTCTGTTAAGCCTTGCTGCGTGTGCAGGATAGCACACGTGGAAATAGTAATTGCAAGCCCATTATTCTTATTGCCGTAATTTATTAGTAGTATGTGTTTTATTTTATGGTGCCCACATGTGCAGGTAATTCACAGAGAAGCACACTGACACCACGGGAAGGTGGGAAGGCTTGGTGAGCTGCAGTAGCCCCAAATGCAGTTCTGATATCTGGTTCTACCGTAAGGTATCCTCCCTTGACTTCAGGCAATGCTGCTGTAGGAAATGGCACTTGGGGAATGATTCAGCCCAGGAAGAAACGTGCTGCTCCTCTTTGGTGAAGGGCAATCGGCTCAGACCCTCTGAAGCTCTGTGTGCCCAATCCCCCTCCCCAGCAGCCATACCCACTCCTCTCTGCAGCTGTAGCAGGAGGGATATGCATAAGTCAAAGGCTTAAACAGTCATGAATTGCTGACTGTGAGATAAGCCAGATACGAGGGCAGATAAATACCTGTTTCAAAGAAGCTACCGGCTAAATAGAAACTACCCAACACGTACAATTGTCTCCAGCCCTAAAAGAACAACCGCAGCTCCTGCCTGGTGCTGGGGAAGGCTGGTGTGGCTTTTGGGGCAGCTTTTATCTCGACATGGGTTAAGCATCCCAGGGTGGGCTGAATCACTCAGTCCCACTCAGAGGAGGATGGAGTGGTGCTAAGTCCAATCAGTGCTCTCCCGTTGGAGGTGGCTCAGGGCTGTGTGTGGGCTGCCTGGTGGGCAAGGACGAGCCACGCGCATGGCCAACACGCAGTGCCCTGCTTTGCTTCTTTCTGGTCTAGGGGCCACAGCCAGTTGCTTGTTGTTCATTACCTGAATTGCTAATTGAGGCAACGTGCAGCACCTCCAGCCGCCCCTGGCATTGGCGCTGGGTAGATGCCAGGAGCTGCAGCCAGAGTTCTGTCCAACCAATGGCATCCTGCTGCCAGCTCCCCGCCGTGCACGTGGCTCTCTCCGTCCGTCTGTCTGTCTGTTGGAAGGGTACGGCCTTCCACGTGCTGAGACCGGAGCTGCTAATATGAACCTCTCCAACTTCCTCGTGTAAGGCCAGCTCCGTGCAGCTTTGCAATATGTCTGCAGGATGTTTTCACGAGCCGAATGTTTGCCAAAAGTTCACAGATCAGTTACAAAACAGATGTACGGGTTTTTTTTTTCCTCCCCTTCTTCCTACTGGTAAGGAAGAGTTTGTGCAGTAATTGCAGGCAGGTTGGGAGATGTTTTCTTCATAATTCTCCTTCTTATGAAATGTTTATGAAACACCATCCACAAATCAGTTACGCAAGCAAGCCGAAGAGCTTTGATCATTTTCCATCGCCCTCAATATGTTTCTTAGTTTGTTTTGCTTTTTGTTTTTGTTTTCGGGCTAGAGATAGGCAAGAAACAATCCATCATTGGCCGTGCCCAGCAAGCGTGCTCGCCAACTGAAGGAAGGGACTCTCCTTTCTCCAGTCACCCTTCCTGTGTTTTTTCGCTCGCATCGCTCGGGGGCAGCTGACCCTATTTTAAGGCTGTGAAAACATCCACCTGAGATTTGCAAGTGTGATTCCTCTCTCCCCAAAGGAGCCGTGCATGAGGGTGCCGCCTGCCGTTACCTGCTGCAGCCCGGGGCAGGCACCCAAAAGCGAGCTGGGAGCTTTGTGCTGTTTGATCTCATCCCGCTCTCCTACCGGGTCTCTTAGCCTTGGAGAGTGCAGTTGTCCCAAATCCAAGTCAATGGGAAGAAATGCTGGTTCTTCCCATTCTGACCATGGTCATGGATAAGGAGCAACAGCAAGAGCTGGTCCTGATGGCTAAATCACCACTGCTCTCTTGCCATGCTGTAGTGTGGAGCTTGGCCAATACCAACATAGGGTGACCGCGTGACAATTTCAACCTCTTTTGGTTTCTTAAGGAAAGCTCTCATGTTTGTAGAAAATACCTGCAAACACGGGTCGGATGCACTGGGAAAGGAGAAGGCAACTCCTGCCCTTGTCTTATTAGTTTGAAATGAACATGATTTTAAGGGAGCCTCATGATTTCGAGTGGCCGCGCCCACAATGTGTGTGGTTTTGGGGGGGTTTTTGGTTTGGGTTCTTTAGCGTACGGTTGGTAATAGTTGGTAATAAATCCCCAAGTTTAGCTGGGGAAAAAAAAAATAAAAATGAAGGTGCAGGATTTGCATAAACGAACCCAAAAGTTTTGGATATCCCCCGAACTCTCTCGCTAATGAACAATTAGCCAGCTGCAGGCCTGGTGGGGAGAGGAAGAGGAGGGAGAAGTAAAATTGAGCCTAAATCCAATGAGAAAAGGTGCACGGGAGGATTTGTCAAGAACACCCAGGATCCCGCCCACTGCGCAGGAGAGAGCCAGAGAATTCCAGGGACGGGGGAAGGAGCAGTGGGAGATGTTGTTGTTTTTAAATGGGGAACCGGTCCTTTGCCAAACCCACCTCCCGTTCTCATATTGTGCGATGCCGGGATGCAGCTACACACCCCTTTCAGCCTGGAACGCTTCCAGATCATTCCGCTTGGCAGCTGTAAAAATTGATTTCAGTTTGGAAATGGCTCGTGCTTCTTCAACGCTCCGCTCCCGTTGGGATCCTCACCCAGGCGGGATCCAACACCTCGTTTTCTGAGACGCGGACAACTTCTTTTTTTTGGGGGGGGTGGGGGGGTGGGTGGGACTGTTTGGACTTGGACGACGGCGTTGCGTCGGGCTGACCCATGGATTGCCAGCAGGGGTGACGTTTATTTATTTATTTTTTTTGCTTTTGGGGCTCGGATGCTTGGTTGTTTTTTTTTTTTAATTATTATTTTATTTTTCTTGGGTTTTTTTTTTTTTTTTTGTTTGGTTTTTTTAACGCACCCTCGGGGAAGGAATAATACAAAAAAGCCATTTCCCTTTGCCAACTGGATGGCTCAAGGGTAGCGGTGTTCTGCCGAGCCTTTTGCTACCATTTATTTAGTCCTTTAAACGCGACCCGCGTTGATAGCGATCAAGAAGCTCTTCCATCTGATTCTTTTTTTTCGCCAGGCCGTGAGGGATGATCATGCCAACCTGAGAGGTAGGAAAGAACTGGAATTCATAGCATGTACAGCTCTTGTCGCAAGGAGCTCGTGTTATTGCAAAACGAGTTTCGGCAGCATCCAGAGCTGCAGTTGTAATGAAAGGAGGTGTTGTAACTCTCTTCCCTCCACACAGCTCTTTCCAAAATGTTTATTCGGGTCTCCCAGCACTGCGGCTGTAGTGATCGCATCTTCTCTTTCTCTCCTTTGGGGAATGTTGTGTCTTTGTTTGCTTTACTCGAATTGAAGTGAAAACTCCCTTCGGGCCAAAAGCGCTCGCTTGGGCCACGGTCTTTAGAAGGGACGTTTCTTGCTCCCCTCTGCTGGTTGGAGGCCGCATCACCTACAGCACAACTCCAGCAAAGAGACCCTACTCCGCTTTTGGGTGGTGTTGAGTTGGGGGCCGCTTGACGGGACGCGGAAGGTGCTGCCCCAGTAGTTAGAGTGAATCTGCAATGCTGAGGCTGTGGATGAGGTCTTCAAGACATGTCCTTTCAGGTTTTCTCCTGGTTTTTCCAGTTTGTGGGAATGGGAACCTCTCGCGCTGCCTTAGATTAGGACAGGGATGGTTGAGATGAGCCTTGATCCGAGCGCTCTTGCACTCGGGAAGAACTTAAGCTGAAATCTGAGAACTGTTTGCTTGTATCTTTCCTTAGAGAAAATGTATTATAAGAGATCTATATGACGTTTTCTTGGGCACAGCATCTGCATGTAGATGCTCCTCAGCTTTCAGGAATTAATCCATAAACTTCTAAATTCTCCCCATTGAGTTTCGCCCCTCTTTTCTCCCAGCTAGAAAATGTCAGCTAATGTGAAATGATGTAACGTTACCATCATTATACATAGAAGCAATATTAGAAATGAACGTGGAAACTCTGCAGTAAACCAGATGGAAGTATTCAGTCCTCACATCCCCGGGTAAATTCTTAACAATGTGGATTCAGACATCGTGATTTCTGTAGAATGAAATCTGTCTTGGAAATGAAAGTAGGTTTAAATGACCGCTGGATGAAGGGTTGATGTCTGTGAAATTGGGCATTTTTCCCACACCTCATTCTAACTAAGGACTTCGCCGCCGATCCACTACAATGGGACCTCCCAATTTCTTGCTGTTTTCTCATTGTTTGGTACATTTACATGGTGGTGCATCTTCAAATCCGGAAGATTACACTGCTTTTTGAGATCTTTCACTTCATAACCTTTCCTCTCCTGCTCTGCTTTCCGTTCGCTGCTACCTACAGAGAAAAGCGTGAGGCTGCCCACAGCCAACACAGGGCTGTGAGCCGTGGTCTATAGAGGGAAATAGTCATATCTTCCTAATAACACCACAGAATGCCTCAGTGTTTTGTCTGAGGAAAGCTTTCAAGCCTGCTAAGTCACTGGAAGCTTCCTAAAGTGTTTTAATTAATGCACTTTAATTGAGCAAACTGCAAATCCCCCCTTGGTTTGGCAGAACAGAAAACAATGTGTTGCAAACTGGAGAGCAGAAATGGGGAACAACCCAGCCAGGGGTGGAAGCAGTGGGTCCAGAGCTCTCCCCCCCGTCCCACAGCCATCCCTTCCCCATCTCTCCCATCTCCAGCTCCTAACCTCTCCCCCCCGCACCCCCCCAGCCATGTCTGTCTCCTAACACCAGCATCACTTTGCTTTTTTCCAGATTAAAACTGAAGACCTCAGTGACTCCTTGCAATCTACAATCCCCCCCAGATCAGGACACCTTGTACAGGGATCCTCAATGATGCCTGGAAGCCAAATCGCAGGGGTGAGTGCCTTTGCTGCACCAGGGGTCAAGCATGTCCAAGGGAAAGGCCGTTTTTGAGGCACTTGCCAAACTCAGTACGTCTTTTGGCAGTGACAGAAAGAGACGTGAGGATACGATGGACACTGAATCAGAAAAGTGAGTCTGTGCTGGCACAAATCAATGTCCTCCTCAGCCTCTTTTCAGCAGGTCTGTGTAAACGCTGTGCCAAAGGATGCAGAGCGTTTGACATGGACGCGAAGGCAGACTGGATGTGTGCTTGGGAGAGATTTCTGTTGAGGGTTTACTAAGGAAAATGCTCAAACACCATGCTCAGGAAATCCCTTGAGTTGAAAATAGTTGGAGGCTGAGACAACACCAAGGGGAAGTGTTGGGTATGTTTGCCTTTGCCTTCCTCTTTCCCGTGAATGCCTGCTTAATGCCATCACCGGAGTTATCACCCTAGCCTAGATTAACTTTTGATCTGAACCAACATAGCCAACTTGGAACATGTCTGCTTCTATCAACATACACCAGAGAAGGCATTTATTCTTTGAGGGACTTCTTTGAAGAGATTTGGTCTCATTGGAGTATTTTTCTCTCTATCCTAAACAAATGGCAACTCTTATTCCCCAGTCCCTAAAGATGATGCAGGGATCCTAGTAATGTGAAGGAGCCCCCAGCATCTCTCAGTCCCTGTTGGCTGTTCTGTTCAGAGCAAAGTGGGGAAAGCCCAGCAGATATATGGCAAAGAGCAGAAAACACACTGGGATTTGATGGCTGTGTCCATCGCAGTGCTGGTGAGGAGCTCATCCTCCTGCACAAAGCAGCTCAGCGTTGCTGGGATGGGGCAGTCTGTGTGATCTTAGAGAGTGTATTCTGAAAAATATAATGTCTGTGAGAAGCTGAGATCCAAGGGGGGATGTTGTTGCTTCTGACAAGAGGGTTTTGATTTCCATTCCCTCAAAAAATGTCTTTCAAGCAATAACTTTTTCAGTTAGAAGCATATATTCTCCCCGTGGATGTCAATGTGTGCATGGAAGTTTTCTTACAAAGCTGAAACCTGGAGCAGCTCTGGACCTACAGCTCTCCTGTGCACGAGGGACAAGTATGAGATGTGCCAGCAATTAAATGAGAAGCGTGAACAGGGTCAAGGACAGAGTAAAAGATCGGGGAGTGGGGAACCTCACAGAGAGGTGATGCTGCGCAGAGAACTGACATCTCTGAGCTTTGTTGTTTGCTCTTCCCGTAGGACATGAGCTCTCTCCACACCCTGCAGCAGCTCGTGTTGCTTCCTGGCCACATGCAGTCCGTCCCCCAGTTCCTCCTTTCTCAGTCCCAGGCAGGGCAGCAAGGTAAGACCAATGAAAGGGGCATTGCCGACAGCAGATCCTTACGTAGGAAGAGCCCTCCCTTCTCCCTCCTCTCGCTTTTAACCTGCGCCGCTGGGTTTCCCCAGCCTGATGCTGTGTCACCAGATGGGTTTCCCCGTCCCCCGTGGGGTTCCCAGCCGCGGACGGCGCTCGGAAGGGTCCGGGGCGGAGACGCTGCGCTGTGCGCTCCTCGAGTGCCACCTGGGGGCCGCCCCAAATCCTGCTCCGTCCGTGGGGCCGGGACGTCTATGGGGAGAGGAAGGACTGAAGGCTTAACCCGGCGCTTGGGCAGGTCCTCCTGGCGTTGTCTTTATCTCCAGTATTTGGATGGCGTTCCTCCAACAAGCGCCACACAGACGTGCCATTGATGGAGCTTTATGCTGCTTGCGGACAGACATAGCCCTCAGCCCCCAGCCTGCCCTTCATTCACATTCTTATTTATTCCAGCACAGAAGTCCCTCTATACGAGCCAAAACTCAGGGCTGAAACCCTAAAAGGTCTGCAACTTGAGCACAGCCATACACACGCAGCTCTGTAAAAGTATTACATTGTGGGCAAGTGGGAAACCAGCCTCTTATCTTCACACTGCCGAGTGGTGCTGAGTGATGCATCAAGAAACTCTCTGATGGATGCTTGACAATAGATGTACACTTGACAGCAGCCCAGAATTTAGATTATTGGAGCTGGCAAGGCCGGGATAATCTATTGCTCACCGCCTGGGTTTATTCATATATAATAAGAAACACATGATGCTGGAAAACAGAACTTTGCTTCCTTTGATAGAGTTACGTTTTCTGCTGTTAAGGAGGCTGCTCTGGCAGCTGCAGCCCTTCCAACAGATGGCCACTTGTTTGGCTGTGACCCCTTCTGCTTCCAGACTCGATGGAGATGGGATGCTCTGGCGTGTGGCCAGCGGGTTGTGCAAGAGCACTTCCATTTGAATAGATGATTGTCAAGCATTAATGACCCTCTGCTGTGTGCAGGCACGGCCACTGAAGAGTGAAAGTGGAGGCACAGCTGGGTTTGGTGCAATGAGAAGCTTGGTGAGGGTGAGGTACCTCATAGTGATGAGGTGCAATGGGGCAGACCTGAAGTCATCCCTCAGGCCATGCATCCTCCATACATCCCGAGTTCTGACCGATGGGTACATCAGGTCATGCATTTCGTGGCCAAAGGGTCTTGGCTGTGGCTTCAACCTTTGCAAGAGGCTGCTGGTTTTGGGTTGATTTTAGTGCACGCAAGCAGTCTTTAAGGCTGAGAAGTTCCCAGGGCAGATTCATTATGTGGTGCGCAGCCCTGCAGGCAGCAGTGCTGGATGCTGGATGAGAGGGGGAGAGCTCCGTGCTGTAAGGGTAGAAGCGAGCAGCCGTGGAGATGCAGGGAATACACTCAGCCAAAATATTGCTGCTGAAGACTTCATCTCACGAAAACAGCCTGCGTCTCATCAGCTGTCAGACCGGTGATTCCTGAACCCAGTCCGTAATTTTCATTTCAGCTAGAGCTCAGCTCTTGCAGAGGTGTTCAATCATGTTTTTAAAGACTCCAAATGACAGAGCATCCGCCATGTCCCTAGGCAAGCCATTCCTGTGATTAATTACCTTCTCTGTTAAAAATGTGCACCTCATTACCAGCCTGCATTTGAAATTCAAAGTTGTTCCAGCATTAACGAAGGCTTATTGAGGCCCCAATCTAAATAAATAAATGGGATCCTGCACATTCAGATCTAAATTAAAAAAGGAAAGAGAGAGAGAGAGAGAGATTCTGGAGATGATCTCTTTTTTTTTTTTCCTTTTTCAGCACAAGTCCATAAATGTCTGTAGATTTCCATATAATTGTCAGTTCCAATCAATAGAAAATATTGCCTGTTTCAAGAAGGGCCGTAAATCCTCACTAACCTCCTCAGACTTCACCCACAACAGACATCAAGAGCCCAACTAAATGTCTATGGATCTGCGCTGCTTTAGTTGCTACTAAATCCTTTAGGACATTCCCTGTTGGATGTATGGGCTTGTGCACAGCAGCTTGTCAACTAAACAATTCCATGGTGTCCATAAATACTACTTTTTGCTAGTTTTATAGATTTCCTCTCTTTTTTTTCTTCCTTTCATCATCTTGTGTCAGCGTGTATATATTCCAGAAGACATTCAATTTGTTTGAAATAGAGCAGGGGAGAAAAGAAAGGGTCAACGTGACACTTGGAAATGAAATGTATTGTAGAGAGCAGATTGGGCAGGTTCATGAGATTGACTGTAGGATCAGGGTATTTCTAACATGATCGAGTACCTGAAAGCTGGAATCAGCAAAGCTCCTCTTGGAAATAAGGTGCACCATCACAGCAGTTACGGTGATTCAGTGCTAGCAGAGATCACCGCTAAGAATGTGATAAATTCTCTGCAGCTTGACATCTAAAATCTAATTTAGATGTCTATAGTAGATGTCTGTGTCCAAGCTGAACCTGCTGTTAATGAGCTCCATGCAGGGATCGATGGCTGAAGTGTTTTACCCACATCATTACTCTCATAATCCCTTTCAGGCTAAAAGACCACGAAGTAAAAAATAATAATAATCACAAATAAAACCCAAACTTTCCTGTCTCGTAATCCGCTTCGGAGCCGCTCTCACTCGTAATGGCCAGAAGTCCTAAAAGTTGGGTATTCTGAACACGAGCTAGCTGAAGTTCTCCATTTAGATCTTCTTGAACCTTTCCCATGGAGCAATGCTCTGCTCCTGGGTGCTGACAGAGGAGTCGATCTGATGAGATGTCTCTCTTTTCTCTCCCCAGCCTTGCAGCCCAACATCCTTTCCTTCCCCCAGCAGCAGGGCAGCCTTCTCCTCTCCCAGCCAGGACCCAGCCTGGCATCGCAGGTAACTTCCCCTATCATATGCTGCCACCTGGGAAGCACCCATCCATGTAAATCACTGCTTTGTTATGGGTGAATGGCAACTGAAGTTGACTCTATGCATTTTTGTGGTTGTTTCACAGGCCGTGGGCCGCTCTGGGCTCCCTGGCTCATCTGTCGAACCTCACCTGGATGTACCCCAGCACCTGCAAGTGGCCAAGCACCTCACTCCATCCGGAGCATCCGAGGAGCCCAGCGACCTGGAGGAGCTCGAGAAGTTTGCTAAGACTTTCAAACAAAGGCGGATCAAATTGGGGTTCACACAGGTGAGCAGCTTCCTCTATAGGAACACTGGTGTCACTCGGATGGGAACACGTTGGGCTGGGGGAGTTTGGGGCAGAGGAGTGGATGGAGGAAGGGCGTATGTGGATGGAGGAATGGCAGATACAACAATAGGTATAGATTTGCTTTCTTTGGAATTGGAATATCCCCTTCCAAATGTGTTGTGTTCCCTGGCAGGGTGATGTTGGCCTTGCCATGGGGAAGCTCTACGGCAATGACTTCAGCCAGACCACCATTTCCCGCTTCGAGGCTCTCAACCTCAGCTTTAAGAACATGTGCAAGCTCAAACCTCTGCTGGAGAAGTGGCTGAGTGACGCGGGTAGGTGACGTTTATTCACTTGACGAGGTGTCACAGTTCCCAGATAGGAGCTGGAAGTGAAAAGAACTTGTGATCTTCAGTATCTTCCCTTTTCTTTTTCCTCAGAATCTGCTCCTTTGGATTCCTCCATGAGCACTCCCAGCTCCTACCCCTCCGTGAACGAGATGTTCGGACGGAAAAGGAAGAAGCGAACCAGCATTGAGACCAACATCCGCTCCACGCTGGAGAAAAGATTCCAAGATGTGAGGAGAGAATGTTTCAATGTGTTGGGAGCTCTCCACCACTTTTCTGTTTGTTTTGATAGCAGGTTAGGAGCATGCTTGGGAAGGTGCCTCCTTGCCCTCTTCTCTTTGGGAGCTGCTGGGCAGCTCCCGTGGGGTGCAGGAAGGAGCCAAGCATTGCTACAGTGGGTGCTGCCCAACCGTTTTGAAAGTAGAGCCTTTCATTTCTTAAACATGAAGGTTTTCAAGGAAAATCACTACAAAGAGTGAACAGGGCTTCCAGTCACTTGGGGTACAACATCCATTGAACGTTTTTCATCAGAACTCTTTCTGACCAGCCCTCATTTTTTCCTGTTTCTTCCAATCGCATCTGATCATGTCAAATTTTCCTTCTAAGGCTGTTGATGAGAACAAAAGGCACTCGCTTTCAGATCTTTCCAGGCAGCTCATTTTTTTAGCTAGTACATATTCTTTGTAACAGGAAAGCTGCCCCGTCATCACCATGCTGGGTTGTTTTTCCCCCTGAAGTCTCCAACTCAGATCAGAAACCACAGAGTTAAAAGCTGTCAAGCGTGCCAGAAAATGAGTGAGACGGGGAAAAAAAAAAGAGGTTGGGGTACGTTCATAAACGGGGCACGGAGGAAGAAAGAGATGAAATGGTTTTGTGAGATGGTGCAGGGGTGTACAAACAGCACTCAGAGATGTGTCCGATAGCCATGACCTTCCTCTCCAGCCGCTACTGAAGGTGCTGCTGGGTTCAAAGCGTTGCATGCTTTGTGCAACAGCAGGGCCAGGCTCTGTGACTCATCCCCTCTGATTCCATGGGATCAGATGGTGAATCAGAGGCGCTTTTCTGGTTCACAGCACGTGATCTCTCGTACAAATGTTTACCTTTTGCCTTAGAAGCAAATTTTCTGCCCTCTCCAGTTTACAACCCACCCCACCCTTGTCCAGCAGCAGAAGAATGCACTGACGCCGTAAGTCAGAGATCTCTGGGGCCTTCTTTAACCTCCTGCTGTTTCTTAGCAGAACCCCAAGCCCAGCTCAGAGGAGATCTCCTTGATAGCAGAGCAGCTCTCCATGGAAAAAGAGGTGGTTCGGGTCTGGTTCTGCAACCGGCGCCAGAAGGAAAAACGGATCAGCTGCCCGATGCCATCCCCCATCAAATCGCCCATCTACAATTCCAGACTGGTGAGAGATACTTGGGGTTGAGGAGCCGACTTCCATCCGTGCAGAAATGCAGGAAGCGCTTCAGCGGCGTTATCTGCCCTTCTCGCATATCGCACGTTTCCCTTTTGGCAAGAGTATTTTCCTTCCCAAGAAAGACAGAAGAAATTGTGAGAGTCAGTGGAAACACATCCTGTGATCTGTTGGATAACAAGCTGCTATTGCATTTCTGCTAGTTAATATTTGCCCAGGAGCTTCCATGTAGAGAAGTGGCAGGAACCTCCCTATGGTGTTGGTACTGGAGTGTATGTGAGTAGGAGGGAGAGGACATATTCACAAGCGTTATTTTATCTTAAAATCTTCTGGGTTTCAGAATTATCTGTTAGAAGGCAGAAAAACACCCCGAGAAGTTTGGTCAGTTGTTGCACAACACCTTCGGTGTACAGTCGCAAGCACAAGATGCTGCTTGCAAGCCATGAATTCCTAAAGCAGCAGCTTTGGTGGCCGGTTTTCCTGCGAATGCGTCATGCCAAGTGCTCATCAGTCACTCTGACCAACGCATTGCCTGTAGTTGAAGTATCTCAGTTGGATTCCAGATGCCCCAGGCTCGCTTTGATTACAGCCATCAAATTGGTAATAGTCACATGAGAGTTCTTGCCCATGAAGAGCTCCTCAAAGGAAATGGGGCTATTTGTGCTGAGAACAGAACAAGCTGGGGCATTGCTTAGAGCATCCAGAGGGCAGCGGTTCCTCCTGACTGGGCATCAGCCATTCCAGAAAGCCTCACCTCAGGCTTTTCCATAGCTGACCTGTACATTTAGATCAGGCACGTGTAAGACTCGTTCAGGTTTCTTTGCGTGACCCTGGATGTGGGAGCTGTGCTTGTCCAACAGAGTATGAAGAGGTGTATGGGGGGGTAGGAAGTGTGCCTGGCAGACAGCACGTTATGAAGGGGACAAGAAGGAGCAGCCCTTTGGGATCCACACCCCGAGTGCCATCTGCTGACTGCCTCCCTCTGTTCCTCCTCAGGTCTCTACCTCAGGGTCCTTGGGGCCCCTCTCTGTCAATCCGGTGCACAGCACCATGCCTGGGACAGGTAAGCCCTGACCACCCACCTCACTCCCATTCCTTTCCTCCCTCCCTCTTGCTCTCTGGCCACTTGGCTTCCAGGCCATGATAACCCTGGGGAAGTAGCCCAGTGAAGTGTTGTCTGAGGGGTGAGAAGAGCAAAACCATTTTCTTGGCTGGAACAAAGCCACGGAAAGCTTCTCGGGTGTGTTAACACCTCCAAGATAATCCCATTGGGGTGCTGAGGTTTGGGAGCTGCACACCATGCAGCCAAAGGAGGGCACTCCAGCACAGGGTGGGAGCAGGAGGCTGGAGGGGCCGGGGCAGGAGGGAGATCCCAGCCTCACTCTGCTCTCTCTGCCGTGCAGTAACATCATCGTGTTCCCCAGGGAACTCCAGCAGGCCCTCATCCCCTGGCAGTGCCCTCCACGCCAGCAGCCCCAGCACAGCCCAGAGCAACTCCAAAGCTGCCATGAACTCGTCCGGTTTCAACTCTTCAGGGTAAGGTGGAGTGGGGGTGGACGTGGCGCAGTCCCATAGGTAGAGAAGAGAGAAAAGCAGCGGGGCTTTAGGGCAGAGCGTGCAGCCCTGTAGAGGCCTGAGCAACATGGAGCCACATGATGGCATGCCATTACACATGCAGGCTCCGAGCCTTCCTCATTATATCACTGGTTGTGCCCCCACTGCTCTGCCCTCTGCACCCACGGTTTCTGCTGCTCGCTGCACGTGACATCACGGAGGAAGGCAGCTGAGAGCAGAGGGCACTGTGTGTGCAGCTGCTGGGCTTTGAGTCACGGATCACCCCGTGCCATGAGTCAGAGCTGCGCTTACGCAGAGGAAGCCCCGCAGCCAGGTGTGGGAACCAGCAGCTCAGTGCAGGCGGCTGCTCGGATAGACAGGGGTTTGCTGTGAGCTTCCTGTAGGGCAAAGGAGCACTCGCTGGCTGCCAAGTCACACAAGCGGGATAGGATAGGAATGGTTTTTGTTTCAAGGGGAAAAGTTACCCACGTGGTGATGGTAGCTCTGATTCGCTGTGTCGCACGCAGATCTTGGTACCGATGGAACCAACCTACCTACCTCCACTGAGACCACTCCGTCCTGTGTACGAGGAGCTCTGACCTCCAGCTGTGGACCAACTTCTCCAGGAACAATTGCTTGGGGGCAACATCTGGAGGCACAGTGCCTTCCAAGCACTGCCCAATGAAGGCCGTGCTTAGGGGAACCCCGAGCAGCAGAACTGCAGGGACTCAGGCTGCAGCTGACCTCCCCGAGGATCTGAACACCGACAGTGACATTTTAACTCTCTTCCATGCATTCATTCACTCCAAGAACGAGCCTTTGCTTAGCTCTATCAGCATGAAACACTGCCCTCTGCTTGCAAACCTCTGCGCTCACACCGGACTGCCCGGCAATCCCTCATCTGGAAGGATTCTTATGTCAGGACCCTCTTTCCCCCCACTCATTTCAGAGCTTCCCACGAGAAGGGTCTGCCATGCTGTTAGTATCACGCACACATACCAAACCCCAAACTGAGCCGAGGTCACCCAGTTCATTTCACCAGAGATCTGTGTCTAGATGGCAGCCTTGGTTTCCCATTGGCTTCCAAGGCCTACGACTGTGCTTTACCCACCACCACGCTTGCTTTGCTTTGAGCCCTCCTGCTTTCCTTCTGATTTTGTTTTGCTTTTCTTTCCCCCTCTCTCTCTTTTTTTTTTTTTTTTTTTTTTTTAATATTAAGCATTTTGCAGCTTTTTTTATTTTTATTTTATTTTATTTTGCTTTAAAAAAAATGGCCTCCTTTTGCAAAACGTGTGTCCAGGTCTTATTATTGCTCCCGGCTGCCCAATGGAGGACGGAGCTGTTTGCAGCCCCTTGTGAGCTTCCAACTGCAGTGACCACAGAGTCCGTTTGTGTAGGTTTGATGGGACAAAGACAAGCATTGGCCATCCCTTCTTTCTCTCATTCATCCATTGGGCTTTGTGTGACACCAAACCTCCGGGGCAGCGGTGCAACGTATTGGTTGCCCCGTGTTGCAGAGGATGGAGCTGTGCTGTTCTCTGCCCTCCTTCATCCTTGCAGGAGGTTGCGCTGCTCAGCTGTGAGACCGGAGGGAGTTGGGTGCAAGAGATATCAAAGGGTGGGAAATATTCCATATTGCTGGGGAGGTCGTGGTCGTGCCATGACTCCATTCACACAAAGGGCTGAATATTTAATGTTGTTAAGCAGATCGGAGCGCCGTGGATTCCTGGTTGGGTTGTCAATGGGCACAAGGCAGTGAAACTAGAGGAAAGGGGCGTTTGGCTCACAGGTTGTAAATAGGCATCATTTTTTCAAGTAGTAGCTCTGGCCCTTTTTGTTGGTTTTTGATGGCTCCTTTTAGGCAAACGTGAGCTTTTTGTTTGTTTGTTTCCTTCCCTAAGTGAAATCTCTCCTTCGACGCTTCTTTTTGGGGACAAATGGATTCGATCCGGTTGTTTCTTATCCCGCTCCATCAGTGCTGTGTGACGAGGTGATTGCCACGGGGGTCTGCGGGCTGCACGGGGGTCTGAGCTCCTTCACACAACGCACTGAGCCCCACGTTGTGTATAGAACCGCATCCGCTGCTTCACACGAGGTGTAGGGAATAGGGGGCAGACATTGATTGTGATGAGAGGGGGAGTGAAAACGACAAGGGAACCTTTTTTGGTTGTTGTTGTTGTTGTTTGTTTTTGTTTGATTTTTTTTTTTTTTTTTTTTTTGGAAAGAAATAGAAAATATTTCCTTTTAAATATTAAACCTTTCGGTGGAAACGTTGAAACGAAGCTTTCTTTGTGATTTAAAAGGCGGAAAGAAGAAATGAATTGTGGTCTGCTGGGAAAGTAAAACTGCAGGCGGGGAGCACTGAGCCGACCTCTGCATGGCCACGCCGAGGGCAGTGCCTCTCCCTCAGCACTGTGCACAGCCCCATGCACGGGATGGGAGGTGACCAATGGCTCCAATCTGATGTGTTGCCTTCTTTTTAACCCTGGGTGTTAGAAATGTCGATGGGATAACGCACGGGATGAGTGCATTGAGACGTGCGTGACGCCCTCTCTCATTTCCCTGCTTGTTCCCTCACTTCCTGCATGACCTGGGACGGATCACTTCATCCCCATTAGGTGATGGTGATGGCAATCCCTCCCTTCTCTTCTCCTGGCCCTCAACTTGTGCAAAACACGACAGCTCACAAGTGGCAAACGTGGCACTGTGTTCCGCTCCCACCCCAGGGGGCATCAGTTATGGTAAGGTTACAAAAGACTCCACTTTCCAGCTCATCAGTGCTGTGAAAGCCTCACTTCTCGTAGATAGGAGTGAGCGTTCTGATTGCCCTCATAACCCCATCCTGCACATTTAAACAGGCAGCCCCGTGCTAAACCTATAGCTGAGCTCTAAGCACTGTTGGGTTCAGGGTCAGCTGACAGCACACTTCAACCCTTGGTAGAGGGTCTTGGAAGTTTTCAAGCCAGAAAGTGAGCTTGTTACCATACCTGGCAGGAAATGATGGCTTTCCAACCCTTCCACATCCATATAACAGCAGTGCAGGGAACAACTGCTCGTGGTGGCAATGAGAACTCCCATAATCTACAGAACAACCTGACCTGTCACCCCATGCAGACCTCAGCTGTCGGTGCATTCCTGTCTGAAATGCCCCTGGGTCCCATCCTATTGCTGCTGAGCATCGGGAATGTGACCCCATTCACCTCCTGCCTGCAGAATGGCCATTCACAAGCTTGCTGGAGAAATGAGCTGATCCCACGTAGCCCCACAATCAGGCTGAGGACACAGCATTGCTCTGGGAGCTGAGCTTTGCTCTCCTCAGCCAGAACTCAGCTGGCATCCTCAGAGGGAGCCCATACAGGTGCTCAGGTGCACACAGGAGGTGCTACAGCATCACGGGTGACGTTCCCACATGACCACTGCAGCAACCAGAGCTGAGCAATGTGAACACAGAGCCAGCAGGCTGTGACCTGATCCACCCATGAGATCGAGCTCTGCCTGGTAGGGGCAGGGCCAGGAATTGGATATTTTGCTATTGATTTCTTTGAACAGAGTGATCTCAGTCTGGGGCAGCAGGGCTCTGCTCCCTGCCCTCCCCAGCACTCTCTGTGACCCGAGGGCTGGCCCGGAGCATCCTCAAGTGTCTCAATGTCCCCTCCAGGTCCATCCCCGATGCTCATAGCCCTGGGGTTCACCTTCCTGGTGCTTGTAGTGCAGCACCCAACGCTCCTGCAACTGCAGCTGAAATTCAGGCTCAAGCTATAGATCTGGCTGGCTCTGAGCAGTGGAAACTGGAGCCTGAGCTGCAATGGGACCCCTTCCAAAAGCACCCTGGGATGACACTCACAAGATTCGAGTGCTTGTTGCCACCACCTGCATGGAGCCCTGTGGCTGTAGGGAGGGTGTGGGGTTGTTGGGGACTGTTGTGGAGCTTCCTTCAGATGGATTTTTAAGCAAACTGAATAAAAACAGAACCAACACGGCGCTGACTCCGAGGGTTTGGGAGCAGCGTGACCCTTCCTGGTTACTCACCTCTGTTCTGGTTCACTCTTCCTGTTCGGCGTGTTCCTGACACCTCCAGCGCATCCCTCCCCGCTCCCCAGCCCCTATTTCCATCCCCTTCTCCCCACGCCGTGAGCCCTCTCACCAGAACAACAACTCCACAACGGCGTGTGAAACCGGACAGAGAACTCCGGAACGCACCGAAAAAGAAAAGAAAAAAAAAAGGGGGGGGGGGGGGAAATGCGTTTCCCCGTCCCTATGGGGTGAGCGGAGGGCAGGAGGTGGGCGGGCAGAGGGAGGAGGTCAGATAGGATAAAAGCAGCCGGAGCGCTCCGCACCGCCTCTCTGGGCTGAGCCGCTCCAGCAGAGCCGCGAGGGAGGGAGGGCCGCTCCGGGTGAGCAGCGGTGGTGGGGGGTGGGGGGATGTCTGCCCGGCCCCCGGTGCCACCCCCATCCCTGGGGTATGTAGGGCCGGGTAGGGCGGCGGTGCGGTGATCGGGTTCGTTCCCACGCGGCTTAGGGCGGGGGAAGAAGGAAGGGCGTTTGGGGAAGCGGTGCTGAGAGGAGCCGGCTGCGTTCAGCCCAGCGCTGTGCTCGTGGGGAGGGTGCGAAGCGCTCTTGGGAGCTTTGGGTTTCGTGGACACGGGTTAGGTGAGCATCCCCTGCTCACAGCTCCCTTTCTCTCCGTTCAGCAGGATGCTCCCCATCGCCCTCGAGGTGCTCGGCAGCCTCCTGGCCTGGCTGTTCCTCTATGCTGCTTTCTGCCTCTGGAACAGGCACCGCTCCCCCGAGTGGAACTGCCGCCTGGTCACACTGCTGCACGGGGCCATCGCCACCTGCCTGTCCGGGTACATCGCCCTCTGGGACGGCCCCTGGCCTCTGAGCCATGCAGGTGTGTGTGGGGCCTCACCCTGACACGTCCTCACATCATCCCACGGGTGGGGATCCGACTGCTTTTGTTGTCTGTCCTCTTGGGTGTGTTTTGGGGGCATGGCAAGGCTCCATCCAGCTCCCCGCTTCTTCCTCAGCATCTCCTACCTCTTGTTGTTGTCCTATGCAGGCACTCGCTGAGGGTTCCCAGGTTGAATTTCATTGTGCTGCTGCTGCCAGGTGTGGCAATGTGGGGAACAGGCTCGATGCTGTTTGCATCTGGAAGGCTATAATAACTGCTGGCACCAGAGCGTGGGCTTCTGTTTGTGCCTTTCTATCATTAAATCTCAAATAGTTCTGCTGGTGGGGTCAGGCACTCCCACCCTCCTTTCTATAAAAGGGTGGAGAGGAAAGGAGAAATGTGGTGTGGGTTGTAGGAGAGCAGAGCTGTGCATCCTGGTACTTTTCCCATAGGATAAGCTTGGAAAGCGGAGAGCAAAGCTTGCAACCCGTATTGCTCAGTGATCTAGAAGAGTATCTTGAGCGAGACCCCACGTTTATGCATGTTTTTCCTTTCAGGGTCACCAAACACTGCTCTCCAGGCCCACGTGCTGTCCCTGACACTGGGTTATTTCATCTTCGACCTGCTCTGGTGCTTGTACTTCCAGACAGAGGGAGACCTGATGCTGCTCCATCACACGCTGAGCATCTGCGGCATGGTGCTGGTGCTGGGGCTGGGCAAGTCTGCCACCGAGGTCAACGCAGTGGTGTTTGTCAGTGAGATCACCAACCCACTGCTGCAGACCCGCTGGTTCCTGCGGGAGATGGGCCTCTACCACTCCTTCCTGGGGGAGGTGGTGGATTTCTGCTTCGTGCTCCTCTTCCTGGTGCTGCGCATTGGCGGAGGAGCTCTGATCATGTATGCCATGGTGACGGCCCCGGATCCCAACTGGATCCTCAAGGGGGGAGGCCTGGCCATGTACATCGTGTCCTTGGGGTTCATGGTTGAGATCTGCCGCTTTGTTAGGAGGAAGATGTTGAAGAAGTACCATTCCTGGACGCGCCTGAGGAGTGTGGATGCACCCGTGAAAACAAATGGGCACTTGGCAGCTCACTGACAGTGGCTGTGGATGGGGTCCTGGCTGCTGGAACCTGAAACTGTGACAAGGGCTCCTAAAAGTGGTGTGGAACTGACATCCTGGCACTGGCAGCTCTCCCCAAGCCCTGGGGAAGATGGATGTTCACTCAGCAATGTGGGAAAGCTGACCAAATAGGGATTTCAGTGGGAACGCAAGGAACGTGGCATGTCAGCTGAGCTGCTATCCCTGACTGCTCCCTCTTCCAGCCCAAAATGCACAGCCTGCAGTGGGGCTGTGCTGGACTCATCCAATCCACAGCCCACAGAGCACAGCCTGACTGATCTGTGACTGTGTTGGAGGCAGTGTTATCTCACAGTGCAGTTGGAATATCTGATCTGGAACATCTCACCCTCTCCCCAGTGGAGCCAGGTAGGGGTGTGACCCAGCCAAGATGTACTCAGTATTGTTTTCTCTTCAAATGGGACAAAACGCTGGATCAAGTACTTGAATGAGAGCTTGTGAACAAGGCTGAAGTGCCCATAGGGGGACGGTGGGATTGTCCTTGGTGTGAAGTGATGGTGCTGTGGTACGTGAGGGTGAGGCGATGTTCTACCTCATTGTTTTTAGCAATACATTTCCTTCCTTTTAATACTTGCATTCAAGGAGATACTGATCTTGCACAGTGCATGCCTCTGTTCCTTGCAAACAGGAGTCTGGAGCCAGACTTGTGCTGAACACCTCCTCATGGAGCTCATCACCTCACCTTGCCCTGCTTTCAGAAGCTCAGGTGCTGTGTGTGTGTGAGGGCTGACAGAGCAGAACCCTCTCTGGGTGCTTTTGCCTGCCCTGGAGCTGACTTGCTGCAGGCCAGGAATTCTGAATGCAAGGCTGACAGGAGTCTGGTGTTTATTTCCAGTGATGCTGAGGTGGATCTCAGTGTGACATCACTCCATACAGTTCTCAGCATATGGATCAGTTCTCTTCTTTACCTCTTGGAATCATGGTTCTGACTTCCCCCTGGGGTTGTAATGTGAATTTCCCTTGACTTGTGTAGCAGCATCCTGCTGGAGCTTGAGAGCCCCCAGAGCTCCTAATGGCCTTTTTCCACACGTGTCACTGCTGTGGGGTGCAGGAGGGGAGCAGCTGTGTCGCCGCTGCCCTTATCTTGCTAGCTGGGCTCTGCTCAGCACTGATACCTGGGCTGCAAGGTGTCTGGAGAGATAAAAGCTAATAGCATGAATGAACTGAACTTTAGGCATGTTCTCTGGATGCCATCCAGACCCCAGGCACGCAGCAGGTCCATGGGGTTGGGCAGACAGAGCCTGGCACTCCTGGGTGGGGGGGAGGGGGCAATCTGGAGTCGTGGGTTGCTGTCAGAGCTCCCCAGGGTGATCAGCCTTCCAATAAAGTTGCATTCTCGTTTTAAAAGGGAACGGTTGCTGTAACATTCTTTCCTTCTTTGGTCTGAAGGAGGCAGCTGGAGCTATAGAGGCTGGGCTGGATGGGGCAGCCTGGTGTGGTGGTTGGAACCCTGCTGTACCCCGGTTCTTCCATGCAGAACAGCTGACTGCAGTGGTTCTGTGGGGTGGGGAAGCAATGTGCCCTCAGGTGGTCGTGGCTGTGTCTCAGCTCAGGCATGGTTTTAGCGTTAAACCTCTGCTGCGATGCTGGAAGAACATCTGGCTCCACCCCTATCATCCCACTGCATTTCCTACTTGCTGACCTTGGAAAGGATGTGATTCTTCTTAATGCTGGTACCTGACTTATTTTATTTTTTCCCTGTTAGACACCTGTGGGGGAATTTATCATCAGGGAAAGTGACCGCTGCTGTGCCAACGACTGTCAGCAGAGGGTTTTTTTTTTTCCTCGGCTGTTTTGCTGATTGCTGTTTGTCTGCAGGCAAAACGAGCTCATTGGGATGGCTGACTGTGCACAAAGCAAAGAAGGAAATGAGTGTGTGTGCTGCACCTCGCTGCTGCTGCCATCCATTGGGTGAGGTTTAACGTGCCACCTCGCAGCTCACTGCCCACGGGTTGTTTGTGTCATATGACCCAGAAAAAAACACCCAGCTCCTCTGTAAGCGATCTCTAGCAATAAACGGTCCTCTGAAGGCTTTGAGTTTGGAGTCTCTGGGCTTCCTAGGGCTGTGACCACCGCTGCTGTTCCCACCTCAGAGCATAGGTTGCTCTTTACCCTGAGCTGAAGGCTAGCACAGCTCCGTCCCGTTTGTTATTGGGGCTGCTACAGCCGGCCCAACGAAGGCGGAGGAAAGATGCGATCCGTCAGAGCGACGAGAGTGCCGGTCACGTCAGCAAGGATGCCGGGGGCCGTGCGCCCTCGGGGCCGGCGGGCCCCATCCCCTCCCGGCGGCGACTGCCGTCCCTCCTCCCCGCCGCCAGGTGCCCCCCGCCCGCCGCCGCCGCTTCCTCTTCCCGGCGGCCCCATTGCCGCGGCGGCGGCGGCGCTCGGAGCGGTGGGTCCGGCGGTGCCGGGGCTGCAGGTGGGTGCGGGGCTTCGGGAGGGGTTCGGTCCGGTTTTGGGGCTCTGCTGTGCAGCGGTGCGTCTGCGTGCTGGGCTTCTCCGGGTATTGAGACGCGTTTAATGGCTCTGCAGCCTGCTTTCTTCCTCGCCCTCCTCCTTCCCCCCCCCCCGCCCCCCCCCCCCCCGGCGCTGCTGATAGTATCAACCCCCGTTTTGAAGAAATGATGAGGATAATAATGTCACTGTTGCGCTTTTTAAAGGATGTTGCCCTTTTCGGAGGTGTAATGCACAGATGCAATGCACGCTGTGTATCCTAAGGGCAAACGTTTAGTTTTGAGGAGTGATTGGAAGAAGCCCCCGCCTTTTGGGTGTAGGGAGATGTGTAAATGCCGCTCCTTCTCTCCTGGTGCTCCGCTCCCTTCCGTCGCTCAGGATTCCTCCTGCCTCACCCACCCCGACCCGGGCGCCTCGAGCTCTGCTGCTGTCACCGGTCGGAGCGGTTCGTCGTGTCCGTGCTTCATCTCCCCGTGCTCCCATTATAACATAATGATTTTGTTTATCCCGCCCGAGCTCTGCTGGTGACGCTCAAAACAGGCCGGGCGGGACGGCTGTGAGTCAGCCCCGATCCCGCACCACGTGCGGTCCTCCCGGTGTTCCCCACCGCCGACGGGACCGGTGACACAGCTGTGACACGGCTGGATAGAGGTCCCATGACTCAGCTCCTTCTGAGCTCTCAGCCGTAACGATACATACCTCATATTCCACGTGTGTGGACATCACTGCTAACCCTTTGGCATCTCACAGGTTTGAAGGTCTCGGTGCCAGGAAAAAGGCCGTGAGGTCCACACGTGGGAGAGCTCAGCGTGTTTTGCCACATCTCACTCCTCCTCTTTTCACCACTCTTATGCATCCCTGCGGCGGGGGCAGTGGGGTGGGAAGAGTAGTTAGCATCGGACCTAGCAAGAGACCACGTGGTGTGGGGGTTTTCTTGGATTTTGTTTCAGGAGAGGGAGGAACCCAGGTAGCAAACAGCAGGACTGAGTGTGTCTGGTGGGGCAACGCAGGCAGACCATTGAAGGGCATGATGTGTGGGAAGGGAAGGGGAAGAAGTAGCTGTGGATGTAGGTATGGAGCTCCTCTGCCTGTCCTCTCTCGGGCAGTGCGGATGCGCACCAGCTTATCCCAGCATGTCCAGCATTGTGGGGTTGTGCTGACATGATCAAATTTGAGAGCTCCTGATGCCTTTTGTCCTTCCATCCCCGTGCCAGGATGCTGCTCGCCCTGCCCCTGCGGGTAGCCTGCAGCCTGCTGGCCTGGCTTTCCCTCTACGCGTGGTTCTGCCGTCGCTACAAGCACCGGAGCTATGAATGGAGCTGCAGGCTGGTCACGCTGACCCACGGCATCCTTGCTACGTGTCTCTCTGCTTACATTGGCTTTATCGACGGCCCCTGGCCTCTGAGTCACCCGGGTGAGTGGCAAGAGTTGTGGTGCTGAGTCCCCCAGGTGGGTGATGGCACACGGTGGGATTTTCCTGTCACCCCAGTACGGATACTGGGATACAGCGTGGACCCATTTGAGAAACACTGTTTGCAGTGACATCTGATTGTATCTGTTACTGAAAGTGCTAAGGAAATGGGGAGAGTGGTGCTGTGTTTTGCTGCTTTCATGCCCTCCCCAGCTGCAGAGTGCATGGTCGCATTGTATGGCCATTACGTGTGTGCAGCTGTCACTAACAACTGTAGGATTGTGGCTTGGCTGGTGTGTCCAGCAGAGCTGTGACCAGCCGTGCTGAGGGCAAACCCCCCTCCTGCTGCAGATCCCACCTCTCATTGCCTCCGTGCCCTAACGCTCCACGCGGTGTCTTTGTTGCAGGATCCCCAAACACGACCCTGCAGGTTCACGGGCTGTGCCTGAGCTTGGGCTACTTCCTTTTCGACCTCTGCTGGTGTGTGTACTTCCAGACGGAGGGTGCCCTGATGCTGGCCCACCACCTGGTGAGCATTGTGGGCATCGCTGCGTCGCTGGCGCTCGGTGAGTCGGCCGCCGAGGTCAACGCCGTCATCTTCGGCAGCGAGATCACCAACCCGCTGCTGCAAGCTCGCTGGTTCCTCAAGGAGATGGGCTGCTACCACAGCCTCACCGGGGACGTGGTGGACTTCTTCTTCGTGGTGCTCTTCACTGGAGTGCGGATCGGAGTGGGGGCCTGGCTGATGTATTGTGAGCTGGCCTCGCCCAAGCCCCGCTGGTACATCAAGCTGGGTGGTGTCATCATGTACGCCGTCTCCTGGGTCTTCATGGTCAGCATCTGCCGTTTCGCCCGGAGGAAGAGCATGAAGAAGTACCACGCGTGGAGAAGCCAGAGGGGTGAGGAGCTGAGCTTGAGAACAAACGGACATCTGAAAAGTCACTGATGCTGAGTAAGGACTTCCTCGAGCTCACGGGCTGGCAAGGAGGGGATCGTGCCTGAGATGCCGCTGTCGGGAGAGAAGCCAGCACACGTTGGCAGTTCTGGAGCCAAACTTATTCCTGGCATAACTCCACCAAAATCCGTGGAGCTATGCCATGGGTTCATGGGATCTGCAATGCTTGCCCTGGCAGAGGCTGGCTCAGCATGTGCGTAAGCACACCCTAAATTATATGAGTGAATGAAGGGCTACTGTTACCTCCTAAACACAGCTGGCCCAGCAGTGCAGGTGTACATAGCAGTGCTAGCAGCTTACTCCTTCAGCACTGGTGTGATCTTGGAAGAAATGGGAAGATAGCACTAGATGTTGGTGTTCCGTGTTCTGTACAGTCTAGGCAGCTAGATGACTCTTTGTCCTGCTAGGAAGAAGCATGTTGGAGTGTTCTGTGGGAGCTGGGGTTCCTGGCTCATCCTCCAGCCTGTTGGGTGACCTTGGGGCAAGTCACCCGATGCCTCATTTACCCCATGTGTGAACGGGGGGTGATGGAGCTGGTCCATCTGTTATGCACTTTCAGACCTTTACTCGAGAGGTGCTATAGAAACACAAAACGATGGTCGTCTCCACTTTGTTCCTTATCCCCGTGTTTCCTTTGGGAGAAGCGATTGTGGTGGTTGAGCTACCCTTTCTAATTCCATCCTGTCACTTATTTGATAACTTATTTTCCCAGTGGTGTCAGCAGCTCTGCTCAGCGTGAGCGCCTTGCAGGACTTGGTGCTCTGAACCCAAAAGGTGCCACCCCTGATGTGAGGCACTTTGGGGACTTTCTCCCTCCTCTTCACCCTGACTGTTGAAGCTCTCCACCCATGCATTCCAAATCCTACCTTTAGCTCTCTGGCTGAGCAGCGTTCTCCTTTAGGAGGAGCCCCATCAGGACTTGCAGTAATTGGTTTTGGGGTGAACCTCTCACATGGGCACAGCAGTGTCTGCAGAATGGCAGCTCCTCTTTGCTGTGCATGTTGGTCGTTCCAGATTCAGCTCAGCATATCTGAACCCAGATGCTGCTGTGGCATTTACTGACAGTGGAGCACTGTAAGTGCTGGGGAGATGACAGGAAAATGCAGCTCACTTAGAATGAGCGCTGATGTTTTTCCCCAGGACCGTAGATATCAGTTTTAACAAGAGTATTTCCTGGGATGTGTGGGTAGGGAGTGTCCAGAATACATCCCCAAAACGTGCTGGTTAGGGTGTGATGTTACAAAGCAAGGCTTGTCATCTGCCTGTTGGGCTCCAGCATGGAATCCCAGTCCCAAGGTAGAAGTACAAGGCTGTGGGGCACACGGTGGGATCTGTCCTCAGGCCAGCCTGCAAGCTGTAAAAGGGAGCTGCAGAACTAGAGTGAAATAATAACTTGTGTTTGAATTACTGTGTAATAGCAACTAATGTTCCACCAGTGAATGGTGTAGATGCTTTGTATGATGTTTTATAAAATAAAGATTATTTAATTACTTGAGGAATCTGGTTGATGGCTTTGGGTGCAGCCCTTCTGCCACGCTTGTATTGCTGCACGGGTTGGCATTGCCATTGGAAATCGTGTTTGATGTCAGAAGGTGAAGGTCTGTTCAGTGTAGCTGATGAGAAATAACACTCTTCTTCACCTCCTCAGGTTTTACCCCGGTAACAAATCCCTTTTCCAATTGGAGGACGTTGATTCAAGCAGCAGCAAGAAGATTCCATGGCAGCGCTCACAGCAGCTTTGCCCTTATACATGCTGCTGCTTTAATTATGCTGATGTGGCAAGAAAGCTTAGTGCTATAAAAACACTCGCTGTGGCGTGGCTTATCCAGGTTTAGGCACCGTAATACGCTGTCACAGTGGAAGCCCTGGTAGATTAGCCTATCTGTGCCTCAACGAAGTCAGCAAAGTATTGCATGTATCCCAGTGACTTAAAGCAGAGAGCGGCCCTGTATGCAGTTCCAGTGGACTGGATGCAAAACAAGCTGCTTGTCTCCATAGGAAGCAAACTGTGTGCCTGTGCTAAGGCACGAGATGCTGAAAGGCTCCCACACAGCAGTGCGGGATCTGAGCAAATAACAAAAGTCAGAAGACTTCAGTTTTTATGATGGAGGTCAGCGAAGCTCAGCTATGAGACCTGCAGCTCTGAGGCAGGGCACGCTGGTTTACAAAGCTGTCTGTCCTTCGCTGAGGTCTGCAGGGGATCCACTGCACTCACGGGTGAGTTGTTTATCCCCAGGTTGCTCTCACTGTTTGATTATCCCATCCGAAACGCGTGCGAAGTCGTCCTCGTGTTAGAATGATGCCATCCGCTGCTGTTCCTACCCCAAAAGCGAAGCTGTCAGGGCTCTAACAGCCTCCTGCCTGTGCTCAGGCTGAGCCCGTAGAGGTGCCAACCGCGATCGGTGCGCACGGAGCTCCGTTGGGAACGCGGAGCGGCCCTACAAGGTTCCCCCAGCAGGTGGCATCAGGGCCCCGGCTGAGCCCGGAGCCGGGCAGGGACGCAGACCTTGCACAGCTCCGCTGGTAACCCCTGACAGTCCCATATGAGGGAACCCCAAGGATCTGACCTTTTCTTCCCACCTTTTAAGGCAGGTTAAGAATCGGTGGTTGATAGGACTCAGCATTCCTCGCACCAACAGCCCTCCTGAGCTGAGCTGTTCTGCTCCAGGCTCTAAGAGACAGCTGGGACAGAGTGCCGGGATGCAGCCCGATGGCTTTGCTGGGGGTCCAGGTTCAGATGGCAGCACTAGCCCTAATTTGTGGGCTCAGGGAGGGCTTTGCAGCCACCGACCAAAATCCATTCTAATTGCTACTGCACAGCATAATTGCTTATTGATTTCCACCCCCCCCCCCCCTCCCCTCCCCCCTTATTGTAAAACCGCCCAGGCAGCAAAATGTCATAAATAGATGTCTGTGTTAACACAAGCACACAGTCAGCTCCCACCGAAGTGCAAAACCACAGCCCAGGGCTTGCAGGAAGGAAAAGCAATTACAGTATCAGAGTCTACTTTGGAATTGTTTTATTGTTGCTTTAAAGGCCGCGATGTGACTGCAGCCCATAACGAGCACCAGTTCATCCCCTGGACCAGGAGGTGGGAGGGCTTTACACCTCTTGGCATGGCTGTGGTTTTATGCAGTGCTTCTTGTACGCAACACGGGATGGATCCTTTGGCAAACGTTCATCAGCATCGCTCTGCTGAATTTTATGTCCCTTTGCTGCTGCTGAGCCTGTTTCCTTCACCCCTTTTTAGGATATCCCCCGATTAGTTGTTAACGTCGCTGCTTTGCCACGCACAATAAAACAGGATTAAAGCAATAAAGAAGCGCTGAGGCCTAATATGCCAATGCCTGCAGTGAGATGGATCTCCCAGCCCTCCCCTCTCTGGGTGCTCTCCAGGATGAAGGCACAGAGGGGTTTATTGCAGAGAAGGTGCAAAAAAGGGAGCTGCCGTGGGTACGGACCCGCAGCGCTGGAGGCTCTGATGGATGCGTGTCAGCACTCCTCTCTTTTTCCTCTTTCTTCCCCAAAAGGAAGCCAGGAAAGGAAGCGCAGATGCTCTGCGTGTCTACATCGAGTGCCATTTAGAAAATGATTTCATCCCACGCTTCCCCTCTTTGCTCCGAACTTCTCCAAAACAACAAACCCATCAAAGGGCTCCCCGCCTTCCGGACAGCTCGCTTCTCTCCAAGGAGGAAAGGGCGCACTGCTGCGGTCCCGAACGGCCCGGCACCCTCAGCACCCCGAAGGGGAACCTCACCCCGAACCACACCGTGGGAGCACCGCGTACGGCCCGGATCGGCCGGTTCGCTTGGGGAGGGGCGAAGCCGTCCGCTTCGAAACGCCATCCGAGCGCCCAGCGCTTCGCGCGCGGGGACATCGCTCTGCTTACGCCGCGGGATCTCTTTGCGCAGGAGCAGGCGGAGGGATACAGCGGATACCGTCGGCTGCAGGGGACGAGGAGGCGGAGGAGGAGTTGTTGGTCGGCCCCGCTCAGCGCAGGCTCCGCCGGGACGCGCCGCTCCCACCCGCGCCGGAACAGGAGGGGCGCGGCTCGCTCTCTGTCTCGCAGCGGCCGCAGGACTTTGCCCGCAGCGCGCAGGCCGAAAGGAGAGCGGAGCCATCCCGCCCGGGGACGTCGGGCCTCGGCGCCCCTCTGCGGCACGGGCCGGGCATGGCCCCGCGGGCCTAAGGGCGGCGGCAGGCAGCGGCCCACCCCCCCCGCCCTGCCCGCCCCGCTCGGGCCGCCGGCGGGCGGGGGGTCGGGGCGGGCGGCAGCGGGCATGGGCGGCGGGAGCTGAGCGGCCTGCAGGGCGCACCGCACCCCGAGCTGCTCCTCGGGAGCTTCCCCGCTCGGGGCGGGCATCGCGGGGAGCGGCTGTGGGCTTTTTGCTGAAGTTTTTTTCCTCCTCCGCTTACTTCCGCGGGTTGGATATCGAGTGACTGCGCGAAGAGTTTGGGATTCTTTTTTTTTTTCCTTTTTTTTTTTTCCTTTTTTTTTTTTTTTTCTCTCTTTTTTTTTTTTTTCCTTCTGAACTGCTTTTCTCAGTGCATGCCTCCCCCGGAGCGGGGCTGCAGTTGGGCCTCGGGGCGGCGGGGGGCCGGGCCGCACTGACAGCCCCGCCGTGATCGTACCATGTAAATTGGATAGCACGAGCTCTGGGCAGAGGCTCCAATGAGTGGCACACAGCCCGCAACCACGGACAGGTCAGTACCCAGGAATCGCTCCCAGTCCGGGTTGCGACTCGGATGACAGCGCTGAAAGATGGGCTCGGGAATGCGCGATCGGATGCGGGTTTGCGGGGTTGGCTTTGGGACGTGCTGTGCTTCGTGTCCTGCTGCTTCCAGCTCCTCGCTCAGCATCTCGCAGCGTCGGCGGAGCATCCAGCGCTGGGTGCTGCCCGTGGATGTGCAGCCATCCCCGCTGCTGCCGGGGTCAGCCCAGGTGAGGCTGCGCTGCTCAGCCCTGGGCCCCTCCTGCCTTCTGTGGTTCTCCGTGGGGTGGGTGGGGAAAAAAAAAAATGCATTTTCTGTTTGGAGGAAAGAAACGTGAATGGAGGGGGGAAGCCCATCATTCTGTCTCAAAAGTACAACAGGGAGTGTTTATGTGGGGAGCTGCGGCGGCTTTTATTTTCTGATACATGCAAGCGGAAAGAGCTTCCCTTTCACTGCGTTTGTTTTTCGTGGTTGCTGTGAACGTGAACAAGACGAAGGCCTGACTTCCTGGGCACTGCATACCCTTCCCCCTCCCAGCATTGGGGTGTGGGGATGGGGCTGTGGGTGCCACGGGGAGCTGCGGTGAGCTGGGGAGCCACATCCAGGTTTCACGTGTGTCTCTTCGGATGGGTTTTGTCCTAGGAGATCAGCTGGGGAAAAAACACAGAGCCTTTTTTGGCTGTTGCAGTGCGTGTATATGAATATTGGCAGGTACGTCTACCTGAGTTGCAGGCTGCTATCACATGTGTGAGGCAGGTTGCAGGGCGCTGAGAGGAGCGCTGGGGTTCTCACATAGGCAGGGCAGCTGAGCGATGCGTGAGGACGGGGAGCTGAACTTGCTTGTTGGTTAACAACGAAATACTTTCCGTTATTGAATTGGAATGGCCAAATTGAAAACGGAGCGCAGACCAAAAGAGAGAGGGAGGGGGAAAAAAGAGAAAGAAAGAAGTCTCCATTTCCTTTTGCGTTCAGTCACGTGGAGTGGATGTTTGTGTTCAGTGCTCCGTGGGGGCTCTGGCTCAGAGGACCTTTAATGGCAGGTGAGGAGCCGCCTCTACAGCCCCTGCATGCAGTGCTGGGCAGCTCCCAGCCCCAGGGACTCCCCAGCTTGGGGGGGCGGGGGGCTCAGCCCTGAAGCCCATTCATTCCCTGGTGCAGCTTCCACAGCTGGATGTGGTGCCTGTGCCTCTGCCTGCTCTGTGTTACCTGCAATGTTGTGCAGGGTCTGTGTGGAGGCATTTTTCGGTCACCGTTGTGTTGGTGAAAACTTGTTTCCCCTCACGCCCAACATCTGTACTGCCTCTTTATGTCTGGCTCTCAAGCGTGGAATGTAAAGCAGGTGCAATATAAATAAGCCCGGAGCTTCTGGTGTCATTAGAGCTGCACGAGTCATGTGATTTAATTCTCTCTTTATTTATCAGTGACCTTCCTTGGTGCAGTCAGGTTGGGAACTGCCTTAAGAACATAACAACAAAACTCAGCTTGCATCTGTGCCAAAGGTGTTCAGAACATAACAGGGCATCACAGGCCTGCTTTTTTCCCCACGTGAGCTTTGCATGCTTGCCTTTTAGGTTTGTACAGCTGTTTAAGACAGCAAGTGCTCCTTTGTGCATCCCTTTGGTTTGAGATGGCAGGCACACCACGTTGTACAGGCTGTATGGTTTTGGCACTCCCATCGTCCCAGGTTGTCCTTGTCCCATCCTTAGTGTGTTTTGCCTCTTCATGAAGGTGGTGTGATGTATGGCAGTAAAGTGTACATGAATCAGAGGGGAAGCAGACATGGCCATTTCTAGCGTGGCTCTGTAAGCGGTGTGATAAATGGTATTCTCTCATTAATGTGATTTCTTTTTTGTCTCGTGGTGTTTTCTTCTTTTTCCCAGTGGATCTCAGTATCTGAGGCTGCTGACGTTGTTTTCTCTGGGTATTAAACCCAGCTCGTGTTGATAATGGCTGTGCTGTATCCCCAGGTGGGGCTCTGTTACCCAAAGCAGTGTTGTTTTCTTACCTCCTTTTCCTGCAGCATCTTAAGGTTGGAGGACAGTGAGTGGTTGGGCACTGGGTGGAGTCCCAGGTACTGAGCACAAAGCCTACGGATGCTGAGGCTTCTGATAGCATCATAAGGCTCAGCAAAGCCAATGGAGAAACGTCTGATAGGGGCCATTCCTGATCAACTCCTCTGCTGCTGGAGAAAGAAGGTGATCTTGTTAAGTAGTGCTAGAGGTTAGAAATGAGTGCACGAGCAGAAAGCGGCCCAGGATGGCAGTGGGGTGAGCAGTGCAGGGCTCCCAGCCCTCACATTCGCTTCCCCTTCTCTCAGGATGTTCTTTGACTTTCTCAGCTGCTGCTTTTCATAACCCTGCTGCCCAGCAGGCCGTATCTCACGGTTCATCTGCAGCTTCGCTGCTCTGGTGCTTCGTGTTTGCAAACACTTACACCCCCTTAATATTCTCCTTGCTGGCTGTGTTTGTTCAGAGGGCGGCATTTCTTTTAAGCCAGTAAGTCTTGGGGTGGGCATCTGCACTTGAGCTCTTTAAGTTGATGAGGGAAAACAGGGCCGTTGAGGGGATGTACAGCAGGTATCTCAGGTAGGTCAGGGGTTGACAGAGCGCCTGCTCTTCCACTCTGGATTTAGGAGGGACTTGCTATGCTGTTAGCCTGCAGGTTTCCACATCGGTTCAGCCCCATGCTCCTGTCTCATTACCAAGGCTGCATTTCTGGTGCTGCGGTTGGAGATGGGGTTGGACTGCGCTCTGAGGACCCCCGCAGTGGGTACGGCATTGGGTTGGCAGTGCTGGAGGAGGGCTGTGTGCCATGGGGCGGGGGGGGCTGCCCCACTGTGCTGCCTTGGGGCATTGCTGCACGGCCGCAGCTGGTGATGCATGGCGGGGTGAGATAAGGGCTGTGTTCTTTGCAAGGGCGTGCTGAGCTGGGATGGAGCTCAGCCATTTGCAGGCTCTGGTTGGCTGCTGAAGGATGATCAGCACGCTGCTGCTGTATCCTGTTATGACACCGAAGGAACGTTTGTGTGCCATTAATACATATATGTGTATATTTGTCTCATGGTTTAGCTGTGTTTTTTCTTCCTGTAACCATTTCAAACGTGCTGCAGGGTTGAAGCAATTGCTGGGCTGCAGGACTCGGCCCTGCTGTCTGCTGAGGCTCTCTGAAGGAACGGTGCTCTTGGAGCATCCTGTGGGGCACTGACAGCCCTTCTCATGCAGTTGCCTTCAAATGGGTTTTATTTATAACAGCCCCGTAGTTTCTGTTGCTATGGTTGAAAAACAGCAGAGGTAGAATTTACACATAATTACCCCTGGGAGGCTTTTAATTGCTGATTTGCTCCTCACTTGGTACTAAAATAGGTCCTAATTGCCTCTTATCTACTGAGATGCACTTTCCCTGTCTGAGGCTGTTTGTAAGACCCCAGCGTCATTGGGACTCCTGTAACTGTGTGGTGGGGGAAGGGCTCCTTTTGGTCGCAGGGATAGGAGGAAGAGCTGGACAGGGAGCCGCACTGCTGCTGTGTTGTTACCGGGTAGCTCGATGTTATGACTTAAGAAACTTAACAAACTCTTATTTTCTTTCCACTGAAGCTGCCTGAGGTTTGCTATTGGCCAGGAGAGAAGCAAACGCTCCCACTTGGTGCTGCATAATTGATGAGGCTTTTTACTAGAGAAGGGAGTTGAGGTGAGCTTGATTTTCTAGTTTTGAATAGAGCTGTGGGCGTCATGATGATTTGGGTGGAGGCAGGAGCAGCATTTCATGGTAGCCCCATTGTATAACTCTCCCTGTGCGCACACAACTTCTGTTACAGCGTTTGGCAGTGTTTTGGAGGTGTGAATCAGGAGCAGCACTGGATGTAGGCTGCTTCAATGTCAGGCTTTTGGAAATCTCGTTCAGATCAGAAGCAATTGGGGTGCAATGGATACACTCAGCAACAGGGCTACTCCAGAGCCCACTGCTGGTCCTGGCAGCGCTGAGCACCGTCCTCCTATTCACTGCCCAAACTGTTGCTTGTCATATTGCAAAGCTGTGGGTCAGGCTCTGAGTGTAGGCAGCCTGCCTGAAGGTACTGCAGAGCGCTGCTCACCTGTACCAATTGTTTTATATACTTCATAGCTGTATCCAAAGATCTTCTCGGGTCACAACCAGGAGGGAATTTGTTGTTTTAAGTGCTTGACGTGAATGCTGCCTGGTGGGCAGTGTCGGCGCTGCTCCTTGCTGTGTACCGCAAAGCTTTGCAGCACCTCTGGGGGCTTTTGGCCATTTGCTCTTCTTGCTCTCAGCCTTCAGCCCACCCTGCAGCCTGGGGCTGTGCGAAGTGCCACCAAGAGAAGCAGTGTGTTTGCCTCGGTCTGGAGCCTGCATTGTCTGCTGCAACCTCCAGGTGGTCCTTCTGGTCACTGGGATGTGTGCTGGCCGTGCTGCTTGACAGGTAGGCTCAGGCTTTTGCTTTCAGGTCTCTTAACACACAGTTTCTCACTAATACTTCTGTCTTCCCTCTGAAAATTGCTAGCAAGAATGACTGATGCATCCCAGTTGAACTTTTAGGCTGGGTGAGCTGAGGTGCTGCTCAAAGCAAAGCTGAGGCTCCCAAATATCGCTCTGACTGAGCGCTCTCACTCCACTCCTGGTATTTTATATCCTTGGAGCAAGGCAGATCTTTCTCTTGCAGAGAGAGGCGATACTGCATTGTGTCCTATTTTGCAGCCCTGTTCTGGATAATTACTAGGTTTAAAGAATGGAAATGTCGGTTCATGTCTCAGCTTGATTAAACGAAGGGTCAGGGATGAGGAGAGTGCCTGGGCTGAGAGTGAGGGCGAGGGAGGGAGCAGCAAAGTTATTAGTGAAATGAAAAAGGGATGAGAAACCTGCGGTGTCTGGTGAGGAATGTATGAAGGGTAAAACACACGGCAGGATACCGAGATGCAAAAAAAAATAGGCACAGCGCTTTTAGAGAAAGGCAGGAAGAAACAAGGTTTGCTTCTTTCATTAAAATAAATACGTTAAAATGGCAGGAAAAAGCAGCGTCCTTATTTCATGTTGAAATGTAAGCATCATTATTAATAGCATAAACAAAACAATGTGCAGGCTTTGACGTTCACAAATAGTCTCCTCGATGTCGCTGGTGCATTGTGAGCGCCCTGCATCCTTTTTGGGAGCCTTCTCAGTATTCTCTCTGTTGCAGAGCGGCAGGCAGGAACCCACCCGTGCCCATCCGCAAGGCTGTGGAGTAAGAAGTGATGCTGTTTACATTGGTTGGCAAAATGCTTAAAAATGATCTGCGGAGCTATTTTAGGCTTTGTTTTGACAACGCTGGAACTCACGGCTCGGTGATGTCAGTGGGTGAAGGTACTTGGTTAAATTGCTCAGGCGCTGGCAAAGCTAATGAATGGGGTTGAACATGTGAGATGGAAAAGACCCTCAGGCACAGCGTGTGAGTTCCTGTATTTGAAATAATTCGGTTGTAATCTATCTGAATCATTGTCATATTTGTTACTTGGATGCTGCAGTGTCCTCCTGGAGGTTTGCCGTGTCCCTCCCTTACAGCACGGCGTGTCCTGGCCCGGAGCTGCCCCTGGGCTTGGGTTCATTTCAGGCCTTCAGTAAAACAAACCTTTTATGATCAGGGCTATATAAAAGATAGCTCTGTGACCCGACCCAAAGGGCCACTTTTGATGATTCTAAACAAGTTGCGGTGTTGATGTTGATCCCAAGAGAATCCCGAGGTATGGGGAGCTCTTGGTTGTTCGCAGCTGGCAGAGGAAATGTGGCTTTCAGGGCAGGACTTGGGTTGGTGTCTGCATGCTGCTGCGCTCCTGAAGTTTGCCCTAGAAGTCTTCAGAAATACTGGTGGAGACCCAACTTGTTGTCCAAGTCCCGTTCCTCCTGGAAACCGCGAGCAGCAGCACAGCTAATCCTGTTTATGAGAAGCTGATTTGGAGTTTATTTGTAGGCTGTGTTTGTGGTGTAGCAGGCAGTTATGCTGCCGAGAGCTTGAGCAGCTTCCTAGCAAGGTGCAGCAACCTGTGCAGGGCAAGGTGCTGTGTGCTAAGGTCCTGGAGGAGGGCTGGAAACGAACATCTCCCAGTCTGTAGGAGAAGACCCATCTCTAATAATGTGCTAGGCTGATCCAAGAGAGGCAGAGGATCGAGTCCACCACTCCCATGAACGTGCAAGCTTCAACCTGCAAACCTGCCTGAAGTGTCTGATGGCTGCTCGAAGGCTTTCTGCCCTGTTGGTGGCTGCTGGGGCAGCGTGCTGGCAGCATGCGGTCTGCTCGCAGCACTGCATGGCACGGGGGCACTGAGGGCTCTGGGGACATCCTGGTAGGGGGGAGTGAGATCAAAGCTGCTGGGAAAGGGAGGAGGAGGAGAGAATGGAAGGAGGGGAGCTATAATGAGCAAGGAGAAAAGGAAATAGGAAAAAGCTGCAATGCAAGACATGAGAAAGTCAATAGGAAATGAGTGAGAGGGATAGAAACGGGAGAGCTGGTGGCAGCTACCGGATATGAGAGAGGTTTCCTGCCTGCTGCTGCCTTCTGGAGGCACACATCAACAGCACAGGGCCAGGAACTGCTGATGGAAAGAGAGAACTGCCAACCAGAGCCAGGAGCACAGCCATGCTGACTGCAGGTTGGTGGTGAGAGGACCTCTGTGGTCCTGGAGGGGCTGTGGGTGCTCAGGGCCTTCTGAAGCTGATCTGGTTGGGGTAGGAACTCCAGCCCTTTTGCTGGGGGCCTTCAGAGCAGGAGATGTGGCTCTGATCCCCACAGATAGAGCAGCTTTTTCCGCCCTCTGAAACATTATTGTGCAGTGTCCGAAATTAGATGATGACTTCAGCTGACTGTAAGCTGCTGTTCTTGGGTTGTTTCGGATCTAAAAGGGTGTTTTCCCCTTGCTGCCACAGGACGTCCAGCCATCCAGCCTGGTTGAGAAAGTCAGAGGAACAGGGATAGGAAGAAGAGGATGAATTTGTGTGATGTGAACTGATGGGCAGCGATGTGATGACGAGAAGAGTTCTTAGACAGCTTAGAGGTCTCGGAGCTGGCCGCGTGCTGCTGCTGCCTGCTGACACACAGCAATAGGCTGTGGTTTGCCCTGCGCAGTCCCTGCGGTTTCAGCTGCGGAAGTGGTTGGTGTGGGTGCAGATCAGATCTGAGCAAAGCAGTGCTCCATCGTTTTGGCTGGTGGAGGTGGTACGGGGACACAGCGGGAAGAGCCGTCTGCAGTTGTTGTGGGATCATCTTTGTTTCTGTCGGTGTGCATCAGGAGGATGCGGCGCAGTCTGCAGGTGCTGGTAACACAGATGCCTTTGTCGCAGGCTGCAGCTTTCCCTGTGAGATGCAGAACCTGCAGCAGCAAAGGGAAGCACCTGGCGGTGCTGCAGGAGGGGGCACTTTGCTCTGTGCCCACCCCAAGGCAGGTGCCTTGCTGCCATAACCCCTCCTCAGCAGCCGCCCTTTGCAGTGTGCTGGATAGCCCCAAGTTTTACTCTCTCTGTAGTTCTTTCTCTACAGGATGCAGCCCACTTATGCTATGGAAATAAAAACCCCATAATACATCCAAAAGAACAGCCCCCCCCAAAAGAGCAGCCTTGCTCTTTCTGTTCATGATTTTCTGTTCATCCAGTGGGAAGATGGAGGAATGTTGGTGCTCGCTTTAAACTCTGGAATTTTGTTTACTTTGGATGTTAACCAGTGCAACTTCAGCTGTATGTATTGCATAGTAAACCTTGACCTCTCCCTTTTCCTCTTAGTAGGCTTATTATCAGCTTTTGCACTCGTCCGTGAGACGTTAGCTGTGGGTTTTGATGCCTGCACCTGTTCTGCAGTGCTTTTGACTCCCACTCTGGAGCTGGGTCTGTGCCTGCATTCTGCTTGCAGTAACCCAGCTGGTTCGGGCCAAGAAAACACTTCTCCCAGCAGCGTGCAGTCAGGGAGTTGTTGCTGCTCTGGGCTTGGTGCAGTGTGATGCAGGGGATTCCCGCTACCCCGGGCTGCTCGCACACAGCTGTGCTGTGGTTCTGGGCCTGGAGCAGTCTGCAGAACCTGCCCCTTTCCCCCAACCTTTTGGTTTTCAATCCCAGTGCTGGCAGGCAGCTTCCCTCACCTGCTCCCTCCCACAGCATCGCTGCTCTTGGCTCAGGAAATGGTTGCAGAAGCAGGGGGCATGCCCAGCTCATGGGGTGGCAGCGGGGCTGGGGGGGAGGGCACGTGGAGTACGCTTTGATGCAACACAGAGGGAGCTGTGCTATCTGCAAGTACGGGTGGCCTTCAGATGGAGCTGGTAAGAGGAACAAGCATGATGTGTCTGTAGGTAAGCCGCATGCGTTTGTTGCTTAAATGGAAGTGATTCTTTTTTATGTATTTGAACGAATGTTATCTGAGAAGTGACTGCAGTTATTATGTTGGAATTAGCTTGGCTGTTGTCCCTGCAGAGCTGAGAGCTCCTGCAGGGCTGCAGCAGTGCCCGGTTTGGGGTGGAGATGGAGAAATGATCCAGTTACCCTGCGAGCCCCATCTCTGGGGGGAGATGTCCGTAGCAGCGATGCTGCATGAGCAGCCCTGCTCTGGGATTTCAAAGCAAGAGGCACGTGTGCTCTTGCAGTTCCAATGTCCAAGCCCTTCATTTTCTTCCTGGCCCCCTGCATGGCGTGCTTGGGGCAGGGTGAGCCCTGTGAACAGCCCTGGCAAACGCTGTTCATTATGCGGCTGCCTGGAGGGCAGAGGGGGAATTGTCAATAGGACGGGCTCTGAAATAAAATGAGTTCTGGGGGAGCTCAGGCAAAATGAGCCAAGGCTCACAGACAGTGTCTGGAAATACCGTGAGCTCTGAACATCAGTGGTTGTGTTTCCCTTGCGGTGCTGAAGCAATGGGAGTGAAATAGGTTCCTGTGCCCTTGAGAAATGGATCTGTGCATTTTCAGAGCCTGGGGCTGTGAATACAGGTACTGATGCTGTGCGTTCGGTTGTTTCTTGCTGTCAGACCTTGGGAGCACAAGGCTGCTGACGTGAATACCATAATGCTGAATGCTCTTGTGTGGGACTGACACCTTGACGCTGTTTGTATCCTTGAATTTTGGGGTCGTATTGTAGTGTAAAGCCAGAGACGGATGAGAGCTGAAGTGCCGTGAAACGAAACTGCAGAAACCTTTGGAAAGAATGAGTCAAGCTCTTTTTCTTCCTGGTTCTTGATATGCAGTTTATTAGGCCTCAAAGTATTTATTGCTGAAAGCTTCCTGCTCTAGAGCACACCACGGCTCGGTGCTATGGGCTGCTGTGGCCGTGCTCTTGGGTTGGGTTTTGCCTTCTTTGGATCATAAAGCTCTCACTGTGAATGGAGCAGACCCAGACTCGGAAAATGGAGCGTCCCAGCTCTCGTTTCTCTCTCTCTTTGCAAAATGTGAACTGTAGAATAACCCCTTGTCTGTCTCTGTGGGTTGGTGCGCTGCTTTGGCACTGCTTCACGTTGGGATTTGGTGACTGGCACAAGTTTTGGAGCTGTTTTTCAGCCACCGTTGCAGGCTGGTGGGAATTGGTTAAATGCGCTTCAATGGCAAGGATGAGCAGAGATTGTTTATATACGCTGCTCTGAGATGTTGAGTGGCTTCTAAAATTGCTCATGGTAAAAGATCAAGGAAGGAAACTGTGTGACCTTTAAATGAAGCTCCATATAGCCCATTTTCCTACGCCAGAAGTCAGCGCAGACAATGAGAGATGGATGGAATAGGGGCTCATGCTCATGAAGTGCTTTTTGCTTTTGCAGATAGGTTGTTTCTTTCTTTTAATTCTCCTCACAAATTTGGAAGACTTGACAGCTGCCTGTGAACCGTGTTTGCTTTGGATCAAGTTCTGAGCTTGGCTTTTGCCTGGCGTCCCGTGGGTGCCCTGGGCTCCAAGCAGCGAGTCCCAAAGCTGCATTAAGAACATAAGGGTGGCTGCTGGGGCTTCCCATCCTGTGGCCAGGCCCCTAAAAGCTTTCAGGTAATTGTGCCAAACTACTCTGAATCCTGAAAGCTTACAGGTCTTTCGGCTTTACAGCCCGTTGCCAGCCTTCAGTTGCATCATATATGCTAAATATCCATGGCTTGTTTTCTGCCCTATACGGATTTCAGATGGAATGGCTGCTCGAACAATCCGGGGTGTGCTTGTCCTTCAGCAATTGTTGGCCTGCTCTCTTAGTGCAGAAACAATTTCCTGTTTCTCTACCTCAGTTTCCTATTTTTCAAACTAAGTTACGGTAATGGAAGGCGTGTTCCTAAGGAGCTGAAACGATGCAAGGTTTGCATATGGGAAGCGGTTGCTTTGTGGAGTTATTGCTTTACCTGCTGTAAGCTCTCCTAAAATTGCTCTGCGTGGCAGAAATTCCTGGGGGGAGCTTCTGTATGTCTGACTTCCACTGCCCGTTTTGCTACATGCTGTGTTGCAGAAATGCATTCTCAACCTCTTTGTTCTTCCAGCCGGTCCACAGAGCGGGACCAGAAGTAACCAAAGGGGAGATGCGCTGGCTGTAAGCTGTGGAGCTTTGGGAGGTGACAGCCACGTGTGTGCCACTGCCAGAGCAGGGCTGGGGGGTTGGGCTCAATCCTGGGGGGGGGGGATTGAAGGGCAGAGGTGCTTTGTGTGCTCCAGTGCAGCTATTTGCATGCTGGAGTGCATGCATTGCAGTGGAGCTATTTGCATGCGTGCTATTTTTGTGCTGGGGAGCACACAGCTGTTTCTCAGATGCATGCAGACGATGCAGGTGATCTGATGGGCCGTGTGTTATTGCGGTGTGCTGCTGAAACATGTGAGATTTCTTGCATATCTATACATTTACTCTCTCTCTCTCAAAAAAAACAAACAAAACACCCGACAATACAACCTATACTAAATAGTCATTTGCAAGTTCCTGTTCATTTAAGATGGGAAGGGCTAGCTTTTGTTGCTTTATGTAAAAGACACGAGAAACCGACATCCTGAGCCTGTAATGGGCTTGCTGCTGCTGCACACCCTTAGCCCCTGAGACCACAACTGATGTGCAGGGTGGTTCTTTCAGCTGCTCAGGGCTCTGTGGAAGCACAGCTGTGAGCTGCTCACGGTGGCAGTTTGTCGCAGGGCTGTGGGCTCCATCCGTCTGTCCATCCATCCGTCCTCTGGGGACCGCTTCGCTTCCGCTGGATGGAGCTCTGGGAAGCTGATCTTTTCCCATGTCTGGCTCCTTATTGGGGTAAAGGTCTGTGAATTCTGCATAAATATTTACCGTATCCCATCCTAACCAGCTGAGAGCTGCTAATGCTGTTAGTTAACAACAAGAAGAGCTTTGCTTATTTTGTTTGCGGGTGTGTGGCTTGTTGTATGGGCAAGAGGAAACGTGTTCCTTAATCAATAAGAGTGTAAGCAAAGGAATAGGGGGCTGCAGTTGGGGTTATTTGACAAAGAACGGTGGAACAGAAATAGGAAAATCCTGGAATGTTAAACCTGGAATGCAAAGGCGGCGTAGTGCTGTGGAAGCACTGAAATAACTTCACTGTCTTAATGTTTTATTACACTGGCTAAGTGAGCATCTGCTGTTCTTTCCTATGTTCTTAGGAGGTGTTCGGCTGTTGGTTGGTTTTTTTCTTAAGGTTTTGGGAAGTGCCATCACCATTCCCCGTTTTCTCTTTCCTCTGCCATCTGGGACTGTAGAAATCCAGGTAAGTTTAGAGCAGGGACCCACATTTCCAGCCCTAGCCTTGCTGTCTCTTCGAAAAACCTGCTTGCTTTTTTGGTCTAAGATCTATTTATTATTTTTTTCCAGATTGTTTTCTTCTTGTGTCCTGTGGCTGAGGGAGTATGGAGGGAAGGAAATCTGGGGAGATCGGAGTAGGAAGCGAGATAGAAGCTTCCATTCCTGAGCCTTTCTTGTTTTTACACCGTTTCCTGGCAGCTGCGTTGGGTTGTACTTGAAAGGAATGCATTGTGTTTGCTTTTTCCCAAAATCTGCAGATAAAACATCAATCAGAATTAATAGTCTAAAATTATAAGCCCTAGCCAGACACTGCAGCCCGCAGTGAAGCCTTAGCCTGCAGTGATCCTACTGGGTTATAATCAGTTGTTAACATGCCCGTCCTTATATAGCGAGCAGGACAACTGGAGCTCAAGTGCCAATGGAAGTATCATTTATTTCCCATGTGTTTATGCCAGAGAGTGAGTTCTGATGCTTAAAGGGACTGAAAATGTCCCCTCTGAGGTGAAGGCGCAGCCCAGCCCTGTGGTGTATCCATGCTATGTACATCTCTGCGCTGACCTGAGTGCTTTCAAACCAGATACTGTCCGTGCAGATCTGAAAAGCAAGCTCAGGCAGGGGAATGGCTGCACGAGTAGAAGCAGGGAGCAGATAGGAGCAGGAGCTGCTGTCTTCGGCTTCCTGTCTGCTGCATAATTGCAGCCACGGTGCAGCTGTGGCTTTGAGGTTATATTTGGTACCGGCACTCATTGCAGTGGGGCAGCACAGGGGGGACGTTTTGGTTCACAAGATCTGAGGGATTGCTATTAATACAGTGATTTACTGCGGATTGATCTTCATAATAGCCGCTGTGATTTGGGAAGGGGGGGTTGACTTGTATCAGGAATAGCAATCGAAACCGCCGAAGATGGGATGGAAAATAACACGAGACAAATGGTTTTGTGGCAAAGGGTACCCCAGGAATGTCGCTTCCCCGGCAGCCTGTGAGCTCTGTGCTGCCTGGGGCACGGCTGCAGCACTGGGAAGATTTACATTAATCAAACACAAACGGACAGCGTAGCGTGAAGAAATTTCTATCCCGCTAGCAGCGCTCACAAACTTCGTTAGGTTATTGGGGCAGAAAAAGAAAACAGCCCCTTCCCCCCGTGCTTCTTTTGCCCAGGGCTCGGCCAGCCTGCTGCCCCTTGCTCTGACCTCTGGGCTCCTTTCCTGGGCTGGCAGCAGGCATGCTTCCGTTCTCACCCATGCATGCGTATATGCGCACAGATATATCTATCTACATACACATAGGCATAAAGGTATATGTAAATATACATCAGTGGCTATGTATAGCATGTATACAGACTGTCTATCCCCAGTGCACACAGCTCTGTAAGGGTGGATGCTGCTGCTGCTGGAGGAGGAGGGGTTTGTTCCAATCCCAGCAGCAGAGCAACTGAGCGATGCTGCTGGAGGATGTGTGAGCGTGGAAGGAATCGGAGAGCTTGCAGGAGGGGAGGCGCGTGGGGAGGGCTGGGTGGCAGCGTGCTCCCCCTGGATGTGGGCCTTTGGGATCTCCCTGCGCTCTGAGCCTGGCTGGTGAACCAGGTAACGTGGAGTCTTTGTTCCTTTTCACTTGAATGTGCAGAAAGATGAGGGAACGGTTCCTTGAATGCAGAGGAGAGAGGAAGATTTTTTCTTTAAATGTGTTGGAAAAAGAAGGGAGGGAAAGGTTTAGGTTTGTCTCTCGTGGGGCTTTTTGTTTTCTTTCTATTAATAGCTGCTGGGTGAACCTCAGTTCCTCTTTTATATTTTCATTGTAAAAATGGCCAATGAAATACGATGTTAGGAGGATCTGTACCTTGGTGTCTCAGCTCAGGAACAAAGGTTTGGCAGCGAGGGAGGAAGCCCTGAGTGCTGCCACCCCTGCTCTTGGATCCCAATGCTGAATTACCCCCCAGCCCTCTGCATCAGAGGAGAACCTTCTGGCTTTCAATGAATGAATGTGGTTTGGATGAGCTGACATTTTATGCATGTTACATATTGACGTTGAGGAAACCATGTTTGAGACGTTTCTTTTTGTGCTGAAAATGGTTTTTGCTGATCTTTTTTTCCCTTTCTGTTGTGGTGGGTTTTTTGTTTGTTTGTTTTAAAGCAAACAGCATCAGTTGGGGACAGTCATAATGCTGCTCTGAGCAGTGCTCTGGTGCAGAATAGAGGCTGTTTATACAGCAAGAGAGCATCGGGAGCCTCCTCCCCATTAGCAATAGTTTCCGTGGAAGCAGGGGTATGAAGATGTGATGTGAAAGGGTTGGGGTTTGTCATCTCTGCTGGGGGTTTTTGGTGCGGGTGCTGTGTGTGTATGTACATAAATCTACACACAGACATTTTTATGGTGAGAAGTGCCCCAGGCAGCACAGCTCCATGCATGGAGGGCAGCTTGCTGGCACCGGGGGCCCGTGATTCTGTGCCATGGGGAGGGAGGAGGCTCCTGGCTTGGTCGTGGGGTGGGGAGGGAGCAGAGCTGATAGCAGACACCAGTAGCTCTGTGAGCTCTGCTCTGCTGTGCCACGTCCCGAGGAGTTCCGCTGCCGTCGCCTCGTGACGACCGGTGGGTTTCCTAAGTCGGTGCTTTCTTCTTCTATTTTAACAGAACCAGGAGGCAAATACTAACACACACTCTCGGAGGCCTATTAATAGCCACGTGTTTGACTCAGATGTTGCTCTCAGGATCTTGAGCCATTTTATAAGCTCAGTGGCTTTGCCGTTGTTATTTTTTCCCTTCCATTTTCTAGCTGAAGAAGCTTGGTGGTATCAGCGCGGTGCTGCTGCTGCCTGCTGCTCCGGCCCTTTGCAGCTGTGGGCTCACGCTGTAATGCGGGGCAGGATGCAGCACCCCAGGGCACAGCGTGCCGTGGGTGTCACTGTGAATGTCATCACTTGCTGCTGTGAGCATGGAGTAGCTCTGTGCTGTGTGCTCAGTAGCTGAGACTTGCTTCAGGGGAGGAGTACCAAGTGGGTTTGCGTCTCATAGAAATCTCTCCATTTTTCCCAGCAGTGTAAATAAGCGAGATAGCCTCAGCTTTGGTCAGTAGCACAGCTGGCCTCTTTGTAGTTCAATTTACATGACATGTTTTCTCTTTGAGTTGTGACAAACTTCTTGATATGCAGTTGAATTTTCCATGGGTGCTTTAAAGCAGGAGCTGTACCAAGAGAGCACAGCGCTGGAGCCGATAAAGCAAAATGCTCAATCAGTTGCACGTTTTTAATGGAGTCTCAGGCAGTTTGGGCTCCTGGTGTCACTCATTTGGTTACCCATAGTGTTTACATCTACGTTAGTAAAACTTCACCAGGAGAATTAGCTCCGTTAGAAGCTCTGAGGGACTGAGAACTAATAATACACCATTCAGGTTCAGCAACGACGTGGTAGTGATTTCTGTGCTATGGCTTTCGTTTAATACATTGTGTATATCCGATTTTTTTTCTTGGTGTATATTGGGCCACTGGGAACACTCTGCCTTTGGGCAGGTGGAGACGTATTAGCTGTAAATTAGTTTATTGCAGCTGGCAAATACTTAGAAGCTTTGCAAAGGTCATTGCGTGCACATCCCATGCGGAATGGGTGTAGTTTGGCCAAAGGTTCATGACTGGGTGGGAGAAGCAAAGGCTGCAAATGCTTTTTGGTTGAGTGTCTGCTTAGCTCGGTGCTGATAGATTCCTGGTTCTGATGAGCTGGCAGGTTTGGGGCTTGAGGTGTTGGCGTTATGTTTCTAGGCAGTAAATGCCCATTAACCTTTAAAAGGAGCTGACAGGAGAATCAAAGGTAAATTTAAATCACATCACAGTGCTGTTCTTGGAGGTGATGTTATCCATACTGACCTTTTATACTATAGGAGTAACACGATGACGCTACAGGATTGTACAGCAGGTCAGACAAACTGATGCGAATCATTCCTTTTAAATACATAAATCCATCAGTCAAGGTGTTGCAGATCCATGCACTGCTGTTAACGTTTCTGCTGCTTATTTCAGGTCTGTTTTAGCAGGACTTGGGGTCTCCTAACGCTTCCTTGTGCAGCAGCTGGAAAACAGAGCCGTTCCTTCCTGATGTCCAGAACCTGGGAGCTGGGTGTTCTTCCAGAGGTGCCGTGTTCCCGTGCCAGGCACTGTGCTCACTCACTCCCCAGAAATGCAAACTCTGGGCCAAATATTCAAATGTGGCTCTGAACCTTGTACATAGATTTGCAAAACTTCAAGCTGGATAATTGGAGTTAGTGTTACGGTATTTTGAAAGCTACGTTTCCAGTTGCATTGCATACGCTGAGTTGTTTTCTCTTTTTCTCCTCCCTTTCTCATTGCTGTCTTTGGCTGGTTTTCAGAAGTGCTTCCACACCGGCCTTGCTGCTGGTTCCTACCAACCACGAGCTGGGTATGGCATTAATAGGGACCTGGGCTGCTTGCCTAATGAAATGCATTAGGGCTGGGCAGGCTGGGAGTGATCTCTGAGCCCTCTGCGTGCATTGGAAGTCCCAGGGCACTCCGTAGCGTTGGGTTTCCACGCTTGGTTTAGGAAAATAAAATGGTCTGAGGCAGCGCCCGTGTTCCTTTGTCTTTCCCTTTGATTTCTGCGTGCCTCTGCCCAGAGAGCTTGCTCCAGACTCCGTGTAGGAGGAGTGCTGGGAGGGAGGCGGGGAGCAACGCTGCTTCCAGCTCTGAACTGCAGTTCCTGGCAGGCAGAGCAAACATTGCATTTCCCCGTAATTAGCTCCAGTTTACGGAGGCAGGTTGATGCTGAGCGTCACGCCCTGTCTGTGCAAGAACCCGCGCTGCCTTATTGCATTCCTGCACAGCAGAGCAGGCTGTGGGCAAAGGGATTTCTAGGTGAGTTTCAGGAAGAGTAAACCTGAGGAGAAAATCAGAACGTCCTCTGCCGTGTTTTCTTCCCTCAAAGAGCTCACGCTGCTGAGATGATATGAAAACGGGGAGAGAAAGGCTATCTTGGAGCTCCTCTGGCATTGCTGTGCCTCACTGATTTCAGCTCCTTTTCCTCCTCCAGGCAAACTTGAGCTCTCAGTATTTGCCTATAGCCTACTGAAGAATAATTACATAAGAAAAGTGGGTCAGAACTCCTGGAATCACAAGGCTTGACCTTTCTGCTGTATGCAGTCAGTTCTGTAACGTGTGTAATGCAATGAGTCCTTGCAGCAAACGAACAAACCATGGGCATTTCTTCTTGGCATAGCACCAGGTTTTTGCTTTAATTTTTCTTATAACACCTTCTGAAGGTCGTTGTTTTTTTGTTTTTTTTAAGAAAATATGTAGAAAAACAAATTACATTTTTTTTAGTATTTGTAGTATTTAATTCTTTTCTTTTTTCCATTTCAAATGCGTGATTTTTTTTCTTTCCCAGAGGTGAAAACTGACTGCATTTGGGACTTGAAATCAATCAGATTGGGAAACAAGTAGGAAATCGTGTGTGATGTGGCAACTTCAGTTCTTCATCAGCTTCTGAAGAGTTTTTATCCCCATTCTGAACTATGTTTTATGGTCAAACTGCAGCCCTGGTGTTTGACTCTTATGTTTAGGCTGAACCTGAAAGCAGCACTGGGGATGCTGGAGCCACTCATGTTATTTATGTCCCCTCCTACTGCCCCCCCACCCCCACTTCTGGTTGGTCTGTTTGCTCCTGCCCAATTGCAGGCACTCAACAATCAGTGTGCTTGTGTTGGAAGGCAGCAGTTCCAGGCCTGGAGATGGAAAGCTGATGCCTCCAAGCCTTGGAAGTTGGTCAGGAGTGGAAGAACAGCGCTGGCTGCTGAAAATGGCTCTGTCCCCTCCCCTTTGTAGAGTTTCTGAGGGGACTGAGAGTTCTTGCAGGGTCCTGGCTGCAGCAGCAGAGCAGCACAAAGGCCACATTGAGAATGGCTGCTGGGGAAGCCCTCCTTCCTCGCCTGCCCTGTAAATGCAGCTCTTTCTCCACGGAAAGCCCTGACATCAGCTCCTGGAAAAACCCAAGTGCTTGTGTCATGGAAAATAGCTGAGGCACTTGCTTGGGCTGGGGCTGAATGACTGAACTGTGGATGAAACTTTCTAGAGATGCTTTTCTTCAGCCCCTTCCAAATGTTACTGTTTGCAGAGAAACGGAAACCTTTCCATCTGAAATCTGACAGGGAAGGGATGCGAGGGATGGAGCTGCAGTTGACTATAGTATGTTCCACGTACGCTGCTTGCCTTTTCTGCTTTCTTGTTTTGTTTTTAATGTACGTGTTTAACAGGCACTGTTGGAAGCTCTTTTCAGAGCAGAACAGATCTCGCTGCAAAGTGGTGATTCCAAGAGAGCGCAATTTTCCTGTTAGATGGCCACGACTACCTGCATCTTCAGGAAATTCCATGTGGCTCCTTACATGGAGGCAAATCTTCATGTTTTGTGGGACATTTTACCAAGAGTTCTTTTTGCATTCTGTTTTACTCCCCCCCCCCCCCCCCCTTTTTTTTTAAACTTTCTTCTTGCTCCCTTCTCATTCTTGCTTCAAAGATCCAGTTGGTTGTCTGCAAGAACGAAAGCTTTATGAAGTCTACGTGGTGGTACTGCTGTGCAACAGTGTTTTTCTGTCCAATACTGCTGTGCATGTTTGTATACATACATATTTTAAAGCTCACAGTGGAGACCTCTTGCTATCGCTCCCACTAGCAATGATGGAATGCTTTTCACCATCCTCTTACTCTGTTAACTTCTCATACCATCAGAGCCCTGCTGGCTTTCCAGGCTTGTGAAAAGGCATCTATTTTTTTTTTCTTCTCTCCTGATTTTACTGAATTGATTTCACCCTGGTTAAGCGGTCGACTCAGCACTTCTGGTTGCCGTGGGGCTGGTGCCTTGCATTGATCTTTACGCTGATCCGTCAAGAGGTATGATGCTGGCTTGCATTGCCTACTCTGTTTCCTGACCTAAAAGCAAAAACGAAGGGTGTGCTCCAGTTATGTGTAGAGACATTGTTGAGCCATTGCAACCTACTCCATTGGTAGGCTGGAGGTATGTGCTGATGCTTTCTTAGGACCAGTCCAGCACTGAAGTCGCTGAGAAAGTTTAAAGGATGGGGAACAGTGTCGAGTCCCCTCAATAAATACCAGTCCTAAATTCCCTGTGTTCTTGTTCAGAAGCTCTGCTTGCAAGCTGTTAGTAATCTAAAGCTAATAATGCCACAAACGGTTCTTCCATGAGTCATTGCGTCAGCTGTGGTTGCTGCCTCAGACTCCTACAAAAATAACATGGAAACTTTTATTGCCCAGCTCAGTTTCGCCTCCTGGTGCACTTGCTGCAAGTTCCTGGGATCTATGTGTTGGTCCCAGGAATCCACGCCATTTGGTGCCCTCCTTCATCTGGCTGCTTCTCCATCCACACCTAGCACTGCAAGCTGTTGTCATCAGTCTGCACTTGGGGTTTTATTTGAGGGGGAAAATCTTGGTGGTTTTTTTGAGCTTGTGTGCTGTGCTCTGGGGAAGAGATGACACTGTTCTTTAAGTGGGTCAGTGCTGGGGCCAGTGGGCTCCGTGTTGGATCAGCGCTGCCCACAGAGGGCTGTGTACATGCAGCTGCAGTTTGTGGGCAGCATGGTGAGCTGGAAGGCTTCTGCCTGTGTTTTTTCTTGGTTGCTAATAGTAGCCCTCTTGCTGCATCTGTGTCCCTCTCGACCCACCTGTCATTTGCTATCTCATCAGTTCATTTTACTCATCTGCTGTCCTGTACAGAACACATCTACCCCATTGTGTTGTGGCAGAAGACTGCCTTTAGCTCTATATTAAGGTCACATTGGTACTGCTTTTGTTCAAGTCATGTCTGCATTCTCCCATAATACCTTTCTCTGGGTTTTTAAGCCCTACAAATGAGTGCCCTGGTGGCTATGCCTATCTGCAGACTGGAGTGATGCACAGACTGTTTGTTTCTCACTTCTTACGAGATATATTTCTGGAAAATACCTGCAAAATGGCATTTCAAACATCCACATTTACTGTAATTTCAAGGCACTTCCTTAGCCCTACTAGATTTTCACGGAAAATGTAGCATTTTTCTGGCTGCTATCAGTGCAGGTCCAGCCAGGGTACCAGGAATGCTGCATGATGGGTGCTGAGGGGAGCTGGGTGTGCTAGGAATAAAGGTGTGAGGCAATTTTTGTGTCACTTAGCAGTAGTTATGGGATCCATGTTGGTATGTGTAAGGAAGAGGGAAGGAAGAGCCAGCTTCCCCTCAGCAGTGCAGGCAGCAAAGCAGCTTGTTGTGTCACCAAAACCCATGGAGGTGGTGCTGGCAGAAGGGCTCTCATTGACTAAATTACTGGGTGAAACCTTCTGAAGTAGAGTGATGGAATTTTTCAATAGCTGTGGTTTGGGGCTTTTACTCAGGGGAGGGGGATAAGACTCCAAGTTAACCTCTGGTTGTCCTCTTTCTAACTGTGTGGAAAATACGAATGAACCTGTAATTGTTTCTCGTCTCTGTTGGGTTCAGTGTAGTTGGGTGATTTTGCTGCTTTTTCCCAAATCTGGAATTCTGTGAGAAGGTTTGTCTGTGACAAGCAGTGCCTTATTTAAATGAAACTAATAATGCAACGAAGAAGCTTCTGTTGCGACTGTTCATCTCCTAATTAAAGATGAGTTCTGTCAAGCAAGCAGTTTTTGGCTGCTCTCTTTTGTGTGGGTTTCACAATATTTCTTACTCATCTCGGCACAAGTTGTAGTAATTTATAATTCCAGCGTGAAACACGCGCAGGCCTCGAAATGTCAGGGATGTGAGCAGTGAAGTGCACGGAACTGCTTTGAATCTAAATATTTTTTTTCTCTGTTCACTTCTGAAGATAGCAATTAGTTCAAATCTTGTAATATTTCAGCACGGGAGGAAGAGGAGAGGGGGAAAAAAAAAAAAAAGCCAGCAACCCCAACATGGTTATCGGAGTGCTGTGCTATTTATGGTCAGATATATTTTCAACCTCCAGGGCTGGAATGGAATGCTTTGTGCTGCTGGAGCTGGGGAGCTTTCCTAGCTCGGGTGTGTTTGGACACACAGATCTTCAAACTATCTTTTTCTGGAAGGAAGCATGTAGGCATGGCTCCAACACTGAATCGCGCATCCATGTGTGAGTTGTAATGCAGTGTTACTCGTTCTCGGTACACATTTCTCACTTGGCTTTCCGGTAAATAGGTTTCACCAACGCAGCGTGACTAACAGGGCATACTTCGAGTGATTTGATGCATTTGAGTTACTGAAATTATTTGACCCAGTATTTTAGAAACAGAATGTGCCTTGGCTTTTAATTGTTCCTGGTATTTGGGAGGAGAGAGTGGAGCAACTAGTTTGAAAATCTGCTGATGTTCATCAGCTATCAGACAAAATGTCCGCAGGGTTTTATCGTGGAACCCGAACGTGCCAGCACGATGTGGGGCTGAGCCTCCAGCTGCGGGCCGCACCCTGACGTTTATTTCACGTGGTGCTGAGTGAAGTGACACAGGGAGGCAGGTTCGGTGCTGCTTTCCGATTTAATGTGAGCACGGGCCCCCCTGCGGCCTACTTAGGCCTGCAGCCTGCCAGGCCCCGCGGCCTACCCGGCCTTCGTCTCTCCGGGCCCGCGGCCTGCTCGGCCCTTGGCTCCCCAGGCCCGCGGCCTACCAGGCCCTCCCCGCCGGCCTGCCCACCTCCCTCCCTCCCTCCCCGCGTCTCCGGCGCTTCCGGGCAGCTCCGCCCCGCTGCGGGCTGTCGGCAGGACGGGGAGGGCCGTGCCGAATCCCGGGGAGGGTCGGGGCTCTGCTCGCAGGGTTGGTATTGCTGAGGGCTGCAGCCTCAGAAGAGCATTCAAATCCCACTCAGAACTCAGCTCCCCGTTCAGATCGAAAGAAATCCTGAAGATTTGCATGCCGTTATATAAAAATAAAAGCCGTCAGTGTTTTCGTTATAAATAATTAGCGCCAACAGCTTACATGCATTAAGCAGAAACATCATGACTTCTAGACCTCAAAAATCCCCTGTTTGTGCTTCTGCTTGAGCACATAGTAAATAACTCTGAGCTGTTTGGGAAACAGTGCAGTAGTGAGCTGGTTTTGTTTTGTTTGTCAACAGCTCCTTTTGCTGTAGGAGCTTAAGCTCAGGGGTTCTGCACTCTTGGTAGGTGAGACTGCAGAATAAGCTTTTTCTCTGAAACGCTTCATCAAAATATTCTAATATAATTTAGTGGTGTTAGGATGTTTTTAAGCAAATAAAAGCAAGTGCGATAGATTAAATAATAATAATGATAATGATGATAATAATAAAAAGATGTAATTCGTATTAGATGTTTTCCCTGCCTTTGAAGGGTGATAGATCCTTTCCCTGGACTACTTTCTTCCCCTTGCTGCTGTTGGATGTAGCGCTGGGTGAGTGCTGTGTCTGATGGGCTGATGGTTGCACCCCCCAATCTCAATGGACTTTTCCAACCTTAACAATTCCATGATTCTATGATCTGCTCGCTGCACAGCATTGGGTCCCGGCTGGGTTGTCCCAGGGTGGCTGCTGTTGGCTGTGCCCTGGGTCTGCTGTGTGTGGTTGTTCCCTGGAACAGGCAGGCAGCGTTGTTGGTGTCACTGTAGGGTCACTCACCTGGTGTGTCACCAGATGCTCATTTCAGTGCTGTGCTCTATTAGCAGCGTGTGCTTGGGCTCAACCTGCCTGGTCCTAGGGGCTGTACACACAGTTGCAGTTGTTAGCTGAAGTGAAGGATTAAGTTGGGTGCTTCCATTGTGTGTCCAGTTATGTTTTCCAGGTAACTGCGAAGAAGTTAGCTCTGAGGCTGCTGTTTCGGGCTGTGCCACTCGCTGTATCATGGGGCTGGGTGATGTACATGGTGGAAAAGGGAGCTGCAAGCAGGAGCATTTGGGGCAGCCTTCCTGCCCGTGCTCAGGGAATCTCTGTGGGAATGCTGCAAAGTGTCTGGCTCAGCTGAATGTGAGCTGGGAGCTGAAACTCATGAAAAGTCTTGAGAAAAACAGAATAGAGGTTGGTGCTTTAAGCTGGGTGGCAAAATCCTTGCTCAGACATCTGTCTCTGGTAATTTAGGGAAAAAAAATTTCCAGGTTTTGTAGGTCCTGCTTGTTTCATTACAGAACGCACATACACTTCTGGCTGCTTTTGTGTCTTAACTGTTGCTAATGTTGTCTGCGTCCCAGAAGTAACATCTGGAGTAGTTACTGTATTTCCAGCTTAACTTTACACTGTCATCTCAAAGTTGACAATTTCATGAAAATAATTAAGAGATCTTGTTAGGAAATGCCTGCATGAGCTGCAGGATTGCTGGGCTTCATGGAACCCGCATGGGAAGGGAGGTAACGGGGGTGTTGCATCTATAGGAGAATTTTCAGTGGCAGTCTGGACCTTCTTCAGATGCTGGATAATCAGTCAATCAGCAGGCTGGAAAATCGAGCTATGTTAATTTTCACTGATGGAATTAGTTGTTGTGAGAGGAAGGTGATCCTTGCTAATGGGAAAGATAGACCTACTGGGTTTGACAGCATGAATTCTGTTTCCGTTCTGTGTTCTGTTGGAAACCTTGCCTTGACAATTTTTTGCCTAGATGGGCCAGTAATTTGCTGAAGTGGAAGAGGTCAGTTATTCTCTTCTGAAGGTATGCGAGGCTGTAGAATAACTTTGTATTTAAGCATAAGCATTAATATCAAGCATAATATTGAGAATCTAAAAAAGCTCATTAAACTTGTTGTTTCTCCTTTTCAGGTTTCCTCTCAAAAAACCTACAAGGTAAGTTGTTGACATTTGGCTGCTTATCTACATTGCACATTCTAACACAGTATGACTAAAGGAGGAATGCTTTAAAAGAAATGCTTGCAAACATAAAAGTACCCCATACAGATGAGATCAGATTAATAATTAGATCAGGATAGAGTGTTAAAAACTTGGTGACGTACTCAAAGTGCATGTCGCAGCGTTACCTTTTGCTCTGCATGCTGGATGGTCATCGTAGCAGGGATTGGAGGTGGGCAGAAAAAGTGACACTGCTGGTGCACGACACGCAGGCGCTTCCTTCAGGTGGTTGGCGGTGGGTGTTCCGTGTCTTTAACTTTTGCTCGGATGCTTCATGTTTGCTGGGAGAGTTAAGATTTGGGGAGGTTTTTCAGTTTTTTGGGAGATCACTTTTCGTCTTGGAGGAAGTCTGGAAATAGATTTAGCGGTGAGCACAATGTGTACCATCAGCAATCAGGACTAGTTAAGGTTTTTTCCAGAGACTCACGGGTGGAGCAGTGCTGTTGTGTGCAGTAGTCAGGACTCTGCTTTGCTTGCCACAGGCACGGCAGCATTCTGAGCAGAGAGTCTCCAGCCGACAAGAAGCAGAAGGTTGAGCGCTGCAGCAGCACCCACGACTTCGATCCGACAGGTAAAGCTTTAAAACTTCCCGGGTGAAGATCCAGCCATGGGTTTGGAAGGTTCTGGGGATCAGAATGAATCCAGTTTTAATGTGTCAACATATGTGGTTTTCAGGAGTGGTGCTGTTCTGTGCTTGCGAAGCCCTTCTGAGGCATGCAGGCATTGAAATGAATACAGGCTTGCTTTTAAAGACGCTCATCGACAAAGAAGCTGTTAATTGTGTGAGAATAAGCCCAGATTAGTGGTGTCAGTGAGTAATTACAACTGCTTCCTCTTTCAGAAAAGTTAGTCTGAAATTTCAGGAGGCAAACACTGTAATTAGTTGTGAGTAGTTCTTTTGGCTGTTGAGTAGAAAAAAGCGTGAAATGTGAGACCCTACAGACTCAACTAGAGCTAATGTTCCTTATTGGATCTTTTGAACTTTAGTGGATTTTGAACCATCTCTGTCCTTTGTAAATTGAGTTTGTACTTTCCAGCATGATGCGTTTTATGATGAGCTTCTATTTTTTTTAAAGGCTATGCTGTCCTATTTTTTAATCTTCTGAGAGGTCAGCTTGGTCAACCTGTCCAGTGCTGTCATGGAAATTAGGGTGCATGCAGGGATTTTTCCTTCCTTCTGTGAAAGACTAACCCAGTGACTACTGTGTGTGTTCATAAAATGCATGACAGACTCTTGCCTGAGCCTCCTGGGCCCATGCAATGTGCTTTTCCATGTCTGTGCATTCTGCTGTTTAGTCCAGTCAATTCCCTGGGGCTTGTGGAAGAGATGAGAGCTGAATTGGAAGGCTGTAGAAGTTGCAGAATGTGTTTTTTTGGAGCTGGTGTTTATAAACCGTGCTGTTTGTTAATACTTCCTGCCACTGGCTGCATCACTCCTTCGTGATGTGCACTGAATAAATTGAAATGAGCTTTTAATGTCTGTTAAAAAAAACAAACCCAACAAATCTTGTAAGGGAAAGAATCTGAATTAGTGGTTGTCTTCCTTTGTCCTTGGGAATATGTAATGTAAAACCGTGGGGTTGGCTGAGGGAGGGCTCAGGCTGTGAACCTCTTTGGTAGGAAGAATTCTTTAGAAGCAAACTTCAGGAATCTTCTAATCTCGATTTGATAAAAGTAATTCAGAATTTTGAGGGCTGCTACGTGGCACCACCGTTAGGACGCTCGTGATCTGATCTGAGAGATGAACTCCGTACTGTAGGCTCCATAAAATTCCCTCCTTTTTAAAGGGTGAATCCAGAACACTGAACTGTTGTGCTCACATTTATTACTTACTCTGGGGGTGGGTGTCACCAGAATTTCTATGTTTGAACTGTTTTTTGCCCAGAATATTTTCTGTAGTTCGTAGCAGAGAACTTCCTTTATTGTGTCTCAGATTCTGTGATAAATTCTTTGTGGTGTTACCTGTGTCTTCACGCTCGTATTATTCACCCCTTATTCCAAGTGTTTCACCTATGTTTTGTTCACATCTTATTTGTGTTTTGCACGATTTAACCTAATAAATCAGTCTGTGTTTTTCATGAAGTTTTTTTTTTTTTTTTCTTCTCATGTTTGGTCTCCATATTTTCTATATCTCTCTCTCCTTCTCTCCTGCTCTCGTGCAGATAGCTCCTCCAAGAAGACAAAGTCTAGTTCGGAGGAGAGTAGATCCGAGACGTATGGTAAGCTCCAGCAGCTGCTGCAGCCTTGCACCTTTGCAGTCTGCTCCATGCTTTCTGTCTGTGCACCTGAGGCTTTTATTTATCCCTTACGTGATCCGCATGGTTGGCTCTGCAGCAAAGAGTGGGATACTGGGTTTAAATGTTGCTTCAGTGTACCAGCTTGTAGTTCTTGTAGTGGCTGGAAACTAACCCATAGGTGACAAGCACAGGTTGTCACCCCTTCTCCTGATCTCTTCCTAACTGGGAAAACTTGGTGGGGCTGCTGTTCTTGGAGGCCTTGTGCCATCACGTGTTTTTGGCACTGTATGAAGGTGGCTCATGCTGGGCTCCACAGGAGTGTGTGTAGTTGTAGAAAAGTCTGCCTTGCTCTTAATTGTAGCAGTTAATCTGGATAAGTAGTTAATCTGAGCTGGTAGTTCATATTTTGCACTGTCTGTGAAGGATCTCCTATCAGTTTCTTTTCATTTTTCAAGGAAGTGGAGAAAATGTCTCTGAAAATAATTTCAAAAAGTGGAAGAATATGAACTTAACCATTCTTCATTCAAAAGAGGGGAGTAACCTCCCTGGTCCTTTGGCATTGGTGTATATTACTGTGTTGTCAGCTTGTAGACTGGAACAAATTGGCATGAAGCAGTCTGGGACAGGAGTAGCCCCTCACATCATGATGTTGCCAGCACACCACCATGGGTGCTGCTGGAAGGAGTGTCTGCTGAGCAGAGCCTGTTTGCTCATCCTGCTTTCTTCAGCTTGCATCAGATACGTTAGTCTTCAGGCTGTGACACTCTTGTTCCTACCCTTATGTTAATGACCTGTTGAATTTGTGATCCCTAAAGAAATCCACACTCATATCTTAAAAAATGAACTGTAAGAAGTTTTCACAGGTTGGTGGGTACTCTCTTGAATTCTGCCAGCTTCTAAGACCCTTAGGCCCTGGCCAGTACTGCTGTGCATCGTGTTTCTCATCTTGTATTTCCAGCTCTGTCTTGACTCCAGTTGTGGACTGGCTTTCTTGCCTTTCCCTTTTTCTTCCTGGTATTTGAAATACTTGTCCGTAATACTTTCTGTTTCATATTTTTCTTTGCTGGTAATTGTGCTTGCTGCATAACCTCCTGTAGCCTTTGAACAGATACAGTGACTCTTGAAGTATCAGCTGTGTTATTTCACTGGGATGAAGGTACCTGGTGTTACTGTGCTCCAGCTTCTTAAGCTGCCTGAGTAATACGTCTTGCTGTCATAGCTCTGATTGTAAGGAGCATAAAGAAACAGAAGCAAAACAAACAAAAAACCCATAGAGTTCCTTCTAAACCAACGCGGGCACGTTAGCAAAACCATTCAGTTGTTGTGGTTTAGGGAGATGTGGTCTGTTCCTTCTGTTAATAGGAAATCTTTACGCTTTCCCTGGAATTTTGGATCATACATATTTCTTATTTGAAGAAAAAAAAAAAGGTAATATGAGACAGTTGTGTTTCTCAGAGTGTGAGACTGTTCCTCAGGAACTGTAAACAGGTTTTGAGAGTGCCTTAATTTGCTTCAGTAGAGCTGGAAACCTGACCTGTTGCAGGTTACAGATCTGCCTCCTCTGCTCAGGAGGAATGAACAAGGAAACAGCCTGCTCAGAAGGTTCCTATCTGGGGCTGATGTTTCTGATGAGCTTATGTTGAAGCCTTGACGAGTTCTTTCCTTTGCTGGGTCAGTACTGGCTAGTGACAGCACAGCTGACTGGATCCTGTGGCTTGAACCTTCATAGAGTTGTGCCTAATGCTGCTTATCCATAATATACTGAAGATGCTGTCAGACTATTCTAGTTTAATTACAGGAAACATTTGGTATGCTTAATGGAATGTATCTGTGTTTATACTTCTCCCTCAGTCTGCACAGTGTCCTGGTTTTCATGTATGGCAGAAAGAAACATGACTTCCTAACTTAAGCTTTCACTTCCCCCAAAGTTTCCTGCAGATGCTCTGTCCATGCCCAGTATCTCTGGGAGCAGTTTCCACTCATCCTTCCTTTCCAATGGCCTTTTCTGTGTTGGACCTCACCCTGCCTTTTGTCTCTCCCCTCTGCTTTTCCCAGGTCCTGCTGTATGTGCAGAGAGGTTTGTTGTTTGCTTTGGAAGGGATGGAAATATTTTAAGACCTGCAAGTAGAAATACTGTACTGATATTTTTCTTGCTGGTGACTGGCTGTTAACTGGCTCTTTCTTGGGCTAGCCTTTGGAAAGGGGGTAATAGGAAAGTCCTGAGTGACATCAGGAAAAGGAGGTGTGATTTCTAGGAATGTGTTTGTTCTGACCTCTTGAAATTCTTAATTAAGGAGCAATAGATGAGAATTTTTTTAAATATCTGAGTTGTCTGGGGGGGGGGGAGAGTGGTTAGGTAGGGAAAATATTTTGATACACAGAAGCTGATTTATGGCCATATCGAACTTAGAGATATTCTCCCCCATAAATCTAACCAGCTCCAATCTGGGTACTCAACAAAGCCTAGATGATGAGCAGAGAGATTGGGTATAATTTCAGGTATGCTATAATTTAGTAATTAGTACCACAATCTTCACAGTGCTTAATACCTCTTGCTTGAAGTAGAATTCCTGTCTCTCAAACAAACTGATAATTGAAAGTAACTCTGAGGGTGAGAGGTTGGATATTGCTTGCCTTTCCCCATGGCTTGGTTGCTCTCCAAGGATACCTTCTTTTATATTCAGCGATGATCATTTTCCAGCCCAAATGGTAGAGTAGGCCTTACGCACACTCTTTCACTTGTTACCTTCAACTTTGGGGGAAGTTTGTAAATCTTTGGTTTTGTTTTGCTTTGGAAATCCAGATTTTGCCCCTGTTGACGTGTTTCTACATCGAAACCTAGAGAATCTTTCCTTACTCTTCCTGTTTTGTTTCTTACCAGCCTTGTGTCTTTTTACAGCCTATTAAAAGGCCTCTTGGGAGCCCCTCATCACTGCCCATATGATAGTCAGAACCGGCCCGGATGAAAGCAAGGGACACTTGACCACAGGGACTGAATGCATTGTTGCTGTGGGAGCAGCCAGTCCTATGTTTAATGGTTAAAACACATCATTCCTTTCTTTTGGGAAGGCTTCTGTGCCTTGTTTTGTGAATGGCTTCTGGTGCCATTGTCATGAACGGCTCTATCAAGGGACTGTGTACTGCACTCATTTCAGATGGTATAGTTTTTGCTTTGGCTTTACATGACTTCTGTTGCCAGGTTAGTAGAGGAATCTGAAGAATGCCACCGATGTGGCATTTCACATGGAGAACATGGTAATAACTAAAATGTAGTGAAATACAGAATTTCCCCCAATGAGAAATTTCCTGTGTAAAAGCTGATCGTTTTATTTATTTTGTGGAGCGGGTTTTCTGCAAACACTGGGTGGAAATGAAGCTTCCCTCCCAGAGTGAAACATTTGGACGTTCTCAAAGCCCCAAGGAGTTTGTTTTTGTTTATCGAATGATTCATGTCCAATCGCTGTACCGAATTGCATTTTCCCATTGTGGCCTCATGCCTCTGGGGAGGTTATAGTTCAGAAGTCTCCTCCCATGCAGTGTCCCACACAGTTGGAGCAGAGCAGGAGCTCCTTTTTGCTATGGGAGATGTAATTTGTGTCTGTGCTCTCTGGAGAGTCGTGTTTTCAGTATGAGCTCCTGATTTATTTGGAACGTGAAATTTTGTGTTTTATTGAATAGCTTCAAAACATTTAGCATCTGTAGAGATGGTAAATGATCTCTTAACTAAGGAAGCTCATGGGCAATTGAAACGTATCTGCCAGAACTGCCTGAAATGCTCAGTTTTTACCATAGTGTGCTGGTGACCTTGGGCTTGGGACTTCAGCCTTCCTGCTGCCCAGAGGGTGCATTGTGAGGGGCAGGAGAGCCAGGCTGCGGTGTCCCAGAGCGGATAGTGCCACCTATTGAAGAGTTGGTCATCTTTACTTTCCCTGTAATGCCTTTTTTTCTGAGATTGTTAATTCCTAACTGCTTTCATTTCTTGTCTCAGACCTCTCACTACAGCACACACTGAGCTGCTTGGCTGCACCCTTGGCTTGAGGTCCCAGCAACTTTCAGGAACTGCAAGTTGCAAGAAGAGGAAAAAGGATTTAAGAATATATATATATTTTTTTTTCTTACAGAATTTTATGAATCCACTCAAAATATGAGAATCTTTTTTAGTTTTTACTTAAAACATAGTTACAGTGATGTTTCCTCGTTGCAAGACGCTGTCATGTGAAAGCAAATACAGGAATAAGATCGTTATTGCTTTGATGTTGATTACTGTCAACAGTGAGTTCCATCGACCTTGTAATTTTTCTTAAGCTTCAGCTGGAAAAAGTGAAATCACAATGAACAGCTCATAGTTTCTGTTCAGCACAAGTGAGAAGTGAATGAAAACCCATCACCACTTGCTAACGTGGGCTCTTCATTGCTGCACCAAGCTGGCAGACTTGTCTTGATGTGGGTGAAGTTGTTTCCAGGTAGTGCTTTGCATCTCTGTGACGCTGCTGCATATCTCTGTCAGGCTTGGCTTCTCAGCTGGCCTACATAAACCTCATCATAATCTGTTAGACCCTGTTATATTGTCTTAGAGAAGGGCTGAGTATCTGCTTCTGATCCGAAGTGAACAACTACAGGGAAATGGCAATACTGGAATAAATTGGGTTCGAGTGAGCCTAATTAAATGATGGTCTTGGGTGAAACAGAGACTTGTGCTGTGAAGCTGTTCAACATGGTTATTGCTGGGACTTAGCTAATACTCTGACAGGTCAGCTTTTGTTGCATCTCCTGATGCTTTGCCTCTGCTTTGGCATCAGGTTCATTCAAGGAGGAAGCTTATCGGTACACTAGATCCAGGGGTTATTGGTTCTGGGGGAGAGAATTGTCATGGCAGAGCAGTGAGTACCCGGTGCTATGCTGTGCCTTTAAGCGAGGAAAGTTCTTGTGAGTCAAAAGCTTAGTTAGTGTCTTACTCATAAAACCTGCACGTCTGGCAGCAGGGTTTAAAACGAGCTGTTTTTATGAAATAGCATGTGTTCTCTTTCCCACACCCCACCCTGGGGCATCATTCTTGTGAAATGAGACTTGAAGAAGCTTGGTCATATAGAAAAATGGGAGGTACAAAAGGGAGAGGCATGTTCTCTCACTTAAGCGTATGAGGAGGGTGTGAAAGGTGGTGGTTTTTCTTCCTCCTGTCTGCTTTCACCTTGCATCCTTCTCGGCAGCTCACTGCGGGTCACTGTGTGTAGCATCATTTGTTGCTGCTTTCTGAGCAGAAGGGGAGTTCCTCAGGTATGGTACTGGGACCAGATGGATGTAGAAGTGCTCCAGTGCAACCTTCTCCACCACTCCCACACTGCTTCCAAATGGGCCACGCTCCAGGAGAACAGGGCTGACTGGGTAGGCAGTGTTTCATTTGTGACTCCTCATTTCCATTGGGAGTTGCTGCAGAGCCATACTGGTGCAAAAGCGATTTGGAACATGGATGTGACTGTGCACTCCTTTACAATTCATCCCTTACAAAATGATTCCAGCAAGGGCTGTTTTCCCAATTCCTTTTGTTCCTGCCACACCAAACGCTGCTACAACTTAATATCTGATTGTGGAGGAGAAATCCAAGTCTATCTCAAGATGCTGGTGGCAGAATTTGTTGCCTGATGTGGCTTGAGAAGCGAAGCAGCAAAGCAGGCTGCTGGAAGGAAGGGTGATGTTTAGTAGCTCTAGTGGTTTCTGCTATGTAAATAAAACAACATCCTTGAAGCATTTTGCAGAGTTCTAAAGTTGTTCTTCCAGATAAAGGCTCCGTTGTGGTAGGTGCTGTGCAGATGCTCTCACGGAAGTGCTCTGCAATGAGTGTGCAGTGGCTGGTGCCTTCTTCTCCTTCTTTTTCCCCCCTTGTGTCACTTTCAGGTGAGCAATAGATATATCTTGCACTTTGCTTTTTCAGAGTGCTGCACCTACTGAGTACGTCTGTCTCTGCAACAGTATTTGCGTTCACACTGTAACACTATACTGAGTATTTCCAGTAAGAAAGACAAATTTTCCTTTGATGTCACACAGCAGGTGGGAGGAGGAGCAGATTCAGACTCGGAACTGCTGAGATTTTGGCCCCATGCATAGATCAGAAATAGCTCACTGAGAAGCTGGGTCTTGGTGTAGCACGTGTGGCAGTAACTCCACACTGCTGCTGCTCTGGGTCTGTGCTCACCTGCAACAGAAGTTGCCCTGAGATGAGGTTTTTGCAGAAGAACTTTTCCTGATCAGCACATCTGCATTAGTACAACCACTGGTGTTGGTGTGAGACATTTGTGGCCTATTTGCAGGTTTTTTTTAAGCAGCTTGCAGAAATTGTTTCTGATAGTGTACTGGACCCTGTTGGCCAGTGCCATGCTTTGAAGAGCTATTGGTGTGGACAAAGAGAAACTGTGCTCATTGGTACGTGCACGTAGCTGCTCTTCTTTACAGGCTGCTGTTACCTCAGGTTGTGCCTGATGTGCCCACACTGTCTGCATCTCTGCTGTTGTGTATCTCTGTGTTGTGTAACTGAAGCAATAAGCTTGACCTGCCTTGACATTCCTATCTGTTTCTGGACTGCTGCCCTGTTTCTGTCTCTCATATGTATTTCCCTCTGTTGTCTTGTACCAGTTTCTTTCTGTGCTCTGTGATTATCTAGGAGGATAAGGTTTTGGACTGATGCCTAGCTTGTGTCTCTTTGTATTTCTCTCTTTCTCTTTCTTCTGCCCTTTCCGCACCTTTCTTATGCAGGTCTTGTTCAGCGGTGTGTTGTTATCCAACGGGATGAAAATGGATTTGGGCTGACAGTCAGTGGAGACAACCCAGTCTTCGTGCAGTCTGTCAAAGAAGGTAAGCAGACATGCTAAATGTGCTCACCAGAGAGCAACCTGGAGGGTTTGCATGTGAATCAAAGAAACATGTGCATGAGCTGGGGGAGAAAGCTCCAAATTCTTTCCTTATGGGTGGGATGGCTGTAGCTATCACAAACTTTGGAACAGATGTGCACGGACAAGGAGTGTTGCACTGTTGGGATGCAGTGAATCACCTCCTCTCAGCATCTAGATGTATTTGCAAAATGACTCCTACATTTGAAAGGAAGTAAAGAATTAGGGTGACGTGGTGGGATTGTGGCTTGATGTATCCACTGCAAAATGGAAACAGAACTTTCTTCAGTCTAGATACTCGGAGATTTTAGATAAAGAAAGAGGAAGGTGGGGTGGGTATGGGAAGTAGCTTCTCGTGGAACTACAGAAGTGCTTAGACCGTTTCTGTTTCCTGTGACATTTATTGAAGTTGGAACTAAACGGTTTCTTGCTTCTCTAGATGGAGCAGCCATGCGAGCTGGAGTGCAAACGGGTGATAGAATTATCAAGGTAAGGGCATTCAGCTCGTCTGAGAAATTGATCCTTGCTCTCAGACGAGCTCTTTCCCTGAAAGAAAGTCATTGATGTCTCTGCACTGATGTTTGCTTTTGCCTGTGGGGGAGAGGAATGGTGTACGCTTTCCTGTTCTGGGGATGTGCGGTAACCACTGCGAGCCCACTGCTGAATGCTGGTTTTGTTATGGAGATCATTCTCATCTCAGGACTAGATGCATGTCCAGCATTCTGCAAGGTTCAAACATCCATGTAGAGAACAGAAGTAGCAGCAGGGGAGAGGAGTAGACCTGCACCCAGAACAGACTTATCTTTCAGTCTCTAATAACTTAGAAATTAAATCATTAACTAAAAGGACTTTGCAAGTCAGTGCTGCAAAATGATGGCTGTGTTGTTGCTGCTCTGACACAGATAAACTTGTTTGAAACCCCAGTTCTATAAATTAATGAGTAAAATTAACTACCCTAAATCTTCTTCTGGTGGGTTGTTCATCTACGTTTGGTTGCTTGTTTCCTCTGGTATGTTTCTGTGGTTTTCCTTTTGTAGAGCTCACCGAATAAAGTTAGAGAGAGAAGTTGTTTATCTGTTAGGGTCTTGAAAGACTGTGGAATAGAGATAGGGGGGAAAGCATTACTGTTCCTCATTCTGCTGCATTGCTTATTGTGTCGTGTGTGTGTACCCAGAAGGAGTTTTTCCTTGTCTGGAAAGCTGTAGCCAAACACAGTTTGCTTTCTTTCCCTCCCTCCCATATCCCCAGGTGAATGGCACTCTTGTAACACACTCAAACCATTTGGAGGTGGTAAAGCTGATCAAGTGTAAGTAAAGGCATGTTCCTATATTTTTTTTTCCCACTTTTCTCCTTTAAAAAGCATGAAAGGCAGAATTTAAAGGACCAATGTCTGATTCAGCTATCAAGTGACGTGGACAAGGTCTAATCACGCCCTGTGCTGAGAGGTAAAGGTGTGTGTAAAACAGGCAGTAAAGTGAAATGCAGGGTGGCTGCTTCTGCAGTTTCTCCTTTGTTTGGTGTCTGAAGTTACTGCCAGACCTTGCCTGCTATCTTCCCTTGTTTTGATTTCACCTGAAATGCTGTAGCTGCTCAGGCAGCATTAAGGCAGATTGCTTTATGTTGCTTGCAGAGCACTGGCGTTTCCAAAGGAAGTGAATTCTTGGTTGGAAGAAAGTGTTAGTGGTTTTTTCTGCCCTAGCACAGTTTATTTTGTGGTGTGAGTGTATGTGTACTGTAAATGTAACCTGGTAGACTAGAAATTACACGTCGTGCTTTCATTAAGAATGATTATCACAAAAGGGGAGAGTAAATGACAGCCTTAGAAATTCTGCAAGTACGTCTGAAATATGGTTTCTGTTCTCCCTGCAGCGGGTTCCTATGTAGCTCTCACTGTTCAGGGGCGCCCGCCAGGGTCGCCCCAAATTCCTTTGGCTGATTCTGAAGTGGATCTGGCAGCATTTGGGCATATGTCTCCCGTCATGACATCGCCCCATTCGCCTGGCGCATCAGGAAATGCAGAAAGGATTACTAGCCCGGTGCTTATGGGGGTAAGATTTAAAGCATTCTTTCCAGAGCACCAATTTAGCAGTGGAAAAAATGTAGTCATGTATTTTTTTTTTTGTTGTTTTCTTTTTTCTTTTTTTTTTTCCTCAAAGGAATTGTTTTGAGCTTCTTGCACAAATAACAAATTGGAAATAGAATATTTGCCTCACCACCCAGTGGGCATGGAATCACATGGGAAAAACATGTTGCAAGTACATATCTGGTCCCATCTGAGATAATGCGAGGGCAGTTGAGAGGTTATTCTATTCCTAGGTTGTCTTTGAGATACGTTGCAGTTTGCATGGTGTGAGATTACGTGATCATAGGATCACAGAAAGGCTGAGGTTGGAAGGGACCTAAAGATCATCTGGTTCCATCCCCTTGCCATGGGCAGAGCTAGCTGTCTGATCCAAGCTGATCCAATGCTGTAATTTCTGTTAAAAATTGGACTGTACGGCATGCAGACGTGTGGCAGAGAAAGGAAAGCAAATAAATACACAAATACTTCTCATTTTTTTTCTTCCCTTTTTTTTCCTTCTCAGTAACTAACCTTTAATTCCTCCGTATTTTCTAGGAGGAGAATAATATTGTCCACAACCAGAAGGTGGAGATTCTGAGAAAGATGCTACAGAAAGAGCAGGAGCGGCTGCAGGTACTGGATTTGTTGCTTGCCTTCTAGAGGGATGAAGGAAAGGGAAGGGCCTGAATTATAAGCGATGGCTGTTGATGTTCAGTAGCATTTTCAGCATTCCTTAACGTGACTTGTGTTTTCATCTAGCTCTTCTGTATGCAGAGTTCTGACTCGTAATTACTCTTATTGATCAGCTCTGCAGTTTTGAATCCTTGTCAGGGTAGGAAGAAAACCAGCAGTGGGTGCTTTAAGTGGAAATGTACGTATATGTCAGTCTGGTCTAATCCTAGGACACGTGAGCATCTGTGACTCAAACGAAGTGTGAGTCATTTCTCGCTGGGAGCGACAGTTGGCACAGTGCTCCTTGGTGGTGCTGACTTACTGTGTCTTCAGCTGTGTCCTCAGTGCAGTTGTGATTATTTCAGTAGATCTCTAGAATGCAGTTACAGTCATAGGGCACAGGACAAAGGAGAGCTATTTAAAATAGACGTTCCTTAGCATCTGCAGTGGTTATGCAAATGTGCTGAATATTATTTTAGATGTGTAAGTGGAATGAAGATTAGTGGTAGGCTGTAGTTGTAAGCTCTGGTACCGAGGAGATACTGAGCGATGAAACCTCATAAAACTACTTTTCAGTCTCTTCAAGAAGAGTACGGCCGATCTGCCAGCTCACGACTGCTCAGAGAGATACAGGAAACGAAGAAGCACATTACTCAGCTGCAGGAGCAGCTGTCCAAAGCCACAGGCTGTGCTCAGGTAACCAGATGTGTCAGGCTTCTCTGTGGTATGTACTGGTTGAAAATTCTTGGGAGATGATGGTGTTCTGGGCAAGCAGGAGTTTCTTACCATGCTCTTCGGTGCTTGTACAGGCAGATGGCACCCTCTAGAGTTGAGACTTGTGATATGCTGGCAGAAGCAATACAATGCAATGTCAGTATGTGAACTGTGCTTTAGAGCTGACTTCCAAACAATCTGTGAAGAGCTGCTTTTAAAGCAGTAAGTGCAAATTACGAAATGTATCAGTTTGCCTGAAAACGTGGCATGATTTTCTGTTATCTTTCCTTAGAAGACCATTGCAACCTCTTTTGGGTACGTGAAGGAAGTTTTGTAAATGGTTTATAAATAAGTTCTTATAAATGGGGTAGGCTGTCCAGGTTTTGAAACAGCTAATGTTGGAGTGCTGTCTCTTGAAATATTTTACTGGCTCAGTGCTGTTCACAGCTCACTTTTATCTTTTTAGGATGGAGTTTTGTCCTCCAGGTCTGTGGCAGAATCGCTGCAGGTCAGTGAAGTGGAGGCAGAGAGTGGGGATGCTCTGAGCAAACTGGATTACAGTAGTGACAGCCCCTCTCGACCAAACAGTGACATTGCTGATGTGAGTATTGTACACCTCCATGATGTTGATTCTGTACCTCTTGGTACAGAATTTGTTTTCCTTGTGCAGACTTTTAAAGTTTGTGATGTTCTGTGTATTACAGATATGTGCCGTGTCTCAGTAAGGCTGTGTATGACTAGAGCAGGCTTCTAAGTACTCACCAAAAGCAGTTCCCCAAGGAATCATACTACATTGGTTTTCCATTAGAGACTGGGAAAGGAGTAGTGTGGGTTTTGGGTTCTTATCCAGGATTAGATTTTCCTGGCTCACTCCCTGTAACCAGACAAAGAAAGATGGATGACAGCATCTTTCTCAAAATTGAGAGAGGCCAATTAGAGTATCTTTTTAAGAGCATGTTAATGTTCCAATTACGGTAGCTGTGACTCAGATCCAGTCACTGGGCAAGCTGCCACGAAAGTGAGGAAGAGCCTTACTTCTACCAAATAAGCTTCAATTATTGCCAACAGTAAAAGCTCTTAGTCTGTTCACTCCTCAGTTATCAATCTGTGCTCGTACGGTCTCCTTATTGGAGTGCCTTAACACCTAATCCTTAATTAAGTCACTGTCTGATTAGCGCAATGGAATTGAGTCTCTGTGCTTGGGCTTTGTCTCAAGTTTATTGTTTAAGTTACGTGGAAGCCAAATCTGTGCTAGTAGTTGGAAGTGATAGGAAGATGGGTCAGGTATACCTCCAGAATGTGAGCACAGATGGCTGTTTCAAAATACTCCCCTACTGATTCTTTATCTGATTAGAGGTGTCACTCATGTTTGTATATAAGGAATACAGAACAGAATTTCTAGCTATCTTCCCAATAAGTGCATCCTGTCAATACTGGGAAATGGGTAAGAGTGTAGCCAGAGAACTAGCAGCATGAGTACTACATACACTGCTGTAAGAGGTTGAGAGAGCAAAGAGAAAGCTAAGAAGGGGTGTACTGGCAGATTTTACAGCTCTGCCCTTATTCAGTGCTTCTAGCATTCCTAATGAAGCTCCTTCTGCATTGGGTTGTTCTGTTTTGTTGGTTTTTTTTTTTGTCAGTGTTTGTTGTTACTGTTTTGGAGCAGTGCAGTTTGCCTGTTTGTACCTTAACTGGTTAACAGTTCGCTCTGAGAGAAAGGAAAACATTTGTCTGTTGTGGCTGAAAAACGTACTGTACTGTTCTCATTTTCCTGGATTTGCTGTTACTCACCAGAACTGAACTTCCTTTTTTCCCAGAGTCCTCGCAGTGGCCTGAAGGAGCGGGTTTATCTGGATGAGAGCCCAGAGAAGACTGAGGTTCAAGATACTGTGAGTCCAAAACATAAAGAATCACAACAGCATCGCCTGTAATGGTGCCATTTTGCGTGGTTTTTTTCCCCTCTTTTTAGATGAAGCACCCATAAACTTCGCATTAGAAAATGAAATGCAATTAAAGTTGTACAGGGAATGTTAATTAGCTGAATAAATGTTTATGGAGCTTAAGAACAGGCCCATTTAGAGACAAGAAATAGATAATCAGCAGTAAAACAGCTGGACCTCAAACAGCAAGAGCTGTTGTGCGTGTTTTATTCCCTGAATTCAACCCTAAATGAAAAACAGTGTTTTTTCTTTAGGTCGTTATGGCCTCAAGGGTGGATAGAAATGGAACGTGGCTGGAAGTGCCATCATTTTCTTAGGATGGCTTCTGAAGTATTTTTCCCTCATCTGTATGACTTTCTGAAGTCATATTTCTCCTTTTATACTAAGCTGACATTTGTCATATGCTGCATGTTTAGTGAGCTCAGAAATCTGTAAATGATGCAATTGGTTTTGAGTCATCTGCTTTGACATTTCTGAATGCTTCCAATTTGGGAGAACCATGCTAAAAGGAATCTTTCAACTCTAAGCTTGTACAGGGTTGAATGAAGGCACTTGGGTTTCTGTTGAAATTTGAGGAGAAATAAAATGATAGCAGTATCTTTGACTGGGTGAAGAAAGATTACTGTTCCAAGGGAGTAACTGCAGTGCGCTTCCTTCCTTTCTCCTACTCCTGACTCACTCCAGGATTCTCAGTCCAGCATTGGAAGTCCTTCATCCCGTGTGGGGCCACAGATCATTGGAGCAGAGGATGATGACTTTGACACTGAGCAGGAGCAGGTGGGAATGACTTGTAGCCTCAGCCATTCTTCTTCCCGCGTTGACCAGAATTCTGTCTTTCTGTGCCTTAATTGCAAGTGTTCCATGACTTGTTTTTATTGAACTGTTCTCGTGTTGAATTAAGAATTAGGGCATGTGGTTCCTGTTAGCAGTGATCACGCCAAATGGTAACACTTGGGGAATTTTTGTCTTTATTTCTTTCTGTTACTCTTCTGGAATTCCAAGAAAGCTTGATGTTTTATTTGCTTTATTTGGTTTCCTTTTGCTTATTAAGTTTCTTCTAACTGTTCTGCACTGTGGTCGCAGCAGTGTAGCTCACGTGGCTTTTGACATATTCATTCTGAGTTACTTTAGCTCTCCTTTGTATTTCCTTATATTACATTCACTGTTGAGGGATGTGTTTAAAAGGTGTGTTGTCATTTGTAAGCCCTTCCTGGGATATTACAGTGATACTGTGGAGGTTCTGGAATTGATCAGTTTTCATTTCAATTAAACGTATGAAGCCCTGAGCTGTTGGAAGAAGCTTCTTGTTTTTTTGCACAGTAGCTTTCTTGAATAATTCAGATAGTTTCCATGTATCTCCACAGATAAATGGACAGTGCAGTTGTTTCCAAAACATTGAGCTCCTGAAGTCTCGCCCAGCTCACCTGGCTGTTCTTTTGCACCATGTGGTGTCCCAGTTTGACCCTGCAGCATTGGTAAGATATTCTAGAATTGTTTCTCTGGCCAAAATTTGTAAGCTAAACCAGAGTGTTTCAGGATCTCCCTGTTCTTGTGTAGCATTACCAACAACATTGCTGGATTGGCAGGGAGAGAAATACCGATCCTTTGCAGGCATGAGTGTATGTCAAATAAAGGAAGAGAAGAATGAAGAGAACTGTCTCTATTACCTTCAGCTATTTACAGATAAATATTTAACTCTGAAAGCATTTAATTCCTGTAGTAGTAGTGGGATGATCTCTGTCCCTTAGTTCTGAGTTGTGTAGTCTGATCTCTGTGTCTCTTCTCCCTCTCCTGCACTGATTATGGGGCAGCATAGCTGACCAGCTGAGGTTACCTGTGCAGACTGGTTGGCTGAAGATAGCTAGGAAGCCTTTCAGATCGACAGTGCTGAATTCTTTGCAAGACAGCGAGGAAAGGTTTGAGTTCGGGGTGTTAGAAGAGTTGTTGTAGTATCTCTAAATTGCTTCTCCTCCTGTTTCCCACAGTTGTGCTACCTTTACACAGACTTGTACAAGCAGACCAATGCGAAGGAGACTCGGCGTGTCTTCCTGGAGTTTTACCAGTTCTTCTTGGACCGAGCTGCAGTAGGTTTCAGACCTTTCTTATGTTTTCAGGCACATTTAGGAAGTTGGCTTTTACCTTTCACTACTCTCTGGAAAAAACTAAGGAGCTACTCAAGCCTCCAAGAATCAAAAGGATTTTACTGTGTTGCTTAAAATATTATCACTGAATAAAGTGAATAAATGCCAAATAGCCCCAGATGCCTGGTAACTCTATAAATCACAGGAAATGCGTTGTCTGATAGGAAAAAATAATTTGGTTATGTGCAATCTGGCTTTAGTTGTCACACACTGCATTTTAGTTCATATCTGCTGCATGTATTGATGTGTCTGTTGTGAGGGTTAGGCAATTTCATGCATCTGTTGGTAAACCTGAGAAGCCTCTTTGCCATCTCATGTTAGACTACCACGTTGTGTTGCAGAGGCTGTTATCACCTGCTTAGATAAAATCATCCTTGTGTATTATATATATGCGTATGTATTCAGGATGGAAACCTCCCCTATGACACGTTCAGGTTATATGATTTTGGGTTTGGAGGGCGTTGTATTCTGTACTTTGTATTGTGCATTTTATTGGGGGTGCTGCTTGTTTTATGTGTTCCTCCATTGTTCCTTTCCTTTTACAGAATCTTAAAGTTCCAATACCAGATGAAATCTCCATAGATCTAGGTAAGGCACTCCTACCTTGGAAATCTGTTTTTCACCTTCTACTGTTTGAGGCAGTCCCAGCAAATAACCGTGGGGTTGCTTCAGGCGTACATTGCTGTGTGTTGACAGGGAGAGACAGAACAAATACTTCTTTCTTGTAGAGGACCTAGTGCATGCTCTAATAGATGCATTGGTGGTGGGAAGAACTGTCCGTGTTGGCAAGTGTATCTTTTAGTCTAATGCTGGATGTGAACAAAGCTATTTACGCTTAATGCGCTAAAATTCATATTAGCAATAAGTGGAGGGCAAAGGGATATTCTTGGATGGTTCAAATTGTGTATGAACGACTTTATTCTAAGGTAGTGTGAACTCTCTCTCTTCTCAAAAGAATAATCTGTTAACTTCCTCTTCTGACTTACAGAGAAAAGAAGGCCAGAACTCATTCCTGAAGAGCTTCATCGCCACTATATACAAACTATGCAAGATAAAGTCTGTCCAGAAGTTCAGAGGAATCTGGAAGATTTCAGGTAACAGCAGTTGCCTGTACAGTTTGTGTTTAATTCATGCCTGATACGGAGGGAGTCCAAACTCAAGGAACATTTGTCTTGGACTGAATAGGAAGATAGCGCTGGAGAGAGGGCTCACCCTGACCAATCTTTGAATGTTTTTTGATGCTGTGCTGCATGTAGTCAATCGCAGGATCAGTATCAAAGACTGGATTCTTTATTCTTGAAGTTATTGGAGTCACATTCAGAATATTGTTACTTAATGGTGTTATATAAATCCTTCTTAGTACTGTCGAATCATTCCAATTGCAAGAGACCTTTAAAGGTCATCGAGTCCAACCCCTCTGCATTGAACAGAGACACTGTATTTTTAATAAATGTATATCATTGATTATTTTTACTTCCCTTTAGACAAGAAATAATCTACTTTAGAGAGCTGTCATGTACAAATCATATAATTTGATAATTGGTATGTCCTTTCGTGTGCAGTCATGAGCATTCTGTGCTAGCGTCAGAGACCATCTCAAGATAGTCTGTTCAGTAATTGGCTTCTTCCTAGCTAGAAATATTCAAGTATATGCTTCAAGTATACGACCTTGGATGCTGCAAAAAGAGCACCCACTTTTATTTGGCCACTGCCATAGCTACTTCTCTTGATAAATGCTGTAAAATGTTTTACAGTGAGTGTAAATGCTATAGAGAAATGCCAAAAAGCCAATAAGGCAACCTTTTTGACCTTCCGAGCGTCTGGAGGTTGCTTTCCCTTGTTACAGGTCAGTATTTGTTTTGAAGTGATTCTTTCATCTCTCTGTATTTCAGGCAGAAACGTAGCATGGGGTTGACCCTGGCAGAGGGGGAGTTGACCAAGTTGGATGCAGAAAGGGTTCGTGACCGGAACGCGGTGGAGAAGGAAAGAGCATGTGCAGAACAGATTATTGCCAAAATTGAGGAAGTCCTGTGAGTATTGGCAAGTGCAATTGAGAGGGGTAAAAATGGTTTCATCCTGAACCTGACAAGTGTAGAGCAGAAGAGTTAGGAGCTACTCACTGTAGTGGTTTGATAACCCGGACTTTTGCATTGCTTCCCTGTTTTGCTACTAACCTGTCTCTGAGTAACTGTAGCAAAAAGTAAGGCAGTAGTTAGTTAAAGCTCATATATCTTTTCAAGGAGGCTACTGCTCAAATAGGAGTGGCAATGCTTCCATTGTTGTCATGTGCATTGTTTGATCCAAGTCCTTCACTTGGGCTGTAGAAACAGGTGGTTTCAGAACCTCGTTTGTCTTTTAATTTGAGACGAACCCAATTTTCCCAACTGAACCTTCATTTTTGTTCACTTTTCTTTTTCCTGGGGCTTATTTTATATTGCAAGGGACACTTTGAACACAAGTGCTGACACTCTGGGTATATGTGACCGGGTATTAATTGTTAATTGAGTTTCTTTTTTTACATTCTCATTTACATTTTTACATAGGATGACATCTCAGCCTTTGGAGGAAGACAAGAGGTAAGGGAAGTTGTGTGGTCTTAGAAATAAGAACTCTGTTGCTGATGCTGGTTCTGCTGGCTCTGTTTTCTGCTGAGCAAAACAAGACAGCCCTCTGGTGGCTGTAACTCCAGACTTTCCCTTTCTAAAATCTGCTGGCATGATTATCTCCAATTTGGAGCATCAACCCCTTGTTTTCAAACACTCCTTGTTCTGCAGTTCATTGTCTTTGATTCACACCAGAAAAAGTTGCCAAGAGTTCATCTGTTTCTTTTGGTTTTGTTCTGTGCTTGTTTCAATCCAGTCTGACATTCGCTGTCTGTGCATGCTGTGCCCCATTTGGTTTGTTTGACACCCTACAACCAGCCTGTTAGCTTTTACTATTCTCACAGCAACCAGACCTCTTACACTGATTGCACTGATTTTCAGTGTAACTCTAAACCATGATCTGACTTCAGATATGGGCCTGATTTATGAGTTTACACCTGTGCAATTGGTAGCATTTTAATTTTACCTCTTAGGCTGGTACACGTTTTATAAGCTGCATCTTTTGTTAACAAGAAATTAGATTCTGATATTAGTTGAGTCTTTCCCATTGTATGTAATGCATAGTTTAATAACAATAATAATAATAAAAGCTTCTGGCTTAATTGATTAATTTCTCCATGGAACCTTTACATTTGATCTGTTTTATTTTCTTGACAAAATGGATTTTTCCCAGGACATTTCTCCTTAACCTCCAGCTTTGTATTTATTTGACAGCTCCACCATACAGTATGTGATTCTTACTTACATGAAGCACCTGGGAGTCAAAGCTAAGGAGGCTCGGAACCTGGAGCAGAAGCGTGGCCGTATTGGTTTCTTGCCAAAGATCAAGGTAGTAGCGTTGTAGCCAGCATGCATTTCTTTAAAGCTGCCCAGCATGGATGCTTCATCAGAGCTCCAAATATGCTTTTGCATGATGTATTAGAAGTTGGTATGATTTTACCGCCTTCACTGTGTCAAGAGCGTCTAGGATTATCAGGCTGCACAGAAAACTTAACAGTTGTGATTGGGTCATACATATGCTTTCAGATGCTTTTTTTTTTTTTTTTGGCTATTAGTCAGTATAGTTCAGTTTTTGTCTTTAGAAACTCGCCGAATAATGAGTTCTTTCACCCAAACTCCATCTCTGTGGGTGCGTGCAGTCATCTCCCACAGTGTGGGGATGTGTCTGGTCTCAGTAACTGTATGTTTTCATCAGCGTTCCATCTTCCTTTGAAATGTTAGGGCTGTCATAAGCAGTTCTGCACTGACAGTGTGAAAAGGTTAGATGGAGCATTAGCAGCCTTTCTGAAGTGGTATGCTAAGTTGTGTTTCTCCTTCCCAGATTAGAATCTGTATGGTTGTGGAGCTTTGGAGTCACAAGATGCTGTTCCTTAGAGAAACAAGGCGCTGCTGGTTGCTGTAAATGTGTCTCTTACCCCAGGGGGGAGAGTGTTTTTTAGCTCCTGCTAAGTTAAAACCAGGGTGTGAATTTTTGCTTTTAACAGATGCATCTCTGAAGATGCTGCGACTCCCTGCTGCTAACCCTGTTACACACCATTCATAAGCTGCTCGTGCTCTCTGTGCTTGTTATGCTGCAGGATGCTGACCCCTGAATAAGTTGGTGCAAGTAAACTTGTACCAAAGTGCTGCTGCTGTTTGAAATAATTAATCAGTACCTCAGTAAACAACTGAACCTGGAAAAAATGAGTTACCTGTTTGCTTTGCTCTTCTGTCCTCTATACTATTGCAGCAAAGTATCAAGAAAGAGAAAGAAGGAGATGAAAAAGGAAAGAGGAGAGGCTTTCCTAATCTCTTGGGCCCACCGAGGAGACCAAGCCGACATGACAGCAGTGCAAGTATGTCAGACAAGGAAATGTATGCACCCCTAGCATGAGCTTGAAAACCAATTAGACTCTGTCTTTGAAAACAAAACAGAATATGCACACACACACACACACACACACACACACAAAAAGGCACTAAAAAGACCCAGCAGAATTTTCTTCTTTAACTTAAGATTTGTCTTTAAAAACACATTTTATGTAGGTATCCTGAAATACTTCTAATTTTGACTGTTGGGAGCAGGTAAAAGCTATTTCAGCCGTGTAACAACTCTGTGTTTGTTTAGTTGGCAGAGCCATGGAGATACAGAAACAACGCCATCAAAAGCACATCCCTGCAGTGCCTTCTGTTAGCCCAGAGCCTCCAGATTCGGGCAAGGTGCGCCAGAGTGGCTCCTCCAGCGAAGGCGCAGATGTGCTGTACCCGCCTGCCAACCCAATGTCTCCTTTGGCAGTGGGTCCTTTTTCATCTCCAGAGGGAAACAAGGACAGCGAATCAGGTTAGGACAATACTGTTATAGAGGGACTATTCTAAGTTGTATTTGGAGTGGAATATGGAAAGTACACTTCTAATGCAAGGAACCTGAGAAATGAAGATGTGTTTATGTCACAACACATAATCTTCCTGAGTGTTCAGTCATCTTTTCGGATTTGGTCCTTGATCAAGTCAGGAAATCTTACCGTGGCCAGAAATTACTGTCTGGTAGCTTTTGTCATGGTGTTGTTGGATCATCCAGTGGGAAAAAAGCAGCCTGGGGTGCCTGCCTGCACAAATCAGTGTTGCCTGGAAACATACCTAATTGAGATTTTTCTTACCAAGCTTACAAATGCAGTTCTTCTAGCTCTGAGTTGGAATGAGGCTGTGAATGAAGAGGCTGTGAAGAGGCTGTGAAGAGGTTGTGAAGATATACTCAAGTGTACTCTGATTTGGTATGAATCTTGACGTTTCTTATTCATTCCCTCTCAGGCTCGAAGCAGACAGGAGAAGCCCCACCTGCTAATGAGTGTGTGGATGGCACACCCCGCACACCCAATACTACTTTTGAATTCCCATCTCCCTTGGAAAACTTGCCAGAGGAGGAAGGAGAGTCAGAGAGGTAACCGTGGTGCCCCAGTGATCGGGATGTGGCAGTGGCTGTAGGACAGCTGTTGGTGGGCAGCTTGCAAGCGCGGTTCCCTCATACTTCCTTTCTTTCTTTGCAGAGTGGTTGACATGGGGACGCCAAAGCCTTTTCGCAAGTAAGTGTGTTTAAAACTGTTTGAACTTGACTGATTTGATGGACATTTTAGTTGGTTATGATGTAGAATGCAGTAGTGTTCATTGTTCTGAGCCGGTACAATTGCTTGCGTGATCTTTCCTGTCCTTAAGTAACACGTGGATGAGATGGAACACCTGTGCATAGGACAGGTGGAGCAGATCGTATGCAGATAAACCCTTTGATCTATGAGTGAAATACAGTAAGTGCTACATCTGCTGACTGGAATTGATGGGCGATTGAATTGAGATTCTCAGGTTTTCTTTCTAAATATGTTAGCTGTGTGTCTGCAAAGAAATAGTGACTTGCCCTTTCTCCGACGCGCTGTTTGACCCTAAGCAAATTATTTTTCTCCAATGTTAGGAGATTTATGAAAGTACTGCAAGAGCAGATATTTACTCTTAGTTGTTCTGTAAAGGGCAAAACTGCAAAACATTCTCGTGGCTTCAAACATTAGCAGCTTACTGGAGAACATATCTGTGTAATGCTTTACAACTGCTATGTATACTTTGATTTTTCTATTCTTTCTTCGTTGTATCCATGCCTAAAATGGGAGTGATGTGACATATTGTTTCCTGTTAGGATGGACAGCGTTGGTTTTGCGGATGTACAAAGTGAAGATGAGCTGTATGACTTTGACATGGACACAGATCCTCCCAACTGGCAGCAACTTGTGAGCCGAGAAGTGTTGATGGGGCTGAAACCCTATGAGATCAAGAGGCAAGAAGTGATTAATGGTGAGATGCATTTTCCTATCTTACCAAACAGAAAGTTGAAAATCTTGTCCTGCAGAGCTTTAGAGCTGTTAAAATCTAAAGCAAGGTCTTTTCTCACCGATCTGTGCATTGTAGTGCCATGTGTTGCTTTGGGTTTGAAGAGTTCATGTATGTGAACCTCGTATTTGCTACTGAAAAGCATCCAGGGATGAGACTGATCCTGTCCTTAGAGGAGAAATAGTTAATATTCCAGTGTTTTGACACTGAAGAACCAGTTTTGCAGTATCATCTTCTGTAAAAGAAAGTGGGAGGCATTGTCTAGGCAGCTGGAAAACACATACAGTGCAGTCATTGTCAAACTTCATCTTCAAAACTTCATTTTAATTTCAGGCCTTGCAATCCTGCAGAGGACTCTGAGCAGCCAATACCAGCCTCTAGCAGCTCACTGTTTGTGTAGGGTAAACTGAGTCACAAATCAATTGGCTTCTCTGTTTCTTGAAACATGGAAGCATAGTAGAGTGTGGCACCATTGCGGAGCAGGCTGCAATATGGAATGTAGATGAGGGAGGTGTTTGCAAGTTCATACTTCTGACTTGTATTTGGTTCACGTTTTGAGTCCACGTTGTCACACTTCTTTAAGTCAATGGTTACAATCCTGCCTTCCTCTCTCTCTCTTCAGAGTTGTTTTACACTGAGAGAGCTCATGTCCGCACCCTGAAGGTTCTGCATAACGTTTTCTACCAGCGTGTCACCCGGGAAGGGATCCTCAACTCCAGTGACAAAAGGAAGATCTTTTCAAACCTGGAGGATATCCTGGGGCTTCATGGTAAGGGTGGCTGAGGTGCTTCTTGGCTTCGCAGTCTGAGCTGGAATTCAGGGTACAAATATCACACAGCACTTCCCCTTTCCACACACGGTTTTCACCCTTTCTGATTTGCAAAGATATTTTGATGAAGAGCGCACGTGCTCAGTAGTTCAGGTGCTTGCTTTCTTGTATCAGTGTACACAGACTCTTGTGCTCATTCCTGTTTGAAAACAGCAGTGCTTTGATGAATAGTCTTTGTAGGGTAACGTTCAGAAAGTTACAACCATCGATGAGGAAAACATGAAAAGGCCATGGAAGGATTGATGTCTTGCAGGTGGTTTTGAAGGGTCACCCTTTTCTAACTGTTTACAGAAAGGACTGTTCAGAATCACAGTTTTGGCTCTGTCACTGAATCATCAGTGGTAAATTTTTAGGCAGGTGGCTGGAGGCGTGTTCTGCATGAGCGCTGGGTTTTTAAAGGGTCAGTGATATTGAGCCTCAGAAAAGACAAGACTGGAAGGGTTCTTGGAGGTCATTTAAAGGCGGGAGAGACAGAAGTGCAAAGGAGGGATATGACATTTTCTTAGATATTCTACTAAATTCATTACATTGCAGGACAGTTTTTTTAATGTAATTGAAATCATTGCAAGTTTGGTCTTTTCTCAGGAGAAGTTTTATTTTAAAAGAAATGGAAAGTAAGGAAAATTAAGCACGCAACCTGTATTAATACAATTTTCTTTTTTCTTCTAAGTTGCATTGAATGATCAGATGAAAGCGGTCCGGAAAAGGAATGAGACTTCTGTTATTGACCAAATCGGGGAGGATTTGCTGTCTTGGGTAAATTCCTTTTTTATTCTTTGAAAATGTGTTTCAGAAAATGGCCAATGGCGTCAGAGGTTAATGAAGGTAATTCCCAGCTAATGGGAATTGAAGGTCTGAGAGCTGTTATTTGTGTGGAGCCAACAAAGAGGTAGGGGAAGAGGTTTAGAGAAGAGCAGGGACAACTGGAAGGATTTTCATTTGACGAGAGGTAGGAGAAAAGAAGAAGAGAACATTTCTTTCAGTGCATTGGTAAAATAGAAACATAGCTTTGAAGACGTAAAACGAGAGCAGGATTTTGAGAAATGTGATAGCACGATTTACTGCACTAATATTGCAATAAGCCTTGCATCACCTTTGGTGCGGTTAAAGAGATTTTAAAATCATGATTTCCAGTCGTAGAATTTGCATAGCTGAGCCTCTTCAAATTTATAGCACTCTTGCAGGCTTTATTTCAAATTTGAGATCCAAACGATGGGAGCGGGAGTGAAAATCTCTTTGGTTTTTTTTGGTCTCTCCTGGGAGTCTCCTGGTTTGTTGTTTGTTTTCAAGCCTGCTTAATACGGGATTGAAGATGGATCTGCTTATTCTTTTCAGACGTTCACGCTGAAGTCTCTTGTGATTTGTATTTTTGTAATCCTGCCATTTGTATCCCAGGAAAAAAAGGGAGGAAAATGAAAATCAGATGTGGCTGGTAGTGAAAAACCTCTTTTAGTTCTCCCCTGTGTGTTGTGAAGAGCAAAAAATAGCTTGTGCATTCGTTTTTGAACAAGCTAAGGCAAGCTAGACCTTACAAGTGTGATCGTTACATGTCCCTGACTAACTTAACTCTGGTTAAGTGGCTAAAACACAAACATCAAACTAGAATCTCATTCTCCAGAGTGAGTATTTTCAGGAGTTGCTTTTGCTGCATCACCGATTGGGCAGTAGGAATGGGAAGAGTTGCAGTCATAGTGGATCTGTCTGTCATCTGCGGCACATTTCTCAGCTCTGCTCGTGGCTGTCGTATTCCCCAGCCATGTTTCTGTGCTGTATTCTTGTCTTTAAGCATGCCTAATCCAGGAGAAACAGCACCTTTGGTCTTGGCTTTGGTGACCACAGTCTGGTAAATAATCACTGGTCATTCATCTGAATGCTGTTTTTGCACTTCTCTTACAGCCAGCAGTGGGGGACTGTATTCTCTCCCTGAATCTGCAGTGCATTTGTGGAGAGAACTGGAAATGCTGCAGGTGGTGACAGAAGACCTGTAGGGTTTACACATAGCAGGGCTTCTAAATAGGCTGGACAAACAAAGGCTTAAAAACAGAATGTTTAAAATGATGTGTTACGTGGAAGTAACTTCTCAGATATAGAACACAGGTGAATGGCAGAAAGCTGTGCTAGGGGAGGTTCAGGCTGGGCATTAGGCTTCCTAGCAAGGTGGTTGATGTCCCCAGGCTGTCTGCATTAAAGGGGCATTTGGATGATGCCATCATTAACGTGCTTTGATGATCGTTGTAGGCCTCCCCTTTCCCTCCCCTCTTCCTCCTTTTTGCTACTATTCTTCCCTTCCCTTCTGAGACCGGTGGGGCTACGTGGCTTTATGTCTGTTGACAGCAGCTCATGTTGAAGTTGGGTCTAATTTTGACTTTCATGACTTTCTGGCACAGTTCAGTGGAGCAGCAGAGGAGAAGCTGAAACACGCCACCGCCACGTTCTGCAGTAACCAGCCCTTTGCTCTAGAGGTCATAAAGTCCCGTCAGAAGAAGGACTCTCGTTTCCAGACTTTTGTGCAGGTGAATTTTTACTCGAGGGTTTGAGCTGCTGGTGCGGGATTTAGTGAAGGGCTTTAGATTAAGTTGTTAACAGTTAATGAGATTGCACTTCGCATTGTCTTCAGATTGCGATACACAATGCCCTGCTGGAATGAAGGAAAGCACATGTTGCCCCAGGCAGCATCACATCTCACTTGGGTGGCTGTTTCCCAAGGATGAGTACTTCTATGAGGAAAAACTGCTTATAGCAGTGCAATTTTGATGCATACCAAAGTCAGGAGACAGATACTGTAAACCTATTCTGCCCACCAGGAAAGGGGCTTGAATACTTCTGGCATTTGGAGAGGAGAACATTATCTTCATTACCACCAGCTGGGAAGAACTGCAGTAATACAAAGGTTGACGTTATTTTGAAAAATGTACTGTAGTTTTGCTATAGCATGAAGAGCTAAACTGATACCTTCCCTGTGTGGCAGTGACTGAGATTGATTGGAGATGTTGCCAGGCCTCTGTGCAGTAATGAGGGAAGGAAGCCACTGCTTTGTGAGCCCTTCCTGTACGTAATTGCAAATGGAGAAGGGATGTATTGTCTGAATGATAGATCTTGGCATTTCTTGTCTTGTATTTAATTACCAGAAAGTGAAGTAATAGACGTTTATGTGATGAATAGATGTTACACGTTCAGGTAATTATAGTCTTAATAAAAATGACAAACGTACTTATTGTGCTGTTTAATTTTAGGATGCTGAGAGTAATCCCCTGTGTCGCCGCCTGCAGCTGAAGGATATCATTCCAACAGAGATGCAGAGGTTGACAAAGTACCCCCTTCTGCTGGATAACATTGCAAAGTACACAGGTAAAGCATTTCCACCAGGTAGCCAGTGGTTGGTGCTTGTGTCTCAGCAGGTTTGCTAAGCAAATGTGATCTCATTGCATGGACTGAAGTACAGTTGAATGTTACAGGTCACCGTTTACATTGTGTTCTCGCTGCTGCCTCCCTCACAGGAGGGCAGGTTGAATAAATTCTTATGAAATACGTAGAATTAAAAAATCCAGTCTATTTTTTTCCTCAATTAAACTCATTTTTCCTTCTCATGAAAAATAAGAAGGGCAGGGGGATTTCGTTTGGAATAGGTGAACGGCAGCCTGCGTTGGGTTATATACGTAATCATTTAAACATAGTCTTGAAAAGTTGGAGGGGTGGAAGGTGAAGTTTTGGAGATGAAACCACTCTGCTCATGAAATCAGTGACAAAGCGGTTTGATTTGCTGATAGTTTCTGAAGAGGGAAAACTGGAATTCCTGCCAATCTTCTTCCCTTCCTCCCGTTCTTGGGCCACTTCTTAATTTTACACTGTTATTATCATTACCTGTTTTCAGTTATTGCGACAACGAAACTGAAGGAAATGTTTCCTCTGTACCCTCACGTTCCCAATGGTGCATGAGTACACAGCAATGTCAGTAGCTGGAATTACATTCAGGAGACCAAGAGAGGAAAAAGAACGAGTATCATTTAACTCTTCCTTATTCATGTTCTAGTAAACTAAAACTTGAGCTGACAGAGAGGCAGGTTGCCTCTGTGCTGTTGTTCTCGAGTAGTCATTAGCATGCTTGTTCTTTCTGTAATTTTATAGGCGTATTTAACTCCTTTCTACAGTTTTGAAGGAAGTAACTGGAAAGAATTCAATCACTGAAGACGATACTTCATTTGTTTCAGTAAATTGATTTTCAGTAATAAATATGCTCTGAAAAAACATATTTTTTCTTTCTTCTTTAGCACGCTAAGATAGCTAATCAGGCTATTAAGAGAAGACACATTTAAATGAATTCCAATTTCCATGTAGATGCACTTGAGAGAGAGAAAAAGAATAAGATCTTCCAATAGCAGAAATCCCTGGTCGTCCATTGCCGACATAAAAATGTGAAGAACGAGGAATCTAATAAAAACTCATCAAGTTATGCAGTTACTTAAATGAGCGTGGATGGATGTTGGACATAATTCTGAGCAAGGAAGGGAAAAAATGAGAGTATCAGAATCTAAGCAAAAATCATGCAGCGCTGAGGCTGATGCAAATCAGCATGTTTCTGAAGAAGAGAACAAAGAGCAGATAACGCAGAACAAATTGATTGTTGGGTTTCTTTTTTGTAAGGTCAGGATTTCCGTGTTATTGACCAAAGGGTTGTGGCGTTCTGATCAGTTCTCCATAGAATTTGTTCAAAATTCCCAGTAGGTGGGGGAAACAAAAAGTGCTTGGACTTCCATCTCACCCACACCCCAAAAGTCTGATATAAAATCAACTTCGTGTAAAAAAAACTGGAAGGCTGTTATGATGTTAACTAAGAATTTGAAGCAGTGGAAAGAAACACTGTTCCATGCTATAGAGGCCAGCAGAATCCTGGTGCAGCTTTCATCAACCATCACATCTGTACAGCACTACAGAATATCACCATGTTGTGGCAGAGGTTTGAGTTCAGCTGCTGTGTGCCATGCTGGAAGCCATTTCCTGTGTGTAACAGACAGAAAGGACTCATAATACCATGAAATGCCTTTTCAAGTTTACTAGCAGATAACTGTTGCGGTGTAATTTCATTACTTGCAAAATATATACTGTATTTATAAGTCACTCTAATCATAATTAAGAAAGTGTGTGACGCTCCATTATCCTTGATGAACTTGTTTATTTGCCAGTTAACTACATGTGTAATGTGGCTTGTGTTGGTGAGAATTGATGGAGCTCACCTGTGTCTGTGAGACTGGCTGGAAAGTTAACTGCTGCGTGCTGTTGCTGTAGCAGGAGGATGTTTTTTTGGAACCAGTTTGTGGTCAGCAAGCAGCACATTTGTGGCCTTTTCATCCTTTATCAGAGAGAGTTATTGCATTTCCCTGTTCTCTTGCAGAACTACCTGAAGAGAAGGAGAAAGTGAAGAAAGCAGCAGATCATTGCCGTCAGGTCCTTAACCACGTGAACCAGGCTGTCAAGGAATCAGAGAACAAGCAGGTGGGAGCTGAACTGGGTTGGCACCAATGGTCAGGGTGAAGAGAGGGAGGTGAAGGGAAACGAGCTGTGTAACATGGCTGGAATCTCTGCACAAGTGGCCGTATATTGTGCTTAAAGGTGCTCTGTGGCACAAGCATTGCTGTGAGAACAGGAATCCCAGGCATTTGGGGACACGGGGAAGTACTTATGACTTCCTGCTCTCTGACTCCAGTGAGTTCTGTTAATCAAAATGACCGTTTTCAATGGTTGGTTTTTTTTTTCCAGCATCTGGAAGATTATCAGCGTCGTCTTGACCTGTCCTACTTAAAGCAGTCTGAGGATCCCATGATGGATGAGTTCAGGGTAAGTGGCAGCACGGAAGGAATTGCTCTGTGCATCGTGATTGCAGCACCGTTACTCCGTTTGTGTCTCTTTCTATTACATCTTCGGATGTGCAATCAGATGCCCTTTGGAGGTAAACCTTTAGTTTTGCTATCTGATCTCCATGGATGTAACAACGTGGTTCTGCACATAGGAGTGCTGGTGTAGCTTGTAAGCTTAGTGAGATACCAAGTGGATGATGATGATGATTTGATACTTTGACCACCGTCTGTGTCAGTCCCACTTACAGATTCTGCGTTGTTTATTTATCACTCCTGTATGTTCTCCGAAGTCAGTGTGTATTCAAAGAAATCTTTATGTGATTTGTCTATAAAGCTATATCCTGTAATCTTCCACAAATAAACCCACAAGCATTTAGTTAGGAAATGAAGAACTTACTGGCAGTTATGAAAGCTTGCTGTTATTGATTGTAGACTGAGACTTGGAAGGAATGACTTGTGAAAATTGTCACTTCTACTTGCCTGCAGATCTAAATGTCACAAGCACTGAAATGACTGAAGAATCCATTGACATTATAAAGTCCATCAGATCATTGGAATGCTTTTTATATCAGTATGTCATTCGTAGGCATACTTGACTTGCAAATAGAGCGCTGAAGCATTAACCAGTTGTAATACTGGAACTGCAGGCTTTGTATGGGCTATTGCAAAAACTCCTAGAAATCAGGTGACGTTCTAATGCCCTTAAGAACTTTGCTTCGAAGGAAAATTCTCCATGCAGTCACCTCAAACATCATCAAAAGAGCAATGAATGAGGAAGAGTGACAACAGCCACCTCTTACAAGATTTTGGTGTACAAGTGTGCCTTGTTCTCACTCCGTGGTTCTTTTTCCACACTGGGTTTAGCTGCTCAAGCTAGAGCACCTATGGGTTCCCTTCCCCCTGACACTCATGCTTTACCACCGCTTGCTTTCCTAGGCATTTTATAGTGCTACTTCTTTTTTTCTTCCTCCTTCTGACAGAACTTGGATCTCACAAAGAGAAAAATGCTTCACGAAGGACCTCTGACTTGGAAGGTTAATCGTGACAAAACTATCGGTGAGTCCTCCTTGTCAGCTGATGTGGGGTTGAGTTTGTCTGCGCTTGCTGAGAGGGAGGGAGAGAGAAAGCATTTCTGCAGTTTCCAATTATGATTCGTACTGCCACCTATAATGATGTGTATGTGTTTCTCAAAGCTGATTAAATCATTCTTGTCAATTCTGAAATGTGCTGGAGTGTCATTAAGGCCGTGCAGGGACACAGCAGTCAGTCGTGAGATGATCCAATCCCATCTGTAGCTTTCTGCTGTAGTTTTGATGAGGAAGATTTGCAAGCATTGCCTAGAATGGCATAGCACTGATTAGTGCCTCTGCATGAGTAATCAAAAATGCAGCCTTTTTCTTTCTGCAGGGGTGTGATAGAAAACCATGAATCTTTAACTCGTTCTGGGTTCTTTTGTGCCCTGTGCAGATCTCTACACTCTGCTCTTGGAGGACATTCTGGTGCTGTTGCAGAAACAAGATGATAAGCTGGTCTTGAAGTGTCACAGTAAAATCTTGGCGTCGACAGCTGACAGCAAGCACACCTTCAGTCCTATCATCAAGCTGAACACTGTTCTGGTTCGTCAGGTGGCAACAGGTCTGTGTAACCAACTGCGAAAGCAAAGGAGGACACCAGAAATGAGGATTAGATCAGTCGAGGAGAGGTTTTTTTTTGTCTAGAGTTCCAGAGTAGAACATGGAAAAATGCGTAGGCTTAATTCTTGGTTGTCCAACATCTTGTTCAGTAGCACTGCATGAGCTGTTTAACTTCTCTGCGTTGGTAATAACCTTTTTAGGCATGGCTTGAGTTATAAATAGACTTCTGTGTTCAAGTAGTCTGGTTTTATTAGATGAGAGGTTCCCTAGAAATGAAAATCACTATGAAAGAAAAGAGAAGTGGTTTCAAAATAGCTTGGGCAGAAATGGCTCTTTTCTTTCAGGCCTAATAGTCAGATTTCCTGGTCAGGGAAAGACTTCTCTCTGTGTACAGTACCACTGAAGGGTTATTTCATGATCTGTTCTTTTACTGCTTCTGGATGGGGCTTATGTCCAGTTCTAGGAATGTCAGGATGCTGTGCAGAACGAGGCTTGCAATTAAATGCTTCCCTCTTTGTGTTGCTGCAGATAACAAAGCTTTCTTCGTCATCTCCATGTCAGAAAATGGTGCTCACATTTACGAGCTGGTGGCACAGACAGTTTCAGAAAAGAACGTGTAAGTAATTGGTTTGGTTCCATCTGCAGCTTGACTCGTTGTACACGAGAGAGCTTTTGTATCTGATTGTGTGTAGTAACTGTGCAGGTGTTCACAAGTTACCTGAGATTATTTGTGTGATACGTAGCAGCCTTTGTAGCGTGCACTGTATTAAAGTAATCAGTGCTACGTGAAGGGTTACATAATGCTTGCATTTGTATTTATATATAAATATAACTCGACAGCTCCTGCTAAGGGCCTGTCATTCATTTCCTTCTGCTGGAAGCATCTGGTAAGGTGAGCATTGTGCTGTGCTGCTTCACTTGTGGCTGCAAGGTATTACAGAGGCACTGACTGTAACAGGATTTAAAGGAACAACGGGATTAGACGTTTCTGTTGATAAGAAAAGCAGTAATTATATTAGCTGGATTTAAAAAGTGCTAAATGGAGCAGTATCCGTTATGCTTCGCATCTTGCATGTTTTTATGTGATGTTTTTATGCAGATGGCAGGACCTTATAGCTCAGATGGCAGGGAATGTAAAAATGGAGAGTAGCAGAAGAGTGATTCCATTACCACAGTCGGGACCTGGCGAGTAAGTAACGGCAGCTGGAGGAGGAAGGGCTGCTTTTCTTTCTCCAGCAACCCATCTTGTGTCAGCCAAAGCGGTGACTGGCGTGCAGCATTCAGATACAGGTGACTAAAAGTACATGTTGCTTCTTTCTTCCCTGCAGAGAAGAGCGTGAAGAAGAGGAGCAGCAGAAGCTCAAAGACCAGCATGACATTCCTGCCAGTAGCCTACGAAGCCCAGGTAACGCAGTGGTCCAGGTAAAGGCTGTCAGTAAATTCGATGCACAGAGTGCGAATGTGCCAAGGGTCCTTGTGTTCCTCGTGTCTTGGGGCTCTTTTGGTAGCGCTGACTTATTTGTGGAATGGAACAATTTTTTTACAAGTCATGTAAAGAAACGATGCTGAAGCTCCTGGAAACATACCTCTTACTATTCCTATTACAAATCACAGGAAAAGATTGTTTTTCTCCTTGGAAATGAACAGCCTTTTACCAAGGCTGCGCTCCAGAACTGTTTTCTTACTGTTTTCAGAGATTACGAGAAACAGAATTTTCTGCAGTTTAACATCAGATTTGACACAGCTGTTTAACCTGAACTCACGTTTTCTGTTTTCTAGACAAAGATCTGGGCCTGGACTCTCCATTGATACTGAATGCTCAGACTTCACCCACCATGTCTGAAAAGTCCGAGGTGGAAAGTCTTCTCGTGGCAGAGAGACAGTTTGATAAAGTGCAACAGGCAGACCTGGCCCTGAAGGAATCTTCTCCATGCTATGAACACACAGCCACCAATTTACCTTTGGTATCAGGAGGGCAGTGGGCATTGGATGCATTAAGGAACCGTAAGTGCCTGTGAGCCTTGCTTTGGAGATGGGAGTTGTGAGGTCAACCTTCTGAATCAATGAGCTAAAATAGTTTTAATGCCCGTTTCTATTCAAATAGAATTTTTTGCCTGTGCTGTAGATGACAGCATAGCAAAACAGAGTGGATGTGACATGAAGGAATTCTGAGTTCTGAATTCATACACCACTCCCTTCGGCCACAGGCGTCTCATTGCTTTGCTGTTGTTTTTCTGCCTCTAAAATGAGGGTAATCATGAATTGTTACTTATCATCCACGAAGTGCTTTGATGACAAAATCACACTGCAGAGCTCTGTGCAGTGCTGTAAAATGTCGTTGCCAGTCAGCAGATTTCTCAGAGACGTTGCAGTTACCCCGTGGACTTGCATTCACAGCACCAGGGGTGCAGAACAGAAGGGGTTGCCTGAGTAGCAGGCTGTGATGTGGCGTATTTCTTTTGCAAAATCATGCAGATGAGGTTGGATGTTTTACATGAGCAAGGCGAAGTCTCGATTCAGATTGTCAGAGGATTTGGGAGCTGGCTGGGTGTGATCAGATTGGTACTTGTCTGTGCTGGAAGCAGTTTGCTCTGCTGAACAGATCGTGCTGTAAAATTGTTTTCAGAAGATTTTCAAGCATTTCCTCTGTTCTGTGCTCTACCTTTTATTCAGAGGAAGAACGCAGGGCTGCGCAACCCACTTGATCAGACCCAGCATTCTAATTCCTTGCATTTCTAAATATAGCTTCCTAAAATTTGAATGAAATCATTAATCCGTGCATCTCTCCCTGGCAATTCAGAAGTGGGCACACAGTCCCTGAATTGCACTTGAAGGGAATACTCTGTACTGCTTCTCTGTGGGTCATTTGCTGTCACTAGAATGCAGAGCATTCATATCCTTGGCCTCAGTTCCCTTTTCTCTCTCCAAGTAATTACAGTCTTCTGCAGTTTAATAGTTTCCCTCAGATCTTTTGATCCATTTTCTAGGATTCAGAGTCCTTTTCTAATTCTGAATGCTGTGCAGATGTTCTTAGTACACCCTTCCAGAGACCAGCAATAAGAGGATCTCAGTCCACGGGGTGTGTTAAGGTGGTATGAGTGACCCAGCATCTCTCGGCCATGCAGATGCAGTAGGGCAGCCCTCTGACAGCAGCAGTGGGTCTCACGTTTTGATGAGAGCCTTCCCCTTAGCTGAGGGACTGTTGTGTTGTGTGAGCCCATGGATTTTCTTGGGTGTTACGTGAGCATTACATGATGAGAAAGAACACTGTACTTGAGCTCTTGGCACCGTCATATTTTTCCACTGAACAATGTGTCCTTAATATGGAGTGTTTGGTTGGGATAATTTTGAGAGCTAAAGGGATGTGGGTTGAAGTTCAGATAAGAATAAATTTACATGAAATTGTAGGGAAAATTTTGCATCTGTCATTTCAAAATCTAGCGGAACACGTTTAGTGTGCTGCTTCTAAGTTGGGGTCCCCCGTTACTGCCTTTGTATTTTAGGTCATTTGGGGGTGGGGGTAGCACTCAGGCACTCACCTGCCCTCCAGCTCGCTGGGCAGCTTCAGTAGGTGATTTCTCTGTTTGTCCCGAGCAAGGTGGAGCTTGGACTGATGTGTTTACCTTTCCTTGTAAGGTGAAATGTGGAATAAGGCGCTGGTACAGAGCTTCAAAAGACCTTTTATTTATTTCCACCCCTGTCTTCCCTCCTGAGAGCAATGAGAGGGCTGGCTGCTCTGAGATCTCTCATTTGAAAGAAGGGCCTTTATGTCTAGTTTGATCACTGTTATGGAGGACACGGTCTGTGAAGCTTTGCCAACGTTATCTCTACTTGCAGTGGACTTGCTGAAAAAGCTGTTGGTCCAACAGCTTGGCTTTGCTGAGAAGGGGACCCTTGAGGACCGGCAGCGCTTTCCCAGGTTCAGGACCGTCTCTCAGGAGGCACAAACGGAGAGTGGAAGTGAGCTTGGACTTCAGCACTCCGACAATAACAAGTTTCACCAGCCTGGAGCAGACCCCACGCTTCCGAGAAGCGGAACTAACGAGCCCACAGCTAATTATGGCCTCCGGACTTCAGCTGAATCACCAGCTCCAGGGGATGCCATGCAGCTGGGAGCGAGAGACCCCAGGCCGAGCAGTAACTTAGCGATGGACCGCATGGCTATGAATCTGGAGGTCTCCGCCGCAGAGCTGGAAGGGGTGGGTGCTGATGAGAGTGGGGAGCATTTCTTTGATGCCCGAGAAGCTCACAGTGATGAAAATCCATCTGAAAGTGAGCTAATGGAAAGGAAGGACGAGGAGGATGTGCAAATACGGATCTCAGGTGAGCTTATTTCCTTCCTTCTTGGAATGGCACCCTCTCCCGATTCAATACCAGAGACTTGGGCTCAGTTTTAATTAGGAAATACTAAAGAAAACCACAGTATGTTTTCCTAGTGAAGCTTCTCTTGCTGATACGATTTAGGACGTTTATTTAAAGTTAGTTCTTTAGTCCTTGACAGTCATTTCAGCCCAGAAAAGAGCTGAGCAAACATGTACCTAATGAATTTTCTATTTTATGAAAGAAGAAACTAAAATCCTGTGGGGTTAATACACTGTGACAAACTGTATTTACAGAGGCCTGGGCACAATGCAAGCTCTTGATTGCTGTTGCCACTGGACCGTGTTATCTCTCAGCTGACGGTTGGAACCTGTAGGAAAAATATTTTCCCTGCAGGCAAAGCACTGCTTTAGTCCATACACGGAGCCGTGGCTCAGGCTATTTTGTAGCTATTGCGTTGGCTTCTCCTGATTGAGCTTGGGAAGAGGAACTTACAGTTCAGCTTGGCACTGCAATTGTCTCCGGTGACCTCGCCCCCAGTCTGAAGCTCTTAAAAGCTTATTATTATTTCCGTTATTATTACATATGCTATATTTGGCAGTTGCCTGAGCATCTCCAAACCTCTCTCTTCTACCCTTCAAGAAGGTTGTGGAGCTGTCAACTCAGCAGAAAGGCAGCTCCAAGGCAGCAGCTGTAAGCACCTTCATGGGACTTTGCACACTTTGCATTTGGAAAGTCCTGTGATTTTCATCAGCCAAAGTGGTGACCCTGCACTAAATTTAGCACACGAGCTTATCCTATGCATGCTGTGGCGTAAGGAGGCACCCGCAGGTAGTAGATTCCATCTCTCTTATCTGAGAATATGCCTTTATTTAAAAATTGGATTCTTCATAAGCCAATTTGGGACTGTCCAAATGCTGCCTTCCAAGCGTGCATTGAAAATCGTTCGTCTTTCCCTGAATTACAGAGACATTTTGAATTATTAAAGGTGAGCCAACAACTTGAAGCATCTAATTACTTGTCACCACTCACACTGTTTACTCTCTTAACTGTGTAGGGACATCAAAATCAGATTGACCTGTTTCCAGTCAGTTCTGCTTTCACGTGCAAGCTTTGCTGTAATGCTGCAGAGAAATTATTTAATGTAATCCTATTGCTAGGTACAGTTTGGGAATGCATTCCTGTCTGTAATTGCATTATCTTTTAACGTGTTTTCAGCAAGCTGGGTTTTAAAGCTAACCCACCTACAAGCGTGCTCAGTGCAGGTCAGAAATGGAGCGGTTTGGGTTGGTGGGTGCCATGGGTACGTGTGCAGGATTCTCAGGCTGGAAGCAGAGAGCTGTGGGGAATGCAGAGGGGAGGTGATGAGCTCGTCTGGTCACATCATTGTCCAGCTGTGGTCCCCAAACCAGCTGTGATCTGCAGAGCTCAGCTCAGAACCGAGCTAGTCTGGTCTAATGCAATCACTGTTCTGCATAGCGTTCACAAATGCTTTCTCTTTATGTGTTCTAAAATGTCTCGAGATGGGCCTCTCCCCACTTGTCTTCCTTAAAGTCCGCTTAAACTGTCCACAGTTCAGTGGTTCTTGGTGATGATGGCACCGAGGTGTGAGTAAAAAGCCATTCTCTTAACAGGAAATTATTTGATCCTTGATGGATATGAAGCAGTGCAGGAGAGCTCCACGGATGAGGAGGTGTCGTCTCTGGTTCTCCAGGGTGCTGCAGGTGGTCGCACCTCTTTGGACTCTGCACAGCAGCAGCCCCTCTCCCCACGGGACACGCAGTCGGATGGAGGCAGCTCCCCGTTTGCAGAGGAGATGATGGTTACCCGCTGGGGAGGAGTGGAAGAGCCCTGCACAGTTGTAGCAAACCCTCCCTTCTGGTCTATAGAGTCGCGAGTGCAGATGATGCAGTATATTCAGAAGATAGAGAATGACCTTGAAAAGTTAAAGGTACTGTATTTCTGTTGGCACTATCATATTTCTTAGGCTTTGTTGTAGAAAATAACTTGAAAATGTTCAGTTTTGAGGAAGGCTGAATGAAGGTCTTGAGATCCAGTGTGGGTCACTGAAGGAACAAGAATGATTCCAGTCCACTCTCCTGCAGCACAGCGTATCTTTTCCCATCTGAAGCCCTCTTCATTCACTTGATAAAGAGGGGGGAAAAAAAAAAAAAAGAAAAAGCCACTTGAGGTGTGGTTTTGTTTTGTTTTTCAGGAGGTTGAGGAAGACTACATCATTCTCCGTCGCCAAGGGCTGGCTGGGTCAGCCTCCACAGGAGAGCACTCAGGTATGACCTTCTGGAACAGGCAGCGTGTAGCACACTGACATCAGACATTAACCAAAGAATACACAGTCCGGTAGTAATGTTTCATACACACACAGAAAAAAGGGTTTCATCTGCTTCAGCATCTTTAACAGGGTGCTGGTTCCAAGAAAGGTCAGATGAATCCATTGAGTCTTACAAGTGCGGAGGAGCTTGTCTCACCCGTACCTCCATCTAAGGATGTGCAGCTTCTCTTTCAGGAGGGCTGAATCGATGTAAACTCCCAAACAGAGATATCTGATTGTGTGAAATGATTCCAGGCTTTCTCTGGGATGTCTGTGGCACTGTGTGAGTTGCTTGCTGTGGGTTGACCTCTGGTTCTACGTAGTTGCTGGAATTCAGGTCATATGTGTGCTGTCTCACTCACATTGACGTGTTTGCTCTGCTGGTGCTGGTGCAAGCATTCAGAAACATCAGGCATTCATCTCTCCTTGCACCTCTCCTTCTCTCACCGCCGTTGTTTTTCTATTTTCCTCCATCAGAGAAAAGTTAGTCGTGTTTTCAGGACGGCTGAAGATTGGATGAGGACTATCAGCACTCAGCACCCGCTGCCTTCCTTGTGGACTCTGAGACAAGAGGGTTCAGACCATCCAAACGTCAACCATCCTGTAGCAAAAGCAGGCGTGGGTGCTTTTCCTGTGGGGCATCTGCACTATCTTGTCAGTGAGGGAGTCTGTTCTATTCTGCTCCTCCTCTCTTTGCCACCAGAAATTCTTTTTTTCTTTTCTTTTTCAGAACAGAAAAAAAAAACAAAACAAAACCAAACCAAACCAAATGTACAGAGCTTTGGGTGTAGGATATCCAAAATGTATTTAGACATTTAAAAACAAAACAGCAACAAAAAAAAAAAAAAACCAAAAAAAAAAGAAAAAAAAGAAAAAAAAAACCCCACAAAAAAAAAAAAAAAAGAAAGAAATCATTGTATTTATTTGACTTCATTCCGTGTATCGAAAGCACATTTTAATTTTCCTTTTTTTTTTTCAATCGGCCTTCTTTTTGTTGTTGGTTGTCGTTCGTCGTCATCGTCGTCGTTCTGTTCTAATTGGGTAGTGACGGTTCTAGCCCCTTGCATCCCGTGTGCTGTGCCTCCCGCTGCTCCTGAACCTCCTTAGGTCCCAGGGCAGAGGATGTGCCCTCGTGCAGGTGTGTACCTTCACTTCACTGGGCTGGACTCTGCACTCCCTGCCGGCACCCGAACTGCCAGGCAAAGAGCTACTTAGGAAGGTGTTACGGTGACTGGCGGCTGGAACTGCGGCGCGTTCAATGGTCGCATGGGAAATGCTCCCGTCACCACGTGTCCAGCAAGGCTTTTCCATGCTCTGAGTAGCACTTGGGCAAAGTGGTTGTTCTTTTTTCCCCCCCCCCCTCTCTCCCATTAGGGTTCTCCTTTGTTGACGGGCGAGAGATGAGACTGGGAGAGAGGTGAATAGGTTTAATTTCTTTTCTTGACTTTGTTGGCTTTGATCATCGTCTCCTTTGTAAAGTGATGAAATTACTTGGACCTGCAGCACTTTTGTAACTCTTCTCTGGATCAAAAACAAAAAAAAAAACAAAAACAAAAAAAAAAAAAACAAAGGAAAAATGCAAACCCAGAAGTGTTTCAAAGATGTGGGGCGGATGGGTGTCTGCCCCTGATTCACTACTGAATGAATAAGGGCTGCCATTTGAGTTAGCCACAGGTACTGCTGATTATAGGGCCAGTAAATTTTAGTACCTGGACGTATGTCTTGCTGAGGGCTTGGGGTGTTCGGTTGTTGTTTCTTTCTTTGTGCCAATGTGTTCTCACTGAAACAGAGATGTGCAAAACAAAGGAGGCTGAAACAGCTCTCCAGCACTTCCCTGGGCCTGTTCTGATGGGGGTTTGCTGTTGAAATTCCTTCCTGCCTGGGAACAAGATGTAACCATCAGCCACCAGCAGAGCCAATGCTGGGCAGCCTCTGCTGGCCATGCGCTGCCCTGGGGTCAGTTCTGGGATGGGCACCAGAGTGGCACGGGGTGGCTTTGCGAGTGGGGGCAGCTGTAGAGTGCAAAGCACGCAGGGCGGTCCCTTTTTCCACCCTCTTTCCAGGTTTTAAACTATTTAAACGAACCCGAACTGAACAGCATGCCGAACCCGTAAAGCCCATTAACCCATCAGAACTGCAAGAGCAGCTGCAATTGCGTGGATGGTGAAGTGCTGAGAATCTGCCTTTGGTCAGCAGAAAGATTGCACTCCCTGCTCCATTAAAAGGAATGTTTTCTCGTAAGCTGTTGGCACAGAGTCAGATCTCTCCTTTTTGGAAACTTAAGCTGGAAAGGAGATCTTCCTTCCCATTAGAAGCAGGCAAAGAATAAGTTCACTTAAAGATTGAACGGAGGAAATTTGGAGCCTGGTGTGAAAGGAGGAGCCCCGGTCGCTTATGGAGCAGGGAGGAGATCCTCTTTTGAAGAGCTGATTGCACAGAGTATCGCTGTTCACCAGCAGGAGCATTGCACTGCCAACACAAGCCAAAGTGTTCTCTTCCATGCTGGCAGGAGCTGCTTCGTCCTTGGGCCCCGCTCAGGCCCGTCCTGCTCACCCCACGAACGTACTGTCAGTATTAGCCAGGCTTTTCCCTTCTTGTCTGCTGGGACCTCCCCTCCTCACCTTCAGCCCTGCGGTTCCTTTGGTTATAAGCACCCACGCTTCCTCTGCTAAGCCCCAGAAGTCAAATGCTGCCTCATGCTGATGCAGCAGCTTTACCCGATCCTGCCAGAAACTGAGCTGGGCTGCAGCCAGACCTGCTGTCCAGCACCCTTTATTCCCATATAGAAAAGCATTTTTGTTCTCCCCGCCCCGGATCCCCTCGGTCAGTTGGCACAGTGCTGCTTTGCAGCCCACACTCCAGAACCAGGAGCAGTCCTTAGGACTTAACGCTGTCAAAAAGCTTTCCAGCCTACGAGCTGCTGGAGTCCCCCACCATCCCCAAATGCTGGATGTAAGCTGGGCCGAGGCCAGGAGCAGCTCTGTCCCTTTCCCCTTTCAGGATGCCCAGGGGGAAATATCTTTGCTTTCTGCTGAGCTACCAGGTGGCGGGGAAGGAGGCCTTTGGGGTGGCTGGGCTGCAGTGCAGGAGGCTGCCGAGCGCTCTAAGGAACGGTGGAGAAGACCGACCTGTTTGAACCCAGCTGTGTGGAAAACAGAGAGGTCACGCCGTGCTCTGTGCTGATGGGTTTTGGTTTCAGCTGGCCTGCTGCTGCTGCGTTGGTCATGCTGGCAAACAGGGCATTACTCCTCTAAAGATACGACGGTGGGGTCAGGGATCTGTGCTCAGTAACCCGAAATAACGAGGGATTCCTTTCTACTCTCTGGCACATCTACTGTATGGCAGAACCTCAGGCCGTGCCTCGCTGCGCGGAAGGAGCTGGAACTAAATGCACTTTTCAGGATTCCCCTTTCCCCTCCAAGCCATAACGTTACTCTTCCTTAAATTCCATCTTCCAGCCTAAGAAAGCATTGTAATTCACTCCCGGTTGGTGACTGTACATTCCCATCCTCAGACTGGACAGCAGAGCAGGGCAGCGCTCTCTGCTTTCTTTGCCCAGCCCATCCATCCTTCCTCCAGCTTAGCTCTTTCCTCCCGACCATGCGATGCTGGCTGGCCTTGTGTTCTCTCTCTGCTCCCCCAAAGAAGCCTCTTTCCCCCCCTCCCCCCCTTGCCCCCAAAGGTGCCAACTGCCAAGCAGATGTACTGCAAAAGGGAGACCGCAGCCTCAACGCTGCTGTTGCGTTTTGAATTCAGGCCTTTTCGGAGCTCTCTTCATATTAGAACGTTTTCTACTTTCTTTGTACAACATACAATCACGTACTCTGAACAGAGATTTACTTTAAAGAGAAGGAAGAAAGAAAGAAATCCGGAAGTATTCTTTAAAAAGAGAAAAAAGAAAAAAAAAAAAAAAAAAAGAGACACAAGAATCTTTATTAATAATCCTGTATTTTTACTGATCATGTTTGAATGTCTAAAAAGACTTTATTGTTCTAATTATCCAGATGTATGTTTGTAAAATAGCTCTTTTATGACGTAGCTGATAAGGTTGTACGTTTCTGGAATTAAATATTGGTCACTTCAAACAAAAAGAGAGAGAGAGAAAAAAAAATGTTGTTTTCAGGATCCGGGAAATAGAAAATCGACGCGTTTCAAATATCATTAAATAAGCTTAAAGGAAAGAAGCCGTGGCTGCTGGATTGATTGGTGGGGAGGGGGGGGGGGGGTGGTGGTTTATGCCGTCGTGGCTCCAAGCCCTGGGCAGTGCTCTGAGCTGATGGGCTGGGGGAGCTTTCCCTTGGGTGCTGTGGGTGCTGCTGAGGGTGGGGATGTGCTGTTGTTTGGGCGGGCAGCGCCGAGCATCCCATAGGTGTGCTGGGTGGGATTTGGATTTGGGGTATCTGGTCCACGTCCCGCTTGGGTACCCCAGCAGCTGCCCGTAGGCGGCCTTTCAATGCAGCTCGGCATCACCAGTCGTCATTATCAAGCCTTGCTGGACTGATTTCTTCCCCTGCAGCGTCGCTGCTCGGCTGAAGGCTGCAGCTTTGTGTCACCATCAGCCTGCTGGGCTTCCATGGGGGTTTGCTTGCAGGGCGCAGCACCGGTGGTGACGCTGCAGTGCAGGAGCTGAGTGCTCCCTTCTGCTTTTCCTTTCCTCCTGCAGTACGGCTGTGAAGTTTCCGGAGAGGTTGCCGTGTTATAATTGGTAATCAGAGCCCTATTATTCTTTCCTAATGACGCTGCTCGTGTTTTTGCCTGTTTTGAATGTTATTTTATATATTCCCTTCATTGCGCTGCTGTAAATAAATGACGGCACGTAAACAGCTGAGCTTCTGCTCGGTGCCTTCTGCAGTCCTTGCCCTTGAATCCATGGTGGATCTGCCAACGTATCCCCGTGGCAATGCCTGAAGGTCCGGCTGCGTTGGCTGTGAGCTCTACCAGAGCCATTGCAGGGCCTGAGAGGCTGCGCTGTGCTTTGGGATCGTGGCCGGTGCTGACCTGGTGATGCGTTCCTGTGCCGTCCACCTCCTGGTTGTCCCGGTGGAGCTTCTCCCCTGGGTACCCCACAGCATTTTCCCCTCTCTGGGGTCAGCTATGTAACTTTCACCTGGAGGGATTGGCCTCCCTTTGTTGCACCCCCACTCGTTCCCGGGTTGCTCTGCGGGTTTTCCGATGAGTTTGGGCAACCCCTCTCCAGCTCCATCCCGACTCAACCATCCCTTCCATTTTGTTCCAGGAGCTCCGTATTTCCCAAAGACCTTTCCTAAGTGACCTTTGATCGACCAGTCCATGCACTTCACGCACTGGTTGCTTCTCTTCCCCCCAGATATTGGTAGACCCCAGCAGTGCTCCTCCCCATCCCTGCTCCATACAGCACCATACAGCTGCAGCTCCTCACTGGGCTCTCGGTGCAACGAAGCACCCAAAATATCTCCTCCGCTTTCTTGCAGCAGTTTGTTTGTTTCCAGATGTCTGCGGCTCATTCAGCATGAAGTATTTTTTCCCCCCATCAATATTTTCACCTCCTTGTTGATATTTACTCAGTGCTGCTGAATAAACGGCGCTAAGTGGAGCTCCATGGGTAGCAGAGTACATCTGCGTTCTGTCGGCCCTCTGGAGGCTTCGCAGTGATTGATACGATCTGGATTTGTTGTCAACGAGCACATTTCCTACCTCCTCCTCTTGGAGGCCTGATTTCTTTATGGGTGAGCCCTCGTTGGAGGCTGCATGGGGCTGTGAGCAGCTTGGTCAAGCAGGAGATGCCTCTGCCTATGGCAAGACATGGAAGGACCGCTGGGTTGGAAGGGGATGACCTTTGAGGTCCTTCCAACCCAACCCATTCTATGACTCAGCAGCCAGGATGGGTCTCGGCGTTGTCTTCTGAAGGTGTTTTCTTTCTCCATCGCTCTCTTTTCGTAATTACTTCTCACCCGAAAGTCTCTCAAACCTTCTGCTTCTCGCCGCCTTTCAAAGAGAGGTTGGTTGGTTTTCATCTGGGCTTTTCAAGTGGCTGCTTTTATTTCTTGTTGCCGCGCAAAGAGAAGCAGCGCCCTTCGGTGGCAGCAGTCAGGGGCGGGGGGGAGAACACGAAGGGAAGAGCTCTGCAGTCCCAATGGGGGTCAGCACTGCGAGCCGTCGGCACAACCTTTGCCACTGTCACAAAGGTGCACCGTGGAGGGGGAGCGCCCCACAAACCCTCATTGGGACCATGGATGCTGCCCTGCAGTGCTGGGTGAAGCGATTCGGAGCCCCACATTGGGCCGAGCAACGGGAGAGAGCAGATGAGGTTGGAACCACAAACTCAGATGGAGGACAAGGGGAAGAAGGGAGCGTGGCTCAGCCCATCCCACTGACGGTGACTGGGACCGCTCTGTGCAGTGCTCAGCCCTGAGCCCATCTCTGTGCCCAAGCCAGGCCCAACAGTGGGACCTGGAGGGATGTAGCCATAAATGAAAAGGAAACACAGCTGGGACGTAGGGAAGCTCTGTGCTGTGCTGGGAGTGAAGGGTGCCAGGCTGGCCGGGTGGGCCATCTGCGGAGGGGGATTGCTGACAGAGCGATGAGCTGTGGCTGTTGTCCTGCAGGGATTGATGTGTAAGGGATGAGCTCGAAGCTCCTGTTCCCTGCATGCCCTGTGAGCAATCTGTCTCTGGAGCAGAGGCGGTTTTTCTCTTGTGAAGTTGATTCCGCATCTCTTTCATCCCAGCAGGAGGGGAAGATGAATTTCTGGCAAATGAGAGTTCATTGCTCCAAATGCAGGAGTCCAGCTAATAGATGGGTTAGAAGCTTTGTTTTTTACTCGCTTTTAAAAAACAAACAACCAAACTGGGAAACAGAGCTGTGGGTACAGCGGAGGAGGATGGAGCAGCGCAGCCCACGGGGCCACCGCCTGGGAGCCGACCCTGGTGCAGCACTCCTGGTGCCCTACAGCTGAGGAATGCTATGGGGCAGGTCCTACACGCCCCACTTCTGGCTCCCAGCACTGCAGGGTGTATCTTCACATGGAGATGTCAGGAGCTGTGTGCAGGTGCATCTCACCCCGTGCTCCCAAGGCAGGGTAGAAGTCAGCCCTGGGCGGGGGGGGGGGAGGGGGGGGGGAGGGGGGGGGCTGTAAGGCCCCTTCCAACTCAAACCATTCCATGGTTCTGTGATTCCATGACGTGTGGGGAGAAGCGGGGCTGTGTGTGATAGGAGTGAGGCCCAAAGCAAGAAATGAGGTGGGATCTATGGGGAGAAGGCAGAGCCCTTCCAGATATCAAACGTCCCTCCCAGAAGTGCTGAGGCTGGGCTTACGAAAACCAATCCCTTTTGGAAGCAGCGTCCCTCTGTCCCTGCACCCCTCTATCCTGCCCCCATCTTCCTTGCTCCCTCCCTCCATCCACCCCCACTTCCCTCCCTGCATCCCTCCATCCTCAGTCCTCTGCCCTCCCTGCATCCCTCTGTCCCTGCATCCCTCCGTCCCTGCACTGCTCCCCATTGCCCCATCCTCCTCTCCATCCCTCCCTCCCATTTCTCAGCCCTCTCTCCATCCCATCCCATCCCATCCCATCCCATCCCATCCCATCCCATCCCTTCCTTTGCGTCCCGCCACGTCCCATCCCATTTCCATCCTACTCCCCATTCCCCCGCCCCTTCCCCTCATCCCACCCCATCCCACCCCTCCGCCCTCCCCCTGCCCCTCACCCCCCACCCAACGCCGCCCCCCGCCCCCTGCACTTCCCCCGGTGGCCGCTGGGGGCCCCGAACAGGCGAAGCGGACCCGGAGCACCGCGGGCAGAGCCGCGCCGCGCAGGTAGGAGCCGCCCGGGGGGAGCGGTGCGGGGCCGGTAGGGGGGCAACGCCGGGGGGTGCCCACCTCGGGGGGAACCGAAGTTCGGAGAGTGCGGGGCGGGGAGGCGGGCTGGAGGGCGGGGGTGGTGGTCCGGGAGATGCTCCGCGCTCGGCGGATGGGAGATGCTCCGCGTGGCCGTTGTTCTCAGCCTCCGGACGGGAAAGAGAAGGAGCGTTGTTGCGGAATGCGCGGCGACGGAGTTGGGCCGGTGAGCGGCGGAGGGTGCGCGGCGGCGGCGGCGGTGTGCGCAGCCGTGCGGGTTGGTGCTGCGTGGACCGCGCCGGGCGAGCGGCGCTGCTTGGGGACAACGGAGGGAACCGTGCGGAACCCCCCCCCTCTTCTCCCACCTTCCCCGATCCTGGGCCCAACTTCACTCCGTGCCGCTCCGCCCGAACTCCGGCAGAGCCCGCCGTGCCGTGCCGTCCCCCACCGCCGTCGGGGGCTCCATCCCCGCTGAACCCTCGTAGGTGTGACCCTCGGGACCGTGACCTCACGTCGGCTGCGCTGCGGCGAAGCGGTGCCGGGGAACCCGCAGCCTCCCCGGGGCCTTCCTCCCGCGCTCCTCCTGCCCCCCTGTCGGGCTGAGCCGTGTCCCTGAGCCCCGGCTGCAACGAGCGGGCATCGAGGCTTCCCCCCTCCCCTCCTCCCCTCCCCGGGTGGCAGCGGGGCCGCGGCACCATCGTTTCAGCATCCCCGGTACCATCACGGCACCGGCTACCGATCGCCGTGTGCCCGCGGGTGGGAGCGCGGTGTTCGGTGCTGCTCTGCTTCCTCCGCTCCGCTTTGCACGGGAGCAGCGGTGTGCTCGGTGGGAGACGGCTGCAGTGAGGCTCCCGCAAGTGTGCACCGTGTGTGCGTGTGTTTGTGTGTACGGGAACGGCCGGGGCAGAGAAGTGATGCTCAGCCTTTCCCCATCGGTTTCCATTTCGGGTCGGGGCTGCTGAGCACAGCCAGAAGTTGGGAAAGTTATGTGCGCGGCTCCTTCGGTGTCGTAGGGGTTTAATTCCCTGCGTTCGGTGCTAATCGCTGCCCGAGGTTGGGAGCTGGGCTTGGGGGCATTGGATCTGCTGGGAGAGCGGCTGCGTGCAGTGCAGGAGCTCTGCTTTGTGCCACAGCAGATGGCCCAGGGGGATCCACTGGGGGGTGTGTGTATGGCCCAGGGGAGGGCTCAGCTCCTCTGTGCCGGGGGTGCAGCCAGGGTTGGAGCAGTGGGGAGAGAATGGGGTGACCAAAGTGTGAAGGCCGGGGAGCGGTGGGTGCGTGCTGTCACTGTGCTGTACGGGCAAGGAGAGCTCACTCCTCCAACAAACTTCCATTTCCTTGGGTCTGGGTTAAGTTCATTTTGCATGCAGGCGGCGCTGAGGGCGCGCAGCTGGGCAGTGCCCTTAGCAAAGGCCTGGGGACGTGGCTGGGCTGTGCGTATCGATTCTCACCGTCTTTAGGGGGAGATCTTCATGCACAGCACAAGTTAGGGCTGAATTCTGTTTCTTTCTCCTGCTGCTGGGCGGCCTGGTGAGCGTTCCTGTTGGTTATTGGGGGCAGCAGGGCCAGGGCAGGGTGTGAACACAGGAGTGAGAGGCTGGGGGGGGGGGGGGGGGGGGGGGGCTCAGCTTGGATTCTCTGCACACGCATCCCTATGGGTGGGCTGCCCCAGCACTTGTTGGCTGCGGTGCTGTTGGCTGCTTGCAGCTTGCTGTGCTCTATGGGAAGCCGCACGGTGGGGTCAGCAGTGTCACAGCAGTGCTTGGAAGCACCTGGGGCTTCGGTGGGGGGCAAAGGGTGGCCGCTGTGTCAGGACATCCCCGTGTGCAGCACAAACCACTGGTGACCGAGTGGATTGAAGGAGGGAGTAATGGAGTGCAGGTGCTGTAAATCTGTAGGTCAGAGCGGTGCAGCGGAGGGCCCCAAGTAAATAAAGCGGTGACAACAGGGACGGCTCTGTCCCCCTCCTTGCTGCTGCCACCGAGGCAGGGACCCCAATGGAGCTGTGCCACGGCAGGAGGGGTTTTGCCATGGGATGCCTTTACAAACCAAGCAAACCTGAGGTAGAGCACAGCAATCAGGCAGGTGGGGCTAATTAGCCCTGAAGTAGTTGGATGGGAGTACCTTATGGAGGATGGACTTACAGCAGTGAACCTTCCTTCCTATTGCTGCTGCAGGTCAGAAACTTAACAAAATGGGGGCTGAGGATGTACCCACGGTCCTAACCATGTTGATTTCCTCATTGGGTTCTGCCAGTGGTCTATTTGTGGGAAATAAATAGCAGAATGTGGGCAAGAAATAGCTGTGCGGGGTGGGTGGGGGGTAGAGCGGTGCCAGCTTCCCTCGTTAAGCAAACGGGAGTGTAATGGAGGAGCACTGATGGGAGCGCAAAGGGGTTATGGGGCTGCACATCCCCCCCACCGGTCCCTGTGCCCCTCCCAGCGTCCGGAGAGCGGCCGCTATCGCCGCTCGGATCTCCTCTTGATGTCTGCAGGGTTGATTTGCAATCCTTAGTGAGGGAGAGAGCCAGGCGTGTAGGTTTTGTGCTCTGCTCCTCCCCGCCCGCTTCCCACTTTGTTTGGCTAGCTCGGCATCTGCACGGTGATGTGGAAACAGCGCGGAGGAGCTCCGTCGCGGCCGTATTGCATATGCATAAGCGAGAGGAACAGAGCACACCGGCAATCCCAGCTAATGGAAATTCTGCTCTGACCCCATAACCGCCGCTCTGCGGGGCTTTGCAATGAGTCTGCAGAAACGCATCCCAGGCACAGGCGAGTGGTGGGAGCTCTGGGACCCCGTGGCACCGAGTGTGGCGGTCGCACCCGTTTCCCACGTGCTGCTCCCCTTCGAGACGTTGCTGTTGCTGTAGAGCAGTTCTTCCCTGGGTCTGTCACGTTGAGGGCAGGGAGGGATGGGATTTTTGCTTCTCCTTGTGTGAGATTTGGGAACGCCTGGTGCGTAACGCGGTGCGTTGCGCCATCTCATCGCCTTTAGGCCGAGCGACGTTGGGGGCAGAGATGGTGCTCGTGTTCACAGAGCATCTGCTGCTCTCCGGGTTCCATTCATCACTGCCTCGCAGCTCTGCGTTGTCGTTCACGCCGAGGGGAAGTGGGTGTGAAGTGGAATAATGATGTTTCACACTTCCTTTGCGTTGGGTTTGACATCCGAGAGCGCTGTAACCCATCGGGACGGGCGTAATGCGGTTGGAAGCTGAAAACATCTACAAATGGTCAGGTCTGCTGATCTTTGCCGCGTTTTTTTTGGGGGGGGTCTCGGTGATTCTATTGCAATGAGGAGTTAATGACGTATATTGAAACAATACCGCTGTGATCAGCCCTATCAGTGCCACATTGGAAGCCAAGGTGGGACTTGTAGGTTCTAACGCAGCATCTCAGCAGTACGGCGCCTTTAGACCAACGTCAGTGGGAACAAGAGTTCAGTGCTGGCCGTCAGCGTTGTATTTCCTTAAGGAAACCCTATAGAAACGACTCAGCGCTACCTGAAATTCCATGCTTGAGAAATGGGTGTTTTGGTTTTAGGCCGGCTGGACCTCCCGGAGGTCCTTAACGGAACCCGTTGTGTTGTGATTGGGGCTGACGCGGCTTTTGTTCTGCTCCTGTTGGGTGTTAAACAAGATTGAAGTCCCTTCAGTCGCTATTTAGTTATTGAGCGGCGTCGCAGCCGCCGCAAATGCAAACAGAACTGTCTGGATGTTTGTTTATGCACACATCATTAGGAAGTCTGTGGGAAAAGAAGAAGAAAAAAAAAGAAAGGCAACGTTCCGGTCTGTTAGATAATTAATCTGCATTTTAAGAATTGTCGAAAGATGTATTTGCAAGCTAGTCCATTGAGCTGCTATCTAGTCAATAATCCCATATTTAATGGTCCCTAAGAATGTATTTCCATAATGCGCTGCAAGCGGTGGGGAAGTCTGCGTCCTGTTTGCCTTCGGATGTCAGTGGATGATCTTCCACTGCAAAGCTTTTTCTGATGATGGGTGGAACAGCCGGACGTGTTGGCTTCCAGCTGGTGTGGGGAATGGGGAGGGAGAGGGGTGGTGAAAGCAAACCCTGCGTCCTTCCTGGTGGTTCCCTCCTGGTGTTGGATGCTGAGCTCCGGCTCTGTGCGTGGCCTGGAATGCAATGCGGGGTCGGGATTTGGGGGGAGGGGGGTCTGTGTGACCCCAATGTGCGTCACGGAGCTGAGGTGGCACGTGTGGGTTTGAGGACGGGTGTTGATGTTGAGTGAAGGTATCGGTTATTTATGGTGGAAAAAGGGAAAATGCGCAGACAGCCCCGATGGTTCTCAGTTACTAAACCCTGCTAATGAGAGCAGGGAGCAGAACCCACACCTGGAGAGAGGCAGTGCTGGGAGCTGCTGCCAAGGTGAGGAGCCAGAGCTTAATTTCATTATCTTATCAATAACGAGCTGGTCCTGGTGTGGTGTGAATTCTCGGGGAGTGTTAGTGCTATCTTTGGCAGTCTGAGCAGAGAAATAATGAATACGAGTAGGAAGAGCATTGTGTGCAGCCCTGGTATCTGTACCTTAAAAATTATGTCGGCAAACTGGGTGAGAGATAAAAGAAGAGCTACAGGGATGATTGGGGGCCCATAGAGTGTGTGGGAGAGGCTGGGGCTCATCTCTGCCCTGTAATGAGGAGAGGGTTTTGGGGGGGATTTGAGCGCTGGCTGTGAATACCTGACCAGGGCAGGGCATGGCTCTGTGAGTGCTCCATCAATTCTGATGAGGAGAAAAGCATGTTTTCTGTTTGTGCAGCTTTGTAGGTAGGCGCAGGAGCAAATTGCCCAGGGCTGGGTAGATTGGCCGTTTTAAAATTGAAATGATACATCTTGAGGAGCTGCTGTAGGTGAACTGCAGAGTGTGGCGGTGCGGTATGGAAACGCTGAGCGCGAGGCAATGGCAAATGGAACAAGGTTCTGAATACGGTCTTTATTGTCCTTCACATCTTTTAATTACATCATTAATCCCTTCTTTTCTTGAGAGAAAGAGCAAAATCCACCAGCACCGTGCTCAAGTTCCGTTCCTTTGGGCACCGTTGTACAACAGTCGCCCATTTCTTTGTGCAATGGGCAATGCTGGGTTGCCCACCTTCCTCCTCCAACCATCTTCACCAGCAAGCTTCCTCCCTCTTCTGCTTTATCTTCCTTCTTTATCAGCATGAGGGAGAGCACCGTTTTCTCAAGCACATTTTGCTTAAGTTGTAGCTGTTAATTGAGTGCTCATTGATTGCCTGTCAGCGCGGCGGTGGGCTCTGCTGCTCCCCTCCTGGGTGGTGACCCAGTGCTGGTAACGCAGCAGAGCTGCTCTGGCACCACTCAGAGCCTTCACTGTTGGTATTTTCTCCCCCAGCATTTCCGTTTTGCTGGCAGTATAATTAGCACCATCTCCTCCTCTTTGAGTGATCTCAGCCCGTGCAGTCCTTCTCCCCGTGTGCTGTAACCTCATCCTTCGTGGCCATTAAGCGGCCTGAGACAAAGATTGAACCAGGGATGCCATGAGCTCAGCCCAGGAGCTGCTCCCTGCCTGGATTTAGGGACCCGGTTGCCTGGCTGGATTTAGGATCCCAGCTTCCCCCGAAATTGCTTCATCCATTAGAGGTTCTTTGTTACTGAAGGTTCAATTATGGAAGTGAGTAGTGCTTTGTGGGAACAAGGAAAGAGAGAAACCAAAGCCAGTGTCATCCTCAGAGTCAACTGGATCTCCTCATCCCCACATCCCCTGCGTGCAGCACAACCCTATAAATCCCAGCACTGACGATGCTCCTCCTGTACCTGCCACGCAATGCAGTCATTGCTTGCTTTCCCAAAGGATGAGGCTCGTGGCACGGCGTGGGACGGCCGCGTGGCTTTGCATGCCCCATGGCTTTGGGTTCACCGTTGAGCTGCAGGATGTGCAGGAGATGCTCTGCAGCCATCGGCCACTCTTTGGGATCGTTCCGCTGTGTGTTTGGTGGGCTAGAGTGCTTCTGAAAGATTAATTAACCCCGGGTGAGAGACGATGATCGAACGTTTGCATAGAGGGGAGGGAGATGAATATTCTTGCTGCCGTGCTGAGTGTGTTTAAACTTCTGCTTTCGGCTCGTCTGACTTGGAGGAGCTTCTGACTAGCAGAAATGATGGAACAATTTATTTTGGATGATGAATTAGGAGAATATAGCTCATACACCCAGAACACGGCGTTTCCAATCACATCTTCATTGCATTGGTAAAAGGGGGGGGGGGGAAGAGAGATTTTCATATCTTGACATGTTTATCCTTTGGAGACGGAGTCAATTATCTTATTGCAGGAGAGCTCGTTCTGTGGATCTCAGGGAATGTCTGTGTGTCAAGAGGAGGATCGTGCCGGGTTTGTTCTGGCAGTGGGGAGATGGGGAGGAGAGCACAGGTAGGAGAGATCTACAGGTGACATCCAGGAAGAGGAAGATGGCTTTATAAGAGACAGGAGGTAGAGCCTGCTGAGGTCTGTGACAAAGCTGCCACAAGGAAGGCAAGTTGTCCTCAAATACTCCTTTGCTTTGATTTCAGGCTGCTGGGGACGCTGTGGCACGTTGAGCTCCGGCAGTGCTCCTGAGCATTGCTTTGTGCTCCATGTGAGCACCAGCGGGTGAGGAGGTGTCGGCACAGCTCTGAGCAGCTCTCTCCTCGCTTGTGCTGAGCAAATCTCCAGTCCCAGCAACGGAAATACCTGAGTCCATTTTGCAGACATCGGCGTTAATGCAGTGCAGCTGACACGCTCCATTTGCTTGCATAAATGCAGCTCTTAAAGCTGAGCATACGCTCCATAGAGCCGCTACCCCTCACCTTTCCTTCTTGAGACGGCAGAGGCTGGAAGGCCGTTCCCGGACACCGCAGGCAGTGTCTGTGTGTTTGCACATATGTCAGGATCAGAAATGCACCATTTCCAAGCTGCCGTGTGAGCCGTCGCTCCCGACAAACCCTTCAAAATGCAGTTGTGCAGATGGAGTTTTCGAGCTTGGCTCGAGCGCTCCTGTTTCTGCAGGTTTGTTTACATGGAGGTTTTGATTTTCCCATTATCGAGGTGGTTGTGTTTTTATAGCATTGCATTACTCACAGGTCCCTTTTATTCCCTTCCAGTTTGCCAGCCGTGACTAACGGAGGGTTTTGCCGCAGCCCTTTGGTGGAGCGGAGACCCAACCGAATGGAAGGGGGTCTTCTCCTTTCCCTTTCCCACCACCAGAATGTGGTGCTGTGGGGTTGGTTGGGGCATGAGCCTTTTCCCGGGGCAGTGGCAACAGGGTCGGTTTTATTCCCGTTATTATGACTGATGAAGAGCTCCACTCTAGGAAAGAAGTGAATCTGTTGGGGGAGTGTTGAGCTTCGGTGACGGTTGCGCTGGATGATCTTAGCGGTCTTTTCTGACCTTAATGATTCTCTAAGCTTTCATTCCAGTGTAAGCAATGGAGCACTGAGCGTGTCAGCAGTCAACCTGGCGTGGTGGCACAGCTCCTAAAGCAGAGCTGCTTTGCTGGGCAGCTCCGCCGTGCCATGGGGGTGTGGATTTTTGGGGAACCCCAATGTGGGATGCACTGCGTTGTGTATTTGTGTGCCTGGATGTTCCCATTGACGCAGCTGGGTTGGAGTTTTAATTCACCTCACCTTTTTTATTTTATTCTGTTTTTATTCCACGTTTTCTTTCTGAACTTCGCCCCATGGGTGGGATAGTTGTTAACCTCATTAGAGCATCCAAACCCTCTAATTACTGGGGGAAATGGCTTTCAGGGGATTGGAATTATCCAGCCAGCTGGTGTGCATGTGTTTGTTGAGGATACATCATCTACTTAATTTAAACAACATGAGTTGTAGCTACGACATGTTACATAGCTATGTTATATGCCACGTGTGAGTGCGGCGTCCCTGGCAGCGTGTGTGTGTGTGTGTGCACACGTGTGTGCTCATGGCACGGGGTCACTGCAGCCCCGGAGCTCAGAGTTGCTTTGTATTTGGGGCATTGTTCTTTTTGCATCAGAAATGAGGTAACGTGGGATATTTGTAAAAGAGTCACATGGAGCCACCGGGAGCCGTTAGTCAGCGGCTGTGGGAAGGCGCCGGCCCTAATGATGACAGGGGAAAGTTCTTTATGGGGTCTGGGAGCAAAAGGCAAAGAACAAATGGGCGCAGCCTGCAGAGGCAGAGGGTGAATCCATCAGGGGAGCAGCGCTGCAGATAGCCGCGTGCAGTGGTGATGGTCCCATCCTTCTTGGGCAGAAGGAAAGGGAAGGTTGCAGGAACCAAAAGGGGATAAAACACCGGCCCAGGGGTGTGTAACAGAGCAGGAACATCACCCTGTGGCTGTTGATTCTCTGGTGGCCATGAGATGGGCTCAAAGCAACTGCCTCTTCGGGTACCTGGATCCATGTACCAGGATGGCCGTGTGAAATGGAACCTTCAGAGAGGGGCTCTTTGTGATTGCTGCCATCCTTCTGGCCAGTTAACAGGCAGAGCCCCCAGTCAGTGCTTTGTAGCTGTGCTGTGTGTGTAGGCTGGGAAGGCAGTGCAGGGGTGGCACTGATCTGGGCAGTTGAAATGAGATGGCCCATCAGTGCTGCTCTGTGATGTTTGATTTATTAAACCGTGGGAAGCTGCTGCCATCTCAGCACTGAGCCCCACAGGAATCCAAGAGAAGCAGTCGCAAAGAGTGGGAATGGGCTCTTCTCAACAGCATAAATTGAGGCTGGGAATCAGGCAGTGCTGCTGAGTGGCAGAAGTGGTGAGGCACTAAGATAGGTAGCTGAGGAGGGTCCCTTCCAACTCAAGCGAGTCTAGGAGAAGTGGGACCCAACTTTTCCATAGCCAACTGCTTTTGTTCCATATCGGTGCCTCTGTGCACCCTCTGCTCCCCACAGAGCACGACCCTCTTTACAGCCAAACGCTGTGGAAGTCAGGGTGGGTTTTATATGGAAATGTGCCTTGAGGCTCTCAGGGCCTCTAGAAATGGGGCAGTGCCTGGCTCCTGCTCCATGGGTAAGGGAGGTTGTGGGGTGCTGAGGGATGGCAGCCTCTGTCTGACGGCTCAGTTTGCCCTCAAAGCACAAATGGTGGCCTCTCCATGCCAGCCGCTTCTGTTTGACCTTTGGTGCTCTGGACTACTAAGGAAGGAGACCTCACTGTGTTTTATTTCAGGCTGAAGGGCAATCGAATCCCCTTACAGCCATCGCATTGGGTTGTGTGTCCACGTGACAGGTGGGGAAAACCCTTTGGTAGAGCTGCATTGCAGCTCTGGGAGCTCAGGGCTGGTTCTTGGGGCGAGGTGGCAGCAGGGTGTCCTCACTTCTGCAGAGATGGAGCATCCCCAGCGGGTGCTGGGAATGATTCTGCATCTCCAGGGGCCACGCACTTTTGCTCAGAGGGAGATTTTAGGGGCTGGGACCCCTCATCTATGCCCCCAGTGCCACTGGGGACTGAGCAGTGCCAGCCATCAGCCCCGTCCCTCCCTGCTGCGTGGCCCTGGCAGCTCCAGCCCTTGGTTACTCTGGCAACTCGCAGAGATCAGGCAGCTGAATTCAGCCCCTTGTTCTGGGGAAAATGCTCTCATTGAAGGCAAACCGGAGCGAAACCCTCCTGCCTTCATTCCAATGAATGGCGCCGACACCCATCCGTGTGCCTCGTGGTGGGGAGAGGGCATGTGGGGATGGGTGGGGGGGGAGGTGAGTATCCCAGAGGGGAGAGCGGGGAGATGTCACTGAGAAGGGAGCTGGGAATTGTGCCCTCGTCCCATTGGAATAAAGGAAGTCTTGCACAGCGCTGTCTGTCGTCAGCTTAAAGCGGTAACAAAGCCATTACGGCGCTGGGGATGCGCTTTTCTCTGGGATGGAAGGAAGCTGCCCAGAATGATAATTGGGTCTTCTTTCATTTTTTTTTTTTTTTTAAGGAGCTAACAGGCTACTGCACAAAGTAATTAACTGGACAGATGGGGACGGCAGGATTTGTAAACGTCGACAGCAACAAGAAGGCGCGTTTTGGGAAAGGCCCGGTGTCAGCAGAAGGGCTGCGCGTCGGGGCGGGCGTTTGGGAAAGCAGTGAAATTAATGGGACTTCTTCAGAAATTAATAACGTTAACAGCTGCATCTGGTTCAGGTGTGTGGTGGTGGCTGCGAGGAGGGGCAGGGAATGGAGGGATTGCTGTGCACCTCCATGTGTGTGTATCTGTGTGTGTGTGTGTGTGTGTGTGTCCCTTTTGTAAAGGGGACGTTCCCTGCCGTGTGTGTGATGGGGCTGAATTAAATACAGCTGCGGCTGCACCAAACCCCATCAGCGTGATTTGTCTGTCCTAAACCAGAGCAGGGTGCTGGTGGTGGTTGCAGCGGTGTCAGTTTGTCCGTCCATGAGGGATGCTGTCATCCAGCACCAGGGGACGCAGCAGGGACGCATGGCAGTGGCAGTGTGAACGTGTGCCCTCCTTGTGGCAGTGAGTTGTGGTGAGAGAGAGCACAGTGGTTGTGATGGTGGGCCCGAGGAAAACATCTCCATCCCTGGAGCTGAGCAAGGTCAGGTTGGATGGGGCTGTGGGTGAGCGGACCCGGTGCCTGACAGAGTGGGGACAACCAGCCCATGGCGTAGGGTTGGAGCTGGTTGATCTCTGAGGTCCCTTCCAACCCAACCATTCCACAACTCCTCCCTTCTCAGCGCAGCCTCTTCCTTCCCTTTAATTAACATGCAGGGCTTGGGACGAGTTGCACAACTGCAGAAGCGGTTGGGAATGGGGAGAGCGACTGCTAAAAACCGCTTTGTGTGAACGTGGCAAGCTCTAATAGAGCGAAACACGACAGGCACGTGTGTGTCTGCTGAATGGTAATGACCCTTCTGAACCACTGCCTGGGGGGGGAATGGAAAGCACTTAACAGATCAAACACTGTCAGGGAAACAAGAGCAACTGTGCCCGAATCGGGCTTAGCTAATCAAGGTAACTCGTTTATGGGATTGTGATTAGAGCTTTCAACACTCTGATGGCAGAAGCACCTTTCCTGGGGTTTGTGCTGCTGCTTTCCTTTTTCTGCTCCTTGGAGACATGCCCTGCTGTTCCCCCTCCCCCCCGAAAAAGAAGTTTGCCATTCACTGCCGAAAGTGGATTGTTTTGATTCATTGAGAACGATCTTTAAAAGGTTGCACCGGGAAAGGTCGTCTTTGTTTTCTTCCCCCAGTTGATTTTTAGGGCCATACCTGTGCTCTCTGTGCCAGCAGTGAGCCCGTCCTCCTCCACGTAGCGCAGCGACTGCCTGCAGACCTGCTTGCTGCAAGATACCCTTGAGCTCAAAGTCATCCAGATTGGGCGCTCGCGGGGATGGCGACAGAATGAGAACTGCGAAGAGCAAAGGGTGATGCAGTCAAGATTTTCTTCTTCTTTTTTTTTTTTTTTTTATTTTATTTTGATAGGATGGAAATATTTCTGATACTGGACACGGCAAAGGCTGGGCATAAATCTCCTTCGGGACAAGTTAATCTGTTTTTCCTTGCGAGTTCTTCCAAATCCTGACTCGGTGGGTGCAGGCCAAGGACTCGCTCGTCTTCTGGTGCCATTTATTAACTTTGGTGGTGATCTCTTGGCTTCCTGAAACTCAGCTTCAGCAAAGCCCTCTCAGTGGGGCCACTGGGCTCCACGTTGGCAATGAGCTGAGGAAGCAGCATCTCCCACTCCTTTCCAGCCTTGGCAGCAGCAAAGCCAGCGTATAGCAAACCATGCTGGGGATGGACTGTCTGCTGTTAGTTGGCTCCTCGTGCTCCTCCTGTGGGAACAGCTGCCAGTCATTTCAGGGTGGCTTTGCTGTTAGAGGTGATGCAAACAAGTGGAGGTCCCGTTCATCTCAAGGGGCACAATAGGGGTTGGGCACCCCTTGGGTTTTTGTGGTGATGTCAAAACTCTCAGGACTCCGATCTGCAAGACAAAGCTCATTCACTTCATTACGGTTGGGTAATTAATAGGCGCTCTTTCAAACCTGCTGAAGCTCAGAGCTGTGAGGTGGGAGCAGGATGGGAGCATCCACGGGGGGCTTCTTCATGCACAGCGCTGGGCTCTTCCCTGAGGTTTTGCTGCCTGCTGTACCTTCTGCCCATAGTAAAAAGATAGAAAGGAATGGGAATAGCCACAGTGAGCCAGGACAGCCATTGCAGTGGGGGGGGGGGGGGGGGGGGGGGTGGAGGTGGACAGGAGAGCTGCTGGTGGCACTCAGCTCTGGAGGGCACAGCCCATTGCCCTTATTGTCCCATGGCCCCTGTTGTCCCATCATCCCCAGTTCTGTGCAGCCCGGAGCAATCCCAGGAGAGCTGGATGGAGCTCCAGAGTGCCCAGTGTACGTGGGTGGGGGGTAGTTGCTGTTTTGGAGGCAACAAGCAGAATTCATGCTGCTCCTCCTCACAACTTCTTTTCCCTTCTGCTCTTTTTTTTTTTTTTCTCTTGAGCTTTTTTCCTTTCTTTTTTTTTTTCCCCCCAGTAACCCCTCGTAAAGGAGACAGAAAGTGAGAATGTGACTTGAGGGGTTGGTGGGGAAAAAATTGGAATCTTCTTGGTGAGGGGACTGGATTGCAAAAATTAGCAATTTTTGGAGGAAGGCCATTCTTTTGACAAAAACTATCTGAGAAATCCTCCCCAGCTCTCACTGCAGTGGGTGTTGGCCAGCATCCTGTGTCATCACAGCTCTTGATTTCTGAAGCACGGGTGCTGCTTTATCTGAAACCTTGTGCGTGGAGAGTGGTTGGGGCAGCAGCTGTGCTGCGCAGTGTGATGGCTCACCCCTGCTCTGTGCGTCCCACCTCTGAATGCAGTCTGGGGATGAGCCAGTGGCTCCATAAAATGTGGCATGATTGGGGTGGAGATGGGCTTTTGCAGGGTTTCGTGCTCTCAAAGATGCTTTCCAACCCTTGGGTCGTGCACTGTGGTGTAGCAGAGCAGTGTGGCTGTTGAGTTGGGCTTTGGTGGAGCAAGGAGCTCTGGTTGAAAGACATGACTTTCCCCTGACTTCCCCCTTGACGGAGTGATTGTGCAGTTCATAGCTCCTTCTATTTCTTCTCCTTGAAGCAGACAGGAGCGTTTTGCAACTGTTGGGAAGTGCCGTGACAGCAGCACAATAAAAGCATTGTTCGATGTGATTGTTGCTTTACCTCTCCTCCCGCAGCCCCCACTCCTCCCCGAACACCTGCCTTTTACCCAATTTAATTTTCACACCTCCTCCTGCTGCTGCCATCCGTGCCAGCTCTCTCTGTGGTTCTGCTGTGGGTGTCTCTTGCCTTATTGGAGCGACTGCCTTGAAGGCGCTCATCCCATCCCCTCTGGCTCCTGTGAAGCCAAGGGATCGGTCCCAGAGCTGGATGCTAATATGGTCTCAGTCCAAGGGCCAGGCAATTGTGCTTCTCTTTCCCTAAAACCACAGCCAGGATCCCCAGGACCCTGTGATCTCGTGGGCTGCGTTTGCTGCGTAAGATCTTTATGAATCATGATGGCTCAAAAGGAAAGGACCCAGTGTGAGTCTCCAGCAACGGTTTGAGTTTGCAGGATTGGCAGTTAAGAGGAGAGACAGAGAAAATGATGCGTTCTAATGGAGAAATCTGGGCCCCTTTGATCAGAGTCACTGGTGTGCCAACGGGGATGCTGACTGCTCCATCCCATTGCTCAGATGCGGTTATTTATGATGGCACAGCTGTGTCAGTGGACAAGGGAAGAACTACTGATGTTGTCTGTCAGGACTTTAGTGAGGCCTTTGACACGGTCCCCCATAGCATCCCTCTCTCCAGAGTGGAAAGATACGGATTTGATGGGTGGATGGACGAAGAACCTGAAGAGTGGTGGTCAATGGTTCGGTGTCCCATGCCAGAGGTCAGTGGCCAACACGGTGCTGCTTTCTACTTGAGGGACCCACAGCTCTCCAGTTTAGCATCCAGTGCAGCACTGGAGAGGATGCAGCACGTTTGTGTTGGGCTCTGCTGGAGCAAGGCTGGAAGAAATGGGAGGGAAGGGTTGGCACTGGTTCAAGCACACAGCACCTCAGGGCCATTGGTGGCAATGCAGGAGAAGGAAAAAGCCTCAAAGCGTGGCAGATGTGTCAACGTATCCCTCGTTAAAATGGAGAACTACTCCCCAGTTGTTTTTCTACATGCTGATTTTGTTCTGTCTGTAACATCTAGTGTTTGCATGCAGTGATGCGCTGTGATCCACTTGTCCCTTAGAGGAGGTATCAGTCTGCAGAGAACCAGGATTTTCAGTTTGCTGCTGAGGGTACAGGGACGTGGAGAGGAGGTGACACCCATGGGATGGACCCTACTGTCCACCTGGCAGCTCCTTGTGTCGTCTCTCCCAAAATCTGAGCCAGCAGGGCAGCACGTCCCGTTCCCACCAGCAACACCAGATCGATTCCCTATTTAGCTGAAATCTCCATGTGGATGTGTGCAGCCCCACGCTGATTTATCCAATAAAGGCTGCAGCTCAAGATGGTTATGAGGGACCTTGACGAAAAACCCAGAGGTTATCCTATCTGGGAGGAAGGGAAGATGGTGCAGCACAGCGGGGCTGTCTGCAGCTGGTCACCTCTGCACATCTCTGCCTTTTCTATTTGAAGACTCAGGGAACAGGAGAAATTGCTATCCTTGTGCTTGGGTGAAAAGAAAACAAAGTATGAATGATCATAATTTAGCGGGCTCCTGGGTAAATTTGTATTTCATTCTGATTATTGAGTGCATTCCCTAATTGTGGCAATAAAAAGGAATAGTCCATCTTCTAAATGCAAGCAGTAGCGCTGATTGTTATTTAATTAGTTGATTCCAGTGGTCGAGGGGTGAGCTTGGAATTACAATTGCAGCTTGTATTATTTCACTGAGATTGTGGAATTAATTAGGAGAACAATGGGATTCTTCATTGTTGGCATCTTAAGAACCTGTGAGGATAACTCTCAGTGCAGGAGAGCGATGCTCCGATGCATCTGGAGACCAAACCCCACCTGGCATAGTGAGTTCAGGCCAAAAAATCCCTCTAACGTGAAATATCTCCTCTGTGATGAGCAGAAAAAATGTGTGGATGGATGCTGTGAGCAAAGCCATCGGGAAAGGTGAGGGAGGCTGAGGTTCCATTGGGGGCATTCCCTTTGCCTCAATGACCTTGCAATCCCAAACCCCAAAGAAGGTGATGCCTTCAGGGTATCCCGCTGGGATGGCTTTGCACCATTGGAAGAGTCAGGAATGAGCCCCATCCTTGCTGTGTTGGGGAGGGTGATGTGCAGACTTTAGGATGTTGATGCACACAATGAGGTCCTGCCCTCCCTGTGCCCATCCAGGCACGCTGCCTGCAGATGGGGACTCATGGGAAGATGTGTTTTCCAAAGAGCTGCTAAAAGCTGCAGGAATCTGTTCCCCAAGCAAAAAAAGCAGACAAGTCTCTTGCGGCTATGAAAGTGATGGGCAAGAGGCGTCGAGGCTTCTCACTGAAAAGTTGGCTTTATTGGTTTTTTTTCCTCTCTTATTTTTGTTTTATTTTATTGAGAATGCGTCTTACGGGGCGGCCTTTCTGCTGGTTGCTTGTGATGTGACTTTTGCTGTGGCTGACAGGGTGTTTTGCAGGGTGTTTGTGCTTTAGAGCCGTGCAATAGAAGAAAACAGAAGTACGTAAGGGGCGCTGAAGGACATATATGGGGCATTATTACCTTAAAGCAATTGTCCTTCCTGGCCTGGCTTCCTCTTCCATCTCTGCCCTGCAGAGAGTTGTTCCTTTCTCATGGATGCCACTGTGTTGCCAGGATTAATTTTTCCATTGAGAAAAGTCCCCCCGAGCCCCATTTTATCCTCTCCTCCCTTTTCGAGGCAAGAGGTTACGTGTTTTTTTTCCCTCCTTGGCAAAAAGTAAGATGAATGAGTTCTCTTCAGCTTGGGCAAGGCTGAAGGGCAGCTCTGTGATGCGGTGATGGACGGAGCATCTTTGGGATCGGTGATGTATTTCCCTCTTTCTCCTCATTTCCTCTGGGAATTTGTCACCTGCAGAAGAAAGGGCAAGCATAGAGAGCAGAACTTAAGGGCAAGGAGACAGCGACCAATGGAGGCATGGGTGAGATCAGCCTTGCTGGGCGCTTGTTGGCCATGTGAGCCCGTGGAGAATCCTCCAGGGGGAGGGTGATGAACTGGAGAGGGGAAGGAAAGAGAGCAGCGGGGAGGAGGCGGATAAAAGAACGGCACCCTGGAGATTTGGAGAAGAGCCAGAAGGAGAACGGTGTGCGAAATACCGGGGAGCTGGCGGTTAATTTACAGCCTCTGGGAGAGGAAAGGGAAAAAGAAAAGGGGAAAAAATGCCTCTGTTGCAAGGGATATGGAAGAGAGTTTGCGGTGATGTGGGAATACATGGCGTCTTCCTGTCTCCTGGGTTTTCTTCTCTTTCTGCTGCAGCAGTCCCAGGTGGGAGCGGGGCTGTGGGCATGGCCCCAAGCTGCTGGAGCTCACACAGTTTTGGGACATTGCTCTTGGATCACAGAATCATTGAATGGCCTGGGTTGAAGAGGACCACAATTCTCATCTGGTTTCAACCCCCTGCTATGTGCAGGGTTGCCAGCCAGCAGCCCAGGCTGCCCAGAGCCACATCCAGCCTCCTGGCCTCGAGTGCCTCCAGGGATGGGGCATCCAAAGCCTCCTTGGGCAACCTGTTCCAGTGCGTCACCACCTTCTGGGTGAAAAACTTCCTCCTAAGATCCATCCTAAACCTGTCTCAGTTTAACACCAATTCCCCCTTGTCTTACCAAGGATGTAGGCTTTGTGTTTTGAGCAGCGCTGTGTGGAGCCAAGGGTTGCGTGTTGTGGGTCTTTTCCAACTTGGGCTATTCCACAACTTTACAATTCTAAGCAAGAAGCCCAAAGACAAGATGCTCTGATGGAAAAGAGTCCTTCCCTGGATGAATCCCCATTCAGGCCAATGGGAAGCCAGGTGCTAGGGAGAGATTGGGATGCAGTGGTGATTCAGCTTGTTCAGTGATAGAAGGGGCTGCAGAGAGCTCTGGGAGCAGCACAGGACGTGTCCAGGTGGATGGCTCACCGGCCCATCAGCGCTGTCTGCTTTGACAGGAATATAGATGCAGTGGTTCTTTTTCACTCTGTCTGAAATTGCTTTGTAATAACAGTAGGAGTTGGAGAGGCACTCTTATTGATTAAACAATTGAGGCTATTTGTCTTTACAAAACCAAAAATATAGAGGTGTCTTTGGCTTCCTGCATATACGTTATGCACGTTGATTATATGCAGCAATCTCCCTGATCAGGCTGATGTCCATAATGGGTTGGGTTATAGCGCTGGATTGCAATGGTGTAATATGGACTGAAGGGCAGAGGAGAGCTGATGTAAGTACACCAACCAACAGGGGCTGGGTTGAGCAGATAGGGAGTGAGGTGCCTGCTTTGGCAGGTGTGTGATGCGAGCAAACGACGACTTGTGAAATACCTGCTGCTCTTCTTTCCCCCAGCAACCCACCAGTGATTTCTCAGCCATCCCTTTGATCAAACACCATTGCAGTGATTGGAAAATTTGTGGCTGCGTCTCTCTGTTGACCCCTCCTGCCCACGTTCGCTCTTTGGGTCTTGGTATAAAAGTGCCTGAGGCCAGGAAAGGTGCAGGTGGTTTATGCTTGGAGGAGGAGGCTGCGGGCTGGGAGGAAGCAGCTCACAGGGTGCTCTGTAGGTGTGTTTGTTTGTGCGGCGTCGGGGCGCAGTATGGCTGTGTGCCACGGCTGCCTCCGGCCCCAAGGATGCAGGGTTGGCTGAAAGCACCGCGCGTGGCACGTATGTATGTGCTGCTCTGCTCTCCCCATGTGATGTGTTGAAGGGATGTTGGATGTAAGCCCAGAAGGAGATGCGTAGCCCCGCAATCACAGGTACCTGTCTTGGTAGAACTTAGAGTGAACCATCGCAAAGCTGCTGTTGGTTTTTCCCCTTCTTAGTTTTTGGGAAGGCTGTTCTAGATCTCCTTGCTGCTTTCAGCCTTAATTAGTTCCCAACTTGCCTAGCTCTGTTAGCTTTTGTGCCAGTATTATTGTCCTTGGACATAAATACTCAAGTAGAGGAGTCTTGGTTTGGGTTTTGCTTGAGATTCCCTTCTGCAGGGGATGGCTTACAGCCCCACAGAGCTCCCCATCAGAAGAGCTCTTCAAATGTTCCCAGGTTACGGTGGTAAACAGGGAAAATGAGTAAAACCAACAAGAAATAAAATAATCTTCAATGGAAATGCATTTTGTGACATGAGAAGCTTTTGTGTGCTTACAGAGTAACGTCACAACCTGCACGTTGGCACGGTTTGAAAACTATCAACGTTGTCGTGTCCTGGAAATGAGGGTGCCCCATTCCTGGAGGTGCTCAAGGCCATAGGTGGGACTGTGGGCAACCTGCTCTATTGGGTGGCAACCAGCCCATGGCAGGGGGTGGAACTGGGTGATCTTTGTGGTCCCCCCTAACCCGACCCATCTATGATTCTATCATGAAAGGAACTCGTACCGGGGCAAGGGAGGTTTGCTTTGGTTCTGCTTGGCACGGAAGGCATCTGATGCTGTCACTTGGTTTGTGTGCCTGCAGCTTTCAGGCTGAAGCCTGAAAAAAAAACTTACGAGCAAAATGTTAACTTTCTATATTTGGTGTCTGAGAATCTTTTTCACCTGAATGCCTTTGTACAGCATCCTCAGAACACAGCGTGGTGCGTGCCTTGTTTTCTTTTTCTTTTTCATCTTGTTGTTGTATGCAGATTTTTATAGTTACTGTGCACGGTTAATCTCCCAATAAAAGCATTTGCTCAGTCACAGGTGAAAAAAACCCCACGTGAACTATCGAACCCCACTGGGTCTGTCCCAGTGCTGGGCTGGGTGCGATGAGCTGCCGTTGCTGGAGGTCCCAGTGTCACTGTGTGCCTTCCCGACGCTGTTTGCAGTGCTTTAGGACCCACCAAGTCATCTTTCTTCCTCATTGGTGTCCCTTGACGCTCGTCTTATGTCTGCTTTAATTGGATACCGCGGCAGCAGTATACATCAAAATAAATGAACTTTTTACTGCGAAAGGGTAAGAGAAGAAAAAAGACAGACGATCCCTCAGCAACAGCTGTTTGGAGGAAGAATCCCACAGAAGCTGCTTCCTTCGCTAATTAGAAATCTGCTTTCCTTTAGGAAGGATAACGTCGACGTTCTGCGCTCCTCTTCTCACTTCTAATTACTTCTTGGAGGAATGAAGAAAGGCTCCGTTTCGTACGTTTGGTTTAGAGTTGCTGAGGCAAAGAATGTTGGATGGGGAATGTTTGGTGGTGACAGGAAGGAAGGAAGGGGAGAGGGTGGAATGGCCAAACTGTGAGCGCTGCTGGTGGGAGGGAGCAATGGGTGCTCCCAATGGGGCTCTGGGTGCTGCTCTGTGTCTGGTGAACGGAGTGACTCCTTGCCAGAAATTCAGAGTGAATTTCTAAGCAAAAATAAAGAAACTAATTAAAAAACAACAAAAAAAAATTGCTTAGAAAATAGAAAGGTTAAAGTTAGAATTCTCGAAGAGAGGAAATGCACCGAGTTCACGTTTTATAAATAACATGCTTTGATTGTTTCCCATTATGGAGTAATTTTGTTTTGAAATGTGGCTTCATCTTTTTATTAAGGATATAAATACCGACTTTGGAACGGAAAGAGTTTTCTCCAGCCTGAAGCGATGCTGTATCTTCCCAGCGGGGTGATGGGCAGGGTGTCCCCATGCTGCTGCACGTGGGGCTTTGTTTGTTTTGTGGGGTCTGGAGGTGGAGCGAGGCTCTCCCGTCCCCACCGAGCTGCCCTCAGCCTTGAGCGGGTGTTGCTTTGCAATTCAGCAAAGCGGCGTTTCAATTACTCAGGGCAATAAATCTCAAGGTGTGTGCTGGGAGCTCCATCACTTGAAGCACCGATGTTTTTCTTCTCCCTCGCGGTCTTTGAGGTAGAATCATCAGCGCTGCAAGTAATGAAGCCTGGTTTCCCATGGATTTCTTTCTCGTGGTTGGATTCTCTGATAACTAAATAAGCTTTGACTGAATGCCCCGGCTGTGAAAAAAAGCTCCAGAAAAGCTATTGTGTGTAAATTCTCTATTAAGAACGGAGCTTGCGTGGCATCCTGCCTGCCTGAGAGGATGTTGAGGGACTGCCTATCGACAGCTATTTTTGTGGAACCAAAATATTGGAGGGAGCAGGCCCTGCCAGGTGGGGCTGCAGGTGGCGGGTGGGTTCTTGGGGGCTGTGGGCGGCTGGTTGCCGTAGGAAGGCACGTTAGAAATAGAGTCTGGGAGATGCTCCTTTGGGGTGACCCCGGGGGAGTCGGGTTGTTGACGCAATGGCCATAAATCACCACACCTTTTCCATTTTGGTCGATGTTAGAAGCAGTGATGAAAAGCACGTGTGTGCGTCTGGGCAATGCCAAGTGAAAGGTGTGCTCCATCTCTTGAGCACCATCCCTTCTGCTGAACCCATGGGGTGGATCCCCCAGCCCTCGGGCTGTTGGGTGGCAGCCGCCGTTCTCTGGCTTTGACATTTGGCAGCCAGTGGAGGAGGAAAAGTCGTGGGTGTAAAATCGGGATGGGAGAGTCGATGGACGGCTCTTCCTTTGCAAATAACTAGGGGTGAATTGATAACCAGTGACCCAGGCAAGCAATTAAGCCAATTGGTTATATATTAATTGATTGCGGAGGTCTCCTTTATGTAGAGCTCTGCCTGAAGCCTTCATGCCCTTTCTGGAGGAATAGCTGTGGAGAATAGACGTCTTCAGAAATTAACAGTGACTTTCAAGCAGAATAGATGATTAATGAGAATGTATTGCTTTTGATGGACAAATGAAGCACTTCCAGTTTTCTTGTGAGCGATGTTCGGCTTTCTTTTCTCCAGGAAATGATTCAGCCACTCAGACCTAGTTCTGAGCCCAGGGAGAGGTAAGGAGAGGGGAGAGGAGGGGAGAACTGCCCCCTCTCAGCTTGATTTATTATCCGACTCCTTTGTTACAAGACTTCCAGTCTTGTAAAATATTAAATACATCCTTATATTCAATATCACATTTTGAAACATTTCATGCCTCATTTGCTTCTGGAGTCAAGGACAACTTCACATTTTTCATGGCGCAAGGCCCAGATTTGTCTATTTATTTATTTTTAATCACTACATTTTTCTTTTTTCTTTTTTTTTTTTTTCCCTTTTTTTTTCTTTACCTGTATCAATTCGGATTAAATCTTGGCAACCATAGCAACCTGTTCCTCTGGGTGGTTTCAGATCTCGGCAGTGAAGGTACTTTTTTGGCTTGGCTGATCCCCATGGGATGCTGTGCCCATCCAGAGAGGATCGTGGGCAGTAGGGTTTGCGGTTTGGGGCTGGGTGTTGGGCTCAGCTCTCGCTGGCAGTGTCGCTTGTAAACAAAAGGCTGTTTTGTTGAAGGCCTCACGTGTTATAATGAGGAGGATTAAGTGGAATTTGCTGCCACAGTTTAAAGGAAGATGCATGTAACTCCCCTTAATTAGAAAGGGCTCGGTATTTGTCTTTCCCTTCATCTGTGTGGGAGCTTTTTGATTATTGCTTCTCCCGTGGGGGATAAGCGGCTGAATCCTGATATACGGGGCCATCGTTGTACCCTGGAGCCCTGCTTCTGCATGCAGGTTGGGATGGCAGCTGAGGGCACTGCAGACCCAGTGCTGCATCCTTGTAACTGGAGTGTGAGAGCAGTCCCATTTCAGCTGTTCCACCTCGGGTGCATCATTTGGACCTCCGGTGTTGAGCTGTCTGTGGGGCTGCTTTTACAGAGGGGTTCTGTGGTGGGAGAGCTTGTCCGTGCTGGCATGGGGGTTAGATGGAACCATAGAATCATTACAGTTGGAGAAGCCCTTTACAATCCCCAAGCCCGGCCCACCCCCACCATGCCCAGTAACCATGTCCATAAGTACCACATCTCCACGGTTCCTGAACACCTTTAGGGATGATATTTAGGGGAGGGTTGAACTTGAATATGCAAACCTCAGTTTGAGTCCATCCCTCCTCCCTTCTGAGGCATCCCCTTGAAGTCAGCACGGAGGAGCTGAACTGTGTTCCCTCTGGAGGTGGGAGATCTCAGATGTGAAGCATCCCCCTGGGCTCGCAGTGTCTGATTTCTCATCACAAAATCCTGCTGGCAAAGCAGCTCCAAGACTTTGTCTAAGAAAATAGAACTATTTGCATGTAACTAAAGCTCAGGAAACTCTGCCTAGAAATAAGACAGCCGTTTTTGAACGGTGAGAGTCGTTAGAAACTGTAATTTTGCTCCTAAGGCTTGTGGCCAGCTGTCTTTGAGTGGCAACTTGACATTGCAGTGGGATGCTTTAACTGAAAGACATGCTGTAGTTGGAGTTGGGATGAGTTCAGAAAGTCCATGGCTGGTTGTTCTGGAAGGAAGTCCTTGCTGAGCTGGGAGTGGGATCAGGAGGAGAATCCTGCCTTAAAGTGGTTCGTCAGCGAGCTCTGATGGTCTGCTCTATCTTTGCTGTCGGAGTCCTTGACAGAATGGCCAGGACAGTGTGAAGGGTTTGGCTGGATGTGAAATGTCACAGCTGATGCCCAGACAACTCTCAAGGGTGACAAACAAGCAGGTTTTCCCCAAAGCTTGCCTCTATATGGAGAACATCTATGACTTTGAATCAAAATAGCTTCAATGCCCTTTTTAAATGGAAGTATCAATAGGAGTCGGGGCCTTTATTAGTTCAGGGGGATCTTAACAATCCCATTGGGTGTTTATCTGCCTATTCTGGTGGCTGATATCCTTTTAAAATCTGTCCCAGAGTGCTTGAATCACTCCTGAAAATGGGACGTAGACTTCTAAATTACCCAGTTGCCTGCAAACGTTATCCATGGCATTGGCTTTTCCTAATGGCCACATCAATTAGAGGGCTCTCTGCATCGTGCTGTCAGGAGACCCATGTGGACGGGGGGAGCACAGGAGTTTCACCCAGGCTGCTTTTTATGATCCCCACGCTTTGCAAATGGAGCAAAATTTAGTGAAGGAACCTGTCTTTGTTCCCCTCCTTCCCATACAGCAAACTAATTGAAAACAACATGAATGTTAATGATGCATTTCGCATTTGGAAGTTAGAGGGGTGATTAATATATAGTAGACTGTATATTAACACCTTCTCAGGGGCATAATGAAGAGGAAATATGTGCTCTGAGACGAGGCTGTTTATTTCGTGGCGTGTTTCCTGACTTCCACCATCCCTTTTTCTCATTGAAATACAAGCTTTCCAATCTAGAGGGTTTTGTTTCAAAGCATAATTTTAAATTGATCGATAAACTTTTATGTCTTAATCCCCTTTTTTCTTTCCGCCCCCCCACCCCCCCCTTTTGGTTGGAGAGCTGCATAAAGAGAAGGGAGATGTGAGGAAGGAAGAGGTGGAGGATGATGTGAAAGGGCAGGGATGGGATGGATTCCTGAGCATGAAGGTGTCATCTCACTGTGTTGATGGGAAATGGTCTGTTATTGGAAAGAAGGCTGATGGAAGTTGACCTGGTAGAGCCCAGGGAAGGCTTTTTTCCTTCTTTGCCCCGTGCCAACCTGTGCAATGCCATCTGCCTATTGAGGGGCATTTGTGATGGGAGGGCAAATGGCTCTGTGTTATCACATATATATATCTAGTTGAGCACCCAGCTGCGCTCTCTTGGAATCTTGGCATCCATTGTACCGCTCATAAACGTGTAGGGGCAAAGACATAACCTGAGGGTGCCCTGTGAGCCCTGCATGGGAATGGCCCATCAACAGGTGTTTGCCTCCTGCTGAGGTCTCCTGGGCTTCCTGAGGACCACAGAAGGTGATGAGCATCTGTGTTGGTTGTGTTGCTCATAGCAAGAAGCTCTGGGAAATGACTGCTTAGCAAGATCTGCTGTAACGCTGTTGTTGGAGGTGGAAGTGTGTGGTTGTGGCTGGTTCTGTAACTCAGCTCAGAAAAGGAAGGAGACCACGCAAGTTATAACACATCTATAATTAAGTGCAATGAATGGCTATAAACCAACAAACACTTTTAAATGTCGTTCTTGGCCACATCTGAATTATTTTTCTCCTTTGGCAGAATCATTAAAGGAGGGGGAAAGCATGTGCGTATCAATCCACTCCGCATGTTTGAAAGGGTTTTATTATTATTATTTTTTGATGAATGAAAATTGGAGCATGAGAATGGGTAGAAAGTCCCCGTGGGAAGGGCTGAGATCCTGCAGGCTGTGGGCAGCCTCTTATTAACAGCACTGGGCGCTGCCATTCCCACCAATGTGGAGATGAAGAGCCACAGTTCTGATGCCTTTTTCAGAAGGGGAGGGAGGAAGAAGCAACCCATAGTAATTAAGACTTGGCAAGCTGAGTATTTATGGACTTTCTAAATATTGATGAATGGAAATGCGCTTTATTAATTAAAACACATTAAAATCCTTTTTTCTTCAGAACTTGACTGTATTTTTCTTCTCCTTTGGCAAACCCCCGAACTCTGTTGTTTCTCTCAGTAGTGTTTGCATGGAACTATCTCCCTCTCCCTCAGATTTTGGTGGGCTCACATTAAGCTTCAAGCTGGCCACCTGATTTCAACCTGCTCTGCTTGGCTCTGTCTCCCCACCTTAGAAGCAGCATCCTGTGCCTGTGTCCTTGATCGATCTAACTCGTCGTGGCTTGGTTTTGTCTTAGATTACTTCCTTCTTTGAGTCCAATTTATCTTCTTATAGTAACATAGCCCAGAAGATACAGCTATGGGTTTCAGTAGTCCCATACAGGGTCTGAAATTTAGAGCGATGGTAGCAAGAACATTCTGGGAAAACCACGTCATCCTTCAGGATGGTGTAACAGAACAATTTTATCCTTCTGTAATTTCCAGGCCAGCTGTGGTAGGAAGCAGAATTTACTGCTCCTCTTCCCTGGCAGGCAGGGCTGTTCCTCTGACCTTCTGCTCCAGCAGACGCTCGAACCTGGACATAAATCTGGGGTACTGCTTCTCCTAGGCATCGTGGTGATCTCACTGCTGCCTTCTGCTCGCTGTTGAGTATCCATCTGTCTGTTCACCGCTGCTCTTGTGCTCGGATACTAAGCTTTTGGATCGTGGGGCTGTCTTTTTTGCTTATCTGTTTTGGGTTGGGACTGTCTGGGAGCAGGAAACACTGTGTGAGAGGAAGGGTTATGCTTTCACAGTGGCATGCTTGGTTGGCCTGAACAGTCCTCAGTTGGCCTGAGCAAAACTTGATGCTTCCGGGAATGTGGATGATGGGCAGCTGGCTGGAGCTGGGTTACAATAGACTGGAATAAGATGATGCAGGAAAATCTGGGTGTTGCCAAGGTGTGGATACCATCTTGGAAGTTGACGGTTATTTCCTATGAGGAAACCCTTTTAGAGGAGGGAAAGGTACAGTCCTGTACCTCCAGCCACTTGTGGTTGGAAATTTGCTCTTTCATAGGCTTTGGCACAGTGGGTGGCTGTTCCTTTGCTGTAGAAGTGTCTGTACTGTGCTGGCCTGCTTGCCAGCTCTCCAAAGCCTGTGGGGGTGACACGTTCTAGTGGATGGCTTTGCTCAACGATCTTGATGGGATCAGGTGGGATGATCCGATGACCGCCTCAGCAATTGAAGTGGGCTGGAATGGTCAGGCAGGAGCCATAACCGAGCTCTTATAGCTCTTGGTGTATGGAAGTTTCCATACCTCCAAACTGTCGCAATCCATAAGCTTAAGTCCTCATCTTCAGCCTCTGTAGCAGGCAGCAAAAGCTGCTTCCAGAGCAATAACTCAGGTGATAAGGAGTCCCCAGGTTCAGCTTAGTAATGGTCTGTAACCGCTCCCAGGGAGGGATTCCAACCTCCATAATGCTCCCAGCCATACCGCCTGCTGCGAGGAGTCACCCCTGTGCACACTGGCGAAGCGCTGAATTCGGTGGTGGCAGGGGGAGCAAAAGTGTGAATTTTGGGGGGCAGAGTTGTTCTGGGATGTGTTTTTGTCAAGAAGTTAGGCTTGGTATATGGGGAGCAGCAATGGGCTGGCTGACTGAGCAGGTACGGGCACAAACCTGAATATCGTATTAGAAACCTCGATCCAAAAAGTTCAGTTTCATAGACTCTTAAGATAATGAAGAAGGCTTCAATCAATGGGCTTTGAATGTGTTCTTGTGAAAAGGAAGAGTCTGGTTTTGACTTCGTAGGCACACTGCAGGAGAATGTAATCCACTGTACCCAAAGGAGCTGTTTCCAGCCTTCTCTCATCAAGGCACGCAAGGATTTTAAAGCCATCCAGGTTTTAGTGGGGCTGGAAAAGAAAAGAGCTTGGGGGAGGCAGAAATTAAATCACAAACGTTCACAATAAAATGGTTACAGAGATGGAGGTGGACAGAGGAGATGATAGCATCTGACTTCAGTCTCTGGAGACCAATAACTCTCCGAGAACAGTTTCAGACTGCTCTCAAGTCTTCTGTCTGTGTGACACAAAGGCTGAAGTAGATCCACTGTTGGGCTTTGGTGTCAAACCCTGTGATTCCCTCTCAGCCAAACGCTTGGGTGCCTTCCTCCTTCCTATCTGAGTGTTGTCTGAGCCCCAAAGGCAGGCACTGAAGTGAGCTGCAGCGTGAGCACGTGTCTGGAGGTTGTGCTGGAGCAGGGCCAGGTGCCTCACATCTTGTTGGATCAAGCTTCTACGGGCATATGTTCCCCAAGTGGATGGGTTTTCCACCTGAATGATGAGCTCTGTGTGTGTATGTAGGGGAAGCTTGTTGGGTTTTTTATTATGAGATTTCATTTTTCTTTGGTGTTTCTCATCTTAACTCCCAAACCTCCTTAGGAAGGGAGTGCGACCTTGTCAGCATGTGCATATGTTTCTGTGCACTCTGAGAAAGAGTTGAAGGCATCCCCCCTCCATGCAGAGTCATTGCAATCCACCTTTGAATCAATGTTGGGACTTCTAGGTAAGCATATGGTGTGACAGAGGAAGTGTTGCTGTAGCTCATTTGGATAGATCCATGCAGTCCCAAGGCAAGAAGACCCATTTTATAGATGGGAAATGGTGGGAAGAAGAGGCAGTGAGTTATTTAAAGATAAGGAACAGGGCAGTTGAAGAGCTAAAAGCGAATTTCTGGAGTCTCAATTCGGTAGACCAAACTACCACGCTGTGTGTTATCTTTTACAGCCTCACTAGCAGGCACCAGTGTGTACCCACCCACACAGTCTTCATCTCCATTGCTGTGTCAGACATTGCTGATGGGTGAACCCTGAAAACTGCAAGGCAGTTTTGGAGGCATTACCGAAATTTCCCTGGCTGTGGGTCTAAGAACGTCTGCCCTTTGGGTCTACCAAACTGAGCTAGGAGCTCCTGGGGAAGCACCTGTTATTTTTAGTGTCTCGTTTCCTGGGAAGTGGATTCCCCTGCAGACAACCGAGCTCTCATTTTGTGTCTCGCAGTCCCATGCAGAGCCTAAAATGGGAAGGAAGCCGTGAAACTTGGGCATCGTCCCTCCTTGAGCATGTAGAGGTCTGGGCTGCATTTTGCTGGGACGTCTAGAGGACGTGGGTGAGACTCTGTCCTCTCCATACTTCTCACCCCTGCATCGGTTGCTGCCGAACCCAAATCACGTCTGAATGCTCTGAAAATGCCATCCTAATTCTTAGGTCTGCTGAGCTCCTGCAGAGTCCTGACGCAGGGAGGGCAAAGCCTGAGCAAAGCTTGCCAGCTGCATTCGGTGACATTGTGTCAGCAGCGTTTGGTTTGGCTCGTTTCGGTGGGAAGAAGAAAATTGGGATGTTGCTGTGCCATCCGGTGAGCACAGCTTGATGTCGGGTTTATTGGGATGTGAGCGTTCAGACGGGGCTCCTAACCCCAGCAAATCCACTCGCCGAGCACTCTGTTTGCACAGGGCAGAAATGAACTGTAGATGCAGTAGATGGCCATCAGGTTAATTACTTGTTAATTACCTCCACCCCTGTGCTGTCCATAGTGCTGATGGGGGGCGGAGCACGATCCAGTGGTAACCAGCACTGAGCTGCATGTCCTCAGCCGTTAGTGATGAGCTGTGAGCGTTGCTTGAACTGGGAGATCTCTGTCTGCTTTGTGTTGATGTGAGGGAGAGCATCTCATGGTGCCTTGCGTCATCCATTTGGGCTGTGTTTGCAGTGAACTTTTGGTGGTACCGCTTTGGAGTTTCACGTGTCTTCCATTGTGGAGGGAAATGGGAATGGCTGAGCTGGGGTGAAATTTGGTGAAAACGTGTTATTTTCTCGTTGTATTAGATGTTAGGCTCAGGGTGCAGGTTTAGTGTGATTTCAGGAAGGGAACGTGCTCCAAATGCAGCTGGAAAAACGCTGTTTGAGTTTTCCAGCCTCTGGGTTGTTCCTGGCTGGAGCTAATGATGATGGATGAGTCCTGCAGAGCGCTCTTCATCATGAGGCCTCAAAGCCCTTCACTGGTGAGATCTGCAGTGTTATTCTCACTGAGTCCAGGTGGTGAAATGAATGCGTTAAGAGGGAAAACAGTTGATCCAAGCAGCAGTCCTGGGTGTGAAGCCCCTGGTGTGATGCTTTGCCTTGCTGGAACCACTGCCTTTCCCAGCCCTGGGGCTTTGCTGGGAGTTTGATTTTGAAGTCCAGCCCACGTCAGAAGCTCACATCCGTGTGTACTTGCTAGCAGTTAGCTTCAGTGAGACCCCATAGGACGTTTCTAGCCCCATCTCCCAGCGTCTTCTCTGTTCTTACGATGACAAAATCAAACAGGAGGTTATAAACAGTCTCACCCTTCTGCTGAGCATCTGCTGTGAGCACCGTGTGCCCGTGCTTTTACTCCTGTAAACTGCTCACAGAGCATCAACAGAGGTGCCATAAATTTGCCAGGGTTTTTTTTTCTGGGACGTGAGAGCTCCTGCAGCTTGCTCAGCCCCTGGAAATGAATGGACCTTGTGGTTGCATGAGGACGTGGCCCTGGGCTCTCAACAGCATCACGTTACTGGGTGATGTCTGGCCCTGAGCTCCATGAGGAAGGGGCTGCAGGCACAGAGCCATCCCTGTGCTTATCAGCCCTCGGGGACGTAATCCTCACGTTAGTGTGGTCACACCATGTGTAAGGGCTGAATTCTATCAGCGAGATACTTGGCTGCTCCTCCAACATGTCTTTGTGCCTCTACCGGATCACCGAGCAGCCTCTTGTCTTCCCTGGTCCAATTTGAGCTTCAGCTGCTCTGGTTTGTATGACACCATTGCTGTTCCAGTTGAACCCTGGATATAGCAACACTCCTATGGTGGGACTGCTGGGTGTGTGTGCTGGCCCAGTTACCCAATGCGTAGAGCTGCACCAGCACCTGTAGAAAGTCCCCAACACTGGGAAAATCCAGCAGGTGTGTAAGCATTCGGCAATGGAGAGCTCACCCTCCTGAGATGCTGATGTGCAGCATTTGGATGGTCTGTGGAGACTTTTTTTTTTTTTGTGTGTAGAAACAAATGGGCTTCAAAGCAGTGAAACTGCTATGGGGATAACAGCAAACAGGGGAATGGAGATGTGGTTTGGTTCGCTTGTAGGCTCGGTTCCTTCATGTTTGCGTTTCTGTGGACTGGTCCAGGTGTGACCACTGCAGCTCTTACGAGTGCTGTGTGGTGGTTTGCCCTACTGCTGGTGGTAACCTGGAGGTAGATAGTGGCTCTGTTGGGGAACTCCCTCTTTGTTAAGGAGTTTATCAGCTGAAAAAATCTCTAGGGTGGAAAGATCTATTCCGATCAGCTGGAAATCCCTGCAGTCCATGAGCACAAGGTCAATCTCCCCTACTTAGATAAAACATGAAGCCTTCCCTTTTCTGCTGCACAGCACCGTGTGTGGGTATCTCCTCTTGTAGGGTCAGGGCAATGCTGGCATTCATGTCCCTTGTGAACTTGGAGCTTTGCTCCCATTGCAGCCCTGCGTAGAGGTTCATTCCATCCCCCAGGAGCTGATTAAACTCACCCACTGAAGTTAAAGGGAGCTGGAGATCACCCCGTAGTTTGTAGGGCTGACAGCACCCTGCACTGCCCCGAATTCCAGCTGGGGGGAAATCAAATTAACATTTCCCAGCACGACAGAAAAAAAAAAAGAAAGAAAGAGATGAAAAAAAGAAAAATTCCAAACAAAAAAAAGCCCCCCACAGAGTTCATCTGGCGGATGGAGTTACATTAAGCGAATGGAAATTAAAGGCTTTTCATAGAGATCTTCAGCGTAATTTGATGGAAGACTTTAATTATTTCAACGCGTCGAAGAAAAGGAGCTGGGAAGGATTGGGGAGTGCTCATAAAAATCTCTCTTTATAAGTGCTTTGAGCCATTCTCAGGCTGAAAAGCTGCTGTCAGCTTAAGGAAGAGGGGTTGGGCATTGGTGGAAGGCTGCGGTGGGTTTGGATCTGTGGGATTTTGCAGCCGGAAGGCTCATCTCCCCTCTGGCACCTTGGGAGCTTGGGAACTGCGTGATGCTTTGTTGAAGCGATGCGGTCTTGGTCTGTGCTCACTGCCCATTGAACCTGAGGACAAAACCCACAGGTGCTTGTCACCCCTCTGCTCATAACACAGTGCGGATGCAAAGGGAATTTTTTTGCAATTAGAGCCGCAGAACCGTGGAATCACTGAGGGTGGAGAACACCTCTAAGATCATCAAGTCCAACTGACAGCCCTTCTGCCCTACAGATCCACGTGTGGCCCATAGATCCAAATTGCGGCTACCTTAAAGGTAGAGCAGCCACACTTGGATCTGTGGGGCAGTTGCCCATGGAGAGCTTCAGTCTCCTGCTGGGGCGGCTCGGTCTGAGCGAGTTCTGCACTGAGGAGTGGGCTGATGGCCCTCTGCAAACAGGAGAGAGGTGTTTCATTACTTGGGCAGAACCATACGTGAAACCTAAAGCCGTGCAGGATTTGTGAGTGTTATGGCTGTAATGGAAGTGAAGCAGCAGGGTATGTGGGCAACCCTCTGCTCTCTGTGGTTTGGCCTTTGTTACGGCACGGAGGGGAAGTGCTGGGATGCTTTCTGTGCATGCCTGGAGCTGTGCAGTTCTGTGCTCTGTGCAGACATTCCCCCTCTGCTCCCAGTCCGTCCCACCCCACTGTTTCCTTGTGCACGTACTCAGCTCAGCCATCCCCGTTCCCACCTCCCCCGGAGCCATATGCTGTGCTGTCCCCGCGCACACCCCAGATCCACGCTGCATTGTAGCGTACACACCAACCACACCTCCCAGTCTCAGCCTGTCCCACATGTCCCCTCCCAGCCTCTCATTGGGACTTTTGGGCCTGGAATGGCTCACAGTGTTCTCTGGGTCATAGAGAGCAGATGAACCTATTTATTTCCCATTAGGTTTGGTGGCTGTAAGAGGAGCAGAACTGCTCTTTGGCCATAAAGCACTTAGCACAGGTTGAGGTGGTGGAGACTTCTTCGTTTTCCCTTCTTTCCCATACTGAATCTGCCACAGATGTGCATGAAACAAACAGAGCCGCCTCTTCTCTGCAGCCCTGAGATTGGGCTGATGCTTTTAGGGGCTTTTTCTCCCTCTGGTTCATGTTTTAGGACTTCCCTGGTGTGTATGAGTGGTTCTTCTTCTCTGTGGGCTCCGTAGCGGGGCTCAGCACGGTGGGATTCTGCTCCTTAGAGAGCCAAAGTGTTTTGATAAAAGGGCATTCTGTGGGGGAATACCCCTCTTGGGTCAGGGGGATGCCAAATGTCTTCAGAGGGAAAGTTGGTGGTTTTCTGGACCACATCCTGAAGAAGGTTCAATGGCTGCAAACACACCCCTGGGAGCAGCTTCCCAGAAGTGTACGAGCTCAGCAAAACAGAACCACGGGACTGAAGTGCAGCAGAAATGGAACAACTGCTGGTTTGAAGGAGGATGGAGAGATGGTTTTCTGAGCAGAAGCCACATGGGGAGACCTCCTTCCATCCAGGAGCCACGTGGGGACACCTCCTGCCATGGTCACAGACACGGGTTGGTGGCTGGACTCGCTGATCCTATTGGTCTTTCCAACCCCGCAGACTCCCTTATGCCAGGAGCTGGGTGCAGGCAGCCCCACTGATGGCAACTGCTGGCCTTTCTGGGAGGAAATTTGCAGTTTTTCCACCCGTTGCCATCCCTTCCCTTTTGTCACGATAGCAGCCCAGGCCTTGTTAGGAGTGCCTGAAGTGGGCAGAGCAGACGTCGAGGTGTGAGACTGCAGGGCTTTTAATTGCTGTTGTTTGCCGATAGGAATAAATGGTGGGCATGGGGGAGGGACAGAATCGCACATGTGATTTTATCGTTCTCTTTCCTATTTTTTTCCCATTTTCTTTCTACCTCAGTGGGATGTGAGGTGATGCCAGCCCTGCCCAAGGCTGTATTCTTCCCTTGCTTGTAGGGCTGGAGGTGGTCACGCTGCAAGACATCTGACTTAATTGCTTGTCTGGATGAGGAATTGGGACGGGGACATATTGTTTTTACCCTGAAGCAATGAGGGCAGGAGTTGGTCAGAATGTGCTGGTGGAGGGGAGGAGATGGGGAGCACCGAGGTTTTGACTGCACCAGTACCTCGTGGTAACGATTTACCCGTGTTAATTACACATTTTGCAGCAGAAAACATATCGTTCATGGCTTTGCATGGGTCGATCTTTCAGTTTGATTGAACTCTCGTTTCAGCATCCCTGGGGCAGATGTGTGGTTCCCTTCCCAACACGGGTCACACAGCACGCCCTCCGGCCCCCAGTCACCTGTTGCAATGCTTTTCAGCCTTGCCTTCTCAGCTCCTTTAGCATTTGAGCCTCTCCACAGAAAAGAGAAAAAAAAAAGCTTTGCAAAAGGCAGCAGCTCTCTTTGCTTGCTGAAAGAATGGGGGAGGCTCTGTGAAGCCATTTGTTGATATTTCCCAACAGTTTTTCAGCACTCCTCGCTGCTCTGCAGCTGTTAAATGCGTTGTCTCAGCTGCGAGGATGGCTCCAGCTTTTCTCGAGCCGCGTTTTCTCACCATCCATCGAGGGATGCACAGAGAGATCCGTCAACGCCAAAGCCACCTCCAAAGTAGCATTTCGGATGGAAGTCTGCTTGTGTAGAAGCAAAAGGGGGGGGTTACATCGGGACTGTAGGTTTGGAAAGTGAGGTGCTTACTGGGGCAGACGTGGCACGAGCACCGAGCAGTGCTGAGTGCGGCTGTGTCTGCTGAGCACCCTTAGCAGGGCAGCTCTGGAGGGAGGTGGCTGTGGTTGGGTTTGGCTTCACTATTGCTGCAGCAGCCACAGGGAGGGATTTATTCGTCGATTTAGCGTTTTATTCTCCTTTTTGGCTCTTTGCTGTGCCAAGAATTTTTGTGTGGAAAGCTCGAAGTGTCAGGAAGACGTGGCAATAGCAACGGAGAGGAGTATTGTCGCTCGGTTGTTAAAAATGTATAAGCAGCTTCAGGAACGCATTGCTTCTTCCAAGAAGATATTGTCCTTAATTCTGCTTGGTATTTAGAGATTTTTTATCTCCTGAGAGAGCCCACAACTGTTTGTCTAGCCTTGATTTATTTTCTTCTGAATTTTCAAGGTTAAACGTGAAGAGAGGATTAAAGGGGGGAAAAAAAGAAGACAGCTTGGCGCCGTGCAAAGCATGGCCGGCATTGGGCAGCCCGTGGCCCAGAGCTGGGCTAAGGTCTGGTGCTGAACTTCGAAGCTGTGTCCCCACAGCTACCAAAACTTTGTTGTCATAATCCCTTCCATCCCCGAATTTAGAGAACAGGAGGAATCTGAGGGCACTGAGGGACTGAAGTGAGCGTAGAGGGCTGCGGTGCTTTGAAAATGGAAGCCCTGATGCCATGCAAAGGGTGAAGCATCTGCTCCCTCCTCTCTTCCTCATCCTTGTGTCCCACTCTTTGTCCCTGCTGCTCGGTGGCTCAGGCACACTGCTGCTGTGTCCTCTGAGCGCCTCCATCACCAGATGGTCCCTTGTAGGGCGGTGGGAGGCTTCACAGCGCTGCTGTTTGCTGAACCCAAGGTGTGTTCCTATTGCCGACAGCTGTCCCTTGGGTTAGAGCTCACAAAACCAAGTGCTGCGAAGTTGTTCTGAGCAGTGGGTAATGCTGAGGTGAAGGCAGCCCCCCTCTGTGCTTCATGTTCCAGGTAATTACAGCCCCGCCGCTCACGGAACGGGGCACAGTGGGTGCCCCGTGGTTGTTATTTGCTTTTGCTATTAACTCCATGCTGGCAATGCAAAGGCAGCTGCATGCCTGCAAACCGTGTGCTTCACCTCTTCACCACGCCGGGCTGCAGACAGGAGCAGCTTTCTGTCCTGGGTCTGCATGCTGGCTGTGCTGCATTAGGATCAGCACATGGGGTGCACACCGCGGTGTTTTCCCTCTGCCTTTCCCTGCTGCAGCCCATGAGGCTGCTGCCCTGAAGATGCAGGTATAATACTTACCCACTCGTTTTGAGGCAGCTCAGCACCTTGGGGCTTTGGGAGCTTTGTGCTCTGCGTGGCCCCAGAGCCATATTTGCAGGTGGGTAAATCCAGCTCGCTCCTGCTGCTTTGTCAATAGCTCGGAAAGTTGTGCAATAACTGCTTCGAAGTGCTCAAATGATATGTTGCTCCACAGTCTGCCTCTGCTGCTGCCAACGCTTCCGAGCAACCAATTTACCACGCGCTTCACCTTTTTGGGCTTTTCCCTGGTAAGCATTGCTCTGTGACTCCCACTGAAAAGAGAAAATTGCCATTGCCCTTTGCAGAGGTGGGGTAATGACTTCCAGGTGGGATTGAGCAGCTCCTGCTGCTTTAACATGTGCTGAGCAGGAAAGCAGAGCACGCTTGGCATGCCTGGCTAACACCTGGGTGTGGGGTTCCCTGATTTTCTTAAATGTGAGAGCACGGGAGCTGGGATTTCCTATAGTGATGTGGTGCAGGAGGGTGAATGAGTGTGGGCTCAGCCCCTGCTTTGCACCATCCCTATGGGCCCACGTTTGGCAAATGGAAGAGCCGTGGGAGTGCTTGCCAGAGTGAGCTGGAGGAGAGAGGAGGCAACAGGAAATGCTCAGAGTCAGCATTTAAGGACATTACTGCCTGCGGAGATAATTTCATCAACATGCGGGACAAGAGTTTCTTTCATAAAGCAAAATCTTGGTCTAACTACTGGAAATAGTGTTTGTTAACAACATGTTTAACTGCGCAGCGGGGACCTGTGTGGAACAATGTGCCATTACCTGCACTAGGGAGGGCTTTGTGGGTTCTTCGTGTGCCCCTCTTCGTTCCATCAGTGTTAGGACTGCCTGGCAGGAGGAGGGGAGAATGGCCCCTCTGGGACTCCTCTTGTTGGGAAGGAAATGGGGCTGGAGAAGCATGGGGAGCTGCCGGCCTGGTCAGTCTCTGATTCCCATCCCTTAGCTCGTGTTTTGCTATGAGGGTGTTTGGTCCTATCCCAAACCCAGTAAGCTGCAGGTTGCTTTAAATTTAAAAGGAAAAAAAAAAAAATATATATATATATATATATATACGAGGAATGAAATAAGATGTGACTCAATATTGATTTCCATTTGTTTTTGTGGAAGTGCTACCAATGCCAAGATGAAATATTTGGACTTTTCCTTGGGTTTCTCTCCCATATTTTGCTAGAAGCCGATTGCCCAATTTGACTCCAATTCCCAAACAATTCGTGGTCTGTCAATTGCTCTCTCCTCCCCGCTGGTCAATGGGGCTCCAACACGCCGTCGTCACTCCGCGATGCTCACGGTGCTGTGCTCTCCCCACAGAGTGATGTCATGCCCAGACCACCGTTGGGCTCCATGAGGATTTATGGAAGATGCCCCGTGTATGGGCGCCTCTGGTGCTCCTTCTGCTGTGGCTGATGAGGACGGCTGCCAGCCCCCACGCCCTGCGCATCGGTGAGTGCCACTCATTGGGTTCCCGCTGTGGGGCCAAAGCTGCAATGGAAATCTATTGGGTTTTTTGGTGGTTTTTTGGTGGGTTTTTTTTTGGTGAGCGTACGCGTTTGCGTCGATTCTTATGGCGGTAATGTTTCCTGATGGGAACCTCTTTCTGTGTAAATGGGAAGTGAGTGCTGCTCCTGGGGGAGGCGCTGAGAGATGGAGCTCCCCCCCCCCCCCCTTCCAATCTCACCCCCCTGAGCTCTGCAAAGAAAGAAGTGATTTCAGTTGCAAATGTATTTGTCCCCACGTCGGTGAGAGAGGAGTGTTTGAGCCCGAACTGAGCGTCCCACAAGAACATTAATAACTCAAAGCTGCTCCATTTGTAACTGAGTCCCAGGCATTGCTTCTCCTCTGGGCTTTATTAAGAAGTGCTCAGGAAGAGGCACTGTCATCTCTGCTCCTGCCTGCATGGATTAGGGAAAAGAAATGCATCCAGAAACCTCGTAATGAAACTTGCTGTTGGGAAGGATCTGCCTCTCCTGGCTGTTCTCTGGAGCTATCAGCTGCTCTTTTAACTATTTGTTGCAGATAAGCTAATCTCTTCCTGTCTGCATTTGCAGCTTTCACAGGTGATGCATGAAGTAAAATTACTTCTCCCCTTTGCTAGCAGAGCTCGGAGTGGCTCAGAAATGCAGCCGGGCCGTTAGACAGCCCTTGCCTCCATGGTGCTTGGGGAGCACTGGGGTTGCATCTCACATTGGTGGGAGGTCCTCCTCCTGGGCCTGGGCTGAGGATGGGCAGTGCGTTATGAGGGAATCGAAGGGTGAGGATGGATGGATGTTATATTGAAGGATGGGGATGGATGGGATGTTATGATTCGAAGGACGGGGATGGATGGATTGTTACGAGGATATTGAAGGATGGGGATGGACAGGATGTTATGAGGATATTGAAGGATGAGGATGGCTGGGACGTTGTAGGTGAAATCTCCCTCATGGCACTGGTGCTGCAGATGGAGAGGAGCTGGCGTGGCTGCCCTCCTGCACTGGAGAGGAATGAGGAGGTGTTTCTAAGAGCTGGGATGTGGGAGGGGGATCTGCCTGCCATGGCTGTTGTTGTCTTCTGTGCTGGTTTCCACGAATGGCTAAAGGGAATCTTAATGCTCCAGTGGGTCTTAAGTCACGTCCTTAATATCAGTTATTCTCCAGCACAGTTCAGATTGCCAATTTGTGCTGCCCGATGTCAGCATACATCTGCATGCCTCGGTGCTTAGCACAGATGCGGGGTGTGAGCAGCAGGTGCTGGTTCAGGGAGCATCCTTAGTTTTGCATGCCCCAGGCTGCAGCACTACTCTGCGGGGATGGGCTCCATCCCAGGGAGTCCAGAATGGAAATACTGGGTTTCTTCACCTGAATAAGGCAAGGAAGTGCAAATTTGCCTGCAGAATGCTCACAGGACTGAGGAACTTGCATCAGGATGCTGCAAAGGGAATGCAGGGGTTGAGATTTCAGGAGTAACGTTGTGGGAGTGGGAAAGAGCATCCCCAACCCTTCTAACGAGCACCAGAGGTCACAGCGTCTGTGCCAGGTGGTGCTGCATGTGAGCGGGCACAGAGCCTGAGCTCATGTCCCCAAGTGCCTCTGTCCTGGGTGTGGGATACCCACAGCCCTGAGCTGGGTCTGAAGGACTCGAGGTGCTCAGGACTCAGCCGGTTCCCACAGCCATCGGTCTAAAGCAGCTCCTCTGAAAACAGAGTCAGAAGCAGATGGGTAAAGAGCTGAGGAGGGGGTTGGGGTTTTGTTTCTGTTTTGTTTTTAAGATGCAGTTTTATTTAAAAAAAAAAAAAAAAAAATCATAAAAAAAAAAACCACAACCCAAAAACATAAAATAAAAGGAAAGAAAAATATGACTGGCAGCCCTGAAACCGTTCCCCAAAGCATGCTGTGGGCAAGGCAGGGTGATACAGCATCTGGCAGCATCAGTCGGCGCTGCATAGTGAGGGAAAGCAGAACGGTGGAATATTCAAAGAAAGCATTAGCTGACATTGCAAAGAACCCTGAAAGCCATCTGGTAACGGGCCAGAGGAGTGCACTGGGGTCGGTGTGTGTGTGTTGCATTGTAGGGAGCTTTAGAGGTATGGTGCAAAATGCAGAGAATGGCCCATGGTGTGACCACCTTTGCATGGCATGAGCAGGGCCGGTCTGTAGCCTGCTCTGTGCTTGGAGAAATTGCTGTTTAGTTTCTCTTCTTGATGCACAGGAAATATGCTGCTTCAAATCTTGTTTTCAGGCTTGAACTCTGCATTCCCTTCTGCTCCCATCCTGGAGGAGTTATCCTGGTGTGCGTTGTGCAGGAGACCTTTGTGGGGAGAACAAGGACCTGAGCGCTCTGCACAAGACAGCTTCTCTTTTCTGAGAGCCTTTTGTTTACCAGTCTGCTCTCCTGGTCTGCCTCTGTGAGGTTCCATCTCTGCAGACAAAGCCAATCCACGTCACAGAGTGGCAGAATGGCTGAAGACACTTGGGATCACCTCGGCTGACCTCCTGCTTCAGGCAGCATCACCTGGAGCTCGTGGCCAGGGTCGCAGCCAGGTGGGATGTCCCACCAAAATGGGTTCTCGCCTGGCTGTCACCTTGTGCTCACCCCCACCCAAAGCTCAGAGGGACCTCAGCTCTCTCCTGTCTGCCCCAGAGGTCAGCAGGGAGGATGACATGTGCAGGGTGTGGTGTATTTCACTTGGTGAAACCCCATGCCCAATGACCCACTGGAGAAGCAGGCTCCGAGAACCCAAACTGACAGTGGGGTGTGAGCAGAAGAGTCATCCTGGGGCATTGGTCCTTGCTTCTAGGCAGGGTTCCCAAAATCTGGAGTACCAAAAGTGCTCTGAATCTCATACAACTGCTGAGCTCCTGAAACTGCAGTGTCAACAATAGTGACGTCAAGGAAATGTTCTTTGGGATCCCTTAGAGCATGGGAAGACATTGCCATGTAGCTGTGGGTGCTGGATTAGGTGGGAAGAGGCAACCTGGAACCACGCATCCAGCAAACTGCCCTCCTTTTGCTTCCTACTGCCCTGCATGGCCCTGTGCAGCAGAGCGCTGTTGGTGTCTCCTTGCATCATCTGGGAAACTGATATTTAATTCATGTTTTCTGAGTTATGTGCACAAGTCCTGATATTTTTTTTAACAAATCCCCCTTGGAGATGCCAGGCCCTGCACTCCCTACTGTTGGCACACAGATCACAATGTGCCATGATAATAGGAATAAGAAATTATTAGCAGATTGAAATCTCAGATCAGTGCTACGGGATGTGGATTTGACGGCGCAGAGCATCTCCCAGCCCCCTGTGCAGAGCTGTTTTGCCTTATCTGTCCCTTAACTGGGAGGCAGTGCACGTTGTGTACCCTTTCTTTGGTTCATTATATGGCCATATGCGTGTGATACGGTGACAGATCCTGGTGGGAAGCTGCACTGCTCGTTCAGCACAAAGCAGGACAGTGGGGTTAAGGAGAGGAGCTGGGGAGAAGGCTGGTGCTGCTCTGTGTCACTGCTGTGCCATCAGAGGGACAGCAGTGTGTGTATGGAGAGGTATCCCCACGCCCAGGGAGGGATATGGCCCTCAGCCATTCCCTCTGCTTTACACCTCACACCCTGGGCAGCACTTGGTGGGTTCAGCCACTCACGTGTTTGGAACGAAGATATTTTGCTTTCAGGGGGTGAAAGCAGTCCTAGCAAGAGCTGCTCTGTCATTCCTTTCATTATTTTTTCATATATCTTTATATATATATATATAAATATATATAGATGAATAAAAAAGTCAATTACATGAATGAAAGATGCTTGGTTCCCTGCCCAAACAGCTGCCAGAATAAATTCCAGCCCTGAGCCCAAGCCAGACTTGTGCAGAAAGCCCTGGTGCAGCAGGAGCCCTGTGATCAGCACGCTTTGCAGGTCCCTGCATGGCCCTGCCCCGGGCTCTGCCTGCAGGCATCCAAGGAAGGATGGATTTCCTGTGCTCCGAGTGGGTTTGGCTTTTCTAGATGATGTCCATAGAGCTGCAGACTGTGCTTGCTGGCTGCATTGTGCATGAGGGGGACAAAAGAGAGTACCCAGGGTACGACCCATGCCTGAAATAGCAACAGGTGGAAAAGTGGGTGCCCCCCAGCCTGGATTCTGCTCGTCGTTGGGAAAGTCCAAGGGCAGGTTGGGCAGCAGCCTTCCCCAGAGCCCTTTGTTGGGTGCCACCCGTGGGGGAGGAGTTGTGCCCAGGGAAGGACTGTACAATCATAGAATGGGAAGGGACCCATAAGGACCGCTGAGTCCAACTCCTGGCTCTGCACAGGACCACCCAAAAATCAGACCGTGGTCAGCAGAGTGTCAGAAACAGAAGGCAAATCCCTTCCTATGCCTTCAGCATCCTAGCCTGCTGCCCAGGAGCACTCATCTCCACAAAGCAGAGAGGCAGATGCTTGTGGATCAGCGCAGAGGTGGCACTGAGGCTGCAGGAGGGCAGGTGAGTTTTCCCAAAGATGCTGCTAATGAATTCCCTGTGCACCTCCAGACGCTGTAGGGGTTTGGAGAAAATAAATGGGACTTGATGTGAAAATGATGGCTGAATGTCAATTCTGCTGTGGAAACCAATTTGAGAGCTGGATAGTGCTAGAAGAATTAAGATAGTTAAATGGAAATAAGTCTACTTGGTAGAGATGAAATAAGGTTTAAATGAGTGAAATTATCTGTGGATTTACCCTTGTCGGAGTACTGCCTTATTTAATAAACTGAGGTTTTATCAGCTGGAGGAGAAGCTCAGCCTGTGTGCACAGGGTGAAGGGAAGGGACCATCTGTGCCACCATCCTCCAGAGTGCATCCATGAGAGCAAAGGGGGTGGTTTGCCCACGAGTGCTTTGTACTTCTGTGAGGATGTTGTTTACTGCTTGGTACATGCTGTGGCCTTTGTTCGAGCTTCTTGGGTACTTCTTTTCCTGATGGAATAGGAGGAAGGTTAAGGCAGTATCTCCTCTGGATGGCTGTTCCAGCACAGGGCCGTGCTTCCTGGGATGGATGGAGTCAGACCTCCTTCTTGGCAATATGTAGGAGCACTGGGAAAGAACCTCTCTGTTGTCAGGAGGAGGGGAAGAGAGAGTGCTGCAAACCTTGAGGGCTGCGATTTCATTATGAGGGGAATCTAGTAATTATTAATGGGCCCTGATGATCTCCTTCTGCAAGAGCAGGTCTACTGCAAAAGAGCAGCCAGGTGCTCCCAGCTAACTGTAGCTGGCCTCAATGCAGATGTCACCTGTCACCTCACATGTGTTTCTGACCCGTCTCTCTTCAGCAATAGTCATGAAAGCATAACTGCTCCAGATGCTCCTGAATTGTCCATGGAGGGAAGGACCTGATCTCAGCCCAAGCCATCAGCTCTCAGCGCTGTTGGACTCTGCTGTGTGCTGCTGGAGCTGGAACCTGGGCACGAAAGCTTGCAGCATGCAGCAGGGCAGACAGGGAGGGTCAAAATGAGAGGTACAGAGGGCTGGTGGACGAGAGGAAATGTACTGGAACACCTGCTGTCTGCTAATGCTGGGAGCTCGTGCATCCTGTGCTGCTGCACTTGCGCTCAGAGAAGGAGCTAGAGCAGGGTCGGAGGGAGGGGGCTCTATTTGCACATGCGTTTATCCTTGCTGGGGGGTTGCTGCAGCACATGGCAGATGCTGGGGCTGATTGGCACGTGCTGTGTCCTCTGGGATTATTCCTGCTTTCATATCGTAGAGGTGCAGTCAGGATGAATGCCTGAGATCTCGCCCTAGGCTCATCCCACATGAGCTTAAGTCTTCTGTGATGTTCCTGCCAACCCCAAGGGATAACATAGACTGAAAAGTCGCAACGTAGCGTCAGTTTGGGTTTGTCTGAGGATCTCCTTCCCAGCCCCAATTGGTGGTTGTGCTTGGGCAAGACAAACCCACCAACCTGTACTCAAGAGCCGCCCCATCTCACTGCTTTGTAGAGGCAGGTATTGTACGGGATTTGTGCTCAGGAACACGCGTGTGCCCTCTGTGGTGCTCAACAGATAGCATTTGCTTTGCACCGGGGCTGGTTCACAAGCATTTCATTGCACTGTGGCAGGATAACTCCAGTCATCCCTACCCTTTTTGCTGCAGGGCTGTTGTCAGGCCGTGCCCAGCTGCTCTGCACTTCTTCCCGTCTGACAGTCGGAAAAAGTCTGCTGTGTTGTTTGGCTTCTGCATCTCAGAACCTTTTGTTCCACATCTCTTGCACAGCAAATAGCTCGGCAGTTTCAACCCTTCAGTGTTTATTGTCTGCTGTGTTTCTACCCATTTGGGTGGCATGTGGAATATTTTGGCACGCTTGTTGCATTGGGACCCTGGTACAGCGGGAAGAAGCACTTTAATTTTCCTGACATACTCCAAAATATATCAGCCATCCCACAAGAATGGTTGCATTGGCACCAAGATATCGCAGCACTTGTGCAAAGTCTTTGCTGTCCTGTGGAAGAGCCACCCCAGCTGTGCAGGTCCATGGCAGGAACTGGTGCTGGGTTTTGGGGACCAGCTCCCAATGGAGCTCCCCATGAGCCACCAGCATCTGGGGCAATGCTGTGGGATAGCTGCAAGCGTTGTGTTTGTCCAGCTTGGCATGGCTGAGGAGCATCACCAGGGTGGGATGTGGGGCTGAGCAATTGGGTTTTGGAGCAGAAAGCTTGTTATCATAGTAATGGCTGTGGTTTGATGCCTGCTTTGCTCTCATGCGTTTAAATCCCATGGAGCATCTCATTAGAAACAAATGATGCCTCAGGCAAGTGGAGCTGTAGAAAAGTAATCTTTATTAAGCACCCTCAGCGGTCAGAGTTGCTTGATGAGCTCCAGAGTTTTATTTGCAGGAGGCTTGGGTTGTCGTTCAGCAGGAAAGAGCTTTGAACTCCCTCCCTTCCCTGTCTCTAGGTTACTGTTTTCTATTTCTGTGCGGTTTCAGTCCCAACATCCCTGCAGATACTGCTGGAGGAGTTGTTGATAGTGGGAGCAAAATGAATGGAAGGGACCAGCTGAGAGTAATCAGGGATGTGTGGAAGGGGATAAGCCCAGAGAACATGAGGGGAAGAAGGTGTCTGTGCTGGGTGGGATGGCTCTGGGTTGGCACGGAGGCAGCCCCAGCCTTGCTGTGCACTTGGGCGATATCAGGGCATCTCAGGGTAGAAAAGGAGAGAGAAAAAAATCATCTGTGGCCGCTGTGCTTGGCTTTATGAAAAGGAAATGAAATGAAGGCAGGAGACCCAAAGTTCATCTCGTCTGCCTTGTCAGGCATGCAGAGCTGACACAGCAACGGACTCATTACAGGCTCCTGTGTAAATACAGGCTCTTCACTATCTTTTTTCTCCTATGACATGTCTCATTTACTTGATAGTCTGTAATAGCTGTGGAGGAGCAGGCAGTGCTGAGCAGGTAGCAGCCCCATGGCCACCTCAGCCGTAGCGGAGCAGCAGGACCTGCAGCCCCCCAGGCTCTGCAGGGTGACGGAATGGGAAGCTCTCCACAGTCCTACTGCATTCCCTTCTCCACCCCATGGCCCCAAACCTTTGGGTTTTAGTGGAAAGGTGCAAGGGATGGGGGGAAGGGGTGTGGGGGGGTGCTGCTGAGTGTCCCGGGAGTGCCGATCGCACTGCAGGGATGTGGGGGGCAGCTTCAGGTGGTGGCTTTGAGTAGAGGTTGGTGCCACCAAGTGCAGGTGTGGGATGCGTGCCTGGCACCTCCACAAAGTTGGGTGGCTCAGAGAGAGAAAGGCACCGGGTCGATGAGTTTCCTCTGCTGCTGCTGCTGCAAAGAGTGTGGAGCAGGGATGCTTTCTAACATGAGAAGGTAAAACTGAGAGCAAATAGAAAATAAAGCAAAACAAAACTCCAGAAGAACTGCCAGAATGAGCATCTGAGTGACTAACACCCGGAGCCCTTTGGAAAAGCAGCCATTTGCTGAATATAGCTCTGTTTTTAAATGTCCTGCTTCTACACTTTGCTCTCCCCCCACCCCCTCATCTGGAAACAATCCAGCCTTCTTCATGCTCGAAAAGGCAGAACTGGCTCTGTGTGCCCGGGCTGCAGCCGGCACCTGCGGGGATGGTGCAACAGGTTGCTGTCTGCCTGCTTTATTTTATTACTATTACTATTTTGCAGCTGTAAGGGAGAGCAAAGCACTCTGTGTACGGCAGCGCAGGCGGTGACGGGGCTGCGCATCTGCGTTTGCTCTGCTTGCTCAGCTCAGTGCAGGCTTTCAGATGCATTAATGCGGAGTGCGGTGCAATGAAGTGCAGGCATTACTTTTCCTTGCACCTCTCATTTATTTATTTCCCTTTCTGATTCTAACAGCGATCTCCAGCCGTGGGCCCTTTGGATTGGCTGTTAACATACAGCCACTTTCAGAAGAAACACAGGACTCGGTCTTTCCCTGTACAGAAAATCCGGGTGATAAATCTGAAGGCATTCAGTGAAAAGCTGAAGGTTTGGAAGTGTAGGGGAAAAAAAAGAAAAAGGCTTTGCTTTTATGTGTTTTTCTAGCCGGGGAATGGAGGTGTGAGCACTGAGACCAGGTGGTTCCTTGCTGTGCAGAAGAGATTGTATTGGAGAACAGCGGGGGTCGGCTGCTGTGAGAGGGCATAGGGCTGAGCTCCTCGCTGCCTTTGTGCCTTTTCCCTATAAGCCTGGGCATGACACACTCCTGGTTTGGATTTCAGCCTCAGCCAGCTAATGTGCTCTCTGAGCTACGGTGGAAATAGCAAGTAATTATTTACTTACTTGGTGCAATTCAGCTGCGCAAGAGCTTCATTAGAACAGCCAGCCTAGGTGATTAGTGAAGGAGGATTATTTTATTTTCCCTGTCACATTGTCTTTTGGTTTGGTGGGGCTGGGTTCTGCCCTATGTGGGAGCCCTGAATGGGGCTGTGAGCACAGAAATTGCTGAACCATGTTCCCCTTTCCCCCATATCATTCCTCAAAGTCCCTCTGACCCCGCTTTGTTCTGTATTCCCATGAAAGCTGGAGGGAGCTCCGCATCCTGCAGAAGGCAGCGCCTCTCTTACAGCTGGGATGATTCCATTCTCGTGGCATTGGCGATAATCCCCTTCACCATGGTGCCCCTCACCGAGGAGTTCTTCCCTCAGGGTCTCACAGGTTCCAAATCACATTTTCTCTGTATTAATATAAGGCTCTCCCAAGGGCTGAAGGTCTGCATGTCCTTTGGTGCGTATAGTTTTGGAGTGGTTGTAGCTCTGCTGTCTGCTCTGCTGCCTGGTTGACCCTCTCAGGCTTGGGGTAGGGATGCTGGAGATGAGTTTTTGAGCTTAGGGCTGCATCCTCACAGCAGAGAGCACCAACTGGAGCTGCCCGGCAGCCCTGGGCACCATCACAGCTTGGCAGTGCTCCCTAAGGCCCTGTGCGTGGTCCGAAGCTTTGAGGGTGCTATAGGCAGCTGGCGGTGTGCAGTGGAAGCAGTGCTGCTCTGGGGCTCCCGTTGCTTCCCCTCCTGCTGCGAGGTGCTCGGCGGCCAATAAATATTTTGCTCACAACTCACTGGAGGTGGCACCTAACCAGCTGTGCTCCCACTTGGTATGGCAGGAGATTTATTCAGTTGTCCATTTATAGCTTATTATTTTCTTCTTTCTCCCCCCCCCAAACTTAATAGCAGTTTACTACCCACCAGGGTATACATTTTCTTCTGATTAAGTGCCATTTAGCCACTGGCTGCTTGCTCATTTTACTTTTATAGACACATTTACAGAGGCACCAGCGCTAGGAGCAAGGGTAAGGAGAACGGGGAGCTGCAGTGCCTTGATTAGATTGGATTCTAATAAAGTTTGCAGCTGAGCTGCATCACGGCCATGTCTTGAGGCGATGATGCTCCAACCTGGTGGGATGGCAGCAGGATGAGCTCCATGTCCGGCTGCATTCTGCCTACAAAGCCCTGACCATCAGGGATGGATGGTTTCTTCATCGCTCCAAGCGGATCTCTGCGGAGAGAAAAGCGATTTCCCAGCTTTCAGCAGCTGCTAATTAGTTGCAGATGATGAGATAATTTATAAAAATTAGGAGCGATTTTCTTCATTGTGCTAATATCGCTTGGCAATGAAACGGCTCTTCTAAAAGGGTGCCTTTTCCTTAATGTGGGGATCAAGGCTAAAAACATAGACGTGTGTACACGGGGAGCGAGGCAGCGCGCTCCTCAGCCACGCGCACCGAGGTGTGACCGGAGTTGGTTTCAACCATAAGAGTGGATGGAAATGGAAATGCAAACACGAGTGTGTTTGCTCAGAGCGCTGTTGGGAAGAGCTGCTTGGTTGTGTCAGCTTGGTGCAGGGCAGTGCTGTGCCGGGTGCTTGGTGCTGTGTTGGTGCAAGTGAGGTCGCTCCTGTCCCCGCTCCCCAGTAGTGCAGTGACTCTGTGCCAGCGTCATGGGGCTGCGGTGATGGCAGGGAGGGATGAGAGCGGTGTTTTGTCTCCTGTTAGAAGTGTGGTTGGGGGGAGAACGGGGTGTGGAGTTAATTCCCTTTTATTAAGGGCAGAGGTGGGAGCGGAGCGGCGGTCTGAGCTGCTGGTCTGTGGGTTTGCTCCCTGTGCTGTGCTGGTGGTTGATTGGAACCATGTGGCTGATGGGCTTTGGGCATCGTATGCCCTTTGGTTGGTCCCAGAGGGACATCTGCCATTCCTGGCTGCTCTAATGGGGTCCAAGCTGCCTGGATGGTGCTGTTATGCTTGGAGGGAGGCCGTGTTTGTTGGGCTGAGAAATGAATTTTCTGCAAACTCTGAAGGTTTCCAAACTCCATCAGGTTTCTAATGATGTTGTCAAGGTGTTTAATCCCACAGGTGAGTGGCAGCATTTTGATAGCGGCAAACAAACGATGTTTCCACACAGATAACCCAACAGAGAGTTGAACATAAGAGCATAAAGCAATCTGTCTGTTTGGGATGGAATTGCAGCTTTCAGGCAGGGCTGGGCTCGGCGCTGGGGTGAAGGCAATCTGTGTCCTAAAAAGCCCTGAGCCAACCCCAGGTGATGGTGAGTGTGTGTCCTTGCAGAATGGTGGATTCCCCATCCCTGCAGGCATTTACAAGACATGTGGATGGGATGTTTAGGGACATGGTTCAGTGGTGGACTTGGAGTATCATGTAATGGTTGGACTTCATGATCCTGAGTCTCTTCCAGTCTACGCCATCCTATGGTGGTTTTGTTCACCAGGGGGTTGACACGTTGAGCTCAAGGGATGTTCTGTGTGCAAAAAGTTTTCGTGTTTTAAGGCTCTGGTCAAGCACAGAGAAGAGAGAAGCACTTAAGGAGTTATTAAATATCTAACCAACACCGGTTTCTAAAGTTCCCTAACCTGAGAGTAGCTGAAGGCTGGGAAGCTATTAGCAGGAGTTATTGGATGGACTTTGGGTTTGACGGTAACATTTGTTCTCCCAGTCTAGATGTGAAGCAGAGAAAATGAAAGGAATTGCCTGTGGCAAGCTCTCAAATTAACACCTGCATCTCCCAAGTCCCAGACTGGTGTGCTGCCCATCACGGCTGGGAGGGGTTGAGATCCACACCGAGCTGTGCTGGAGGAGAGAGGGATGGGCTGGAGTCGTCGGGTGCAGTGAATGCATGGCTGCACTCCCAGGAAATCATTCCCAGGTGTTGTGGAAGTAGAATTGCTTTAAACTGAAGTTTAGGTGGTGGTTGGGTTCTGTGTGTGTGTGTTTGTGTGTGTGAAAAAACATCCTTCTCCTGTCTCTGCAATTCCACGTTCATTTCTTGCTTTTAATGCCATCCTTAAATATCTTCTTCATCTCTAAGTGATTTTCTTTTGCACTTTACAGTGGAGCTATCTTGCTCTCCCCATCTCTCCCTGCGTCGCATTTAGTTGCCACTTCTCTAGGAATGCTGTTATGCTCCTTCAGCCTCTATGTAGATGCTGATACATAATTCTTTCCAGCATTTTATTTGCCTCCTTTGGATCTGTACTAATTTAAACACCTGGTTTATAGGTGTGGGTGCCTGGCTTTATCTTCCTGTGTATACACGGAGCGCTGTGAGCGCAACCTGAGCGAGACTCCATTAGGAGGAGTTATGTCCTGGCCCAATCTTTCCCGTGATAAGCCTTTGAATCATTCCTTATTGCATGTCCTTCTGCAATTCAGCCTTGTTTTTCAAAGCAGGAGCCTTCTGGTGGCACTGCCTTGGAATGTTGGCTGGGATGCCCAGGCTTGCTGTCAGAAGGACTTTCTTTGTGTTTTTCAATCACAAGGGCTACATCAGCTCCTGCCCCAAGTACGATGCAGCTCTGCCATGTGTTTGCAGGTGGCTTGTGCAATGGATGGAGTCATCCTCTTTGTGCATATTGAGCTCAGGAGGATCTTATGGCCTGCCTGCTGGCTAATGCTTGTCTTTCTCAGTACAGATTCGTCATCCCTTTGCTGCCATGATGCTTTGCATAAGGGAGAAGACTCCATCGTTGTAACTCATCGCTGTGCAGTGGCAAGGGTCAGCTTTTGTGGCACAGTGTGAGTGCTGGAGGGTTTTGTGCTTTGCAGAGGAATGGCAGGCTGAATTCAGACCAGAAGGGCCTCAGTGAAATGGGATGGATCGGAGCAACTGCTTTATGTGTGTTCAAAGGGGGAATAAAGTGGTAGAGAGGAGGCAGCCAGTTTTGGGTAGGTCCATCTCCCAGAGAAGGGCTGGGAGCTGCTCACACTGAGCTGTAGGTCTGGGGAGAGCAGAAACGGGAATGATGAAGCAGGGTGATGAGGAGGGACCCAGCCTGTCTCTCATTAGCAAATGCTGTTTGCTTTTCAGAAGGAAACGATTCAACGCGTTGGTCCCCTTGCCCTTCGGGTCAATAAAATGAGCACTTATTAATGCATGAATCAGGGACTCCACAACTTTATTACACGTGTAAAATCAATTGCCATTAACTAGCTCCCTTTCTATTGATCCGTGCTGCAGCGTGTCAACATGTGCTGGGAGCAGACCGTGCTCTGCCTCGTGTATCCATGTGTGGTTGTGCTGAGGCCCATTGGAAGATGCATGGAGCGTGTTGGTCTCTTCTGATGGGTCGGACCATCCCTGGGCCATCCATAGGGCTGCCCGCATGTATTTCCCATGGCAGCTCACCCTGAGCAGCAGCAGGGCCGTGTGCTGAGCACAGTGGTCAGCTTGCAATGCAAAAGGCCACGCAGCCTTGTGAGAAGGGTTACTGAGAGGAATTTGTAGCTTCCAGACTGCTGCTGGGAGCCTTGGATGGAAATGGCAATGTTGCTAATAAGGCCTAATTGGCTATTAAAGGAGGAAGCAGCCCCAGAGATGCAAAGGGCCAATTAACCCTGGGAGCTGGGAGCGTGGCACTATCACTGTGCAGCGGTGTGTGCAGGAGCTCTGAGAAGTGGGTACAGAAAAGGAGCAGCAGAGGTCCTTACCCAAATCCTTTTGAAGTAGCTCGGAATGTTTCAGGCACGCAGCAGGGGAAGTGCTGCTTTTGTGGCTGGGTGAGTGCTGAGCATCCTACAGAAATAAAGCATCTCAGGGGGGCCTTTAATTGGGGTCTGCCCAGCTTCGAGGAGCTGAGAGTTGCACCAGGTGAGACAGACCCATGGGGAGGGGGAGCCTTGTTCCTGTGTGTGGGTGCTGGGAGTCAGACAGCCCTGGGAAGGCTGAGATGGCTTTGGGAGCACACCAGCCTAAGGCTGCTGGAGGCAATGGGGGCCAGGGAGCTCCATCAGTTGTTGTGCCTCCAAACCCCTTCTGAGATCAGGGCCACGGGGACCGCTGTTTTGATACAGGCTTGACAATGATTTGACTAAACAAATTGCCTCTAATGGTTTTGTCCTCTAATTGTTACCAGTCTGTCTTATTAAAGGCAAACAGAGGTACTTAGCATTGCAAAGGAAGTTACCTTTTATCACTGTCTGTTTTTCTGTGAGGAGAGTGCAGTCAAAGGGTTGGGTGCATGGGGAACTGGGAGCTGACATGGGCACGTATTGAAGCCCGTTGCCTTCCAAACCTTTGTTGCCTTGGGCTGGCAGTGTGTGCTGCTGCTGTGCTGGTCTTCTTTCTCTCCCCTCTGTTGATTTTATGATTTCTAATTTCTGTGTTTTTTTGCTGCTCTGAACTTTGACCATTATGTATTGCTGTGAGTCCCATCCAAGCCAGGGATGGGTTGGATAGCAGGGCTCAGCTTGCTGGCTGGGGGAGCAGTAGGATGATGTTCTTTGTTTCTTGCTTGGCCTCTTGCACTGTAGAAAGAAGATAACTGTGCCTGTAGGGTTGGCCTCATGACACACGCATGGTTTGGCCCATTCCAGTGGAAGAAATAACGCTGGTGTACCACTAATAGCTTCTCACTGTAGTTCTCCACAAAAAACACTGCTGAGCAGAAAGGAAGAGTTGTCCCCATTTCCTGATGGTCTCCGAGGACGTTTCTCTTGTCGTGTCATGTTCAGGGAGCAGATGGAGCGAAGATCCAGTGCTGACCTAAGCAGAATAGACAAAACTGATTTGCTGCTTTAAACCTCTCTCCATCTTAAATTCTGTGCGGGTCAGGAGGCTTCTGCTGATGGGGTGTGCAGTGGTTTGGAAGAGAAGTAGCTTGAGCTGAGGGCACAGACTTGCATCCTTACCCTGAGCACTGCAGCTCCGTTATAAGTGCTCTTGCATCGATGTGTGCACGTGCTGAGAGCTGTGTTTGGGTTCTCTGCTGGACTTTGGACTTACAGGGTCAGTGCAGTGTGTAGGGTGATGTGCTCCAAGCCCCCAGGGCCCTTGGGGTCTGCCCAGGCCCCCATCACCCTTGGGTTTTGGGGTGCGGGGGCTGCCTGCTTTCCATCTGCACTCAGGTAGGAAAGAGACAAAAGCTGCTTTTAGCCAAATAGCCCAAAGTGCTCTGCTGAAACCATTTCTGTTATCTTTTATCTGCCTCAAAGGAACACTTAAAAAATTATCGTGCCCATAGCGGGTAACCTGATGAACCTAATTTGGTGCTATGAAAACACAGGCTCGTCGAGCTTTCAGTTCCGTGTTCTGGCTGATTAGGAGCATTCACCTGCTGCCTTTTGCCCACTGTGCATGTTGCATGTGCTCAAACCCCCTATGGTGAGCAGGGGGTGTCTGTGTGTGTTTTGGCTAAATATGTTCATGGAGGTGGGAGCTGACGTTACTGATAGCCAACCCAGCTGAGAACAGGACGTGGCATCTCCAGCTGTAAAGGGAGCACTTACCTTGCTGGTTCCCTGCCCACGGGCAGGAAGGAGCCTTCACAGCCCCACTAAGTTGCTCCCAGTGTCCTCCTACAGATGCCAACGCTGCATGTCTTGTTGGTACCTGCACTTTGTGGTGCAGTGTCAGCTGTGGGAGAAAGGGAAGAGGTGCAATGGAGTCCAGCTGAGGTTTTCACCTAGGCAGCAATGAACTGGTGGCCATTGTGAGTCAGTTATCCAGTTCTTTCTCTGGGAGACACTCACTGCTTCTCTAGGGACCTGAGGAATGGGGCTGGCTTGGTTGTAGGGTTGTTACAAAGGGATCTCCCATTCAGCTGGTGTGCTGCTGGAAATGAGTATCTGGAGATGAAAAATGACTGCGAAATAGAGTCCCTGCTGCTGCAGTAGCCTCTGCCCCAGGTGCACACAACCCTGCCCACCATGCAGGTGCGGGCAGCAGCTCACAGCAATGTCCTTCCCTGTGTTCCCACCCAAGCTCTCCCATGGGTGAGCATTCACATGCTGATGAGCCTGTCATCTGTTGTGCCAGTAGCTGCCAAGCACGCGCTTAAACCGAACCTGATGTGCTCGAAGTTGCACAAAGATGTTTGCAGGAAGCCTCCAACCCAGCAGAAGGCTCTATTGGCCATGGGGTGTTCTGTTCAGAAGGGTGCTGAGGCTGGCTGTTCCAACGCAGTGACACGTGGAGGGCTGGGCTGTGGGTGGTTTGTTCAGGCAGTTAAGCAACCAATAAAGGGGAATTGGTAGAGCTGTCTAATGTCATTACAGCAAGATGGGAATAAATGGGGTTTCATTAGATCTTGTTTTGAAGTGGGAGACTGTCATTTTCTGATGGAAAGCCTAGATGACAGGGAGCACTGGTATTTGAAGTGCCTTTTTTAAGAATGACCTGCTCTGCCTTGTTGACATCAAACGTATGTATGCGGAAAGAGAGCACCAGTTTGTTCTTTCTGGTGCAGCGGAAAATGGAATGCTCCATTTTTAGCCTTAGGTTTCCTATCAAAGCATTCCCTGAGGGGAGGGGAGAAAACCTGGGGTAAAAAGGCATCTCTGGATAAGCCCAGTCCTTGGCCAACCTGTACCGGTGGGTCTGAGCTGTACGGATGGCTTCCTTTTGTGCAGTGGTCTCCTTATCATCAGGAGGAGATGAAATCTGGGGGGCGGTGGGTAGGGAAGCACCAAGGAGGGTGGGACAGCAAAGGGATGGCCCGCATTCTGTTATAGCAAACGTGGTATGCCATCAAATGACTAATGCTTATAGAAAATGTAGCAGATGAGTAATGTTGCAGGCAGGGTAATTGTTTGGAGGACCGGCGTTTGGAGTAGGAGAAGATTTAGAGTGAGCTTTCAGTAAATACAGGAGAAATTGTTCCTGAAGTTCAGGGCCAAGATTTGGCAGCTGAGATTGGAAAAGGGAGCGCTTGCTTTATGTGTTTTAAGGAAATGAAATAATTCTTCAGGCTTTCACTTAATTGAATACAGCGTGAAGGGCTGGGTCGAAAATCTGTGTTCTGTAGACAAGCAGAACAAGCACCACCTCACCAAGGCTGCTTGTAGCAACCAGCCCTGGTTGTTAACCTATAGAGCTCTGTAGGACTGAAGGGGACCTTCTGCATCCCTGCGGGTGTGATCCCATGTAAATAGGATTTGTTTCCCTTTTTGTGCTGTTACAGCCATTAAATAATGCAGTCCTCGGGCAATCCCCAGTGTAAATGTGAGGGTTTCTGGAGTTAATCATTCACAGCAACGCTCGCTTGCCTGATCTGTGGGTGCTTTCCTGAGAGCTGGGTTACGCCATCTCCGGCACCCAGGTGGGGTAGGTGAGGGGGGAGTCCCTTGGTGATGGGCTGGCTTTGTTGTAGTCCCTAATTGGGATGCGGGGCTGCCTAGAAGAGCAGGGTTGTGTAAAGTAACAATCCCATCTTCTTGTTCCCTTTGTCCGTCTCATCCTCTCTGTTCTTCAGCAGCGCTTTTTCCTCAGGGTTAAATCAAAGTGCAGAGCCCCAGTCAGCCAAGTCAGTGACCCCCAGGATGCTTAAGACCGGGACAAATTGGCTGCTGTAAATTGGATTCCATTGAACATCAGCTTCTGACCTTTGTTCCCCGGGGCTTTTAGCCCTGGGGATGTCTGGGTGGGTGCAGAAGATGAGGCTCGTTAACAGCAACTCAGCAAAGGCCAGCTTTGTCCCTGAGCAACTGCCACGTGGGGTTCTTGTAAAGGTCTGTGGAGCACATGTGGTTTTCAGATGAGCACCTTCTTGTCAGTGTGGAGAGAGCAGTTCAGGATGAGAACGTGGAGCCTGGGTTTGTGTCCCAGCTGCCTCAGGCTTGGGTCGGGATGGGGACTGGGGCTGCCCACAGCTATCTGAGCCCTTGGTGGCTCCAGCACTGAAAAGCCATGGGATGCTCTGCCCACATTAGGGAGCCAGGAGCACTGCGCCGAGCCCCGGGTGCTGCCATGCTGATTAATGCTACAGCAGGGCTCGTTGTGCTGGAAAGGAACCTTTACTCCAGGGACATTAAATATTAATAGCAGCAATAGAGACACAGATAAACAAGAGCGAGTTATAAACTGTTCATTTTGAGGGCAGCGGTGTTAACACTGGCAGAGCTGCGTTACAGGCAGCTTGGGAACACAGGCCAAGGGCTGGTGTTACATATAAATCCCTGGATGCCCACCTTTCCTTGGAGCTCTCGACTGTGTCGTGCAGCAAAGCCTTCCTACCACACCAGGTCCCACTGCAGAGGGACTGCAAAGGAATGAACTCTTTAACCCAACAGCAGCGCCGCTGCCTGGGCTGAGCTCCCCTGGCCGCCAGCATCAGTGCGTTGTGCTTTCTCTTTCCTTTTCACTGCATCTGCTCCATTCAGGAGTTAGCTCTGCAGAAATTAGGCACCTTCAGCCCCGCAGCTCATCTGGTTGTGCTCAGATCAAGCAGGGTTTAAATCTTAGCACTCAGCGGTGGATGCTCCCAATGCTTGCTGTGCAATGCCATAGCCATCACCGACCTTTGGAAGCTGGGAATGGGAGGAAGATGCCAGATGTTTCCAATGCAGACTGAAAACCGAGAACCAGCTTTGCATTTGCTGAAGAGGTTAACCAGTTTTCAGATGAGGTGGGATTGGACACTCTTATTTTAGTTTAGCAAAGTATTACTGACTGAATTCAGTCTGCCATCACATATAACTTGTCGTGTCAACATTTCTACTGTAGTTTGCAAAGGATTCTTCTTCCCATGGGGTGGGATTGAAGAGGCTGCCTAGGGAGGTGGTAGGGTCCCCATCCCTGGAGGTGTTCCAGAACTGTGGGGATGTGGCACCAAAGGATGTGGTCAGTGGGTGTAATGGGATGGGTTGGGATTGGGGATCTGAGAGGTCTTCTCCAACCCTAAGGAGTCTATGGATGTGGAAACCATGGGGATGGATGTGGGCATCTCCCTGTGAGCGTATGGAGCAGACTGGGTGTGGGCACGCAGAGCTAAAATGGTGATGGTTAACGTCAAAGAAAACCAACCCCAACCAACGGGAAATGAACAATAAAATGAACTCTGCTCTGCCATCCGCAGGCTGACCAGTGGGGTTTAAAATCCCCTCTTAATAACGCATGCAGCAGCTGGGAAAATCAGAATGGAAATCCAAAGTTTTAATATTAAAAAAGAAAAAGAAAAGAAAAAGAAAAAAAAAAAAGGAAGTAATAATCAGGCAAATAAATCTTTGTTTAAAAATGTGCTCCACCTGTGAGAGAATTATATTCAGTTTCTTTCTTTGACGCCCGTGGGACAGATGCATAGTTTAATCTTTGGATTTTTGCATGGCCAGACTCAATGCAATGCGGTGATGTTTGTACAGCTCTTGTCAAACATTCCTTGATGGTGAAGCAGAGCTCTCTGGTTCAGGCTCCATCCAGCCCTGGTACACAGCAGGATGTCAGCACCAGCCAAAGCCCTGTGCAGGTTTCTACTCTTGAGAGTTAATGAATGGCCCCAGTTACGTGCCTGGGTAGTCTATACAGTAAGTAACGATAAGCACGTTGCTATGAAGCCGTGCTTAAAAGTAACCTGCAGAACTTGGTTGTAATAGGTCATCCATCTTCAAAGCCCGTATCTGCCTGTTAGTGAACTCGGTGTATACACAGAATGCGAAGGGTATATTCTGGCCCTTTTTTGCACCTGCTTAATAATCTGTATTGATGAATCTCACCCCAGGTGTGCAGCTTTGTTATAAGAGCATCGGTAATTGGCTGAGGAAAGCAGTGCTTCATCTTCTGTCAGAGGGAGCTGGTATGAAATAGAGCCGGTCCTCAGGGTTGGTCCTTGCTGAGCACAGCTTTGGCCATTGGAATGAGCTGTCAGAAGTGCCTTTTGATGTTCCCAGGTCGAGATTTGGTTCCTTTCTGGAAGGTCTTAGAGGGGTGTTGGGATCCCTGCAAGTGCAGTGGGTCAGGCTGAACAGGGCTCTGAGCACCTGATGGAGCTGTGAGTGTCCCTGTTCATTGCAGGGGGGTTGGACCAGATAGCCTTTGAGGGTCCCTTCCAACCCAAACCTTTCCATGATCCCATAACCTGCTGAGACCCATTCGAATTTGCCTTTTCTGGTCATAATAAGCAAACCCATGGGACGTGGCTCTTAGTGCTCCCAGTTTGGTGCTGCTGTGACAACAAACGTGGCTCCCTGACATCTGTCCCTGCCTCAGTCCTTCCCTGGGTCGTGGTCCCAGCAGTTCCTGAGTGTTCCCATGCCCAGCTGTGGCGTGTGGACCCCACGGCACAATGGATGGGGAGAAGAGTGTTTCAGAGAATTGGATGGTGTACTCAGAAAATGGCCCTCATCACTTATATTTATGTTATTAATTCACTCTCCTGCTATAATTGGCCATTGTACAAAGCCCCCGTCAGCTCTTCTGGTTTGAGCACTTTAGCGCGGTTTGTTTTCACGTGATTTACGGCCGTGGTGCTTTAAGGGTAATTGAGACTGCAGCAGCTTCCTGAAGAAATCCTGAAGGATGCTTTGGAGGTTGGAGGGGGGGGGGGATGAAGGGTACACACAGGTTTTTTTCCCCTCGCTGCCTGCAATGCTGGCAGGAGCATCTGGAGGTCGCTGGTGCAGAAACGCAGGATAAAGCTCACTGTCTCTTCTCTAGTGAGACAGCTTAAAAGGGTGAGAAAAATATGGAGCCGAGTGTTTGGCTAATGCTCGCTTTCAGTGTTATCGTTATTCCTCCCGGAATGGTTCTGGTGGCGTGGCTGGAGATGGATGGAGCATTGTGAGCACTGTGATGGGAGTTCAGCACAGGGACTCAGAGGGAAAAGGCAGTGAATCTCTGGGAAGTGCACTTCAGCCAAGCTCCTACACGGGTAACAGATGCTGTGCTGGTTTAACTGTTGATTTTTATCAATCCACGTCTCCCTTGTTTGGACGTGTTGGTAAATTGCTGCTCTTTATGGCTGCTGTTGCAGCACGTGGGTAGGCCAGCTTCCTGCTGGGTGCTGCATGGATGCAGCAGGGAGAGTGGTGGGAGACCTCAGCGTTGAACTGCAGGCTCCAGAATGAACCAAACCCCATGGGGATCGTGGCTTGTGTGCTCACTTTGATTCCAGCCACAGCAATGAAATGCAATGCAGCAGTCATTGGTGTTTCCAGGCTCTGCTGTTCCTTTTTGGTGCACGGTGTTTGCTGCCTGTTCACCTGGGAGCTTGATGGACCCAACCTTCCCTTTGGGGTCCAGCGGATGCTGCCATGTGCAGAGCACACCTGAGGCTGTAGGGTTCATCACTGCCCCGGATCAGGGCTGTTGTTCTGGGGGGCTCAGGGACCTCAAAGAACAGAACAATCCAGAGCACAAATGGATAAGCTGAGGGAATTGGTGACAACGTAGAGCCAAGAGGCTGGAAGCTCTGGGTATTTTGTGATGAATCGATATATAACCGATGCAAAAGACTGGGGGGAAAAAGGAGCTGGAAACCTCTATTCTCCTCCTCCATCCCTGCCAGGGGTCAGACAGGGCTGCTCCATCCCCTATAAGGCTCTTCAAAGCCCGTTGTGCCAGTGTCACACGCAGTGAACACAGGAGCGTTAACGATAGCCACGCTGGAGTCTGAGTTATTGTGAAGCCATTTGTCTCAGTTATTGCAAAATACAGCCTGGTGCAGAGCTTGGCTGAAGGGATCATAAAGTTTGTGTGAAAAGAGGTGGAAACAAAACAGAAAAGGGCTTTATTAAAAAAATAGTGGCTGGGAGGAGAGGTTGCCAGAGGGACGCTGTGGTCTGCAGCAGCTTGGACACCTCCTGGGCTCATCGTGCCCGTGTGGATGTGTACCCAGAGCTGCTGTCACTGACAGCTTCCATGGGCACAGGCAGCCCATGAGCAATTTATCTTGTTGGTTTTTTTTGTGTGTGTGTGTGTGTGAGATTTTATTTATTTATTTATTTATTCTTAAGTAAGCAATATATATTCAAGGCTAAAATTAAAGATACATGGGAAATGACATGGCCAGCATTGCTGCTGCCTGGCAAGGAACCTGCTTGTGTCCCAGCACACAGTCCTGCTCCCAGCCCAGGGGCTCTGGGATGGGGCAGAGGAGACACAGGAGGGGGGAGGAGAGATATGGCTGAGTGAGGGGATGGCTCTGAAGGCGTTGGTGTGTTGGCTGCACTCAGGCTCTGCTCCATCCCTTGGATTTCCCTAACATCTGGCTCAGCCTTGGGTGTAGGATTATCACTGTGAAAGGTGCTGGGCAGTCCCTGTCATGGCATGACTCTGCCATGAGTTGATCTCCTCCAACCCTGTCCGAAGGAGTAAGTCGATAGGTTCTGAACAGAGGGATGTCCCTAAAATCCCTATTTGGTGTATCAGTGTGCTTCCAGCTGCTAGGGAAAGGACAGGGGACAGAGGTAGTGGGTGAGACCCCCCCACACACACACTGTGAACTCCTCCAGGACAAGCAGAGCACTGTGCTTACTTCCCTGGGGCCTGGGAAAGCTGTGCACATCTCTGCTGTTGTCTCCCTGGCACATGGAACATTGGGTTAAATAACCGCTTTTGGAAAGGAAAATCCTGAGAGCTCACCAACTTAAAGGCAGGGATTCAAATTTCTATCGCTGTTGATTAATTTCATGTGAAATGGGAAGAGTGGAGACAGCAGGAAGTTCCGGAGTGGTTTTGGGATTGTCACCGTTGTCAAAGGATCGCGGAATCATGAAGGTTGGAGAAGCCCTCTCAGACCCCCAGCCCAGCCCACCGTGCCTGCTGACCCTCAGTGCCACATTCCCACAGTTCTGGAGCACCCCCAGGGCTGGTGAACCCCACCTCCATGGGCAGCTGTCCCAGTGCCTCGCTGCTCTTTGGAGAAGTGGTGTTTCCTGACATACAGCCTGTGGGTAGAAACCAGCAGAGCACAGCTCTCAGAGGTGTAAAAGAGCTTTCTTTTCTCTCCCTCCCCCCCCCCCCCCCCCCCTCCCCCTTAGAAATGACATTAATGCAGTAGTTTTAAAGAAAATAAAGGAGGTGAGAAAAGGCACAATTTCCCACTTACCTGCTCCCATTGCTTGTTCAGTTTGTCTCTTTCCCGTCTGATGTGCAAAATCTGAATCAGAATCCGGGCTTCCTCCTCTCCCTCCACACTGACCCCATCAGAAGCATTAAGTGCAGGAGGAAAGAAAGCCCAACTGATTGCTGCACGTAACTCAGACAGGAAAGCCCCATCCTTCCCCCGGGCTCCTTCCATCTGTCACCGTGCTGCGCTGGCTCTGGGTTACCTCAATAGGAAAACTTCACTGAGGTGATGTCGTGTCAGGAGGGAACGATGCTGCCGTTTCCAGGCTGCTTTGTGCAGAACCACTCCGGGCTTCTTGCCTTGCAAGATTCTTCCCTTCTCTTCTTCCTAATAATGAGCTCCTTTATGAATTCTTTCTGTGCTTGTACAGGCAAGTGTCTCGGTGTTGTTGCTTCTTCTGTTTTTAATAGCTATGCCACAGTCAGTGTGTTGAACACGGAGGTACAGAATTGAGGGGAGTGCTGCCGACAGGTTGGGCTCAGGGTGGGTGAGAACAGAGCATTATCTGCTCTCGTTCAGACAGGGAGATGACACCAGGAGGCTAATAGGGGGTTTTAAAGGGACTTACAGCCCTCAGTGCTCTGAGCATCCCTTCCTTCATTACCATACGAGGAAACGCAGAGCTGCTGTGCGTTCACAATGGCTGAGCCCATCATGCTTTCCCCTTTTCAGTCCCTCTCCTCCCTTTTCAGAGCTGATGTTAGGAATTGGGGAGCCATTGGTGCCAGAAAGCAACAAGCCCCCCCAGCCCAGCTGGCCCAGTGTTTCTCCAGGCAGGCGGACAGAGCTGGTGCCATTGAAACAGGCCCAAGTGCACAGCGTTGGGATGGGATGGTGGTCCAGACGCCTCCAGTGACCATCTGGTCATGCAGGCTGGTCTGCTACTTGGATGGTACAACATCTCCTTGCTCTGCAATACGAACCAGGGATGGGGATGCTAATTGGTTTAATTGAATTTCATTGAAAGCTCTGAATGCTGAGCCGTGGGCATTGGCAAATCCCTTCAGCCTAGGTGTGTGGTGGTTTGTGATATCCGAGGTGGGAAACACAGGATGTGTAGGAGGAAGGGCGGATGGAGCTCTGGGCAGAGGGGAGATGGGGCTGCTGCCTCTGAGCTCTGTGAGCAAAGGGAGGGGACTTCGGTGCTCTTGATGGGGCTGGCATCCCATCAGCCTGTTGCTTGATTGTAAAGAAGTTCATTCTCATCTCCTGTGTTATTCATGTTTACGCACGTGTATGCGTGACATTTTAGTTACAGGAAAAAGTAAAGCGATGTCCAAGTGACGGCCGTGGATTTAGATAGGAAATGTTATCTGCTGTACTGTAGTGGCACCCCATAATTCTCATCTGGATCCGCACAGCAGCTCCTACAAAAATATGGACACGGAACAAAACGGGCGTTTCAGAGCATCCAATGCAATGAGAGTGGAAAAACTACAGAGCTACTTCTGGGCTTGTTTTCATCAGGAAGGATAACCTGAAAGGTGTCAGGTTTTCATGCCAAAAACAAAATGTATGAGTCCGTCTCTCTTTTTCTTTTCTTGATTGATTATTTTATTATTTTTTTTGGTATGACCTTTTTTATGTTTTTCCTAGTGGAAACAATGACACAGGAAACAACCTTGCAGCAAAGTTATCTGCTAAGGGAACAGCCAAAAGTGACCTCCTGCATAAGTGACAGAGTCAGAACCGATTGTACGACAAACCGTTCCCAGGTGACCGCAGGCTGTTAATCAATCCCAAATGATATTGGTGGTCATTAACACGCTCGTGGGGGCTGTGGTGTGAGACACACGTTGTGTTCCCCAGGATCCACGGTGTCCTTCACGTTTCTCCCCTTCCTTGTCGTTTTCTGCCACTCTTGTTAAGGGAAGTGTTTTGGGTTATATTTTTCCATACGCTTTTCTCTTGTTTGAAGTAGGAGAGACGCAGTGGCACGCGGCCTTGATTTCCCATTGATTTTGCTTTATGCAGGTTCCTCGTGAAGGGCTTCATTGAGACCGCAAGAAACAGGGCCACGCATTTTTTGGGAGAGGCGTGTTGAATTTGGAGGGCTCCTGAAGGTTGGGGCCAATGAGGTTTGGTGTTAAGTCGATCCCCCACCAGCAGGATGATGGGTAGAGAGGTGGTGTGTAGTTGGATTGGGTGCGGTGGTGGTTCGTAGGTTGGATTGGTGGCTTGATAAGAACAAGAACTGGGGGCAACTGCTTAAATGAAAGATAGTTGTTATCCACAGTGCTTGGCAGGAGCTTAGCGTCAGGTCTCGGCACAACTTATTGGCATTAAGCCCTGTTCGAAGAGCTGGAGCAGCACACGGATGTCTCATTGACCTCTCCACCCAGCGGTTAATCCATCCTGAAGCCACGGTGAGCCGTGAGACACCCTGCTGCTCACACACTCAATAACCCTCAAGATCCCTGCAAGGCCCATTGACTGATTGGTACCCAGACGATACGCCTCTGAGATCATGGGTTTGTGGGGTCAAAAAGTGGTCAGGTGGATGTTCTCCAGCATGCAAAACGTCCTCCACCATCACCAAGGGCAGATGCTGCAGGATATGTGTTCCATGCTGTGATGTCCCTGGGGAGGGGCCATGTGCCAGGGCTGCCTGTGCTTCTCCAGGGTGCGGGCTGCTGTCAGGAGGCCTCACAAATGGTCTTCCTGCATGCTGCTGCACATGTTAATTGGACTTGACAGATGATAATGAAGAAGAGGCTGTGGCTGAGAAGGGGTAGGAGGAATGTCATAACTCTCAGGAGGAAGAGAAAACAGACAAGTCCAAATGTCCAGAAGTTACGCAAGGTAATTCGAGACATTAATCTTTGCTATTTCTGGTGCTGGGGCTGATAGCTACAGGGGAAGATCAGTGACTGTAAGGTGGGCAGCCTACAAAGGTGATGTTCCTTGTGGCTTGGTTTTGCTGTTTAACCCGTTTATGATAATGAATTTTTTAGTGGGGGATCCACCACTGTTGCAGCAGTGTTTGGAGGGGCTGCTTGATGAGGGTCCATTGCTAATTATTCCTTGCAAGTGAGGATGGGGAGAGGGGGGCTTGGTGGATGCTGTGTCTTTATGCAGACCTCGATAGCAGGACAGAATGTATCTCCTGGCTCTGTGCCCATGAACTTCTCTTTGAACAGGGCTTAATGACAATAAGCTCCTCTCACTGCTGGCAGATGGTGAATGGGGTCCTGCCCCACGTGCCACCAGGGCTATAGGCTGTTCCAAAGGGACCTGAGCAATAGGTGCACGCTTGGTTGGCCTGCGACTGTGTAATGAAAAGAGCAGCCTTGTTTATCGTCATCAAATCAGATGAAAGTGGCGTCTGGCAATTGCGTTTGTAGTGTGCTCAAAGGAGGATGCTGTGTGCCAGAGGCAACGTTTCCCCGCGCTCAGAGCCTGCCCAAGGACCAACTCTGTGAGCTGCACCCAGGATTAGCGCACAATAACCTCGTGGCAAAGTCATCCTGTGATCCTTCCTACGGGGCTCCCGGGAGCGCAGCCGTCCTCCCAGCACATCTCCTTCAGATGTGCGTTTCCTGATGGTGGGCTCTCCTGTTTCTCTTGTAATTGCCAGCAAACTGCCTGCGAAAGAGCTGAGATGCTTCTCCCTGCCTGGCAGGAGCGCAACACCCACTGATGAGTCAGGGAAGGAAGAGCTCCCGCTTTGCAGTGCAGGATAGTGGGAAAGGGATGGGAGAAAACAGGGAGGGAGAGCTGCCAGAGAGTTGTGGGATAAATGACATTTGTTTAAAGACACATTAGAAGATTAATGATGGGAGTTAAAGTATAAAAGCAACAGGGCCTAAGTGTAGTATTAATGGAACCCATTTTCTTTGCCATCTCCTGCAGGAACTCTTGGGAAATACAGAGGGGGGAAAAAATCACTTTACAGTAATAACTGTTATTTATAGAAGAGAACAACATTGGATGTATCAAAATGTGAGGTTTCAAGGTAATAACTGGACCCTCACAATCGTTGTTATCCGTTTAAAAGGCAATTTCTGGGATAGCGAATAGATGGAGGAAATAGCTCCAATCCTGCAGCTGGTTGTAAATGAGGTTTGTTTTATTATTATTGTTATTAGTCAGTTCCCAATCTGGTCAGATTGTGTAAAGAAAAACAGGAAAAGGCTGGGAGAGCTGAAGGGACCGATCATCATTCTTGCAGGATTGGATGGGCCCATTGGATGGGCTCATTGGTGGATGTGTCATGTGGGTCCCGTCACGGCATCATTGATTCACAGTGGGGAGGAGGGCGTCAGTTGTGGTTACTGTAGAGTTTCACCAGGTGAAGTTTTGCCCTGGGTTTCATTAGGATTGGGGTTTTCCCTTCAGCTCTGCCCCTGTTCCAGGCCATGCCCAGCCCTGCTGATGTCGAGATGTTGTGTAGGGTTCAGCTCTTCTTAGAAGTAGGAGGATTTAATGATCTGAACCATGACTTGATTTAATTAATCAACATGAATGTTGCTTATTTATAACATAAACCACAGCCTATGGATAACTCAGTTGTTTAATTAAGCTTATCACTGGGAACCTGATCCAGCTCCTTGCTGCGTTAATGTAAGTAATTCAGTACCCTCTCTAAGAAGCATCATAACAAACTGCAGGGGATGTAATTCACTCTGCTTTACAAGACGAGAGTGGCTGGTGCTGGTGCGTCTCATCCATGACCCACTGTTGGGTGGTGATATCCTTCTGCTCCTTCGTTAGCGTGGGGCTGCTTCCATCACATCTGGTGGGAACCTGGGCAGCCTTGCCGTTGGGTTTCTATCACCTTCCTCACCAAGAATTGCTGGGTCTGGTTTGATTCAGCCTGTGCAGCTCTGCTTTATCTTTGCCTTTTGAATTCCTTCCTTTCTCTTCACCCTTTCCTGCTTCTGTGCATCGTATTTAAAACTTCTCCGTGTTGCACAGATGCAGGGGAATCTGTAATGAGCTCCCAAGCCAAAAGCAGAAGATGTTTGCCTAAAAGTTGTTCTTTTCCTACAGCTGAAGAGTGCTGTATAGAAACCTCAGAGATTCTTTGTGGTACACTGAGTAATGTTTAAGGATATTGTGGTTATTTCCTGTTGCGGTTCTCCAGGCAGCTCTTGTCACCCCACGTAAGGTCTCCAGCAGGGATTTAGTGTGCACTGCCCCAGGCTCAGAAACCTCAGGTCTCTGTAGGTCTCAACAAGTCATCTAGCAACAAAGTGGAGCTGCTTTTTTTTCCAAATGAGAGCATCCACGTGAGAGTTAAATGCACTGTAACTGATGCATGTTACCTGAAGATCTCTGTTTGTTTGAACCTCCTGCGTATCCATGTGCTTCTTGGCCTCTTCAAAGCATGCCCGGCTGTGGTTGTTGACTTTGTTGGGGTATCCTGAGTCAGTGGGCACAGGTGCTGATGTGGGGTCAGGCAGGAGATGCTGTGCATGAGCGAAAAGAGCAAAACCAGTTTTGCATTAACACATCATCATTTTCTTTGCAAGCAAATATTAGATGTAGCAGCAGTTTGCTCTTAAGAGGGATGCAAAGGGAGGGAAAGCTGTCAGAGTACACGGAAAGAGAATCCCTGTCTGGTTCTCCTATCCAGAAGCCGGGGGGGAAAATGCACTGAGCAGAGCACACCAGAGGGGAAAGGCAGGAAGACATTAAAGTAACCTATTAAATTGGTGAGGGCTGAGTGGCAAAAAAAAATAAATAAATAAGAGTCTGTGTAGATTGATGGAAATTGGATCTGAAGGGCTTCCACATCTGGTGTGGCAGCTCTTTAGCATCTCATTTCGCTGTGACTCAGCAGGAAAAGTTGTTTTTTCGACAGTAAAACAAAGAGATGAAAACTCTCCTGAAGGGCTCCAGTGTCGTGTTGTAATTGGATTGAGCTCTTCCATGGAGCTTAATGCATCTGGGCCGTCTGAAGTCGGGGCGAGGTCTCCAGCGCTGCCTTTTCCCACTATTGCTCGTTTCTGTAATCATCTCCTGCTTGTAGGCTGCACTCTTCCTTGCTCGTCTGCACACTGACATCTGGGCAGTGTGTGTCGTCCATCCAGGCTGAGGCTGGCCCCTGACCCTGCTCCTTATCTTCACACGTCCCTCTTAATGTGCCACTTCTCCTGGAGCTCCCAGACACTCCGCTAACAGCGCTCACTTGGCTGTAGCGATGCATTTGGATGCCTGTGCATCGAAGCAGAAGTGCCAAGTTGCGGTGGCACTAAATAAAAAGGTGCTAGAGAAGAGCTTCTGAAGTCTTCTGGCATATTAACTGTGATTATTTGCCGTGTGGTCTTGCAAAACCTTGGGGAGACACTTTATCTCTTGGTGCCTCTGTTCTCCATCCATCACAAGAGAATGAAAGTCATTGCACCCATCATTTGTCTGTCTGCTGTCTTTAAAGGCGCTGTCATGTCTGATATCTGCACCCAGCGTGGTGGGTCCTTGTCCTTGGATGTACGTCTTAGAGATTTGTAACAGCAGCAGTGGGTAATGGTTTGTAACAGGAGTAGAACTGGTGCAAAATATCCACGAGCTCTCCATAGTGGTGAAAGCAAAACCCCACATCTCTCAGCTAGTGCAGTTTTTTTCCAGTTCTCGCTTTGACGTTGGGGTTCCATCCAAGGCTGTTTGCTGTCCCTGTGTATGCTGTTAATTAGTGTTAATCAGCTGGCTGGGCGAGTCCGGGGCTAAGGCTGGCACTTTTGTGCTCCAGCATTGGGTCTGAGCTGTGCATCCTCTGCAGTGCACTCATGTTTGCCAACTGGGGAGAAATCAGAAAGCGTTGCCAAAACCCAGCATCCTACAAATGAGGGAGATGCAGAAGAAAGAGACAGTACAAAGATCCCAGGAAGGGTTAAGAGGAGAATACTCATGAATTTCATATCCCACTGCTATGAATGCAAATCCATTGGCTTTAGAGGGGCCTCAAAGCCCTCTCGTCCCAAAGCATGCTGGAGATTGGAGAAATGGCTCAATCTGCAACAGCAGCAAAGTGTCAGTGTTGGAAATGTTGCTCTCCTTCCGTCACTGTCAATCAGTAAATCCCAGAGTGCTGCAGAGCTGTGTGCACTCTGGAATAGCCTTGGCTGCCACTGAAATACAGCCATCCCCAGGACGGAGCCCTGTGATGATCTGTCTGTGGGTACAGGACATGCTTTATGGTGTGTGTGTGTGTGACTGGGAAAGCGTCCTGTGTCATTGGGGGGTCTGCAGCCTCTGTCCCACAGAGCCCCATGGCCACATCGTGCGTTGCCATCTCTCTGTGATGATAGCCGTAAATCCGGGTGGATTTTTCCCATTTGTTTGTTGGATTTATTATTATTATTTTCTTTATATATTTAAGCTTAGGGTTTTCCACATTGTTTCTTCTTTTGTCATTCGTTTTGTTCGCCTGGCAGTGGCACCTGGGGGTTGTGTGGTTGTTTTTCTTGTATTGATGCTCTCCACTGACTTAATTAAGATCTTTCTCCTTTCCTGGGCTTGCTGAGCATGCTGGCCCCACCAGGGCTTCCCATTGCTCTCCTCTTGAAAACCACAGCTGCTGCTGGTCACTGGGGACCACAGAAATGGGATGAAATTCTTCTTCTTGAAGCAGAACTCAGCTTGGCGTTAGTGAAGCAGAAGACAGGCAGAAAACCACGTTCCAAACGTCAGTGGTTTGGGGCTGGTTTCCTAAGGCAAAAAGATGTAGGCACTACTAGCAATTGCGTGTGGGTATGGGGAAGTGTCCATCCAGGAGCTGGAATTCTGTGGCAGACTGCAGTCTGGTTGGATGGATGTGGGGGAAACAGGCGCCCATGGAGGTTGGAGCCCATCTTAGTGGTTCTTCCACCTGACCCACCCACAGCCTCCAGCATCCCACTCCCCCACGGCCCCGACCGTTCATCTCCTGCCCCAGCCTCACCCATGCCTCAGGAAGGTGAAATCAGTCATCTTTACTTCTCCCTGCTTTTTTCTCCTCGTTCTTGCGAAGTCTCTTGTCAGGCTTTTTGAGGGATTAAATAGGACTTAGCAGGGCAGAAAGAGGTGATTGGAATCCGCAGCTCAGGACTTTATCCACAGCTGCACGTGCCTCCAACCTGACTCTGCAGAAACCAGCAGGAGCTCTGGGTGCTTTGCCAGGAGCTCAGTTTGCTGCCGTGCTCCCGTGTGAGAGGAGAGCTTCCCATCTGGATATGGCATTTCTGTTTTGTCCCCATCCCATCCTCATCCCTCTGCCTCTGTCTCTTCAATAAAGTGCAGAAGGAGAGGAGAACCACTCTGGGAGGGACGGTGCCTGCTGGGATAGAAAGCAGGCTGTCCCCACACTGGGGAAGGAAAAGAGAGCAGCATCTGTCTTGCAGGAAGCTGCCGTCCTACAGAATGCCATTCTGATATTGTGTACACAAAGCAATTATTAAAGAAGAGAATGGAGGCTGCATTTCAAGCAGGAGGAACTAAAGCCCTGAGCTGTTTTTATCACGTCTCCCTTCCCCATCTCTCCTGAATTCACTCTCTCTGGATAGCAGAAATGAGAGGGAAGCTCCATTTAAATGCAGATTTCCACTGTTGGCCAAGAGCAATAAGTAGCCCTCTGCTCCCCTGATCAGACAGACGTTATCAGGTCCCTTTGTCTGTGAAGGAGAGAGTTTATGTTTTGAGTTTTCCTTATTCCTCAATGAGATCCCCCTTCCATTCGGGGACAGTGTATTGTCGACTCCTGATTTTGTTTTTAAGCAGCACTTCAGAGCTGATAACAGAACCACAACCCACCCATTCCTCTGCTGGAGCTGAGCTTGGCACCCCATGATGGGGAATCTGCACGTTTCTTATCGCTCCCTGTAGCGGCAGCCTCAAGGGTTGGTTCTGAGTGCAGCAAAAGGTGGCCATTCTGCAGCTGTCAGTGGTCAGTTTGGGTCTGGAGGTTCGAGGGTTTGGGACTGGGCTGGGTGTGTGTCTGGCTGATGGGAATGGAATATGGCGAGGTTGAGGTCTGTGCTTGCAGTAACAAGTAGGAGAGACCGGGGGTGTGATTTTAACCTGTCAGAGGAGAGACCTGAGAAATTCTGCAGATGACTTTGTGGCTTTTTGCCTCGGAGGGACAGGCTGTGGGCTGTGTGTGCCAAGCCAGGGCTCTGCTAAGCCTACACCAGAGTGAGGATGCAGCTGTGTTTCTGAGCATTGCTGTACATCTTAAAGCATCTGAGGAAACGTAACAGCGCTTAATGAAGTTAACAGGGAAAGGTCAGCTGAGCTCAGGTTGCTGTGGCAGCGCACAAAGCACCCCGTAACATCTGCCCTGTGGTGCTGCTACCTGAATGCTGCTTCGTGGGGTGGTGGTGGGCGATGGATGGAGCGGTGCTGCGCTGGGGAGCTGCGTGGCCGTGGGGGAAGGAGGCTCTGTGCTCCTGTAGCACTGCTTGAGAGCCAGCTGAGGGGGCAAGAGTTGGATCTGGGTGTTTGTGAGCCGGCTGCTGCATCTAATAGGGCAAGCTGCTGTGTCAGAGCCCGGCTGCAGAAGACAGCTGTCTGCATCGCTGAGAGCACCGCTGGCAGCACTGCCTGTCCGCCGTCAGCTCTGTGCTGAGGAGTGGGGCTGAGCTGCTCAGCAAAATGCGTGTCCTTCATCCTCCTGGAGAGAATCCCTACGGCAAGAGGAGGGATCCCATTGGCCTCTCATCGTGCTGTGCTCTGCTGAAGGGCAGCAAGAGAGCTGCAGCCCAGTGCCGTTCCCACCCAGCAGGGCAGCCAGGCATGCCCGTGCTGTGGGGTTAAGGAATTGCATCACTGCTTCATGCCCCCTGAGCAGTGCTCTGCTGTCCATGTGCCCCTGAGGGCTGGGGACAGGGCAGGTGAGCGGTGGGAGAGGTGATGGAGCTGCTCTCAGAGGGCACCACCTGTGTGTATCTGCACCCAGTAATGCCTTCCTTGTTCTCATTCTTGTTCAGTCCTTCACTTGGGGTGTTTAATTTGAAATCTGTGCTTGATGGGGTTTATAATTGAGAAGTCGCTTGTGCTCGAATCCCGAGCTACTGTAACCTGGCTACTTTCAGTGCCTGTCCAAAGCAATGAACTCTTCTGTCTATAGCCTCTAGGTTAGGTGTAAGGAAAACCTGGGCATGTGGTCTAGAATAGGAGTTGTTACTATAACAAGGAAGCTTATCCATCAGGATTGGAACATCCCATGGGATAAGACATCTCCAGCCATCTCCTCCCAGGAGATCTCAGCGCCTCTCTCCCCACTGTCCCCACCTGGCTCTGCTTCTCCATCCCTGTGGGATCCCACCACCCTCATCAGGCGTCCATCGCCATCCCCTCTGCTCCCCCCATCCCTCCCCCATCCTCCCAATATTTCCCCATCATTCATCGGGAAGGCAGTCGAGATTTGGAGATGTTATTGTGACGGGGAACAGAGAAGTGATTTTTGAGGCCAACAAAGTTCAAAGACTTCGCTGTAAGTTTTCAGGATTAAAGACGTACTCAATGCCGCTTCCCATATTTAATAGACAGGAATAGATGAAAGGGAATTTATGTAAAGATTTTCGTTCATACTTAATGATGCCGCTATTAGATGTGCTGCGTCCCAAGACATGAAGTTTTAAAAGCAACCTTTTTCAAACTTTAAACGACCTTTTCCGTCTGCGAGGTCTAATGCATAAAGATTAGCTCCATCTCATTCCCCAGTCCATCCTGGGGACCGGTTTAAGGTTTAGTTAATGCTAACCAGGCTCCCGAGTTCTGTCGTGGGGTCGGTGGCTCGGGGTGGTGCTACCATCCGTGGTGGCATTGTGGGATTTGCTCCCAACATGAGCTGCAAAGCTCAGATCCAATCAGAATTGAACAGGTCGGGTGGGTTTTTGGGGTTTTTTTTCAGCTTTGAAGGAATTTTCCATATTTCCAAAAGGAAAACTGAAAAAAAAACCCACCCCACCTCACAACCCACCAACAACCACACACCCTGAATAGAGACATCATATCGTCGTGCAAACATTTGTGCTTCGGTGACCTGAGGAAATTATTTGAAACGCTTCGCTTTCGACTCTTTCAATGTTAAAACACAGTTAACTATGCATTAGTTGAAGCAAGCTTTGGAAACTGGTGATTGAAACGCGAGCTTGGAGGCGTTGTCCGGCGTTGTGATTTCTGAGCCTCTAAAGTGCAGAATAATGAGTGTGAGAGCGCTGACGCCGCTCCCCTCCGTTCTGCTGGGTCAGCTCCTGGCAGCTGGAGGCATTGCGATGCTCGGCAGCACGAGAGCTTTGCTTTACCCTTTCCTGGAAAGCAAGCTGCTTGCTGGGGCACCTTCCTTTCCCAACGTCTTTGTAATTAGAAGTGGTCGCCGACCGTATCAACATCTGAAATCTGGCCATCCGTGTTCCCGGCCTCAGAGGAAAAGCACAACCTTTCTCTCTGTGTAATGAGACCGAGATTAACGGCCCCGGCTTTGCAGATAGTGGTGGTGCTATGTGGTGCTCACCCAGACATCTGCACGCCTTCCACAAGAAGCATTGCTGCATCCTTTCTTGGCTCTTAGTTCGGCCCTCTTCCCATAAAGCAGGGAGAAAGGCGTTGGGCTGCAGTTGGGTTGCTGTGGGCCTCACCAGCGTTGTTGGTACCCGGCGGTCGTCCATGTGGTTTATTTTCTGGTGCAGAAGGGTGAATTTCTTAGCTGTCCCTTAAGCCGTCTGGATAACAGGACTGCTCAGGCGCCATCCTGGAGTCCAGGTACGTCTGTCCCCACAAGGCAGATAGTTTTCCTTTTACCTATGGCTGTGCTGCAGTCCCTCCTGCATTTTCTAATGAGCTCTGCGTGCTCCCGAGTTTGAAAAATGCAGAAAAAGAAGGGTAAGAAGAGAAGGGGGAGAAAACAGCACGCTGGTGCGTTTCAAGGCGTTAATGAGCACGCGGACCAGCAGAGCCCCACTAATCCGTGCTTTGTTCACCTGCACTGCTCAGGCACTTCTGAATGGCATTTACTCCCTTTGGAGTGATGATAGGAAGGGGACGTGACCGTGGGTGTCTTTCTAACACCCCCAGCACAGCCCGTAGGGAAAAACAGTGCCCTGGAGGAGACCCCTCCGTACCCGGAGCTGTGGGGGCAGTGCCAGCGCTGCGATTTACGCTCAGCTCCGATCGCTTTTTGCCTTCCGTCACGGAAATAAAAATAATCCCACTCTCCCATCTCCCTCTGCCTAACGCAGCTTTCAGTGGGTGGGCCCGGGAGCTGAGTTCAGGAGTCGAGTGCTTTCTGTTTGAAAAATATTTGTCCCTTCCCACCCACGGCTGCCCACGTGCTTCCCGAAATACTCCTGCTATGAGCGCCAATTTCGGCACCGTACCAACGCTTCCTCATGAATAAAGCGAGGCTGTTTGGGGATGTTGTTTCGTTATTTGTCTGCTGGGATGGGGGGCAGCACTCCGGTGAGTGAGCTGCAGGGCGCAGCTGGGTGCTGTGCTCTGGGAGGGCTGCAGCATGGGCAGCACGACGTGAGTAGCACAGCGCTGCTGCAGACTTCACACCCACGTGTCTGGCGAGAGCTGGAGGTGGGCGAAGCTGCAGGAGGGAGGATGTGGCGGGAGCACAGTGCTGCTGCAGTGCGGGGTTGGGGGGGGTGATGGGATGTGGGGTGCCTAACTGCTGTGCTCTGCCCCCACAGCCGCCATCCTGGATGACCCCATGGAGTGCAGCCGGGGGGAGCGGCTCTCCATCACCCTGGCCAAAAACCGCATCAACCGTGCGCCGGAGCGCCTGGGGAAGGCCAAGGTGGAGGTGGATATCTTTGAGCTGCTGCGGGACAGCGAGTATGAGACGGCAGAAACCAGTGAGTACCCTGCAGGGCTGCTCCTGCCCCATGGGGCTCTGCCACCCACTGTGCGCTGCACGGGCTGCAGGGCATCGTTATGCTGTAGGCTTGGAGCCAGGTCCCCCACCAGCATTGCCATCGCTTGGCTCAGCAGCCTGGGACGAGTTATTTTCTTTAATCCATGTGTCAATAAGCAGAAGCAATGATACAGGAGGTGATGCTCCTTGATGGCGTGCAAATAAGAGACTCTGGGCAAGTTCCGTGCAATTAAGTTATTTTTAAAGCCCTGCGGAACGCCGTGTGTCAGCTAACATGATGGCTTTCTCAGTGCTGTAGATTGGCAGTGGATTTGTTTATACAAAATGGAATTTTCAAGCGGTGTTTGAAGTCCCATGGATTGAAAAGAGCTATTTCTGAATAGCAGCTGCCTCCCGTGTTGCATTAACTTCCCTCCATGCAAGCACGTCACTGTGGTCGGCGATCCCAGTGATGCCCGATGCGTTAACAGCACAATGATGAGTAAAGCATTCTCGATGGGCCCCATCCCACAGAGCAACAGGGAGTAACAGAAGCCACGGGGATGTGTACTAGCTTCTTCCTTAAGAGGGAAAAATGCTTTGGGATATGATAACTTCCTTTTAGGATCAGTTGTGAGACAACATTGAGTTCAGAGGAGGGCTATGTATTTTTTAATTACCAGTGGTCTTGGAAAAGCCGGAGGAATCATTTAAATAACGGGGATTTTAGATGTGTTTCCCTGCAGCTCTTGGTTCCAGGGCTGTGTAACCCGCAGAGCATCCCGGGAAGGCTGCGCTTCCATTTCCTCAATTAGTGTTTGCATTATTTATAGACGCGTTTGGTTAATAAAGTGCATTTCAGCAAGTACCTGTGTGCCTATTTATAGAGCCCGCAAGGCAGCCTGGATGGAACCGCCACGTGCAGCACTGCTTATAACAAGCAGACCTCCATCCTTTCAGATCCCTCATCTCTTTGTGTCGGTTTCCCATCTGCTCAAATCAGCACAAACCCCGACTCGCTGCTGGATCACCTGTAGGATTGCAGGAGGGATGGGGACAGTCTGTGTTTCCTAGGGTGTCTCCAGTTTGCCCCCAAAGCCATCCCAGCACGCCGCTAGGAGAGCAGTGAGCTGCCAGCTTGCCATACCCCGCTGTGCCTTTGAAGGAGTCCATTCTTTTCCCTTTCTTGCTTGTCATCTTGGCTGAGGGATTGCAGGAAGCAGCAGCCAGATTGCTTTGTGCCATCGCTCAGGGATTGCTCTGTCGGAGTGTTTTTCAAGCAGAAGAATACCCATTTGCTGAGGGGAGGTATTCTGCAAGAAATGGTTGTTTGCAGTGAGCGTGGTGCTTGGGGAGAAGGTGGATAATGGGATAAACGAGGAAGAGACCATTTCCCATTTTGAATTTCCACCTCGGGGTGATTTTCTTTGTTTTCTTTACTTTGATTAAAGAGTATAAGGAGTAGAAAGTGGAGCAAAATGATTTGATTTTGGCGAAGTGAGGACTTGCAGAATTTGGCAATTTGTTATTTGCCTTTCCTTCAGAGGGAAAAACATCTTGGAGCGTTTCTTACAAAAAGAAAAGTCTGGATTCTGTGTGACTCTGCTATGAATGCCACAGGAGTTACTCCTGATTTATACTGCTGGTGGAGGACAGTCCCTTCCCTTAGCGGAGATTTCAGGACTTCCATAGCTCTCCAATATCCGACCTCACAGCTTTAACGTGCCGCTGATGTTTGCTAGCACACGTCATGTTAATAAAAGCAGTTTAGATGTTTTAACCTACGGCTGCGGAGCAGTTAGACAGCTGTTTAATCATACTGTTCTCCAACCTCACACCCTTTGAGCTCACCCCTGACTATTGCAGCCTGTGTGCGTTGCTGACCACTCCAGGAGCGATGCTATGACGTCCCATCAGTGATCCTGTGTGCAATTAGGGCTGTGAGAAAGGCTTTTAGCGTAGCACTGAGCCATTTCCCTTCCCTGTTCTCCCCGGACTGACTCAGTGCATCTCACTGTGAGGGACTGCAGCATCACGCTCCCTGCAGCAGGTACAGCATGAGTCAGTCTTAATCGCATTCATGCATGGTTTGCTATTTCAGCTTTAGATGTGAATGAAGACAAACACTGACTGTTCCCATAAGTGACATCTGTAAAGTCCTCTGTTTTGAAATGAGTTTGTAGTGAAAGCTGTTTTCCCATTAGAAGCGAGGCTTGCATTCAGTCTGTGTTTGACGTTTCAGCTCCTTTTATGGAGACCCAGACCAGCTCATTAAACGTGTCCTTATCTAAAACACCCTATTGCTTTCAGTGCCCAGGGAGGGCAGCCAGCATTTGTCTTTTAAGCATCATTCTGTTGTTCATCCAAACATCTTCATGGTCAGACTTGATGGTCTTCAGTGATCTTTTCCAATGATTCTATGACCTCAGGGGCAGGTCAGCAGTCAGCGAGCAACCAGGTGGTTCTTAGTTTCTATGTATTCACACCAGTGTTTCCAAGTCCACCCAGTGATGCTGGCCCAGATGTGCTGATCCCAACAGTTGTGTGATCCTTTTGGATTTCACCTTTAAGCTGTTTCTAGCTGTGGGCCTGGTTGCAGGTTGCTGGTAGGACACATGAAGGGTGCTCCACAGCATTGCCTGTTTATGCAGTCGGCATTTTTCTTATGAGAAGCCCATCCTGGCCATTCATGATCCTCTGATATGTTTTGCAATCACGGAAATGTTGAGGTAATTGCGCGCCTTCCCTGCTCGTTTATTCTCAATTAGAAGCAGAAGTCTCTACGTGCCATTGCGAGCCCCTGGATCAGTGCAGGGAGGGAGATGCTGTGCTCTGCACACAGCCAGGATTTGTGCAGGGAGGCTTTGGGTAAATGCTTCCAGAGTGCCCTGAACCCCCAGAGGTTGCTGTGATGAAATGGGTGTGTGTGCACTTGTTGATCTTTGACCGTGGAAAAGCACAAGAAAAATGAGTAAATCACCCACGTGGATGGCGTTCAGCTTTCACATGCACAAGAAGTCGCCTTGGTGCCCAGTGTTCGTTGGGGTTTTGAGTTGTTTGATCCATGAAGGCCAGGCAGGATCTTGGATGGATGTGTCTGAGTGCCGCAAGGCAGCGGGGTTCTGCCTTGTCTCCTTGGGGAGGCTAACAGCATCGGATGATGTTTGAAATGGGGAATGTGTTTGTATTACAAGAGCTCTCCCAGCAGGGCCCAGGCCCTTGCCTTGGGCATCTCCGCTTTGTTTCCATTCATTTCCCTTAATTCCACTGAACGCCTCAGCCTCAGAGGGCAGAGTGGGCTCTTTTTCTTCTGGCAGTTGTTGCAACTCCGTTGCCATGGCTACTTAACCTGATTTTTGTTCTCAATGGGCAAAATGAGAAGAGGAGCACTCGCCAAACTTTGTCCTGCACTCACAACCAAATCCACCCCGGGACTCTTGCCCTGATGACCTGTGGTTGAGCAGCACTCATCCATCCCCTTCTGCCCAAGCACTGAATTGCAGAGCACCCAATGGGGCTGTCCGTGTTGCTGAGACAGCATGCAGGGCTTGCAGGTTGCCAGGGCTCTCATCTGAAAGGATCTTCTTGAAGAGGGATAAGTGCCCATAAAATTTTAAGCAGGGAGAAAAAGTGAGTGCTGCGTTCCTTTGAAGATGCCACAGAAATATATTGTCTGTGTGCTGCAAGAGATTGAGATGGTAGAGGGGGAGAGAGCACGGGGGGAAGGAAAACCCCAGAGGAGATGTCTGTATGTCATTGGCACTTTCTGTAAGAAGTCAGGGCAGTGGTGCCCCATCCCTGGAGACACCCACAGTCAGGGGATGGGGCTCCGAGCACTTGATGGAGCTGTGGGTGTCCCTGTTCATTGCAGGGAGTGGGACCAGGCAGCCTTTAGGAGTCACTTCCAGTCCATTCTGCGATTCTGTGAAAAGTCCCCAGAGGGACAAATGAAATCCTCAGCTTGTGGCTCTGTATCCCAGCCATGAGGACTTCTGACATGTAATGCCACCTCAATGATCCGATCTCCTGCAGGAAACAGCTGCAGGTGTTCTCTTGCTGAGCGCTGTGCTCAGCCTCGTAGCTCCCTGGTTCAGAAAATCCTGAGCACATGATGAGCTCTCATCTCACATCTCATCACACAAATCTCTTGATTTAGAGACCTGAAGTTGATAGAAAACCTGCTCTGTTCTGTAGCGTAGCAGTCCTGGTGATAAATTCCCTTGGCTACAAAACACATGTCCTGGTTTGAAGTTTCCCAGCTGCTTTTCCCAGCTGTTGAACCTAGCTAACTTTCTACAGCCAACACAAAATCTTGTCCAGCATGTCAGCCCAGAGGGAGGACTGCACCGAGGCGGACCAGCAGCGCAATACTGAGGAAGCAGTATCTTCAAAATCTCAGCTTTTAGAGACATTGGTTTAGCTTTTATAGATAAAGGTGCTGCCAAGCACTCCCGAAGCTGCGTTTCTGAGTGATGCAGTGGTAGGGATTGCAGCTGGGGTAGTTGGGGGAATGCCATTCAGCTGAATTTGTGCAGGGAATTAAAAGGACAAAAGGTTGCGGTTTAACCCGGGAAGCTTGAGGAAAGAGATTTAACTTCTTCATTTTGTCAGGGCCTTTTTATTGTTCTGCTAACCTTGGTGGCGTGGAGCCAGAAGATTAACTGCTGCTAGAAAAAAAAAACAGAAATGAAAAACAGTAATGTGATTCCTTATTATTACCACTGAGCTCTGCAGAAGATGAGGGAAGAAATTCAGACAAGTTTGTTTGCTGCTGGATGATGCTTTGTAGCTGGGTCACTGCTGCATTTAGTGCCTTCCATAAACTTTGCTTAGCATCGTCCTTGGATTGTAATAGGTGGGGCTGGAAAAGGAAAGTTCTGAGAGAGAGACCCTTGTTCTGAGGCTGGAGATGAGGATATGGGACATGGAGGGGGCTGATATGGGGTATGGAGATGCTGGGGAAGGATGGTGTCACGGGCTGGGTGTCAGAGGGAGCAGACGGACTTTGGGGAATGTGAATGGCAGGGAATAAGTATATTGCATGTATATTTATAGCAAAGTGAAGCAGGTGCTGCTGGCATCTCTGTTGGAACAGGGCGAATTCTAATGCAATTTCTTCTCTCTGTGCCCACAGTGTGCCAGATCCTTCCCAAAGGGGTGGTGGGTGTCCTGGGGCCTTCCTCCAGCCCGGCCTCCAGCTCCATTATCAGCAATATCTGCGGGGAGAAAGAGGTGAGTGGACGCGTCCCATGTTGGGTGGGTCTGTGCCATACCCCCCTCCTTTCCTTTGTGCACCCCCAAGCCCTCTGCAGCTCCATGTGCCCTCTGTCCCTGGTGCCCCCTGTCCCCATGTCCCTGCAGCAGGGATGCTGCCTGCCTTAGCTGGGGGCAGCGACCTGCCTGCAGCATTCCAGGACATCTCTGGCAGAGGTGCCTTGCTGGAGTCATCTGTTTACTGCAGAGTCCTCCCTGTGATCTGCTGTGCCTCCTAATGATCAGAGCTGACAGCTTGGTTTATCACCTCTTCCCTTATTGCTCGCACTCTTGCAGCTTCTTCTCTTTCCATTTCCTCTCTCATTTCTGCCTTCCTTGTCCTTGCTTTCATCTCTGTCACCTTTTCGTTCAGTTTCCTTCACGTGCAGAGCCAATGTGAGCCGTGTCTCTGCTGACAGGGCTGCAAAGACCCTGGAATCTCTTTGGAAGGCTGCACTCCTCTCTGTTTTCTGCTGCTGCACCGATGCAAGGCATTTGTAGCTGTGTCCAGACTACGTGCCTGATTTAGTATTTTATAAGCCTTGAACTGTCTTACACTGATCCAACTCTGCTCACGGGAGAAGAAATTGAGTTCCCTTCTCATAGTTCATCCCTTTAAAGCCAGATAACATCTGAGCCACTCAGTGAATGCTCTCTGGAGCCTCCAAGCGAGGGGAGTGCCTGAACTGAGTGCTGGAAATAACTTGCATTCACAAATGAGTGCTGTCCTTTGTTCCATGAGAATCAGAAGTGTTGAGGAGATAGAGGAGGTCTGTGAGAGCTGGTGCTCAGGGCTACAGCACGATGAGTCTCTGGAGTGTATTTTGTAGTGCTTCCTGCAGTTAAACGTCCCAGACATGTGCTCCATTCCAGGTAAAGGCAGCTCTGCAGTAACAGATTGCAAGTGTTTTTCCCCTAAAATTCACATTCAAACCGAGTCTCTGATCTAAGTCTCTTTTTCAGAAATGAAAGGTGAGTGCTAGTACACTTCTAAGGTATTTGATTCTTGAGCTTGATCCCAGCTGCCCTCCTAGTGATGTAAACCCACAGAAACTCCCTATGATTTATATCACAGGAGCGTCACTTGGTGCCGTTGTGTTAAATGCAATATAGCAAACAGCCAGAGACACTGTGCTTCCAGACCTCTGCCAGGTGATGGAAAGAGCATCCTGGTTGTGCTGCTGGCGCACCTGCTGGAGGGTGCCTGGCCTGGTGCTCACCTGGAGCTTGTGGGAAAGCTGACAGGTGCACCTGCATTGCATCTCCTGCATTGCCCTTCCAGTCCCTTTCCTTCCAGATTTCATTTCTTCCTGCACAGGGAGGAGTGGCGCAGGGGGCAGAGCCCTGGGGAAAGAGGGGTGGCTCAGGGCTGAGCACAAGGCTGTGCAGAGGTGGTGGCTGTATCCCTGTTAGTGGCTGTTGCTGCAAGCCTCGGGCTCCATCTGGCCCCCAAGAGTGATCAGCAGGCTGGTGCTGGAGCTGCTCTGTCTGCTCTGCTTACGGGAATTTGCTTACAGGCTGCCCCTCTCCCTGCAGCGGAGCCTGGGATGAGGGCTGCAGGGTGAAGTCAAGGCAGAGAGCAGCTTATTACTCTTTAACTTTCCTGTCGCTAACCGAACAGCTTATGCTGTCAATACAGCAACCATCACAACATACTAATGGCCTTTCCCAAGTGGAGAGAGATCAGAGGCACGGGATGATAGTTTCTGGAAGTGCTAATAATGGAAGAAAACAGGACTTGACAGTCCTCTAATGAAACAGAAGCAGATGTTTCCCTTTCTATCTTCAGTTTCTTCCAAATAATTCACTCTGCAAAAGGAAGACACCATTACCCATCGTTGTTTGGCTGAACCCTGGTGCCCAGGTTCCTGCGTTGCAGGGTTGCAGCAGGGCTCGGGGCAGGCAGCATTGTGCTCCTGCTCTGCTTTATTAATGATAAACGTTATTACGGCTCAGGGCCATGGCTCGACTGGAGCTTGTGTGCTGTATGACCACCTGTTGCCTCTCTGCTGATCAAAAAAGCCCAAAGCTTCTGGCTGCCACAGCTGTTCCTCTCTCTCCTGAGCCTTACCAGAGCGGGGTCATCTTGTTCCTCCCTTCATCTTTCCTAATTACCTGGCGGCACATGGGGACTGCAGGCAGAGGTGGATGGGTAGCGCTGCATCCAGCACAGAGCAGCACAGGCTGTACAACTGCCTGACAGCATCCTCCGTATTCACTCAGGCAGCGAGCCCAAAATGAAGGGTGGGCCTGACTACAATTAGTACCCAGACTAATTACATTGAACTCATCCAGAATGGTTTCCTGTGCTGTAATCACAAACCCCATTGCCTTTCTCTGAGTGGCTCAGCAAGACTCTTCCTGATCTACTCCTTCCCGCAGCTTCTTGTTGCTGTGATAATTATTTCCCTCTGCTATTGCACAGATCCCACCCTCCTCTCCTCACTTCAGTGACGCTTCTGCAGTTTTATTGGGATATTTCACTTTCTGCATGCTGTGCGTTTCACACCAAAGGTCCTTTGTGGTAAATTTACTTGTTTTCATTTCTATTCTCTTAATTCTGTTTCCTTCTTCCTCTTCCCTACTTAGGTTCCTCACTTCAGAGTGGCACCGGAAGAGTTCCTGAAGCTGCAGCTCCAGCGCTTCACCACCCTCAACCTCCACCCCAGCAACACCGACATCAGTGTGGCCGTGGCAGGAATCCTCAACTTCTTTAACTGCACCACTGCCTGCCTCATCTGTGCAAAAGCTGAATGTAAGTCGTTCCCAGGATGGGTAGTGGCCCTTCTGCTCCTGGTTGCCTTTTTGTTTCCCTCTGCATGCTCGGTGCTTGCTGCAGAAGGAGTAGGGTAGTTGGTGTGTGGCTGTGCTACATCGCTGCCTGGGGGTTTGTAACGTGGAGCCTCTTTGGGCAGAGCAGCCAAAGCAATGCAGCCCTGCAGGGCAGTCGTCCCACCTTGGTGCCCCACAGAGCTGTTTGTTGGAGGAGGAATGGGGATGGGAAGGAGGCTCGTCTGCCTTCTGTTTGACAATCTGAAGAGTGTTTTGCTTGCACAGATGGGTTTTTGAAATGGAAGGGGGAAAAAAAAAAAAAAAAGGCTTAAGCTTGTTTCTGGAGATTATTTTAGGCAAGCATCACTTTTTGAAATATATCTCTCCCAAACCCACGTGCAGTTGGTGGCCTAAAAGCAGGACTTGATTAATAGTCACTACATTGCACACCCTCTTGGGCTCTGCAGCCATACATCTGCTGGTAATTGTGCATCTGGATGCTGGAGTGTTCACCTCAGTGAGCCCATATTCAGCTCTGCATAACTCTCCTCACATGGCAGGAGCGGGCTCTGCATCCTAGTGCTTGAAGCGTGTGCTAAGCACTTGTAAGGCAGCGTGCGGGCAGGTAGCTGATGTGTAGTACCCCGAACTGCTTTTCTTTTGCTTTCCTGCAGCCAGATTAATCAGCACTAGAGTTAAGCATCCAAACCAGCCTAGAAGAGAGGCTTTGTGAAGGCGCATGGGTCCAGAGAGAGCTCTGGGACACGGGCGGGAGCTCTGCAGTGTCTGGTGGTGGGACTGAGCATGTAGGAAAGGCAGCATCCTTCCTGAACAGGCTTGGGCAAACCTCACCCCACAGCTGTGCCAGTGACACACTGCTGTGGCAGATTCCTGCACAGAGTCAGAAGGAATAACATAGTGTTTGCCTTTTCCTTGTGCTTTATGTACCCTGGGGAGACGACATCCTATGTGTTTGTAAGTCATTAAATTGCCTACAGTGGGCATGCTCAGATCTACCCTAGCGGAGGACCTGACCCAAAATTATGCAATTAAAATAATGCAAATAGTCTCTTACATTGCATTTAGCTAGGACTGAGGCACACCATGCTCTGACTGTTACAGAGTGCAAGAAGGGCATGATTCAGCTTTGTGTAGGAGCACAAGCCCTCATTTTCCCTTAAGGCAAGCATTGGTCCTAAGCACAGCGCTTTAGACAACTAACAGGAGGCACTCAGGGCTTACAGAAGGTTCCCTGGAGACTAATAAGGGGAGCATATGAGCTGTCTGCTCATCAGTGAGGAAATCTTGTTTTGAAGGATGTTATTATTTAGATCCCAGGAGGGAAAGTCGTAGCTGTTTTGGTTTAAGTACAGGGCTGTGTGATGGGACTCCTGGGTCCTATCCCGTCATGCTCGTGCTGTCAATGGAAGAAGTTGCATCCTTCCTCTGTGGGCTGATTATCATTTCTTCCGGTGGAAGGAAAATATGGCCTCAAAGTCAGTGGAGTTAATCCAGTGTAAGTGGAACACAGTGATGACTAGAATAAGGTTATGTGACTCAGTTTCCCTGTGATGTGGAATAATAAGCTTGTTTGTGAATTGCTCTGAGGCCCCAGCCTGGAAGGTTTGTGGGATTCTACAGAATCCTTGACCTGAAAAGGCAACCAATACTGGTGTGGGTGGTCATCCTAAGAGCAGCTCTGGTAAGGTCTGACTACCAGAGGGAAGAAATAGGAACCGACCACAAGGGTCAAGGATCGCAGCAGCACAAAGCCTGCAAGCAGAGCTGGTGAGCAGACAGAGTGGTGCCAAGGTGGATTTGTTACTCAGTGTGACACGGCAGCCCCTGGAACCTGGGTCTGCCCAGTTCCTGACTTCTGCGGCAGCACATCCTGCTGGGACAAGCTGCAAGCAAAGTGTCCACCAGACTACTATTCACAGTGACCTGGCTGATCCTCGCAGGTGTGGAGTGAGATGAAAAGCGAATCAAAGAATCAAATTCACTGATCACTTGAAACCAGCACACTGAGCAGTACTCAGGTGAGGTCTGGGCTGCTGCTGTTGTGCAGTCACTGAGTTCCTACTGGAGTAGGGGAAAATGCAAGAGGTAAATGCATGTGAGGAGTTCATTGCACAGCTTGCTGGCAGCCTCTTGCTGTGAAGGGGAGGCTGCTCATCTCAGATCTTTGCCTTTTAACACCGCTTTGTTCCCTTTGTGAGGCGCTGGCAGTCCCTGGAAGCAGGGCTAATCACATCACTCTATGTGTTTTCTCCTGGCTCCATCCCATGTGGCACTAAAGGCCCAGCCTGGTTCTGACCCCGCATCAACCAGGCTGGGGTTCTGCTCCCAGCTCTGCTCTTCCAGCCTTCTTCACCCCAGCTTCCCTCCTTCCTTTGCACCGTATGACCATGTGTGCTGCCTGTGTTTTGCTAATGATTAAATCTCGTGGTCTCTGGTCAATCAAAGTTGACAGAGGAGGTTATTTCCTGAGGAAAACCAGCAGCTGCCTAGAAGAGACAGAATCTATCAAATACTCTTTCTTCAATAAGAAAAGCTGCAGCAGGAGGTCTTGTTAGATATCAAAGGAGCCTGGAAGGAGCCCTGACTGGGAGAAGCCTCAGCCAGCAGTGGGGGAGGGAGGGGGAGGCTGTGGCCTGGGTAGGCCCAAGTAGGCCTGAAGAGGCCTGAGTTGGCCTGGGTAGGCCCAAGTAGGCCTTAGGAGGCCCGGTTAAGCCTGGAGAGGCCTGGGTAGGCCCCAGTAGGCCTGAAGAGGCCTGAGTTGGCCTGGGGAGGCCTGACCTCACCCTGCAGTGCTCCCAGGGCCAACTGCCACCTTCCCAGCCTTCCCGAAGCTGGCTGCAGGGCATGGAGAGGTGCTTCTTGAACCAGGTGTAAAACATCAAGGTGTCTATTTGTTTTGTTTTTCATTGTCTTTTTTTTCTCTCCCTGTGATATGAAGGCCTTTTAAACCTAGAGAAGTTGCTTCGGCAGTTCCTTATTTCCAAGGACACACTCTCAGTCCGGATGCTGGATGACAGCCGGGACCCTACTCCTCTCCTCAAAGAGATCAGAGACGACAAAACAGCCACCATCATTGTCCATGCCAACGCCTCCATGTCCCACACCATCCTGCAGAAGGTGGGTGCCTGCCCGGTGTTGCGCCTGCGAATGCTGCTGCTTCCATTGGGCAATGTGCAGTGTGAAGAGTGCATGAACATGCATACGCAGGTGTTGTGTGATAATGGAGCACAACAATTCACTGGAAATGCTCTCTGCTGAGAGGGGAATTGCCACTGGTGGAGCTTCTAGGGAAGATAATTTGCTTGTTCTTTTCAGGACAGTACCTACAGAAGCAAAGGTTTAATTGCTCTGAGCTGATGTGATTGGTGTGCATGCCTGTGGTCCCTGGTGCCATCACTCTGCTGTGGGGGGTTGCTGAGCTCTCTGAAATTACTCAATTGGTGCAATAATGTATTTTTTTTTTCCTAGTACATTCCTAAGTTTTCACTTCCATTTTTATTGTCTTATTAACCGAGATTTTATTTTAATCATGTTTATTTTTAAATGGTCTCTCGCTGCAGTTTTTAGCGTTTGTTTTGATAGCCTACTTCAGAACTGAGCAGTGGCTCCAGATGGAGCCTGAAGTTGGGTGTAGTTTCCCACGTCCTGGAAGGAACAAGGAGTACACTGAATCAAAGCAGGATCCAGGCAGTGGGGTCTCCCCTTGGCTGCAATTGCAGCATTGCACATGAAGTCCTGGCTATGTTATCAGGGAGTTTCATCACCATTTCAGATTTATCCCTGATGACAGCCAGCAGAAACCACTAGAGCTGTTTTTGTTACTTTTCCCCCTCCGGAAGGTTTTTTCTTCTGCTTGCAATTTTGCATTTCTAAATAGGCAGATTGGGGTATTTTTTGGGCTCCCTTCCTGCCTTTTGTTGGGAGCTGTTTTCTTCCTCCATGCCTTTGGGGTTTTTCTAAGTCCCCATGTCACCAGGAGCATGCAGCTTGGCAGCCACAGGCTGTCCCCTGCCTGTTGCTATAGTGACTTCCTGCAGACCTGCAGCTCCTCCGTGCTTGAGTATTCTCCTTCCACTGATAGAGATGTCAGAGATTGCTGCGATTTTTCAGCACTTCAGTAAAATGTAATGTAGTCTTCACGGCCAGAGGATTGTACGAGTGGGAGGTAATAAATAATGAGCTTCTGATGCAGCTGCCTCTTGCATCTGGGGAGGCTGAAAAATGTTTTCTTTATGGGGATGAGGTCATGGTGAGTCGGTGCATTCTGCCCAAAGGTCACCGAAAGCAGGAGAAACTTGTCATCAGTTTGAGAGTGCTATGTCAGACCTTTTGGACAATGAGAGAAATGGCATTTTCTCATGTCTCACTCTCTGCATATGGTGTGGAGACACATGGTTGCTTCCTCTATTACCAACCTGTCCCACTGCCCACCTGGCAGCGGGCACGCCGAGTGGCTCTGAGCGATGGGAGCGGTGCTCACAGGAGATGCTTTGTTGCTCACTTTGATTTTCTGCCCTTGAAATCGAAGGCTCTGACTTCAAAGTAGGTCAGGGTGAGAGCTGACATTATCGCTGTCCCCAGGAAGGGAGAAAGGAGGGACATGAGTGCCACATTTTGTTGTGTGGGTGTTCAGAGATGAGGCAGTGGTCTGAGAAGCTACTTGAAAGCCTGTTGTGTAGTCGCAGTGCTCTTTTGGCCAAATGGCTTTGCTGATTCCATTTTGGCACCTGCGCAAGGGACAGGGAGACAGCATGTAGCCAAAGCCACCACTGGTCCCTCGCTGCCTCCAGTGCCTCCAGGTGGTTGGGATGATCGGAAAACTGCCTTGCCAAGGTCCCGGAGCAGAATTGAGACCAGCTGTGCTTGGCAGTGAGACACAGGCTTTCAAAAGGATTTGCAGATTAATGCTGAGCATCTGTTCCACCAACCAAATACTGATCTAGTATTGAATTTTGAATGTTGGAAAATAACTTCAGTAATCTGGTCTGTGGTCTCTAGATCATTCCACAGAAAAAAATTCCCTCTCCCTGCATCGCCATATACTTTTACCCTCTTCTTTTCTATTTGTGTGGCCATCACAGCCCTGGTTAAACTCTAGGGAGCTGTCAGAGTTGCTAGATTTCATCCATGTTAGTTAATTCTCAAGACTGGAGTCCAAATCTGGCTGATGCCTGTGGGGAAGCCACCACTGAGACGACTGACTGTCCTTTTTCTGTAATTCCACAAGAGCTTTCACTGCCTTGCTCACCGCATCCCGGTGCTTGTAGTAATAGGAGATAAGCACTGAGCCCTCTCAGCTGCTGCTTTCCCTCATTATGTTCAAAAATCATGTTCAAAAGTTTCCCTCATTATGTTGATCCTTGAAGAGGAGAGAAGTAGCATCAATTAACAATGAAACAAACGCCATCTAATCTTTCTCTCAAAACCTGCAATAAAACCAGGAACCTCCAGATAGGCTGGGTCCTGCTGGACTCTAATCCCATGGATCAGGTTGTGCTGTTGTGTTCCAGCCTTCCCAACAGTGGCAGTGAGGGTGGGCAAGCAAATCTGGCCCTGTCTGCTCTGCTGGGGCTGAGATCGTAGATTGCCAGGCTCAGGTCTAATCTTCTTTGCTCTCCTTCACAGGCAGCCGAGCTGGGAATGGCATCTGCCTATTACACATACATCTTCACTAATCTGGTAAGACATTTTTCTTGGCTTTTCTTGGCTGTGTGTGTTGAGTCATGTTAATGAGAGTTTGGGGAAAAGCTGCCTGAGTGTGGGGCGGGGGTTACCTGCAATCCCTCTGCAGTCCCCCTGCAGTCCTCCTGCAATCTCCAGCATTAGGTAAGGGAAGGCTTGCTGTGGCTTCCAGGAGGGGAGAGCCGACTGGAGCACAGCAGCCCCACTCCATCCTGTGAAGCAGAGTCTGGAGATGTGGTTGGTGTTGGAGCCCATGTTATGGGGTTTGGGGTCCTTGGGAAGAAGTAGATGGATGCCTCCTAATGAGGTTCTCAGAGGGAGGTATCAGCGCCAGAGGCTGCTCAATGCGCAGGGAGAAGGGCGGGCAGCAAGGCGGAGGAGGGATGGAGTCATAAATGTGGAGAAGCAGAGTGGGCATGCCTTCAGCACAGCCCCTGGTGATTTGGCTTTATAGCCACTAATAACGTTAATGTGGGGATCGTGTGGCTAAATCCCTGAGTGCTGTGCTAAACAAGGAGTAATGGGCTTAGGCAGCAGCAGGGGGAAACCCAAAATAAACACCGGAGAAACTTGCTGCAGCAGGCTTGAACGGGCTGCCAAGCAGTGTGGGGAGAGCTCAGCTCAGAGGGAGCAGGGCCCTTAATGGGGACTGGTGGGATCCTGGGCACACAGGACAGGCTGGGTGATTCAGTGGGGGTGCCTTCCAACTCCCAGTGATAGTCATATTCTCTAATTTCTATTAATATTTATGCCAGGGTGTGTGTGTGCCAGGAAAACCGAGAGCTGAATCACGCTTTGTGTTTGGGTGGGAGACAGACGGCAGCGGATGGAGCCAAATGTGTGGGAGGGGGAAGGCGAGAAATGCAGGGGCTGAAAGCCCAGGGAGCAATTGGGATGGAGAGCGGAGAAGGGATAGGGAGCGATGTCAGAAGAGAGAAAAATGCAAAAGAAGGAAAAATCCACAAGTCCCTAGCAGAACTAATAGCATTCTGGCTGCTGCCCAGCACTTGATCCATAGGTCGTAGCCTCGCTCAATATCAGTCCAACATGAAAGAGCTGCACTACTCCTATTTATCCTCGCGCACACGGCCAGCACTGGGCAGGCAGGGATAGAGTTGGTAAGGGATGGAGTCTCCATCCCACTGAACACCTGCCTGGCACACGCTGCATGTTTGAGGCATGTAGCAGTGCTGGAAAATATAACAAATTTTGGGTAGTCTGGGTTGCAGTGGGGCTCCAACCTGTAATTTGAGCTTGCCAGGGCTGCTGTAGTACACATAATAAGGGATTTCCATTTGTGCATCACCAGCACAGTGGAGTCTGTGTTCATAGGTGATGCTTGGACAATGGAAGCAGCTATAGAAATTAAGCTCCCCGCTGCATAATTAAGCTCACGACCACCTCGGTTTTGAGCATGAATGTTATTAAGCATTTTCTTGAGGTCAAGAGGTGGTATATGCCTTTGAAACCCTAGTGCAGTGAGGGTATGAGGCAGGTGAGACTGAAATGAATTTGGTTGTCATTTGCTCTCGCAGGATATTATTCTGTTTAGCATGGTTTATTTTACCACTTTGTCCAAGAGATGAGCTCTGAGCAGAGCTATCTGGATTTTTGGCAGGATTGCTGAAGAAGAAAGGTGACATCGGGCAAAACCTGGGCAGATGGGCGAGATGTTTAAGGAAATTAGTAATATTTAAATGGGGATGAGAGATGGGAGTGAGCAATTTAGACTAATAAATCTGGAGGGATTATCAGGCTCCTAATGAACCCTCTGAGGTTTTACAATCGCTGCCTAATAGAAAAGATAAAATCAGAGTGAGTTGCTGTGAAGGGGAGCAAGCAAGAAGATGGGTTTAAATGGAGGGAGAGCCCATCAGAGGGGGAATAGACAGTCTGTACAGCATGACGTTACTTGGAAATGGAAAAATATGTCAAGCCAAAAAAAAGAATAGAAAAAGGGCTAAAATGCCAAATTAAACACCTGCCCTGCAGCACTGGAAGGGAATTCTGTTTCTGTCTTCTGGCATTAATTTTATTTAATGAGCGTATCCCAGCTGACAGCGAGCTCCATGTCGCAGCAGGGCGTGAGGCGGAGGCGAGGGGCTGCTGCCCCCCAGGTGCCATTCTGTGGGGCAGGACTGGGGGTCCTGGGGTGCTGTGGGTGTCTCCACCATACTCAGCAGGATGCAGAGCTGCATGCACGAGCAGATGCCAGCCTTTGGCAGGAGGCTGCAGGAGCAAATGAGGAGGAAGCCCTTGGCCCCCAATGTGTTTCCATTGGAGCCGAGGAGAGCAGGATGATGTAAAAATATCCACAGGCTAATTTACTGCGTTCAAATTCATTATCAGCCTCCTTCAGCCAGCTCAGGGGACCCTTTGTGTCAGCAACAGAAGCTCCACAAATTTTCCTGGAGTCCTAATGAAAGTGGCAGAATGAAGCAGGTCTGCAGGGCTTTCCTTCCCTGGCCCACCGCTTCCGTGCCAGGTGCTCCTTTTGTCCACATCCCCCTTGCAAAAAGTCAGCATGACTCAAGCTGGGTGATGTTTGGGAGGGTAAGGGTGGAACTTGAAGCTCCATCAACAAATTTGGTTTATAATAATCCTACTAATAAGGCCACTGCGTAAGGAGAGCGTTGCAAGCAGGCTGTTGTGAATTGGAAGAAATATAAATAGTTTCTCCTAGTGCTGGAAATCCTTGAGATCAGCAGTTCGTAGCAGAAGGGATGCTGGATGCCTCCAAAACCCTGTGGTATAATTAATTCTTGTAGCTCGTTAATTCTGGGTAGCTTGTTGTTGTTTTTGTCTTTTTCTTTTTAATCTAATTTATAGACTTCAGGCTGGGTTTAAACTTCAAAACATTTATCAAGGAGATTAGATGGAAATAATCAAAACAATTAAAATTATGACTGTAAGAAGGGAGGTGTAAAGGAGTTTTACTAGTGCCTTGAGTCAGTCTATTCGGCGGGTATAGGTTTGTTCTCTGACAATATTGTGTGGAGGTGTTGTTGCTGATAAAACAGCTGCCGTATTCAATTTCCAGAGACCAGATAAATCAGCTTTGCTTTGTTTATTTGTTTCCTGTTTTTCCTTCTTTGTTGGTGATTTATAAAGAGGTTGGTCTTTCATATAGGACGAGTTTTCCGAGGCCGTGTTGTCACTCTGGATGCCCATCAGAACAGGACGGGCATGCAGGCAGCCGTACAGCATCTCCATCACAGCCCACTGTGTTCCACTGCTGCATGAGGTCCCTGAGCATCCCTCGCTCTCCCCTGTGCCTTAATGCAAGCAAAGGATGCAGACTTTCTTGTTAGGCTTTGACAAATTTTACCTTGCAGACCTTCCTGATTCCCAGTAACTGATGCAAACCTTTTTGCAGAGCCCCGGCCATTCCCTGGATTTATGATTCGTGTTTCCAGCAGCATGCGGTAGGAGGGCAAACAAATTGGGTTTGTGCAAGGATGCCAAAGCAATTTCTCCTTATTTTCGTTAGCATGAGAAAAGGATTTAGGCAAAACAGTGATTTGTGCCTGTCTGTGTTTTGCTGCTTGTGCTACCTTACCTGTCTGGAGTCTGCTTTGTGTATTGTTCCAAGTCCTGCAGGAAGTCCAGCCTGCATTTGATTGCCAGTTGTTGAGTAAATCATGCTCTCAGATACAGCCCAGGCCCTCTGCTGTGAGAGCAAACTTCTTTTGTTCCCCTGCCCTCATGCTGTCTAGTCCTCTTTGTCTCCGGCTCTCTGCCCCCTGTTCTCTGTGCACTGTCCTCAGGTCCCATTGCAGCACTGGACCTCTTTTCTCTTTGAGGCTTTGCCACTCCTCAAACCCCAGTCTCCCTGCAGAGAAGTTGAAGTAAATTGTATTTATGCCAATGTATTTTCCTAAAGTGCTCTCTTTTGAAGAGCAGCCTCCAAAAACCTAACAGCTCTCCTTGCATGAGGAGGTAGAATGCCCATCCTGACTGGCATATGGCACACTCTGGTGCTTTAGTGATGTGTCAACGTTGTAAGAGCAACCAGGTTATGTATGGGCAGTTTGCCTAAACCGTCCCCAGGTTCACTGAGATCGCAGCTGCTCTGTAACTGCATGCATGGCCAAATGACATGGTGCATTGGGTCGGTCTTCCACACCCACTTGCTGCAGTTTGTTGCTGTGCTGAGGTTTATTCCTTCCAGAGGAATTGATTTGAACACGTGGCCCATTATAAACTTATTGACTCCGTCAATAGTTTATAAATAAATTGCGCCTTTCGAGAAAGCCATAAAACGCTTAACATAATATTGTCCACTTGAGTGAATAAATAAGTGTCTTCTTAGAGGAGCTTAGGGATGATTAGCACATTCAGTTACGCAGCCCTGAGGGCAGCGGGATGCCGTGTGCCAGCATGGGAGCTGTGAGCTATGCTTGGAGTTTGACAGCTTTTCTGAGCAGCAGCTACTCCTGCAGTGGAAGTTTTCCAACGTGAGGTCTTAATAATAGAGAAATGGAAGTTCTGGCCCAAGATTCTCCTTCCTATCCCATATAAAATTAGTGCAAGAACAGTACAGCCTGTTCTGGAGCCACTGGTGTAAATCAGCCTTTGCCAGGGGGCTGGATCCTTGGCTGATGTTGGGGTTGAGCTCAGTGCAGGTGCTGAGCAGTGGCAGCATCGGAGAGGGTCTGCAGGAGGGCTGCTCATCAGCAGAAAGCCAACCAAGTCCATGCAGTCTCTTCAAGGCTGAGCCTTCCAGCCGTGTTTCTCATCACTTGCCTTTTTCTGCTCAGTGTCTCAGTCTCCTCCTCTGTCCAATGGGTATAATACCTCCCAGTGGGTGCCTTGGTGCGTTGCTGTTGGTGTCACAGGGCACCGGGCAGACCCCGAGCGATGGAACTGCACCGTATGGGTTTATGTTACTAATGGAACGGAGGTGATTGCCTGTAAATCTCCCAGTCGTAACTCACTGCTATGACGCCAGAAGCTCCAAGCTGGTGGCTTTAAAGCCATGAATTACTGAGCCTGGCCGTGTGGCTTTTATTAGGCAGGTTCCCCCAATGATCTAAATGCTCAGGTCACCCCAGAGGTTGTGTCTGCTGCTGTAAAGCGAGAAGGCAGGTCGAGTGCCGCATGAAGCACAAACCCAAGAGTGACTTCATCCCCTAATAACTCCTCCAGTGCCGTCTCCCAGGGAACCCCTTTGTATTCAATTAGCTAATGTGTGCCTAGCGCTTTGAAAATAGAAGAGTGCCATAGAATCACTAAGTGTTGTTATTTAAAAGCGCATATTTAGTGGCTGCAGCCTAGTAGTAGAAGTCAAAAAATCTACACTATAATTGCCTGGTGCTGCTGCAGGCTTTGCTGTGATGTGAGTGAAGCCTGGGGACTTTTCTTCTGTAAAAGTTCATTAATTTTGGCTGCAGACCTTGAGGGCCCTGTTTTTCTAAGATCTCATGAAACAGGATATTGACTTTTTGGTGGGTGCTCTGAAAAACAGAACCAAAGAGGGGGAAGAACTCAGGCAGCCGGGATTTGTGCACCTGAAATAAGGCCTGGCAGGAGTGTTTGTGATCATCTTTGTGCCTCGGGTTGCACTGGTGGCATAAGGTTGAGGTCCGCCCCCCTCCCCCCCCCCCCCCCCCCCCAACAGAGTCTGCTGGCAGCTGGGAGTTATTTTGCTAATGGCTCCTTGCTCCTACTGTGCTGGAAAGCAATCCTCAGTCCTGCAAAAGCCTCGGCCAGCACTGCAGATAAGGCAGAGTAAGTGCCCAAAAACTGAAATGTGGAAAATTCCTCCTAGCTTGGGTAAAAGTCAGCCTCAGTGTGTCTCGCTGAGTTGCCCTCAATGAGCAATTCTTGGATCTGACACCGAATCCCCATGTGCCCTCTGCAGAGCCTGTCTGAGCCTCATTGCTAAAATATGAACGGTATTTCTCTACCTCAGTGTGATTGCTGGAAAGGTGAATATGCTGATACTTGCATACAAATACTTGGTAGGGGAGGCATCTGAAATCGCTGCCACGAGCAGGATTTCCATCGCTTTTTCTGGCGGATGGGGTGCTGAGCCCTGGGAACCTGCTGAGAAGTGCAGGCCCTGAATAGCAGATGTGAGTTCGTGTTTGCAAACACGGGTTTGGAAATGTCAAACGTGGTCAATGACCGTGTGGGAAAGGGAGAAAGCAGCCAAGGACAGATGCGGCGCTGGCAGCCTGACCCCTTTGCCAAATCTATCTCATCCCATTGCAGAGGAAGCGTGTGCCTCAGGGAGGGTTTGTGTGTGGTTCACTGCTTGTTTCTGACCTGGAGTCACTGAAACGCTCTTGTTCACATTCAGTGGGAAAAGACTTAAGGAAGAGGGTTGGAGTGTAAACGGTGCAGGGAAGGGGCTCACCCAGGTGCTGTGGGCCCCGTGTGTTGGGGGTGGGTGCTTTATGAGCACGGCCGCAGCAGAGATGGGGCTTTCTGCAGCAGGAGGTTTGCCTGGAAGGTGGCAAATATGGTGGCTGCAAGAAGAGACAGAAGCTCGCAGCGAGCATCCACCACCAACGTGAGATGAGAAAAAGCTGATGTCAGTATTAGAAGCAGCCCAGATCTGGGGCTCTTGGCACACAGCATCGCATGTTCCTCCCCCTGTGCAGGGCATTCGGCCTTGCCCCTTGTACCATTTCCTCCCAGCCCTGGCTGAGAGCTGCTGTTTGCAAGGGCTCAGCACATCCAGGAGCTCCTGAGGCCCTGCTCCTCATTAGCCATCTGCCCTCCCTGTGCCGGTTGACAGGATGCCGTGGGTAAATGGATAACCTGTCAGCAAGGCAGGAGGATAAAATCATTCAAATGAATCAATAGTTTGCAGGCAATTTCATGTTACCTAGTGTTAATGTGGTTGTGTCCAAAACGCACTTAATCCTGCGTCCGATCACATCCTCGTGGGAGTTTGCCATGCTGGAATGATCTTGTAACTCCATGTTTCAGAGATTTACAGGCATTGTTCCTACGTGCACACATAAGCAGGAAAGATAAAAAATGACTTGACTCGCTGAGATCTCGGAGTCCATGGAGCCAAAAGACATTCATATTAGTGATGGAAGAGAATGGGTATCCAGCAGTTTCTGAATGTATTACTCCCACCTTCTCACTCCATTTTAGCAATTAACAAAAGAGGAATTAGATAGGAAGGCCCCATTATTTCCTGCTAATAGGACAGGGAGGGCTGGACGCTTCTCCAGGAAGCTGCCATGGTTGTATAACTACTTCTATTGACGTGAGCAGCAAATAGAGTTCTCCCGTTTTGCTTGTACTTTTTCTTAGCGCAGTTCTTGACCACTTCAGATTTGGGTCTTCTCAGTCCACTGGTCCTAGTGGCCTGAGGATTCCTCCTGGCAGGGCTGGGGTGGACAACCAGCATCTGGGGCTCTCAACCATGGCAAGGAGCAGTGGTCTCACGGGTGAAAACAGAGCTGAAGTGGTCCCTGAGCCTTCCCAGGGGTGCAAACTGGCCCTGGCTTACCTACAAAGCAACAAGTCCCTTCTGCCAAGCCTGCTAGCAAGTCTCTGGTGTGGTTAGCATGGGCTGTGTCTCAGAAATGAAATTTCCAGAGCCCATTTCAGAGGATTTGGGTCTTATTGTGGAACTTCATTTTTGCTGACGTTTTCATTAACGGCCCTGCAGGGCGCAGTTGCAGTCAGAAACCGGGCTTTTCCTTATGGGCTGGCGGGTGGATTTCAGCCTCACTGGGAGATGGTAGGGGCAGCTTCTTGTAGCTGTGTGACCCATCTTCTCTTCGGTTGTATCATGCAGCTTTGAAGTCTTTGGTGCCTGTTCTCTTTCTTGATCCTTTTATCTGTTTGGGGATTCTTTAGGAGTTTTCACTGCAGCGCCTGGACAGCCAGTTGGATGACCGAGTCAACATCCTGGGATTTTCCATTTTCAACCAGTCTCACGCTTTTTTCCAAGAGTTTGTCCAGAGCCTCAACCAGTCCTGGCAGGAGAACTGTGATCATGCTCCTTTCACTGGGCCAGCAGTAAGTAAAATCCTTCTCCCCACCTCTGTTCATCAAAAGCTTCATCATCCATCGGGACCATGGGGCAAGGCAACGAGGGGGATGAGGAAAACTTCACAAAAGGGATCTTTGGGAACGAGGTGGATGTAGAGCTGGGGAGAGCTTGGCTGCATTTGACTGTATGCACAGCTTTAAAGAGAACCTAATACTGATTTGAATTATATTTCAGCATCTTTGCAGGGGATGGTGCAGCCTCAATTTGGTGTTGTCCTTGTGTGTTTGTCTTAGGAGTATGGCTTGTGGAATAGGAAGGGGGAGTCCAAATGCAAACAGCATGGGAAAGGCTGGGCTTAGGCAGATGCCAGGAGACTGTGTGGTGTTGCTGCTCTGACATCTCCCTGCTGAGTGTGGAGATGAGTGCTGAAATCCTCCCCAGGGTCTCCTTGCATCTGGGAGGTTTTGCACAGGTTGGGATGCAGGGGTTGTGGCTGCAGCTGGAGAAGGGAAGTAGAAAATACCATCTGTGGAACCGTGTGCAGCTTCTTTAATGAACTCCAAGTCCCCTTGACAAGCTGCAGCAGCTGTGTGCTGCTATCACTACAAAGTGATCTTAAGTGGACAAAATACAGAGATTGATGCCCTTTCTGTCTACATCCTACTGGTGGACATGATGCTCAGGCCATGGTGGGCGCGTGGCTGGGACCAGCTGCACTTCTACATCCCAGCCCTACTGTGGTGAATGGCTGCCTGCCCTGCTGCAGCTCTGCAGGGTCACAACTGCGAGGCTTCCTCTGTGCATGATGGCTGCAGGTCTGTTCTGAAGCATGAAAATAAATTTCCTTCTGATAGAACAAACAGAAGACTGTAGGAAGAGGAGCTTTGCAGGTGTGATGGGGGAACAGCTGAGCTCATTGCTCCCTTTTAGCCTGCATTGTCTTGAACGGCTGGCAAAATCTGTAGGTGGAAGGATGCAAGAGTATGTCTCATTGTGGCACTTCTTTTTTTTTTTTTTTGAAGAGTGAATGTGTTCAGAGCTGAATGGAGCTGTTTGGTTTGTGAGCCTGAGCCTAAATCACCCGTCAGTGCAGTATGAAGCCAGCTGGATGCGCCTTTCATTCATTCCCAAGCACATTCGGCAATACAGTGGGCTGCATCCAGGCCAGGGAGGACATGGCTGGACAGAGGGGGCTTGGCCACACTGCATCACCCTGCACAAATCACAAATGGGGAGTGGAGGCATGGAGGGAAGCAATTTTTCTCATTATATCAGAGTAAGGTGGCCTAGAGCACTATTGGAAAGTGGGCTTGGTCCTCCTGAACTGATGTGAAGGTTCCCTCGATGCAAGGATCCATCGCCATCCGTTCGTGTCCCAGGTGGTGAGAATAGTGCCTTGCCCAGTGAAAATACAGAGCAGAGGTGATGTGCAAAATGCCCAGATGGGGCATGTGTTTCTTCTGCTGTGTCTGCCAGGGAAATCCATTACTGCTTTGCAGCATGTTGTCTCTGCATTTGGAAATCTGGCAGGTCTCATCTCCTGGAGTGCATCCCTCTGTCAGAACTTCCCCCTTGTGTCCTGGGAAGCAGATCTCTCTTACTGAAAAGAAGGAAGCTCAACAGCTGGAAGTGACAGGAGGGAGGTTTCCCGTGAGCTGCAGCATCCCAGGGCTTTCTTGTTGGAGCTGAGAAAGTGTCTGAGGGAGGAGAAGGAAGCTGCTTGCTCTAATGCCATTCTCATTAATCACGTTGCAAAGAAAGGAAATCAGAGAAAATCATTCAAATTACAGATGGCTAGATTAGGTAATTAGAATTTAGACTAAAACAGATGTTTGTAATTAAGTGTTTATGTCATTGAATAAAATCCAGATTGTAAAGTCTATTTCACAGGATTTTAATGGTTTTAATTCTGTGTTATGTTTGGGGCAAAGATACAAATGGCAGTGTTGTAGGACAAAAAAAAAAATGCTTGGCCAAACCTGGACTGGCCACACCTGCTCATGTTTCCCTGGAGAACAGCTTGCTTTTAAACATGGCCTTTACGTGGGAGATTTCTGTAAATACCAAATAAAGCACTGCCTTTCACTTAGCTGTGTTTAACCTGCTGGAGGGGGGAAGGTGTGCATCCACTGAGGAGCTGTGGCACGCTGGGATGGAGATGAGAGCCTCCTGTTCCCTACGGAAAAGACTCGATTTTCTGCATCACAACCCCCTCCCCAGTTCCTAAATTGAAATTGCATGAGGTCTACCTGAAATCTCAGCAAATTGTTTGAGGTTAAGGAATAAAATATTCCAATCAATAATGTCAAATGCTTCACTAATATCTACAAGTCTCTCGCTCACCAGCTAATAAGGGATCATTAACTGCTCAGAGAAAACGGAAATCAAAGTCTAACAGGAGGCAATTAAAAACGTGGGGCCGATGTTCTGGTTTGGTATGAGATGGCAAAATTTTGGTGTCACAGGGGTTGTGTTTGCTGTCATAACATTTTTTGACCAGCCAGCTGTCAGTATTATGGTTCCTAGTCCAGGAAGGTAATTGGTAGCCATGTATGATATCCTGTAGCTGAAATGGGAGTCAGTCCGCAGTTATTAAAAGTGTGTGATAAAGAGCTGCACTGAACAAGGGCCAAGGACAGGATGGGTCAGAGATGTCCTTTTAGGAGAGGAGCCTGTGTGGAAGGGAAAAAAGGAAGGGCAGGGAAAAGGATTTGCCGATTGCTTTAAGAAGCAGTTAACAAAAGAGACATTGCAGTCAATGAGGTTCTACTGCTGCTCTGAGTAAGATCAGGCAGGGTTAAGTCTGGCTTGCTCTGTTCAAATTAGCGATGTGATGAAGTCCAGGTTTCATTGGGCTGATGGAACTGGGAGAGATGGTTCCTGCAGGGCAGTGGGAGGAAGCGAGCCAAGCTCTGGGAGGAGCGGAGGATGCTGAGCTGCCTTAGGTCACCAGCAGGACAGGGCAGCCCTGGCTGCAGACAGACCTATGGCTGAGTTGGAAAGGGGAGGGATGTGCTGTGAAGTAGCCATGAGGAAAATGCAGCCTTGATAGCAATGAGCTGCAATGGCTTAATTCCAGCAGAGTCAGGAAGTGATGATAATTAAAAGTGAGATCTTATTCACAACAGTGAGCACGAAGAGCAAATGGCCAATTATTACCTAGATCAAAACCAGCGGAACGGTTGCGCGTGGGCAGAAGGCACAGTTTGTGAGGTTTGGTGGACAAAGGAATCCGATTAAAGGCAAACAAAGCAAAGGTGAAAAGCAGAGGGGACGAGCTCTGTGGTTCTGGATATGGCTTCACAATGCCATTACAGAGCAGGTAACAGTCAGCAGGAAAGTGGAGGCTGCAGCGAGGGAGGAGATGATCTCAATGGGAGAAGTCTGAGAAGCAGGTCCAGCAGAGCCTCATTTTCCCTTGGATCTATTTCTCACAGCAGTGCTGGAGGGGGTGGTTCTCTGGTGCCCAATAGTGGCTCATGCTGCTCAGTTGTCTTACCTTCTCTGGGTTCAGCATTCTCCTTGACCAGGAGATTGAACAGCTGTCCCCAAAGGACCAAAACCCCACAGCTTGCATCCAGAAGACTCATTTCTTTTTGTTCCTTTTCCCCCAGCTTTCCTCTGCCCTGCTGTTCGATGCTGTGTACGCCGTGGTGAGCGCCGTGCAGGAGCTGAACCGCAGCCAGGAGATTGGTGTGAAGCCACTGTCCTGTGGCTCTGCTCAGATCTGGCAGCATGGCACCAGCCTGATGAACTACCTGCGCATGGTGAGGGCTGTGAGCAGAGCACGGGCACGTTCCTGCTCGTGCTGGCACAGCTTCCGAGCACAGAGCATCGATCTCTTTGAAGGTAGCACTGGGAATGAAAGGAGAGGAGATCTGAGGACTGGTTTGTCACTGGCCTTGAAAGTACATGAAACTCCCATTTTTTTTCAGGCTTTGCTGTAGAAAAACTGAAGTTCAGTGATTATTATTTTTTTTTTTTTCCAACATATGAATGTTTCTAAGTGATTTGAGTTCTGTTTTGAGTGAACTTGAGCTGCTATAAGGTCAGGCAGTACAACTGCTGAGAGCTCGGTGCCAGAGGTGAGCTTCCTATGAAGGGGGCTGAGCTGTTTGAATCTAGAAGTCTTGGTTACCAACAGTGACCAAGCATAGGAGCAGACCCCCGGATTTCAGCCTGCATTTGTCAGTCTGAGCCTCCAAACTGAACCAGGCCAGGCAGAAGGGGTGTGTGTTGTGAGTCTGCTTGGGGCACAATCAAAATGCCATTAGAAGAGGAAGTTCCATGAGTATTTTTCCCCAGAGGAGGATCAGCTGAACCTGAGCCTTCTGCTGCTGTGACCCACACATGTGAACCCCTTAGCCAAAGACAAGAACACCCCATCGGTGTCGTGCTGCTGCTGTAGGGAGAGCAGCCAGGTGCGTAACTCACTCTCTCTTGGACAGGTAGAATTGGAAGGTCTCACCGGCCACATCGAATTCAACAGCAAAGGCCAGCGCTCCAACTATGCCCTGAAGATCTTGCAGCACACACACAGCGGCTTCCGGCAGGTAAGGGCGGGTGTGTGGGTTGGATCCTTTTGGTGCCTGTGAAACTCGTGCTGGATATAAGGTCACACTCTGGTCACTTTTGTTCTGAAGCTTGTGGAGATGCACTAAGTGATTTCAATGGGGAAAAAATGTGGGAATTCCCCAGGAATGGGCATAAATTGGTACTTCAGCTGAGGCTAAGGATACTGCGGGGACAGAGCTTGGTGTCACCTGTAGCAAACCGTTGGCATTATGTCCAAGGAATACAGCCTTTACTGGCAAATCTGAAAAGCGTTGGAAATGCTAGAAAAAGACTTCATGTGTCTTACTGCCATGGTGACAGCTCTACAGCTGCCCTTTTTTCTGAGAGCGCCTCTTCTCCTGGATGCTGGCAGAGAACCAAAGCTGCAGTACCTTTCTATCCCACCCCACTCCAGCAGAGCATCACAGTGTCAGGAAATCTCTTCTGGTCCAGCAGCAGAGAGCTTTAGCCTTGGCAGGACGTGGCCTGCCAGTTCTTACCTGTCAAGTGACAGCTTGGCTTTGATGCTGCCTTTAGCTGGCTCTGAGTGAGCAGGGATCAGGACAGTGTTTTCCCCACAGTGGGATCTCTCATAGCACCAATGCCCTTTTAATCATTCCCCAAGCCCGTCACGCTCTGAGGAAAAGTGACAGATCCAAGCCCATCCACATTAATAGGAGTCTGCATTCAGTTGGAACAAGGGAAACAAATGCTGCAAACCTCACTCTGACTGCTGTATTTTTGATGTGCTTCTATGTGGCAGGGAGTTCACATGGAGTGCGCGGGTTCTTCTGGAGCAGTGCTTCTCCGAGAGCTCCACGGAGAGCACTGGCTGCAGCATTCCCCCTGGCAGCCCTGTGATGCGGCTCAGATGACAGAAGTGATGGGTTTTCCTTCCCAGCAGCCAGTAACCGACCTCGGAGCTTGGAGGCAGCTGATATTCCAAGCCCCAGAAACACTCTCCCCCCTCCCCCCCTCTTTTTTTTCTTTGCAGATCCCAGAGGGATCTGGAAGAGACATTGATATGCATCGATGACAGTGATTTAACATCTTTTATAACGCAGAGCTCCTATTTAAAGAGAGGATCTTCCCTCTTTAGCAGGGGATGGTGCAGGGGCCTCTGCTTGTACTTCAGGTGGTGCTGGATTGCTCTGTGTGGTCTGTAGTTATGCTTTTCATAACTCACAGCTTGCAGACTTGCTTTGGGGATGGGCTTTCCCAGCTGGAGCTGTGAACTCCATTGCTGCAGAGGGAAGCCAAAGCCCCAGAGGCTGCAGCCGCTCCACCACACCGCGGATGCTTATCGTGTTCTCGCCTAGCGTGCTTCTTGGAATAAAAATAACTAAATAAATCATTAGAAGTCATTTAATTAAACCCATCGTGAGGGGACAGGGTAAGGAACAGACATCCACATCCTGGGGGCAATCATGTTCCCGAGGGTTATATTAACTGATTTGTCCAGACTCTTGTTTGAAACGCTCCTATTCCCTTATTTTTAATCAAGCTCACGCTCTCTGCCCATTTCTCTGCCTCTCTCCCTCTCTTTCTCTCCTCCACCCTCTCTCCTTCCATCTATCGAAGCCACAGGGACTTCCAGCTCATCAGCTTTGATAGAGAATTCACCGATCTTGAAGCTGATCCAGATCTCAGCCAGCAAACAAATTAGAGACAGTTAGATTTTAAAATTTGCTGTTGCTTTTGGGCAAGGAGAGACAGGGCTTTTTGACATCCAATTTTTAATACATTTATGTAATGTGCTGAACGTGTTTTTTCCCGGTTTAGCTTAACTAGTGGAAATTTTTCCCCAGCCACATGAAAGCTGCTCTCTGTTCATAGAATGCGCGATAAAGCACAGACTCATTAATGTGTCGGTGATCCATAGATCTGACAAGGACTGGGTTGGTAAATGTCATCTTTTTATTTTCTCCTTTTCTTTACCCACACAAAAGCTCATCTCTAAGGTACGCGGGCAGCAATTTGCAGTAAACCAAGAGCTCAGGTTTGGCTGCTCAGCCGGAGGAGGGGGTGAAGAGGGGCTGGGGTTTGCCCGGCCCCAGGGAGCGGCAGGAGGATGCCCCACGATGACACGCCACCATGACCTCACCTTTAGCTGCTGTGTCCTATGGAGCAGTGGAAGTGATGGGGGTGATTAATTGTTACGTTGATGAGCTACAGATGAACTACCAGCTGATAGCTCTGAGATCTGCTGCAGTCCCCACTGCCACGTCGATGCTTTTTAGTTGGGAAGCAGCTAATCGGTCCCTGTGGGGCTCGCTCCTCTTCAGCATGGTTTCAGGGACAGATCCTGCAAGGAGCCAGGAAGCTTGGTGTGTCCTGCTCGGTGATGCCGGGTGTCCGTCTGGGAGCATGAGGAGCACTGGGGGCTTTGTGCATGTCTTGAGGCTTGCAGGTTTCTGTGGTCACCTCTTGCTGTGTCCCCTGCTGTCTGCTGCAACGGAAGTTTTGTCTGCTCGCCTTGGCATCACGGTGTCCTTCAGGAGTGCCTGGCAGCAAGGTGTGCTGTCCTCCGAGGGTCTTCATTTGTTTGCTTTATCCCCTTTTCCACCCCTTCCAGAAAATCATTCCCTCCTTTCCAGGCTGATGAAGGCACCATGTTCCCAGCACCTACTTAATTACATCTCCTACTGGCACAGTCCCTTCCCCTTCGGAGCCGACAAGGATCTCCAAATGGAGGCTTGATGAGAAATGAGAGCATTTTGCACTCCTTCCTTTTCCCGGGGCCACCGCAGGACAGAGGGTGATGAATGCAGTCTGTAGGACAGTGCTTGCTAACCAGAGCCTGGAGGAGAGCTGTGCTCCTTGCAGCAGTGTCTGCTGCCTGCTGTGAGACAGATTCAGGACTGGCTTTACCTTAATTTTTAGGTAAAAAAGAATTAAGGAGTGATAAAGACCTCTGAAGTTTATAGAGAAGTCTTGCCTTGTCATTCCTCCCTGCCATCATCTGCCATTCAAGCCTACAGGGCACTGAGCAGAAGACTTCATTAAAATCATTAGTCCAAGTGGTTTTTTGTCATCTCATACCATGAGGAACTTACAAGCCTGGCCATCACTGACGTGGTCTGAGCAGAGGAGCTGTAGGCAAGGAGTAGCCGGCGTGTTGGCTGCTGATACTTTGCTATGGAGATGCAAAATCTCTAAATGCCACTGATCCCCTTTTGCAAAGAAGCTGATGTGAGGGGTCTCGTCTACCTATGGGGACACAGCAGCATCGAGCGGTGCCACCTCCTTGCTTATCCCAGCCTCATGCACCTGCTCCCTGGGTGCTGAGACTGGGTGTTTTCTTTCTCCGATAACAAAGGCAGAGATGAAGAAATGCCTCCTGCCCCCACGGTGCTTTTCAGGGGACTGCAGGGGCATGGAAAGAACTTCTGCGCTCGGCCACAGCCTGCCACCAGGTGGTACCATCCGTCTCCAAAGGTGGCAGCTCCAGATTGCAGCCAGGTGGCTGCGCTGCCCTCACTGCTCTCCTGGGAAAGCTTTGCCGTCACTTCAGCTCGCCTGATCATTAGAAGCCCTCTTCTGATTTTTCAGCTTGTTTATTTCTGGCTGGTTTATATCTATTTATTTTTTGTGCTAACGCTATCATTTTAGCTTCAAAAGCTGTTCTACCTCACTGTGATGGGCCTCCTCCACCTGGTGTATTTATACAGACCAATCACATCCTCTACTAAAAACTCCCGCGTCCTAAAAACTCTTTAAGTCCCAGTCCACAGCCTTAACAACGGGACCATCTTAACCACATTTGTGCAGAGCATTTGATTATTTCCTAACCCGCTTCACAGATGAATTTGTTTTCTGTTTTTCAAAGGCTCTTCATATGTAGATAGAGATGATTAAGATCACCTTGACATCCATCTTAGAAGACAGGGAGGGATCTGACGATCCCAGACATCTCCTGACACATTCAGCTTCAGCTCTGGCGAGCGGCAGGAGAAGTCAATTAGTGGTATTGTCACGCTGTGAGGGGACAGTGCGAGCTGGAATGGGGCACAGTGGGGTGAAGGACCCTGGCACTGGGAGCACTTGGCTTTGGTGCTGTGCTAAAAGCAAGGTCACATCCGCTGTACTGCCAGAGGAGGAGGCGGTCAATTAGTCTCAATATGCCAGCAGGGGAGAGATGAATTGGAGAACAGTGAGGGCTGTTGAAATTGAAGTTAATCTGTCACTAATCTATGGTTGTGAAATCTAGGGGTGAAAAAAACCAAGGAGGCCTTGTTTATGGCTGATCCCTCGCTCACAGAGCAGTTGCTGTGGAGGGGTGGTTGTTCACCGTTGCAGCAAGAGACAATCCCTTGAGCAGAGATGGGGAATGCAGGCTGGGTCAAACCTGCCCTGTGCTCCAGGTGGGCCAGCTGAAGGCGTGCTTCAAGAGCTCCGTGTCCATGGAGTGAATGGCAAATCTCCCAATTTAGGAGCGTGATGCCTGCCGGTCTACCTATGGGAAAAGGCTTTTCCAGAAGGTGTAAAGGAGCAGGATCCCAATCTGCGTGCTCTGAGCTGCATGCTGGAGGTGCTGGTCCCTCTGTCCACAGCTCTGAGGGAGGCAGATGAGGCTCTTGAAGTTAAAATTAGGATTTTTGCTATTCCTCCCCCTTGCTGAAAGCTGCGTCACAGCTGAGTCATGATGCTCTTCCCAGCACTGGGGTCAACTTTCCAGTGCTGCCACCGGAATTAATGGCAGACACCTGCAGGCCAGCGAGGGTTCTGCTTGCTTTCAGACATGTTACAGAGATAGAGCAAGGCAAAGCAGCTGGAGGCAGGAGCCCCATCTCCCCATTTCTGAGCTCTCACTGTGAAATCACAGCACTTCAGCACCTCCTGAAGTTCTCCTCATTCAGGGAAGGTTTTGGCCTGGCAGTGTGCCACCAGGCTCATGTACCGGCCCACCCATCTCCCTGCCATACCTCTGTCAGGGTGTGTTGCAAAGGTAAGAGAGCACTGTTAAATTCCTTTTACAGGGTCAGCCTATTGGCTGTCAGTCACCGGAGCCATATGGTGGGTGCATACAGTAACTCGCCCTGTAAATTTCATTATTGTGTTGTTTATCTCTCCAGATCGGCCACTGGCACGTTTCTGAAGGGCTCAGCATGGACAACAGGATATTCTCCTCCAACATATCCGACAGCCTGTTCAATACCACACTCATCGTCACCACCATCCTGGTAAGTGAGGGAGTCACCTGCAGTTCCCATTAGCCCATTGCCAGCCCAATGCTTAGGGGTGTCAATCAGGCAGAGTATTATTCCGTCCTCCTACCCCTCTCTGCCCCCATTACGCAGTGCTGCACACTGATTTCATAAAGAACAGACGATCAAATCTCTAATTACAGCACTGAGGACAATTCATGACAGTGTAATTAAACTCAAGTTGATGTTTCATATGGAAATGATATTTGATGAGTTCAGAAGCAGCTGGGGAGAGGGCTGGGATGGGGATAAGTTGCCATTTTACATTCATCTCTGAATGATGTTCTTGTTTTGTGTACAGCTGGTAAGTTGGAAGGGACAGTTGTCCCTTCTACCCATAATAATTACTAAAATTGGCTAAGATGGGTGCAACTTCTCTGAAGCACGACTTCACAGGTACAGGGACCACCATCCTCATCTGACAGATTCCCCTTCCAGGTGCTCCCTGCCCAATGCTGGGCTGGCTACCCCATGATTTTTCCAGTGCTTCTGCTCCCGCCTTAACGCCCCTCAAAATCCTGAAGCACTCTGGGCACTATTCCTCTGCACCTCCCTAAGTCTAAAGAGGGGCCCAAGGTGGGGAAGAAACTGTGCCAAGAGTCTGGGCTCTGTGCATCCTGTGTGAACGCAGGGTGGTCACTGGGCTGCTCTAGCACGTACTAGAAACAGTCACCAGAGGCAATCTCTTGGCTCTGGTTCATATCCTAGATTGGGATGAACCTGCTGTACCTCCAGCATATCCCATAACACAGGTGGAGCCAATGAACATCAGTGCAGAAATGGCTCTCCTGGCTTTCCTTTGGGTTCCCAAGCCAACCAATGAGCTGTCTCATAGTGATGTATCGGGACAAGAGATCGGTCCTGGCACCTCCTAGCAGAGCCCCCTCCCCTCCGTGCTGCCCCGGCTAAGATGGGAATGACAGCTGCCCAGTTTCGATGCAGGAAAACCCTTACTTAATGCTGAAGTGGAACCATCAGGAGCTGGAGGGCAACGACCGCTACGAGGGCTTCTGCGTGGACATGTTGAAGGAGCTGGCAGAGATCCTACGTTTCAACTATAAGATCCACCTGGTTGGCGATGGTGTCTATGGAGTCCCTGAGGCAAACGGCACGTGGACAGGGATGGTCGGGGAGCTGATTGCTCGGGTAAGTGAATTAACCGCTCCTTTTAGCTGGATTCAAGTGGGACTTGGCAATGAAAAGCCCTGATGCTTTATTAAGTGCTCCAGGATGGATGAGGGTTTTAGCCCGTGTGCGAGGCTCTGACCGGAGGATCCCTCATTAATGTGTTCTCCTGGTTGCAAATGCATTTGTTGTGTCAGTGTGGCTGTGTGTGAAGCAGGCAAAGCAGGCGTTGGGACCTCTGGGCACTCCCAGGGTTGTTTGCTTTGCCCAAACTCTGAAGTTCTTCCGAATCTTGTGGGGTTTTTTTTCTGCCAGTGAAAGATGTAATGAAATTTGAAGTAGAAAAAAAGAGCAGGGACTGGCAGGGGTCAGAAAAATACACTGACTGGGGCACAGGGGAAGCAAGTAGAAATCATATTTCTACCCAGAAAACTGTTGGCATTTCAGCGCCGTGGCTTTGAGTATTGTTGTCTGAAGAGGAACATTTTTGTTTGTTTGTTTGTATTCATTGAGATCTCTTCGCAGTTCCACTTTGTGGTGGTGCAGCTGGAAAGAGCTGCTGGCTCTTGCTGGGTTCGGTAGCATTTATGAGCTCCTCCAGCCTGAGCCCCCCCTGCTCACGCTGTTTTCTTTCACAGCTGAAGGTGCTCCTTCCCCAGGGATCCCAGGGCTTAAATACACTTCATGAAATGCTCCCAGATCCTTAGTAAAACAGGCTTAGCCAAAGCTAACATCAAGATTGATGCTATTTAAACCTCTGTTTCCTTGCTCACTCCTTCCTGCGCTGTCTTGTCATTACCAGTATGCCCATGAGAACTCGGTGACAGTTTGTCAGCTGGTGGCACATCCACAGTGAGGTTGTTTTTGAGAATCTTAGTGCTAGAGAGGCACCTGAGCTGCCCCATCATTACCTTCCCAACAGCAGCACATCATGCAAAGCAGAGGAACAGGGGCCCAAGCCCATTCCCTGGTTCTCCGGGCAGGGATTTGAGGTGAGCATTCCTCCATGTTCTCCCCCAGTATCCATCTGATGTCCCTTAGCTGGCTGATGCTCAGCCCTCCCTAAGGAGCTTCAGCTGAGTGCTCGGAGCCAGGTGGAGCAGCTCTGGGGGTAACGGAGACGCTGAGGGCTGGGGTTGGGGCACACACCAGGGGTCCCTGCTCAGCTGGTGTGTCCCCTGGATCACCTTCCCCAGCAGTGCCAGTTCCTCACGCCAGCTGAGATCCCCTCTGTCTGCCTCTCCTGAAGAGCCTTCTGTACGGTTGTTTGCAAATGCTCAGGGCTATTGGCATAGTTTTTATACATCTCTCACTCTGTATATATATATACACACACACACACAAGAGCATATAAAACAGTTCTGCAGCATTTCTTCTGGGAGGCGAGGAGGAAGGCGCGTGGAGCAGTGTGTGATCTGTGCAGGCAAAGGAAGGGAGCAGCCGTCAGATTTTTGGCCTGCTGACCTTGGCAGTGCCTCCCCATTAAATGTGAGCTTCTGGAGGGTGTTTTTTGGTGGAGATAAGTGTTTTAACTTCATCTTCACACAGAAACAATTTGTTTCTTCTTCAGCTTGAGCCTTATTTAGGAGGATTTTTCTTTCTGCTTTGGCAGGAGCTGGCAAAATCGTGTGAGGCTGAATCAAAAATTGAAGAAGAGAAAAGGTTTTGTCTGCGTTGTTCTTCCCGGGTTGCGATGGGTCCCGGGGTCAGGCAGGGCAGAGCTGGCCGTGTGCATGCATCCCACCCTGGGACCACTCCAAGCAGAAGTGCAGGTCTGCTGGCTGCACGCCTTCTTCTGTCAGTGCCTTCATTGTTTCACTGCCTCCAGCTCAAGTCCGTGCCCCTTTAGCACAGGGAGGGCGTTAGTCAGGACACACACCTGCCATGGGTGTCAGGACGTCCCAGACCCAGAGGTGAGGTTTGACACACGTACTGTGCAGGGCTGGAAGCTCAGAAGCATATCCAGCTCCATGCAATACCTTCCCACTATTTTATTTTCATCTCTGGAATGCCCCCATGGCAATGAAGCTCACAGCAACTACAGGCTGCATGGGAAAAGTGTTTCATTTTACTTCTTCTAGATGAACCAGCTATTGATTTATTCCTAAGCGTTGAAAATTCTATTACAGCTAATTGTACGCTGTGGTATGATTGAGAAGGGCATGGTATAAATAAACATAAGTTTGTTGTTGAACCAAATTGACAAGTATGTATCTTATCGACCTGCTCACAAAAGTGCTGAGGAGCTGAGGAACGCAGGGCCGGGCTGGCTGTGGGGTGGTAGAAGAGCTGCAGGGGCTCCTGGGTCCACGCCCTCTGTCACACTTGTGCTCAGATCAAGAGGCCTGGAAGCACTGTGGTCTGATGGAGATTTGGCCTGGGAGGAATCGCATGCAAGGGCTCAGACCCGTTCCTTAGTGAAAGATGTCTCAAACTGGGAAAGTAGCAAGCTGATCGATCGCTGTGGGCCAGGAGAGCCAAGCACAGCCTCTGTCTGCCAGGCAGGGCAGTGAGGCTGCTCTCAGGGTGGAACGGGATTCCCTGTGAGCCCTGCTGGGTCTGGCACCAGCAGACTTCAGCCTCCAGCAGCCAGGCTGACGCCTTACATGCCTGCTATCTGTAACAGGCCAACAAGGGGAGCAGCAAATCTTCCCACCTCCTATTGTTCGATGTTGGAGCCTTTGGGGACAATAGGGCTGAAAGAATTACAGCTCACTTCTTCCCACCACAGCACAGAGCCTGGCTTTGACTCCCTGATGTTGTCTTGTCTTCCTTTTCTCTCTCTCCCCAGCACATCCTCGAGCTGAAATGAATTCACTAGTTAGCTACGTACCAACAGATGTATTCTCAAGGCAACATGACAGCTCTCTCTTTGTTCCGCCAAGGCTGGATTTGCTGTCTTGGTAGTGGAGCCCTTTGGTGGCTGTGCTCGGTGCCCGTACCTCATCTCACAGCAAGCTGCTGGTGTTCAGCATCCTTACTGGGTGCTAAATGTCCTTGCTGAGTGCTCAGTGTTCTTGCTGCTCCTTGAGGAGATGGCTGGTGTGGGGCTGGTGCTACTGCAGGAGGTGCTTTAGTGTGCATCACGGGAGAAGAGGCTGGTGAGAGCAAGCTCCTGCTCTTTGCTTCTGCACAGCATCGCTTGGGGAGCAAGATGAAGTGCAGTAACACCAGACCTTTGGCTTCTGCGTCAGTGGTCTGAATCTGGCTGAGATTAGCAGTGATTAAAGCTCTCTTTAAAGTGAGGGAGATCACAGAATCACGGGATATGGTTGTGCATCCCATGCCTCCTGCTCAGGAGCACCAACACCAAGAGCTGGAAGAACTTCAAAGCTTTTGGGGTGAGGTTTTTTTCCAGCTCAGTCTCTAGCGACCGGTTGCATGAAGGTGCTTTACAATCAGACCCTCTCCTCCAACTGCTCCAAAAAGGGAAAGGAAAGAAGGGAGAAGGGTGAAGTTATCCCCAGATTGGCAGAGTCCTGCAGTGGGTGTTGGTGTTGAGTGAGAAAAGCTGTGCGTGGGTGATGGAGGGAGGGGGAGTCTGTGTGCACAGTGCAGCACTGCAAACGTGATGAGAGAGATGGGAGAATGGGGGTGAGGGAGATGGGAGAGTGGGGGGGAGGGGTGGGAGCGTGGGAGGCTGTGAGCAAACGGGGTCTGCATGTGCTGCTGGTTTTGGCACATGCAGGTTGGTCAGTGTGGTGGGAGCTGAATGGGTGTCCCTGCAGGCTTATGGGCCTCGTTACTGGGGAATGGGCTTGTGCTAAGGACACGGGAACACCTGGCACAGGCTTTCTCCTCCGGTTCTTAGGGATAGTGCAAGTGAAGGAATGCAGATGGAAGCAGACCTGGTGCTGATGTCTGCTCTGATTTCTGATCGCCCCCGTCCATGTTAGCAATTTAAATGGAGGGCGGCAGCCTCTGGGGCTTTCTGGCTGTCACTTTGCATGTGGCAGGATTCACGCGTGTCCTTAGAAAAATAGTTTGGAGTGACCAGTGCATTGTCTGGAGCAGCAGCACTCATCACACTGGCCCAGCAGCCGGCCTTCTCTGCTGCTGAGCAGGCTCAGTGAGATGCTGCCTGTCCCGGAGTTGTGCTGATGATCAGGTGGGTCCTGGAGGCTGACAGCTGATTTTGGCTTTGGAGAAGCCTCTCCAAAGGAAAACTTTCTCTGCCCTTAGACACACCATGCTGTGTTGACAGTGCAAGTGGAGGAGACACTCGTGTGCCTGGGGGATTTATGAACCCAGGTGCTCCTGCAAGAAATCCCAGCCTTCCCAGGGCTGTCCCTGTTTTGTCAGCACAAAGCCTGACGCTGCTCGGGTTCTCCCTGTGTCTTGTGTCGTACCTGGACAGTGCATCGCCACTGGGCTGACATCAGTCCCATTCATCACCACTCCCTCCTGATGGGCCTTGTCAGCAGCCCCAGTGAGGAGATGGATGCCTCCTCCGGGCTGGCAGTCCCTGCAGTATCCTTCTTAAAGCTGCTTAATTGTTGTTCCTCTTCAGGAGCCTGGCTCAGTCTCTGTGCTTTTCTCATCCTCCCCAGTGGCAGCATCAGCCCGGCTGCTCCCACAGGCAGTGCCGGGTACGGCCACAGCAGCTCCTGCTTTTATCTCAGACAGCTTCCCCTCACCTAGCAAAAGGTTTGGCCTCATTTTAGAGGTATCTACTCCCCAAATGCCCTAGGTCTTTTTCTAAGCCTATTTCACGCTGACATTTATAGCTGAAATTGTGCTGGAAGGCTGAAAATCGCACAGTGTTTGCCCCTCTTTCCCCCCAGTCCTTTCCCTCCTGGTTTCCCTTTTCCCAGGAGTGGATGGAACTCAGGAGCAGAAAGCAAAACCCATTTATTCCTCAAACACACCATTTAGGCTCAAAACTGTAACTGCTACCCATGCTCAGGTGGGGAGGATGGAGAGCAGAGAGCTGTGGAGCTCTGTAACCAAGAGACGCTGACCTCGCTGAATCACACAAGTTTTGTGAACATCAGGGAGCAAAGTCGAAAGCATGAAATTGATGATATTCAGGCAGAGAACACATCGCATGCCATTCCCAGATCAAAGTTTAGCACTGTCAGAAATCAGCCCTTAACTTCTGAGCCTGGGGAGAGAGGAAAGGGGGGTCTGACAGAGCAGAGCTGCGAGCAGCCAGGTCTGTGCTGCAGGGAGCAGGTAGGGATGGGCACAAGCTCCAGCAGCCTGCACATAGCTGGAGCTCCAGTGCTGGCCCTGCGAGGGCAGAGGTTGGACAGGCAGGGGATGGGCAGAAAGAAAGGGGCACAGATGCCCATGGTGCGTTCTGCAGGTGCTGCTGAGGGCACCCATGGGAGCACAGGGCACCCCCAGATCCAGCAGGTCAGTGCCCAGGGCTTTTACTTTGATGCGCCTTTGGTGCAGCGTACCTGACATCTGTTGGTCTGTGGGTTTGCTGATGGACTTCTCCCAGTTCTCCAAACTGAATTCGAGTAATCCGATGTCAGAATTAAGCTGTATCTTTGCAAGGGGCTTTGCTGGCAGAGCTCTCCCCAGGACAATGGTACCTGCAAATCTTTATAAGCAATAGACAAGGGAGGTTTAGTGAGCTTTAGGCTTTCCCTGCCGATAAAATTCCTTACACACCGTGTTCTACAGATGGCTTGATCCCATCTTTGTAATCTGCTGCTGTTTACATGGGGCTGAACTGCTCTCGCACAATGCTATGATTACCAGTGCCTTTTAAAAACCCTGTGGGTAAATGTCTGGCTAGGCAGAAATTCTCCCCAGCTCATAATTCATTCCGGCCTGAACCTCGCAGGAATCTCTAATAGCTGCTTGGAAACAATTGCAGAAATCTGGCACCAGTCTTGTCCAATAAAGCCGTCCTGCGTGGACTGTGAAATATCACCTTCTCCGTGACCTGTGCACCTTATTTGCTGGTGGGCAGGCTTGCCAATCACCGTGCCTTGCTTTTGCCTTCCCTTCCTGCTGCAGGCTTTAGCAGGGCTTCTACAAGCCTTGCCTTCTATTGGCTTTTCTCCTCATCTGCCCTTAAGCCTGGTGGGGATGGAAAAACACGGGGCAGACCTCGGCCTGGAGGCACTTAGCCCTGTATTTCCTAAGGAAATAGAACAAGAGCAGGGGCAGAGAGCAAGGCGAGAGCAGTGCACCCGCAGATTTGCCTTTGTGTGATGCATTTGCAAGTAGGGCATGGATCCAGGGAGATAAGCTGCATATTTTATCGAGTCGTCGGGCCTGATGGTGCCTTGGCTTCTGCACAGACCTATGAAAGTCGGGGACAACAAGTGCAAATAGCTTTCCTTTTCCCCCCTCCCCTCCTTCTTCTCCTCACGCATAATTGTCATCCTGCAAAGCAGGCAAACAAACGTACAGGAGAACGGGGGAGGTTTCGTTTTTACAGAAAGCAATTACAGACATTAGAAGAGCTGGAGTAATAAAAATAATGTTTAAAATTCAAATCCCTTATCTATATTGCAAGGGTATTAACATTGCAAGAAAGTCTTTCTTTTTCTTTTTCTTTTTCTTTTTTTTTTTCTTCTTTTTTTTTTTTTTTTGCCCCAATCTCATTCGCTTTGCGAGGCAATCTGGAAACATTTATGCCCTGTCTGGAAGGAGAGCACCGTGTTAAGCTGGGGCTCCGTTAGCAGCAGCCTGCAGCAATAAGCAAAGGATGATCCAGAGCATGAAACGGTCGTGCTTTGGGTGTCTGAGGAGGGTTTGTGGGAAGCCCAGACGGGGTGAACTCCCGCTGCTCTCCCCAGAGCCCGGTCTCACTGTGCCCTGCCCTGCACTCACCTCCTCTGCTTCCCTCTCTCTGCAGAAAGCCGACCTGGCAGTGGCGGGGCTGACGATTACTGCGGAGAGGGAGAAGGTGATTGATTTCTCTAAGCCATTCATGACTTTGGGAATTAGCATTCTCTACCGAGTTCATATGGTAAGAGACTTCTTTTATGACCATTTATGTGCCTCCATTATTTGCATGCAAACGCTCCTCGTTATAGAAGAAAAGTGAACGGCTCATAAAAATATTTGGTTTTCCTATTTAAACACAAATGTGCTGGACTTTGATTTCCTTCCTTCAGCCCTGTGTCAGCTGAGTGCATTCGGTTCCCATTGCCCCACTAGCTCTATCCCTGGGCCCCCAGATCCCAGGTGCTGCAGAAGGTGAGCACAGACATCCCAGTCCCTTCCAACAGGACGTCCCACTATTCCCAACCTGTGGTTGGGAAACGTGCTCTGCACAGTGCTGAATGTAATGAGAATTACAGTCCTGATTTCCCGTCATCTCAACAATAGCAGCCAAAAGGATAAAACAATTAGAGCTGCCTCTCCCAGCCCCCTCTCTTCACTCGTGATGCTGTTAAAGATGCAGTGTTCGGTACAAATATAAACAAACTTGCGCATACATCTCTCTGCGCTGAGTTGCTGCTGCCAAGAACAAACAAGTAATTAAAATCTAGTTAAAATTCCATTTCTTCTGGTACGTGCGGGAATTAGGATCGGTCGTTAGCTGATCAAGAAAGGCCAGACCTTTAGGTAACCATCCCTTCCCAGCCTTCACACCCAGTCCCTCCTGTATCCAGAGGTGTTTCTGCCGGTGCCGTGTGGCTGGGGTTATAGTTGAGTTTCTTGCTTTCTCACACGTCTTTAAATGTTTGGGGATTGATTACCAGCTGTGCTCTGCCCCCAGTCCTCCCCACAGCCCAGCAAGTCCCTGCGAGGCCCCATTCCATGGGCAGTGTGAGGCTGCATCACTCGCCCCACGGGATGTGCAGCAGTGTCAGTGCAGGGCTTGCATGTAATGCGCTGCTTAAGTGCGAGGTGTGTGTTGCTGCCTCTGTGCACTCAGTGCAAGTGTGTCTGACGCATCCACTTTGAGTGCAAGTTCTTCAGGGCAGGGACCGTCTGCTCCTCATAGTGCAGGCATGACACTGGAGAGCTGTGTCCCAGCTCAAGCACATCCCAAAGTGAGCAGGATTCATGCTTAGGGTCACGGGAAGCGTTTGGCAGCTGCTCCCCTGCTGTCGGTCAGGGCTTGGTCTGCAGCTGTGGCTGGGACACCAAGTGGCCCCATTAGGGCTGCAGAGGGGATGCAAGCATCTCCCAGCTCTGGGGGCTCCCCAGCTTCTCCTCCGAGCTGGAAGTGGGCAGTACTCATTAAACTGGTAAATATTGAATTAGCAGGGAAAGGCTGGGTAGCTTGTTGCTCTGTCTCTCCATAGAGATGGGGCTTGCAGAGCAGCTGGAGGCAGCTCCCCATTCTCCCCACGGACACCCCTGTGATGCCAGAAATTGCAGCTGATGTATGTTCATCACGGCTCAGATCAGACGTAGCCTCATAAATAAGCACAAACACATCCCTTGCTGAGGAGTGGTCTCCATGCCCCAGTCTCCTCCCAGCATGATGACATTTTATGTGAATTTCCATTTAACTCCGGTTGCAAATTTCTCCCCTCCCCCCCCCCCCCTTTCCCCTTCCCACCCACCCAACCCAGCCGCCACACTGCGTCTCTTATCACACATAACTGAAGATGGCAGCTTTAAATGGGGCTGTCATTTTTCTCAATTTCACTTGTTGTGATATAATCAAGTATGGATTTCTGACGCGGGGACTCTAATAGGCTTTCTGACTCGCAGGCTGCGAGGAGAAAAAGCTTTTTTTGTTTATTACATCCCTGCTGTGGTCCTGCAGAGGGCAGGAGGTAGATGGTAGGTCCTGAGCTGTGCCAGGCTCGGGGAAAGGACTGGGGCAGGTGTCTGGTGCTTTGCTCTGCACAGAGGTGTGTTGGAAGGCAGGGTTATTTGTTACATACACTTGCTTCTGCTCACACCTGCCTCCATGAAAGGTACTGAGGGACCAGCTGGCACGTGGTCCTTGTTGATCTGCCTTGAAAGTCCTTTCTGTGTTCTCCCTTGAGATGAGATGACATACGTTCGGTGAACTGAGTTTAGGACGGGTGAACTGAGGCTTGAAAAAGCAAAGATATGAGCTGGGAGGACCAACTGAGCAGCCAGTCCCTGGGTTCTGCAGGCAGGCAGCGAGCTGCAAGGCTCCCGTGGAGCTGCATGGTCAGGCTCTGCAGTCACCAACATCCACCCCTCCAGAAACCTGCCCTTGCCTGGCTGAGAATGGGGGCTTCCAGGAAGCAAAGAACCACAGAACGGCTTGGGTTGGAAGGGACCTTGGAGATCAGAGAACCTCAGAATGGCTTGGGTTGGAAGGGATCATAAAGCTCTTCTAGCTCCAGGAACCACTGAATGAATCTCTCTTGCCTCCATCTGAGGATATGCAGGAGACCTTCATCAATTATTGGACACTTTTAACATTTCTATTCCAGGAAAAATAGCTCTTCCAATTAACAAAGCTGTATTGGGACCTGCTAAAAATATCTGACAGACGCCTGATATTGTCAGTCCCATCTTCAAAACAGACAGATAAGAGAGAGTTTGTGCCCTCCGTGGGAACAGAATATCTTTATTCTTATCCTCAACTGTGAATGAAAAGAATATGTAGCAGCAGCCTGAAACTGACTGTAGCTGAAAAGAACCAGAACTACTACTACTGTAAAGTCACAGGAGAGAGTCACTGCCAAGCAGGAAACTTAAAGCTTCCAATGCAATTTCCTTAATGAGCATAATTTATTGACAAACTGCCCCAGAAACACAGAGAAGACGTGGAGGCCCTAATTACAGTGAGGAACTTTGCTACAGAGCATCTCACAAGGGAGGCTCAGCTGAGACACTGCCGGTGCCCGGGAATCCCCTACCGGCTGTGGGATGCTGGGAGGGATGAGCTGCTTGGGGCTGCTGCTGGGGAAGGTCCCACTTGCTTGGCTGAGGGGTGGAGGTGGTCACACCTTGCTGTTCCCTTTGGTCCGTCTCATTTCTGAGCACGTAAACACTTGTGAAGGAGAGGCAGCTGTACCAGGTTTGCTCAAGATGATAAAGGGAAGCGGGCTTCTGCAGGGCATCCTGGAATGCCAGGTGGTTGCTGAAGAGAAGAGTTTTGGCAATGCCTGCCCTGGGCTTCCAGCTGGCATCCAGGAGTCCAAAATCCTCAAGCTGGGACCAGCGAGGTGCAGAAAGGAGCAGCTGGGAGCAGTGAGATGGTCTCACCTCCCAGCAATGACAAGAGTTGCTGCAGTAAAGGTGAGCAAGGGGGTGACTCAGTATGGAAAAGGACCATAAAGGGAGGCTCCGGAATGAAAGCTAGGAGAGAATCAGAATCCCTTTTCTTGGGACATGACTTTAATTTGACTTGCAAATGGGCACTGGAAGGTCTGAACCACTGATTCCTGCCTCATCTATTTGTTAAAAGGCTCAGTAAGCCCAAATCTCTGAAGATACTGATGTAGATCGCAGCCTCCAAGCGCACCCCTCCTTAAGGACCCAGGAGGAGATGCTATGGGGTGGCTCTCCCAACAGTTTGCTGTAGGTTTCTGAGAGTGCAGTCCCAGCTGGTGACTGGAGTTGGGTGCATCACAGCACCCGAGGTATTTATATTCAGGAAGGTCTTTGTGTAACAGCCATCCCAGTTTTTTAGAAGAACTAAGAAGACCTTGTGAAATTCAGTTTTTGCATAAGAGTAGGAATATTTCAGTAGTAAAACGGTGTTTTTATGGAAGCAGAATTTCAAATGCTTCTCTTGGCTCTGGGGAAGGAAGAAAAGGCAAAAAAAAACAACAACCCCTCAACTCTGTTTCCCGAAGACTTCTGTGAAAACAGAAAATCACTCACTGCCTTGGGATTAAGTGCAGCTCTGAAGCACTCGGGTCTTGGATGGCACCGGGTTTGCTGTGGCGATTGAAGTGAGCTGTTATTTATTACCAGCTGCTATTAGTTTATGTGGTGTCATGAGCGGAGTTAAGGCGGCGGACTAAGAAAAATGAGGGCTCTGTGTATCAGAGACAACCCCAGCAGCAGCCTCTGTGTGAGGGAGCAGCGAGCAGAACGCAGCCCATTTTGGGACACCCCTGCTCAGGTGATATTGAGTTTGCTCGGAGATAAATCGGGAGCTGCTTTTCCCCCTCTGGGCAGAATGGGAGTTCAGCTTGAGAGAAATGTCTGGGAATTAATCCTTCTCTCGTCCCAGCGTTGCTAAACTTGACAAGATTTCGGTGGCGGCCGTGTCCTTGTGAGTTGAATGTACTTGAAGAGCTGAGCAGCCCAATTTTCCTAGCAGCGAAGGTGTTACTTCTCAAGGAAAGGTGGCATTGCTGAGGTAGAAGCAGGAAATTCTGACGCATCCTGAAGATAAAAATATCACTTCTCTGAGATAAAAGTAATAATTGCACTGAGTTTTGTAGAGAAGGGATGTCTGAAGGCAGAAGAAGGCGAGCCTGAAACATTGCAAATATGTTGTGGGTTTTTTTTTTCCTTTTTTGCATTAAAATGTGTTCCCCCCCCCCCCCCCCTTTGTTTCCTGCGGAGGCTCCCACCCACCCCTCCTCACCCTGGGAGCCCCTTTGTGCCCAGCAATCCCCTGTGGGTGACCAACAGCTCCAGACCTGGGCTCCCCCCTCCCAGGTCGGTCCTGCAGCACGGTGTGTCCCAGCACTGTAATTTTCCATCACTTCACCTGTCTGATTGCCTGGAGGAACAAAGGAGGCTGTGCCAGGGAGAGGAGAGGTCTGGGGAAAGGATCCCTGCAGGGAGCTTCTGCAGGGCTGGCTCACCTGTGGCACTGCCTCGCTGCTTTCCCTGCAAGCCTTTTGCGAGTCCCCGTTTGCTGTATTTCCCTTCTGCCCCTCCCAGCCATTGTCAGCAGCAAGGCAGGTGCGTCTCTTTGTGTCCTTTTCAGAATGAATCACTCCGTGCGTAGAAAAACAGGTCAAACTCTCATCTGTTTGCCTTGCAGGGCCGCAAGCCTGGCTACTTCTCCTTCCTGGACCCCTTTTCCCCTGGTGTGTGGCTCTTCATGCTGCTCGCCTACCTGGCCGTCAGCTGCGTCCTCTTCCTGGTGGCTCGGTAACGTGGCTGCTGTTGCCTTTCCTTTCCTCGCGGTGCCATCTAGCGTCACGCTCCCAGCCCCGTGGTGAGGGGCTGCACGTGGGGACGTCCCCCAGGCCGCCAGCATGGGGTCCTGCTGTCCCCCATCAGCTGGGGACGGAGCTTTGCCGGGCGAGCACTGGTGCTGGGTGGCCACAGGCATGGCTGTGAGCAGTGCCAAAAGCTGTCTGGGAAGGGCAGGAGGAGGTTTGAGATGAGGTGCAAATCAGGCTGTTCCCTAGAAGTGCTCAGCCTGCAGCAGAGAAAGCAGAGCACTTGTCTTGGCCGTAAAGGGCAGATGTCAGCACAAATGCATTCAGAGATGTTAATGCAAACTCCGGTACTGGTGTCGGTCCTTTAAAACGCGGTGTATTCAGAAAGTGGAAGTTCATTAATATCCTTCAAGAGCTCCCAGCTGATGTGCGGAGCCTCGCCTGACAGCCCTCAGTCGATTCCCTATGACTAATTTAAATCAGCTTTAAAAAATGTCACCAAGCACTTTTCCGCAGCACATCTCCCATTGAGGCCCGGGGGTTGAGCTCCAGGTCTGCCTTCCCTGACCTGGTGGCAAAACGATACCGTTTGGTGCCACAGATGGACCTTTCCACACTCAGCTCAGCTGTGTCCTGGAAATGCATTCCAGAGGTGTGCTCAGGGCTCGGACGCTGCTTCGGGACGTGGTGAATACCCACTCCTCATTACAGAAATGGAAGCGTGCTGCCACTTGGTCCCTTAGCATGGCTGAAGTTGTCATGCTGACAAGGCTTTAATGCTTTCCTTGAATCCCATTATAGCCTCACATGCATAGTCTTGAAGAAAACACTGAATAATGGAGCAGGGCACTCTCTGCAGGCTGAGATGTGGTGCCCCTTCAACCCCTCTCTGCATGTTTTAAACATTGTCCTCCTAGGTCGTGTGCCTGTAGATGAGGTGAGGGATGCAGAAATGAAAGCCTCATTTCGGTGAAATGCTGCAATAGAGCCCTGCAGCTGCATTTGCACCAGCCCCAAAATAACCCTCTCAAGCACCAGCTTTGTTAACCATTAGCAATATAATGAATGGCAGCGTAGGATTTAGAAGACTTTCTTAGCAACCGGGGAACTGAAGAGTGAGAACAGCCCAAAAAGAGAGCCAGGCTGCCATCACTTCGGTGACATGATGTTGTTTATATTTGCAATTACCACCCCTGTCCCATCTCTGTGAGCTCTGAAAGCACGAGATGTTTTGAAACAACCAGCACATGGCCTCGAACCAAACCCATGGTTAGACCTTGCTGGGGCCACCAGACCTTGGAGCAACCAATTGCAACCATTCTTCCTCGATGATGTCGCGCAGTCAGGTCTTAACGTGTTCCACTTTGGATCTTGCCATGGATGCTCATTATCTGGCAGGGATCCCAGCAGGAGATGTTTGATTTCAATTTCACATCAAGACCACGCGCTTCTGGAATTATTGTCATTGTCTGTGATGCAAATTGGCACGCAGGACTCCAGCCTCCCTCCGGCTCATGTCCTTCAGCAGAGCCTCCCAAAACTTCTGCACATCTTACAGCAAAGCCTCTGGCTCCTGAGTCTCACTCAGAGTGAGCGTTTCACAGCTCTGTGCCCTGAGCAACAACTGACAGCAGAGTTTCCTCCTCAGAAAAAAAACTGCCTCCGGGACAGTTAGGGCTTTTCAGCTTTCCTTTTCCTTCTGTGTTTCTCCTAAGTGCCCCATTTCCCAGCAAATTACCTGTGCTCCCTTCTCCTTGTCATTGCAGCTTGACGCCCTATGAGTGGTACAGCCCCCACCCCTGCTCACAAGGCAGGTGCAACCTTCTCATCAACCAGTACTCGCTGGGTAACAGCCTGTGGTTTCCCGTTGGGGGGTTCATGCAGCAAGGCTCCACCATCGCCCCCCAGGCGCTCTCCACGCGCTGCGTCAGTGGTGTCTGGTAAGGCCAACCTTCCTCTGAAGGAGGGCTTCTCTTGCAGGGTGGGGATGGAGATCAGCCCGCGGGGAAATCTCAGCTTATCATCTTTGCTTCCCCTTCCCTTAGGTGGGCCTTCACCTTGATCATTATCTCCTCCTACACGGCCAACCTGGCGGCCTTCCTCACGGTGCAGCGCATGGACGTCCCCATTGAGTCCGTGGATGACCTGGCAGACCAGACCACCATTGAGTACGGCACCATTCACGGCGGCTCCAGCATGACCTTCTTCCAAGTAAACCCCGTTCTTTTGCTAGCTGGGGTGGGGATTGCACCCTTGAATCAGATTTGGATGTTGCTCAGCCTGCCATGCCTCTCAGTGGTGTGTTGCATCCTGGTTTCTGGCACAGAGGGGACGTTTGAGGAGGGCCCTGGCTGCTTGGTAGCACAGCACTGGGCCAGTTTCAATGGGGACATCGATGGGCTGAGTGGTGGAGGAGTCCTTCCAGCTCAGTCTCAGAAAGTAACTCAATATTGGGAGTTCCCTACCAGGTAGGTAGGAAGGTGGTGCAGATCCACACGTCACAGCGATGACACAATGTTGTCTTTAGCAGCTGAGCATTTGCAGTCAGATTTCTGTGGGTCCCTGTGCATGGTCAGTGTGGTCTTAGGTTCTCCATGAGAGTCCCGTGGGTAAGCGAAGAAGCATTTGCAGTCCCCTGGTGGGATATCTTGTGTAAATGTGCTGGTGCAAATCAGAGTATGGGGTCAGTGGCTCTGAAAACATGCAAGTCAAGTATGTGCCAATGTAATACTGGTTAGCTCAATTTCATTTCTGTCTTCCCTGCTGTATTCAAAAGGGAAACAAACGAGTGAATCTTTTCTGCAGTGCTCTGAACGCACACAGAACTGCTTGAGGATTATTTGTTTATTGGATGTTGAAATACCAAGAGGGGAGAAAGCTTTTCTCACTTTTCCTCTGAGTCTGAACTGAAGCAGGAAGCCTGAGAAACCTCTCAAGCGAGCCTGAGCTTTTCAGCTCAACTTTCCACCCTTCAGGGGTTTGGCAAAAAAAAAAATCCTTCTTTTGAGCAGAACATCACATCTAAAACAAGCTGAAGAGCCCAAGTGAGTAAGGTGGCTGCATACGAGGCGCTCATCCCTTTTCAGGCAGACTTTCAAGGTTAAAATCCTGTCATGGCTCTGCACTGCCTGGTGCGTGCCCGTGTCAAAAAGGAAATTAGCACAAGGTATTCTTGTACCATTTGCAACACCTTCTGTCAGGGCGGTGAGTCAGGTGCTGCAGTGGGTTGTGCAGGCATGGCTGAGGCTGTCCTCACCCCTCAGCTCTTGGCTGCGCGAGACATCCATTGCTGAAGTGCCTTGCACTGCAACCTGTCCTGGCAGCAGTTTCTCTGGCTGCTAACACATGGGATCGGGGTGTAGAGTGCTGTGAATTGTGAGCGAGCACACCCTGCCCACCTGTCCCTGCACGAGAGACTGCACAGAGGACAGAGCTGGGTGGACAAGGGCAGCAGCAGTGTCCTGCGACCCTCTGCCACAGCGTGCAAGCCGCTGAATTCATTCCTCTCTCCATCAAAGCAAAGCAGGTCCAACCCCCAGCATGTTCTGGAGATTTGGGGCTTGCTGAGGTCCAGTTCACTGCAGTCAGTGAGACAACTCCCAGTACAAAATCCAGAGGGAGGGGGCACTGAGCTCCAACGAGCTTTGACTCTGCTCTCGGGCCTCAGTACTCTTCGTAGGTTGGTGCTGTCTGACTCTAGTGGACTGTTTGAGCACAAGGGTATGGGGAGCATAGAGGGGCTTAAACCAAACACGAGCTATTTCCTCTGATTTTTCCGAGTGTTTTTGATGCACTTTTACAAAAGTTATGTATTTTTTCTAAAATGGAATTTCTGCAAAGAGATTTGCTGGAACCTATTGGAATTAGGTATGCATTTCATGCCCAGCCTCGTCGACAAAGTCTCAAATCCACCAAGACATTCAGACCTTTAAATCTCCTTGGAATAACTGAAGATGAGGCATCCGAATCCCTTTGTGAATCAGGCACTAAGCCTGTTTCGACTGCCCTCCACGTCGTAGCCTTTTTACAGGAGGGTCTAACGAGGGGTGTGTGCCACCACACGCTCCCCCCCTGCCTTACCTGCACTCCTCTCTCGGCAGAACTCCCGCTACCAGACGTACCAGCGGATGTGGAACTACATGTACTCCAAGCAGCCCAGTGTCTTTGTGAAGAGCACGGAGGAAGGGATCGCGCGCGTGCTGAACTCCAATTACGCCTTCCTGCTGGAGTCCACCATGAACGAGTATTATCGTCAGCGCAATTGCAACCTCACGCAGGTCGGGGGCCTTCTGGACACCAAGGGCTACGGGATTGGCATGCCCGTCGGTAGGCAGTGAAGACAAATTCTAGTCCTTCTCAGCTGTCAGCAGAGGACCGGAACGTTTGAAAGGCTGAGCCGGCTCTAAAGCCAATCTCACGTTTCACGGCTCAGCCCGGGGTCCTTTATTAATCTCGGGAGGAAAATCAAATACACTGCAGTTGCCCACGGTGCTCAATCAGAGCCAGATGTGCGAGAGCCAGCTCTGGTCCGGAGCCCCGTGACACGTGACTGCGGCTCCTTCAATAATTCATGTGCAAGATGTTTCGAAATTGCTGCTTGTTTTCTGCATATATGCTCTTTGCTGACGGTTTCCCTTTTGGAACCAGTGTTTTTGAATCGTTTTGTGCTCCTTGTTTCATCTCAGAAATGCCTTAAATGTAATGCTGGTGCAATTGCTGTAGCGTCTTAACATCTGGTGGTTCTGATAACTCCAGGACAGAGCCCAGCAATTCACTCACTATCTCACCCAACAATCAGCTTTCAACAAATGCAGGTTTTTGTCTTTCAAACAGGGGAGCTAACAAGAGAACGCCATTTCCCAGGGCAGCAAAGGAAAAGGAGGTAGCAGTTGTTATTCCAGACGACTGACCGATCTCTGGGCCAGTTTCAGGCTTCAAGTGCCCACACTTTGCGATACAAAGTGAAGCTGGATGACGCAAAACCCTCGTGCAGGCAGTCACTGTAGTTTAGCTGACATGAGTAAGCTTGTAAAGTCACAGTAACCCGGTTGTGAGTACAAATGCTCACTGTCATGACTAAATTTGGTCTGACATTGTCTTGTTAAGCAGCGAAATTGTAGCAGATAAGAGGAGCAGAATGCTGCTTGCTGGGACAATAGTGCAGAGTTACCAGTAGAGATGTGGGCTTTCCCACGGCCCTTCAGCACCCCTGGGAGCACAGAGCGTGGAGCATCTTCTCCCATACATCACTTGTGTGTTGGGTTCTGTGCCACTGCAGTGCACCAGTGTGAAACGTGAGTGATAGAGCAAGGTTGATGCTGGTTGCAGATGGGCAGGAGAGGGACCTCTGTGGTTTTGAGGAGCAGTTTGGTCCCGAGCTGCCCACTCAGCTCCTGCCCGTGAAGCTGCAGCTCTCCCTTATAACTTGTTTACGTGCCGCATGTGGGTCTTGGTGTGCAGGCAGCAGTGCCTTAGCGCCCACCTCTCGCTGTTGCAGGCTCTGTGTTCCGAGATGAGTTCGACCTGGCCATCCTCCAGCTGCAGGAGAACAACCGGCTGGAAATCCTGAAGCGAAAGTGGTGGGAAGGAGGCAAGTGTCCCAAGGAGGAGGACCACCGGGCCAAAGGTACGCCGTGCTGCTCGGTAGGGAGCCTCCGCGGCAGCCGTGCGAGGATGGAGATCCATCTGCACGTGCGTGCTGCTGGGTTTTCTGCCAAAGAATTACTTTTTCCCCTTCTCCTGACCTGCCATTCCTTCCCTCACAATTCAAGGAGAGAGCCAACCAGCTCTGCGCTGCCTCATGCTGTGTGTTTTTGCCTGGGGCAAAGATAGCGGGAACAACCAAATGACAAATATTGGAGGCATATGGAGGGTAAATTAGCTTCTAATGAATGTCTGCAGCATTACGTGGGAAAATGGATGGCTAAAGAGATCGGACCAAAATCCCGCGCTCCTTCAAGGGAGATGGATCTCCACCACAGGCCCACTGCTTGGTGCCTCTGAGTGAAAGCGCCTTGCACACAGCTGAGGGAAGGGACACAAGGACATCATTAGTGCATCTGTAAACTGAGGAGCAAATTCTTTTGGGTAATGCTATGCAAATTGCCGTAAAAGCTACCACATTAGGCTGATGTCCCAGAGTGCAGCGGCTGCCAGCTGCCCGCAGTTGCTGTGGGGTTTTTTTTTAATGTTTTGGCAGTCGCCCTTTCCTCAGCAAGCATTTTTTGGGAGGCCAGCAGGTTCCCAGCTGAAGGGAGAGGCTCCTGACCTCTCTGAATGCAGAGACGGAGAGCCGAGCCGGCTGCGTGGCTGCTCGCTTGTTTCTCTGACACTGCAGCAGTTGTTGGGGTGTGTGTACGGCTGGATGAGACCCTGCTGGGACTGAGAGAGCCTGGCTGGTGGTCTCGAGGCAGGAGAGAAGACATCCTTGGACCAGCCTAAGGCATCCAGCCTCAGCACGAGGCAATGAGGAGTGAAATGGTTGCTGAAGAAGGCAAGCACGCAGGATGGAGGCTCCTCCTCTGTGGATTTCCTCCAGGCTCCATGCGCTCAGAATTCTGGGCTGCGGGGAGGTGGGTTTGCAAAGATCCTCCTCGGCTGCTTCTGCCAGTGCCCAGCTTGCTCTGTGACCCTGGGTGGGTTGTTGTGGTGCTGTGTGCCCTTCTGTTGTGTTTCGCTTTCTCAGCTGGGGAAAAGTGAGAGGCTGCAGTCTGCTGGTCACGATAATGAGAGTTGTGTCACATAGCTGGTGAGAAGTGGAACGGGGATGAGACAGTGTTTTGGTGGCTTGTTTGCCTTCTTGATAAATACCCAGCTATATCCTAGAAGAGAGAAAACACAGGTGGTTTTGGAGGATCTGAGGCAGTAGAGGGAATAAAACATGTATACAGAGGAAAGAGATACCTCCCAGGTGAGCTTGGGTACCTGAGTTGACATCCAGGTGAAACCATGGCAGGATGATGAGAGCCTGATACTGGCCCGAAATTCAACCAGGAGAGATGCTGTGAGGGGAGGACGGCCTTTATCTTGGGCCTGAGTGGTGATTATGTGATGTGTTCTGCCCTGCAATTGCTGTCTTAGTGGAAACGTCTCTCTGCGAAGGGCTGATTTACGCCGTCGCTGGATTGCTCTGGAGGCAATGCCAAAAGAATGACAGAGAAGGAGGGAGAAATGTGACCTCTTGAGTTTTAGAACAAAACAGGTCAGCGATTTACAAGGGTTTTTGGTGAGATTTTATGTCTAAGAGCCATGCAGAGATTGTCAATAAATCATTGATTCCTGCACTTTGATTTAATGTTACAGAGGGGAGAGGAAGGTTTTTATAGATGTTCTTGTTGAGTAATGGCCTTGTACCATCACCTCAGCACTGAGCACTGCATGCTTTTTAGTAATCAGCCCAATCAAGAGCCCTGGCCACTTGAGGCCAAACCTACAAGGGAAGGAGAGCAGTTCCTTGGGCTGAGAGGTGGGCACTGCTCCTCGACCACCAGAGAGCCCCCGGCCCCATACCAGGTACCCCTGTGCAACATCCCCACGGGGTCCCCACGTTGCATCCAACTGCGTTGGGTTGTTGTCTTGCCTGGATCCTCTCCTCACACTGCAACACAAGCAGCTGTCATCGTTCTTCAACAGCGCTTTGTAGTGCAATCAAAGGAGGTTTTCTCAGCGCCAGCCTCCTTTAAAGCCCTTTCTTGTCTTCCTCATCTCTGCTGCTCTAACAGCGTTGCTCATCTGCAAAGTTCAAAGCAACAAGAGCTGGGTGAATAATTTGCAGGTATTAATGTGCTCGATTGATCTCCCGTTCTTCCCCCGCTCCGTTCTTAGTTTGTCCACAAATTGCTTTGTACTTCCCTCCAATGCATTCGCTGTTTATCTGCAAAATCATCGCTTCTGAGAGCGCATCTTCGATCGTGCAGTTATTGCGAGGCATTCGCTCTGCCATCTGAGTCATGCGGCTCTCTATTAATAGGACAGTGCTGGCTCTGTGCTTTTGGTCCCTGGCAGGGAGCGCGCAGTGCTAAGGAAACATCAAGGGCCTGGGATTTCTGCACAGCGATGCCTGCATTTTGTTGTGCCCGCCTCCCCGCAGCATCGTCTCTTCTGCTTTATTTCAGGCCTGGGAATGGAGAACATTGGTGGAATCTTCGTGGTTCTCATCTGTGGGTTAATCGTAGCGATTTTTATGGCAATGCTGGAATTTTTGTGGAGCCTTCGGCACTCTGAGCAGTCAGAGGTAGGACCTGGCGATGTCCCAAAGGGGTATCTGTGCTTACTGCTGTGTGTGAGCTGCTCGGCTGTGCTCTGCTCAGGCTGAGATGAGTGCTCCAAGTGCGCAGACTTCAAGTGGGTGCACGTGGCTGGGTGTGAAGTGCACAGACATCTCAGGTACTCCTGCATCCCACTGCAGTCGAGGTTGTAGGGGTTCTCTGGGGCTGTTGAAGGGATCAGATGTGCACAGCATCCAGGTCTGAAGTGTGGAACGTCTGAGGATTTGGTCCTCCTGTAGGCTTGGGTCCCACACTGCTCTGGGGATCCAGAACGCGGGAGGGTCTGTGACAAGAGCTGGTATCTCTTGGGCTAAAACGGGCATCGGGGTCTGAGTGCCGGCATCAAAATCCAGTGGCCAAATCTGAACCTGAGCCCACAGCGCTTTGGCGTCGGGATCCAGAGCAGGCACAAGGCACTGAAGTGAGCAGCATCTCTCGGGTCTGCCTTCCAGGTGTCGGTGTGCCAAGAGATGGTGACAGAGCTGCGCAACATCATCCTCTGCAAGGACAGTTTCCACCCCCGTCGGAGGCGAGGGGGGATGATACGGACTCGCCCCGCTATCCCCGAGGAGCGCCGAGCCCGCAGCACGACCACGCTCAGCAACGGGAAGCTGTGCAGCGGGGGAGAGCCAGACCCCCTGGCACAAAGACTGGCACAAGAAGCTGCCCTGGTCGCCCGAGGCTGCACGCACATCCGTGTCTGCCCCGAGTGCCGCAGGTTCCAGGGGCTCCGGGCACGGCCGGCTCCGGGCTCACCCGCACAGAGCGAGGAGAGCTTGGAGTGGGAGAAGACCACCAACAGCAGCGAGCCCGAGTAACCGCCGGGGCAGGGGGAGCCGGGGTGGGCCAAGAGGGTCCTGTTCCATTTTACAGAACACGGACTTGTACAATGTCAAACTTGTTTTTAAATTAAAAGCAGTTACCCAGCTTCTCCAGAGCAAGGCAGAGCGCTGTCGGGCTGACGCACACGCCTGGCCGGAGGGTCGGCTTTGGAGAGGATGCACCGGGAGCGGGGTCCTCAGGTGAGCTGCCCCCATGCAGCTCCGAGGTGGGAAGGAGGGACACGGTGGGGATCGGGGTAGCAGCGTCACCCACCCCCGTGGGGGCGAGAGCTGATCTCAGAGCTGCTCCATCCCGGGCCAGAAGGAAAGATGCTACACTGTCTCCCCATCACACAGACTCACGGGGGATGATCTCAGTGGGTGGGAGGGAGGGGATTTTTATTTGGTGCAGACGAGGGACGGGAAGGGGAGAGTCGTTATTTCGTTTTGTTTCATTTCGGGGTACTTCAGGACTTGGTCTCCAAGGCACCGGGCATCAGGTGCTGGATTTCTTCCTTTCTAGAGTGGGGCGCTGGGCTGAGAGAGGGAGGAAGGGGTGGGAGACGCTCCCCCCGAGAAGCAGCACACGCTGGCAGTCTGAAGAGTTGTTAACATACATATATCTGTATATAAATATATATATATACATAGATATATATATATAAAAATGCCAAAAAACAACCAACACACGCAGTGATCTCAAAGAGGCCTTGAAACGCCTGGAATTTCAGGGGTTCTGTGTCTTCTGTTTAGTTCTGGGGTTATCCTTTGGTTTTTTTTTTTGCTTTTGCCCCTTTCTGTTTTTCGGGGGTGTGGGTTTGGGGATCCCTCTGAGGAGGGTGAAAGGAGAGCAGGGAGCACAGGGGAACCCCCCAGCTCCCCGTATTGCTCCCAGCAGCGCCGCAAGAGCCATCAGAGCGGGCTCTCGTGTGAGGAAACTCCGACTTCCCCCAGCAGCAGCGGCAGCTCCGCGTGGTACCGACGTGGGTTCTACAGTGCCGAGTTCAATTTTCTGATTGAAAAAACAAATTCTATGCAATTTCTGACTGTAAAAGGGAAGAGAGGAAAATGGAGAGGGGCAGGGGAGATAAAGCCTTGAGTGAAGGTACATCCTGTTCTCGAATTGTTTTTCTTTTCTTTTTGTCTTGAATGTACTGAAATAAAAGATGTCCTTGTATAATTACGCTTTTTTATCCCTTTTCTTCCCCGTCCACACTCGAAAAAGTTACGAGGCAGCTTCTTCCTCCAGTGGAGGGAGCTGGGGCTGGAGGTGAGGGCAGGCGTCTGCACTGCCCGGCTGGGTGTAGAGCTCAGCACAGCCAGCCCTGTGCTTCCCAATGCTGACAGCAGCCCCCGAGCGCTCCCATGTTGCCTGCAAAGGCTGGTGTGTTCTTACCAACGGCAGAATAGACTCATCAAAAAGAAGCTGCTTTTCAAAATTTATTTACAGATTAGCAGAAGAAAAGGCTCCATGAATCATTGATGAGAGCTGATGTTTTCTCACCCCGTCACTGCACTGAGTAAAGACGGAGCTTGTCAGAGCCTGATGCGATTCCTCTGCTGCTCCAAAGGTCTGCAGTCATCTGCTCAGACAGGGGGTGTCAGGTATGAAATGATGAGAAGCCACCCGGTTTCTCTCTGCCTTTGCTCTTTATCTCCTCCTTTACCTTTCTCCGCCTGTATCGTATTTGATATCCAGGTCTGGATTTTAGGGAGATATTTTTTCACGTCCCTTTTGCCCTCTGTCGTTATTTCCCCCTCTGTTCAGAGCGTGCACTCAGAGCAGAAATGCAGCTTGGAGTAGCGGTGGATGGGTGAAAGCTGCTGACACGTGGATACCTTTCGTAGGGCCCTGCATTTTCTGCTCACTGCTATAATCCTACAGACTTCACAAGGCCGGAGGGGCCCTCCGCAGAGGTGGAGTTGTGCACATTTCCTGGGGGCTGTTGGCACACATTCTCACACCCAGGATGGGTTACATCCCCCCCCAACACTTCCTGCTCTCATCTTTGAAGTTATTGCGAGGCCCCTTTTGCTCAGTGCTAAAGCAGTGCGAGATCTGGAGCACTTTGCTGCTCAAAAGGCACTTTCCCAGAGCGGCCATCTCCTGATAAAACTGGGGTAATTCGAGGAAGATATCTCTGCAAATTCCACCGGGAGCCCAAGATGGGATCGATTAACACTGTGCTTTCTCCCTTCCTACCCCTGGCTCCATCCTCCTCCCTACCCCAGTTGTGCTCTGGCCCCTGATCCCACTGCATTCGGGCACATTCCCAACCCAAAGCATTTCTCCTCCTGCACCAAACCCCAGGGTTGGGTTGGTTTCCCAGGCAGCGCCGTTTTCATCTAACACTAAAAAGGCCGGGACAGCCAGGGGGCATTTCCTGAACAGAATGGCACAGGCAACACAGGAAAGGGTTTTTCAGTGGACGGTGAGAGCCCAGAGGCAGGAACAGCTCAAACTACTTCAGCTGGGACTCAAAAGGAGCCATCAGGAGAAGGCTGCAGGGTGCTGGAACACCTGCAGAGCAGCAGGTAAAACGCTCATAGTCCCAGCGACCCCATTAGAGCTTGATGGGCCCTAACTGATGGAAAATAGAGCCGGGCTCTTCTGGGAACAAAGTAGCACTGATGAGTTCGGTATAAATCGGCTGTGGGGAACCTGAGAGCACACTGGGAAAATCAGCCCTGTCCCAGCGGGATCAGACAATGGGCAGTTTGTGCATCTTCCAGGAGACTTTCGTCCCCGCAGAGGGGAATCTGCTGCGCTCCAGCCGAGCTGATGGTCTGATTCGTGGTGGGGCTGCGGCTTCCCAGCCCAGGAAGCAGTCCAGGAGGGATGAGCAGCCCCAGGGCTGGAGGCACGGAGGGACACAGTGAGGAAAGCAGGCTTTATTAACCACGGCTTGCTCCTCTGCTGCGATTAGGACTGCAGTTACAAATGCAGCTGGCGGTTTCCAAAGACTGAAATGACAGGAGCTGGCTGTAAAAGAGATAACTGTCAGATTAGCCAGCACATATTTCCTGCCTGGGTTTTCTCTATCAGACCTATCTTGAAGGATCTCCATGCATTAAAAGGGCTACGTGGCCATTCACCTTTTAAAAAGTGCCTTTCTGATGCGATAAACAATGTTTTATTACAATGGAAAGACCTGGCATTGTTTTTGGCCTTTGGTGTGGAATAGCGTTTTTCTGCTTCGGCCGGTTGGTGTGGAATAGCCCTTTTGGTTTTCTTTGTGTCGTGGCTTTATTTGCAGTTCCTTAAGCATTGAGGTGCAGGGGTGAGAAAAAGTCGGTGCGTTGGTGGGGAGAAGGCAATGGAGATGCACCATGGGCGAGACCCGCACTCTTTCAAACCCGCTATCTTCCTTCTTTTCTCTTGCTCTCTCTCTGCCTTCCAAGCACCTTGCTCTTTCCTATTCATCCCCCAAATATCACTCCTTGCATTCCTCAGCCTCAGAACAACCCAACTCTGATTGGCTTTTGCCTGAGCTCCCAGCAATGTTCAGGAACGTCGTCCTCTGGCTTTTCAGGCTTAGCTCGTGCAGAGCTGAGATTTAAAGCAATTTATTTCTAAGCCAAAAGTGAATGCAAATGAGCACAAAGAACTGGGGGGAGGAAGAGAAGAAAGACCTCTCGTTCCCAGGAGGGCACTGGGATGGCTGGTCTGTCTGCCTAAAACCGATTGTTCTTGCAGGTCTACAGCAAACAGCCGCGTGTGTTACGGAGCCAGGAGGATGCTCTGATTGTTGCTTTGGAACTAAAATGGGAGTGGTAGTTGAGCACACAGCCTGTGGTGTTACACCCCGGCCACCCATCGGTCTGCAGCCCCCGAGCAGCACAGATGGATGTCACAGCACAGTGGGGAGCTGGGCAATAGCAGGAGGTGATGCCATGTCCATGCTCTGGGCCTGTCTGTGGGGGGAAGGTTTGTTGGCTGGGCACTTCGTTGGCCCCGGCACAGTGCTGGCCGTATGAGGAGGTCAAATGGTCAAATGGTCTCTCCTTGAAGCTAGACTTCAAATGGAAAAGCAGAGTCTTGGGTGGGAGTGTCTTTGTGGAGGTATAGCAGACAGGGAAGCTATATTTCTCATTATAATTCCTTCAGACTGACGCTGTATTTCAAGAGGGAGGTTGTTATTCTGGAAAGCAGCCCTTTATTTTTGTTCAGTTTTTTTTGACCAAAAGATCATTTTCTGCAAGGAGCTGTTAAGAAACAGCAGCAAGGAAGGCAAAGCCAGATGGCCATACTGCCACCAGGCCCCAGCAGGCACGGTGGGTGATGTCCTCATAGCAAATGGCTTGAGAGCAGCACTGCGCTGCCCTGGGTCTCAGCTCTGCACCACACAGTGGTGCTGATCCAAACCCTTCCAAGCAGCACGGTGTGTATGGAGTCCCCCGTTGGAGAATGAAAGTGGAGGATATTCTCTGGATTAACGCGTAGGACTGGAGGGGGTCTTGGCAAGGCTTAATCTGTTCATGTTTACAAAGGACTCTGAGAGCTTCAAATGAAAGCTGGTGGAGATTTGCCAAGTGTTTGCTAACATTAATGGTTAATTATTATGAATGTTGGCAGCCTACACGCTCAGCCTGCATCGTACTCCGAGTGAGATCCAAGCCTGCTATGGAGTTGTTATGCACACAAGACGGGAAGAGACATCTCTCTCTTTCTGTCCTCTGCTCCCAGCCAAAGTCCTGTCCAAAATCAGAGAGCTTCTCGGTCTCACTGTCACAACTAGGTGGGAATGCAGAGCATTTGGCGAGGGAAAACCCAACCATTTCCATGGCTGGGCTCGTGTCTGTCTGCTGGCTCCTTTTCTGCCTGACCGAGCAGAGTGGAAGCAGTGGTCCAGATGGAGACAGGCCCCGAACAGGGCAGCACACAGCTGTCACACTGCTGCACGGTGCAGGCGGAGCTCGAGGCATCAGGAGGAGCCCACATTCACATTTACTGGGACTCAGGCTGGATCGGCATCTCTCTGGGACAGCCCAGAGAGACTTTCCATGGCTGTGGGGTCAGAGCAGAGCGTGGGGCTGGCGCAGCAAGGCACACACTCAGTGCTGGGGAGCAGAAGAGCGATCCTGTGGGAGAAGCCATGTGATGGAGAGGGCAACAGGACAGCCAGCAAGTGCTGCACTGAGTGCTGGAGATGAGATTTGCCAGCTGCCAGACATGATGTGATGGCCAGAGCATCGCAGAGGTACCCGAGGAGCTGCCTTTATCTAACAGTAGTCATCCAGAAAATGAAATTGGAGGAACAAAAAGCTCGGGGTCCATTTGGTCCCGCGAACACGGCTAGCAATTCCCGAATGATGAAAATCCAATTGATCTTCAGACCGCGCCGGCACTGATTTATTCCTTATTTCTTACATCTGAATTTGCAGGCTGAGTCTCTGGGGCGTCGCTCCTATCTTTCGGCCACTGATAGTCCTTTAGAATTACAGCATCAGGGCGATGTTTGCTCTAAGAGGTAACTTCAAGGTGCGTTAGTTGTAGATAATTGACAGAGACCGAAGATGTGATTTTGGGAAGCACTTATGCAGAACCAAAGATCTAAGTGAATTGTTACCTTAAATTAATGGTGCGGCGAGGAGCTGCTCGGAGTTGATCTGCTGCAGGTAGAGCTAAATGAAGTCAGGCTTTAAAGTTATTAGCGAGGCATCCAGGAGACAGCGCTGCGGTGGATTTATGTGCTCGCGCCGGGTCTTAACGGGGCCCAAATCTGCACTGAGCTGTGCGTGTATGGGATGCGCCTGACCTCCAGCACCACGCAGGATTGGGCTCTTTCACACATTGCAGCTCAGGACAGGAGAAGGGGATTCGCACCTTTAGCTCTTTCTTAATCCCCGGCTGAAAGGAAAGGTCTTCTCTCGACACTTCTTAAATCTCCAATTTTATTTCTCATTATTAAATCATGACATTGGCCAAAAAAAAAAAAAAAAAAAAAATTAAAAAATAAAAAATAAAAAATGCTTAAATTAAGTGAAAGGAAGAGAGATTTGTGAGCAAATTGAAGACTCTTTGAGGAATTGAAGAATAATCTCTGAGGATGAGGAAAGCTGCAGTTGCCAAACCCGTAAGCAAAAGGATCAAAAAGCAGCAGAAAAGGAGAAAATTGCGTATGTTTCAAGTCCTCTCCTCCGATCCTCCCCTAAAAGCCTCTGGTGATTTAAAGAGAGGGGAAATCATTCCGATGAGGGCAGAGGCTGCTGAGGGCTCCTTCCAGCACCGCGTTAACTCGGGGTGCAACCACGGGCAGTGCAGTGCTCTCGGTGTGTCCCCATGTGTGCTTACCTGGGCACGGCGAGAGCTGTCGGATGCTGTCAGCCAGGGAGTCCATGGGTTTAGGCACATCAGACTACAAGGAAGCTCGCATTTTAAACTATTATTATGACTAATAATTCATTTTATTTTAACACAGACCGTGTCCGAATCTTCCTCGTGGGTAATTTTGAAGAGCACGGGTGTTTATTTTTGCCTGATGTTTCTGCTCCAGCTGAGGCAGGAGTGAAATGAGGGGAGTGTGTGGTTTGTGTTCTGGATGCTAACAGGTTCCCTTTTGGCCTTGTGGTGCACGAGCTCACGAACCAGCTCAGACCCCAGCGCATGACCCCCTTGATAGGAGTGATGTTTATTGGTGGCATGTGGGAAGCATAAAGTAATGAGAAAAGGATTGTGGCCAGAACTTACTGAAATACTGAGGATGGTTTTTCTGGTCAGGTTGATCAGGTCCAGCTTTGAAAGTATGATAATACACAGACGAGGCTTGGATGGCTCTGTCACCCCACGTGGATCCCACTGGGCTGAATGCTGTCCTGCCTTGTCCTCATTCTGTGGCTCCAGTGTCAGTGAGAACCGCTGTCAGTATCCTCTGTCCGGACGTGACTCTGGTTCCCATGGTCTGCTTAACCCTAGGGGGGATGGCTGTGGGAACGGGGGTAGCCAGCCTGCCAGGGGGGTCACCGGGGCTGTAAAGGCTTTGGAAGGAGATACTCATCCTCTGAGGAGGAGTCGATTGAGACCCGTCAAACTCAGTTCCCTCGAACAATGAGGCAGCCAACAGATAAGAGCATCCCATTGGAGCTAGCCAGGGCTGTATTCAAACCGGCACCTTGAGGTGAAAGACTATATTGTCCTAACAGGTCCCCAAGTTGTACCATCCCCATTAACACCGTCTTTAATTAATGCACCGGTCACTTTCTCACACTTACAGCACTGACTGAGCGAGGCTCACACAGACGGCTGTTATATCCAGGTAATCTGTAACTACAGAAAGCAGCACCTACAGCATATTTAAAATTAAAATGTAGCCTGCTGGTGCAGGTTGCCAGCTGAAGTATGTTCTTTCTTCCTTCTAGCAACTAAATAGCACAGGTAAGCTGGGCAAAACAAAAAAAAAAGTGAGGATTGTTAGAAAAAAAAAGAGCGTGGGCTCTGAATGCAATGGAGTTCTTTATCTCCCTGAAACAGATACGAGAAGTGGAGGGGAAAGGAAAACCAAATGGAGACAAAGCTCTCCCTGGAATGTATAAAAAGAACCAAATAAGCCGTTCAGAGCGTGTGGGGAGACGTTTTTTACAGGAACGCTAGCGAGGCAATGTTCATTTCTGCTGGCCTGCCTGGGAACAAAGCAAAACCAATGTTGTGTCAACAGGGTAATAAGAAAGAACAGCAAAGGGCTTTTTTTTTTCTGTGTTAAAGGGAAATCAGGGCATGAATACGTCTCAGTGCCGGCAGCTTGGCGGGGAGCTGGGCTGGGTGGGTGGCACAGCCGTGAGGAGATGTGTGATGTCTGCCTGAACGTCCAAGCCCTCCTCACAGAGCTACAGCTTGCCCCAGGATGCAGAGCAGCAACGTGAATCTTTCATAACCCGGCTCTGGGTTAGGATGTAAACAAGTTGTTCTCCACAAATGTCTGGGAGATGGATAGCCAAAGCTTTGTGTGAAGAGCTGCAGCACAGCGCTGGGCCGTGCAGGGCGGTTTGGCTTTTGTCGTGTCATCCTGGCAAGGACGAGGTGGCATCGCAGATGAGAAATGGGCAAAGCGCTCACGAGGAGTGAGGACAGGCCCAGGGCGCTGGGAAGGTGACACCAAGCATCCTCATGGTCCTATCCAGCCCGAGCCGTTCGATGATTCTATGATCACCGCTCCTGGGGCTGCACTGAGCACCGGGGGAGGCGGGTGGGGCCCAGGCTGAGGGTACGGCGTGCCCCCCCCTCCTCGCCTGACGTCACCCCAGCGGTGCGGGAGGAGCAGGCCGCGGGGCGGCCGGGCACAGCATCTCCGTCTCCATGGCGACCGGCCCGGCCCCGCTCACGTGACGGGGGGCTGTCACGTGATGTTTGGTTGCTACCGAGCTGTTTCCGGGTCGATGCGGGACGCGGCCGCCGGGCCTGGGTGAGCGAGACCGGGGCCTGCGGGGCGGAGGAACCCGTGACGGCCGGGCAGGGGGACCCGCGGTGCGGGCGCGGAGAGCTGAGGGAGCGGGGCCTGAAGGGGCGCGGGCAGCGCGGCGAGATGCGGAGGGCGGCGGCACCGGGCCCGCACCTGCCCGGGCTGTGCCTGCGGGCTCTTGGCCCACGCGTGAGGCTGAGTGGCGGCCGGCACGGCGCTCGGAGGGCCGCGGGTCCGCTCCTCCCGCTGCCCTGGGGTGGCACGTCAGGGGGGTTCCCAGGTGCCGCTTGTCCTTCCTGGGGCTCATGGTGCTCTGCTGCTCTCCCGGCCCTCACCCCTGGCTTTGTCCGGTTGGCTTCCATCTGGTGATGTTTCTGACAGTGTTCTGCTCGTTGGGTTGGCTGTGGTGGCTCCTGGGGCCTGGATTAGATGCTCTTAGTGGTCTTTTCCAATCGTTATGATTCTATGAAAATAATTGTTTTGAATCACATCACAGAGGAAAGATGGACTGACTGCTTTCTGGCAGATGTTTGTCATGCACATGGACGTGCTGAAATGCATTGTGTGCATGTTTGGGTTCAGCCTGCTTTGGAGGTATCCGGGTTGCACTGGAGTGTGTCATCCGTGAACTAATTCCTCTGAAGGATCATCTTTGCTCTTGGTTGGTTTATAGCACTGTCACAGAAGTATTTTTCACGTCATTGTCAGTGTTCTTATGCTCCTCTTTGCAGACGCTGTGCTTTGTGCCACCTCCTTCCAGCAGTGCTCAAGTGTAGGCAACGAAGCTCATCAACAGCTCTCAAAGACAGAGCACAGCATTTGCAACCCACGCTGTCATTTGGACAGCCCAGGGTTGTTTCAGGATGAATTGTTCCTTGCGCCATCAGTAGGACAACACATAGAAATGTGCACCCTGCAAATTGCCCTGTCCTGCTCGTTTGCAGACAGCATTCATGGGAAATGTGTCATGTTTGTTTTGCGTGCTTCGTTAATCCTTGCTCTTAAGTAATGGCAGTGATGCAGAAGTGCCACAAGTGTGACAAGTTGTTATAATGAATATGAAATCCCACGAGAAGGGCCGTGGAGGAAATAACTGCCCTTTGATGTTGTTTGGCATTGGCTTGCCAAAGTAAAGCTTGAGAAAGAAAACACGTGCAGTTCAGAGGTGATGAGCATGGCTGTCGTTAGGTCAGTACTCTGATGCTGCAGCTGGAAAGGACGGGATCTGTGAGTGAACCCAAGTTGCTGAGGACTAAAAAAGGCGTTTTGTTTTTCAGTAAGCCTAATCTCTGATGTCTCTATTTGTAACCTGTAAGCTCTGTGGATCACATTAAATTTCTAACAGTCTTCTGTCATCTCTCTTCTTACTGTGATGTCAAAGTTGTTTGAGATGGAGGTGTTCTAGGCAGCTGGATCATGAAGTGAAGCGTGGTAAGCATGTGAGTCTCAACAAAAGAACTTTTTTGGATTCGCTTTTTTGTATATGCCATTGCCAGTAACAAGTCGAAGGAAAAGCTCATCGCAGCGTACACAGATGGTAATTTGACACTGGTTAGCAACATCATTTTCATTTTGCTGTGGTTCTGTCATCCAGAATGATGTGAAATGCCAAGTTCAGTGTAGCTGGGGCAAAGCAGGAGAGGAGGGCCCATTCCTGTGGGCACAGCAGTGTGCTGACCCCCACGGTTCCCATGTGCCAGGCGGCTTTCCAGCTGACCCTGCTATCTCTCAAGGCAAGCTAGCAGCCCATGCGTGGTTTGTGGAGTCCTTTTTCCTGTGCTGTTCGTTCTGTGGCCTGCCCAGATATGAAGGGCACAGTTATCTTTGAGACACATTAAGCAGCTGCAAAATGGAATTGGCAGAACGTGCTTTTTGGCCTGGCCAAGTGATGGCCTCCTATGTTCTTGAGAGCGTGGTGTGACACAGCACTTGTGCTCTAATTAGAAGCCCAGATCTGCAAGCAGCACAGAACATCTGCAGCTCTGTGTGGAGTCAGAGGGGAAGTGATGATACTTGCCCTTGTACTGAGTGAGACGCTGCTGTCAGTGCTGATGAGAGTCCTGAGAGCCCTTTCCTCTCCAACTTGAGTAGCTCATGACACGCCATGTGCCTGCTGATGGAGGCCAGCTAGCTGAGACTGTTGTGCTCCAGGCTCTGTACTGCATTGGCCTGATTTTAACAAACCAACTGGAGGCTGCTTTGCTTAGTTTCTTCCTGCAGAGTGCTGACGATCCTCCTCCTCCTTCCCTTTTTCCCCACCCCAAAAGCTATGTATTTCCTTCGTTCTGTCCGGGTGAAGTGCATACACCCCTGGGCTGGAGTTGACCTGTGCCATGCAGGTGTAATCATAAGCGCATCTTAATCTGACAGTGCAAAGGACGTGGATAACTGTTGGTGCTCCAGCCAATGAAAGAGTTGTTTTGCATCAAGGTGTAAAGATTTCGCCGTGGCTTCTGTGCACAGCAATTAGGAGTCCCAGGCTGATGGCGACGTGTAGTCCTTCCATAGAGAAAAGGGAAGTGGGGGGATGAAAGCACCCCTTCGAGCAATCTCCCAGCAGTTCTTTGCTATGTCCCCAGTTCTTGGCAGCCTGAAGATGTCTGTGAATATCTGTGAAAATCTCACAGGCTTCTTGCAAGGCACAGAAGTGATCTCGTGCAGCTTGGAGTGTGTTGGGAATGGTCCTGGAAGAGTGTGGGGCCCAGAGGCTTTATATGTGGACTGTATGATTCAAAGTGTGTTTGTTCAGCTCTACGATTTCCGTGGTTTTGTTTTTCTTATGATTTTCTTTGTTTTGAGTTGTTTTGGTCTTTTTTTTTTTTTTTTTTTTGGTCTTCCCCCTTCTGATTACCATATCACTGTAATCTTTAACTTGAAAGACGAAGAAGTAAAATCCATGACCTGGCCGGTCACTTTCTGTCCCATGTTCCCAAGACTGGAGGTGATGATGACTGATCGCATGCTCTGTTCTCTGTGTTAAACAGAAGTCCAAGAAAGGAGCATGGACCAACCCAGTGGCAGGAGTTTCATGCAAGTTCTTTGTGAGAAATACAGCCCTGAGAACTTCCCGTATCGCCGCGGCCCTGGTATGGGTGTGCACGTCCCAGCAACTCCACAGGGCTCACCTATGAAAGGTACGTGTCAGTGGGAACAGTTTCTTGGTTGTTCTCACTTATGTTGAATGAAGAATTGCCCTGAGTTGCCCAGAAAAAGAAATGTCCTGCTGTGTTACGATGCGTTTCTTACTAAAAGGTGAGAAGCTAGACTAGCAGAGACTGAAAGCAGATTGAGTGCATGAAGGTTGCTGTAAAAAATGAACTGAATTTCCCCTGCCAGCACAGCAGAATCAGGATCTTTTTGGTGAGAGATGGTGTGAAGGTCCCGTGCAGCACTGAGTTCTGGGGGCTCAGCAGTCTCTGCAGCTTGTTTTTGATTAGCCCAATGATATTAACTGCTCTGTTAGTGGCTGGAATGTTGCAAAAGTGCTTGATCTGTATTTGGGGTTGCTCCACATACCAGTGGTATCATGCGATGCCATCAGCTCACATCGGTGCCTGCGGGTGCAAAGGGAGCCCAGTGCACGCTGGACTGTATATCAAGCCAGGTGCTGAGCTGTGGAATCTCCAGTGAGGCTTCTTTTGTGATAAGTGCCTCAAGTAGATTTGTGGTTTGCTTTGGTTCTCGTCTCAAGGCATCAGCTGATCTCTGAGCATGCTTTTGCTGAACTGCAGGAGAAATCCCTCTCCTTTGCTTCTGACTGTACTGCCTGAAGGCAATATCAAGACAGATGTGTGTCTGAAGCGCTGTGCTGCTCATGTACATCCTTTGGTCTTCTGAGCTGCAGAATCTGTGGTGCTATTTCATGCTCTTTGAACTGGGTTAGTTTGACGCCCTTTGGTCTTCCCTCAAGCTCTGATGTTTGCATTCGGTTCTCTGTTTGTACAGATGACTCTGAGATGCCCATTTATCCCACCGACCTGCTGCCTCTTTGTATAACCTCTTGCCCATCTTTGGTTGTGAGTTTAGTTTAAATTTCCGTCAGGTCAATTTGTGCCATAACCAGCCCCAAGGGGGAAAATAGGCACGGAAGAGAGCTGGATGGGATGTACAGTAACTGAGTTTGACAGAGGAGAAAAAAAGGGCCTGAGGTCAGTTGAGGATAAAACATACAGCTTGTCACTCAAAATTAACACAAACAGAAAATCGGCCCATTGGAATCTTCAGTCAGTGCCCTCCCTCCCGTGTGCCAGCACATGCCTACCTGAGCTGTTTGGGAGCTAAGACAAGGCACTCGGGCCTTCAAATGTGATCAAGGCATGACCTACATGTCCATCACAACTAATCCCCGCGGTACAACGCTATCCTTTAAAAAAGCCAAATGGTAGTGAGGCAAGAATCTGGAAATCTCCAATCACTCCAACTACTGTGTGCTGTTAGAAGCCCTGTCTGGCCGTGTAGCTGTTGAGTATGAAGGACAAAGAAAAAGGGCCGTCTCTTTGGTGAAACCTTGTTGTTAAATTCTGTTATTCAACAGAGATGAGAGAATGCTGTGTGGGAAAGAGAGTAAGGCTGATGGCTGGTGTTGCCTTAATGGGGATTTCTTGGATCAAAGAGGTTTCTTGTGACCAATGCAGAGCTTTTTAATTTATCATGGTTTGGCCTTAGCAAATGAGGTCATGACAGTGCTCTAAGTCCTTGTCTGCAAAATAGCTGAGAATATTTACCTGCGTGAGATGAGATGAGAGTAAAACTGAAGCAGAAGGCAGAGCAGAGGCTGAAGCTCTACCAGGTTGTAGGATCACGCACGTTGTTGAAAAGGAAGAGCTTAAAAAAGAAGTGTTTAAATATATCCTCGGCCCATGTGGGCTAAGCACAAGAGGATAAGGGGGCCTGGCTCTGTGCAGCTGACACTCCAGCTAGTGCTGTTTCCTATCTGCAGTAGCAGGTGCCTGAGGAGGAGTGTAAGTTCAGGCCAAAACTGGCTATCAAGTACAAGGGACCATCCTTGCTGCTGTGCTGTGGGCAGAAAGTAATGTAACCGAAGAGCTTCGACACTGTGCCATGTGTCATGTTTAGATGCAAGAGGACTTCTTGATTTATGCTGCTCATTTGTCATGCGAACCTCTCTTATCCCAGTATCTCTTAAATGTGTGTAAATCGTGGAATTTCGGGCAGATCGTTGCCTTGTGATGAATTTCATACCTCGTTTGTGTTCGCTGTGACTGAGGTGGTGTTGTCTGTACTAAAGGCACGTGGTGCTGACCGCAGGGCATCTTTTCTTTCACCCTTATAGATCGTCTCAACCTTCCGAGCGTGCTGGTGCTGAACAGCTGTGGCATAACCTGTGCAGGGGATGAGAACGAGATCGCTGCCTTCTGTGCTCACGTCTCTGAACTTGATCTTTCTGACAATAAACTGGAAGACTGGCACGAGGTAGGACGGTGGTGTGTGCATCCCTCTGAGTGGCCTTGGTGGCTACTGCGATGAACGCAAATGCGTCGCAGGTTATAAGAGCACTTCATTCATTTGAAGGAGATAAATTTCTGTTTATTTTGTGAGTTCTTACTCATTTTTGAAGGTGATGCTTATTTAGTTTGACAGCTCGAGAGCCATAAACGTGATAAATTTAATCCATTCGGGCACTTGACTCCATTTTCTTCTTGACTTATGATCTTGGCCCGTGGCTGACAAATGTATATTTTTTTATTGTGCAAAGCACTGGAACTGGCATTTCAAAAGTCAGGAGGTTAATGAGCAGTGTGGTTTTCAACAGTAAGAGCAGAGGAGGTCTGAGGAGCGGGAGTTAATTCCCAGCTTTGCTACCAAATCTGCAATGCTGGGCAAGGTATTTCTTTTCTCCCCTCTTTTGTTTTGGCATCTGCAAAGCGGGTTTAATAACATCTACATCAAAGGACACTTTTGAAGCCTCGTTAATTAGCACTGAATGCTGCTGTAAAATGCTCTGAAGTGCTTGGCTGATATATGCTAGAAAAATGCAATGTAACATGAGTAAAATAATTGCAGTCTGTTGTTGTTCCTCACCCGTTTATGCTCTGCTTTTAACTCCATGTTTAGTGTTTAAATACAAAGGACAAGCAATGTGAAGGTATTCTATTTCTATCACATTAAGCTCCTGTGTCTTTGAACGGGTAGCAGAGCCAGTGTATGCAGAAGTGCTGCTGCTTTGGCACTGGAGCTGCCAGAACTGGAGATAGGTTACCTTGTTCCTGTTACTTCCTTACTGACCTAAAAGTTGGGGAGGAGAGAGAGCTTAGTCTTGTCTGTTGAGATCAGAGCCAGGGAAGATGATTTTACACTGAAAACCATCCCTGTTTTGAGCTGGGTCAGTGCCTTGCTGTCCTGTGACCCACAGGAACCTCACCCCACAGCAATGAGCTGCCTCTCTGCTCCCAGTTCTCCTCCCTGTCAGACTTTGAGCAGCTGGGGCTGCTGCACACCCACGTGTCACACAAGCTGCATGCCTCACACACTGTCCTTTCATCTATCTGCTAAAGCCGCCCCCGGACAGCACCATTTGCTGGCCTCTGTGAACCACAGTAAAGCAGGAAGTGAGAGGTTTTCCTTCTACTTTGGCCCCTTCCTCTAAGACAGGATTAAGTTTTCTTAGCCTGTCTCCAGCAGATAAATATCTAATCAGCCCTTACAAACTGCCAGAGATGGGGATTCCAGATGCCCAGCTAGCTAATAACCTCTTAATCTAAACCACGTCACGCAAGTCTGCCATGCTGCAAGTTAAGGCAATTGCTGGTGCCCTGTACACAGCAGGCATGGAGGAGCATTTGCTGCGTCTACCTTTTCTACTTACATCAAGAGTTTTCCTGTCTGCTTTTCCAACTTTAGGATGATATTGAAAAAATCCAGTTAGTTACTCCTACTTTTCAACGCAGGCCATTTTTGTTCTAAATCCCATATTGGTTTTGTTGCTTCGATGTCCTTCCAGTTTGACTGTTTCATTCTTAAAGCTGGTAGTGCCCAAAGCATGATATCACCTGATCTGATTCTTCGTCAGCTCCAAGTGAGGCAGAGTAATTCCTCCAGTGTCACGTATGGAACACATGAGTTACAGACTTGCAAGAGACTGTTGTCCTTGGCTAGCAACCGCGCTGTGTTGTTCACCTGTGTAATGTCATGCTCTTCCCAAATCTCTCCCATCCTGCTTGCTTTGTGGAGCTCTCCAGCCAGGTGTTTTTTGACTCCTTGCTGTGTTCTCAATGATTTCCTTTTCTCCACTGTTGGTGCCTTGTCCATCCTTGCAATGAATTTGCACCTTTTGGCCCCGGTCTCTGCTCATGTACGTGGCGGCAGTCCTTCCCACCTCAGTATCAGCCGCAGAATAAGAAAGCACGGAGCGTTCAACTGTTCTGCCCACGGGCAATATAACAAGTGTCATTCTGCAGGAGGATGCCCTCGTGGTGTCTGCTGGTTTTGTGCTGAACTCGTAACTTAGAGCAGTATTCCAGGGGCTGTTCAAAGCCCTCTGCTTGCTGATGTGACCGGCGTGCAGATGGCCTCGGAGGCTGACATTCCATTATGCGACTTGTCACTGAGTCAGTTACTCAGTCAGAGAGGAAAATTAGATTGACGTGATGTGTTCTTTACAAATTGATGCTGCCTGGCTGTTCTGTTCACTTAATCATTTTTAGGTGACCACAAATTGACCATTTTAATAACCTTTCCCCGTATCTTTCTGTGTATTGGCGGCATTCAGGTCAGCACCTACCCTGATCCCATGATCCGCTATGTATGCTGCACTCCAGAGCTGTACCCTATTGCCTTTGTTTTTCCTTCTTCTTTCTGCATCTTTCTTCCTCACCTCTCTGCTGCCATGCCCTCGGCACCCGATACACACAGAGAAAGCAAGGAGCCCCAAGCAGAGGTACCCAGCGTTTGGATCGATTGCAGGAAAGCTGCTGCTTGCGGAGTAACGGAATCAAATATGGAATTCGCTGTGTGTGTACACTGAGCTGCTGGCAAAACAGTCAAATCTGTGGCTGGTGGGGCGCAGTGGGAAGCTGAGCGAGTGGTTGGTGATGGCAGGAACTCAGGTGATGGCTGAAAGTGGGGATGGCAGCATTCAGACCTGCAGCCCCAAGAACTGTGCTGCTTCTGCAGCTGGGCATTCAGGTGGATTTTATGAGCTCTCCCCAGAGACTTTCTTTCTTTCTCTTATCAAGCTACCCAGAGATTGTAATTAATTGAACCACTGAGGTGAAGGAGCAATTAACCAATCAAAGCAGATCAGCGAATAGCTGGAGTATGAATTTCAGGTAGTTATCCACAAGCCTCGTTTCAACCCCCCCCATGTAATTTCCTTGAGCCTCATGGTCATTCTGAAGGGGCTCCTTTTGGGAGATGGGATATTATTGCACGAGCTCTGATTACTGCCTGATACACACCTTTCTTTCTCTTTTTGTTTTCTTCTTCTTTTTTTTTTTCCCTCCTCACTTAGGTCAGTAAAATTGTGTCCAACGTTCCCCACTTGGAGTTTCTAAACTTGAGTTCCAATCCTCTCAGTTTGTCCGTTCTAGAGAGAAGGTGTGCTGGGTCCTTCGCTGGTGTCCGCAAACTTGTGCTCAACAACAGCAAAGCTTCCTGGGAAACAGTCCACACAATCCTGCAGGAGTTACCTGAGTAAGCACGAGGAGCTGGGCAGAGAAAGGGGTGCTCACTGCGCACAGCTCAAGGCTGCCCTGATAACTAATGTGGTGAGGGATGAGCGGGGTGTGAGGAGTTTAATGTGATAAGTAGAGGAATATGGAATTTCTTCTTTGAGAGCTTGGGAACAGGCCAGGTGAAGGCTTGACAACAGCTTAAAAGCTGAGCTTGTGCAGTGCTGCAAAGCCCACTAAAGCTGCTCTTCCACATCCTAATACTAGTGCAGAGAGATGGATAATGATCCCGACAATGCAGGAGGTGACTCACTGCAGGATGAATGGTGCAGTGCATACCTGCACTAATAGCTTTTGAATGGGATGTAAATCTGGGGGTCTGGCCACTGGTCAAGTAATATTTCATCATGCTTTTCTGTGCAAATGTGTTGATTTCTGTGGCTTGGCCGTGGTCCACCTTGGCAGTGGCATTCAGTTTCCCCGGATGTCCTCGGTGGCTTCAGTTTGAGACCAGATTCCTCCTTGCACAGTTCTGTAAGCAGAGGTGATGGCAGCAGTATATCCCCTGTGACCAGTGTGCCTGTAACAGGAATCAGAGGAGTGAGTGTACCTGTCTGAAAACTTAGGGAGACCTCTTTTCTTGAATAGGAGACTTCGGCAGAACCAGTGAGGTGGGGAGAAGCATCAAATATATTGTATAAAAGCACCTCATTAAATTAAGTGGTAAGCACTGAGAGCAAGTACCAATCTTCACTGAAGCTGGGCTGGTGGCTCATCAGGCACAAATGTGGAGCACCATCCCAAACGATCTGTTAGACAAGTTATACAGCTAAAAGTATTCGGGGACCCATGTAGAGCTGTGGATGAAGCTTACAAATGGGAGCAGGACAGAAGTAGTTGAAACACTCCATTAGGAGCGCTCAGAGGGCCTCTCTGTGCTGTGTTTCAAATCGAGTAGAAGCTGTTAAAGAGAGTTGTGTTAAAGCAGTGTGTGTGTCCCTGCACCCCAGGTGGTCATCATTTCACAAGGTATGTTAAGATGATGATGTGATCTTTCTTCCCCGTGCAGCTTGGAGGAGCTCTTCCTGTGCCTTAACGACTACGAAACAGTGTCTTGTTCTCCAGTTTGCTGTCAGTCTCTCAAATTACTCCACATAACTGACAATAATCTTCAAGACTGGACTGAAATTCGAAAACTGGGAATTATGTTTCCATCTCTGGACACACTTATTCTGGCTAACAACAACCTCACCACCATCGAAGAGTCGGAAGATTCCCTTGCAAGGCTGTTCCCCAACTTGCGATCCATCAATTTGCACAAGTCAGGTGAGCGCCCTGAAGTGGTGCACTTTTTGTGATGGCAGTTGATCAGAATGTTTCCTTCTGAGAAGGTGAAAAACACACTTGGAGCTGCTTGAAACTTAAGCCTGAGGGTTGGTTGCTTCCTAGGCTGCGTTAGCAGTAAGCTGCAGTCAGCACTGCGTCCTGCAAAGAGTGAGAGAAGGAAGCTGAAGACAGCAGGAGCATAAGTCTTCTGGATGGTTCTGGTGCTGTGGCAGAGATGAAAATGGCCACTTGCCTTTGGCCCAGTCTGTCCTGCCAGACAACCTGAAGCACACTGACCCAAGGAATGCAGTGATAGGGAAGGAAAATGAGCAGGAAGCGCACTTGCTTATTTTTTGTTGGCTTTACCTTTTTATAGCCAGTCATTACCTAGGTGATGAGTCAGAGCAAAGTGGACGGGCAGTTACTCCAAGTGAGCTGGCAAAGGGCTGTTTTTGTTAGCAGTTTCCTTCCATTTCCTGTCCCTGCCTCAGGCAATTCTGAGGAAGGATAAATAAGTGTCTGACAGAGGAGAGGATGAAAGAGTCCCATTTGCCTTTCCACCTCTGTGTTTTATCTTGGCTGGAACGAGCACAAGTGTAGGTATGTGGAGTGTAAGGGTCAAGTGTACACCAGCCAAAGCTACCTGTCACCTGTCCTCAGATATCAGAAGAACACCAGGAGTTTTGCTCGAGGCTGCTTTACATTTCAGCCCCTGGGATTTTTCAACTCCTGTTCCAGAAAGAAAATCGGAGTACTAGGAAGTGGAGAGGAGGCTGCAGGGCAGGCTGGGAGGGCTGTGACGCACTGGTGAGACAGCACGTCTGCCACACGTTCAGCTGCAGAAGTACTTAATGCATCATCATCTTTTGTTCTCTACGGCCTTAAACGCTGTGTGAGCAACAGCTAAGTCTTAAGCCTGCGTGGAAGGCACTTGGTTAACATGCTTTGCAGTGTGAGCTCAAAGAATCCACAGAAGAAAGGCTTAAACCTAACGAAAGGAAGCAAAGCCTGCTCTCTGAGGAGCAAGCGCTCCTGTGATAAGTGTTGGCAATTTTGATTCCAGGTATTTAAGATCTTGGGATTCTGTGTTGCATTTTTGTGGCTTGTGAACTGATAGTTTAGAATAGAGTCCAGAAGTCCCAAGGACAGGGTTAGAAAAAAATGACAAGGCAGAGACCACGGTAAAAGCTAAGCTCCCAAATCACCTGTATAGAGCATCTTTCCGGACTGATACAACAGCATGGGAGAATTAAAACTACTCTGTCTTGCAAGCAAATAAAAGAGGTGTTTTCAGCGTGTCATGAGCAAGAAGCTGACTTCCAGAGAAACTTCAGTAGACACTTGCCTGTCACATATGTTGTTTGCCTATGTTTGATAGTCTTGGATGCATTATGTATTATCTGTGTGTGTGTAAGCAAATCTTCTCTTCTGAGCAGGTCTGCATTGCTGGGAAGACATTGACAAGTTAAATTCTTTTCCCAAGCTGGAGGAGGTGAAATTGCTAGGAATCCCTTTGCTGCAGTCCTACACCACTGAGGAGCGCAGGAAGCTGCTAATAGCCAGGTGTGTTGTTTGGCTCTCCTGTGCAGACTTGTTACATGACAGCGAGTGGCTGGGAGCTGGTAATTGGAGGATGAGGCTGCTAGGAGATGGAGTTCTGTATGAGTTCACTACTCTGAAAGACTGGAGGGTTTGTTGTTGGATTTTTTGGGTGTTTTGTTTTTTTTTTTGCTGTCTGGGAAAGAGAGGAATAGAAATTTGTAGTCTTAACTTCTCTACATTCCCAAGGATGTTTTCAGCAATGCACGCATGTGGTGAAATGGGAGTGTTTAGTTCTGAATGCACTTGGAAACTGCGTGCCCTTTCTCCTGGGGGCAGCAGTCTCCTGATGGTAACGTTACGGCACGTAGATTTTGGGGGCGGCTGTCTTGTTGGTGACCCTTATTTGGGTTTCCTTTCTCTCTGACTGTACTTCTTGGTGTCTGCAAGCAGGTTGCCATCTATCATCAAGCTCAATGGGAGCATTGTTGGTGATGGGGAACGAGAGGACTCGGAGCGATTCTTCATCCGGTATTACATGGAGTTCCCAGAGGAGGAAGTCCCATTCAGGTATGAAGCCTTTGTGTTGGAATGGAAAACTGGGAATGAAAAGGTAGCGAGGCCAAAGTGAAAGCAAAGAGCTGATGTTACATGGGAAATCTGGGCTAGCTAGTCCGTGCAAAACACATTCCTCACCTCTTTCCTGTCTTGCCCCCTTCGCTCTGTGTCAGTTGATGCTGTTACATTAGAGTGTTGTCTGATGACTTGTAGAATCACTCCTGAGTGAAATGTGGTCTTAAAGTGTCTGTGTCAAGTGCCATTAAACAAAGTGACTGTTAAGTTCATGATCTTCATTGATTCCTGGACTCCCAGAGCTGGCTTCATGATCTACCTGTGCTTGGGAGTCCCCAGAAGTCAGTTCAGATTGTGCTCTCTGGTGCCAGGCCAGGGCATCTAATTCTCTTGGCCATCTGGTGTGTGGAACGAGCCTGGCGATGGGAAGCTGTCCCCTCACTTTGAAGCTCGCAAATGGCAAGTTTGATGGTTTTTCCTTGCCAAAAAGTATGCCCAATGACCTGTTAATCTTAGTAAACTAATGAACTTCGACAGATGTTGCTCAGTCTGTGTGTTCTCTACACTGGCATCTACTTACTGCTTCTTAATGGGCTGAGGAAGGATCGTGGAGTGCCCAGACGCTGCACTGATGTGCCTTGTGGCCCATGACTCTCATGAGCTTTCCAAACAGAGAAGCTTCAGAGCTCTTTCTTTATAGCAAAGAGGACGAGAGTGGCTGTGTGTGAGAGCTGGATGGGGGGCAGATAGAGGTAGAGACAAAGTGAGGAACTGAAATGTAAAGAGATGGCAAAGATGTGAACAGCGTCTGGTAAGTGCTTACACTGGTCAGTCAGTGTTTCCCTTAGATTAACTCACAGGTGAAACTGCCTCTTGTTTTTTTGGAAGAGCTGTGTGTGTATGGCCTGCCAATACAGTGAGGACATCGGAAGGTTGGAATGGGGAATTGAGGGCAGGATGGTTTGTAGGAATACTGATGAGTCCATCCATGCTGGTATTTGCTAAAGGCATGCTGGGGTCAGTTCAGAGGCAAAGGGCACCGGTGTAGTCAGGGAGATGAGACTGAGCACAAGTCCTGGCTTGTAATTTAAGGAACCCTCTAAGCAGGAAAAATGAAACAAATGTTGGAAGGGATAGTAGCACAAGCAGAAAATGCAGGGGAGAGGAAGGAGGAGGTCAGAGGGGACTGGTGGTTCTGCTCCTAGAATGGATTTTTCTCAATAACATCTTACTTTTATGAAAACTTTTGTAGGTCTCAGTGTTTGTGGCTGCAGAAGGAAGGAAGAGCAGGGTGTCCGGCTGCAATGGCAAACAGGCTCGGGGTGTTTGGGGAAGGCAGCTGGGAGAAGGCAAAGAAGGCCTTTGGGCTGGAAGTGGTTTTTCAGGTACAGACTGAAGAAGGAAGGTGAAGTTTGAGCAGCCCTTTGGTCGGAGTGGAACAGATGTGCTGCCCTGAGCTCAGAAGGAAGGGTTTGGGCGGCAGAGGGAAGACAGATAGCTGGCAGGCTCTGATGTTGTTCCTGCTTGTTGTTCTGGATTTGTGTCTGCAGGCACTGCAGTGACAGGAGCCTTGTGTATCTGGGAGCAATGTGCTGTGGAGGAGTTAGCTCAGTGAATGGCACCAGGAGCTCATGAAGCATGTTGTGGCCATGTAAGAAGTTACTAATATCTCGCCTGTCTGGCGAGGCTGGGCTTACCTTGACCAGCATGCTAACTGTATACCACTGCAGTAAGATACTGCAGAAATCTGCCTTCAGTTCCTTAACCTTTAAACATTGTTAGAGTCCTTTTCTCAGTCAATGGGCTCATTGTCTGAATCCCTTCATCTGTGCAGCGTATCCAAGAGACTTGTGCAGCCACTGAAGGGGGTTATTCTGTTCTGGAGGAGCTGTTCCACTACGGTGTATTTTGTAATGAGGCTGCAGATGGCTGAGAGCATCCCTCGTGCCTGGGTTCAGATCCTGGATCCGAGCACAGCAGCCCTGGCAGCCCTGAGAGCTGCCATTCTTTGCAGAGGGATTTTGTGTATGTGTTTTTTGCTGGAGCTTCTTCCCCTTTGCTCCAGATCTGGTGTGGTCTCTCTGAAGGCGATTTGTAATTAGAATCAAATCAGGACGCACACATGTTGTTGCAGGAGGTACAGCATCTGCATTGCAGTGCAGCCTCAAGTGGAGGGAGACAACAGCAATGCATGGAAAATGCACCAGTGTGAGCAGCCCCCCCTCCAGGCTGTCAAGGCACAGTGTGCAATAAACAAACAGTGAGCTCTGTCCCAGTGAACCTCGCCATTTGTGTTGTTCTTCCTCTCAAGCTGCAGCTTGAAAGGATTGGAAAAGGAGTGAAATGGACAGAAATAATCTCTCTCTGTGGATGACGTGAGTTAGAAGGGAGTGCTGAGTGTACAATCCAATATTGGCTGGCTTCTGGAGTGACGTTGTTGTGTCTGTGGGTTTTTAATGAGTCCTGCTCTGGTCCACTGTTTATCTGCAGAATATCAGAGGCATTTGTAGCCAGGCTTCTTTCTCCAGCATCCTCTGCTCTGGCAGCCAGCGCCTGCTAGGCTGCAAGAGGCGATTATGGGAGTCTCCAGGGTGCCAATTACCAGGGTACCAAACACTCATTGTGCCTTTGTCCCTATCGATCAGAGGGGATCCAGTCTTTCAGACTCCCAACTTTCAGTACAGACTGCAGTTAGTGTATGAGGAGCATGCTGCAAAGCTTGTTCTGCCTTCTCTTGATGCAAGAAAATGAAAGGCAACCTTATATATTCACAACATGCATTTGGGTAATCCTAGCCCATTGGAGGTACTTCTCCCTCTCAGCCTGCTGGAGCTTTGTCCTTCTTATGGTACTCTGTACACCACCAGCCTGTGGACTCAGCACCATGAGGATTTCCTCACCATCTACACGTGGTGTAGCACTTGTGCTTGCTGCAGGTATAGCCCAGCAGGTAAAGCATGGGGAGCACGTTGTCTCCTCCCAGCATAAATGGCTTTTCTAAAGCAGCCCGATGGTATCGTCCAGGTGACTGTGAGAGCAGGGCACCAGCCTGCATTTGGACACTCAGCCCCAGTGAAGGCCCATTTTGTCTGTGAGACAAGGGAAATCCTAGTGCCTGGAGGCCCTTACCTCACTTCCCGGCAGACAGAGGGGCTGCTGTTCTCCAGGAACGTTCCTGCCTTGAGCAGAACTCCCAGGGGTCTCCGTCCTGCCAGGACCCATCATCTCTTGACAGGAGCAGTGACACAGCACCGATCACATTCGGCCTGGGCTCAGATGGGGAACAAAAAGAGCTTTCTGTGCAGCACACAGTGGAGGGCCTCTGAAACGTTAACCTTTCCTCTGCGGCTCTCAGCCTTTGTCATTTCAATTGCATTATGTGTTGTGCTGCCTTTTTGCCCCTTTCCCAGCCAGGCAAGGGGGGTGTTGCATTCCCAGTGGGAGCAATACCAGCTGAAGGCGATGGGGGGGGGGTGAGATGGGCTTTGCGCTGCCTGCATGGTTCCCTGAGCTGGACCCCAGGTAGGAAGGCTGGAGAACTTACCTCCGAGGGGAAAGTGTCAGTGGGACTTGTGTCAGAGCCACTGCAGGTCTGCTAGCAAAACTCCTGTGTCACCATAGTACTCTTAAGAGATCTACTGGCAAGAAGTGGAGCAGGAGGTATAGAGCCTTTGAAGTGTATTATCCTCCCTTTCTTCCAAATCCCACTGTAGTCACGGTGTTTCTAGAACCGCAGGAGCATGGCATAGAGCTCTGCTGCTCAGTTGCCCTGATGGAGCTGTTTTGAGACCAGTCAGCCTGGATGTCTCGATAGGGTTCGTGTTGGTGCTGCAGTGCATCTGGACACCGTGAGACAAAGGGTCTGGAGTGATAGGCTTTCTGGGTCAAATTTGCACATGTTCAGTGCTGTGCTCGAGAGAAATGGTGTGTGCTCTGTGAAGTGTCAGGCTAGCAGAGCAGAAAGCAGACTCCTACCAATCCAGATTTATTCCTGATGGATGTCTGTTTAGGTTGTCTGACTCAAATGAAGGGTGAATGTTGCCTCGTATGAGAAAAACACGGCTCCCTAAAGCACCAGAGATGTGGTGAAAAATGGAGAAGGAAGCCTGAGTTGTTTCTGTAGTCGCTGCAGATGTTAAACTGTGCTTCGCAAACTAATAGCGTCCTTGGATGACTGCAACCAAAGTGAGACCACGACTTGTGAAGAGCACAATGGCCATCTGAGGGACTGTACTGTAACTCTGGGCTTGTTTTGTCTGCAGGTACCACGAGCTGATCACAAAGTATGGGAAGCTGGAGCCCTTGGCAGTTGTGGATCTTCGGCCGCAGAGCAGTGTGAAGGTGGAGGTTCACTTCCAGGACAAAGTGGAAGAGATGTCGATCCGTCTTGATCAGACTGTGGCAGAACTGAAGAAGCACTTAAAAACTGTGGTGCAGCTGTCAACCAGCAACATGCTGCTCTTCTACTTGGACCAGGAAGCCCCCTTCGGCCCCGAGGAGATGAAGTACAGCTCACGAGCACTGCATTCCTATGGCATTCGGGATGGAGACAAAATCTATGTGGAGCCCAGGATGAAGTAGCCTCTCTCGACCTACACACCCCACACACCCACACACATGCATTTAAGGAGTTTTTGCAAGGTTTTAATTTCGGTCGGTCGGTTGAGGTTTGGTTGTGTTTCTATAGCAGGTAGTGGCTTAGCCCGGGGCGAGCACCCTGATGACAGAACCATGCCCACCACCCACTGCAGGTGACCTCGGGGTGACAACTGACTTCAGTGCGTGTGTTTCCGTGTGTGCAATACCCCCATGTTTTCTTTGATGCTCCGGTATACTCGTGATTTGGCACGAATGGTCAGTTGTTGAAGCTGAAGAATGCTAGGGCCCGTAAGGGAGAAGATAACTTGGTGCGGGATTTGACCTGTTTATTTTTCTTTCTCTAAAAAACGTGGGCTTTTTGACACCACCAGAGCACCCCAGCTATCCGACTGCAGTTTGAGCGAGCTTGGTTTTCCATCCGGTTGCTGTCTCGTAGCCTTTTGTCACACTCAAGCTCACTGAAAAGGTCTGAAACAATGTTCACTTTGAATCAGAGCTCAGGTATTCAGCATTCAGCGCGTCCACTTAGCTCTGCTGGTTGGTGTGAGCGCACCAAGATGAGGGAAAGACAGGGATGCTATCAGAAAGAAAGGTTTTCCTTTAAAAACACGTGCTTCTAGCCATGCTGTCCTATCCTGAGTTTGGAGAAGGTTTGCTTTCTGTGTCCGTGTCACAGTGTCTGCAACCTGTAGCGCTGTCAGCCTGCAGGCAAAGCAAGCCCGGCCCTGTAATCTGGGAAAGGAACTGTGGGTTGGCATTGTGTTGGAGGGCTTCTAGGGTAGTGGGTCAGCAACGTGGTGAGGAGTGTGTTCCCCCGTTGGCTAGGAAACATCCCTGTGATGCCGAAAGGTCTTCCAATGAGCACTTAACCTTGTACCGCTGTGTCCCGGGAGTGGAATGGCTGAAATTGCTCTCTTGGGAGGGAGCAAGACTCAAGTTGAAGTTTGTTTGTTGTTGTTGTACCAGAAATGAAACCTGGCACTTTCCCCGGGGACCTCTAGCTGCGGGGTCTCCATTTAGGGTCCAAACTAGCAGAATGTGTTCCCTCGGATCAGTTTCTTAGACATCAGGTCCAAAAGCACCAATACCCACGTGTACTGTAAAGCGAGTGTTCACTAGATCCCCCTCCCCCCACGTGCACCTTGTAGGCATTGTGTGCTGCTGCTTAAATTAGCCCCCCTTCTCTAATGCAGCGCAGATTCCTGTGCGATGAAACCCTCAGTCCTTTATATCTCTTGTAAATCAGACAGCCGTTTCGCTTTACTCTGTCCTCCCTTGTTCTTCTGTCATCCTGACAAGCTGAAGACTTTTCAGATTACCTTGTTATGAGCAACTGCATCAAAGTTTCTGAAGCCGTGCAGTGAGGGCTCTGGTTACACGTGAACTCCTGACCGTAGTTTTGAAATGCTCCCTGTCCCCACGTGCACTTTTTTCCCCGAGATGCTTTTGTCCACGCCACCAAGCTCCTTTATAGCCTTGGAGCTGTGCATTTCTCTTCATGTTTTACCTAGATCGTGGGGTTGGGGTAGGATGGGGAGGGGACAAAGTATTATCTCGTAATCTTCAGGTTCGGGTTGTAGGGACCGTTGAGAGGGGATTAGTTCCGCATCCACAGTAAGGATTAAAAATGGGAGGACTTAAGACAAGGTCATTATTTCTGCCTCATCTCCCTGCCAAAACCATCCATCTCCTGGCACCGTCGAGACGAGCAATAGCAAACGGAGCAGGAGTCGCCATAGGTGGAGTAGAGACTACAACCATAGCTGCAGGGCCGCAGTACCCGTAAAGCACGAGCAGGGAGATGGTGGCAGTGTACCATAAGATGATGCTTTTATAAGCTAGAGCTTTACTGAAGATGTATTTTCCATTTGGGCAGCGAAAGGCATTTTGCTGCCTTAGAGCGGAACTCTTAAGCCAACACTTCTGTATGATATATACATAGATATGCATCGGAAAAGTTGTGTTTAATAAGATATTTTGTTATAAAACAAAGTTTTATGAAGATATGGTTGTTTAATATTAGAAGCCTATTTCTCCCTTTGACCTCCTGTTTAAGTACATCATCCGTCGGTCGCCGCGTTGTCCGAATTAGGCAACCAGTGCGGATGCAAAGGAATCTCTGATCTAATTCTACAGAGCAGTAATTGCCTACATGGATATATTTATGGCGTTGTAACTGGTATTAGTGAGATGCTGTAATTACTGACCAGCTTGCTCAGCACAATTAAATGTCTCAGTTGCAGAGAGGGAAATAAACAAAGTCCATTAAAGAACTAAAGGGGATGTTGAAGAAGACCCAGCTATGCGTTTGTAGGTTTGTTTCCCTGCTAAGAATTGCCCTCATCCACACAGGGAGCAGTGCTGCCGCGCTGGCTGGGAACTGCCAGTAAATAGTGGCTTTATTTATGGTGGAACTGGTGGGCACTGGAAGATGAAGGAAGAGGATCACTTGTTGCTTGTGATGTGGACACGCGCTGTGTATCACCGGGGATTTGGCATCAACACCCAAACTGGCTCCTCGGTATGAATGTGTGCCTTGCCATGTCGTTGGGGAAGGTTGTTCCTGGACGATGTTCCCAAGCTGTTCAGGCAGCAGCAGAGCGTGCATTGGGTGGAAACCAGAAGCATCGGTTGGCTTCCCAAGGAGAAAGAGCCACTTCCAAAAGCCGGGAATGACTGACACGTCTACATGATAGACTTTGAAAAGTAGGATGGAGTGGCACGCAAGCAACACGCCTGGATGTCCCAAACTGGATTGCTTTCCTGTTGTAATACCTGCCGGGGAAGGGTTTTGTGTTTGGGCAACGTTAGTGCTTACCAGGTGGCTTGGGGAGAGCGTGAGGGCTTTGAACAAGAGGGGTCTTGGGGCTGGCAGTGGGCAGTGAGTGTGTCCTGAGCTGCCAGGAGGGTCCGTGTCAGTCCATACAGTGCCACGAGGTGCTGCGTCCCAGCTTTGATGACGTGCATCTGCTTTAGTGACAGATCCCCAGTTCTGCCCCATTCCTTCGAGGAAACAACATACAGGCTTGCAAGCTTCTCTGGCTCTTGCGTTCTTTTCTCGGAGTGCTGCTTTTGTCAAGAACTGTTTCGTTGTTCATGCATAAAAATCTGCCGTGGGCAGGCTGCACAGTGGAAGAAGCACCTGGTTCGTATGGAATTGGGTAACAGCTATATACCAAAGTTTTGCACGGCTCCACGTGTTGAGACGAGATGCTGCACCGTTGGGTTGTGTGTTTTTTTTTTTGGAGACGTCCTCATTGAATATCCATGCTTTGACCAGATGTTACGAGCGGTGCTGCTTAGCCGGCGATGCTATGAATATGCATGGCGTGGTGGCTGTCCCCCCTCACTGCGATGTGCCACTGTGGTTAGTGGGGCTCCCGTGCATCCTGGTGGCCGATGGCACCATGTGGTCCCCTGGGCTTGGGGTCCATGCGCTCAGTCCTGCACGGTGCTTTTGGGATGGGCTCTTGGTTGGCCATTGCCTGCTGCGCTCTGCGACCGTTCGGTCTCCGCCGCTTGCCTTTTCTGCTTGGGAATGAGATTCTGTAGGTGCTGTTCGTGTGCAGATTGGAAAATGCAAACGATGTGCTGAAAGCAGCCCGGAGGCTAAAATATGTATTCCTGGCAGCTGTGCCACCCTCGGTGCTCGTGGAGCCTTTGTAGGCAGCGGGCAGACGCCGTCCCCAGAGCGGCACTGGGGCGGCCGCAGCCATCTCAGGCCTCCGCCGCTGTGATTGCTGTTCTGCACTTACTGGAAACTTCAAACATGATTTAAACATGAAGGTCTATTCTTGCACCCTATTAATTATGCATCCGTATGTAATTCAAAAGAAAAAGGGAAAACTGTAAGTCTATATCCGTTTTTATGCTGGTTTCTCTCATGGGGATTATACTTCGCGCGCCGACAATTTGCCTTTGGTTTGCTCGCAGACTTAGAGGTGGAATTCAGGCCACTTAGGTCATTGGTTTGGATCAATTCAATAAACCTGTTTAAGTTTTTGCACAAAACAACATGTGTCCTCAGCTTTGAACTTTGTTGTTTCCTGAAGCAAAGCGTTTCCCTCCATCTCACCCGCAATGTGCACCTTTGGGCAGAGTGCGGGGGCCAAGTCCATGGCGTCCTGGAACAAACCTTTGCACGGGCTTTGTCCTTGGGCTGGGCAGAGTTCTGCAAAAGGAGAACGCAGCGAGGCTGTCTCGTCCTTCAGTACTTGCTTTTCTGGAGGCTAAACACGAGAAGAAAGTGTTATCTTGGAAATAAATAAAGAGTGGTTTGCTCTGCTTCGATGCGCTCAGCTCTGCAGGATGGGCTCATCCCGTGGCAAAAGAAAATAGCTTAGAAGAGAAAGTCTTCCCCAAAGAGGCAGTGAAACCTCATCAAACTTAATCAGTGCAGACTTGCCCTGTAGAACAGGACCAGAATTTTAAGCTGCAGGAGGAGCAGAGGGAACCATGTTTTCGCCAGTTTTCTCTGTCTTACAAACAGGATGAGAAGAGTCAATTGATTTTTTTCCTCTGCTGCTAACTCTAGAAATGGGAGGGAAGGGAAGAGTCGGGGTGCACAGAGCTGCTGGATGAGAGTCTACCACGGGAATATCAGAGCCTTAAAAGCCCCCTGCCCTCCTGAAGGCAGCAGAGGGGGGGGATCCGACATGAACCTCCCTGTGTGCCCCATCAACTGTGCAGCCCCGCATGGATCCTGGCTGTGTGGAGATGATAGTGGTGCTAAGGCCCCCAGCAGTGCCCTGCTGACGTTCCCCCATCAACCCCAGTAAAACCCAACTCTGTCCCTGCACGGCAAGTGGGAATGGGAGCACCGGGACATGATCTCCAGCAGACACGGAGAAGAAGTGTGTATTGCTGGGTAAGGCTTTCCTCTCCCACCTGTAGCAGCAGAGGTAAGTCGAGATGCAGAAACTAGAGCAAGTCTTGGATGGAAAAGTAACTGCATTGAAGCCTTGGGGCGCTGCCTTTGAAAGGTGCTTTAAGCCTCGCACTGTTAATGCTAATCCTGTAACACTATATAGATGGCTTTTTTTCTGCACTTACACAAAGGAGGAAGGGGCTCGATTCTTTGAGGCTTGTGGGTTTTTTTTTTCCCTTCAGCAAAAAGCAATGCTGAGCAGAGCTGCTGTGGGCAGCTGACATCACACCCGAACACAGCGAGGGGCGAGGAAGGGGCTTCTCCCCATCTCCGGGCCCAAATCCGATCTCAGATTAGTGTGCTGTTATCAACAGAGGAACCAGGATTGCAACCCTACACTCCTCCAGCCCCGAACTGGCATTGGAGAAATCGCACTTTCAGTTGGGACAGCACCAGGACGGGGACATCGCTGCACTCGTCAGCGAGACTTGGCCAAGAGCACCGGCATGCGCTCTGCATTGACATAGGAGTGCTGTCCTACCTACACTGGGCTGCAAGTTCAGACCACGTTGCTCCTGAGGTCTACGAAGCAGGTTGGTAATAACATTTTTCTTATACCTAATGAAATGCTTTTGTGTATGCAGTGTGCTACGTAACGTGTCCTGGGTTGTCTGCTCCCGAGCAGTGCTGCTCTTGTGCTTGGGTTGCTGTACCGTTGTCTTTCCCCATTGCTGCTAACAAACCCACAGCTGCTCTGATTTATGATAGCTGTAAAATCCTGTTGTCTTGCTTTCAGCTTTCCACGATAGGGAAGAGGGTAATACTCTGCTCTGGTGGGACAAATTTTTCTCAGCACGGGGTAAGGTCACAGAAGGGGGATTTTGGCCAACACAGTCGACCACTGGAACATGGAGGCACATCTGTGCCATTGCTCCTGGCAATGGGAGACAAACAGGAGCGGTGTGGGACAGATGGTGGCACATCCCCTGCTTGCTTTAGAGCTGTGCTGTGCATGGCACATGTATGTGGGGATAACTGAAGTAACTGGAGCTCTTGGTACGGTATAGAAATAAACCAATGGGGAGAGCATACAGAGACCTTTCATGGCCGCTGTGTGCTTGCAGTTGAAGTGCATGGGAATGTACAAAGAAGAGACATTCTGGAGGCTGCTGTAGAAGCTCAGGGTGTACTCAAGGTAGAGGTGCAGTGCGAAGCTGTTTGCGTGCTGCTGCTGCACGGTGCCTTCCTGCACGCCGTGCTACGTGCAGAGAGCCAGAGAGACAGGCGAAGAAATCAAAGCAGGTGTTTTAGTGATATTTTCTATTGGATTAATAATGACTAACAAATTGCATTAGGCACGGAAAGAATTAGAGCTGGCAGAGGAGTTTGCTTTCCTGTTCCTAGCCTTGTATTTGCTTGTCTCTGTCACTGATTCCTGTTCAGCGCGAAGTTGCCCAGCTGTGTAAGTGTTGGTGTCTCCAGTGCAAAGAGGTGATTGTGGAGCAGATCGGGAATTGCCACTGAACAAAGGGGTGAGGTGGGGCTCTGCAACACATCCCAATGCTGCAGCTCCTCCATGCAGTGACAGCTTGCTCTGCCAACACCTGTAGGGCCATTCACTATTAGCAGTGGGAAGGGCTCAGTAGGGCGCTTAACAAAGTAGGCAGTTTGGGTCTGCTTGGTGGGTGAGGGACCCTTTGCAGTGCTGGGATGGATCGCTTGGGATGCGCTTTCCTTTGGAAATGATGCATGTTTGGATTTCTCTCTGCCCTGTAGGATGAACACGCGATCGTTGCTCAGTGCCTGGGCAGCCCTGCTGGCGGTAACCGTGCGGCACCAAGGTCAGTACTGCTCACCTGTGCCCCAAAACTGCCCCCAAAAACATCCCCTTCCCCTTGGTCAGAGTGTAACAGCAGACACAGTGTTTCCCTGGGTCTGGAGGGGTGGGAGAATGGGTAAGCACAGGTGCTAATTGTGCAGTGGTGACAGAGTGAGCCACGGCAATGGACCTCCTGCCCGCACAAATGGCCCTCGCCTCATTGGGAGCAGCGAAGCAAGGATAGTTGAGGTTAAATGAGGAGCTGCCGTGCTGCTGGGAATACAGAGTTGGCAAAGCTGATAGGTACAGCAATCCCAGCAGCTCTGCAGAGCTCTAAGCACGTAACCTAAGTGAGCGTGCGTTGCGCATACATCTGAGTGCACGCGCAGGTCGCATTTGCTTTGCCGTGGTACAGAATAGGACCATGAGGAATTCCCAGTGACCGGCATGTGCCAAGAAAGTGGTAAACTGGATGAGCAGCGATCTGATGTGGGACTGACCACAGGATCCCAAGGAACTCGGAGCTTTTTTAGGGTGCCAGCAGAGTTAGGCAAGGTTTCCCCTTGTCTCCTTCCTCCTTGAGGCCAGACTGGGTTGGAGGGGTTCGCTGGTGACACTGGCAGGCAGCCTCAAGCAGGGAGCATCCCTGGGGTTGTTGAATTGAGTATGCTTGGTGCCGCTGAGCAGTGCACCTTGGGGCTGCTGGGTGGTACATCCTTAGGGCTGCCGAGTGCAGCATCCCCAGCTCAGGCAGCACAGAGCCCCATTTTTGTAACCAAGACCTGTAAGCAGGCTGTCTGCAACCAGGGGCCTCTGAGAGGTGCAGGTTAGGACCTGGGAAATAAAAGCATGTTCCAAACTGAGGTAAACAGAGCTGGGATTGTTTGGAAGCATTGTGGCTCCCCTTAGCTCTGCTCGAATGTCACAAGGGCTGTGCGCTGCTTTTCTACATCAAAGAGAGGAGGAGGGGAAAGAAAGCCCATCTAAGTCTCTGTTTTGCTCAATGAAGGGTTTTTCTGGGTGCCCCACTGTGCCCTCCCCAAAACCTGGACAGGTCCCTGTAAGCACTGAACCCCCTCTCCTTGCAGCTCACGCCATGGCAAGTATGTACCCATTTTGGCCAAACGACACAAAAACACCCAAAGTGGATGATGGGAGCTCTCCTGAGATCAAGCTCTCTGTTCCGTTCATCTTCTTTGGAGCCCCATACAAGACGGTTTATGTAAGTGGAGAACAGACTTTCCTTTTATTCTTTTCTTCACCATTTGGCTGCACGTTAAACGCGCTCTCGCTGGCGTCGAGAGTGGGAAGATTTATTAGCACCCACCTGACAAGTTCTTAGATTTCATGAACTGATAGGTTTTATGATTAAGAAAGTCAAAGGTATAGTTAATGGGCTAATGTTCATGGGGAAGGAATATAAAAGGCAATAAATTTTTTTTGTAGGTGATTAAATGGTACAGCGAAGCTCAGGGCTTGACACAAGGAACATTATTCCTGTTCCATGACAAGAAACGAGAACATGCAGAGACCCATAGGAAAAAAAAAGGGGTGGTCTGGAGCTGTATGGAGGTGCCTAAGTCAAGGGTGGGATGCTGCCATGCTCAAATGGCAGAGCAGTGACAACTGGCACTGGGAGGGCTCCTGGAGTGGGCTGTCAGGAGTGAGCACCTCTCTGTGTGTCCCTGAGTGCATCAGGTCATGGAATGGCTTGGGTTGGAAGGGACCCTGAAGACCATCTAGCTCCAAGCCCTGCTAAAGCCCCATAAGTCTCACTAAATACGGTTGCCCAAAGCCCCACCCAATCTGGCTGGTGGTTGGGGCACACGCTGCACATGCTGTGGAATAATAACCCATTGCCCTGCACAGCTACCCAGCTGTACAGCCAGCTCTCAGAGGCTGGGTGCACCCAGGGACCAGAAGCAGGTCCCAGCTGAGCTGGGTGCCCGGCCTGCATGGCATCCTGATGGGTTCTCCATTGGTCTGTAGGAGCCTGGTTGTGCAGACTTCCCAGGGTTTTGTCCTGCTTGGGGCTTTATGAGTCCATTTGGCCAGGAGTTCTCATGAGCTGCCATCATTACAAACCATCCCCTGCCACAAAACACTCGCCCCACATTTTGTGATGAGCCAGCAGCTTGCTTAGGGCTCTTTCCAGTGACCCCATCTCGTTGGGCAGGTGAACAACAACGGCGTCATCTCCTTCAATTCACTGGTCAGCCAGTTCACACCTGAAGCCTTCCCACTGGCCGATGGCCGGGCCTTCGTTGCACCCTTCTGGGCCGACGTGCACAACGGCATCCGTGGGGAGATCTACTACCACGAGAGCACCGACCCTGAGCTGCTGGGCAGGGCCTCCAAGGACATCCGCAAGTACTTCAAGGACATGGCATCCTTCTCAGCCAGCTGGGTCTTCGTTGTCACTTGGGAGGAAGTGACATTCTACGGGGGGAGCAGCACGACACCGGTAAGAGCAACAACTATGGTATGCATGGTGGTGGCTGTGGGGATGGCAATGACCTTAGGGATGGCCGTGGGGATGGCCACGGAGTTGACCACGGGGATGGCCATGGCCATGGGGATGGCAGTGCAGTGTTTTTCCCGGCTTGGATGGCGTTTATATTGCTGTAAGCTGTGACAGCAGCTGCCACTGGGAAGTCTGTGCCATCCCACAGGAGATTGGGGTACAGTGTGCGAGGCAGTGTGTGAGGGCTCCCTACCATCGTTTGGGGAAAGGGATTTTTTGTATTTACTTGCACTCTGCGAGCGCCAGAAGTTGGCTGCTTCTGTCTCGAGGAGCTGGCTTCGATAAGCAGTTCAGCTCTTTTCCATTCGTTAGAGAGGCTCGAGATGTAATGCATATTTTTGTGCCAGCCCTGGCAGCTCCTGCAGGAAAAAAAACAAAAAACCAACATACACGTAGATATATATTTGCAGACAGCAAGCAACATAGAGGTTCGTGTGTTGCCTGAAGAATTACATTTGCAACACAATGCAATTTATTTTGGTACGGAGCAGCATTCCTGCTCCATGGTGGCCAAGGCTCTGGGTTGGCAATGCAGCACAGCGCAGTGCAACTTAAGCAGGAAATTCATCGCAATGCAGAAAAGCTGCAGAAAACAATTTGGTGAATGTGGCCTCGGGGACACAGTGGTTACTCCGGTCTCTTGGTGGCTACGGAGTAAAAGCATGTGGCTCATGATGGCTTTTTTTGTATGGCATGGGTGCTCGATGCGTTTTTGGCCACAAGTGCCAAACTGGGAAGTTTGGTTGACTTTGAATGGATCCCATGGGAGACTGCTGCGTGGGTAAAGTAAGCAAAGTACAGGCACCTGCTGTCTGTCTGCATAAGGGTAGAAGTGAGGAGCTTATGTTTATGCTGCCTTGCCAGCCAGCAAAGTGTGTCCTTCTTGCACGGGGCCTGATTTTGTCTGAGTGTTTGGGGCTGGAAATGCAGAGTCATTTCAAGCGAAAGGAAGGGCAGATCGAGCAGGTAGTGATGGGAAGTGGCAGCCAAGCCAAACACATAACGTACATGGCTGCCTCAGCTGCAACGCACCGTTAATCGCATTGTGGAATATGAATGCTGAAGGGAGCTGGGTAAGATAACATGTCGAGAAATAGAGCTAAGAGAGGGTAATGGGAGAGAACGGGTCATAGCAGCCGGCTGCTGGTCTCACGCAAGCTTATTCTCTTGCTGCCATCTATTGGCACAGAATTGGGTGGGGAACAGCACTGTGATTTCCCCAGACTGAAGCACCGGAGGGGATGGAGCGGTTGGAGTCACTGTATGTTGGGTCCCATTTGGCTCCTACTGTGCAGCACCATGGTGCTCCTGCTGTCCCCTCGGGCACGGGTGGCACAAGGGTGGGTGGGCAGCCGGAGTAAAGCAGCCTCACCTTGTGCATCTGTTGGTGCTTTCCCAGGTGAACACATTTCAAGCTGTTCTCATCACCGACGGGGTCTCATCCTTTGCCATATTTAACTACCAAGAGATCAGCTGGACCACGGGGACGGCCAGTGGAGGGGACCCCCTGACTGGGCTTGGTGGGGTGATGGCCCAGGTGAGACTCTCACTCCCTCTCCAGCTCTCAGATGACTGCCCACAGATTGCCTAACATACCCATGCTTGCTTGTGCCTCCTGTCCCTTCAGCACCCCAGAATTTGGTGCCAACAGCCGTGCCACAGATACCCCATCTGCCAAAAATGTGCTGCTGGGATGTGTCCTAAAGGCTACAGGCACTGAACTGTCCCTTCTGGGCTTTGGAGGTCCCCATGCCCAGAAGCATATATGTGCCTTAATATGTGCATAAATACGTAAACAGAGATCTGTGCTGCTTGTAGTGCCTATGGAGCTTTCACTTGCATCCAAACTACTTGAAAACTGAGACTCCTGAAAAGCCCCATTAACATGAAACAGAGCATGCCTGCAAATCATTGCAGGGTGCAGGGATGTGCAGAACTGCAGAGCTGCTTTCCTGCAGCAGGATATCTGACAGAATCTGCCCTCTCTCCACGTTAGGCTGGCTTCAACGGTGGAAATATCAGCAACTTCTTCAGCATCCCAGGCTCCAGAACCCCAGACATAGTCAATATAGAGCAAACAACCAACGTGAACATCCCAGGGCGCTGGGCTTTCAAAATTGATGGCAGAGAAATAGATCCAGCCAACGGCTGCAGCCTGAGAGGTAAGGGAGGAATGGTGATGCCTTGTTACGTGTTGTGGGGTGTAGAAGAGCAAAAGGTCCTGCAGCCTGAGTGCCCTGGGCTGCGTGAATGTGGTTTTGCCTTGGCAGACAAGGTCTGAGTGGGCAGCTCAGAGAAAACAGGGGGGCTGATAGGGCACTGGGAGCTCCGCTCTGTGCCATTTCCAACCACCAGCAAACAAAGCTGTCATCGGTGCTGGCTTTGTTGCATCCCTGCAGATTTATCAGCAATGCATTGTTAAAAGCTTCCATTTCTGCTGTCCAGGCCTATAATGTCGAAGGCTGGGCAGTTTGCAGCAGTCAAATGCCACTCAAGCCGTCATCTCGATGAATTTCTGCAGTGCTGATGGTGACAATTGGAAGGACCTGGGGACAGTCATGTCCTCTTGCCCCTGGGATGGGAAAGCTGGCAGAATGATCCTATGTCCTCTCTTTTCTGTGGGAGGAATCATAGGTTTCTGGGCAGGATAAACTCCATGACCCTGCACCAATTACAGTGTCTGCACATGTGTCAGTTCTGCCATGGAGATATAGAAGAATTAACTGCACAGAGACACAGAACAAGGACTGTGGTGTGGAGAGATTAAGGCATTGCCATTGGGCAAATAAAACTTATCAGGAACATGTACTGTGCTCCGGGAGTCTGCACAACAAGCAAGTTGTCACCTGCTGCTGAATGCTGTCACCGTGCTGGGACATTTGGCTTCTTCACAGGCAACCTTTAGAATCGTACCGAAGGAGACCTGCGCACCCCAGAGGCTCTTCCAGCCCAAGACAGGGTCAGATTCCCACCACCCTAACAGCTTCCAGCTGCTACCCCAAGAAGAAAGACCAGGTTTCACAATGCGGACAAAGCCAGCCTCTGCTTCCAGCCACGAGGGCAGTGTGCACGACCCACCACAAGGTCTGTGTGTGTCCCAGCAGCTGCCTGCTCACTCTCACAAGAGGAGATGAACCACGAGGTGCTGGAGATGATGAGGCTCACCATGCATAACAGGGCTCGTTTGGCAAAACTCCATACACCAGGACGGCTGATGCAGGAGCTGTTGAGCCTAAGAAGAGATGTTTGTTGCAAGCAGTTGGGAAATGGCATTTTTTTGTTGGAGGCATGGAAGAGCACAAAAAGTTTAGGAGAGGTAAAGCAGGCAGCTCACACATCCGCCTGAAGGAGAGGTGTGAAAGTCGGCCATATGGAGGAGAGGGAATCTCTCACGGCGTCTGCCACCCATCGCCTGTCTTCTCCTGCCACTCACGTCTCTCACCAGGGAAACCTGCCTCCCTTACAGAGCCTCTGCGTGACAGCAGGCTGAGCATCCCCTCCTTGGTTCCCATCGTCACCTATGCATGGATAGGAAGTTACTCATCAGCAGATCTTTGATTCCCTAAGTACCATGAGCTCTTTTGGACTGGAAATGAATTGTCTCTTGACCTCTGTTGACGGAAGCGCTCTTTGATGGGCAAAGCCACCTGAAGGGGGTTATTATGGGAAGAAGGGCAAAGCTAACAAGCGCCACAGGCACAGTGCTGGTGTTGAAAGTGCTCTCCCCAGAACTGTTGCAGAACTCCCAGCTCTCTCTGCAGGTCACAGAAGCAAACCCAAGGACTTGTGTGACTGACTGAGTGCCGCTGTGCCTCTAGCTGTGGGTGAGGTTCCAATGTAAGTGTTCTATTTCTTTTCCATGCTTTTTAGGACAGTTTCTCCATCAAGGGGAGATCTTCTGGGAGAACTCAAACTGCAGCACCAAGTGCCGGTGCCTGGACTTCAACAATGAGATCTTCTGCCAGGAGATGGCTTGCGGCCCATTCGAAGCATGCGAGCCGAAGATCAAGTTCTTCCAGTGCGTGCCTGTGGAGAGCAGCACCTGCGTGGTGTTCGGAGATCCACACTACCACACCTTCGATGGCTTCCTCTTTCACTTCCAGGGTTCCTGCTCCTACCTCCTCGCCAGGCAGTGCTGGCCAGGCTCCCAGCTGCCCTACTTCAACGTGGAGGCCAAGAACGAGAACCGAGGCGGCTCCTCCGTCTCCTGGCTGAGGGACATTTTTGTGGAGGTCTATTCGCACAAGATTGTCCTCCCAAAGGGCAGCTTTGGGAAAGCCAAGGTAAGAGCTACACTGAACAGCAGGAACTTGCCAGGTCTGGTCCTGTTGGCGAGACCATGATAGTAGTCTTGTGTACTCCTTGGGAAATGGGAAGGGTGGAAGGCATGACAGCAAAAATGGGTCAGCCGAGGCCTGAGGCTTACCGATGTCTGGCCAGCCTTCTCCTAGAATCATAGAATCATTGAGTTTGGAAAGATGGCTGAGACCATCTTAGTCCAGCCATCAACCCATGCCTGTGACCACTTTAGATCATGTCACCCATCTACAAACGTAAGGCCCTGCAGTGGGGTCCTATGCCCCTCATGTGAAGCCTCAGCTGTTTCCCACAGTGGCTCAGTCCTCTGGTCATGTTCCCACAGGTGGATGACTTGGTGGTGTCCTTACCCATCTCCCTGGAGCTGGGCGCAATCAAAGTCTACCAAAGCGGCTTGTCCACAGCCCTGGAGACTGATTTTGGCCTGCTGGTGACTTACGATGGCCAACACTACGCCTCCGTCTCCGTTCCTGGCACGTACATCAATGGCACGTGCGGTCTGTGCGGGAATTACAACAAAGACCCCGAGGACGATGCGCTGCGCTCGGATGGCAGGTTGGCCTCCTCCGTGCCAGAACTGGGCGAGAGCTGGCGAGTGCCTCACCCCGAGAGGAAGTGCTCACCCGGCTGCGTGGAGAACTGCAGCGTCTGCGATGCCTCCACCGAATCCCTCTATTTCTCCCCCGAATATTGCGGCTTCCTCAACAAGAGTGGCGGGCCGCTGTGGGAGTGCGGCTCCGTCGTGGACCCCACCGCCTTCGTACACAGCTGTGTCTATGATCTGTGCAGTGCACGGGAGAATGGCAGCGGGCTGTGCCAAGCCATCCAGGCGTACGCCGCGGTGTGCCAAGGGCTGGGCATCCCGGTGGGAGAATGGCGTGCCCAGACGGGGTGCGGTAAGTGCGGGTGTGCTGGCGATGGGGGCAGTTTGTGGGGTCTGCCGCCTGAGGTCCTGGTGATGCGGTAGCAGTGTGGGAGAGAGCTGGGATGGGGGACCACGTAAGTGGGAAAAACGAAGGAGATGAGGGAAAGTAAAGGGATGGGGTTGCCTGAAGCAGAGGGGGTCTGGCAAAAGCCACTTGGTTCTTCTTCTCTGCAGTATGGGAGTTTCATGGTAGCCAATGGGCGGCAAGAGTCAGGCAAGGGGGGGGAGCTTGGTAATGCTGTGTGAGCAGCGGGCTGCTGTGCTGACAGCCTGGACCTGAGCTGGGGCTGCCTGGCAGTAAGCTGGTCAGCACACCCTCCATGCTTTTGGTAGCAAATAGCTGCAGGAGGCTCAGGGGTGCAGGGGCTGCTTCAGAGAAGCTTTTGCTTGCATTGAGGGAATGGTCAACGAGGCGTGGGTGAGAAATGGAAGATCCAAGTCTAGCGTAAAGTGGGAATCCTAGGTCATTTTACGTTGGTGTGGGTTATGAGGTAGAGGTCCCTAGCTCAGAACCACGTGGTAACACACTCGTCCTGTTGTTTGTGTCTCCTTGGCACCTGCAGAGGCGGCCGTGCAGTGCCCGGAGCACAGCCACTACTCAGTGTGTGCCAGCGGCTGCCCTGCTACCTGCTCAGACCTGACAGCCCCACTGCGCTGCTCTGCACCCTGTGCCGAGGGCTGTGAGTGCAACGATGGCCACGTGCTGAGCGCCGACCGCTGCGTCCCTGTGCAGAAGTGTGGCTGTGACGTGGACGGACGGTACTACGCCGTCGGAGAGGTGTTCTGGGCAACAACGGACTGCACAGCAGAGTGCCAGTGCGAGGACGGCGGGGAGGCCAAGTGCTTCAACACCAGCTGCCCCGAAGGAGAGGTCTGCGCCATTGAGGATGGCTACCAGGGCTGCTACCCAAAGCGGGAGGGCCTGTGTTCGGTGGGACAGAACCAGGTGCTGCGGACGTTTGATGGTGTCACCTTCCCCTACCCGCTGGAGCACTCTTACACACTGCTCAAAACTTGCACGGAGAAGCCTGACTTCATTGAGGTGGACATCAGCCAGAAGAAGCCGGGGTACGCTCCCAACGGGCTGCGTGTCGTGCGCATCCAGGTGGTTGGCCAAGAGGTGAAGGTCGGAGGAGCCAGCTTGTCAGAGGTCAAGGTAAGTCCGTCACCAAGGTGGGAGGCATCAGCTTGTGCCATGGCACAATGTCCCCATGGAGAAGAGCTTATGGGTGTACGGCTCTGGACTGTTCATTGAGATCTGAGCCATCACAAGTGTCAAAGTCTGTTCATCTCTCATATCCAAGGCAAGAGGTTAAAGGACTGGGATTGCATCCACCCATGGTCCCCATCCCATAGACTTCACAGCAGCTGCAAGCACTGGTGGGAAGACCACAGGTGCTCACTAAAACCCTGTTTCCAAAGCCCAGCTCATGCAAACCCTCCACACCAAAGAGCTAGGGGAAAGCAGAGGATATCTTGTTGTATCTTGAAAGCACTTGTATTTTGATTGAGGACAGGGTTGCCAGCAGAACTGGTGGTTATAATGTGGCTACAGTCAGCAAAATAGCTGTGGAAAAGAAGGAATATCCCAACCTTGAAGGTCTCTGTGCCTTCTGAATCCTAGCCATACCCATTTTTATTCTATTTTGCAGCTGAGGTTTTGCTCTTTGTCCTGTCAAGCCAAGACAGCCACAGTAGAGCAGGCAGAATGCTGTGCTGTCACAAACCATTGACTGGAACCACTGCTAACATTCCCAGCTATTTCCTATATTTGCCAAGCATTTATTAGCTGTAAGCGGCAGTGCAGGATGCAGGAAGAATGCAGTCAGGTGAGGCAGCCCTAAGCTCAAGGCTTCATTGGGAGCAGATGGAGCTGTCGCCATCGTGGTAGAGGAGGAAGGCAATACCATGGTGTCTGTAACACAGGATATAACATAGGGTTCCATCTGTCCATGGCCATCCTGCCTTGTAGCACTGCTATTCCCATTTGCTTGCCAAGCCAAATCGGGAGGCTTTCTGAACACTGCTGTTTTCTCCTCCAGCTTACTCTTGCTTGAATTTGCTCTGTCTTTGAATGAAATGCAAGGAATTGGCTGCATCCTCCCAAGTGAAGGAGATTCCCGGCCTTCAAGAGTGGAGGCCAGGTTTAGCCTTCCCGTCGTGGTGCAGATGGGACCATCTTGCAGAGTCACATTCCCCTTCCCTTGCAGGTGAATGGCTATGATGTGGACCTGCCATATTTCCACCCTTCTGGCCACCTAGAGATCTACCGCACTGACAACGGCACTGTGACGGAGTCAGAGGGACTCCTGAGCATTGGCTACTATGATTCAGGTCTCCTGGAGATCCGCCTCTCCACTGCCTACTTCAACTGCACTGGGGGCCTGTGTGGCTTCTTCAATGGCAACGCCAGTGATGAGTTCTGCACGCCCAAGGGCAAGTGCACGGACAACCTGGAGCTCTTCCTGGAGAGCTGGACAACGTTCGATGAGATCTGCAATGGGGAGTGTGGGGACCTCCTCAAGGCGTGCAACAATGACTCAGAGCTGCTCAAGACTTACCGGAGCCGCTCTAACTGCGGCATCATCAACGACCCCACCAACAGCTCCTTCCTGGAGTGCCACAGCGTGGTCAATGTCTCAGCCTACTACAGAACGTGCCTCTTCCGCCTGTGCCAGAGCGGAGGCAACCAGTCAGAGCTGTGCGATGCAGTGGCACGCTACGCCAGTGCCTGCAAGAACGCCGAGGTGGACGTTGGCCAGTGGAGGAGCCACAGCTTTTGCCGTGAGTCTGCAAAAGCTTTCAAGTATCTGGGGCTGTAGGGAGGAGGTGTAGCCCCCTCTGCTCTGGGATGGGTCTTTTTCTTGGGAGCATTTATAGAAGTCTGAAATCACAGTAGTGGGTGGGCAGACTTGCATAAGTTGGGGCTATTTTCTGGCTCTCTTGGCTACCACAGACAAAGGTTGGCATCAGCAAAAGAGCTACATCCAACAGAGCCATCCTCCGCAGTGGAGGCTGAGGTATACAAAGCACTCTCCTCAGTAGCATACCAAAGGGAAAGAGGCTGCAAACATGTCTGCTCGCATACCAAAAGTCTCTCAGTTGTTTCACCTGGGAGGCGGCATTTGCAAAGCCCTTGCTGTACCACGGTCAGGAGCTCACTCATATCAGGAAGGGCAAGCCAGCAGGTGACCAGTGCATAGTGGGACCACAGCATGATCCAAAGACGAGGACACTCCATCTCACCTATGAATGGTAGTTTCTAAGTGACACCTTTGCCCACAGGGACAGATTTCCCAATTAAGCAGTTTCATGGTGGTGTTTCAGGAGACACAAGGAGGTTTATGATGCGGTGCAGGAGCATTCCAGAGCCGCAGATGGTGGCTGACAGTACCGTAAGCCATCACCAGAGGATAATTTGAATACAGCATGTTTTTAGCTGTGGCTGTAAACTTGCCGTTGATGAGAAAACATTCATAATTCAGTGGTGAACATGAAAAATCTCCAGCATGGCTGGCTGTAGATAGTAGGCAGCCCATGTCTCTGCTGTGCAAGTTGTGGAGAGGCATCCATTTGGGAGTGGGGTGTCTATTTGGAAGCAGGACCTCCTCTTTGGGTTGGTGGGAGGAGGCGTCACTTGGCATGGGACTGCGATGTGAGGAGGGAGGTGGCAGAGAGGAGTAGGAGTAACCGAGGGAGTGGGAATACCCAGTGGTTGGGAGGCTGCTGGGACTAGTTCTCCATTTAGATTGAGTGGGTTGGTGTTCACCTCGTGTCCACCTTCTGTCTGTACCCCACCTTGGTGCTCCTTGCACCGTGGCTGCGTTGGCTGCTGACTGACACTCTGCATTTGATGCCCCCAGCCCTGGCGTGCCCAGAGAACAGCCATTTTGAGGAGTGCATGAGCTGTGTGGAGACCTGCGAGACTCTGGCCACAGGCCCTGTCTGCATGGACACCTGCACAGAGGGCTGCCAGTGCGATGAGGGCTTTGCCCTGCGCGGCTCCCGCTGCGTGCCCCGCGGCGAGTGCGGCTGCAACTTTGAGGGCCGCCAGCTGGCCACCAACCAGACCTTCTGGATGGACATCTCCTGCCACTTCCTCTGCTACTGCAATGGCTCAGACAACAGTGTGTACTGCGAGAATGTCTCCTGCAAGGATGATGAGTACTGCCTAGAAGAGAACGGCCTCTACTACTGCCATGTCCGCACTGATGCCTCTTGCATCGTTTCTGGCTACGGGCACTACCTGACGTTCGATGGCTTCTCGTTTGACTTCCAGAGCAGCTGTGCCCTGGTGCTGTGCACCACCATCTCACGGCCGCGTGCGGAGCGGTCAGACACCTTCCCCACGTTCACTGTCACAGCCAAGAACGAGGATCGTGACACCTCCCTGGCCCTGTGGGTGAAGCAAGTGGAGGTGGAGGTCTTCAACTACAACATTGTCATCCACCGTGCCTACAAGTACACCGTGATGGTGAGCGGGGCTGCGAGGGTCGGGCGGCAGTGAGGGGTGATCCCTTCCCACCCCAGCTGCGGCTCCTGGAGCTCCAGGTGGTTTCCCTAGGCACAAAGTCTTGCTGTCTCATTATTTCCTTCCCCGCAGATCAACAATGAACGGCTCTACCTACCCCTGAAGCTGGGCCAGGGCAAAGTGAACATCTTCGCCTTTGGTTTCCACATTGTGGTGGAGACTGACTTTGGGCTGAAGGTGGTGTACGACTGGAAGACCTTCCTCTCCGTCACCATCCCACGCAGCTTCCAGAACCTGACCTACGGCCTCTGCGGCCGCTACAACGGCAACCCCGACGATGACCTGGTGACCGCGGGCGGCATGCCGGCCTTTGGCATCACCGACTTTGTGCAGAGCTGGGCCAAGCGGGACACCTTCTGTCGGGTGGGCTGCGGCGACCGCTGCCCAGCCTGTGGCAAAGTGGAAGGCTTCTGGAAACCCCAGCAGCTCTGCAGCCTCATTCCCAGCCAAAGCGGTGTCTTCGCCAAGTGCCACAGCAAGATCAACCCCAGCTATTTCTACAAGAACTGCCTCTTCGACACGTGTGTTGATGGAGGAGCCATGCAGACGGCCTGTGGCTGGCTGCAAAACTATGCCAGCACGTGTCAGACTCAGGGCATCGCCATCATCGGCTGGAGGAACTTCACCTCGTGCTGTAAGTGCTGCCCTGCTGATGGGCTCTTATTTACCAGCCAGCTCTGAGTCCTCGATTTGGTCACTAATATAGAGAGGTGGTCAATTGGAAGCCCCAGGACCATGGAAGTGTCAATGTCATGACAGTGGCACAATGTCAGAGTTGACCTGGGGCACGCCAGGGCCACAGTGGTACAGGCACATGCAGCTGAATTTGTTCCCCAGGAGTTTTAGTTGTGAGCTTTGCAGCCAGCGGTGTTTCCTCTAATGAAGGCACTTGCTATTGTCAATAAGATTACACTGCAGTGTTCAATTAGGCTCCTGAGGATGGGAGTCATGAGTCTCCCTGGCAGCCGCTCTATCTGGCAGATCAACTGGGAAGTAATTGCTATCATTAACAAGGCCAAAAATTAAATTTATGTCGTTCTTCCTCCTAATGAACCACCTCACAGCTCTGGAGGAATCATTTCAGCAGCTCAGGGGCAGCATGGCCATGTGCCTACATCCCATGTGCCCTGCCCCACATGGTTCCTGGTGAGCTGGTGGCACCTTTGGGTGTGCAGTGGCCAAGCAATAAAGGTGAGTTGTCAGTGGCACATACACTGAAACATGTCCCCATGCTGGCTGGGAGCCCATAGGACCATCAGGGGCAACCCTGTCCCCCAGCACTGGGGTCAGCAGGAGTGACCAGTAGCAGGGCAACAGACGGCAACAAGGGTTTGTGCACTGTATCCATCATCAAGATGTCTTTCTGTGCCAGCAGTAGGACTCAATAATCCCGGTGTGACCCTCCCAGCTCACAGTAATCTATGATGATTCCCCATGAGATTATGGCTGGCAGCAATCAGGCTGTAAAAGGAAGGAGCAGGTAATAGAAGTCCTTTATCTGCAGGGAATTAATCCACCTCCCCCTTGTTCTCCCCTCCCGTCGCAGCTGTCAGCTGTCCCCCCAACAGCCACTATGAGAGCTGCGTGTCCCTGTGCCAGCCCCGCTGTGCTGCCATCCGCCTGAAGAGTGACTGCGGCCACTACTGCGTGGAGGGCTGCCAGTGTGACCCCGGCTACGTGCTGAATGGCAAGAGCTGCATCCTGCCCCAGAACTGCGGCTGCTACTCTGATGGCAAATACTACGAGGTACATCGGGAACGTTCTTCCCTCGGTGCCCTCACTGTAATCCTTTGTGATAACCCTTGAAGGTGGGATGTGCGATCCAGGGGTGTGTTGTAGGGTGTCACGTTGTGCCTGGTCACCGTGGCATGTGGTGAAGGATCTAAGGATCCAAGCAGGGCTCTGATGGGAAACACTGATATCCCAACACAGGGCTCAGTGTGACTCGAGATGAGATGAGAACAAGGGCAGGAGGTGACAGGGTGCCAGCAGGCCCAGTGGGGCAGAGGAGAGCAAAGTCGTTTCTGGCACATCACATGTCCTTCATCGTGTGGTTGTTGGGGGAGGATGGTTTGAGAGAGGGTGCTGGGACAGGGGACCGGTGAGCAGGGATGTTCAGTGCTTGGTGTCAGAGTCCAACGCACTGCAATCATGTTGTTGTTCATGTGGTGAGCATAGTGTTGCTTATGTAATCTCCTTATTTGTAACCACGTGATGTTCATTGGGTTTCTGATCTATCAGTGCGATGCATTAATCACCGCACCAAAGTACAGCAGTTGTAATGCATCATGGGATCCCAAAGGACAGAGGCAGCGCTGTCTTGATCTGTGTGTGGTAACTGTTATGGTGCAGGATGAGGGCTGTTTTGAGGGAGGAGTGGCTCAAAGATAGCCAGGTGCCATTGCCGTGCTCCACATTTACATCGCCAGTCGTTCATGTTCTTGTTCCGTGTTGGGTTGGAAGCAGGTAGGCATGGTGTCTGCACTGGTCTGGCCAGCTCAAGAAGACAATGTTTTCTTGGTATTATTTTGATGAAGGGCATTTACACAACCAGCGGGTTGCATAGTGCTCCTTTACAGCAAGATTCCCCTCCGGTCCTCAGTGCATCGAGATGAATGCAGCCCTTCAGTGTAGCTGCAGTTGCTTGTTTTGTTTTGTGCTGAGACACTTGGGCGCATCCACTTTGCTCACCCACTCTGAATTTGTGCTCACTGCAAGGCTCACTGTAGGGGTTTATCAGTTGCTTGCAAGTTTGGTTCTGCTCCAGAGAGGCGCTCAGTGTGTACTTTGTGCTTTATGCTCAGTCATCATCACCCAATTTCCCTTTTTACAAGGAGAAGGGGAGTAAATCCATGCAGAATGTCTGCACAGGGCCGTGCAGAGGTTCCCAACCCCCCCGAACCCACCCCGCCTTGCTCTTGCAGCCCAAGCAGCTCTTCTGGAACGGGGACTGCACGCGGCGGTGCCGCTGCTTCCGGCGCAACCTGATCCAGTGCGACCCGCGGCACTGCAAGTCGGACGAGGAGTGCGCCTCACGCAACGGCGTGCGCGGCTGCTTCAGCACACGCAGCTCCTTCTGCCTGGCGGCGGGCGGCGGAGTCTTCCGCACCTTCGACGGCGCCTTCCTCCGCTTCCCCGCCAACTGCGCCTTCGTGCTGTCCACCATCTGCCAGAAGCTGCCCGACTTCTCCTTCCAGCTCATCATCAACTTCGACAAGTGGTCCTCGCCCAACCTCACCGTCATCTCCCCCGTGTACTTCTACATCAACGAGGAGCAGATCCTCATCAGTGACAGGAGTACGGTCAAGGTGAGGTCTTGCTGAGGTTGGGGCTGCAGGGGACCATCTCCTGAGCCAAAGTGGTGTGACGCTGCTGGTCACAGCAGTGGAAGCAGCTTCATGTGAGACAAGTAGCCGCTCTCTGTTGTGCTGGGCAGAGGCACGTTGGCCAGGTTGAGAGGAATGTTGGGAGGCAAGATGGAGGAGGGTGAGCCAGTGCCCATCATTGTACCCATTATCTCGTGCACCCTTTTGGTGAGAGGGGGGTGCAGATCCAAGAGAATAATAATTCAAGTGTAATATAAACCAGCAGAAACCATCGTGTAGACCGCCATCCTAATTAAGAAAATTTGGAGAACGCAGGCACCTAAAGAGAAGGGGACTGCTCTTGGATCTAGATATTTGCTAGGCATCAATATGTAATGGACTCTGACTTTTTACATGGCTGGAATGGCCATTATGGTAGTACAGCATCAGCAGAAGTTGAAGGGAAGGCTTAGTTCTTATATAGAACTGTTCAGTGGCTTTAAACTGGAAGAAGGTAGATTTAGACCAGATATTAGAAAGGAATTCTTCACTGTGAAGATGGTGAGTGGCTAGAACAGGTTGCCCAGCATGGTTGTGAATGTCCCCTCCCTGGAAACATTCAGGGCCAGGCTGAATGGGGCTGTGAGCAGCCTGGTCTAATGGGAGGCGCCCCTGCCTATAGCAGGGGGGTTGGAACTACATCTAAAATTTCATCATCTTAAAGGTCCCCTCCAACCCAAACCATTCTATGATTCTATGATCTACTGGATCTCGCTGTTGTGCATTCATCACCTCTGTATCTGTTTAAAGTTATCCCTGCTTGATTTTGTTACAGAATCTGGAGGTGGAAACAGAGGAAGATGTGGAATATGTATAGGAGCATTCTGATTTTGGGGTAGAGGGACATCACATGTGGCCTGTCTTAGCAGGAGAGGACTTGTGAGCTAGAGCCCAAGGGTGTTTGTGTGGGCTGGTTTGTACTGTGGCCTTATGCTGGCACATAAGGGAGGCAAGGACTTCAGAGTGATTCGCTGGAGATGGAGAAAGGCAGCTGAGCCCTGTTAAAGCAGAGTTCTCATGTTTGCATGCTTGGGGTACTGGAAGACGTTTGTGGAGACTGCAGGGGGGCAGCACTCCTGCCCAGCAGTGAGGAGGATGAAGGGATGTCATCCTTGCGTCCTCCCCTGCACCAGGTGAATGGCAGCCTTGTGAGCATCCCCTTCGTCACGGGGCTCTCCACCAAGATCTACAGCCAGGAGGGCTTCCTGGTGATCGACTCCGGCCCCGACATCCAGATCCGCTACAACGGCTTCAACGTCATCAAGATCACCATCGGCGACCGGCTGCAGAACAAGGTGTGCGGGCTGTGCGGCAACTTCAACGGCGACCCGGCGGACGACTACGCGACGCTGCGGGGCAAGCCGGTGGTCAGCAGCGTGGTGCTGGCACAGAGCTGGAAGACCAACGGCATGCAGAAGAGGTGAGGTGCACACGGTGGGCGGGCGCAGGGCTGGGCAGTCGGGGACCCCCCCCGCGACGTGTCCGGTGCCCGCAGCTGCAACGAGCTGCAGTACTCCCAGTACGCCGCGTCCTGCGACAACGTCCAGATCCAGAAGCTGCAGAGTGACAGCTACTGCCTGAAGCTGACGGACATGAAGGGCTTCTTTCAGCCCTGCTACGGCCTCCTGGACCCTCTGCCCTTCTACGAGTCCTGCTTCCTGGACGGCTGCTACAACCGCAAGCAGGTGCAGCTGTGTGGCTCACTGGCCGCCTACGGTGAGGCGTGCCGTACTTTCGGCATCCTGGGCACCGAGTGGATTGAGAAGGAGAATTGCTGTAAGCGAGATGGGCTCCTGTGGGTCCTCTGAGTGCACTGGGCCCGGAGCACAAGGGTAAAGGTGCGTCTCGCGCTGTTTAGCAGGAGTGGTGGAGGACCCCTGTGCGGGCGCCGACTGCCCCAACCGGACCTGTGAGCTGGATGATGGCGGGGAGCTGTGTGGCTGCATTGAACCCCCACCCTATGGCAACAGTGAGCCCGGGGCTGGGAGGGATGACTGGGATGGGAGTCTGGGCCTGGGGTGTCCTTTCAGTTGGTTCCATGAGCCTTCTCCTTCTCTCCTAGCCACCCATGACATCATTGATGCAGAGGTGACGTGCAAAGCTGCCCAAATGGAGGTGTCCATCTCCAAGTGCAAGCTGTTCCAGCTGGGTTTCGAACGCGAGGGCGTACGGGTCAATGACCGCCACTGTCCTGGCATAGAGGGCGAGGACTTCATCTCCTTCCAGATCAACAACACCAAGGGCAATTGCGGCAACCTGGTGCAGGTGGGACGTGGTGATGGGCTCGTGGCCCCAGGGGTGGATGCCGTTGGGCATTGTCTCATCTGGGAGCAATGGGGCAGGAAGGGCAGCAAGGGCACAGCGTGCCATAGGGTGGCTCCTCAATGGGTGAAAGGGACCCAAGAGGTGGCCAGCACTTGGGACACATCTTGCCTTGAGCCTCAGTCATGTTTGGGTAGGAGAAGTGGTATTTTCAGAGTCACACCGTATGTTATGGGTCTGAGCCAGGAGTGGGAGATCAGAAATGATCACTTTAGAGGGATGCCATGTTCTGCCTTCTGCAGTCCAACAGCACTCACATCGTATACAAGAACACGGTGTGGATTGAAAGCGCAAACAACACAGGCAACATCATCACCCGAGACCGGACCATCAACGTGGAGTTTTCCTGCGCCTATGAGCTGGACATCAAGATCTCTCTAGACTCAGTCGTGCGGCCAATGCTCAGGTCAGAGCAGGGCAAGCAGTGCATGTGTGTGCATGGACAGCAAGGTTACAATATGCAAACAACAGCCAACAGGAGGTCCAAAACTCATTTCTTTTTTCTTTTTATTAGCGTGATCAATCTGACAGTACCAACGCAGGAAGGGAGCTTCACAACCAAGATGGCCCTGTACAAGAACTCCTCCTACAAGCACCCGTACCGGCAGGGGGAAGTGGTGCTGACCACGCGGGATGTGCTCTATGTGGGGGTCTTTGTGGTGGGGGCTGACTCCAACCACCTGATCCTGATGCTGAACAAGTGCTATGCAACGCCCTCGCGGGACAGCAATGACAAACTGCGCTACTTCATCATTGAGGGAGGGTGGGTGACCACAGGAGCCTTGGTTTGGTTATCTGTGAAAAGCACAGCTCCACAGGAGCTACTATGAAGACACCTAGGTCTATCCTAGCCAAAACCAGCGTGTGTCATAGGGGTGCAAAAACATGGGTCCTGTGATACTCATATAGGTACAGAGGCATCAATGAGAATAGCTGAAGGATTTGGCTGAGGAAGTCTCATGGGGACAGGGGCAAGCAGTGCTGCTTGAAGGGAGGGTCCTCATCACAGAACCACCATGGCCAGCTTTTGTCCTGCTCGCAGGTGCCAAAACTTGAAGGACAACACCATTGGCATAGAGGAGAATGGGGTGTCCCTGACCTGTCGCTTCCACGTCACTGTCTTCAAGTTCATCGGGGACTACGATGAAGTCCACCTGCACTGTGCTGTTTCACTGTGCGACTCAGAGAAGTACTCCTGCAAGATAGTAAGTGAGGCTAAGGCTGAGGGTCGCTGGGGGCTGGGAGCTTTCTGAGGCAGAAGTGGAATATGCTGTACATGGCTCACATGTTCAAGGGGCAGCTTGAAGGAAAAGACTGGGAGGATCGTGCCTCCCTCTGGCTGCAGGGAGGAGAGCTCTGCTGTGGGAAGAGCCCAGCTGTGTTGGGGGTCTCTTGGGGGTCTGGGTTGGAGGTGTGTGGGGAGGGCTTGGTCAGTGGCCAGGAGTATAAATGTGCTGCCATCTCTGTGCAGAACTGCCCCCAACACCGGCGGTCAGCCAGCGCCTTTGCCCAGGAGGCCCACGAGCAGATCCTGTCAGTGGGGCCCATTCGGAGGAAACGTAAGCGTGTGTGTGTGTGGCCCTGAGGACAGGCATGAGGGGTCCTCCACCTTGTGTGATGATCCCCTTGGTGCAAGGAGAGATGGCCAGGACATGGGAGTGAGATGGAAGGTGATGGGAGGACTTTCCATCACTGGAGGGAGCGAGCGTCATGGGTGGGCAATTGGGGGCTGCTCAGGATCCAGTAGCATCTCTCACTATCTGTCTTGCACAAAGGGTCGGACTGGTGTGAGGACAATGGTGGCTGTGAGCAGATCTGCACGAGTCAGGCGGATGGACCCCTGTGCAGCTGTGTGACAGGGACACTGCAAGGGGACGGCAAGAGCTGCAGGGGTAAGCACTGGGGCTTGGCACAGTCATCGTGTGGGGTGGGCAAGGGCTTCTGCTGTGCAACAGAGGGGCTGCCAGCATCCAGAGATGCAGGGAAGGGGTTTTTGGATCAGGACAGAGATGAGGTTTGGATAACGTGTGCCTTGGGTTAGCTGGTGTGGGATGGAGGCATTTGGCTGTGTGAACATGGGGTGCTGCAAATCCGGTGGTGCTTTACCATGAAGGGCTTGGCAGGCAGTCAGCCAACGGGGCACAGTGGGGCTTCATATGGGGCAGTGTGGGCTTGGCAGCACACAGCAATGTCTGCAGAGGAACAGGGCTATATGGAGGAGCAAGGCAGACTGGGCAGTGGCTTGTTGATGGGCTTCATCCAGCTGAGAGATGATCATCTCAGGGGGTCTGAGGAAGGGAGATTGCAAGGTAGGTGAGAGAGACATGCAGGCAAGTGTCCTTTGCATCCATACACAGAATCCTTTCTCATTTTGCAGCCTCCAGCTCTTCAGCAGACAGCCGAGCCCAAGCGAGCCTTCTGGTGGTGGCACAGCTGTGGCTGTGGGCAGCTCTGCAGGACCCGACCTCATAGGGGTGGCTCTGCTGCCCAGCCATGTACTGTTCTCGTGTCAGCCCGAGTCTCTGTAGGGTAGGAGCCAGCACCCCCAGCGACAAACCCACCGCCGAGCCGGCCCCTCGGTCACAGGAGGGATCGACCTGGAGCGAGGAGGGATGATCACTGGAAGCACAGAAGGCACCTTGATGGCAACAGCATCGCGGATCTGAAAGCTCACAGGGCTTGCAGCTTTCCCCCAGGTTCTGTCCTGTGGCATTTCGCCCAGGTGGGCAGCACCTCTGTTAGCAGAGCAGGATGGGCTGAGCCTCATCCACATGTAGCATCCGTACCTCAGAGGGGCTTCTGCCCCCAGTGGGGGAGAGGCCTTTCCGAGGGCCTGGGACGACGACAGTTTCCCAGAACGGCCGGCATCATCAGAGCGTTGGGATGCAGCCAGAGGTAGGTGGCACCGCGCAGGGCACGGACCAGAGGAGCTCGCTCGGCTTGGACGTTGGCATAGCATGGGAGCTCGTCATCCGGCAGCTCTCCATCGAAGGGAGCGGCGGCGGCGCGGGGCAGAAGACCGAGCGTGTGCCCGGGGCGGGGAGGGGGGAGCACGGGTAGTGCTTTTGGCAGAGAGAAGCGTGCTCCGAGGTGTAGGAAGAGGAGAAGGGGGACGCGGTGTCCTTGGAGGGGTGAGGGAAGGGTGGGAGTACGCACAGCGGAGGCGGTGCCGGGGGTCGGGGCGCGGGTCGGCGCTGGGGGTCGTTTCTGTGGGTGGCTGGTCTGGTGTTGGTACTTTGTGACACGGCTGCGTGGGAATAAAAAGTGTTGTACTCCTTCGTAAGCAGCGTCGTCTTCCGTGGTGGAACAGAGCGGGGGGCTTCGAAGCCTAGTGGGGGGGGGGGCTTGGGCAGAGAGGGGGGGGTTGTGAGGGAGCAGGAGCGATGGGGGAAATCACAGCCGCGTCGGGCAGCAGGGAGACACTGCCGGGAAGCAGGAGGTGAGCCGGTCCCCGCCCCACGGTACCAGCGCCGCGACCCCGCGCGGATCCCCGCCTTCTCGCCGAGCCCGGGTCTCGAACCCGCGGTCCCCTCCGTCCCCGCGCCCCGCCCCCGCGTGACGCCACCGCCGGCGGTGGCGCGAGGAGGGCAGGGCCGTGACGTCACGTGGCGCTACCGGGCGGCACCGCCCCGCCCACCACCGCGCTCGGGCCCGCCGGCAGGTACGGGGTGCGGGGGGACCGCGGGGGGATCGCAGGGTGGGCGCGGGGAGCGGGCGGGCGGCACCCGAGCGTAGGGCCCCGGTACGGAGACCTGCTTTGGGAGAGCCCACGGGGGGGAGGAAGCTCGCCACACGCACTCCGTCAGCCGCGCAGCGCGCCGTCACCGCGACCCGGGAGCGCGACCGGCTTTGCCGCCTGCGTGTCGTCCTGCGACGGGCGCAGAGCCGGCACACAGCTGCGTCCCACAGCCCCCCTCTCCTCCGCGCACCCCCCGTGCTTTCAGCATCACGCAGGATCCCAGCCGCAGCGCATTGGGGTCCCCGCACAACCTGAAATGCTGGCTGGGGTCCGCAGAGCTCCGCGTCCAACGCAGCGCTCCGGAAGGAGGATGGGCTCCAGGACAGCACCCCTCCGCCTCCCCGGCTTTCCCCACCACGGCAGTCTCCCGTCTATCACCGCTTCATCAACACATGGGCAGCGACAACGCAGCTCTGCTCCTCTGCATCCTGCTCACATCCCACCAACTGCAGCCCCTGAGCCAGCACAGCCTTCCCGTGCCCCATCCCTCGTGCCATGGACTGACAACCCTACTGTCGTCCTCCTGCCCCCCTCCTCCCACCCTACACGCCCCTTCCCAATGAGCCCAGAGCCCCCCGGTCCTCTCCTCAAACAAAACAGCCCCACTCACTCCTCCCAAATGCTCCACTTTTCCCATCTCCTGGCCCAGCCCCACCTGACAGCTCACAAACACCCCACACCCCTACAAAGCACACCTCCCTGCATAACCTCTGCTCGGAACACGCAGCAAAGCCTCCGCTCCATCCCTTTTTCTCCCCCAGACCCACCATGGACCTGGTACTTGAGGTTGCTGACTACCACCTGCTCACACCCTATGTGTACCCCACGGGCTGGCCAGAAAACGAGCCCTGCCGCCAGCTGCTCAGCCTCTTCGTCATCACCAACCTTGGAGCACTCGCCCTCTATCTGCTCTTTGGCACCCTCAGCTACTACTTCATCTTCGACCATGAGCTGAAGAAGCACCCCCAGTTCCTAGAGGTGGGTACCCCACTCCCTCCCCAGCGCATCCCAGAGGCTGCTGGCATTCCTTCATTCCTTTGCCACCCATCTCCACCAAGAGCAGCCTGACACTCCCTGATGGAGCATAACAGGGCAGGACTGACCCCCCGGCCAGGGTCTCTCTGCTCTCAGGACCATCTCCTTATCTGTTACCACCCAGATACTGCCCCAATCCTACCACCAGAACACAGGGTGCTGCCTTTCTTTCCCCTGTACAAAAGCACCCAGGCTCTCCCCTAGGACACAGACACCTGCCCCAGGCCCCAAGGCCTCATTTCTACCTTGCACCTCCCCATCTCCAATCCTGACCTTCTCACTCCCATCCCTGCTGCACCCACAGCCTCCCATCCACAACACTGCCACCCCACAGACAATGCCCCTCACATCCAACACCAACCTCTCCTGACCATCTCACTCCAGACTGGCAGTCCTGTCCTACTCCAGCAGCCCTACACATGCACTGCCCACCTCTGGGCCTGCTGTTTCCCAGCCCTGCGTTCACACCTCAAGGCCTCAATATGACCCTTAGCTTCCAACACCCAAGGCACGTGGCTCTTCCTTCTACCAAAGGCGCCAAGTCCAGCTCCTCAGCACCAGCCCCAGACTGCTGCCAGCACCAACACAGCTGGGCCTGGTGGTGACTGGGCAGCTGATGACAGGTGGGTGCCCATCCTTGGCCCCCAGCGTGTGGTTGGGCTCCCCTTTGTCACCCTGAGGTGTCCCTCCTGTCTCACAGGGGTAGACCAAAACTGGGCTGGAGTAGACTGGAACGGACCAGAACAGAATAAAGCAGACAAGATCAAGACAGAGTACAACAAAACAGAATAGAACGGAACAGGATGGGCCTGAACTAAAGTACAATAGGTGTTGCATAGAATGGGTGTCACACAGAGTACAAAAGGCGTCAACTACAGGAATAGAACAGATGAAAACTCACATAATAGAGACCAGAAGTCACAGAGAAGCAAGTGCCTGATTGCTCGAGGGCTAACCTAGCAATTTCTTTGGGGCAGGATCCAAAAGCCTCCTGACCATTGACATCAACCACCATGGTCAGCAGCTCATCCCTGCATCAGGCATCCCACCTTGGCCTGAGCAGCCCAACAGCAATAAGGCATTGCATACACAGAGCTCCACAAACCACCTCCCTGACCGTCTGCAGCTCAGCCCTCCTCACTGCCAGACTCAGCACACTGCTCACACCAACTCACCAGCCCCTGACCCTGCATGACACCCTCACCTCTGCACTCCCAGACTCCAGTGTACCTGAGACCTCTTCTCTTTCCCCCCCACCAACACCACTTACACTCCAGCTTACCCTGGCACCCACTCTCCACACCCACAGCCTCAGCTCTCCTCAAAACAACCTCTCTGCACACCCTGCCCCCAGGTACACACCTGAACATCTGCCCCAAATACCAAACAGTGTGCCAAATGCCTGCCCATGGCCTCAATGGCACAGCAAGTACAATGTAATGTACTTCATGCTGCTTCCCCCTATGCTGTGCTGTCCCCTGACCTGGCTTCCTCTCTGCCTCCCCACAGAACCAGGTGCAACGGGAAATCATCTATGCGCTGCGCTCCCTGCCCTGGATCAGTGTCCCCACCGTTGCCATCTTCTTTGCTGAGGTCCGGGGCTACAGCAAACTGTATGACAACATTGAGGATTCCCCCTATGGTGAGCTGCTGCCCAGGCCCTGCCACCCCCTACCCTTCGTTCTCCATTGCTCTGTCCCCACCTCCACGCATTTCTTCTCCATTCTGAACCAGAGGCCTGCAGACACCTCCCATGCCCCCCCCGCCGGAGCTGGCAGCACTGATAGAGGCCAGCTCCAAAGCATCTCAGCTCTGAGTTATGCCCTTGGCATCCTGTTGGCCCACGCACAGTGACAGCCAAACCCCTACCTCAGGGTCAAGAATGCCAAAGGGATGCACGCCCTGTCCTAACTGCATGACATTTCACCCCTTACTGTATAATCCCATAGGACCCAGCTCACTTTTCCCACCATGACCCTGCTCTCTTCCCTCCACCCCTGCATGCATGAAGTCCCAAGGGGTGTGTGTGAGTGGGGAGCTGGAACTATAGCACATGCAGAAGGAATACTGACATGACTTCCCCTCTAGGCTGGCCTGGAGTCTTCCTCAGCATGCTGTCCTTCCTCTTCTTCACTGACATGGGCATCTACTGGATACACCGAGGCCTCCACCACAAGTGGTTCTATAAGGTAGGGAACCTTCTTAGGTGCCTGGGGGAGCTGGCTGTCCACCAGGGCATTGACACTGCCTGGGAAATGGGGATGGGTGGCCCAGGGATCTGCACATTTCCTCATCTGCATCCCCACAGACAAGCGAGCCCATAGTCTATTAGAACCTATGGCTCTACAAAGATTCTCTGACCCCACCTTTCCTGTGTCACTCAGCCACACACAGCAGCTATCCTCAGTGATGCTGCCAGGTAGCTATCCCAAAATAGGTGGGCCTGGAAAGGGGTTCCTACCCCATGGGCCTGAGCCCCTCGCCTTGGGCCTAGCGCTTGTCCTTTCCCCACAGCGCTTCCACAAACCCCACCACCTCTGGAAGATCGCAACACCCTTCGCCAGCCATGCCTTCCACCCCGTGGATGGCTTCATGCAGAGCCTGCCCTACCACATCTACCCCTTCCTTTTCCCCCTGCACAAAATCACCTACCTGGGCCTCTACATCTTTGTCAACGTCTGGACCATCTCCATCCATGATGGCGACTATCGCGTCCCCCAACTGCTACGGCACGTCATCAACGGCTCTGCCCACCACACCGACCACCACCTCTACTTTGACTACAACTACGGGCAGTACTTCACCCTCTGGGACAAGATTGGTGGATCCTACAAGAGCCCCACTGCCTTTGAGGGCAAAGGCCCCCACGATTACATGCGCAAGCTGCGGGAGAATGGCTCAGCGTGTCCCAATGGTGACACTGACAAGACCAAGTAGGTGTCCCTGGGTTGACTGCAACCCCAACAGACTCTGTCTCATCCCACCCATCCTGAGCCTTCTCGGACAACGTTCCCCCATAGAAGGAGTCCCCACCTCCTCCCATCACTCAGCAATTCTCAGCATCCCAAACCCCTCGCTCCCCTGGGCCAAGAGGTGCACAGGTGCTGATGTGCACATGGAAAGGAGGATGCCACGCAGTTCCCTCCACTTCTACACCACACACCCACCACCCATGGATGCTCATTCACAGCCCATCTTTGCAATCTGAGCCACCCTGGGACCTCCTCTGCTCTTGGACCCCCCCAGCATTCCCACCCCTCCTCATGGCACACAGACACCTTAACGCTACGCAAAGCTGCTATTCGGACTTCTTGGAAACACACATGCCATGTTGGTGCCCAGTGTCAGCATGCGCTCTCTCCAACCTGTATGATTGTGAGTACTGCCCACTCAGCAGGACACGTGCACTGACAGCAGCTCCAAGAGCTCCATCCCTGCTCCCAGAACAGCACTCTCCATCCTCATCCACACTGTGACCTTCAGCTGCAACGCAAACTCACCCCGTTGCCATCACCACCTGTGAGTCCATGCAGGGGCCCTGCACACAAACAGCATTGCAATACAAGCACAGCAGTATCGTCACATGTCATTGGGTATCCGTCCATCTGCACCCATCGCTCTTCCTCCGTGAGCCGCCATGGAGGCTGACAGATCAAATCACATCAAGATGAGAGGCAAATGGCATCGTGCATTTTTGTACTCCAGTGTGACCTGCACATCTCTATTTCCTGAAAAAATGCCACAACCTCCTACCTTGTGCAGCCAGCACGGCTCTTCCTGATGCCTCCTCGGCCTCTGGACACTGGACACTCCTTGGCACTGGGCAAGTCTCCTTCATCTCACCTGCAGATGCCACATGAGAACTTAACACAGAGGGGCACACCTGGAGATCAGAGGCAGACATTGAGCCCTTTGAGCTCACAGAGGAGGGGGAGTGGGAGGGCTCAGAAGCTGGGGATGGGGGGAGCTGTGGTTCCTGGCTGGTTCCCTCCCCCCCAAAAAGCCAATGTGCTTCCTTCGGACACCTGACTGCCCTGCCTTTTGTCAGGCTGACCTTTAATAAAGCTCATTTGCCAACTTTGATGGCATGTAGCATCTTCACTTTCCGTCTCCAGATGGTACAGAGACCATCCTGGCACCCCATTTCTGCCCACTCCAACCAATCACCCCACATTCTCAGCCCCACAGGAACAAGTTACTGCCCAACAGGCCCCTCCACCAGCTTTGTGCTCTCATACCCAAGCCACAGAGAACAACAGAGCACAGTGAGCATTGTTCTGGGCTTTGCCATGCACAGTCAGCACTGCTCTGTCACCCCCACTCTGCCAAACCTCCCCATGCTGTAACACAGCCTTCTGCCTTCCCAGCCCAAGGCTGGTGAAGGAGCGTACCCCAAGGGTGATGCCTTTCCCCTTACTCTGCTGCAGCCACCTAAACCTTCAGCTCCTCTTCTCCCCTTACTCCTTGCAGAGGATCCCAGATACACAAGTGGGAAGCATCTCCTATCGCTGCCCCACAGCAATTTCAACGCATTCCATACCACACAGGGTGTAACACTACAAAGGTTGGAAAGCACAGCAATAATAGCAGGGTGGCAAAATCCTTGGCTACAGCAAATGAGGACAAGCCTAAATGCAGCAACCATGGATGCAGAAACAGGAAAGAACCTGCTTACCTTTCAGAAACCTCAGGTAAGCATACACCTCCAGTCCTCTTCCCTTGCTGCCAACCCTTAAATGAGGGCTAGCAAGGGGTGGATCCTGGCTCCAGCCCTTCCATCACTCAGTACATTGCATGCACCTGAGCTCCCCTGAGTTGACCCTGCCTTCCCACCAGGTGCTCCATCAGTGCTTCAGGCTGTCACTTAGCATTTCCACTGCACAGGGGGACCCATACAACATTCTGCTTCCTTGGGAGGCTGGCTCTCCTGTGTGCAGCTACTGCAACAGACACATGCACCTGCTGCTGGGACAGAGGGCCCTCATGCAGTCCCCTGTGATGGGCACACACCCTCTAACCCCCAGGAATTGTATTCCCCCACACCCATGGCTCACCCCTCATCTCCCTGCATCCCACCCCTGCTCTCCCCTCCCCTCAGTTACTCAATCCCCATGTCCACATGAACTCTGGATGCACAGTAACTTGGCGCTCAGGCAAACGCCAAAGGTCGAGGCAAAGCCTGGATTAAATGCGGCAACAGCAGCACAGACCTTGGCACATCGGCACAGCACCCTGCCAGCATCGGAAAAGCTCCATCCCTGCCCATCACCCTTCTGCCAGCCCTCCTGCAGGGCAGCACACAGCATGACCCAGGATGTGCCACACTCCTCGGGCATGCAGCCTTCCCCTGCACCCCGCATGCTACAGCCCATCTCCCATAGAACCACCTCACTCCTACACACGCCCCCATCCCCCAGCAGAGAGGCCGCATCTTACGCTGAAAACAAATCCTTTTCCCGGCGCCTTGGCCATAGAAAGCTCTGCCGCACCGCGGAGCCCGCGGGCCCCGTGCGCTTTTAGGGCCGGCCGCCAGGTGGCGCTGCTGTGCGCTGTGCCCGCACGGCCCGGAACCCGCGGACCGGAGCCGTGTGTCCGTGTGTCCGTGTGTCCGTGTGTCCGTGTGTGCGTCCGTAGTCTGTGGCCTTGCTGCAGATAGGGCTGACCATCGTTCCTTACAGGGACAGGCATCGGGGGTCCTCCTGCTCTTGCAGGCAGGGCGATGCCATTGCTATGCCCTGCTGTAGGAGAGCCGTGCCAACCCTACGCAGGGGGTGCGGATGCTCAGCACTGCTGCCTGTGACATGCCAGCATGCCAGCACACACACCCTACAGAGCCCCTCACCCTGAGAAGCAAGTGCTTGTACCTCAGTAGAGTCTGCCACTGACATACCCAAACCTCCTCCCTGGGAGAAGAACCTTCTGTTCCCTATGGCCTGCCCAACCCCTCTGTAAATGGGGTCATGCTGGGGCTACTCTTCAGCACAGCACTATCTTCCTCTGTGGGCAGCCAGCAGTGCTGGATGGGGAGACTCATATACTTTGGGGACTGGAAAAAAAGGCCACTCTGTCCAGAAAACAGCTCCTTTGCACATGACAATACACCCATACCTCCTTCTCATATCGTAGAATAGAATGGCCTGGGTTGAAAAGGACCACAGTTCCAACCCCCTGCTGTGTGCAGGGTCGCCAACCAGCAGCCCAGGCTGCTCAGAGCCACATCCAGCCTGGCCTTGAATGCCTGCAGGGATGGGGCATTCTCATGCTGTGGTGTGTTGTGTCCCTGCTGGTCCCACCTGCAGACAGCAGCTACACGGATCCGTGCACAAACATCCATCAACTCTGCCCTCACCCCCGTGACCCGTAGTCCTCCAGAGGGACATTACCCTGAGTCGAGACAGCTAAGAGCCTTGTTAGGAGGGCTTCTAATTGTATTGGCTCCATAATTGAAACACGCTAACTAGGTTTCTAGGCAAAAGGTACCTCTGGGAACACTCTGGGCAACGTTTCCGTTATTACAGCCAGCAAAACGCAGGGAGCTGAGCCCCCCCCAGCGGTGGCCCGCACCATCCCCATGTCGCCACGCATCACCCGCACCACACGGATGGGTTACAGGGTTGGCAAACACGGCGATCCCTTTGGTGCTCACACACTGCACAGACACCGTAATGGCTTTGGCTGAAAAGCCCCCTCCCCCCCCACCTCCCTTCTATTTTTTTACTGTTTATCTCTCGTTGTTGATTTTCGGTTGTGTACTTTGCTTGTTTTCACTGTTGATTTTACACTGTGTACTTTGCACTGCTCGTTTCTATTACCGGTTCAGACAGCTTCCTTTTGACCTCCTCTTTCTTATCGCTGCCTTTCTTACCACCGACCTCCCATCACTTCAGATTGCCAACTTAGGACCTCGTACCTCTTTTTCCGTTTTTTTTCGGGTGTTTTTATTTTTTTTAATTGCCGATTTCTGAGCTCCGAGTTTCTCACATCCGATATTTAAGTATTTCCGTTCGCTCTTTTTCAACCTCATCTTTTTCCTCGCGTGTGACGGCCGCTTCGACACCGTTTCTAACAAGCCTTTCGATGACGGCTTTCCCCGACGCCCGCACCCCGCGGGCTCGGTTTACCCCCGGGATGATGAGGCGGGGTGGGGGGCGTGGGGGGGGGGGGGGGGAGAACACAGCGCTCTGGGGGCGGGCGCGGGGCGGCGCGGCGGAGCCCATTGCACATTCTGACCGGGCGGCGGCGCGGCTCCATCGGTCCCGCACGGCGCGGCCCGGCCCCGCGCCACGAACATGGCGACGCGGAGCAGCGGCGGGGCGAGAGGTGCCGTTTTGCCCCCGCATCGCCTCGCGCTGGTTCTGCTGCTGCTGCTGCCGGGGTTGGCGACGGGGGGCGGCTCCGCGCTGCTGCGCGTCCCTTCTGGTGCACCCGAAGAGCCCCCTCGGAGCCGCCGCGCCGCGCAGCGCCCGCCGGAACCCATCCAGGTGTACGGACAGGTGAGCAGCGGCCGTGACCTCCCCTTCTTTTCCCCTTTCCCCCTCCCCCCTCCGCCGCCCCCCCCCCCCCCCCCCCCCCGCATCATTTCTAATTTATTTATTCTTAATTCATTAAACCAACCGCACGGCGGAGCGGTGCGTTACATCACCCATGCAGCGCTTGTGTGTCCGTCCCCCCCCCCCCACCCCCCCAATGCCTGTGTTCCTCCCCCCGTCACGGTGTGCATTAGCAGGGTGAATGCTGCGCTCTGTGGTTCCCCCCCTCCGCCATTCCCGGGCGCCGCAGCCCCCTACTGAACCCACGAGCGTCCGCACTTGCCCTGTTCCAAACGGAGCTGACCGGGAGATGCTGAGCGCGGTTGCATCTATCCCCGCATCTCCCCCGGTTGGTGTCGGAGCCATCGCGACCCAGCCGTGCTGCCGGGTTGGCAGGACACGCTCATGGGTCTGAGCCGGGGACGCGGCCAGGTTGTCCCCGGGGGATGGGATCCCAAGGCTGGGAGCTGCAGCTGGTGTCTGTCTCCCGCTAGATGTGCTCAAATGGGACGTTTCAACCCCGAAACTGGGCTGAAAGGGGGGACTTTAGCCCAAGATTGTGCTGTTGTGAGGTGCTGAGCCTGCTCTGTAAGGAGGGCTTCTCCCTGGCTGCGTGTCTGGCCGGTTGGCCCTTGCTTATTGACGTGCAGAGCTGGCTGACCACAGAAAAGCATACAGATGACTGTCCCTGAGAGCATCCCTGCGCAGTCTCCTTTAATTAGCAAGTTTTGCTGTCGGGACCAGCATCCCCCCGCTCCCTTTGCCTCACTTTGAGGGGGGATGTCAGAACAGGTCATGCTGCCCGTGTGCCTGCCCTGGGAGGCTGCAGGCTGCCATTGCCTGCCCATTATTTTTGTGTTCTACTCCATATGCCAAACTGTGTGCCATTGCCTCGTGTGACCCCGCTCGCTCATGTCCCACTGCGTACCCCGAGGGCTGCCTGAGGGCAGCAGCCACATCTGCATTTCCCTCCTATGGAGGGGAGAACTTTCCCCCTTAACCTTCTCCTTTCCCAATGATTTCCCCTTCCTCTGTACTGTGAGGACATACGTGGGGCATTTGCCCTTCAGATCCCCACGGCTGTCACTCAGGCCACCCTGGCAGGTTGGGGTGGAGAGCAGCACCTGTAGCCTGGACATGGAACACTTGGAAGGCTGCAGTGACATCCAGAGCAAGTCATAGAGCAGGCAGGGGCAGTTACATGTACAATTGGCCTCTGCTGGGTCTTTTCTCATTGCCTAAAGCTTTTGGAAGGGATTTGCTTGGAGCAATGAATTGCTCTCGCTGGCAGCATTACACACAACAGTTGCAGACTTTAATGCAAAAATTGGCCCTTCTGCTACTTTTGGATGTGAGCATATTAAAGCCCAGATACCATACCTCACCAGGACTTCATTAGCCCTACACGACCCTTCTGAACCATACGGTGCTTTCTACTGTGGCGTCTTACAAAAGGAACAAGGACAAAACCACCACTATGGTTTATGAGCAAGAAGGAAAACAAAGCCACATGCTATACTGCGTGCTTCCAGTCACAAGCATCGTGTGGCCCCCACCCTTCCTGTGTCTCTGTTGCTCCCCTGATGCTGACGGGGTTATCAGTTGGTAGCAGAGGGACAGCAGCAAGGTGACAGTGCTTGGAGTGAACCACTGAGAGCCCCACAGGGGACCCTTCTCTGAGGCATGTGCTGCTCCCCGTGCTTGGCAGTGAGCTCGGCCATATGTTATGTGTTGGCTCGCCCTGCCCCGGTGTAACCTCATGGCACTGCTCGTGCAGAGCTGCCCATCACTGCTGCAACATAGCCAGGGGACTGATGGAGTGACATGTTGTGACAGCCAGAACTGGAGCTGGGAGTGCGCTCCAAAGCCACTGGACAAGAAGAAGGGCACATGAAGCTGCTGCTCCTGCTGCCTACCTGTGTGCTGCCCGAGGTGACACTATCTCACAGAGACTGGTGTGGTGGCAGCAGGCAGTGATGGGTGGTACTGGTCAGGAGGTGAGCTCATCTGCTGGTCCTGCAAGGGGGAGAGGGGATGGGTTAGGGACAGCATTTGCAGCTACTGCTGCCCACCTCAACGTCCACCTGTCCCTCCCAGGACCATAGAGTCAAATTGTCTCAGAACCCCCTTTACTCTCAGGTGCCTGCTTGCTGGTGACAACCTCTCCTGCCTTAGAGGACCACCAGGTTCCATCATTTTCTGTCCATTTACCATTGCACTGTAAGAGGACCATGTGACCTTCCATCAGCCCACCCCTGAGGACCTGCCCTGCTGTCAGTGCTCAGAGGGCCACGCACTCCTGCATCCCACATAGATGACCACCAGCTCCTCCCCTATGCTGTTACTCAGTGACCTTCATCTTTATGACAGCTTTGCAAAGCCCAGCAGAGAAGAATTCATCTCCTGTTAAAATCACTGCACCGAGACGACTCTGTGCAGGAGACATTCCCATCCCTGTTGCACTAAAGCTCTCACAGATGACCAAGAAAGCAACACACTCACATGGAGAGCATCCTCCTTCCTTGCCGGATCAGCCTGCATGGTGCAGGTGGGCAGAAAGGTGTTTGAGTCCATTGGTTGCTACCTTGAGCGCCCCCATAAGCTGCCTGCACACAGCAAGAATGGCCCCAAGCACAGGGCACAGGAGCTCCCTACAACCCACACCACGCTGCAGAACCTTTCTGCTCTCCAGAACAGAGCATTACAGGATAAATGCCATCCGGCTCCGTGACCAGAGAAATCAATCACAGCCCATCGGACGTGAACCGTAATTAATTGTGACCTACATTGCCCGTGCCCTGGGTGCTGGCAGCACATCCTGGTACAGGTCCCCAGGCCCTGAGCCCTATCCTTCCTCCCTTCCTTGCTCGTTCCTGGGGAAAAAATAGGGCTCCTGACCCAACCCCAGATTTCCCTCGCTATCCTTTGCCTTTCCTTTAGGCACAACAGCAAAAGGAGAGCTCTGTTGGTGGTAGCAGAGAGCAAACAGCTCTGCGAGCGGATGATTTCGGTATTAACACAATTAACAGGGGCCTGGCGCTCACTGAAATGAGTCACTCGTGTTTCATATGGGTGATTTCAGGCCCTGGCATTTTCAGCCCGAGCCACAGGCAGCACCACGGCAGGCACAGGAGGTGGCTTAAAATACCACGCGGGGATGGAACAGATGCTCTGTGCTGAGCAGAAGGTGCAGGAACGGAGCGTCGGTGGGAGTGCACGAGGAGCGATGCGTGCCACCAACGCAATGCATTGCAGCCCCCCCATGATGCCGTGACCCCCTTTGGCATTGCTCTTCTGCCACCTCAATGGAGCGGGGGCTCAGGTAGCACGGCCACAAGCCTTGGAGGCTCATGCCTCACAACACGTTCACTTATCCTTATAACAGCCTATTAATTACTCAGGAACGATCTCAGAACCAAGTTTGTTGTTAAGCATCCCATTTTCTGTTGCATAACAAGGATGGGGAGAAAGAGCCACGATCCCCACTCTTCCCCTGGTGCAGCCCCATTGTGGTGTTGGCACCTGAGTGCTTTGTTATTAACAGTCCTTCCCTTGGTCGGGTCTGAGTCCTACAGTGCTCATTCACAGCAGGACAAACCCTTTGATGCATGCTCTGCTCCAAGGTCCACTCCGAGGCAATGCCATGCACTGCAAGCACAGCCCATATCCCCCACCCATCCCTGCACAGAGCTCACAGGGACGCCCTTCACGCCTGCTCCAGGGTGATGGCAGCTCCGGGGTCGCTGTCTTGCTCTGAACCAGGGGTTTTGGTTGTGGGGAGATGCTGTTAACAGAAAGGAAATATGAATGTGAGCAACACTAGTACACGTGTTAACTATGTTAACTAGAGATACAAGCAGCCTCCCTTACATCTTGGCTTCATTTCTCCCCTCCTGGACTTCATTTGGCACCTTACATATTAGGAGGACAAATTAGAGTTTCATGCATATTTCATATATCCTTAATCACTTGGCAGAATGCAAAACACAGCCCCATTATGATGATTTTCTACTAAGTGCTGTTTCCATTGGGCACCAGCCATTGCCTGCTCATGGATCCAGGCAGCTCCTGAAGAAGGTTTCTCCAGCTGGTGGTGGTTGGCCCTAATGAGCTGCCCCAGCTCAGGTGGCTCTGTGCAGTACCAGAGCTCAGCTGCTGCCCAGGCTTTGGCTCTGCCCACACAGCCCTGGTCCTCTGCTCAAGGACAGCGCTCTGTCTGCGGTTCAGTTTCCTTGCTCATGGGGAATAATGCTTTAGAGGTCGTTTGGCTGAGTTTAAAGCAGGACATGGGTCAGAGCCTCCTCTTGTTTTGTTTCTCTAGCTAACCTAAGCGTCAGATTTCTTGCAGAACAACTTGCAAAGTGCTACTGAAAATGTCATGGAGGCATCAACAAACCCATCCTGGTGAAAACACGTGGGGAGGAGATCAGGCTTTTCCCAGTAAGGGACTCTGTGGGGGCAGCTCGCTGCTGCTGACCCATCACTGCTGCAGCTGTAGACCCAAACAAGTGGCACTAAACAGCTCCTGCTTGTAGAAGAGTCAGATCTGGTGGAAAAGGGAAAAAGGGGATGCTGGAGTGGGGACACAGCTGCTGTGGGTTTCAAACTGCAGGCTGTGCATGGGGGAGCATCACCCTCTCCTTCCTCCCTGCATCCCCAAGGTCTCACTGCCCCCATTGCTGGGGTGTAGCCGCCTGCAGCCCTACATCTGTGCTCTGAGCCCCAGGCGGGGGGACACAGCCCAGGCAGCTGCAGGCACCGGCCCTGGGGGATGCTCACTGTCCCCCTGTTTGCTTTCTAATTTGCTCCTTTTATTCCCTTTGCACAAACCCATTACGTAAGAGGGATTTGGGGACTTCTGTTTCACTTGCCTCTCTTGGAATAAAGCCATCATTTTTTCCATGCATTTCTTTGCCCATCACTGGGTGGGGGGTGGGGTGGGAGGAGGAGCTGCTGGGTACCAGCCCTAAGCAGGCCTTGGCCCTGTATTTCTGCAGCTCCCTACAGACACTATGTTTTGCACAGCTGCACCTCCAGCCCCGCCGTAGCGATGCTGTGATAGCTTCCCCATAGAAACCAGCCCTGCTCTGCTGCTGCCAGGTACAGCGCGAGCACAGGCAGCAATGGGTTTGCTTGCTTCTGTTTTGGATACCTGCGCGTCCTTCTTGGCATGGAGATCACTGTAGGAAGGTGACTCTGTTTGTGTTGGCCCCTTGCCTGGCCAGCCTGGTTTGTATTGCTTCTCCTTCCTTGGTTTTACTTTGAGTTCTGGTCATCTCACCAATCCTCTTTCTCTGAGGAAGAAAGAATGAGTGCTGACCCCCTTCAGACTCATGGGTTGCACAGTGTGCTCACAGCAGGTCCTCCTTTACCACCTTCTCCCTGGGGAAGGTATTTCTGAGTGCTTGAACTACTTGGCAGCTCACAGTGAGCATTCAAGTCCAAGTGGTGGTCCATGCCCTGGAGCCCTAACCCTCACCCTGATCCCACAGGGTCCTGTTGCCCCTGGGATTGTTTCAGTCCTTTTCAGGTGTGGATGCCTTATCCCATTGCATGCATTCCCCAGGAGGAGGGAACCTTCCTCCTCAAGGTGCCCATTCCCTTTGCAGGTCAGCCTCAATGACTCCCACAACCAGATGGTCGTTCACTGGGCAGGAGAGAAGAGCAATGTGATCGTGGCCTTGGCCAGAGACAGCCTGTCCCTGCTGGGCCCCAAAAACAGCGACGTAAGTGCCGTGAGCTGCCTGTCCCCTGCCTGGCATCCTGCAGCCCTGCTCCTGTAACTGGGTCTCTTGCTGCAGGTTTACATCTCTTATGACTATGGAAAGAGTTTTAAAAAGATTTCAGAGCGGTTCAGCTTTGGGGATGGGAACAGCAGTGCGGTGGCCATCGCTCAGTTCTACCACAGTCCAGCCAACAACCAGCGGGTGAGTTGGGGGCGAGGGGGGCACGATGCCCTGTGGTGCCCCTCGGGGTGCAAGGGACTGGGGAAGTGGGGTGGTGGGGGGCTGCACCCACTGTGGCTTGTGCTAACAGAGTTAGGGGCTGTGCGCCCATCACCATCATCATAGAAACATTAAGGGGGGAAAAGATGTCTGAGATCCCCAAGCCCAACCCCAGCCCATCCCCACCATGCCCACTGACCATGACCCCAAATGCCACAATTCTTGAACACTTCCAAGGATCCCCACCTGCCTGGGCAGCCTGTGTCAGTGCCCAACCACTATTTGGGGGAAGTTGTTTCTCCCAATACCCTCCCCTGGGACAACTGAAGGCTATTACCTTTCATGCTCTTGTGGCACGCTTAAGTTTACCTACACCAAAGCCACCTCTCTTCTGGCCAAAGCTCTCCTGCAGTGGTTCAAGCCATCCTGGCCTTGCAGCTCTCCATCCCCGTGGATATTCCCATCTCCAAAGCCAAGCTGGGAGCACTGGGGCATGGACACCCTGACCCACATTGCTGGGTCGTGCCAAAACCCCACTCTGCACACAGCAGTTTTTGGCTTCAGGGACCTCCAGGAGTAACAGAGTGTGGTAGAAGTGTGGGAACAAGATCCCTTTCTCCAGAGTTCTCCCTCTCAGATGCTCCCCAGGACACGTTGCTCTCATGGGGACCTTGAGCCCTGCTCTGATTTTCTTCCTTCTTGGCTCTTCTCTCCCCAGTATATCTTTGTGGATGCCTTTGTCCCTTACCTCTGGATCACCACTGACTTCTGCAAGACCATCCAGGGCTTCTCAATCCCCTTCAGGGCAGCAGATCTCCTTCTGCACAGCAGGAACCCCAACCTCGTTCTGGGCTTCGACAGATCCCACCCTAACAAGCAGGTGAGCACAGCTGCGACAGCACAAGGGCCCTGGTTTTATCCCAACCACTCCCAATTCCCTGATGGGGAGGGGGGGAACCTAAGTCAGGAATGGCCTCTACAGTGCTTAATGTGTGCATGTGGTTTGCCCTTGTGGAGACTGGGATCCATAGTGGGGCTGATGTGCCTCTGGGCTCGTATGTTTATTGCTGCTGCTGTTGCTGGTGAAATAAGAGATACCATCTCTGCTCAGGAGCTTTGCCCTCCTCCCACCCGCAGCTGGGCAGTGGCAGAGCACTCCTGTGTCTGTGACATGCTCCGGGAGGGAGAGGCTCTGCCTGCAGGTTTATCCTTGCTATCACACATACCATGAGCGCTTTAGAGCAAGTTATTTTTATTTCTGAGTTCCTGTACAACCAGACAGCTGTATAAAGTGAGGGCAGTGTTTTCCTGCTTGGGTGGTTCTCACCCAGGCATGGAAGTCGTGGACATGGTGCAGCTTTGAGGTGGATGTGTCCCTGAGTTCCCTGTTCTGCCCGAGCTTTGATGTCTTGAAGGTTGCCTTCCCTTGGGTTGCACACTCTGAGAGCACTGCAAGATCCAGGCCCATCTCTCACCTTTCCCATTGCAGCTCTGGAAATCAGATGACTTTGGCCAGACCTGGATAATGATACAGGAGCATGTGAAGTCCTTTTCCTGGTACGTGCTGTAGCCCTGTGTTCCATCCAGCTCCCTCCCTCCTGGCTTTGTGTCCCCCTGCACCGCGGTGCTCCCAAACCCATCCCTGGGCTGAGCATGTGGGCCACAGGCTTTTTCTTCTTTCTTGGCCACCAGAGCTGCTCTGGCAATCAGCTGTCTCCAACATGCAGGGCCCTCCTGTTCTTATCCCAACCATCTCAGCCATTTCACCACATGCCTTGCAGATTTCCAGCTCATCTCCTCAGGGTCACACAAGAAGGGACGTCCCCTGACAAACAGGGCTTGCGATATCTCCAACCCCATCCTTCCTGGCCTTAGCTGCAACACAAATAAGAAGCACAGAGCCCCGGATAACATCAGGAGGCGAACACACCCATGCAAACATCATTACAATTACATTCCCCACATTGTGACCAGTCCTCCTTCCCCTCTTGGAGTTCCTGGGCCATTCAGAGCCTTCTCCTCCTTTCAGGGCTGTGCACCCTGCTGCAACCAGGGCTGCTCCCAATTTCCCCAGAGCCTGCATGCCAAACACATCTCTTTAAAGTGCTTTGGCTCCTCTGTGCCTTCTGCATTGCTCTGTGAGTGCAGCAGTGCTAAAAACCTTTTCATTCTTTGCTGTCCAGGGGTGTCGAGCCCTACGATAAGCCCAACACGGTGTACATCGAGCGGCACGAGCCCTCCGGCACCTCCACTGTCATTCGCAGCACAGATTTCTTCCAAAGCCGAGAAAATAAAGAGGTGATCCTGGAGGATGTTGATGACTTCCAGCTCAGAGACAAGTACCTGTTTGCTACCAAGGCCGTGGTGAGTCCCCGCAGCCTTCAGCTCACCATGCTGATCCTGCAGATGGAGCAGTGCCGGCCGTGCTGTCGCTGCCCTGCACGTCAGCAGGGTGGGCAGAAGTAGGTCAGGCTGCAGAGCACCAGGGCTGGAAATGCATGGGGTGGATGCAGAGGCAGGCGGGGGGACGGGGCTGGGTGAATGGAGGCCGCTTGTCAGCAGGGATTAGCTCAAGCACGAGCTGGGACCAGGCAGCCTTACGTGCTGCAGCATGGCTTATCTGTGCTCTCACTGAGGGCGAGTCCTTCACAGACGACCAGAGACACCATGCTAGAACCCAAGGAGCAATTTCCAGTTTGGAAGATGCAAGCATTGCTTTCCCCTTGCTGCTGCCACCAAGCCTTTTTCAACGAGCACTTTGCCCTTTGCAGGTGGCTCTTACACTCTCTCACCGTGCATCCCCAGCAACGTCACCCCCTTCTGAAGAGCACTTTCAGCTTCTCAGAAATCTCTCTTGCAACTTGCAGGGCACATTGCCTTGGCTCTGTGCCTGCTGTGGTTAGCAGATGTTATCTGGGTGCACTGCTGGGGCTCGGTGAGATGTGGGGACGGTCGGTGTCCCCATGGAGATGGCAGCCCATCCTGCACAGCCCTCGGGGACCAGAGGGGCGTGGGGACTGCTTCCTGCTCCCCTCCCTGGGAGCTGTGATTGCTTGGTGATGTGGAACCAAGTAAAATCAGGCCGCTTATTTTTGGAGCCTAAATCTGGGTTTGGGTGCTTACCGTTGGCAACCTGCACAAAACACATTGCCCCCAGCTTTTGCTTTTTTGGCTCAGCTCTGGTGTCTTTTCCTTCATGCAACTCATTAAAAATAGGAAGGCAAGGACAGGCTGTTCTGCTCCAAACCGGTCTCTGTGCCTCCACCTGAGCTGCCAGAACAGGCAGCAGGAGGCACGCTCGTGTTCGCTGCTCTCAGGAATGTCGTCCCCATCCCCACACTGTTGGTTCAGACACAGGGATGAGGGTGATTCTGGGGTTTGGAGCCACTCCTGATGTTTCTCTCTGCTCCCTGTAGCGCTTGCTGGGCAGCTTGCAGCCGTCATCAGTTCAGCTCTGGGTTTCCTTCAACCGCAAGCCGATGCGGGTGGCCCAGTTCGTTACCAAGCATCCAATTAAGGTAAGCAGTGGATGACCTCACTGCTGCAGGGTGGAGAATTACTGTTAGCTATCTATGAGGAAATGCTACACTGACCTGTATGCAAACCCTGCTCCTGTCCCTATGCACTTAAAGCCTGCACACCACTCCTTTCCTTCCCACAGGAGTACTACATCGCCGATGCATCAGAGGACCAGGTGTTTGTGTGCGTCAGCCACGATGACAACCGCACCAACCTCTACATCTCAGAAGCAGAAGGCCTGAAGTTCTCCCTGTCTTTAGAAAATGTGCTCTACTACAGCCCAGGGGGAGCGGGCAGTGACACTCTGGTCAGGTAGTGTGCTCCAAAGTACATAGAATCAGCATAAAATGCCTTAGGTTGGAGAGAACCTCAAAGATCATCCAGTTCCATCCCCTTGCCGTGAGCGAGGTTGCCAAGCACTACATCAGGCACTGGGTCAGATTGCCCTTGGCTCCATCCAACCTGGCCTGGAACGCCTCCAGGCAGATCCCTGGGCACATCACTCATCACCGGCCTCCACCTGGACGTAGAACTGCTGCCCACAACCCCGTGGCTGTGGCCATCCCATCAACTCTTTATCCTTTATCCCCTTGGCTTCCCCTTGCAGATACTTTGCCAATGAGCCTTTTGCTGACTTCCACCGTGTCGAGGGTGTGAGAGGTGTGTACATTGCCACGCTGCTCAACGGCTCCTTCAGCGAGGAGAACATGCACTCCGTCATCACCTTCGACAAGGGAGGCACCTGGGAGCCCCTGCAGCCCCCGGCAGAGACGCGCTATGGGGAGAAGACACACTGTGAGGTGAGTGCTGAGCCAGGCTCCCAAAAGACAGAGGGGTCCACGGGCTGAGCTGCCTGCAGGACGCTGCATGGGAGATCCCCTCATCTTCCAAAGCAGAGGCTGCAGGATGAGGTGGGACTGAGGCATTGATGATGGTGTGCTTTGCTTCCCCAGCTTTCTCAGGGCTGCTCCCTCCACCTGGCCCAGCGCCTGAGCCAGCTGCTGAATTTCCAGCTGCGGAGGATGCCCATCCTCTCCAAAGAGTCGGCGCCAGGGCTGATCATTGCCACCGGTACCATTTTTCCTTCTGTTGCTGCCCAGGGCCTTGGGGGCACGTTACTTTCAAGGCACGAGGAGTTGGGTGGCATCTCATTGCTAGATGCAATTAAAAGAATTGAGTTTACACGCATGAGTTGGGACTCGGCAATCCTTATGGGTCCTTTCCAACTCAGAGTGTTCCGTGATTCTATGAAGTGCAATTAAATGGTGCATTTTGCTGCCCCGTTCTGCTCTGCAGTCCCTGTTATGACAGTACGTACGTGTCAGTGTAGTGTGGTGACACTGCAAACCTTGCCTGCTTCAATCCACGCCTCTTTCCTGCCCCTACCCAGCTGGAGGGTCCCTTGGACGTGCAGGAATTGCTGTTTGTCTTGCTTCTTTGCCGTGGAAAACAAATGATGGAACATCTGCAGAACCACCAGCTCATTTTGTTTGATCACGTTTACAGCCTTGTGTTTTTCCCCAGCTGCTTTTCAAACTTGTGATAGCCCTTAAAATATTTGATTTTAAGAGCGTTGGCTTACAGTGGCAAAAACCCACTCCTCCATCACAGCAATTTTGCTCACAGACAAGAACAGCTTCCAGGCAGCTGCCTTCATTGAAGTGTGTCTACCTGGAGAGGGATGATTGTTCTCATTCTCCTAGGTTCCATCGGCAAGAGCATGGCGAAGAAAACCAACGTCTACATCTCAAGCAGTGCTGGGGCGAGGTGGAGAGAGGTAAGGGCTGTCTGGTTGGCAGCTCAGCGCGTTGGCAGCAGCATGGATTGGGGAGCTGCAGCCCATAGGCAGTGAAGGTGACCTCTGTGCACGCATCGAAGAGCTGCAGCCAGAAGATGCTGAATGCCCCTTTTAGCAAAGCCATCTTTGGATGTAGGAGCAGGCGCGGTTGCCTCGTGCTTAAGGCAGTGGGTTCAAATGCAGCTCGAGCTCTGTTCGTTCAGCTCATTGGATGTGTCCTCGGCGCAGGTCAGCCGGTCCCTTGTGGACAGGACTGACAGCCAGAGCTCTGCACAGTGCCTGGAGAGGCTCCAGCCTTTTCCCAGACTGCGGGATGCTGCCCTCAATGTATGCAGATCTGGTGCTGTTTACTGAGCGGGTGTTTGGTCTGCAGTGGTATTTTTGGTCTGCCTGTGCATTCTGCTGTGAGCATAATATGGTATTTCAACATCTGCAAGTGGTTTCATCACATGCTTTAGGCAGCCTCCTTTTCCTCCCCTTAAGTACCCAGTGGGCAGGGTTAGTGCTGGGCATGCCACGGGTCTGGCTGCTGCCACAGCCTCTGGGCTTCAGTGGAACAGCAGTGTTCGTGGACAGCGAGAGCAGCCGACTGCTGTGTCTGTGCAATCCTCCTCTGGCTCACAGGCAGTTTTGCTTTGCAGAGCAATTAAGCCCCATCGGGAACAAGCAGAGCCTGGGCACACTGCACTGAGCTGCGCCTTTGTGCTCCGTGCAGAGGTGTGGAACGGCCTCACGTTACTGTTGCTCAGCTGGGAGGAGCAGCAGCACAACATTTTCTTCCTGGTTTTGGAAGCTGCTGGAAGGGTTATTGCTCTGCAGAGCACTGTTTTGGTCTCAAAAAGCAGATAAAAGGCACCAAAGTGTTCACTGACCCTTGTAGATCATCCCCGGGCAGGTTGGTGCGTGCTACCAATGGAGCTGGGTGGATCTGTGCTTTCTGTTTTGAACCCAGATAGGAAAGCGAAAGTGTTTCTCTGCTGAAGGGAAACACAAATGGTTTCTTTCTGGGGGTGACATGCTGTGCTGCAGGTGATCTCAACACTCCACTGGGGGGGCATCCTAATGCACGGGAACAACATAGGGTCTGCAGAATGCCCTGGCACTCTGTATCCCCTTGCCTGACCTTCTTCCTTTCACCACTGTTTCTCTTCCAGGCGCTGTCGGGACCCCACTACTACACCTGGGGTGACCACGGGGGCATCCTGGTGGCCATCGCACAGGGCATGGAGACCGACCAGCTCAAGTAAGGGCTGCAGCGCAGAGCTGGGATGCCCTATGCCACGTGGGGTTTCCCCATCGCGTCCATCCCCATCCTTTTCCTGCAGGTACAGCACCAACGAGGGAGAGACGTGGAAATCCTTCACCTTCTCAGAGAAGCCAGTGTTTGTGTACGGGCTGCTGACAGAACCTGGGGAGAAAAGCACCATCTTCACCATCTTTGGTTCCTACAAGGAGAACGGCCACAGCTGGCTCATCTTGCAGGTCAACACCTCCGACGTTCTGGGTGAGCGTCCTGCCCTGGCTGTTAATGTTGTCACCAAACCCCATCCCTTGTCACCGAGGGATTTGTTCAACACGAACGAGGAAGAAAAAAAAGCCTTCTGAAGGCTTTGCCCATGAATGTTTTATAACCAGATCCGGCTTTGATTGCGAGGCAGCGTTTTAATCAAAGAGCAGTTAAGCTTGGCAGAGGAATTTGCTCGACTGAAATTTGTAGCGGATTCCCCTGACGTTTTTGTTAGAAGTGGATCTGTTTGGCAACCAGAACGGCTCCGGTTAAACAAAGCACTGCAATTCCCCGTCAGTGCAGCAGAGCTGCTGGGCTGAGCATCGCTGCCGTCTGTTTTGGGCTAAAACCTTGCGATCTGGGGCAAAACATTCATCTCATGCCGTCAGAGGGCATCCTTGTAGGGTACCAATGGTCTCCGCAGAGCTGCTCCCACATTCCAGGTCCAGGTGCCCCACAGTGCAGCCTGGGGTGCCCACCTTTGATCCAGCCTTGTCCCTTCTCTAGGGGTCCCGTGCACAGAGAACGACTACAAGCTGTGGTCGCCCTCAGACGAGCGAGGCAATGAGTGCTTACTGGGGCATAAAACTGTTTTCAAAAGGAGGACTCCTCACGCGACGTGTTTCAATGGGGAAGATTTTGACAGGCCTGTCATGGTCTCCAACTGCTCTTGTACCAGGGAAGACTTTGAATGGTAAATACCAATTAATTTCCTTTGGTCTGGGTTGTACGTCCGAGATAAATGTCTGTGACCAATTGCTCTGAGTGGACACACATCCAATTTACTCTGCCCTTTGTGTCGCTGCTTGATTTTATAGCAAGGAGGAAACTAAATAGACTGAAAACATCCTTTCATTAATAATGGGGCGTGAGACTTAATTAATGTCCCTTGAGCCTTTGGGGAACCTCTGTAAGGTTCTATACAAGAGGAAGGTATTGTTAATCCATCACCTTCTTTCAAATGATGTCAGACAATTTACTGTCACACGCAGAGATGCTCTGTGATGCAGCCCTGTGACCCCACAGCCGCAGGAATGCAGCTGGCCCTGCAGAGTCATTTCATCTGCAGCTGAAACCGCACAGCTGTCAGAAGTAGGGAATGGGTTCTGGCACTCAGAGGCAAAGGCTTGGGGTTAGTAAGAGAACGGCTTTTTGCTGGCTGAGCTTTCACCTACAGTCCTGTCTGTCCCTTGCTGAGATCCAAGAGGAATCTGGCTCATTGCAAGCCAGCTGGGAAGGTTGGAACCACAGCAAAAACCAGAGTGGTATAGCCTCATCCACGGTGTTTCCCAGCCAGCAGCACATCACAGCTCCCAGCTTACAGATGGGAATGCTGAGGTGCAGACATGGGCCAGCTGGCAGGGAGCCCAGCCCCAGCGGTTAGCATGGGGAGGCTCATTGGTGGTGGAGAAAAGTCCTGAAGGAAAGAAGCTAAGATGCATTGCTAAATATTAGTGTACAGCTAGAAACTGGACTTCTGAGATCTTCACGCTTTGCAAAAACAGCACAGCAAAGCAGCTCTGTTGTCCTTCTCTCCCTTCCCTGCTAACATCGTGTCTCTCCTCGCAGTGATTTTGGCTTTAAGCTGAGTGAGGATCTATCGCTGGAAGTTTGTGTCCCAGACCCTGAGTTTGCAGGGAAGCCCTATGACCCGCCGGTACCATGCCCTGTGGGCTCAACCTACAGGAGGACTCGAGGGTAGGTGTTGTGCTTGGGAACCCCGTCATCTAAGGGCTGGGATTTATGCTGATATAACCGAACACGTGAACGCACACCTTGCAGGTGACCGTGAGTGGACTGCATGCTGAGACATACAGCACAACATCTAGTTTGTAGCTGAGAAGCAATGGCTGCTTCTGATGCACGCGGTGGTTATCAATGCTCCTGCAACAGCAATGAACTCTGTGTGTTGCAGCTACCGGAAGATCTCTGGGGACACCTGTATGGGTGGTGACATCGAGTCACGGCTGGAGGGGGAGATGCTGCCGTGCCCCCTGGCTGGTGAGTGCGTGTGCTTGGCTTCGGCCCATGCTGCATTCATTAACTGGAATTATCGTGAATTAGGCACGAATTAGTGATGCCTACTGAGGCCAAGCCGAAGGCTGCCCTTTTATCCTCATACCCATACCCAGTGAGACATCACCTCCATGTCTGCTTACTTTCAAACATCCAAGGCACTGACTTGCTCCTGTGCCCGCACGCTGCCAGCTATTTGCATTCTGCTCTCTGCTGCTGTAATTTAATCTGCTGTCACGCTGCAGCTCAAGCCTGGGGCGGGTTTGGTGCGGGCTGGTGTAGGTTCAGCCTTCCTCCCCACTCAGCACCAACGTGCTCCTCACCCCGCCGTGCCCTCTGAGCTATTTGGAGAGCTGCAAAGAGCCCAGAAAACAAACCCTTGCTTCCTCAGTTCCGTGGTGGCTCACACCCTGGTAACACTTTCATGTGCGGTGTCTGTTTCTTAGCTCCACATAATCCCATTAGGGGTGTGTAGCCAAAGCTGCTCTCTGACATCAGCCCCACTTGTTAATAGCATTAATGGACTTTACCTGCAGCATGCAATGCCTGGGAGCTTGGTCCTGGGCCGGTTTGGTTCTGCACAAACTGAGAACACAACCCCTCTGGGATATTTCCCATTGCAAAGTGTCCTCCAGGACTCCCAGGTTTGCAGCACATTTATGTTTTTTATGAGAGCTCTGAGGAATGGGAGATCAGTGTTTTGTTTCTAGTTGGCAGCATGCTAACGTGGCAAGGTACTGGTCGCAGTGCATTCTGCCATCCCTACCTCCTCCTTCAGCCCTCTGAGATAAACAATAGCTGCAGTGTTGGTGCAAGGGTATAAGGGTAGCGTAAGGCTATTAGCGTATTCTAATTATCCTAATCCCATTGAGACAAAGGGCCTTTGCCTCCCTTCCACTGCTCTGCTGGAACACGTGGTCAGGGCAATGAAAAAAAATCCCCAATTTCCTCTTCCCCCTTCACGAGCACCCCAAAAACCACAGGATCACCAAAAAAAAACACACCCCCACAACAACCCAGTAATGAACTCTGTCCTTGCAGAGGAGAACGAGTTCATCCTGTATGCCACCCGCTACTCCATCCACCGCTACGACCTCGCCTCGGGGCTCAGCCAGGAGCTGCCGCTGGCCGGGCTGCGCGGGGCGGTCGCGCTCGACTTTGACTATGAGCACAACTGCCTCTACTGGGCCGACGTCACGCTGGACATCATCCAGGTGAGCAGGGATTTGCCAGGGCAGGAGCGGCAGCCTGAGAGTCAGCATCTTGTTTGGGGCATTTCCCATCTCTCTGCTGTCCTAGAATCAAACATAGAACGGCTTGGGTTGGAGGGGAACTCAATGATCAGCGTGCCCACGTAGTGTGTTAGTTTGACCCAGAAACTTTGGAATCTTTGGTCGAAACCTGACAAATCGAGATGCTTTTGCTCTCAGCGGCGTAGGCTGATGTGGATATCTTCAGAATTATTTAATTTCCCATTTTCTTTCCGAGGGAAGTAGAACACAGAATTGCACACCTGGCTGTGCTAACCTCAAGGCTGGGAAGGTTCTGTTTTTTTTAGTCCTTTTTTCTCCTTATTTTTCTTCTAGCGTCTTTGTCTTAATGGCAGCTCTGGGCAAGAAATAATCATAAGCACTGGGTTGGAAACGGTGGAAGCTTTGGCCTTCGAACCACTCAGCCGGTTGCTGTACTGGGTCAATGCTGGGATTCCCAAAATTGAGGTACAGTCACACCACCTGTGCTGCAGAGGGGGCTGCCCCAGCTTGCCTTTGGGGTCCCACTGCTGGCTGCCAACCTGCACCCTACAGCCACTGCACTGCGTTCACAGAGCATCACATAATCGTTTCTGTTGGAAAAAATCTTCAGGATCACTAAGTCTGGCCATCAGCCTGACCTACTGAGCCCCATTGCTAACCCATGTCCCTTAGTGCCACATCAGGACATCTCTTAAATACCTCCAGCACTGCCCTAGCAGCCTGTTCCGTTGTCCAGCCACCCTTTCCATTGAGAAATTCTTCCTAATAACCAACTTAAACCTCCCCTGACACAGCTGTTATCCTCTGCCCCGCAGTGGAGCTCCTTGTGCCCGTGGCAGCTGTTTGGTTGGGATAATATGATTTACTGCCTCAGGTTTCATGCAGTTTCCATCCATACAGCCTGCAACCAGCACAGCCCTCTTTTGTTACGACTCCAGGTTGCCAATCCAGATGGGGACCTGCGTCTCACTGTCCTCAACTCCTCCATCCTCGAGCGACCCAGGGCCCTGGCGCTGGTGCCCCGAGAAGGGTAAGCAAGGAGCCCCCACCTTCGGTCAGGTCCCTTGTACACCATGCAGATCAAGCCCTCCCCTTCAACGCTACAGCCACACGAGAGGAACAGGGGGATGCTGCATGGAAGGCTTATCACAGAATCATGGAATGGCTTGGGTTGGAAGAGACCTATAAAATCATAGAACCGTGGAATGGCTTGGGTTGGAAAGGGCCTTAAAGATCATCCAGTTCCAATCCCCCCTGCCATTGGCCTGCTTGCCCCCCACCAGATCAGGCTGCCCAGGGCCCCATCCATGGGCTTGTGCACCTCCAGGAATGGGGCATCCACAGATTCTCTGGGCAGTCTGTGCCAGTGCTGGGAGGGAGCGATGGGGGCCCCAGTGCTGTGACCCTGATGTCACACTGGTAGACTTGAGCTGCCTCTGGTCGTGTGCTCGTGGCCAGCAGAGCATGACAACACCTCTTCAACAACTACTCCTGCAGCTCATGGCTAGGTAACCTCCAGCTGCACTCGTGCCCCACAAACTGCAGCTCGGTAAGCCTGCCTTCTGCTCGCAGATCCAACGCTGCTCTCATTTGAATTGCAAAGAGCTCCTTTCCCCAAAGGCACGTCTTGCAAGAGACAGGGAATGCAAAGCGCTCACATCTCTGCTTGATAACCTGCTCCCTTGTGACAAGCTGTGCTGTTCCTGTTGCGGGTAAGCTCTCTGCCTGTTGCAGGCTGATGTTCTGGACGGACTGGGGAGACTCCAGGCCTGGCATTTACAGAAGTGACATGGATGGCTCCTTGGCTGCCTGCATTGTCTCAGAGGGTGTGCGGTGGCCCAATGGCATCTCTGTGGACGACCACTGGATCTACTGGACTGAGGCTTACATGGACAGGATTGAGAGGGTGGATTTCAATGGGTTGCAGAGATCTGTCATCCTGGACAGCCTCCCGCACCCCTATGCCATCGCTGTATTTAAGGTATTGCTGCAACCAAACATTTCCACTTTGTCCACATTTCCATTGCATGCTGGGAGCACTTAGCACACTGGGTTTGGTGGGAAGGAGCTAGCACAATGCTCACCCTATTTCTGCTCTGGACGTGTTCCCCCAAACTCCTGCACCTAGCGACTCCTGCTTCCACTCCTGCTCAAATCCCAGTCCATGTCTTCCTCATCTTCCTCCCTGTGGGCTGGGAGGGATTTGCACTATGCTGCCCTGTGGCTGTGGCTGCTCAGGTGCTTTAGTGCTTAGCAGTGTGTGCCCTTCAGAACGAGATCTACTGGAATGACTGGTCGCAGCTGAGCATCTTCCGGGCGTCCAAAAACAGCGGCTCAAGGATGGAGACGTTGGTCGGCCGATTAAATGGGATCATGGACATGAAAATCTTCTACAGAGGAAAGACGACAGGTAATTGAGAGCTCAAGCCTGCAGGTTGTCTTTGCTGGGGATATTGATCCAGGCACCCACCCCATAGCTCAGGTTGCAGACCATGGCTTTCCATGCCAAGTGCTATATGGGGTCTCTGAGCTGCATCACCAAGCAGTGAACTGTAATTGTCAGTGCACTTCCCCAGCCTGCAAGAACATGGGGCTGCAACCTCGAAGCTGGGATGGGGGTGGGACGGGGCTTCCTGCTTGCCTACAGCCCCTGTTGATGGTGTCCCCTTCCTCCCTGGTGCCAGGACGGAACGCCTGCATTGCCCACCCCTGCAGCCTGCTCTGTTTGCCCAAGTCCAACAATGGCCGGAGCTGCAAGTGCCCTGAGGGTGTTTCCAGCACGGTGCTGCCCTCAGGGGAGCTGAAGTGTGACTGTCCCCATGGCTACAGCATGAAGAACAACACCTGCGTGAAGGAAGGTAACACCAGGCTTGGTTCCTGCTGTTGTCGTTAGAGGTAGCAGCTTCCTCCATTGATGACCTTCCCAGCTGCCCTTGGGACAAGGAGCACATCTGATATCCAAGAACACGGCGTCATGCCTCACGCCAGCTTCTTTTTGTTTTCCCCTCTGCACCAGAAAACACGTGTCTGCCCAACCAGTACAGATGCTTCAACGGGAACTGCATCAACAGCATTTGGCAGTGTGACAACAACAATGACTGCGGGGACATGAGCGATGAGAAGAACTGCCGTAAGTGTCCCATGGTGGCATTTGCCCGTCCCAATTTAGATGTCTGCTGCGTCGGCACTGCATCTGAGCTGATGTCCCACGCTCCCTTTGTAGTCACGGGGAGCAAGAGGTGTTCAGAGTGCAGTTCCTGCCCTAGGAACTGAATCTCAAGTTGGCTGGGTGAGCTGTACCCTGCGGTGTTTTCCCCTCTATCCTCTGCCTGGAACACATCACCCCCAGTCTGCAAGCAGCAGTGGGGTGGGGTGCACTTAGTCCTGCTTCCCAGCTCTGACATGCACCTACAGTAATAACCCTTGCAGGCTGCATTGAGCAAGTCTCTGCAGGGTGCTCCCCGCTCTGCTTCACTCATGATGGATCAGCACAATCCATCCTCCCAGCACCGCCTTGACCTCCTCCTCTCCCCATCAGCCACCACCGTGTGCGATGCCGAAACCCAGTTCCGCTGCCGGGAATCGGGGACCTGCATTCCTCTGTCCTACAAGTGTGACCTGGAGGACGACTGCGGTGATAACAGCGATGAGAGTCACTGTGGTGAGCTGCTCTGCTGCATGCCTCCTCCTTCCCTGTCCCCATGCGAGGGACCAAAGCCCGGTGCTGTCGGGCAGTGCAGTGCTGCTCCAGATCCCTGTTGTTAGCCCCAGCCAACAGCTGCCTCCTCCTATCACTGCAGGAGATGAGAGATGTGCAGTGATTTCCCTCATTGCTGCAGTCTGGCAGGGATGTTCTGTGCTGTTATCATCCTGCCCTGCTCCTTGGGCCCTCCCGTGACCCAAAGCCAAATAGTTGGTTGAGATTAAAGGCTGTCCTTGGGCAGCCACCCAGCAGGCACATGGCAGCGTGGGCTGCTCAGTGTTACTTCTGAACTATCAGCCTCCTCTCCCTGGTCAGTAGCCCGTATGAAATTTTCCTCCTCCTTTCCCCAGGCCCCAAACTCGTCTGACAGCTGTCTGTGCTTCTTTGCAGAGGCTCACCAGTGCAGAAAAGACGAGTTCAGCTGCAGCTCAGGGATGTGCATTCGGCTCTCCTGGAGGTGTGATGATGACAATGACTGCAGGGACTGGTCTGATGAAGCCAACTGTACCAGTAAGTGCTTTGATGTAATCAGTAACATATTGCCATCCCTGTTTATGGGCTCACAGCCTTTCCCAGTAGTGTTCAAGTTGTTGCATTTGAGGTGTTGCTTTGGAGGTGTTGCACTGGAGGGACTGCACTGGAGGTGTTGCATTGGAGGAGTTGCATTTGGCTGGCTTTGCAAGAGCAGTTTTGCACCTGTTTTGCAGCAGCGGCCGCTCCCAGCACATCCCCAGCAGCTCGAGGTGCATCATGGCATGGTGCCGGCTGTGCCTTTGAGGCCGTGCTGAATAGGGAAGCGGGACCGTGGCTGCCAGGCAGCCAAAGAATCCTTGTGTTCAGAATGGGCTCCTTTGTTGCAGGCGGGCAACAGACAGGGCAGTGTGCACTGATCTCATTTCAGAGCCTGAACTCTGGTCATTTTTTTGCTGTGAAACACGTTGCAGAAAACTGGCGTTTCCTTCAGACCCAGTAATGGTGGAGAAGCTGCAAAAGACAGACAGGTTCAGCTTGGGAAATTGCTCCTCTTCGGAGCAGCCTTGCTGTTCTCAATGGGTTTGGGAATGTAAAGCAAGTGCTGTGCCAATGGGAGTCACACGTGGCAGATTTGCTCTCTTTTTTTTGCTGAAATCTCAAGAAATACTTTGGTTCCTGGTTTACGCAGTGGCACAGCAAGCTCTGCACTGTGAGCCCCATTGTCTAACTGCATTCGACAGTCACAGCCCTCAGCCATCCTCAACACCACAGCATAAAAGCGACATCCCAAAGCAGTTTCCTGATGTTAACACCCAGGTAGAGCCTTTTCCCACCAGAAAAGCCAGCTGATAACAATGTAGCAGTCTTTTCCACTCTAAAAAAGCCGGAAATCTCAAGTTTTGGATGAAGAGGATGGAGTTTTGAAGGCCATCAGTGAAAGGCATGTGGTCGTGTTGTAGCACAATGTGCAGGATAGGAGCTGGCCTTTGGGTGCTGATGAGGCTCATGAGAGCCCCTGGGGGATCACATCTGCTGTGCTGAGCTCCTGCATCCCCTATCCACAGGGTTAGATGTGCCTCCAGCACACGAGGTGCACAGCAGTGCTCAGGGGGCTGTGGTCGTTGGCATTCCGTGCACATCGCTGTCTAAGGAGGTTTAATTTATATTGGTATCACTTATCTCTCTTATGAGTTTCTCCAGAGAGAATTTCTCCCAGAACAGAACCTACTTCAAAAAGCGTCTCGGGTTTGTAAAGCCCGAAGTTGAAATTATCTCAGAGGATCACAATTATTTGAGAAACATTTCATCTGACTCCACTGGCTGTATTTATTGCTCTTATCTGAAATAATTACATTTCACACTGAATACCTAATAGAATATTACTGCCATGAAACTGTGGCATTTTGAAATATCTGCAAGCACATGTCACAAACCGATGTGAAATTCACGAGCATGCCATTTAATTGGGCTGCACGTTGCTTTTCTTGTTGATAACACTGAGTGCTCGCTTGGCTGGGGAGTGGTATTTGTCTCTAAAGCAATGATATATGTTTGGCTTCAACCAGCACACCCTGCAGCAGATCCTTGGGTAAAAGGAGCCCAAAGGGGGCCCTGATCCCTTTGAAAACCCAAAGTTTTCTAATGTGCATTGGCCACACAAATAGGTTTTGCCTGCCCTAATTCCAGACCATCTCCAAAACTTCTGACCAGTGGTTCCCCTACCCTGGGGTCCCCATACAGGGACCTTACACCCCACCAAGGTTTGCTTGCTGTCTCTGCCTCTTCCTGCCATCCTAAGATGACCACCACCACATGTGCTGGCACACACCAAGGGTTGGGCTCTCAAAGAGCCTCCCAGATTTGGAGAGAACTCGGAGCGCTCTTGAAAGCCATCCCTGGGGCGCAGCGGGTTTGTGAGCAAATATGGCACAGAGAGAAATGGACCCTCCCTGCTCTGCTCCCATCAGTGTTCCGCACCTGCGAGGCCTCCAGCTTCCAGTGCCTCAATGGGCACTGCATCCCACAGCGCTGGGCTTGCGACGGCGATGCTGACTGCCAGGATGGCTCTGATGAGGACCCCACCATCTGCGGTACGTGTCTGCAAACGCACCCCATGAGAGCTTCAGCCAACTCCCTTCCCCTCCAACAGGGGTCAGGGGGAAGGGTTTAGGGGCTGTGCTTTTGGTACTGAAAAGAAAATTGGCAAAATCTACCTAATTTCAGAAAAAAAGTGCAATGGCTTCCAGTGCCCCAATGGCACCTGCATCTCAACCAGCAAACACTGCAACGGCATCACCGACTGCGCCGACGCCTCAGATGAGCAGGACTGTGGTGAGTGCTGGGGGGCTGCTGAGAGGTGTGCCCATGGTGGGATAACGTTGGCGCTGAGGAAAATGGGCTGCTCTCTGAGCATCTGCAAAAGGCAAATAAGTAGTGCCGGATAAGGAGGATCGAATCCTCCTGGTGCCCTTGCCAAGCCATGTGTGCTGTGACGTGTTGTTGAGTGAGGCCAGGCTGTGCAGGGCAGTGCACGCTCCATGAAACCTGGATGTTTCACTCGGCTCTGTGCAAATGACAGTGGCCTTTCTGCAGGCGGTGCCTGCCGTGGTGCCATCCCCTCCTCCTGAACTTTCCCCAGAAATTCCCCTGTGCACTCGCTACATGGACTTCGTGTGCAAGAACCGGCAGCAGTGTTTGTCCCACTCCATGGTGTGCGATGGTGACATCCAGTGTGAGGATGGCTCCGATGAAGACGCCAACTATGCGGGATGCGGTGAGCCTGGTGTTGTGCATCTCAAGGCTCTTTGTACGGGGAGGGCTGGAGAGAGGAGACCACAGGCGTGGGGAAAGTGCCACAAAGCTGCCATGTCTCTTAAGCTGTGGTCCTGGACTGTAATGCTGTGCTTTCAAAAGTCCATGACAGCCTCCTCCTGCTCCATCTGGGGCTCCCCTCCAGCCCCACACTGACCCTTACTTTTCCCTCATGCCTCCCCTGCAGCCCAGGAGCCCGAGTTCCACCGCACCTGTGACCAGTTCAGCTTCCAGTGTGCAAACGGGGTGTGCATCAGCCTGGTGTGGAAGTGTGATGGCATGGATGACTGCGGCGATTACTCAGACGAAGCAAGCTGTGGTAAGCAAAACCTCAAGGTCCTTGTCATTATGGCTTCTTACGCCTTTGGATACCAGGAGCACAGGGAACAGGCTCCATGCATCTATGCGTGTGCACGTACATGCGTGTGTGCACCATTGCGTTTTCACTTTGCAATGTCTTACGTGGGGATCAGCACCATCCTCTTTCTGCAGGTAGATTAGCTGTAGCATGCTGCACATCCGATCTGCGGGCACATGTTGTGGTTGAGTGAGTCTGGTGGGACCATATTGCCTCCAGATTCCCAGCCCAAAGCAGACAGGCAGCTCACAGCCAAGTTCAATATTTATCAGTGTTCCCTGGGCAGCACTAGGAGCTGTGCACAGCCAGGCAAAGCAGCTGTGCCTTTACTGCAGAGCTGCAGGGCTTGCTTCTCTGCTTCTGCTGTGCTCTGTATGAATTCTACTGCTGGTTCTGTGACCATAGGTGCTGTTTGGCTGCACCCGGTGCATGTACATTATAATGTTGCCAGCAGAGAAGTGATAGCTGTGAGAAATGGGGGAGCTGGAGAGGAATAGAAAGGATCTTGCTCCAAATGATACTGGGGGAAATGCCCTGATTTTGTACCTTGGCTGTGTTAGAGGCTGTTGAGATAGCACTGGGCCTCAGAGAACTCTCCTCTCCTTGTCAGAAAACCCAACGGATGCCCCCAACTGCTCCCGGTACTACCAGTTCCAGTGTGGGAATGGGCACTGCATCCCCAACCAGTGGAAGTGTGATGGAGAGAACGACTGCGGGGACTGGTCGGATGAGAAGGAGTGCGAGGGTAAGGGTCCCTGATGCTGCACCGAGGCTGCACCCCAGCATCCTGCACCAACTCTGGGGCTCTAAAAATCCCACACAAATGGGCTGCGTGCATGTGCTCAAACATCTTCACCTTCTGCCTGTCTGAAAATCCCAACTGGGATCCAGACGCAGATAACACCACGTGTCTCGCCATGCCTTCCCCATTCCCTTCTGCTGGTGGGGCTCTGACAACCTGTCCGGTGTCTTTCAGGCTCCCCACTCCTTCCCGTCACCACCGCCGTCCCTCCCACCTGCCTCCCCAACCATTTTCGATGCGGCAGCGGCGCCTGCATCACCAACAGCTGGGTGTGCGATGGGTACCGCGACTGCGCCGACGGCTCCGACGAGGACGGCTGTCCCACCTCCCGTAAGCATCCTCACCCCACTCCTCCTCTATCACGGCTGGGGGCATGGAGGGGAAGGAGCTGGGGTGTTTTCAGCTCACACCTGCGCTGAAGGTACCAGAAGGCTGCAGAGCAGCTGCTTTCCCAGCCCTCTGCAGTCAGCAGTGAGGATGGTTCAGGCAGCCCAGCTAGCTGCTAGATGGGAGGACATTGCCATCTAGTGGAGCCGGGACCAATGCCATCTAGTGAAGTTCGGACCGCTGTCGGTGCTGCTGGGTTCTCTCCTCGCTTCTCCCACCCGCAGACCCCAATGTGACCGCCAGCCCCCCAGCACCGCGCGGCCGCTGCAGCAGGGCCGAGTTCGAATGCCAGCAGCTACACAAATGCATCCCCAACTGGAAGCGCTGTGACGGCCGGCGGGACTGCCAGGATGGCACCGACGAGAGGAGCTGCCGTGAGTGTGGGGCTGAGAGCATCTTGTCTGGTTCCATCCTTGGGATGCTCTGTGCGGGGATGGAAAGGGTTAATGCCTCCCTGATGGTTGGTGTGATCATGCCAGAATATGCAGCAAAGTGGAGATAGGGCTGTTAATGGCACTCTGTGCTCCATCCATGCATCATTCCTGCTTTTACACCAGCACCCAGCCCCATTCCTGCAGGGACCTTCCCTGCACTGAGCCCTGCAACCTTTCTGCTTGCAGCAACGCACAGCTCGCTGTCGTGCCCCCAGGGCTACCGCTGTGAGGACGGGGAGGCCTGCCTGCTGGCGACCGAGCGCTGTGATGGGTACCTGGACTGCTCTGATGGCAGCGACGAGAGGAACTGCACGGGTGAGCTGCAGCCTGACCCATCTCCCTGCTCTGTGTTTTCATGCACGTGTGCTCTCCTGCATGCGCAACTTTTAATTCACAAACCCTGGATGTAGCCTCATGTCCAGATTGCTTCTCTGTCCATTCGTAACCAGCTGCTATGAACTTGCCAGATAGCTTCTGCACTGAGATTTTTGCCCTCCAGCAACTTCGGACACACAAACCAACTTTAGGATGAAAGGGAGTGCAGCTGTCCATTTCACATGGCCCATGGGTGAAGGGACTGTCCCCAGCCCTGTGCTCCTTTACATGGTGACCCAGCTTGTGTCCCTCCACCATCACCCCTGGACAGATGACCATGATTGATTGCTGTCTGTGTGCAGCCACGAGGTTCAGCATGGTCCTACTGACCTGCTCAGGGCTTGAGCATCAGCCTTGTTTTAGTGCTTTAATTAAATATTGATTGGGAGAGGTTGGGGGAAGGCACTGCTGAGATTCATGGGGAGTGAACACCCAGGGAAAACCATCTGTTTTCCCTTGGAAACCTTCACCAGAGCTCTGCCCTGCTGCTTCCCAGCCTCAGCTTTGGAATGCGAGATGTGACGCCATGTGAAGAGGGGCCTGGGTGGGGAATCTGTGACAGCCCAGATTCATCACACAAGCGGGGGAGTGACTTAGCCTGTGTCAATACACTTCTAAAATGTTGTTAAAGAGTATTTCATCAGCAGCCATGCTTTGTATTTCTTTGGGTAAGAGCAGCACAAAGGCAACCACAAAATGTTCTGGGGAGTACCAGGAGCATCAGGGTTACATTCCTACTCTGCATTTCCCACCCCACCTACACTACACCTCTCATCTGCACAGTGCCAGTGCTTCATTCAGTCAGTTTCTGCCTCCATGGGTTGGCAGTGGAACTGAACTGTTCTGGGCAAAGGGCTGGATTCCCTCCTGCAGCCTCACACTCTCTGTTTTAGATGACACCATTGTGTACAAGGTACAGAACCTGCAGTGGACAGCTGACTTCTCTGGTGCCATCACCCTGACATGGGCTCGGCCAAAGAGGATGTCCTCAACCTCCTGTGTCTACAATGTGTATTACAGGTACCCCACTGCCTCACTCTTTGTATTGGGTGAAGGGCTGGAGAAGCATGAGCACAGACATCAGTGGTTGGTGGGCTGATGGTTAGAATGGATGGTCTTAGTGGTCTTCCCAACCTTAATGGTTCCGTGATCAGCACATGTAGTTACAGCAAGGCCCTGTACTGAATCAGATTTCGAAAGACAGAGCTTTGCAATCTATTTCTAGTTGGAAAATCTTCTAATGCTTCATTGCAAAGCAGCCCCAAAATAGCTGCAGCTAGGGGGCCTTTGTGAAAAGCTGTCTTTGTTTCTTTCAGATTGTTTACTCTACAGAAATGTGGGCATATTGGGTGTTCTGTTTCTGCTTGGGTCTTGTCTTTGTGGGCCTGCTAACAATGAGAACAAAGTCAAGAAATTAGAGCACAGCAGTGAGGGCAAACCTCAGAGGATGGTGATGGTGCCAATGAGGCACCGAGCTACGCTGGGTTCAGACTGAAACAACTTTCCAAGCTGGTGGTGGGCTTTGCTGCCCAGAAAACTAAGCAGCATGCTCGTAGAATACAAATTGATTACACGTTCCCCCACTGTCACCAAGTACATCCCTGACCGAAAGGGTTTGGATCTCATGCAGGACGGTCGGGGAGAGCATCTGGAAGGTTCTGGAAACCCACAGCAACAAAACCAGCAGCGTGTTGAAGGTCCTCAAGCCTGACTGCACCTACCAGGTGAAGGTGCAGGTGCAATGTCTCAGCAGAGTCTACAATACCAACGACTTCATCACCCTGCGGGTGCCCGAAGGATGTAAGCAGAGCTGTGTGGTTTTAGCTGGAGCTTGGAAGGGGTTCAAAAAAGGCAATGAGCCAGCACACCTAGCATCACTGCTATCACTAGAAGCGTTCATGGGTCCACTGAGGGTTGAGAAGGGCTTGGGGCACATCAGAAGACAACGTCTACCCTCTGCTTTGTTGGCAGACCCTGCCCTCCTATTGCTGCTCCTCAGGTGACAGCTGTGATCAATCCTAATGCCTGTGCTTCTCCCCCCAGTGCCGGATGCTCCCTTTAACCTCCAGTTGGCCCTCAAAAAAGAAGCTGAGGGGGTGGTGTTGTGCAGCTGGAGTGCCCCTGTGAACGCCCACGGCCTCATACGGGAATTCATTGTGAGTCCTGCTGCTGTTCTGAGCACAGCCATCTGCAGGGGGCTGGAGAGACATGAACGGGGTGTTTTGTGGAGGAAATCTGCTGAGAGCAACGTTATGGGGCTGTGGACAGCAACACAATCCTCAAAACCATGATTTTCTTTCTGGCTTCCATTCTAAGCTTGATTAATTCTTTTTGCTGATATTTCGGCATAGAAAGATTTACAGAATTGTTGACCCCGGAGTCCTCATCCCCAGTTTTGGTGCTTCTAGGTGGAATACAGCAGCAGTGGTTCCAAGGAGTGGTCATCCCTCAGAACCACCAAGAACTACACCGAGATCAAGAGCTTACAGGTCAACACGTTGTACACAGTTCGGGTGAGCATCTTCGGAGCTCAGTCTATAGGAGAGCTCTGCACGACCTCGTTACTGTTTGCTAGGCAGTTCAAGTCTTGTGCAGCCAACTAATTGCTGAAAAAGTATGATGTTAAAATCCAGCCTTTTAATGTCAGCCCTCAGTGGGGTGCTGGCATTTGCACTGACAGTGTGTATAGATTTAAGACCGGAGTTGTGCCCCTTGATTCTCTCTTCCACCCAAGAGGCCAGGCTGTGTTATGAAATCTATTCTACCAATTGCCCATTCCAGTGTCACTGCAACTGCTCCAGATCTGGGGCAGAGATAAATTTGCTCCTGGGTGAATGACTGCAAAGAGCAGCAGGTAGGTTTGGGGAAGGCACACATGTGGGAGAGGCTGGGTGATTGCAGATAGAACGGATAAGAAGTGAAAGTGTGCCAGCCCTGGGGAATGTACACTGCCAGTGTCCACATGCAGGATGAGCATGATGTGGATACAGGCATGATTCTTACCTGCACTGGGGCTGATCCATTCTGTTCCATGATTATAGGAATTATATAGGATTTTATAAGAGAGCAGTTATCTGCAGAGAGGATGTCCCTTCCTCCATTTAGATTCTTTTAATTGACTTAAAGTAGTCTGCTTTATCTCTGTAATAAGCATTTTATTGCCAAGTAGTTAAGCTATTGTTTGCTTCAAAGTCCTTTTCCCTGAGCTCCACCGTGCCCGTAACCTTGCTCTAACCTCGCTCTGTTTGCATCATGTCTTGCTGGTGACATTCATTCACATTAACTGACCGTCTCATTTGGAAGGTTGCTGCGGTGACCAGTCGAGGAGTGGGAAATTGGAGCGTCTCTAAATCCATCACCACCATAAAAGGCAAAGGTGAGCGCTGTTATTTCAGTAAATGTTGCTATACATCTCTCAAAGGGCTGCAGGTGGATCGCCATTGAATCATGTAGGTCCTACCTTGGGCTAGGCAGGATGCACCTCCACCAGCTCTTCCAGCATCACTCATTGAGAGAATGCTTGCTAATTCATCTCCTTCTTGCTCGTGATTGCGATGGTTGCTGCATTTCGTGTAGATTAACCCCTAAAAGACTACTGAGCTTCCCAGAAACTCCCGCTGCGTTGTGGTCTGACAGTAGGTAAACTCAAACAAGGCAATAAACTGTTTTCCTCTGAAGTGCTGTTTGATAAGCCTTTTGAAGTCATTTGTATTCCTGACAAGGCATTTTCCTAGCCTACATTCTGATGTCAAAATTGTCTGCTTTCTAGTTTGTTAGATAAAAGTGCACGCTCGCGGTGTTGACAAAGAAAGGAAAGAAAACATCGTGCTACTGAAAATGCAGAATTCGTGATTGTGTGAAACATGGGAGTACCTGATCATTGGAGATAGGTGGAAAGCGGAGGTAGAAGAGGCATCAGAACTCTCTATGAAGTTTCTTGGGATTGCAATAACAGCCATTTCTCCCTTTCCTTCCAGTCATTCCTCCACCTGTCATACGCATTGAGGGCTACACTGAGGACTCCATAAGCTTCAGTCTAAAAATGAATACTAATATGAAGGTAAGATTCTACTCTTTGCTTCTGAAACATCAGCAGCAGAAAAGTTGGGTAAGTGGTAAATACTGGACGGGGTAAGCTATCACCCAGTTTAGTACTGCAGTCATTTTTTGAAACTAATTATTCCATTCCCATTTATTACTTGCTACTCATCGGCTGTCCCAGCTCTCTTAATTAGGATGGAAAATATGACTTAAAGACATAAGTGATGACTCTATCACTGCATCCAAAATAGCTGAGCTTACGTCAGTTCATATCGTGTGCCGTCGCTGCTTGACAGGTCAGCGGTTACGTTGTCAACATCTACTGGACATTTGATGCACACAGGCAGGAAAGAAGAACTCTGACCATAGAAGGAGAAAAGTCAGTCCAAAAAGGTAAATTGTTTAGATGTAAAGTTTTGCTTTGGTCACCCTCAAATGGAGGGTTTTACTGACAGCTGCAGGGTTTTTTTTTTGTCACTGCAGCTCAGCTGAGTATGTGAAGTAACGAGGAAGTCCTGAGAGGACAGACTGTTAAAACTCTGGTCTCTTTTCTTAGGGCTTGGAGCTTTCAAGCAGATTTGGGATTTATTCCCTAAAGCTGCACTGGCCTTCCCTCATCACAGGGATTTTGTTTATTGATTCTGTAAAAGGTCAACAATTTATTGGGCTTGTCTGCAGTGCGTGTCCCTGTTAATCAGATTACTTTGGGGTTTGGAGGAAGAACTAGCATGCACAGTCAAGACCTGGGGAAAGCATCCCAACACAGCCAAGCAAGGCTAGCTTAGATACCCAGGCGATTCTGTGCAAAAGAAACTAATCAGAATGAAGGACAACACATACCAAGAGAGAGGCAGTCCTGTCTGAGACCATTTAATGCTGCTGACCATTTCCCGATGCTTCCACCGTATTAGTACCGTGAATCACCTAACAGTGCAAATCTCTCTCCTTGCTCAGTGGCCAACCTGACAGCTCACACCCCCTATGAAATCTCTGCTTGGGCTAAGACAGAGCTAGGTGACAGCCCTCTGTCTTTTGTGCACGTTGTGACCAGCGGGACGAGACCCATCCCACCAAGTCTCAAAGCCAGGGCCATCAACCAGACAGCAGTGGAGTGCACCTGGACCGGACCGAGGGATGTTGTAAGGCCCCGAGGCTCTCGTTTCTCACTCTCTGGGATGGGGTCTGGCTCAGAGCTTAGGAACACGAGGCATTTTAGAACGGGATTGTTTGTTGCTTTTTGTTCTTTATTGGTTCAGCTGCTAATACACAGAGTAGGGGCTGAAATGCAGGTAACATCTTGATGTTCCTGTGGCCTTCTAACTGATGGCTGTGTTGTCAGAGGTGGGAGCAGGTTCCTCAGATGAGGACCTTAATCAAAGGAGGGGGCTGCTGGGCAACCTGGTTGGCAGACCAGAGCTAAACATGGGCCCAGGAGGAACATATCCCTAAAGAGCAGCAGCACACCAAGGTTTGGGTGGGAGCTCTGTGCCATGACAAGCTTTGTACCATCCCTCTTGTCCTCTCCTCTGCAGGTCTATGGCATCTTCTACGCCACGTCTTTCCTTGAGCTCTACCGGAGCCCTCACAACACCACCACAACCTTCCACAATGCCACTGTCATCGTGCAGCGGGACGAGCAGTACCTGTTCTTGGTAGGCTGATCCCCTCACACCCCTACAATGGGCTCGCGTTTGGCACCGAAGCCTGAAGGCACTGCACTAACTGCTGGGTCATCCCTTCAAGGTCCGTGTGATGTCTCCCTACCAAGGGCCACCATCTGACTACGTCGTGGTGAAGATGATCCCCGACAACCGGCTGCCCCCAAGGCACCTCCATGCAGTGCTCACAGGCAAGACCTTCGCCGTCATCAAGTGGGAATCTCCCTATGATTCACCCGACCAGGACATGGTAGGACCTCAGAGCCTTCTCCTCTTCCTTTGCACACAAAGCCCCAGTTCACTGACAGATCCTGCAATTTTCCTTCTGCCCGTATCATAGAATCATTAAGTTGGAAAAGACCTCTCAGATCACCAAGTCCAGCCCCAACCCATCCCCACCATGCCTACTGACCATGTCCCCAAGTGCCACATCCCTGCTGTTTGGAAACACCTCCAGGGACAGTGACCCCACCACCTCCTTAGGCAGCTGTACCACTGCATCACCACCCTTTTGGAGAAGAAGTTTTTCTTAACTTCCAACCTGAACCTCCCCTGGTGCAAATGAGGCCTGTTACCTTTTGTACTATCACTAGTTACCTGGGGGAAGAGATTGACCCCCCTCATCTAGGACACCAGTCCCAGCAACTGCATTTTGTCTATCTGTAAATTGCCATCTCAGGCAGGGCTCCAACTTGTCCAGCAAGGAGCTCAAAGTCTGACTATTTGCTAGGCTTCTGTAGAGTACAGGCATGGCTTAATGCCGTCTTTACCCCCCAGTCTGAGGTCTTAACATTGTATGAGACTGCTAGCGAGTCTGCAGGAAAGTGAGATCTGTCGTTCACTGCGCCTGCCTTTTCTCCCCTTCAGTTGTACGCTGTTGCAGTTAAGGATTTAGTAAGAAAAACAGATAAAATCTACAAAGTGAAGACGCGAAACAGCACGGTGGAGTACACCATTAAGAAACTCGAACCAGGAGGCAAATACCACGTGATTGTTCAACTGGGGAACATGAGCAAAGAATCCAGCATGATGATTAACACAGGTAAAGGAACAAGTATTGATACAAAATGCCATCCTACCGTAAAACCCACCAGCAGACCCTACCAGCCATACCCTCCCCTCCAGCACAGCCTGCACTATGCTGACAAATAAAGCCCCCCCCCCAGCTTTTCAGAAGTGCCCCCCTTGCTGCTTCTCAACCAGAAAACAAGCGGTGCTCCTGTTCCAACCTAACCTTCCTGCTGTTTTCTCTCATTTGCAGTTCCACTCTCTGCACCGGATGCCTTAAAAATTATAGCAGAAAATGACCACATTCTGCTCTTTTGGAAGAGTTTGGCATTAAAGGAAAGCAATTTCAATGAGAGCCGGGTAAGGGGCACTCTCCCCCATCCTACAGGCAGCATTTCATTAATGCTGGAAGCAGAGTTGCTTGCAGGGCTCCTGTCATTCCCCTGTAAATACAACACGATGCTCTGCTCCCTGAGAGTCCCTGTTGAGCTGTGTCGTTGTTTTCACCCCACTCAGGGTTACGAGGTTCTCATGTTTGACAGCCTGGTGAACCGCACGGCCTATCTTGGGAACACCACTGAGAACTTCTTCAAAGTTTCCAACCTGAAGATAGGTCACAACTACTCCTTTGCAGTCCGGGCCAGGTGTCTGTATGGTGGGCAGATGTGTGGGGAGCTGGCCACGCTTCTGTATGATGAGCTGGGAGCTGGTAAGTCACTGGCACAGCCCCCTCTTCCTCCATGAAATCTACTAACAAAAGCCTCAAAAATGGACCCGACAGGAGATAGTGAAGTATTATACAGATGGCCACTTGGTGGCTTTGCATCCAAGCAGGTCTGTATAGAAGAAACCATCCTGAAGTTGTAGGATGGAAACGTTAGCAAGTTGGATGCGTTTGGGTTGGGTTTATTCCACAAAAACCCCACGCCCTTTGGACACTGCACAAGTAGCAGCAGGAAGAAATGTCATGTCAGTTTACAAGTGGTGCTTCTCCTGCTTCCCTGCTCTGTAGGTGAAGACTCCTCTGAATCCAAAACGGGCAGATCCACTGATGTGGCTGCCATCGTGGTCCCCATCCTGTTCCTGCTGCTGGTGGCTCTGGGGGCTGGCTTCGTGGTGCTCTACATGAGGCACCGCCGGCTGCAGAGCAGCTTCACCGCCTTTGCCAACAGCCACTATAGCTCCCGCCTGGGCTCTGCCATCTTCTCATCAGGGGACGACTTAGGTATGTAGAATCAAAGAGTTGTACAATCACTGAGGTTGGGAAAGAGCTTTAGGATCATCAGGTTCAACCATCAGCCTAGCATAACTCATGGGGTCGTGAATTGGGATCTCAGGTACCCCACATCAGACCTAAATCCTTTATCATGCTCTGGGACGTCTTTAGTGTAAAAATCCTTATGGGTTTGATCTGATTCTAAGCTCCATAAACCTGTCCCAGGGCATATGTTGTTAGTGGCTTCACTTAAACATCCCCCTCTAATGAAAATTCATTAAAACCTGGACAACAGCCAGTAGGAGCCACATGCTGATACACTAGTTTTGGGGCCAGTTTTGGGGCCAATTCGGCTGTGTCCCATAAAATCATGGGATCATTCAGGTTGGAAAAGACCTCTCAGATCCCCAAGGCCAATCCCAACCCATCCCACCGTGCCCACTGCCCACGTCCCTCAGTGCCACTGCTGTTCTGGAGCAACCCCAGGGATGGTGACCCCACCACCTCCCTGGGCAGCTGTGCAGTGCAGCACCACTCCTTCAGAGAGTATTTTTTTCCTGATATCCAACCTGAAACCAAGGGCAGTGTAAAAGAGCTCCGGGTTTGTTTTCCAGGAGATGAGGATGACGAGGCTCCCATGATAACTGGATTTTCAGATGATGTCCCCATGGTCATCGCATGAAGGGCGTTTCTGACTGTAAAAACCAAATGGTGTAAATATTTTATTTGATAAAAATAGTTGATGGTTTATTTTAAAAATGCACTTTGAGTTGCAATACGTTATTTTTCTATGGGCCAAAAAATTTAAGAAACACTTTGTAGTAATCAACTGTGAATTGCAAACTAGTTTGGTTTAGTAACAAATTGCTTTGATTTAACATTGATTTAGTCTTACAAGGCTATGCTTGCTGGGCATGCTTTTAAGTCTGTGAGATATTTTCTGTTGACTAAATTGGCTACTCAGTTTATTTTTCTAAGACAAGAATAAATTTATTTTAAAATAAATTCAGGAGATTATATATGTAGAGAGAGAGAAGCAATGCAGTCCCTGAAGGTTTTGCTTTTACTTAAAGAAAAAAAAAAACAAACCACAAATACTTCGGACTTTGTTTTATATGAAGTAATTTTTGTTGTGTTAATTTATTGGGACATCTGCTCGAGAGCAGATTTCTGCAGCCGTCAGACGTTGTACACATTGTTGTGTAGAACATGTGCCACTTTATCTTGCGAGGCAGTAGTATCTTGGCATCCCCACCATTCTTCTTGCCATGAGATGAGTTTCCCATATTCTTCCCCTCGTTCATAGGCAGTCTCTCAGCAGTTGCCGACCTGCTGGCCGTGATGTAACCAGTCTGTAATTCACGTCAGCAATGTCAGTGTGAGAAATTGCCACCACCTTAGCACTTCGTTCCCAGGAAAGCTTTCCCCGTGTTGCAGCTCGAGGTGTGAAGATGTTGCAGGGATGGGAGGGGACCTCCACCAGCTCTGCAGTCACAGAGCTGCAGGTACCACGCATCTCCACCCATCCCACAGCAGGCTTCGCTTTCCTTCATCATCGTTTCCTACGAGTAGCTGCGGTTGCATCTTCTGCTTCTGAATGACATATCTATAATATATCCCTATCACTCATCATGCCACACGTGCTATAGACATAATACTGGCTACAGAGCAGTAGAAATGTCTCTTTCCCCTCATTGAGGTTATTGTTTTGGTGAATCTCCCCTCCAGTCCCACTACTTGCCAACCCAAGAGCGTGATACGAGTGGGTGCCCGCAGCTCACGCTCGGCCATACTCTATATATGCAAAGCCCAGGAGCTCCGTGCCGGTGCAAATAGAGCACGCTGTCTTGTCATACTGGTTCCTTGGTTTAAACCAAAAGTATTTTTGCTGTGTAAATTGCAGTCTTCCTACAGATGAAACAAGAGAGGCCAACTATGTTTTGATACGCAACCGACCCATTTAATTTCACTTACAGAAGATGTATAAAGCATTGAGGTTCTGTAGGGTTTGATACGCTATAGAAATACTGACTCTATTTTTAATTACTGGTGTTCTCATTCCCGGTGACAGATTTCCCCCCTAGAGTTGGGACCAAACCACAACCAGATTTTAGGAGCAGCAGCGAGCTGGCCAGGTTGCAATACTTGTACCATGTTTGAGGGTCAGGCACTGTTCTTGGGCCAAAATCTTGAGTAGTTCAACCCAGCATGTATATCTCAAATTGTCTGAAGTGGCAGCTGTAGGGAGAGCAGACCCTGACCCAGAGGCGGAATGATCCTATAGATACAAATCGGGTTTATCATGTTTCTGCAGGGATGGGGGGAGGCTGAAAGCAGAGTTAAAAGCGTTGCATCCCTTCCTCGTTAAGCAAATATTAATTCTGGCGCAGGTATCCGAGAACTACAGTGTGGTATCCCAGAAGGTGGTACCCTCAGAGAGTGAGTAATGGGTAAATTCTGCTGCTCTGCTCCCCCGGGGAAAACTCTGCTCGAGGGAGGGCTGCAGAAGGCGGATGCTGAAGGGGAACCTTGTAGCCACTTTGCATTCTGCAGCAATCCCTCGGCTGGATGCTTTCAGCTGGGGATGGGTCACCTCTGGCCACAATGAAAGGCTCCTTTGTGCTGCGGTGCTGCGAGCGCTGCCAGGAGGCGGTCTGCTGGAATACCATATTCCACAAGTGTCCCCAGTGCAATGCAGTGAGAGCCTGTGCACTGCAGCCCTTGCCTTTGTGCAGAGCTCCTGCACCTCTGATCACCGCAATGCAATGCCCAGGCACTCCCTCACAGTGCAAAAATCCCCGCTGTGCTCTCAGCAAAGCGACTTTACAGGGCTAGTGTATTTTATATATAAATAGAGAAGTCTAAGCTCCAGGCAGGGAATGGGCACGATAGATGATGCAGTTCTGAGTAAATTGTATATTTTTATGAACTTTTGAAGCACGGAATCTTGTTCACAGAGATGTATATGGGGCGGGAGGGCTCTGGTGTACATACGGTACATGGATGCGGATGCCTGTTTTGTTCCTTTTTTTGGTTTCTTTTTAATTATTTTTTTTTTTCAGTACTTTGATGCAATGGGACGTGAATCCTTTCCCTTTTGGGAGGTGGCCTGGGTTGACCTGATGGGAACCCAGAGAAGTGTTGGGATCCGTAAGGAGGAAAAGGGTGTGGGAGACACAGGGGGCGGGGGGGACTTCTGGTACCTGTGTTTGAGCCCACTGAAGGTGCTGGCTGGTGTTCTTAAGTCCATTTGAACAACAAAGTGAGGCTGTAAAGGTCCTTCGTGTTCTCAGGTCAGAGCAGAGGTCACAAAATGTGAAATCTTTTTGTAGAGGCAGACTTCAGCAATTCACAGGCGGAAAGGTAAAACTCCGTTCAGGAAAGACCCAAATGGCATTTCCCAAAACGGCTTTCAATCTCCTTCAAATGGACTTCAGAACAGACAGGGTGCCATGGAGTTATTTACTCTGGGGTCCTGAGAACTCCTGGTACAGCCCTAACAGTGACAGCCTTGGGGTGGGCTCCAAGCACCCTGGTGAAGTCTGTAGTAGAGTCCACTTCTAATCGGGTTCCCTGAGTGATGTTTAATACTGTACTGTTTGAGTTGCTACTCTGTGTCTCTTTTCTTTTTTTTTTTCCTTCCATTCACTGATTTCTGCTGTGTTATTATTGCACAATTTTGAAGGAATTTTTTGTCTGTTTTTTTTTTTTTTCTTCCCCCCTCCCCCCGACTTAATAATAAAAACAGACTGGGTAAATAAAACAGCTCCTGGTTTCCAAAATCATTACTGAACCTTTCATGCAATAAAAGGCAAAGCATTCCTCTGAATGCATCCCGTTCCCATGCTGCACAAGATGCCACTGCTTTCCCATTGCTGTTGGCAAGCACACCTGACACCCCGGCAGCTACAGGCAAAGCAGAGTTACGACTCACAGAGAGGTAATGAGCAGGCAGCAGTCTGTTCACACATACCTCATGCTTTAACCTACATCATTAGAAAGGCAACATGTGAGCATGGTGGACGTCGCTGAGGCACGCAAGCATCTTAAGTGTTGCACTTCATTAATGTTTAGCTTAAGGCAGCATTAACAAACAGCCGTTCCTTCCTCCCCCGTTGCTTCCTTCCTCGTGAATGAAGCTGACTTTTCCCTGTTCTGAAACAGATCGCTCCCCCTGGAGGTACGAGAAGTGACACCTCGTTCCCATGCACACGCTTCTCTCTCCAAGGCAGCCCGGTGCATGGTCAGGGCAGAGACGTCTCCAGCTAGCACCCTGATGGAGCTGTGGGTGTCCCTGTTCTTTGCAGGGGGGTTGGACAGATGGCCTTTAAAGGTCCTTTCCAACTCAAACGATTCTATACTGCTGTGACTGCAGAAGCCCTTCCCAGTGGGTGTTAAGGGTTTCACCAAATAGATGCACTCTGATGTTGAGTGAGTGCAGCTGAAGGTCTGGCTCACTGCTCCTCTTTTGAGTAACCAACCCAAGTTCCTCGTGCCAGACTCCAGAACGGTTATGTTTAGCCTTTCTCAGCAGGAAAGATGAAATAACTGAGGATATTTTGCAGCAGAACTCAAGCTGGAATTTAGGATGGGGAGCCAAGAGCTCCTAGATAGCCCAGCCCCTCCTTTAAGGAGGGAAGGGATGGTCTGTGGGAAGGAAAGAGCTGTGCTAACCATCCGTGCTAACCATCACTGCCATGCCACGAGCCCCTCAACCTGCCAAGTGTGGGACATGAGAAAAACGGCAGCCCAGGCTCCTCCAGTGCACGTTTGTTTCTTCCCTGTGAATTATCAGCACTCAGGAGCCCATATCCTCCAGATCCTCATGGCTGAGCTCACCCGGTGCCTGGAAGCATCACCCTGCCCAGGTCCTGACTTCCTATTTGGTGTGAGCACCTGCCTGGGGCTGGCTGGAACTCATCCCACTGTTTCCCAGATGGAGGATGGTGACAACTAGACAGCCATGTGGGGAGGAAGGCCAGGAGGAAGGCAAGTGAATGGGGAGTGGGGCTGTGAGCTGAGTGGCAGTTAAATAAGCACACCCTGAAGCCTGCTGCCACCTGACGCCATCTGTGCAGGAAGGGAATGTGTTTTAGGGATGGAGAGTCAGAGGCAAAGGTGGACAAAGTGTGGCATTCCCATCACCCAACCTCACAGCTCCAGGAGCCAAGGAGAATATTGACTTTCCCTGGATCTCTCTGTTGCTCGTGGAGGGAAGCAGACACCCTCTGAGAAAGAATTCACAACCTGATCCAGCTGCACTTAACATTTTTTCAGTGCATTTTCATTCCCATCTCACTGTGAGAACGGTTTCTTGAGCACTTTGCACCACCCCAACCCTGAGATCCCAGACAGGAGAAGGAGCTGGGGCTCCTCCTGGCCTCCCTCACAACACATCCAGGCCGAGAGGGTCCCCCTGTCCCTCCTGCGCCCAGGCAGAGGGTGGCACTGCAATGATGCTCTCAGCAAGGCTACCCTGACAACCCCAAGCATACTCCCTGGCTCTGTGAATCCCACAGCTTCCCTTTCCCCTATGGTGGTGAGCTCCCTCAGAAAGCCAGGAACAGGAGCCCAGAGGCCAATTCCCAGCTGTTTGTTTTGTCACAAGAGCAGCATTATTTTTAATCCAGTTCCACTTCGCAGCAGCTACATGCAGCTCCTAGCTAACATGCTGATGTACCCAGGAAATGACCGCGGCGGGCTCTGAGCTCCTCAAGACAATGGTGTGCTTGGCTCCTTCCTCTGGATCAGCACCATCTCCAATGTACTTTTCCTCCTAAACTTATTTAACCTCGCAACCAAGAGCCGCAGCGCTGGTGAGCTATTTGTTTCGAGACCGCATCTCCTGGGAGAATAGGCACAAAGAACAGAAGGCAGCCCAGAGAGATGGAAGAGAGAATATTGAGAAAGGGATTCGAACGCATTGCCCTTGGAGACCGTGCCAGCGACCTGCTAGAGCCTGGCCATCATAAACAAACAGGCTCCCTTTATTGTCTTGCCAGGCCGGCGAGCACCGTAATGCTTGAGCTGGCTCCAGCACGTGGGTCTGCCACCAGCACCCGCCTCTGTGCTGAACTCTGAGGCAAAACGGATGCTGGCCACCGTGTGCCCGCGGTCTTCTGATTCGACTGAGGTTGGGGAGAGCTTTGTTAGCGTTCCCGTAGTGCAGAGCCAAAATCCCGGGTGAGGGGTGGCAGCGCCGAGCGAGCGGGGCTGAGACCTGCGACCACGCGAGCATCGCGCTGGGGGTTTGTGGCATCCCGTCCCAAAGCTCCGCGTTGCTTTGAGCACCCGGGGCTGGGGGCACAGCTGGGGGCAGCTCCCAGCCTCCAGGGCCCATCCTTCATCTTTAACCTGTTCCGCAGCCTCAGTCTCAAGCTCTCTGCAGCTCCCGCTGCCTCCCACGTGCAGTAGATGGCAGCAGAAGCTTTAAGCACCGGCCACCAAACTCACCGCCATTCCTCCCCCCACGTTTTTTTTTTTTTTTTCTTTTTTCCTTTTTTTAAATTTTTTTTTTTTTTTTTTTAACTTTTGGTGGCCTCAAAAATTATTAGTTCCAGATGAGCTCCTGCCATTGTAATAGTCCATTTAACCCGATGTACTCTGCGCAGAGTCAGTGCGAGTTCAACTGCAGCTCTCTCGCATGTAAACCACGCAACGGAGACAGATTTCTGCACAGCTTTGGGCTCTCCTGGTGGAAACACAGAAGGTTAAAGCTGGTGTCCACGGTCTGCTGCGGGCCACGCTGGCACGCTGTGCAGAGAGCAGAGCCGAGCTCCCAGGTCTGAGCTCAGGGAACCTCAGCTCTGTGCCTCCCTTTGAAGATTAGCGCTAATAAGCCAAACCAGAGGGTATTTGGTTTTATAAGGAAGGAACGTTTCAAGTCACGTACGCCGTTATTGTTGGACACAAAACATGCCCTGTCTCTGCCCATGGTGACTCTGGTAACCGCTCCACGCTTGTCTTTTGTTGGGATTACCTTTATTTTTGTACTGTATTAAATTCACCTCCCTCCACCCGTTAAAATTGCTGATGTTTCCCATGGCTAAGAGATAACGCGTGTATAGTTATGAAACCTGCTTGTGCTACTTTACCATCGTATTCAAATCGTGTTCCTTATGTGGGTGACGTATTCAGGAACGATAATGGCAGCTACCAGATTTCTCTCCCACTGGAACAATAAGAAGACAGCGATAGCAAAATGCACGCAAAATTTCACGCTGTTTGCTTTTTTAACTCACTGTACACACAGCCTTTAACCTGAGGAGCTCCAGCACTCTGAGCGCTTCCATTAAGCCCAACCGCTGCCATGCTGGGGACTACATTTAGTGCTGTTCTGTTGATTCCTTCTAGATGGATGGGCTTGGGGACCAAGCTGCATGCACTGAACTCCCCTCTCCCCACTCAGGATCATTCACAAAAGCTCTTCCATGCAACCTTCCCAAGAACAGCTAGAAAACAGACATGCTTAAACCCCAAGTCTTCAGAGAAATGCAGCCTCCACTGAAGGCTGAGATTTTATGAGCTCCCAGCAAAATGTCCAAGCAGGTTCCACTCCATCATGAAATCGTGGAACCATTAAGCTTGGAGAAGAACTCTCAGATCTTCAAGCCCAAGCCTAACCCATCCTACCATGCCCACTGACCATGTCCTTCAGTACCACATCCCCACGGCTCTGGAACACATTCAGGGACAGTGACCACCCCACCTCCCTGGGCAGCTGTGCCAGTACCTCGACACTCTTCTGGATAAGAAATTATTTCTATTAACCAGTGTGAACCTCCCCAGGCTAATGACTGCCTATGGAAACCTCTGCTCCTGCCATGTTGATCAGCATGACCTTAAACAACATCCTATGGTTTTGTTGGCCAATATGCAATGGATTAAACCCAAAACCCACACCTAGGTGAGCCCTCGCTACGGGCAGCCAGACACCATCACAAATTCAATCATATCAGGCTCCAAAGCTGCTCTTTCACTGCAGAGCTGGACAGAAGCAAGCCATGGCTTTGGGCTCATAAAGCCCCAGTTTCCCATGGTATTCCCTCCCAGAGGAACTAAAGGGAACCCACATGCACTGCAGAAGCAACAGGATAAATGAGAGGGTGACACCACCCAACTGTTCCCTGGGTGCTCACTTCTCTCAGCTCTCCCCTCACACCCAACCCACTGTGGGCACCCCTTCCTTGATGGCCTTGGGAACGGGCTGGTGACCAGCTCCAGCTGAGGTATGAATAGGTGCTGAAGCAATTCAGCTTTTCCCAACATTGTTTCAGCTTTGGTTGCTTATCAGCTTTCCATCTCTCCTTCTTCCTTGTTCTGTCCCCCTCTCCTGTGCAGGCTCCTTTGTTCCTGTGTTTACAGTAGCATCGATTTACTGTCAGAGAGCGGCGTGGCCTTGGAGTAAAAAAAATGCTGCTTCTCTTCTGAGAGGTTGGGGATGGGGACGTGGCCCCACACAGAGCTGTGCCTGCCCTCCTGCCAACCACACGGGCTGTGGTGGGGACAAATCTGTGCAGCCCATAGCAGCCCTTGGGCTCTGGGTGATGGACACAGGTGTGGCTGTGCGCTCACAGGGAGGGAAACTGAGGCACACAGAGATGAAACACAAGGAAGCGAGCAGTGACAGAGAAACCCAGCTTTTCTTATGGCCGAAGCATGGCCTTTGGCTTCTCTTTCCACCAGCCAATACCTTGAGGCTTTGGCCTTGTTTTCCTATTACAGCCTGACAACATTTCCTACCTACACCGAAACTACAGCACGTGTTACATTTGGCGGTGAGAGCTGTTTGTCCTTGATCCCTTCCAACACCACAGTGACTGCTTTTGGACTCAGAGCATCAGGCATGCTGGAGCTGGGCATGGGACAGCCCTGTGAGTGGTTTTGTGGTTGCTGCAGCCCACATTCTTATTCTGGTTCCAGTTTCCTATTGCCCCCTCTTTCCCCAGCTCCGTTGCTTTCACATGCTTTTGTTCTGCTCTCCTGTGAAAGGAGGGGTTTGAAGAGGTGACAGGTCTGTAAATATATAGCATTGTCTGCAGCAGGAAAGAAAAAAAAAGTGTAGAAAGGCAGAAAGAGTGATGGATATACCCTTCCCTCCCCACACTTGGGACAGATGAAGAAAGATGGCAGATAATTGCTTTTTATTGTGCCCTGGGTTCACCTTAAGATGAAGAAAGCGATAAGATTTCAATTAATGTCATTTAAGATTCCCTGCAAGCTGTCCCGTTCCTTTCTTGGCTTCTTTCCTTCCCCAAAGTGGAGGTGCTCAATGCTGCCTTTGTACCTCAGGGACCTCCCCATACAGCCACGTCCTCACCTGGCAAGCACCGCCAAGGCAGAGCAATGCTAATCCAGACCAGATGACAACCCCCAGCCCCTCTCTCGATTTATTATAGGGCAGGGTAGATAACATCCTTCACTGTACAGAGCAGGGATCGTTTTCCAGCTTGCCCAGGAATGAGTCGAGAAGTTTCCTAATCAGCTTCACCCACTGCAATACCCATAGATAGGAAGCACCAGGTCTGGGTTTTGGTGCAGGATGCATTGCACAGAGCCTGGGTGCTCCTCTGGGGAACTGCACCCCATTCCTTGCAAGGACAGAGCACGGAGGGCTGAGGAGCATGGAACTGGCTCCTTGATGAGTAATACATGTACCCTGGAGAAGAGTGAAATATTGCTTACACGTAAAATAAAATAATCAGGGAAAGGGAAAAAAAAGGGAAGGGGAAGTGGAAAGGGAAACAGAGAGGGAAAGGGGAAAGGAAAAGGAAAGGGAAAGTGGAAAGGGAAAGAGAGAGGGAAAGGGAGAGGGAGAGGGAAAGGTAATAGAAAAGCGAAAGAGAAAGGAAAAAGAAAAGGGAAAGGAAAAAGAAAATATGGAAAATAAGGAGAAAGAAAAGGGAAATGGAAAGGGAAATAAAAAAGGGAAAAAAGGAAAAGAAGGAGAAAGAACAAAGGAAAAGAGGAAAAAAAGCCAACAATCAAAGCTACCTGTGAGATTCTGTGTAGTAGAAACACCGTAATTTGGATCTTATCTCAATCTTATCTAATCACCACGATACTCCAGAACCAGACCCAAAGTCTTGATGTTATCAACTCTGGTCACTTCATTTTCACAATGCGTCCTCATTCAGAACATCTTTCTTTCTTTCTTACTGTGCCTTTTCTGGGGACAAAGTTTGACATTAAGAATGGCTCCTGGGTTTCACAGACTGAGTAATTCAAGTAAACGATCTATTTTTTAATTCATTTTTTTTTTTCTGCTAGTGAAGAAAACACCCCGCCAAGCAGCACAAATAGCTGAAATTCTTGCTTTCCCCCCACAGATACACTAATGTTTATTGTTCCCCAGAGCATCCATTCTTGCTCCTCTGCTATATATACCCGCGTGACGTTCCCATATGTTCCTTCACTCAGCTCCCTGGTAACGCAGAGCCCTGCTGGGATCAGGGCAGGGAGAAGAGGTGAGGATTTGGCACGAGGATGTGACACTGATGCCACCACACCACCAATCTGGCCTTCATTTCCCTATGGCCATCACATTATGTGAGGTGGTTGCGAGGGGAAAAGGAGGAGAGGGGACTGTATGGTCACAAGCTTTAAACACATGAAGCCTTGCCAGACTCAATGCGACTTTCATTTTGGATGTTTTGAACCCTAACAGATGTCTTTGGAGTCTAATCCATTGCCTTTCCTTTTCTTTATGAGACACTTGCTCAGCTCTACCACGCATCGAGTGGTACATACAGAGCTTCCAACAGGGATGCTCCCTGCAGCACCTGGGCTGAGACATTGTTGGTGCTGACTGGAGAAGAAAACACCGTCTTCAAGGGCTTAAAAAGTCATTTTTCTACTCCCACATCAATAGCCAAGCATTGCATCTACCTGATCTGCAACAGCAAGCAAAGCACAAGCAGTGACATGGAAAGTGCAACCTGGCCACACACCATGCAGGAGATGCCCAAACAGGCAACAGCACAGGGCTCAGAACTTAGGACTTACGGTGTGCTCTTGCCTTCAAAATCCTTCACCTCAACATCTAATAGGATTTTTTTTTTTTCTCCTCATTATGAGAAGTTTTTCAAGACAGGAAAACCATTTCCTGTCCAGACCAGACACCGACTTCCTGAATGCTTTCAAGCAGATCATGTAATCTTATGCCCCTGTTTGTAAAATGAAGATGATCGACTGCTTTTGTCTGTCTTGTCCACTTAAACTTCCATGCTGTGGTCCTTAACACACGCACGTGGCCAGGCATAACTGTGCCCTGATCTCATATAGCACTGCGGCAGTGCTCATAAATAATGAGAGAGTTACGAAAGTAGGATTTACAGTAATGCGTCAGAGCAGGGAATGACAAAATTGCATGGGTTTACTCTAGGTTTACATCAGAATAAACAAGCCCAGACTTTTGCCCTAATTCTGCAGCAAGGCTTTGGCTCGTGCACCCGCATTCCTTCTTCTAACCCCTCTTCCCCCATCACTTGCACAGATATTAACTTATTTTTGAATGGTGAAATAGCATACAAACGTGTCCCAAGATGTTGGGGATGGATGGGGACATGGGCATGGGGGCAGTGGGGCAGTGCCGCCCCCATCTGCCTGTGCACAGCTATGGGACAGCCTTGGTGTGCAACATCCCCATTGAAAGCACCTTACATCTGCTGCAGGGAGAGTGGAGCTGCAGTGGTTAACCGAGTGCTTTGAGGGTGAGCTCTTGTTGCACAGAAATGTTAGGAAAAATTTGTATTTTGATTTTTTCCCTATTTGTTGGACACTGGACACAGATGCAAATGCTCCGAGGCCAGAATGGGCATTCCTGGGCTGGTGTAAATAAAAGGTCTGGCACTGCAGCTGGGGCCTGGATGGCAACTCAGCCATGGAAAGACATCATCAGTGGCACCCACCTCCCTGTGGGCCACGAATGGCCCCATGGCACTACCACAGAGGTGACCATGGAGGGGTCTGCACGCTACCGCAGAGCTTTGTGTTGATACAATGGGACACAGAGTCTGAGATGATGCTCTGGGTGGTGGATGTAGACAACATCCACCAAAAAAAAATCACAGGAAATCGTTTCTACTTGCTCCATTTCTGCGGGCAAAAGGTAATCAAACCCTTATATAACCTGTGCTGGGCAAGTGAGAAGCAGAACTCCCTGCTCCGAGTGCCAACCTGAACAGACGGCACCGTGCTGCTAATTGCTCCGACCCACGGCCGAGCCATTAGGGCAGCATCATCCGCCTGCACTGGGGAAGGTTTGGGGTTTAATTGCACCCGTGCAGCACTCTGCACCACCGTTTGCTCCGACACTGCAAACACATTAATTGTCCCAACCAGCAGCTCCTCTGCTTCTCATTTCTATGCTGACTGCTCCGTGCTGATTTGCTGCCCGACAAACCCTCGGCAGCCAATGGGCCACAGCTTTGCCGTTCACGTCCTAGCAACAAGGCCTGTTCCAATCTCACTCCAGCAAACTGACACCTGAAAAATGACATCATGAAGAGCAGGGCGGCAGCGGGGCCAGGGCGCTTTTTTCAGCTGTCTGCTGCAGAGTTCATTTGAGGTGTTCCAGTCTCGATCCTTAAAGCTACACCACGCAACAAAACGCCGCCTGCACTTTTCCCCTTTTTTTTTTCCCCGGCCTCAGATATGGGTTAATGCATCCCATCTCCACCCTCTCCCTTCCAACTGTAGGACAAACCCCAAACTGCTGCCGTGTGAGCTGCTCCCTTTGCCATCTCCATACGACCATTGGGAACCGCATATTTCCGCCCCATGTCCGATCCCACCCGGGGAGGTGCAGCACTGGGAGATCCCAGCGGCACGCCGAGGTTGTGATCCATCCCTGAAAGGGTTCAGCAGTGCCACACACCGCTCCTCCACGCAGAGATCAAAACCTTTTGCTTGCTTCCTTGCTATCATTTTTAATTAACGAAGGCAGAAACGCCTGCAGACACGGAACCGGGGAGCGAACGCCCTCCCTGTCTCCGTACTGTATTTTCTTTGGGGGGGGGGGGGGGGGGGTATAAAAAAACCACAAGGAAAAAAAGTCCTGCTCAGCAAAGGTTGCCATCAGAGCAGCTCCAGGTGATGAGAGGCTGCGGTTCTTAATTTTCAGGGCAATGTGGGGTGTGGGGATGAGGGGGTTACAGCTCAGAACCGGTCTGCAGTTCATGTAAAATATTTTAGCGCACCGGAAAATAGACAGCAGAGAAAATCCCATTCCAGATGATTCAAAGGCACAAAGACAATGGAAGAAAAGGACTAAGTTCAGCTCATTTAAATGTTGTTAACTGTTCATTCCCATAGCGAGACGGCTCCTCCTGCAAACGAGAGAACAAACCCTTGGACATTTTTTTTTTATTAGCGCCATGCCAGAACTGAAGTGAACCCAAATAATCTTAATCACTGAATGGTACTTGCTGTTTTATGGCTTTTTAAAGAAAGAGGGAGAAGAAAAAGAAGCAAAGCCGCAGATAATGCGACGCTGGCACAAAGAGGGGCTGGAAGTCACTGCAATGTGCTCCCAGCCCTCTTGGAGGTCTCGAACACTGCTGGAGAGGAGCAGAATGGGAAACGAACCCACCCAACCTTCAGGGAGCAAAGTTTCGTTGACTGCTCACTGGTGAGAGCTGCAGTGGGGTGTCTGCACCTCCAGCTGCAGGCTGCAGGGGTGTCAACCACCGCGTTTATTTCTTTTCCTGGGTGTTTATACAAACAGCATCCTCACAAGGCAGCAAATAGTTGCAGCGGAGCCCCGGTGCTGGCTGCATTTCTGGCTCTTGAGAGCAATGGGTGCTGGCAGGCTGCCCGTGTTCCTTGGGGCCTGCTGAGCTATATAAGGCGAGGGGAGGAAGGAGAAGGGGCACCAGGGGGAGAAGCACTGCACACATAAACATGAGCAGGGAAAGGGAAAAGCTCATCTAAACGCCATTTGTCATAGGCAGTGTGAATTGGGGCAGCGGCTGCCCGTGCTGTTTTTCCACCATCAGCAGCAATGCAGTGTGGAACTACATGCCAGGTAAAGCCAGTAGCCTAAAGAGCAAACCCTGTGGTTTGCCATACCCAGCCCTCACACCTCCTGTTTCATCTCTAGGAGGAATCCCTGGGTCTCAGGGATGGGATGGGACTTCTGCTTCTGTTCCCTTTCCCTACTGGGAGCAACACTGGAAGCAAGGAACACACTCTTGGTTGTATTCTCCCTGAAATGCCACTAAGATTCATCCCCCTGCCCATGCAGGCTACAGCACAGGTCAGGGCTCTGCCTCTTTGTTAAGGACCTGACCATCTCAGTTACTTTTCTACTGTCTACCACTCCCTGGTAAAATGGGAATGCACTGGATACTGCAAATCACCAGGCTCCCGAAGGAGTTGCTGTCATTAATATCTCCATATATCACGGGCAAAACATTTGTTTTTGTCGTTAGAAGAGGCTGAAACACAACATCCCTGAGTGCCCAACAGTTTTCGCTCTGATGCAAAGCGTGCCGGGGGAAGCAGCACAGCATTCAGTGCTTTTCAATGGAGTTTGGAACAGGCCCCTCATGCAATATGCATTTAGTCATACAGTGCTCACAGAAAAGGATCCTGAATGAGACAAAATATCTAATCAAGTGCATTTACCCCGTGCTTCAGTCACCCACCTGCACCAGGATTATATTTGATAGCATGCAAACTGTACCAGAGTTTTCTCTATAGCATCAATCACGACATTATGCTGCCGCATTCTGCATTGGTTAGGGAAGCAATTTATAATTTGAGATGACTTCAAGTTAGGAAGCAACTGATTACAGAACAAGAACTTTATAACTCCATGGAATTACAAACCCACGACTTGAGTGAATCATGTGCAAAATTAAATTGGGCATCATTAAGATGGCTGCCGTATCCCACTCTGGGTGTAGTAAAATGAGCGAACAAGAGTTGTGGTGGATCTTTATGAATGGAAATGTCACCCGAAGTGCATCTGCAGTCCTGCTGCTTGCCAGCAGAAAGGTGCTATTTAAAAACCTCACAACGCTGCCGTCCTACGGGGGTGGTCTCGTTTTATGAAGATGAAACATAGATCTGAAAGCAGGACTGGGGGGATCTGGGAGAGCTGCTGGCTGATGGTGGGCTGGGTGGAAATTCCACTCCTGCTGCTAAAAGCTGCTGGGTTTGGGGCATCAGACCCCAACAGTCGTCGTGCTCCTTACCCTTGTCAAGGCTCACATGTCCAACCTTCTGGCTTGCCCAAGCCCACACTGAAGAGGAATTATCTTGGGCCTCATATATGTTGGCTGCTCCGAAAGTAATGCATGCTTATTTCCATGGAAACTACTGTAAGTACAATGAGCATAGTAACACTGTTTGATAGAGCAAGTTCTCAGCTACAAAACGCTGTTTTTCAGCACAGTCACCACCATTAGCTCTGCACTTTCACCAGCAATGAACAAGAGCCTGCATGCGGGGCTCATAACAGCCTGCACCAGAGGAGGTTACCCACTGTGACTGTCACCACTGCTGAAATGCACCACCGTGCTCACATCCACTGTTTGGTCACCATCAAGTTCAGCAAACATCGATGGATGCCAGTCAGAAAGAGTTGTTCACAAACATCCATACTGCCATAAGGCATCGCCACGATCAAGGCTGAGTTCAGTCGATGCCTTAAAATGCATAAAATTATTCTCCATAACTTGAGCTATTGCTGCACAGTGCCCCATGTACTGGTGACCTGCAGGCCGTGGGTTGGATATGCCTGTGTCAATGCTTTTCATAACGACCTTAAGGAGATTACGTTCATTAAACGTGTGGACAACACAGAGACCCTCAGTGTACCGAAGGGCACAATTAGCCTTCAAAATGATCTGGGAAAACTGAGATCATCTGAAATGCCCTGGTGAAATCCAGCAGGGATGTGAGGACACGATGTCGGACACGAACACTGGGAGGTGTGATGACCTCCCCACGTGATCCATGGAAATCAGGGCAATTCCCATCTCACAGGTGCTCCAATACTCATCTCTGAGCCTGTCAGCACTCCATAGAGTACCATTTCTGTTCCTGCTCTACCACCAACCCCACGGGCAGAGCAGATTTTCGCATGGAATCTTTCCTCCAGCATGCTCAGGCACCACGCTGGATTTGTGCATCATGGACAAACCTCTTCAGGGCTGCTGCTTCCAGGAGGCATGAAGTGATCGACTCCCTTTATTACTAAAGAAAAGCCGCTCTGCCCCGATCTTAGGCCTTTACGTGGTTGGGTACTGCAGGCATAAAGCAAAAAAAAAAAAAAAAAGGCAAATTCCTGATAAACACAGCTGGGTATCCAAGGACTGAGCTCCCATTTCCCTATCCCACAAGCACTTTAATGGCTTTGGGGGCCAAATTAATGTGAGATCTGTTTTTTCTCAAGGCATCACCATCACCTCAGAAGTGAAATACCGGGAGGAGATCATAAACGTGTCCTTGAGGTGTAAAGGAAAGGCAATGAAAAAATATGAGCGCAAATAAAAACACTGGCTGAGGCTGCACACCCTGAATATTAATATTTTTCCAAAATACTGCCTTCCCTTTCAGCTTAAGGGTATATTGCTTTATGGATAACTCTTAACCTGACACTGACTGATAAAAGCAATCACGTCCTGGGGGTTATTCTCTTCCAGAGAAGCTTAAATAGCAATAATACTCATAAACAGGAGCCATCACCTGGGGGTGATGCTGCCCTGACTCTGGGCAGGGTGGAAAAAGTCATAGAGCATAGAGTCACTAAGACTGGACAAGACCACTGCCATCATCAAGTCCATCCCCACCCCATTCCCACCATGCCACTAAACCCCATGGAATGCTCTTCCAAACCACCACGTGGGTCGGTATAAATGGAGGGAGCTGGGCGAGCTCTGCAGCTCCATATGCAAAAGGAGCAGAGTGAAAGTGCTGTAACTTTTGCTTTTTTTTTTTTGCTTTCTTTCTTTTTCTCCTTTCTCACAGCCTGAAAAAAGCCCGGCCTAGCTGCTTGTGCCAAGCCTGCCTCGAGTTTCTGTGTCCCCCCACTATTCATCCGTGATTACATGCCCCCCGAACACCTGCGAGAGCAGCTCATAAAGCACGCATTCATGGGGCCTGGCAGCACCAGCATGGGAACTGCAGGCTACAGGGCGACAGTCATTGTATCTCCAGATAAAAACATTCTCTGAGCAAGGCATCTGAAAATAGAAGCTGGCTGCAATTTCAGTTCGGCACCACAGGGTATTTAAAAAAAAAAAAATAATAATAATAAAGAAAAAGGGGTCCTTCACCTCGGTCCCTTTTAAAGTCACTTGAGAGCATGGTGCAGTGCTGCCGGAGCCCTGGTACAGCAGCAAACCCCGCTTGGGGCAGAGGAAAGCTCCTGGCTGCAAGGTGAATGGAAGAGGTGATGCCTGCAGCCGACCCAGTGGAAACAGCAAAAATAAAACTACTGCTACTACTAATAAAAAGCATGCACAGCAATTTGATAACTGCCTCTGCAAGAGGTAGGAATACCGACAATAAAGCATGGGGAACTGACCTAGAACAGCCAGGTAGGTGCACGGTGGTGATGCAGGCACAGCAGGATGCATGCTGGCAGAGATCTGCAACAGATGCACAGGGCTTGGCCACCAGTGCATGCTGCTGGGCAACGCCACCACTCTATGCTCAGCGTGGGTGGATTTCTCTGCCATGCTCTGGAGTACCAGGGGCACATCCATTGCTTAAAGCAGGATGCAGCAGTGCAATGTGTGAGGAAGATGGCTGAATAAACACCTTCTGGGTGGAGTGCTTGGGTTATCTGATTGCTTAATTATAATTAGGTAAGGTAAAATCCCAAAGCTGCCATGGTTGTGGGGCTGAGCTATGCACACCCAGCGCCACATCCCTTGTGGCCCCCCCCTCCCACCCCAGGGATGTCACCTGTGCAAAACTCAGTGCCACATCCCAGACAGAGGCAGCCTAGCTGCCGCTGCACGCTGCGTCCCAGCCTGAGGATGGCTATTTTAAGGCCTGTGACTCCTGAGAATGCATTAAACACATCTGCATTTTTCCAAATCTGCTCACGGATTCACTCGATGCTGACTGCCCAGGCTGGGGTTCACCTCATCTAATTTTTATTCACCTAAAAAATGCAGCATCTGGTGTGAAGCAGCTATTACACTCCCTCTCGAGTCAATGCAGAGGCATGGCGAAAACCAGAGGGTTGTTTTTCCCATCTAGGAGCTCCTAGCCATAGGATACAAGCAGAAAACTGCAGTACACCACAGATCAGCACCATAGCAGCTGAACTTGAAGCTCAGGCTGAGCACTGACACTGCTCTAGCACAGCCCTGAGGAACTGGCACCACCACGACTCTGGGAAGGGCTGAGCCATGCCATGCTGTCCCAGGTCACTATTTCATCCCAGAGGAGGAGGAACCAGGAGGCAGATATCGCCATGATCAGTACATAGAATCATAAACTCATTAAGGTTGGAAAAGAATACTGAGATCATCCGGTCCAACCACCAACCCATCCCCACCATGCCCACTAACCACATCCCCCAGTGCCACATCTACCCTTCTTTCCAGCACCTCCAGGGTCATTACATCTTATAGCCCGATCCGTCACCAAATTCTGCCATTCCAATTTGCTTGCGATTCAAGAAAGTGGAGAAAATAACATCTTCTTTCAAAGAAAGGAGAGGAAAAAAAAAGAAAGGAGAGGAAAATATGCAGCAAACTCTCCTGTGTGTGTTTTTGACTTAGCAATATCTGTAGCCAATTTTCCCAAGAGACACAAACAAACACATGCCGAACCGGAATATCAATGAGGTCTTTTTTAGAGCAGGCACATTAAAATGCAAAACAGGAGATAATGAGATAAAGCAGTGAGTTACAGGTTCCTAAATTCCAGATTTTTAAAGCCCAGGGAAGAGAAGCGGGTTACGTCTGGTGGAAGGCTTGGCTGTGGGGCAGCACCTCTGGCTCCTGGTGGCGAAGGAGCACAGGAATGAGGCTTAGGAAAGAGAGGCAGAGAGCAAGAGGGGTGTGGGGGGGACAGGTAGGGGTTGTGGGGGTCTGCAGGCAGCACGTGCTGAGGATGGGGACATGGAAAAATGCCATTTTGGTGGCATAGCTGCAGCCTGGGCTGAGGGGCAGAAAGGTGGTTTTGTTCCTCTGTCCCCAGTGAATGAAGCTGCCTTTTTCCCCTCCCCCCAACCCCCCCCCCCCCCAACTGCTCGTTCTCCAGCAGCCCCGTAGGTGACACTGTAAAATTCGGGGTCACTTTGAGGAGGTGACATTTTGGATCCCGGTGCCAAAAAGATCATGAAAGGAAAATTAAAAGAAGAATGAATGGGAGGAAATGGAGAGAGGGGGAAAGCGTAAGAAAGAGCCATTATTTAACCAGACCTGGCCAAGGGTAAAGGTTTTAATTCTTTCCAAGTGCCATATGTGGTTGCCTGTGGGGGAAAGGCAAAGCCATATTTATCTGACTGAACCAATAATTCATATCTGTTTCAGAAGCCGACTTTGGTGGATTGTAGATCTACAGCTGTTCCTAGTCTAGGTCCAGACTTTCCCGGTGGGAATCACTGTAGCAACACGTCTGACTTATAGGATTCATATGGAGGGGGATAGGAGACCCAGAACTGTAAATTCAAACCGTGTGTACATTACTTCTATGCATTCAATTCAAAAGCATTTAGGGCTTTTCAAAACAGCCCTTTCACTACAGGAAAACTCCCCCACACTCACAATTTAAAGGAAACAGATCTTTCATGTTTACCCTTCCTGTTTCTTGTAGGAGGTCTTGAAATAAAGGTAAGAATGCAAAGCCGGTTTATATTTTTCCAATAAAACGCAGAGCAGTGGCCCTGGTGTGAGGGTATGTGTGTGTGCATGGGGGGATGGGGGTGATGGGGGCAGCACAGCAGAGAAACAAAGAAATATTTTGCCTTCCCTCATTTTGCCAAACGCTCTCTCAACATCGCATTTCTTCTTCTGTTTGTTTTCCAGTGCACACCTCCCATGCAAGGCTCCAAAAGTGATTTTTGGTCTACAGAGCCTGTATGGGATTTACCTGGATGGGTTTCCTTTTTTTTTCTCCTTGGGGATACCCCACCAAAGCACTTTGCAGCTCATGGAGCAGTGCTGAGCCCAGCTACTGAACCACGTGGCATGGATCAACTCCAGCACCCACGCTGCAAAACCAGCCCTGCCCCTGGGGATGGGGTGAGCAATCGTTTCCCCCTTCCCTCCTAATGGATTGAGCCTTGTTTCCTACAACATAGCTGAGGACCCTGCATGGAAGGGGCAGGAGGAGCACAGCTGGCGCTGCCCTGCATTGCTGCATATCCTGTGCATTTCGTCTCCTTTCTGTTTGCTTTCTGTCTTCTTGCTTGTTTCATGTATTATGTATGATTGTCGTGTTAGGTCTCATCTCTCGCTATGCCAAAGGAAATAAAGGATTTTGAACTTGGAGTTATTATGTGCTCTCTGGGTGTTAGAAAATAATCACTGCTGAGCTGCTCATCAGGTCAGACTCCAACCTTACAGGAATCTCCCCTTGCTGCTCTTCCACCAGCCCGGGGTTTGGTCCTTCCTGCCCTCTTTGCTGAAGCACAGTGATCTCTCACCAGCTTCACAAAATACCAAATAAACATCAGATTGAAGAGGATGCTGCCAGCTCCAGAGATTTCACAACACGGATCAGACACCTTGCACATTGCAGAGGAACACCCGAGAGAAACTATTGCATCGGGTCCCCCTTCTGCTAACCACTTCATCTCCTGTGTTCTGCAGCAGATGGGACCAGTGTAGTCTGACTAAGTGCAGCAGCAAGGGCAGCATCTCCCCTGCTACTACAAAGGGCTCTGCTCCTGCTAAAGCAAAGCTGAATTTGGAGGCAGGCATCACTTTGCTGGCAGGTAAATAGGATGGGCACCTCCAGCAAAGCAAGAGGGTGAGGGCCAATATCTGCACAGTATGAGAGATAGCAGAATCATAGGAGCATTGGGGTTGGAAAAGACCTCTCAGATTCCCAAGTCCAACCCCATCCCACCATGCTCACTGACCATGTCCCAAAGTGCCACTTCCCCACTGTTCTGGAACTCCTCCAGAGATGGTGACACCACCACCTTCCTTGGCAGCTGTGCCACTGCGACACCACCCTTTTGGAGAAGAAATTCTTCCTAAAGTTTAACATGAACTTCCCCTGGCAAAACTTAAAACCATTACCTCTCATCCTATCACTAGTTATCCTCAGGATGGGCTGTCTTGGGGCGAGCATTGCTATGGAAGGAAGAAGAATAAAAGGAGCCCTGGATAATCAGCCAGAAAGTGTTATTTATAGCGATGTTCAGACAGGCAGGAGAGGGGCAGGATTGTAGTTGCCGAGGGGGAGGTTAATTTGGGGGGAGTTTTTAAACCTGAAGGTTTTGATCCAGATGTCACATCTCTGCTTCCTGTAATGTTGGCTGCCTACAGTCCTTGGCCTGAAGAAGCATGTGTCTTACTTGAGACCATATGACAGCTCTGTTTTACTCCTGGAACCAAATGTTTAAAAATGTAATATATCAGGGATAATATAGATGTGTTTTAACAGAGGCATGGCACTTATATGGCTGCAACGCATCCATTATCAGTCCAAGCCCTCACTTAGGCTGAGTGGTGCTAACTGTAGGCAGTCCTGGGCACACAAGTCTGGGAAGCATTTATGAGGTTTAAGCTCCAACTACCCTAGCTACGGCCGAATCTATTCTTTTATGGCTCCTAACCCCTCCTCTTGAAAGTATCAACCAAGACTTGCTGCTCAACACCAATAACTCTTCCTTTGTGAGTCCTCAAGGGTAAGGGAGAGTTGGCGGGGATGCTCAGATGCTTGGCCTGAGATGAAAGCTGGGAGAAGGGTGATATTTCAGGACTCAACCCTCAGTAAAGCCAAAATCCTGTGGTACTGCTGTCCCTGGAGGGGAAGGGATGAGGGGAGAGAAAGAAGGGGAATGGTGATAGCTGCAGTTTTGGCCCTGCGCTCTTCCGAGAGAAATGTCCCATTACGTCTTATAAAAGAGGTTTTCATCGAGAAATATAGTCAGCTAAAGTCCTGTTTTCAAAGCCTTTCTTGCTCTTTGTCGGTAAATTGGAGCAGACAGAAAACTGCTTCTTTTTGAATTTCTCTGGCTGAGGTGTCACTTTGCAGTGTGTGATAGATGGGAGAGGGGACGACAAGTCACGGTAATTACGGGATCGGCGCTGGCTCACTCTGAAGGAGGTAGCTGTAAGCAAGAGCAGCTTTTTGCTGTGTGTTGGAAGGCTGGGTTAAGGAAAACTCAAACAAGATGGAGTTGTCAATAGAGTCCTTAGCACTGAGGTGGAGCTGTAGGTTTTGGCTGGAGCAGTAACGCCATCCTGACATCAGCCTGCTCTCTGAATAGGAACCTTCAATAGCTCCCAGTAGTTACATCCTTCCATCATTCCCTCTCTGCTTTCCTGTGTTCAACATTATCTTTTGCTAAATATATTCTCGCAGCATTTTATTTCTTTTGGGTCTAGAGCTTGGAGACCTCCAAGGGTCTCCTCCTTCCTGAGGAATTTTATGAATAAATCCCTGGCAGAGAGCTAGAAAAACATGCTGATGCTCTTCATATGGGAGGTGATTTCCTTCGGATCCCGGGCTGTGCATATGCTCTCCATCATCCACATCACAGGGGGATTTGCTCAGAGGATCTCGACAATTGCAGCTGGTGTCAGCCCTCCCGGTGGGAGCAGGGACATGGCAATGAATTCCACCAGGTTATACCTGCATACCTCAAATGGGGGAGGGGTCCAGATTTGCACCCAGGGTTACAGAAACCTCCCTGAGCACCTCAAAAGGTGAATGTCACCGTGGTGAATTCAGTCTCTGTGATTGCAAGGGCTTGCAAGCACCGGGTCCATGAAACCAGCTGGGAAGTCTGCATCAGTCATTATGATACATCTTCATAGAACTATAGAATCATAGGGGTTGGAAAGGACCTCTGGAGATCATTGACTCCAACCAACCCCCTGCTAAAAGCAGGTTCCCTCCAGTAGGTTTAGCAGGAAAGCATCCACATGGATCTTGAATATCTCCGGAGAAGGAGACTCCACAACCTTACTATCATATTGAGAAGGTGCTAAGCAATATTTCTATGCAGCAAGGAACCAAACTGCATTACCCGGCATCCAACCTCATGCTGCAATGGGGAGGGGATACACTGGGGTCCCCATGTAGAGTTTCAGAGAGGTCTCTTCTGGGCATTGCTTATACTGGACCCAGCAAGGACAAGCACATTGCTACCTCCACTGTTCTGGGGTTTGTTGGGACCCATTCTTCACTGCTCCCTCTTCGCTGCTCCAGGTCTGCTGGCCACATGGCACAGGATCTGGCCCTGAGTGCCCACATCCCATTAGAAGCTTTGCTGCAAATTCTTTAAGAAATTAAAAATAAAAAGCCAGGGAGGGGATGAAATGATTTCCTTCCCCTCACCCAGTCCTGCTGTTCCCCACCTCCTCCCAAAGTGGCCCTGGAAGGGGTTTCTGCCTTTCTGCAGGTGATGGGGGAGGGATCCAGCCGTGGACCCGGAGGCCCCCAGCTCAGCTCTGACATTGCTGCCCGAAGAACAGAGCTCTCAGAAATCACAGATGAAAGGGAAGCTGGGGGAGGGCTGGGGACTGGGAGAAACAGCCTCGTGGCAGGTCCTTGGGCAGGGGTCAGGCTGCGGGGACATGGAGGAGGTATATTAAAAGGGGAAACTCAAGGAATCTAAATAATCAGGCTCCCCACCGGATAATGCCTTCACAAGAGGAGATACTGTGAGAGCCAAGGCAAACCGACTCGCACAGAGGGGCAGAAAAGCAGGACACCTTCTCTGAGGGGCTGCAGTGCCGGGTTTAGGGAGGTGAGGGGGAAGGGCTCAGATCTGGAAGGAAATTAAATAATAGCCTGAAATTCCCAGGTGAGGAGCAACGGAATTGAAAACAGAAAGGCCCCCAAGAGATGAACAAATCAGGACTGGGAGATGAAAAGCGGAGAGGGAGACCTGGATGCTGCCCAAATTCTGGGCTCCTTCCCCACACTGGCACCAAGCTGCGGCTCAGCCCAGCCAGACACCCTACAGCAACCAGAGAGATGCTGGGTGCCCACCCCAGAAGTGCCTACAATGAATTATCCCCATTTTACAGGCACAGAGCTGAGGCATAGAAAGATTACAACTTGCTCTCACTCACCATCGCTCTTTTACCCTATGATGTTCTTCTAAAAAGACTTTAAAGACCGAGTAAGACTTGCCATCACCCTGCTTTTGCTGGGGGTCACATGCAATCAAAGCTCCCTACTATCACCCCTACACCAATGCTCTGTGGGCTCAGCTGAGCAGCAACAGTTAAGCCGTAAATATGGAAACGGTGCACACAAGTCCTGAGCAAAAGCATAAATGGTGGCTTTGTGCACGGGTCTATGGGGAGTCTGCAGCAAGATAAGGAATTAAATCTATTTGGGAGTCTCAGGAAATAGCCCTGAATGTGTAGGCTGTTCACAAGGCATATTTCATGGAATATCCATCAGGAAACAAGTGGGAAACAAAGATGGGTAGAAGAGCTGAGATAAACTCCTGACATAGGTGTTGTAAACTGATGGGGCTGTGCTGACTTCAACAGATGTGTTTTGCTTGAGGACACAGTCCTTAAGGGGGTGGAAATTACTGACTTGGAACAAAACCACAGATTTTTTGGCAATTCTGTTCTGTTTTAAAAATTCATGGATGAGCCCTGAAAGCACCAATGAACAGTTAATATTCCCCGAGGAGAAACTGAGGCTTAGGGAGTGGGACTTAGGGAACCACAAAGTGGTACGATGCAAGAAAGCAAAGAGTTCAAAGAACTTCCAGCATCTCCTGGTCGTCCATGCTTGCAACACGCACATAGTGCCCACTTTGGCAACTGCCCTACAAGTGGAATAATTCACCTGGACCCCCTGCCCTACGTTCCTTAGGAAGTGGGGATGTGAATCTCATTTTTTAATTTCATTCTCAAATATTTAATCATTTTTCTTCCTGAAAGAGAACGGGGCTGTCAGCAAAGCCCTGCATTCCTCTAACACTAGTCCAGTTTGTGTTCAAAAGCCTTTTCTGTTTCCTTTTTCAGTGCCACATGCTGCTTGGTCAACATAATACAGGGTCTTCCTAAACAAAGGAACGTGTGTTTAGAAACCATTCACACAGATTGATAGCCAGAACCCTGCCAGCAGAAAAAGAGGAGGTCCCACACTCCCTTTTACAACACAGCTTAAAAGGGGACGGTAGCACGGGGATGCAATTGCTGATCCTGGATGCAGTAGGTAGCAGCAGGTAACTGCAGTCAAACCCAGCCCACATTAAGATGGGTGCATGGCATCAGGAGTGCTCAGTGCTGGAAGCCAGTGCTCCCTCTCTGCATCAGGGTGAAACAAAAGACATGGCTTACAGCTGCTGACACGTCTCAGGTGCAGGATGGATGCCTGTCTGGGAAATCCCAGCACCCTGGAGGTGTTTCATGCAGGACTTATCTCTGTGATGTGCAACACTGCAATATTCAGAGGGGAGTTTGGTTTCTTTCTCTCTGCTCAAACGAGCAGATGAAGGTGTGTGTGGCACTAATGGGACAGACTGGCATCGGCTCCGCACCCATCAGCTGCAGCAATAAAGAACCACCCGTGAGACAAGAGACCCCGTTCCAGTCCAAGCTTCACTACCAACTTGCTATTTCATCTCGGCCAAGTCATTTCCTCTGTCTTGTTGACTTAACTCAAGCTGGTTGCGAGGCTGCAGCCAAAAAGGTTTTCATCAGAAAATATGGTTCAGAGGGGAACATATGACCTGCAGCTGAGCTCTGTTGGGGTGTGAGACCATTGGATTGCACAGTGGCATGCCAGACCTCATCATTACCACATAGGAGATATTCAAAGCACTGCCAAGAAGCTGTAGGAAGCATATGCATTTGTTTAACATGGTGGTAGCCCTAGAAGGAAGCTCAGGAAACATCAAACCTGCAAGAGATACAGCCATAGGAAGCTCAGGGGGAAGCAGGAGCACAACACAGCCCAAGGCAGGATGGTTTCTTCCCCAGGTGCAGGGCAGGGCAAGCCATAAAGGACATGCGGAGTCAAAGCCAGCATCTCTGTAACAGGATAACCTCATCTTTGATGCTCGCTTATCACACTGAGATCTAAGCTGAGCAGAAGGGTGAGGATGTGCCTCCACCAAGGAACACAGGCAGCATTCTTTTTCTGTGCTTTTAGTGTTGCCTAGTATTTTAATTTAGGTCCAGTGTGGCTTTTTAATGACGTATATGACCTTTGTTCTCCTCGAATCTCAGCGCTATTTGCATCTGTCATGAGAGCAAGGGAAGCCTCTTTAGCCTGCTCAGATCTGCCAGACTTTCCTTCGGAGGACTTGGCCTCTCCATTTAGAAGAAATCCTAAATATTTGTTTTAATTGCGAAATGGATTCTCATAAACCAGCAGGCCTGTGCGCTATCAGGCTCTGGATTGCATCAACCCTGGCATGTGGGCTCATCAGGCAGATGGTCAGGGAAAAGCACCTTGGCACAGCCTTCCCTGGCATCTTCCAGACAAAAGGGCTGCACCAGGGGCTTCGCTGCCATCGCCGTGCGGAGAATTCTATCTTTCATCACAGATTTTGAAAGGCTGGATCCAGCAGGGTGCTAAGCTTCTGTCAGTCTCTGTCAGCCCTTCGCTCCCAACGTCTTTCTCCCCACAGTCTGGCTGCTGGGGGAGCGAGGGTTCTTGGCAAAAGCCGCCGTCATGGTTCTGCTTCCAGAGCTGCCTGCGTGGCTGCAGGCAAAGCGTTCTCTGTCTGCACCCCTCTGCTGCCCTCCCTTCCTAGAGGTTTGGACTGGCTCTGTCCAGATACCGGCCAACCCCACCATGAAACCATGAGATGTTCACAAGCCCTTAAGCCCTGGCTTATTCTGACACCGAATTCAGCATTTCTACCAATTCCCATCCCAATTCTGACCCCAAATCCTACAGTTCTACCACATCCCATCCCAATCCTGACCTCGGGTTCAGCACTTCTACCATTTCCCATCCCAGACTGCAGAGGTGGCACTGAAAGAACGCCGCATGTTTTTGGGGAGACAGCCTGGCAGCTCTGCACCTCTGGGAAGGGAAATGCCCACCCAGTAATGACAGACAGTTCCCTTCTCCCCTCATTTTCCTGGTGGAAATGAGCTTCTGCCACGTCTGCGTGCAAAGCGATGCAGCTCAGCAGATGAAAACCTTCTCTGTATTTAAAGTCTTTTAGGGATGAGGGCATCACACTGACGTTGAGAAGAAAGTAGATTCCTATGGGTGCACATGATATTCCTCCCTGTCTTTCCTATTAGCGGTACAAATGAACCTCAATCAAAAATAACATCAGAAACCTTTTTATGCCTTCTTCTGTCCAGCATGGCCAATTTAGCCCATTTTAGAAGATCCAGTACAGGCAACGTCACCAGCACGGGCTGTTAAAGTACCAGCATTTGAAGTATTAATTTAACTCGATACATTAAACCTACAGATCTTTCTGCCAGTTATTTTAGATAACTGTAACTACCACCACAAACAGCTGGAGATGTACAGTTGTCTGGATTCCCCCCTTCCCTCCACCACCACTGTAAAGGGAAGGGATAAGAAGTAATACCCTCAGGGTACAACTGAAAGCTTCCATTTCCCCAGGAGAGCACCTGATTTCTCCAAGTGCTTCCCAAAACAGATTGTCCAAGGACAAAGGGGATGGACGAGAGGAAACTCATTTGCAAAGGTGAAGCTGGAGAAAGTCCTGATGGAGAACGTGAATAAAAGGAAAACTAGGGAAGCAGGCAAATAATTAAAGTGAAGAGCACAGGTTGCTCAGGAAAGAGCAGGTGCTGTATGGCATTGCTTGCAGCGTTTTGCTGGGACGTGAAGAATCATGCTGGGGGGGAGGGGGGGGGGAAGCCAGGTAGAAAGGGCAGCGTCTCCATCCTGCAAACCCTTTTCCAGCCTGGCACAGCACGGCAGCCCTATCACAGAGGGGTCGGTGGCAGCGCCCAGCGACAAGGGACACCGGGAGCCACTAGAGGGCCCCTCGGGCAGCGGAATGCGACAAACCGCATCGCGGGGACCTGGCGTCGGGGTCTGCGATGGTTCGAGCATTGCCAGCCCCCTGCAGGGACACAGGGCTCGGTTGTGGTCCTCCAGTGCCAGTGTCGCGGGTGGGGACTTGCAACACGAGGAGCTGGAGCAGCTGAAGGCTCCTTTCACAGGCTCCAGCGTTGCTCTGGAGGTCTTCCATCCAAAAGGATCCTATTTACCATCTAATAAGTCAAGCACAGCCTGCAGAAGTCTGGTTTTCAAGCCAGAGTAGCATCTTGCACCTATTTGAAACGTCCATTTGGAAATTCAGTGTGAATAACACAAACATAAGGCAGATGCTGCCACTTACCCAAATGTCTTGAAGGAACAAATGGGAAACGAATTTGAAAGCAAATGAAGCGACCAGATTGCAGCTCTTAAGTGGACTACGTACGATAGCGAGTGGAAAACTTGGCAGGAAGGCACTCAATGTTCACCACTTTGCTTTATCTACATGGAAACATAAACGTACGCCTATTTGTTAGCTCTGAATCCGAAGATGTAACCAGAAGCAGGTGACAGGCAGGAGGGAGAACGTTTCTTTGGATTGCTGGCAGTGACCCTTCCCATTTCAATGGGATGGTCAATGTAGGGCCGTGCTTGGCCACCACGGGCACCAGTAACATGGGGGCACAGCAGGTGCACGGAGCGAGGGACACGTTGCCATCACCTTGCACAACATGATCATGCTCACAGATGCTCCAAGCAGCACCAACACCCAAAAAGCTCCACAAGCAGCACGGCCGCACTGGCGTTTCAGCAAGCATGGGAAGCCAACGAGCTAGAAATGAGACCGGCTGCAAACGCTGGTTTTGTGTGCGAGTTATCAGCCACCCAGACACTGAGCATTCACTCCGAGAGCACATTTAGTGCAGCTGGCATTGTGTCAGACTAGACTTGGTTCGTGCAGCAAATACTGAGCACTTGGACGCTCCGAGCGAGGACTGGGAAAGCGTCCAAGATTATGCTTCACATCTGCTCCTGCGAAGCCAGTGCAAGCCCTGTTTTAGCATGTAGTATAAACAACAGCATCACTAGTGAAACACAAGCACAAGCAAACGTGTGGATGCGGCGGGGGCCATCTTGAGCGCGGCACCTTCACAAGTGGAGATCTGCCCGTGGGCAAAGCCTCCACTGCAGAGGGATTTTGGAGGTGAGGGTTTGCCAAAGGGGATGCAATGAATGAAGCCCCGACAAAGGCACGGGAAAAAAGGTCATTGCAATATCCCTGCAACCACCTCTACAACCACCCCTTGACTTCTCCTTGCTTTTCCTCCTCACCTCTGCTCAGCATGAGCCCATTACATGCTTCCATTCCTATTTTGGGCACCAATAAATCTAAATTTTCCAGCTTGGCAAACCAAGTTAAACAAGCGGGATGGAGATAAATGATTCCTCTAAGATAATGTACATCTCTCTTCACCCGAGGATTTTCTCAATCTCAACCTCCCCATTAAAAAAAAGAAATCCCCCCCCAAAAAAACACCCCATACAACTGATTTTAAAGACCTGGAACACCAAGGCTTTCTCCCCTAGAAATAAAGGTACCAGTTCAATATAACACAGCATTCGCTGCAAGCCTGGTGATGGATTCTCAGCCCTCGCCATTGAAAATGCCTCGCAACAGGGCAGCTCTCATCCAAACCGGGAGCAAATTCCGAGTTTGAAAAATGCAGCCTCCCAGCACAGCCTTCAGAGGGGAATCTTTGAAATGAGCCTTAGCAGCCAGAGCGCACTCCAACAATCTAATAAATAGCATTCAGCTCAAACTCTCCAGCACTGCAAGGGAACAGGAGAACAAAGGGATTTGAAGCATGGATTAGATCATTCCAAATGGTCTCAACATTGGTGGTTTGGGGGCTTTCTTTTTGGTTTTTCTTTCCCCCCCTCACCCCCCCCAGCCTCGTGGCAAAGAGTGGATTTGAACCGTTCAGGACAATGTTTTGACACAAATATTTAAGCTATTTAAAATAAGTAATAACCTTCAGTTCCCTTGAAGAGTATTATATTAAAAACAGAGAATGGGATTAAAACAGATTAGCTCCCAACGTTTCTTAATGTGGCAAACAGCATCAATCAGATCATATCAATGAAAGCTGACAGCTCAGGGAAATCCAGAGGACCAGATTCTCTTAGAAAAAATGAGATAGTTGATCAATTCTTTCAAATTCACTTTTTTAAAGCTGTTAGAAATGGTCACTGACTTTACAAAAATGTAATGACAGCTCAGGTTTTGTTTTTTTTTAGCGTAACAACCTGAAAAGTGCGTGAGAACATTAAGTTAAAGCAACTGGTTAACACTGTGCAATAAATAGGAGTAAATACCACCATCAATTTACTGTCCGAGCACTACCGCCCATCGATTATCTCCTAGGTGAAATAAGCAAAATGCCCATCTCGCTACCCTGCAGTTTCACATCTGGAGGCAAACTGGCGATATCCATCAAGCCATGAGGTAGGACCTGAAAGATGAGTCCCAAGGCAGCAACAGGAGCTCAAGAACTGAAGTCAAGGTATGTAGAATTTCCATTTCACCCTGCCCATGCTGCTGCCCATAGCCAATCCCATGCGACCTGTCCCACTGGGTGTATCTATGTGCCCCATAGGAAGAGCTGGGTGAATATAGCAAGGGCCACCCTGACGTGCTGATGCTAATGAAGGAAAACTTGCAGACCTCTGTGCCACTGGTTAATTAGCTAGCACCATTCTGCACGCATTCTGGCCATGAGGAACAGCACAAGAGCTCCTCTGGTGAGCAGTGCAGCACAGCAATGCTTCCATTGCAGGGAGCACTGAGGACGCATCTCGCCAGTGCCATCAAATCAAGCATGAACATAGCAGAGCCCCGTGCTTAAAATGGCATTATCAGCACGCTCTGTGGGAACCAGAGCTCCAAATCCCTTTGCATTCACTTGGCATAATCTTTGAGAAATCTCTTCCCAACTGTTTTTCAGTAAATCCTGTTACGTTCCACAGAGAATTCTCCTTATCTCTCCACACCTGTGTGCCAGCCCTGGCTGCTTCTACCTTTTTTTTCCCCCCCACGTTTGGACAAAAGAGAGCGTATCTGCATGTGTCAGTGTGTACGTACGCCTGCGAGGAACTGGAGAGACAATTATCTTCAGCTGAAAATAAACATCACGAAACTATAGATGCCTAATTTTTGCACCTGGAAGATCCTCTTACAGCCATTCACCGCTAATCACTCTTAGCTAATAAATGAATGGAATAACTAATGTGATTAGAGCAATTTGCCTATTCATCAGGAATATTAAATGAATTGAGTATTTTGTACCGGGCTACCTCTCTGTGTAGCCCTGATACTGTAATTAGCCCCACCTCTCTTTCTTTGGCAATGTCACCACTTGGGTTCACTCTGCATAGTGGGACAGACAGACCCCACACCCCATGGGCGCTCCTTCCACCATATTTCCTAGCTGTGACCATGGCAGCCCTCAAAGGACAGCAAGGCGGTGGGAATCCCGACAACAGGAGTGGCAGCTGTGCTGTGGTCTCGCAGAGGGCTTGGGCTGATGTTGAATTAGGCAACAGATAACATTGCATAACCAGCAGGCAGGTATTCAGCTGGGGATTTGGAATATATATGTGCAAAAGGAAAAGAACAATTCAGATCTGGGATATATCTCAAATCCATGCAAGACCGTTGGGGAGAAGACAGGAGAGATTTAGAGAAGCAATTCTGGTTCTTATCCATGCCTAGCAAATAATGGCAACCTATAGAGCAGTACAGAAATGATACATTAATAAAATTGCCAAATGATGATCTGTCACTTCCTCTTGGTAAGGAGCCAAAGCATTTTATAAAATGCATTTGCACTTAACCAGAATGATATCATAATCTGCCTCAGCCTGATCTTTTCATGCCTTCCTGATGCTCCTCAAAGCAGACATCAAGGTTTGCAGGAGTCGTCCTCAAAACGCTGCATTAAAATTAAAAGGGGAAGAGGCTGCTCCGAAAAGCTGCGCAAACAGAATCACCTTCAGCAAAACCTTGAGCATGAAATGCGTGGCACCGTGCATGTTCATAGCAGGAGAGGAAATTAAGAGGAGAAAACAATGAATTATTGAAGGCTTCAGGGTTCTCTAGTCTGTCTGGATAGATCTGAAATCAAGATGTCACTGTGATCTCTTTCGAGGTATCTTGCTGTCTTTGATTGGAGTGATGCAGATGTGAGCCAGGGCATAATGAGGTTTCATTTGGGTTTTGTCTCCCTGCTTTACATTAACAGCTGTTTGCATTGACCTCATGCAGTCCCACATCTTTCTGTTAATGTCCCTCTCTTTTTCTTTTTTTTTTAATTAGTTTTTTTTTTTTTTTTTTCCCCAAGAAAAACAAAATAAAACAAAAGAAACAGAGGAATACAAAGACCCGGGAAGCTGAAAACCTGCCCCCAGCATTCCTGCAGGCAATAGATTTGATCCTTATTAAAGATACCTCCCTAAAACTACACCCCATCCCTCAGGTGTCCCAGTGCTGAAGCAGGATCTGGGTTCTCATCTTCCAGGTGAGGCACTGTGTGCAACACAGGCACAGAGCTACCTGGAGAGCATCCCCTGCTGCACAGATGAGGCAAAGTCCCTTCTCAATGCTCTTTCATCTGACTTGACACCACACAGCAGCTTCTTTCTCACCTACCCACCAGCTCCTCACCATTATTTAGCATTCTCCTTAGACCCGGGGTTTTCACTGTGCACCTCAAACGCATCTCATTGATTTACTTTGGTATTTTTCATCTCTTTCCCCTCTCCCCCCCTCCCCCCCCGACCCCAGATTTCTCCTTGCAGATTGCTTTCAGACTGCAAAGCGCGGAACACCGACTCGGGGCTTGTTGTGGGGAAATGCTATACAAATGAATAAGTTATAATAATAATAACAATAACAAGTTACAGTGATAATGATGGATGTGTTTTAAACAAAGCCTCTGGCTGCCAGTGTGGAGGAGCTGTGGAAAAATCAAAGATAATCCTGCATGAGGAGAATTGTAATGAGAAAGACCTGGAATACGTTATCTCTCCGAGCCGCCCCTCTCTGCTCGCCCAGAACAGGATGCCCCAGTTTGCCTTCAGACTGTGTCAGGGCTCCAGCTAAATTTAGGGCCAGGTGCTGGGCTGGTGTCAGCTGCTGGAGGGCTGGTGATAGAAGCAGAGCAGCGTGAGCTCCTCGCTGGGTGCCCTTCTCCTACAGCAGGGCTCTGCCCCAGGGCAGGACCCCATTGTGCTCAGCAGCCTGTCCCGTCCTCAAAGCCATTATATATATACACATCTATAAATACATGAGAGCAAAGAGATTGGAAGCCATCCAACGGGTCAGTGGCAGAGCCAGGGTGAGCTCTTGCACTTCTCGCCTCTTTTCGGTGTCCCTTCCATCGATTGCCCCATGCTGTCCCCAGGAGAAACCTGCTCTGAGCGCTGTGTTTTTCTGCTCGGAGGAGGCTGGGCTGTGGTTTAATGCAGCTATTGTCTGGAGACAAAATGCGGATGTTAGGTCAAACGCATTGCCTGCAGAATGCAGCAGAGATTGAATCAATTGGATTCTTAGGAATACTGGAGCAAACTGCTGGTTTCCATGGATAAGGCGATTTTATAACAGGCGCCTCATGAATTATCCAGGGCTTGTGTATACAGCACCAGCTGTTTGACAAAAGATCACCTCCAATACAGGTAAAACATGGATGGAGTGACACCCACCATTAACGTGGACACGTGCAGCTCTATGGTGGGTACATAGCATCTCCTCCACCACGGGGTTTGCTATGCAGGGATGCGGGTCCAGCACAGCACAGGGACAGCCACCTCATCCATGCCAGTACCAACAACTGAGCCTAAAGGCTGAGGAATACCGAGGCTTAAGGGTAAGGAATCTCCTGTGCCCTTGGGGGGCTCTGGATGTGTCCACAGTGCTGAGCCAACCTCCCCATTCCATCTGCTGCCTACAGCTCTCCACCCACAGGACAGCTTCTAGGACCCTGAGAAAGTAATCTCATGATTTATTGGGTTTTATAACAATGGCAATAAGCAAGGCAGCTTTTTAAGCAGCTAACTGAATTGTGATGTGCTTTCTTTTTTTTTTTTTTTTCCCTCTTCCCCTTCTCACAGCACAATGTGGATCTATTTAGCCTTATAGCTACAATTTCAGCCTTTCTTTGCCCATGAGAAAGGCTGGTAAATGGGATTCGTGCTAGAAGCTATAGGGGAGAATATCTTTTAATTAACCAGGAGGGCAGCTTGGGGAAGATCTAGCACCATCTCCTAGCCGAGTTTCCAGCACATACAAAGTAAGGTGGAACAGTAATAGCAAAACCAATTCCTGGTGAAATGGATCTCCCTGATGTAATGGGGCTGTGGCAGTGGGGATGGCCCCAGCATGGGTGCAGCACAACAGGGATCTCATCCCGTCCCACTCGGGGTGTGCTGAGGAGGGGGGCAGCTCCCTGCCCTCTGGAGATGCAAATCCGCTGTGCTGAGGTCAGAGAAGTGACGCAGCTTAGCGGCAGAGGAAGACGGTCTGTTTATTTTCAAGGCAAGGCAATCCAAACCTCTCATTACGGTGCTGGTGGAGAAATATTTTTCCAAAGAACACAAAGTTCCTCTGTCCAAAAAGCACAAACTCTGCACAGGTCCTGTCTGCATCAGCGGTGCTGCTGGGCTTGGCTCGGGTGCTCGGCGTGCACCACAGCTCCATCCCTGCCTCATTCAGCACCTGCTGGATCACCACGTCCCACCAGGAATTACATCCCTGTGACTTTCGGAACCACAGGGAGGTCAGAATGGAGGCAAACCCTCTGGTTCAGGGGAAAAAAAGCCTTAAAAAGAGCAGAGAACCTACAGCAGAGCTCACTCCACAACCAGCACTACCACCGCAAAACCTTCAGCAGGAGCCCTCACCTCCTCGGCAGAGCTGAAATGAGGCACAAGTCCAACCAAAACCAAACCCCATTAGCATCAGGACTTGAGGGAATTGAGACATGTAAGGACCCAAGGGATGGCCCCAAGCTCACAGCCTGAGCTGCCATACCTCAGCACTTGGGTTCATGTAGCCCTGGAGCAGCACCAGCTCTGTCCCTCCTGTGGCCCCATCTCACTCTCTGCCTTGCCCTGCGGTGCTCATTGCCAAACTCTCACTGTGTTTTACTGGACGAAGCACGCAAGTTCAATTTACATTTTATTCGAGCAATGTTTCATCTTGTTCCTGTGTGTCTCTGCTGGTGATGAGGCAGTAAGAAGCCAAGGAAATTTATTTCTGCTCTTTCTGCCACGCTGTATAAATAAAGGAAAAGAAATAAAATACTTCTCCAACAGGAAGTGTGAATGCTTTAATGCTTTGTTTAAATATGCAGTTGAGAGACTGTATTTATCACACAGCATCTGTATGTGTCTGCAGCTGAAATTTGCTCTCTCAAATTAAAAGATCTCGGTGGCATCCATTTTATACCTGTGTCACACCGCTGAGCTCACAGGGTTTGCTCCTAAATCTGTGCTGGGGAAGGATTGTGGCATAAGGTTCATAGAATGGAATATCCCACAGATTGCTTCCCAGGTACTGCAGATCACAGCTGGCAGGCTGCATTTCCTGAGAATAATTGGTGTACATTGGCACCAAGTGAGATTTATACCCCTGCACCTCTGCCTATATACAATAAGATTTAAGCAACACGGGCACTACAGAAAGTGGACAGTAAAGCGTACTGTATTTGGAAATAAACATAAAGTAAAATGGCATGACATCCTATTTCACTTAAAATGTAAATGGTGAGGCGTGATTTACAGAGCACAAATGTTTTTCCTTCAGGACCCCCAACTCCATTGCCACAAATCAGAGAATATCTTTGCAGCACCAGGAAATCCCCCACTCTGGGTTCCTCCTGCCTTTCCTTGCTGCCCAGAGGGATGGACATGGATCCTGAGGAGCAGCTGAATGCCATGCTTTTCCTCCTGGTGCCTTGAACCTAAACAAGGACATCTTGGTGCAAACTTAGCCCGTTCTTGCTGTATTTCCCACCACTAACACAGTGCAGGTGGTGCGAGAACCCCAGAGCCAAGAGGATGCCCTGGATCTCCCCCAGCAGAGCCCCCATACATCCCTGCATCCTCCTTTTCACATGTCCAAGCCCTCTGTGACACATCAAATTTAATGAGATTGCACAGACCTCAAATAAGGCACTGTAGCACTGCTGGGATACTTTATTAAGGAGGATCAGACAGAATGTGTGGGGTTCAACCTCAAGCAAACCCACACTTCGATGGGGCCTTTTGCCCCAGACCACAGCACACAGTGCAACCATCATCTCTACTATAGCAAAGCAGCAGCCGTAAACCAAACCTGGTGCAACAGGCACACTGGGGTCCCAAAGGACAACATTTGGGGTACACCAAAAGGATGACCCCAATTCATGGTACATTGAAAGGATGACCCCAAGCCATGGTACACCAAAAGGATGACCCCAGCTTGCAGTATATCAAAAGGCTGACCCCAACTCGTGGTACCTTGAAAGGATGACCCCAAATCATCATCATATATCAGATTATGACCCCATCTCCTGGTACACCAAAAGGATGACCCCAAGATGTGGTATATCAAAAGGACGACCCCAACACATGGTATATCAAAAGGATGACCCCAGCTCACTTCTCTTCATCCTCCTCTCACTTCTCCCCATCCTCCTCTCCCTCCCCAGGTTCTCAGGGAGGGAGTGCCCCGGTCTGAGCCATGCTGGGGCTGCTCTGGCTGTGCATGGGGTTGCTTATGGGGTCTTTGTAGGGCCTGAGCAAAGCCTGGAGCTGCCACCCTGCTCCTCACAGCACCACCAAACAAGCCCTGGCTTCTCAGAGCCCTTAAATCTTTAATAACCTTTCTTTTCTCTACTCAGAGCGCAGAAGTACAAGCGTACATCTTCAGAGATCAAACCGAATCCTTAATTTAACCAGCTATTAATAAGGGTTAAATCCACCAGCTGCCATGGCCCCCTCAGCCAACGCTGCCTTGGCCGCTCGCGATCAATGGAGCGGGAAGCCTGAAGGGCGTCCATTTTGCAAAGCTGTAATGAATCATTTTTCCTTCGCAAATCTGGCAAACTTCAGTCCTGGTTCCTGCAGCCTCCCTTTCACATGTCCAAGCCCTCTGTGACACATCAAATTTAATGAGACTGCACAGACCTCAAATAAGGCACTGTAGCACTGCTGGGATACTTTATTAAGGAGGATCAGACAGAATGCGTTTGCTGTTTAAGAGCCTTTAAAGGCAAATTACACTTCATTTTGGGGGGATGAGAGGGAGGAAGGGGGAAGCCTCCCATTTTTTTTTCAGCCCTTCGCCCTTCTCGAGAAGTTATTCCACAGGCCAACTCAAATGGCATTAAGGTTTCTGCTAACAGGGAGAGCAGTAAAATTGGCAGTGAGATGCTGAGGGTTATGGGGTAGGAAACAGACAAAGAAACGTGTTATTTCACAAAATACTCATCAGCACAACCTGCCTCTGACATGCTTTGAGAGGCAATGCTGTGCCCTGCCAGCAGGTACTGCCCTGTTCAGACCGAAGTGAGGCAACACGGACCCCCCCTCCATGAGAATTCCAGGGGAGAAAGGGGAAAATCCCACATCATTTTTTACAGTAGCAGAGAACCATAAAATCATTAAGGCTGGAAAAGACCACTGAGATCATCAAGCCCAACTGTTGACCCATCACCACCATGCCCTCCAACCATCTCCCTAAGCTTCTCTGCACCATCGTGGTCAGTTCAGCTCTGAAAAGAGACCATCTCAGCACACACTGGCTGATGGAGATACTTGAAACCCAACTAAAATACATGGAGGTGTGGAGGAAAGTGAATTTTAAAGAAAACCACTCTTTTATGGTTTTCTGCTGCTGCTTCAACACATCACCTGACAAGGCTACAGAAAGCCAAAGGGTCTATCAATGGATTTCAACTTATTGGTCTTTTTAGGAAGATTTAAATTTGGACCACCTTTCAGAGAGCTCTTGGGGGTATTTTAAAAGTGAAGCTTATATATTTAGGAAATGTGAGGACCAGACTTGGCTTCATGCTCTACAAGCACAGAAAATGGAGTTCCCAGAGCTGGGGAAGCCCCAGGTGAGCACAGGTGGGCTCAGGGGTCTGGGACCTGCTGGAGGCAAGGAGATGGTCCTATTTCCAATGATTATATGATATAAGTAGAGGAGATATGAGTAGAGGAGATATGAGTAGAGGAGAACGATGACATTCTCATTTTAACAAAGAAAGAACCCAGCCTTCCAAAAACTACCATTTGAGGAAATGAAATCATTAATACAGGATGAAACCAGAGATGCTTCTCATGTCAGGACCACTTAGGCAGAACCTACAAACGGTCCATGATGATGACTGGCTCTGCTTTTATTCTTCAGCTTTGGCAATCTGAGGAGGTCTGGAGCTTTGGATGATGAACTCAATGGTGATTTGGATCCAGGTTGCGTTGCATTTTATCTGAACCGCTCACATTTGGAGTCACAGGAAGAATGTGGTTAATGGATCAGTTTAATGGCATCAGTTCTGATCCATCTCTAATTAAGGGCTCTGCCAGGAATACAGGCAAGCAATCCTAATGGCCCAGAGGAAAAATTGTGAAGTCAGGTAATGAAATTTGCTTATTAGACACAATGGGAAGAAAGAGTGCAGGGGCACAGAAATCAATATGGTAAGCAGGATGGCAACATTTAAAAAGCACTGCACATGGAAAAAAAAAAAGCATAGGCAATGAAGTTCACTGCTGAGAAGTGTAATAACACAGATAACAAATCCCGCCCTGATGACATCCTTGAAGATATTCACCTGGAAGAAGCCCAGTTCATGTGAACTTCCAAAGAATTCATTCCATGCTTACTCAACTGGAGAATTACCCCAGCTCTCACTTCTTGTGACTCGTGGTGCTTTTATAGACCGCCCCAGCCACATTTTAGGGGTGGGTATAGAAGGACATGCCTAGTGTATGTTAACAAGGCAGTGACATGACTCAGCTGTGCTGGTGGAGATGGAGAAGGGCAGAGTCACTCCTGAAGCCTGGACACCGGTTGGGGAGGTGCTATAATGGCCCTATTGGACCCCAACAGATGTATGGCACAACTACACCCGCCAAATTACTGGCCCCATTTTGAACTGTTTAGATCTGGTCCCACCTCATCCGTTAGCACGGGGAAAAGACACAAAAAAAACACCTCAGAAAGAAACACAGACGTTGCCAAAAGGAGGGTGAGGGTTCATTTTGTGGTGATCTACAGAGTGCTGGGCAGGGGAATATTTAATTGGGATAGTTAAAGCACTCTCCCATGGCAGGCAGGTAGTAGGAAAGCAAGGAGCAAACCTCGTTGGCAACTTCTGCTTTTTTGGTTTTGTTTTGCTTTTTTTTGTTGTTTGGTTTGGTTTTGGTTTTTGGTTTTTAGTGCTGGTGGGGTGGTTTTTTGTTTTGTTTTGTTTTGTTTTTTTATGAAGGAGGAAAAAGTTACCTCCAGTTTCGGAGCCGCAGCTGCGGCGCGGAGCCCTTTGTGTCTCGTTAGCCCACATAATTGCGCTCCCCCTCCTCTCCGCCGGTGGCAGAGGAATGTAGGTGGAATGTCTTTACATAGAGACCGGCTCACGCAGGGGCTGCACAATGAGGGGAAGAAACAGGAGCCAATCTAAGTAAAGGATCAGGCAAGCACTGGAAGGAAAATAATATTGGGCTGTCTGCTGCCACACCAAACCCTGCAAAGTGCCTCCATGAATCCCCTGCTTCCTTCTGCCTTAAAATGTCCTCCTCCTTCTCATAGGTTCAAGGGACAGATCTTCTTACAGACTCCTTTTTAACACTTAACTTTCTCCTCCCCCCCCCCCCCCCAACACTACTTCTTTCATTCTGCTGCTGCATATACATTTACTGGCAACGGAAAAAATCAATAAAGGAGAAGGAAATGACTTGGCAGCCTTCCGAAGTGTTAAAATAATTCTCATCTAATTGAGCCCCATTGTTTTTAAACAATATTGCCAGCAGTGCAACTAAGTAGCTTGGCCTCAGATTTCAAAAGCAACTGGTGGGTTGGGGTGGCAAAGGGGGTTTTTGGGGTCTGGTTTGAAGTCTCCTTAAAGGGTCCCCATGCGGTGCATGAGATGCAGAGCCCTGCAAATTGCACATCTCCCTCTGTGGTGGGATCCCCTACGTTTGGCTGTCTCACTCAAGATCTGGCCCTGCAAGCAAAAGTGTAATAGGAGAACATCTCCTAGTAAGGCAGCCTAAGGTGAGACTGTGCGTAACCATGAAGTTGGCTTGTACCAGAGAAAACTTGGAATGATATTAGCAACAAACAGCTTGAACCAGGTGCATTCCAATCTGTCGATCCTTCGTGTGAATTATTGCTATTTAAATACGGGATTTCAGCCCCAACCACAGAACACGCTGGGCTGTTGCAAGACCATATACTGCTGATCCTGACACTGCACTGCTTAGTGGGGTGAGTGGCAAGCTGGAAACTCTTCTATGGGTAATTTGGGTTTTTCCACGTGTTGCTTTTGCTGACTTCTAAAACTTAGAAGAAGTAGCACAGAAATACTGGAAATGCCCAAAGATCCTCTCTGTTCCCAGCACAGAATAGCTCCTCAGAATGGTTTCACTTTAAATAAAAACCAAAGTGCTTCACTTCGTAATGTACTTGTATTAAACAAAAATGGCAATGAAAAGTCATTTCCAAATGGAAAATTGAAGCATTTAATTTTGAAAAGGACGGAAAGCATGCCTCAGCTTGGCTGGAATGCTCCATCTTGATTTGAAACAGAGTAAATAACTATTTTTTCCCCCTCGAAACAAAAGCTTTTTTGAGGAAGGTAACAGCGTAAATGAGAAATGTCCCATCAGAAGAGCTTCAGCCAGATTACGATGCTCAGTGCTCTGCTTCCTACATCTACATAGAGGAAGAAGGACACCTTGATGAAATCCTGCAGAAGATGGCCCCATTCCTCCCTCCTACCTTGCTGTCTGTACAAAGCATAAGCTCTGTTAGAGCAGTTTCTTGTGGAAGCAGCAAAGCCAACAACCATTTGTGCTGCTGTTGCTGTGTTAGATGCCCTTCAGCACCCCAGCACCCCAAGGCTGTGCTTCATTTATATAACAAGTAGCCAACATGCATAGTGCCTGGATTTATTACGGTTCCCTTTTACTCTCTAAAACGTACCTTTGACTGGACTGTGTCTGGGTGAGCTGAGCTTTGTGTTGAAAAAAGCAACACGAGGAAAGAAAAGACATTTGCAGCAGCTATTGCCGATGCAGAGTTAAATCATAGAGCTATAGAAGGGTTGGGTTGGACGGGACCTTAAAGCTCACCCACTTCCAACTCCCCTGCTGTGGGCAGGATTGCCAACCACTACATCTCTGTTGGTCCGTGAGTTCTACTTACGAGGGGCTCGACTTGGGACAGCAAGAGCTCGGTTTTCACCTGTTCTGCCCGCTGACCTCCCTGCCTTCAGCATGTGCCAACCACCACTGGAAACCTGACCTCCAAAACACCGGGCAGCCTAAATGTAGGCACTGCTTCATAAAAAAACTGAGCATAAGATCTTGACTCCTCCAAAAGTATTACCAAAAATGCACCAACATAAGCACAAACGATGAGTAAGTCGTTCTGATGTGTTTCAAGCTCTTACAGATCCAGGTGTGCTCACAGTGCAGATGGATGCCGCGTTCCCGCAGCCCAGCTGAGAGCAGCCGCTCTGCTCAAGCTCCCTTCAGCCTTGTGTGCATTATTTCTGCTGGGAACGTGAACAAACCACACAGGAAGGGGGTTATCTGCCTGCGACCCAAGGGGCAAGGGGCTCGTGTGAACAAGAATGTGCACCTCCGTCCTGCCTGCTGCGGCAGTCCTGGGGAATGAGAGGTCGGGTGGGAAACATCTGCCCTCCAGCTCACTCTGGTGAAGTTTCTGGGTTTATTGGCAGGAGCACGGATCCACATGGCACGCATAATGTAGCCCATTGTGCGTGTACAACCACAAATAGGTTGAATCAATAAAACGGGAAAACCTCAGTTCTTGTATCAAATACCATCCATATCTAATGCCTCCAGGATGCCTTCTGATCCCAGAAGGTCCTGCCTATTTGATGACTTTGCTTCCTGGGTATCCCACAACCCTTCCCAAAGGAAAGAGCCAAGATATTAGCTTTCCTTCACAAAAAGAATAAAAAAAAAAACAACGAAATACAATAAAGGATGCTTGTGAGAACATGGGGCCAGTGAAAAGTTTGAGCTTGATCAACCCCAGTGCCTCCAGTTGCCATATGCTGGCACAGCGTGCCTCAGCCCTGACCTCATGGGAGCACCCAAAGGGTGATGTGGCAGCACCACATCCCTCCTGCTGGGAAACTCCAGAATGGGACGGCTGCACCACATCATGTGGACATCCCAGTTGCCCTCAGATGGAAACAAACTTCATCTCAATTTAGCACTGTGGAAATGACATCCATCATCTCTACTGCTAGTGTAGAATGGGTGTATTTCCAGCTAATTAAAAAGCAGCCTGATTTAAAGGAGGGAGCAGATTGAAACTATTCTAGCAAGTGCTGAAATCCCTGTCATTGTGCTGCCCGCTCTGACCACAGCTGCCCAGCACCAAGTCAACCTCCTTTCCTTGTGAGCTGGCACCAGGAGAGCTTTCTGTATTTCAAATGAATACCAAATGCCAACAAAAACCTTAGAACAGAATAATGATGATGGGATTAGGAAAGAAGGAATTCATAAAAACTGAATTAAAAATCACACCTCGCTTCACACTGGAAATCGGACTCAGCCACCGCGCTGTTTGGAGCAAGCCTCTTTAAATGCAGCCCTTCGTGCAGAGAAATTCTCCCTGGAATCTGGGACTCAAGCACAGCATTACCCTAACTCTCTATGTGCATGAAATCCCCAGAAATACTGCAACCTGGGCTCCTGGAGGGTCCAGCAGTGACCGGTGTGTGTTACAGAACAAGACCCAGAACGACGTGATCAGCTGGGGGTGGCAAAGGCACGGCATTTCACAGCGTCTGGTAGGAGACAATCAACTGGGTCTAATTTTGAATTTCCCCTCTCCCCCAAAACATGTGTACCTTTTTGAGAATTATAGATAAAGGAAGCCGTGCTGCTTTTGGGTGGTTTGTTTGCTCCTTGCTTTCTCTTTAGTTTCTCATCCTGGTAGTAAAATGGGAAAGCAACAACAAGAAGAGGAGCAGTGCTGCCCTTTCTGATCCCCTCCATATTCCCAAACCAACAAAATAAAAACAGACATCAGAAAAGGCTTTGATTTGCCCCCTCTCATTCTTATCCTCGTAGATCGATAGCGAGGGAAAAGCGGGAGGGGTGACAGCAAACTTCTGCACCTTTTGTTCCAACTCCAGAGCTGAAGACTTTCCCCTTTAACCCATCAGTGCACAACACAGCAAACTTCAGAAATTCCCTCCAATAAAATATTAACTTCCACCTGCAATTATTCCTGCACACCTGACGTTTAGGGTGTTTGTTGTGAAGTGTATCATGCAGCAAGGGAGAAAAGGGAGGGTTTATTCTGTGTTTATACCCTGCATCACAGATCTACCCACAGACAGCCATGGCCCGTGGTTGTGCAAGGTGCTGTAATAGGCAAAACAAGTGCTGAGCAGTCCTGCGAGAAGGTTTCCATACAGGTGCTTAGGAGCAGCCCTCAGGGCTGCAGTCCCAATAGCACACTTGGTCTTTTAGGGCTTTAAACCACCATCAGTAGGAGAGAAAGGATGCAGGGTTTGTTTTCATTTTTTTTCTTAGAAAGAAAGGGAGCAGGGCTGAGGCGTTCCCAAAGGGAAGGGGCAGTGGGGAGGCAGCACCCCTCCTCACCCAGCGCTCAGGTGGAAAGAAAGCGCTGCCGAGTTCTTTGCCAACAGCGCTTCTCGTCTGGGGATATAAAAGGCTCCAAAAAAAAGAAAAGAAAAAAAAAAGACCACACAATAAAAAGGAAAGCCTGTCTGAAGTACCGTGTTTTACACATTGTTAGGCTGCAGCAATCTGTTCGAGTGAACCCTTTTAAAAAGGGGCCGTCGCTGTGTGAAAAGCCAGTTGTGAGGAGCTGGGAGGCATGCAGCTGCAGCCAGCTGTGGGGCTGGTACTGTAACCGAAGCATTTTAAGAGTGAACTCTGGCATGTCAGCGGGAGGCCCGGCAAGGGTAGCATGGCCGGGAAGTACAGTTTGCTTCTGTGTTCACCAGGATGCAGCCACCTTCTTGGGCTGCTCCAATAAATGAACGCAGAGCCGGCTGGAATTCAATTCCTGCTGATTTCTCTTTCCCCAACCTCCTTCTCTTCTGTTTTGTTTTGTTTTTTAAGGAATATAATTCTGGGCAAACATCTCCATTTGGCCCCAGCTTTCTGGCGTGTCTCTTAGGCTCTCCAAGGACAAGATGGGATGCTGGTGTCATTCTGGGCTGGGAGGGCTCAGCCTCAGTGCTGGGGGAACGCTGCTGCTCTTTGGGGCACCTAAATCTTTCCACACTTTCCCATAAGGACAAATCAGTTCCAGAAGGGCGCATCTGTTCCGTCTTCTTAATCTTTCCGACATTGCGCCACTGCCACAGACAAGCAGATATTTGGAATTAATAACTATTTGGAGGAGTCGGTATTTATAGGAGGAGCAGAGCCCAAGTAGAGCAGTGACACAAGGGCGAAGACAGATTAGGATCTGGTCGGCCCTGTTAACAAAGTACTGCTGGTGCAAATTGTTAGGAAGCAGCTAATCCTTGGAAGGACAGGAGATGGCCGTGGTTGCTGCCACCTGTTCCAGCAGCCATGACATGTCGACACAAAGCAGTGTTCCTTCACTACAAGCAACCAAAAGTCAGGCCCTTTGGAACACCAACGTATCTGATGTCCAGAAGAGGGCTGTTAAGTGGGGGATTAAACTGAGATCAAAATTTGCTCTGAAAATGGGTCTGATGGCCGACAAAATGAGTCTTCCTCAGCCAGTAGGCAGTGGGTATGCAGTGCATGTGAGGGAGTGAAAAAAAAACAACTAAAAAGGAATAAAAAAATCAGTTCTGGCTTCTATCTGGATGCTCAAGTTAGTAAAATGGGAAAACAACGTGAGATGGATAACCGCCTGTTTGAACCCTTCCAGCTTACAAGGTGCTGCTTCCATAGAGATGGCAGTGGGGAAGAGAAGCACTGCCTGTGCTCAGAGGAGGAAGAAAAGGACCAGACGTAGGCAAAGAATTTGGTTCATGTTAAAGGGAGTAGTAGGAACCCAGAGGTACAGAAATGAATTCACTAGACTGACATTGGAAGGGTTAATGGGATTTAAGCTTTGATCTTCCAAGAAAACATGCTGAAAACGTAGCCCTAGGCATGTTCACCATTTTGTTTGCTAGTAAAACAATGCAATTTGATTTTTGTTGGCTTGTTGTTTTTAAGTGGAACCTCATGGGTGTTCTGTTAAATTCAGCCCACAAAAGCAATTTGTGTCATTTTAATGCAGCTCCTGTGCTAGAAATGTTTGTTTTTAAATGCAAGTTTTATTGTTTTCATTGTTTGCACATTAAAAGCTAGATCAATAAGAAAAGCAATTCATGATGTCGTCCTTCAAAATTCAAGCCTTATCTATGCCATAAATTGGGGCAAATATGGGAACGTACGAAATAACCGAACCTCATTTTTGGGGGGATATGTAAAGGATAATTCTGATTCTTCTTAGCTTGGAACTACCACTATCTACAATGTGTGTTAATGTTTACAGGAGAGTCAAGTAAAGGTACCGCCCTGCGACTGGTAGGATGGAATAGAGCATTATTTACTGGTAATTTGTTACATCCTAGTTTGCAGATGTGTAGGCATCACCTTTGCTTTACTGAAATGGAAGAGTCCTCCTTTCTGCAAGGAGGTATCAAAATATTTACCAGCCAGTAAGTTCTTATATATGCATTTTTAACAAAAATGATCTCAATCCTTGTGGGACTTCACCAGCAATATTGAGCCGCTGCAAACTGTTTCATTTTTCTGACAAATGAAGATGATTGCAAGTGTTTTCATTAAGCACTTTGCAATCAGTTGGTTCCTTTCAAACGGAGAGAATTTTATTTCAGTAAACTATTCCTCGTTATTAGTTTTTAATGAACAGAAACAAAAGAACATGGGAACAACCTCACGGAATAAACGTGCTGTATACTCTGGGGACGGAAGTAGAGAAGAATCAGGAAAGTTTTCTTTTAGAACTGATGACTGGATTCAAAATTTAGGAAATCTTCCAGTGGTTAAAGGGAAGCAGGACGGGGTCAACTCCTGCAGGAAGGGTCAGATCTGGGAGGCAGAAGATTTGGTTCCATCTCCTGGCCTGCTGCTGGCTTTGCATCTCACCTTATACAAAGTTTTCTCCCTCTTGGAGCACCCCAAGCTATACCTAGGAGATAACACTGCAACGTGTTTCTTGCTCTTTGATATTTGAAATGTGCTTGGAGATTCCTTAGCTGAAGGTGCTAGGGAAAAAAAAAAAGACATTCTGATTATGTTTTTATAGTCCATTTCTTCCTGCACGTCCTAAAGATAATTTAAAGTCTCTGTAGACCTAGATAGGAGGGAGCAAAGAATGCCTTAGCATATCCTACTCTTCTCAGGTGAAAACTGGTGATCCCATAAAAGTACATGGTTGATAGATACACATCATTCCTACTTCAGTTCATTTTTTCCTTAAACATGAGGTTGGCGTTACCATCAGGATCAGGGATAGTTAAAGATATGACTCCTCGTGCCTTCACACCCCATGAAATCCCATCAACAATGGTAAGACTAATGAGGAAAATTGCCTACTGCAACAATTTCTGAAATGGCTGTAAATATTTTATTGGTTAAGTGCATGCTACAGCAGCTCCAGCAAGCACACTTGCTCCACTGAATGCAGTTGATAAAGTACACACAGGATCTTTTGGAAAAGCAGACCGTGATGGCTCGGCTGTATTTTCAATGGAATCGGCATTAATTAGCTAATGACTAGGCAGCATGCTGCAGCAAAGACTCATTCCTGCTCAAGACAAGAGTGGTTTAACTCCTAGGTGTCCTAATAATGCCACTTTACTACTCAGTAAATAACTACATTCAGAATATGCCACTGGATCTGCTCAGCGTCTGAAAACCAAAGGGACAGCCATACCATGGTCTGGCCATAACACTGACAAGTGCAATGAAACCTACAGCCAAATGAACACCTTGCATTTCCCCATCACCACCACACATCATGAAGTGGTTACACTTAGGCCAAAGATAATATCTCTTGGAATTGGAGACAAATGACTGAGCTAACACTGGTGGGTGTCTCCGTCAGCATCCCACAGGGAGGAGATGCCCTCCTAAATCCATTTGGCCATCCTGAGCATCCAGGACCTGCTACAGTTCTGGCAGAAGAGAGGGACCAAGCTCCAGCTGCTGGGCTTGGCTGTGTCTTCTCATCTATCTCCCCCGTGGTACCACATGCTGCCTGCCCACAAGGCAGTCAGGGCAGAGAGAAAGTGCCAGGGCTCCTCAATTTGCCTGAGCACTTGAGGCAGGAGGATTCACGTCACTGAGCTGAAAGCCCTTGAAGAGTCACTCTGTTAGGGAGCAGAAACAAACCCACCTGATTTAAGTGGCCACTCCACACAGTGCAAATAGGATTTGAACCAGAGAGGTGTAGCACACTGCAAACTCCCATTTGCTCAGACCATAGCACGGGGTGCTCGATAGCTTTTGGCATCTTGCAAATTCAGCTCAGAACACCAAAAAAGCTGATGGTAACTAATCCATATGCTAGAAACTGCCCTCCTGAACCATTTGCTAAATAATTTAGGGGTAGAAAACCAGTAATAATAAAACAAGAACTGAAGTCTATTCCCAGATGATCTGCAAATAGAAAACACTAAATATATGAAATAAACACACCAGTGCTACCCTCCTGCTCCCCATCTACCCTACCATTTCTTTTCATTCAGCAGCTTTCCTCCTTTTGGCATTTCTGCCTGGCAGTGCTGGATGTACTTGGTTAGAATTCAATACCACGAGGGGGTTTAGCAACTGAAAGCTGCTTTTTCTTTTCCCTTCTCTCCCCAGCGGCTCAACGGGAGGTGAACAAAACTTCTAGGAGGGTGACGTGCATGATTAAGGCTGGCCAAGCTGAAATTGCTTCAGCCCTCATCTGGACCCACCAGTGCAAATGCTCCCTTTGCTTTCTTCAACTTAAAGGGAAAAAAGGAATGGCAATTTGAATTCTCTGGATCTGCTGAAAAAATACCCTGCACTGTGATAGCAAAGTACTCGCCTGGGTTCACTCAGTGTGAACAGATCTTGTCCCTGCTGACTGCTCCATTGCACGAGGTGCTAATACAAATGCAGATCACATGAGGCAGTTGTGCACCATCTTTAACTTACTTTAACAAAGCAATGCAAGGAAGAGAGCGAGAAATAGAAATATCAGGAGAAATGCTTTGCATGAGGCTTACACCAAGACCCAGCAGTAAATTAGACTCCACTTCTTGTTAGCCCTGACCCAAGGATCCAATTGTGCATGCTACTTGAAAGATCGATTTCATCCAGTTGACTTCCATCAAACATCTGCTTTCTGTTGCCATGGGTGGGCAGCCACTGCCATGGCTTCAATCTCCCTTCTGACCCCATCCCTTGATAGCAGCAGCAAAGTTCTGGGCTACAACACCCAAACTTAAAGACGAGTTTCAAAAGCATCACTAGAAGTAGAGGAAAATCTTAAAGGCAAAGAGGCAGACGGTGACATAATGAAATCCCTTACTCTATACTTGCATATTCGTACTGCTTGTGCTTATCAACACAGCCCCCCCATGAAGTGCGCCATTTTTACACTTTGCATGTTAGATGATCCAAAGAAAGTACTAGAACCCCACTCCAGCTGATGGCATTATTCTGATGACCTGATGAAGCTCAAACCAAGAACCAGTTACTAGGAAATTAAGACAAACTGTGGCTGCTATCCAAAAGAACTCATAAATCTAAACATCTCCCGCTTGCTCTCTGGTAACAGCTCTAATATTTCTTCTGCTTTTACTTTTTGAAGATTCTTCATCATTACTTTCACCCCTTAGCCTCTCTCAGGATGTCAGCTCCATCTGCCACAGCATATCTGAGTGAACTGCAGTAAACACTGCTCAGGTGCTCACTTTCCCGCTCCTTCTGAATTCTTATACTTGACATATGACTTAAGAACATAAATATACCCACACATACATATATGCACACATACAGATATATATATTTCACCATAAACATTCTGCAGTCTCCTCACCTCCTGACTTTTTTTGTCTCCCTCTCAATTCCCAGCCACTCTCTTCTCATCCTTCACTTCATTCTTGCCTTGGAATTACTGAAAGTGATACAGAAGATGATACATCATCTTGCTCAGCAATGTTTCTGCTGATCATCTCAGCACCACTTTAGTTTGTGCATTAGCAACCAGAGAATAAACTCTAATTGTTTTGACACTTCACCATTTGGCAGCCTTTAACACAGCTAGGACTGTAGGCTTCAGCATTCAGTTCTGTTTCTATGAGCCTTTATTGACTTGTACTTGGCTTCTCCCTTACAAATGTTTTCTGAACTTCTTTCATCTTTATCTTACTGCTGCTAAGCATGTCATTTTCCATTCCCTGTTATTCAACAACCTTTATACTCATATGCAGCCCAATTTTCTGCCAGGATCATATTTTCATTGATGTCAACTGGATTACACATTACTTCTACCTGCCTCCAAGTTACTGCTCTTTTATTTTCTGTCAGATAAAGTTATCATGCAGTGGAACAGGTTTTATTCAGCAATAGCGTTACTCTATGGAACTCCTGTATGTTTTCAAGTGGCCGGCCAATGCAGGCTGTAATTCTGGTACAGTTCAGCGAGACACAAATTAGAAATACAGGAACTGGCACTAAGAGTTATGGTCAGCTGCTATTCCAGCGCAACATTCCCTTTCCAAGAACTACAAGGAAGGGCTGACGGATTGCACTGAAGAGAAATCCAACATTTGTGGGTTGACTAACCTGCCAGTAGGTGAGGCTTTCTCTTTTGTCAGATTAATTAGCAGTCATCTCCTTCCCCTAAACATAAGACTGTAATCCTTCCAAGACTCCCAGCCTCTTTTATTTATTTTATTACTGTAATTGGGTTTTCTCCCCATATTGCTATGGCTGGCGTCAGTAGATGGCACTGTGACATACGCTCTTCCAGGTTGGTTTTTGTTAGCCTGCACGCAAAGGTTTGGTTTTACGATTTATTTTTTTGTGTGCGTGTGTTATAATTAGTTTTGTTTATGCAAGGTTCGGGAGCCCTTCGGGAGAAAACTGTGGAAGCAGTGAGATAATTTGCTTTCTGCATTTGCCCTGCTCTCTGATTGAGGTCAGTTCTCGAGCCAGAATCAGTCTCTGGGTACCAGTCACTAAGGTTAGGTTGAGATTCCTCTAAGAAGGGATTATCCTGCATATTATTTGACCAGTCTTGTTTCAGCACTGGTGCGCCAGTCCAAATAGGGCAATTAAACTGAGAATGTACCAGTATTCCCCTCCAGCAGTAAAGCAATCTGCAGTGCCCAAGCTATCTTTTAGCCCTGTGACAACAGATACATGTTGCTATATTTAGGAGAGGACTCTGGTCTCCAAAGAGGCAAGAATGGTACATGGAGAAGGAAAAATCAAATTCTGAAGTCCTTTGCTTTCTCTGGTTGAATGCCTCATCCTGAAGATCTGAACCATACATTCAAGAACCCACATGTTCAAGCAGTACCGTGAGCAAACAAAGTGTCCTGAATGACGCTGCAGAATCTGTTTGATTTTCAGAGCTGTGGGCTATGGGTAGTGGCCCTCTGAATTCAGGCAGAAAAACCTGTGGAATGTTCAAATGAACAAAGAAGTAGTACCAAGGTATGAACTGCAATGCCTTTAAATGACTTGATGGCCACTCCGGGTGCAGCCAGGTGCCTTACCTTATATCCTTTCTTTTTTGGAGGAAAGAGAATAACCAAAAATCTTTTGTCTAAGCTTCAGTTGGGGAAAAAAAAAAAGATGATGGTGCCTAAAAATCTCAGTGAAGATACAGAGAACTATTGAGCTAAGTGCTTTTCAATGAGGAGAAAATAAATGGTTTTAGACAAAAATTTGTCCATTGACTTAAAAAAAAAAAAGTCTCTGTTTATGAAAAGAGAAGATGAGTGAGACCATTTATTGTTTATCAACAGGTTTTCACAAAGGTGCCTTTAAAGTTTCCTTCAGGTTTAAAGCAGAAAGATCAGCTTTGTCTTTAAAACTTTGTTAAAGATTTAACTATGGGCAGCATCTGATGAATGAAAAGAGAGAGCGCCAAAGAAGAAGGAAGAAGTATCAAAGTACATCAACAAAGTATTGCTAGCGTGAACATCTTTTATAAGCGCAGACAAGTGCACATAGGTTCATACAAACATGCACACTGTGCATTGCGTAAAATATCTTTATGACTTCATAGGAGGAGGTTTCCTTTGTTCAAATGATCAGAATTATCACTAACTGTTGATGAGCAAGTATCAAATTAGCAGAAAGTGATCAACAAATAGAAATATACTTCATATAAGGTATAGAAAACCCTTATGGAAAGGTGCCACTAAGCTGATGATTCCTTGCAGCAGTTTGGTATTCTACTTCTACATAACTTTTTAATCAAAGAATGTCACAGAGAGAGAAAAAGTTTCATACATTTTCATAGCTGGCCATGAAGAATAAAACATCATCTTCCAGCTGTGACAGACCCATCATAATGCTCTCGAGACAAGGACAGCTATGAAAAAGTTGCAAGTTACTTACAGGGAGAATTTCTTACATCAGAGACCCCAGCAACGTAGCTGAGAATTATTTTCCTTTAACATGCTTACAGCCAAAGCGTTGGCTTCCATTCAACTAATAGAAATGTTAGTGCTTAGAGCCTGCATGCCTTGCATTCTTGCAGTAATACAATTCTGTATTAAAATCTATTCCAGTTGCTTGATTTATGAAAATTGTTAAAACGTGCTGCGCTCGTATAAAGCTCATGGGGTCAAAAGAAACAACAGAAAAAAAAAGATGATTTTAAAGCAGAAAGACAGAAAGATAAAGTGAGAGAGAGCGTGCTGCTGTCCCTATCTAATACAAGACGCCTCGGTCCTTTTTAGACTTGCCTGTATGCAAAATGTGACAATTTTATTTCAGAAGGTGACGACGTATTAAGAATTTGTTGCAACTTGTGGACGAAGTCGTGGTTGATTTGCTCTCCAGCATTCCTTAGATTTTGTAATATGATGTCAATACATCATGTTAATGCAAGTTTTTAAAAAAAGGAGAAGAGAAAGCAAAAGCTCCCTTCCTTTTTAAGTATGAGTAATCTATCCAAATCCTACTGAGACGCACAAAGGAACGTCGGCAATTTTCCCTTTCATAAAATGCGGACTTTCTTTAAATACTTCCTCCCTACATTTTCAAAGCGCGGTTGTATGAAATGAAGGGGAAATGACACCCTTACCCATTGAAAAGGAGATTATGTAAAACTGGTTGGAGAAGCCAGCCGTGTTAATGCAAATACAAGTATGATCTTATTCATAAGTTGCTATTGTGCTGGAAGAACATGCGTTTCCTAGATGCGTCTACCTAAAACTCTGTGCAAGGAGAAAAACATTTTTTCAGGACACATTACCCTGTTTTGCAAATAAATATGAAAGCCAAAAGATCACTTTAAGAAAGTGAAGGGCTTGGTTTTCCATTGTGCTGAGCACTCGATTCCACTTGAAGTTAATGAGAGCAGTCAGAAGCCTTGACAATAAGACACTACAAGGATTTTGCGTGCCCAAAGGTGCTGGAGACGCTCTGTGAGGAGCCAGGGCTTGGCTCCTTTTCCACTCATGGCCTTAGATATCTTTGTGCTGATAGCCAGCGCTGTTGTTTCTGAAGTGGCAATGGGGGGCAGCCTATCCCTAATGGGTGCTGTCTAAAGTTGACCCCTTCACTGCCTTTGCAATGCTCTATAGCGCCAATTGCATTGGACCTAAATAGTGCCTAAAACTGGCAACTGCTCAAACTCATCCCTCAGCTGGGAAATACAACCAAGCCATACCCATCCATTTCCGACATCCTCAAGTAGAGTACATGCTGCATTTGGTCTTACTCCCCATTAGTGCCTTTTGAAAGGAGATTAGTTCAAACCCTTGGTCTGAAACGGCAGGAGCAAATAACAAGATCACTCCAGAATTCTTTTGAGCTGTAGACGAAACAAAGTCTTGGAGACAAACAGATCTGAGAGAATAGATACAGTTTCAAAAGTCTTCAATCCACATGAAACCTAGTTCACACTGTGGATTCAAGGTGAAAAATAAAGAGGTTTTTGAATGCATCCTTCTGCATGGAAAGAGGAGAACATCAAGTATATCTGAGTGTGTCATCTGTGAAGTGAAGGGAACAGGATGCCCTCCGCCTTTGAAAAGCAGGTAATATCAAAGTAGTTGGAGAAGAGAGATGCATCAGTGCAAACCACAACACGACCTCACTCAATCTGCTGCTATTGGACTGACAGTACAGGTCATGGGGCTTTGTATGTTGTATGTGAGCAAGCAAAGTCAACCTTGGTGCATTTTTTAAAGTAATTGTATGGGGGATTTGCTCCTCTTTCTTCTGTCGACCACTTAGTAATCTCCTTGGCTTTCCATGGAAACTGTTCAGTAGTTTGAGGAAGCCTGAGGCCTTGGATGCGTGTATTTAACTTTCGATAGGTAAAGAAGGTCTAATTAATCTTCATTATGTGGAGTCTTTTGAAATAGATGCCTATATTGAGTGCCCTTCCTGTTCAGCTCTGGTCCAGATGAGTTTCTGGCTCATTCTGTAGGACCCTGGGGTCTTATCATACGAAAGGCTGTTCAGCATTTGATGAGGAAATGATTACACATTCTCCCGACCTCCTCCCTAGCCTTTTCAACTTACACGTATGACAGCTGGTACCAGTCAAAACTGTCTTTTGTTTGTTTGTTAGCTAAAGGTAGCCCAATGGCCAACCTAAAACAAGCATCTGTTAATTTCTGGTGATAAGAACTTCTACAAATGAGGGAGGTTTGGTTTTCCCCCAAAACCATTTTTTTCTCGCATTTTATTTAAAACTTTCAACAATGTCCTTTGATAGAAAAATCTAACTCTTTCAAATTCTGAGTTAGCTAGACAGAATCCGAGATGCCCAGTTTTTCAGGCTGAAAGAAAATATTCGTGCACTGACTTTCAACATCTCACTGCTTGACTTTATCAGTTTGAGGCCATCTGAATATATTTGCCCAGAAAGGAGAAAATTCCAGTATGCTCAGATACCTGAGGGTCTCAGTAAGCAATGGAATACATTGGCAAAGTGGAAAAAAAAAAGCCCAGCAAATCAGCTGTGATTGAAGGTCTGGCTCTTCAGAGACGCATATGAGTCCATAAACAGCTACACAGTGGAAATACTGATTTCTAAACATTCAATTACTTTAGATCAATTTCCATTGGACATAAGCACATTAGATCATTGCCCACAACCTTTATTCAAAGGGGTCACATTTCCGACTGCTTTTCGAATGGCCTGCCTATAATGTGCCACACATCCAACACCCAGGAATGGAGATTGTGCAGAGGGAAAGCTTGCTAAATTTAGGAATTTTCTCTTTTTATTTACTGTTTTGACAGAATCGGGAAAAGAAAGTTAACTTCCTCTCCTCCCCCCACCCAGTTTATTCTTTAATCTATCAAAAGAATTATTAAATCTTTTAGAAGATCAAGCACGCAGATTCTTCACAAAGGTTGTCACAATGAATTCATTTGCAGAGCTTTCATCCCTTCTTCCCCACTGTGCTGAAATAATGTTGACTATTTTTCGCTGTCTCTCTTGCTTGCTGTAAAGATCCAGTTGCAAAGGTTGTTGCAAGGACTCGATCTCCCACTTTTTTCCCCACCTGGCACCAATATATCCCAGAAACTAAAAACGCAGGTGTTGATACCTTACTGCTCCTATGTCATCCAAAAATTATCTCATAAAAGAAGGCTTTCAAAAGGTGGTTTATGAGATTGCAGAGCAGAGAAAGGAATAGAAGCTATGAGTGGGATCCTCAGATTCCATTCCCTAATAGTGCTCCTTCTGCTTATAAGAGCAGATCTTTTTATTGTTCGATACGAGTCTCATCATCTTAACAACCGGCCTTCTTCAAATGAAAGGGATTTTTAAATGAACTATTTTTTATCAAGAGATTAAAAAAAAAAAAAAAATCTTGGTTTTCAAAATTCTTATCGAGATTCGCTGTGTGTCAGGTCAGTCCTATCAGAGCATTTAATTGTGCTGTTAATTATTTGTTCTGTCTTTTTGTGGAGATGCAGTGGGGTACAGCCAGAGTAGCTGTGCACCCCGTTTGGGTCTCTTGCCTAATGGGTCATGTTCCCCCCACAGTGTTGCATGTGTGTTATGACTGAGAGCAGCCAGGAGCTCAGGAGGAATGCAGGAGAGAGTGAGATGCTGGTGATAAAGGAGAACTACAGATTGTTTAGTCTCTCACATCATAAATCCACCTCTCTTACTGATTACAATGCACAATTTTTAAAGGACTCAGAAAGAAAGGATAATTCTGTTTTTAAGACCCTACTCTTTGATCTAGGAGCATCACATTCATCTTCAAGTTGAGCCCTCAGCTTCTTGTATGACATGAGGGGACCACACTGTTGTTTGGAATAACTGTAGATGCAAACTATATGATATAATGGGAAAAAAAGTCGCACATAAAACCTTTTTGAATGGCCTCTATGATACCACAGGTATTTTATAGGTCTTCTCCTTTGCTCTAGACTACATACAAGTTCCAATCTTCATCAGGAGTCACCACTTTTATAAGGATGTTTTGGGCCATTCTACATGTTAATACAATTGAAGTCTTGCTACAGGTTTCTCCAAGCTGGAAAAAAGAAAATCCAGGAAAAGAAAGAAAGAAAGAAAGAAAGAAAGAAAGAAAGAAAGAAAGAAAGAAAGAAAGAAAGAAAGAAAGAAAGAAAGAAAGAAAGAAAGAAAGAAAGAAAGAAAGAAAGAAAGAAAGAAAGAAAGAAAGTTAGTTGTTATCTCTTAAGCACTCCAGGCTCTCCAGTATATTCTTCCATTACTGATTTTATTATCATTAAATTTCACGGAACTGTTCCATAGGGGTCTCGATTTCATGTGGTTCTGCACCCAGAAAACATTGATTATATCATAACTGCAGGCTTTGTTTTCCTAAAGGTTAATTTGCTCAAGGACTCCTCAATAGGTGGGCACTGAAGAAATGTGCACAAATACGCTTTCTGCCGTACCTCTGTGGAGAGATTAAGGTTTGAGCTCATTTGTTCCTAAATCTTTCTTGACAACAGCTCTGTTGATAGTGAAGAACAGAATTGTTCTGCTCTGGATGAGAGTCAAGAGCTCTTACTAAATCCTGGAGTCACAGAGACTCTCCTTGGGAATCAATCTTGTTTAGCTGGTTAGTGAAATACGGCCTGAGTCAACATATTCTGTCAAAATTCAGAACATAACAGTTTATAGTTGCTAATTCTTTACTGATTTTCTATGAGACGCAGTGCGGAGGGATCATAAAAATCAACACAAATGTATTTCAGCTCCCAGGCAGGCCCATCACTGAGCAAATGCTGAGCACTGAGCATTTACCTTGTTCCCACCCCTCACCCAAATACCACCTCTCTGCTTTCCCCATCCCATAGCTGGATGTGCTCATGTTTTGGCTGCCATTGCTTTGTTACTTGCTGCTCCCAGCAGCTGTAGGCAACTCTTTCCTCTATACCATCTGCCCATCCTGGATTGCTTTACTCTCTCATGCTGTGCTTTAAAAAAGGTCTCACACAAAGCTAGGGTAAAATGAGCACATGCTGTAACTTTACCTTTGGAGGAGGACAGAACAGTTCCTAGCTGAGTCCATGCGGGCCACTTCCCTCTGCCATCATCCAAAAGTGCCTGGAGTCATCCAGCCTCCTACAGCCCTCCTTCATCTGACCATACCAAATTTCCCACATCCAGGTGCGCCCACGAGAATCTTGTATGTCCTCACCAAGGTGAACTCACTAACTCAGCACTCTTCCAGAGGACCCTGAGAGCCAGTGCTGTGCTGCAGAGCAGATGATGCTCCCACGGTCCCTCCAGTCCTGCTTTGGCATCAACCAGCTTCAGTTCCATCATCCGTCTCCTTCACCAGCATGTGAGTTTGCATTCATCTTTCACACACAAATAACCCCAAATTGCATTTCAGCTTAAGCAGAGGAAAATCCTTACAGTACTACAGCAGCTGATTTATACAATTGCATCGTGATGCCACACTAACAGCATCGTACTTCTGACTTACTGGTACTGAGTACTGAAAGAAATAGAAGGATATAAAGCATGAAGAAAATGAAATTACCAAAAGAAAAGAAGACTGAATGGAGATAATAGCTAATAAATAAATAAATAAATAAACAAATAAATAAACAAGTATTATTTTGCTTTAGACAGAAAAGCCATCGGCCCGGTTCCATACAGAGAATTTCACTACTTTGCAAAAGATTTTTAATAAGAAAACTCAAATGTTAGCATTAAGAGAAATTCCTTCCTGGCATGTGAGCTCTATAACACCTTTAGAAGTTTATTAATTTACCAGACCCAAACACATTGCATTTCTTCAAAGGGAGAGGTTTCCAGAACTGTTTGCTCATCAGGGACCTAAAGGTCTGGTCCTATCGCCATGAACACAGTCCATGGAACAACAATATGAAGAACAACAAGTTTTCCCATCTGAATATGTCTGCGTAGACATCCTTCCTCACAGACCCAGGGAAGATCTTTACAATTTTACATGTGCACCTATCACTGATTTTGGCAGCTGGGAGAGCTGTAATGCAGAGCAGTGGAAGTCTGGGGGGGGGAATTCTGAGCTCAGCCACAAATTCACCCTGACGCAGTCCCAGGGCAGAGGGAGTAGCCATGGAGAATCATTTACCTTAAAGCTAAGCACATGCTAAAACATTTCCAGGATTTGGGACCCTAATGCAAAGCAACTGCAGACACCCAGCAAATTGGATGTGATGCAATAGAACTGTATCTTCGTATCCAGTGTATTTCTGTATTATAAAATGAACGTTAGTGTTGGAGGTGTCACATATCACCTGGCCAGCATTATGGTTAATAAAGCAACTGCAGAAGGGGGAAAAGAAAGGAAAGCAACGGGACTTCACACGGCAACGATAAATCCAGATCGTGTGACAGACAGACAGAAAATCATATTGTCATGACTTGGTTCAATCCTACAGCACTTTGATTCCTTAAAACAGTGAATTCACTGCTGGCTTAATGAACAGTGGAATTGGGGCTTACAGCTCGCTCCCATCTCCTTGCGAGTGAGAGCTGCTAATTGTTCTGTATCCCATTGCCCTTCCCATGCGCAGGCAACGGCTGTAAACCTGATGCCACGAAATCCAGGCCAGTGTCCCCGCCTCCCCCACAATTCACTTCAATGGAGCCAAGATTTCACTCAACATATGGTCTAGAATTTACTCCCATAAATCATTTTGACTGTCAACTCCTTCAGCAGATTGGGTCAGACCCAGAAAAGACATAGGGGGTCTTCAGGTACCAAAGCCTCTAGCAGGGACCCAAAATTGCCTTGGGTTGCAGCCAGCTATTTCTGGGGAGGAGCCTCAGTTCCCTTTTTCCATCTGAAAACTCCCACATCTCCTTTCTGCAGCAGCTCAATGTTCAGCATTTAGGTGAATACATCTGATAAACTCATAGTCTGCTGCAGGATCCAGAAACTAGAGTTGAGCCTCAATGGAAAAAGAGCAAATTAGGGAGAGACAGCATGAGAAATCAGCGCACACATGGGGATGGGGAAGCAGCCCTGGGCACCAGGCCCTGCTTCCTGGGTGTTTATTCAAGGGCTGTTTAATGTAAAATGCATAAGCTGTCCCGAATCCATGCATTTATTGTTAATGGCACTTGAAATCAAAAGCATACTGATTCATTTACTGGGGAATAATCATTTACCATATTAGCTAATCTATTTATCAATACGAAGTCAATTATTATGAAGCATCAAGAGTGGCTAGTAATTACACAATGTAAACATAAAGGACGGAATCAGTAAGTAATTACATTTATTCATAATCCAAAATATTGAAAAACATCTGTAATTGCCGTGCAGCACAATGTCCACCTTAGAGAAACAGAAACACGCTGCTCTCCTAATGAAGATTTTTCTGTTAGAGTGAAATGTCATGGCATCACAAGAGTAAATATTTTAACATTACGCGTGGGTCAGCCATGCAAGTGTGTGACTGACTTATACACATCAGAGCATGAGTGACAGACAACTTTCTGAGCATCCTGCTGCCTGTGGCTTGGATCCTCCTAAGGTGTGTGTTGGTGGCCCACTGGATTTTGGTGATTCCTTTTGAACTAAGAATTCCATGCGTTGTTAACCTGGGAAAGGAAGCTTTGCTGTGAAAATAATTTTGGCTGTACTGCCAAAATTACAGCTGTGTTAATTGCTACAGTCTCTCAGAGCACGGCGTCTTTAGTATCTGGCTACCACAGTATGTGAGAAAAAAAGCCTTAAATATGGTCAGCTCATCTTCCACATTTGCTTATAAGCACCAGATCAACTGAATTGAGCAGTACTGGCGTGTTCCTGGGTTTTCTTTACATTTTATTTTTAACTTCTGAATCTGATCAGTTCACTTCTTAATTCAATTCAATGCATATCTTTCAAATTAGACTACCATTCAACACGTGATTTACTTAAGCAATCGATATTAAAGGTTCCAAGAATTGCAGTCGTCTTATTTCCAATAACTTGTAGCATTATACTGAGGTCACCTAGCCCATTCCATGCTAGAATTAGGAGCTCTTCAACAGCAAGCAAATTTATTGGTCTTAACCTTTTTAAAAGTTATCTGTACTAAGAATAGCACATCACTGTGCACTCAATTTTTAATGGAGTTGTAACAGAACAGTCTGATCTATTCATAGTCTATATTACTTCGGCACTCACATCCCTCTTTCCTCATCCTCTCTGCCATACGTAATATATAATTAAGCAATACTGTACATCTATGGTATAGAAAATACTGGCACACGCTGTCCTGATTTCTCCTGGTCTCAGGTTGGGTGAACCATTTGAATCCCTTTTCCCTATGGGGTCCTCTACCCATAACTCCGCTGATCAATGCCCAACACTCAGAATGCCAAAACTTCTATACTGGCCACTTTACTAGCAAGAAATTCTTATCAAACACCTTCAAAGCTCCAGTTTCTTCCTTCAAGATCTCCCAGCTCCTCGCAGGTATTACCTCACATATAGGATAGGGAACTGTGCATCTCCATCAAGACAGTCACCTTAAAGTGAGAGTTACCAGAATGGGATACTCTCATTTCATAGAGTTTGGAGAAATTCTCATTTCATAGGTGGGATCAGTGCTATAAACACAGGAAATTCAGCTTCCTTTGTGCAGTGCATCCACTGGCAGCATGCAGAACAGCGGTTGGCAGTGGAGCATCACACTCTATGCCCCACAGTGATGATTATAAGGGTAGCTCTCTATGCTGGAGGACGAGCACAGTTAAGTCTCCACTCCAAATATTGCAATTTTAATTGACTAGTCATTTCTATTTTCTAATATTCTGTATAGGTCTAGGATAGCTGTAATTCCACAGACAAATCTGCTTATTATATATGTATAAATCACAAATCTGCAGAGCTGAGAATCCACTATTCCTCCTGCTTATTCTGCACGTGAAGCTCTACAGACTGGCTCATCAGTTACTAATAATGTTCCCAGATGTACATAAAGTGTGTTTTGAATAGACTCTGCAAGGAGGACTCATCTGGAAATTTTAAAAGCCTGACAGCAGCAATGGACAAGGGTAGTAAATCCTTTTTCTCCCTCCTTGGAGAAGTGCCCACAAGAGGATTTCCTTGCAATAGGTAACTTTCACCCATTCATACAAAACCCAGGACTGGGCTTTGATGACTTGGTGCATACCATCAAAATAAAGGTATATATGAAGAACTGCTTCGGGATCTGACATCAGCCCAGACCAGACAGGTGGAAGAGCATCATGCTGTATCAGTTTTGGCCAGAGAAAGTTCTATCAGCAACCAGACCTATTGGAGAGCACCGATAGCGCAGAGAAGTATTTCACACACGATGGGAGATCTTTGACACAGTTCTCAGATCCTCCATCCTGCCACTAAAAAATGTCCTCAGGTTGGTAAAATCTCAAAACAAAACATTTGCTCCTCAGTTTTGTGTTCAGGTATCGCATTTCCACTCAACAGCTGAGCTTCATCCAGAGGCAGAAATGGCTGAATTTCATGAGACGCAGAGAAGTTGCCCCAACGCTTCTTCCCAATTGCTATAGGAACTAACGAACAACTCCTATTAGCCCTCAAACAAGTGTCACTGCATTTCTAGCGATATCAGAAAGTGCCAGGGAGAACAAAAAGGATCTTTTGCCAACGTGCTTGAATTTAATTATTTTCTTAAACTCCGTCCATCTTCAGTAGTCTGTCAATGGGAAAATGAAACAGGAGACAGAAGGCGAGATGCCTTGCAAATGGTGTAAGAGAGACTTTCTGCCTCCCTTCTCCCTTCCCTAATCCTCGTCACCCTCCCAGCAGGACTCATTTGAAACGGTGCTGGGCAGAGGTCCCATCAGAAAACAGAGCAGCAGAAGATGCTGAAAAATCACAGCTTGCTCGCTCTGCCACCCCCCACGCTCACTGAATGAAGGGGAAATGGTGGGGTTAAGAAAATAAAGTTCTCTCCCAGTAACGCTGCTACATAATGAATACAGCATTATTATGCAGAAGGCCTCTTGAGACATCGGCCTAAAAAATTCCACTGAAAAAGGAAACACCTGTTGGAATATTAAGTAGGACAAAGTCAAGCAAGGAGAAAGAGGATAGGTGGCCAAGAGGTTGGAAAAACTAAAGGAAATGTTAGAGGGATTTTTCTTTTTTTTTTCCAAAGTATAACATTCCTAATGTGCAAGTTCCTAAAACAGAAAACTGCATTTTCTTCGTGGAAGCGTTTAGAGGTAATGGAAACGACAAAAGAAAGCCAGCGTTAGGTATGGGAACTGAGTTTGTGAAAACACAGTTACTTCGGGCATCCTTATACCTTATAACCAATGGTTAGACACCTACAGAGCCACTGCTATCTGGGCACTGGAAACCATTGAGAGCTCCCATTTAGTAGGGAATATATATGTATTTATTAAAGACAAATCGCATGGTTATTTCTAATTCTATTTTAGCCATAGGAAATGTTTCTCCTAAACCATTTCACTGGCTTGCAAAGATTGAATACCATCAAACAGATACCAGTTTGCATTCACAAAATACCCCCTCTCTTGTCCCTTGGGCAAGGCCAACAGTGCTCTTTCCCCATCACCTTGCCTGGTGCTGAGATGAACCAAAACATCCTCAGGTGGGTGAGACCAGAGAAATTCCAGCACTGGGTGCCCTGCAGATCTCAGAGCATCTCAGAACCAGGCCAGTTCTCTGCAAAGTGCTCTTTCTTTTTACCCAGAGCCTTCCAGGTTCTGCTGCTCAAGTAGCCAACAACCCTTCTGTATGGCTCTGGGCAATTAAAACTTGACTGCTAAGAATTCTAAGACAGGAAAGTGTTTAGAAAGATGCCTGAGGTCCATCTCAGTTGCGGTCTCAGCACTGAGCAGCACATCTAGGAAGCAAGCTACAGCCTCTGTTACACTTCCCAGCGATCCCCCATGTAGTATTGCACCAAATGAGTGTAGAAAGGAGACTGGAGTTCACCCAGTTTGCAGTACATGCTACCTAAATGGAAGATAAATCTTCAACTGGACCCTATCTTAAAACAAACACCCAATTCAGACTGAATTCAGGAGGACTTTGAACAGGTTTGAGAGCACTATAAAGCCCGGGAGCCTACCGGCAAGAGCACTTGCACTGTGCTAGGAGATGCAATACTTGGTTGTAGTGCACTTGTAAGCATTTCTTTTTCCTCAAATTCTTTTATTTTAAAGGGAATAACGTCCCTTTCCATATAATAGACAAGAGAAGTGCCTTAATCCTCTTGGAAAAGTCCCCGCAGAGCATGAAAATAATGTGTTCCAAAGGTTTAAACTTGACATATCGAGGGGGCTAAGGAGACCAGTGCTTGGCAGGGCAGACCTGCTCAGGTATGTAACAGAGACCGATAGCCATCCTATATAGAGGGAGGTAAATGCTTCACCTCCCAGCATCACAAATGCAATGCCTGTTTCTAGAATCTTGCCCTTCTGAATTGTCTGGATGTGGAAAATAATCGTGATGGATGTAAAGCACAAAGCTTCATAGGGACTCTTTCAGCCAGGCAGCCACTGCCTTCCTCAGGAAGACGACAATAATAACAATAATAATAATAACAAAAATCAGCCACTTACAGGAGCCTTTCTTAGCAGCTTAACCAAAACAAAGCGAAACAGAACAAGAAAAAAAAACCACCACAGCTTTGCAGCAGTGCTTTCAGATCAACCCATACACCACACCCAGGATGTATGACCACCATCAAACCCTCCACTGCAGCGTATCGATTAGCCAGCGTAGCCTTGCTGCAGACATAATAAATGAGCAAGCAGCCATCCTCAGACCTATCAACTGGAGGAAGAAAGCCTCCCTCCCTCTTTCCCTCCTCCCTCCCTCCCTGCTCTGCTCTCCAAGAAAGCCACCCCACCCTCTGCGAGGTGCTGCTATCCTACAGACAGCTCATGCTCATCCCATTTATAATGAGCTCCAGCTTATCCCCGTTACCTGGAAAGCACATCAGCCTGTCATCTCTAGCCCCGGTAATCTTTAACTGTTTGCACACCACCTTTGTCAAACAATAGTGCTCTAGAAGAGAGCTGCATACCTCATTCCCTTTGGGTAATTTTATAGGGAGTATCTGTGGCTACTCCCAACATCAGTAGCTGGGAGCACTTTCTTAATAACACGCAAAGTTGTTTCTTTACGGGAGCAGCTGCTTTCACACTCCCAGTGAATATTTTAGCAGAAGCATGTGTGTGAAGGAGAGAGCAGAAGCAAGTGTGACTATGGGTGGAAGAAAGGGAGGAAGTACCTACAGGAGACCTAACAGGAGAACTGTAGCCCAGGGGTTGCAGCACTGCCTTAAGCATCACGAGATCCATATTGTCCCCTAAGTCTGTGTGAGTCCTTGATTTCCAATGCCTCCGTTTCCCCTTCTGTGCTTTGTTTGTTCAGCCTGTAAATACGCCAGCAGGAACTACTCCCCCCTTTGTATTAACCAAGAACATGGCTGGGGGCGGGGGAAAATTATCTTTACTGTTGCCTATGGGCCAGCAGTTCCTACACCAAAATCCACAAACAGACAGAATTCCATTTCTTTTGATTTTCATGTGGGTAATTGGAGTTTTGCTGCGATTTCAGTTGGGGGCTGCATGCAAACAGCTTTGTAAGGAGCCACAACCAGGAAAACTGTGGGAGAGGCTATTACAAATGCAACTGCAGTAAACATATTATTGGTACAGATAATAACAATAATAAAATTGATGTGCCCGAGACGTGGGGTACGTTTGGGTTCTTTACCACTTTGCATTCCTCTTCTTAACAAACATTGATAACAGAAGCAAAACAGTCTTTAGAGATACCAGCCCCAAAGCAATCAAAGCACAAATAATGTAAAAGCTGCATTTTTTTTGGTTTGTTTTTAGACCAGTTTCTTAACAAAACAATGCACGCTGTTTTCTGGCAGTCTGTGTTCTCCAAATCTCAAACTTTCTGGCTGATTTCAAAGAACCCAAGGAGACGGAGTAAAGGCATGAAGGATCCTTCATCTCATGCAAATGTCGATAAAATATGGACCGGATAAAGGCAACCAATGCTGTGAGCTGCTCCAGTGAGAGAAAGAAGTTCACTCTTAATTCAACATGAGCAAATCCACACCAAAATGGTGCTGGAAATCGGGCTCCTGCAGCTCTGCTAGCCCCAAACTACCTCTATTTGAAAGAAGTGTGAAAAGAAGAGTAGATTTAAAGAGTGGGCTGATAACAAGGGACAAAGGGCAGAACCAGAATGTGGACAGCTTCACTTGGAAAAAGGGAAAAGCCTGGACACACCAAAAGGCAGATTCCCAATTTACATCCACACATCATGAAACAAAACCTTCTTCAAGCAGCTCCCTCAGGATTCCTGTCAAGAGCCTAGTTGTTCCAAGAGATGCTACAGCAACTCAGAAATCACACAGCTAATGACTGGTTTGATGCATAGAGTTCTCCAGCATCTACCCCTAAGGGAGGCAAGCAGGTCTGCCTTCTGAAAATCACAACCAAAGAGCCTTAAGTTACTCCCCCAAAGGGCAGAAATGCACAAGTATAATATATTAAAAAAAAAAAAAAAATGTATTTCAAGAAACTAATTTCAACACATTTTATAAGCACACCATCAAATGATCGTAGGAGTTCAACTGGCTTGATGAGATGAGCTCTCATGCAGACATGGGCCTCCCCTCTGCTGCATCACAACCGCCCAAGGAGCAGAAGTGCCATCTACCACCCAATGAGCATTTGTAGCAAAAAAAAACAACCAAACCCAAACCAAACCCAAGCCATCTGCAATTGGAGAATGCTTTCTGGGTTTTTCAGCACCAACGTAGTGATTGAAAGGGAAAGACAATGGGAATATTCTTTTGTTTAAGGAAGTTTCCCATTTTGCATTACTACACAGAAGCTTACCTATCACCTGTTGACTGCAGAAACATGAAACACCTTGGGTGCTTTAAATGCCCCTTTAAATCCGTTTCACCTCTGGAAAATAGGCCTGTGCCACCAGACAGGAGCAACATTGCAGAGAGAGCTTGAAGAGGCATAGCAGCCACACAAAATCCAAACGTCATATGCTGAATTACACACAGGATGAAGAATACAAAAGGAACACGAATTAGGGAAATGATAAAACACTGCTGACTGGTGTGTGATTTTCTATTGAAAAGCCAACATGGAAAGGATCCATTTTTGCAGGTTAATTGTTCTACATTTTTAATGCATCTTTCTCTGCAAGCAACTTTATTACGGCAACGATGACGATCAGCCTACAGCAAGGCAGAGGTCAATCCCTGCCCCTTTCCTATCAAAATGGTGCCAATTTCTTTGTGCCAATGTTCCCACATACACAGACCTGGCCAGGTTTAACTCTTCAGGTATGCTTAGGCAACATCCAAAAGTCTGAAAAGGAGCTGCAAGAAACCATCTCTATTTGTTTGGACCATAACATGATGGCATTCCTGTGGCTCCGTCATATAAAAGGGCAGTCTTTCCTCTTGCAAAGCAAAAGTTTCAGTGGTGAAATGCTGAGAACGCCTTTGGAAACGCATGGCATTTAAGGTTGAGTCTAACAGAAAAAAATACCTGCTCTGCAACATGAGCATAACTTTAGGAAAATCAATTTAAATGTGAATTTAAATCTGGCCAAAGCACAAGCACAGCCCCGTGACTGTGCATGGGACCATGAACTTGTCAGAGAGGTCCAGATCTTTACCCTTGTGCCATGGAATCCAAACCTCGAGGTCTCCCATGCAATGCTGAGTATGCAGAGAGGGAATAAGAAAGGTACATGGCTTGAATTAGGAACACCACGTTCCACTCCTGTGTGACTGTGAGCAAACTGTTTAGTCACTTGGTGACTGTTTTCCCCATCTGTGGAAGAAAATAATATCAAATGCTCACTTTGCCCACACAGCATGACTTTGAAGCAGTTTTAAAAGGTACATCTTCAAGCATGGCAGCATCATCAGAAGTTACACCCCAGCTGCCATTCTGCCCAAACATTCCTGCAAAGCAATACCCTTTGAGAGTCAGGGTGTTCTTTCTTTCTCCAATTCTGACAGATTTGCATGATGGGTTAATTAATTTTTACCAAGGGCCTTCAGAATGTCACAGAAAAAGGCTCTGCGTAAGTGGAAAGTCGTTATTAATAGTGCTGAGATGAGGCCAAAGAAATCAGATTTGGATCAGAACCTGCGTGGCTCTAAGCCTTGCGTTGTTTGAACCGCTCACAATAGTAATTAATGAATGAGACTGCAAACATTTGTTTTTCAGACAGAACTATTACCTCAATAGGAAACGCCTGAAATCACTTCAAAGCAAAATATTCAAGTTGTAAATATGTCAGAGTACACCGAAAACCATTTGAATTTAATCTCCAGAGTTGTGCTGCACACTTAGCTCCTCTTGTACCGCTTTTATTATTATGATCTTAATAAAGGTGAGAAACTGGGCTTAATAATTCACAGGCAGCTGCAATAGACAGCGCTCAAGCAGAGCCCTGGTTGTGACTTATTGCACCTGAAGTCATGTCCTGGAGCACACTCACCGCCAAACCTGGTTGTGAGGCTGGGGATGGGTAAGGAAAAGGATGCTGCCCCTCTGAGAATAGATCCACACTCAGGTGCCCTTCTGCAGAGAGCAAAGCAGAGGGTGGGGATGGGATGAGTGCAGGTGGGAGCCATGAAGGGCATGCTTGGCCCCAAAGCAGTGCTGGCTATATCAGCCTAGCAACTGCTTATTCAAACAACCCGGCTGACTCGTTAAAGTATCGCTCTGATCAGCTATTAACTGTAGCTGACAGATTAAGAGGAGAACAGCGTGAGACAGATACTTCAGAAGTGAGAGCAAAACACACCGGGAGCCTAATCTATGTTTTAATTCCAGCACCCTGCTCCCACCCCCAGCCTTCCCAGGGCACATTTGTTGCACATTGTTTGGTGCATATCTTGGTGCCCACCTAGATGGCTTTGCATTCCCAGCAGCGCCCGGTGGCACCCACGTGTTGGTTGACATTCCAGCAACCCATTGCAACAGCCACACATTCCTCCTCGCCTTTCTGAGGGCTCCTTAGATCACAGATGCTGCTGGTATCACACCCACTGTGCTTCAATACTTCTCATGTCCCATGCACATTCTTTAGGGCCTAATCCTTTCAAATAATAGTGCTTTCCCTAAGATGTTGCCTGATACTGATGAAAAAAGGGCTGAGAGAGATGCTTGCTCTTTTTCATTCCCACAAGCTGATAGACAGGGCTCGTCAAAGGCAATCACAAAAAATAGCTCAAAACTGCTCCTGTTCTGTTACATACTCCGTGTCCTCCATGTAGCAGGAGTACCAGCCTGAAAGAATTCCCCCTTTGAATTAGAAAAGCTTCCCAACCTCTGTCTGCTTCTTGCACAGCACACTGTCATTTTGGGGAACTCACTGCCGCAGGATGCTATAAAGTTCATTGGCAAAAGAAGGAGTTTAAACGTGTTTAGAAAAATAAACAGGCAAAAAGTCCACCTGATCTGCCAAATAATAAAAAATAAAACCATCCCAAAACTACAGACTGCCAGAAGTTAACAGTGTAGCCTTGAAAAATGCAAAGGCATTGCTGGCCTTGTTCTTAACTCTGAACAGCAGCTCCTGCCATAGATTGTCTTAGGAAGACCTTGGGCCAGGCAAACAGCGCTGGGCTCAAACTTCAGACAGCAGTGAGGCTGGGATAAGCTCAGCCCCAGGACTGCCTTAAATACCAACCAAAGCTCTGCCCTTCCTCTTTCCCCTCCTCTTTTCCTATCCCACTGGGTTTGATTTCCAAAATGGAAACATCTGAATCCTCTTCTTTTTGTTGTTGCTGTTATTTTTGTCCTGAATGAGAAGCAAACCTAAAGCAAACATGCTTTAGCATGAACAAGCCAAACCCTATGATACAAGCTTTTGTTTCCTTTTCACATGGACCACATCACCCAAGAACACCACACTGAGCCCAGGTACATGGCATAACTCATAGCTGCCCTATGCCTTAAACCAGTTAAAATTCCCACACGAATTCCCACCAGCCTTGGATGTGGAGTCAGGCTGGTGCGAGCAGTGATCCCCTTAAATTTCATCCCATAATAGGGCTGCAATGCAATTAGCCTTTAAGCCTGATATCCCATTAATAGCTGCCCACAACAGATGCGTGGGGAAAGTCGGAAGAGCAGACCATGCTTTGTTTCCCTATGATGCTCTGTTTTCAAGTGATTTGTGGTGACTTGGGGGCAGCAATAGGATCTCTGTACATGGTTTGTGAGCTCCCTCCCCACCAGCGAGCAGCCAACACCTGTCATACCTCAAAGCAGCATCTCTGGGAGAGATGGGGTGCAGAAGCTGATCACCATCTTGCCCGTAAATATTACCCCAAACACTTTATTTCCTGCAGAGATAAGAATATCTCCCATCTTTATCAGTCCCACATTGCAATCAATATGGTCTGCATTTAAAGCGCACCAACACGCGTCTCTTTCTCTCTCTCTCTCTATATATATACATAACGTGTGTGTTTTGATACGTGCCACGTATATATCGTATATATCACCACTCTGTGCAGGATTAAGTGCAGATTTCCACGGAGAAATAAATAAACAAATACCCAGCAATTTCTCAATTTCTTCCCGCTGCGTGGCAGCGGTGCAAATTGCTTAGAAATGGGAGCATTATAAATATTCTATATATAACCACACGTTGCATCGGGGCAGGGGGGAGGGGAAAAAAAAAAAAGGGGGGGGGGGGGGTGAGAAGGCTCGCATGTTTGGAAAACGCAAACACAAAGGAGGGCATAGAAACACATCCAGCCATTTCCACCTCGGTGCTATTTATAGCTGGAGTGTTACGAGGTGTTTGTTTAAAGGGGCACTGGTGGGGTATGCAAGGACCCAGCCCTGCTTCGAGGAGGCATGCAAACAATATTCACTTGGCAAAAGAAAGGCATCCTAATCCGGCCCCAAAATTGTGGCTTCTCTTGGGTTCCCCCCCCCCCCCCCCCCCTCCCCTCCCCATGTTTGTAAGAATGGAAGTTTTGAACTGTATTTGCTTCCTCGTTAACACTTTTGTTCTGTTAGCCCGGGGAGGTGGCTGGCTGGGTTTGGGGTCAGGGCCCAGAATGAAAAGAGGAGAAACAGGGAAATCAGCGAACATTTCTGCCATTGCTTTGCCAAATTTCCCCTCTTTGGAGCAGGCATTGGCCAGGGAGTCAAATTTCAAACTGTTCTGGTGAGCTCCCCAGTTGGTCGAAAGTAAAAATGAAAAATATTCCCTCAAACGCTGCCAATTCTTCTGCGAACGCATTAAGTTTGGAGATTAATTAGAAATATTGAAATAATTGGGATGAAAAATTCAACCAGCTCCTTCGAGAACACTTTGCTTCTGAAGAGTTACAGCCCCAACCCCTGAAGAGCTCCCATTGTTCCCTTGTGAGATGCCATATGGAGTAGGAGGGGTGGGAACTCAGGGGAAGAGTTATGACAATGAAAACAAAAACATAAATAAAATGAAGGAAGTTCTGTGTTCTCTGTGGGGACGTGACTAAGGAAGGGCTCACCAGGCTGGCACAAGAAATTTCTGCCCCTTGAGCTGCATGGAGATGGGATGGCAGAGGCACAGGAGGAGTCCTTCAGCCCTGAGCTGTGGGTGCCAACAAGTGAATGAGCATTCAGCAGTGCTTTGCAGCTTGGTCTCAATGGCCAGATGAGTTCTCTCTGTTTTAGCTCGCAATAGGGAACCACAGCTGGCCCATGACAAGTATAAGGTCATAGATTTGTTGGAATTGGAAGGGATGCTTAAAAGTCATCCGGTCCAACACCCCTGCAATGAGCAGGAACACCTACAGCTTGATGTTCTCCCATCAGTTTGGGAAGATTTTGTACCTGGCTGTGTAGGAGTATAAAAGCCACTGCAGTGTCCTGTGCTGCTCAGGGGTGAGGAACAACCTGCTGCTTTGTCCTCTCCTTCCAGCATGGGGCTCTGCTGGAAGCCTGCAGAGATGCCTGCAGCCCAGCAGCACACTGATCACATGGAGCCCACCAGGTGTTTCCAGTGGCAATGTGCTTATTCCCGTGCAAGCCAAAGCACAGGTCCTTTTGCAGCAGCACTCCAGCCCATTAACTCCTAGCTCCCAGGCATGAAATTGGCTCAGTGCTATCGATTCTAGCAGAAAACCCACTAACTAGTTAACAATAAAACCACCAACTCCTCCAGCAAGAGCTGCAACACGGCAACGAGCATCTCCGCATCCTTTTGAGAGGCTGCTTTGCAACTGCAATGTGCAGTTGTCGTTTTTAAAAATAAGCTTATAAAACAGAAAGAAAACATCGGATCTTCTTCACCTCTCTGCTAATCCCGTGCAATAAATCAGCCCTGGGTGGGGATGGGTGGCAGCCCTGCACTGCTCCTCCTGATGGGCAGGGGCAGGGGTTGCAGTGCTATAAATCACTTTTCTGCTGGTACACGCCGTGTGCTGTGCCACTGTTGCTGTTTTGGTCAAAACAATGCTTATGCCTAATAAGAACTGTATGGAAATGTAGTCGGATGCTAAAGCTATCGGATTGTCTGTGCTTAATTATATGTTTTAATTGTTTAACTGCAGGGGCATTTGGCAGTCATAAATGCACACTTAGGGGAAAAAAAAAAAAAAGAAAAGAAAAGAAAAAAGAAAAGAAGAGGCTTGAAAGAAGTTGAATCAACCTGAGAAAATAAAATATCATCCTACGAAATGCTTGATATATTGTTACTTTGATAAGTTCAAACAAGTGTGACTCACTATACAACCATTCTATCAATTCTGAACAAAAAACGGCATGGGATTATTATGCTTTTAATCCAAAGAGCTGGGTATTTGGAATTCCTCGAGCCCTTTGTGGTGTCATATTAGCTAGGCCAGTCTCTCATGAAAAGAATGTATTGTTGAATAGAGTTGAGTCCGGATCTCTGCTCCATTGGGTTGATAAAATGGCAGTTGATTTAAAAAGAACCAGCTTGTCTGGAGAAAGGATTAGCAGATTAAGAGACTGCATGTAATTTTTTTTTTTTATGTAATGTAAAGTTACATTTCATAACTAAAAGGGATTAATTAAAACGTTAATAGAAGGAGAGATGTTATTTTTCCAGGGACAAATGCCTCCCCACACATACGAACGTTCGCTTTAGTTGCTGCTGCTCCGACAGTAGGGAACGAAACGCTGCTCCGTGAGAGTGGGCACAGAGAGAAAGGGGAGAGGTCTGTGTGGTGGCTCAGCATTTTATTTTCCTGTTGCACAGATCTGGATTTTGGAACAGAAAAAAGTAATCCCGCTGCAGCTATGTGTGTATATATATACACATATTTTAGCCCGGTCCCTTCTACTTGTATTGAGGAAGAGATGAAAAGTAATTTGTCTGATCTATTTTCTGGCACAATAGGATACTTTTCTTCCTTTCTACGCTTTGCTGCTGCCTTTTATTTAGAGATTCTGCTCTCCTGCATGTAGTCTTCCAGCAGTACTGGTGTTGCAGAGGCAGAGGAAAGGATGCTGGGGTGTTCAGCGGTAGGAATTTGCAGAACTGCTGCAAAACACGGCCAAAAAAGCCCTACGTGGGTACAATCTTAGCATTGCTTATATGGAAAACTTCAAAGCAAATCACACCATGAGAAGCTGTCAAGTCCAGAGCCTGCGTCGACGAATTCCACTCCATCCCAACATCCAAGCTGGGGGCACCAATCCAAAATCATCATTATTTTCAGTACTCTCCCAACCGGGCAAATGATTTGAGGACAATGCAGTTGTGTCACCTTTCCCATTAAGAATAACCACAAGTGATTTCCCTCTGTCACTCACTGCTAGCACTTGCTTATATACCTGTGCAATAGATTTTAATTGAGTGTTACAGAGCCGTTCAGTCACTGCCTCGAGCAGTTGTGTACAGATGTGCATTGACGATGCCATATTGCAACCCGGAGTAACTGCAGTTCACTCTTCAACTACCCTCCCTTTCACACGCCAAAACAAAAAGGCTAAATGACGGCGTGCTCTAATAAAGACTGCATTATTGCTACATTTATTTAGACCAATAACCTACGATTTGGCATCGATAGCAGCATTTTTTCAGAAGAAAGTACGTATCTCCTCCTGGATCACAATGGAGAACCTTAATGAGGGAGTTTCTTCCCAACCCTTTTCTCAGTCACTATTTAAACTATGCCCCGAAGTAGGAGGCTTGGTGCCCGTTCTTTGCTAAGAATGGCATCCCACCCATTTCACTGCAGATGTTTCCATTCACTGTATGGACATTCAATGAATTTTTCAGTCCTACCAGATTCCAGGCCTCAGCCACGTCAAGAGACAAAGAGCTCCACAGGTTTTTGTACACTGTACAAAACCCAGTTCTTTTTAACCGTTCTGAATGTACTGCAATTCACCTTCTCCCTTCTTTTATTATTTACTCCTATGTTCCCTGAACAATCTCTTTCAAGAAATTATTCTATTGAGATCTTTGCAGGCCCCTAATTATTCCCGTTGTCCGTCTCCCAGCTGTTTCTATTTATTCTGTATCCTACTAGGGTAGGAGTGACCGATACCACGGGACACTGATATAATATCTTTATATTTTCAATATCATGTTCCATACAAGTAGGGCTTTTTTTCTGCCACTTCACTGGTGTTTTTCTTAGCCACCGCTGCGGACTGAACAGTGATACCATTGAATCATTCAGCTACAGACCTTTGTTTTTTTTCCCTTCAGTGATAACTTTGATAGATACGGGCTGTCCAAATACTCTTTTGAAGAGTCCCTCGGTGTTGTCAGCCAGGAATTTCCACCCTCGGGTTTCCCTTTTTCCATGTAGGGTTCCATTAAAAACCTTCATCCACCTCCAGCTTCTCTCAAATCAGCTCTAACCACCTCTGTATTTTCCTCTCTTACTTCTCATCTCTTTTCACCAATAAATATCTTCAAGCAACTCCAAAGGGCACAGTGTTAATTCAGGTTTTTTTGCCATGTTAAAAATGAACCACTTTCTTCCCATCTCCGAGTGTGTGTTGGGGGGTCTTTTACTCACATCTAATCCATGACAGTGCTTTACTAGTCAGCCCTCAGGTCCTTAGTTTCCTTAGTAGCCTCTTGTTAGGGACTTTGTCCAAAGCCTTTCTGCATGTCTATATGAATTATGTCAACCAGTTCTCCCTTATTCACCAGTTTGTTGACCTGTTCCCAAGAGTCTGTTATAGAGATGTGAATTTCCTTTACAGAAACTGCCTTGGCTCATCTGTATCATATCAAGTAGTTGTTACAGATTTCTATTTTAAATAATCTCTTCATTCAGCCTGCCCGGAGCTTAATTAAGCCTTGCTGATTTGCAGTATGAGGGATGAACATTTCCAAAGAGGCAGCCTTGGAGGCTTCCCATAGAGCAGCTGATTTGAGTAGGATTATCACTTTTTTTGTCAGTCGCTCGGTCACGTCTTTCTCACTGCAGGTATGTGCATTTTGCTCCTTGTAACTCCTTGTTCTTTTACTGTTCAGTATTAGAGCAGCAGATCGGAGCCAGAAACCAGGCCTCCACGTTGCTGAATGCTGCACAAAAGCAAATGAAGGCTGCTGTCCATCTCACACCTCCATCCCACCTCTGTGCTCCATTTCCATCACTGCATCGTGTCTTCCCCTTCCATCCTCTGTCATAAAAGTTAATAGGCAGGTATGACTTTTATTTGTCTGCAATATTGTTACTTTCCCTGAGCGTTCTCTTAACCTTCCCCAAGTTTAACAAGTATTTTCTTTGCAGCCCTCTGTTTCTAGCAAATCCATAAATCAAGTTGTTTGCGTCTTAATGTGCTCTTCAAATTCCCCTAATTTCCATCTTGTATTTTAGCCAGTATTGTTTATATCCCATTCTGGTAATGTCACTAGGGCTGTTTTTTTTCCATTTTCTGGTGATATTTGTACTGTGAAAAGCACAGTCTGACGGGATTATTACCCCTCTTTAAAGTGCTGTTGAACTATAAGAGATGAATGGCTGACAGCATTAACACTACATTCAAATTGTCTAGCACGACCCATTGCAGGGAAATGCTGGAGAAGCACAAAGTATCAGCAAAAATTTGCAGATTCTTATTAATTACATCAACTCTCCCTCTACCACATAACCCACGCAAGTTGTATTTCTACCACCTTGGAGCCAGAAGAACAGCAGTAACCTTAGGGTTAAAGCTTTCCTCAGCACTACAGAGCACCACGATAAGACCTTGGCATATCCCTATATCATTTTATGCAAGTCAGACAAGGTGATTTATAAGTTATTCTCCCTGAGCTTTAATTAATTTCACTTAAAGACATTTTCACAGTTGTACAATAAATGCTTAAATTAAGACATTTCCCTGCTCCCCACCCTGCCGTGGAATGGAATCGAGTATTAACTGGTTATTGGGTGCCATTCATGGCCTGTGCAATTACAGATAAGAACATTGATCTGGCAGGAAAACAAATTGGCTCTTAAAAGAGGGTGGTGCGGATCTGACAGGGTAAGATGATTAGGCATCTCTTTAATGGCTCCTGTATATTATGCCTGGACATACAAAGGATGCAGAGCATTCACCCCACTCTTGGGTGCCAAACAACTTGCCTGCTCTCATGCAGGAGACCCAACTTGCCAATTACCTACTGGTTCCAGGGGATTGTAAAGTAGCCTACTAGGGATTAAATCCAACACCCTGTTGCCATAGAATTTTCTACCATTGGGTAGATAAAGCAGTATTTTATGGGAAATTTAGAGCAAGCGCCAGTCCCTGTCACTATCTAATGACTAATGCAAAGAAAACCCCATCCCACAGTGACCTTACTGTCTAGCTGGATTCTTAAGAAAAGAGAGGGCTCTGCAACAATTTTTAGGCCCACAGAGAAACAGGCAATTCTGACAGAGGTCTGGAGGACCTGTCACTGCCTCAGAATTTATAGAAGAAAGCTGCAGCCGTGAGTGAAAGAAATCAGAAGTCGTACATGTGTACTATCTCCTCCTTGGCCTGCAGCAAATCACATAGCCTTTCTATGTCCTATTAATCCTCCTGGAGCAAGAAGTCACAGGAGAGGTGATAGTCAAGAAAATCACGGTTTCACAAAGACTGCAGGTTTGCAAAGTCTAAGTATTTTCAACATAGTTACTATCATTAGCTGTGCATTTTCACCAGCAGTGAACAAGAGCCTGCATGCCATGATGGTAAAAATCTACAGCAGCAGAGGTGAATCACTGTCACTGTTACCACTGCTGAAATACACTGCCCACCACCTCACTTTGCTCACATCCACAGGTTGGTCTCCATCGATGTTCAGCAACATCAGTGGATGCGATTTCATGCTGCAAAAAGGAATTCAGATAGGACCCTTTGCTCCATACCCGCTTCCATGTCAGACGCCGTTGTCAGACTGCCCCTCTGCTGCCATCTGTCACACAGCAACAAAATATAATGGGATATTGGTGGGAAGGCTCAACCTCTGCTGCCACACCACAGATATCTACCTCTGATGTCACGGGCGGATGAAAGAAAACAGGAGGTATTTCTGTTGGAGCAGCCCTTATATATTCTTGAAAAGTGAGATTCTGCAGCTATAAAAATAGGAAAATTGTTTACTTTCTCTTTGGGAGAAACTCTGTAATGTTCAAGTTCAGGCACAGTGACCGGCAGCCGTCCCTTTGGCAGCCACACTGAGGCATAGTTCCAGTTACTCAGCTGTATTTCAATTTAACAGGACCAAACTACCAAGTTGCATTGGCCAAACACGTGGCTGCAACAAAAAATGGTCTGAAAGTAATTGATCTATAGTTCTGCACAACTCCTGGACAGGACAATCAATTCTACGCATTCCTCATCTTCCAAAAGGTCACTAGTCATGTTACTAACTTGCTACAGATACGGGCTACAGATTTCCTTTGAAATTGCTGGCTGGGATATCTAGTTTTTCATCTTCCTGCAAAGCAAAGCTGTCTTCTGGCTGTAAGGACTTGGGAAATGAAAGGAGAATCACCCTGGACATCTCTGTAGTATTTTTATCAAGAATGGTTCTTGCATGCGTGCACCTGGGTCACCAGTGGTGGTGGCCCAAGTAGCACCAACAGACCCTACAGCAGCCTGGATGGACTCGTACACACATATGGCTTTTTGTCAAGGATCAGTTTGGCCCAGACTGCCCGTCATATCATGTTGAGAACTGAATTCCTTGATAAAAATGCTAAGGATTTAATTTGATACCTTAGTCTTACACAGGAAGATATCTTGTTCCCGAGTGAGCAACATTATCACTGCTTGTCTTCCCTCTGCCCACCTCTCCCTCCAGTCTCCACTGGAGTAGCAGACAGCAAAAGGTTTGCAGTTCTGACTTTGATGACAGTCAGAACAAAGCATGGCTTGCTATAGGAGATCATGAACTCCCATGGCACCACATACTCAGCAATCTCACTACAGCACATAGGGAATCAAACTCCTCAGGAGGTAAATCAAATATGATCTAATTTCTCCTTTCAGTTGTTTGGAATTCAGCATTTGGTTTGCACCATTTCCATGTCCCTTGCAAGGTGCCTTGCTGGATTTCCTTCAGGTCTTGGTTTCTCCTACAGAACTGCAAAGAGGTTGCACGATTTTCTGTGTATTAATTTTTTTGTCATGAAATTCATTGAAGGTTGTTTGGGAGAACGGCAAAAAGATGTAAAGTAATGAGGAAAAGGAACAAAAAATGAGAACAATTCTCCTTCCTTTCCCTCACTTTTTGGACAATCTCATCACTGTTCAATTTTGGGAAACCTAATGAAGTTGCAAAGACAAAGAGGTTCAGATGTTTTTTCTCCAGATTCCTCCCCTGTGTTGCAGACCATCTGTAGCTACAATGAAAGACATTTTCCACTCAGTTAATCCAGAGACTAAACCTTCCAAAACTCTCTACATGTTTTGTGTTAAGAATACATTGTGAGATCCTGTTATCAGTGCAGCTTGAGATACTGCAGTCACATAAAATCTTGCAGATAATACAAGCTGAGCTGCATTCAGAAAGCACCTGATAAAAACAGCAGAAATTCAGAAAATCCACTTTTTTAACTGGATGACCTCCTCGTCCCTTCCTAAATCTATGCGTAGTCCTTGACTTTTTATGAGCAGTTTGGCTTTACGCTCCATCCAAAGCCCTTGAAATTATTTGAAAGATTCCTACTGACCTCAACCAGCCTAACATCAATCCCAAAGACTACAAAGGAGCGTTACATCCTTAAAATAAAAAGAGGAAGATTTGTGCCAAAAATGTTTTTTGTTTCATAGGTACATCTGCCACTTGTCCCTTGATATTTCTGCAGTGCTCTGGAAACTGGCTGCAGCATTTGACTGCAAATCCCTATCTGGTCCTTGCTGGTAAACTCATATTTAATCAGTATCTGATTCTGCTGTAGTAAAACCAGTGGCAGATTTGCCAGGGAGGTAAACAGGGGGAGGATCAAACCCTTAATGAATGCCATTTGTTACGTCTTTCAACATAGCGACGCAGCGTCTGCCATTCCAAATAAATGGCTGCTCATTTTATAGCAAAACATACAAACAAATGAGTTTTAGTGCACAATAATCACAAGGAAAGGCAGATTATAAATTCTAGCAGTGAAACGTGATCACGATAAAAGCCACAAATGGAACCAAAAGGGGCTGGGGCAGTTTAAGACAGATTCAGTAGAACACGCACAGAATGATTCACCCTTGGGTTTGCATTGAGGTGGGCTTTAGCTGCATGGATCATACCAGGTGGGAGTTCTGGTTCTTCACCCACTCCCAGGGCACCTTCCTGATGAGCACTTTGTTGCATTCAAGCTTCCTCCCTCCCACCTCCCTCTCTTTGCTGCCAGGAGGGGATTTACTCCTTCACATTACGCACAAATTGGGCTTGATATTTACCTAATTTAACATTTTTTTTTAATTGAACTAGTTCATTTATACAAGTAGGTTCAGTACTCAGGAAAGCAGGCTCATTGATCAAACCCGACCTATTTTCTTGGTCCATCCACCACTAACGTGCCACGCTGCAGCCGCAACACAAACACTGTTCCATCAATACCCCTCATTTGCTCCAGCAATGATGAGATGATGCACGTTCGGTGCTCGAAGCCTATTCAGTCACTGATCTTATTAATAAAATATTCAATGGAAATAGATGGATGAATTATTATCAATTGCAGAGACAGCTTTTGTAACACAGGTGTGGAAACTTGGGTGCTCTTTCAGGGCTGAAAGCAGCAACCCACTTTTCATAGGCATGGAGCAGAGCAGCCAGCCAGCAAGAGCTCCTTTTGTTGCAACTCTGCATATTCAGATGAAGACTCTGGAAGTGAAATACAATAGAAACAAAATAGCTGAAGATGCCTATACCAACCCCTGTGTGCTTAACCCAGCACACGTGAGCATTTCAGAAGGTTTTGGTTTAAAATTAAAAAACGAAACAATTATAAAAACCCCACAACACCCCAACATCTGAATTAAGAAAAGGCCTTTAACAGGTGTAGATACACACGCATCAAAAGACTTCATGATTCCACAGCAACTCCAGGGCTGCAGCTCCCAATACTGTGGGCAATACTGGTGGTGTGTGGATGGTTGGGGTCTTAGAGGCCTTTCCCAACCTTAACTATCCTACAACTCTAAGATTCAGGAACCAAATTCAAATCTCCTGAAACGTTAATGGTGTGTTAACGTTTAGCTCCTTGCTCTATCTAATATCTCTTCTGAAGGGAAAATACAAGGCTGTTGAGCGGGAAATCTGTACAGCTTCACAGCCCCATCCAGGCCCCGTCGCCATCCAAGCCTTCTTTAATATTTTTCTTTATTGAAATCCAGCACCCGTATTCTGAGGAATTGAAGTCAACATTCTATGTGACACTCTTTCTTCCAAAATAATATTGCAGAAATCCGATATTTATCAGAAGAGATTAATTGAATCCCAACAGTACTGTACATCAAATAAAGGAACAGGGCCCCTATTTATCTCTTAAACTTCTGAAAATGAAAAACATCTAATCACCAGTTCCCTTTGATGAATGCCTCATTGTTCGCCTCTATGGAGAGGCATTTCATACGGCACTGGCAATACAGTGCTGCTGGGGAGGGGGAGGTTGAGAGATTGCTTTGAGAATTTAAGTATAATTACATTTATGTCCAACCAGAACATATAAGTTTCCATGACACAGGGTTTTTTTTGTGTTGTTTTTTTTCCCCTTCCCCTTCTCAAGGAAAAAAGAAATTGTTCCTAAGGCGGAGCAAGCGGAAACCAATACAATTAAATACTTTGCTTTGCCTGCCAAGGACATTTGACTGCTACTGTGCTACATCAGGTATGTAATGAAAGGCAAATGACAACGAATCTTAATGTGGTGGGGAGCTTGGGTAACTGTAGTTTTATGTCAGGGATAGCTTGCTAGAGAAAAGCTGCATTGTATCTAGGATTAGCAGAACTGCAGGATTTCATTAATGACCGAACAGCTTTTTAGCAAAACAAAGATAGTTAGGGAGTAAAAAGAGAACATGACTAGAATGTGTGCCACTAATTGGAAATGTATATTATCTTCATTTTGTTAGGGAGGAGGCGCTGGGGTGCTCCTCATTGTCATCTGGAGAATGTCAATCTGCAGAAAAGTTCTCCCCAGATTGGGATGCTTGGATACGAGGCAGCAACAGTTGGAGATGCCCAGGTTTGAAGGAGACACATTTAACAGGAGGTACGCTGGAGTCGAGCGGGAAATGGGATTCCCATCCTGCCAGCATCGGAGATTTCATTTCTCCACCTCCTCACCATGCCTTTCTTCTCAGGTCAGGATGATCTCAGTGGGTTTTGCACACAGATTGGATTTCTGCCCTCAAAAAATAAATAAATAAATAAATAATCCTTTTTTTTTTTTTTTTTTTTCCCAAACTATAAATCACATTTGCAAAACGGAGCAGCCTTTCAGAGCAGAAAAGGAGACTTCCTCTCGGGCAGTTGCACTTTGTGTTTCCAGCCTTATCAGTGACACTTTCTCACAGGCAGCTTCAGTTCCACTCAGCTATCGTTTTCATTCGCAAAACAAACTCCGCTGCGAAACGACGACTCCCATTCTACATGTGTAGCACCTCGTGAACTCTATTAAATCCAGCAGGAATTGCTGCACAGAGTTTTGTGCTGGCCTGCGTTTCTCAGTCTCTAGCTCTGCCTGCTGCCACTGAACTGTGAGTTTTTAATCTTTTTTTTTTTTAAAAAACCTATAGGAAGAGTAATAAGCCTACGGTCGTACCCAGCAACTTCATAAAGACGGTGAGGAAAAAAAAGGGAGGATGATTTAAAAACATCCTTCGTTTGCAAAAGAAAATCAACACTGTTAATGGGACGGATCCTCCTCGCGCACGCAGATTCCTTCGCAGTGATTGGGAGTGTGAAACTTACACCCCCCCCAATGCTTTTCTACATGGCCAAAGTGGTGTAAAACAGCTCAAGTCAAATGACAATTAAGCTTATTACTTAAGACAGCCTTTTTATTTTATTTTTTTGCCATTCTCCTTCCCCACCCTCCCCCCCCGCCCTTCCTTAAACCGCTTGCCCTTGACCACTGGGCAGAAAGGGGGGTGGTGAGAGGAGGAGGAGGAGGAGGAGGAGGAGGAGAGACTCCTTAAGACAATTTTGAAACAGTCCAGTACTTTCCTGATCACTCCGCAAAGTTGAAATATGATTTCAACCTTTTTGCATACAGAAAGAACCCATTTAAATGAAAAATTAGCTGCCTTAACAGGTCAAGCACATAGTTACATTAATGTTGTGTAGAACAATAAATCAACTTCGATCTCCAATTGAAAAAATGCTAATTTAGCTGGGTGATTCACTGATTGTACTTCCCGTGCACCCCAGCGATAGAAATCTTTTCTTTTTATTTAATGCGAGACAGTGATTTGACGGCCCTCCTAATGGTGCTCGCAGACTATCAGCATTTCAGTGGAATTCTGATCATGGTTTTAATATTCCATGCAGCTTTGCCCCCTCTGATTTCATGCTGAAACATTAACAAGAGCTGACACTGGAGATTAGAAGCAGACAGCTGGAATGCCAGGTCTTTGTTGCAGCATGGACATGAGCCAACATCGTTCAACCGCAGCCAAGAGGGACCTGGGAAAGTCTTCTTAAGAAGGGGAGGTAGAAAGGGGGAGACAAGGTAGTTTACTGAAGGGCATATACAAGTAGATAATTGCAGAGTCCTTTCATCTTTTAAAGCCAAATTCTAATCAATCCTGGTTTATTAAGGGGAAAGAGGGTCATTAAAGGTAAATTTTGCACTGGAAGAGAGGGGAGAAAAAAAAAAAAAAAAGGCCATTTAAACTCAGCGAGCATAAAAGTTTGCATAGAAAGCAACTGCAAGTCCACAGGCACCTCTAATTTGTCTGCCTAACAATCGTGATTATTTGCAGTGCTTCTATTTGAAAGTGCAGCGCCGGCCTCCTTTAAAAAAAAAAAGGAAAAAAAAAAAAGATTTAATCCACTTAGTTCCAGGTGAATAAATTGAGAAATAAAAATGGATTTATGTGCTGGTGCAGTGTGCGAACTGTAAATTCCCAGGCCAAAAGGAGGAGGTAGCATAGCAGAACATTCTTGTGTCTAATAAATTGTTTCCTGAGAACAGAAACCTAATAAAGATACATAATTTCATCCATGAAGCAACTCTTATTCTTCACACATTCTTTAGAGAGAAACGTGGGGAGAGGAGAAGGGATGCTCTCCGGAGCAGATTTGTATTGCTTTTTTTCTTTTGAATAAGAACTTTTGAAGCGTAGAAGTTGGAGAGGGCAAGCAGAGCTGATATTCAGGCAAACCCCAGTGGGCTGCAAGTTCTAATTAATAAGCACAGAAAGAAGTTTCAAAACAAGGCGGGACTGTGGGGGGCTTCTGGGGGAGAAGCTGGAAATCACAGACCTGGAAGAGCATGGGAGCCCAGTGGCAGGGCTCCAGCAAGTGGATTATCCACTCTTCACCAAATGCATAACCCTGGACAAGCCACTTGGTTTCTGCACCTCCCTTTTGAGCTTCCTCTCTCAAGTGCGTGAACTTGCTTGTTTCCTGCAGCACACCTTGATGGCCTGGCATCTCCCAGCTCGAGCACGCAGTAATACCAATTATTTTCCCCCCAACAACACTTTATCTCTCCCTGCAGCCATCAACTGTTCTGAAACTGAGTCAGATCGGCTACCATGCACCGTGCTACCCAAACACATCAGGGCTTACAGGGGCAGATGAACGCATGTGAGATACAGATAAGGAGCCCAGTCCTTCAGGAGCTGCTGCCAGAGGACTGCCACGTTGAGGCACAAACCTTCATGAACAACTTTGTGCTCAGGGAGAGGGGCTCACCAGCACGGGGACCTTCACAGAGTGATTAATGAGAGAGCTGACCTTTTATTTACTTATTTAATAACTCCCATCTGCCCTCCTCAGCAGACATTTCTAGCTCCCTTCCATCTCAAAATTAAGGGGATGCAGAATAAAGAAAACAATGAGCAGGTATTTACACTAATAGCAACCAAAAGGTGATCTACAGACTCGCAGTTTTAGTTCGGGGGTGTGAATGGTAAGCATTCTGTGTAACATTTCCTTTATGTATTGCTTTCTGCTGAAGGCATAGCACTACTTCCTGAAAATGATTTACAATTCCATTCTGCCTCCTTTGATTTCTGTACGAGCCTAGAACAACTCTCCCAATTTCACAGTGCCAGCCCAGATAGTAAAATCCCACCATTAATTACTCATTTTCATAACAGCTCCTGTTAGATCCATAAAACAGAAGTTATTGGTTATGCCTATCAGATGGGGAAACTAAGGCACAGGGAGAAGAAACCCCCACCAGAAAGAAGGATCAGCAATGATTACTATTTTGGCTGGCGTTCTGATGGTCTTCCAGTGCACGTGATGCAACAGCTCCAGTCTATAGCTCCGGAATAGCAAAGCTCGGGGGATCCGAGGGCCCACACTTGAGTTTAAATGGGGCCGTGGGGGCAATGGGTCCCAGCTGAGGGACCATTAACACCTGGTGGTGCCCTCACATCCCTGAGCAATTGCACAATGGATTCTGTGGGCCTGTTGAACAGATTCTTCTAACTGATCACCCGTCCCTTAAAATGATAATAAAAAATAAGTGTGCGCTTCGTTTCCATTTTGGATTTGTCTGGCTTGGTAACAGGCTTTTGTGCTTATCTCTAGCAGATTAAATGGCCTTTTGGTATCTAGCATTTTCTTCTCATGAATACACCAGGGGAGTGCCAGCATGGAATAATCAAGTCATCTCTTTCTATTCTTTTTCCTAAATAGACAGCTCTTTGAGTCTATCACTGCGAGACGCTTCCTTTGCACCTCAGACTACTTCTGTGGCTCTTTACAAGGACAATGTTCATATCAGAATTCCATGCAGTGCTGACTCCTGTCCTGGCTTTGCATAGGGGTGGAAATACCCTTCCTGGTGCTATGTGCTGCCTTAGAGGACAGTAGGGGACCGCCAGCCAAACCCCCACGTGACAGCCTGTTTTGAAGCATTATCCAGCATGACCCCTGTGGCCTTCTCAAGTTCCTTTCCAGGATTTTGCACTCCTGATTCCCATGTAGGGTTGCATTCTACCGACTTCTCTATGCTGTGGAGAAAGCTCGTGGTCCCTGACCATGGGTATATTAGTATGGGTGGAGTGCATTGTACTCTGATGATATTTCCATGTTAGCAAATGCCTTTTTAATACCAATATAAGTACTTACCACAGCTCTAGACCATCCTGTTGTGGCAAACAATCTCCATTTCTTAGGACTCAGACTGCATCTCTGTTGGATCTCACTTTCCCCGGGCATTTCCCTTTCCACAGTCACACCGTGCCCCTTGTGGTGTGCTGTTTGGGAATCTTCTGAGAAAAGGTGCTATATAAATGCAAAACATTGTCATTGTTTGTCGTGGCACCCCCTGTTGTATCTGCTTTCCTTCTGCTAATTGATTAGCTGTTGTCTAGACTGGAGCTCATTACACGGATTGCTGAGGCTCAGCATCATTTACTTTGCAGCTCAGTCAATCTGTGAAACAAGTGGTAGGCTCCGAATTGGATAAGGAACGGGTTCTTTAGATGTAAATGGCTTAGAAAGGGAAAATAAAAGCTGAACTAGGTAATGAACGGAAATGGAACGGCCATCCTCGAATCCACAAATACCATTGACCTTTCTCAGATTTACATCATTATCTAAAGTTCACCAGAGACCCTGCATGCTTGTTATCATTATCCCTCATTAGAAGTCACTCTAGAAACATTAACAAGCTTCTGAAATGCTTGGCTAATTGCTCTAATAAGGCAATATCAATACTAAGTGATAGTTCCCATGATTAGATATAAGGCGGGGGCCCTTCAGGATGTATTCTTGGGTTTTACATGATGTGTTGGGGGGCCTGGGGGGGAAAAGCAAAAGTCTACCTTCAAAGAAGAGTGCTCCCAGTGAATATGAAATGCTCTGATGTTGCAGATGGCAACTACATTTTAAATTACCTGTGCCATTCTGATCATCATGTGAACGTTGCCTGGAAGATGACTTCATGGTTCTTCACCTAAAACTACTTTGGCATGTGTAAGCCACCCAAATTTAGAATGGGAAGATTGGTGAGTTTCCAAGGGAAGCCATTTCTCCTACAATTGTACAAAATAAGTAAAACACATCCACGTATTTCTCCAAGCTCCACCCTCAGCCAGCACAGAGTAGCAGAGCTCAGTTGTACTCCAGCAGAACTTCCCATTTCATACCGGATAGGCACCTGACCCACAACAAGCCTGAGAAATTTGCATTAACCATATCTTTCAAAGATGGATTACAGTACTGGGGACCACAGGTGAGCTACATGCAAGCACATACATGTCAACACGAGTACACGAAACCGCTGCTGATCCTGAAGCCACTGAGCAGCCATGATTGCAGCCTATGAAAATGTAAAACCCAGGACTTGAAATGCAGCAACCAGTGCTGGAAGAGCAGTGGAACCAGAGTGGGACCACACAGCTCTTCCCATCAGCTGTCAGTCAAGCTCCTTTCACCTGATCTAACCGTAACATTTTTATAATGAATATTTCTATATGTCTCACCTCTACTCTCCTTGCTAGCTGTCTCTAATTTCCCTTAGTGCATGTGGGGTGCTGCCAAGGGAGGGCACGGTTCTTCAGGAGATTCTGTCACCATGAAGATGAACCATTCCTGCGCTACCTGTCACTTATTGCCTTCTAAAATGGAAGGATGAAATGGGTCCCAGAAAGCCACGCACCAGCACTGGCTGTCTGCAAACTCATCAGCTCCTGTTTGCTGATTTGCATTCAGCGCACAAGCCTGTAATCACTTTAAATGGGGAAAAGGGGAAAAAATACACATACAACCACCATCAATACATATTTAATGAGGTTCAATAGCTCTAAATTTACTTGGATCGATCTCAGCACAGAAAGGCTGACTGTTCAAACTTACAGGAACTCAAGTAAGATTGCATGAGGATGCACAAGCAAAGTTTCTGTGGCCCAGGAAAGGCCTGGACCTCAGTCTGCTCCTGGCTGTACTGTAAACTTTTGGAACTGGGAACACATGCAGAGAGTCCAGGCCTACCAAAAAAGAAGGTTTGTCTTACACAGAGCCACGGCAGGTCTAGTGCTGAAGGCAGAAGGAGGGAGCATGCCCCATCAGCTCGTGTTCCACTCACTTCTGTATGTCCCATGCTAATAACTCAGCAGTACCACCCTGTCTTTTGGGAGGAAAAGGGGAACAGAATCAGTCCACCAGGGAGCAGAGCAGATAGAGCAACACCTTTTGAACAGCAGCGATGAGTCATCTTCATTATGGAGAGAAAAGCAGCTTATTTTGGGAAATAAGAGTTGTGAGAGCTGGACTCCCCTTTTCTGTTCTGTATCTTCATTCAGTGACTGGTGCTAAAATGAGGCACTTCTCTGTGATGTATCAGAGAAGGTGAAACACCTCCAGGGCACACGTTGGTGCTTCTAGAAGTACTCCCAACAAGGTGACAGGATGAACTTCATCTTTGCTCAGCATTTTGAGCCCTTCCACCAGTGTCCATAGGCAGCACCAAGCTGTCTCCCATGCTCAGCTGCCAAGGGGGATGCTTCTCCACTCACAGTGCTACAAAACCTTAGTTTTTCTCAGCAACAGTGACAACTTCTGCAATTGGTTCCATGCTTTCTGAGATGCAAGTCTGCAGTACATATAAAATGGAAACAATAGGGCCCTCCCAAAATAGCCTGGATTTCATAACAAACTAAATAGTGAGCTATTGTCCAAGCGAGCTATTGTATAGGGCCATGGCAGAACATTTAGCTCCAATACTCAGTAGTGAGGGCCATGACTATTGCTTTATAAAAAAATGGTATGGCATCAGTTTTTACTTTGTGATGGTATTTACTTGGCAGATAATAGGAAATAATTCCTCCAGCCATCCCGACAGCTTCAGTTGGTCTGGTCAGCCCATCCAAGTTCAGGTTTCTATACAAAAGGAGATGGGTGTATCCTTTTTCCTGCTCGTTTTTATTTCTCAAATCTGTTTTGGCACTTTCAGAGGGGGGGAAAGAAAGCCATACATAAAGGGTGTTCTTAATATTGTTGAACCTGAAGGGAAAAAGAAAAAAATAAGAAGGAAAAGAAGCTAGCTTAAATATCTATCTATCTATTTTTGGCAAGGATGTTTTATTAATATCTACTGTTAGGCTTCTACTAGTTCTGTTAGAGTTCTTGAGATCAAGTGGTCAGAAGCCAAATAAAGAACCAGGAATTCCCTCCCAGAAAACACATCTGCCTGGAGCTCAGCCTGCCAGTAGGCATTGAATGTGCACATGGAGGAAGTGCATCACTTGGAAGGGAAGCCCGCTGAGATGAAATGAGCTCCGAGGATGAAGTGCTGCTGAACTTGATCATACGCAGAATGGATGGCTTCCATCGGCAGAAGACAGAAGCCTGGAACTGCAGCCAATGACCATTGAAGTCCATCAAAAGGCTCAGTGAATGTTGACTTCGGTGATTGTGGGATTAACCCCTATGTTTACGAGTTCCCAGAAGCAGAAGAACATAAACTTACCCCCTCAATAATCCTAAATCTTGTTTGCAGCAATGAACCACGAGAACAAAACCATCTCCGAGACTTCTTTGTTTCTGGATCATCCCATGGTCTGTGAACTGCATTTCCCTGCCACACGGCGGGTTTGTGCAAGTACATTCTGGAAGTGAAATAGTTACCTAACTATTTAAACTATTGTGTGGGGGGAGAATCAAAGTAGCATTTTTGTTCATCAATTCAGATTAAAAATTTAATTTCATGGTACAATGAACCCATACAGAGTTATATCTATTAAGGTCACCTATTTCATGTACTCCGGCTTACTTCAGGTATTGATGACTGCAAAACTCTTTGGAAGATAAGAACCACAGCTTCAGACTTCTCTCACTTTTAATGTAAAACGCAATATTCCTGACTTTCAAACACCTTGGACTTTATTTTTCGAGCAAGGGAAAAAAAAATACCCTGAACCCTCTCCCTCTTTTTCTTTCTCTCTCAGTTGCTGCCTGGAATTTTTAAATAACGGAGATCTGGCTTTAATTGAGGTTTTCATTGTTTGAGAAGGAGCTACAAGGAGTTCTGAACTAAAATATTTGCATAGTTTCTCTCTCTCCCCACTCAGTCCTGAGAGGTGCTGGATGTTTCACCGCGCTGTCGTTTCTGGAGAACACAATTACCATCCTGTTGCTGCAATAGAAAAGATTCGAAGAAAGGTCTTCTGAATACATATTTAACATCTAAATGTTTTCCTTGCTGTCTTTGGGCCAAGTCCTTATTCGATTGTTACTCAAACAAAACTCCCATTCATGTCAAGGCAAGCCAGCCTTTCATTAGCTCAGGAATTTAGCAAATTTGTGGTTAGTGCATCCAGAAATTGGTAGCATTTAATTAATCAAATAAAATAATTTTTAAAAGGGATTTTCACCACTGAAACAAGGATGTGTGGCCATTTGGAAACACTTCAGAATAAACTCAGCGTTTAGGCAAATCTTTTTATTATTATTATTATTATTATTATTATTATTATTATTTTAGCTCTCAGGCCCTTGGGTACCAACAAACACATTGCCTTGGAGAAGCACTGTTGCCTCAGTGACCGGCGACTTGGGAGGGAATTTTTGATAGAGCCAGACTCAGAGAGAGCCTTAAAGATCAGGTCCTAGTAACATCTCAGCAGTAAAATCATAGAATCAGAGAATCATTAAGGTTGGAGAAGACCAGCCATCACCACCATGCAAAATGGAATCAAGCACAGGACAGTACAGTCTGGGGGGCAGATACCACCATTTCCCATACCATCCATGCCATCTGTGATCCTATGTTTCTATGATTTTGCTATGACCCATTCATTCTGGATTTAATATTGGCTATCCCATACCAGGAGCTCAGCACGTTGTGGCACGATTTGCTCAACAAATCGACGCTGTCTGCTATTCTATTCCTCATTACCCTCCAGGTGTGGTCTAATACTTGCTTCAATTATTTTTTCTGATCATTTTCCATGGGCTGGAACTGAAATGACTATCTGTGATTCTCCACTTCCTGGACTTCACACCTCCTCTTCACAGCTTTTTTTAAGCATCACGTGTACCCTTCGTAGTTGTTTCTTCCCTCATCCTCCACATACTCTCAAAGATAGCTGCTAACATTACAGAGATTGCATCAAGCAATCTGTAGCTAACAATGGGTGAAGTTTATTGGGCCATCGGAATTTCAGACATCGAACTTTCCAACATTGCCCTGCTTCATTCAAGGCTGTTAGCTGTTCTTTTGCCAGAAGCACTGAGTGTGAGGAACACACGCTCATGTGCTTTGCATCCCATGGAAAAACAAAAAGAGGCACTAAGTTCCCATTTTTAACCATCACAAAAGGATACTATACAGAATATCCAGACTGGACATCAGCTAGCAGACAAGTGTTGGAGAGGGTCTTTGAAATGTTTCAGTACCTCTGTATATTCACAGCTGCAACTTCAAGTGATTGGCAATTCAACTTTGGATGCATGTAAGCATGCCATAATAAAACCTGAGCATCCTGAAACTGTCCCCTCTGGAGAACATAATGCTATTCTAAATATAAAACCTATGGACACATCAAGACAGCCAGAAGATCCTTAGGGGCTTAGAAGCAATGGAAACTGAGAAAACAACCAAATGGCAGGACAGGACTAACCCAGACAGGGTAACCCTCAGTTACCAGGCTCTGAAACATGGAAATTTCCATCCTTGGGACAGCAAGCATCTCTGTGCTGAGTTTGTCACACATCAGCAGTGAAACTGGAGAGCAAGAACAACCAAATTCAAAGCCCCCTTTGATCTGTGTCCCCATCCTGCAAATAGGCAGTAACAGCTTGTATAAAGAGAAAAAGCTCACTTGGTTTTGTGCTGTTATTTGAGAAATAAATACATAAATAAATAAATACTTGCCTGTAGGAGAATAAATTTCACTTCTACTGCTAGGAAAACAACAGATTTCTACACAGCCTTGCATCAAATTTAAAACATACCCTCATTTTGAAATGCTGTGCTGGAACTGCATGCATGTATGTGCGCATGTGCGTATGTGTCTTGTATTGTTTAGTTATGGTAGGAGAGAAAATACGAAGCAGACCTCAGCACGTTTTTGGAGCTGCTGGATCTGCATTTTCTCTTGTAAATCAGAAATGACTCCACTGAAATTATGTTCTCAGATGCAGCAGCGTTAATCTCCATCTCTAATTGCTGTCATTCCTCCCTGGCTGTGATTCAGTGCTCTACAGCAGGGTAAATCTTTTTACTCCACGTACCTATGCACTCCCTGCCCTGTACAGATGCCAGGGACCCGTCCTGTGACTAGATACACCAGCAAACTTGATTCTGTGGTGGATTCAGTGCAGAAACATATGCTTGTTTCATATCTAATCTGTGACAGCATATGTGTCTTTTATCCGCTGGCCTCGAGAACTGGAGCTTATTTGTGCCATGCGCAGCCCCATTAGGTATTTTGTGCAAGAATGTCTCTGAAAGAGCTCTCTTGTCTCCAAACTGGTGAGATATTTTCGCTGCTGAACTGGAGCAATCTCCATATTCCTCTTTCTGACCAATGGGGAATGTACAAAGATAGCATTCTTGAGCAGCTGGAATGACTCACGGCACGGCGATGGAGCTGAGTCGTCTCAGCATGGGCAGCTATTAATGGTCTGGATTCAGTAACACGATTATCTACGCTGCTGTATATCAAGTTCATCATGTGAATGGGGAACCCAAAGATGAGTCCACGCAGGAGTGCCAAAGGGAATGAACAGAACCCCCTGAAGTTGCCACTTGGCTTTGCAACAAGGGGGAAATCACCTGCCTGTGGAAGAAATGTTTGTTTTCTTTTTAATTGAACAGCAGTTAGGTAAAAACAAGAAGGGGGACAACAACCCGTGATGTGGTCAGGAAGGATGTCAGAAATAAGCAAGAGGGCTTCCTTAAGGAAGGATGGAAAAAGAAAAAGAAAGTGTGGGGCCAATTCCCATAAGGAACATCCTCCTTCTTGTTCTAGAGCAGGCCTGATGAAAGCCATGAGAGGTGGTGGTATCCTCACCTCCTGCCTTTAATCTGCATAGGACCACTGTAGAATCATTAAGGTTGGAAAGACCACAAAGATCACCTAGTCCGACCATCAACCCTTCCCCACCATGCCCACTAGCCCAGTCATGGGCTGCCTGAAAAAAACATGGGGCTTTGTGGGTTAATAGGTAGTGGCAATGGGAAGGGAAAATGCAATCGGGGGGCTGGGGGCTGGAGCTTCCCTGTGTGCCCCCCAGGGGAACTGTAAGGACTGGTGCGTGCAGAGGTGAAACACACAGTTCAGCAGATGTGTCCACCTGTGACAAATAACCACCTTTAAGTCATTCCTGTCCTCCTTTTCTGGATCAATACTACCTCTTTGGTGTCACGCTGCCCAAGAATGGGTACTGATTTATTTATTTTTTAATCATTTAGATGGCTTTAACCCTACTCGGGACAATGGGATAGATTAAGAAAGTCTTGCTCAATTAAGATTAACGACCTGTATACTCTGCTTTATTACATGGAAGTTGCTCATCGTAACCTGAACATTTTCTTACCTGGCAGCTGCACAAGCAGTTCTGTTTATTGCTTTCTGAGACTCATTGGTTTTCAGACAATGAAAACAGTCCTAGAAAGAGCACACTGTGGCTCTGGATGCTCTAAGGACTGCATTTTGACTTCAATTCCAGTTAAACAGCAATAGAGGAAAAAAAGCTTAAATTGTTTATTTAATTCACTGCCATATTTATCATACTACTAATCAGCCTGTGTTACCTGCTCTGCTTAAATTCAGCTCTCGGATCCTTCTGTGCTGGTTCTGCCCTCTGTTTGGTGGATGTTGCAGAGGGTAACATCGCAATGCACGATATTGGGAATGCAGAGCTCTGCAATCTTGCTTTGCAACCTGAACTGTGGACCTCTGGCTTGCAGGGCAAAGAAGTGCCACTGAGATTTAAAGAGTACCTTGCAGAGTAAAAGCCAGTAAGTTTACTGCTTCTAGTTCTCTCACTCCTCCCAGTGTTATTAAATATAAGGGCTGTACGGTGCAACCAACGAAAGGTAAGACAGCAGCCAGGTTTGGCAGAGAAATAAGTCAACCTATACAATTCCTTCACGTGTTCTATTCATCACCTTCATTGCTCTCAGCCCAATCTGTCTGGGCCTATGATGGATTTGCAGCAGGGATTTATTCAGTTCCCTCCTTACAAAGTCCTCACTCCCCAAAGCTGCTTCGTTTTCCTCTGAGTTTTGAGCTCAAAAGCTGTTCTCCCTTGGTGTTTGGCACATTGGTTGGAAGAGCCAGAGAGGCTGAGAGGCGCTGTAGATTTAACCTGGATCTAATCACAGCAATTTGACATCTTGTCTTAGTAATAAATCTCTTCTGTATTGCCTCCCCAAGCCAGACAGGAAATGGAAGAAAGCAAGCAGGAGTGAGTCCTCTCACACGAGGGCATTGCTCCAGGCAGCAGAAACTGTGAAATACATATATATGTACCTATAGTACATATGTCACCACACAGTGAAGGGGTGGTATCAAGGGGTAACCCACCCCATCGCTCCTAAGCACCCCAGTTAGGACAGGATAAATCATCCTCTGGAAGGGCTCAGGTCTTTCTGCTGAATGCAGATCCCCACTGAATTGGTCCCTCACTGAAAGTAGGTCCTGAGCTGTCAGACAGAAAAACCTCTCAGGGATTTGTGTCCGAAAAAGGATGCTGAAGGACAAGGAAGATTTAGATGCATTTAAATGGCAACCCCGTCTGAAAAGCCATACTCAGTGCTACAGTGACAGTAAATGGAATAAAACCAATTGGCCGGGGCTGGTGAATTGTGCTCCTGAATAAATCCACTCCATCTTCATAAGAATTAGGTAAACGTAAGAGTGTGCTGTGGTTTCTGCCTTAACAACCTGCCCCATCCACTGAGGGGCAGCCACCAGTCAGCAATTCCTACCGAAGGAAAAGGATGGGAGAAAGGCAGCTTCCCAAAATGCCTTCGTTGGGAAACAGAGACTTATCTGCCTGATGAGCCAGGGCCACGGTTCAACATGGGATGGGTTAAGCATGAGCACTGGAAAATGATGTGGTAACACCAACTATTTGGGGATTTTATTTATTTATTTATTGGTCGCAAACTGTCCAGCCTGAAGCAACACATCCAAGATGCCAGTCAAAGGAGAGCTGATTTTTTAAGAGTTCAAGTGTGCGTTGGATGCCTGTAACCCGCTTCAAAAACACTGCTGATGAGGGCGGCTGATTAGGAAGAGGACATCAGAGCCTCAGGGCACAATTAACACAGCCCCTTCCACCTGCTCTCCTGAGCCTGCAGTAGGGATAATTAATAAACCAGTACCTGATCCTCACAAGGTTCAGGCTGCCTTAGAAGCCAAAAAAGGATCAAAATGGATAACAGAGGATCTGCACTCAGACACCCCGCGGGGTGAGAAAAAAAGGCCAGACCCAAACCAGAATGGAATTGGGTACCTAAAGTAGGACATGAGGAGGTCTGTTCTCACACAGCTATTCTGGGGGCTGCAGACCTTACCCCACCAGCAGGACACACAGACTCCCTGCTGTCCTTCACCGCAGTGAATTACCTGTGGGTTTTTTAGTTCATCAAACCTTACTCTGCCTATGAACCATTGCTCTGACTCTGCCCCAAGCAGGAGGCACAGACCCCTGATCCCTTCAGCTTTGCTCCACGAGGTTCTGTTCTCCTAGACAACCCAACAGAGAAGGTCCAGGTTTGTATCAGCCTCCTCCAAACCCGCCTTCAAGTGGCTAGTACCAGATCCCCAGAGCTCTGCCTTGACCTCGACTCATCCCGCAACTTCTTTAATTGTAGGTAATTATTTCCTACCCTTTGGGTTACACTGAACCTTGTGAAGGAAACCTCTAAGAATGGAGAGCGTGCTGATTTCAGGCTTGATTAATACAGAGGGCCAGGCTGATTTGTGACAACTCGGAACTTCCTCCTACGTGGAGCTTGAATTTTACTTCTCAGGTTTCCTCTGCTGCCGTTTGGCATGGCCATTTATCTACATCCTGTGACAGATCCATGTGTCCTGACTTCAAAACGGTGACACTGTGCCACTGCACCTCCTTGCAGCCATTTCTTCAGGAGAGGGAATAATAAAAACAATTCGATATTTGGCCATCACATTTTCCGAAGGAAAACAATAATATTCCCATTGTTTCAAATCCTCAGTCCTGTAGCTCAGAGGGTTTTATTTCATTTATTTCATTTGAGGAACGGAACAAAACTCTGCTTTTAAAAATATCTCCCATTTTCTGCTCTTATCTCTTGTTGTGATACCAGCGGGAAAAGGAGAACGGCTCACTACACTCTATTTGCAAATTTTAACAAGCTTCCTTCTGAAATACCCATTTTAATACCCATTTTAATAACCTTTTTTTTTTTTCTTTCATACTTCTGCTTCGTAAAAAGGAAAGGAGTAAAGAAGTGAGCGGAGAGGAGATGTTTGAAACGATTTCTTTTGTGAAAGAAAACAACTCCAAAGGTGTTTCCAGCACCTTCCCCAGCACCTTGTCACTTCTGTCCGGCACACAACCAGGCAGGAAATGCATTTTGTCTCAGTATACCAGAAATTGGAGAGGCTCCTGCATTTCTGAAATAACAAATAACGAGAGCTCAGGTTTCTTTGGGCAGGGAAGGAATAGGAGAAAGAATAAAACTTCCTTTGAAGGTTAGAAAACTTCTCCAGCCCTCAAGTTCTGCTTGTGTATTACTTATCTGTGCATCCATCTGTTATATACACTGGATTATCCTGACCTTTCGGCATTCTGTATGCTGATTATCCAGCAGCTCCATTCCTCTGATGATTACGGCCCCCTCAACTTGTGGGGAAGGGCTGGGATAGCCAGTCCGTCAAACTGCGGAATAATGAAAAGGTCAGACCAGCATAGCATACAACCATATTTCAGAGGCTACATCGTGCATTAAATTTGGGTACCTCGTCTTCATAAGAGAGACGGTAATGAGGTCAGAAATCAGCACGGGGTTTGCTAGACCAAAGGCATAGGAAACAAAAATGGGAGATGCACTGCAGCCCTGAAATCTTTTGGAGTTCCAAGCAGAAGGGCAGAGAATCTGGTTCCTATCCCTGGGTTGGGATGGAGGTGAGATTCCTGTGTAATGGCACAAGAGGCAAAACTAAGCAAATTTTACAGTGTGTCGTCAGTAACGGTGAGTTGAAGCCAACTGTAAATTTCCCTCTCCTAGGAGAAGGAATTAAAACAGAGCTGAGGGCTGCCTTAACTAACTCCAGCAAGCTCCAGGCCGGCTCATCCCAACAGGGTGGATGTTGTTTGGTTTTTACTTTGTAAAAAACAATAAAAATATTACTGTGCTACCAACTCAAATTGCTCTGCAGTTGGGAATAAGAAAACACGTCCCCGTGCCCCGCTGTGTTCAGGACAGCAGGGAAATGGGGGTCAGCATAACCAAGAGCCTTGAGCTCCACCACGGATTCCCATCCTCTTGCCCTCCCTTTGCAGAGCATCACACTTCTGCATCCTGGAGACCCTGGCTTGAGTCTGGCAATGGCATGGGCAGACCTGGGAAGCTGTCCTATTTGTTGTTTCCTTCTGGAGCAGAAATATCCAGGGGAGCACTCCCGATCCATTTCAGCACAAACTGAGCCAGGATAGCAGGAAAAGCAGTACTAGAATAAAACTAATCACCATCACCAACCAGTAATAAACAGCGTGGTGTGCTACAGCACAGACCCCAGCTCCACAACAACACATCCACCCACAGACATCACATCCTTAGAGAAGGAGCTGCCCATTACTCACTGCACGACAGGGGCTCTGAACCTGCTTTAATCCCAGATGCTGATCCTAAACATCATGTAATAATGCACCCTAACAAAATGTACCAGGCTTCTCCCATGTCCAGGAAAAATAAATTAAGAGGAAAGAAAGAGAAGTGAAAAGTACAAAGGGGATTTGATGGGATTTGAGTGCCAAACTCCAACAGGCTCTCCTGAAAATCCCTGCTTAAAGCAATAGACTTGTGTTCTTGCATTTCTTTCTCCTGATGTCAGTAATGATGACCGCCAAATTAGTTTAAAGATCTCACATATTGCTCCGGGTTTTGTTTGTTCGTTTATTTCCTACATTTTATTCTCCAAAAAGTTAATAAAGGGAAAACTCCCCTGCAAAAGAAAGGAGGGGAGGAAAGATAAACTCTGAGAGAAAAGACCGAGTTTTCATCCCATTTAAATCCACAGCTGATAATTGAAAAGGAAAGCTCTTTTAAATGAAGGATCTATTGGAAAGATTTGATTCCTGTGTTCCCAATTATGTACTGCATATTCCAGAAACAGGTTCAAGTGAAGGGCTTTGGCAAAGCCTATGCTTAAAATTCAGTACAGGCTTGATGTCCATTGACTCCAAAGAGACTTTTTTCTATTTGCTAAAATTTTAGCATGAGGCATGCTCAGCACAGTTGAAGGTAAACGTGCAGCTCAGCTTCTGCTCAAGTACTTTGCCTGGTCAGAGCATTTAGTGCTCAAATCAGCAAAGGACAAGGCTGGGAGCGGGGAAGCATTAAATTGCTGAGAGATCAAAAAGTTCCCCACAAAAAAAAAGTTCCTTAAATTTTGGATTCAAACCGTCTCCAAGAAAGGGTGATGAGCTGTACTCTGAATTTCACCTGAATGAAGCATCCAGGAACTGAAAACACCCAACTTGGTCTGGAATCTGATTCACCATGAGCTGTCCACCTCCCTCTTTGCCCACCATTCTGTTGCATCCCAGTGGGCTGAAAAAAAAAAATGTGCCATAAAACCACACGAGAGGCTCCGAGTTTGGTAAGTCAGCCTTTGATGTGAAAGAAGAGCTTCCAGAAAGCCAGCAGGGAATTTCCCTGTGGGACTTCTCCAGTCCACTTGGAGAGATTCAAAACCTCGGGAGGAAGCGTAATGTCCTGCAGTTCAACCACAGACCTGGCCACAATCTCAACCCTGCCCCTGCCCTTCCTGAATGACTCCATGGCCATGTGAGGGCATCACCTTCAGCCAAATCTCCCCATGCCCTTACATAGGTGACCGTGCATGGTGCCAACAGTGTTGGCCATGTCCAGGTGGCTTGAAGAGCACTGCTGGCCCTTGGCTACCTGAATCCTTCCAGGGAGACACAAGCCCTCTGTGCTGTGAAATAACATGAACACTCAAAAATGCAGACAGTGGTCCGAATAACATAAAAACGGAGTGTGTTATTAGTGCTGTCAATTTAGCCAGGAATGTTATGGCATGTGTGTCACTAAGAGAGACAGAAGCTATTATTGAAATGAGATTAGAATCGTTTTGAAACATCAACAGTGGCATTATAGTTGGTAACATTTCCATCTAAAATAGATGACATTGATGCTATACAATCAACAATGCCACTGGGAATACGATATAGAACAGAAGACTAGATTGTTTTACTCCATATTGATTTTCCCTTAGTAGTTTTTGATTAACTGTCAAATCAATTAGCTTTCCCCACCCAAACATCATATCACATTGCTATATTTTTTGGTGTTCCCCTCTCAAACTCCCTGTTCAATAGCAAATAAACAGGAGAAGCTTGGGCTCAAGTGTTTAGAAGTGCTCCAAAACAGAGGTTTTGCAGGCGGAGATAAGGCCCTGCAGATAGCCTGCTTCTCCTCACACTGCTGGAGCCCAGCCATGTTTTTATTGAATCAGGTTCTGAGGCACTAAGAGATCTGATTATAGCCTTGCCATAATGTCCTTTTAAAATAAAATGCGTGGCATTTTCACGGTGACATAATGTTCTTTCAGCTCAGAAGAGACACTGTGTCTAGAAGTTTTCGACCGGCTTGGCCTTCCCATACTGCAAAGGGAAAGCATCTATCTTGTCTATCTGCCCATCCATCTACCTACCCATCACCATCTCACATCTCTCTGTGACCAAACACCTCACCAGCTTCATTACATTTATCGCCCACCCATCCCATGGAGGCTGCAGGGGCTGTGCTGTACTTGCTTGTGTGTAGAAGTCAGAAAACAGCGTGTATGCAGAAGCTGGCTCTAGTTTGCACTGACTGGGAAACGTGTAGAATGCCAGAGATGCAGAGCATCGTACTTTTCTTTGCTGCCTCTATCCCTTCTCCAGCATTGCAGAACTTTCCCAAGGCAGTTTGGCTGCTGCTCATCCAGCTCTCACATTCGTGTAATAGCAAATGCCAGTGCATAACCAGAAAGATCCATTCCAGACTGAGTCTAGGTCTGAACTTTTCTGAAGTTCAGCAACACGCTGGATCTCATCCTTTGTTGTAGTCCTGATTTGCTAACCCCATCTGTCTTCTCCTACACCTTCCCTTTGTTTTTCTAATTCAGATTGTGTTTATTGTAGTCACTGAAAGCCTCTCAGGGACCCTGTACCACCTAGTCTATCTACCAGGGCTGATAAATTGGATGACATATATTACTGTTTGCATTGCACCAACACTTGTAGGGCCCAGCCGGGACCAAGTGCCTTTCATGTCAGAAGTCAGCTCCAGCTGTGAAGCTCTGTCAGCCTGAATGGGCACAGCAAGGCAAGGCAGGGAAAACTCAAAGTCACACAGCAGGTGAGTGTCTGGGACAGATTTGGGGTATCTCAGTTCCCAGTCTTGTCTCCCAGCCATTCAACCCTTCTCTTCCTGTTGACGGATGCCTCAGACCAACACGCAATAAATAAGCACCTCCAATAAAGACCTCCGCTGTTCCATTAAAAACAAGACCAGCCCAACAACAGTGCATTATTTTGTAAGGAAAAGGATCTTTATCTCAGTCAGAGCTGCCCCAGCGTTAGGTGTAGGGAGGCACAGTGAAGCCAGCTGCTGCCGCCACGCCGCCAGCCAAGACTTCATTTGTTTTGGCTAGCGCTGAAGAATCAGCTTCGGCATCTTTGAGAACAAAATGGTGCATGGAACCGGTCCAAGCTGCAAAAGATAAGAAGCAATAAGAGTCGCAACAGATTATTTGTCTGGGAAAACAGAAGGAGAATTCTATCGAAAAAGAGGGAGGATGCGGGTCCAGCGCTGCGAGCATAAGTTCTGTTTGCGGCACACCAGATGATCGCCGCTCGGGCTGCACAACAGGTGCTGGGCTGCAGCTATGTCTGGCCGACACCAAATTGCTGCTGCCGAAAGGGAATGACAGAGGAAAGTGATTTCTGCACGACTGCTGTAAAGAGAAAGGCTCTGCAGCAACGCTGCAGCGAGGTCGGAGGGTGGGATGCGAATGCTCGGCTGGAATAAACACGAGTCACCGTGTAAAATAACCAGCTTGCTCTCCTGCCAGGCTGGAGGCTGGGTTGAGGATTAACCACAGCCTTCTCCACTAGATTGTCAGCAACTACCCTCTCTGAGGGCTGATGAAGTCTTTCCTCCACGTTGCCCACGTTTTCCATCTCCTTTACATAGGAGAAAGCAGAGCAGAAGTGAGAGGGCAGCAGGATCCAACCAACCAGAAGGAAAAGGGAGAAAATGGAATTCAGTAACCAAAAGTAAACCTCACAAGCAGCGAGGAAAGACATGCATAAAATCTGGGATTAAATTCTCACCTGATCCCTTCCTCAGTCAACCACGAACACTTAAAGGTACCGTTTTCCTTTTGAAGAAAATCCACATTGAAGTTGAGATGCAGCACCACTGCCATTACGCTCCAGGCAGCAACCTTCTGACATCCCTTGCAGATCCAGGTCTGTGCAAACCCAACCCAAACTGGGAAGTGAAACCCAGAGCTCATTTCACCCTCAGATGAGATGACTTTGTGTGTTTTTACTCCTGTTTTTGTCCCTCCACAAAGGAGGTCTGTGTGCCTGGAAATGTCTTCTTTGGTTTTGCTTCTGTTCCTCAGCTCCATGAGATGATCCCATAAAAGATGCTGCTCCTCCCTATGAACCTTGGATCCCTTTGCAGCGTGCAGCATTTTTTAAAATTCAGAATGTTCAAGTCTTTCTAATAAACACAACTCTGCAGCCAAAGGGATTTTTAATCTCCCTTGATTTACAAGCATTTCATTGCATTCGAGTATAAAGTATTTTAATAGCGCAGCAGAAATTGCAGCAGGGGCTAATTAGAGCAACTAAGTTAGTTAGATTCCTGTGCATTTGGAAAGCAAGCTGCATCCTTTTAATAGGATAATCAAAATGGATCACCCCAACTTGTGGAGTTGCTCCGTAGATACCAGGAGTGCTTCTGCATGCAGTCTAAATGGAGTAATGGGACAAGGATGATGGATCCCTGAGTGTGATGCAGCCCATCCTCAGGATCAGACCCTGCCAAGCACTGGGCACCTTCATTTCCCACAGAAGCAGAGGTAGCTCTGGGCAGCTCAGAAATTGGTAGGACCAAACCCTGTGGACAAAGCCCTTTTTCCACTGCCGTATTATCAGTCAATGCTCAACTCACCCCCAGGAAGCACAGTTGGGGATTTTTAAGACTCACAGTCATGGTCTTAAACTAAATTACAAACCATTTGGCCTCGACCAAGTCTGACTTGCTTCAATCCCATCAGGCTGTTTTGAATTTTCCTCAACATGCAGCCCTAGCCTACAACTAATGTGAAACACATTGGGAAGGTCAACAGACCTGTCCCCAGCTCCCTCCCCATGTCGCCGCTCCCTACAGTACGGTCTTTACACTTAGACCCTGTCCTGGTTCCTACTGCAGTCACAGGAGAGTGATAACCACACTTGGGGTACTGCTCACACCCAACACAACTCTCTATCCTCGAGGCATGAGAGCCTCGATGGGTCTGATTCTGTTGTCCTTCACACAAGGTAAATTATCTGTCTTCCCAAAATTACTTGGTTTAAGGTACAGAGAGGAAGGGAAAATTCTACCTGCCTTCTGCAGAACTGTTTTTCCAGCGGTTTCCTGCCTTGCAGCTGGGAAATGTTCCACCTAGGGTTAAAGGAAAAGCTGGGGAGCATCTTTAATCCCCTTTGAAATTTCCACGGAAGGCTTTCATTTAATTTTCCAGGCTTCTTTGCCTTTCTCATGGAATAATAGCTGATATCATTTAGTGCAAAGCACAACAAGAGCCATTAAAAATGGTTATTAGTCTGGAACTGCATTCTTAATACAAAACACACATGTCACACTCCGGGAGATCAATTTTTTTTTTTTAATAGACTTCAAGGTAAATGCCACTGCGACCCTTATTTTTAAGGAGGGGGAGTGAGGGAGGAATCTGGTGCTTGGTCTGAGCTCGTGCCCTAAGGCAGAGCCTTGAGCAGGAGGTGGAGCAGCCCCACCTTCTGTGTGCAGCTTCAGGGTGTGCTCAGAGCCCCTCAGGTGCATGTCTCACTGCTGCTGGAGGGAAGGAAGATGCAGCAGCTGTGCGGCGTCCCACTGCTGGAACAGATCTGTGGTTCAGCATCCTGACCGCTGTCCCTTCCCTCTTGCTCACCCTTCTCCCGCTCCTGGGAAGGGCATTGCAGAAGTGGGGTGCCCTCAGAGGTCACCCTGATAAACCTCAGATAGGCAAGGAATGTGCACGTTCCTGAGGGGTGGCATTAAGGCTGACCACTGCCTTGCCTCCAGGACTGGCCATGTGCCACTCGTAGAGCAAGGAAACTACAAGTTCTCACCATGGGAAAGAGTAAAACACAATGCACCAAACTTCAGTAGTCCAAAATGCTTCAATGGGAGTGAGACCACACGCCACATTCAGAAGCAACGTTGGTACTTCAGATCACCAGGGGTTTCTGTATTTGCCATCCCCTCTCTCACACCTGAGCAAAGCATTAAAAGCAGAATCTGAAATGAAATCTGTACCCTGTATATACTGCACAGCAAGGACATGGAGAGCTGGAGGCTGCTTGACCTGGTGGGAAGGCTCTGAATCCACTGCTTTACCTTCCTTAACACAAGATATCCCCCCTTCCTCGCAGACCTATTTCATTAACATTTTTGCACTGGCAGAGAATATCGAATGCATATCTGATGTTTGCGTTGGGGTTTGTTGTTTTTGCTCCTTTCATCACCTTATAAAGGCCACGTGGTGATTGCGTGATGCTGAGACTTTTGACAGATGTAACATATGTGCAACAATATTTATCATTTATTTAGCATGCTGGGTATAGCGGCTGGCAAGGCGCTGCCATTCCTGACTTAAAGGCTGCTGGCATTTCCATTAGATAAACTCCCATCATGCAGGGGGTTAAGAACTCAGGCATTTCAAATCGCATCAGGCTGAATCATGATTCAAATCAGAAAAGCCAGTTTTGGGTTCACCAAGGGCTGACGATGTGGGGGCAGGGGGAGGTCGGGGCGAGCAGCGATGGATGGCAGGTCACGAACACACTCCTGCTTCCCAGCCGATGACCAGGCGAACACAGCCTGGCTCGTGCCTTAAAATAACAGGGGGAGAAGGGGGTGCTGCAGGATGCAGATGCAGCTCTCTTTATTTTGAGGTGGGATTTTGCAAAGCATTTGTACCTCGGCCTCACTGCTGCAGACAGTTGGGGTGGAAGCAGACATAAGCCAGCAGCCAGCCGCTCTGGAAACCCCACCGCAGAGCGTCTGACAGTTGCATTTTCAGGACCACATGCCTGCCAGACACACAGCCTCCTGCTGCACACCAAGGTCCTGCAGCTCTAAAAGAAAACGTCTGTGCTCACCCAGACTGAGGGCAAGATGCAGTGGGACCAGGATGGACAGACCCCAGACCTTCTGTACCATCAAAGTGGAAAAGGAACAGACAGATGCTGCAGAACCATGTGCAGAGCTGGAAAAGTTAGCGCAGTGCAGCCTTCCTTCCACCATCACCTTGAGCAAGCTTATGGGCTTAGCGAACATTTCTATTTGCTTTGAAACATATAAAGTTTAAACATATATATTAATATATATATAGTAAACTACACATATATACATATATATCTATCTTAAAAAGACCAAAACAATGACTACCAGTTTCCTCTGACCCTGTCTTGCCCAAACAGAAACAAGCAGCGTCTCCTCAGACGCCGGTCCTACCGCAGCACCGTGCTCATGGCACAGCAGCATGCCACACATTTCATAATTAGGGCCTTAGAGGGAGATAAGGCTGTGGGTCGGAGCACATGAAAGGAATGTGCTGGGTATGGGGAGACGGCGCTGAAAGGGGAAGAGCTGAGGACAGGCTGCAGGGGGATTGGGATGAGCAGCACGGCAGCAGCAGGAGGCTTCTCCCAAAGCATTGCTCTTGCAAGCATTCAGAATAGGTTGGTAGGAAGTGTTGTGCTCATTTTCCTCCTGCTTGTGTTTCTGGTGGAGGTTTGGCCTTCAGGTGAAAGAAACAGGTGCTTTGCTGTGCTAAGGGGAGCCCAGCCAGAAGAAGTGATGGCCACTGCCGCAGCAGTACTGCTAGCTGCAAAGGGACTTCCCTGCACAGATCGGCTTCAGGGTAATGTTTAAAAAGCCCAGCATTTTGGAGGGCTTCTCTTTTTGTTTTGAATAACCTCAGTTTTGGCATCAGAGTGTAAGGAACCACATGTTTTTATGGGCTTCCAAAGCGAAAAGAGACCCCAGCACTGGTGAAAGACACAAAAGCATGCAAGCTTCTTTGACTGAGGCAGATGATAACATTATTTGCTGAACAAAACCAGAGAAGAGCCAAGAAAAGTGAAATCACAGCACACTACACAACCTGTAACTTCTGGTTGTCATCCCAGCCCCCGCTCCCAGCCCATTGGAAGCTCTTGGTGGGCCACTTGGTGCCATTCTTGGCTCCTCTTGGGTTTGTCTCCTCCAAACAAAGTTCTGGGCTCTGAACCCACAGCACTGAGCCCATTGCTGGCAGCAGAGAGAGCCGGTGGCGATTACTGCTCCACCTCCAACACAGAGCGCCACCAACCACAGCCAGACAGACGGGAACCTCGGGACATGCAGCTCGGTTCCTAAGGATCAGCAGACTTGTATCAGCTCACAGCCTCACGCATACACTGTGCATACTTTTGGCCTCATTTTTAACTCGTCTTTATCAACCCAAAGCCGTTACAGGAACGGCGATGCCAGGGCTCCTTTGTGTCAGACAAAAGGACCACCCTTCCATGGCACAGCTCCCATGCTTTGTCGACACTGAACCACTACAAAATGACCTAAAAGCAATCCGCAGCTCCTTTATTTTGTAATATATATTTAAATGCTACATTGCTACCTGTGCGCCCTTCGCCTGGCTGTTTTCTCCTCTGGGCTGGGAGCAGCAGGCTGGCTTACAAAGACGCTCGTCCCAAAGCTTTGCATTGTATTAACAAAAGCAGCACATGAACCACCCCGTATAAATGGCGTGGAGCGTTTTCCTAAAATCAATCAGGCTCTATTATTCGGTTTAAGTCCAATCTCATTGTCTACTTCTTCCTCCGGAGGCCGATTGCTGCCAGGTAGAAAATTAAGTTTCCTTTACTTTTCTTCCCTACACAATTTTTCAGTGTTTCGGCACCGTTGTTCGGTGTGGGAAACCGACTTCCTGTCTCAATAAACAAGTGCACACAAGGCTTTTCTGGACATATAATGGGGTCTTTTTTTTTTTTTTTTCTTTTTTTTTTTTTATACAAAAATCATTCCACACTTAACACATCAATGAAGCCACTTAAGCTCTACTGCATCTGAATTAAAGGGGGAATTGTGTGATCAAAGAGTGTGAAGGAACCACACATGGAGTTCTTCAGACGCTCCACTTTTGTTACATTTGATACATAACAAACCCAATAAATATGCTTATCCCAGTAGCCCGCTTCATTATCTCATGTCCTTATGTTGAAGAGCATTTCCTTTAAGAGCTTTTTTCTCCCCTTTGTTTTACTGCATCATAGATTTGAGGCAGTTTACGTTAAATTAAGATGCAAAAAAAGACCGAGGGGAAAAAAAACAAAAACATATTTTTTCCTCCCTACGCACAAATAAGATCAAAAATCCCTCTGCTCTGTGAGTTTGTCATTGTGCTCCAATTGAGCACATGGCAGAATGCACAGCCAGGTTTGGTCACCTGCAGAAGGGGTTATTGGAGCCGGCTCATGGCACAGGGAAGGAGGGGGATGTTTCCTAAAACCCTTTGCAATGGTTCCCTGCATAGCTGGCACTCTTCCCTACACTACTGATCGATTTGCTTAGAAAAATGAAGGTTTCATGCACCTTTCCTGGTGGTTACAGCTCTGGGAACAACCATAGATTTGCAGTACATCTCCAGAACTGCATCAAAACTATAAAGATTGGAGTATGTCCTTTTTTGCTCCTTGTTTGTCCAGTCAACAATGAAGCTGTGAAGGCTGATTTTAGGGAGTGCTTATAGCTCGTGGTCACAGGCTCTGCTTTCAGAACAGCTCTGGTTGAACCCAAGCAGGACATCACAGTACATGACACTGAGCATCCATGCCCGGTAGATGGCCAACACCAACGCTCATGTGAGCAACCTGCATTGACACAAGGACTTGCCATAGGACTGCTGTTGCAAACTGCACGCTCGGAGCTACAAATGATTTGGTCTGCTGCAAACAATCGTTGCGAAGCATCCACAAGACAACTCGTTTCGAAGTAAATGACAGGTGCTTTTAGCAGAGCTGCTCATTAATAGGTGTTTTAAAACGTAATTGCCTTTTTATCTTTTTGTTTTTCCTCTCTCCCCCCATGCTTTCCCCCAAGGTGCCCTGGCAGAAGTGCTGGAAACGAGATCCACCCTCTGAAATACGGAGATCAGAACGCATTTTGGAAGCCTCACTTTCTGCCACAGAACATTGCTTGCTTTCTTTTTCTAAAGCTGGATGAAAAATTATCCTGTCCTAAAACCACAGATGGAACTGAACACATCTAAATGCTTCTCACAGACTTCTGTGCAGCAACAACAGCACCTGAACTATCAGAAAAAAAATGTGTTTTCTGCTCTGTTTAATTCCCATCATTAAATATCGCGCCTTTGTAATGAACGCGGCCCGGTTATAGCTCCCTTTGTTTCTCCAAGCAGTGTTTATCTCTTGTTCCTTCCCAAATGAAAACAACCAAACAAAACAACCCCCCACCAGCAAGGCAGAGCCCAAACTTCTATGTAGGATATGGCTCCATCTCTGAGCTCCCACCGAAGCCAGCATGGACTCGAGGGTTTGGATGAGATAAGACTTGCAATGTCTGACCCTGTGTCCCTCAGATGCAATCCATAAATGTTTTTTACAGCCCCAAGACAGCAAACTCTGCTAACAGAACTTTTCAGCTCATCTGTGCTTACCACAAGTCCAGCCATGCTTCTACGGAGCCTTCCTTGAAACTCAGTTCCTGAAATCACATATATCAGTGGGAATATCAGTTGTTTTCATTAAAATGGGGGGCAAGAAAAAAAGGAGGGAGTCTTTAACATTCACAGTTAAGGAGAAAAGTCTTGTAAAACTTAACCAAAGAGAGCCAGCAATTTCAAAAGCCAGAAGGCAGTGAGAGTACACCTACATCCCCCACCTCTCAGCTTTGGGCACCCGATCTTTGCCTTCTTCTAAACACATCAATTCGTAGCACCACCCCAACTCCTCCATGCTACAGAAGGAAGCATTTGGGCAGGTAGAAAAGGAAGATAGAAGCAGGCACCCAGCTGGTGTTAGACAGTAATGCTAAGTCATCAACAGAAGCACTCACGGTGCAAAGGGGAGTATTCAGTTACAGCCTTGGTATACACAGACATGAATTTTTTGATATTTTTCCTTCCTGTGTTCTGTTTTTCAATGCAAATCCATGCTGGACGTTAAAAGAAAATATCAGGTTTTAAGAGCCAAAAGTTGAGTGGCGAGGGCTGGTTGCGTTGTGTTTATTGGAGGCATGAAGCACCCTGTCCTATGCCTTCCTGTGTTGCCACATCTAAATGATCTAGCTGAAACAAATAGGAAAGGTGTAAGAATATTAAAGGCCACTTCCATACACCTTGGATTCACTTCTGGGCAAACCAATAGAGGAATAATCAGACAGCAGCTTTTAAAACAGCCTGTTTACAAGAGTCCAAGGAAAAAAAAGTGGAAAGCCTGTAATATCTAACCCAAGTCCTTGCCAAAACACTTCAGTGATAATGAAACAAAGCAGCATTTAGGTTTTAACAAATTAAATTGAGAAAAGAAACCACAAAAGACCCGCAGAGCCTCAGCAGATAGCTGGCCTAGCAAAACACCGCATCCAAAGATTAAACCAATTCCCCACTCAGATTTTTAATCTTCATCTAAATGGTGAGACAAATGTCACAAAACCAAAAAAAAACCAACCCAGAATGGGTATTTAAATGGAGTGGTTTGGTTTGTCCTGCTGTAAGAAATAAGGACTCCCTCGTTGCATTAATTCAATTAAGCTTAAAAACAGCCATGGGAGGAATGAGAAAAAGATTAGAAAACATTTCTTATCCACACGTAAACTAATGCTTGGCTGTGGATTTAAAAAAAAAATAGTAATGATGCTGTCCACTCTGTGGGCAGAGATGATCTCTCATTGATTTTGATATGACACAGGAAGATTAATTAAGCATTCATTTCAATCAGTCACGTATTTCAGGTCTTAAAACTGTTTCTAGCAACATCCACAAGGGTACCTGCATAGCATTGGAACCTCTTTGCTATTCACAGTTGCAATGGTTCGCCCAAGTGCTTAAATATGAAGTCCTTCATTATGAGCTGCAGCCATTGATTCTTACGCAGGGAAAAGTATTATTGAAAGGAGCAACCATGGAATAGCCTCGTTATACAAATACTGCTCAATTTCAGACACTCAAACTGCCCTGTTCTGATGGTACCACCAGGTTACGTTCATAAGCAACTTTCAACAGAGTGAGAGAACCACAGAATCACCAAGGTTGGAAAAGACCTCCAAGAACATCCAGCCCAGCTGTCTGCTTACAGCCAATATTTCCCCACTAAATCACCTCCCTTAGTACAACAACTAAATGTTTCTTAATTATGCTGAAGGAGAAGTCAATGTCACCATTCTGCCCTGCAGAAATGCCCCTCAACTCTCCAGATGTATCTTTGACTCACTTTCATCCCATTTTCACTGACTCAAAACAGAAAATAAAAGTAAAGTCTGAAGTCTGTCTTGTTTATGTCTGTCATCCTCTAGGACCAGGGGTGCTCTGGGGCAAAACCTCTGCACAGCTCTCCTGACCACAGGAGTGCCTCCAGAGAGGGGGTGGAACTGAAGACCCCAACTCTGACCTCTGGGATAGGCTGCAATCTGAGCCCAAATCCCTTCCTCAGACCCAGACCTCCGCATGCAGTGGTGCCACCAAACAGAGAGCAGTGATATGCACTAAATAAGAGCAGAAATGAATACAGTTTACATAGATGTGGAACAAGGACACGAGCAGCCTGAGCCGACTGCTCCCTGTCCCACCACTGCATCCTGCCCTCGGAAAGCACTGCTCAATGCAGGGAAAGCTTTGTAGCACAGGATATAACTCATCGTGAGCCAAAGTCAGGAGCTGAGCCATGACATTTTAATTTCAGACACTTCTGAAGGTAAGAGAATCTCTGTTCTGACTGAACTTTGGCTAAGCACACACTGTGCCATGATTTTAGTCTGCTCACAGCATTCCTCACATTTTCACTGCGGGAGGAGGACAGAGAGAAAAAGAGGTAAACAATGAAAAGGAACAAGAAAGAGCAGGGAAGGGAGTGAAAGAAGCAGAGAAAAAGAAGGAGTTTGGTTTACAGGAGGTGTTTTATTGTGTCGATACCCAAAGGCTGGATTCAATAAAACCTCCATCTGGCTCTCATGCAGAGCAACCTCCTCTCAGACCTCGCAGCAGCCCTCCTCACCTCCACAGCCAATTTTTGGAGGCTTGAGAGAGTTTGCATGGCCTTCCCTCCTGCCACAGCAGAACAGGGCTCTTTATTGAGTCAGACCCACAGAAAGCATCTCTCTGACTTGCACTCATTGCTGAGATTAAGGGTGACTTCAAACCCAGAGGATGTGCCAAGTGTGCTTTAAAGACTTGGCTTCAGAGCATCAGCTATTCCCCATGTGCCAGAGCACCAATAAAGCCAAAGGAGTTGCTGAAACTCTGCACGGAGAGTTTGCTGAGCGAGGCTCACAGAGGGCCAGACGAGCTCTTTATGAGGGTCTCCAATGGCCTTCCACCCAACAGAACCTCCAGCTAACACGTTTTCCATGGTCAAATCAGAACGTAGGGTTAAAAACTCCCAGAGCTACATAAGCTTCTGTCCCACAGTCCTCATTTTCTGATCTGTCACAACCTCAGGTGCCAGAGATGTAGCACAAAATAAGAGCCCGGAAAGACAGTGAGATAAATGAAGCTCACATCGATAGACAGAGGCAATTAATTAGGTGGGGCTGACGTATGCTTAGGCCTTTCTCAACTAAAACTACTATAAACTCTCAGGGACACTTTTTTTCCTTGTGCTGCAAGGTTTGATCAATAAATCTTGGCTAAAATACTCATTTCCCTGCCCAGCAAGTAGGCTTCTAATTTTTGAGTCACTTAATTCCTTTGTTAATTCTCATACAGCCTTTTCTCCTCCTGAGAGCTCACATTGTAGCTGGCGTTCTGGCTCCCATTTTGTCTCATAGCAAAGAACACACAGACAGACAATAACAGAGGGGGAAAAAAAAAAGAAAAAAAGCCCTATTCCCTTCTCAACAGATAATTCTCGTGTCTTGTTACAGAATTTTCAGGCTGTAAATCAACTTGAAAAGCTAATTTAAGGATATTCACTTGCACTATTCAGGGCTGTATAAACATTCCGAATTCCAATTTTTCATAAAGACATATGCGAGCATTTAGAAGGGATTTAAAGAGCCATTTTGCAGTTGTGAAGCTCGAGATCCGGCGCTTTATTTTTTTTTTCCTCCACCAGATTATCGTGTAATATTAATACACAGGAAAAATAGATGCGTATATGTACATTTCCAGGGCCTCTACGTATTTACGAGGTCCTAAGGGATGGCAGAATTCCTTTAGCCAGGAGGAAGGCCAGAAGAAACTGCAGGACTGAGGCTGACTGCGGAAACATCAAATACAGGGCGGCGTTCGCTCCGACGCTGCAATAGCTGTGCAAGTGCTGCGGTGTTGGTTTTCACTGTATCTGCTGGTTTAATTGTTTCTGCCTGTTCGTTTCTTTGTCCACCCAAACCGCTCGCCTAAGGGAGGTTTAGAAATCAAAAGGTAGGGCCGGAGTCGAACAGGAAATGAACGCTGGTGCTGCGGAGTTATTAAAGCAAAAAGCGAAGTTCAGGAGTGGCTCCAGGAGCCGGCGCTCAGCAAAGGCTTCAGTGCCATCTCCTCCTCCTCCAGCATCCCTCTGCTCTTCATGTCGCTGTCGCGACTAAAACCGAAATCAGCGGTTGGTGAGTGTGGGTTGGGAAGGATGTTTCCACCGGAGGTTTTCCCTTTCCGATGACGAGCTCTGCCTTGGATCTGGTGCAATCCCAGCTGTACATTTCCCCGTGCAACCTCAGCCCACGTGGGAGGTTGTGTGGACAGGGACGGTGTTTGGGTTGGGTGGGGAAGCGCGAACGGAGCTCCCAAAGTTCAGAGCACCTCAACCCCAATTATGGCACACGGAATGAAAATAAACAGAGCCCGCATAGAGTCCGTGAGAGGGATTTCCCCCCTTTCTTAAGTGCACTCTATCTCTGCCCTTCACTATCTCTCTCCTTTCCTCTGATCTCCAGGACAAAAGAGCCAACCATCACGGATTCAAAACCAAGCGAGGAGGATATGTACTTAAAACACCACATGGCCAATAAAACCTATTTTACAGCGTATCCCACCTTTAACAAGCAAACTGACCAATGTAAGCCAAAACTCTGACCCAAAATCCCTTTATTAAACGGCAAAAAACAAAACACAAAAACCCACCTCCGTCGCAGCCATTTGAGCAGCCGTGTGATTATTAGGGAAAAGAAAAAAAATTGCTCCAATTTCAAACATCCTCATGCTGACAGTCTCACTGCCATCGTGTGCTCCCTAACCAAAAAGCATGAGGCCACGGATTCCAGGAATCAATTTGGGTTAATTCAAATGGCAAAGACGAGGTAGGCAAAATAACAAGCAATTACCTTTTCCTGCCTTTGAAGAACAATGAGTTTGGGACCGGTCCAACTCCAGAAAGAGTGATTACAGATTTTAAGCCCAAACCTCCACCTTTTTAATGCATACAATGTATGTATCTGTACATGCATGCTATGTGCATTCTTCCTCTGTACATACGCTTATCTGTATTCCGTAACACTCTACACTCGGAGGTTTAATTAAAGATAAAATTCAATTATTTATTACATGCCCCGCTAATTATTTCTGAAGCTCCATAAAAGAGAGCAGGAAAGCTACCCAACACAAGGCATAATTAAGCAGAAAGGCAGCATTTGTGTGGTCACTTGGTGGATTCAACATGCAAAACGTTTCTCGTTTAACCATTTCCTTTATATTGTGCACCAGGGTGGAGGGCTTCGAAAGAGAGGCAGAATTGCAGAATCGACTCAAATATATTTTTGAGGGGGGGAAATATCTATGGCTGTGAGTGCTGGCAATCGCTTTAGCAGACAATAAGCAACGTTCAATAAACCATGTAACTAAATAGGCATTAAGGGCCTTTTACATACTTGGAAGAAAAGAAAACAGTTTTTCTCTTTTTTTCTTTCTTTTTTTTTTTTCCTTCTTCTTCTTCTTCTTCTTCTTTTTTTTTTTTTTTATGCTGCAGACTGCAGGCATTTTGGTCTATCTCTGTCAAGTGCAATTCTTTCTTGATGAATGACAAGGTACGATAATAGGCTGCCGTTACCAGGGCAACCAGACAGCAGAGCTGTGTGCCTTGAATTTTGTCATCTGAAAATGAAACCAGAAGCAAAAGAAAAGCTGAGAATCTAGCGACAGATTAACTCGGGGGGGGGGGGGGGGGGGGTGCGGCGGGGGGAGAGCGCAGGGGGAGGAAGGAGAAAGCAAGGGGGGCAGGGGGGGGCTAGATTACAAGCAATTAAAATTGCTGTAATATGTAGTATCCATGTGTGTGAGTCCGCATTGCCATTTCAGCTACCATTTGTCAATAGGCTTTCACCCATTTTCACTGCCACTCCCTTTGTTCCAGAGATATACAGAAAGGTTTAAAAAGTACCTTTCAGACAGCCCCTCCAGCACACTCACCTTCACTATAGGTGTCCCTGAAGTGCTGGCTCCCATCCTGCTCCCAGCTGCACCTCATCCAGTCCCTCCCAGTTCCTCCCAGTTCCACCCACCCAGCTGAGGCTGCGGCTTGAAGCTGAGGATGGGGAGACCACACTTGCTCTGTGGTTTGTGCTGGGGCAGGTAGTGTAGGACCTGACATGGAGTCATTCATCCCATGGCTAAAGCAGAATCTCTAACTTAACCCAATGCAACACAACCCAACGCAACACAACTCAACACAACACAGTGCAACCCAACATAACAAAAGGCAGGATCCAATGCATTCCCCTGGGGTTGGGACCCTCTCAGGGAAATCCCTGGGTTAGACCCTGCCAGGAAGGGTCTAATTTGTGTTCACAGACACAGTGTTAGAGGGCATTCAGTAAAAGGTTGAAAGCAGGAAAACCGAAGAGGAGTCAGTGGCCAAACTCTGATCTGGGACCAACTTTCAGACGTCAGGGTGTCTGGATCTGGGCTTTTAGTTTAAACCTGGACCTTTTGGAGATGGGCAGAAACTGTAGTAGACTATCTATCTTCTCTATATCTTCTCCTTTGTACTTTCAAATATGAGTAAAATAAAATCAAATGCAATTGAGTCTTAGACCTGAAAAAAAGTCCAACCTGCAATGCAAGTATAACATACCCACAGGCCCTCACAAACAAGCAGTAATATTCATAACTGAGACAAAACTTCTCTGCTCAAGCCATATTAGCTGAAACTTTATCATATTTCCTCAGCAGTGTAACCTGAATCCTCATAACATTCATGTTTCAGAGTCACCATCTTCCACTCTCTTCATGGATTTTACAGGCATCTCTTATCAGCCTCTTGGATTACAAGACAAAACCTCCTCCTACCATTTTGTGGAAGAGCTGTTGATAAAATAAGCCTTCTCCAATTTCTCTGCCCCTCTAATTTCTTTGTCCCTTGGGCAAAATTCCCCGTGATCCTTGCACAGAGAGGGTGAATCATTCATGCTCTCCTACCAAAGAAGGCAGCATTTTTGCCAACTTTAAAGATGAGGAAACCAGCACAGACAAAAGCTTCCTGACTCAGACCCTTTGAAGCCAAAGGGACTCTGGTTTTCCATCAGTCAGCTTCGGACCAAGCCTAATGGCCTCCCATGGCTCAGAGAAGCGCATGGGGGAATATGGACCCCTGGCTCAAAACCTCAGGCCTCCAAAAGCCAACTTTCTTCCCCACAAGCTTTCTGTTAACAAGCTGATTTAAAATGGAGTTAATTCTATTAAATAGAAAGGCAAAGCAATAAATGTTGCTTAATCAAAATTGCCCCACCTTTGCACAGGAAAATTACACTCTAAGAATGACAGTAGTAAAGATGATGTGTTCTTGAAATAAGACTTCATCACCTGTGCAAGCCTTTGCATGGGAAGATCAGTGCCCTGATTTTAAAGTATCTAAAGAAAGTGACTGTCCTTACCGTTTCTCCGTAGACACCGAGTGCCATGGGTTATACAAGAATGACTTAATTTTTTTGGCATCTTGACTCTCTGAATATTTTCCATGGAAAAATGAAGTGATTTTTCTCAATATCATCACTTCTATGATTGACTTTTTTTGCCATGACAAGTCCAGGACATTTCAGTTATCTTGATTTATTTTTTGCTTGACTAGCATCCTATGACTGTGTCTACATGGCACTGCGGAGAGGAACCCCTGCTAGCTCTGGCATCAGAAGCAGTCTAGTTGCATCAGCAGCTTCGTTCCACATGGACTAATTAGCTCTGGTTTTCAGGCAGGAATGATGCATTAAGCATAGTTCTGCGAAGTTTTGGAGCTAGATGAACTTCATCTCTACGTGACACGTAGCTTTAGCTGACATCCTGCACAAGTACCAGGAAGCCACAAGTACCATTTCTCCAGCTATGACATGCGAGTTCTACTTTTGCCCTGTCACGTGGGACCAAGTAACACAGGTGACTTTTGCCATACCAGCAGATCACGTGGCTGAATGGCAGAGCCATGAAAACCAATGTTTGGGAAGCGCTCCATTCCGCCTTGGGTGCTTGTCATACCTGCTTTGGCCAGCTGGAAAAGCATGCAGGCTGAAAGGTCCTATGTACAAACTTTTCTAAGGGACTTGGCCTATTTACAGGAGAACGTTCTTTGAATTGCGCCAGCATCTGCAGGCACATCTGTAGAAGAGGACCCAAATGATGCTCTGGTGCTCTACTGTGTGCATTCATAGTAAAAGGTGATCTCACCTGCCTCACGACTTACATAGTTCAAAGAAAGAGCTTGGATTGCTGTTAGCAAGGAAAGATACTGGTGTTTTTTCCCCCAGTTTAACAGATTACACACGCACATGAGAGTCATACGGACTGATTCAAAACTATCTCTGCCTAAGCCCCCAGTTGGCCAAGCCTCACCATGACAGTATGGAGCACAGATTCCACAGATGGGAACTGAATTAAGACCTCTTAGTTTCAGAGCCATGTCTTAACCACTAGCCCATCCTACTGCTAATTTATAACCTTCCTTTCGTGTACCTCTGGGTTAACTCGACCTGAAGCTGAGTTATGGTTCTTCTTATCCCTAGTGAGTCGGAGGAGCCGTGGAAGAGCACGCTGGAGTTTACTCAGCCTCATGCATCCATCAGCAACGTGTCAGCCAGTTTCCAGTTGTGGAATCCTTATTGGTGGTGATGATGGAAGAGGCACATGGAATAGGAGGGGTGTTCAAACCCACCATTGAGCCCGGAGAGGTGACAGCTCAACAAATCACCTTTAGATCTGTGAATTCAGCAGATTGTTTCTGGAAGTTGTTGAGAGAAAATAAATATGGAAAACCACAATGTCGTTTCTGAGAGTCACTTTTCAGAGCCTGACCACATTTTAAGTATCTGTTAAGTGATGTCCTTTCTCCTACCGTGCTTCTCGCCAAAACCAACGTCGTATCAATCTTCTGACAAAGACAAGTTTGACGTTGGGATTCCAGACACCAAAACAAATAATACCACCTACAGCTCTCATGAGTCACAGAACTCATGTGATTTGAAAAAAAAAAAAACCAACAAAAAACACTACTAATTCTTAGTATCAGAGGCGCAAAAAGGGAAATAACTCAGCTAGTGAGGCTTTTTCTATTTGTGAATGGTCTTGTGTTCCAACCAGAGAGAATGATTCATAAATATACTGATGAAACAGCACAAAGAACACATTTTTATGTACTCAGTGGACCCAAAGCACAGCCCATTCAGGCATGGTTTGGCCTCCCCAACACCCTCTGGGAGATCTACCTGCCTGAGATGCACAGTTTCCCTTCCTTTATTTAACTTCCATGGGAGCTCATCTGCCCTGGACCTGAGCCAGCTCCGGCCTCAGTTTCTCTCTCCAAACATGTTATGGTTGGCAGACCACAGCTAGCTCGATTTGTCCAGCTCTGGACCAGAGAAGCAGTGGTCTCTTTGCACCTGCCCACATAGATAGGTGCTATTCTGCTGCTTACAGTCCGTGGGAAGCCAACTCAGAAGCGTGCCCAACATAGGCAGGTCCTTAGCAAGCTTCTCCAAAAGTCCTTCCCGTGAGCTATCCCAGGGACAATGCAGTATTTGTAAAAGAAAACTGGGGAATGTGATTCTTCTGGAGAGACGCAATGCTACGCTTACATCCATGGCATCTGGATACTCTGGCTGTGGGTACATTAAAATGTATTTGATTGCTGGTATTAAATGAGAGCCTTCCTAGTGCTTCTTGCTCGGAGTGCAGTGTCCAATAAATTAGTTTGGAAATGGCTTTAGACTTTTGCAATAATAGGTTTTTGGCAAGCAACGGGACTCTTAAAAGAACCACTTTATCATTATGAGGAGATCATAAATGAGAGTTAACTCACAGATACGGTCGTTTGCTAACCATCAGAGGTAATAACAAAATATGAGCCACTTTCAAATGGACTGCCAAGGAGGAAGCTGGGGAAAAAAAGCCCTGTCACCAATCCACAGCAGACCAGCAAATGCAGGCAAAACATACTGCACTCCGCAGCCCGGTAGATCCTCCTTCTGCCAGATTGCATTGGCACTTTTTTTTTCCTCTTTTCTTTAAGCAAAATCATGGGCAGAGAGAACTGCCTCGTGGGCCTCATCTGCAGTGTGTGCTGGAGTTACGTGCTTCTTGCTTGCTCACAGCATCCCAAAAGGATGATGGTGCTGACTCACGCTGAGACAGCTGGTTGTAGGGATGCGTGTTAAGGAGCTAGCAACTGCTAGGCTTCATTGGTGATAAAGTGGCCCTTCGACATGCAGCAAACTGAATCTGTTGTTTATGGAAATGCAGCACTCTGAAAAATAACTCTCTGATGCTGCGGGGAGGGGGGGATGCATTGATAGGGGATGGAGGGGCTCAAGCTTTAGTGACAAAGGAGACCAAATATTTGGAGTATGACAAGAAACAGCCTATTCAATTAACTTATCTGCTTTCATAACAGTTGGAGAGTCTCCCGTGTCTACGTTGGTGAGTGGGTGGGGGTTAAGATAGCTGTCACACTTTGATAAGTAGGGCACTCCGTTATGAAAGATTAAGGCCAGAGATGCAGATACAGCTGAGTGTAAATGAGACTCCCAAGAGTGAAGATCAAAGTTAGTAGGAAAGCCCCAACAAAGCATGAAAACCAAACTTCCTACCAGAGATCTAAGCACAAAAAAAGGCCATGGTAACTCTCAGCTTCAGGGCCAGAGGCTGAAGACCTCATGGAAAGCTGCTGTGCCAAGCTCTGAGGGTCCTCCCTGGGTACAGGCAGGAGAAGAGGGGTTTCCTCCTGGCCAATCGAAAGAATCAATTTTGCAGGCTGGGGAATCGTGCTAACAAGCCAAGAGGAGATTCAGCTTTGATATTTCTTGGCATTTTCCTCCTATAAATATGAAGACCACAAGATGTTAATTCTTTGGCCAGAAGAGACGCTCTGGTGAGCAGCAGTTTATGTGACTACAAACAGACAAGAACCCTCTGGGCTTTCTGAAAGCTTTGTTTCCTTCCTGGCCCCACTTGTTCAAGATTTGTCTCTGCATTACAGCCAGCTGTGACTTTGTAGGAGATACGGGAAGCCCCTTCCACAGCACAGTGATGGTGATGCACCCCGTTGGTGTAGGAGCGCACGGTGCGTCGGTCCAAGCATCACATTGCATTTATTGTTCTGCACATCCACTCCACAGTGACCACAGCCTATGTCTACCTGATGGAACGCTGGCAGGTTCTCATCACTGTCAACAGAGCTGTGTTGTTACCTTCGCTGTTTCCCTCTCTCTGTGAATGACTTCATCTGAAATTTGGGGCAAATCGTTCAATTTCCCCGTGCCTGCAAAAAAGGGTTTTAGAATGCTGGTTTTATTTACCTTGCAAATTGTAACCCAGCCATCAAGCCCATCTCGCCCGAACATCTGGTGATCTACTGCTCATTACCACATTGTAATCATTAAGTTTGTGGAAATACAGTTTGTCAGCGGCGGGAATGAGGTCTGCACTGATGTTCTGGTCAGAGGGAACAATAAGGGAGACAGTGAAGAGCTGGTTTGGCAATGGCACTTCTCACTTTTCATATCCCAGCCTCCTTTAATTAACTTTTCTGAAGCATGTCGAGAAAGAGGGATGGAACTCAGAGCTCCACTTGCTGATGCTCTGATTGCAGCAAGGCTCTGCTCCCAGCAGCTGCTGCTCACTGCTGCTTTCAGGGCAGGGGGAGGCAGGAGGAATCTCCCACCGAGGTGCCAGCACTGTGTGCAATATCACTGCTTTCCCTGGGCGCAGAAATTCTGCTTAAAACTGATGGTTTAATGGGCTGTGGAGCATACTGAGCAGCCTATGGGAAACCTGAGCTGCACAACACACCAGCTCTGGACAAGGTGGTTAAATGGGGGCACAAAGTCACATTCTGCCCTCCACGGTAGCTGCATCTTCCCTTATATCTTTGGGGCTAGAGTTTACAGCAGGAGATACGTCCCCTGCTGCCTTATTCCCCACTTTCCTTCATTCTTCTTCTCTGCTTTCACATTTTACTCTCATCCTTATCACTTCTAAACTCCCATTATATGCCTCAAACTTGAGGACAGTGTGACATTCCCCTTTACCCTTCAGCTCTGGGCACTGCAAGCAGAAACCAGCCTCACCCCACGAGGGATTTCAGCTGTGTCATCAGACTGCAGCCATAAATCTGGCAGAACAAGGGGCTCGCTGCCACTGCCACCGGGAGCGGGGTCTGCATCGAGCTCAGAGCTGGCTGACTTGGATACTCCAGCCAAAACACGTGGCATGCACTTCTCCACGCTCTAACTCAGCAAGAGCCCTACAAACTCATTCTGAACTCTGCACTCCTGCATTCCTGCCCCACCATTACCTGCTGCAGTGGCTTTAGCTCTGGCAGCCCATCCCTCCGACCGACAGACAGCCAGTGATGGATTTCCAGCAGACATCACCCACAGGAGGCTCCGTTTTGTTCCCCTCCTCCCATTCCTGCAGAAAGCCATCCCGAACTGGGTGCAGATCCAGCAACTTCCAGGAGAGCTGGAATGATTTACATCAGCTGGGGATTGAACCAGATTATGTTTAGCTTTAGTCCCCTGTTTCAGAAACAACAATGTTATGAATAATCCTTTTATGTTCATACATCTTGTATAAATATCTGAAACATGTATAAAACCGAGGGGAGGAGGGAATTCATTAAGGTGGTCCAGGGGAATATCGCTCTGGGAAAGAAGGGGCTGCTTAGGAGATGTGAAATTATTTTATCCCGTTGCTTTTAATTAATTAGAAGTCTGAGCTGTACGTAAGGAGAGTTTTCCAGCCTGTGATTGGCATTGGTAGGTGGAAGCATCTTCCTGAGGAACTCGTGGGAGCACTGCTGTGTTAGTCCAGCTGCCCTCAAGTATGTGGAACAGCGATTCTGCCGTATTTTACTGCAAAATTCCCACCAGGCCAGGTCCAAATCTGGAATCAATAGCAATCCTTCAATAGAGTTCAATGGACTTCGGGGCAGGCCCCATGTGCTCATTATTTAAAGTAAATAAAAGGGAGAAATAGCGAGTCAAAATGTGACACCGGCGGTGATGTTAATAAAATCCCCCTTATTTTTTTAAAAGAGAATTCTTTAGGCCTTTTATATATATATTTAAGACAAAACAGTGCATGCATTGAATTTTGGGATCAATTACATCATGTCACACTGATTTCATCTGGTTACCGCATGTTATTGGTGGGAATGTAACTCGATGCAGCTCAATGCAGCTTGTGGCATGCTGTGATTTATTACAATTTAAATGATAAAGAACCCAAGAATGTTCAGGCAATTGGATTACTCCATTGACTGAATGTTGAGATGTCTATTTTTGGAGGAGATGTCAGTTTGTGTGATTTTAGATGGACCGACCCACTGTTATTGGGGGGGTGGGGGGAGATCCCTCATCTCGTAGTGCTCTCCGTGTTACCTTCTGGCTTTCTTCCTTTTCAAGAGTTTTGTGAAGACCTGGACTGTAATCACCAAAGGCGGGACTGCCGTCTCAGCAAGCTTCACTGGGACTCCTGAAGGAAAGGGCAAACTGCAGGATAAATCAAGCCCAAGTCCAAATTTTGCCTGGAATTCAAGTGGAATGAGGGTACGAGTTGTGTTTTTGCCATGTTCTCTGGGGATGGGCCAGCAATGACCACCACCCTGGGACAGAAACTGAAGCAGAACTTGCCTAGAGCCCACCAAGTCCAGGGATGCCAAGTTCTGGGCTCACCCCATCCCATACCCTCATAAATCATCCTCTAGATTCCCAAAGCTGGAAGCTGTTTAGACCCACGGCTCTACACAGACAGACAGGAAGTGGAAAAACTGTTCCTTTCTTTTGTTTCACAAATATTTTTAAGCCAGCTCCATGCCAAAACAAAAATAACCATGGGGCTGGAAGAGTTCGCGAATAACATGGCACGACAATAAAAGGTTGGGCATTATTGCAATGGCTTCTTTAATACAGCCAAGAGGAGAAAGTGCTAAAATCAACACAAAGGGATCCCATTAGACCATTAGTAGATGAAAGGCTGGTTCCAATCGCCTGGGTTTACTCAGCTGGATCTCCTTAGGAACACTGGATGCTGAGGTGGGGCCTGATCCTCTGTTTCTGTGTTCCTAGGGCATAAGCAGGGGGCTGTGGGTGTGTGAAGGTGTGAAAGGAATTCGATGTGTGTGCATGGAGAGATAGTTACCACTGCTAGAGCAATCCATCCTATGATGTCAAATGAATCCATCTCTTCGGTACACCAGAGAAAGTTGTGTGAGGGGTTCCAAAAATCGGCTCCCGTCTTGACTACAAATTGCTCATCTTACATGAAAGCGTGAGCAAGTTCTGGGAAATGGATTAAATTTAGTTCCAGGCTTCCTTTTGATACGGATTAAAAGCCCAGGGGAATGGGCTCTGCTAACCTGAGCAGGGTCTGCTGAGGAGCTCTGGGTTTAGTGCTTTAACATCTGATTCTTTGGGCCATGTTTAGTGCTGGTGCCATTCAGTCAACAACACCAGAACCCATGTAAGAAAGATTGCTTTCCCACTGCTTACGTGGTTTCTGCATGATCCGAAGCCCAGCTGCTGGGAAGGACTCTGGTGGAGGTGGATAAAGGGGAAAAAGCCAAAACTCAGAAATAAGCACATCAAAATGAAATGATGATGATAATATAGAAATACCACCTTCAAGCCATCATGGTTTTCAAGGTGTCTGTTTCTGCACCTCTTCCAGCAGGGAAAATGTTTTACAGGCAGATGGACACGTAGATGGACCAGTAACGGTGAGGACTTCAAACAACTGCCCAGAGACAGTTCAGAGGTTGGGGAGTGGGTAGAAGCTATTACCTCTGTTTGCTGTTTTAGCAGCAAGTGGGGAAGAGCTGAACTCCACATCAGAAGATATTCTGGTCCCTGAGGTGTAACCACCAAACTGAGAAGGTGAGTTCCCTGTTGGCACACCCACAGCTTCCAGATTCCTCTGTGCTCGGCTGTTTTGGACCGCATTGTGAGACTTTAATGCTTCCCTTTGATTGCTCCATTCTCTGTACCAGAGTAGAACTGGAGCCAATGAAGTGCAAGGGATGGTACTGCCTGATCTAAGAAGTTAATACTTCACATGTCAGAATCACGCCCTGTTCTCCTGTGACTGCTTCACGAGGGCATCCCCCAACTCTTGGTACCTTTACTTCCTTGTTGCCTTTTTTTGCACATCCAGAACTTCGGATCCCGTCCCTGTAAAGGGACTGAACTGGTGCTGAGCTCCAGTGCTGGAGTGGTGCAGATGGAGCCTGCACAGCCTCGGGGGGAGAGGTGGGTCCCTTTACTGCACAGAGAACAAGCTCCCCTTATCCAAAGCTAACAGCGCAGGTGATGGGGGAGCTCGTGCTGAAATGGGCCTAGCATGACCCAGCAGATATAAGAAGCCTTCCCAGCTAGGATATACCATTCTTACAGGTGTAAAAACTATTTGAGCTGTCAGTGCAGCACACTGAGCATTAGGAGCTCTTTTATGGGGAGAGCTAACGCTGCGTAGGATTCAACAAGCAATGGAGAGCTGTGCTAAGAGTGACCAAAGGGGCAGCCCTGTCCCCACTGCCCCCTATTAGAGGTTTATTCTCAGGCACGGAGGGAAAAGGCCGTAAAGGAAACATTTTAAAACTCAGGGTGCATTAGACAAGTGATTGCAGGCACTGTGATTTATAGCTGTGGTAATGGACTGGATCGCAGAGGACTGAAATCCAATTATCAGCTCTGCCATCTCAGGCAAAGCGCCTCAGCCAAACTTCCTAATCAGTGCTTTTAGGCACCTGCCCACCCCATGGAGGAACAGACCCAGGCAAAAGAAGAGCAAAGCTCTGCACTGAAAGGCAGCCCCTGCCCACACCATGCAGGGAAGGGGACGCGGAGGCAGAACATCTTGAAATTAAGGGTCTCATTACTAAGGAATGAGGTGCGAGAATATATGAACAAAACACATTCGTGCTTTGCTCCATGTTTCATGGCATTAAGCCCTGTGTTGTGTTCTGACAGATACATTCCAGTCTGGATCGAACGCATCCCAGAATGTTTTGTCCTCACAGTTCCGAGCTGAGGAGGCATTCCCAACCAGTGTCGTCTCCTTTTGGGTATTGAAACCCAAAAAGGAATTAAAGCAAACAACAAAAAAGGAAGGTTTCACACGGTGTGTGCCAGGGGAATGCAGCTTCTCCTTGGACATCTGTCCCTGAACAAGGGAGACCTTGGGTTCTGTATCTCAACTGAAAAGATAAATGTGCAATCACACCTCCCTGCTGTCCCACCACGTTCTGTGCAAGGACTCAGAGAATCCCTCACAGGACATCGACTTTCAGCCTTCGTTCTGTCCCTGGAGCTCACTTCTGCTGGCTGCAGCCCCCCAGATTCATTACCTGGGTTCCCAGCCATCAGGCTCTCCATGCAGGTGCAATGGGCCAGAGGGCTGTGCTTGTTGTGGGTGGGATTTGGGGACCGTTCTTCCTAAAACGGGGCAAGGAGAAAAAAAAACCAGAGCATTTCTACATGTCTGTTTTTGCAGTGTCAGCTCGTATGCCGTGATTGTGAGACAAAGGAGCATTTGGCTGGGCAAGGAATATGGGGACTTTAGGTTTCATTGCGTACTTCTGGCAACTGCAACAAATGCCATGTGCTTGCATGTTTATTATTTGTAACTCTTTGTGTATTGCAAAAGGAACCGTGCACTGACGTAATGGCAGCGAGCAGAGCATCAGCAATGCAAAGCTGTGCCTTCCCTCCTTCTCCAGTTCTGCTTAAACATCTTTCAAAATCCACATTAAAGCCCCAAAACTGCACGAGGGATGGGAGATCACGTGGAAAAGATCAGAGGGAGATGAAGGAGAAAAGAATTATGCCCAAGCTGCACTGTTCTTCATGAATTACCTGTAAAATGCAGGCGAGAGAAATACAGACCCCACTGGTTTTTAGTGTAGTTTGGCCTTAAAAGTTGGGAAATCTCTTTTAAAGCTCCTTGCCCTGCTGAATATCCATGAAGGGAAAACACAGCCAAACAACTGGAGGCCCATTCAGACCGCTCTGTGCGTGGGGCGCCCCGAGCTCTGCCCCCAGCCCTCCCCACCCCAGCCCCAAGCACTCCATCCAGGTGCTCCAAAGGGGGAACCCTGGGGGAAGGGAGAGGGGATCAAATGAGACAAGCACACTTCGGGTCACTGATTTACAGATTCACCATTTACTGGATTCCATGCGAATAACCACGTATACTCTTGGCAAGTTCAGGCATGATACAAACACAGGTGCATACGAAACCCAAAGTCCACCAATCTTTTTTGGTTGCCGTTTTGTTTCCGCTTCTCACTCTCCCCAGAGGAGCGCTCAGGTGGGCCGCAGACTCCACGCAGAACGGTGTCCGTGCACTGAGGCAGCTCCTCAACCTCTGATGCTTTGCAGCATTTCTCACATAATTCATCTTAAAAGTGGCGTCGGCAGCAAAGAGAGCAGCGTGTGATGGCTGGGAGTGCTTTCAGCCTTCGGGGAGCAGCAGCCGTCGTTCAGCGCCTTGCAGGAGGCAGAGGAGCTGCTGGGGACCTCTCAGGTGCTGGCTTGGCTCGTCCTCTGCTGTGCCATACAGAGCACCCCAGGAGCCCTTTGTGTCCCATCTTCCACGGTCACACAACAGCACGCACAGCCCAGGTGGGCTCAGCGCGGTGGATTTGAGATGAGCCAGCCGCACTCTGACACTCTGTGTACATTTTGCCAGAGCCCATCCATCCCTCAGAGCCCACAAGTGTCACAAACCATCCTTGGACATCGGCTGCTGGATGCTATACCTTACTTAAAGGACAGAAGCACATATTACACAGCAAAGCCTACGCTCACCCTCACACGCCCTCCCTCCTCCTGACCACCTCCCTCCATCCAGACTGCGTAAGGATACAAAGAACATACGCTTGAAATACAGTGTCCCATCCATCAGCCCGCTCCGTTGGGACACTGCTGTAGGTCCCACCTCAATGGAGCGCTGAGAACGAAGGGTTGTGTCGGGCACTGAAGCCCCGGGGATCAGAGGGACGTTGGCTGCTGCGTGGGAAGAACAACAGCAACAACTGCAGCACGTGGTCTCAGCCTTCCACTTGGCCTGCCTTGTAATTCAGAGACTCAACGTTCATCTTGAATATATATATATGTAATTTTAATTGGTCATAACGTCCTCAGATAGCAACATAGTTAACAGAGAGCCGGGTGAAGGGCACAAGAAAAAAAGGAATTTTCAAAAAGGGGGGGAAAATGTGCGACTTGCCCACAGAAATAACATATTCATAATTACATCCGGGAGACCTAAGGGGGTCCCAGGGCATTTCGATAACCTTACTCACAACCTGGAAACCCCTACAGCAGAAGAATGTACTCTATGAAGTACCGCAGCCCCGCAGACAGGAGTTACTGCACTGCTGCAGGTGTGCTGATGTCCTTCTGCTGCCTTTTCTCCTCATACTCCTTCCACCCACCCTATATGAAACGGACTCCATCACTGCGGAGGAGGAATAGTCTCTTTGCACGTGCAAACAAGTAACTGTGAGGCAGAGCACTGCACCCCCAGCAGCGCCGGGCTGGGCAGCCCATCATTGTAACACAGGAGTCCATCACTCAGTTTGGGACCGGAGTAAAGGCCGGAACCAGTGCTTAACCTGAGTGCCTCCAACGCAGCCAGCAGATCAGCTCCTAAACGCACCACGCGAACGTGGATACATGCTCAGATTGAGGTCGTATAATGAGATGCTCTGACTAACATCTGATGCACCAAATTCCTGGGAGCGTGCTGTGGGTTCGGTGGCACTGCCAGCGCCCTGCAGGTACCCGTCGTGCTGCCCTGCACACCTGCAGGCTGCCAGCTGGGGCTCGTGAGCGCACACAGCCCCTGCTTGCTGCTGCACAACTCGTGCAGCCAGGGAAGGGAGCGTTGGCATGGCACGTAACTACAGCCATCCTGCTGGACACCCAAAGCACTGAGCACTGCGTTCCGCCCAGCTGGTACCACGGGCCTTGATATCAGAGCAGAGCACACAGAGCAGAGGGCACAGGCCCCACCCCAGCTCTGCCACGTGCTGCTCGATGGCAGGAAAATCAAGAGAGCAGGCAACCCACGTCCCCAGCTAACTCTATAAAAAGACCTCGGACACCAGCATTAATTCACCGAGCCCAAGTCCAAGTGAGTCAGCCCCATCGCAATCAGCCCAAAATGGCTCCTAGCTGATAAGAACGGATCCTTTTCAATAGATCCAGCTTTCATGAAGCTATGGCTCTTATTATTTTTCTCTTTTATTGGCTAATACTGAAAATTCCAGCCGCGCACACATCGCCCTCCTCCGAAGAGCAAATCATTTTGTGCCGAAAAGGCGATCCTGAAAAAAACAGCCCCATTAAACGTGCAACTATTTGTAACCTTTTGTGCTGTTGCATCGGGTGGCGGAGGGGCAGCAAGGCTGGAAAACACAGCGTCGTGGGGAAATGTAGCGTATTATTAGATTTGATGAGATCCATTTTCCTGATGGCTTCTGAAAGATCTCCGCGCTAATTAGCTAAGAATACCGCTGAATTATTTAATTATCTCTACTTTTGTGCCACGAGATACGTTGTCGCATCACACGCGCTACCTCGCCGTTGCTGCTCGCACTTAATGATGCCTTTATAGTTTGCGATTTCCTTTGTTCTCCCTCTGTAAGCGGGCTTCGGTGGTGCTGGGGAGGGCGCAGAGGAAGGATGCAAAGCAAAAATATCTGTTCAAGAAGAAAATCTGACGCGTGGGAAAACCTCCACGCTCTTCTCTCGAGCTCCGGTTCCCTTCGCCGCACGCGGGACACGCTTTGCCTACACAGAATTGTCTCAGTGCTACAGCAGAGCTGCGCTCATTGCTAACACGACAGGGAGAGCTTTCCAGAGGAAGAGCAAAGCAAGCATCGCCTGGTGAAATCTGAAAGCAGCAAGGAGCGTTTTTAACAAGGAAGAGGTAGATTATGGTAATGGCTCTGACTGGTAGGGTCCTTAAGCATTACTAATTAGCATTTATTGCCTGGATTATTGAAACAATGTGTGTGTTCCCAAGAGTGAAGAAGAACCGGGATGCTCTTCCTTCCGAGAGCTGGGAACGGGGCCGGGCAGCAGCGCTGTGCAGTTGGCAGTGGGTGAGCAGAGCTTCACGGTGCCAGCAGGAACCCACAGCCCCGCCAGCTGCTCCACCTCACAGCCGCGCTGCGCTCTGCTCCCGGGGAAGAAAAAAAAAACAACCCCAAAAATCATCATTAAAAAAAAAAAAAAAAGAAAATAGGGCAGCACAAAAGGAAAGCGGCCATTAAAGAGCCCGACTTATTTGGCAGCTGAGGAGCAGGTGAGCGTTTACCTGATCCTCTGCCTTCTGTTATTACCGGGGCTGTGTGCAAACGTACTATGAATCAACATTTCATCACGTTAAAGCCCCGAGAAATGAAAGAGTTAACAGCACCGACAGCAAGAGGTGCAGAATTCTGCCATTTGCAGCAAGTGCTCGGCTGCCTTGAAATGACTTTGAGGCTGCAGTCAGATTTCCTCCTAAGCTGCGCCTTCATAGCAAAGATTTATCATGAGAATGGAAGTTTTGAATTAGAAATCAATTAGAAATTAATCAATCATTTAATCAGCACTGGCCACCGCGCTCAGCTATCGGATCTCAGCTACTATTTGGTGGCTGGCCCAATAAATCCTTACGCGCTTTGGAAATGATTCAGAAGGAAAAGACAGAGCATTGTCCAGGTTTGGAGCCACAAGGCCACGCAGCCTCGTGTTCAAATAAAAGGGCAGCAATGGAAGAAAGCTGCACAACGCCTTGGATTATTTTTATCCTTTATTTCTTTTTACAGCCACCAAACCCCAGCGCCTTTCAACTTGGGAAAGCGAGTTTCCAACTCAGCTACGAGGAGGTCAAACTCACAGAGCTGAACGCTACGGCTGCTGCTCAGACAGAACTCCCAGATATCGGAGCTGTGCAAAATTGGAGGGCTGTTTTCTTTTTTCCCTAAGCTCAATATTCCAAAAAGACAGACGTTATTTTGTCCTCCTCATCTCCCTCCAATTATCTGCAGTACGTGTTGCACAGAATACTCGGGAATGCGTTCAATTAAATGTCAGGATGGCACATTCCATATAACCCTAACTGCAACGAGCCCCAGCCTGGCATTTTGTAGAGCTGAACACGACCTTCGATCCTCACCGAGCCCGATTCCTTCTCTCCGTTAATTCAACTCATGCCCAACATTTATTTTTCTCTGCCATTTTCCTCTTCAAACACAAAACTGCTTTTTGCCCGCAGCTTGCTTTCATCCCGGTTAAAACATACCGGAATGAAATCAACACTGAAGGAACGGTTGTCAGGCTAAGACGAGCTCTGCCTTTACCTCTACGGACACCACGCCAAAGCGGACCCCGAGCACAACATCCCTCCTTTTGTCTGCAGAAGGCAAAGAACGCCGCAGAAGCGCAGCGCTGAGGCGCAGCTCCCAGCCCAGCACTCCCTCCCGTCGGCTATTAATACCGCAGCTCCGTTCGGGGAACGCTGACATTGGCGCAGCGCCCCGCGGAACCTGCGCTGGGAGCCGAGGGGCGAGAAAACGCCTTCCGTCTCACTCGTTATGCCTGGATAAGCAAAGGACGGGGTTCCGCTTTGTGATCTCCCTCCCTATTTTATTACCGTATGGTTTCTTTACTCTCGGTTACCCCGTTCGTATTATTTTTTTCCCCTTGCAGCAGCAAGGCCCGGAGCAGCCGCGCTGTCCCTTTAAGCCGCCAGCCCCTCTAATTGATGTGTCTGGGCGAGTCTAGACTGGTAGTGATTGAACCCGCTCCCAATTATGTTCTTCACTGCGCCGGAGCTGAGCGCTGCGCGCCCGGCGGGGAGGGGAGCGGGCGCTGCCTCTGCAGCACGGAGAGCCCCCCCTTCCCCCCCGCCCCGGTCCTCCTCGGTGCCCCCCTCCCTTCCACAGTGCCCCCCCCCTTTCCTCAGCCCCCCCCCCCGGCCATTGTTTTGCCGCAGCTCCGCGCATCGCCCCCTCCGCAGCCGCGCATCGCCCCGCGGCAGCGCGCAGACAATAGCGCCGTACCGCCCCCGGGGGCTGCAACAAAGCGCGGCCCCGCGCTGCAAGCTGGGTTTCAAATGGACTCTGGTGGGGGGAAAAAATAATTAATAATAATAATAATAAAAGGGAAAGTAGTTTTTGTCTGTCTGTCTGTCTGTCTGTCCGTGCCCTGAGCGGGGACGGGGTCAGCACAAAGGTGGGCGGGTTGCTGCGCGCTGCGCTCCGCTCCCTTTGCCCAGCAGGTAATGGGACGCTCGGATAGATTTCTCGCTTCGAAATTCGGGGTAACGTACAAACGCGGCTCCGTCGGCATTGTTATCATAACGGTCAGTAATATTACAGCGTCCATCAAAAGTAAAAATACACAGCACCGAGAAGCGAGCAGAACCTTTTCCAGTTCGATCCCCATTAAACAGCGGTACCGCCGGGTGTGCGCGGAGCGCTGGGTGAACCCGACGTTGCACCATCGATTCATTCTCGGTGCATTGTGGTCCGAGTTAAAGCATTTGCATTCAAACATCAGACAGCAATTCGGTGCCATAACAAGGTACAGTAACTGCGTTACAAATCGCCTTGCAGAACACAGATAAGAAATACAGTTCCAGCCATAATTAGTTTTACAGCAGTATAAAAAGAAATCTAAGGAAAACAGCAGGCAGGAACACTTGTAACATTTCTCGTTTGACATTTACATCGCGTTGGGACTGCAAAACCAGGCAAGCTGGACGTTCCAGAAAAGGACTACAACAAAAGTTCAGCGTTTGCTGGTGGTTCCTTTCGGTCATTTCCAACCAGGGGTGCAAAGCAGCCATTTTATTCTTTATTTTCGCTCTAACAAGCGGTGAGATCCGACCCTCCTCCTGGCTGGATATATTTTTATATTTTTATATATATATATATATTTTTTTTTTCCTCTCTCCAAAGAGCACATTTCTAAGATTAATCGTTCGGTTTTAAACTTGGAAGCATGAGGCATGCTGGGATTTCAAGCTGAGGTCAAGCACCAATGTACCGAGCTGTTACTGTTACGCTCTCAGGGTACTCCGTGCTGCTCTCAAGGAGGAAAATAGCAAGGAGAGACGATGCTGCGCGCCCGCACCGGCCTGCAGCAAGGCACAGCTCTCCCAGCAGGAAAACACGGCTATGGCTATTAATACACCTCCGTATGTAAATATATATACATATCTCGGGTTTATTTACCCCCATACATATTCATACACACGTATCGCCCGTGTGTGGCTCTATACGCACACCTAAGAGCTGTATTTCCACGCATCCGTCCCGCGTGTCTCCTATCCACACACGCGTGGATGTAACAACGCCGTGTGTGCACACAGACACCCCCGTACAGCATCACTGCACGATCAGCCCGTGAATGCACACACACGCACACACACACCAAGAGAAACCTCCGGCATAACCACCGCTGTGCCCATGCGAGGTTGGGAAGGTGAGCGGCCACCAATGCCCTGCCATGAGGAGAGCTGCACTTTGCTTTTTTTTCCCCTTTAAAAGGAACAGCGCTGTACGTGTGCGTCTACGTCTCTATATACCCGCGTATACATTTGATAGATGGATAGGTAGATTTATAAAATAAAACAAAGATGTCAAAGCACAACTCACAGCTCCCAAGAGCCTAACCCGTGGATTTAAAAGCTAAACATCACAAGTTAGGGTCTCAGGGATTGAGAGGGGCGCAACGAGCTACTCCTGGCAGAAACCGGGGAGCAAAAATAAAAGGTAAAAAGGAGAGAGAGGGAAAGAATAGCAGGCAAGTTCAATTCCTGGCTCAAGATTACAAAACAGGACACACAGGTGGAAGGAAAGAGCTTCTCTAAGGACCCTGTGTTGAGAGAATACATTCCAGTTTTAATCGTTCGCACACAAAAAAAAAAATGACAAGGCGCGGCAGGTTCCTTACAGCTCCCACCAAGGTCGCTTGCGACGAATGCATTAAATAACGAAGAGGAAGAAAGAAAGGGAAGTTCGGGGCAGTGACGGAATTATTTTCATTGTTTCAACGAAAAGGAATGCAGAAATAAGAGCAGGAATATGCAGGCTCTCCCTGCAGCCGCCTGGCACAAAGCGTGCAGCAGCATAAAGGAGCTGCCTCCCCGCCCCCTCCGCCAGCCCGCGGCCGGCGGGGATGGAGAAAAACCCCGAGCCGCGAGAAAATCAGGTAGAAACTCACCATTTGGAAGCGGGGGAGGCTCCACTCTTCAGCGCCAAGAGCAGGGGGGAAAAGCTCGGGGAGCGGCGGGGGGGCCCCGGGCGGTGGGGCAGGGGAAGGGCAGCGCCGAGCCGAGCCGGACCGGGCTGCGTGCCCGCCGGGTTTTGACACCCGAGCGAGCGCGGGCGAGCTGAGCGAGTGCGAGCGTGCGGTGTGTGCGCAAGCCGGGGGAGGGAGGCGAGGGTGGGTGTGTGCAGCTGGGCAAGCCGCTTGCATTTTTAAAACATTTTTTTTTTTTTTTTAAAGGGAATATATCAAGGAAAAGGGGGGAAAAGGAACCGAATTCCTCCGCAGCTCCTCGCCCCGCCGCCCTCCTCCCTCCGCGCTCCCCACCGCCGTTGTTGTTATTATTATGATCGCTGCGGAGGGACGCGGCCGGGGGGGGTCCGCAAGCCGCGGCCCTCTCCTCACCCCCCAGCAGCAGCCGGGGGCGGCCGGAGCGGGACCAGCCCTGCGCTGTCAGCGCTGCCGCAGCCCCGTTGCGGCCCGGGGGCTCCGGAGGGAAACCTGGAGAGAAACCCCGGGCAGGAGGGACCCCGCGCCCCGCACGCACCCGCACACACAAAGGGACTCCATCCCGCACCGACTCCTCTCCGAGCACCTTGTGCAACCCCAGCCAATGGAAATTTACGCCGGCCATAACCGAGAGCAGGATTTCGTCCCCAGCCTGCCACCTCCTTCTCCGCTCTTCTCCCTTTCCCTCCCTCCCTTTCCTCCCTCTTCCCCCCCCTTCCTCTCTCCCAGCCCCCCCCCCCCCCCCTCTCCCCACCCCCCCCAAATAAATAATATGGATCTGCACCCTCCACCCATCTCTGGGACCGCTTTAGGCCCAGCGGCATAACCGGGGAGAAGCCCAAACGTACCGGAGGGCCCGAGTTGAAAAATGCAAAATATCCGCGGCTCCTCACCCGCCGCTGCCGACAGCAGAACCCCCCCCCGGCCCCTCCGCTCCCCGCCCCGCAGCCGCCCCGCACGGCACCGGGCACCACCACCGCCCCATCCTCACCCACCCCGTCCTTTTCTCACCTCGGGAGTCTGAGCCCATTCACCAAAGTCCTTCCTCGTCCAGGCTCTCAAAAATCTTTTTTGTTTGTTTGGTTTTTTTTCCTTTTTTTTTTTTTTTTTCCCTTTTTTTTTTTCCTCTTTTCCTCCTCCTGGATCAGCCAGTCCCGACATCATTAAACTCCAGTCCTCCTCTTCCTCCTCCTTCCTTCTCCCCCCTCGCTTTTTTTTTTTTTTTGCTTTTTTTTTGTTTTTTGCTTTTTTTTTTTTTTTAATTTCGAAAAAGGGGGAGTGGAAGAGGGGGGGGTGGCTGGGGGGGGGGGGGGGGGGGGAGAGCAGACATAGCTGCATGAAGTGGCTGCCTTTTAGAAAGCACATTTAATCTTTACTGGCTCCCCTAGGCTTCGATGAAGTAGAAGGGAAAGGAGAGGAGAGGGGGAAAGAAAAAATACAGGCAAGGGAGGCTGTTGAGGGACAGCAAGCATCAGGCTCAAATCAACGACCAGATGAAAATGTACTAGACCACACTGCCCCCTCTCTTCCTCTCGCTCTGTCTCCGTCTCTCTCACACACTCTCACTCCTGGAAAGCTTCAGTGTCTGGTTACAGACTCTTTTGGATCCTTCCCCCCCCCCCTCCCCACCCTCGCCCTTTGCCAACTATCCTAGAGATTCCTTGCATGCCTACTTAAATCTTTAACAGAATAAGGACCCGGCTCCCCCCCGCCGCCGCCGCCAGCCTCGCGCACACCCCGATCCGCTCCCCCCCTCCCCAATAATCCCTTAAGCTCCCGGGAGGAACCGCCGCGGCCGCCCCGGCCCCGCCGCCGCCGGGCAGCCCCTGCCTGCGGCCCCGGGACCCCGCCGGCACCTTCCCGCGGGGCTGCGGGGAGGGGGGGGGGGGAAGAGAAGGAAAGGGGGAGTGGTGGGACCGCAGCTCTCCGCCGAGCATCCCTCTGGCTGGAGCTGGATTTTAAAACAATAAAATCCACCGCTGCTATCTCGCTCGCTCCCCCCACCCCGCTCCCCTCCCCGCCACACTGCAGCCCGCAGCCGCCCGTGGAAATCGCACGCCCCGCGTCTGCGTGGAGGCAGGCGGACCGCCCGGCTCCTGCCCGCCGTGACTTTAGAGCTGACGATCTCCTCTCCTCGACCCCCACCCCTCCACACCCACCCCCCTGCTCGATGGCAGAGCCGCTGCCTCTCGCACCAGACTATATTTGCAATATGTGCTAATTTACCAGCTAGATGCCCTTGGATTTTAAAATGAACTCATCAGTCAATGTTTCTAGGACCGATGCTGCTCTCTCCTCACACACACCCTCCACTGCAGACACGTTACTCATTCTCCAAGCATTTCCTCCCCGAATGTCCGTCAGACGTATATACACTTCATTGATCAAACCAAATCCCTTGATAACAATAAATAATAATACAGACAGTTAACATCAGCGGGGAGCGGGGCGGGGGGGGGGGGGAAGACAAAGATGACGACTAAATCTGCATTGTGCTCTGCAGGGCTGATGCCTGCAGGGATGCAGAACGCAGGTACGCCCCTAAAGATGGGCACAGCCCTGGCCAGAAAGCACCACCTGAGACCACCCCCCCCCCCCTCAAGCCACGGGGCGGGGGGCGCTGATAACACCCAGAACCGGACCCTATCCAGGCTGCCTGTGTGGGAACCGCAGGGGAGAAAGCACCGAAAGCCGATGCTGAAATAAATAAATAAGGCAGCTCCTTTGTTAGGCTGGGCGCCGCGCAGGTGCTCAGCACTGCAGCGTTAAGGGCATCCGTGCGGCCAGAGATCCCGAGGCTGCACGGTGGGATTTTCAGAATCATCTTCGTTCCCACTTACATCAATTTCCTTTGTGCTGCAGACAGCGAGCCCCAAGTGTGAGACACCAGGTTAGGAGGACGGGCTATTCAATATCCCTCTGTTCTATGCCAGGTATTTCACAGGCTTTGGTTTCGGGGCTCTCGGGGCTTTATTTCCTATTTCCCTGGGGCTAAAACGGGGCAGGCAGGACAAGCTGCCTCCTGGGATTTTGGCTGGCTTGGCGTCTTGTGTGGGTCTGGCAAAGAGAAAGTGACTGCAGTGTAAGTGTTCGGGAAGTTGGGGAGGGTGGGGCTATCTAGAAATCTTTGACTCACTGGGGTAACTCCCTGAACGCAGGAATTAAATTATTACTCAAAGCGAGCTACATTTTACGAGCAGCAGCCCCGGAATGAGATTCTGCATGCATACAGGGTTTGAAACAACTAAAATAAACATATGGAAATACATATACAATGCATAATTCAATTATTGGGTGCAATGCAGAAGTCCCTGAGTGACAGAGGAGGGGGAATTATGCAGTAAAGGCAGCCCAGGAATCCATGCATACAAATTTTCTCATTTATACCGACACAACCCCGACTGACATCAGCCTAGATGGGGGAAGAATCAGACTCTACGTACTGAGGGATCTAATCTTTGGGAAAAGCAGAGGATGAGAGAGACTGTATCCACCAGCCATCCTCTCCCTCCCCTTACAGATTCCATCCGCAGCATCGTAGCTGTGTGCAAGATGTTGCCATCACCGAAGGACGATTTACATCCATTGTCTTTTCTGTGTTCCCCTCTCCCTTCCAACAACAACAAAAGTTTCCTTCTTTTTTTTCCCCCCTAAGTTTTGCTGCAAACACATAATTTCTTTACACAATTTAACCAAGTCTTTGGAGGATACTTATTTCAAGCAGTTAACACCTGACCCCAATTTTTGTGGGTAATTAGTGAGCTAGATAACCACACAAAGTGGGTAATTATTTAGTACCCAAGGGTACTGTACAAGAGGGTAGAGGCTGGCAATGTTAACAAAAGCACATCTCTAATTATTGTATCTATACTGGTGATGTTTTAAGAATAGTTACTCCATCTAATGATCCATGATAAATCAGTAAACTATTTTGCTTCCCTTAGCATATATGCCTGGTCTAATGAAGGGCACAGCAGAGCCAAGCCCCAGCTCTGGACCACGTGCAGACACCAAGAGAAGCAAAAGGTGTCCAGCTAGAGGAGTCAAGGCAACGGGCAGAGCCATCAGCATGGCTGGGAGCTCACGGGTTAGTTAAGGACTGGAAAAGCCATGCAGGGAGATGTTTGCAGAGCATGCCTACCTCTTGCTTAGGCCACGTGGCCACGCTGGGCATCTCTGCACTCAGCAAGAATCCCGATCGTGTGGTAACACGGTTCTGTCTTGCTTATTGCAAATGGCACCACAAGTGGGGTGCTCTGTGCCTTGTGGAAGGTCAGGGCTGTAAGGCAAGAGGGTAGCACTGAAAGAAAACCGAACCCCACAACTAAATCATGCTTGATGAATTCCAATTATATGCCATCTACGGTATCTAAATTTCAAAAAAGCACATTTCTCCATTTCTCCCATGGAAAATATTACATTCTCAGTAGATGTTCTTCACAGATTGAAGAAGGAAGGGATGGGAACTATTTTGAAGAGATGGCTGAATGAGGAAAATTCATCTACCAAATATATATATATATATAAAGTTCTGATCATGAGAACCAAGTGAAAAGAAGAGTTAAGCTGGAAACAGATTGGTAATCTTAAGCACAGCGGTCACTACCCACTGACCACTGTCTGCAGCATTACACACTCTTAAGGACATCTTCAAGACATTACGCTCAGCAGCATGGCACTTTCCTTTTTTAATTGCTTTTATGAATCATCACTGACATCCGGACACTTTATTTACTAGAGTCCAGCAACCTTGTTTTTCAAGGACTTAAACTGTGGCACCTAAGGGCCTCCAGGCTGGCACAAAGAAACAGAGGCGTCATCCTCTTGTGGTCATAGACATGCATTTAACTCTGCTTGGGACCGTGCAAGCCAGGCACTATGGAAGAAAACATAAATGGCAGCACTGGGAGTGCCAGGAATTTGTGATTTAAACAAAGTTTGAGGGGTTTCCCTAACTCTCCATACCTCCCTTTTGTTCTTTCTTTTTCCCTTCCCCCCAGCGAAGTACAACTGAAAGAGGCCTGAATATTGGTCTTGCCTTTAAAAAGGGACCAAATCTCCACGGTCCATCTGTTTCTGAGCACACCTGTTCATCTTACCAACGTGAGCAGGTCAAAAAGGAAAAAATAACCTCGCCAAAATTGGGGATCAGCTCAGAGCAGCTGTGCAGCAGACACCTGTCCGCTCTGAACCGCACCAGAAGATTGAAGCTCCTTTCATGTGCTACAGGCCATTTAATAATCCAGCAACTTACAGTGTTTGGCTGCTACCATGCTGAGGTGAGTATAAATAAATTGGTATCCCCTTCACTAATCCTCTTAGAGACCCGGTTTGCGGGAAGAGTTCTCACAGAAATGGAGTGAGAGCCATTTTGCAGAGAGAAGCTGGAAAACAGAAAGGAAGAATGAATTTAATCACGGACACGGGTTCAAAGCAGACCTTGGTAGGTGCACAGTTGGAGCAGAAAGCAGAGTGCAGACAAACTATGACGATTTTTTTCTGAAATGAATTGGAATTAGAAGTTCAAAGGAGGAAACACATAAGGGAAGGGAGGCTCAGCCAGAGGGGATGCTTTAGGGACTTAAGCATTAACTAGAAAACCTTGAGGTGTTTTTGAGACAAGTCAGTAACTTCACTACAGACCGACTTAAGCCTTTTCTTCTCCCGTAGGAGAAAAAATAAAACTGGTAATTTTACCACACCAACACCATTTAGGAAATGTCCGTAAAAATATCAGTTCTGCCTCAGCTATATGGGCAGCATATATGAGGTGATATGAGAAGAATTTTAAGCAACAATAACACGCCTTCAAGGGAGTAAAAAATATAAATGAAGAATTCGAACAATGATTGGGGAAAGGTGCAAATTCGTGGTGTGGGGCATACCCATGGCAAAAGAGGTTGGGTGAAGTGTTATGGTTTGGGCATGACCAGAACAGCCCTCTAACTACCAAGTGAGGAGTCGGATGATCTAAGGCTTCCAATTTGAACCGCCCTGTCTTGTACAGCATTGTCCAATTCCACACCAAGGCAGCTTTTCACCTCTTCCAACCCTGCTTCCCCATATGTAAAACCATCGCATCAAAGCTTACCGTGTCCACAGAGAGTTCTGAGGTCCTTGAAAGAAAGCTGCTCTGTCCAGATTACTCTTGTTATCCTCAACCCTGTTAGTTGACAAAGAAGATGCAGTATGGTTGATGGTCATACAACTCCATTTCATCCCCAGTAAGTCCTTTTAACCCAGCCCACCCACCAGCTCTCACCTTCAAGCCCAAGAAGGTCCATCCTGACAGTGATTCAGCTTAGAGAGGGGACAGTTGTATTTTTTTCCCACCTGACTCCAATTCTGCTAACGTGTTTCTAAGACTGTCGAGCTCTGAATCTTTCAACCTCTAGATAATGGAGGACAATTAAAATAATACCATTATTATATTATGGACAAAGCCGTATTTATTTATGGACAAAGCTATAAAACAGTTTATCCTATGGTGAGAAAAGCAAGGAAAAAGCCAAATGAGGCAGAGTTGTTCACCTCCAGGCACGACAGTCCTGGAATTCTGCATCATTCCGTGCCTTACTTAAAACCAAGTTTGGGGAAATGGGAAGGGTTCAACAAAAGGTCAGTGGATGCAACAGAGGGATTTAAAAGAAAGGTTACAGAGATTAATTCATCCACTATCAAAGAAAGAGCACGAGAAGCAGGAATGCAGTACCTGGAGTTATGTGTGTTTTGTCCATGGGGAGCTCACAATCTTTTGAATGTGAGCTCTTCTGTACATACTGGATTTAACCAAACTCCAAAACTCAAGACGAAACTTGAACTTGTTTGGATGAAGTCATGCACTAATGTTTAACATCTACTCCTGCACGATCTGCCATTTCCGTACCACATCAAGCACCTGAAAACCCTCGTATTTCACATAGCTTCTGGTCCACCAGGAGTTTCGCATAAGGCTTGATTCACATAAAACATGACCGAAGCTCCAAGAAACTCACTAAAATTTCAGATAAATCTAATCGTTTTTGAGCTGGTGGTAACACTCCTTAAGATCTGAGGTCTCATACCAAAAGTCTGACAGATTTTCAGGTATTTCAGTTACCAACTGATGGAGTTTTATTAGTCTGTTAACCTATGACGAACGTTTACTGCTTTTTATTGAAATTTGTTTGAAATTTAAACAGAATCACTGCATGAAAAAGGTGATGTCCCTTAATTAATCAACTCTTTTTTTCCCTCTCTTTCCCTAAAAGTCACTAAAAGTAATACACAGACTGAGGCTACTCAATTACAATCTAAACGACTGAACCCAGATCCAGTGTCAGTAACAGGCACAAAGTTTAGCGACATTTTGGGAATCTGACCCAGCAGGAAGAGTAGAAAATTAAATTAAAATTAGAAATCCACGAGGCTAAAACAGGGCTAGAACGAATTATATTTCAACAGGCAAAAAGTGTACGGGTCACACTGTACCGAGATGGAAAGGCTGAGCCTGCCTGCTGCAGTCCAGAGATCTATTCTTTCCCTCCCCTCCATGAACCCACTGTGGATCCTCAGTCTGCGCCCATTTTTTCCCTGCATAAAACCAAAATAAGTAACGTATCTATTTCACATGAGAAAGAAATGACTCTGAGCCATAATTAATGTTTGTAGAGAGCCCTGATAGGTTATAAGGAGCGGAAGAACCTCAGAGCATAGTCATTCTACACATCCCCCAGACCTCCTGTCACAGCCTTTTTCACCAGCGGTGACTTTCTTTTTAAAGAGAGGCTGGAATTATTTCAAAGATAAACAAAAAATTGTTTTCCGGGTGTTCCTGTACTCCAGCTATGGCCCACGCTTGCCACAATTTGAAAAATAAAATTAAATTAAATTAAACAAGGGGGGGGGGGGGGGCATATTTCTCCCAACAACAAAAAAATATTTGTCTCATCTATTGCTTAAGAGTTAAACCAAAAGGTAGAACACCAAAATATTTTTGGTGGTGGTGACGGCGGTGAGAATTCATAAGGTCTGTTCTTATTCCCAGCCCTGCTGCTCGACGTGCTCAGTGGCTTGGGCGAGTTTCTCCATCTCTCTGTGCTCCCTCTCCTGCTGGCCTTATCTGTTTAGACTGCGGGCTCCTGTGGACAGGGAGCCTCTTCTCACAGGGCACCTGCAGGATGCCAAACTGTTTAGGTCCTGCTGTCAGACAAGTAACAGGCTTGGGAACCTGAACACAGGGGAAGGCTGAATGCAAGTCCTGTTGCCCTTACCTCTGGTGAAACTAGACACAGAGCTCTTAACGTACTATAACTTGTTTTCACTGGTGTTGAGAGTGCTAAAAACTAGAAGGCCACATATCAGGAGGCATGTGACAGAGAGCACAAATGTCAGAACGTGGGGAAGATGCAGCAATGTCTGAGGACTTACGTTTGGGCCAGCAGACACCGCTCAGTCTCTGCATGCCAGAAATAGCAGCGGGACGCAAGCAGAGCAGCCAGTCTCCCCACTCCTGGTGCCAGTCTGTACTTCTGCATCACTGAACATTGCAGTGCAGGCTTTGTTACATCCTAAGTTTAAATTCAGTTGTTTTTACAACACAGAGAAAGTGTAACATTTGTATGAGGTAGAAAACAAGGAAAACAAATAGAACAATCTGAATATGAGGTTGCTTAACCTATTATGATAATAAATGACATTCTTTAAATAGGATTTTGATTGTGTTCTTATCAGAGTAGTATTCGATTATAAATATTGTCATTTTAAGGCTGTATAGCTAATGAATGTATATGTCAGCATGGCAACAGTCCATATGAAATCTATCTTCATATAGATATACATTATGCTCACTTGCAATTCCAACATGACATGCAACATGGCAGACTGAACAGTTCGCATATGATCTGCACCTCTGTCTTTCCTTCTGCGTAAGAAGGACCTCTATTTAATAGACAGCGAGTAAAAACAAAGAAAAATAAGCGACTCGTCAGAGAACCCATAGGAAGCCTTGTGCAGAACTTCAGGATTTGCACCAACGGCTTAATGAAATAAATACATCGTTCCATGATAACGGTAGAGGCTGTGCACACTAGACTTCTCCCCATTAATAATAAAACAAGACAAGCCCCACGAGCTGAGCACAAACAAGAATCCTTCACACTGGAGAGGACTGTAAAATTACAAAGCTAATTCACCTGATGCCCGAGAGAAATCTGAACTGCTGTTTCCCAGGAGCAAACTCACGCCAGGCACAACAGTGAACACCCACTCCTGGGTGCCTGCAGCTGCAGAGAGCCAACATCCTGAGTCTGGTGCACAAAGGAATTCTTCCCAAACTTATACTGGGATGGCTGATTAGCAACACCTAAGTTTTACATCCTGACCCACAGACAGACTCCAACTCTGTGCTAGGAGGGGTTGTCCACATGCAACCAACTGCAGCAGTCAGTCCCACATCATGGTTTGATCGCTTTCCTGCTCAATTACCATTTTTTTTTAACAACGAAGAGACAATCTAGCAGTGGAAATCCATTCTTTGAACAACTCCTGCCATTTTTCTCAGATGTAAACTATTGCTATATAAGCCATTCCCAATCAATATGGGGCCCCCATGGGAAAGCCACTGCCTGTCTACTGATTTCATTTCCTACATCTTCTCTCGTTAAAATCACAATTCGACTCTCCAAAACGCAAGGGCAAAAGATCCTTTGTTTTCTCTTCACAAGATGACAGCGTTTTTTCCCTTGCCATTTTCTTGCAGGAAGATATATTAGCACTACATTTGCTCCTCCATGCGGTGGGATTTCTTAAATAAAAACGTATGTTATATATGTATGGACTTGGAACCGGAGCTGCATTAGCCTATTAACTATCCACATTTGCTTCAGACTTGGCCAGCCACCTAGAAAACCTGCCAAGACCTTTCTGGCAGCCTTTTCCCAACAGTTCCAGGAAAACATGGAATATTCAAAGAATTTTAGGGCCTCCCGGCTTCGTTTGTCACCACTCTCCTTGCCCACTTATTGCTAAATCACAGGCAAATTGCTCTAATGCCCTATTAAAGATTTAAAAGCGGCCTTCTCCACAGCAGGGTATACGAGGACAAACCCACGCTCACACGGCCGCTGTCTGCGCGCAGGCAGGCCGTGAGGCCTCGCAGTGAGGAAGGGGACTGCTTGACAAACTCCAAAGCTCACGACTGAATTCTCTCATGTCTGGAGATGTTAAAGCACTCTCAGATACCCGGACAAAGGAGAGATTCGTTTTCTCCCCAGCGTTACGCTGACAAATTGCCGTTGAGGTTTTTATGTCCGCGTCGTACAGGCCGCAAACAAACCGTGCGTTGCGCCGGGACTCGCAGCCCCATGGGCCGCAGGGCACTGCTTGAGCAATGCCACAGGGACAGGCTGGAGTCCCATCGCCTACAGCTTGCCTGGGAGCCATTTTAAAGCCTCACAAGGACCAGGTGGCAAGATTCTGCACCGAGGATTCACCTGCACTGCAACTGGAATCCTCTGCTTTGCAATCTAAGCCAGGATCTAACGCCTTTTAAAGCACGACAGCAAAAAGGAAAAAATCCTGCATGAACTAAGCTATTCCTCCAGCCTCATCCACTGAAGAAGGAAGAGACTACAGGTCTCTAATTTTGACATGAAGTTCGGAGTGATCCTTTAGGAAATACAGCCACCAGAATTGGGCCCCTGATGATTTATTACAGTTAGAGCTCACTGACCGGTGCCATGTATTGCAGAGCCCTACAAACAGAAGTGATTCAGCAGTCAAACTGCATCCTTACCAACACAGCAAGCAGCAGACACTGATCTGATTTTTTCCACTAAACCTACACTATTTGATTTCTTATTCAGTAACTATTCTCACATACAAATGAAGGGAAACACGTGACTGAAATATCTTAGTTCCCTTAATAATAAGTTCTCCTTTCACGTTTCAAAAGCCACTGGGAAGGCAATTTCCAAAATCAACTCAAACCACAAGATCTGTAGCAGATAGCAATTGTGCCTTGCCTTCTCCCCTTCCCATTTCCTTCCCGTTCTTCCTTTCTTCCTCATTCTTTTTTTTGAGATCCTGTCTCCAAATCTAACAACTTCACTTATGGGAGGAAATAGAGAGCCAAAGGGAAGCTGTGGCATTAGTCAGACTACAAACAGCACTATTGCAAACCACTCTTTAAGCCACAACTGCTACTCCTCATCAGACGAGATGAGAAGCCACTTCAAACACGAGGAAAAAACCCAACTCTTTAAAATACACCCACATCAGGGGCATTAACCCAGGAATGGGTTTGACCTTCTGCTTGCAACAATTATTTAAACTCACTAAGGCCAAAGAACAGACTGTTTGCCTATAGCATTCAGGGACTGAATGCAGTGACCCCAACCTCGTACCAAGCTGAGAGCCACAGATTTCCAGGCAGCAAGATTCAGAAGAGCCAGCTTCACCTGCCTCTGCCTTCTTTACTGTACAGTGGTCACACAAGCCTTCCCCATCGTGCACAGCAGCTGTGAGGAACTGCAGGTGGACCGTGCTGTTGGGTAGTAGCTATTATCAATATTGCTCTATCAACCCTTCATTATTATTTGTTATTGTGAACTATGCGTTTAATAATTTGCAAGAGACACATGCAGATCGGGGCAGAACGCAAACTTCTATAACAAACCTGCTCCAGGTGTGACAAGTGTTGGTGGCTCTGCACAGCCAAGAGCTGGCCTTCCCACTGGTTCTTCCCTGGTCCTGAACTGCTGCACTTCATTCATCCTAAGCCTTGAAACATGAAGTCTAAACTCAGCTCTGAATTAGCATAATTCTGCATACGCTTATTAAAAACTTCAGTATCTAACCTGTTCTAGACTTGCAAACTTCTTGGTCCCATTAACTTCTAAAAGCAATTAGGTTCATTTTTAATTAAGTACCGGTGAAAAAGAATTGCCTCTTAAAACATTTTCAATTTGTCACCATTTACTTTCACCGCGTGTCTCCTTGTACTCACTTTGCAAGACTATAAGAATTTCTCACTCTACCTCCTCATTATTTCCTTTCTTGTCATTATGATGTAAATTTGTTTTCCTTTCTAATGGGAATGGTTCCACTATGCCGATTTCGGATATCTCCGTGCTTAGGCCCATTTTTGCTGGCATCTTTTTGAACCACTCAGGCTTGGCAGAGCAGCTCCTGCTCTGCATGCCTCACCGATTTTGGTCCCAAAAATACAGACGGCACTCAGTTGAATTTCACGTCAATACCGTGCAGGGGTGCATCCACTCTACATTTATAACAGGACCAAGCTCTAGAATGCTCAAAAAAGCTCCCATTGATGGCTTGAGCTCTGAATTTGTATTGGATTTAGGAACAACGGGCAACAGGGACTGACTGCCTATCAGAGATTCAAGGAGGAAAATGCAAAAGCAAAAGAAGAAGAAAAAAAAAACAGTCTGTCTTTACCAAATGTCTGCCTGACTGGTTAAGGCTTTTTTGGACGCTGTCAGTTGCATGCGTGAAAAATGGCCCATTCACAAAAATACACTTACACTACAATTGTTAGACATGACATTTACACGTCACTGTTAATTATAAATGACTTGATCCTGACATTTCATTAATACATTATGAAAGCCATAATGAAACCCTATGAGCCGTGTGTCACACCTGTAACAAAGACAAGCTTTAGAGAAATCACAGTCATGTCACCAGACCTTGGCAAGGGGTGGAAGGGGAAAACGGCAGTGGGGTGACTCACGCTTGGAGTGGGTTTATCCTCAGCAGCCTGAAAGGGACAGGGGGAAGCCCCGCACCCCAACAATTGCTCCTCTGCAGCACGATGCAGTTGTTCTGTTACCTGAACACAGGGCTCTACGAGAATGTAGATGGAAAACGGAAATCAAGGACCCTGTATCGGCCATACCTACCCTGCCTTTAAACTGCCATTTCAGACAAGGTTGTAGCACCTAACTGGAGACAAAACTGTCTTCTGCAGAGGTAGAAGAGAGCAGGGAGAGATGGAAGTAGCACCGTGTTTAACACCGAATTTCAGAATCTTTCCCTATCTGCCCCAGAAACCTGATTCTTGAACTTATTTAACCAAGAAACAGGGCCATGACATTGCACAAAGAGCCTAATTTCACATGTAAAAATCTGATTCGCTTCGGGAGAATACATTTTATATTACAAACCTATGAAGCTAAATATATGCACCTGGGACTGCCTGGAGATCAGTGAAGTTGGGGTGACCAGAAGTCCTGTTTTGGTCAAAAAAGAAAAATGTAAAAAACAAGAAGCCACTCCCCCCACCTCAATAAAATGACGTATTATGTAATAAAATCTTTTGGGCTACACAAAAGCTCCAACCCTTGGAAGTTTTTATCAGGAAGTTAAATGCTGGCAGCCCAACACCACGCATCCAGGAGTTTGGCTGTAACTGGAGTCTCTCGAAAACTCACTCTGGAAGTGCTGAACTTCACCTGGTGTCGTACCTAAGCTGCAAATCTACTGCAAATCCATGATAAGGTGAAAGTGAGAACGAGAAGAAAAAAAGAGGTCAAAAAGAGACGTGTGCTCAGATCTCTGCTCTGGCCTCAAGCTGTTCATTTCACACAGACAAGCGTCTGAATGCAGAGCTGGTCTTTACCACCTGATTCTTCTATTTTCCAGTTGCGCTGCAATCAATATCTGTATCTAATGGAAAGGAGATATTTTTCCCTTATAGGTTATACTCTGTGACTCGTACACAGACAAAAAGAACTTCCTCCTTCAGCAATTTGCAACTTCAAAAGAAGAGAGGAGACCGTTTCTGAGGTCCGGGCTTTGAATCCCTGTAATGAAATTGTCTTATTTTTAAATGTCTGAGCAGCTTTCAAGCAGAAGCGTGTTAGAATTCATATTAATTTGTGCAGTACCCTATCATCATCATAATTTAGCTCACAAGGTTGCTGTGCTTGGAATTCCAGTTATGACACGAATTCTATACATTTTATACAGATTTATAAATGGCATCAATAGAACACTTAGGGCCTTATTCATTAAACAATGAGTCATTCTGGCATTCCATTCTACTTCATCCCTGTTCTTGCAAAACTTTTATGTATAAATTTGACTGCACTTAATGCATCCGATTTAGCAGCAGAAGTGTTGCAGCATAGTTTCAGCTGGGTGTGGAAGCAGATGAAAGGCATTGTTTAAGGAAAAAAAAGAAAAAAAGAAAAAAGAAAAAGAAAAGAAAGATCCCTCCAACAGGGAGAGTTTTTGAATTTCAGTTTCCTTTCTTAAGGGTGAGCACTCAAGGCCCAGGAGACAGCCCTGCCCAGATTTCTCACTGCCACAGGTTGGCCCATTGAAGGACAGCTTGAGGCAGCTCAGAAGACGCTCGTGGGGCTGCATGCAATCGTGTCCCATTATCTGTGGATAAGCAAAGTTCCTCCTTCTTCATCACTGTTGGATGGCACCTTTCACAACCATCACAGCCACGTGAAAACACAGAAGCAAAAGAAAATTTGCAATAGCGCGCTGTTTCAAGTAATACCTCGCTGCCCAGCAAACCAAGAAATTACTACTGAATACAACACCTTAGTCATTATTCTTTAAATAAATCAGTGGTGTTGAAAGAGATATGGCTAAGCCGTAAGAGGCTCCAAGACATCCCTTAGTAAGCAGTTTACAGCTGTGACATCAGCAAATCCTAACAATGATACCGCAGGACCACAGCAAGTAGTTTTCAGAATAACCTCCCTAGCGACCTAGAACCAAAGTAAGACCCATGACCTATCTGTGAGGAACCTGTATTACTAATAGTGACTAGCAGCACGTCTACCTAGCAAAATATAGGACAATCTTTTTGTAAATATCAGCTTAATCTGCGTAAAGCACATAAAATTGCAGTGAAGTCACAATGAGACGTCTGCAAGGGCACTGCTGGCTACCAGTCAGTGGGAATCCATCCAACCTGTTCTCATTCCAACCACTTGCTCCAGATAAACCTACACATGCTACAAATTGCTCCTCAGCTTATAGTTCGGTTGCTTCAGAGCATCTCATGGTATTTTACCTGCTCTTCATTCTTCCAGCTATCCCAACTACAACAGGGATGCATGGTTACAAATACTGAACAGTTTGCTGGAGCGCAATTGTCTCAGGAGTCACTTCTGCTCTATCAAATTTGACTGGTGATAGAAAATGGTCTCAGAAGGTTTGGAGAAGGGAGAGGGCATGGATACAGGAATGTACATGAACTAAGTGAGCACATTAGCTGCCTTTTCATCGGAAACCATTCTAAGACCTTATCACTCCTTGGATGCTTGCAGTTTTCTTCATTGGGTATCCAGGCATCAGAGCCTATTTTGGGTCTTAGTAAGCCACAGTAAATTTGGAATCCATTTCACTACATATTCTCTACACTATCTACCAAGCAATCACCAGGCCAAGAAACGCACAACGCTATTTACACTCATCGCCCATAATAGAGAATAGGGATGCGTGCTCAAACAGAGTGCACCACCTCATTTTCATTAGTTCTCCCACCACGATATTTCTAGTACTTCCCTTTGTACGTCAGAATTCAAAGGACAAAAATCAGATCAAAGTTTAGATTCCATTATCAAAGGACAAACAATTTTCTAGGGGGTGGATTGTTTCTTTTTCATTTTACATTCCAATGGAAATGTTCTCTGAAAAACAGTTACTATCTCTCCTACTGTTCACAGGAATAACTGAATAAAAACTGGGAACGGAACAGCAATGGAAGAGAAGGAAATTAGGACACTTCTGTCTGTTCATTGTGCAAGCAGGGAGAAACAAGGCTGGCAATTAAAGGAACCGTTCAGGGCTAGACACCTTCCTTTTGCTTCCTCCTCTTCTAATCTACAGCTCATGAGCTGCTCCTTTACTCACTGCAAAAGGTCCGTAATTGTAACACTGCCACATTCTCCTGGAAATCTACTTAAATGGCATATGATAGAAGCCATATGATAGAAGCTTAATTACATAGAGGGCATATGGAAGGCATGTGACATAAGGACATATGGAAGGCATATGATAGAAGGGCATCCGAGGACATATGATGGAAGTCTAATTAATTGACAATACATTCCTCTCATCAGGGGGAGAGCTGGAATGCTGCTTTGTTAGGAAGAAAAATAGGCACACTGAATTATGTTTATTGTTAACTCCACCGTACCACTGACCATTCTCCTTCATTGTTACCTCTTGTTCTTTGGAGCAGATAGATCATTTGATTTACATATCCATCCGGTATTACGTTTGATAGCCACAAGTACGTGTGTTAGTACACAAAGTCATCATCTTACAACCTTACAAAGTACCCTTATACCTGCACGAAGCAGGTCTACAGTTCTGCCACCAAAAAGGAAAACAGTCTGTTCTTATTTGGGAATCATTACCATTCATACTTAATGTTTGTCCTAGAGAAGTACCAAGCAGGTAAAGAATCGACCATTGCAGAGTGGTGTCCACTAACTCTATGCTGGATGTGGGTCAGCACAGTTTGTGGATTTACATCAGTTGAAAATGTGTGCTTCCAGCTGCAACAAGATCTATGGGGCAGAGAAATAAAGCAGCCTAAAGCATATACACAGCAGCAGTCCTACAGAAAACTGATACGATGGAGAAGCAAACCACCTTTACAAGATCTGACCAGAAGCATCAGTCTTTGAAACGCCTAGTTTAACTGTAAAAGCCTAGGAAAAAACCTTGAAAACCACCATTTTAGCTAACTGTAATCATTAATGAAGATTCCCTAAGAACAGCTCTCCTGGGGACAGTGTAGATTTAGGTACTTTCACACAAACCCATACTGGTTTTATCTGGAAGCATCAGTGCCAGCCAGTACCCTTCTGAGAGGCAAGGAGTGCCAGCTCCCACTCTGCTGCTGGCACAGCCTCACTCAGCTCCTGGAGCAGAACTAACCCAACCAGTCACCAACTAACGCCAGGGGAAACCCACTTGCACATCTCAATATCAGACACGGTGCAGGACATTTTTCCATGTTACCTTCGGACACTTCTGCTTGCTGACCACGAAGGCAATAACACTGACATGTTGTCATGGTGCTTTTTTAGGAATGTAACACATTGAGCTGCTCAAATGCTAATAAAGGAAGACAAGCATTACTAGTCCACTGAATTTGCTAAATATTCAATAATACGGTACCAATAGGTAAAAAAAAAAAAACACAAAAAGAAAGTGCTGAGAGAACGAACACTTGTGATGTTCTAGAGAGGCAAAAGAAAAGTTTTTCCAGCTCATCTTACCTGCTCTTTCCTGTTCCATGTGTCCAGAGCAAACACTGCTGAGGAATTATGGTCGCTCATCACGCCGCTTTTTGCAAGACCCAAGGAAAGCTAGGAGGTTGTACAGTTATCTCCCTTGGTGTAATTCTAAACTATACAACCTACTACCTCAACCTGGATGCATGCAGTCAAAAATGCTGAAAGCCACCCACCACTTGACAGCCGACATTATGTCAGGGGTTCGATTCAAATAATGGTAATAATTAAAAAGTCCTCAACACTCTCAGTGCTCTAATTTGGAAGGAATAAATGTTGTGTTGGTGAAAAGGCACCAAAACAAACGCAACTCTCCCGCACTGCATATGTCAATACATAAGACACAGTAAGCCATGGTCATTGCTGCTAGGTATAAAAAAGATTGTGGACACTATTCACACAAGAAGGAATTTTGCTCCTGGCCAAAAAAATAAGGCTTTATCCTCCCCTGTAGCAGATGCATCTGGACCACAGCACAGAACATACACATACATTTTCTAAAGGTTTAGGGTGAAGTTTGTCCTAACGTGTCTTTTCCTTTTTGAACACGTATAGCATTGACTCTGGAACACGCACCTTGGGTCCTGAACATTTAAAGGATGATTGCAGAAGTGGGATTGGGAGAACTGCAGAAGGGGTTGAAACATTTGAGTAAATGTTACCCTTGCATCAATTCCTTGCTCAGATTAAATGCTTTTAGAAACGCAATACTGAGCCTGTCTCAGCAGTCAGAATAAGACAGTGTTCCCTTAACAAGGAACTCATTACATTTTTCGCTTGTATTAGTTCACAGTCAAACAACCAGGATGTTATCTTTGTGACTCATTCCCATTACCCACCAAGCTAGTGCTTAAAGCAGTATGCTGCCTATTTATTACAGCTTACAAACACGGATTAGCATCTTAAAATATGCCAGTGCAAACAGTGGAACTGAATCAGTTCTGAGATCCTGCTCTCAGGTGAATGCATCCTCAGGCACAGTGGCTCTGTGCTGGAAGGGGATTACACTGGAATCAGACCTCATGAATGAGTGCTGAGCTGTGCTGAATAGATGGCATCTTGGTTGCTCCTATTTTCCTTGGATAAAATAGTGTTGCTGATTGTGAAGAAGCCAGTGCCCTACCTCTGCATTCAGAGCCTGTCTAGAAAGGAAAGGAGGAAGAGGAGAAATAATACCACATGCTGGAATTCAGCTTGCAACAGTGGCAGACATTTGGAAAGAAAAACAGCATTTCTGTAAGGTTTAAATGTACTTGCTGTTAATAGCATTAGTGGAATTTCTAATGCCTACGTATTCAGGAAAGTTTACTTTGAACTGACAGGCTCTGTGGATACAGCACAGCATCTCAGTTAATGGCATAATATGATACCATACCAGGACAGCCACTGTTGACCACTCTATTTCTCAGAACAACGATCCAGACACACAGTTGGATCAGGACACCACGGTTCTCCAGCCCTGCTCCAGACCAGGAGCTTTACTGCTGTCTGAAAACACCCTGAATCCTTCCTTGACACAATTCCACCCTTCTGTGCACTGAGCATCTGCCCTCACACGTGACATCCGGAGATGTAACCCGCGTGGCTCTACAAAATCCAATGAACCTCATGTAGGGTGGCAGGAGGCCCCAGATCCCACTCAGTTCTGTGACCCAGGAGGTGTGTTGCCTCTCCTGACTTTTTCAGAAGTCCTATTTCACATTCTGCAGCTAACAGAGCTTTCTTAGGAGCTAAACCATTTCAGTATCACGGGGATAGGCTACACACGTTCTCTACAATTTATCTGTGAAGTACTTCCAAGCATCTCAACTTTGCTATAAATGTTAGAAATAATGCAATTCAAAACATTTAAAGAATGGTTATCAGCATCTAATCATTCTAACGAAGGAGATCGCTGCTAACATCAGCACTGCCATGGGACTGGCACAGGCACACCTTGCAGACCAGGCAGTTACAAACAACGCTGAGCAAAACATCCTCCAAGGATTCACTCCAAAATAGAAAGGGAAGAAAAACTGGTTTGTTTCAGTTGCATCCTCAGCTCAGCAAAGGTCCTTTCACAGACATAAGAGAAAATACTTCATGAGCAATATTCTCACCTTGAGCCTAAATAGCCTAAATTTTTCACAGGTTGGCAAATGCCACCGTGACTGTTTTGCTCCTGACTCGCCACCTCTCCCTGCCTCCCTTCCATCACAACTTCAGCTTCCTCCTCATTGCCACGTTTCCCAACCCCTGAGCTGTCAGCTCTGTGCTGGCACTCGCTCAAGGAGCGTTCTCGCTCCCTCCCCAGCGCTGTAGGGAGCTGGGAGCTGCACCCCGCTGGGCTTCCTCCCACCCCAAGGTGCTGGGGCAGCATCCCAGCATGGGGCAAGGTTCTCACCAAGACGGTATTCGTGTCCCAGTTCCTATACATCCCTCTGCACCAGTTCCCATATATCCAAAGCCCCTCCAAAACAATGCGATAGGAATAAATAAGCCGTTCTGTGGACCTGTACGTGACCTATGCCAGCTTCAGAGCTGCTTTAAAGAAAAAAGCAGAGACTTTAAGATAAAGTATTTTTAAACATTGAAGCAGTTTCTGTCCCATACTCACCCTCCGGTCAAATTTTAGACACCCCTGCAGATGCTGCATAGATTATCAGGGCAAGATTTGCCATCATTGAGAGCCTGGTCTCAGAATGAGGTATTCTGTTCCCACCATTTCAAGTTCAGATGAAGCCAGGACAGATGAAAGTGTATTTGCACCCCGGAGGAACAGTCATTTCAAGCAGAAAAGAAGCATCACGCAGCTAGTCATGCCATCAATTAGAGTATCTGCTGCTACTACTGACACGAGGAGCTGAGCTGAGGAGCTGAGATCAAATATTAAAACAGAAGTCACCTAATTACCATCACCCAGCACCTTCACTGCATCAGTCTGTTTGGTATCTGCCTATGAACCATTCCTCTTCTGGGAGGAGAGCAGGAGAGATCTCCAGCACCGCTATTATAGCACTTCCTTTTGGTGGTGTGACTCCCCGTGTTTGTTTTTGGGTGATTTTAGTCAATTATGTCTTTACTCAATTAGCACAATCATACCCAATTATGTAATTAGGGTAAATATGTAATCTAATGACAATGTTCAATTACGATACGTATCGATGTTATAAAAGATCCTATTATAGTTGTGGGGAGCATTGCGTTGCACGCAGAGCCATGCATTCCTATGTAAGTTAATGCATCTTCAGAGTGAACAGCAGCCCACGGACTCCAGACAACATCAGACGGATGTGCAGGTGGAGCCTGGACTGGGAAGGGATGCAGAGCTTTGCTCATTTTACCTCCTGCTCCCCCCCAAGGACTTCAGGTGACAGCAGAACACAGAAACCTGCCTCCCTTACTCTGTGTTGGATGAAGCCAAACTTTACATTTGGTTTCCCAAGAATGTTGGCAGAATTCTAACCCAGCGCTGCTTTTCAAGGATTTCATGGAATATTCCATTCTTTTAAAACATCTTGCAACGCAAAGCAGCACGTTCCGTAGAAAAGCAGCTCTTCAGAGAGTAGAACATCCCCAAAAAACAATGACACAAAAAGCAGTGCCCCACGTATTACTCCTCCCAAACCATACCATACCGTGTGTGCATTTGTGGACCACTCCTGTCGACCACACAGAGTTGAGATAGCAATGATACCAGCAATGGAACTTCAGGACCGATGAGCTCAAGGAAGCAGAATTCTGTTTGGTTATGATCAGCTGCAAAATCATCAGCTGAGATTTGGCTTTTTGACTGCGAAGGATACAGAAGAAGGAAGAGCCCACCTTCACGTTCAGATCCCAGGCAGGCAACCGTAGGGCTTGCCAAGGAGGAGGTGGAAAGCAGAAAATACTCCTGAAGCAAACACATTTCCTGAAGTCATGGAGAAAAAAAATAAATACCCAAACCCACAAATGATATTGTTCCGGATTGAGGTCAGAAATCTTGTTTGCTAAACTTCAGCTTGGAGTGATCTGTTTAACAGAGGACTTTCAAAAACCTCAGACAGATGAGATTTTACAATGGAAACGCTGATGCGATTCTATCTGATCAGCTCACCCATTGAGCCTTATTTGATGCAGCTTCACTATTAGGACTTGGTTGAGGAACCTCAAGAGGTCTGAAGCCCAGGGAGCATTCCTTGAAGCCTGGCAGGTGGGCTGAGCTGGGCTGGGACTTCCAGAGTCTGCAAATCAAAGTAAAGAATCTCATCTGGGCTCAGCTGGCATCCAGAGCAACTATGATATTTTGAAAGCAACCCAAAACTTTTCAACGCATTACAAAAATGGTCCGTGCTTGAATTTTTAGCAAGGGTTACAGCAATCTGAAGATTTACTCAATATCACATTTCAGTATCTGGTAGTTTCTAGGGGAAGGGTAGCCAAGCACTTATTGTTGAAGCACGGATAGCTTTCTGTCAGTAGCTGGAGCCCTGGGCTGGATGCAGACACTCAGTGCTGGGCCCAGGGGTAGCTCAGCAATGCTGGTAGGCAAGCTGCAGGGCTGATGACTCTAAATGACTCCCAAAACCCACAGGCCCAGGCCCGTTCTATGGCTGAGCAGTGCCATACTGCTTTATGGGAAGGTGGGAAGCTCAGAGAGCCCAGGTTGAATGCTCTTGTTGGAGACCCTGCATAGCATGAGGAGGTCCCAGAGCCAACAGTGATTTTGCATGGACATTCCTCCTTCAGATCACTGGGGCTGAAGCTTCTAAGTGATGGAGACCGCCTGGCTCAAGGATGGGGGTCTGAATCCCAAACACCCGTGTCTAAGAACATCCTCTCCCTATTTTCTCCCTCACTGATTAAAAACAAATAAACAAAGCACCAAAAAAAAAAAAACAAAAAAAAACCCAAAAACAAAACCAAACCAAAAAGATTACTGAAATAGAAATTTATCTGCCTTCTAAGAGTTTGACGAGATTTGATTATCTGAATAAGACTCTTTGGATAAGGTTCAAATTCCAGGGTACACAATCACATTCTGCTTATCATGATTCCCATTTGCCACTGCATATGGTTATCCTAATTACCCGAATGCTATTGTGTGCTCCTCTCTGCTGACACCGCTCGCTGTGCTCTGCACCAGATGAGACTGGGAAAAGGGGGAGCATGCAAGTGAGACCATTCTTGCACCCCAGTGGATGCTGTGCGACACTCTTGTCTGCAAATGGCCTTCCAGTGAAGGATGTCACTAACAGAAAGGAGAAGCAGTCTTGTTATTTTGAGGGAGAAAACCGTGATTTACCAAATCTGAAGAACAAGAGGAGCTCATTTTGGAAAAGGTTTGCTTTTCTTCTTCAGACAAGAACTTCTGCCTCTGTACTAACTGGAGAAATGGAGCACTGCTGTAGCAGAGCCTCCCTGGATGCACACATAGCCAGGCTAGTTCCACAGGAGGCATTTTTTCCTGGGAGGTGCTAAAGCAATGACTGCCTTTTGCTAGAGAATGCATTGTGCTGATCAAGGTACCAACTTTTGAGAGGATACTGTGATTTTATCGTGTCCCAGAGGCCCTCCTGGTACATTCTGCATGAGGGGCTCTGGTTTGTTTCCATCTCCAGTAGCTGCCTTCTCTTTCTTTCTGTTCCCTGCAACATCAAACTGGGCAAAGCATCCAGCACTCCCTGCCCGTGGCGACCCTGCAGCACGCCGGCGCAATGGGATGCAGTCGCTGTGCCTCGGTGACAGATGAAGAGATCTCTGTGCACTCTCTCTGGCACTCAGATCAAAGCTGCTGCATAAATGTAAGCTCCTCATCAACTAAGTGAGGGAAAATATTCACGAGAAGCATCCAGGTAGAAGCACCGCAGCCTCCAATTAGTTTCTTCCGTCCTAGAAGGAAGACACATTTCAAGGTTCTTCCCATCATTTTGTCAGACTCGAGTTTCACTCTAAAACTTAATGAAGTGCAGTGAAATACAAGCAACAGAAAAGAAATACAAATTAACGCCGAAAACACAATACAGCTCTTTTCAAAAGGGCTGAGCTGAAAAACAAAGGGGCGGAGGAGAGCATTGGAGGCTACGGCTAAAAAGGGTGGGGGGAGCCTAGCAATGAAAATTAACTAAAATAAACTAAAAAAATAGTGACGTGTTGTGGGTGTGCTCTGCAGCGTGTCCACTTGTCCCACAGACCATGGAGCATCTCCAGCTCACATCGGGCTGAGCTGCTGCATCCCCATGCAAGGGCACAGCTGCCCTTGTCTTTTGCCAAGCAGCAGAAAACCAGCAGCGACCAGAAAGCAAGCTGAGCACCAGAAGGGAGCCCAGCAGCACGGGCAGGCACTTTGGCCCTGTGTCTGATGGCACATTGCTCATGTCTGCTTTCTAAGCATCCAGCCACGGTTAGGTCAAGTCTCTCTCCAAAAGAAGAAAGCTGGATATTGATCAACAGAGCCCAGCATGCAGAAGAACTGCACTAACATACTGCACCCAAAGTAGTTTGTGCACTGTTTCTTCTCCTTTGACTCAAATACTGATTCTTCTATTCCAAAATCGTGCTTTCAAACTCCCCACAAGCCCAAGGGTGATATCTCATTTTGCGACACACGAGCCCAATTCCCTTGCCAGGGGTTTTTGGCACTCCCAACACAACGTCACCTGAAGTGGCAGACTCCAAAATGCTCAGCGACAAATTCCAGGCTCCTCTCAGCACACTGCCAGATGCCTGATGTCTCCAAATGGCTTTGCAGGGAAGAGACCACCATGCACAAATACATGTTTATGTCAGTAACCGCATTTGGCCAGACCGCTCCTCATTGGAGGTCAGACTGAATGAGCCAAGACTTCCCTGACAGCCACAAGCACAGGAATCTAATGCACTGAATATTCACAGCATTTAAAAACAAAAGAGAAACAGCAAAACAGTAACAGCCGCTCTAGAAAAAAAACAAACCTCACTGTCACAATGAGATGCCATCTCATCCTGCATCTGCTGGAGGAGAAACCCTACGCATCCTACTATGGCAGATACAGTGTCCGTTAGCACAGGGGAAGGAGGGGGCAGGAACCACTGTTTGAGCACTGGGAGCTTCCAGTGACTTCACAGGTGATGGCAACCAATGCCCAGGGGAGATCTGGGCTCCAGGTGCATGTTCTGAGCAGTAAATCACAGCAAGGCTTCACCACGGCCTTGCAACACCTTTGCTCAGAAGAGCATCCCGCATCCTTCTCAGTCGCCTCTTGCTAGTTTCATCCACATGGAGAAACCAAAGCAGTTAGACTGCAGTCCTATTAGCAGAGGCCCTCTCTGCCATTGTTTTATGCTTCTACAATTACCAGAAAACACACAAAAAAAACCCTGGAAATTCAGCAAGGGAGGAAGAAAAAAAAGAAAACATTTTTGGACCGCAGCAGTGTGCATCAAACCAGCCAAGTTCACAAACAGAGAAACTGAAAAGTGGAAATACAGACCAAATCTTTGGTAAAATTAACACTGGAAAGAAACAGTCAGACTTTATTTTGAGATCACATCCTAATTATTTTCACATAGGATCTGTATGTTGGGGTTGAAAAAAAAAAACCTTCTAAAGTAATCGTTCCACTTAGAAATGTCAGTTTTGCCCAGCAGGTTTCATGCTGCCTGCTTACATGGGTTTTTCCCCTGCTCTACTTTAAAAACCATTTAAAATGAAATAAATACCACAAAATTAGGAGAACCTGGCTTCTACACGGAGCTGATTTTAAAGGGAGAAAGGAGTCGGAGAGCCAGCGGGCGGTTCTGGCACCGAGCTGCAGGGCTGCACTGTGTGCAGGGACTGAAGTTACCCAAAATAAAGGCGAACAGAAGCACCTCTTGCTCTCGCAAACAAATCGCCACTGAGCAAAGAATGGATCCCCGTCACTTCATAAACGAAACAGCTTTCTCTGCTCCCAGCAACCTCGGAACCACCCCTGCCCATGCCCCACAGCCAGAGCCACGAGTAACGTCGCTGAGATTTCATTTCTTCAAGCTGATGTCACAGACCTCCCCTGTCCCATTTCGTTCAGGCACAAATGAGTTGTTTAGTTGGTACGAGCGTATTTTAACACCAACCCAAGCTGGAAACCGATACGGTAATTGCAGAGCAAGATTTGCAGCTCTAATTTTACATTTCTTAAAAAGAAAAAGAGGAGGAGGGAAGAAGGCATTAGTCGAAAGACACAAACAGCAGAATCGAACATCGTCACTGTGAATGCAGAAACACAACACTTTGTGCACTTGCCAGACAGACACATACCTATAGATACAAGCTTGTGTGGAATATGACCACAAGTTCGGATCTACGGGTTTGTGGCAACAGGCATGGGTCTCTTCTGCAATTTGTTAGGTTTGGCTTTTGGCTTTGGTTTGTTGGTTTTGTTTTTGTTTTAAAAGAGGAAAAGCATTTCTGCAAATGAAACGTCAGAGCTGTTAGCAGGCAGCAGCCTCCGTGCCCCTCAGCACCTTAACACCGCTCCTCTGAGGGGGGAAGAGCCGCCTCTTGGCTTTGCTATACCATTAGCGCTGTTGCTCCAGTTTCCTTCAAAACCTCAGTAAAACAAAACCAATTTTAAAGCAAATAAAAGAAAGCAGGAGATCAGCGGGGTTGGTTTTGTTTTTTTTCTCCTAACTACTTCCCTGGGCACTCGCTGATGGTTACACAGCACTGAAGAAGGAACGGCCGCCACCAGCGCCGGCATCGCTAACGGTGCAGCGAGTTAAGAAAGAGCAGTTTTTGTGTGCAGACAGCAGTGCAATAAACACATACCCCCATCCTGCAAGAAGTGGTCTCGTTTCCATGCTGGCAGCCCGGTGGAAGCAGACAGAGCAACTGCCTCAGAGTTGTTTTAACTTTCAGAGAAGTCATTACTGGGCCGGGGTGCTACTGTCATTCTATTTTTAAAGAGAAAGAATCCTTTCGCTTCGCGAACCGATCCAGAAAATTCCCCCAGCTCCAACTCTCTGCTATCTGACAGCATTTCTTCCTACAATGACAGAGACAGATATTAAACTGCTTTAGAATTTTTCTAACAAGACCTCAAAGAGAATCACGGAGCAAAGTTGCCAGCAAGAAACCTCCCCTCCGTCCCCCAGAGTTTCCAAGTTTTCTTGCTGGCGTAACTAACATTTCCCATTAATGAAGTTTTATTGGGTGGGCAACTGGTGGGGAATTAGGCCACAGAGCAGGCAGCCTGGGAGCTCCAAGTGCAGCCTGTGCACAAAGTCAGTCAGAGCAATTGTTGCTTAAAGTGTATCCACATCTTTACTTGCTGCGTCTTCTCTTTCTTCAGATTATTCCCTAAAAAATGAAGCGGTCAGCACGTGGAAAAATCATTTTGCTATTTCGATGCTTTCAAAAGTTCCCCCACTTCTTGTGTAGGCTCTTAAAATAAAGCACTTCAACCCGCACACCCTGGTAAGCATGCAATTAATACATACAATTCCCCTTTATTGGAATACTGCTTTAACTGAGTTATGTGCAACTCTTGCTCCATCCAGCAACAGAGATGTTAAACTTTCACCATCTGTCCAAAGGTTATCCACTAAATTGATTGCCTGAATTTAGATTCCTACACTTCAGACTCCCATACCTACCTTTACAGCACACAGTTTTTCCAGAGTTCTCAGCGCCCAAAATTCAGACCAAGAACAGGAGGTTCAAGGGTTCGGCATCTGTGCAAAACCAGGAAAGCTTTTAGGTAGGAGCCCACGTGCAATGAGAACCCCCAGCTTTCCAAAAGCCTTCGCCCTGCAGTGTGTGCACTCGAGGCAATGGGGCAGAGAGCACACGGTCCTGCAGACAGAACAGAGTCACGTCACGCACAAACGCACTCACTGTGCACTCCTTTGGAACTGAGCTGCAAACGGCATATAACAAATGCTGCCCTACCAAAAATAACCCAAACCCTCCAACCACGGAGCTCATTTATTTCAGGGGACCTAAGGTTGTGATTCAAATTGTCTCTTGACCCTTCTGATCGAGCCAAATAAGCACAGTCACACTGCTGCTGCCTCTATCAGCATTTCATACAATGGCAAGGATTTTTTCCATCAGACCTTTGTAAGTCACTCCCATGCTACGATGCAATATTGCATAACAGAGTATTTTTTCTTTAAGAGTACACTCATTTTGATCCCAATTTTCTCTACGCTGATGTATGTGTGTGAAGGTATGATGATGATTCGCATGTCTCTGCTGGCAGAGAAATCCCTTATTTTTTGTGTGAGAAAGGACTGATCTCACTGAAGTACACAACCTATGCGAAGGTTACACTTCCACTACCTTTCATTAGCTCGAAATCTTTGTTTTTCTCCCTAAAATCTCACAGATTTGTTTTCTAACCGCTGGGATATAATTGAAGCCCTTGAAGGCAACCAAGTCGTGGCGTGTGGGTGGCCTGCACATACCTCCTGTGGCAGGACGTGTGCCCTCAGCTTGCACTGGTTTGAATGGAAACTGCAGGCACCCAATGCACTTCAGCAACTTGTCCTCATTACTGAATGATTACAGAGACAGAACAAGGCGGGCCGTCCGAGAGCTCCCTGCGTGCTCGTCAGGGCAGCTGGTAGGTGTTGACCAAAAACCAAAATACGCTCTTTCCTCAGCTGCCTAAAAGAGAGCTGCTCTGTGCTGCAGTTCTGGCCCTCCATCTCCCAGTGCCTCTCTACCTGACTGCTTCACAGAACAAAAGGGAAGAACGAGCGTTAGGCTCCATCACCATAGCTTCAGCTGTTAAAAAGGGAAAGAGGGAAAGAGAAGGCAGGAGGAGCTATCTTTAGCAAAGCACCTATGTGTGCCAAAGAAAACACTCCGTCAGGCCCCCATCACGAATCTCATCGACCACTTCTGTGCTCCCGTGGGCCCCGCGGGATGGCAGCGTGGTGGCATACAGACTGCATTCAGTGGCACCTACGTGCTGCAAATGCCAAGTGCCCAGCAGCCAACCTCTTCCTTTTCATGCCTTTTGCAAAAGAAACTCATGGGCAATTTCTGAGACGGCGAACTGATAGGGGCAGCAGCAAGTGAACGGGGAAATACAAGGATTATTATTGTTTTTAAATACGTTACTGCTTTAAAAAATATTAATTTCATGTATATCAACCATATTCGGGGAGATTGAAGGAGTGCCATGGATTACACAAGATGTGGGTTTCCAAACGTCTCCCCCCACTGATCAATCATACAGCTATTGTACCTTTTGAAAACCTGATGAACACACACACAGTGGCAGAAAATCTATGGTAGGCAAACAAATCAATCGTCTTTGCACTGTATTTGACTGGAATGCTAAGATCACAAATCAAAAGCCTCCACCTGCACCTCACGGACTGCACTCCTTACATAAAGGACTGTGATACCCTTATCCCAAGGATGCTTTGCTTCCCTATGAATTTTATAACACGTCGATGAGCACAGGATCAGCACAGCTTTGGTTCTAGAGCCTGACACCCCAAAAAAGCACAACACCTTTGTTTAGCATTAAGCCAGCCTGAGACTGGCACGTTCTGGATTTACAGCCAAAGGAATATAGGAAGAAACACGGAGAAATAAAGTCTCTAAAGACATGATGTTGGTTTTGGTCTGTGGGTGGTATTCTTGCAAACCACAAAGCATAAATGCCCAGTCCAGGAAAATCGATCATTATGGAATGCATTGTGTGCCTGAGCAAAGCTCTCTTTGCAGCCATTTCGTACTTCTGCCACAAAAATAAGTCAAATAAGAAAAACAACCACGAAATAGTTCCCATTCTTTTTCCTTACCTCCCTCCCCAATCTATTTAGGCTTGTAAATGCATACAAATATATATACATATGTATTTATGTATACACACACACACACACACACGCTCTCTACCTTCAGCACAAAGACCTATCCCAATAGATTTCTGCACTGAAATAACGAGAAGAAATTGTAAGGAAAAGGAAGGCAGTGAGTGGAGAGGTGAGGAGAAACCAAATTACCTCGTAGCAGCACTTGATGAGATTCCTTACCGAACGTGCGCTGCCATATTGCTAGGCCCAACTCGACGAGGAGTGCTTTCTGGAAGACAAAATATTTACGGATATTTTCATGGCCAAATCTCAAGAAATGGATCCCACCATCACACACGCAGAGCCTTCAGCCTTAGAAGCAAAAGGAACAGGCAATCCTAAGGGAGGAATTCCTCCCCCCACCCGACTTTCCCCCTTTTTAATTCCATTTTTTAGGGAAGCTGGTTTTCCACGTTCCACCTCGGATCGATCCATTCCTGCCCACCCCGATGCAGCGATTCCAACCCACGGAAACAAAACATCTCTTGCAACACAAACATCTCAGAACTTTGCCAATTCTATCGGCACCAAAGCGATTAAGGCGAATAAAGCGCCGTGGAAGTTGTAACAGCAAACGCATCCCCTGCTAGTTAGTAACACGCATCCACTTCTCCCACTGATTAGTTATCATACAGAGATCCTTATCCAATTAAAGTTTGATAAAACAGAATCGAATAGGAGGATCGTTACCTGCTTTTGAGAAGGTTCACCAAGCAAGCATTTTAAGCTTTTTGACTCTTTTAACACTGATACAAGGAATAATTATTTCTCGCTGCCGATGCGATTGTTAAAAGAAGCGAAACCCCGGATTGTGGTGGCTTCGTGGATGCTATTCTTTTTGCACCACAGCAGGATTCTTGGCTGCCAGTCCAAGCTGCTTTCACTTGCCAAGTTTTAAGATGCCGGTTTTGCCTTTCATTTTATTGTTCCTTTCGCAACGTTAAAGACCGACTTAAAAAACCATGCACAGCTGCTATCGGGGAGGGGGGGGGGGGGGGGGAATTATTTGAATTTTGCACAAGAATGGAGATGAGGAAGGAGCGCGCTGTGATGTAACCACAACGACACCCACAGAAATAGTCCGATATTGGGGGGGACGGGCTCGGCGTTCCGAACCCTGCCGTCTCCCTGCAACGCGGTTGGGATCTGGCATAAGGGCAGGGAGCCATAAAAGCGCCCACATCTACCAGCCAGCCACGGGTGGAGGGTGCTACCTCACCCCCCTTCCCCCCTCTTAAAATCCACTGACAACCATTCCTCCCCACCGAGGATCTCTCGCAGGGGGAGCTGAGGTTGGGGAGCAGCTGAACAAAGGGATCCCTCCTCCCCCCCATGCACCCAACCCCGCTGGGAAGAGGCTCAGTACTGCGATGCCAAAGCCCCCAGCCTGGTTGGGGGCTGCGAACCCTTGCACCAAAAGCATTCATTTATCAGAAGAGAACGATTTATATATATATATATATATATTATTTTTTTTTAAGGAGATTGTGTAAAAGATGGGATGTGATTTTTTTAAAAACAAATTACTGTAGATGAACTTTAGTTATTTCATTTTACTCAGTGGGAAAAAAAAACAAAAAAAACCAAACGATCGGGGTTGGTACCAAAGCTCAATGCGTTTCAAGGACCAAAAAGCCACCCAAAGTTACTCGTGATCCTCCCCAGACTTAGACCAGCCATGAAACACACTGCAAGGACTCCCACCCAAGCTACAGATACACCGTAAGGCACAGAGTGATGCAGCCCTTCTGCTTGCTGGTGCTGCCTGCAGCCGGCTGTGCACCTTGTATCCGGGCACAGAAATCCCTCCTGTGCACATGGCTGAGCACGCAGAGGTGTGTGCAGCCCGCCGGGCAGCGCATGGAAGCTGTTTCCAAGCGGCGATCACCCAGGGTGCAAACAGCTCCGACACCAGCTGTGCTGAGCAGAGGTTTACGACTGGCTTTGCAGCAGAGCGAAGCGCAGAAGACGAACGCAGCCCCGGTATTTCATATTTTTAAGAGGAAAAAAAAAGAAGAGGAAAAAAAAAAGAAAAAGAAAAAGACAGGCTACAGACAACCGAAAGCTCCCGTGAAAAGCAACGGGCTGAAACAAAAGCGGCGTGAATTATTAATAAGAGGGGAAAGAAAAACAGAAGCTTTGTTCTAAAGTGGAGCCATAAGATGTGAAATTTCAAAATCAGATGGCTCGGTCTGTGATTTCTTTCATTTAAATGAATTGATCTGTTGCTAAACTGCTGCTCCCGTGCCAAGAAACTTTAACTCTTTCGGCTCGGAGCTCCCCACGTTGTGCTGTTCTCAATCCCGCCAATTAAATCGGAAAGCAGAAATTAAAAAAAAACCAAAAGGGGGAAAATAAAAAAAAACGAGAGCATAGAAAAGGAGGGGGATTAGACCCGCAAGCACAGACAGAACACAAAAGAGCCACGGGATGGAGCGTCCCAGTGCTTCGTTAGAACTTCTACTGTATAAACAGCGGGATTCTTGTTCTTACAGTGCTGCTAAAACTTGGAAAGGAGACAGAAAGGCCTTCAACCTTCACGATCCCACGTACAGCACTGCGGGGCGAGCTCAGCAGAAACACAGCGCCTGCCCTGAGCCGTGGTAAACATTCACTTACCGAGAGTGCCTTAAACATTTCCAAAATACCCTTCTTTCCTACATGTGTTTGCCTATGGGAGAAAGAACAACGAGGCAGACTGAGAAGCTCCCCAGAGCAGCCCGAAAGACAGCGGCTTTGGTTATATTAGGGGAGAGTTCCCAGCGCTTTCCCGTTTTGCTCTGGGTTTGTTGTGCCCGCTTAAAAAGAAATATTCAAAAAAGTTAAAAAAAAAAAATAAAAAATAAATAAAAACAATTGAAAACGGACACGCAATGAAGGATAATTCCAGGGGGGAAAAAAAATACTTATGTGCAGAACAACAAGAAAAAAAAAGGTACTTCTAGAAGGCATCTCCCACTTTCCAGCTCTGCTGCAGTTCCCCTGAACTGCTGCTGCTCGCTGCAATCTGCTGCCTGCTTAACCACGGAATGACAGGCAACATCTGTTTGTATGGAAGCCAAGATCAAGCCTTCACTATTTTTTTGGCTCCGTTTCTTCCTTTTTTTGTTGGTTTTTTTTGTTTTGTTTTTTTTTTGTTGTTGTTGTTCCCCTCTTCCCTCCCCCAAACAAAAGCTCCACAAAAAAAAAGAAAAAAGAAAAATAGAAGTAAAAGAAAAAGGAAAAGCGCACAGCAAGATTTTGAGAGCAACTCAAGTGAGGCAGCAACTTATTTTCCCTTGGGTTATTTCAAGGTACAGCGCTTGGAGGATAACTCTTCCCTCTCTCCACCCTCCCTTGCTCTCCCCACCCCACATCCTTTCCCTTGCCCCGTGCTATTCATACAGTATCACACACACACACACAGATCCAACGTACCTTCATCGCTATAAGGCCACTCCCTCCTGTGGGGAGGGGGTTCTTCTGTAGGCAACTACAAAAATGGTACGGGGAGGGGAATGAAGGGACAGCCGTGCCACAATCCTCTCACCTTCTCTCATTTGTTTCCCTCCTTCCTCCATTTTACGGGCTATAAAATGCACGGCGCGTATTTTCTAAGTCAAAGAATTTGTTTCGAAATAAATAAACGCACCTCCACCCCTCCCCCCCCCCCCCCCAAAAAAAAAATAGAATAAAATAAAATAGAATAGAATAAAATAAAATAAAAATCAGCTCGGATCCAAACACAATTCAAATGACTAACCATGTCAGCCCGCTGCCAACTCTGTGGCAAATCGGGAGAAAGCGCAATAATTCCACATGCTGAGATGTGAGCAACTGGAAAGAAACCAACTCTGGAGAAGTCACAATGCAAAGTATTACGGTGCTCCCAACCCCCCCCCCCCCCACCCCCCACCCTCCAGCCTTGCTGCCACCCCTCTGCGGGTCCCCCCCCACCCCACCCCACCCCCCCGTGCCCGCCCTCCCCCCACCCTGGGAAATTAAACAAATAAAGCAATTAATTAATTAATAAGCCACTCATTTGACAAAAAAGGGAAGGGAGAAGGAAAATAAATAAATAAATAGATAGATAGATAGATAGATAGATAGGTAAATAAATAAATAAATGGAACACAAAACAAGAGCAACAAGCAGAGCTATTTAAAAACTTAGGGAACGTTTTATCCGCCGGTGATTTGGGACAACGCGTGCATGCACACATATCCCATACAAAAAAAGAAAATAATAACTATCTCTCTCTCTCTATATATATATAAATCAGACAAGTTGCTAAGGAGACTTGTGTAAACTCGGAATACAGGCACAGTTCTGGCCTTTCCCCCTGTATTCCATCTCGTATTCCGATCACGCACCACTGCGGCACGATTGCACCAATGCACTGCATTAATCTTGGCCTTAAACGGGCTGACTGGCAAAGCAAACTGTGTGTATATATCATCTTTCAAACTTAACAAGTTAAAGGGAGAGAGGGTGGTGGTGGGTGGGGAGGGCTGGGGGGGCGGGAACCTTCGTTCTGAATATAAAATATAGGAGCTGAGCTTAGTAAGGGAATTTTAAAGAGGAAGCGCTATGCGGGCGCATGCAGACAGCCATGCTCCCTCCCTGCCCTCCCTTTCCCACCTCTCCCCTCCCAGCCCCATCCATGGCACATGTCTGATGCCCACCAGCCATGCCGGAACCCCCCCCCCCCCCCCCACACACACACACCTTATTCTCCCACCACAGTGGGGTTAGCAATACATATTAAACAACTTTTATTTACTTCCTTTTTTTCTCCCCCCGCCCCCCATCTCTGTTGTGTGTGCCCCCAAACCACTTTTTTCACCTTCTACTTTTAGGAAGAGGGATATTAAACCAATCTGGAAGCATTCATGGAAGGTGACTGCTGCTGCACAGCACAATTCGTTCCTCAGTGACTGACAGTGCATCATTCGGCCAGGACAAAATTACATTTGTGTTGGTTTTCTTCCCTCTTCTTTGTTATTTGGGTGCAGGAAATCCATCACTCTCCTTAAACCCTCCTCCTTCCATTTCTCCATCTCCAACCCCCTCCCACTGACAGTCAGCACCCGCCTTTCTCTGCTTTGTGCGCCACATTTCATGAGATGAGCACTTCCCATGGGGAATCCAAATCTACAGTCTGCAAATTCAGCAGTGCAACGCACCAGAAAAGCCAATGCTGCAGGCGGTGCCCTGGAGCAAACCCCAGCACACTGCCCTGCTTTCAGGTCCAGCTGAAGGCTTTGCATGCTCCAGAATGGGAACCCGCGCTGCCCTAACAAGCATCACTTCCCTTTATACCTGCAAAAACACGAGAGGTGAGTCCATTAGCCCAGCTCCAGGAGAAGGACTGCCACGCAGCATATGGGGTGAGATGCTCACTCCCTGCCCCAGTGCTTGCTGTTCACACGAGGGACCTGAGCCCTGTGCTGCGGCGGGGCTGAGGGTGCTGAGCAGCTACACATCCCGCTGGCTTTGTCTCGGCTGCGATATATGATGCAGATGGATGGCTGTGACTAATGCTCTTGACAAGGCATAAAGGAGGGACAATATGGAAATGTGAAAGAAAAAGTATAGTTGGACTCCGGGCACCGTGTGGAGAAAAGAGAGGCCGGCCATCGAGAACAACTCTACTGGCATCTTCCACTTAATCTAATGACAGTCTCACTCATAAGAGCATTATCACGGCGCCCAGTGGGGCCAGCTCGAGCAGCATGCTTTCCTTTCAGCTCCAAATGACAGTGTGAGGGCATTACCAATAAAGGAGAAAATTATAAAGTTCTAATCGCTAAATGCCGGCTCCAAAGCAAGCCAATCTGCGGCACTGCACAGAAGACAAAGAGCAAAAGGCGTGTTTTAAAAATGCCTTTGGTGGGTCAGTGCTCAGGAGGTGATGGAACCACCAAGGACCCCAGTCCCTGGGATTCTGAGGTGTCCAGCATTGCTCCCACGCATCAATTCTCATCCTGCACGCATAGATCTGCGGGAAAGCGAAATACTGGGCTCACCTGACTGCTTCATTTGGTTGGAGAAGAACCACCTGAAACAACACCACCACATGAATGAGTAAAGCTATCCACTTAAAAGACAGATTTGCCTTTTCCTTATTGCCCTAACAAGTAAGGGGAAAGTAGGAATAGTCATAAAAATATTCTCTCTGATTTAGTCGTGTTTTTTTCCACTTAGACAAAACCACACAAACTGAATGCTCCTCAGCCCCTGTGTACAGATGCTCCAAGGCCTGGATGCAGAGCTGGAGCTGCCTGCGGGACACCAAGGTCAGGTCCACGCGTTTACAAACAGCTGAAATGGACTTTAAGAAGTTGCTGGATCTTCAGTACACATCCAGCCCTGCTGAGGCTGAGCCGGTCCCTCATCTCAGACAGAGAAAACTGAGATAAGAGAGCCCTGCCTGAAGGGGAAGGCTCAGCATTAAGCAGAGCTACACCCACACCAGCTCTGTCCAAATCTGCGCAGACCACAGAGAGGACAACCACGTGTGCACGGCCCAGACACAACTTCAGCATTTTTCCAAGGAAAACAGAACCCAGAGGTCTCAGACCGCTGTACAGCAATGAAATAAATCTTCAGTCCCATAGGGCAGGGTGTCAGCCAGGTGCTGTTACAGACAGAACGCTGCAAAGAAGTCAGGCAAGGTGGAAGACAGAAAAATATGCTGAAACCACTGCAGATGCAGTAGCAGGTATTTCACATCCTTTCCCAGCTCTGGGCCCTCTGGTTTTTAGAGGAATTTCTAGCACTGAGGTTGACTAAGTGAGGCTGCATTTTTTGTTTTGGTTGCAATTTGTAAGCCACTATTTTTATCCATAAGTCCCCCAAAGCATCTGTTTCTCTCCAGCTATTTAAGACTTCCTTTTGTAAGACCTAGTTAGAGGTATATCATTATTTTTAAACGTTCCTCTTTGCAGCAGCACTTCCATTTTATCATCGTTGTATGTGTCATTAGCTGTGTGTTTGGACTGTGTAATTTGAAGATGAGGGGATAAAATCCTCGCAGGGGGTCTGAGAGGTTACCTCTCCTTGAGCAAATATTTTGGGATAATACCTACTATTTGGTACAAACTGGTGCATCTCCACAGTGCAGCCTTTTTAAAAGATCACTCTTTAAAGCCACCCAGAGATTGAAACTGTTTGGAAGCATCCGGAGAACAGGCAAAATCCCCAATAGAGAAGGAAAACACCCCACTTGCTCCTAGCCTGTAGTCAAGTCACAGCCATCTGGAAAAATCTGTGCTGATATGGTTCATCTCTCACTGAAAACACTGCATTCACAGAAGGTTCTGTTACTCCAGGAGAGTAAAAGATGGATATGTATCAAATCGTTCCGTGGATGGACAGTCGGACAGAGGACAACCTGTCTTAGAGTTACATGAGTCACAAGTACAGCAGATCCAACAGAGAAATAATTTTGGACCACTTTTTATTGCCCCATCACCAATGTCCCCAAGTGACAGACAAGTAAGAAAGTCCTTCTCCAATCTCATGCTGTGGCAGGCAAAACACACCCTCACATCACTTGACAGGCAAAGTACATGACTGCCTTCCCAGAGACCATAAGCCCCTGGCAGTGGGATTTTACCACAACACAGGGGAAGCAACAAGAGACCCAGAGTCCCAACTTCTGGGTCTAATCTGAGAGACAGAAGCATGCAGGATTGATGTGTACACAGCGCGTAGGGGAACAACAAAACAGTGTTGGATGCAAGGGACCTTTTCTACTACCCAACCTCTACTATGCAAACCCAGTTCACAGCTGCTTATTCAAAAAGCAGCTGCTGTGATGGTCCAACTCCAGCGTCCCAGGCTGTATGATGTACCCAAGGATGTGCAATGTTGTTTTCATTACCCAGCTGCCAACGGAAAGCTTCTCAAAAGAGCGTGGATGAGCGTCAACCTACGGCCAACCCTTTGGAAAGCCATCAGCACTCAGCAGACCCCAGCTAACAGGAAGCATGCAGAGTGCCGAGATCACAGCGGGCACGTGCAGCTCATCCAGGCTGCCCAGCCCTACCTGGAGCTGCCACTGCCTGCCACGTGCCCCCAGGGAGAACGTTTGCACACACCTACACATTCCTTATGCATTATCCCATGGGAGGTTCACTGCTTTGGCCACAGATTCGCTGAGCTCCAAGCAAAGCAGTCCTCCAGGAGGGAGTGCAAAGAAATAGCTTGACAGGCATCTCATTGGGTTTGGAAGTCAGATATAAACGATGTGAGACAGATGTCTCATTAAATGCAGGTGTTTATAACGCCTCAAAATTTCAAACAAGAAGCATTACAGCCCCAAACTGGACAACTGATTGTATACGTTATTCTAGGCACACAAAGCTATGGAAGACTCCAGTCTTATTTCCCTCCTGGCACAAAGCTGGGAGGTGCCCATATCAGGTACCAGGGAGTCAAACCTTCATCCCACTCAGGGCTGTTCTTCACTAAGTCCTTCTCCAAAGAATTAGACCTCAGTAATCTGATCTCCTGCATCTAACACATACTAAAACACAGCCATGTAGGCGTGCAGAACTGTCTCTTCTTGGCCATACTTTCAGAGTTATTCACGGACATTTCCTGCACCTTGAACTGAACCCAGAGAATCCAACTGAACCCTACCTTCATTTCCCAGTATTGTTAACCTCAACCATCCCGAACCGGGCTGCTCTTACTGTCATCATGCTGACTAACGAGCATTAATCACTGTGCTCTTCAAGCTTGTCTAAGAGCACAGAAAGGCACAGAAGCCTTTATTTTCAAATTTTAAACTGTTTCCCCCTTAGAGGCGCATTGGTTAGAACACCATTTTAACTTGAAAGCTGTTTAGAAAATAACCTGAGTCACACATCAGGGGCTTTCAGTGCTGCAAATTAAACTCGTGAGAGCAGAGCGCAGTGTTTTTTACAAGCAGGGAGTGGAGGCACAGCAAGATGGAATGGTTTTCAGAAGTTGTCACAGAGGAAGTGCACAACAGTGTCTGGAATTTATCTCACGTCTATTGGTTCCAATCCAAAATGTTTCAACCACAAGATCATCCTTCAGGCCCAGGACACACACAAAAAAATCTTTAACTCTCACATTGAGCCTATTTCTGCCTCGGCTGTGCCAGGACAGTTGGTTGGGAGCTGAAAATGGTCCAAGAGACTTTTCCAGATGCGGTACCTTAGTGCTCATAGTGTCCCCCCAGCAATCCTTCTCTCTGCCACCATGGAGGGGCAACAACGAAGCCATCAGAACTCATATTCTCTATGAAAGCTCAAAATAACTTGGAAAAGGATTATTTAACTGCAAACCCACAAGTTCTTGGAGAGGGTTGTAAGGAGAAAGAAAGGAGGACTTCTGCTATCCAAAACATCGCTTTTTAGTAGGAAGTGCTGCAACACCATTTCTCTCCAGCACAGAAGCAGGCAGAAAATGAAGTGAAACGTGTTGATCGTCATAGCAAGAGTGATGGTTGGGGAGGAAAGGAAGGAAGGAGGGGTAAAAAGTGTGTGTCTGCATGCTCGATAGCAAAGCAAGGAGTGTTGGAGCAAAGCAGATGCGTACCTGCAAGTTGCCAGTCCTATTTAGCAAAGAAGGAAAGAACCCCCATGGCCACTTGTCCACATCCTCTGTGGCCCGAGCCTAGAGAAAGGACAGGTGAAACCAAGGAGGTCACAGCCTGGCTCACATCATACTGCCACTTAGTTGGGAAAAAGAAAGACTTTGCGCCTTTCACTTTCAAACAACTCAACTCAAAGAGAAACTGTTCCAGCACTTCAGCTTTTTGGCCACACGTGGCCTTAGAACAAAGCACAGCAAACATTTTATCTCATCTCCATTTTGCAAATCTAGGTCACCGCAATCCGTGGCTGTGCTGCTAGTGATACCTCCACGACTTGCCACAGCGCCCAGCTCTGGCTTGAAATCAGCACCAACTCGAGCAATACGGAAAGGCAGGCAGCCTCTAATTAGTAAATGGAGGGGGCACAGCTGTCCGTGCTTCTTATAGCCTGGGCCCTGCTGAGGCACTGAAGGAGGTGATTGCCCGTGTCTAGAGATGGGTCGCTAAGGGAGAAAAACCTCTGGTCCACGAGCAAAAACAAAGAAAATTCACCTTGTCGGCTGCTGGACACAACCAAAAGGAGAACACACTGTCTGTGAGCACCATGTATTCCAATGGGAGTACAGAACTTGCCTTGGGTTAGAGGGAACAGGGATGGAGCAGAGAAAGCACTGCACGTGTTGCTGTCAAACCTTCCGGAGATAAAGAGATGCCTCTCTGAGTCACTTACATCTCCGAGACCAGAGCAGTTGTAGTCAAAATGCGTAGTCCCAAACTAGCCCTCACAGTTCAAATAATGCCATATCTTCCTTTTCCTTGCTTTTGTGTAATTGCTCCTTAAAAAGCCCTGAAGATATACGTGTAGAAGATGGTTCGTTTGTCACAGCAATGTTTATTGTTGCAGATCAGAGACAGAAGTGCTTCAGACCTGCTTTGGATTAGGAAGAGACAGGAGAAATAAAAAGAGCATCTGACACCAAAATAAAACTATTTTGGTCACTGCCATCTCCCTTATTCTAAATGAAGCAATTGTGGGCTACGTTTGCTTTGCATTCATAATTAGCAGACAGAACAGATGGCAAAGGCGTCACTTAAAGCCACACGTCCGACAAAATAACCCAGGCTGCCAGTGCCATTTTTCTCTAGGAACAAGGAATACTTTCCCCTCTTCTTCCCATTGAAACTCATCCCAAAGAAATGAGGCCAGAAAACGTTTACATCAAGTAGGGGATTCACCACAGAAAGGAACCCATTGTGTTTTGGAGTGTGTTGATTACTGGCTGAGAGCGGAAGAAAAGGGCAATAGCAAATGGACTGCTAAGAGTACAAAAAATAGGAATGGAAACTAGCAATACATTGCCAGCAATGCAACGAGGGGCTCAAATAAGCATATACTCACTCCTCCCTTTAGTCTTGTGGTTCAGGCATAGACTGGAACTCAGGACATCTGTGCCTCATTTAGAAGACAGCTGAATGGGAGAATCGCTATCAGTGAAGGCATCTGTTGTCCCACGCCCATACCTGATCCCTTCTGTATTAAATACTCTTATCCTCTCAATACCTATCTCAGCTTAAGGGTACTGGAAAACTCATTGACAAACAGGAGAAGCAAGGCTTAATGCATTACCCGTAGCATACGCACAGCTCCTAACCTCAGCCAGGTGAGCCTCTTTCACTAGAAAGCTGGAGCAAGGCCAAGCAACGTGAAATGCATGTGTGGCACTCCCATCCTATTTCCTCTGCCACAAGCACAGACAAGGACTGAGATATTCCAAAACCACATACTACTTGCTGAAAGCATTTTAAAGCTGGTTTTTGGTCCACTGGATAGTGCAGTGCTGTGCTTGGCTTGTGACACCCAGAACATCGGTGTGTGAACATCTCAGAGGAACAGCATCCCTGGGGAATCTCTCCTGACAGCTCATCTTGTGTGACAAAGACCCTTTGTTAAGCTCCGAACCTCCTACAAAGCTCCAGCAATTTAATCACGGTGAGTATCCTTGGTTGTTGGAAAGAAAAAGAGAGACTGATACAGTTTCATTCCTTTTAGAGTCTCCTGAGGTCCTCCAGCACTGCTGCTGATGGGCTACAAGAGGATTGTGACATGCCATTCCCCAAGCACTATGGATAAGCTGTTCCCAGCGTGCATAAGTGAGCAGTACCAGAACACAGACTGATGGGCAATATAAAAGTGATCCCGAGCTTTGACTCTCATATTGCAGATGTGCTTGTAACTGTGAGTCCATCGCAGCCACAGCCTTCCTTGCACAGACACTGCAAATGTGCTAATAATTGTGGGTCTCAACAGCCACTGCAGAACTCTCCTCTCTCTGATGCTGTAAATGTGCTAATAATAATAATGAGCCTCAGTAGTACTACAGCCTGCTCGGCTGATGCCCTGCAAAAAAACAATGCCTAGAGAAAAAATCTCCAGCAAAGCACAGATCTCCAGACTTGGGGAAAAAGTACTGAGAATAAGGGTAGACCTAGGGAAAAAGTAGGCATTTTTAGGAAAGAGCATAGACCTAGAGAAAGAGGAGATATCTCTACAGCAGAGCTAAGTCCCTAAGAAAGCACGGAGACCAAGGGCAGAGCTCAGCAGGATCACAGAAACAGAAAGGCTGGACAACACCAGTAAGATCCCCAAGTCCAACCCCAACCCATCCCCACCATGCCCACAGACTGCAACCCTCAGTGCCACACCTCCACGTTCCTTGAACACCCCCATGGACGGTGACCCCGCCACTTCCCTGGGCAGCCAATACATTACCACTGCATCTCTAAGAATAAATTGCTCCTCATATCCAACCTGAAGGCTTCTGTCACCACTGCTCTCTGTGGCCAACCACCCCCCCCCCCCCCCAAAAAAGGCAACCCTCCCATGCAACGCCCAGCCTGACCAAGCCCCACCTATCTCCCAGGCAGCTCCACTTAGGACCATGCAGTATCTTCTTCCTTCACCTTCTGATTCTGCCACTTATCTCCCTTCCTTCCCTTCACCCTAAAAATAACCCATTATTCACACAATCCACCAACAGAGCGATCCCACTGAAGTCAAGGGTAGGCTATGAGACTTCTGAAAAATCAGTACACTTCTAATTTAGGCAAAACAAATTCAGCAGCTTAACAGGTGTCAAAATATTCCTCCACAGGGCTTAATAAAAGCAAAAAGCACTTGGACCCAGAATTCGACAGCAGAACAAACCTTGTATACTTATTATATAAGCATGCACACAGGTTATCCATCAGTTCACAAGCTATATTATCATCCTATCTATGCTACACGGTAGGCAGATAGGCATTCGATATTTCATCTCTGATAGAACTTCAAGACATCAATTAGATGCGTTACATCTTCGCGTAAGTAGAGAAGCAGGGAGGGGTGAATCCCAGTGCAAAAGGGGGAATTCCAAATCTCCACAGGAAAAGCCCTTAACAAATGGGTCAAGTCACCTTTATGTCCATCTCAGCCTTAAGCATCTGTTGTTGTATGGTGTCCTGCCATTTCTTCATCGTGGGAACATTACCCGGTATGCTTAACACAGCATTAATTTTTGCCAATTGGCAAGATTCTCCCAAGTGCCATAAAGTGTGCGACCACCTCATTCCTGCTGTCCAATCATAACTTCAAGGGAGTGAAATCACCAGCCCCACCACCAATATACCTTTCACCAATGCTCAATGCCATCTGCTTTATTTTCCTTCATTTATTCAATTAAACCTATGGATACCCGAGGCCCTATATTAATGCTATGTATTTATGGCACTCTGAATAATTTCTGCAGCACTACTTAGGTTTCTCCTGTGGTCCAGGTCAGGTAGGTTGCATGTTTCCCAGGTATGATTTTCACACAACTTCCTTCTCAGCAAGGCCGAGATACCTTCTGAAGGCCTCAGCATTTCTCATAGCCTCTTGAAACTCAAGCTATTGCACTGATTTTTGTATTTCTGAGCAGGCCAGAAAGCCTCAGAACTGTGTATTACCAATCATTTGACAACAAGACCGTTGGTATTATTTGGGGCTTGCGAAACACAGATAAAGAAGTGCCCTGGCCCCAGCATTAAGACATACTTTCTGGTACCAACTTTAAGGTTCCTTTGGCTTTCTGTCCTCTCATTACAATAAATTATTGCCCAAATTTCTCAGGAGGGCAAAACTCAAATCCATTTAGATGCACCCATGCAGTAATACATAAAATAATAATTAATAGGTTACTCAGATAAAGGCTTTCCATCTTAGGGCAGAGGCAAGTATTAGTTAATTAATCATCAAGTTGGCATTAACTTATCTTTTGGCACCTACAACAAAACGTAAATCTAAAATGAGCAGTGGGGGGCGAACGAAGAAATAGGAAGCCAACAATAGTTCTGGAAATGGATGACAAAATCCAAATGTTCTGCCTCACTGCTGCTAAATTAAGCACAGCGTTATCAGTGCAAAGATTAAAAAAGGAGAGATTTTCCTCTGAACCTTAAGTCACACGTCTTAGTTGCACAGGATATGACAGCAACAGTAAAGACAAGCGAATTTACTCACCCTGAGAATGAATGGAAATAAAAAAGGATCTGCTCAGGTCTTGATTTCCCCAAATGCAGTCCTACAGAACAGAAGACAAAAGGAGAACATCAGTTTGCTGCATTTAGCAATCGAAGAAGTGATCCCTGCACACCTTCCCTTTCAGACAGCCACTCTTGCTTTGCTCTGCCTTCACTCTTCTTCCCCTGGAGGGCACCGCACAGGGGATTATGGCCAACCTGCCCTTTTTATCTCCTGCTAAGTGGAAAGGGCTCTAGCAAGATCCCGGCTTTAGCTGAATATTGTTCTGGGAATTATTTTGGTGCAAAAAGGATGAGAAAATATTTTTTCTCACCTACCATCAGAGGCTCTCAGCTGTTGAACAAAGATGAAAGAACTTCACATGGAATCGACTTTTCTCCAATTGATTTTGTTTAGCTTCCTTTGCAGTAAAACTCACTTTTTCAGAGAGGCCCGTTCCAGAAGCACGGGCACTACGTTCAATGTATGCGTCCGCCTGAGTATTATGGGATGCACAGCTCTCCCATGATTGCTCTACCACTGACTCGTTCTCGGTAACATCACTTACTCAACCTACGTATCTCACCATGTGTTTCTCAGATAAACCTGATGATATCACCCCCTCAGAAGAAAAAACGGTGAGAACAATTAGTGCTTTGTAAAATACTGCTAGAAAGATAACTGTTCCATCTGGCCGTCTTACCCCAAATCCAGATGAGAACCAGCAAGGGAAATGATGATACACATTTCACTCAGGAACTACAAATAATAAACATTCCATTCAGATTCAAGTCAAAGGTTTCGCAACCACCTGTTGGTGTTTATTTGATCAAAGTAACTGTACTCCTTCCTGCCCAGGCACCAGCAAATCTCTGCCTGTTAACAGAGCCAGCAGGTTGGATGTGCTCTTTGCTCCTCCCGAAAGCCATTTTAATTAGCAAATGAACTGTGAATACGGGACGGGTAGAAAGACAGCCTTAAAGTATCCTTTCTCCTGCCTTTCATTTCAGAGATCTGAAACTACAGTGAATCCCCCCAAGAGTCCCACCAGCATCCACGATTCTCTAGAGCCCAGAAGTCCAGTGCCGCCAGCGAGCACGAAGGCATCTGATGCAGAGCAGCTCTCCTACCTGAGGAAATGGTATGCTGCAAACCAGCTTCAATAAGCAAAAGATCATATTTTATTCTTAGAATAAATTATTCTGATCAGCAGGGCTACTTAGGCATCGCACTGCTTCTCAGAGCCCCTACAACCCATCCACATGAAAATCTGTTCCTTTGGTAGATCCACATACCACTCTTAATAAACGTCTTCCTTCCGCTTCCCTTTTGATCATAGAATCATAGAATGGCGTGGGTTGCAAAGGCCCAGAGTGCTCATCCAGTTCCAACCCCCTGCTGTGTGCAGGGTCGCCAACCAGCAGACCAGGCTGCCCAGAGCCACATCCAGCCTGGCCTTGAATGCCTCCAGGGATGGGGCATCCACAACCTCCTTTTGATACCAGCACGATCTCAAACCCAGCAATTAGGCACGTGGTGATCTAATGCACAATTCCCTCCCAAATCTCGGCCTTAGCTGCACAATCAGCCCAGAGGCTGTGCTGCTTTACCCCAAATTCTCCAGCCACAGCAACTCACAAACCCACAGTAAAGAGAAAGATGCCGAAAGAAAGAGAGGATGCAGCTTTAGGTGTTTGGTTGTTGGGTTTGCTTTTTTTTTCCACTGAATCTTGCATTCATTAATTTCATTTCAAGAATGAAGTCAGATTCTTTTTTTTATGTGGCTGGTTATTTGACGAGTGAAGCATTAGATTTGTGAGTTGTTCTGCAAGCCAAAACATGCTCCCTCTCATTCATAACACTGAGCTGCTCTGCGTTAAACAGCCGATTATCATGAATGAAGTGGGTGTAACTTCCTTGAAATCCTCCAAAGACCTGTCAAAGCAGAGCTACTGCAGCTCAGTTTTCCCCTTGAAGCGCACAGATCATTGGTTTAATTGTTCCACGCTGATCTTGAAACACGCTTTCTTGGTTCAAAGCATAAGGCAGTATCACTTTTTGAAGAGGAAAGGGGAAGGGTGGAGAACGGTGCCTCAGGATAAGAGAGAAAAGTGGGTCTATGTCTCAACCATCAAATTTAGGTTTTCATTTGGAATCTAAATTGAGCTTCATCCATTTAAAAGTGTGTCAGACAAAACCTTACAAATCAAAGCTCTGGCCTGCTTTGCATGGATAATCAAGAGCCTCTGGCTCTTTTTGTAAGAGGAAATGTTTAACCCTGAAGAGAAGAGGACTGATCTGATGGTTGAAGTGCTGGCCAGCCACTTAGAAAACACGAATTCGAATCAGGGTCTGCAATTCTCCACCCCACGTCCAACCTTTTGGTGCTGGCCCAATGTTATCTTATATTTATGAACTTGACAGGCCCGTGTGCCTACAGACAGAAAGGTCGCACGTATACAAACGAATAAATATATTATCATTTTCCTCTATTAACTTGTTTAACTCAAAGATCTTCCCAAGGATAGCCATGGTCCTTAACGAAAAGACCCGCAGCATCTTGGCTGCTCATCTTATCACCCTTCAGGACACCAACAGACAGCTCTTGGCCGATAGTAGTGATCACACCATTGACTTGGGTGGATAGACTCAATATCTGACCCCTCACCTAACATTTCCAAAGGCTGGCAAGCAAGAGATGACCACAGAAAACTCAGTAAAGAAAAACATGAGTACCAGCACACCTTGTAAGGGTCAGTCTCAGGAAATAAAGGGAAAGCGGCGCCAGTGAAAAAGTACATTTTCTAGATTTCAGCTCAGATTTTGTGCTAAATTTAATTATCTCACCCACATCCACAACAACAACAAATCCTGACAGCAGCTTTACAACAACTGCTTTGACACAGCTCTTAACAACGACAGCACTAACAAAGGATGATAGAATGGTTTGGGTTGGAAGGGACCTTTAAGATCATTCAGTTCCAACCCCACTGCTATAGGCAGGGACACCTCCCTCTAGACCAAGTTGCTCACAGCCCCATCCAGCCTGGCCTAGAATGGCACCTGGATGGTGCTTTGGGGAACAAAAAAATAAAGGGGAGGGGGTGAGATTAAAAAACCTAGAGATGATTTTGGAGATCTCAGTAACGTGCTTCAAACAGCCCTGGAGACAGCACCGCCTCCCACCCACTCCCGGTTCCTCCATCCCATGCCCTCACTGCAAGGGCATCCATCCGGGACCATCCACCTCTACCTGAAGCCCACCCTTCCCAAACCACCCATGGTGGGGCAGGTCCTCTCCCAGCTCCATCCTGTAAGAACCCAAACCACTTCCATGCTTATCAGCAAAAACGCAATCACATCATCACGTCCCGAGGTTTCTATTCTGCTCCCATTACAGCAAGCGAGAATTTTGACACTGGTTTAAGCAGCAGTGAAAGCTGGCTGATGTACAAGCAGGTCTGACAGGTTGCATTTTTGCTCCCATTACTATGATGGGCACGAGGGTTCGCTGCCATTTTCTTTAGCTTGCATTCGGTCCTGGATTTCAACTGCATCTGTGGTTGCATTGCTGCGAAATGTATCACTGCTTATGACTCACGTTGCAAAGGACACATTTGTAAACTGACCCACCATTGACAAAATCCTCTCTTTCTTCATTTGTAGGAGGCGAGATGAGGCATAGGTTCCTTGTCTGATTCATTTCCTGAGGAAATTTTTACTCCCTGCATCTTTTTCAGTCCTCATTCAGTCAGAGAGTAGTGAAGTGATTAATACAAAATCCATGCCTGACACAGACTGGAAGAAAGATGCAAATTCTTTTAAAACCAGCTCTTAATTAATCGCTTAGAAAAACAACCCGCTGCCAAAAAATGCGTGGGGTTATTTTTTGGCTTTTTTTTCCACCCCCCCCCTCCAGTTGAGAAAGCCTTTTCAGTTGAAAAGCTAATGACAAGCAACGGCACAACAGCAAAACGCACCAAGGACAAATCCAGCACCCTTTGAAATCAACCCCTCGGAAGGAAGAATTAGCAACCTGGACAGAGCTGCAGGCAACTCCAGCCCTCCTGCATCTGCTGCTCGATCACACTCACTCACAGCCAGCTCTGGTCCTTCCTCACCACACTGCAGAAATCCTAGGAGAGATGCAGATCTAACACCTCAGACAAACACAGACAATGACCAGAAAATTAAAACTGCCAGGAATAAAAGATAACACAAAAAAAGCCCTGAGGAAACTGCAGTAAGTTTCTTGACCATTTTTATCTACCTGATTATTCATATCAAGACAGTACTAACCAAGTCCAGATCGGGATGGGGATGTAAGCAGTCCCTGGGGTTGCAAGGCTGCTCAGAACTTGGCACTCGAGATCAGGCTCATTTCTCCATGTATGAGGGTGGTAAACGTTACCCTGCAGAATTAGGGGGAAAAATGAGCCCGTCCCTTCCCTTCATTTCTTCTCCCTCTCTCCCTCTTTCTCTCCACATTCTTCTCCTCTTGTCTTTCTCCCTGCGAGCACTGAATGATGGGATTTTTGACATCAGAGGAAAGTCATCCCTTCTCCACTCCCCCAGCTCCCCTCTGCTTCCTCCTTATGCACGTCCGTCCGCCTGCATGCTATATCCCTGCTCAAAGAACGGGATCAGCTGATCCGACCACAGCTCCATCTCACTAAGCATCCTAAATCCTGCCCACAGCGACCAGACTGACTGGTTCATTCACCCTGGCAGCCTGCGACCAGCAAGCCTTTAAAGCACATTTTGTAACTGCTACATAGCTGGCACCAACTATAGCAAAGTCATTGTTTAGTCAAGGTAAAGTGACCTCTATTTACTGAGCTCAGCTGCCCATGGGGAATAACTGGATTTGAGATAAGTGAAAATTTGCTGGGAAAGTTTCACTTTGGCTGGGCTGATGCTTACTACAATAAGCTAAATGTTTGGTCAGTTCATGCCCTTTCTCCTGCAGTTTCTTCAGCCCTTTGATTTATTATCTGTGACTAGACAGCAAATGACCCCGTCCAATTTCAGCGAGCCTGTGGTAAGCCAAACACAGAAGAGAGATTTGTTTCACCGAGTGTATTTTCTGATCCCAAATAAATACCCTGTTGATTACCCTAAGCTGCCAGGCACCTGCCATAAGTTGTTTATTCGTGCATTAAAGAAGAGCATTAACCCAATCTGGCCATTCCCTCCACGCAGCCTCCCACGTCTCCCTGCCATGACGGCCAGCAGCGGTGCAGCAGCGCACGCTGACTCCAGCTGTGCAGCAGGGCTGGGGAGCCCAGCACCACCCCAGGAACCGCGTCCGCAGTGACTCAGGCGTGACTCAGTCATGGCGCTGCTTCGGCTTCCTCCTTACTCCGGGGGGTGGAGGTAGGAATTTCCTGCTGGCCCCGTCCTTGTAAATCATCACGTCCTGTTGCAGCGGTGCTGCCGGGCGGGTCAGCAAGTGGGAGAGCAGGAGCTGCCTGGTCACCTGCATGGGAGAAGGAGGGATGGGGCACACTGCTTGCTTGGGCGCACGCCGAGATGATGCTCAGGGACAGCACAGCAGGTCCCTGGGTCCCCCAGCCCCACATTCAACCTGCAGCACAGCCCTGACCCCTTCGCAGTGTGACTGAACCAGCACGCAGTGCATCCAGCAGCACAAGAACCCAATCTCTCTCCTACAAAATCATGAATCACTCCGATACAAGCCAGCTGATTTCTCATTAGGGTCCTTTCCAAACTGTTCCGTGATTCTGTGAAGACAACATCAGAAATGAGAAGAGCATCCAGTCCTACATGTCTGCATGGCGTCCCCTGCACCTGTGAATTTGAAGATGAAAAAGAAGACATTTGATGGAGGCTCTGGGACAACTCCACCAACTCAACGGCACCCCGTGAAAATCTTCCCAGTTGTCCTACAGAAAAGCTGAATTTAATTACAGTTGTGGCTAGAGGGACTTCCCCATTGCAAAAGAACCCAAAAACATGAACAAGTTGTGCCACGGTCACCTGGAGAAAATTCAAAGTATAACTAAGAGAAAATGGGTGACATGTAATTGGAGAGGGAAACATATCAGCTTTGTGAAGGCCACCTTCCAGAACAGACCCAACCTGTTCACTGATGAAAATCCATTGTTGGAGGAAGAAACTGAAGGAATGAAAGGAAAAGAAGGATGCTGGCAGAGATACTGAGCAGAACTCCTGGTCATACTCCAGGGATGGTGAGAAAAGACCACATTTAGCTTGCATCAGATACACGCAGCACATACAAACTAAGTATGCCACGGGAGCCCTTCCTTCCAACTGCGCGCACAGAATTAGACTGACAGAGAGGGCTCACCTTGATGCTCACCTTGATGCTGGATGGTGCTTAATTACTTCACATACAGTAATTGCTTAGTACCACACAAAAAATCCAGTACAATAATATTAATAACACCTACCTGTAAGGAACCAATGAAAAACACTTTCTGGGGTCAGACCAGGGCTATCACAACAGGATTATAGCCCTTCAACCATCCTGCTATGGTTATATGACTTGTCACCAAGTGTGGGCACGGTGGGATTTTTCAGCTTCTCTCTGTATTTTCAACTGTGTACCTTCACATCAGTTTAATTTCATCCCTTCTGCTTTAGCTACAGCAGGGAAAGATAGAGCAGTGTTCATCCAATGAAGGAACTAAGACACATGCTTGCAGGGAAGTCGTGGCTTGAGACTAGGACTATTAAATGCATTTTATACTTCTGACATTGAAGGCGGAGTTTGGGTACAGTCAGAAGATGACAGAATAAACTTGAATGAATTTTGACACATTCCTTAAAAACTAGGGGTTCTGAGAGATCGAATGCTTCCATTCTGACCTTCCCATCTTATCAGGAAGATGACAGATCTTGGAGCATCTTATGGAGTATATCATATCTGGGCATCAAAGACATTAAAAAAAAAACTCCACAAGGGCTCTTACGCCTGCAGATAGTATAACCAGATACAGCGACAAGGAAACTGAAACTAAGTAGATTCTGACCAAAAATAAGAGGCTCGTTTTGAACAGCCAAAGGCAATTAACCCCTGGAGGTGCTCCTGAAGGACGGTGGGTGGTTTTCCATCACTCAATGTTTTAAAATCAAGGATAGATGTTTTTTATCTGGACAGATGCAGCTCAGACAGGGAAGTCTTATGGCCAGCCCTATGCAGAAGGTCAGAGCAGACTCTGACGAGGATCCTGGCTGCCTCCATAACCTGCCCAGCCGTTCACCTACTGACTCCCCAGTGCTGTTCCTGCAGCACATAGCCTTGTTGTTCAGTCAGTCTGTTTCCCCACGGATGACCAGACCTGACCCTGCTGAGATAACAAAAAGCCAAAGGGTTCAGAAGTGAGGAAAACAGGAAATCCAAACAGTGAAAATCTCAGCAATAACGTTTCCTAACAAAGACCTTCAGATCTCACTCTCAGCCAGCAGCTGCCTTCATGACGTCCAAAAAGGACGACGTTTAGTGTGATGAAGACTATCTTTCTGCCATTTATTTTTACCCTGTTTATTTTTCTACACTACGACATTTTCCTCGTCAAAATCTTGGTCACAAACGAGGCTGCTAATCCAGATCTAAGAAAACATACACAAATCCATGTACTATATATGCTGCAAACCCGTGGGCCCACAGGATGCAGTTCATGTATAAAACTAAACCAATACCTGCGACCACCTCAACTTCCCTTTGGGCTACAAAATCAGCTGGAATGCTGCAGTGCTTTTGTATTTGTGAAGAACTGCAAAGAGACACGCTGTTACTTAATCTATTGTGCCACAAGGCCTAAGACTGCAAAGCAACTCAAAACATTACCCCGTTATCCCATGGGGAAGCAAAAGCAAGTACTGAAGAGAGAGGAAAGTTTAACCTGAAGGAAAAAAAAAAAAAAAATCGTGCTTATTTGCTTTACTGCTTTTGTATTTTAAGCCTTCTCCAAATTTCCTGACCTAGCACCGCATGCATCCAAACTGCCCGTGTGGCTTTGACATCCACTTGATCTCTGTAGGCTGAACCTGGAGGTGCTGTAAATTGCTGTCGCACCTACACCGCTGGGTCATAAGACCTCGTCCCAGGTCTTAGCAGTGAGTGCTAAGACAACTGAAGGTGGATGAAGCAGTACCTTCAGTTTTAAGGTTTGGAAGTCGCCTTGCACTCAAATTTTAAATTTCATCAACTTTTTAGGTGAAATTCGACGTTTCTCCCCAGCAGTACAGGCAGGGCACGTGTGTGCCATTACACTGCCATCTAGTGATGCGAGTTCGCAAGGCAAAAGAGCTGGCAAAAGATGGCTGACCAACAGCAAGTACCAGAGCCCAACGTGTGAAGGAAGGGCCAGAATTAAGTGAAATTAAATCATACTAAGAGAATTGCAAAAGGCCCAGCCAGAGGTGGCCCTCAAACACGTACAAGAGAGACAGACATTACGGTGCACAGGACAACGAAATGCATGCAAGGCTTGGGGTTGCAAAGAAGCTCGTCCATTATCCAGCTGCTACCCATTGCAGGGCACGTTCAGAAAAGACAACTACAAGTCTCAAAATCCAGCTTCTCAGCTGGGCTTGCTCTGCCAAGCTCACGTTCTGCCAAGCTTATGTTCAAGCAAAGACTCCAGAGAAGTTTTTCACAAGAACAACCCTCTTTCACGCTCTTTGGTCATCTTTCTTCCGGCTTTACTAGATATGTTCTCATAGATATATTCTCAGAATAACACCCTCTCGACCTTCACTCAGTTGTTTCAGGGTATCTGGGCCAAATTTCTTCTCTCTGTAATCGATTTCAGTGGTTTCCACCACGGACCATTCTGACAGTCTCTATCCTCAGCCATTACTATGGTCAATCAGCATCCAAAAGGGATTTAGTACGCAGCACACTGCACCGTTTATAGAGATCCTCCTTACAATCCCCCTGCTCAAGGTCTGGACGGCAAAGCTAAGGCTTAACACATGAACCTGACGTGAACTGACCTTTATGAGTCAAAATCCCAATCCCAACGTTTTACTCATCTTGAGGATATTTGTCCTCAGTGCTATGTGTGTCAGAGGGCGTGAAAGTGAGAGTGCCTTGAGGTTAACGATTGTTCATGCTCATAGTGGATGAATCATATGATAACACCACAGCAACATCCTGTATAATTGTTGGGAGCCTCTATTTCTGGCAGCGTGTCCCTAGGCTGTCTCATGGGTAAACGTTATTTGTGCTTTACTGTATAAAACCGAAAGCAAACAAAATTATACAACGGGACACTCTTCTGCAGGCACTTGCCCAAATCACAAGTGCCTAATTGAGCCTCCAGTTACCCGCTTCAATGATAAATTGCGTGATGAAGTTAATAAGGCTGAGATGGATATCTCTTTTCTTCATCTGATTAGTGTGTGAGCAACTCTCCGCATGTGAGTAACAATATTTGTGTTTCCTTAGCCACAATTGAACTCAGTGGGACTATCACATACATAAAGATCTGGGACATTGCTTGTGAGGCAGTGGGTGCTGAGGGAACAAGCATTGCAGGTCAGAAGATTTATGTTTTCCTTCTGGATGACTGTAAGCAAGTCACTCCCCCCTGTTCTCTTTCCCTTTTCTCTATTCAGATCTACAGTCCACAGATTCTGCTGCTCTTTGAGCAACGGGGCTGCACCAAGAGCATACCCAGCTCACTTCGCCCACTTAAACACACATATATACCCGTGGAAAGCAAAACGTAACACAGCAAGGCAGTGCCAGGGCATCACAGCAAGGCGCGGACGTAACGCAGACTCCTTGGGATGCAGTAAAAGCACCAACTGCCCTTGGCACAAAAAGCACCAGTCTGCCTTGGATCCCCAATTCTGGGGTTCCAAACATGCACTGCCACGCCATAACCAGTGTGCCTGCCCACGGCCATGGCACCACGGTGCACAGATAACACACTTGGCTCCTCTAGGGTGCACGCAGGGCTGCTATCATGCTTCCCTCCATTGGGAAACACAGCGGATGCTCTTGTGACACTCACACTTAGGGCAGAGGACAGTTCTTCTTAGCACTCATGAGGTGATGGCAGGGTTTTGGCCACTGCCTTGTGACTCCAGTTCCGAAGCACAAGAAAACAACATGCTGGCAAACACAGTTAACATTTCACCCCTCATCACTGAAGCTTCAGGTGGAGTGCCACGGGAAAAGCAGGGCGAATGGCACAGCCGCTTTATTTTTTTGCATGGAACGGAACCAGGAAAAACCTTTCAATGATATAAAACTGCAACATTCAAAAACTTCAGAACAAACTTTTAAATTCTCATTACGGTTTTGGTTTTGACACTTCCTGCCTTCACTATTGCATTTTCATATCTGAAAGAAAAATCACAGGATTTTTTTCAATCCTTCTATACTGAAGATATACCCTAAGAATAGAAAATATTACAAGAAATGATAAATTCTGTTCAAATGTGCATGGTTTTGGTTTTGTTTTTTTTTCCTAAGGGAAGAGAGGCAGGGGAAAAATCTTCCTCCAGAGAATTTCAAAGCATGGGTCTGTGTCTCAAAACTGCTAAATTGAAATCCTTCTGCCTTCTGTTTAGCTCTGATAATAACGTACTTCTCAAATGCCACCCAAGTTCACTCAAAGATCATCACTATTATTTTCCCGTTTTCACTGGAAACGCTTGCTTGAAGCGCTACCCACCACCTGCCATACAAATGGATGGGACAGCCACGTTAATACGATTTTTAGAACCATTTAGGGGGTCAGCCACACATCTCCCATAAAAATAAAAGCACGCTCGCTGGCTTTAAATTCTCATGAGGTTAACTTTAAGAAAGTCTTTAATTTCATGTTAAAGTAGAAGCGGGACAACGTTAGAGCGCGGGGCCCGAAAGCTTCCCACTGCAGTGGGAGCAGATGAGCGTTTCCACACGTGCAGCCCCGAAAGGAGCTGCTCTGCCTTCCGAAAAGACTGAATTATTCAGTTCTGAGACAAAAATAAATCCACCAGAATCAAACAAACGAGCAGATCGGCAGCAGAAAGCGGAACCGCTCCACCAGGCCGTGTTTGCTATTTTGGCTTCCAACCTCGGGGTCGTTGGCTCACGTCTCGTTGCGTCCACATCCCCACTGATCCCACACCGGCCCCCAGCCTGGGCCTAACCCTCTGCCTCCCCAGGCTCCAACAAACCACTCGCTCCCTGATACAAAATAAGGGGGGGGGGGGGGGGGGGAAATAAAATAAAATCCCGTCAAATTAAAAAATATATATCTTCATGGCTGCCTCCTCATTTCCTGGCTGAAGCCGGGACCGGAAATAGCTCAATTTCCTGAGAAAGCCGCTCCCGGGGGAGCCCAGGCCTGCCTGCAGCCGGCAGCGAGGGCCGGGAGGCTCCGCTCAAATTCGAGCTGGAAAAGCAGCGCTGCCTTTTTAGTGAGGGGCACCCAGGAACACGATGCGATGGGGGAGGGAGGGGTGCGAGCAACAAATTAGGATAGGAATAAAGAACACGTGTTTGTGGCCGGGGGAAGCGTTACCAACCAGCCATAGCACGCATTCAGCGATGAATTCTGTGATCCTATGACTTCGCAACCCCTAATGCCCCCCACATTTTAAAGGAGAACGTCCCTAAGCCGTACGCTGCACGCTGGGTATCTGTTTGGTCCTGATTATCCCGAATGGCAATTCTTTTCCCTCATAGAAATGCAATTTATTAAGACGACGTGAAGGTTGGTTTCAGCAGAGTGCTGAGAGATTTAATAGTCCAGAGAGACGGAGAGGGGGGGAAGATGGATGAACATGGACTACTTCTGAGAAACCCTGCAAATAGGTGGAGCAATTCACAATCCAATAAGCCCTACGGGGAAAGCCTTATCTTTCCTTCCCGCTCTGGAAATCCATTCTTCTGTGCCTTTTCATGGCCAGACAAGTCTCTAGTTATCCAAAGAGATGAAAAGTCCAAAGGAGCCCATATCCCTTTCAAGCAGTCACATTAGATTGTCCTTGCAATGGAGAAGCTGAATTGTATGTCAGATTTTTTTACCACATTGTCTTTGTAGTGCCTATAGGAAAAGAACACTCACGGCTACAGAGAGGTGGCTTGGGTCACATTCATCTTTCAAGTGTGACCATCTAAAAGTTGGATTTCGGTTCTCATCTAATTGTTTGGGTGCTTTCTGTCACAAATGAAGAGGTATAACCAACCCTAGAGAAGAGGGGAAAGACCAACACTATCCACCGCCTCTCAATGGCAGCGGCTTGGTCTCGACATCTGCAACTTAGGTGACTAAACTTACTCAAGAGAAACCTCATTCATACAATTTAAGGGAAAATAATAACACACCATAATATACTGGGCCTAGCTCCCACTGAAATTAAACAATAACCTCAAAAAGTGGCCATCAGCGACTTCAGGTCACACAGCCCATGTGCAGCTGTGAACCATGGAGACCCGAGAGCTGGAGCACAAGGAAGCAGGCTTAGACCTGACCTCTGCAACGCCCTACAGAGAGGATGTTGGTGGACAAACCTGTGCTGAGTTTAATCGTTGAAAATATCACCTCAACCTGACCGATAAATAACCCGATCCATCTACTGAGCCTTCACAATTTTTACCCACAAAACATCTTTGCTTTGGTAATTATCAACCACCCTTATGCAGAAAGGTTCCTCCAATTTTTAGAACTGCTTAATCCTTTGAGAGACAGATGAATTTTAATGATTTAGATTATTAACCTAAAGGTTGATCCAGACTGGGAGGAACAGAATAATTTGTTTAATCATTATTATTATTTATAATTATTTAACATAGGGGAGAAAAATATCACCTTAAATGTCATGGTGAAGCTTTTTAATTGCCTCAGATGAAATTCAGAATAATCACTGCTCTGTAAATGTATACAGATCTAATTTTACATACCTTAAGATGCTGGATATCTATCTGAAAGATGCAAAGAATGTATATTCATTACTGCATAGGCAGTTACAAAGACAGAAAATACTGGACAGCCATTTATTGAAAATGAATTAGTCTCCCAATTCGTAACTGTTCTGTAACTCGACTTGAGGCAGAATAACAAGCTGAGCTAGGAGCTTTTTCTTCTTTCTTCATTCCAGGACTCTAACACGTGTCCCCTATGATGAAGTATGCTTTATGGATGCTTAAGAACATTATTTTGTGGGGCTATGATTTGCAGCACGTATTTTGTGGAGAAGTGCAGAGTTACTTGAGTTTAAAATGGTCACAATGAGGGATGCCCAGGAGACGGGGAATTTCAGTAGGTGACAAATAATGGTACCTGGGCCCATATGGGGACTATGAGTACACAGGAAATACATGAGACTCGACAGTTTCAAAGGGATTTTTTTGTGGGGCTTTTCGCCGTTCACGTAGCTGTGTGAGGGAGGTGAGCATACATGCAAAAAGTGGTTCTTGAGACAGATATCTGCAGGGCCAGCATCCCAAGGGAATGAAAAGCATAAAACTGGGATACGGGTAAGGCAGGATGGGTCTCCCCAGGGAGGTTCTGCTCCCATGCTTGTATTCACAACACCACAACCTAGCAATGAGGCACGCAGCGTGATTTACTCTCAAATCCAAGTGAAACGGAAACCATTTTCATTTCCATGTGGAAAATACAGCGTTGTAAAAAAGTGCTGTAAAACAAACACAAAGACTTAAGCAATTGTCTGTCCATGTTTTCAGATAATAGCAAGCTTAGAGCATAAGGACAGTCGTGCCAGTAATTCTGACTCCAACACCGAGCTGATGCCTTGAGAGAGAACACAGCTTACTTTACATCTCGTCTGGACACAGAACCATGGCTGTACGGACGCACTCAGCCACAGCACCTCTGCAGCTGAAGGAACAGCTTTCCTTCTGACAGGAACCTTCAACAATAAACAGCAGCTCAACAAAGAAACGAAACCAGAAAGAAAGAGCCATCGGGCTCCCCTGTAAATCAGCAAAGGAACCAACAGCCCAGCGTAGGGTGGGAGGGCGATGGGCCTCATCACAGACAAGCTTCTGGTGTTGCAGGAGCTCCTGTAGGCACCCCTGCATTTCGCTGTGCCTTATTCATGCTTTATTTTGCAAAGCCCTTTGTTTTCTGAGCGGAGCCAGATCAAGGCCTCCCCGTTTCCCACCACATACATGTCTCTGTGCCCCTGCTGCTGCTATCAGAGCTGGGGCACAGGCACTCCAAGCGCCTCGTCTTGGGGAAGCATTTGCATTTTCATTGGCACAGGTACAGCATTCAGAATTCTTTCAGGCCAGGCCAATTAAAACAAGCTGAAAACTGCTGAGTGCAGCAGTTTTAGCAAGGATCTGCTTACATTCCCCCTCTGAAAAAAGCAGGGGGCCCACTTTCTGTAACTCTCTCCCTCTCTGCACAGTGTGGGTTTTGCTTTTTTTTCCCCTTTTCTTCTTCCCCTTTTCTTTTTAAGGTGGAATGACTTGTGCCCTTTACACGGAGGCTCTAAGAGATGGGTGGCAGAACTCGGGAATGCGGCTTCATTTTAAACCAGGGCCCGCTCTCTAACACCAAACTGAAGCATGGGAAAAGAAAAAAGAAGAAAACAACAAAACCAGTAACCGTCTCCACATTAACACACTTTACCTCCCTCACAAACCTTGCATGGCATCTTCTTAAAAAGGAACAGAGCCACATAATTAGCAATCAGTTGAAGCCTAAGGCTTTTCTTCCACCACAGAGACTATTCAGTGCTTACTGGCCCTACTAGCACACTCTTATTACCCCAGGTTTCTTTTTGGACAGCTTCTTTCAAACATCAACTGTGCTGTAAATGCATGCTGACAGGTTAAAAGACACCGTTTTCACTCCCTTGAAGAAAAAAAGCTATCCCTATGCTACGAGTGCTGCTTTCGTCCATATTGATAATCACCAAGTGGCTCCAACAAGCTGTGGGGCTTTTGGAACTCGAGGTTGTGGGGAAGGAAGGAAGCACATGTGCTCAGAGAGCACATACACCCTTATCCTTGGAGCCTGGCAAAGAGCGTCTAATGGCAGTGGCTGTGCTCATGATGGTGGCCACCGTTCCAAACACCTGCATGCCAGGAGCCACTGTATAAGGCGACTATCCTGGAGAAAACACCTACAGACACCATTGCATCTGCTTGGGAAAAAGCAGGCTAATCCAGCAGGGCAAACCACAGCATGGGGATTTGCGTTTGTTTTCATCTCCTGGAATGAGGCAGTGTCAGTCTTAGACCAGCTGAATTCATCTGAAATCAATAATATGAGTAAAACTGGGATCCACTCGGAGTTGATTTTGGGCTTCAAGCAACCACAGAACACGCAGGATTCACATACAGTGATCTCACCTTGATAAGCACTGGGTTTATAGAGCAACCTACACAATACAGTTCATTCCAACGCCTGCACATCCAGGAGTTGCTACAGTATAGCTGGAAATGGAATCACAGTGCGACACTGCCACATCATCCGCTCACCTAATCATCACAGCACTACTAACACGCTAATGAGAGAAGCCTGTAAGAAACAAAACAGGTGACAGTTGGAGTAAACAGCGTAAAATGTGAGACAACAGAAATGCCATATTTCTTAGCTCATCCCTGAGAGAAACAATTATCTTCAGCTCTTTTCTCTCTGCTTTCAGAGCCCTGCTCTAGGAACGAGCTGGCCCAAGGGACCAGGAAACTGGGACATCGTGACTATTCTGGATCAAAACCCTTTTCTTTTTCAAAGGCAGCAGGGATGCCCTCTGCAGTGACCTCCAGCAGCTCAACTTGTAACCTGCTACACAGGTGACTCCAGAGGCCATTTATTGATTTAATTAGGGCAGACAAAGAAAAGACCTAATCAGTCCTTGAAGTACACGGAACATGCGATGAGCACGCTGCGATCCCAGCTCTGCCTGCTTAGAGAAAGTGAGATTAGTGATCTTTAAAAGCGTGAGCAGATCCACAACTTTCATAGTAACAGGTACAGGATCTGACATTCACATGGCAACTTTTATGTTGAAGTGTCCTGAAATACCTGAAAAGTCCATGCAGCTCCACACCCCCCTTCCTGCTCTGCTTTACAGCTCCACCTGCACAAGGGCATCTCCTCTCAGATATCCTGCAGGCCTGAAACAATCCCCAGCCCTCTGATCCAAAACCAGCAATGTTTTTTATCTTATAGAAATCACTCCTATTTTCTTCACGTCACCAGTGAACCTTAATTAGTCCCTACCTTGATAGCCTTCCTTCAGAATAATAAAACCAGCAAACAACAGCAAGCAAATACATAATAAAGTATCCTCAATCCAGAGAGCTGTTGAGACATAAACACAGACTGAACTGAACAGGTGATCTCTGAGGGAAATCCAAATACACGGAAAACAACATATAGACAATCACTGTAGCTGAGCTGTTTGTGGGTCAGGATTACCTCCACCTGGGACACTTGGTTTTCCAGTGACATTCTCTAAGGGCATCACCCATTTTCCCATGCTGGGATTCTCCCAGTCCCGCCCTACCAAGTGTCCTTTCTTCCTGGCCCACGGGGAAGGAAAAAAAGGAAGAGAATCAGGAAACACTCACTTGGTCCATGTCCTGAGCAATTCCCAAGATGCGAATGAGCCCAGACTTCCTGCTGTCCCCTCAAATATGTTATTTTCCACTCCCACCTTTTTTCCTCCTACTTATCTCCCTCCTCCCTTGCCTTCTGAGGCTGACTGAGTCAACTAGTGCAGATTAGATGCCAAGCAATGCAGGCTCTGTACAAAGATTCAACTCCCACAGACAGGCTGGAGAGATAAAAGCAGTCTAGTCAAACACTGTCCAGAGACAGCACGGGGAGAGCTGGGTTTCCAGTGACTCTCACTGGGTGATGTCTCACACTGGTGACAGTTCAGCGACTGAACTGCAAGGATCAGAGGTGTACACACTTCTTTCTGGTGCCTATGCTTAAACAGAAATGAAACGGGTCACATTTTCCAAAACCACTGCTCTTTGGAGATCAGCTCAACTGATGGAAACTGTGATTCAGAGCTCGTTGCTCAGAGGTGCAATGAGACAGCTCTCCTCCTTGCACTGCCTTACCAGGACACGAAGGCAACGCCCCATGGGAAAGCTCTCCAAAACCTGCTGTGACAGCATGCGCTGCAGGTAGGCAGGCCTGCCCATCTGCAGTTGTGCCATTCAGCCTTCCTTTGCAGCGCTCCCCTGCCATTTTGAGCAGCATCATTTTCTCCTTGAATGATGCACAGAACATCACGGCATTTGTTGTGGTAAATAGTTCAGTGGCAAAGTGCCCGTTCCATCCGCGGACCTCCAAATGACCCTGAATGCAGAGGTACAGAAAAGCTTTCCGTGCTCATCCGGCCCATCTCTGGTTACATGATAAGAAATGAGGCTGACACAGCAATATAAATGTTACTACTCGCTAAGAACGACCGCGGGTCAGGCCACAGGATCCAGGGGATACCCGGTAACAGAAGCTGTCATATTTATCGCTGGCGTCTTCAGAGCCAGCTTTAGTAGCTGGAGACAGAGCACACAAAAGGACTATTCAGAGCAGCCCATGGTCTGAAATGAAACAGATGCGCTGTGGAAGTTTGCAAACTCCCCTGCACAGAAGGTTGGCAGATCTCTGTTCTGTAACCAGGGCCCATCTTCTTGGCAGAGCCCTCCGCACCCCGGTGCCAGTGGCACTGCTCCTGCTGTGCAGACGAAGGGCGGTCTGGAGGACAAAGCACTCAGCTTGGCGGTTAAAGGCAGGGAGAACTAAACCGAGGCTGAGAGCCCACTGGAGCTTTTAAGCCCTCCCACCAATTTTGGATGGTAAGGTAAGATTTTCTGTTGTTTGGGTGGTTTCTTTTCCTCATTTCTGGCAAATCGCTGAGCAGAACGGGACAGCACATCACTGTAAAAGCTAACATCTGACTTCCTTCTAGTTGGACACCATGTAAAAAAGCCAAGGTCAAGGTGCAAAGAATGCACGTAGAGGTCAGATTTCAGAGAACGGTACGGCACAAAGCAATGTCGATGATCTGGTTAAAAGGTAATACAGTAAAATAGGTAAAAGACCAAAGGATGAATTTGAATAAGGTCAGTTTTGTGTCTGGGAAGTGTAAGACAAAATTCCAGCGTTTTAAATGGGGGAGGGGAAAAAACAAAAAACATTCCAGATTGAAATTAATTTTATACCCTTTCTAAGACCAATCCAAAATGCTTTTGTTCGTAGCTGGTATTTCAGGAATTAGTACAACCAAAGGCACCTGGTCTGGTTTTACGGACTGGAACGCTCTTGGAAAGCAATCAGATACGATTTGGACAAAAACAATGGAGGCCCAGACACAGAGGCTGCCCTGGGAGAGTATACCAGCTGTCTGCTCAGTTTCAAACCTCTAATCATGTTCTTGGAGAGAAAGCAAGGGGACCTGTTAGGGGTTGCCGAGCTCCGAGCTCAGGGCCAGGTCCAGGCGGTGGAGCCCACGAGAGGGAGTCCTCCCAGCACAGAGGCAGCCCCAGCGCCTTGGACTTGAATTTCTGGCACCCGGACAGCAGTAAATGAGACCGAGTTTCTGAGTATTCACCACGGGCTGGGGATGAGGCAAGTGGATTAAAAACAGTGGCACAAGCAAAGATGAAATAGTGGAAACGGGGAGAGCAGCAGGACGAAGGCTGGCAGGGCACAGATGGGCAGAGCACCTGCTGGCATGGCACACATCGCTCCCAGGGAATCCAGACTACTGGTACTGCCTCAAAGCAAAGCAAAGCCTCGGACAAGAATATCCAAAGCCCTGCCATGACCTCCCTCAACTCTTTTAAAAAATCTTTATCCCTGCTTGCGAACTACGCAGGACTATTCAACAGCTGGCAGACTGCAAAGCCGCTCCTTCACAGGTCGTTCCAAGAGACCCTGGTGCTCTCCCCACTGATTTCCTTAGGCCATGCTTTGTCTCAGTGCAACATGTGACATCACATGAAGATATCTCACTCTGCCTTCCATGCACCCCAATGAGATGCAGGCAATTACCCGAGCCCTTTGTTAGGAGTCTAATCCTCTTGGGCCCTGCAGAAGTTGAGCAGTGTTTTCAAAGGTGATTCAGCCCACCCCATCAGCCTCTGTGCTACTAACATGGGTACACCGAGCATGAGGAGGGGGGGGAACTCATCCAGCTTTGTGCACACATGATTCCAATCTCTGTACAGGACCTCCTGTTGCTGCCACTAGGCTCCCAAACCAGCATGCCCCATCCAGAGCCCTGGTACCAGCATGCTCGATACCCTGCAGTGATGCCCTGAATCTGTCCCCTTTCTGCTAGGCCCTGGGCCCTCCCTGCGATCGCAAGGAGAGACGGGTGCACTCAGAGCAACATTCAATCTGCCAGGAGCTTGAGTTGCCTCCTGCACCTTATTTCTCTGCACTGACCCAAAGGTATGTTTGGTGGAACAGGACTGTGACCCGGGACACGTAATCTTGTGCTTCATGTTACAGCAAACCTACAACTAAGAGCTTGCACATGCAGTGTGAGAGAATAAGAACTGCCCTGGAGTACTTGCACTATAAAACGCTGCACACCTGAGAGGTTTTTGGACTCCAAGTAAGCCACAAATATGAAGTTTGAATGGTTTACACTGGCACCTGGTCTTCTCAGCAGCTGAATATGCATAAACCGCATTGAAGTTAACCAAAGGAACGATCAAAGCACCAGGAAGCTATCATAGAAGCGAGTCCTGGTTATGGGAACTGTAAGAAACCAAACCTTTTGAGGAGTGTGATTCAAATCCTGACCACCAGACTAAGGCACAACTTCTCCTGAAGCCACCCAAGACAGAAATCAAAGCACAGCATACTTCAAGGTATGAATCAGCACAAGAATTCCTGGATTTCTAAGATGGATTTGATAAGCTGCTGCTCCCTGCACTATTATTATTATTATTTGAACCTTTCAGAGATCTCGTAGCGTTCTCAGTACTTTGCAAACAATGTCAGAACTCACATCTTTTTCCACGCAAAGTACCCATTGGGGTTAATGCAAAAAACTAAAAGCCATCCAAAAAAAGCAGAAAATCCAAAGCTGACACAGTTTGTCTCATTATAAAGCACTTTCTGAAGCATCTTCTCATCAACCATCTCCTTACTAGAAATCATTTGACTTAACCCCATTTTTAAAACCTTTTCAGTCTCACAGCTATGCAGCTCCTTTCTGAAACAAGCCAACTTCAGTTGTAGTATTTTTTTAACGCCTTTACATTCGTATGCAGGCCCACATTCAGCCCTCAGGATGCTACTCACAGAACTCAGAGTCACTCCAGGGAAGAGGCTGACTGATCACGGTGGTGATTCTATGACATCTGCAATGCACAGCACCGCTGTTGCCTTTGAATACAACTTCAGCCTCGCCTCAGCGATCCCTCCTTTGTGGTGGCATTCCTTTCTCATCCAGCTGCCAAAAGGAGATCTGAAATGAACATCATAAACATTGATTTTTTTCCTGCTAAGCATCCAAAACCATATCCGAGATAAACAAACAAAGCAAAACACTTGGCCTGAACCATATCCTGGCTCCAAACAAATCTGGATAAGAAATTTGTGGTTGAGATCTGCCATATTAAACCCAGTGAAGTAAATCTATCTCAGATGTGTCCATTTCTGTGATTCCAGGGACCCAAAATATTCTGTGGGTTGGTTAACATCCTTTGCCATCATTCTGAATGTGACTCATGGGCAGGTCTGTGCCACGGGGTCAGAGACACCCCAGTTGTGTCTGAGAGAGCTAATCCAGACCCAGAAACACCAAGCAGCATGGAGGAAGATGTAGGTTTTACATGGGCAGTCTATTTTCTGGAATCAGAGCATCTCTGTGACCCTGTGCCAGAACTAGCTTTGGGATCTATTCTGCCCCAAGGACATGCCCTTAGGCCTGGGCACATCTCACTTACCTTTAGGAACCTGCCTGAAGCACCTCAGGTGAGAGACATCCCCGAGGCACTCATGCAATCAAGAGCCAGAGGTACCTTTGGAGATGCCAATCTCTCGCATTAGCTACAATGCCTTAGGGCAGTTCAAGCCCAATGATCTAAACCAGCCAGTGCCTCAGATCCAGCTTTCCTTTGTGCTCTGTTATCCTGGCAGTTGTTTGGCTCCTGCCCAAAAATGGAGCACCTTGGGGATCTCTCATCACGGCCCAAGCTTTCCAAACAGCATTATCTGCAAAGCCGTAAGGACGTATGTGGATCATCAGTTCTCATACAGAGCATCTTTCCTTCCCATCGATTTTCCATCACTGCTCTAACTTCCAGGAAACACAAGGGATTTCCTGTGGCATGTGGGACTTGATGGCAGGACATTGCTAAAACCAAAGACAATGAGAGGCTGCAGAGCTCCAAATGTGCTGCACCTTGTACTCGCAGCTCCCACCGAGTTCAACTTTTGCCTAAAAAGAACTAATTAACACCGGACAGCCCCACAGCAATTCCTCATCTGCTCTGGAGCAGAGGAGCCCATCACTATGGTGATACAATATTAACGGGCTGGGTCCACAATGCTTTGCTGGCAGGAAGATGCACGCACCAGGCCAGAATCGGGGATGCCAGGCGAGCTGCTTGTAACTCTGGAGGAGATGCTCCAGGCTTACCCCAGTGTCACAGAGATTAGCCCTGGCCCGCGGCCTTTGAGGACAGCTCCATCCTGGCAGGCAGATGGCTCGCCTTCTAATTTGGAGGGGCTGAATGACTTCCCAAACCTTTGATTCCTGACTGATGTATTCACTTCAGGAGACACAAAAGTACAAAATCTCAGCATGGAGTGACTCCCGTGCTTTCTTTTTCCTTCCTTCCCACCCCCCCTCGTGCCTTGCCTTTTCTTTTCTTCTCTCCCTGGACAGTTTTATAATTTTGGCATGCAGCCAGAATGTCTGTCCTTATTAGCTTGGGCTGGCTGTGAAACACCTGCAGCCCATTATAGCGGGAGGATGAAAAAAAGTCAACTGTCATAGGTGAAGTAACAACCACTTATTTCTTTGTTTTTAACATACTAAAGGGGACATTCGAGAAGGGAAGGCAAAAATGACACAGCTTCCCCATCACGCCTACCACTGACTGGACTGAACAGAAGAGACTGGGTCATATTTTTATCTGATAAATGACTCTGATAAACAGTTATACCCTCACACCAGTAAGGATCCCAGTTTATTCAACGTGGCAAGTGCTTGCTGCATTTGAATAGTGTCCTGAGCACCTTTTTTTAATTTACATCTTTATTATGACCTGAATAGGCATTAGGAAGAAACTTCCCCCTGGGCAGGTTATAACTAGACTGCCTACTGGCCATTTCCCTCTGCTATCCCAGCTGCAAACACTGCCAGCTCTGGCCGAGCCTCCTTAATGGCAGCACAAAAGGGGTGTGGGAAGGGACAGATGTGTCCAAATCCCACTGGCCGCTGCCTCTACCAGAAGGGCTGCACATCTGGAAGAGTGACCACGGTACAGACAGGGACAGTACTCAGTGTATCACTACAGGCCTCGCAGTTAAACCTTTTACAGTAAACAGAGAAATTGCTTTCACAACCTAGGCATAGGGCAGCCAGTCACAGGCAGTTATTACTCACCCAGCTCCCAGCGCTCCACCTTACCCCGAAGTCCTGCTAACTGACCCCAAAGACCCGCTGGTTGTGGGTCTGCCCTACCCATCCGAAGAAGAAATGAGCCCTCTTCACAATTACAAAGACGTGCTGGTGCGCAGGGACGGCTATCACTCTGTTCCTGGTTCCTGATGTGATGCAGACAGCAAGGAGATCAAAACGCCCTTCTGAATCCCCATTGTTCAGCAGTACCACAATATATATATATTTCTGTATTGAAGGAAAGGGCACAACCAGACCTCCTGCTATAGACGTCTAACTAAAGGTGCATGCATCTTAACAGAGATGCCAGAGAGATAGGGGCTGGCGGGACAGCCAGAGGTCTAAATAATTTATAATGCTCCTGAACTTTGACAACAAAGTACACGGTCTAAATGCAGCTCCAAGAGTTTTGCTGCTGGCAGCAGACTCACTCTCAAAGGACTAAATGGTATTTCAATCCCAGCTGCCCATTCAGTGAAAATGCCACAGTCATGATGTTAAGAGACCCAAGGTTCCTTCCAAAACTTTGCTGTATTTTAATCAAACTTCCTTGCCTAGCTGCAAGGCAGTTGAGACATTTACCCCAGCAGCTCATGTTTTCAGTTCTGCATCCAGTGGAGTGCAGCCGTAGGAAAAAAAAAAGAAACGGAGATGAAATATTTGTCACCACAAGGGATCCTGCCAAATACTCCCAACTGCTGTCCTGGAGCATGGAAACACAATTCCGCTGTTGCACACAGGTCTGATTATTTGCATTTTTAATAATTCAAGAGTTTAATTAGTATCGTGGCCTTAATCAGAGGCTGAAAATACAGCTGAAGTCATCAGAGCTTAATTAGTTTTTTAAAAAAATACCGCACTCTGAAAACATCTTTAACATGAAGGTCTGTCCTCAGCTCGGTGACTTCGGGTTCGGATGAACAGAGCCTGTTGCTTCTGGTTCCCTGGATCAGTATAAAAGAATAACTCAAAATCTCTGAACAATACAAAATGAAATCAGGTGTGTTCCCTTTGTTCTTCCTACAAATTGCCCTATGGACTCAGGAAAAAAAAAAACTGATCAGATTGAAGAGAACCTCTGGGTTCACCCTGCAAACTGTAGGTGGATTTCCCCTGAACAGAAAATACACGGCCTTAGCAGAAGTACCAATGAGTATCACTGGATCTTCACTCATGTGGGCAGGAGCACTGCCCTGAGAGCAGTAACTCTGTATGGCCAGAAAAATCACTGCTCAGCAGTGGGACCATGGAAGCTACCCTGTGCAGGAGCTCACGGTGCTCCCTCGCAGCCCCAGATGGGGGCTGAAGCACTGCAGGTCTGGTGCAAGGGATGGAAGTGATCTGCTGGGGAATGACCACCAATATGGGGCTGAGGGAATCTGAAGCCCTGGCAACAGCCATCCATTTACTCACCAGACAGATTGATAGCATTGTACAGGACATCCTGGATGAACTTTTTCAAACAATACGTGATTTAATGGTGGGATTCATCACCACCCCAATGCTGCGGAGGCCAAATATATAAACAAGTTCAAAAATGGATTAGCAAAACTCATGGAAGATAGGTCAATCATAGACAATTAAATATGGTAGTCCGGATGCAACTTCCAGTTCAGGAAGTTAGTCAGCCTAATGCCTTTCCACCTCTGATTTACTTGTAAAAAGGAAGCCTGAAAAATTCTCCTGATGCCAAAACTGTCCCACGGCTCCAAGCATTAACTACAATCACAATATACTCTTCTTTATTTGGCGGGGGGAGGGGATTACATTTTTGTTCAGTAATGATATTACAACATGCTATTTATCTCCCTCTGCAGCTCCTGGACCTCTGCGTAACCTCCCATCTCCCTGTCCCCCTAGGAATATCGCAAATAAATTAGTGAAATCTACTGGAAGGTGATAGCAATCACAGATGATAGTGCTAAATTCCATTTAGCAAGGAATAAGGAATCCAATCACTTATGTACATAGGAAAGGTCTGAGTGGATCGTACTGTTAAAACATTCTGTCCTTCAGAGTACTGGGCCAGAGAAAGGTGCTGGAAAGCCTGGATGGAAAAAATACGAGCTGGTTTGTCCCCAGGGAAAGTTCTTTGTAACCTCAGGATAGTTAGTGCTTGATTTATTCCCTGACACATGCGTGCAGAGAGGCTAATTTTATACGTATACACAAAATACACAGAGTACATCGCACACTGGGCTGCTGTGTATCCCCGTCCCCTTCGGATCCTGTTAAACTCCCACAGGACCCAAAGAGCAGCTCACAGCACAGGTTATCTGCTCTCTGTCCAGCTGCCCTCCCACCTGCTGCACTTCTACCCGCTGTCTCATCTTGAGGGTGTTTTGGGGTGTTGCTGGAGGGCAAAGGACAAGATGACAAATGAGCTAACACACAGCAACGGAATGTAAGTGAGTCTCAGCTATTTTTAATTAAGAAGCGATGACAGCTGACTAAATTCCCTGACACTGCAGTTAAAGGCTCCCTGACCCAGACATCATTGGACACTCTCCTATGACCAATATATATTGGTCCCGACGGTGCTTCTATTATTGTCCCCGCCGTCTCGACAGATGCAGGACTAACAAAATCTATGTCTATTATCAGCATGCAAATAGCGAGATAAAAGTGTGAATGCTTATGAGCCAGAGGAGGCAGCAGGTGAGAGGAGGACAATGAAGGTCATTTTCAAGGCAGTCCTGAAAGCGCCAATGTTTGGCTTTCAATAAATGTTCAAAAGGTTTAGACAAATTTAACTGCCATTTTCATTTTCGGTTGGTTAAACCAATGATGGATTGACCATGAGAGAGGCAGAGAGACAGAAAGAACAGTTCCTGCTGTAAGGCAGATAAAAGATAAGAGGTAAGGCAGTGTGATCTGTGGACTGACTTCTCTCAGCCCACAGATCACAGGGAGGGCTCCACAGAGAAAGCTTATCTTCTCATTCCCAGACCAAAGAACTCAGCAGCCTGGTTAGGGAATCTGGATTTGAAGGCTAGGGATACACCTGACTTCATATGAGGATTCCTTAACAGAGCTGAGAATACAGCAAGGTGTCCAGCTCCCACTACAACAGGCTGCCTAACCTGCAGTGCAACAGTACACCGTGAAGCTGATGCTAGGCAAGGTGTCAGCTCTGCATTGCTTTAGCTGTCTTGGAAAGATGTCAAGAGGAAGATACCAACCACAAAAAGACAATACAAAATTCACTCCCTTACTCAGGGCTTGCATGGGCAATGAATCCAGCATGAGATCACTTTACCTCGAGCTCATTAGTTGGTTTAAATAGGACAGACAAAGAAAAGATGCCCTTCTATCCTCTCCAAAGGATCATGGAGAGAAGGGGTAGACTGGCAGACATGTCAAAGTCAAACAAATCACGTACGAACTTGGCATGAGCGAGACAAATACATTAAGGAACATCATCAGGAACTTTCCAGTACGGTTGCACAGTGGGAGGGGGAAAGAGATGCTTTCTGCTGTTGCTAAGACAGTTCCCCCAGCCTTACTCTCACCCAACCCAATCGACGGGTGTTCTCCTCCCATTGGCTCACCAGCTGCATCGAATGATCATGACAGGTTTTCGTCCTCCTCACCCTATTGGCTTCTGCCTGTGGCCTATTATCAGGGGAGAGCAAATCAGACACGTAATCAATAGTTTGCGAGAAGGAACAGGGCTGCATGATGCTACATTTGCATGAAATCTCTTGCTGCTATGCCTCTGCATTCAGATAAGCACAGATTAGCTGCATCAGCCACACTAGCAGAGGTGAGCGTAGATGGCAGACAGATAGCAAAGCACTGCAGTGAGCTGCCAAGGAAAGGCAGCACCAAACACCCGAGTCCTGCCCTACAGAAAGTAAGCCAGCGTGAATCAAAGACCACGAGCATCCTGCCCCAGCACCAATCCAGATGTATGCAGAAAACTTTTTTTGGTAGCCCACCTGAACTAGTATTCCCAGTTTGGGTGCTCCTCAGGGCAATGAGCTACGGGAACAACAAAATGATGCACAGCAAGGGAGAGATCTTCCCTGCAGTGCCCTCTCCTGCAGAGATGTATGAAGATGCTTTGAAGGCCTCCAGAAGTGTCGTGGGGTGGGCAGAGAGCATGGAAGCACTCCACAAGGCCACAGACAGGATGGTGTGTGACAAGTCAGCCTCCACACGTCACCACTGTCCTGCAGAGACACGGGAACAGTGGTTTCTTCATCTTGCAGTTGCAAAAACCCATTATTAGGCAGAAAAGCACAGCAGCAGCGGGATGGTTTCCAGTCCCACCACAGCCCAGGTCAAGGCCTGGAACAAGAAGTGGCAGATGAGTTGCAGTAGGTTTCCAACGATAAGTAACGCTGCCTTGACCCAACAGCACATGTATGAAACACCCATGTAAAACAACCAGATGTTGCCAATGGCTTTAAAACCAACCACAAAATAAAACAACTTCTTGAGGATGGGAACCAGGGGATCAAGCACACCATCAAGCCAAGTGCAGTTAACCAGTGAACCAGTCCCGGCCTTAAAGATTTATGTTCCCTGATGAAATATCCCCAGGCATGTTGGGACACCAGGGAACAGCAGCTACTTTCTTTCGCCACACAGGTGACTCAATATCCAGGCTACAGAAGGAAAACTGGTGTTTCCTTTTCTGTCCAGGACCACAAGTGACTGGCAGCAGAAGGAGCTCAGCCCAGCTTCTAGCCTGCTCCTAACAGAGAAGCACACAACTAAAAGAGGCCAGGGAACCCAGCAAACCCATCCACTGCGGTTGGACATATGCACATTCAATGTACATATACAGTCCACGCGCTTTTCGTCCTTTACAATAAGCAGGTTCATTTTGGTAGAGTTATAACTTAGGCTGTTATAAAATAATACAACTATGAGGCAAGACAGGAAAAATATGCTCTGGAAATTTCCACTGCCAACCTATTTTTTTTTTACTGGGGGGACAGTTGGACAAAATACATTGGATCAGTTAAAAAAGAATTCTAAGTTTTTGACCTGAATTCTTTCATATTTCTGACATCCATGGGGACCGTTTCTTCAACATAAGATGGACCTTGAAGTTAGAAGGAAGAAAGAGAAAAGAGCCTGTCTAATAAACAGGTTCAAATCCCTACTTGATCTCATTCTGTAAGGACCTTGAATTAGGTCTACAGTTACCTACTTGGCTTCAAGTATTTTGGGATCTCTCTCCAGCTGATGTGGTCTAAGTTTCATCCTAAGGCAGAACAGGAAGAATGTTCTGAGTTGTCAAAAACGTCCACGACTTTGGACAAATACATTTTATTCACCTTCAAAACAACTCCGTTCTCTTTTTGATCTTATGTAATAGTCTAGATGTCTGTGTTTTGATTCCTCCCAATTGTGCACTCAAACTGGTACAGAGCTCCATGAAAGAAAATTAATGGACTGGAAGGAAACATACGCTTTTTTCTCTCCCTAAACCATGTGCCTCTTTCCAGAGAAGAAAAGCATGAAATTTAGCAACAACTGAGCTGATAAAACAAACTCAAGTAAGAACTCCTATTGTAAGCTAAGTCTGCTTCAGCCACTCTGGAAGATAGAACCGATGAACGAAGCCTTGTAGATCAATAAAAACCTCTTAAATAAAATGAGAGCTCTTTCAGACTAATTCAAGAAGCATCCTACAATGAAAAAAGATTCCATCCCTGACGGCCTGGGATCAGACTTCTTTGCTACTCACTCTTAGTGCCTACACAACAGCCTTTATCTGGACCAATTAGATTCTTACCAGGAACGTGTAGGAAATACTCTGCGCAAAGGTGAAGCTGGTATGTCACAACCTATGTTGCTTTGACTATTATGGTGATCAGTTCAGTTTTGATTGAGCACTTCACCACCTAAGTAGGAAGGGGTTCTCCCTTACCTGGAAATGAATTCAGTCCTGAACGGCCTCGTTGGTGAGTCTGCAGCAAGAAGGCAAAAAAGGATGGATGTGCACTTCTTCACCTCCACCTCGCAGCAGGCGCAACCTAGGGTAACAACAAGAAGAAGCATATGGATATAAGCCCAGTGAATGATCAGACAGCAAACATAGGGAAGGGAAGGAAATAAAACCTCTGTGACTTTCCCAGGGTGCTCAAGGACACCTTCTGCTATCCGCTCATCCCACTGCAATACTGAGACATCCTGTACAGCCCCAATGGCTGTACACAGCAGTGCAGGCAAAGGAAACAAAGCTGGAGCTCAAGCAGGGGAACTCTGGTGGTCACAGGTCTGCTTCCACACCCCAATCCTGCTCATGGTAAATCTGTTTCCGGCTCACCGCTTGCACTGCAGGGCTTTCAGGCTGCCATTTACCTACCAGCAACCTGGCATAGCTGGTGGAGAAGGAGGAGTCAAGAAACCTGAGAGCCATTTCTGAGCCAAAAGGTTTTGTTCAAGTTCATTTTCAACTTTTCATTTCGAAATGTTTTTGTAATTCCCAGTATCTCTCTTTTCAGGTCTGTCTCACTTTAAAAAGCACTGGAATGTCACTGCTCTTCTAATTTTGTTCCATAGAGAAAACCCTTTTCTGTATGCATTTCAGATTTTTTACAAGAAACAATTCAAGAGTTAAGCCATTCTTTCTTAGTACGTTGTATAACTGCACATGAAGGGTTTCAGCTTCTGTCTTTATCTGCTTCTGGTTTGTTTCCCAGCTTCATTTCATTAGTGCAATATCTGAAGGAGTTCATATAATTAATAAAGCCAAACCACAGGAATACATCTCGTAACTGCTCTATTTCTCTGATGCCAAAGGCTAGTAAAAGGTCTCCAAACTTCAATTTCATCTTTTAATAGTTCCATGCAAGGTAACTCAACGTTACTAGTCCCATTTGGCTATTAAACAGAGGCGCAGAAGAGTGATAAGAACAGTCCCAGGCCATAAAATAAGTAGAAAAAGACAACCAAACCCTGAGTCCTGATCCACAGCCTCCTGCTCCGTCCCAGCGGACAACATTCTTTCCTATGACTACTAAAAATATTGGGGTCTTCTGTGAAACAGACTGCAATGCTAATTATTGAGGTGAAACAAGCTACCCAGCATGGGAAACCATGGAAGAGAATATAATGTTCTCAACTTCCTGAACTATTGTACAATAAACAGCCTCAGAACTGGTTTCCCACAGAGACACCTGTACTTTAGGAACAGATAAGAAACGACACGTGCACATAACGTAGTCACACTTTCTTTTCTTCTAGCTGTATACACACATGAAGCCAATAGGCACCAAAATAAAATACATGTGCGTATATTAAATACACATACATCCGTATCAAAGGTACTACAATCCGAAGGAACTTTGAAGTTTGACTCAGCACGCCCTGAAAAAAATGCACAGAAGCACAAGAGCCAGCAAATCCTGAGCTCAAACCCAAGATATGACTCACCAGGTCGTTGGGAGCAACTCAATACTTTCACTGCCTTGGTTTCCCCAGCTGTAAAACAGAGCTAATTACACCACAGCGCAGCTGTGGGAATGAGCTGCCTGCTCTGTGCACAGTGCTTCAGGCACAGAAAATGCAAAGACCTGCTTGAATGAGAGCACGGAGCCAAGGCACTTCCTTCAAGATGCCTTTCCCCGGCAGTTGCGTGTTGCACCTGCCCATGAAACGCCTGAGCTTCCCACATGTCCATTGGTCACAACTTTACGCCCTTCCCTCAACGTGAGCCACCCCACAGCCCTTTCTCAAGGGCACCACAACACCTGGCTACCTCTCCATTATATCTCTATAACTGCAGTGCTACGTAAGCCAGGAGTGCCTTTGGTACCAATGCCAGTGGCTCTCATGAATGCTGACTCTTAAAACAGAGAGAATAAGCAAACTAACAAGTTTCCAGGCTCGTTTGTTTAGAATGACAGATTGACAAACATGGTCTCTTTCACTTTTTTTCTTTTTACTAACAGCTTTTTATATCTCATACCCCAAAATAAGCCCTGACCCAGCTGCACTGCCATGTTAAACAGTAATTACTCTATATAAGGCTGACCGAATGGGAATATTTGTGGGACAGTGGAATGGAATTATTTTAGGACTTACACAAACTCTCTCTGGGAGTGGCGAGGCTGGCTGTGGGTAATGTGGCGTACCTAAGAAACAAGTGGACACAGGAAGGTTTTTTCTTCTTCTTCCAGGCCTCCATTAAAACACATTTGCTGACATTAAACCACGTTCCCCGATTTCTACTCAGGTAAAAAGATAAAACTAAAAAAAAAAAAAAAGGCAATTAAAACTGCACGTTAATCCTGGCTACATTAAGGACGCACTCATCGCCATTTGGGCCCACTGAATCATTGTTGCTCATAGAGGAAGAGCCCATCAATACATCAACCCCTTCCTCTATCAAATAGTCAGAGCATCATTTCCAAGGACCTCATTTGAAGCAGGTGAGAGCTTGCAAACAGAACTGCTCTCACTTGGGGTACGGCCTGCCTTGTAGGAGGGTGGGGATCTCTATGGGGAATCCTAGAGGAGGCTTACAGAGTGGGCAATGCTCAGATCCAAAGAACTGCAGAAATTAGTGGCATGCCATTCTGGTGCAAAGTGGCTGTTTTCCAGTTTCCAAAATATCCCTCCTCCTTATGTCACGGTAAAAAAAAAAAAGTGTAAAAACAGAAAGTGGTTTAGCAAGTAGGAACATTGCAATTCAAAATAGAATCAGAGAGGATTAGAGCAAATACCCAGACTGTTCTAACTTGTGTTTACGGCCCAAATACTGTACCAGTTCCTGTTATTTTCAGGGCTTTCTTCCTGTGTTGTAACATTCTCTCTGGGATTAAACTTGGCCCGTACAACATGTGACTCATCTGACTGCAAGTCCTTGGGCATGTGCTGCAGGTTTGGCTGCTGCTCATCGCTGACGACCCATCCTACAACCTCAGAGCCCAATGCAACACATTACCGTGGGGCTTTTGCTTGAAGGGGTAGGAAGAAAAAGACAGCACCTGCCTAATGCTAAATTTTCACGCTTAATTAAGGACTTCAAAAATAAGTCAATTTTCTGAGCAGGGTGGTGGGTGAAAAATAAAAGAAAGTGAGGTTTTTAATGATTTCAGAGAAACACGAGCCCGTTTTGTAGTCAGTGTGCACCCTTGCAGCCAGGAATTTCAAGTTAAAAATGTGTTGCTATGGAACTCGTGTTATCTGCAGCATGTAGCGCTGCTGATGGCCGGGCTAATCCCAGGTGGCACTCCTCTGCCTTCACTGATGGAAAACAGATTCACTGCTTTCAGGTTTGCCTTTCATTCTACCTGACTTTCTGCGTTCCAGAGGATAACTCCTTTTTCTGTTCCTGTCTCTGATTAGCTCTTTGTGTTACCTCTACACGATGTGATTATTCAATACTGAACCCAACCTGCTGGTCTTCGTTCTACCGTAACCTGCACCAGCCCCCCACCAAAACTCCCTTCTGACACAGCACTGCCTTCAGAGTTAGCGTGAAATTCACAGGTGAGCTCAATTTTAGCTGTAGCGAGGCACAAGATGTAGCAGGAGTTAATTGAAAGAATGAGAACTCAAAGAATAGAAACAGGGAAAAAAATCAACTATGCAGAAGTAATGGATTTGTGAGCCTAGCAACAGGCTACGAGGTTTTCTAGCTCTTAATTATCACTTCAAATCACAATTAGCAAAGGTCTTCCAATAGAAAAAGATGTATATATATATATAATCGCTTCCATTGACTGAATGCTGAATATCTCACCTGAAAGCAGATCCCCCCCCCCCCGAGGTTGTTTGCCAGTGGGAAGGAGCAACCATGAACTGGGAAAGCAGCTTCTGTTGTCTGGTTCAGAGAAAGGATTTCACCAGTACTGGCAGATCCTGAAAGAGAAGGAAATTCTCGTTCAGTAGTGGAATTAGATGTGCTGGGAGGTCATGTTGGGAGGAAGTTCTGCACACCAAGCTGGGAGGAAGCACTGGACACCATGTTGGGAGGAAGCACTGACGTGCCTTGGGGAAGGAAGGCCTGATGTAGGGATGCAGAAAGGCTGCCTGGTTGGGCTGAGGCCAGCTGTAGGACGTTCAACAAGACCAAGTGCCAACTTTCAGATTCACTCTCTTAATGCTGAGGGTGCTGACTGAGCACAACTCCACGCTCACACTTCTACTACCACTGTGACCAGGCTCATGTGTGTGTCACTCCCAATCTCTTATATTTTGAAGCTGTGATTCCACAGCCCTCCTTTAAAAACAATCACGTGATCACGACGCAGGAATTAAAGACACTTAACCAGAATAATGGAAAATAAGCCTACATACCTTCTGTGCCACTGGGCTGCTGTAAAACGCTGATTTATTCCTTCTCTCTCAGCCAACATTCACCTACATGGGACAAAAAGAATTTAAACTCAAATGTTACATCTAGTTGCTTACCAACGCTTTCTAAACAGCGTTGAATCTCTTAAATAGATACTCTGTGCTATAACACTGAGCTACGGGGCTGACAGAGCTGGTCTGTATTCTGAATTAAAACGTAAGAAATAAGTAAAAAAAAAGCAGCAACAGCAGAAGTTTGAGTTCTGCCAAAGTTGATTAACTCCCAAACCCCATCTGTGAGAGACGCAGCTCCTGCAGTGCCGGCAGGGCAGCACTGCCTTACAGCACCGTTGTACAGATATGATCCAGAACACTGTACAAATATTCATCACTTAATTCCCACAATAACCGAGGCAGGTAGGGGGATCGCTAAGACTAATCCTGATTTTACATGATGCCCGGCATCAAGTGTTAGTGACAGAGCTGCAAATACAGCATCGGAGCCCAAACTCCTCATCTTCTGTCACCTTTTAGACCAAACAGCCTCTAATGATGTCCCAGAGAGGAAAATAAGAACAGAACCTCTGCTTAGGCTTCTTCTTTCTACCTGTAGCAGAGCTCCATGCAGGGAAGGAGTGCAATCACACGGGGCCAAGATGTTCAACACATCAAAATCCATCAACTCCAGCGCCTTCAGTGAAGCTATGCCAATTTACATCAGTTGATGGTGTGACCTATATAACAAAAACTTGCTTGAAGCAGCTAAGGAATATAGCCCTGATTTATTCCAAATACATTATACTTAACGCCGTCACTTCTCTCTTTCATGCCAACATGCAAGAGCAGGAGACAGACACATTTGGATCCTCTCAGCTGGGAATCGTGTTCTTGCAGCACTTCTAGATGATGCACATACTGTCTCTATTTGTGTTCACCCTTTCAGATGGCATGCTGCCCATGAAAGAAGCTGATTAGCACTTGCCCTGGGCTATCAAGGCAAGGCAATGGTATGTTTAGATCAGCAAACTGTATAACAATATAAATGTCATCTCCTCTACTAGAAGCTTTGGCAGTATTTGCATCTTGTACTTCGTTGCATGTATGCGCCAAAAAGAAACCCAAGGACACACAAGAAAGACAGGCATGGGATTCACCAGCCCTCCCCATTGCCAAAACATGCTGTACAGCAGTGGGTGCCTCATTAATCCCCAAAGACCATCTACTGGGTGTCAGATTGTATGTAACACGAGCGCTGCTGGTACATATACATATAGCCTTTTTTGTTCAGCCAGGCTCACAAGCAGAAAATGAACCACAAACAGTGTGTCTGGCACAGTTCAAGACACGATCTGTACACTTGCCCAGAAAAGATGGCATTCAGCCTAAACAGAATAGCCCTGGGTGGTCACTGGTGGGTTGTGCAACATCTCTGCTGCTGGGGCAAACTGTAGCAATACCTAGCAGATACAATGGATAATGGGCTGAGGACACTGAGTGTGGGACACTACTGGAGTGCACGCCAGGCCTCTAATGGCCTGGCACTCATTAGCGTTTGATTGTTACTGGAGACCTATATGACATGAAATGATGGTCTCACTCCAGTTCCTGGTGAGCGAATGTCAGCACCATTATCACAGCAAGCATCCATCTTAGCCATCTTACCAAAGAAGCCGAGGGCTGAATGGGAAGAAAGGCTGATCTATGTCTCATTGTCAGTGCAGGGGGCTTTCCAGGACAGAGCTGGGGTGAGCTAGCAGGGTTTGGAACTGCTGCCTTCCCAAGTCTTCCTGAATTCTGCAGCAGACAGGACAAGATGCAGTAAGATACGATGCAGCAAAGATGTAGCAGAAGAGAGAGAATGCAGACGGAGGTAGGAAAGGCGATTCTGCGCCTAGGCAGAAAATTGTCACAGAATGACATACTAAGTGGACAGCAGAATGATACACCCAGACCATCAGAAACAGCACTGTAAACACATAACTCACCAGGAGAGTGTAGCAAACACAGGGAACATGCTCTGCAGTTTATCTGTTGTTCATCCAGAAGGAACAAGCAGCTGCATTGAAGCCAACCCCCACCCTTCCATGTCCACGCACCCAGCAGTCTCAGGCACTGCTCTCAACCCTCTGGGGTACCCCAACAGTTTCCACCTCCAGCAAACCCAAGAGCTTTCCACGCACTTTGCAGAAACCAACAACCAAATGCTTTATCTTGACCACTGATAGCTGTCATTTGCTTTCTCGGTGTTAGATTCTCATGACAAACATGCAAACCACCTGAACCAACCGTTGTGCCAACAGCCCTTTAGGAGCATCCACCTCCGAGATGTCCCTCCGTTGCTCTGTATAACTGCATGGAATCCCTGTTTCGTTGCACAAGGGCCAGTGCTAGAACCACAGCATGGACTGCAGGAGCACAGAGTGACCCTCTAAGCAGATTATGCAAAGTGTCACTTTAGCATTAAACCTCTATTTAGAAACGAGAGTTTTTTATTCTTAGCTATGCTAACAAAAATCAGACAAGTTACTTTGATATTAAAGAGGAGCCCTCAACTTCTGAGAGCCCTTAGTCAGTGCCCTTCTTCTATTTCACATCCCTCCAAAATTCCTATTTACACCGCTTTATCTTGCCTACTCCTTTCATTTCTGACAACAGAGATCAGCCTGAACTGCTTTGTTTGATAACCAACACCCAGATGCATTACCCTTAGATTGCATAAGAGGACTTTCACTTTGTACTAAAGTTTACAGGAGAGAGATATTGAAAAGATTATAAAACGTGATAGCGGGGGGAAAAAAAAATGCTGGAACAAATCCATCAAAATTCCACTGCAAATTGTTGCAGCACCAGAATTACATTGCAAATGACTGCTAATTAAGATGGCAATTCTGCCATTGGATAAAGAAAGCAACGCACCTTGCGCACTTGCATCAAAATGCTCTACTACTCTGACCTCAACGAGGATAAGCAGTCCTTTATGTGATACAGCAGCTAACACAAATCTTTGCCTGATGCTCTGTGGCTATTGCCCGAGGAGCAGATTCAGGCTCTTACAACAAGCAGTGCCAATCCTGCACATGGAAACTTAACAAAGGCAGCAGTACTTCAGGTGAGCACCACAACTGAAGCTGTCCAAGAAAACACTGTGTAAAATTTCTCTCAAGGATGGTTTTTTTTTTTTATTGTTGGCTCTTCTAAAGCAATTAGAGACCATTCTGTTACTCTCACTGTCTATTCTTGGTTCGGGTTTGTTTGGTTTTTCCCCACTTATATTGGATATTTGAAACAATTTCCCATTGCCTGTACATTGATCAACCTATTTCCAAAGCGTTTGATGGATCAGTTTGGGGTTTGATCACACACTGTGTCAATACTGGGTCTCTTAATGGCATGTATATTTAAGATGATAAACAGGGCAGGTTTTGCAATGGTAATGTGGAACACGAGAAGAGCCCAAACAAAGAATCCCATTGACATAGCTATGTTTTGGATCAGGCCCACTGTGAATCTGAAGACAGAATAAGAAGCAGGATGGCTATTCCCTTCCAGTAAATATGCAAAGTTCTCTGCTCACATACAATGGAAACAGTTTTACACTGATGTAGATCATGGTCCATGGATAATCAGCCCACTATTCACTTCCCCAGCTTTGCGGAAGCGTAATCAGGAAAGCATTATGAAGAAAAACCTGCCCTGCAGGGATAGACTTGCTTTAATAATGTTTATGACTTGTCCATATTGTATTTATGTCTGGAAGTTGATTTCCTGGGTTTTCCCACCCTTCCCCCAACTCTCAGCCCCAAAGACAATCTGCAAGCTGAACCCTCCCCTAGGATAAATGGGGGAAGCTCCACCACTCTGATGGACAGCACTCCGCTTCTGCAAGCTCAACATCAGACACAGAAACAACGCTGATTTTACTGAACACGAAGGTCACAGCTCACCTTCCCCTGAAGTGCATGGCCCAACAACAAGCCCACGTTTCACAAACTAATGGATCAGGACTGCAAGTGCAACACTGCTGGCTGCCCGTCTCACTTGTCTTAAGAACAGTCCAGATCCAGGCCACGGACAGCAATAATAGAAGAAAATGATGTAAAGCTCCCCCAGTACCTGCCAGGCTCACCATTTTTATTGAGCCTTACAAATGTGCCATCAGTACCAGCTCTTCTATGGCCATCAATCTTAGTCGCCCAAATCCATCACAGAACAAACCCCAGAGAGGAACCAATCTGCAGAGCAATTGCAGAAAAACACTGAGAGATCTGTTTCATTTGTGTGCTCTCAGATGCATCCCTCAGGCAGAAATTTGCTGGGTTTCCTTCTGCTATTCCACTCTGCTCTCACTGCTCATTTCTGGAAAACCTGCCTCAAACTTCCCCATTTTCTGATGCTTTCCAAAGCCACCAAATATTGAAGCCTGCTTTGGCTGCATGGCTGTTAACATCTGATGGTGCCCAAAGGCGTGCATTGAGGTGAGATTTCCTGGAAGAAGGTACATCCAATAGGTATTTCTTGCTTGTTGGGTTTTGATGGTGCTTTTTTTTGCTGTTGTTACATTGCACTGCTGTCAAAAAGCTTTGAGTAACACAGCGTAAGGCTGCAAAATTTCTCAGGTACCGCTAATTTGCAGCCTGTTTGTTTAGACTCAAAGCTGCCCGTACCCAGGGATGGCTGAAGCCATCACACAGAGCCCTGCAGACACATCCCCACAGAGAAGGGCCACTGGCCTTCCCCGGCCTGGCAAAGGATCAGCAGTCCTGAAAACAGAGCACAGCCAACTTCAACACAAACACCCCAGGATGAGACAGGGCCAATTATCCCCCATCTTGGACCCAGCCTGTGCAGAAGCGCAGTGATTCGGGCTCCCTGAACCCCAGGCTGCTCTGCAGCTCCTCTGAGCCCCAGACCTCCCACCTGCTCACACATAAATGCTGCAGAGGAAAAGGAGTATTCGAGGCACTGAGCCTGGCAGAGCTGCAGAGGCTGCAGCCCAACTGAGAAGGATGCTTCTACTCATGGCCCTGGGCACTCCCTGACTCATGCAAGGAGCCCAGGAGCTGTGTGCAATGGCTCTGCTGTCCTCTGCTTGGCATCAGGTGTGTGCAAGAAAGCAGAGGCAGGTGGAGGGGAGCACCTACTGCTTTTCTGCCTCACACTGCGCAGGACTTAAAGCTCTGCTCCATTTTATAACGCTGAGGTTCTTCCAGAAGACACAAAATACACAAATAAGCCATGTTTTCTCTGTCCCATGCTCCACTCAGCACACGGATTCCTCCGCAAGAAAAGCCCCTGAAATCCACACAGTTCCTTTTTTATTTACATTTTCTATCTTTGCTTATTCTCTACAAAGAAAAGTAACCCAACCTCAGTTTAGTATAAACCTAGCTGGAAACAAAAAAAACCCTCCCAATTCCTCTTCATTATAAATGGATTGTCAATGTGTTAAATAAATCAGTGAAAATGGAAATCCAAAAATAAATAGCCATCCTGCTGTTGCTATGACAACTCCAATTTTTTACCTGGACAGAGATTCTATGTTTCACAGTCAGCAATGGCTGAAGAGGAGGGTCACATTTTTTTCCAATCCTGGCTCGCGTCACCACCTACCCCATGTAATAAGAAGGATTATTTGGGGTTACTTTTTAGCAAAGGAAGGAAGATCAAAGAGAGGAGCTATTTTTCAATCTGGACAGGAGAGATACATACACACATGTTCACAACAACACAGCCCAGAGCAGCTATCAGCCCAGAAAGGATGGAGAGCACCAACGTACAGCAGCACCACAAAGGCCCTGAGCTGCCCCTGCTATGCCAAATGCAGAGCACACTTCTTAGAGTAAGATTAACGTAGCTCAAAACCATATTTTGGCTCATACTGTAAGGCTATTTTACTCCACTCAAAAGCAACATTTCAAAGCATCAGCACGAAGTAAATACTTTGCAATCTGTGCTGCCCCTCACAGCAGGGAGATGTGTGCCGCAGTGCCCCAGCATCAGCGCTGCATGACCAAACCTCTGCCTGCTCCTTACGGCAGCACAAGTGCCAAAATCCCATGGCAAAGGAGACCCAAAGACAAAGAATCAGGGCCACGTGCTCCAGTGGAACTAACTTCTGGGCTGCCTCTGCCATTTGTGAGGGGAGCGAATGCTCTCTTGTCCTCTGGGATGGCTAAAAAGAGGGAAATTGGGTGGAGCGCTCCCCATTAGAGGAGCGCCAGATGCTACAGAGCTGGGGTGACCAGGGGATCCCTTGGCCAGTGCAGGGAAGCCAAAGGATCATAAAGGTTAGGAAGGACCACTAAGACCATCCAGTCTGACCACCAAAGTCCCTTGGAGCTCCTTGGCTGGGTTCTACTGCTATAAGTGGGTGACTTCAGGCCTTGTGTCTGGGCACTGCATTCTGTGCCATCATCTCTGGGGTGGCAAACATGTCTGCAAAGCAGCCTCTCCTCCACCCCAAGATGAGACAGAAAAGTCAAAGCCTCTAAAAAAGTTCCAATATTCAAAATGTCACTTTAAAAAACAAAGAGTTAAAATCTCTCAAAAATCGTGTCTCTTTGGTATGTTTCCATTGGCCATTTTCTTCACGGTAATGAGTTTTCCAAACAACATTGTCATGAACGAAATCTCTTCTTCCATTTGAAGCTTGGTAACCTGTTTCCAAACAACCATTTAGAACTGGGAGCAGCACAACAGTAATTCTCCATCAGCCACCAAGAAGAGATTTTGCCAGAAAATGGCTTAATTAATCCCTCTAAGCATCTAATGGCAAATAAAATGTTATGGAGTCCCCGAAACAGGCACAATAATCCTGGCAGAGAAAGGCTAGATTTTCACACCCCATACCTGGCCACGATGGGCGTTTTTTACAGCCAAATCTTTGCTGGTTTTCAAGCAGCCCAAGTCTGTACCCAGCTCCTCTTGTTTTACACAGATACACACACCCACATGTGCACACACACTGGGATCGTGCAAGTGCTCTCAACAAATATGGGTGTTTGCATCCTGCCTTGCCCGAAAAGCAAAGCAGAACTGTTCAAGCAGCAGCCGGTGAAAGCGAGCATTCAATTCTGCTCAGAGGCTCATTTTCCTCTAAATGGGCCTCTCAGACTCGGTGACAACTCTTCGCTGCCTGAGAAAAAAAACACTGGAATAAGAAAAAAAAAAAAGAACCTATTTTCCAGTGCAAAGTAATCCCCGCTCCATTGCCATGGCACCAGACATCCGTCTCTTTCTTCCATTGACCAGACGAGGTCCTCCTCAGCCCCTTTGCTTCTTTAAAACAATTTTTTTCTTGTCGTTTTGTTCGTGTGTGTGCAGTGTGTGTGTGTGTGTGTGTGTGTGTGAGCGCCTGAATTTGTTTCCTTGGGAGGGAAAGGAGTCATTAAAGTATTAGTTGAGGTTGATTGATTCTTCGGGGACAGAAGAGGGATGTGGGGCTTTGTAATCTCTGGCATGATCTGAAAACAGAGGCTCTTCAGCGTGATACAATATGGAAATAATAAAAGGAAGACGCAGCTTGCCCTGCAGATAGCGCAGCGCACCGCTGCAAGTCGAATCTCTTCCATGAACTTTGTGATTTCTTCAGAGAGCGGTGAATATTCATGAAGTGAAGGAGTACAATGCCATCTCTTTTGGCTGCAGAGCAGCTTACATAGATGGAATCATCCTGAAACGCCCTTTTGCCATGGCAGCAGCTGAAAACCTGCCTGTGGGTTACAGCAAAACGTATTAAACAGGAGCAAAAATAAAAAAAGGAAAAGAAAAGAAATGAAAAGCAGCCACCAAATCACCAAAGGCACCGGCTCAGCTCTGCCCACATTTCTGGATGCCAACTCGACCCCTCTGAGCTACGGGAATGGACTTCCAGCTCTTCCAGTGCTGAGAAAGCGCCGGGTCGTGACTCAGCAGCTCCAGCTTTGCTGCAGTAGATGATTGGATTGGTTAATTTTAAAAGATGTATCTGATTCCATCCTTGTGTTTCTAAGAAGCCACGTGGGGGGGGGGGGGGGACGGGAGGCTGCGGTGCCTTCTCAGCACTGATTCAGCACCTCGGCAGGATGGGGGTGCAGGGAAGGAGCCCCCCGGGCAGCTCTTTGTGCCGACTGCTTTGCGAAGGAGAGGACCTGGGCTTACCGATGGGTGCGGGGGGAAAAAACAAGAGAAATTTCCTCTCTCACAGAAGGATTCATCTTCGGCTGAAACTTACTTACGTGGTTCTTCTTAATGAATAATTCTAACTAACCGTCCTGGGTGCCTTCCCTCCTGACAAGACAGATGGCTCAGAATTGCCTACTGCCGCGGCCCACCTTTTTTATTTCATAAAAAAAAAAAAAAGAAATCAAATCAATTTTCCGTGGCATCCGCAGGCCGGTGCAGGAGGAGGCAGAGCAAAGCAGCAAACGTAGATGCAGTGCACGCCCAGACTGCGCTGCCGACGCGCACGCGCCAGCACACAGACACACACACACTGCATTGATTCCCCGTGGCTCCTGCAGTCTGATCAATTTTGCATTCAGAGCAGACCTGGAGTGAATTTATTACTCTTCGGAAACTTTTTAGCAGAATGGGAGATGGATCCATTATGGCACAGCCCAGGGTTTCCATCAGATGTCTCCTGCAGTCCCCAGCTCCCGCCCCTTCCTGCACTGCTCCCCCCAGGGTAGGAGGAGGGCACCTGATTTAAGAGCTGCATGGCCAACATTAAGGGTCACCCGAATGCTGCTGGTGTCGTGGCATTTCCCAGGGGCTCCGTTTGGCATGGACGCCCCGTTATGGTGCACTAACTTCAATATTTAGATTGCAAGACGCTGCAAGAGGGAAGAGGAAAGGAGAAATGGAGAAGTAAGGTGACTGAAAGCACACAGCAACAAAACCAACTCACCCTGAACCCAAACCGTTTATCAACCCACAGTCCACCACCTCCTTCTACCCAAAACCAAGAGGATTCCTTCCTCGGTCACACAGCACAGTATTGCCTTGCCACATTCTGGATGCTTTACCTTTGACATCCCATAAGAGTCCGCTCCCACTCCAGTAAGAGAAACACAAATCTTCCCCCACTGACAGCTGTGAAACTAACTTCTGTCTGGCACATCCCTGCAGGACAGGAGACAGAAGAAGCCAAAAGAAACCTTCTTCCACGACAGGGCTCCGTTTCAGGCTCAGGACTGGTAAGACCCTGGGAAATAGGCGAAATGTTCCTATTCCAGGAAACTCTGGGCTCCAAGAAGGTTCTCCAGCTCATTCTGCACACAACAGTGGCTTCTGCACCCACGTTCAAGCCCTTCTGCCACGTGCAGCCAGGAATGACAGTAAATGGAGCCCAGGAGGAGGAAGCAGAGAGAGGACTTCATCTCATCACTCGATGTGGAAAGGAGGGAGAGCAATAAGGGAATGCTACTGCCTTAAGGTGGGGGGCACCGTGAGCTCTCTCTTTGCCTTCAGTTCTCATTCAATTTAAATCCAGTTTGTAATTCAATACCTTCCCCGGAATATTTTCCTGCCTCCTTTAAAACGTCTGGGTAGAGGTTATGAACTCCAATGTGATTACTGCTGCAAAAGAAAGAGGAATACGACGGAGCAAGATAGCAGATATTAGACAATTAGTCAGGAACACGTCTTTAGCTCAATGACCTTTATGATTACATTCGGTTTCTGGAAGATGAAGCTCCGATACGGATATAAAGTTGGCTGCTTGCCTCTACCTCTGCTTTGAGCCAAAGAAAATCTCAGTACCTACACCCAGAAAAAATACCGCAATTCCCCCAGCCCAGAAGTTTCGATCCTAATCTCCCTTTTCATTTTCTCACCACCACATTTGCTCTTGGCCAACGACACCGTCCATGCCAGAAGCACTGGGCACCTGATGTGAATTTTTCTTTTTCCTGCTGTCTGCTCGTGCACAACCCCTCCTGAGGATGCTGTGGGAAGCAGAGCTCTCAGCTGCCTGCTACCCATCGGGATTTGTATCCAGACAAACAGAATCAGAACGGCAGCGTTTCACACCTCGTCTTCTCGCAGGCACCAACGGCGATGCCAGGTGCCAGACAGGGGAGAACCAATCTCCTCCATTGTCAGCCCTGCTAAAACACGCTAAAAATAGAGGGCATCAAACGGAGCTGAGCTGCATCCGGCCGCACGCGGATCGGTGCGCACACAGCGTGCAAATTCACTGCAGCAAAAGGGTTACGCCGGGGTGAATGCGATCCACGGAGGAATTACACCGTGCTGTGTAATTCCCAACAGGTCTTTTCAGCGGGATCATGGAAACGATACCACTGCAATCACGTTTGCCAAAACCCCATTGTCTGCGCCGGTCTGCAACTCTTCCACCGCAAGCCAATTCCACGGGCTGCCAGAAGAGGGGGATCACATACAGGGCTGACCGAAAGGGGAGTTCGCCACCTCAACCAGTTCTCCTTTAACAGTTATCGGGGTTCTTTTTTTAATCGTTATTTAAGACGTTTGATTTTGCCCTTCCCCCCCACCCCCCCTCCAATTCCCACTGGCAGAAAAGGAGAAGGGGGAAAAAAAAATCCCTCTCTTCCAAAGCTCTCCACGCCACGGGGACAAAGCTGCAGTCAGCGGGGTAAGGTGAGAGCGCTGTGATTTATCGCGGTTCAAGCAGGAATAGCGCGGTCTTACATCAAGCCACGCTAAATTAAATAAAACCTGAAATATTTGGTTCCTGAGACAAATTAATAATGGGAAGGAGGGAAAAAAAAAAAAAAAAAAGGAGTAGTAATGAAAAATAATGGGGCTCCTAGCAGCTTTCGTGGACCTCACTGAGGTTGCACACAAAGTTGCAGGGAAGCAGGGCAGTGCTGGGAAGCAGAGACTGCCTGCAGGGGCAGAGATCAGACATAACGGAGAGAACTGCACGTGGAAGGCATGGAACAGAAACTGTGCCATTACCACCTGAAGCGGGGACCCCTCCGACCACACAAGAAGTTGAACTCTTCCAATACACAATCAGAGCCTAAAGAAACCGTACTACACCGGCACAAGCCCTGAGCTCCATATGAAAAGCCACCAGCAGACAGCAGAGACGCGTTCAGACCCTCCTGCACCGCCAGCCCCTGTCTGACCTGCTCCCATCTCCCCAACCCACACATGCCAGGACACCAAGGCAGCCCAATCCCTGCTTTTAAAACATCCCAAAATGTTCACAGTGGTGACACACCCACTAAAGGCATCGAAAGAGACGCAATCAGATGACACAGAGGGTCTCCATGCTGGTTTACAGTGATGCATACTGTTAGAAGAGCAAGAACGCACAACTAGGGCAGACTGGCGTTGGTGAAGTGGATTGGGAGCCCGAATCCCATAGGCTGCCATGCAAATCTCCATCATAATCCTTGGCTGCTTCACCTTCCCTACTGATGCAGCACACCTCCATGCCCCAAATGTAAACCCTTCGTACATTATGGGCTGATTTCTCTGCTGATAGGAGGAGGGAATTACGCTGGTTTACCCAAGGTGAAGCCCACCTGCTTCCCAAAAAGCCCCCTCAAAACCAAACCCTATTTTCACAGAATCACAGAATTGCAGGGGTTGGAAGGGATGCTTTTGCAGGAGAAAGAAGCTGCTATCAGACCGAACCCAGACAGACCCCTGGGGTGCAGGGGAGGAAAAGCAAAGCCAGCGGTGCTGGGAGCACTGGGGCAGGCAGTCAGGAGCCCGGGCAGGACGGGGCACACCCACTAACCCCGAACAATCGGATGAGCAATCTTTGTCAGGAACAAAAGACATCTGCTGAGTAAAACAGGAATTGACTCGGAGCAAGGACAAAGCCAGACGGTATCACATGACGCGCCAGTCTGTTCCAGCAAGATGCCAGGGTCAACGGCAACTAATGCACCCAATAAGTCAAGAGGAATCAATAATGCTAAACAACCCGGCCTCTTCTGTTTGAAGCAAATCAGTGCAAATGCAGTTAAAACGTGCTGCGTGCTCTGCACGGCGCAGACCGAGATGTGATTGAAGCCCATCATGTGACACGGCGGCGCTGGCGGCCCGAGGTTCCCACAGCTGCAGCAAAATGTCTCTGCTGGCTCCATGCGTGCACAGGGCAGGTTTGAATAGGGGTTTGTTATCCGTCTTTTTTTAGAGCCCTGAAATGGGAGGAGAGCGGGGAGGCACCGGGGTTTTAAAAACACATACACATCACCCACGCAAAGAGGCTGTTTAATAACAAACCCCACTTCCCAACCACCCCCTCACCGTTAAAGTGCATCCCAGCTTCCAAATGCCGTCTGTGTGTTTGCGTGTGCTTTAACACGCAAAGAAATGCACGCTCACCTAAACTATCCAGCAACCAGCAGCCCACAGGGCAGATGTTACAAGCAGAAGCCACCCTGCCATGAGGAAGGTCTGAGCCTAAAACTTGGGCCAGTCGCCATTTCAGCTGCGAGCGCAACTTTCTACATGGGCAGCAAGCGATAGGACAAAGGGAAATGGTTTTAAACTAAGGAGGGGAGATTTAGATTAGGTATTAGGAGGGAATTCTTTGCTCAGAAGGTGGATGCCCCATCCCCAGAGGTCAGCCTGGATGGGGCCCTGGGCAAGCTGGTCTGCATGGAAATGCCCCTGCTTACAGCAGAGGGTAAGAACTGGGTGGGCTGTAAGGTCCCTTCTGACCCAAACCACTCTGTGACTCCGTGACATCCCTAAAACACCACTGCATTCCGGCTGACTTTCAGCCACGTCGCCTGGCCCCTCCGTGCCTCAGTTTCCCATCTGTCAAACAGGAACTGCATTCCACTTTGGGGACGCTGTGAGAACAAAGCACTAAAAAAATTGGACACACCCTGATATTAGAGCAACACAGGCCAGGCAGAGCCTACATTTACGTGACAAGAATTATTACGTGGCTTAACCCAGTTATTAATTATCATTTACTCAAAGTTACCTGCAAAAGTACATCAGTTGACATTAGCTGATATTTCAAAGATCCTTCTTTTCCAAGGCAGCCTGGGCACACCGGTGCACCATCAGTACACAGAATGGCTCGCTTGCTTCCACCTCTCGTGCTGGATGGGCAGGAGGTGTCCCAGCCGCTGTCCTCAGAGCTAACAAACACCAAACATCCCCTCCTTGCTTTGGTTCCAAGTGGAGAAGACACCCCTCAGGGAAGCAAAGCTCAGCTCCTTACCCAGTGACTTCTCTGACCGCCCATTACTCAGCACAATGATTGCACTTCTGTATATTGAGAAAAAAAAAATTAACATTGATTTTCCCTTATTGAATCTCACAAAGCTGCGGAATCATTTCTAAAGTTTATTAAGTTTCACATTTTGGGGCTTTTTTAAACTAGATTTTCCTTCTAAGAAGACTCGATCCAGATGAGAAAACTGCCAAGAGCACAACATTTAAAAGTTCCAGTTTCTGTTTTTTTAACAGAACTGCTTCTATTACTGAAGGCTGCAGCTTGCATCTTTCTGGCCATGTTCAGCTGTTCCAGGAACTATAATGTGAATTTTATTGTTCATTTCCTTTATAAATACTGGGAGAAAAGTACTTGTATTACAATACAAGGAGGACTACTTGAGCCTCCTATCAGTTCCAGAAGCCTTCTGGGCTGCAGCACAGTATGAGTGTAGGAGGTTAGATGGCACAGCCCTGCAGGGAGAACCACAATCCAACACACATGAATGAATTCTACCCAACTCAGATCAAGAAATACAGGAATGGGAGGCGATGCAAAGGGAGGCAGCACTCCTCAGCAATCCACATGTAAGAAAGTGACTGAATAGAAGTAATCGGAATCAAAGAGCGACAAAATGGCATCACGGCACACATCTCCGCTGTCTCTGGTTTCTCTCTCACAGCCATCTAAGTGCTTCATTTAACCTGCTCCTAAGTGCTGCTGTGGAGGAAAATGCAAATTTTTATGCAAGTAAAAATGACTCATCACTTAATAGGAGGCTCAGAATCCCAGTCAGCAAATAAAAGTAACCTTGGTAACTTAGATAAGCAACAAAACCACGAGTCAAGAGGAGCTCACGTTAAAAAAATGGTGCAGAAAACACATGTGAGGTTACTGTACCAGAAAGTCAGGCCTTGGCTGCAAGGAGCTCCCAGCCCAATGCACAGCCCTGCTGCCATCACAGCACCCAGCATTGAGACACAGATCTCTGCAGCCTGCAGCAAAAGCCCCTGTGGGAGAGGGCGTGTGGGTGATGGAGCACTGCTGCCATGAGCAAGGGGCAGGAAGTGTTAAGACTTCCCCCATTTGATTCCCATTTCCCCATCCTCTCAAATCAGAGCGTTGCTGGCCTTGGTCATTCATGCACAGTCCTCCATCCCAGGAGCAGCTGCAATCTAAGACATGCAGGTAGAGGAAAGCAGATGAATGCCTCTCCACACTCCAGACGTAACAAAGCACAAAACACCACACAGCAGCTTTTATGCAGCAGGAGAAGGGAAGGAATTAGGAAAGCTAATACCAAAGAGGCCCCAGCACTACTTGGAGCTCTGCAAAGCAGCTGGGTGAAGGATGAACAGGACCAAGCACCAATATTACTGTTATTATTTATTATATAACATCCCAGATTGCTGCATTTTCAATTCACCAACAACCACCTCCTGGAGCACTTACACTGTCACTCCGTTCTTATGCTGCCCTAGTTTTCCAGCTTTCTTCTATCCAGGTAAATATACGTGCCCCATCTCTGAAGCAGCCGAGTACCTATTATATCCTGCTGTTTCTCCCTTGCACTTATCCTATTATGCTATTACAGCTGGTGCAGGGTCGTGTGTTTTCTATTTTGTGACATAATATTGTGGGCCCAATTCCACCATCGCTAATACGGTATATAATAAGGGTGAGACGAGCAGGAGTGCTGGTAAGAGCACTTCATGTGGCAGGAGTCAGGGCTACCAATGGTGAGGCTGCTATCACTCGGCAGGAACCAGGATCTGCTCATTCCCACAGACACTGTTATGCCTTCCATCCATATATAAATTACCATTTCATGTCTGAAGACAGCACCGACCTAAAATAACAACCACAGCCAGTTAATATGTGCAAACAGACACAACTTGGATGCATATCAGAGTGAGTAACCCCTCCCTCTCTGCCCTCGGAGCAAAGGAAAATATTATTCCTGTTCTGTTCTCAGCCCCCTCCACTCCTGCAGTGGGAAGCACCTGACCAGCAAAACAGAGCACAAGCAGTGCCAGCAGCACGGGGGTCCTCCTCCTCTCCCAGACTTTGTGCAGAGGAATTTTTGTGAACTTCTGTTCTTAAAATCTCCACTGATATTGTTGGAACAAATTCTCAGTGACCTTCTGGGACGCTCTGCTGTGGTCACTGGGTCCAGGAGGAGTTTGCTGGACTGGCGTCCACCAGTGTCCATGAGGGCTTTGAGCATACACTCATTGGGCAGCTGGGGACAGTGCAAATTCCAGCTCAGTGACAGCCCTGTAGACTGTAGGTGGAGAAAAGTTGATCAGGAGCTCCAAACGAGATCAAAAAGCACTGAAATGAGTGAGGATTGAGCAATACAGACAGTTCTGCACTAAAAGGGCAATGCCATTTCTGAGCCCAAGCTGGTGCCTCCTTGACATCAGGTCATACAGGGGGAACAATTAACTTGCTGCTGCAGCAGCAAACAAAGCGAAGTCAAGGAGCACTGGGTACCACATGCAACAGAGCAGACCTGCAGACAGCAAAGGCTTTATCCTTTCATTTCTGCCTGAACAAAATGCAGTGCAGGTGCTGAATACGGCTTGCAAAATCATCACACTGTCCCTGTGATCTGCTCCATAAATATCTGGGGTTTTATATTGCTGCTCCTGCAAATGTAGAAGGCACCAAGCATGACTGGATGCTCATTTACTGAGCTCTGCACCAATGATGAGCTTGGAAAGTAATGGGAATTAACTGCCAGTAATTAAAATCACCTTCTGAGCTAAAGCATATACTCGTCTTTAAGAACAAAGTAGGTTCCCTAAATCCCTTTCTCAAAATGTTGCTTCAGAGATTCGCCTGCAGTGCCAGAGAAAAGCCACTGCTGTGCTACCGTGGCCACAGCCTGAATGCTTCAAGTCCAACTTTGGGAGCAAGAGGAAAGGTCCTGACATCATGGAAAAGGAAGAACGAGCTCATTTTATCCTATTTAAAGCTATAAAATGACTGCAAAATAGCATAATTATCGATTAGTTAAGGCCTTTTGTCAAAATCTTCATTTTTTAATGTGGAATATAATGAGAACGTAGATTATATTATAAATATTATGGTGAATGTGTATCTCTCGTTACGGTTATAGCGAAAGTCTCCTGCTTATCAGAGAAAAAGAAGAGATATGCAAGTTGATGAAGAGCAAATTCTGCTTTTGGGTTCCTTCTCCATCTCTGACTTTTGAACAGGCTGCTCTAATCTGCCTCAGTGATACTGAAATAGGGAAATAAAGCAGCGAGGCCAGTTTGTCATCCTGAAGGATACGGGAGCTACTGAGCCAAAGGGGACCAGGAGAGCATTAGAAGAAAGTGAGAAAGGAAAGGAGGGATATTTGTGGTACTCGAGGGCTTTAGCTCAAATCAGCCCCATCCCTAAGCTCAGAGGATTATCTGCACTGAGATTATTCTGTCAACTAAATAAAATAATAAGAAAGCCCTTCATAACTTCAGCTAAGTGCTAAGTGAATTAACCACCCTCTGGCTGGACCTGACTAACTTGGGGAACAGGCTGAGGAGCTCCTGTATTTCTTCCTGTGGCCAGACTCGAAGCCTAAACCAAAATGTGGTTCCACTCTCTAGGAAAACTCAGTGGTTAATGAATGCTGTTGACCTGATAATGACTTTCCTGGCATAGCTGAAATAGGCTTACTGGCTAAGAGTGATGCAAAATGCAGTATCAGTTTACTGAGTACTATTCCAATGAGTGCAGTGGGTTTTAAAATAATGAGATTATCACAGTGAGCTCACTTTTGTCTATCTGCCGTGCCATTTGGTGGCTGATTCCAGCCAGCAGCTTCTTGTTTGGAGGGTGAAAACCCCACTGTAAATAAGTAGATATGGGATAATCCACACATTAGGAAGAGCTTGATCCAAATTCCACTGGAGTTCCCTGAAAGACTCCTACCAGCTTGCTGGCTGTTGGATCAGCATCCAGAAATTAAACCCCCCTCATTTAAGACTCTTTGGAGGGAATTTCTTTTTCCCGAAGTGAAGATTGCCTCTTGCTGAGCACACTGCATTTGACCACGATTTGACTGGTGTAAAAGTTACTAAATCTCATCAGCTGTTATTTTATCCAGAACAATCCTATCAACGTATGAAACACCCCCCAACACTCTCTAAGCCATCCCGGGGGAGGGTCCAGCCCAACTCTTATAGTGTAATGGTACTGATGCTTTGCCACAATCCTTTCAGAGCATCATGACTCCATAACTGGCACCTTACAGAGACCTTGACACAAATTTCCCTTGGCTTACCACAAGCTTGCACTTCTTGCCAGTGTCAATCAATCTCTTAATAAAGCCAAAATCGTTTCCCAACAAACACATTAAGCTCCGGGCTGCTCTGAAACCCATCCAGAAGACTTCAAGAACACTCTCACAACTTGCAGTAAGTTCATAGCCTGAGCATCTTATGCTTTGTTCAACAGTTCTTGTGGCAAGCACAGCCACCTAAACTGAGGAGCAAAATCTGGAGACTGCCCTTTAGGTGAAGGACTTTGTAATAGCACAATGAAGAATGTGTTTATAAAACTCCTGCTTGTTGGAAGAGCAGAAACATGAAACCCACTGCCTTAGGCAAACACCAGTTTGCTCAATTATCTCTGCTTTTTGATTCTCATCTTATTTTCCAGTTCCCTAAAATATTCTCAGAACTTGGATGGGGGAATGGGGCATCACATGTTCCTTTCCAATCAGTCTGATAGCCTTGCTTTATACTCTGTAATAAAGAATCCCACTGAATGAGAACGATATTACAGTGGGGAACAAGGCAGTGAGGGATTAGAATCGGGTTTACTGTTTCTCTTTTCTTGTCTTAAATTCAGTTAGCATCATAGTCAATGCCCATATTAACAGTGGATTAGTTCACAGACACGTGTGAAGTCACTTTTCTTCTTGTGTCAGCCTGTAATGTCACAGGAATGGAATAATGTTAACAGCTCATAAGCTTTTTAACCTACAAATGTGCATCTTGGGACTTTGGGGCTTGCTAATTTGTCACATCTACCTTGTCCAGCTACCCTGGGACTGTACTTGGGATCTCCAAAAGTAACCCGACCATTCTGTACAGTGTGGTCTGTGGGGTCCAAGACCAACAGCCAAGACAGATCCCACTGCTCTGAGATATGGGCACGCAAGGGATGTACAGCACACACTGACCAACACACTACACCCTTCCCCAAACAACAGACCCTGGCTTGGGGCATTCACAGTTCACCTTCCACTAATTGTGGTGACTACAACGTTGGCCAGAACACACAAGTAATTTGAGCTGGATCTAGAGATGGGGGATTTGGGGTAAGTCTCCATTAGCAGCACTGTGTCACATATCTGAGCTAACTCCAAAAGAACTATTATGCCTATATATCTCAGCACCGCTCCAGGGAGAGAGATCAGCTCAGGTCCTCAAAAGTCTAAAGCCACTTTAAAGTGGCATAATTACCCCCTGCACCAGCCAGGCTGGTCCTGCTTTGAGTATGTGAACTAGCCTGTCTGCAGTTTGTTCTCCTTACATTACCCACTGAGCGGAGTAGCCAGCTGGTGAGTTCAGGGGCCAGATCCAGTTCATGAGGCAGAAAATCTGGTCCCTGGGGAGGCTGGCTGATCAACAGGCCAGCCAGGCTAGTATTTCTGTGCGCCTGCTTAAGTGCGTGAAAGGGCAGGACACAGGTCAGCAGCACTTATTAAGTTGCCAGTAAATCGGGACGCACATCAGACACATACCAGTGGGTTACACAAACACATGTTTACAGAGCTCGTCTCACATGTAATTTCAGCAACTTCAACCAGACCATCCTCATGAGCACAGGCACACCAGTGCAGAACTATCTGCAGCATTACGGACTAATTGGGTGCACAGCCAGCCCCCATATGATCCATACGTTAAGGGAGAAATTAGCATTTGATGTCTGTTTCAAATTGCAAGCAGCCCCGCCGCAATTAATCACAGCTTGGTTGACAAAGCGCACTGCACTGAAATGACAACATGCATTCTGGGAAACTAACGCTGTCATCTTTAGCCGCAACAAGTTTATTTTAAACCTCAGAACAATGAAGGTTTGTCACCGAGTCCCTTGCCTGATCCACTCCACGAACGCAGCTTTTTAACCAAGTAAGAAGCAGATGGCCCAAAGGATCATTTACCAAGGTTTAGATTTCACTATCACCTTCCGGAAGGAGGCTTCCAAACCAGGGACCTGCATCCTCAAAGCAAGTATGTTGTCTCAATGACTGAAAGCACCCAGCTCATTCACTTGCACAAAGGGCAGAGGGTATATGCTATGTGATGTGTTACCTGTCTGTGCACGTTTAATTGCTGGACACTCACAACATGGCAATTATAAAACTATATACTGGACCAATTACTACTTACAGGATAGTTTAGGTGGATGAGACCTCAGGAGGTCACCAGTCCAACCTCCTGCTCAACGCAGCTTTGAGATCAAGCCAAGTTACCCAACACTTGATTCGGTTTCTTGTCCACCCCATTGTTTCCAGCAAGCCATAATCCTCTGCTGGTAATCATCACCACCATTTGATTTTCATCGCTCACTGGGTGTTGCTGAATCTTAACGCCAACCGAGCATCTTTCTGAGCTGCAGCTCGTATCTGAATTATTATTTTTCACCATTCACCTATCATTTATGCAGAATTCAACACGTATAACAAAGGCAAATGAAATCACTTGACACGAAGTCCTAACTCAAGCAGTTAATCAGCTTATTTCTCAACAAATCAAATGAAACAAGAAAGTTAAATGAGGGAAGAAGAACCACAGTTACAGTGAAAACACCACAGCAGTTTATGCAGATATGGGGCCTCTGCTCAGCTAACCTATCTACAGCCTTGTAGGCAAGAAAAAAAGCATTTTTTGTGTTCCATGCTGAAGAGGTGAGCTTTTAGGTGGGACTTGTATGTCTAGAAGAGAACAACTTGGCAAAGAGTGGAAGGGTTTCCTACACGCAGGCAGGACTGTGAACCAGGGATGGATATCAAGGTAGGTATCATTGGTAGAATGGAGGAACATGTAACCAGAAACAAAGTCTGAAGTAAATGATGTAGAAAGAGCATGACTTCCAACTGACTTAACTGTGCTCTCAGAATTTAAGCTTAATGTTGGCACATTCCTTAGACACTTGGAGTCAGATTGCATCTGCTGCCAGTGACCTCTCAACTGATCGCATCATCTCCCCACACGGAACGTTATGTAGTCTCAATCTCGTCCCCTTATCCTTTGGCCAAGTCATGCAGGATGAAGTTGGACAAGACAATGAAAACCTGCAAGGGACCAGAAAATTATCAACGATACAGAAGTTTGTTTTTGCTTTGAGAAAAGCTTGAACGGGCCTCTGAACTTTAGAAAGATGACTGCACATTCAGTAGGAACAGAAAAAAAACAGGCCAGGACCTACAAGGTGACAAGTGGCTCCCATAAGACCTCATTCTCTCCTCAAACAATGGATGAAAAATGTTGCAAAACCAAAGGAACAAGTGGCAGTTAGAAACACAACTCATGTACTGCCCTTTTTAAACCTAAAACACACCCAGACCGAGATACCATTACAGTCAAAGCCAACATCGAGAAACAAAGTAAGCGTCCACGATTTTCAGCACAGCCACATTTCCACACTGACTAGTAGAGTTCAGAACAAGCCGTTCACTTAAAGTGGGACTTCCACACAAACACTGGAGTAAGCACTTGGCTACATGTTGAGCATATAAATGAAACTGAAGTGATGCTACAAATAATTTTCCTCCCAAAATCACCCGGTGGCACCAAAAATGATGTTCCGAAATCCGAGTTAAGACCGACAACCGAACATACAAGGCAGTTCTGACACAATATGAAAATAGAGCCACTGCCCTGAACTAGAAAGAAAGCAACAACTGTTAAAAAAAATCCTTCTCTCCTTCTTGCCCAATGCTGTCACATGAAAGTCTTCTGTTGTGCTTACAGACTAAGGGCTGTCAAAGCCCTGTCTTTGTTAACTCACGTCACATGTTTTGAATAAGGAAGAATGAAATTTACCAGTACAAAACTCTCAACCTCAGGGAAGACCAGACCAAGCAGGACAGAGTCCCTAATTGTCTTGGACAGGAACTTCCATCTGCCTCGCATCTTGCAACTGAAGCAGATCTCCAGCTGATGCTGAACATTGTGGCAGTTATCATCAGTTTTCCCCTTACGCTCTCTGTATTTACAGCTGTTTCAACAGACATAGTTAACCACAGATCTGCGCTGATTTACTGAAAACCATCATAATCTTATCCATTAGCAGAATAATTGTCTGGCTGGTCTTTCACTCCACACCTCTCGCCCAGCTTCCCATGGCTTAATGAGTCCCTTCAAGCAGGCTTTTCCCAGTGGAAGTTCATGCATTCTTCCATGTCTTATTTTAGATGCTTCCTCTTTCAGCAGGTACTTACCAACCTATTTTTCTGCCTACTAAGCTGAAATCACTTTGCTCCTGCTGAATAATATCTAATACTACATCCAACCACATGGAAACCAGTGACATTCCCCAGGGAAGGTGCTACCCACGTTAAGCAAAGTTTATCTGGACACAAAATGTGTTCTGATGACTTGTAAACCTCAAAAGGTTGGCAAAAGTAATGGGTCCTATAATCAGTGCCTGGAAGTGGTATTGAGCTACCTACATATGTCTTGAGTGGTAACAGGATATGGATTTGGAATTAGCTGAAGTTTGATAATCCAGTGATTGAGCTTTCCCTGACACAATTTACTAAGGTTAAGTCTTCTTGCTCTTTGGTCAACATATATCTGCCATATTCATGACCACACGATGCCGTGAAGGCCATTGGTGAGGTGTGAATAAACACATCCAAATGCTAGAACTGCCTTCTGATCCACTACGAAGCCTCACTGACCACATTTATATGGGTAAGAAGAACAAGCACTTCTAAGGACTGCTAAGAGAAGTTCCAGTGGGAGAAAAACCGTGCTTACCTGAACCTTGGTGTGGAACTGTAGGAGGAGAAGAGGCAAGAGGCGACATTCTGTGCCTTAGGAATGTTGTTGGGGCCTGTCTGGCCCTGACACCCATTTTCAAGAGAACACAGATGACCCTTTCTCCTTCTTGTCCATGAGGAATTCCCAATGAAGTCATCAAGGCGTTCCTAAAGAAAAAGAAAAGAAACAAATGTATTCTTCTGTAGAGCAGGACTGTAAGGGTTGTGCTTCAGTTCAACCCCACAAGAAAAGTAAAATAGGGGTCTGGATCACGAGCTGATACTCTGCACAACTTCAGGCTGTAGAATGCCCTGGGACAAGGAAGACCCTTTGTTGTTGCTGTTTGTTTGAATTTTAAAAGCAACACGAACACAAGTTACCTTAATGAATAAGGACATAAAATTCGTTTAAAAAATTCAGAACACTGTCAAGTTTCTCCTCTACCCAAAACAGTCCTCTCAGCCTTTATCCCATGGCTGTATCAGTTCTCCACTCCACTCCCTGAAATACCTTCTCTTTTTTTTTTCATGTAGCAAAATACTTCTTTGGGGCCAAATGTTGGTGCTTCTGCTCTGGCTAAACTTCTTTTTCCCCCCAGGTTGATCCAACATCTCAAGCATCAACAGTTCCCTCTGATACGGTGGAAAGTCCAGACACTCCAAATTCCACCCCAGCTCTTGGGAGAGGATAACGTTTCCCTGCCCAGACCTAGATGAAGGAAAAAAAAAAAAAACCCATCTACTCATTCAAATATTTGTTGCTAGACAGGGAAGGTCAGGCTCCGACCTCACTTCCATAGGCGTAAGGTTGGAGTAACGACTGAAGTTCAGGCTCTGCGCACCCGTGTCTGCCGCCAGCGTGAAGTCACTCGGTGGGCATCTATCACCACAGGTGTAAAAGGAGAGCTTTGCAAGCATCAAGCTCTGCAAGATAAACCCACAGTCTCAAAAAGCAAAGAAATGAGCCAGGCCTGATCCTGACGCCGCATCAGTATTCAGCGGTGGTTGCAGTGGGGCAGTTCGGTCCTTACAGTGGAGTAAGGAAAATGAGGATTAGGCACCATCTGTCTCAAAGAGTCAACACGCAGAATTGCTCTACATATTTGAATCCTCTTCCCCGTATCTTTCATCTCTTACGCGCTCCAGGTTTTCCATTCAGCTCCGGTGACAAAAGATTTTTGCAAAATGACAGTCCAGATTGAGAGAACAGAAATGCCAACCTCTGACAAAAGAGATACCAAACTTTTATCGGCGATAAGTGCTCCTCGCACGCAGACGTCGGTCTGCAGCGGCAAATATAAGGCAGATGTCGAATGGAAATTAAACATTGTGCTCTCAGGGTGGCCTCGGCCGCATTCAGAGCTTGATTTAAAACAAGGCCAGAATCCTTTCATCATTTCTTCAGAAAGTTTCAGTTCTAAAGATATTCCAAACAGACACATACTTGACCTAGAACTTGGCAATGCAGGACAACGTGTGCAACGTGAAAACACCCAAAGGCAAAGCAAGTTGTCTGCGAGATGGACCAAGAGAATTCCTTCATCAAATCGCTCCCATTTCAGCGTTCTGAGGGTCAAAAGTGAATTCAGGTGAAATACCTTTTCCCTTTTCTTTCAAAGTCAATCCATGGTGATCGTTCATCATCTGGGAGACGCAGGCAGCTCGGTGTGCTGAAGCACCACCAGAACAGCAGCAGTGCTCGCCAGTTTTAGGAGGATTTCTCTGCATGCTCCTTTACAAGTCGAACCATATTTACGCCTCTGAAAGCATCCTGCCTGTTATTATTAGGCACAGTAAAACAGCACCAGGCATTACAACAACTTAGACAGCCAGACTCGAGAAGCACAGATTTGAATGGCCTGAATAACGCAATATTAGTCTCCTAAAAATGAAACCCGAAGACTGCTGAGCACACTTTAGTTAGGAGAATGAGCATAAATTTAAGGCTTGAAAACTAGCTCGTATTTACAAAATCAGCTCTCAGCATAAACGAAATAGCATTTGCTTCTCTCCTACTCTGTTAGATTTTCGAGACAATAAAATACAGACAGTGAAATTACGGGACGGTTTGCCACTGGGAGATGGAAATATGGTTGTACTCTTCTTGGACGCTGTATTTTTAGATATAACTTCCACCCCTCCCCTCTGCCCCCCCAAACAATTTCACTTCAAACAGAGTAAAACAAGAAACTCCTGAGGCCGTGACTTTGTCACCTCCCCAAAGTTTGGATGGCTGCAGCAGCCGGCCTGCGCCCGCACGGCGATCAAACACAAACCCAAATGGCCATCACGTCCTGCCTGCATTTCTCCCCCCGTGAAAGGACGAAATCGTGACCGGATTTTACTTTCAGATGACCTGACAAAACCAGCACTGCCTGGCACGAGCAGGGCAGTCATTTCCCCTCCATTTCCCTGTACAAGATTTAATCAGCTGAAACACAAACCTCCTCCTGCGCTGAGATCTTTTCGAACAAAACCACGCTGCAAACAGTCTCTCTGGCCTTTTTAAAAATCATTTTCAATCGCTTAAAGACGCAAAATAGAGATGGATGGATGGATGGATGGACAGCCAGAGAAATGCTTTCAGTCATGCTTCCCCCCCCCCCCCCCCACCCCAACCCTTAGAATTGAAAAGCATCGGTATCCAAATAGCAACAGGAAATTTTTACCTTGTGGCTAAAAAGCTCACTGTTCACTTTGCAGCTGCCTCTATTTTTTGCTGGGCAAAGCACCAACACAAAAGTCTGTCCTAAGAAACCAAGCTTTTGGCACCAGGGCAGCGACAAAACGCAAACCTACAAAGAATTTTTCCCCCCAGCCCGTCGTTATAATTCCTAATTTTGTGGGATGCATTGCTGGGCTGTTTATCATAACAGTGTGCAATAAAAAGGACGAGTAACTCTTGCAATTTTCTCCCTACTCCTCCCCTTGACAGGGGCCACTGATAGGGAAAGAGGCTCGGAGAAGCAGAGCAGTGAAAGGCTAAGAAACAATAGGCAACCATGGCTTTGACAATGCAGCCCTGAACCCTTCTTGCTCCCGCTGTGACACTTGCATTCAAGAGCAAGGGCGGCTGCCATCATAAGAATGGACAATGGCATGAGGAATACAAGGGAGAGGGGGGGGATAAAAAAAGAGAAAAAAAAAAAAAAAAGAAAAAAAAAAAAAAGGAAATCAGATGAATTCAGAGCTAAGATGGCAGAGCTCTCACCTTTTCCGCCTTTTTCGAGTAATCTGGATGGAGACGTCCCGCAGAGAAGAGATAAAAAGGGTGTGCTGAACTGTTGGATGGTTCTGAAGACTTCTGCATTTGCAAACGCATTTTAGAACTATTTGTAGGGGTATATATGCCGCATGCCATCTCTCTGTCTCTGTCTCTCTCTCTCTCTCTGTGTCTCTCTCTCTTCTGTTTTATGTCCTGCTATCTCCATCACACACCTCTAATAGTATGAAGACTTTCTGCCCATGTAAGTAAGTGAGAGTGTGTGTGTTCCTTAATGTTTGAATCAAGACACACGTCTGCATGCATTTCTAATCTAAGGAGCCTATAGCAGTTACTACAACTATCAATTAGTCAGCAATAGCTTGAGATCCCCATGTGTCTGGGTGAACAAAGGTGAGAAACACATGCAAATAGTACTACAGCACCTGGGTCACGTACAGTAACTTAGCTAGCAACAAATAATTGCATCTGTTTCTGCCTTTTTGATGCTTCTTGCTCATTGTTATGTAAAGTTACGGCTTATTAATGTGAATGGCAACACAATTAGACACGGCATTGTATATTTTCATTTGAACAACACAGCAAAAGGAAATTAAGCTCAACTAGATGGAAATAAATGGTGACTTAAAGGCTTTAAACGAAAAGATTCTCTGATCTGCAGCGGTGCTTCCATTTTTTGATCAATTGTTCTTGGGTTAAAGACGCAAACGAAGTAGATGTATTCGGGCATTACATATATATTAGATAAGAAACTGATCATTGCGGAGGAGACAGAGAGGACGCCCGATTTCCTGAAGTTAAGTCCATAAAAAGGGTACAAGCTCAATCTGTTACTATCTTTTTTAATTAAGCGACCGTTACTTTCAAGAACATTTAAAGGGTGTTTTCTCCGATGTTTTAGACTCAAGCCAGACAATGAAGAAGAAAGATACGGTACCTTTGACTCTCTCCTTCTTCTTAACCTCAAAAAAAAATAATAATATTAATAATAATAATAAAAAAACAAAACAGAGGATTACCCTTCGAAACGGTCAGAGGTAAAATGGACTTAAAAAAAAAAAAAAAAAAAAAGGAGAATTAAAAGAGAAAAAAATAAAAAAGAAAGGAAAAAGAAAAACCCGAACGAAACGGCCAAGCGATAAAACAGAGACGCTCCACGATCCAGCGGCACCCTGAGTGCAGCGCGAGACGAGCAGAGCGCGGCTGCTATCCGTGAGCAGGCAGCATTTCAGAGGTGGCAATGGATTCTGTGGACAACGTTATTTACACAGATTTGATAAGAGCGACAACGGCTCCAACCCGTAATTTAATTTGCAGAAATTATATCCCGCGTGGCGAAGTGCGGGGAAGTCTGAGAATTAAGCGGTGTGAGAGGGATGGTTTTGGTGCTGAGCTTCTCCCCACGTACAGCGTGCAGGCAGGGCTGCAGGGATGCACTGCCTGACCCTCTGCCGGGTGTTCGCTTCCTACTCCTACCAGCTTCTTTGGGAGGCTCATTAGTGACACCAAAGGAAAAGCGTTCTTCCCAGTGTTGGGCTCTTAGGACCTGCCAAGTTTATTTAGCTTTAGGAACGACCGAAAAAAAAAGAAAAAAAAAAAAAAAAGATAAAAATTAAAAAATAAAATAAAATCTTCCGATTAAAACAACAGAAATACCTCCTTAAGGAAATCAGCGCCCAGCTCCCTCACCTAGCAGACTGCTATGAGTACAGCAGGTGCTCGCGGAGAGGCGATGCTGCAGGAAAACAACGCCGTGCCCGCAGCGCAGCGTCCCTGCAGAACGCGGCTCTGAAGGCAGCGGCGCTGAGCGGGCGCAGCACTGCCTGCCATGCAGCTCCGCGTCCCAGCCGCGCTGCTGGCAGTCCGGGCGCTATGGAGACGGCGCATCCCCGAGGCGCGGAGCAGCGCACACGGAGCGGTGCTGAGCTCCGGGCTGGAGAGACATCAAAACTACCAAATAATCGCGCCCTTCGTTGAACAATGAGACCTTAAAATATACGTGCAGGGGTATTACATGCAGAAAAGGCAGGGGGAGGGGGAGGTGGGGGGGGTGGGGGGGGGGGGCGGCGAGAGCTTTTCCCCATCGAGGCGTTTTATTTTGCGGCGCTGAAAAGGTTCTTTAATGCGAATCGTTTCTGTCCTCGGGCCGGGCTGGTGCCTGCGAATGCACAGCGCAGGTGGAAGGGAGCGTTTGTTTGGGAGTTCGGATGCAAACTCATCGCTCGATACTTATGCGGGGGTGAAAAATAGTGAGCTGGGACAACGAGGTCACGGGGTGGCCGTGCGCTCACACCGCTACGGCACAGCCCCGCGCTCCTCCAGCGCCTGTCCCAGACCTCCAACCCAACGCACCGAAACAACGCCACCGTTTTCCTTTAGAAAGAACTCAGTTGAACAGACAGCACAAATGGGATGTAATGTAATCTAACGCTCCTCTTCATCTAATCTGTCTGCTCTGTAACCTCGTCATCCCACCGGCACCGACGACCACAAAGCCACGCCATCGATTCGGGTCTCCTATGTTATTTCGCTGTTTTATTCTCCAACAAGACTCCAAGTGGAGTGGCTGCTTTGCATTCCAAACTCTCCATCAACTTTCTAAGCCACAGCCACGCAAAGCCAACCGACCCTCACCTCTCTGCTGTGTTTTAATTGATGCATTTCGGGATATTGTGGCCAATTCCCAGAGCACAGCTCACATTTTTAAACCCACCAAAGACCAACAGGGATTGAACAACAGAACGGCCCGGGATCAGCCACAAAAACCAGGCTTCTAAACAGCGTCCTCTTAGGTTTTCCCCAAAGAAAAAGACACCTCGCCTCATTTTCCAGGGCAAGCAGGATTCTCCCATTAAGGACAAATCGCTCTGCAAGGTAAATGACAGCAGTTGGAAAAACAAACAAGCCCTCCCCTACAAACAAATATCTCTGAACGCAATAAAAATGTTGACAACAGTTACGTGATTAAAGCAGTTGTTTTCTTCATTTAGGGCCTTACCATTGGAATCGTTTAAAATTAAGGGAGAAACATCAGCCCCTTGGGTTTTGCAGCAGAGATTTAATTTGTAGAAATAGCGGTGGGGTTTTCTTAACGTAGCTATTTTCAATGTTGGGAGATAAAGCTCTCTTTTATTTTTTTTTTTCTTCTTTCTAATTTTATTTTAAGAATAGACCCCATTTAGGATTTCACGTTGTAAATCTCCCTATGTCTGAATGCTGTTACAAGGTTTGACAATGAAAGAATAATTCATGTCAGACAAAAAGAGCCCTTCAATCAGCTTCATGCAGCTTTTCTCCTGCAGGGCTATGCCAAAACGAATGTGGAATCCTGAACTGAACCATCCATCACATTTCCCGAGTCTTTCAATTAATGACACTGCAATCAGATCGATGGCGTGTAATAAGAAAAGAGCTTTGCATTTCTATACCTATTAATTCGCTGAGTAACTCCAGTGGTAAAACGTGACCAGAAAGGGAAAAGAAAAGAAAATTTCATCCTCCTAGCAAGATTTTGGGGGATGTTTAAGCCATTCTGTACAAGCCTCCATTCTACATTCCTGTCTCAGCCCAAGCCCTTGAGTGCTCAAAGAAAAAAATCACATTGGGGTTTTTTTTTTGGCTAACAGCAGGGCAGTCTCCTTCCCAGACAGGTGTTTCCCATTCTGCTGCTGCTAAGCACACAGAGCACTAAGGAAAAGGCTCCATCTGACACCAAGGAGCCCACTTTCCCCATCTGCCCCCCAGCCAGCAGTGCTCTGTGTGAGCCGAGCCGTGCCAGCAATGCAGGACAGGACTGCAGACCCTTCTCCAGCACGAAGGCAGTAATTAGCGACCAAATCTCCAACTCACAGAGCAGGCCAAGGATGGAGCTACACCACGCGGTGATGAACCTCTAACAAAATGAGGTGGGGCAGAGCTGGGCAGGGGGAGAAGGCAGGAGGGACACAACAGCCCAGCAGCAGCCATGGGATGGGATGGGAGACACCTCACGTCGGGGAGCTGCCATAAGATTTGGGTCAATGACAGAAATGATGGAGGCTGCGTAGAGCTGGGCTGCAAAGTGCCTTTCAGTCCCCTCGCAGCACAAGGTGTGGGTATTGTCTGGAGGAGCTGAACGCTGCAGGAAAGAGAACTGCAATTAACCAGAAGATTGCATTTATAAAAGGGATTGCACTTGGAACTGTCATTTCATTAAAATGTAGCTTTGCGGTCTTAAAACGGTCTTAAAATGCCAAAGTTACCAAATACTCTCTCTTTAAATTTGATGCAGCGGCCAAAAAGCTCCTGATTCCCTCTCCTTGGGTGATGCTGGGTCCCCAAAGGCCTTCACCATGGGCCCCCGGGCAGGAGCTGGAGGAGCCCAGGGTGCAGCAGACGATGGGACGCCTCTCACACACACAGTGATCCCCTGGTGGGATGGAAAACGGGACAAGAGCTGCCCAACAACCTTAACCCCTTCCTCTGGATCAGATGGAGCTCAGATCTCCAGCGCTGATGCTTATTGCAGCAGCTTTGGCTTTGCCTCAAAGGAAAGAAGCTGCAGCTGTAACAGGAGATAGACCCGAGTCGACGCCTACAGAAAGAAGCTCTTTGGGGAGCAATAGGCTTTCAGTGAGGTTGTGGATTTTGGAAGTCTTCAGAAAGGGAAAAGAAATCCCTACGTGAGAAAATGAGAAATGGAACAACACTGAACAACGGAGGCTTTTAAGGTTCACTTCGCCAAACCTTTCCAACATTGAAGTGAGCTTTTAAAGGATCGCTTCTGGCCATCTCTCTTGGCACCCTACACGGTCATATCTCAGCAATTTCAAATCTCAGCAGCACCTCCCAATGAGTGCTCAGTCATGGGCCTGCAGGGATGCAGTCACATCTCAGCACAGGTGAGCACAGCCGGGGGAAACACCAGCACCAAGGCAGTAGGGCAGGAGGACACTGCCCATGAGCTGGGTGGCAAAATAACTCCAGCCAGAGTGTAGCAGCCAAGAAACAATAAATAAATAAATCACAGAAGCAAAGGCTGCTCACTGAGAATAAAACGTGAGAGGTGAATGCAGGCTAAAGAAAAAAAGAGCTAGGCAGAGAGACCTGCGAAACAGAAAGGCAGCTTTGGTTAGGAGGCAAGATGCTCGTGTTCAGTGCCATAATGCCTTCTCCCTTCCCTGCAGAGCACAAAGCATGGGTGCCTCCAGACCTCAGCATGTTTCAGCAAAGCGAACTGCAGAGCACACCCGCTGCAACGTGCAGGAGCCCAGGAAGCCTGCAGGAGTTTGGGGATCTCTGGCATTACACAAAGGTCTCACAGTGACCAGAGATTTACAGCTCCACGCAGTGCCCAGTTGCAAAGCACAGCGTGTGCTCCACAGCTCCCCAGCATTCAAATATCTGCTGGCAGGTCAGGGAAAGAGGAGGAAGGGGTGCTGCCTCAAGCCATTCTTCCAGCCCTGGCTGCCTTCCAGCAACACACAGTGCTTCAGAAGATGCAGGCAGGCTTGCTTACATCTGCTTCCCTCCTCTGTAGCTGCAGACAGACTTAGGCACTGATATTTTATTTCTCTTTCCTCCTTTTAAATGAGTTTGGACACAGCTTTCAGTAGGTATTCACTGGGTTCTTTCCCTCATCTCTCTGAAAAGAGCGCAGGGGAGAAACTGCTGTGAATGAATTTGATAAAGAGATGGCTTCTCTAATTGTTTGTCTTGCTCAGTGGTTGGGGCAGAGGCAGCATCTGGCCTTGTGGTAACGCATCTGTCTGCAAAAGCTTTGGGGCCTCTGCTAGCTCCTATCAACAGGAAAGCCAGAAAACCTCTGCCTGCAGCACAGCCGGGCGTGGAAAAACGCACTGCGATGCTCCAAGTCAGCAGCAAAGCCTTGGGAAGCAGACCAGACTCATCTGCTGCAATGAACTTTGGGCAATTTAGCTACAGGAACACAGAGCTGCAGCTAGCAGGGTCCTGGGTTCAGTCCCTACTGATCATGACATTTAAATAATGTCATTATTCAATTTGCTTCCTTCTGCTGTAATAGTAACTAAGCTGACACCTTCACAGTGCTCCTGGTGCTCTAGCACATGGTTAATACCACGATTAAATTTCAGCATTAAAACAATCAATTCGGCCACTCAGCCACCACGTATGCAGAACTCCCTTCCATCTCCTCCCTGTCCTGGGATCCCACCCTTGGCCTTCTCCAAAGCCCCCTTCCAACCAATCACTCCCTTCCATAGAAATAAAGGCAGGTACATTTTGGTACCTCCATTTTGCAAATCGTTATCCGTCAGTGCAATACTACTAAAAGGTGTGTAAAAGAACTAAAGGAAAACTGAAGGGAAGCGCAATGAGAATAGGAATCCAACAAGAAAAGAATAAGAAAGTATCTTCAAAAGAAACCTTGACCTTCAGGCTCTAGAACTCAAGCAATCCAGTTTGCAGACAAAAAAGACCGAGTTCCCCAGTGTTCCAGCAACTGACCACTTCGGACACCCAAGTTTGCTTTAGGGACAAACAGGCTTTGCTATGGACTCATCTACTCGACCAAACAGAAATTGCTATTCTAACCCAAAGGAGCAATTTCTGAGTTCCCAGTAGAAACAACCCAGGCCTCAGCTCTTCAGTAGCAGAACTCCATCACGTTTGACTCACAGTGCCCAGGTTAGGTCTGAATGCCCCCATCCAAAGCTCCACCTGACAGATGTCTTTCAGTATCCTTAAACTTCCACTGAGGACAGAAGATAACCCTCGCAGCTTCAATTCAAGACCAGCTCTGTCTAGCAAAAAAACAACTAACAGCTACGTTGTCAAGACAGGGGATTTCCAAAGGAGGTAAGGATGTCTACTGGGACAACTCTGCATTTCCTACGCACCTAAATGAGCCAGAGAGGCCCAGGGACCTTTAGAAAGGGCGGTAGTTACTGCTGGAATGAAAAAAGATTGAGGAGCACAGGGTTAGGAATCATGCAGATCCCTGCAGGGTGGGGTGGGGGGTGATCCCAGCTTCACATTCCTCATGATGCTGCAGAATAAAAAGGAGAGCTTCAGTTTTGTTCTGGGCTCTCTCTCCCCCATCTGATCTCATCCTCAGATAAAACAATGGAATCACATATCCAAATATTGGCACTCAGCACTCAGCCTTGTTTTTCACCGCGAGCCCAAAGGGCAGGCGGCAGTGAAACTGCAAGTTCTTCTGAGCATGTCTAATCGGCTCTGCCTGCCAGATTTTCAATCTCTGCTGACCAGTTCTGTTCCCAATTTATACAAAAATGCAGCTTCTAGTATGCGTGGTGTTCTGAGGACAAGCCCCGGTCCTGGGGCCCATCTGAAACAGAAGAACACACACAGAGGGAGCAGGCCCAGAAAGGAGCTCATCATCGGCCTCCTGATCTCCCTCCCTGCTGGGATCTCTGCTCATAGCACGGGGCTTGGCAAGGACAGCTCTCAGACTGATGAACTTTTCTGCTGCTCCTCCTGGAGGCACAGCGCTGGGATGCTGTACAGGAGGAGGAAGGCAGAGGCACAGCACAGCTCCCAGCTGCTGCCAGCAGAATTTGGAGGGCTGCTCCATGGAGGGGAGTGAGAAGAGCTGCCCTACACATGCAGGTCGGACGCATCGTCACCTAGATAGGAGCAAACAGCCCTCGTTCCCTCATCAGGGGTGTTCTCTTTCCTTACTCATTTAATTAACATTAATACTTCACTAGAGCCAATTTGCTTTTAAAGAAGAACGAGACCTCTTTTTTTGTTTCTGGAATTCTGTTTCCTTCTTCCAACTAAACAGCTCTTCAAATGACAGCATTATGCATTTAGGACTGACGCTACTAATATAAGCTTTGAGATCAAAAATCAGTTTGTGTAGTCTCCTTCAGTAAAGAATTGAAAGAGCAACACCTCAGCAGACAGATGACTTCTTAAAGCAGCCATCATCACTCCCAATTTGAACGTGCCTTCTTCTCTCCGTCGGCTACATACAGAGCCTAATGGACCAGCATCATCGTGAACTCCAAATAGACCTTCAACAACAAGGTGAATCTCCTCCAAAGCAATCAGGCCTTGCATAAGTAACGCTGCCATCTCCTACAGGGATGCAGCAGCCTACAACTGATGAAAGTCACGGAAATTCCACGCCATTTGAAAATAACACCTTTCAAATCTCTTGCCAGTATCTCAACTGTTCCACGTGAGTTTCTGGTGCACAAACTGGTCTCTCCTGCCTCCCTCCAACATCTCAGGAGTGGATGTTCCCTAGAAAGGGGTTATGGACAGTGTTGCATAGACTACTGAAGCAAATCCCATATTAATTTCAAGTGCCTTCTGATTACCTCATACGTTGCCTTGGTTCTCGCCTTCTTATTGTACTTCAGTCCCTATTAAGCTCGTATTCATGTACTCACACACACATTTTGTCTCAACAGATATGAAGATAACCTATTTACACTTCTGTGGGCTGATAAATAAGTCTTATTGACTCAAAAGCTGAGAAGTGAGATAATTTGAGGTACTATCAGATGCACATCAGATTTATGCCAACGCTTACTGAGCCTTAACTGCAAACACAGATGTATCACTGTTCTGTAAGTCAGCTGCTGCATGCTTTAAAGGGATGTCACCTCTCCTCCGGGAGTACATCAGTCACATGTAAACTGTTGAACCTAGAGGAATAAAACTCCTCATGGTCACAGTAGTTGCCTGACGGAAGATTTTATTACCCTTATATTAGCCCGTAAAATTACAATCATTACCCAACTCAAAAGTAACCACCGGTGTTTCAGCTCAGCAGCAGAGTACAACAGGCTGACCGTGCACTGTGCATATGATTCATACCTTCCAAGGCAGAATGCAAGCATTGTAGACTGCTTTGGCTCGCTGCAGGATTCGTGTGAGTTTAAATACCTGTATGTAAGCGTTCAGGAGGGAAGATCTTTGATTCCCTCTGAACTGTTCAGGGACCCAGGAGCTGGGCTCCATGATCCCTATGGGTCCCTTCCAACTCGGGATATTCTATGATTCTCTTTGGTCTGAAACGTATTTATTCAAACTCTACATTCTAATGCAGATTTGATTAAACTAAAATCTTCTAAGTGGTTCAGAAAAGATGACCCTACAGAACAAACACAGCGAGTCTGAACTCTGTCCTTTACCTTAAGCCTTTATAAGAAACCCAGAGGCCAACAACACCAGACGAGGTGGATACAGCTCCACCACCCATTTCCTGGATGTTTTCTGCTATTCACACAACCATTAAGTTGGACATCAGGCTACTGTATGATTTTCCAAGTGTTAAAGCCCATTTGCTTTTAGCAGTACACTTTCAGAACCCCTAGGTGAGAAGATGAGAACACAGAGCCTTCACCAGTCCTTGTGGTACCACTGAGCTTGCTCAGCCCCAGAGAAAACACCAGGAGAATCCCTGCAAGCCAAGCTCAGCCCAGTGTAAGCAGGTGTGGATCCACGCACGGTTCTGAGCTCTCAGCCCATTTTTTTGATTGAAAGCATGGTACAATGCAGCCAACAGAACTGAAAACACATATACAGACCATCATTGGAGCCTTAGGTTTCTAAACCGTATTGAGGTTGCAAAAACAAATTGACATCAACATATGGAGAAAGTCTGAAGTTGCAGCAAACATTCACATATGTGAGAAACTTTGCCGTGTAGGAGACCCCATTAAATTCAAACATACAATGCACAAGATTAAAGTTATTCAGAGGCATTGGTGTTTGCAAGATCAGGCCCTGAGATTTCTCTGTGTAGTAACAGTTACTTTAGGTTTAATCTGTTATTGCATTAATATCTATAAAGAGCATACATAAATACAAATCAGATGGCAGCTGCAGTCTTACCAAGGGAAAACAAAAAGGCTGGGTTGGGGGGGGGGGGGGGGGAAGGCAGGGAAAAGCAAATTTCCACGATGCTTTTCAAAAGCCATGTATTTTAGGATTATCATCCAGCTCAAACTGCTGCTATTTCTTTTCTCCCCTCCCTCCCCATACATAATACACACGTTTATATACATATATAAGGCCAAAAAAAAAAATGGCAAAGAAATGAATTTCAGAAAGGAGGACAATACTGATGGGAATAAATCGCCTCAAAATGCACAGATTGCCCCTACACAAGGAGCAAGAGATGGTCTTAAGCACGGCCAGCCCCCCCTCAGACGTCTGTGAAAAGCCTGATGTGCTCTACTTCACCCTTAAGAAAACTCACTTGGGAATAATGACCTTTAATTTATTTTGGCTACAGCGATCTTCATCTGCGCTTCTGTTAATCTCGCTCTGAAGATTTCAGGGTACTTTTTAACTAGGGACTGACTCATTCTCTAGCTGCCTGGTAGTTAATCTGCTCAGTTATTTCCCCAAATAACCATCTGCTCTACCTTGTATTTGTTTCCCTCTCCGACTATCTCAGCTCTTGGTCTGTCCTGCTGGCTCATTCAGCACTCTTTAAGTTTCTCCTCTGGCCTTATGTCTGGTTGCTTATGTTTTGGACAGACAATAGAGGTGATACAGGCCATTATTCATGAGAAGCTTCAAGTGTAACGTGAGAAACATCTCATCTCCTGACCCCTGTTAGCATAAGAATTGCTGATAAAATTCTGGACTGAAAGAGAAGAATCTTCTGGGAAAAATATAGGCAAAAGTTTCACTTGAGAGATGTGTTTTGTAAGACGAGTCCAGACGAATTCTCTGCCCAAGGGCCAATCCAACCCCCAGAGCAGCTACTGGGATCTAGAGGGGCAGCGAGGGAGAGACCTTACATGCCTGTGAGACATTCAAGAGAAGGATACCCTTTACCACTCCTTCAGCTCTGTGCCCTTGCACGTTATTTTTTTACCCAAGGATCACAAAGTGACTTAAACGCTTCGTTAATTAAGCCCCATAACAATCCTGGAGAGGATGTAAATGCAGTTCTATTGATTCTATCGGATCACCGAGGTTAAAGACTGAAAAGATCTCCTTGGATTTTTAGGTGTTACCAAATTAACAAGTTTTAACCAGTTTCTATTGATTTTAGCAGAGTCGCATGGGAAAGAAGTTGGGGGTGGAAAAACCACATGTACTGAAAATGAAGTCTGTGCTAAAGGATCATCAGATACTAAACAGAGAGCTGGTCTGATTGTAGAAAGTACATCTTGGTAACACTACTGTATATATCTGCAATTAAGAAGCAAAGGCAGGAACTGACCCACTTGGCTGTTATAGGTGAAGGGAGGGTATGTAGACAATACAGCATGTCATACGTCCAAGCAGCAGAGACGCTCAGCTGTGAATGCATACCCTCACCTTTAGCCAGGGGAGCCACACAAACCAATGCTGAGACGGCTTCTGGGCCAGTTTGCCTTCTGGTAACAGGCAGCAGGAGCCTTGCAGAAGGTCTTTAGCTGAGTACTTATCAACCAGAGCACGGCCCTTCAAACCAGTTCTGCCTGCCGCTGATACTTAAGGGTTGATCAAGCATCCCAGACTCAACAGGGTGAGACCTGGCACAAATGTCAGAAGTGCCAATGAATCAAAGCAAATCACACCAGATGGCCCCACTTGGCCTCACTGAAGCCCAGGTTCCCATCCAGCCCCCAAGCCATGTGCGGGACTCGCAGGAGAGGTGCAAATCTGTTTCTGCACTGTGTGATCCCACCCAGGCTGGTATGCCCAAATCTCAGGTGAGTAGAGGCCAGCAGCAGAAGGGAATCGCTACCACAAATAACTCCCTGGCCTAAACCTAAAAGTTGGTGTAAGCTTAAACAAAGTGATGGTTCCATAGGAGTTTTCCTATCCAAGAAAAGACACTTTAGAACTGGGAGAAGCCTCTTCTTTCTCCTGCAGACACCCTGAAATATTTCAGGGGACTCATGAGGACATAGGACTTTCATCCAAACAAGTCTGGGGGGCACCTGGGTGCCCCACACCAGTCCTGCAGACAGCTCACGACAACACAGTGACTGTTTGCACTGACCCGCACGAAATAAGAGCTGCAGGAGGAAATTTTTCAACACCCATCAGCAATTAATGGCAAGGGGGAAGATTTTGTAACGCATTGGGACCCGATTCTGGCAAGGAATGTAATGGCAAGGGACTGCGAAAAATAATACATGCATTTGAATGCGTGCACCTGTGAAATGCACCGAGCTCTGCCATGAATAAAACACAAGCACCACAGTTTCACCACCATATTGTACCGGTACTACAGACATCTTAAGGCATTCAGGAGGGGGAGGTGCTCCTTTTGCCTTTTACAGTTGAGTGAAGTGAGATGCAGAGGTGTATAATGTGACCCAGGATATAAATCACGTCTGTGTCACACACAGACCACAATAGCTCTCAGTTTCCAACACTGCAGAGCTTACGGCTTGCACTCCTGCTCTGGATTTAGCACAAATTACACTAACACCACTGTGAAGGAAAAGCCTTAAATAAATGGCCAACAGCAAACCAAATGGGCAATTAATATTCTTGGATGGATTAAAGGAAAAATCCACGTGTATATATTCAAAGTACTCCAAAACAAAATCTAAACATACTGAGAAATGTTTATAGATGTTCAAACTGCTGAAGGCACGCAAGGAGCTTATATTTCAAATACCATAGGTCAACAAAAAGGAATATGTGAATTTCCAAAGGCTCCTTGCTTGGCTGATCCATCAATATGATAACTAATACATACTTAAACTCCTCGATGTGTTCTCTGAAATTAAAACAACCAGATAGCACAGAAAGAGCTTAAATAACCATTATCGATGGATTTCAGATAAAAATCAAGAAATAATTTCAGTGGGATCGCTCAACACAGCCAAACAAAACAGCTTTGGAAATGGGACGGGGAGGTGCGAGCTGACAACCAATTCTATTTTGCAGGCAGAGGCACTTCAGCAATCCAAAGTCTCTCCAAATTAACAGCTTGACAAAGTCGGTCCACGCTGTGCTCCCCATTAATTGAGGGTGGGGGAAGCTTCAGTAAAGCTTAACAATGTTCCACTTAATGATAGCATTCACGATGCTCCGGGGCAGGGCAGAACGTGCACCTCCTCAACGCGTCCCCAACAGGTGCCAGCTGTGCTCAGCCGGCAGCAGGAGCTCCAATGCCCATCTTGTTGGCAGCTGCACGCTCCGAGCACAGCAGTGGCACTCCTGTCCATTCTCTTCAAGTTAAGAACACTGCCTTAAGGGACACAATAGAAAAAGCCTGGAATGCTTATGCAGGCCCACAAGTCAGCAGCACTCTAAATGCATTTAGGGCTCTACAGGATAGAACCTCACTGAGTTCTCAGCAACACTGAAATGCTACGTTCCCATTTACTTTATGGGACAGTACACACCAAGTCTTTCCTTTGCCATCTGCTTTTTGTCTCATTTTCAACCTATCCTTGTCCTTGTCAACTGAATACCTTCCCAATTCTGGCCCTGAAGCACTTTTTCTTCAATAGGACTTGGGATCCCAAGTTATTTAGGTGCTTCTGTAAATGCTGCCCTGCTCTCAGCAATGCATGAGAAGAGCCCTAGAAGATTACAGTACAGAAAAGGAACTCAGAGAAATGAAGGGATTGAAATTAAGGTCCCGTGATGTCACCGTACAGCACAGGTCCTTCTGGAAAACATCAAACAGACTCAACCCACCACAGAAGCAAGCAAGCGAGGAGCTGTGGGACAGCAAACTGCTTCAAAAGAGGGCGTTTTGAAACAAGGCAACTCCAAGCGTGGGTCAAGGTCAGCACTGAATCCACACACACGAGGCTGGAAAGGAGAAATGCTCCTCGCTGGGCGTCTCTTCCTGTTAGTGCTGCGCTGGTGCTGGCTGGCCCAGCCGCCTCTCGCGCCCTCCCCTCTGCTGGGCAGAACCCTGCAGCTCTTTGATTTCCTTCCATATTTGCAGTTGTGTCGTTTCTGGCTGACCCTCCCCAAACCTCGGATGTTTTCCTCTCGGAGCTGCGGGAGCACTGGGTACACTCATCTGGAGACCCGCCTGGGAGCTGGGCTGCTCTGAAGGCTTTGAGGGTCTTCAGCAACTCTTTGACAATTCTGGGAAGCTCAGCAAAGCTGGGAACCATTTTCCCCATAATTTCAGCCTTTATTTTGCTTTCTCCCCCACATGCTTCCAAAAGGATAACACCACATATTTTTCTAGCTGTAGAGCTGTTTCTTTCTTGTATACCGGGACAGTTGCTCACAAACATCAGTTACTGGAAATGGTGTCCAAAACCGTCCCATCTCCGCTTCCTCCACACAGATCCTCTTCCAAAAACGAACACAAACGACTATCATTAGAGATGAAGCTTGTGGCTTGTGAAGTTTTGGTGCTTTAAAAAAAAAAAATCAGTCAGACCAAACCAGCTTAAAACACAGCCTTGCAGGACACGGCCAGGCCACCACGGGTATCACAGAGAGGAGCCCGAGCTGCACATCTGCACTACAGTCTGAAGCCTTGGGGTTCCTTTTAGGACTCTTCAGACTGAGTCCATATGCTTCAATCCCATCTCCCTAGAAACACCACCCATACGAGCCCAGAACAGCCTCACGTCATGGAAGTGAACGTCGAACACTCTTGGATAACATCACCAATGCTTGCTCAGTTAAATGCAGAATCACCCAGCTTGAGCCCACCAATGCAATGGCAAACGGCCTCTTTTGGGTGTTGGGTTCTTTAAGAGGTCCGAAACAAGTCTTTGGATTTTCTGAGGAGAAATACCTCCAAGAACAAAGTGAGGAAAGCAGGCTCCCGGGGCCCCTCATAAATTCTGGCACAGAAAGGCATGCGCTTCCATTGAGTACATTTCAGAACAATATTTCCTGAGGCATTCTGAATGGTATTGATTTACATGCAAAAGATTATGCTTGCAGCCATGCAAGAAGACTGGATAACAAAGGTGGAGGAACAATGCGTCAAGAAACCAAGCACAGACTTTTCTTCTTCAAGTTAATTAAAAGAAGCTAGGTCTGATTCCCTTTGTTTGACACCATTAGGGCACCATTCACTGCTCGGGAGTTAATCCTGATTTACTGCATCAAATCAGAGCGATACGCACTCCGCATCTGAGCCATTCTGAGCTGTAATCAGAGACTTCAGCACAATGCTCCTACATCTGCAACAAACTCGGATCAAATTTTACTAATCACCTATCTCTTTTCAATCCATTATGTTGACCATTAAGATAATCATATGAATTTGTAAGTCTGAGCTGGGGAGCCATGTGAGCCTCCTTAGCTGTGTTTCTATGGAAACAATTCCCCTGGCATCTTCGGTCCACATTTGGTATTCCTGCCTGTCTCATTTGCACGCTCAAATCCTCATCTTCCAAACACTCATTTCACTTGGGCTATGTTTTCTTTTCCTTCTGTCCATCCATTGAGCTGGATATCGTAGGGATGCTGAGATATCTGGCAGGTCATTGCGCCCAACCCTGACCCAGCAGAATCAGGATGCAGACAAAAGGGCAGCACAGTCTCTGCAGGCCCTCTTAGTGCTGGGCCTTATTGGTGCAACTAGCAAGCCAGAAAACGAGTCCTAGTCACGTTTCAGTGGTTTGGTTTCTGTCATCTCTCAGTCAAGATCACCAGTGAATTACAATGGGAAATGACATCTGCAGGAATTTGCATCCAGAAACTTCCACACTCCAATCTCATCCCTCTGCTCTACAGCAGCTTCACCCATCTCCAAAGAGTAAACACTTACGGAGGTGGCAGCTCCTGAACTCCAGGTTCAGCCAATCCACTTGGGCCCAGGGACAGAATAATTCCTCACCCAAATGGAACGAGGAGCATGAAGGCAGCCAGAAATTACCTTGATGGTTAAAATCTGGCCGTAGTGCATCAGTTAGCACTCCATCCCTAAGAGAAGGACCACATCCCAAGCATCAGGGCTTTCACCGCTCCCCTTTCTGAGACCACAGCACAGCGACCCTAGATCAGGCAACAGCAAAGGCAACAAGAGGAAGAGTCAATGTACTTTCTTCATTAAAGCACTCTGCCTTCTGAACGTCCCAGGAATTAACTTGCAGTATCCAAACCACCAGCTGCCTCCATAACCTCCCACTTCTACTCCTGGTTCTTCCTCTTTTAAAAAGAAAAGCATACGGGCCACATTTTCAGGCAGGCTAACTTGGCACGGATCCCTCAGCTCCATTGTTTGCACTGGAACTGTACTAAGTTGCACCAGATGAGGATATTGTTCTAAAGAAGTCTTCTTTTTTTCTTGCTTTAAAACAAACACACAAACAAAAACAGGTTCAGACAAGACCGGGGATTCTGAAGCTGCATTCCTGTCTCCAGAAACTTCCAATGACTTGCAGTAGTCTTTGCTTAACCAAGCCACAAATTTGTAATGCCTTTAATCTTCCCATGTAAGTCAGTTCCTCTGCTCCCTTAATCGTTTTTGTTGCTCTTCTCTGAATTCCATCCAATTTAGCACACAGTACAGGCTACATTACATCCGAAAGGCCAGAAGTATGGCGTACAGAAGCTCATTTTCAAATTCTATGACCTCAATTCTTGGGAGGATTTCAGAGACCAGACACCGGGCTATAATTGAAGAATGTGTGCCCGTATAGCTGGGTAATTTAAATGCATTTTCTGTGAATAAATCTACTCGGTACTTTCTTGATCTGTACAATCTTCTGCCATAGGGGCCTAACATAAAAATACTTCAAAGGCTCTAACAAATTCCCTCAAGATGTGATCTTCAGCATTTCAAAAGCTGAAAGACGTAGACAAGGCTTAAAGCGATCATGATATATTTTCAAGGTAACACTTTTCAGCAACTCCCGTTCACCCGTTTCTTGAAAGCAAAATTATATCACCTCTCTCTCTCTCTCTCTCTCTATGTAGCTTTTTAACTTATTGTCTGCCTTATGAGCAACGCAAAGATGTGGATTTGACTTTAGGTTAGGGTTTACAATAGCTCGTTATCTTTAAATGAAGCGCAGCGATGCTTCCTTCCCTCCCCTACACCTCCTGGACAGCCCTGCATGGAAACGCTGCAGCTGCAGCCCCTCACTGCTTCCCTCACCTCTGCAGCACCACTGAAGTTTTGCTTCGGATTCAAGTTTCAGCCATGATCTCCCTCCCCACGCAGGGCTGAAAGCAGACCCAGAGTATCCACGCTTCCAAAAGATTACTTTAACGTTACACCTCAGTCCCATCTCTGATACTAATTACGCAGTCAGGGTTTTAAGCCAAAAGATACTTTGAATCCGATGCTCTTGGCTGAATTCAAGATTCCTCGTGCCCTCCAAGCAGCTTTATAACAAACCCTCCTAGACAGAGGCATATTTAAAGAGAATGCAGATGATCAATTGCAGCCCGCCTTGCACGGTTAACTCAATCAACAAACTACTAATGACTCCAGCATGCTACAGGCTCTTTCTTTTTCTTTTTTTTTGGCTAATGAAAACCTCATTGACCAGATTTTTCCCGTTCTCCCAGGATCAAACGCCAACATGGAACGAGTCCTGCTACAACTGTAACATCAGCCTGCCAACAAAACGCTGACCAGCAATGGCAGGACACAACCCTGCTGGCGTTAGGGTGCAAAAGCTCTCCCAGACTGCAGGGCAGCCCTTCCCAGGTAGGTGCCTGTCTGCTGAAACCGAAGCCCCGAGGAACACAAAGCAGCAGCGCGAGCACAGAGCAGCCACCTCGGCACGCCGCGTTCCGAGACAGAAAAGCCTTTTGTTCGCAGCACGCCAGCTGCACCGCCCGGCCCTGCACTCCTCCTCCTCCTCTCTGCCTTCTGCTGCCATTGTGCTACGGGATAATTTGTAGCAGGTGAGAGCAAAATAACGCCCCGCTTCCTCTTTCTTTCCCTTCTGCGCTGCCTGTTGGCTGCAATTTCCTCTCACCTCCATTTCTCCTCCTTTCCCTCCCTCTTCACGTAGAAGACAATCAGCCACCCTGTGCATGGAAATGTAACAGCTGAGCGTGCTCTAAAAGCTGTATTTATTGCAGTCAGAGATGGGAAACAGTTCGTCTTGCCTGTCACCTTCCTGTTAAATAAAGATTTGCGCCCATGGAAATCAGTGGAAAGAATTCCAGTGACTTCAGTCGTCTTTGGATCAGCGCTTTGTTTCCTTACAAAAATAACCTTCCATTTTCAATACTGCCTCATTTCTAACGTGACCAACCTCAGAGATGGACTTTCCATGCCACAGCCTCACCAATTTCCTCTCCATCAGGAGGAGACCTTGCCTCCATTTCTGACTCTACCACCACTTAGCTGAGTGCCTTAAGACATGCCCCTTTCCTTCTCCAGTCCTTCACTTTCCTAACAAGAATCACATGGAATGCTTTGTCCTCCAGCAAGCAGAAACGCTACTAAAGAAAACAAACCAACCAAGCATTGATTTGCTTTTGATCATCTTCCTGCTGGGCTACTGCACTCTGCCAGGCTGCCCTTCCCGGCCTGCAACCAGAACTAAACAGAAGGTAAAAACTCACTGGGAAATGGAAGTATTAATTAGGACTCGTGAGCCAACTGGAAATGGTCAGTTCTCCTAAGCTGCTTCTCAGACTAAGCTAAGTCACTAGAATCACCTTGAACAGAAAAGCAGAGGAGCTGTGCACAGCTCATCAATACGGACTGTGCTCCTCCTTCTTTAAGATGTGCTCCTACACTGATCTCTCCACTTTAAAAGGTTTAAATATTAAATATCGTTCCGCCAAGATGTAGTGGGGGTCCATGCTTGACTTCATTCCTCTCTTAACAATGTCCTCAGGCCAGCCGCCAGGAATTCAGACACTTAATGACTTCCCTGGGCTAAGAGCTCTCCATCTCAGGCATGCCCTCCTCTTATCTACAGTGGGAAATGTTCCCATGCGTTTCATGGTGTGCTCTGACCAAAGCACTCCTCGCTTCACTGACTTTCTCCTGAGTTCCTCTCCAGGTTCAGGCTTCCTGGCCTCACCTGCAGGTCTGGGTGCAACGCTGTTCTGGTTGCTCCTCAATTCCTCCTGTCAGCCTCAGCTTCCACCCTGCAGCATCTCAGCTCCCAGGCCTCTCCTCCACCTTCACTTCGACGTCAGCCTGGGTGTCACCCACCTCCCCCTTGAAAAAGCTGCTCCACACAGACTTAGGACTCTGTTCCAGTGACCACTTCTGATAACGGCTCTTTTACTCAGCTTTGTATTTTTAATGCTGAAGGACCTCATTTCAATGTCACATCTCTAATGGCATGTCACCTCCATCTCATACACGCTCAGCTTGCAGCAAATCCAGTCACTTGTGAGTAGAACCAAAGGAAACTGCTCACATAGAATGGATTGTGGCTCCTGGGGCAACCACGAGAAAAACAAGGACTTCTATGCCTGTTGCTGGCCTTTTTTTTTTTCCTTCAGACAGTGGAGAGAAGTTACTAGAAGGTTCTCTGGGCAAAACAATGGAACTAATACCCAGCTATGTGCTATGTCTTATGAGTACCTGTCAACGTCAGGTTTCACAATTGAATGGAGAGGTTTAAAGGCAGACTACTCACTAGAGAACAAACTATTAGTCCAGAGACTTCAATGAACTGGCCAGTGGCCCAGCTTTCCTTCCAGCCAAGGTAGCACAACTGAATGAAAAGCAGCTGCTATTTGGTTTACGCAAAAGCAACGATGAGAAAGAAGTCTTGAAGAGGAATAAGCAGCAATCTGCTCAGCTGATGATGGTCAGACACCCTCACAAGATGGCATGAAGGGTAAGCAGAGACACAGCACAATCGGGGTAGCCTGAAAACAAGCACAAATCTGAAAACACCAGAGACAGCTTCTATTTTACAGCATCACTAGCAGCCAACCAGCTAACCACACCACAGTAAACACATACACAGAAGAAAGGGGCTGGGAGGATGTCTCAATGATTCCATGCTACTTTTATGCAGTAGACATTACTGACCTGCCATACGCAGTTCTGAATTAAAAGTCAATCATTATCTTTCCTGATACAGCTCACATTTGCATTAAACACTAACATTCCAAAGTAGGAGTTACAATCCTCGCCATTAATCATCTGTTTCGTATCAAGTGATGTCACCTTTACCTCCCTAGAGCCTTTTTCTCAGGATGACCTCCTTCTCAAGTTCCCCTTCTAAAACCATTATTTACGATGGCTAGGACAAAAGCAAGGGAGATGAACAAAAACCCTACTGCACAACATCCCTATTTTGTTGGTGTCTGTGATGATGATCAACAATCAGGTCTTGTGGCTCTAGTCTAAAGTAGCATGCAAAGTCCTCAGGCACTTGGAAGACCCTGACTTCAAATCCACGTCTTCCAAAGTGAGTTATCTTGGTTGAAATAACCTCCTTTAGCAGAAGGAGATCCCATTACTTCCTTGCATCTCTGTGCTAGCCTTATTCAGATCCTCAAGAACACCACACAATGCTACTCAAACATGTCCAAGCTGTTCTTGCTGCTATGCCCACAAATGGTTCCATCTGCATTAAAACACAGAAAGCTCTCTATCCTTCCACACCCCATTTCTTTGCCAGTGACACAGAGACTGCTGCAAGGCAGCTTTGATGCTTCTGCTGCCCAGCCTCACCGCAAGGTTTTGCACATCACAAAGCAAACAGCACTTCCCAGTGCTCCGTTCCCAACATCTTTGACAAGTGTGTGCTTCAAGTCCTGCCCTCCACATGCAACATGGCTGGTTTTCCCCCCCTGCAGGTTGTGCTATCTCTGCATAGGTGTTTGGTTTTTTTCCAGTTTAAGTGGACGGGGAATAGGCACTTGTGTTGATAAGGCCCCTGATAGATGGCATCATCCTCTTTGTCTTGCAGGAGGTTTCTGCTACTGCGTCCCTACCACACTTCTATTCACTCATCAGTTCGTTTGAAAATTTACAGCTCCCTGGCACATCAGCGGAAGCTCGTGGCTACTTGTGGGTTTCAGAAAGGAAGGGTGCGTTTCAGATGACACACAGTAAAACTGTTGGACCATGTGTAAAAATAAGATTATACCTTGCAGGCTACGGTTCCAAGCAGTCCAGTTTAGCCGCAGATAAGGCAGACTGAGGAGGTTTAGGATGCAAATTGAGCAGTTATTCTTCAAAGCCGTGCCAGCTGCTGAAGGTGCAAAAGACAGACTTTTAGGATAAGCTTTATAGTGCAATTTGTTTCCATCAAACTCTGCTTATGATGATTTAGCTGAGTGGATCCAGAATCTGTTACAGCAAAACAGGTCAAAGAGGATGAGGAAAAAGATATTCCTGTTCTTCAAAGGAAGCAAAACAATTTTTCATCTTTTCTGACTGGATATCATTAAAGGAGATCACAGCTGGTATGATTACTTTCAGCAGCCTGGTGGTTGACCTATAATTCTGTAAAAATATAAGTAACCCTTCGTATATTGACTGTCAAGACTTCTCCCTCGCTCTCTGTTCTTCTCTGTCTACTTTATTTGGAAAAATTTGCCGCATTATGGATCTTCACACAAAGACTCCTTGTGCCCATTTTGCAAGCGGACAGAGCAGACTGAAGCAAGCTGAGCACAGCTAGTTCTAAACTACGTCTGGTCATCTTACCTACCCTTGAGAGAGCGCCTGCAAAACAAAACAGGGTGAGGAGAGGGGGAGGAGGGAGGGACGACCTCTCCTCCTTCTGTCCAAACAGCTTTAAGACCACTTCAGCGGCCTCTTCACTCTAAGATGCCGAACAGCAGCGACCCTGCAGGACTGCAACACCGTTTCCAGAAAGGAATCCACACGGTAGGAACACAAATGTGGAGGCAACAAATCAATCTGCCTGATCCGCCCTCCGACAAAAGACCGCAAGGCGATGAGCAGCAGCACCACATTACAGAGCTGTCTTCTTCACACATGGACTTTGAAGCGAAGGAAAACATTAGTGCAGAAGCCTAACCTAGTGTGAACGTGTTGACAAAGCTCAGACGAAGCAGCCATCCCACCCAGAGATTCTGCTCTCCCACTACAACAGCGAGGGACAAAACCAATGAAGGCTGAAAGCTGTTTCCAAGCGCTGCTGCTTTGTGTAACTGTGGGAGCTTTCGCAGAAGTATCTCTGCAAGGACAGAAAGGTAAATTAACTCTTCTGTGTCTACGATATAAGTCAGAGCACACGGAGGTCAAAATTAGCATGCGGCACCTGAAGCAGCCTCCTGTTTAATGAACCCTTAGCTGTGGATTGCTGGGACATAGGAGGGTACAGAGCCCTGCTTTTATACATGTCACCACAACCAGAGGTGCAGCAGGATGAGGGGTTGCTGTCACCGCCGCACCACGTGCCAGCAGCTCATCGCATCCCAACGTGCTGAGAGCTCCCAACAGAGCCCAGGCAGAGGGATCCCTGCTTCCCCCATCAGCAGGGAGAACTTCCCCTGCTTTCCTCACAAAGCCTCTGTTTGCATGCAGCAGCCTCAGATTGGCCAGCCTGGCAGAGCTGACGGAGCTCACGGCCACACGGCAGGCACAGGGATTGCCTCGTGATCTTTGGGGGCACGTTGGTGATGGCCAAGATCCTGGCACACGATGGAAAAGCAAGGTTAACGCAGCTAAGCACGGAGCAGGCCCGACGTATTTCCACGCTTGCCACTTTAAGTTTAACTTTCTCTGTTTACTTTTTAATTTAATGTATTCTTTTGATCTCTCTTTCTCTCCTTTCTCTCCTCTCCCTGAGTTTGCTGACACAGTAGAAGCATGACAAGCTCAGACAAGCTAACCTACTTTTTCTCTTTCTCTTGTACATGTTAACGCTCCCACTCTTCTACCTCGCATATGAAAGCACATCGCAAGTATCATTATAATGATACTTCCAATCCCCTGTGAAGTAATTCCCCCAGCTGACAGGTGAAGAAACTGAGACACACAGCTCTTAAATTACTTGCCCCTCCAGCTTACAGAGCAAGCCAGCAACACAAGTGGAAATGAAACCCAACAGACTCCTGTTTTTCCTGGGTCCCAATCTATATGAAATAATTATACTTCCACCCATCACAGGTCTGTCAAACGCCTCCATTTCTAAATACAGCAGTAATAGCAAAACTTTAGATATCCATTACAGACCCAACGCATCTCTGTAACTTAATTGCAGCCGAGGAAAACTCATCACCACGTCCTCTGTGCCTTCAGTCTGCACTGCAGCCTGTTAGCTCAGCTGCAATGGATCCACACCACTGCAGAGAAACTGAAGCTGGAGGTACGTGCTAACAGGATGGGGCTGCAGTGTATTCACTTTCTGCAGCCCATTCCCTGCATGCTGCATGGAGCACAGCTTCTGCACACAGTAAACCACGTCATGCACTCCTCCCTTTCAGCCTCACCTTCCAAAGGCCCGTGTGCGCTCACGTTTTGGGGTCACAGCCGGCTATGGGCAGGTTCAGACCCACACCTAACTGAATTTCATCGTAACCATGGATCTCTTCCAGCCAGGCTGCTTTCCCCTCTGTGTATGGAATAATTCAGTGCTAAGCCATGAGCTTGATTTTGCAGAGATTAGATTTCCAGTTATAACGCTGACTAGAATTCAATATCCATCCCTCCCTCCAGGGTACCAAATAATCTTCAGCATTTGCAAAGCTGAACTTTCTCAAGCAAGTGTACCTTGAAAATTAGTCCGATATTACTCAAATTCACATATTGACACCTTTGGGGTTAATATTCTCAAAGATGTGCCCTGCAACAAACCACACACTTCTTTCTTTCTTGAAAGCTGAAATCAGCTCAGACGTAAAGGCAAACTACTGCAAGAAACCAACGATAAAATCAAAAGCAAACTTCGGCCAAGCCACGAATCAAGTTGAAATGAAAAGAAATCGCTTTCATGGTGAACAAGATTGACCACAAAGGGGTTTGGCTCAGTTTAACTGTTGCACTTTAAGCATGCATCATTACTTTAATATGAATTAAGTTCTATCTATCCAATACAGACAAGCACATGGTTCTTTACATCCCTTTGTTTTGTCAGGCTGAGCCCTCCTGAGCCTTCACACCGAACACACGACACGAGCTGCACTCAGCTCTGGATCTCAAAGCACTCGGATGTGCGCAGCCCCCAGCAGCAAAGAGCCCCTCCAGCTGCAGGAGGCTCCCACACATACCTGCAGGACTGGAGCTCAGAAATGTAAGCCCTAAGCCATGCAGCATCACAGCACCTTCTCACATCTGCACTACTTTTGTCCAGAAGTTTCGTCCGCAGCCTCCAACGCTGACACGCCAGGATGGGCCTGGATGTGTGCATCTCACTCCTAATGCTTAATTATCTCGAGCACAGCGATATCCACACCGCTCTGGAAAGAAATCAATTCTCCCTTTGCTCTGAGCGATAAATGCATGTATTCCATAATCAGCCTGAGAGAACACACATAGGGGATCAGTACATCTGGGAAGCATATGAGAAGCCTTTTCATATATATATATATATAATTATTTTGTGAAGCACCTCTCTCAAACCCACCTTGAGGTATTTTTCCTTCATTTGCACGCTGGAAAAGTTGACTGATGTTTTTCAGTTTATAAGATATTAAATAATAACCACCCGGTTGCATTACTTGAATGCTTTTCATGCCTGGAATCCCCCACTACACCTTATACATCTTATCTGCAGTGTTTCTTTGACATCCTCATACCCTGTTCCTGCCATTAGCCCTGGGATTCAGTTCTCCCAACACGGACGTGAGGTCGCCTCAGGGGTTCTGCTGAGCACACAAATACCTTTCTAGGACAGAAAGTGAAGGAGGATATCACATTTAGCTGAAAAATCACAAGGCACCGGGACCAGCAAGTGGGCATGGAGCAACCAGGGGCTGCATTCAGACGTGTTTCAGTGCTGAAATGGCTGATTTATACTCGGAGCACAAAAGCACTTTCAGTCAAACATCACCTTCTGATGGTGGCAACACAAGAGTGGAAGGAACACTGAAATCTTACCTTCAGGGTGTCCCTTCCATGTTATAAACTACCCAATATTTTTCCATTTTGACTGAAAATTCAACTCCCGGGTGGAAAAAGAGGAAAAAAAAAAAGGGGGGGGGGGGGGAATAAAAACAGGCAACTCTTTTTCCGGTGATTTGCTGCAGAATAACATGAGGTGAGCTCCAGTCTGAGTTAGTGTCTGAATCTGTTACCAGTGAGAGATAAATGAGGCCTCAGGGCAACGTGCTAAATCACAGGGGTGCCTGCTACCACGTCTCAGTTACGCATTTCTGCTTCTCCCTCCCTCCACTGGGTTTACCTAGGAGGCCCAAAAACACTTTTACAGGAGCACGGGGTCTTTGCTGTGCTGGAAATGCCTTTCTTTTCCTCCCTCCCTCTGTTTTAGGAGAGTGGCAATGCTATGAAAAGACCGGATCTTGTTTTACTTTATTGCCATTAGGGGCAAAGGAAAAAAAGAGAGAGACCTATAAACACAAAAATGCCAGGAAACAAGGAGACTGCATGCTTGAACGCCCAGCCCCGGCTGCCTTCTTCCATGAGTAACAACCCATATGCTGACAGAGGTCATGTGTGGACATCCGCCACAATGCAGAAAGAGGAGGTGCAAAAAGGTTTGCTTTATACCAACAGAGCCTTTTGTTTCCTATGGCAGAGCATCCCTCTGCACCTTGCATGAAGCGCAAGCCTCTTTATCCCCATTTCTCCTCCAAATTGATACCTTCCGCTCCGCTTTTCTTCTCCACAGCAGTAGGTGCTACAGAAATGTTTCTGAGTGATTCACTGCAGAAAACATTTGGGGAAACCAAACCAAACATTTGCAGCTGCGTGGCACAGACCTACTTGGAACCCATGGCCAGCAACAAGATTTATCTATAAACTCTGAATGCAGGCCAGACTGGTTGATGTTTCACTAAGTGCAGTTATCTGGGGCTAATTCAGTGCTGTCTGTGGCAGTGGATCCCAGCACAGCACCTGGAAATCTCTAATGCTTCAGCTGCAAAGCTCAGTGCATTCCTCTGCAGCCCAACCTTCCCAGCTGGCCTCGCTGCCCTGACCTGCAGCAGCAGCCCCAGGTAGGTATCCTGCAGTAACTGCTCTGCATCTCCCAGGAAGGCAGTTACTCTGCTTTATGTGCAGCTCGTGTTTTGATATGGCTCCTTTAAGTCACCTCTCTCGATGAGCTCAAATCTCAACACCATCCTTGGGTCTGAGCTGCAGTTTCAACCAGTCTGCCCGGGCGATGATTCAGTATCACCATCGTCACATTGCAGATCCTTTTTGCTCCTTTCCGTCCCCAATTTCAGAGCGCTCTGTAGCTATGGATGTAGAAACCAAGCAAGGTGGGAGGAGCAACGCATAAAGCACCGCATGCTCTATCCCATTCCTTGCACGCATCCCCAAGGCACAGCACCAAACCAACAAAGTTTTCCATCCAAGCCCTCCACGATTTCTATAGGGCAGTATGTTTGCCCTATAGAAATCCTGGACTATAGATGAACTGCATGGGGCAGGGGAGAAAGACTTCAGCTACACGGTCAGGTCACGAGAGCAAAAACCACATATTTCAATAGAATAATGAAGGGGGCCAGGTGCTTAATCTCACTATTTGTAGGGAGTTTCAACTCATGCGCTTACACACCACTTATTTTTCACTATAAAAACCTGAACAGGATACAATACAATTTCTTTATACAAAAATAAAGCACAACGAAGAGGATCCATTACACCTCTATAGTCCGAAATGAGTTTTCGACACACACACAAAAAAGTTCTTTGTCCCTTCACATCCCACATCACAAATTTACAGACGTTAAAGCAGCAGCGCTCAGATCCAAAATGATTCCAGGCCATCAAGGTGAGACTTCTGATGCGGGCTCACACACGAGGATGTCATTGAAAAAGGTTTAGCAGCCCAGTGAAACTGTAATATATACGCCAGTATGTGTGACCGAAGGGATTATCCCAGAATGGCTCACCTGATTACTTATACAAATGCCTTTCTTTCTTTTTTTTTTTCCTTAATCCAAGACCGTGCAGAATGCCAAATGGGAGAATGGAGCAGGCTGTGTGCTGGAATGTCTGAAGGCCACAGACTTGGGATTTATATTCCATGTTGAATTCATTGTTCTCCCTCCTACCCCCTCTGCCCTCTAAAAAAAAATGCTGCAGCCATGACAGAAATAAATTAGCCAGAGGTACAGGTCACACCTTCAAGGGCAGTAAGCATTCTGGGTAAAATCAATAGAGAAGATGGGAGTCTCTAGCAGCTGAAGCAGAAAGAATGACGCATTGATAGCTTTACATATACTCAAACAAAGGCACTTTGGAGCAGCCCTCGTCCCTGCTGCCTTGTGAACACAAAGCTCGTTTTTCCAACCACCTGAACCCCAACAGCAACGCGGAGGAGACTCAGAAAGGCGCCCGTTTCTTTGGACCACTTGCACATCGGTGCAGAAAATTCTGCTGCTTTGCAGCTCCGCCCAGGGAGGAGCTCCAGATGATGAATTCCCACCCGAGCTGCAGCTCCCACACAAACTTTTACAGAGCTCACAATGTGCACAGAGCTTCGGCCGAAATGGCGCAGAGCTCTGCAGCCCCTCAAGCCCAGAAGTTGAAGCATCAGCCAAAAACTCCCACAAAATCCAGTGAACACGCAAACAAATCCAGAGGGCACCACCAGACAGCAACGCTCTGTGTTCTGCTCGTTGTTTTCCCCTCTGGTTTTAAAGCGGTGGATAATTTATTCCAAATCACCTACATTCATTCAGCACCTTGAAGTCAGGCTTTGGTATTTATGAATCTCAGCCCCTCTGAAATAAAGCAATATCAGGCTTACAAGGATAAGGGCTATACGAAGACTCACGCAGAAGTGGTTTTTACTAAGAGCTGAGTTAGGTAGGAGCTCTCAGTGAGACACACGACCTTTGCAGACACTTCATAGATCCCATGGGGTTCCTACCTGCATTTCCAGGCTCCTAAAAGCTTTAAACCTGATCTAAGCTTCCACAATGCTGCTAAAAACAGGACTTCGACTCTGCAGTCTTTCAGGAGCTGGTGAAATTGCTACCCAGGAGATCCCTCCATGGGCAGAGCTACAACCTCTCCTCCTGTTCTATCCCTCCCAGACTTCCCCAGAGACAGCTCTGGCCCAAATACAGCAGAATCCAAACCCAAACGAGCACTGATTTTGTGCAGGGCCAGCAAGGGAATGCCAAACAGCACAACTTCCCCCTACCCTCCTCTTTCGTTTGTTCTTTTGAAAACCCACACAACGTTAGCACGTGCATTGCTCTTTGATCATTAAGACTCCCACTTCTGCCTAGGTTGAAATACAGTGCAATTTGGAACTATATTGGTACTTACATTCACGGAGCCTGAGAACAACATCGTAAATGGAACTGTTTTCATTTCCAGTGCTACCTGTAAAAATAAACGAGGGGATTCATCATGAATGCCAGTGCTGCATTAAACGATTATCTTTTGCATGCAGCCACTGCCCCATCTTACGTCTCCAGCACGTAGCAATGATGTGGCAATACCTGCAGATATCTCTGAGTTCTGGGGGGAAAAAAAAAACCTAAAAACAAAATCCATGTCTTGAAGAAAAGCATTCCTCAGAAATCAGCTGTGCTTTGCTGCTTCTGCTCCGAAGGCCTGTGCATCTTTGGATGGTTCCTTGAACCCCCCAGTGCAGACAGAGAAGAGATGGTTTAGTTTTGGCCAACAGAGAGGAGAAGGCACAACTTCAGCTCTTAACTCAGGGGCTCTGGGAACACCCCCAGCACAGCCCAGGTGCTGCATCACAGGAAAGAGGTGACTGATGGGGCAGGGTGGAGCTGTGGAAACCCCACTGTTGAAAAGGTTAAAAGCCTTTTTAAAGAAGTCCCAGCAGCCCTCCTTGGCAAGTGTGACCTGTAGGCGTGCAGCCTCCACATGGAGTTACAGGTGAGGGAATCAGTCCTGCTACCAATAGGCCAGGATGGTTCCAGCTGGAGCGCATGGCTCTCCCTGCAGCCACTGCTGTGGGCTGTTTTGGGGACAAAGAAAGTGGGGAAGGAAAGGCACATTCAACAGCTCTCCCAGAATGACCAAAATGACCAAGATCACCCCCTCCAAACACACATCAGATACAGTGGCCTACAACGACTTGCCCTGCTGTTCTGCTGTGGTTAAAATACTGCCTGCAGTACCTGCTTTTATGTTAGACATCCACCAAAAAAAAACCCACCCAGTATCATTTGCACATACATACTGAAATGCAGCACAAACTCTGTGCTCCGTATAAAGCAGTGCATTGCATCTAGTGCAGCTTGTGCCAAAACAAATCATTCCCCATTTGTTTTACACTTCACTGTGTTTAAAGATAAGTAAAGTCCTGCCCAGCTTTGGAGAACATTCCAATAATCCCACAAGCACATTATCTGCAGAGATCACATTTAACATCTGCAGGTCAAGAATGACCCATCAGAGATACACCCATTGGCGCCTGCTTTCTTCCAGCAGAGCTGGATACCAGCTGACTTGCTTTGCTGAGTGCCTTAGCCAGGGTGTTTCAGATGGGTCTTGACATCCCAGAATGCTCCAAGCAATCCCCGTCTTCAAAAAAGGACATCTCCGTGTCAGCACTGTAACAAGGATGCTGCCACAAATAACTGCTCCCAAAACCCAAGGCTGCTGCTCTGCACATCCCAGGACTGACGCAGACTCCCAGCAGAGGTAACTGCTGTAACCCACTGCTCAGTGCTGCAGGGTACGTGCCATGCCCACACCTCCTGCTTTCCCTATCCAGATTTCACCTCTGCCTATCGACTGCGGCTGGTTTCAGAGGACGTGCCTTCATTGCAAAGAAATGCTTGCTCTGGAGGTAATGAAACCTTGGGAACACCTGGGCCTTTCCAAGGAGCACGCAGACCCCTTCTCTTTGTTTAAAATACACGAGGATTTAAATTCAATCAGTGAGCAGCTGCGGATTTGCTTTGGGAATACCTGGAAAGATGAAGGATGAAAACAGAGATGGGGGAGTATCTGGCTGGTACCCATTCAGCAGATGTTACAGTAATGGATCGCAGATAGGGGTGTTAAGATATGGGCTCCGTGTCCAAAGAGCTGCTTTCCACTTGGAACATCTGCATGCCAATGAATTGCAAAATCTTAACCTTAGGAGGGGAAATGAAATAATCCAAAAACATTTCCTGTCTCTAATTATATTTTGCATGCGAAGTGGATGCATACAAAACTGCTGGATCTGGACACCTGAAAGCAAATAATAGTGCAGGGCAGGCCGCGTAGTTTGCGTCTGGAAAATGGTGCTATTTTGCCTTCCCACTGTCACTGAAAGGATCTAAGCTAAAATCTGTGGGCCTGGGAGGTCCCAAAGTTCATTTCTGAAACCCAAATCTGGATGTGCGTTTTTGAAGCCTGTGCTTATCGCTTCCCTGCAACGCAAGGTATTTTTTCTGCCAAAAAAATATGAAAAGAGCCTCACAGGAATCCCTCGCGGTCACCCTCCCCATTGCACAGCTAAGCAAATGGAGGGACTGCATGCAAAGAGGGCAGAGAGTGTGCTGCGGTCACACAGAGCCCGTGTCCATCTGCAGCACAACCTTTCCTGCCTCCGTAATCCCCTTCAGGTTGCTAAATCAAAGAAGTGAAATAAGGCAAAGCAATTTTCCCAGCCTCCCCTCATCAAAAAAACTTCCTAGGATCTCAAGGGGATAAGAGTAAGGCAAGATCAGAGAGCTTCAGCTTTGGTCATTTGCAGATTCCTTCTGCTTGGCCTAGCTGCTCCCCGTCCCTCCATGTGCACGCAGCAGGTAATCCTGGTGGGAACCAACCCAAAGCCTGCAGAACCCAGCACTCCTCCCCGTGCTCTACCCTCACCCTCTGCAAAGACGAGATGCTGAGGGGTTTTTTTTTCCCCCCAGAGCTTTTAGCTGTGAGTGGCGAGCAGCAGCACAACCTTATTACTGTACTTTGCTCGTGGATCGTGCACTTCCCACCCCATAACCAGCAGCATCGTGTCTGACCTGTTACCCTTTCTCCTCCTGAGATCCTCTGCAAAGACAATCAATTCCCACCTTAAAATAACCAAACAGTAAGCGCAGTCAGCTTGGAGACACAAGGATTGTGCACTTGCATATCTAGTTATTTAATTGTCTCAAGTCTCTAAAATCCATCTGATCCGAACGTCGAAGGCTGCGTATCCTTTTCACACTTAGAAAACAAAATGCTCACTTTTAATGAGCAATACGATCGTCCTAAAGCAACACTGGAGGACGAAACCCAACCAAATGTTTCTGACCTACTGCAAACAATCATTAACTACAGACAGTTTCTAATTATTTGAGTGCATTTCACTTCTTGCTCTGTGGTCATTTTGTTCCTTGGCCGTGTGGCCTACGCTCAGAAAAATCTCCATTAGGCAGCACAGAGTCACAGAAGAAAAATGACCCTCCTTCCTCTTTCTAAGGTTGTTTCAAGACCTCCAAACACGTCTTCAAAACCAAAAAAAAGAAAGGAAAAGTAGAAAGCACTTAAAAATTTAAAAGCACAACAGCCTGCTACATTGAAACACGTTGTTATCAAACCAAATTGCTTTCCCTCACCCCTCCGCTAGCAGTTTTGCAATTCATTTTCCATAAAAAGCTGTGAATGTATTAAAGGCATAACATCTCTGCTGAGACTGGAAGCGATCACATGAAGCAGCCACAAGATTTGCTTGATAACATACAGAGTTCATTATTCACGAACGAGTCTCATTTTCAGCCTTAAAGGAGAGGGTGGGGAGAGAAGGGGGAGCAGCCTTTTACAGCACGCACGCTTGAAGTAAAGGATTGCATTTATAGGAACCACTGAAAAGAATGAAGAGCAGGAAAAGCAAAAGAAAACACACCTCTGTGCCACCAGTTTGCAAGAGCCAAAGCTTGGATCCCCAAAACACGCTCGCACATTTTCACTTCAAACACATTTACCTTCCCAGAGCAATCAGAAAGCTGCTCAACTTTCCGAAAGTTCAGCTCTGCTGCAGATGGGAAGGGACAGAGAGCAGAAAGCACAGCGTCAGCCAAAGCCACGAGCTGCAAAAGTTCCTCTGCACCACTCCCCCCCCCCCCCACCAACCTACCAGCCTTCGTCTCACAGGTAGCAAAGTTTGTCCTCCTCCTCCACTGCAACAGCCGCACACGCACGCGGGCTGAGCTCACTGAGCATCAAAAGAATATTGTTTCCAATCTTCCCATGACTAAGGAGAGAGAGAAAAATGCGGTCCGGCCAGGTACTGTTTCTTCATGAAAAGTAAATCCGGCATTCTGGAATGAGTTCAAACACAGGGCTTGACAGGCAAGGGAGAAAAGCTTTTTCACTGAGCATGCTTAGTCCTGCACTGCCTGCACACTTAATGAACATTACTTCCTTCCCAGTGGTTACTCCTAGTAGAAATCCACACCCCCTACTCTTTCAGAAGTCAGGAATGCAGCTGAAACCAAAGTCCAGAAAACAAGCCCGACACCCAGACATGGCCCCACAGATCAATAAACCCAGGTTGTGACCCGCGGGTCAGTTTGTCAAACAGGACATCGGGCTGAGTTTTTTCTACACTTGGTATAGTTTGCTTTATGCTTCAGCTAATGCTGCTCGCTCCCCAGAGAAAATAAAACTGCACCGGCTTTTAAAGGATGATTAAATGCTTCAATAACAGATGGGAATTCTCTTTAAATCTCGTCTTTCCAAACCTGCTTTAAAACGAGGAATGAGCGCCGTGTAAAAAACAAAAAGTTCTTCAGATTCTGAGATTCCCAAACAAAAGTTGTTGGGATTTGTCCTAGGAGAGGAGTATCTGCTAAGCAAAAATCAAGACCCTTCCCTTTAGTGAGAGCCCCATCCCGTTCCCTTTGCAATCCCTCGGAGTTTTGTCATCGCCTTCGGTGGGGAATCGCACCACGGTTTTAGATTACAAATGCTTTCAGGCAAGAGCTGTGTCTACTTCAGTGACCTGCACAGGACAGACTGGTTTTGGCACTTCAATTTGCAATTTACAATATTGCTGTGTCTGAGTGTTTGAACACCGTGCAGCAGAATTCTCCCTCCTTACAAAGCCAGCCGGAGTTGCGGAAGAAAAGCAATTCTACAAAATCGCATGTGTTATTTTTAAAGCTTTTCATTACATTTCAAGCTTTTCAGCCTCTCGCCAGGTTTTTTTTTTTCCTTCAGGTTACACTTTTAGCTCTCACACATCTCAATTCTCACCCACAAAAAGACCAGGAGATTTTTTTTTGTAATGAAGGCTATGCTGGCCCAGAGTGCGGTGTCATAAAAACACCGAGTGCCATACGATGAGTTACAATGGAATAACAAGGGCTGTGGTATTGTGAGGGTAAGGAGCACTAATCAGAATCTAAGCTGTCATCATTCCCAAGGCCTCTAAGATAACGACTATCGCACCACACTTTAAAATAGGTGACGATTTGATTGTGACCTCCGTATCTGAGCAACTGAAGGCCTCACATGGCTGTGGGTCCGGGTCTGAAGGGGACAGACCATGGCAAAAATCAAGTCCCTGGATTCTAAATGTCCCATTTAGACCCCATTCAGATTGCAAATGGTGGTAGTGGGCGTTGGGACTGAACTCACATGGGTACGTTCAGAACCGCTCAGCCCGCTGCTCCTGAGGGCAACCAAGTTTTAAAAAACTACTAATAAAAAGAAGTGTAAGTAAGTGCCCACACGGGCCTGCTCTTCTTCCTGATCTCCTTCAGGATCACACAAGGAAAAGTCCCCAAACTGCATGACAAAAAAAAAAAACCCTGCTGTATTGCTGGTGTGCTTAACTTGAGGTTTTGGAAATCCCCGGAGAAAGAAAGCTTCCCATAGATGTGCAGAAGCAGCCACATTAGGCTGATCAACCCCCAGCGTGCTAAACCAAACGGCTTTTCCCTTTGGTATACCTTCATCTCACCTCCCAAAGCTTTCCTTTTGCCAGGGAATTCCCTAACAGCACAAAACAAGCTGTCAGCCTAACTGAATTTTTACCTCTGGACCACCTCTCAGCCACTTTTCATGGTCATGTCATTCAGCTGCACAAGAGAATTAATCTGTAGGTTCCTAAAGCCTGAGGCATTGAAAGCAGGCAGACAGTGCACCTTACTCATGACCAGAATGACCCTAAAGCTCAGAGGTGACCAACCCAGGGCTTAAACATAGGCTCACCCAGCAAACAGTTGTGGTGCTCTGAGCCATCCTTGTCTTCATCCATCGCTCACAGCCACTCCTGCAGCCCAACTGGGTGAACAGACCGCCTGTGTGCTCCAACCTGGAGCCCAGGAGCTTACACCGAGCTCCAAGTGGGAGCAGGAGCCAAACCAATGCACAGAGCACTAATGCACCTCAGGAGCACACCACTGTGGCACGACCCTAGGATGGCAACTTTGGTACAGTGCTGGCAACCTGCAAGAGAGACGGCAACACACAAACACCACAGCTGCCCACAACTGGGCCCTCCCCCCTGCACTCCTGATAGAACAGCAGCATGAAGCTGCAACCACGCACTACCACCGCAGGGCTCTGCCATCCCCACCGAGCTCCCCAAGGCTGCTGTGTGCTCGAGATCCATCTTCCTTGCAAGTGCCACAGCACTGCAGCCCTGGAAACTGAAGGCACACTGCAAGCCGGCCGTCTGTGAGTCACAGCACAGGGAGCAGACTGCTGATTCCCTTCATGCCTAATTACCCATAAGCGGTTGGCACGACCATTTGTTTAGCACAGCGTTGGCCCAGCGCTCAGACGAATCCCGTGTCCAAATGGAAAGCGCTCTACCTCCAGATTTCTTCTCGAAAGAAAAATCATGTAGGGGCATTCAAGTCCACAGAACTCTCCTGTTAATTATTTGAAACCTGTACGGAGCACTGTAAGCCAATGGTGCAACGTCTGTAAGTCAAGGCAAGCCCAGCTATGCACATTCTGTCCTGCCACATCATTGAGTCTGGTTTCTCTGAGGGAAACTGGGACCAGCCCTACCTGCCTTTGAGCTGGGACTGCAGGATGACAGACCTGCTAGCAGTCCCAAGTGAATTTTAGCAGGAATGAGGTGTTTAAACTCCTAGACTCTGCAAATAGGACCTTTAAAGAGCAAAGAGTTGGGCAGGATTGCAAAGGAGCATAGAAAAGAGACTTAACGCTGTGTCTAGAAGTCATCAAGTGACCCCTACATGGATCATCAGCAACTGGAGAACAGTGTCCTTCAGGCATCTGTGAGTCAGGACAAGGACAAGAAGCCCGGGTAAGTGAACAGCCGACAGGGAACTGCAAAAGCTTTGGGCTGCTCCATTTTTGGGATGATGCCTACACATTCCCACCAGAAAGCTGTGCCCTAAGGCACAGACCTGAAACAAGACTTTGGCATGGCATCAGTCCTTTCCAGGATGAACGACAGAGCCCACCAACGCACGTTCACCAAGATCCAATAGGGAACTATTGTTGCCACTCTTAATGAGAGCCAAATGGCCGCCCCTCCCAGAGCTGACAACTCCAGCTGGGGCAGCTTTGCTTCTCTTTTCCCCCTAGGATGCATAAAATGCGTTTTTGCTCTCCTCCCTGACACCAGAAAAGCCTGGATCGCTTCCCACTGTACTGTGAGAGCTTGAAACTTGGCCATGCTATTTACAGCATCGTCTTTGCCCGGAGGAACTGGAGCCACATTGTGCTTTTTCCACCATATGCAAGCAGCAGGCACGGCTGCATGTGCCAGCACCACGACATGGCGAGCTCAGCACTACCTGTCGGTGCTTCCCCGTGGCCACTCCAAGCACTACAAAGAGAGAAGAACAGGACTTCCCAAGGGATGCTGTCTGCTGGCTCTCATCTGCCTTGCTCCTGGTGCTCAGATGCATCCATCCTTCAATTGTCGGTGGGAAAGGACAAATTAAAGAAAGACTGTAAAGGGTGGGGCTCTATTTCTGGTCCTCTCAACAGTCATGTTGGCTTTTGGCCGTAGAGAAGCTTTTCAAAAGGAGTTACGTGACTCAGAAGCCTCTGTTCTATTGATTTTCAGAAGGAATTGGGCTGGAACAGCAGCAGCCCTGGGTCTGAGCCCCACGCGGGCTGTGCATGCAGTGACCCACAGTCAGAGCACCTCCACCAAAGGAATGTGGCACCTCAGCTCTGCCAGCAGCGGTTCCCCACCGCCATGGGGGACACCAATGGCCCCAGGAGAGCTGCTTCTGGGAGTGCCTGTCCCTGGACTGCAGAGCAAAGGGTGATGCAGGAGGAGCCTCAGGGCTGGTGCCAGCAGGGAGCACACAGCCTCAAAGAGGATGGAACTGCAACGCTGTAGGTTTGCCCCTCTCTCCTCTTTCATCAAACCCAAGTAGCTGAGCTTAGAGGCAAGAAACTGAGTTGAAGCTCCACGATCACGTACAAAAATTTGACCCAACTGTCTATCTTTCAACCTTAGGATCTATTTTAGAGGAATTTGTGCATTCATTTATTGATAAAATATTAAATATGAGTAGCTGGCAGGTTTCCCAGAACGCAGCAGGTAATCTAAACATATTAGAAGTAAAAGCAACAAGAAGCTTTAACTTTAAAGGTGGCAAAAAGAACTCGCTTTGCTAGGACAGAACGACAGAGCAGATATTGAAAGCACAGCAGTTCCCAGACCTGCTCCGGTCTTCCACGTAACTTTGGGCAAATCACATCTCTGATTTATAGTACTCAAAAGGAACTGGATGTAATTATTACAAAGATTGCTACGATCAATCTGAGACAGAGCTGACAAAAGGCTACAAATAATGCAGGAAAGATCAAGCCTCGGCCACAACCTTCCCAGAGATTCAAACTCAGCTTCACATTCAACAGGGCGAGCCTCACACCGCTCCCCTGATGCGCTCCGAAATAATCCGGCTGCAGGACATTCTGCAGCAAAACCATTTTCGACCCCAATGTTGCAGACCGTGGGGGAAAGCAGTGGCACCTTCAGCAGAGCAGAGCACTGCCTGCACCACGGGGCTGCCTGCTGCCCAGCAGTGCAATGCTGCTGAGGTCAAAGTGACCGGCGCTGGCAGCACCCGCTGCTCCGCTCCTATTTCACTGGAATTCAGAGCTGTGCTTCACGTATTTTTCAGATTTCTCACCAAAAATGTGGACTGTTTGTTTCCTCCTGACCTTTTTTTTTTTTTTTTTTTTTTAAAGTCTATTGCATGAATTAGCTTAGCAGAGTCTTCTTGCAGGATAATAAATAACAGCAAGTATTTCCTATGACAACCTAAGGTTTCTATTCCAGGCACAATAAATTTCATTGAGGGAGGAGGAAAGACAAACTGCATGAGCAACAGCATTGAGCTCAGGGAACTTCATTTTTCCCCTCTCTCACAGGAGAGTTGTTTCAAGGCTAAATGTTTTCTGTGCACAGGTATATATGATAAATATTTGCAGAAGGATGTTGGTGCAGTGCAGTGCTTCTGGAAGGATTGTGCTACATCATTTGCGCTGCCTCTAAGCTGCAATGAGACATGATACTTTAAAAGGACAAAAAAAAAATGAAGAAGAAAAAAAGCTTGTCTGCCTTAATCAAGATTTGTTGGTAATTTCTGATAGAAGGTAGAACATTCAGAGTTTTGTTTCTGATCAAGTGCAACTAAAAGCCATTATCTCATCCTGAAGGAGTTGGATGTGTTTTTGCTGGCATAGGAAAACTCACCATCTATCAGTCTCTATAGGATTAATGAGTTTGCTGGTACCTAATCCCAACAAAGTCAGCAGTCTGATAAAGGCTTCAGCTGAGCAGCACACAGTGCAGTGAACATCAGCATCTGACCACAAGAAAATGATAATACACATCCATGGCATCGCAAGGCACGGGCCAAAAGGCAGGAATTCCTCAGACATCACAGCGCCTTAGGAATTGAACCGGACCCTAAAATCTAACTGAAGTTCCTACAAATTCCAAACACGCTCGAGTGTTTGCTTTTCTGCTCTCTGTGATCTTAGAACCTTAGCAAAGATGGAGGACTTCTCTGAACAGTGACCGCTATGTTCTTTTATGGACCATTCCAACCGAAATCAAACACCCTACTATGTGGTTAGCCAGAATTAGAGCTCAGACTATGAGTTCCCACTTGCCAATCTCTGGATGTAGCACCCCCAGGAGCTAGCTGCAAAGCAAGTTCCATATTTCATCCATAAACATCTCAGAGGAAGGTGACAACTGTCAGTATGCACAACAACAGGGTCAGGACATAAAACAAGGCAGTAATATCCGTGTCCCCAATCACCTCGCTCAGCTACAAGCCAGCACAGTCTGCCTTAAATTCCTGCTCTTGGTGCTTTGCACAGGATGAGCATCATCCCCATGCAACAAACGGATCCATTTCATTTTTTCCACTTAAAAGTTGCTGGTGAGTTCAACTTTGGCACTCCAACAAAAAAGGTCTTCATTGCCAGCATGCGCAGTGCTCTGGAATCAGAGTGGGGTGAGAGGAGTGGAAAGTCATTTATAAAGCAAATTTTGCAGCAGAGAGAATCATTAAGCTTTGCCTTGGGATTATATGTTACATTTCTTTATATAACACTGCGCTTAGCTCATGACAGTCTGCGGGGGAGAGGGGAAGAAAGGTGAAAGTTTACTTTTCTTCCTTCGTTTTTGTTCCTTATCAATGTTTGGTTTTGTTAATGCTGAATTTTCCACCCATTCTAACAGCTTCCCTCTGGGGATGTCATCGCTTTGTCAAGGCTTCCCCACGCGCTTTGCAAAGACATGCAGCAAGGTGAAAGGCAGCAGGCTTCCCCCAAGGAGCATTTATGCTTTAGGAGGATCTCAAGGAGCAGTAGCTCTGCAGCGGCCACATACCATCCCTAGGAGCAAGATGATGGACAACCTCAAGCGTGACCACCATGATTTGGGGAACCTTGGCAGTTAATTTCCCATGATTGGGGAAGAGAAGGCGTGATTCTTTATCAAGCCATCTGAAAAGGCTCCTGGAAAGCATCGTTCCAACTGACACCGTGAAAAAGGTCGCTTTGGGATATACTGATGCTGATTCTTCATTCAGAAATTCCCAAGCAGCCTTCCTTAGCTTGCACCAATCCATCTCTAACTTTCACCTGAACATGTCTGTCGTGCTGGTTTTCTCCTCCGAATACACCTTCTCTTTCAGATCACTGGCTGCTGATTTATTCAAAGCAATCTCCTTTCTCCTTAAGACCTCCCTCATCCTTTCTTGCGCTGATGGTGACTCGTCTTAGCTGATCCCATTTAAGTGGTTTGCAGGGTCAGAGTGAGTGCCACGGTGTGTTTGTCTTACGTCCCATGAATTTAATAGCACCCTGTCCTGCAAATACTGCTGTCTATTTATGCGGCTACCATCATTGTTCTACCTGTGCACCACACCACTGCACGTAATACTTCTCCTTTTGATCAGCTCCTGCATGGATTTAGTAGTTTTTAAAGCATCTGGGTGCATTCACGTATCTGTATCACTGCAGACCTTGAAGTAACTACTTCAGTAACTGCTAGAGGACTGAAAGCCTCTCATTTGTTACAGAGGTAAATGCAATCAATACATGCACGTCTCAGTAAAGCTTTCATGCAAACAGTTATGTCTTGTGTTTACTTGGAAACCACTTTAAAATGTACTTCTGCCATAAACACATAATTGTAAAGAAGTCAGCAGGACTAAAACTCCTGGTATTGAGTGCTACACCTAGTGGTGTTTGCAGGATTTGTAGCGTTTCTGACATTTAAACAAATAATTACACAAAAACAACATTTAGAGAAACAAGTCATAACACAAGGAGAAGGAGAGGAAAAAGCACTCCAGAGCACTTGGCACAGTTAAGCAGGGGGTCTATTCTTCTATCAGCATGCAAGAAATTTATGCAATTAAATTATGATCATTAATGAAACTTGCCTACGAACTCAGCCCATACATAAGAGAGAAAAGCACAGCTACTTAAGCTGCAACGGTACCGTAACAAAGCAAGGGCAACGGATGGTGCTCTGCTACCCTGTGCCATGGGATGAGGAGATGCTGCAGTCTGGTTTTTTGCTTATCAGCCCACTGACCCCTCAAAATACTTAAGGCAGTTCACCTTCTTTCTATTTGAAACTTCTAAAGGAAATGATTTCCTCCTCCAGGAGCCTTCTTCAATCCGACTGCCTCTGTCCTGTGCCCACATGCCTAACAACACAGCACTCAGGGATGTAGGCCTATTGGGTACGAGGCAAGTTGTGTCTGAAATTTGCAGATGTCAGCCTGTTCAGTGAGCATCAGTTAAGAAAGCCTCTCCTGAGTGCTTGCCATCTCCTGCTGGTTAATTAAAGCACATGCAGATGCAACGCCCTGATTCCTGGGAGTGCTCGGCCTGGCTGCTTGCCCTCACCTGAGCTGGTGGAGCATCAGCTGCTGAAATGTCACCGCCTGCAGCACGGCAGTCCCAAGTCACCCAGCAGTGCCTTCCAGCACTTTGCTGCTCCCTGCAGTGGTTCAGCAGAGAGCTCACGTGCTGGGAGCTGGGGCAGAGCAACGCATGGGCAGCTGGGAGCCTTCAAGGCGTACGGAGCAATTCCACTCCCACTCACAGATGAGAGATTGTGGTTATGTGCCCAAGGTTATGCGAGGAAATTAATGGAAGAGATGAGACCATAGATCATTGCCCAGTTTCCATCACCAGTCATGCCCACAGACCCCTCGGTGCAGCACCACGCATGGGCACAATGGGACACATGGGGCAGAAAGAGGCAGAAGGTCTGAAGCTTCCTCTCCTTTCCATCCCAAAAGCAGAGTGCTGCCGGAGGACTTGGTGAGCCGTTCCCAGCTACGTTCTTAGCACTGTTCACTTGCCAGCTGGAAGAAGACAGAAGTTTCAGGGGTCAAAACTCTTAAGTAACACTCCAGTTTCCAGCTCGTGTCTCCCGAGATGCAGGAACACCATCCAACTCACTGTGGACATCATTTCCTTTTTATGTTTCTCTACTTTCAAACTACTAAGCAATACAAATGCTTTTAGCAGCCATTCCCACATGCTCAATGTACAGTTTCTAATAAGCTAAGCTTGCCTCAATCACTTTTTGTTGGCATTGTTAACACACAGGAGTTAAGCCACTGATTGCAGAGGAAACAACTGTCTGCTGGGTGGCTGATACACCACAAGGTTGGGACAACCAGGAGAGGTCCTGTCCATACCAAGAGGGGAGCAGCGGGTTTCTGTAGGCTGCACAGAAGTTGTGGATGGGCAGATAGAGCAGCATCACTGGGCACAGTGAGTTGGGCTCTTGTTGTCACCTCGCCAGCACGCTGTGTTCCTTCACAGTGTTGTGTCCCATAGCTAAGGAGCAGCTACATCTGTAACGCTCCATGGCTGAAGAGTTAATAGACCGTTAAACACAAAAGCATTTCTGTACTAAGTAGTAAAGACTCCAGCAGGTCAGTTTGTTGCTTATAACCATTTCTGACACATACTACATGCTGCTATTGCTCCTATTACACACCACATGTTTTCCCACTGTGAGAGATACTCTCCAAAAACAGGATTAAAAGCAGACTGGAGGGTTTTGGAGTAGAGCAATATTCACATGGCCTCATACCTACTTCCCATTTCATGTTACCTCTCAGCTAGCCTCAGGTGTTCCAAGGAACCTCTGGTGACTGGAGGTGGGCTTTAGTACAGCCACGAGCAGGAAGACAGAGGTGATGCCGATGTATTGAACAACGTCTAGAGCCAAACTGTTCCTGAGCCTGAGCTGTACCTTTGCAATGGGAAGCCCCATGCTGCACACCCAGGCGTTCCTGGGTGGTGTTCTCAGGTTGTGGCTGCTCCGTGCACCATTAGAAGCCTTTGAACCTGAAACACTCAGCAGAGGTCACTGCGACTTGAGTTACAAGCATAACTCCATTGGCTGCTAACCCATAATATGCCATTATTCCTTAACCTGAGCAGCCATCAAAGGCAAATACACTTCACTTCTTCCACTGCATCATTTTTTTTTCCCCTTCTTGATAAAGAGATCAGCGATTTAACCCAACTCCTCTTCTTACTCCCTCATTCATATATATTTTGAAAATTAGAGGCAGTTTTAATGCCAATATTACCTTGACAGATCTCAGCCCACTACATATGAAAGGAACCAGAAATCTTTTATGATGCCACTGCTGGAGACATTCAGACAGCTGGCACTTTAACACGCTCAGGAAAATACAATCATCACTTCACACAGCCACGCTTTTCAGGAGGTAAACCATGATTTGCCTTGTCCTTCACCTGCAACAGTCATTTAACCCACTCAACTGAGTGACTGTTCTCGAAAAAGAAGAGCTGGAAACCCAGGTAATTAAGAGTAGAGCTCCAACTTGTATTGGAGAGTGAAAGCAATCCTAAGTAGTTATGCAATATTATTCAAAACGTGAAGTCTCTAAACAAGATGCTCTCAACGCTGGGAAGAAGCAATCTTGTTAGAACAGCGTACAGGCAGCAAACCGTGGGCATGCACAGCACAAACGTGTAACCAGATGATGAGACTGAACACCCCAAAGACTTCACAAAGAGATTGTGACTCCCACCGTACTAATTCAGCCACGTCTTTCTGCCTTCAGTAAGCATTACTAATTCATACCCTAAGATCTGCATATCTCAAAGCAAAGGGGAACGGGAAGTATTGACCGTATGATGGGAAGTAGATTTTAAGTTGCCAACGTTAACTTTCAGTGAAGTCCAGGACTCCCTTATTTTTTCTTTTCCACTGTCAAATAGTGGTATTTCTATGAAATTTCAGGGGAACTCCAAGAACTCTGTCTGGTTGTAATGACCAAAGCCTGGAAATCATACAAGTTTCCCAACTGGCTGCACGATCCCCCAAATAAATTGCATTAAAGCACAGGAGACGTGGCCAAGTTTCACATGGCGTTTTGAGGCTTGTCCCAATGGTTAGCATCTCACGACCAACCACATGAAGGAAAACAAGCCTTAAGCTGAAACTACAGAGAAGGCTGCTGAGGTGCCCTCCTGAGCTGCCCCATCCCCTCCCTCTGCCCTCACCCACATCCCGACAAGGCATGGAGCTGAGGTAAATACTTGGAAGACCAACCTGAACTGGTTTACGAATGGATCTTGGTAAAGGAAATGCGTTACCTGTGAGGTACAGCAGGTGACAAAGTGCTTGTGAGTTCTGCAATGCATTCTCAAGGATGTGGAAGGGAAAACAGAACACAGTAACCCAAGCAAAGGGCTGCTTCCAAGGTCCATCACAGGGGAGGCCTGCAGAGCACTGAAGGGCTCCATTTCCTACGTGCAGCACACCTGGGCAGGGTGCCTTTATCCTAACAACAGAAGGTGTGGTCACTGCAAGCAGCAGCCATTTCTGTGTACAGCTGCACTGAGCCTAACAGAATTGGGACTCCGAGGGGAGCTCCTTGGTCTGAGAACTTAAGTCTGTACCCAGATATTAGTGATAAATCTGCTCACATGCACTCATCCATCTGAGCGTGGGGCAGAGCAGGGAACCTCAAGCCGGTCCTGTGCAGAGCAGTGCAGGTCTGAGGGGCTCAACCTGAGCATAGGGCTAAGCTTGATGTGCTCTGCAGCACACAGACCCCCCTGGATCTCAGCACAGGGACATGCAGGTGGCACAATGTGCATCCCAGCCCGGAACTGAGCAGGACAGTGAAAATCTGAGCTAACAAGCTCCCCTGGATCTCGCTCAGCTCTGCGTGCAGCCATTCATGTACTTCTGCTCTGCATCCTTTAGTAACCCTATTATCCAGGTTTGCTCATTGTCTGGGGTTTCAGTCACCCCATTATTTTGGACAATGGGGAACAGGCTGCGCTGTGGTTCCTTTCTGGCCACTGCAGCACCCACCCCTTTTCCTTTCTCTCGAAAGAAAGAGCAGAACTAAGTTTATAAAACGAAATTAAATACAAACCATATCTTGGGCTCCGACCCTCAGCTCTGATCTGCCTGGGCTGTCTGACAGCCCGACCAGCAAACGAAGTGCCGGAGAGAACGAAATACATGTATATATATTCAGCTTTTATTTAACAGCTAATTCATTAATATTTCTATAAACACGCACACCTCTTCACCCAAAGTTCTGTAAGTCAGCACATTTTTTCCACCGCAGACCGCTGCAGCCCCTTCTCTTTTCTTTTTCGCCTCCCAACTTTATAATAAAGCCCCCGAGTTCACATAATGTTTGGCTATTGTTTCTTTAAAGAGGAATTCTCCTCCCCGCCTCCTCCTTTCTCTGTATCTCTGAGGCACCACATGGCACAATAAGAGCCCTTTCATGTTCAAGATGCAGAGTCGTTGCTGTGGTAACTCACCCAACCTCGCCGAGTATCCAAATAAATAGTTAACATTAAAAAATAAAATCAGCGACCCGGCGGGTCCGCCTGCAATCTTATCTTTTACCGCGGTGGCTTCGAGGGACATTAAGGAGCAAAATAATAACCTTGTGGCCGGATGGGCCGCCTAGAAGTGTCGATTATTTAAGACAGAAGGACGTTTGTGCTGCTCCGACGTGGGTTTGGCCGAAGCCGGAGCACAAAGGCAGCAGACGCAATGCAGAGCCGGTGGCAGCCGAGTGATGGTGCGGGGCTGCCCGCCGCTTGCAGACAGATTTCCCCTCCCTGCCCCTCCCTCGTACGCTGGGACAGACACCGCAGGGAAAGCTTTGGAAGGATTTTATCTAACGGGCAATAAGCAGCACAAAGTGTCATTAATTGCTACCTTGCAGGAAACGCTGCTACAAAGAGAAACCCGTGCTTTGCCTATGAGTGGGGAAAAAAAAAAAGGATCTTTCTTTCTGCCCTCCCTCTACGTGCTCAGACAAGCCACCGCTTGAGGCCCCCGAGTATCTGCTATTATCAGTTAAGTCACGTCTAGTGCCAGGCAAAAGGTCATTTCAGGTCAGCCCCGAGATGAAAGGAAGGGGTAATGTATGTGAGAATGCGAGGGAGAAAGGGGAGAGGGAGAAAGGGGAGGAAGGAAAAAGGATGCGAGAAGAGGAAGAGAGGGGTAGGCAGAGGGAGGGAGAAGATGAGAGGCTGATATCAGCCTAAAAAGGAATGTTCTTATTGCCAGGAAACAAATAAAAGACCAAAGCGCAGCACCTCTGCTGACACGCTGTATGAACTTGATTCCTCATCAAATAAAAAGGCTGCCACATTTTCCGGGGTCATCTTTTTAATTCATTCCTTCAATGAGGTTGGGGTTGGGTTGTTTTTTTTTTTAGGGGGTTCTTGGGTGGTGGATTTTTTTTATTCTTTCTTTCTTTCTTTCTTTCTTTTTTCCACCTTAACTGCTGAGAAAGGCAAATGCTGAGCAGAGAAAGGCCCATCCATTGTCTGGGGTGCCTGCTGCAGCTTCCTTTGTCTGGGAGCTACAAGAGAGAGGCAGAGGCTCTTTTTTTTTTTCTTTCTTTCTTTCTTTTTTTTTTTTTTTAATTCTTTTTATGCATCTTAAAAAAAAAAAAAAAAAAAGAAAAAATCAATTTTGCATTTAGCAGTGAAAAATAAAACACCGCGCTGCTGGAGCAGACAGCCCGTTCTCCATTGGCCTCTCCTCCCCTCTCCCCCTTTCCCCTCGCAGCCCCCCTCCATTAGGTATCACTCGGGTAACATTTGCAGCCCGGCCCATCATTCATTCCTGACTCCGTTCCAAGGTTCCCCCTCCGCCCTGATTCCTTCCCCCCCCCCCCCCCCCCCCCCCAGCTCTCGGCTCTGCTGTACTTGTCTAACAAATCATTGCTGTAGGACAAGCGACCGGAGACTGCACACACAACCCAGGCGCTGCCGACAGACTGCCAGGGGAGGGAGAGCTTTGTGTTTTGGTTCTTTCCTTTGTAAAAGCATTCCCTCTCTGGGATGCCCTCCCCTGTGCTCCCCCAGCCCTCTCCCTCCAGCCTCAAGCTGACCGCGCTGCTTGGCCCGGAGCTCCAGCAGAGCGCAGCCCGTGCTGGGATTACATCACACCAAACGCTGCCTTTCCCAGCGTGTGGCAGCATGGAGGGATCCCTTCAGCACACAGCAGCCTCACCCAGCCTCTTAAAAACAGCTTTTGTGCCTTCTGCCCGAGGGCAGCTCTTGTGCCTCCCTCAAAGCAGCGCTTACACAGATCGGGGCAGGCAGGGAAACGCCCAGGAAAACGATGCCCAGGAAAACGCCCTCTGGAAACCGGTGGCATCCCCGTGTTCAGAAGGCTTTATTTGTTATTGTTCCAGCAGACATTGGAACCAATCAATTAAAATTCTTTCTAAGATTTTGTAGTCGGGAGTCCACGGAGATGCCGCCTGGCTCCACGGCTAAAGCTGTGGAAGACCAAGGCTTAAGTCCCACACCTAATTAACCGGGATGAATGGGGTTCGCTCTCTCCTGCTGATGGGTCTTCATTGACAATAAATTGCAGCATGCATTTTTTTTCCATTCAGAAAGGCTGCGTTTCTAGCAGACGTGCTACTTGACCTCATTTCTCATCTCCTTGCACCTCCTTGGTCGCACCCCGTACCACCCAACAATCAACCCTACTGAGCTGGTTGGGCTCTCTGCACCTTGCTGCACCTCTGACAAAAATTCCTACACAGTTCAAGGTTTTTACCGGAAAAGCTTGGAACTCTTGCTTGTCTACGTATTGTCTCAAGTTAAGGCACTCCATAGTGCCACCTGCCCCTTCTCAGAGCTCCTTGCCAAACAAAGAGCAGATCTCTGGCTCCGTTGGGTCCCGCTGACCAGTGTCACGCAGGGTCGCACACCCAACCTGAGCCTGCAGCTTAGAGCAGACCTGAATGTCGTGGCGGTGATGGAACAGCGCATCTGAAGTTTTCAGCCAAAGGCCAGGAAATAAGTTTGATGTCTGGCTCAGTTTTCACAGTGCTAAGGAAACAAAGGTAAATATTAGAGGTGATAACAAAGCAGGTAGGCAGAAATGCCAACAGGAATGGAAAAAAAAAATCAAGTCCCAGCTATGGATCAGCCCAAGCTCTTTCCATAATGCCTGGCTCTGGTAATACAAGAACCACCACGAGAGCAATGTCGTTCTGCACACACAGCAGTGACCACCTCTGAGCTTTCAGCAGAAAGAGTCAGGGAAATACAAAAGCAGGAGCTGATGCTACAGCAACACCCCGACTTTGTGTCTTAAGGCCACAAGTGGTCACCTGCAGGCAGAACCCCTCGGAAGCAGGGAATATTTCCACCATCCTGCTCCGTGGGAGGGTACCCAGCTTCCCCAGAGAGAGAGCTTTGCTGGGGGGAGGCCATGTGCAAACACAGCTATGGAGGTGAAGTCACAGCAGCGGCCATAAACCATTCCTTTTCCCCTTCAGACGAGCATTAAATGGAGCAGCGCAGCCCTAACACAGCGTCCCTTCATTGCTGCCAACTGGGAGTGAATCTCAGTGACTCTGAAAAGAGGAATAGCAAGGAACTTTCAGCGAAATGAAAAATGTGAATGCATTTCTGATGTTGGTTTCAGATTCCCTCCCCCACCGCACTTCCTGAACATTAGTGTGCAAGCCTCTGCCACCAGATTTCCAAGATAGCTTCCTGCAATAGACTGGAGGCATATGCCATCAGCACCTGAATATCACTTTGTTGTTAGGGCCCAGCCATATGTTTCCTATTTAAAAAAAATTACTTTATATCACAGGAAGCCACTTTTTCTTGCAACAATAGCAGAGGTTCACATGTAACCGTTTCACCCATAGAGGGAAATATAAGGACTAACCACCACCTCCAGCAGCTTCACCAAAGCGTAACCCTTTTTTGTTTCCTCACATGCAACAAATCTTACCTTCTGATTAATTTATTCAGTGAAATGGTGCTATTGAAACAGCAGCCAGTGGGAAAGGGAAGACTTTAGGATGTGAACAACGTGCTGGGGTGGTGGAATGGTTGCTCAGTCCTCCGGCCTCAAAATAAAACTCAGCTTTACACAGGGATGGGAAAACGCCTCACCACCATGAAAACTGAGAGCCGACCTCCTGACACACAGCCTCCAACATTCCCTGACACAGAATACCCAACATCCTATTAAAAATAGCTTCTAATGCTGCACAGAACCACAACATGGAGTAGGCAGAAGGGCAGGCTGACGGGACTTTGCCAAAATGGCCTTTTTTTAACCTGAAAATGAAAGTCTCTTTCAAACGTTATTCTCAATGACTGATTACTTTTCCCCCCTGAAGAGCATCCCAATGTGACAGCCCAGTGCTGCACTGTGGGACACGGGGCAAATGCCTCCCACGGAAGGAGGGAAGAAGCAGCATTGGAATTACAGCCCGTAAGACACCACAATGTCTTCCTTCCGGAACGCACATCAGTTAGGTTTTCAGCTGCAATATTTTGTGTTTCGTTTCTAGCAGGAACAAAATAAACGTCGTCCTTAGAAGGTCTTCTGGAAAAGCTCCACATCCCCTTCCCCTCTGGCAGCAGAAGCATGGCACTGTGGTTACTGCTCTCCGACAATGATGCAGATCTTTGCTGTGTCTCGGACAGAAATTGAAGGTGTAAAAAGTTGTATTAAAAAGTGAAGACCAGGAGGAAAGCTTTCCAAAGATGGAGGGCTCAATATTTCCATCTTTTCCAGGTATTCCAGTGGCGATGGGTGTAGCTTCACAAAGAGGAAGGGATCAGAGTCACAAACTCTGCTGCGTGAGAAGCAAACCTGTTGCTCCATTAGAGCTGGGAGTTGTCAGAGCATCCCCAGGCAGACACAGCGGAGCGCTGGCGGTGGTTCGTCATCAAACAGAGGCTGTCAAAACACAGAGCTGAATTGGAGTCGAAACTCTAAGGATACTGGGGGGGGGAAGAAAATACGTGACAAACCCTGCCTTGTTCTGAATGTAAGCGCTTCAGGTTTTATACCCCAACCTAAATGTCTTCCTGAGGAACAGAGCGCTGCTCAGAGCATAAAACTCAGACACACGTGGCCTGCAATTCCACCTCACACCTCTGAAATCCCCACAGGTTCGGAGCAGACACGACACAGCCCTCCCTGCATAGCTCTGGCCAAGCTCCTCTCAAGATATTTTGATGTTTCCACTCCCAGCTGAAACTGCGCAACTCCCAAACATGTGAAAATCAGCAAACAAATACAGAGGGTTAAAAACAATCGTACTGATCTGCCAAGTGGATGTTTGGGATGAGGGTTCTGGTTGGCGCTGGGTGTGCAGGGAGCGGCTCGAGCTGCCATCTGCGTTGGAGACGGTAATGGGATGTGATGGGAGCGCAGCCACCGCACGCGAGGAGCCTCTCCTGCACCGCTGCTGTCGTCCCCCAGCCTCTGGGAGCCCTGCCTGCATCTGGCAGAGAAGTTGATCAACTTGGGGTAGCTAATCAGGCTGCTGCAATTTCCGGCCCTTTCTTTCCCAGATTCCTCAGATCAAAGTTCAAGTCCCAGAATTATTATTCCCCGAATGCTTAATGAGCTCCAACCGAGGGACACCAAAGGCAAAGCTAAAACATTGACCGTGCACTTCACTGAGTTTGGCCAATGCAGCTAAAAACAAGAGGGTGGGATCCATAGCATGCAAAATCACGACGTACACGTTTGTATTTTAATCCAATTAAGATTCCTACACGCGAGCAGGGATGGCAAAGCGCTTCAGATGCTTTGTAAAGAGACGCCTGCTTTCCTCGCTGCTTTCCCCACATTAAAACTGTGCGAAGGTGGAATTGGCCTCGTTGTCAATCATCTGCAAAGAACTCTTTGGGGAGAACAGCAGAGCCCCACAAGCACAAAAGCTTCCTTGAAGACTAAAGTTCAGGATGTTGAAATGCAAAAGTCAGCTTTTGCCAGGAGGCACGATTTCTGAAGCCAGATGATTCCACCTCAGATTAAGTTATTGAAGATCTTTACATGCAGAAACATTTCTTTGTTCTGGCAAACACTCCTCGCGTTTTCTATTCACAAACGTGACCCTTAGGAAAGCCAGCCAAGATTCCTTCGTGTTATCAGGTCAGAATGTTCAGGGCCCAATTATTTTAATAGTTATTTAAAAAAAAAAAAAAAAAAATACCTGACAATGGTTCAGTACGCCAGTGAGAACAGCATTCAGGGACTTAACAAGTCACTCTAACATCTGGCATGTTCTTTCGAGAAGACTAAACACACGGAGAGCCTTGCTGCAAAAGTCAATGGAAAGGAATGATAATTGCTCATTAGAATGCCTCCTCCACAGGTTATTTTTAACTTCCTCCACTCTTTCTAATCATGGTGCACGCATCAGATGATACTGCAAAGGGTCAGTGCATAGGTTCCGTGCATAGGTTCCTCTTCTCCAAAAACACACTTCCAGCAAAGCCTTTTCACGAGGCTGGGATCCTCAGGGCATGCTGTTGGCACCTGTTTTGTTGTTATGCTGCAGGCAGGGGCCCAAAACAAATGTTCCCCAAGAGCTGTGCCTTGCTCAGCCACCAACCCAGACTGCAGGGCAAAGACACTGAGCCTAAAAACCAGGAGCTTTCTTCTAATCTATGAAGAAGGCAGTCCTTCTCCTTCTCCCTCAGCCTTAAGAATACCATGCATGGGAAGAATGAGAGATGCCCAACACAAAGGTATTGGAAGATATTAGACAGGGAGGACAAGGACAGAGCCCCAGTATCAGTAACCTGATGTCAACAAAGCTGAAGCCACTAAGTGTCACATGAGGCAGAACAGCTATTCATCTGCTTCCGAAGGAAGAAGAGTTCTGGCTGAATTTCCACCTTACTTTTTACCTCCAGATCCCAGTCTGGAGGGATAGTGAATTCCTTACATTCACAAAATCAAGGATCACCAGAGCACACCCACGAGTGTGCAGAGAAGGCAGCAAGCTGACCAGGGCTGCACAGCATCCCTGAAAGGTCAGTCTGCATCACCCAGCAGGGCAGGGATGCCTTCACAGCCCCAGCTGTGCATCCTCTGCCTTCCAGGCAGTGCAATGCTAAGGCGGCCCGGCTCAGCCTTGGCTAAATGGGTTCAGATCTTTTCGCTGAACCCATCACCGTAGCATCTGGGCCTTTGTAAGTGACACAAAAACTGTTTGCATGGGTCACCCCACTTCCTCTCAGCACAGTTACATAAAACTGCTTCTTTTTTTTTTTTTTTTTCTTTTTTTCTTTCTTTTTTTTTTTTAATGGGGTTCAGCAGAGCATTAGGAAAAAGGGGAGATTCTTTGTGGCCGAACATCAAAGACTGCACACGAGGAATCTCGTTCTGAAGCCTCTCACCAGGAAAAGCCAAACGAATGAAAAGCTCCCATCAGACAGACAGCAGACTTTAGCAAAGGCAGCGGACCTAGAGGCACAGGGAAAGCCTAAATCCGATGGTTTGCAGCCAAGGCTCGGGAGGCTGGGTTCTTATTTAAAGCTTTTTTAAAACAGCATAAAGCTGCTTGAAGAGGAACTGAAGGACGTGCTCAAAACGGGCTGTAATTTGTTTGTTTATCTGTCTGTTTTTAATAAAGGAACCGCAGAGCCTACTGGAGAATGAGTTTCACTTCTGTCACTGTCCCAGCCATTCTCTTTAAAGCAGTGAGACCACATCAATAGCAGCCAGAGCTCCCCAGGAATGGGCCCTGGAGCGCGGCTGCGAGCCCTGAGCCTCTGGGGAGGCAGCGGCCAGAGCTGCTGGAATGCAAATCCCCATCAGCAGCCAGACACGACCCCGTGCAGGCATCCCTCTTGCACCAACCTGCCCGGACCACCCTGGAAGGATACTTTGCAGGCTGAAGAGCTGCAAGCAGGCACAGAGGGCTTTTCAGCCCCAGCATGCAGAGTGGAACTGTGATCAGTGGGCCACCGGTGTGCAGCCGGGCTGCTGGCAGCAAATGTGGGAAATGTGCAGGAAAGCCTGCATCTCCCACAGTGGCTCTGACCCAACCATCCCACCAGGGTGCCAGCGCCCAGCTCTGCACTGCTCCCACCTGGCAGCGTTTCTTCCCCGTTGGCTAAAAATCCCCTTCCAGGAACAAAATCCTCATTAGCACTGGGTTTCGCCGAACGCAGAGGTAAAGCGGGCAGCAAAGCATGCAGAAGTGCCCACGACGAATTCACCCTCCTCTCTGGGTCAAGTTTTCCTCCAAGGCCGTGCCGCCTTCTTGCAGCCGCTTGCACAGTGCAACACTGACCTCGTGTGGCTGCTGCTCCTCAGGCACGACCCGGAGCGGAGCAGGAGCATCTCCTCCCCTCACCAAGTGACTATTTGGGTTTCATGTGCAAAAGGGGCTGAAAAACCTCACTCTGTGCACAGCCCCCTGTTTCTGCTTTGCGTTCCGTGTGTGTGAGGATGGAGGAAAGCTTGCCCGTCCCCAGTTCCTGGCATCGGTCCCACATCAAAACCTACCTTCAGGAGATAAAGCTGGTCCTCCACGGAGGCGCAGTCATGTCTTTCTGCAAAACAAGCTGTGCATTGTTCAGCACTCATCTATAAACGGACGGAATCCACCCAGAGTTTAGTGGGAAAAAACGAAACAGAAACGGCACCTTGCCTGTGTCAGAGGGGGGTCTAAGGAAGCACGGATGTCCAATCATTCCCACTGATCCAACTCCTCTAAGCAGCGGAGTGGGAAGACAGCATTTGGCTTTTTGTGGCTGCCCGAGCTAGCAAGAGCTGAAACGACTTCCATTCTGTGTCTTTCCTTCCTGCAAACTTGTGCGCTTTCACCACAAGCAATCTGGAAATCCCTTCTTGGGGAGACAAATGCTGACTGGCCATAAATTTCCACCCCAAAATCACACTGGCCGCCTGTGAAGCTCAGAACTCCCAGAAGCAAACAAGAAGCAAATCCAAATGCTTTTAAAAGATCACCATGGTGGAGACTCCCAGAACTAAAGTCCTACTCAAAAACCATCAGGTGATGCCAGCCTTGGCCACCTCTTGGGTACTGCCCTGAATGCTCAGAGCCCCTGGGAGCCACATAGACCCCAAGAAGCACAGCATGACTGTCCACAGAACCTCCTGTCTCCAGATATCACAAAAAGCCTTTTGTTCCTATTCAAATATTTGAGGATTCTCTAAAAAAAAAAAGAAAAAACGCCTGGCATTAGAAGACTTCATACTGAATAGCAGCATCTCACCACCTGTAAAGACAAACATCTGTGCCCGAGATGCCAATGGGAAACCAGCAGGGGCTGTGCTTCACAGAGCAAAATTAAACCTGTTTGATTGCTCTAGGTGACCCCAAAACCTGATGGGGTGCTGCAGATCAGAGTTGGAGCTGAGCAGAGGTACGTTTGGCTGATAGTGGCAGCTTGCCATAGCAAAAGGCCACTTCCTCTGCTGTGCCAGTGAGAAGCAAGAGGAACCAAGGGCTGCCGCCCTTGCCAGAAGCTGTTAATCAGTTGCTTTTTTGCCCCTGCACAGAGCAGTGGCTCCTGCTGAGCTGAGAATTACAAACCTACATTTCCACTCCCCGCCCGCCCTCAGCCTGCCCCTTATTTTGAACACGAGGTTTTAAATGATGCATAACCCTTCCGGGCCTTCTGCTTGGGCACAGAAACTTTCCCACTCTGAGGGAATTCAAAACTAGGTTAAACGTACTTGTCACTCCAGAAAGTTCCTTAAAGCAGATGCAAGAGACTTTTTTTGGTCACTTCTCATTAGAGTTTGGTTCCAAGATGCCCTGTGAAGGCCAGAGGTGTGAGATCACAGCTGACACGCAGTGGCAATGGCAGACCATCTTCCTCCATGTGTTTCATGGGCTGGTTTCCCAGCAGCTGCCAGCCCTTCCAGAACATGAAGCCATAAAAGTCATGGATGACATCAAACTGACAATACCTGGATGCTGGATCCTTAACTGAGCGCACTGTAGGTCTGTCACCCCCGAAGAAAGCACTGGCAATACCAATATCCAGATATGAAGCAACTCGAAGTACAAAAGATCACATCACCACGTGAGGCATCTGCTCTGCCAACTCCACATTACTTAAAGGCAAGGTAGAAGCACTCGGATTCTTCCTTAAAGCCCTCTTCCCAACACACGGTATACATGTCATCGATACACAATTAACTGCATGTGTGCAATGACGGAGACATTGGCAGAAGAAATGTACATCTAAAGGAAAAGAAAAGCAAAGAGACATGCCGTGACATGTTATCATTAGGGAGTCATAATTTCCTTCCTGTAGTCATACAACAGCTGTCACTAACATCTTGAACACAGACCATGTATTAAAATACCATAGCAAATGCCTTTTCAGGCAAAAGAAAGAGAGGGCATGTTAACTGGGTGAATAGCAGGAAGAATATTTTGACAGCTTGAATGCATTAACCTCCCCGTAGAACGCCCACAACCTTTGCTAGAACTTAGCTTGGTAGACATCTTTGGTGTGCTGGGCGAGCAGAGGGGGACTCGGCAGCTCCAGAGGCCACAGGGGCTGCTTTTGGGAGGCAGGGGACATGCGTGGCCCTTGGGCACCACCGGGGAGCATCAGTTTAGCTCCATGCTCCCAGCTGGACACTGAGCTTGGATGCAGAAGGACCAAAGTGGAGGCATGGCACAGCCCGAGTGTCCTAGCACGTGGATAGAGGGAACAGTGCCACGGGTTGACCTTGTATATGAGGACATCTCCTCCAGCCTTGCCTTAGGAAGCAGGGAAGGCACTCTCTCACCTCCCAGCTAGAACCTGTTATCCAACACAGAAGTCCTGGCAAAGATGCTACGGTTGGTGTTTCAAAACAGAAGGAATTCAACCTCAGCAATTGCATCTGTGGTGGTTTCTGTCTTGTTCCAGTGCCTTCTGAGAAAGCTGCACATCACCAGCTTCACCAGAAATCCGTCTTATCTCAGCAGTAACATCATCCAACACATTCTAAGAACACATCTTCCTCACACAGATGAGGTCTCCAAACGTTACCGTGGTAGGGACGCGTTGGAGGTTTGCCGTCAGTGGTTCCTCCAAGGCACCGGTTATTAAAGCCTTCAGAGCAGCTTTTGCAGGAACGTTAGTTCTCCTCACAAGGCAGACTGCAACGATTCATCAGTCTCAGGCAAAAGATAATTAACCAACACCCAGAGCCATTTCTGCAAATACAAAGCCTAGATGGAACGAACCGAAGCAAGGAAAATAAAAATAATTAAAAAAATAAAAGCCATGACAGAGCTGTTGGCACTTGCCAACTCCTCTTGATTAAACTTATTTTCACCTCCAGGTGCATACACAGGATGAGTTTTGTTAATTAAACCTGCCAGTCAACTCATTATGCATTCAATTAAAAAGCCCGATGCCTTGATTTTATGCAGCTGGCGGGTGCGTGGTGACAGACTCACAGGCCTGTGTTGTTAGAGTGCATAAGTTCGAATGGGAAAGGGAGAAGAGAAGCTCCAAAATATGGCAAAGTGCGATATTTGCTAATTGGGCATCCTCGTGGTGTTTATTCTCTATTTTTTTTTCCTAGGCTGGAGTGGATGGGGCTGTTTATCAGACACACAGCCCGGCTGTGCTCAGCAAAATTCGATGCAGAAAGTGGAAGAGCGCGTTCATCTCATTTGGAAACCCACATGGATGCTCAGAATATTCATGATAGACGCTGGCAAGGTTAAGAGTGGCACCTAGATGCCATGGTGATGAATGCCGTGTGAATAGATTAGACAGAGGCCCTGAAGCTTTTATAAAATTGTGGGGTTTTAATTTAGATGAAAGATAGCCTTTCTTCTTAAGGCATCACGCTGAGTCGTGGATGTGGATGCCGGCCCTGGCTCTGCCTCACACTCCTTGCACGCCCTTGAATCAATCCCAGAGGTCCGCCCTTTCAAGGTGCCTACAGATGGATCTTCCACAAGCAGCCCTCACCCCTCTGCTCCTCATCCCTCCACCCAGAACCAAATGCTCTCCCAGCTCTCCCAGCTATTTGCATTCACCTCCCGGAGAACACACGATATTGCTTGTTAACGTACTGCAAGCAAACCTGTTACAGTGGTTCTCCCATCTCGGATGACAGACGGAATGAAAGCCTCTAAAGTTTGTGACAGAAGAATTTGAGGCTGTGTGCAACAGTCCTGCAGTTGCCTCACAATGACATTTGTAAGTCTGCTTCACGCTGGCCACAAATATGAGAAATGACCCACAACACAGCTGACCCATCTGTTGCACTCTGCAGCAGAGAATTCATTTCCTTTCCACAGTTTCTGTTGTTTCCTTCAAGTCTGCAGGCTTTCAGCAGAGCTTCTTGCACAGACAAGAGGTGGTCAGTTTGCTTGTGTTATATGCACCCGAAATGTGGGGTATCTGGCTTGTGTTCCCAGACAGAGGCCAGGAGATTGCTTCTGCTCATGTACACCACCTAATCTGGCTCCTGGAGGACATGGGATTTCTGAAGCATCAGCATCCAAGGAGAGCTAAAGACAAGGTGCAGCCACATGGAGACCCTGCTCTCAGGCTGCCAGTTCCAGCCCAAGGAAGAGTTTTCTTTGCAGGTCAGGGATGTTTAGCCGGGTTGGCTTCACCCTCTGCCTCAGAGCGTGCTCCAGTTCTTGTGATAATCTGAAATTTATTTAGGGTATGCATCATCAATGCCCAAAGAGGTGGTGGGTGCCCCATCCCTGGAGACATTGAGGGTCAGGCAGGACGGGGCTCTGAGCACCTGATGTAACAGTGGGTGTCCCTGTTCACTGAAGGGAGTGGGACCAGATGGCCTTTAAGGGTCCCCTCCAACCCAAACCATTCTGTGATTCTCTAACAGGAAGGCTTCAGGACACCTGCAACAGCACTGCTTTCCTCTGGTGGTTTTTTTGTGCAGTGCTTTATGACCGTGGCTTTCCATGCCTTCACTGCAGCTCTGCAGCTTGTTACTGGATATTCTGCAACTGATGGGGAATGAACCAGATGTTCCGTGGAGCCCTCTGACTACACCTCAGTCCTTGAGTTGACTGTAAATGTGAGGAACTGAACTTTGACCAGAGAGGTCCCACGAGTCTTGTATGTTTTATCAGACCATGAAACTGAGAGGGCTTTGTTATTACTATTGTGAGCTGCTTTGCTATCTGGTTTCGTGCTCCCTGCAACTGCTGGAAGCAACGGCTCAGATTCACAAGGATGTCTCAGGACACAGAGATGCACCAAACACTTGGCAAATCCCCACGGATATCCGTAGTGACCTAAATCCCATTGTCCACCAACATATGAGAATTGGTCTAAATCCAAAATGACTTTTCCTGGCTCCAGCACGATGCAAATCAACTGTCAACCCTCTGTTCCCTTGCTGGGTTTTGCTGTTAGCAGCTGTGTCCCTCGCAAAACTAGCAAGCAATTAGTGGTTGGCAGCAGCTATTGCAGCTGGCCTGAATTTTTTATTTCAACTTTCACTGAGATATAGTAGTTTGTGAGAAGGAAAAACAAGTTGTGAAGGTTGTTGGGTCAGCATGGACCATAGTGTCAGAGAGACACCAAGCCCTATCCAGCCAAATACCTTTGGGACTGAGTCTCCTATTTGGAAAGTGTCATGCTTGGGTTTCAATCTCTTTTCTGACTCAGACTGGAACCTTCCAGATGGCAGATGAGAGTCTTCCCTGTTGGGTCAGCAGCTGCTCTGCCCAAGGAGTCTCATTTCCCTACAAAGGTTTTCTGAAAATCGTGGTTCAGCCTCACACCTGGATGGAAGAAAGTGATAAAACTCCAGGTTTTTAAGCAACCTGTCATTCTGGAATTCCAGCCAACCCTAGATGTTGATTATCTTCTCCGGTAAATGATGGTTTGCAATTCCACCCACATGTGAACAGTTTATAAACAGATCCTAAAAACACAGAGAGCCTGCAGCTGCTGCTAAGCAATTCTTATACAGTACCAAAATTCCAGCGCGGGAAGGTAGCTGGGTTTGTATGGAGGGTATTTGGAGTGTCTCTTATCAAAGAGTTGCTGCCCCTTGACTGGTATCGCCAGAATGATTTGCTTGCTCCCTTCCCAAAAACAAAATGCTCTTGCCACCTCAAAGAAAATTCAGAATGAATATAAAATAACAGTCCAAGAGAAGCTGGAAGGCCTTTTTCCATCCCATCGGTGTAATTGCTGCTGTCTTCTAATCGCATTCATTTGCAAGGATAAAATAGAAAAAGTAAATTACTGGTCTACAACTAATTGCTTTCTTCCTCTGACCTAGAAAATAATAATAATAGTTTGCATTGCGACGGCTCCTTCTATCTGGAGTTCTCAAAGCACTTTACAACCTTTTGTTAATCATTGCTCTCAGACCCCTGCAAGTTCTCTAACCAAAGTACAGTTCCATTGACATGCCTAGAGATGCACAAACCCCACATGGGACATATGGGTACGGAGGAAATCTGACAGAGTCCCTCTCACTGAGCAACCAATCACACACCCAAACAGCCCCAATGAGTGCAGCAGCACAGAAGAGATTTGTCCCCTGTCCACACTGGGGACTCTGCACAGTCCATGAGAGCAGTATTGCAAGGCTGCTTTGCAAGGGTCCTTGTAAAACACAGCTCTTCTCTCTGTCCTGCTCATCTCCTTCACCCTGCTCTTGCTGTCTGCTCTATGGACCACAAAGTTGTTTGTAGCACAACTTTTATGTCACTGCTGCAATGAATGGGCTGCACTCTGGTTACACACTCAGTGTGTTACGTGCCCAAGAAGGCAGTCTCTGGGGAGCTGAAAATTGAGAAAAGGATCAGAGAAGGAAAAAGCAGGACGTGGCCAGGGCCTGTGTGTAAATTCTTCTCATCCTCTAAAGACCTAATGCTGTTATTTCAGTTCCCTGTTCCTTTAGGTAATGACTGAAAATGCTATCCTTAGTGTGGGTCATTGTCAGCAAATTACTGCTTTCTAAAGATGAGGAGGCAATGACTTAAGAAGCAAGGAAAGATTAACATAACCAGAACAAATTCTGAGTTACTGCATTTTATGATGCTAAGCCCACATTCCTCTAGCTCCTTCCTTCTTGTATTACCCTCATGGTGAATCACATCCAATACTTAACCAGATTTAAAGTATGCCTGAAAGAAGACAACTTGTTCTAGCATGCTAGAGTAAATCAAATAATAATTGCTCCCTTCTTACCACGCTGACTTTGTATCCAAGAATTACAACAACGTTTTACAGGTATTACATTAGGACTCAATCTCTGTGAGGTAGGAATATTCCCACTTGGTGGAATCAGGAGACAAATGGTGAAGGACAAACACTGCCTGCGCTGCTGGGTAGGAAACGTGCCCCATCTGCAAAGTGCTGCCAGTGTTAGCTGAACCTGGAGCTTCGGTTCTGCTCTCAGAGAAGGTCTCCAGGCCTTGCAGTTCATGTTACCCCTGGAGTCCTTGACACATTTTTGGAAGCAAAGCTGTGCCCCTGTTGGCTGCCTCTACGGCAGTCGCCACCCTCAGCTGCTCATTCTCAAGTCAGACAGTTGGTAGCACAAACCGAGCTCTGGCCCAGCAGCTAAATGCATTAACAGCATTTCTTGCAAGAAATATCCTTCTCCCTAAAGAGGTCTGAGAATGACTCTCCCTCCTGGCAGATGGCACATCCTGGCACCGCCGCAGCCTGGCTCTGCCAGAGGTTTTCTGGAGCTCAGGACCATTGTGAGCCTCACAGAGAAGTTTGGCAGCAGTCAGCGACACTGAAAGATGGGAAAGAGCCTTCGAGTCTCGGATGTCGGTTCTGTAATGGTGATGGGAAAAACAAAACAAAACAAAACAAAAGGATTTGGAGATCAGATGGGATATTGCAGACATTATATTCATCTCCAGCATCACTAAGAAAGCCGGGTTAACTTTGTGCCAGAGCTTTAATACGAGTACTGCTCATAAGCAGCCAGGAGGCAAACTTTAAACCAGGGACTGGGAACTGCACTAGGTAAGCAGGACGCTGGAATTAAACTATTAGCACAGAACCCAGACTCAATACACCGTGTACCCACTAGATGGGGCAAAAAGCTATGTTCTGCCTCCAGAAAACAGATCTATCCAGGCTCTGCTTTCACGGCTGCTCTTCACTGGCCTCTGCGACCAGGGAGAAGGGCAAGGCTAGCGCTTGGGTGCTAACCCAGGGCAGACAGGACAGGACAAAACTGCTTTAGAACTGCTCTGGAAGCCATATTTCTCCCACTTTGGTAGGACATCTATGTTTGGAATTTGTCTTTCACAGGATGAGCACCAAACCCTAACCAGAGTGATTTCAGGTACTGCATCAACAAAGTGCCAAAGTAAGCCACGTCCTCCCGCTTTCACGCTGCTATGATGCAGGAATTGACACTCAGTGATGTTAGCAAACCAGGCACTGGGGAGACCAAAAGCAGAGCACAGAATCCCAATCCAAAGTCCATTAAAAATGAGTAAGAGTGATGGGAAAGCTTCCACTGATCTGCCATGCATTACCCAGAAAGTGACTCAAGGTTCCTTGCGCGTTGGGAGGGTCCCTTCCAATTGCTCTCCTGGAAAGGCTTGGAGGATGAGGTCCAGGAATAAGGCACATAGCAGTCTGACAGCTGAAATGCCAGCTGCTCTTACACTGCGACTCCACACCTTCACAGGCACACTCAATCCTTATCTCTCCTCCTAGCAAGTCCTGCAACAACAGGACTGAGCAGCCATCAGCAACACAACGATGTCAGCGTCGGCTGTAAGCACGCACCAGCAGCCCCTGATGGCCAGTCTCCTCTCCGAAGGAAATGCCATCAGCCCACACCCAGAGCTAACAGCTCATTAATGACACTTTCCCACCACCTCAGAAGGCTTCCTTTCGCCTTTGCTCTCTAATTTACAAGAAATAAAACTGCACTTGACAAAGCTCCAGGGGTAAAAGAAGAAAAAAAAAGCAAAGTACAGCAAAACAAACCTCAGTTTGCATGACTGCATTCTTCCACCCCTAAGCCAGGAAGATCTGATTCATCAAAGCCATCGCTGTGTCCTTGTGGCTGCTTGCACAGAACAGCCCCTGTGCCTGCAGGGAGCGACTGCCCACTCCTGGCTGCACCTGAGCAGGGCCTGTGCTGCAGCCCATGCCTTCCCCTCGCTCTGTGCCCTCACATCGGTCTCACATCATGTCTGAAGACCTCATCTCCTGTTGGCCTGCAGATACTGTATCTTGGTTCATTTTTTTTTCCCCTCCCTGTTTTGTAATGAATAATTTTGTAATGAACTGCCAGGCGTTCAAGGAGGGGGATGGATGGAAACGAGGCATTGGAGGCTGCATCGCAATCAACAGCTCTCATCTCTCTCTACCTGACCTGCTGGAAACTTCCTCTTCAGCCCTGTTTCACATCAACAGCACAGTGCACACCAAGCAGCATCGAGCCATGCTGCCTCCTATGGGAAAAACAAAAAGTGAGTCCATACATAAATGCTCCAGAGGAACTTTTGGCCAACAGGTAACTGTATGTCCCCATGGAGGCAGATAAACTTCAGCAGAAACTCTCAGCCGTGTGAAGATACAATTAGGTGATATTCCTGTACAATATTCAGTGCTGGAAGTCTCCTTCAGCACAGTAACATCACGGAAGCCGATTGTAACTCCCATGTCTGCCTTCCCTATGGTGTCAGATCCAGAGCTGAGGAGGAAGGCAGACAATCTGCCTGTGTGTGTTACAAGGATGCCTCATCTTGTGCTCCCCATCTGCTGCAACTGTGTGTTTCAGTTGTTGGGTTTTTCAGATTTGTCCAAAGAGAACTCAAATATTGCATAGAATGCAGTGAAATCATTCAGAAATAAAGCAGAAATAAAGCACACGTGCCACCCTTTCAAAATACCTCTATGGGCATACTGGCAGGGCTGAGGTGAATCTCTGAGCAAAGAGCTCAGGCAGCCAGACTGGGAAAAAGAGCATCAGTCCCACTGACACTGAGCAGCTCTGCCCTTCTTATCCATCCTGGTGAGAAATTTCACTGCAACGAGTTCACTGCACTCGCTGTGGTTTTGGGGCTTTTGGTGCCACACGATTGTTCTTTAAAGCAAAAAATTAGAAAAACCTTCTAGAATACAACTGCTGATAGAAAACCTCATCGCTTCCATCTCTTGCCTACAATAAGCAGGGGGTACACAAGCCCACTTCAGCCTTAAAGCTCCAGGACCAAACCGTGGCTCTGCAGTATTGCCTACGGGCTGTTCAGCTCCCCGGTGCAAAAGGATGGGTGGATCTCTGCTCTCCTGGGAGGAACCGGCCCTCACGTGGACTTTGATTTCAGAAGAAAGACAAAATGTTGCTGTCTCAGGGCAACTTCTCTCCCTGTGGCCTCAGCCATATGGTACGCAAGCTGGCCAGCATCCTACTGCTGTATTCCGAGTATGAAAATAGGGCTCCTGCCTCGAGATAAAAAATGAACACCAGAGGGAAGTGCAGCACCAAAATGCAGCCTGCTATGAGCAACGCTCAGCTCAAAGGCCTGTGCTGTAAAAGAGAGGGTCTTCCCATGGCTGTGCCTTTTCCCCTTCCCCTTGCACAGACACCCGGACCCACGAAAGGTCTCACTGTCGTTCTGTGGCTTCAAGGCTGCCTCTTCAGTGGGCACGAGGCACCTGGGCAGCCACAGCCTCCAACAACTTCAGCAAATGCTCCCACTGAAGCCCTCGGTTAAATGCAATTGGGCTGCATGGTTTATCAAAAGTACAGTTGTAATTATCCATGTATTTCCTTGCCTAAATGCAAGGAATAATCAAATATCTCTTGTCAGGATGCCCATAAAGGGGCAAAAGAATAGGAATCAGCATCCAGTAGCTTAGGATCCCATCAGGATTAATAAGAGATAAGGAGCTCTTAGAGTGTGCTTTGAACACAGCAACAACGCTTCTCCTTCTTCGTGATGCTAGGGAATGATCCAGAACCCTCCGGTCAAACAAAACTTTGTAATTTTGGGGTCATTTTTTGATTGTAAAGAGGATTTCTGCACCAGCAGCCATCCTCAGTGCCTGGGGCTGGGAGCCACTCGCAGCCAGGGATCCCAATGGGAAGTAGGAAGCTCAAAGCCTTGGTCCAGACTTCGTGTTCGTTAAAATGAGATGTATACAGTGTAAGAAATGTTCCCCGGAGTCAAACAGAATGAGAAACAGATGGGAAATTATTTGCAAACAGGAACTCTTTTCTTCCCTTGTTTGCCTGCTTTGTTTTGTTTATCCCCCAAAATCCTAACAAGAAACACAAGTAGGATAACACCACTGCTTCCCACTAGCAGGGCTGGAGAAACAAACCCACAGAGCCCTGACAGGGCAGCACGTTCCTCCCGGTGTGAGGTACGGAGGTAGGCAGCAGGCTCCTGATTGCAAGGAGTTACACTCAGAGCCTCGTAGGGAGGAATTCAGTGTACAAAGGATAGCCCCTGCCTTTTAACCATTCCCATAATGAAGATTTAAATATGAAACAAATTGCAAACACTTGCAGCCAAAGCAAGACGTTGGGTTATGTTCACTCACACTGAAATTACACCTTCAAGACCCTTTCCATGCACAGGAATGTATCAATAGTGGACATACACAGTTGCTCCACTACCTTCAGGTTGTTGCTATCTGTGAGACAAACCAAACCACCGACTTTGTATCTTTTCCAATAATTAGAATGAGGAAGACTACAAGTGATCATAAGCACTCCCTTCCTTTCCTTGCCAATATCGAATCAAACAAACACGTTTTTTTGCTTGAAGTAATCTGACAAAATCCCCTTTAATTATACAGGAATGCAGCTAAGCAAATCGTAACCAAATTAATAATTACACCAAAAGGAGAGTCAAACAGAAAGGCCTTTTCAGAAACACTGCAGATTCTGTGCAACCTCCAGCACGTCGGCATACTTTACCGTGAGTGGGAGTTGGGGAAATCCCAGCAGCTTTCTATTGTATCTCCTCATTTCTTGGCTTATACCCAAGCAAGTAAATAATCACTGCAATAAACTACATTCATACAAGTGTAGCAGAAACAGACACGAAATCCAACAGATAAGACAGTTCAAGACATCTCTTGCACATGGGCGAGTGAGAAGCTCAGAGCCCATTAATGCTTTGCTTGCTCAATGTTTCTTCCACTAGCAGAGGCCAGGATTGCACAGGGTGGACCATAAGCTGACCACACTGCCCCAGTGGGGTCTGTACCACTCTGGTAGTGTATTGGTGGCTTTAGGTCCCTCTGAAATCCCACCTGTGCTAATGGAGTGCTCCTGCGGGCTCCTTGCACAGCACCACATACATCACTTCCCCATCTGCAAGTCTTCGGGAGGAATTAAAAGGAAGATTTGCTGCACGCAACCATTTGCTCTATCTGAGGAAGAACTCAGTGGGTAAACTTCAACTTTGCAAGGCCTCAGCTGCTCACTGCCCCTGCCATCACTGCAACCCATGCAAGTCCATCACGCCAAAGGAAGCTGCTGTCCCCCCCTGCACCCCCAGCACCATCACTGCACAGGACCACAGAACTGGGAGGAGGCTGGGCACACATCCAGCCCGGGAGCCCTTCCTCATGCTGAACCCCCTGTTGCATTCTAACTAAAAGTAGCTCCAAGTGTTTTAAAACACATGTTGTTGTATCTTCCTTCAGAGTGAGAACAGGGTTGGGAAGTGGGGTGAGCTATGCTTGATGTGACCCCTGCCCTCTGTTCTCCATGTGAACATCCCAAGGACACCTTGCCTCTTGGCACAGTCCAGCTTGACTCTGCAACTCCATGCACAAGTGAAGGGATTATAGTGAAACCAAAGTGGATTTTATTTGTAATGAGGAAAATACACTCCAAACTTGATGAAAATCCAAGCTGGAAAAGCCAATTCTCCAGTCCCTGTGGGCAGCTTGGCTCCCGCAGGCCGAAGGCCCAGCTGCTCTCTGCTGAAGCCAGCAGTACTGGGAACCCCCCCTGGGGCCCAACACATCCCCACACCTCCACCCCCACCCGAGTCCCTGTGCAGATGGATGCTTAGCAAAGCAAGGGGACCACCCTGCGGGACAGAGCCACAGCTATGCACAGCTCCATGACTGAAGGCAGAACACCTGGGGAAAGGTGTTTTAAGCTTTAAAGACTGATCTGCTCTCAGGAATGTGGCCCTCCCACTTCCAGCAGCGCTCTGGGACACAAAGCCCAGCAGTCACCAGCGCTGCCGCAGAGCAACGGCGAACTGCAGAGGAAATGGGCTGAAGTTTGCTGCAGCGTCTCAGCTCGGTCAGAAATCTGACTAATAATTTTGCCTCGGTTTTTCATGCTGTTTTGAATCAAGGGTAAGGCAGCTGTTCACTTTTCTCAGTGATAAATCACTGTTTCTCGACATTTGGGAACTCCGGAGACAAAATATGAGGGGAAAAAAGTGCTCGGGGCGGACTCAGTTTTTAATTATTTAATGCTTTCAGATGCTCGGCCCCGAAGGCTGACACCTCTCTGACATGCAGGCAGATAACACGGGGGGTGCCAAAGCGAGATAAGGGGGGAGGCTGTCACCCTCCTGCAGCTGCAGATGGGCCATGGGGACAATCCGTGTGCGTGTGAAACAACTTCAGCATGCAAATAACTGTCAGAGGAGGTTGAAGCCTGGGGAATGGTGATCTTGCCGTGCCCTTCACTGTGCAGCTTTTACTCGGCGTTTCTCTTCTCCAGGGACAGGCAGGGGGAAGGCACAGCCATTCCTTGCTGCTTCTCCCTCCTGCCCCGGTGCTGCTGGGAGAGGTTGGCAGCTCAGCCCTGGGTCAGGGCTCTCTGGTGGCACTGAGCTCCTGGGAGGGAAGCTGAGAAGGAAAGCAAAGCCTCTGCTCCACTTCCTGCTGTTGTGCTGTTTATTTCAGAGTACTCTCACTGTTGGGGAATGGACCCTTTGCCAAGTGCTCACAAGGAGGTAGCATCAGGCTGGAAAGACAGCGAGATTTGGCTCAAATTCCTTAAGGCCTGATCTCCTCCTATGGAAGCACATAGCAGCATTCCCACTCACTGTCCAGCGTGGTATTCCTACACCCCCTCCAATTAATGCTGTGTTGCCTTTTTTTCCAGCACTGAAGGAAGTGATGCAAATCATCCCCCAAGAATGCATCTTCCTGGAGGTGAAGGGACCACGGGTGAGTTTCAAGGAGGTACTCCTAAAGCAGAGCCCACAAGGTGGGACAAGGATGTGTGTACCCCCAGTGTCACAGACCCACAGTATCTCTACCTATACCCATTAGAATTAGCATCCATTTGGGGACTGAAACACAACGTTCCAGGTGTTTCGCTTTTTTTCTGTTTGCTTTCCATTTTGTTTTTCTTTCCTCTTTCCTATCTGATCACTGGAACAGCTTTCACTTTCAGCTTCCAATCACACGCACACACACAAAAAAAAATATAGTGGGAGGAAGCATTATTTCAAGGAACGCATTCCAATGCAAAAAGCCTCACCTTGAACCAACGCAGCAAAGACCTGAGGCTGCTTTAGCAGGCCTGAAAAGCCATTTTAAGCAGGTATGCAGCCACTTGAACTTCAACAAAGTATTATGTGGATTTCTTAATTGATTGGACGAATCTGGAGCAGCCAGAGGAAAGGGATTCTCATCTGGGCAAAGTCCCTGGAAGCTGCATCCATAACAAATTGCATTTTTATTGTTACTTCCTGACTGACTAACACAGACGGAGCAAAAAAGCACGCAGAAGCGAGGCACATCGAGTTAAGTCAAAACACAGCAATCCTCCCCTCCCTCATAGGTTCTGTTGGTGTGAATTCCTGGATGTTGTTCAGATTCTGGAAGGTTTCAGGGAGGTGTGAAGGCTGGGTCAGTACCTCACCACTGGATAACAGCAGGAAAGGAGGTGCTTCACTGATGCAACAAACCAGCAATGATAGGGACAGGTTTGTCACTGCCAACACTGCTTCCTTCTCCAGCACAAACTGTTGCACTTTAAAGAAAAGCATCTTCACTGTTTTTATTTGTGTGCAGGGCTGTGCTCTCACACTGCTCCCTGCCTTCCTGGGTGCTCAGCAGGGTGGACCTGGCTGCCTTCAGATGAGGAACTGGGGCAAGAGGGGATGTGGGAGAAAAGCAAAGGAGAGGTGAGAGGAGGAAGAGGAGGAGGATAACTCTTGAAGCCCTCCAAGGGGGAACTCCGAGGCCACATACTGCCTGTGATGGCCTGGAGAGGGTTGCGAAGGATGCAGAAACCCAGGATGGAGGTGGAAAATTCGGAGCGCAACTCTGTTGCCTCTAACTAGATCTGCTTCAAAGCTCTGTGCTCGCACAGCTCATCCAACGGCACCGAGCCCTGGAGCCCCACAGCCCCAGAGTTCCGAGCTCGGTGTTCTCGTGCACAGCACCCAACCTCCCCCCTCCGCTGCCTCTCCTGCACGGTCAGGGCAGCATCGCGCAGAGCTCTTTCCTCCAGGAAAATAAATAAACAAATAAGAAAACAAAAATAATGGTGCGCACCTTCCCCGCTTTCCACAAGGCAGCCGGCGCTCTTCCAGCAACCGCCCCGCTCAGAGAACCCCCCCCCCCCCTTCCCTCCCCCCCCTTCCATCCCCGAGCGGAGCCCGCGGCGCCGGGCGGCGGCTTTAAGAGCGGGGGCGGGCTGCGCGGGGCCGCGGCGCGGGCATTCGGCTCCCGGAGCTCCGGAGCGGCCGCCGGGCGCGCACGTGTGGCCCCGGGGCCGCGGAGCAGCGCGGAGCGGAGGCGGGCGCAGCCCCTCGGCCCTGCCCCGGCCGCGGCCCCTGGCGGGGCGCTGCGGTGTGCATGGCCCTGCGCGGCCGGCGATGGCTGCATGATGGCCCAGCGCGGGCAGCCCGCACCGTACGCCATGGCTGCCAAAGAGGAGCTGTACAGCAAAGTCATCCCCCGGCGGAACCGGCAGCACCGCACGGGGACCATCAAACACGGCTCGTCGCTGGAGATCCTGCTGTCAATGGGTTTCCCCAAAGCTCGGGCGTAAGTCTCCGCGCGGCTCCTTCCCCCCCCCCCCCCCCCCGACCCTTTGGTTTTTCCCCGCCGCGGAGATGCGCGCTCGGAGCCGGGCTGGGGGTTGCGCCCAACCGGGGCTCTCCGAACCCGCCCGGGCGGGGATGCTGCGGCCGAGCGGAGCCGAGCGGAGCCGTGGGGCCGCTGCGGGTCCCGGCGGGTGCGGAGGGAGAGCAGCGGGTCCCGGGCGCAGGTGGGCTCCGCGGGGGGCAGCGCCGCTGTAAGCTCGGGGTCACCGCGGAGCGATGCTTCGGTCCCTCCCGGCTGAAAGCGGAGCCCGTTCCTGCGCTCTGAGCGCTGCCTGGGGGCTGTGCGTTACACACAAGAAAGGAAAGGAGCTAGAGAAGATGTCAGTAGTGCGAAGTGGTAGGGTTTTCTCGTCTAATTTAGTGATGCCCCGCTCTAATTTTCCTGCCCGTGCTTTAAATGAATGAGGCGGCAACCTAATGATAGCTTAATGATTCTCCCTGTTTAAATATAGTGACTCCTAAAGTAGGACTGTGCGTTAGGAGGGAAATGAGAATGGGGGGGGGGGGGGGGGGGAATTTAGACATTTCCTTGATCTGCTTAAGTTTCCCTGTTGATGCTGATGGCAGTCAGAACTCATCGGTTCTTTTTCAGACATCCCTGTGTGGTTTTTGTCCGTAAATACAGAGATGCACACATGCAGTCCTAAGGACAAATGTCAGGCTGCTGTGGACCTGCTGGCACAGCCATCAAGTCCCGTGTGTGCTTTCCATTGTCCTACTTATGCTCCTTATGCCTGTCAGTGATCTGCAGTCATGTACCGAAACCAACGTACAGCACTTACAGACAATGCCTGCAAATGAAGATAGTACGAAACTGGTGACTTCATGCTCTGTGCTTGTTGGGAAAAACAGATGTGCAGCTTCCAGAGTAGCTGGAGAGAGAAACAGGCTGAGTGTGAATGGAAGTGGCTGTTACCTGTGCAACAGTGCCGTCACGGCTGGCAGGCAGCCCTGGTTGCACCTCACTGCGTGCTGAGGAGCTCTGTGTATGCTTTATATTCCTGCCTAAGGAAATTCCAACATTTGATAAAAATGAAACCAAAGCTTCACGTGTATAGGATAGGAAAGGTTAAACACAGAATGCAAAGCAGAGAGAGGGGCAAAATATCCCCTGCTGCAAGGAATGCTCATTGTAAATGCCACCAGGCAGCAGGGTAAACTGGATACTAAATCCAGGATACTGTGCTGTAACCCTGCTGGACAACGTGCCTGTCTGCTGGGACGGGTCTGCTTTCCCCATCTGAAGGAGCTCGTAGTGCCCTGTTCCAGCCTGCTGGAAATCCTGCAAATAATTCATCGCTGAAGTTCACCTAAGTAGCAAAACAGAAATAAACGCAGACAACCTGGCTCTGCCACCGAGGGTGCATTCAGAAGTGTGAGACGGGCAACGAGGCAGCAGGACCTGCCCCAGGGGTCTCTGCTGCCTTCTAACTCCTGCCACATTGCTGTGCTGTGTAAATGTAGGAGATAGCCAAGTTGCTAAGGAGGCAAAACACCATCTCCCCCAGAGACATGATGGCAAAACAGCCTTAGCAGAGAGCCCTGGTGAGTCTTGGCCCAAAGTTCTCCTACCCATTCCGCATCCCAAAGCTGGGGTAACGGCAGGCAGTGGGGAGCCGGGTGAAGCGGGGCTGCAGCCAGGCTGGCACTGCGCAGGGGCGACCATCTGCTCCGAAGCCTTGTGACAACACAGCTCCGAGCTGCCAGACTCGTCTGCCAGGCGTGACGCTGAGGGCCATCACTGCTGGCAGCAGCCAGGCTCCTGGCACCTCCCTGGGCTGCATGGCACAGCTGGGCCAGGGGACGTGCCTGGAGATGGCATGAGTGCTGCTTTCAGGTGACACCTGGTGTTGAGAGCGTGCTGAGACACTGCCCAGCACCCACCCTGCCTAACCTTCATCTTCCAATTCCAGCAATTTCAGGTACTTCCTACCACAGGTCAGAAAGAGAACCCAAGGTTTCCCTGTTCTGTGTGTCTCTTTTCCTTCTTCCCAGCAACAGCCGCAGTTCAGCTGAGCTGCTGTGAGCTACGGCGTGGTGCCATGCAAACTGGGGACATCACCTCTGGATGGCAGTTGCTGAAACCACAGCACTACGTCAGCATTTCGGGCTGTTGCTGTGAGAGCTATTTGTTGGGCTTTTCCTCTGAGCACAGGTTCATTATTTTTTGTTTTGTAATTAGCCCATTGCCCTACGGACTGTGTAGTCACAAAGGAGACTGTCCTGATCCGAAATAGTTTCTGACTTAAACCAGGAAGGAGGGCAGAGGTGATGTTATCATCGCCATTTTGCAATCCGGGCACTCAGGCAAACATTCTACCCAAGGTCACACGCCAGTCCAGGCAGATCCTCAGTGTCTCAAGACCCTCAACGCAATCACATCTTCCTCTAGAAAGGGATTTCACATGGTTGTCATTTCCCAACAGTCCCAACAGTTGCACTCATTTGTTATGGGTCTGCTGCCAGCGCTTGCACCCACAGACCTGGTCTGGCTGCCTTCACTTCCCATTGCTGCTAGTCCTCTTATGCATGCTGATAGCCTTCCCGAGAGGAAGCACTACGTAGTTTACAGGCCATTGAAACCACAGGGGAACAACCAAAACTATCACATGTTTACACCTAATTAAATAAAAAATCTATTGCATATTTCATATCTCTGTATGATGCTGAACAGGGGAAAATTTAAGAGATGGATGGGCACTTCTGCAGGCTGAAATCCTCCATCCTGCACAGCACGGAGATCAGTGCTGCCAGAAGCTGGGAGCTCAGCAGTAGCTGTACGAGTTTCGTGTCACAGCTGAAGGTCCTCCAGGCCATCCTCAGGAACAGAAAGTCAGACATTTAATAGGAGTAGAAATCCTGCCTTTTGTGTCTTAGTGTGTGCATCTATATATGAACACGTAACATTTAGAATGTTTCTTGTGGTTCTGAACTCAAGCCACAGCCCCATGTGCTGTTTCAGAAGAGAACTGGACGTGGAGAAATGAAGATAAGTGTCAGGCCCCTGTCATTACTCAAGCTAGGTAAATCACCATCCGCAAGCAGAAGGCTGAAATTGCAGCCCTGGTGCTGTTTTGGTTGCCAGGCTCTGTGTGATAAGCCTGAGAGATAAGTGCTGTTTGTGACACAAGTGACAACGCTTTGCAGAACTGAGCTGATGCTCCTTCCCATCATCTCAGCCCAAAGCACTGCAGCCATCCCTGCGGACAGGCTGCCCATAACTGTGACTCACAGCACAGTGCTGCGTTCCTGAGCAGGTCTGAGGCGCTGGGCATAACTGCAAACACTTCTCGCTCACAAAGCTCACATAGGCAGGAATGTGACACAGCTACCCGGGAACCAACTTCACCACTTCCCTGTGTTACACATTTCCTTCCTCCTCCCTCCCACAGAACATCACCTGGGTGTAACTCCACACCCACATGCATGGAGAGCCATCAACTCACCGAGCTGCACCGCATCTTCTCAGTACCCGACCAGAACAGAGCCGGTCTGATTTACTTCCCAGTAACTACAAGAATTCAGGAGTATTAATTCCATTATTCTCAAAGAAAAGAAGTTCGAGTCCAGTTTACAAACGCTGATATCTTCTCCTGTGTTTTGAAAATGTTTTCTCGGCTGCTAAAACATGTTTTGCCTAGTAACAGGCTTAGCAACATAGCAGTATTGCAGCACAGGAAGGCTGTGAAATCCCTCGCTCCTCCAGGGTTTGTGCTGGATTTGGGAAAATACTGAGCACACAAACAAGTGCTGCAGATAATCTTTGGATTTTGAAGTGGTTTCTGTTCCTTCTGTTCCTTCAGGGTGTTATTCTGCAAATACTCTTGGCTGAAATTCATCTCACTACAAAGGGCCGGCCCAAAACACAGGCAGCACACAGGCCCCAGTTAAGCCCAAGCTTGGCATTTTCATGATTCATAGTGACCTGTGTTGGCCTGGGGGATGGAGGGGAACTCCCATCTCACCTGAAGAAGTAGATACACAAAAAACCACTGCTTTGAAGGCTGCACTGAAAGTAGATTTCCAAGTTTGTTAATAGCTCTGGAGGAAATCTTCAGCTTCCAAACAGAAGATCTGGGCGTTGTTGCCCCAGGGGCTGAGGCAGAAGCCTTCTCCAATGCCCTCTGTGCTCATCTTTCAGGGCAGTGGCTTTGGGCAGAGCCACTGGGCCACACAGCATTGAATCGCAACACTTCTCTTTGCAGTTCAGTGGATTAGCCATCACAGCAGTGGAAATGCTTCACGGGCAGCACTTGTAACCTCTTTATACCACATACAGTGGAAGACTGCTCAGAAGAGACCCCCTTTTCCTGCTGCCACCCTCCTGCTCTTTGTGCTTGCTGAAATCTTCCCGAGGAGCTGGGAACCCACGGCTCTGCCCACGCCGGGATTTAACGGATGAGATTCTGCACTGTAACTTGAGCAACAGTTTGAGCAATTAAGTGCTCTCGTTCGTGTATCGCAGTTCCTAGGGTCAGCACCGAGGTCTCTGAACAATTGTACATCTGTGCTGGAAAGGATCCAACAGGTCTGGAGCACACCGTGGAGCAAGGACAGGAATGGAGTTAGCAGCTGCCAGGAAGGTGCGCTGGAGGAGAGCTTGAGCACACACATTTGGGACCAGGTCCCATGGCTGCTCTGCATATGGATTTGTTTTTTTTTCATTGGCTTTGTTGCAGATTTCTGCTGTGGGACTGAGAATATTTCTGCAGAGTTCAGGCTGTTATGTACTCCGTGTGTTTGGTGCAGGGAGATCTCTATCAGATTGCTCATTTCTTGAAAGATGTTAAGTGATAAAACATAGAGGACTCCTGACGTCCACTGTTCCTCTGGAAGCTGAGTTAAGCTGGAAACCATAGCAAGGCTGGCACTTGCACCTCGGTCTGCAGAGTTTCTGTCTATTCACTTAACCACAAGGCTTGGGCATCTGGCCTCAATATAACACCTACTTCCATGACATTGTTTAAAGTTTTCTTATGGAGAGAGATCTTCTCTTACCAGTGGCTGAAGAAGTCATTTCATGATCAGGTCTCAATCTAAAAGGGTACTGGCAGCAGCGGTGCTCCACACCACCTCAGTCATTAGGGATACATGACTGCCATTCATCATATCTGACAGCTGGGAGAGCAGAACAATCAGATATTCAGGGCTGATAAAATCAAAGAAATGCTCCTGCCACAACACTGAGAGAGCTGCTCAGGAGCAGAGCATCCCTGGACACAGACTGCTTGTGGTGCAGCCAAGGTCAGCACGTCACTGCACTGCCTGCTGCATCAGCACTCACTGCACAGAAGGCAAACTTGCATGCGTTCAAGAGGAGAAAACAAGAACTCTTACAGTGCCTTCAGCCACTGTGCTTTGCTGGGATTTCACATCTAAGTAGCATCATTGTGTGCAGTGAGTTCATGGTTCCATGGCAAGTCAGCCAGAGGACAGCTATCCCCATGTTTCTGTGCTTCTCAGGGCTGTCTAACTTCAGACAGAGTTGTTAGAAACCTTCCTGGGCCCCGAGTACATCGTGGGTTTTGGTATTAAAATGACCTGGTGACAACAAAACACTTTGCATGTTGACATGGCTCTGTGATGACACTGCATCCCCAACCCAGCCCTGCCTGGGGGAGGACAGGAGCTGCAGAACACGCAGCCCTGGTCTCCAGGTCATGGGCAGGGCACAGAATCACCTTCAGCTCACAGAATCAAAACCCATTGCGTTACTAACTCCGTCCTTAGGATGCAGTTCCCTTTCAAGCTGCGTATCAGCTGCCGAGAAACATAAAGACATTGCTCTTACCTTCGCCCTTTCTGTCCCTTTTCCTCTCCCACTCTCATATTCAATGTCACTGTCAGGAGACCACACAAACTTACTGCTGAGATTCTCAAGACAGAAACTCGCTAGAGAAACTTGCAATTTCAGACACCCAGCACGAGGGATTTGAATGAAGCATACAATGCTGATTATTCCTCCCCTGGGACGCATAGTGACAGTGGCAGGTTGGGCTGTTCCTGCAGAACTCTGCAGTACTTCCTGATGAAGCCGTCTGGAAGTTTACCCTTCCATTTCTCCTGGTGTTTGCAGTGTGAGTGCTGTGCTCCAGGGACACAGCCAGCCCTCAGGAGCTGCTGCCCAGACACAGCGACAGACCTAGGGGGAATTCCATCCTCTGAGAGGTTTTGAGCATAAGTTTCCAAACCAAAATTGAATGCTTTTGAATGCTGGCTCCTCTGAGGCTTGGGTTTTCAAGGCACCTCTGATGGTGAACCAGCCTCCCAAGTCCTGTGTGCGCTTGCAAATGTTGCCCTAGGTTTAACTGGTGCTCATAGTGGATGCACAGCGTGTGCTCTGTGACTGCAAAAAGAATAGAGACATCCGTGTGTGTGTCTGTAATGCACCAGCCTAATTATCCTCAACAAGCAGAGTCATCAAAAGAGCTGTAGTTCAGCAGCTGACAGCGTTTTGGATTCCATCACCAAGACTCTCTGCAGGCTTTGTGCATTACAATGGGGTGCACCATGGTGCTTGTGTTTTACTCACCACTGTATAAACAGGCCTGAAAAGAATAGGCCTTGGCTTCCCTGGGCATTATTCTGTCCCTGCCATCTCCAGCACAAAGGCTGAATTTAGAGAGAAGTGTAAATTGGAAGGGAAAAAAAAGAACTGCAAGAAATAATAGGATGGGTTGAGGGAATTACTGAAGGAAGGCAGCTCAACAGAACTACTGACAAGCTGCAGGAACAGTATTTAGATGTTTTGTACCTCTTCTCTTTGCTCATGAGACACAGGTGCTGCCCTATCCATGCATTCCTCCGGTATTTCTCCTGAAGCCTTGACATGTCCCAGCTGCAAAAGACATCTTTTAAGGTCTCCTCCCACGACTCAGGGTAAGCAGCCAAGTGATGCTCACCCGCACACCCGGAGCCGTTGCTCCTCTACTCCCCATGAAGCTTCAGCCTTTTCTTTTCCCTAAGAATTCCCAAAGGATGATTCCAAAAGATGAGCACAGCCAGCAGAGCTGTGTGCAAAGATGTGGCAATAGCCAGACAGGTGTCATCAGGACCTGTGCACTTTCTGGTTCAAACAGAAAGAAAGCAATTACACACTGGAGCTAGGAGTGATAGGAGAGTCGGAGAGAGCAGATGTCACCATAGAGGAGCATGGTGAGAGGAAGAGGAGAGCACCATCCTCACCTCCTGCTGCCAGGCACCGGCCTCAGCATGGCCCCCACTTCTGTTACTCCTGCTTGTTACCCCTGCTTACAGTGAGTTAGACTGATGGGTGACATTCGCAGCTGTGTAAGAATACCAGTGCTATGAACAGCTGCTCTGAAACAAGCATCGTTCCTATTCTACAGACAGCAAAATTGAAAACGAGACCATACATCAAGTCGCCTGATGCCAGAGAAGGCACCTTAATGAACGCTTGCCATCCACTCAAGACAAAGGGTGCTCCAGAACTGCAGACTAAATGGTGTCAATGATGTCCCGCTCCCTTGTTCCACTACGATATTGAATTTATTCTTTGCAATCGATATTTCTTTCTGAGAGCGGCTGCCAACTCTTAGCAAGTGTCAGATCACAATGCATTACCCACGGATAAGTTGCAGTCAGTTCTCCCAGGCGCAGTTCAAAGAAATCTCAAGCTAAACAAGAATTGGATCAGGTTCATATTTACTCTGGTCCACAGGCAATGCAAGCAAGCCTTGGGATAAATGTGAATTACAGCTGCACCTTATGAGACACATTTATATTCCCTTCACAGCCTCTTCAACCCCCCGCAGAGGAGCTGCATCATAAATGCATTCACGTTCTAAAGGGCAAAGCCTTCCAGTAGCATCAGTCAGCCCAGCACCGCTGACTTTGTCGGAGCAATGCTTACACACACCAGCTGAGGGTCTCACCCAGCCATAACCTGACTTCCATTCCTACAAAAGCTTCCTTTAGGGAGATGCTGCCTTTACACCCTTCAGATAACACATGGAGCCCGTGTGTAAGAATCACTATCAAGGCCTCCGGGAGAAAAACAGAAATTTGGGCTTTGTCCCCTATGGGCAGCTCACTGCTATACTGGGGCTACAGGGCTAGGCTGGGCCCACAGAGCTCCATGACACAGACTGAGCTGAAGTGGCACAGGAGACCTGATGCTGTTCTAAGTCTCACTTTGGTTTGATAAAGACAGTGCCATTACAGAAAAGGAAAATCAAACACACACACACAGACACACATACTATTTTCTTTCTTCTCCCTGAAGCAAAATGTTCTGCTTGCCAAGGGAAATGTCAAGCAATTTATCCAAATTCTCCATCTCATCATCCAGCGTCCCACACGGGTCCATCAGATGCCACTTCAGATAGAGGAACTCACTTCCCATGGAGACCCTCTTTGTGGTCAGTGTCTCTTTCTGACTCCCACCACTTCCTGCCCCAAAGCTACTGATGCTCATCTGGAGCATCTTTTACAGAAGGCAGCTTCAGAATACAGAAGTGAGAAGAGGGGCACTAAAAATGAGTTCAGTAATAGACACGAAACGTTGTGATTCCTTAGGTTGAATGTAAGTAATGGCAAGGGAAGAATTCTTGTAGCACGCTGCTTTATCTTTTGCTTACTTGTAACCCATTAGTTTTGAGTGTCGGGGATATGCAGTCACTTTATTTGTGGAATATCTTTCTAATGACAAAAGCATTTGAAGCAGTTGAGCAATTTAGTTGACATTATGCAAATGGCATTGAGTGTTGTGACTAGATAATTGCCCCTTTGTTTCAAGGTACGCCGTCAAAGCAGAGACAAGTTCTCAGTTGGAATGAAAATTCCCCCCAAATACTCCTTTTTCACTCATTTGCTATTGTTCTTGATGGTCTGGGTCAGAAGTGGTGAATTCCAGGAGCATGCAGGCAGCCCTGGGCACATTTGTAACCTGTGCTAGAGGAGGGTTAGGGTGTTTTAATTGATGTTACCCAAATGCTCAAGTGCATGGCTGGCTCGGGGGCTTTGCAGCAATTCTGGTTTTGAATGCTGTGGCACAGGGCAGATTTGTGCTGACGTTCCTTTGCTGTTGTTGTTAAGGTAGCTAACTGCCATTCCACCTTAGAACTGCTCAGTTGGGCTATCTGGATTGGCGTCCCCCTGATTTCATTTCCTCTTGGTATTTTAATGCATATGTGTGCATCCCGTTTGTTCGGAGATGTGCAGTGCCATGGTTTGGCTCCAGCTGCTGTACCCAGTCCTGTCCCAGAAGGGCTCAGCAGCTCTCTCAGCACCATCTCAGTGCGTGCCATGCAGCACCTGCCTGCCTCCTGCTGCAGCTCACATCAGCCCCTCATACCTGTGGTACTCCACTGCATTCATGCAGAGCTTAATAGAAAGAAGAGGCTCACACTGTACCCATTCAGGCTAACCTTTCGTTTTGTTTAAGATTTTCTAAGCATGCAGAGGCAAGGGATTCTCACATCTAAATGAAGAGCTTTCTTTAAAGATGTAGATTGCATTGTAGGACACAAGAAGCAATAATCAAAGGAAGTTCTTCGTTCTCATTATCAGTTCTCACTGTCTCACTTCTCACAGTAGAGTACTTCTGTGTATGACGCACAGCCCCTCTCAATTCCCTTCATTAGAGACCGAAGCCGGTCTGCCTCTCATCACTGCACCCTTTGCACAGCCTCCAATCACTTCCCCAACTCAGCGTGGATTCTGCCTTCACTTTGCAACAAGTCATTTTCCAACCTAGCAAAAAGCACAGCTCCTTTCCCTCAAAAATCAATTGCTGTCAAAGCTCTCCTTTGTCCTGCCTCATTCAGAGTGTATTGACTTGAAGAGGAATCATTCCCTTGGATTCAGTAGACTTTGAATTGGATTGTGAGCATCGATTTTCCTCCCTCACTCATGTGCTAGTGATATCCAAGTAATCTATAAACTAGCTTCAGCCAGGAAATGTGATTGGACTGGCAGAGTGTGCCAGGTCAGAACTCCAGGCTGAGATGTGTCAGTGTTGGCAATGGTGGGTGACAGTCAGTCTGCTCTGCTGATGGCTGAATGGGTTCTATTAAGACATGCAGAGCAGGACACTTGGGTTCCCATTTAAGAAAGCCCTAAGCAGACGTTTACATCCCGTCGGTCGCAACGGATGGGATGGACAGAGGTACAGAAGTGTTTTGCTTTCTCTGCAGGCTTAGCAGAGCGGTCAGCCTGTCAGAGCAGTATTTTCCCCTGCTTTGCATCTGCTTAAAATGGCTACATAAAGCAAATGACAGTGGGAAATCCAACCCTCTGGGTTTCAGAAAGCAATGAGCTGTACCAGTTCTGGTTATACAGCACTCCAGCAACTAGAAGCTTTGCCTGAGAAGGGTTCTGAGTCACACTGAGCACCCACCTCTGTGCCATTTTTGCCCCCTGAGCTTCCCATGCCGGCTGGCATTTCTGCAGGGGTTTGTCTCTGTGAGCAGACAGACGTGGCCATGGCGACCTCTCACCCTGCGAAGGTCACTTGGCATTAATTAGTGCAAATGTGCAGCGAGACCTTCCTCCCCACTGCCCTACCTTGGGGTGAAAAGAAATGTTGAAATACAGAATTTTCATGTCTTCCTCTCCCCTTCTATGTATGACGCATTCAAAGGCGAGGAACAATAACCTCCCTCCCCAAAACTCTGCACGATTTAAACCTGTTATGACTTTCTATAAGCCATATTCTTATGGTGTCTCACCAAGACCAGGGCAGTCCCTGGAACACTTCTCCTGTTACCACTGCCATAACCTTTATGGGCCATACCAGGAGCACAAAGCATCCAGAAAACAGAGGCCCCTTGCTCCACCCAAACACTGCTCTGCTTCCCCTGGGGCACTGTTTTGGTTCCTGTACCAAAGGTATTTCTGAATCTGAGAAAAAGAAAGGGCTTCTTCCTTCTCTGCAGCCCTGCTGCAGCTCCCCAATTTACACATATTAACCCGACCGCAAGTCAACTGAAGTGCCGTTAATCTATAATGCTAAAGACCCCCTAGAATTCCAGGGCTAATAGCAGTAAGAACATATGGCAAGAAATATGTCTACTTACACATACACCTACTATATATGTATACACACGCATATGTACACATTTCTACACACATACACGAGCATGCACTCCTACAATACATACAGTGAACTACACAGGATATGTACACTTGACATTAGGCAGCAATATGTGGTCAATGTGTGGTTTTCTTTCTCTTTTTTTTTTTTTCCTTTCCCCTATAACACAAACCAAGCCATCAGAATTAGCAACAGAAGCCAGGAGAGCTTGTTGGTTCAGAGAGGAACCTGGAGGATGGCCTGAGCCTTAACAGCAGCTGAGCTGCACGCTGCTGAGGGGCTAATGGGCAAGTCCAACCACGGCACGTGCAAACCTGTCCCATGATGTACTTCTCTGCCTAGGTATGTCCTGGACACATCCATAGCAAGGTGATGCCTGGTGAATAACGTCTTGTGTTTGCACAGTGTCTTACATTCATTTCACCCATGCTTTGCAAACCGTGGCCTGGATTAAGAGCAGGCTGTTATCAGCACGACGGCTTGCAAAGGACACCGAGCAAATCACCCTCGGTCCCTTACAGAGAAGAACAGAGCTATGGCAAAAGTGGTGTGTACACACTGCCGTGCAAGGCCCGTTTCTGTGGTTACACTTAAAAGATGCACACCACTGCATGGCTGAACATGTACAGGATGTGAGCCAGTGGTTTCAGGAAATGAATGGGCTTAATTCTGATCGCATTTGCACAGTGATAAACGAGTAGTCCCAGGCCCTGCAGCCAGCAGGACTCTGCCACCGTTATCACCCTGTGCTCAGCGACCAGCCCTGGCCTGCTATGATACGAATGGGATGCCAGAAGTCATTCTTCCACACTGCAAGGAGTAACAGCTTGCCCTTCCTTTAATGCATGTGCATAAATAAAAGTATCGGGCTTGCACAGCCCATTAAATGAAACATTCATCTGGCTTAATACACCACTAAAGAGTTCTTCCTCTTCTTTTCCTACTCCATGCCAATCAGTGACTTGGAGATTCAATGAGCCAAACTTTGCATTTGGCCCCAGATGCTTGATGGCCACCACCAAGCCAATCCTAATTCATATTTCATCTCCTTAAACTACACTTTGGCCTCCACCACTCTACAACGCATTATCCTAAAAGTACCTCAGTTTGTTTGCTTAGTTTCTCAAGCACAAATGGCCTTACAATCATAGAGTCACAAAGGTTGGAAAAGTCTTCTAAGATCATCTTTTTGAACCATCCACCTACCACCAATACCGCCCATGGAATCATGTTCCTTAGTACCACATCCGCACAGGCGTGGTGACTCCACCACTTCCCTGGGCAGCCTGTGCCAGTGCCCTTGGCTCTTCTAAGCTCAGGTCTTGGGTTCCCTAAATAACCATCTCAAGCAACTCCAGAGAGTGCCCCCAGGTTCCTAAGCTTTTATTTTAGGTATATACCCAGTTATGTGAGAAGCATCCAGACCTGAGTTTAGGAAACACAGTTCAGCAAAGAGGACTTAGAATTTTGGAAGGTTCATGTCTGCTCACCCAAAAAGACCTAAGCCACTAGGCTGGGTGCTGCTGGTCTATTTAAAAAACTGATAGATCGTGGTAACAGCACAGACTTGGCACATTCTTAGTTGTTTTAAACACATTTGGCAAAGCTTTAGCTATTAGTTTTAGCTCAGGTTTTGACAAAATAGGAGGTAAAGAGTCAGATATGTCTTGATCATAGCCTTAACAGATGTTAACAATTCCACAGTTGATATACTTGCTGTAACCCCACCAAGTCCTACAGCAAGGCCACTAGCACGTTTGGAAAGGTCTCAAAGACAGTGCCACAAAGCCACATAAAAATCAATGGGAGCACAGTTATGACTTGCAATCAAATCACAGCTAATACAGTATGAATGAGCCTGATCTTATTGATTTTTGAAGGAAATTGAGAGACCCTGAGGATGTAAGTTACCACAAGAGTCCAGACAAATGGACATTGGTGGCTATTAAAGCTGTGTTTTCTTGTACCAGGAAGCAAAAAAAAAAAATCCCATGGAAGTGGTCAGTTAAAAACCCAGAAATCTGTGAGCAAGACCAGGAGTGAGCCATCAGCAGGCCAAGCAGCCATGTGTTTCTTCTCTGAGCAGCTCTGGGATGAACAGAATTATAAACCAGTCCACAAAATCCTGTAAGGGTGTGATAAAAGCAGACCCTGGCACCTAATTCCTTTGATTCACAGCTGAGTTTATTGTTAGGGGGATGACTGAGCTTGGGGGTAAACCACGCAGGAATAGCTGGAAGCAAAGACTGCCCCTTTTATTCTTTATGTGGACTATCCAGAAAGAAGTACCCACGTATGAGCTTATGTTTGCACAAGCAAGAAACTGGAAGGACCTCAGAATCTGCCCCAAAGTTAACGTAGTCTACATTTTGAACACGAGCCAAATTGTGAAATCACCAGGATCACTGCCATGAGATTTCTTTAGACCTGTGTGCAAAGGTCACGGCCTCTCCATTGTAAAAGTGACTGCCTGTAATAAGCAGCTTTTGGTGGCAGAAGGTGCCACTGTATCCACCGCGTCAGTGGGAAACTCCTTATTTCCCCTTATTTATGGCTTTCTTCCAGCCATTCAGCCCAGGCACCCTGTACCAGGGATTGCTGAAATTGCCATGCTCAAGGAAAGCCCCCTGACTTCAGAACCTCACTTGAATTGCAAGAGGGCTTTCCCTGAGTGTCATCTGCAAGGAAAAGATGACCCTGGGCAAAATGAGTAGGAGAGGCTGAAAGGCTGAGGGCCACCAGGACTTCCCAGATGAGTTTGGGCGGAAGCACTTGGACAGTGAAGACTGAAACCTGCCCACATAGTATGAATGAACCTCTATTCTACAACCAAATGCATACCAGATGCTGCGATTAAAGCTGGAGCTTCTCCCTGTGGCCCTGGGAAGGCAGAAGATGATCTAAACATGGGCCAGGTCAAAGCTCAGCAGTATTTGGAAGCTGCTTTGCTGTGATCTCTGGTAATTTTCCTCTTAGCAGCAAACAGGTCACCCTTCAGTTTTGGAGGTAAGCTCGAAGTCCTGCGAGCAGCCAGTTTCGGACAGTTCGTAACCACCACCTCCTCTACAACAAGGAGACTCTGCAAGCCACCCAACATCTCCTTTGATGCCAGGAGGTCCCAGAGACCACGTGTACTCCACTCTTTGTCTTCTCTGTTTAAGCTGCACATGTCAGGGCAGGGCTTGCATCTTATCCTTTGAACAAACAGCTCCAGGCCTGAAGGAAGTCACAGCATCAATCAGCCTGCATATCTCAGCATGCCTGAGGAGCTCTGCAGGACAGCACTGCGGGTTCAGCTCTGCAACTAACAATACTTGAGAAGGGAGAAAGTATAGTAAACAAGGCAGGGTTATTACCATTTGTTCAGTAGGGGTTTCTTTGAGATGTAGGTGGTTTGGTCTTGTTTTTATTATTATTTTCAGTCAAACCGTAGTTTCTTGGCTGTTGGGCTGTGCCGTATTAGAGTGAGAATTGATGGTTTGTTCCTGTGGAAATAGATGGAGCATTGGAAGAAACAGCACCCCATTAGTTATGAGCAGATTTAACACCTCTGCAAAGCTACCATCTGCCACCAAGGAAGGGAAATTAAAGCAACATGCCTGAGATGCAGACGGCTGCCAGGGTTTGGCAACATCCTTGCTTTCTGCTCTCCCACTAAGCAGCGATTTGCTCTAGGAAAGCATCAAGGGAAAAGAAATCCAAGGAGTAGTCCAGGTATTGTGCCATTAAAAGAGCATTTCTGTAGCTCCTTGAAAAGGAGTAGCTGTTGGGATTGTTTAGAGGTTTGTGTTTATCACTGGTAATTGTCGGCCTTAGGGTTATAATTAGCTTTTCTGTACCATGTATTTAAGCAGGGGAAAACTGTGCTTTAAAGATCATGAGCCTCCCTCTGTTAACAAAATGGTTGTGCCACATGCTGCCTGCTCTTTGCTAAGTCTTCCAGGGTTCAGATGAATGCAGAGCTAGCAGAACCGCTTGTCTCACCCCATCAATAGAACAGGAAGAAGTTCTCCAGTATTTCCTAGACAACCCAGCAAGGCAGGGCTCCTGAACCATCCCACAGTGCCCAGACCAAGGGGCCGGGGGGAATTAAGTCCATGTGGGGATACCCACAATGTACAAAGTGTTTTCTTGGCCTACAAACAAGAGCAGAACTTATTCTTGCATAATAGCCTTAATCTAAGTGTGGAGCTTAAGCATACAGGTCAGGACTTGGTTTCACAGCTCTCCTGCACAGTGAGAGGCCTTTGCAAGGTGAAAAAGGCTGAGAACCCATAAAATCATTCAGCAGTTTTCTCACTCTGATAAGACTCAAATTAATCTCCACTAACACACTGCTTTGCCGATATGCCTAACGCATGACATCAGAATTTCCTGCAAGCATCTGGGCCAAAGTGATGGCTATCAAGGTGATGCTCTTCACAAAAAGGACAGGCGATGCCAGAGACGTGAACTATTTACCATTATTTTTAAAATTGAGAACATGACTCAGTTGGATGTTTTCATCTCTAATGAGCTTGGATAATGTTTTCATCTCTAATGAGCTCAGCTAATTCCAACATGAAATGTTACTGCAGATGCTTCACTTTGTTTTCCTTCCTTCATAAGTGATGCCCTCCATCACCCTGCCCCTGCCACATTCCTGCTTACATTTTTGGCCCATGAGTCCCTGTAGGTATTATTACCTATGGAATAATATCAGAGCACAGAGTAATTTTAAAGATGATTCGAAAGACAAAATGTAGAAATTTGAGGCAGCGAACAAAAGGAGCGGATGGGAGATGAGAAAGATTTTTTGCTGCTAATGTTCAGCAAACAGGATGGGAGGATTTCCTCGTTCCTTGTTCTCCCACTGAATCTGATGTGTTCTAAGTTCAGCTACTAACCCTGCTCAGGCTTTCTCTCTGTTAATGAGAGCAGTGACTGCCTGAGATGGCAGTGTAGAGCAGAGAAGAGCAACATTTACCTTTGAATTATGGAAAAACCCAACATCTTCCTAAGTGGAGCACTCTCCCTTTAAGTCATTAAATATGTAACTGCAATACAGGCACAAATAAATTATTTAAAGTTATTTCTAGTTGTGTGTGGGAGGTGGGTGGGAGTTGAAGTTGATACTTGGTGGTTAGAGCAGCCTTTAGCCTTTACATTTCTCCCTGGTTTTACAAAAGCACTTCTGTTTTCCTTTTTAATTCCTGTGTCTGATACAGACTTTGATCAAACATCTGGGGGGTTGCAAGAGTTTCTTCTCACCGGAGGGTTTTCTCAGGCCCACCCTGAGAAATGCCTTTGTTCTGCTGCAGGATGTACAGCAGAGAGCTACTCATAATGCATGCAAACTGAGCAAAAAGCTGCCATGAACGAATGGAAGGAATCAAACCTTGGCTGGCTGAGTGACAAATACGAAGCTCATGGTCATGCCAGAGTGTCACACCTGGCAAAACAGTTGGTGTGTAGGACTGGCAGCCCTGCACTGTACTGGGCAGTGGATGTGCTCCCATGCTGTGGCTGCCAAAGCTCTGTGCTCCATCTCTGAGGTCCCTGGCTTCCCTCCATGTGAAAAATGTCCTTCCCTAAGCAGTCACAAGGGAATGCAATTAAGGTTGCCTCGTGCAGTTCATAAAAGCTAATGCATGAAAATGAGCAAAGACAAATTACAGCAGAATATTAGGAAGAGCATTTCTAATTGTAAGGTCCGCTGGCCTCGTTCCTTGAGCCTCTGAATGCTGAGCTGAAGAAAGCATGGGAGACTAGAGTGCTGGGAACTGTTCTGTGCTGCCTGGGAGATGGGCAGGATGAGTAATATGGAAACTTGTTTTCTACAAGATAATGCACGTTTTCATTCTTTCTCAAGAAATCCAGGCACAGTTTCTGGCATTTTATTTATGAACCTGTGTTCACGAGAAATGAAAACCTTGCTTTTGTTGTTTTTGCAAAGCCATTTTCTCTCCTCACTGGCATGTCTCCTTAGCACAGGTCAGGATGTTAGCACGAGCTTTATCAAGGCAGAATGAAATATCTCCTGTTCCTAAACTCCCAGTCACTGCTGGAATTGTTCTCCGATTCTTGTTAACACATTTGGCTCTTCTCTTTGGTTTGTTTTCAGCTTGGCTGTGACTTCATCTTGAATTACAAAAATACCACATGCACGCACTGAAAAAAAAAACACAACCCACTACTGTTCTCAATGTTTCCTGCCATGAAGAGCCAGATATTCTGCCTGCTCTGGCCTTCCCTCCAATCAGACCGTGTAGGCTTGCATGGCTCTTGCAGTTTAGTTCCACGAGGGAAGCCAACACCTCGATCCTATCTCCAGTCTTACACTGCAAAGATCACCCACTGGATTCTTGTTAGAGGGGGAACAACAATGTGGCTCCGATCTCGGGTGTGCTCCAGAAAAGTCTTTCTTTTTGTCTTTTACCTCTATACCTGTTTTGCAATCTACTGAATGGGAACATCCCATTAGTCACCCAGCCACTGTGAAAAGCAGCACGCCTTTTTGTGAGAGCAGAACTGGGGCAATGAGTGTATCTGCCGGACATGAACCAGTGATTATAACTGTTTCAGGGTTCATTCACTTCTAAATAGGGAATGTGATGTGAATATGAATATGCATGTCCATTTTTACTCTGTATCTCATATCTTCCAAGACAGCTGCAGGGGGCTGGGGGGAGCAGGACAGATAGTAGCATTATTCTGGAGGAGTGTGTGTGAGCATATCTCACACACTCGTGTACCAGGAAAAGATCATGAGACGGTGGCTAAATAAGTCTTTGTGTGATTTTTATGTATGATTTTCCACTATGAGTCACCATCATCTACATGTTATCTAACACTGAGAGTCCCGAGCTGATACTACTTTGTCAGAGGGAGAACCCGGCTCCCGAGGCTGCATGCTCTGCTTGGAAGAGGTGCTCTCATGCTGAAGGAGTTAATGGTTTGCTAGAATAACTGTCATCAGACAACTGTGTTACAAAGAGCAGCAGTTACCAAAATACATTTTCGCCTGCAGCATGCAAGAACAATACAGCTATTGTATTGTAACCACAGAACTTGGCACAAAGATAAGCTTGAAAGCGAATCGTGTTTTGTTTGTTGCGGAAGTGATGGAATCCATTGAAAGGTTATTGTTTGACTTCGTTTGAAGCAAATTCCATCTCCTTCAGTGAAGATTGTTTGCACTCTTTGGCTCGGAGGCAGAGGGGGTTGTTCAGTAGTGTTACCTTTGGTCCACCAGACAGCCTGGAGGATAAGGTCATTAACCTGCATCCAGGTGACCCTTCAGAACCATCCCCCCCCCACCCCCCCCCAAAGGACCATGATTTCTATCAGAGATAACAAAAAGGTCTGGAGGAGGTTCCTCAGTAAAGAGTAGCTCAGAATTCTCTATTTTCATCAGAAAAGCCACCCCCTAAAAATAAATCCTGGTTTGAAAGCAGAATATTTTCAGCAGTTTCCAACAATGACACATTTTGTTTGCAAACACGTAGTTCTTAGAGGAAAGAAAGAATGAGAAAGAAGAAGGAAAAGTTGACTTTCAGGCTATATAGGATGCTTAATCCTCATGGAAGCGGACAAGCTGTGCAGGTCTGAATTCATTCAAGCTGCACTGATTTGGGATAGGAGAGGAGGAAAATGCTGGAGATTTTAAAGGCCTTCAAATGAGAGAGGATTATCCAAAAGTGCTCTTGCAAGCCTCCCTGTTAATGCATGCACAGGATGGAGGCATAATGATAATTAGCCACATCCCCACCACCAACTACCACCCATTTCTCATTCCTGGGATGAACTGCCACACATTGAGGGGGAGAGGAATTGGAATTTCTGACCCCATTTGATTTCCATCTCACAACTCTTCCAACAGAGGACGGCAGAAATTAAGGCTTATGAGTAAGGCCAGAAGATCAGGAGATTGGCTTAAAGACAGTGGGATTTAAAAAGCGTACCATTAAAGCTTAAAAATGCATTTTTCCTTCATGGTCTGTAGTATTTTAGGATACATTTTGGTTGTTTTCTTAAGCTTTTCTCCCCAGCATATGTATTGGCACTCAGTATTCTAATGAATCTCATTGATTCTGAAGTAATCACTCGATATTAGGAGCCGTGCCATTAGAGAAAAAAAGAAATGCAAAATGAAATTACAGGAGTAAGGAACTCCAGTACTATGAATATGGAATGGCTTTTACATTTTCTCTGAGGTTATTATGCCCTCAGCACTTTGCTGATTTTTTAAAGTGCATCATTTCATTTGAGTCACTTCCCCTACAAATTACGTACTTAAAAACCTGCTGATGTTGCCTCTGACATTAAGAAAAACACCCCACTTTAGACTTTATTTTCCACCCCCCTCTATATCCCTCTCTATATCCCTCTTTTATCTCTATATACACTGTAAGGCAATGAGGATTTTTTCATTTTTTTTAATGAGGAGCAGCACAGATGAGCTCGGTTACCATTAGGTGTCACGTACAATGCAGAGCTGCCTTCATGCTTTGGCCCTTCTTGGTGTTTTTTAACATATGGCTTGTTTTTCTACCCTTTTAATCAACTTTAGAATCGGCATTACTTATCTTAAGCCAAGTTTATACCAAAACTGTGGTATTTTATCCAAAGTGCCCACTTATTTAATTAGAAATATTAAAGCCAGAGGCATTCAGGCTTAGGTTCGTTAAGTTAAGCAGCAACACCCATAGAAAGCAAAACAAAAGCAACTTGGTTTGACAGAAATACAGTCCTCACAAACAGGCTTTAACAGCACATTCAAAAGTCGAGGCCATTTTTCTTGCCTTTCCTACTAAAAAATGGTAAGATCCTTAGAAACTGATGGTGATTTCGTGATGTGGGTGGTGTGCAGGAATTCATCTGTATCAGCCAATTATCAAACGACAGAGGTTCTGTCTTCACCTATACTGCTATGCTGAAACATAGGGATGGGTGATCAGCTACTATGAATTTCTATCCAGCTTCACGCAAGGGGTATTTGGGAGAGGATAAAGAAACTGTGAGACATACAAAAGTCACTTGCGTGGTTCAAGTTAGAAGAACTTTGCCCTCAGCTCTTTTGCTGCTGTAAAGACCACGGTGTGACTAGTTTGTCTCTCACAGCTGATTTCTTTCTCTCTGCACTAATTGGAAAGTATCACACTGTTATTTTTGTGATGGCGCTGCTGGAAGATCCTGAGATGCTGTCGTGTTAACAGGGCTTTGCAGTGCTGGGGGGATTTATACTCTCAAGATACAGAAGAACAAACAGAACACATGCAACAAGAGGTAGAGAACAGGCACAGAAAGCCAGATGCTAGGAGCACTCCCATGTCACCTCAGATGTCAGAAGGCAATGCCCCTGCCTGGGCCAGTAGCCTCAACTCTTCCTCCAGGCAATGGGGACAAACAGGCACTTGTGCAGCATGAGCCATTTGACCCATTTTAAATGCCTGCCCTCGGGGACCCACACAGGGAGTTGGTATATTTCAAAGGAAAGATTAATTCACTTCACTGAAACTACCCACCAAATGAAATGAGCAATTGGTGCCAGTGTTGTTTGTTTTCCAGAGCAAACCCCTTCAACCTTTCCTTGAAGCTTAAGTTCACCCTTATGCTTCTCTTATCTCAGCTGCCTTTTCAGCTGTCTGCATTTACTGCCACAAAGAAACTGATTCAATGGGAAATCCAGCCAGGAGAAGGGAAGATGGAGAAATCTATGTGCAAAGCAATGGAGAACCACCCAGAAACAAACACCACCGATTCTCCTTCCATGCCGTGTTACTGTTTCCCACTAACTGCTGGCACTCCAACCATCAGCCAGGTTGTGTTCCCACTCCAGATTGGCTGTGAATCCAGCACAGCTTCTGGGGACTGCTGCCAGGATAACTGAGAGCAGCACATCCTCTCCAGCTCCCTTTGCACTGCGCTGCAAGAGTGAAAGCATGGAGCACTTGCTGGGGAAGTGACAAAGCCCTGCGCTCACAGGTGGCCATCTTTTGCCATCTTCTACTCTCAGGGTAGACTGGGGAAGAAGAAACTATTTGGAAGTGCTGAGCACAGAACAGTAGCAACAGGGAAAGAAGCCACGGAGCAAACACAGTCATGCTGCAGTACTATCAGAATATGTGATTGTAATGGGAAGAGATACAACAAGAATCACTGATAAAAAGAAGAATGAAAAGAGTGAGAGCTAGTGGCAGGGTTGCTAAATGCTGATCAGTGCTTTAAGGCGGCCTTTGATTTTTTTTAATTAATTATACATTCCCTCATACTTTGTACTGCCGTTGATTTAATTGGACTCCTTATTTTTAGACAAGTACAGCACAAGGAAGATAGGATACAGCTTTCAGAAGCTCAGCTCTAGCCTCATTCTGCCTCATTCGATACCACTGGGAGCAAAATTAGGCTAATGCTGAGCTCTTCTGAAAGCCTCGTGCTCCTGATGCAGTTTAGCACATCACACGGGATAGAGTAACCTCCATGCAGCTCCTTCCATGCAGGAATCCATGCAGAACTGGGCTCAGCATCCCTAAACATCCCAAAACTGTATCGTAGGAAAAAATAAGTTTTGAGGAGCAGGGAAAGGTACCGAAGTCTGTCTGCTACTGAAGAATTCACCCAGATACTCACTTCAGCCTCACCACATGCAAATGGTTTTGTGTAATGGCCGAGAGAGGCTGGGGTGGTTAGCAGGAGCGGTTAGCAGGAGCAGGCCAGCTCAAGGAATAAGGAAGGGCTGAGGCCAGGCTGGTGTCACCTCACCTGCCTGCACGCATGGAGCAGGAGCTGCCAGCACTGTGAGCACAGGATGCTGCAGACCCACAGCCCTGAAATAGTTGGTGATTTTCTCTACGCCTCAGTTCCTCCAGTCATGAGATCCCCCAGACACATATGTCTTGTCAAAACACATTCTGCTCTTTCGGCTTCCCCGGGATAATCATTTCTGCTAAACTTTCCCAGTATGTCTACAGTTGTAGCCATATAAAAGTGCTTCTGTTGCGAACAGTTTATCCACTTTCAGATCTCAACTGTTGTACAACAGTTTTCAGACCAAAGTCCTTCCTTCCCAGGGCTTGCTTCTGTGAGGGTCCTCTGATATCTAACACCCTGTCACATACATACAGCACAGAACATGCTGCCCTGTTGGCCTGATGGAAAGATTGAAATATTATTGCCTCATTTGTTGCACTTACAAAGGAAAACGCACTTCTTAGTATGCTTTCAAGACATCAGACACACACAAAATAGATAAGACGGAGCTCGGTTGTAGAAGGTTTGCATCACGAATAATTTTAGAAGAACACCCCCACATCAGTTCTGATACTCCATTGCGGGGGAGATCTACGCTATGGAAATGAGATGATGCCAGCATGTATGTGTCAGTCTGCTCAACAATACCTGCCTGAAAAGATCAATCTGGATAGCAAGGTCTTCAAGGCAAGCCTCCAAGACCCGGCCTCCCACACAGCCCTAGCACTGGGACGAGGTGTGCCTGCACATGGGAGAGGCTCCTGGTGAAGTGCTGAGGCGAGGTGCGAGCAATGAATGGCAAAGGAAAAACGATGAGGAAAACCACGTCGTCCTCAGGCAGCACACCTTGTCCAAAAACCTTTACGGTCAAAACATTTTGCCAAAGGGAAGCACCAAATCTCCCAGCATTTGGTCACCTGAGCAACCCCAAAAAGTCAGTAGTCATGTTGCCCGATCACAAAAGCAGAGGAGCAGAGGACAGGCTGGGTGAGGGTACTGACAAGAGTTAGTTACTTCTATCTTGGCAAACACTTCTACTAAAATCCTTAGAAATTCTACCAGAAGAACAGACTCAAAGGCTTGATTTGCAGTAACCTTTCAGCAGACGCTTTGCAGAAGAGCAGCTGGCATCTGCTTATATCTCACTGAAGTGTGTAAGTACCTGCTTGAAGGTAATATATGCATAATCACTCTTTGGTGTAGGGATGATTACTAAATCCAGGAATCATCAAGGTCTTCCTATTTTCTTTCTTTGTAATCCACTTATTTATTCAGGAAGAATCTGATCAGATACAGGAATAAGAGTTAGAACTGACAGGCCATATAAAATCAGAAAAGCATGCAGGAAATACTCCCTCTGTGCAATAAAGTTTTCTCATTACATTCTCAGATCCTTCTTTATCTCGGCGTTTCTCAGTTTATCACAATTCTTCATTTCCTGTTCCCTTTCAGAGTTCAAATATATATATATGTATCTATTCAATGTGGCTTGCTTTTTTTTTTTTTAACCCTTCCACAGCTTATGTTCAAACCTTTCAGAACCTCTTGGCCAGACCTTATGTAGAAATGCCAGATAATTTAACTGGATGTGACAGGGACAGTTTAATAATATAATCTGGAGGTTGGGACTTCTCACAACAACTGATTTTATAACAGCAAAATAATTGTACCAGGCTTTTTTATGCTACCTGAAGTTGGTCAGGTGGGTTAAGGCAGACGTTAACACAGCTGTGCTTCTTTCCAGTTTGGATAGCCGACTTACTTGAGTGTGCAGGACTCCCAGAAGTAGCAATATTTGCCTAAATTTACTCTTCTTGCAACAAGAATAGGCAAACTAAAGGTGAAATCATTTAGAAATCTCCATCAAAGCGTTTGTTACAGCTTCATTTGGCTGCACTTTTCCTAATGCCACAGTCTGTGATGTTATATTAGAGAGTTCACCAAAACTAGCAAAGACTCACGGTAGCTCAGGGCTAAAAAATAATGTGAGACCAAATACTGATACCCACGCTGAAATTCACACCTGGGCTTGCTAACTAGCTATGTTTTCTAATGGAAACTTTGACACGAGCTTTAGTTACCAGTTTAACCACACGCTTCATATATCTCTGAGGCACAAGACCAAGGCCTGTACGTGATGCATCACCCAACAACCAGTACCACGGTGCACCCAGCCCCCAGCACTATCTGGGGCTGTTTCAGCCCTGAGCCAGTGTCAGGTCTGCCTCACTGTCTGCTCCATTCACCCTCCTGTCCGCCATGTCCTACAGCACTTCAGCACCTTGCCCACCTTCCCCATAGCAATGGTGGATAACTTGGACCTACCTAGATGGCAAGAAACACTATGCAAGGAAGACTTACACTGAAAAATTGTGAAATAGTTGTATTGCTGAAAACAACTGAGGCTTCAAATAATTCCTGAACAGAGCTGTCTAGAGCAAGAGGCTATTTTGAGAGCCTCTTTTTGCCTCTAACCCAACTATCTCAGCACCCCACCCTTCTTCCTTCCACCTTCCTTAATTTCTTAGACTTCCTTCTAGTTGCTTTCTGTGAGTCTATTTTAGGTGTGAGATTATGGTTAGCTTCTCTCTGGGCATCTACTTCTCATTTTCTGTCTCTGGGCTTTGTCTTTTCAGCAAAGTTGTGAGTCCCTTAATGCACACAACACCTAAGGTCCCTCACAGATAAACAGCCATTGCCTAGAAAGAAGAGAAAATACCAACTGAAGAAGGCAGTAAGGTGGTAGAGTGAGCTTTCCTAAATGCAAAGCCTACATAAACAGCCAAACTTGCCAAGTCCAGCTGGCAAACATGAGCTCACAGAGGGATTTCGTTGTATCCTCTCTTCCATCCACCAATGTGGAGAGAGTTTGACACGGACTGGATTTGGCCACACATCCTTGATGTTTCACACTACAGTGACAATTCCATTGCTGTCAAGTCAGAGCAAGCTCAGAAAAGTATTCATTCTCCCTCTGAGGAAGCTTCATCACAAGATCCAAACTGCGTAGCTCAGAGCCTTGCTTTCAGCCTTCAGCCATGCCGTGTTGACGTTGGCCTATGTCACCTCCGCCCCTCCTCCTCTGTGGGGCTGGGAAAGCTCTCCCCTAGCTCCAGGCTGTGCTCTCTGCACACACCCAGCCATTGCTGCCCTAACCAGGGGTTACAGCCACCTCCTGGGAGCTGCACATCTACACCTCCCAGCACTGCACTGAAGATCCATCTCCCAAAGCGCAGTGCTTGGCGGCTGGCAGGGCAGTTCCTGGTAGGCCCGGTGTCACCGACTTCACAGAACAGCAGCTTTCTGGCAAATTGTGCAACTGCACCACCCCCAAACTTCCTGTTTTGAAACCCCAAGAAGCTGGAAAATGTTAACACCGGCACTTTAAAGTGCTAGTTGTGGCATTTTTTTATTTTTTTTTTCTTCTTCTTCTTCTTCCTAAAGATCTACACCACACTAGCAAGTTCTACACGGAGAGGAGCAGAGCGGGGCCGCACAAAGGGACAGGGGCAGGAAGGCTGTGTGCCACCATTAGCCTCTGACCGCCCTCTGTTTGTTGCTGTGCTGTCACCAAGCCAGGGGGCCCAAGCGGGAGGTGATGTGGCAGATGGTGGGCAGGTGCTGGTGGACACAGCATCCCACCTCCACCCATCCCACCCTGGGAAAACCCACTTGGATGAGGAGAGGAGGCCCCAGCAACAACAGAACCAGGAGATGGCAAATCTCTGTATCTCTGCAGCTCACTTCTGCATAGGAAGAACAGCAGTGAGAAGGAAGAAAGCGTCACGTTTGTCTTGAACAACACAAGGGAACTTCTTTCTTTCCAGTCAGCATGACAACTGCTTCCCTTTCTGGCTATCGCTGAAATTCCAGATGATACATCTGAGCATACTTAAACCTATAACTTGGCTCCATGCAAAGACATTGCCTTCCTGGCTAGCTAGAAATGCATGAATGGCATTGGGATGAAAGTTCCTGCCCTACTGTGCTGCACAGGGTATTGAATAAGGACATTTCGGTCATCCTGCAGCACTCTGGCTGGTATTTAAATGAGGCCTCTGCTGTAAAGGCCTTCAGTTATCAACACCTTCATTTGAATTGATTCGTATGATCTACCTTTGATTGTTTTGCTCATCTACAGAATCCTGCAGCCCTTTACCAGCCGCAGTCATTATCCCCATCACCTTTCCCAGCGCTCGCTCTGCAGCAAAACGTTGAACCTTTGTGAATCATCCAGCTGAGCTGCTGCCAGCTCTCATGACTTTATTACAGAACACGGAGATGGTGTTTTCTTAAATATCCAGCTGCAGGACTTGTGTTATTTTCAGAGTCTGTCAGGCTCTGTTTCAGCAGCAGTACCTCCCTAGATTTGCTTGTACCCACACCCCATCCCTCTGTCACACAGGGACCCAAAGGAGAGGCTGTGGCAGAGAGCACAGGGCTCCCAACATCTGAGCCCATGCACCATGTAAAAGCTGCGCTATGATTGTTTGGGAGACAATAATATCCTGTTTCTTTTTTAAACTGTATACCTCTTTAAAAATGTTAAATGGCTGCTACATTCCTTTCTTTATCCCGGACACTTTTTACGAGTCTGTACTTCCCTCTTCTTCTGCTTTAACAAGCTGGCTAAGCTGAGGATTAAGGGAATGACTTAGCACACATGTGCTACGGGAGGGGAAAAAAAAACACCTTCAAAATCTTATATAACATAAAAACCCAACACCCAAAGCAGATACACACACGCAGGCCCTCACTCTTGGCACTTAAAGGTAATGGCCATCATGGTGCAGCCAGGCTGCGGCTTGCCAGCTGGACCATCCTCTAAAAAAAAGAACATTTAAGTGATGGAAACTAGGACTACATAGCAGCACTTTTCCCAACCTTCCTTCTGGTGGTGCTTCCCATTGCTCTCTCTTTCCTATAACCAAGCTCAGCATTCGCCAGCTGGGAGCAAGCAGCCACTGCTCCGGAAGGAATAGGAAGAGAACCACTGAGCCCTGTCATGCTGTCAGGTACCTTCTGTAAATATTTATGTGACCTACAGGATACAGCATAGTCTGACGTCTTGCAGTCTCCGCAGCCACCGTGCAGCCCTGCAGCTCCTGTCAGAGCTCACGCCTTTCACACAGGACCTGGGTCTCTGCCTGGCTGTGATCTGCTCATAGCACTGCTGACCTCACTTGAGGTGTTGTGCTGAACCGCGTGCTCCTACGGGATCGCAGCGTGCAGCTTGGGGAGGACGTGGCTGCAAGGAGAACCACTCTGTTAGACACAGTGAGGGCTTTATGTCCTCTGTCACGTGCAGAAAGCAGCAGAAGGAAAAGCCGAGGTAGTGCCTTAAAGGCTGAGCAGCGCTCGGTGAAGGGAAGAAAAAATAACTCTTACCACGCACTTATTAAGTTAGAGTGATTTCTTCCTTCCAAAAGCACTCGGGTTTTTTCTTTTTTCCTTACAAACTGCAGAAAGGGAACCTACCCGCCCCCTCCCCATAAACAGGAACACGATCCCTGGTGATATCTTCCTGTCCTGTCCCTATTTATAGCCGTAAGGTCACTCGAATGAGAACAGAAACGGTATCATATGATTTTTGGCGACCGACTGAATGAAATATTGAGAATCCTGAGCAACGCATTTGAGTAACCCATGGCACAAAACGTTCGGAAAGAACACCTCCATGTGGCCAGTTTTGTTTGTAGGACAGCAAAGCAATTATTCAGACAAGCAGTCAGTTATTTGGAATTTGGCTGTTTTGCCCTACGACAAATAATCAAGTAATTAAATGGACAGAAGTTTTGCTTGCAACATCGTTCTTCAATGGGCAATTGTTTCTTGAAAGCCCCAAATAGCCACATTTCCACTACTGCGCTGTTAACACTGTAAACAATTGATGAAAACTGAAAAAAAATGAAGGGATCTGCAAATGTCACTTCAGGGGCAGCTTGGAAACAAAGACAGAAAAGCCGGGAATTTCATTGTGTGCAAAGAATTTATAACTGTTTCCCTTTCAGCAGTGCTATAACGCAGGATACAGATTCAGGTGGGCTGATGGGAGTTAACTGTTGGCCTTACAGCCTGTTCTGCACTGACAGCTGAGCTCCAATGCGTTGTCCAACCTACAAATACCCGTTGTCCTCCTGTCAAGCCAGCATTTTACTTATTATTCCTTTACCGTCAACCAACACAGACTGAAAAATGTCAGGGGTGAAGCAGCTACACGCACCTGTTTGAAGACCTGGTTGCATCAATGCCTATTCTAAGTGTGCACACAAACAAGCCAAAATAAGACAGCTTACTTTATAAACCTAACAAAAATGTTCTGTGGGGCAGCATTCCACTTTATCTTTTAGCATAAGTTACAATCCATAATTTCTATCTTATCATGTCAGGCAGCTTCAAACTGAACCTAATTGATGAGGAGAACCAAGTTCTTCCATCATGTTTAATGCAGTTTCCAGCAAATCTTTATTTACACAGCTAAATATTTTATGGGCCAAAGATTCGGGGCTACTTGAAATGATGAATTCATCCCTCTGAGGGGTTTTGTTCATAGATAAGAAGTTTGTCTAGGTTTGAGGCACATAATGAAAGGGAAGATTTAGTCATTCCCTTTCTTTTACAGGCTGCCTCCGTCCTTCCATTGCTCATTCACAAATCCCTGGTGCCTCTGTAGGCAGACAGCTTGTAGGTGGATCTGAGGTAGAGGCTGCTGCTGGCATTTGTGAGCAGCGATGTGCAGGGCCGGCTCCTTCCTACAAACCAAAGGGTCAGCTGTGCCTATGGCAGGGTGAGGATCTCTGCTTATTGTAGCAAAAGGAGAGCCAACAGGAATGGGGAAATTCAGCCCCAGGCAACAGCCAGAGGGGCCAACTCCTTATGAATTAGACATCACTGCTGGAGAACAAGCGGGTGCTCTGCACCTAAGGGCTCAGCCCCGCTGCATGACTCAACCCCTGCATGGGGATCCCCGCTCAGCTGCCTGCCCCCAGCACAGCCCTGTCCCCTCTGCTTTCTGCCCTCTGCATCTCAACTGTAGGGAGAAAATGGACCGCCTGCATTTAAATACCTCTTAACAGTTCACCCCCTGTCCCTCGTGCAATTTGCATTAACCTTGCTGCTTGGTAGCTCATTAGCCTGTGTGCGAGGCACTGCTGGCAGCAATGCCACCCTCCTTTTTTAAACTGGACTGGAATAAGAAAGCTGAGCAATTACAAAGGATTTCTGTGCGGTGCTACTGAGACCGAAGGCTCTCTTTATAGTTAATGCATCATTCCCCATTACAGCCATTTCCTCTGAAGTAAATGGGATTTTGCCATTATACTTTATGTTTATTGATATATATTTCCTAGCTGAACTGACATTACTCTCTTGCTTTTTTTTTTTTTTTCCCCTACCCTGAAATCGCAGGGAGCCAAAAATCCTTCAACAGTAATGAGTTAAATTCTGTAGTGTGCAGAGCTCTGCACTCTCCCATTAAGTGGGCTGGGATTAAAATGGGCACCGTTTACACGTTAATATGTATTCCAGAATAGATACCATGTACGACTCAGGCTAAGGGGCCAATTGTTTAGCTGGGACACGTCCTAGCAATGTCTCAGTGCTGTTCAACCGGAGGGAAACTTTCCTTACAACCTGACATTGAAGAGTGAGGTTGAACAATCAAAAATACCTGATTCTTTGTAGTAGCTAAAATCCCTGCAGTGCTCTTGGAAGGTGCTGCTATTAGCATCTTTCTCCCCCTCTGCACACCTGCAGTTAGATGTAGCATCTCCCTCTTCTATTTGCTGTGTGGTGCTGCTGTGCATTGCTGATTGAGCATCCTGTACTTCATCTCCACAGGCAGCAGCAGCTGAGAGACAGAGGACTGAGTGGCTACTAATCCTACACAAGGCTTCTCACCCATTCTGAATCCAGCTGCAGTGCTGGCATGACCAGAAATGGCCACTGTGTGATGGCAGTTGGATGGACTCTGAAAAACAAGTTATTTTCTGGCTTTTTTCTTTCCTCATGTCACAGCACCACTTCTTACCCCTAGGTGCAGTGCTGCAGCCAGCACTTGCCACCCAGCATGGATAAATCTGAGCACCTAAGCCATAGCTAGTCACCTAATTAAGCGACCTGATTTTTCTTCACGAGTGGAGTTTTGTCTTCCAGCTCCCACTCAGCAGCTGGGAAAATCAGGCCAATTCTCAAAGTGGCCAAGCATAGCTGGGATGGGTTTTGAGCACTCAGCTTCTTCAAAGCGGATCCTGCCAGGGCCTCAGAGCAGGAGCAGCCAGAGGAAGGGTCCTCTCCAGCTCCTGACTACAGAAAATGCTGTTTGGGAGGGATTCAGTGCCTGCCCTAACCAGGAGCTATCAGTCATCAGCAGCATTCCTAGCAGTAAATTAAAAAGAAAATCTCTCGGCTTCAGGTCCCATGATAAAAATACACCTTGCCTTTTGTTTGCTTTATGCAGTATTTCCTCCTTGCGCAGAAAATTAAATTGAAAAGGGAGTTTATTGTCCCTGTGGATGAGATAGGCACCTTCTGAAATTGCTCACGAACAAAAGTGTGTGGGGCCCAGCCTTGTGCTTTCTGACGCCCTTTGGGGTCCTGGGAGTACAGAGGCAGTGAGGAAGGAGCCGCAGTCAAACCCAACAGAGCTCCATTGTGCAGCATGTTCCAAGGCAACATCAATTCATGAAGCCAACAAGTTAACAAGGGTGGGTGGCAGAGCCGTCTGCCCTGCTAGATTCCTTCAGAGATCTGCTCTGGGGGCTGAAGAGAGTAAACAGGGAGAGCAGTTTGCAGCAGGAGAAACTGCTCATCTCAAAGCCGGGGCTTTTCTGAGAGAGCATTCTGAATTCACTGCCTCGGACACAACACAGATAGACATGCTCCCTAACAATGGTTGGGCAGCTGAATTTAGTGGTGTCGGAAAGAGCCTCGGCAAGAAGGGGAGGTCAAACGAGCAAAGCAATGCACCAGAAATGGTGGATGAAACCACAGGGAGGAAAACCCCGCGGGCAGTCAGCGGAGGCAGCTGGCCATTGCTCTGCCCAAAGAGCAGCCTCCCTTACAGCTCTGCAGCCTGTGCAGAGGGAGAGCTTTCTGCAGAACTACTGTAAGCAAAGCAGTGGCCGTTGTGCAAAATGCATCTGTGCCAGCCTAAGCAAAGGTCAGCCAGGCAGAACAGAGTGAACTGCGATGCTGGTCTGTCCTTGCAGAGGCAGGTGCTGGGACGAACGGATCTCAGATGAGTGATGGCAGATAAGGGCAGCAGAGAGCTTCAGGAGGAAGTATTTTCATAATCACGCATTTGCAACACAGCCCTTTTTTGCAGCATTATCTTTCTGCCTTCCTCTTACTCTCAAAATGAACAAAAATATGTATATTCAAGGGGTGGGGAAGCCAGTGGCAGAGCTGAAACACAGCTGAATCAACAACATGCGTCTATGACCAAGTAGGTGACATTTCACGTTGCTGCCTGGTTATCAGAGCACCCTCAAAAGTCATCTCTGCAGACAGAAAGGGCAACGGGTAAGCACATAAATGTCCCATGTGGCCCTATGGGCACATAGCTGGAGGATCCCTGCTGCCCTAATCCTAGAGCCAAGGATTGCGACCCTCTTCCCTTACTTGGACCACTTCCTACAGCCAACCCGACACCCTCCTGCAGCACGTAACACGGGGTACTCAGTGCACTGATCCTGTCCCTTTGGTCAGACACATTCCCTCTGGCTTCAAGACGTCAGCAAGCTTTCTGAATTATCATTAAACTGTAACATACCATTTTTAGTAGGTTACTGCTTGAGGCCAGCCACTGTAAGCTAGAAGTTTTTCTGTCCTCAGTCACATCTTGTCATTAATAGCTCTCAGAAACCCCATCTGTTTCTGGCACTGCCATCTGTGGGATCCCCGCTCTTCCCCTGCCTTTGGAGGAGGGCTGCCTGGGACCCCACTGCCAACGCTGTGTGCTCCTCAGCCCTTCCTCCTCCCACACCATTTTGCACAAGTGCGTGCCGAGGGATTATCTGTTGTGAATTAGATTAAACCAACATCCCCTTCAGTCTGACCTCCTTCCTACCACATCTGTAGCTCTCGAGAGCAACGCTGCACTTTTGCCTTTAAGCAGGAAGCTTTGAAATGAATTCAAGGTGCATTGGCCTCCTGACACCCGGCTGAGGTCTGATTTCTGCCCCCAAACTCTAACGTTTCTATCCTTTTCTGCCTCCTCCACTCATATTTTTTCTTAAATATTTATGCTTTCTGGATTCTGGGTGGATTCCTCATTTTGGCAGTCAAAGCATTACAAAGCTGAGCTGATCCACAGCTGCATTTCAGTGCTGAGCACTTGGAAACACTACAGGGATAAAAAGGCAGCACCACCACACGGGTCTGTTCTGCAACTGAAAAACTCGCGTACCACAAGATTTCAGCCTTGTTAGCTGGAGTGAAAAGGGATCTACAGGCACCCTGAAGGGAAAGGAACAAAAGAAGAGCACACTCACGTAGTAAGGGATGAAGGGAGCTAGTAAATTTTGGCAGGTTATGCTAACCGGGAAAATCTCAGGTTTATGCCCCCTGGTGGCAACTGCATCTCTCCTGTCCTCAGTGCTGCTGCAATGCCTGCCCATCAGGGCTGAGCCTCAGCCACGGTCACATCAGCAGAAAGCAGCCCTAGGACCGAGATAAATAATTGCACGACTAGATTGCAACACAGGACGCCCATGGTTTGGATGCTTGATGTGTGGCTGCAATTACTTCAGTTATCCTCAGCTTCACCCCCCAAAGTTGGACTGATAGTTTTTCCTGTATGTATTCATAACGTGTAACCCTCCTTACAGGGAATTCAGGCAGAACTCAGGTCGTAGTTAACTTGAGGCTAAAGGTGTCTGTCTTGCTTGGTTCACTGTCTTGCCAGAAAGCAGATGTGACTCTATCCATATAATCCACCAGCACTGAAACGCTCTCTTCGTTTTGCTTTCTCTTCAGACAAAAAGCACTGGCATCCACTGGTGGAAGAAGCGTCCAAGCAGCATGCGACTGGTTGGTATGAAGTAATACATGTTACAAAGAGTATGGGAAATCGGGGCTTTAATGGCTAAGATTTTAGCCATTAGAAAGTAGAATGTTACTGCGGATGTTTTGATGGGAACATGGCCTGAAACACAGTTGCAATTAGAGAGCCAGTGTTTGAGGGCTGTAAATAAACAGTGGAGAAAAAAGCCTTGTCTGAGAGTTGGTGATCTCTAGTAATAGCAAAAAAGGGGGAGGAAAGGAACAAGTCCCCCTCCACCACAATGCCCAAACAGAAAACTGAGAGCCGCCTTCTCAGAGATGCTGAACCATTTCCAGTGCTTTCCCCACCACGTTATGCACACTGAATGTCAGAAAGGCAGAGGCAGTGAGTGAGGTTACATCTTCAGACTCTCAGTCTGAAACTAAAATCCAATTTTCTGTATTACTTAGTAGTGGTAATGGGCTGCAAGAGAGACGGTGCACCTCACAGCCTGACCCCCACGAGTTGATTTTTTCCTATAAAGGGAGAAGGAAATGGAGCGAGGACAGGGGAAGCTGCTTTTGCTGAAGAAAACACCTTTCTGTGCCAATCTAACCCTCCTTTCTCCCTCTCAGGCTGTTCTCCCATGTGGGTGATCCATTCCTGGATGACACCCTGCCTCGGGAGTACGTCCTCTACCTGCGTCCCACCGGCCCCCTGGCTCAGAAGCTCTCTGAGTTCTGGCAGCAATCAAAGCAGATCTGCGGGAAGAACAAAGCTCACAACATTTTCCCACATATCACCCTGTGCCAGTTCTTTATGGTAAGCCAGAGCTCCTCTTTCTGCCGCCTTTATGTATGCATGCATGAGCAGCCCTTGCCAGGCTCAGGCTGGAGATGCTGCACACTTCATTCAGTTGCTGCAGAAGGGTTTGAGCTCAGGAATTCAGGGGTTATGACAAGAAGTGCCCGGGCTTGGTGAGGAGGTAATTGGGTTTTAAGCGAGCTGTTTTCAGGGAAGAGCAGCAGACCAAATTCACGTAATCTCAAATGATTGTTCATACGAGAAGAGCGTGTGTGGGGGGTGAGGCTGGGGAGGTTATTTGGGGATAGCTGATCCTGCTTTGACGACAAGAGATGGGCAGAGGACTTCTGAAGATGCCTGTTTCTGTGACCCCCTGCTTTTTCTCACTGCATGCCACCAGAGGCAGACCATTCATACAGCACCATTTCACGCTCACCCACTTGAACTCCCTTTCTCTACTAAGTGCACAGCAGAGCTGAGTACAGGCACGGGGATCAGCTCTCCACCTGAGCACTGCTCATCCTGTTTCCTTTGACAGTGTGAGGACAGCAAGGTCGATGCTCTCACCGAAGCCCTGCAGGCCACTGTGATGCGCTGGAAATGCAAGTTCCCTGCCCCGCTGCCCTTGGAGCTCTACACGTCCTCCAACTTCATCGGGCTTTTTGTCAAGGAGGAAAGTGCTGAGGTGCTCAAGAAGTTTGCTGCAGACTTTGCTGCAGAGGCTGCCTCCAAAGCAGGTGGGTTACACTACATCATATGAAACCCCACACTTCTCCCACAGTGGCCATTTCAGAGGTCATCTTCTGCACTAACCTGACAGTCTTCCACGAGCAGGCAAAGGGATAGTGCCCAATTAACATAAAGTATGCACTTTAATTTAAATGGGAATTTAAATGTCAGGGCTGCCCACGGGGAAGCAGCGATACCTGTGAGCTGAACCAAGGGTGGTCTGAGAGCAGCACCCCTTTGGGTGCCTTGTTTTCAGCAGGTTTTCACTTTAAAGATCACCTCACACTTAGTGTCAAGCTAAGCACTGCTCCTGAAAGGGAAGCTGACATTTGGCAGTTCTTTAACCTTTCAGACAGACTGCAGCCTGCGGGGCTGAGCACTTCCTGCTCTGCTCACTGCCACAAAACCTTCCTCAGCCTCAGAAAGGCTGCTTCGGCTCTTGGCTGCACTTCTGAGATGCACAAAGGGCTCTGAGAGAAGACCCAGAGCACCCTGACTACCTCGAAGGAACCTTTCCACCAGCCCTACTCAGTGCCAGCCAACCTCCAGCCCAGCCCACGCCCATCAGTTCTTTCTTAGGGGCAGCCGGTTGCTGCACTGCAGTGTGCAGCTTGGTCAGGTTATCACACTGAAGTCTGTGGGGCTTCTTTGGAGTCCCAGAGCATATTGTCTCTCACTGATCAAAAAAAAAAAGCAAAATAAAAAAGATGGATGAATTTGCAAAGCTACCCCTGATGGCATTTACAGCCAAGTCTATGAATAGCTGCAATTCTGACTGAATAATCAGTCAAATTTAATTGCAATTTTTGGTTGAATAAGCAAAAGTAAATTACATGCAAACAACGCAACCTATGATTTCCACATCCACTGGGAGAGTCCCAGTGTTTCACGTACTTCCACCTTTCTGCTTCCCTGAATCTCTTCCTGATTTAGATTCCATTTCTGCGGGATCATTTTGAATCATTACTTTACCTATTTCTGCTTTCACAATTTGGGAACACCTTCCCCTCCATATGTAAATCCCACGGCTTTGTAATTCCTACCATAAGAGAGAGAATGGAGGAGGGACAGTAAAAATAATGCTGTTTCACTTGCTTCTTTAGGGGAGATCCTCAGCTCCCAATGACAGAAAGGCTGCTCCTCACTGGGGAAGTCTCTTTTAGCAGGCCTGCGTGATTAGCATTACAACAGTTGTTATCACACCGTCCAAAAAAAGCCCCTTTTCTGAATTCAAATGACTTTTGGCAGCTTGGCAAGGATGTTTGGTCTACCACCCCGGTGTGACTAAGAACTGAATCAGACCACAAATCTGATGGCTGGATTCGAGGCACAGCACACACAGGGAGCCCACATCTGACTTACCCAAAGCCCTTTCAGAAACTCGCCTCCTGTATCTTCTGCTTAGGCTATCTTCAAAAGCTGCGCTACCACCTCCTGCTCACGGGCCACGGCCGCTCTCGCACCTTAGATAAAGCCGCTGACCTCAACAGCCCCTTGTTGGTAACTGACATCTTCTTGCTGCAGATGTGCACGTGGAGCCCCACAAGAAGCAGCTCCATGTGACGCTGGCCTATCACTTCCAGACCAGCCACCTGCCCACGCTGGAGAAGCTAGCACAGAACATCGATGTCAAGCTGGGCTGTGACTGGGTGGCTGCCATATTCTCCCGAGACATTCGCTTCGTTAACCACGAGGTACGTGCTGCACAGTTTGTTTCAGTCCAAAAAGAAATGTTTATCTTCATGGCCTATACACTTCCATTACTCCCAAGTTTCTACAGTTGCAGTGTTTAAGCCCCTTACCGTAAGTTTTCTCAATACTGTCGTTATCCAACACAATATACAGAAAAAAAATAGATATTTCCATTCTGCAAATTGGGACCTTGGGCACAGAGAAATCGGACAGGTCTCATCTCCTGTACGTTTCCCTAAGTCAGATGTCTAAGCCACCTGAGGCTCCCTTTGCAGTCAGTGCAGTGAAAGAGCACCATCCTCTTCCCTATCTGAAGAGCCAACTTGTCCTTTAGAATCTGCATGCAGTCAATGTTATCACCATCACAAAGGAAGCTGCTAAAAACCAGCTCACATCTGTGCATATCTAACTGAAGGCAGCCATGTGCGAGAGCTTTGGCCTTGTGCTACCAGGTGACAGTGACTAGCTCCCAGCTCCCTTTGAAGATATCACAGATATCTAGGAGGATTAATGAGCAAATGGACTGACGCCATCTGAGCTGATCCTGGCTTTTATTTGCATGATACCACTGAAGGAGTCAGACTTGCCAGGGCCAGCAGTGTGCCTATTCTTCCCCTTCAATGAGGACTTCCACAGCCATTCCTAAGAAAAGTCAATGGTAGGCATTCAATACATGTGGATTCCTCATGCTCCAGAGCAGAGCAGATCACAGAATTACATTTACAGATCTTTACTCCACTTTTTTTTTTTTTCCTTTGTCTTGCTCACGTTGGGAAGCACAAAGAAAACCAGGTGGTCACAGCTCAGTATTACTCATCACCTACGAGCACACAGTTCTGAGAGCAGGATGTCACAGATTCAGACCTGCTGTCACCCCCAGCTCTGTTTCTGCCTTGACTTCAAAAGCAATAGCAATGAGAACTGCTCTTGTAGGTCAAGCACAAGTGGTTACACTGACAGTGGCCACTGAGCACCAAACTGCTGTGAACTGCAGGTCACAAGAAGAGTGCGGTTCCATTTCAACCAAAAGCTTACATTTAAGCACGCAGTCATGTCTTTGCCCTCACTAAAAAAACATCCCCTCCTGGTTGTCAAAGACATGACTGAAATCAGAGGGAAGAAAAGCTTTCCAGCAGCCAGGAGTGGGAAACAGTAGGAATTCCCTCGAGGTAATGCTTTCCTGGATAAAGCACAAAGAGATGCATGATAAGGAGAGCTGCTTACGCCCTGAAAAGGTTAAAGGTCTGGCATGGGAGTGCCCCTGCCCCACTCTACTATAGGTTCCCTTCCATTAACAATCCATTCATTTGTGCTTCTGTTTCTTCCTCAGACTCTACAAGTGATCTATCCTTACACTCCCCAGAACGATGATGAACTCGAACTGGTCCCTGGGGACTTTATTTTCATGTCCCCCGTGGAACAAACCAGTACAAGTGAGGGCTGGATTTATGGCATTTCCCTTGCAACCGGCTGTTCTGGGCTACTGCCTGAAAATTACATCACGAAGGCGGATGAATGTGGGACCTGGGTGTTCCATGGGTACGTAAAGCTGCTCAGTTCAATTCTTGTCACTGCAAAAAGGGAGCTCAGCAGCTGTGATTTCACCTGGGTAAGTGAAGAGACTCCCAGGGCTGCTGAGAAGGTGGCTTTAGGGGAAACATTCTGGCATACCAAGCCCCATCTGGTAAGCAAAGGAAGAGCAGGTGCTATCCCCATGCATGGGATTAGACAATGATGTGATTTATTTAGCTAGGATGTTACAGCAACTGTTATTCATAGGATGGCTGCTGCTGGTTGACAGAGCTGGAGCAGATGGCCACTGCAGTGTAGGCATCTCTGTGGTGGGGCTTGGGTCACAAAGCTTTGAATTTGTACATTAATTTGGGAAGTGAGATCTGTTGTGTATGATTCCATGGGGAAAAAAGACTCTGGATCAGCAAGATTTCTTCAGACACTTTGTAAGACATTCAGAGCAGTTCATCACCTGCCTGCCATTCGCTTCAGTGAGAATCAAGACCTTGACTTTTGAACAAGGTTATGCTTTATGCCTCTTGATTTTGATAGGAATTAGATAAACCTACTAAAAGCCTATTGCTGAACAGGTGGGTCTGGGCAAATCCCACAGGGTTGTCTGCATCCCTAAGCACCCAAACACCTTTGGCACAACAGGAGCATAGAGAGTAGCTTCTCTGTAAGAGCGCACGACAACAAGGAGAGCAGAAAGACACATTCCTGCCTACTGTCTGTCCAATAACCTCAGGCAGGTGCAGAGGCTTGGGTATGGTCACACAGCAGATTACAGAGGGACAGGATGGAGATACAGAACCAGATGCAGACAGTTGATGACAGTTGATATGTCAAATTTCTGTGGTCAAACGTGGTCTGTGGAGAGAGTGTCAGAGCAGAAAGGGAGTACCTGACACCCATGTCAACACAGGACAAGCACTGACCTCACTCAGCATTTAGTAGAAATCAATCCAACATCTCATCAAGTCAAGCAAAATGCAGGAAACAAAAGAGGGGAAAAAAAACAGTTTTGGTTTTTTTTCCTTTGTTCGTGACTTTTAAAGCTTAACACACACATCATGGTGAGCAACAGATGGAGAGCAGACACAGGGCAACTGCAGCTTCCAGGCTCACTTCCAGATGTGATGGCAATGACCACTGTCCTTCTGTAAGCCAGTCCTGGCTTCACCCTGAGTCCTGCCCAACCCAGAAGACCTTCAGGCAGGGATAAGCACAGCAAGAATCACTCATCCATCCCTCCTGTCACAACCATCTATTCTTTTTCTGCCTGCCCTGTGAAAAACGGCCACCACTTATAAAGGGCTTCCACTCACATGTGAGCCAAACTATCCTATCTATCCCATATCCGTTGCCAGTGAACTTCAACTCATCTTCCATTACATGGAAAGAAAAACCTTCCAGTAACCAGGGCTTAGCAAAATTACAATCCAAGCACATGGGCAAAGTCAATCAGTGAGTTTGATTGAAGACAGGACTTAATCCAGACCCTCCCATTTGCAATCCAGCAAAAATTGTCTATTCTTCCCACAAAATTTCCCATCCAAAATGGTCTCACGTCCGCAAATACTGCAGCACCCTGCTCTGCACTCTGCTTTTTTTCCTTACAGTACCTGCAAGGATTTTGAGGCCTAGAGACCAGCATGGGGAACAATTACTATTGCAGCTAAAAGGAAAGCCAAACGTTTTGTAACTCCAGCACCACTTTGTCTCCAGGCAAGCAAAGAAAGGAAATGCCCCTTCCCTGATTACTGCTAAAGACTATAAATCATGAACTAGAGCATGCAATATGAAGCATTTATCAAAAACATTATTATATACCCGGAAACAGTCTCATTTTACACAACAGCTTCCCACAGGGAATATTAGGTTACAGAACGTCATTTGGTCAAAACAATACAGCAAGCCAAACACAACCGAAGCCCAACTGCCATCGAGGCCAAGATATTCACCATTAGATCCTCTTGGTAAGAGGAGAATGGAGCACAAATAACCTCATTTCATAGACATGAAAGAAAGCATGGCACTACTCACCAGGACTGCAGAGCTGCCACGTGGAGGAGGTGGGACCAGTGCCCAGCGCTGGGAGTGGGGCTGCTGGTGGTGAGCAGTGCTTTGTGCTGCCTCTGCATACACAGCCACGTCCTGCTTCATCCCTGCAGAGGAAGAAAGAAAAAACAGCCATTGAGTTTTCCCTCCTAGTCACAGGAGACTGCATTCTTCAAGTGAAAATCATGCATTATTGAGACCATCGCTAAAATACAGCTCACTCTGGGCTGCAGCACCGTAGCAATACCATGCAATAGATATGGCAAGGAAAAGTGCTATTCTGAGATACTTGAGCAAATCTTTAATACAGCAAAATAAGGTTGCTTGCGTCTGCAGATTAACTGGCTTTTGAACATTTCTCCTGAAAAAGATTTCCCCGTTGCATTGCTCAAGCAATGCAGAAGCTGAATTCTGGCCTCTGCAGGACACAGTTTTAGGGCTAATATCCAAATTGCGCCTCTAGAGCTCTGCCCAGCACACAAACTGCCATGGTCCTTAGCAAACACAAAACAAAAAGGCATCCCTGCCCTATGAGAAGGTTGTGCCTCAGCTGCAGTCCAACAGGCTGCCATCACTAAGAGACAAGACTGATGAGCTGTTTCATAGGGCAGAACAGGCTTTGCTTTCAGGGGCAGAATGTCCATGAAACCAGGCTGTGTCTTGAGGGACTCCAGGTCTGAACCCTTTTCCCGTCTCCTAAAACAGGAATAGCATTGATTCTGTTCTGCAGACCCCAAGGATTTGCCACATTGTGGCATGATTGGACCTGCAAGGGACTGGGAGGGGAAACATTTGGTCTCTGATTCGTGCTATAAGCTGGAAAATAATTGCAGACAAATTGTTTAAGCATCTCATACAACCCCACCCAGACCCTAAACCTACATAACACCTTCTTGCCCTTCCTGCAGAAAGAGTGATGGTGTTAAGGAGAATTTCATGTTGTCTAGCAGTAGTTTCAGGCCCAGCACTAGCTATATGGTTATGCAAAAAGAACAGCTAATTATTTATTTTTCCCAGAGTTGTAAGAGGAAAGCTTCAAAAAGCAAAATGCATGAGCCAAAGATGCTCATTTGGGAAGCCTGATGTTTGTTCCTGTTTGCTCTAAATCTTATGATCTGAAAGTCAAGGACAATTCATGACTGCTCTGATGCTAGTCCTGCATCCTGCAAGTGAAAAATAACCTTCCTGAAATGAGCTCAGTGCTCTCCTTTGGGCTGAAACTGGCTGCATTCGTAGCAGTGTCAGGAGATCTGTTCTGACTGAGCCTGGGAGGGCACCTGGCCATGGCTATGTTAGAAACAAAATGCTTTTCTTTTACCCTTTGTATGGTACCAACGTAGAAATCTCCTCCTGGTAGCAGCACAACCTACTGGTGAGCTGAAGCTGCCTGGAATGAATCTGAACTATAAATCCCATCTGTATAGTGTATATATACGCATCTCTACCTTAAAGCCTCCCCAGTGGGGTATTTTCTACACCACCTTGTGTGCCTGTGAATCAGGGGGCTGCCAAGTCAAAAGGAGAAACACTCCACCCTCAGCACACCCTCAGCACAGAGCCCTGAGGAAGAGGGAAGCCCAGCAAAGGTACAAAAATTGGCTTGCCCCATAGAAGCCACAAAAACCAAGCACTCAGTGCCATGGGTCTCTTGCATATACATTTAATGACATACAGCAGAAAAGTGTCATCTTTGCATCTGTGCACCCAGCACCATCCAACAGCTAAAACTTGTGATGATTCCCTGCTCTGTTTTTCCATTACCAACAAAGCCAGAAATAGTCACCTCCTCCACCCCCAAATGGATAGAAGCACTATAGATATTACATAGCAGGCTATTTTGGCTCCTTGAGAAAGGCCAAAGCTATTCCTTGCCCCTTCAATAAGCCTGAGAAATCAGGCTTGGCACAAGTAGAAGAGGGAGGAAAAAGAGCCCTAATATTTCAAGCTATTTGTGCCTCAGTAGTTTTTTTTCCACTGTTTTCTTCCCATTCTGTGACAATTTCTGGTTACTTTCCCTGGAGATCCCTCTCATCCAGATAGCGGTGAGTGACAAGGCAGAGGAGTCCTTTCCTACAATGAGGACTAATGGCGTTGTGTCATGACAGAGACAGTCCCTCCATCACCTCCACTCTGCAAAGGGTTCCTGACCAGGAGGACATTGCCTCCAGAACACAGCAATGTCACCAAGAGCGAGGAAGGCAAAGCATCTTCCCCGTACCATCAAGAAGACAGTAGATGCTATTGTCTGCTTCAGTCTCTGTGTGCCAAGTGGAGGAACCACAAGCCTTTGGGAAAAGCTTCCAAGCAATGACCTATGCTTAGAAGATGACTAAGCTGAAGTAGTGTCAGTGGTTTCTCTTTTCCAGCAGAAGCAAGGAGACACGGCTGAAGGCAGGGGGATGGCTCTCCCCCAGGCACAGCGAGATAGGATGCCTTTGCCTCATCATCATTTGCAGTGAATCCAAGCATCTATTTATAGAGAGCACAGCATCCATGGCCTTTTGGCAAGGGCTTAGGGGGAAAATAAGTCTCAGAAATGGTGCAGCAGTTCCTCGGGAAGAGAAGTAGTGAAACAAACCCTCAGTATTCTCCTGGCTGGTGCCCCTGAAAGACTGCAATGTGGGCAAAGCTTACCGCTTTGAGAGCTGCCACAATGAACTAAAGACCAAGAGCTCAGAATCAAGGTCCACTCTGTACAGCAACAGCAATGGGCCTAGCTAAGAACTTCAGCTCCTTCTCACCCTGAGATGTTCACGTTTCTGGGCTAGTGAGGATGTATCCACGTGCAGCTGGTTGTGCCTGTGCTACGGGCTGACCACTGAGCACAGGGATGAATGCCTGCCTGCGTTCCCTGCTCAGGGCTTGGCACACACTGATGCACTGCAGAGCTGCTGGATCAGAGCTGCCCTTATCCTGCCAGCTGGAAGCACAGTCTGAGCATCTCCCTACAATATATCATATGGATGTACTCTGCACAGGAGGGTTAGACAGGATTTCTCACCCCAGCACCTGGTCAAATTTCTCACAGTTTATCCACCAAGATCTCCTCCCTGGAGATTTAACTGGTTTTCAAGGTCTGCCTGGTGCCTCGACTCATCCTTGCACCCCAATCCCTCCAGATAAGGGGCCAATATCAGGACCTACAGCGTGGCAATTTTACTTTGGCACAAGACAGATTGAATTTGCAGATTGGTTCTTTACAAAAATGCAGATGACCTACTTTTGTTCCACTGGTAGAGGCACGGGTGTTATTTTAACAGCAATGAAAAGCTCCTCTGAGATTTTATCCTATCTAGGTGCTTATCAGGAAGCAACTTCTGATGTTTTTAAGGCACTGAAAAGTGCAAGCGAAGGCAACTATTTCTGTCAAAGCAAATGACCACATCCATTAAATGACAACCTTTTTTTAGTGACTAAGCAAGTGCAGGCCATTCAATGTAAGCGAATGAGCAGAGGGTCACTGCAAGTTCTGTAATTGCCTGTCAGAGTTTGCTCCCCTGGGTCTCGGTCACAGGCTTTGAATGTCTGGGCATGAGAGCTGTACTCAGAGGGAGCGTCAGCAGATAAGCATCTTGAGGGAGAATGGGATCTATTATATCCCTCTGGCTGCAATTCACAGGAAGAAGCACTGGTGAGAATAAATTCCCACCGTAGATGGGAAATGGAATAGACAGCACTGAAGAATGTAGACACAACCACCCAGACTGAACATGCCACATCCCTACAAGGCAATACAACTGTTTTGTACACGGGAACTCTGAGAAGTGCCCAGGATGACAGGCAAGGCTGTGCTCCAGCTTTCCACTGTACCCCCTAAGCAGTAAAGCACTGATGCTCTCCTCACTCCTCCCAGCCAAAAGGATTGATGCAGGTCAGCTGTAACCAGCAATTCTGTGTGCTGACTCTCCCCACCCCACAGCCCGCTTCTTGCCAGCACCAAAAGGGACATTCCAGTTCTATTTAATACTGGGAATGGTCCAAGAGAGCCATGGTGAGTAACATGCAGCAGGTCCCCAGATGGGGTTGGTGCTGGCCCTGTGGCTGTGAGAAATGCCCTGGCATTTTCCATGAGAACATTAGAGGTCCGACAGCTTCACAGACCAATAGCTGCACACTGCTGTTCAGTGAAACTATTCCTAAGGAAATAGGAAGCCCATTAAGACAAGGTTCATCTCTTCATGTGTGTATATTACCTAGCAAGGTGCTCTCTAGGCAGAACTAAAATACAAGTAATAATGTAATCATGTGAACAGCAGTAATTATCATCTGTTCCTGCAGACTGCAGCCCAAGGGCACCATGCCTTAAGCACTCCCAAAGCCAACACCTTTCTGTTTCTGGCAGGTCCTACTCAATCCTGAACACCACATCTTCCCCCTCCCTTCAAGCTTTCACTGATGGAGCTCTGGAAAGAAGACAGCAGGAAGACCAAGGGCCTGGGGACACGGGGCCACTCACTATTATCTGCCAAAACGTGCAGGTAGGGACCTGCACACACACAGAGATCACACACGCTTTCAACAACAGATCTCCAGCAACTGTTTATTTCCCCAGCACTTATCCTCTGGTCCCCTTTCACTACCTGTGCTGGAAGTTTCCACTTGCAATTCTCTACAAGCTTTAGAAAGGTACAACAAACCACATGCAGAGAAGACATCGCTATTGTGAGCCCTGCTCTTTGCAGCATGTGGCAGGGCCCCATCCTCCACTCAATTTGGCAGTTTTACACCAGCGTAACCAACTTCAGAGAGTTTCCTGTACCTGCACGAGGCTAAAGCAAGAGCTGGCCTGCCCTGGGTGCCGTTCGTAAATCAGATCTCAGAAAAACACTTTCATAAAGGCCAAACATGCTGTCATTTTTTCTTCCAGCCGCTGAGAATAAGCAGCCAGCCGGGGCCTCAGAAGCGCTGCCTCTTCGTCTGCAGGCATGGGGAGAGAATGGATGTTGTTTTTGGGAAGTACTGGTTGTCACAATGTTTTGATGCCAAAGGTGAGTGGGCTCCTTTGGGTCCCTCAGGCTCTGGGTTTAGGTGAAGTAAGGAGAGTAACAGCTGCCCAGAGCAAAGCTTAGGTGGAAACTCTGGTTTCCAAAGAGATGCTTTGACACTGTGACAAAAGGGCTGCACCAGAGACAGCCAACAAAACCAAGGAGTAAATACTGCATTTGTTCATGTTTAGAAAAATACTGCAAGAACAAATTCTATTAAAGCAGCATCACCTAAAGAGCATTCTCATTTGGAAGTGATGTTGACACTCAGCGTCCAATGTAAACACCTGTTCAAACTTTGTATATTTTGTTCTCGGCCCTAAATGTAAGCGGGTACATTTTGAGTGCCTTTCAGGGCACAAACTGGAGATGGCAATCCAGTAATATGACTACAGGCAAGGCCTGTAGGCTGAATCTGCCATGAGTCCCCGATATATTTCTTTATGTACATACACTTGAGACATAGCCTACAGCTACAGACTACAATCTCAGGCACTGCCAGCTTTAGAGCTGCTTGGAAATTTATCCAAAAAAAGTGTTTTTCTATTTGAAGAGCTGATTTTACAGCTACCTTCTTTCCAAGTCACATTTGAAGAGCTCTGATATTTTTACCCCCCCCATAGAAGTGTACAACTGGGTGTTTCATTCATTGTGGGATGGAAATGACTTTCCTTTCGGCCCTAAAGATAACTTGAAAACATTAGGAACATTCCTTGCAGATTTTGAACGAATAAAGCTTAATCTTGTCAGGTTCTTGTTAGTTTTACATAGGAAACACTGCTTGGCAGCCAGGTCTAGGCAGTGCCTTCAAGGTACAGATGTTGCAGTGCAGGAGGGAGGAAATAAGCGTGATGCTTCCCACCTCTCCGACCTAATAACTCCAGCAACTGCTCCTGACCTCTCCCTTGCAGGAAGGTACGTGCGCAGTAACCTGAATATGCCTCACAGCTTACCTCAAAGGAGCGGCGGGTTCAGGGATTATGAAAAAGATGCACCCATCACTGTGCTTGGCTGTATGCAGGCGAGGCTCGTTGGTGAGTTGCCCCTGGCAGGCATGAGTTTGCCCAGGAAGCTTTGCTATCTCCCTCCCACACACCCAGACACAGAAAGCATAAAGCAGGGAAAAAAAAAATAAATGAATCTAGGGCCCCAAACTAACAGGATTTAAGTGTTTCAAGAACCTTTGTGAAGTCTTTTCACTGGCAAGCCCCTTCTTGCCTCATTCAGGTGCTGCAGCTGAAAGAAAGGCAAGGCACAAACCCCAGGCTGTGGTATAACATCACAGCCACGAGCAGTGCGAGTGCAAAGCATTTAGTACTGCCCTGTAAGTGTGCTGCACTGGAAGATGCTGTTATTACCAATATCACTGAGAAATGCAGCAATGAATGCAGAATGTGGTCTTTCCTCGATTTTGAGGATCTTAAAATGTGATCTGCAGTTCCCTACACTGATGTACTTTCAGCAGCCTATCCTGGGTTTATGTTTGCATGGCGAAAACACAGTCCAAATTACTCCCAGTGTTCACCCATCCTCATCCCTGATTCCTGATCCTGTTAGTTTGTGTACAGAAAGATGATTACTCCGTAATCAAGGAGCAAATATTAAGCCCAGTGTCTAAGGGAGCCCGACCCCCAAAGGATGTGATCTTCAGAGAACAGCACTTTGCATTTTCTCAAATTCAGATCCTTCCGAGCACTTCACGTTGGTCACATTCAAAGTAGGGCAGCTAAAATTATACTTGCTTCCTAAACAAAAATAAATCACTGCACGGCAGCGGGATGCATGCTCTCCAGGCCACATGGCATCAGGGTTTGCAATATGCACATAACAGAAGGCAAATCTGGGAGCAATTGCAGTGCACTTGGCTGCCATCATTAAATGGTCCCGGCACACAAGTGTGTACGTGACCAGGCACCATCCAGCTGCCTGTGCTGCTGCAGCACCCACCTGACCTTGGTGCTTGCCGGAGCCCTAATTCCTCCCACAACTGAGCAAATGAGCAGCAGCCCCATGGCAGAAGGCTGCTACACATGCAGCCCTTTCTAAATTAGCCCACTTCTCCCAAGAGATCTAGAGATTGCTTTGACATGGTTACAGCCATCATTAAACACATGAAGTCGAGGTTAATGACCCCTTCTTACTCCCACCTTTGTGCCCTGCCTCTTCAAATGGAACAAAAACACGACTCTCATAGCACAGGTCTGTGTGATGCTCAGAGTCCTGTTCTCATTTGGCTCCCTTAGGCTTCGTGAGAATATTAATAACCCTAAGAGCGGAGCTGATTCTTATCTCATTTTCAGTGATCTTCCACCTGTGTAATGAAATGGTAATTTATACTAGCAAAGAATCGAGCCAATTGAATTAAGTTGGGTTTGAATTAAGTTGAATCATTCTGATTTATGACTTATAAATGAAATTAAATGAAATTCAGGCTCTCTCTATAGTTTTTCCTCAGTGCACTATTCGCTTTTTGGCTAAGTGCAAGAGAAAAAGAAACAGAGCAAAAGCTGCTGTGCTTTTTTTTGCATACTGGTTAAGTACGTAGAAGCACATGGCACAATAAACACAGAAAAATGTCCCAGTTCCACAGCTGTACACGCAGTAATAATAAAATACGATGGGTACATTCATTTCCTGAGACACAAGCAGCGCAGCTGCGAAGCTCCTGCAGCTCCTAGCTGGGTGGCAGATACCTGCATGCTGCTGTTGCTGCTACCACGCCATTTCTCAGTTTTTATTCACGGGCTTTAAAATTTGCTTGCAGGTGAAGCCTTGCTAGAAACTAACACCATTGTAGACTACATCTACAGCTCCCCGTCCCTTCGGTGCGTACAGACAGCACACAATATCCTGAAAGGTAAGAACCTATTGAGCAGGAAAGGCTGCATTCTCGCTTTCTGGGAAGAACACTGCCAACCAGATAAAAGGCAGCGTGGCATGGGAAAGCCAAACAAATGGTAATTCAGGGTGAGGATTATTTCCGTGGGAGTGTACTTTGCAGCAGAGCAACACCACCTGGAAGGAACCCTCTTCTTACTGCATGGTGGGATGAGTGTATAGGAAGAGGTGTGCAAGCCCCACAACCAGCATGGGTCTCGGGTGGGTTTCGTCCCCACACAGAAGCCAGAAGTGTGTTTGGGGCACATCCAGCTCAGCTCTGTGCTGCCCTGGTGCTTCCACAGCAATGGCACACAATGCAGTCGCTGCCACAGGAAGAGAAATGCATTGCAGAAACTAGGAAGGGAAACAGCGATGAGGCGTGAGATCTCCTGGTATTGGAAACAGTTGAAAAACAGCTCCAAAATGCAGTCACGCCTAAGTTCAGAATATTGCATGTAATCTCTGGCCAGCACTTTACATGCCTTTGCACATCACATGCCAAGTACGCAGATCAACTGCTTCCTCTTTTCAGAATCACTATTAATCAACTGACTACTTAGTGTGAAAAGAAAACCCACTATTTTAGAATCAAACCCAAGCAATAGAGCCACAAAGTCTTGCTGCCTTCCTCCACAGCCACTTTCAATGACACCAAGCTTCTTTTCTGCCTTTTCCAGGTATGCAACAAGAGAACAACCTGAAAATTCGGATAGAGCCGGGCTTATTTGAATGGACCAAGTGGGTCTCGGGGAACACCCTACCTGCTTGGATACCCCCCGTGGATTTAGCTGCAGCTACTCTAAGCGTTGATACAACCTACAGGTAGCAGAAAGAGGGGGTGGGGAGCATGGATCGTTTTTTGGGTTTGTTTTCAAAGAGGGACGCTGCTGCATTTCTAAACTTAAAGCTGGCAGTGACCAGAAAACCCTCAAAGTCTGTTTGTTTTGACCCATTTCCTAAAATGTAGGAGCTAGGGCTCGGGTAGAGCCAGGCAGCCCTACCTTTGGAGTATGGAAGAAACAACAGAAGTAGCTTTGCTGGCTCAGTTCACTGATGGACTGAATCACATCACAGCTTCAGCAATGCCTGCCCTGCCCTTCCCCAGGGAAAAGAGCTTGTCTGTCTATCCTGATTAGCGTGGTGATGGATCTTAACTTTCATATCATCCTGGGGAGCATGTGTACATCTGTCAGGGACTCGAGGTCTCCTGCATCATAAGCATTCAGAGGTTTGCTACCAAAAAGCCTGAACACAAAACGGTTGTCACTTCTCAGCAGTTATATCTGAAATGTTTTTCGTGCAGAATTCTGCAGGTTCCTGACTCGACTCTTTGCAGTTTTCAACCCAAAAGCTGTTGCTGAAAGCAAACAAAATAACCATCTGCTTGAACACACATTTGAATGGCAAATGGATAGACACCACTGATCTTTCCCCAGCATTCGCGCTGCTCCACCACAGCGCCCTCCAGCCCAACACACAAATGCTTTTTACCGTAAGCTGCACAGAAATAGGCTAAAAAAAAAAACCCTGTAATACAGCAGAGAATAGACAAGAGCATCTGTTTGGGCTTCCTACTCTCAAATTTAGGATTCCTTTACACAAGCCAGACTCACAGAGCTCCCACAAAGAAGGAAACTCCCCAGAGGCCACAGGGCTCCAGCTCTCCACTGCACCTCACTACCTGCATTGCTGGGGCTTCACGCACACACCAGCCCTTGCTATTTTAGCATGAGCCTGATCACAGACTGAGCAACCTCAGATCGAAACAAAACCTTCACAGCACAGAGCATAGACACACACAGGAGTTCCACCTAAACGGGCTTGGTGACAAGCACGTTGTCTCTGGGTTTTTGTGGTTATGATATCACCAGAACCGCCGGTGTTTCCCGGAGTCCCAGCGCACCCAACTGTGTAAGGATGTTCAAGTGAAATAAGCAGCTGAAACTGCAAAAAGCAACAACAACAACAACAAAAAACAACAACACAAGAACAAAAATAGAACAGAAACACCCTGATATTTTTCGTTCCTAATTATACCGTAAAGTCACCAGAGATGCGTCCTTTTGGTCTGCAGCTAGAATTCCAATACCCCAGGCTATCTAAATAGAGGACCTTACACTGTATTTATCCCTGGGAGGGTACCACGTGGCTCCCACATAGCAGAACAGCTGGACCACAGGAATCTCAGCTTCAGAACGCACCTGCCTTCCAGAAAGGCAATGACAAGCACTCTCAGCACAAGAGAAAAGCCTGTTCTTGTGTGGGACTGGCAGATGTCCCCTGGTCCCATCGCTGCAGTAATTCCTGCAGACAGAGCAGGTCGCTGGATGGAAGGAAGAGTTAGCTCTCTTCCTTGCATAACAGCATGAAAATCCATCACAGCAATCCTTACACTGAGCTCTGGGGGCCCAGGGGATTAGAAGAGTTAAAAGAACATATACTTTCAGATGAATCATAAGCAGCACTTCTAACACTTCTTCTTCTAATTTGCCATACTTGTTTTGCTCACAGACCTCATATTCCTGTCAGCAAGTTAGTGGTTTCTGAATCTTATGATACATACATAAGTAGAAGTTACCAAGTAACGAAAGAAATCATCAGTGAATGTAAAGGCAAAGGTAAGTGCTCCACTCTCAACCTTTTGTGTTTGCCCACAAGCCTTGGCAGCACTGTGTGATACTGGTTTTCAAGGGTCTTGGAAATGGAAGCCTGAAGTAATTGGTGGAAATCCATCCAAGCGCTTTAATCAGAATTAAGTTTTAGATAGAAGAAAAGTATGTGCAAGACAGCTGGAATCTCACCAGACATTTCAGAATGAAATAGCACTGAGCTAATTGATCCCAAAAATTGAGAAGTGCTCTATGTTGATAAAGCCATGCCTTTCCCTTCATCCTCTGATTTAATGCGCTGTCATATAATGAACAGAACCCATTCTGAACATTTCTAATGGTCAGCTCCACCTCACGTGCTGTCCCCAGGGCTGGCTCTGTCTCACACCTCAGCCTGCATTTCTCACTGTTTCAGGAAACAACATCCTGATAGTGGCACACGCGTCCTCCCTGGAGGCTTGTACCTGCCAGCTCCAAGGGCTCTCACCACAGAACTCCAAGGACTTTGTACAGATGGTCCGAAAGGTAATTAGCAGCAAGGGGTAAAGCTTGCTGACTTTAGAAAGAGAGATTTGCAACCTGCTTAGCCAGGCAGAGGACGCTTTGTTCCTCTCGCCTGATCATTCAGCCCGTTGCTGAGTTTCATCCGCTTCAGAAGTCAGGAGGGTAAAGCAGATTGGTTAAAGAGGCTTTATCTGATGTGACACTTCTGTAACAGAGCAGGGGGATCAGATGCTCACCTACAGCTGGGCATGCAGTGCTGCTGCTCTAAGCATGCACAGCTCAGTCCCTGCTTACTGCTTTCATTTCCTTCTCTCTTCATGCAGATTCCATACTTGGGGTTTTGTTCGTGCGAAGAACTAGGAGACACAGGTGTCTGGCAGCTTACAGATCCTCCCATCCTCCCTCTCACACATGGACCAACTGGAGGCTTTAACTGGAGAGAAACCTTACTACAAGAATAGGCAAAGCTACACGAGCAAGGAAAACCCACGGCCTTTCCAAGCGTTGGAGAATGTCTCTTCTTTCTTGTGTTTATTGACAGTGGAAAAATAGTCATAATGTTACGTGGATTACACAAACAGCTGTTCTAGCATATCTTACACGGCCAGAGTCATGCCAAAATTCTCATGTACAACTAGGCAAACACAAAAGGGAGTGATCGGGGGGGATAAGTATTAAAATATAGGTTGAAATTCTTGCACTGCAGGGAGGCTGTTTAGTCAGTAGCTCAGGTAGACTTCCCCGCCGTGAACGGAGCTCTGATCACACCAGTAGCTTCCACTGCCTCCCACTCCATGCCAGTAACAGCTAGCACTGTGTGAAAGTCCAGCATTCAGGAGGAGCTTCTTCATTGCTATTTTCTGCAGAGCAGTAGCAGGCTTGCTCAGGACCACGTGCTCACTCCTCACTCACAGCCCCCAGGTTCTTGGCACCTTTCAGAGGGCACTCCACCACCAGCAGGAAAGGTCAGCACTGCCTCACAGGCAGCACCAGATGCTCCTCTCCTGTGGTCCAGCCCTCTGCTGGGCACGCTGCTGATGCAAAGGCTGTAGGATGCTGATCTGCATCAGGAGAAAACGCTAAGTTTCACAGCAGTTACTGATGAAGACTGCACATCAGAAGAGAGCATTACGGTGAACAAAGACCGGGCACTGCTTCTTTTAAGTGGAGATGGAGTAACTCTTTTCCAACCGAATATGGAAGATCTATAAAGTGCTTTTGTTCCCCTCTTCATTTAGAGGATTGAAATCCACCCTCGTGCACAGACCTAGCATGAAACATTCGTGTCTTTGTGTCACTTATAGCCCCCTCAGAAGACCCTGAAAAAGGGGTTCTGCCTTTACTGAGCTTTTTGTGCTGGTCATTACGCAGCAGTGGCTTTCTGTCAGCCCTGGTGAGGTTCTGCACTAAGCAGCTTTCTGCAGAGAGTAACAAAGTCAAAACAACGCTGAAATTCAGCCTTTGCTGCATGCTCTCCTTCCGAGTACCATCTGTCATTAAGAAAAAGCAGAGCTGAAAAATCAGGGCACTGAAATTCAGGAGCAGTGTGCTTTGTTCTACATTTCAGTAAAGGAAGGGTTAGCTTTCAGGAGAAGGGCTTCCATCTGGACCTACAGCTTTTGAAATCCCAGGAAGTGTTGGGGCAAACAGAGCTGCAGTCCTCATAGTGCAACAGCCTGGTCCTGCAAGATGCCAACACCAGATACTTCAGAAATGAATGCTACAATACCCCATAGATGGGATTTTATAATACTAATTGATTTAAAGAAACCTGCTCTGAAGCTAATCAGCTAAGTCTCCAGAAAGCTCCTGCAGATGTTTGTTTAGCTTACTTTGAGAAGGTACATAAAAACATGCTTAAATGGCACAAAAGAAGACTTGGGCATACTCCTTTCTTGGTGTAAAGAAAAGCAGCACCAGGTCTAAATTACCCAAAAAGGTGATAGCTACAATGCAGTCAAAGAAAGAAAGATTTGCTTACTTGCCCCAAAGATTGCAGCTTGCCAGATGCTCCAACAGAGGGAGCCATCCCTTAAATGAGGCTTAGGGACAGGTGGAACCAGGTTCCACCTCTTCTGGTCCTACAGGTGAACTGCTTTCATCTGTGCTCCCAGGTCTGGCTACATTTGGACCACCATTCAGAGTATGCCTATAAACTATAATCAGATGTACCAGAAAAGAGGCTCTGGCATCCTAGGGTACTCCTCTTCTACCCGGGTTTCCCTCTTTAGAAAGCACTAATATCCTTATTTAAAACATTTGCACAGAAGTTTATAGAGGCCAACTTTAACAAAGGCTTATTGTTCATGGCCAGATCAGAGCTTGATTTGGGGCAAGTTTCTTTGAGGCAGGACTGGTCCTCCCTTGCACTGGATAAGATGTAGCTGCACTTCCAGCAGTCAGAACAAATAAGGAGCAGTAAACTGCAACAACACCTTGTTTCTGAAGCAGGTAAAACACTCAGCAGCTGTGATGTAATGGATCTTAAGGGGCTGAACTCAGCTTTGTCCCCGCTTTAACAAGCTGATCCTCAGCTTGCCAGGGCAAATACAGCAGATGCTGTACAGACGTAGACTCAGCAGAGAGCTCATCCTGTGCAATATGTACATTGTCACAATGCATATCGGTTGTCTATTATTTATACATTGATGACTGTAACACACGGTTGGCCATTCAGAAGTGCATTACGATACCAGGGATGTATACTGAAAAGTCAGGGAAATAACTTACGAGATGACAGAAAGAAACTGCTTCTCTGCAGTTATACTGCTGTCGCTTTCGTTTTTGACTATAATTTAAACTCTTCTTGGCTGTGTACAGACGTTTGGAAGAGCATTTCTGGCTTGTTTTCCTCCAGGCTTACTCACTGCAAATTTGCAAAGAGTTTATTTAAAACTGAAGAGGCGACAATCACGCGACAACTAATTTGGTTACTGATGCGCGTGTGATTCTCCGGCTGGCGTTTGGTTTCATGCTGTGGGTCAGCAAGGCGTGATGCAAAGCAGTGGAGGCTGCTTAAGTCCTACTGCAGTTAAGCAACGTTACAGAGTTTATTCAGACAGGAACGTGAAACAGAGAGGGAACAAAACCTGAATGCACAGTTTGAATATTGTACTGGCTGATCTTTGCATATAGTAATGCAAAACAAAAGTGTTCTGTTCAAGAAAGTAAAATACATTAAAATACACTCTTCTTAAAAAAAAAAAAAAAAACTATATTTTTGGATGCTTGGGAAAGTATTTTGACAATTGTAGTCTTACCTTGCATTAGGTTTTTCAGGTGTCAAGAATGTCAGGAAGAAAATCTTACTTTCTTCCAGCATTTTGATTTCTTGTAGGGGTTTTGTGTTAAATAATGTCATGTTGATGAGGCTTATTGGGAGAAAAAGGAAAAAAAAAACCAGATGTTCTTCTTCCATTTTTAACTAAGATGTTAAGAGTACAGAACAGTTGCTGCTTCACTTTCACTCCACTGCTGCTCATTAATGTATATTTAATGTCGCTTCAGTGTTCTATCACAGAAGAACGTAAGGTTTGATCTTCCAAAAGCGGGTGCAAGCCTTCTCCTTGCAGTCACTGGGAGCTGCATCAGATCCCAGGAGTTTAATTAGGATAAAGAAGGCATGCAGCAGTTTCTAGATTTCTCCCACTCTTCCCAATTAAGGAATGAAACTGGCAACCTGCCAGGAATATTGTTCTTCCAGTCTCTCCATAAAGCACAGCCCAAGGGTTGGGCTAGAAAAATACAAGAAACGAAGCGCAGAATCAAGCTCTAGCATGACAGTTGCCGATGGGATGGCACTAGGAGGGGAAAAACTGGTATGTTTCACCAAGGATTTGACCAAGGCTTTGCACAGGGCCTGTATCCCTGGACTAGATATCTCCCTGTGCTGAGGAGGCTGGCAGTGCACTGCAGTGTGCCCCTACCTGCTGCCTGGAGCTCCGCTTTCTTTGTTTAATGCAGGTGCCAGGTCTAAAGTTCCATGAACTTTCCCTGCATTTAGTGCAGTGGTAGCTGCAGCCAAAAGCTTAAATCCCGTGCACACAGGACAGGTTCTCAGCGAGCGTGAATTGATGCCGTGTACTCCCATCAACAGAGCTTTGCCTGCTCATGCAAACTGAGGATGCAGGCGATACCTTCAGACAGAAGTATCCTTCCCTTTTTGCTCACTCAGCTTCGGAAAGACCAGCTGATGGCAGGAGCCTCCTCCTCCCCTCTGTTGGTGGCTCCTGGTATCAGCCTTATTAGGCAAGTGATAATTAACATCACCAGATAAGCAGTTGTTTATAGAGATTTCTGTGGGAATTATTCTTCCCAAAGGCAACACGGGTGGTAATTCTGCAAAACAGAGAGGTGAGAAGAACTGCTAGAAGGCTGCTGCCCAGCCCTTAAACATAGGGGAAATTATCTGAACTTAAAATACAGATGTGAATTGAATTGATGGTGGTAGCAAACACGCTTAAGACGGTGAATGAATGAAAAAAAGAACACGACAGGCCCTGTGATCAGCTGTGTACGGCTCCGAATTGCTGCTCAGCTCTCACCACTTCCCCAAACACACATTGCTTGGGGAATAACGGTGAACCACCCACACGACATAACAAAACACACGGCCATCTCCTTTCTGTTCCTTCCCATCAAAATGTATCTTCTGAAGTTTCTCTGTGGACAGTTCTTAAAACTTGATGTTATCAGCGGATACATTTCTTCCCCCCCCCCCATTTTAAACCTATTGTATCATTCTGTTTATTATGTTTTCTAGTGTGAGCAGATTGTATTTATTTGAGAAAAATGTTTGCTGTTTAAAAAAAACCAATAATTGTATTGCCAAAAATAGCTGTAATTACCTGTGACATCTGTATTTTTTTATTTTGGGGAGGGGTGGGGAGGGCTGGTTGGTTGTTTTTAATCTCAAGTGCTAACAACTGTTAAAACAACCAGTGCGTTTTAATTTGCTTATTACATTAAATGGATTTCTCTGAAGTCAGACAAAAGCGGCTCATAGATGATTTAATAAAGATGTCGTGCTCCCACACCTTGCCCTTCCTACTTAAACGTTGCTCTGCTGAAACACGGAGGAGAAAGGGGAACTTGAGCTCTTTTCCTCCCTTCACTGCAGATGAAGTTTGTTTATCTGACAGCAGATGGCACAAAACCCTCTCAAGTCTTTTCCTGCTGCACAGAGTCTGGGTTTCCCTCTGGGTAGGAGGCAGATGGCTCAGTGTCATCTCTATTGCTCCACGGCTTTTTCCCCTCAAAGTTTCTTCACTGTCACGTTTGGATGCACGGCACTGGAAACACAACTTTTAAACAAAAGCAATGTCTACCTTTATAATATGCTTTTTGTCCCTTAATCTGGACCTCTTAATCCAGCAGCGTCAGTGACTCCTCATTCAAATCAACTAACTGCACTGAGTTCTATGGCATACAGCTCTGTTTTCTCATGAAACTGATCATATCAAGACTGAAGCCACAGCTTTTATCAAGCAACACCTCCACACACCTGAAAATTTAATGGAAATAGGTTCCAATAAATTAAAAATGAAATGCATAATGTATTTCTAATTAACCATTTTGTCCAGCTCACTCAAACCCACGTCCTGCAGACACATACTGATTTTATACCACATTTCATATCTTATTAAAGCCAGCTCACTTTGACAGCGTTCACCATTTGCAAAGCGTTGGGCAGCTGCAGAAAGGTGCCAGAGGAAGATGTGCTGAAGCCTTGCCGGAAGGCAGCACACACGAGTGCTTCACAGAAAGGGGCTCTGCCTACAGCAGGCTTAGGTGAGTCTCGTGCTCTTACTGCACATCACACACTCAGGAGACAACACAGAGCTCTGCTATGCCCCAGCTTGCCCAAGAAGGAATAAGGGGTCATGGGAAACCCACTGCTCCTCTGGGTGCCCTCGATGCATTCAGCCCTGCCCCACGCCTCTGCTCAGCAGTGATCCGTGTGTCCTGCTGGCATCTCACTGATGCTCTTTGCTCCCCACGGAGCCACAAACCACGCAGCAAATTACCTTGCTTGTTTGCCAGCATTCCTGCAAGAAGAGCAAGACTATTTTTCCAGAGATTTAAACTGAGTTTTCAAGAAACCCTGCAATGATTGCACTACAGCAGCACCCACCAAAAACATTCTGCCTTGCCCATCCAGTAGAGTTAAACCCTGCACAGGTCCCTACGGGATCACTGCAACAGCTTAACCCAGGCCAGTGTTTCTTTCAATCTTCACCCCAAACTACAGCTCCTCCCCCCTCCCCTGCATGGGTGCTGGACGAGATGGAGCTGGAGAGGTGCAGGGTGAGGTGTCCCCACTCCTGTCACCCACCAGTTTCACTGAGGGACCCATGAGGTCACTGGTTTCTCAGCAGTCATCAGCACATAGGAAACATGAAAATGGAACGGCAGAAAAAAGGATAGGGGGCAGAGATCCCGGCAGAGATGAAGTCATGGTAAATCTGCTCCCGCTGTGCTGAAAAGGGACCCGACAGGGAGAGGAAGTCTGCAGATAGCCCACACCACCACCACAACATGACTTTCACCGCGGTGCTGCTGCATGTCGCAGCTCTGCTCCTGCTGCAAGGTAAGCAATGCACTTTTACCTTTCTTTCTTTTTAAGGAACTCAGCCTGGAGAACTCCAGCTCCAGAGCCATACATAGAGCATTACAGACAACACAGCTTTGCTGCTGTTGTTTTCATACTGACAGCGTTGTGTTGTCACCCAGCTTCCATAGCTGTGGAGCAGGCAGGGTGCTGAATTCCAGCTGACTCCTAAACCCAGGATCAGTGAGACCAACTCACCTCCCAGCAGCTGGCAGCATGCTCAAGATGGGAAACTGAGCCTCCCTTAAACATGAGCAGCAGATTACGGTTCACTTTCCATGGCTTGGATATTTGTATATACACTTGCTCACAAATTGTTATAAAAAGAGGCTAATATAATAGGTCAGAGTAATTTAGAAAGCACTCACAAAGTACTCTGAAAAAGCACTTTAAATGCTCAGCCTCCTCACTCCGACTAGAGGATGCATCTTATCCCTACCTTGCTCATCTCTTTCATACACGGGAGAGTGCGTGAGGTTCGCATTTGACCATGTCAAATATGGAAAGATTTCAGTGAGAAAAGAGGCAAAACAGCTTTCTACAGCTCAGGATTCTCGGAATGACAACTCTGGTGCTGGCCTAATAGTCTCTCCCTTCTTAAATGCTAAAGCAGAAACTGTAGCAGTGCTATTGCTGATACTATGGTAATAATCTCACACCTATAGGTATTATTACAGAGACCACATCCAGTCTGTCTAAACAGCAACAAAGCATTTTTTAAACACAGCACACTCAGGATATTTTATTATCATTGCCTGCGTTTAACAGAACTTGGGCCTTAAGAATCCGTCAGTCACACTCCAGCTGAAATAGTTCTTGCAGTGCCCCTTCAGTTTGCTAGAAATCAGCAGCTCCCTCTTTCTGGGTGTTCAGCCCCTCTTCCCCAGTACTGCCAAAGCCCGCTGCGTGGCAGGTTTGCACCCACTGAGCCCTGCTAGCTGCTCTCAGCCGTCTGTCACAGCACCTCAAGAAGCAGCTCAGACTCCCATTCGTACATGGGCAGCCACAGGTCAAAAATAACTGGTTAAACAGGATGTCTCTACAGGCTACAGTGTTAAAGATAACTCTGAAATGATAGAGCCGGTGTTCATCACTGCAACAGTGCATGTGTTTTCTGGTGGCTAAAATAATCACAGAGGCACGTACCATTGTGCTCTGTGCATTTCTAGCAAGGAGCTGCTGGCCTGTCTTGCTAGGGTGGATGGATGTATTGCCACACCTGATGGCAGACATTTTTCCAGGTACTCAAGGCACCTGGGATCCACATAGCATAAAAACCTGGCTTTTGGATCTGGCACAGGAGCATCCCTTGCCCTGCAGTGATTGCACTGCAGAGAGCATTGCGGCTTGAAGACCACAGCCATCCAAAAAGCTGCCCCATAAGGGGAGAAATTTGACATGTGAGTCATGGTCTGCATGAAGCCATAGTCTCAAATGGAAATTACATACAAGCTCCATTCTGGGGGTTGCTCTTTTCTGCTTCAAGAAAGAGCAAGCAACATCCCCCATTTTTTTCTTGTTCTCTAACCTCAAAAGGTGCAACTTGAAAGACCCCACACTGCTGTTAGTGACAGGAAAGAGCCACTACGCAGCCACTGTGCAAAATATAGAAAAGCACTGTGGAAAACCACACACAAGGCCCTCTCTGCTCCTTTACCAGCACACTGTTCGTGACACGTCTTCACAAACGGGACCCCTGCGAGGCCATCTCCCTTTTGCAGACTCCCACAGGTTACATGCACCCTGTGAAACAAGCTGAGAAACTGATTTCAGCATCAAAGATCGGGCCCAATAAGAGTGCCCTAAAATGGCTTCGTAGCTGTTACATGTTAAAATGTTTTTAAGAAAATGAAAAGCTTTCCTGAAGCCCGGGAGGATCCATTTCCCCAGACCACAGTGCTCATGTGTGCAGTAGGAACTCACAGCAGACAGCAACCTGAAAAGTAAAACCAAAACAGGAATGAAAAATAAAACCATCTCACTGCCTATTTACTTAACTCTGACCAGGGCACTGATCTTACTCATTTCTCCAGGGCATGCTGTCTCTGGAGAAAGCAATTCATTCCGGGTCATCAAATATTTTCCAAGTGTATTATGTATCTCTGAATAACCTGAGAAAAACACATTCCGGAGCTCCTCTCTAACATGAACTGGGAGGAGTGAGTGAAATTTCATTTCAGTAACCCGTGCCAGACCAGGTTTGTTCGTCCTGCCTTCAAAGCCCATTCAAAGAAGCTGCAGCATTACCTTTCCTGTATTAAAAAAGCCTCATTCTCAGAGCTGTCAATCATTCACAGCTCCCATTCAGTTGCACACACTTGCAAATTGGGCTCAACAGCTCCAGAAAAGAACAAGGAATACAAAAATGATTTATATGGGGAGAACGCGTGCATTCAGGGGTGTGCTGTCAGTTCTTCATTGACTCATGTGGATTAGCATATAGTGACTACATCTGGCTGTCCTGGCAGATGGAGGGAACAAACGGCTGGTACAGGTCCTACCCAGTGATTGTGGTGACCTATCTAATGATTGTGAATTAATTCTATCAGTATAATCGTACAGACAAGTTTCCTCACCTTTACACCCTTGAGAAAAGGAAAGCTGATTTATTGCTTCATGTAAAACACCGACACCTTACTTCACGCTGTAAGAGCTGGTTTTTTCCCCCTTCTTTGCAGCAGGGGATTTTCCAGGAGCTGGCAGTGAAACCATAACTCTACACGAAGGAGAGGACCTGAACCTCCGCTGCACCCTCAGCGGTGACAACAGAGCCACCAGGCAGTGGCTAAACCCCCGTGGGTTTACCATTTTCCTTGACAATCACTGGGGTAAGTGTGAAACCGCAGTGCAGAAGTTTCCACGCAGAGCAGAGGGGTCAGCCAGCAGTGGGCTTTCCAGCCCCCGCGCAGAGCCACTCTGACTCAACCAGACACTGCTGGGGGTGGTTTGACATCCAGTCCCTTTCTGGCAGAAGCCAATGAAATGGAAACCCCCACAGGAGTGGTCTGGCAGCAGAGCTTTTAGCGATGAACTGTGTTCACCACCAGCACCAACAGATTAGCACAAAACCCACTACTGCCTCAGACAGGCAGGAGCAGGCCTTCCTGAAAGCTCTGGGTGCTCTTCTTCTCATCATCAGTGTTCCATTTAGTGCATCAAGGGGAAATGTTTAGAAAATAAGCAACGGTTTCTAACACACGTTGACAGAGCCAAAGATACTATTACTGGCTTCCCTTTTATTCCCTATATCTCACCTCTCTCTGCTTGAAGTTTCGCTGAGCTGACACAGCAATTTAACATGGTCAGGGAAGGAACATATCTATGAACATCTATAGCATCAGAATGTAGCTCAAGCAGACAAAACAGTATCTGTCCTAAACCTGATGATGCAGCCCATAACGTCAATATCCTTGATCATCTCCCAGCAAGACGCACGATACAAACAGCCACAAAGATAGGAGTTTGCAATGAATTTGATAAGTCCTCTTACAGTAGCAAAGCAAACTGTCCTCCTTTAGAGAGGAACCAAGTTATGCACGGACATTTACAGTTATTATTCAGAATCACCACTGTGAACTTTTGTCCCACTGGTTCCCCAAAACACACTTTGTGAAGCAGTTTCTTCCGCTCTCATTGTCTACAATTCTTGTATTTTATATTTCACCACTACCACGAATTACAGCACAGCTGTGATATTCTCCCAGCTCTATATTTTCAGAAGACCTCATCTAAAACATTAAACATAAAGATAGTTTTTGAGATCTTTTTACCTCTAATGACTGATTCCCATCCCCAGTTTCAGTACTCCATGTGACTTGCTGGCTTGTCCCCAAGACTCCCACAGGAGGAACAAAGCAAAGACTAGAAAACCTAGACAGAAAAATGGGACTGCACAGCACAGCGCAGTCATCTCAGAGACAGTCTCATCTAGCTAATTAGATAAGGATAGGACAAGAGAAAAAGCCAATTAATAAACTGTTAATGAAGAAGTATAGGCTGACCGTGATGTTCATTTACACACCACAATATACACCCAAAGAGGGGAAGTGATTTTTTCAAGGCCAGAGTAAGGCTTGAAAAATAGGGAATGAGGAAGAGAAAGTTCATGCATCTTCACTCTATGTTCTTTATTCATGAGTCATATTGCTGTTCTGACTATATATTGTGTCCTCACATCCCAGTGTTTGCTTATATTTATCTGTCTAAAGATTTCAAGAACCCCAATTACCATAAGCCCTGACAACACAGGAGTAAGACTGGCTGTGCAGCTGGCTAGGAGGCAGCTCTAAAGGATGGAGAGCGGTTCACCTTTCACTTGCCAAAATGAACACCACGACAGGTTTTAAAAGTGAAAAATACATATATATGCTGTTTTCCCTATTGGCAGGGCATGTACCCTTCACCTTCATCAGTTTATTGCTGTCTCTGTGCTAGTGCAGCACCAGCTAGAAATGCTTCATGCTAGAACTGCTCAGTTATGTCAAATGCTGATGAACAAACAAAAAAGACACAGTAGACAAATCCAATCTCACTCACTGCTGCTTTGATTATCCTTGTATGTGCCATCACACATAACATGTTGAGTTTTATTTTCCTTACAGCCTTAAAAGATCAGAGGTACAAACTTATCCATTATTCAGAGGATGAACTGTCTATCAGACTCTCTAATGTAACGGTGCACGATGAAGGTGTATATAAATGCTTCTACTACAGCACGCAGTTCAAAAGCAAGATGACAACTGTTGAGGTATTAGGTAAGTCCTCTTCCCTGCTCTATTCTACAGGAAAGGAATAAGAAAGCCAGCTCCTCGACTCCAGGACTGCCTTTTTGCATACAACTGTACAGTACTGAGCACAACACAATCCCAGTCTCAGCTCAGCCCTCCCAAATAACGCTACATATGCAGCTGTTCATAAAACCAAGTAGAAATACTTACTGCAACTGATTCTAAACCTTCTTCCTGCAGCTGCTCCTTCTAAGCCTGTACTGCATGTATCCCAAGACACAGAAGGAAGCATTACACTGTCTTGCTACACCCAAGGAGGTAAACCACAACCCCAGGTTACCTGGTTGTTGGATAATGGAATACAGCTTCCTGGTAAGTGCTAAGGGCAATAGAACAATTTTTACGTATTAGCCTTATTTATTAGTCTTACTTATCCAAGTATTCACATTTAAAAGTACAAAAGGGGGAAAAACACCACCAGATGAGACTCCCACTTATCCTCTTCATTTTGTACAACTCAGGTCTTGGTGATACAGGTTAGGAGGAAAGTCAGCACCGAATACTAGGCTCTGTGCAGGGGAGAAGGCTCACCTGATGTGCTTGTATTCAGTGCAAGAATAACAGCACTGGCACCAAAATCCACTGAGAATCTGGAGTGAAATTCCACTGACATGAAATGAAACCAAAACTCTGGAAGCACAATTTGCAAAGCCCAAGCACAAATGACAGTTAATAAAACCATTATAACTGCTTCCATTTTGTGACTGGTACAGGCTTTCCTCAGCTGTGCTGAGCAGCTCGCACCCGCATCAGCTGCCCTTCTCTCATTAACCTGTTCAGAGGCAGGTAAGTCTAGCAGAAGCAGAAACAGAGCTCAAGAAACACACAGCTAACATCCCCCTGCAACAGCTATAGACCTGCCCACATCTAGGGGAATGCAGATGAGAGCCTCTACGTAGCTCAATTTAACTTGCGTACAATAGAAACAGCTGCTTTGAAGGCCATGTTCCAATAGCTACTACCTTATTAGCTGTATCTGTTGCACACTGGAGAGGAAATGCACCTGGCTACCAACTTGTGAGGAAAATACCCCTAGGTACAAATGTATTTTCTTTCACACATTAACAAATCCATTTGTATTTTCTATCATTAAGCAATATTTTCATAGTTTAGCATAAAAGATAACAACAGAAAAGCCTGCTGGCCTGAATAAAGCTAGAAATCAAGACTAGAGAGAGGGGGGAAAAAAAAGAAAGAAAAGCTGTGGAAATCTACTACTTAGAACAGCCCAACACACCACGCAGACACCAGATACCCTCCACAATATACAAGGCCAACTAAGCATCTTTCCATTTAGTTCAATAAAAACCTGCACTTACCTTCATGTCCCACTTGCATCCTGAGACTTGTAGCACAAACACCAGCAAGATATTAGGACCTATCATACCAGTGAGAACTACCCGGCCTTCAGCCTCGTGTCCTGCAAGCAGCTGGGAAATTAAGCACCGAAGGGGTTATACTGTGTTTGTTTGATTGGTTTAACTTAGAGGTGGTTTCAGATGAAGGGATATTTGCATGAAGAAGTGCCGATTCACCATCCAGCTTGTTTGTGGCAGATGCAAATTCATGTTTGAATGGAAACTGTCCTATTTCGGTGTCTCTCAAGCTTTCTGCATGTGCTTTTCCCTTTTTGCAGGTGACTATCTTTGAGCAAAACTCTCTTCTCCCCACACCCGCCTTCACCCCATGCTTAGCTTGAATCACACATTGCAAATATTTATACTAATCAGAAAATAGCTAATAAATTTTAATTACTGGCAGCGCCTCAGTTCCACCAGGGCACAGCAGGGGCAAACCAGCTGTAATTACTGAGCTGTTGCTGACAATTAAAGACGATTTCCTTTCTAGCAAAAACACTCTGAAATCCTTAGTTCTCATGTGACCCCATAGGGGACAGAAAAGAGGGCTGAGAAATGCCAGTCAATGTGATACAACAAATTAACCATAAAGGCTAATTTGGAAAGAAGGAATTTATTTCATTTAAGAAATAAAGAAGTTACCACGGTAACAGAAAAAGAGAAAGCTTTGGCTTTTTTTCCAGAGAACCTCCACCATAGAAGCAGACAGTCAACATAACTGTGTCACTATGGGCATTTAAGGTAAACATCTGGAAAAAAAAAGTCCACCAGAGCAATTCAAACACGTCTCTTTGTGTCACATGAAATACATCTTTATCGTCCCATACGATATAAATGAGTAGAAGTCAACACACCTGGAGGACTGAGAACTACATCAGACATGTCACATAGCTCTCTTTAATTCATTATGCCATGGTGATTTATCTTTGTGTTTCACCTCTCCCAGCAGAGGGAGGGTCTTTATTAGACCTCAGCCATGCTGCAGATCAGCAGGTCCTTATCCATCAGGGCCACAGCCACAACTAGGTGATTTATTGTGCTCAGTAAGGGCAAGAAGTACCACTGGGTGTTGGGACATCCCACTGCAGTCCTACAGGCTGCGTGAGCCCTGCAGCAGGGGAATTTCCCCACGTGAGTCACAGAATGAGCAGAGGCTTTGGGTTGGGTGCAGGATGGGCAGAGGCCTGCACTTAGCTACCAAGGAGGAAAACATGACCTTGCTGTCTTTGGGTTCCCATGCAATCCATTTACACAGTGAACCACTTGTGCAAAGTAATCATGCACTGTTTTAACAGAGTGAAGTAATGCAGATTGTGCCTGGAAGGTTCTTCATTAAATTGCTCTTGACTAAAAAGCACTTCAATGTTTTCTTCCCGCTGTTGTTTAGGTGACACAAGGCACAAGTTAGAAGCTGACAGGAAGAAATGGACCACAACCAGCACTCTCACAGTCCTGGCGTATGGGCCCAACTCAACAGCCAGCTGCCTCGTTCACCACAAAGCACTGGGAGGAGGGAAGCTGACAGCACCTTTCCAGTTTGAGGATGTTGCCAAGACAGGTGCTACAGCACTCTTTGAACAGTGGTTATTGCATTTTAGCACTCAGGTAGAGATAGTCATGCAGAGGCGCACGTAAAACTGAAACACATGGTCTACCTCCTCATGTGTGGAATTTATAAGAGAGGGCCAACTGGGGCAAAAGAGGAACTCCAAACTAGGATTTTATGTGGGTTTTAATATCCACTGTTGTTTTTCAGTGACAAACACAACTCCTGCGTCAACTACACTAGAGGTGGATACGTATATCTCTGAGTATGTGCAGCCCACAGGTAGGCACCAACTGCTTGGCCTTTTTGTAACTAATACACAGATCAAATAACCATAAGATCTATCACAAAGAAATACTGTACAGTGTCTCTATGTAGAGGTTGGGCTGCAAAAGAACAGTTGCTGTCAGCACTGAGGAATATTTTGCACAGCGTTCAGAACTTTGTTTTTTTTTCCCCAGTGACCACAGCAGAGTCAGATCTGAACAGCAATACAGACTTCTCTCCAAGCTACCCACAACGTAACGGTATGAGTTTTACTTTCATTTTTTACTCATTTTATGGTGTTAAATATATTCAGAAGGCAGGGGAACCAAAGGTGGAAAGGAAAGATTATTAATCTAACCACAGTTCAAGATAGGGGACTCAAGCAGCCCAGAAAAACAAAGAATACCACAGCAGGTTTCATTTCCATGGACTGGGGTCAGTGGCAAAGTGTGACTTCTGATTTTTATCATGTGTTTGAGGGGTTTTCCTTCAGGATCTGAAAAACCAACTATCCCTTCTGCAGTACCAGAGAATCTGTTTAGCATTATTTAGCAGCATAGCATCAATGACAGCCCAGTAAAACCCCCAACCAGCTGTCACATCAACTTGTAAGTTTAGACTTAGTTACATGCATTTACCAAACCAAGGCAGAAACACTACAGAGAACAGCACTATAAGCCATCTTACACACAAACGTATGACTTAGAAAAGCAGCATTTCTGGCTTGTGAGGGAAGCCCTCCATTTCACAGCCATAAAAGCAGGCAAGCTCTCTCCCATCAGATGCAGCACAATTACATTAACGTTGGCAGCAGCCAGACTGGCTGCTCTCCTGGAGTGTCAGAAAGGCACGGTGTGAGCTTAGGCTGGGATTTCTCCACATGGTTGCACTAGGTGGCACTGTGCAACAAAGATTATCAGTGCATACAGACCGCTGAAAATTGAAGCTGTTCTACGGAACTGTTTCCTATAGGAGAATGAAGAGCTGCACCACACAAATGGCTAGACCCAAACCCACCAAAGCAGCACCCGCATCTGCTTAGTGTTACAGAGCAAGTAGTGAGAAGTCAACTGTTTTAGAAAGAACTCTTTGTTTGTATTTGTTTAAAAGTGCTACATCAGTGGTTACAAACTTCACAGCATGGCTGCATCCTGTTGATAAACAATTCTATGAACAGTAAGAGGGAGCATGAATCTTTCAGCACAGTGTGCTTATGTACCTGGTAAGGAAGGAAATGAATGTAAAGTTTTGGCAGATCCAGCACATGCTACCATTTCAGTTCTACAAATCAAAGTTAATTATACCAAAACATATTGCCTACATGTGTAAGGAAGTCAGAACCCACCTCTCTTGTTTCTGCAGGGCCCGGGGCAACATCAGCTGCAGCAGGAGAGCTGTCTGGTACCTCTGCTCACCACATCCCTAACGGTACGTTACATGCTGTGTTGATGTCCCCAGGACAGCCATTCTCTCACGCTGGGTGATTACACTTCTGAAAGTTATAAAGACAGCAAAAGTTAATCTCAGATAGGAATACAAGAAAGTATCTGCTTTAAGGAAAAAAATAGCTGCCTATTCTTGTATTTGCAAGCAGGCAAAGCAAAGCAAGGGAGAGGAAAAGTTCAAAAAAATAATGAAGTCAAAGCTCACGCTCCTTTTAATTTGTCTGTGAATGCGAATTATTGAGTAAGATACTCTGAGGATTTTCCGTTCATAAAGCTTATGTAATATTCATATTAAAAAGAAATACTGTGTTAAGGAAGTGAGCGTAGAGTTTTTCAGTTATGAGCTCCAGAGGTCTCTTTTTGCTACATTACCATTGCTCTGGACTTCAAACCTGGTGGAAAAATACAGAATTTTCAAGCACCCCTTAGCCCTTCTTAGAAATACCATTCTTTTCATCTCTCCAGGCACTGAAACAGCACTCAATGACACAGACAGGGCACTCAACGGCACAGTCACAGAGCAACTTTTCAGGACAGAAGCCTCCTTCCCAAATGAAAACGTAACTCTGATTTCCATCGTCACCTTTGGTAAGAACTCCTAAATACTCTTCAGCTTCCAAACATGCAGTAAGCTTTCTAACACCCAGCTGATTCTCCCTGGCCAGGCACACACCTCCAAAACTAGTATTGGTACACTAGGGTAGTGCTGACTTGCAGTCCTGGGGAGAGACCACAGAATTGCAACCATTTTTACCATCTAGAAAAAAGCTGAATGTTACCATTTGTTGTGCTAGGGCTAAGTCTGCTGACTTCAATTGGTTTTTCATACAACTAGAAAAACAACTGAGCTTGTGTCTTAAAATTGAGCCCAGCAAGGTGTATTCTGCTCACCCACCATGCTGATCCAGACTGATCCAGGATACATCCTTCTTGTTTTAATTACTAGAAACTCACTGGAAGCTCTTTTACAACACAAACATACACCTGCCTCTTTTACAGAGCAAGACATGAAATCTGAAGGCATGAGTAAGAAGGAGAAGGATTTCCTGCTGCCACTCTTGGTGGCAGTTCTCATTGTTATGCTGCTCATCATCGTAGTGCTTTTTACCAAGAAGCTGATAAAAGCTCATGGAGTTTGGAAGAGAGGTGAGTGACGGCACTGCTTGAGTAACTGCTTTATTTCAGAGGGGCTGAACAGCTGAGGCGTTCCTTAAGAGGAGATAAGACACAGCTCCCACAGTCCTCTGCTTAAAGGTCTGTCTACAGACAGTAGCTGTGACTTGCTGCAAACAGCTGCTGAGGACTCCCCTGTAACCAATGGCCTCAGATCAAGCTTCACCCTACACAAATCAACTATATTGTTTTCTTAAGCATATCCCTTGTGAGTGACCAGAATTACTGCACTCTCATTTTGTGCCCTCAAAAGACTAAGATTTTTATATTCAAGGAAGAAAGTGAGGAAGAGTCATGGGAAAATCTTAATTATATTTGATTTTTGCACAGAAAATGATACTTCAGACCAGACTTTGGAGAGTTATAAATCCAAATCTAACGAAGAAAGCCCAGGCAATGAGAAGAATGGACAAGGTAAAAAGTTCCAACCAACAAAATTTGATCTCTGCCAGATAAAAGTGTTGCTACTGACCACTGCAGAAGCAGACTGCTGTCCACCTTACTGCACAGAGACGCTTCCACACTGCACACTGTAAACTGGAATATTGCAAAATTAAGCCGTTCCTATCCTGAGGTCTACCACAGAGACTGCAGCTTCAGCAAGGGTGACACAGAGCTGTACAAAATTAAAATTACTGGGTTTTTTATTGAATAGTTTCAATAGATAATAATTGAATAGATTCAATAGATTGAATAGATAACCCCAATGGTTTTATCTGACTTTAATTTGATGGAATGCTATTCAAAACATCATCGGTGGTACTTACGGTGAATTCAACTATTGTTAAACAGTCCTGAATATCCTGGGTGTTTCATCATTCTATAACACTATCATTAATATATATTTCATGTAGGTGCTTCCCCCATCATAAAATCAGTAATAAATATGTATTTATCTTTCAGTTGTCAATCAGAAGTCCAACGTGCAGTATGTAACAGAAGGATATGTGGAAGCAACACAGAAGAATCCAAGCGAGAAAAACACTACAATACCTGAGGAACAGTTTGCATGCGGAAAAGAAACAGATGTATAGTGAAGGGGATCTCCTGGCAAGCCTATAAAATGTACAGAAACACCACTGTTTTCTGGAATTTACGTTTCAGCATTCACAAATCAGCATGATTTCAGGGAGCAGACATACAAACAGTCGCCTGAAATCCCAAAGACAATTTGGATTGTTTTCCTCTGAAGATTGGTAGATAGGGACAGTGCTCCTACATTGCTGTTCATACCTATGAAGACCAACTTAGCTGCAGTCCTCAAAGAACTTAATTCACAGTTGGACTACGTGATTTTAATGACCTTTTCCAACCTTTATGATTCCGTGATAATCAATCACTGCCAGAAATACAGGTCCTCAATCCACCCTAAGTGCTATTAAGGTCCTGGCAAGGGTATATGCAGTTAGTCCCAAGGACTGCAGGATGTGCAGATACTCACACACCACTTCCGCCACTTCCCCTGCAAGCACAGGACTGACCAGGAAACTTTGGAAGATGGAAAACAATCGGGACTTCTAACATTTCATTCTGACAACCAAACCTGGGCACCCAGCTGTATTTAGCCAAACATCCCGTTTAAAAACAGCATGGCTGTCCCCTGCGGAAATACTGAGTTGACAAAGGAGGAGAAGAGGAACCACATGGTGGGACTCTGCAAACCAAGGGTGAATGCACTTGCCTGTGGTGGGGAAGCTGTGAGAAGCAGCAGGACATTCCCTCTGCACAGCAACAGTGATGTCAGCAGGGAGCTCTTCTTCTGACCTCGTGCTGTGGTTCTGGAAGGCACAACCAGGTTCTTGAAATAAAGGGAATGTTCCACAGGAGAAAGCTGTACTTATTCTTCTCGTAAGGGATGATTATTTTCCTCACCAGACTTTATTCTGAAAACTGGTCTTGGATACTGAATTAAGTTAATGCCCTTGAAGTGACTGCTGGAAATATTTCATTTTTATGTGGAAAAAATGAAAACATTGCTTCCTTTCGGGAGGTTGTGGATGTTCCATCCCTGCAGGCATTCAAGGCCAGGCTGGATGCGGCTCTGTGCAGCCTGGTCTGGTGGTCTGCAACCCTGCACATGGCAGCTCACAGGGCAGAGCCGGGCTCAGGTTGTGTGGCAGCTCGGCCCAAGAGCTAGCACCAACGTAAAGCGTTCGCTTTGCACGTATGAAATGTACCGAGAAAACTGCCTTTGCAGATGCAATCTGTGCCGCCTGGGGAAGCACAGCGGCCCTCAGCGCCACGCGGGTCCCGCGCGCGTTGCACGCCCCGGCGCTGCGATCGAATCCCGCGCTGCAATATCGCGCTTCGATAACGCCCACGGTACCGTTTCTCCTCAGCAGGCAGCAGCCATAGTTCTAATAAACCAGCCTGAAATTACCACAGCCTACCTGTCGGCTTTTCAAGTGTTTTTATTTCACCACATGGAACGATCTGACTTCCCGCTCCCGCCTGACGCTCCATAACCACGTTACAGCGTGGGGCAGCGAGGCGACCGCACGTTCCCATCTCCCCCTCCCGGCGCTTGGTAGGTGCCGCGCCGCGTCCTCCGCCGTAACCATGGCGACGGCGCGGCCCAGCCCACTGCAGCTGGGGGGCGGCAGCGGGGCGAGTGCGGGCTGCTGCGGGGAGTCGGGCTGTTCCCAGCCCACCCTTTCCTCCGGTACCCGGTCCAGGGATACAGATGATTTAGGAACGGTTTAATGCAATCGAATGGAAAGAAACTAACCAGAAGCGTTCGTGTGCTTTTCACTGCGTCTGACAGCCAAGCCTGAGGAGTTGGGTAAAGGGAGCACACATTACTTCTTGTACCTCTCTGCAGCTGTCAGATGGCTCTTGTTGCTTTGTTTTAGCTTTGTTTTCTTTTCCATAAGCTGTTTTGTGCATGATTAGCTTTGTTACCAGTAATACATCACTTTAAGGCAAATTTCCTTACAAAGTCATGCATTCCTTGATATTAACTTATTAAAGGAACATCCGTGCCATGGGTGAGGATAAACCTTTTAACTGTAGAAGATCACTGTCACAACTCCTAACTAACACAAACACCTTCACTCGGTTTATGGCCTCTTTGGTTCACTTTCCTGTTCTCCAAACGCAGGGTTGGTGCAAACCATCGGTGCCCAGCACAGCATGAACGCCTCAGATACAGGATATGTTACAGTTTCTTCTCCATACACTTTCCATGTGAGCAACCAATGCTTTCCTCAGAGGGAGCTCAAGCAGCCATGCTTTCATCCTGCAAGTTGGAAAAGGCCACCTGCAAGTGAAGGGAGCATTGGCTCCGAGCTGCATGACTGTCAGGACTCCGATTCTGAAAGCCTTGTTCTGGAAAGGCAGTATCAGTTTGAGCTCCAGCAGCGGATTCGTGCTAATGATGAGCTGGTAGGACTGAGTGCTGGGGAGCTGGAGAATGACAGCTTAGAGGAAGAAGATGGCTTGGAGAAGCCGAGTTCAGAGGAGCAAGAAGGAGCTAAGCATGACACAGTGCAGTATACACACAGAGTACCAAAGAAAGAGAGCGATGGAAGGTAAGGCATAGGCTTTCAATAGATGAGCATGGTTGTTGTAACCCTTTAAAGCCTCAGGATGCACATTACCTCTTCAAAACCAACTTAGATGCTATTAAGAGCAAAAAGTGCTATTAAGAGCACCCAAGGTCCAAGTTATATGCAAAACTATTGCTGTGTCTTACCCACATTCTTAATCATTATACCCATTTCTTGAGCTGTTTATCACATTGGCTAAAACACCAGTGCAGGAGGTTAAGATGGAGAGAAGACATCCCTGACAGACTCTATAGGCTCTGCGTACGGATGCTCATGCTACAAGCCCTTTCATTTCCATCTAAAACAGGCAAGCAGGAAGGTAGGAAGTGGCAAATGGTTTGTACGGCATTTTTGAGAGCATGGGTGAGAGGATTTCTGGAGCTGGAACTGAGGAGAAAGAAAAGAAAACACAGAGAAAACACATCCTCCCTTCATTTCCTGCAAAAAGATCCGTGCTGAGCAAACTAGGTCACTGTCTGTAAGAAAAGATAAAGGCAAAAGCTGATAGGTTGAAAAAACGCAGTTTTGTTCTTAAAACTGCATAAATCTAAAATTAAGTGTTACCATCATTAAACATTCTTTAGGAAAGCGTTAACTTGCTACATAAATAAAATCAAATTTGCTGTCTTGTGCATGAAAGGTTTAACACTATAAATTGGGAGTAATTCTCAAGTTTAAAGGGATTAAATTAAAGCTGAAGTAATAATAATGTGCAGTTTCAATTTAATTGTCTACTTAAAATAAAGTGGCAAACAAATGAAGACTAAATGATTAATAGCATGCTTTTATTCACGTCCTCAACAGGCAAAATGGCCAGTTATTGAACATTTTATTGTGAGTGCAAATGATGTTAATTGTGCTAGAAACATGCTCTAATTTTTAGTAATTTTTTTGACTGAATACTATGCTGAATGTGGGGCTCTTCATTAAATGGAAATTTGATTTTATTTTGTTTGAACTTAGCCTAGTAAGTACTCAAACACAGTCCATTAACCAGAGCAAATATCACAGCATATGCATATGAACCCCCCTCTCTACATCCATTACTAACCTCGGAATTTGAAGAGGAAATGCTGCATCTGTTGTCTACGTACCACACTTTTGTTGATGAGTACAGAGTCCATCTAACCTTTATATCAAGTTGGGGGGAGGAATAAAAGGTGCACTTCTTGTCTGCAAATGATTAGAGATGAAGGAGCTCTTCACACTCATTTTGTTCCCGTGCGGTGACCTGGCCTGCATAATCCTGTTGAGCTGCTGTGCACACATTTCAGCACAATAGAACTCTCTAGCATTATACTCTGCTATTTGAATCATTACAATTATATCAAATATTTCTATACTCATTTCAAAATATGGTCACCTATTTTTGTGTACCCGCACTGTATGACAACTACGAATAATATTTTCACTGGGGTAAATCATCTCTAATATACAGGATACCATCATGCTTACCTGAAATGAGAAGCATTGCTAGAGAAACAGATTTTTTTTATTACTTAGTTGAGAAAGAAGGAATAAATGATGTGTGGAAATGTTAATATGATTGCTATGCTGCAGTTTAGAGAATTCAGCTTAGGCAGTCATTATTAGTTCTACTGAGATTTAGAGAGTGGAATCTTAGCAGGCACATCACTTCTATTTTAAACAGCAGTCTGTGTTTTGTAGGTGACATCATCAGAATGGAAACAGTAAGATGCAGTTGTTTTAGCTGATTCTGCTCGTGCTTATAATATCCATGCTAAATTTAGTATGAAGGTTGTGTACCACTGTGGTCTGAATGTTAGGCTAATTTATCATTCACTGATGATGGAAATTAAATATGAAAAGGAGGCCCTGCCTAAATTTTATACTCAAACATGCTTTATAAAACTGTTCCAGTCGTGGTCCCACTGCATGCACCGAACTGGTGTGGTTGGTTGTGTTTGCAGAACACTTGCAGACTCAAGTTGTACACTGAGAAATGTAGAATGTGTGCAATTTATGCATGAATGATTTTATATTTCTGTTTTAAACAGGGAACAGCGGCCTGTAGACAAATATTTCAGCCTGAAGTACAATCCTAACTGGAAGAACACAAAAGAGGCAGTGGAATTTTCTGAAGTGGAAAAAACACACTGCGTTGCTGAAGGAGGCAGCGTGGACCTTTCCCAAGATTCATTTTACCTCCATTCCAGCGGCTCCTCAGAAGAAAAGAATCAACAGGAAGCAAAGTTTCAGGAGTCATTCTCTGAGTTTGGTACAGAATTACTAAGCTTTCATGAGCCAAATGCCTTCGTCCACAGTGAACCTTTTAGGTTACATACCAGAGGGAATGAACCTTCAGATGGCTATTATCTCAAAGATGGTCCTAGTACATACAGCCGTGCTTTTTCTCGTCAGATTCCAGAAGATCGACCCCAAAGAGCAAAAAAAGACTTTGTGGAAAAAAACAAGCGGACTTTAGGGTTGCGTACAGACAAGAACAAATCCTATCTTCAGTTACATGGCAAAAAGCAAGAAGTTATTCAAGAGCAGGTAGGTAACTTTGGCAAGTTCTAACGGCTATAAACCAAAGTCTGCTGTTGAAATAGCTATATGATCTTACAGGTTTGCATGAGACCATCATGCGACTTAGAACTCACAATTACCTATGAGAATCTGGTTCACCTGTTGGTGCTACATATATTCCTGGCCACAAAGCATGTCTGCATCATCATGGAGGCAATCTCTCAGTAGTTCCTAAAAGAAATGCTGTCTTCTTTCCTATAGATTCTACATCGTACCTTATTTTTTGGAGCATCAGATTTTCCTCAGTTTGACTGACATGGATTTGGTAATACACTGCTTTCAAGGACTTATCATTTAGTGTCACACATTTAGGAGTATCCAGGAAAGATGTGAATTTCAGTGGTCAGGCAACCCGTTACCCTACTTGCTTTCTCACCCAGACCAAACCTGGTATTTGGAATCAATCAGTAAATACTGGTAATATGTTCTAATTGGGTTGCAAGGGCTTGGCCTTCTTATGATTGACAGTGAAATGCCAAACACTGCATTAAGGATTAAGTGGAAACAGTTCTTAATGAACAATTACACAAGAGTTTGTTGCTTTTACTTGCTGCACATTATATATAATGACAATATGGAAGTCACTGAATCACTCTATGATTTCCAGGGCAGAAAATTATTCGCTTGCAAAACTATGAGCTTGTGACTTGCTTTTTGTGGCTAATGAGTGGTTGACACAACACTAGAGGGCATCTGCCGACTGTGTTACAATGAAAGCAGCAGTGGACATGCTCTTTTTCTCTCAGAGCTGTTAAAAGCACTTTTTTTTTTTTCAGTTATAATTTACTGGATGGTAAAAAAAATAATTAGCATAGATGGCTGCTAATTAAAGCTGTGTAGATATGATTATGTTTACTATATGGGGAATTCTTAAAATGATTTATACGTAAGTATTGGAGCCAGGGATCAGGACTTTGTGGTGTAGATGTTTTTTGAAGGATGTGTAGTAGGAAAAAAACAACAACAACAAACCCAACACTGCTAAAATCAGAACTGTATGCCAAGATTACCTTGCTGAGGTAGCCATCAGGCAGGAGCCAGGCAGGCTGCATGTGTGCAGAAAGGTGTTTTTCTTTCCTCAACCACATGATAGAGCAGCAACAGCATCACCATTTTTGGCCAGCTAGCCTTGTATTTGCTGGGAATAAGCACAGGAAGGAATACTTAACTTTCTTGTTCTTAATCAAGACATCCATACTTCCATCCTGTTGGAGGAGCGCATGAAGGCTTGGTAGGAGCATCCTGTTGACCAAAGCTGGCCCGTTGTCTCAAGGCTCACGATTCTCAACTCAGTAATTAGGTCTTCTCAATTAGGCCAGCCACCTCACCTGGAAAAGTATTAAAAGTGCAAAAACAGCCTTTTTATTCTCTGCAAAGAGAAGCCAACAAACCATGTGCAGCCTTCTGGAAACGTGGAACACATTCTGAGTGCAGTTTTATCCTATACTGGATTAGTTTGAGCTTTGAAGGACTTTGAAGCTTTTTTATTGGTGTGACTGCTGTTAGGTGTCAGGCACTGTGGAAACAAGATAGTTGTGGGCGCTTGAAATGAGTACAATGCATACAAGTTTATTCAATTGACGTGGTATCAGGCAAAATATTTTCAGCCTTGTTCCTGCAGGATTTACAGATGTTACCTCTGTGCATACAGACAGCAGGCTGTATGTACCAAGACATACTATAAATGTCTGCTGATCTGTATATTTCCTAATTTATATAGCATTTTATAAAGCATCAAGTTCTTTGCAGTGTTGCCTGATTCTTTAAGAACCTGATGATGAATTTCAGGGAGGGAGAGAAAGAAAGAGAGAGAGAGGCAGACAGAGAGAAGTAGCAGCCAAATCTAGCTCAGCTGTACTCAATACGAGTTGCTTTCCTACCTACAAGCCCCTTACTTCAAAGCAAGGAACATAATGTACAATTTTTTAATGGCTCTAGACCAAGGCACTCAGACTCTCTGTGCACTGCGCCTTACCTCAGTGTAAACACCTAATCAAGATTGCCTGCGCTACAACAATAGCAGCCAAATGCAATTCGAGAACCACAAGCCTTTGAAGTCCTCACTGCAAAGGCCGGTTTTCTAGTCTGGGATAATGACATGCCATGATTGCTGTCTTTGTTGTATCTTTTCAGTAGAGAAGCAATTATGGGCCTCAATTTAACAGAATAGGCATTACACAGCTTATGATGCTCAAAATGCAATTTCATTTGATCATTTTCTCAATTTGATTGGTATTAATAGAATAGTTCACAAAAAAATGCTGGCAGAGGTTGTGTCCTGTTCCTCTTTCAAAGAGATAATGTAGAAGTATGCTTTACCTGCCCAGTAAACCAACAATACAGTGATGCAGTCGGTTCCACCAAAAACATCTTGCTGACTGCCAAGCTGCATCTGTCCCCGGTTCAGGAAACCTACGTGGTAACTTTCAATTTGTTAACTTACCTAGTGACAGCTAATAGGATCTGCATGGCCATTTGGGGCAGTAAGTTCACCTGAAAGCTCAGCGATAGACCCCACCTGCCTTTTTCTGGTCCTCCCAATCTCTCACCTCCTAAAATGCAATTTTCTTTTCCTCTCTTCTCTCTAAAAGTAAAGGAATACTCCCTGCTATCCTACTACTGTTAATGGTGTATTTTTTTTCCCTTGCTTTTCATTTGTTCTTTCAGCCTTTCATTTTCTTGCTATCTATTATGTAATACCTAACTTTACCATTTGAGCTTTCCTAGAAGTCAAATTATTTCTCATCCACCTCCAAAACTTTTAGACCCTTTATTCTGACTAGGCTATATTAGCATATGGCTATGAACATTCTATTTTTTTTAGGTTGCAGATACTAAAACTGTTGATGAGCAACCAGCTCAGAGTGCCTTGCCGTACGCAAACATGAAAATGCACCCCGAAGACAAATGGTACCTGAATTCACAGCGGCTCAAGGTTCCTTTTTGATAGAACACAGTAATTGAAATGTATTTGTCAAAGCATGCAAGTTTGACTGTTTCAAGCTGTAAACTCATTACTTTGAGAGTACCAAGTAACTACATTAAATTCTTAGGTGTAAATCTGCACGTCGTGACAAGATTGTAGCTTGTTCTGCGTATTGTTATATTTCCTCAGTGGTGAGGATTCTGAGCTAGAACTAAACTGCTGTTGCATTATTTGTCCCATAAACCCCCAGCGAATGTCAAGGGGTGGCCATGAAATGTGTTACAAGTAGAAGAAATTGCAGTAACCTACTGCATACACGTTAAGTGTATGGATCTATTTCATGCTGGCCTTTCAAGCCAATGCGATAGGATTGCCTTTGGGGCAATGAAGAGACCAGGTTGTCATCACTGGTGAAAAAAAAAAAAACCACAAGGATTTCAGAACCAGAAATTCAAGCTAACAGGAATTATTATTAACAAACCTAATAAATGTCCTAATGAAATGCCTGTTCAGCAGACTGTTCAAATTCCTCTCTGTTCACTTAAGAGTAGAAGCTGACTTTTTATAAAGAGCAAACAAGATTTTATGCTGCTGTTTGAATTAAGAGATGTGCTTTAAATCTGAAGTTTCAGCATGAGGGAGGTATTTCGTAGGGCTCCTCATTCCATTTAAATGGGAAAACATTGGCCTGGTCTCGTTTTGGCAGTAGCTCATGCTTTCCACCGTTGGCACAGTATGGCAGAGCACTAATCATTACAGCAGAGGTCGAGTTAACAAATCATCATCTTGGCACCAGGAGTCAGGATTCCCCAGCACTACAGCATTCGCCAAAACATGCTTCTCTGTATGCGGATTTAATACCTACCATTAAGTAGTTATTCTGAGTGCATATGTTATGCAGTAGTTGCAAGTGTTGCTAACAAAAGAACCCTAGAGAGACAGGAGGATGAAATGGAGGATTGTAGTGCTGACAAAGATTAAATGGACTGAGAATGGATTTGTGTATTACCTAGGAGGAAAGCCATGCCATTCCTCAAAATGGGCAACACGGGACGCTGTAATTGGAAAGCACTGAATAAACCCCAGTTTTAGAGCGTGTTGGTTTAGCTGAATACAGTAGTCCTGGTGTGCTTAAATTCTTAATTTTTTTTCTTATTGTTTAGATAATGTTTTTCAAGACACAGGACAGGGAGGAGTGCTTGGTTTAGAAGTGAAATCATTTAAATCATTGACATAGGTTTGTTTCTGTTGTGGACCAATCTAACAGGGTGTATATAGCCATCTTTTCATGGCATTTGGTACAATTTACTTTAAAAGTCAAGAACTGATTTGATTTCCGAAACATTTTCTCCAGGTGGCTGACAGTGAGCTACCTCTTGTCTCCAGGGTTCAAAATAGCAGTCTGTCTATTTAAGGGCACCTGGTTTTGCACATCCTTCAGATAAAGCTCCCTCACTCAGTATTTACCAGAGCATCGTTTCTCGGATATGCTCTGCATCTTTAAGAACGCATTTTTTTCAGTGCTCTGCTTCAGAACTTGTCTCAGGCCACCAAGCAGTGCTTTAAAGTGGCATTATGCATTGTCCCTCAGTACCTAAATGACATTTATTGTGCTGTTCACAAATACAGGTGCATAGATTTTTTAATATTTTGGATAAAGTCTAGCTAGGCCATCACCTGTTATGGCCACAAATATAGTGACTGAGTCAGGGTTACATAACTATACCTAGGTCTCTTTAAGGGCCCTTCCATCAGGATGTGTTTCCTTAATCCAAATCCTTACAAATACCATGAACTGAAACTGTTGTCCTACCATTCTGGACTTTAGGAAACAGATGCTTTCCCTTTAACATGTCACCCTATGCTAAAAGTTCACTCTTAACATTAATTTTCACCCAGGTATTCATTTAGCCCTACAAAACATTGCTATAACTCCTTTCAGGTTGAGACTGTGGGCACTGTAACAGGCAAATTACCTATACACTTGCATATTGTTGATCATCATGAACGCATAAAAGAGCAACCCCTGAAATCAACTCCACTTTTGATAACTTGTTTTAGGATCATCAGAATAAATTGTCCCAAAGAAACAAAGTGAAATCCAACCAGAATCTCAAGGGGAGAGCTTTTGCAAGGAGTGATAACCATCAGCCAGCAGGGAGACCAGCAAAACCAAAGTCTTGGCACCACAGGCACCACCAGATGTCAGAATTTCAGACTGGTCCCATGCAGGCAGTGGAACAAGACAACAGCAGTGCACTGCAGAAGTGGCTGTGCCCAAATCCTTCTGTTGGCCCTGACGCTAATTCAGATACTTGCTTAAATAATTTCCCAGTGCATACTAGCAAGAAGAACAAGAATTGCCAGCATGATCGTCCGAATGGACTTCCACATGGCCAGCAGCATTTATACAACCATGCCACTGTGCCATTTTTCCCAAGAGATGGCAGTACCAGTGGTCAAGTACATCCAAATCAAAAGAAGAGTTCATCTGTTTTTAATGCTAACTATCAAGAAATGGTAAAGGATCAAGTATTGCTTCAGGATTGCAAAAGACACATTTATGCTACCAGTAGTTTATGGTAAGTATGAGTGCTGAAAGTATGTCCTGATAACACTTTGATAAAGAAAATGGGTGTGTTTTTTTTAAGGTCCAAAAGACAAAATTCTTTGGTTCAAACCTACCTCTAGATGACTACCAACTTAAGATTCATTCTAACTATTGGCTTTCTACATGTTATTGGAAAAGGGCAGTTCCAGATTTCATGCTGTCTTGCACACAGAATTTTCCACAGTTGAAAGTTTTTCTCTAAAGGCTAGAGGGGGAAGTTTGAAAAACAGATGGCAAAGAGTACAGTGCATAAACCTAAGTCTAGTGCTACCTGCATAGAGTTATATAGAAACTTGCCTTGTAGGATGAATATCCGGAGTCATTCTAGCACCGATTCTGGCCTGCCACACAAGTTTTGAAAGTTGTCCCTATTTGCCATCATGGATAGACAGACACATTTGTGCTGATTTTGTTTGCTGATTGCTGTAGGAGTTAATCATTTTTGTGCACAGGTTCTGGAAACAAAGACTGGACAGTGTTGACATGGTAAAGGGCATGAAAATCTAAAATCTGCTGTGTAGAATTTCAGATAGACAAAGCATTAATTATTTCAGTACTCGGCAGACATGATCCAAAGCCCTTTAAAGGCAGTTGTTGTTGACTTAAGATAGCTTCAGATAAGGCTGAACATTTCTCCATCTAATTTTTTTCCCGTTCACATGACTCAGTTTCTATGAACTTGGATGCAAGCAAAGTCAGTCACTGTGAGATTCCCACACGTCCACTTTCTTGTTCCCATTACTTCTGTGAGCAAGGATCATTCTTTGTACAGATGACTTGTTATACTATCTGCTGTATACAAATAAAGATTGTTTTTCTTTTTTGAGGCCTTCCCGAGATTCTGATCACAGTTCACCAGCAGCCTTTTGTACAGCCGCCCAGCTAACACAAACCATGGAGCGACAGCACCAAGAAAAGGTTTGTTTGAGAGAAGCTGATGACTTGCACTTACTCAGCCCACTTCCACCTCTCGTACCCCACGTGGGAAGTGATTCAGAGGTAGATCCAGAGAGAGGTGAAGGAAATCAAGTGAAAATAAGTCAAAGAAATTCTGAAAGCTGTGTCATGCAAATGGAAAAGCAGAAACAGCATAAAGTCTGCAAGAAGGTAAGCAAATAACTGTAGATTAGAGAACGGTACATTTCTACTTTCTCCTCTGATTAATATTTTTTTTCTTGGTAATCCAAAGATCTTCACTAAAAATAAGAAAAGGAAGGAGAAACGAGAACTTTTTCATTCTTACAGAGAGAAAGCACATGAACACATGATGACTTGCCTAGAGCGTTAAAAATGAAGGAACAAAGGTAGAAACAGACACTGAAGATGAAGACATTTACTGGTGTGTTTTCTGACCAAATCATTTTAATCTGGAGAGCGAAGTATTTCGCCACCTCTCCTTCCATCACTTTGAGACTCGATTATCTCTAAGAACACACAGAACAGTGTTTGTCCTTTCGGGTAACCAGTGATAAAATGATTTAGAATAAAGCTGTTTGTATAAAGCAGCAGGTAGCCAGGCTTCAGATCTGAACAAACCATTATCCCGGTCATGCTCATTTGCTATCCAACTCAAATCTCTTGGTTTCCAAGGGAATCAAACTGAACAAGACCAAACTTAGAGGATTTGTAAGGCTAACAGCATAAACATTATTACAGGTCTGCTGACAATCCCACTGTGGTCCTTATTAAAACCTGCTTCCTTTTGTTTTTCCTGTGTGTTCAGATTTCCTACTGTAACCAGTTACACAGATGCAGTGGAACAACATAGGGGTATCCCTGGGCATCCATGACAAATTAAATGTTTAAGAAGTTAGCTCCCCATTTCAGGGCAGACGAACTAAGCTGGAGTAATTACTCACGTGCTTCATCTAGGAGGCAGTTTGTGTATTGCTGCTTGAATGCCTCTAAGAAGAATTAGTTGGACTACAATCAGAACTGAAGGGCAGATTTCCTTCCCTTCCTGTTCCCCCGAGTTCAAAACATTATTTTTGTCCTGTATTTTCAGTAGCTTTTTCACACTTTGTGTGTGAGGAATGCCCCAAGAATACGACTCTTTATGTCTCACAGAGCATTTTGTAACAAACAAATGCAGTCATACTCACTGCATGCACATTTTGGCTTTCAAAGTACAGCAGAAGTGAGTGAGCGCTGTGTACACCTCTAAAAGAGTAGCTCTTCACAGCATCTCAAGTGAAAGGTTGGGTATACCACAGAAGAGTAGGAATAGCTGATACAAACATCACATCAAATAGAAGTTTAAGCGCTTAGGTTTAGTTTCTTTGAGGTTAAATTTGAACACATGCGCATTTTTTTTTTTTTAACATATTGAAATTTCTTGGTGTTTCTGCATTGCTTTGTGTATGGGAAACTGTTAATCACAGCCTGAACCTCTGATTAACCATCTGAGGCAAGTGACGGGTCAGCTGCAGGAGCACAGGTGAAGGCAATTCAGCTGTGCTCCCAGAAGGGGTGGAGCTTGACTCCACCTCTCCTAGATCCCATTTAAGGACTGACCACCACTAAGGCAGCATCTCTTTTTGGAGATTGCTCCTGTGTGGGGTTCCTTGTGGTGAGCCTCAGTGTTGGTGAGTTATTCCTATATAGCCTCTGGCTATCCGTCTATCACGCCTTGTATAATTACAACTATACACTTTGTGGCTGAAATTGCTACAGAGCTGATGGTAATGAGTTCTCCCTGGCAATTTCTCAACATACATTCAATCTTTAAAAAAAAAAAAAAAATTAACCAAGTCTTCTTAAAAGAGAGCTTGAAAAATTCTCTGTAGTAAAGTCTCAGAGGGTTCAAACAGCATCACTTGTCTTCCCCGTACGTTTTAGGACTTTCTGTGCTGCAAGACACGTTTTTCAACAGCCAGGCAACAACTTTACATTGCAGTTTGAGAACAAAGAAAGGTTGCTATAACACATAATATATGCCTAATTCTTTTGCCACCAAAGTCAGGCATTTTTATCTGCTTCTCTTATAGAAGTTTCTTTGCTGTTTCATTCTGATAACTGTCAAATGGGTTGCTTTCATCCATTTAAAGCTCACAAAATGTCATTTTTGACTGAGAAAGTATTGCTTTGTAATTTGGGTGATTAGTAATTACCCGTCCAGATTCAAAGGAAGTGCAGAATAATTTGATTTCCACAATTACCTCAGTCTTTTTGGTCACTTAGAATTCTTGAAGTGAGACATGGCAGAGGTAACACTGAGACTGCAAGTTGAATCCTGCTCTTGAGTTTGGTGTCCTCTGCAAGACTGGTTTTAATTATACTTTGTATCAATGAAATAGTATATATACATATAAAGGAAAATCTGTCACAGAGGTGTGTTTTTCAGCCATGTAGCTCAAAAGCCTGTATCAATCTCGATGTGAAGCTTGGAGGCCTCGGACCTGACTATGAAGCAATCAAGGAAAAAGTAAGTGGTCCCCATCTTAACGCTCTGCTTTTCAGATGTGCAAAGTGAACTTTGGCAGGGGAGGATGGCAGAGAAGTTATTGCTGAGGAGCAGTTTGTGTTTGTGTTGTACTTTGTGTGCTTGACTCTAGGTCTCGCTTATGACCATAAAGAGAGATTTTAAATAGAAGGGAAGTCAACTGTAATGTGGATTATTTCAGCCCTCTGAAACAGACATTAGTTCAGTGGGAGCTGGACATCGTTTACTCACATGGCTGGGTTGCACTGACGTTCCCAGTGTAGAAGATGGTGTTTCCTAACCTTGAAGGTGGAAGTAAAAGAAGATATGAGTAGTGTAAACATGAGAAGAAAACATCTGGGTGAACTTTACTTACTGTTAAGCTAGTGCCAGGTATTATTACCCTGTTGAAATGGAAACAGGGTTTGGTGCAGGTATCGGTATCATTTGACCTGTTTTCCTCTGGTAGCAGCTGTATATCTGAAGTGCTGCAAGCTCTCTCCTCCATGCTTTGAGACTATTAATCTGATAACAGTTGCTTTATTTGACATTCTCTATAGAAAGCTTGTAGGACAGCAGGAAGCAAGTATGATAAAATGATCGTCCTTTTGGGGTTATTTCCGCTGATTTCTTCAGCCTTCCCATAAATGAGAGAGATTAGAGATCTCAGATTGGAATGGACTGTGCCTGGGACACAGTGTGTCTTTAACAGCTCAGTAACACTTGTGGAGCCTGGCATGCTATGTGGTATTATTGCACTGAAAGGAAATCATTGACATTGGCTGATAACTGGGGCAAGGTAGAGCACACTGCTGAATTTGAGCGTAATAAATTGCTGGAAACATAAAGAGACAGAGTATCAGTTAAGTAAACGAAGCGTGTCATTCAGGGCCTCAAAAGCTAACAGAGAGGTTTTAAAAGTCACTGCAAAAGCTGACAGATATTAGCACAGCCGTTTTAGTACAGAACTGCTGCCTTGAAACATTCAGACTAAAGACATGTTGCATTTCAGTTGAGCTCTATCCTCAATATGGTCCAAGAAAAAGCTCTTGAATGTGAAGAATTACTAAAAGACTATAGCACTCATCAGGGTTTGCTGTTGTGTTCTGCTGAGGAATGATCGATACCTTAGCCAGCTTAAATAGCAACAGGGATACAAATGGAAGACTCCAGTGGAAAAAGTATTTCACTGATGGATCCATGCTTAGTCGTACCCTTTGTTTCTTTTGTCAGAAGGTGAAGTTAAAGCAACAAAGGGAATATGCACAGCGAATTAAGGAGCACAACATGAAAAACCTTGCTTTGGTTCAGAGGTTACCTGCAAAACCCCAGGCCATATCTTCAGTGTCAAGACAGAAGGTAAGGACAGAGCTCTTGTCAAATGTTTGCAGGGAATGATTCTGGACTTTGCACGCAGAAAAAGGCAGGCATGAAAAATGAAGGAGAGCAAGACCGCTACAGGAACGCTATCCAGTGCAGCACACTTTCAAGTTCTCATTGGTGGTAGAGGCCATGCTACTGCAGAGTGCAGTCTTCTGATGGACCACAGATATCTGCTTATTAGTCTATTATTCACCTGCCTGTTAGTCACAACTCTTTGCACTTCAGTTGCATAGCTACAGTAATTGGCCTTATTTTTCAAGTCCATACAACATTACTTTAGCCTTCACTGTCCTTCAGGAGTAACCTAAATGAGCAACAACCAACTGCGTGACAATGGCATACACAAACAAACAAAGGAGATCCCTTTTAAGGATTGGAGTCCCTTTTCCCCCTTGCAGAAAGTAGTGAAGCTCTGAAAGTAGTGTATATTCTATCAGATCAGTTCTGCAGCAGCTCATGCTGGAAACACACCAGATATTTCTGAGGTGATGAATGAGAACTGCCACATAGAAGGAAGTTTTTTCATTTTACTATCAGATGAATTCCTCAGTTACATGCATTCATTTTCAGATTATGTAAACCACAAAGAGGTGAAAATGCATTCTCTGTGTTTTGGATTCCTTCAGAAGACTTTACTCCAAGACTTCTTTCATCGTTTGTGGCCTTTCAGTACATCAGTTTCTTAGGATTCATCATTTGAATGCTCAGTTTCCATCCTTGGCACATTAACCCATGGAACACCCTGCAACATATGACTGAGAACAACGAGAGCTTAATGAGATTGAAAGAAGCGATGTTTAGCGACTGGGCTAGTGTTGCTTTACGTTTTCTGAAGGAAAACCAGTATGTTTCTTTATGTAAGATAGCCTCCAGTGGTAAATGTCTGGAAGCAAATCTCCTTGTGGTGCGTTATTTTGCCTATAGCAGAGGCTTCTTGCAGTTGCTACCAAGGCATCCAATGCAGAACACTGTCAGAAATAGAAGATCGGAAATTAGGAGAGCTTCTAATTTGACTCAACGAAGAAACAACCACATTTTCTTGAAGTGTTGGACAGGTTTTCTCGTAATCACACTTTCCCCAATCTTCATGTTTTTAGGCACTGGAATATGCGAAGAAGATTCCTAAACCGAAGACTTTCACAGCAAGGCAATCAGATGAAGAGGTGAAAGAGGAAAGAGTTCTGCTACCAACTTTAAGAGGAGACAGTTTACCTCCAATTACATCCTTGGAAACTTTACAAAGCAGACACGAGAAGGAGAAGCAAGTTGTAGCTGCTTTCAGAACCCTTCACATCTTATAAGTGTCTTGAAATGATAGGGATATCTTCAAGGCAAAAATATCAGAACTGTTTAATTATGAGCTGTAACATTCACATATTGATTTGCCATTCCATTCAAATATTAATTGCTTGAAGTTTAATCCATTTTAAGTTTTAGAATCAGTTCTACTAAATATTGAAGAAGTAAATAGCAACATAGCACACTTAAAATGCTACCTATTTTTTTCCCCTTGCTGGGATGCTTTTCTGAATCTTGGTTAGACTTGAAGGTCTTCTCCAACCTAAGCAATGCTATGACTCAATTTTGCAGGCAGAAATTTGTGTTGTACATCATCTTTGGGAGAGACTTGGCAGAAGAAGCATCTTGAATAAGGGAAATGCAGGTCAGGCTGAAGGGAGAATGTTTCACATGTCGAAGTACAGCCATGGACATCTGCCTTGCAGCTTGTGGGACAGGACTGTCCTCTGCCCCAACCTACTTTCCTTTCCCCTTTGGGATCTTCAGCACTTGGCCCCTCTTGGTGGAACCTGCATGCTGCAGTACAATCCACCCAGCCAGGCTGGTTGTTTCCGTGCCCTGCCAGTTGCTACTTTCCTACTTTCATTTTTTAACTAAATAGTAACACTTTGAAGCATTTCTGGTTAGAGAACCTCAATTTGTTGCTTCTGCTTAAAAGTGATAATCCCCCCTTAATACAAACCTCAAGTACCTATTTTAATGAAACCTTCAGATGAATATCAAAGAGCTATTTACTCGTATCTAATATTCTAATTAGATTATATTCTCAATTTAACCCATTAAACCCCCTTTGATGATCTCCGTGTTTAGTGTTTAGCCCCAGATGCTGGAGGTAATGAATATTGGACCTTTGGTTTAATGAGAACTTCTGCCTTTCCAGCCTGACTCCCTTTGTATCCCCCTTTTTTTTTATTTTCTGAGCTATAGAATTCAGTTAATTGAAGAAGTCTCTTACCACCACACATTAAGGAACCTAAATTAGCATCCCTTTTCTGATTAGAAAATGCAAGCAGACATTTTCTCTTTGATCTGAGGATTGAGTTGAAGTAGGCAACAGCTCCCTGAAAATGAGCTGATGGCCTTATTATTTGGCTGACATGCAGATGCGTCCATGTGGTGCAAAATGCTTAATGTTTTAATTGATCACCTTCCTCCCTATCTGCCATCTCACTACCTTGTGGAGCTCCCATAAATTAGGATGACCTTTGCGGGGAGGTGGTGTGGGTTTTGTTTTTGTTTTCTTAAATAAAACAACAAACTTTGAAGGAATATTTAACTACTAAACCTGTGCATGTTTATATGATGCTGCTTTTGGGGGGGGCATATATACATATGTATATATATAGATATATATTTAAGTCTGATCATGATCATCTCACAAACCATTTGGGAAGCACTGTATTTTTTTCCCCCCAGGAAAAGACATTATTTGCAGCGTATGTGCAAAGAAAATCTTTTGATCTACCTCAATACTAATGCAAATTCTTCCTGCACCTAACAGATATGGTGGCACAAAAAGGGACCATACAAGTAAATGATGAGCATCCATCTGCTTAAAAGCAAAGGCCAAAACTTAATGTCTTTCAAATTAGGAAGGCGAGGAATTTAAATAAGAAATAGGCTTTGAATTTTGCATTAAGTATTCAGAGAGAGATTTAGTTGGAGTAGAACCTGTCTGCTGTGGTCCCATGGCTGCAGCCCAGCTATTTGCAAAGCCTGGTGTTATTCACCGTGAGCACAGGCTGCCTTTACAGGGGCAGAAGTGTATTTGTGTTCACCATACAATGGAAATTCTCAGCATTTACTTGGCAGGCCTCTCCTACTTGTCACCACTCCTTCATGTTTTAGATTGGGAAAGTGTAGAAAACAATTATTTGACTCCACTCCAAGTCAGGAAGGCATACTGGGTAGTTCATCTTTGCTGATATGTGGAAGCATTCAAAGCTTTCATGATACCTATACCAAATGAGAGACCCCTGGGTAGTGTCACCTGTCAGCCTTCTGAAAACAAAGGTGTCTGATCTTTCTGAGCTTGTGGGTCTTTTCTCTGAAACATATCAAGGTTGCAATAAAAGGTGATTCTGAATTCCCTCATTCCCCCTCTTCCCTGAAGTGTGGGAGGCCCTGGAAGGGCTCAGAGGAGCTCCAGGCTTTACAAGGAGGATAAGAGGTGCGTGAGAAGAGGCAGGGATGTGAAGAAAGGACTGAGCTTGGTGGCTGCCCTTGTGGTGTGAGGAACAGCGCTGGAAGCACAAAGTCACTACGATGGGTGAACTCAGGGGATCTCCACCACAACAGCTGGCAAGGGTGAGGTAAAGCAGCCTGCCTTAGCCTTACACAAGAGCCTGCTTTGAACAGAAGTGGTGCTGAGCCAAAAACCTGGATAGAGCAGATGCTAAAGAAACATCCAGCAGCTCAGCAAGAGCTTCGTGTAATCGTGAGCAGGCAGCTGAAGGTAGCACCATGGAGCTGCTGCTCTGTGTGTCACTAGGAGCAATTAAGGGCTTGCTGGAGCAGAGGCAGCAAGGCCGCTGTGCTGCACGACGGTGGAGAATGCGGAGTCTTCAGGAGAGCAAGGTGAGCAGTCTCAGCAAAAGCTGAACAAAGGGGAGCACAGAATTTGGACAGCTTGCTTTTGCTCCTGGAAACACGTATCATCATAGAATTCAAACCAACTTCTGCCTTGAAAGACTGCACAGGCCGAAAGGGCACTGCAGTTCTTGCTGAGATCACCCTTCCTTCTCTTAATCATACTCTCTATATCCACCTGCCTTTACCACCAGCACATTCCTACTGCTGCAGCAACACAGACCACATTGGCAGCTGCAGTCATCCCATAGCAGTTTCAGCTATGGAGCTACAGGTGTTTCACCTAAGCTTATTGTGGTATAGAAACAAGCCAAATCCAAGACAGAAATAAGCCACCTTTAAGCTGAGTAAGACCATCCCAGCAGGAGTCTGCGGTTAATTAGGGTGATGCTGTTTGTTACTGTGACTAGAGAGGAAGAGCAAACTCACCATCAGCCCAGGAGGCTGCAACGCTTTGCACTCTCAGTGCTGTGGTCAGCATCCTGCTCACCTCCTCCAGACCACCTGCAGAAACTTCAGGTTGCCGATGGAAGGAAATCACACTGTCCATTACCCAGCAGAGGGAAGGAAGGAAAGGAGGTTGTAAGAAGGAATTCACACTGCTCACGCTGTGCCTGGATCGCTCGCTAGGCGCTGCCAGGGGTTTTTTACACTGAGTGAGGGTTCGTGGTGCTTTCAGGACTGATACCATCTGTGCTTCATAGCAAGATTTGGCAAATAATTCTCCATCCAGCCCACGCAGCTGATTGCGTGTGATCAGAGCATTGCATCGCTGTGGCCGTGGGATGAAACAAACCTGGGTTGGGAAAGCTTCCCTGTCCCTTAGAAGTTACAAGCAGCAGAGGGGGAAATGCTCAACATAAAACAGACGTTAATGGGAAGATTTTATAGATCAATCTACGTTGTATTTAATGGAAACAACCACAAGCATTAAGCACTTAGGTGTAAATTAGATTAGCAGGAAACAATTTCGTTTAAAAAACAAACACACAGAAGAATCCTGCATTAAAATCAAAACTGCAGTGGATATATTGAAATACAAGAGATCCACCAAGGTCGATTATTTCTTGCAAAGCCTTTCCACCCGGCGTTTCCCAAGCAAGGATGTAATATGTAAAAGGAAGAAAGAAAGAGAGAAAGCCAGCTCCAAACAGCCTCCCCTCTACCCTCGGGGGGACACAAAGGCAGGGCAGGGAAAAACCCGCAGCTCTCACTGAATAGGGCAGGACCAGGAGTACAATCTCGTTTCATTGATCCTAGGAGCAAACCTCAGAAATAGGAACAGACGGCGGCTCCGCAGCGCTGCCTTCTTCCCAGGACCGTCTCCCCTCCCCGAGCACACCGTGACCCCTTCCCAAACTCTCACCCACACCGTTCAGACGCCGCAGTGCTGCAGTCAGCCTGCAAGGAACTGCTTCGCTCTGACCCTTTCCTTTCTCTGCCTCAATCTCAGCCCGTGTTGGTACCCAAACACCCCATTATCTGCACGGCTCGGTGCGCACCATGCAGCACCCCGGCAGGGACGGCGACTTCCCCGGGGTCGGACGGTTCGTGTTTTGCGTGGATTTGTCGCTGAGGTTTATTAGCAAGGAGCAGCTTTGGTTTTAAACGTGATTTGATTTCAAAGCGTGATTACCAAGTTAGTCAAGAGCGGGGAAGACAGAGGAGGGTTTGAGATTAGGACGTTTTCCTTTGATCAGCCTAAGCGCTTGGAGAAGCTCGCGCCCCGACCCTACCAAGGAGATGAGCACCAACTTTGGGGCGCTGGGTGCAGCGGGGCACACGGGGCTGCCCGGCGTCCGATCACACACCCGGACCGTGCCGGGGCTGACAGCAGTTCTCCCAGCACCCACCGCACGTCTTGCAACGGGGCGGTGTGAGCACCCAAAGGACAAAGCTGCCTTTGCGTGTGCGCGTCCCGAACTCCCTCTGCCTTTTTGCTTTGCGTTCTTGCCCCATCCGAATGTATTTATATGCCTTTCGCGTGACTACCAGCGTCTTCATTAGCAGCAACAGAAGCGAACGAACATTTCTTTGCACCAGGAACCGCACGCAAATGTGCAGAAACGGATTTTTTTCTCTCTCCTTTTTAATTCAGAAGCAATTTTGTAAATGATTCCTTTTAAAACCCCCTCCCCCCCCCCCCCAATTATTTCCCACTAAACTGAAGGGGTTTCCCTTGCGATTCTCCAAGCACTTCGTGGGTGAACACACCCGGACGCAGCCGAAGCTTGAAGGGCTGCGTGGGGAAAAGCGCTCGGGTGGAGCTCCTGCATTCTTCGAAGGAGATGAGCGGCGCCGCAGTGTAAACGTAAATGAAAACGGCCATCCTGAATTATTTCTAAATCCGAGGCAAAAGACGCCTAGCTATTTTCCGTACCGAAGGCTGAGTGTTATTTTCCCCCCCTTCCTTTACTATTTTACATGTAAAAACCACCAAGGGAAATCCACGGTAAGGAAGGAAGCACGCAGGTGTCGGCCGTCTATATTCCATGTATTAATCAGGGGCATTTTTCCTGCACAAACCCGCACGTCCTGTGATCCAAAATACCGCGTAAAGCGCCGTCGACACCAGAAAACCGCGTCTACTTCTCGTTAAGAAATAAAAGATTAAAAAATAAGAAGTAAGGAGAGAACCTCTGCCCCGGGGCTGTGCCGAGGGCTGCCCCAGCCCTGCCCGGCACACCCGGAGCCCCCACTGTGCCCCGGCGCAGCTCATCCCAGGGAATATAAAAGAATAAATCTTCGGTTACCTGGGAATTCAACCCGTTTTGCCGAGCAGGAACAGAAAGGCGAAGTGGGCTCTGATGGCTGCTGCGACGCGGGGCTCAGAGGCTGTTGTAGGAGGAGAGGAAACGGGAGCGAAGCTGCGAGCGGGGCTCGTGCAGGGGAAGCCCGCAGGTGTCTCACCTGGAGCTGCGGAGGAATCGGGGCTGCAAACAGCCGGGGCGGCTCGCTCCTGCCAACCCTGCAGGGATGGGGTTATTCCCGCTGCTCCCCTTTCCCGGATGGGAATCAGCTGAGCGGTGCCCCCCTCCCCATCGGCCGCTCTCAGCACAGCCGTTCCCTGGCAGCGCGGAGCCGCTCAGTAACCACACCACGCAGCCACGGAACACCTTTATTTAAAACCGAGGGGACTTCGGGGAACGGAGAAAAGTCTGATGTTTCGAAGGGAAGGGGGAACTTACAGAAAACTGCTCGTCGGTTGGTTTGGTTTTATTTTGTGGCTCTCCCCCGCTGGATTTCCAAGCAAAGTTCAGGCTTGGGGTGACGCCGGGATGAAGCCAAAGGGGTGAAAATAGCCTGGGGGTTTTGTTCCCCTCCTTACCGACCCCAAACCTCGGCGCCCCGGCAGCACTCGGGGCTGGGGGAGAGCTGCGGGGCTGCGCAACGCCGCCCTAAGAGCTCCTAAAGGCGGTGTGGGGCGGCGAGGATATCCCCCTCCTCCAGGATGTCCACCTCGTCCTCGGGGTCCTGCAGCAGGAAGGGGCCGGGGGGTCCCTTTCGGGGCTCGGCTGCTGCCGGCTCGGGGAGCTCGGGCTCGGGGGAGCTCTGCTCGCGGTTCTCCTCGTGTTTGGGGTCGTCCTGGCTTTTCCGCAGCTGTTTTTTGTGTTTCATCCGCCGGTTCTGGAACCAGGTTTTCACCTGGGGGAGAGCACGAAGAGAAAAATAATAATAATAATGTAAAAAAAAAGAAAGAAAGAAAGAAAGAAAGACAATTCGGGAAAGAAAAAATATAGCAAAGAGGGGGGAGGCTGCACGGAGCCCTGCGGCCCCGTACCTGCGTCTCGGAGAGGCTGAGCGCCGTTGCCAACTCCACCCGCTCTGGAGTGGAGAGATAGCGCTGGATCTCGAAGCGCTTCTCCAGACCGGAGAGCTGCGAGTCGGAGAAGACGGTGCGGGCTTTGCGGCGGCGGCAGTGCTTCCCGGGCAGCTCGGCGTGAGCGTGATGCGGGAACAGAGCCGGCACCGGCACTCCTGCGGGGACACACGGCGGGGACCCGGGCTGCGGCCAACCGGAGCCGGGCAGCAGCGGCACTGCGTGGGCTTACCCCGTGCCTTTGCCCCCCTGGATATATATGGGTTGGTTTTGTTTTTTTTTTTATCGTTTATTTCGTTTTCAAAGTCGTTTCATTTCTTTTTATGGCTATCCGCTCTTTTTTAAAATTACTTTTTAATTCCTTTTCGCTTTAGTTTTTATTTTGCTTTGTTTCTATTTTATTCTCGTTTATTTATTTATTTTTTTTCCTCTCTGAAAGCACCCCATCCGAGCCCATCCCAGCAGGTGCGGCTCAGCCGAGCTCGGAAAGCGAGCGATCACCCTCCGAACGATATAAATCCAACGAAATGCACCTAGGAAAAACGGGGGAGACTGGAGAAAAGCCGAGGGAATTACGGGCAGGGGGAGAGCGGCCGCACGGAGAGAAACTTCGGCCTTCCGAGGAGAAACTTTGGAGGAAGCGGCCCTGGGAAGTGTTCGGGGGGACGGACGAGCACGGAGAGTCTCCCCCCGCCCCGGGAGGGTCCGGCACGGCTCCGACACTGCTGGTGGACGTGGAAAAGCGAAGCCCGGTCCCATTCCAGAACCATGATGTTCTCGGTCCAAATATAAAAAGAGTTCAAAACGAAATAAACGGGCGGAGGGGGAGAGGGACACCCTGGGGTCGCTGGGCTCAAGATCTCGTCTGGTCGAGATCTCCGATCCCCCCTGGCTAAGCCGAGGGCTCGGCAAGGCAGAGAATGCAGCCCCAAAGCACAAACCCTCTCCATGCGCGGGGCTGAGGAACCTTTTCCCATCTCGCGTCCCCATCCGCGGGCTGCCCCGCACAGCGCCGCACTTACCCGAGGTGGTGAGGAAGTAGGGGTGGTGGTGGTGGTGCTCCGGTTTGTGCAGGGCCGGATGCGGGTGTGGAGCCAGCAGCGTCGGGGCGGGCATCAGGGGGTACCCATAGTCCAAGAGCGGGACGCGGGAGGCCAAGGAGCCGGCGAAGTGCTCGGGGGGCACCTCCCGCAGGGGCTTGGGCTTGTGCAGCAGGATGTCCTCGATGAAGAAGGAGGTGGGTCGGGGCGCGGGGACCGGGTGCACCGGAGAGGTGAAGTTGAGGTTCATCTCGGAGGGCCCCGCGTCGGATTGCGGGGAACGGAGTGAGCGGGGATGGGGGCCGGAGGAGAAAGCGCGGCCGGCTGCGCGTCCCGGGCGAAGAGATGGAAAGGGAAACGAGAGGAACGATAAACAAGAGTGATAATAAATAATAATGATAAAGCAATATTAACAGTAAGAAGGGTCATAAAAAACGATTCCCCCAGGCAGAAGGGATAACGGGGAGAGCCGGGGGACGCGAAGCTGCGGGATGCGCGGGGCGATGCGCGGCTTTGATGCTCGGGGCCGGGAGCGCTCCGAGAGCCAATGGCGAACGGGCGGGCGGGGGCGGCGCGGAGGGGACGCGGAGCCGCTCCGCTTCCGCGCAGCTTCCCCCACCCTCAGCCCCTTCCCCAGCTCGGGGCCGGGGGCCGCTTCCGAAAGGTTTTGGTTTTGTTCTCCGTTTGTCTTTAAACGCCAAAACTTGGGAGAAAAAAAATAATAAATAAGTTACTCTTTCCCGACCTGTGCCCTGCTCCGCTCCTAACCGGTCCCCACGCACACACCGGGTGCTGGTCTACCTCTTACCCCAGCGGGTTTTGTTCTCATCCATTCCCCATTCCGTGTTCTGCCAACATTCCCCCCCCCCCCCCCCCCCCCCCCCCCCCCGCTTCCTCGCCTCCCCCTCCGGTCTTTCCTCTGTTTGTGTTTTTTTTCCCCCCCTAATCTGTAACATTCATTTCCCCGGAGTCAATTTGCTAAAATGAGGGTGATACACCACATCATAGCCGAGATAATTTCGCTTCGCATCTCAGAAAATTGCTCTAATTATTGATGTTAAACTCGGGGAAATTAAAAGAAGGCACTTCTCCTTCATCTCCTGATTTTAAGCTCTAATTTGTTGAAATCGAGTTGTCATCACAATTCCAATCACTACCGTTAATAGTAAAAGTGTTCTAATAGAGCCAGAATTCGCGCAACCCATGCTATTAGATAATTAAGAAAGATGTTAGAAAGGCAAGTGCTAATCCTTGGGCACACGGACAGCGTTTCCATCTGATCCAGCAGGTAGAACAAATTAATTACCAGAATCAATTAGTCCTAAAAGTACAGTTCTCCAGGAAGTGTAAGCCACGTCTTCCATATGGATGAGCTGGTAAATGGTAAATAGATGAGGGAAAGGAAAAAAAAATAAAAAATAAAAAATAAAAAGCCTTTAAAAGAATAGAAAAGGCGTCGTCGGGTGTCAAAAGAGGCTGCAACTCGGAGAGCCCGACTTTTCCAGCGCTGCCGTCTGCGCTCTGCGGCCGCCGGGTGGAAGTGAGAGGGTGCGGAGCCGTGCGCAGGGACAGCACTGCGGGGGTGCGGGCAGCCCCCTGCCCCGACCCACTTCTTTCCTTAAGAAAGCAGCGCTTAGAGTGCCGTTGAAGCGGTTAAAATAGGGATGGATCTCGGTGATCTTAAAGGTCCCTTCCAACCCAAAGCATTCTATGATTCTATAAGGGCGCAGCATCGGTTGGTTGCGCTTGGTCAAAGCTCACACGTGGGGCTGCCAGAGGGTCTGTGTGCTGCCTGCTACACCTATAGGTGGGATTTCTGCTTTTCTGTCTGTGCAGGCAGGCAATGCGTGCACCAAGCACACACACACGGTGCGATGTGGGCACTGCCCGTGCACGGGAAGGCACGGTGCTCTCATCACACCCTTGTGAGCTATCTATGCACGTTTATGTGCATATACACACATATATATAGAAGCCCGCAGCAGTGCTGGGAGGGGGCTGAGCTGGAGGCTGTGCTCCTCCCACCACGGAGCTGCCAGGGGGAAAAATAAAGTCAAAACTGTGCTGCAGCATCCCTTCCATTGCCTATCCCCACATCAGGCAGGGTTTCAGCTGGAGACTTGAAAACACAACCGGCGGACAACTTTCTCCCAGGAGCAAATGAGTAAGGAAATAAATTATTAGCAGGAAGGGAAGGGCCACATGGCCAAGTTGTTGGCACAGGGAGGGCAGCCAGGGGTGGGTAAGCTGCTTGCCTGCCCATTTCATCAGCTGGGATTGCTTATCTGCAATGGTTGGGGCTTTGTTCATCGGTGATGTGTGTGTGGAGTTATTATTATTTCTAAAGAAGATTTGGAAGATTAAAGGTGTGGTACTTGGGCCAGATCGGGTCTCAGATTTAACCTCTCCCTGGGGCTAACTCCAAAACCAAAAGCGGAGGCAGCAACGTTCTGTCTGTGGGAAAGCTCCCCCAGAGAAGGTGACCCCACAGAAGGGCATCTCTCTGCACTGCATTCTCCACCATCCAGGATTTTCACATGAATTCTTCTGTGACTTGCTATGCCAGATGCATGCGCTGGGCATCTCCCACCCTCAGCAGGTGCTGGTGGCAGGGTGAGCTCTTTGCTCCTGTTTTTCCCCTTTTGTTCCATTTTTACAGGTCCCCACAGCAGGGCTTTCCCAGACTAACATCCCCAGCCCTGGGATCGGTCCCAGAACCCCAGTTAGTCCTGCCTTGCTCACTGCCTGCTTCCCTTTCTATGGAGGGGGACCAGGATTGCTTCTCAATGCCGCACGTTCACATAACCCCAAACACCAGGAGGTGTGTGCAGCATCCCAGCCTGCAACCTGAAACAATTCCCATCTCCTCCAAAGGCACAGCTCTGTGAGAGCAAATAGCCATGCTGCTGTGGAGTTGGTTTGTTCTTTCTGCAATAAAATAGAACTATTTCTGCAGGGTTAAAGAATTTCATGCCTTTCTAATAATGATACACATACTTCCCCACCCCCCCACCCCACAGTATACGTATACAAACAGACACGATTTAACATGTTGTACTCAAGGGCTGTGCCTACACAAATGGCAGTTGCCATTGTTTGAACTCTTTAAGATCATCTGAAGGTGCTGTGGGGAAAATTTTGCATAGGAAACACACGTTTATTTGACCTATGGGGTCATTTGAAAGGTTGGTGTAGCAGCGCTGATGTTAGCTTTATTTTGGCAGGTTGCATTAGGGATAAATTTGGTGCAGCTTAAAAATACACACACTTACCTTCCTGTAGCACTTGAAGAGGCAGGGCAGCTTGGGAGCCCGGCCTCTTCATGCCTTTCAAGACAAATCCACTCAAAAACGAAAGGTTAAATTAAAAACAGACAGCCTTGATATGCTCAAAACGGGAGCCTGGCTGCAGGGAAGAGGTCTGAAGAGCTCAGTTTGAGCAGCCACAGACATAACATGCAGAGGGCTTTGAACACAAAGCGTGGCTTAATGGAGGATGTTCTGTGAGCGGTGCTGCAGGCAGAGCCTCCCCACCCTGAGAGCAGCACCTCTGCCCAGGCCTTGGGACAACGTGGCTGCAGCCACACCGAGCCCACATTCATCCCAGCCTGCTCTCCTCTGCAGCTTTCCAAGCCAACATCACAGTAATTCCAGGGCTGCAGCTCTAGGAAAGCAGCACAGGGCTGCTGGTGCAAGGTGACAACAGTGAAAAGCAGCTGACGCTTCTATCACCCCCAATAACTCCCAGAATTGTGGGAACGAGAAGGGAAATGACACCACTCATGGGCAGAAATTGTTTTAGACAGTACATTGTAGGCTGTGATTTCCACACACAGCTCCCAAACCCAAATATTCATGCAATGGTCTGAGGGATTCCGTTCCTAAACCCGGAATTTTGCCTTTGTGCTGAAAACCCGCCTCATCTGATAGTCCTGACTATTTTCTGAATGCAGAGTACTTACATAAAGAGAAGGAAAACATTAATATCGACAGATGAGGTCTGAACACTTGGCCCAAAACTGTGACTCTTCCTAAGAGCTAGAATCTGTGCAATCTGTTCAGTGATCTCTAACTCGTATGCGACTTCAGCTGCGTATCCGTGCTACTCCCAAACACAGCAAGACCGTTCTTTTCTTTCTTCTTTTTGTCTTTTTTTTTTTCCCCCCTTTCTCTTTTCCTTTCATGGGTCAGAAATTGGGAGGGAGGCTCGGATGTTTCCCTGGGACCTGCTCTCAATTAGTGTTCTCTTCATTGGGTTACACAGCAATTCTCCCTCGTCGTGTGGCCAACCCATGGGCATCGCTCGCTCCCTCGAGACCAAGGTGATTATTTCATCCAACACCATCTGTCCTTTGGGATCTCAGCTAATCCTTTGCTCTCAAAAAAAACAATCCATTCTTGACGCTGTTGCCTTTAGCACATTCACGCTCATTCGTGTTCTTTCATATCAGCTGTGTAACAGTCATGGGCACAACGCAACTTTTTGATTCACTTTTTTGCACTGACAATTCAGAACCCCAATCTTATTTCACTCTCATTTCACGGCGTATGAACCGTGCATGTCCTTGCTTTTACCCTAATCCTCCTTTTCCCTTTCTTCCCCATTCAACCTTTATTTTACTCCCTTTGTATTCCTACTGTTCTTCGTGTTTTCTTTCCTACGGTTATTTGCCATACTGTTTCTGTAGCTCCAAGTTCCTCTCAAAAAACCCCAGATGCTTTTCCTACTCACAGGAGTTGTTTAAAGACGTAATCCTGAGCCTGATGTCAGGCTGGTGTAAGCCAGGAGGAACTGTAAGAAACGGCACACAAAGCAAAATGACACAAGTACTTGGATTCTTCCCAATTCCACTCTTTAATTTCCAACTGCAAAGTGTCCCGTTCTGAAATCTTACAAACAAGAAGCACACGAAAGGTGCACCTCGAGGTCAGAGGAATCTATTGGGTCACCCAGCCTGGCACACACCTCCTGAATCACACACACCAGAGTCTCCTCCAAGAACTCCTGTAGCAAACTCATGGAACACCACCCCAAATGCTGGTGGGATAAAGAGACCAGTTGTCCAACTCTTAAAACAACGTTTGATCCATCCTGATCTGCAGATGGCAAACACTTGCATGGAAACAGGGTGAACAAGCAGTTTTCTCTCTTCTCTACATCCCCAGCAAGCATCTCCACTTCTATGCCTTTATATCCTGCCTAGCTCCATTGAAAATCTGCATCTACACACAGCACTAAGCTTGCATAGCCTTCACTTACAAGATCCAGCTCTTCTAGGCAGCAGATCTTACAGACCACGCAGGACAAGCCTCAACGTAAAGGCTTTGTTTTTCCTGCTGGTGCAAACACAGCAGGATAAACAAAATGCAGACAAAAGCCACATCCTGCACACCCCTACGCAGCCACAGTCACCAACCCATGCTGCCCCAGCGGATCATTTCACTGAAAGAAAAGAAATCGTTTCACTTGGCAGGATAATTAAACCTTTTCCTTTCATGTTTGCTCCAACCAGATTGCAAAACTAGTTGGACCTAGTTTACAAAAAAGATAACCTTTTTGATGTGCAGAGGAAGAGATTGGTTCCATTACTTGCATTAGTCAGAGCTGTCCGTGCTGTGGCCTTCAGAATAAAGGGAGAAATGTACTTTAGAGAGATCTGAGTAACACACTTTACTCAAAACATTGTTGTATTATATTGCTTCTTGACTGTTTCAGCTTACTCTGTATCTGTGCACTTTATTTTAAGCACTCCAGAAGTGGATGACAGGTCTGGGGTAGAAAAGATAGAATCCAGCCAGTGTCCTGCAAATGCATCTTCAAATAATGCTTTAAAACTGAAAATTACATTTGAAATGGCATTTTCTACGTTTCCAAGGATGAAGCATTCCAATGGCAGTGGATGGAATATAACATCGCCTGACGTTAAAAACGCTTTCCATGTTTGTCAACGTCATTTTCAGCTGGAAATACCAAAATGCTCCTTGATCACCTGGAACGAGAAGCGATGCAGGTGGACGTCCTGTAATACATGACTAAGTTAATAGCTGCATCGTTTTTCCACACTTCAAATAAATGCGTTCTATTTATTTAGTTTGGCAATATTGGATTCAGTTCGGCTCTTCCTCGTTCTGGTATTTTAATGTGATTTCCTTCTAAAAGAAATGAATTGTACATCCCTGTCCATGTCTCCTCTTTCAGTTCACTGTGTTTTAATAGCTGGGTTCAGTCAGGTTAGTTGAACAATCAGCTGCCCTGAACACAGACTTGTCCAAAATGACTCAAAACCAGGTGGTGGAATGGAGGAGAGTAGCATTGCTAGCACTGCATGGGCTTCATTCCCTAACCCAGAGGACAGCACAGCCTCTCAACACTGACCTCAGGGTCTCCTGTATGCTGGCAGTGTTGGAGCATCCTCCTCCATCAGCCCTTAAAGCACCCAGGGGCTCCTATAGGAGGAACAGTCGCTTTCCGACAAATTTCACCGGGCCCCAGGATCAGTTTTGCTTCTTGCACCTATGCTAAAGAATCCCACGGGTGGGCTAAACATCTTCCTGATAACTCACGGGAAACTGCACCAACTCAGAACCGTGCTGTGACTGCTTTACATTCAGGACGCATGAGTTTGATTTGCTGTCGTTGATTTAACTTTCACCCACTCGGTGTTTTTGATAACAAAGAGTTACGGGCTCTCCTGTTTCATAAACACACCATCTACTCTCCAAAGCTAATGCTAGAAACTCTCAGCACAATGCAGTCTCAGATGCAAAGTATTCATTCTCTGCCAAAACCTGCTTTTGTTTTCGGTTGACTTTAAGGGGTTCATCAGCCTACGGCCACCTTGGCGAATCAGTTCACCATTGGTTATTACACGTGGAAAATTAAACCTTAACGTCCAACAGGTCAAGAGCCATAAGCTTGAACGGAGGAAAACAGCAGTATGGGAAACAACACCTCACACAAAACATCCTCAGAGCTAAAGGGGACAGTTCAGAAGGTTATAAGCTCATATGTCCTTCTAACGGGGTCCCAAATAGGAGGTGTGTGTGTGCGCTCCCGTCTGCGCATCTCGGTGCGTTTCTGTCCAACTGAGATCAGTACTTGAGTTTCAAAATAAGTACAAAAAAGGAGAATTTTCCAGTTTGTATCCACCGGCAAATGCAATTTCCCTCCCAACACACATTAAATTCATTTAGCCTAGTGCATTTTTAATAGACATTATTCATCTATTACCTTAATGAGCTTGTGGTGAAAGCATATTGCCTCCCAATTTCAACAAAAGCAGTCTAATATTGCTACAGCTTTTCCCCCCTTTTGCCTTCTAAGGCAGCAGCACGGAGAGGGGAAGAAAAAAAGCTATAGAGACGGATAAGGTTTTTATTCTGTGTCACAACACTACATTAAGAATAAAACCTTCCACTTAAACACTTAAATGAAAACATCGAGAAACTAATTTACCATTTGTAACCACATGATTTAAGTAGGAGCAGCTTTAATTTTCTTCCCATTTTCCTCATATTCAATGTGAGCCCACATTAGATTTCACTGGCTCAAATCACAACACTTAAAGCCACTTTCATTTTCTTTTTGATTAAATAATTGAAATTCCTGTCACTGCCTGCACTTTACTGGCACACAAATTTTATGTGTAAAGATAAATACTCTTTCTTTCTCCCTTCTCTGCCTGTAGGATTTTTTTTCCCCCCCCTCCCCAGTTTAATCTTAAAAGCAGGCAAGGTTTACTTTATTGATGGTTCCATAAAATGGATCAGTACTCCATTCACCTATTTCATGGAATTACACCGCTCCCATTAAGTGATTGTTTGGAGAAATTATGGAAAGCCATCTTCTCTAATTTAGCTGCCGTCGTCGTGAGGTTATTGCCATCCAAGCCGAAAAAGGACAGGAGGCCGAGCTACCCGTGTGCCTCCTCTCCTGTGCACATCCATTGATGGCAGGAGCCTTGATTTTTATTGAAGTATTTGTTTCAATTAGGGTAACAAGTTTTATTCATGCTCCCTAATCAGTCAGTCAGAGGGACCTCCAGCACTGCAAGGCCTGAGCTGCTCCTGGCTCTGCTGTTGGGTGGTCACAGCAAGGCTGGTTTCTTCCCTCTGTTTTCCACCTCCAGCAGTGGTGAGGAGCCTCTGGGCCATCCCTTGATGGACAATTTGGCCCAGATCTGGGCTGTGATAGATTCTGCTGGCCTCGGGTGCTGTGGGTGCTCTCTGCTTTTCACTGTCAGCTCAGGGTTTGGCTCCGAATGCAGCTTAGTGCAGGAGATTCAATGCGTGGTAATGGGTATTGCCTGGAGGTCAGCAAAGTGAGCTTGGAGAGATTGGAGCCCCTGGCATTGGGTCTGCTCACCCACAGCCATTGCAGGGCCACGAGGGATGCTGCACAGGAGCGAGGACCTGCTGCTGTGACGGCAGACAGGACACATAGGCACACGTCAGTAAGGAACCAGCCTTCCAGGAACAACCTGCTTCCATAACAAACACACATCGTGTTTCCCAGCAAGAACCATTCTGACGTTCCATTGCTATGAGTTCTCTCCTTATCTGACACTTTGACTTTTCCTGGGCGGTGCTTACAAAGTATAGAGACCCTTACAGCATCACATAGGAGAAGCAGCAACCAGAAGGAGTCATGTGGAGCAGGAAGATTTCTCCCTCTTCTGCAGCAGTAAAAACAAGGACACAATGCCTCTTGCATAAGCTTTGCACTGATGTGAAATAACACAGAGCGTAGATATGTATGGCCTGAAATAGGAACAGGTCCTGCGGATGTGCCTGCTGTTACCCAGCACAACACAGGCTTTCAGAGCCACAAACACCAAGAACAAGAGTGCCTCTGCAGATGGAGAAGTCAGATTAAGTCAAGCCAGCTTGAAAAACTGTTCAGTGCTAGGACCAGTTAATATATTATAGTGCTAATTGCGTTCCAGCCTTGCAAACAGCATTGCATGAAGACAGGCCGGCAGCCAGCTGCAGAGCTCATCTCACCACCTCCCTGTCCCTGTCAGCTCTGACTGCCACCTGACTTCTCCTGGTCCCCTCTCCCATCGCAATCACGATTTACAGGTGCTCTATAACTTGGCAGCAATGCCAGCCCAGTAAGAAGTTTTGCACACTTAAATGCACTCCTGTTTTCTTACAAGGAAAAGCCAGGATGCCCTCCCAATTCCTACGGAAGAGCAATATCTCACTTCTGACCTCCTACCCCCACCGAAGAGCCAGGGGCTGTGACTTTTGTATGAAGTTCTTTGAGAAAAGATTGGTGAGCTTCCAAGAGCACCCAGGCTTTCAAACTGTACCTGCTGAGCTCGTGGAACTGCTGCCTCTCATTCCCAACCCTGCCATGCTTGCCTCAAACGAAACAGGAAAGTTTCATTTTCACCTACACGTCAACCCCTTTCCAAACTATTTAGAAGCCTTCCTGACGTTCTCGGATATGCGTTTGCAAATAAACATTTGTAAAATCTATATACACATATTAAAAATATATTCATTTTTCAAGGAGAATTTGCCACCCGCATTTGGAAGTAGGTTAGGTCCAAAAGTTAGAGGCCACTCTGTGAACAAGGTCGGCCCCAGCTTAATAATTCTGAAAGGAAAACCGAGAAACAGAAGAAAAACATCTTTGTTATCACCCCTCCTTTTCCCTCCAACTATTCACCCTAGAGGACATTGTTACCGTATAATAACTGGCCATGTCAGAATCAATTAGGCAACTCATAATAAAGCAGATGCTGCTATTGTGAAGATGATGCAGTGAAAGTATGGGTTTAGGAAGGTCCTCAGTGCAGCCCAGGCTAAGCAGATATGATGCTAATTGAATTCTTGCTGGCAATTTTTCACCCCTAAGTGAACAAGAAAGAGAGGAATCTTCGAGTCTCATCTGTTTAGCTTGCGAACAGGAAAATGTTTTCAAGCCAGTAAATGAGCAACCTAATCCACAGAGATGCCAGCAGGAGGGGTTTCTTTCAAAACCGTACCACCCCAAAACCCTGCTATGTTGAATGTGAGCCGTGCCCCTTCACCAACCAGCAGCAGCAGTCAGGAGGCTGGTTATTTTGTTTAAGCTGAAGGAAACTGAGTAGTGCTGTGTTTTTTTGCTAGGTTAGGGGCTACAGATCCCACGTGAGAGAGCTTTTCACTCTCCCACCAGCCTGCTGCTTGTGCCAGGGCTCTTAAGGCCTTTAGGAGGCTCCGACAGCACCAAGATTTCAAACACAAACAGTGGAAGGACTTAATTAGACCCTGAGCACCCAAATTAAAAACCACTGCTTTTCTGTGCCTGTGCGCTGCTAAACCCACAGCCAGAAACTTGCCAAGTCTCTCTCCTTTTCCTCCAAATATCTTCTGGGCAGAGGGAAACCCAACCTGGAACCCCACCGCAGAGATGCCTGAAGCCCAGGAGAGGGATGGAGTGCTGCCCACAACTTCAGGGGCCAGCTGGCAAGTGGAGTTTTCCCAACCCAACAGAGGTGAGGGCTCCTTGGTGTTAGTGTGGGCTGAAACCTATATTCCATGGTTAAACCTGCTGGGTGTTATTTTTTTTTGGCTAGCATCCTTGCCTTTTAATGCTCCTGACACAAAAGGAGTGATTTCTCCACCTCATAGTTATCAGTGAGCAATTAAGCCTCTTCTAGTAACTCTATGCTGAGGAGGCCTTTGAAATTAAAATCTTTTCTATATGATTTTTGTTAGCCGCTAAATGAAGATAGGGAAAAACAGGCTAATTACAGCTACCCTAATTAAGCTGCTACAATAACCCATAATTACACCATATTTATCACCTTTGTGTCAGACTCCTTAACCTGTTGTGGTTTGTCATCATCATGCCTGCATCGGGGGCTGCAAGCTAACATCTCTCCGGCCTGGCCAGATTTTTTATTGTAAGTGTGGAAACAAATTCTCTGTTTGTGCAACTGCAATTAGGGTAATTTATGAGGCTACCTTATTAGCAGCAAAGCCAGGTTAGGGAGTTGGGCTGGGTGTTAGCACACAAAGTGACTCTACGTGTACTTTAATAAAGGGACATTAACTCCTGAGCAACGCCAACAAATGGGCTTTGAGGAGGCAGGGCAGGATCAGACCCAGGCCTGAGGCTGACCCATTCCTGAAGCAGCCACAGGCAGAGCTCCTCCTGCCTCAGTTTCCCCACCTGCCTGGTAGGGCTCCAGGGCTGAGCCATTGCCCACAGCATCCCCTGCTGCCTATGCTGAGCCCACAGCAACCAACACAGCCCACCTGGAGGGAAGGAAAAGCTCAGCTTACAGCTGCTCCAGGTCTCCTCTTGCATCCCCTCATCCTTGGGCTGGGAATGAGCATAACGGGTCAGGAAGGGCGCACCACAAAGCCACTGGCATCTTCCAAAGGAAATGGAATGGGGTGAACTGGACACGGGCTCAGCATCTCATCTCACAGCAGGGCTGGTGCCACTTTTCCAACTTTTCCCCTTCTGTTTACAGCCTGCCCTGCCTCAAAGCGCCGTCACCACTGCGGTGCCCTGCAGCTGACAACACGATCTTTCAGCTCCTTGGTTGTGACAAGAGAATAGCAAAGAGAGAAGCAGCCCTCCTCGTGCACACACCAGCCCAGAAGCGGTGCGGTGTGCCGGGCAGAGCCGGGCCGGGCTCCCTCTGGCGGCCCCGCAGCGAAAGGTGCAGGGCTGTGGTGCTGGGGCTGTGCTGAGCTCCGGAGTGACTCCGCTTCTCGGGGTGCCCCAAACGCTTCCCCCCAGACAGAGCTTCCTTCCCCTGGGTAAGGCTCCTTTGCTGCCTCAAACTTCCCAGCGAGGCGGGCTGCGATTTCTGCATCCCTTATCCTGACATTTCTCTTCCCCCCCCCCCCCCCCCCCCCCAATTCTTTCTCTTCCTCCTGGGTAATTTCTGTGCTCTTTCAGCCTTATTTATGTCGCTAAGCTGCGGAGGCTTCAGTAGAAGCCAATCAATGCCTCAGTGTTGATGAGTGGGGAAGTTCATCGTAAGCAAACGAAACAGCCTCCCCCCCCCCCCAAAAAAAAACCTGAAGGGCGTAATCTCTGCACTGAGCAACACTGCCTTTGTGGAGATACCCAGAGGAAGAAAAACGTGTTAAATCTTGTCATTTTGCTGTTCTGAAATAAAGGGCAGCCAGCGCTGCCCACGAGGCCATTCAGCGCTGATTTATCGCTCGAGACCGCAGAGACAAAAATCAAGCCATTCCAACCTTTTAAAAGCTTTCTTGCAACAAACTAAAAATATCCATCCCTGACAGATGCAGGCTGTCAATAAGGAACTGAAGAACTCAGTATGAAGAGTGGAAAGAATGCAAAGTCTTGATAAACATCTCAAATTGGGTCTTACTCAGTGGGAAACGAGTAGTTTGTAGTGGTAATTGCAAAGGGCATTTTACATGGAATCAATTAAACGAAAATCTTTTAAAGCCCTTTTAAAAAGAGACCTTTTAAAGTTAACAGGTGATTTTAATTGGAACCACGGGACTCGCATCATGGGAGGTGGGCTGGGTCTTTTTGTTGAGGTTCTCTTTTTTTGGATGCATTCAATACAGGGGGGGGGGGAAAAATCGATCCACTTCCATCAGCATTTGAACTCCTAGAGCCTCGCAAGTTGAACTGTGAAGCTAAGCAAGAATTACAGCTTGCTCCTGCTTTGCTGGGGTTCTTTCTAGCTATTAAATACTCTTCCATCATCGCTCCTTAATTGTGGAAGGTGCAGGAGAATTTCTCAAGGCTGCGTTGCCTTTGGGTAATTATTTTTAGTCAGAATCATGGCCATTAACTGCTATAGCAGTAGCATGCATTCTTAGAGATAACTTACCTCGAGAGAAGATGTCACACGTCCCAGCAGACAATCGTTAGCAGTGATTGCAGCATTTTGCTGCTGGACTCCTTTTCTTTCCGCTTCACAACCACGAAGCCTGCCCTGCAGAGCTGCCAGCAGGAGGCAATGGGCTCTGAGCCCATGGGAGCAGCAACCTGGGCAAAAGCTCCTGCAACGGCATCTGAAGAGGTGGTGAATGGTGAATTCCTCCAGTTCTCTTTGCTCTGCAGTTCACAAGCTTGAGCTCTACCTGCCCTGCAAAGCTCCGGGTGCCCCAGCTGAAGAATTGAGCCTTTGGTGGAGTCATGGAGGCAATCACAGCAACCTGTAGGTCCTTCTCCTCACATGTTGTCTGGGAGCTTCAGCCTCAGAGTGCCCCTCCCAGGAGTCCAAGAGAAACATCCCCTACACCTGATGGAATCGGGGTGAAGCTTTTAGGTGTGTGGGGGGGGGGAGGGCAGTGTGAAAGCGGTTGCATGAAAACTCATATTTAACAAAACCAGCCCAGATTCTGTTGGCAATCCCTCTTGCTAGATCTGAGCAGCTACTGCCCATGAATTTGAGCACATCTATTGGGGAACCAGCAGCACAGGGACAGAAAGCTGCTCCTGCAGCTGGGGGGACCAAGCACAGAAAGCACTGTTCCACTTACAGATCTGCTGGCCCAAGGACACCAGAGGGGAAGGTGTGTGCTCCCAGCTCTAGGGAGAAGCAATGCATCAGAGGAGAGCTGAGACGTTGGCACTGGGAACACTTGGAAGGGCAGAGCAAATGCAGCTTGGGGTGATTTATTGGGCTCCTGGCAAGGAAAATGGTGCCCCCTAAAGCAACCGTGGGGTTACATGCCAGTGTTACCTCTAACAAGAAGAGAGCAGTCCCTAAATGAAGCCGCCTGACTGTGGGAATAAGCCTGGCTGATGGGGCAACCCGAGCTCCTCCCTCCCTGATCTTAGGATGAAGAAGAGGCAAACGGGGCTGAAGAAATCAGGCATCACCATGACTTTAATTTTCAGAAATACTCAGACCAGATCAAACACAAACCACCACCCCATACCACAACAAGAACCTCCTGCCTGTTTGTCCCCAAATAAACTCACGTGGCGGCAAGTGGGGAAACCAAGGCAGAGCCAGCAAACAGCCTCATGGTGGGGAGAAGCCCACCCAACCCCTCTCCCCCCCCAGCATCACATCCCCACTTCCTCTGTGGAATTGCTGTGCTGCTGCCTGGTGCTGTGTGATTACTGTGCTGGGTGTGAAGTTACAGAGTGGGGACCCAATCGCCAGCTCGGCTGCGGTGCTGCTCCAGTCCTATCTGCAGGGGTGAGCGTTCTGCATTTTCCTTCATGCCTGCAACAATCTCGACAAATAGGCTTTTAAATTAAGCAGTGATTTGGAATATAAGTGAGTGCATTTAAGCTGCTAAGAGACGGAAAGATCCTAATGGCTGAAATATTTGTCATATCACAAATAAACTGGCTGTATCGGGAGCTACTAATATAACTAATTTTTACCAAATCCTTCACTGCTCTGTGATAGAAAATGAGGTCAGCATAGGTTGAGGCAACACAAAATGAGCAGCTGCCAGAAGGCAGCGCAGAATACTGATAAAGGACTCTGCAGGAACTGTGTCTGCTGCCCACAGGAAAAAAAGGAATCTGTTTGTTCAAACTAAGGCATAGCTTTTCTAGAGGTTTTAATGACAAGGTGCCACAGAACACAGGCTCTCAATGGATCTGGAATACAAATGCATACCAAGAGCTTCCACACCTCCCTGTACCCATGGAGCATCTTTCCCTTGGCTTTTCCGTGCTTTAACCATGAGGGGTGGGTGACTTCTGAGGGCATTTGGGTGTGAGAGGACAGGGGTGTGCCCGGAGCAGTGATGGGATCTCTGGGACTTTTACAGCTCCTGTGGTTCCTGCAGAGCTGTTGGAGGAATCAAACCTCCCCCGGAGCTGCCCGTTCTCACAGTGCCCTGCAGCCCTGCAGCAGTGACACAGCAGCCTGAGCTGCTTCCAACTCCCTTCAGCACAGATAACTGAGGATATCACGGCCAGGAACGGGCTGTGTTTGCCCCATCATGATGTTAAGGCTGCCTCAAGTGCTTGGGACCGAGTGGGATGCAGCCACGTTTCACTTACATGAGAAAAACAACATCACTGTACTCGCTCTCATTAAAAGAAACAGGAATGCTTGGGAAGGAGAACATTCTCCTTCTGTTACAGAGAGGAACTTTGAATAACGGGAGGATTTTGGTTCCCAGAATTGACACAAACCTGAAGTGAGTGAGCAAAAAAAACCCAACCAGGTAAGTCCATTCAAGTGAGGGGGGAAACTGAGGCACAATTCATCCCCTATTAAGTAGGAGAGTGAGGGTGCCCGTGCCCTGTCTTTCCCCATCAGCTAACAGCATGACTCTACCATGGCACAGCCAGCTTTGAGAGGGGTCCAGGATGTCCAGCCGTGATTTGGGGTGATGCTCTAGGCTTGCTCACTGCATCCCCACACTCAGCCCCATCTGCCTGGGCCGTGCAGCAGCCGCTGAGTGCGGCTCTCCTGGGATCGATAGCCAAGAGCCTTGGCAGGGCAATGGGGACCACTTGGGAACATCAGACAATTTAAGAAAAATAAGATCAACATAGATTAACAATAAAACTTAAAGCACGCGGCACTTGCTAAATGGAACCGTAGAAGGGTTCATATTTGATAACCATTAAATGGTTTAATGAAATAATTATAACTCAAGACTCCTGAGCCCAGCCACAATCGATACCTATGAGCTCTAAGCAACAGCATGACCCAAGTTCTGCCATTTTCACAGTGCTCCCCAGCAGGCAGAGCGTGCGACTATAAATGCGATTGACGGTAAAGTTGCATTAAAACACCCCCATCAAGGGCAATAATAGATTAAAGGCTACAGAGGCACTGCAGTTGGCTGGTCAATATGCTTTATTTTCTGCATCACCCCCAATTTTGCCACCCTCCCGCATACTATTAGTGTGAGTCGATTTGCTGTCAATGGCCAGCCCTGGCAAGAGATGCATTAATGCAGGCTCACAAAAGAAGTGTGCATGGCATTATCACTTCACTCGCTTTCAAATTACAGCCTAATGCTGTCTCCAGGCAGCTTGTGACACGTTAACACTATGTGCGATTTGTTGGTATCGGGCTAAATATTTCATGTCTGAAGATTTCATCCGAGATTTGATGACAGAAATAAACTACTGCCCGGTGGGAAACGGTTCTGAATAATAGAATTAGGTGTTGTTGGGAAGTCAACAGGAAAGGGATGGTGATGGTGATGTGGGATAGTGGAGGAAGAGCAGAGAAAGTGCATGGGGAGGAGGAAAGCTGCCAGGAAGGCTGCCGAGTACCCGTTTTCTACTAATTACAGGCAGTGTTATTAATATATCCAGTGAAGGGGCAGAGATTACCAATCAGATTTCTTGTACCTTGCTCCAGATCCCAGGCTGGGTGCTCTGCTGTTGCTTTCAAGAGTTAAAATCCCCACACATAGGAGATTTTTCAGTGGAAATACAGTAATGCACTCCTTGCTTCTTCTACTAAACAGCCACAGCATCTCAGAAACCAGACACATAAACAGACGCCTTAGCACTTTGAGAAGGAGCAGAGATTTCATTTACCCCAAGGAGTGAACGCAGAAGGCACTCAGCAGCATCCAAGCAGCTTTCAGAGCACTGCAACCCAAACCTGCAGCAAACTCCTGCCCTGTACAGCACGCTGCTGCTTCCTGCAGGGGATTCCTCCTCCTCAGCAGAACCACATTCAGCCCCAGCTGCTGCAACACCAACTAAAAACCTTCCCTCAGTCTATTTACTGCAAAATTCGTTATGCTTTCTAAGGCCTCCAATGCTGGTTAGTGCTAAAAGTCAGTTTAGTTGCATTTTACTGCGCTGGCAAGTCTTAACTTTCTAAAGCGTTTGAGAAACCTGCATACCTATAGGAGAGCTCTTCAGCATTTCAGTTCCAGGCAGACAGACTTAGCACTGGGATACTGCTCCAAGCAGGGCTACGGTGCCGAAGGCACAACAAACGGCCATTCCTTTACAGCATGAAAGCAAAGCGTGCTGAAAGGTGCTCTGGTTTGATACAGACCATCATGGGTGTAACGCAACCCCACAGTGCTAGGAGACAACAGTTCCTTCAGGCTTTCCAGGGAGGTGAGACCCAGCATTTTCTGAGCCCCTCTGAGCAAAGTAGGAACTCATCTTGCCTTTTCCAATGAGGCAGCAATCGCAGGAGGTGGCTCACGTGGCATAGCCCTTAAGGCAGGGGAATAACTGCTCTGATCTTACCAGGAGAAATCACTGTGTTACAGAGCACGGGAGCTGAGGGGGCACACCATCCAGCTGCCAGACTTTCTAGATAGGAAAGCTGGAATGTGAGCATGGGATCTGCCTTCCACAGAGCTCTGCAGTGACTGACAGATGCTCCGGCTGCTTCTGTTCACACCTACAGCAACAGATTTTGCTCGCTGGTACAGCAAATAAAGCTGCCACTTCTGAAAAAGCACGAATTCTCACAAAATGCAGAAATTAAAGCTATGTAGCCATTTGCTTTCCTTACCTCAGCTCCCACCAGCCCTGCAGGCGCCCTGCTGCTCCTCGGCTGCACCTGGGAGGGCTTCGAACCCATCCCTCAGTATTCACTTAACTAAGAAACCCTGTACAGAAAGGGGAAAAAAAAGAGCTTTTATTGCCCTGCGTGGTGTCTCCTTTGCTTATCCATACGTTAACCTAAAAACAGTCCCCCTATTTTGCACACACAGAAATCTCTGGGCTTCTTTGTTCTTAATCCTGTTACTGTAAGTGCAAAAAGCTCATCGATTGGCCTCTGTTTGTGTTAATACACTCAGTCTGCCCACACCTCGGTCCAAATGCTGGTGTGACCTCAAGTTTCACCCACAGCCCTTTCTCTCTCCCTGCCTCGTGTCTCCTGTGTGCCTTTACCCGTGGTTACGTGTAGTTTGCAGTGTGAGTGATTGATGACAACACCGCACGTTGTAAATCACTGCTCTGACTGCCCTGGGTGTGTGCTGCTGTAAAGCAGTGCTGGTTTTACTCAGCCACCATTTCAAAACAGGCACAAAGAGAAAAACTTCCCCAAACCAATTTCATTTAGCCTCTGTTACAGAAATGAAAGCACTGCACACTCTTAATAGGATATGAACGCCTTAAAGAGATGCTGCCGAGGCCTCTTAAATAAAAACACTTTTGGGGGTTTGGTTTTAAATCCTGGCAGAGTGATGTTCGGAGATTCCACGTGCAGATACTGGCCCCTGGTGGCAGGAGCTCAGCAGGACACTGGGGGTAGGCAGGCTGCAGCCTCCCTCACAGCTGATCTGTGTTGAGGCCCCTAAAAGGGCCATCAGCCTCCTTCACAGCTTGTTCCTAAGGAAAACCATAATTCGAATCTGAAGTGCATGTAAGCACGGGATTTAAACACCTGCTGAGATGCCATGTGAAGACTTACACCCTTTAGAAATGCCCTCTGCTGCTCTTCTCATAGCATTTCAGCAGCCCTGGAAATCCACCTGGCCATGGAGCGTGCCCTATAGAGGCAGCAGTGGGAACATGAAGCTGCCAGCCCTTCGTTTTTCCCCTTTTAGTTTAGCAGTGTTGTCAGAGCTCAGTTCTTCCCCTGTATTGAGAAAGAAGTTGATCAGGGAAGAGAGGGAAACGGTGTCACTCAAGAACCTGGTTAAAAAATGATCGGTTCTAATGGGTACAGCCCTGAACTCTGCAGTTCTGCTAATACAAGGGTGCATACCACATCTACAGCCTATAGTTCAGTAACATACTTTCTTATCACAGTGTCTGTGTGCCACCCTTACCCCACTGATCTGACTCATTAGGCAGCACAAAGCCACCTCCCAGCTCAGCAATGACTTCTCTAGGATAAGCAATCCCTGAATTCACCTTCTTCCCCAAGGAGCACAGGGTATGGAAACTTTGAGCTGATACAATGCTTACTTTCCCCTCCGTATTTAAAAACACATTTACTGCTGTAGGTTTATCCCAGCTAGCTCTAAGAGCAGTCCATTCTGAAGCTCATTCAGTTTCAGAAGCTGATCTGCAATCACTAAACAAACCCTAACGCAAAGTCATACAATCACAGAATCACCAGGTTGGAAGGGACCTTAAAGCCCACTCAGTCCCAACCCCCATGCTGTGGGCTGGGTGCACATCAGCTCAAGCTGCCCAGGGCCCCACCCACAGCCTTGGACTCCTCCAGGGATGGGGCACTACAGCTTTACTCTTCTGAGTAAGGATTTCCACCTAACATCTCACCTCTTCTAGTTGAAACCACTTCACCCTTGTCCAATCACTATCAGATGAGTCAAGTCAGCCTATTTCCTGCTTACAATCTCCTCTCAAGCACTGGAAGGTTACTATCTGCTCTCCTCACCTTTCCCCAAGCCTAACAAGCACAGCTCCCTCATTTCTTCATCACGGAGGTGCTCCACACCTCTGCTTCTTTGTGGCCCTTCTCTAGTTCTGCTCCATGCCTGTCTCAAGCTGGTGGACCAAGGCTGGAGGTACCCAAGGCCAAGTTAGGTAAGGCTGTGGGCAATTTTAAACTACTGGTTAGCAACCAGAGTTCTGCCCATCCCAACCTTGGGTGCCAACCCCAACCTCCCTAGGAACCCTGTGCCAGTGCCTTACTACCCATTGCAACAATAAAACCACACCTTTCTCCTTAAATCCAGCCTGTTACCCTTTTGTTCAAAACCACTTCCTCTTGTCCCATCACAACAGACCCTGCTGAAGTCTGTTACCTTATGTCCCTTTTAGACACTGAATAGCTGCAGCTGCCATCAGGCACCAACAGAAAACTGCATAGAGGTACACAAGCTTTGCTTTGGGAGGAACCAATACTGAGGTCCTACAGCCTTTGAAGCTCTAAGTTTAGCTTATGCTTGCTAGCAGAGATACTTACAAAGCAAATCACCAACTTGCACCTCTCTGATCGTTATTAACCTGTAACTTACTGTGCAACCAGAAAGCAGCAGCTTCAGAAAGCTGACTGGCTGCTTCCCTTTGGCCCTTTGCTATCAGAGCCAGAAGTGGCTACAGCTCTACAGCTACTACAAAATGACCTGGAGAACAGGATTTTATGCTCTGCTTTGACACATCAGTCCTGAGGTATAAAGAAACCAACAGAGAAACATTGTGATGCCCATTAAATAGCTTTTATTCTTTAAGACATGAATTGCATTTCCACTTGTTTACAGTACTGTAAAGTGCAATGGTATTCACCTCCCCTCCTGTGCACATGTTCAAGTATCTAAAATGCCCAGAAAATTAGTTTTATTCTTTTAATTTTTTTATTTTTTATTTTTTTTTACAGCAGCTCAGTTATGGAGTTTTAATCTGGCAATATACCCAGATGTGCCTACAGGTTTGGGTCCTTCAATCTAACCCCCAGGCAGGGGGTCCTCCAACACTAACTGCTAGTGGAATGCATTGCCCAGCATCTTTAATCCACCTCCTCAATGGTTGGTCCAGAAGAAGCTCCACCAGAGGGAGGAGCTCCACCACCAGGGAAGCCCCCAGGCATTCCTCCAGGCATCCCACCTGCGCTCTGGTACAGCTTGGTGATGATGGGGTTGCACACCTTCTCCAGCTCTTTCTGCTGGTGTTCAAACTCCTCCTTCTCAGCAGTCTGAAAGAGACAAGAGAGCTCAGCATGTGCCATCGCTGCAATCTGACAGATACAGGCTGAACATTATTAACTGGCACTAGACGGGCTTAGTTTATTTAGCTCACAGAGGCTGCCCAACACAGGCCTGTACTAGACTAGGATGAAATAACTGTCTAATAAAGCCAGCCTACCCATCGAGTAACTATACAAGGTGACACTTTTCTGTTCACCAGCCCCTATCAGGAGAGGAGGAAGCTCCGTGCTTGCTAACTGTGGTCGCTCAGACATCCAAGGAAGGTACTTGAACCAACACAAGTCTTTCGACTTCTGGTGGAAACTACGAATGGCTTAGGAATCACTTTCATCACAGCAACCAGTAGCAACCCCTCATCCTCAGCTGGCTTTCATCTTTGGAAAAAAAATAACAGTGGAGGTTAACACTGACCCAACGCAGAGTGCACCATACCTGATTCTTGTCCAGCCAGTTGATGATTTCATTGCATTTATCCAGGATTTTCTGCTTGTCCTCATCAGAAATCTTGCCCTGGAGCTTCTCATCTTCAACAGTAGCTTTCATGTTGAATGCATAAGACTCCAGGGAGTTCTTAGAAGACACTTTATCACGCTGCTTCTCATCTTCTGCCTTGTATTTCTCTGCTTCCTGAACCATCCGCTCAATGTCTTCCTTGCTCAGCCGGCCTGCAGAACAAGGAACATTTCATGTTACAACTTCCTGGTCAACCATTTTTAGTGCAGCATTACCAACTTGCTACAGACGTACACAAGGACCTTTATCTAAATTGACCAGGATATGAATGCAGGACTAATGATTAGCAAGTGCCTTTATCTCAAAAGACTTCATAAGCTTTGATAAGCCTAACGATTACTTCACTAAAAGCCAAGGCTCATGTCTGTAATGAGGACGTATTACCCAGCCTTGGTAAAGCTACAAAACTAAGTTGGGACACTTCAGTTTCCTGAAGGGACATTGCCAAGTGTTCCACCCTTAGAACCACATGGTGTTTACCTTTGTCGTTTGTTATCGTGATCTTGTTCTCCTTGCCAGTGCTCTTATCCACAGCAGACACATTCAGGATGCCATTGGCATCAATATCAAAGGTTACTTCAATCTGAGGTACACCTCTGGGAGCAGGGGGAATACCGGTCAGCTCAAACTTGCCCAGCAAGTTGTTGTCCTTAGTCATAGCACGTTCTCCTTCATATACCTACAGCAGAAGCAGGGAACAAATGCATCAGCCTTGACTCTGCACAGTTATAATGGACTACTATTAGACTGAAGTGCCTTGGTCGCTCAGACATCCAAGGAAGGAACTTGGACCAACACAAGTCTTTCGACTTCTGGTGGAAACTACGAATGGCTTAGGAATCACTTTCATCACTGCAACCAGATATTCACTAGCAGTAACTAATTGCAAGAAGGTCTCCTGCATAAAATTTACATCAGGAATCAATCACTGACAGATTGCACAATGTGTTACGTGAAATGCCCTGTCAGATCGTCTGAGTGCTGCACACCTACCTGAATCAGCACACCAGGCTGGTTGTCAGAGTAAGTAGTGAACGTCTGAGTCTGCTTGGTGGGAATGGTGGTATTGCGCTTGATCAAGACCGTCATGACACCTCCAGCAGTCTCAATACCCAGAGACAGAGGAGTCACATCCAACAGCAGCAGATCCTGGACATTCTCAGACTTGTCTCCAGACAGAATTGCAGCCTGAACAGCTGTGGAACAAGAACACAACATTAAGAACCTCATACCAGATAGACCACACGCTACAACTGGGCCCCACAGCTCGCTCAGACATCCAAGGAAGGTTTTGGCCATCATTAGTAGACTTCTGGTGGAAACTACGAATGGCTTTGGAACCTGATTCATCATTGCAAGTCTAAGTTTCACTGCTTTGAAAAGCAGCAACAACCCAGGTGGGAGAAACCAAAGCAGTACTAGAGCAGGTCTGAAGCCAGTTCAGGCAACACCCGGCTTGCTAAGAAACCCACCCCATTTCAGTATAGAGAACACATTTTGTCAGCTGTAATTACCTGCACCATAAGCCACAGCTTCATCAGGATTGATGCTCTTGTTCAACTCTTTGCCATTGAAGAAGTCTTGCAGCAGTTTCTGAATCTTTGGGATGCGGGTAGAGCCCCCAACCAGCACGATGTCGTGGATCTGTGACTTGTCCAGCTTGGCATCCCGCAGGGCCTTCTCCACAGGATCCAGGGTGCCACGGAACAGGTCAGCATTCAGCTCTTCAAAGCGAGCTCTGGTGATGGATGTGTAGAAGTCAATACCCTCATAGAGAGAATCGATTTCAATACTGGCTTGTGTGCTCGATGACAGGGTACGCTTCGCACGTTCACATGCGGTACGAAGGCGCCGAACTGCTCTCTTGTTCTCACTGATGTCTTTCTTGTGCTTGCGTTTGAATTCAGCAATGAAGTGGTTGACCATGCGGTTGTCAAAATCTTCTCCACCCAGATGAGTGTCACCCGCAGTGGATTTCACCTCAAAAATGCCATCTTCAATAGTCAGAATTGACACATCAAAGGTGCCACCTCCGAGGTCAAAAATAAGAACGTTCCTTTCAGCACCAACCTGGAAAGAAACATTGATTTTCATAATGCAAATCCATTTTTTAAGATTAACTTGGCAGATTTACTAGTTCCACATCAGACAGTTGTCACTCTGTAACGTACCTTCTTATCCAGACCATAGGCTATAGCAGCAGCTGTTGGCTCATTGATAATTCGCAGTACGTTAAGCCCCGCAATGGTTCCAGCATCTTTCGTGGCCTGGCGCTGGGAGTCGTTAAAATAGGCCGGTACAGTGACTACAGCATTAGTTACAGTCTGCAAAAAAGGAAAAGGACTAAGTCGTGCATACTTCAGAAGTTAATGGCCTACAGCTAATTATTACACTTGAAGACCCAGGCCATACCTTCCCAAGATACGCTTCTGCAATTTCCTTCATTTTGGTTAGGACCATGGAAGAAATTTCTTCTGGGTAGAAGCTCTTTGTCTCTCCTTTGTATTCCACCTGGACTTTTGGCCTGCCAGCATCATTCACCACAGTGAAAGGCCAGTGCTTCATATCAGACTGGACAACAGAATCATCAAATCTCCGCCCAATCAACCGTTTTGCATCTGGGAAAAAAGAATAGTTCATGTAAAATTGTATTAATCACAGCACAGAAACCTCTCTTCTAAAAACACTCTTAAAAAAAAGCCTCAAGCACTGTGTTTTATCTGAAAGTACCCAACTGCTAAAACCTCTGTGCGGGCATTCTGAGATCTCATCTTTTGGAGATGCACATACTTCTGTTAATATTTTCTCACTTCAAACAGAACTGATGCGCAGTATTTGAGTAGCCAAGCCCACTGAACATAGCACCAAAAGCAGTTTAGTGAAAAAGAGCACATGGTACCCCAAGTACTCAAAATGAGCTTGGCTAATAGCTCAGTTTTAGTACTGAGAATAGAACACTTTTATTTAGAAAAGAAAGCACTGATGCAGCCACAATTCAGGAAATATAAACACAGCTAACACCTACTCTCACAATCTTCGTTTCCTGCACACACCGATTATGTAAGCCCTGCAGCCTTCTTACCAAAGACTGTGTTGGTGGGATTCATTGCAACTTGGTTCTTGGCAGCATCGCCAATCAATCTCTCTGTATCTGTGAAAGCAACGTAGCTTGGTGTGGTCCTGTTACCCTGGTCATTGGCAATGATTTCCACCTTCCCATGTTGGAACACGCCAACACAGGAATAGGTGGTTCCAAGATCGATACCAACAGCTGGTCCCTTCGACATCTTGTCTGGAAAAAAAAAGGAAAATCGAAGCATGAATTCAGTTGTTCGTTGCTTTCAGTCTAATAAACTAGCAACTGAAGAGTCCCTCAAAAAAGAAAGGGATCTGTATCTCGCTGCTATGCCCTGCTTCGCCGCTAGTCGCTTCCTAGCGGAGTCCCAACACATGCAGCCCCCGGCTCCATACGGGCGCCATGCGGCTCAGCGCACGTGGCCACGGACTCCATTACCCAACATGCCCCGCCACAGTCACGTGGTCGCAGCGGCCATCTTGGCCGTGGGGCACCGAATCCACCGCCTCTCGTGGGCTGAGCTTGGCAGCCGCGGGGCCTGGCAGAGCCCCAAGCTCCCTCTAAGCGGCGCAGAGTGCAGGGACGGTCCCCCACCCCATAACTCTACAGCAGTGTGGCCCCCATACACCCGCCACCACCATCACCACCACCACCATCCTCCCCCTCACGTCTCAACTCTCTGGTCCCCTGCCGTTTTCTCAGCTGGCTCAGGAGCGCATAAGGCAGTGGAGCGGAGAGCAGCCACCACTACGCGCAACGGGGAAAAGCGAGAAGCCAGGTGAACGGAATTCTAGAGAACCGTGAGCTCCCAACATCCGCTGAAAGCAGCTAATAGTGCGGCAATAGCACTCCCCTGTCAGCTCCCCAAACCCCTCTCCCTCCCCCTCGCACCTCTGCCCATGCGTTCCCTGGGCTACCCTCCACCCCCCGAGGGCAGGCCCCATTACCTGAGCGCTGCGGGCAGCGGCAGATGCACACAAAGACTGCTGCGGATAGTGTGCTGCTGAATGAGAGCGGTCGTCTCCCGCCCCGGCGCGTTTATATATCCCTTCAGAACCTTCCAGAAGCGCCCGCCCCTTCTCTCGGCTCCAGCCAATCCGCTCGCTCCTTTCTCAGCCCTTCCAGCCAATGGCAGGCTACCGGAACACGCACCGTCAGTGACGTAGCGGAAAGGAGGCGTGGCCGCCGGCCGGCCGGTATTCTCGAACCTTCATGCGCTTTCCCCTACGCCCCCCCCCAAACCGTTCGGCTCGCCCCCCGCCCGCAACGGAAGAGGGCGGAGCTTCCTGCGGGCGGGAGCCAATGAGAGCCTTCTAGCGGCCGCATGCGGATGACGACACCGCCTAGCGTGGGCTGGAGGAGCGGGAGGGGGTAGAGCGAGCGCGCGGGGGAGCAAGAGGCAGCCAATGGCTGCAAAGTGCCGCTGGATCGCTTGCTTATTTTGCGCGCGAGTGCAAGGGCCGTACAGTGCGGGCGTCCAATGGGATCGCAGGGCCGGCAGCTCGTTTGCAGGGCGCGCGGCTTGCTGTGGATGGAAGGGAAGGCAAAATGGCGGCGGCGGCAGGCGGTGGGGGGGGGGTCGCGGCCCCCAAGCATAGAAGGCGGGGTTTGGGGGAAAGCAGCCTCAACCCTGCGGCAGTGCTGTGCCTGGGAGCGGCGTCACCGTTTCCCGACTTGATTGTGGGTGAACGCAATGAGCCCGATGGCTGCAAATCCACGGAGCACACCTGAGATCCTGCAGGAAAGGGGAGGGGGGGAGGGGGGGAGGGGGGGGGGGGGGGGGAGGGGGGGGGAGGGGGGGGAGGGGGGGGGAGGGGAGGGAACGCAGCACCGCGGCTGTGCTGTCAGCTGGTAGTTGGGGTTGGATTTGGGAACACAAAGGCGGGGAGACCTCGGAACGGGAGCAGTGCCTTATGCGTGTAAAGGGGGCACGAACCGCCCTCCCTGTGCTGAGCAGGGCTGGAATGTAACGGCTGCACCACCCTGTGCGGCTGAGCTCCGTGCTGTGCCGGCTCACACACAGCGCTGGCTGCTCGCAGGGGTGGCCTGGGCAGCTCTGTGGTTTTTCTTCTAAAGCACGAGCAGAACGTCGGTAGGACCTAAGAATAGTCCTGCCGGCACTTGGGAATTAACGGCATTCCGATATGCAACCGTGCTTTGAACAATGGGTGCACGGCAGGGGAAGGCAGCCCGGAGCAGCAGTGAGTCAGTGCAGGGAGGAGAGCTCCGGCCAATGAGTCACTGCGTTAGAAATGAAAGGCTGTTACCACACTTGGCTGAAATAGCCCATTTACAGTACAGTGGAAAAACGAAGGCCCGGCAGTCTGGACGATGCTTTCCCCTCCCCAAGCGATGAATCCCAGCGTTACTTTCTGAAGCCAATTTGGTGCGTTGCGGCTCAAGAGAAGCAGGCGGAGTGGGGACTGTCAGAATCTCGCTTCCTATTGGTGATAATGACAGTTTTTACTTCACATCTGCACACCCTGAAGTTTTTAAACGATGCATTTCTAATGCAGCCCTTCCCTTTCCCCCCCCCCCCTCCCCCCCTTATGCAGCGGTACAAATAGATCCTAGTTAAAAATAACCCCAGATTCCTGATACTGAACAAAAGGAGGCAGTTGCACAACTCCTCTTCCAACTGTACGCCTCGTCAGGCTTTGGGATGTCATCAACTCAGGAGCGAGCAGCAGCGTGGCCGTTCCCCATCAATCAGGGCAGAAGGACACACCTATATGAGACCACTGCTGTCATGGTGGTTTAAATACTGCCTAATTATGTTGCAACTTCTTCCCAGATTTCTGTAGAGAAGATTGCTGACGTTGTGTGATCTCTTCGCAAAATGCCCCCGGGGGAAAGAAGGCTGAAACCACTGCAAGAGAAATGAACCAGAGCCATATTGAGTTGTTAGCCACCCACATCCCTGCGACTGGAGATTCCTGTTAGCTGCTTCGAAGTGTTTATCTGCAGCCAAGATCTCAGCCCCGTCTGAACGCCAATCAGGGTTTCGTTCGCCATCTCACGCACAGCTCTGGAGATGGAGCTGAAAGGCGCAGGGTGGTTCAGCAGCAAGCTGGTGTATGTGGGAGTAGGAGAGCTGGGAGATGTTTATCAGTGCTGTGTCTGCACTGGCAGTATTTACCACGTTAGCCTGCAGCACCTGTGTCTTCAGCCATAACATCTCAGGTAAAGTAGTTGAGTGGAAGTCCAAATTCAGTTCACCCCAACACACCCAAGATTACACCCAAGATTTCACCCAATTCATATACCATGTTGCATAATCTAGAGTGAAAAAATCTCCAGGAAAAAAAAACCTGGCAGCTTTCCTGCAATCTTTACACAAATATACACATAGTCCTCGTTAGCTTAAAAATACTATTTTTACCTCTTTTTTTTTTTTTTCCCCCTTGGATTCAACTTGCCAGCATGCAGTGTATCTTAGCACAGAAGATGGAGCCTGGATACGGGTTTAGTTGAGCTGTAGCACTTGAGCTGCAGCGCATTTATTTACAAAACAACCAAAAAATAAAATATGAAATCATTGATTCAAAGGAATCAATAATAAATATCTGCTTTCCTCTGAGTTGTTCAGACACAGTAAAGGTACACCAATTATAGCAGGTAGAAGAGATGTAAGCTCAGTTTAGCTGCTTAGACGTAAGAAAGCTACATAACATTGTATGCATTTAATCACACTAGTAATAACTGGTATATGACAGTAAATGCTTTAAACACGCTATTTTACACAATCAAGTTTGGCTTATGGTTTCATTTGTTTCCCTTGTGCAACTCCTGGTTTTCTGGAGCCCAGAAAATGTCCCTTTGGAAATGAGATACCTTTTAAATGAACTCTTTCTCCAGGTAAAGAGGCTGTTGGGCACAGGCTAGGGGTAATTCTGCTTGCTTGGCACCAAGCAGCCTCCAGGCTGCAGTAGAGCACAGCACCCTTTGCTAATTGCAAGCCTGGCCTGTGACTCAAACTAACCTCCAGTATTAAGTACTTAGGCTGTAACCAGCTGGACTGTTAGGACTGTTATCCTCATTTTGTGTTAATGAGGTACTGGTTGCTCGGGGTGTTTGCTTCGCTGAGAAATTCACTCCTAGTTTAATCTGCATAGAATAGGTGTTGCAGATAATCTGCTGAGGTGACATCGCAGTCAGCAAACTTAAAAGCCACAAACTTCACAAGTCCTAGACCTAGAATGCCTTGGAAGAACTCACAAGCAGCACCTATGCCTTCAGGGCCTGCAAAAAGAGGAGTCAGACACTGAGCAGCTGCTACCTCCAACCAGAGCACAGCTGACCTGGGAGCATGGCTCTGAAATGGTGCCTAGGCAAAATGACCCAGTATCCAGTACTGGTGAAAGTAAAAGCTTATCAAACAGCCGATTCCCTTCTATCAATTGGTGGCTCAAGGCCCCCCCCCCCCCAACAAAATATTTTGGCCTTCTGAGGGTGGGTTGTGCTGACTGCAGTACAGAGAGCAAATGGTACGTGTGATGAAGATGGTGATTGCTTTAGGAAGAGAAGTTCTTAGATAGTATAGGGCTAATTCGAAACCTATTTCTTATAGGGAGGTGGCCCAAATATGGCCTCGTTTCAATCAGACCTTCTAAGATCTCAAATAAATGCAATGGTGGGTCTCAGAAAAGAATTTAGAACCTACAAGCTCAGTGTCTTCTGTGTAGCAGTGGTCAGAGTCAAGTCCTTCAGAGGAAAGTATAAATGACAGACAGTTCTGGGACCATCTGCTCCCACAAGGAATCCTGTCCCTGTTTCCCATCATTCCTTACTGGCCTTCACATTGAAGCGTAAGACTATATCCCTTGAAAATGTCTATTCTGGCAAACAATCACAGAAAGTATTTTCATGATTCCTGCATATATTTTTTTAAAGAGTCCTGCTAAGGTTTAAGCCTTGAGAATAAGACGTGGCCTACAGGTTGGTGTCTGGCAGTACACCTTCCTTCCCTTAGCATTGCATTTAAACTTTACCTGTCCCTGGTGTATTTTCCTCATGATGTGTATTTTCACTCCATCTTCAGTCTTACCTGGATGTATGAAGGTCAGTCCAGGAATGCTGTTCATTCAGTTTTGGGAAGAGCTCTCCAAAGTTTCCATACAGTTCACCCCAAACTGGTGAATTCACAACCTGGCTGCTGCAAACACGTCTTCCAAATCCTTCCTCCAGGCTTTTTGGTTGGTTTGCAGCCCTCAGTTTTTGAGGCATGCCTTCATTTTGGCTTCAGCATCCATTTCTCATCTCGCTAAGGCTCACGTGATACAGATACAACTCTGGTGAAGTTACTGCAGCTTTTCAGTGCTGTCCATGCAAGCAGTCAGGCTCCTGGCTGTATTTCTCTGGATGCATCATTAGTCTTATCCTAGCAATCGAAGTATCTCTGCTTCCTTAACATGTAGGCTCCTTTCTCTTTAGTACAGAGGTTAGTTCAGACACATGCCTTTGTGCTGGATCTCTTGACCTTTCCTATCTGTTTTAGTTGCAGCCTCCAGAAGTATTTCCCTAGAAGGCTACATGCAGAAAAAAGGCAAGCGCGTGTCAGTTCCCTTTGAGGTTAACCACCAGACTACCTTCAGCAGACAAACTGCCTCAAAATCTTCAGGTAAGACTATGCATTCTTCTAGAAACTTCTCCAGAAACGGTACAAAAGGCTTTCCCCTTCCCCCTAAACCTCACTGGAATATCAGATGTCTTTCTGTCTCTGTTGATCCCTTTTAAAAAAATCCTGAGGTTTGGCTTCATCTCACTTGTACAGCGCTTAGCTGACGTTGTTTTCAGCTGTAGTTTTAAAACGCTCAGTGTTCTGTTTTCTAGAAAGGTACTTTAAAAAGAAGGCTCCCTTTTCCCTTCAATTTTATCTTTCTTTCAACAACAACAACAACAACAAAAAATCCATCTCAGAACCTCAAGTGCTGGGAAAGAGTTGAGTGGGAGGGCTTCTTGTGGTGCGAATTGTCACAGGTGACTAAAATTAAGCTGGCCAGGGAGGTAACTAGCTAATCTAACAATTCCTATGTGGCTGGTGGTACGTGGTGTGTTTCTGGATGGCAGGAGTCGGAGCAGTCACACGGTCTGGAACGCTCGGCTCTGGGCAGGCACCATGACCAGCGTGGCTCCCATTTTCATCAGGTTGGCGTAGTCGACTTTCTTTGGCTCTGTTTCCTTCCCTGCCGTCTCCCTCTGGCTGTACTGTGGGGGAGTCAGATGGGGAGTAGCTTCGGTTGACAAAGTCCGCTGGCTGCGAGAGGCACTGTTGGCTGTCGACCTGGTTGAGGAGGAACCCGAGCGTGAGCTCCTGGAACCAGAGGACGAGGAGCTGGGCTTGACAAGATGGGCTTTGGGTGCCTCTGCGTCTTCTCTGCAATCAAACATACCACGAGAACAGAAACAATTACACATCTTACTACCCTGAATTGCTGCTGCAATGGTTGCTTGCTGAAGTCAACGAGGCACATTGGTACAGAAGTTTGAGCAAGGCAGTGACTTTCCTGAATTCTTTGCAACGTAACTTAGTAGATTGAATTTGCTGTAGCTCTGCAGAGCTATTGGCCAAATAGATTTAGAATACATGTGTGCACAACTGGCTCTTTGTGTGTGGATTTGAAGTCTGTGGAACAAATGCCCGGTGTCAGTGCAAACAGTTCAGACAGAACTGTCTGCTCTGTTATCTGTGTTCATAATGACAAATTACCTATACAAGACTAGCAGAGAACCTGTTCTACTGGTTTAAAAAATGGGAGTAGTGAAAATAGCACAGTAACTGAGCCCAGAGAGAGAGGAGAGGTGTGAAAAGATGACGGAAGAGGCTCAGATGAGAATAAAAAGGCAAGCAAGGTTGGAAAGCAAAGAGAACAAGAAATGCAAGGGAAGCAATGAGCAGAAACTGCCTTCTTGCCGGCCATACCAGCAACCTGACCACCAGCAGAGTAATCAGCTGCTGAATAGATTATAAAGATGCCTGCTTAACCACACGTGGGTGTCGTATGAGGGCAGGCAGAAGTAAGGTGGAATGAGGTGAGGGGGTTCTTTAGGGACAGGAGCAGCTAAATCTCATTCCTGGAAATATATATATATATTTCTCATAACTTTGCTCCCTGAGCTCAATTGGCTGAAGACCAGGAGGAGTGAGTGGCAGAGCTCACACACATGGGACAGATGAGCTCAAAGTACATGCGTCAGCATTTTTGGGACTCCTGATCAGGGGTGAGGCTTCCCAGCTCTGCACACAGAGGCTTAGGGGGTTCCTCACCCTGAGCTAAGTCCAGCAGCACAGTTGCTCAAAAGACTCAGGAGAGACCTTGAGAACCTCAGAAAATTCCCAACAGAAATCTTAACAGTTGTGAAAGTTGTCGGTGACTTTTCAGGAAGAAAGAAAAAGCTTTATAAGACGATCTTTTAAGAAACCAATGCCTGGGTTACTTAAACCTGGAGTGAAAAGAGATGTTAATTTAGGGCGTGCTGGGTGTATAGGAAATTGAAAGACAGGAGGGGATTAAGGGAAAGGTGTTACCTGATTTCATTCGGGGCCTCCTCTTCCTCATACCTCTTCTTTTCTTTCCTCCTTATTGTCAGCCTCACCACCAGGAACAGGAGGCAGAGTCCCACCACGACGCCGCAAACCGCTCCAGCAATCATGCCGATATTTTGGGCATCTGTTGTCCAGAATATAAACAGATCGAAAGGTAAACACTCAGTAGTGGCCAAACAGACACATTCTGTTTCACACTAGAAGTTATATCACCATTTATAAATCAGAATTTAGACTACTTAAGTGTCTCAATGCAGTTGAGCCAATTAATCTTAAATATTGTTTCTAAACATGAGACAATACTGAGAAAAGTATTCACTTTTAGAAGGGTGGGATCACAGGAGCTGTGCTGTGAGTCAGAACAGAGATGGGGAGGAAAAATCCTTATGTAAGAGCCCAGAACCACAAAAAGCATAATAGAGGCAGACAGCACAACCCACGCTCAAGGAAAAGTACCAAACAATTTTCTAAAGGCAAGAGAGTGAACTACAGATATTTCCCCATGAGGTATGAATCCTGAATTGTTCGCTGTCTGCTTACAGAATGAATTATTCAATTTTTTTTTTTGGGGGGGGGGGGGGGGGGAAATGACCTGAGGAGGACAAAAGGGATGGGAGAAAGGAAAACTGCGCTGTGCCAATACAAGGCATTTTTCATTCAAAACAGGGAGGTTAATGAAACGGCACTTCCCAATGTGACTGAGCCCTTGGCTGAACCTGCATGAAACCTTTTGATAAGAGTGGTTAGGTTGGGTTTGGCTGTAAGTTGTTTCCTTAGGGCTTGTCCCTGTGGAGGCTTCAGCAAATCAAAATGAGGTTTTAAACCAATTCAGTTCAATTGACACAAAAGCTGCCAGGACACTTCAGGTGCCTGAGGGGAGCAGGTTTTCCTTGCTACATGACCTTAACGCAGCTACTTCAGACTTGGCTCGGCAGATACATTCCAAAGCTATGGAATCTCCATAGGAAAAAACTCTGTCAGCAGTCGTTTATTTCAGCAATTCAGGCTCCCTCTGATCTCCCCCCCCCCCCCGAGATCTACAGCAAAAGCCTTCCAAACTGCATTGTTTGTTTCGACTTGCTGTCAATGCCAGTGCTCAACTCCACCCATTTCCTTGCACGCATATGCAAAGACATAATACGTAGATACTACACACCTCTGATGTGATGAATCACATAGATACCGATTTCATTCTCTGCTGTTTGGGCCAAATTTATTGAATCTGGATTAAAACCAAGCTGTGCCCAAAGTTGCTTTTTCACTTTGCACCTTAATTCCTGTCGGTCAGCCTTTGTGGGCTGCCTGGAAATAGCTTGCTGTCTCAACTGCAACAAGGAAGTTGGAACTTCAGTGACGGACTATCCGCAGAGATTTTACACTGAGCAATAATCTCATGCAATCACAGAATCATAGAATCCTTCCAGCCTGAGCTAACCAGCAGCTGGATGCTTGGCAAACCATCTCACCTGTTTGTGTTTTTCCCCCCGTTACTCTGTTGGTCATTCTCAAAATCAGTATTTCTAACAGACCAAAACATTTGAGCCCAAAGAATGCATTTACCACTCCAGGCTGTATGGAATACTGCTGAGCAAGTGAAAACTGTTCCATGTGACTGGAGTACAAAAGGGCAAAGGTGTGGCACAAGGTTCATCCAGAGAAGTGGGTCAGCTGAGGACCTACGTTGCTCATACAGAGGTGAGAATACCAGTTATGTGCAATACTCACGCTGCACTGTTACCCGAACAACACAGCTTTCTTGTCCAGCCTCGTTGGTGGCCATACATTGGTACAACCCTGTACTCATCTGAGTGAGGTTCTTCAGTAAGACTTGACCTGGATTAGAAATGTCTGGAACAGGAAAAACAACACTCAGGTTAATCAAAAAAAGACTAAGAATGGATGGATGGAACACAAAAACGAGCGCTGAACTTGCAGATCAAATCAGTTCAAGATCAGTGATAACTCAGGAAAGACCATTTGTCAATCTTTTGCAAAACATGAGAATTTGTGGACTTCCTTGCTCAGGGTGGAGCACAATACAGCATCCTGCTGTAGCCAAGTTCTGGTAAAGCACTGCTCTCACTGCCAGCATGCACTCCCTGGTTCCAAGGCGGACACACAGTGTGCCTGTGGGTGGTTATCTGGCTTTCAGCACGTGGAGAGCTTAAAGAGGAAGTGACTTACTGACTCTTGATGTAGGTGGGAGATGTTCAGCTTTCTCATCTTCCTCATTTATGCGCTGCCACCGATAAGAGATGGGCGCAGTGCCAGAGGAAGAACGGCACTGCAGGGACAGGTCTTTCCCTTCTGACAGCTCTCCTTCTAGCCAGCACTTGGGCTTGGAGGGTTTCTCTGTACAAAACAGAACACAGGTTATGCACATGCAGCAGATTCTTTTCTTGGTGGAAAACCCTTTTTAAAAAGGATTATTATTTACACTAGTGATGTTTGTCAGTGGACTTTAACTGCAACCTTGTGCAACTTTGTAGTGTAACGAGTAGAAAGAACGCATTCTGTTTTGAGTCAGCCTGCTTCATGGATACTTGTGCCAATGGAGCTGTATCAAAGCATTCTTCTAGGCATGATTTAGAGAATATCCTTTCCCTGAAATCCTTTCCCTCCCCCCGCTTCTCCATTTCTTCCTTCTCCCCACAGGATCTGGCAGGTCACAGCAGGACTTCCATGGAGTGATAGCGTAGGTGCCAAATGCCAAGCAGTAAAATGGAATCAGGGAAGAGAAATGCTAACCCCAGTGGCTTATCCATCACCTTCACTGACTTGGGTCAGTTTAGGCTCCAGGGACACAAACTCAGAGTCCTTAGCAAGAGTTCTGGACAGGGTGATGGTTGCTAGGATATCACTCTAGTTTGCATGATGAGATCATAGGACAATTTAGAAAGGAGATGTTGCAAGTGGGTATGCTTACCACAAAATAATTCTCTGGGCTCTTCCTGTGTTCTGTCCTTTGCCAAAATATGCAAAAGCAGATACGGGCTTAATAAAACCTGATCAAGAGATGCCTGTGTGTATTTATACCCTAATGTAATAAATCTCTCTACGGGAAATGTGCCTAGATGTCTATGTATCTATATATGTCTTTGAAAGAACAATAAAACGATCTTACCTACAACCTTCAGGGTGATGTGAGCCCATTCGTACTGCCCAGCATTCTTCACCTTACATATGTACTTCCCTGCATCACTGGACTGCAGGGAGATGATCTGCAGGGATGCATCTCCAGCACGGAAGTTGGAGGTGAATGAAACACGGCCCTTCTGTTCTTCATTCAGGTCATCATAAACGTGGCCTCCAGAGTAGGTGATCACCTGAGGAGCAGAGATGGACAGCTGTAATTTTACTTTTGTATGGAACAACAAAACGAAGTCTTTCCAGAATCTGCAGGCTAAAGGCCTGCATAACTAAGTGCCTTACCTGGGGTCACCCAGGAAGCCCAGAGCAAGGTGGAAAATTAAACCTGGATTTCAAATATGAGACTGATACATGAATGGTATTTGCACTAAGGGTTCATATTTGAGCATTTGTACCAGCATCAAAATAGGCATCATCTGATGCCACAAGTAGCCACTGATTGTGGCTGGGTTCAACTAAAACAGCAAAGCAATCATTCCAGCTGATTCAAGTTACTGCAGGTCCAATTTTATAAGTACTTAATGACTATACTTTATTTTTCCCCCCAAGATTTCAAAGCCCATGCCTATGAAATAGAATTTCTGAAAGCCTGAGGGGCACTTCTGAGGTTTATCTGGAGATGACTGGTTAAATAATACCATTGATCTAAGGAAAACACAGTTGCATCACTACCTCCTCAATATAGGATTAGTGATTACCAATTAACTTTCACCCACTTTAAACACAGCAGCTAGGTGTTCAGCTTAATTCCTCAGTATCAATTGCAAAGGAGTTCACAGACATCTCTTTAAACCAACGGCTGCTGTTGATACCAACACAGCAATAGGGCTGTTGGGCTGTTTTCCCAGCAGATCATGGATGAACCTACCGCTTTCTGCACTGATTCAGACGTGTGCAACAGCCACTCAATGTCCAGGCTGCCTTGCTCCAGGAGGCCCAGGCGGTGGTGACAAGGCAAAGTCACGTTTTCTTCGGCCACTCTTTTAAATTCTGTCTGAGCTTCAGCCAGCCAGACAGAACAGGAAGCTGAAAGATAAACCCTGGTGGTCAGAGGCTGAGATTAGGGATCCATCTCTGCGCTCACAGCTTAGATTTCGCTGCATTCTTCTTCCTTTGCTTCGTGGCATCAAAGAAAACCCAACAGCTTGGCTTCCTGCACAGATTGCAGCTGATACAAGGAGATGTTCATACATACACAAGGAGTTCATTTCACACCAATATTGAAGCACGAAGAACAGATGGCTTTGCACTCCAGAGCTGTCAGTACTGAAGTCACACGATTGTTTTGCTCATCTATGCATCTACGTCCCCATTGCACTCAGAGTTTCAGATTACCTCCTTGTTTTTGCCCTCACTTTTTATCCCCTTAATTCAGAAGTGGCATTTCAGTCTGGAAGACTCTCCCAGCCCACAGCTTTATCCCTATCTCAGCCTGATGATGCTTAGAGTCTCTTCCCTATCACTGAGAACAAGGTACCAGCCTGGGAAACAGGGGCATTAAGCAGAATAGCGAACCGTCTTTCAATCGAAATAACAACAAAACCCCTCAGAAATGGTCAAAAAGAGTCTGTGAAGAAATTGCCAAGGAGAACCACTAGAGGGAAGCCGAGTCCTTCACACGTTGTTAAGTGTGACAGCCCAACCAGGGCCAGAGCCCCGAATCCAGAGCCAGGAGATGGCGCACCCGGAGCGGCGCCGCGTTGCAGCAGCGCTTCTTAATTCGGAGCCTTTTCCTGCATCGAGTTCCTGCTCAAACCAGACCGAAGCAAGGGCCGGCTCTTGGCTTTGCACATCTCCCAGTTTTGATAATCAGTGGGCTTTGGTAAGCTCAAACCCGATTTAAAAGTGGCCCAAATAGAAAATAGGAACTGAAAAATTGGGGCGTGCAGGTCAGGGACCCTCAAATCTGCTGCAAAACCAAAAGAAACATTTTCCAATTGAGACTCCATGTGGGATTCTGTGGCACGAATACCATTTGTGTTCTGTGCTTGAATCTTCCGAGTGCATTTAGCTGTTACATTTTGCTGTGCAGGAGGAAAGCCCCCCAAATGTGCTTTTTCTCACAAGAAATCTCCTGGTTCTTAGACCAATTAACATGAAACTGATTAAAACTGAGCTGGCAGCACTAGGAAGATACTCCACGTGTGTATTTGAATGCACAATGCCATGATTATGTCGTGAGATTACTGGCAACAGCTGCAGTTACGCAGGCTGCTCCTGCACTTGCATTCAAACAGTGGATTTGTAACGTTGCCTTTACTTTTAAGCACAAAAAGCAGCAAAAAATGACATCCAAAGAGACACTGTGTCGGCTTTTTCTGTTTCCTCAGGACTAGCAGTGGTCTAAAAATACTCCTCTCTCCTGCTCCCATTCTCAGATTTGCCTCTTGGTTGTCACATCCCAAGCTCCTGATATTGAATCAATACTTGTTAAGTGCTTGTACCAAAGGCATCAGCTTCTACACGTGTGCACGTGTACAAAAACGCCTAGAAAGAGAAGACAAGAAGAGCCTCGCAAAGAATTAAACCCTCCTCCTCTACACACATCTCTGCATGGATTGATGGCTATGAAAGCTCCTTTTCAGCCACATTAGTTGCTTTCTTTAAAGGGAAAATTAATCCAGTTTATCACTGGGTTCACTGGGCTCAAAGCTCCATCTGCCAAATACAATTACACCTTCTGCTAAGGGAAATGCCTGCTTTCTCTTGCAGCCACACTGCTGCCGGCTGCCTTCATTACCATGCTGACACTCACTAGATGACTGATCAATAAGTTTAATTAAAGTGCCACAATCGTGAGCGTTCACATAACGTTTGCAGCAGCTTCAAAGGCTGTGCCAGCAGGGCTCTGAGGCTTTGTGTACATCTCACAAGGTATTCCGGATTTTAAAATGTAGTTTTACATTTCATGCCTAGGTCAGGATCATAAATTGAGTTTTGATGGAGTGTAACAGCAATAAGCAAACCGGTTTGGACAGACGGTTTTCAGGAGATCTCACATCTCATTCTGTTCTTGTTGCCCCCAGCTAATGTGCTCTGAGATTCAAACTGAGCCCCGGCAAGAAGTGCCCACCAGGCACAAGGCTTGCCTGCTTTTCCATGACGTAGCTGACATTCCTATTCAAAAAACTTGTCCCTTTAGTCCTTATGGTTTTCTAAGCCCACAAACTCTACAAGAAATCCAAGCTCTTCTATATCTGTGCAAAGTCAAAAGGAAGCTTGAAATACAGCTTGCTGGAAGTACTTAATGCAAGGTACCAGTTGTGGAAATGCCCAGTGCAATACCTGAAAAGAGCTGGAAGCGAACAGACCTTCACAGCATTTAGAGTGGGGTATCACTGTAGCAAGCAGAGCTGAAGCAGAAATGAGAGCAGCTCCTCTCGGAGCTCCAGGGCCACATGAGGGCAGAGCACACCCAGAACGGCCCTGCACTCAGATCACGGATGCAGCACAGACAAAGGATGGTTTTCCCAAAAGTCAGACCCACTGTCTTGCTCAATAAGGCAATGTGTATGCAGGCTCTACAGTTCTCACCCAAAAAAACCTCTTCCCCTTCCACATCCTGTGTGGGACTCTGTGCCACGAACAGTAATTCAGGAATTGCTTCAGCTTTACTCAGGCCTTACTCAGACACACTGCATGACTCCAGGGGGAGGTCAGTTTGTTTTTGCAGAGCAGAAGCACCACAAAGCACTGGCTCTTGAGTCTCAAACAGCCTGGCTGCGGTGGCAGTCTGCTGGCACACTGCAACCTCCTGTATCATCAGCATGATCCAGCAGTGCACCATTGTTCAAAAGACAATAGCTCAGTCACCCAGCACCCTCCAGAGCAACAAGCGTTGTTAACAACGCCAAAGCAAGTATACATAAAGTAAAAATGAATATACATTCATTCAAGGCCAGGCTGGATGTGGCTCTAGGCAGCCTGGTCTGGTGGTTGGCGACCCTGCACATAGCAGAAGGGTTAAAACTAGATGATCATTGTGGTCCTTTTCAGCCCAGGTCATTCTATGATTCTGTGATAAAGGTGGGCTCTACTGCATTGCAAGTCCCCAGCTCAATACAACTGTGGGCTGGCAGACCTCCCCAAATTACGACCACTCAAAGATGTGTTTTCGTGCTGAACATGATCACGCGTGCTATCGTGAAACCTAGGCTTATTTTCATGGCATATACTTAACAAGTATATGCATATAGCCTCAAGATTGCGCGTGCATCTGATAATATCAAATATACATAGATGTCAGGCACAGGAACAGGCACACAGGATCAGATGGAAAATACATGTTTTGCTGAAATTATTTGTAGGCGAGTTCATGTGCTAAAAGCTAAAAAGCTTCCAGAGTTAAATCTTTCATTAGCTTCAGAAGGCAGATGAATTAGGGAGCAACGCTCAATATAGGTGTTACTTTCAAAAGTAAAAGTCCATGCTTTATCACCTAACTGCTACACTTAGAAAGAAGCGCCCAATAAAAGCTTCAGAGAGCTGTGATAGAAGAAATCCACAGTGACATCTTGCAAACCTGGCCCCAACCTCACTGAGATCACTCAGTGTTAAAAATGGGTCCTTGCTGCTGCTGGGACTTGTCTCATGAAGCACATTTTTCAGCTCAACTTAACACTTGGGTGTTTTTTTTTCTTTCTCAATTTATTTTGGCTTATTTATCAAATAAAACAAACTTGAGTTGGTGACCGTAACTTTTCCAAAGAAACCCTGAAGCTGCAGGAATCCTTGGACTGCTTCTAGCAAATGATACCTTGAGTCAGAGGCAAATTATAGGTTGTGTTTCTACTCCCCTTCCTTAGGCTCAAGTTGGTGAGGTGAGATGTAAACACTTGCTTCAGTTAAGCCAGGTTTTGAAAGGGCTTTACTAAATGCAAACATTAAAAGTAAAAACTCTTCACACCGTGGGTCGTCCCAGGGCAGTCACCTAACCTGACCTTGTTTTGGAAACATCAGTCTTGAAGGCTGTCATGCAAGCATTGTGTAGTACTGTCTGGGCAACTTCCAGTCCACCTGCAATAGATGCTCCATTTGCTTTTGTTCATTAGCATCACAGTGTTTCCTGGAAAGAAAATGCACCAGTGAATGACCACTGTAGCCCAGGCACAGTGCATACACCTGAAGGAAGAACAATTTGCTGAAGACAAATAGTTTCAAACATAGCCAATACTTTTATAGTCCGATCTCTTTGAGTCCTCCTTGGGATCCTCTAAAAAGGATTATTTGCACACCTTGGTCTGATCCCACTACCCAAAAATGTGGTCTTTTTATAGAGGAAGTTTTGGTCTTGCAGTCTTCTGAGTACCACATTCTTCTCAAAGTCCAGATTTCTGCTTAAACAGTGTTAGTCCACCCCTGCAATTCTGTCTGCAGAATTATCCAGACAGATAATGTTTCTCTCACATATGTGCTAAACGTGTGTCTTAGATGTTGTACTGAGGGATGTGGTTTAGTGGGGAAGCATCGGTGGTAGGTGGATGATTGGACTGGATGATCTTGGAGGTCTTTTCCAACTGTGGTGACTCTATGATCCCACTCACAGATTTGAAGACAGAATATTCTGTCTTGATACATACAAGAACAACTTTAGAGAGTTAAACACAAAAGCACAGCTTGGTTTGCAGTGTTGCAACTTTGAACCACTCCTTCATGCCAGGAATTTAAGACTTCCCATCTGTTAGAGTTCCATCTCACTGCTGCCTTGTAGGAACAGATTTACTAAGCTGATCCATGGAAAAGCCAGAGGCAGCTCTCTCTCCATCCTCTGCTTGTGAGAGCACTGGGGAATGCAACCGGAGCATTTTGTAACAGGCAGGTTTTGAGTCTTACATGCTTAAATAGGAGGCTGGCTGCTTTTCTGACCATGGAATTGTATCTGGAGTACAAATCTCACACCTGAGTGATTCTGAAGCTCCAGTCATTGAAGTATCAATGACGCTTCAGACACTAATTCTACAGTTTTTCTCCGCTGAGAAACCAATCATTTTTTGCTCCCTCAATAATAACAGCGATAAGACGGACCTGCACATCGAGTCCTGTATCTCATCACCCCTTCCAAACCTCCTGCAGTTTCTGCTGCAGATAAATGAGCCAGCAAATAGCCACATTGGGTTGTGCCTGAGCTATAAGGAGAACCCGCAAGGTTGACACCCCATGTCCACCATTGGCCTATGCTAGCCCTAACGGCTAGTTGCACTAACAGCATTTTAGGCCAGAATAAACATAAAATGGTGTTTTCTTACAGACAGCTATTTTGCATTCTTTGGGCAAGGGAGGAAAAGCTGGGGGCGGCTGTAAGTCTCCTAAGGATAATTAACTCAGCCAGGGCTGTGCTCTGGGACATCTGCTTTCTGTATTCCTTGGCTGGCAGAGACATAAAGGCCGGAGGTCTCCTTCTCCCGAGAGCTCGCGTGCTCCAAGTGACCAGGAGCTGCCCCCCAGCACGCTGCCTGCAGCCTGCTCCCCTCCGCCTCCCTTTGATTTCAGGAATTCAGTTGTGAAGCACAAGAGTCTCAAACAAGAAATATGTGAGCTCACAGTCAGCTCCCGCAGGGACAGGCTGGCTATGTCAGAAGCAGAGAGGTCAGCCTATCCTCATCCATATCCACATCGCATTGCAGAGGTCCCCTGTAATTGGAACCACATGTGCTCGGGCTGAGGCTGGAGGAGGCTGTTAAGCAGAAAGCAAAGAGCAGACCGGCATGCTGCCGAGTTTCCAAATGGTGACGTGAAACCCTTGGAATTGAAACCACTGCAGAGCTAGGAAGGCCCAAAGAGAAGAGAAAGCAGCAGCAGCACTGCACAAAGCAGAGCCTCTGATTGTTACGAGGTTTGCAAGGACAGAGGAAGAAGTGCAGGAGGGGCAAGAACCTGGCAGGTGGCACACAGACCCTTACCTAAAGAAACTGACAGCTGCAGGGGCATGGGCCCCTGTTGGCCATTCTTCCCCTGTATGGGAGCAGCCAGTCAGTCCCTGATCTGGGATGAGGAGGAAAGCTCTGGGATAGCCATTATTACTAGCACACAGTGTGCACATCAGTGCTCCAAGCACAGTGTATCTCACTGCCTCCAGGCAGGAATGTGGTGCAAGTCTGGGTCTCCCAAGTGGATGCAACAGCAGCAAGGATGCAGCATGCCTGGGGAGAGCTTGGGGTTTCTCCGGTAGATTCAGATGAAAGACCAATCCCACAGTACATATACATGCTGAGGATCTGACTTGCGCATTCCTAGAAACAAGAGGTAAAATTGTCCCTGGAAAAGCCAGCAGGAAGTTTACCTTCCATACCAACACACAGCTGAGTCCAAAGCCTGCGGAAACTCTGGAATATTGGAAAAACATTGAAGCATTCAATTATCTAAGGATCTCCAGAGACAGCCAGCAGCTATGTACGTACTGTGGCTGTCCTTTTTCTTGTTGCATTTTAAAATAAAGTGCAAGTAGGCAGTTCTGGGTTTATATCCCCAGAGACCACATAGAACAGCAAACAAGACATCAGAACTGCATCTTCCTATTTAATGCTTCACAGAGTGTTTGTACAGAGCAACGTGTGAAGTCCCTCAGCCTTCAGTCCAGGCATTCTACCAGCAAAATGGTCGAGGTGTCTTCTGTTTACACAGCTCAGCTAAGCTCTTCAGAGATGCAGCTGGTGATTTCCAGCTGTGTGGATTAGATCTGCACAGAGCTTGTCCATACAACACAGATCCCTCAGGGGGGCTGAAGCACCTGAGGATGGCTGATAGTCCTTTTCTCTGCAGGTATCTCTGGGCTGCTTTGCACACTTTACAAGACTTCGTGCTGAGGAACGCAAGAGGACAACGCATGTTGGATGGTGTTGATGGACACTGAAATGAAGGAAATGGTTGCAACAGCTGAGAACTGTGAACACGAGAAAGTGGAAGAGAGGTTGAAATAGATTCCTGAAAAAACCCTTGTAGTAGTAAGAATTCTTCCCCATCTTAGCTTCAAAGTAACAGGGGAACCAGAAAGCACTGAACTGATTCTGCTTTGTTGCTGCTTTGTCTCAGAACTTCGGCTTGTTAAGCATGCCCAGAAGGGTACTAAGAAAACTCGGAGGTACTCAGAAACTTTATGTTTTGTCTGAATTTTAGGCATTTTCAAAGTTGGGTATGGTTTTAAGGTGCAGGCCTCAGTTCCTGTTCAGCACATCCACGTTATTTCAGCGAGATGCTCAGTTCTGCACCCATAGTTGCACATAACATGGTATGACATCTCACTTATCCACTACAAGCGCTACTAATATGATACAGAATGAATGCCTAATGTATTAGCACTCTGTCACTTTTCATATTCTCATACTCACTCAATCTCAAACACTTAGCTACAGCCTAGCCTAGGGCAGAAAATGAACAGCAGCAGCAGCTCCTCCCCATCATCCCCATAAGTCTTGTGAAAGATGTTGAACTCTGCAGCACTCCTGGGATGAACACGAGGTGCAATCTTTCGGGCTGAGCATAGCACCAGGAACAAGAACAGTAACTCTAAAAGGGTTAGGGTACAGATACTCTCTACCCAGCAGTCTGCAGCCTCTGTTTCTCAACAATCCAGCAGCAGTGAGGATCAATTAAGATGTTCTTGACCTGCTGGAGGTTAGAAAAGCTCTCAAGCCTTGTCCTTGCACTTACTTTAGTAAGAAAAAGAAAGGGGACCGTGTTCTTAGATCTCTGTATGCTGAGTGTTAGTTTGTGTTGTACTTACATCCCATCTTGCATTTGGCAAGGTTCTGTGTTCAGAATGGTTGTGGGGTTATTCCTAATGGTCCTTACACACAGAAGGCTAGGCTGAATGCTGCACTGCTGAGAACTAACTTTGACTTTAAAAAGAAAAAAAAAACAAGTGAATTTGGAAAGCATTCTCCCTTCAGAGGAGCACATCAGCTATTTTAACTCCAACAGCTAAACAGCACAGCTGTTACAACTGATTCTGAAGTTACAAGTTAGACAGGAAGTAAGAAAATGTTGCTTAACACTAAATAGAAAGCATGATAATGGTAAAATCCATGCCAATGTGCTTTTCAGTGTCTCGGAGCACAACTGAACCTAAGATACTCCAGTGCATTGGCAATAGCCAGAAATGGGAGATCTCAGGAGGATTCCATCACCCACAGGATTGTAGTTTATGAGCTGAAGGCCAAACCTCCACGTCCTCCAGACTTCTGGATCTATTCCACATGACAACAGCCTGCCGCCTGAAAAAGGACATGGCTATACAGCAGTGTCACATTAATCACGTTGGTTAAGTTGATCACATTGTTGCTGCAACTTAAAAAGCAGTGGAAGAAAACGAAGAACATCTTTTTGCTGCTTTGGAAGTTTCCGTATCTGAAAAGTTATGGAAAAATCTAACTTTCTGTGTTTTTCTACACAAATCCACACATTTTCTTTTAAGCTTCATGTAGGTTATCATAACCCTTGGCTTGTTTCAGAAGTTCAAAGCATTAAATTGCCATTTAAAATATTTGGTAAAGGCACATGGACTAAAACACATCGGCCCCATTTCACTTCCTCAGAAATAGCTGCAGCCTTAGAGTACTGATTTATTTCTTAATCCCCTTTTGAGTGGCTCTTTCAAATGTGCAAGTTGAGAGACAAAGCTTCAATATCACCTAAGCTAAATAAAACCTGCAAACAGCTGGGAGGGATAACAGAAAGGGAACCTATTTCAGAGTCAAACAGCTCAAAATCTGTCAGAGCTGAGCTATGCTCAACTACTTGCCAGCACTCATATCAGCCCCTGCAATGGGAGAGGGAGGGAAGCAGATTTTCTTCTCTGCTCACCGCAGGGCTCTCATGCCAGCAGCTGAAATGCACATTACATATATTTTGCATGTTTGCAAATACCAAGGGCTTCACAGAGCAGGGAAGTCTGTAAAAGCCTTGGGCCATTGCTAGGGGAAACCCTGAATGAGAACACGCAAGCATCGTGCTTGCCAAATATTGCTGTGACCTTTGCACAAAAGAGTAATCTAGTTCTCCTCCGGCACACGTCCCTTCTCTGGAGTGAGGGATGCCCCAAGTGTGTCTGCAGAGTGAAGTGGCATCTGGGCAGCAGCCTGGGAGAGCAAGGAAGGCCTGGCTAAGAGCTACAATACATCATCGAGCTCTAGTGAGCAAGCACAGTATTTCCAAGATAGTGAAAAGAAAGAGGATGATAAAGATGTGGTTCAGGCAACAGTTGAACAAGTCTGCTAATTGGAAGTGAAAAGGTCAGGCATCTTATCAGGAAACAGACTGTAAAGGTCAGGTGAAGTATAGAGAAGTAAGCCTAGGAGGAATGGGTGGCACACACGGGCAGCTGAATCTACCGCTGGGGCTCTCCATTTCCATACAATCAATGTTCATAGGAGATCTGACCATCAACCCAAAAGCAAAGAACCTTTCCCTTACTCTTAACCAGACTGAGGGCCCTACCACAGCTTGGCCAACTCATTTCCTTTGCTTCAACACGTATCAGGCACATACTGTCATACAACAGGAGACGTTGAAGCAATAACATGAAGTTATTATATGAAGTTAAAGGCTATTCCTGGAACAAAAAATAAGCAGACTATTACATTATTCCTATCTTGTGAACAACTGTACTTCAGAATTTGCTAGTCTATTTCTTATGTATCCACGTCTCATACCGGGAAGCCCCAAACTGGTCCCAGTCCCAACACTGCTGCGTAGATGGGAGGGATCACCTTTCATCACCTGATAGCCACATCCTTCCCAGGATGCTGTTGGCCTTTGCCCTGAGCATGTACTGTCAGCTCACATTCACCTTGCTGTAGCACCCCAACGGCTTTATCTGCAAAAGGGAAAGCATATAAGCTGGGCAGCATGAGATCTCCAGTGCTGGTGCAAGAATACAGGCATTTTGTGGAAACAAGGATCTCAGCAGGTCTGTACAGTCCGAAGAGAAATGATTGAATAACTTTGCTGAATGATTTAGGAGAGTCGGCAGTGGGTATTTCTCAGGGAACTCATCTAAGCTTGAACTCTGGGAAAGGACCTCAAGCCCTGTTACAGATGGAAGGGTTCCTGGACAAGCTGCAGCTTCTGTGCCTCACTTCTGTCCTTGTAAATTTATGTGAGCGTACCTGCACGCCTTAGGGATGAATATGTAAGCCTTACAGAAGGAGTAACAAGGTTGTAGAGAAATCTGAACCGGACTCCTCTCAGAGGTACGCAAGGAATGGATGGGAGACAACAACAGGTTGAGAAAAGGGGAATTCCAGTCAGATATTAGGAAAAGCATTACCACAAGGTTGGTCAAGCCCTGAAACAGGGGCTCACAAAGACTATAAAATTGGCATCCTTCCTGGTGTAAACCAACCCTTCCTTGAGCTAACAGCCTGCACAGGGGCCTCCCCAAATCCCTCCTGCTTTATACAGCCCTGTGACACACTCTGAGCCATGCAGCAGGTCAAGGAGAGACCCAGGAGACTTAAGCACCACTCCCTAAACCTTAGGCCTTCCTGCTTCACCACAGCCTGCAGACCACCCGGGTAAATCACGCCATGCCGCTCTCCTGTCTTGGCTCCACAGAGGTTCCTGAGCACCCCAGTTTGGCCCCAGCAGCCATGACGCACTGTATACACAGCTGCCAGACCAGGGTGGTGGGCTCTGCAATGATTAAGTCCATTGTAATGTCTGGCAGCCATCTGTCAGCCACATTTACAGTAAACTGCAGCTCTCCTAGCATGTGTGGTCTGTGGGGATATAGCTGAGCACATAATTTAGTTGATGAATTTAGCCTCTTTTACTGCTGACAGTATCTGTGAGCAGGTCACAGCTGGCTGCAGTTTCTTTACTCCAGTACCAGTTGTTTTCTTGCTTAAATTTCTGTCCACATGACAGTAAAATCCAAGCTCTTGTAGTTAATCAGATATATCACCTGATGTTGATTCCCAATGGGATGAGCTTGTAAGTAAATGCTTATGTATATTTGGCATTGAGTTCTCCCTAATATTTACTTGGAGAGGGCTGAAATTTACTTCTAAGTGTCAGAAGAGTACATCGTTAATTGACCATAGAAAGCTGCAAAAAGGATCAAGGCAGATTTGCTAAGGTAAAATATTACTATCTGTGCTGAGTAGTTTGTGTTATCCAGCAGAGCTGATTTTGCTAACTGGAACAAGAATCAGGTTGCTTGAACACTCTAGTTCTCTTGCTTTGCCTCCATGCCCTATAGGTGACTCTGGAAATGCATCGTAACACAGCTCTTCGGGGAGGCACTCTCTTCACAATAACGTCCAAATCTGTTTTTGTGCAAGCTGAAATCTACTTTTCACATCATTGCTATTCAGTGTTCCAATGGTTTAATATTGCCTTCAAAAATTCCCAAGATCATCGAGCCACAGTTGCCACAAGAAGCAGCCAACAGAGCACGTGGTTGGCCACTGCAGTGCTCGTGTATTTCTGCTGGTTTTATTTCTCTAGAAAACAAAAGTTTCTGTAATAGAAACTGACACACAGCTCTCCCCCCTCTTGGTTGAAGAGGGCATTTTCAGTCAGAAGGCAGACGAGACGAAAGCACTGCCTGTCTGAACTGAGCACTCTGCTCTCCCTCTGCCTCCCCAAGGTGCAGTTTACCCTCATACCCTTCATGGATTACATTTGCAGCTGCAGGTATTCAGCACCTCTGCGAAGCACCAGCTCATACCCCAGCTATCATTTCTCTGTTTTACCCTATACTTCTAGGAAGAGTGAGCACTCAAGCCTATCTACTATTCTTCAGGAGCCTGGATATCACCAAAACATATCAAGAGAAGGAAAGCACGTGCCAAAACATTTTGACACTTAATTATCTCGATTTTAAACCCAGTGGACTTTGTCCAGTGGCACTCCGTTAACTAGTTTCACATTGCAGGAGCATCCTTAATAGTCCTTTTCCCGACTGATGCTCCGCAGCCACCAGTGCACATTGTACAACTAAAAGGACCAAATCAGTCTCCCATTGATCCTCCCATACTGAGACCTCAGTGTTCTTTTCACAGCCATTAGCTAAATGAGCTTTGCATCCCCACAGAGAAACTCCTAAGTAATGTTATTTTCAGTTTGCAAAGGAAAGAAAGCAAATACTGAACTCATCCCTGACTTAGTGGGGACGCAGCAAAGCTGACCGAGGTCACCAAGAAACAGTGGCAGAGTCTGGACTAAGTTCTACAGTTTAGAAGTTCCGATTCAAGCTGAACACCCAGAGCACCTCCCAGTTGGTCAAAGCTTTCTCGGCATCACCAAAATTAACCTGTGGCACAGAGTTTTTGCTTCTTGTAAAAGTGAAGTTACACTGGAACCCATGCAAGCTTCTTCTGTTGAGTCTTTCAGAAACAGGAGACTGGCACCATATGCCAACCACGGTCCATTGAGGGATGAGAAAAATTGACTTATGTCAGCTTATTACTTCTAGTTTCCAAATAGGACAGAAAGTGAAGCCAGCACAGAGATCAAGCTGTGAGGAGGTAGCTGGCTTCCTGCCCAGTGCATCGCTTCGTTTCTCTGAGGCCCCTGCAGCCTCACATTGCCAAAAAAGGAATCTGGAAAACGTTACACCGAAAGCAAGAAGTGCTGCATCTCCCTCTCGCTCCCTGCCTGGAGGAAGCATCTCCTCAGGGAAACCTGCAGCCACCCAAGGGAGAAGCTGGCAGCCGTGATTTCCACCCCATGCTGGCTGCACAACAGGAACCCAGGAACAGTGAACAGACATCAGCCGTCCCTGGCACTCACCCCATTTCTAAGGAACCGGGCTGCAAAACGTGGGTGTCACATTATACCACATCCCTTCCAGCTCCTCCAAAAAGTCCAGGTCCTGAACAAAGACCGCAGTTTCTGTTCAACATGCTCTGTGCCATATGAGCAGAGCTGGCGGCGATTCCTACCGACCCTTGCACAATTTTAACTATTTCCCTTTTTGTTACTAAATAAGAAAAAGAAATAATTTTTTACTGCCAGCGTCAGGTTTTGCAAGGCTTCTTCTGCCTCAAACTGCTTTAACACAGCAAGCAAACACTCCAAAGCAACTCCACCAGCTCCACTGTAAACTTCCCAGTCGTCCATTTCATTGTCAACCTCGCCCAGTAGCCTGGCTGGATTATCCTTTTACCTTAAGCTTTTGCTGTGAATTTTGAGAAAGCCCTTCCCCCTTCCAAACTGGTGACACCTCCCTACACAAGGGTTTGGGGACAGCAGGAGGGGAAGGCAGTTATGTAAGAGCTGCAGGAACTGAGGGGGAGAATGAATGTCAGAACTTGCTAAAACACAAACCCGGGAGCCTTGCGGATTCCGTCTCCAACGTCCATCAAACATGATTAATTTTAATGTCACAACATTTTAATGTCAATTACTTTTAATGTCACTGCTTCTTATTTACTGGTGCAACCACATTTTAGAGCTGCTAAGAGATTCCCCCAAAGAACATTTAAGATCAAATAAATAAAGCAAGAAAAATAAATGCAACAAACACGAGTAGCAAGCTGGTGCCTCCCTGCTATTGTAAGGCTCTTGATGCATTGAATCCAACTGCAATGCAAAGGCTAAGGCAGTTGAAAAACAGAGTATATTTTAGGCTTTTCTCTTCAGGATTAAGTTACTACTTTGTAAAAATTTGCTTCTTTGCCTATTTTCCAGGCTATATGATTTGACTAGTTGATGTCTGTTAGATACATGGCGTGATGCTACTTATATTAAACTAAACCATCAGACAGTATATTTTCAGTGCTGCACAAAGTAGAGAATAACAGTTCTCATCCTCATGTCTCATAACTGGACTTCAGTTTGGCCTTTGATGTGGTCCCCCATAACATCCTTTTCTCCAAATTGGAAATATATGGGTTTGATCAGTGGACTGTATGATGGACAAGGAACTGACTGCAAATACCCGGCTCTCTGAACTACCTAACAAAGACCCCTTCAGAACAAGAGTTACCTCCAATAATAAAAGAAAAAGACCCATGACAAAGCTTGCCATTTTCATCCATTGAAACCAAGGCAAGGCCAGGCCAGTCAGTAACCCCCCTGCATTCTATTGCTCCCGAGTTGTTTCCTGTGCCTGGAGCAGGGGCTGTCCTGAGCCTGGGCTCCAGCCTGAGCTGTCGGTTGGCGTTAGGATCCAGGAATCACTCAGAACCAAGGGTGGGATTTACATGACGAGTTGCTTAATTCTCTCCTTCTTTTTAGGGTATCTGTTGAACTGGGCAGAGCATCTTTTACGTCATCCTCCTGTCTGCATCGGCCTGGACACACTGGTGTGTATAAAACAACATTTACTATACAAGGTAATCAGGTAAAACGTGCAGAGGCGCCAAGGGATACAAGACAGCACATTCTGACTGAGCTTTGTATATATCTGACAGCTAGCATAGCCCAGAGTCATCTCCCAGTCTTAAACAATTCACATTCCTTCCTCAAGCTAAATTGTGCTTGGCTGCATTGTTTCAGAAAGCTGGAGAGCTGCCTTGTGCCAGGGCTTTACTGCAGGGACCTTTACTCCGACCCAGACTAGGAACAGCTCTCCAGGCACGAGCTCCTGAACAAAGCATCACATTCCAATTGTTTACGCGCTTCTGCTGACCTGAATCAGACAGACACATCAGGCTGCAATGCTGCAGGGGGACCTGGTGTTCCAGCTTCACTAAGCCACCTGAGGCTTAGGAAACTCAGAGCTCCAGAAGGCTCAATCAGGATCCTCAGCCTATTTTTGGCTTTCGACTTTTCTGTCGATCAGAAATCCTCCTGCCTGCCTTCTCTATTACAGCCAATTCAGACTCACCAGTTCAGACCTGTAAGCTCAGTGTCCACACACTGAAAATCCATTGGAAGACAGCCTTGTGTTATCTGCAGGCTTGTAACGTGATGGTAGCTCTGCAGTACCTGCAAAAACTTACAAACATCGCCCTTTCCCACAACCTTAGAGCAGCAGAAGTGAGACCTGAGTGCAGTCCTTGAAACATACAGTCATCCTCCTCATCTGGTAAGGAGGACTCGCACATAGGGTAGGTATTTCCTTTTCTGATAACAGCTACCTCTATGGCTACTCACATTTAGTGAGAAGACATGATGTCAAGCACCAACTATTATAGTGTTACAGACTTATAGCATTACAGACTTGCAAAGGCAGAAGAACAGTTTCCCTCAGGAATGCACATTAGGAAATGAAGCATCTGGCTACAAGAAAAGACATTTAAAACACTGACCTTCTGTTCAGGAAGATATATTTCACAGGCTCAAATTAAGTTACATGAGCTATTTGTCCTAAAATATGTAAATACAGTTTTCCCTGAATGCCTAATATTCAACAACAACTTTCCCATGGAAGCTTGCAATTCAGCATACTATGAGTTTTCTCCCATTTCCACCTGACATTGAACCACACTGGAGTGAATTTTAGTTAAGATTACATGTCAGGAAGGATTTCTCACCAGAAGGAGTTGTCAGGCACTGCCCAGAGGAGCAGTGGTGTTGCTGACCCTGGAGATACTTCAGAGACACGTGGATGTGGTTCTGTGATACACCATTGAGTGGTGGACTACAGGCATTAGACGGTGGTTGGACTTGGAGAATCATTTAGGTTTGAGAAGACCCATAGGAGCTCCAATTTTATCTAAACTACCATTTCATAGTCTGGTCCAGTACTTCCCAGCTCCTTGTTTTCCTGCTTGCTTTCAGGCAGGAGTGTGACTCACTGACAGAGTCTGCAAGAAAGTGAAATACTCATACATGGGGGTTACTGCAGAGTTTCCAAGGCATCTGGCAGGCAGGGGCTAATGCAATTGTGACAGCTCACAGAAATGAATCCAGGGCATGAATAACTACAGCAAACCTGTGGGCCAGAGGAAAATATGGCTAAGTGTACTTGAGCTATTTACTGTTAACTAGAGCAAAGTGATGAACTTTGCACTAACGAATACACTATGAACTTCACCTCAATGTGTGTAATTATACAAAGACATTTCCCACTGCAAGTTTTGTCTTCCTCTGAGTTGCCAGGCATTTGAATCTTGTTAGAGATGTCATTATGGCTTGCTCCCTACCTGTGCTGGCCATGGATGTAACTGCATATATCTATTCTATGCCCCCAGTGTAAGTAACACCTAGAAATAGATTGGATCTCTGCAGCTAGACCTTGGGAGTTTGGTACTCAGTTCTATTCTGGATTGTGGCATTATCCCAAGGTTGTAAAGGGATCCTATTGCCAAGTCAGGTCTCATGTCTTAAATGAGATAAAGGGCAGTTTGTAAGGAAGGGGATAAAGGAGAGCTGCAAACAGAGTGGTACATACACAGTTATCAAATACAACCAGGCTAAGCCAGGAAGCACGGAGGGGACCACAGCTCAATACCACCAGTTCTTCAGCCCAATAAAATATGCAGCTCAGAGGGAAAAAAGCTGCAATGCTCTAGGAAAGAATCCTGAACTATATGCCAAAGACTACACTCAAATGTATCAAATCTAAATTTCTGAAAGTCCCTACGACACTGTAAACGTATTAATGTCTATAAACACCAGGTCAGGGAACGAGTTCACCTTATCTTTACCCCTTTCCTGTATTCTTCCCCTTAGATCAGCACCTAATAATTACTTGAAGCAGGATACCAGGCTAAGCAGGTATCCTCACCCTTATTTCACCTCTATTCTATAGCACATGCATATTAGATGCTGGCATTCTGTCTGGGACACAGTTTTAATGTGTGAATCTCACGCTGATAATTAACATGCCTATTTGCTCTCTGGTTGCCTTATCTGCACTGACAGGAGCTGCACACTCTTTGTCTCCCAGTTTGAAGCCTAAGTTGATCCCCCAGCTTCAGCTTCGTGTGTTTCTTCAGCTCAAATGGAAGAGTTTTAGCAGCTTCATAATACTGTAGATACCTGACCAAGCTTGCCTGGTAGAGGGAGGAAATCAAATGGCCCTATGCTGGAGATAACAGCAGTTCCTTGGCTCCAGGCCACGCAAGCCTCCACATCTGGCCCTCCTTAACATCTAGAAACAAACCCAGAGCATCTGTCTGCCAGGCAGTGGGGCTCATTTGACATTAATGCAGAATAAGCCAAGTAAGAAAGATTGATCCTCGAAAGGCTCATTTGGATTGATAACAGGTTAACGGCAGTACTGGAGCAGGCACAATGCACGGTCTGATTTGTGGTGAGTCTAAATCTCATGTAACCCCCTAACTTAGCAGCCAGCTGCTTCTGGCATCCTTCAGGATGGAAACTGCATTTTGGGGGATGGTACGAAGGGAGGGCAGTTGTTGTGGGTTGCTCAGAAATGTTTTATTCAGGCTGTATATCCTCAAAAGAGCATTTTCTTTTTAGATTAAAGTATATGAGTTTTGTATACTCTAAACACAGGAGACGGGACTCAAGCATTTCTTCTTTTAAGAGGTATGGCTGAGCATATTTCCTACAAAATTTATAAAGAATCGAAGTAAGGACTTATATGGCTCATCTTCACTAAATGCAAGGAAGGAACTCACAGCTCTGCCACAGTGCAGGGGCAGGAAATACAAACGAAAACAGACAGCAGCCTACAGGCTCTTTGGAAAGGAAAGACAAACCAAAACATAATCAAACTATTTACCAATACTCTGCATAGTTTTATCTGAAGACCATAAAACACATGATATCATGGACAAGGCATTTCCCTTTTTACAGATGGGGAAACCAAAGCTCCAAAAGGACTCAAAGCCACCTGCTGAGATCACAGTGGAGATGACAGGCAAATTAACAACCAAGGGATTTCAGTTTTATCAGTGAAAGGCTTTCAGTCCAATTAAATAGGGCCACCACTGCAGCTGGAAACAGAGCCACAGATTCCTGCCTCCCCATCTCTTTGACTTACAAACAGCTCAGTCTCTTGCAATAAAGATAGTATCAAGTTATGTATGTCATTTCTCAGGCACTGATCAATGTGCTTTATACAGGAGGTCACTATTTCCACCCTAAGCATAGGAGAGCACTCTGCTCCATCTTCCAGGAGATAGGAAAGCTGGATAACAAACAGAGTTCCCCTACCCAGAAGGAGAAACTCTCTTAGCTTTCACAGGCTTGCATCAATCTTTGAGGTATGCTAATGTTTAATCTCTTCCAACTGCCTAAGACATCTTCCCTGGCATCTACTCTCAACACATATATTATGCACTACCTTCTTTTGGATTGAAAGTAGCCATAGAGAATATACGATCAGTGACTGCTCTTTAAAATGCAGAAATAACACTTAATCTGCTACATCAACTCTTCCCTGTCTGCAGACTGAACATAACTGATGGTGTGTTTATAAAGCATGCGTAATCATTACCTGCTCAATTACTGTTGTTATAATGCATGGTTTAGCAATAAGCACTGCCTGTTGTGGGGTTCCACCAGTTCCCTGTGTTAAGGGAATTCTTAATGTTTTGATTCTATTTCTACATCATAATCAAGCCCTAGCTTTATGCGTGTGAGCTCAGGATATTTTTCCTTTCCTTTACATTATCAGTCTGCTTGCCACATCTTTGCTGAAGGGGATTCCTCACTTTAAGCCCTTCTCTTGGTAGGGCAGGATGGCCTCCTTTGGTTGAGGATTATAGGCTCTGACAGTGCCGAGACAGAAAAATAAAGCTCCAGAATGATTTAAAGCAATGAACAGGGCTGCTCCCCTAAGACCAGTTACATGCACCCAACTACCATCATCTCCTGTAACTCAGATCCACTCTGGATGTGGCCTTCTCCTGGACTTCATCCAGTGTGGACACATCAGAGACTCTGGTGGTAACCATCTCCCCCTCCATCATGCTCTCTCATCTGATTTAAAAGTTGATAATGAATTTTAAAGACTAACAATGAGACCACACTGCTTCCCCTTCATGGAAAACATTTTACTGAGATGTCCCAGCCCCAGTTAACTTGCTGCCATTGTGACATAGGGCATCAGGGCATAAAGGAACTAAGAGACTCAAACTGAGAACATCACAAACCTGAATTCATGACTGTTAGATCACACTACCAAGTAGACCCATAACTGGAAGGGTGCTAGAGGACTTTTAAAGAAGCGAATTCACTGATCTCAACTGTAGTCAAACCTAATCCACACAAAATTTATGGTGGCTTGGGGGCAGGGAGGAAAGGGACAAGAAGATTTGCCATTTTCTTTTGTTTTTTTTTTTCCCCCCCATTCTGCTTTTATCAGACTGTCATAGAGAGCTTTAACTCAGCAAGGATGGGAAAGCAGTGCCAATTCCTCCTTGAACCATCTCCACCCATAGCAGAAACAGGAAATCCATCCCCCTCCCAAGGATGGAAGGTATTCCTGTGCCAAAGTCACTACAGAAGTGCTTTCAATGGAGAGCTTTCCCACCCTGCTGCTACACACTGCCAGAATTTGTGGATTAACAGCAAACATCCCGGGCTCCATCAAGGGTTTATGAAGCCCAAGACCACAAGGTGCACATTTAGAGTTTAAGGGGCTGCAGCATACCCTAAGAACAGTGCACTTGAAAAAAGGAAACTGCAGCTGATTGGAGTTGCCCTTTTGTAGATCAGAAGGTTTTCCATGCGCATGGTTGGAGAATAGAAAGTACTGGGAGGAGAGCTCTGAGGATGGGGACCAAAAGAAGAGCAATAACCAGAAGGAAAATGCAATGCACCACACAGTATGGGAGAAGCTGCAGTTCTGCTCTGCATGTAGGAAGACAGCAAGACAGCTTGCCTCTGCCCAGCACAGCCGCTAGCAAGTCACAGCTTTTAAGTACAAAATGTAATCACTGAAGCAACAAACTCTTTTTTAATTGTTCATTTATTACATATCTGAGCTGGGGAAGGGTGTGCTGCACACCAGCATTGTTTTCTTTAAAACAAAGCATGAGTTTTTATCAGTGCATTGGTTTCTGAAGACAAAGAACAGATGGCCTCTTATTTCAGAGGCAGCAAAAGGACATTCCATGCCTTCAGGAACCCTCAGAAGAACACTGATATGAGAGAAAAATATGAAGTGCCAGTATTGCCTGGCTGGTTACAGAATCCTTCCACACATACAAGTAACAAACCCCTCTCCCCAGCTTTTTGCCTATGGACGCTTTAAGGAGAGGGACAAATAAGAATAGGATGCAAATTTAAGGTGGATTTTCATTCCTTTTAAAAAACTAGTACACAAGTTGTTCCAGGAGCAGAAAAAAAAAAACAAGTGAGAATATACCTGGAGAACTGCATTTATTATTTCCTAGATTTAAATGGCTCTAAAAGAAAAGCACTGATTAAACTAAACATGTATTGTGGAAAACATCCAGGGACCACACTTTCAAAACAGTTTCTGCAGATGACCTCTGACAGAGCCTAACAGATAAAGCCTTACATGAGTCCCTGTGTGCTTGGTAGGAGTGTGTGGTACCTGGTGCAGGTCTGCTCTGCATTACCACAAATCACTCATTAGCTAAGTCAGCATTAAATAAAAGCACCAAGAGCTCAGGTAAAGAAGAGAAACATCACAGGAACTCAAACTAGATCCAATCAAGTTAATAAGATAGATGATGTTGGTGACGAACTGATGGGATTTTTTTTTTACCTTGAGGTCTTCACATCAAACCTGGCTGCCCTTCTGGACAAGATTTTACTCAAGTCCTCAAGATGAACGTGAGGATCAAGAGCACATTCTCCACCCTCCAGTATAATCGAGCAGTTTTCAGTGCTGCCCTCAGTTTCCTTCTACCCTAACTCTGAAAGGGGGCTGGTTTGTCTCTTCAAGATCACTTGAAAACCCTCAGTCAGTGTGTATAAATGAGCACATATCAAAGTCATCACTTTCTCCAATCTTTAGCAAAGTAAAGCTTGCTAGCAGCAGCTGCTTTGAGATCTGGCCAGAACCAAACCTGATTTAAAGAAGCCCCTCAGTGAGCACCCTCAGAGCCTCAACTAGGTTTTTCAGATGCTCTCTGAGCGTTTGGGGTTCCTAGCTTCCCTTGTCATTGCATGAATTTATGATGTAGAATTACCTTGCATGGTTTTCACACAAGCAGATGTGAACCTGGCGCCTGGTGTCAGCCAGCAAGCAGGAAGAAAACTAAGTTTAAGACATTCTGGCTTGCTGTGCAAGCTTTCAAGTGTGCGGTGTTGTAGCAACAGTGCAAACAAGCAAGGAAATGGCCCCTGTGACAGAGCACTTACAAGCAAGAAAATATCCTGAATACTCGCATCTGGTATAATAAGGTTTGTTCCATTCACGTTTTGATTTTGGCTTCTGTCCTTTCCTCCTGGTGACTTCACAGAGGTGAAGACATGGGGTAAGGAAAGATGCTTGCTGACAAGTTAGAAAAAATGCCTCCACTGCATTCAATGCCTTTTTTCTAATGGGTATGTATTCATCACCATCCTGCAACGGAAACAACATGCCCAAGGCATTACTAAATAAGAAAAGGATGGGAGCTCAATTGGAGGAAAAAGTATTGTGCAATGCAGGATCATTAACTCCAGAGCAGAGGAGCTCAGTTTCGTACATTGGTTGTACCAGGTCACATTGGGCCTGAATTAACAAGCAGCTGCAGAATTGTCTCCTTAGTTTGCTCCAGGAGTAGCCTTGGGCTAAACGGAGGGAGCTTTAACAAAGCCAGATACGCTGGGATACATTTGCCACACTGAGTGACACTGATGGGGAATCTCTTGAACTGCAGCTTCATCTTCACTCATTAAACCAGTGCCTGATGTGTCTGAACAGGCTACCACTCCCGACTTCTGCAGCACCATTTCTACAGTGACTTCAAAGTGTTTTTACATCTCACAAGGGAAATTTTGCTTCATTTGTGTGCTCGCAAAGGAGCACGCAGCAGCTGGAGCCAACGTTTTCAACTGCACCCCAAAATCCCGACTGCTTTAAGGACACCTAATGTAGTTGGTGTGAGCACGTCAAGTTCACCAGACTCTGCATTTCCATCTGCACACCAGTACTGGCCCTTTATAAGCAGCTTACCACTTGAAACAGAGACATTCAAAACTAACAGGCACTTAAAAATGGAGCCTGCAATTACTTAAATCGCAGTTACTGGCAAAACCAACAATGGAATCTAGACATCCTGAATGCTGCTCTCACCAGACAGAGCTCTGGATTACATAAAATTCCCCCTTTGGAAAAGAAATGAGAAAAAAAGAAAAAATACAGCATTTGTTAAAACAAAAGCTATGCTTTGTCTTACAAAAATCCCCATTGTTTCCAAGCAAGAGCTGGAAACAATGGAAAGAGAGGGGTTTTGCCTACAGCACAGACCACATCAGAGCATGACAAAGCAGCACTGTGGAAACATCAATCCAGATTGAATGGATGTGGGAAAACAGCTCCTTATGAGAAATGCTGGGACTCAAGGGTGAGTGTTCCACTTGGGACACCTCACAGCCACAGCTGCCAGGGATGCCTGCTGCAATACAGACCTACAGGCGTGGATGCACAATGCAACAACACCTTCAGAACTAATGCAAAAGTTGGACTGGGAGAGAGGACTTTTATCGCCCACACAGCTAAAAGCCACCAAACATTTAAGATTCATACTTCTGTTCCTACAACAAGCTGGGGGGGGGGGGGGGGTGGTCACAGCCTTCATCTGCCACTGCCATTGGGAATAGCAGCAGTCAACTTTGGCCTTGAGGCACAAGCCCTGAGGAATCCTGCTCCCTCATCAGTCATTCCGCTGCCTCCCCCGCGGCCTTCCATCCCCAGGGGCTTTCTGAAGGGCGTAATAACTCACAGCTTTTTACCACTGCACCAAAATCTTCACAGCAAGTTACCCAAAAACTCAGCAGAGTCCCAGGAGCAGACGTTTCCCATTTTGAGCACCAAAAAAAAAAAGTTGGCTTTCCCATCAGGAGTACTTCTGCGTGCTCACAGTTGATGACCCGCAGAGCATTAGACAGACATTTGCTGAAGCTGCATATTGCTGCGGCGAAACGAGCCCAAGAGCCAGTAAATGCCTGAGGAAAATGAAGCAATCCCCCAATATTACCCAAGAAGGCAGAATCCCAGCAGAACACCCCGCCAGACACTGGCCTGGAGCCTCACATCATCAGATTTGCTTTGGAATTACCCTACTGGAACAGATTTCCAAATCTGGCATTGTACCTTTTACAGCAGAGGTTTGATAAGCCATCTTTTGTTCGGAAGGAAGCCCTGATGTTGGAGAACGTGGCTTTTTCCTCTTGTCCCTGGAATTGTGATTGGAAATAATTGGAAGTGTCACTGGAAGTAATCAGAAGTGACAGTCCCTGGGCTATAAGGCTTTTGCTTCGAGTCTAACGATCTCCCCCCCCACCCACCCTGCCTCCCGCAAAACAAAACCTAAATTTAAACAATGAAGTCACAAAGTGATTTGCCTTCAAGGTTGAAAACCCTTCAATTTTCTTTTCTTTTTCGGAACAGAAAAAGAAGTGTCTGACTATTCTAGTTCAATAGCCAAGCCTTGCTGTGTTACACCAAGTTCCTCCCCCCCTCCCCACCCTGCACACAAACACCCCACCCTACAGATAAAGCCTCACATCCATATTAAACAGTTCTATGGCCTTTAAATTTTTATCAAGGCTTTAAAAAGCAAAAAAAAAAATAGCCTAAGCAGTCTGAGCAATGAGACTCAGCCAACACGCATCTCATAAATATTGCGAGCACTGGAAAACCAGCTCGTTCTGCTGTTTTTTGCTGAGGCACATATGGGGAAGGGAACAAGGCCACTTGGTGTTTCATGCACTGCTTCTGATGAAGTCTCTTACACTAAATGCCACCTGAGCACGTAAGGAGAGACCCACCTGCTGAAAAAACATTACAGCCTCAAAAGCCAAAGAAAGCCATAGGCAAGGCAGTAGAAAAAGGAGAACACTGGGATCCAACAGTATGATTTGCCACGAGCTACGGCTGCATCCAGATTCCTAGCCCCAGTGCTTCCCTAGCTGTTGCGTTTTGATTCACCTTCAGGCAGCCCAGCGGAGCACACCACTCACAGGCAAACCCACTGACTGCATGCTGCTTGTTTTGCAGTTCCTACACTGCTGCTTCTAGTTGCAGGAGCACAGGGAGCAGCCCTACTCTGGAGCGCTGCTGTGCACGTGCTTTATGAGACTTAAAGATGTTCCCCTTCACCAAAAGCCACAGTTAAGGACAGGGGGACACCTGGCCTTCATTTAGTAAAGCAGGTTCCACATTCTGCTCTACCAAGCAGCTCAATGCAAAGGAACAGCTTAATGAGCTGTGACTGCTCCAAAGGTCCGTGTTAGATAGCAAGATGAGATCATTCTCCACTTGGGAGAGGGTAAACTCATTCATGAACTGAACACATGCAGCTCAGTTTCTTTTGAGAGGGCTCTTCTGGTAACATTCATCCTATGTGCGGAGTTTCTCAGCACACTGGTGCTATAAAATCCATTATCCCACTTCTTTTTAATTAAGTAGGGATAATTCGAGCCTTCCTATCTCTTAGAAGTCATCCCAGCGACTGCCCAGGATACTGTCTGATAAATGATGGCTGATGGATTCAGTTGTTTGCCACTTATCACTTCTCCTTATGTTTTAAGACACACTAGAAAGGAAAACAGTTTTGAATCAGAGCACAAGGGTTTAAGACATACAACAACACTGCTACCTTGTCATGACATATACCCACCTGTGCCTTAGTTTCCTTCTCTATTAGGAGAGTAGGAATACTGGGAATTCCCAGGTATTCCCTACCCAGCATTGCCCAGTTGGACTGAGCTCTCCAGAGCTTTATACATGGCACTTAGCACAAAGGATGCTACACAAGCAGCAGTGCCATGGCAGACCACATGCAGTCTACTGTCATTGCCAGCAGTTGCCTCTAACTGTGCACGCTCCATTTCAAAAGACTGTTTCCAGGAGAACGGCCTCCCTTCTGCAAATGCATATTGTAAGCACAACAAAATTCTCACTGACCTTTTCCTACCACAGGCAATTAAACTGCAGGCACTAAGCTGAACTTTCACCTTTCCACCTAGTCAGGCAGGAACAAGTCACACTGAAGCTTCGTACTCATTTTGCAGCCACTAAAATGGGGATGTCAGCTACGTGGAAGAAAAGCCAGGCTGAAAATACCCTCTGTAATGTATATTGATTCTCGAAGGACAGCAAACGTCATGAAACTGTGGCTGGCCCATTAAGAGAAATGCTGAGTTTGAAAAAAAAAACTACGAGTGTAATTAGAACCAATGCAAAGATGAAGGAACAGGAGAAAGACTTGTCATGATTTTTTCCATGTTGTTCACCACCTTCAATGCATTGCACAATTATTCAGTCCTCTTTGCAACTTAGAAAAGGTAAGTTTTCCTAATTAGTCACATGGAAAAGTTGAGACAACAGGGAAAAGGCTTTAGCAATGCAAGCAGCAGCGTTATGTTGAGGCAGGGCAGCTTCCATCCTACTCACATTCCCTGGTTGCTCTTCCCAGAACTCAGTGAGCTTCCAGAAAAGAGGACCAGCTCTACCTTGAGTGCTAATCCACAGCTAGAGCTCTACTGCCAACACTTTCCTTCTCTGCCCATGTAAAAAGTGTGTTTTAGGTAGGGTCTGAAGCCCTGGCTGGAGATGTAGGCTGGTGGTAGCAGAGCTCTGCTGCTGTCATTCCACTCAAGCGTACTGAAGAAGTAAACTGAAGAATCCTCCTTCCCCCTGTTGACTTCCCATCACTTGCCACATTTGCCATTGCTGTTCTTCCTGCTCTCTCCATTTCCTCATCTTCCACTCCCTGTCCTCTCGGCATCTATTCGCAGACCTCAATGACCTGACTTCACCCTTGGCTTTTTGCTGGGCTGCTTCTGTAAAATAACCATTTCTAAAAACAGATGAAGAAACAGCTTGAGGAAAAAAGGAGACCCATTCATCTTTCAGACAGGGCACCACCAAGTTCCCACTGCACCCAAAGTAGCCTCTGTTTTGTAACAGCTTAGTGCAAGCAACATGCACAACATCACATCCCCAAGAGCCAAGCTTTCTTTGCACATGTATAGAACTCAGATCCGCACTGTACAATATACACAAGCCTTGGCTAACAGAGGGGGGTGCTTTAGTTGGAAACCAGAAGCATCATTGGACTAAAGCTTTGGGAGAAATTTCTGCAGGGAAGAGGCACAGAAAGCAGTTTGTAACACCCCTCTTCATTGCTACTAAACACACACATTTTGCATCACATAACAATCTGCTTCCACACAAAGCAGGTTTTTGCAAATACACGCGCTCTGCTTTGTTGGAGTGACTGTTTACATTTCTTTTCAGGCAGTTCCTAAGATCTCAAACAAATCCCAGGCTGCAAACCTGTTAAGTTCCCTATAAAGCCCTGTGTTTGCCTTGAGGAAGACAGGGGCATCTGTTGTGATCCAGAGGATAAACATCAGGGTCTCACTCCAAGCCGGTTGTGCAATGACAGGCATTGCTGGGAAGCCTGCTCTGCTGTTACACAGAACGTCCCTCTGAAGTGGCCCCGAGTGCCCCACAGAAACAGACCACTAATTCTGTATAAACAGGGCCCGCTGTGGGCACAGTGGCCAAACACGAGTTGTTTCACATGGGAAATTCAGAAAACTTGCCTCCCTTCAGCATGCTGTTTCTCATGATTAAGAGACTGGGCTTCAGTATTTCAGCCCTAACTTGGCATGCTGCTTTCCCCCACTCCCGAGGTTTACCCTTTTTCTCCTTACGGTAAAACAGAAAAAGAGGGATGAAACCAGTCCTCAAAGTAAAGCTCAGGCTAGAAATCCAAATGCTTTCATGTAAAACAAAGCACTGCTGGAGAAACAGAGGACATTCTTATTGAATGCCCTGATAGAAAATGTGATGCAAACCCACCCTGACTTTAAAAGAATTGTTGTATCTCGCAGCAAGAAGTGATAGCTCTGATATCCCACCAGATAGCAGCTTACTCAATTGCCTTGCCTCCTTGAGCTCCCCCTGGAGCAGCAAATGGACACACATCCTCTTTGCTCCCTTTCCCTAGGGTTCCCTAGAGTAGAATTCTAGTAAGGAGCTCTTGGCCCTGTGCTAGAGCTAAATTCACACCTCCCAACAGTTCTTGCATCCAGTTGCTGTTTTGTTGACTGCTGAAGAAAATGAGCTCTTGCAATTATCAGCTGTTATGTAGTTGACTTTGGAAGAACAGCCTCCTCTTTGGCTCGATGCACCTAGAGTGATCACCTGCCTTCCTTCACAACCCAATGAAGGAAAAGATGAAATCCAATGGTGGAATCCTGTACAGAAGCCTTATCTGCAGCCACAGATTTATATTGTTTCGATCCCAAGCTGAGGATTTTTGTTAAGTGCTGTTAAAACATGGGACAAAATCCTTGCCCCGCCTAAATACCCCATGTAACAAACAGATAAAGCCAACAGAAGGAGCCATGAGAAAAACAGGAGGTTGCAAGCGTATCCTACATCCGTAACCTCAGAAATTTGGGAAGTACCCAGAGCAACAGCAGAAATAAGATCCATCAGTTTAATATTCCAGTTGCTTAAAACATCTCCCTTGCTTTTTACTAGCTGAGGCAGAAGCAGTCTATTCAAAAGTTCAGTAACCCCGCTGGAAGCAGGAGTGCTGGTTTTTATAACAGTGCAGTGGTTCTCGGCTTTTCTGGAACATATTGCACAGTTTTAAGGAGAAGGGCTTTAAGGAAGCATGACAGGGCACCATTCAGGATGCCTGTGCTCTTAAAGCAGGAGGGGAAGCAAGTCTCAGAAGTCTGAGAGTCAGTGTAGAAAAGCACAGCCCCAGGCTGACCTGCCACTGCCAAATGCTGCAGAGCAGCTCCCATTTCAGCAAGGATTTTCAGGCTAGGAGTCTGGTGGATACCTAGGCAAATGCATGCTGTCAGACCCAATTGCTCATACCAACAAGCACTACAGGGATTTGCACCATAACCTTTCCCAGCACAGTGAGACGATCGAGTCTTTGTGTTCAGTGCAGCAACTGTGCACCCCTGGGACAGCCCTGTAAGAGATGCACTGACCTTAGAGCTGGGAGAACAGAGCTCAGCTACATGTGCACAGAAGGTAGTCCTGCCATTACAGCTGCATCCACTTCAGCAGGATCACTCCTGTGTAACGTACCAATGCCTACACGCTGAGCACACCATATCATAAGCCAGACTAAGTGCACAAATCAGAGCTACCAGCTGCACCCACATCCATCAGCCTCAGTATAGTACACACAATTCCCTGTACCATCAATCACTAAACCCTACTCATCTTTTCCCAAAGACACCATATAGAGAGGTAGCAAAGCCTTCGCACCTAAGGCATCTGTCTGTGCTATATCGGCAGAGGGTTGGCTTCCTTACATCCTAATGGCCAGTCAGCTTTAGAGAAACCATAAAGACAGACCCTTGGCAGATACTGAGGCTGAAGCTAAGATATGAAAGACTCTTGGCTATTCTTTCCTGCAGGAGAACTCCTATGGACAAGCAGCTGCCTATTCCTCATAAAACAAGAGGGGGCAATTAGGGCATTGTAGAGAGCAACCCCTAATGCTTTAATACAAAGATCCCATCTCAGTAGGAGGACATGAAAAAGCTGAATGCCTGCATTCGTTTGGCACATCTCCTCCTTTGGATCTCAAACCCCTCGCTTTCTGAAGGGCAAAGCACATACACAAGCCAACAAGTGATATATGTAATACCAGAGTCGAAAGTAAACATAAAGATATCACAAAACTAAATCTATTTTCTTGTAATCAAATGCATCTTTAGCAGAAGGTTTGTTAAAAATACTCAAAATTGACTTGGACAGGGCAGTGGGAAAAGGCAAGAGATTTCTGGTTCCTTTCTGCTTCCTTCACCTTGCCCTTGTTACAGAAGTATGATCACAGTCTTGCCCAGCCCACATTTAGTGAAGTCTTCATTCTTGTCATGTTTTTAAAGCCTCCTTCTAGCTCTTTGTCTCCTTTTCCCTGTCTCCTCACAAAGCTGTCTACTTACCCTATAGGTAAACAGTACCAAAGACAAGGACCATATACATACACTATCAGTATGAATGAATACTCTGAACCAGCAACTTTCCTTTGAGGTTTCCTTGCCTTCAAACTCCTATCTCCACATTACTCCTTTACTTCAACAGTGAGCAAAAGCACACACTCCCTGATACTTCTACACCTTTCCACTACTTTCTTAAGCTAGCAAAGGAGATCCCCCATCTCCTTGCTTTCTCCCAGGCACAAGCCAGGAATGCAGACAACAATACTTCATGTTCCCCAAAATATGCTTCCAATATCAGTAAATGAAGCTGGATTCAAAGCTAGATGACCAAGTTGCCCATTGACAGCACAAATACAACAAGGGTAAATCTCAGGGCAGTTCAGTACTAACAAAGTACCAGGAAAAATGAGGCGTTCCTGGTTTGACTGTGAGATTTGGGCAGCTGCTCGTCCTCCCCTTGCCACAGCTGGAACAACTCCTGGAGAAACTGAGGAACTCGGATCCTGATTAAATGCAAAAGCTCTTCAGGGCATGGCTTGTCTCCTCTGCTGGGCTTATGCCTTGTAAACATCACAGAGACCCCAAAGAAAGAAGAATGGTTAAAGGCCATTGTGTCCCCCAGATAAAACCAGCAGTGGTTACACAAAAGAGAGTTACTGTTATCACTACAACACTCCTCCTGTGGCAACAGCTTATCCCTTCTACTCCAAACCTTCAACACGTGGCCTCTGTGTGAAGCCACCTGCCTTTTGGACATTTAGAAAACTGGCTGATCCATGTTTCCTGGACCATTTAGACCTGAGAGTCTAAATGAAGGCTGCTCCTCACAGTATTTCTTCCTATCATCCTGTCTGAAGCCTTTATTGTAACTGTGTCCACCCTCATCAGCCCATCACCCTGTGGGGCTTGGCTCTTCCACGGGAAAGACCTGTGCCCCATTCACCCCAGTACCCAGGGTTCTGGAGGGCAGGAGGACCCAGGAATCACAGATTTGCTCAACCACAACAGATTTCAGAGCTGTCTGCTTGTCAGCACTACGTGGTGAGCAGAGTGAAGACAGAAGCTCACTCATCACATCCCAGTGCCTCTGGAGATGCAGATACCCAGGCTGCTTCTGAGTCAGTCCCATGTGCAAGCCCCCCCAGCAGACCTCAGGACTGCAAATCCTTTCTCTACACGCTTTACCAAACAGCTCTGTTCAGCCTTTCTGCCTTCAGTCTCTTCCTCATCTCCCCTCCCGTTCTCTGCTCCTATTCAACCATTAACTTGTACCTTTCCCCCCTTTTATTTCAGCAGCCCTTTTTCCCTCCCTTTTTCTTGCTGTCTCCCTTTTGTTTCCCCCTCCTTCTCCTATTCTTTCCCCCCATTAACTCCTCCCTCTCTCACTTCAACACATCTGTTTTTAATCAGAGGCATCAATTGGAAACAATAACCCTTTTTTTTTTTATTCTAAAAACCCGAATGTTAAATATTTGAGCAAAGCAAAACAGTGAAACAAATCCGACACTACGCCTGGAACAAAGACATTCTGTTCACCTTGTTTTACCAAAGAAGTTCAAACCCCTTAGTGGTACAATGCTCAAAAACATTGCCCTTTTTAAACTAAAAACACACATTCCAAGAGGGGTCGGTATGACCATTACTCCTAAACAAAAAAAAACCAAACAACCCCATAATGAATTTGGATATTAAAAGGTCCCCGGCCATCAACCTGCTAATAACTAAACCAACACAAAAAGCACTGAACCCAAACAGCACTGAAAACGGAGTTTGCCGTGAAAGTTTTTTCCTCTGCAGATCCAAATAGCTCATCAGAAATGGATTTCAGTCGCACGGAGAGGGGCGCATGGAAGTTGGATTAAACACCAAAAAGCCAACCTACCTAAAAAGAAGATGGAAAGTGCAGACATTCCGTCTCCGAGTGAGAAAGGGACTTTTCCTCCCTTCTTCCTTCTCTCTCCCATGAACAGCAGGCAGACCTGCAAGGGATTCAAAAGAACGCCTCTGGAATGCGCCGAGAGTAATTGCATCCATGTGCCAGAGAAATAACCAACTTCACTCTTTCTTCCCTTCTGATATTCATCTCCTTGTCCATATTCTGTCCAGATTCAGCGAGAGCTCACGGATCTGTGGCTGCTAATTCAGGGCCTGGAGTCTCTGGAAGAGAAGAGACAGAGCAGCAAGGAGTTCACATCGACAGCAGCACGGAGTGATTTTGCACGTCTGAAAAGGAAAGGAGAGAAGCGGGGGAAAACACTGCGCTCAATGTTCACCACATGGCTGCCTCCCAGAAGAGCCCCTCCCTGCCATCAGCTGGGATTAATAGCGAAGACCGGTCATGCGGGTGAGGTAGAGCTAACTTCTAGCAGTGACATATAGAGATTTACCTCGGGAGGAGATGCAAAGATTTTATGAGTGTCGGAGTGGTTAAGTTTGGAGGCAGCGAAAACCAGCGTGGAAAAAGGAATCAGATTCATCCCTCAGCGGCTCTTGGGAAAAGCACAAGTGCTCTTCAGAGCTACAAACACATTCACATGTATACATTCAATATATACAATGTCTACATAGCGGCTAAGCTCCAGAATTAAAGCTTTTGGTCTTACTGAAGGCTTGCTTCCTATCTAGATTATTTTTCCTTTTTGAGTGGGTCTGAGTCTATAGGAAAAAAAAATCCTAAGATTTGATCAAACCGTGCATGTTTAAGACATGCTAGCTCAGATTTACCAGGTTTTCTGCTGTGAAGATGAAACGGTTTCCATAAGAGGGACCAAATCTGATAGGGAGCAGAGCTCACAGACAGCTCTGTCCACCTTTGAGCTGAAGCAGCCAGAACTGAACTTTTTAATGCTTCACTAAGATGCTTCTAAACCTCACTGCTTCCAGCAGGGCCACGGGAATGGTGCTGTTTTACACACACACCTGCTCTGATCTGCTGTACTTCACACACACAGGGCATGCTTACACCTTTACCACTGTACCCTGGGGTACATCTCCTGCACAGATAAACCAAGACCTTGCAGCGTCCCCATGCAGATAGGAACAGAAGGGTAATGTTGGCCACCTGGAGGACCACAGGAGCTGTGAAAGCAACCAAGAAGCTGATTGAGTGTTCAGAGTGTTGATCTGTTGCCACAGCTATGCTGACACCAGGGCTATAAGAAGCTCTGTGGGACTTACTTACCTTAGCTCCTTATTAAGGTATGAGCTTTACAAGCATTTACTGGAAGACAGGACACATTGCTACCCCAGACAAAGCAGGACCTGAGATACAGATAGATCCATTTGAGAGAAGTAACACAGATGGAAATTCTCTTCCTATATCATGATTTAAGCAGTTTCCTTTACCCCTCCTTGCTTCACAGGTGAAAATAAAACCACGACTCCTCTCCAAAACATCTGTTCTCTGAAACAGTGAGAAAACTGATGGACAATGTTTGACTAATATAGCCTGACAGCACAGGTGAATGGAACAGTTCCTACAGAGCGTCACATACCATAGCTGGGAGCTGGATACCCTCCTAACTTCTCCCCACACACTTGATCAAACAGGCTGCTTGCTTTCAAATGGTTGAGTGGATCTGAGGGAATATCATCAATTTTCATTGTAGGACATAAATCAATGGAGAAAAGTGCATTGAATCCTTTCTCCCCCTCTCCAGAAGAGAAGCAGCACTGCACCTGTCTCTCTGCATTACAAGTCTGACAGAAGATGTCCCAAGCAATGCTGTAAATACCCGGCGTGCTGCTTTGCTTTCATAGAATAAATGCATCAGAAATAAAGAGAGAGAGACGTGGTGTCACCCAGTGCTAGCTGCCCATCCTCCACAGAAACACAGAACTGGGATAGCTGGGAGGTGACTGCAGAAAGCGGGGAGGATCCTGAGAGTCAGAAGAGACCATGCATGTAAAGTCTCCTCCATCATCTCAGACAAGCCATTCCTCAGCCTGCTCCCACGCTCCTTTGAGAGGCAACTACACTTTGGGCTTCAGTGGGGATTCTCCCTCTGGCATTCATACCTGTTATGGCAAGGGTATGTTCCTCCAGTGTCACCCAGTAAGGGCCGGGGTAGGCATGCGCTGGGACAAACATGCCACTCACACGAGCACATCCTCTCTCAAGACCTCTGCTGACTGTTTGGGGCTTATGTAGGTCTTATCAACAGAACTCTATTTTTTTTTAATCCCCAGAAGGGGCTAATTCTTCCAGCAGGCTCATAAATTATTTCTCCTCCTCTCATACAACACCAGCACAGCATGGAAAAGGTATATCAGACATTTCTCAGCAGGGGAAGAGCAAAGTAGACGAACTGTTGCTGTCACGAGTGCTAAGAAAAATTAAGGTTTGGATTAAAATAGCTGCATACAGAACACCTGTAGAAACCCTCAAGGGCCACACACCAGCTTCTCCTGGTCTCCCCCAGTATCACATCAACACAGGCCTCCTCCACATTTCTTTAAGTCCCATCAAGAAAAATACACTCACAAACCCACACATCCCAAGAACCTGCCTAGCCCTTCTCAGCTCATTTCTACACCTCAGCTAGCAGAAACTTGTAGGCAGATCCTCTCTAAACCTAAACACACATCCTTCATGGACATTCAGGAAAAGAGTGCAGCTCTATTATCACCTTTTATTCTCTGTATTTTCCTCCAGGAGTGGAGGAACATGGCAATTGCAAACCCAGCCCTCTTACATCTACTCTTTTTGTCAGCTCTCCAAGACTCTGAGTAGAAAGTGACTACATTCAGATGAAGTTACTGAAGCAGCTTATTGATGCAGCCAGTAGAAAGACAGCTGCCATCTACAAGGACAACCGAAAGAACACAGGGAAACTGCTGAGCAAAGCTCTGCTAGGTTCAGCCTTTGGCAAAACACACTTTGACAAAGCAAGCCATGAAAATAAGTCAACCTCTTTATGGGAAAGCTCAAAACAGACAAGGAGGAATACTAGGGCAGAAATTAAACCCTCCATACAGCAAAGCTTACTTCGCACCACATCAGTGCTCAGACATTTACTTACAAACCAGTTGTTTGGAAGTCTCTTCTCTCTCATGCAAGCTTCAATAATTGATCATAAAAGCACCATTAGTCATTTAATATTAGTCAAAAGTCTCACTTCAACAAGCCTTAGCGCTTGCTGTCAGTAAGTGCATCTTCAATGGGGAAATAAACAACTGAAAAGCTTCTTAAAGCTCTGCTTAGTCTTAAAGCAGCTCAGGCCACACAGTTTAGTTCCGAAACATTTATCCTGTAAAAATACACCCTCACTATGAAATAGAAAAGCATACCATACAAAACAACAGCTGTTTCCATTATAATGAATATTTCTGTATGTGTCTTTTGGTTAGAAAATGTTTTTAATATAGGACGCTTTAAAGATGTATTATGTTTTTCTCTTTGAGGTAAGAAAGACGATTTGGCACTACTGACTTGCTTGAGTCAATAATAACTGAAGGTATGAAGGTGTGAGATGTACTTCATTATGTTCTTACATAATGTAATAGTGTAATATAGAAGCAGCTTTTCTATAATGAGATTGAAGTGATAGTAAATAAAATATGGTGGTGAAAACCAAAGAGGACTTCAGTTAATCACAACAACTTGAGTCTGTAGAACTAAGTAGTAAGATACTCATTTTGAATTAGGGTCTGTGAAGGGTGATTTTTTTTTGTATTATGTTTTTATTAGAGTAAATGAGTCTCTTCTGGAGTAGGGATTGGTTTGGGCATGTGATGTTAATGTCAAATAAGTACAGTGTAAGAAAAAAGGACATTAGAGGAGGATTGAGTGAGATTGAATCCCCTAAGAGCAGTTAGCAATAGGGTAAAGTCTTTGGGCTCCAAAAGGAAACAGGAAGATTTGTTCCAAACCAGAGAAGGCGAGGAAATGACTTATTTGTAGAATTTTCTCTCTCATTTATTAATCTCATTACTCGTAACCATGACATGTGTAAAACCGATCTGTTGGCTGCTGCTGATCACCAAACTCAATTTACAAGTGGACAAAGGTTTGTGATGCGCGGCGGCTGTTTGCAGGACTGCAGGAAACAAATCTGAAAACATCACCCAACTGCTTGATAGGAGTCCTGATCCCCATGCTGTTACAGTGACCTGTCACAGCAGGGGCAAGGAGGCTGGAATTAAAATCATCAGTGGAGATTTGTGGGCTTGCTCTATCAAAACATTTGTTTTCTTCTAGGTCAGGGTTGAAAAGTCCTGCGAAGTGAAGATGGGATGGGGGTAATGTGGTTTTGAATGGCAGCCAGCTCGCTGCAAGCGAGGGGCCAGGCAGAAGCCCTCTGTCCCTGGGGCTTTTGGTTTAGCCCTCTCTAATACAGAGCTCGCTTGCAATATGTGGAATGTTAAAAGCCTATTTATTCAAGAACAACCAGTGGGAAGCAATAAACTGGAGTTGTGTTCTATTGCTATTGAATGGCTGGATTTGAGCACCCACAGTACTGGAGTCTGCTCTATCTTTTCTCTGAGAGTCAACAAGCTGTTAGTTCGCTAACCATCTGAAAATGGTCTTTCCCGAGATGCTTAGAAGTGATTTGGTATCATAAGATGAAGGCTGTTGTTTGTAGGTTGTGTGTATTTTGGTTTGGTGTGATGTGTTTCTTTCTTCTCGTGTTTACAGTTGTCGCACTTGAGTTGTGTTTTCCTTTTCAGCAGTCAAATCTTCTAAACGTGAAGGCTAGAACGACAGAATAATTTCATTAGGTATCCAGTGTTGCAGGAAGCATTTACGAAGCCATTAGGAAAAATCCATTTCTTTTTTTGCCAATGCCACGTTGAACATATAGTTCTACAGAGTCAAGATTAGGAGATCCCAAGAATAATATGAATGCTGAAGCATGCATGCTTCTATTGAAATTGCTCAATATTTAGTTTTAATGACTGTGTGCTGTGGTCTTGATGTCTTACTGGGTTGAGAGGCATATTTACCTCTTGGTTGGAACAGCTTGAATGCATTGCTGAAATATTCTCTTTGTTGTTATTCAGCTCTTGTATCAATATAATGCAGTGTGCAACTGTTCTGACAGGCTCAAATGTGTGGAGTGAGTTATGAGGAAACAACATATCTAGGATGGTTTCAGGGCAGGCTGCGTGCTTTATGGTCACATAGCACATCAAAATGCTGTGCTATGCCTATGGTGAGAGTACCACCAGGTGTTTTTCTTCTGATTAGATGTATGCATTATACCCACTGATAAATTAAACTTTAGTCTACTGAAAAATGACTGTTTCAGTCTAAAAGTGCTGGCTTAGTGCATTCTTAATGGGTTTGGGTTGGTGCCCTGTGTCCATATGCTCTGAAAATGCTGAAGCCCATGAAGCTGCCCAGGCACACTTACATGTGCAAACTTGTTGTACGCTCATGCATATGTGAGGTGCATAATTGCTCAGCTTTTCTTTTGCAGTTTGCTCGAGGCAAACGTCCTGTGAGGTTATGTTTAAATAATGCCATCTAAGATAATCATTTAATGTATATTACTAATTTAATGTGAGCTGTAAGGAGCGAAGGTTCCAAGACCTGTTCTTTCAGCTCTTATTAAGATGCTAGTGTGGTCACTGATGCTCTGATGCTGTCTCTGCATGGCTAAAAGACACTTGGAAAGGTTTGCTGCTCAATTGGGAAACCTTTTCTGACAGTCTCAGTGGCACAAATCAAACTCAAGACCAAGATCTTGGCAATTAGAGTGAGTCATTGCACGGGCAATATTCAGATGGGAGACTTCCAATAAATTGGCATGAAATAAAAGGACGCAGCTTTACCTGATGTACTGATCAAATTATAGACATGCCTGGGAACATAGGGGATGCAGGGGTCAGCAATGAGAGGGATGGGCAACAGCCGTATTATTGGGTTCAGACAGCCAATCTTTACCTGTTGACTAAATGAGTGGTGTTCCTTGGGTTGGTGCTTTGAAATTCATGTCGGTTATCTGGATGATAGGACAAAGTGTGCCATCAGTAAGCTGATAGATTGAGATGTACGATTGCTGTTAGGAGAACAGTGATGGGCTGCAGCAATGGAGCCTCCAAGCATAGGCAGAGGCCAATTTTGTGTGGTTTATTTTCCTTGATTTTGACCACATTTCTGCCAACAATGATGGTGCTATTTCTTTCCTTTGCCTCTTGCTTCTTTATGATGACTTCTGTTGTGTGAACTACTGCATTGTAGTCCTTGCTTCCTTTTAGTTGTAGTTAAAGGGAAAGCAGGTGGACAAGACAGGTTTGTTCAGGCTTCTTGAAAGCTGAATTACAATAGCCTAGCATCTCTAAGGAAAAAAACATCACGGTCCCTGTAGTAAGGACAGATGCATAACAATTTCCTTCCTGTGCACACAGAAATATTCATGAAGTTGTTGAGATTGCAGGCTGGAGTGAGAGCACACCATCAATAAATGAAGAGCATCAGTATCTTACGACATTAGTGAGGAAAGAATGACATCTTTTGCTTCCATTTCCTTCTATTTTAGAACATTCAGGTTATAATATTCAGCTCAAAATGACACTTGAAGCAAGTTTCTGAAGATGTGACTAAAAAATCTACTTTGTGTTGTACTAAAGGAATCCATTAAGCTCAGTGGGGAATGTACAGATGTGCTAGACTTCCCCAAGCATCTCCTTTGGGCATCTAGGTGTCTGAGATAGCTGGCTGATGAATTTGAGTGCCTTGGCTTTGGGCTGGAGATGGCCTGGAGGAATGTCAGGAGACAGGTTCCCCAGTAAGTGTATATAGGGAAGCAAGTGAGCTGTTGGATCTCAGTATTCTGTCAGGGCTGGTAACTGTAGGCAACCTATAGGCTATTACTTACATCCTAGTCTGAATGTATCACCTGCAAGGCAGCATCCCTTTTTATTTGGAGCTGTCTGCAAGCCTTGTATGCTGTCCAACAATGGATCATTACCTCTCTAATACAGTATTACTGAAAGAGGTGTATTGGTCTGCCAGTTCTTCCATGCCATACCCCTTACTAGGATGGAGACCTTGATCTTGGAGAATTTGGGGAGAAAAATCCAAGTGTTTCAAAGTTTCATTTCTTACAAAAATACTTTCACATCTAAAGCTCACCAACATCCATGCTAATGCAGAATACACCCAATAGATTTGGATAATCTCTTGTAACTTCTTAATGCTCATTTCCTTCCTAATTGCAGCATAGAGATGTGTAAGTGCTTATAGATAGCCTAGGAGGAGACTGTTTGCTAGGTTAAGACGCAGCTCAGGTTGGGAAAAGCTATAATGCATAACCCCATAACCTCTGGAACAAAACTATACAGCTGAGATTCTCCCCTTTCTTACACACCTGGGGGCTGTTAAATTTCTGGGAAGCTGGAGCTTCCCCATTTGCTGACTTGTAACATCTCTTCTGTCCCTTGAGATGATCAGAGCTCTATCATTTTTATCACGCTTGCTCCATTCCTGTAGAGGAAAAATCTCATTCAAGTATTGTTAGCCCCAGCTTCAGACATGCAATCAGAGAGGCAGCAATTCTGCAATTACAGACAACATGCACCTCTTCTACTAAACATTGCCACTGGAAAAGCAATGCTCAGCCCAAGTACATGTTGCTGTTCTGGTGCATCAGCGGGGTGGTGAAAGAGGAGGGGCTTTGCAGACACAAACTCCTGTTCTGAATGACTTTACCTGGAGGTAATCTCTTCCGCCAGGCTGAGTCTGACATTAAAAATGGAAGAAGCCAGGGACATTTTCCACCCAAAGCTCAATGGAAAGTGGCAGGTGTCAGATTTTTGCAAATTTCTCTCTAACTCACAGGCTTCTGCTGACAGGGACTTGAAGGCTCCAACCTGGAAAAGCTCCAAACTGTATTTCTGCAACTAACTTAAAACACAAAATATTTTTAAAAGATGGAGGTGAGGCAGTGGGAAGGACAACAAGGTTAAAGGTAGAAATGGAAATTAGAAGCGATGTGGGGGAAAAATCTCATTGGTATGCTGTTAGCTGAGGATGCTCACTTGCATGCTGGTTCAGTCATTTAGAACACCGTGCCTTTGCCAGGAACACTGAACACGGAACACGATTTTCCTTCTCTTGTCATTCAAGATATTTAGGAAGCTGCTCACTGGTCTGCTCCTTTTGGGTTACCTCTTCTGTGTGTTACATTCAAAAGCCCTCTGTATCCTGTATGCAGGTTAATTCTCAGTATCTTGCATTGTAGTGGCTGACCATCAAGTCAGGAATAGATGCTATGGGAAAGTAGATCCCAACTTTTGGTGAGCCACTTCCTGGATCTGGCAGATATAGGATGAATCTGTCTTGAGTGGCACTTGTATGTTTTGTCACGGCAATACGTTTAATGGAATTAATCAACCCTGCAGCCTGACTTGGATAGGATGCAGTCTTTGTTGAAGCAAGCAATGAAGATACTGCCCTTCAACCACTTATTGTGCATCAGCTGCATAGCAGTTGTTCCTCCTCTTAGGCTGCTATGACTGCAAGCGATGCAATTTGGTTTAGATTGTAATGGGAGACACTGGGAAAACGAAGAGGTGGTGCTTGGGAACCTCTGCCCTAAGCTGTCAGCTTTTGGAGAGCTTTGAAGTAGTGTGGAAATTGGCACCTAGGAAGCGGTGCTCTTCCGTCCCCACCTCCCACCACTGCTTTCTTAGACAAAGGAAAACAAACCGTTGAATCTCTGAGCTTGAGATATGCAAATAGAATCTGTCCCTGCTCCCTGGGTAGGAAGAGGATTGAGTATTCATTGCTTGGAGGAAACCACTTTGCATAATAACCAGCTCAGTTTGCAAATAGAGGAATGAATCTGTGTCCAGAACTTTAGGAAGCTTTGGCTTGTTTGTATCTGGACAGGAACTAGATGGAGCCAATTTACTTTCAGATGTTTGAGCTTTGGGTTACTGCAACAGAAGAAGGTTTGAAGTGAGTTATTCTGGTTCAGTTAGGCTGTGTGACCTGCTACGCTTACTCTTTTGCTTTCAGTTTGTATTGGCTGAATACCAAAGCTTGAAATACCTCATGAAATGTCTTTTCTGCTTCAGCTTCTAATTTTGACTACTTATGCAGGTGGAGTTCCTTAGTGTGATATATTCTTAGCTTAGGACTTGAGTTCCAGTTCAATGACCAACAGCCATGTTAGAAGCACAAGCAAGCTGCTAAAAGCCTGTGCAAGCAAAGTTGAACTTGAGGTTATTTTTTCTCTCACAATAATGTTCATAGAAAGGCTTGGGTTGGAAGGGACCTCAAGGATCATCAAACTTCAACCCCCTGTTCATTGATCTCCCTTTGTCATTTTACTAATTCTAGGCATTCTGATAGTTTAAAGTAAAACAAAAAAAAATCTTAAAAAAAAAAACACAAACATATGGAAAAAGCAAGGGAAATACTTTGACTTCTGGAATAAAGACTTGTGACATTGTATTCCTATCCATATGTCCCTCACATCCTGCTGATGGACAGGAATTGAGTAATTGATGCTTAAGGATCCAATGAAACATTCGGAGTTCAGTAATGTTGCCTCCTTTTGAAGGAAGACTGAGCAGATCTATTGCAGCTATATATATCATTACCTCCCTTTTCTAGTTGGAAACTGAATGTGGGGGGTATTCAGTTACTGGGATTACTAGGCAACACTTCTGTTCAGAAAACACAGGAGAGTTGAGGTTTAGGTTATTGCCCTTTGATCTACTTGCTCCTCCCCTGTCGCAGTGCTTGGATATTTAACTTGTAATTACTTCCTCTGTCTTTGGTAACATGAGGATAGGAAGTTTGTTAGGGGAGAGGCAGGAATGAGTTCTTTCTGTCAGAGCAAGAGTTTTGGTTGCTTTCATCACAAATGTTTTAGTGAACCTTTAAGCAAGCTGTCACGATGTGTTACTGTGAGAATTAAGGAGAATCTCCATAAACAGGTTGTAAAGGGATAGCAATGCGAACCATGCTGTTACTTTGACTTTGTTACAAACAAATGGTTTTTTAATAGCCTCCTCCAAAGAGGACAGCTGCTGGGAGCTGAAGGCAGCCAAAGCTTCAGGTGAAGAGCTACTCAGGAATCCTGTCCTGGTTGTGATACACAAGAATATTCTCCCTGCCTTGTTGAGGATTAAATTTGAAGGCAGAGCAACTGAGTTTGGTCAGGGTAGAAGCCCAGCAACTGGAGTTTTCAGTGTGATGCTGGTTGGGAGTAAGGTGTAGTGGTAGAGCATAGGAACCAGGCAAGCACAGTGAGATCTTCTCCTTTACCCCATCCTAGCTTTCTTGCAAGGAGTAACTTAAAGACTCTGTGAGCCACAGACTGTAGCTGAGAAATGATAAACTGTAAACAGTCTGAGGCTTTAATGTAGTCAGTGTATGCTTAGCTATGCTCCTAACTACATGTTGAGATAAGGTGGCCTATCAGCATCCTGTGTGCCACAGGATGAAGTACATCTGTGCATGGTGGTGACTGAACTCCTTGAAACACCTCCTTATTTTGTGCTTATACCTGTGCTTAAACTCACATAATATATGTAACAATGCACAGATTACAGCTTCTGGGATCTTTGTATTGATGGTAGGTTGTCCTTTAACCCTGGTGTATGTAAAAGGTTGAGCATTATGTGTTCCTTCAGCATGTAGCTCTGAATTATTTATGACTGACCTTCAAAAGTAAAGGAAAAGGGAAAAAAACCCCACAACTGGTTAATGGCAATGCTCTCAAATGTAAATATTGTTTTGTAAGTACACTGTGTGTCTGTTTGGAACTGAAGACAAAATAACATGTCTGGAAGATAACACAAAAAGCTCTTTGGAGCCTACATTGTGGAAGCTGTGCCTGCTGACTGAGCTGGGAGATGCTGGGTGGTCTGGCTGTTGCTGGCGGGGGAAGCAAGTTCCAGCCCTCACAGAACAGGCAGATGGAGCTTTTCTCTTATGCTGCATCCCATCATTCATACTGAGGCAAAAGAACAATGAGATCACTTACTGAGAAGTTCATCTCTGGGCAAACCAGATGCTCCATTGCTGATGTTGCTGGGGTTATGTAAAAGGGGATATTTCTGGTTTAACAGATGCATAGAACAAGCCATCTCCTCAACTAGCTGCTTTACTAACTGTGCAGTTATGAATCTTTAGTTTTGTTCTTGCTGACATTCAGAAGGGAAGAAGTGTTGGATCAACTGTTAATGTAGGTGAGTTCCATGTTATGTGGCTGTGGAACAGAGTAGGTGGACAAAAGCTGACGTATTTGCTAGCACCTGATCTAAAGTGGCACGTCAGCGTTGTGATGTGAGCTGAAGGTAGGATTTGTACCTCAGCAATTGGTTTCCATGATGCTTGCTCAGCCCTTTGGGCTGCCATGCTCCTCACAAGGCTATGTGGGTCTTTTGTGAGCAGTCCCCTGACACCTGAGTGCAAAAGGTCTGCATTTGCTATCAAACATGTCCAGAAGCCTGTTAATATATTTCATGTCAGTTGTTACAGATAAAGAGCCAGATGTTTCCAGCATGTTGTGGATTTTTTGGAGTTGAAGTGCAAGGAAAAAAAAGAGTTGTTTCATAAATAATTCACAGCCCATTGCTCCGTTAGGATCAGTGCTTCTAACTCGGCAGATGCCCATCGATGTTGTTGTATTTTCTGGAGCTTCACTGTGTTGAAATCTTGGTGACTGGGTGTCAATTTCTCTCCAGCAGCACAGCATCGTCCTACAAGCAAATGGAGGAGCAAACTGCAAGAACAACGAGGACGCATTTCGTAACAAAACATCTGTCTTTGTTTTCTAAGCAAGCTGGATTTCTAGAGTGAGAGATGGAAGAGCTGAAACAGCTTCCTCTTCTGGAACTTATTTGCTGAACAGATCATGAATTTGAGGATTGCAGTGAAGATGTTTGTCTCAGTAATAGCTTGCTTTTGCCGTGAGTGTGTAAGTAGGTGCCCCATAAGGAAGGATAATGAAATCAATAACAATTCTTGGGATCTGTGGTCTACTCTTTCTCCATATCTGAGGCACGTGTATGAAAATAATTGCTGGGAAGTGTGCTGCAGATCATAAGGATTTCTTCAAGCTCTGTCTGATTTGAGCTGTTGGCTGACCCCAGCAATGCGCTGAAACCCACAACAGAGGCTTTTGAATCTTTTAATTTGATGTGAATTCTGTTCAGCCCGTTTCTATGTTCCAAAACCTTTAAGTATCAGCTTATGTGGGCTGCGAGAAAAACGAAGAGAGGAGTGCATGTTGTCACAGACAGAAGGGATAGAAAAGGAAGAGCTTTTGGCTGTGGTCAGAGTAGAAATTACACCCAGGGAAGATGCTTAAAGATGCTACAAGCATCCTGTAAATTTTCTTACCTTCATTCATCAAGATGCTTGCGATTGCTGGTGGTTATGAATGCAGCCCGTTCCTACTCTGTGTTTTGTACAGTGAAGTAGAAAATGTCTCCTCGTTTCAGATTCTCCTCTGTCACATTGATTACAGTGATCTTAGAGAAGGATGGGATGATCTTTAGCAGCAGAAAACCACCATTTCTTGCAGCTTTTGTGCTCTGCAGGAAACGCTAAAAATTGGTCATCCCGGTGGTGAATTTCCAACAGAGCTGGACCTGAAGCTGAATTACATCCAACTACAGCTCCTTAAATTTCTTTATTTAAAGAGGTGTTAGAAGCTGATATTCGGAATAGATAAAGCACTGATGGTTAGTAGATAGCATGTGCTAAGCTAGATTGTTCTTGACAAGGATCTTTCCTTCTGTTCTCAGTGGGCTGGTTTATCACTGCTATATCCAGCGCTCAGCCATTCTAGTCAAAATTCTTTACCTCAGGAAAGAGTAAATCTCTGCCAGCCTATCATTATATGCTTAAGACAGTTTGTTGCTCTGACCTGATGTGGCAGTGAGACAGGGTTGGTGTTAAGGAATGCCCTCTTGTGTGCCTTCTGTGTTTTGTTGAAGGGATCACCTACAATGTAGGTGCCGCTTGCACCCCATTCTCAGACAACCAAGGTAAAGCCAAGCACTGATTTGTATTTATTTTGAGCATTTTTTACTTCAGCTGTGTGTTACCTAAGAACGTCGAAGGAGTCGGTTAATTCTAAGGTGATTCTAGACTGAATTCTGGGACTGCTGAAGCAGTGTAACATGGGATGTCTCCATCTATTTGACTTCATTTCTACAGGGGAAGATTAGTGGGTCTTGCAGCATGATTTGCGCTGCTTCATTCTGTGGCCTACATAGAGAATGAAGGTATCAGTTCAATCCCCAGCTAGAGACTTGTAGTGGATGCAATTTTTGCCTTCTAAATATACCTGTAGTACGCAGCCTGTGGATATTGCCATTTTTAGGAGTGTTTATTAACCTGGTACTATGAGAAAGGGGGAATAAAATGGCATAGCTTTTTGCTGAGGACGAGTATAGCTGTATCAATGAGTGAAACAGAAATAGAACATTTCTCAGCAATTGCTGGGCACAGCGTTTTGAAGGGATGTCAGTAGTGCATATGGTAAACAAGTATGATCATCAGTCTGAGGTGAAATAGGAAAATTCTGAGTACCTTGAAATGAAAATGGAACAAGGGACCTGTAAATGGAAAACAGTCTATTCAAGTCATTAAATATTGAGGCATATGTCAAAACCGATGAAACTGATGAGAGAATGCTTCTGTTGATGCTATTGTTATGAAAATTAGGAGTGGAGTGAAGATGCACAGCAAGATGAAAGCTCAGGGCTATGTCAGACACAGGTTTATTACAATTACAGTCCAGAGGTGCTCAGATTAAAATTACCCTGATGCAAGACTCCACGTTTCTCTATCCTGTCACTTAGATACAGGGGGGGGGGTCGTTGAATATCATGTGTTACAGCAGCATTGGAAGGCTTCATTCAGAACTGTGCACGTTGATATTAGACGCTCTGCAAATACAGAACACTGTCCCTGATTTTAATTTCTTCCTCTCTGTTGGGCTAAAGGAAAACTTGGCAATGTGTTTCTGGAAAATGTGTTAGCAAACCGTGCAGTAAAATCTCGGGTTCCTTCCATGGGCTACCAGTTATGAGACAGAGCCTGGAAATTCATCACTTCCCTTATTTGTTTAGTAATGATGCCACCGTGTGGGATCGCCGGGTAGCAAGGAGGGTGGCTGTGCAATGGTGGCCCGCTTGCATTGTATGGGGCTGCCTGTAATCATTCCACTTCCCAATGCTGATGGGAGGCCTTCAGAAGAAAGATTTTCCTGTGCTATCCTCATGTCCCTAAAAAAAGGAAAAAAAGCAAAACCCGAGAAGTCATTTTGTGTAAATGGCTTCTCTTAGTGAAGATGTGGTGTGTTTCCAAAGGATGGGGAGTGGCTGGGGGAATACTTTGGCCCGCAGCATCCACACAGTAATTGTGGCACGCTGTGATAGTTGGTGACAGTGATGGACAGAAGGAAGCAAATCTGTTAATAGGGCAGAGGGAAGCTGTGTGGATTTCTTAAGTTCTTCTCAGCTATCATAGCCTCCTTCCTGCTATGATTAGGTGTTGTTTGGGTACTTTTTATGAATAAAATATTAGAAAAATGCTCTAATTTCATTAAATGGCCATCTTTTTTAAATTTCATTTTATTAAATCCAGGCTTGACATATACATTTTGCTGGCTGGCAGAATGCTTTACCATCTGATCTCTGGTCTCAGTGTTTCTATGCATAATGGCTTTCAATTTGGTGGATCACGGCCATGAAAAGAACCACGGATATCATTGTGGTTATTTTCAAAGGGATGTGATTGGAAAAGGGATCTTAGCCAACAAATTTGGGTCAACAAAGGGCCAGTTGGGGTCATGAACGTGCATATGACTTGTTTGGTCACTCATACTCAGCTCCTAAACTGGAGCAGGCAGATGTCTTCAGTTGCTAGGCTGCTGTATAGCAGCTGACACACGTCGAACTGTTACTCTTCAGTGACTGGGTAACACATCCTCAACTCTCCAAAGCCTCCTTGGTACAGAGAGGCATCAGTACTGTGAATCCAGTAACAGGCACTTCACGTCTCTACCTGTATTCTTTATCTGTCTTTGCTTTGTTAGGAATCCAGCCATGCTTCACTAGGAAAGAGCCTCTTGTGTGCTGGGAATGTGGTATATGTATAGAACTTGTGTAAGCTTAATCCATATGGTCCTTCTGCAGAAAGTCAATAGGAATCTGTAATTTCTATGTGTGCTATGTCCTTATTGCAAAAGACCCCAACCAAAAGAGTTCAAGGCACAAGAAGTTTTATTCTAGACATGATGCCATTTAGGTATTTTCTTGGTAACTGTATTTTTCTCACTGTTTGACTGTAAAACAGCCTGGTTCTAAATAGGAAAATACACACCAAAATGTTGCTGGGTTTTGGTTAACTAAACTCTTACAGAATCTTGCAAAGCATCCCTTTAAATTAAAGGGTTGGGAGGGTACAAATGTCTGCTTGTTATTTCATGCTGCCACTGAAATACCAGATTTCTGTCACAAGAAACAAGTGTGTGTAAAATGAGCTTGTGGGTTGCCTGCAAACCAGAAGCATCCCTTCTGTTTTCATTTCACAATAAGTATTCCTGGGGGAGACTGCCAGCAGTTCTTACATGTTAACAGTGATTATCTTGATATGTAGAACAAGCACTGCATGACTGGGATTTGGGTCCATCAGAAAACAGGCTTAGCACATGAACTACAAATGCTATGGGGATGGATAAGTATGAAGTGGAATAAAATGAAGGAGGCTAGCTGGCTGGGAGGTGGTTTGTTCTGATTTAAAGCTGGAGCTCTGCTCAAACCTAGTTCATAGCTATGATTGGAAGCCACACTTGCTTGTTCCACTTTTGTTTTCAGCTCAGTGCCCCGAGAAGCACAGACCATTTTGGTTTAGCAGATGGAAAGATGAAAGATGTTTCAGCAGAGCTCAGAGCCTGAACAAGTACAGAACATCCAGTGTCTTATCCAGCTATCCGTATTGTAGGTTTGCAGCTGTATGAACTTGCTGAATACAAGCATCAGTGAATAAATGCGATGAGGCAGTGGCACAGGTTGCCCCATCCTCAGAGACACCCAGAGTTGGGCTGGATGGGGCTCTGAGCACCTGATGGAGCTGTGGGTGTCCCTGTTCTTTGCAAGGGCATTGGATCAGATGGCATTTTAGGCTTCCTTTCGACCCAAAAGATTCTATATAATTTACAGAGGAGCCTGAACTGCCTGCTAGCTCCTAACCTGCTGTCTTGCAGTGCCACCAGAGCCTAAGGCCTGTCTTGTGTCCCAGCAGATGGAGCCCTTGCTATACAGGACAAATACAGTCGAGCAGGACATTTGTTTATGAAGGTAGTCCAGACAGCACCAGTTTAAACATTAACCAAATGCTTCACACAGAAATGGATGTATGCCTGCACAATGGTGTGAGCCCATACTTAAAAGCATCGTGCTGTTGTGTTTTAATTGGTGTGTTGCCCCTGTTTCCTGGTACTCCCTTCTCCATTCTGTTGGCTTTTGGCATTTAGTCCTGAATTCTGACTTGGTGCTTCCCACTTAGTGGCGTCCTGCTGACATCCCTAGAGAGCAGATGCTTTACAGTAATCAGTGTTCTCAGTAGCAATCAGCCTGCCTTTCAAGTGGTTAGCAATTCAAAATGCACTTTGAAAATGTTGACTGAACATGTAAGACAGCGCGTGCTCTTGATGGAAATAAAGCAGCTGAAGGCTTGATCTGAAATGAGGTGACTTGTAGGGTTAGCATGAAAAAAAAACACCAATCTCAGCAGGCCAGGATGTATGAGGAGACTTACTTTCCAGGCTGGAAAATGATGGACACAAATGAGATGAACTAGAATGCTCATTAGGTCTGGAGTGAGGCTTGAGTGAAGAGAGATCCATCATTACCCTGCAATCCTTCTTTTCTCAGCAAGCTTTTCTTGGTCAAGAGGAAGACACAGGGAATGAGGCCCAACATCACCAGATTTGAAAGCACAGGAAGTACTTGGAGATGATGTGCTGATAAGCTTGGATGTGGACTGATTCCATCATCTAAAAACCACCCCAAAATTCTTGATAGAAGCACCTCAAACCTGTTGTGCACATTGGCAGCCAGCTCTGAGTGCAGCATGGCTGGACTGTATAACTGTCCTGGATAACTGAGGATCAGCAAAGCCAGGGCAGGTGATACAGCCTACCTGTGTGGTAAGCCTGCATTGTGGTGGTGATCTCTAGCTCAGTTTGCTTTTATATTAAGACCTTCTATATTTTGATATGAAGCCTGTAGTTATAAATAGAACGGTTTGGAACAAAATCTTCATAGGAAGGTCCATAATTTGCTGTAGTACTAAAAATAATTCTGGTTGTTCCTGTCTGGCAGTCCTGCTGCTGTCGTAACCCCTTGGCAGTCAGGCTGTGTGCTGCTGGCCTTCGCTGCAACATCTGATCCCTCAAGGCTCAAAATTTGCTGTTTTTCTTATACCTACTGGAGGCTGGCTTGAGGACTTGTCTACTTTTCAGTGCTAGGAGACACGTTATGCATATTCGAATCTGTCCTGAGTGTAGTTAGCCAGAAGGCTGCTCAGTATCCCACAAAGCACAAATGCTGCAGGAAGAATGCAATACAAAAACAAGAAGTCTGAGTGACCGACTCAGTTCTCTACATCTCTATAGGCAGCTCACGCTTGGTTTTTTTCATTGCACTTAACCTTAGAAAACAGACTTAAAGCGACAAGAAACACAACCAAACAAGAAAACAGCACAACGAACGTAACCCAAATGTTGTGTAAAAATATCATTAATGGAGTATCGTCAATTAAGCAGAAGGTGCCTAGTAAAGTCATTTTAATGAAATAGAGAGTAAAAAAAAAATGTTACTAGCGTGTCTTCTGTGGCTTTTCTCTTCTGTTTTTGCTGAATGGATTTGTTGCACTGCAGTGGAATATTGGCAAATGACGCTGCATCTTTTTCCTCCCCTAGGATATTTGCTGATAGGTCTTGCACAGAGCGATTGCTATGAATATTTTACTTCGCTGTTCAACAGGCTAAAATGTGCTACCTCAGGAAACTATGAAATATTAATACTTGCTATTCAGCAAACGATGAGCGAATAATCCAGGTCTTGGATCAGACATGTTTCAGATGATCTGGATCTCGATTCCTAATGCAGAAGGCTTTGTTTGGCTAATGTGGGAATAACGAATTTGCATGCAATTTTCTTCTATGGGAAAGCTGAAAATTCAAGCTGTGTTGTCTTCGAGCCGGATGGGAAAGGGCTGCCAGATTCCTCCAGCTTACACAGCAGGCAAAATATTTCCTTCTCCCTTCTTCCAGTCAAGGCAGCTGGTGATTTTAAGACGACTCAAAGTAGGATGGAGAATCAGGAAAGCTGATGGACCACTTCCATTAGCTTCTTCCCAAATGCCCCCTCTGTGTGCAGGCAGGAGGGCCTCCTCTAGGATAGCAGATGAGGGTGAAGGGTGCCCAAGGCCTGCAGGCTGAACAGTGCAAACCTCCAGACTTGTGCTGAAGTAATGGACTTTCTGGTGACTGGGTATCTTTGGTATTTGGGGTTATAGCTTGGGCAGTAAAAATAGACACCAAAGTCAACAAATGCAGAAAGCCCTCGCTCCTTAGATATTTTAAGGTGCAAACATCTTAAATCTGCAGGTATGTGTTTGGATAGGCGTGTTTAAATAAATCTGCATGGCACAGGCTACAGCAGTTGACTAAAAACATTATAATGAGCTGATTCAGTGACTCCACTAAGAGATGGGAGCAGCTGTGACTTCGTTGCTGCATTCCTCTGATTTCCTTGTGGAATTCTGAACTTCTTCATATGGTGCAGAGGTTGGCATGGTTTGTATAGATGTCAAAAAGCCCCAGGACTGAAGGAGAGATGCTAAAGCTTCAGGCACTTGATGGTTCTTGTCTAAACGTGTGTTAGAGGTTAAGGCACAAGGGGTTTATTGAGTGTGGCGGGTTGGGCTTTGGCATCTCCATTTAAACCAGTGACAGTCAGTAGTGTTCAGCGTACACAAGGTCAGGCCAGGCCACGTTTATTCTGGTTACTTATATCCCTGAAAGACTAGGAAAGTTTCTGCTTCAAAAGCAGATGCTCTCCCCATATGCTCCATGCAATTTCTTTTCCAGCATCAGATTGGAAGTTTTCTTATTAGAGGATTTTGAAGAGGAGCTGTTTTACAGTTTGGCAGGACTGGTGCCCTTGCTATACTGGTGATTTTACACTGGCTTTGTTGTTCTCTTTGCTTGCTGCTTCAAAGATTTTGAAAAATGTTGTGCATTTATATATGGTAGAAGGAGAAAATTGAAGAGCTGAATTTGAGCAGTGCATCTTTGTAGAGGTTTTTTTCTTGGTAGGGAATGAACAGCGTGAATATTCTAAATGACCAATAAAATGGGTCTAAAATCACTTTTCCCTAAATTTCTGCCTGTGGGGCTGAGAGTTGTATTCCTCTTGCATCCATTATTAAACACCACGTCCCTGAAAGAAGCCTCGAGGCCACAGCTTTTTCTCATGAACTTTAATCTCTGGTATTTATTATTGCTTTCTATTGCTTGTCTGTCTGTCTCTAATGTAATCTATGTACACTTGTCTTGGCCTTGATGGCAACGGCTGTTTGGATGGGGGGAAGAGGAGGAAGGAGTATGCTGAAGGTGCGGTAAGACCTGTGCCTGGCTTCTGGCCTTTCAAATGGAAGTCTCTGGTTGTGGCCACTGCTTCCCTGGCAAAAGACTTGTTCCTTCTTGGTCCATACACTTACACACTACTCTTGGCTGAGGGTCAGTAAATAAGCCATTTTGTCATTTCAAAGAGGACTTGATTGTCATAATATCTTGTTCACTCTTGTAGGGAAACCATTAGGTCGAGGCTGGAACTGCTGATTGAGCACCTGGTGAGGGGCTGTGCCTACCCAGGCAAATCGTTTGCATCTGTGATCCCCAGGTGGCCAGAACGAGTAGACCCAGGGTGCAGCCCCTCTGGGCTCATATATGGGCCAGCCACTGAAGGGAGAACAGTTCTTGGCTGCTTTCTGAAGAGTGCTGCATGATGGAGAACCTCTTCACTAGTTGGGTGAGTTTGCTTCTTCTTTCTGTATAGGACTGTTAGCCTACCTGTGAATCCTTTGCCTGGGATTGCTAACAACCTGTTGGAAGTGATTTTGCTTTTTGTGAGCAGAATGACTTTCCTTATCAAACTGTTATGGGCTGCAGCAGGAACAGATAACTGTGAAGCCCTTTGTTATGTGGTTCTGCTACAGCTCCACCAGATACAGCCTACAGAGTCATTGTGCTGTGCCTAAGACTCAGATAATAGGATTCTTTCCTGAGGAAAGAAAGCTTGAAGCTGGCACATCCTTTGCTGCAAGGCTTGTTTTGCCCAGTTCTGCTGTTAGTTGCAATAGGATTTTGGAGACTAGCTCCTCTTTTCTGTCTTGTGTTACTCATCTGCATGTTCTCATTCCTTTCGTAAGTGGGCATTCTGAAGGAAAAGTGACTTAAGTGTGGTTAACAATGGTTCCTTGTAGAAATTAAGATCCTACAGTTGAGCACTTCTGCAGGGAGTATTGAACTGGAAACTGATGGAAGAGAAAACCTATAGTGTACATATCTAATCTTGTCTGACTTTTGTTGCCTAAGGAGTGGCAAGTTCAGGTGCAAATGGCTCGTAGACCAAGAATTTATAGAAATGGTTCTGGAGATGAGTTTTCTGCTCTCCCTGTGTGCTTTCTCTCCTTCAGCACTCCCAGGTACTGAGATACCTTTTAGCTTTGGGGTTTCCTGTTGCCTTTGTTTGGAAATATTTGTTCACAGGGAGTGGGGGAAGACAATGAGAAGGAATGAGGTGAAAACCCAGGATCTGCTTCTATATTAAAGCAGCATATCTCAGAAGAATAGCTTGTTTTTTCTGCCATGGCAGACTTAATGTGATGTCTAGATGAGCTCTTCTGTGTGTTTTATTTCTTCTCTGTGAAGCTGTGCTTCTTTTGTAGTTTATCAATATCCCTCTGTCTGTGAGGTCAAAGAGCATTCTCTGAAGCACTGGGTTAGCTTTGTGCTGACTGTAACCTTGCAGAAGGGTCTGCAGGTGGTAAAATGGCAGAGCTGCCTATAAGGGGCACAAATTCTTTCCCTCATAAGGAAACGGAATGTGATTTTTGTATCTGAAAGTTGCATAATTACTGTAAGAGTAGGGAGTGTGTTTCTAGTGCCATTAACTTATTTACCTTCAGAAGTCACCATCAGTCCTGTGGAAAACCCTATGTAACTTTGCTATCCTCAGTGTATTTTAAGCCATGCATCAACAGCTCTGTTTGCAAGGATGCTTTTCAGAGACATGGGGTGATGTGTGGAGCAGTAGTAGTCTTCTGGAAGGGGTGAGCATCCAAAACAAGGGACTAAGATAGCCTTAATGTAACAAAATCGTTTGAGTGTTGGCTGTATCTGAATAGCAGCTGGATTCCAGATGCATTTTTGGTTTCTGAGAACAGAATCCTTCAAATCCAGGTAGACTAACCCCAAACAGTGATTATAATGTTAAGTTTGCAGAATGTCTGGATGCTCCCTTGCAGATAAACCACTGCTGGCTTTGTGTTGTCAGCCTGCAGAGCTGCCTGGCTGGAGGGAGCTGTGCTTTCCACAGGTTTGTTTCGTTAGCTGAAGAGCATTGATTTTTGGTTCTGTGTTTGCTTATGCACAGCTGGTAAGGAGTATAGGCAAAGCAGTTTCCTTGCTTTAAAGGTCCGGGGATGGCTGTGTTTGGTGGATTATTAGTACTTCATAGAATCATATAATGTACAGAGTTGCTAGGATAGAGTTCAACTACAGTAAACAATATCCTACTATTACAGTGGGCATATGCAACTCTCCACACAAGGAATATTTTACCCCACATGTGACAGTAACCAAGGTTGCAATTTTCTAGAGTCTAAAATAGACTCGGAATGAGGGTAGAGCTTTACCACTGGAGTAAAATTCCGTTTAATTAACATATTTAATAGAAAAGGTCAAGAAAGTACTTCCCATTCATATGCTGTATATGAGAATACAAACAGATAGGGTAATGTTGCAGGCTGGATTTGAAGACCAAGAAGGTGCAGTAAGGTTGTTCTTTGAGCGAATTTTATTTTCTAGAGAAGCCATTAAAGTTGCTGGGGGGTGGCTGTGTAACTTGTTAGCCAGCTGCTATCTTGCATATAAGTATTTCTACAGCCCAACAGTAATCAGGAGTGATGTGCCTCAGCATGTTATAATGCTGCTACTCTACGTTAGATCAGAATATATAAGCTGTACCCCCTCTGTATGAGATGAGGGATTTCAGACTGGGTATGGGGAGAGGCTGTCCCTTCTGCCTGAAGGAACTAGGGGAGAACTATTTTACACTTCTGCTGTACATCTGCTGCTGCGTACATGAGCCAAGAAGTCAAGGTGTGCTGCTCTCTGCTCAGATTGTCTGCTATCCAAGGTAACCTGGGTTATCTGTACTGCAGTGTAGGCAAACTTCTGGTCCCTGGCTGCAGCTTTGGCTGCTGCTCTATTTGTTTGTACCAGGTAAGATGGTTCCCAAGAACACTGCTTGCCATCTGGCTGCAGTCTGTCCACGTCATGTAAAACAGGGTTGCTAACAGTCGTGTGCTCTCAGGTGTTAAAGAACAAACACTGGGGTTTGCCAATGGTTGATTTAAAGTGGTGATAAGAAGGTCGGGGTTTGCTTTGAGAGCAAATGGTGTAGGAGCCGAGAGCTCTAAACTGGATTACAAGTTGAGGAGTTCACTGGGTTTATGTTGTGGGTTTTGATAATCTGTGGTCTTTTATGTGTTGGAAGCTACACATCAATTCTCTGACCATAGTCTTTGCCTTATGGTTCTAAGGGAGTATATGCTAGTCTTAACCTATTTTTTCCTTTGATTATGGTGGGTTATGTTGACCTATTAAAAACAGTCCACTGGCTTTCTCTGATGCAGATCAAACAAGTCAGTCTGTCCCTGGAGACTTGTCAGGATAGGACAGAGCATTTCTGATAGAACTGGAGCTCGTGTATTAGGTGCTGTAGTGGACTGTGGTGAAAAGACACAGATATGTAAGAGTTTCAGGCTGCACCAAGGATTTTGACTTGATTGCAGTTGATGAGAACTTTGGTGTCCAAATCCCTAGGGCATGTTTTTATGAAAGGGAGAATTGGTCTGTAGTCACTGAGATAAAATGACGTGCAAAAGCAAAGAAATGAGATTGGAAAAGAGAATCATTTATCAGTGTTATTTATTCTTATGGTGGATGAGTGATACCTCTACTCAGAGGTGATGCTATGCTAGAACAAACCTGATTACCCATTAACCTGGTCTAGATTAGGGTCTGTGTTTTGTGTATGCAATCCTAGCACTCTAACATTTCTGGGTTTGGAAGCAAATACATACAGTTCTTTGGGAGACTAAGTATGCTGCAGGTGATTGGGAAACATGCATGAAATCTGACAACCTCTAGATCCCTCTGTAAGTGGAGGAAGTATAAATATTGAGACCTCTTCATAGTATGATTCAAACCACCTCCCATCTCCAGGTAACAATGAGGGATTAAACTTGTTTAGACACCCTCATAGCGCAGCAAAACCTTATTATGCTGATGCCAGGTTTTATTTGTGGTTTCCCCATCTGCAGCTGTTTAGCTGTTCTGTTTGTGAGGGGGATGCTGCTGGCTTTGCAGCCTCTTTATCATCGTGCCTTTAAATCCCTTTAAGATTGTGTTGCAAAATCCCACCTGATCTGGGAGAGGAGCAGCGCTGAGCATGGATTGGGAAGCAGAAGGGAAAGGAAGATCCCTTCAGAGAGGCACCCCTGCTTCCTACCCTGCAGCCAGAGGAGGGTTAATGAGGCACACCGCTCCTGTGCGAGCAGTGTATACTTGGCAGCGAGAGATGTGCTACAGTGCGAGGGGAGGCATGGAGCAGCTCTCGGCTCTGGCTGGCTGTCATTGACCTCACACCTCCAGAGCTGGTGTCCGGTTCACAGCGAAGGGTCCCCTTCTCCCCAGCGCACATCCTGCCCCTCCGGGGGGATCGTCTGCTCTCACGGAGACGTCGGGCTCCAGCACTGCGAGGCGCTGCTGCCGGCTGATGAATGGGCGCCCTCTGAGCAGAGCCAGGTAAGAGCCGTGCTCCTGTTGCCTTACTCTTGTCCCCGTGTGGCTCAGGTGATGCTGGGAGTCGCTGGCAGTACTGGGTTTTGATGGTCTGTGGGAAGCAGATACACTGCTAATGGTTTAGCATGTGGGAGAAATAAGAATCGAGGTGTTTGGGGATAGATCTCTCTCCTCTGGAGGGTGTCCAGGAGGGGATCTTGTGTCATTTTGTTTGGTGTGTTTCTTCCTCAGAGCAATGAGGTTACTGCAAGTCAATAGTAAAGCTATTAACATGGACTGCTGGAAGAAGCTGTGATGGGGGAGATCAGCTCATGTTCAGAGGGATAAGAAATGTGCTTACTTTCCACTAAATTGTTATGAGTTTTAACTGTCTGGGATGCATCTCTGGGAGTCCCAGTATTAAAATACTGAACGCAGCACAAGAATGGAAGTGGTGTCCCATTGCACAGGAAGGATGATGTTTTCACACAGTATATTTAGCAACACATGGTATTTTCTGGACCTCCTGGATATTGCAAAACACTTCTGCAGACAGCGCTTCGATTTTAAAACCAAGCTCTCCACGCCCTGTGCTGATGCTTTTTATTTCTGTAGGTATTTCCACCCCCCCCCCCCCCCCAATTTCCTTACTTAGTTTATTTATAACCTAAGAGCCTTTCTTTAAGTATGTATTCTTAGTCTGCACATTTGAAGTGTTTGCCTGAGAAGCAGCATGCTGAATGTGAGTTTGCAGGCTGCTGGATGCAGCAGGTTAGTCCAACCCTCTCATTTTGATAAAAGCTACTACAGGAAAGGGTCAGCCTGGCTGCGCTCTTAGAATGAACTGAAACAAGGTTGTGAATATCCTGTATAATTCATTTCTACACACATGTGTGACAGCAGGCGTTATTTAGAGCAGTAAATGAGCAGTTGCCCAAATCCTTTGGTGGCAGCATGAACAGAAGTAAGCAAGGATTTGGGCCACACTGATTATTGGGTGAATATACTCAGCTTGTAAAACGTATGCCTTTCTCAGAAGCAGGCATTAGGCCTTAAATAGTGGCGGCGTTAATCTTTGCTGCTAGCTGGTTGTGGTTATCTCAATATTAAACAAATCTTTTGGAGGGGAGGGGAAGTAGAGGATGCTTCAGGAATGTTAGCCCTGTGTGGTTATGTGGGTCGGGTGAATGCAGGAGTTACAAACTTCATAAACCATTGGAATTTCAGACTCAAAAGCAGGCACAGGTTTGACCTAAGGTCTAGGAGGCATTCCCCCTCTTTTCCAAGTGTTTTCCACAGAGGAGAGCAACCTTGAAGAGAAGAAAAATCTCTTCAGCTTTCGGGGTGGCTGAATGTCTGGAGTCTGCACATCACCCCGTGCCTGAGTCATGTGTCATGGTTTAGTCTCTGTGTTTTGCTTCAATTTCGTGAAGAAAAAAGAATTCTGCTAACAAACTGTAGCAGAAATGTAGTTTGTGACCTAGATGATCAGCACCAGCTGTAATGCTCACCATGGGATGCTAACTAGCGAGTGAGTTCTGCAGCTAACTACTATTTATGGAAAGACCGTGCTCGCTGCCAAAGGGCGGAAGATGCATTATTCCAATTAATTTGCATCTTGAAGAATTCTGAATCTTGGAGGTGACCATGTCATTCCCTGGAAGCAACCTTGGCTGCATGTGAAGCGCAGCCCCTCACAGTCAATATTCTCAGTGTATATTTGGCTGTGCTTCCTAAAATGTTTCATTTACAAAAGACAAGGAATTCATGGTTGACTGTCTGTGAAATACTATGCTTGTAGCTAGACTGTAACATGCCTATGTTGGAGGTGAGTATCAGTGAGTTCCAGCACTTGTTCAAAACATGTCTTAAGCTGTGACTGTATTCCTGTTCTGCTGATTTGTTTTTTTTTTTATCAGGCTTCTAAATCCAAGTTTTTCCCTTGTGTTCAGCTAAATCTGATAGATACCATATGGTAGAGGTGCTGGAATTCTGGATTCACGGTTAAGGAGGAATCTTAAACTCATTTGGGGTTGGGCAATAAGGGAAAACAGCAGCAGGGAAAGGTTCTGTAGGAAAGCAGGAGGAACTAAACTTAATCCTAGCTGACCTGAGGAATGCAATTACATGCATGAGTTTTCATGGCATGTTTTGTTCTTGGGATTAAAATAAATAAATCTGTTGACTGATTGTAATGCTGTCATTGACAACGTGCATTTATTTGGCATGCCTGTGCATTATGGTCAACAAATGCTCTGGTACATGTTCTTCAATGTTACAGAGCTAGAATGCCTCCTGTTTCATACACTGTCAGGTCATGCATGCTGCCTTCCCATGGACTTGTGGACCATGTATCATCATCCCAATACATACAAATGCTTATCGCACCATTTATTTCACACCTGTCTCAAAACTGCTTCATGCACAACATAAACATGAGTTTATTGGTAAAGGACTCTGGAAACGTCTCAGAACAGCATTGCATACTGCAGTGAGTATGAAATGAAAGTACAGAAATGAAATGCAGTATTTGAACTCTTGCTATGCTCTGCTGAGTCTTGATTGGGGAAGCAGGTGCAGGGTGAAGTTGAAGCTAAATCCTGAGTTTCTTCTTTATATGATGGAAGTCAATAAGCAGATCAATGTGTGTCAGGTGTGCAGTTAGTAACTTGGTACGTATACTGAATTTAACAGTGTTTTATGTGTTGAAATTAATAAGGGTGAAGCTAATTACGATCCTGATATTGTAGTCCTGTAGTCTGCATTCCAGCTCTTCTGTTTGTGACAGCTATGGCCCAGCCTGCTGTTCTTATAGAAGATGAATAGTGGGATCTATGTTGTAAGCCTCATTGAAAGAGGAAATGATTGGCTGGTTAAAGAGTTAGCATAGGATTCCTGGAGGTTTGAGTTGTCACTGCTCCATTGCTGGCTTCTGGAGTGACTAAGCATGTCACTTCAGGTCAGCCATTGTAATGGTATGCTGATATGAGTGTCTACGTACTGTGTATTGTGTTAGCCTTACTGGTCCTCAGCTTCCAGCAGGCAAAACAAGTGTGATATCCTAGAGGCTGTTGTAGTGCTAAATACAGGATGGAGGAATTCTGTAGTTGTGACAAGAGCCAGTTAAACATCTTAGGTAGTTAAGCTAGTTTTAATTGCTTTCTGGCTAGCATTACGGTTCCTCTTTCTGTTCCAGAGTGCAAGATATAATTGTCAGAGGTCACCACTTTTGCTTGTGGTAGTGTGACCAGTGACTGCCTCTGAGGTGTCCCATATTGTGCACCTTAGCTGGGAATGTTTTCAGACAGCACATGGTGACACTGCTGCATCTGGTTGGAAGACTTGCCTCAAAAACTTGAAAGGAAGTGGTAGCCCTGCTTGTTGCTGTGGCTTGGTGGACTTTGCTATGATATAAACACACCTTCTTTTCCCTGTGAGATAAATGGATCGTGTAGGGCTAATTGCCTCCTGTCTGTGCTGTGCTGGAATGAAGAGGGATTGAAAATGCTCTTCAGAGATCATTATGACCGTGTTCAGCCCTGGTGTGATCCAAGAGGAGCTAATGCAAAAGAACAAGCTGTCGTCTCCCCCTGTGGTGCTGCACTCATCATTGTGACACATGACACAGTAGAAAGGGCAAAGCCCTGTGAGCTGTGGGACCTTGCTGCCCTTTTGGCCCCTTCAGCAAAGAGGGAACGCATCCCAAGAGGAACGGTTTACCTGATCTGACAGGCCTGGTTTTCAGGCTAACTGTATAAAATGTGGAGCAGAGCATGCACAGGGAGGGAAGATGTCGTCCCACGTGCCTCGCTCATCTCATACTAAACCAACCAGGTGGCTCAGAAAGAGAAACTGCTGTTTAGAGAGATCTTAGCTTGTGGTAAGACAGAGCACAGCTGGGTAGAGAACTGAAACCAATTCTTGATGTGCTGGTGTAGGCTGCAGTGCTGATTCAGTGTGAGATTTCTGCAGCTTTCTTGCATGCATTTCCATTTCTAACTAGGTCACTTACAGTAACTATGCCCAGCTAGCAGGCCTAGTGACTGCAGTGTAGCCACATGTCCCCTTTCTGTGAATTTGAACTTTCTTTTTAGCATCTCTCATGCAGAAAATCTGCAGGGGGACTCAGGTAAGTAATAAACATTATTTGTGTGCTTGCATGTCCCAGTGTGTCTGTTAGGTTATTTGATAAGATCTCACCCCTGGAGCTGCCTGTTACTATTCCCTTACATGTCTTACCACCTCTGTGTCAGTGTAAGGGGTGAAAATACACTTAAGTGTTATCAGATAATTGAAAGGATTGATTGAGTGGCGACTCTGTGTTGTTAAGATTTGAGAGGAAAACCACAGCAAGTCCAGCTAATGTCTGATTAGTTGGTTGAGTTGGGTCTTAGGAGAGAGCACTGCTGGGTTAAGGTATGTTGTTTTCCCCACAAATGATTTGTGATCTTTTCACAAATAGTAGGGAGTATTTGTGGGTGCTACAAAGGCAAGGAGTTTGAACTATAACAGGAGATGGAGGGAGGTGGGTGAGAGAGACTTGTTCCATCTTGACTTCCTTGGAGCAGTCATTTAAATAGCTGTGGTTGTTTATATGCAAGGAGAAGTGGCTATGGGGCTTAAAACCATAGCAGTGTGTCTGTGGTAGAGCTTAGGCAAGGCAGGTAAGCCTTGTTTTCTTTTGAGCTGATAAGCACCTAAACTAGGCATCAGCTACAGCTTGAGTTTATCTCCACCTGCTGAGCACTGGTACTGCAGAGTCAGTGATGTGATGTGGTGCACGGGGTGTCTGTGATCCTAAAAATAGGACTCTGTGCCCAGTAAGTAGTTACTGTGAGCAGGGGAGCAAACAGGCTTTAGCCCTCAGTTGCTCGGAAGTCTGGAATCTTCTCTTCTGATGCAGTTCTAAGGAAATATGAAATATTCACATGCAGACATGCATCAAAGCAAGGAAAGCTTCCTGCGCGTTCCCTCCTCCTGTGCTGAGACTTGAGTAAATCAAGTATTTACCAGTAAACAGGATAAGAAACCCAGCCAAAGGTGTGTTTTGCACTTGACCCCTGTCTGCCTGCTTCTTTCCTTCCTTTGCTCAGTTTGAGAGTTACAGCGTCTGATACTCATAAAATCAAATCAACAGTTACCGAACACTGTCCTTTTGATCCTAGATAATGTCACTTAAGTGCCACATCCAAATGTCCCCAAAGTACCTCTAAGGATGGTGACTCCATCTCCCTGGGCAGCCAATTCCAATGCGTGACCTCTCTTTCTGGGATGTAATTCTTCTTGATATCCCACTTTAAACCTCAACTTCAGTATGTCCTGTTGGCACACCTTTCCTCACACTTCCAATCTTGGTGCTGATTTGCCTGCTGTGTTTTAAAAAAAAAAATCCATTTAGTGTTATGAGTTTGCCCTGCAAACATGCATTCTAGGGGGAGGAATGAGAGTTCTGTTAGACTTGCTGTGTTGATTTTCAGTGTTGATGCTTTGCCCTGGTGCCTCTCCTAGCCTGTGGGCCTCAATGCTTTTTACACTTTCTCTGTAGTATGCATGAGGAAACTAGTGTAGAGAGAGGAAGAATTAGTTGAAAGGTCAAGTTGTGAAAATCACTTGGATTCTCTTTTTGTCTATGCTTTCAGGTATTGCTCCTACATGACTTGCAGCTCTTTTTGGCTTCCTGAGCTAGGTTCTCTTCCCACAAGACATAAACTCTTGGTTATGGACTCCCTTGGGTCACTATCCCTATATATAATGTTTAGAAAAAAACATCTAGTGAACTTTAAAATAATAGAAATGTCTATGGGATGCTTTCACAGGCATGCCTTGGCATGTGCACAACTCTGTCTTGTGATTCTTACCTGCCTCACTGTGAATTGTCATTCCAGCAGAGTGGGGATAGAATTAGGACTTGCTGTAACCTCATCCTGAGTGTTCAGAGCATAAATGCTGCTCTACTGAAGAGCAAGAATGTAGTGGATTAGTGGAGATTGTGCTTAATAACTTGCTAGCAGTCATGTCAGCTTTTGTACTAAAAAAGAGCCCACCAATCTACGTGGGCAGGATTACCAACAGACCTGCTGTGGGGGAAGAAATTTCAGAGCTTGGTGTTTTGACCATGCCAAATAATTGTTTCTTTACTTAGGGCTTAGAAACCCTATTGGGAAAGTGGGTGGATGGATGGGGAAAATCAGCGACTCTGCGTTATTCCTGGTGTGTGATTATTTAGTGTGATGTTTTCCATGGTCGTGTCCAACCATAATGAAAAGCATGGGAAAGACTCCTATTTCCAGTAACCAGTTCCACCCTTTGTGCTGGGAAATGGTTGTAGGATGATCTGTTTATGATCACCAGGGTGGTCATAACCTGGATCTAGATACGGATTTTACAAATGACCCTAATTCTTGTTTGTGCTGCAACCTACACCCCTCTTCTACCTTTCCATCCTGAAGTTCAGCTGTGTTATGACTGAAAGAAACTTCTGCTTAATTCCCTTAGTTCATTTTTGTCCCCTGTGTTTCACACCCTGGAGACCTCTTTTAAGCAACTTGAGTTGCATGATGTTTTACCTTGTGGGTCACTGCAGTCCCTCCATAGCTGTCATCCAGCCAAGATGTACACATTCAAACTTATTAATCTAGTGGAGAAACTGATGAATTGGGTGATTCTTCTGGAGCATTCTTTGCTTCTCCAGGTTTCCTTTAATCTTCAAAGATTTAGGCTTCCCTGGCTCTGAGGGTACCCAAAACTTGAACCAGTATTTAATGCTCAGCTTTGACCGGTTGGTGAGATAAAAATCAGTAGGCTGGAGAAACAAATGTCTCAGCTCAAGGGAATTTCTACTGCTGAGTTACTTGGTTCTATGATGCTTTCCACTTGGCTAAGTTGCCTTGTTTCTTCAGTGATGCGTTTGCTTATGTTACAAAATCAGTCACCAAATCTGTGCCATCTTTTTGGCTTTCATTTTAATTTATATATTGTACAGCATAGGAAACCAGTATGTAATATTTGTCATGAGCTTCTCTTGACTGAACATCTGCTCTTCCTTGTCCTTGCCAAAGAAAGAATTAGGGATCCAGGCTGGATAGGAAAGAAGATTAAAAAGTCCTGTTTTGCGTTGAGCAGTCTGTCAAAAGGCTTTTCTGTAGCCTGAAGGAGTGAGAATGATGTGTGATCGGTGTGTATGGGGGCTCTGGGCTACCTTGGTAGCCCAGTGAGAGAGAAGCTCCTAACCTTGTAATAAGACTTTGTGATACAAAGGCAGCTTTGATCTCTCATTTAGAAAAGCCAGATGAGGGCAAAATGGGACAGCAACCCAAGGGTTTTCTCTTGGGACTTCTGGAAGGCAGTGCAGCAGTGTGGATTTGTGTTTCTGCCCATGCCCTGCTAGGAGACGCTCCGTCTCCTGTGGGTTTTGGCAGCTTCTCAGAGCTGTTTGTGTAGCTCAAGTCAGGAGGAGCTCTGTATTCATGTGCTGCCTCTGAGCTAAGGAGCCTATAGAGGTCTGGAACATCTGCTCCATTTCAAAGACCATGCGGTGTTAGAGCTGGAAGAAGCAGATCTGGTCAGTGTCTCCTCTGATGGATAATTGAAGGAACTGAGGCTGAACAGAGTAGTGAGCTGGGTGGTGTGACTGACCAAGTTGGTGTGTGGGAAATGCCTGCAAGATAAGGGTCATCCAGAGAGGAATTAAGTGATCTTGTTCTGTTTTCTGGTGGCTGACATTGCCTTCGAGGGCAAACCTCTTTTTTTTTTTTTTAACAGGTCTAGTGTTGTTCTGCTGTTAGTGGTTTCCTCTGGCTTCGCTGTCAAAATGTCAATTAATACCAAACAGGGAATCTTCTTGAATTTGGAAATGAAAAAGTATTGGATGAAGATTCTACTGAAACACCAAGTGTAGGACTTAGAGCATCTGTGCATCTCAGGCCACTCAAGAAACTTTTTCGTTACTAAAAAGTGGGGGGAAAAGTTGACAGAAAACCTTGCACTAAAACCGATCCCTTGAAGTACTCTGGGTCAATATCCAGCCCCTTGAAAGCCCTTCCCAAGGAAATGTGGCACAGTTATTCTCTTAATTCTCAAATTCAGTGCAGCTTTCGTGTGATTGTTACTGAGATGCTGCAGTGCTTCCTTCAATCCATTAGTTTTAAGAGGCAATTGAGTTTAACAAGTGGGTTTTAGCTTTGTTTTTTAGCTTCCCTTTCCCCCATTCATGAATCTTAAGCGTTGGAATCCAAGGAGCTTGACAGTGCTGTCATGTCAGCCTGTCGTTCTTCTGTGATGCTTATTGATGTATTTATTTCCTGTTACTTTGTGAAAGCTTAAATGAAATTATTCTGGGCTGTAATTTGAATGTCAAGTGTAATTATTGCTGAGATGATCTGCTTTCTAGTGCCCTTGACTCTCTGGAGTCATCCCTTCATCCTGAAGAGCGAACAGAAATTGAGATGAGGTTGCATAAGGCCAACGCTTGTAGTTTGTGTCCACAAGAGAGCATTTTGCTTTCCCCATTTGCTATGTGAACAAACTTCACATAAGGGTATTTCCTTTAATATTAAAGGAACTGTTAGTAGTGTGGCAATAATGAATGTGTGTGTTGTGGCATAGCTCTGCAGTTAGCCTCAGGATAACCTAGGGTTTATAGCAGCAATCTGGGGGTCAGCATCTCCAGGGTTGGTTTTTGTCTTTAGATGGGCGATAGTGATTGGCTCAATGACTGCACGCTTCTTCTCTACCAATTCCCCATTTAAAACAAATAAAAACCCTAAATCCCATCAGCGGCAACAAGAAATGCTGAATGGCCTTCACTTCATCAAAACATTTTGGTATCCCATGTAACTGTTTGCATGGATCCTGTGGCCTTCTGTCCAATATGTCAGTGCCACAGAAAAGGATTCTGCTGCTGTAGTTGACAGCTGACTGGGAGACTGCCAAAGGGTGTTTAGATCTGCTTTAATATGGGAACTGGGTGTCTTCATCTGTTGCATTGGTTTGTGAGAATGAGAATGGCAAAGATGCTCATCTTCAGCCTCTGTAGTGAGTAGAGAACACATGGCTTTGGAGTTCATATTAAAAAAAAAAAACAACAAAAACATTGATAAACTGGCAGAGATCTAAGAGTCACTTGAATTGCTGCTTTTGTGATCCAGGAGTAAGAAAGGAACAGATAATTTCAGAAGCTTTTAAGTGTGTGGGGTTCCTGTTCCTCCTTTGGCTTCTTCCAGGCCAACTCCAGACTGAAAACTGAGAGGAAAACTAATCACAGCAACATAGCAAATCCATGTTAATAGTTTTACTATGAGCTTGTTCAAAGATGTGTGCTGCAGATGTGTTTAAATATGAAAATGAATGGGGTAGAGCTCTGTCAGTGGCACGTAAGCTGCTCTGAGTAACAGCTTGGCGTATTCAAATCCAAATGTGCTGCTTCCAAAATGTCATGAAAATGTATGTGTAGTATTTGACTGTCTGTGTGCCATCTGTGTGTGTTCTAGTAAAGCTCTTCAATAACTTGTTAATCATTACTGTGTTGTTCCTTTCTTCAGCACCCTCTGATCGTTAGCAGGATTCCCAAGATAATCTGAGGGGTTTCATTCAGCTAGATTATTCTCCTTGGCTGGATCTCCTATCTGAGGAGGAAAATAAACCATGAGCCCTTGCACTTACATGAGTGTTTTGGACTAAGGGGTGATCCTATTTCTTATATATTTGTTTTAAAGGCATTTTAAAGGGTGAGAACACAGCTTCTATGTACTGAAGAGAATGTAAACAGGAGAATGCAAGTTGATGCATCAATGTTGGGCTGTAATGAAGTGATCTGACTGAGAGAAAGCAGGAGAGAAGATAATGCTGGCAGCTTGGGAAACTGGTTAAGAACTAATTGTGCTCTGACTTTGCGGAGCTTCTTGGTGTGGCAAGAAGACAGCGCAGCTCTGACAGAAGATGTATTCAGAAGATACCCACAATTTGTCATATAAAAATGTTATTAACTTCCATTATCTTTGGGAAGGAGAGAAGCATAATTGCCCCACTGCTGAGAATGTTTTAACTTCAGGCTGTCCAACACTGATGTCTTATACATATTTATACAGTCTGTGTGATTGGCAGTCCAAGATGAGCGAGGTTTGTTTGTGCTTTTGAGATGTGAAGGTGGTTATTAGAGGAGTACAGGTGTCCATGGAAGCTGTGCGCAGCATCGTTTTATTTGAAAAGTGTTTACTTAAAATTCATCTCCTTCACTCATGTGTTTGTTCCTGTTCACTTCAGCAGTTCTTTGCTGAAGTTGTTTGTCTGAATGGGAACCAAAGGCTGCAAAGAGTCACGATTTCAAATTGTGAGCTGAGGCTGGGACTGGTTCTGATTCTCCCTGTAATGGCAGCCCAGGTTTCAGCTTTGATTCTCTTCCAAATCATCAACTGAAAACAACAGATTGTCAGCTCTGACCTCTGGGCTCTGTTCCAGTGAACTGACATTCACCTGAGTTTTTGATGCTATGTTTTCCAGTGGGTTGGATTTAAATCCCTGCAGTGGGGAAAGCTGTATTCTCCAGAAAAGTAGTGAATGGCCAATCTGTAAAGCGTGGGGGAGAGGATTTAGTGGGATTTACTGAAAGATAGACAAGGAAGGCTCTTCCTGAGCTGTAATGAGGGAATTTAACATGAAGAGTGTGAAGTTTTGGCAGGCAATGTGAGGAATGTGAAATGGAGCAAGGTGGGAAGAGGTCAGAGAATTGTCCTGGAGGGATGCAGAAACAAAATGGGGTCTGGAAAGCTCAGTGCAGGGCAAGACCTGCTGCGTGCCTTGGAACTCTGATCTTATTAAGAAACGCCTTGCTGTATGTTAATGTAATAAAAAGGAGGAAGAGCTTTGAGTGCTTTGTATGTAGTCTGTCTGGCCCTGAGCTCTTGCTGGGGGATGTCTCAGCATTGCATGAGTTTGGGGTACAGCTGTATGGATTAAAGTGAGTCTCCAAGATTGCATTTGGAATCAAAACTCCTTCTGGTTAAACACAATCAGAGGGAGTGGAAAAGGGAAATGAAATGGAGGAAAAAAGAAAAGGGGGCATTTATTTCTTTAACTCTGTGCCTCTCATAACTGCACAAAATGTTGCTTTTCCAATTGGGGACAAAGCAGTCAGATGCTGGGAGAACTCTGACTTTTCTGTGGGGAATTGGAGACTATTGAATGTTTTTTGTAACATCTCCTGCTCTTTGCTTATCCTTGCGAATGCTCAAGGAGGGGTTTGGGTCTTGGCTGAGATTGTGCTCCATTTTTGCAGCTGGGGAATGGAGGAGCAGATAGTCAGCTGCTTGGATAGTTTCAAATAGACAGCATTAAGTAATATATCTGAGTTTAGTAGGGTGGCAGGGGCTGATTAAGGGTGTTTCAATATGTTTGCTTTGGCTTCTATCTATTCTAATGCTTATTTCAGCATGAGATAGTATATTTATGGTAGGAGTAACTGCATCAGACTCAGACACTCTGCGCAGCTGAGCCTTACCTGGGGAGGCTTGACTGCAATCCAAAAATAGCATGTTTTGGCACGATTTTCTCTTAATTTGTGAAGAAAATGGGGATTTCTGGGAAGTTTAGGAGAAACTTAGCAGTGGCATGGTGTGTTTACTGTCACTGTGCCTATGGGCAGATGTCTGTGTACATCCCGAGCTTGTGGCACTGGGATCACCTGCAGCACCTGACCTCAAGCTGTCCTGTCCAAGCAAAACCTGTGCTGTCAGGTTTTGGTGCCAGCTGCAAGGCAGCAGATGTTTGGATGATGCTGTCCTGGTCTGTATGGCTCCTGTTTTGCACAGATGACAGTCACCTCAGTTCCTTCCCACACAACCGCCTCCTTCACCTCCTCTGACAGTCAGGGCTCGTTTCCATGGAGCTGTTCCAGCCATACCTTAGGAAACCTTTTTTCTGTTCCCCTATAGACATCATTTGAGGTTTCCATGGAAACCTTCTGAAGGAAGGCCCATGGTATCTTAAGCAAGTTAAGAACTTGATAAACTCCATGTGTGCTCCTAACACACATGATGGCAGTGTTCACTGCCTGATTCGTTATTCTACCTTGTGTTAGATATGTTGAAAAAGGCCTCAGGCACTGCCTGACTTAATCAAGCTCAGACTCTGAAAGTTATTTTTTTAATAGAAAACTAACCTAGGAATTTCTAGCAATTAATCAGATGGTGTCATGTTGTGTATTTGAGATATGAAATTATATCATATTTTTTTTAACTAGTGTTGGTCTTCTGTAAAGATGGGAGTACAACCTATAAATCCATAAGAATTCTTTTTCAAGCTTTCAATATTTATTTGGGAGGAATGAAGTGACTCATTCACTATGAGTTGTTGGTGAGTTGTCAACAGCAGGAGCAGCATGGTGCAATTTTGGGAGAGCCAGCAGGTGAAGGTTGGTGGTGGAAGATGCACAGAGGTGAGGAAGTGGCTGGGGAACTGAAATAGCAGACTCTGATCCAAGGGGCTGTGTGTGCTGGGGTTGATGCAAAAGGTCTGGATGATAAAAGTGGTCAGAAACAGAACTGAGGAGGGGAGATGCGTGGGAAGTGACCCAAGGGAGGACGTAGAGGTAGATCTTATGTGGACTGAAATAATTGTGTTGCATTCATCTCCCTGCCCCGCAACCCAGTCACTTAAGCAACCTCAGTTTGGTCTGAGAAGACTCATGTATTTTTAACAGAAACTATTGATATCGTGTTTGTGCTGCTTAGGTCGAGGGTAAGCACATCCTTTGTGTGCCTGCTGTACTTCTTCAGTTCCATTTGCTATGAAGTTGATCGGGTTGTGTTGGCTGGGCTGATTTTTAGATCATATGCTGTGTCTTTAATATAGAGAGATACTTGGAAGAGTTCTAGAGATAGAAAAGATGCAAAGAACGTGTGTGTGTCACTTCAGTGACTGGGAAGTGTATTTCAGTGGTGCTAACCAAGAGAAAGATGGGAGGGCTCTACTAGTGACTCATAAATAGAGGGAAGGCAGTGGAAAGTTTGAGTTTGGCTGAAGTGCTGTGAGTGTCTGGAGGTGGATTCTCAATTATGGCATTACAGAAATGCCTGAAGAAGAAAAACAATGCCTTAGGTCTTCTGTTTGGGGAAAAAAAAACCCAAACACAACAACCCAATCTGTAGCACTTTGTATTTTTGACACTTGCCTTTTCTTGAGTTGAAGGTAGCTAATGTGGAGTATGTCCTGGTAAGCAATCAGTTGAGTGTTCCTGTGCCTTTTTGCTGCTTGGATTACTAACAGCTGTTGTTGCACACTGTGGGCTTCAATTCACTTTTTGTTCCCTTGTGTTGTCCCTGCAGAAGCTTGAGAATCTCTTGATCAAGTCCCCTTTATTCTGCGTGCAGTCATTTGCCACACTTGGCTTCTAAACTTAAACCCATGAATAATTTGTAATCTTTTTAATGATCTTTGCACAGTCCTGCATGTGCTGAGCAGTCCTATGGAAAAATGGCCTGGATTTTGAAGGGAAAATCTTGCAGTTCCTTTGTATAGCTGATTAAATAGTCCCTATTAACTGAGAGAACCTGTGTGCTGGATACTGTATGAAGGCAGCACCAGAGTAGCTTCGAAAAGGGAATGGTCTGTGCCTCCTATGTCATTTGATTTCTGGACTGGAGCTTACTCGGGTCCTATGTCAAAAGCATAAATAGAAGAGCTTGGCTTTGTTGGCACTCCTGTATCCAGATCCCATGCACAAGAGAAGCACTGCCCTCAACGGGTTAGTTAGCCTTAGAAGGCAAATTGGGAGGGGAAATAGAGCACTGCCTCATTAAGAAGTGTAGCATCCTTTCACAGGATTCCAGTTCAGAAGCCACCACTGAAAGCTGGTGGGTTGACAGCACAAATAAATGACATTTCCTATGGGGAGGGAAGTAGAGATCTGCAGCTTGATAGAATTGCATGCTCTGTCATGATAATGCATATGAAAGGTTGTGCCTGCATATGCAAAGCTGCTCATGTGTATGTGCTTGCATATTAGTGGTCCAGCTGCAGAGTAGAGAGGATAGCTGTGTTTGCAAGTCTGTATTTAACCTGTGTGCTTATAAAAATAAGCAGCACCTGTGAGTGAAGAGTTGCTTAGGAGCCCAAATCCTTCTGCAGTCCAGTAGTTACTTTCTGAGAGAGGAAAGAGCGGTCAGGAATATCGCTTCTTATACATCAACTCATAATGCTGACCCTGGAAATGATGCATGAAATCCTTAGTCCTCTCCAAAAGGTGGTCTTCATATAAAAGATATTCCTTCACATCTCTTGCGAGTGCTGCCTTCTGTCCTAGAAAGGAACCTCTGCAAAGAGGTTGCTTGCAGGGGGGAGCAATGTGCAAGAGCAGAACTTCACCCAGTGGGTGCTGCAGGCCCTGGTCCTGCTTTGCAGCCACTTGCTTTCCTTCCAGCCCTGGGGCAGCTGTGTAGCAGCAGTTGGTGCTTGCAGTTGCTTTCTGTGCTTGCTGAAATGCCAGAACAAGCTGTTAACTTAATGCAGTCGCAGACAGATTAGGGCCAGCGTTATAAATGTGAACTTTGTTAGTCGTAACCTCATCGTTTGTTTCCTCTGGCTTTGAAACTGCTCTTTGGGTAGTGGGGGGGGAGGGAGGGAGAGCCACAGAAGATCCTGCCTGAAACTTGTCTTCCATTCAGCAGGATTTCCTATGATCCTGCAATCCTTCCTCCTCCGTTTCCCCCACCTCCCTGTTTCCTGGCCACATAAGAGTCTGCACACAGTGTGCCTTCACTCCACCACTGCAGCTCTGGAAGGTGCTGACATGAACCCACTGCTGTGCTTTAGAGGTTTCCCTGATGAAGATGGCCGTGGAAGACTGCCTGTGTTTTCTACTGTTCACTTAACCCTGTAAGTGCTGCACCACCATATGCATTCCATACTAGCTATTTCAAATGTGTGCTGTGTTGAGTGCTTGGACAATTTTAGTTCCAATAGGATCAGCTATTAAAAGGGAGAAAAGGATGAGTAGAGGACATGCAACAGTGGGTGTTACACAGGTTGGTTTGTTGTAGTCGGGTTTTTTTGGATGCTAGTCTGCATGGAGCAATAATGGCTTAGTAAAAGCAATGGAAACTGTTGAATGAAGAGTTGTTTGAAACTAGTGTGGAAGTGCTTTATAGGAAAAGCATTATGAAGTTACGTGCCAACTTTGTATAACAACAGTTCTTAACAAAAGTGATAGTTAAGTGAGTTTATTTAAATGCTTTGGTGTGTATTTGGGATTTGTATCAGAGTTGCATTTATGTGACTGTTAGATACTCTTCAACCCTTAAAAACGAGTGATTAGAACTTCTTTAGAAAGATAGAAATGCTCAGGAAGGTATGACAAAGGGACCTCAAGGATCTTCATATGTGTGTCTGATTGTTACTGAAATGCTTGCATCTTTTAAAGGAGCTGTGGCTTGAGTGAAATGGATCTGTCTCATTTTTAATTACACCTAGCTTGAGCTTGGTTTTGTCTGAGATCCCACAAGATCTTTCCTGGAGGTGTCCTCATTTTTGTACAGATGTATGGCAAAGATTTGATCAAGGATGTATTGTAGGCAATACAGGGCTAGGCAAAAGTTGCTTGCTTCCAGTGGTCGTGTTGGCCCATAATTAGCAGATCACATTGATGTGGAAGGGAAGTGTTGTGCCATCAGGTATCATGAATGGTGTTGGTGGCAGTCTTAAGGGAACTAAGACTTCAGTTGTTGTTTTCTCCTATCTCAGCTGGTCAGTCTCTTGTAGGAGTACATCACATAACCAGAGGAAACTGCTCTACATGAAAGGGAGTTTGGTGGCAAGTAATTCTACTTGAACTGGAGGCTGTGCTGGTTCCAGGCTTTGCATCACTGAGGTCCACTGTGCTAGTAGGAAGGAGACAAACACTGACTCAGCTTGCATTAATGTTTGAACAGCTGTGCTGCTGTCACTGGGCAGACACTGCGACACTGAGCTCTAATTTTACATCTTCATTTGTTTCTTTTCTCTTGATTCCCTTCCGAAAAGCATCATTCTAAATGAGATGAATGAGTTGTGGTTTTTTCCCTTGTTTTGTTGTTTCTTTGTGTAGGTTCATTTGAGAAAGGGGCTGTTGCAAGCACCTGCTGAGGAAGTGTTCATACTGTGCCCACTTCAGTAGATACCCAACTCCTGCAATTGCCTTAAAATACACCGATATGGGGAAGAAAATGACTTGTTATATAGATTCCTGCTCCTAGGAGCTGACTTCTGTGTTCAAAAGCGTGGTGCAACTCCTTTGGAGAAGGAGCAGAATTTCTGACTTTCAGAATCTCAATCCTTCTTGCACATCAATTGGCTCATATGATGTGAGGCTGACAGATGATGCTTGTCTTTGTGTGATGAAACCTTATGCATTTCTTAAGCAGATGCTGTCGTTGAATCTTTGTTTCTCGATGGGAAGAGGCCCAGCCTGCCTGTCCATCTGGCTTCTGCCTCACTAAGTGCTCTGTTCTTTAAACTGGGCAGATTGTTGTGATCTGAGCTGTTAAAAGTGGTTTTGTATCTCGGGCAGACAGCTGCATGGCTGTTTATATACTTGATTGGACTGCTCATTGAAGTCTGAGGAAAAAGGAACACTAACTCCTGCACAGCACTTGATTTCCAGTGAGCCTGAACACCTTGGGAAAGGTGCTTTGGGAGTTCTTATCATAAAAGCTACTTGACGCAGCAGAACAAATTCTATTGTAGATGGCTGGAAGATACAGTTCTGTATCCTAAAAGGATTATCTGAACAGAGCCATACTGAGCCATGACTGCAGAAACAATGCATATGAGTATGGACAGATCCCTCCCCACAGCCCCACGCCATTCTTGCGTTATATTATATGAATGCTGTATTTTTGATAGAAGCGTTAATTACTTGTGCTGTCCTGTAGGATTCTGAAGGTAATTCTATATAGTTTAAATGCTTGATGCTCATCAGTTGCTATCCAGTGTGGTTAAACCAAGGCATAACTTAAAACCACAGGGATGTAGCATCTCCGTATAAAGATGAAAGATGCAACAGATGCCATCTCTTAAGGTAAGAAATTCACAGCCCTTCTCTTTGGGGGCAGATGAAGTCCCAATGGAAAGAAGTGACAGCTATCAGGTCTATGGGTCCCCTCTTCCAAAAGACAGAAAGAGATTTACTTCTTAGTACACATTTAGGATTCAAACAAAATGCTTTACTCTGAGAACTATTCAGGAATTGTTTGGCCATTGGCAGCCATACTACTGCTATCAGTACTCTTTAAACTGTGCCTAATTATAAAGCCCATTCGTTATTTTAGACCCAAATCAAGCACTTACATAAGCGCTGTGCCTTAGATTTAATTACTGGATGTGATTCGCATCAGAGACACTGATTCATCCAAAGTAGATAATTGCCAGATCCCAGTGTATTGAAGAAAGAAAGACATTTATCTCATGCCTCACTTCCACTTGCTGGGGCTTTTTTCTTTGCTGTTTAATGTGGGCCTCTTTCTGACACCTTTAAAAAGGTGCTGTTGTACAGGTTAGCCCTAGGCATGCTGATGAGAGGCCCAGAAATAGCTTTTTTTTTTCTTTTCTTATCTAATAAATGCCATTATTCACTCAAAACTTATACAGGTTTGCTGAGAAGTGGGAGTAAAACAGAGTGCAGGCAAGAGTGAATGGCAGGTGTATTTATAACTAATGAATAGATGCTGTGAGTATTCATTCCTGCAGAGGTTATTGACTCAAATGCTGACTCTGGACTGAATAATTTTCCAACTAAGAGTCAACTTTGGAAACGAAATCCAATTCATGGTCCGGAGGTTTTTGTCTATCCCTGCTTTCAGGTTCTTTTCCAAATGTGATGGCATTGTTTGCTAGGATTGGGGTGGGTTTTTTTCATCCTACTATAGGTAGAATTTAGCCCTGAGGAACAGAAGCCGTTCTGCTCCTTTCTTGTCTTTAAAAACTACTGAATGGCCTTAAGTAGAAAAACTAAAACCCGTTCTAAGGAAGGTGAGGAGTCCCAATTAGAAATATCTGAGAATGACGCTATTCCCACGCGCCTTCACACATCCTGCCTGCATCCCCTACCCCTCCTACTTGAAACACTTCTAAAATTAGCAGTGGTTAATATTTTAAACCCAGGAACAGCTTGCTCCTAAAAGAAGCCTTGGGTTTGTAGGTTCAGATGGACTGGGCAGAATGGGAGAGATGCAGGTACCGATTCACTTTGCAGGGCAGCTCAATCTGTGGCAGATGCCAAAGTCCTGGTTTGTTTTCTCAGTGATTGCTCTCACATTCCACCAAAATTTTGCCTTTAGTTCTCCTTTACTTAGCAGAAGTATGAAAGAAAAAAGGCCAACTTGTCCTATATAATTCATTTTTTGGGTGACAGTTGGTTTCAGCTCTTTGGAAGGTGGTGAGGAAAGGGGATAAGCTCCAGAAACGAGTCTTTCCTGGTGTAATTTCTTTGACTTTGTTAATTTACAGGAGGGATTAGTTTGTTTCTCAGCAAATGCTACATGCCAAGTCTTACACATGGGGCTAGCAAAACCTGTCAGCACACGACTGGGTCCTTCAGCTTCCTCTACAAATGTCTGCCCAGGAAGGAAGAAATCCCAGTTCTAGCCATGTACACTTTGCTGTTTTTATCTCCTCCTCTGACAATTTGGTCTATGATCTGTTAGCACCTGCTCCTAAGCTTTTGTCCTTTGGAAATGAACCTGACATAACTTAGGAACATCTTGTACTCAGCAGCAGGACCCACGGGGGAAGCCTTAGTGTCTGTATGAGCGGTGAAACTGCTGATCTCAAAGAATATAAGATGAGCAACTGGAATGTGGGAGGAAAAGCAGACCTCATAAGGGCAAGACAGTTCTTTTGGCAGTTCCCAAAGAGGATGAACAGTGCTAATGACCCAGCTCTTGGAGGAGGACTGACTTCAGCAGGCATGTCTGGCTTGCTTGAAGACCTCTCTGCATCCCCAGTGCAGACACAGCCATGTCTGTAGAGCATTGGGATATCTGTCATTGCTCCCTTGCCAAGTGTTCCCTTATTCCATGGGACCTGGTAGCTGTCTGTGGCTGTTGGCAGGAGGAGGTGTCAGTGTGTGGCTTGTAGGGTCTGGAACATTTGGCAACCTGTAGCTCAATGCTCCAAGTGACCTCGTAGGGATCTGTGCTTTTGTCCAACAAATTGATGGACAGATTTGTTAAGGGTTGAGAGATCTTTTGTGGATGGCTCATGGAACTGCGGGCTCGGGGTAAGATAATGTTTGACTAGAGATGAAAGAGTCTGATAATAGTAGCAGCTAAGGATGTAAAACACTTGTAACATCGCATTAATAGTATCTTCTATGTCTGCACAGGATGCTGGAGGGGAGGAACCGTCTTAAAGCAGGTTCCATGCAGGCTGTCTGAAGCTAATCAGTAACCCTGCCTGCAGCTTTGTAGCCACTAGAGAGCAGCAGGGCCCTGTTGGTGGAAGTTCCCCCAGCAGCTGTGTTGTGTTGGTGCCCTATTTGGGCTAAAGAGAATCTGCTGGGCTGTGGATGTGGGAAGGCAGGAAAATGAACCCAGACCGAGTGTGAAAATGCATGTTATTTCAGGGGCTCAAGACACATCGAGAAACCTCAGGGCAAGAGAGAGGTCTGCTACAGATGCCTCACTACTGAGATGGCCAGGAAAACAGACTCGTAATGTGAATTAAAGAAGCTGTCTTGTTAAATTGAATTAGATGGCATGTAAAGCCTTTTTTAGGGGGATGAAGGAAAAAGTGGGGTAGCCCCATTAGCAAGTAGCTTGTAATTTGCTGTTGTTAGATATGGCAGCTTTTATTTCTTAGGTTTTTTTCTTCATGTTGTCAGTGCTCCATGTAATGGTACCACAAGCCATTTCTCTTAGCTCCTGGTTTAAGAAAAACTTTGAATATAGGTTCATGTCCTTCCATTTTGTAACTTGCCCTTTGCTGAAGATTATATTAAGTGCGTGGCAGTGGTTATGAAACTCACTAGGAGCTGTGAATAAAGCAGGGGGGTCATATGAAAACAGCCAGCATGATGCTTAATTTGAGAATATTTTCCTCTCATTCACAGCTTCTCAGAGTTCAGATGTGGTAGGAGAAAAATCAGCATAATGTGTAATAATAAAACTGGAGATGCTAACTGAGATATCGACTCATTGAACAGTGCAATCCTCAGGCTGAATTTCCTAAGGGATATGAAGAGGTCAGCAGGGCTTTTATAACTTATGGATTCTTAATTGTCACCAAATCAGATGTCCTCTTTAAGAGCAGTGGGATTTCAATGCGTGCCTTAGCTGCCATCAAGAGAGAATGGAACTGTATCTTCTATTCACCATCTTCAGGTGGATCCTTGATTTGGACTGCAGTCACTCCTATGGGTGACAGACCATAGGACCTCCAGCTCTGTTAGATCAGGTGGGCTCAGCTCTGCAGGGCTGTACGCTTTGTCTCGAGGACGGCCGTGTGATTTATATACTTCCCTACATTAACCTTGCACAGTTCCAACACATCAGACAGCCATCTTAATCTCAATTAGGGGAGGGAAATGGAAACCCAATGTGGAATGGCTCTCTCTGAAGGACAAATGAGAGCAATAGGATTGTATCCCTGTAACACAGACACCCAGTCTCAGCAGCAGTCCTGTCTAGCTCCATGCCTCATCTCCCTGGCATTCAGTTGGGGGGGGGGAAAGCCTTTTCAGGTAGCACTTGGTGAGCTGAACTGTGACACTGGGGGAACACATGTGGGAAGTGTGGAGGATCTGTTTGCAGGGCATAGGATGTGATGTGTGGCACAAACTCTTCTTTAGTCTCTAACGTGCTTGTTGGGTAAGATCTCAGTGTGGAAATGTAGGAATTACAGTGGTTCAGCAGTACTTAAAAACTCAGACAGCTGAAGTATCACCTGCCTGATCCTGCTGCTACTTCTATATCTAAAGACAGACAAAAGAGTAAGCAAACTTTTAGCTGGCTGTGATTGCTGGTGTTTGAAGCCATGCAGACAGATGAAATAGAGCACTGTGAGGGTGTTGTTAGTGTGAGCTTTGCCCCAGAGCACTTGGATCTGACCTTGATTGAGTGCTTCTGCAGAGTCTGAGCGTAGCTGCATGGTACTAGGAAAGGAAGACATGGGAAGCAGATTTCTGGCAAGTGGGACATAACCTGACAGCTATAAGCTGTTTCACTGAAGGATGGCCATTGGAGACTGTTGATCCTCAGCACTTGTTTGGAATCAGGTCAGCAAGAGAGTCTGTGGTACCTGAAATTCTGCATCTGTGTATATATAAAAATTAGCTTATTTCCAGCTTAAATCAGTAGGTGTGACTGACTGCCATGGTTTGGGTTGGGATGGAGTTGATTTCAGACCTCAGCTGCCTGTTGGGTTAAACCACAGCAGTAAACCTCCTCAATTGCAACCAAGGCATCACTAATCTTAGCAAATGAACGCGTAATGATAGGAACACTGCTGGGAAGATGCAGCTGTAAAAGAGGGGGTGGCATCTGTCACGTCTCCAAATGATCTACAGCGACTGTTTCCAAGACGGATGGAATCAGCTACATTCCTGCCAGTGGATTGTGGAGGTGTTTATCAGATTTCACACCTGCACATGCTTACTCAGGTAAAACTTGTGCCTGAGGGGCATATTCAAAGCATTCTGCTTATACGTGATAAACATGGCATCTCCACTGTGACATTCATTGCACACGATGGTGGTTTTGATCTGTGCAGAGCCTTCCCTGTTCATTCACTGTAAGTGATTGCTACCTACTGGTGGTGCGTGTACCATCTTAGAGACGTGCTTGCTGTTATGCAAGCAAGGAACATGAGTTAATTTTGTGGTTGTAAATATACCTTGCCTCAGACAAATTTGTGGCATATAACCCAAGTGGAGAGAGAATTTATATCAGCATTATATGCTGCATGTGATGGTTGTGGTGTGTGGGGCGGAATGGCCTTGCTTTGTCTCAATGTCAGCAGTTAAGTGCAGGATTGTTAAGTGTGAATGGCAAAGTCAGCCGGAGGAGACATTTTTCAGCACTGTATGAAGTGGTTCCCAAATAGCTCCGTTCTGACAATTGTGAAGAGAAATGACAGTTTTCCTCAGGCATTTGTCTAATTGAGGAAATGAGCTTCTAGCAGCCTCACTGCTGAAGTTGGGGATAATTGAGGTGATGGACAGGAATGGTATTTTTTTAAAGCAATCTCTACACTGGCTGTAAAATGAGTTTACTAGTTGCAGAAAACCTTTCCTGTCCTTCTGTCATTCAGTTGCTATTAGGATTTCAGAGCTAGTTTTGGAGTTTCCATTTGATCTTGTACAGAATAAGACTCAAGAAAATACTTATTTCTTTTCCTGCAGGCATTCTTTTCCTCGATATTTTGTAGGGTAAAGCAATGCTCTGCTTTTTGCTTTTCCAGCAGAAATGGGAAAAAGGACTCGGTAGTTGTGTGTTAGGATTGCTTTCAATAGCCAACAATGTAAGACAGCAGAAATGTTTAAGAACATTTCACTTCCGACCATGCTGTTGGTACAGAGGAATGAGTTGCAAGTAGCATTTAGAATCAGTCCTGTGTTTGTGGTTCCTACATCAGAAAGCCTTGCGAGCAGTCTGCTGTGCACAGTGTTGGCATCACTGCTTGCTGTGAGGCGGAAAGTCCTGTTGGAGTCAGGCTGTCCCATGAGGAGTGATGCAGTACTGGCTAAAGCACTCAGGGTTCTCCTTTGAGTTATAACCTAAGCCAGGTGGAAAGCAGGCCTGTGTGACTTCTACCTACAGGAAGGGCACGTTGTGTAGTTAAGAAGTCCAGGCTTTGTCTCTGGCTTCTTCTGCTTAGGGAAAGCTCTCCTCCTTTGGACTGATGGCTCTTTATATAAGTAATAAATTACATACTCACTGAATCAGATTTTGGGTGCAGAATGGAAGCCAATACTGAAACCTTGCTGCTTGCTTTTTGGCTGGTCCTACTCCTGGTGAACGCTGCATTTTTATTTTTTTCTCCTTCCAATTAGTAATGCCTTGAATTTGGAGCCCCGTGACTATGGTGCCTGCTCTGTCTGTAGGATTTCTGCAGGCTTTCATCTGGACTTTGTGCTTATCTGCAGAACACTCTGCTGGGTGCTGACTGCTACTGTTGGAGGAAAAAGGCTGTTTAAGGTATTTGATGAAAAACTACAAGTAGCAAAGTCCAACGCTTGAACTTAATCTTTGCCTAATTTTTGGTGCCTAAAACCCAAGAGGGCGAAGATTTGTATGGAATAGTTCATATTGAGACTATTCCATGGTAGCACTGCAATAAAACCATGCCATGCATTTATTCCGAGGGTAGGTGCTTACAGTGCAATATCAAGGTGAATATGTATGTGTAAAATGGGGAGGAAATTCAATGCAGTCTGCTCAGCTGTATGCCTTTCTGTCCACTCCTGTTGTCAGCTGATAGTTCAGCTTCTGTAGGTTGTTCGTGAGGCTTGCTTGGGTTGCTCATGCACTGACAAGCCCTACTACTGCTGTGCTGAGCCCTTGCTAGGGTGTGTGTCTTGGAAATAACTGAGGTTGCTGGTGCAGATTGCAGCTGGGTTGACGGAGGGAAGCAAAGATTTATTGAAGTCTGGTTGGTTTTCTTGGGGGAAAATAGAACTTAGCTATGCTCATTATTTTTTAAAGAGGGCTTGGAGGATTTGTCACAACTGTGTGTAGGCAGTTTTGTGTCTTCCCAAATGCAGACTGAGAAACTCCTACCGTGTTTCTTTTTGTGTGGGTCTGGGTTAAATACAGCAAACTGGACTGACTTGAGCTAGTGAAGCAGATATTTTAGCTGAGTAGGAAAGAATGTACTGTTCAGAGACCTTTTGTACTTACAGGCTTGCTCTGTGATTAATGGTGTGTGCCGTGAGCTGTGACCCATTAGGAAAGTGCTGAGCAGGTAGTGGAAATCCAAGGAATTTGGACAGAGTCACTTACTTGTGCACTGTGTGTGTGCAGTCAAGGCAAAAATGCCAGGCTCCCATGCAAATTCATTCAAGCCATCACCTGTGCTTTGTGTAGGACCACATTAACTTATGCTAGAGGAGGAGCAAGCCTTTGGTGATGCTCGTGTGATAATGCAGCAGTGTAGGTAGGCAGTGCTAAATGATAATCTGCTCCAGTTCTAAATAGAAAAGAAAACTGAAGAAAAGGCCCCTTGTTCCTCTGCTCCATTGCCATATTTTGATGAATCACTGCAAAGTCACGACAGCAATTTCATGTGTTTTGCTTGCTGGTCTTTGGCTCAGCTATCCATTTCAATTTGGATGGGAAGTGCTGTAAGAGTTGTCCTACTGCTGGAAGAAACAGCTGGTGTGCTGTGCTGTTCATGACTGGTGGTTGCTGGGGTTCTGGATGATGACTGAAGATCCTGGGGTTTGCAGCTGTGCACGAGGCTGTGTTTGAATGCCTCCAGTTGCATGATACTGTTAGCAATAATTCACAGATTGGAGTCTTTAAGAGTTCCTGTTGCTGTGAGAGTTGTTTCTTTCAGGAGGTGAGAGAGAAATAGGTACGAGGTAACTTGCAGCGGGAAGCACCATTGGGATCAGACCTCTTTCAACCCCTGCAAGCAACATATAAAGTAATAAAACACTCCCAGAAGTTCTATAGATGTGACTCTCTTAGGAGAGGTTGGATACAATGCAATTAAGCCTGTTGCAACCCACGTTATTGCTCATTTCTACTGTTGCTGGTAGAAGTGGGTTGTGATGGCAAACAAGGCAGTGGTGGGCATGGAACTTCAGCATCAGGTTAACCATGGGTAGTGTACCTAGGCTACATGTAGGCTGTGCTTTACGTGGGGTAGGACGATGTACGTGCACTGTTTTCTAAGACCATTTGTTTGCTGACTTGCAATCCAGCTGCTTCACTTCACAATGGGGTGTGTGATGTAAGGAGACAAAGCCCTGGTATGAGGTGAAGGCTTAAAAAATGTCAAGTCTGGTGGCAAATAATGCAGGCTGCAGCCGTTGTATTTCTTGTGGCAGAGCTTGTGTCATCTCAAATTGGACATGATGATTTCCATCGCACTGTGGCCATTCTAACAGACATCGGTTTCCCTGTCTTGGTACTGACCTGCCCAATGACTGACTCAAATGAGACTTGCTGAAGTCTTTGGCCAGTGGAGTTTCTGCAATTTATCCAAAAGTCATAGTTTTGTTTTTTTTGCCCAGTGGAAATATGGCTGGAAACTATTCTATTTGCTTTGGTCAAACTATAAGCAATCTATTATTTGGCCATATGGAATGGAAGGTGGAAAATGCAGTCCTCTTGCTTCCCAGCATGTTTTTAAGGAATGAAGAGGTGCAGAGATGGTCTTCAACCCAAGTAATTAGGAATTGTGGTCGTTACACAATGTATAAAATTGCTTTCTGAACCGGGCTGCTTATGGAAGAGATACCAGCATGTCCTGAGTGGTTGTTGTAGCAGGGGTGGGAGAACTGGGGAGTGACTGGGCTACACGATTGCCTCCATCTTGCTTTGTAATGCACTGAGGTCAGCCTGCTGCTGGTATTTCTCACCCTGCAGCCTATGAAATTTGTGGCATCTGTCTTGTAACGCGGTGCCTGGGTTTCAGAGAACAACACATGCAGGTATCTGGTATCGCATATCCAAAATAAAATTGGCTGCGTATGTTCAGATGGGAGCAACTGCTGGTTGGTGTGTTGTGATTTAAAGGGACAGATTTGTAGGGCACTGTGAAGTCAGGAATGGTCAGCTGGTTGGTGCTCCTTGCATGTATCCACAAGTCTGGCATTTGTTAAGTCTTAAAATGTCTCATTTTAAACGCAAAGGCCAAAGGATGTCACAGTCAGTTCTGGTGTGGGGATATGTTGTACTGTCACAAACGTGATTATTCTTGCAGAAAACTCTTGAGATGGAAAAATAAATGCAGATAAATATATATCTTTTTCATAGCACTGACATGCTGTATTCATCCACTGGGGATGATGTTTTGTTTAAAACACGTGGGAAGGACTGCCAAAGAATTCAGGCTGCCATTAGTTCGCGTTCTCAACTCAGGGAAGAGATTTTTAGTTTTTCTGGGGATGTTTTTCTTTATTCATCTTATCAGTCCCCTTCTACAGACACTGGAAACGTGTCCAGAATGCTTGTGTAGGAAATGAGCGTTATTCCACAATATCCTTGATCAAGCTGTAGGGCTGACAGCCTTTTGCTGCTGTGCTCACTGTGTTGGGGCAGAGTCCTGCTGAAGCAGCAGAGGCTCTCGTGGAGGCAGTTAAATAGTGCTGTCATTGTGATTTGCACAGAAATAGCACTTGATCCTGGGTGCTATGTCTCACTTTGTGGGTCAGGTGCTTGAGTGGTCTCTCCTATTACATTGCTCCTGTTTTTTTTTTTTTCCTAGTAGAACTGGACAGGTGGTCGGCATCCTCTCTGCTCAATAAGAATGTCCTGAGGATGTTTGAGAACAAATAAGTGTTGCTTACTAATCAGTGAAGCACTTGGAATTAAAGGGTGTGTGTACCCTGTGCTAATCAGGCTCCCTTGGCACTGCTAGAGGGAATTATTTGTGTTTGTGTGTGAGCGGAGTGGGGATGGATCCTGTCTTGCTGAGGGGGTTCCCAGTGGGGGTTTAGTGAGCCAGAGGGTGAAGAAACTTCTGGAACTAAAAGCAGATCAGTGTGAGGGTTCAGCCTTACTAAAGAAGCAGTTCCAAGTGATGGCCCAGACCAATACAGTGTGAGTCTGGTTGACTAATTAGGTCATGTGTAGGGGTTTTGAGGGTCGGCAGTATGCACTGTGTGAGTTATTACTGAAGCAAGAAAGCATGCGAAGCTGCGAACATTTTGACCCTGTTAATTGCTGAAGTAACTGTGAATAAGTGTTAAAATCTTGCTTACTGGGTTAAATATTCCCCAGGAAACCAAGCTGAGTGAGAGGAATGGAAGCACTTCTAGAGGATGGGGTGTGGGTGGGATTTAAGGGGAAAACTTTCTGTTCTTACCATCTTTTCCTTATGTGAGAAATGGAGCAGGAAAGACCCCCCCCCCCCCCTTGCAGTTGCAGGTGTTTGCTCTTGGTTAAGATTTAGCAATGATAGAGTGTTTTTGGACACAGAGGTGTGTGGCCATGCACTGAAAGGGGTTTTCTGTGAGTTAACAGCTGGTTGATAATGTTCTGTATGTACAGGTGGCTCGAGTACTTGATTGCAGGTTGCTCCTTATTTGAGTCTCAGATTTAACTGTTTTACTCCCTGTATATTTTTAATTCAAATGGGGTGTTTGTGGAAGATGTTCTGATGGTGTTTGGCCTATTGGTACCCAGGTGGCTGAAGCTTTGGATGTTGATTTCAAGCTTTGCTCAATCCAGTAACATAAAGGAGAAGCAAAGCACAAAAAAGAGCAGTCCTACAAAGCAGGATTTAGGGATCCTTCCCTCTTTGCTCCTGACATTATGAATCTTCCTTTTTTGGGCGCATTCAGTTATGTATGTCCCAGATTCCACAGTTTCTGATGTTCCAAGTTCATGTGAGGTTTATTTTCAAGCAAAACTTTGAGGCAGCTCATGCAAAGCAAAATATTTGGGTTTGGGTCAACAGAAATATTTCTTTTTTAACCTGAAATCAGTGGGTTTTTTTAAAGGTTCTGGCTGTTGAGTGAAAATTAAAGCCGTATCAGATTAATTGGGATGTTTTGTTCTGACAGCATGCTTAGGATTCACGCAGCTGAATCGTAGCTGCTCTCTTTAGGTACTCAAGTTCTGTCACTCTCACTTAAAAATCCATCTCGATGCAGTTTCACCCAGGAGCTTTTGAGGAATACGGGGGATCTGGATGGCGAATCACATGTGGTGTTTGTTCTTACTGATGTGGTTTCACTAGCAGAATTTTGCAAGGCTAGTCCCAATACTGCAGTTCCTCCCCATGCATGATCCCTGGTTTTGCCTCCTTAGCATACTCAAATCTTCTGCGTAGCATGTATGTTTATCCTAGTCTGAATCTGTCCTGCATGTTTAACTGTCTCTGTGGTGTCTTTGTTGTTCCTGGACCTTGAGACCATCACCCACTGTGCCATTTTGGAAGCAGCATCGCCCTGCAAGATCTCCCTTTTGTCAGCTTACACCTACATGAATCTGAGCTAGAAAACCAGCCAGCCTCCCAGTTCTGGTGCCTCCTGCTGCCACTGCCTCTTTAGTTTCTCCTCAGTCCTTCTCCTTCACTGCCCTTTCTGTGAGCAGTCAATGGGGACAACAAATCCTAGCCTTGCAAGAAGGCTGTGCAAGCCCAAGTTTGCTTGCTCCCTCCCTGCACAGGGTGGGCTGTCCAAGCAAGAAGGTGGGACGAGGGGAAAGCCCGTCCAATTGGCTTCTACAGAAAGCTGTTATTCCTTTGTACCCTTGTCATTCGGTTGATTTGCAGCAGCGTATTTGGTAATATAAACCCTGTCCCTTGGGATTATGAGTGCGGTGATGCTCAGAGCAGCTGCCTGCACATGTCTTATCAGCTATGAACATGCTGCTGCTCCTCCTCCTCCCGATATTATCTAGTATCATTTCTTCCTTCCTTCTTTGTCTCTCTCTGACCTCCTCACAGCTCCACGCCGCTCCATACTTGCTTCGTCTCTTAAGAAGATCACAGCTGAGTTCCCCAGCACAGCACCAGGAGAGTTTATGCCTGAACCAACATTAGGCAAAGAAGACAGAAAGCGAAGGGGTCGGGGCGGGGGGTGGGGAACAATCTGAAAGTGAGCCAAGCTGTTGCGAGCAAGTCCTGGTGCTAAACCTGCTGCTTTCAGAGACCAGGAGGGGAGGAACCTTGTTTGGCGGAGAGGGGGAAGGACAAAAGAAACTTGAAACTGGCTTTCCTTGTGGCATGTCAGTTCTGAACACCCCCCCCCCTTCCCCACCCCCTGCTCGTTAAATGAAAGCACCTGAGGAACACGAGATTGCCTGCGTGAGAGGGAGGGCTGGTGCTGGACTGGGTGAGGGAGCAGGAAGGCGACTTGTGGCTTTGTGGTGTGGCTTACACTGAGATCAGAGCTAGCGTGCCTGGGGGTGGGAGCAGAAGGAGAAAGGGCACCTGATGCCAGCTGCCAATATGACAGAAACCCTGCAGCTCCCTGCCCTGCAAGTCCCAGAGCAGCAGGTGGTGGAGGGCAGCCGTGCCTGGTCCAGCTCATCCACCCCCACCCTGCGTAGGAAGCGCTTCAAGATGAGGCGGATGAAGAATGTGCAGGAGCAGAGCCTGGAGGCCGGCAGTTATCAGGATTCTCCTTCCTCCAGCAAGGAATACCTGCAGCTCCCATCCATTGAGATCACCCCCTCCAGTGATGAGGACACTCCCTGGTCCAACTGCTCCACACCCAGTGCCTCCCCGCGCCGCAAGCGCTTCCTTCTGCGGAAGTGGCTGCGTGTCAGAGAGAAGAAGGAGTGCAGTGAGAGCAGGTATGTTGGTGGCCATCTCCCTTTCCCCGCTCCCCAAAAAGCCCCTCACAGTGGGTAGGGCCTGCTGAGCTCTTGGTGTGGCTCTGTTGAGGACTTTGTCCTCACCCAGTGGCTGGAATGGGTAATACGATGGGTTGGACTTGGCGATGGTGGATCAAATGGCATCGCTGTGTGTGCAAACAGTGGGCGTGTTGGAAGCAGCATTGCAGTCCTTCATTGTGGCCTTCCCTTGTACCTTTTCTTAACAGTGCAGGGTAAGCAAAAAGAACTTGTCTGAGCGGAGGAAATTGTGCTTAAAGATTGAGTGGTGGGACTGACCTCTGTGAGGTGTCCCACAGAGACCTTCAGGAGAGAGGATAGCGACATCTCAGCTGGGGTTACCTGGACAGGGAGTGGTGATGCTGAACTCTTGCTGGTGTGGGTTGGCTTGTTTTTGTGATGGTTGTGTCTTTCCCCTGAGGTTGTCACTGGAGCTCTTCATTCACTTACTGGCATTGGGACAATGAGGGGAGGATGGACACCGTGGGTCTTTGTGTCAAAATGTCTGAATTCAACTCTTGGTTGCTTTCCAGACCTGAAAGTTACTCTGTTCTTTGGCTCAGAGGACAAATAATTCTAAGACTCCCAAGGGCTTGTCAGTGCAGCAGAACGGATGCCCAGTGAGTTATTGGGTAGACATGAAGCAATAGCTTTACCTTATTGGACTGTGCAGGTGCGGCTGGTGCCTGCATCATGCAGTGTAGTTCACTCCTCTTTTAGTGTCTGAGGGGAACAATGTACCTGTCATAAAGGGCCTGAGAAATACAGCATGCTTTCTCTGTAGGAAGTTAGCACTTCATTAATCTTCATGCTAGCTTAGCGTGGGCTAACTTGTCTTTCCCTTCAGCCTATGGCTTTTTATGCCTTAATGTAGGTACTGCTTTTCCCTCTGAGCATGTGATAGCTCTTCTTGCAGAGATACCCTTTGGCAAGCTCTGCCTTTCATTCATTTATTTACTTTTTTTTTTAAATTTCAGGGGAGTGAACGCATGCCATAAAGGCCTCAATAATCCCTCTCTTAGAAGAGTAGCCTTGGAAAACATTTCTTGGCTGAGGAATGTTACAGACTTGTGTGGTGATGTAGGGAGTGGTACAGGTGATGGTGCTTGGAAGATGGGAAGGACGCTGCATGGGGTGGATGCTGAAGTGTCAGACTCACAAAATTAAGTTCTGAATTTCACCTGAGATCAGCTTTTTCAGCTGAGGGACTTTAACTGGGGGCTTAGCAATAGCGAGTGATTGAGGCAGAGGGGAGACGGATTTCTTTGTAAGTGATGTGTTCAGGAAAGAAACAACAACAAACTTTAGTAAATCTGTGGACACGTGGTATTTGCATGCTGAGTGACTCCTTACTCATCTTCGTAATGGCATCTGTGCCTTAACCTTGGTTACGTTTTTGAAGCTCTGACTGGAAAAAAGCCACCTCAGTTGATGGATTAGTTGGCATTAGCATACCAAAGCCAGCATGGCACCTCCGTCCTTCAAATGTAGCAGGCTTCAAATCTGTCCCTTTACAATGGAAAACACATGATGTTTTCAAATGGTATTTTTCCCTTTCCAGTCCAGAAGGGGGGAAAAAAAAAACCCGACGTGGTTTTGGTCACTGTGCGCTGAGCTGCTGCACTCCTAATGACTCAGTTCTTTCTCGCTGCTGTTGCGGAGTGATTTGGCTCTTTGCAACAGGTGCTGCTTGTCGCTTATTGCGCTGTTTAAATGCAAAAGGGAGTACTGTGTGGCTCCTGTGGAGCAATTAGTTATTATAATCTTGAAGTCCAGCAGCCTGTACCCCATCACATGGCCGGATTTCCGCAGGGCTCTCCAGGGAGAGCTGCTAGCTGAGAGCAAGCTCTGCTCCAGCTGATGTGTTCCACTGATGCACGCACTGCTCGCAGCCCTGAGCCACAGCAGCAGCTCTGACCGTCGGCACACGGCGAGCATCCAAGTGAATAAACTCCATTCTATGAAATATTTTAGGACACCGGGTAGTTTTTAGTAGCCTGTGTAATTTTTATGGCTGTTTACCAACTGGCTCTCCGCAAACTGTTTGGTGGTTGATAGTGAGAGCCAAAGAGCGGCTGTTTGTTAAACAGAAGGGAGTGCACGTAGGAGCCTAGCAGTGCCTACACCACTGAAACAGTGGGAAGAAGCCATTTTATGACATAGGCAAGCATCAGTTACAGGAAAAGCCCTGAGAACATGATGGTCCAGACACCCGGATTGCTCTGAGGGGCCTCTATGGATAACTGAATGACTTCCTAAGGGATATAGGCAGCTTTTCAGCGGTGCTCCCTCCCTGTTGTTTGTCATCCTGTTAGAAAGAAAATCTTGCGAGTGGTTCAAAACTGGATTATTGTTTTTTGGTCTCAGGATTTGAGTGAAGTGGGTTTTGTTCCACCAGAACATCTGTTTCTAAGATGGTGGGGGGGAAAAAGAAAGAAATCTTTTGGATTTGGGGAAATCATCCAGGCAACCAAGCTTGCTCTGTGGGAGGTGGAGCAGCAGTGGAAGTGGGCTCTGCAGGTTTAACCATTAGGAGACATGGTTCATCTGTACTTCTTGCTTGAGAAGGTGCTGAAGAGTTTTAGGTGGTGTGTTTGGAGCCTTGGTGTTGGCATTGGGGTTTGGGAAGCAACCTTACGAATTCTAGTTGTAACATCGCAGTGCCTTGGAATGAAATGAGGAGCTGTTTGCTGATTTCTTAAGACTTTTAACCACTCTTAGTATAAAATTGCAATGCCTGTATATAAAGCTTCCCCTTGTGTTACTTCGCAGCGTTGCCCTAATTTTTTCCCCTCTCCTAACACTGAGTTTCTTGAATTTCTTGTCTTGAGCATTGGCCGGTGACAAGAGGGCAAGATGTCGCAATATCTGCATTCCATTAAACTTTAAACCTTAATCTGAGGGATTTTTTTGAGCTTAGATGAGTGGGTGAGCATGGAAGGGTCGAAGGTACAACCTTGTATGACTGTAATAAACTTTCAGCTGGGACTGCCAGCATTGCAGGAGCAGTGGTTGGGCTGTGTTATACTGGGCTTCTCCTTCTGGTAAGTACTGTTGTCTGCTTAATCGAAATGGATGTGGCAAAGTTTTTTGAGAGGCTTTTCATTTGTGACTAAATGAGAAGCTATGGATGTGATCCCTGATCTTTCATTTCAGAAGGGTGCTGATAATTCTTTGGCGTTTAGAGTGGAATTCTGTTTTCTCTTGCACTCTTTTCTCTTTACACTGCATTGTAGGTAGTTCACTCAGCCAGAGTTAAGCTCAGAAGTACAGGGAAGAGGTTTTCTGGTTTAGGATATGTTGTTGTCACCCAGCTGGATGCTAAAAGGCTTAAACGATTTTGTTGTTATTCAAAGAGCAGACCTGTTGGTGCTCCATACAGGTGAAAATGGAGCCATTGGTGTGAGAGGGGAGGCCCAAAGAGCTGTCTGTGTCTCAACATCCTTGCAGGAATCTTTTGAGTGACAGATGTGGGTGCGGTGTTGGACTTAATATGTACAGAATAGGGAACTTTGTGGGAATTGTATGAATATTTGCATGTGAAATGTTCAATGGCCCTCATCGTATACTCTATGCTCGCTTTGTGGAGAGATCTCCATGAACCCAGTGCTGTAATAACCCAGCATTGGCTTTCTAAACTATCCTTTGGTTTAGAGGAGCATTCTTGGTTATGGTTTTTGGTAAGAAGTTGTTTCATAGCTTGAAGCCAATAAAGAGTTCTTGTTCTGGAGTTGTCCGTTCTGCTATGAAATGCATGGGAGTAGAAGAATGGAGTATGTGGGTGCATGAACAGCAAGTGCAATCTCTCCCCTCTTGCAGTGTGCCATAATGTTTACCTGCCTTGGTTCTGATGGAAGAACCACATTGCATACAGTGGGGAAACAAGGAAGGTGCTCTTTGTGGAACTAAGAGGTTGTGTATGCATGTGGTGCTCCCCCCACCATACGGATGGGAATGCACGCACTATGTGTGTACATAAACACATAGTTAAAACCTCCAGCCAAACGTCATGAATTTGGGTAACCTTTTTATCCCACATCTCGTGCAGCACAGAAGTTGGTCTTTGAGGTCAGGATTTCACAAATGATTGGTTTTTCTTGTGAAATCTTCAACCTGTTCTCCTTTCTACCTTAACAACAAATGTTTTTTTTTTTTCACTGCGTGGAAGAGGACAAATCTGAGGGGTTTAGATCCCTGAAGTCTGTATGGGGGCTCATTAAAGCCACTTATTATACAGAATTGCTGAAGAAATGCTGTCTAGTACCTGAGCACGTAGTTATCAGTGGCAGATGATGTACTTTGGTGGCTCCTGGTGTCAGGGAAAAGCACCCTGTGTCCTGGGTGGGACTGCACAGTTTGTGGTAGGGCTGTGCTGCTGTGGCTCACACGTGGGTATCCAGGCTTGGCAGAGGAAAGGTAGCCCAGGGACAGCTGCTCTCTATGCTGCAGCCTGTTGTCTGAAGGCAGAATCAGACCTGTTCAGGGCTTGGAAGGGAAGCTTTGCTAGGAGGTAAGCTGTAGAAATGAGCAGCAGCAGCTCTGAGGCTTTGGAACAGGTGGAGGCTGCTAGAAGAGAATCAGGCCAGCTTCATACAGGGCTGTTACAAAAACAAAAAGGAAACGAATAGCACTAAAAACCCAAAAGCCCTAAAAAGCAAATGCACAAAACGCTACAGAAACCCCCGACCCATTTACAGGAGAAGAGTGACATCTTGTGGGCTCAGCTTGCAGTTCTCCACCGAAGATGGAGCGGTCACTTCTGGCTGCTTCAGCCTGAGTAATGGCTGCCTTCCATGGCTGCTTTGTGGTGCTGCCCAAACACAGGGGTGGTAGTTGAACGTTAGGCTGTATGAAACCATTCTGGGGTGGTGTGATGAAATAGCATATAGGAAACATGCAACGTTACTTCTGTAGCTCTAAAAGTACTTGAGGAGGCTTTACTAGATGAGATGAAGAAGCTTTAAACCACTCATGCCTGTTATGCATCAGATATGAACTTCCTTCCTTAGTTTCTCTTCACGCTCCTAGTGAGATGAAGGATGAACCTTGTGTTGTTCTTGGTCTAGCTTTAAAACTGAAGTGCCTAAGGGGGAAATCTGTCTTAACTGCTTGTCTTCTATTGCAGCAGCCAGCAGAGCAGCCAGCAGAGCAGCCATGATGACGACTCGTCCCGATTCTTGAGCCCTCACATGCGTGACGACAGGTAGGGCTGGCAGCAGCTAAACTGCAGGGCATTCCTGCAGCCAATCCTGATGGGCCAGGCTTGGTTGAGACCTCGCTTATGTTCCCTCTGTTTCTTAAAGTTATCTAACAAAGAAAAGAAAAGTCATTTGGCATTTTTAAGTGTGACTTAACAGGTCTTAGCGATGTCTGAAAAGATGCTTTTTTTTTTTCATGTAGTTAATAGTAGGATGTGTGGGACAAATGCATTCAGCCCCTGGGGTCACTCTGAATTTTATTCTTTTGTTCCTTGAAATGTTAGCTGGTGCAAACTGCTTTATCAAATCCCTGCGTGTTGCTCACGAGCAGCTCTGATCCTTGAAAAATGCACGGGTGACATTTTATATGTAATTTTTGTCTTCAGCATGATACGAACGTTGGCTGTTATATCGTGATGTGTTGGGACAGCTCCTGGGTATTTTTTGCAATGAGGGCAGTGAGGCATGGGTTGCCCAGAGTGGCGGTGGTGCCCCATCATTGGAAACAGCCAAGGGCAGGCTGGATGGGGCTCTGAGCACTGCTGGAGCTGGGGGTGTCCCTGTGCGCTGCAGGGAGTGGCACCAGGCAGCCTCTCTGAGGGTCCCTTCTGACTCAAACAGCTCTGTGATCTGAGCTCATTTGTAGCAGCTGTGATGTTCAAGAAGAAACTGAAGTTTCTTGTGCTTAGGGTTGATTTATGACTGCTGTAAGCTGCAGCACTGGCACAGAAGCTGTTGAGAAATGGATGCTTGTTTTTGTGTGTGATTTATTATTGTTACTCTGCCCAGAGGTATGATTAAGAGTTTTGCTGTATCTCGTAGTTCATCTTGTGAGCCTGAAAGTGTTTCATTTTCTTTTGTGCCTTGAGCCTTTCTGTCCTGGTTTGGCTCCTGCAGGTCCCTTTCCCTAATAACACCCTGGTCTAGATTTTTAGATGCTACTATTTTTTTATGCTGCGACTGTGTTGCATTTTCCTTTAATGTTGCAACTGTGGATCACAGCAAAACTGATCGGAGCGCGTGTGCTGGGAGTTGGGGAGAGGTGCTTTTCTGCTGCTGCACAGTGCTTCATGAGAAGCATCTGAATGTGGCTTGCACTCTCAGAAGAGCTGTGCTCTGTTGCTCTGTTACTCAGTTACCCACACAAGCTACCCTTGAGGCCAAAGGCCCTTCTTACTGACTGCAGCAGGGCAAACTCTTCCTGAACTCAGATTCCCCACTGATGTCAAAGACCAACGGATTGAGTAAGAACTGAGTAACAGCTAAGGAAGCATCTGAGGAATCTTTCGCTTGAGAGAACATCCCAACCCTGGAGAGCTAATTAATATCCCAGCAGAATTTGACTCTGAATTAGTACTTGGTAGTCGCAGCTAACCTTCTCCTCTGTTTTCCTCCAATTATCAGTCTCTCTGGCGTAATTGACTAGCGTGGAGCAATGTTTGCAACTGGTAAATAAAGAATCTGACAGCAAAGCAGATGGGTACTTAGATTATACCTGGGCTTTCTATATACGTAGTACGTGTTGCTGTATTACTTGATCTGGGATTTCATAGGTTTAGTAGAGTTAGGCTTCCTTAACACTCAGATGGGGGTTTTCTGAGCATGGCAAGAAGAGGCACTTCCAAATTGTTCCCAGGTTTCATATGTAGATTAAACTGGGGCCCTTAGGCTGGTGCTGAGAGCCTCTTTGTGGTTGGAAGAGGTGTGTGTTTGATGGAGTGCTGCCAGATCTCAGACCGGAGTGATGGTGAGCCTGCAACATTCTTGCAGCCTGGATTTAATTTCAAGTCAGTTTTGCTTTCACAGAAGAATACTCATCCTGAAATGACCCATATAACCACACTTCACAAGGTAACTGCATCAAGCTTCACTGCTGCTGCCTCCCTTTGGATAGCAATGACTCCTGCTTGTGTCACTTGCCAAAAATATCTCAGTCAAATTTCTAGTTTCTTGTAAGATGTGAAGCTGGACGTGAATTCAGCTAACCAAACTCTCAAGAGCTTGCTACCTATTATTGTTATTAGCAAAGTTGAAGGTTGTTTCTGAAGCACTGTAAATCTACCGGACTCTTGCATAGAAATGAGGAGGTGCTTTCTCACTGTGGTTAAAGTGGTGGTCTTGAATAGTAACAAATGTCCTCCACTCATGGGCTTTCACCTCTCCTCTGGGTCATGCTGGTGAAGACCTACAGGCAGCTGTGTTTGCTTGTTTAATTGATGATATAGGAGCTCTAACTAAAAATAACGAAGAGGTTTTGTAAGTCCTGCAAGTGGTGACAAAAGCTGAAGAGAAGGGCAGGAGAGGGAAGAACAAGAAGTCATGTGGTGCACACCTTTTCTTGGCGTGCTGCCTCCAGCATTGCAGGCAGGTGCACTGCAAGGATCAGAGCAGAGAGAGCAAAGATCAGCATCCACATCAGTGTGCCTGGAAAAGGGTTGAAAGAAGCTACCCCAGCTGAAATAAAGGGATGCTGAGTTGGTATGTGGACTGTGGGATTTAAAATAAAGAATGGAGAGAAATACATAGCTGAGGATAACTGATATCTGGGCTAGGCATAAGCAAGATCCTAGCCTGCATGCTCTTACTGTGAATTACGGTACCAGGGAATGCTGCTCATGGAATGCACTGCTCAGCGATGGGATTCCAAGGATCATGCTCCAACCTGAGGGCTCTTTCAGAGAAGACTCAAATGTTTGCTCTGCTGGCAGATGTGCTCAGTGTTGCCCTGCGGCTCTGTTTCTTGAGGTGTGAGCTGTTGTCAGCTGGTGAATTGTGAAGTACAGCCATGGTCCAGAACCCACACCCTGAAAAGGTATCCTGCAGCACAGCAGTGAGGCAGGTCTGCCATCTGCACGTGTCTTCTCTGAGGAAAAAGCTTTCCTTCTGCAAAGTCATGTAAGTTGTGTGTGCGTCATACCTGGTTGCTAATGTTGAGAGGGAGCCTGTGCAGATTTGACTTTTATGTTAAATGTGTGCTGTGTGGGTATTTTGTGGAGTCATGGAAGGGAAAAGTGGGGCTAGGAAGACTTAGGTTTTGCCTGAGCTCAGAGCTCAGCTTTCTTCTGCTCTCTGATCATGGGTGAGTTTGGATGAATCATTTCAGTGATTTTCTTACCTCACAGGAAACGGATAAGAGATGCTGGATTCAGCTTGTGGATTGCTCAGGTACTGAAACACCACAACCATAAGAGTACGAAGAGAAGCGGTAGAGCCGAGTCAGTGTCTAAATAGTTGTTCTCATAAGCAGCTTGACTTAAAGTAATTCACAGCATGGATAAGGTTGGGATGGGGGCAGCTGGAGGCCTTGATGTACATACATACAGTTCCCTAATCATTGTCATGAGACAAAGATATGTATAAGTTGCCTTGAGCTCTGGTTTCTACATGAAGTCTAAGGTCATGAGCCTGCTTGTTCTTGAACCAAGGACTTGTTCTGCCTTGTGGCATTGAGGTGCCTATCAGGTTTGGAACGCAGAGGAAGCTTCAATGCAGTGTTTAGGCTACTGAGCTGGAGGGGAAATCGGTCCTCAGCCTTGTATGCAATCTGAGGAGGGGACAAACTGCTAAGGTGGAGGCATAAATGTGGAAAATATGGGAATGGAGAGCAATAGGGTGCAGTAGTGGGAGAAAAGAAGCAGTTGACCTCTTATGGCCTTATTAATAAAAATGGAAGAAATGAGAAGAGCTACTTCTGAAATGCCCCAGCTTCTTATGACCTGCATCTTAATTAGCCCCTTAGTCTGTGCAGCAACTTATTCTGGTAATTCTGGGGGCTGTGGGGCTTGTTTTATCTTTACATAATCTAATGAGAGTTTCCTCAATGGATCAAAATTGAAGACTTGCAAAAGGATTAGAGAACAGCTTAAGACAGAGACAAGCTGAAGAAATTCTGCCTGCCATTTGGGTTTGCAGGAAGTTGTGCAAAGATCTAGGAGGACAGGTATCTTTGGTTAGTGCCAGCATTGTATCTTAGGGGGGTCTGTTTGAGAAGCTAGGAGAAATTCAGTGTTTCAGTAGTGTACTCAGGACTTGCTTATGCTGCACCTCCCTATCCCCTGTCCCTTTTCCCCTTGACATGAGAAGTTGACATCCATACTTCCCCTCAACTCCGCTGAGTCAGTTGGACTTAACATTAAATGGACTAACTTTGGAGAAGCTTAACCAGAATGGCACAAAGCTCCCTTGTCATACAGGAAAGATGGTTCATGTTTAGTCAGAGCTCATGTCCTCCCTGAACCCTCCTCCTCACCTCGTTGCTGCTGATTGCTGGGCCCAGCACTGATTCTGAGCTGCAGAAGACAAGAAGAGCAGCGTAAGAGCAGCTCTCTTCCACTTGGGCTGCCGGATTTGCTGCTGTCAGCAGAGCTATTGTGAATGGAAATAGCAGCCGCCCTGTTCCTCATGCGCCAGCATTGTTCCTTTGAAGATGTGCTGTTGTTAATTACAGCGTGCTTGGAGCTGCTCTGGTGGATAAGGCAGGCTGCTACCAAGCAGCTGGAATAAGATGAATTTCTTCTTTCTGTGTTTAGCTGAGAAGCTGCTTTTGCACCTGGTGTGCCAGCTCAGTGGTTCTGCCCTGTAGAGGGGTAAGCTGTTTGGGAGGAAAGCTCTCATCCCTTTTCCCTGAAGGCCTGGTGTTCTGACAGTGAAGATAAGGATGTTCTTTTTGTTTTCCATTCTTACTCTTTTAATTCTAAGGAGACTGATCTTGAGAGCACTTTGTGGTTTTGAAGCGAGGGGAATACACCCTGTGCTTCCCTCCTTCAGGACAGGGGGATGTGGAAGGACAGACACTGCCTCTGCCTTGCCTGGGGCCAACAACCAGGGGGAGACTTCAGAGGATGAACTGGCTTTCTTGTGCCCATGTGCTCAGTTGTTGCTATTGCTCAGCATGGCAGTATGAAGCTTTGAAGAGTTTAGAGCGATTGGCAAGCTTGAGAACAGGGTGATTTTTATGCCTCTTATAGTAATGTAACATATCCTGCCTCTGTGTGTTAGCTGGTGGCCTCTGGTGAGAGGCAGTTGGATTGATATCACAGATACCTTTTGTACGGACAGTAGGTAGGGTGCATCCGGAGTCCCAACCATCACTGAAAATAAATCATTCTTCTTAAAATTTGGCCCTCTGTTCCAAGCTGCTGTGGCACAAAGGTATCTGCATGTCACCCTTTTGAAAACTCAGCTCTAAGCTTTTAGCATGAGAGCATCCATGCAGATCAGTAGTGGAACTTCACAAGGAAAGGAGTGATCTTACACCAGATGTAACAGCAGGGCGAAGCGGGATTTGGATCTCACTTCTCAATTTCCTGATCAGTTCTGTCTCTACTGGATTGGTGCTTTATCATTAGGTAAAACCCTGCTGTGCCTTGCATATCTCTCTGAATGCAGAGGAGTTCTGACAGACCTCATGTGGCTGCGTCACCAGCTCGTGATGCTCAGGAACATGAGGAGGAGGAGAGCAGATGTTCTGATGTCCATCTTCTTCCTTATCTGAGATGCAGGGCAAACTCCTTGCCCTTCTTTCCTGCTAGTTCCTGGGAGCAGAGGGCTCAGTTCTGAAACTGTATTTCACTTGGAGGCCTTCAGGGGTCCTGCATCAACTCTGCATCCTCTGAGAGCTTTGGGATATTCAGACTATTACAGCTGTTAGCTTGAGGGATGCAGAGGTGGGGGGAGGCTGGAACGCATTGCTGTAAACCCTTCTATTTCACAGAGCTCCTGTTCAGTAGGTAAGCCTCCTGTCAGCAGGCTTACATGCAGCATGCTTTCAGCTGTTAAGCCCCTTGCACAGATTGACCTTGCAGCTGAGCAGTATTGCTCTGAGGCACAGTAAGTGCTACAGAAGCAGCCATCAGAGGGTTTTGGAGGACTTAATTGATTTTAGCCTCTCACAGCCAGAACTCAGGCTTTTGAATAGAGGGGAGAGTGAGGCTTTTTGAGGGAGCCTGGCAATTCAGGTAGTGCTTGGCCAGGCTTATAAAGCGATGCTGTATAACTTGATTTAGACTTTTTTACTTTGCAACTATAGGCCAGAAGTTCTTAAGCTGTGGAACACATCACTTCTGTATAGATGCCTACATAACCTGGTAAGTGGCCTGGGATACATCTACATATGTAACCTTCCAATTAAATTGCATATACCCAAAGGTGGGTATAGGATCTGTGACTGTATCAGGGATCTCTTCTTTACAACACATACAAGTGAACTGGTGGTAGAAGTACAAGGTTTCTTCAGAGCTCTGAGTAGGCATTGCTTCTGTCTCACTGTCAGAAACCCACCTTCCTTTGCAGGAGAAACCTCAGTGCATTTGCAAGTCCTATAGGGAGCTTACCTGGCACTCCTGTTGTGGAGATAAGATCTGGAATTATGTTCTTCCTTTGTGTTTTGTGAAGTGATTGATGGATGAATGCAGTGCAGTAAAAACAAAGGTGTTATGTAAAAAAAAAAAAGGGGGGGAGAAGGGGGCAGAGAGATGATGCATAGCTCTACAGGTCCCTCCTTCACAGCAATTCTTCCTTGTGATGAGAAGAAGCTCAGGAAAAAGTAGTGCTTGAGGTCACCAGTTGTAGCCTGGGCCCTGATGTGTTGTTTAGGTGTTACCTGCATGGAGCTCCAACTCTGGGTGTACTTCAAGACAAGCAGTTGGTAGAGAGGATGGTACAGAAGAAAGATAACAGAACCTGTCCTTTAGCTTCTTGGTGGAGAAGCTTGGAGCCAAAAAGCCCCAGATTTGAAGCTGTTTCCCTCTTCAAATGCTTCCTGAGAGCTGGAGGTGAAGCTTCTATGTGTCTTACTGCAAATGAACTTGTGCTGCCAAACAGACATTTCAGTGGAAGAGGTGACTGTACTGTTTGTCAGCTGTGCTACAACTGAGATACGACTGACCAAGTAAGAAGATGGAACTGCTTGTTGTGTCTGAAGGAAGTGTTTAACATCTCTTCTGCTGTCCTTAGTGCAGTGCTTTGTAATTAATTGCAAGGGGTGAGGTGAGAAGGGTGCTTTGAGGTGTCAGTCCCTTCAGCTGCTGTGACTGAAATCTGCTTAGGTTGCTGTTAAGGGCTCAGAGCTCTTGAGCTTTTTCCTGAGAGCCTCGGAGATGGAGTGAAATCTGCTAATTTGTAGTGACCTGTTGGATGTGCAGTGGGCATGGAAAAGAAGATAACTACTCAAGAGAATAGCTGGGGGAGAAGCATTGCAGGGCTAAGCAGGTTAAAACCCATCTGTTGAGCCAGAAAATGAACAGGCAGGACTGGCAGTTATCAGAGGGCAGAAACTGAAAGCTGCTTAAATCTTTTTCCTAGAGGAGTTCTTGTTGCTTTACCGTGGCCTTTTTCATGCTTTTAGTGCTGTTTATCTTTGGCATATGGAAGTATTTGCAATGTTTACCTTGGAAAATGTGTGCATCTTTGCATTTTGTAGTTGGCTGCCTAAGTGGGGAAATACCACGCACTGAAAATACACAGTACAAAATAAAGAAGCAGAAATGAGATGGGGGGCTGCCTGGGAGTTCTGCGCTGTTTGATTCTTGATGCATTCCATGAAATGCTGGAAATAAGATACTGTTTGGAAATGCGATGCACAAAAAATGATGTAAGGAAGAGGTAGTGAAGCATTAAGTGCTTTATAGAGAGCTGTCCTTGCAACTTTGTGTTTTAGTTGCCTCTTTTCACATGCTTTCTCTCCACCCTGAGATTCTGCCTCCATTTAGCAAAGTGCTCAACCCAGTGAGGAGCTCATCTACGTGTCATCTACGTGTCCACCCCCCATAGCAGGAGCATCTTCAGCAGAGGTTTGAGTGATGCTGTGCCTTTAAAATTGAATCGTCTGTGATAGAAGAAATCTGAGAGCACAGAAAGGAAACCAGTGCCTCTTGCGCAGAGCAAGCTCTTTGGAGATTTCTCCATTGCTCTGCATTCTCACCAGCCTGGTTGCTGTTCCTTCCCTTTGGGGCCAAACGGCAGCCACTAGGATAGCATCGATGAAAGCCATCCCAGAGCCATCTTAATGGTGACGTTACATCTTTCTGCGGTGGACTCTGAGCTCACCAATCTGTGCCTCTTCCTCCCCAAAACTGCTGTGCATGTGTAAGCCAGCTGGGATTCCATCTTCTTCTGACTAAACAGCGTTTCACTCCCTTGCTGCTGAAGCAACACTTGCTCAGGTTTCTGGGGAACACATGGCACTTGGACAGACTTCCCCATGCTGATGACTGTAACCGTGTGAGTGCTCACCGTGACCTCATTTCTTCCTCTCCTTCTCCTCTTCCTCCCTTGTTGATCTTCCCATCCGTTTCTTTCTTGGCCTTTGCAGAGTATTTGTTGTGCATTTCGGTGATAAGATGGCAGCATGCGTCTCCCCACCGCGCCATGCATCGTAACAAGGTCAGGTGTTATCATGGGTACTAACCAAGGTCTGTCCTTGAGCCCTGCTGCTGAACCTCTGCTTTTCTCCTGTGCTCCTGCAAGTTTGACTTAAAAACTGTTCCTTAAGCCCTCTCTGCTGCTTGTTCTCCCTTCCCTCTTAAGTACCCCACTGTAAATCTTTGGTTGTAGAATGCCTTTGTGCTCTTTCCCTTGCACTTTTCTTTTTGTTCAAATAGCAGGTCGGATGTGAACATGGGTCTTGCTTGAGGGATGTTGGTCTGTCAGTTTCAGGTGTGGTAAGGTGGTGGTATTCCTCTGTTGTGGAAAAGGAGTAGCTTCACTTCAGTTTTAGACACGTAGGTGCTCAGACTTCCTTACCTATCCTGAGCCGTAGAGGCTGTTGCTTTGTGCAGAAGCTGCCATGCATCAGTGCCTTCAAACTCAGGTTCTGGGTTTCTGAATGAAGGGTGGCTTTGTGGTCTGTGACACAGTGAGGTAAGTCATCCTCTGTATTGTACCCCTAGTTGCAAGCAGTCACCCTTTGTACCACCTTGTTGATGCCGCTTCTATTGGAAGATCCCTCTAAATACAAGAGTGTGTGTGGTGTGCTTGGGCTGAGATGCCTCTGTCTGCAAGTTGGAGGCTTTTGTCTGAGAGCTGTTTCTGGAGCTGCTGCTTTCTCTGGTTTAGTCTGAGGTTTCAAAAACCAAGAGGGCTCTTTTTTCCTTCAAGACTTTGCAGTTCATTCTTGAAGTCAACATATTGTGCGCATCTTCCTGCTGTAATGTTTCTCACCCCTTTATCTGCCCCTTTTTTTTTTTGCCTGGGAGAGGATATTGCATTAGATGTGTGGGTCAGACCAGTACAGAAAGCTTAGTTTCTCTGATGTTCTACCTCTGTGGATTATCCTTTTAAGCAGTGCCAGCCCAAAGGTTAAAGTTTATACCTTACTTAAATGTTTAGCTTGACGTAGCTGAAAGATGTCTCATTCCAAAGGATCCAGAGTCCTGGCTGTCAGGCATTTCAGAGCACTCTGATTTTGAGAGATCAAGTGTTGAGCATTATACTCTCATCCTGTCAAGGTGTCAGGCTTGGGAATGATGCATTCCATGCCACAAGGTACTTCAGAATATCCTGACCTAACAAAAATGGAGGTGATCAGTCCATAGCACTTGTGCCTCAAACTCAAGCCTTACTGCCTTCCCATTGGTTGCTGCAGGTTACTTGCAATAGAAGGTGAAATTCAAAGATGGCTTTTGGACTTCCTGACAGACTGAGATCAAGGAGTTTCAAGGCATGATCCTTATGTTGTGAGTCATGAAGTGGTCTGTTGTTAGCCTGCCTCTTCCCACAGTGAATGAGCCTTTTTTGGAAGAGTTGTTGCACCACTGCAGGTGAAGGCAAGTTTGAACTCTTAACCTGCCATGACAATGATGGGAAGAAGAGCCAGAAGACTGTGTGAAAGCAACAGGCCTCTTTTGTGACAGTATTGCTCTGAATCCTCCTGGTTTCTCTGCTGATATTGATCATCATTTTTCCTTTTGAAAAATATTCTTCCCTTCCCAAATCTTTACAGGAAATTACTCTTTATCTCTGGACAGAGAGGAGCTTCTCTCCATGTTTTTTCTTCCACGATAACCAAAGTTCTGCCTTTCCTGCTGCAGTTCTCTTTAGCCTCGCTCTCCCCTCCAAGACCCTCAGACATAATTTTCATGCCCTGCTAAACCACACTTGGCATAGAAAGAAGTAGCTTAGATGCACTTTCTGTTCTGCATACAGTGTGACTACAGCTCCCATGATGCCAGGAGTGCAAAATGCGTGTTTTATTTTGGGAAGTGAAGGCTCACGTGACTTCCCAGCTGCTGCAGCAGCAAACAGGGAGTCCCTTCTGAGATTTTCTCCCTGGGAAATGGAGGTGTGTCCTAGCTTGCGGATGCTGTGATTGCATCTGACAGCAGAGGCTGTGGGGCTGCAGAACGCTGCTGACTTCAGGAAGGAGTTGGGAATTTATCCATCTGGCTTGTTTTCCTAAACACTGAAGTGCAGAGGAGTCAAACTACCTCTTCCATACGTTCTGGTGCCCTTCACAGTTTTCTTTCTCTTTTCCACTTAATGTTCACTTGTTTGTTTATTCCCTTCCCTCCCACCAGCCCTGTCACTAACAGGGTTTTGTCCTGCTTGCACATTCCACAGGAGCTCCCAGTTTCTGACTGCTGCTCCCAACTCCTGCAGGCTTTCCTTTCTTCCCACATGCGAGAACCAAACCACACCTCACAGGCAGCACTCTGAGCTCTGCCCGCAGGTCACCACTTTTCCAGGGAACTCATGCCAGAGCCTGAACCCTTTGTATCCATGTGGGTGCCTGAACTACTCCATGTTTTGGTCTGTGGCGACCTTTGCAGGCTCACACCCCAAATTAATGCAGTGCAATAGCTGTATCTATTCGTAGAGCTTTGGATCCTTACCCAGAGCTCAGTGTGTCACACTGGGTTGTTTGCTTCCGAAAAGTGGACTTCCTCAGGAGACGTTTCCTGTTTTGCTCTTAAGCTCATGAGCTGGAATTAGCTGCTGTAATGAGAGTGCAGAGTGGGAACTGAGCTTTTTTCTGAAAAGCAAACTGATTTTTATGAGTAGGTGACTACATGAAAGACACCAGAAATACACCCTTTCAGTATGCATTTAATAGAACATAGTACGTTTGATTCAGTGAAACTCAGCGAGGCTGCTTTACGGGGTGTGTGCTCGTATGCCTGTGCACAAGGAATGAGTAGCCCAGCTTGGCAGAAAATAGGTAGCTGCCCTTGAATTCGTGTAAACTGTTGAGTGTAAATTACATGCCAGTGCCCCCTGGGCTTTGTGTACTGTAGCGTGCAGTGCCTGCCGTGTGCCGGAGCACCGCTTGCTGCACTGCTCTATGAATAAGCACTTTCATGCAGTGATGTTTCTAGCCCTCAGAGGCTCTTAATTTGACTGAGCTCTGCAGTGGTTTTTTTCCAGCCTTCCTCTCCCTCCCTCCCAGCCCGGATTGCTCACGTCTCTCTGCTCTGCCAGCGCCGGAGCGCTCTGACCACTGGCGTGCAGCGGCTCCTGGCTGGCTCACCGGCTCCAGCCTGGTTTTGTGTCTGGAGCAGACCAGGAGGAGCGAGAGGGAGAGGCTGGGTGATGGTCGGGGCTGGCTGAAGTCACCCCATGCCACCAATCACTGCCTCAGCAGCTCTGGGTGCCTTTTGACGCCAGCACAGATTCACCTTAGAGGATGATTTGTTATTTGCAGCATCCGAGCTGACAGTGTGCACCACAGAGTTCTTAGTTTAGGCCCAGTCATTTCTGTGTGTTATCCTGAGGTGAGTGCTCTCAGTAGGGTGCAGATGACTAACCTCCACCTTTCATTTTTTTTTTTTCTCTGCACGTGTTACTCTCTCTTTAAATGGTCTCTGCTATGCTTATCTTCTCTTGCAGCATTGCTTCTCTGCCTGTCTGGCTGTCTTCTCTCACGCTTTCCTTTCCTCTTCTCCTTCCCCCTTCCTCCTCCTCGCACCTCATCCTTCCTCCTTCACCCGCTGCGCTGCCCAGGCCTCCTTTCTCCTGATTTCTGAAGCACCCATATTAGGGGTTTGTTGCCTTTCTCCCCTCCCACAGAGCAAGAAGGAGGAAGAGCAGCATGGCCTCTTATCCCCAGGCAGGCACGGGTTGCTGCCTGTTCCCTGCAGGAGCTCAGACTTGAAGCCAGGGGGAGGAGGCAGGCTGTTCCCCAGCATCCTACAATAATCTGGGGGTCAGCAGAAGGGAGGGCTGCCGAATTACATGGATTTTGTGCCAGCCTCCAGTTGGGAATCTAAATTGGGACTGTCAGCTTGAGATGCTTTTCCTTTGTGTTCAGGGGCAGCATGGTGAGCTCTTCCATGTTGCTCCCATCCACCTGTCAAACTGTCTATCCTTTCTTCACCATCCTTTTCTTGACTCTCCTTTTCTCTCCCCCTTTTCCTTCAATGCCCTTGTTTACTGATAGGCCAAGCAGAAAACATGGAGACGTCTGATATGGCGACAGCAAAGGTAGGATGGAAATGCTGCCGGCCTCACTGTGCGTAAGTGGTTTCGCTTGGCAACTTCTTACTTTCTCTCACCCTTTTTGCTTTCTCCAGGCCCTTTTCCCTGAAGCTGGGACTGGTTTTAGCGCTGGGGTTGGCAGCAGGGTTTGCATTCCAGGATGAAGTTAGAATTGGGGTTGTGGTCCATGCAGTGATTTCAGAATCTTCCTACCCTAAAATATTGATGCCTCTAGGCTGAGGTGGGGATAGGAGAGAGACGTGCGGGGGTCTGCATAGCTGCCAGCAGCAGCGCTGCCTTTGTCCAAAGGAAAGCCTGAGGAGAGAGCTGGGATGCTGGCTGCAGCCTGAATTGCTGCTGTATGAGAAAGGATCGCTAGAGGGTGCTTAAGGGGCAGGTTTCCCACCGAGTCTGTCTTGTGAAGCCTTTTGGCAGCTTAATTTTCTTTTTTTATTTTCATTTTTTATTTTCTGGGGGGGGGGGGAGGGGGGGGAAGGACCTCAGGGGAATGCTGAGTGAGACAGTAATTGGAGCTTGTAGATGCATCTGCCCTTTTTGTGCAAGGCTTCTCTGCTGGCTTTGCCTATGCTGTAGGTTCTGCTCTCTGGGCTGGCAGATGGGAAATGTGTGGGAATGGAGAGGATATGAAGAATAATATGAGAATAAGGGTGGGGAGGGAAATGGATGCTACACATGGCTTCAGCATGCTCCTCTAGGGAGGGCTGGGAAGCATTAAGCCGGCTCACTCTTAGATGGTTCTGTATCATAGCAGGGGATGTTGATGGTGTCTTTGTAGCAAATGGTCGTTTTCTATCATGAGCCTGCCCATAGTGCAACTTCACCTGGCATCACAGCAGGATTAATGTGCGAGTCGTCTGTGGGCATCTATTGGCATGCTGTTATGTCAGCAGCGTGTGCTGCTGAGTAGTGGGGTTGGGAAGGCAGAGCTTGGAGAGAGAAGGAAATGGCATTAGTGGTTATAAAGCACCTGCACTGAACTGGATGCTTAAGCCTGGCAGTGTGGTGTTCTGTGCTCCAGGAGGCACCTGCTTCACATGGAGGTAGTCCTCAGTTCAAAAGCCCATGGTGCTGTCCAGATTGAAGGGCTTTGTCCTATATCTTAGCTAAAATTCAAGTGAAGTAACTATTTTCCCCTTTCCCATTTATTTCTGCTGATTAATGTGTATCTTCCAGCTCACTCTGCCGTAATTCCCACAAGACTGCATGATCCATGTGAGCAGCTGCCCTGTTTAGCCTCAGGACTGGGTTATAGGGTTTGAGTTTGTGGCATTAGTTAATAAATTCTATGAGATGCTTCAGGGTAAACAGAACGTTATAAAGGTAAAGTCATTCTCACTATTATGTTCACATTAGACTTCAGCTGCCTGTCACTGCATACCCACAAAGAATTGGAGAAGGCTTAACTGGTTTATTTCTGTCAGCCTGAGTGCTGGGAGCATCCCAGGGCTGTAGCACAGGATGTTGCTTACTTCTATGGCTGCTCTCCATTGTGTTGCTCTGCTGCTTCCTTTGCTGCTGGGACACCTTCCAGGGCATCTCAGGAACTGGTATTTCCTGCCATGCTAGAGAAGGGTCCCATATTGAGTGCTCCAAAAATAGAGGCATAGCTTTGAGCAGTGTGTCACTTGTGGCTTTACTCTTGGGGTGATCATTCACTCATGTTGTAAGGCTTTCTGGAACTGCTCTTGCAATCAAGTGCTGCCTGCCCTGTGCATGCTGTGGGACACTGCAGTGGGATTGTGACTTGCTGTCCCGTCACCTCACAACTTGGCTTCTATACTGTCCCAGTAAATGGAGGAGCACCATTTTATTTTCTTTCTTTGCCCCTTGCTGAGGACCAGAGGGTAACGCAATTAACCCATTAACAAAGAAAATTGACTCAACGTGATGCTCAAATGCTTCCCAGGAAAGCATGAATCACCTTCCAGGTAATCAGTGAGTGGAAAGGTGGAATGTAAGTCGGAGAGATGGCTTCCATTTCCCTCACAGCAGAAGGTTTCTGCTTTCTGCACTGCAAGTGTGCACACGGCAAGTCCTCAGTGCTGCTGGTGTGGTGCAGAGGTAATTAAGCACCTGATTTACGTGTTCTGTCTTGAAGGAAATCTGTCTTATGAGCTGTAACTTGAACAATGAGTGAAGTGAGAAAAGATGCCTATTAGCAGAACCTCGGGGCTCCTGTGTGGGGATATTTGTTGGCTTGTAGTAGATGGCTCATGATGAGACTGGGGCTGCTGTGGGGAGTAAGGGGAGAAGGATGATGGAGTAACACAGGATAACTGGCTGCTATTTTTTCACCCAGAGGGTGGTGATGCACTGGAACAGGTTGCCCATGGAGGCTGTGGATACCCCATCCCTGCAGGCATTCAAGACCAGGCTGGATGAGGCTCTGGGCAGCCTGGTCTGCTGGTTGGTGACCCTGCATATAGCAGGGGGTTGAAACTGGATGAGCACTGTGGTCATTTTCAACCCAGGTCGTTCTATGAGTGAAGCACTGCCAAACAGTAACAGTTGGCAGGAATTTCAGTGGTGGTCCCTGTGCTTTCAGCTCAACCCACACCCTGACCACAGAGGTGACACAGTGCTGGACACAAGCACATCTGGACAGAAGCATTTAGTTCTTCTTTCATCCAAAGTGGAGGTCAGAAAACAAAGAAATCAGCTTTGTTTTGTGTATTACAACCTCTTCTAAAGGGTTTGTTGTTGCAGGTCAGGAAAATACCCATTCTTATTTCTAACCCCCCCCCTTCTTCCTGCTGCTCCGAATCCCTGACTCTGTCTTTGGTTTGGGGGAAGCTGGGCATGGTTTTGATGTTGTTGCCATTTTTAGTGTATGATTGTGTGCTGTTTGACTTCTTCATCCTGACCGGTGCTCCCCAGGAGGAGGCTGTATGTCAAACATGTCTCCCAAACGCTACTGACTGTAGGCCAGGATTCAAATTATCTTATTGAATCCCTATCGAAGTTGATGGGAATTGTGCTTGGGATGTGGTGATTGGTGTGTGAATGGGAGCTGAGAACAGAGCAGAAGCACCGAAGATGCGGAGATGTGATCTGGGTGCTCTGGTTAAGCATTGGTACTTTGGAAACCACTGCCTTCCCCAGCAGAAGTGAAGGGCACCTCTGGCTGTTTCTAATCCACTGCTGTGAGGTGTGCAGGAATCAATATTGTTGTGGTGCTTGCAGGATTTTGTGATCATTAACACTGGCCAAATAGGTGCCCACTTTTAGAAACCCTTCTGCTTTCAACCACTGTGCTCGTTCTTCTGAAACATCACAACAAACAGAAGTGAAAACTCCTATTTACACTACGTTCTTATTTTCAGTTACCATTTTTTGCCATTCATGTGGAAAGAGAAAAGTTTTTGCCCCAAGGAAGGATAGTTTGGGAAGGCTCTTTTACACACAGGGTGTGATCATCAAAGATGATCTGTGTTCACATTAACACAACGCACAGCCTGCCTTTGGAGCTTGTATATCACAACATGATGATCATCTCCTTGCAATGCAGTCTCAGATCAGCACAGCTTGCCCTGTTTCCAAGCAGAGCTTTATGGCAGAGCCAGAACTGCTTTTGATCCCTTAAGGCCCCGGTTCTCTTTTCTGCCTTCCCATTCTGCTCTGTGGGATGGATGCTCAGGATGGAGTAGGTAGATAATTCATCCGGAATTCAGCTTGCGTGTGACTTGTAAGTATTCTTAGCACTGTGGAGGTGGGCAGGGTGGCTGCACGTAGCCTACCTCTCTCGATATGTACACGTGCTCTTTTGTTACCCTGTTTAAATCTTAATATTACTTGTTCCTCTTGAGTAATGCATGCAGATGAAGGAGGAGGAGGGAAAGGGTTTACCCATGCAGTGCAAACTGCCGCAGAGGGAGCAGCTCAAGGAAGGCAGAACTGAGACTGTCCCCAGCAGTGACATAGGGTGACCTGCGTGGGGTTTGCTTTGAATGGTGACCTGTGGTTCTCTCTCAGGCTGCTGCTGTGAGCATTGCAGAGAGCAGATTCCAGCCGAGCTGTGATGGAGTTGGCAGCGCCTGCCAGTCTGATGCTCATGCAGATACTTCCCACTTCTAAGTGATCTATTTCCTTTGATAATTTCCTAACCTTCACGTTACTCTTCTATATATATATATATATATATATATATATATATATATTTTTTTTTTTTTTTTAAAGTACATGATTGCTTATCTCTTAATACCTTTCTTGCCTGAGCTTTGATTTCTAAACATGTGACTGCAGCATTAGTCTGTCCCAGATTTGCCAAGCTTGCAGGTCTCCTGACCCATTTTGCAGCATTGTGATTTGCTTCCCTCCTTGCAACCTGCGGGCCACAGATGTGCAGCATTTCATGGTGTGAAGTGGCTCTGGAGCTGAGCTGAGGCCAGGTCAGGCAGCTCATACGGGATGGACCTAATGAGGGCTGAGATTTGAGTGTTTCTCCCATGTTGTTTGGAAATGCGTGTGCAAGCTGTCAGTGGGTTTTGCGTGGAAATAAAAAAAAAGCATGCTGCAAAGCTCACGTTCCAAACAAACTCTTAAGGGCTTGAAAATGAAGGTTTATCTCAAACTTCTCTGCCTGGAGTGGCTCTCCTGGGGCACTCGCTGTCCCACAGATGGGACCGGAGGGCAGCTGTGTGCAGGATGCAGTTCCCTGTTCATTGCTTCCTTTCTGCAGGCAGCTCAGTATTAAATGCTGAAACAGAAAGTGCGACCTGTCACAAGCGTGGGGGAAGCCAGGTGGGTGATGGGGTTAGCACCAAATTGCTTTTTCCCTTTTGCAATGTGACTTCTGAGAAAGGCATCTCAGCATTGCATGTGTGCTTTCTGAAACTTCTGCCCCCTGCTGAGAATCCAGTTTCCTTTCAGCTGTGGGTGATATGGAGGGGTGAGGAGGAATGTTTGGTGCTTTGTGAAGGTGATGTGCATTCATTCAGTGGTTCCTGGCTACTCAGGACCGATTTCACAGAAAGCTTTTTAAACCAGAAGTGATGAACTCGTCTCCCCTCCTGCTGCTGCTCAGGGAGCTGGATGGAGTTCAGGCTGTTGCAGGTGGGGTTTTTGTGTTGTCCTACACCCCCCTGCAAGCTGCAGCCTTTAACAGTGGTCTCACTGCTGGTCTGTGGGTTAGTCATTTTAAAAAGTCATAATAAAAACTCATTTCCCAAATACATCCTGCAGGATACAAGGAAAAGAAGGAGCTGGTTTCGTAAAGGGCACTTCTCCCCCTTCTGCATCACCCGCTGCCCTGCAGAGCCTGCCTGCCCAGCCACGGCCAGCACGGCCACCCCGCAGCCCGGGAGCGGAGCACAGCAGCGGAGCCCAGGCCGGGGGCGGGCCGTGCGGTGCCGCACATGCTCAGCAGGCGGCGGGGCGGCTCGGGCGCCGGCGGTGCGGCTGCGGGCGGCCCTGCGCCTCTCGGCCGCGCTCGGGGCGGGCGCCGGGGGCGGGAGGCGGCGGGGCCGCGCCGCTGGGGGGTTCGGTGCATGGGGCTCGGCGGCCGGCTCCGCTCCAATATGTCCTGGGAGCTGCGGAGCTGGCGGTGGGCACGCAAGGACGCGGGCAGCGGCTTCTCGTGACTGTACTGATGAAAGGCTTCAAGCTCGCCTGGTAAGCGGAGCGCCGGGGCTGGGGGGAGCGCTCCCGGACGCCGCACCGCCGCAGCAGCCCTGCGGGGATCCCCGAATCCGCGGTGCTGTTCCTGCTCGGGCATCACTGTCTCAGCGCCGCGATGCTCCGCGCCGTCCTCTGCTCCGGGCATCTGCTGCCTCCGCGCCGCCGCTTCTCCTCCTCTGAGCGCTCTCCTCGGGGCTGTGCATGAATTTGCATCCCTGGATGCGCGCACGTCGCGTCCGCGCACCTGAGCGCCTGGAGCGTACATATAGAGATACAGGAAAACAGAGCTTTTCCCCGAAGAAAGGTGGCGAATGTGGCTTGCGTCCTACGTGCATGGAATGGCTTCTGCTAGGCTTGTCCTTTAAATAGCTGCTTTCGGGGATATGCACCTTGTCGACATCTTTCCGTAAGGACGGCTGGGAGTTGGCAGCGCCCTGCAGGTACCGCGGCGCTCCGTAACGCCGTGCTGCTCCGGGGGGGGTTCGGGTGAGCAACCCGGGCTGCACCGGGGAGAGCAGAAGGGATGGGTGTGGGGGTGGAAGCTGCTCAGCGAAGCTGGGTGTGTATCTGAAAGGTTTGCATGTAAATACATTTATCGCTGCCGTTTTTTTGGGGGTCGGTGGTTTACATGGGTAGGCAGTATATACAGTTGCAGTTACGCGTATGGCGTGTTGAATAAAACTCGACTAGCAGAGATCCGTATAATATCTTGAAGCACGTCAGAAGTACCGAGCTGCAGTAAATAGCCTCTGAATTACAAAGATGAAATCAATTTAATTACAACTTTTATCAGATGGGAGCGGTTCCATGGTGGAATGATGGAATGCGACTCTGTAATTTGGATTGAGATCACCGAGGGGATGACAGGAGCAACGAAGGCCTGTTTCTTAATCCTCTTCCTCTCTAATGGGAAAGGCAGTAATCATAGGGATAACGGCCTCTTGCTGAACTCCGCAGTTTCACATCAGTTTGAATTTAGTACTCTGAGATCCTTGCCCGTAAAGTGTGAGAAAGCAGCGAAGTTATCTCTCATTTGTTATTTATTGTGGCTATTTTTATTGTTATTCTTTTTGCTGTGGAAGAAAAGCAGTAGGGCACAGCAGTAGGAAGCATCCTGTACTGGGCCCCAGGGGACGGGCTGGAGCCAGGGATGACTCAATAGGGCACCTCTTCTGATTTCTGTAATTTTGCCTTTTATTTAATTGCAGTTACAGCCTTCAGAGTTTTCCTTCGTGTGTGTGACCCCACGTAAGGCAGAGCATGCAGAAAGCATAGCTGTTAGTGTTTGGAAATCACATATAGCTTCTTTTTATCCCCTTTGCTGCTTTCCGTGGTGTGCAGTCGTGCTGATGAGTTGCATAATAGCCGAGCGTACTACTGGGTGATGCTGAGCATGTGTTTGAAATGCCATGATGGTGTGGATCTGCAATAACATGGCACCCTGCTGCATTCGGCTCTGCCCATCCGTGAGCAGCAGTGGGGCCGTTCCTGTTAGTTGTGTAACTGGAGCACTTTTGCACGCTCTGTTCTATCACAGCGCTTATAATGATTAGCGTGGGAGCTAATCTCTTAATTTTGTCAGGCTTCAGAGGTGAGCAGGCGGTGCTGGGCAGGAGCAGGAGCTGCACCGGGGCATGAAGTCCCTCCTGCACCACTGAAATGGTCGTGGTGTTTCAGCAGGCGATGTTCTTCCCTCTGAGCTTTGTGTGCCCGGTGCTCCTGGCCAGCTGCTGGGTGCACGGCGCTGCCCCTGGGGCTGTGTGGGCAGCAGGGAGCTGTGCAAATAGCCTATGCTGTTCCCTGGGAATGCTTAGAGAGTGATTCCCAAACCCCAGCACCCCCTTCATCTTCCTCAGAATCCCAAGAGAAACAGGTGAGCTGTTCTGATGGCTCACCGTGTTTAATAAAAGCGTGCAACGTTTTGAATCTCTGCAGCAGTTGTTACGTTCCTCCTCAAGGACGTCTGTGTTTGCACACAGTTTTATTTACTTTGTTGTTCAGCAGTATCCAGGTACCAAAAGGGTGCGTTAAGGATGCTGTTTAAGTCCTGGTTCACCTATGTAGGCGTGCGTATCCCTGCTGGGCTGATCAGTGTGGTTCCAGGAACACAGACCTAAACAGAGACTGCAGAGTTCTCTGCTGCTTATCAGACGTGGTTTGAATACCTCCACGTGGGTTGGATGGCCTCAAATATTCATAATGAGTTTGCTTTGCGGGGTTAGCATTTGTCTCAAGTGAAAAAGCGCCTCAAACGTGGTTTGGCCCTTGCTTTAGAAGCAGCGGTTCCAGTTTGAGGCGGCACTGCTGGGGTTAATGCAGATTTCCGCATGGAACAGTTCTGAAAGGACACATGATTTCTTTCTGTACCAGGAAGGGCAGCAGCGCGGGGACGGAGTGCTGTCAGCAGGAGCTGCCCTCTCTGACCATCAGGATGTGCACCCGCCTGCCTTCAGCCCACCCCTTCGTTTGGTGCTCCTGCTCTGCTCGGGATGCTGCAGGGTGTTTTCTCAGGGCGCCTTTGGCCACCTCTGAGTCGCAGGGGGAGCACTGTTTTGGCACAGGACCGCGTGCTGAGCCCTGAGACGAATGTCACGCAGTTTTGCAGCCCGCCGCCTAATTTTGCCCGAAATGATCTCATCACCATCTGGTGTCGTGTCAGTGCTGCGTGCTGTCGAGTCACTGGGCTGTCACAGCACACTGCAGCACAGCACAGTCCTGCTGTGTAACCGCCACGGCTTTGTGACATCGCGATGTGACGGCACGGTGTCACGGTGCAAGGCCATGGGAGTTCCAGCACCGTGTCTTACTGTTGGAGTCCAGCATCCTGCTATCCAAAATGATCCCGCGGTTCCCCGGTGCCTCATTACCACCCCACAACGTGTGTTTGTCTCGTTGAGGCCCGGTGTCCTGGTTTGATAAGTCATCTTCGTGTCACGGTGTGCTGCTCTAATGCTGTGAGAGAACACACTTCTCTCTCCTCCAGTCTCAGGCACTGCTGCTTGCTGCTGCTGTGCTCCCTTCCTCGGGCTTCTGGGCCGAAGCAAATGACTGAAGAAGTCCTGCAGGGACCAAAGCAAGCCGGTAGCTGAGCTCCACGTCCCATAAATAGGATGCTGAGCAAAGCTCTGCCTCCTTTTCTCGTTCCTTTTGCATGGCTTGTTTGTTGACTGGGATATTTCTCAGCCTCAGGACCCGCTGTATGGAACCTACAGAGAAAATAAAGGCCAAAGGCTCTGCTTAAAAATAAGTCTGTAATTCATTTTTCTGTAAGTGCCTGTGGGTGAGAAAAAAACTGTGAATGTTCCAACACCCTACTTATCTGAAGGAAGGATCTATTATATAGTCGTGGGGGTGGGATGGGAACTAGGTAGGGTTACAGAACAGCAGAGCTAAAATTAGCCCTTGTTTGATGTCAGGGAGCAGGGAAGATTAACGTGGGGTGGTTTCAGTTAGGCAGCGATTGCAGGATTCCTTTGCATGCAGAGCTGGCCGGAGGCACCTGCCCTTGGCAGAGGGTCCTAACAGGGTCTTAGGGCCACAGGTATTTAGGACAGGAGTGAGGGGTTCCATCAGCATCACTCTATTCCTGTGTATCTTTGTCCTTACGGTCCAGCCTTGCAACTTCTTCGAAGCTTGAAATAACAGGGAAAGCAGGGGTGTGATACAGAGGATCTGGACTTGCTGCGATGCAGTGAAGTGACACGTGTGGGTGTGGGGTGTCCGGGATTCACGCTTCTTTAATTACGCAGTGAAACAGTGATGCGGCGTAAATAATTTTTAGCTTCACCTCCACGCTGCAGAGAGTTAAAAAGCTGCCCTGGGCGGTGGAAATGAACTTAGTTCTCTGGCATTGCAAATGAAAGATGGAGTTTAAAATTGGTTCTTGCTCAGATATGTTGGAGGAGGGTAGCAAAAGAGTTCAGCTGAATATTACATAATTGCGCTGTTGTGCTTATTGTGTTTGACCTTCCTGTTAGGAATTAAACTGTTAGTTGTGTCAGTGTGCCCTGTGTTAACCGGGTCTTTTTGCCTCTACATCTTTCTCTTTTTTTTTTTTCCCCCTGTGCTTTTTGCTCAGAAGGAATAGATGCTGCCGATCCTCCCCTCGCAACCAGCAAAGGTGACCCACGTACGTGTGAGTTCCGAATGGGGCTCAACCATTTGGAAACGAGATGCTTCCCCTCTTTACGTATTCTGCACGTGGATCTGGGGAGTCCGAATGTTCCCGTTTGCTGTGCTGTGGTGGGAAGGGGGAACCATATTGGTAGGTCAGTCTGCGTGATGTTCTGCATCCAGAATATTCCGGGTATTTGGCTGATCCTCTGACAGGTATGGGCACTCTGCTTTCTCTCTTAGCAGGAATAAACGTTACGGCGTTGTGTCAGATGGCTCAAACAACTTCCAACGGTATCTCTAGATTAATTTTGTAAATGGTTTCGCGGTACGATCAAGTGATTAGCAGCAGGTTTTGTGCTAATTTATCTGGGCTTTTAGGGAGTGGGAAGCGATAGCAAGCAGCTGAGAGCCCAGTGTGCTGGGCAGCCGAGTGTGCTGATGGGAAGGGAAAACCTCGCATGCGATTCGCATGGCCAGGCTGTGCTCAGCTGCAGTAACCCAGCCAGAAATAGAACCGAGATCGGCTCATTTCCAGTTTTTGTCCTGGGTTGCGCGTTGAATTAATACCTTCAGTGCTAATGTGGTATAAAATACAATCAAAGGGACTTCTGTAGTTTAAAACAACAACAAAAAAATTACAGCGGTAGCAGACTGTGCGAAGAAAAACTGAGTCATCGTGAGCCCCTCGGTCTGAGGTTTGGTTTGCTCTGGTTCTGTGTGATGCCGGACTTGCAGAACTCCCCTTTGGTGTTATTTTGTTTGTAACGGGGTTTGCTTTCAGCATCACGTTTTGACTCCAAGTGAGATGAACGGCCGGTGTTTTGTTCTGTAATACACATGTGCTGATGGAGAGCTGTGTAAGGACAGCGTGACATACACTGTGGCAGTGCAGAGCTGTGCTGCCAGCACCCAGCATCCGTCCCCCAGATTTCTCCTTGGGCTGCAGATTATCTTGACTGATTGGATCCCAATCATTTGCGTCCCTCTAAAATTGCCTTCTCTGTTTATCGGATGGTAAAATCACCTTGCTGGCTGTGTAGTCCTTCAGCAGCCACACAAATGTCAAGTGAAGGGCAAACTGCTTGGAGCCGTCCTGCAGCCACTGCTTGCTCAGGGCTGAGAGCAGCGAGGCTGCAACGTGGCTCCTCCTGAGGGTTCCTCTCCTTGGGTATACAGTAGGAAAAAGCATGAAAAGGGGTAAATACAGTAAAGAAGCAGTTGTGGATAAGATTTATCAGGAACTGGTTATCTCTGTAAAGGCATAAACGTGGAGTGGAGGCTCTTGATGTGCTGTTTAACTGCTGGACACCTTCCAATGAGAAGCAAGGCCCAGGCTGGAGGAACTCAGAAGTCGGAAGAGGCCGTTTATGCCACTTCAGTGCCAGGGTCTGTCCACATGGATCACTATCTTGCCTCTGTGCTGCTTTCACTGTCTGCAGAACGGGGCATGCCATTGCTCTCTCTTCCCTCTGGTGCTCCCTTCCTGCTGAAGCCATTTGGTATTTGCATGTGCAGGAAGGGGATGGAGACCACTGTTCAGCAGTCTGCGTGCGATTCACCCCACGGGTCTCAGTGGTTCTATTGAAGTAAACAGAAACACTCACATATTTTACATTTTTGCTCAGTCAGGGCTATTCTGTTCATTAAGTGGGCAAGGTCAGGGCTTGAAAGAGCCAACCACTGCCATCAGAGCTCTTGTGGCACGTTACACCAATGTGTCAGCATCCTGGTCAAGATCTCCTTTGGTTAATCACATTTGCCCACTGAAAGTTCCCTTGGGAGCAGAACTCCTCACAGTCCCAACTCCCAAGCTCACCAGTGGCATTCCTTTGCCCTGTTCAGCAGCTCTGTGCTTGTTCTTGTGTGTTCCTTTGCATGTCTCTCATTTCAGTCCTGGTTGTAAAGTGCAACTCAATATCAGACTGCTGTTATGTTTATAACTGATACTTACTGTGCGCGGTAACCGTTCATTTTCAGTATTTTGAGTCTGGAAAAGTAAATTATATAAATTGAGATATAATAGCAGTAATACTATCCAAGCATAAAATAAGCAAGTTCAGAAGAGGGTACTTCAGACCAAAACAAATGCTACGCATAAGTTCATTGCTTTTCTTTTCCTTCTGCAACTCTTTCAGAGCCACATGCTCAGTGCAGGATGGTGGAATGTTCTCTAAGCTTCTCCTTTACTGGAGTTTTCCATTCGGCCAGCTTTAGGTCTGTGCTGCTGGTTACATTTCACTTTGTGCAGTGGTTTACTCTCCATAACTATTCTTCATGGACGGAGCGCTCTCTGTGGTTAGCCAAGGGGCCTGGCAGTGGATGTCTTGCTTTTTGGATGTCGTGCTTTTTTTGTTTGCTAGCATGGGATGTGAAGTGCTGCCATTCGCATTGGGTGGAGTCACAGCCAGTCTACACGTATGGCAGAGGAGCAGAGATGGAAGGATGTCATTTGACGGCAGGGTTTTGGTATTTTGGGTCATTTTAGACCGCTTGGAATCTCAGGTTTGGATGAATGTGGTTTCACCACACCTAATTTTGAAACTAGAAGGAGAAAGATGGAGGAGAGCACGAGCTGAGTGAAAATGATGTAGGGCAAAAGAAGTAGGTATATAGTCAGGAGTAGCAAATGTGGTAGTGTAAAAAAAAAACAACCCATATATTCACATGAGAAAAGGCACCAAATTAGCTGCCGGGGGGGGGGGGGGGAGGAGGGAAAACAACTTGTTTGTCTTTGGTTTAGAGAACAGCTCTCTCTTTAACTAGATGTGTTCTTTAAATGAAATACTAAACAAACAATCCTGGGTTTAAATGACAGCAAGAAGAGAATCCAAGGATTCCAGGGGAGTCATTTGGAAGCTCTACACAAGTGAGGGATGGTGCGTGAAGTGCTGTGAATTAAAAGGTTTGCTCTGGGGACAGGCATTTTAGAAAGCTGGTGGAAAGATAGAGCTGTAATTTTGGTGTCTTTCTGATCTGTTAGGAATGGAAATAAAGCAGCTACTCAGTTCTGAAAGAAGCATCCTTTGTTTGCGAGGAAATTGGGTTGTGGGTTTGCAGCCCTCCGTACTGCAGTAATTAAGGAGGGGTGGTGTGGTGGCCTTCAATCTGACGTACGTTTTAGGAACAGGGTTTGGGAGGGGAACTGCTGCTTAGCTGTAGGCCTTGGAAGATGCTCTGTGCGTGTGTGAGCTGCAGCTCAGGGACTCTGGCCAGCATTCAGCGGCTGGTTCAAGGCAATGAAACTGCATCATCGGTTCAGATACGCGCAGTGTTGTTTTTCCAAGCTTTGTTTCCCTTTGACTCTCGTGAGATTCTGTTTGACGACAGGTCATAGCAGAAGCGATTTTGGAAATGGATCTGAAATTGCGTTGTGTTTTTTCTCTTAGTGAGAAGGTTTTGCAAACGGCTCTTCGCCGTGCAAGGAGAGTTCCATGCACAAGAGCCAGCGTGAGTCCTGAGGTGCTACAGCCGCTACAGGCCATGCAGGCAAAGGGTAGAGAAAGTGAAATGATCATAACCTTGGTTTGCAGATGAGGCGAACCAGCCTACCACAGCACTGCCATTTCTCCTAGCTGACACGGCCAAAGTCGCAAGCTGAACCCACACTGCCCAACAGCAACCTTCCTCACAGTTAAAAATACGGCAGTGACTGTAAGGATATTTGTTCTTTCAAGGTTCACAATCTTCAGTACGTCAGATGAAAGCTTTGGGGGTGACTCACTAACACAGAGTAACTCTAAATCTTGATGCTCAAAGATCTGTAGCACCGATCCAGCTGAGTGTAAACGTTTAAGGAGACTCACATTGCTCGTCAACAGCAGTAAGCAGAAAGTTACTGGGTTGGGTTGCTGCCTCTTAGGGAAGTTATGAGAAACAGAATTGAGAGAGAGAAAAGGACTGGATAGAATTGAATTGTTGATCTGTGCCCCTGTCAGTGCTGCACAGTTCCCTGCTCTGCCTTTATTAATGGTTACCTAATGCTGTTTATGAACATGGCAAATGGAAATGGCTGTACCACTTCCCTCATTCTCCTGACTGCAGTGATTTGCCTTCAGCCTCATTTTTTCCCCTCAATTTAGTTTCATCTCACTGCTCATTGTTATAAAATCTTTTAATACGGTTTCTCTTTCTCTATGGCATTTACATTCTTCAAATATTTGTTGACTGCTTTGCTTTGTTTAACCTTCAAGTGTCTTTTTGTAAATGAGCCTTATGAATAATGTGATGTTTTTGTTGCTTTCCTTTGAGCTTATTCCTCTACAGGAATGTGGAGCTGTGCTGCTCCTTTGCTTTCTCGGTTCCTTGGCTTGATGTACGTGCTTTGCTGTTGCCTCTGCAATGCCTGTGTGGAGTAGGAACAAAATAAAGGGCTGGGGGAGGATAGCTATCTTCATGCTTTGCCCAGAAGAGAAGCAATCACAGCCTGTTTATTTTTCTTACGAGGCAGGCTTTCATATGTGTTTATACGTAGATTTTTATGTGTGTGTTTATATATGCTTTCGATGAGTCACGTTGTTACCTTCTGCATTTTATAACCTTTCTGGCCTTTCTTAGAGTTTATATTTGGAAACACCCCTGTGTTGAAGGCAAGTGTTTCTCCTGCAGCTGGCTGCACTGCCTGCTGATGTCTCAGGGAAGCAGAAAGCTTGGGCTGTGCTTGGTGGGGTGAGGGGCTGCCCAGCATCCAGAGTCTGCGAGGTGATCTCAGGCTGTCTGTGGGGTGATGGTGTGTTCAGATAAGAGTGGCTTGTGGGAGCGAGTTGGGGGTGAATCTAGAGGTATTTAGGATGCTTAGGTCAGTGCTGACTGCTCCTTTGTCGTCACAGGAGTCCTCCCTGCATTTCAGAGCACTGGGATATTTTGCTAAAGCACAGCTCACGCGAGGTGTGGGATGCCAGGGATGTGCAGGACAGGTGGGTCGGAGCAGGAGGTGACAACAGTGAGGAAGCTGTGACATCTGCAGCTGCAGCGAGGAGCAGGCAGGGTTAAGGAAGCCCTGCTGATGTGGGATACGAGCATTCTTAAAGAGACAGTGGGTGCGTTTTTTTCCAGTGGGCAGCAGCCAGTTCAGATGCCAGAGCTGGTGGCACGTTGCAAAGAAGGCTTTGTTTCAGCTATGCCAGGCTGCTATCAGAGCAGGGAATCTGTATGTCAACTACTTTTGAGAACACAGAATGCATCGGAGCAGGGAGAAGCTCGCGTGCTTTAATGATTCCTCCCTCAGCAGAACTGCTGCTGTCTGCAGTTTAAATGCTTTCAGAGTCGGAGAGCAGAGGAGCAGGGAAGACACAGAGCTGTGCCTCGGGAAAAGCGATGTGCTAACAGGCGATGCAAGCAGTTAGCTCTTCATTGCTCACCTCCCCAGCAGGCAGCAGGACTCTCCCTTGTGGATGCAGGTTTCCGTGTGTTTGAGTGCGTGCAGAGGTCCGTCAGTTCCATGGGAAGGTGTCCTGACGCCGTGCAGGGCTGGGATGGGGTACAGGGGGTTGCCAGGAAAGTGGAAACTGGGATGGAAGGGAGTGGGGTGAAGGGGAGAAGCTGGGCAAGGCTCGTAGAGAGCAGCGCGTCCGTGCTGCGCAGGAGTAAGGGCTGCACTGAGTAGCTGCTCAGTGGGTTTCTGGGTGAGGCCAGCAGGATTACAGGAATCCGAGCCCATCCTGGAAGGAAAGGGTCATGCAAGGTTAAGAAAGTCAATTAGTGAGAGTGGGGATGGATCCATTGTGTCTGAATGGGCGGCCGGAGAGAAGATCGCTGGTGGTTCGGGGGGGAGTGGGAAGGGGGGGGTGGTGGTGTCTGAAAGCTGTGATTGGTGAAGGCTTTAAAAGGCTGAATTTGGTTGGAATAAAGAGATTTGAGCAGCCCCAAAAATGGGAGCAGCTGCTGTAACTGCAGCTGTATGACACGATGTAGAAGCAAACGTTGCACCAGGCAGTGCTAAGAAAGAGATGGCACCCTTGTAGTGCCCTTTTCCTTTTAAATAAATGTACTCGTGGGTCTGGGCTGTTCCCGTGCAGCGTGGTGTGGGGCAGGGAGTGCAGGGGACTGCAGCAGTGGGGCATGGCTGTACCAGGAGGCTGGCTGTAGCCTGGCTGCTGGCACCGAGCAGCTGATGCGCATTCTGCTCTCTCCAATGGCAGCTATTGAAGCTTTACCCAGATGGCAGGGAGTTCTCCCTTTGTGCTCGGCTTGCCTAAGGGCAGTGTACATAAGGGTTGCTTCCTTGCTATTTGGAGCAAGAGTGGATGTGGCTTCCTCACACTGAACGCTGTCCAAAGGATGGGATTGGTGTGCTTTGGGTTTGGGGTGTGCTTTGGGTTTGAGGTGATGTTTTGCTGCTGCTTGTCTGATGTTGGTCTAAATATAACTGAAAATACAGTGATGTGTGATATTTACCTCCATCCTGAAGGGGTAAGAAAAGAAATACACAGATAACAGAGGCAGTTTTGTAATGATCCTGCAGGAGCCTGTCATTAATGGTTGATCTTCTGTTTCTCCTGCTGTTTATCCGTGTGTATGACGTTATTACTGTGGTTAACCTGTTGTTTTGCTTTTCCCTTCATCCTCTCTTAAACTGGGCATGCTTCTTGCACCTGGGATGCCCTCAGACCTTGCAGTTGAAGGTATCTCCTTGAGCACAGCCTGTTGTCCCCATGCCCTTCACTGCAGGGTTGGAGGCTGGCAGTCAGCTCTCGAGGTGAAGGCTCTGTCCGTCTGCAAGCTGCCCAGCCCTCATCACAGTGCTAGGAAACACAGAAATGCCAGTGTTACGTTCAGTGCTCGAGCTCTGAGACTTCTGCTGGTGTTATTGATGTGCTGGTTAATCTTCATTTCCAAGTACACCAACTGCTGTACACATTATCTGTCAGTGCGGCACGAGTGCTTCTGAAGGAAAACATGCAACAGCTTATTATCAGTGCACTGGGGCAGAGCATGTGATGGCTTCAGAGGCAAAAAGGAGATGGACTTAATATCAAATGAAAATTGGCAAGGAACATAAGTGCAGAGGAAGGGAGGCGAGGCTTACGGGAATGAACTTTTTAAGAGATGCGTTGCTTTTATACTTGCCTTCAGTTTGAAAAAGTTCAGCATTTCAAGTGTTTGGAATGGTTATCCCTTCACTGAAATGCTTCAGTCCATTCTGCAGGTGATGTACACAGATGCATCAGAGTGTTGGTGAAGTTACAGTTCTGCCTTGCAAACCATCAGAAGTTCAGAATTTGGCATAAGAGGAGATGGCGCAGTGTAATAGCTGCATCACTTAGGATATAAATACCTATCTGTGTCACATCAGGAACTGGTGAGCTCTTGCAAATACACAGTTTGCAAATAATAATTTTTGGGAGGTATCATTAGAAATTCAGGGCAGGTTGTGGGAGGTCAGCCTTTTCCACTGCATCATCCCAAACCAGTGGGTTCCAGGCTGGAGCTGTTGCCTCTGTGTGGGCAGTTGGGTACTTGATTTCTTTTGGCTATTTGTCCTTACCAGGATGTCACGCCACGGAGGGATGTAATTCTTTTGTTTCCAATGCACAGAGCAGTGTTGGGCCTACAGAGAGTCATGGGCTGGTTTCCCTTTTGCTGTCCTTCCTCCTCAGCTTCAGATCCCCCCCTGATTTAAAGAGGGTTACAAGTGCATTACACATCCTCACGGATAACGTTGTTTATGAAAACATTTCTGCAGAGATCTTGGGCAATTCCACATGTGATAGCAGTGGCTGATGATAAAACTGCCTACAGAGATCCTGGGCACAGTAAAGTCACTTGTCCTGTTTGAAGGAGGCTCCAGCCCTCCCTCAGATGCCTTACCCTTTGGTGCTGCCCCTCAGTCCCCACACAATGTCATGACATCTGTCGTGATATTGTGTCACCTTTTCCTGCTCTGAGCTTTCCGTGTGCAGTTTGGAGCATGGTGCAATCCCAACAGGTAGGACTCTTGTTTCCTGGGTGAGATAGGCTCTGCTGCTGTGAATGCCTTGAATTCTGTGTGGTTCCTTTTGTGCAATTAAGGAGAGCTAATTAGCTCCTTTTAGTGCAGTCTCCTTGCAGAGGTAGCTGACCTCTTGTTAATCTTGGATTAAGTTCTTAGTAAGAACTGGCTCTTTGTGTGTCCCAGTTAAGATGTTGACACTTTGTTCTCCTTGTTCTCCTCCTCCCCCCTCGGCCTTCCCATGCCTTTGAGCACATGAATACCTCCTTCCTCCCCCATGCTGGAGGAGCCCATGTGCTCATAGCAGCCATCGCATCCATGAAAATGCTGTTGTCAGTTCTGAGTGCTCCAACAAGGTTTTGGCTTGTTCTGGTACCCATATGGGAACCCTTTTTTTTTTTTTGCAAAGGGAGAAGGAAGAGGTCTGGAAATTCTCTTTATTGCTTAACAGGGTGAGAATGCTGGGGTTTGAAGTGCAGCACCCACTTAGTGTGCTGGAGGCTGCCCCGATGTTCTGTGGGCAGGAGGCAGCCAACAGGACTACACGTCCCTGTCACAGAGTAGAGGGCGCGATGGAGAAACACGGCTTCTGTGCTGCACCAAGGATGTGAGCAAAACATTAATTACCATCCAAATAAGCCAGCTACCCATTAACACTAATCTTACTTGCAGATCCTGAGGTTGTAGTGCTCCACTGGGGATCCCCTGAGGACAGGGATACTGAGATTTCTGGTATGCCTTGCTGGAGCTGACATCAGAAGTACTGTGGGAGTGTAACTGTCCTTGGTTCTGTTCTGAACTCGGCTGAAGATTTGACCTGTTGGGTGAAACTCACTCGGTGGCTTTCAGTTGACAAAGTAGGTTGTTAAAAATGAGCAAGGAATTGCTGGGGAAGGAGCAGTGAGAGATCTCACCTGTTTTCAAATCCAGGTGCTCGCTGCTCGTGCGTTGCAGACAGACTTGAAAGGGTTGCTGTTTCATTCCTCTGTCACTGGTGTGGATTGCATGGAGAGCATGATTGCTCCCGTTGGATGCAGAGTGCACCTCAAATCCACTCCTTCCTCTGCAGGCCTTGTGCATTCAGACTGTCTCCCATGTATCCATTGTCAGCCTTGGGCTTTAATTACATGGCCAGCGCATCATTTCCCCTCACCCGAGATTCAATATGCATTAACATGCTTGAGTTTCGTCTGGGCAGTGCTGTCTGCTGGAGGTGCGTGTGCTTGGAACCGGAGCTCCTTGCAGGAGTGCTGCTGTTGTGGGAGCTTCCACCCCACTGTGGGGCTCGTTAGTGCAGTGTTGGGGCAGTGGTGTGAGGCTGTGCTGTGAGAAGCTCAACAGTCAAGGCCTCCCCAAGCTGACCTCACAGGAAATAATGTGCTGGTGCTTGTCTTGCCTTTCTAGCACTGTGACAAGAGGTGAGAGTGTTATGTGCAGGCAGAACTGGTCAGTGTAAAATGAGTCCTGCAACTCTTGAACTGCATGGGAACTGGTAGCTTAAGAAAACCTTAAGAGCTTCTGTAAAGGCCATGAAGATCCTCTTCCCAGTGCACTGTCACCAGAGCACCTCAGCAAACTGTTTTCATAGTAACATGAACGGTGCTCCAGAGAACCAGAAACATACCCAGAATGTTTCTCCCTCTGTTGAGTTCTTGGTTGAATTTTGAAGATCTAATTAAGTTCTTAAAGCACTTGAGGCTTCAAATTACCCATGATTTTGCCTTTTGCACACCACCCAAGCAAAGCCTAAGGAGCTTTTCATCAGGTAAGGCTTGCATTTTTACAGCTGCTCTCACAGTGCTTTTAGAAGCCAAACTTCCTTTGGATTCATCTTACCTCGTGTCTCTCTGAAGAGAAGGATGGTCTTAACCTCAGGTGCTGGACTTATCTTGCCAATGTATGACCTGCTTTGAGCCTTGACGTGCTCTCCATGCGTGACTGTGTGTGTCATACAGAAACAAACAGAATAGGTTCACAGACTGTGAAACAAAATGGGGTCATTCAGCTGCCTCCTTTGAAGCGTAAGACTTGCCCAAGCTGATTTTTGTTTGAGGTACAGAACGGAATTTAGAAAAGCATGGAACCTTCCTTGGTATTGTTTTCCAAAGGTGCATAATCTAGCCTTGAATTAAGTAGTTTTTAGTGCTGTTACTTCTAAAAACGCATCTCTTGCATCTTGGCTGAGTTTGCCCTGCTGCAGCTAGGGTGGACTTGCAGAGTTAGAGCCTGAATTCAGACGTTATTGGGTGAAGTGGCAGTTGTCTCTTGTGGTGGTGGATTATTTTTGGTGCTCTTTGTAAATCTCAGATACTCGTAAACATGTAATTATTTGAGAAGCGTCACCGTCTCATTTTAACAGAAGTTTTTCTTGTAAGTAGGGATCAACCCTTGAGAACACAACCTGAGTGAATGTGTACTGATGGAATTAGGGGAATAAAACCAGGTTTGCTTTCGTGAAATTAGGTTTGGTGAGCCAGTGGTACATTTGGGAGGTTGCTGTGTTTTGATGCTGGTGATGGGCAGCATTGTAATGGGAAGAGGTGGAGAAGGAAGCATGTCCACAAGAAGGATGTCACAAAATTAGCATTGAGCTGGTGGTTCTCTTCATGATCCACAATGCATTTGTTAGAACAATGGCTTATGCACAGGGAAGGGATGTGCACGTATGCGCATTCTTTCAGTAGCGTTAAAAAATGCTGTTACTGTTCTGTTATCCTGACCCGAGTAGGTGTGTGATGAGAGTGTTTTTTCAATTTAAAATCATGCGCAGCATTTGAATTGCACGGGGGCACGTGTGCTGGTGCAGATCATTGATTCATAGGAGCAGAGCACCTCCTGCTCCCATTGCTTTTGATTATTTGAGGTGCTGGATGATCAGCCTTTTGGAGAGGCGGTCTTTTGGGACGATAGTGCTGAAAGTGGTGGCTGATTCTGAAAATTGTCAGCCCTGTTTCAGTGTCTGGAGTGGGTAAAATACAACACAAGGAAGTGGAGGGCAGAGCACTGCATATTGACACCACTTAAGGTGCAGCGGGAGCAGTAAGTCTCCAAGGGGTCGTTTGCAGCATCTAAATTTGGCTGCAGATGCCTGGCTTAGGTACCCTGAATCATGCTCTGGAGTTGCCTTCCTGGCTCAGTTGTCGCCACAGAGAGATCTTACAGCAAACATCCCTGATAGGTGATGGGACGGTATGCATTTTTAAACCACCGTGGCCAAACTGGTGCAGCATCTTTGGCCTAAAGGTGCCCCAGGAGCAGGTGTGTGTGTCCTTCAGAAGCCTCATGGATGCTACAGCAGAGTCACCAACTTCCCATGATACAACCCTTAAAAATCCCCAGGCCTGTTTATACATGGCTAGGCATGAAAAATTAAACCTCATTAAGCTTTGTGGATGGAGTGAGCTCAATTGAGTTGAGGTCACCTTAATTCGGAATGTGTCCTCACGGTGTTTCATTCAGTTTAGATAATCCACTTTGCCTGTTAATTAGGGTTTAATTTTCCTGACTGTTCTTGTATTGACATGCTTGCAGGTTTTGAAACTTTCTCCCGCACGCAGGAATGGATGGGTGTGTGTGCAGGGAGAACGAAGGGATATATGTATATATATATATATATACTTTTAACCTGGAGGATCTTCACTCATAGGCTTAGCCAGACTTGACGAACAGCACTCAGAAATGCCAAGGTTATAATCAGGGGCCATTGGGAAAAAATCCCAGGAGCTCCCCCTCCCCCTTCTGGTGGGCAGGGATGGATCCCCAGGCATTAAGGGGCTCGCGTTATGTAAAGCGGCAGCCCACAGGCTGCGTGCATGCGCACGCGTGTGCGCGTGTGTGCGCGTGCAGCGGCGGGTGTGAAAGAGCCGGCGGTGCGGGGAGCGGCACCCGGCATCACCAGCAGCACAAAGAGCAGGGCGGGGGGAGCGGGAGGCTGAACCATGGCAGGCACCCGGGCAGCGCGAGGGGTGGCTGGGAGAGAGGGTTGGGGGTGTCCGTGAGGGACCCCCGCCCCAATCCCGCATCCCCTCAGCACGGGCTCGGCGATGGTGCTGGAGGTGAACCGCCTCCCCCCCCAGCGCTCCGCTCCCACCACACACGAGTGCATGAATGAATGAATTCCTAGCTGCTCCGCGCCGCGCTCCGGTCCCTAATGGCTACCAGGTTAGTGTTCCTCTCCTGTTCCTTTGCCGATGTCTCTCTTCCTCTCTCTCCGCCTGCGTGTGCCGTCTGCCGGCTCCAAACGTGTGCCTGCGTGTGTACGTGTGCATGTGTGTGTGTGAAAGACGGAGCCCGGGGGCTGAGTGTGCCACGCTGGGCACAGGTTTGCTGAGCAAATCTACCGTCCGAGACGTACGCTTTCCAGGCAGATTAAATCTGGAGTCCATGTTGGTTGCCATTGCTGCTCCTTTCTATTCGGGGGACATGAAAGCAGACAGCGTGACATCATGTTGCAGAGATGCTTCGTTTCTTTCCCCTTCCCCAACCCGATTCCTTTCTCTTTTATTCTCCCCCATGCGTGCGCCCTAACCTCTCCTGCAGCGGAACTGCCAGAGCAGCCTTTTCGATTGTTTGAAACAACGAGGATCAAATCTGATTGTTGTTTGCAGCTTTCTCTCCCCGCACCCCTCCTGCTTTTCCCGTCACGCTGGCTGCCCACCCCCACCGCCCACCCCCACCACCAAGGGACAGCTCTGCTCACTGGGCAGTGGGAGGCCGGAGGGGCTGAGCCCGCTGTCTGGCCCCGCAGCACCTCACCGGAGGCAGCAGCTGCAGGAAGATGGTGTTTTTGTTTGCCCATGTGCTCCCTTGCTCTTAAAGCTCTCGGAGCATGCATGCTGCTGTCTGGGTTCTGCTTTGCGTTCCTCTCAGCCTTGATGTATTTGCAGAGAAAGGGATAGATTTTGTGCTGCTCCATCCTCCCAACACTATACGGGTGGCTATATTTATTTATTTTCTCTATTCCCTAAAAATACTGCTTTCCTAAGATTACTGATGACTAGCATCATCCTGTCCATCATGGAAATTACTGATTCAGTACAGAGTATATATACCTGTGTCTTTGCTCTGTAAGTCACGTGCATCTTCAGGACAACCCCTTTTGAAGCTGGTAGATTTACCTTGGAGCTCCTGACTTTGGCTCAGTAGAATAGAAGGAAATTTTAAGCTAAAGTGAATTCTTGATGCCCAGCTGCTCATGCCACTGAAAACCAGAAAGCTGGATGGAGCAAGAGAATATGCCATGTGGGGACAAGCCTGAATCAGGTCCTGGGGACAAAGGACTGCAAGTGAATGATGGTTTTCTGCCCTTGGTCCTCTTTATTTTTAACTTTCAGCTGGACAGTGCTGCTGCACAGTGAGAGCAAAGGAGAGAGGTGGCATGGAGGATATTAGGGTGAGGGGGTGGGAGGATGTTGCACTGTTGTTTTTAGAACAGTAAAACGATGGGATGCTGAGGGATGAGGGAAATAAACCAATTTGGTCAGGGTTGAAGATCACAGCATCTTCCATTAATCCCTGAAAGCTGATGGCGGTGACTGGCAGGAGTGAGTGGGAGGATGTAAAACTCCAGCTTTGTCTTCCAGTCCTGAGATGCACGGTGTCCCTGTACGCCTGCACCTTGTTGCTGGCAAGGCGTGATGCAAGGCTTTGTTAGATGAGTAATTTGTGATTTGTAAAACCCTTGCTGCAAGACTGGATTGCATTCAGGAGGATGCTACCTGTGCTGGGGATAAAGGCCCCTGTCAGCTTTGCTGAGGTTATGGCATGAGGCAGGCTGGAAGGAAGAAGGTTTGTGCTGTCCATGAGGTAATGCAGGAATCATCCAAAAACCAGTCTGGGTATTGATCATTATCAAGTGCCTTATTGCATTCTTTTAAACTCTATGTTGAAAAGATGTGCAAGGCATTGAGGGTAGTATCAGATATTGCAGTTCCTGCTGTTAATTACAGGAGCCATTGTGATGGGAAGGAGAGGAAACAAAGCCCTTATCATTATCCCTTCTGGAGGTACACCTGCAGCTGAGTGACCTGGGGCTGTGGCAGGGCTGGGTGTGGAGCAGGCACTCAGCTTCACAGGGATATGGAAGTCTTACTTTGCATTATTTTGTGTTGTTTTCCCTTTACTTCTTCCCCAAATTCATCTTATTATTCATCCTGCTTTGTTCCAGGTGGTTTGCCTCCCTTCGGAGCAGATGTAACTATTAATTTGTGGGTGATTAAGCGGTTTAAAATATAATTTATAACACATTTTTGCTTCTCTGCAGATGAATGGTCCTCTCTAGCATATGCCTGATGTAATATCAGACATTACTGTTAAGATCTCTCTTGTTCTATTTAGAAAACACGTTCTGACTTTTTCTAGGGAAGCTGAGGATCGTTTCAAGCGCAGTACAGTGGGAGTTTCCATATGATATGAGACCGTATGTCCGTTGGAATTGCTTGTCTGTCTCCAGTGGTAACCAGTATCGGATTCAGAGAAAGACAATGACAATGTTAATAATACATTTGACCAACCTCACGGTGCTGTTATGTGTGCCGATGGCAGATTCCTCCCTAACGCTTGCAGTGATTTGTTTCTCCCCTGAAGCACAGTAATTGCATTAATTTTATCTCATAAATACGTAAACACGCTATTGAATTTCACGGGAGGAGGAAACTATTCTGTGAACCTTCAAAATAATCAGGGAAGTGCTTTGACATGGATGGACCTCTCTGTTTAAAACCAACTGCTCAAAAAGCACACAGAAAGTATACTCTAAGTATTGTTTTTAAAGCAATTGTCATGCAACACTACTCAGTGTCTGCACAGCTCTATAGTTGGCCCTCCTAATGCTTTAATGCTTTCTTTGTGTCTTTTTTTTTTGCTGGGAGATGCAATGTAAGCATAGCATTCTGTTATAGCCTTTAGAACAAGGGCAAAGCAGGGGATGCATGGAGGGTTTCGTTCTCAGATGATCAATCCATGTAGGTTGGGGATGACCAAAAGTTGCTGCCATCTGCTTGCTGCTTGGTGGGCTGCATAATGAGTTTCTGAACCTCATCTTTTTCCAGTGATGTCAGACTGTATCAGAGAAAAGCATTTTTGTGGGCGTCTAATTAACCCCCTTGCTAGCTGCTGCTGAGGAGAATTAACTCTTTTTGTCAGACAGCCAGGCTTGAGGTGCCTTCTTGACCCTGTGTTATTTCCTGCTCTTTTCGAGGCTTTACCAGCACACTTCTGTTTTGTGTGAGGATATCCTTCGTCCTTGAAAGCATGTAAGCACAGGCCTGACTTTGTTTGCAGCCTAGATTTCAGTGGGCCTCTACACAGAGCTAAATGCGTGCTTGAGTTCTTTGCTTCTTCACAGATGTAGCACTCAGCACCGTGCAGAATGAAGCCTGACGGTTGCAGTGCTGCCTGTTGCCCCATTTGGGGCCCCTGTTGCATGCTGACAGGTGGGGACACACGTAGCCTCTGCACCTCTGTTCTGGCAAAAGCAAGTTCCTCTGGGAACCATGGCGGTGGTGGAGGCTGAGATTAGCTTTCCGGATCAGGACTTTCTTCAGGAAGTCTGAGAGGGTTAGAAATATGCTGCAGGAAATGGTGTCACCGATCTGCGTCTGCCTTCTGGGAAGCCGGTGGTGGCAGCGAGGCGGGGAGCTCTGCGTGAGTGAAGCTGCCCCTTGTTCCCACGAGCTGCCCTCCTTCCAAATCCTTCAGTACCCTCCTAACACAGTGATTACGACCGGCTGAGTTCTGGTTCACATTCTGCAGCTGCAAGATTGAAATGGATTTGCGTTGCATCCTCTTAATCCCAGCTAATCGTTACCTGCAAGGAGCCCAGCACTGTGCCCACAGCATGGCTGTACCCACGCTGCTGCATGAGCAGGGGGGCAGAGGCCCTTCAGCAGGTACATGCAGCCCATGGGGGGCTGTGCTTGGCTGGGGGTTGCATCCAGGAACAACAAGGGGCTGCTTCCTAGGTGGGCTTGTTTGTGTTCCGTCCCTTGCTCGGCCTGCTGCATTCGCTGAAGGCTGCCCCTGCAGTGATGTGCAAGGCCCTGAATGCTCTCTGCTCAATTAGTTCTGTAAAGCATCATTTATTACTATTATTACTATTATTTATTTATTTTAATTGTCAAAGTGGGTCAAGTCGTTTTGGCATTTCAGGCGCCCGATTCCCGGTTCAATTGCAGGCCTCGGTCACTATGGCAACTGCAGCAAGCGTTCGTCATGGCTGTGCCTTGGGCCAGGTTCAAACTTGGGGCTGCGGCGGCAGCAGCAGCAGAGAGAGTTTTGAGGGGCTTGGGGCGGAGGGCTGCAGGTTTGTGGGGCTGTACAGAGTGCTGATTTGGTTTTTTAGGGCACACAGAAGATACTCAGTGACCGGAAAGCAAATTCCGAGGCCAGTCTGCTCTCAGAGGTTCCTTTTGGCAGAGCTGGCAGTGGCACGGGCAGGGCACACTGAGCTGGGTGAGGACCTATGTGCCAGCTGCTGTGGAGCTGCAGCAGCTTGGGTTAGTCAGGCATGGCCAAAAAACCCACTGGAGGAGCCCTGCAAGTCCTTGAGCCATCAGCATGAGCTGGCCATCTCAGCCACACGCTGCCTGGGCTAGGCGTGCTGTATGCAGCCTTAAAGCATGTGAGGGAGAGCTGAGAATGTGTTTTCCGTGTCTGTGTGAGTGTACACTGACATGAGTATTAATTTATTGCAGCCCACAGGAGGCAAAGCCTGTCTCATTTATCATTTGATTACATTTTGGCAGGTTTCATCTGAGTTTCACATGTGCACGATGCTTCTTTACCCAGCTTTTGAACTGGTTATCCTGTTCTTTACTTTAGAAACAGGCAGAATTCGGTGCTCTGTCATAATTGTAATGAGCAGAGCCTTGGCTGAATGTAACCTGGTCTTCATAGAGGACCAAAACTCAAAGCCAAACCAAAACTTTTTGAAGCCAAAACTCAAAGTGAAACCTGTGTGTGAGCTCCCACGAGCTGAAAATGGGAAGGAGGTGGTGCGTGAGGAGCTCAAGTTTTGTAGGGCTGCAGCAGAAAACGAGAATGTCTGTTCAGAGCAATCCAGCACAGTGATGTGTGACTCAGGAATGCTCAATTCAAATTCCTCTCTTGTAATTCAGGGGACCTCTCGAATCAGTTTGCGTCGAGTCGAGCATGCTGAGGCAAGATTGAGGAAATTTGCTGCAATGCCAGATAAGCAATTACACAGCATGAGCAGGAGCAATACAGCCTCAGAATCTGGAATTATTAATAAGCATAGGAATGGCAATTTGAAACCATTTCCGTCTCTGGAAGCGCTTCTAATGAAGTGCAGGATGCAGTGCCCTTTGCACAGCACCTCGTGCACGTGGCTGGTGATGGTGGCTGACGGACGTAAATGCAGCTGTGTTGGGTTGTTAAAGAAAATCGTAATTGGTGCTTCTTAAATTTAGCCAGGAAAGGTGGCAGTGGGAGGGCAGGGAGAGGGCAGCACCCATTTGACTTGGGTCAGCTGAAAGTCTGGGAGGAAACCTGGTGCTTTTGTGCGTTCTAATAAGCCAAAAAGACCGCAGTGTTTTCACTTCATGGCGTACCTAAACTGCTGCTGGTGCTGCAGCATAGAATAGAGGCGGTGTTTGGGAGAGTCTGGCAGGAAAAGAAGCATCAAAGAGAAGGAACGGCGGGGGGATCTGAGTTTTCCTGTCTTACACTGGGATTGCTGCTCAGCTCTGTAAATACAGAACTGGGTTTCTGCTTTAGGTGTTGGGGCATTGGCGGAAGGCATGGGATGAGAAGTTCCATTCCCCTCGACGATTCATTGTTTCCGTGAATCTCTTTCCTTTCCTTCTTTGATTTTTATAAGTCGTGAAAGCTTTTATGTTATGGTGAACCGTTTTGGTGCTAACTCTAACTGGTGTGGGAAAAGGATGGTTTGATGCAGGAAGTCATGACTGCATCATCTGTGGGTGGTGGCACCCCCCCCTCAGTGCCCCAGGGGTTTTGGTGAACTTTAATGGAGCATTTCCTAAAAGATAAGGTTCCTTTTTTTTGTGTGTGCATGCTGTTGGAAAGGAGCACTCCTGTCAAAATAAAAAGTAAAGGAGGGGTAGGGTGGGCCTGTACGGTGAGCGTGCTGACGGCTCCCTTATTCTTGAGCACAAGTTGAGGTTTTCTGAGCTCAGTTCACCGTTTTCAAGTCTCAGAGCCTACAGGAGAGAATGAGGTCATTTTCCCTCTGTCTTCTCTGTGGATAGATCAGTTGAAGAGTGGGTGGAAAAAGACACTGACAAGCAGCTGAAGTTCTAGTCGCTGTCAGTGAGTGACACCTGTCTGCTGCCTCTCTTCGCTGGGAGAGATCAGTCCCAAGCGTGGCAGTGGGTATGTGGCTCTGGGCAGCTTTATCTGCTGTGATAGTGGAGAAAACTCTGGGTAATGCTTCACCTCGAGGGGAGAATGCAGCATTTGCTTTCTCTTGGAGCTGAAGGTTGACAGCTGTGCTCTGTCTTTCTATTTGCAGTACTGCCAGTAACTCAAACCGCAGCACGCCTGCCTGCTCCCCCATCCTGCGCAAACGCTCCCGGTCCCCAACACCGCAGGACTCCCAAGGAGACACCATGGTGGAAAAAGGCTCAGACCACTCGTCAGACAAATCCCCTTCCACGCCGGAGCAGGGTGTACAGCGGAGCTGTTCCTCTCAGTCAGGCCGCAGTGGGGCCAAGAACTCCAAGGTAAGGAGCGAGCAAATAATTGTGGTCAAGATGCACACGCATCTGCTGCTCTAAGCTCTGTAACGTAACTGGCTTTGTCCAGTGCCATCTTTTTTATTTACCTCTGCCTAACCCTCCTTCTTCCCCCATCATGATTTCTAAGAACTGGAGGCCAACTGGGTAGGTCAGACCTACCCTCTGTCATCCTTTCAGTGAACTCAGTCCATGAATTGCTGATGGCTTGGACTGTGGCTCAGAACTGGCTTTTGTAGGCTAATCGTTTTGCAGTCGGGGCCTTGTTGTCTTGGCAGGCTCTGTGATTTTTGAATAAGACCTTGAAAATCAGCTGTTGCAATTGCTCTTTATCAATTAGATCACGATGGGTCATGGAACACATAAAGATTCCTCTGTGCAGACAGCTTGTAAAAAGCCCACGCATCTCTCCAGTCCTGGCCAAGCCGTGTTGAGATGAGGTTCAGGATGCACAGAATCAGTTTGCTAGTCCTCTGCGTGGTGTGTGCTAATGGAACAATATTACAGGTGTCTGACAAAGTCCATGGAAATCTTGGACAGATGATACATTTCCTCAGAAAGGGCTCTGTCTTTTGACAGCATTGGAGGCAGTATCAGCCTTGTCTTTGCTGTACTGGAAGGTTGAGGTGTGGGGGATCCTAATTTTCTGTGAACAGCGGGATTTGGTGAAGCAGATGAGGGCTGTGGGAACCAAGCGTAACCTTTGATAATAATGCTGACGTCAGTGGTGTAGTAGCTGCCAGGAACATTTGCGTTTTACTCGTTTTGCAAAGTGAAATATTTCACCCTGAACCACTCCACAGTGTCACAGATGACTGTGTGGCATAAATGCTGGCTTGTGGGCAATGAGCTGTTGGGTCCTTTGCCCAACCTATTGCTGGATTGTGTCACGTGCATAAAGAGTCCTCATCCACTCCTCTTGGCCATCAGCAGAAGAAACAGGATCCACTGGCCCACACTCCCTGAGCTGATTTGCTCTCTCATCTCTAAGGAAGGAGGATGTGTGTTAAAAAGATGAGATGAAGGGATTTTTTGGGACTTTTGAGGCTTAGGCAGTTCTGGGGCTGCCCTTGAGGTCAGATTTGCTTCCTGCGTGCCCAGTAACTTTCAGCCACCACCCCCCAGGGTGGCAGAGGATGTGTGATGGTACTGTCAGGCCTGTGTGCATGGGCAGTCTGTCCCCAGAAGGAAGCCATGCAGGTGGGAGGAGGCAGGATGCTCGCTGTGCTCGTTGCCACGCTGGGGGTCAGTCTGCCAGGGCAATCGCATCCTCAGCAAGGGGGTGTTCCTGAGATGAGCTGTGTTGCCCTGGCTGTGATGTGCTGTGATTCAAGGCCATGGGAATGTGATTCTTAACAACGCAGGGTCTACCGAAGCTTAATAGTATAGCTTAATAATAATTCATGGTGCTTTTAACAAGGAAAGGAAGTGGAATTGGGAGGGGTACGATGCTGTCTGTTGGGTTTGTGGGTTTTCCTTCTCTCGAATCATGAGGTAATTTTTCTTCTTTCCTTAATTTCTCTCTTTTCATTCCTGCATGCTTTCTCTCCGATTAAGTCACACAAGCGCCTCTCCAAAGTAAGCCTTCTTTTTTCTCTCCTGTGCCCCACTGTAGAATTGTCTCACCCTGCAGAAACCCTCCCCGTGGTACTGAGCAGTGACTCCAGTAAGGCATTCTCCTGGCACAGCTGTGAGAATGTCAGCAAGAGCTCACCCCGATGCCTGTAGCTGAGAAGCTGGTTTCACTTATATCACTGGGATCTCATTAATATTTGCTCACATGGTATGAAAACTGGCCTGTTCCCCACGCTCCTTCAATTATTTCCAAGTAATTTTAGGCTTTGTTTTAAGATTTGCTTTCCCTCTCCCTTAAAATGAGTTGCTGTCTTTACAGGGAGAGATCCTCTGGCTTTGGTAGGCTGAACTGTACCATAATCCATCCTCCTTCCTCTCTTCTTTATGCCTTTCGGAAACGGGAGTTGATCTCCCTAACTTAACTGTGTTTGTTTGTTTGTTTCTTATGATGAAGAGTTGATTTGAGGCCATTGATCTCAGTTCACTGACCTTGCATGTTTTTCTGTGTGATGTAAATATTAAAGATCAGTGATTTGAAATGAACCCAGCTTAAACCTGGTAGAACAGACTCGTCCCAAATGAATTGTGAGAATTCATGGGCTCGCTCTGGAAGGTAATGAGTAGAAAATCCCTCTGTGGGTGCTTGGATTGGAGATAAGCTCATCTGAGACGTGATCTCAAATCTCAGTGCTACCCTCAGAAGAGTGTAAAAATCAGAACGCTGTTGGGGTGCTTATTGGACAAAGTGTCAGGCTGTTGGCATTTCTACATGTGAATGCAAGTGAAGTTAAAATCAGAATGGCTTTGGCTTCCTAATCCGCCAAATCAGTGTCTTGGCTTTTCCCCAGCTGATACCTTGGATTCAATTCTAGGCAACCTCCTAGTAAGCAGTGAAGTTTACAGTACTGTTTTACTGTTTTTCCTTGGTCAGAGTGCCCCTTGTAGCCAGCCTTGTCTTGCATGATTGCTGGTGGCTGCCGGGAACTTTGTGTCTTTGTTTAGATAGGTTGTCTTTTGCATGGTAACTGTAGCTTGGGTGCTACTAAAGAGGATTGTGGGCCTAAGATCTGAGGTGAGGAGTGACACCAGTTCTATGGAAGACACAAGTGTGGAGTGGCAGAGCCCTGCAGGGCTTGCTGGTGAGTAGAGGCGCGTGGGCAGGCTGGGCTGGGCTGGAGGTGCTCGGCCAAGCAGAGGAGAGGTGGGAAGAGCCTTGGTAGGGAGTGATGCGCGCAGTGTGTTTGTGTTGCTGCTGTGATAAGCTTGCAGAGAGGAAAAAAAAATGCTTTATAACAGCTAGAGAAACAAAAGGAAGATGGAGCCGAGGTGAGTGCTGGTGCATAAAAGCAGATGAAGAGAAAGGGGTCCTGGGCTCTGCCAACCCATATCAGAGCTCCTGCCCCAACCCCCCACCCCCAGCCAGAATCTCACCCCGTGCTCCACAAAACAGCCCCTTTTGGTATGAGAGAATCGGGTGCAGTGAGCTCCCTGTCTCTCCCCACATGACGAAGATACCTGTTTAAGATGGGGAAAGGCTGAGAACAAAGAAAGGAGGGGCACACGTGGTAAAATCTCCTTTTTCAGCCCCTTCTCCTTTCCCCACCCCTCTTCTGCAAGAAGAACAGTTTGATTTCCCAACCTGTCTCGCTGATGAAATGAAACAGCTTGAGCCCATGAGTTTGATGCTGTGTTTATACAACCGCTGACAGCTCTGCTTGAAGTCCCTTGCCCTCTTTTGTCTGTTGCGCTGATTGTCGTGCTGCAGTGCTGCCATCAGAGGGAGCGCTTCACCAGGAGTTATTAAGCACTGGATTGCATCTGTAAGAGGCCTTTCTTGGAGCAGGTTTCCCTTGCCGTCCACCACCGTGGCATGGACCAGACGATCTGTAAGCCTGTCTCAACCTTAGGCGAACGCTGCTGCTCCTGAAACAGCTTTCTGGGCTCAGGGAACGAAGGGATTTTGCTTGCTGCCAACAGTGAGATAACGTATTTTTAGCTCTTTTGCACAGAGATAAAAGTGGTTTCATCTCTGTTGCAAATCTTTCGAGATTCTTCCCACTGTCTGTACCTAAGAGCAATGCAGACTCAGAAGACTGTAGAGCCATTTAGGTGGGGAGGGGTCTCTGAAGGTCTTTGGTCCAAAATCCTGTTCAAAGTGAGGTTGATTTGGTTAGACTGAGTTGCCCAGAGGCTTCTCTGCATTTTGGGTGGAGATACCACAGCCTTGCTGGGTCCCTGCTCCAGTGCTTAACCACTCTTGCTGTGAACAGGCTTTATCCAAGTAGAGTTTCCCTTACTGCAGCATATGACTGTTGCACCTTGTCCTTTTAGTGTCAGTTTTGAGCAGAGTTTGGCTGTGTCTTCCCATTTGATCCTCCTGCTGGGAGGCACAATCCCCCTTTAGGTATTCTGCTCATTTTGAACAGAGGTGAGAAGTCTGAGAATAAAGTGCATCAATTTATTTGAGTTACAGGGATACAGAAGAGAGGTGAATAGCGTAGATCTGGAGGTATGCAGACCAGGAGGAGGGGTTCTGGAATGTATTCAGAGCTCTTTGCCCTCACCCTGGCTCTGTGCCCCTATTTCCCCGGTTATAAAATGGACTTAGTGATGTATCTATAGCTCATGGCATGTCATTCACTTGGCAGGATGTTTCTCTTCCTCTGGAAGCAGAAGTATGTAGGAGGGATTGTGATCCTGCTCCCAGTAGTGCTAAAAGATGGAAACTTCTGTTGGCTTCAAGCTAGCAAACTGAACTTCATTCATGTGATCCTCCGCTTCCCATCTGCACTGTAAAGCTGTAACTTTCCAAGCAAATACGGGATTGTTAACCCACGAAGATTCAGGGGCAGCCTTGCAGTCATTAGAGGCTCCTAAATCCCCCATTTTTCTCCTTTCTCAACTTCTCCAACGTTCTTCCTGGTTACAGCCACCATGTAACTCTGCGTTCTGCTGTCAGCTCCCACAGCATCGCCTCTGCAAACCGGTGACATCTATTCCACTTTTGTGTGCAGCTCCCTTCCTCCCTTCCTGCTTTATTTTATCTTTTCTGTTCTAATGCTTATGGTTTCTTTTTCCAGTATGACAGACTTAACCTGCTCAAAGTAAGAATATGTTTTTCCTTTTTCTTTTTCGCCCCCCTCTGCTATGCTGTCTCTTGATTTTCGCAGTTTGCAAAAGCCCTCTACATTCTGACAGTCAGTGATAAACCTTTTTTCTTTTCAAAGCTGAATGCGGTTGAAGTTGGATTTAAGAAGTCAGATTGTCACAGAGCCTTAGTTTTGCTCTTCTTTGGACTCTCTGTAGTTACGTGTAAAATGTAGATGACAGGATGAAAGAACCTCCTCACATTTTGAAAACTTGAAGCCTAAGATGAGGCTTGGCTATCTGTCTAAAGGCGTGGAAGAGGGAAGATGCTGAAGAGGAGCCACCACTGGGGGTGGCTTTTCTTTGTCCCCCTGCAGAGAAGGATGGCTTCAGCTGGACAGTTTATGAATGGAGGGTATGGCCAACCATGGGGAAGTGTAGCAAGCAGAGGAATCTTCTCTTACTTAGTTGTTGAGCCTTAGAGTGTGTTCAGCTCTTCAGCTCATATCCTTTCCCCTGGGTTTGGGGAAAGGCCTTAGGAGTGTTGCTCTTTCAAGTGTCAAATTGTTGTGGTTTGTTTCGTGACATATTCCGTGTTACTGTGGGGATTTTCATTGGAGACCAGTGCAGTAAACAGGATGATTTCCCAACTGGCCAATGTGCCCGAGGTGGCAGACAGTCCTTGGGAAGGGTTGGCTGCCAGCTGGGTGTGGGATCCAGGTACCAGGGAGGTAAACTGGGTGCAGTGGTGTACAGGGAGCACAGGAGACTGTGAGCAGGGAGGAGAGCAGAGCAGGCGCAGCATGTCTTCATAGCAATCTCTGGTCCAATCTGTTCTCATTAACATTCTGCGCTTACTTTCTTATGGTAAAACATGATGAAGGTCATTGCTCCTGTTGTGGGCTATCCCAGCGCAGCTGATTTCTGTGTTTCTGGCAGTAGGAACTTAGCTCTCTGAGTGAAACTTTCCCAAACTCCCTTAAAAGTCTGAGATGAGTTTGTTTGCTTCTGTATTCTAGCCTGGATGGGGTATAAAACTGAAAAATACTCCCAGTCCAAAGTCAGAAGCAAGATGTCTTCGAAGACAGAAGTGCAGTAAGATATTGCTTCTGCCTTTGTCCATTCAGCAGAACTCAGCTGGGTGCCATGCAGATGTGTGGCTGTGGGTTGGAGGAAGGGACGGGTGCAGCTGTGGGGTTGCTGGCACCCACAGTGCTGATGCTGTGCCCCATGGCTCAGCAGTGCTCGTGGTGTAAGGCTGCAGTGCCCCAAGCTTTGTTGCTGTTCTGGGGTGAATCTGCCCCAGCCATGGATACTTCTGCTCTGTGTCCTGACATTGGAAAGCCAGCCTTACTGGAATGGGAGCGTGAAGCTCGTTTCTTCCTCCCTCTGTGCTGAAAAATCGTTCCTCTGGCTGAGAATGGCCAAGAGTGACTTTCCAAGCCAAGTAAGCCTTTTCAGATGCTCCAGTGTGACATGTGGCCTGTCCTGAAACCATCTGAAATGCCATTATAAGGACAAAAATGTACATGCACTGATGATGTAAAACACAATGCGCTGAAATTTTGCAAATAAGTCTGTTTTGTTTTTTTCCATTCAGCTTTTCTATTGCTTTCCTTTAGCAGTGTTCTTGTCCCTATACGTGTCTCCCTTTTAAAATGTAAAATACTACTGGAAGCATTGGCTGATGGCTCCTGTGAGTAAAATGGTCTCCCTGCATTCCGAGGGTTCTCCAAGGGTTGTTGTTTGCAGTGGGTCCATTCAAATCAGTGTGATTTTCCCAACCCGGGCTGCAGGCCTGGAAAATAAAGCCTCGAACAGAAACGTGTGGCAGGGATTCTGATGAGCTCCTCTGTTGCCAGTGGGCACTGCTGTTCTGCAAAAGGGATTGCAGCATGTGCGTGTGCATGCATGCGGACATGCACACATTAGCCTGAACTGTTTCCTGTTATAGATTCTTGCTCCTGGATTTGATCTTTGTTTGTGTAACTGGAAATAGCTGCGTTAGACGGTGCTGTGAAGTTCATTGAAATCTCCTGTTTAATCTCACTTTCACTTTGCTAATTGCGCAAACCAGATTGGACCCAGTTTCTCTGTCCGTCTTTTCTTTTTGATCCTAAGATCTCTGTGCTAACTAATGCTTCTCTTTTATTTTGTCCTTACAGAAAAGCCAGAGTTGGTATAATGTAAGTACTCCCGTTTCTCTTGTCCCTGGGTGAAAGTGGGCTGGGTGCCTGGGTGGGGGGGGAAGGTGCAAAGGGGCTTTGCAGTGGCAGTGGGGCATACTGACCATTTCTGAAAAGAAGAGATGGAAATGGCTCAGAACTGGCAAAGGACACCTTGGCATCCTAAGGGAGAGGGTGCCAGTGATAAGGAGCAAAAGCTTCGTCCTTCCAGTCACTCTTCTGGTTCTCTCTACATCCTGTACCTTCCAGTTCCCTATCAGAGTTGGTCTTGATGCGGTGACAAGCAGAGCTGCCACCGTGCAAACCCTTTGCATCTCAGGGTGGAGTGGGGCAAGAGAGGAATTACTTTCTGTTGATCTCACAGAAAAGCTAAGATGGGTTATCTTTTGCTTCGCCTCAATCTCATTTTTGTTCTGCGAGCATGGGTAGCAGCGTTGTAGGCACACAGCTGGTGGTTTGCACATTCCCATAGTCGGTCACCTCTGCATGGTTGAACCCTACCCTCGGGCTCTTTAGGGCAGCTACTAGCAGCAGTGCCTTTGCAGCCAAATGTTCAGCAGCATCCCCACCTTCCTGCAGCATGAGACAGAAGAACCAGGGCTTTTAGCTGCTACGATGCGTTCAGATCTGATGCAGACGAGGGGCAGGCTTCAAATAACCAGCACCAGGATTTTTCACTTTCTCTGCCTTCTCTGAAAGTCCTTTGCTAGGTACCTTTGTTAGGTACCATGCTGTGTAGCTGTGGCATCTTGTGTCCTGGGTGGAGAGCACTGTGGCAGGAAGCTGAGGTCTTGTCAGCATTAACAGCAGCTTTGGTTTGTCTGGGATCATGGATCTGAGTCACTGGACAGACACGTCAGAGAGGGGCTCCTGATGGAGCAGGCTCTTTGTTACCAGCGAAGGAGGAGGTGCTTTTTTGTTTTTCTCTTCTTTTTGCACCTTACCCCTTTTGCTTCAGTAAGAGCTAAATGATAAGCCTGCTATGTCTTTGGGGTGAAATCCTATTTGCTGATTATTCCAGGTGTTAAATGTATCTGGTTTGATGTAGGAGTTCTTTAGCAGTCTGGGCAGGCAAGAGCTGACCTCAGAAGCAGGTAGTGGCATGGAGGCAGTGGCATGAAGAGAGGAAGGTAAGCACAGGAGAGAGCAGGCTGGCAGAGAATTGGCAGTCAGAGGCAGGTGGGGCACGTAGGCAGCCCAGCCAGGCACGTGGAGGCTGTGGCCATGGCTCAAGGTGACTTCTGCTGTTGCACAAGAGCTGAGTCAGGCTGTAGCTGCTGAGATGCACACCCTGCTGCACGATGCTTTGCTGTGGTCTGCTTCTGTGGGTCTCTCGTGTTTCTGTGTCCTCTCTATCTTATCTTTCTGTTCTCTTGTTTTTCCTCCATATATTTTCAGCATGAGAGACAGTACATCCGGAGAGTAAGCACTGGCTGCATATTTTGTGGTTCCCCCCACAATTATTTTCCTTTAGAAAACAAAACATGTTCTAGTGAGTAGAGACGTTCTGGCCAGATAAAAGCAGCAATGTGGAGGCGCAGATGGGCTGCAAACTCCAGGAAGGCATTAAATCCTATTGGCAGTATTAATATTAAAAATTTGCTAATGTTTCTCCTTGATAGAGTTTCTTTTCTTTGCCAGCTCCTTCCCAGCAGGATTTTTCTGGCACTTGGACCAGTCTGATTCCTGTGTTTTATTTTCCACACTGCTCCAGAAATGAACCTGTGGAGACAACCCCATCACGAAGCCTCGCAGTTTCATTTGTCTCACTTGCCCCCACTTCCATTGTACAAGAAGTTCTCCGTGCTTGCAGCAAACACTCCACCTTCCTCGTGTCACTTTGGTGGCCCTGGGTGCCAGACCAAAGGTACAATCCCTGCCTCAAATTGCACACAGCCCTCATTGCTCCTCAGAGCATCAGTGGTCAGAATGCCAGCTTCAGTTTTTGCTGCTTTTAACTGGTCTTTTTGTCTTTGTAGCACCATGCCCCCATTTGCCAATTGGAAGCCTTCCTTCTCTCTCTCCCAGATTCCTTTTTTTCCTACTTTTTCCTTAATATGTTATCAACTTTTCTGCCCTTGCGTGTTCTCCTCTTGATCCTAGCAGTGCTTTTTGGGATTGGCATCCCTACCAGACTGACAAGTGGGAGAAAGGGAGTGAACCAAGCTCATGGGTTGATGTGGCAAGAGACTTTTCCTACTGTGCTCTTGGTGCTTTCTCTTTGCTCTCCAGAGATGAGTACAGGCTGGTCAGGTTCACTGTGAGGTTTTAGAAAAGGAACACCAGAATGAATGCACTCAACTTTTGTGGGTTTGCTTTTGTGTTTGTGCCCTCGGGGTGGAAAAGCAAACATCTCTGGGCTGGCTGAGCTCACCATCAGGAGCAAGGAAACATCCCTGAGGTGTTTCTCATGCCTTTGGTGGGGAACATCAGATGTGGAGCCCCTGGCTTGGAGGAACTGCTTGGCAGTGCTTTAGGCCTCACCCATCTGTGCTTATCCATCAGGACGTGGTTTGAGTCATCTGTGTGCCGAATTATCATCGGTTTATTACTCTTTAAAGAGTTTTTAAATTTATTTTTAAAGAAAGAATAGAGCTCCCAAACAAGTTTTCTCTGTCATTTTGTTTACTGAAACAGAGATGTGACTTATTCTGCAGACCCGATGTGCTTAGCAGTGGGGAGTTCACGTCCCTCTTCCCTGGTGACATGGAGGAGGAAGCTGTGCTGGCAGTGTGGGATGCAGGAGTTCCATAAGCTGCTAGAAGGAATCATTCCCCCAGCAGAAGTCCTTAAAATCAGAGACAAATTGGAGATGTTTTGTTGCTAAAGCGTAAAGTCATCTCCTTTGTCCTTCTCTTGCTGGGCTTTGGGGGAGGATGAGCGGTTGGGTTTCATGTCTGCCTCCCCATAGCAAAAGTTGCTTCTGTAAGTTCCCATCTCTGCTCCCAGATCTGGGGGCTGCTTTGTGCCAGGAGAGTTAGCAGAGAACATTCCCAGAAAAGAGCGTGAGATGTCTGTGAAAGTTAAACAGTTGACCCTGGGGAAGATGGAAGATCTGTGTGCGTCCATGAGGTTTGTTTGCAGTTTAATGTTTAGAACACAAGGTCAGTCCTAGTCTGTAGTCCTTTCTTTTGTGTTTATCTACTTCCAGCCCTTTCACCTGCCTACTCTTTTGCAACCAGGCTTGCGTTTTTGTCTTCTAACAGCTTCTCCCTATAACTGACACGAGTCTCACCCTCTCCACCCCATGTGAAGGACCGTCCCTGAGTGGGAAAACTACAGTGTGAAGACACTAAGTGCCTCTTTTAGCTGCTCTTAAATAATAAGTCTGAAAAGTTGACTTTGGGAGAGCATGGTCTGCACCGAGGATTGCAACAAGCAGGGACGCAAGCTGGGGGAGGCAGAAAGCCTTCTGGAGCACAGAGAAGGAACAGCAGCAGGAAAAGCAGCCAAACAGAAGGAGAGGCCTCGGTGTGGTCTTGTAAAGAACTGAGCTTTCTGGGGTTGTGCAGTCCGTCTGTAACTACGTCAGATGATCACAGGACTGAACAGAGTAAGAAATCAGCCTTTGGTGGGCTTGGTGTGCTGTCTTCTTTAAAGCAGCACCCTTTTGGAGACCTTACAGATGCCAGAGTGAAGGGGAATCCTCAGCTGCTGGCAAGAAAAGTAAGCACTGTTTTAGGTAAGACATCAGAAAAGGCCACCCAGCAGGTGGAAGCCTGAGTCTGACTAGAAACAGTGATCTGATCAGCAGGATTTAGTGCAGAAATCCAGGCCTGATGTGAGTGAGTTAGTGAGGTGTTGTCCGTCAGGGCTGTCAGCTTCTGGGTTCCATAGCTGTGTGTCCAGCTGTTCCTGGAGCACTGCTAACTCACTGTGTCCTTCAGGTATTTTTGCAGGCCATTCCCTTCAGCCTTGCCATGATGTTAGGTGAATTGATCACTGGACCCAGCATGGTGTAGCAGCACTGAGTTGGAATGAACTTCTGGTGTGAGCTCATGGGGTGATGGATTCAAACTCAGTTCTTAACCACAAGCTGCCAGTGGTTACTCTGAAGCTTCTCCCTGTGTTGTTCAATCACTTTTAAAGGAAAAGAAGAAAAAAGGCCCCAGAGGGCAGACCAGATTGAGAAGAAAAGCTGTGGGACAGGTGGTTGGTTTCCCTGCTGGCATTCATCAGCACAGCAGCCCCGCTGTCAGTGGGATCGGAGCTCTCTCACAATCACAATGTGTATCCTGGCCTCTCCAGTCATGTTTCTGTTCTGTCCAGAAGCAGTGTAAATCTTCCTTAAAAAGTTAGGTGCAAATCCATCAGTCATGCAGATCAGTGAAGGTTTTCCTCTCCCCTTTTCTCACTGCCTCATGCCACCTCTCTCCTGACCCACCTGCTCGCTGTGCCATGTGCTGTGCCAAGACCATTCCTTTCCCAGTTCTTGCACTGTCAAACTTCCCCGTGCTGTCCCATCCCCCAGCAGTGGCCGCTTTAGATTTCCCACGTATTTCTCAGCGTATTATCAGCAAGATGTGACCCTGGGCCCCGTTCTCCCCTTTCCTCCCCTGAGCCTCCCCTCCACCCTTCGCAGTGCCACCCTGTCCCGTCTCTTTCTGTTTGCAGAAGAGTTAATGTTTGCTGTCCCCACCTCCGGCTTAGCTCATCCGATCACTGGTGCCATTCAGATCTGGCACGGGGGTGGTGGGTGTGTAATCAGAGGGGTTTTCTGGAAGTAATCCCATAAGTCGTTTGCAGCAAAAAAGGGACATCCAGTACAAGAAAGCAGATTGCTCATGGTCGTCTCCAGTGCTGATACCTCATACTTTTTAGGCTGCAGAAATCACTTTGCTCTCTCCTTGTCTTGGGGTGGCTGATGGATGTGCCCTAATAATGGTGACAGGCCCCAGCAGTGCTTCTGCAGTGCACCCAAGCAACTTGGTGCTTCTCCCTGTCCGTGGGCAGCCTGCACTTGGTGGCCTTGCAGTGAAACTGTGGCTTTCCAGAGGTTTGTTGGTTTGCTTGGAGACCGCTGTGTGCACAGGTTACTTGGAAGGATGAGGCTGTTTCCTCATTATTCTTGTCTCTTGGTTCCTCAGACAGCATTGCGGCTGAGCAGTGGTGGTGTGGACTTTTCCTTTGTGTTTGTGTGCCTGAGCAAAGAGATGGACAGGGTGGAGATGAGGGGCCAGAGGGATACAGGGAGCTGTGCTCCAGCAGTCCTCCAGAGACCTGCAGGGAGCTTATTGCTGGTGCCCAGAGGAGCTCTTGCTCTTCCTTCCTAAAGTGACCCGACTGACGAAGTGACACCAAACCAGACCCATGCTTTTGGTAGGGCTCGGAAATACATGCAGGAGTGGCTGAGCCCTGAAGTCCTAACTGTGTGGATCTCAGATGGCTGATTTCATCATGGCTATGTTCTGCAGGCTGGGCTTTCCTTACCCCGGCCCCCCTCACCCCCCCACGCCTCCCCCAGCACGCTCTGTCCAGCAACTTTCCATTACAGGAAACATCTGCTGGGAGGCAGGGCTGAGCCTGGGTTACTGCAGGGCATTGGCCCACAGAGTTACCCAGCCACAGTAACTTAAAGCATGTGCGAGTGGTTTCTGTATCTCCACACCCGCTCCTTCCATCAGAAACCTTAGCAGAGACCGAAGCTGCTTTTCAGAGCAGAGAAGGACAGGAGAGGAGAGCCTGCGGTGGGGACTGAAGAATTAACTGCTTTTCTGGTTTCAAAGGGGAAAAATAACAAACAACCAGCTGAAGTCTGTGAGCTGCTGACCGTCCCGTTTAGTCCTGGAACTGCAGCTAGATCTGTGAATACAGCTGGGCTGGCAGGGTGCTGGCAATTGGAACTATTTTAGTTACCAGCTCTGGCAGTGCTGGCCATCGGGGCTGGCTCTGAGGCTGCAGACAAGGCATTGCACAGAGCTGTTCGGGCCGTCGGCACATTCACAGCCCTTCTCCAGGGGATGCCCCCCAGCAACAAGTCGGTGAGGCTGGAAGAGAGGAGCTCAGGCATTGCCTGCCAGCACGCTTATCCTCATGAACCTCTTTTTTGAAGCCTTCTGGAGGAGGAGTCCTCTCTCAGATCTGCAGAGGCCGCTGGGGCAGATGACCTGAATGTGAGCAGGAAAGCAGGGGAAGGCACGTAAACTCCTGCCAAGCTGCTGAATCTCTTTCGACATTGAATCTAAACAAGAAGTGGTGACAGCAGGAACAGGAAAAGCAGAGTTTGACTGAGAACACGGGGAGCTGTGCAAGTGCTGAGGGAGCACCATGGATTCCTTGCTGGAGTGCGGGGCTCTCTGGCATCCCATACTGGATCAAGAACTCCCGTGTCTGCAGTGGGACCTGGATGGGCTTGCCGACTTACCCCAAGAGGTTCTCAGCCATGGATCAGATGAAATTCCAGCTGTGAGTGTCTCTAAACTGAAGCGTTTGTAACAGAAGTTCTAGTGCTAAGCAGAAGCGTCTGCAGGCTTTGGACGGGTCAGAACATCCCAGACTGTGGGAGAGGGGGTGGAGCGCCCCTGTGTATGGAGACCATACTGCTAAGTCTGGTTGCTGTAATGCAATGAACCCAAAGCTCAGGGCTGATTATAGTCTTATTCCCTCCTCCTTTGCACATCCTCTCTGCCTGTCCCAGGAAATCTTGGCTTTAAGCTCTTGGTGGGGCCCATCTCTGTCCAAGGTCTTTTCTAGATATTCAGGCTAGAAGTTGGGTAAGTGAAATCGTATTTCTGTCAATTGCTGGATTGTAGGTTTTATTCAGAAGCGAGGCGCCCGCCTTTGGGCTCACAGGGCTGGAGCATGTATCTGAAGTACTAAAATAATGTGAAAAAATACTGTTTCTAGTTCATTGAATTGGTGTGTGGAAGAGGAATGTTGTTTATGAGTGGGATTTGGCTTTGACAGCATTTGCCAGTTTTGAGTGGGTAGTGCTGAGCAGTCTTGCTATTTCCCCCAGCCCTACGTGTGCCCTCTTTCCCCCTTTTCTCAAGCAGAATCTTCTATAATCAGACTGACTTGGGGGAGCCCTCAGATGTGTGCCCACCATTCTGCATTGGGAGAGTTGTATTTTGCAGCTGGAGGAGGTAGGAAAGGATTGTTGAGAGGAAAGGGAGGGTATCCCAGGTTGCTCTGCTGTCCCTATGTTTGTGGGAGAAAGCATGAGAGATTGGATGAGATATTCAGGCCTCCTGAAGTTGTACCTGCCTCTATTTTAGTCAGCTCTGCCTGCAGAAGATGTGCTGGCTATTCTGAGCTGCTGTCAGCGTGTGCATGGCATTAGGAGGTGGTCTTTGGCTAGAGCTGTAGGCCCAGGGACAGAGTTGTATTAAAGTTCAGTGAAGACCAGAGAGAAGCCAGCTCCTGATGTCCCCACAGCCAGCAGGACAGCCTCCTCTGATGCCTTCCACGAGGTCTGCAGAATAAGTGGAAAACATGATTGAGTTCCCACACGAACCTCTTCTGCAACCACCTTCCCCCTCTGCCAGAAGGTAGCGGTGGGTTTGCTGACTGCCTGTTGAAGCACTTGATGGGGAGGGGAAAGGGGATGTCTGTGTTACTCTGGAGCTCTTGGTGACATTGGTCACTCAAGCTCCTGTGTCAGGGCTGCAGCTGTACTTAAGCACCTATTGTCTGGGGTTGCTCTGCTGTTCCTGGGATTGGTAGCTAGTTGTTGCATTGCAAACTGAGCATGTATCGTACCTTGGGCAGTTTATGATGGCAGGAAAAGAGATTTCCCCTGAAGTCACAGCTCCCACGCAGTTCTGCGTTGCAGACAAAGGTATAGGCCTTCTGTGCTGTACTTACTCTTCCAAGTCAGGTCCTCCTCTTCCTCTCACTTAATGCAGTGATTCCCACATCCTCCCATCTGTGTGTCTGCTGTGATGGGAGCTCCTGGCCTTATGCTTTGTAAGTGCATCTGATCCCCCTTCTCCTTATCAAGGTGTTCCTGTTTTCCCACTCCGTTTCTCCGTGCTCATGCCTGCCCCTCTCTTTAACAGGCGTTCTGTTATTTGCAGGTATTGAGTCCGACCTACAAACAACGGAATGAAGATTTCAGGAAACTCTTCAAACATCTTCCTGACACGGAGCGCCTCATCGTAGGTAAGGCCAGTCCCTTTGTGCAGTGCTCTTTTTTTTGTGCAGGCCTGTGGCTTTAGGGGTGAAGCAGCACACGTATGTGCAGCATTTCCCTCTCCTTAGAGGCTGCCACCAGGGAGCAAGCCTGTTGTCTCCTGTCCACAATCCCCTCTCCTCACTCTTTCCAGTGGGTGTCATTTGTTTTGCCATAGGAAAAGCAAAGGTGGTTGGTATCAGTTACAGCATTGTCTCCTTATGGTTTGAGGAGCATCTTCTCCTCCATAGTGCTCGCTGAATCTCACTGTTAGTGTCTGAGCTCTTTCCTCCATTAGTCAGGGTTGCATGTCTCAATGTGCACACTGCTGAACTTCCCTTTTTTTGAACTCCTTTGTGCATCCCCAGTGCTCCCTACTCACAGACTGCCTTCCCTAAATACATTCAGGCTTTGGCCCTGCAGTTGATTAGTGACTGCCCGCTGCATCGCATCTGTTCTTTTATCTTATGTAACTGATGATCTCATACCATGTCTCATACTGCTCAAATATGCACATCCTAGCAGAGGACTAGAAATTCTTTAGGAGGCTTAAATTGGGAGAGAAACAAGCAACGACACTAGAAGGTGAGAAGGAAAACCCAGGTTAAAATCTAGAAATGCTCCATAAAATGCTACCAAATGGACAACTAATGGGGCAAGGTAATCTGTCACTAGGAGAGGTTGTCTGTGGCATGCTGCAATTGCAACCCAGTGCACAGAGCAGCATCTGTGGCCCGGTTCCTTCTGGCTTTGCATTGACTTTCTGCAGAATTATGCTGAGTAACTTCCCTTGGTGCTGCTGCTTATCCTCACGTTTAGGCTGCCCTGCCTCCTCGTCTCAGTGCTCCTTAATTATCATCTGTTGTTCACCTACAGATTACTCATGTGCGCTACAAAGAGACATTCTCCTGCAGGGCCGCCTCTACCTCTCTGAAAACTGGATCTGCTTTTACAGCAACATCTTCCGCTGGGAGACGCTGGTAAGGTTCTCTGACTGGCACACTGAGCATGTATTTTACGTCAGTATATTTGCTGACAACTTTAAAAGCACTCTTTCCATCGTCCTTCTCACCAGTGTCTCTCATTACCTGCTTTCTTTTTCTGCCTTCCCCTTTCTGCATGGCTCTGACTGTAGCTGACAGTTCGCTTGAAGGATATCTGCTCGATGACCAAGGAAAAAACAGCACGGCTCATTCCTAATGCCATCCAAGTTTGCACTGACACTGAAAAGGTACCTCCTGGAAGCTTCCACCTCTGGGGCCACGCTTTCTGGGTGTCAGGGGCAGGGGAGTGGAGTTAGTACCACCTCCATGGGATGTTTCTGAGTGGACTTCTGGTGGTTCGTGGGGCATGGGAGAAAGCACAAATGGAAAAGGGCTGGGTGCGGAGCTTCTGCAGACCTCAGGCTTCTGCTGAGTCTGGAATTCATGTGTGTAGCTCCTATGTGGAGTGTCGAGGAAGTAGAGCTGGGTTGCACAGTAGTCCTTAGCTGATGGTGCTCTTTCTGTGCTCAGACCAGCTCTGTTGGTCGAGAGGCACTCAGCCATGCCGTGCAGGCTCTGTGGACTTCTATCTGTGCCCAAGAACTGAGCAGCAGTGCTGTATGTCTCGCTCAGTCCTTCTGTGCACTGTCTCTGCAAAGTGATCCAAACAGGTGTTTTTCTTTATCTCTCTGTGGGCCTTTTCTGAACTGATTTTTCTTTCCATCTCTTCCCATTCAGCACTTTTTTACTTCCTTTGGGGCTCGAGACAGGACGTACATGATGATGTTCAGACTCTGGCAGAACGCTCTCCTTGACAAGGTATTGAGGCCAGCACCTCAGCGTTGGGGTGGGATGAAAGGCAGGTGGAGAATTTATGCAGAAGCACAATTCCTGGGACTAATGTGTATACATAAAAAAGACATAGTGGCAATAAGCACATGTATAGAAGGAGCAGGGACATTGCTGTGGGTGCAAATACCTCTTTTTGCATGGAATTCTATCTACCTACAGACATGTCTTGCACATGCACTGGGTGTCTCTCTTACTCTGCTGAGGTGTGGAGGTCTCGGGGAGGAGATTTTTTAGGTCTGTGATACAAATTACAGCCCAGAAGCAAGCAGTTCAAATTGTAACACAGACAGCTCTTAGTGTTCTTAGTATGTCTGTGCTTCAGAAGCGTAGAGGGCATCCCTAGTTAGAATGAGAATGGTGTGGGGTACATTGAGGAAAGGCTCAGTAGGTTGGACTTTAAAATGAAGTGGGGAAATGCACCTGCTGTGCTAGACTCACTGTATATACTATATTTGGTCTGAGTATCTGTTCCACTGTCCATTGAGTATTCCTGGCTCTGCTGCAGGAGTAAGACTCATGAGCTGATCTTACGGGGTTGCCAGCATTTGGAGATGTTTGGGCTTAAGTTCATACTATACTGGAAGGCTGAAGTTATCATGTACCAGAATGCCCTGTCCTAAGGTTGGGGTAGTATTTAGTGTGCAAAGGGATCACTTTGCAATGGGCAGCTTGTGTTGCTACCATATGCTGTAATTTAATCAGCCTTTGGAAGATGATAACAAAATTCAGTGCCCTTGGTTTCAAAGTCATAGCAAATGGGAACTGAGATATGGAATGATCAAGGCAGGAAACACTTAGAGAGTGCTTTATCCATGTGTAGATCTGTGCCTAGCAGGAGAGGGAGTGACAGAGCCAAGTGTGGTTTGTTTGATAGGACACGTGAATTATAGAGAGTGGATGTGAAAAGAAGGTAAAACAGAATTAGATATTCATTCTGGATAAAAATTCCTCATTTGAGTCTTTCTTCTTATTTTTGCTGGCCACTTTTAGGAACTAGTTTAAAAATTTCCTGCCTTACCATGTACAGTAAGTGTGAGAAGTTCAAGCCAGCAATTCTGAAAAAGTCCCCTAGGGTTATTTTCCATCATTACCAAGAAATGTTTGTCATTGGTCATACATTTCTCACATGTGAAAATGTGTTTCCTTTCATCCATGTCCCACATACTTAAGTCACGAGTTCTGCCCCATTTCTTGAGCTCCAGAATGCAGTCATATGGCAGTCAGCTGACCTGCATCCCTGAAAAGTTGGGCTTTTGTGAGTGGTCTTGTTAATTCATTTTCTGTTCTTAACTCGAGATAAATATAAGCTTTTCCCAGTAGCAACTTCTCTTGATTTTTAAACTGCAGCAGAAAATGTTTCTCCTTGTTTCTCTATTAGACAGTTCTGATTTCTGTAGTTTTCAGGTGGCTTTCATTTAAGTGGACTTGGAGGGAAAGAAAGCTCCTAATGCACTGGGGTTTGGTATGGCAGGAGGCATTAAATAGAGCAGAAGAGGTGGGGAGAATGCATGTGGAGGAAAGCGCAGTTTTACTGCTTGCATGGTTACATGACAGCATTGTAGTAGCAGGAAAACACATTACTTGTGCTGTTCTGGCTGTAGTCTTGTGCTGGGGAAAAAGGGCATCCCAGCCCTCGGTGCTGTTCACTTCCATCACCTACAACAGGAGTCAAACATGAGAATTGTTCAGACAGTGCTAAATTAGCACTTGGCAGTGTGAGTCCCAGTATAAGTGTGGCATATTCATTGTGGTTTAGTCATTTCGGTTGAAAGTGTACCCTAATCTCTGTTCCCTCTTTTAGCCTCTCTGTCCAAAGGAGCTCTGGCACTTTGTCCACCAGTGTTATGGGAACGAGCTGGGTCTGACCAGCGATGACGAAGATTACGTGCCTCCTGATGATGACTTCAACACAATGGGGTGAGTGAGGGGGAATGGTATCTGTGATGAAGAAAAGATGGCTTCCGGAGAGCAAAAGTCCTTCAGTATTTCATACATCAAACTGCTATTTGTCCCTGCTGAGAGGTTTTGGGTTCTGGCCAAATATTTCTTTTGGCTGTAGGTGTGTAATGGCTAAAAAGCTGAAAGTGTACCAGTTCCTCCTGGAAACTGGTGGGAGCTGAAATAGTTGCGTCTCTGTTTGCTGAGCTAGATGAGTGATCCTGTAAATGTGCTAAAGCGTCCCATTCACTGGGCTAGTCAGCATGTTGCGTGGTCAGAAAGTGCTGATGCTTGCCAGTCTGTGTATAAACACTTGAATAGTTTGGGCTTGATCTCCCTTGCTCTGAGCCATTTCTGCTTCCAACCAGACTAGAAACTGCACAGAAATATTCTTACTTGCTCTGTGTGTCCAGTTGTAGCTGTACTGAGAGGTGTAAACATAAAAACCTGTGTTCTCTGTGGCGTCTCAGCTACTGTGAAGAAATCCCTGTGGAAGAGAATGAAGTCAATGACAGCTCCTCAAAAAGCAGCATGGAGGCCAAGCCAGAAGCTAGCCCTCAGCTGCCAAAGAAATCAGTAACTGCCAGCACACTGACATCCACAGGGAGCAGTGAAGCACCAGCCTCGGTAAGTGGTCTTCCTCCATTGCAGTGGTGTCACTAATCCTTTTTTTCTGGGATTTCACTGGCAACCACAGTCCTCGTGACATCATTGTGGAGCTCATGGCGTTTGCCTGAGGGGATGTAAGTGAGCCATGCCTGACCTAAAAGCTATACATCAGACTCCCAGCAGCAAGGCTATTTCCCCACTTACAGTTTTAGGTTAAAAGAAATGGAGAATTGGAGATAAAAGAATTATAATTCTTCCTCTGCCTGCAGTGTTTCCCAAGGAAGTGATGGGCGCCTTTGTTGGCACTGTAACAGAGTGCCACCTTGTTTAACTCTAACCCGAACTCAGATTTTCCTAGCTGGTGTAGTACTTCTCTGGGGCACAACCACGATTGTCTGTGCACTAGTCTGAACAAATGGAAAGCCTTGTGTATATCTCCAGCTTGAATTATGTGTGGTTTTTTTGAGAGGATGTGATCCTAACGCACCCACGTGCTTTACAGATACCACGTGATAACTTTCCACCTTTCCATTATTTGATTTCCAGACATGTAGAGGCCAGATATTCAAAGGTGTGCTAATATATGAGTATGAGCAATATGGAGATGTGAATAGTTTTCACAAATAATCCCCACTTTCTGGTTGCTGGTCGTGCCCTCATTGTGCTCTATCCTTGCTGCAGTTTGATGGGGTGCTACCAGAAGAGGAGGAGGCGGTAGCAGAGAGTCCTGTGGAAAAAGACCTTGGCATTGCAAATATCATGGGAGAGAAGATAGAGATCATTGCCCCTGTGAACTCCCCTTCCCTGGACTTCAATGACAATGAGGACATTCCCACTGAGCTCAGTGACTCGTCTGAGACCCACGATGAAGGTATGCAGGGCAGGCCATCCGTGTTTTGTTTTTCCTCTGTTTATTCCATGGAGGGACTAGGAGAGCAAATATTGAATTCATTTAATGGACCTTAAGGTCCAGATGCAAAGAATCCTTGGCCTGGGCTACAGGAAGTAAATATGGGGGGTGTTATTTGGAAGAGTGTCCCTAAAGATTGCCATATAGGTTATTACCCCTCCTGATGTTCCTGCTGTTGTCCTGGGATTGGTGAAGAAAAAGGGATAAAAGTAATTCCATTCTATAAGACACCGTCCTGGTGCTGTAAAAACACAGCCTGTGATGCTGGCACAGAGGATCAAGGTGGGGCTTGCGGGCCTGTTTCCCCACAGGTGAAGTCCAGGCATTTTACGAGGACTTGAACGGCCGTCAGTATGTGAATGAAGTGTTCAACTTCAGTGTGGACAAACTGTATGACTTGCTCTTCACGGACTCCCAGTTCCAGAGGGACTTCATGGAACAGCGCCGGTTCTCCGGTAAGCTGCTGCTGGCACAGCCCCCTTATGGGGGCTGTGTTCCCTGTGGTGTCTTTGGGACTGCTGTAATCTGTATTAATGGCAGTCAAAAGCAAGTAGAACCTGCCTCGTTTGGCACTGTGGGTTTATTTTCTGAGCCGTGTGTAAGCTTATGGTTGAATCACATTCTTTATCTGTGGTTTTTGGTGTTGTGTTTTTTTTTTTTTGCCATCAGTTAAGGCCTGATCGTATGTTCAAGGCCTAATAATCAACAAAAAAAGCTCTTCGAGCTCCACACCAGACACTGGCACAGACAGTGTAGTCGATGATGCAAAGAGAGCATTCCTTGGCATACTGCAGTCTTCCTTTCCCTGTAACTCTAAATTGCAAAAGGAGCGACAACTCCAGCCTACCCCTTCTCCCTGCACTGCAGGAGGGGAAAGTATTCCTCACACTTCTGGTTCCTTGTGGGTGTCTAAATCCGAAGCTATGCTGCAGTGAGGCTCTTTCTGCAGCTGCTCTGCTTAGCCCTCTGACTAGCAGACTTGCAGGACTCTGCAAGCTCAGGGCAAAGCCACTTGAAAGCAGCTCCAGGCAGAAATATTCCCATCTAATCTTGGGAGAGGATGCACCTTGTCCCTGCAGTGATCACATTAAGTACAGGAGACCTGTCCTACACATTTATTTGAGCTCTAGTGCTTCTGCAGCTGAGCTCTGCAGGGGGAAGGAAATACACTCCCGAGCTTGGTTATTTGATTATGCCTTTTCCTCGGGAACTGACTTGGCATCCCTTTCAATTACTTTGACAGAATATTGTTTTCTCCTCTCAGATATTATCTTTCACCCCTGGAAGAAAGAAGAAAATGGCAATCAAACGAGAGTCATCTTGTATACCATTACCCTCACCAACCCTCTGGCTCCCAAAACTGCCACTGTCACTGAGACACAGGTATGTGAAAGTGCAGCGTTGGTGTAATGCTTTGTACAAACAGATCTGTGATTTCCTTTCTTGCCTCAGGCATGCTGCTTCGCACGTTGGCATTCTCCCTATCCGTTTTCCTTTACACCTTTTTCTTGTATTAACTTGCTACCTGATATCACTGCAAATGTGAAGAGCTGATCTTTAGCTCGCAGTGGTTTGTTCTGCAAGGAAAGGACCATTATATTTCCAGCAAAAGCAGATCAGTTGGTCACCAAGCAGCACAATCTGACATCTGTGTCTGTTGCATGTTGTCGTGGTTTTTGAGCTGCCAGCACAGGACAGTCACATACTATCAGCTCGTCCTTATCACAGCTCTCCCTAGAGCTGTCAGGCTTTTTAGTGGTGAGGACAATTAGATGGCTGTTATAAAAGGTAAAAAATAAAATAAAAAATAAATGGGAGCATCTGCAGTGCTTTAGAAGAGCTGGGCTGCTTGTATCCAGTAGGTGCTGTAGCTACAGAGATTAAAAGCCTCCACCCATGTCCAGGGATGTGTTCAACTGGGTAAGGGTAACAGCTGTAAGTTGGCTTGAGAGAATATTAAGAGGGAATCAAGAAAAGATGGGGTGGCTCAGCAGTATGCTTCAGGGAAGGAGAATCCCACCTTGCAAGGGTGGGAAGAAGTGTGCTGTGCAGAAGCAAGGACTGTGTGCAGGGAAGGTAAGAGAAAGGAGAGGACAAGGTGATGGGCGAAGGGCACGCTTCCAGGCAAGCAAGGACATGGGCTATTTTATTCTGAATGTGGTGCCAACCACAGAGGTGCGCTTCGCTGTGTCCTCACCGCAGAGGTAAGTGGGAAGAGTCTATAAGAAAAGCCACAGTTTTATATATGGGTCTGCAGTTACTGTGTCAGTTCCCCCCGTGAGCTTTTTTGGGGGACAAATAAAGAAGCAGATCAGAAACAGTTAAACAAACGGACTGATGTGTTCTTACAGTGTTCAGATATGAAGGACCACTGCTCAAAGCAGGGTCAGCTCTCCTTTTAGATCAGCTTGCTTCCTGGCAAGCCAGATATCAGTTCAGTGAGAAGAGGTAACACCTGCAGAAGTCCCTCAGAATCGGTCCTCGTGTGGCAGAGAACTGCGTATCTGATGCAAAATGCTGGATGGGGCTTGGGCATGGTCTTCTATTTGTCTAGTGAAGGTGCCTATCTATCAAAGCCATGTTCTAACCAGACTAATAGTTGCCTTGCATGCTGTCTTTTATGCAGACAATGTACAAAGCCAGCCAAGAAAGCGAGTGCTATGTCATAGATGCAGAGGTGCTAACTCACGACGTCCCCTACCATGATTATTTCTACACCATTAACCGCTACACATTGACTCGTGTTGCCAGAAACAAAAGCCGACTCAGGTACACTTCTGGTGGGATGAACAGCTTTACTGACAACCAAACGTCACCTTTGGGTGGGAGTGCTGCTTTTGGTGTGTTAGGAGGGATGGGGAGAACTGAGTCTTGTGTCCTCGTTGCCAGAAAACTCCTGTTGCAGAGAGTTAGCATGGAGCAGCTGCCTGTTGTGGCAGCACTGAGGAAACAGTGCAGTTGTAGCAGAGGACTTACGGTTGGGCCAGGGAGATCTGCAGACTTGATTCTTTGAAGCAGTTGTTTGCAGGAACAGTTGCCACACACAGCAAGCAGAACGCACTAAGCAGTAGGACTTACTTGCAGGCTGTGCCTCTGCGAAGCACCTTGCAGGACAAGCAGAGGAATTTGGTATTAGGAAAAGCTCTAGGGCTTGTGTTTCAATCTGATAAGCAATCTAAATGTCTGCCTGTACATGGCCAGGGGTGTTGGGAGTCCTCTCAGGGGAAGCTCTCTTGAGGCCTTCCCGCCTCTGCTTTTGGAAAGGTTTTTCATGTGGTGCTTCTGATGTGGAAACACGAAGGGAAGAAACCATTCCAGAGATAAGCATGGGCATGATTGATTTTTCATGTACACGTTGACAAAGGACTGGATGTAACGTCTGGAAGGAAAATGGAGTGAGTGACTTCTCCTTCTTCTTACAGGGTTTCCACAGAGTTACGTTACAGGAAGCAGCCTTGGGGGCTGGTAAAATCCTTCATTGAGAAGAATTTCTGGAGCGGCCTAGAAGATTATTTCCGTCATTTAGGTAAGGGTGGCAGTGACCAGAGCTGCTGCAATGACAGCATCACTCTCAGTAGCTTATGCATGCCTCCCTGTAAGCAGGCAGTGTAACGGTGTGGTAGCTGCTGCCAGCCTGCTGGGGATTAGACTTCAGAGAGGCTTTTAAATGGGGTCAGCCAAAGTTACTGCCCAGCAGCTGGCAGTACTTGCTGATCATCAGCTCCTCTCTAACACAAGTGTGTGGGGTAAGGGTTTGGCTGAAGGTGTGAGGATCTGTAGTGTGTACTGTGGCACAGTCATCTCACAGCCTGGCAGTCAATACCTGTACTCCATCCAGCTGCTGTGCCAGTAGAGAGCTTAGAGTTTGTATCATTGCAATGCTAGTTCCGCTTCTATTAAATGATTTCTCTCCCTCGTTGTCACTGCAGAAAGTGAATTGACCAAAACGGAGAGCACGTACCTGGCTGAGGTCCACAGACAATCCCCCAAAGAGAAAGTGAGCAAGCAATCAACAGTCCGCCGGAGGAAACGGGCCCATGCCCATCTGCGGGTGCCACACTTGGAGGAGGTGCTGAGTCCTGTCACCACCCCCACAGATGAGGAGGTTGCTCACCGAATCAAGCACGTGGCAGGTAAGGAACCACAGACCCCTCACGCTTGGGCATGGAGAGCTGGATATCTCTGGAGACAAGCTGGAAGTCTGCTCATGGAGAGTTAACGGGGAGAAAGGCCTGGGCTTTCCAGAGCAGTGGATCCATGATGATGATTGTTTTGAATGAGATAGAGGATCATGTAGCAGAAAAACATCGCCCTCTCCATGGGACAGCATTTCATAGCCTACACACACCTGTCTCCTCAGGTTCCACACAGACAAGGCACATCCCCGAGGAGAGCCCCAGTGGCTTCCACCTGCAGAGTGTTTCCAAGCTGCTCCTCGTCATCAGTTTTGTGTAAGTGATTTTATTTTAACTCTGCCTTCACAGTCAGCCTTCAACTTACTTTCTCCTCTCATGTTTCTGGTGTTCTCTGCTCCCGTCAGTGTTCTCACTGGATCAGCAGCAAGAACCACATTCAATCTGTGTCCTTTTTATGCCACCACCTTTCTAGTCTTGGGTTTGCTGGATGTGTGCTTGGAGCCAGGTTTGGGGCCCTCATATTCCTGTGACTCAGTCTTTACATGGAAAAGGCAGGAGTAGTTATTGCTTCCCTGCCTGCTGGGCAGCCCATAGCCTTCATGTGCTAAAGCTGCAGCTGTAGCTGGACAGGCTGAGAAGCAGTACAAATTAAAGCAGTCCAGGTACAGCAGGTGTTTCTATTGCTAAGGAAGCTGAAAGCACAATACCAACTGTGGAGGAACAGCAGAACTTGTGGCCACTCTTCTGCAGAAGTTTACCCAGCCTGGAGCTGCTGGAGAAATACGGGCCTTGTGACAGTTTTGGGCTGGCACCTGGTGCTGTCTTCCGTGTTTAGACAGGTGAATAGCAAGGCACAGAAACTTTACAGCACTCTCTTGCAAGCTGCTAGCTTAGCTTAGAGCCCTCCACGTGCTAACCCTATGTGCTGAAAGCAGTGATTTGCACAGCCTGTGGTGGAATTCCCACTTCAGTGCAAGGCAGGAGTGGGGAGTGCTGGCTGCAGCCTGCCTTTTCATGGCAGTGCCCTGCATGAATGCTCTTTATAGGTGCCCACAAGAGCCACACAGCTTGAGTTTCACCATTAATTGCAAGCCCACAGTTAGTTCTTCCCCTCTTGAGTTTCTTCCCACTGTTCCTTCCTGCCCTCCTCCCCGCCATTTATCTTCTGTACTGTCTGTGAGCCTTCTCTGCTCAGCCCAGTTTCTCCTGTTCTGTGTCAGTCTGTTTCTAACCTGCAGCTACTCCGTCTTTTCTCTTCCCTGCTCCCATTAGGATCTGTTTCAGGTACTGTCTCTCTTCTCCTTCTTTTTTTTTTTTTTTTTAAAAAAAAAACAAACCTCCTTATTCTCCTTTTTTTCCTTCCCTTTCTCCACATTCAGCACATCCGCTCATTCAGCCTGTCTGATGCATCAGTCATTGCTATCTGTCCTCCTCATACATCTCTCTCATGTGATGAAGTTCGGGGTTCTGCTTTCTTGGTCCTTAGAGTAAATCCTCACTGACACACAGCGTGGACCTGGGTCCCAGGAACCTTGAGAAAGCCGTGGGTGTTTTCCCAGGTCTGACAGGCAGGCAGTGGGGTAGCAGTGCTCACAGTAAACGGACTGTTTTCTTTATTTGCAGCCTGGTGTTGCTGGTCATTCTCAATATGATGCTGTTCTACAAACTTTGGATGTTGGAGTATACCACCCAGACGCTCACAGCATGGCAGGGCTTGCGGCTACAGGAAAGGTACTGTCACACCAGCTTTGTTTTTATATCTTCATGCATGTTTCCTGTTGGTGTTAGAGACACCAAAGCTCAGGGCTACCTGGTAGATTGTTTCTCTTTTGTATGTAATAGATGAAACATAGATAATAGCTGAAGCAGGTAGAACGTGTGTAATAGATGAAGCAGGTAATCAGCTGATGCTATTTGTTGGGGAAAAGCCCCTTCCTTCCTCCCTTCCTGCTTTCTCTCTATCTCTTTCCCCCCTACTCCCTCCTTCTCTCCCCCCCAGCTCCCTCTCTCTCCCTCCCTCCCTCTCATCCTCCTTTTTTCTTCCTCCCTGGTTAAGCATACCATTTAGCTTATGTGCTCTTTAGTATTACAGCTAGCTCTATGCCCCTACACACATAACTTCGTTGTGTTTTAACTGTAGTTTCTGTGACGAAGACCAAAACCACCTGCTGGGTCAGAATTGGTCTCCGGTCTCCTTGAGGCTCCCCTGCCCATTCCTTTGTATCTGTGAGACTTAGAGTGGGCAGGGACAGTAGTGATCCCACATATAAGTATAATCAATCCTCTTCCTTCAGACAAAGAAAGCAACAGCTGTTAGAAGTAGACTGCTATTTATTAGAGATTGAGAGCGCATCCATTTTTAAATTGCAATAGCTTTTTGTTGTTGTGCTTGAAATATCATTGCTTTATATTCACTTGTGGAGCTGGTTGAGCAGGACGGTTGCAAGCATTCAAGGTCCTGTTGGGAAGATCACCGGGACAGGTTGCTACTCACAGCCACGAAACTGCAGCACATCAGGCAAGTAGGTGAAGCATGACTGGCTCAAGGTGAGGATTAATCTCTGTAAATCAAGGAGGAGCATACCTAAGGCAGTTAACACAGCAGTTAGCAGCAGCACCCCCCTGCTCATTTGCTAAGATAAGAGGGGAACCAATTAGACTGTTAAATTACAGTGCTAGGAGAAAGAACAAATGTATCTGAGAGGTTAGTTTTGGGAGCAGTCATAGCCATATCCACTCAGTTTCCAGGGTAGGACACATGAAAATGTCCACTACATCCTGTAAAGCTTAAGAAGTATAAGACAGGCAGTAGCTAAGAGAGGAGGGATCCAGCTATCTTAAGAAGTAGCAGAGCCTAAGAGGTAAGTTAAAGACAAAGCAATGATTTAGTTGTCTTAGAGACCAGCAAAGCCCAAGAGAGTAAAGAAGAGACACCCAGCAGAAACCAAAAGCTCAGCTATAAGCTTAACTACCCTAGAAACCAGCGAGGCCCAAGACAAAGTGATAGAGTTAGATGAGGGCATACAAAAACAACTTACCTCTCCAGGAAAAAGCGTGCAAAAATCACTCTGATATGCCTTGCAGTCTTCCTGCAACTGTCTGAACCCTGCTCCTCCTCACATCTTTTACACTCCATGGAGATTTATTCTCACCTTGGCCCAGGCAAACTCTACCTGCTCTCCAAGCACACTGCTTTCACCTGCTTGAGCCCCTGAGTGGCAGCTCAGGGCAGCCATTCCTGGGGATCTTCTCATCAGTGGCTTGAGTGCTTGCATCTGGAGGATTGATTAGGCCTGAAGGGAGGAGATGATGTTAAGTAAGTAAGTGAGTAAAGAAAATCTGGTATTAAGATAAAGACTGACACAGCAGGAAAAAAAAAAACCCACACCCCCCCAAAATATGGAAACTGTACAGGGTTACCTGTCGAGCAGTGTTTGCTTTCCCTGTCAGTGGCCATGGTGCTACGTCCTGCTATACTCATCTCCAAGGCAATGACAACACTCTGCTCCCCTGGCACGCAGGTGTTCGGCTCCAACACACTTCAGCTCTTCAGCAAAAGACACATCTTTGCTCTTAATTACCATAGTTAAGGTAACAGTAATGGGCGACTGAGAAAAATGTTAAGAGAATTTGCTCCTTTAAGGTGTGAGGATTAAACAGAGCCTGATGCTATCTACTACCTCCTCACCTGCTGCTCCACTTTGCTTGTCCTTGACTAAGGTTTCCCCAGATTCACTCCTGCTCCTATTCTGCTTGGCAGGTTACCCCAGTCGCAGACAGAATGGGCCCAGCTACTAGAATCTCAGCAGAAGTATCATGACTCAGAGTTACAAAAATGGCGTGAGATCATCAAATCCTCTGTGATGCTTCTAGACCAGGTGAGACCACATGTCCTGCTAGCACTGTGAGTAGACAGTCACCATGTCCTCCCAGCCCACCACCTGCAATCCCTCAGCCTTACCTGGACCACTGCAGCCCATCAGGTGTATCGCCTCTGCTCCCATCTCCCTTTAAGTCAAGTCTGTCTTATGACACTGGGCTGGGCAGGAAGTCCCAAGGGCTATTCAGGTGGTTTCTCTGTCATCTCGTGGGATCTCCAGGGCAAGTCAAGGGGAGAATCCTGCAGGGCCAAAACCTTGTATTAGACAACACAGCTTGTAGCTAGTCTCTGGCATCTGAGAGGGTGCTGTAAAGACCTTGGCACTCTGTTTGCAAGCAGAATTCTTCTCCTTCACTCTGGGGTTGTATGTAGCTTACATGGACAAAGGCACAGGCCCTTCACAGCACAGATGCTGCAGTTTTAGAACCCATTCCCTCAAGAGCTGCTAAGACACCGGGCAGCTTGGAATGGTGTTCATAAATGAGAGAAGCTGCTGTTCCCTAAGATGAGTGCCTGTTACCCTGTGCATCATCCTGCTTGACCCTTATTTGTTAACTCACTGGCTCCCATCTTCTCATTCCCCCATTGGTTGCCCAGCCCTGCTGCACCAGTCCCAGAAACCAGATTATTATGGCACCAATACTTACGTGGATGGAGGAGGCACCGATGAGGAAGGAAATCCCAAAGTGCTGTCACCTTCAGGGTAGCAGCACAATGGAGATGTTTCTTGTCTTGCAGATGAAGGATTCACTAATAAATCTCCAGAATGGCATCGGGTCCCGGGACTTCGGGTCAGATCCAGAGGAGAAACGGAAACGTTTCCACTAACAGGCAGGAATGCAGGAGGCCAGAGGACGGTGTGCAATATGTGTAAATAGGATATATAAATATATATATATATATATAAATATATATACAGAATATAAATATATATATTATATACAGATTTTAAGAGAAAAAAAAAAAAGTCTACGTACCAAGAGGAAGGACTGACCTCCAACACTGGCTGAAATGGAGCGTCTCAGTGGTAGTGTGGGGTGTGTGTGTGCGTGTGCGTGTGTATGGGAGGGCTGTGCTCTCCTGGCACTGAGGTGTGCTTAGGGATGCACCCAAGCGTGCTACCCTGGGCCTGTTTGCATCACTGTTCCGTAATATTCCTGGCTGTCCGTCTGTCTGTCTGTTTTGTTTCTGTTGTTTCAAAGGGAAGCATCAGAGTGAATGCCCCTCCCCTCCCTGCGCATGAAGGTCCCTGACTGACGATATGTATCTACACATATAAAGGGAACACTGTCAACTTTCTTACCTTGCTGGCTTCAGGGCAGAGAGGTTTTTGGCAATCACCATCGATCCCTTACAAAACCATCCCCCATTTGGAGAGGAGGCCTCCAGAGGAATTGCTGTAGGTCTGTGGAGAGCAGGTCTCCCTGGCAATCATCTTCTATGTCTCTTGGAGCGGAAATGCAATTTGCTGCCATTCTGGCCAGCCTGGTTCAGAGAGCAAAACACAGAATGTAAACGAGCCTGAAATGCTTCCTCCAAACGCTTAGTTTGCCTCCTCCTGTAATTGATAGTGCATTAATAGCCAAGGAGATGGCAGGGAGCAGGAGTATCTGCCCACACGGTGCTTGGTGGGAGGAGAGCCACACTGCAGAAAGCACACTTCCATTTCTTTTGACAGTGTCCCCTTTACTTTTGCTGTGGTTCTCTGCTTTCTGTGTGCTTGGGCCCCTGCCATTAAGCCATCCCTGTGCTGAAGATCTGCATCGGTGCTGACAAGGGCTGCCTGTGGGACTTCTCCAACAAGGGAGAGTGCCCCAGCTTCAAAAGAAAACCAAAATGAGTATTTATATGCGAGCGCTCCTTCCTGCCAAGCTGTGTGCTATTAGCACAACGTGGAGTGGGAGTGCTAAGGAAACAGCAGAACTGCTCTTACTGTCCTGCTTGGTAAATTTCTCTCTCATCCCTGGTCTGTGAGATCGTTTCGCTCGTACCTCTTAGCCCTCACCTTTACTTCTGAGCTACGTAGGAAAGTTTTCCTAGAAGACAGAAAAAGTACTGCCAAAGGGTGTGGGATAGACCTAGGTGTTATCCACAGCGTAAGGTAGTGACTGGGATCACTCCTAAGCTAGACAGCGCTGCATTGGCTCCCTAAGCAAGTCAGGTGGCAGACCTGCATTAAAAAAAAGCAGTACACATTTTTACTTCTAGGGCATTTCTCCAGATTCCCATTAGCAGCCACATGAGGGGCAGAGGGACTGTGCACTGGGTGGGATGGGGGGTGCCCAAGTAAGCCAATTAATAAATGCTTTCTCATCTTACCCAGCCCGGTAGGTTAGGTGGCATGCGAGGTGCTCAGTCTCCACCTTTGTTCAGAACCAGGCCATGTCCACCTCCTGGAAGGAGTCAGCTGTGCGTTCCCCACAAGAAATGGTGCAGGTCTCGTGTGTCCAGTGGTCTCTAGCTCTAACTGGCACTGAAAGAGCAGGGGACATAAGGGTGAGTGTGTGTTTTTTGCATCTTGGTATAGCAGGAACACAAATCCACGCAGCTGGGGAAAACCCTCACAGCTTTCACAGCCCAACCAGGGCAAGGTACCACTGTTAGAAGTAACCTGCTGATTTCTCCCAGACTGCCTAATAATTAAATGACCAATTGCTAGACACAGTATGACTTAGAGAAGAAGACTCACGAACAGGTTATTGAATGCACTTAAAAGACTGTGAAAGCAAGGTACAATTGGCAATGCCTTGGGAACTAGGGAGTAACTTGTATTTCTGACTGTTTCATTTCATGCTGCTGACTATTGTGCTGCTCCCTGACTTCTTCCAGGGATGCTGCTGAAATGGCTGCTATACAACGAATCTGAGCTGCTAGAGCCTGAGAAGGGCGTTCTGCTGCTCTCACCTCGGGACCAGGGGGTCCCAGTTCCCTGCTGCTGACTTGCCACACTGATGAGATGCCCCTTCGCCACTCCCGCAGTTGCTAAGCACAGAAAAATGCTTTGCAGCCCATCTTCCCCTCTTACAGTATTTAATTCCGTAGAGCAGGAAAAAATAAAGAGAGAGGAAGGCCTACGTTTGCTGCCTTGCCAGAAAAGAAAAAGCAAGAGAAAGAAACCTGGAATGTGGGTCTTGGCACCATGGCCAGCAAACTTCCATACGTACACAAACATAACCCAGCAGAGGACAGAGAACCTGCGTGTCTGAAAGGGTTCAAAATAATAAATGCCAGTAGCTAAGAGCTGGCTGCTTACCAATGTGACATTCTCTTGCTAGTTATGGAGGCAAGAAATCCCTTTGCTTAAGTGTGCATCCTCCTTCCTCTGCAGCACCTCTGCAGACTGCGGTCACGTTGGGTTCTGGATGTTCCCACTGGTACAGCTTCCTTGGGCTTGGCCTTAGAGCCAAATTAATGTGAGGTTACACACAGGCAGCTGTAAAAGTATTATTAAGCACTACTGTTCATTTTGCCTGCACGTTAAACTGGGTTTAACATGTTTGATGTAAATAATCTGTCCAGCCAGTGGAGCTGGGTTTGGATTTGCTGAATTTTGGCAGCTACAAAAGAGACTGTCAAAGAAACGTGGCTCCAGCCAAACGTGCACATTCATGCCAACAGAGTAGCCTAATTCATGCCAAGTAAGATGCTACCTATCAGCAGGAGGGAGATGACAGAGCTCTGACTTGCCAGTTCGTCTGTGTCACCTGCTCCTGTAGGAGAAGAATACACCACTAATCCTAGCTTGATAGAATGTTAATAAACACCTTTTAATGGTTACCTAAAAGGAAATGTTTGGGTTATGGCATCTGGGATGAGCTCAAGTTGAATGATCTGAGCACTTTTCCCATCAGACTGGCCCTGTTTGTTTCAGAAGCTCACTTGGGTGTAGATGGGGACAGACTTCAGCCTGCTCACCCCCTCAGCACAGAACTACGTGGCCTACAGATATATGCTTTTTCCCACCTTTATAGGAGCCAGTAGAAAATTCGTTTTCCAATTAGCAACTGGGAACACTTACTTAAGATGAGACCTTCTGGATATGCTCTGCAGTGATTTCTGTGCAGACAGAGGTGACAGGTAGGCCTGCACTACTCCAAAGCTGTGTAAAAAACACCTGCAAGCCTCATTGGTTGCACGTCAGAAGCGCTGCTCAGAAGGGAGCGCATACATGCAGGCTGTGCTGAGTGCAGTCCTTCCTTGTCACACAGCCTTTATCCCTCTTCCTTTCCTGCTAGCTTTGCCTTCTCAGATCTGTATTTCAGAAGTACCTGAAGGGAGGAGACAGAGCAGCCTGCAGCTTGCACCCCACCCAGCACCAGGAAGGAGCTCCAGGCTGAGATGGTTCTTTCCATACTACTCAGAGTGGGAAAACTTCTGAGACTTTCCTTCCTCTTGGGTTCAGTTACACGGAGCTCGTTTACATCGAGTCAGAACGCGGGTTCACACGTATACAAACCCCTCTGTGAATGCTGGTCCCCAGGCCTGCTGCAGTGATTTGGGAAGAGACCCCAGTAGGTAATTCATCATAACGTGTGGCTGACTAACATGCTGAGTCCTACTCTGCTGCCTCTGTGAAGAGGCCATGCTCTTGAGGGTCTTTCTCCACAAGAACATCCCTAGTGCATTGCTATGCTTGCTCCCAGGTGAGGTATGCACCAAACTAACCATTTTCCAGCACACAATCAGGTAGCTCTCTATCTGAGTTTCCTTTTCCCAACCAGGATAACAGGCTGACGACTTCCTAATTTACAAGCTAGGAATTTCTGGCTCCACAGAATGCTGACAGTGGCACAGAGCTGAAGCTGCGGGGCTCAGTGCTCGCAGCACCTCTGGCTGGGGGCAGGAGGGGCAATTCTGTCGTGTTTCTCAGGGCAGCTGGCAGAACTGTGTTGGCAGAACTGCTCTGAGGGATCTCCAGAGAGATCGTTCCAGCAGGCTCTGCTGCCATGGAGAAGTTCTGTGGTGGGTTCGTGTACGGTCAGACAGTCTCAGCACTGGTTTAAATACCCAGCAGGGGCTTGCTTAAAAACAATACTCAAAACAGAGACTCTCAAACCAAAGCACCTGAGGTAAGTAGCCTGCAAAACATTTGTGTCGGTGTAGTTGCTGAGGTGTGACTGTGCTGACTTTTTGGCCCGTTCTCTCTGCCTGGCATGCTCTGATCTCCGTGCTTTGCACCTCCCCCTGCACGAGTCTCTTTGTGCCATAATACCTTTCTTTTTTAGATGTGCACACTGGCCAAATAATATCCTCATGTCTTTATTGACTGCCGACTGAGATTATTCCCTGACCTAGCCAGACAGCATGGGCTTCAACCCTCTGCATGGATCCTGGTGTGCCATGCTCCCCTCTCCCACCCATTTTGCAGTGCTTGCTATTGCTTTTCCCTCTCCCCACACACCTCTGCTGCCGGACAATCATTCCCTTTGTCATGGATGGACTGACCTGGTGCTGTCCCTGCTCGCCTTCCCTTGATGCAGTCTGTACGCCCTTTTAAGTGAATGTGTTTTGTTTGTTTTCTTATTGGTTTTTTTTTTTTTCAGTAGGGAAAAAAAAAAAGACTTCCTTCTGCGGAAGGAGTTATATTTGCACATGGCTCAGGGAGGTACCTCCTCTGGCCGTTTCTGTTACCTCACTCATGTAGGCCAATTCCATTGCTAACGTTAAACGGCCACCCTTCCCCAACCCAAACACCAAGAATCGTTAGGGAATAAAAACAAACGTGCAGCTCAGGTTCTACAGCTGCTTGGTCGTGTCTCAGTCTCGGCCCAAACTGCCCCAGCAGCATTAGGAGGTGGGAGAAAGGCTGTTGCAAAACAGCTCTACCAGCAAAGAGGTGGAGCCTGCGCCACACTTTGCAAGCCCACCTCCCTTGGAATAGCACTCAGCAGAGCAGATACAGCAGCACTAACCTGGCTTTTGGCCCGACGAGCTCAGAGCAGAGGGAGGAGCAGCAGAACCATCGCAGCGTACGTCTCTGACCACCAGGACTGGCACTGTGTGGCTGTGGCACCTCTGGGCCGTCGTCACTCTCACAGCAGTTCATCTCATCACGCTCTCCAGGGCTGGTTAAAGCTGCTAAACACCCTGGGGTGTGTTCTGCCCACCTGAGCCCCAGGCAACCCCAACTGCTGCCGTAATGGCAGATTAATGAGGATCTCCTCGTGTCAGCAAGGCGAGGGAACGGTCATACAGACACCCACGATGGTGCACTTCCCTTCTGGGTTTGAGCAGCAGGGGCCTGGGAGGCAGAGGGCCGTTGGTCACAGCCTGCATCACTGACGTGAACTTCAGGGTGGGCTGGGGGAGGACCCGTGGTTTTGTTTTAGGAGTTGTTTAACTGTCATCAGGTTTGCGCTGTGCGCAATAACGCGAGAAAACGATCGTGAAAACTTACCTGCTAGAACCTAGGAATCGTAAAGGCTCTGCAGCCCAGACTCCATGTAAGTAGCTAGTACAATGGAAGTACGGTATAAATTAAAAGAAAAAAAAAAAAAATCTATCGACCAACAGTGTGACTTGTGAGTGCTTTGTTCTTTTTATTGTCCTGCCTGCTTCTCGCCTTTTCCATCGTATCCAAATACACAGAGAGGGTCTCTTCAGATACCAGCCAGGACCGTCTCTCCCAGGACGTAACCTGCCTTTAATGCTGCCCTTGATATAAACCAACTCGTGGGGTGTTGTTTTTTCCCCCCACTGTGGGAATCCTGAGCAAAATTTAGACACCGTTTTCCCATCTGGGACAACTACGGGGCTGTAGTCATATGCAGGGATTGGAAAAGTGAAAGACGTGTCCAAAAAGCATCTAAAGAAGATGTGTGTAAAAAATACCACAAGGTTGCACAGCCCTTCTTTACCACCCAAGGTAGCTCTCAAGAAACTCCGTACTCTTTTTTTGCACTGCACCATCAGAAGGTAATCAGCACTTCACAAGGGCTGGGAGGAACACAGATGAAGTGGGAGAGGGGTTTAGTGACCTTACCTAAAAACCACCCTGGGTGTTAGTGCCATGATCAGCGACGGAAACTGCAGGGACAGGACTCCTGTGTTGCTGTGGATCTAGAGTTAGGATCATGCCCCCAAGTGCCCCGAGGCCAGGCAAGATGGCCTAGGGAAAATGAAGACACTCAGCAGAATGAGAGGAGGAGGTATTTGGGGATATTAAAGAGTTTAAGGTGCCCAGACTACAAGCGTGCTTCAGCTGCAAAATGTGCTCAGGTTGCCAGACTCAGCTCTGTGAGGACTGCATCGTAACAGCTGGCTGAAGTTGAAACTTGCTCTTAAAAAAAGGAATTTTTGAACAACTGCCAGTTAGAAATCCGGCCTGGACCTGACTTACAAATGGAGACATTCCTCTGATTTTTAGCAACACAAACTGCAGCAGAACGTAAGCAGGGGGAAATTCTGTACGTAAGAAGCATGCCTTGAGATTCACAAGCACTTCACAGTATTCAGAAGCAGTTTGGTGTAGCAAAATTGGTCAGCTCTTGCAAGCAATAAAAGCTCCATTGCAGCAGGGATGTAACATCATCTCCCCTATGCAAAAACCCTTCAAGCTTTCCCCGCTTCATCCTAAAGTACAATTCTACCCTGGCCAATGTTTCTGCCTGTTTTTTTTCCTCATAATCCTGGTGGTTGTGTTCAACTGGTCTACGTTTGAAGCCAGAAAACTAACTGCGCTCTGCTTAAGCCACTAAGATTTCAAAGGGAAATTTGCATAGGTACCATTGAATTTACAGTGTATTTCCTGTGCGGGAATGTGTCATTTACAATGAATACTGACTATTCAAATTGGTGACTAAGCACAAAACAGAATGACAACAGACTAGGAGAAAATAAGCATTTTCTCTCTATTCCTCTAGATGGTGCTGCAATATAGTATAAGAAGACCATCACAATTGCAAGGATTATTTGACAAAGCTGTGTCCCACTCAGAGGGCTACGCATCCTATTTACTTTGCTTGCCTGTTTGCATCCAGCTGTCTTCCTTTCAGAGCATCCCCCAGAAACAGGTTAAAGGCATACCTTACTGGCTCCCCTGTGGCTGGCTGAACACGGCTCCACAGGTTATTCCTATCACTGTGTCTCTGTGTGCTTGAGAAGTAAACCTGCTGCACAAGGCAAATGGAAGGAACTAAGAATTTCAACTCTTGCTAAGTGAAAGGGAGGGGACGGGGGACTCACATACTTACGTTATACAGCCTCCCAAATTAGGAGTACTTCAGGATTTATATTCTCAGCTCCCTCCTTCAGAAGCAGGTGTGACCATAGCACAGGGACTCATCTTCCTACTACACATTTTTATCTGTTTTAATGCATTTATAGTTCTCATGCTACTCTACATCTGCCCTGGCAGCCCAAAGTCCAAAGGAACTTACTGAGCAACAACTACGCTAATTAAACTCTTCCTGTTTAACACCTATAGTGACTTCTTGGGCTGTGGTGGAACATCATCACCTTAAGATGAAGATATTCCCAATCCTGCAGGTCAGAGTAACAGTACACATACCCTTTATGTCTGCAATGGAGAACTAGCATATTTTGCAAATAAAGGTGGTGGTGACAGCAGCTAAGAAATGACATTAACAGTTACAAAGCCATTAACGTGATGATGGAACTGAAACTTGGGAAGGAGCCGTGCTGCCCGCACCCCCTGTGCCCTTTGCTCAGCATGCTTCAAAAGGAGAGTCCTTTAACAAATGGGCTGGCAGCTCAGAATGGAGTCATGAGGCCAAAGTCAAGGCTGTACAGAGTCCAAGGCAAATGGAAGAGAATTTACACTTCCCCGTATTTCCTCCCGACGGCGTAGAGCTCCCCCTCAAACCTGGCTGGCATGACGTGGTCCTTCTGTCTTCAGAGCCCCTGCAAGTGAGAGAATTCCCCATGGAGTGTAAGTCATTGGAACGTGCTCAAGTAAGGGTCATGCCCCGACCAGCACAATGCCTGAAGGGACACCAGCAAGACTTCCAAGGATCAAGATTCCAGTTTTCTGCACACAAAACCCTCCGACAGCAGATGTTTCTTCCGGAGATTCCTGTCCTTCCTCCTGCATACAGCTCCCTATCTGCAGGGAACAGTCACTATTTCCAACTCCTGAGGCTTAGGTATAGGAGGAGTAATTAAATCGTGGCCTGCATGCCACCGTTCAGTGACACTTTAATTGCTTCTGAGGTCACTATGGAAGCTCCAGACAACGGGCAAAAACTCCAGGAATCTCTCCTCTGCCATCTCTCCAGCACCACATAATCCTAACCCACAGCAGTAAGGCTGAAGGGTGGACAGGCACAAGCAGCAATTCACTGCTCCCTCATCACTTACCTTGGTGCTGTGCACTCTGCAGACACCTCTCTGCTATTCCTCCACAGGCACGGCACAGTTTTCCTTGTTTTCTGATGGAATTGCAAGGTAGTCTGTCCTGTAGTCGGAAAAAAAAAAGATGGAAGCATAACCTGAAGTGTGTAGTTGAAGTCCATTCACTTCTTCAGAGATGCTGAATTCCTTGAGGTATCTCTATGGTAACAAATATCACTCACAGAAGATCCCTGGCATAACCAGAAGCTGATGCTGAGCCTTACCTACTGTAAAACCCTATGCATACAGCTTTCCCACCATGTCCAAAGAGCACTGTTAGTTAAGCTGAGGATGTAAAAAGATAGGAATAGGCCAGCATAAAAACTGGGACACCTCTGCTCTGTCAACTGCCAGAATTACCCTCCTCTTCTGCTTTATCATAGTAGAGGCTACAGACTTGTGAGTCAGATCCCTAGAAGTGGGCCTTCCAGGAGAGCATCTCCACGTGGTTCAAATCGGGCCACCTTGGAATCCTGCCCACCTTGGCCACCCTCCCTACCATGTGCATCATCCCTCCCTTCCCAGTGCACCATCTCTTTGGGTACTCCCTTCCAGTGCAATGATTTCAGGCATAGCAAACCTCAGCTAGAAATGTGTAATAGCAAAGTTCAGCCTTCTTGCAATCTGACCTGGACTGAGACACCTGAAGGATCCCTCTGGAGAGATTTCACACTTACGCATTTTCCTGGGCAGCTTCCTCTGCCTTAGAGACTTTCCTGTAGCAATAGACCATTTCTATCAGTAGCCACAAGGTGAGGAAGACCAGCAGAATGTACATCATGATTTCAGAGATGACTGAGGTGAAGTCTTCCCCAGCTGTTAAGAAAACAAAATCATCTCTGATCATTTACACGCAGATGTTGGAGCACAGCAGCTCCATTCAGACCTTCCCACCCTCGTCTCCTCCTTCCTAACCCACTTCATCACACGGTCCCAACTGCCACTACACTGTGAGGGGTCAAAAGACAGGAAACGGGTGAGGTTGCCAATAAAACACGCCAGCAGCAATTTCAGGGCATGTTTCCAGTGGTATCAAAGATGTATAGGCTTGGCCTGTGTCTTATGTTCTCTGCAACCTACACGTTCATATAGATTGCTCACCATGAGCCTATCTCAGCTGTACATACCCTTTCCATCGCATGTCTTACTTGCTGCAGTTGCTTGAGTGTGCTGTGCCAACAATGATTTGGAGGGAGATCAAAACAGACACTTGCAGGGAAGAAAGGAAGGGAAGGCACAGAATAAAAAGACGGGGGATAAAACTTGCCCCGCTCTGGAGTGGACAGCAGGATTCCTACAGCCAGGATCTCGGCACAGAACTGGGCAAAATCAAGAGTAATGGTAAGACAGAAGAGCAGAGCAAAGGGAAGGAGGATGCAAGAGACTGAAATCAAAATGGAGAATGAGTTCAGAGAGGGAGGGGGCGGAAGTGAGGAAGGAACAGCTGTGGGTAGCCATGCAAAATCTGTGCTGTAGCATCCCTGAGCCACCAGGGGAGAGGTGAGGGCTCTGACCAGAGAAAGTAGAAACCTCTGCTTGACAACGACTGTCTGGCAGCTCAGTCATCCTCCTCCTGCAATGCAATCCAAATCCCGTCCCCGTATAAAACACCCACGGCCAGCTAGGACACGACACGATTTCTGCCAGCCCTCCATACCCTCTTCCACCACGGTGAGGTGGATCAATCTGGAGCTTGTGAAGAGAGGCCGGTGAATCTCAAACTCAAACTCCCGGGTGATGTTACAGGTGTAGATACCCGAGTCATTCAAGGTGACATTTAACACAGTGATGGACACATCCTGCATGTCTTTACTCCCATTCCATTGTATCCGACCGCTGAAGCGGCTTGGAAATTCGTGATTCATTTTCCTGTGCTCGTAGATCTGTGAGGGGAAATTGAAGGGATGTTCTGATTAATAGCTGACTTCAATCTTAGACAACAACACAGCATATCCAAGGAACTCTGCTCTCCTCTGGCTGCATGCGTGCGTGTTCTGGTATATGGCCTTCCTGGGATCAACATATATCCATACTTTGTTATCCCTTACCTCAAAATCTCAGTCTGCTTTACCAAAGAGAGAAAACTGAATTATTTCCATCATGGAAGTAACGAAACAGAGGTGGAGAGCAGTAGAGACACACATGGACAACGACACATAAAAAAATGAGTAACTGAACTAAAAGTTGGATCCTGCAGCCTTAGTGACCAGCCTGTCAGTCACTGGGCCATCTTCAGAAGGTACCACAGGAAACAGCACTTCCAAGACAAAAAGTCCTTCTTGGTAAGCCTTGGGATATGCAGCTAACATGGAGATGTTGTAGAAGAAGGACAACAGTGTGAAAACAGTGCGTCAGAAGAGCAGACCCTGGGTGCTTTCACAGCCCTGTTTTCTTTTCCACTGGCAAGTTTCTGGCTGGCCACAGTCCGTGCCATCACACTGCCTGCCCAGCTCACCTTCATGGCCATCCTTTGTGTTACCACCAGCAGCTACATCACCCAGGTCACTGAAAGCAAATTCCCATCTCATTCCCTTGTGTGGTTCCTTTAGTTATCAGGGTAGGAGATTATGTGCTGTCTTGGCTGGCCCTACTTAATCATGATGAAACGAAGGTACAGATCTAATTCTTCACGCTCGGATAAAATAGCTACTGAAACCTTATTCTCAGATTTACCATTCTTGTAAGGTTCCCATTTTAATTCACCCTGAAAACTAATTTTACCTTTTCCTGACAGGGATCCAAAGCAACTCGCACAGATCCTCCCACAGTCAGCACACCACTGGTTTCTTTGTGGCAAAAAAGAACTGAATTCTGTCCTACAGATTTAGCAGAGCCTGATTTAACCCCCAAAGAACAGTCTGTGAATTCAGAAGCGTCCCAAGAAATAAGAGTTGACCAACGTGGCTGGGTGACATTCCATGCTTCTGTTTTCCCTTCTCAATTCCCTAGTATATTGGATGATACACATTCAAGGAAAGAAACTGCAAATTGACATTCGTGTACACACAACCCAAAATGTCTGAACTCACCAACAGATTCTAGCTTTTCCTGCCATGGGCACCTGCTGTGTGCTAATCAGCTCAGCTAATCAGCTCAGCAAGGAAAAGATGCTTTAGTTACTGCTCAGCTATAGAACCTTCGGGTAAAAAATACCATACAAACTGAAGATCTGGAGTTTGGAGCTGAATGTAGCTACCAGCTCATCTCTCCTCCGTGATATTAAAGCAGCCTGCTGGGCATTCCTACAGACTTTGAATGAAAACATGGCATAAACCTTGTCTTCATGTCTGGGTCTCTTCACCAAGGATCCTGTGGCAAGGCAAACTCACACTCTTCACATTAAATCTTTTGGCTTCTCCCATGAGTTCTCTGGACTATATGCCCTACCAATGCAAGGACTCGGCTACCCAAACATACATACGGGTTCATCTTTGCCACCGTTTGGCCTGTAGAACCATTCCACCACGGTGCTGGCTGTGACCTCTTCCCTTTTCATGCAGGAGATGCAGAGCAGCTTCATGTCCGTCCCCTGGACCGCCTCTGTCTCTGATGGAACTTCAACACACACTGCAGAACAAAAACCAGCTGGGAAAAAAAGCAGTGGAGGAGAAGTGAGCAAAGACATGAGAGAGAAACACAGAGGCTGCAGTTATCCACACACATCGTCCCCAGTGGAAAACCCTTTGATTCATTACCAGCACCCTCTGCATCTCTTCCTTCTCCGAGGTATAAATAATGCATCGTAATTAACAGAAGGTGATCAATTCACGCAGATTCACCTCTCCAGCATCTGCTTTGTTACAACGTTTAATTTTTCCTGTAGTAATTGATGCTGTGCTGAAGGCATGGTTCATTCTTTCTCCCACATGCTGAGCATGCTCCCATTCCAGCAGCAATTAAAGTCTGGGATGAGAGAAAGCCCAGAATTCAAGCATGGAGGAACGGCTGGCTCTTTGTGTGAGTTGAAAGGTGGATGTTTTCATCTGGCAGCGTGCTCAAAACAAAGGGTTAAGATTCTCCATGCTTCCTGTTTCTAGGTTTCATAAGCAGTCCTGGAAATCAAGGGCTTGGACTTGAGTGCATTTGGCAGCTGGGGGAGTTATTGATTTTACGTGCACTCCGCTTTAAAACGCTTCCAATCAGATTTGTGCAAACATGGGCAGCGATAAAATACAGCTCTCCCAAACGAGACAAAAAAAAAATCACAGTCTGTGAAGGCAAATGCTTGATATGAAAGCCAATGCTCCAGCGTGACATCTCAAGACTAAATCCCCGCTGACATTTGTCCCCTGGGCTAAACAATGCTGGGTTCCGTCTGTCCCACCCTGTCTCCAAAGCCTCGAGTGCTGCTCAGTGGAGATGCTGACTTTGCTGCTGCTCCCTCCTCCCCAGCCTCCGAGATTCCATTAACCCTCACTCTCATGCACTGTATTTTCCTGGGACCTATCCTGAAAACAGCCCCCTTTCTCCCATCTCACCTCTATGGATAGCAACAGTTTCCTGGGAGAAATAAAGCAACAACTACTGGATCGTGCTCTACTCCAGCTACATTAAACACACACGCATGCAATGCAAACAGAGCTGTACGTATCCATGCCTATTAAACTGAGCTGTATTAGCAAAACTACCAGCGTATCTTCGGATTGCAGATAAAAGGCAATAAAACCCAAACCGTTTCCTCCAGGTTACACAGCCTGCACAGAAAGGCAGCACTGAGTGTGCACTGCATGCGGGTTCGCTGTGATTTAACTGCACGTTAAATTACACTGCAAATCTTACAACAAAAGCAAACAGGAAACAGCGAGGAACTTGCAGGCGTGTGCAAGTGCACGCCTTCTGCCAGAAGTCCACTTAGCAACATTACATTTCTTCGCTCACATTAACTCCATTAGGTCGGTATTAACTCCGTATCCATGTTATTTCCTTCTCTTCCTGTAAGCAAAACAAAAAGCCGCTCCGAAGGCTGGGCTTTGCGACAGCGTTAAAGGAACCCTGTGAGGAAACGGCATCCTACAGGCACGGGGTTTGGGGAAGAACCCTCCTGAAGGCAGCACGCAATGGAAGCACCTACCCCAAACGACCAAAGCGGCCGAAGACGCGCAGAGCAGCCGTGGCAGCGCAGCCATTGTTCCGAGCGAGGAGAGCATCCGTTGGGCGCAGCTCCTTCTGCAAGCGCTCCGGCGCAACAGGATGCTCCGCAGGCGGCACGGAGCCGCGGTCCGGCGGCAGCAGCACCACGGACAGGGCCGGGGCAGCGCGCGGGGCGGCTCCGGGCGCAGCAGGTGGCTGCCGGAGAGCCCCGCCGCGCTCTGCCGGGGCGCAGCCTCCCTCGGCCGGCAACGGCTGCGCGGAGCTCAGCCTCGCCCGGGCGGGGGGCCCGGCTCACGGCAGGCATGCGCGGGCCCTCCCTCACCGCCGGCCCCGGCCCCAGCGCGGGGCTCCACCCGATCGTGGAGAAGCAGCTTTGGGGTTCGTCCGTTCCCGACCGGGATCTGCTGGAGTCGGGGGAGGGGGCCGTGCTCTTTGCTTCTTGGCTGGAGAGGGGTTATTAGCATCATTTGTTTGTCTCAGAAATAAAGCCAGATAAAGAGCCGGGGGAGAGTTATCCGTGCGAGGTCACCAGGAGGGCTTCGCCTGTAATGAGTTTAATACTAGCATTTGTACGGCTCTGAAGGTCACAGTTGGAAATACTGGGAAATCCTCTCCTCATGTTCCACTCTGATTCCCAGGAGCTCAGTGCCAGCAGCAGGCTGGGCTTTCTCAGCTTGGACTGGAGCCACAGCACCCAGAAGGGCTCCAACTCTGAAGGTCACAGCGGGCAGAGAGGGAGAAACGGAGCGCTCGTTAAATGGGCTCCCCCTTCACAACGCATCTGTGCTGATGGCAGCTCAATCCACAGCACAATCTATTGAATGAAACCTGGCCAATTCCATCAAACGATGGCATGGGAGCAACTTCCTGTGCCAAAACCCAGAAGTGCATGTTGGACACATGAGAACCGCCCAACAAGAAACAGCAGCCATACAAAAACATTGGCTTCAGCCCTTTGGCTGGATATGGATGCCCAGCAGGGCACAGCACTGCTTGGTCTGGAACTGCTCAGCACTGCAGCTTGGTCCTGAGGGCACACACATGGAATCTGGTCCCTACACTGCACAAGCAAAGCAGGCATAGAGCAAAGACACCGAATGCTCTTCCTAAACATCATCCAATTGTTTGTATCAGGGGCTGCGACCCCTGAAACCTTCGCAGGGCTGAAGTATTGCAGCAGTGGCTGACCAAAGCCATGGCAGCTTCTATCTCCTCTGCCTGTGGGGTTCTCCGGCTTTATCCACCATCCCAACATCAAACTTCCCAAAGAAAACACCTGCATATCTCCTGGAGCCAGGAGCAGAGACCAGATGTCAGCAACACCCTTCCATTTTCTCCCTTAAAAGCCATCCATGTCGTGAATATCCAAATCAGAATATTTAACTTTTCCCTGAAGGAAGCAAAAATAGCACTTACAATACCCAGAGATGATAATACTTTAAGTCACATACTCATCTCCCATTGCCCCTCGCTGTTTGCACAACCCAACAAAAGGAAAGGCAGGCTTAGCTAAAGGATTTGCTCCTAGCTTTTCCGGAACAATCCAGCCTGTGTGTGGCAGATGAGTGCTGGTGGAGGGTATTTTTATAGACACAGGAACCACTGAACAATGTCCACAGCGATTTCATCTGACAAGCACCTGTTTCATGAAGTGCAGTGGAAATCACATCTGTTCCCGGGCAGCCAGGTGCACTGCCAGGAGCTGCAGGACACGGATCAGCAGAGCTGCACTGCGCTGTGCTGCTCTACTTACATCCATTCCAGAGAACACAGCCAGGAGTGGGAGAGAAGGTCCAAGTCTATAGGATCACAAGGATGCAGCAGCTCTATGATTTGCTCAGCAGCCACTAATTGACCCTTTACCCTCAGCACAGTCTAGTTCAGGTACCTTGGTGCTCCTCTGGGCAGAAACAGCGTCCTCTTCTCCTCTAACCCCAGGCACTCCAGAAGTCCCCTGACAACTAATTGAAATTACAGTAACAAACAAACATCCTTAAATAGTAATGAGTTTTCCCTTAGAATCATTTACGTGCAGACCTAAAGCACTGCACGCTACTCATCCTGGTCAGTCTGGAGTTCTAATTACTGTTTAAAGATGGGAAATGTGGCCCAGGGGTGAAGAAAATCGCTGGTGAAACCCAGCTTGGGTTTTGGTGGATTGTAACACAATAAGCCACAGGGCAGAGAAGCAAACAGACATCACATCCTCTCCCCACCTACAGCACGCTTCGATGTGCACTACAGACAAAGCAGAAGACGATTTGCAGTGCATACTCTTTGTCCAGAACATGTTCCCTGGGCTATCTGGGTATGCTGCGTGTTTTTACAATGAACGGGTGACATCCTTTAATTCTTGCTCTGAGCTGGCCTTGGCTGGGAACCACTCCAACACCTCCACGTGCCTGTTTTGAATAGATGATAAATGCTGCCCAAACCTCTTCAGAAAACCCTGCAAACAAACGGGATGGCATACCAAAAGCCTCAGTTTTCTCTGCTGTGTGAGAGATGGGAGAGATGGAGAGTACATATTCATCAAAACCCACCCACCCTAATGATGCACAGCTGCTCCTCCTTGCTCTGACGCCTGCAGGGAGCAGAGGCACAGCCCATAGGGTGCAGGATGCTCAGTGCCACAAAGCCCTCGGCCATTTTAGCACTTCAGGGGACACGAAGGGGGATGAACGTTGAGAGAGAATCTTGAGCGCTGCAAGAAGCAGCCCAACTTATCATGCGGGGGTTGCTATGGCAACCCACCCAGTTAATGCTTCACCAGCAAAAAGAAAAGAAAAAAGGGGGAAAAAAAACCACCCAAGGCTGGTACTTCTGCAGGGGCACAACAGGACGAGGAGATAAAAAACAAATTCAGCACCCCCACCCCCACTAATCCCTCAATCTTCTGGTCTCTGAGCCAGGCTATGGGAGCGGGAGAGCAGAACCTGCATCTCTGGCCTCCACGTGACAGCCATCTCAGCAGTTCCCTCTGTCACTGCAATAATCACGTCAGCTCACTTCAGCACAACTGTCCTCTTCGTTGTGCAGCTAAACATCAGCAAGGTTTGTTCCTTGTCCCTTTCCTGTCCGTCAGGAGCCAACACAGGCCCACTGCTGGCACCAACTGCTCGTTGCCATCCCAGCCTCAAGGCAGCCAAAGCTGTGCAACAACAGCTTTGCAACAACAGATCGTGCATGTTCTCACTTCACTACTGCTCCCAGAGCTTCATCTAGCTCTGCTCATGTCTGAAGAAGAGACCTCCAAGGCCTCTGGATGGGCGATATTCTGACTTCTTAATGCCAGCTGCTCTCCCCTTCCGTTTTCAATGATGACACACGAGGCATCCCTATGCCGTCCTTACCTCACACAGCCTGCTCAACATGCCTCCGTTCGTCCTCAGCTCTTAGTTTTCTTTTCAGGTCTACAACCAAGGAGAACTGGACATACAGGCTCCTCTCTATGAACATGAGGGCTCAGGCCAGCCATCTGTGAGCTCACAGCGGTGCTTTCTCTCATATAAATACTTCCTCTGACACAGAAGAGCACTGCATAAGCCCAGGCCTGCGCACACACACAGCCTGCGTACTTGGATCCCTTTAAGCAGCAGGTGTACTGAGAAGGCTGGGTTGAAAACCACCCTCTTTGTGTCTGGGAAATTGGCACCGAGATTCATTCCTCCACATTGCCAACACTTTGTGGTCAGTTAAGCCCTGGTGCTGCTCCAGGTATGTCTGAGATATTGTTCTCTGGGACTCAGCACCAAGAAGACCAAGCAGTGCATATGCCCATAGGCGAGCCTTTGCATGCTGTAACTGAAGCGCTGTTTTACCAATCCGCAGCTTAACGAGGTGGCACTTTCACAGATATGCTTTTAGGCCTCTCCTCAGCCCATTCATTTCAGCTGTGGATGGAAACCCATTAGTGTCAGATTGCCACACACGGCCATTCACATCTGCTCATTTAATTTCCCGTTCTCTTCAAACTCTTACAGCTACGGAAATACACCGATGCATCAATTATTCCAGCACCTTGCAATGGCTGTTCTTCTGCAAAATAAAATCTCGTGCCATCCAAATGTTACCGCCTCACCTTGGCTGAATTGAACTGAAAACCACTGCGGTTTTCTTCCTTCAGGGGTAAGCAAGGCTGAACCTCCCCACAGCCAGGATTAAACAAGGAAAACGCATCGTTAACTCCTTTTTCAAGTCCCCCACAGTGCTGCTTCTCAAAAGCGATTTGTTCTCACTGTTGACCAGGGAACACAAAGGATTCCACAACACAGCAGCTGTGTGGTTGCATACACTCACTATCTTGCACTGCCGGGTCTCCCATTGTGAAAAAGAAACCTTCTCAGCTTTTGGCTTTGTTCTGTACCTTCCATCCGTGTGTTTCCAGCTCACTCCTCCAGGAGCACAACTGTCATCACCTTTTAGCTAAAAGAACAAGCACATTTGTAATACAACAGACATCACATGTGAAAAAAAAAAATAAAGAAAGGGGGAAAGGAAAAGCTATTCCAGCTTCAATATGACAAATCTGAAAGGTCTTTTGACAGCGAGAAACGCCTTCTAGGTCAAATTCAAAGCTGCTGGGTAAAGCAATGCAAGTTACACGGAGCTTTGAATATCGCTGGTTTCTATCCAAATTCGGTGTAAGAAAGGAGAGGTTACGCGGAGCCCGGCGGGGCTTGCAGTGCCGCTGATGGCCGCCAGAGGGCGCTGTTCTCCCTGCGTAACAGAGCGCCCCGGAGAAGCTCGGCTCCTCCCTGCGCAGGGAGGCAAAGCACTTCTTAAGGGCTGAGTTACTGTGCTGCTGTGCTTCTCTGCTCCCTTCTGATGTGTTTGCTGTTAACTGTTCACCTCAGGGAGTCCCCACCCCCACGCACGAAACTTTGCTCAGTGGATGAACCTTTCTGGCTTCCTGTCCCATGATCTCATGGCTGTGAGTTCCCCAGGGTCCCAGCTGGTCAATACTTAAAAATCAACTGAGAATAAAACTTACTGTGGAAGAGCCATGAGTTGTATAAAAAGAACGGACCCCATAACCCTGTGATGTTCCCGTTCTGGCCCGGATTCTTCTTAATATCCTACCAACAAGCTGGGCAACCCCAAACTACTTCACCTCAGCAGATTTCCTTTTATTTAACTACAAATACAGTACACGTGCCCCCCACTTACACCTTTCCCCGGTTACTGACAAACTCCTCACTTCTCTGAGAGAAAAAACAAACCTACATCAAAGCTGCACGTGGTGGCTGTCAGGCAGAATGCAATACTTAACACTGTGCGAGGCTGAACATGGCGCTTTCACCCCAAAGACCTGAAATTCCTGAGTTAGCAAAACCATGAAATCCCTGCAAACAGACCAGCTTTGTTGGGTGCCTGCCAAGGCTAAAAGCATTTGGCCATAAAGGACCTAAGTGATGCTTAATGAAGACATCAGATTTCTGGGGCACGGTAAAAGCGAGAGGGATGCAGAAAGTCCTCCCCAGACCTAAGCTTGGAAGGCAGCACCAATTCCATCCACACGCTCACCTTGCCCTCGCTCCTCCTGCTTCACCTCTGACTGTCCTCTTCACACTGCCAACCCCTCTCCCTCCTACAGGTACCCCAATTAGCCCTGTCATTCTGCCCTGTCTGCCCCTCATCTGCAGCCCTGTCTGCCCTCAGCCCCTCTCCCCGCTCAGCAGATGGGCAGTTGCTGTTTCCTCTGTGGTGCCTCCACAGATCATGTGCTTTGCATTGAACAGAGAGGAGGCTGCACAAAAATAGGCTGTATTGCATGCAGTAAGCAATTACAGCGAGTCACTACTTTTATCAAGAAGATACAGGCCATATAAAAACACCGGCGTTGGCTATAATTAACAAACAAGATGCTCTAAGAAGAATGAATCAGTAACTGCTGCTATCACATACAGATATCTGTGTATTCCAGCCAGATATCAGCCAATTAAGATGAACAAAGTCATTTAAAAAATTAAAGATACTTGGGGAATTAGGCTGGAAGGCACAGGGGATAATGCAATTCCAGCAGCAGTCCTTGAACAGAGCAGAACAAAAGCACCCCTAAATCACGTTCCATGGACAGGATGGCCGGCTACCTGAGTCAGGTAATTAATTGCCTGGAGGTCACCGTGGTTGTGTATTTCAAGGTCAGCTTAAACTGGGTCATCAGCTCAACTCTGTGTTTTGGCCAAGGCTAAAAATCAGGGTCAACTGCCAGCACCACATTGAGGATGAAACCTCAACCTTGGTCCTAAAGGTGCCGTTATTACTTGTCCACCCTCAATGCTAAATGAAACCAAACCCAACTTTTTGGATGGTACTTACTACTTTGGAAACAGAGACAGCTTCCTTCCAGCACTAGAGATGGGGCCCTCCAACTCCAGAACACGGGATGCTGTTGGTGGACACTCCCCAATCACACTCACACAGCAGAAATCCACCATGGTGCTTCCAGGAGGCCACTGCTATTGGAAGAACTCCTTATTAAAAGAAAAGGGTGTTTGCTATTACTCACACAATCGAGAGAGAAGCTTGCTGTTGTAAGAGAATTAAGTTTTATCTGCACTTCCAATACATTCTCCTTGTTATTATCATGTGTACACTTGAATAATCAAAACAGGAAACCACTCGCTGTGCCTTTTGTCTCTTTCTTTCTGATTTCTACAGATTCAACCCCACAGGATCCCTGTCCAGATAACAACGACCCAATGAAAACAATAGGCTGTGCTCAAGGAGCCATGCTGATCCCATCAGCGAGAGAACACCATACACATGTATGCCACTCAAAGAAGCAACCATACGCGTCCCTCTAAATAAAAGCTGGGGTATTGGAAGCCATCCACAGCGTCACCAAAGCCCTGGAGGAATGAGGTGAAAGGGTACCCAGGTGACCCAGTGAGGGGTGGTGTGCTCGTTTCCATTCCAATGGCACTACACATGCCCTTCAGCTGCTAACAGTACCCAAGTTCCTAAATTCTGATCATTCAAGCACCCAGGATGCTCGCAGTCCATCTCCAGCAGCTAATTAGTACTCCCAATGTAAACAACCTCCAATCAAAAAAAAAAAACACAACAACAAAACATTTGGGGAAGAACAGTTTTCATTCTAAAGCCAAGACCTTTTATTTTCAAGACTTTCTATGGGCTTTTATGTGTAGGATCAGCAGAACGAGGGAAGCAGAGGCCAACGCAAACCTTCATGCGCCTGAATGAGTACCACAGACATCATGGGATGCCCACTATTTTTTTCAGCAGACATTGAACAAAGCCACTGAGGGAGAATTATATATAGAGATATATATATTTTTTTCTATAAAACCCTGGAGTTTTATGCCAGAAAATTTCATTACATTGAAACCAGGCTGTGCGTTCCAAAGCACAACCCTGACAGATGTTCCCGGTTGGCTGCACTTTAAACAACCCCCCCATCTGCCTGGTGGGGATTATGTTCCCATCTCCAGTGCAGAACTGCTCTCCCTGCACAGCTCTGGGTGCCAGAGAGAAAGGTGCTCAGTGGGTTTGGGCTGCACACTGCAGAGGGCAACTCCCACTGCTTTTACCACAGTCCTTCCTCCTCCTACACCCATCCTGATATAAACCAGATGACATATTCCAACAAAGGAGCTGTTTGTTCTATAAATAGGGGCGTTTTTCCCCACCCCCCCCACCCCCCCCTCGCATACCACAGGCGTGAGAGCCCTTTCCCAGCATCTAAGAACAACAACACACAACCAGGATCAACATGGGTTGTTTCTCCGAGGAATGACGCACCTCGGGGCAGCACGCACAAGCACGGAGCTATTTCTGAAGCAGAAATAAGGATTTCATGCATCCTCAAGTGAATGCTGGAAGCTTACTTTGACTTAGAAAGAAACGTGCTTTCTGTGACGTGTCAGGGTAGCTTCATTCATTCTCTGAAAGCAAGAAAGAAAACTGCATTTTTAGAGGCACCGTTATCCAAAATCACTTTAGAAATCAACGGCAAGCTATTAACGAGTATCTTAAACACAACAGCTAATTTGAGTTGACCCAAAATACCGTGAAACGCACCGATTTTCCACCCCAATTATTACAGGGTCCATACAAGTAGAGTTTGAAAGACCATGTAGATACACGGGGTCAACTCTGCACACAAGTTGATGCTAAAACACATTTGGGCGTTCAACATCCCTTCACTATCACCTCCTGATTTCTGGAGGTGCTGACAACAAATCGGTCCCTCAACCACTGCAGCCCACGAGGACCAACCCCCCCAGGAGGCACAGAGGCTGACCGAGGCCAAGCACTTTGCTGAAGGCCACAGATTAAAGCCAGGTTGAGGTGAGGGCCCCTGCCTTCCTGTTTCCTGTTGCCGTGACCAGGTTACACGGCCTCCACCCCACCGCTGACCCCATACCTTCATTGCTGCCCTATGATCACACACAGGCCTGTTTACCAACCATGGTCTTCTGCCCTGACACAGCTTGCTCAGCAAAACCTTCTCACTCATTTCCCTTTCCAGGCAAAGCTTTACAGTCCCTTCTTTTCCCCATCTTGCTCGTGGATGCCCATGCGCTAACAGGAAGCACTTCGGTACCAGCAGCCTTCTCCTGCTGAGGATGGCTGCATCTTCTTACCTTAAACCATTTCACACAGCTGTTGCAGCAGCACAGCACAGCACAGACCAGAACACAACCCTGGGAATCCACGGCACAACTCTGAGCACGGGCTAAGACTGATAACGAAGATCTTAATGCAGCAGACAGATTCTCCTGCATGTCGTTCCAGTCTCAACGCCAAAACATGGGCTTGAAAGGCTGAAGTCTTCTGACTACATCTGGAAAATACAACACGACCACCCCGCTGTGAGTAGGAGCTATCTCCAAGATATATACTTTATACACTATCTCATGAGGTGCCTCAACACTCCTGACCACCAAACTGCAAATTCCTTTCAGCTCATGATGTAATGAGATGGGAGTTCTCATTGGGTACAAGTGATGCTGAACAGCATCAGAGGGCTGAGCAGCATCAGAAGGAGTCCTTCAGGGAGAAAGAGGAGAGCACAGGGCTTCCCTACAGCAGGTTGATGCAGCAGAGAGCACAGCTACTGGATCAGGAGAACTGGCTGCCTGCCTTGCATAGCAGACCCCAATACTCATTCAAGGAATCTCAGGAAAGGAAATGTTTTCCCACCTGTGTCCTGCTCTATTGAGGCCAACCCAGTCTTGGCTTCAGCTGGAATTTCCTACTTCAACCTGAGTAAAACTCCCCAGCCCTCCCCTGGAGCAGTCTAGAATGCAGTTTGTGTGTGATAGAGGTTCTCATTCTTCAGTGCAGTGCTCGGAAGTGGGAAGGAAGCAGCATTCCCACACTCGTTCCTATTGCCAGCTGGTTGCCTCTAAGCAGTTAATCACCCACCTCTCACGTGGCCTGTAACACTTTCTGCAAGGAGGCTGGCAAGCACGAGCTGGCTACCAATACAAAAATAGGGCATGCAGCACTGATGAGCATGAAGGATGAAGATAGGAGTTCTGCCCTTCGGTCTTTCCAGACATACACAGGTTATGAGGCTGAGTTTTGCTGTTTATCAACACGTAATGCCAGAACAGAAAGTAGGTCAGCAAGCAGGATATCTCAAAACTGCACGAAGCTACCTGCCACTGCCTGTCTCTGGGGTGGGCTGGATGTGTGTAGGCACCAGCAGAGCTGATTTTTAGAGAGAAAAAAAACGAAACAGCTTGATCCCAGGGCGTAGTGAGCTCCCCCAGACTAAGTCAGAGCAAGTGAGCCAGCACACAGGAGAGGGAGATGCTCACACCGAGGTGCTGGGGCACTGGGCAGAGGCGTGCTGCCAGCTCTGGGTGCTCTCTCTGCACCAAAAAGTCAGCCCAATGCATGGCAAAGCAGTGATTACAACATCAGACTCAGCACAGGCACACACAGCTTTAAGCTATTCTTCCTGAGTGTCCTACATAACAAACCCAAACAAATTAAGGAATGAGTAATGGAAAGGTAGGAGGTGGCAAGGCTTGTTTTGGTTCAGGAAAGGATTCCCATCCCTTGCTTGGAATCTAAATTAGATTCAATTTAGATTACAATGAGGCAAGGCCAAACCCCCTTGACGAATGAGCTGCTGAAGTAGATCACTTGTATTTTGCAGCCTTTCTTCAATAAATTCATTTATTTGTCTCCTGCTTCTGCTTTTGTTTCTGATGTTATCAGCCTCGCACCATGTCCTCCCCTGCCCCTCTAGTTCAGGATAGCCCTTACAATCTCCCTCAGTGAGGACAGAAGCAATTTGTTGTCTAGTGGAGAGAGAACGTGTGCTTGTGCTGATAAGTGGATTATCTCCATAAACACGCTTTATAATGCAACGACACCCCGCGCTCACAAAACCAAAGGAATTAATCACAGCCAGCAATGTGCCATCCGAAGGAGAAAGCTCCCTCTCCTGCCTACTATGCTGATATTGCAGCCAGGCTCACCTCTAAAGGCAAAAGCCAGGAAAAATGCACATAACGTAAGAAAATCCACGTTCATGCTCACCATGTGTCTGCAGGAGGATGTGCCCACCAAACACAGATCACGGCAGCTGTGAGGTTACAGCACTGTGTGCCCCAGCTGGGTGTTCAGTTGCAAGAAACACGATGCACGCAGCCAGCACCTCTCTAGTTTTGAGCATCAGATCACCTGATAGGCAGCCCTGAAGATTCAAAACTTGCTTTTTACACCCTAAATAACTGCAGACAGCCCAGTACATATTGCACTGCGTGGGCAGAACAATTCATAGAGCAAAACCTCCAGCTAAAACTCATTTAACGGGTTAGAAACACACAGAGAGAAACGATGCCAGGAAGTGCAGTGCTGAGAGCACCTCAAATTGATGCAAGAAATGAACCAAGGAACTTTAGGGACTGTTTGAAGGAACCAGAAGAATGCTTTACACAAAGGGGATGGGAACAGCGCTGGCTGCAGGACAGAGTCCAGCTACCCCATCACCTTGGGGATGCTCAGGCACTGTCTGGTTGGCTTGCTGCAGGATAAGCTTTCATTTTCTTCTCCCGATACTCCCCATCCTAAAGATACTGCAGGAGGGATCACAGCCCCTGTTATCTCCAACTCAGGAGAAATCAAGAATGTGCAGCTACTTAAAGCAGATGCTCAGTTCCTCACTGGGCTGAAACTCTTTCATCTCTGACTCATCTCCATAAGGAAGTGAAGCACATGCAAATCCTATATGGATCCAGATCAGTGTACCTGGCAGACCTTTACATGCTCTGGAAGGCTGCAGACAGCAGGCATTCATTCATTTCATATTTCTCAAGCACTAATTTACAGCTTGCTCTTGCTGAGTAATGGGGTTGGTGTAAATGAAAAGCAGAATCTGTCAGTGGCAGCTGGTAACAAGAAGGGATGTATCTGAAGGAGCACAGGACAGAATGCTGACCAGCAGCACCCAGCAGTAGCAGCAGGCATGCTCTTCACCTCCAGCTACTTCAAACTGCCCACCATGAGGGCCAAATGCACTTTATTGCTTTACCTCAGGTTGATGAAGTCCGATCATAGAATTGCTCAGGTTGGAAAGACCTTCAAGATCATCGAGTTCAATGGGAAAGACAGAACCTTGCAACCCAACCTTCAACCCACAGCAGGAAGCTGAATGCGGTGGGTCAAAGCCCCGCTCAGAAGGAAAGCCCACAGTGGTTGGGCTTCACTCCACAGCTCAGTGACTCAGGAGCAGAGATGGATTTGGGGGAAAGGGCGTTAGTGAGGATCTTACCTGGGGATGACACAGCTTTGTGACGTGGTGCCAGTTTCCTCTGATGGATCAAAACCGAAGTGCTGTAATTCCGATGCAAACGTGCTCGTTTTTGTCTCTTCCAATAGAGAACCCAACTTCCACCAACACTGAGCTTTCAGTTTTTGCACTTCTGTTTCACTTGCTCACCTTTTGCAGGACAATTCCCCCAGGACCAGCACTGCATTACAACCACCTCTCCTTATGATGCTATTTTCCCTTCCCCAATTTCTGAGGCCTTCTCAATGGTTCCGTTGTTGTATTTCAGTCTCCTTTTCCTACTACGTAGCACATAATTCTTCCTTTTCCTTTGGCTTTGCATGCGTTTTAACACAAAATGATACTCACTTTGTAGCATCACTTCAGCAGCTGAATAATACACTTCAGGATGATCTGTAAGATGGGAATATTCGAATGTGCTTCTGATTTTATGCACCAACCCAATAAACATAGTTATTTGCCCAAAGAGCTTTCCTGAATGGATGTTCGGTTATTAATCTTAAAATACATTACATTAAAGAGTAATTTATTTTCAAACGAGGCAGCAGCATACATTCCTACATGCTATGATTACAAAGCCTCATTTTTCCAACAGGCAGACATTTTCAGGGTCTTGAAATAGCTGTAAGTGAGGCATTATTATATCCAAGCCAGCTATCAAAATACCAGCTTTCGCTTCCACGGAAGCAAATACTAACTCATGTATTTCAATTTGCCACGATGACATTTTCCTTAGGAGAGAGGAATAATGCACGTTTTGGAACTTTTTGAGCCATCTCTAATGCATTATCTGTCTCTATTGCCCTGGCTGCCCGAACTGCACTACAATTTAAAACAATTACACGAGCAGACAAAGACCAAGTTTACTACTGCTGGCTAAAAAAGCACGTGGACAGTAGCCAACGAAACCCCAAGTCAGTAACTAAGTTCTGCACATTTCCAAATTTAAAATCCCATCATCATCAAGAAGGATGAGAACTTCTAAAGTAAAATTACCACGCTGGCGCTAAGCGCTGTGAATCTCATCACCAAGCAGCTCCCACATTAAGAGAGATGGCTTTTAGGATGCCTCCCGGAATCAGGATGGCAAAACACTGCACATTCCTCTACCAACAGCTCTCTAAAGCCAATCGGTTTCACAGCTCATCGACACACTTGAAAAGGAATAAGGCTCAATCTTTTATTTTACATTCATTCCAACCACCTAACTGCTTAATTAGCTGAGAGGGTGAGCTACGCAGAGGCTCTGGAAGCCAACCTATTTATCATCTCCATTTCTCCGTCTTTGCAAAGCGCTTTGCAAACACCAATTACTGCTGTGATGCAGTGGAGCTCGTGGTGGTGGGCGCAGTGCTGATGTGGCTGTGCAGTTCCAGCTCTGCAGCCGGCTCCTATGCCAGCCGTGCCTGCCCTGCTGCAGGGTGCAGCTGTGCTCTGACCCCCTCTGCCCTGGGAGGTGCCTGGAAGTGGGGTGCTATGGAATATCAGCTCCGAGTTGCAAAAGGAGCTCATCTGGAGCACGGTGTCTGCTGCATTGCTTGTGCAGACAGGCTGCACGGCAGCAAGGAGGAGCGCTTGGGGCAGAGCCACAACCAAGACAACTCAATTTGTTCTCCCTCTCATCAAAAGCGGAGATCTTGCCAAGCTATTTCAGCTTGTTTGCTTGCTTATATTACCACAATGCTTATTTGCATGTAACTCATGACTGACCTCAACCACCACCCGCTGGCTTGTAGGGCTCCGCACACTGGGCACGGCGTTGGCCATATAGGCAGCCTCTCCTTCCCACTTAGCTTGTTCACAAATCCACTCAGCCCAGATGCATTCAGGATAATGGACGCTTGAAGCAGAACTTGATGGGACTTGTTAAGATCTGTTCCTGGTAAAAAAAATAAATAAATCAGCATTAGCACCAAATCTTTCCCCATGGATGTGAAAGATGGAAGCTCAATTCCTGCCTGAATGTGTTCATTGGAAGCCCAAGGACAACATGTGCCCACATCTGTGACTCGTTCTGACAGGCCTGTACACAAAAGCCAAATCCAAACATGCCACGTGCTTCAAAGATGCTTGTTTTGGCATTTAAAACATGTCACCTGAGCTCATCCACAGGCATTTGTTCCTCAGGACAGGACTTGCCTCCCCTAAAAGCCAGGGAATTCATCCAAATTATTCTTCCAGGCTCCTCCTCTGTTCAGGCAGAGAGCAGCATGCCTCCACAGGGTAATCATTATCTCATATATGCTTAACACAAACGAGACGAATTGCTGTCTGGAGGTGCTTCTTTCTTCCCTTTGGCTATAAAGACAAACTGAAGTGACTAGCGCAGCCTCAGAGTTAAATTAGAAGAGCTGTATCTCATCCTAAGCAAATTTATACTAGGGGATCCCATTATGTTTCTAAGCCATCAAGCAAATTATACGGCAAAGGGACACAAATGAAGCAAGCAGAAAGCTCTTGTCCCTTTGTTCACTGGGACCTCACTACTGCCATTCATTTCACTGTGGGAGCGCTCGGGTTGTGGGGCAGCCAGCTGTGCAGTGCAAACCCTGGAGCAGATTGACCACCCCACAGAGCAGCACATCACAGAGCTGTGACACTGTGAGCACGATGTCTGCACATTTCCCGGCTTTTCTGCAGGCTGCTGCCCCTCTGTGACTCAGTTTCTCCATCTATAAAGAGGTGATGATGCTCCTGACCTCTTCTGATCTACTCACTGGCTGACAGACAACCCTGGCACATGGTAGACCGGCACAGGCTGCCCAGGGCTGTCTGCGAGCCTTGAAGGGTGATACTAAAAAGGTCTCATTCTGCAACCCTACAGGGTAATGGGGCCTTTCTGGGGCTGAACACAGCAAATAAAGTACTGCAGAAATGATGCACAAAAGGAGAAGATCTACAGGGAAAAAGCTAAACTTGGTGAACGTTTTCTATTGAGGCCAGCATTTTGGAACTGTTCAATACAAACACCAGAACAAAACTACAAAACACTTGAGTACGTGTCACATCTAACAAGACCTGGCAGCCTTTTTGAAATGCCTTTTGCAACATTAACCATGCTGTCTTGAGCCAATCCCAAAGTCGCACGGGCTACGATGGGACACGAATTCAAAGATGCTGTCAACATCGTGTCCATGTTTCCAGCCCATCAGGCACAGAATCCATCTTCTCTCCCAACAGTGACTCAAACCTCTACTAACTCAAGTGTTGCAGAGTGCACAAACAGACTTCATATAGAAGCCAGGGTGACAGTAGAAAGCATGAGGCTTTATTACTTAAATACCTACTAGTTATTATTCCTAGTCAGAATATCTTTCGCCTGTCCATTTTGTAATTATTTGAGAGGTGAGAATGAATGAAAAAATGCCTTAAGAAAAAGCCCCATGGCTGTAATGAACACAGGTGTCAGACAGCAGAACGCAGCAGCTATGGCCCAATTCAAAACAGCATCCACGTGTGAGCTTCTTTAAAAATGATTAACACTGTGCTGAATGAGGGCCTGTCCCTTCCTGTAAGAGCCAGTGGGTCACTGAGCATGGCTGCTGTCATTCCTGGGCCATACAGTCTTATGGAAAGCATTTTGGTTCACTTTTACCTCTAGGAAAGACGTGGCTGTGCGGCCCTGCTAGCCAAGCCCCAACCTGATAACTGTAATTCTTACGGAACTGACTTTGCACCAATTGGCATCGAACGGGCGGTTGGACTGGTTCTCAGCATCAACCAAACAATACCCAGTGTCAATCCAAGCCGAAGGCATTTTCCCAAGAGGAAAGCAGGTGAAAGGTCCGACAGCCCCAGGACGGAGCACGGGGATGCACTCAGCTCATGGGGAGCTCTGAAGGAGCGCAGCTTCCTCCTCCCCTATTGCTCCCCTCGAGGCCATCACTGCACATGAAACTCTGGATGGAGCCAAGGGCAGGGAAGCCAATATGGGACCACAGCACAGACCCTGGCACTGAGGGCACAGGGCCTGGCCGAGCCTCTTCACGTGCCTTTGACAAACACGAAACGAGTTTTTCCTGACCCTAAGCATTTTCAGTGCAAGGTCTACACGGGTGACATTTCACACTGCTCTGGGCTGCATACGAACCCACGTGGTTTTTAAATTCCACACAAGAAATGCTGCTTTCAACTTCACATTGCTGCTCAAACGCCTCCGTTGTGTCACACCCAGAACCACTTCAAGACCATTTTCTCTCACTCTGAAAGCCTCAGTTTTACCCCAGCGCATAAACATGACTGCTCTTGGAAGATGACAGAATCTCGGAGGGAAATACAATAAGAATGAAATACACACAGGTTCTCTGAAATATCTCTACAGGTACAATTGAGAAGAGAAAGCTCTCTTTCCATCCACACCATTTAAAGCAGCCTGCTGAATTCCACTACAAAGATATCACATGTCAACGGGGAGAAAATAAAGGGAAGAAAAGGACACAACACACTCCATTAAATGCTTCAATTGATTCCTACCACTGCTCTTACAACCCACCCAGTTTTCTGGGAATGCAGATGCAAAGGCAAAATGAGAAAATAATTTAAAAAATAGCCATTTTAAAACATGCTCCACTCTCCTCTTCGCTGCGCTGCTGAAGCCCACCATTCTCAATGCCCACTCCAACCACTGGCAATGTAAGCTTTGCTCCCTGCCTGCGGATCTGCAAGCACAGTCCGAGATGGGAATACCAAACAGAGGTCAATCTGCATCCATGCAATGGTTGCTGGCTGTCAGGTCTCGTAAACCATGAGCCATCGCTTCGTCAGTCCCAGCCTTTGGCCTTACAGACTGTGACTAAAGATCCTGACTGGCTCTGCTAGCAGCTGTTGCAAGCTGTGAGCCAGCATCTTGGCATTCTCAGCTGACATACTCACCCCTTCTGTGCTCACAAACCATCATTTTCTGTTAGCAGAGCTCTTGGGTGACACGACGCCAATGTCTGGCCATCATGGGGCAAAAAAAATAAATAAAAAACCCCCGTGTTTGAACAACCCACATTCAACCAACTGACTCATTTTTAATCACTTTCCAATAGAGGTCACCCAGCCGGTAAACATCTGGCTCTGGCACCTCAACAGCCTTACAATGTGAATTATCTCATGGTCAACATCTTGTCCTGCTGTATCAGTTGTCAATTACTCGTACAGTCACGTTAGTCCAATGACCTGCTTTCCATTATAAAAACAGCAAGAGCCACAAGACCAAAGTTTTCTTGCAAAGAGCGTCTTGCTGTTGCCCAGCAAGAGTGACTTCAGGCCTAATAATGGACAACATCCTTCCAGTGGCTGAGTATGGAAACCTTTGCTAACCATAGAATGCTGTTACCTTACAGCACTGTTTAGAAACAAGAACTGCACACACCAAATATTTCACAAGTGAAACTCTGCCCCAAAGCTTCCTTTCTTATGTCTGCAGAGGCGCTTTGGGGTAAACATACCTCTGTGTTACCGTCCATTTTCTCTTCCCACGTGCCCAACTTTAGCTGCACATGGGTCTGTATTCACACCCTTCTCTTAACTGTTCCTTTTTCATCCCATTGCACAGTTTCCTTGCCTCTGCTGCTTGATGGGCTGCGACGTCTCTCAGGAATGAGGTTGGATATGTTGGTGTAGAGGACTGAATGTGGACTGCAAACTACAAGGCAGCTATGCAAGCTCCAGATATACTGGTTTGGAATACCTGACTGGCACACGACAAAGCATTTTAAAGGGAAAAAAAGTCTTGTTTTGCCCAAGAATGATGAAAGTATCAAGAAAACAACAGAAGACTGGAATTATTAAATTCCTGTAAGTTACATATAATGGCAAATGCAACACTGAAAACATCAGAATCTTTAAAGAAGAAGAACTTTCAGCCCTCAGCAAACCTCTGGGCAGCACCAGGCAGTCGTAAAGAGGAGGAAGTTCAACCTTGCTAATTCCTTTAATAGCACATTCAGTAAGGACTGAGTAATGGTTCGTATCACTGGTGCTAAAAAGCAGGAAGGATAAGAAAATCCAAGATCTTGTGCCTCACCTGTGGCTTCTGTTTTCTACCCCCCCCCCTCCCCTCAGAATCAGAACATTTCAATAGAAGATTGCTCGCCCCATATTTGTCAAAGGCACGTGAAGGGGCTTGGCTGAGCCCTGCACCCCACCCTGACTCAGAAAAAAAATGTGCAAGTTTTACTTCTCCTTTTGAACTTCCTTAAGGCAGGGAGCGGTGAGTTCAGCAGTCAGCAGCAGGCTGTGAAAGGCAGAGCTCTGCAGCTCCCTGCTTCACACAACCCACAGACACTTTGGTTCTATCAGAGACAGTGGTGGCTTCTTGACCATCCACGTGAAAAAGTCTCAAATGAGCCATTCTCCTCATTAAAAAGCAGCTAAATACCAACGTCTGCATAGCTGTTGAATCTAAGAGAAAACTCTATAAGCAAGGACTAGAGTTAACAAGACCGGTCACTTCTTCCACAGCTGTCTCTTCTTCAGGTTAAGTGAAGAAATAAACGATGTATTGAAACATATGATCCGTTTTATCTGTGCTATCACTTGTGGATACACAGTAATCAACTCAACAACCCATCAGCTCCAAAATCCATCGAGGTGTAGCAATTCCTTTTATAGAATGGAGATAAAACTTTCACTCAGGCTACGCCAGCAGTGACTGCACCGTGTCTCTAGGGATAGGTCAGCACAGTACTGCTATTGAGGAAGACTACGGCTCCACTTAAAGGGCCATCTTTAAAGCTGGGCACCTCATAAATTCATGCTCCTCTCTGATGAACAAGAAAGAAAATCATGAAAGAGCACAGAAATACACCTTCCCATGAACCCAGTGCAGTGCTACATGAAACAGAATGCAATTTCTTGAGCACTGAAGCCAAACAGGGCAGGCACTCAAACACAGAGCACTGCACGGACAGTATCAATACAAGTGTAATGTTCATCACACGTGGCCTGTGAATTGCAGTTCGACATCTTTGACTTCAGAATAAGATTTAACAGCAGCTATTCCCTCTGCTCAGAGCTCTTCCTCTCCCTGAGAAAGGAAGTGGGGAATCCTCCCAGCTTTCTGCCTTTGCTAATGGAGGAACCCAGGAGGTGTTCTCAGCCCAACAGCCACTGGAAGAAGCTGATTGCACAACCCAACCCCACAGCACATCCACATACCTGCCAGCCATGCCTAACCCCCCTGCAGTTCCACCCTGCCTTTGAAAGCTGACTTTAGCACGTTGAAACTCTCACCTGCACTTCAGATTTGGTTTTACATGTACAATGCAAGACAAAAAGCAACACAACGCATCTCCCCACAACCAGAGATGGGCACATACTAAGGCAAGACATGCATGCTATACCCCAAAACTGTATTTTTGCTGCTGTGGAAGCAATGAACGAAGAAGAAAAGCACTGAGCACACAGAGGCCACTGTGCTCCCTCTGCTGCTCTCCCAGAGGAAAGGCAACAAGCCTGCATCACATCTCGGGAAAGGAAATGAGCACACATTTACCACCACCCAAACCTGCGTCTTTGGGTGCTTCAAAAGCTGCACTGTGCCCATTGTGCAAATACAGACATAGGAGGCATGTAAATAAAACTCTAATATTTCCAAAGGTAAACATCTGCAGGAAGAAAAAGGCAGGCAAATCCATTCTACCGCTTCTTTACTCCAAAAGCTTTTACAACCATTTTTCCCCTTCTCTGCACAACCAGAACAAATACAAGACCCTGAGCACACGTACCAGCAAGCCTGCAGCCTTCACACAGTACAACAGGCAACACAGCACGATGAACAACAGTCAAACGTTCTCGTTTGTCCTTGTGCAGCACTTGCAAGCAGACGTGACCTTAAACAGGATCAAAATAAGACAACATTTCAGAAGGAACACTTGCTATTTTTCTAGGCCAACGTATAGAAATCAGAACAACATGCATTTATTTTACCTTCAAACCAGGGCTCAGCTCTGGGCGTTGAGACACGCTGGGAACTCACATGATGATTACAGCTCTCTGGCACAGACACGAGTGTATATCCCTCTCAATTCATGTCACATCTTGCCAAGCCAAGGGAAGAACACTTCACTGCCAGGATTCAACAGTGTGTATGCACTTGTCCAGAACTGCAGCCTGGCTTCTCACGTGGGCTTTATTCCTGATACTTTTGCAGCTGGGCTAAACAATAAAAAACAAGATCAGTGCTCCCAACAGTGGGATATTACACTGCCCAACCACAGTATGTTGGTTGACAAGGAATGTGCGATTTGCCTTTTATAGCACTTCTCATTGGTACTCTGTAATTTACAAGGAAACCAACCATTCCCTCAGTGGAACAGAAGTTAATAAAACTGCCACTGAGCTTTTTACCCATCAGCTTCTTACTTTTAACTTGGCAGCTCAATACAGACCATTGGTTAGCAGGCAATCCCAGGTCAATACCTTGTATACTGTTACGCTATGGCACTGTCATAGGGCTTTCCCAGTTTAATTCATTTTCTACAAGAACTTCCTTTAGTAAGACAGATGCTTTGGTGCAAATCCTGCAGCAAGACCATAGTGTACAGCATGCTTTGCTGCCAAACACTCTTCTAATTCACATTTCTAACATTTGTCCTCAGGCAAAAGTTGTCGTGACTTTGAGAAATGCAAAACCTGCCAAAATGACCCAGATGACAACCTAAATCATGAATTATTACATATTTCCACAAGTCAATTAACAGCAGGATTCTACATACGTTCCTGTGTTCCACCCACCAATTATTCCTCAGTGATGGACTGTGAATCCAAGTTCCCAGTTAAAAATTATCAGTGAAGAAGCCAAGAATGCTACTCTGTTTCCACACTCTCCAGCCTGCTGACTTGACTAATAAATCCGATGGACAACACAACTACAAATCTGGATGGCATTTCTCTCTTTCCAAGTATGTGTTTGCCTTTGAAAGCCCCTCATTTCCAATGTCAGCAGTGAGTTTGGTGCCGAATCTGCTCACCACACTTCTTGATCCTCACGGTTCTAATGCCTTGGTAATGGGCATCACTGGATACAATCAGTGTGTGCTCTTGTATACAGCACATATTATGAAATCTCAAATACTTGTACATTAATGAAAAGGTTTCTATTCAAGCTCCAGGATACAATGCAGTTCTCAATAAAATAAAACAGGCAGAAAATGAATGTGAAACCTTTCGAGGTGCACTTCTGTATCTTGCATAATGTCCTAAGATTGAGAATGCCGTGGAAAAAGGCCAATAGATGTAAACTGAGAAGTATAAATAGCTTTATTCATAAACGTGATCATCATTTAAGGAGGTATGACACTCTACTCATTGGAGCCCATCGATAATCTGAACATGGATCTGTTTAAGCAGTAAGAGATGTCTCTTGGTTGTCTTCCCTACCAACAGATTATATATATGGCTTGAAATGGTCGCTGTTAGTTACTTCTAATAACATGTCATATCTCTTACCACAATTTCAGTCACCTGCCAAGCACTGTCCTACCTCACAGCATCTCAAACGATGCAGTTTTAAGCCCATGAATCATTCAATGAAGAATACCAACTGCCGCAACGTTACGTCGTGCTGTGAGACCAGTTCTGCCAGGCAGAGAAAAGACACTCTTACCCAAAGTAACATTAAAGCATAGAGAGCATTTCCACATGTACAACTTTGTTTTAATTTGGTAAAACTGCAGGGATGTAGAAAAAGTTAATGTTACTTCTGACTGATGAGATATCAAGTGTGGGGTATCAAGTGTGTCGTCTTTATCACTTCCATATGGAAGCTTGTAATTGGTACAAGACCATTAACATGCAGTATAACATTCAGCTCTTACTTAAAACACACTTGGAAGTTATTTCTTTCAGCTATGCATGAAAGTTAAAAACACAGCAAATGCAATCCACAAATAAAGAGTGAACTCCAAGTTGAGAAACTTGATGGAGCACTGCTCCACTAAACCCCCAGTATGTACACAGGGCAGGGATTTGGCTTCTAGGGACCCCAGGCAGCGCACAGAGCATCACACCAGCAGCTAGGAGGCATAACACGTGCACAGACTTCCTTTACTCCAGCAGACGTTGCTGTAACAGCTGGATATGCAAAGGGGAGTCCAGTGCTGGAAAGCCTCTGAAGGAAACTCTTTGCTTCTAGCAAGATGAATAATACACCTGTTCCCTAGTCATGAGCAAACACTACAAAGGAATAATTAGAAACTATCTGACCTGAAACCCACATGCCCATTACTGTGGTATTTTTCCACCTACTACAGGTGAAACAGAAGATGGGCTGGACCTGGAAGGGGAGGGGTGGAGTGGCAGCACAAGATGCTGATTTATAAAGCACCAGCAAACAGTGCTCCTTCTCCACAGGCTTTGGACAACGAACTCGTCCTGCCTGAAGGATGCCAAAACGCAAGCAGGATTCCAGCTAACATCTGCTTGTCAGCTGAGAGGGAACTACCACCCCTGTGGGCTTTTGCACTGCAACAGCCAGAAGTGCTCTGAGTTACTCTTCTCTCCTTTTGGGCTTTTGCTTTTCCTTTGGAGCTTTTGGCTTGGCTGCTTCATTGCATCTGGAAAGGAATAAGCTCACCAAGATGGTAAAGGTGAGTACACTGTTCACCAAAACTGCTGCTACTGCATGAATTTCTTCCTACTAACAAGCTCTAATTTAATGTATGTGTATCAGAAATATAAGCAAAGCAAAGAAAGGAATTGATATTAGAAACTATTGGGCATCCAGTCTTAATTACTAAGGTTGTCAATCTTGATAACTATGCACTTCCAACCCTAAGATGTGAAGGGATCAGACTGGATAGAAAACACCTCCAGGAACAGCTAGTTTTGTAATCAATGTTTTCATGAACAATGACTCTTTTGCAAATGCCAAAAGCTGATCTTATGAAAATATGCAGGTTGGAGGTTACATGGAGTTTATATGTACATCATGCACAGCAATCAACAGAATTTACTAACTTCACCAATCTTCTTTCTTCTCCTCTTCCTGCTAGGTTGTCATGATAGACATCTGCTTTCTCTCTATCTTGGTCTCTGCTGGGGATTTGAAAAGCCAAACAGATCTTCAAGTTGGACAGTTAAAGGGAGGGAGTAGGAGTGTAAAGGAAGAATCCCAGTAGATAAACCAGATTGTGTGTCTTTGGTGTGATTCAAAATTTAGAACGTCCTGTAACAGAGATGTTCTGTATCTGGGATATTTATCTAACAAACTGAAGTGCTTTAGAAGGATTTCAGGCTTGTAACTGCCAGAACCACTCACCAGCTCTTAGCTTTTCCCTTCCTCAAGATAAAATGTCAAGACTTCAACATTCCTTCAATTAAAGGGCATCTGAGGACAGGAGGTCAGTTTGGAGTTCAGAATATTAGTAAGCAATGAGACGTCCAAACCCTTTCTTTCCTTGTTGTTTCCATCACTTAAGCTGTCTGATTTAGGCTTTATACAAAGATGACTACTTTCAATTCACCTGAAATATTTCCTTTGTGGGAATCTAAACAATGACAAACGTCCTGCAAAACATGTGTGTGTGTGTGTGTACCTACCAGCAGCACACCAGCACATCCATCCCACTAGTAAAGCACACCATCAGATAAGATCCAGCATGACTCTCATGAGACTCTGATGGTTAATCTCTAAGGAAGCCTCTGAAATGGGGTCAACCAATAGTTCTTCCAAGGAATGGCATGTAATTTACAACATAATTAGGATCTGGAACGTTATGATTATAGAAGCTGGCAAATGGGCAACACAGGAAGTCTGCCCTTCAGATTACGGTGTTAACGTAAAGTTAGGAGGATGCAACCCTCCTCAAGTTATGTTATCCCAAAAGCAGAATGTCAGAGGTTTGGCAGCATCCCTGGGTTACTTACCTGTTACTAGATTGGCCACTATGAGTGAGCAAGAAAGAAGTAACAGGCTTGGTTCTCCCTGGCAGCCCACTAAGCTGTTTGCCTCCATTTTATGTCATCTGCTGTAAACGTGTAAATATAAATGTGCAAATGGTAATTTTAATTAAAAATAACATTGAAGTCATGTATCTAAAAAGCTGTAGGAACAGCCAAAGAAGAAAAGTTCTCATTCAATTTCTTTTTCTTCTTTCTCCTTTCTTTCCTCCTCCCTGTTACTTTTGCTGAGGTCCTGGGCAGCATTCCCACACTTTGTCTTAGGCCATAACACACTGCAAGCGTTGTGCTCTCTGAAGGAATCACTGTAATCGACAGATGCTGAAGACCTGATTGTGAGTGCTGTAGTGCTTGCTGCGGGGACATGAGGACAGGGATAGCACTCGAAGTTGCCAGGAGAAAGAAACAGCAGCAATTCCTAACTTAGCAAAGAAAAAGGAGGATTTGTCAGGGTCTGATTTGTGCAGGTGCATGCAACAAAGCTAAAACCTTCCTTCTTCCACAGAAAAAGTCTGACGTTTACTCAGTTGAGATCAATGGGCTAAAAGATCTGGAGAAAACAGAGACTGGAGATGAAGAGAAGTACAAAGACCTGAAGGGCAACAAGAAAAAAAAGAATGAAGAACTGAAGAAAGAACTGGACTTGGTGAGTATTGCTGCCTCCATGTCAGCTGGCAGGACAGCCTCAACCACTGTTTGAATGAATGTTGGTGAATGAAGTGCCAGTGCTGAAAATCCAACGGGGAGGAATAAGCTTCCTTACACCCCTAAAGTATGCCTGAAAAAAAACCTGTGCAGGATTAATATCTGTAATGAAAAGACGATTCTGGCTTGATGAAGCCACCATTAGTACAGAGCAGTGCATCCCTACCGAGGTCTGTGCTTTCCCAGATGGAATTACTATAAGCTGCCTTCTCTCAGCTGTCATTTGCACAGCCAGCCAGGAAGCAGAGGGAAGAGAGGAGCAAAACATCTTGCTCCAGAGACTGCTAGCAGATCTAGAAGCGTGCCTCAGCTTTACAGAGGTTTTTTCCCTGCAAAGTATTTCAAGGAGCGAGCATGGAGCTCAAGCAACCTGCATTTCCCTCTGGCTTGCTAGGGACCCGCTGGCTGGCTTTGGAAAACTCACTTCCTCCATGCATGCTTCAGTTTCCCAATCTGAAACATGAAGTTAATTATTCTGACCTCTTTTCTGAACTGCTTTAAGAACAACTCACAGCAAAGGCAATGCACGGGTTAGGCAGTATTTCAAAGGTAAGGAAACCCCCAAATGAGGAATCAATTTCTCCATCATCTTTCTGAGCTCTGCTCAGTCCCAGCTAAATAATTCTCAATGTATCTCATCTTTGCCACCGGGGATGTAACAGCACTCTCATGTTTCTAAAGAGAAATCAAAGCACAGACAAGTTAATTGACTCATCCAAGCAGCAATGAATCATTCTATGAAAACAATGGTGAGAACTCACAAATTCTTGGCTTCTAAACCTCCGTTCACCACAAGATATAATTGGGTCAGCCATACCACAGCGGTGTCACAGCAGGGAAAGGAGGAGAGCTTTCTGATTTCCCTCTCCCATGCCTCTTTTTTTTAGCTGTGCTTAGAACCTGCTGCCTCTTTCCACGAGACCACAGCAAATCATTTCACATGCCCTCCCTCGTCCATCAGGCACCAAAAGCTGCTGTCACACACATCCCAGCACCATACATCCCATCTGTGGGTTATGGTACTGAATGCACGGTCCCGTGAGCAATTAAAATGAGAACCCCATCCTGCTCTTGTGACAGATCTGCAGGAGGGGAGATTTACAAAAGCACGCATAAAACTAAAAGAAAGCTCCAACTTCCAGCGGTGTGTACACTGCTAGCAGCCCCTCAAGTCTATCTCAAAGCTTTTCACACTTACCAGTTAAGCTTCTTGACTCCACATAACACTGACGTTTGTGGAGAAACCCATTTCCATCCAGCAGAAGACAAGTGTTGTGAATGCTTTGCAAATAGTAGAACAGGAGCAAATGCCAGAGGTGTGAATATGTAAGAGGAGACTTGTGCTTCTTTCTGATAAACTATACTGTTTGCTTGTGGAAGTGGGATGTCATTTTAGCAACTGGATCCATAGCTCCAAATCCAGGCACTTGGAACCACCTCCACGTCATGATACAAAATGTACACGTCTGCTGACTGTCATTTTCTCTTTCTGTTGGAATCCAGGATGACCACAAACTCAGCACTTCACAACTGGAGGAAAAGTACGGCACAAGCATCGACAAAGTAAGTCCATAGGGCATCATTAAGAAACTTACTGATTCAGATGCCTTCCTTTACCTCTGGCTAATCCAAAGCTGCTTAGAGGCAGTGGGAAAGCATTCCAATTGGCAAACTGACAAAGGTGCACTCATGGATGCATGCATAACCACGGAGCACTAGCTCCCAATAAAGCCTGAAACAAGCAGCATCTCAGTGCACAGCACTGTCCTGGTTTTAAGCTGGAGTTTCTCCCTCGTCGGAAGGATTCTACTGTTTCGTAATCAAAATCCCTGTGCAAAACTGGACCTCCACGTTCTCATCAGGACCACAGCTTTTCTGAAGGTATTCAGGGTTCACCCACAGGTCATTTTTCACTAGCAGCGTCGCTATCCTGAAATCATTACCTTTGGAAATCAAAGGCACAGGTCACCGATCCATAACACAAACAATGTGTAGGAAACAAGCGGCACACACTTCTTTTTTCTAAGCTGAGATAAAAGCCTGTTTTCTGTGACTCCGTGATAAACGTGGCATTTACTTTTGCAGGGTCTCTCCACCATAAGAGCAGCAGAGATCCTGGCACGTGATGGTCCCAACTCACTCACTCCTCCCAAAGCCACTCCTGAAATTGTTAAGTTCCTCAAGCAGATGGTGGGAGGGTTTTCCATCCTCTTATGGATAGGAGCTGTCTTCTCCTGGATTTCATTTGGCATTCAGTTGGCCCAGGGAGCTGAATCAGCCTTTGACAACGTAAGTGTTTGAATAACTACAAAGCGAGTATGCAACCCTTTGACAATCTAAGTAATTGAAATACTACTTCATAGTTACTCAGTAACGACCAGGAGGCCTTTTGTTCTTTCAGGACTCTCCCTTTACTACTGAACAGTTCTGTTAAATACCTGACATACCACTTCTAAGAGTACCTGTCCAAAGGTTTTATAACTACTGCCTGTAATCACAATACCTGAGTACACTGGAATCGTTGACTTTAATTCTATGCTAGGAATATAATTGATTCAGGTTCATGCCAGGTTTGATTTAGAGGTTTTTAGAGAAACAGGACATTTGCCATTAAACCTCTTTATACCCCAGAAGCTTTACTTGATCAACAGCAAGGCAAAACTTGAAAGCTCTTTTCTTAATTTGCCTTTTAGTCTGCTTCAGTACCTCATTTTAAGTCTCTTGAAACCATACAGAACTATATGATTTACTCCAGAGGAACTACTTAGCATATACTTTCAACTAACTGGATTATTTCTTTCATTGATTAGCTCTACCTTGGTGTAGTCCTTGCACTGGTCGTCATCCTCACTGGTATCTTCGCTTACTATCAGGAAGCAAAAAGCACAAACATCATGGCTAGCTTCAGTAAAATGATTCCACAGGTGAGAATAACCAAGGCATTTCTTTGGGGGTGAAGGCTCATTCTGATAACACACCTCAAAATGACTGAAATGGGACTTATATATATGCCCCTTACATATAAGCAATAAGCACAACTTGAATTTACCTCTTGGTTGGGTGTTTAGAGGGTAGCGTCGTGCTCATTTTTGGTCATACTTCTGTCCTTCAGCAAGCTCTCGTCATCAGAGATGCAGAAAAGAAGGAAATGCCAGCAGACCAGCTGGTAGTGGGAGACATTGTGGAAATAAAGGGTGGAGACAGGATCCCAGCAGACATTCGTCTGATCGCTGCTCAGGGGTGCAAGGTAAGCAGTGCTTTGTAGAGCACGCTGAAGAGAGTGTAAGAATGGTTTAGAGGCTTTGACGACATGAACTATTTCTGCACACCTAGTATGAGTTATTAGAGCTTTAGAATTCGACCGCATCTAAGTCACAGAATGCAGAAACTCTACTGAGATGCTCAGCTCATGCCATACTAACATCCCTGCTTCTTGAACATCAGAACAAGCCATTATGGCAATAGCACGTTCTAGCAATGCTCTGTGCCAGGGCAGCAGCAGACGTAGCAACACTGCACTACACGTCTCCAGAGACCTGGAGTGAGGTCTTTGCCTTTCCTTTCAGGCTGCCACTGAAAATCCCACCAACAAACACACAGCATGGACTGAACCAATTTCCTGCTGAAATCCATTCCCACAGTGACAGTGGCAATCGTCTCACAGAACAGCACTGAGAGATGACGGCCCTGTCACCTGTCATTAAATGTGCTGCAGTGTTCCTTCGGGCTGCACATAACTGTGTGTTACTGACTTTAATACAGGCATGTCTCCGTTTCATTAAAGGTGGACAATTCTTCACTCACAGGAGAATCAGAACCACAGCCCCGCTCCTGTGACTTCACCCATGAGAACCCCTTGGAGACCAGGAACATTGCATTCTACTCCACCACCTGTGTGGAAGGTGTGTAGCAACAAAGACCTCCAGAAATGGCACCTGTAGGGAGTGCTACATAATACTTATAACTCATTTTGAACTATTCTGCCTCATAGAATTCCAGAAAGGTTTGGTTGCCATAAGAAATGGTTTTCCAAAGGACACCAAAATGAAACCTGCAGCACTGAGCAGGTCATTTCACCATGTTAAGCAGTGAGACCTTACTTTTAACACCCAGCCTGGTTATGGGTGGAACAAACAATTAACTGCAGTTCTATTGTGGTCTTTCAATCATCACCTTTAGAACTGCCAAGTTGCAGAGGCCTTTATGTACTTGTGGATGCTTCTGTGAAAGGGCTCTGTATACTTGAAGGTGTTGTTCCTGCTCTCAGAACTAAAGGGTACGTGTTATACCTAACAGACTACCTGCTAGGAAACTGCGCAGTGCCTTGGGTAATGCTGCATTACTACTGCAACACCATCAGAAAAGACTCACTGAAGGAAAATGGATTTTGTCTTTCCTTCCCTTTCTAAGGGAAAATAAATAATTCTGGGCTGAGGTCTCAGCCACATTAAGGCTGAAAGGGGTCTCTGTTAACCAGTACCGTGTAAAGAAAACAGACTTGGAGCTGAGGGTCTTATTTCTCTGCAGGCACTGCTACTGGCATTGTAATCAACACAGGGGACCGCACAATCATTGGGAGGATTGCTTCTCTTGCATCAGGAGTAGGAAACGAGAAAACACCCATTGCTATTGAGATAGAACACTTTGTCTACCTGGTGGCAGGAGTGGCCATTTCCATCGGTGTGCTCTTCTTCATTATTTCTGTATCAATGAGATACAAGATTCTGGACTCGATCATTTTTCTCATTGGCATCATTGTGGCAAACGTGCCAGAGGGACTGCTAGCCACAGTAACAGTAAGTCTGCGTGTGAATCCACCGGTTGCCACTTGCAGTGCTTCAGTCACTACCACAATTCACCTCCCTTAACTTCAATACAGTATAACACTAAGCACTGAAAAGCGGATTACCTGAGTAATCTTGAGTTTAAAGTAGGGCTGTTTTCCCCCATGAAACTGAAGGGACAAAGATTTCATTTAGGAATTCTGGTGTAACTGAGCTATTAATCTGAGCTTCAGCACCTGCACGTCTGATCTAAATAATGCTTTTGCAATGCAAAACTGCAGCCACCAAAAGATGACTTTTAAAAAATGCTCTCTTTTAGAAAAGCAACAACATTTAAAGTTGAAGTCTGCAGCTTGCTTACATCATTCTTTAACGGTACCTCGCTGGCAGCAAGCTGAACTTCTTGCTTTACTTCTACCAGGTAAGCCTGTCTCTGACAGCCAAGCGGATGGCGAAGAAGAACTGTTTGGTGAAGAACTTGGAAGCTGTGGAAACGCTTGGCTCAACTTCCATCATCTGCTCTGACAAGACAGGGACCCTCACGCAGAACAGGATGACCGTTGCCCACCTTTGGTTTGATAATCAAATCTACTCAGCTGATACCAGTGAAGATCAAACAAGTAAATATGGAAGTGGGGGGTCTGGAAAAGGGCGGCTATGTGGGATGCTTCCCACTTACTGTCTGTCCAACTGATGTCAATGAGGATACCTTTTCAGAGCTGAAACAGATACACCTCCCTGCCACACACAAGTGCAGTGTGTGATAGAAAAGTCCCTTCTTTGCCACATAGAGATGAGAACAAATAATTCCTATCACAGAAAACAAGCCCAGAGGAGATTCTAACTCCATGTGCACTCACTGACAGTGAATTTGGGAGGGAAGTAAACACAGAAACGTTATCTAAGTAGCTCTGCCAGAACAGCTGCTTGCTGTAAGGTGTTAAAGTGTTTTTCTGTAACAAAACCTACCAAAAGAACAACCTTATTTTGCAGACAATTCAATCGTGTTGTTTCGAACTTGAGCTTTTACTTCTACCACATACTATGCTAAAGGATGCTGTATTCATTTTGCTTCTCTTCAGCCCAGCCTTTTGACCAAAGCTCTCCATCATGGACAGCGCTATCAAAAATTGTAACTCTATGCAACCGAGCTGAATTCAGACCAGGACAGGAGAATCTCCCAATAATGAAGGTACTGCTTCACACCAACTTCTTTCTCTTCCTTTGGAAGAGCAATACACACAAGCTGTTCTATTTAGCTTCAGTCTTCTCTTACATTTAACACTCCAGCCTTCTAACTCACTATTGGCTATAAACTCATAAAAAAATCTAAGGCAAATTTTTAGCACAAGGATTTTTTGGGGACAACTGAGCTTGATCGCCGCTGCTCAAGCACACGACGTCTTATAGAAGCACGTAAGCTGTCACGAAAGAGGTGTAGAAGTATAGGTGCTATCAACTGTCCCTTCTCTTACCTATACAGAGAGTTGTGGTGGGTGATGCCTCTGAAACAGCTCTGCTGAAATTTGCAGAAGTTGTCCTGGGTGATGTCATGAATATTCGAGCACGGAACAAGAAAGTGGCTGAAATTCCCTTCAACTCTACCAACAAATTCCAGGTGTGTTTCAGTTTTTGGGAAACAGGCCAGACTGTTTCTAGCTTTCAGGGTTTCTATCAGCATATCCAATGCAATAGTTGGTGACCTGGAAGTTTTAATGGGTGAATTCAATGACAGGGAAGACTTAACCTACAATAACCGTAGTTCATTTCATTCGATGGAAAGAATGATACGTGGGAAAGGAGAATAAACACTATTTCTGGGCAAAGGGACTAAAAATGGAAACACATAAGGATGGTATATGCTTTTTCAAATTACTTCATATTGTGGCCCACAGCTCTCCATTCACGAGACCGACGATCCCAACGACAAACGCTTTCTGCTGGTGATGAAAGGTGCCCCAGAGAGGATCTTAGAGAGATGCAGCACTATCATGATCAACGGGAAAGAAGAACCACTCGACAGTGAAAAGGCAGAAGCTTTCCAAACAGCATACATGGAGCTGGGAGGCCTGGGAGAAAGAGTGCTTGGTGAGTCCTAAATAGAGGGACTGTAAGAGAACTGTGGTGCAAAATGGGGAGTTCAAATCCTGCTATGTGTCTGGGCTTCATTCCCCTTGCAGTGAAGGTTTTAGCAGGCTGCTAAAAACTCACTGCTATGCTGAAAGCTCCCTGTGGCAGGGATGCTCTTACTGCTATATACCGATGTCAATCTGAAACACTGTGCAGGCAAAACAAAGTTACAATGGCAGGTTAAATAAACCTCCATAGAAAGCAAATGGTTAAATGCACTAGAATTTTATAGACAAGAGAAAATGTGATGCTAAGCTACAGCAAGCTCTCCTCTTTCTTTCATTATTTCCTGTACGTTCTGTCAACCTGCATCTCCTTTCAGGTTTCTGTCACCTGTACCTGCCTGAAAATGAGTTTCCGGACACCTACCCATTTGACACAGATTCCATGAATTTCCCCACCTCCAATCTATGCTTTGTTGGGCTCTTATCTATGATTGACCCACCTCGTTCCACAGTGCCAGATGCTGTCTCAAAGTGCCGCAGCGCTGGGATCAAGGTAGGGATCTCACAATATTCTTACAGACTGTCACCTCAGTACACGTAACATGAATTCTCATAGAAAAAGGTTTCTTTATTCTGTGTTGTTCTAACCTCACTGCTCATGACAAAGCTTTTTTTCTCCCAGCTCTGATAAAATGGTGCCAATAACAAGAGGTAGAGAACTGAAATCAATACAGACCTAATTAATCAATAGCCACCACCTGTCTTTGTTACGTAAATAGCACAGCTTTCCAAGTTTAGAATCTGAACTGCTTCCTGGTCTAGAACAATAGATATTTCACCTAATCTCTCTGCATCCACAGCACATGTATTTGTCACTGACTCCAAGCACTTGTCCCCTCCTCAGGTTATCATGGTCACTGGCGATCACCCAATCACTGCTAAGGCCATTGCCAAGAGCGTGGGCATCATTTCAGCCACCAGCGAGACGGTGGAAGACATTGCAAAGCGCCTCAACATTCCTGTTGAACAAGTCAACAGACAGTAAGAGCAGGCAGAATATCTGGGATACCCATTGCCTTCATTTTCTGAAAGCTGTGCCTTCTTCTTCTGCAGTGCTTCTAGCCAAACTCTACATTACAGCCACCAAGCCCATCTAACGTGCCTCTCTACCTGAATAATTCTATGCCTAGGCCAGGGCTATTCACCTAGGCCCACCCTATTCACTGGACAATACTGGTGAATAATACTTTGCAGATCACGCTGGTCTTTGCTGTCACTGCACAGCTGAAAACCAAAATTCACAATCTTGTGTGGTGCTGGAGGATGACCTGAGGACCACCACTCTGAGTTCCTCTTTCACCAATATAAAAAGGAAAAAAAAAAAAAATAACAACACACCACCATAAGAAAAACATTAAAGACTTTTCGAGATGTCTTCCTCCTCCACTCTCACCCCCACCATCCCTCAGAGTACTGTTTGAAATGCATTTTCTGTTGTTAAGTCTACCCTGGAGGAAGCTCTAATTACTTCCCTCTGTATCTAGGTAACTAATTCAGTCTGGATTTCTGCAGCAGCTTTCATTCAACACCTGCTGATTAACAACTAATGCTTCTGAAATTAACTCAATTTGCTGCTTTCCTCGCTGTTAAGCTGCATTCGTTCTCCGAGTGCACCGTTCTCTATCTAAGCCTTTTGATCTGAAAACGTACCTGTGGCTATCACAGGGAGGCTACAGCAGCAGTAGTGAATGGGATGGAGCTGAAGGACATGACCTTGCAGGAGCTGGATGAAGTTTTGTGCAACCATTCGGAGATCGTCTTTGCGCGGACATCGCCCCAACAGAAACTGATCATAGTGGAAGGCTGCCAAAGACAGGTAAGAGGTGTACAAGCTTCTGCACAGACACTGCCCTGCTGCATTTCCAGAGGTATCATCCCCCAGGTGACAGTGGAAGGCAATTTCCAGTGTGCTCTGAGCTCTGTTCATACTCCTCTCACTGTGCCAGAGCAGCATCCCACAGACTGCCACAAGCACTGTCTTCTCTGGACAGAACCCAAGTTATTTAAATTCCTGCTACAGGCTCCGAACTCCTACTGACAAAATGAGCTTCTCCAAAGCACGAATGCCTTAGAGCTGTGCTGAGGGGTCTGACAGGCTTGCTGTAATTCAGAGGAGCTGCTGCTGGGATGCACAGCAAGCGTCCTGGGTAGAGACTTGCACACTCTTTGGGAAGGAGCCTTCACCCAGGAATTCTTTAAACCCAGATCAAAGCCACGTATTACCACATCCTCTCATCTTATCTCTTGTGGCCATTTAGACCTATGTACTTCCCTCCCACAGGAATGTTTAGACAAGAAGCAAGATATGAATCCCACAAAATGTCATTGCATGATTTATCTGTGACCAAACCTTATCTAGATTACTTTCAAAGACTGCAAAAGAACCCACAGTAAGCATGAATCTGAGGCAGGATTTAAAGAGGGATTGTCCCACTCACAGGCAGCATTATGTAAGGGAGCATGGAGTGCAGCCAGCACAGGAGGCACAAGGAAAGAAATGACATATATAGTGCTCCAAAGGAGATGCAGATTGTCATTCAATGATTTTCCCCTCTGCCACATCCTCCAAATAGATGCTGCAGATCAAAAACAACACTACCACCATGCCTGCACTTCACAAGGACAGAGATCCAGCACAAGCCACTATTTCATTTTTGCAATTATGCCAGCACTAAGCTTTGCAATCAGCATTAACAGCTCTTGAAGTTTAAGCCTGAATTGCTTTCAGGGAAGAGAGGGAGGAAAAAAAAACACAAAGAAGGATAAAAATCTTCCCATTAAATCTCATTTTTAATTTAATTTTTTTTTTTAATGCCCTTTGGCAGACAGAGGGTAGATGTGTTCTGTACTGCTTGGACACCCACATCCTCAGTGGATGGAGGATGCAGAGGAACGCCCTCCCTTCCCCCTCTTGAGCCACACAGTCTACATGCTGTCTTTAGCACTGAGAGCTTCTAAGCCATTCTGTCCATGGCAATATTTATCAGTAGTGACACTGTGCTAAATCCCCAAAGGGACAGGACGTTCGGTATTTGCTTTAATCAGTTTGTCAGGCTTTTCCCCACTCAGAACACTGTGTTGTTACCCAGCTGTGAGCTTTTGCACCAAGCAGGACAGGACCCTTTGCTGCAGTAGATAGTTTCATTGGAAGATAACAAAGAAACTGAATTGAATGATCAGTTTTCCATCTTTTGGATTCCTAACATAGCATGCCAATGGTCATAGTTGTTGGGATAGGATGCAAAGGGTCTCTAGCTGAATAGTTACACAATTTACAATTAAAACCAAGTGAGTTTGTAAGCACTGCACAAAAGAAAAGGACAGATTGTGTGGAGTCCCTGAATTTCCCATCTTTCTCTGCTGACTGTGGAGGGAACCTAGACAACACACAGACACCTATTTAGCCATCTGCTGCACACAGTCTGAGCCTACCATATTAATTCTAGAGACTTAAGAGACTGGAAGAGTGCTGAGAGCTCAATGTCCTCAGGGGAAGAAGGCACCACGTCCCCTACAACCCCACATTTGGATCCTTTTGTGTGTTGCAGGGTGCAGTCGTTGCCGTGACTGGAGATGGAGTCAATGACTCCCCTGCTCTTAAAAAAGCAGATATTGGAATTGCTATGGGCATTGCTGGTTCTGATGCAGCTAAAAATGCAGCTGACATGGTACTGCTGGATGATAACTTTGCTTCTATAGTCACAGGAGTGGAAGAAGGTAAAAATAATGCTGCTACCTCTTTTCTTAGCTGAAAGCTGCTGACAGCCACACAGCACTGGCCGGTCAGTCCTCCTGATCCTGCCCTCCTGCATCCCTCTCTGCAGACAGCTCCTCTCACATCTCCCTTATTTTCATCCTGCATTTAGAAATAGGATTTTGGTATTTGGAAAAAAAATGGGAACTGCTTCCATCTAAAGACACTACAAAGACAATAAGGAAATCATTCATCTCTTGCACATACTTGCTAAGTAGAGTATTGCTTTGCTATCTCTGCTTGTTCAAACTGCAAACAAAAGCATTTCTCATCTTGCTTCTATGCAGTCTTTATCATCATAAAGATACATGCTGTTTTCTTTACGTTTTAACCTTAATACTTGCTGGTACAGAATCTTTACTGTGAATCTTTACTGAATCTTTACATCCAAACAAACACACTCTGCTCCTCCCGCTGCAAAGTGCTCACGGCTTGCATTAAAACCACAGTGTGCTGAGGAATGGGAGTTTTCCTCCATCCTTCTCACTGAAAGAGACTTTTTAATTTAATTAGAGTTTTCAGGAGGGTCAAAGGGAAGGTAGGTTATCAGTTTGGGGGAAAAAAAAGCACCTTAAAACATATGAGGAACTACATGAGGAGAGCACACACAAGCCATGACCGCTTTCACTTAAGTTAGTTAAAAAAAATCAAGGTTTTGGGTTGTTTTATCTGAAAGCTGTTGGCAATCAGCTGTTACAGAAGCTCTTCCTTTTCCTCCAGGCCGCCTGATCTTTGACAACCTAAAGAAAACAATTGCCTACACTCTGACTAAGAACATTGCTGAGCTCTGTCCCTTTCTTATCTACATTATTGCCAGCATTCCAATGCCCATTGGCACCATCACCATCCTATTCATTGACCTGGGAACAGACATTGTAAGTTGTTGCCTCAGAGCTGAATAGAGAAATATCCTCACCAGTGACAGAAGCTGGGTGTACAGGGACAGACGTTGCTACAAGACCCTAAATGGTTTATTCCTGTTGCAGATCCCCTCCGTTGCATTAGCCTACGAAAAAGCTGAAAGCGATATTATGAACAGGAGACCTCGAAACAAAAAGAAAGACAGGCTGGTGAACGAGCAGCTGGCTATATACTCCTATCTGCAGATTGGTAGGTTGGCCTATTCTCCATCACACCACCTTGCATCAGCAGAACGAGACAGAAACAAGTCCTTCCATTTTTTAGAAAAGGGGAACATGAAATTAAACCAGTACTCCTAGATTTCACTTCTTCCTCATTTCTCTGGTCTAGTATTAGATACAGAGGCTGGCAGGCCTACCTGCAGCAAAGGGGGTTGGAGCTTGATGATTCCCGAGGTCCCTTCCAACCCAAGCCGTTCTATGATTCTATGACACGATTGATTCTCCCTCTTTGATTTTGCAGGTATCATGCAGTCAGTGGGAGCCTTTGTGACGTATTTTACAGTCTATGCAGAACAAGGCTTCCTCCCTTCCACACTGCTTGGTGTTCGAGTCGACTGGGAAAACAATGCTATTAACGACTTTGAGGACTCATATGGACAGCAATGGGTAAAGAAGCACCAGAACACCTTCACACTGTGTCATTAAAATTCAACGCTCTCCTCCAAAACACAAGATTAAGAAAAGAAAGGGAGGCTTAAATGTAAACATTGGCCCAAATCTGATCACTGCACACCTTAATGTGGAATAACTGAGTTTATCCCTTTGTAACAGAAATCTTCCTGCCAAGGTTTACAGTTGCTTCCACGAGAGAGGAGTGTCGGATATAACACAGCTATTTGTTTTTTCCCCTTTGCTTTGCAGACTAAATACCAGAGGACGTACCTGCAGTGGACTGGCTACACTGCCTTTTTTGTCAGCATCACCATTCAACAAGTTGCAGATTTGATTATCAGGAAAACAAGAAGAAATTCCATTTTCCAGCAGGGTCTTTTCCGGTAGGTTTTGCTGGTCCTTTACCTGACAGGTGGAAGATTAAATTAGCCCACTGCTAATTAGCTCAGTGATTTGCCCCTTCACATTCAGTTGTTGTACAAAGACTAAACGTGGATTCAAGGCACTGCTTGACAAATATTTTCTCACGCTTTGCCACCCCCTTTTTCTATCTCATGATAGGAGTTTTCCTTAAAGAAAGGCTTTCTTCTGTTTAATCTGAAAACACATCAGCCTAGAAACTCCATTCATTAAAATGTTTACTATGAAGAAGTTTCCTCCCCAGATTATTTTCTTAATTCTTATCTACTTATCAGTAGTCAGGTCACTTGAACACTCCAAGCTAACTGCAGCCTGCAGGTAAGGAGATACCAGCTGGTCCAACTCTCCACAATAGTGTTGGCTGCCCTTTGCAAAGGGCTCTGTGCCTGTCAATCCCATGAAAGCCAGGGAATTAAAAACATCTATCGGGATGGAGGTTGCATGTAAAAGCTGGCATTTAGAGTATTTCTGATAGGAAAGCAAACTGGTTTTCTTTCTTTATCTGCAGATACAGAGCCTACACCTATGTATTTTTCCTTCTTCCATTTGCATTTGAGTCACAGTGAGCACATTCACATTGCAAGTAGGAGACATGAGTAATGCAGGCAGCAGGCCTGCCTAAAGCTAGCTCTGCTCTACGTAGGTCAGGAATGGAAGCAGGAAAGACATGGGAATATGAGATGCACGGCAGTGCTTCAGAACCCACCAGTTCCCTCACACCACACTGCTCCCCATCTACTTCATCCAGGCTGTCCAAGTCAGCGAGCAGAGCCTGAGGAAGGCACAGCCTTTGCAGTGTGCTGAGGAATCGGCTTTAACTACTTCTCTGCGATTCTCTTATAGGAACAAAGTCATCTGGGTGGGTATATTTTCCCAGATAGGAATTGCTCTGATTCTCACCTATGGTCTTGGACATGTTACAGCCCTGAACTTCACACCTCTGAGGTGAGTTCTGATGCTGGCACGCTTCCCTTTCCTTCAAGTAGTAACAGACATGGACTTACCATTCTGCCTGCACCCACAAATGGGAGAAAGATGCCCACGCAGGACAGTTTTAGGATAAATATTGATGAATATTCATTATCAAGAACAGGATGGACAATTTCTTGACCAAAATGGGAATTATTTTCATAGCTTCTATAAAGAATACATTACTTTATTCCTAGTGAATTTACTGGAAAGGATACAGAAACCTGCTTGTGTAGAACAAACACCCAGATTTTGTCCAGCATCACCAATATTTTGGTGAGATTATATAACATTTTACTTAATTTTATGCAAGCAACTTCTATTTTAAACATATCACTGTCAAAAATGTTCCATTTTCCTGACATCTTCAGAGACTGTAATGCCAGCAGGCAGCATTTCCTTCTGAATAGTATCCGGAATTCATTAATTAATTCAGTTAACTGCTTATGCTTGGGCAGCTTGCAGGGACCTAATCTTATTTCTAACCATTTAAGTGCTTGAGTTACAGGGGAAGAAAAAAAAAGCAAAACAGCACAAAGTCCAGATTTTCTTTTTAGTGAAATCAGACAGCACCTACAGAAGCCTCAGAAATTCAGCTTGGTGGTTAGATGCTTGAATGAGATGAATGAGAATCTCTTCTTCCACTCCCAGGTTTCAGTACTGGTTTGTGGCTGTACCGTTTGCCGTCTTGATATGGGTCTATGATGAGGTCCGTAAGCTGTTTATCAGGAGATATCCAGGAAGTAAGTGGAATTTCCAGCATTCACCATAAGCTGTCCTTTCCTCCACTGCCACCCACTCACCTGCCTTAGCTACCTCTGACAGACCTAAAAATGGACCACTTGCCCCCAAAGCTCCAAACATCACTTTTTTTTCTTCCTCTCCTCTTGCAGGCTGGTGGGATAAGAACATGTATTACTGAACCTGTCCTTATCACTGGACTTCTTCCTCCTCATGGAGAGCTGCTCCTCCACCTCACACAGCCTCTGCTGCTTCAATGTTCTGTCTGTGCAATACCAAGTACACACTGGACTCACCCCACCAATGGGTGAAGAAATTTCATGAGTTTCATGAAGAATTGAGGACTTAAGGGGCTGGCAATAACCTCCCGCTGTACTGTAAGGACGATGCTTGTCTGAAATTGAAATGCTATCTATTTTTGTAAGAAGCACGACTTTCCCTTATCCAAGGATGAACTTGGAGAGCACTCAGAGGAAAACACAAAGAAAGAAAAACACAACAGGAAAAACTGAACAACGTAAGGCATTAATTTGCACAAGAGGGGTTGTTTGCTTATTTTCTTTTTGTTTTGTTTCGTTTGTGCGACTGAATTCCAAGCAAGTGCACACATAGATCTGTATTACCTTGCTAAGGGTAACAACGCTGTATAGGAAAAATTTGATAATAAAAGTATTTTCCAGAAGAGAGCTCTCCACCTTATTTTCTTATAAAGAATAAGAGAGTGAAATGGAAAGGGACCAAACACCTTGAGAAATGCATCTGGAAGACCAAGGCACAGTCAGTCCATTTAAACACCTTGTGATTCTATGAATGTAGGAAGCCCAACACTCATTTTCCAAGGGACGTCGTCTCTATGGCAAAGTAGACCTTCATATGCATTTTGCAGGCACTGTAAAAGGGCTGCCTGAGACCAGGTCTTCAATACAGGCACCCTTATTAGAGAAGAAATGGGGACAGCAGGAGAACTGCCTTTTGCAGGAAAAGGAGAGAGGGATTACAAATGAGAAACCAGAACTGAGGGAGGGGAAAACGGGGAGGGTTTGGGGAACAGACATGCTATAAGCTGGCAACGTCCACTTTTGTAACATGCTAGAAACTACTTCACATTTTGTGAGCTCCTCCTAATAAGAGCCAGGTGGGTATTACTGTGGGTATCAGAGTGGGTGCCACTGTTTTTCAAATGCTGACTCAAGGAAGAGGAAATACAAATGAAGAAGGAAGAGCGACAAAAAATAAGCGTGTAAGCTATGAATTATGAGGGTGAGCCTGGATTCCAGATACGTACCCTTGTGTGCTGCTTATCAGTTGGTGATGCAACCCTGCAACACACCAGCTAGAAGTATGTGAGGTGCCAAGCAGACTCATTTCAACACCTTGTCATTTGCCAGCTATCAGGAAGGATTTGTTTTCTCTTCTGCTTACAAGGCAGGAAAAATATGAGGAGAAACGACACGGGGAGCAACAGAACCCTCTTGTCAACACCCATAGATTTGCTGTACTCAGTCAAAACAACATTTTCGAATTCAAACAGGAAGAGGGAAAATAAACAAAAGGAGGTCTTAGAGGAAAACTTGGAAGATGGATGTGGTACGTGATAGATCTGATACATGTGATAGATCTGTTTTTAGGATTGGCGTATGCTCCTGACTGAGAAGTAAAAGAATTCTGTCACAGTAACATCTGTACAACTAGCAACTCACGTCTTTACATCCCTTTGGTGCAAAAGTGAGTGGTGAGGAATGAGGGCACCACATTTGCCACGTGAGTAACGATTCTAGGGTAAAAACCACCCTCTAGAAGATCATCCATGGCAGCTTATGATCTACAGCAAAATCCACAAAACCAGCAAATAATTCTGAAAGTTTGCTCTCATAGCTGTAGGGACACATCTACATTTAACAAGTATCCTTCTGCATTTCAAAACTTGCTTAAGATCAAAGCCCTCTTCAGAGGCTACAAGCAGCACATCACCAAACATGCCCTCCATGCTTTGGCTGCTTGTAACTCCAGCACACCAATATTTTCTCTGAAAGGACAAGGTGCACAAAGCAATCTGTCTTAGTGTATCAGTGCCTGAACAGAGCAGCCCATGTAGGAGGTTAGCCAAGACAATGAGCATCCCAACACAGATGCAGGAAAGGCAAAGCCCACTGTTTCTACATCAGAGAGATTTTTCAGTATTACCTAAGACATCAAATACATTCAGGCAAAATGGACAAAGAGCCCAAAGGCGTGGAAAGAGTGAATCCTACATTGACTGACTGGCATACACAACATTTGTTAGAGCTCGTAAGTCTGAGAATTTCTGCATTGGACAACGTGGGTCACTGAATAACAGTAAACAGCAGGTAGGACCTCTCAGTCCAGTATAACCATTCTCCATTGACATGTAAGCTGTGAGGTTACTGTATCTGATGCAACTCAACATGGAATTGTCCTCAAAGGTCTCATATAAGTAAGTCCAGAGAATGCTGCTGTACCCAACAGCGTCTGTTCACAAGGAAAAGTACAAAGAAGGATGCAAACCATTTGCAAACTGATGTTAATTCAACAAGCACAGAGGCATCCTCCCTTCAGTCCCACAACAGGTTTTTAAACAGCAAAATTTTGGTCACACATTGATTTTTACTGTTGCATCACTTATTCTGGGTCATCCTTCTTTGTATCTTTGCAAGATACACACACCGTAATTCAGAATATGAAAAACAGAGCTGGACTGTTCTTCGTATTAGAACTGGTAAGAAAATAAGCTGCTTTCCTGGTCAGGTCTATGTATTGCTTTTTCATTTAGTCTTGCATTGCCTTTCTTACAAGGAGACTTTCAGCCTTGCGTAGGTTACTACCACATGCAAACGACCATTATGATTCTCATATGATGGGTTAGAGACATACAGGAACCAGAGCCATGGTTATGGCCAATAAATACATCCATGTTAAATATTACAAAAAAAAGAAGAAAGGAAACAATTCCTACACTCAGTTCTTGCTTAAAACAAACCAAAACAAAAGAAAAAACCCTTTAAAAATCCTTCAGCCAGCTCTGTAGCTTCAACAGGAATAAACATCACTCTCCCACAGTCAAGGAAGTAGCAATAACTCAAAGGATATGCAAAGCAGAGGAGTAGATTTTGAACTGCATGTTAATACGCCTACAAGAAGGCTGCTTCTTTCCTGGCTCCATCTACGTTGCCAGCATGCAAGAGTTAAGTCACTAGCTCATAAAAGTGAGAAATCCTTCTTGAACACAGAACTGTGCTTTCTTGCTCCAGCCTCAGCCAGACTAGACAGGTCAGATGCCCCCACTGATTGCAGTGAACTTCACAGCTTTCCTTTGCCTCCCCCCTCTTAGCAATATCTCCTTTGCAGTTTTCTCTAGTTCTAACTAGCTCTCACCATCCCCACCACCTCCCACCTCCAAAAAACCCCCGACACCCTTCCCCTTCTACATGCTATGTCACCAGACAATTCCTGCATCCTGGTCAAGCAGCAGGTAGCTGCAAGCAGAGAGTTGGCTTCAGGTGAAGCGTCACTCCTTAACAAATAAGAGAGAATGCAAGGATGACAGATAACGCTGTGCAATGAAGTATGTAACAGGTAAACAGGTGGGCTAATCGTGCTATTTCTCAGCTGTGAGGCCTGTAGGTTGGCCCTGTCAGTATGCTGCTGAAAATTTACACATAAGAATACTTCATATCGTAGTATCATACTTTCAAGCATGTGGTTTTTGAATTAGCCATGAGCACTTTGCCTTGGGATTGGTCAAGCTTCAAGATGGTAACAAATAATACTTACACCCTCCGCTTTGAATGAGTGAGAGCTGAAGTTCTTAGGCATAGCATGTCTGAATTTTCCCTTACACTCAAATACAAAAGTGCTTTTTGGCAGTGGCAGCCAAGAGAAACACAGGATCCATAGTATGCAGTCGTCTTAGTGACTCCTCTATGCACATTTCCTTCCCTGTGCATCCATTTCACAGTCCCCACCTAGGATACTCGTCCCCTCTCAAGGCTATTAATCACTATGAATTCTCAGTGGTACATTTTTAACCACACAAAGCAGTTCAAGATGCTGTGATTTCACTGAAGATTGGAAGGAGACAGTGAAGACTCATATCTCTACAGTGTGGAAAACACCTCTGCTGCCATTAAAGCATAGGCAGGGTTCACATTTCTAAACAAAAGATGCTGCCAAATTATACAGTGGAAATTGTTGTTGTTACCTTTCCTGGTGGCACCACCTCTAAAGCAAGGAAAAGATTCCAGCAAACACCACAACACTGTTGGCCCATGTCAATCTCTGCTAGAAGGGGAAGGAAAATATAGAAATTAATCTCCTTCCTGCAAACATTTGCAGACAACTGCTGTTCTCACTCTGGTGTCAATGCTTACTGAAAATAGAAATGATCTCGATGAATGCTGGATGCACACACCCTGCTCTCTGTCCATTTAATCATGAAGATGAGGAGATTACTGCCTGTGCACAACCACAGAAAGAACTCAGGACTGGCTGCCGAGCAGGGTAACAAATTCTCAAGGGTCTTACTGCCGATCTGAGATGCAAAGTAAATGAATGCGAACACATACGTAAGCCTTGAGAAGAGAGGCAAAGCTGCACTCACTGGGTACGACTATAGTGCCATTCTTGGGCCTTGGCAGGACCTCAGTAATGTCTTTAGCACTGAAGTCTTGCTTAGCATGGGCTCCAACGATATGTTCCAACCCCATCCTCTAACACACACACTGCTGGTGCTGCCTGCGCTCGTTTCTTCTGATGCCAGAGATTTTCACAGAGGAAAAACACCATCTCTTAAGTCATGCCTTACTATACCTGCTCTAACCAGATCAGTTCGTGAACTTTTTCCCGATCGTCATTTTGCGGTGAATGAAAACTAGTCCAGACCCACCAGCACGAGAGACCCCCCCGGGAGCAGATATTTTCTGGCAGCTCCGCACACCCCATAATCACTCAACCCATCTTGCTTCCAGGTAACAGCACCGGCAAACACAGTGCAATTTGCATTCATAATGGCGTGCAATTCCTTGCTCAGACGGTAAGCAAGTTTCCTTCAACTTCACATTGCCAAGTTTATTTTTAAGCTGACGGAAGAGTTTTCATCTGCAGGTGCAGAATTTGAGGCCGTAAATGAAAAATAAACACAGAAGTGGTGTATTGCAATGCTATTTGTCCCCAGTGCTGACTGCCTAACACAGACTCACTGATGAACCATAATCACAACAGCAACGTGAGCTCCAGTTCAGCAACACGAGCTACCATTTGTTACCTGCAAGATGCTATCTTAAAAGCTCATTTGGCATCATTTAAATGCTCACATTACTAATTGTGCTATTTGGGAAACAAAGTTAAACGGAATCAACTGTAACTAGTTTGATGCAGCTAAATTCTTGGGGAACTTCCAGCAGAATGCCCAGCAGCTCTTTCACAGCAGCCCAGCGTGTTGCATTTAACAATGAATGTGAAGGTTTCTCTGTTCTCTACCAATTTACTCTGAGACACCACTGTGTTTCGTATCTAATACCACCTTAGCAGCTAAATGAATTGCAGCAGGGAATGACTCTGAAAAGGCTAAAAGACAGCTTCCCTCTGACCTGACAGATTTTTGGAACTGGCTGGATGTTTTGAATAAAACGTGTCATAAAACACTTGGAATGATTAAGAATATTTGAATATTCATGTTCTTGTGGCCCCCTTTTAATACACAGAAACTGGTACAAAGCTCTTCACTCAAAACCGTTGCAGTTTTGAATGCACAGCCTCTGCATTTTTGTGATAAGAGATTATTTTAATGCCTTGAAGCAGACCCAACTTTAAGTCCAGTTTCTGTTTCAGATAAGGATTATTTCCTAAAACCTTAAGAACTTCCCTTTAACAAAAAAGCAGTTGCCAGGTGATCCCCGAGTAAAGCAAATCCACTGATGCTGAACTCTGTCAGTGATACTCATGCAGTGACTCCATATGGACCTACCCAGCAGATAAATCCCTGAAAGCTTGTTTGCTAGGAAAAAAAGAAACCTGGTCTAAACATGCACCAGATCTGCTACAGAGAGGGGTTTCTATACCCCTCACTATATACTCACCTATACTCAGAAATATGAGTCAGGGTCCCACAGGGACAGTTACTTCATTCAACTTCAAAAAGTGCAGGTCATGTCTTTGCCAATGAGGTAAACCTAAAGGTCCACTTCCTAACTCTGCATTACCGCTTCCTTTGCAAGCTCGGCCCTCACCTCTCTGAAAACTTAACAGTTATGTTAGCGTAAGGGTCAAAGTCCGCAGGACCTTAGAAAATCACTTTGGAAAAAAAGCCACACTAATTGCTGCCTTATTTAGTCAGTCAATTTGGTCCAAAGCCATCGCTGTGAACTCTGAAAATACAGCATTCATTGGACAGCTACAATTAACAAGGTAAAGTTCAGTGTTCGTTAGCATCCTAGGTAGCCAGAGGGCACATGGAAGGCACTCAGCTGAAAACCAATTGAAAGAAAAGCCTCATTTTTAGCAAGCAAGGCTGGAATCATGCCCTACCTCAGTAAAGCATACGTCAGGTGAAATAACTGAAGTCCATCCTGCCTAACTTAAAGCCCTTTGCAAGCACAAAACCAGAGTTGGTGCACTGGCAAGTCTTGACAAGAGTGAAGTAGAAGCTTTTGTGTGTTGTCAATAGCTTGTAAGATGAACACCGTAGATGTTCCTCATGACAAGAAACACACAGAATAGGGGGCAGGAGAGGCAGAAGAGATGAAAAACAGCAAAACTGACAGCAGATCTCTGCTGAATGAGGTTGGTTTGACTGCTGTGAAATCTCTCACCCCCAAGTCAGCTAACTCACGCGCTGCCATGCAAAGCTCTGTTCTGACTTAACAGATTCTTTAAGCAGAAAGACAACAAAAAATGGTATTAAACACAATACAAACAGCACGGTCTTGAAGCTTCTCAAACAACATAACTATTGCTAAGGCTCCTCCAAATTTCAGCCCAGGAAAGAGTCCCTCACTTGCCCTTTTTGTACACTGCAGTGGAACTCCACTATTAGGTTCATAAGACGAGCCCAACCTCGCTCCAATCTCAATGCAAAAAACAAATGGTACTTTATCAGGCCCCTATTGTCAGGGGTCAGGACGGGCCCTAACCTGAATAATCATCACACAATAAAAATATTGCAAATAATTGCACTATTTATTTTTCCAGCCTATGAATTCCTCAGTCATACAGCACTTCTGTTTTGTCCCACCATTCCAGCCCCGCATAGTCTCCATACTTCTCCAGCCACTACTCTTGTAAAACAGGAAAACAGACAGCTTTTTAGGCTATGCAACTGAGAAGCTACAAGAAAAACCACATTGTTCTGCACGGGCCTACCCTCTTAGGCAGAAATTCCTATACTTGTCAGTTTGCCAGGTCTGAAGGCTATAGCACCGCTTTACTGTCCTGCTTGGGTGTTTTCAATGGGGCAGTTGATGCCTACACACATTGCTCCCTAAGCTGCAGTCATCTCTGCTGCTGGCCTTGTTCAGTCCTGCACCTCAGTTTGCTTTATGTACTCAAAAACTACTGCAATTTTCTTCCATAGGTAGCATTAGTACACTTCCGGGGCCATGCACCCCTGGAATCTCTGTTCTGCCTCATACAAAACATCAGTGTATGCTATTTTTGCTAACTCAAGGAGACAAATACCCAAAAAACATTAAAAATCTGCCACAGATCTGCAGTTCAGTGGCAACAAGGTTGCACAGCACCATTTTGAACATCTTGCATGAGTGCAAAACCTACTTGTTTGCCTTCAAAGAGCTCGTTGGAGCAGGTCACTAGGAGACTCAACAGGAATACACCGTATATATAGTACAGAATAGTATAGAAGAACTGCTACAGCTGACAGACACTTGATAAGGTAATTCCAATTAAAAGCTGAAAACCAGAATTGAAGTAGAAAAGCACAGAAGGAAGAAGAGAAACAGCAAGACATGGAAAGTGATGCGAACCGAGGCCTGCAAATAAAGAGCATGCACTTAAGCAGAACAGTCCTGATCCATGAATCCTAAATGTAAGGCCTTGGAAGAAAAAGGGACAGAAGGAAGCTGGAAAAGTGTGCTGAATGGATGGACTACATACATTGGATCAGCAGTGCACCAGAAGTTCTGCACAAATAAATCTGGAATAATCTACTGAGAAGGAGAGCAGATGAGATCCACATGACACAAAGCACAGGGAATTCCCCCACATCAAAAAGCCCCATAGCCTAAAGCAGCTACCTTTATTTCTCCTGGGGATAAATGTGGTATCAGAAAGTCAGGGAAGGAGGAGGGTTAAAGTTCAGATACCACTCACAGCAGTGCCTTGCAATCGTTTATTTCGAGCTTGGTTCTGCTACTTGCCTGCAGGGAGGAGGAAGCAGCCACAGAGATGCACTGAAGTTATGTGACAGAAAGAGGTAGAAAAGAAATATACAGCTATTTTTAAAGATGCCCACGGTGCTGATTCTCTGCAGCTTTTCACATTTTAAACAAAAAAGAAAGAAGAAAAATCTGGTTTGTGAGAGGAGAATTTGACTTCTAAGTCCTGCTTCATAAAGACAAGTGATGTAAGGAGACCTGAGGAAGGGCAACAGCCAACAAAATGGCAAACATGCCCAAGAAGTACACAGCAACAGATCACAATGTTCATAATAAAACCCTTGAAAATAACACCAGTTGGACTCGAACAAAACCAGAACCAGGTGGTGAGACCTATTGTCATGCCCGAGCTGAGAGCTCCTGTGCCATCTCAAGCCATGAGATCGAAGAGGTAACCAACTCTGACACGTTTCTTGTTAGCACACGTGCAGTTCAACAAATCAAAGGCACAGACTGGGTGGTAAGACTCATAAAAAGGGACGTGCTTGAGTTATGACAATGTCCTTGATCTCAGATTTTCACTTAGTTCCTATTTGAAATAAAAAGTAGAGATCAGTAAAACGAGTTCCACTGGAGAATTTCACTGTAGGCTTCATACTCATTTTGCAGGAAATAACTTGGAGACCACAAAAGCATTTGCTAAATTCCTTAACATACTGTCACACAATGAACTACTCAATGGATGTGCCAATGTGGAGACTTCTAACACACGGCAGTGCTCTGCTCTTGGCCTTTTGCCTAAGGAGGTCCAAGCGCTTTCTAGAATCAGAGCCTGAATTCTTCCAAGACTTGTTAAAGAAGCCTGATGCAATGCTGTCACTAAAAAACAACGCAGAGAAGGACAGCACAGACCTACTCGTGATTTTAGTTTACACAACGCCAGGCTCCCCAGAGCACAAACATTAACAGATTTACTCCAAATCTCAGTTACCAGCAGAACTGGAGAAAGAAGCTATTTGTGGCACCTTCCCTATCAAAATACGGAAGTCTTCAGGTCAGAAACACAATGCTGTACCACTATATTTGCATTTCAGGCATCCAGGTCAGTCATTCTGGGAAATGGATAGGGCTTCCCCCGTCCTGACTTGCTGCCCTACTTTGCTATGTTGGGAGCAACAGAGCCCTGGCTAGAAACAGTCTCTTCATTGCAGATGAACTGAATTTTGTTAATAGTTCTCAGAGGGCTCAACTGTGCTGGATTAGACTTGAATTGCTCTACACTTTTGTCAGGAATAGCCAAATATGAGCTACTCTGGAGCAAAGTTCACTACGTCCTGAACAGGCAGAATGTTCCCAGGACAAATCTCCTCCCAGTTCCCAGCTGGACAGCTTTAACCAAACTTTCTTTACAGGGTGCACACCAGGGCAGGTCAACTGGGGTGTAGGAGAACTGCCCCCCCACGTTAGCACCACCCAATGAAGTATGAATAGCAACTGGAAGGGTAAGGAGCCGCTTGGCTGCACAGCCCCCTGTTCAGATTGCAGCTGGATCCAGCTTGCTCATTGCTGAGATTAGCTTTACCCACAAGGTGAATTTCTCCTTGAGTCCAGGATCTGCACAGCCAAGTCTCAAGACTAGTCCCTCCCAGTCCAGAAGGTGAATGTGGCCGGAAGAAGAAGTCACGAAAGAATAAAACCCAACAGGAGTAATTCTGCTGCATGAATACTTCCTTTCTGAGCTTGGCTAAGAGTTCTGAAACTGCAGTTTGCTAACAGAGGGTGGAGAAGCCAAGGTAAGCAAAGGATTTATAACACCACAAAAGTCTTCCTCATTCTTAGTTACTGCTGACCTACAAAACACAGGCAAATGCACTACAAGAAAACTGTTTAGGGCAGTAAATCATTGATTGGGGACGTTTGCTGTGGGACTTAATACGGATTAAATTGTATTGACATCTAAAATTTAAAGTCATTTATCCAGGAAAGAGTTCGAAGACTGCTCACCCAGTGTAGCACACTGCTTCTGCAGAATAAAGTAACTTGCTTCTCTGACGAGGCAAAAGAAACAAAACAGGTCCTGACCTCATTTACAGCAAATAAACACACTGGCATTTCAAGCAGGTGAAGTAAATCCAACTTCAAGGAGTATTAAGAGAGGACCCCGTCTTCTTACTGCTCCCACTTCTAACTTCTGAAGAAGTGTCATAATATAAATCCCACCCACCCACAAATACCCACTCTTTCTTCTGATCTCTCCCCTGGTATCGTCTGTAAGCACATTCATTATCTGGCACTTTTCTACAAAGCTCTTTAGCCCAGGATCTGCCCTCAGGACTCTTTCTTACACCCACCAAAAAGTGCATGACCTCAATATCCAGCATTACAAGAGGCCTGATTCGAACAGCACACAGGTTTTTTTTCAGCATAACCCAGGGATCAGCTGGCATCTCCCCTGGCACTACTCACAAAGGGCAATCTACCAGCCCTACACGCAATGGCCCTCCAGTGCAACTTCATAAGAGCTGGGCACCTGGAGACCAACAGCTTTTAAAATACCACATTCTACATTTTATCTGTGTTTGGTTTGGCACATTTTCTCCAAGAAACGGGCCTATTAGCACCTTCTCTCCTAATCTTGTGGTATTTTTCCAAGAGCACTACAGGTGTACACCTGGTACAGCTTTAGAACTACGGAATATGAAGCTGTTTGCTTTGTTGCTCATAGGTGCAGGAGTGATGGGCTGCAGCAGGTTTCTCATAGAGAACAGCATATCCTCTCTGCTATTTTGAGGCTTTGATTTCTCAGAACTTAACTGACTGACAGATGGGTGAGGAGGAAGACAGGGAATTAATGCCTATTGCTTTTGGTAGAAAAGAGTGTGTTTTTTATGGTTTCTCTTCTAATACTGCCAGTAAGGAACAGACAAAAGGAAAACCAAGCTTCTCCTTCCCCAGTTCAAGTTTCTTACAGTTCCTCTAATAACTGGACTGAGTAGCTGGCTTGTTTTAAGAAAAGATTTTGTCTTTGACTTTTAGAGACTTGAGATTTTTAGAGACTTGTTAATAAAGTCTCCAAGGCCTACATGCTTCTCTTTCTGGGTTACGTGCTTTCTTTCCAAGGAACTTACTCTGGGAAATGATTACCATGATCTGATTTCCATTTCCCCAGGCTTCTCTTAAGAATGAATTCTGTACGTACAAGAGAAAACAGGGAAACTTCGCACCAAAGTAATTGCTATTTCTGGTGCTACCATACAGAAATGCTGTTTTCCAACAAGCTTTAGTCCACAAATCCAGAGCAGGTCCTACTTCTGTGCCTTCCTAGTCTCAGCAGAATATGCTTTTGCAGCTCCATCACTTCCTACCTTTGGCAATTGCCATCAACAACGCAGCAAGTCAGCAACGTGATCTGCAGTGATCCTTCCTGTATCATCATAGCACACCTTGGAACTTCTGCACATCATATAGAAAAGAAATGCTACCCACTGGGCACAAAGAACGCATTACCATAAAGCCAGAACAAATAACACATGGGGGATTGAAAGCAGATGGAGCACTGCGTGACCACAACCACAGATTTCCTCTTTGATTTTAAAGAAAAAAAGAGTTGTCGCTTTTTCTTCCAAAGCCAGGAACAGGTGTTTGAATTGCTGGGTGAGCATCAGTTCCTTGTGGCAGATATGGATTCCAGGACACCAACTATTAAATATATCCAAGACCATCATACAGAGCTCACATCAACACCAGTGATTTCCAGCATACATCAGCACGTAAGGAATCTTACTGCTACATCTCAACAGCCCTTTTTCTCTTTTTAACGTGGGGGCCACCATTACAAAAATACATTTTGGAGATCATTTCATCTGAAATATTTTCAGCAACAAAATGATTAACACAAAAGCAAGTGTTGCAGTTCTGAAATTGTTCGTGCACTTATTCTGAGATCAATGTATCACTGGGTGTTTTACAGAGGGAAGTTACGCTCTCCCTGATTAGGTTATACAGCCCTTTTTTAAAGAGGAACCTTGAAGAAGAAAGGTTCATCTGTTACTTTTGCAAGTTTATTTTCAGTATGATACGCAGTTTTAATATGTTTCTAATTTTGCAGTGTATAAACTCAGCACAGCACATCAGCAGGATTACTAAAGCCTTACAGATGGGACAACGTCCGTCCCATGCAGCTCTGACCCACTGACAAGTGATTAAGTTATTTACCAGGGAGGTCAGGTAAAAGTTGAGTTGAGGGCACTAAGGACACGTTAACTGCAACAGCTCTAGAGAACAGCTAAGTTAAAGATGAATCCATTACAAGACACAGCACACAGCCGTGTCTGCAAAGACCAAGGCTTCACTGGGCAAAGCTATTAAGCATGTATCAAGCTTCCAGTGGACTCACTGATGAGCCAGCTTAGTGAGACCATTCTCTTCTCATAAAAATGAGGCATTTACTATTTCAGGCTTCTGGGAACATCCCCACAAATTAGATAATTCATTAAAAAAAAAATACACCAATAAATATACAGATGCCCTTCAAAAACTCAGTGCCAAGCAACAGCTTCAATTTGACTCTGTAATAGAGTTTCCTGGTTTGTTTGGAAGGGGAACCCACAGTTCTATTCCTGTTGCCCTGAAGTGAACGACTCCTTTTACACGCAGTAGAAACACGACGTGCTCGTGGGCAGAAGTGGGGGCACAGCCAAAGTTAAGTATTAGACCTCATTCAGGCCAGAGGCTTACCTTCTGTGGGTGGAAACTCCAAAAGCAAGGCTGCTTGTCTGCTGTATTTGGTGACACTTTTGAATCTTCCCACACTGAAGAGAAAAAGAAGCTGGTAAGAAAAGATCAAGTGACAATCTGGTGCTTCCAGGGTACACTCCATCTAAACTGTAACTCCAGAACTTCAAAATGAAAAAGCATTTACAAGGATTTTCTTTTTGGTTGTTGTTTTCTTTTTTAGTTTTAGAAAGAAAGATTCCTTATTCTGACTATAAATTAAAAACCTTTTTTTTTTCCCCCCAGGATTTTATTCCTTCTGGATGAACAAAACCAGCACAGTATTTTCTCAGGTTTGGAAATGCTCACCTCACATATCAGCCCAGGAACTTTGGAGTGATGATGGTCTTTCAGCAGTGGCACGAGCACAGCCACAAGGGGACCTACAGGTCCTGTAAGAGACAGAACATGGCATAAACTCAGCAGCTTTTGAAAGATCTTTTTCTTGGAGGTTGGAACTGAGATGGTTAGGAAATTTCTTTTCTGTACGGAGGGAATCCTAGCTTCAATATGACCATTTCCAAAAGCAACTTGAATTTCAGGTGCCCAATGGAATTCTCAAAGGACATTTTCATTAGATGCTTTTGCTGGACCTTTCGTTCCATCAGTGTTTCAAAGTTTCTGGCTTTCTGAATGAGAAGCAAGGGTTAACTACATGAGCACAGCCATGGAGGGTCTCAGTAACTGCAACAAACACCACCATTAATATTGTCTGCCTTTGTTAAATGGGAGACTAGCTAACAGCTCCACACTGGAAAAGAAGAAAATACTACCCAGCTTGAGAAGGCCTTATTTCAGAACACAGAGCCACACAAAGGCATAAACTGAAGAGATTTTTTTAGGGATCTCACCATACCTTTTCTTTCAAGGTAAGCGACCCTGGTCTTATCAGCAGTCTCAGGTTAACAGCAGCCTTCCAAACCTGAGGGGACTTCACAGCTACTCCAGAAAGTGCTTGACTTCCAGATTTCAGAGAGGGCTGGAAAAAGAGCTATTAGCAGTAAATACTTCAAAGAAGGAACGAAATACAAGGCTGCACCACTTCTCTTTGTATTTCATTGAATCATAGAATGGCTTGGGTTGGATGGGACCAGTTCCAACCCCCAGCCAGGGCTGGTTGCCCCCACCAGCTCAGGCTGCCCAGGATCCCATCCCACCTGAGTGCCTCCAGGGATGGGGCATCCACGTCTCTCTGGGCAGCAGGGCCTCACCACCCTCTGAGGAAAGGATTTCTTCCTAACACCTAACCTAAATCTCCCTTCTTTTACTTTAAAGCCATTCCGCCTTGTCCTATCACTGTCAGACTGTGTAAAAAGTCAGCCCCTCTCCTGCTTATAAGCTCCCTTCACCTACTGGAAGACTGCAATGAGGTCTCCTTGGAACCTTCTCTTCTCCAAGCTGAACAAGCCCAACTACCTCAACCTTTCTGGAGCTCCTAAAGCTGCTCCAGACTTGGATAATCTTTGTGACCCTACTCTGGACCTGCTCCAATACCTCCACATCCCTCCCGTACCGGGGGCCCCAAGCCTAGACTCAGCACTGCAGATGGGGACGACCCTCTGCCACCCCTCTGTGGGTGCAAGAGGGCCCCTACTGGGCTGCAAGCACACACTGATGCCCCATGTCCCACTTTTATCCATCAGAACCCAAAGCTCCTTCTCTGCAGGGCTGCTCTCAAGGAGTTCTCCCAGTCTGTACTCCTACCTGGGATTACATTGACCCAAGTGCAGCATCTTTTCATTAACATTCTTCCATTTTGTGTGTGTGTGGGGGGGGAAGAAACCAACACATTCTGAAGCCCAAAGCAGTTTACTTATAGCTGAAGTGTACTTGTTAAGAAAACCAGAGTGGGGAAAAGAGAAAACTTCCAGCAGAATTCTGCACACGTATATTTGTTTCGATCCAAAGCAGAAAATTATTTCCATTTGAAAACTGTTGCAATGAAATATTGACACATTTTATTTGCTAATGCCTCCCAGTCTGCCTTTTAAAAACATAACACACAGAGCACGCAGAGGTAACTTTACCACCTATCTAGATATTTTCCTGTGGATATTACGGAGACGGCATCTCATTTTCTGAAAGTCCCTTCATAATGTCAGCAAATAACTGAATTTTCCCAAGGTGGGGTTGCAAAGGAATCAAAACAAACCTTTTGCTCCTGGGAGCAAGCTCAGAAAACACGTAATCAGCAAACTGATAAGGCGAGGGCAAAAGAACACGCAGTTCCTCTAGATCCAACAGAGACAAAATGGGACCAGAGTTGAAGGCTTCTGTCTGGGCTCCTTGGCAGTGAAGTCTCACCCTCTAATTAATATGCTCTGCTAAGGCAGAATGAGTCAAGACAGATTTGTGTTTAGGAACCAGGAAGGGGCAGGTTCACAACCTTCTTCATGCATAAGCAATTCAGTAAGTACTGCAGAATGAAAAGAGAACTGGCTTTGCTGTTGGAAACAGCTGGCTGAAGCCTACCTGCATGGTTTGCCCAGGCATTGTACTGGCTCACTGTCAAGCAATTTCATGTTGTTCTACTTCACCTGAAGCTAAGGAATGCTGCGCAGAAAGAAATGGAGCAGGAGCTGATCCTCATTCCTCTGAAGCAAAACCCACTTCACAGCCAGGCCCTCTCGGCATAAAAACAGCAATGATAGAGAGGGTATATTCCATTTAAGGCTCTCAGAGCACTGGACACCAGAAGCTACACCAACTGCTGCAGTCATCACTACAGGGAATAATTTAAGTGCACTCTTTGCCCCCAGATCACACCTCTGAAGACTCATAAGGTCTCTGCCAGCAAACCTTATTGAGATCAGTAAGATTACATTGAAAACATGCATGGCAGCGTGGAGTTGCTGGGTAAGGCTCTAAACTATACCTAAAAGATCCTCACAAATACCCTTGATATCAGACGTCAAAGAGGCCGTACAGAATACATTGTTAAGAGAGGGCCATTAGAGGCCTCACATCATTTCTGCTTTACTGATTTACCAACAGAAACTCTAAAATTAGTGAAGAATGTTAAGAACCTCAGCTTATCTCTCAGGCCTATACATTACTGATGGCTGAGTATGAATGTACTTCAACCAACTGAAAAAAACCCAACAAATATGAATTACCCACAACGTAATTGATCATGTGCATCTCCAACTACATACACATCTATGCTGTAGCCAGTGCCTTTTAGGTTGCTCAAGGAAGTGAACTGCTGGCTGCTGGCTTTACTTTGAAGATGCAATCAATAGTTGTGCTTCTATCTCTTCAATCCTCTGGGCAATGCAGTTCCTCTCTATTTCCAGCAGCAAGGCTTCATCCCTCTTCGTGGCCCAAGAATGTAACAGTTCCGAATGCCGCTGAGCTCCCCACTCCTCTTTGTTGCTTGCAGTCTATTACAGAAAATCAAACCAAAAGCAGAGTGTAAGTTCATTGGACAGCACCAAGCCACGTCTACAACACCGAGTCCAGTGGGCAAAAAGCTGGGACAGGATCAACTGCTGCCAGCACCATGCGCTGCCTATACAAGAGCACAGGACAAGCTGCACTGTGCATGCTGACAGCACCCTTAGGCCTTTGCAAAGCCCACCGTATCAATTTCAAAATAATACAACCCACCTCTAATTAAGTCAAATCCTTTGCTTTCCACCACATTGCTGTGGATGGACTGGATGATCTTGTAGGTCTTTTCCAACCTCAGTGATTCTAGGATGCTTCGTGTCTCAATGAATTTGCTTATTACTGTAGCTTACACAGTGGCTTTTTAAAAATAAACGGAGAGACTAATGAACAAAAATTTCCTAGACTTATCCAGTATCACAAATGGAGATGAGAACAGGGGAGTCCTGACTCCCAGGTTCTGCCTATGAAGCACGCCATTTAATTCAAGCTGTTCCTTCTCACTCGTTACCCTTTGTGCTGAAGGGAATAATCTATTTCCTCCAACTGAAGATACTGGACTTCATGGGGCTTCAGATCTGCACATAACTGATCAACAGAAACACCTCTCTCGTGGTGTACCTTTTTCACCTCTACAGTGTCACTAAGCTGAATCTCACCTACGTGAAGGTGAAGTGCTGTGGCCACTGCTCTGGGACTGGTGGAAGTAGTAGAAGACAACTCATACCACAAGTGAGTCCTCCTGTGTTCTCAGCTCCTTCTCCAACAGATCCCCATCTTCTTGCAGACTCATGGCCTGGACTGTCAATTCAACAAACACCTCATTTAGCTCATCCAGCCTCTCCTCCAGTTGCGTAACCTTCAGCTACAGAACACAAAATAGGAAAACAGCAAACACATTCTACAACGGCAGCATCTTCTAGTAGGGGTCACTCTTAGAGGTAAGCACATAGGCACGCCAACTCAGAGGAGACAGGTCATGTCACAACAGCAAGTCATGGAGATGCCTCACTGAATGCACATCCTTAGCAGCATTTCTAACAGAGAGAGATGCAGAGGTGACACTGCTCCTTTCCAAACAAGGGCCAACCAATGCAATGTGTCTGTCAGATTGAGGTTAAACAAGACTCAAAAATTACTCCAAAGTTCAGGTGTTCACCTCGAGAGCGTAAGGACTTCATACTTTCTGAATTAGAACTCTCTGAAGATATTTAAAGAGATGCACATAATTTGGGATCTTTGATGACTACTGCCAATTTGCACAGGGCTAGAATTGAAAGAGATGACAGACATTATTAACTTCCTAAAACACTAAAGAGGATTTTAAACATCTGGGAGCATTCTAAAGCTATTGATGGACAATTGTCAGAGAAGAAATGGCAAAAATAAATGACTGACCTTAACAGTAGGGGAGTCTGAATTCCTGTTGTAGTCACTTTCCTGTGAATCTCCCATCCTGTCCAAGGTCCCCTCTTGCAGATGAAGGCACTGGGACTTTTGCAGTCTAGATGCCCTAATGGGGAGAGAAACACAACAGGAATTATAGGACAGAATTTCTGGAAGAAAGGGAAGATGGAATGACTTAACAGGAAGAACACCCCATATTTTATCACTTTCTTTTCAGAAAAGAAAAACATACAGGATGGCAATGTGAACCGTCTCATCCTGTATCTCTAAGTAATTCTGAGTCTGTGACAGACTTTCTACCAAGGTCTGAGAAAGGGGGGAGCTGTTGCAGTCTGCATCCAAGCAAACTTTGACAGAAACAATGTGTTGCCACCCAAAAACAGAACAGTAACATATCCACTGTCCAAAGTAAATCACTGTACATAAAGTGGATGTTTTTATTTCACTGGCAGTGATGTGTTGATCCACCGTACCTTTCACCCAGGGCTTTTCCCTTGACATGGGGATGTGGTGCTACTCTGATGCTCAGAAGTTCTTTGAGCACTGCCTGAACGTCAAAGCAATCAGATGAGCCTGAGGGGTCCTGAAGTTGGAGCCAAAAAACACACAAAACCCAACACATTCAAACAACGCACAGAGCATCACAATCCCAGAAATGATTCTCCCCAGCCATCATCTGCTACGATTTGCAGGCAAATTAACAAGGAAAACTGACAAAAGCTGGCTCCCTCCCAGTGAAGAGTTTCTGGTCATCAACTATTCTGCCAAGCCAAGACTTAGCTGTAGATATAGATCCTACTTAATCCTACCATCTCTAATTGCACTAGTGATGTAGAAGTGGAAAAAAACATGCAGTAGAAATCCACCTTACAAACTGGAGAATCTATTTCTGCCCAGTAATACCTCATGAAGTAGTCGTTGCCATTAGAGGAAATCACCCTTTTTACCTTGTCTGCTATCCCCCGTGAAACCTGGAAAAAGGCATTGGCGAGAACCACAATAGCTCTGTTGAGCTCCATCATAAAGCAGGAATGAGCCATACCAGTTGAGGGACAACCTAAAGCAAAGCAAAAGGGATAAGTCCCATTTATTGACAGCAAAACTGTTTTAAGCGAGAACACTGAAGGAGCAGTTCTCCCCGTGCTTGCAGATTAACAGATTCTAGTATAACCCTTATCCAAGGCAAAAGTTTCCTCCTACGAAGAGGAAATCTGGTGCTCACAGGATTCACAAAATCCTGCCTGCTTTTGGAAACAGGACCTTGGGAAAAAAAAAAAAAAAGGAGGTATTTAACCGTGTATCTCAATGCAAGATCTCATTTCTCACATGCAAAGCAGTGAAGACAGCGCTGCTCCCATAGGATACGTACTCATCACACCCCTACCTGATGCGATCCATGCCACAGCGTTCAGCAGGACAGCAATAAACTCCCCAGCATCCTCCAGCTTTGCTGCATGCACATACAGGTTCTTATTAATGGCATCATAGTAGGAGTCTCCAAAGCCAGGGAGAAGAGCTTGATCTGGACTTTGGGCAGGAAGGGACTGAGTCAGCATGAGCACCAAAGCAGGCCATGAGCAGGCCCTGGTTAACAGGTGCACCACTGCACAGCCAAAGCGGTACACCGCAAACTGGTGAGGTGACAAACTGGCTGGATCCATGGGGATGAGGGAACTCCTCATATCCTGTGAAGAACTGCCTCTTAAGCATTTCTCTGAAAAGGAAGATGACAGCTATTGAGGTAAGTGATGCATCTTGCCCTCTTGCACAGGACAGCTGCCCGTCGCCTCTAATTCACTCCTTGACTCCAGTATCTTCCCTCCAATGAAGCTTAAGAAAGCTTCCTTGGAGGGAAGAAAGAAAGAGATGTAAGGGAGTCTCTGTAGGCTTCAGGGGACAGCCTTCTACCATCATCTTTGAAGAGTACCATGGCACACTTACCGTGTTCTTCATGCACAGGGAAGCTGAAGACATCACCTTTCCTACTGAAGAGCTCTTGCTCAGGCAGCTTATAATCCTAAATAAAAAAGACCTAAGAGTTAAAGAAACGGACAGGTGGAAAAAAAAGCCAGCATAAAGGTGATGGATGGCCTGACAGCAGACACCTGTAACTCACCTGCCCTTCCACTACTTTTGCTTTACTTTCACTGTTCAATGAGGGTAAAACTGCCACCATGTCCTGTCCATGCACCTGCTGCTCCACCTCTTGTTTCATGTTCTTATGCTGAGCTCTCCCAAGCAGGATTTTCAGAGCTTTCATCAACTCCATTGCCTCTTGCTGCAGTGCACCTAATGGAACCCAACAAGAGATTCAAATGGATTGCACCAGGAGCACCACAAGAAATCGTTATCATCACCACAGCAAACCTAAAATCAGACACCTTGCTTTGGAAATCCCATAAGAAGGCTCCAGAACGCCTCCTGGGAAGGTGACCAGATAGCACTGCATTCATTATACTTTGCTGTAATTTTGGGAGGGTGCTATAACTCTGCTCACCCATTCCTAAGCTGGCAGGCCTGTATCCTTACTGAACTCATGTGAAGATAGGCTGTCAGCTCTTACTGAATGAAGGCACAATCTCATCTGTACGAGCTACGCTGTTTTTAAACATCCCCTCACACTCCATTTCTCTCTCGCTGTGCACAGTGCCCCTCTTACCTGCCTCCCCTGCTGCATGGAAGCTGCTGCTGCAGTGTTCCTCACACTGTTCAATGCCCACTGCTGCCCGGCTGCTGCCTGCAGATCTATGCCCACAAATCCTTCGCCTGGCAAAGACTTTCAGGCCTTTAGAATCCAGTGCTCGCACCATGTCCTGTTTATAACAAAGCAGTATTATTCTTCAGAAGCCTCAAAATCCATCTATTTCACTTTCTGCCTCTCACACCAAAGCCAGAGATCAGCATAAACTATCTTATGCCACAACAGGGCGCAGCAGGGAGCAAGACCTATCATTCAACAAACTGCCACTTGCAAGCTTCAGTTTCAAGACCCCCTTTCCCACAGTTCTTTCTTCACACTGACCATGAGACCTTGAATCTGCTGGCTGATGCCACTGTGAAACACCAACACATCCCTCCTGTGCTTTGCCAGCTGAGACGCCAGGTGCAAATTCTGATCTTCCAACTTATCGTACAGAGTGCGAACACTGAAATCCTCCAGGTCTCTCACTGCACAACACCCTTCTGAAACACAAGGTAAGTCTCACGATTGACCACTGGCCACAGATCTAATTTTAAGTTACTTCCCAAGGGGCACTGACCGCCCAGAGGAGGCAACAGCTTTTTGCATACCGTGAAGAAACACAATGGGTTGAGGCATGATGTGTAAGAGAAGGTCTCATTCCTTAGTAAAGGGAGGATGACACAGCGTTACTATCAACCTCTAACTTGTCCATGTGAGCTGTCAGGGTGCTACTTCTGTACTGTATTTATAGCTTTGAGTGGTACTTTATCCACCAGCTGCTCTCAGCACCAATAGATAGTGCCATCTGCTGGGCTCTGGATGTGCTCTGCTCTGTGAACATCCAGATATCCCCAAGATGAGGTCATGCCTTGAAGGCTAAAAAGGCCCACGAGTCACATGTATTCAGAGAATAGAATTAGCAACAGAATAACCCAGGGAATTATTTTAAAGATCTTAATTTTCTTCACTAGTCACGTGAACACACCGGTGTTCTAAATGATTTTTCAGGGCTGGTCACTTGCCCTCACCATCTAGGGAAGAAAACACTGATCCATCCCCATGACAGGAGGTTACAGACCTCAGATGAAGGGATTAAATGAATCTAAAAAAGAAATACATGCATGCATGTGTATGTAGATGTCTGCATGCTAGTGCAAAGCAGTTAAAGTGGCCACATGTATGCACGTTTCTGGGTAAGCAGGTATCAAAATTATTATACCAGTGTAACAAAAGCCAAAGAGAGAAGCCTGGAGTTGGTACAACACCTCACCTTCATTATGCACAGCTCCTTTTTCTCCAAAGGCAGCATCTCCTCCGGAACCACGAGGACCAAGCATCTGATAGTACAGAAGGCTAGAGGCAATGAAAGAAGATGGTGAAGAGCATCTCTGTGTTTGACATACAGATTTGCCCCACTAAAACCAGACACTGCAGGACTGCTATCCCAGTTCAAGCACAGGTACCCTTATCGGAAGACACAACAGAGCTGTCATACACTATGCTGGAAGAGAGCTGGAATACTGCTGGGAAACACTGTGAACTTTCCATACAGTTAGAAACTGAATCTATGCAATGCTTGCAAGGAGTTCAGCACTGGGCGCATCACACAGTAACTGCAATAGGACATGACTGTACTATCAAGGTCCAAGCTCCTGATTACCCACCATGCAAAGGCAGCTCACCTTTCTTTAAGAAGGACGTACTCTGGTGGGATGTGTGGCTCACCGAGGCTCCTCCATCGTGGCTTCCAGCTCCTCAGGGGACTAAAGACAGGGACAGTGGGCTGCAGCACAATAGCCAGGGTTGTCAGCACCACAATTAGGAAGCCCAGAATGAAGAGCACCGCTAGGAAAGCCAAGAGGGATGGCAAGACATGAGAAACACAGGAAGCAGTGTGCATCAATAGCACCGTCTGCCCTTACACTATTACTCAGTGTTCTCTTTCCCACAGAAACCAGACATTTAACAACTTTCATCTTCATGACATGGGCTTCTGCTCCTTCCCTCCTTGATCTGCTGCGTGTGAGCAAGGAGACAAAGCAGTTTCAGCGCATGCATCTGAAGGTGATAGAGTCAAAGCTCATGCTTGCAAATCATCACATCTGTTCTACTGTTTTGATGTCCTCTGAGTGAAGGACAAGATACTGGCAGGGGCAGAGTGCTTACAGAGAGATAGGGCTTTGGGAAAAGACCTTAACTGCCCTTGTGGTTAGCCTTTAGTGAACTTTTAAATGATGCATTTAATTCCAGTTTAGTTTATCACGGAAACATACACTTTCTGCATTCATGCCAAGGGAAACAAAGCTCTCAATTACTTGAATTCTTCAAGCAGGGTGTGGGTAGAAATGTAACTGCTCCTTCTCCCCCCCCCGGTCTGGCTCCTACACCAGCAGGTTCTTGGCTAGAGAGCAGAAACCTTTGGAAAGGGAAACTTCACAGGGGAAATGGTTTCAAAATGACAAAGACAGTGGTTTGATGGTATTTCTAAATAAACGCTGGTTTAAACACACCCAAGCAGGTACAACAAAGGCTACGGCTAGGCATCAGAGTTCAAGATATCACAGCATTTTGGCTGTACCTATGATGGAAGCCCAGTTAGGAGCTAAGTTCAGTTTCTGTTGCTTCAAAATCCCATGTCTGGCCAGCTGGAACAGAGAAGAGGGTTGGAAGGACACATCTCTGGGGTCACAGCCCACACTGGCTTCATTCACAGTCACAATCAGAAAGTGTTCCTGAATGGTTCTGTCCCTGAATACATATGTCCCAGACTCCAGGAAAACATGGGCAAACCTAAAAGGGAGAAGGAAGGCACCAATTAATCTAAGTGCCCTTCAGCTTATAGCACGGATGACAGCTGAATACATGGACTTGAACACACCATACTTCTGCATTTCCACATGCTATTCACTGCCAAGGACCTAGTGATTCTGTGGAAGACTTGCTCCCAAGTTCTGCACCTAGTACACACACAATCAGTCACACCAAATATTACCAGGAGATGTTGAGCTGAGTCTCCTGGATGAGGTGGTCGAGCCTTCGGAAGGGTCCATAATCCCAGCTAGGGTTGCTGTTATAAAGATGTTGCTTCTGATAAACAGGGTAGTGACTGCATGCACGATCTGGGAACAGTTTGGCACAACATCAGCAACTCTGACCCACTTCAGTTAGGATAGCTGATGCTGGCTTCAGCTTGCATTTATTTTACAGAGCCCTACAGGGTCAACTCGTTTATTTGAAGGGTGCATTACTCCCCAACAAACACACTGCTCTTCTAACAGGGGAACTCTATTATCTGTAGTCTACAGAAATGCAGCCAAAATGTAAAAATGGTCCGATGAGTCACTGGCAGAGCCAGACTAAAGATCATGAATCCCTTGAAGGCAAGGGTGACTGGGAGGTGAAGGAATGTGCTCGTACATGCAGTACTACCAAATGCACAGTCATGGCCCCAAGCACATCTGGACACATATACATACCAGCAAAAAGCATTTTATATTTTTATCTATTTACCCACACAACACTCACTGTGAGAATTGATGCTAAGCTGGAAAAGGATTGTGTCTCCTGCTTCCAAACATACCACTGGGTTAGGGACAAGGGGCATGGCGTGGATATCTTTGAAGAAAGCCCTCTGGACTCGATGACCTTTCTGTACCAACTGATCTGATGAAAAATCTCCTGCCGTGGGCAACAGAAAAACATAGTTAGTGAAGGAGCAGCATGTGAAAGCGCCTAACCCTTGGCAATGCACAACGTTTTATTTTGTATCTGTAAGGGATTTGAGCTCACAAGGCCAAGTTCTATTGTAAATGACATTCCCATGCATTGGGAACAATTGGAATCAAGAGCTAGCACACGCAAACTGACAGATTCACTGCTGAAGGGAGTTTTCTTTTAGCTCCTTGGAAGGCCAAAATCATCTTAATTTGACCTTCTTCCCAGGGAGCTAACTGTGCAGCAGTGAAGGTCCCTGTTGTTTACTCCCAGAAAGAAAGAGATCCCTCTCCACTTTGTAAATAGTTTGGGCTGTCTGACACTGAATTCCCTTTGTGCCAACCTGCTGCCCACTTGTTGTGATGATTTGAAAGGAAGCAGACAGCTTAGCCTGGCTGGGAATTAGGCTCATCCCAAGGTGTTGTCAAGCCTTACCTAAGAGAAATGCATCCAAGACATCCATGCTAGAGACAACGAAACCTAGCACTCCGCTGGGATTAAACAGAGCCAAATGCACCCTCTGGCTCTTCTGCACGTGTTCATCTGGGCCCAGAACATTTGTCACTTCCTATTAAAAGCAGAAGGGAACACTGATCACTCGTACAAACAACCCTGGACTCAAACCCTGCTTTGTAACCAACCTTATCATCAGCTGTGCAACACTGCTCTAACAAGGCTTTTTGCCACAACTCAGGAAAGATCGTTTCTCATTAATGTGCCCATCTCCTGCCTGGTCAGTACTGGCCAGTACATTACTGGTCAGTAATGGGTTATGAAATGTGGTAAGACTCCCTTCTTTCTCTCTGCTCATAGCTTTGTATGCTTCTGTAACATCAGCCTTTATCTAAATGCAATCTATAAGGGTTCTCTACAGGCTCTACATGGTGAGAGAGCAGTCCCCTCATCCACACGTACCCTGACTCCCTCGTCCATCCTCAGAAGCAGCTCTCTCTTGATGCCAAATCCCAAGGAAATCCGTGGGGCTCTCAGCAAACACATTTGGTCACAGAGCTCCTCAGCAGAGATGTACTGCTTGCAGTGACATCTGTACAGCAAACAAAAGGTTCTGATTACTTACATGAGTAAACAGCTACAACATATTGAGGGTCAAGCTAGCCTCAATCTTATTTGCAATTCATACAATGAATGGGCTACTCTATATTCATGGTAAATAGGGTGGACCGAACTCACAGTTTAGCTCATCCAGTACTGTACCTGCTTTTCAATGCCTCTTCCTTAACCTAAGGACCGCACTACAAGCCAAAATGTGATACACCACTCTCCTATAGACCTCTGTTATTCTCTAATAGAGGTCAGTGTCAGTACTGGAGCAGAGTTACGCATTCTTCCCAGAGTTCTGCTTTCAGAAACTGATTGAAAGTGACACTAGAATGTTAATCCACTAGATTTCTGTGCTATCCACGTCAGGAAGAGATTCACAAAGTACGACAAACCTTAGTTTCAATGCTTCTGTCAGGGATTAGGACTCAATTCTGTTCTAAAACTCGAGGGGAGGCTCAACCTGAGGTATGTGGGAAAGGTCTCCCTCAGGGAACATGAGCTTTGTCCAGCCCTACCTTTTCACTCTGTGTCCATTCTACTGTGTCCACCCAAACACACAAAAATCTCCAGGTAATTTTAAAAACACAGGTTGAGGAATGAGGCCAATGAATGAGGACTGAAGGACAGTATTTCCACACAGAGCAGCTCCAGCAATGGAAAGTTTCACAAAAGCACCTCCCAAAGTCCTACCCTGAAATGACCTCGTGAGATCAGCAACTTAGGCAGTCAGAACTAATTGTGAAGCGTTCCTTAATGAGAGGCTGCTGAGACTTACATGCCCAGCTCTGCATTAACCTCTCCACCTGCAGGCCCACAAGATGGAGAGCAGTCATATTGCTCAGGAAAAACACACCGGCGTGTAGATGCTAAACGGACCTCGCCAGGAGCACAGAGCTCGTCCACCTGGAAAACCAGCACATCCAATCTGTGTCACACAAGCTCAAGTGTTTTCAGCAGAGAAGCAGCACCCCTAAAATTCCCCACTTGTCACTGACACACAACGTAATGGTAATGCAACAAGGGGCCATTAAGTGACAACTTGAAAAGCACTGAAAAAGATCAGGGCAAGTTCACTTCCCATCCAAACTCCTCAACCAGCCCCAATGAAGAATTCCACACTGAAAATATGGAGGCTTAAATTCCTGCATCAGTCATCTGAGATGCTTTAGCTGCTCCCCATTGTCCTTGCATAGAAATATCTTTTGCCTCTGAGCCTTACTGAATTTCGCCTTGCAATATTCTATGAGACAAGTGACATTATAGCACAAGGAAGGGTCATGGCTGTCAAACAAAGCAGCCAAAGCACTTTCTTGTGTCTGCAGCAGTTCAGTGATCTGAGCTGCGATTGCTCACAGATGCTGAAGCAGTGCCCAAAGCACTGAACTACTCTCTCACCCACATGTCACGCAACAACTTCATTTTGGAGCCAAGGTTTACCTGAGGTCGGCAGTCCTGATCGCTGTTGCTGTCAGAGTTTTCCTTCCCTCGCTCATCATAGTAAACGTAACCTGCCTGGCAGATACAGGAGGCATCTGAGTGCTGGAAAGCCCGGTTCAGCCCATGGCAGGTACAGCTGGTAGCACCTGAGAGAAGGATGGATGTGGAGTGGAAATCAAGGTAGGGAATATAGCTGGCAAAACCTGTGCTACAATAAAGGAGCAGTTCCAGTGCTGAGTGCTCTCTGACCAAACCACACTGCTTGTAGTGGCACACCTGGACTTTGCTTGCCCACCATCACAGCAGAACTGAGCCAATCTACCTTTTGCTCTATCAACACAATCGTTATACCATTTTCAAAGCATTCATTTAGAAAGAGGTGCTGAAAGACTCATGTAGGAATTTGCAGCAGTGGCATTTAGACAAACCCTTTGCTAATTGATACGTTAAAGCCACTGGATAGGATAAGGGCTCAGTCAGTCAAGGCTGCTGAGCCCCTTTTTGCAGTGGCTTTGTGCCTTAACACTATTAAAATCCACCTCACTTGAAATGTTGGAATAGTACCATGCTCTCTACTGCCCTTAGCTTCTCACCCTCTCCTTTTCCAGTCTTTTCCTTCTTTATCAGTCTCAGCTAGCCATAGTTACACTGCCCAGTTCTGCCTCAAAATCACAGCTGCACTCACAGCAAGTTCTTCAAGGCAAAAGCACTCCACTGTTTTCAAGGCAATGACAGAGCAAGAATTAGTAGGGCTGCTCATCTCTTCCTTCCTTTGAAGGAGTTGAGATCAAAACCCCTTGGCTAACAGAGTACAGGAGAACAAAATACAACTTCGAAAATGGAATCTTCCATCCTCTAAGCAGGGCAGAAGAAGAGCAGGTGGGTGTTGTTAGCACACACAGCATCATGAAGATCCCACGGCTCGCAGTCCATTGGGGAAGCACGTGAGAAAAATCACATTTGTAGGTCATTTTCTTGTTAGGCTCTCTCTTAACTGCAGGCAAAGCTTCACTCAAAAACAGCAACTCACCTGGCTGTGATGAAGAGGAGCTGCCACAGGGAAAGCAGGCAGCCTGAGCAGGAAGGTGATTGAAGGTGCCAGCAGGACAGGGCTGACAATCCTCTATATGCTTGGCCAAGCTGTTGCTCCCACGGGTCCCCGGGGGACAGGGAAGAGGGGCAGATGCCAGGGGAGGGCAGTAATAGCCAATGGGACAAGGCTTCTTGTGGTAACTCTTACTGCCTAGAGAAGGTGGTGGGGCTGTCTCAGACACTGCTTATGGAACCGAGCAAGTGTTATGACAGGCAGAAAGTCACTTATTTGTTCCAGTTATACACGCACCTTTATAGACGTACATGCAAATACATACAAACACATACACAGGGATATGTAAAATTAACCACCATTCAACGTGTTCCAAATTAACCTTTTCATATCTAAATATCTAAATCCATTTCTCCCAGTTATTTGACTGGACAAATCCAGTGGCTCAAGTGGATAGCTATGATCTTCCCCCAGTGCTTTACAGCATCAGATCACACATAACTGCACTTTACAGAGGAGCTCAATGAGTGGAGACCTTCAAATGCTTGTAAGCAGATTCCTCCTACGTCCTAACCCAGCAGGATCTGTGCAACGCTGGCTGTCACACAGCAAAGTTTGAACACCTACATTCACACTCCAACATATTAACTTCTGGCCTTACAGCTGAGTCACAAAATTAGGGGAAACAGTGCTTGCGGGGGCCTCCAAAGTCATCCCCTGAGAGAAAGGCCAACAAGATCCAAACCATCTTTGACGTATTTCTCTCATTTCTAACAACCTACCAGAAGAAATGCTCCACCAACCAACGTGACAACTCACATCGGGGATTTAAAACCATAGAGAGCTTTGCCCACACAGAACTTTCTGGTTACAACCGAAGCTATTTCTTGCACAACTTCTCCACGGCAGCCACATTTACCTTGTGGGCAGATGAAGCCTGCTGGGCAGGGCTGACAGGGAGCAGAGATGAAAGAGTCGTTGCGATAGCTGCCTGCATCACAGATTCTGCAGAACTTCTCAAAGGAATCCCTTGGGCCAGGTGAGCTGAGGGCCATGTAGCCTCCTTCACAGGGCAGCGGGCGGGCACTGCCCGGGGGACAGTAATAGGGAAACACACATCTGGAAGGCAGAACAGGGAAGAAGAACCTCTGAAAATGTTCTGGCTTCTGCAATCAACCACCAGTGCAAAATTAAACATGATTCTCACCTGGTTCCAGGCTCAGGCTAACTGGGACAACTCATAACCCATCCTACACAGCCTTAGCAGTCACCAGATCCATAGCTATGATTATGAAGATACCTTTGCTTCTGTACAACGCACACAGACTGTGGTTGAAGCAATACCTCTGGTTTTATCACAGACAGATTTCACAATATTCAGAGTTTAAAACAAATCCCTCAAAGCTGGCTCCACCAGCCATGCTAAGTACTCACAGCTGCTCAGGGCTATTGTATGTTGATGAGCCTTCGGGACAGTAATACCCAGCAGGGCACATGGAGGGCACGGCTGTGTGAGCACTGCAGTATGAGCCAGGCCTGCAAGGCTTTGGATTGACTGAACCTGGTGAAAAAAGAGGAACTGGTGATTGATTTATGTGACGTCCTCAGAACAGGAGAGAACGTGCTGGGGAGAGAGTGAACAAGAGGGCTTCGTTAAATGGTACTGTCCATAAAAAGCCCACTTTTCCTATTGCTCACAAAAGGACATAGAGAACCAATTTGCTTTTAAGCAAGAAATGCTAACACACCTAAACATCTAAGCCCTGCCTGATGATAGAGGACATCTCCTTTTCCAGGCCCAGATCACCTCCTTTAGGAATCCCAGCTAACTGAGAACAAGAAGGGAGGCCAGAGAAAGAGGAGATGGGAATTCAAAGGCCAAAAGCCAGGAAAAAGCTTCAGGTTACTAAATCTACTTCTAAAGCCACTCCACCAGTAGCCATTTCCATCAAGGGCAGCTGCAAGTATAGGGCTCTAATCACTGCTATATGCCATGGCTTTGCCTGCTGTGCACTCTTCACTTGTCTGGGCTTAAACAGCTGGAAATAAAACATGAACAGCTGGAAATAAAACAAGAACATGATTATGTCACCTGCTGGGCACTCATAGCCAGGTTCACAAGGTACTCCTTGGGTGTTAGGCAGCCCTGTCTGTGCTGGGTCTGGGCAGTAGTAGCCAGCTGAGCAGGGATCGCACTCTTCCAATGATTTTGCACCAGGCTGTGACCTGGAAGTGCCAGGTGGACAAAAGAAAGCATCCCCTTTACCAGGACACCAGTATCCCAGTGGGCATGGATAATCCTCAAAACTGGTTAGACCTGTTAGGAAGAGAAGAAAAGAAAAGGAGGCTGAACGGCCAGAAGGGGTTTCAGAGAAGAGCTCTAAGCACTCTACGAATGTTACCCCTCCCTTTCTATATCATCTCAGGGAGTTTTGTAATCAACTCCAGTGGTGGGAAAGCATTTGATTTCACCTGGTGCTTACCTGATAGAGGGCAGTGATAGCCCGGAGGACATGGCTGGCAATCCGTCAGGCTCTGAGCTCCAGGGAGCTTGCGGTAAGTATGAGGAGGGCATTTCTGAGGTGCCAACAGACTGTCTTGGTCACTGCCATTAGTTCCAAAGCAATAGTGTCCTGAGGGACATGGAGAGGCCTCTGAGTCTCCTAACAAACAGAAAATCCAGCTTTAAGGAGCCACCTCTTCACTGCGATTGCAACACCTTTTTTTCTGCATCCTACCTGGGTCCCTCCTAAACCACTGTATCTAAGAGTATGATCTATACCCACAATTAAAGAAACAAAGACAGTTCAAGCCCCTCTTCTGGCAGGTGGAACGCAGAGCTGTTTGGAGACTCACTTTGACTCCAGAATCACAGACAGCATGTCCCATGGCAAGGACTGATCCACAGTGCAGGGTCTGATACCAAAGTTAGTCTGAACAGAGTCAGGGATACACGTAGAGAAACTCTCATTCCCTCCCCTCACTATTATCCCAGACTCCAACCTGATTTGCACCAGTGGCCTGGTGGACAGGGCAGGCAGTCTTCCTTCTGCCCAGCCCCTGGAACATCCCTAATAGTATTGGCAGGACACGGTATAGGTAACTCAGAGCCCTCCAGGCAGTAGAAACCTGCAGAAATAGATGGGGAAGTTGTAAAAGTAAAATACAGAAGCCTTCTAGTGGGAAAAAAAATGATTCAAGAAGCATTTCCTGTTGTAGGATTAACATCTACGCAGCTGTTGGGATTCAACAGCCAAACCAACAGCCTTCAGGCATTTCTGGACCAGCAGCCTGGCACCACAAATTTAAGGTGGCATATTTCATTGAGCAAACTTCTTTGGTCAAAAGATGTAAAAGCAGACAGTGCCAATGAGCATGACAACCTCTAAGTGGGTATCATAATATATTATGCAAGATCACAGATGTTCTCTACTTGGTTAGAAGCAACTCTCTACATACACTTATGACACTTCCAAAGATTCTCACCTGCAGGACACAGCCCAGCACATGCCTGACCCCATTGGCATCCAGACAGAAAGCGCCAGGAAAAGCCAGGGCCCTGTGGAGTAGGCTGGGAGCTCCCAGCAAGGCAGAAGTATCCAGCAGCACATTTCCCCACTAGCCGTCCATGCCTGGAGCAGAGAGAGCCAGAAGGATTTACGTTAAGACCTGCTGATAAAGATTTGGTGCAGAAGCAGAGCAGTGGTTACACTGATAAGAGAGATAAAAACAGACCCATTTTTTCCCACTTAGAAAAACACACAGATGACTGAAGCAAGCCAAACAATTTTAAGTCCAAATTCCATGAACATTGGGGCAAATGGCTTTAGATAAAATTGTGAACAACTTTCCACTGGGCTGAACTTTCTGGATTATTTCCATGTTTTCACAATCACTGCCAACGTATATCCTTTATATGCTCCTTTATAATACCATGACAGTGCCAGACTGCTTTGCAATAGCTCTCCAAGTTCATAGCTCTACACCCAAAAGCTGTGTGTGGGATTACACTTATTTTCTTTGAGACAGAGACGGTAGACAAGCTGGGAAGAATTCAGTGCTGACTGATCAGCACAAAACAAGGATGCTGAGCTGCTTAGGAAGCTGAGGAAGAAATGTCAGAAACAAATGGTCATTACCTGCAGTAGTGACCAGGTAAGCAAGGCAGGCATTGCTTCTCATTCCAGAGGCCAGTCATATTTGGAAGAGTAAAGGTGCCTTCAGGACATGTCTGAGGAAACTGTGTGCCTGACAGGGAGAAGGCAGAAAATAAAGCATCCTAGGAAGACCTTATGATCTGACATGACCCTACAACCATATCAGAGTAACAAGCACCTCCCAAGAAGCAAAGCAGCACAATGCAAGGTTTATTGTCAGTTCCTCATTCCCTGGCTTACAGGGCTGACATTGGGTCTGTGGACTCAAACACAAGGTTTGAGTCCTTGGCATAGCTGGTGTGCCAGTTCCAGCATACCTGTAGGACAGTACGTATGTGGTGGGCAGCTCTTGGGGTCTCCAGCCACCAGCTCCTGGCAGTAGAACCCTCTTTGGCATGGAATGCAGGATGCAGAGCCACTGGCTGGCTGGTATTCCCCAGCAGGGCATGGTGTTGGGTGGGCTGCTCCTGACCGGCAGAAGTGACCCTGGTAATGATAAAGGAGGATTTCATGCATACTGCAATAAACTTCAGGTCTGCGTAAAGGGTGAATACCAGCATTACCAAAGCAACATTCCCTGTGGATATCATCACCATTTCAACCAGGCCTGTTGGAGGCTTTATCACAGAGGAAGACGCCTGCCCAGACGCCCACCTCTTTCACTGCCCTGATGTCACTGAGCAATACCTTAGGGCAGAGAAATGCTGTGGGGCTGAAGGAGCTGAAGTTTGCTGGGCAGTAAAATCCCTCAGTACAAGGTCCTGTTGGAGAGCTCAAACCAATGCTAGCACAGAAACACCCAGGATAGCACGACACACAGCTCTCTGGAGAGGTACCACCTAAAAACAAAAACAGAACTCAAAGTCAGTGACAGAAAAAATGGAAGCATCCACCAGGTCAGTCACAGTAGTGTAAGCATCTACTTGCACTGATAACACATAGACATGGTTCAGCCTTGGTGTAGTGTACAATTACCTTTCAGTGACCAAAGGAAAACCCATCACCTTGGCCACCAGTAGCAAAGCCCCCCCCCCCCCACCGCTGTGGGCTACAAGAGAAACCTGTTGGTGAAGTCACACTCACCTGTGCTGTTGTTCAGGGTCCCAACTGGGCAGGCAACTGGGAAAGGAGTGCCCTCTGGACAATAATGTCCAAGTGGGCAGGGCCCATTGAATGGGAACGCCGGCGTCCCACGTGGAACTGCATCAGTGGCTCCTCCTTCACAGTAGTACCCAGCTGAACACAGACCTGCCATGTGAGAGCAGAGAGCATAATGAAATGGTCATTGGAAAGGATGGAAGCATCTCCTGAAAACCTCAGAAGTAGGCGAGAAGCTGAATCCCATCCTGGGCCCATTTCATAGCACTACTGATATCCAGTGTTTACCTTTGGTTTGCTTCTCCTCCTCCTCCATCATCTAAGGCCTCCATCGCCTCCCTTCTTTACATCTGGTATTATCTGGTATTTTTATTTATTTATTTTTAAACTATTCCTAAGTCTTTAACTTGTTCACAGACTCTGCGGATAAACTTCTTTCCATGGAAAGAGCTCTGCCTTTCTTCGGCTCGTATGCCTAACCTTTGCATTTTAGTTGAGCAACAGCTACTCTGCACGAACATAAAAATGGGGCTGGGGAGGCATTTAAATGGACAGAAAGAAGAGCTCTTAATCTCACCATCAGGTTCCCAATTAGCATCTCCTCTGCAGTACCTCCCCACTGGACACGGCTTGCAAGCAGTGGGAGCCAATGCCCCTTCCATGACATTCAGTGTCCCCTCGGGGCATGGCAGGGGAGCAGCAGTCCTAGCTGGACAATAGTAACCTGTACAGTGAGAGGTGAATGAGGCGCTGCTCAGAAAAGAAAGGAGGAATAAGCAGGAATGCTGATCTTGCTCTATCCAACTGCAAATATCCCATTCCCATACCCCATACTGCTACCGTCAGACAGAAAGAGGTGTGCAGGCACCCAACACACTTCTGATTGCATGCCACGGGTTTTGTGGCACATATTATTGCTTACCTCTGGGGCAGCTGAGTGGCTCTGCAGTGGCTGCATGGCTGCAAGCCATACCAGCTGGGCAAGGGAGGCAAGTACTTGCCCCAGGCATAGGGCTGAAGGTACCAGGCTCACAGGGCAGTTCTAGCCCAGCGCCAGCGGGACAGTAGAAGCCACTAGGACATCTGTATCCATAAACCCCATCAGAAGGGCAGGGAGCAGAGCTTCCTTCCAAACAAACATACCTATAAGAAGAGAATTCTGTGCTGGAACCATGGGCCCACAGCCCTGTTCAGGAACAACAGATCTGGGGAGCACTTCTTCCCGACCCTCCTTCTCCCCCCCAACTAAGCTGTCTGGAAGGTATTCTCATTCTGGTAAAAAGCCTTTAAAAAATGAAGTTTCCTGTTTACTTCAAAGCACAAAGCCCAAGCGTTCAGTTCCTGCTGTTTTTGCTTAGTTTCCTTTCGTCTTCAATCCTCTCATTGGCCTCTGCATTAATGTCACCTATTCCTATGCTACTTCTCCCTTTACCACTCCCCTCAAGAAGGATGAGGAAATACAAAACAACACTACCAGTTTTGAAAGCCAAGCAGGAGGGAATTGAAAGCCACGATCCCACTGCATCCCGCGGATGCAGCTTCTCGAGAGGAAGCAATTCACAGTCCTTAAGGCAACGACTGCTAAAGGAGCAGCATCAAGCAAAAGGACAGCAAAGCTGCCTGTCAGCATTTGTTTACTCAGAAGCAAAGCCTCCTATACTGAGCAGCAATTGTGATTTTCTCCAGCAGATTCAAGAGCTGTTAGCTATCAGAAATCTTTTCCTACTAAATCCTGTTACATGCACCGTAGTGAGATCACTTCTAAGCCTTCCTTTCACAGATTAAAGGAACTGAGCTTCTGTGGCCTCTTGCTACAAGGCACACTCATGAGATAGGCAAATACTGCTGACAGCACTTTGCTGTTTGGCTGATGCAGGCCAGCACTGCTTCCTTGTCGCTGTTTATTGCACCACCTGGTGGGAGCAGAGAGAAAACAGAGGGGGGAAAAAGGATGCAATTTCGCAGCAAGCATGTTTATGGTAAATAAAGGGCTTGTAATTAATTAAACCTACAGTAAAAGCAGTAAAAGACTATGTAGAAGGCTGATGCAGAATGTGAGGCTATATATATGTGAGCCAGTATAGGGAGAACTGGCTCTGAAGCACGTGCCAGGACCAGCAAGCAGATGCTGTATAGCAGCATGCAACCTAGAGGGCTCAGAGCAAACTCTTTGCAGTTTAGTTATTTTTAACTGTAAATATTTGCACACAAGGGATTGGGCAAGATATATTCAGTGTTTGGTTTGGACGCCCCTCTGCTCCAGCCTACACGGCAATCCTGCCAGCTGTATTTTCCCACTAACAAGTGACGGTCTCACCGCACCCTGCATTACACAGCGATGTCTGAGCCAGATCAAACAATCCTGCCCTGCTGCAATATCGGCCAGCGGGGCAGGGCTGGCACTGCTCTTCTGCCTGCAGGCCCCTGACAGCAGAGAAGGACCCAGGAGGGCAGGGTATGGGATTCTCGGTTCCGTTGGGGCAGAAATGCCCTGCAGGACAGATATCATTACCAGGCAACACAGGGCCAGCAAATTCTACCTGCATGAGGAAAAAGAAACAAACAAACAGAAACAAAGAGGGAAAAAAAGTTATCAAAACAAGATTTGGCCCAAAATATTACGGAGGCAGAATCTGGAAAGGGTACATGTAGGCTGAATCCTTCAAGTTTTCTGCCACTGAAAGTAAATGCAGACCACAGCTGGCACAAAAACGGCACTGGAAGTGCTGGATGCTGAACCACAGCTACCCAGTCACTGCACTCATCGTGTGGAAGAGACCTGAGACAGGCACACTCCAGTGATCTCTACAGAAATGGACGTCTGGCCATCACTTGTTAGCAGGCTGCAAGATGCTCCAGCAGACATTAAGAGCAGCATGTCAGACCACCTGAGCAGCTACCAAGGGCAGCAGCAGTGGGAAAGAGCAATGCTGTGCAAAGCAGCAAGACTTGGAAAACACGATACCAGAAGCCACGACATTGTGAGAGTCCCAGTCTTTGTCCTTAGGATGCAAGGTTTACTGCATCGTTTGCCAGTGCTCACTCACCCTGTGTTTGAAAGGGGTTGGGCTGATGGCTCCCTTGGCACAATGATAACCTGAATAGCAAAATCCAGAGGGCTGTGAAAGACCTGGTGCTGAGCAATACATGCCTAAAACGAACAGAAAAGTGATCTCATTGAAATGGCCCGCACAGAAGATAGGTGAAGGAGTCAATAAGCTGAAAGGAGAAGTCATGTTTTCCTCAACCTTTCCACGTACGCCCTCAGGTTTTTTTTTTGTGCCAAGTCCCTGCTTACCTGCTGGGCAGGGCTCGCAGTCAGAGTCACTGGTGGCACCAGTTCTGGGGCCAAAAGTACCCTTTGGACATGGATGCTCTGTACTGAAGTTGGTACCTGGCAGACAGAAGTACCCAGCAGGGCACAGCTCAGGAGCATATACTCCAGAACCTAGGACACAAAAAGTAGCATCTTGCTCAGGAAACATTACAAGACACGACAAGCAATGTCATTCTCCATCAACACATTCAAGCTAAACCCAGGACGTGGGGACTCATTGTGTGTACTTCTGATGCAGTTGTTCAGATTCACGTTGCTGTAACTGGAGAGAAACAGCACTTCCAGAGGAGCTGCGCTTCAAGTGCAATTCATCTCATCTTAAGGCAGACAACTAAAACAAGAGAGAGAAATTGCACCCCTGTAGTGCCTCTTGCCACTGACTACAGAAGGAGTACAAGAAACCAGCTCAGGTACAGATGTCTACAAAGGAGCTGTCTGAAGTTTTATTCAAGTAATCCCATCCAGGGAACAGAATCATGTCTGTGCAGCTGTATTTCTTGTGTTTTTTTGTAGCATGCACGAGCTGCTAGACAGGAATAGCTCCCTTGCATTTTCCTGGGCATTAAGTTTCTTTGCCCCAGAGAGGAGAAAGATTTGGCTTCTGCTTACACTTTCAACAACTTCATAGCCTTAGAACCCTGTTTTGGCTTCCATTCTAGGCAGATACTGATGCTTCTGTTTGTCTAGTCCTATCCAACACTTAGTAGAACCTTAACAGAAATAAGGAAGCTATGGCATTCAAAATCCTTTTTGTCCTGCTAAGTCTTAGTGAAACTCAGCTCTCAGTGACACAAAATCCATTTTTATCACAATACACAGCCCTGCTTTTGTTAGCCTGGGCAGAGACTCCTGAAGTCCCTCCCCTCCCATGACTGATAGGCCCCATTCTCACAGGGCATAGGAAAAACAGATCCTGTGGGACAGTAGCAGCCTCATGGGCAGTGATAGGGAGTGGGAGTAGCTGAAGTTTGGCCAGGCAGGCAGCAGTACCCTGCAGAACACACTCTTTTAGAAGTGATTTTGCCCAGTCCTGCAACAATGAAAGCAAAAGCCTTTCCCTTTCCTTTCTCAGATCAAAGACAAAAGAAAACCCTTATCTCCTGAAAGCACAACCCCCTTCATCACTCACCTGTCACTAATATCAGAAAGAACGTGTTCTCTAAAGTTCAGCCTCAGACAAAGAACATCTTAGCACAAAGGAAAGGCAATTCTGAATTATATGCATGTGGGAAACGTGGACTTCCACGTGCAATTGTACTTTTGGAAGTTCTGCTTGTGGTTCCAGCTCTGCTACAAACCCTTGTGAGTGAAGTCTTTCCCTCTCTCCTACTCCAGTTTCCTACCTGAGAAAGGAAAAGCTGCTTTGTCTTATGGAAGGGTCAGGTGAATCTGTTACCACCAGCGTGACCTCACATACTTCAGCATCGTGGGGGGAGTAAACATGTGTATTATGCAGGCAGATTGTGAGAGCCTCTGAGCAGCTGTCTCAAAGCAGGGACCCTGGCTGAGAGCCAGCACCAAGTACCTGTCTGCAAGGCTGCTTTGTTTTCCCAGAGAGGCTGAATTCTTGTAAGACATCTAGAAAGGGTGTCAGAGCCAAGGAACTAAGATGATATAGACTAGCAAGTGGTGTTTTGGGTGCTATGGAAAACCCCACCGAAATGTTGGAAGCAAAATAACACGGGGGTGTTTATGCTTGGTGAATGTTCTACCAAAGAAAAAGCGTGACATATCAGGAGTTGGTTCCTCCTCTGTCTAAGGACAAGTTGTAAGGAATAAAGCTGTGGAATGTACCTACCTCGCCCCACTTTACATTGTGCAAACCCCAGTTCTCAAATACATCAGCACTCACCACTGCAGAAATATCCAGCTGGGCAGAGCTGACAGTCTGCTGGCTGCCACTTTCCTCTCTCAGAGTTGAAGTGACCAGGGCTGCAAGGAACTGGGGATTCAGAGCCTTCAGGACAGTAAAAGCCAGGGGGACACTGCTTATGATCTGGCCGTGTGGATTCACCATCACAAAAATAGCCAGCAGAGCAAGATCCTGCAAGAAAGAAAAAGTTCTGTGTTAGGGTTGAGCACCCAGAAAACATTAAAATACCCAAATAAAAGATGTTCGATTCAGTCAATACACACCAGAAACACTCATCAAGCCCTCTCCTTGGCAGAACTTCCCTCCTGGGCAGGGCAGACAGGCATTATGGTAAGCCATCCCAGACTGAGGCAAAAACATGCCAGAGGGACATGGCTGTGGCTTGTTGCTGCCTGCTGGGCAGTAATGGCCTGCTGGGCAAAGGCCACCAGTGGCATCATTGGCAGGATTGGGTACATGTGCCTTTAAAGTGCAGTAATACCCAGGCAAACAAGGACCACTCGGGGAAACGAGTCCTAAAGAGAAGGAATACAAAGTCAAATAAGCTAGCGTGTTACATAATTCACAGCTTCTGGACTAAACAAGGCAGACAAGCCTTGTCAGCACAATGAATTCAGCATCTACTGACTTGTGGTTACATTTGTTATCTAAAAGCTACATCTGCAGGCTCCACATTTTCCTCACACAGGTGACTACCAGATAGCTAAAGGCCTAAACATTCCAGATCACCTTACAGAAGATGCTGACCAAGACTGTGCAGCCATTTCTCCACTAAAACCAATGACAAATGACTCCTAGAGCGTAAGCTACTTGACTTTTGGTTCAATAATCTTTTCCAAAATACCCACCTTAATCCACCTCTTTAAACTTGCAAAAGATAAATTTGCAGACATCTTTGTACTGACCATCGACAGTTACAACTCAACAGGTCCCAGAGGTCATTGCAAACGCTCCTTAGAAGTCATATGAACTGCATACAGATAAAAACTTCATCTATCAGGGGAACTTAAATCTAGATGTAACACAGCCTAGGAAATGTATTTAACCCACATGTGGTTCTTACCTGCACTGGCACAAAATGTGCCCCCGGGACAAGGCAAGCACTCTCTAGTGTTTCTCAGTCCAGTTTTGTTACTGTAAGTCCCTGCTGGGCATGGGTACTGATTACCAGCTTTTGTGCCCAGGAGGCAGTAATATCCTGCTGGACAGACCATTGGTTTGATCACTCCACGTGAGTTGTTATGGAGACTGGCTGGATGGTCTTCTAGGGCACAGTACCTACAAAAAGAAACCCAAGTACTGCCTCAGTCCATGCTCTCCCTTTGTTCTAAGGGACTAAGAAACACTTACTGCACAACAGCGACGGTCTGAGATGACAAGAAAAGGCAAGCAAATTACTTGAAATGATACAGAGAGCTGAGATGGAACCTGTCAGGAACATTCTGTCTTTCCCAGCAGATTCACCTACTAGGATGGATCTTCTGCAACACAGGTTGCAGTACAGAAAACACCATAATAAAGGGAAAGGTAATACAAAAACAGGAAGAAAAAACCCAGCCATGTGTATCAAAAGAAACAACACACAGCGCCGCTGCCTAAGGCAGATGGAAATACACACGTGAATAGGCAAGCAAAGAATCAAAATGAAGCAGCAGATCCATTTCACTTACATTCCTTCTGGGCACATTTCACACTGGCTTTTACCAGCCTGGTCTTGGTATTTTCCAGAGGGGCAGGGTATGGGCTCAGGGCTGCCAGTGGGACAATAGTGACCCATGGGACATAAATAATCTAGAGGGAAATAAAGAAGGAGTACTTATATTTGCTCTGCTCATGACCAGTGTGACTGGAAGAACCGTCACTGCAAATCTAGAACAGGAAGATTTAAGATAAAGATTTTGCTCATATTCAGATGGAACTGCCAGCGTTTTATGCACAGAACTGTAGAGGTTGGAAGAGAGCTGTGCCTGTTGCCTTGCTGGGCGCCACTGAAAAGAGCATGGAAAAAAAAGACTTATCAAGATAAGCCCCTTGCCCTGTGTTAAAAGCTTTGCTAAACGCAGATCTGAGCAGTGGAAGCAGTGCACTCTGAACACCACCATCACGTATCACCAAAGTGGGCTTTTAACCAAACAGCTCTGCAGACTTGTTGCCCTCCAAAGCTTTTAGAAAGCTCAAATTGGCTGCAACTCCACTGCTGCTTTTCACAGAGCTGTCTGAATGCTCCTGAAACAGCGGGGTTTGAGTTAGCATGCATCCCAATATCACCCTTACCTAATGGAGAACAGACATCCTCACATCACGTTCTCACTTACCAGCTCTTTCTAGCAAAGCGGAAAATACAACAAGGAATAAACACCTCTTGAGATATTTTTTCAGCTCACTTTTTGCCCTGGTAAGATCCCAGTAAACAAGGTCCATCCTCCCCTTATAGTCGCCCACTGCTTCAACTGCATTACTGGATGGAAGTTTTGGAAAACATCTTCTAGAAATCTAAACAGCCAGAAGTTTATAAAAGTAAATCCCAGCCCTACGGGGCGCAGATTTTAAGGCCATCTTCCTATTGCGACTCCTGTAGATAAAGAAGGACCTCCAAGATTTCCTACCTGAATGCTGCCCAGACGCAGAGCCCTGTGGGCAGAACCACCCCTCCTTACACAGACCTTCTGGGGAGCTCTGACCACACTCAGAACAGAACCACCCTGGGAAGCAGGCCTGGCAGTCCTGTGCTGACTGGCCACCGCGATGAGCCAGAAAAGAACCTGAAAGACATGGAAAGCAGGTGCTCCCATCATCCTCAACGCTGCTGAAAGTGGATATGGAGAGAAAATCCTTGCAGGGTACCTGGTGCACAACTGTTAGTAGATGGCAGTGCTTCTGTGAGGGAGGTCTGTGGGAGGCTGGTTATGGGTGCTGGCTGAAGTGAATTCCTATTTCTTCCTTAACATATCTGTAGATTTTACCCGGGAAGGAAACGATCACCTAGAAATCTTTCTCGTTCAACTTAATTGGTAGTCTCATTAACGGCGATGTTAAAGGACAACTCCGACTGCGGAGAGGGCAGCAGAGACTCTTACATGTGCTCAGCTCACTACTGCTGTGTGACCTTTCCTTCAGGAATGCTCAGCAAAGAGCATCCCCCCCGCAGCTGCACAGCAGCATGTATGCCACAGACTGAGGCTCCAGAGGCAGTTGTGCAATTACTGTCTGAATTTAGGACTGATGCTTCTAATACAACAGCAGCAGATTAGCAGCTAAGATTTCATGCTGACAGCAGCTGCCCCTTGGGGAACGTAAAGGCACGCTTCAGTGCAAAATAACAAGGGGCTGCAAAACAATGGCACAGACTCGGATGAGCACAGCAACTCACTCAGCGCTGGTAAGAGAAATGATGGCATGCAGCAGCTGCTGTCAAGCCTACCTCGGGGACAGGGAGATGGAGAAGAACTCCCTGCAGGACAGAAGTGGCCTTGAGGACAAATGTTCCCCATTGCTCCATCCATGGGGTTTGGCAGCATGGAGCCTCCTGTGCAGTAGAAGCCAGCCTCACAGGGACCCGATGGAGCTGATAGCTCTGCAGTCGCACAGTACATACCTGATGCAGGGGATAGAAGCAAAGCCCTCCATTTGAGAGACATCAGAATGCAAATACAAACAGCACAAGAGTGGGACTGCTTAGTGATTATGGCAGAACCGAAGGCAGAACTACAAAAACAAAGCAATCTGTGCAGGGAGAAAGATGCTTTTCCTACCTGGAGTGCAGAGAATAGGAAGAAATGAACCAACAGGACAAAAGGTTCCTGCTTGGCACTGCCCGGAAGATCCAGAAGCTGGAGATGCCATGCCCACTGATGGAAAGAACAGAGGCTGAGCTGAAGCAGAAAAATTGCAAGGGGTCTATCTTACCTAAAGAGCTAAGAACAGAACTGGAGCACTCAATTAAAGAAAGCAGCAAGGGAAGCAAGCCATCTGAGTCCTCTACGTGACTCCACTGCTACAATAATAATAATTACTACACTTTATCATACCTGAGTGATTTCCAAGAAACATTGGCTTGCTTGACATGGATCCAGGTGGACAAAACCATCCAGGCATGCACAGACCATCTGGTCTTGTTAGGCCTGGCTTGGAACAAACCCTTCCAGGAGGACACAGCTGGCACTTGGAAGCATCCCAGATATTTAAAGCATCGCTGTACGTTCCAGGAGGACAAGGATACTGAGTGGCAAATTTGGTATTCCTGGGGCAGTAGTGACCTAGGAGAGAAGAAGTAGGTTTCAAAAAGGTCAGTGAATGCTGGTAACAGCCTGAGAAGAACCTCCTGACCTGTGCATACAGAATTCTCTTCATCTGTTTCAGAGGAAGGCTGGAGCCAAGCTATGACAAGTGGGCCCGTCTTGCAGTTTGTCACTACTGGATGACATCTTTGTCACATCAGCAGCATGAAATGAAGTTGATCAGAGTTGAGGATTAGTAATACTTTTAACAGCAACTGCCTTTTTAATACGACCTCAAAGTGTTATAAAAGTCTCCATAGTCTCTGCCTACTCAGACAAGGGAACTGAATCACAAAGAGGTTAAGTGCTTTGACCAAGGTCCAGCAGAGGAGACTTGTGATTCATGCAACGCAGTCTAACGTTGAATCTACTCCAAACTGCTGTAAAAGCATCTGCTAATCCTTATAAGTTCCCAGAACGAGTAAGTAGGTACCATCAGACCCACCTGTAGGGCAATCCGTGTAGTTTGTGGAACCAGTTTCACAATAAAACCCTTCTGGGCACTCGAAACACTGCACCATACTCCAGGATGGGCTGTAACTCCCTGCAGGGCAAGGCTGGGCTCTGCTGCTCCCTGCTACACAGTAATGTCCAGGTGGACATGGTCCTCCACTCACTGTTATCTTCGAAGAACAACACCACTGTTACAGAAAGTCTTTCTATACAGCTTGCAAACACAGAGGGCCTTATGCAATATGCCACTCTGCCCCGCTTTGCAGCGTCAATATGCAAAGATAGAGATGTTTTTGGTCAGGTGCATTTTGCCACTGCTAGCCCCTCTCACTATCAATAAACCAGATGCACCCAATGCAACAGATAACACAGTAACTTAGAGTTTGAGCTGGGGCAAAAGAAATACAGTGATCTAACGGTGTTCAGTTCAGATGCCACGTTTGCCATATTTACATCACAAGAACAACTTACCCTGGGAGGTTTAGGAGAAATGGCTGCTCCACTGCAGTAGAATCCACCTTCACATAATCCAGTTGGAGATAAAAGTCCAGTCCCACTGCAGAAATACCCTGAAGGAGGGACCACAAAAGCATCAAGACAAGACAGACAGGAAAGCGTAAACAGGGGGAAAAAAAAACCACACAACCATCAGGTTTGATGTCATCCACATCTATTCTCCTGAAGATGTTTTCACTGAGAACAGCTGCAGCACAGAGCTTACAGGCCTGAACAAACAGCACTGTGTATTATCTCTAAGTATGAAAACTTTGAGAGGAAAGGTGCAAAGTGAAGATCAAAGCACAGAAATACGCACCTTGCTGTTAGTACGCTCTTACAGGGGTAAGTGGCAGATTTCATCTATGTTTTACTTCATATCTCTCCCCAAGAAAATAGATGTGCGTGATCACCTGCTCCAGAATCACAAAGTTTCTCAGGAGCCCTAAAAATGCCGGTGTTTGGCTGGAATCTCCTTAGTCCTTTCTCTCAGTACTGTACCTGCATCACACAGAAGGCAGTCCTCAATCCCAGTATTCCCAGTTGAGTTGCTATAATAACCAGGAGGACATGGCTGTGGGAAGGCAGTGCCCACAGGGCAATAAGCTCCCTTTGGGCACACATCCCCCAGAAGACCATCTGTGGGTGTTGGACTAGAAGAGCCTCCACTGCAGTAGAACCCAGCCAGACAGGGCCCTGTAACACTTGCCTGCCCTGTGAGTGCACAGTAGTGCCCTGAGAAAGCAACGCACTGCCATTAGTACTGGGAGAAAACAACGTCAAGATATGTCAGAGGACAAGCTGCATACTTAGACAAACACGTAAATATGTGCAATGAAGTGCAAAAAAGATTTTCCACGATTTGGGCAAACAACAACCAGCAGATGATGTCTAGTGACATCATCTTAATTTAATGAACTTAAATTATTAATCTAAGTTATTCATCTAGGCTCATGATGTGATTCACACCATCATCAATCAGATAACTATACTAGAAGAATAACCTGACCTCTGTCTCCCCTCCCCTGGCTAGAGGGCCTAGCTGAGGGGCTTTGCTGAACATCCCAACCTAAAGGTTGAACAAATCTCATGCTAACACCACATTTACATTGAACAATGCAGTGCTGTACACAATTAATGGCTCAAGATCTGGAGACAGTATAATCAATTAAAATGATCTTTAATCTAAGCTAATTCTCAGTAGGACATGATGCCACAGCTATACTGCTTCTGATTCTCATCTCAGTTGAGTACCTCTGCTCAGTGTGGAATGTTGCTAAGTTTCTTTCTTAAAGATTGCTTTATTTTTCAAGTTTATGAAGCACTCCATAAGGTATCTGTGACAGATGTGTGGCAGCATGGAGATGACAATCTCCCAGACTAATACCTTCTCCCACAGTTTTCCATATCACATCTCTTTAAGGTACATTTTAGAGCCAAGAAGTAACACTTCCTCTGAAGTGCTTGACTCCAATCAAAGAGCCTTGCCAAGTGCTTACAAGTCCTGTTCAGAATACAGCTTTAGAAAGCCCTTAGATCAGCAATAACATAACACAGAATAGCTGCCTGCCTCCATCTCCATATGACATACTGGCCGTGAGACATTGTAGTATGTTACTCATCCAACAAAACATGCAAATGCTACTGCTGAACCTCAAGAACATTCAAAATGTATTTTCAGAATGCCCAGTCTCCATCCTGAGATACTCTAATTAACATTTACCTCGCTCGCAGGGGAGACAGTGAGACACCAGGCTGCTCCCATTTTGTGGGTTGTAAGTCCCCTCAGGACATGGGAATTGAGTGGCAGAGGCAGTGCCAGTAGGGCAGTAGTGGCCAGCTGAACATCTGTTCTCCAAAAATGAAGAGGAATTTTTGGGACAGAAGAACCTGGTTGAAAGACAGAAGAAAAGGGACAGTGGGGGGAAGAAATCCAGCAATACTCTATCTGCAAATGCCTGAATAACGACTTAATGGTGGTAATAGTCAATCTAATGTGGCTGCTGCACTGTGCTGTATTAACCACAAAAAAAACTCATGCATATTACTGTGTTCTTACTTGTTTCCTCATAGACCTAATTGCAAAAGCCACAGAGACATAATTTTCTTAACTTGAGTCATAACACATCCAGCCTGTGAATCATCAGCTTGTAACAGTTAATCAAGGTCAAATCCAGTTAGTAATTAGAGATGAATCCCCTAAGGACATGCCAGACTCAGCAGCAGGTGATACACAAGACCCTCTTTCCCTACATCTGGACTATGCCAGCCTGTTGCCAAGGGAACAGTTGCCATTTATTCCTGCAGACAGGAAAGAAGTTAATTCCAATGGTATCCTTGTTTTAATCATTTAAACTCCCTTCCAGAGCAGTTGTATGTGGATTTAGGACTTTGCTTGGTCCCATGATCAAATACACAGTTTAGCCAACAGAGCTCAGTACTTGTGCCCTGCTTCCTGTCACGTGCCCACTGCACACTACCAAGGTGACTGGACAAACCATCACTTCCAATAGTTATTTATTCCTCCATACAACACTAATGGCACATTCTCATTCTTACCCCTGGGGACAGGAGAGGCAGCTGGCTTGCCTTTGTGAGGGGTTGTATGACCCTGCTGGACAAGCCATTGGAAGAGCTGTGCCCTTGGGACAGAAATACCCTGGGGATAAAAAAAAAAAAAGAAATTAATCAGAATTAGCAGCCTCTGAAGAATCTACAGAAAATCAGGCCCAGCATGGAAATCCTAACTTACCCTGGGGACACGGCTCTGGTTGCTCACCAGGGACACAGTATTCACCCTCGGGGCAAGCATGGCACTTCTCTCCATGGGTCTGTGGCATGTAGGAGCCTGCAGGACATGGTTGTGGACTCCTGGATCCAAGAGGACAAAAGTGACCGAGGGGACACGGGGCTCCTGAGAGTCCATCAGTGGGCGTTGGGGTCTGGGCCCTACTGGCGCAGTAATACCTGAAGGAGCAAATACAGGAACACAATCATTGTTTCAAGAGAGTAAAGACCTCTTGTAGAACATCTCTCCTTCCAGAGTACACAAATGTGTTCACTCTCCTACTTACCCTGGGCTGCAGTGTCCTGTGGGGGCCCTCTGTCCAGAGCTGTTGCAATAGTGCCCTCCAGGACAAGGCTTGCAGTCCTGCAAACTCCTCCTGCCTTCGCTGTCAGACCAGGTGCCAGGAGGGCACTTTAAAGGCTGTGGTGCACCTGGCAAAATAAGTTGCACCAGAGTGAGGAAACATCACCTCATATATAGAAAAAGGAAAGCTATGCTTCAGTGAAGTACATTACCTTCTGGACAATAATGACCAGGAGGACAAGGAAATCCTGATTCTCCATCTTGAGGATTTCTTACCCGGGCACCAATTCTGCACCAAAATCCCTCAGCACAGTCTCCTAGAAAACAGAATAATACACAAAAAGTGCATAATGGGTGCATAAATATAAATTTCTGAATACAGATTGAACTATAATCACAGGCCGTGACAAGGTGCTTCATCACTGCGTACTCCACAAATTAATGATGAAATAGCCACTGAGGGGAGAAGCTGCTTCTAACTGGATGGAGTGCAGAACTGGTCACAGATGACAGACTGACAGTTCCTAAGCAGAAGCACTTAGCTTGGACCAAGCACTGCCTCTGTGTTTGGGCAAGTACTTCAGCACACATTTTGAGTCCCTGCCAATACCACTCTCCATTCCTGCATAGAAATAAAGAAAGAAATAATTTTTTTTCTTCTCAGAAGGTCCTCGACAAGTAAAATGGGAAAGATCATCTTAGAAAAAACCCTACTGCCCTTACTTCAGTCTCTGGCAGCAGTCAACAGCCACCAGCAGGGCTCCAGTAGTTGTGAACATACCCAGAACTGCCCCATACCTGTTGGGGCAGCAAGTCCAGAGAATTCACAGTATTTTCCTGGTGGGCAGCTTTGACATTCTTTGACAGCTTTCAGTTTTTGCCTTGGGCCAAACGTTCCCGCTGGACAGCTGTACTGAGTGCTCCTGTTTGTCCCTGGTGGGCAGTAAAAGCCTTGTGGGCACGGGTAAAGGGTGAAATCAGTAACTGGCCCTTGCTGGTTGTCACAGTAATAGCCTGAAGAGAAGACAGAGGGGAAAGACCTATATTAGTCACTGAGATAGACTAGGTGTGAGCTGCTGCTTCTTGGAAGAAAAGGCTCCTAACAGGTTCTTCCAGGCCCACCAAGAACCTCACTGGCCACTCGAGAAATAAATCCATCGCTGACCTTAACTTACTATTGATCCGAACCACAACTCTGCTGGGACAAATCCACATCAAAGCATGCCCACTTGTGGTGCTCGTAAGAAGGAAATTTAACACCTAGTGATCTCCAAAACACAGGACAAAAGCTACGGGTGCTATGGGGAAACATGTAGGGATGCAACATCGATCTTTGCTTCCTTCCAGATACTTGTCAAGGAGAACTTTCCCACTGGCTATGAGAGTTTTCCCTTGATGGTACTTCAGTTGTTCAGAAGAAATACAGAGAAGTCACCGCTTCTGCTTTTATGTCAGAGTTGCCTGAACCTCTAACAGCCTTTTCACACAGAGCCAGAAATTATACTCTGGTCAAGAGAAGAAAACCAGGCAGTGAGTTTCCAAACTTTCACCCATAAGAAAGCTCAAGAGCCAGAAGCAGGCAGGCAGCTCTTGTACAAAGGGTGCAGAGCAGTCAGTGAATTCCCTCACCTTCCCAGCACTCTCCGGTGGGGGAACTGAGACCAGGACCCTCACAGTAGAAGCCAGAGGGACAAGGCTGGCACTCAGAAAGTGTTCTCCTCCCTGGCAGGCTGGAGAAAGTGCCAGCTGGGCACAGCTTGGGTTCTGCTGACCCTGCAGCTGTGAGAAGAGAAACAAGGCAGAGAGAAACGAACAGTGAAAGAACAAATAAAGACTGTTGCATCTGGGGGGCTGGATGAGTGCAGTGCAGCATGGAAAGGGCAGCAGTGGAATCTTTTTTTTTCACTCAAAGGTCAAGTAGTGCTGCATGGAAGAGGATGGATATCATTAACTTCATTTTGTAGCAGGTAATGGAGGTGAAGCTAATTACATCCTGAAGGCAGACAGCTTCAAGCAATGAGACAAATATGTCACTACTTTCAGAGTATGAGTAAGGAACCAGAAGAATCTGGGACTAGGGGCACCCTGGTCAGAGCCCAGCAAGTTGGCCATCACATTCCCAGAATCACCCATCAGGATTCCAGATATTAAATGCCAAGGAATTGCTGTCCCTGGCTGATGCTGGATACTTACTGCAGTAAGTCCCTGCAGGGCAGATATTCCCAGTCACATCATCTGTTGGATTAGGGAGGACTGCTCCACCTTTACAGTAAAACCCAGCAGTACATTCCCCACTAGGAACAGACAGACCTGGAAGACAGAGAGGGTAATGGCAACCCAAGCATGAACACAAAGAAAGAAAAGCAGGAGAAAAACCAACTTGGAGCTTCCCCCAGGGTGAACATGACAAGCTAACACCTGAGCCCCATTCTATGCCAGCCCAGAGAGACACCAAAGGCATCTTGCAAGCACCACTGCAGCTCTATGAATGTCTCAGGATAAAAACAGATCACATTTAACACACCAGATTCTGAAAGGACAGAAAAGAAACAGGAGAAAATGAATCAGCAGTCTGTATCCCAGCATCTGCAGGCTCTGCAGATTCAGACCCTGACCGCCTATATCTACAAACCTAAGATGAGTTCACACTGTTCCTCTAAGGGTGGGAACATGGTCACAGAAGCTTAAGGACACACAAAAAGTCCTGGACAAAGCTGAGTTTATCACCTGGAATCAGAACTTAACTTTAGGCCTTCAACTGAATTCCCAAGTAACAAATACATCTGTATTTCAGCTCCCTTTGAAAAGGATCACCCTTGCTTTTCCAAAACAGACACCAACCTGAGGCATTGCAGTAAAACCCTGGATGGCAGGGAAGAGGCTCTGGGCTTCCCCTGGGGCAATAGAAACCAGCTACGCACTTCCCTCCAGTAGCAGTAGCTGGGCAGAGGCAGTTGGCACTGGTGTAGTTATCCAGGTCAAAAGGCTGCGAGGTCCAAGCAGCAGAGATGCAAAACCAACCTGAAAACAAGAGCATATGATGATCCTTCTGTGAAGCACCATATTAGCCAAGATGGTCTCGCAACCCTGAGTTCAGTATTTTTGCTATACAGCAACAGGGCTCAATTCTCCTGCCAAAGCAGGCTGTGAACTGCAGACACAGATTACTGTTCATGGCTACCAGGATCCATCCTATGTGAAGTCTGCACCCATCTGAAAGCCAAGTAGATGCCCAGCGTGCCTTCAGTGGTACTGAGTGCCTTCAGTGGTACACCTACAGACAGGCAAGTGACTCAAGCAAACAGGGAGGCTGATGGATGCACCCCAAGACATTGCCTTTATGTGCTGTTGCACTACAGCAGCCAAACAGATCCAGACTCACCTGCATCACACTGGCCTGATGGAGCTGTCAAGTTCTCCTTCCCACAGTAGTGTCCAGGTGGGCACGGCAAGCAGCTGTCCAAGCTCTGTGTCATGGGATCAGGGTTAAAGTAGCCCCGGGGACAGGGAAACTCAGTAGCAAACCTGGTTCCTTTGAAATAAGAGAGAATCTTTCACAGATTATGATAGCTTGGCCATTAATCCCACAGCATCACCTCATGTCTCCAAGGATTCTATGATTCTATGTCATATTGTTGCCAGTTTATCTCAGTGCTGACTTTCACAACGCGCAGCTTGGCCTTTGCAGCTGTGACAACCTCTGTGCACTGCTTAATTTACCAAGGAGGGGCATAAATGACAGCCCTGACTATGGTTTAAGAGCTTGGGTGCTTCTACACAGAAGAACCAGATTGACCCTCGAAGCTTTATTTCACAGGGACCACTTCCTGCCTTTAGAAAGACGTTTCAGCCTGGTCAATGGATGACCTCGTCCCCTGTGTCCATCTCACCTTTAGGGCAGTAAAAGCCAGCTGGGCAAGGATTCACGCTGTAGCTGGTAGTATTTTCTGGGCAGTAGTACCCTGCAGCACAAGGGAAGCACGCAGCTTGTCTGGTGAGGTTGTTGTAAGTCCCTGCAAGGCAGGCTAAGGGAAAGCTGGCTCCTTCTGGGCAGAAATGGCTCACAGGACAAGGGCCTCCTGTCTCCCACACACCTAAAACACACAAGTACAAGACAAAGCAAAAAAAAAAAAAGGGAACTCCTGAGCAAGGGACAACGCCAACAGAGGGAGCTAACTGATGAGGATCTCCTCTCAGTTTTGTCTTCTGGGATCTGAGAAGATAAATCCAAAGCTTTAGATAGAAGAAGAAAGAAGATACATCTAAAGCTTTAGAATTATTCAGCGCTGTGTCACCTTGTGCTTTTCCTCCTTGCTTCAAAGGAAAAGCCACAGTGAACCGTATTTTTGCACGTTTTGCATCACTCGGCTGCACATACACTAAGAATTCTGGAGAATATTTAGTTGTCCACTAAGGGCCTGGAACTCTTCTCTGGAAATTGTTATTTCTTATGCACAATAAAGTGGTCAGTGGGAATCAGGCCACTTGCATTGTATGCTGGTAGCCAGAACTCTCCCAGTGTTCAATGAAAGTGCCTCATTCAGTAACAGAGATCGGTGAACTGACTACTTTTTCATCCTTGGAGTGTATGCACTGGTATAAAATGCACCAACAAAATTAATTTGGGTGCTTAAATGACTAAGAAGAAGCAGAAGCAGGAATTCTGGGGGAAAAGGGGGCATTTTTAAAAGCCGTCTCTTGCCAAGACCACTAATGATTGGACACAAGCAGGTGAAGACACTGATGCTCACACAGTACAACTCACCAGGTGGTGATGGAGAGGAAGCTCCAGCCAGGCAGTAGTACCCAGCTGAGCAGCGCCCCGAGGGTGCTGCGAGGGCAGCAGAGCTGCAGTAATGGCCAGATGGACACGGCATGCAGCTGGATTCCTGCCACATGTATGGCCTATAGGGAGACATAAGCAGGCTTTTTGTTGGCGAGGCTGCAATTTCAGCAGGAAGACCGTCAATGCTTAGACCCCTGGCCAAGTGAAAACAACCATGAGGCTTTCATAATCAGTGCAAGGATGTGTTTAATGAGCATTACCGAGCTGTACCTTAAAGGGGGTAAAGGATTCCGTAGGCAAGTAAGGAAGGCACCAGATAGTCAGCAGTACAGACAGAGGGATAAACAAAAAGGAAAGGCAAATAGAGAAGCTCACCTGTCTGAGTAAGTGCCCACAGGGCACTGCTGTGGGATACTTGTGCCAACTGGGCAGAAGTGTCCAGGTGGGCATGGACCACCAGTGCTGGTGTTCGTGGTTCCATCAGGGTTTGGGACGCTTGCTCCTACATCAGGAAGGCAGACCAAAGGTATCCTGAATGATATGGGCTGCTATTTGTAGGCCAGTCTGCCCCACACACCTAAAGAATAATTTCTACAGCTGGAAGAGAATAACTGCTTATTTTCCCCAGTCCTCCTACCGGCCTCAGAAAGCAGTCTTTTACTAGACATTCCTTGGGGCTATCCTGGCATGCTCTGCAGGAAAAGCCAGGGAGAGATTGCACAGAGAAAGTCTAAAGCTGTTCCTAAAGACTACAGCTTTCTACTTTTTCACTTCTCCTTTGCCCTTGTGAGCGTTACACGTTGGATACCTGCTGTGCAGAAGAACCCTGGCCAGCAGAGACCGCTTGGAGAGGAGAGTCCCCAGTCTCCACAGAACATTCCTGGAAGACCACAAAGAGAAAAGAGTATCAGTACAAAACAGGAGAGCTGGTGTGCTGCATGTACTGAGTGGAAGACAAAGAGGGAGGCTTTGATAGAGCTGATCCCTCAACATCAGCATTCCAGTTCAAATCACACTCCACTGGGAAACCCCGAGTGTAAAACCGAACTGTTCTCCTGCCTACAGAGGATAATAAAAGCCACCAAATTTGGCTTACTGGGGGACAATGCCAGTGGGACAAGGAATCTACGCTGGGTATTATTATGCTTGCCTTTCCAAGTGGGAAAAAATCTCAGTGGATTAGAAGAGAGATGCAGAGATCACCTTCTGATGCTGCTCCATGTGGTCAATGAGAGTACTCAGTCATCTCCTCACCTGCAGGGCACTTCTGGCACCTCTCAGCCTGGCTGAGTCCGTATGAAGGGTTGAAAGTCCCAGGGGGACAAGGATAAAAACTGATTCCTGTTCTCTGAGGGCAATAGAAGCCAGGAGGGCAGCGGCGTCGCAGTCCTTTAGGACAGTGGAACCCAGCAGGACATGGAAAACATTCGTCTTGACCTACAGAGGAAATAAGTCATGAACTGGAAGAAGATGCCACACAGACAACTTTCTCCTATTGAGTTGTGCACTTCAAGAAGCAGCAGACGCGACAGTTATTCTGCAGGCTCTCTGGGAATGACTGGTGAGATCCATCCAGCAAGTTTCTCAAATCCACTCCAGCTCGAGTCCCAGTAACCTCACATCACACCGGTAGATGGCAGGCAGAACAGTGAGGAAATCAGGCTAATAGCTCACTTAGTATCACTGCTACAACCCCATTTGACCTGCGTGCTAGGGGGGTGAATTGTACTCTCCATGTGACATCAGATGAATAAAAGGTAGGGAGAAAAAACCAATAACCAACCAATCAAGAATCCCCTCCTCTGTCCCAAGAAAAACACTGAGTACTTGTAATAGCAGCTATCAACTGCTGCTCTTGGATGCAGTTCCTGACCTGTTGCATTGCTGTATTCACCACTGGGGCAGGGAGAAGGTGCTGCTGAGCCTGCAGGGCAGAAATGTCCTCGAGGACAGATATCTCCAGTGACACCATCCTCTGGTTTTGCAGTCTTTGCCCCTCCTGTGCAGTAGTAGCCTTAAAGAAGAAAGCATGTAAGTCTTCTCTGTCACACAAAAAACCCCCCTGAATTTCTGAGTAGCTAAAAAAGGGTTCTGGTTTTGTCTCACCTCGTGCACAAAGTCCTGCAGGAGCATCTTGGCCAGACATACTGCAGAAGAAGCCAGGGGCACAAGGAAGACACCAAGTGGCATCTTGGGCTCCTCTCTGACCATTCCAGGTGCCAGCAGGGCAGGCCATCTCTTTTGGGTGCGTCGTGCCAGCAGGGCAGTAATATCCTGGTGGACAAAGATCTCCAAATGAAAGGCCCACCTGAAGCAAAGGAAATGAGATTAATGTAGTTCACAAAAGCTTTTGTAGTGCCTAATGGTCTGATGGACAATGGACAAGATATTGAGTACGCACAGGTGAGGAGCTGCTGGACCCTTGGCTGCAGTAATATCCAGGCTGGCAAGGTCCTTCTGGCTCAGTCAGACCTGCCATGCTGCAGTACGTGCCTGCTGGGCAAGGCTTGCATGAACCTGCCCCAAGCACATCTGTATACATTCCCTGCACATAAACAGAGAACGAATGAACACCTTCCTCCAAGGGACTGGAAACCTCCTGAAAACTACTGCTCAAAAAACACGTTGGATTCTTACCACTGGACAAGGGAGAGGCAGGGAACTTCCACGCAAGCAAAAATGCCCTTTTGGACAAGGCTGGGCTTCAGCCAGGCCCATCTCATTGCAGAATGTTCCCTCTGGACAGTCCCTGCAATGAGACTGACCACGGTCCTAAAAAGGGGACATAAGAAAGAACTCGGTGGATGCACAGCAATATTGCTTACCGTGTGAACAAAGCAGCTTTGCACATTCTACCAGCTCCCAGAGACTCCCTGCTACAAAACCCACACCCTGAATCATTAGAACAGCAGTCCAAACAACAAAAGATTTGTGGCATTTGAATAGCACCTTGTGCCAGTAAAGCAGCAGTAGACACAGCCCTTATCTAACATGGCAGTAAGGGGCTACACAGTTATACACATGGCAATTCACCTATACTAGAGTAAAGCTTCCTCAACCCACTGCTAAATTGGGACTACACATAACTTAGGAAAAACTGCCTGGTTAGCACCAAGGAACCATGCTGAACTGGTGGACCTCGTGTTCCATCTCTAATCTTTCCAGCTGTGCACAGTTCTGCTGCTGCAAAGCAGCAGCAAGGATGGTGGTGGTTGCCCAGCTTACCAGAAAACCCCAAGTCTCTCCTTTTTTTAAGCTATCTACTTATGAACACTTCACAGATGACTACTTGCACCCTTGTACAATGGTGATGGCTAATCCTCTAATACTCACAGGCTGGAAGCTGCCAAGAGGACATGGCTCTGGCTTGAAAGCTCCTGCTGAGGAATAATGCCCTTCCATGACCACATGCTGAAGAGCACTTTTGGCACCTCCTGTACAGTAGTATCCAGGCTCACATGGTCCCGAGGGAGCTTGGGTATTTGTCCCATCACAATAAAGGCTTTGAGTGGTGGGGAGAAAAGTAAAGACCTTGGGTGACAGTAGTTTGTCACTGGTTAGCACAGTGCCCATACAAAAAATCCCCCTCAGTCTACCTGCAATCTCACAGACATCTCATTCCTGATCACTTACAGGCCTTGAAAGGAAGTTACAGAGCATACACATCACTTCTCAACGCATCCTTTTTAGAGACCAGGCACTGTAGCTTTAACTTGGGAAGAATTCCCCCCCCTGTACGATCACAAAGCTGCATCTGCATATTTGTGTGATCTGAATACAGACCACACAAACACCCAAATGTTGGTTTTCTTCAAGTCTTCTTTGCATCTTCGGGCTAGAAATACACAGGTATTAATTAAAAACAGGAACCTTGAGGGCATTCCCTTCAGTTTCTAGACAGAATATGAATTCCAGAGCTGTCTCATGCTACATTTTTCTTGCCTACATCTCCAGGGAAAAGAGGGAGTGAAAAAGCAGGAAAAAAAAAAGACAGGAAAATTTGGATTCTCTCAGCTCATTGGATTCCACCCCATGGAGACCTACAACTCCATCCCAGGAAAGCACAGCAATTACAGGTCATGTGCCACTAAGCCCCAGAGATGATCTTGCATGCTCTGTCACAGCAGCATGAAGATACAGCCACCTGAAAGGCAGACTGCTGATCATTAATGATCTGCATGCATTTGATGGAGAGGTGAAAGCCAATGCTAAATCCACACCTCTTCTTTCAGAATGAGATGTGCAATCCTGGCATCATTAAGAGGAATGTAACGTGGTGGTGAGTTATATCATCTGGTAATACAAAAAGGACTATCCAAACAGTTCTAATGAGAATGTTTAAGCAAGAGCTGCTAGGTCAGGCCATCCAGCACTACAGATATAATGAGTCTTGCTAGATGCTAACGAACAGCAAATGCTGGGGGGCAACTCAGTTCAAGTTCTTCATAGTAAATCATTTAATACAGGCATATAGCAACAGAGAGAGCTGGCAGCACATTTGCTGGGAACAGAGGGAACTCTGCGAAAGGGCTGGAGGTAAGGCTGTGCTGCTTGGGCAACAAATGCAAGGTTTAAATGGTCCTTTTGCAGTGAGACAGAACTGAGTTGTAATCAGCAAACATTGCACTCACCCACGTGGGCAGTCCAAGCATTGACCAAGGCTTCTCAACCCACTCACGTTGCTGTAGGTTCCTGGAGGACAGGGGATGGGTAATGGGGACCCAGGTGGGCAGTATGCCCCTGCAGGACAAACATCTCCTGTCACACCATCCGTAGGCAGCTGCAATTGAAAAAGGCATCGTGTAAGAAAGGAGAAAACTGGGTTAAAATATTAAAGGCATCATACTGATTTGGGCTCAGGGCAACACCAAGGAGAAAAACAGAGACTTTCACTGCTGTACAGTGAACAGATGATGCCTCTTTAAGGGGAACGTAGTAAACACACAGAAAGAAGAAATAAGGATGACCTTTTTCACACCGGCAATCCCACTGCAATTCACTCCCACTGAACTTCTCACCTGGATATTCAACCTAGCTACATTTTTAGTTAAGGTGATGCCAGTGTTTAGAGGGAAAGCTATAGAATGGTTACGCTCCCTTGGAGGGCAGCAGAGTGGCCCTCCTGCTGTTAACTTGGATGAGTGCAGTGCAAAACTGCGGCTCTTGAAGTCACTGGGTCAAAAATACCTCACCACAATGTAACACAAATAGGTAAGGAGAAAAGCTTGACTTACTGCAGTAAAGGCCCTGCCCTGGCAGTAGAACCCAGCCTTGCAGGGACCACTTGGCCCAGTCTGCCCTGGAGCAGCACAGTAGAAACCGTGGCCACATGGGCTGCACTCTGACGGTCCAGACAGTCCCTTTTTGTTACCATAGGTTCCCTCTGGGCAAGGCTCAGGTTCAGAGCTGCCTTCACCACAGTAAAAGCCCTGCAAGACAAAGTCAGCTTAATACAGCATTCGGGACTGTTCTATTTAATAGATCCCTTACATGCAGCTTCTTCTATTAGATAACCACTGAAGAACAACTCACTACTGGGCAAGCTTTGGGCTCTGTCAAGGCAGGAGAGTCACAGTAGCTCCCAGCTGGACACGGTTTGCATCTGTCTTCATCCTCTGCACTGGAATTATCCCAGAAGAATCCAGGGGTGCAGGGGAAGGAGAAAGGGAATCCAGTTCCCGGAGGGCAGTTGTAGCCAAGTGGACAATCTCCAGTCTAGAAAGCAAAGAAGACAGTGAGTGGGGTTTTGTCATTCTTCTCTTGTAGGGAAGTGAGATGTGCTAAGGTTCAGCACGGAAAGATCCGAACTTCATCAACAACTTGAACAACTGGAAATCTTTACTGCAGGAAAATGGGGTAGAAAAAGAGGGGGAAAAAAGGGAATTCACAATCTCATTAGTAAAACTGATAGACAGAAGGCACTGACAGACAAAAGGCAACGGAAAGACAGGAAACACGTATTAAGTAGGCTTCATTCACAGTCACAGCCTCTGGAAAAAACATTGGGAGAAGCTGGGCTACGCTTACAGGGTGGGGAATTCCTGAAGGCTCAGTCCCAGCTCTGTAGCAGTACTTCCCTGCAGGGCACAGTGAGCATTCCTCAGCACTGCTGAGTCCCTTCTGTTTACCATAGGTCCCATTGGGGCAAGGCTTTGCATCTGAGCCCTTGAAACAAAACAGAAAAACAGGTCTAACACGACTGCCACATCCCACAAGGGCCACATGCAGCAGACGAAGCTACAAGAATATTCTTTACCAATTAGCAGGAATGAACACAGAAAAGCAGCCCAAAGGCCAAAGCAGGTGCACTCACAGTGTCTCCTTGGGGACAGTAGAAGCCCCTCGGGCAGGAGTTTGCATTGGCCTCTGGAGCAACCGCCTGTCCTTCTGGGCACCGGAGACCCGCTGGGCAGACCATGGCCAGCAGCATCACCTCCCGGCTGGTGTGCTCACTAGCACAGTAATGTCCAACAGAGCACGGTGAGCAGGAGGCAGAACCTCGGTCCTACAACATGGAATGATGTCCCTTTAAAAAACGTCCATCTAATCTAACCTATAAACAACAATCAGCAGGGAATTCAGTGTATTCACACTGCCGGCAAGAGTGCTCGGCAATATGAACCCTGTCCTTCATGGGGGTTATCCATGTGAAAGGCTCTGAGCCTCAGAACAGTCAATCCAACACCTTTTGCCAGCAGTAACAGAGAAAAACAAACACATTCCCTCATCTTTCCTTGTCACACTGAACTGCAAAGTGCAAACGAGAGACAATCAGGGTCCATTTGTCACAGGTAAGCAAATCCCCATTCATCATTTATCTCCGCTCCAATCTTAATGAATGGTTCTAGTGGTAACCACAAAATCTGTGCAGTGCTAAAAAAATAGCCTGGACAGAAGACTGACACGTCATCTTCCCCTCAATACTGAAATCTAACAATTATCATTACTCATGACAGTTCGGGGGGGAGAGAAATGAGTCTCAGCACCATCTTGTGAGATGCAGTTGTGCCATCCACCATTCCCTTCTGGGCCTCCATTACATTGTTTTACCTTCCGTGGCCAAATGATTGCTTAACTGCACTGCAACCCAACACTTCCTTCAAAGCATGATCTAAATATGGATGTTTGCTCTGCCATTCCCATGCAATAATTACACCAACAATGAAAACTAAATCACCCAAATCCAAAGCATCCATCCAACAGCACGCTGCCAGGTGAGTGATGGATGAAGGGGTGAGATTGCTACTGCAAGCCTCAGGAGTGGGAGCGACTGCAAGAAGAGTATTGCATGTGAAGCACTTCCAGCATCATGTCTGGAGCAGTGCCAGGCCTGATCATTCAGGAACACAAGGAACGTTTCCAGTGCATTTTCTAGACTAGCACTTTCATTATTCAAAGGGTCAGCACAGGTGGGCAATATTGTTTAAAGCACTGTATGCAATCTCCTCAAATACCCAAACTCATAATGCAAGAAGATTGCCTCGTTCCAACGCCTCCTTTGAGGGGTATATCCTTTAGATCCTCTTTCTAACAAAATGATCCACTCTTTACGTTGAACAGATGCCAAGATAAAATCATTGCTGCTTACTGAGAAGTTGCCAGCACCGCATGTTCGAGGTGTAACAGTGCCAAGGTCGGGGCAGTAGTACCCTCCAGGGCAAGGGACACAGTCTGCAGCCACTCCTGCACCATGTTCCACACGGTAGGTTCCTCTACAGGAGAAAAGACAACAGTAGAAAGAGTCACCAATGGCAGCAAAGTGACAAAGGAAAGGACAGCATGTTTCTGGTTTGCATGCAGCGTACTTACATGGGGCAAAGAACTGGTTTGGAGGTCCCACTGGGGCAGAACGCTCCAGCAGGACAGGCAGTGCAGTCTTCCACTCTGCTGTTTCCCAGCCTGGTGCCATACGTTCCTGCAGGGCAGGGGTACTGCGTGCCTCTCCACGTACCTTCCCAATAAAAGAGTAAAGAAGCACCTTAATTCCTATTAAAGCTTTGAAAAGAGAAAGCAATATAATGCCCTTGGTTCTTTGTTGCTGTTAAGTACGTACATGAGTTATATGTAACTGTATACTTAAGTATACGTAAGTACATGTGTGTGTATATATACATACACACATATATACTGAAGCATATACATATGCATGTATGTGTGCATATAAAATATGTGTAAAAAATACAAAATTCACAGTTTAGCAAATGCTACTCAACCTTTGCAGGAAGAATACAGGATTGTATGCATACCAGACACTTGATTGGGCATTTTAATTCTTTGGAAATGAAGGGAGAGGAATTGATGATACCAACACACCCAGTTCAAACAGTACAGGTTTAAAGTATTCACTGTACAGAACAGCCAACTACACACTGAAATGCTCTGGTGCAAATAAACTAATAAAGCCACGTGCTGACTCGATCAGAATCCATAGCAATTCTAAAGACAAAAATAAAGGAAATTTCTTTCATTTCTGGCTAAAACTGCCTACCTTGAGGGCAGTAGTGCCCTGAGCTGCACATGCCAGAAGGTGCATGAGATCCTCCCACACAAAACCAGCCTGCAGGGCACAGCAAGCACTCCTCTGCTGATTTCAGCCTCGTCCTATTGCTCCAGGTGCCCGGGGCACACTTGTGCTGCATGGCGTGCTTTGTGCCTGGTGGGCAGTAGTGACCAACCGGACATGGAGCAGGAGGCTTCTGTTTTCCCCCTGTTCCTGTAAGCATTGATTTAAAGAGATGAAATGTAGCCTATTGTGCAGCATACTGGCTTCAGACAATCCAATTCCCTTGGTCTGTTTTCAGCTCTAGAATACGCTGCATCAAGTCTTCTCCTTTCACACCTTTCCTCCATTCAAAATGAGATAATAATTACTTCCCCTGTTGACAAGAGGCTGTCACAGAACTGGCTACTAAAGCAATTATTTCCAGCCTTGAGAACCCTGCAGGGTGCCTGTGTCCAAACCTGACAGACATTAAATTGAAGAGGCCATCAACATGCAAAATATTTGGATACTTTAAAAAATGGCTGCTTTTATGTCATTAAGTTAAAACAATAACCATTGGGTATCGAGGGAAAACTCCAGACTAGAATTAAACTCAACCTGTCCAGAAGGTACAGCAGTCTCTGCAGTAACACCAAACCCTACACTGACACCTTTTTCCCCATTTACATCGCTGATAACTCAGTGACCTGCTCTCATCATCGCTGGGGGGATGCACGGTACGAGGTACCAAAGAACACCATTCACTCTGCCATAGAACCACGTACCTCTAACACAGAAATATCCAGCAGGACACGTCTCACACTGGGACTTATCAAAGAGGTCAAAGCCGTCGCCAACTGTTCCTGGAGGACAGGCATTGCTGGGGAAATGTGGGCTGGATGAGCCCACTGGGCACACGTACCTAAAATAACACAGCAGGTTGGTCAGGGCCAATGGTTCAATGCAAGAGGGAGGCAAACTCTGAGCCCAGCCAACATAATGCGATAAATGGAGCAGCTGGAAAAAAAGCAGCCACATCTGCTGTGCTTAAGAAAGTTCCTCCACCAACACAGCCCACGTCAGAGAGATTTACCAGAAACCGTAGTGAAACCTCAACATTTCAGAGGATATCTCTATGCAAAAAAAAACCAGAAAACCCAGTAACGCCACAATGGAGATGAACTATATGTACAGATATACAGGAAAGCACAGAAAACAACTAAGGCTTACCCTGGTAAGCACACAGAGTCAGGCTGGGCTAATCCAGCCTGGGTGCAAGCTCTTCCTGCTGGGCAGGCTCTGCAGTCAGTGGCTTCATCCTGTCCTTGGAGAGGATTGTACGTACCTGGCTGGCATGGTGCTGGGTGACTTCCTCCAGTAGGACAGAAATACCCAGCAGGACACTTCAAACACAACCCATTTCCTAAAGAGAAAGAAGGTATTTAGAGTCCCAAAGGGAGCACGACTTGTTGACAAAACAGAGTCCTGCAAAATGTGATCCCTTTACTTTCACCTACAGCAAGAAAGCATAATGGAAGTTTATTCATAACAGCAATGAAGTTAGTGTAAAGCCAGAAGGTGGTGGTATTGGATTAGCTGATTATTACTGTGACTGAGTGGCTCCTGGAAGCAGTAGAACCATCTGGATTATGTTGGTAATAAGAGAAGTAAGACACATTGAAAAGCAAACGCATCAGCCTGAAAACACACACTGATGGAAGTAGATTTAATAACCTCAACACCTCAGTCGTACAGGAGCCTGGGGTTTCCACGAAAGCTGGGCTGTTTCCATGTTTGTACTCTCAGTACTGAGAGAATTGAATGAGTTTTGCAGACTGGAGATGGACTCAATAAAAATGAATGGATACCTCCTGGAATGGCAGCCACCTGAGCTGTGAGTGTCTCTAAAATCTAAGACATGCCTGAACTGCAAGTTAAAGGGAACACTGGCAAGATCAATAGGTAGTAAAACAATGCTTCCTTACTGGTTTTGTCACATTCACAAAGTGCATTTCATTACGGGATGTCCCCAGATGCTTCACTTAGTGAAAAGGAAACACACATTTAGCACCGGAATATCTACTATCTGCTGAGTCAAAGCTGCCAAGTGCATAAAGCAAATACAGCGATACTGGCTGTGAAAGAGATGCAATGGCTCAGTGTTATCGTGGCTCCCAAGAACACTTCCAGGTTGAACCTCAATGGAGGCATAAGTACATCACACTGACTGTGCTATAATGCAGGTGAGGGACACAAACTAAGACCGCCATATGACTCAAAACGTTTTCCAGCATGTCAGAGTTAATTCTTATTTCCCTTGCCTGTTTTGTAGACAGCATTGTGCCATCTTTGCCAAGTTTTCCTTAGGAGAGTTGACAACACCATTACAGAATGTACTACAGGCATAGGATATCAGCTTACGTGATTAAACTGGAAGTGTTTTGGAACTTGTATCTCCTTTGCATCTTCTACAGTGTTTGCTCAGGTGCCATTGGCCCCATTTCTTGAATGCGGCCATCTTGATGAGATGCCAGGTTTGCTCCTCGCTGCACCACGTAAATGCAATTCTGCTTTTAATTTCAGAAGTGGGTGGAAAGCAGCAATTTCCTAGTCTTAGCTGGTGAGCAAAAAACTCATTCAACAGTCAAGATGCTTTAGCAGCTGAGTCATTCACTAGAAAAGAACTGTTCAAATAGAAAAATATGGGGCTTGAATTGAAAGAGATAATTATTTCTTCAGCACACATACCTCTCTGAGGCACGGGGCACAGTAAATGTGAAGGGAGATGGAGCAACCACACTCTAGGATTCCACTCCTGGCAGTGCACCTGGTGATTTGTGCCCCTGGATAAAACATTCTGGACTTGGGCCAAAGCTTGCATTCGTAATGGAGTTCATCCCCTGAACCTCTCCAACACTATTTTGCCATTTGTAATAGCAGCATTAAGAACAGAGCAGCATTTTTATACTGTTGAAAGAAACCCTGAGGTACTCTGAAATGTTCAAAACCAGAGTTAGCATAAGAAACATGCGAGTGTTGCAGGGGAAGCCTTGTGCCTACGTCCTTGCAAACACATCAGAACACCACCTGTAGCTTCTACAGCTTCTGAAAGCATAAACTGCAGTGCCTGTTTATTGTTATAATTCAAAAATAGAATAATAAAAGTTTTGACTAATCTGTAGTGCAATTTCACCTTGCTGCAAAAACGAGCCTGAGACTCTTTTGATTGATTCACGTGCACGCAAATGGAGCATTGCTTTCCCAAATGCAAGATGTTCTGTCAACTTTACCACATCACTCTGTAACTGGATGACACTGAGCGCATCATTTCAGATTGCTTCTTAATTATTTCCATTGAAAGTACAATTATCACCTTTTTCTTTACTGAAACTTCCTAGAAATCTCTGCACGGGGTCAATATGTAAGGGCTGAGGTCCACATCCACACAGGGAGTTCCAATGAAGTGGACAGCAAACGCCTGTGGATGCGGTAGCTCCGTAGACCTATGCTGAGCTTTAGTTCTGCTAATAACAGGACTCTTGAAGGTCATGTTTTAATATGGGATGGATTTCTATTTAAGACAAGTCCATCTGGTTGCTGATTCTGCCAGCTGTGTCTTTTACAGAACGTAAAGCTGCACGATATCCTTCAGGTTTGGCACCAACAGGCAAATAGAGTCATACAAAGGATCAGATCCTAAAAATCCCCATTCCAGCCCTATCAGCTCAAAACTTTTTACTGAGATAGCAAAAAACTTTCACCAACCCTTTATAAATTGCCAGCCAACAACAGTTCCCTGGATCAGGCCCCCAGTTCTCATGCTGCACACATATTCATGAAGGTCTCCTCTCTTTTAGAGGTAGCTGTTCATGCAGTCCATTCCATCAAAACCAGAAAGATTTATTTCACTTAGAGGTGCCATTCATTAGGACAATTGTCACGACAGAGGCCGTTGGCTGCATCACTGATCTCCTGTTCTAACAGATGTCATTGGTGAATAAAATAACCCTGTTTATTAATGGAAGGTACTGCAGGAGTGACCTCGGTGCAAGAGTATTCCTGCAGCAATATGGACAGCACTCTGCATGCATTGCCACCGGATATCCAGTGGGATCCAGACAGCTGAGTGACAGCTGTGGACCTCTCCTTACATTCACACATTGAGAAACAGAAACTCCTAACTGTGACCTGCTTGCCGAAGGGCTTAGCTTTGACACAGCAGATGCAATCAAGCTAACCACCAAACACCATGCAACACTGTACACACAGCGACTCATGTGCACAGCGTTGGGTGCAATCCCCCAAGCTGACAAGGTACATATGTCATCTCATCTCCCCTTTTAATGAACTATTTTAAAAGGGGCTCTATGCCAAACACTGTATTTCTTGTAAACCCCCCTGCACCAGCACAAATTATTCCATACTGGCCCAAAAGAAGGGAGGGTTGTATTTACAATGCCACTTTTTTCCACCCTTCCCTTCCCCACTCCAATTGTACACCTTGCATCACCACGATTCCTTCAGTGGCATATTTCTCTCCAGAACCTCTCTAAACAAGCAGACTCTGGAAACCTTTCAGTCTCTAAGCTACAAAGTATGCTGCAAACCTGGCTGTCTCTGTCCTACGTGTGAAAGGTTAACTTTACAGCTTGGATACCTCTAGATGAACTGTCTTTGGTTTTGATAAATGTGGTCGCCCCAGGGATTCACTCACCCTACTGAGTAGATGAGGGCAGTGGCTGCACAGTGCCAGCGGAGCAATAAAAGGCAGCACAAGTGACAATAAATAAAGCTCTCCCACATGCAGGACACAGTTTATTTGCAGCCTCTCTCAACAGACTTTTGTTTCTCATTGTTAATCTCTTCCCAAGAAATTATAACCCAAGCATATTGTATTTGGGAAAATACTAATAACTAATGGATGCTACACTGCCAGCCTGGTGATTTGTAGGAGATTCCATGTTCCTTTCACACAGCTCTAGCATAGCCCTAAACAGAACCTAAATAAGCATTGTAGCCATCACCCCTTCGTAAACATGTACTTCACACTGATTTAGAGCAAGAATTATCACTCCCCACTGTAAAATATTATGACACACACCGGGTAAGAATGAAGAGCTGCTGCTGGGCATGAGAATCCCCTCTTTGGGCTTGAAACTCCCTGCTGGGCATGGAGGAGTGTCCGTAAGGCTGTCTGCACAGAAGTGACCTACAGAAAAGAACACAACTCACAGTTTAGAAGCAACGTTCTTGAACAGGTCACTTAAAACCCTTCTGCCAGTTGTATACTCAGTGATGCTCATGCCCAGCTAGAACAAATTACTTTTTCTAAGTAAGATTTTGTAAGACTTGATATCAAACGCTTTACTAAACTCCAGATGGATTATCTGAAGAGAGTGGGAAAAAAAAAATGGATTTAACTGCGCAATAAAACTGCCACTGCTATGTTGAAATATATTGCTATGTATCAGCACAGCAATGACACTTCATTCACACGCACGCAACACTTAAGTACACAGATTATATATAATTAAAGTCAGTCAAACTGTGCAAAAGAAGGCTGAGAATCCTCAAGCCTCTCTGGCTTATGATGGTATTGAAGCTCCTTACCATCTTTGCAAGTAGTCTGGATCACTCTGATTTACAAGAGCTGATGGAGAACATGCCCAATAGAACACACAGGACTAATTTTAAACACCAAAGCATTGCATTTCAGCATTGGATACTCAACATGTATTTACCTCATCGATCATCTATTGAGAGATTTTCACTTGCTCTCCCCAGGTTCTGCTATCGATACACTTCAGCTGAAATCTGACCTCAGCCTTTGGTTGATCTTGTGTCGTAAACAATAATGCAGTAGCAAATCTGTCACTGTAAAATCCATGCACTGACATGCCCACAGCACTTACTCAAACTTCTGTTAAGTATGGTCTACAAACGCTTCCTTAAGTCCAAAGAACACAGCATTTCCTGGCTTATTATTATTTTTAATGGATCCAGGATAAGTTCCCTGACTCTCTATGCGACACCATAAATAGTTAAGTATAACACGATACACACTCACAGAGCCATCATCACTTGCCTTGTACAACTTATGTACAACAGATTACTTATTTGCTACGTTTTCATACACAATCTCAGGCACTGGAAATACAGCAAACTCCTCTATTTTGTCATCTCTGGGTTATTATAGCTGGATCTAATAAATTACTGAGGTTTTGGTCTAGCATGATCTCTGTAGCTGTTCTATTTCTCCATCTACTAGGAGGAAAGGTATCCAAAAGTACAGGAACTCTTCATTATTTAATAAAAAGGATTCTAATTACAGATGTAAGGATTAAGTTACTAGGTTCAGTGACTCTGCAGGAGGCACCTGGAGCTGCTCATCAAACACTTCATCTTCACATGCAAGACAAGGCTTAGAGGGGAGGGGATGGCTTGGTAGGACTGCAGATTGTGAACGGCATCCCTGTAGTGACATTAAATATTCCTTTGCAAAATCACAGCTACAGCACGCTCTCCCTGTCAGCCCATATTTCTTGGGTTCTGCTGGGTAGAAAATGTGAATTAAAACCTGATTATACGTGCAGGGAATTACCAGTAATAGCACCACTACCTGCAGCACTAAATATTTCCTATTACCAAGTACTGCAAAAAAAAGAATGGAATAAAACTTGTGTGGAGGGGCCTTGAGGGTGTACCAAAGCCCCACACTTCTCACAGGAAGAGATCCCAACAGAAAGCTAACCTTAGGCTACCAAATCCTCAGCAGGTTTGTATCCGGTCTATAGAACGTATAAAGGACATGACAGATTTTAACGTTGAAGAAAACTCTTTCTGGTAACAGGTAGTCTCCTTCAATTTCTGTCTTAATGACCAAAGAAGACACTCGTGAGGTGCACTCACCTGCTGGGCAGGGCTGGCATATCAGCATGTCTTCAGCAGAGACAGAACCACGGGCATAGGTAACACAACGAGTGTGGCTTGGATCTGGCTCCTGCCCGGCCAGACAGGGCTAAGGGGAAGAAACAGAAGCTCATACCAATGGGCCTCTGATGCCCAAAGCTACGTCCAGAGGAGACCTGAGTAAGGACATGGACCAGTATTGCATTCTTTCTTGTGCTTCCTCCTTCTCTGCCCTCTCCTCCTTGCCAGCACTCTCTCAGATCTATCCTCCAAGGTTAATTTCTAGAAACAAACTCACTCCAAGCTCCTTTGGGTCCTCAGCTGAGGGTTTTAATAGAAAGCAGAAGATCTGAGCACTAATAGTCTCAAATTTTAGATAAGAAAAATGCATCCTGACAATACATTCACGATCAGGCCCCATCTGTCAGAGAAGTTGACCTTGAAAAATAACATGCTTGTTTTTGTACCTGCCTGCTCCTTCCATCTGGGCAGACATGGTTCTCTGGGCATCCCAGGCACTCCGACTCTCCCTCTGGAGAATACTGGCCAGGACTGCAGCTCCTCTGCACACCACTACGTGGATCACATGAATAGCCATCTGGGCATGCACGACATCCAGCTCCATTCTCCAGGCTGAGATAGCCTTCGGGACAGACCTGCAGTGTTATCACAAGCAGCATCAGATCCAGAGAAACATATTCTTTTCATGAATACGTGCAGCTCAAATGTTAGAAAGAAAGGATCTTGGATCATGTTCAAATTCCGGCCTCCACACCAGGAAGAGTTCATAGAATCACAGAACGATTCGTCAAACTCTTCTACAAACTCTTTAGCGCATGGAATTCCCATTGAGTTCCCAACATGTACTTTTTACCATCATTACTGTAAAGAACGAATCAAGGCAGTGCTGCTCACTGTCTATGTGGATGGACACGCGGCTTGCTCTGAGCACAAATACAAGTACCATTTAGTTCCCCCCAAAAAATCTCAAACCAAACTGAAAAATCTGGTTTGAAGCTTGAAATGAGATGATCCAAACCATGCGGCAGCAAATGTAGAGATGTGGAAAATACTCCTTCCACCTGTCAGCTCTCCTCCCTTGCTCATCTGCTTACCTGGCAGGCTGTGATGTCCACTTGAGCTGTAAGTTCATTGGCTGTTCCCAGTGGGCATTTCCTTGGAGCTTTTTGACCCCCAGGGCAACTGGAACACAAATAATGAGAGTTTTAAAACCGAGCTCTTCCACTTCCATCTCCTAAAAGCCAGTATGGTGTTGTGCAGCTACAAGACCATCCCCATCTACTCAAACACAGAATGATGAATTCAAATCAGATCAGCCCAGAACCTCAAAGGGAGCTAACACATTTTTAGTCTTTCAGGAGATAAGATGCAATGCCTGGATTGCACTTCCAACAGGCAGAATTTGCAGCAGGAGACCTAGCAACCCAAACTTCAGGTTCAAGTCAACCTGTCTTTTGCAATCTTGCCTTGAGATTTACCTGACAACTCTGAGATGGCCACCACCACTTGCCTCTGAAGTGAGCCAGGTGTGGCAGAGAAAGCAACCCTCATGTTTTTCTCTTGAGGAAGGTAGAGCACATTCTACCACAACAAGTCAACGCCACACCGTAGTTTAGGATGGCTTTCCAACTGGAATGTGGTTTTGTCAAGCTGACACTTGCCAGGAAGAACAATCACGGATTTCAAGGGGAGCTGTGAATGTGCCAATCACTGCAGAAAGCCCCAGAAAGCACCTCTGATCCAAAGACAGTTGTTTTCATGGTCAGCTGATTATTTCTATGAGAAACTAGCACCACACTGTGCATTACAAGGCAGCTCTCTGAATGTTTTCAACCTAACAGGATGCTGCAAAAGCCCAAAAGTTTAACTCGCTTATTGCAGGAGCAAAAGCACTGAGAGAGGGGGAAGGAAGGAGACTCACTAGAAGCCAGTTGGACATTCCAAGCAGTTGCCAGCTGTGTAGTAATGTCCCTGCCTGCAGTCTATGAGACACTGGGTCTGGCAGTCTACATCGCTCTCCGGTGAGAGGGAAGAGGTCCCTATAAGAAAACAGAAGAAAATATACCTCATTTATTCTATTTTTATTTATTCATTTATCTCTCAGAGTAAGCTGTCTGTTCCGCACTCAAATGAGCATCTTTGTGCTGTTACCTGGAAACCCTGTCACATTTGATTCCTTCCTGTCTTTTAAAAAATTAGCTCTCCTCGGTGAAAGCATCCCCCCCTTCTCTGCCTGTTTTCTCCCATGAATTAATTAAAAACAAAAAAAAAAAGACCACAGAAAACACCCATGGTGTTGAAAGAACTGCAGCCAGACCCCAAGAGTTTATAACCAGAGCGAGCTAAACAACTGTCATCTCTAATGCCTTACAGCCTTCAGAAGGTAACAGTGTCAGCACTAATACAACAACAAGTCTGTCTGAATAAGAAAGTTATCCACTCACCTGTCAGGAAGATCCTAAGGCTACAGAATAAGATCAGCCAACTCAAAGCATTAGCCATGGGGGCTGGTAAACAATTGCTAAAGAAATGCTCAGATGTTATGCTGAAAACATTTCTTGAACATCTGGTGTTGCCTCTGCTGAAGCCCAATGTAACCAAATCCCTCTCACGTAATCACTTTCCAATAGAGCCCGGAGTGAAATGAACACCGTGCAGCAGAAAGATGGCTCAAGAGGTAAAACAGCGGAAAATACCCTATAGTGCTAGTGCTAAAAAGAGAGAAAACTCATTTAAACAAGATAATGTATACCTTTCCGAGCATCCTGTGGGCAAGGAGATTGAAAGGCTCTTTGTCCTCATCTTCCATGTCTGTCTGGCTGCTCAGAAAGATAACCCCATAGGGTCACAGTGTTATTCTTCAATGTCTACATGAAATATTTCCTCCTTGCAAACTGTTTGTTCTGCAATGTCAGGTTCTTCCTGGAATTTGAAAAGCCAGGTGAATTCTTCCCGAAACTCCATTCTCTCCTGTAATGTACACTGTCTTCTAGCTAAGTTTCCCTGTTCCAAGAAATACCCTTTGATGATACACAGGACTAAACTTCGCGAAAGCACTGGCAGTGCTGGGGAACAAAGAGAACTTGTAGCTTTTGCTTGCAAGAGCAAAGCAAGCAGAATATATCCCAAAGCAATTTCATGCACATCCTGCTTCAGAGCAGCCTTGCTTGTATAAAGTGTTCTCCTACTTTTAGAAGTAATGTAAAAAATTCAAGATTCGGTACCTGCTCCAGTGAAAAGTGCAAAGGGATCCTTTTCCCCCCCTGTAAATCACAATACCCTCTCCTTGCTTCTAGAACCTCCTGGAAGCCCGACACTACTGAGGGCTTTGGAAACAGATCGATTACTGGCAACAGAAGGAAAAACACTCTTCCGTCTTCCAAGCTTCACGCTGATGCAATTCCACTGGGAGGCAAGAGCCAGAATGAGGCCACCTGTAGGTTCACATGGAATTATTGGGGAGCCCTTCTGTCCAAAAAATTAAAACAGTGGTAATAAACTAAATCCTCCTCCTCTTCCACCTCCCTGTAGTTTCTACTCAGAGATCCACACAGCTACTCAAGTGTCTTCTCATTCCTGCAAGCCCTTCTAGAAGGCAGATGAGGAGGAAAACTGAGTTCAGTGAAAGCAAAGTACCTTTTGGAAAGCGCAGTCCTACCATACACAGCCGCAGGGTGAAACTGCTTTTATTTAACTTTACTTTTCAGAAAGCATCCTTTACAGTTCAGACCAGAACATACAGCACATGTTACCCTTGAACTGTTCAGGTGCTCTGGTGGATGATTATGTCACAGCATTTCTAGACTGCAGGAAGCAGAAGCCCTAACCATGGTGGCAGAACATCCACAAACAGGGCTCAAGCCTGCCTTTCTAACTAGCAAAGCACCATCTGTTGCACTTTATAAAGTCTTTAATTAAACTCCTCCAGTAGAACTCAGATATGTCTGTTTCTTCCTATTCTACAAACAATTCCTGGAAATCTCTGCAATTATCTTATATTGCAGACAAGAATTGCCAATTAAAACCTAATCAACACAGTGTAAAGGCAGGCACCAGGCCAAGTGCTTCTAATTTTCTTCCCCTTTTTGACCTGCTTGCCCCTTGTACTTCAGAAAGTTCAGAGAAGACAGAAGATGCAATAGAAGGCAGAAAAGGAGAGAAAAGCTTCATTTTCACTTCCCTAATTAACTGGAATTCTTGGATTTATGCACAGGTAACTCAAAGGTCACAACCGCTGCAAGACAAAGGCAAAGAATGCATCTGCTGAATGGTTGATGGCTCATCTGGGGGATGGAACATTGACTTGGTGCTCAGATGCAGTCAGCGCTCCCTCTGATCTGCTGAACCAGAGCTCACAGGGCTCAGTGCCTCACCGTGTGTCACCCACTGGTACAGCACAAAGTCCTACCTCGCCATCAAGGCTCCCCAGCTCTCAACTCCAAAGCTCTCAACGCAAATTCTGACATCTGCTGGGTCTGCATCAATTGTGATTCAGCCCACTTCATCTGTCTCTGCCACAGCCACTTCTGGCATAAGCAAGAAGACAAACCTAGCTTGATGCATTTCTTTCCTGGGCTGCTACAGAAACAAACAGCAGAACAACCTGAGACTCGCTCCAGGACACCAGGATTTACTTTCATAGAGCAGCAGCATCATTCATCTGAAACACCACGAAAACTGGCACAGTTTACACCAGAGGGTAAACTGCAGCTATCTATCCCTGGCTAGAAAGAAAACAGAGCTGTGCTATTATTTTATCTTCTTCTGTCAAGAAGGAAATAGATGCAGATTGAATTATAAACCTGAGCTGTTGGAAGCAATGTGCGAATACCTGAAGGAGACTCTAGAAAGGAAATAAATAGGTGTGCCCTTTTCTCAACTGCATGCACTCAGGTCTAGCAAGCATTGGCACAGTCATTCCTTTGGGATGCAAAAACTAATGCAGCTCCCAGCACTGATGTACTCATCCCCTCCCCACCACCAACTTCCTATTGCTTCAGCAGACATGACTGCATTTTGAACAAGTTCCAAACTTTCTTGAGCTGTGTGGTCAATCCTAAAGGAGCCACTCAGCCGTGCATTATTAGAGGGCTGTTCACAAAGCAGAAAGGCTCCGATTTTCTTGACTGGAACACCAAAAATCAGTTCTGCTCAGCTTACTGCCGATAGTAATAAACTGCTGGGTGTGTAAGAAGCATTACTACCTACCTTAAAGCAGGAAGGGTGTGTGTACCTACCTGTTCTTCACCCAAAGTACCAGGGAAGACATCTCACCTTGCAGAAAGGTGAAATCAGTTACAGTGAAATCAGTTAGCATTTCACATAGGCAATCTCCCCCAGTCATCAAACCTCATAAAATGTCCATTTTCTAAATGAAAAATATGCAAATACCCAAATTTGCAAATCTCATTTCGCACCATGCCTTCTGGGGGGAGGGGAAGGGGGGAAGGGAAGCACAAAGGGCTCAGAACTGTGGGGAGAGGCAAGAAGTAGAAATCGCACGGAGAATGGTTTCATTACTTACATTTGCACAGAAAAAAAAAAAAAAAGATTTCTTCAGCAGCTTCAGGAGATTTCTCATTAACGAGAAAGGAAAAGATCTGCAAGTTTAAATCAAAAAGCATGCTTTGTTCCTCTACACAAACAAGCACTTTTCTACTTCAAGCCACCACTTGTCTCATAAAATGGCAGGAACGACACGGATGGCTCACAGCGCAGCTCCCTCCCATCCACTTCCCTCTCTTCTTCCTTATTATTATACAGGTAGTTCTACTTAAATGCCTGAGGATTAATATATTAATATTCCCCCTTTAGAGCCGCAAAGCTGGGCCACAGCTTTCTTACCTGAATGCATGCATCTATTTATATACACACACACACACTCTTAAAACAAAAACCCAAACTCTGCAAATCCCTTCTAATGATCCCTGTAAACGCCATGCATAATTCACATCAGCTTATGGGTGGCTGCAATGCCCCACAATACCTGCATCCCAAACACCTGCTAACACAGAACATCACAAGGCACCAATGCTCCTCAGGACAGACCTCCAGATGCACTCAGAGGTGCTGTAGTGATGCAGAGACTGTTTTCTTGTTGCGCAGCTTGAATGCTGAAGGAAAAGCTATGAGGTTTAAATAGGGGACCATAATTCAGTGACATGCAGGCACCACTGCAGTCAGGGTGCCAATACATGCACAATGTTTAGCAATCCTTCGTGGATAAATGAAATATTCCCCTCTTCTGTGAGGAAACAACAGCAGCAAAGCAGCAGCGTAAAATTGCACCATTGCTTTATCTTGCATGCTGTTTTGCATGCTAAGCTTTATCCCTACCAAACTAACAAAATTAAATGGTGAATTTACAAAGGCAATAAACTTCTGAGAGAGAGAGAGAAAAATTAAATGGTTATAACATAAAATAACAGGAAGATCGCCAGGCAAATTTAGATTAAGACACAGCACTGCTTCCCCACATCACCTCCAATGGCCCCAATGAAGGTAACCAATGGATCAGGGCAGCATAAAGAAGAGCAGAGAAAGGTAGAGATGCAGAGAGTGAGGGAGGAATCCCAGCTCTAGAGGAATCAAGGGCAAAACACTTCTGGATCTCTACAGGGCTCAGATTTCATGCAACAGTGCACACATCTTGTATCAAAACCGCTTATGCTAAACACAGCTTCAAGAGAGCACGTTATGACCAACAGTAAATAACCAAAACTCGCTGTATCAACAAAACCTTACAGCATTTCTATACAAAAGCAGTGTTAGGGGCAGCAAAGGTGGTCAAAGACATACATCTAAGAGGCTCAGCTGGGAAAAGCTGGTTTAAACACAGGTGCTCTCAGATTCAGTGAAAAACGTTGACAAAAATGGTCATTTGCTTCACTCAGAGCGGTAAGATGTGCTTTATCCCTATACCCATTGAGTAGATTGCTCTGTCTCCTATCCCACCCCAAACCCAGCTCAGAACACTCTGTACCATGCCAGAGCATTTTTCCCCCTCCACTGTGCCCATGACAAGGGTGAGCAGAAAGCACTGCCATTACAGGATGAGCCAAAGCAGCTGGGTCAGAACAGACCGACCCTTCCCTTGCTTTACTCTCACATGGCTTTCTATTTTCTCTGGTGTGCAGACAGTTATGAAACAGTCCAGTGCTGCTCCTGGACATCATCACAGGGCTTCTAAAATTTCCTAAAGTCTGCTTCATCACCAGACGTGAATCTGTCGGGGGCTTCTTAGATAGCTGCACTCTGAGAGACTTCAGGCATCATTTGCTCAACTACATAATTACATCACAATTAACAAAAAACCCATTCTGGTGAGACAGTGCTCAAAACCTCATGTTTGCACTGCCCTTAACAAGAAGGGCTAGGAAGGCTAAAGGCCCTTTTAATCCCACTGCCCACAACCCTCCGCTTCCCATGGTGCCCAGCAGCAAGGGCAGCCCTCACTGTCTTCCACCTCCAGAGGTGGATTAACATCGCTGCAGGTTTGGTATCAAAAAGGAGATCCAAAACCACCCTGAACAGCTGATGCCACCTCCTGAAGTTTTCACTACTGCAATATCAAACAGGGCCTGGGAAGCATATGGTGGAGATTGGTTAACAGATATATTTTGCTTGTTGCTAAGACAATCAAAGCGTAATCACTGATGTTGACCTGGTGCTACTGCTTTGATAGCTCAGGGAATCAAACCCAACTTCAGAAAATGAAAGCAGAGCAATGGGACCAGTGCTGAGCTACCCACCAACCTACTGCTGAGACTGGCCAGAGGAAGCACTGCAAACATGGAGAGAGCTTGCCAAAGAGAGAAAAGAATGCGCACACAGTAACAAAGGCAGGGTTGGCTGCAGCTCCGCCATGGGCTAATGCAGTGCCTGCCAACAACACAGAAGGTGTTCTGGAGAAGCAGTACAGGGAGAGCCTACTACATCAGCATAAAGAAGGCAGAACTTTGTTTGGGCATCATGGTCTGAAAGAATTGCTTGGCCTCTCTCTGAGAAAGTTTCAAATGCTCCAGTCCCTCATGGTCTCTTGTTTAAGAGAAGAATCACAGTAGGCAGTCCCTGCCAGCAAGCACCAGGGTTTTAATAGCCAGACAACTGCAACCAAACGTTAGTATAGGATGACCCAGTGGAACAAAATAAACACTACTGATAAGCTGGGATAGGATCAAGAGTGTGCTGAACACCAGACTAACCAAAGGATCACGTGTGAATCCCAACAGCACAGCTCACTTTCAGCTCTGGTACGGTCAGACCAGAATAATAACAGATTTGACCTTGTTCAAGTCACGCCTGTGTGTCTGTCCCAGTAGATCTTTTTCCACTTTGTTTTTTCCAATCAAACTGTGTCTGCTGTTAATAAAATAAACAGGCATGTCACTACCCCAGTGGGTGCAGCCTCGTTAATTTCATATTCCTTCACTTAAAACAGGAATGTTTTCCAACCCTGTGAATAGCAACCCTCCCCCAAAGCAATTACTGATCTGTTGACAAACCTGGGGGAATCATTTTGGCTTAGACTTCCTAAAAATACTGCAAATTTGCATAGGAAACAGTGGCAAAAGAATAAATGACACAGCTCCAAAACCAGACCTGAGGAAGGTCTTCAGAATGAGTTACTTATACAAGGATGAGCAAGACAGGAGTAATAAACACCCCCATCCAACTCCTTGTAGGGGAAGGAGGTGAGTAGCATGGTGCTCAATGTTCAAATCAGCCCTGAGGTTTATTCAGTAGGATGGGTTAATGATGGGTAAAGTAAATATGAGTAAAGTACACCTGGGGTGTAACAGTGTAGCTGTAGCTCTGTTGCAGAGGTGAATAAATAGTTTCTTGGAGTAAATAAAAGGTATCATCACTGTAAGATAGAAAGCAGCTGTCAACCATCCAGCTGCAATAAGGCTTGCATGTAAGGTAAGCTTTCCTGTCCCTCCAAAACAGGAGTGGGAGACCCATACACAGTTAATGGGACAACAGAATAAACACAGGGAAAATGTGGTCACTTAGTGCCAGTCTGCAGAGAGCAGAGAGCCAAGTGGCTGTTGAGTGCAGCTGCTGCAGCTGATGTTTTCCCACTTCTTTACATGCATGTGCATAAGATGCTGTAACAGTGAAGTCTGAAGCCCAGTAAATACAAGTGTGAAAGGGTATCAGGTTCAAAAGCATGCAGCAAACCACAGAGGAACAAAGGACAGGAGTCTAGAAAGCCCAAATTTCTCTTTCTATAAGATGCATAGAGTAAGATGCACTGCAGAGCAAACCTTAACTTCAAGGTGTCCCTCCTAGCACCAGAGCAGGTTTGGGAAGAATGTCATATGTTTTACAAGCAAAAAAATGGCTGCCATATGAGAAAAGCAGCATCAGCTGCTGCCAAAGTAGTTCAGTTTTATTAGAAATCGCCCCACACTGCATCTCTTTTGTATTCTTTCACTTCAGTTCTTAATTAGTACAATCATCACTCATCCTGGATTAAGTACTGGAATGCCAGACAGTTATAGACTTGCACACTCAAGGAAATGCAGCACCTGTCACTTTTCCTCCAGGAAAGCATGAAGCCTACTGCAGGCTGATCCTGCAACACAGAAGCAATGCCTTTCAAACCCTGCCAAGGCCCTGCAAACAGGTCTCTGCTCAGGAAATTGGGCTGTGTCAGAAGTCTCCAAGGCCAAAAAAGTAGCAGCACAAGTGTCAAAGCCTAGGGAAAAAAAATACTGCAGTGAGTGCCAGCAGCAGAATATGGAATGAAAAGACATTTGGAAGGAAAAAAAACCTAGCCTTTCAAAAACATCAGGCTGGTAATCTATCAAAGGCTGCAAAGTGTTATATTAAGGGACCTCATATGACCCATCAGAGGCACTCGGCGAGTTTGCAGTCTCTTCATTGTGAAGTACTGGAAAAATCTGATGCTTCTCATGGAATCCTCAGATTCAGATATTAAAGTGATGAATGGCTTCTAACAGGACAGACAAAGCCACTGTGCCTGTTCAGCCAGGAGCAGAAACTTCACACAAGTGATGCCCCACCAGGAATTCAACTGAAAGGCAAAAACATTAAATATTAAATAGACAGCATAGTTACCTGAGTGCAGAGACAGAATGTGCCACAGCCCTGCAGGCAGCACAGAGTTGGCTGAGGATGGTCACAGTACTGCCACAATGCACCCGTATGCCCAACAGGTTCCTTCACACACAAAACCCAGCAGTTCTAAGTGCTGGGTGTTTAACATGCTCTCCCACAGCATTAAGAAGAGAGCCTGGCCTTCTAGGACACATATTGACAGGTAGATGTGGCTCAACACGGAGTACCACGCAAAGCAGTTGGTCTACAGCAGATAAATGTCTCTCCAATGGTCTGATATCACAGGTCCTTACAGCAAGAACAGCCCGAAAGCAGTTACCAAGGCAGAGTATGAGCTCTATCAACTTTTGCTACTCTCCCTGCATTTATGTCCTATTGTACTACTTGCCTCAGACCAGGAGAAACAGACATTTATGCCTCATTATATCCATCTCCAGAAACACTGCCATTAGCCTCTTTAAACGTGTCAAAACAACGACAGGATCTTGGTTTCAGGGTCCTTTCAGTCTTATTTTGCCACTCAGAGATGGTTGGGTGCCCATTTACCCCTGGAAGTTATATCCAGCCTGTATCGTGTGACTACAGTTGGAGTTGAAGAGATGCCCTGCAGCAGAAGTGTTCTCTAAGAGCAGGAAAATAATGCTACTTCTACATACAATACTGATGTACCCTCCAGAATAATGACTCTGAAATAGTTCAGAATCATTATTTCTGATAGGCTTAAATGCCTCAATAGCCACTTCATCTTTTTCTGCTGTCACTTCTCATAAAGGTGCCACAACTTTACCTATAAAGAAAAAAGCGCTTGAAGATCTTAAGATCTATGCAGTTGTGTAGACCTCCTTTCTTCCAAGTGTTGAAAAAATCAGCCCTCCTCTCCCTTGCAACAACATCGACCAGCTTTTACCATTGCCTTTCTGAACCTCAACCACATTACTAAGGAGAATATAGCAGTTTCTGAGGCTATATCCCATCTGGCTATAATGAACAGAAGAGATTAAACTTCACTTGCCTTAGCTCTACAGTTATTGTTAAAATAACCTATTCTTTTCAACTACAGCTACACAGCACATAATAGCATCTCTTCTGTTCTGCCTCATTCAGGAGATGGCATTGCTAAGTGCATCTACTCTTTTTCCCCCTGAAAGATCTAGTGTTTCAAAATGAAATCTAAACATGGAACACAGCTTTAAGTGAAGGCACATTTAATAAAGGAACTGGTTGCCAGGTATATTCTCCCACATCAGTGACACAAGGCAGGACAGCAAGTGTTCTTTGAATGCTGAGGGACTCAGGTAAACACCCAAAGGAACCTTTAAGAACCATCCTGTTGTGCTAGCCAAGGTATGCACTTGACCATTCATCCATTTAAAGCATGCTATTACAGCCTGATAGGAGATCTTTTTGATGGGGAGGAAACTATTTGTGCACAGGACCTGCTTCAAAGTGCAGAAGGACAGCCTGGAGTTGCACAGCTCCTGCTTCACAACACAGCCAGAAACCCTCCACAAGCAGCAGCCGTAGCACTGGGTCTTATAACACTGCTACAGACCCTTTTTTAGTGCTGAGCTCCCTAACTTCAAGACCTCCTTCTGCCTCAGCAAGAGCCAAACAGATCTGCACAATACCAGTTTCAGTTGCTGACTGCACAAGATTCAGACATTAGCCTAACCCAAAAAAAAAAGCCATATAGATTCAGCAAGCATCAAAATAGTCCCAAAGTCAATGCTATCTGTGAACTTCTGATCCGCAGAACTGCTGTATTTTAAGAAGTTTCTTCCATCTGTGCTCCTCCAAATAACCGAGTATATTATCAAGAACATCTGTCACAGACTGAAGTGCTCTGCACAGTCCTTGAGAGACAAGCAGATAAACTGATTTTAAGTATTTTGGATATACATTCAGGCCTTGTGCTGCATCCTAAATCTGCAAGGTGCTAATATATCCTCTCATTCACTCCCTCTTGACACCTGATTACCCCCCCCCCCCCTTTCCCACAGCTCCAGTTGCACACTTACACAGCAAACTACTCCATGAAATGATGATCAGCAGGCAACTGTCTCACTGATATTTACCTAGGTCAGACTCACCCCTAAAACATGCCTTATTTATAGACCAGACACGTAGTCATACCTTGAGTTAAACATCTTTTCTTCTTACTTCTTGTTCCCAACAATCAAAGCTTGGGTTGTGAACTAGCCCTGTTTAAATTCCTGTTTAGCCTAGCATGAAATTGTTTCCCAGGTAGTGATTAATTCTGCTGCAACATTTCCCCCTCACTGGGCAATGCGCTCTTTGGGAAGCCCATGCTAAACCACAGCTTCCCTATTATCAGCAGTGTCATTAGTTGTGTCAAACACAAGCCCTTGAGCATCTCCCATCAGTTATAGCACCTCTTACTAGTTCCTATGTGGTTTTGAGGTCAGTTGGCTTATCCCAAACAAAATGGGCAGACCATGACAGAATGATTGCTTGCTCACCATTAGGAAGAAAACAATACCTATTGCAAAAGCTTGTTTCATACCTACCAGGGATTAAAATCTAACTGGATTAGAAGTGACTGGTAGGGAGAAAAAACTGCAGAGCCAAACTCCCTGTTTTCTCTGGATTTTTATATATCATTTACATTTGAAAAATGGGTATTGAAATTCCACTTAAACCACCTCGTGTTTTGGATGGTGGGTTATCCTTTAGAAATCCACAGTATTTACAAAACATTGTGTGAAAAGAACGGCTTTCATTTTCATTTTCTCCTTTTCCCATTCCCCCCCCAGTTCAGCAGAAAACATCATTCCAAAGCCAGCTCTGACCAATTTGTATTCAGAATGGTTATTGCTTTAATTATTGTTTGTACATGAAATTTCCAAGAGCAGCCCTCTTAGGGGACATCTGCAGCTTGCCAACTGAGCAGCTGGCTGAGAGATGGCTCATGGGTTCTTTCCCTCTTCCTCAGCACAAGATCCCATCTGATGCTCAAGTAGAACCTGAAATCCAGGCCTGAGGCTGCCACCTAGGATACTATAGACATGCCTATCCCACACCATGAAGAGTTCTGATAGTCCCTATAAGCTCAGAGTAAGTTAGCAGACGTGCAAGGAGCATGACATTGTGCAGATACAGCCCAGGTCTCAGAAGCACAACAACCATGAGGATATTTCATCTGCTGACCTAAATAACACCAGCTAGCTCATTTAGCAGCAGCTGAACACCTCTGCAGTACACTGCTCTATGCAATAGCAGTGTCAGCAAAAGCCTGCCACCTCACTTCCCAGCTTCAGGTCCCCTCATTCAACAGGACAACACCTAACAATCTCCTTCATTTTAGCAGGCCTTCACCAGTTGCAATAGATTTGGAAAAGCTGTATTAGATCCTCCTAAAGGCTTTCAACAACCATTTCATTGTTAAAACCATGAGGAAATTTGGATTGTCATTTAAATTAGATTTTGTACCCCTAAAATAACCCTATCCCAGATGTACTTAAAAGGTTTCCTGTATGCCGTTCACAAGAAAATGCAACAAGAGCTTGATAGATCTACAAAAACAAGGTTAGACTTTGGGAGCAATAAGTCATCACTCGTTTAAAAAATTAAGAACCCATATATGTGAAAAGCTCCCTGAAGAGGCTACATAAGAACAGAGGTAATTAAGAAAGCAACTTTATAACTAACATGATATACGTTATTCTCATGTCACAGCACCAGAGCATACGATATTAATGAGTTATTACATCCCTCTAAGTTACAAAACCATTATCACCCCCCTTTTTCCATCCTGGGAGCAGACAAGTAATTAAACAGCTCAGCCAAAATCATACAGAGTATCTGCAGTGCAGCAAGGAAATTGATTTTCAGACTTCCAGGCAATGGTGGAAGTCGTCCCCCTTCCCTCTTTATGGATAGGAACTGGGAGAAAAATCAGTTTGTTGGTAGATTAAAAAAAATAAGGGCAGTGTGAGTTACCCAACTGACAAAAAGCCAATCCATGCAGGTACTTGCTGCTCTCTAGAAACATATTGCTGTGCCATTACCAATGCTACAGACACCTGTGAAATTCTGACTAAATGTTAAGACAAGACATTGAAACAAATGGAAATACCATTCCTTCCTCTGTTTGCAAAAGCTCAAAGCTAGATGGCCAGGGCTGCCATGGCAATTCTTGCTCTCAATGGCTTGTTTTCATACTCTGATTTCCTCTTGACACTGCAATCATCAGAAGGTTGGGACGAGTGACCCTTCACAAAATTGAACTGCGGGCGAATTGACAGCACAAAAAGTTCTACGTTGAGACAAACAGCAAAAATAGGTTTGAGTGTGAAGCCCATGCAATCATAGCAAGGGAAGGACCCAGAGAAATATATATTCATTGAGAAGTACAAGAGACTCATCTATGAAGCAGTGGGGTTATTTTCTTCAGTCAACTTCTGAGCACTGAGATGCATTACCTGCCCAAAGGCTCTGTTGATATCAGTCACTAGGAGGAGAAAATTACATTCCAAACTTTCTAAACTAAGTGACAAGGATAGAATTTCAGAAGATGCTCCATTTTCTGACTGCAGTAGCAAACATGGAAACACTTTTTAAGGCAATAACCAGTTATTAATCAAAACCAGAGGAGCTTGGGGAGAAAGAACACTAAGGGGCACAACAGTAAATTAAATAGTAAGATTTATTCAAGGAACTCCACAGCAACAACCATTCGACTAATAGTTTTGTCAACTAGTTTGATATCCCAGATATTGAACAGGTGGTTTAAGCACATCTTAATGACTCTAGGGCAAGGGAGACAGAAATACTCATCTTAAACTTGTATTCCAGTGCTACTAAAGAACTGAAAAATCACGTGTAGACTAATGGAGAGTTCTGTATCACAGTAAAATACAAACAAATGAGAAAACATAGGCAGTCAAGGAAGAACACAAAGAACAGAATGCAAGAACTAGCAAAGTTAACCGCAAATAAGCTGGCAACCAGTGAAGAGGCAACTAAAGGATGTTGAATAATGTGATTTTCCTTTTGCAGTCAGATACAGCACTGGATTTGGAACAGCATTAGCAAATTAGAGCAATTCTGAGAACAAAACATTACAATAATCAATTCCCATAGTACCAAAAGCCTGAGCTAAGCATTCTGCTCCAGTACCATTCAACCCCGTCCATAATTTCAGCATATGAAAAGGAGACCTTAGTTTTGTTATTCACCTACAGCTTTGTCCTTGGTAAGAGCACATATTTGTAAGATTTTACACAAATAACAATGGATTAGAAAAAGAGGTCAAGAAAAGAATTATCCAAACAAGCAATGGATTCCCAGGTTAAGTCACAATGGAAAACAAAACATGTGTCTCTTAGAACACCACTTGCCTTCACCAATCCTTCCCGAGCAACTGGGTTCACGGACAAGCAAGGAATTCCTGCTCAATTGCTGCACCAAACAACTTTCAGCTTCACTACAAAAGAATTCTATGGCATTTCATGATTGGTGTGAGCCTCAACTGCATCCTCCTCCCAGGCACTGGGGGCTGATTTCATTCAAATTCATCTGAAATTCTACTGTGCCATCTGGTGGGAACAGAGCAAGACTTGGGGGAAGGCACGTACTTAACCCCCACGGATGGATACAAAGAAATCAGGGTTTCTGCACTGTGCCTAGAAAAGCGAGGAGTAAAATAACTGCTGTAAACAGTGTACTTGCTTTAGATAGCCAAGACTTCCAAGCATCCAACAAAGCTGCTACAAATCGAGCAGCTTTGCTTGCTCACTGTCAGAATCTCTCCCTCTTAAGCCAACTGAGGGTACAAAATCAAAGCAACTCCGTATCTAAACAACCAGCGGCCTTGGAGAAACATTTTTGTTTTATTAATGCAGCCCAAAGACAAGCACAACATTTGTTAACAACTTGCTGTGAGAGTAACAAATAACCAAACAGCCTTGCCAGAAGTGGCTCCTGTGCAGAGGTCTCTGTGGCTGGGGATAAAGGCTCCCCAGCTGCTCTCACCTCTGGATTTATTCCTCTATAGCAGAGGAACGTAGTACAGTGCCAGCTCCCTACAAGATGAGATAACACAGCACACTAAGCTGGAAAAATCAACACTACAGAATGCTCAGCTAATCCTTACCCACTGAGTTAATCTAGCCATCAGCAGACAGCATTTTGTTATCATCCCAGGCAAGCTCAGTTCACAAGCTAGGCAACTGCTTTAACTCAGTTTAAGAGACACCTGTATGCCACCATCCACTCTCAGCCTATTTCCCATCCCCAAGAACACAAAAACCAAGGAAAAGCCTCCAACTGAGCCTGCTTCCTTCTAAGAGGAAATAAGAAACTCCAGTAACATTAAGCCACACAATGAAGCATGAAATAATGCCATTTCCACATGGCTCCACACAGTACCAGAACTGTGCAGCTTCATAGCTGTTCTTGAGCTCCAATCCCAAACATTTCACCCCTTTAACCCAGTGGTGTTGAAGGCTCTGATTCAGCAGCATTAGAGAAGCTTGGAGTCTGGTCATTCTCCTTGCTGCACTGCAATAACATCAGTTACATTAGGTGGGCTCTCTCCTGTCTTAATTCCTAAACTGAGAACCTAACAGAACTACACCCCCAGCTGAACACAACTAACAGAACTATGGATCCACCCAGATGCTTCCATCTTTATACCCACTATATAACACTTTATACCCAAGAGCATCACACAACCTGGTCTTACAGAGCAGTCATTGATACTGCCACAAATTTAACAGCAGGGAACACAGAACTCCTCCCTTCCTGCTCTACTGACATGAGCCCTCAAAAGCCTCACATCCACCATAACAATTTGTGCAGCTGTATGTGGCTGATGCGTGTCCCTCTCAGCAATCATGCTGCCTTCTCAGGTACCTCCATGGCAGATATTCACCCTCCCACTGCTGTCTAACCCACATCCCAAACAAACCCACAAACCATTATCCCCTCTTGTCCACTCTGGCAAGCACAAACAAGGAGCAATAACACTGCTACGAATGGCCCCTGCTAATGGCTTCCTTTTGTTGCAATCTGTAATTTAATAACCACCAATAAAAATGGCTGGTTCAGGAGCAGAGTTTATTTAATGCTTTAATTGGTACTTATTTCAAACAGTTCATTAGGACAGCAGCATTTACTGCTTGATTTTTACAGCCTACCTGACCTGACAAGCAGAAGGCCAGCCACTCTGATCAAGGAGGGACACTAATTAACAAGCCCCAGGTCAGTGCTCTCTTTTCAAACACATTAGGTGCTGCAGTAAGGTCACAGGGGAAACAGCGACAGCACGCCAAATAGTAAAAGCCTTTTGTTTTCTTGTTCCAACTGTAGCAAAGGGCCCACAGATGGATTACACAGGCCAACAACACTGACATCTCAGCAAAGGGATCTGGGTTACAGCAACATCTGAAACAGCCCTGCAGGACACCCCGCGTTGCTACTACATCACCTACTTTGTGCAGGTGCAGCCCTATGCTTGATAGAGTACATTTCATGTACGCACAAAAGTGGAAACGTGCTTATTGCAACCAGGCTGAACTTCAACCTGCTGAGCCTGGAGCCACCCAGGTATTTCCAGCAGTAACACAAAACACTTCTGCTGACTCTCTTTGGGGGGGGGGGATGGGTCAGACTGCACCCTCACCCAACTTCATCATACCAGAATTGCAGCAGGACCGATTTCATGCAGACTAACAATAGCATGCTGGAAGTAATTCCAAGCATGATAGCTTCATTACTGGATATCTCGCAACATGCATCTGTTGGAGCACACCATTTGTGAGTGATAAATAGGAAAACGCTGCCTTATGAATAATGCAAGTTTATCATAACAATGATGGCTTGGAAATAAATCCAAGTCCTCGAGCACTTCAGTAAACACCTTTGTGCCTTGAGAAGAAAGGAAGAAAAGCAATATATGAACAGAAGGCGCAGGAAGCTCCTGAGCTGCCACTGGTACTGCTGTATGAAAAATAAAAGCCTCCTCAGCTGGGTTGATGAAGATCAGAGCTGTCAAACAACTTGAAGTTATGTACTCAATTATAACACCTAACAGTGAATATTTTATGTTTTACTTAGGAACCGTCTTGATTCAATCGTCCTTTGAAGGATGACTACAGTAGTTCCTCCTGCATACTGTACCATCCTTCTTCCCAGCACTGCATCTCTTCATTTCGGTGCTTATACACCAACTATTCAGTCTGTATGATAATTTCAGGAACTCTCCCCGAGTTAATTACATGCAGATTTATACAGCTCTGTTTTGCATACCTAATTTTCCCCAGTTTGCCTGCTTTACTGCAATTCCTCTGATGTTTACTTTGTCTTAATATTCTCGCAAAGTTAAAAGGAACTATCACTTAAACATCCATTATTAATTTCTCCTAAGCATCACCAATTAACTCTTTGAATAGATTGGTACTCTATGACATTTGTTACTGATTGCTTGGAAGCAAACTTCCCATTTTTACAGCAGCTCCAAACTGTAGTTTGAATATCTTTCTGCTAAGGTCATCTTGAAGCAGCATCCCTTTAGAGTCCCAGCTGAAGCCCAAATGGCTACAACAGCCCATAAATGCCCTCTTGCAACTGTTCATCTCAACTGACACATACAAACAAATCATAAGGCAGGCTCAGGTCCCTAACACAGCAAGAAGATCCTACTGTATGCCTCTATAACACTCCACCAAATCTAACTCAGAACTGTGAGCAGACCACGAAACTTGCATAACTCTCAGTGAGACAAAGCTATAGAGCTGAGGCAACTTCTGGTCCAACAATCACTGGAACCAAGGGAGCAAGAAGCTAAAAATTGCTTCCTAAGAGCAGGCACATCTGATTTTAGCACTTCATTTCATTTTGCTCTATCATGAGACTAATGTAAGATCCCTAAAGGAGCACTAGTCAGAGAAGTATCATTACATCAGAGCAGAAAAGGAGAAGAAAAGCATTTTGAAGGACATTACAAAACCAAAGAGCCACAAGAATAGGTGAAAACAAGGGTCACATCCAGTAGTAATGCATTCCAGGAGTCTGATGTTATCAAAATGCAACGTGTTATTACACACCAAAGCAATCCTGGAAGCTGAACTTCAGTTATACACCCTTGAGATAACCTTCAGTCAGACCCTTCAGCTCAGAGACAACAGGGTCAGGTTTAACAACACTCATGGGTCAGAGCTGGTGGTCCTCAGCCCGCAGTCTACAAGGAATTAATGCCCTCAACCTGCACCTCCCCATGCACACCAACCCAGGCAAACGAGTATTGGCAATCAATTTGACACACAGGCTTTCTTCAGCAGATGCAATGCAGTTTCCTATACCTGCTGCTGTTTCCTTGCAGATCCAGACAAGTTCTATTTCAAGGTGGGTTTTTGATTTGTGTTATTTTTTTTCCCCCCAAGCAGCAGTCCCAAAACCAAGCAGTTCATTATGGTAAAAGCACTCTACAGAAACTCACACCATGAGGGCAGTGGTTGTGCTCCTCTGACTCTGCCCCACTGAGCACTCAAAGCATCTCTAGGCCAGAACCCACTTTCATTGGTATGACAGGTGAGTTTTATCACCACTCAGCACGCATGCTTTAAATCACAGCAAAAAGCACTCATTCCTATCATTCCCATCTCCTGCCTGGAAATCTTCCAAACCACCTTTGTGTTCTCTTCCTATAAACCTCAAGAAAAAGTCAAATATTTGGATTTGGAGAGACTCTTGAAAGCTATCTTGCTTTCTTTGCTCAAGTTTCAATTGTAGCAGCAAGAAAGTGACCTAGAAAACTTTAAAAGACCTCAGGTCCGTACAACGCTCTGGCAGAAATGCATTGCTAAGCAACACAGCCAAGCTATGCCTGGGCTGTAAGGATGCTCAGGCCAACAACACAAAACAGGGTTCATCAGAATTACAATTCTAAAGAGTGTGCCTTGCTACTGCCAGACAATAATATCCCCAAAGGGGACGTAGGGTCAGCATTGATGTCAGCTGGATTTCATTCTGAGGCAGATGGATGTTATCTGCCTGCTTGCCTGAGTGGCCCAATCTTATCTCAAGAAGTTTCTGAGCCTGATAATGGCTTTTTAAGTGTTTGAGAGTATAGTGAATGCAAACAGGGACAGGACTCATGTAAGAGGAAGTTTGTGCAGGAGGTTATCACTGGAGAATGCAAGACAGGAAGACAGGCAGGCCTTCAACAGCAGCTACTCACACATCCCTCTTACACTAAAATGAGGGAGACACGCAGCCATTTTCACTTGCCTTTGAAATTAATTGGCAGCTAAACCAAAGTGACCAATTAACTAACTGAATCTCACACACAGAACTCAGAACCGAAGCCAGCTTTATCGCATCCACTTTTAATAAGTACAACTTAATAGGCTTACAATCCTGCCTACACTGAACAGCACCCCAAACCTTAACCTCATTGTAACAGCAGTACAACTGCTTGGTTCCAACCCAAACTCCTCTGATCTCATCAATAAATACTCCTTAAAGACAGTAGAAAAAAGCATAACAGACCTTGCTCTCAATGAGTAAAGAAGTCATTCAGCAGCTAAAAGCTGCAAGGTTTTCTTAGGTCTTCTTTGGTTCTTCCTTTAATCACAGTGCCGAGCAATGCACGACCTCTTAAAAGCATCCTTTACCTAGGAAATAGGTGTGAATGGCACCAAAGGAAAGAAAGAGCAAACTGAAAAGGAAAAAGCAACGTGGGAACCTGCTCAATTTAACTGAAAAATAATTCATTTAGCAGAAATTGTTTAGGGAAATAAGATGTCAGAGCCAGAAGTCAAACAGTAAATAAACCTCACCCAATTTGAGTACGTAGCTGCCTAAAAACATCCTTCTCAGTAATGTGCAGTTTAAGCACTTAGGAAAATTGCCAAGAGGTGTCAAAATAATGAAGTCTGAAAATAAAAATCACACGCAAGTAAACCCTTCTCAGTTCTTCCTGAGATTGAGATCTCAGGCCCAATAACTATAACAAAGCCATACACAAAAGAGAGCTGCTCTCCACCCCATGAGGACAGACTCACATTCCCCCCCCCCTTTCCCACACTGAAAGGAGCCACCAGCACAGTCCACCTCATTCTGCATACTTCTTACTCCTGTGACCCCACTTCCAGTTTTGTGATTAATAAAGCAGCAATAACTGAGGAGTCCTCGCTTTTGCGAGCTCTATTTAAGTTAATGCTCATCTCAGATCTGCTATTTTTTCCCCACTAACAGGCACTACTCCAGAAAACAGTTTCTCAATTCAAATAGTAGACCAACAAAATAGATTACAGCAGAATAGTTGGTCTGGAAAAAGGGAAACTATGCAGCAGAGAACAGCTGGAAGGCTCTCATTCTCCCGTGCTCTTTCTGCTGCTGACTGAACCCTAATTTAGTGTTGGTATTGCTTTCTCTCTCATCTTTTCCCTTTTTCTAAGTGTGTTTAATCTGCTGTAAAATTGTTTTCATGGCTGCAGTGAATGTTATTGTAACTGTTTTTACAATGTGCATTATCGGTGCTGTGTAAAGGCTTTTGCCTTCTGTATGCAAATCCCTACCTTGCCTGCTGGCACTCGAGGTGTGTGCCCTAACACAGCTACACTCAGCTACGTTCCACATCACTGAAGAGCACACAAATGGTCTTTCCTGCAAGAGAAATTAATAATCACTTTGGTTCTAATACTACAGGGCCATAGGCAGCTGCTTAAACTCCTGCACCTCAAGCTCACTTCAGTTCTGTTTAACATTTCACTGAGTTGTTTCCATGTCCAAGTCGATCAGGAACCCAGAATAAGGAAGGACAAACCTTCCCAGAGATACAGCCACTGTAGAACACGACATTAAAAGCACCCGCATAACAGCTATTGAAAACTAGCACCAAGATTGTATCCTTATCTACAACACCATCTTTTGCTATCACCAACCTCCATTACATCCTTTCATTCTGCATCTCAGCTGCAAAAAAAAAAAGCAGTATTAAAACTTCACCTGCTCTGCTGGAACAACACGTTTACCTCCTTTCCTCTCACTATTCCCATCCCCCAAAATACACACCCTGGCATGCAGGCTCCCACTGGTTCTCCGCCTGCAAACTGTTTGTAACTCAATACTGTAAAACGCAGCCACTTCCCGAAACAAATTCTATTTTTAAGACAGTAAGCAACCTCATTAATAACCAAAACTAATCCAGGAATAAGAAAACCCAGGCTACCTGGCTACTTACACAGATTTATGCCATGCCAGTTGACATTTGCAAATGTTTCTAGCCACTCTAATCTCCCCTTGTACACATAACAGATACAGCTTTCACTTCCAAAGCGGAACTATTTCATAATGGCATTTCACTCAGTTACGTGCAAACCATGAGGGAACCACATTTCAGGGTTCCTGATGGCATACCAATTGACAGGAGATAAGTCCATAGACTTGTCACATATATAACAAGGAAGCAAACCCAGTATGGTAACTTCAGACATGTCTTTTAGTCCAATAGTTTTGATTTCCCAAGCTAAAAGGTCTCAACTTTAAACACTGGGTCAGAAGCCAAAGGTCCAAGCAGCCAACTCCTCTTAAAGAAAAGCATTCAGGCTCCATGGAGAGACTCCTAGCTGAAGAAGCAGCAGCTCAAGATCACTTCTGAGACACCAGCTGGGCCTTCTGCCACCAGCTGGCTGATTAGGACATCAATTGCCTGGTTAGATTGGCTCCCCAGTTACCCTTCCTGGCAACATCCTCAGCTTTGTAACTCTTCATTTGCTTAGGTCTACAGCTTTGTGACCAGTAGCAATTGCTTAAGGAGCAAGCTAATCCCACTTCCACTTCTCAAAGACCTGAAACAAAACTCAGCTGCACAGAGATGGTATGGCCAACATCTAAAAGACAAGCTCACGGGAAATCCCAGGCTGTCCCCCGTGCACTGCAGCCTGCAAAAAGGCCTTTTTTTGCTTCATATATGCCTGCACAGCTATCTTACCCAGCACAGGAACTCATTTACCAGTGACTTCAGGATCTACTACACCTTGAATTCACCAATTTGCCTTACAAGGAGTCAGCATCAGACTGCTCAGCAAAGAATATCCCTCAATCTGGTTCATCATGTGGCCTTGTGTTGACAAAGAAATCAATTGGGGGGGGGGGGGGAGGGGGGGGAAATGAGGAAAAAAAAGCCTACACACCCAATCCTCAGTCACTTCATCACAAGCACTCACACTGTCAGCACCTGAAGCATCATTGCCATGGCAACCACAGCACCTTCAGCCCAGCTGACAGGAGAGCAGGGAAGGAGACACTTGTCTCCAGTTTGTTAGCTGGGTAATTGGTCCTGCTGTGCAGGGTCACTCATCACCAAGATGACAGCAGGCAATGGCTGTCTGCTTAGATACCAGGGCCACCTTATCCTTGGAATGGATCTCTGGGATTTATTAAACACTCAAGAGGTTAGTGAGCTGTGAAAATCCTATTCACCACCACTGCAGTCTGCTGACTAGAAGCTTCCTCCTGTGCTTCAGCTTTTCTTTATCTCTTTCTGTCTTTTTAAGGGTGGATGGGAGCTTCAGGGATTTAGAATGCTTCAATTTTCAGACAAGGGAAGCCTTCCCACCCCATCACCCTCTGGCTGCCACCTTTTCAAGAGAGAAAATTGGCTGGAGCTGGTTTTTATGTTTAACCCCTCAGGTAGCACACAGGACAGAGCAAGCCTTGTCACAGATTATTTCACTTAACTGCTCCACAGCTTGCCAGCAACTACATAACCCAATCCCTATAGCTTTGTTTCCTGTGCTCATTATTTGTGTACATCAACTGTAGATTTGTCTTGAGGCAAAGAGAAAAACCCCACCTTGTTCTTCATCTGACCCAAATTGGAGATCTTTGGATCAGAAGAATGGATTTGGTTCATGTGATTTCTGCACCAGCTCTCTCCATTATTCATTAATTCATTTCACACTATTCCACACAGGTTGCTGAAGTCCTGTAAGCTGCCACCAATTCCAATCCACACTTCACCTTGCAAATCTGCAGATAAAGGTTTGAAAAATATTTCTCTTCATCTTTAGTTATTGTGTTCTGCAGGTCCAAGCAAAAGCACTACCCAATTGCTCAGAAGAAGCTGAGCCTCACTTCTCACACCAGCAGCTCAAACACAGCCCTAGCTGAAGCACCTGGAGCAGAGAGAGCAAAGCTGCAACTCAGTAGCTCTCCCGCAACCAGAGCTCCCTGCCTCTATTACCCGACCACGTACAATAAAAGACAAGGCCTATTTCCTCCTCAGCCTCTGTAAAGCTCACCCTAGTCCTTGTGATGCCCCCAAGTCAGTCCTCTGCCCAGGGATTTTTCAGTCTACACTGCATCTCACCGTTCAGTTGCCCTGCAAGGATGACATCACGATAAAATATAATTAATATTAAACACGCTGTAAATACCCACTCATTTCCAGCTTGGCATGCATATTATTATAATGACTGTACCTTTCTCAAACTTTAAGGTCCTGTTTTACAAGCCTTCATTTCAGCATAATGTCCTCATAAAACAAAACGGCAGTGCAGTGTGGAGAAGACTAAATTAAAAATTAATGGGCCCTGCCAGTACTGGGCTTTCTCAGAGCCCATAGGATGAGAAGAGAGTCCTCTCCTCCACGCAAAAACCCAAGTTATGTAAAAGGCAGCAAATATACCCTTCCCTGACCCAGGTTTAATAGCCACTGCAGCACATTCATTTATAGCCATGTGAAGGATCAACATCACCACACAATGAAGTCAGGGGATGCAAGGGGCAAGACTTGTCTGTTAATAGTATCAAGCCTGCAACTCGTGCAAGATATTTACAGGCAATAGGAAGGACCTGGGCTGAACACTCAGCATGTTCTGCTGGATAACCTCAGCTCCCAGCATTTAAGCACTCGACCAAAAGCTCTCCTCACTGAAATCCCACACAGCACCTACATGGTTTAACTGTGTCACCTTATAGCCTTTTACAGAAGGCTCCTCAGAGCCCTAGAAAAGAAGCCAATAATGAATTCAATAGGGTTGCACAGTGATTAAAGCAGTACCTTTTAATGGAAACTGATTCTCTGTATGCATTTTGTGATTCTTTTTATGCATTTTAAAGCACACCCACAGAATTTAAGATACTTGCACTCCCACCCAATTCCGTAAGCAATTTACTTTTAGTAACAGTTTATCCTCTATAAATATTGTCCTTTTTCCTCCCCCCAAGGATACTCTAATCTTCTGCAACTCTCATTCCAGCCCTTTATCTCCACAATAACTCAAGAACATACCACTGAACATACCAAGAACATCAGTTTTATCTATTGTTTTTAGCAGAAGTCCCTTTTATCAGGAGCTGGTGCACCATCTTCCTTCTAGCTAGTTTCCACATTTCATCCTGGCATCGAAACTAAGTATTGCAGCATGCACTGTTTACACAGACTGCTTCAAGACACTGGGCAATCTGGCAACATGTTACAGTCACTCATTTTTACTGCTAGGAGCATATCACACCAGGAAAGCCTCAGTTCTCGATCAGCAGCACGTGTTGCATTTCAGCATCTCCCTTCAGGAAGAGGGACAGCACAGAACCCTCTGGTAGTCCCCCAGAAGAACACCACCCTGTTCAAACTGCCCTCAGGCACTTCAACTAGATAAAAGAGATGCTCACATCAATTGATGAAAGCTCCCAGGCCCCCCAGACAAATGCCAGCCTTCTGTGAAGCAAGAGAACACATGGCCTTCAGCACTGCTTCTCTCATCCCATACCACCCAGTCATCTACTTAGATTTATCAGCCTCAGACCAACACATCCCCATTTGTAACAAAATCCAAGACAGGCACCTATGGTTCAAAGATTTAAGCTGGTGCTCCATCAGCAATAAGATACAGAAAGCACTGCTTAAGTATTGCTAACACACCTATTCCTGTCCCCAGCATGGAAAATGCCATCACCTAGGAAACCATTTTGGAGATCTACTGGTGTCCAGGGATAAGGTTCAGAAGTATCTAATACAACAATTACTCAGAGGCACCCACAGCTCACGCCCACTGGAGAACCTACTGGAGAGCTGACAGTTTCCATAGAAACTATATGGAAGAGTTTACAGCGAGCTTCCTCCCAGCTGTTCCACATCCAAGTGCAAACAAAAAGGCCCAGCTATAAGCAAAAATGGCAACTCTTAAGTGCAACAGCTGGCCTTGCTGCTTATTGTCCTGGAGTGCAAAACAGATTTTCACATTCCTAAAGGTTAACCTTCGGGAGTAAACAACAGAGTTACCTCCTATTGCAAGCAAAATAGGCTGCTATCTGCTTATTTGTTGACAGCTACTACCCTTTAAAGGCCTTTTCACTAGCTCAGAAATAAATTAGTCCTACAGAGATCTCCAAGTGCTCATAGAGGCTGCACAGCACAAATTCCTATATAAACACTCTAGTTGTCATCCCAGCTGAGATAGAAAACTGAGTTTTAACTTTCTCTGCACAGACAAGTTTTGAGTGATGCTTTAAGCAGCAAGAAGGGCCTGACAGCAGAAAAGATCTATACAATGTAGTCCTGTGGCCACGTGGAATGAAGCCCCTTCTGACTCCATTTTGAGCTATCACTGAATTATTACTGAGAACAGAACACACCAAATAAATGCATGCCTGTCCCATCTCAGAGACGAGCAGCTTCCAAATTCCACTGCTCGCACTTCTCACTTCAGATGAGTTCTCCAGCAGGCTGCATGCTGATGGATGAGCAGGTGAATAACCACGTGGGCTGCCAAACAAGCCCTATGAGTACAACATCCATCCCACTTCATGCCTGTTACACAACATACACTCAAACCCAAAGTAAACTCCACCCTCAGAAGTTGAAAGTTTTACTACTCTAGACCCTCTCATGCTTCCTGAGGTTTCTCCTTCATAGTTAGGATACTGCTATCTCAAATCCCTAAACAAGCATTTTGTTTTCCATGGTAAAATATACAAGCTGTTGCATCTCAAAGCCCACTACAAAGTCAGCACATCCTTTGAAAAATGTATTAGAATTCCATAGGCTAGAGAGGCTGCTGAAATCCAACACTTCTCAAATGCTTCAAGTAAATTTACTCACTACTCCAAAATCAGAAGCTGACCAGAATGCAGTTCCTACTGCAGTCTCCCTCTTATTACTGGAGGTAGAGACTCCTTTGCTTTCCAGGGATACAAGTGGGAAGCAGCTGACCTCAGGGGTTTCACAGCACTTTGCCTCAGCAACAGAGCTATTTCCCAATGCTGTTGCCAACCTTCCCTTTCCAAAAGGCAGAGAGAAACGTTGGCCAGTTCTAAAAATAAGCCTCCTCCCACTCTTTCTCCAAGTCCAATGCCAAATGCCCTCCTGCTGGTGCCATTACCCATCAGTTCATCCTGCAGGTGGATGATACTCAAGCACACATGTAGGACTGCAGGCTCTGCCATAACAAAACAATAGTGCTGTTTTAAGTTGTCAGCTGCATTTATGACCCAGTAAACACAAGTGACTAAGAGACCTATCTATATTAGGTGCAGCTATCTTGTTACTGTCAGTCCTTAATTAGGAAAAAATCATCTTAGCCATACACAAAAGAACAAAATTTACAACTCAGCAACAGCTAATCATTTGCAAGGAACAACAGATGCACTTACAATGAAGATGTATTTCACCCATCTTGCAAAGCACTTCTTCCTGACTGAATAATGCATTATAATGATCATTTGGATAGCTCAAAATACACTTTAAAACATTTATAAGGCACTTTGTTCTCCATCCACTTCTGCAGAAGTATTCCTTAATTTGTGCCATACTTGAAGGCTAGGCAGGTGCTGGCAACACGTGCATTGATTCATATCTTAAGCCAAAAGGAAGAAAGGGAACAACCTAAGCAGAAGCATCACAGCTGGAGTCAACACTTCAGCACCTTCAGGATGGCCATTCTCTTCCTGCCATTCTCTTCCTGCCCTATTATTTCTCAAAAGCTTGACAGCAGGTTGCAGCTGAACTAAGGTTATTACTGAGATAAACCTCTGCCTGTAGTCTGAACTCTTAATCCACAGCTTCCTGTAGATTTAGAGGGAATGAGAACAAAATAAGTGTCAGGCTTGGCTTTCTTCCCCCGAGTAATTTTTACTGAGGTTAACTGTAACTCAGAACTCAAATCAGAGCAGAAGGAAAACTTGCACTTAACAAGTTAAGCCATGGAAAACACACACAGTCTCACAGAACAGACCTACTGAGCTCTTCATTTCTCATCTGGAGTACATGAACTTTGCTCACCAATTGTCAAAAACAAAGCTCCAAGAGCCTCAGCATTTAAGAAACCCCAGGTCTATAAAGCTCTCTACCTGAGGCAGGTAAAGAAGTACAAAAACAAAGCTGAATCCAAGACTGCACTGACTTGATATCCTCTAAACAGGTTAAGATGATTTCTAAGCATCTCCTTCATCTATAATCCTCTTACTCCGCAAGAGACGTACTTGTTTACACATTTTGTGCTTTTCACATGTAATCTTAACACAAAACAGGAGGAAAACCACAAGTCGCCCAGCTCTGAAGAAAACAGACTGGTAAGAAGCTGTTTATCTACTCATCTGTGGGCCAGCAAATCCCTTCCAACCTGCTGACAGCAGAACTAACAGATCCATCCGCACAGCAACCAACTCATTTGCCTCAAAACTGTTTCTTCACATAGTTCAAATAAAACTAAACTCACCCTGCTGCAGTTTGCCTTTCAGCCACCCATATATTTTAAGCCATTCTCTACTAAAACGCACAAGTCAATACAGATCAGAATAGGAATACGATGTGAATCATCTGAGGAAGAATGAAAGCAAGAGACGGGCAATTTAGATCTTAGATTCCTAAACAGAATCTTTCAAGTGGAGAGAAGTTATGCCAGTTCTCACCTAAACCACAATTCTCCTAATTCCCTAACTGCTTTGAGCAGAAGTGGGCACATGGAAAGTAGTACATGGGGCTTAAGAGTTCTGACACAAACATGCCAGTCCTTAACCTCACTCCATACTTAGGGCTATTATCAGTACTTTTACCCATAGAGAGAGTATGTTACACCTGGTTCCTCAGCTAGCTCTAAACCAGTATTAGGAATTCACCTTCAGATAATGTTTTATGATCCATGGATCAAGATCAGCACTTTTAAGGGCTCACATTAATTTCTATTTGTATTGAACAACTCTTCCCCCTCCATAGAAAGAAAAAAAACAAGTCATCCTTATTCTTTAGCCCTGGTTTTTGGAACAGGGCTTCAGCATTTCCACTGCTCTGGTCTCAAACAGCAGGCTTCTCCATTGGCACTGGAAGAATGAGGACAGGACTATACAGTTCTACTTGATGCACTGGATAAGCACTGCATCCTAGCAAGAACACTATGAGAAAGGCTGTCCCTCTGATATGTGAGTCAGGGACACCAACATACCTTGAGCTGTTTTTCCACCAGCATCCCCATGAGAATTCCTCTATGAATTTAAAGCACGTCTTGCATTTGTACTCGTATCTTGCATCTGTCATGGAGCAAATCCTTCAAGGTCCAACGAGCACATCAGCCAGCTCTGCTGAAAACTAAAAAGGCGCTAATAAGAGAGCAAGAGAACAGGAGCCACCATCCCATCTATTAATAGAAACTTCAGCAGAGCATAAAGAATAGAGGGCTGGGATGACTGTGCCTTCTTTCTAGGATGCTGCTGTCCTGCTTACCAGACCATTAAGTGTTGAGCACAAGGACGGAGTTGGGTGAATAATAATAGAGGTGTAGTTTTGGCAGTTTTTCATTTATGTCTAGAAAATGCTTGCAACCACTTGACCTGCTAACAAGGAGAACAGCTTTTCTGATCTTGCAACATTTTGAGAGCATTTCAACAGGCAACGCTATCTGCTTCTGCAAGATCACTCCTTGCCCCCAATAAAAAGCTCAACTCTCCCAGATCTAAATAAGCACATACAAGGCTTCAGCAAAGAATACTGGCTTAAGTCAGGTCTTCTCCAGAAAATAAGCAACTCAAAACAGAGTCCTTCCTCCTCCCTTTTGAGTCTGACCCTCCCAAAGGCAATATGAAGTACCCACACACCTGAAGGCTGTACAAGGCTCACGGAAAGCACCCAACAGAACACCTGGCTAGCAACTTGTTTTAAGTAGACTGAAGCTTGAAGCCAGCAAGAATAACTCAAGTCTTGACTAGAGTGTGCAGTGAGCTACACAAGTCCTCCTAGCGGAACAGCACCCATCTGAGTTAATAGATATCACAAAGACTCAAATGCATCTATTGCTTCAGAAAGGATTTGATAGCAGCACAAAGTATTTCATACATAGAGACAAGGAAGACAAGGCATGAATACCTAACATGCCAGCAAGATGAACTTATCTCACGTAGCATTCTTCCCAGCTGCCAGCAAACAGAGATTAACCAGAACCTCCTGGCAGAGACTACTTGGATCTTGGATAAATCTTGTCACTGTTCTCATTTGCAAGTCCAGTGTCACAATGTCAGCAGCTAAATCAGTTCTGACCCATCTTAAGATTTACATCCATATGTATTCACAACTGTACCAAAGCAGATGATGGAACAGGGCTACTTTAACCTACACGGCTGCTCTACATATATTGCAGCCCAAGCTAAAAAAATAAATTCTTTCTGCATAGCATTAGTCATGCTGTTTTATTCATTTCAGCAGTGGATTCAGAGTTGTCAGCAACACCTTTCCAGCAGACCTTCCACTTTCCCTTCACCTCTTCCCATGGAGACAAGCGCTTGCCATGCTAGGCACATTAACACATATAACATACACCAGGATCAGTAATGCAAGTTGCCAGGCAGGGTGTCAGAGCTGGCAAACAGCCATTAATGCCACCAGAGCAGAGTACAAATTGCAGAAGTACAGTGTACAAACTTGTTAACTTTTGACTGGGTCACTAGCTAAAAACCAAGCAACAGAAACAGGTGAAGTGACCGAGATCTTTCCCTCCCCCTCCACAGCAGCCTGCTGTGAATTTAAGATGAGACAGTTGCCTTCTCTTACCTTCAGCTGCTTGCTTTCCTACTACTAGGAAAATTGAAAGGATGACAACGATGTAAATTTGTTATGGGTGACAAGCAGCTGTGAAAAATGATGAATAAAGTCACTAAGCTGCTAGAGCATTTGCACACATGACTGCATCGCTGCCTATCTGCTGAGGAGACAGAACACCTCGGCCAGCTGTAAGCCTGAGCTTGCTCTTTCCCCCTTTCAATGAGGGGAGAGCAACAGCATGAAATGGCATTGCAGCAGCTGGCATGAGAAAGTGGCCTCTCATGCTAAGAATTTAGTGACTCCAATATGAAACACCTTCTTGGTTCGAGCACAGTTTTGAAAGAAACAGTGGCAGAACTCCTCAAGCATCTTCTCATATTAGGAAGTCACAGTGGATCCGAACAGAGCTTTCTCAAAGGAAAGCTGAGATGCCAGCCATCACAACTGCATCTCATCTTCAGCCTCATGCCATTAGCAAAGGTGGATTCTTCCAGGTAAAACTAACTCAGCAGACACAAGTTAATGTAAGAGCACACAGAGAAGCAGCCCTGATTCAAACACACAATCCTCCATCATAATGGCACATCCATATAAGCCCTTGAACCAGCCCCTTGCCAGACCATGCACTGCTTCCTACCTCTGCCTGTATTCACTAATTGCGTTAAATTGCTACAGCAACTTCCATTTACAGTCTGATGAGAGAAGTTACATCTCAAGATTATGATGTTGCTGGATCAATATATTTTATAAACAAGGATTGTACAGCTATAAAAGCTGCTGTTTTTTAAGGGTGGGAAGACTACCAAGTCACTTTGCGCTCATACAGCGTGTTCCCCCAGGACACACAGATGCACTCGTGTCAGCTTTATGACAACAATAATACTACTTGGCTTTCCAGTAGTATCTTTTACACAGAATCCTGGCATGCCTTACAAATGGTGAACCAGACGCTCGGAGTTTCTCAGCATACCTCTGGGAGCATTCACGGAGGCTAACGTCAGCTAAGGAGGCCCATTGCTGGATCTCTGCTGTCAGAGACAGAAGCTATGTCAGCACTGTTACAAATCATTTTCTATAAGACCCGTGGGAAGTCTGCAGCTGCAAATAGCCTCTCTCTCCCTCAGTTTTAAATGAAACTTGGAGTACTCGTAACCACCCTCGGCCAAAGCTGTGTTCATCAACATTTTAAGGGACAATTAACATATACATCATCTCAATGGTATTAACAGAAGGGTCAGCACGATAATATCCATCATTCTCTAAAGTTCAAGAGAAAACTGCCTTCTTGCCTCTATTTCTCTCCGAGAAGGCACCACTCTTCCCAAAGGCTCTTCTTACACCGTTCATCAATGTCTACTGCTATGTTTCACAATCAGCTTTTCATGTTTAGTGCTTAGCTTTTCAGCAGCGCAACACAGACAAGCTCAGACAGAACAATTCCCTTTCTGCACCAAAACAACACACCTTCCCTCTTGCTTTGAGACTCCAATCTCAGCCACGCTACATATGACAAAGCCCTATGAGGAAGTACAGAACTAATGAGGCCCCTCAAACTTTGTAGCAGGTGGAACTCATCCTGTGAGGAAGCAAACGAGCACAGAGTACAGGAAGAAGTAAGAAAAGCAGAAGCCTTGCCACAAAAAGAAAATACAGGGCAAAACAGTCCAAGGACAAATGTTATCCCACCTATTGAAAGAGAGACTGACTTCAAAACTGAAGCATTTAAGCACATACACACATCAGCCTCTGTCTTGAAGGAAAAAAAGGAAAGATCTGATCTCTGATGTGGTAACAGAAAAACTCCTGTTCTATTGTTCCTGCATTACCCCAGGAGGCATCAGGGCAGATTTGATTTATCTTCTCTATTTCAGATGAAAGAACAGGCTCAGAATTTTAAATGGCTTTTTATACCTCTTTCCCCCCCAACTTCCTTCATGTCAGGCTCCATCTGAAACAAATACCACCTTGCACAATACCAACCTCTTAATTCTTATTCCCTGCAAGACCATTTCCCCTGCTATCATGTAAATGAGCCTCCTTGGAGCTCTCCAGCATTATTACACATCATAGTTGTTTTATTACTCAACACTGTAAAAGCAGTCCAAGCCTCAATTACGACTCACAGATGAATAAAGTATACAGAGCACTTAGTGAAGCAATGGCTGCTTAAGGTACATAACCCCTGTATTTGTGCACATTTAGGTATGAAGTGCCTTGAAGAAGAATGTAGGTCTGTACAGGAATGTCCTTCAACAGCCAAGCAATAAACACCATATTTTTATGCAACATTCATTTCAATGAATCAGTTCCACTCATAGCTGCAATTCCGCCATATGAGCCCCTGCTCTTCACTGCTGCTTAGAGGACTTCTATTAGAATTCAGGTCTCTAAATTCAAGTATCAAAACTCTGATTCATACAGGACACCTGAAAGACAAATCACTAACACTCCACAGCATTCTGTCTGGAGGCTTCTGAAAGCACTACCAGCAGTTGGCTTACATCTCTGATAAGGAGTTTCCCCGCAGTCAAAGACAAAGCATCAAGTGCTTTCAACATGCCTGAGAGCATCTCAAGTATTTCCAACTGTATCCATACAAAATGCTATCAATTGCATCCCACTCCCCAAAACAACAATCCAAGACAACATTTTCCTAAGAAAGAACCTGCTCTCAGTACTTCCTCAGCCTACAAACAACGCTGCTACATTATGCAACCTAAGGGCATAGTTTTTGCACCACAAGGGTGTTAGTGCACAGCCTGTAACAATCTCAGAAGAGAATTCAGCAGGTGTCAGCTCCTACTTACATGTTTGAAAGCATGTAGTGCAAATACATTAACAGCAACATCCTTATCCTTGTTGAAGCAACCAAGAAACAGCCCTGCAATTCAGAAGAGTAGAAAGGGAGGATAAGAGGCAAGCTGAAGGTACGCCTACAACCTTGAACTGGCAGTCTGCATGAGAAAGGCCTCCATCAAGATAAACTTGCAGCCCTCCCTTATCACAGCCAGTAATCCTAATGTTTTACTGTACGCCCACATCTAGCTGAAACACAACTCTTCAGGAGTGTTGTCTACCTTCCTCTGTAGTACAGCATTCATAACTGAAGCTTCTATCCTTGAGGAGAGAGCTGTAGCAAACTACTGAGCTCTGCACTCCTAGCACTCAGGCTTGCAACACCTCGCCAGGTTTCTCAGCAGAGCAGCTCCTGTCCCTGCAAGCATGAAGGAGTATGTATTAAGACAATGTTCCTACATAGTTGTAACTGCTCTCCAGTGTATACTTTGCCTAGTAATTGCTCTATTATGTTATCATCAGTGGTAAGATAAACATAAAATCATTTCTACAATGGCTCAGCAGCTCTAAGAGTATTTAGCACCAGATATGCAGTTTCGTGGTCAGCCACCTCCCAGTCCCACACTTAAACCTTGAGCTAGCAGTGATTTCGGTATTGCTGTTCTGCTCCAGCCTGGGGCACAGAATAACAATTGTATCCTAGGAAAAGGCTGCAGCTCTCCACCAAGAGCCATGGATCCTGCCAGCCCTACAGCCATTAATTTGTGACAAAACCAAAACTCCCCCACTGCACGAAAGCAGTCCAAAGGAAAGGGCCATTCTACTGCTCACTCCAGTCTGTTCTGAGTCTGTGAAGACATCCACATTACTAGATGCACAATCAAGCAATGTAGAGAGCTTACCTGAGCTGCATCCAAACATTCAGCTGTCAGTGCAGCTGTAGACAACATGTAACCCACTGCAATCATCTACCTGCTCTCACACAGTAACCAATTTACTCCTTAACACGCTTGAGAGGACACTCCTACCCATGTCCTGAAAGATAACATGCTTCCTGGATTGTGTGCAATGAGTAACTGACTCCTCAGTAACAACACTTCTTGCTGAGCTCCAGTTGCCAGTGCAATTAGGAGCTGAACACTCACAGCTGATGTATTCCATTAGTGATAGGACCTCCCCTTGTGCTTCCTTCATCTCCATCAGCTGGTAACAAAAAGCAACTGGGGGTGCATTGAACAAAACACCTTTAATAAAGCACTTCATGCCCCATTTCTTACATGCACAGACATCCTGAGCAACCCCCAGCACCTAACATCCCCCATTCAGTAGCAAGCCACCCCTCACCACCCCTTCTGCTATATCTGCACCAGCAGCCCCTCAGTTTTAATCCATTCACACCTGTTAGTAGCTCATTTCTCAATACCTTACAGCTGGAAGCTGATGGAATCAGGTTCTGCACAGTAACAGCATGAAAGTTTGCCACATTTACTTACATTAGTCTAGGAACACACCATGAACATCTTTAAGATGAAGCCCAATTCTTCTTGCTAGCTTGAGCACAGGATGGTATTAGCATCTTATCCTGCAGGCTGTATTGATTTCTCAAGTTGATGTATGGTTTGACCAGCATATGTTAATTAAATGCAAGGTCTCTTTTAGATACATCAATCGCTTCTTTTTAAGAGAGCAACTGCTTACACTGCACAAAGCTCTGTGTCTGCACACAAGGTAGTGCTAAGCACAAACACCTGAGGCTGATAGAAGCACTGAGTTTCAGGAAGGCATACATTTTAATGGTTTTAAAGTCAGAACAGAGTGGGGCTTTCAGCTTCCACTAAATAAACCTCAGTTATGGACTACATGTAGAGCTGGGAGCATTATGATGGCAAAACCTCTGAACCCAGATCCTAACTCATCTGGGTAATTATGTCATGCAAGCACATACATGGCAAGTTTGCTTTATGAGCTGTTTTAGACAGCTACTCAATGGCACTGAAACTGCACGAACCAAGAGAAGCCGTGTTTAAAGCATTACACCTCAGCCTCATTACAAGTAGAGACCAAAGCCAAGCTTTTTGAGGCACATAAATGCAAGGAATAGCAAAAAAGTCAAATTGTAAAAGGTTGCTGCCTGAAATAATGCCAATAACACCTTATTACCACCCCAGCACCTATCAATTTTAAGTATCAAAGCTCATGTCTTATTAAGATCCAGTCTCCCATTCCCTCAACATGCACTGCACTAAATCAGATTCTCAATACAAGGCAGTACATCACTCATCTTTCCCAGTTTCACAGGATTTGGTCCCAGTAAGCCTCTTCTCTTTCTCCAGGCTCCTTTCCTGGGTTTTTATGTTTAACTTCACCACCAACAGCTTAAAGCAAAAGCAGAAGCCTTAACAACACCTACAGTTCTTTGTTAGGGTTTTATACTCTGCCTTCATGTAAAGTTCTTTCTATAGTCGCACTGAAATAAAACAAAAATAATAGGAACACATCCAGAATTATGACTCACACAGCTGAAAAAGGTGATTACTTTTCTTACCCGGACAATACATTTTCATGCACAAGTTTGCCTGTTGATTCTCAGTGATTTTTCCCTTCTCATTTTAGCTACCAGCAACCTTCAGACATAAACTTTTTTCTTTTAAAAGCCCAGCTCTATTCCATTTATTTCTTTATAGAACATCAGGAGCTCTCCTAGTTAAAATGAGCTTTACAGTATTTGAATGAATAAGCTACTAGCATGCTGCCAGCTTTATTTCTGGATACATAAGTAATTATCTTACCCACCTACCTGCTCATCTAGCTACTGGGTGGGATCCTGAGCCACCTTCAAACAAGCTAAAACTTTCACGCTTGCTCCAAACCCAAAAAGCAAATAAAGGGCACAGGGATAGCCTGCAAACCTGAACAACAAAAGTATAAGTAACCACAGTTCAGAACTACATGCTCCCAGCTCTAGAGAACCAAAAAGAATACTGGAAATTGAAGTTGGAAAAAAAAAAATTAAAGCATTACATTCCCAAAACAAATAACCCCCTCCCTACAGAGGCTCCCCCAGTAACCCCTCACCCCCATACCCACCTATGAACACTACTCCCAGAGAGGGCACTATAAATACCCACCCCCCTGCATGGCTACGAATAAGGGAGAGCAGTGCCCCTCAGTGCCACCTGTGCTTTGTGGGGGTGGGGTTGATGCTGAGCAGCAGCACCTGTGGGGCTGTTCTGTTTTCTGAGGCACAGCTGTGGCCCTTTCAGTCAGTAAAATCAGCACCTGAAGTGCAGGAGATGCAATCGGTGCTGCGGTAGAAGGCCCTGAGCTTTGGGGTTTTGCTGGTATGTTCTATCAGCAAATTCATAGTGCTGCTTTATGAACGCTGGTCTTGTAGTAGTGATGTTCCTAGCACTTTTATTTTCTGCATTTGTTTCATGTTAGTAATGCTTTCTGGTTCCTTTTTTGCTGCTTTTCTCATAGAAATGAAAGGACTTTTGGGGGTGTTTTAAAGAGCTTGGCAGCTTCTTTCTCAGCTCTAGCACTGTGATGGTTCTGGGTATGCACAGTGTGTGATGTTTGGGCCTTGATAAGTTTTGGTGGTGCCTTTAATTAAATACAGAGTCCACTTAAGTGAGCTTTTTACTCGCTAATACAGTATGAGGCAGCTGTAACATAAAGAAGCATTACAAACAATGCATTTTTTCAGTACAATTGTAGGTGAAGAGTAATCAGGTCAGGACTCGAGCAATTCAAAGGTCCTGGTGTTTGCAGGCACTCTCGGTTATTTTAAATTTACCGGTGTAATTCAGTTTGCTCCACAGAGATCCCTTTAGTTATCAATCACCGATGAAGTGTTGTGTGCTGTAATAATTTGATAATAATAACTGTAGTCGGGGAAAAGCAAAACAAAGCAAGTAAAATCCACCTGTGCTGTCCATGTGACTTGATTGGATTAGGGGCTACCTGGGATGATGGTTGTGTTGCTGTAAGCGTTACCTGCTCATATAAAGGCAATCTTTAGATGTGTAGCTGCTCTCTGGAGGACTTTCTGCAGCTTTTGTAAGCAGCTGCTGCCCCAATTTAGGTATGGAGTATGCAGTGTTCTTTAGCAAGTTCTCTCCTTTAGGTGAAAGGAACAAAGGGAAGGGAGGTTCTGACCCTGCATGAGGTGTAGGGTCTCAATGCATTTGGGCACTAAAGCTTGAGTCCTAAATGTAGTTACATTTTAAAATCTAATAGGGGGGTGCTGTGATTTTTATGCTGAGACACGCTGCTGGTGCTGGAGTGCAGAAGTGCTTCTGTGTTCACTAGATTTTTAGGGTTTCTCTTTATTTCTATTCCTATCTGAAACTGGAATGCAGTGGTTCAGTGAAAGACTGTCCCTCAATAATCTGAGAGGAGAAGGGAGACGTGCTTAGGGACGCGTCTATGTCATCTTGCAGAAAAGAGGGGTGTACTGGAAAGTGTAATTCGTGCACTTGGCCAGGGTGTACTCGTGGCATGCAGAGGCTGACTTTCAGCCCAGGAATGAGAGCAGTAAGGTGAGAGGTGAGCTCATATGGCATTGTCAACTGATGCTCATGCTGTTTGTAAAACTGAAGGTCAAGATAGCACTTATTTTCTTCCCAAGAAGTCTGCAGCTTTTCACCTCAAATCCAGAACTGTAAGGCTTTATTTCCAAATGCCGCTTGAATCGTGTTAATCCTGGTCTGAGGCTTGTTATCTTGCACTGACCTCACTTTCTACTAGCTACTTAATTGATGGAGAACACATCTCTGCAGGCCTACTGGTTCTGCTATGTGTACAAGTGACATTTCACAGCTGTTAAGAGGAGAAAAGTTTGAACCTAGGGGCCAGGCTATTACCTGATTTGGTATTGTGGCCATCTTCAGCCTCTGTGCCCTTCTAACAGTGCTCTGCCACAGGAGCCCTTTTGTCCCTGCGGATGTACCTCAGTTACCTTTGGGTGACAGCACGGTGACAGGAAGTTCCATAATCACATGGAGTGGTGAATATACGGGAGCTAAGCTGAAATTATAGCCAGGATATATCACTCATTGGCCTTGTACTCACATGGCAGTTGGCCTGGGATGCTGAACAGCATTACAGACTTTATCTCCTAAATTAACAGCCTGCTGTGATGTTCTGCTTGATTACAGATGTGATTTTATTGGGTTTGGAAACTAAGAGCAAGCTTGAGAGCTGTAAGAGTACCTAATAGATATAACACTATGCTAGGAATCTGATACAAAGTGAGCTCTGTAACACACAGGGATACTTTGAAGCCTGACTTGGCAACGTGAAATGCTACAGTGAATGAACAACCGCTGATGGGCAACCATCAGAAAGGTATCTGTAACTGGGGAGGAGACAATAATACGGCCCAACTGTATTTTGCAGTTTGGTTATTGTCAGCAGTAGGATGTAAACTCTCCTAACAGATTGAGAAGCAGCAGTGATAGGTTGTGGTCTGTGTTGCTGCCAACATCACTCACTTCTATTAGGATGATCTTGATGGGTATTTGCAATTGTTCTCCAGAGGTGGTTTTTCTTCCCAATTATGGGGCTACCCTGGCTATACTGAGTCAGCTATATGCAATATAATCATTAGGATAATATAGGATCTCTGAGCAGTTAGTGAGTGAAATCTGTTGTCCAATATGCCCCAGGGATAAATGCATCTAATGTGATTTTTAACTCCCCCTTTATATGCAGGCTTTCTGGCTGCTCCTGAGACAGCAAGAAGCTCCAGCTGAGCAGGAGACGTGCACTGCTTCCCTGCAGGGTACAGCTGTCAACATGGGAGTGCAACTCAGTAAGGAGCCCTTCGTTGTGGTCTACAAAAAAACAAACAAGCGGGTGCAGAAAGAAGTTCCAGAGGCTGCTGCAACACATCCTTCAAAGTCTGAGGACTTCCAAGATACTGCCAAAGAGCTGGCTAAGGGAACCTGTCAGCACCGCCAGCCTTCTCCAGATGCAAGAAAAAGACTGTAGAAGTCATCAAGAGCCAAGTCCTCTGTGTAGGAGGGACAGGGAGGAAACTGCTTATGAAAACTGTCCTTCTATACATTGCATTGTGGACTACTTAATGGACAACAGCAGGTATTCGTGTCTTAAACAGGAAACGGACATCTCCCCTTGCTGGATGATCTCCTGTGTCTTGAGATACCTACTCCTAGCAGATGCATATTTTAATCAGATGGACTCTGGTCCATGTATATATGAAATATAACACCCTTTTAGGAACTTGCTAGAAGCTATCTGTTATGATCTGGAGACATACAGTTTAAAATGAGTACTTAACGTGCAGTACCACACAGCATCAGTGAGATCCCTGAATGCATTGAGCCCTGTACTACCAAGACTTGCTCAAGACACAGGTAATTCTACTGCTCTTGCAACTTGAACACAAATGAAGTTATTTGAAAGATGCAGGCAGTCTCAGTAAAATGAAGACAAATGTAGCAACTGAGGAAACCTGAGCCCTGTAACAAGAGTGTTTATAACCTGGATGTCATCCAATTATCACTGAAGTGACTTTCTGGTTATGCTCTACCTAGACTTGAGGGATCTCTTAGGATTAAGAGTTGTGCTGGGGCAAAAAGACCTCCTCCTAAAAGCAGAGGTAGCGTAGCTCTCCTGCAGTTACTGTGCTCTGAGGCTGTAGTGACAGAACAAAGTCCTTGGCCATAACTGTAATAAGGTGGAAATGCCTTGCTCTCTAATTGAGGTTCAGCCTGTTTCAAAATTCACACTTGAAAAGGAAACTGAGATGTTTGCAACATGATTCTTCAAAGCGTTTCTAAACATGTGCTCTCTCCCCTCTGAAGTTTCACTTGGGTTGAAAGCAGCTTCATTATTTTTTCATCTTCTTTCACTTACGATGCTGTTGTCTCAAGCTGTTTGATCTATCTTTCTTTTTGCTAACCCCATTTCACTCAGTCCAGTACAGATTAAGGTGGGGGATGTGATTTAAGGTCTCTGGAGCAAAAACCATCTTTTTCACATCGTGTCTATGTTCTAAAGACACAGACACCTTTTACTACTGCCTTTTTCCTTCAGTCAGTGTAGGCTTCCAAGCATCTGGTGCTCAATATGAGTTATAGCCACGCTCAGCTGTCCTGCATGCCTGTACGAAATGCTTCTCTTCTAGAGTGTACTGCTATAACGAGGAATATGGATAGCATAACAAAAACAGGGCAGTTCTCTAGATGATAGGATTTATTATGTGCTAGCTCAGTCTTAAGTGAGCTAGTTTTGCTTACCTGTGTTGATACAAACTACATTTGACATAAAATGCAGAACCCTGCTCCCTATTAGCATGAATAGATAGCTTGAGTGCAAGCTCATGGCGGGCCGACAGGTCAAGCCCAGGCCAAGGTTAGCACTGGGACTTGATAAACAGCTGCAAAGAAAGAAGTAGCTCAGTTTCTTTGGCAGGCTCTGGGATGTTACAGTATTAAATTCAGTACACACGTACACACTGAATGAAGAGGCTGAGAAATGGTTTGGGCACTAGGAGCTGATAAACGCACTGTATCCTCTTCACAATGCCCACAGGCAACCCTGGTGGATTGCCATATTGGGTGATTCAGCTGCAGTTCACTGGTAGGTGACTGGGATCTGCTTGGGGATATCAAATCCATCTGCAGCTGTAAGGTGCTGCCGTAGCAGATCTGCTTTCAGGTGGCAATGTGCTTGTATTTTACCAGGTCTTGACAGTGGGTAAAGCAGAGGACAAATGTTTCTCAGCCAGTAACCTGGGCTGTGCACCTCTTGTTCCCTATGGCCAGCTGTGGTTTTTGTAGCTGTATGAGCAGAGTGGGCCTGTGAGTGCTCTGACATGTGCATGCACGCCTTTCAAGTTGGTCTGTCAAGTCAAATAAGTAAGCTTTTGCAAGAGAAGTGTAACAGCCTTTCAGATAGTACGTCGGCATGCTTTCTTCTAATGCTGTAAGTGCAAAAGTATCCACAGAGGCTAACACAAAATAAGGCTTCACATCTATTTCTTTTCCTGTTCTAATGTGCTTTGTCAAGAGTCATAAACCAACGTTATTCAAATAAAATGTTACAAGCACCGATTTAAGAATATTTTTTTAAGTGAGATTAAATAACATTTTGTGTGATACAAAAGGAAATGGTGTGAGGAGGAACTGATGTAATGGAACTAATACTCACGGACACACGAAGTACTGCGTGAAGCTTTGGGGATGGGGTTTGTAGCTTGTCTTGATGTATGCTGAAGTACTGGAACAGTAATACTTAACTGCTTTGCCTTGTGTTTGTCTTCTACTGGAGGATGTGGTAAAGTTGTTCTCTTTGATATGAATGGTTTATATCCCTGTGCCACCTGCTAATAAAACAACGAAGAGGAAATGTAAGCACCTATTGATACGTCGCTGTGATTAAGTACCTACCAAAAAGATCTCAAAGCCTGTTAAAGCAATTTTGATCTTATAGCAGGTGTTATTATAGCATGCTGTTATTTACCCTACAAAGGGAAAGTCCATGCTTTGTCTCAGCAACATCTGCTCTATTCAGCCTTGTGTAAAAAACATAAACTTAAATAAACACAAAATCTTCTGTATTAAATCTTCCTCCTCCCTTTCAAAATCAACGTCTTGACTGTAACAACATAAAAATCAGAGAAGATGAGCTGACTGGCTCAAGAGGAGACTACAGAAGTCCAGGATGCTGCAGGGTGCAAGGAAGTGTGAAAATGAGCAGCAGGGGCCCTGGCAATAGGCTGCCCTGCCTGAGGAAGAGCATGATGAAGGTGTGCTGCAAGACCAAGGACAGCACAAAGAAGCCTTAAACCTTGTTCTTGATACAGGAACACAAAATACAGCAGAATATTTATTTTCCTTAAAAGTAACAGGTGTCTAAATGTGTTTTGGTGTCTGTATACATTTATATGTTCCACATATCCAGAAGTCAGTAAGGAAATAGAATACTGTCACAAAACTGGCAGCTATGTATCTCTGCCTGCTTACACATGTGCTTGTAAGACATGACCATTTAGATGTTAGTAAATGTGTAATCATACTTGGTAAATACACGCTTGGGTATTTTTCAATTAAGCATAATGCACATCCTCTTGATGCTTCTATTCACAAGTGAAGTTTTTTTGCCCTCATTTCCAAGTGAAATATGACTTAAGTGCTTCAGATACTTGTCCTAGCTTTGCCATAACCCAACACTTTAGATGGGGTGTTGTTTTTGAGTATACAGCATTACCTAGCTTTTGTCATCTATACCTATCCTCTGGCAGCTATACAGTATTCTCTTCCAGGTCTATCCAACTCAAACCTGCTCTCCTTGGTGGCAATGCCATCTGCTTGTACACTGAGAATGCAATGCCCTCACCGAAGGGCAGGATCTTCCAATCCTGTGACTTCAGAGCTTTTTCCTGCTGTTTTAAACACCGTATTTACATCACTGCTCCATTTCAGCTGAAGCTCTCCTATTAAAACAGCACTGCGTCAAAGTATTTTGTATCTATTTTGTATTTACTTAGATATGCAAACTACATATCAAACATGCAGCCTGTAGCACAGCTTTGAATGTCAAGTGGGGCAAGATGTAAGCTATCCCTATCAGGCATATGCTGTGATCAATGATGCATGTACTTGCAGGACTGATGTTACCCCTCTAAAGTCAACCCAAGATGGTAAAGGAGAACAGCTGTAAAACAGGCAACTTTGATCTTCTTAAGCTTCGTAGCTTGTTCATCCAGTTTTGACTCAATCTTTTTTTACAGATTAGGCCTGACGAGGCAGGTTTCATTAATGTACTGAGTGATGGGCCCAAACACCTTCTGTCGTCCTTACAGGTGGTAAAAGTAATGAGAAAATTAGTGAAAGCAGACTAAGGACTCCCTTAGAGGCAGTGAGAACTAAAATAACGAGAAACAGTCGAAATCTCATAAGGAAAATCTTACTTTTTTTTTTTCTCCCATTCGCTTAACACGTCCCAGTCTTCTTATTGAAGATGAAGGATGAACCATACACAAAAAAAGCCTTCTTTATATCTGTTATTTCAGCTGCAATTTTGTGTTAAGGGAGATCTGTCAACACATTGACTTCACTTCTACTCTCAATGCACCTCTTAGCAGTCCATGCCCCATGCTGACTGTGAGCTGGGTAATTCCTGGTCCTTCCGCAATGACATCAGCCTGAAGAAATCCACAACAGTTTGAGTGAGTCGGGCTGCTCTGAGAAACAAGGGGGGAGAAGAAAGAATCAACTCTGTACTTTCCAGAGCTCAGTCGTTGCACAGCCTCTGTCCATTTAGTCCTGAGGAAATATCAACATCCAGAAGAAAAGCTTTGCTCTTCCTGCATCACCTGCTGAGCCTTGAGTATGATTAGGACTCCCACTACACCTATATCCTTCTGTTGTCCAAAAGAGTTGGCCTTTCCATCTCATACAGGCAACATCATTGTTCAGGTATATCTGAGCCTACTAATGATGCAAGTGAGAAGATCCTCATGGATTCCCAGCCCAACTTCCACTACAGCAAAGCAAAGAAGCATCTGAACTCATCCTCTCTGAAGCTGGCAGGTGGAGCTGAGGAGAAGCCCAACCCAAACTGCCCAACACAATCTGACCTTTGAAAACTGCTCTCAAGTATTGCCTCTGCCTGTCTTGCTTTACAACAGCGTGTTGTTACAGTATATTGCTAGTGATCACATATTTGCAATAAACAGAAACTGCGTTTTAGCTTTACTTTACCCTCTGATAAAAAAAAACCTAAACAAAACCACACCACAAAATTGCCAATAAAATACCTTCAGCTGTAAAATAAAGCAGGCAATCACAACAGCTGTTCCCAGAAGGGAAAGAAAGTGGAAGGGAACTAAATATTCAGGGAATCGCCGCCCATGGAGCTGGGGGAATTGGTTTTGTGTGGCCCCTTAGCACTATTTAAGCTGAGTTTGAGGCCCAAAGGACAATTAGGGGGGTTTGTGTTGCGTTCTGTTGCTTTTTATCTATTAGAGGCTGGTAAGTTCTCAATTTCATCTAAGCTTTGGTATTATATACATATCTCTATGTTTAAAGGAATTAGTTAAGATGTCTGCCATTAGAAGAAATGTATTGGGGGAGTAAGTAAACATGAAGAGGTTGAGATCATCCTAGAGGGCTTTTAGGTCCTTACCTTGTTGTATGTTGGTAGCTTTTAGTTTGCTTTCAGGTGCTGGAAGTGTTATTGAAACCTGCAGCTCCTTCTAATGCAATGGTTTAGTTTCCAATGGAGTACTTAGAGGCTGCACTCACATAGTGAGGAAAGCTATCTGTTTTTTTTCCTTTGCTTTTAAACAAGCATAAATACAGAGAGTTGAAGGAAACCACATGACTACTGGAAGTCTTTAAGAAAAGCATTGTAAGAGCCAAAAGACAAGCTTTAACTTCAGAAACCTTTTAGTACTTGAGTGTGCTTTGCTGAATATCTTGCAGTTCCTTATTTTTCAAATGTTTTTGGTAAATACGACCCTGTGCTTCTGGTGGGAAAGTTGGATGCCTGCTAAAACATGGTGCTCTGAAATAATGGGCCTCAGTGCAAGATACAGCTGAGGAATTACAGTGTGGCTGCAGTCTTAGCCCAAAGTCTGATGCTGTCTTTGTAGAAGCAAAACAAGTCCAAATGGCTTTGATCAGAACAAGACTTTCCTCCATGGAGACTAACTGTGGATGGTTAAAGTCATTCATCCTTAACAAAGGCTATGACTTCTTATTTTCCCTTTATAAGATCTCTAGCTGAAAGCTTAAGTTCAGTTTCCCATTAGGGCTGAAGGAGCTGCTGCTGCAAACAAGCTCCACCTGAACTATATTACTCCATGGGATTAACACCAGGTATTACTTGGTGTTGATTGCCACCTTACAACTAATAAATGTGGGTGATGTGAATCCCTGATTAAGAGTAGAGGCGTGATGCACCAGAACTGTGTTAGCACTGCAGATCTGTTAACCTCAATAAAAGTAGTGATATTATCCTTTCTATCAAAATACTTGCCCAGGGTGTGCTAGGGAGATGACTTCGTGTGTGGGAACTCTGTGCAGCTTTGGTCTGTCCTGTCATGTAGGACCTCATAGTCTTCACAGCATGTACACAGACCACTCTAGGAGCTGAGAAAAGGAGCCTTTGGTGTAGCAAATGCTGCTGTGAAACAGTTAAGATAAACAGGTTTTCTTTTTTTTTCTTGCAGGTTCTGTTGAGCGACAGCATGGGGAGCAACTTCAGCATGCAGATCTGCTGTGGGACTTGCGGGCGTTATAAGAAGCAGGAGGAAGCAAATGAAGAGACTAGTGAGACCAAGCCAATTCTGCACACCTTGGGGGACACATCAATGCATACTGATACGCAGCCTTCCCCACCAGCCCTGGAAGCCTCTGAACGGATCTCTGAAGAAGCTCAGTCACTCTGCTGGGACCAACAGCTGCCAGCTGATATTGCGGAGGAGAGCATGGAGACCTGCTGTCCTGCAGACCCCATGGGAATGACTGAGGCAGCCTGGAGCTCTGTGGATTTCTTGGTGGCATCCTCAGACAGGGAGACCAAAGAAGAGGCTGAAGTCCTGGATCAGCAAGAAAGAGAGAAAGCATGTAATACAGAAGAAGAAATGAAACCTACTCCTTACGATGAGACCCAGCTGGCTATGCACACAGCTCAGGATCTGAAGCTTGATGCAGATGTAGGACAGCCTGCTGAACAGGCTGGGGCTGGCAATGAGCATGGCCCACGTGCTGGAATAACTCCCCAGGAAATACATATTCTCGAGCTCATGGAAAGCACATGGGAAACTGAAGCTGCTCAAGACTTTGAGATCAAGCCTCCCATGAAGATTGGTGAGAGTTTCACAGGCTGGAACTTGTCTCTCTCTGCTGTGCAAAAGATAGCAGAAGAGGCTGAGACCAATGTTCCTGCTGGGCACATAGAGCAGGCAGACAGGGCTGGCCTTGCTGAAGGAAGTACTCAACTCACTGAGAGTGTTCAGATCGCATCTCTTGCAAAGGCTGCTTCTCTAATGAATGTGCAGGCTACAGTGGAGACTGAGAATATAGTGGATCCGTCAGAAGCCGTAGTGAATGCTGTGGCTGAGATGCACTTTACTTCTACAGTGCCTCAGGAAATCCTGTATCCAGGAGGGCATTCACCAAAGCCAGCCAACCAGCTGCTTGACTTCTTACAGCAAGAGACTCAGACTGGTGTGCCAGTTGCACAAGAGGTGCAGAGCCGAAGCTGTGCACAATCTGCTGAACAGAGTGAGGTTTTAAGTGATGAAGACCAGGAAGTCCTCAGTGATACAGCAGACAGTGAGGAGACCAGGGAATGCGAGCTAGAAACTCCAGCAGATGAGGCAGAGCCACAGGGGAGGGTTGTGCAACAAATGCTGCAGCTTCCAGAAGAACTGATTTGTGCTCAGGTGCCTGCAGAGGAAGAAGCTGAGTTTCTTGGTGTGGTACCCTTGCTGTACGAAGTGCCTGGGAGTGGAGGAGATGTACAGTTTGAAAATGCTGAAGCTTGAGAGATGTGAGGATCAATGGATTGGTATTCAGTGCCTTTAGGAATTTCAGCCAAAAAAATAGCAGTTATCTCAGCCTTTTGAACCCAGTGGGATTTTTTTCCCAAGTGTCTCCTGGACTTCAGGAAGTGACTTTGCTAAAGAGATGTGTGAGGTGTGCAATAGATGTTTCTATATATTCTCCTGGATTATAGCTTGGTTGCACTTTTGTTTGTCTAGTAGCTGATTTTTCAGGAGGTCTTGCTTTACTGGGAGAGGAGAGCAGTGATTCACTTCAACAGTGACTTCACTGAAGGAATGCTGAGCACTGCATCCCCCAGCGTGGTACAGTGGTAGGGGGTTTCAGTTCAAAGTCCTAAGAGTCTGGGAACAGAACAGACCAAAGCTCCTCTAACCTAGCCCAGCCAAATGCCTTCTGTGGCTCACAGCCACTTCTACTGCCACCTCTAAATCAAATGTTTCAGCTCCCTCCTTTTATACTTACACATTCAGTGACTTACTTTGTAAGCATTGAACACCTTTTCATCAGAAGGCAATGAAATAATACTCTGGTTTGTACTTTGTATTTCTTGTAATAGTTGAAGTGCTCACACAATCCGTACTCTTTGTGCGGAACTTAAAAAGATGTAGTCTTGATCAGAATGCATAAGTCAGTGTATTGCAGTTTAAATCTACTGACTTTTAAATGTTCATAACTTTATGATACCGAATAAAATATTTTAAGATCATGGCAAAAACAGGCTGAATGTGTTTTAATTGTTGAGGCCTTATTTAAAAAAAAGAAAGGGGCAAACTATGCTGAAATCCTCTGACCTGATGACCACCTGAACTAACATGCCCAGATGTATATGTGGGAGGGGGCTATAAAGGCATGCTGGAACTCCTGCATGTTTTATAATGTGCCTGAGGATCTGCACTTTAAATGGTGCTGAGGAAGAAGCTGAAAGAAAATACATCACACTGATGACTTCCCTTATGTTTTTCTTGCACGTAGCTGAAAGCTGAGGGGTTGAGAGCTGAATATGCTAAAGGAGTTGACACGTGATGGATGTTACTCCATACTTTGAAGAAAGTACTCTGGGAATAGGATAAGCTTTCTTAAACACCTGGACTTCCCTCCATCCAACTGCATTTCAGCTGACAAAGCACCCTATAAGTCAGACTTTCCAAGCACACCCTCCCTTACTTAAGATTCCACGTGCTGCAAAGAAAGAGACACCTGTAGTGTTTTTCTATTACTTAGACGGCCGATAAACCATAGTTCTTGCTTAGGTAGGCGATCTCTGTAGCAATGATGAACAAGAGGTTTCTCAGACCTAAAAGTAGGAAACCATTAAAGCAGCACTCCCAGCAAAGCCTGCTGCAAGCTCAACTTTTCAAATTCTCCAACTTGCTTGTCTTACTTGATTTGTTCTGCCAAAAGTCATGCAGTCTTTACTGCTAAAGCTTGTTTCTAAGGGTTGCTCAGCAGGGAACCGGGTGAGATAACTTCTACGTTCCCCCCCTCCCCAAAACATGCCCCAGTAACATAAAGCTTCACTTCAGGCAGGAGAGAGGCTTGAGTAGGTAATCCCAAGAGAAATTAAACTCAATCACGTTCATGCCTGCCTATGGGCTGATAAGTTAATTCTGTTAAGCAGGAGGATAATAAGTTACTGCGCTGTATGAGAAGTTTCCTCACTGTTTGAGGGTTTATGCATGTGGTTTTTTAGCTTGGGAACAAGAGGAAAGCAGAAATTGCCCAAACTTTGGGAACTGTTGGGAAAAGCTAAGCGCTGGTATCTGAATGGTGCTGCACAGCTCACTCTCTGAACGCCCTTCTCACTGTTTGAACAGAAAATCCTTCAGCCGTAGCTTGTCATTCTCTCGTAATGTCAGCATAAATGATGAATGAGAGATGCTCCTGGGCAGATCATCCAGTGTATCTAGATGCCACAGTTAATGTGCAGAGAGGCCCTGCCATGTGCATAGCAAGGAAGAGACAGTCCTAGTAAGAAGGAACAGCTTGAACTCAAAAAACCCAATGCAAAGATCAGTGTTCTGCAGACAGCAGCACGCTCCCTTACAAGTGACGGTGCCATCTGAATGGCTCTGTAACCATTCTATGGCATTCAGTCATTCAACCCAACCCTGAGCTGGCATCCGAGCCAAGCTCTTCTTAAGGTCTACGGCTGTTTGCATGTTTGTCAGAAGGTCACATCTGTGCTTTTGTAGAACTGCCCTTTTAAATGCATCGAAGTAGCAGAGATCAGAAAAGGCTTTTGGGACAAAAGTGAAACCTAGCCAAGAGAGACCTGATTGCTCTAAGAGTTTCTTCCTCCCCCATGGGTTACATTGCCATCTTCCGTAGTGTCTCACATGTAAGAAATTTTCAGCATTGTTTCAAAGTCAATCTGGGATGTCTCATTTCACAATGATATGATGGTAAGGAAAAAGAATTCATACTTTCCATCTCAGAAAGACGTCCACTGCTTACTGAAATGGTGACAACTGAGCATTTTTCCTGTGTATGGCATACTAAAATGAGCATCACAACACTTGTAGCCAGGAGTAATTCTTCTTGCTTCTTAAACAGCAAGACATGGATGCTGTACCACATGGTCTCAGAATGGGCAGCATGCATGAACTAACCTCACCCAAAGCTCCTGCTGCATTTCTCCACCAATGGAATCACAATAACCAGACAAAGTGCAGGATGCTGAACCAGATTTGCCATCAAAAGAAGTAGGTTCAGTTAAAAATATATAAAAATAGCCTGGAATCCAACTACTCTGACCTTTCTGTTCCTGTTCAGACCCACTGCTGTTGGCAGTGCATATTTAGGATCTGCCTTTAAGCTCATGTCTCTGGGTTTCATTTGCATTTACTGGATATATGCTTTTGTTTTTTGCCCATGTGATCTATTTAACATTACAACTCCCAGTAAGTAAACACAACCAGAGTGATACCGTAATGTTAATGCCAACAGAGGGTGATCAGCCGTGGCTGGAAACATTACAACAATCTGTAGCCACTGTAAAATAGCTCATTGCCTGTCTCAGTCAGTTGAAGACTGCACAAAAGCAGTAAGGGGGATAATTTTTCACTCCTAACTGCCCAGTATAAAATAATATAAAGACTGCAGGTTCACTTACATCATTTTTTCTCACTCAGAGGGTGGTGACGCACTGAACAGGTTGCCCAAGGAGGCTGTGGATGCATCCCTGGAGGCATTCAAGGCCAGGCTGGATGTGGCTCTGGGCAGCCTGGTCTGGTGTTTGGTGACACTGCACACAGCAGGGGGTTGAAACCAGATGATCACTGTGGTCCTTTTCAACCCAGGCCATTCTCTGATTCTATGATCTATAAGTTAAAGCACTGACTGCATTCCGCATGCCTGTTCTTCTGATTCTGCAGACTGAAAGGTACAACTAGAGGTCAGTTTCCATTGTCCACAACTGCACTGATTTAATCCTCAGTTTTAGTTGTCAATGTCCATTACAAAATAACAATAAGCAAACAAATCTTATATCAGCCATGCTTAGGATGTGCAGCCACGTGCTGTTTGCAATGGCTATGAACTGGCTGGGGAAAACAGTAAGGAAGAAGAAGGGGGGGAACTTCAGAACCTGCAGGAACTAACACTGAGGGTCAAAGGGGGAAGAAATTGAGTGTGACCACCTCCTCCTATTTAAGAGAAGGCTGGTGCCTTTCTTGTGCAGGTGCTGGGTGCTTATTAGGAGGATTGCACTGGTAAGGAAGTGATTGTGGAGTGACCGTTATGAGCTCTATGTTTACTTACTTTTCTTAATATGGGTTCTTCTCTTTCGTAGGCAGAGTCTCTTTGAGTGTGAGTAGACTTTTGGTCTTACCTTGTGTAAGGGAAGGGCTTGCAACTCAGTTCTCAAGATTGACTTTGTGTTGGAAGGTGTTGCTTTCTTTCTTGGTTTGCTTTGTGCCTCTTGCAGGTGACTAATCTCTCAATATTAAGGAACAAGTCATGCTATGTTCTCCTTTCTTTTCCTCTTTTTCCTGTCTGCCTTGTTTCTGCCACTACTAGTAGTTACCCTTACTGGTAGTCTAGGCACTGTGACTTGATGTGCTCCAATTTAACTAACGGCAGCTTTAATACATGACTCTGCAGTATAATAGAATCCTATTGGCACCGCAGTGATCTGCTAAAAGATAACTAACAGCAGTGCCTGCTTGGCTTCTAGAAGCTTAGGAGGAACAGTTTTTCAGAGTGATCTGGTTTGACTGACAGGTAGCTTCTTTTCTTACTCCCCAGACTGTTATTTCTTTAAAAATCATTTCTGTTCAGCAGCTCCACCTGTATTTATCTTCTGTGGCTTCCGATAACATTAGCTGGAGGATGTTATGTGAGAACATGACAACTAATGCCCACAAGTGGATCTGAGCAAATATCCATGTCTTCCAGGTGTGAAGCTGCTTCCTCAAGAGAGAGTTTCCTGCTCATCTGCTGTCTGTGTGCATCCTACAGCTGGCTGGCATCACCTCCAAGAGGCAGGCATTAATTGGGCTGTCCCTTTACATTCTGGCAATGGGTGGTCTTCTTGGCAAGAACAAGAGGTTCTGTGTGTTCCCTATGAAAGTTACTTTTTGTAAGACCAAGGGGAAAAAGGCATCTGGGGCTGCACGTATGTCCTGTGATGCTTCAACGTGGACTGGGGAGAACCATTTTTATTCAGCACGCATAGGAAGGACCCCCAGAGCCCCCAAACTTTACGTTGCAGAGTCAGATTTCTTAAACACCCCTGAAGGTGAATCTGCTGCCCAAGATAAAAAGGACACAGGAGCTGCATCTCAGCACATACAACATAGCGAGGTCCCACTTAGTGCTTCTTCTAGAGATGCACACAATAGTGAGGAGCCACAGCACCCTGAAACCAAACCCAACACAGAGGGGATGAAGAACCAGGAGCTTGCTGAACAGCCAAAACAAGAAGCCAGATCTACCAGATGTAGTCTACAAGAGATGAATAAAGCTCAAGGTCATGAGCATCCTAGTGGTGGCTGTATACCCCATGAGCAACTCAGCTGCAGGGATGATGAAGTGAGGCCTCTTACACAGACAACTGTGAAGGCTGAAGTCCATGCGTGTGCAGAAGCCCAAGGAGAGGTTCGGCCTGCTAGAGTGGAGTCAAGGCTGTCAATTCCTGCGGAAGAAGATGTGATAGTTCTGTGTAATTCAGAGGAAACTTGTGAGGGAAAGGATCATCAAGAAGTGCCTGTGGAGAAGGCAGCTGAGTCCCCACCTGCTCTGTGTACCATGAAGGAGTCAGAGCTGCCTTTGAAGACTGCAGAGACAAGAGAAGACATCACAAGTATGCGGAGATCTGCAGAAAAGCAAGCAGGAGGAGAGAAAGCACACTTTGCTGCTAAAGCCTCACCTGATCTCCAGTTGGAACATGATAAAGAGGGTCTTCTTCATGAGTATGTGAAAGAAAATGCTTTTGAATTGGAGCAAGCTGAAGAGCAGACTGAGGTTGGTGATGATGGACAAACGTCAAATGAGATCCCATGCTGCCTGGTAGAAACCCAGGCTGCTCAGCAGGATAAGGAGGAGATTAAAGCTAGCAATGGGGGAGAACAGCCTGCTGATGAGGAGTGCTGAAAGAGCACATAGAGCCTGGTGCAGCAACCACTGAGCAGGCTGAGGGTTTGTCAGCAACAAAGCAAAGAATCTGCTGCCTTGATCCTGCAAGGAGCTGGGATGGACGAGTAACCAGTGGGTGTTTGTATCATAAAGGGCACAGTGGGCAAGATGTTTATGAAGCCTGCTTTAGAAAGTGGGACTAAACAGCAAGTTGGTGCACAGCTTTCCATAGGTGGCACCAAGCCCCTTCTTTCCCTAGCAGGGGGGTGGTGAAGGGACACAAGTGTATTTCAGTACAAGGAGTATATTTATATTACTTTTTTTTTTTCCCCACATATACACACACCTGAGCTAGGGTTATGGAATTTAATTCTCTCCCTCTGTGTGACTACACAGGGTCAGGTCTTTGACAAACAAGCCAGATTTATTAATTATACCTGTCTGTGCACCTCACTCTGACCATCACTGTTTGAAGCTATGTTGAAATGCTGTGTGGTCTGTGCTGCAACTGGAACCAATAAATGGACGTATTTTAATGCTTGCTGATAACAGACTGTTGTTTTATTAATGTCCAGCTGTTCCATGTTTTATGCTAGTGGAGTGCAGGTGAAAAAGAGTTAGGAGAAGTGGAAGTGGTTGTTTCCAAAGCAAAACCAGTAAGAGATATTTCTGATGGTCGTTTTGCTGCAGTAAATATGTCAGGTTCCACATACACAATGCTGGTCTCTAATAATGTAGATCTTAAATGTAGGGAGTCTTCTTGTAAAACCTGATTAGTTGGGCAGCTGTCACTGAACTACAAAAGCAATGCAGTGCTGAAAAGAACTGGGAAAAGAATAGAGCCTAGATCTTCAACTTCAACCAAAAAATAACAGGACTGCACCAAATGATTCTGCTAGAGCTTATGGGGAATTAGAAGTGTACTCAGACAGAAAGCTGGAGAGACAGAATGTATAGGAGAGAGAGATTAATCTTCCCTAAGGAAACCATTTCCAGCTATTGTGTTCTTGTGTGCTTCCTGTAATAACTGTATTCGTGGGGGGGGAAGGGGGGAGGGAGATAGTTAAAGGCAAGCCAGGATGTAAGGATTTTGAAAGGCATGCATCTATTTAAAGGATGAATTGTTCTACTGTCTTTATGTGCTTAATCCCATCAAGAATATAGTGTATGTTTATGTATTTCTTTTAAATCAAGGGTCCAGGCTGGTACGTTGTGAGCCTAACAGTTTAAGCCAGCCTTCCTTAATATTTTCCCTTATGACCAAAGCAGAATGGAGACACTGTTCATGGAAATGTCAGTTACTCTCACTTAACAGAGCATGTTCCCTCCCCTTGGCTGTGGTGTAAAACCCTGAAGGTACCTACGCCAGTTCATTATGTTGACAAACTGCCCTGGGTTGGTTGTATCTAACAAACTGCTGCTCAGGTTAGTCTAGAAGAATGTGGATATGCCCTCTGTACTTAGAATTAAATGACTAATGTGTGGGTCTGGAGGCTTCTCCTTGCTGATGCTGAAAAAGAAACAAAGCTAGCAAAGAGACACAGAAGCTTCTCTGCATTGTTCTGCCAGTGCCTTACGTACCTAGATCAGTAACTATAATTAATTGCCAAGTATTTTCAGAGGTTGGGATTAATCATCTTCTCTCTGTTTTGTGGTCGCTGAGAGAACTCGTGGCAATGTGTTTGACAATGCAGTGCAAAGAAATGTTGAAAGCAATGAAATATTCAGGATGAGAATCACAGCTTTAAGAGATAAAAGGAATGTGTTTTGTTTTTTCCTATGATGGGTAAATGCCAAACACCAGGAAGGAAGAAGTTAAGAGGGGACAGGTGAAGGTGTGAAGTAGATGGCATGCTTGCATGTACTCCTGGCAAAGGATCATGGAAGTGATGGTGATGTAGGATTCCTAGCTGGACATTCTATCACTGGCTTTGGGCAAGCATTCCAGAGAACTTGAAGCAAAGTTCCCAGTACCAGAGATACGTTTGCATTCTGACATTAAAGAATCATTCGTTTTCAAACTAAGCTTGTTGCTGTATTTCATGCTTGTGATTTAATTAACGCTTGCATCTCACTACTCAACACAGGACCACGTAACAGTGATTCATCAATTCGTTCCCATTATGGCTGTTGTTAGTAAGTAGCTGAGACTGAAGGTATCAGTCTAACCCAGAATCACAGCATAAGGTATGATTACATGATACTGTTGCTGATGCTCTAAAACAAACAGGTGGCTGGGGTCAATTTCAATGCCAGGATACAGTTGCACAAACACTATTCCTAAATCCAAGCCCACAACAGACTGGCTTGCAATATATCTATTCCAGTTCAGATGTTTTCCTTCAGTTTCTGTCACACTCTTTTATTGTTGTTTCTTTAAGACGTGCCACAAAGTACTGTAAGGCTGGCCTTTACTCTTGGATACCAACCATGGTGTTGTCCTGGGTTAGTCTACCCCAAAATTACACTCAGGAAGGATTTTGCTCTTGCTATTCTAATGGCTTTAACTGTGTGATGGAAGGGACTCTGACATTTCTGATACCTGCACTGCCTTTAATGACAACACTTTCTGGTTTTGCCCTTTTCATTTTGCATGTTATTTGGGTAAAAGGCTGAGTATTGATGTTGTTGGCTTCAGAATGAAAGATGTTTGTCTTCTGGTGAGCTCTTTGCAAGTAATTGGGCTTGCTGACTTTGAGCTGCTGAAAAATAAAGATGTGATTCCAAACTTCCTAATATTCTTCCTATGAGAAGAATAAGACTGAAGTTATAAAAACACTTTAATGCTTTTAAAATCTTCTTCCTGCCCTTTGAAAAGAAAGGATAGACTGTTCAGTACCAGCAGAAGAGTTTTACCATCCAGGGCACCCCACCTATACACCCTCCATGACTCTGCTCCATGAGCACTGAACTCCTCATCGTTGTCACTGCTGAGTGCATGCAAGCTGTACCTTTCACTGCAGTTTGTCCCATCTTTTTGGGCAGGTTCTAACTGCAGGATCTATTCATAAAGCAGCAGTGTGAGCACAAGTCAGTTCTGTTCCCAGGCTCTAGGCTGCCCTCTTAAGATGATTAGCAGCAAATTCTTTGACTAGCAAATTGAATCACTGCAAACGAGCATGAAAGCAGCATCACCAATTCATGTAACCATCCTGTGGACGGGGTGGGCTGTAATGTAATTTTTTGCTCCCTGAAAATCTCAGCTCCCACTGCTAAGAATCTGTAGGTAACAAAGCTCTTTGTGATTCAAAAGGGAAACCTGAAAATACAACCTGGCAACAAGCAAGAAATCAACAACCCAGGAATGAATGTTTAGGAGATTAATATTTGCTATCTGCTTATTGCCGTCATGAGCTGCAGGATGTGTTTCTCTTCCTTTTAAAGCACTCACATAAAGCCAGCCGTGCACTAATCACAATAGGTCTGTTTCTCTTAAACTGATTAAACTGTTGACACAACTTGGTGGAGAGTTCTGAAAACAGCTGGCCAAAATAATAACACCTCCCTTAACCAAGGTTACAGCTGTTTGTTAATGGTTTTTGTTGATACCAAATGGTTTTGTTTCAATTACATAGCACGTCTCCTCCCAGCCAGCAGCAGCAGAGTATTTTGCTTGCTTCTCTGCACGCTTTTCCCTTGGTAAGGTATGAGTCCAAGTTTAAAGCTGCAAGACCTGTCAGCAATCTGACAGCAGGACGGGAAATTGTAACAAGTTCACAAACAAAAGCCAGCTCAAACAACCTTCCTAATGGAGAGCACTCCTCCAGAGGAGGAAACACCATTGCAGAACCCCAACCAGCCCTGCCTCCTCTGCTGCAGGTGCAGAACAAGCAGCCAGCAACACCCTGGAACTGATGAAAAGCACCCAAGATTTGCTGTTCCTGTATGTCAGGAAGATCTATGGTGCCTATGAACCAAAGTGTAACACTTAAGCTCTAAAGCCTGCTGTGTGTCTGTTGCTCAGCCTGTGATACTGGTTATTACTGTCAACTTGCAGGTGGAAATACCCTATCACATTTCTCTTCAGTTTAGTATAAACACTATGAGAGGAAAAAAGTGTGCAGAGACTTACGAAGTGAATCAGGGGATGTTCAAGCAAATAAGAACTACAGAAAACGGTTTAGATATTTGGGACTGTGGTGTGAACACCTCCTTCATTGATTTAAGCTTGGTTGGCTCCCTTAATTCAAACAAAGCTGGAGAAATTTGTCCAAACAACAGTGACATGAAGTGGTGAACATGAACGTTCTGACCTAGTCATAATTCTGCATGCTTTCTTTCTACCAGCAGCAGTTAATGCCTTAAACACCGCTTTTACTATCTGATTATTTGCCAAAAAAAACCACAGATTTCCAGCTCTGCCTTTCAAAGCAGAGTAAGAATGGGATAAGTAACTATTCTCATCCTCAGCAATGGCCTTGTCTTCTGGCTTGCTGTTATCTGAGAATGCGTCCTCAAGTGAGGGAATCTGGGGACATCATCACCCTTTAATTCACAAGTCCCGGAGGATTCACATTAGTCAGGGCTGGAGCTCAGCACAGGGATCACACAGGACAGGGGCTCAGGGATGCTGATGTCTGTTCTGATGGGTTTTCCTCCTGGCACCTTCTCTGAGGAAGGTCTAACTGCTGCTCCTAGCAACAGAAAAGTGAATGAACATTCACAATAGGAAATGGCCAAATGAGGATCGGGAAGGAGAAACAATTTTACTACGCATGAAAAATAACCAGTGCCTTTGTACATATGGTAACGAATATATATTCATGACTTCCTATAAATAACGCCTCTCTTGAGACAGCAGCAGCGGAATTTGTCAATCTTCAGATTTTTAAGTGCTCCTGTAGTGATGGCAACAGCCAACCAACATAAACACACCATGGAATAAACTACTATTTCCCTTCCCTCGCTAAGCATTATGCTGTCCTTCCAAAATCACACGAAACACTTTGCTGCTATAAGCATTTACACCAAATCACTGATGTTGTTACAGCAATTGCTTTCTCTGAACACTCAATCTCACAAAATATTAATTTATTTCTATCTTGTCCTCTGTCTACCTTTGGCATCAAATAGCATCTCTTTGTCCTCTGATATTTTGTTTTCTCCCACAATGAAAGCGGCTGCTTAGCCTTTCCTGCCTTCCCATTCTTACAGCTACGCAGTTTTAAGTTCATGCAGTCTTTTGAGTGCCTAACTAGCGTGGAATCACTCATTTCTACAGATTCTATCCATAAAAGCAGCTCAAACAGTGCATCAAAACTGCTCTGGACCCATTAGCTTCACTTTAGAAATCGTCATCCCTAAATTATAGATCTGTTTTTCTGTGGTTCCTGTTATCCCACACAGTGATGGCTAAACCTTCCGCCGAGCCATCAGTAATCATATCGTGCTGCACAGCAGCTCGGTTTTACTTTAAATATTTAGCTACAGAAAGTGCCACAGGATTTGCAGTGGAACAGCAGTTTAAGAGAACTAATGATGTGGGGCTCGCAGGGAAATGGTTTGCTGTCATCAGCTACCCTACTTAAGAGCAATACCTTATCAACCTGAATAAGAAATAAAGGCCAAGAAATTGTGATGCTGGAAATGGTTGAAAAGAAATGCTTGTTTTGTAGTTTCCCTGCCAGAAACAGGGCAGTTTTGTTCTTGTTTAATTATATCGTGAGTTTAAACTGTGTTTGCTTCTTTCTAGCAACTGCAGCTAATCTGCATGAGATACATTTCAAAAGGAATTAATAGACAAAGCTGCGTGTGGGTTCTTCTCTCCCTTTTCAACACCATTTCCCTCTCCCCTTTCTCTGCAAAATACTTAATCTGTTTTCTAATGATCCCGTGGTTTTACCACAATGCTATAAATGTGACTTGAGGTAAAATTTTCTCTGCGTTTGAAATGCGCTGTTCCTTATTATTACCTTGGTCTGAAGCGATAACACTGCTGTGCTTTCTAAAAACCGAGTAAATGGTTGATAAAATAATGACCTAAGGGCCTGAAATCCACCTATTTCTGATCTCTCAATAAAGAGGCACTTTACCTTCCATTCCTCCTCCCTTTCATTTCCTACCATGCCTCTATACAGCTGCTAAACGTGAATTTCTTTCTACTATTAACAAATGGGCTAGGAAACAAGAGGAGACCTAAACGCTATGTACTTTGGTAATACAAACTAATAGCTGTAAAGTGCAGTATTGGCCGAGAGTCACGGTGAGTAACTGACTTCCTTAAGTGCTGCTAGTGATATTCAAAGACCAAAAAAGACCATCCCTTGAACTGAAACAGGCTTTAAAACTGTAAATCTTGTGCCCAGCACCCCATCCTGGGGAACCTGCAGAGCGAGATCACATCAAGTTTTGCACTCTTTCTTATCTATATGCTCCTCAGAAAACCAGGTCACAGAACCAAACACACCCCCACAGAGGGGTGAGGGTGTGGGTCCTAATTAATTTCCTGCTAATTTGCAGGTGGGATAATTGCCCTCTGAGTTATATACCACTCAGCTTAGCAACAAGAAAGAAGCTTGGTTCTCTGTCTACTTCTGACTAAGGGGCTTTGCTGATATTCCTCAGTATCCTAAAGCCTAACAGTTCTCTGGAGAAGGCTGCCAGCAGGATTATTGCTGTACACCTTGATCATGGGAAATGAAATCAGCCACGAGAGGTATTGCAGAAGGTCTGGGAAGCCTGAAAGGCAAGCAGCTGAGCAAGAAAAGGCAGAAGCTGATCCTTCTACTGCCCAGGAGTCTCTGCTGGGGAGCAGTGAGAATCCTCTTCCAAAAGAGAAATCGCAGGATGCTACTGTGGGGATGCAGAATGAAGACACAGAAACAGCCTTTTCTTCTCTGCAAAGCATGCAGAAGTCTGTGCCACAGATAGCAGTGCAAAGCACAGAGCTGGAAGACCACGGTGAGACGCAGCCCTCTGAGCAAGAGCCAGAAGAGACTGAAACTGAGCCTGCTATGATGAGTCCAGACATGCTAATGTGTGCTCCAACTCAGGAGAGGGCTGCAACAGCTCAGCCAGATGCAGGAGTGACAAAAACTGACCTGGGTCTGCAGGGCGCTGAAGAGGTGGGAGATAGAGAGGCAGAAGATGTGGTGACCAACCAGGCAGCAGTGGAAAAACACTCAGTGGTACACAAGAGGCTGAGTGGTAAGCTGTGCAAGCCAAGTCCTCTCTGCAGGTGGCTGAAGAAACTCAAGTCCTCTGCTGAGAAAAAGTAAGGTCAGGACTGAAGCAATTACTACTCAAGAGCGAGGCTTCTTATGAACTATAAAAGGGCTATTAAGTGCCTTCTGGGAGGAAAAAAAAAAGACTAAGAATTAAAGTAGAGAGAAAATATTTTGTCATCTTCAAGCTGTATGTCTGCTGTGTAGTTCTGGCTGTTGTACAGGCTTGGGTGCAGAACAGAGGGCATCCCATCTGGATGTAAGAGAAAGGGAAAACTGAATGGCTCTGTTCCCCTAAAAAGGAACTCCCCAGCTTGTGAGCTTGCCTTTTCCTGCTGCTCACTGGGCTTTGTCTTTAATGCCTTTCTTTCTGAACCTATGTAAAAGTGCAGTGTGCAAATTTCTGTCTTTATGGTGCTTCCCACCCCTATTTGACTTCCTTTTGCTTGCTTTTAATAACTTGCTCTGCCTGATTAGGCCAAGCTTAGTGCATTAGTATTATCAAACTAAATAAATACCTTATAAAAACACTAAATGTTTACAAACCCATGATGTTAATAGTGGGTGTTGTGTGGGAGGGTTGGTAAACAAGGGGCTCTTGTTTTGCTACCAGAATTGATTGCTTTGTGTATATTTGCTAACAAGTAAATAAAAGCTAGTTTTATTGCCTCAAATGAAGTGTTGACTACAAGTGAAAGGGCACTAAGGGAGGGAGGAGAAATGGGATGCTACAGCCTCAGCTGCAGATGAGAACACAACAAGGAGGGCTCCCTGCTGAGCAGGAGAAGCAAGGATGCCAACAGCTTTATGCTCTGGCTACCATGGGGCCGCCTCCAAAAAAAGGTAAGGATGTACAGTCCGCCCAATGGTCTTCAACTCGATTACTGTGGCAGTGTGCCATCTCTGTGGTTCATGTCACAGAACTGACCTCTGTGTGCCTGCACTACTGAAGAGTAAAGTCACCTAGAACAAGGCTTGGTGTTTTTGTTAAAGAAACCAACTGGTAAAAATTCTTCTGGGAGATTTAGAGGAAACAACCAGCTGACCTGTAGGCAAAGACAGTGAGTGGGCAGCGTGGGCTGTGCTAGAAGCATCCCAACCCATCAGAGCATCCCAGCCTGCCTTCAGAAAGCAGGGAGGGCTAATGCATCTTCCAGGGAAGCTAATGAGCAAACAGCCTGCACTCCTGAAACTTTGTCGGCTTCCCATGCCTGAGTGTAACCCTCCAGTTGCTGTTTATGAAAAAACACTGCTATAGAGCATGGATAAGACGATTCATCCTATTTCTAGCTGGACACATAAGTAATGGAATGAGTAAACTGCTCATTCTAGTCTTTATTATTCACCACTTTCCCTTACATAAGATACAGTTCAATGCTCTGCCCAGCTGTTTCTCATCTTGACAGGTGCACCACCAGCTTACCCATGGAGAGCAGGGACAGCAGCATGCTTTAATAACATCAACTGCTGTATCGATGTTGCTAATGCCATGTTTAACAAGTTTGGGGTGCACCTCAATGCCTCTCTTGCAACAGAATACAAACTAAAATAGCTTCAGCATATATATTCCTATACCTTAATCAAAAGCAGTTAGCTGTGCAAGGAAAGAAATATGTAAGTAGCAAAGCAGCTGTTTTTCACCATGTGCTCAGAAGCACCATCTGGTGTGCTGCCTCTTCTGATGCAAAATGAGTTCCTTGGTTGTTAATGACCTATAAGGATAACATTTGCTTGCTGTAATCTCCAGGTCCCCAAAGAAAATGTCATAGGGAGATTTTAAACAGAGTTTAACAAGGCGCACCCCACAAGAAAGAACAACAAGCTGACCATGTGAGCACTTTCCTATATGCATCTGAAGGTCTTGCGTCTGCTTGCACCTTCACCTGGACAATAAAAAAATCCCTGTTGTCTTATAGAACATCTTATTTGCATCAACATACTCCCTAATTATCTGCCTTTTAAAAGCATTTATCTCACTTCCAGCATCAGCACGGTAGAAGAAGAATGTTCACTGTGTAACCATAGAAAACGTCTCACCCATAAGTAACAAGCTGTTGGAAGTTCAAAAGATGCTTCACGGAAGGATAAAATCCTGCCAACAAGCAGCACCCCTTAAACTTACCCATCACACAGGGCAATCTGACCACGGTAGCTTGCATGCATTCATGCTGCTGAAGCAAGATATTAAACTTTAAAAATTAATCTACATAACTGCATGAAAATACGCAAACAGAAGGAAGACCCAATGTGATCCCTTTCTTCTGCCTGTAGCACCAGCCTGCCAGCTTGCTTGGTGAACAGAATCTCTAAGCAGAGACATCTGGAAAAAATCCAGTTGCTGAAGCTGCCTAGATAAACCAGAAATGGTTCTTAGAGATGCAGTAGGTCAGCACGATGGTGACTGCAAAAAGCTATTAGTTATGAATGCAATCTGTCTATATCAGCCTCCTGCTGAGACAGAAAGGGAATCAAGAGCCTATTGCAGAGGGTACAGAACCAAAAATGTGATACATGATGGGACAAGAAGCAAGAGGGAAAAGCCCAGATGATTTGGGCTGCCTGAGCATGGATACCAAAGTGCCAGAAATGGCATTTCACACCACCCAAATCCACAGTTTTCAGGGAAAATGAAGATAAGAAGTCCTCTAAGAGCCAACTGCTAGGGAAAAGGTAAGTTTTATACTACCAAAAAGCAATGAAGCTCATCCCAGAGTACAGCTGATATGGAGTTTTTAAAAGCACCAGGCAAAACACTTGCTCCCATCCTCCAATAGATTTTCAGAGTTATGCCAGAGTTGGCTGCTAAGTTGCTCAAGCAAATTGTACATACAGTAACTGGCTGCATGGGTCTACAAATTGGCAAGGGGAAATCCTGCAGGGAAATACAAAAGACCATTTATTAGACCCAGTTTCTCATGCTTACGGTCCTCTCCTGGCTCTGCTCAAGGTCCCGATCCACGAGAGATCTTTGGCACAAAGGACTAAGCAGAGCACAGGCTTTCTAAATACGTCAGTGCGAGTGCAAGAGCAATGTAAGATTTTACACAATGTGAGGGCATGCCAAAAATGAAGCTCAGGAACTCAAACTCAGCTACTCCGTGCTTGCAGGTACAGATCCCTGGGAATTCAGGAGAAAAGAATGAGGGAGAGAACAGAGCAAGGGTCTCATCTCAAAGAAATCCTTGTTCTGAATGTCTCTGTGACTCCATCCCATACCGCACCGCCTCCTGGTGCACAGCTGAAGTCAAAACGTAACTACAGAATGTGTAAAAAGGGATGCGTGTGACATCTTTGTTAAATACCTGTAGGGGAAATGCTAAGACAGGGCTTGAAACATTGATTGAGCACCTGGTGGGAAGGCAGGGCCAGCCCAGGGGAGCTCAGGTGCATGCAATGTATCTGAGTGATTGGAAGGGATGGAGCCAGGATCCACCCCTTCCCAGCCCTCATTTAAGAGTTGGCAGAGGAGGTGATGAGATCTCACTGGAGATCCTTGCCTATCTGAGGTTTTCCAAGGGTAAGCAGGCTTTTCTTTCTTTGTTTGTGTGTCTATGGCTGTTGCATTTGGGCTTATCCTCACTTGCTGCAGTCTAGGACTCTGCTACCTTGCTATCACTGCTGTGTTTTCTATCACATTATAGCATTACAATACCTTACAGCATTCATAAAGCACCAATAAGAGGCAGCAGAAACACTCATCTAGACAACCAGGGAGTTGTCAATTACAAATTGTACGGAGTTAACAGAACAGTGGTATGCTGACAGGCTTATCTTGTCCTGCCAAAGATCCCAGTGAAACCAGGCACTGAGAAGGAGGGCTAACATTGGTATTTCTTGCTTATAATAGCTGTTAGCAGCCTTAGAGAAGTGGCACCCAACTGTGTTGCCACAATAGATAGGATGGTCTTAAGTCAGTTACACTTGCTGAAGAAGGTATTTATTTGCAGTGCTTAGTGAATGTGCAGGGGTTTGGCCTGTTGAGTGCCTGCTGCTGGGGCAATAATACCTGTGGCAGCTTAACCCAGATCCCACTGCTGAGCCTTGGCCAAATGCTCCCTTTGTCTGAGTGTATTCAGTGTTCCACAGTACGGAGCCAGTGCTGCTGTCACCTCTCTTGGCATAAGCAACTCCACTTCCAACGATCCTCCTCGTCTTGTGAGAGCAAACAATGAACTGGGATTACCTCTTCAGAAGGGCCTAAAAGTGTTCCATTTAGTTGGATTCTCTGAGTGAAGATGGAGGTTTTATCAGTTCCACCCATTACAGTGGATGGGACACTGCAAAGGTGAGGAAAAACAGTCCTGATCCATTTAAATTTGAGCTTCCATCTCTTGAAATATACACGGCCCAGATTTCAGCTACCTGTATTTCTCTCTCCCTGCACAATCACTTCTGTGATGGCGTTTAACTCCCCCAGCATAACTCAGCTGCTGCTCCCATGTGCGTCTCTCAGGACCTCAATACTACAGCTTCCCTCAGCTGAAGTAAGATTGGTGACCTTGGCAGTGAAGGTGAGCAAAGATGGTGGGTAATAAACTGAATTTATTTGACTTTCAATGGAACTTTTTTTTTCTGGGGGTTTTGTTGGGATTTCTTCAGCTGCCGGTTTTTGCTCCAGCACTGGTACTGATTCAGGCTTGTTGCCTGCTTACCATGCCTGTGGTGCACACCTATTAGAAATACATCACTTGCTGGCATCAAAACAGAAAGGTAAGCAGTAATTAATGCCACGTTCTATAAATTTCACCTCTTTCTCCTTTTCCTTTCTGCTAATAAATATGGAAGAGATGACTGAAGTGGGGCTCTGATAACACTGAAAGAAAAGAGCACGTCTATCAGTTACCTCAATAAAAAGCATCCTGGAAATGAAATAGCAGTTGTCTGTCGCTTCTCCCCACCTTAATCAAGCGCTTTGTGCTTCTGAATTTGATCTGATCTTACAGATGCTTCTGCAGCTTGGTAAGTGACGAAGGCAACAAGAAAATCCATCTCATGCTCTTCCTACCCCCACAGCCTCTCTTTGTTCTGGTTTTGTATCAAAAATCAACTTTCATGGTTTTGGAAGAGGAGAAAACCATTACAGAAAAGACAAAACCAATTGTTTTTTTTTCCCCAGTATATCTGATTGTTTTCTATTTCCCCAGAAGGTTAATGTTTAAAATGAATAATGGGCAGTAGGGGGGTGGGAAGAGGAGCTAAAAGGTTCTTCCTGCTTGCCCTTCTCTCAGCTCACGCAGCATGGAGGTATCGCTGCTTCCTGATACCACTGATAGTCCTACAGAGCTATTTGCCCTTGGGTGGTGGACTCAGAGCCCCATTCAGCCCTATTACTATCCTCCTCTCTCTCCCTAACATCTCCTCATCAATACTTCTTGCTGCTGCTGCCACCAAGGCTTTCAATTTCCAACCATCAGATTAAGTCTTAAGTCACTGTACAAACTAATACCTGACAGTTCACAAGAGGTTTCACAACTATGGAGCCTGTGCAAATATTCCTCCTGCTCCTGATTTATCAGTGGACTCGAATGGAGTAAACAGAGTGAGGATAAGGTAAGCTAAAAGATGGTGTTCTTCATAGCTCTTTAATAGTTCACATGCATTTAGGAAATGCAGCGTGAAATGTTGCAGTTGTCAGCAATGAGGACAGCCTACTGCTTGTGCTCATAACTTCACAACAGCAGCAGGAAGGGAACTCGGACCTTCCTGCTCCCAAAATCAGACTCTGAGCAGGCAAATAATATCAAGTGTGTGGCACAAAGCAATAAGATTCCAGCCAGAAGCAGAGAAGCAATGAAAGGCATGAAGCCATTCTGTACCAGAGCCTTAAGGAAATAATGCAGTTCCATTTTGAAAAGCCATTGGATTACCCTGGAATAAATCCATATTGGCAAACATTATTACTCCTTATTAAATCAAAACCTGCTAGCATGTAGGAAAAAATAAGTGGCACTGTGAACTCTTCTGGGGGTTGAAAATGTAAGGGAGCTTGATGCTATGGAAAGAGCTCCTGAACTGCAACAGAATGTAATCATTTACAGGAGGGAAGAATGTAAAAAAAATCCATAAATCTAAGGACCAGTTTGGCTCAAAGAGCAAAGCAGTCATCACTGTGTCTGGTGTTGCTGGGTTTTTTTTGTAAAGATGCAAATGCAATGCATTTAATTAACAAATGAATATCTGAATACATGCAGTCATCTATTGGCGCCTCCTGATGGCTTTGCCAAAAGTGGTAGTTTTGAAACCAACACAGCCCACAAATGACTGCACTCTCCCTCTGTAATTAGCCTAGCAGACCACAGCTCAGCAGCACGGTCTTCTGGATGCTGCAAGGTTGAGTTGTGATTTTTTTTCCGCACACCCTCTTATTGCTTTTTTCCTCCTTACATTTCGTCCTCCTTGAGGTTTCAGTTTGCATGTAAAGCCACACAACTACAGACTTCCAGGCTGAAAGCTGTGCAACGCCGCAGAGATCTCTGGTACTTAAGCTGCAGACCCAGGTTTTCCTCAGGTTGTGTCCATATCCTATTTGTGTCCATATCGTAATTTTCCACTGCCCACCTTTGGACTCTCAAAGCTGAAACTTCTGCCATCCTTCCCTTTCTCAGTGTTCTCTCCATTCCCTTGCTGGATGCACGACTTTATTACAGCCGCTCTCCAGAGATGTGTGGATGTATTCCTGAAATGTGAAGGTTGTGGCTCTGAGAATTCATGGGCCACACAGGCTTCTAATGGTAAGGCAAACATCTCTCTGAATCACGGTATTCAGATTTCTGCAGATGCCTCTATCAAAAACCTAAATTAGAAGCAATGGAGTTTTCTTTTTATGGAGTCCAACTTTGTGTTTCTCTCACCCAGGTGACTTTCTATTTTAATGCTCATCTCTTCCTTTCCTCTACGTACCATCTGTTCACACTCATTCTCCCTTATATTTATACTGAGGAAAAACTTGAAGCATGATCTATTGGCCACAGAGGACTATACCTATAATGCATGTAGGCTCATTTTTTTTTGTTCATCTGTTGTTGTTCCATACAGTCCATTTGTCTCCACGTTGCTTAGTTCAGTCTGTTTAAATCTACTGGGGGCAAAGACTGCTCTGTGTGTACACATAGCCTGGGTCTTGGTTAGGGTCTGTGGGCACTACTGTGGGACTAAGGATAAACCCAGAGAGGCTGCCTGGCTACGTCATAAGGCTGTTAAAAAGCAACCATCAGTGAGTATTGCATGTCATGGAATAGCAAACACGAGGAAAAAATGCACCTCTGTGGATGGCACAGCCGAGCTGCACTTGCATGTAGTGCACTGATGTCACGCTGAGGGTGATAAACTGTTGAGATAAAATAGAAACGAAACCCCTGTGACAGGCAGTGTTGGGAAACACATTGCTAAAGGTGCATTAAACTTTGATGGCTCTATTTATATATTATACATGCACGAGTCAGCAGAGTTGTACTGGTGGTAATTTTCCAAAGGAATCAGCTAATAATGTTACAGCACATGCTGGAGCAAACTATTGCACAGGTTGCTGCTCCTTTTTTTTTCTTCCTGTTTTTGCTTATTAGCACACAAAACAGGAAACATTTCACACTGTTTTATGCCCCAGTGTATAGTCCAAAGAGCAAAGCAAAGGGGAGCTGTAAGAAAGATTGATAGAGAGATGCTCTGCCTCTACAAACAGAATGCTGATGAAGAGGAGAGGAGAAGATGAAAATTGGAGATCCCCATATGTTTGAACCACTTAGGACTCTCAATCTTAAGGAAAAGCCCACTGCAAAAATTATGCAAACTATGCAAGAAGGAACATCAGCAATTTTAGGAAAGGCTGAACTCCTTCAAAGCCTGAGGCCACGGGTGTTTAGAAACCATGCTGACAAACAGCATAAAATATCCTGATCGAAAGGGGCTGACAGCAAAGCAACCAGCTGAGGCTTCAGTAGTTTTCTCCTTTGAAGCAGAACTCCAGCTGGTTACATGGTTGGAATATGGGGTAAAAAAGAAAAGGGTGGTATCAGTCTTGTCCTCAAAATACCATTAATGCTGTGGGCAATCATTGCAGCACAGAGATAGGCAGAAGGCCTGGAGACTTCGGAGATGGCAACAGCAAATATTAGAGACGTTTTGTTTTCCACCCCCTTGGTGGAAGAGTCTTAGACAACGCATTGGCAAGTCCTGATCCAACATGAAGTTTCTGCCAGCAGTTCTCCAGCACTCAAATGGTCCAGGTAACATCTGGGACGGCACAGTCAGAAAGGATAAGCACCTCAAAAACTTGGGTTTTCCAAAAGCAGGTGAAAAAGCATCTTTCTCTCATCTCCTGAAGCATCCCTAAGCCTTATACCACTTTCCAGGCTCTGAGACAGGAGTAAGACTTGTTTGATTGTTTCTGTGGCAAATTAAGGAGTGAATGAATATAATCTCTACCCAACAGATGCAAATCACAAAGATAACGGAGTTTAAATGGTCCCAATGTAAATGTCTGTATCTTCAGGGATGACTACAGAAGTGACATAAAAAGGCTTTGAGGCAACAACTGTGCACTTGTTCAGCTTTTGCCCAGTGGCTGTCACAGTGAGTCCTTCTTCCATGCTAAAACTTGGTTATATCTTGGTTATATTCTACTCTAACAAGTAGTAAAAACAACAGCTGAAGTAGTGGGAATCTGCAGCTGAAGGGGAACTTATTCCAGAGCGGTATTAAGCAGGCTGTGCTTCCCTCCACCCAAGGTGAACTGGAACAGAACCGTGCTGTAAGTCACCTAAGTGGCCTCCGTCAGTTCAAATAACAGTCGTGCTAAGAAAGCTGCACCCCGAGTTTCAGCACTGCCAAACGTTTGCCCTTTTCCAAATCTCAGAAGTCATTTTGTGCTCGTTGCAGGATGAATCTCTACTGAGAAATGTTACTCTCACTTTGGAGACCTCAGAAGAGGAATGCAGTGATTTGCTCAGTACACGCTGCTCTCAGGTTACCTCTTGCTGCCCCTTCTCCATGTTACCCCCTTTGTTACTCCACTCTTACCTTTGGCTGCGGCTCTTTGCATTGGCTTTATTTCATGCAGCGCCTTGCAGAGCAAAGCTGTTCTCAAAGCTTCTCGTCATTACATCCAAGGAAATCCAAAGATGGATGTTTCCTTACCCTGAAGCCCCCAGGTGCTATCTTCACAGCACACAACCCTCACCAACACAGCTTGCATTTGCAGGATACAAAATTGAAATCCCACCAGCAATATCAGGAACACAAGAAACAAGTGCTGGAATTGCTCGTGCTTTATAGACACTTCCTGACAGGAGCTTATCTCTGCCTGTACAATGCGTTGTTATCCCCATAAATGCTGCATGTTTGTATATTACGGGTAATGAAATGCAGTCCTAACAGCTCATAAGATACAGGAGGACTGTCAGAGCTTCTTGCAGTGTCTGGATAATTCAATGTTTGGTGGTTAACGAGAAGAAAAATGTGGGAAAGAAATGATTATTAGTGCAAGAAAAACAAACTGGGTGGAACTCCATGACCAGAAGGAACTTTTTTATGACTTTCTGGCATTCAGGCCTCAATTAATCAGAAACACAACTTGGACCATAAACGAGATTTCTCTCTGGCAAATCTAGGCTGCTTTATTACTGGCCTCGGAAAGAGGGAATGTTTTGATAATGGAGTTAAAGGAAAACCAGAACTGCACAATTTGAGAGCAGCCTTTTCTGATCAAGACGTGAGTGCTGTGCTAGGTGGAAAGTAAATCAATAATACAGCCCCCGGGAAGGCTCTATTTATGAAAAATTCTGTAAATTGATGCTTATGTGCTGCTAGCAAAGAATAATATTTTCTTTAAGGGGCCTCGATCTCTGGAGATAAAGAGAGGCTGGAAAGAAGTCAAGGTATATTTATATACTGACTGTATAAACACACATACTGTGGCTGAACGTGTCAAATTTAAAACATGGAAGACAGACAGGGATGCAGGGAAGGCAGCCTTGCTGTAGCCTGTAGGAAAGCAGCTGTTCTCTTGGGTGGCAGAACCCACCCCTCCATATGCGAGTGAACAGTGGGAAACCACTGAGGAGGGATCCCCTGCATCGTGCAGCTCATACAAAGGTGCAGTGCAGCAGGGGAGGCCTGGAGGGAGGATTTCCAGATGGAGATAAAACCCATCAGGCAGAGGTGCAGAAAAGCTAGGGGTTACACCACGCACCTCTGCAATAGTCCTGTGCTGCTGTTACAGCCATCACTTCACACTTGTACACAGTCTGTGCAGCTTAGCTGATGCAGAATGTGTTATTAATGAATTTTTTTTGATAAAGGATTCCACTTCCATGGTCATTTTATTCTTGGCACGTGAACGATGGAATCTCTCTTGGCTTCCACCCTTTTGAGGCCAAGGAAACAAAGAAGCTCTGGTACCCATTTTAAAAAGCTCGTTAAAAGATGCAAAGGACTCAATGCAAGGTCAACAGATGGAGCGTGCATGTAGAGCCGTTTGTCTGTCTCTAATTCAAGGACTGAAGGAAGGGTTTCATTTCAACACCCCCCTGATAGGCCAGCAGTTGCTCTAAGGTCACTGGCTTGCAGTACAAATTGTGTATAACCGCCCTTGTGCCATTGAAAACCTTCCCCAGGTATTTTCTGCCTGTGACAAAGAGGGGAATTGTAACCTATGAAATACGATGTGACTTCAACTGACAGCATGTTCCTGCCTCCTTCCTCATGCATATTTTCTTCCTAGATGTTTTTGGCTTCTAACAGTCACCTGCCTTTACTGAAGTGATGAACAAAGTCTGTTACTTTACAGATACCGCCTTGCATTTATCACTCCTTACTTTAAAGCCAGTCCCCGTGGTAACCGCATTAGCATCCTACTTACTCCAGGCTCCTTCCATAACCAAAGCTGAGATTTCAAATGGCATCAGCTGCGCTCTGCACATTAATCCCTATTTAAACTGAACTTCAGAGAAAGCTAAAGGCACCAGATTCCTTATCTACATGCAACAGTTTATGACAATGTGTGATAAATTTGGACACCACTTAAGGTGGTGTGCTTTCAAATCATATTAAAAGCACAAAGATGCATGCTCAACCTTTCCCAAGTCCATTATTACCCACCCAACTGCTTCACTCTTTACAAACCATTCCTCCACTGTATATCTGCACTCCACAAACTATATGTCTTCCCAATAAATGCCTAAATTTCTGTATGTTTACAGCCTTAGATTAGCAGCTTGCATGGGTGATTGGTTTTGTGCAACGCCATGCTCAGAATATAACAGCATCAGAAGTCACTGGGGAAACCAGGGCAGCAGTCAAAGTTTCTAGAAGTTTCTCCTAGGCTGTTTTCTGACTTATGCCTTAGTGCCTTTCCCCCCTTCTCCCTTAGGAAAAGTGTAATTATCTCGATTTCACAAACAAAGCATAAGCCAAAATAAAACGTTACTCATAGGACGCGCAGGGAATAAGTGGTAAAGTTGGAAATGAAACCCAGGAGCCGTGCCTGCCCGTTCCCTGCTCTAATTTACACAGAGCAGGAGGAGAACAAGCCTGCCCATCTGGACATCCACACGATGGGGAAATTTTACTGTAAAAATGCCACTAATTGCTATTTCAGAAGGCAGGTTTGGAATTACAGATGGAGCGGAAATTTTCTTGCTTTTGCTGAGATGGACTTCAAAGCTTTTGCTTTTCTTTCATTTCATAAAAGCTCCAGGAGCAAAAATTCAGGATTAATTGTAAAAACGGCTTCTTCTCATAACGTCAAAAATCACTGGTTTGAAAATACCGTCTCTCTCAATCTCATCAACTCCCCCCATCATAAAATCGATTGGGCCAGCTTCAGAAGAATCCCAGCATAGGATTAGCGCTGAAAACTTGGAATTACAGTTGAGGTTTCTGCTCAAGTACTGAGATTTCAGCACACCTTCACTTGTTCCAGGAACAAAATGCAAGTTTCCCACCTCACCTGCATCAAACAGAGTTTGGAGAACAGAGATGTCTCAACAGTTGCCTTCCAGAGGACTGCAGGAAAAAAAAAAAACAGATTAAAATATATATATATATGAAAAACCACAAGAAGCAGCGTGGAAGGCATTTTCCAAAATGTCATGTGAATTGCAACCATATGTAGAAACATATTGGGGAATAGAAATTCAGGACGTGTTTCTGTGTACAGCATTGTAAGTTAACACCCTGAACTATCAGCTCTGTGCGTCAGGTCTCTCCTACAAGCTCTGATAAAACCCTTTTGCTTTTCATGCCTGACTGGTTCTGAAACAATATATATATATTTTTTTTCTCCCCGGGATTTTGCATGCACAGAATTAGAACATCAAAGCTCGGACTGACAGCCCTCTAAAAATGTGACTCTGACTATTCCAGCCTACATTTGGAAAACAGCTGATTACACCAGGTTCTTCAACAGGTTTTTGAATGCCGCAGGGTACATTGAACAGAATGTTCCCTTCTAACGATGAACAAAAAGAGAAGGGCCGCTCAAAAAGACACTGCGAAGGTTCTGGGGACACTGTTTTATACCCAGTTATCTTAATAACTGAGGGAAACAAAGGATGTTTATTGAAATTCTGTCGAGTAGCCACAGACGACAGCTTAAAGCAAGGGAAAGTGTGTACAACATGTGAACACGCTGTTGTGAGCACATAACTAGGATAATGGGATCAGTAAGGAAGTCCTAATAGGTACAGAGTCAAAGTGGAACATGTCTTTAAGAATAAAGCTGCATGAAATTAGAGTTTGAGAAAGGGTTACTGCAAATACACAGCTTTCTTTTGTCTTGTTTCCCATCCGTGTCTTTGAGTATCCAAATTGATTTGAGCCATTTTGGTCAAATGCGGTGGAAGGAAAAGAGGCAGATAACAAAATGACCACAGATCTTATGAACAGGCAAATAAACATAAGGCATGCAGTGAGTGTCATGAGAGAAGGAAGACTGGAGCCATAACATAGAAGCCATAAAAATCCCATGCCCAGAAAGGCTTTCATCAGTTCTGGTAGTTTTTGGGTGCCGAAGTCAATTTATCATGATGAATACATCCATGGAAAGCAATGATTTAACACTTCTGGGATGGAAAGGCCCTCTGCCTTAAGGGTGCAGGGCATGGCCACGAGGTCTGGTCTGTTGAGGAAACTTGAGTGATGGTGTGGTAAAAGAAATGGACAAACCAAGAGCAAAGTTGTATTAGACCACATTTCCTAACCACGTAATTACTCTGTAATTAGCCAGCAATTACAGTACATTCACACACGGCATTTGTTTTAGCCTTCTTGAAATTACCACTAATTTGTCTAACTGGAAATGCACCAAGCAAGTAGCAATAATTACAACATGAATATGATGTAGTCATATATCTGGAGTTTAATAGCGCTTCATTAAGAGTAATATCCAAGGCTGTTATGTTGTCATGAAGTTAACCTCCCTGTCATAGGAATAGGCATTATTTACACATTTGGAAACAAAACTGGGATATAATTACACTGTCATTACACAAGAAACCTCTGTTACAGCAGCCACTGAAAGGAAGTGACCATAAGGTCACCATAAAGGTGATAAAGACTGTTTTTAATTAATCACCCCATCAAAGATGCAGAAACTTTAATGGACTATAAAACTGAAAAGAGCCTACCTAGCACAGTGCTGTGCCTCTCACTTCAGGAGAATGAAGCAACGGAAGAGTCACCAAGTTTCCATTTTCTTTCAAGGTTTAAACACAGACCTCAACACTGCAGCCCCACTGGATCAACTGTTTTGGAAGCAGTGCCTCCTCTGCATGTTCTGACTGGTTCTATGCGTGTGGATATCCCAGTATGTTCAATAGGCAAACATCTTATCTTGCACACTGCATCAAACACAGATGCAGTGACACACTCAGGGAGCAACCACTGCACTTGCAAATTCCAATCACAAAACTCTCAGGTTCCCATAGAGATTGATTTAGGTCTGTTATTTCAGCACAGCAAAATGCCTTTGGTGATGCAGCTGGGACAGCCATCTCTGAAATGTGCAAATCTACACTGAAGTGCGCTACTCGGATCTGACAAGGATAACACTGACCAACAGAAGCTACAATATTGTTTCTGTTCTAGATACAGACTCCTCCTCTGCAACTGTCACATTAAAGCAGTTACCGTTACACCTATGTAGCACACCCAGCATTTATTTGCACCCTTGCAAAGCGCTGGCACCTGTACCCAAACTTGAGAGAGAGGAATTTGCCGATTAAGACCAGAACAGCTCAAATCTGCTTGCTCTCACACAGGGCTGCTGGATGCTCCGTAGCATTCAGATGTTGTGTGTCGCCACCTGCTCCTCTGAAGATGCTGAAATCCTACCTGACTCTTAAAGCAAAACCACCCTGCCAGCCTTCAGAGAACAACCAGATGGATGCTGGTTTTTCCAGACTGGCATGAAGTTCAGGCTACCTTACGCTCACCCAATGCACACCACGAAAGGCAGTCAGAAGAACTCCCACTCAGGCCTAAGAAGATCTCCCTAACCAGCCCTCCTGTTCGAGCCCAGCTATTCAATAGTTATCACCTGCAACCACAGAAACAACTGAAGGCAGAGCACGCCGGGCAGCTAACAGGACAACTGCACCCTGTGCTACCAGAGATAAGAAACATGAGAAAAGCCTCAGAAAGTTGAGTTCAGAAGGAAGAAATAGCAGAGGCAGGACTGTGTAATCACAACTTTCAGTACAAAGGTTGTAATTCAATTTCAGAGTTCTGCTCCAGTGCATCTCCTATGATGTTAGCAGAGAATCTCTCAACAGAATTAAGGAACTGTATCAATCAGGAGACAGACACTTTACACAGAGAGAAAGCAAGAGAAAGACAGTTTATATATGTGTGTCTGCACTGTGTTCCAATCTAATTACTTATAATTATAAGGTAGTGAGATGTGAAACGCTAATTGAAAACTTTGGGTGCTTACGTCTCAGTCTGAGAAGAATTTGTGTGCCCATCTGGTTAATAGGAAAGGGATTTTATTTTCTAGATCATTGATTTATCATCATTAAGGGCCCAGATACGCAGTTCTGTAAGTCAGCTTCAGGAATATGTTTTTTTCCATTACGTTTATACTCTGTCTGAAATTGCCTCCAGCGCTGTGAATGTTAAAATTGACTGGATTCAATTTAGTGAGATCGCCTTCTTGCTCTGTCAGGGGTTATTTATCTCACTTAGCTTTCATAGAGGAAGTTTCTATTGTGGTGTTTTTTTGCTTTGTTGTTTTTTTTTTAAATAGAAGGTCTGCATAATTATTCCTTTCCTATTATTACTAAAAGCCAAGTGCCAAACTGCACTGACACGGAATGGTAGCACAATGCCTGGATGGCAGCTTTTGTATAAACACACTGATTCTTGCCAAGTAGGATCTCAGAAATCACAAGCGAGGCTGTTGTTTTATTATAGCCTATACAAGAATGAATCCCATTTAGCATCCTGAAATCCCTTCCCCATCTAGTGCCAAGGTCCATAAGGTACTACAGGACGTTACACGAATTAAGAGCAACATCTATCACGTCTTATATCAAGCTCACTTAACATGTGGGCTCATGAGAACTTGTAGACTAAAGACTGCTTACAGAAGAGGAGAAAGAATGCTCTAGAGGAGCCAACCTTTACTTCCAGAAAGCCTTGTACAAGTATTACTACCAGTCTTGGAAAGCACATTACATAAGGAAACAGGGAACACAAGACTGAGCGGACAGAAGATGGCCAGTGTACCTTACAGCCTGCCAAAGGAATAGATGAATAATGCAACAATGGCACACAGTATTAATATTAGACCACATAAAAGATGTGGTCTTGTACTTCAGTATCTATCCCAGACCAAGGACAGATGGGTAAAACTCCGCGTTTTGCAAGTTACGGTGTAAAAAGATCCATTGTGTTTAACCTTCCTGGGCCTCCATCCCACATCTGCCACACTCTGTAGCACTTATCACACATCAGCCTCCAAAAGCTATCACAGTATTAGTGCTAACACCACGGGTGGAAGAATAAACACAACTCTATCCAGCAAGAGCACAGTGAAAACACCTAGAGCTCAGACACTCCCCAACAAGTACATCTGAACCAAGCCAAACTCCTCAGACTGAGATATACTGAAGGCCAGAGTTCTGAAGAACCTTCTCAGTGCTCCTAATGATTTATTTATCCAGTAACTCCAAGAGGAGCAGCAATCTGTTCACCCTGCTGCCCCCCCCCAGGCACTAATGCACCTTTTTCATTCCTCCACTGAGTACGTTACCCACTAAGCAGGGTTTGGTTAAACTTCTGAAGGGCTGAAGTTTCAGAACAAAAAGCATGGAAGATGTATAATCTTCATTTCCACAAAATACGGTGTCAAAGGGCCACTTTTTGTGAAGGACAACTCTCCTCTGGCATAAGTATGCACCTTTTTCTGGTCCAATGTACCTCTTCTTCCTCTCCTTTTCCACACAATCGCTCTGAGGAAATACTTAATTATTCTATGGAGCCGGTGGGCATCTCCCCCCTGAAAAAGTCATCTTACATAAAAAGAAAGAGGCTTAGGCTAATGTACTGAATACCTTGCGCTAAGTATGCTGCCCTCAGGTTTCGTTTGAAAACTTCCATTTAACTAGCATTCCAAAAAATCAGCTTGCAGCATTTGCAAAATGATTCATAATTGAACACACGCCTCCGGCCGCACTCAGGTTCCGTTCTAAGTGAAGTCCCTGAATCTGTTAAAGGGCATCAAAGGATTCTGGTCCAGATAAAAATAAATGGCTTGCTTTTGCTGGGAATCCACAAAGGGGAGGGAATATATGCCCTGTCTACAGCAGGGTTACTGGACATACATTCTGCTTTTCTAGAAAGGTAAGTCTGGAAACAACACAGTCTGGAAACAACCTGGCTGCTGCTGCTGAGATAAGACTTGGCCGCTATCCTCCTTCTGCACATCCTGGTTTCCTTTGGCAGCAAACTCCAACAAATGTGCAAGGAGGAAAGGAATATGAGGCACATTGCATATACCAGCTCTGTGGTCCGGATGTGGCCAGGAGTGCCCATGGGGACCCAGACTTTACTGCACGCTGTCCACCTCGCCACTGAAAGAAGCAGCTTATGTATTTTCCACTGAAAGCCTACCTCTTCCCCCCCCCCCCCCCCCAATCCAGTCAATACAAAACTAAGTATATCCAGGAAAATATTTCGACAAAACCCTCTCCTTTGGGTACAGATATATACTCTCTGTTTGGGGGAATGCTAAAATAATGACTTGAGAAATGTAACTTCTCCAAACATTCTGGCACTGCCTTGCCATTGCTTTCCCTTTTGTCAACTGGTAGACAGAAGGCCCACTCTCCATCAAACAGAGATGACCTGGTTTAGGTGAGGTGACTCAGAGCAGATTGCAGCATTTTCTACAAGCTATTCAAAGTGCAATGAGCCTGACAGCAACTTCTTCCTCCCCTACTGAGCCATTCTCCCACATCTCTCATTTCCCTCACCTCCCACGAACACAACCAGTTACATCCTTACCTGCCCTTTCGCTACCGCAACCCTTGCATGAATTTGCTATTTGATTTTTCTTTCCAGCAGGGGCCCTGTGAAAGCAAAGATTGGCTTCCTGCAGAGGAGAGAAAACCAGTCTATAAACACTAGGCTGGTGGAAATCAAATTTGCTATTACGGTTCTTGAAATAAAGACCTTTTTTCTTTATCATTAGTTCCTGTACAGGCCTTTCTTCCCAGCTGGGCTTACAGCACCGAGGATACTGATGGCTAAATGCCCCTCAATGAGCACACACCAGAATTCAGACACTTACAGCCATCCAAACCAATCTAGGGGAATCCAGTGAAGAAATGCAGCAGAGCTATTAAATGTTTCCCCTTGCTGTCTGCAGCCAGCCAACCCCAGGCACGTGTTCATGCACTGACAGGGCTACAAGGAAGAGCACAAGCTCAGAAATGATGCTAAGATGTATTTCTTTGTCTCTACACTTTGGCTATACTCATGGTTTCGTGGGAGTCTTCTAGTTATTCATTTCCAACTTCCTCTAATAATCATGCTTTCAAGCCATTCTAGAAGCCATTATAATCAAAAAGCCAAGTATCCAAATGGAACCAGGACTTCCCAGGCACAGAGGTGAAGCTCATCAGCTGTAACTCCCTGGGTCATTTCTCATCTTCTTGGAAAGGAGTGTGATATTCCTTTTTCCAGTCACCAGGGACTTCACCTGACATCCATGTCTTTTCAAGATATGATGAAGAGTGAAAGAACTTGTTGAGTGTACCTCAATCCTCATTTCTGAGGAAGCCAGTTCTCCCTTCTCATGTATCAGATGAGGTACACTCCCTTTGGATCACCTCTTCTAACCAACATACCTACAGAATCCCCTCTTGCTACTTTTCACACCCTTTATCAAGTTCAGTTCTTTGCATACCTTGGCTTCCCTGCTCCTGAAGCATGTCCAGATGACATCCTTGTATTCTTTCCTGGCCACACATCCCTGCTTCTACTGACTGTACTTCTCCTTTTCCCTCAGTTTCTCTTGAATGTCAGCCTTTAAATCTGAGTATGTGATTAAAGCATTGAGCTTCGATTTACAAGACCTCCACTCTGCTCCTAGTTCTGCCGCTGACCCCAGGCAAGCCATCTCATTTTTCCCTGCCTTAATTCCCTATCTTAAGTGAAGGAATAACAGCTGCTTTTAGCAGAAGGAATTCTAATGGGGAAAAAAGGGAAGCTAAATCAGTCGGTATTTCAGCTTTGCTCATATGTGGTACTGATGGAGAACACACTGACAACTAACTCCATACCTAAAAGCCTTAGAAGAACTGCCATGCATCTCTCTCACTCAAAACAAGAAAACCTCACTATGAGGTATTTGTCTGCTTGAGGACATCCCTTTGATTTTCCTTTTTTTTAATGGGGACCTCATTCAAATAGCACAGAAAGAGAAGATGGGAAAAGGACAAGCTCTCCCAAGAGGATGTGAACATTTGACTCTAAAAAGTTTGGGATGATGCTCATGAAAGACAACATCACAGTTCCTACAGCCTGAAGCTAATGCTGAGAGGCAGAATAAACTGGATGTGGATGTAGCTCATGGTAAAGGTGTCACTGCAAATACAGCAACCACAGTAGAGAAATTGAAAATGCCACAGTGTAATGTAATGAAGAGTGACTACAGGTACAGACAGCCTTGTTTCCTAGAGGAAGCTCAATCCAATACATCCCAGCTCTAATGAACTGAGGACACAAGACACCAGCATCATATGGCAGTAATAAACAACTGTTGCCCACTTTCCTGCAATTAGGCTCAGAACCAATTGTCAAATGCCACTTTTGCTCAGGTAACCACAGGCAATGCAGCTCTATGTTGCCTTCTGCCTATGTTCATCCGCTTGAAAGCATGTACATGCGTTCAATGTGCATCTACAACTGCACATGTACATACAAACCGTGCAAACTCTTGGTATATCTGCCAACAAACACACATACCAATGTCTCTGATGCACATTCATTTGAATGCAGGGCATGTGTTTGAATTTCTACCTTTGCAGGTCTCTCCCCCGTGAAAGCACATCCTGATTACAACACGTACGTAGATGTGCACGTCTAAAAGCATATGTGACAGGCATACATATTCCCCAGGTATCTCCATCAAGATGTGTACATGTGGAAGTGCAAAAGCTATGGTGAGTCCTTGGGAAAGCGATGCTACCCGGCTGCTGCTGCAAGCTGCCTTGTGATGTCAAGTAATAAAGCAATCAGCCTTCATAGCAAGGAAGAGCAAGGAGTTTTTAGAATGATTGCACCTCTATCTAACAAATTCCCTCTGCTACATCTTTTTCTTCTACTACAAAATTAGCATGGGCCTAGAGAGCTTATTAGCATGGGCTCTTAACTTCATCGGCAATGCGCTCACATCTCAATACTGCAACAGGAAGCCAGGAAAAGGCATGAAAGGTGAAAATCTATATGCAGAGAAGCTTCAAGCATTAATGAGCAAGGCTTGATTAAAAAACAAACAACCTTCCCCACCCACCAGCCCCTTGGGAACCATTTGTCTGCTGGGTATGGAGGATTCTGTAATCCATTTGGTAACAGTAATACCTCTTACCTATAAAAATACTACAAACATAGCTTAAATCTTGATATTAAATATCAGAGATCCAAAATCCACACAGAAGTGCAATGAGAAGAGAACACGATACAGTAGGATGGAAAAATGTATTCCCACTCCATAGTGAGAAATAGGAAAGTGATGCAATGGTTTGTTCCCAAAGCATCGTACACATCATTGTCCATAGGGGTGGGTAAGACAGTCTGTAATCCTTCACAGCAACCTTGGAAGAACAGCTGTACTGCTGGAGAGGCTTTTAAGAGATGCCTGAGAAAAACTGGTTCCTGACTTGAACCAGGTTAACAGGTGGGTAATACACGAACCCATTTACTAAATGCCACTTGAAAAATCACAGGCAGCATAATTGACTTTTACAGCTTGAATAATGTAGGTCACTGCGTTAGTGCAACAAGAAAATGAATGTATGCTGGAGTGAAAGACAGAAGGGAAGTAATTACAAAATATAGATTAAATAACCATCAGATAACAAGCATAATAATAACAACCAGGGTGAAGATAGAGGAGAAACAATTTGTTAAATGGATTGCAGCAGGGTTCTAAGAAACTGCTGGGCTCGGATGCTAGGCCCTCTTTTTGATCCTTGAGTGAAAATTTGAACAAGTAAGATATTCTTCCCCTTTTCATGCTGATATCCTACTTCTCATGGTATCAGCTTGCAGCTTGTGCAGCCTAGAGGGTTATTAAGTTAGAACCTGATTATATTAACACACAGTTCTTAACTCTTGCAGAAACAGGAAGCCACAAAGCTCCAGCAAATAAGAAGGATCACAGTCCAATCCTACAAAGCCCTGAATCTGGCAAAGTCTCACCTAAGGCTTGGTATTATCAGTGCTTCTGCAGTTCGGCCTGCAGGAGTTAAAACAACATAAAAAAATACACTCCTGCTCCCCCTCCAACAAATCAAACCAGCCCAAATACCCCAAAACAAAGCAAAAATGTGGCACGGGAGACTAAATAAAGATACACAACTTGTTTTTTCATTCATGTTAAACCATTCAGTCCAACCTGGACTAACAACACTCTGAACTTCACCAATACCAGAGAGCTGCTCTGTCACCTGGAAGTCTAACACTGACAGCACTGCTTGTCTTCCAGCAGGTGCTTCCACATCACATGAAGTCATCACCAGAACCTGTGAGGAAACATCACTCCCCTCGTGAGGAAACGTGGCAGCAAAGAAACGCACCGACCTCAACTGCTGTTTGTTAGAAAGGAGTGCGTGCAAACCTACAGCGAGCGGCAACCCAGATGTTCCAGGGTAAGGATGAGAAACCAGAAGGGGTGTAATACAGCCGTGCTCATACTCAACTGGAACTTGAGTATCAGTGGTGATGTGACACTGACCTGCGCTCCAGAAGAAAGTCTTTTGTTTTTCCTCAACTCCTGCAAATTCACATCTACTGGCAGACGTGCAGCTGACACCCAGAGACTCACTGGTGGTTGCTCTAAGGAAGGCAGGAACAGAAGCTGTGGAAAGAACAAAGAGTCACCAAGAACTTAGTGGAAGTGAAAGATGTGTAATCTATGTATTGAAGAGCAATAAAACGCACCACCTTCCACAGCCACCTTTGGAAGTCAACTTTATGAGACCAAAGGAAGCTGCCCAATAGTACAAATAACTGACTGAAAGTCGGAACAGGGAATGAGCCTCACAGGGACATGAATGTCCCCTGGAAAGGCACAGAACATCCCTATACATACTAACATAGAAGGCTGTCAGTCAGCTACTTCGTCCCGCACAGGAAAAAGACACAAAACAGGTTCTACAAACGCCATGCTTGAAGAATCCTTTTCTTGTGCACTTTTCTTGTGAGTGCAGGAGAAAATAGCACTGTTCAGCTCACTGCTTCATCGCACCAGATGGCTGTGCTCTACAAGACCCGCAGAGTCCTGCTGTTTTTCTCCCTTAAGAAAACAGGGATTTAATATGGGCTCAGCATCCACGCTTGATCATAACACTTGTACAGCTAATGCATAAACACAGCATGGGGAAGGTGTAAGAAACAAGACTCACTTCTGCCCATTCGCTGCCCAAGGGAAGCAACAGGACAAGTTCATCTCACAGGACACAGTTTTTGCCTTTTAGTGCAATAAGGGGCAGCACTGCCTTACAGAGTGATTCACAACACAGACCCTAACAGACGTTCTCTGGAGGCAATACTTCTGCTGTATGCAGCTCGTAGCTGAGTTGGATCATCCTTGTCCTCCGCTGCTCTGTTCATTAATCAATGGCTCTGAATGCGAATGAGTTCAGAAGGAGCGAGGTGAAAGGCATGGCAATTTGCTCACAGCTTGATAATTATGCATTTTTCAAAATAAATTAAAGCCAGAGCTAACAGCGGCACACTGTTTTCAGAAGTCCTGCTTATACAAAGAAATTAATTGGAAAGTACATTGATTGGAGGGGCTGCTGAATTCCAGCATGGAATTTATTTCCCTGTTGTTCTGAAGCAGCTCCTGCACAGCTTACCAAATAGAACCCCTCATCTCCAACAAACTGAGAGGGAGATGAAAGACAGCATAAATAGCCTTTACTCATTGGAAACTGACTGGAGAATCCTCACTGCCTCTCATAATAAAGCGGTATTCGGGAGGGAAAAGGATCACAACCTCCTTGCTGGTTTTGTGCTACCAAAAGAAGTTCCAAGATGAATTAAAAGAAGAATGCAATGGCAGTGAAGTTGTACAAGAAAAAAAATGCTTCAAAATCACCTCCTCCTTCCTGAGAGGCACATCGGGGTCTCTCTGAATGAGAAACCCATCCACTCAGGGATTCCACTCCAAGCACACACACACAACTTGTCACTCAATCCAAGGTAAGGTAAAGAGATAACTGCACAGATTCCCAGGCCATAAGACACCACAGAACATACTCCAGGAGGACCCTGACTTAAGAGCATCCTTCCCACTGAGTGCGCTACACAAGCGAACCCACAGCAAGATCAGGGCTGTCTCCCAAGCTATTACTACAGCAGATTTCAGAAAGTGGTTGCTCTCTTACAGAACCAATTTGGGGCTGCATCTCCTCCTCCCCCCCTTTGAAGAGGTCTCCTTCCTTTCTTCAATGCCAAAGTAAAATGGATTCCATTCTGTTCCAGTTCGAAATTCTTCTGTTGGCCAAACCAGGATGCACTTGTGTTAATTACTCCTGAGATCCCTGTGATCCACATTCAGGGAAGAAAGGATGAATTGGCACAATGAGAGCAGCTGGAGCCCGATTCTGATTTCCTAAGCAAGATATCTTCGTAATAAAATGAAAATGAAACCAATCCCAGTATCAGCCAAAAGCAGAAGCCACATACTGAAGTACCATCTGTATTAACTCTTCCTAGACAGTTACCTTATGAATAAAAACATGCAGAATGTCAGCATGCCAGTTGGCCAGGATACAAAGCGCAGCAGCATTGGGCCAAAAGGGTTTTCTGGTCAGTTGTGCACCTTCCCTCTGCTAAGCATGGAATATTCCTGCGTGCTACAGAGCAATACTGCAAAGATAGCAGAGAGTTCCAGAGCAGTTCTGTAGCCCCTGATTTTCAGCCAAAGCATGGTGTTAACCATGCAGCTCACCAACATTAACTATTCATACCAAGGCTGTGCTCACATCAGGGGCAAAACCCTGCTGAACTCGATGACGGTTTGACAGTGAAGAGCACAGAAACTGTTTACAACTCTGAACTTCTCCACTGCTGACCATACAGCCCCTTCAATCACTGACAACATCATTTCTCTTCTACAAGCAGAGCATATGAAGCCCTTATGGACTCTCGCACCTTTAATCAGTTCCTTGACACAACGTACTTAATTGCTTATCCATTCGTTAATAACACTGTTCATCGCTTCTTGTATGGATGAGGAAGCCTCTCCTTGGGGTCACGGTGAGCCCAGCAGAATGACTGATCTAATGGATTACAGATACACGAGCTACCATGAAACTGACCCATTTCTAAACTACCTGCCTTCAAGGGAAAAAAACAAAACAATGAGACGGCCAAGGAAGCACAGAGTGGGGGGAAAAAAAAACAAGCACGGTGCAGGTTGTGTATTAATGTTGATGAAACTTAAAGCTGCTTAAAGTTAGCTGAGCCTCACAGGCAGTGAAGGTCCAGGCTGCACAAATAGAAACACGCCAAAAGCTTTTAAAGCTTCCAGTTCAAAGTCATGGGGTTTTGCTGTGGGTTGTTTCCTTCTTCTGTTGTTGTTTGGTTTTTATTATCTTTATTTTTGCTCTGCTTCCATTTCCTCCAAGGGATCAGTTGAGGACATGTGGAAAATCTCTCTTCCTTCTCTTTCTTCCGCTGCACCAGACAGACTGCATCAATCTGTATGCAGGGTATGATCCAGCCTGTAGGACTTTCTATTCATTCCCCAATTAACTTGTTTCAGTTGAGCCAACTTGGATTTTGCTGCTGAAGACTTGAAGAAAACTAAAGGGCTGGTGTTCCCCCCCACCAAAATGGCCTCAGATCTTCTGGAAATACAAAAGAACACCTAAGCAGCATTTACCTGTAACTGTGAATATTCTGCTTTGAGACAAATGTTCTTGCACACGGATAAGTGGGCCATCACCATCCCCCTTCCTACCCTGTAACACTGAACAAGTTGGGGGTTTTTTTTAGGCCTATGTGTTGCTGTGCATGTGCTACTTTTTTATGAACTTGGTTCATACTATGTGATGGACCACTGCCAATGCAAGACAAAACCAACATGATTACAAATCACAGAATGGCCTGGGTTGCAAAGGCCCACAGTGCCCACCCAGTTCCGACCCCCTGCTATGTGCAGGGTTGCCAACCACCAGACCGGGCTGCCCAGAGCCACATCTAGCCTGGCCTTGAATGCCTGCAGGGATGGGGCATCCACAGCCTCCTTGGGCGACCTGTTCCAGTGCGTACCCATGGAGAGCATGGAGCTCCCTAGAAACAGCACAAGCCCAGAAACATTATCCCACTCATTGCACCAGAGCATAATTGGCTGCAGCTCTGAGAAATGCACCCAGCCCTCACAGTTGTGGGTGGGTTTTTTTGTTGTTTCTTTGTTTATTCCCCCTCCTTTTAAATCACTTACATCCTTCCGGAATCATTTCATAATTTGGCTGCTGCTTTCATTGCTGTGCCAAGAAGGCAGGGAAGTAACACACTAACTTTTATTTATGGATCTGAAGCAGAAGTCATATACCTAAAATATACCTCCATTTTGGAAGCAGTTGTATCCTTTTCAAGGAAACGTGTAAGATTTACACTTGCTATATTTAATATGGCTATTAAACACATGACAAAGAGGAGTTGGTGATTGGCAAAAGTCAGGTTTTTCATTCCTCACCTCTCTGTGATTCCCTTCAGCAAATGGAACTGATCAGCAGCAGCCTTTCATTCACACTGACTTGGAACATCACTGCAGGGTTTGCAGCTTGGAGCAGCTGCCATGGACAGACTCGTTGCTGCCCCAGCATAAGATGAGCACAACAGAAGAGCTGCTCCTTTTGCAAATCCTTTCCACCACCACCCCTCCTGCAAAACAGTGTTATTGTGGAAAGGCACCTGGATCATATAATGGTTTGGGTTGGAAGGGAGCTTTAAGATCATCCAGTTCCAACACCCCTGCTTTAAGCCAATCCTGTGCTCTGGACACTCAGCAGGAAAACTGAGGTTCTACTCCTGGAAGTGATGCACGTTTGAGGCTGCCCTTATTCTCAGTTGCTCCACATAACTGTAGTTCAGCATTTGTTTCTTTTATCTGCAACGTATCTTCTTATTATTTGCACCTATTCAGGGAATCAGCCTCCTCACTGTGCCCATTCCTATGGGCGAGCTCCTAGAAATACAGCCACCTCTCTTCAGAAGCAGAAGAACAAAGCAACTGCTGGATATAAAGGGAAGAGGAAAGGTGCTGTGCTCTATACTAGCAGACCTCACACTGGGGTCAGACAAACACTCCAGCCATTAAACCCAACAGAAAGACAGCTGCCAACATCAGCAAGGGCTGCACTACAATTCCGAGCATCCCAGCCCTTCAAAACCACCACTCATGTGAGCACGAATGGACGCAGCTGCACAGCACAGCCAGAGCAGAAGGGTCAGCGTGTCTGAGCCACATCTCACCCTGAGAAAGGGCCCTCAGTGTCCTCCAGCGACAGGCAGGCTGCCCAGCACCGCGTCAGGGGAGCACCCCAAGGCTTGCAGCTCTCTGCAGGTCTTGCTTCACGAGCTCCTCAGGGCTTCTGTGCTGCAGAGACAAGCAGAGCATCAGTGATTTTTACTGCGCCGTTTTTGTTTTTAATTCATTTAAACAGCGGAGTTGGGTGGGACCAGGGAGGCAGCAGCCAATTAAGGAACCATCAAACTTCTCTTAAAAGCCTCCCTCAACAATGCTCCCCCCTCCTGCCTCCAGCCAACACGGTAATTGTGTCTAATTTCTAAATTTCCATGCAGTTGCTGCATTTGCCTCCTCTTAATGAGATGTAAATGTGTTGCTAGTTTGTGGATTTGTTTAATTGCAGGGTAGCTGAACTGTGATTGGCCAGAAGGTTCATTTTTAAATTTATTTATTTAGCACACATGCAAGGCATTTTAAAGATTCTTTTCTCCAGCTAAGAGAAGGAGGGGGAATATCTTCTATATTCCTGTTATGTTCAGGATCCTGTTGCAAAGAAACCATCTGGTTTTCCAAGTGTTTGCTACAGAACTTAAAAGCCTCCTGCCACATTCCACGTGTTTGAAGTAAGCCTGAATACCTCCTGTTTGATTCAGGTTCAAAGCAGGACTCTAACCCAAGTATCTTTGGAACTCAAGGGGCACAAGGAACACACTCAAAGCATTCTGAGCGGCTCTGCTACACAACAACACTAATTCTCTGTGCTTCAACTCACCCACCTCCCACAAAGGCATTTGAAAGAAAGACTGAAGCCCTTAACTGTGAAAGAACAGGGTCACCACTGCCTAGTCCAACTCCAAATAAGCTCCACCAGAGCTTCAAGGAAAAACAAACTGATTTTGGTACCCTTAAGTTACTGTCAGTGTAGACTTCGCCCAGATAGAGGAGAGCAGTTAGTTGCTAAACCTCAAGTGGACTTTTCCAGTAGCTCAGTTCACAGCAGTAAACACAAAAGCAGTTCAGCCGCATAGCTGTGTAGATGAAACCCTTACTTGCCCTACACAACCTCTATTACTGAGGATGACTACACATAAGAGATCCAGTTCGACTTGCAGATCTCAAAACATCTGGAAATGCCCTCCCCTACAGACTGTGACCATCTAATATCAGTCATACAAACGTAACAGGACTATTTCTCCAGGAGCAGTTTGCAAAAGGGACCCACCAGTAAAAGCAGAAAGCTTTGGCTTTGCAATTCAGAGAATGAGTCTCCTGCTCCGCTGCTACTTAACAACAATTAGTCTGATGAGACTTAAACAGTATAAGCCTTAAAAAGCATAGCTTGTTCAGCACCGGCTGCTTCCATATTAAAACCGCTGACTATAAATGTATCATTTATACAGAAGTTCTTTAGCTGTAAAATTCAGGATACATCTATTGCCTTCACCACTCAACTTCATGTAACAGCTCACCAATATCGAGACATGACCACGAACTTATCCTCAACCTCTCAGCAAGGCAATTCTAAAGCAAGATTCACCTTGACATTAGATATCTTAACAGAGCACCTAAAAAAAACCCGATTCCAATCACCACCACCTAGAAGCCCCAAAAAGTAGCATAAAGAGCCTGAAAAAACAAGTCTCAGGGTCCCTTCCCCATTCTGTTGTCTTACAGGAATGCCCGAGGATACACCTTGTCATCAGAGTACAACTCCTGCAGGACCCATACAGACATATCTTATTCCTCATGGCTGGAAGGCACAAACAACGACCTTGGATCAAACCCAGCACACTTCCTTTCATGGCAAACCTAAGGGGTAACACAAGTATCTGAGCACTAGTGCTGTGCAACTGGTGATGCTCTGCTGCGCAAGTCATTTCTGTGTACCCTAGAGAAATGAAGATGATTTCAGCTCTATTTGCCTGCCATTTCCCCATAAACAGATACCTACAAAGGTAATCAGCATGTCCCAGGGCCAAGGGCATCACTTCTCTCAACCACTGTCAGCAACAGCCAATAACACCCGCTGACACAGTAAGGGGAACTGACAGCAGGGAAATAATTTAGCCTTTAAATGACACGTTATCCAGTTAAAAGCCATTTACCTTCTGCTGTTCGGTGTGTCATTGCTCATTTTAGTTTTGAAGTGACATCTCCCCAAGTGCCATTAACATGCCAGCAGTGAAAGGGAATTTATAGAGTATGCACCCTGTTGAATTATTGCCCAGGTGGTTGTGGCAAAGGAAAGTACTTTGTGGACTTGTTATTTATTCTGATAGCTCCCATCCCGTGTGATTCGGAGCATCCAGAAGGAGAAGCATCAGACAGCTCCACCACCATCACCTTCTCCCCATGGCACAGTATGAACCCATAACATTATTTCAATGGGAATTTTCTGGAAGGATCTCCCAGCATTTGATGTAGCACAGCCCTGATTCTAAGTTTATCTTGCTGGAGAAGGAATGGGTGCATTCTACAACACTGACAGGCAAACACTGCTGAGAGGACCACAGCAACAACTTACAAGCAAATGCAGCAATCCTGGGTAAAGCACAAGGGATTACAGTGTGAAACTGAGAAGCTTTGTGCAAGAGCATGACCCAAAATGGAGATTTCTTTCTCCAGGACAAGACTCATGCAGTTGCAAAACCATTATGTGAAACCTGATGTCCACAAAGCACATGAATGACAGAGCTCAGCCCATAGATACCTCTTTCTTTTGAGAAATCGAATGTGAGAAGATACCCAGGAGTACCATCCCTCTCTTCTAATCATCCAAGCTAACCATAAATAGCAATGGATTTCAAGCTATTGGACAAACTGTCACCTCGCACCACAATAGCATCAGGGTAAGGATAAAAGTCACCATTTATCATATGCCAAGGAACTGCAGTAAAAGCCCACAATACCTTCGAAGCCAGAATCACTGATATTATCTCTATCGATAGCTAAAAGCTCAAACTTCACACAGCAGACAGGCAGGCATCCACAGGGAGGACCCAAACTGCACCACCAGGTAATGCCCACCCACCTGGCGGTGTTCAAGAGGCATCTGGATGAAGAGCTATGAGAGATGGTTTAGTGCTTGTGGTAGCAATGGTGATGAGGATGGTTGGACTAGATGATCTTGTAGGTCCTTTCCAACCTTGTGATTCTATGAATTGAATTTGCAACTGCCCTTTTCCTCGGATGAATGTGCATCAGTTTAACGTGAACCACCACAGACAACGGAAAGCCATGCTTATTCTAACGAGAGAACGAAGGGAAAGCTTTGCAAATGAGATGCTGATTAGAAGCCACCTCGGGATTGATAGCTGCATCCACCCCTACTCTGGGCAGTTACCGCTGTGAGGCACCCACACACCACGAGGCCCCTCAAGAGAAAGGCAGCCCCAGCTGAGGGATGAGCACACAAAGGCATGAAGCAACCAAGGAGCCTGAAAGCACCCGGCTGACAGAAACCCTCAACGCTCAGCAGCATACACGCATCTTTCCAAGCAAACACGGCTGCTCCTTAAACTGCAGATGCCTGCTTTCCTCACCCAGCCCGGCAGCTACCGCAACCACCCGATCCGAGCGGGGCTAATTCAAGCTTTTCACATGGCTGCGGGCAGCGCAGGGTCTGCGCATGCGTGAAGGGTTGCGCATGCAGAAAGTGGGGCGGGCGGAGCACGTGGCGGGGTGGAGCACGTGGCGTTGTTTCAGGGCTTTTTAGTGCAAAGCTTTTCTTCCTGGAGGCTGGTATGTTTGTGCATCCCGAAGGGCAGCAGATCCTGAGAAAGGCTAAGGCTTTTGGGGAAAGAGATGTTCAGCCTCCTTCAGTTTTGGGGGTGGTTAATGGAGATGTGTTGCAGAGCAGCTCCCATCTATCTTAGAAATTATTGTCTCTGAGGGTGGGGTGATAGCATAGAGATGTGGCAAGGTGAGCTGGTGAAAGACCCTGCTAAGAGCACTGGGCTTCTGGGGTCAGGTTCTGCTGGTGGATGTAGTCTGAGGTGTGCACAGCCTGCAGAGGTTGTTTTCAGGAAACATAATGGTTTGTTATGTCACTGTTAGCAGCTCATCACGTTGTGCTGTGGGACAAATGCGTCTTCAGACCAGGCTGAAGTGTTCTGCTTTGCTCCTTGGGCTGTGTGCAGCAGCGTGATGGAGTGAGGAGTGCTGTTTCTCACTTTCTAAGCAAAGTCAACATCTCAGGGCCTTCAGTTCTATGGAATACGTATATGGAGGAGGCTTGTCTGCATAGCTAGCAGAAAACAGCTTTTATGTGAGGTGAAAAGATGTGAAGATTGGCCCATCGGGCAATGGCAGTTACATGGTTCTAAAGGCTGTGTGAGGAAGGAAAGCCTGATGAATGTGCATATATGCACAGCACAGGAAAAGAATGGGCAACCTTGAAAATGCTGCTCCTTGTTGCCTGAATGTGATGCTCTGTGCTACAATAAGGCTGGCACCCCAGAAACAGGAAACTCGCCTGGAAAGGGACTTAATAGCAAGGTAACAGGGAATATAGCAGCCACTAAGAGCCACAAAATAAGCTGGTGTGAAGGTGTGGGCAGAGCTCTGAAAGGGCTTCAGAGCCAGCAGGCCAATTGCAGGCACAAGTTCTCATATGTGGGCAAAGCTTTGTGGAGTAACCACACCGTGGCAGGATATGACTCAGAGGCACTGGCACAGCTGTGTGGGGATTTGTAACCTGTCATCCTGCTGAACTATAGCACTGTTCAGTGGTATGATAGGATTTCACTCCGCTCCTGCCTTTGCTAGCTCCAGAAACTTGTTAGTTCCTCCAATTTCACCCCTGCTAAGAAATATTTAAAGTACTGAACTTTTTAGGAGGGGAACAAGAGGGTGGGTGTGTAATGGCACTGCTTGCTTCGTTTTCTGTGCTCGGCACTATGTTTTCATCGTTTTTTTGCACAGTTACTACCTTCGGGTTTTAATGTTTTATTATATAGATATATAGATATATAGAAAAGGATACCAGTCCCAAAGGATGGAACCCAGAATCTCTTGAAGGAGGGCTGTGATCTTGAAATATTTGCATGTGTTTCCTGAGACTCCTAAAGGAATGGAAGGCTCCCGATGCAGGGCGGTACAGGAGCAGAACCTGTTATTTTGGCTAATTTTCCTTCCAGCAGGGTAAAGAAATAAATAAATGAGTGCTTGAGAGAGGTCTGAACCGAAGGGTCTTTCCCCACTGAGAAATCTTGATCTGATTCTGTTAAGTAATGTGACTTTGTGTTTCCAAGGCCAGAGGGGGCAGCTGCTCAGCAGGGGAGGATGCTGCTGCTGGCAAGGTTTCTCTTGTCTTAATCTTCTTTATCTCCTTTCCTTTCAGTAGTGTCTCCTTCACTGATCCATCACGCAGGGTTAGGCAAATGACAGTCCTTAATACAAGCAAATGCAACAGCTTTTCTGGTTTCTGCTGCTCTCTGTGACCTTTAGTCTCGCAGCATGAGCCCAGTTGACAGCATGACCTTGCATGGGGCAATTAGCACGTTTCCTATTGATGGTTTTGCATAAATTGCTCTTCTAGCAGTGTTTCAGCAGAGACAGTGGCTTTGGAAGAATGCAGTAGTGTTTGTGAAAGTTGCTCATTGGTTCAGACCAAATGAAGACCTACAGCCCCTTCCCGAAGCTGAAGTTCCTGCTACAGCTTGAAGGCTCCGAGCAGCTGTGAGGATGTACAGCATTCATGAGCTATTTGTTCTATCCCACATCTACTACAAACATCTGCAACAGGATCCATATCAGAAAGGCTAAACGCTGCTTCAGGTGAGGGACCGCGGACTGAACCGCTGCCCTGGCCATTCAGTTGTGCTTCTACAATTTCAGTTGCTGCATCTAATTTCCAAACAGGAGCTTCTCACACCGCCTTCGTTCCGTGCTCTTTCCTAGCACACCCGCTCTGCAGCTGGACAGAGCTTTTCTCTGGAACCCCTTTGCCCTTTCATATTCCAAGGAAAAGTTGTGCCCTGCATTAATCTGAATGCACCACGCCTGGGACTCTCTTGGGACCTTGCTCACTGCTGGACCCATTTTCAGTCATCCATCAGAAAGCACTAATTTTCCTTTTTGCATCGCTCTCCGCACCGACTCTTATTTTTCATTAGCTTTTAAAGCACTGAGGAGCCCTATCCCCTCTATCCCCTTCTGCTTGAGCCACGGGATGACGATGAAATTGTTTTTCCCTCCAGCTCTTTTCAATGCATCATTTAGCAGACCTCCTCTAACATGTTCTGAAAAGCCTCTCTTATCCCAGGTGGAGGGCGGGGAGGAGAGGCTGCGGGCTGCTGGGACCGTGGAGTTGAAATCCATCTAGGTTTAAATAGCTCAAGGTCAGCTCAGGATGGAAAGGACAACAGCAGACTTCTGGAGACTCCATTCAATGAACTGTTGATTGGAAAAGCTCTTTTGGATCCCCGCGGAGCAGAATCTGGAAGAAATGTGTTTTTCAAAAGGAGGACAGCGGGTTAGTTGTTAATGATTTCAATAAAGCAAGAGAAGGCACATTAGGAGGTTGGCCACGAGGGTAAAAAAGGAGGCTGGTGTGTCTCTCATTAGCGGTTTGCTAAAATTAACTCCATCACCGTGTTTGCTTTCATTGCAAACCTTCCATTTAATTGCAATTATTGCTGAGCTGCAAAGGAGGAGCCCTGCTCTGTGCTACAGGTTGTAGGATAAGGGGAGAGCCCAGAGCTGCGGTGTGTGAATGGGGTTGTCTGAGTGGCGTAGCTGAGCCTGCTCAGCCTGGCTTTGCTGTGCTGTTACCTCGGCAGACGAGGGGGATTTACTGTTGGACCTCTGCTAATGTATCCTGTGTGTTATTTCACAGGCAAGAGCAGGAAGTGTAAATTAAAGGGGAAAAAAAAATAGAGGGCTGAAGGGTGGGGAAATGAGTGATAGCTGTGCTGTGGTTTTCTGCCACCTTGGATTAAGCCCCAAGCCCTACAAAATTAATTTCTATAAGAAAACAAGGTTGGTTTTTTCTTTGGTTGTTGGGTTTTTTTTTCACCTTTTCTCCTCTCTGGATTCTTGTTTTTCCTTTTTATGTTCTCTTTGCTCCCTTCCACCCTATTGAGACTTGTCTGCTGTTTACTGCTGGTCCTCTCTTTCCACCAGCAATCCTATACTGAAATACCTCTCTGTCTCCTGCATTCACAACCTTTAAAGAAAGAAAGGGCTTTGTTACTTCAGAGAAGGGGGCTGCAAGTTGCTGGTTAGCGTTTTCATAGAATGGCCTGTGTTGAAAAGGCCCACAGTGCTCACCCAGTTCTGACCCCCTGCTATGTGCAAGGTCACCAACCAGCAGCCCAAGCTGCCCAGAGCCACATCCAGCATGGCCTTGAATGCCTGCAGGGATGGGGCATCCACAGCCTCCTTGGGCAACCTGTTCCAGTGCGTCGCCACCCTCTGGATGAAAAACTTCCTCCTAATATCCAGCCTAAACCATCCCTGTCTCAGGTTCAGTCGATTCTTAGATTTTAGTTGATAATGCAGAGTACAAGAACAAGGAATTGTTGGGATACTCTTCCAGCATTGGAAGAGAATTCTGCTTTCTATGTACACGTACCCATACCGTTCAGAAAATGAAGATGGGGACCATTTTGGCTAAAGGCATGAGGCTGCGCTGAGCTGCTTGGGGAAGGGAAGGTGGTAAACAGCAAAGCTAATGGAAGGAAAAGGAGGTGATGAGTTCTTTGATGAAAGTAGGTCAGGCTGTAACGCTATGGCCTGTCCCTGGGCTCCTTAGGAGCAGTTATAGCTGCGGTTTGGGCTGGAGATGGTGCTACGAACTGCAGGCAGATGTTCCATGAACGCAGTTAGCGACCGGCGATAAAATCCAAAGTGTTTGGAAAACGCCGTAATTCAGGCATGTGATTTTTATTTCTGTACTTTGGCCATTGACCCCACCGTGGCGCTGACAAATGGGAACAAGATTGTATTCAGGAGGAGCATGGAAGGCGGCCGTCAAAAACAATAATAAATAAAATGAAGTGGCTAAGCCCATTTTAATTAAAACTCAGGGTGAAATAACCGTCTCCTTCCTTGTAGATGGTCCCACAGCTCTGGTTCCTGCTTTATGCCCATGTTTTGTGTCTGCAGATCTGATGCAGGTAAAATTTATTCGTAGAGCGATTCAAATCTGAAGTAATCAAGTGAAGAAAACACGCTTTTGGGATAAGGGAAATGTTTGTTACTTTCCGTATGTGGGGCAGGGGGAGGTGTGGGGTGGGGTGGGGTGGTGCAATGAAGAGGGACATGCATGTTTCAGATGGAATGAAACGTTAATGTTGGGGAAAGAGGGAGAAGTCATCCATCCCATCACAAACTATTACACCTCCTCTTATCTATTAGGAAGGTTTTCTCCGAGGGGCAGTGATTATTTAGAGCCAGCAGAGGTTAGTTAGTTAATTTGTGCATGCAAAGCAAAGAGATTCTTCAGAGCACGGGCAGAGACTCGGCCCAAATCAACAGGAATAAACACTGTGTGTCCCTGGGAGACCTCACAGCTGCTCGTGCTGAGCAGGACTGTCATTGTGTTATTATGCAGGTCCACGTAGCACTCATTTCTGGGGCTTTCTGGATGCTACTCTTGAAGGACAAGGAGCTGCTGGGGAGGCAGATTGAGGTTGGATTTGGTGACCTTTCCTTTTTTATCCCCTTCCCTGACCACCTCACCTCACCCCCCTCCTTTATTTATTTGATCATTTTCATTGTTTCTGTGTTTCTTGGAGGCCCTCCATGGGTGAGCAGATCTCCAGTGAATTCCCTCCCAGCTGGTGAAGGGTAAGCAAGGAGCCCACACATATCAGGAGCATCAGATTGGCTGGGAGATATGTCTGGTGTGCCCAAACACTTGCAATTGACTTCAGCAGTTCTGACATCCAGGGAGAGAGCAGGAAGAAAAGCACGCCCTGGGATTATGTGGGGGATTCCATGCTGCAAATAAAGTCCAGGGGACCTGAATTGGAAGGGAATAAATGAGCTGTTAAGCCCTGCAGCCAGTAAGTTGGGGAGCAGACAGAATCAACTGCGCTGCGTTCAGTTGCATCTCTGTGTTTGCTGATTCATATGGATGAGAGGGAGGAGCCGGGCTGCGAAGGCAGATTGCAGGCAGGATGGATGCAAATAGAGGAATACAGTGGAGCAAGGTGTGTTTTTGTGATTGGGGCTGGTAGGACTGTGCGTGAGGTCCAGCAGAGAGACAGGACATCTGCAAAGTGCAATTATTGGCAAAACCAGTGGAGGAAGAACAAGGAGCTCCCAGCTGCTGACCTTACTGGTAGGTAATGCTGACTATTCAATGGTCACAGCTTCTGGAATTGGAGGAGATCCCTGCATGCCAGGGCATTTTATGGCCTCTTAAATGTGCGGGGAGCCGAGGCTGTCGTGTGATGCTCTGGGTGGAGAAAGACAAATGAGCCAGTTAGGAGAAAGTAACGAGGACTTATGGCCAAGCTCGTAATTTGGAGCCTTCTGTAAGTCTGCAGCTACCTTATCTAAGAGAAGGGCAGGGGGTGAGTGAAGCAGATGGTTTAAAAGCAAAACCATAGGAAGGTGCCACCTTTAATAGCTGTAGATGAAAAGGGCAGTAAAAGTGACCAGCTGCTTCTTAGCTGGTCTGAACCTCCAAGCAGGTTCTCTCCAGCTGAGCCCGACCAACAAACTGCTCGTGCATCTGGCTGTTCATCTCTTTGTAGCTTCAGCTCTCTGAGTGTTACTACAAATAAATGCCTGCAGTCCAGAGCCAATATGAGAACAAACAAAAACCCCGATGACAAAGGTAGAATAATGGAAAGGGGGGAATTGGCCCTGGCAGAGGATTAAAGTCCTTCAAGGGGGTCTGCAGTGAGCTGTGACCCTGCTTTGTAAGGGAAGAGGAATTGTAAGGAAATAGAGTGGAGCCTGTGCGGAGCAAAAGTGGATATGAGGAGGGATGAATATGCAGAGATGAATGTTAGGCAAACGCAGCTAGGGGGAGTTGTACAGAGTCAGATGAAGACATTCACAGAAAGAAAGGCATGGAAAGCGAATATGCAACCATGCTTTGCACGAAGGGTTTGGGGGAGATATTTTAACAAGGCCTAATTGTCTGACTGTGGGGCTGAACCTGCATTCTGTCACTTTAAGATTGCAGCCAAGCTCTGCATTAAGTGAATTTGGTGCCATCCTATGCCCCAGAGAGAAATGAGTCAGGAACTGGCACTCACATCCCCCAAAATATTACTTCTACCAGACGTGGTGGCTTTTAGCTTCGGGGTTAAATAAGCCTGATGCATTCTACATCACTGTGGAGATGACTGCAGGAGGGCAGGCTTGGTTCAGCAAGGCGCTGGAAATCAGAGAGCTGCTGAGATGGGTCCTGGCTGAAAAGAAGCTCTAAAGTTCAAATTTGGCACTTTATGTCTTTGGTGGTGGTTTAAATAGATACAGCTTGTGTGGGTAACCAGTCAAGCAGCTGGAAGAGAGGCTAGAAGAAATCAATGTGCTGTGCTGGAGGACGCTCACCTAAGCATCAGCATAGGAGCTAATGCAGCCCCTCTGGTCCCAGCCAGCTTTGATGCGGATCCGAAATCAGCTCTTGCTGGGGCTCTGAAGCAAGACGTTGTAGCACTGCAAACTGCTGCTCCCTGCAGAAAATTAATAAGGAGACTTTGGTTTCCGCCCCGTGTCTGACCTAACCAGCTAAATAGGTTACACTGAGTTTTAAGAAGTGCCCCAGTTTTCCTTTTAATAGGCAATTTTTCTGCTTAATTTGCAGAACAAGCAAAAAGCTATTATATAAAATTTATCAGTAGCAATTGGCTCTCATTAGAGATTGGGAATAGGAGGTTTCATCGTGAGGGGGAACGATGCTCCGCATTTTCACGTCAGCCTGTTTCCCAGTGCTCGTGCTGACCCTTGTCCTGAACACATTTAGACACAGACCATCCCTGTTTTATCCTGTCCTCACCTCCCTCGAGTCTGGTTTTGCAGTTCTGTAGCAGTAAGTAACGTCTGGTAGGAGCTGAAGGCCAAAGGGATCTGTGCCTGCAGGACGTGGGCTATTTCAGGACTAGCACTGCAGTTTACATTCCTCGTTGTTCCACGAGGTGGGATCGAATCAGGAGTCATCTCCCCTGTACAGGCAGAGGATGACCCACGATTCTCTTATCTTTGGATAAGATGCATGCAGACTTTCTCTTCCTATGAAAAGTAGGAATACTATACCTCAGTGCTGTGATAAATGTACAGAAGGGCTCTGCACGTCTGGCCTAGCACTGGTTCTGGCTGTCCCTGCACGATCTCATGTTTTCTTCACGCTGCAGCAGCTTCTTTTGGCAGCAGCTGCAGACAGCTGTGACTCGTGTTGTGGAGGGGACAGGTGAGCTGTAATGTAACTTCCTATGAGAGACGTTAAAGAAGTGGAAATTATTACTGACATTGAAACACTCAGATGGGGATTTTCCTTTTCTATTCCCCCTACAGTAAATGTTAATTATACATGAAGTTTCACTACAGCAGAAGGGATTATAATTAATTTATATTTGAACTATAATAGATTTCACTACAAACTGCATTTCATTGCAACAAAGTGCATTATGACTGTTGTTTGCTGCCAGTAATTTACATAAACCGACCACAAAGCATTGCATCCATTAATCCTGCATTAAGGACAACAGCAGGCGGATGAAAGTATGAGAAATAAAAATAAATTAAAGCAGGTCTGTTTAACTTATGAACAGAGTGCTTGTGCTGGCTGCAGAACCTCCATTACCTAACCTGGGAAATGCAAAAAGGAGCACATTGGAACATAGTGGATTTAGATGGTGATGGTTGATAGGGGATTTTGCTGCGTGCCAATGCTGTGCCAGAGTGTGTGTGCACAGTTGGGCCCTGTATTGTGCAGTGGGGTAGCACCATCTGGGCTGCACTGGTTGCTGGGTGTATGAACCAGCATGGGGCTCAGGATGCCCGAGTCACCCTCACCTAGAGGAGCTCAGATGGTGGAGCAAGTTGCATGTCAGCACTTCCATCTTCCACGGAGGGCTATTAAAAGCCACGCTGATATTGCAGCTGGGGTCTGCGCGTGCAGCACATCTGGATGCACTCGAGCTATCTTTATGCTAGAGAGCTAGGGCAACTGAAAATCAAAACTGCAGCTTCAGCCATCGGTGCAGTCAGCACGAAGCTGCTGGGGCAATCCTTGCCTGCTTTGCACTTTCTTTGCTTCCTGAGTGGTTCATGGCTGCGCTGAAGGCACTCATGGGCACTTCAGAAAAGTCTGGTTTGCTTCCAAGAGATTTCTTACGCAATTCGTACTTGTACTCCAGCTGTAAAATTAACAGACTGTTTTATTACTGAGGCTTCATCATTCAGGAGGACCCATGCAAAGGTGAGGAGCGGTTTTAATCCCAGCAGAATGACACCTTGGCAGCGAAATGGTTTTGCTACCAAGGATTTCTTGGAGGCATCTGCTGAGAAAGGGGGAGAAGCCCTGAACAACCTATTCCAACTCCTCCTGACACGAGAAGATGCAGGATGGGGCATTCTCATTTTGGAGCAGCACAGAGCAACAGCGAGGCTCAGCTCTTCCCAGGAGATTCTCTTGGGGCAGTATCGCTGTGCTTACCTCCATCGCTGCAGGGAGTATGGTGACATTGCAGCATTTAAAGACCTGGTGCCGTTTCCTTCCCACACACCCCACAGTGTGAATCACAGGGTAGTGAAATACACCCACAGAAATCTCTTTTGCTGTGGCACCTGAAAGCACATATTGTCCTATAATGAGAACTGGTGTAGAGTGAGGTGGGGGGGGGTGTGTCAAAAATGGCACCCAGAAGTTCCTTCTGCCCTGCAGTGGGACAGCAGTGACTGTCCCCCAGCACAAGGCTCAGGCATTTGCCCCTTACTTGCCTCTGCCTTGGCCTGAGATAAAAGACCATTTCCAGAAAGCTCTCATGGTGAAAATATTTCTGTTTTCTGCTTCTTTGCAGTTGCCAGTCTCACAAATTTCTACTCTGCTGTCACCAGCAGTGGCCCCATTAACGTTATTTATAGTGTTTGTGCCTTGGGCTTTGGTTGTGCTCAAGGCCCGTTGCTGGTTTGCAAGGAAGGGAAGAACAAATCTAACCCTTTCAGCGGCATATCTCAGCCTGGATTGTATTCCAGATTCTCTCTGTCACACCTGGGCTGCCTGGATCTGTGCCTGACTTCTGTCCGTACCTTGGTTTGCTATAACAAACTAAACCTTCTTGGGCTGTATTTTAGTTATTTAGAACTTAGCACACAGCGTGTTGTGAAGCCCAGCCAATCCGATAAAGATGCTGCAGGGAAAGGCAGTCTGCAAAGCCAGATGCAAATGCAGCCAACCAGAAACTAAAAATGTATTAATATTGAGAGAGCAGGCAATTATTCTTCTCTCAGAGTCACAAGGTTTTCAGTGCGTGTGACCTCAGTGCTACTTCAGGACAGCTGGGCATTGGGATTGGGCTGGAAGTGGGCAGGGCCATAGTTGGTTCAGAGCCCACATCTTTCCCTGCACAGTGCCCATGAGCTGTAATTAATTGATGCACTTAAGAAGCACGCGTTGGTCTGCGTGGGAAGAACCTTTGCAGGTGACTGGAGCTGCTAACCTGAAGCATTAAAAAATCATGAGCCAGGCTCTAGCTGATGCCTCTTATCCTAAAATTAAAGGTCCGTAAGGTATTCTGCCTGAAAGCTGAACTTTCTAGCTGATCAAATGACTGGAAGCTGAGGCTTTTTGGATGAAGCACCAGATATTGCCAGAGACAGTACATCTAGAAACTGCAGTCAAAAAGCTGTCCCAGAGGAGCTATTTCAGAGCTTCAGTTGATCTCTGGTATGAAGTGTGCACTGGTGTCTGTGTGCAGGAGAGAGGCTTGGTCGGACATTGTGTGCCTCCCAAACAGCCCTTGTATCTTTAAGACATCCCATAAACCACATGGCCTGGAATCAGTCCCTGGGTGAAAAATTTTTTGTAGTGAACTTGTGCCCTGCTCCTCATGCATTTCACATTGTTCTGCAATATTTCAGCCTGTAAGAGGCCACTCAACGTGTTAATGATCAGGAAATAATAACGTTCTCAACCCAGGGCCAAGCATCCTCCATCTCCCTGCCATCTGCAATAACAGCGTGCTTAATGGGTGTGTGTGCAGGATGGGCTCTCAGGAGCCCTCAGGGAAGCACGTTGCTATGTGAAGGCAGAGTCACTCAGCTGTTCCCAGAGGATTCAAAACTCTTTCCAATTTTTCAGTGACTTTCCCAGCGATGTCAGTCTCTCTCACCTGCAGTTCTGCTCGAGCTTCCTTTCTGAACTGGGAGCTGTTTGCTCTGTTGGCACCGACGTACCTTGTGCACGTCCTGCAGCAGAGATGGATGGTAAGCAGTGAGAACCAAATGGCTGCAAAGTCTCCCAGCAATTGCCATGCGTGATGGAGGAGGCTGTCAATCAGCAGTCAGCAGCATCACTGTTATTTTAAATCAAATATACAGGAGTGACTGACTATATTTGTAAATTGCCACTGGGCATCAATTGCGTTTTGCCAGATCACTCACTAACAGCTTTGCTCTCTCCTGCTGTTATTGTGTTGTCTGCACTGCGTGCCTTTTGTGGATATAAAGGCAATGTATGATGCTGCCTCCCAACCCAAGAGAAATCCTATTTTGAGGGACGCTTTTCAGAGTGATTGGTCACAACCATTAGACCTAACACATGGCTTGTTCTGCCATCTAATTCATCTTCAGCTCTTCAAGAGACCAGCACTAAGGAAAGCACAATTACTGGGTTTGATCTAGGAATCACAGACTAAAAGCTGAAGGCCTTTGTTAAGTGCTATGAACATAATGGCCTCCACTGAGTATTAATCACTACGAGACTTTGAACACGGGAACTTGGGCTATATTTCAGAATCCTGTCAATTGTGAGCAATGTGTCCTTGGGCAAGCCTTGTCTTTTCTCTGGGACTGCTCTCACACCCCACTGCACAAAGCATGGAATGATACTGAGGTGCCTTCAAAGACTGGTCCGATGATGAATGAGTTCTTACTGCATTTGTTTCAGATCTTTGGATGCCAACTGCTATTTTAGCGCTAAGTAGTATTGATTATCATCATGCATATGTAATACAGTAAGTTGTTATTCATTTCCTTATTGCTTCTCTTCTTTGACATGATCTTTATTAGATACCTCAGGGGGCAGGTTAATAAAACTGTCTGCTTACATTAAGGAAGTGTTACCCTCAGTACAGTCCCACTTGCTGTCCTAACAAAAAACCCATCAGCTTGGCACAGGGCTCCAAGGCACTGGTCCAGCACATCTCCCAAGAATCAGGCTGGAATTTTGCAGTGATAGATGCTTCCTTTCTTTTTCTTCTGCTGCATTTTGTAACTGCAAGCCTGGCCTGGCATTGCTACCCATCATAAAGAGAGGTTGCTTCTTTCCTGAATAATCTCACAGTGCTTATTTTTATAGGTATACTGAAGACAATGATCCCGCTTCTGAATGGGAGATAAGCAAAAGACAAAGACAGAGCTGCTGGCTTTTAACTTGCGTGACAGGCTTCAGTGATGAGGGCAGTAGAGGAAGACAGAGCTGTGCCATGACATGTAGGAGAGTGAGCAATTTAGCAACTGTGCTATGAATAGTGACCTTCTCAGTATTAAGCATACTGTGTGACATTGCAGGGATGAGGCTTAAGACCTGAACGGTGACAAAGTGATGCTGAACTCAGCAGCACTGAAGTATCTAAATACCTTTGTAGATATGAAGATGAATGCCTTACTGAATATGAGTTAACATGACTGGAAAAGTGAAGCGTTAGCACAGTAGAACACGCTCCATCTGAGGTTGTGTCTCCACTTTTCACTGTAACTGCCATTTTGTGTTATGAGTAGCACTTGTTGCCAGCCTTGCCCCAGGCAAGGTTAACGAATTGCATTTCCTGTGATCTACCCAGCTGCAAAGAGCTGCACCGTATTTTGCTGTAGGAGCATCCCTGGGAAACTATGGAACAGCAACCCAGAGCCGCTGGCCTTGATGGTCTCTCAGTGATTGGCCAACAGCTTCCATCAACAGATTTGCAACACAGGGGTGCCAGTGTGGCTGGTGACCCAGCCGAACACATGGCAAAATGCTGAACAGAACAGGGGAGCCAGAAATTGCCAGCTGGAAGCAGGGCAGTGAGGGAGAGACGGCAGCGGGAGGCTGCCAAGCCTTAATGCCCATAAAGCTCAGGGTCATGCGGAGGGACTGTTGGTACAGATAGTTTCTTTCTTCTTTCTTCCCTTCTTTGGTTTCTGATATTTTCTAGTTCCCATCCTCTGTAAGAGCAAAGCCGGCAGAGCTGTCAGTCCTCCTCATCACACCACTGGTCAGATTTTGTATGAAACCTGGAGGGAAGAAGCAACTGCAGCAGTTTTACCAGCATTTTACCTCGTTTATGCCAACTGTGGTGTGCAAATGACTTGTTTTATGACTCTGCCATCCTTTCCCGTAGAGAGAGGGAGAAGCATTCTCATTTAATATTAATCTCCCCTCTGCGGATTCAGGCAGCTTCTGACACTGTATCAATTATTAAAACTGGTTGAAGAAATTTCCAGGATTAAAGAGATTAGTTTCTTGTTGATTTTGGTAATTCCTCCTGCTTTTGCATCTCTGAGGCTACGAGTGCAATGCAGCTTCTGCATTCCTGTTTGCTCAGAGTTCACCCCAGTCAGGGGCAAAATGAAAATGCTGTTTCTCTCTATGATTGCCAAGTTCTCGCCTGGGCTGCAGGCAGCTACAGCAGATGGGATGCTGCTAAAGCAATCCCTTGTGCCATGGCACATGCAGGGTTAATTGTGAGTTTTGGGGTGCAGTTCGGATCTTTCTGCAGAATGTTAGGAAAGTAAATTTAAAAGGGAGAACAACATTTGCTGTTTTCCTTTGTGATGGCTTGTGCTTCCCGTCTGCATGAAGAAACTGGGCCCTTTCAGCAGAGGGTGAAGTCACCTCCACTGCCAGATCAAAGAACCCCATGTGCTGCTGTCCCAAATTTCAAGAACATCTAAAGATCATCAGTTGTCCTCATGCAGTGTTTCTTCATTAGGTGCAGGGGAACAGCTCGCCTGCTCCAACCTGCAAGTGAAAATCAGGACTGCAAGTGGCACAAACGAAAATCCAGAAAAAGGGTTTTTAAAGGAAAATCAAAGCGCTTTAAGCATCAAAAAGCAAACAGGCCAATGAAATATACATGAAAACACACAAAAACCCTCAATTCCAGCATTATCTGTTTCCCATTGAATCATTAATTCATGGGGTTTTGCTATCAGGGAAAGTGAACTCCTTAAATGGGTTCTTTCACTGGTTTCTTCCCTTTGGTAAGCAGAACTGCCGGAGCAGCCCCACTCATCACTCCGGCTGAATGGAATGTTTGTGGCTTCCTATGACATCCCATAAGTATTCCTTTGCCTTAATTAGCTGGTCGGGCAATCTTGCTTAACAAAGGGAAGACCCAGTGATGTTCATATCTAAAACCAAGTTTCTATAATTACAAATTAATCAGGGAAAAGCTCTCAGTAATCTTTCCTTGCTAAGTATTCGCTGTTAGAAAGAATCAGATGGCCCATTATTTTTCTTTCCGAATGTTTCATGCTGCATGATAGACTTTATCCATCAGCCCCAGAAACCAATCTCCTCCCAGCCTCCAGCACAGTCATCATCAATCAAACATGTAAGCAATGGTGCCAGAGCCCCAGCGCTGCCTTTCCTTCACTAGCAAACCTCACAGCTTGGGGAGAGAGGTGGAGATGTGCATTTCCAACATTGATCATTCTCTCCAGCAGAGGAAGGATGACGGGAGGAGAGAAGAGAGAGGGGGATCACGTGTTAAAATGTTTTATTTTTGTTGTCAGCATCTCTGTCTAGAGACTGAGAAGCTGCAGGACTGAGAGCACAGGGAGAGCCTGGCGTGAACGGTGTGTGGGAGGCAGGTCAGGGAGGGAGGAAAGCAAAATGTCTTGGTTTTACTACCATTATTTGTATTAGAGAGGTACCACAACTTGTTAGTTTGTGCATTCTGTCCTCCTACCGCAAAAACAAAAAACCAACAACCAACAATGAAAACCCAACACCTTTCTGAAAGTCGGGATCCTTATCCTTGTTTTCTAAATGGAGATGGGGAGGAAGGAGCTCTGGATGCTGGTTTACCCTAATTGGCTCTTCATTCTTGCAAGCCAAAGAGAGCGGCTTCTTTTTCACTGCCTTTGTGTCCCTGCTTCTTGTCCTAACTTAGTTTAGTCTTCTGTGAAATTGTCTTCTCTGCAGAGACAGAGTTGCCTCACCTCTTGTAATTTCACTAGAATAATCCTTGGATCCATGCTAGAAAAATGCTGAGAGGAGTCAGCGAGGGGAGCGCTGGGGAAACACAGGCATCTATCTGCACACATACACCTCAGTGATGGGGGAGTGCAGGCAGCTTGGAAAACACTGGAGGTTGACCGTACATTTCTTTCCTTTAACACTTGCTCTATGATAAAGTAGAGAAGGCAGTACATGCCAAATGAGTAAAAATAGTGGGGCACTGAAAGCAACTGCGGGGGGAACAGCTGCTTTGTACAGAGCCTCACTGCAGGCAGCTCAGGGTGGTCTGTATGTGGTGTGTATAGAGACTGGGTTGCCCAGAGAGGTGGTGGGTGCCCCATTCCTGCATGCACCCAGGTCAGGCTGAATGGGGCTCTGAGCTCCTGATGGAGCTGTGGGTGCCCCTGTGCATTGCTGGGAGTGGGACCAGGCGGCCTTTAAGGTCCCTTCCAACCCAAACCGTTCCATGATTCTATGAAACAGGCTTAGTCCTTTAGCTAAATGAAGAGTCTTCATCAGCATCCTGTAACCAAGATAAGCATTGCCCTCATTTTTTCACATGGATGTATAGAGGTAAAGCATGGTTCCATTAACAGGCCATAACATTTCCAACTTAGCATCTGAATCCCTAACCAGAAGATGCCAAACCCAATGGAGATATAGCTATTAAATATGTGTGATTTAAAGCCAGAGGGGAGCAGCCTCCTTCATGCAACCAAGAGATTCTTTTCCCTTGCTAGATAAATGATGACTATAATACCGAGCATAACAATTCCCAGTTACGCTAAAGAGCATCTCTTTTCTGAGTTAGCCAATAGCAGTTTTCAGATGTTATCGACATAGCCTACAGTCCCAGCCATATCACACCAGTCCTGGCAGACGGTTCATTGCTCCCTGTGGAGAGAATAGGACTTCTTTCAGAGTTTATTGTCCCTGTATCAGTATTGTGCCTCAGGTTATCAGCCAGCATCCAAATGGCAGTGCTCAGGAAGCTGTTTATCCTGTGGTCACATTGTTCCGTAATTTCTTGTTATTATTATCTTCTGTTTGCTTCTGAATCCTGGCCATTGTCAGCAAGGAGATTTGAGGTAGGTAGGCATGATCCAGTTAATATGGCAATGCCCACATTCATAACCCGGTCATAACCTGTGATGTACTGAACTTTAACAAAGTCTGATAGGTAGTTGAAAACTTTCTGTGGTTGGAGCAGCTACAGTAGATCAAAGTCAGAAATAAAAATGATACGGCTCGAGATAGGAAGATGTAGAGCAGGAACCCACAAGGAGGGAGGCAGCACTTGCCGTGCAGTGATGGGGTCTGTCACTTAACATGTGTAATGTGATGGGTGTCCTAAAGTATGAGAGGTTGTCATTTAGTCTGTGGATATGCATATTTGTTATGCTGACAGACAACAGAGTCCTGACTCTGTAGCTAATTAAACAGTCAAACCAATCAACAAACACGGCCGATGAGGAATTCTAATGTGACTCATTAAACATATTAGTTAGAGTGACCTTGCAGTGGTTCTCAGTTTAGTTTTGTTGACTGCCAGCAGCCTGATCCAATGCGTGGTGACCAACCCATGGCAGGGGATGGAACTGGTTGGGCTTTAAGTAAGTCCCTTCCAACCCAAACATTCTTTGATATTATGAAGGAAACCCACAGTTCACTGGTTGAAAGTTTTTCTGTTATATTTAAAGCATCAAGGATTAACTCTTTTTTTCTTGCCCATCTATTTGGTCTTTATCTTGCTCATTGGTAGTGCACTGTACTGTGATTGAAGTTATGTGAGGAAGTCTATTGTATAACCCTCCATTTTAATTTTTATTCAATTATTCATTTCCAAGCAGCACAAGTATGGTCTGTCTCCTATTCAGCTTTATTGCTTTAAACACGGTGAACTGGGCAATGCATTTCCTGTCTCCCTCATTCATAAAGCCATCTGGGTACATCAGCTGTGATGGATCATTTCAGTACTTTGTCTTCTATCCTGGAAATGGAGATTTCCCTCCCCTTTTAGATAAAAGCTGCTAATATTTGAGTCCCAGTTCCAGTCAACCAGGCCACCAGACGTAAGGCTTCCTAACAGCATATTTGGGCTGTGAACATGTGATGCTGCTCCTTGCTTCGCTAGGCCAGACAATAAATATTGCGGAGGCAGAGCAAGAAATGAGAAGGGGATTTACAGTGCATAGCATCATATGGCTTGTAGGCGAGGTTCATCCCTGGGTTAGTGCTGTTCAATTCAGAGGAATTATCCCAAGCAGTGAATCTGCTCCAATGGCAGACATGCAAGACTGGAATTTCAGCTCTTTGTTTATTTATTTATTTTAACTCGGTCTTGTCAAAAATCTACGGGAGAATGCTTAGCACAGAGCTCTGGGGATTTACACACCACTTGGCTGCAGAGAGCAGGGGGAATTTTGAGCCTGGGATTTGACTTCCACTCACTTGGCATTGAGCTGCTAAACCTATCCGACTTTCAAATGGATTCCAGTAAAAGCCAGGATGAGTACATCGTCAGTGCTGATATACAGAGGCAAAGGATGAGGGAAACCGGGAGAAGGTCCTCAGCAAAGCTGTGTGAGCGTGCAGGTTCATTTCTTTATTGAAAAATTCAAGTTAAGATGGTTTTTGGTTAGTTTTTTTTTCAGAAAAGCAAACCTCTCTGAATCTTCATCCAACCTTAAAAACTCCATTTGTTATTGGAGAGCTCAGCAAAGTGCTTGTTCACTCCCAGCAGTGAGACAAGCGGTGCTTGTACAGGGCATAAGGACCAGGAATAGACGACAGTGTTGGTGATGCTGTGAGTCACTACATCACTCACAACGAGATTTCCTTTGGTTAAAGAAGCAACGAAACTCTGAGGGGCCAAACATTTGACATTTCTAACAACCCTGAGGTTTAGAGCGAATGGTTTGAGGCATGATCTACTCTCCGTTCTTTAGGTAACTCTTTGTTTCCTTATGGTCATTCTTACTATCTTCCTGCTCACGTAAAAAGCAGTAAAACTGTTTCAGGTCTGTGAGTGTGTTTCATACAGGATGAGGGGTGTTGATGCACACAGTGGGCTCCCAGCGGAGCCCCAGGGTAGGTGGAACTTGGCTATTAGATTAAATTCTGAAGGACATTGGTTTATGTGGAAATCACTGAGATTGATCAGATGATGAGTCTTGCTTATTTAGAAGAAAATTAAACCTTATGGTATTTGTAACAGCTGATAATTTGGACATGCAGGCTTGTAGCAACAAACAACTAATGCCCTCTCCTCCCTCCCCCCATAATATGAAACCATTTACACCTAAAATTGGAGTTTCCTGAAACCAAAATTCAAAGGGAGCCCTGGCCAAAGGAGGTGTAGGGAATGAGCAGCGAGAAGGAAATGGCAGCTTTCATATCTGCCTGAATACCTCCGTGGCCTGTTGCTATAGCATCTGAGCTCTTCCGAATCACTAACCAATTTGGACTGCAGAGCCCTCCTGTCCAGGATAGAAGCATTTCCACTGCTTTAAATTCCTTCTTCCTATGGAGAGTTAAGCAGAGTGGAGGGGAGGGAGAAAGATATGGAGAGACCAAATAAATCAGCATCATTTACAAAAAGGTTGAAAATTGAAAGAAAGGGAGGGGAAAGAAGCAAATGCTAACAGTAAAATGAAAAATGAAGTGCAGTGATAAAAATGATGCAGTGTCCATGCAGCCCAGTGCCCAACCTTGAAAACCCCGTGAGTAAAACATTGCTCGGTGAAGATGAATCCTTTCACCTAACCTTGTTCACAGCTACATCTTTGCAGGTTAGAAAATCATTACTTGCTCACTTTGCAGCTCTCAGATGAGTTCCTGCATATCTCTGTGTATGGATGGGTAGATTGGATTGGCTTAGACTGAAATGAATGGGCAGAGAGATTCTCTGTATCTAGGAATGCTGTGCAGAATCATTTGTTTTCAGTAAGAATGTAAGAAAAAATCCTCCCTGAAACAAACAAAGGGACCTCAATATGTTGCCATCAGGCGATCTGTTTGTTTCAGCCATTGGCCGTGCTGAAATAGCTGCACTGCAGCAGAAATGCTTGGAAGAAATAGGAGGGCTTCAGCAAAACTGCACAAGCTGTAGGAGCAAGTAGCTTGTGGGTTCTTGCTCCTTTTGCAACTAAAAGGATCTGTGCACCTTCTTTGTAGCTCATCCCCAAATGAGCTACACGAGCATCCATGCTGTATAGGAACACTTGTCTTCCCCTTGTTCACTTCTGCTTGGAAGGTGAGGTGTTTGGACTGAGGCTGGGTATGATGATTGTCCATGAGGAAAGGCTGTTGATGGGAGTTTTTAGACCCTGGTTAACGTGAGGTGGACTGGCCAGATTTTGCTAGTTCCCTACATCTCACCCAACTGGCTTTAAAAGGCAACCAATTCTTTTAGACCTCAGAAAACCAGGTGGTTCCTTGTCACAGGCAAAATAAGCAAACAAAAAAAATGATGCCATCAATGTCCCAGGTGCTAGAGGTAAGATTGGCAAGAAAGGCATGAGTAAAGGCAGCAAGAAGCACTGGGAATTCTCCCTGATCCCTTTAGGATCAGGTGCTTAGCTGGAGAACATGGTAATAGATTACAGGACTGTCTCAGATCATTGGGAAAGTTAGCCAGAAAAGCAGAAGCATGCAGCAGTGGAAAAAAAAAAACAGCCTCAAGATATGGAAAATAGACCTTTTCTGTTTTTAATAATATGTCAGCCTTTGTACAAACTGGCCCTGAGCCCAAAGGTACGGACTGTTGCTTCCATTTACAACAAGACCGTGTCTGGCTTTTTGATGGCTGTATGAGTAAATGCTCCATTATCTCTTACAGATATATTTTCAATATGTTATCTGACCCAAGGTTTATTCATTCACAGATTTGGTCATCTCTTTAGCAGGAGCTAGTCTCTTGCTTTCATCGAGGAATTTCAAAGCGTTCCACACATATCCGTGATTTCAGCTTGTTAAATGTCACTGAAATGGAAGCTGAGGCATGGAGAAATGAAGTAAATGTCTCCAAACTCACGCTGTGAGTCAGAAACAGAGCCAGAAATAGGCTGGCAATGAACATACTAGAGATGATGGGAGGTCAGGACAAAGCCCAGCATCACCAGCGGGATGGAGCTGCCTCTTTTCAAGGTAAGACATTCTCTAGGATTCACGATGTGCACGAAGAAAAGCTGATAAAACAAGTGCTCTTGCACTTCTTATGCAGCTCTTGTCTATAGCTTCCTCTCATTTCTCCATCTATGTTTCTGTCTTTCTTCTCATCAGAAGGTATACAGCCCTCGGTAGCACATCTTTCACTGGCAGATTTCCAACACAGTTACTTTTAACCTTCCAGGATCCCTCATTCACATGAAGGATGGAGATGCCTCGGGTGCTTCTTTCACTTTGATTTTCCTGCAGAGGTTTGTACCATGGCTAAGCACATTACATAAGAGTCACTGCTTGATGCAATTTGTGTTAGTTCATCAAGCACAAGATATGATTAATGTGAACACTTCTTTAATCAACCAAAGATGCTGTTACAGACACTTAAAAGTCTTGTGCTTTTCTAGCTGTTCCTTTCTCCATATTGCTTCTCTGTCTAGATTTACAAGAGAGCAGACAATCCGCAATCTCTGTGTGGCAGTGTGAAGCAGTCTGGAGCTGTGGGAGCATTTTCAATGCTGGATCAGAGAAAGTGGAAGGGAATCATCTTCCCCTAAAATAGTTCTGTAGCTTTTGGTCTCGTGCATACCTATTCAGGCTAACCCAGAAAGAAAGAAAGCAACATTTATTGCCATCTTCTTTCTTGGCTCTCAGTCTCGAAGCCACTTTGACATAGTAGTTATGGTTTCCATCATTAGCTCCATGAATTTGTGACCACACAGGGTCTTTTCATGCATTTCACCTAGTGGTTGCTCATCTCTATTTCAATACCCTTTGTTACCAGTCCTGTTATTTCAGTAAAGAATGACACTCTCCTCACCATTTGATTCTTGCAGCTCTGTCATCTCCGGCTGCGGTGGTGCAAATGTGTGGTTCCATGTCCGTGCTGTGATGGAAGTTACTTGGCATCTCTGCGCCCAGCCTGGTATCATCAGACCACAGAGCAAACTAAACAAAGAAGCACAGACACTGCTTGCAATTCACTTCGGCTCCTCACTGCAGTCTGGTGATTCTCCATTACATCTCTGCTCATTATGAATACAGATAACAGACTATCATGAGCGGAGTAGCCTTATCCTTAAGAGATAAAACTTATCTGTGTGCTTAGATCAGCAGCCTTCTTCTTGCCTAATCTCACCTTGGAAAGCACAGTAATTGCAGAAACATAGAAAGGAAGAGAAGAGAAAGGGGTGAGAACCCGGGTGAATGCTTCTCTCTAATTCTACCCTCTGAGCTTGTGAGCTTTCACTGCTTCCTAGCCACATCCTTTCTAAGTATTGAGCATTTACAATGAGCATTGTAAGGAAACAGTCCTTTACAAGAATTCTTTTGTTCAAATAAAAGCAGAAATAAACCTTATGCCTAGCCGCAAGAATAATCACACTGGGTAAAAGAACCTCTTGTACTCAAAGCTTCGCTGGTACAATAGGCACCATGTACACACCACTTTCCTTTCAGACTAGATTTCCTGTATTTTCCCTGTTTTGACTCTTTTTAGTATTTTCTTAGAACAAAAGCAACATCCCTATCCTCAGTGTCAGATGACTGTCTTTTGACCCTACTCTGCTGCAAACAGTGAAAGCAATAAGAACAGGGTGGTTCAAGTTGGGGTTCAAGCTCTAACCCAATTGGGGTCAAGCATGTGCACAGTCCTGCTAACAGAACACATAGCTTGTAGGGGAACTCCTGCCCTAAATTCTGCATTCAGAGACACAGACAGATCCAGGTGCATGTTTCCTAGATGGGTTTCCATTCTCACCCTGCTCTAAATCAGACCTTTTAAATTTACTTCGAGCTTGGTTTTTTTTTGGAAAGAGATCCAATGTGACCCATAATCCAGATCCCAATTTCCTTCTTGGCTGACTTTGCAGCAGACATCCCAAATCCCCCACCAAATTCATTGCCACAATCTCCTCGCCCTTGGTGAAAGTGCATGCTTTGGTTTTTGGGACAGTCTTTCACACTGAACTCGTGCCATTTCACCCTCCAGATCTGAGCTGAGACTCTCGAGTTATAAAGGAAAAAATTAATAAAAGGCCCTCCCATTTCTAAAATCTACAGTTCAATATTGATTCTGGACTTTCCATGAATTGAAACAAACCTCCTGTGCAGAAATCCTCTGTAGAATACCACGCTCACCTCTCCCCTCGACATACTATATCGATCCACATGTTTGTGCCACATGAATGATGGATTATCGCATATCAAACCTTGCAGTATTCATTTAATGCCTTTGAATAAAACATTTCTCACAGCTTAAAACAGAGCAGTTTTAAGCGAACAACCATTTTCATCTGTTTTAAATTTTCATGGGTACTTTTCTGGAGAACAAGTACGTTGTTAATAATTGAAGGGATTGAGACCTTGCTAATCTCTTTGTATTTTAATAAAGTCCTGTTGCACCCTGGTCATTTCTTTTTAAGATCTCAGCATTTATGAAAATTCATTAAATTTTATTTCCCTCTCCTTGAAATGAATAATCCCGAGATTACATGAGAAGAAGCGATTGTTTATGTGCCAGAGAGTTGGGATTTTGTTGTGTGCAGAGAGCTGCAAGTGTGGCTTGTGACAGATTCAGTGGATGAGAGGAGAGAGCGCCATTTTTCAGGAGAAGCAGAGGGAGAAGGAAGCAAGAGATGAGAAAAAATAGGGAAGCAGTTTTGTCACAGAGTCAGATGGGCGTATGGAAACCAGACAAAGTGCTGGTCGGTCAGTCGGGAGAAATACATGCACGTGGGTGAATGCAATCATTGCTAGAATACATTTTCCTCATTCTGTCCTTTCATCGTTCCATCTACAATGCCATTTCTATGACCCGCGCAACTCTTCCTCCAGCTCACCTTTTGACTCCTGTCTCTCACGATCCATCCCTGTCTGAGTCTCAGACTCCAATTTGAATCTTCTCTGCCTCTGCTGAAGCTTGACTCTACGCGGTCCCATTTCTCTTTCTCAAATAAAATTACTTCTTTGCACACAGCCCCAGGATTCCTTTTCAAAGGAGAAGAGAAAACCCAATATGTACGTGATTTCTTTTATTGTTTTCAAGACAGTGTCAACCTCTTGGAATGCTGGTCTCAAAACTATTGCATTCCAGTAAATTTCATTAAATTCTATAGTAGGATAGAGCATGTTTGGTGCATAACACGATTCCTGAAGGCTCCCAGAGATAACGTGTGTTGGCGCTACATGCTCAGAACAAGAAGTGACTGATGAGGCTTCGGCAGAAGTAGTGAAAAAAAGCGAAACAATTCCACCAGATGCCCTCTTAGGAAGATGTTTGTGCACAGAGAGGGGGGTCAGTCCTTCTTCACAAAGATTTTGGTGGCCAACAGGTCTGTGCTGATTCCAGCCACCCTTGAGCTAGCTATTCTGCTGCCAGCTGAACGGCCAGCTTTGGTTTGAAGGGATCGTGGTGAGAGGACAGTGACCAAACTCTCATGTCACGAGCTGAGACCTTTGCCCCCTCTGAAAATCTCTTTGAAACACTGCCGGGTCTGTGACCATTCTCTGAGTAATCTGTGCCAGGCTATCAATGCCATTGAAAAGTCACTGAAATGCCAAGATAAGCTCATGTGTTGGTGGGAACAGAAATTGGACTGGGCAGCACAGCTTGGGTTTGGATTGACAGGTTTCTATGCGAGTGATTTCAAGCAGCAAGTTGTGAAAACCTGCTGTGGGAATGAGCTTAAAATTGCTCTGCATTAAATCTTCCTCTAGAGGAGAAAATCTTTTTTTTTTTTTTTGCATTTATAATCAAGTTTCTGCTTAGCTGTTTACTGATGAGCTCATGGGGGAGGCTGGAAAAAGGCAGAATCTGTGCATGAGACAGATTCCTAAATGGTGCTGCTGTTATCGAGCTCAGCAGGCTGGGTTTGATCTCCAGAAAACATTTCTGTATTGCTAGAAAGGGTTTTCAACAAGAACATCAGTGAATTAAGTACTGCTAATGAGGTCTTTGGCAAGGAGTATGGCCACAGAGGGTGACAGCAGCCACCACCATTGAATTAGATATAAAACCAACTGTCTGAGTACCAGTGATCTGTGTTGCCTTCCCATTTGCAGACTAATATTCTTCCTATCTGTATTCCCCCCTGGATGTGCACAACTTAGAGTTCCTTTCACTTCCTATTTCAGACTGTGTAGCATCATCCTTAAATAGCTGTCATACTCCACCCAAGGTGGATTTGCTGCATTTAAACAGCGGATACCAAGGTATAGGATACAAAGTGGAAGGTGAACTAAACTGTGGGCCATGTTGCAGCAACTTACACTACTTCAGTGGCAGTTTCTGTGGGAAACTGGAATATCCATGTGCAGACAGATTCCCAGAATCACACACAGCTGACACAGAATCATAGAATTACTAGGACTGGAAAAGACCTCAAAGATCATCCAGTCCAACCATCAATCTATCACCACCATACCAACCAAACCATGTCCCTCAGAGCCGCATCTACCCTTTTCTTGAACACCTCCAGGGAAAGAGCTGGTTGTGTTTCCCCAGCAGCACTGAATGCCACCAAATCTTCATTTAATACCCCCACTCTGTGTCTTCCGTTGCATCCTCGACTCTTGCACCAAGAGGCAGTGCAGAAGAAGGTTCTCTTCTAGGGCAGCACACGGCTGGCTTGTCCTCTCCTTGGAAGTGAAATAGATGTAATTTACACCTTTCCATTACACATTTGTTTAGAGCAGTTCCTTTCTACCGGGTCAACAGTCTGTCCCTATATACTTCCTTGTCTCTAAAAGATATAACCCGCTGCTTTCCTGCAATCCAGGCCCAGTTGACTGTGACTGATGGCTTTGCTAAGACCTTGGGAACTTCAGGCCAGCGGTACATCTCAGAGGAAATAAGGATTTAGTCTTTTTAGGAAACAAATGACTTGTCTGGAAGTTCACTCTCTCTCTGGGGTATAATGCAATCAGTGCTCACACAAGTACTGCATGCGCTCCCCCTGACCATAGGCTGGAGAGTAAAGCAAGGCTGGGCTCAGCTGCGAGCTCTTTGTGCTTCTGTGACATGGGCTTATTTGGGCTTGAAGTGCAGTGATGTCAGTGCTCTTGTCACCTGGAGCTCCATCCTCTGGATGATCCTATTTTTACAACTCCTTTGTCCCAGACTGACCTCCTTTAGCTGCTACTTAACAAATGCACAGTCGTGTGCACACAATGAGACATGGGCATGCAGTCACACAATCCCAAAGTCTCATGTGCTCATCCATTCTCTCTCTGCCCTTATTCTCTTCCAGTGCATTTGCACGCACCTTGTTCTGGCAGCCAGAATTGTGCAGGTTAAATCTTTCCAAAGCATAAATTGTCATGGGCTCATGCTTTCCTGCTTGAACATGCAGCCAGACACACAATCCCAAGTCCACAAGCAGCAGTACTCAAAAATACTCATACTTTCTTTCTTATGGATATGTGGATCCTCCTCTGCATCCCACATCCACTGCCAATGCAGAGTGCACATAAAAATGATTTTATTTGGACTTTACCTGAGGTGAACCAAATTAATAAAACTGAGCTTCACTTTAGGATCAGTGAAGCAGCTGCGGGAATGTTTTGAAACCGTGTTACATTGAAGGTCTGTTATTTTTTAATATCCCATTTCCCCAGGTGTATTTTCAAATATGATCTATAGGTGAATGCTGAGCCAGCTGTAACCCTGACAACACTGACCCAGATGGTAATCAGCAAAATGGTCTAATTGAATAATGTTGAGTTAACACCACTGCCTTGCGGAACTCTGTTAGACCCTGCAGAAACTCCATGTAATTTAAAGATGTTGACTGAATTTCACGTTCTCCTGTCTGCTTCCACACCTGAAGACGTATCCCTCAGTGGTCAGAGCGGCATTAACTGCCTTTTTGGGACTTTCCATTAGTTTATAGGTCTTATCTGTGCCCTGAAAAGGGAGGTAGATCCAACACATCTGTGTACGACTTTTTCTCTGCTGGGACTCTAACCCAGGCTGTGAAATGAAACCTCATCCCATATGTAAGTGCTGCAGCTGAGAGGCTATGGGTGTCCCATCACTGTGTACTGGGATGGGGACAGCAGTATAGTGAGGTCCCCATGGCACAAAGTATGTGTTGCTGGAGCTTTGGATCAGCCAAGCTGCCACAATGGAAAGCAGTGATTGCAAGTGGAAAACAACCTGTCTGTGAATGGGGAGGGGCGTTGACTTTCTGTCATTGACCTTTGAGACTCTCTTTGGCAAGGAGAAAAGTAATGAGCAGTGGCCAGTGATGTCACTGTACAGAGAGCATTCCAGCCCACTGATTTATGGGGCAAGTAAATAATTCAGCCTGCCTCTGCAGCGCTGTATTAATTCTTTCTCTGTCACTGGGGCTGAAGGTTGCCTGGGGAACATGGACTTAGAACAGATAAGCTTCCTCACTGCATCTGGGACACTTGAGCCAGAACCAGGTGGGTGAGTACAGGAGAAAGGTGCTGCTGTACCTATGCTTGCCTAACTTATTATCATATTTAAGCAATAAAACTGTTTGGAGAGCACACTGAGAGTGTGATGTCAGTAAGAATGGAGTTTGGGGGTGGGATTTGCCACCTTCCAGTTAGCAGAGATAACGCTGCCTGTAAGTATCTTTTCCTAAAACCTTCAATTTTCCTTAGTTCTGCCTCCAGCAAACCCAGTCAGTGCTCAGTTTGTTTGGTGCTTGAGACTCTTCCACATTCCACTACCTTATGCTCCTTTCTTACCCACTGATTGATTGACTGGTTGATTGCTATTGAGATCCTTTGGCTTATAGTTTTCTTCTGGCAAAGGAGGAGCCAAAGAATGCTTTAGATCAGGGCCAGCTTCTGTTGCTGTGAGGCAAAAGTAGCACTCATCTTCTGTCTATAGACACTAACAGAACTTTTTCTAGTTTCAGAGCACAGGGTTCTGCTGCCCTACACATTCTGTCCCAAAGTCAAATCTCTTGAAGACTCTCTGAAGACTTTCTTGAAGAACAACTCCAGTTGATGAGGCTCAGGTGAGAGAGCTGAGTCCAAGCAACTGTTCAGTCAACAGAATTCTTGCAGGATCTGCAAATGATTCCAGAATAGTTCTTGGATGAACAGGGAGCCCAGAGCAATGCAAGATAATCACCAAGGACAAGACTGGGTCAATCCAAGCCTGGAGCATTCGTCAATTTAGCCACAGTAATTCCAGCAGACATGCACAACTTTGTCCCTGCTGGAGAGCATAGACCCAAGGAACCTCTGAGCTGCAGAAGTTTGGAGAGTTTCTCCTGTATGCAGTCACTTCAGCAGTGGTGAATGTTTGCATGCATAAGTGCAACAGCTCCAGGAATGCTATAGATGTGTTGCTCCTAAAAATGAGCCCATGTGTGGAAATCACAGCCCCTGGCGTGAAAAACACCTCAAGACTACATTCAGAGAGGCCCGTCGGTGGATGGTGATTCGGAAGGAAAAGATGGGAGAAAGATGGGGACTGAGGTATAAGAGCAGAATACTGGATGGGAGGGAGAGGCGGATGGCACGCTCCTGTCAAGGTGGGCTGCCTGGCACCTGACATTTCACAGAGCCATAAAAGCCAGAAAGTAAACAAGCCTCATGAATTCCAGCAAAGGGCAATGTACTTAGCCGCCAGATTCTGCTCTTTTCTTTAGCTTTCTCCCTTATTGGCTGAGGACTTCATTGTCATAAACAGCTTCACAATTTCATAACAAATAGAGTTTTAAAATATTTAAAGAATAGTTGAATAGTAACACGTATTCCATGGAGAGAGCAAATCCTTGTCTTCCTTCCTTCATACCATCGCCAGAGATCCCTCCTTTTCTGCTCCTCCCACATCACTTTGTCTCAGTTCCCCTGATGTCCTCCTTGCTTGCTGCTTGTGCCCCTCTCTCATTCTTCTGCAGCTTCTCACTCCGCCATGCAATACGCACACAATACGCACACCTTCCCAAAGCCTCCAGTGTTCAGTACATTTATTCTCCCGGCTGTTGTGAAGGAAGAGATTTGGGGTGGAAAATTTAATGAGGTGATCCACAAGCCAGCTGTTTCCTATTTGTGTTTGTTTCTTGCTGGAACGAGGTAGTTTGTACATCCACTTGGCAAACTGCAGGACAAGGTGCCAGCCCAGCTCTGTGGCTCATGCAGGCTTCCACACACTTGCTCTCATGTTTGGGGTGCAGAGCTGTAGCCCTAGGGTGCAGCTGAAGGCAAGCTAAGCCCTACCCTGGGCTATGCCTTGCATAAAGCTGCCAGGATACAGAAGCAGGGCGCCTGGCAAACGGAGGAAAGCAGCTTGAGAAAGCAGCTGATGCTGAAGAGCACACGCAGCAGTGACAGACATTATTTGCAGAGGTGCCAAATCGGTCCTGCAGGATGTTTCATTTCAGGCACAGGGTAGAAAATCACGCTTCATCCTAATAACATACAGTGCTGAGGAACATTGGAAGGGATGACAATTCAGCCAGGAATGTTCTCTCTTTTCACAGGGCCAGCCTGCTGGCCCACACACAATAAAAGAAGATGCTGCATTGTTAGATATGAAGCATCGTATTCATGCAGCAAGTTTATTTTCAAAGATGAAGGACCTGCAGTCTGTTCCTGTCTGTGGAAAGGTCCCTTTTTGAATGGCCTGAACCAAAAAAGCTTCAGGCTCATCTGTGGAGACAAGAGGCAGCTCCCCCACTTTGGAGAGCTTCTTTCTTGCTGTTACATTCTCATAAATTCAAACCAGGCAAAAGTCAATGTGACGATAAGGATTGTTTTGTTATTTAACAAGACTACCCAGAATTATAATCAAAGCAAGGAGTAATTTAGGAGTACATGTTTAAATATCTTGCTCTGGGGTGTTGACGTCACTGTGTGCATGAAGGGTGAGATGTGATGCAGTGCTGGGGATGGATTGCTCCTTCCAAAGTGTTCAGGAGCATCCTGAACACAGCCTTCTTGCCTGGGCTCTCTACTTCTGCTCTTCTCTTGTCAGCTTGTGATGCTGAGGCTGTGCAGTGTGGAGAAAGCCCTTCTCTGGTCTGAGGACTGGCCTGAGAGCAGCATCCTGTCTCCTGTGTCTCACCTGCTGCAGCTTCAGAAGTTCCTTGTTATGTGAATATGATTCATCCTGTGCTACCCGTGGCCTGTAGTTAATAGCTGCTAAATTCAGTGCCACTGGGATCTTTCCTCCTGGAGAATCACCATGGAGACCCCGATGTGACTGTACCCAGCACACCTCTTGGCCCTGGCATTCATCCTTTCGCAACGTACCACAAAGTCAGCTTTAGCTTGGGGGAGCGATCAAATAAATATGAAAACTGCTCCCAGAGGAGGTAAATATTCACTAGACAAGCAGAATGAAAAGCAATAATATACCATGTAAGCTGTTGCCTTTTATTAGCTCAGCTCCCTTTTCTCCCCTTGTAAAGTATTGTTGCACTGTTATATTAATCTTTACTCTGAAGCAAATTAAAGCAGGGACAGTTGTCAGAGCATTATTAAGAACATCTGTTTAATTAGGGCTGTTTTTGCATCAATTTGAGAGAGCAATGTACCACCGGTGTTCACCCAGTGCTGCCTCGCTCCCCTTCCTACCCCTCCCCGGGTGCACTGTGTGCTGGAGGAGGAACTTGCAGGGAATGCAGGAGCACGGGGGCTCTATGGCATTGCACCTCATCTGCTCCTGAGAGGTGTCAGATCTCCCTATCTGTGCTGGGGAGGGAGGCAGTGATATAGCTGTCATGGGTTTTTTAGTGATCTCTGCTGAGAGCTTCGATCCCTGCTTTCTTCTCCTCAGAAGTTAATTTGGAATTCTGTAAAGTGATCGTGAATAACTATTAATTATCATTAGCAATTTGCCATTCCAGGCCAGCCTTTCATCTGGGAATCTCAGAGCAGTTTTACAAATGCTAATTAATTGAGACTACTTCATGAAATAGTCTGTTAAGCTCATTTTACAGGGCTAAATCAAGGCTGAGAGACACAAAGAGACTTGCTTGTGTCAGAGGTGATGCTGACAGCTGAACCCAGATTTCCCAGCTAAAAACTGTTTGTGGCAACCACTCCAAAAGAGAGGTTCTCGGGCTCTCCCACCTTCAGTGCAATGTTCTGGCTGGGTGATGGCTCTCCCTCCAGTACTTGCATAAGGCAACGCCAGGAGGTGATGAAAAGAAATTGCCAAAGGTTTGGCTACATCTGTTTCTTTCATCTGGATGGTATGGTTCTCAGAAGACAGGTCCACAGGTCTGACTGCAGCCTGCCTATGATTGCTGGAATTTTAAGAGAGGTTCAGGATTTCTTTAAACATATTCTGTTCCTCCTTAAACACTTGCTCCTGCTCTTTGTCAAGGTGGTGATGCAGGACAGCTTTTGCTGTGACCCATTCAAAACAGTTCTTACAATCCTATTCTCGTCTATCCATCTTTCTCCACATATCTCTGCTTTTCTTTATGTCTCCAGATTGCTCCATCCGATTGTCAAGGCACCATTCCTTCTGTATTTATGTAGCCACTTACCCAGGCAGCCAGCAGTGAATTAATCGTTGCGTCCACAGCCTCAGCTGGGAGAGGCATTGACTCATAGATGAAAGTCCAAGAGGCCAAGAGCTTGTTTGTTACCCGAAAAGACAAAACTCTGTTTGGAATTGCCCAAGATGTTCATAGTGCTGTAGGGAGCAAACTTTGGGAACAGAAGGTTGGAGCTTAGCTCTGTGCCACTGCATAGGAAACGGAGCTGGTTGATCTAGCTGGTCCTATTCTGCACACAGTCATTCAGCATGCTGCAGGTCACAGCATTCCAGGGAAGCGCTTAGAAAGGAACAGTACTGACTTCTTCCCTGCAACCCTTTCTCTTCTTCATGCCCTACCTGTCCCATCACATGGCTTTGAAAATCAGAAGTTGTTACTGAGTTAACCCTACTCTGTCTCCAATTAGCACAGACCATTTTCCTTTCAGGGTATATTTCCTGTAAGGTCAGCTACTTCAGTTCCACACACAGTTCCCATGCTGAGGCTGCTTGATGTGTCAATCAGGGTTAGAGCTTTGTCAGGTCACTCGGTTCAAAGCAGCGCATACCTACGTGTGAATCCAAATTCCGGTGAAAAGCCTGAGATATTTTTATAGAATCATAGAATCAGTAAGGTTAGAAAGACCAATAAGACCACCTCACCCATCCATCAGCCCATGCCTGTGATCTCTGTAGACCACCTCTATCCTTGTCTTGAAAACCTCCAGCAACAGCAACTCCACTGCCTCCCATAGCAACCCCTACTAATACCTCACCAAAGCAAGAGCTAGAAGATGAAATCCTAGAAATAAAGTCATACGTTGTTTCTCGATCTACAAGTGCAGGCTGATATCTGGAGTTCTGAGATGGTCTGAAGAATGAGGACTCTGAATCGCTGAGGTTTTCCCATCATTATAAGAATTAGCCATATAATTAGGTATTATCTGAGAATTATCCATAAATACTCACCACAACATGGTATTTGCTAAGTAATAATTAGACTATGAAAAGAACTGAAATAATACCTTTGTCAAGAAAATTAACGGCCTTGCCTTGCATTTATACAGCATCATGCTGAGGGGGTAATAGGGTTTAAAATTGCAGTAAATTACAGCTCGACCAAATCTCAGCCCCCTTAAGTGTAAAGAAGCTACAGGGCAACAGACAGTCAGGCTTCCCATGAAATTCCAGAGTCAGAAAGCAGCACAGGATGCACTTCTTTACAGCAAGTCTGAAATTCACTTGGGAAAGGATACATCATAGTGTTCAACATCCAGCTCTGGGATAAGGCTTGAGGTCTGCTCACAGGGGCAACACCTTGAGGCTACACCGGCTTCATCATTTTCATTTTAATTCAAGTCCCTGTTCCTCAACCTCTGGCTTCTCTCAGGAGCACAACTTTCACCGTCTTGGATTTGGGTGAAACAAGAACTCCCAAAGATGGAAGGGACTTCAAGGGGCAGCGTTGCATTTTGCTTTGGTTTGCAGTGCTTCAGAATCCTCCTGATGAGCGCAGCAGAAAGTTATGTCTTTATTTATCACCATTAGAGATGTTGAATTTAGTCTAAGGAAGACAAACAAGCAAATTCCTCTGAATTTCGTATTTCCCCTGGATGCATTTCAGAATCACAGGGAAGGAGCACAGCAGGCCCTCAATTATGCAGCAAACTTTTGCTGCAGATGACAAAGTGCTGAGTGTCTCAAAGCAGACGGCAATATTAAAGGAGAATTTAAATGTTATCTCAGTTGTATTTCAGCTGCCCTCCCTCGCTGAAGGCTGTGTAAAACAGGGACAGCAACCTTCCTCATGGACCACATTGATGTTTCAAATATAAACCTGTAGACGTGCACTAAATAAACACTTCAGAAAAGATGGTGAGGAAGCGAACAGCTCTGCGTGCACAGCAGGACTAGGAAAACAACCTGCAAAAGAAGCAAAGGGCCACACGAAGGGCTCTGAAGGTAAAACAAAACACTGAGCAGATGCTCTCTGCAGGGCATGTAGTGGGCAAGCATAGAGCCATCTCTGGGGCTGGGGGCGCAGAGGTATGCCAGGACACCAGGGCACACTGCAGTGCATCTGCAGGGAGCTGAGCCAGGCACCATGGGGGAAAAGCGGTTCTCAATTTGCCTGAGTTTTGCATGTCAGAACTTGGAACATGACCTGTAAAGGCAGTAGATAAGGTTGGCTGTTTTTCCCCTTGGTTCTGTTGATCTTAATGCTGGTGGTCTCTCTGTAGCGGTCAAAGCCAGAGCTGCTATTCTGTCTGAAATGTGGGATTTACCAAAGGAGTGTTGAGTTCTTGTGGTTAGTCGTCCATTGTTTTTTCAAGAATAAAAGCAGTATTTGACTCTTGGAAATGGAAAAGGGGAGTGCACCTCTTCCGTGAGGCATCCTGATCTCTCTTCCTACGTGTTCTGCTTGTAGGATTACCCTGCACAACACATTCACATTCCCTCTCCTGTGCTGCCAAACCTCTATGCTGATACTGTGGTACCTGGTGCAGTTTGATCAATAATAGTTGCTGTCTCTTAGTTACCTGCAAAGGGACTGGAATCGGGAACAGACAATACAGCGGAGTTGTGTGACTGCTGGTACCATCATTCCCTGCAGCAGCTGGCACACGGCTTTGGCCATAAGGGAAATGTCAGACTGTCACATGCTCCATGGTGTGCTGCTGGTGGACTTGGTGCCCTTTGAAATGGGCATTTCTCAGTATGGAGACCTGTCTGTGCATGCTGGGACTGCACCTCGCCAAAGGCAATTCCTGTAGCAGCCACAGCCACCAGTCAGTGCCAGTCAGAGCTTGCGCCAGACTGGGACCTGGCTGACTCTGCCTTGGAGCGGGTGGCAGCTCCCGGGCTGGCAGCTGGGCTTGGCTCCTGCCTCTTCCACGTTCATCCTCTCGCAAAGGTTTCAGTAGATCTGAATCCCACCCTGGTTGTTCAGTGAGAGAAAGTGGACGTGAAATTTTTGTGCCATTAGGAAGGAACAGCTGAGGAACGAAAACAATTTGTCCAAAGGAAAAACAGTGTTTGAGGGCATCAGCGGTACTTAAATATGAGCAGAAAGTGCAGTATAAACATTAGCTGCTGTGCAGGAAGCTGTATCAATTGAAATCTCAAGCAGATTTAGAAATTGTTTTTATTACAGCTTAGCAGTTCCCCTTTCAGCCTTTTTATTGCAGGTTTTAAATTCTAATGTGTGCAGAGGACCAAGTAGGTGACTTAAGCCTGCTACTGCTCAACGACCTTTGGTGTTATGCAGCAAATACCTCATGGTATATGAGGAGTCCTCTTCCCAGAAGGCTTTGAAGTCTGTATCAGGGGACAAGATGTGCTTCTGTGCTGTGATCCGTGAAGGATCTATGCTATATTTGCTCACTTCAGAGAAGTAAACACCTGCGTGGTGAGGACTGAAAATTTACAGGCAGTGCCATGCTGTTAGCATTAGTACTGGCTTAAAACTCTTGTAAATTTGGCTGAGGAAGCTTAGGAAAAACAGCCCGTATCCATTGCACACAGCTACACCAGCTTGAGCTGCTCAAATCTGCATCCCGTGCAGGTGTTGGATGGGAAACTGCAAGTTGAAACACTGGTATGGTGGGACCCCAGAGCTGCTAGTTGTTCTTCAGCTGATGGCTGCAAAGGACACCACTCTGGCAAGGCAATGGGCGCCTTTCTTTTGCAGAGCTCTGTAGATGTGAATGCTGCAGCCCTGCCCCAGCTATTTGCAACCTGTAGCTCTACCACAGATTGCCGTCTGCCTGTAAGTGGGGGGAATGTTTCAGATGAGTGCAGCTCCGTAAGCCGCTTCCATCAGGCTCAGCCAGGTTAGTGCAAACGTATCATTTGTGCCATTTGAGCTAAGCTGACCGATTAGGACTGAAGTGGATCAAGGAAGGCTCTGAAGCAGCAGTCTGTCTGCAGAGCTGCAGGGCTGCTAAACTCAAACAGAAGGGCAGTGGCGGTGCAGTGAAGAATGGAGACGTCTTAAACTTCTCCAGCTGGCTTGCAGAAGGGCCATCGCTTGGAAAAGGCATTCTGGCACGATGTCAGCCGGTAAGCTGAGTCTCCTCTGCAGGGCTGTCCCTGCCTGGCATCAGTATAAATCCCACAGCAGGTCGTGTGGAACTTGTTTTGTGAATTGCTGCCATCTCAGTCAGAGTTCCCTGGTGCATTCAGGTAGATGGGTGAATCTTTTCCACTTGCCACTGCCTATTTGGTCATGTCACCTCACACTGCCTAACAGCAGGCTTAGGGCTGTCTCAGCGCTGCTTCCACTTCAGCAGGGCTGCTCCTCCTCACTTGTCCTCTTGCTTTCTGCTTTGATTCAGGATGTTTCCAGCACTGGAAGCATAAAAGTGAGACATGGAATTGCATCTTCCTCCCTCCAACATACGGCTGTTAATACTATTCATTCATTGGCTCCTCCCCTAATATCTCAGCAGAATAATTCTGTTCTCAGGCTCTATAGTTTACAGTTAACCCCTGCCAAAAGAGAAGTATTCTACAGACAGTAGTTAGGAAGACCACAGCATGGTTGTGTATTCTACTACATCACTTTCCTGATGGTTTTTGAGACTCCTGTGCTTGATCCCATTTTCTTATCTTCTCCCCCTCTCCTGCTTCTTCTCCTGGTTACACAGCACTGGAAAGCTGCATAACTGAAGACTTCCCTCCACTGCTACCTCTATGCCATCTAAAAGATGTATTCATCCCCTCCATTATGTCTTTATACCCAAACAAAAGGCAGAGATGAGAGAGCAAGATGTCACCAGTTTGCGTAATTTTCAAGCGCTGTAAATCTGCCGTGTGTTATTTGGAGTGCTTTGGGCACAGTTCTGGTGTGGTTCCCTCCAAGCAGGGCACAGAGCCCATGGGAAAACTAGAAGTATCCTGCATGTTGGGTCAGACTGCCATTCTGCCATATAGGCCATTGAGTGCATCCTTTGAAGTACAACATTCACTCTGCAGTTTACCAGCCTCGGTCAAGACCAAAGGAAAAGGGCCCAGAGTTCCATTATTTTCCATTCTTGAGCTCTTCTTCCCCACTTTATCTCTTTTTTCTTTTTCTTTTTTCTTTTTTTTAACAATAAAAACATCAGGACATGATGCTGTGCTTTGGAGTCAGAGTCCCTCATGGATTATTAACACAAATAATGAGGAGCACAACTTTATGAGGATGAGGAGTTTGTTAAACTCATTAATTTTATTCATAATAGGGAATTAATGTGCAGAAAGGCAATGCCAGCTTGGCAGTAATTGCTTTCTGGGTTCAAAATGCTAAGTGGAAAAGTTGAAAGCCATTTCCTGCTGCTACTTCCTTTCTCTTCTCCCTCACTCCCATCTTCTCTTATCCTTCCCTTCTCTTATTTTTCCTTCATGAGAATTGATTTCTCCTATTTTATTTTTTCTTGTTTCTGACTCTTCTTCATACCTGCTTGGGAAAACTCTATCTTCTGCCCCTCCTCCTTTCATGCCATGCTCCAGCCAGCACTACCTGGCAGACCAGGAAGGCTTTGTCTCCAGTTGGCTGTGGGGAACACACCTTTGTCCAGGTCCCCAAGCAGTTGGTGGCTGCCTGATTGTTCAGAGTCATCCATACTTCTGCCACAAGCAGCCTGGCTGGCCAGAAAATATGCTTAGCAGACTGCCTTCCTGACTCCTGCTATGCTCCTGCTCTGTGAACTGCAAAGAGATTTGATCTTCCTGCTGGGCTTTGCTGCTTGGAGCCTGAACAGAGCTTGTCAGTGCCCAGCAGTGCCCCACAGAACAGCATGAACAAATGCACCTGCACCTGTGTTGCTCTCCAAGGACGCACCTGGTGACCAAGCACAGGTCAGCTGTGCTGTAATGGATGGGTCAGTCCCTATAGCCTGCAAGGGATCCAGCCTTAATCACAGGGGGCAGAACTGTGTCCCCCAGCCCTTCTGCACCAGCTTGCTGCCTTAGCTGTGGGGCATGTCCCCTGCCCCGCTTGTTGGGGATGGTACCATGGCTGTGCTCCCTAATATGACCATGAGGCACTTGGCAGCCAGAGAAACAGAGTGAGCTTGGCCCCAGCCCAGTGTGTGCCAACACCTAATTGGCACAACTGGTCCTTGAATGCTAATCAGGTTCCTTGTTAGCATCACCCAAAAGAAGAGCTGGGCACAGAGTGGGCGCAACAGCAACCAGAGGCATAAGGAGTTCTACATGAGTCAATCCAGAGGGTTTGGCTAACCTCTGTCCTGCCTGAGTGGCTGAGGATCTTTCCTCTAATGCTTTCCTTTATCTTTTATAGCAGCTGTGGCTGAGTTCTGTATTCATATTAGTCCTTTTGCAATCCTCCCGCTCTCTATTTTATCTAGCACTGAATTCCACAGCTTAATTATGCATCTGAGAAAAGCAGTAGTTGACCTGTATTTGTCACAAAAACGACACCCTGCCCCACTACTTCATACATTCACGCATTTGCAGGTTCTCCTATCTTCACAGCAGGAGCAGCTGTGAGGTGATGTGATGGGGGTTTGGGTGGCACCTGCTGTGTGGAGCACGGCAAGCACATGCAGTGGGGAAGATGGGTACACAGGGGGCTGCAACCTCCTGTTTTTCTCCCAGTACACACATCTCTGTGAATTTGGTCAAGCAGGGTTTTGTGTAATGTTTTCTATACATTAAAAAAGCAACTCTGAAAGAACGTGGCTCCTCTTTCACCTGCAGAGGGAGCGCTGTGAGGGCCAGGGGGAAGCCAGCTCTGTCTCTACCATTCTTCAGATTTATCAATTTTCAGTCCCTGGTGAGGGCATCCTCTCCTTGTCTCTCTCTGCGGGGTCTGACCTGTGAGAACAGCATGGGTGAAGATGAGCAGTGAGCAGATGTTTGGATTTCATGCTGCACCTCTCTCCCCTCCCCGTCCATCAGCGCTGGAAGATTTTTCACCATTAATTGTCAGTCTGTGACCCCCTCAATGCTGAGGGGCTGATGGTGCAAATCATACCCCTGGTGCCTGCCTGCCTGTGATCTTCTATCTAAGACAAGAAGAGGAAGAGCTTTTGGTTGGCTTTCTGGGATGCCTATGGCCTCATGTATCAGGAATTAAAATCTTAGCTCTTATATCCTGATGTTACACCTACTGCATTCAAATGCTGATATTCATTTGTGCAGGGAAGGAAGGAAGGAAAGAAGGAAGTGAAATCCTAACCTATGTAAGCAGGCTTCGAAAGTGCAATTCTAGCAACACAGTGCTTTATTCCAGTAAGAGATAAAATCGCTGTGCTTTGCATATATTAGAGATGGGGTGATGAAACAGGCATTTAGATGACCTAAAATTCTTGGTGGATTACCATAGGAAATGCAGCCACTACAGTAAGATCTGAAAATGGAGTTTGCTTTTCCAGCCAGCACGTAGCGTGGTCCCAGGATGATGTAAAGCTATGGGGTGGGATTTCTTGTCAGCCCACACGCGTGCTTCTTACAGAAAAATTCTCCCCTTTGGAAACATTCCTTTGATTGTGATTCTTCTCAGCAGTTTTCTGTGACCTTTGAGTTTAGAAGGTCCTTAAATACCAAAAAGGAGGAAAGCAAAACATTTGTAGTGATAAATTTTCACCCTTGCTGGCAAGTCAGTATAGTCCTATCTTTGTGGCATTGTCAGGCTCTGGAGGACCAAAAATGGACCTCATTTCCAACAACCTTGACCGCACCAAATTGCCAGCAGCATCCTAAATCAGAGTACATGTAAATAGACTGCATTACATATGGAGAGCCTTACTGCATTGCAGCTCAGAGCATGGAGACGTTGTGCATTTGCCTCAACAGCTCCTGCTTATGCAGCTCTGCAAAGTAGGAGGTAGGACTTTGCAGCTGAAGTGTGGCCACATGCACCCAGCAAACCCTGGGGCTCTGCAGGCAAGCGCCGTGCCAAGGAACACCCCAACTTAGCACCGTGGTTTTCTGCTAGCAGGTGCCTTGCTTTCTGGAGGCACCCTCCTGTGTGGGAACTGGCATTGCTGTGTCTGGCAGACAGCGGAGTGTAGGGCTCTCTGTTAGGAGGTGGCTCACCTCAGTGCGTGTGTTGCGGTCTGGTTGGATTCCTTCCGCTCAGTTTAAATCACTCCTGCAGTTTCAGACAGATGTGGTATGTTTTACAGTCTCCGCCGAACTGCTCGATTGTCTGGCAGTGTGCTGCTGTAAGGTCTACTGCTTGTCATGCCAGTACTGGCTGCATTTCAGTGACAGATGACATTTTCCTAGTGTATGCATAGCTTATAACCAGCTTTTATTAAAGCTTTCTCCTTGAGCAAAAGGACATGTATTAAGAGGAGACATTGGCAATCAAATCCGGGGTCTCTGATGCCATCCTGTTGATTGACTAAGGACGAACCACGTCCTGCTTCACAGAGCACAGCAGGAGTCCAACAACAGAAAATCTCTTTTCCTTGCATCTCCAGCCCTGTCTCAGCCAGCACTCAGCCCAAATATTCTCCCTTTGCTGTCTTTCAGTGTTTTGCTACTGGTGCTATTTCTGCCTCTGCAGAGCCTCTCTCTTGGCATTCCTTAGCCTTGCTGCTCTTCCACTAACAAACAAATCACAGCAAATAGCCAACTGCGTGTCTACATCTGGGAGCTCCTTGCAAGTGCATTTTTTGGTGGTGGTTATCTGCCAGGTTTCTTGATGAAGCATGCTCTTCTTGTCTTCTTCAGCTTCTGTATATATCTGCTCACATAGGAAGGGAGGTGTGAATACACACGGCACGTGAACATGAAATATATGGATTTTGTAGGAGTGTGGATATGAATATGCATTATTTTTGCGTGCATGTGTGTACATGTCTTTAGAGGCCTCTTGGTCTGTGCTGGATGTGATACATAATAGTACAGTGATTTTTTCCAAATTTGATGCATTTCTGTTCAACATCAATATAGTTTATCATCACGTGAATCACTGTTTAAAAAGCCCTTCCCTTCCCTTTCCTTCCCTTCCCTTCCCCTCCCTTCCTTTTCTTTCCTTTCCCTCTATCCTTTCCTCTATTCTTTCCTTCCCTTCCCCTGGCTTAATTATTTTAAGCTCTGCCTCGCAGTGAATTATGAAGGATAGGTAAGCAGGTAGAGAGCAAATGGAGCAAGGCAGCTGGGAGATTATTAATATTGAAAATATCAGCAAGTATCGGCTCTCTGATCACAACGCTTGTTTACAAAAGGACCTTTCCACTGCGTGAGGATACTTGTGCACTCCACCAAGCTAGTTGGCATTCAGAGCACACCATAGTATCAGGTTCTGTCTCTTGCTCTGTGGCTGTCCAGAGAGAGATTGCAAAATGAGTCGACAGGTAGATAAATAAAGAGAGAAAACTGGGCTATCGTCAGAGACAAATACAGGTTTATGCAGATGGAATTTGACAGGAGGCGGGGAGAGACAAGTCACAATTGCAAGCTCTATATGGAGGTGTTGCAATTGCACTGGAGCATCTGGTCCAAAGGACCTGGGAAGGAGACTGGGAGGACTGGGAAAGGAGAGGTGGGCTGAGCAGTGCCTGTTAGCCGGACCTGCTGTCCTATTTCAGCCCTCACAACACCTTAATCCAGCTGCGCCACATCAGTGCTGCTCAAGCAAGTAGGCTCCACCAGTAGTGATGAGATTGAATGCGGCCTCTGGGTTCTTGGAAAAGAGAAAAGAGAAACAGCACAGCCAACATCAGTGTTGCACTGTCCCACACATTTTCTGAACCATCTCCTTGTGAGAGGGTTTGAATCACTGCAAATCGAGAGTGGGAAACAAACCTTTCCTGTCACCTTCGTCTGCTCTGCAGATGTTAATACCATTTTCTTTCTTCTTTTTTTTTTTTCCCCATGTATGAGTTCAAGTGTATGAATCTGATGCCTTTTTTTTTAGCCATGGAACTATATCCTGCAAGGCAGTGGATCCACTGCAGCACTTACTGTACCTAATCCCAGGTATGCTATGAAATAACACCTGTAGCTGGAGATGATGTGTCGGAATCTCTGTTCCCTGGCTAAAGCTGAGCTTGGTGTAAATACCACTAATAACTAATATTGTATGAGCAGTGATCTGAAACTCTCCTTTGCTCAGTGCCATCCGCATTGGCAGGCAGTAGCAGGAGATGGCGCAGTATTTCACAAGCAACATTTGCCAGCCTTTGTTCAAGACTTAGTGCAGATGTTCAGTTCAGCCATGGTTGTGCCCCTCTCTGCTTGCTGTTGGCAAAGAAATACATGGGTGAGTCTGGCTGTTTGGGAGAAGGGAGCTCCTTGTGCTTGAAACCTTTCTTCTGTTAGTAGAACGCTTGAAGGAGAATCTCAGCCTCTTCCCAGCACGCTCATTGGTGTATGTCTGCCATGTAGGGCTCTGAATTGCACGCTCCTCACATCTCTGCAGATCAGACCTTGTTTGAAAATCAGTGAATTTCTAATGCTGTGAGAGGAAAACATCCCCATGGGGAAAGGTACCTTAAATTCCACTAAGGTGATCTGCACACGAAAGTGATGGGAACAGAAGGTAAGGCTGGGGGATGAGTCTCTTGCCTCAGAGGCCACTAATGGCCACATCACTCAGATAACATAAAGAAGATTTCTACATTTTTAGCCCCTTCAGCACACAAGGCATTCTCTATAGATGTAGCCCCCCTTGCCCTTTCCTCGAGCACACAGACAACGTCATACAAATTTAGGCTCTGTGTCTTCCCCACACATATCCATATACAGATATGTACACAAAAGTTGTTTTCATAGATTCAGCCCCATGTATCTCCATCTCATAGTTCAGAAGGTTCTGACAGCTTTTGCTGATGTGCACATATACAAACAGCCTCTCACATCCCCACACATGAAAGCAAGTTTCTATATCTTTAGTTCTGGTGTCATACAAAAGCAAGTTTTTCTTCTTTTCAAAGGTAAGGAGTGTGGGAGGCTGTTGCCTATCTTCAGATTCCCAGAAGTAAAATAAAAAAAAACCCTGCAAATCCTTTTCCCTTGGCAAAGCACCATTTAGCCAGAAAAGCCCCAAATGCTTTAATTTAGCTGAAATTGTGTACTCGGTGGAGGTATAGCATGGTAAATATAACGCTTGTGATATACAAGAGATCATCCTAGATAATCAGCTGGCTCCCTCTTATCTGCAAAGAAGGGCTATGTTTTCTTTTGTACTGTTTCCTTCTGCAAGAGAAAATGCCAAAGCAGTAGAAGAGCGTATGGGAACAGCATTTGTTTCCCTGCTTTCCAGAATGTGAAAATGGCAGTGGAAGCCAAACCTGTTGGTGGAAACAAAGGAAAGCTCATTTTCAAACAGCAGATAATAGATTGGTTTGCTGCAAGTTTGTTCTCTTCAGGGTTTTCAGTTTTCATTAGAAATAAGCTGAGCAGTAAACAAGCAAACAGGAGCCATAGGAAATTGGGTGAAGCATTTTCCCTTCAAGATTTTTTGTCCCAAAAGAAAAACAGAAACAAGGAGCATTCTTTTCTTTGCCAGCTTGTCTATAGACTTTCGATTCAGCACTATGTTTTTGTACCTCCGGTAATGAACTGCTGTGTAATGAATCAAAAATGTCTTTAAGGTTATACGGCACAACTGCGTGCATGGCATTCTTTATCCTGAATTACCCCCCTTGTGCCAGCAGCGCTCTTCCCCTTAGGGAAAGGGAGGTGCTGACCTTTGGGGAGAACATATCTGGCATTGGGGGATGGGTGAGAATCAGCTATCAACATCCTCACGGGCCAATGTCACACCAGCAGCATTTGGAGCATCTTTGCCTGGCAGAGAATAGGAGCTGAAGAAGGGGTCATTTTCTGACATCATGTTGCATGTTCTCAGGGCGGTCTCCAGTCACACCGTTTGTAAAGCTTAAGGTTGGAAATGTAACAGTTGCTGTTATCCTGAGATAAGGCACAATGAAACGGTGCCTGTAACTGGTGAGGGTTATTTCTGTATATCAAATTATTTCATGCTAGTAGGCTTTCAAATGGACTCTAATTAAATTAAACAGCTTTTTTTTTTTTTAATTTTTTTTCATTCATCACCGCAGGCAGATCAAGATTGTGTTGCAATTATGAGGGAAGATCTATATTTATCTCGTGAAAAGAATCTGTACAGAAGCCACAGCTGTATCTCTGCCTGGCACGGCATTTCCAGCCTGCACTAATGCTGTAGAACCTTCTGGTAAGGAAAACTCTGGCACTGTGCAATCAGTGCTACAGGTCCTTCTTCTCTTTTGCTTGAAATGCCATTGGAGATGCAAAAAAAAACCCCACACTTTCTTTCTTTCTTCCATGATGACAGTTAGAAATGGAATGCTGAAATTCACACGTGTTTGCAAGAGCTGGGACTTCAAGGGAAATATCGAATAACTTTGGTCACAGTAGAAAAGCACACAAATGCAGTGCTAGGTAATATTTGCTGCAGAGTTTCATAGAGTTTTATACTTTGGCATTCATTTGCTATCCCATAACCTCACGCAGTTGTATCTGAGTACATTATAATCTGCTGAACCTCTGTCCTCAGAACATCCCTGTGAAAAACTGCCGACCAATTTTCCCAGGAGATGCAATAGAGATTGGCAAAAGAAGTTCATAACTGTTCCAATATCAGCCTCTCATCAATTCACTGTTGACAAAGGTTACGCTGGAAAATTGGTTTCCCCCAGCACAAAAACAATGTGATCAGAGGCATTCCGTAATGATGAAAGATGCTCTTTTTGTAGCAGGCCTTGGCTGGGGAGCTGTAAAATACAAATTCCGTTTGTAAAATCTGTTGTAACATCTAAGATCAGTTTTGGCTCTGCTGAAGCTTCCTCAGTGTATGCTTGTGGACGAAGCAGGTCTTCCTCTGCCTCAGCTCCATGTGTGAAATGCACAGCTCTGTCTGACTAAGCACTCCCGTTAGTGGTCCAGATGAGCTGGGATATTTAGGGATATCAGTTCACCACTGTCTGAATTCTAACAGTGCTTTGCAAGTGCAATTCAGACATATAGATGCTGCCTCAGAAAGCTTCCCTGTCCCTCTGGAGCCTGTCAGCAGGCATTTTCATTACCACAACCAATTTATCCCACAAATAATCAATGAGTAAGCATTGAGAGTGCTGAGGTCTGTGTATCTAATCCTCTGCTCTAGTTCTGATTCCATTTCTCTCAACTGCTTCCACTACAGCGTGAATCCTTCTAATGGTGCCTAGAAGCTGAGCACCATAAAATTAAAATAAGAAGTATTAAAGTTAAAGGTACGCTCTCATTTAAGGTTTCCAGAGTATCTCAGCTTATAGAGGTAGTCAGTGTCAGCCTCTGTGCCACGTTCCTTTATCACAAATATATCTTGTGAGATTTTTTTTTAATGCATAAAAAAAGAAATGAATGTAAATGCAGAACCCTGCTTCCTCGTGGCTTTCTGGTGATAGCAATTCAGAGTAAGGAGAAATGAGAATTTGCCTCTGAATCTGTCACAGCAAACAAATGATCGTATTAAAGCATGCCCTTTTTTGCTTTGTTCATTTTCCTTTAACAAACTGTGATTTTTACCCATTTGCCAACACGGCACAGCTTCTCAGTGGATTGCTCAGTGGGCCACAGGCTGGTCAGATCTCAGACCATCCTTTAACAGCAGGACAGGGCTGAGCACCAAAGCTCTGTAGCTGCATAAGCAATAGACATGATCCATGCACATGGTGAAGACTTGCTGCATCTCAGCAGGGACAAACAAGAGATTTGTGTCACGTTCAACTCATGATTTGCATCCAGAGAGGTCTAGGAACATCTTTCAAACGCTGCTCCAATAAGCAGTAAATTAAATAAACAGTTAAAATAGAAGGACAGGAAGAAACAATGTGAGGAGTGGAAAGTGGTGGCCTGGCTCTGTTTAGACTTGGTATTCTGCATGTCACGCTTCATCAGATTGTGAGCTGTAAAGACAGTGTGCTTGTGCTCAGGGGCCTCCAGGTAGCAGCACTGTTGCATGTCTGAAGCAAGCAAACACCTGAGCACCAGCAGGCACAGGTTATCACAAAGAACATCTCTCCTGCCTCATACCATTCATCACAGGGCCAGTGCTGCCCTCCCTTTTCATGTCGCTTTTCTTGCTGTGCATCACAAAAATTCTCCTGGCTTAATACTTCACACTCCAGCCAAGTCTCTAATATTATTAATCCGGTGTTATTACCGTGAATGTTATTCAATGTGCTCATTTTTATCACAGTTGTGCTTAGAAGTCACACTCATATCCCTGGTTTCCTTCTGTACACCCAGGAAGTACCAGCACCTTTCCAAAAAGCAGACGTCTCAGGTCAGCCAGACAAAGCAGATCACTGCTGCAGCATTCTGCATCTTTCTTGCAATCCAGTCGGTGCAACAAACTTCTCATTTCAAGTCCTGGTGCCACTGAAACGAGCAGGAACTTTGCCATGAGCATCAGCTGGACAAGGATTTCATCTCTAATACACCGAGTGAGCCAGGGCAGCTAATGGCACTTGGGTTTCATCTTCCTTCAGAGGGACTAAATTTCCTTATGTATTTGTTTATTTACTTTGGTTTTTGCTAATGACCAGGTGGCCTCTGGTTCCTGACTCCTCTTTGTAATAAAGCCATTTGCAAATATGCTGCAGAATTGTTTACCAAACACAGTTTACCAGGCTCTTGGAATAAAAACAACTTAAGATGTCCAACAGCTCCAGCTGGTGATGCACCTCATACGATCTGTTGTTCAGTAATGGATTGTAATTCCAAACACGACACTACTTATTCCACTGTGTGGAGTCTAATTAACTGTCAGAAATGCATTGTTGAAGGGATGATAGATTATACCAAGGAAAACATTAATGAAGCTCATTCCAGGCAGCGTACGTGAAGACCACAGCTGATATCATCGGCTGCATGGAGAGTCCATTCCTCTTGGCTTCCAAAGCCTCCAGCAGGGAGAACCTCAACTGCCTGTCAATCCCACCCAATTAAGAGCCCGTTAGATGCACCCTTTTCTTTTGCTGCCGTGATTGGGGTGATTTGTGTCTTTGCAGGAAGCTGGGGTTACCACAGAAAGAGACACTACGGAAAGTGAGCAGTGATCGTGCAGTAGTCATGGTGTGACTTTATTATTCCTGATCTGACAGCACTGCCTGCTAGCAGGGAGGGTGTAACATGGCCATGGTGAGGGAAGAACAGCCTTCCCAGTGGGGAGAGCTCCAGTTCCCCAGGCAGCCCGCAGCACCTGGACCTTCCAGAGAGGGAACTGCTGCAAACAGGGCACACTGCACACAGCCTGTCTCCTGCTAGCACAGACTGTGCCATCTGCTGAGGAGAGAAGAGAGTTTCTCTCCAGTCTTCAGGTGCCAGTTCAAAGGCAACAGCAGTGCATGCAACAGTGTGAAATTAAGTGGGGATGGATGCCCGTGTGAGCCCAGGGGACAGAGGTGAACAAAAGAATTCTTCACACCTTGTCCTGAGCAGATGGCACCAGATTAGTCCTTTCTATTTATTTATTTATTTATTTGCGTTACCTCTTAAATAATGAAGCAGTAACCTAGCTTAAAATAGCAACATCTGGCTCATGTGATGCTAATTTTCCTCAGGGTTAAGTGCAGGTTTCAATTTAATTTCAGCATAGGCTGAGGTAAGGCCATGGTCACCGGCACACCAACTGTATGGCTGGAAACTGATTCTTTTAAGTGACTTTATTGTCACATGTGTTAAATCTAGAAGTGTTCCCTTCTATCTGAAGACCTTGGACCAGAGATTTAAACTAGTGGATATTCCACCACTGCTGCCTTTTCTACTTTCCCCAGTCACCAAACCTACATCAGGCTGGAAGAACAGGAATGAGCCTTGCTCTACATTCAGCTGAACATCCTGTTCTCCTGACCCTGAAGCTGGCCCTGGGCTGGCAAGGAAACCAGTTGGAATTAGGGTTGTTTCCTTAAGCTGCTGCTCAAGGGCTTGTCCAACTGATTAGTTCAGCCTAGTGGGATGCCCTGAGGATGGATTCTAAGACTTGGCCTTTCCAGTTCCTACCCCTGGTCTTTGTAGGATCAAACCCATCCTGTGAAAACTAATGGGATTCAGTAAAGCACAGAGAGGTTTTCACTATGAGAAATTACATCCTATTCAATTACGGGATGATCCCAAAAGAGGTGACAGAGTGCAGCAAACAGTTTAAACCAACCTGCATATACCAGCTTGTGAATACTGTAAGATGAAAGGCAGAGGATAAATTAATTAAAAATCTGTGGTGCAGATGTGCCTTGAAACACCTCTTACTGTCCATGGAATTCATAAAAAGAAAAAGGAGTACAAAGCGAATGGAGTAGCACAAGGGCAAATCTCTTAGCATGTTTTTGGCATCTGATTATGTTGGTTAATTTAAGCCATAGACACTCTAACACACACACACACACACATATAAAACAACATTCCAGCAAACAAAAGTCTTATCTGAACAAATCATTTTTCACCCTTTTCATGACCGCATTTATCAGACAATCTCCGAAATAAAGTTCACCTCACTTATATCTCATCGGGAAGACTCAGTGTCTGCTGAAATGAAAGCAATTAATTGAGGTCTTTTACAGAGAGCTGCATTACTTTCTCTCATGCATCACTGAGTTAATTATTTAATGACATATAAATCCTAATGGTTCAAAAGGTCTGGGGCTGTGCTGGAATTACACTGAATGAAAGGCAAAGCTGCCTTTCATCTCTCTCTTCCCGCAGAGGAGCAACTTGCACTTTCTTGTGAAGAAGGAGCGATCTCTTTGAAACTGTGTTGTGGCAGCCATCAAAAGGTGCGATACGAAATGTTTATTCACAGGCAGATCCCAGATATTAAATGAAATGAAACATATGTGAATGCCTGTTTGTTTGTTATTCCCCTGTTAAACCCTAAAGACATTTTCCTATCACTCTCTCTCATTGGATTAGCTGCTGAGTAGTATATGTCTGTTTGATGCAGCATGTTAGCTTCATTAGATAATATTTCTCATTAAGGAAATATCACAGAATAATTAATTTGTAAAAAGACTGAACATATTGTTAATAACAATGCCTTGGATTTGTTTGGTACCTTTTATGTGGGAACCTTGGAGCACTCTGCAGCACTGAATTAATTCATGATGAACTTGCATTTTGCCACATCACTGCAATCCTGGCATTGCTGGGGCCAGAGCTTTACGCCCATCCTTCAGCCAGAATATGGTTTTATGCTGACATCTCTCCCTTGTCAAGGGATGCCAGACTGCTGTGGAAGTGGACTGGGAAGTGTTGAACTCTCATTTCCTGATTTAAGAGTAAATGCTCGGTGTTCAGGCTTGGCTTGTCACCTCTGCATCTTTGCATCTCATATCCTGCTGGAAAAAAAAAAAAGTGGAAAAGCACACACAGCCCCTGCGAGCTTCCCTGGGACAATTTTCTTGCAGCTGACACTGTCTCCTTCTTACTTGCAGCCATTTTCTGAATGGGTTTGAGTGCCTCTGTTTCACAAAAAAATAAATGGCTCTTTCTCAAAGCCTTACTCTGAAGCCTGGACCAACATTTACAACATGTATGTTATCTCGTGCCCACCACAATCCATTAAAAACGTAGCACAGATATATCCACTGCTGCTGAGGGAAATTCAAACACATTTGCAAACCTCCCTTGTCTGCAACTGAGACAATAGGCTGAGCACAGCTGCCTGGAAACAACTCCGCCAGCAGCAAACAGCTGCAGCTCTCACAGTGCCTGCATTTCGGAGAGACACATCTGCGAGCTGGCGGGGCATCCAGACAGCTTGGGGTGAGAACACCCTCACTGCTGAAACTGTGCATAAAAGCCAATTCCAGGAGATGCAGCGGGCATTTAGCAAAGAGTTCAGTATGTTCTGCAGATCTGTTTAGGCCACGTTACTCTGTTTGGTGTGGTTTGGGTATCTTGTATGCTTTGGAGAGTGGAAGCACTCGAATAACAGGTTGTGTGCATTTCCATTCCATGCAACCTGTCCAAAATCAGAGGGGGAAACAGTTAAAGAGATGAAGTTTTGATGTCAAAAGAACCCAGAATAATTTCAACTGCCAAGCAAACCAGTTGTTTTCTTCTTTCTAGTGCCAAGAACGTGTGCTAACACTGGGGTGAAATATCTGGGAAATATCTATTCCTTGGAAGAGGTTGGTCCAGGTTCACTTTTGCATTAGCCACTGTGCTGGTGCAACACGTTGTTCTAGGAAAGGTAGCTCCTGTGTCAGGAGCTCAGTGCCACTCTCCTGGTGTGCCTGCACTCCTCGATTCACCAACATTTCTCTCAATTCCTTTTATTAAAGAGCTGTGGCAGCCTAAGGGAGAGCTCTGAAGAGCCTGCTATTTAGGGACACCACTGCATCCACATCAGCTGGCATTTCTTCCTCTACATAACTGCGCTGCAGAGGCCACATTCTTCCAGAGTTCATTATTTCTGCAGCAGCTTTGCCCTCTTCCCCTCCCTGTCCATATGAAATGAGCGTTCTGTGCAACAGTCGAAGCCACAAAGCTCTGCAGAAGGATCTGAGTGGTGTGATGTGTCTCAATCAGCTCAAAACTGGGAAGAGGCACTGAGAATTCATGAAGAAATGCAACATTTTTCTAGGTCAGTCATACCAGCTTGAAAACAACAAAACACACAGGTATGCCTGCACAAATAGGTGGAAAAAATATCCTTCTTGACCTCTGAAAGACAAAGATGGAACCTGTAAATCGAGGTATCCTTAACTGACTGTGTCTGGAAGCCACGGGGTTATGATGGGAAGAGGTTACGATTACCCTCTGGCTGCACTTCCTCCTTCATATTTGGTTTTACCCACTCTGAGAGACAGGACCTGTGCCAGGTAGGGCTTTTTAATGAAAAATCCTGTTCCAAGGACCCCTGCTAATAGAGAGATCAAAGAAAAAGCTTGGCTGCTACAAAAGCAGCTGAAGACATACATGTCAAACTGAATGTGAGCAGAAATTAGCCAGGAGAGTGAGGACTACTCGGAAAATAATTCTTATGCTTGATCTAACAAGAGCCGCGTGGTTTTAGTAAATTATTCCTACCACAGTGTTGAGGAAAAGCCCTTTTCCAGTGAGTTGCTGATTCCTCATTTCAGCTGCAGCTAACAGGTTCTCTTTGGTTTCCTTTCCTCGGGGAAGTGGCTGTAATTGAAAAGAAAGAGGAGAATGAATTAAATAGATCCACCCTGAAAGTGAATCATAGCCTTTCAAGTTTCCCAAAGTCAGACAAGCTGCTCCTGCTTCTGCAGGAGAAAAGTAACTGGATGGCCAGGACAGAGGAACCACTTCCAATGCATTCCAGCCACGCTTTCTACATTAAGATTCCATCAGGCACTTACTGGATGTTAATTGTGTACTGACTGATTATGGGAAACATATTTATGGGGATATGAGACCTGCTGATGTCTAGCAGTTGTCCAAAAGAAAGGCTGGGTGAACAACTTCACTTTACAAAAAATCATCAAAGGTCAACAGAGACGTGGTGCAATGCTCCATCAAAGGGGCTCCGTCAGTGATCTGTTCCCTACGTACAGGTTCACTGAACGTCACGTTGTGCTGCAGATGGCCTGGTGCTGGGTCCAGATGAGCAATGCAACTGACTGAATCATGGAGACAACTTGATATATCATCATTTGGCTTTTATTTAATACACAATAACATTCCCCTCTAAGTCTAAATTAATTGCACAGTAGTACATATGAGTCACTTAATTGTAATTGTTATTACCTTAATTTCTACAATTACAGTAGATAAACAACTGTACTTCAATTTCCAAATGATGTGGCTTACATTTATAGCATGCATTCTTTCTACTTTGCACATTGCCCAGAGCCAGTCTTAAGAAAATTTACATTGACGTAATATCCTCTATAGCAGAGGATTCTGAGGCATCATAATTCATTGTGCTCTGCACTTAACCCAGCTGTGGTCACCTCCTGGGTGGGACATGGTGACTAATTAGCACCAGCCTGCCCTACTGTGCAATCACTCCAGATATCAGCTGAGGAACTGGTGTCAACAGCTGACACTGTTTTGTCTTCTTTTGGTGGCTGTACCCACTGAGACATCTATAAAGCCATAATGTTGTTGGATTTACTGCTTTTCCAGACATTGCTGGACTTTGAATAAACATTTTGTATATCTGCTGGTTCTGGGTTCCATTCTAGTAAATGGTTGATCCGGGAGCAGTGTTTCCTTGCTGCTGAATGAGACGCTGCTTTCCCAGCAGCAGAGCTTTGCAGATGCCTCGCAGCTGCTGCGCACATGCAGATCTATAAAAGGAAAGTTCACTAATAACTTTAATTCTTGTTCTCTCCCCTCAAGTTACAATCCCTTTAATTACAGGCCTCTAACATTTTGCAGCAGTTCTCACTTCCCAGCAAATAGTTTGGCTAATAGTAGCTGTATTGATGGACCCATCCACCAGAGCACAGAAAGAACCAAAGCTCACAGATTTAGAATGAATGGAGTGTTTACCTGTACATCATTTTAATGGATGGTGAAATTCATTCTCATGATAGGCCCATAAATGTCACTTTCTGTCTGCCACAGCAAAATACTTGCGTAACAAATGGCGTGCTGCATTAATACCCAACAAGAGGACATTCAAAGCAGCTTGACTTGCATTACACACGCTAATAACAGCTCAACCTGGGATTTTTATTCATTCCCACAGCAGAAACACATGGATGCAGGTACAGCAACAAGGAAGATGGATGATAGGAAGGCAAATAAACCAGTCTGGCTTCCCAGAAATGACACTCTTTGTTAAGCTTGGGCTTATTCCAGATGCTCTGGTAGAAACAACTATATTTTGTACCCTAGCTCCAAGGAAACTCTGAGACTGGCCAGTGTCATACATTTGTCAGAATAAAGAGTTCCATCTCTGCCATCGTTAGTGCCCAGAGAAGCAGTGAAATCAAAGCCCTCAGATCAATGGGCGTGCATGAAAGGGAAAATATAACCCTTCCTTTCTTTATATCCTGATTTTCCATCGTCTTTCAGAACTGCAGCAATGTCATAGAATCACAGAGTCACAGATTGCTCAGGTTGGAAAAGATCTACAAGATCATCAAGTCCAACCTCAACCTAACCATACTACCCTAACCCTTACAACCCACTGCTAAATCACATCCCTGAGCACCACATCCTGTCTTTGTGCATGCCTGCAAAACGCTGTGGACATTGGGCAGTATGCAAACAGTAAACATCAATAGGCATACAGCTTTTATTTTGTTTTATAGTATCTGCGTACTTTTTACCCGGGAAAGCTTTTCCTCAGGTTCCATTTACTGAATTTCCACGAATTCTGGACTTGTACAGATAAAAAAGCAGCAATACTGCCCATCAGCCTCCCATAGGCCCAGGGACAGCAGTGCTTGAAGCTATGAACCCTTTGCAGGAGGAAGCTGCAAGGCACAGAGCTTGAGTAATGCAGAGTAGTTTTCCCTCGCTTGCCAATTCCCATGACCAATGCAGCTCAGATGGCCTCGAAGCATCACCCAAAAGGGCAGTGCTGCTCAGCACTTGGATGGAGTCATCTCTTAGGTCTGCATCAGAAGGCCAGGAGCATCTGTTAATCTCTTGAGCACTGACATTGGATCAGGACATATGGCAATTGACAGGCCCTCAGCGGAGATGCGATCTGAAGGGTTCATCTGCTACTGCTATTTTCTCTTGCTGAGCTGCTGTGAGAATATGTTTAAGGCAAATAGCCTTGCTCCACTCTGATGGCCTCTCTGGCTTTTTATGTGAGGAGAGTGGTAATTCCACAGTGATCTTTCAAGAAGGTTGGTTCTCTGTATTTAAGAGCTTTGAATTGTGAAGGGAACAGGAAAACATAATCTTCTTATATTATCATTAAAGGCATCAGCTAATCCTGCTGCAAAAGGTATGATTTGCTGATTGGAAGGGAAAAAAAAAATTCTTCTGCATGGAAATACATATCACCAGCTAATGAAAACTTCTTCCCTGTTCCATGCTTATCTGCATCTGATAAATTCCAAATCCCTTCCTAGTTAATACAGAATCCCCACGTAGCAAATGCTGTGTCCCTTCCTTTACATATTTTCCTTTCTTTTCACTGCTGTGGAAATTCAGGCTGCAGAAAAACAGCGCTTTACTGATTCTGGGACACAAACATGCTGCAGGTTTTTTAAGAGCTGGCATGCCGTCAGGTGAGCAGTCATCCCAGGGTGAGGTCTAGGGTGCACACCCAGTTCTTCATGTTGCTGCTGACTTGATCTCTTGCCTTAGGCAAATCACTTCACCCCTGTGTGCCCATGGGGAAAATCAATATTAGAACACCCAGCTTTGCCCCACTCCTTTAAAAAACAGAAAAGAAGGAAAGATCTGTCAAGAATCATCTGTGCGTCTAGCTGTGTGACAGCGATGTCTATCAGCCCTCTTGGCCTGGGCAGGATGGAAGGAGATGCTGACTGTAAATCCCTCATTTTCACAGAGAGATTCCCCAGCAAGTGAGCCTTGTGGAGGCACAGCAGTTGTGCAAATTCCCAAGTGAGGAAGAGGGATGTGAGCAATGTAAGTCTGCTTCTGTGCAAAGCCATTTATGCTGTCAGTTTGCTGACGTTGCATTTTCCCCCATGGCGTGTTTTGCTATGATTATAGGTGCAAATTGGCTAGATTTACCTTGCTGCAGTGTGTTTATGACAGTCCCATCTGCAGGCATGCAGGAAATTGGCTTTGCTAATAACACGCATTGCTTCCCTTTCCTTTTTCCATCCTTCTACACAGATCAGCTCCGGACCCTGAGCATACAAGTTCTGCAGTGGCTTCAAACACACAATTGCAATGAGCTCAGACACTCCCAAAGCCTGTATATTGCCAAAGTTGAATAGGACTCCAACATGGCGGGGGGTGGGAGGGGAGGTTCATTTAAAAGTAGCCTGATTTGTTTTTATTTTGACTGATTCATGTTTTCATGGCCCTTTGGGCTCTGCCAGCAAGAAAAGCCCCTCTGGCAGCTTTGTTAGCTCTATGAAGTATCCTGAGTGCCACCAATGCATCTTGACCAGCTCACTACCCGATCCGCAGCTTGCATGGGAGTAGGCCGCATCTTTACAGCTTGCACCACAGGCTGGGGTTTTATTGTTCTTTTGGGCTTAGTCACAAAGGCACTAAACATGCCGAAATTCTTCGAAACTTACCTCTTTCAGGATTCCTGCCTCTTTCAGGTTTCCCGCCTCTTTTTCACCCCTCACACCCACACTCACAGAGCATTCTCCCCAGGCCTTCCCCGCACCGACAAATCCAGGCGCTGCGGAAAGAAGGAATGTGGGCCAGCAGTGGGATAGAGGGGGAAGATGTGAGAGAAAAGTCAGAGCTAAAGGCAGACGGAGGGCTGCAATGATGTGAACCGAAATGGAGTTTCAAGCTTGGTGCACCTTGTGCCGAAATGTGAGTGGAAGTCAAAGACCCCCACAGAGCTGTGTGGCCTGGGGACAACCACAGAGAATTCAGCTGCGGAGGACGGTTTCACAAGTGCAAACTGGAGGAATGCAGAGGGGCTGTTGCTTCAAATGCTGGAGGACCTCTAACATGCGAATGAGAAACGTTATATTAAGAAGGCTGATAGGGAAGAGCAGCCCCGTGACGATAGCTAGAATTGCCTTGGGCACGTGGGTTGACCATCACCAAGTGCAAAGACACAACCAGCTCCCGACACCGCCGGCAGCAGACGAGGTTTGCAGCCAGCTGGCAGCAGAGGGTAGTCTCTTATTTTAACATTTATTTGGTGCCAGTATGTTGCAGTGCCGCTGAGTGATTGCAGGGCTATTTGAAAATGAATAAAATTATATTTGGATTTCCTATTTCTTCTTCTTTTTTTTTTTTCCTCTTTTTTTTTTTTTTTTTTTTTTTTTTTTCCCTCCTTAATGATTTGCTTTTAGTTAATGAAATGTCCTGCTTCTTGGGAAAGAAAAGAATAGGCTGTGATTTCCAGCCAAATGAGTATGTGCTCGCCAGGGTCTGTCAGTGCAATGCCCCATTAAATTCTGCGCAGGATCTGGGCACAGGGAGCTGCTGCACAATCAGCACCTGAAACCCTTCTCTTGTCCAGCCCTTTCTGTGCCACATCTGAATCTGAAGCTCGGGGCTGTTTGTTGGTCTGTTATAACGAGGTGTGAATGTGTTGATGCGATCACTTCAGGTGGGCATGCCAGGAACACTCAAAGAGGAAATCCAGTTTTCTGTAGCTTGCACTCCATGCACCCAGCTTTTGTGTTTGGCAGAGGTATTGTGATGACCAAAAAGTGGGCAGCAGTTGTAAAGAAAACATCCTTTGTTACCTCAGAATAACAACAGTGTCTTGGAAATGCTCTTAAGATCCCGTTAAGCTACAGTGTGTTTCTAGAGAGCACAACCTGCTAAAGCAATGGTTGCATTTCTGTCCTAAAGTATAAGGCAAATCCACGTTTTCCCCCACCCCTTTTTTTGGAAAGCAAAGGCGAGGCACTGAACTTCAGGGTGTTCTGTGCAGATGGTGTAGGTCCTGCATGCACACACATCATAGAATCACAGAACCATAGGTTTGAGTTGGAAGGGAGCCTTGAAGTCCATCTGGTCCCACTCCCTGCATTAAACAGGGACACTCACAGCTTCATCAGGTGCTCAGAGTCCCAACCATCCTGACCCTGGGTGTCTGCAGGGATGGAGAACCACCGCCTCTCTAGGGAAGCTGCTGCAACAGACACACTGCAGTCGAAGCTTTTCACAAAGGTAATGTGTTTCTTTGACCCAAACATAGCAGGCACCCAGTACTCCAGGACAAGGAAGACAGCTGAATGCCAAGTCTATTGCAACCAAGTGCAGGATGTGCTTGTCTCTCTGGGAAGCACTCTGCATTGCTAAGATCAGGCCAGCTGTCTGGCTTGGTGGCAAAGGGCCTTGCACAGGACCATGGAAGCAGACACCAGGCACCACGGCATTCCTCCTGCAAGAGCCACTAGGTTGGCTTGGATCCTTTTATTTGAGGCATGAAAATTCACTGTTGCATGGAGAGAGGGAGCTGCCCAGCAGCTGGTTGGTGTTGTGGTTGTCTGCATCTCCCAGCTTTGGCTCAACCTTCCTACTGCCAGAGGTGTGCTGCTGCTTGAGGAAAGAAAGGTATCACATCTGCTTGGCCCTAAGCAGGCGTGCCAGCCTGGTACATCTCCACCAGAGGGTTGGAAATGCAAACACTCCGTAATTTGGTTAAGTGGGAAGAGGAGGAAAACTCATCATAATAGTTCAAAACAAGAAACCCAAAACCAACAACCACCCCGAAAACAACAAATAACAGCTGCTTTTTGCAGGAGCAGCAACGGCCAATTTTCCTTCTCATAAAAGAGAGAAATGATGTGTGTCTCTGAGCCTGCTGCAGCTGTAGAGCACAGCCCTAACCAACTTTCCGGAACAATATGATAGATTGTATCTGCATAATCAGAAGGAGGCAGGATCCTAAGGGGGCAGAACTACTAACAGTCAGGAAAGCCAGGGCTCTGTGAGCTCAGCCCATGCATCACCTCGGCAACTACCATCTTTACACAAGTGCACAGCTCGTGGTTGTATTTTTGGCTGAAAATAATGCATTTGGGCACTCTTTTGAGTGATGGGGTTGCAAATATTTGAACAAGCATGAAGGGAACATAGGCTGCTTCTCTCCTTGCTTCTGTTCCACGAAATCACTCCGCTGTTCCTCGCTACATCTCTGTCATTTTGGGCTAAGTGTGCTGAGCTGTGTGAGTCACAGTTCTCATTTGCATCACCTGTGTAATTTGCTTTCTCCTAAAAAACTCTTGTTCCTGGAATTGTATTATTTCTCAGCATCTCCACGGACTTCTTTCTTTCTCTCCCTCGTGTGGTGAGCATCGTATTTTCATGGCTGTGAATGCAGTGGTAAAATACCGAGAATGCACTCTCCAAAGAGGAAAAAAAGATACATTCTGGGAAGAAAAAAATAAAATAAAATGAAGTGCCTTTTGTGACACGAAGTTGTGAGCGTAGAACTAAGTGCAGCTGTGGTACAGAACGGTGACGTAGGTCTGCACTTACTCAGAATGATCCCGAAAGAGGTCTGTGGGTGGCACAGAACCAAAAGCAGATTTAAACTTCTGCTTTCAGAGGTGAAGCTCACTGCCTTAAAGTGCTATCCTGACTCATCTCAGAGCTGGGCCATGGTTTGGTACGTGCCGTAGCCAGATGTGGCCACAGAGATAACACTTCACCAGATGTGTGAGTGACCTCAGTGTTACTTCAACGGCCTTATTTTCCCCCCACAAATCTTCAGTTTCTAAAACTGCACACGTATGTGACTTTCTCAGCGTTCTGCTCAAATGAAGAACATAAATAGTTATGTAGCTCATCTGGTTGCAGATGGAGTGTGCTTCAGGTTAAGTTTCTGTAATTGCTGAAGTTGAAAGGCAAAGAAAAAGAACTCCTAGTGTTTGTTTTGTCTTTAATCATGCCTTTGCAAAGTCAGTTTTGTGCATCCCTGGGGTTTAGCTGGAAAGTTTTGCACATCTAAGAGAGGCGGTGCTGCCTTCCTCCTGCCCTCTCCATTATTTGTCTGTTCCTTTGTGATGTGTCCAGCTGAAGCTGTGAGCATTCTCTCGGCTTTGTTGTTAACTATATTTATTCCTTGGAGATGGCTTTCACTGGGTCGGCAAACAAGTCCTATGAGATCCTACAGCCTTTGGCTCTCTGATGGGACCAAAAACATGTCTATAGGCTTTGTAAATACAAGCGTCCAGAGATAATACTCTGTTAGTCCCACTGCACTGCAAGGTCACCCTTAGTAGAAAGTAGAATCTGTATGGGAGATGTTGCAAATGTCCCAAGAGCAGGAAGAGCTCCTTTGTGAGCATGTGACAGGAGCCTAAACCAGGATCCACTTCCATGGGAAGCTCAGAGTGCTCTTGGTCCCCCTGCTCACAGAATGAGCTGAGTTTGAATAGGCTTATATGTTTAGCTTATTTCTTCACAGAGCACTCCTTTCACCACATAAGCAATACAGCTAACGTCTATCACATTCTTTGCTTTCCTGTGTCCTGAGAAAGGAGCATCTGGGGACTGGAAGCAGTACAAATGTTGCCATGTTTCAGATAGAGAAGGCAACGTCAGAGAAACACTCCTTGTGTTGGGCATCTTGGGAAAGGCTGAACTCTCTGATCCCTTCTCTTCCTGGAGACAGAGATGCTTCTGGGGTGTGTGATTCAGGTTAACTTCAGGATTTGGTTGCTTTTGCATCTGAAGGAGGTGGTACAGCGTGGCCTGCAGGATGAGCACAGATGACCTCATGTCTAGAAGAGCGTGGTGCACCCTGTTCGTCTGCTTCCAGCAGGAACAAATGCACTTCCTGAATGTCTCGAGATCTGATTTGCAGTGGTGCCCTGTTCTGAATGTCTTCCTTCAAAAACAAATACATAAATAAATAATTTGCAGGGATTTATTTGTCTTCTTTTAAAGGAACAGGAGAGTCCCAGGCTCCTGCATGAGAAAAAGGTAGGCTCTGAGTACAAAGCAATTACTCTTCAATACTCCATTCTTTTCAAACATGCATAAAAATAAGAGAGGTATCTCCTTGAAAACTGCTAGAGCCTCACTGATCAGGCATCTCCTTCACCACATACCATCAGACTTTGAGGGCAGGCAGAAGGTATGCAGTGGGAGTTGGGAAGGGATGTGCACCCTTCCCCCAGCCTTGCAGCACAAGGACAGTCATTGCTCTTCTCTGTCAAAAGCTCTAATTCCTAATTTAGGAGGTAATTCTAGTGCAAATGAGTGCGCCTTGCAGATAGAATTAGAGTCTGTGTGATGATTTGGAAAATACAATCAATTTACTCCAATTGTTTGTACATGTCAGATCTCTCCAATAATGAAGAATTTACTCCTCGTGCATGAATACAAACAATGAGCTATTAGCCATGCGAGATGAGAGAGCCTGTCAGAAGCAAAAACCCCAAGATGCGATGTGCTGCATCTGAACATCAGTGAGGATGTGCCCAGGTCTGTGCCATGGCTGAGGGGTGGAAGCACTGTGGCTTCAGCACGTGATGAGGGGATCTCTCCTTGGCTAGGGGATGGAAATCAGCTCCTCCATCCTGGATGAGGTGGGAGGAAGGTGAAGGGAAAGCTCTTGATCCTTCTGCCATAAATGGGGAAGAGAATCTGCTGTATTTGGAGCTGCAGTGCCTCTGAAATAGGGTTTGTATTGATCCCTATTGCTAAGCCAGCCTATATCAGCTCTCCCACCACTCTCAGTGAGCTCTGCTCCTGAGTCGTAGTGGCTGCAGCCCTTAACAGTGCTTCTCCACAGGTCCTGTGTTCCCCAAGGGCTTGAGCAGCCTTTGGAGCTCCTAAAGGATGCTACAGTGCAACATCTTTTGAAGTCCTGGTTGGGACTTTGCTGATGCAACTGTCATTAATAGTGTAGCTGTGGTTTCTCAGTTGCAGTAACACATTTCTTAATATTTTCCCTATCTGGAAGACAGACTGGATCTTCAGCTGCATAGAAGAGCTGTGGATTATTTGACTATACAGTGATTTACATCAGCACAGAGTGGGTCTCGTGTTTCTACCTCTTTTAAAGCTCTTACAGACTGTTCCTTTGTTCCACGCCCATCCAGGTCTCGTTAGAGGGTTAATGGAGAGTGACTGTTGGTCTAATCATTAATTTCAAATCATTTCATGGTCTGATCTAAACCGCTTTTTAGGAAGCAAACAGTATGCATATTTCATGAAATTAATTTCAATGTCTGTTTAATTGTGAGTGCTCTCTGTGAGGCTATGAGATTCTTACTGCTCCTTTCAGGTCTTTTGAGCTCACAAACATGGAAGCTGAGAAACTGATAACGAACTGCAGCACCCTGAACCTCCTTCAGCCCCTTTTTGCCTGATCCTTCCCCATAGTTTCTGCACCTCCAGAGTTTGCAGGAGAAATAGGCCACAGAGGAAACAGCGTTGTGTTGAGTTGTGTTTTACTAACAAAGGAGGGTCTCGATGCAAAGCAGCTGTGGGGAGAGGTGGGTACCACATCTGCAGACTACAGTCCCTGTGTTGCCTACTGGAAGGGGTGACTGCCTTGGCAGGGCCCATGCTGGCTGCTGGGAGAGGATGCTGGAGTGCAGAGCTCACCTCTGGGCTGCATCCAGGTGGGATCTCCTTGTGGCTGTACGTTATTTAGGCGTACAGATGTTAAAGCATATGTATCCTATCTCTGGGACCAGCCTTAATGCTGTGGGAAATATATGAGACAGTAAAACCTACATTATCTGGGATTTAGGATGTTTGCTTTGCAGAAGGGGGGATTAGAGAATAGAAAGCCTGAAATGACCATCTGTCTGCAGAAAAAGGATACTGTGAATTACAATCTCTGTGGTCATTTTCCCTCGTTTCCTTGGCTTTGTTTGATAACTTCTATCAGAGGTGATGTCCTTGTGCCCCAAACAGTGACAGAGTTCACGCTGAAGTTTTCTTCTCCTTATGTCCTTTCCCATGGAGTTGCAAGATATCTGTAGGAAGCATTTACTTATCTGTTGCTCTCCGAGTTTTCTTCTTTTTGCAGCTCTGCATAATCTTAGTGCTTCCAGCACCTTCTCTCTAAAGAGTGACAGCTGTGAGTGTGCACCTCGTTTCTGTATTGCTTCTACATCTAGCATGGAAATGCAATTGCCTCTGGGGTGGAATGACTCATGCTGTTGAACCTATCACTGCACAATAGTTTAGGTCAGGAAGTAAGTAGTAATACTGTGTGCTTATATAGTAGTGTTGTCGATTTTTGCAATGTGATTGTGGATCTAATGGTATTTGATGTTTCTCTGTAGAGCCTCTTTTCCTGGAAACACAGGAAGCTTGAGCTTCTGTTTTTCAATAAGTTTCCAGGCCTTGTGGCTTTAGACAAGGAATGTGAAAATGTGTGAAATGCAGCCTACAGATTCACAGTCCAGGGTATCTTAGAGAACAGGAGCTTTTCTTACTTACTGTATGTTTTCTTTTCTCCCTCCCTTCCTCCCTCCATTCCTCCCTCCCTCCCTATCTCCCTTCTTCCCTTCTTCCCTCCCTTCCTCCCTTCCTCCCTTCCTCCTTTTCTCCCTCCCTTCCTTCCTGCCTTCCTTCCTGCCTTCCCCCTCCCTTCCTTCACCCCTTCCTTCCTCCCTTCCTTCCTTCCTCCCTTTTTTCCACTTTACACACAAACCAGCACCCCCACTTATCATTTCCTTGTTTACAGCAAGGTGAGTCGTATTTACAGTGCTGGGGAATTTGTCAGGAGATGCATTCTGCTCATCATCTGTTTCTTCCCCATTTCAGAAAGCAATTAGCAGGCGGAGCATGTGAATAACAAAATGTGCTGGAAGGGGCTGCTCACCCAACTGTGCCGAACAAAACGGCTGCTGTCAGTTCCTGCAAGCTGACAGCTCTGACACCAGGGTACAACCCAGGTCCTGTAAGCAAAGATGCCCTGAACTGACAAGTCAGCAGGAAAGAGAAGGAAGAGATGCACAAGTAACAGCCAGTGGACATTAAGGATTTTGAGAGGGCTGCCTTGGGGCAAATAGTGGCCATTGGGAACATAGAGCATAAAGCTTGGTCCTTCCTCTTTCCATGTAAGCTGAAGAGCTGGGAAATACTGGGGGAAATAACTTATTTTGTACTGACTTCTGCTGCTTCTGATGCAGCCTGTGCTGAGGCAGTGCGTGAGGCTGTGGTATTTCAGCTCAGAGAGAGCTGAAAGATGCCGGACAACAGAGTCGTGTTTCATGGGCAATTGAAGAAACCACCTACAAACATCACTTAGTCCTTCCTGTCCTGTCTGTCTGTTTCTCGGTTGCTGGTGAAGAATGTTCACAAGTATCAGAAATGATCAGGGGCAATTTTTAACTTACCTGAGCTGACACAGCACTAATACACGCCATAGAACTCCTGCGGTCCTCGCAAGCTGGTTTCTTCCAGTTTGTGTGCTGGGTTTGGGAAATTCACTGCTTATTGATCCGTATTTAGAACAAGGTCTAGAAGCCCTTTGTTCTAGGGAGAATTGTCAATTTGGAAAGGGGGACTGTGAGTCCTGGGAGAACTGAAGATGCCTGAGTTTGTCCTGCAGCAGCTCATTGCCGCAGGAAGGATACAGAAGTGGACCTTTGTGTCAAGATCTGCTTTGACCATCCAGCAGCAGCTGCGCAAAGGGGCTTTGAGACTCAGGAACAAAGTGGTTATTTAGGAGGGAGATGTTTGTTGTTTTTATGTTCCTTTGGAAGGATGGGCTCAGCTCCTTGGCACAGGGTGCTGCTGGGTGGGAATGTCATGCACAGCCCACGCATCACTGACACATCCACAGAAGCACCCACGTGCTGGGCATGGCCCATTGCTGCAGCCTGGAGCTCTGCTAATGCAGGTGGAGGGGAGCACACGTCTGCATTCCTGCGCTAGGTCCAAATGCTGAGCATTCTCCTGGCTTGCTTTTGTCTGCTTTTAGATGGGAGACAAGGGAGGAAAGGGGAAAGGAGAGTGAATAACGAGTAGATGTTAAATTTCTGTTTATGAAAGGCTTTTTGATGGCAGTCATTTAAACAGCACTCAATAAAATACACTCCCTCAGAAAAGCCAGTTCAATTCTGTACCGTACACGGATTTGCAGTATCCAAGACAGATGAGGTCTCTCCCATGCTTTCACAAGAAACAATTTATTTACAGGGTGAAACTGTCAGGCCTGCATGGACATTGCCAAACCTGGCAGCTCTGCAGAATAAGCCTTTGTTTGGTTTCTCTTCCTTGCTTCTTCCTTCAGCCAAAGCTTTGTTCCAAGAAGGTCAAGGGACGGCCCTGTCCTCATCTGCCAGCCCATCCGGAGCAGTGCTATGAGTTGTTGTCAGTGTGTGGAAAGGCTCTGAGCAGAAATCACTGCTGCAAAGGAGTCCTTTGAAAGGGAAATCTTGTTTGGAGGGGAGCAGAGGTCGTGCTGCAGGGAGATGAGGAGCGTGTTTGATGCAGCAGGTGGTGGAGAGTTCCAAACCCTTGGTATGAAGATGCACATCCTCTGTGGCCTCAGCATCTCGCCCTGCCATAGAGATTCCTCTCCATTCCTACACTGATTCTAGTGGGCTGGGAGCATTCCTAGCACTGGGGGCTTTATCAGCTGCACTGCAGGCTTCTTCCTTCATCCCTGCCAAAGGGTTTGCAGCCTGTGGCCTCTGCTATGCAAAGGAAAAACGTTTTGCTGCCAAGAGGATGGTGTAACTGAGATTTAAGGTTTGTCTGTATGCAAAACCCTGCCGTGTTTGAAATGGAAGTAGAAACACAGTCATCCTCAATCTGTTTTTTTGTATGATTCACAAGGGGACTTCTGGGCCTTGAAAGGAAAAAGCATGTCCAGTGCCAATAGATAAGGTTGCAGTGCTTACTGTTGCATTAGCAGCATTTTAATTGCAGCATTGATGTCAAAGCATTGAGTGAATGCGCATTCATACCCCATCAGCTTTATCAATGACAATGTTGTTGCCATTTAAATGTGTGAGGAAGCAGAATCCGAGGTCAGTGTCTTGCACAGGATCATTTGGAGGCAGAAGCTGAGCTGGAAATAGGGCCCCTGTCCCTCTGCTCAGTATTCCCAACACTGGAGGTAAAACAAAGCCTCCTCCAACTTGAGCTACTGATGCCCAGGGTACTCACCTCCTTTTTGGGGCAGAGGGAGCAGAGAGATGACTGGAGAGCTGTCTGGGGCTGGAGAAACTCCTCGTGCTGCTCATCCCAGTGCTGTGGGGCTCCCTGCTATTAACCCCGAGTTGCTTTTGTGTCCTTCTCTGATTCCATCAGAAAGCAGAGTGCTCCACTCCCTTACTGGTGGCAGTGGTAGCCTGTTGTTTAACAGCAGTTTCACCTTCGTTGACAAAGCTGTGAGTACGGCTGGGCCCAGCAAGGAAGTGTAATTAAAGTTTGCTCAGACAAAGGCGTTTGGTGACGAGACGCAGTGTTGCTGAATCCACAAGGGGCACAATTAACTGATAAGAGTAAACTAATTGTTATTCGTATTAAATTAGGGCACAGGTGATTTGGAAAATCTATAGACACTCCCATATGCTTTGCGATTTTGCATTGCAGATTATGGTTTTATAAGGCCCTTCTGGGATTCGGATTATAGAGGCAAAGCGTGGAGCTGTATCTAAACTGAACCTACTGTTTCCTGATTAACTACATGATAAAAACATAAATGTGCACATCAGAGAATTTATCACCACGTTTGCATATTAATTTTTCTTCCCCAGAAATGAACACAACCGGTTTTTTATAGAACCAAACCACTGCACTTCATGACAACTGAGTGAACCCAGAGCCAGTGATGTGATTTCAGTGCTGTCACAGAACTGTTTGGAGATGGAGGTGGCTAACAGAGATTGGGCACGTGGCAGGGATGTGTGTGGGAGATATTTGCTGCTTTGGTGCTGTGCTCTCATACTCTGTGTTTAGGGGGCAGCAGGACCATGCTGCTGATAAGGAGCCACACATGGATGTAGGCACTGCATAGAGTTCTTGCACTTTTGAAGCAGTGTTCTAACAGGCTCTGTTGGTTTAAAAAAGCACTGAAATGAATATTTATAAACAGGTGCAGTAGAAATACTAAATCAGGGCTTGAAACAGTGATTGAGCACCTGGGGGGGAAGGCAGAGCTAACCCCAGGGGAACTCAGGTGTATGCAGTGTACCTGAGTGACCAGAAAGGGTGGAGCCAGGATCCACCCTGAGGCCTTCTGAAGGTAAGAACATTTTCTTCCTTTGTTTCTGTATCTACAGCTGCCATCTTTGAGCTCATTCTCATTTTGCTGTAGCCTAGGACTGTGCCACCCCGCTCTTATTGCTGTACTTTCCATCATGTTATAGCATTACAACAGGACATGGGAAAATAGTCAAAATTGCTTGTGTGATTTTGGGATGTGTGGGGTCTTATTATACTATTATTTATGCATTTCAGTGTCTCCCTTTATCAGTTCATTATGTTGCAATCCCAGAGTGTGACAACCTGCTCCTGAAGGAAGTTATCTCTCAGTAAGATCCCAACATGCCTGGCAAATCAGTGATAGAAAAAGTGGGGGCAACATAGCAGAAAAGGGGGCAGAGGTTGTTTCAACAGCACAGCTCCAGTATTTTGCAGGCAGTTTGTTTGGACTTGCTTGTAAGTCACCTGATCCCTAAAAACATGAAGGGCTTTTGATGTGTCATCTGAAAGTCTCCATTTGGGCTCATCTCCCTTATCACACCAAGATGCCTAGTGGGATTCCCAGCTCTGTGCTTGTTTTCTTGCTTTTTCTTCTGCTTGTGGTCTCCAGTTGTGGTACCTGGAGCAAAATCAAGTCTCTAACCAGTGCAATCCATGTGTGGAGTGTTGGGTGGAGGTTTGGAAGGCAGAACTTAATTACTGAGTAGCACAGAGAGAGCTGCATCACTGCTTCTGTTTGTTTGCTAAGAGGGTGCTTCCCAATGAATTAAAATCCCTCTGAGGACAGTTTGGTGGATGTGATTGAGTGCTGTCTGGGGTGCACTGGTCTCTGAACAATCTCTGCCTTGGATTCTGGCCAAAGCAATGAACAGAGAAAAGCTGCAGCTGGACAAGGAGCCCAGGGGTTATTGAATCACTCCTGCTAACTCCCAGCAATGCATTAAACCATTTCCTCTTCGATGTTCCCCTGAGTCAGGTTTACCTGTGATGGGTCTTTAGGCTGTGAAGTTTCTTCCAAGCCATCAAGAAGCAGCACTGCTTGCGCGGAGCTCTGTATGGTGCTGCCTCTCCTTCCCTGGGCTCTGAGCTGATGTCTGGCTCTCATCTGGGGTCGAGCTTCAGTCTGAGGTTTCTCTGCAGGAGGAAATCCAGTGGTGAAGTTGGCCTGAACTTGTTTGAGGATTTGAAGGGGAGAGCACCACCTGCTGATACGTCACTGCGGCTTTTCTCTCTGTTCCCCCCGCACTGGCTCGGACCCCTCCTAACTGTGGGTCTCGAGTATCTGTGAAGCATCCCAAGGGTGCTCTGCTTCAACAGTTGGGATGTGCACAGGTCCTTCATGCGTGCACAGAGACTTGATGGGGTGAAAGAGCTCCTGACAGGTGGTATTGCCAGGGAGGAAAGCATCTCCTCATCTTAGAATAAAGGCAAAGATGGGCCATGGGGTGTTCTGTGGCCCTTTTATGCTCAGGGAAGGGTTTTCCTCCAACAGCCCTTTTACTCGTATCAGGTTGTCCAAAGCCCTCTGGAGGTTCCTGATCCCTTGTGTGTGTCTATGGGCTGCAAGCTGGTGCCCAGCCTGCACCCCTAGCTGCTCACCCATGCTGCAGAAGCCATGCTCAATGATGAGGAAGCATCTCCAACAGCTTGTATAGGTAAAGGTTGTGAAATAGACTTCTTGGGTGAAAAGTAAGGAGATTTTGGATGGGGTGGCAGCTTTTATTGCTGCCTGCTGTACATTTACTAGAAGAAAAAGAAACCTTGGCTCCAGAGCAGATTTGTCACAGAATTATCTGCTGGTTTCTTCTCACTTAAGTCTAACAGACTAAAAGGCTGAAATAGCTCTTTGTAGAGCTGCTAAGACATGGACATTCACATCATGTGTTGGAAATGGTCTGCAAATAGCAGAACGTGTGGCTCTACTCCATAAGAAGCTTATCCTCTGCTTGAAAACCCATTGGCCTTTTCCTGGCCCACAGGAGGTAACTGGGATAGCAGTCACTTACTGGTGGATCTTTGTGCCCAGCTTGCACCAAAGGAAGAACAAGGACCTGTTCCAGAGGCTGAATGGAACAGACAGGCTCCTAAAGGGAGTAGCATTAATAGATTGAGAGATGTATCGCATGGAGAGCTAACATGAATGGTAAATTGGAGTTGTGGGTGTTAACAGCCACTGTTCCGCCTTGAAGTGGGACTTTCAAATGAGGTCCTCCCTTCCTAGTGTCTTTAGACAGGGTTGGCCCATCTTCTTCCTCATCCATAGGCAATTTCTCAGCCCCGGGGTCGCTCTGGCAGTTGTAATGCTCCATCCCAGCAGCTCGGTGCTGATCGTGTGCTGAGCCGTACCCTGCTATTTGCAGAGCGTTTGCCCTCGTGCTTTTCCCTTTGCCCCGCGCTGCCTCGGCTAATGAGGTTATTGTGCAGCCGGAGAGAGGCATCCGCTCGCGTTTGTGCCTGGCTGCAGCTCGGAGCAGAGATGCTCCTGACAGTGCCAGATGGCGAGCAGGGAAAGGGACTGCAGCTCTGCCCCCTCCCGGGAAAACAGCCTGGTGGGAGCATGCCCTCCCCAGCACCGAGCTTTTGGGATCTGCAGGGGAGATGAGGCAGTGCTGGGCAGGCAGAGCACACCAGGCTGCAGCACCGAGTCTGGGCTTTGTTGTGCCTCGAATCCTATGGTAATAAACCTTACATAAACCTAGCCAGAAGCATAGCATTAATATTTAAAAAATGACATTTAAGGTATTGAATATACGCTGCGTTCTCCAGAAGAATATCTGTGTGTGCGTGCGTGTGCACACTTGAGGCTTTGTTTTGCTTTTATAGTGGATGGCTGTGTGTATGTATTTTACTCGGGGTATTTGTGCTATAATAAGAAGGGGGAGGGAGCAGGGAAGTACTGCTCTGTTTATATTCTCTACTGTCAGTGGTGGAGCTGGATGGTTTAGGTTCACCTCCTCTGAAGCACTCTGATTTCCAGCAAACAACTGCATTCCCCCCACCCAGAGACCCTGCAGGAGGTTTGCTGAGCCTCTCCTCCAGCCCTCCCCTGGAATCTGGCTCTGGTAAGGTGGCGCGCTCCGTACCCAGCATGCAAACAAGTTGATATGCTAAAGTTCAAAGGGACAACCTTGGAAAATGTCAGAGCAGTCGCTCTGCACCGTCGTTCTGCTGCTTTGATGGCAAAAAAGGAGCTCTGAGTGCCGTAATTTGCAGGCCGGGGGCAGGGGAGGGACACAGCAGTGTCTCTGTACGTGTCTGTGTCCCTCCTGAGCTTCTTTGTGCTTTTCCCGGTTCCTTTCACCTTTGTGAGTCTTTGGAGACACTGATGCAGAGCTGAACCTGAAATGTTACTGCTCACCCATAATTTTTATAAATCTCAGGTGTAACACATCTCCTCTCTTTCCTCCCTGCGTTTTTATGTGTTTAGGTTTTGTGACAGGAGCTCTTTTATGTCACTTCTCCCTTGTTTTCCCCTGTCTCTCCCAGCCCTGAAACAGTCAGTAGCGATGCCCTTTCCCGTCTCTTGATATAGGCCTCCAGGGACAGCTCCTGCCCATCCATCTCCTGTGCGCCACACCAGCAGTGAGCTGGGGACATGCTGGAAAAGCACTGGGTCTGAATCTGCCCTTTGATATAAGCGGACATTATGCATTTTTAATAGACATAGAGCTCAGTGAAACCCTTAGTACTAGCTGAATTGGCACAAAATTCCCAGGCAAATAGTCTTTGGAGCTGATGTCTCCCCAGGTACCTTGCAGAAAATGAGCCCAAGGACACAAAAACGCCACGTTCTCTTTGATTTCAGGAGCTGGATCATTTTGCAGAGGACGTGGCTGAGCAGAAGGCACACAGTGGTGGTCCTCTGTGCAGTCTCTCTGGATTGGCCAACCCAGAGATGTTTCTCATTCACCTGCAGAGCAGGTGTAGCATAAGAAGAGATGCTGTTGCGTGGCACCTTCCTTTATTGCATCTTCCTCCATCTCCAGCGCTGGCCTGCAGCTGGCCAGCAGACATCCCTGTGCCCTGGCAGCCCTTTTGGTATCCCCATCATGAAACACCTGATGGCAGTGATGGAAACAACTGGTGAAAATCTGGGGCTATTCCACCATACAGAACTCCTCCCTCTGAGTACTGATTGTTTTTGCAGAAAGTTGAAGGCATTTTCATTCTTTGCCGTTCCCTCTTGGTAAAGTGCAAGCAAATCTCTCTATACCTACATGTTACCATGGCACTGTAACCTCGCCAGATGGGAAAGAGGGAGCAAGCAGCAAGGGAGCAAGGGAGTAGCTGCTGTAGGACTGTGCACATCCACTGTGTGACTGGTAGCCAGGAGGTGATGGTGGAGCGTGGTGGGATCTGGAAGCAGGTGGGCAGGCAGCAGTGGCAGGGCAGCAAGAGGTAATTCACCCCCAACCTCAGGGCTGGTTGTTGGCTCGTGATAAGGTGCCTAGCTGTGAGCGTGGCATTCTGAGGCATATGTACTGTGGTGTTCAGCCATCTCAGAGAATTCTGCTGCTGAGCATGAGTCAGCCCTCCCTGGGTTAACTGTTAAAGAGCAATATCAAAAGATAAGATCTTATTCTGATCCCTGAGCCCTTCAAGTCCTTCCTTCTCTAAGTGGCCCCAGCAGAGAAAGGGAGTGTCCCTAAGGTCCTACTGCACTGTCACAGGCCATAGAAGTGAGCTGTGACTCCCAGCTCCCACTGGGCTTGCTGTAATTGTCCTCACATTAAGGAGTGTGGAAAGACATGATGCTAAATAAGAGGAGTTGTGTGATATCTAAGGAGCAAGGCCCACTGGTTCAGAGCCCAGGTGGACACAGCCTGGCAGCGGTCAGCCTGAGTCTGTGTGCAACAAGGCACTAAGGGTGCTGCATGAAGCAGAGCTCAGCCTGCCTTCCTGAGAGCCTTGCTTTCCATCTAGCATAATGTCACCACTGTGTCTCGGAATGGTGCTGAGCCTCCTCACCAGCAAGACCCATCCCTCGCACCCATCCCTTCCATCCTCATGCTTCCCTCTTGCTGCTGAGCTGGGAGAGCATCTCCCCTTGCCTGTGGCAGTAAACTCAGTGGGTGATGCCGTAGAGTGAGGAGAGCAACAACCAATTCCTTAAGGGGCCATCTCAGAGCCTTCCCTGGCTTTTCCTCCTGTCGCAGGGAGAAGTGCCCCTGCCTAAGTGGAATAAATTGGTACAGACCATTAGCAGCGCAAGACCTCCTCCGGCGGGGGAAGGGAGGGGGCTGTCGGCACTGCTCTGGATACAAAGCAGTCAGCCACGCTCTGGCTCCTTCCTCCCGCATCCCGTTGGCCTCCTCCTCCCTGTTTGCACGCTCCCTCCCTCCCACGCTCGCTCCCTCTCTCATTCTTTCCTTCCCTTGCCACCACGCTGCAGAGAGGCAGACCTGGGGAACTGATGGTCCACGGAGAAGGAAGGAGCTCTCCCCTGCATTTCTTTGAGAGTGAAACGGAGAGGCAGAGATACGATGGAGGAGCGCTTTTGTTGCTGCCTGGATTAAGAAAGAATACATAAAAAAAAAAAGAAAAAAAAAAGAAAAAAAAATCCGGACCCAACAAACAAGGAGAAAGGGAGGAGAGAAGGAGGAGGAGGTTGTTGGGGGGAGCCCACTCCAGTGGGTGAACAGCTGCTTTGAATCGTGCCTCTGTTCCCAGGGATTAAAGCATGAATGGGAGCAGCCTCCCAGCCACGATGGAGAGAGAAGGCGGTTCAGGCTGTGGGAATAAGGTAACTCTTGCCTCTCACAGACATTGCATGGCTGAGCTGAGCAGGACAGAGATCCTTTATGCACAGGGCTGGGTGTGTGTATGTGTGCATGCGATGGGCAGGGAGTGGGAAGAAGCAAGAAAGACTCAAAGCAATTTTACTATCTCTTTCAGTGTATTTAAAGGATGCAGAAGGGGTCTTGGGGGTTGCAGTGTTGGAGATCGCTTTACTCCCTTTCTCAGGCTGGGTGCCTTAGGATGTCAGGCTGCCTTGCCTGGGGAAGGCTGGCTGGGAAAAAATGCCCATGTCTCGCCTCCAGGAGCACTGTGCTCCCAGCTTTGCCCTCCCAGCCCTGCACCTGCTCTGGGGCTCCCCTCGTGGGCTTGTATGTGGGTCTCCAAGATCTGCTTGGGGACTTCATTGGCCCTGTGTACCCCAGAACCCACCCATGTACCCTGCAGAGTAACAGGAGGGAGGTGAGAGGCGATCAGAGAGATGCATTGACCCATCAGAAAGATGGGTCAATCTCTGCCTTCTCTTTGCAACAGAAAGAGCAGGGATTTAGGAGGAGGGGGAACTGAAGTCCCTTTCATTTGTGCCAGCCAGTGGCGAGAGCCAACTTTGGGGCTGCTTAAAGGGAAGAGCTTTCCAAGTGTTGTTTTTTTTTGTTTGTTTTGTTTTTTGTTTTTTTTGAGGAAGAAGAGATGGTTGTGCAATGCTTTGCCAGCTGAGGAGTGATCTCTGTGTCATGTCATGTTGTGTGAGTGGACTGGGATGAGAAATAGTGATTAACGGCCAGAAAGTCCATAACGATCAATGAAGCAGTCCACAAATGATGCTTTCCCTTTTCCTGCTGAGCTTCTCTCTGCTATAATTCCTGGATCTGTGACCCTAAAGGTCCTCATTTCTCTCAGCCAGACCAGAAAGTAGAATTTCAAACCATGCTGGGAGATGGCTCAGCCCAGATGTTGTTTGGGAAAGCATGGAGGAGGTCCTGATGTCTCCAGTTGCGGATACCATACCCACTTCATGCCCTCATGCACCTTTGGGGGCTTTCTGAGGGGTCTTCAGCTTGGCATGGGGTTAGGAGGAATTTGGTCTCATTACTTTGCTAGCGGCATGTCACAGATCATGTGCACACAGTGCAGAAAGTCACGAGCCCCGATGAGCTGTCAGTTGACTTAAGAGCTGGTATACACCTGTGAGGAGCTCACAGCCTGATGTTTGCTATGGACTCGGAGGCTGTGCAGTCTGTTCGTAGGTCTTGCGTGCTTGTCTGACATGTATCCCTGAACATCTACAGCAAGGTGATGCCAGCTTGTGAAAACATCTGGGGTTGTGTGTGTGCATGCACAGCAGTACAGAAGATGGGCTGTGAAAATGTGGAGTTGAGCTTCCAGACATCCTTTTGTTTTGTGAGTAATTCTTGCTTGTGTGAGGACATTCTCTTAAGCCACTGAGGTGCATCTTGCTGCCTTGTTTGTGTGATTAGTGCTTCCCTATGTGCAAATCTCTGATGGGAATGAATTGAGCAAGGTTTGGCTTGAGAAGATGGTTGAGATTGCTTGGGTAACCTGACAGGGTCAGGGTGAAAAAGGTGGGAGAAAATGGAGGCATGGGGGGGGAGGGGAAGGTAAAATAACTTTCTGTACATAGCACCCAACTCTTCTCTGCGTCAGCTACAAAGCAATGAGAAAGATGGAAGATAATCTGAAGAAGGGATGGAGTAATTGGACTGTGAAAAAGAAAGATATTGTATCAGAAGGGCTAACCCTGTGATATGAGCCAAGAGCCTTGGAAGTGGGTAAAGCTGGCAGGGCAGTGGATGCTGCGAGGAGGGGAAGGTAGCTGAGCAACGTATTTGTTTTCCTGGTAGAATATGTTGGGGTGTATGAGAGAGGGAAGAAAAGCAATGAGCGATGCTGACTGTTGAGTACATTCCCATCTCGTGCACCTGAGTTCTGAATCTCTCCTGCCTTCCCATAGGCATTCCAAGTGAAGCACTCAGCTCTCCGGCACAGCACTGGGAACCTGGGGTCAGTAGTGAGGTGGTAACTGCTCTAATGAAAGCTGCTGCTTCCGAGCTGGGCTGACCTGGGGAAGGTACAAGAGAGGGGATGCAAACCTTGTGTCATTTCTGTTCTCTAAGACGGCAAATTGAGAGGGCATCCAAAGGAAAGCTTTCCCTCTACATGCATGTGTTGGTACAGAGAAGAACTTTCATGGGTGTTAACTGGCATCTCAGTGTTTCCTGACCCATTGAGGTGGCTCAAAGTGGAGAATAAAAGCTGTCCTTCTAAGGGGGAACAGTGCCCCAAGCCAGGGACAGGACTGTCACCTTGGATGTGTCACAGGCCTGGCACAGTTTGTGATTCTGTTCTCCTTTGTCCTCTCAGGGCAGTGTCTCAGCCCCAGCCAGCTCCAGCGATGCTGGGATTTTCTCTCTCCTCCCTTGACCCGCAGTGTTGCTCTGTGTCTTCCTGGGTTTCACTCTGCAGTTGTACACCCTCTGAGATGAAGAAGAGCCATAAGTGCGTCTGGTGTGCAGGGCTGTGTCAGACCAGCATGCCCCCCAGTGCTGCCAATTTCTGGTAAATAATTCTTCTAACAAGGAGATCTGGCCTGAGCTGACCAAGAAACCTTCCAATTGCAAAGTGTGAGCACACACCCCGCTTGTGTAACGCTGCCTGCTCAGCATCACAATAATGCTTTCTGAAGGGAAAGCAGCACATCTGCCCTTTGAATTCTTTTTTTTCCAGAACCCTCACATTGCAGCAGCAGAAGTCTTGGGAAGTAAAAAGAACTGTTTTTTAAGGGACATTAGGGCAAACGTTGCAATCTTTTTTTTCCTAGTGTTTCATGCAGACTTGCCCTTTGCAGTACCTTTGCTCTGTCTTGCCCTTGTTTCATTGCTGCCAGCTCAGGAAAGTTGTGCAAAAGCAGTTTGTTCTTCTTCAAACAAAATCCAGTGGGCAGATGTGAATCCACAGGAAGAGAGGATGCAGTGCTGGGCTGTTCTGCATCACTCTGCATTTTGTCTTGCAGGGATGCACAGCACAAGAGGCTGCCTGGGTTCCAGATCTGCTTTATGTCTCCGACTTCCAGGGATGCAGCAGACCTGGGTCAGCATCCTTCTTGGATGCTTACCCTTCGTGGCTTTCTCACCCCGCACTTCTTTACAGCTGTCCATTGTGAAGTGCCGTGCAGCAGTCTTGAAAACTGGGTGGACCTCTGCTGTATTTTTTGTTCAGACATATGGCTGGAGGAGCATTTGGTGTGGCTTCAACCCACTCCGTGGCAAAGCGTCTTCTGGAAGCAATGTCACAGGAAAGGCCCTCTGCAGTACCTTTTTCATAGGTCCTCGTTCTCTGTACTGTGTCATCCTTTATGTTTTACTTGAGGAGGCCCTAGCTGGGATATTCCCAGTGATTTGTTCTCTGGGTGGCAATAGAGGTGGCCATTGCCAGCTGCAAGGCCTGAAGAGAGGGGATGGATTCTCCCTCTTTCTTTTGCCAACCCCAGCTGCTTGTGTTTGGATTGGCAAGCTGATGTCAGGGCTGGATTCGTCTTCCTCAAGCTAATAAGGGCCTTGCTGAGTAGAGATCACAAGGTGTGGTTCATAATTAATCTTAATATCCTGATTAGACGTGTGGACCACCCCCAAGTACTCTAAGTAACACAGCATATTACTCACTACTGAACTTATCCTCCTACATTTTCTAATGGGAACTCCACACCTCCAGGGAACTGAGAGATGGCAGAACTGAAGGCAAACAGTTCCCTGTGCTGGCCAGCAGAGCCCAGCTGTGCGCTGCTATAGGTCTGTCCCACAGCTGTAGGCATGCTAATCCATGTCCTTCTGTCAGTGATATCTTATTTGTGCATGTGCAATTTGCACGTTCTCATAGGTTCATAAAAATGACCCATGTGCAGTGTTATATACCCCATGACTGGAGCGTGCTCCCACACGTAGCTTTGCATACCTGTGTTTTCCATTCTGCCTTTGTACAGAGAGGTGAGCTCTTCTGAGATGCACACACCTTGCGTGCTCCTGGCCCTGCCCCAGCACCACAGAGCCTTTAAGCAATCTGCCAGCTGCACTGGTACTCAGCAACCCCTCCGGATGATCCATGGGGAGCACAGTGTGATATTCTTGGCAGTGACAGCAGAATAAATAGGAAATGCTCAAGATCCCCTTCCTGCCTGGATCAGAGCTGTTTTCCTCCAGACGGGAGAGGAGCTAACCTTCCGTGCAAGGTTTCATGCCCCGTTCTGTAACAGCAGGTGATATGTCAGCACTCAAAGGGTGTATGGTTGCATCGGTCACTGCTGGCCCAGCTCCAGTCTGTACACTGCCTGCAGTGCTATTTATTGTTAGCTCCTGAGATGTGGTTTGCTGCTCCTTGGTGCTGTGTGCATCTGAAGCACAGCGTGTAGGTAAGCAGAGGAAATGGTTGTAGGTGGAAGGAGAGCTAGGTGCCAACAAGAAAAGGTGAATGTGACCATACTGAGAGTCTCCTGGCAGAGATACAGGAGTCCAGAGAAGAAATTTTGCTCATTAGAGTGGACCAATCTTTAGAAATGCATACAAGCCTCCAGCTTTGATGCCTCTGAGGAAGTGATTTATGGCTTTGCATCGTGACTGAGAATTCTCTCCATCCAGCTCCAGGCTGTTGCAAAGGTGTGTGTGCACTGTGGAGCCTACTGAAGACAGATGTCTGTTGGGCCCTGAGTTCCTTCTGTGACATCTCCTGGAGACTGGTTGTCCTCTCTGAAACCACAACAGCTGGTACACAGCTCTCACAGCGAGGGAAGTAGAGCTCAGACTCTCTCCTTCCATTCCTGCCCAGTGCAATCTTGACTGGTGGGTTGGGTTGTCAGAAGAAATTGCTCTTCTGCTCTGTCTGCTGTCTGGGAACCCCGTCAAAGCCCAGTAGGTCAGGAACTGAGAGCTGTGACACAAAGAACAGTGACTGCAGAAAGGTGGGAATCCCTTGGCTTGCTGATGTCTGCTTGCATAGATTCAGCTGTAAAGTGACATGGACAGTGGGAATTCGTCTGGAGCAGCATGTCCACAGCTGCAGTACCTAATCTGCAGCCAGTCTGCTCTCCAGCCTCATGAGCAGTGTGTGAATGGGGACAGAACCCCAGTTTCACCAGTGCTGCATTTTCCTGTGGTCAAGGGGAATGAGACACGCTTTGCTTCATGAAAGCAGACGGGCCTGTCTCAGCTGCTTTCCTAAATGCCCTGGCACAGTTTGTTTGCCAGATTTGGCACCTGAAAGACAAGGAAGGCTAATTCAGATGACCTGCACTCTGCCTGTTTTCCCTGCACCCACCCCTCCCCCCCCCCAAGCTTCCATACAGCTGGGTTGAGACCAAAAGTAAAAGGATGGATGCTGACGTTTTGCTCTGGATTTCATGAATGGATGAATGTAGAGAGGCAAGTGGGGATTTTGAGGGGATTTGGAAGCCTGCTCCAGGATTTGTCTGGCAAGCAGAGCATTTATAATACTTCCAGCATTACGATAACATAATGTCAGCATGATTCAGGTCCCACTCCTGTTCTTGGCAAACAGGAAGCCCAACTCCTATCACCACCAGGAGGAGAAGGATCCCATTTCTGACAGGTAGTAGTTTTAAATAACCCTACTCTTGTCTCCCATTGGTGTTCTGAAACAAGAGCTGAGATGCTTCTGTGTGCTGCTGTGGACGAGTGGGTCTGGCTGCAGGTGCGTATGAGAGAGGAGCAGAGCTGCATGAGCGGTGCTGCTATGGAGCAGAGGAACACGAAGTGAGAGAGGAGTGGGTGCCTGGGCCAACTCCCACCTACCCTGGACTGCTCCATAAATACCAGCGGGGCGCTGAGGCATTCTGGCTGCACTCCTCGCTTTGTTTTTCCATCTGCTTAGCAGCTTCTAAAGCTAAAGAAGAAATGTGTACCGACACATTTCTGTTAACGCAGGTGGCCCTACGAGGGCCAGGACTGTGCTCACCAGAGTCTGCGAAGGAAAGTACTTGTGGGAGAGCCACTAGCAGCAAGCAGGAGAGCAAAAGGCAGTAAGTGCTGAGCAATGACATTGCTCTGACCAGAGTAGGGTGATCTGTGATTATTCAATCTGAATTCCATAGACTGTGGCGTGGAGGGTAAATTTGGGAGCTTTGCTGAGATACAGCTGGCCCTGCAGTGCTTCTGGGTCATGCTCTGCCATCTCTCCATCCCCATTGGGATGCAGCTGCAAGCCCAAGGGAAAGGCTGAAGTTTGTGGAGTGTACAGGAGGTGAGTGATGCTTGCTGTGTCATTAACGAGGTACATTAACCAGATGATGAGGGAGCGGCCTGACAGGGCCGTTAACTCCTGTCTCTTGCTGTAACAAAGCTGTAAAAACCCTCCAGAAGCATCAAAGCAGGAGAGCAGCACTCTGCTGTTCCCTGTTGCGCCCAGGATGAGAAAAGAGCAGCTTTGCAGGAGGGATTTTGCTAGAGGCTGCATGTGGTATCTGGAACCCATTTTGGCACATGAATAAGCTGATAATTCTTCTGAATAATAGATGCACCTGTTGATTGCTGAGGGGCAGATAGAGGAGGGGGCTGTGTCTCTAAAGGAGGCAGCAGGATACATGGGGTCAGCTGCAGTCTTGCAGGCTCCTGCTGGACCCAGGGAGCTGTGGGTTCTTTGGGAGGCGGTTGCTGTGCTCGGATTAGCAAGATGCTTTGAGATACTCCTTCATGCAGTGGTACTGAGAGCAGCCTCCTCCTTGAGACACAGCTTTCACCTTTCTAGTGACATGTTTTGCTTCTAATTTGGGAGACAGAAGTGAAATCTGGCACAGGCCTGCCATCCTTGAAAGGCTGCCAGCCAGTTTATGGCACTCTCTGCCTGTATGCTCCCCGCAGCCTCAGTGAGACACAAGATTTGTTCCCCCTTCCCATCCGTAGCTCTTGCAGTAGCAGCAGGGATGCAGCACCCCCATGGGAGTGCCTGTCTTTGGCTGTGTGACACGGGCTTGTAGGGATATTCAAAGGTTTATTCGGATGGGCTCTGATCCACTTGTATGAACGGCAGCTGGTTATGGAGATTAGAGCTACAGAAGTCGCTATTAATGAATAATTTTCCCCACTGTCTTCCTTATAATAGTGGTGTGTCCACAATGCATGACTCTAATGCATACATTTTCAGTGAGCGTGCAGCTCCTGGAATGCCCTTCTGTAGGATTTGGAAGTACTTGTTTCTCTCCATCAGTTTCTTCTTTATTTCAGGCATGGTTTTTACCAGGCAAGAGTTGCAAGATAAAAAAAAAAATTTGGTGCTCTGAAAAGGCTGGGTAGGATATGAGTAGTAGGGTGTGTTGAGAGCTGTGATGCTGTAAGGTATCCGTTGCCTTGCTCTGAAATTCTGGTGCAGGCGCAGCCAGGAGGGCTGAGGAAAAGGCCTGGCAGGCAGAGCTGGGATGGAAGTGCTGCGGGCTGAATCCCAGCAGCAGGGCGGACCTGTTTGGACCCTGGAAGTATCGATTCTCTCTCTGCTTTGAGCCTCAGAAGAAGGGAAAACAGCAATAAAAAGCACCATCCTATAAATAAAGCACAAAAGGCTGCGGGAGGGGAGCTGCCAATGAATAACTTTTGTGGAGGAGGAACTGGCCACAGCATGGTGAGGGTACTGGGGCTGTTGTCACTGTCATCATGTGAGGAGGTGCTAGGTAGGAGCGTATAGAGTGCCATATACCTGCTGCTGAGTGCCTGTGGGGCTTTGTGCTGGCAGGACCTGTGTGGATGGGGTGAGCAGGGGACCCGAGCTGTCTCCCAGCTACTGCCATGGTCCCTGCTTGGGAAATTCGACAGCTGTGAAACTGATGGTGGCAAAGGATTTGTTACGATCCTCTGAAGCTCTCACCCCACGCATGCACCTCCTTTCTTCCTCCAATTTATCTTTTAATAATGCTGCCAACGTTATTTTTCATCTCTGTCTCGTGCGCTCTGTGCTCTGCCTGGCAGTCCCTTTTGTCTCACGCAGGCATCTTGAACCATACTGCTCTAATGGGGAGAGACTCTGGCTGCTGAAGTTAATAACTTATCCTGCAGCCTGCGTCATTCCTGTTACAGAGCAGCTGTGGATGATGCAGCCCTTGCTCTGTGGGGGGAAAGGAGTTGTGGTGGAGGTGGTGATCCCATTCAGCCTGGGATCAGCCCAAGCACTGGCTGTGTGTGGTGCTGAGCCCTCCTGCATGCAGACAACACTTATTTCTCCCTCTCTATCTCAACCATTGTTACTGCTCTAGCTCATTTTCAGCTGAGCCGAAGAGTTTAGTAAGTTTGCCTTGTTCTTGAAGATTAGTCATCTTGTAGCGATGACATTTGCAAGACTGACAGTTCCAATCAAATGTCAGGGGCTGCGCTTGTGCTTAAAGATATTTGTTTAATTTTAAAAGAAAAAAAAACAAACAACTAAAATCAACCTGACTAATTAAGATGTTGTGATACAGTGTAGGAAAGCACTGATGTGGTCCGGGTTGCTTGAAGAAGCTTCCAGGGTGCCGTGGCCTGGGGTGGGCAGGCCTGGAGGGAGCAAAGTGTGGGTCTGTGCTGTGCCTGCCAGTACTCCTGCCTCTGCTCTGCCCTTGGGCAGGGGATGGCCTGCCCCTCTGTCCCTGCCATGAGCTTGGTTGTAATAATAACGATGTAATTTGCCTGGTTGATTTGCATGCAACGTAATTACCGCATGATTACAATATTCTTAGAGCAGCCATTACAAACCTCTTTGGTTTCTCAGAGCTCTCTAAGAGCTTATCTCACTCCTCACCTTGCGTGTGTGGCCCTGCAAGGGAGTCTGTCTGTCCATCCCTGTCTGCAGCTCTCTGTATGTCAGATTACACCCACGTGCTTTTAGCCGCTTGCACATTTGAGCTCCTGGATATGAGACACTATGTGGTTCATGGGGAATATTTTCCTGTCTCCTGGCTATTCTGGGGGTAGGTCAGTGCCTGGCTGAGCAGGTCAGGCTTGCACAAGGGATGGATGTGCTCTCATATGTGACAGGGGCTGGCAAGTGGTGCTGGAGAGCTGGGCAGCAGCAGAGGCACTCGTGAGGATCAGTTTTTCCATAGGAGCTGCCGCTTCACTCTGCTTTGACTTGGGCTGAGTAACCACTGGCTTAATTCTGTCCCAGCTTTTATTTGGCTTCTGTATTTCTCATTCAAATGGAGAAGATCTGTGCTGGGTTTGGGTGTTTCTAAAACTAGGAGAAATGACCTTCCCTGGGCACGCACAATAGCCCATCAGATCGGTGAGAGCTGTGCTTTGCCAGCACCTGCAGCATCAGAGTTTGTGCCGTTTCCCTATTTAGCCTGTGAGCTACTTGAGCCTTGCCATTCCTGTCCAAACGTAGGCAGCTATTTTCATCTCACCCCTAGAGCAAGCTGCGGTGCAGGTGAGCCAAAATCACTCAGCCACAGGGAAGCCAGTGTCAGATCTGGGCTTGGATTGGAAGCTGGACAAACTGTGGATTTAGCCTTTGCCTTCTGCACTCAGAGTCAAACTGAGAGCCAAATCCTACGTCCTTGGGCGCTGCTGGAATGGCTGTGGGTTGATTGGATTGACACACAGGTTTGTTTTGCTGGTAGACACAAAGAAATCCTTTCCTTCCAAATGCCTCTCAGCTGGCAGACGGGCCACGTTATCCTGACAGCTCCAAGCATGCCGGTTCCCAGACAGGCAAAGCTTCAGTGCTCACTCTGGAGAGAGGAGATAGGGGAAGAAGGGAAAGTGCATCATAGAAGAAGCCCCGTGTGCTTGCTTTCGGCTGGCACCGTGGGGTGAGGAGACCCTCTTGGATCTCAACTGTGACTGGAAATTGAAGGGAGGTAGTTTTAAAATGACCTTCCTGTTTCCGAGGAGAATATTGTGTAGGTTTGTGGCTGCACAAACGGGCTGCGGAACGGCAAGCAACGATTGATTGTGTTGCAAGCTGCTGAATTATAGTTGGGCATTTGCTTTATCATCCCAGGTCCTTCCCCACCCCCTTTCCCTACTGTAGCCTGAAAGAATCGATGTTAATCCCTCAGTCCCATTAGTGACTTTTGCAGAGGTCACAGGCTGGCGGTCTCTGCATGCTGTTTAACCCCCCCACCCCCCCCCCCAGCACTGAGCAGGGTTTAGGATTTGAGCCTCATCTCTTTAAAGAAGCTGTCTAATGGGGATGGGAGCTGGGGATTTTCTCTGCTTTCTACAGTTTGGGGCTGACTTTTAAGCAGAGAGCTGCATTTTTTGCAGAATCTGTCCCTCAAAGCCACAGCAGTGAGAAGCTGCAGGAAATGTCAGTGAACGGCCCTATCCCTCCAAGCACTGCTGCTGGGGTAGAAATGTATTTGTACAGCACTGGGGCAGGCTTTGGTGCTGGAGGGTTTGTCTCTCAGCTATGGAGGACTTAGGAGCAGGGTGCAGCAGCCTGGAAGCTCAGGCCCTTTGTTGCAAGCAGGCGGTGTGCAAGAAGGCAGGAATTTACATGCAGATGTATAGCACAGAAGCTCTTTGGTTTGAATTACCTGCATGGCTGCTCTTAGTGCCTCTAAAATGCAAAGCAACCAACGTCAGGCTCCTGCAGTTCCTTGCAAGCAGTGCACGTTGGAAGGGGCTCTGTGGGGTGGGAGTGCAGATGCGCTCATGGACAAAGCACCTTTAAGATACGCAGTGTTTGCTACTGAAAAAAGAAGAAAAGTGATGGAAATGTAAGCTCTTCTCAATGCGTTTCAGAGTGTGTGGTGGTGGCTTGCTGCAGTTGGAGAGGGCCAACATGCTCCCCAGCTTCCCAAGGCTTCCTTTTTTCCCATCTTTAGCACGCTAGAATCAGGTTATTAATAACTGTCACAATAAAGCAGAATTATTTTGGGGGGGGGGGTGGGAGGTGGGTGATTAAAAGAAAAGGCTGGCAGCCCTGAAGCCACATCCCAGGTGTGGACTCGGTGATGCTAATGGAGGGCTCCATTGTGTCCCCCAGCTAAGAAGTCAGATGTCGGAGTATTATGGGAGGTAAGCAGGGCCACGTCCAGGGCTGGAACTGAGATCCTACTGCAGGGCCAGATGGGAGCTACTGTTAGGACTTGTGGCTTGCTGGGCATAGCTCTTCATCTTTGATGGCCACATCTGATGGAGGCAGCTCCCAGCGTATCTCAGCCACTCTGCACAACCTGAATCCCACATCCTGAATGTTGGCAGTACAGAAAGGTCTGGGGCTTCCCTCAACCACTGACAACAAAGATGTGAAGGGGGTGCTGGTCAGGTGAACCTTACTTGTTATTCTGACAGCTGTGCCAGTCATTTCATCACCCAGCTATGATATGTGTGCTTAACTTGCTAGGTTTCTTTGGGGAGAGGGAAAAAGGCAAAGCCCCAGGGAGCACAATGTTAGCCTGGCATCTTTGGCTCAGTGATTCCATGGTGCAGGTCCTGTGAAATCTGCCGAATGGGAAAGGAGGAACCTGGCTGTCACAGCCTGACACCTCTGGTACGTTGCTATCAACCCCTTCGGACAAAGCATATGCAAAGCCTCTTATGGAGCTGTGGAATTTAGACCAATCATGTTGAAATTGGGTCATCCTTTGTTAATGTCACTTCTAAAAATCCATGGAAGTCAGCGGTGCGCAAAATATTCGGTGTCATGCAGACCACAGAGATGGAAATAGAGTCCAGAGATACGTCTGCTTCTGACAACGTTGACGTGGCCTTAGCTGAGCAAGGGGCTATTTTGAGGCATTGCTGTGTCACCAGCTTGAGAAGACTTCATGGAGAAGGACGGGAGAGCTGATGTTGGAGCTCTTTCCTCAGCACGCGTTCAGCATTCACCCACGAGCAACCTCAGAGAAAGCTGAACGACTTTTCATGGGTGTCGTCAGCATTTCCCCAAGATAACAACTCCCAGTTGCCTTTCTATTTTGGAAGTGGGCTGTAAGTCAAACAGCTTTTCATCTCAATAGGAAGAGAGATGCTTTTTAAAAACAGTGCGTGAAGCGATCAAGGAGGAGCGGGTGCTGGAAGAGCTTTCTAATCTGAGGCTTGAATCAACCCACAGCTTTCCAGGCTGGAACAACCCCAATCCACCAGCACATCCCCTGGGAGCAGCCAGGGCAGACCTCCTGCTGGCCAGGACCTGGCTGCTGAGCTTCCTAAGGACCCACGCTAACCGCTGACAAGTGTGTGATGTGTTTTTTGATGGTGCCTTGCTGAGAGCAAACAGATTGCAAAGCCCGTGTTCAACTCTCTTCAAAAGCATTGCAATAGAGGGATACCTGCCGCTGCGGTGCTGATTGCTTTTTCTGTACAGAAAAGGAAACACGTTTAGGACAATGCATTAAACCTCTTGAGGGCTTAGCAGAAGGTCCGTTTTGCTGTTGGAAGCAGCAAGATGTGAGGATGTTTGCTGTCAATGTGAGAGCAGTATCGTCACATCTCACATTGGATGAGCAACATGGCCAGGCACACGCGGTCCAGACGGTTCTTGCAATGTGTTGAAGACAACTTTCTGATGCAGGTGGTGGAGGGACTGACGAGGGGAGGGCTGTTACTGGACCTCATTCTCACTAACAAGGAAGGACTTGTTAAGGAAGTAAAGGTCGGGGGCAGCTTGGGTTGTAGGGACCACGAGATGGTGGAGTTCAAGATCCTGAGTGGAAGAAGCAAAACAAAAAGTAGGATTGCTACCCTGAACTTTAGGAGAGTCAACTTTGATCTCTTCTGGGACCTACTTGGAGCTATCCCGTGGGCCAGGGTGTTAGAAGGTAAGGGGGCCTGTGAGAGCTGGTCAGCATTTAAACGGCTCTTCTTCCAAGCTCAGGATCAGTGCGTCCCTGTGAGCAAGAAATCAGGGAAGGGTGGCAGGAGACCTGCATGGATGAGCAAGGAGCTCATGCACAAACTGAAGGGGAAGAAGAAGGTCCATGAAATGTGGAAAAAGGGTCTGACCACTTGGGAAGAATATAGAAATGTTGTCAGGGCCAAGTGAAAAAGGATAATAAAAAAAGGCTTTTTAAAGTATGTTAACAGTAAAAGGAAGACTAGGGAGAATGTGGGTCCCCTACTAAGTGAGGGGGGTGTTCTGGTAACAGGGGATGCTGAGAAGGCGGAGATGCTGAATGCTTTCTTTGCTTCTGTCTTCAGTGGAAAAGCTCTCCCTCAGCAGTCCCAGACCCTGGAGGTTACTGAGAGGGTCTGGGGAATGGAAGACTTCCCTTCAGTCAGGGAAGATGTGGTCTGTGAGCACCTAGGCAACACCATAAATCCATGGGACCAGACGGGGTGCATCCACGAGTGCTGAGGGAGCTGGCAGAGGTGATTGCTGAACCGCTCTCTATCATCTTTGAGACGTCTTGGAGAATGGGGGAGGTGCCTGAAGACTGGAGGATCTGAAGGACTGAAGGATAGGACCTGCCTATCTCTGTGGGTATCTGCCAAGGCAGAGCAGTGTGGAAGGGGTTAATCTGGAGAGGAGAAAGTTTCTGGTGCTTGTTAAAATTTGGCTTAAGCTCTGAGACTCAGCGGTGTTTGTGTTTTCCAGACTGGGTGGGTGGCTCATTCTAATTCTGGATATGCAGTTTATTCACATACACAACTAATCCCTTTTCGAATCCTGTTAAGTTCTTGTTCTCCTTAGTATCCTGTGGCAATAAGTTCCAGAAACTAATTGTGCTTGTGTTGAGCTCCCTTGATCCACTTTGCTCATGCTTGCTTTCAGTTCTAAGTGTTGTTCGGAGAAAGTCATTTTTGGGTTTTTTTTTCTTGGTTGTATTTTTTTGCTGAGACAATCTGTGTTCTCAGTGCCATTCATTGCAACCAGGGGCTCAAGACCGGAGAGTCACATCTGGATTCCTATGGCTGGATGTGGTTCTGCTCTTACTAGCAGGGAGGCAGCAGAAATCAGACACGTTTCTGGTGCATTTAATTTCCCTCTCTTGGTTTGCAGTCAAGGCCCTTCTGCCCAGAAAGATGGGAAGAGCTGAGGATGGAGTCAGCACCCCCTTATATCAAAGAATGAGCAATTCTGTGTGCTCAGTTCTAGCAACGCTCTACTTAATAACTAAACCACAATTAGCTTTGTACTTTTGCTACTATACTTATAATAGCACCCATTAAAGTTATGGGGGTTTTAGGCAGTAACGGCTTACAGAGTAATTAATGAGTAAGAGGCTTTATTGCTACCTTTATTTTCAGCCAGTGCTTTACAAAGGTTCTCCACCAAACAGCAGCTTGTGGACAGGACCCTGTGGGGCTGCACCTGGGCTGGGTAAGGGGTCCCTGGGGCTGCACTGCTCCCTGTGGGCCAGCAGTAGAGCTTGATGCTCCTGTCTGCTCATAGAGGATGTTTGGGAGGCTTGGAGCTTTTAGTGTCGTTCCATCTAGGCAATATTTTTACTTTGGTGACTGTTGTGTGTACACAAGCTCAGTGAAACCCATTCTTCAGTTGAATGTGCTCCAAATGTGCTACTATTCAATGGGGGAAAGCCGAGGAGCAATGATGTGGGGCTGAGCAAGGGGAAAAGTGATGCTAAATCCGACTGCAGAGCAAACCAATGTTCCCTATGGCGAGTGTCAGAGCTGACGCCAATTAGCCGGGTTTAAAGAAAGAACCTTCCACATTTAATAAGCCAACACGTTACTAACGCGTGGCTCTGGGATTTATTAAAGCTTTTTTATTAGATGAATGCCCTTTTGATATCACCATGCCTTGCCACCATTGCCCTCTGCCGGAGGATGAGGAGTCTCTCCCACCACGTGGTCGCAGCCTGTGCCTTTGTCAGATCCATCTCTGGCAAGGTTTCCAACCTGTGCAAAACACCTTTGTTTTAGGAATGTTTTAACTCCAGGATTGCTTACAGTTGAGCTGGTGGTTTGTCTATTTTGCTTTGGTTTTCGATACTTTTGCTTTTCGTAGAGGCAAACGGAGCGTGTTCTTTTTAATTAATTCACATTTAAATGTGTTCCTCCTCCTTTTCCTGGAGGAGATGACAGAAGCCTGCCATGGACAACTGGAGATAAGCCAGGTTTTGTTCTGAACCTTTCAGTGGGAAAAAGAGAGTGGTATTAGGAGGGGGGAGGAAGAGAGTGGATGCCTGGAAGAGGAGCACTGTTTCCCCCACAAACAGCAGCAAACATCCTGGGGCAGCATTGGTAGTAAGGGGCTGTCAGGCTGCAGGGTGAGCCCTCTGCTTTAAACTGCCAAGCTGTGACTTTCCTTAGCAGTAGCATGAAATCAGAGGCGACCATCTATTTCCTCACTGGTGTTGTTGGGAGGAGAAAATGGATTTCACTTCTTGCAGCCTTAAGGTGTGATGGAGGGAGGGAGCGTGGTGGTGTCACCAAGGCCCTGACAGTGTTAGCTGCTGTGAGCTGCAGGCCCAGGAGAATTCTGACCGTGTCCTTCAGTCAGGTTTCTCGGGGTCGTCAATAAAACATTGCTTTGTGAATTAACACTGAGCATCTGGAGTGCTGTGCACGCTGGGGTGCAGAAGTGTGGGTGGCAGCTGCAAGTGGGATGCATTCCCATGGCACATGCATTCCCCTGGACCCTGAGCAAGGCTGGGGGGCAAAGCTGTGCTGGCACCTGGAGCACCAACTGACAGATGAGTGGCCAGGGAGCTGCTGAGTGCTCTGTGACAAATTAAAAGGAACTGTTGCTGCAGAGGCTGATGTACAAATGGTTGGAGCCTGCTGGCTTTCCTCTGTTGTATGCACAGAAATCAGAGCAGTGCCCCAGCCTAAAGGTGCCCATTCTCTATCATGCAAAGCCCAGAATCGGGCTGTCCTATGGGAAGATGTGGATAATTTGGGACTGGATTAGCAGGAGGCAGGGAAAGGTAAAAGTACTGGCTTTAGGGGAAGCTGCCCTTGACAAACAGGGCATTTGGTGCATGCCAGTCCATGCAGGCACCTCTTTTGCAGGGTTACTGTCCCATACCTGCTGTGTTTGCAGAGAGGCACTGCAAGGCGTTGGGGCTTTTCAGAGACACCCTTCTGTGCCCTACCAGTGTGCTCAGAGGGCATTTCTGGCTTTAGCAGGGAAATCAGAGGATACCATTGCTCCGTGCCTTCTGTTCAGGCACTGTCAGAATGGCAGGATGAGGCCAGATGCTCTTTCCTGAGGGCACCATGTGCCTTGGCAGTGTGAGGCAGGCGGGATCTCTCTTGCTTTAATAGCTGAAAAGGGATGGAGCAGAAGGCTGATGTTTGCTGGAACAATTCCTCCTCTTCCTATCTGCTTTATTTTGTCTGGATAAGGCTGATTTCTCAAGTTCTGAAAAAATTAAGGACAAACCTGCATTGCCAGGAGATGCTTCCTGGAAAGCCTGCGGGCTGCCCAGCTGCACAGCACTTATCTTGGGGCTCAGAAATGTTCCTTACCACTGGTTCCCCAAACCAGGCTGCAGGAAGCCCCATTTTTAGTAGAGGGGATGTGTTTGGTGGCTGGTTTGGGGTTTTGTTGTTGTTTCCTCTGAACGCCCTTGCAGAACAGTGGCTGTCCTGTGTCACACTCACTTGGCACCGTGGTCCCTGGCGCAGGTTTTGGTGTGGGTATAAATCTGTCCCTAGAGAGAGCCCTCCTGGAGCTGGCTGGGGAATTTTCAGTTGTGTGTGTAGGCTTTGTATGGGTTCACATAAAGGAGTCCCCAAAACATTTGTTGAGGATTTGCACGTGCTTTTGAAGGACGAAGGCCTATCTGTGTTTTTCCTACCCCTTGTTTTCCCTGGCGAAGGAACACCTCTGTGATTAAAGTGCTTATCTGGAAGATTCAGAATCCATCCAGGGACTTGAATATCACTTGCTTGCACTTTAAAGGGATAGCCCATCCCATCCATTCCTGGAGCCATTTCACTTCAAGTCTTCCCTTGGGTTTGGTGCCAGAGACTCAGTGTGCAGCCCAGTGGTCAAAGCTCAGACAAGGGAAATTCAGATCAATCCGAACAGGGCTAAATTGGAGATTTGAGCTTGGATCTCTCCATGACTGCCCAATACAATTGAGAAAAAGCAAGCTCCAAGGCTGTCAGGAAGAACATCCGCAAAGCAGCATCTGTATGCATCGCATCCATAACCTGGGCTTGAGGAGCTCCCCTGTGATTTGAGGAGGGGATCTGATGGTTTCTAGGGCACTGCAGGGAAAGAGAACAGCCAGGCAGCTTGTGGCTGTGAGGGTGAGAGACTAGAGCTTTTGCCCAGCACGGAGACCTCCAGCCTTTGTCTGCGGTAATCTTTGGGCTCTTTTGCGTCTGCAATGCAGCCCTGGAAGCAGCAGGCTAATGTATTCCCCCACCAGGGAACAGTGGTACTAAACTGCTACCCATGTTTGCAAACTGTCCGCCGTGTGTATCCCTGCTAAGTGATGTACTTCTCTTGCCAAGATACTGGGATAAAATACAGTCTGCTTAAATCTTGTATGTGCTCGTATTGAATCAAACTAAGCTATTGTGGCAGTTTAATATACTCCACTTGCAACACCTCCGAGGTGGAAGAAATGAACCTGAACAGGCCATTGGAAGCCTGAGTTAAAACTGGCTGCTTCGATGGTGCCAGTGGGGTGGTCAGAGCTGAGGGATTACAGAGACAGGCAGCGTGTGGAGTTGCTGGCTTTGCTGGAGCCGTATCCCTAAGATCACAAACACAGCCTTCCCTCCTGTCCCATGGAGGGCTGCTGGTCAGTGCACTTGCTGCATCAGGCAAGTGATGCAGCTGGTGTGGCCACTGCTTCCTCACGGGGTCTGTTCTTAGCGAGCTGAGAGACAACTGGCTTGGGGGTGAGGGGCCCTTCTGGGCATGGATCAGAAGTGGTATTGAGCAACTGCTGCTCGGCTGATGCGATGGCCTTGTTCAGGGAGTAGATGCAAAGGAAAACAGGGCCCTGAGCACCCAGGAGGCATCCACCTCTCCTGGAGGGGCTGGACACATTTCTTTCGCTCACTGCCCTGGTTTAGTTTGCTTTTCTCAGGGACGATTGCTGAACTTTGTGGAACAGCTCCCTGGTACTTTTCTCTGCCTGCTTACCTTTGCTTTGTGTTGCAGGTTTCCTACCAGATGGGTGCCTGAGGTTCCTGCTGGAGGCCCCAACAGCATCCCATAGAAGGGCTCTCCTGGTCCCAGCAGCTGAGGCCCCTCCAAACCTGCTTCTGCAATGGGTGGGTTGTAAGCACTGGTAAGACCTACGAGTCGTGTCGCCTTTGCTGCTCTCTCCCTCTCTCGCGTTCTCTTTCTCTGTCCTTGTTCCTTCCTGCCCATTTATTTCTGTTCTCCATTTGCTCTGCTGTTCTGTCTCTGGGGTTTTCACTGTCAGGTAATGAGGAGCTGTGGGTCCAGTCAGTCTTGGAGATGCCGAAGAGACGAGACATCCTGGCTATCGTGCTGATAGTTCTGCCCTGGACACTACTAATCACCGTCTGGCACCAGAGCACCATTGCTCCACTGCTTGCAGTGCACAAGGGTGAGAGAAATCAAACCAGCCCATGCCAAGTCTGCGCATCACTCCCTCGTGCTCATCTCTCTCATTTCATTTCTCCATGGCAGCCATTCCCATCTCAGCTCCCAGTCCATGCTCATGCAGAAGCTTCCCCACTTCTGCTGCAGCAACAGCCCTGTGCTTTCCAGGGGTCTTTGGAGGCATCAATCTCCAAGCCATGGGACATGTTCCCTACACTTGGAGAGCTCTTCCCCACCTACATCCAGATTCAGCGGAGCAGAGCACAGAAGGAAAGTGCTTTTCTTTGTTCCCCAGTGATCTCTTTTTTTAAGAGAGGAGTCTTTCTTCTTTGCTGTTCCGTTCTTTGGGCATCCTTCTGGGGAAGAAGGCCAGCTCATTTTCTGTCTCTAGGCCTTCGCTCTGGGAGATTTTCTACCCTTTTCATTTTAATGTTCACTCCCATCCTCAGCAGTTTCTTATTCTTTTGCTGAGCGGTCTGGTGTGCCACTGGAATTGTCAGAAGCTCCGAGTCCATCCTGAACAGTTTTACCTTTTCTTGGAGGACTTGGACTGGCAGCCACCCACAAGGCTTAGGACAGCTCTTAAGGGAAAGGGGACCGATCTCTAAAAGGTGAACGGTGTTTCACAGGATGTGGGATCTCTATTGGGCTCCAAAATGGGATTTAGAGAAATATCCTGTCTGTACAGTGATTTGAATTGATGCCCTGAAAACTAGGACCAGTTTGTTGGTGAATGGCCACGGACACTGAAGTCACAGCACAGGGACAGCCCTGCTGTGATCCGGTCCTGAACTTGCTGGTGCCCTTGGTAAGATGCTTCCTCTGAGAGCGCTTCTGTGAGCGCTCAGTGGAAAATGAGTGCAGAAAGAGACCGACCTGAAGCTCATGGGAGAAATTGTTATGTGCTTGTAATGCATTTCTGAGATCCTTTGGTAGCAGGTGCTGAAAATGAGATGTGCATCTATATGCTAGTGGGGACACAGTGACAGTGGATAAATGTGCCAGGATTTACAGCTGAGGGTTTGCAAACTATCTCATATGTCTCCTTCAGGCTCCATCCTGGCTAATTATCTTGTGCCCGTGTCCAATGCATTTTGCAGTTTTATTTTTGAATTGATTCCTGTGCTCTGTGCTTTCAGAGAGCTGTGTTGTGCAATGCAGATGTGCTTTACCCTATATAGGACCTGATCCCCGCATGTGCAGGACACTTTGGTCCTGTCCCTCCCACCCCCCAAACACACACCCTCCCTCCTTCAAAGCCACCAGGTACGAATCCCTCGTTCAATTCAGGGCTGTATCAAAGGCTATGCTGCTATACGTGTAACATGCTATGAAAAACAGGTAGTACCCTGCTGGGTCAGATCTGATGGCTGTCTGTTCCTGTTCTTTCTCATCTGAAGTCCCCAGCAGCAGCTGGCTCTGCAAAACCTGGGGCTCTAAGAATCAGGCGCCCACTAGAGAGCAGCTGGCGTACCTCTGAATGGCAGCGCCCTTTATCTCTCTCAGCTCCTAACTGTGGATGCTGGTGTTCCTGCTGCTCTACAGTAGTGTGAACATGTGAAAGTTGCGGGCTGGAAAAGTGACAAACTCTTTTTCTTTTTTTTTTTTTTTACCTTGAGCTGACTGTGGCCAAGTCTCACCTTGCAAGGGTTTTAGTAGTTTGGGTTGGTTTATGCTATAGATAAGCTGTTTGCTGGTACAGAGCTGCTTTATTGTTCAGATCCACAAAACTGAATGGGCTGTTATGTTCAGAAACCTGTAGGGCTTTGTTGAGGAGTCAGTCAGAGGCAGGCAAAGCCTCTGCAGGAAAAAGCCTACAATTAGGGGCGTTATTTCTGCTCTCTGTTTCTAGATTTGAAGAGTGCCTTACCCTTGCTTCCCCATGCCACATCCCAGGCTTGTCAGGAAGCAGCAGGGTATGCGGTGTCCTGGCCAGCAGTGCTGCTGGGAGCTTCAGGTGATACAGGGACTCCGTGTGTTCCACAGCTCCAGCCCAGTTTGATTCCCTACTTTCCAGTCCCAGTGCTCCAGTGCAATGAGTCCTGCCCTGCTGAGCGTGGTGCCAAGAGCACTGGAGCTCTTCGGGAACAACAGACCGTCAGTCCCTGTTGCTAATTTCATTATCTAGATCTAATTGCTCTACAAGTCTGTCTCCTCTGGGCTCTCAGGCCCTGACGGGTGCAGCTTTTCTAACAGCAGGAACTTTGTTTCTCGTGGGTGTTTGCCCTCGATTCCTTTATTAATTTGTGTACTTATTTATTCAAGCCTCCATTTGAGCTTGTTTCCTTTCCTCTTGGGCTGTGAGGGCGATCTCCTATCAGCACACAGCCTGCTGGCTCATCTGGGGGGACGGGGGGTGTTGGAGGACCGAGTCCATGCGGTTTTTCTTCTCTCATACCCTTGCTCAGATGATGGTGGTGATTCCCGGCGTGATCTCGCTGCAGGCTTGGACTCCAAGGAATACTGCTTGTCGGACCGGGACATTGTGGAGGTGGTGAGGACAGAATATGTTTATACTCGCCCACCCCCGTGGTCAGACACCCTTCCCACTATCCACGTCATTACACCCACCTACAGCCGGCCCGTGCAGAAAGCAGAGCTGACACGCCTGGCCAACACCCTCCTGCATGTGCCAAACCTGCACTGGATCCTGGTGGAGGATTCCCAGCGGCGCACACCCCTCATCACCCGGCTGCTGCGGGACACGGGGCTCAACTACACTCACCTCAACGTGGAGACCCCTCGCAACTACAAGCTGCGGGGAGACATGCGGGACCCGCGCATCCCCCGGGGGACCATGCAGAGGAACCTTGCTCTGAGGTGGCTGAGAGAGACCTTTAACAAAAACAACAGCCAGCCTGGGATTGTTTACTTTGCTGATGATGACAACACCTACAGCCTGGAGCTCTTTGAGGAGGTAAGACCCTGCTGAAGGAGCCCACAGCATGTGGGCTGCAAAAGGTGCTGTATACATCATCTCCCATGCTCTGGATCAGTCCTGTGTACAGTGGTCCCACTGCAGCTGTCCTGAAGGTTTCTGGGCAGCCTGACCTAGTAGTTGACAACCCTGCCTGTGGCAGGGGGTTGGAACTAGGTGGTCTTAAGGGTTCCCTCCAACCTAAGCCAATCCTTGTTTCTGTATTTCCTCTGGGGCTTGGTGACGTGACTGCAATGTTTGCATTTCCCAGTGTCAAAAGCAATGCAAATTAATGGGGACCCTCGCATAGCCTGTGGCACACGGTGAGGAGGCACACATCCATGCTCCAGTACCTTGGAACTGTTGGCATCATTGGAAGGGATGTTGTTGACCTTGCTCACACGCTCCCAGCTTCTGCAGTTGGAGCTTTTAGCTGTGCTGCTTCCCTGAGAAAGCAGGAACAAAGCTTTTCCCTTGGTACCATAAACCCAAACTAAAACACTTCCACGAGGAGGAGAAGTGGTCATCTCAAGGCAGGAACTATCCTAGCAAGGAAAATCATGTAGGTAGTTTTATTTTACTATCAAGGGAGCTGATGAAGAGCTATGCCGTGGAGAGCCCTGTTAGGGTTGGACCATCATCTGCTATCCTTTGTGCCTATGCAGGCAGGCACATGTGCCCAGCAAGAGAGCCTTTGGCTATCCTGTCCCCACATCCCACCCAGAGGAGGTTCCAGGCTGATCTGCTGTTATCTGCCTTCTTCTCTGCCGCCCCTACGTACTGCACTTAGCCGTCTGTTCATCCCTGTTTCTTCCTGTTTGAGGAGTCCCAGGGGTCTCTGCTCCTTGCTTGCTGTTTGCATTTGTTTGCTCTCATCCCAGCGTGTTCCGTGGTTAAACTCTTTAGCTGTCAAGAGCCCAACGCCCACTTTGCACAGCAGAGAACTCTGTCGTTGCAGAGTGGTGCCAACACAACACTCACAGGATGTCTGGCTCAGAGATGCACTCCTCTCTGAATTGCCGTGCTCATGAGGATTGTGTGTTTGACAGCACCTGCTTCATATCCTGGAAACGTGGAGCCCTTTGTGCTGCACGGAGGGGGCTTTGGAGGGAGATGTGTACCTCACCTCTCAGGAAGGACCTGTTCCCATACTCTCCTTAGGCTGAGATCCTGCAGCGTGGGACAAGAAAGTAGGATTGCCTCCTTCTCCAGTGGCTGCCAGTTCCCATACCAGGGATCTCCTGTTTATTCACTCCATACATGCCCCTTTCTCTTCCCTGATGGCTCTCACTTCAGCTTGGATAGCCACAGAATATACACGCTTTTAAAGCTGAAAGCAAACTCAAGCTGAATGTCTTTCTTCCACTTTCCTCCTTTGAGGCTGGCGCTGGCAGCATCTTCAGAGAGACTCTGTGCATTAATAAAGCAGAAAGGGTTCCTTCATTCACCCGCCTGCTTCACCCGTGTGCTTTGCTGAGAGAGCCTTCTCCTCTCTGATACGGAGCTGCAGTTAAGGTCACATGGAGCCAATGGAACGTGCTGTGAAATGCAGAAGACACGCACTATTGTTCCCCCTGGACAAGCGCTGCCGTTAGCATGTGTATAATGCAGAAGGGCAAGTGCCAGAGCTCTTCTGGTCTCGTTTGCAGTAATTAGCAGTGATGAGATTAGCTCTGGGAGATCCCTGATCTAAGAGCTTGGGCTGAGAGCAGAGCGTGAGGCTGAGGCTGCCAGAGAGCAGGACCAGGCACTGGGAGGGCAGGCAGACGGGCGTTCTGATCATCTGTACTGGCAAGCACACACACTGAAGTGTCCCCTGGTGGCTCCTATCTATTTCTGGTGACTCCGTGGGGAAAGGAGGCATCTAATGTCCCTCTGGGTAGCAGGGCAAGCTGCAATGCCCTGTCCTGTGTGCTGGGAGCTGCTGGAGGTGCTGTGCTCCTCCCAACCCTGCTGTTGTGAGCTCCCCCTTTTAGCTTTTCTCATAGCTTGAGACTGCAGCTTTCAGAGAAAACACCTTTCTTCCAAGATATGTTACTCCCAGATTCCTTGGACAACATGCTTTCCCCCCCTGGCTGTCCTGACCTCCCCAACCATCCATGCAGGGAGCTGATGTCCCACAGCTCCGAAGGCCTTTTGACAAAAGAAATAAAAATAAAAACACTTAAACCTCAGTTACAACCATTGCTTGCGGCTTCGTTCCTAGTGCTGAGCTCACACTTGGTCCCATGGCCGTGAGCCCCTTCCCAAAGCACCACACTCCTGCAGCCCCAGGATGCACATTCTTTTACAGGTGAGTGATGCACAAAGCTCCCTTGCTCCAAGTCACGGCGGTGCCCGGGAGCATCACTTAGGCTCCCAGCCCCGCGTGTCTCCTGCAGGACTCTGGGAAGGTGAAGGTGTTTTGCTGGAGGTCTGTTGTGTGGTGGATGCTACGGGCAGCCCATCCTTCAGCACACACCCACTGTGCCCTTCTCTCTCCTTTGCCTCCAGATGCGCAGCACCAGAAAGGTGTCGGTGTGGCCAGTAGCCTTCGTCGGTGGCTTGCGCTACGAGTCCCCCAAAGTGAATGCTGCAGGGAAGGTCTACGGCTGGAAAACTGTGTTTGACCCCCATCGCCCCTTTGCTATAGACATGGCAGGGTTTGCTGTGAACCTCAGACTGATCCTCCAGAGATCTCAGGCGTACTTCAAACTGCGAGGAGTGAAGGGAGGCTACCAGGAGAGCAGCCTGCTGCGGGAGCTGGTCACCCTGAACGACCTTGAGCCGAAAGCTGCCAATTGCACTAAGGTATGGTCTCTTCCTCATACACGGGATGTGAGGACCTAGCGATAGGGCATGCTGATGGTTCTTGCCCTAAAGACTCTCCAGTCCAATATGAGAGACAGCAGACGGATATCTATCTGGGATGACGGGAGCGTGTGAGATACAATGAGACAATGCTGGTTAGCGTGACAGGCATCAATCAGAGCACATCAGCAACAGAAGGGCTGTCAAGTGCTCTGAAAGCTTTGTGAGCGGGTGGCAGGCACTGGAGGGACTTTATCTGGGATCAGAGACTCCTGCTTGGTGCTCACACCTCTGTCTGCAGCAGGCAGCCACCCATTACACTCCATTGTGTAATTATCCCAGGAGGACTTTTCTTCTTCTACAAATGAGCTGTTACTACAGACAGAGACAGTGTTGGGCCATCTCTTCCAGACCCTCATCCACTTCAGAGCTGAAAGCTTTTCCTGCAAGAAGCTCTGGCCTTGCCCTACAATTAGGGTCTTTCTGCCTCTTTTTCTCCTTACTGCCCTGCTAGCTAACAGCAAGTGCTGGTTGGAAATGGGTGTGCTTTCAGCAGATCAAGAGAGATGCTCAGGTTGCTTTTAGGCTGTGCAGAAGAGTTGGGGCACTTGGAGGGAGGAAGGAAAAGGCTGGAGGTAAGAAATGGTGCCGACAGACAGGCTGCCGTGCCAGTGCTGCACACAGAACTGCAGGTCAGAGCTGGAGAGGAAGCAGGAATTGCTGCCCAGGATTTGAGGCAGACTGCATTTCTTTTTTTTGGCATGGCTGTAGGGATCTTACAAGGGTCCTTGTTGAGAACTGAATGCGGTCTGCTCCTGGCAAACTCTGAGTGCAGCTTTGCAGGTTAGTCTTTGCCTTTCTGCTGTTAGCTGCTGCCAGCAGCCTCCATTTTCCAATTGCTGCTTTGTTCACCCTTTTGATGAGGAGGAGAGTCCAAACAAGCAGCAGAGGAGGACAAGAGGTGGCTGTGCTCTGGGGTCCCCAGCATCAGAGCACAGACTCTCAATGGGCCAGTGTGCTCCTAGCAAGTGTCATTGCCTGCAGCTGTAAAGCTCTGCAGTCAGATTTACATTACAGATTACAACGTGCTCAGGTACCATCATTAAGGAGGGATCAGAGAACTGTGTAAGATAAGCACAGACATCTGCTCTCCAGAAGAGCTGCCCTCGCTGTGTATGGTGCTGTAATGTTCAGCTGCCTTCAGCCCACAGATGCTCACTCCTGCAAAAACCTTACACTTGGGCTGAAGACATACATTCTATTTATCTCCTTAATTTGATACCCACCCAAAATGAAGAAGAAAATGAAAGAAGTCCAAGTGAATTGCCTGGGCTGGTTAGCAGTGGGGTTGTAAGGGAACGTGGCTTTACAAGCGTGCTCTGTATTTCTGTGTCCTGCTGCGTCTACATTTCCCCCACAGCACACAAAGCTCTCTTCAATCCGTTGACACATTACATCTGACAGGATCAAGGTCTAAGAGATCTCGTGTTCCCATAAGGTTGATGTAACTGGGACATATTCTGCTCCCCATTTCCTGTGAGCGCCTGAGGAAACGAGCTGCAGCGCTCAACCAGAGCCCTTAAAGGACAGAGACCTTGTCAGCGGCCTCAGCTATTCAAACAGCACGAGAGCACAGGCACGAAATACAAGGGCACTGCAAATGATGTGCTTCTTGTTCCAGCTGCTCTTTCAGCCCCTTGTTTCCTCGGATGGAGACAGACTTATAGTTCTGTGGGTGAGGCAAGCTTCTGTTGTTGGTGGTTTCGGTAGCTAAAAGCAGCCATTTCTCTGCTCTCCTTCCCTCCTGGCTGAGTGTGATCTGGGATTAAAGCCGTGGGCTCCCAGCCTGGCATTTAGGTGGATGTTACTGAAGGGAACTGGCTGGCAGCCGTGTGCTGGGCAGGGATTGCTGGGCGGCAGCGTGCGTGTGGGCAGCGTGAAATGCCACCATGGGAATGGCACTGCTGTCACACACACGGGCTGAGTACAGGTAGCAGAGAGTGTCCCTGCAGCGCCTGAACCCCAAACTAATGCTGTGGGTCTGGGAACCAGCTCTGAGAGGGGGATAAATTCTTGTGCATTGGAGGAGAGCAAGCCTGGCCCTGCAGCAGCCGGGGAATTACGCAGCAAAAGGGACCAGAGCTGACTGCTTTGTGACATCACAGCTGTAAAACAGCTAAAGCTGACTGCTAATGGGCAGGGGGGAGGGAAAAATTCAGCCTAAGGCAAGAAAGCTCGTAAAGGAGTGCTTTGCTTCCTCCTGATCTTACCCTGTGGTGTTGCAGAGTAGGCAGGGAGTTGGCTTCATGAGCTCTTTGTGTTCCTTCCCTTTCAGGGGCTGAGCAGCGGGGTACGGATGGAGCAGATCTGCCCCCTTTTTGCTTAGATTGCTCCTGAAATTGGGCTGCTGGGTTTGCGTGGTTTGCAGTGAGCATTCAGTACCCTGGCTGCTGTGCAACAGCACTTTGTTGGTTAAGCTTCACACGCAGTGCCTGAGTTGGTGATTTTTAGGGGACGTTTGGAACCTGGAGGGCACTTTTTGCCTCGTTGAGCCCTGATTAGTCTCCAGGACTGCTGTGCCAATGCCATCCCCTGTAGCACAGCTGAAAGCTGTGATTTCCATCTGAGCAGTTTGGGTTTTCAAGCACTCTGCCTGCTCCAGGACCTTCAGACCACGTGGCAGCCATGGTAGCTCAGGTTGGACCATCAGAACCCTTTTCTGTGATCCTGAGCTCGGCCTGTAACACCTACCACCTTCAAGGCAGTAGAACTGCAGAGCTGGCAATCGCTGTTACAAGTAACAGTTACTGCTGCCTTCTATGGAGGGCTTTGGTACTGGAAATCCCGTGACCCCCCTCCTGCTACAGGCTGACTTGCCTGCTTAATTTCCTGTTGGAAGACAATGAAAAAGCCTGCAATGGCGACGAAGCTTTAAAATCTCTTAGATCTGTTCCAAGCCTCATGATTCTGGATGACAAGGCTGTCAATGACCGACGTGTGTTGCAGTAGTGAGGACTTCTATAGGGAATGCAGGTGACCTGTAGGAACCACTGCTCAAGGGAGGTCAGGCACCCAGAGCCCCCCTTTGCTCCCATGCAAACTGCACATTTGCACAAACCAAAGCTGCTCTGAGACATCAAACCAACGCTGCTTGTGGAAAGCATCGAGCTGAGAGCAAAAGCAGGTGTTGCTGTGTAAAATGGTGCTCTTCCTCCCATATTAAAGAGCGCCGTGTGAGAAACGGTAGAAGCTGCCGCATTGAGCCGCAAACTCTGAGAATCAGTCAGTTGTGGTCAGTTAATTCCACATAACTGCCTTTTTGGCACTCGGATTTAACAATGTCGAAGCGGGATGCAATTGAAAAGAAAAGCTATTAATCTGTATTTGTGCCTTGGTGCCTGGAGCTGTGTGAGCCCGAGCCCCGTTGCTGGCAGTGTTTGTATGGGAGCAGCTCTTCCTTGCTCCTGCTGGAAAGCAGAACTGCCCACCAGCTTGGTTTCCAGCACCTGCACTGCATTAAGGCTTGGCTATTCTATTTGTTGGACGAGGAGCTCGTAGCTGATGCTGACGCTGCCTGGAGAGCTGCTTGGCGAGACCTGTTTGCTTTTGCTTTTCATTAGGAAGTAAGGCAGTAATTGCAGCAGTGTAATAGCAGTGGGAAGGTGGGAGGGGCTCCTGTTTAACTACAGGGGCTTTTGAGGAGTGCTCTGTTTGCCCTTTAGAAGCAGAGCATGGCCTCGTTTTGCAGAAAAGCAGGGAGCAGGTAGAAGGCTGTTTGCAGATAGTTGGATTGAATGCACCGAGCATTGTCATAGCAACAAGAGGGAGACCCCCACGAGGAGGAACCATCACTGAGCAGGTGAGGGAGCAGGAAGCCACAGCTCTGAAGGGACAGAACTGCTGCCAGCAATACAGCTTGTAGTGCTGAGCAATGAGCATAACTGAGTCTGGTGAGGGGAAAGCATTTCCAGAGCTTGGATCATGGCACAGCTGTGAGGAACCATTGACCTGTAATATCTCCCCCACTACAGATGTCAGGCAACCTCTTCCATTTATGTTTTTTCCAGTTCTTTTTTTGCAGGTGTTGATTTACATTGAGCTTTACTGCTCAGATTTTAGTAGGAGTTATGGTCCTGGTGTGCTTCAGTGTTGGTTTCAGCTGGTTGGAGGAGGGCCCTGAAAGTGATGCAATGCTTTGTACCTGGTCTGGAATAGCAGGAGCAGCACGGGGCTGGTGTTGTGGAGCAAATGTAGGGAGCCCAGAGCATGTGGGAGTGATGGGGTGTTCTGTACCAAGCTCGTGGCTCTGGTACCTCTGAGAGCAGAGGTTGCAGCAGACCACCAGAGCAGCAGTAAGGACTTCTCCCATCAGTGGCACTTCATCTTTTTAGGGTCATGAAAGAATTTAACGAGCCAATGTGGCAAGAGATGGCTTTTCCATTCTGCACCTAGCAAACAGCTCCACGCTGCTCGAGGGCGGGCTAACACCGTAAGCAAGAACCAGAGTCAGGATCCTGACTGTGGGAAACATGCATCTGATCCTCCAGTGATGAGGGAACGGCCTTACATCATTGGCAAGGTTGATGAGCCTTTGGAGGAAAATGGTTGATAACCACATGGAAGGAGCAGGTTAATGTCCCAAGACAGTACACTGTAAGATAGGTAATTTCTGTGCTCTGTGCATTCTGGGTAGCAGCAGGCCTACCTAAATGAAGTTTTATGCAAACCTCCTTGCAGCTGTGAATGCACCATTAGGCTCCAGGGTAGATGGTTAAATGGCGCTATTGATTTAATGTGCAAGAATGTTTGTTAGTGCAGTGAAGGGACGCAGCTAATGACTTCTGCTGGTTTCTTCAGATTTTAGTCTGGCACACGAGGACAGAAAAGCCTGTGCTGGTGAATGAGGGGAAGAAAGGATTCACAGATCCCAACGTGGAAATCTGAGCGTGCACAGCTGAACGGAGACCAACACCAGGTGAGAGCTCACGTTCTGGAACCATAAGGAGAAGCAGCAAAGAAGGAAAATACCTAACAGTGACAGGACATACAAACCACACACAGTCAGTGGCTATAAGGGAAGGGTGTAGGTTAAACCCCACATGGGGCATTGTGTATCTCTTTACCTAAGGTCAGCATATAGGGTCTTTGGATACCACTGCTGGAGTTGCAATGGAGAGGAGCAAAGAGCAGACGTGCACGCTGGTGGCCGACTTCTCCATTGTTTGTTCATGCCCTGGCTTCTCACCTTTAATTGCCTGAGCATTCTGGTGCATTCAATCTTCCGTATCTCCAGAGTGCACCCTGCAGTTGGTTTGCTAGAGTGAAGGATGGAATATTTGCTCATAAACCACGTCCAGACCGCTGCTCTTCATTATTATGGGGGGGAAAAAAATATATGCACAACTCCCTTCAGCCAGAGTGCAGAACCAAGCCTGGTGGGGAAAGAAGATTGCTGCTTGTTCTCTTTTCCTCTCAGACACAGAGAAGTCAGAGCAGCAAGGGGTATGGGAGAGGGGCGGATCTGCTCAGCAGCAGTGTATTTTTAACATAATGAGTTCTTACAGCACGTTCCCTCGGGCTGCGGCGATGGAGCCCTGCCTGCTGCAGGGCCTGTGCTGTGGCCCACTGGCAGGACAGCAAAGGAAAGCCTGCACTGCACACTGTCTGTGCTATATATAGCAGCTTTGCAGAGAGGCCATAGCTCTTCAGCGCTGTCACAACTGCTTTCCACCAACACCCAGTTGCCTAGCAGCAGTAGTCACAGCTCCGCAATCCGAGATGGGTTTTGGGTTAGCTCCAAGGGGTGGCAGCTCACTGCAGCGAGGCAGAGGGGTAATAAACATGCTGGTTGTGTCTCTGTTGCAGATTTCCTCATGCACAGCCTCCAAGGTTCCTCCCCACAGCATACAGCCAGAAATGCAGTAGCCAGGACCTCTGCTGACTTCCAAGAGTTTTAGTGTACTGAAAGCAAGCAACACTGCATACATAAACTACCCGGATCCCCCCTGCCCTTCCTCCTGGACTCTGAGCAGAACCTGATGCTCTGGGGGTGGAGAAAAAGCACAGAAATACAGGACTGAACTTCCCTACGAGAGCAGCTGCCCTGTGAGATGCTCAGTTTGGGAGAAGTGCACGACGTGCTGAAGATGCAGCCCGGCTGGAAGGGCAGCCCAGACTGAACGGGCTGTTACACGGGACCTGAGAGCGAGGGTGAGAATGCACACACGAGTGTGCTGGCCCCGACGACTTGTCCTTCCCAGACATGCACCCTGCAGCTATGTGTCCAACAGCCAGAGCAGCTCCCTGCTGACAGAGGGGACAGCTGCCTCCCGAGGTGGTACCTCAGCCCTTAATTCTAAACCTACTTTAATCAGTGTTTATTACGCTGCACAAGACAAGGAAGGCTTTGGAGGAGAGTGAAAAGCAAGGCAGGTTAGAACAAACCCATTTGTACATCTGTTTCTTGCACCCCCTTCTCCTTCCCCTTATTTGGTTCCATGGTTTGGAGGGCACTCTGTGCTCCTGGGTGCAGTTACATGCACAGCACACAGCCCTTGATGCTAAGACCTATGGGTGGGTTTTAAAGAGATTGTTGTGGCCATACACCATAATACTTCATCTGGGCTCAGATCTCAGTTCTATTTAGCTCTCATTTGGTTCACATGAACATTAAGTGTGGGATTCTCAGAAGGGCGCTTCTACATGAAGCCAAGCTTCTACTCTTAAAAAATAAAGTTAACTACTTAAAACTAGGGATTGAACAAGAAAAACTGATTTTAGTGCATTTACCATCTGAGTGGAGCATATCCTTCAGCCCTAGCTCCTCTTTCAGGGCTGGTCTGGTGTGCAAAGCCACGCTGGAGCCAATCAGGAGTTAACTAGTGGGAACAGAGCAGCACCCTTGTAAAGGGATCCTGTGCTTAGCGCACTCTGTTCCCTCCACCTCTGGCTCCAGGTAGGTTGAAAAACTCAGCAGAATATTAGTTGCCTCTTTCCTGCTCTGTAACATCAAAGGACCTGAGGTAGCATCAATGAAAGGGTATTTCTCTGATGAAACTGTATGTTGCTCCTCAGCAAGAGGCACGTGGCTGAGCAATGCAGAGGAGGAAGCTGGGTGCTGCTACCTTGGCTGACTCTATTTGAAAACGACACGCTTGCTGAGGAAGAAATTAAGGTACAGCTTAGCCCTTCTCCCTACCTCCAGCCAGCAAACACACGAAAAAACCCTCAATACAAACAACTTAGCACCCTCCCCTCACAGCTGTCAGACATCTGATCAACCCCCACTGCCCCAATTCTTTCAGAAGGGTCTGAAGCACAATTTTCCCTTGGAGTTGAGGGAAAATGTAATCCCAGATTTGGTTCTTTTTAGCCCTAACGCATAGAAGTATTAAAGTACTACAGATGGGATTGTTAGCTTCACCGTGCCGAAGTCTCCCCTTAGACTAATGGCTGTGCATTCCCTAATATTTAAAGAAACATTTGGGGTTGTTTTTTTTTTCCAAGTTATTTTCTCCCGCTGTCTTTCAGAATCAGTGGGGGGAAGCTCTCAGTCACAAAGCCTTGCTACACAGCCTTTATAATAATGTTCTTTTAGATGCACTGGCTGAAGTGCTACTGGGATAGAAACCATCCAGTTCCACTGGCCACTCTATGGGAACAGGCACTGTTACCTTGTGCTAAAATGGGAGCTCTCTGCATTGGAGCAGAGTGATTCAGTTCTTGTACAAGCATCCCAACCTCAGTTCAGTCTGCACACCCTAGAGGGGAAAAAGACATTGTTAAAGGCATACGAATCCATCTGCTAAGGTAGTTTCCAACTGATGGCCTCTCCTAGCTGCATGTTTTCATTCACTAAGGTCAGCTCCAGCCCCCTGCTGAGCTGCAGCCTTCCCTTCTTGGAAGGAAATAACTTCCAGAAACACACAAAGGCCCAAGTCCTGACCACAGCCCTGCTTTTACACTCCTCAAAGTCGGGCCCTTCCAACCTGCACAGCAGCACTGTGGGTCTGGGGAGCAGAGATGCGCACCCTCAGCGAGACCAGCTCTGGTCAGGGTGGAGTGTATTACAGCCGCACTGTCTGTTCTCAGTTTTAAATAAACTGTATTTAAATTTGTTAAATAAAATTAAGTATGGTTTTTAAGAGCCAGAATGCCCTGCAACTCCATTCTGAGAGGCGGTGCACGTGGTTCTGTGCTTCTCAAAGCCCGGATGTGCTCCCATTTGCAAGTATTTATGCGACTCCTTGGCTTCTATCACAACCAAAACCTGATTGCTGCTCCTTTACAAGGGGGAATTTCATCCCCAGGTGCAAGCAGGGAGCTTTGCTCTCTCTTTGCAGTGACTGGAAGCTCTCGCTCGTTCCTGACCTGAAACAGAATGGTATTTTTGATAGAGGGAAAAAAAAACAAGTGTGAATTTTTAAAACTTTTCTTTTTTTTCCTCCTTTCCGAGAGAGAAACAACCTCCACATTAAAACGCAGTGGAACAAAGCTCACACTTAACTCATTTAACAACCAACGTGGCTTCCAACAAGTGAACCAGTTGCAGCCCCTCTGCAGTCTGCATTGATAAATTGTGCCTGGAAGTACAACACCATGGGTTTCCACACCTGGTTACTCGTTTGTTCACCATTTTCTCCCTAATTATAAAAATGAAGAGGTCAGTAATAACACGTTTTTAAAGTCAGTGGAGAGCTGGACTCGGGGTTCAGTTCATTCTCTCTCTCCTGCCTCCAGCACCGTGTTACTCCCTCACATTCGCTGCTGTCTCTAACATCATGCACAGCCATCCAAGCCACAGCTCCTCAGCAGTGCAGGCAAATGAGCTTCTGCATCCATCAACGAAACAACAGATTCCGGTTCCTTTGGGGCCCATTCTCTCTTCTGAGCTTACTGCCAAAGAGCAAATCCTTGACCTGGGTCTAGTGGAAATTAAGAGGCCCAAGCGCATGGGCCATCGTGTCCCCAGACATGCAACCAGGAGTGTTCAAGATGAACCAAACATGGGAAAGAAGCTCTCATCAGTCCACATACTGGGTCCTTCCCAAGTAAGGTATGTCGACAGACTGCACGATCCGTCCTGCGGTGCGTTCCTCAAAAATGATGATCTGCAGAAGAGAGGGACATGGAAAGCTCTTCACACAAAGGCTGAGTTACTTAACAACTTGTAAGGGTGAAGGGCATACAATCACTGCAGAGGAAGGAAGCCTCATTTAGAAGAGATCAATCAATACGATTCGGAACAGTAACTCTGATTCTTCAGCACCACACAACGCAGAAGATGAACGAGCATCAAATCAGCTTCGTCTTGATTTTGAACTTGATGCTGCACTTTGAAGTTTAGCTGAGATCCCTGTCATGTCTAAATGGCTGTCAGAGCCACATTCTTAGCTTGAGAGCAGCACCTCCCCTAATTTTCACAGATCTTAGGAGCTATGTCTCCTTCCTTCACTATTGCCCTGGTTTTCAGCTGTAGCTACCTAATTAATGTACTGTATGAGCCTAGCTCTTTGGGACATGACCCAGAGCAGGATCTTTAACAACACACACACACACACACACACACAAAAAGACACCAAAGCCTCTCACCTCATTGCTCCCTTTCCACAACCAGGGGCCAGGAAGGTACAGTGTTTCCTGAGGTCCAATTTTCCAGTAGCGGCCAAGGTTGTGACCATTGACAAACACAACTCCTTTTTCCCAGCCCTGGAGTCAGGACAGCACACAGAATTAGTGAAGCAGCTGTATCTAACATCCCCACAGGAAACACACTTGCACTTTTTCACACTTGCACTTTCCAGCCACTTTCTGCAGGTTTTCTGCTTGCTTTCCTGTGCTATGTCTATAAAGAAGCCATTCTTCCCACACCACGAGGAGGTAGGGATAAAACTTGCACCTCCTTTATGTTTTGTGCCCATCACTCTTCTGCAAGTAGAAAACAAATAGCCCTTGCCAATCAGTGATCAAGACTAACCATTCATTAGCAGCTCTGCACAGTCAGCGCTGAGTGTTTTCTCATTAAGGCCACTGCAGACTGAACACAATTACCTGCAAGCTATAGAAGATTTTTTTTACACCATCAAAATAATTTGTTTTCTCAAAGCTCAGAGGAAGACCACAAGGCAGTGGCCTTGACTTGCTCAGAGCTGTGACACAAGGCCCTCTTTAACCAGCTTTTGCAACCCCTCATGAATCAAAAACGGTGGGGAAGGACAAGGACTTGCCTGTAGCTTCAAGAAAGTATCCTGTGGCTGATGCTCTATCCACAGCCTTCCACGAAAAAAAGCTGGACCAACAAAGTAATCTGGGACTGCGCTCCATCCACCAGTGTGCTGCAAGCTGTAAGAGAATGGCCAAGCACAGCTAACAGCAGGGAAGCTCTGGGCAGCACCGAGTTCCAACAGCAGCCTCAGCATCATTTCAGAGCCCTGCTTACAGCAGTGGATGGGCTTTGTTGCACACAACAAGGCTGCAGTTTCCTTCCATGCCTGATGGAAGGAGTTGCTCCCTACTGGTAGCGCCTGTAGGCGATATCCTTCACGTTGCAAACGGGTGACGCTGTTTAACAAGCACCTAGCTGAAAGGAACAGGTGGGACACGTCTTGGTCTTCGTTCTCCTATGCTTGCCATGCCACTGAAATGCAAGTCCTTGGCGCAAGAAAAGGAGATATGGAGTTATCACTATCTGAGATGTCCTCTGGAAGCAGAGGACAAACAGAACAACCAATACGGAGCACCGGAGTCCCACGGAAGCCTTAAACTTCAGCCAGAAGGAGCTCCTTCCAACCCTTACAAACTGCATCTCTTGGATTCAGGGAATTTATTGATCCAGTGCAGCGTGACCACAACTGAATTATTCAAGTGAAAGCCACGTCTCCCTATGCACTGATTGCAAGCTGATTGTGCTCTGCTGCTACTGGGCAATTGCCAGTGAGTGGCTGTGGTGTGACCGAAGCTGCCTGTTGCCTGGGCATGGCAGTTCACTTGCTGTGATGTCCCCCAATGGAAATAACCTAAAGCAACCCTGCAGCCACAGGTTTTGCATGTTACCCCTCAGAAGGACCCTGTCTGTTAAGATTGTCCTTAAAATCTTCACAATGTTGATTTTTCTTTTTTTTTTTCTTTTTTCCTTTTTTTCCTCTTTTAAAAGCCTGTTTGGTTTCACATCACCTCCCTCTCCTTCCTACACACATTGCGGGAGCTGTGCTATCTTGGGGGACGCACATGTGTTATTTTCTGACATTAACAAAACTCAAAATAGTCTTTTTGGAACATTGGCCAGAGCCTACGGGGTATCTGTTGCCTTAAACTGCGTGGAGAAAACAGCCCAATGTTCTGAAATGTTTGGGGGATAAGGTATGAGCAAGGAACTTAGCAAGGCACAACTTTACTCACCTACTTTTACATGGCGTTGCCTTTCTGTTACACGTGTAACTGCTGCCTCCCAGATTCTGCACTGCTGCTAAACAGTTGGGTTTCAAACCAGCAAGAACCATTTTTAAATCCCACAAACCTTTTCAAGAAGTCAGGCTTCATCTCCAGACTGTAAATCTTGAAGTTCCTCAGGGGGGTTTTATTCAAGAAGATGTCACCAATTAAGCCTGCAAGAGCAATGGGGGTAATGAAGAGTTGAAAAGCAGCTAAAACTGATAGATTTTCCTCTCTGAATGCGAGGAACAGCAGGAGATGGAAAGCAGCCACGCTCTGCAATGGAATTAGAGTCCATATGGTCCCATTGCTCATCCAGACTGAGTGGAGAACATTACTATACTTTGGCCTCTCCGCTCCCTCCTTCGCTTTAACTCGCTAGGCCATTAAAACACCCTCCAAGCAGAAAACATTGCTGGCACGCACAGCAGATGGGGTTTTGTTGTTATTGTTGGTTTTTCGTTAGCTGCCCGTGTGGGATCTGTTAAAGCAGTAGATCAGTTACCTCTCTAATAGGAACACCAAAGTTTAGCACGGGGAAGCACTCACACCCAGTGCTGATGCACTGTTTTTCATCCAAAGATCTTAAGATACCTTAAGAAATAACTTCCCTCCAGCACTTCCTTGTTAGATAATCTGCACGTAGCGAACAGAGCCTGGGCCCTAATCTAGCCCCCTAATTGCAGGGCTGCAGTTGAGCCTGCCCAAGCAGCAGAGGCTTTATACACATACCCAGCAGTATAACAGAATTAGTACAGTCACATGCCTCACTCTATTATTCTTTCTTGTACACTTTTTGCATACATTTGCCCACCAAAATAGAATCCTGGGGTTTCAACCTCTTCCAGCTCCACAATGGTACGTGATGGACTGGAACGTTTCAGCAAATTCTGCTCAACAGGATGTAACTGGTTCCTCCTGAATATGCTGAACGTTGTGTGAGTTTTACAACGCTGTGATCCTCCAACATCAAACCCCAGGGGAGGACAGAGTTTAAAAAAGGTCTTTTCCTTCCTGCCCTGTGAAGTAAAACGCTCAGAGAGCAAGAGAATGGGTACCCTCCCATCACCTGGCAAAATCGAGCAGAGTAAGATCCAGTGACGGCCTTGGGTTCAGCTGCTGCCCTATAAAATGAGAGGCCTTAATGCAGTTTGTCAAGCAGCCACTACTCTTTGTCTACACTCACTCCAGACAGGGAGTGATGAACGGTGGTCTTCACAGGTTCCTTCTGTCAAACCATTGCCCACCACCTCCCTCATGCCTTGGTTAAACTCACACAGCTGCATCGGTCTTCAGTTCATAAAGTATAAAAGAAAGACAGTTTCACAGTACTTAAACTCAGAGAAGCATCTCGGACAGTGAGAGGCTCCAAGAACAACAAACTCAACTCACCTTTCCGCTGCTCGTTCAGTGCCAGGCCGTAATTGACACGACCACGGTTCTCAACCAAGAGTCTTAACTGCCTGAATCCCTGTGAAGAAAGAAGAAGAAGAAACAGGAGAGCATCAGCAAGAGGAGTGCACAGCATGTGATGCAACAGCCCTAACACCTGGAAAACAGCAGTCAGCAGCCATGCTGAAGAGGGGACGTTGCACCAGGACCTTTGGCAGTCGCAGTTCGTCTGCTTACTGATGGTCCCAGCCTGCTCGTGAAGGTTTTCTTTCTTTTCTTCCTCTGTTGAATTTTTAAATACCAGTTTGATGGAGAAATGGAGTTTGACATAGTGCAGGCTTTTGGCATGTAGCTTTGCCATGAGCCTCAAGAGCAGCACTGAGTATTCGTGCCTGCTCATCTTACCCAAGGGGCCGAGCACAGCAAGAAGAACTTGGCAGTGAAATCATGCTGTGTTCCACTAGCGAAATGGTCTCTAGTTAGGGCATACCAAGCATTCTCTGCATCAGAGTACCATACCAGCTATGGATTAGGTGGGAGGTGCATTCTTGGGAGCTACATCTCATTAGAGGTTTTGGTTATGTGTGCAACCTCCATCAAGTTACCTGTCCTTCAGGAAGGGAGAGCTCCACCGTGTTGTAGTCCAGCTCACCAACATACATGGTGTTAACAAACACCTGCAGAACAGAGCACGAGAGACAAGAGCAGCATCTCATCAATTACAGTCGTGTGTTGAGTAGGTTACTGGAGCAGTATCTGGGGAGAAAACTGTCTCTAATGGGGATTAGAACCTAGGGTCCACAACTCTGTCACTGATTCAGTCTAGGTGGAAAAAAGATTCAAAACCAGCATTTCTCAGAACATTCAACATTTACAAGATATTCTGAGTTTTAGCAGACCTCAAGCTGATTTACAAATGAAAAGGGTTGGCACTTAGCTGTGAACTGAAAGAGCAAGTCATGCTTCTAATGTAAAAACATCGCGTCTTACTGCGTGGTCGGCCCATTAGCTGCCTTGCTGCTGAGATCAGAGCATTCACATCAGTGGGAAGTTGGCCCCAGGTTCCTCACCTGTGCTCGGTCACGGACATGGTCTCTAGAATGCAGGTGTCCACCACCAAATATGACAGCCTCGTAGAGTACATATCCATAGGACTGCCCACTGCTATCATTTAGTTGGAGGTTCTCCATGTTAACTGGAAACTCTGATTTAATGGGCTGCAAAAGAGAAGCAAGTTGAATGGCAGAAGTGCTCTCTTAGCACCAACAGGTCACATAGAAGCAATTCATTTGAGACAGGCGTTCCACTCTATCACAGATTACATCTACTCTGGGAGTCCCCGGAGGTCTGTTCTGACCTGAGTTACCTCGTGACCTTATGAAAGCTACAGCAATGAAGGCAAAGTACCAGAAAAGGGAGCCAAGGACTTGCAAAGCTGGAATTCCAAGAGAACAGAAGTAGCAGTAAAAAGGGGAAGAAGATTGATCTGCTTTGTATACCCTTGACCAAACATTCCCCATCCTTATCCTTGTGGGAGAACATGCCAGTGCCAGGTCTTTCCCAGCTAACAGGTGATGACTTTTCATGCTGAGATGCATAAAATTGGTGGTACTACCTGTACAAGTGATGGTAACACATCCCAGAGAGAGATATATTGATGCAACAGGATCGCACCATAGGACGCCTTGCTTTCAATCATGGGAGGGAGAGGAAGAGGCTGGCCTGTGATGCAAAAAGAAAGATGGAGCAACTATTTCAGATGCAAAAAGGCGACACAGATTTAAGGCCTCTCCAGAGCTCTTCTGATCAGTCTTTCCATTGAATTACAGAGCCCTGTATCTGCTGCCAAAAAACGTGAAGCAAGTGCAAGGGTTGAGTAAGAACTACAGTTGTTCTGCAACAACTGCCATGTGTCTGGGCCTAGAACAGAAAACACTACGACATAACAAGTAAGATAGAATATAGCCAGTGGTGTTTCCTTCAAATTTGCATTGATTTCCAAATAGCCACCATACATCTGGGAGTACAGTGAGATGATGCCAAGTGCTACCTGCCTGCTGATAACAGACTAAATACCTGAAATCCCTGGTCCTCCTTCCCATCTCTTGGAAAATGCTCCCAGTCACTCAATCAGAGCGGCAGGGCTCCAGCAGTTTAGATCATTCTGATTTTAATGCAGTAGACTGCAACACTGTTTTGGCTCTAGGATTTATAATTACCAATGATTGTGCTGAAGAGTTGTCGGAGCTTGAAGAATTTGGATGTGTAGTCTCCAGCCTCTGTCAGCACAGCATCATAATCTGAAAAAGAAGCACACGCACCATCATTCAGGAAGTGAGAGCCCGAGACAATTCTCTTAGCATTAAGTTAAGGAAACTTGCACTCTACGAGCTGTGTCACTCTGCCTAGTGACACTGTGCCTAGTCTGCAAACAGGAAACATTAATGTAAGCCTCCTCTGAGATAAGCATTTGCTTGCAAGCTACGTTCCAGCTCAGCTACCCATGACCATGGGGTTGCACTGATCATTTCAAAACACTTCTACCAACTCTAAGTAGCCCAAAAGGGCAGCCTGAGCTGCGCTCTCACAGTAGGTGCATGAGCAAGGCAGTGACAGAGAACTCACCGTAGCTGGTGACATCCGACTTGTATTCATCAGTTTTCAAAGCACCATTCATGAAGCCAAAGTTGGTGCCTCCGTGAAACATGTAGAGATTGATGGATGCTCCTAATTTGAGGATGCTTGCTACAGTATTCACCATTTCTGTAAAGGAAAGGCAATGTCAGGAAGTCCACAAACCAAGAAGCTGGCTGACCCTCTTCTAGTAATTCAAAGCAGACTCAGACATCCTGGTCCTTCTCAGTCAGCCACGGCTGTGTAATTACAGCAATTTGTATTGTGATCTGCATTTAGCCCTCAGTAAGGGCAGCACATCCATTGGCACACTGGGATAGATTAATCCACACAAACATACCTCTTCCATAGGCAAAAAAAAAGTAAAACTCGTGGACACAGGCAGGAGTTTTGCTCTTAAGCAGAAGGACTACCCAATCATACTCCTAAACTCAACACAGCAACAATCCAATGACAAAGACAACTGCAGGTAGATGAAACAGGCATTCAAGTAGACTTACACAGGCCTAAGATGCCCTTGAGGTTGCGGGATTATTTATTTTAGTACTAGACTGCCTTCCTAACGAGCTTCTAAACTGCAGTAAAAATGAATGCTTTTCAGAAGGTGTCACAACTGCAGGAGGCTTAGGTTTGCCCTGTTCCCAGAACATTCAGACAAATGATGTTACTGTGACGAGGGGTGCAGAAAACTTCTGTGAAGACGATATTTGGGCAAAATAAAAAGTCTTAACAGGGTTTACATTTGCTCAGGAGGTGGAAGAGAGAACTTAAAGCACTGGTTACACTTCCAATATCAACAGAGCAGCTTGAGGCCTCGGAACACATCACCGCTAATATCTTCAGATGTCTGGTTTTCTGCACAAGCTCAGAGCATCCCTCTTGGAGAAATGAAAAGAAATCTGGTTTCGAGAAACAGGAATTAAAGAGAGGCTGTTTACCAGCACTGCTGAAGAAAACCCAGGGCACAGCAGTGTGACCCATTCACTGAGACATCGGTCACTTAAAAAGATTCACACACAAAGGTTACAGATGAACAGAGCATCTGAAAAAGTTCTGTCATTTTCCCGTAGCTGCTTGAAGAGCAAGAATCCCCCCCTCTACAATACCATGAGCTGCTCACCATCTGCATCGAAGACATAGTGAGGGCCTCCCCAGTTATCAAACCATCCAGTCCAGTACTCCATTACCATCTTTGGCTGATCTCGCTGCACCAAAACAAAAACAGAGTTAAAACGGACCAGGGGAGTCTCGCATGCATCCCTCCTTTTTTTTTTCCTCAAGCGGGCAAAAAATAAAGCAGCGAGGAACATGACAACGTGGGGCCAGCAAGCCAGAAAAGGCAGCAAACCCAGAAAAGTACACAGTGTGAGGCACGAGGCGGCAGCCACTGCACTGGCTATTGTTGGATAGCGTTGTTTGGTGGAGTTGTAGCAAAAAAAAAACCCAGACTAACCAACTGTCACTGTTTAGCTTCTGCTAGAAATAGGCATTTATAAATGTCTACTTATCAGCTACGCCACTGCCAGCTGAGGGTTTGCAGGTGCACTGCAGCCAGTGCTTGCCAAGGTGGGAACAGCAGACCTTAGCGGCTTAATGCCTTTTTAATGCTGCATATGGTGTTGGCAGGAAAAAATTAGCCTTTGCAGGAATTAGGTCTTCATTATAAAGGCTCTGCACACAGAGCAGTTGCTTCCCATTCTTCACTGCTTGCCAGCTCCCTTAGTTCCTGCAGAATTCCACCCGGCCCCATCACCTTGCACAGAACAACTGGCACTCCCTGCTCATGGTATTTATTTCCAGTCAAGGCAATTTGGCCATTTATTTGATAGGGGCTTTATCTGATGCCGCATGAAATAGCCAAGGTAAGTGGCATTAAAGAAACTCATGTTTCATTAGAAGAAAACAACTGCAGGTGCCTGTTATAACGTAATTGCTCCAGGTTCAGACCAGCTCTCAGTAATACGTTTAATCACTCCATCCCCAGTAAACAAGTCAAAGAAGTTCTACTGACTTCTGGAATAAGAGATACTGACAAGGAAAAGGAAACACAGCCTCACATTCCTCATGAATACGAAGGACAGGCTTCCTGTCTTCTAATCAGCACGTGTGGCAATGGAGGAGCTGCTTTTGCTGGGCTGTGTTTTATCTATGTGTTCAGTTTGTGGGAAAGGTGCCCTCTGTTCATCTGCTGTGTGTGGTGGAATTTTCCTAGACCTGAAGAAAGCAGAAGCACACGAAGCAGAATCTCTTTTGTCTGAACAAGACAAAAAAGAAGTTAGCGATGGGATTCAGCTCTCAGCACGCCAACAGCAGGGCTGCATTTCACAGACTGAGCAAAAGCCAGGCGAAGAGATCAGAATAGAATCGATCGTGACCAGGGGCACATGTCAGCTGTTCAGAACTTCCCAGGCTGACATCTGGAGCACACAGAGCAATAGGCAGAGAAGGGGACAGAGGACGCAAGGAGAGAAAGAACCTGTCACTAAAAATCAAAATTGGCTCTTGCCTTGCTACCCCAGCATCACACAAGATACCTTCTGCATCAGATGCTCATTAGGCAATTCCCTACCTCTTCTTTCACACTGATTCACATCTCTGACAGCGCAGGGAATTAGAGATGCTCAAGCAATGCGCTCCGTGCGAATGCATTTCTGCAGCAAACATTAAATGCCAAGTAGGATGGGCTGCTCGGAGGGCTGCAAGGGCACTGCTGGAAGGTGCTGCTGGGAACTTATTCAGCATCTGAAGACCACAGCCTTCAAAACTGACTCCTGAGGGAATGCACAGCAGCAGGATAAAAGAGCCTGGGAAAAAGAGTGGTGATCTTCTGGAGGGAAGGCAACTGCAAAGTAGGATGCTATTGGGCATCAACACTTGAAAGCGGAGTAAGCAATGAAAGTGGGCATTAAGGAAAGCAGCACAGCTGAACACTGTGCTCCCTGTTTGACAGTTACTTTTCTTGGGGATCAGCTACACGTATAAAGCAGCCACAGAAGCTCCTGTTAGGCAAGTTAGGCAGGGACCAGACAGCTCCACCAGCTTTGTCGGATGGTCCTTCGTCCTTCCCACTGGTACACACTGCACTGTCACTACACAAAACATGTTTGCCAAGCAGCCTCGTGGAGAGCACTTTCTCCTGCCAAGGCGTGCTCATTTTAATTATTTAATCAATCACTGAATATTCAGAAAAGAATTACTAGGCACTCAAATCTGTTAGGCACTAAAGATGATCTACGCAGGCAGACCTACAAATTCAACCAAGGAAAGAGGAATAATTCAGTTTATTCCAGCTCGTGGCTTTGTGACAAAGCACATCCATTGCCAGATGTCAGCACCCTGTTGTTATACAGCAGTGGGTGCAGTTGTGCCATACTCTAGTAGCTGGACTAATAGCCCTCCAATACCTTCTGATTTGTTATATAGGATCCTTTTGTGGATCTAATTGTCATTAAAGCCCAAGTAATAACGAGCTTGCTGCCTGCACCCAAAGGGTAACAAAAACTCCAACTATCCTCCCAAAGAATATTGTCCTCCAACAGAAGGAACGTGAACTTTCTGTTCAGATAAAGCTGTCCTGCAAAACTTAGACAAACAGAGCCTTTCTGCATCTCACCTGTACCGTGTCCAGGTATTTCAGTACACCAGGTTCCAACTTCTGAAAGTTAACAGTGGCCAATGCTGTCAAGAAAAGAAAAAAGGAAAGAAAAAGCTGTTATTAATTTAGATACCTGCAAAACGCTCTCATGCACGGGACCGCCTCTCTGGGCATCAGCCCAGAGGGAACTGGAATATCACCTGAACCACCTCCCCAGAAATTTCCCATCAAAGTCCTCACTGAGCATCTGGGATGTGAGGGGACCGCAGCACACAGCGGAATACCTGCAGGCTGTGTTCTCAGCCACAGCGTTCAGAGCTACTAGAAAGAGAGCATCAGAGCGCCTCATCAGCTTTAATTAGAGGCTGCAAAGCACCTGGAGATCCTCAGATAAAAGGCACCACCACATAAAGGCAAACTTATTATTAGAATGTTAAATCTGGATGCCACACCGATCTCCCAGGCTATAGCTGCAGGAAACCCAGGCAATCTCACTGCTTGTGATGTCTGTGGGGATGGGGAGAGGGACTGCAGTGTGAGTGAACCAGGCAGAAACCGTGACTGGAAGATGGCTCTGCGCTGCTGCCCCATGCAGCACAGGGGAGCCAGCAGTGCTGCATGCTGCACCGACAGCAAAAGGCAGAGGGAAGAGCCGGCTGCAGAAGCTGATGCATTACAACACAGCGACCTGCTGTCATTATCCCAGCCCCTAACAGATGCTAGAATCGTTTTCGTACTTTTCTAGACCTCAGTCACTCCGTTTTCCCCAAGAAACTTTGAAATTGCAGCAGTAGTGTGATCCTCTTGTAAAAAGTGACTTCTTACAAAAGAGCCGGCATGGGATCCAGCCCCAGTTGTGTCAGACAGAGCACTTCAAACGGAATACTTACAGAAGCAAAAGCTTACTTCTCTCTATATATACCCTGAACCTAATAGGCTGATCTATATAGTGTGCTGAGCTGCAGAATTTAGCACAGGCAAACACAGCAGGAGAACAAAACAAAACGTAGACTTAGCCTTGATGCGACACATTAATTTGCAATCCTGAAGGCAAAAATGCCTAATTCTGCTCTTTGAGCAGATTAACAGCACAACACTCAACACTGGACAGGGAGGGAGAACCAGGCCCAAAGCCTTACTCAGCCTTTCCACAGTAGGCAACGTTCCCATGCATACAGCTTTCCATCACGGTGCTTTAGCAGAACCCAGAGCTTTATTTTGGTGCCCGTCAGTTCCCAGATGGGAACCAGAGCTGTATGGCACAGGTTTCCTGTCACTCACTGTGCCCACAAAGGAATCAAAGAGCTTTCAGCGTGCAACATGCTGGAAAAGATAACTCTGAGCATGATGGAGCTGGGAACTGGAAACACTCCAGCAGAAGATGCTGAAGGCTGGATGGGGTGTTCCACCTGGACAGCAGTGAGAGGGTGACCCTACGTGGTCACAGCTGGAAACTGCCGTGCTCCAAAAGAATCAAAAGCACTGTGAGAGCACTGCTGAGAGCTCACGGACTGCTGAGCTGCTGGATTTGTCCCTTTGGTACTTCTACATAACAACGAAAGGAGGAAAAATAAATAAATAAAGGAGGAAGAAAATCTTTTTTAATCATTTCCAGGCCTGAGGATGAGATGATGGAAGTGCTCAAAGGCTGCACCCGGGAGGTGGGGGGGTTGCAAACCAAGCAGGCACATCAATCACAGCTCAACAGGATCTGGAAATCAGTGTCACACCGCATCCCAAACACTGAGTCAGGACACAGCGCAGCTCCAACAACTGCACCTCTACTTTTTCCACACTGGAAAGCAGGCAAGGTGCTAAGCTGCATTTCGTACGCTTTATGGAATCACCCTTTTTAAAAGGAAAACACGAAATGGGCATCCTTTTGCACTGTGCACATCTGATACCCTTTTTTTTTTTATCCTGTAATGCAGGCTGCACTCTGCAGAGCACACTCACTGAGAACACAGTGCTACCCCACACAGTGCTGCTGAGCTTCCAGGAAGTTCCATTTTGGAATCTGGGCTGTGATGCACTTCTTTTCTTCCATTCTGAACCGCAAAGCAGGTACCTTAGGAATAATTAGTAGCAGTAATAATTGCTGAGATACTCATTTAGCATGCATTCAAACAAAGCAGTAAGAAGTACTATTTTCAGCCCTTTAATCTGATGGAAACAAAAGCCATCCTGTGCCTAACCTCACTGGGAATAGCACTGCCTGGTGTGACACTGGGTGCGGATGAAACACCTCGCTGCTCCTTTCAGAACCCTCAAAAGCAGAGAGGCTGCCTCCGTGTGGGGCAATGCTGCAATCACTGCTACACCGTGCACTGGGAAATAAACCTTCCTGCTGTTGTTCTGCATGCTTGCAGCCATTCAGGGCTGAGCTCCGGCCACAGCCACAAGGCAGCTGCTCTCATTCAGTGCAATTTCATTCAATTTCATCCACTGCCCCAAGGAACAGCCTCACCTGTTTCTCCCACAAGCACTCACCTCCTTCCACTAAGCCAAACGATAACCCGTTCTTGTTGTCCGAGGTCATCAGCAGCTCCACAATCCCCCTGCTTAACAGAGCCTGCATTAAAAAGAGGAAAAGCCACTGCGTTAACAGCCTGAATTCAGTATTTGTCGGGATATTAAAGCACGTTATCACCATCTCTTTGTCAAACAATAGAAATTAATAGGAGAAAAATGCCCATTTCCAGTGAGCATATCCATCACAGGACAGCTGGGTTCTTGGATAGTCACGCCTGAAAGAACTGATGGTTCCTCAGTACCACAGAGCTGTATGCAGTGGCGCTCCCAGCTTTGTTAAAATGCATGCACACGCACCTTATTCCCACCAGGAGTGTTCTCTCACACTTGTCCCTTTACACTGTGGCCGATGTTTGAAAGAGGGATTAGGGACTGCAAGTAGCAACTTAACCCCTCTTCTCAATACAGCTGCAGTCAGAGGGACTCCAGCAGCTCCACGGAGCTTTGAACACACACCTTCACCCTAATAACAAACCACGAACTGCAAAATGGTGATACGAGCACCCACGGCACGTGTGCCAACTCGTTACTGCCTGCTGTTCATTTAAACAGCCTCCTGCATGTTGCACACACCCACACGCACTGCGCAGAGGAGACCTGAGCGCCTCACGCAATCTACGTTAGAGGCAACAAATTCAATTCAGAGTGGAAAAAACGTGGTTAGTTTATCGACCTGCATCAATCCCCAAATGGATGCTGGGATCTGGCAACAGAACTGGAATTCCTAGTAAGTTTTATTGAGATAACTCTTTAAGCACCGCATTCAGAGCTAAGCTTCTTCCTTTTTTTAATATATTTTCCACTGAAATACAAGTGCAGCACAGAGAAACAGCAGAGCTGGAAGGCACTGAAATGCACTGCAGGACTTCAGTGCGCAGCACAGAACCCAGGAATAGCAGCAGTGTCTGAGGCAGACGCTGGTGTGTGCTCAGCTAACCCCAGGTCACTGCCAGCACACCCTCTCATGGCCTGAGATGGCCCAGCAGAGTGAGAGGAGGACAGGCTTTTCAGGTTGTGCGTGAATTGCACTGCATGCTAAGGTGAAGCTGTGATCTACTTGCTGCTGTTGGAGCTGAGGGCCTGAAGCACAGCAGACCCCACTCCAACCCAAGGAAGCACATCCAGCTTTTCCACAGCTTCTTCTGGAAGCACTACGCTTCCTCAGCTGCAAGCTGTGCACTGTTCCAGAATACAACAAAGCAGCACCACAAAAATACACCCACAGGCCTGGCGAGGAAACGTTATCTGTTCCGACAAGTCCATGGGACATCACAAGCTCTTTCATCACTGAGATATGGAAAAATAAGAACGGAGCTGGCACGCTGTTCAGACACAACAGTCTCTGTGCCCCACTCATCCAGGGCCCTGAAAGCCCCTTACCCACATGCTTGTCACCGGGCATGGCACACAATGAGCAAAACTATGCAGATAAAAGAGGCAATTTTGACTTTATCAGTTCAGGTCAGCAACTACTTAAGGTACTTGTATGCATACTTGCTGTTTATCTTTCCAAGCAGTATGAAATCACTCCGCGAGGTAGAGTTAGTGCAGAAGCAGGCACCCTGGGCAGATCGGGACTCCTGCCACCATTGATGAGCCTCTGTACTCTTGGAACAATGAGATGACCTGCACCAGAACTAACCCCAAGGCACTCAGGGTAGCACCTGCACACCCAGAGGGTCTCAAAAAGGCCTGATAATGCTGGTAGCACACAGTTCATAGGACGTACAACCTCTCTTCTGTACTGTAACATCTCAGGTACTCGATGAAAAGAAACCAAGAAACAAGCTTTGTAAGACAGACTGCAGGTCTTGTTAGCTTCCTGCCTCACTTCTGTACGGGGGAAAAGCAAGCAGGTCTGACTCATGTTAGATTCTCCTCCTTGGGTACTGGCCAACTTCACCACACAGCCTGGAGGCAGGGAGCAGTCCATCTCCAACCGACAAGGGTAAGGGAGACGTTAGGTAAATTAACCTTCCTTTGGGTAAATGAACCTTCCCGATGCTGGACCTCAGATTACGAGAGGTTAGGAATGGAGAAACCCTTCTTTAATGCTGTCCAAGGGAAATGAAGCAGGACTAGCAAGAGACAGCTTCTTCAAGGCCAGCTACAAATGATGGCCACTCCTCCACTTCCCTGTTACCTTCTTCTCTTGACTACACAGGAACTCAGACTGTCAGTAGTTAAAGGTGTAACCAAAAGAAGTACCATGGAAAATCCAGCTGGATTTAGCTCTGATGCTTTCAAGGCTTCCCAAAGCCATGGTCAAATTTACTCAGAAGAAAGTACCACAAGGAAGGTGGTTTGAGTGGGACTCGCCACAGAAACAAGTAAATGGGCCAACATTACCATTTTCACATAGGCCATGTAGTTTGGGTCTTTGGCATAGGAACCGTATTCATTCTCCACTTGCACTGCAATGATGGGACCTCCTCTCTTGTACTGTTGGAAACAAAAGGGAGACGTTCACTGCGATTTCTAATCAGAAGGAGCAAAATCACAGCAGTGCTGGCTGACAGAAAAGATGCAAGCATCTGCACAACCCTCCCAGAGTCTACACAGCACAGCCAAACGTCTCACACTGCAGAGCTGACAGGGGCAAGTACAGCCAACAGTGGTTCCCTAAGTGAAGCTGGTAGATTTGTCACTGCTTTGACCTGCTGCTATTATACAGATCAACACTCATCTGTATACAGAGTGGCAATGGATTGTACTTGCCTGAAGAGGGACTACAATTGGCATGAGATGATCAAAATAGGCATCCACCGCCTCTGTGAAGCCCTTGTATGTTGTTCTCAGCTGCATCTCTGGGTCCTGCAGCAGCCAGCTATGAAAAAAGCAGCAAACAGGATTTGTTAAAGCCTACAGTCAAGTCCAGGCTGCTAGAGGGAACATCTCTCACTGACAACAAGTCACATTTGGGCAGGAATAACTGACCCTCCTGTGTCACTTGGCTAAGCATTCAGTGCAGGCGTGGACAGGACAGGCAGTCACCTAATGTAATCTGTGCTAAACTCTGTTCTCTCTTAAGCCCTCTGCCCAACCAAAACACTCAGATTGCAAGGCAAAGGAAGTTTTTCTACTTGCACACAAGCTAAAACCTGAATGTTACGTTATGGTGGGTGCTTTCAACTTCACAAACATGACTGCAGAAACAAAGCTGCTACAGCAGCCCCTTGTATGTAGATAACGCAGAAGGCAAAACAATCCTGCCTGCTCTTCATGTGCTATTTGCAACAGCATAAGTGATAACTATAGAGGAGATAATTCAAGAGCAAACCAGTCAGTACAGAAGGGTAAGCTTATTACTCTAAGGTTACTCCAGAATTCCCCTCATCCCCAAGGGCACCCTACAGTTAAGTGCTCTCTCATAAAACCCCAATCATCGTTCAAATCAACGGTTCCAGTCATTGTTCCCATGGTCTCTTCTGCTGATTTACACGATTTAGTTGGCTGTTTGGGGGTTAACACAGAAACAGGCAGTCTAAGAACAGAACCATGTACTGCTGTAACGATACAAGCAGAGTAGGACTGCACCTCCCCTGCTTCTGCAAAAGGCATCAGCGAGTTCTGCTTTCAGAGGCTGGAAAGACATCCAGCTCAGTGAGCTCACAAAAATCACCTTCAAAGTTCTGTACCTGAACCGTGTGGGACATAAAAGGCATTTTGAGAAGATAAATAAATAAAAGGCTAAAAGAAATAACCCCCAAGTTTTGCTACGCGTCTCTGCTGAAGGAAAACAAGTGGTCGGTAACCAGGCACTGGTTCCACTGGGATCCAGTAACCAAGCAAGCCTCAGTACTGACATACTCAGCTCAGCTCCCAAAGGCTCCTACCAGCAAGCCGTGTGCTTTAGGACAAAATACAGCAGGAGTTTGGAGAAGTTATGGAACTTTAGGACTTTATCACTGCCAGTCAGCTCACACGTATGTTCCAGCAGGACTTTTAAAATGGACCTGAGATGAAACACATACTTACATCAAGCTGCAGATGCTACTGATTGTATTATGAAGACAGTCAAAACAATTACGTTTCTAGGCTTACTATCTGTATTGCACAGCAGAGTTCAACATGATGAGCATTCATTCACCTGCACTTACCTGGGCAGGCCACCAAGGTCCCACTCTGAGCAGATGTAAGGTCCAGGACGCAGAATCACCCACAGCCCATTCTTAGCTGCCAGGGAAAGGAAGGCCCTAGAAATGCAGACACTGTGATTACTGTCTGACTGCAGCATCCCTACTCCATGTGCTCCTAATATGCCAATCACCATGAGAATTTAGGTACCAGAACCGGAAAGGAATTACTAGGTGAAATCATTACACTGGATCGATGCTAAACTTGTAAGCTCCCAGGGCTCTGGGAAGCAGGGGAAGAGGTGAGGGTCTCCATCACCAGACCAAGGCAAGGCTTTGCTTCAGAAGCTGGAAATGCTGTCTTCACCCAGAACCAACACTCACACCCTCCCCTCAGTACTTAATGACAATATTTGCACCACATACTCTAGATCCAGGTTCTCACTGAAGTCGAACTTCCCTCGTGTTTGTTCATGAAGGTTCCATGGGACATACCTGAAAGGCAAAGTCAGGGCAGTGACAACGAAGCTCTGTGTTTGTGAAGCACAGGAAAAAAAGCTCTGTGCTCCATTCCTTAGTAACGGATTCAGGGATTACAGAATGCACACACTGCAAAGTCCCTTCTTAAATACTATCTGTGCCTCTTTCCTTTTTCTCACGACCCTTTCCTTGCTGCACTCTTTTCCTGTACTCAGCAGCACCTGAGTTTCTTAAGACCATCAAACGCGGTGAGATCGGCAGAGAGGAATAGCAATTACTGCCTACCTTTAAGTGACAGTCTAAATTTGAAGACACAGCAGCTGTGTAAACCTCAGACAGATGCTAAAGGAGGAGGCAGGACACAAAGAACTCATCTTTTGCCATAACAAGTACCAACAGACATCACCACGTGCCACCACGTCCCCAGCAGCCATCAGGGCTGTAGGCACACATCCCAGGGGGCTAAGAGCAAGGACGCTTACGTTGTGAGGGTGTTCAAGCCACAGGCCTTCATCTTAAGCATGCGATCTTCCCAATATTCCCTGGGGACTCGGAAATAGTGCATCGAACCTCCAAAGATACGGAAAGGCATTCCCTCCAGCAGGAACTGTGAGTGCTTGGTCTGCAGGCCCAGCGTCCTGCCCCACAGCCGCAGCGGGACCAGCTCACTCCAGTTAAACCTGCAAGAGAAAGGGGGAAGAGGTGAGCAGCCAGCCTGCAGCAAAGGAGCACCTCCTCCTACAAGAGATTCGTCGTGTCGCCCCCTCGGTTTAAAGAGAGATTCAGTCCCATCACCCAGGAAGGACCGTGTCTGCTGTCATCACAAACTTATGTCCACCTGCATTCCTGCTCACACCAATTCCTTGATGACTTAGTTGTCAAAAGAACCGGACCAAGTGAGACGTCGGGTTCCAAAGCGCTCACCAGCTGGAATGCTCACAGCACAGCTCCATTCAGGTCGGTTCCTGCATGCAGGAAACTACCTCCTATTGCCTTGCACTGCTCCCCAGTTCATTTTGGCTGAACCAAAAAAAACCCACATTCTTATCAGCTAGTCCAGATCCAAAGCAGCTACAGTGCCTCCATCAGACCACCCGTGTTCCATAAATGAATACACAACAGAGCTGGACAATAGCAGCTTGTTCCACTGAGACATCATGACAGCCAGATGCAAGAAATGAATTCCAGCCTCAAGAAAACAGAGACCCACACATTTCAGAGAAATGTCACATTCGCAAAGGGAAACACCCAAGGCTCTGGCTGTGTTCTATACTAAGTGCAGAGCGGGTCTTAGCAGAGGGTGAGGGCTTTCAGAGCTCACAGCCTACAGGGATTACTGCCCAAGAGCCTGCAGCCACTACCTGTCCTCCAGCACGAGACAGGGACACTACGAGGAACTAAATCTAGGGCTTCCCACATACGGCAGGGCTGGCTGGCAAGCACAGAGTACCTGTGTACAACAGCATTCTCACAGGGCTCTGAAACAACAGGCGGCAGGCATGGGTAATACCTGGAAAAGCAAGTCTAGGTTAGAATTCACTGCCTTCAGTCAATGAGCACTTGTGCATTTATCGAATCGTCTACAGAAAATGGTGTTGAGCAAAGACAGAGTAATGCATCCCATTCAGAAGGTGGTACGGGAACAGCAGAACTGTTGTGAAGATGGCACAGCTGCAAGGAGGAGAAATGAGCACGAAATGCGCGACAGCCGTATTTAAAGGGTGACTGCCTGGATAGGAACAGGATCAAAAATGCCCACCAGGAGAAACCGAGCACAGACACAGAACGGTGACTTAAGGTTGGGAAGCAGCAGCGCTGCCCCGAGGGATTGGCTGGGGGAACCCGAGGCAGAAAGCTCAAAGGTTCAGATGATGTAAAGCTCCAACTGTGGAAAAAGGCACGCTTCAAATCTGCTCCTGAGCCAGACAAAGCCCTGAGTTACACCTGCACACGGCGCTGATGCAAATGGTGTCACTGGAGGCAGAAGGAACGCGGCGCTCAGGGAGCGTACGTGGCCAGATAAAAATAAACTAATCACTTAAGCTCATCTCCTTAATCCTGGCCATAACTTAGCTGGAAAGTCCTCCACCAAGTTTCCCACCTCCCGGCTCCAGCAGCTTCTGTCACCAAAGAGGGCTGGGAGACCTGAGGTCCTTTCTGCACCACCCGTGCAATGGAGCTTTGCTGTCACCCTACACCGAGTGCTCAGGATGGGGAGAATGATGGAAAAGAAAGGCAGAAGTGGAGAATAAAGCACGGGGGCTACGAGTTGTCTTTGGCAACACTAAAGGATGCGCTGCAGAGGACAAAGGACTTTACAGCTAATCCCCGAGCCCTACTTAGAGCTGCCTGAGAGGAATTTGTTGTTTATTTTGGGCTTCTTTTGCCTCCAGAAAAGTGAAAGCTTCCAGCTGCCTTCGCTTGGCCACAGTGCAGTGACCAGCAGCGCCTTTCGGAGCGCTTTACTCTCAGGTGAGCTGAGCCACGGGGAAACGCTCTGTGCCAATGAACGGTTTCCAATGGATTCACTCCTGGGGAAGGCAGACGCCCAAGCTCCCACCACGCAGCGGTCTGCAATGACCCGCACACAAGCGGCAAGGCAGGCGACGGCCGGCAGAGCGGTCGGATCGATGCGCAGAGGTCCCATCCATCGCCACTCTGATGCAATGCATGAGGTCAATGGGCGGCTCGCCTCACCGCGGCACGCCCTCCGCACCCAGCGCTTTTACGGCAGGCAAGAAAGAGTTATAATTTTTTTTTTACCGCTGTGTTTATTTAAAGCCCATTGCAATGGGCGAGCACCTGACAGCCGATGGGCACTGCGATAACCAGAGACGTTCCTTTGATTCCCCCGCCCCTGAGCTCCCACAAAGCGGCAGCCAATTCATTCTCGTGCTGCACAAAGTTCACACGCGCTGTGCCCATCAGCAGCTCCTGCGGGCTCAGGTGCACCCAGCACGGCCGCAGGTGGCCCCGAACCCGGGGCTGTTGCAGGGTTTGGGCGCAGCTCCCCATATCGGAGAGAAACTGGCGATTGTCAGTCATTATTATTTCTTTCTTTTTTTTTTTTTTTTTTACCCAAACCCTCATTTCTCGGCCCCGCCCGCCCCCGGCCCCGCTTCCCCCGACCCCTAGCACCGACCCTCGCTCCGAGCGGCGGGGCCGCGGCGGCTCTCACCTGCGTGCCAGCAGCCACAGCACGAGGAGGAGCAGCGCGACGCCCCCGAACCGCCGCTGCCGCCGCCCTCCGCACGGCCACATGGCGGCCGCCCGCGGCCCCGCCGCACCGCACCGCACCGCGCCGCCACCAGCGCCGCCGCCGCGTCCCCCCCCTGCCCCGAGCGCGGCTTTGGGCCGCTCCGCCCGCCGCTCGCTCGCCATTGGCTGCGCGCCGCCGAGCCCCGCCCCATTCGCTGAGCGACGCTGCTGATTGGCCCGTCCTCAGGGTGGGGCGAGGGCGCGCGGCTCTGCGGGCCGCGGTCAGTTCGTCAGGCGGCGGGGTCGGGCCTGCGGCCGCCGACGGGAGCCGGGAAGACGCTCGGCATCCCGCAGCCGGACCGAGGTCGCCGCCCCGTACGCTGAGGTGTTATCGCCCACCGCAGGGTCCCGTAGCATCGCCACAGGCTGAGGGAGCGGAGGCCCCGTAACCTAACGAGCCGGCAGCTCGCAGCCCGAGCCCTCTCGTCGCGCGAGAAAACGACCACAACTTTTATCAATTTACAATCGTAGCTTTACTGATTCCAACTGCGGGGCAGAAATTGGATTTGCTGACGTTTGTGCTCCCGCAGCCGGAGCTCCGATCCGAGGGCCGAGTGCTGCCGTACGGAGCTGGGCTGCAGAGCACCGCAGGGATGCGTGCAGGGCAAGGAGTGCTGCACGGCAACCGGAGTTCCTCGATAAACGCTGCTGCTGCGGGTCAGAGGGCCGTGCTCACGGTCAGCTGGTGTGCAGCACTGCCTCTCCCATCCAGGAGGATGGGTGTTTAAGCAGAGCGATTAGTTCCTTTGAATTAAGGTTTAATTGGTAGAAGAACGGTTCCAAGCGGTCAGGCTGCGCCTCCAGCTCTGCCTGGAGCTCCTGTGTCCCCATTTGGGACCTTCTTCCGTGAAGGATGGGTAGCAGGCGGCCCACGGCCATGATTTGGGGGCAGAGGCCTTGTTTGGAGCTGTGATTCACATCTTCAGGCTGCACAGCACTCTGCCAGGCACAGAGCGCAGCTGTGGCGTTGTGTGGGTGATGTCCAGCTGTGCTCCCTGTAAGGCAGGCAGGCTGCTTCCATCCTGCTCTCCTCTCCCAGGGAAACGGATTGTGGCTGGAGGTGAGCTCCTGGCTTCACCCCTGTAAGAGGTTCCTGGCCACAATCATCCGCATCACCTCATTGGTACCTGCAGTGGGTTAAGGATGCAAAAGATGGTTAAGAGATGGTCCGATTCTACACCCAGTGAGGGCACACACAGTTATTCCCTGACCTGCAGCTTACAGTACAGAAAACCCCTCCCCGGGGGGACCGCTTGAGGTGGCATTTCTGAGGTATCAGGCTGAAATACAACTATGAAGTGCTAACACATTGCTCAGGAAAGGCTTCAGAAATGCTAGTGCTTCTTTTGATTTGGGCACCGGCAGGGCACCAAACACTGAGCTGCACAGGATCTGTGTGAACAGCTGAGTTCACTGCTTTGCTGTGTGACACAACACACAGAAAGCACAGGAAAGCTTACATCCTTACACGGTGCCTTGGTTTTATGTGAATGGGTTTCAAAGAAAGGAAAACAAAATGGAAGTCAAACTGAGATTAGAAAAGGCCACTGTACACGCAGTTGTGCCCAAACACCGGTAGAGAAAGAAAGCCAGAGACTAAATAGGAACTGCTGGGGAGCGACAGCACTTGTCTGTGGGAGTCACTGGATAAAATTGGATGGAGGTAATGCTAACACGACAGAGATCTCCCCCTGCTGTAAGACCCTTCAAGTACACGGCAACTTCTCCAGAGAGCTGGAGATTTTACACACAGAGCTCTTGGCTGTGGGATGCATGCATGTGATATCCAGGGACAGTTCAAGCTCAGGGCAAAACCAGCTTCTGAAACCCTAGAATCAGTCATGTGGCAAGGCCTGGAAGGCTTGTTCGTTCTTGGTACACAGCCAAATCCCTGCTAGTAACAGCATCTTTTACCTTCCAGGATCTGGTGGACTCTGATGTCTCGCACAAACTGCTGCACTGCATAATCCTTCAGGTAGCCATAGCCCCCGTGCATCTGCAGAGCCTGGTTACAGATCTAAGAAGACAGCATTGCTGCTGAAGTGACTTGCATGGCGTTGAGGACAAGTCAGCGACAGAAGCACGGTAAGAACCCAATATCTTTTTTTTCTGGTCACCTAATCTCATCTCTTAGCAGTCTGGTGTGACAACAAGGAGCTTTCAGATCCCGTCAGTGCTGCTCTCAGCGCCATCGTGTTACCTAAGTGCTGTTTCACATTAACGGTGCCTTTATGTGAACAATACACCATATAAGTAACCAAGAAAGGCTTTACTTAACAAAGGTTTTGCTGCGTTTCCATGCTGCTATCGATAGAAAAACCAAAACACCAGACCACCACCTAGCGGCAGTCAGCTGAGGAATCTGTTCAAGGCTTTGATTTCTATTGAGACGTGACTCCATGTACCATTATCTATCAACTCGAGACGTACAACACAACAGGCAGCAAAAGTGCAGAGCGCCCAGAAAAATACATCTGTATGAGACTAATCTAAGAAGTGTCATAGCACAGATTTCATCCATATTTATCTTTCTCTCTTCTTGCTATCTCTTTTCAGGGATGTTTTGTGATAATGATTGATTTCTGAGTGGTCTAGGAAAGACCACTTCCTAGCTAGGAGTTATCAGCATGTAACATGTGTGTTACCCTTTGAAAATGAGAATGCTCTGCTGCCTATCCTGTGTTCTTGCTTGGTCCCTCTAGAAAGATGTGTAGAAAGCCTTAGAAGCCAGGACGCCTGAACTGTGGAGAAACAAATACTGCAGCCTCCACAGGGTGCAGAATTCTGTCCCATAAAACATCCTGGTCCTGAAACGAGGCTTTTGGCTCAATGAACATGCTTGGGTCTCCCAAGATTCCAATTAAGATGCCAAATGAGCTTTGAGTAACCTACCGCAAAGCACTCATCAGTTGCAAACAGCTTGGCCATGGAGCACAGCACGGCTGCATCTTCCCTTCCGTCCTGCAGAGCCCGTGCAGCGTTGCGCACCATGAGCCGCGCTGCCACCAGGCGCGTCGCCATCTCCGCCAGCCTGAACTGCAGGTACTGCCAGCAGGCCACGAGGGAAAGATGAGGTCAGCATCTTCAGAGAGCCCTGCGCCCTGAACCACATCCCAGCTACCTGCAGGCAGGTCTCATGCCTGACATGCTTTCTTACTATGGAAAAGCACATTCCTGACTTTGATCTCTGATCTCCCTTCAGATTTACCTTTGGCACACTGAGGGCGTCTCCCTCTAGCTGTTTGTTCAGCCAGAATCAGACAAAAAACAGCCTACAGAGTGCAAATCTGGTAGAGAGTTTACCTGATTGCTTGCTAGGGGTTCCCCAAACTGTTTGCGGACAGTGAGATGTTCCTGAGCCAGAAGAACAGAGGCGTGAGCAGCTCCTAATGAGCAAGAAGCTGGTGGGAGAAAAAGAGAACACAGAGTGACCGTGTTGCTAATGCAGAGACTCAGCAATATAACTCAGCAATATAACCCTACCCTTCTCTCTTGTCTCTGCTGTCTGTCTTTCTTACCAATGTTTATCCTGCCTCCATTCAGTCCCTTCATGGCAATGTTGAAGCCCTGCCCTTCAGCTCCCAGCCGGTTGCCAACAGGAACAACACAGTCCTCAAAAATCACAGCCCGAGTTGGCTGCGAGTTCCACCCCACCTGGGAGAAAAAAAGAGTGCTTTCCAAACTGCTCGGGGAGCAGCACGCATCCATCTCACAGCAGAGAAATGCCCAGCCTGCTCCCAACTCCTCGATCTCATTGCTAAGCTGCTGCAAGAGCACCTCAGAGCCTGTGGTCTGTGTGGTTTGGTGTCAGTGTGCTGAGCTAGAACTTGGAGTGTATTTGAACAGAGCACTTCTGAGATTAAAATCCTTCATTTAGCAAAGCGAATGTTATTGTGCAAACTTCACCAAAATTGGAGGTGGCTTGGAAAAAAACATCCCAGGCTGATTCTGGTCCCATTCAACAAAAGGTTCCAGGTTCTTTGCAGATGAGCTCATCTCTGTCCTGCTCTTCCCTCACAGGAAATAAAAAGCAAGGCTCTTACCTTCTTCTCTTTCTTGCCGAAGCTGAGACCTGGTGTCCCCTTCTCCAACACCACACAGGAGATGCCCTTGGGGCCTGGGCCTCCTGTGCGACACATAACCACGTATACATCCGTGTCACCACCTCCACTGATGAAAGCCTGCAGTAAGGTACAACGGGAAAGGGCTGGCTGCTGTATGCTAACTCAGAGCCTGCAGCACCAGCCAGGGTATGAAGATGGAGGGGTGAAGTGGAGGGACAAAGACTCCACTCCCAGGAGGCATTTAGGGACCCGACTGTGCTAAGCTCTGGTGGATGCCCTGCACAGGATGTCACACCGTGGGGAGCACAGAGATGAGGAGACAGTAGGAAACAAAAAGGATGGTGAGACCCAGGACCCTTTGTGCATGCAGTGCCATCCAGCAGCTTTAAGAGGAGCAAAGAGGTACCTTGGAGCCATTCAAGACATAGGTGTCCCCTTTCCTCTTAGCTGAGGTCAGCAGGGAAGCCGCATCACTTCCACTTCCTATTTGGGAGGTAAGGGAGCAGCCAATGAAGCAGGAGATCTTTGAAGACGGAGCCTTTAAGCTGTCCTGGGAATCATACCCAGAACCACTGGGGTCTGTACCACAAGTATTCGCCAACCCTCAACTGTCCCTTTTGAACTTCTGGTGATTGCACAAGAGAATGTGAAAAGAAACACTCCACCTCCGGCTCCAGGCAACATTCACATCCAGCAAAACCTCACTAGGAGTGAGGGAGAGGAGAAGACTTTGTTGGAAAATGCTCACCTGGCTCAGTAAGGCAGTAAGAAGCAAATTTTTCCATGCTACAAAGCGATGGGCAGAACCTGTGCCTCTGTTCCTCATTGCCAAAGGTGTCAATCATCCAAGCACACATGCTGGAGCGGGAGAGAAGGAGCAGCATTACAGTGTGTGCATGCGAACACAGCCCTAGAAGGAAGGCGGGTCATACAAGAACATTCCTGACTCAAAAGAACAAAGCTCCACAAAAGCACTGAGGCCTGAAAGGTTATTGTTTCACCTGTGCTGCAGTTAATCTAAGATAGCCCAGGAGGCAGCCCCCCTTCACCTGCCCCAGGCACACTGAAAGGGAACCAAATTACACACCACAGAAGTTGGGAAGAAGGACATCACCTTCCATTCACACCAGGCTTGCTGCCTTGTGGAACAGCACATTCCCATTTAACAACCTGAGCGTTCCCCTCAGCACCAAGCTCTATTGTGCAAAGTGAGCCCTTCTGTGAACATGTCTGTATAAGCAGGATAGGGCCCTGGTATCAGCTGGTGCCTGTGGGCACTGTCACAGAACAGCCAAAGCAAAAAAAAAGGCTTTTTCCAGACAGGTTACTATCTATAGACAGCTTAAGTAAATGAGCAGGAAACAAAATCCTGAGCTTAATCCCATCTTGCATGCCACGAAGCTAAAATTACTTCTTGGGGCATCTTGGCTTTTGTAGCCTATTTGTTTGGTGCAGTCAAGGGATCCTCATAGCCTGTTTGGGCTCCCAGCTGTAAGTGAGCACCAGGAGTGCTGTCTCTAGCTGGATGGAGAGCCACAGAACAACCGTGTTTTACAGCCAGACTGACACCATCCACCCCTCTGCAGGTACTCACTTGTGGATGCTCATGTAAGCAGTGGTGCTGGTACATCCTGTTGATAAGGCTTCAAAGATGACGGAGGTATCGAGACGTGACAATCCGGAGCCACCCACATCTGGCTTCACGTAGATGCCACCAAACCCCAGCTGGGCTGCCTTTCGCATTGTTTCCACAGGGAATATTTCCTATTGGAACAGACAAGAGACATCAAAAGTGAACGTCTGCCATGAAGTTCTGATACACCACGGCCACCAAGTTCAGTCCCAAACTTCTGCAGTGTTTGGTAACTGGATTGGTTAAAAGATAAGCAGTTACCTAAATGGATACACACCATCTTCAGGGGTAAATTCAAGCTTCCAGATGGTTGAATTACCTGCTTAGGAAGGCCTTAAGGGAATTTCTGACGGGTCCCCACTAGCAGCATCTTCAAATAAATCCCTATTGCTGTCATTACAGCCCTGAGAAGTTATTTGCAGGGACCCCTCCAATGGCAATAACATCCTATGGGAGGAGAGTGAGCAGAACAACCCTTTGGAGGCTGCCGTACCTTTTCATCCCACTCAGCCATGTGAGGAGCCATCTCGTTGGTAGCAAAATCGAGGGCCACTTTTTGGAATTCCTTCTGCTCCTCTGTCAGACCAGCAGATGCTAGAAAAACCAGGAAGAGATCAAATAGGTCATCATTCATGCTCTCCACTACAAAAACCCATTTCTCTGCTCGCCGGAGCCACTGAGATCTGTGCTGGGAAAGGGCTTTGTCAGAACCAAACAGCCCCAGTGCTGCACACATCTCTGGCTGCTCAGCACCGTGTTGTGAGGTTGGGGCAGGGACAGCACGGCTCCTGCAGCTGCCACACCGTCCTGCTGGGCCTGTGCTGCACAAGTACAAGGGAACACTCCAGCCAGTTCAAAGCGATGCTAGAAAGCAAGCAAGCCAAGAACCTCTTTGGAAACGGCATCTAAAGCTGTAGCAACACTCTGCCCTGGAAAACTCCTGCTTTGTTTGCACACAGATCTAACGTTGCTTTGTTAGTTCCTCCCTTGCATTCACAGAGCTGCTGCTGCTCCTCTCCTCAACGTGTCACACTGAAATGCTGGGAGCAATTAAACGGGGAAGTGTTCTGGGATCCTTTAGGAGGCCACAGGCTCAGCCCCACCGCAACCAGGGAGCGGCTGCGGAGCTCAGATGTCACATTGCAAGCAGGCACACAGCCTGAGCACGCCTTCCTGATAAACCTCGTGCAGCGCTCTGATTCACGCCCAAGTCTGAAGCGCAGAGGCGCAGCAGGAGGGCCGTCACCGCTGTCGCGCTCCGTCCCCTGGTCTTACGGGCACGGGGCAGCGCTGCGCGGCCACCCAGCACGCAGGCAGCGGGCACCGCCAGCCTCCCTCCCTCCTCCCTTCCCTCGGGCAGCGGGAGCCGGCCTCGCCCCGCGGAGCCTTACGGTCGATGCAGGAGGCGATGCCGCGTCGCCGCAGCAGCAGCAGCGGGGCCGTAACGCGGCGCCGGGCCGCTGTCCACGCCATGGCGGTGCGGGAGGCGGCGGCGCCGCGGCGGCAGCCGGGAGTTGTAGTCCTCGGTGCGGGGCCGCCCGCATTGGCCGCTGAAGGAGGCGAGCCGCCGGGCGATGCCTTTTTTTGCATAACGGTTACAGACTTCCGACTCCAAGAGGGCGGGGGGGCGGCGCGTTTCCTCCGCCCGCGCTGAAGCTCGGGCAAGGCGTGAGCATCCTTCAGCGGAACGCGGCCGGAGCTGGTGAGCGGAGCGGCGGGACGGGACCGCTGGGTGCAGGCGGTGGGAAAGTTGGTGCCGGCCCGACTAGCGGGAGGAGGACCGCTCAGAGCCGCGTAACTTCTGACAGGGGCAGAACGGGGCTGCGGTTCGAGCGGCCGAGTTGCGCTCGGTTTTTTCCGAAGGACGTTTACGTGCAATAAGCTCCGTGCCGGGCAGGCTGGACGGAGCCCTGCAAGCAAGCTGCTTTCGCTTTCCCGACAGCGCGGCTCCTCTTACGCGGCAGAAAACGGCCATGCTGAGGCCGAGCGCCTTCGGGACTTTCCTCCAACAGCTGCTCCGCCGTGGGGAAAAGCAGCCCTGCTGCCAACGTCCATCAGAGCGAGGCTCGGGAGGGCAGCCCGGGTGTGGTCCTCAACCAGTGCCAGGACTTGCACTGATAGAGGAAATGGCTGAGCTCGAGGGAGGAAACGTACTCTCCGCTTACTGCACAGCTTTTCCATTCTCTCAGCTATCCCAACTCTTTTTTTTTTTTAGCTTGCCTGAATAAGCAGCAATCTGCCCTCTTTCATTCAGCAGGTGCTTCTCGGTGAAGAGAGTTCAAAGAGCCCAGAGATGCCCTGGCCGAGCAGAAAGAGAGACAAAGGAGCAGTAACAGGTCTGTGCTATGTCCTGGCTAATTGAGCATCTCTTACACGAGGTTCTGGGCTACAGTGCAAGTACAGTCATCTTAACCGTCATGTCTGTCAAGCCATGAGTCTTTGAGACAGCATTTGAGACAGCATTTCCTCTGTAGAAGTGGGCCGAGCATCCATGCGTGACTGAGACAAGTCTGGTAGATGTAAGAGAGGGACAGCGGTGTATTCTCAGCACAAGACGGTTAAGAAATGTGACTCATCCATTTATTAAGAGCTTTCAGATCCTGCATGCTAGAGCTGGTTGGTCAAAGTATACCCAGTTTGGTGGCACAGAAATGATGCGGTACCATCTGCAGAAAACACAAAGCAGAAATAATTAAAAGCCTTGCACTTAAGGCAGCATTACCTGGTGTTTAAGGCATAAGGTGAGAAAATTAAACAGTTGGCTCCTCTGTGTGATAAGTAAAGAAATTATCTTACATGTAACATCCAGGTTTCAGCACCGGCCCTTATCAGAAACCTTCTGTTTTACCAGAGTGGTCTTTTCTTCCTCGTTTCTTTTAAGATAAAAAGGAGCCTGATGCTAAAATCGCCAAGACTGAGGAGGAGACTGAAGATAAGGAGGAAGAGGAAAAGTCCACGAAACCCCCAGCTGGGAGCTCCAAGTCAGGATGGAAGAACTGGAAAAAGGCAAAAGAATCTGATTCTGGTGGAGAGGAAAGCAAGATAACATATTGCCACTGGCTTCTGAAATCGGAGCCAGAGAGCAGGCTTGAGAAGGGAGTGGATGTGAAAGTAAGCACTGACACCCATTCCAGTACCTTATTCAGCAAAGTCAACAAAGCATAGAAGCAATTTCACTCCTAACCATAGAGCATTAGCACCAGAGTGCTGAATTATGGGATCAAACAATTCAGACTGTTTGCAATATCAACACTATTGAGACTTTAGTACTTCTCTAAAAGCACTTGTCTTCCTGAAAAAAGGACAAGACAATTCTGCTCACCTTAAGGGTGACAACACTGGGGTTTGATACTAAAGAGGAAGTCGGGTCCTTAAGAATGCTTAGCTGTGGGTAGCAGGGACTCCATCTGTTTCAGGCTCTGCCCTTACACTGGGTACAGCATTCCTTCTTCATGAAGATTCTTCTTTAAGCCCTATGGGAACAAAAACATTTTTGTCAAGTTTGAACTATAACTGAAGGAGCTACAAACATTTAGGTGAAACAGACAGTAAGGCAACGGAGATCAAACTGCCTCCTGGATTTCACCTGTGTGTTCATTCCATTTGGCAGTTCAGCATTGAGGACTTGAAGGCTCAGCCCAATCAGACAACCTTTTGGGAAGGAGTAAGAAACTACCAGGTAAGAAGCAGATGTCAAAGGCTGAGTCACTGAAACATCACTAGATGTTCTCTCTCTTCGCAGACGACTTGTTTCCTTTGCCTGAAGTGCTGAAGTATTTTCTTTTGATGTAGCCTGCCTGCTTTGACAGCTGTTTTCTGTCAGGAGTCAAAACTGCTTAATTATCTCTAAATTAAAAGTAGATGCAAGCTGGGTAATATTCCCTTAAATTGTCCATCTTTTCTTTAGCTTACTCTGTAACAGGTCCCACGGATGAGCAGCTTCTATTTCCCTTGACACCTTTGAGCAAGAAACTGAGCCAAACACTGTGCCTTGCCAGTGTACAGCTGTCTGCTCTGCCTGTTCCAGGATTCCTGTGCAAGGGAAATCTACATGTGCTCCCTCTGCCCAATACAGTCTGCTCTGCTGCCTGTTTGCTGACAGCTAACTTCAACCTCTTGCTATCCCCAAATGAAGGCGGCTGAGCTGTTATATTCCCTCATACCTTCTAACCAAGATCATCTTGCTTTTTACCTTTCTTTTTATTTCGTTTCATTCAGTGTAAAACATCTGTATGACCAACGTGGGAGAGTTGTATGAATAGCACTGAAGCACACACCTCTCCCCTGTTGTTATGCCTCATTTCTAGCTGTTATGAAGAAACCCTGAGTTTCGTATCAATTGCTCAAAGCCTCTCCCTTTAATTTGACAGGCAAGGAACTTCCTGAGAGCCATGAAACTCGGGCAACAGGCATTCTTCTATCACAGTAACTGCAAAGAGCCTGGCATTGTTGGCATTGTCAAGGTGAGCGCCTCGTTCTGTGTGCCAGGGGGGAAAAAAAGTAATCAGTGGGTGATCAAACAGTTTGTTAGCTTTACTTCTGTTTCACAACCAGAGGAGTGCAAAAGGAAGTCTAATCAGAGCAGCGAATAGGCCTAGGGTATCATTGTATGTATCACAGCAAGCATCTCTGGCATCTTTCCCCAGAGAAATGAAACCACACCACCGTTACCTTGCTGTCATTTCAGAGCATCTCCGGCCATGCAAAACATTGCTCTGCACTCATGGTTTCTGATTGATATCTAATTCACTAAATTCTACTGTGCTGACTTTGCAAGGAAGCAGTATCAAGCCTAGGGCACAGGAAAGCTTTTACATTAAGACCTGTACCCGGTTTTCCTCTGTTACATGTGTTCCCTTCACTTGGCTCTCTAAAGAGATGATGCTCCATTGACATCCGTACTGCTCTGCAGTGCTTCCAGCCAAGGAATCTAAAGGAAGGAAATACATCTGTTAGAATGGATTTCAGAGAGACCAAGGGTCACTTTTGCACCAGCATTATTCCTCTTCCGTCTAGGCACAGCTTTCTCAAGGGTGTTTCATACCCTTTGCTGACAACAGCATTTAATTGACAGGAGCTTGTCTCACATTCATCTCCCATTCTTGTTTCAGATTGTAAAGGAAGCATACCCTGATCACACACAGTTTGATCAGAAGGATCCTCATTATGATTCCTCCAGCAGAAAAGAGAACCCCAAATGGTCCATGGTAACGTAGCAAACTAAATACGATCATCTTTAAGCTCTGTGTTTGATCCCAGTGCAGTTAGGAGCCTCTTACACTGCATATCTTCGGAAGCTTCTGTCCTACCCTACCTACCTTTTTCTCCATCAAGAGAAAACCCAATCCTGATTGTTTTCTCTTCTGTTACTTCCACAACAAAATGCATCTCCCAACATTTTCAGATCTGCCTTGCATGGGGGTCAGTTCTGCATCCGCTGCAGATCTCTGGGTCAGGAAGAACAAACATCTTCAAGCACTACTCTTAGTCTATAGCAACGAAAACTGTGGTTCTGATTCATAGTAAATTATAAGGAAATGACTGCTGACAGGCTGGCTGTATAACCTGCAGCTTTGTTTTATATAGCCTGTGACCACGTAAGTGTATGTTTCTAGTGCATGGTGCTGAGATTGATGTAAATGACTGGCCTGCCAGAAGCATCTGAGATTTTCAGCCTTCAGCAAGAGAAAGCTGCTGTACCATTACAAGATACTACACAATAGTCATTTGATTCAGTTTTAAATCCTTACTTCCCTAAAGATCTTATGTGTTATCTGGATGCTAAATCCTTCTTCATCCATGCTCCTCTGCTGCTCATCTCCTGCCAGGTGGATGTCCAGTTTGTGCGGATGACAAAACGTTTCATCCCCCTTTCTGAAATCAAGACTCACCACCTGGCACATAAAGCAGATGGAGGACCCCTAAAGAACATGATGCTCTTCTCAAGGCAACGTCTTTCCATCCAACCACTGACAAAAGGTAAAAGCCTTCTCCTCCTTTGGTCTCAGTGCCGTTCCTTCTGAGAGGCAGCCTTCACCCACGCAACTCGGAAGTTCTGCTTACGACTCTTTCTTCCTTACCTTTCCAATGCAGAGGAATTTGATTTTGTCTTGAGCCTTGAAGAGGAAAAGCCACATTAAGAAACGGACAGCAGCACAGCTTGTACCCAGCCCACCGATGCCTCCTCCTAAACCAGCGTAATCCTCAAGTTTACTTACTCAACCACAGCAAGGAGAACAAGCCTGCAAATGGTTTGAAGCTTTATGTCCCTTACTCCAACACTGTTGTCGTTTGTTTGGGGTTGTTTTGGTTGTTTTTGTTTGGTTTTTTTGCTTGTTTTTAAATAAAGCCTTTTAGAATCAATTGCAGCTACCCGGTTTTAGCAGTGGTGACGTTCTGCAGTTTCTCTCTTGAAAGAAACATCCTTGAGGATGCAGTTGCATGTACTGCAGTGGGACGCATTTCTGCAGAAAGATGTCACTGTGCTTCTGTTTAGGGCAAGAAAATTTCAGTGTATGAAATCTAACCCAATTACTGCCAAGCAGATCACTGTTAAACTTCCTGCAGGTACAAAACTTTAGCAGTGACATCAGAAAGGAGAAATCAGCCTGCTAATTTTTAGGCTCCGTCAGCGCAGCTTCCAACAGTGACGTATTTCCTGAAGACCACATCAAAGAAAAATGCCTTAATACCATAAAAAAAAAAACACCCACCACCACCTCTGACCCAACCCAGGCACCACAAATCGTATCAGACAAACTCATGCACAGCATTTGACAGCCAAGGCTGGCTCTTTTTTAATTGGAGAGACAAAAAAAACAAAAACAAACCCAAGTTTTAAAATACAGCCATTGAAAAGACGACGAATTAAGAAACATGTAAACACAGCAGAGGCTTAATTACAAGTTGCACTGCTTGGTTTAGTACTTGCCCACTCCCCCCACTACCTGAAGCTGCCTAGGAGAGAGGGAATGACCCAAGTAATGCACAGAACCATCCAGCTCAGGGGAACACAACTCCATTAGTGTCTGCCCCGCACTGTGCTAATGAAGTGCTTTCCTATAGTACCTTGTTCTTATGCTCCCACTTATCTGCTCAGCACAATCTGCTCCACCCCAGACAAACAGAGGGCCTAATGGGCAACAGGCTAAATGATCCTTAGATTAAATAGAAGTGGGGATCATTTCTAAATTGTGATTCCGCAGCTTGGGACACAGGGGAAAGAGGCACAGAGGAGGAAGAAACAAAACAAAAAGCCATACAGGCTCATGCACTTTTTTTCAACCCTGCCCAAGGAAGAAGAGTTGCAACTGGATGATCTTTAAGGTCCCTTCCAACCCAAGCCATTCTATGATTCATTCTAAGCAAGCCCTCTAGAAGTGATGAACAAATGATTAACTGAAACCTCCTTACAGCGCATTGTCTCGTCAGACTGTACTGATGCTGCTCAGACAGTAAACAAACCACTCCTGGAATGCAAAGACATTTTCATCCATGGGGTTTCTTTAATACCGCATGGCCTACAATCAAAAGGAATTCACAGGGGGAAAAATTTTAAGTAGGAGGGGAGCTGAGGGCAAGCAGGGGGCAGTTTGGGTGCTGCTGTGCTCAGCTTAGCTGTGGAAAGATAGTCTGCTATCCCCTGAGGCTCCTGCAGGAGCTTCGCTTGTCTCTCAAAGATTGTGTATTGCCACAGTGTGGGTGGTTCCCTCTTCATAGAGGGGGGGTAGAATAAGTGAGTGTCAAAGTAACATCCAGATTGCTTTGCCAGGTGAGACCTGCAGACGTTGCCACCCCTTGCCCCGGCGTAACAAGGTAGTTGTCTCAGCTTTTGCTTCAGTCTGAGGAGCACACGGCTCCAGCCCATGGCACGCACTTCTCACATAAAGAAGAGCAAGTCACATCTTCACTATTACAGAGCAGAAACATGGCGTGACACGAGCATTCAGCAGAGATGAGTTCATTAGTGTCCTCTACAACACAGCGAGACTGCCCAGCTCTACTAAAAACCACAACCTTACACATGGTGATTAAAAGATAACTTACTTTGGCAAGCAGAAACACACATTGATCACTGAAATACAGTAGCTGTCTTATTACATAAAAAGCTCCCCTTCCCACCCTGACCCCATTCCCTCCAGCATCATTCGACTAAACAAAGCAGAAGATGCCTCCATTTCCCAGCTGCAAGACAACCGTTCTACATTCAGCTGTAGGACAGAGGCAGAGGAGGTTCATTCCAGAATCAGAAAGAAGCCGGGCAAAACCACAGCGAGCCACAAACTCGCAGGGAAACTCAGACAAGTCCCACTTGATGGAGCTCCTATCCCAGCATCTAGTGCAGGCTTGTCTTTCTCTCTGGTAGGAGCTCCAACCACCTGCTTCTCTGAAGGGCATCTAAACAGGATGGATATTCTCCAAACTCAATCAAATCTACAAAGCCATTTCTAATCTTTAATGGAGGAGTGATTCCATTCTGGGAATGTTCTCATGATTCTACTTAGCTGAAGGCTAAAAGCAGCTTATTTTAGAGTTTAAAAAAAAAAAAACAACAAACCAACACAACTGCATTCAGGTTCTCAGTTCAAGGCACACCCTCAGACCTCACTGGTGACTTCAGCTCAGGCCTCAAGAATGTCTCTCTGGAATTTGAGAACTCTACCATCCTTCCAGCTGCTGCTGGGCTTATTCCAGCAGCACGCATCAGCCACGAGCTCCTTAAACAACTGCATCCTCTTTCTGGCATTACCAATCCTCATTCTGCAGGCGAGACAGCAAACAATACAACACACGTTCCTGTACTGCTCTCAGCCCTGCTGCAAAGCCTGCTCTGTCACGAGGACACAAAGCACAAGCAGGGCAGCATGCGCAGTACAAACTCACTCCCATAGTATTTTTCACATCCCAAAACTGTGCTCCAGACCTCTCGAGGTTGGTCTACCCTGCTCTGCAGCAGCAGCTGGGACCTGGCTGAGTACAGCAACCAGAGGCTGAACCCCACACACAGTGCTCAGAAGGCACTGCTCTCAGCCTGCAGCCTTCCTGCCCAAGCACCACTGCTTGCTCCTCCCGACCTTCACTGCGCTGCCCAACCTGTGCCACTTCTCTGTTCCATGTCCCACTGGATTCACATGCCTCCCTGTCTACTAACCAACCCAGCTCCCCCTGACACAGCACACAGCCAGGAGCTCCCACAAGGACACAGAAGCCATCCTGCTGCCCATGCTCCACCAGCAAAGTGGCTGCGTGGCACTGCCTGACTCAACTACATTACATAACTGCTTGTGACAAAGAATCCACCACCAACACAAAGAGGAAGAGGAGGCAGTGAGGGGATAACATGAAGCCACTTCAAGTAGGCTGCACCTCAGTCTCTGACTCCCTCCTCTACCTTCCAACTAAATGCCATATGTCATTTTCCCTTGTGAAGATTTCTGAAAGGCAAGAAAAATACCCATCCCACGCAGTCCCAAAGCAACCTCCACACCGCTGAGCCGCAACAGCAGGTTTGGCCTTCACTTGCTCTCTCCCTCCCCGCAGCCACCCCAAAAGGGTCTCGGGGCAAAGAGGAGATCAGGCAGCTCCGCAGCCTCCAGATGCGCCTCAAAGCAGCCGACGCGAGGAATGTAGTTGATGGGGGAGCACTGAGGTACCCTTCAACTCTGCACCACCAGTGCTCCGCCTTGCCCTGCCCTCCCAGCCCCTTCCCACCCTTCTAGTCCTTTGAAGAAAGGAATTGAGTTCAAAAACGGATATATATATATTTTTTTCCCCACGAAGTCTCTGAAGTGTTGTTTTCTTCCTCCTCGCTGCTGTCCCCACTGGCTCCACAGCAGCCTTCTTCTGCATGGCCTCTCACTGCCGGCCGTTGTTCTCTGCAGGCTGGCTGGGGGTCTTGGCCTCCGTGTGCGAGGACGTCCCCTCGAAGCGCTGGGAGGCGATGGCCGCTTGGTGGGACATGCTCTTCCTTACTATGTCTCCTTTCCGCCAAAGCACCACCTCCTGCAGCAACACATCCAGCAGGGCTTGTCAGGGCTTGTGAGACCTGCCCCCAAGCCCCACCCAGACCCAAAGGCTGAACCAAGCTGCCCAGCGCAGCTTGCACCCAGTGGGAACTTGCCCACGCTGGCATCTGAAAGTCTCCTTCCTGAAAGTCTGGGCAGAGCACTCCTCCCCAGGATCTGGGCATGGAGGCAAACCCAGTGGACGTCTAGGGCAGATCTGTCCCATTGCCACTGTTACAACTACATCAGAATCAAAAAGTGAAGTGCTGGGGCAAAAGAGTGGAGAAGTACTACTGTGTGAGCATCTCCTGCATGCATTCCCAGCAGCGCGCACACCTGACCCACATGGACCATCTCTTCTAGGCCTTTTCTGCATGCTCTAAGCTGTCCAGTCCTTACAGACACTATCAAAAAATGTGCTTCTCCCCCACAGGAACCCAGCAGGTCCTGAGTAACCCGAATGACAGTGTATGGGTCCAAGAGAACCAAAGAGCTGTTTCTCACCTGCTGTTTAAAGTAGCGTCTCTCTTCCTCGTCAATCAGCACCAAGTTGAGGTAATAACGCACTGAGAACTTCTTGTTGATGTCTCTCATTGTTGGAGTCAGCTCGTAGCCAGCCAGAAAGAGTCTGATGGGAATGGACTCCCCTGCAAAGAGCACAAAACCATCAGCACAGGCAAGATGTGATCCTGGAAAAACAAACTAGGAGTGCCAGAAAAACCACATTTCACTGGGTCACAGCAAACTTTGTGACTGTTTCCACATGGGGACCAAAATGAACTGAAAGACCTCAAGTTCCTTCAAAAAGCAATCAGCACATACGGTCCATTGCCAGATCCTGCTACTGGCAGCAAGCGTTTCATCTCAGCTTTAACAGTACAGAACTCGTTTGTGACCTGCATCAAGACAGCAATGCAGGAAAAACACCAAGTGGCATCTTCTCTGGCAGGTAACTCTGCTGGGCAATGGAACTGGAAAACAAGTGGATGCTAGCACTGAACTTGAACACTTTCTGCCCTGAGCTGCAGCAATGCCAACTGATGGTCCAATCCAACAGTGAATTCATATCTGTTCCTGGCTCTGCCACTCCTTCATTGAAAGAATTAAGTAAAATCACTGCAACTCGTTATGCCTCTATCCCTTCCATCATACCAGAGAAGGAAGGGGGTCCTATTTTATCACTCACATAAATGGCCATGAGTTCACTGGTAAAACAGGATGCATAGTTCTACTGAGCTCACAGATTCAGCTGAAAGTACTACAGCATTCATATTCCCACCCTTAAAGACACGAGGAGAAGAATTTCAAAGGGATCATCTGCTTTCTCACCTCTCACAGGGGCACCATCCATGATCTCGTATTTAGCTATTGTGTCATTCTCATGATACACATTGGGTCCCGTCCCTGTCGTTTCTCTCTTGATGATATCTATCTCCATGTGTTTGATCTTGATCCGCACTAGCAAGAAGTAGATCTTACCGACAATCACGTCTTTTAAATGATACCTAACATACGAAGGAAGAAAGCACCACATTCAACACGGCAGAGCAGACCGGGATACCAAAGAGCTCACAAGTCACTTTGCTCTTATCCTCAGCCCCTGCCATTAAGTGGAGCACATGAAGCAAGTGCATTTGAGAACCACATGCAAGACACGAGCTTCAAGCAGTCCCCTACAGCAGGTTCCCCACCGCCACGAGCTGCTCCTGAGACACTTACTTGGACTTGTTATACTCAAACTCAATGTGCAGGCAGTCCTCTATCCCCACTTCCATCTTAATAGAGGAGTTGAGCTCTGGGTAGGTGCTAAGAGTGTGTACAACTATGTCCATCTCCTTCACCACATCGTTCAGTCTGCGGCTGACAGTCGCTCGGAGGAAATACCTGCAAGGGAACCCCCCCCTTTTGTTAAGTGTTGCATAGGCAGCAATGGAGATGAAGCAGGGAGGGGCAGGGGGCTGAATGGATTGTGCTGGGCTATCCAAATAAGCGTACCAGTACCCTGGCTTCTGGAGAAGCCAACAGGTTGCAAAGCCAAAAGGGAATTTTCAAATGGAATAACAGGCTGTTCTAAGACTCTTCTAAGCTTTCGTGCATTTGTGAGCCTGAATTACCTAAGTATCATTTTGGGGATCTGAATAAGAGCTCGCAGAGCACATATGGAAAACCACTGTCCTTTTGCAAGAGGTAAGATCACATCAGTCTCCAGTGGCTGCAGATCTCACACTTTACCAGCTCACCCTCTGAAGCCAGTGACTGGATGCGAAGTCAACTGGAGAGCCTAGATGTGAAATACAGCTTGCAACATATGAGCGAGATCCCAGCAAGGCATCTGTTTGCATATAGAGCACAATTAAAGTCAACAAGACCGATTACACGATGGTGAAAATGTCCCTGATGGGGACTAAAGCAAACAATTTCTTCTGTTTTTTTTTAATTACCAAGTAAACTGGAAAATATTAGGTAGATTCAGAAGGGGCTGATTTCTCTTGTTACTTAAATGGGACCAAACAGGTTTCTTTGAGCCTTACGTGCTTATAAAAACCCTCAAAGACAGCCTTTCACAATTCAGAGCACCAATTTTCACTTGGAGTCACATTATAAACTCACAAGGATGTTTTGGAAGGGATGCTGCACCCCGGTATCACTGCGGTAAGCATCAGCATTTGCACACTGCACAGAACCAAGAATAGGGGTCAACGAAGGGAGGAGACTCACCTCAACTTCACATTCTGCCCCGTGTAGGACTCATAAGGTTTTTCCACGTGTGTGAATTCAAAGTCAAATATCTGTGATTGAGTGAATTCCCCAGGACGGGCCAGGTCTTTCACCAGGGACACAAACTCATGGTGGTTTCCTCGGTCATAGTAGAGCTCTAGGAAGATGCAAGTCCACGTTAAAGCAGCAATACAAAGTGTGAACATGCAGGAGATTTCACAGCTACAAGCCACGCTCATGTCCAGATCAGTACCACTGCCCAGAGAACCTACCGGGGGAGCCCACGGCTGCAGCACACTGCACTTGTTCACTGCTCTCCATATAGGCCAGAACTTGAGCACGTGCCACCACTGTGGCTGGGACAGCCAGATCCTCGTGTGTGGCAACCACTGAGCCAGTAAAGCAAGCTGCTGCTTAGGGACAATTAGTGATTTGCTCGTTCTACCAGTCAGCAGGGCTACACACATTAACGGATGCCTGAACTGAATGCAGTTCTTCATATCACGACACCAAAGTCAGGAATAAGAAAGGAGTTGTTCTGTACCAGGCCCAGGTTCCTGGTGTATTTACTTGATTTACTGCTAACCCTTCCCACGCTCATCTACACTGAGAGCAGCCCTACAGCTTGCATCACTTTTAAGCCAGAAGACGTTGGCTCTTACATGTGCTTAAGGCATCATTCAAAGCAGAACAGCAATGCATTCAGAACAGAAGGCCAACAAACACTCAGCAGCTCGTGCCATCCACTCTCATCGTTTCCTACACAGCCTTAAACTCAAGGCCAAAGGCACTGGCACTGTAATGAAAGGAAAAACACCGCTGCTTCTATGGAACAGCAGTGACAGAGCAAAAATGGAGTGCTAGGAGGCTTCCAGCTGGTGCTGCTTTGGTTTTGATTCACACCAGAGAGTAACAACAGCACAGATCCTCACTGCCTCTGCACTAAGGCAGTGCTCGGTGTATGGCAACCAAACATGCGTGTCCATCAGCCCCCTAGAGAACAGGTAAGCATCGATGAAGGAAGAGCATTCACCTTTAGGAGCACTGCTCAAACCAGCTCAACTCATGTGGTCACACTGCTCCAGTTTGCCCTGCAAGCTCCTTGAATTACATGGACTGCAGGCTCCTCCTTTAATGCAAGCTATTCCTTCTACACTTAACAAACTTCCAAGTCAGAGCAACAGCAACTTAAACTCTGCAATTTGCATCTGCAGCTGTGTATTACGCATAACCATCAATGAAATCTGCCCTTCCCAGCCCTGTGAGTGAGCTATGTGAAAGCAAGACACCCACGCAGCCCTTCCAAAAAGTAAAGCCTCAGCCAATCTGATACATTCCGATGAGAAAGCAAAAACCAAATCGCACACGCGGGTTCATCATCTCAGCACTGAGCTGTGCAGAAGAGGCTGTTGGGATGGATTGCAAGAGCTGAGGAACGGCAGTGAGATTCAGTTCTCTGCTCCTTGAGATGTACACAGCAGAAGTGCCATGGAGCTCGGCAGGCTGGGAAGCAGGGTGACACACACAGACCAGCTGTGGGGCAGCAGGGTGACACACACAGACCAGCTGTGGGGCAGCAGGGTGACACACACAGACCAGCTGTGGGGCAGCAGTGCCACGCGTATCCACTGGGAGGAGAGTGCTTGCTGTTGTGACAGGGAAAAGCCACGTGCCACATAAGGAGGAATAAATATCATCTTCCCACACGATGCAGGAGGCAAGGAGAGGTGAATGTCAGCCACGCTACGTTCTCTGCTAGCTCAGAAGGGCACAGAACGGCACCTGAGAGCTCGAAGAGAAAGAACCCATGTTTCCCACACTTTTGAAGACTTTCACACGTCAAATCACAGGTGCAAGCTGTTTTTTCAGCTTTTGGAGCTGAAAGGTTTAAAAAGCAACTTGCCAACATCTGGTTGGCACACTCAGAGCACAGTAACTGCAGGTAAACTGACATCTTAAGTGGGTTCTGTGCTCCCAGGCTGTGCTCCAACACTCAGCCTGGAACTGCTGCACTCCCCATGGCACATCCCTTCCCACGTCTCAACCCCCTCAGCTGGTAACTCAGCTTGTACGCGTGCTGACCTCATGGCAGCGAGGAGTCTGAACAGAAGGAGAGCTGTTTTGAGATGGAAAGCATGCAGGGAGTGCCATCAGCAATACCAGCTTCCATACCTTAACCAGCACAAAGTGCAGAACCAAAGGACACAGCAGCCCCGAGCGCATACTGCTGGGGCAATGCGTATTAATTCAAGGGTGTTGTTCCAAATATACAGCTCAAACATCCTCCAAAATGAGGAAAAAGAGGCATGCAAGGCAGTGGAGCACAAGTCCATGCCTCATTTCCACTGAGGATCGTAACGAAGCAGGAAGCCCTCAACTCCCTTTGAGCAACAGGCTCACCTACACTCCAGCATTCACAAGCTCTCTCAGCCTATCCTTCCCTTTCTTTGCAGAGCGTGTTATGCACAAACAAGGCCGGGAAAAAGAATTAAAAAAACCCATCTCTGAGTGGGAACATCTCCAGTTCCATTTCCTACAGCGCGTGATTTACAACGCAAAGGCTGCAGGCGTACAGCATGTGTTTTCAGGGTTAAACCTGAGTGCAGAGGGCCACAGATGTGCAGAACCACACACACACACACGGCTCAGTTCGTGCATCAGCACAGAGCAGCGATGCTGTGAGCCACATCTTCAGAGTTATCCTGGCTGCGGGTCTCAACCACGGCCCATAGAATGCTGCTATCACCAGCAGACTGAGGAGTGGGTGTGGCAGCCTCCAAGCAAGCAGGAAATGCTTCCATCCAAACTGAGGGCATGCACGGAGAGCTGCTGGCTGCCAACAACAGAAAGTCACCGGGCTGTCTGTGCCGGGTTGTGTGTTCATCAGTGCAAAGCAGAGCAGAGCAGGAGATGGACGCTGCACAGCACAGCCTGCAGGGTCCAAGAAAGCTGGGCTGCAGCACTACCATGCACAGTGGAGCAGAGGGAAAGGGTGCAGTTGGTGATGTGAAATGAATATGAAAAACCACCTGATCTGCCACCCTCTGCCCTGAGCACGGCTGCTGCGTGGAGACCAATAGGCACACAGCAATGCACGCAGACACCGAGCCGTGCATTGACCCAAGCAGTGGCAAACGTACGCAGTCCAGAGAGTGCCACCAAGCAGCTGTCAGCGCCACCAGGCCCTCCAGCCAAGCCTTGAGCCTGCGGGATGGAGTTTTACACCGAATTTCACGCTATCTCAGTGCACATTTACCAAGGGGTTTGCATCAGTGACTGAGCAGAAGGGAAGGAAACAGGACAAGGGGAACAATGACCTGGAAAAGGACTGGAGCCGTAAGCGGGGAGCCGGGCTGCTGGCCGTGGGGATTCTCCGTGCAGTTCATAACCCACTTTTAGCGGCACACGTGCGGAACGGCCGCCCCGCACCGCCACCGCGCAGCCCCCGCTCACCGATCTGCCCGATGAACTCCACTTTGATGCCCTGGTGCTCCAGCCGCCGGTTGGGGTGTTTCAGGGTGAGGATGACCCGGCCGGACACGGTCTCCCCGTCGTAGAAGAGGAAGTATTTCTCCTTCTTGCCTTCCTCCGTTTTGTGCTCCACCCGCCGCCGGCTCTCGGCGTCGCTCAGCACCAGCTCCACCTCCGCGCTCTGCCCGAACCCGAAGAAGCTCATTGTACCGGCGGGGGCGGCACCGCGTACAGAGCCCCGCGGGGACGGGAACGCGGAGGGGCCGACGGCGGCCGGGAGCCCCCGGGAGCGGGCGGCGGGCGCTCACCGCTGGGGCGGAGGGGCCGCAATGCGGCACGGACGGCAGCTGCCGGTGCGGCACGGCGGGGCGGGGACCTGCGGACCGGCTCCGCTGCAGCAAGCCCGGGGCGGGCGGCCGGGAGCGGCCCCGCAGCCCCCACACTCGAGCGCCGTGCCCGCCTCACAACGCACGGCACCGGCCCGGGTCGCGCACCGCGCATGCGCCGCTCGCTCGGGGCCGGGATCGCGGCGCTCTCCCCGCCCGCTCTCCCCGTGCGCAGGCGCCGCGCGGCCCTGTGGTGTCACGCTTCCGGTGTGCGCAGCGCGCAGGCGCGCTGAGGGCGGAGGCACTGGGATTGGCTCACGCAGGAAGCGGCGCGCGATTGGTCGGTTCGAAGCGTGGCGGCGCGATGGCGGCGGACGCTGAAGTGTCGCGCGTCCTGGCGGAGTGGCGGCTGCAGGACGTCCGTGATGGTGAGCGGGTGGCGGTAGGGTAATGGCTGAGGGTTGGAGCGGCCACACGGGAGGAAGGGAGAGCGCTGTGGGGTCAGATATCACCGTGAGGGGAGACGTGACAGGGCTGTCTGCGAGTAGTGGTGCCCGAGGGCCTCAGTGAACGCTGGGGGGGGTTAAGGTTGGGAGGGGTTATGGCACTGATATCCTCTGACACCGCTCGGTGTGGCTGCCGTGCTCTCTATTCGCTTGAAGTGTTTGCCTAAAAACTGTTTGTCTGATTTGCTTAAACCCGTTATTCTCCCAGTGTGGGTGAGCACGGTCTGGGACCTGGATTTCACAGAGACGGAACCGTTGGATCCCCGCATTGAAGAGGAGATCACGGAGGACGGACTGGGAGCCTTCACCTCTCTGTACCAGGCACTCACACCGTTTGCCACTGGGGATGACAAGAGCAGAGGGGTGAGGTGGATGGATGGCACCGGGCTGTGTTGCTCAGCAGAGGCTCTGTGCTTTTCTGTTGCTCAATTTGCCCTGTCTTGAATTTCACAGCAATATTCTAAGGCTACACCATAAGACTCTCATCTGACATGCTCACCAGAGTGTTTTAGATGGAGCTAATTTGAGTGTTGAAAATATATACAAATGCAGTTTACTGAAATACTGATGGGAAGGGTCAGCCTGTACAGCCATACCACCAACACGTGCCTCTGATGTTGTGGGCCAACATAGTAAAATAGGAGGCATTATTTTCGGAGCAGCCCTCTTCCGCAGCTGGTTGTAATGGCAACTGCTAAAATGATTGCTGCTAAGGAAATGTCTTGCAACAGTATAGCTCGCAAGAACTTTTACCATAAAGCATGAGAAAGCATTCTGTGCATCCTTTATCTGAATTTCTTATATTCTGCCTGCGTGTTCTAACGTGTGTAGTAGAAATGCTGAGTCACAGCTTGAAGCAGTGGTGGAGCACCTGGTGGGAATGCAGGGCCAGCACAGGGAAGTTCAGGTGTAAGCAGTGCATCTGAGTGACCAGAAGGGGTGGAACCAGGATCCTCCCCTTCCCAGCCCTCATTGAAGGGCTGGTAGTGGAAGCAAGAGGGAGGGGGGGGGGGGGAAGGTCTCTATGAAGATCACTGTCTACCTGTGGCCTTCCAAAGGTAAGCAAATATTTTCACTTTGTTTCTAAACTCGCAGCTGCTACATTTGGGCTTGATGTCATTTGCTGCAGCCCAAGACTTTGCCACCCTGATATTATTGCTGTGCTTTACATCGCGTTACAGCATTACACACGTGGAAGGAGATCTTTGGATGGTTTTGCTTATTTCAGAGAAGTTTACTTAGTGTTTTGTTTTTTTTTTTAATTAGCCTGTTCCATGAATAAACATTTTTCTTGCAGTCAGTGTTGCATCTTATGGTTACCTTTTTATTTAAGGCCTTTCCTTTGTGGGTATCCTTGTAGAGAGCTATGTTATTATTGGGTTTCTTACTATTGTTCTTGTATTTTGTTTTAGAATATCTGGCGCTTGTTTGTTGAAAACAACATCTCTCGTAACGCCCTTGTGGCTGTGTGGCACCACTTCGTCCAAACAGGCCTGAATAAAAGAGCCAATACACTACAGAGGGTTTATGCTCTCCATGCAGCTGGGTTGTACTTTTTACTGCTTGAGATCCCAGGTGAGTGAAGGGGTTCACCTCCTTATTGTTGAATAAAGCATTGTTTGTTCTTGGAAGGGCTTAATACTCTTTGTGTCCAGAAAATGGCTCATGGGTTTCTTTTTTTACTGGACAGGCAGTATAGCTCATCAGATGTTCCATGATGTGATGTTTGACAAATGTCTTCAAACCTTGACAAAATGCTGGCCTGAGGGACAAAATCTGATGAGGAAGAGGAAGAAGATGCACGCTGAAAGCTCTCAGACCAAGCCAAGAAGAAATAGAAGAAAAGGAATGGCAAACAGGAATGGCACCTCCAGTGTAAGATGTTTGTGTAATCTTCAGATACAGATCTCTATTAGCAAGCAAATCATTGGCAAGCTCTTTCACTTGTAGGTCAGTGTAATACTTTTCCTTGCTTTTTCAGCCCTTGTTTGTTTTTTTTTTCCTCTTAACCTTTTATTCAGCTGTTCATCCATGCTCTCAATCCCCTACCTATTATTAGGAATTTCTAGAGGTGTGATGATTCAACATCAGCTGCGGTTCTTTGGCTGCTGACTAATAGAGAAATGAAGCTTATTTGCCTGTGGCATGCTGTTAGACAGCTCAGTAGCAGAGGGAGGAACTAATTGGTATCATCTTCAAGAAACTCAACAAGGTTACGAATGGCAGTTGAGTTTCCTTACTCGGTGGGGTGTTTAGGGCTAAGTGCTGCGGTTAGCTGTACTCAGCTGACAATTCTGGTGTTTGTGTGTTTGGTTTTTTTTGAAGTGGCTCTGAGGATTTCACATCAGAAAGCCCAAGAGAACAAGCAAGGGAAGCATGGAGTAGACAGAATGGAAATTACTTCGGGATGAATTTCCAGGTGTCAGATCAGAACCAGAGACAGTCATCTTGGTTCTAAAGGACTTTATCTTTTAAAACCCTTGCAGTGAGAATAAGCTGTGCTGGAACTTTCCTGTATCCGACTTTTCATCCTTTTGTCTGTTTGTTTTGCTATTACTAAGTGCGTTTCATTAATCCGAGGAAAAAAATCCGAGAGTTTTGGATATGAAGTGTTGCAGGGCCTAACCTGGGAATTCTGGGAAGCACCAAAATGTGCAGCAGAGATCTGTTACTGCTGTGGGATAGGATGATTCTGTTTCTCTTATCTACCAATGTAGATGGAAGAGGTACTTGAAGAAGAGGAGGAAGAGGATCTTGAGAACGTTTACTTTTCAACAGATGATCTTCTTCAAGTTCGCAAAGCAATCTTCCTTCTTTTAAAGAACTTCTTAAGGTTTCTACCTAAGTTCTCCCTAAAAGAAAAACCTCAGTGCTTCCAGAATTGCCTGCAGGTAATGAGATTCCTTGAGCAGAACATTATGTCCCCAGCACAAACATTCAATCAGTGCAGAACACTGTATGGCCACAGAGCGTGGGCAGTGCTGCCTTTCGTAAGCTGCTCCCCCAAACAAACTGCTCTCTGTAAACCTTGGGCAGGGTGCCTGCTCTGTGGCTGTCCCTCATGCTTAGCATTTGCTGGTTACTGCAAGCTGGGCAGTTAGTGTTCCAGTATAAGGTATTAACCCTCCCTGTAGCTGGGGGAGAGATGCGAAGTGTTGAGCCTGTGGGCTTTGGGGTCTGCACGCGTTCTGCTTTGATTGAGGGGCGGTGGTTTCAAAGCTAGAAAGGCTCACGTTCTCTGTGTTCTGGTATCCAAGCAGACCTGCACGGCTTGTCCTCGTGTGAATTAGCTAAGTTTGGCTTTCTTTCCTTGCAGACTTTTGTTGAAATGACAAACTTTGAGCCAGTGGAAGGCGAGTTTGAGTTTTCAGCAACAATGTGAGCAATTGATTCTGACTATTTAAACACTGCTTTAAAAAGTAAAGCTCTCGATGCTTGTGTTGTTATTATCTTGCTTATACCAAAATGAAAGCATTGATTTCTTTTACTCGAGATAATTAGGATGTGTTCCGCCTAGCTAACAGTAAACAACGTTTAGTGAATATTGAATGTTTTCCAGTCAATGACCATGGTTAGTTGTAGTAAATGTTTCTCACATGAGAGATGAAGATATCTCTGCCTTCCTTTGTTTAGGAATATTACTCGTGCCAAGTATGTCCCTGAGCTGGCCTACCATGGACTGTGGTTATTGTGTTCACCTCTACATGGCACAGAAAATGAGGTAAAAGATGCTTTATTTCTACCCCGGTGCTTATTTCTTTGGCTTGTTGGATGATGCATTTCGCGTGCGTTACGTTCTGTGCTTTAATGCCTCTTGCTGAATGAATCGAAAGCAAAGGACAGCTGCAGTGGCATTAGATCTCTGATTCTTAATGAAGAGAATTCCAACCTACTGCCTTTGCCTGAAGTTTTCTGGTTTCCTGCTAGGTGGAGCTCCAGCACTGTTTGCTGGTGTGCTGCCGGGTTGGATTGTACAGTGAAGCATGATGGGAAGTGTTGTGCTCAAGTAGTTATAAGCAGGACTGATGCTAATTCAGAGAATATTGTCGTCATGCAGCATCCAGTTCTACCAGAAATCTGTCTGCAGCTTTGCATTTTTATTTTGTTAAATTATCAAGCACGCTGTGTCATCTCCTGCTTATCTGTGTGCTGCTCTTAGGAGATGGAGCTTTTGAACTGTGGGTGTGACTGTGCTGCTGTGCTTTGGAATCAGCATAATCCCATCTGAACTAGTTTTGAGCTAGCAAGCCGGGGTGCTGTTGGCCATTTAGTCAAGAAAGCCTGGAGCTAAGAGCACGCTAACCTGGTATGCTTGCCTTAATAGCTGCCCAGCTTCAGCAGCCAGGAAACCTGTGTGTTTCAACCACCTCAGTTTCTTAGTGCAGCTTCTCAGAATGGTTTACATTTGTAGTATAAAGAAGATCTAATAGCTCCCTCCTTCATACCTGCTACATCTTCCCTGTCTCTCCTGTTAGGCTGCTCGGGGAGCGTCAGGATGATGAGGCATGCTGTGGTCCCTGAAGCGCAGCAGGGAGGAAACTCCCAACATTCACATGCATGTGGTGGTAAAACACACTAGGAAAGGTGTTTCTTGTATTATTGTGTCCTCACTGCATTATTCCACCAGAGGTCATCGTTTGTCAGGCACTGTTGTTTGGTTCAGAGTTATTTCATAACCATGGTTAACAGTGCTTATCTATCTGCTCTACTCGAGGTAGGTGAAGATCTATCTTGCTGCTGAAGGTGAACTTGAAGATAACCTTTTCCTTGCAGATTCTTCGCTGTGTCTTCCATCGAATCCTCAGTGTCATTCTAATGGTGCAAGGTGGTGCAGGTTCCAGACATGCAGTCCTTGCAATCACATCAGCTGTGATCAGTGCCAGGAATCAGGCTGTAAAATTCATCAGGTGAAGTACAAAGCTCTGGCACTACCCTTCCTGGGTAGGTCTGCTCTTTCTTCTGGCTGCCTTTGCTTTACTCTTTGGTTGATGAAGAGATGAGACAAACTGAGAATGACTTTGAGGTTGTTTGCACAATTAAGGTTTAATTAAACTTTCTTTAATGTAAGTTTAATGAACTTGCTGTTGGAGGGGAAATAAGGAGCTGCTAGACAGTGAAGTGACAGTGAGTGGAGGGGACATACCTTCTGTGTTTTGCTTTCTATTAACATGCAGTTCACTTCTCTTCATCTCTTTGCTGTCTCTCGCTTAAGGATATGTTTTGCCTTTGTTATTCTCCTGTGTGAGGATCCATGTTGTTCAAAAACACAGTTTGTCTAGAGATCCCCAGACAGAACTCAATAAGTAGATTGAGAATAAAGCAGCTTTTCATATTGCCCTCTGCTTGTAGAAAAGTATTGGAAGGAATTTTTTCTGCCTGAAATGTCAGGTTAGTGTAGAAGGTAAAGTCTGCTTTCTGACTGTGTCTCCTACACTAGCACTTGTGATTCCTGAATATGCCCTCCTCCTGACTTTCAAAATGCATTTCAAAAGGAGTGCCCTACACTTGATTTTTGCTCTGTTCTAAGAACAGCCTTACTTAAATGTGCTTGTTTTTCTTCTGTGCAGTTCAATGGTAGAGGAGCTGAAGGAAGTTGCCTTCCCTGTTCTTCGAATATTACTGCAGCATATCTGTACCAAGGTATGCTAAGCTTTGGTGTGTTTTGGGCTGAAGAACATTGGTGTGAATACATTGCAGTATGTGTAATAATTATAAAACATGGTGGAAACAGATTTCCTAAGGAAAGGAAAAGATTTTCCTTGTTGTCAAATGTATTGACAGCTTGATTCTGTTACGTCCTGTGGGAGTGCTCTCACTGCCCCACCTCAGTTACAATTAGTTGTGCCCGACTTCTGAACCTTTCCAAAACGTGCAGTTGCTTTTAACGTTGTTATTAAGGGAAAATGAGGATTTTGAGAGCTCTCTGCTCAGGTAACTATCAGGACTGCCATATAGAAACACTGCATCTGGATTTAATGAAGGTCCACCTTTGCTTTGGGGAATTTGCTCTGTCTGTGGTGAGTGCTAAAACAACGACCAAGGAAGTTGGGATTGTTGTCCCAGTGCTTGCTGAATGTGCCACATTGCCCCATTAAATAAATATTTCTCTTAAGACCTATGACACCTTTCTGGCTTCTGGGACAGAGCGTCAGAATATCACAGTGTAAGCTGCTCTTGCTTTTCAGGTCCCAGATAAAGCTGATTATCGCACGTATGCTGCACAGGCCTTGGTGAATTTGCTGAATAAACTCCCTTGTATGGAGTTTGCTGACTTCATTGCTTGGCTTTACAAATACTCGCTCCACACAAAAGTAAGTACATCTCCTTAATGTCCCAGACTTCAGCTGCAGCAATACTTTGGAGATGGCAAGCTTAGAATCAGCCCTGAATAGCGCTATTATTGCTGACAGCTAGAGGCAGGTAGGCTGAGTAGGTAACACCTATATCTGTTTTTACTTTAACAGAGTGCCTTGTGTGCTTATTTTTTTCAGATTTCTTACAGAGTGTTTGCACTTGATGTAGCTTTAGCTTTGTTGGATGTGCCTGAGAAAAACCCGGACTCCTCCATGTCACTGGATCACCAGAAGTTTCTGAAGCATGAGTTCTTAGTGCAGGTCATGGTGCTTGGCCGCTGCTCAGACAGGGCACCTGTAGTTCGTAGCAAAGCTTTAAGCAGTTTTGCCCACTGTCTAGAAATGAAAGCTGCTGCTACTTTGGATAGCATACAGGACTTGTTACAAAGTAAGTATTGTCAGTAAATTACATGGTTGAAATATTTCTTGAATTGTCTGGGGAATAATTCCTGGGAGATAGTAGAACTGGTTGTCCAGATCTATAATACCTGCTGTAGCAGAAATGCTAAATCAGGGCTTGAAACAGTGATGGAGCACCTGGTGGGAAGGCAGGGCTGACCCAGGGGAGCTCAGGTTCATGCAGCGTACTGAGTGACTAGAAGGGGTTGAACCAGGATCCACCCCTTCCCAGACCTCATTTAAGGGTTGACAGTGGAGGTGAGGGTATTTCTTGCTGGAGATCCCTGCCTATCTGAGGCCTTCTAAGGGTAAGCAGCTCCTTCCTTTGTTTCTGTATTCGTGGCTACTATGTTTGGGCTCGTTCTCATTTGCTGTAGCCAAAGAGTTTGCCACCCTGCTATTATCATCCCATAGTAGCATTACACCTGCACAGAGCACCCTTGGTGTTCCTCACTAAGGGAGGTAATAGATGAGTCTTACTTGTAGCCTTACATTTGGAGGGTGGTTATTTTGTGTACGTGCTCTAAATAGATTACTCCACAAGATGCCTTTAACGGATGTACCAGAAACTGAAATTGTATAATAAAAAAAAGTTGGTTTTTGTCTGAGGGTTGATTAAATCTTGAGTTGCCTTTTGCCTCTGCTAAATTTGTATCTTCATGATTGGCGTTCTGAGCTCCCCCGGGTTTGGTAGAGGCCAGATGGCACAGTTCAGAAGCGTGCACACATCGTCGTGTGGTTGGATCAGTTGCCTGGGAAAAAAAGAAAACCAACAACCAAACTAAAAACCAGAGTGACAGAACATGCTGAATGAGAACGATTCATTTAATTTCTTTTTTAATTTCTTTTTGGCAGGCTATGACCATGCAGCCTTGGAAGCAAACACAAACAGTGCCAGTTCGATGCTCAGTGAAGAAGGTGCGGAGTCATTCTCTTATGACAAGTCTCGGGTTTTTCTTGGCGTTCTGCTTTCTAAAAATACGCGGTATCCATAAAACGTGGGACATGTGTGCAGCTCTCTATTTAATGGTGAATCACATTGAGTGAATGTATGCCTTTTTTTATTCTTAAGCTTTTAAGTTTTCTTCCAGCTATGTCCAACCATCCGCTGAAGACCTTACCAAGTTTCAAGACGATTGAGCTGACGAACAGCAGCAGTGCTGCCATGGTTAATGGTACGTCACAATTACTCCAGCCTTTCAGATGGCTCTTCAGAACTGTAATTACAGCTCTATTCTCTGAAACTTGTTCACTGTCCATTTCTCAAAGAGTGGAGAGGTCTTTCTGTGGAGCTGTTAAAAAAACAACGCTTGTAGGTAATGAAGGGGTGGAAGTGCTTGCTGTACAGAAATGCTATTTCCACTTAAATTTGGGAAATACGTTTAATTGTGAAATACCGGTGTTCATTTGTACTAATGTGGGAGCAATACTCATTGCGAAGCAGATAACTTGTACTTTCCCAAAAGGACGGTAATTGATGTGGGATGTAGTACTTGTAACTCCATAGATTTAAGGGTAATTAAACCTCTTGCTTCAGCACACAAAGAGCAGGTATATTTTTGCTGCATAAAACACAGCACCTTTGACTGGCACTGTTATGCAGGGAAGCATTTAATTCTCTGCAGCACCAGGTATTGGCTGATGTTAAGAGCAAGGTGGGAAGTTAAATGGGCTGACGTGCGATGTCAATGTGCTAGCTCTGATTTCTTAATGGCATGAAATCAGCACAAAAGTTGGCTTTCGTGGCTGTGATATTTCATTGAGTCCCTTCCTCTTCAATGTGGAGGCCTCACATTTAGGCCTCTGTCAGCGTCTTCGCTCTCAGTTGTTGCTATTCACCTCTCTTGAACTGCTGACAATTCAATTTACTGCTTAGCTCACATCCTGTGTCTGTGTCTTTGTTACATTTCTCACGCTGCTCTTCATGTGGGATCTCTCCATATCTTCGTGAACCAGGCTCCTATCTTCTCTATTGAAAGCTTTCTTTCAAAACATTTTGCTGATAAATTTCATTAATCTGCTCTCTAAGATAGAAGTATCCTCCAGGCCACTAAAGGTATTGTGTATTCCCTGTTCAGTTGCAGACTCTGTGTGGCAGAGGATGCTTGGTTTTGTATCTGATACCCAGCTGAGCATACGCTTGGCACTTGGCAAAACAAATTAAGCAAAGGATTGGATCAAAAAGGGCTGTCTGAGGCTCAAGAGGATAGCTGAAAAACAGGCTTCTCAGAGCCAGTCAAGGTGCATTAGCAAAGCTGTCTGGCACACGCTTGTTTGGCTTCTGCCTGTGCTAATTTTGCACTTCTATGAAGACCAAACAGCTTGTATTTTAGAAGCAAAATAAATCTTTGCTGAGGATATTCAGAACTTGCTAAATGCACAAGGGCAAAGATAAGACTGGTAGGGATAATCTGCAGGGTGAAGTATACTCTACAGAATATGCAGTGCCTGTCAGCCTATAAACACTCTATTCCCTTGCTAGTTCTCAGCTATTTAGAACTCAGGGTTTGTTTGGTGTTTTTTCCCTATGCCACTCTGCATAGAAATCCATGACAGTTGGCCAAGGTTGATCATTTTAGCAGATTTGGTCACCTTTGCAATAGCAGCACGACTGTTTTCTTGGCAGTATCTTGCAAAGAAAAGGTTGTGTGCTTTTTCTGTCAAGCTATTCTCAGGAGAAAGACTCGGTTGCAGTTACCTGCCTGCTAAGAAAGCACTAGTCATGCAGATCGAAATCCCTTGGCTTCCTTTGGTTTAAAAAAAAAAGCCTACTTTTAGACCCTATATTTATTGGTTTCTAATGACTAATCATTTCTCTTAACGGCAACACGGTAGATCTCCAGATGAATCTCTCAAAGTAACAGGTTTCTGAATTTGGGAGTTCGAAATGTTCTTAGGAAATCTTAGTTTCCAACTTTGAAGGTAGCCCGACGCCTTTTATATATGGAAATAAAAGAATTGGGAGTTACAGATCATTTCTTTTTGCTCCGTGTACGAAATGATTTGATATATGGCTTGATTCTGTGCTGTGTCCTATGATTTATTTTCAAGATGAAAGAAGTTGGATTTTTCTTCCCCCTGTCAGAATGGCAGCTGTGAAGGAGAACCCGTATTCTTTCTGTTAGTTGTTGTTGTGCTTTCAGTCCTCATCCCTCACTCCTGAAAGTTGTGGGCAACAAACTGAGCTCTGCAAAGTGTACAGGGGGAGGTCTGGGTGGGTGTTATAACTTCTTTTTATCCTGCCTTTGGATAGGGAAGGAAATCATGGCCCTGCTGAGACTGAGAGCTGGGGATGAGAAAACCACTGTGAGGAAATCTGCTCTCCAGGTATGGTGTTCTTTGCATGATTTCTTGTTCTGCGTGATTACACAGAATGCCACTGGAACAAATAATTAAGCTGTAGTACTGCAGTGAACTGTATGTAAGTTTGCCCAGCTGTAGCTTCTTGCTATTCCCACTGAGTGCATTCAGTCCTTAAAAAGGTCATTTTTGCTAGTTCTTGATAAGTAAATAATGCAAGGAAGAAAAAATGTTCTAGTACTCTTTTGCTGGCATTCACTTATTCCATCATTTAGAAAAAGAACCTCTTTCCAAATGTCAATAGCTATTTAACTTAAGCGACTTCCTTATAAACCGGGGCATAAGAGGTGCTTTGTTTGTTTCCACCTTGTTAGCAAAAGTTTGGGCATCATTTTGAGGAATGCATTGCTTTTCTGCTTGCTTAATTTTTTTTAAATGAAGTCATGAGCTTTGAAAGGTATCTTCTTCAATGTGAATTTCACTGTTTTATAGAATACTGATCTGTTGTTGACTGCCTTTCTCCCTGTTAGTCCTCTTCCCCTCCAGGTCAAAGTAGGATGAGAACACCTCAGGTTAAGGGTTTCTGTTTTGTTGTGTAGGTCATAAAGAGAGAAACGTTGGCTTCAAGGGGGAGATTAATCTATTTCTGATTCATTATCCTGTGCTCCTGGCCTGTATTCCCAACAAACTTACGCTGGTTTTTGACCTGCAGGTTTTTACAAACATCCTGAAGCACAAAGCGATCCCTTGCACTGCAGAAGATTTGTCCACTCTTCAGGACCGTTGCCGGGACCCCGCAGTCTCTGTGCGGAAGCAGGCCTTGCAGTCCGTGACGGAGCTCCTCGAGGTGAGGAAATGAGCAACACCAATTCTTATCCAGACCTGACGTGTCTGAAGCGTAGGTTAAGAGGATGAGGGCACAGCAAATCACTTGTTCACTCGTTGGATTTCATTTTATGGCTGTGTTTAATTCTCTCTATATATTTTTTTAATTATCTCTTTGACTTGGAAGCCATGACTTGCCCATGCACACACTTGCCATTTATGTGGGATGCTTTCAACTGCTGGAAATGCTTTTTTTTTTCCTGCCTGCTGGTTTATGTGTCATGGAAGTGATGTTTATGTTGCTGTCCTTCTGAAATTTAAAAACCTGAATCACTTTGCTGAGATACAGCATGTTGATGATGGCACTGTAATGTTTTTCCTTCTTTTCTATTTATTCTCAAAGGTTTGGTAACTTAGTCATGGAGCATAAGGTTTGTATTAATCAAAACTCCCTGGTTTTAGTGTTAAATCATCTGCAGTACAGTTTCATTGCAATGCTCTCATAATTATTCATAGGGTTTCAAAACAAATTATTGCATTACTTTAGCCCGGGTAGTTTGGTCATAGATACAATCTGTACTTTCTGCTGCCAGGGATATATGTTCTCTTGGCCCATGTGCTGCCACATCATGCTGCCTGTTGAGCAGCAAGCTGTCTAGTTGTAACTTATTTTACAAGTTAACAAATGAGTCTCAAGGTTTCTAGGCTTTTGTTGATCTTATCCGTGCTTGTAGGACCACATCATAACTAAAGGATGTTTCTAACACAGCGTGTTTCTCTCAGGCCCAGCACGATGACGTCCTGGTGCACAAGGCATGGTTGACTGGAGTTGTGCCTGTTGTGATGGACTCTGAAACTTCTGTTCAAGAAAAGGCCTTGGAATGCCTCGATCAGATTTTGTTGCAGCACATAAAGCATTACAGTAAATTCAGGAGGGAAGACAAAAAGCAGGTGCTGGCATGGGATCTCCTTACGCTGCTGACTTCAGAAAGCCAGGAGCTGAGGTAAGTGTGGCTGTCCTTCATTGTGGGCACTTCTGGCATTTCCAGAACACTCCTTTGTCCACTGCACTGGATCTCGTTGTTGCCTTTATTATCTTAGCGTTCGTGGACAAAATCCAGATTATTTTATTAAACTTTTAATCCTATTAGAACACGTGGCTTTTCCTTTACAGTAGGAAACGGCTTAGTGACTGGAGGACTAAGATACAAGCATGGGCTTATGTTCTCAGCTTTCCCATCCTCTGTGTGACCACAGAACAATAAGTGTCACAGTTGAAATGCACGTGCCACCTATTGTGCAAGGGCAAAAAACTAAATTTATTGGGTGGGGGTTTTTTTAAGCTATTTTTTAAGCTATTTGAACTCTCTGCTCAAAGCAGACAATGAAAGTGCACGTTGCTCTAGAGATGGCAGCTGTCACGCTGCGAGCTGCCTGTGTTGCTCTGCCAGCTCCTAGGACAGAGGAGCTGTCAAACATCAGCAGTTGGTGAGAAGAGTGCAGTTTTGCTTTGTGTTGAGTGTTTTGATTTGCTCTTCTTGTTACCTGTGCAGTCTCCCTGAACCCTGGTGTTCATACACAGGGATGTCACTTGCTATTCTTGATGCGCTGGTAGCAGCGTGAATGTTAAATGGAGGTGTTCTGATGACAGAAGTAAGAGAGGCTATAGGAGAGGAGAAGATCTCTTCTTATTAACTGTGATGTACAATATGTTACTTGTCTTATGACAAATAGAACGATTCTGCCTTTTGCAGAATGTTGTGGGATGAAGCAGAAGAAATGGGCTAATGCAGTATGACAAGGACGCAACGTTGATTAAAGACGGCTGTATGTTTATTAGTCAACAGGGCATAATAGCTCAGAAATAGAAAATGAGATACTGGTTGTGCTGCCTTGCCAATCTGTAAAACTGTCAGTGTTCTAATTTGGGCTATTTTATGACACAGTTTGAAGATTCATGGCACCTTTACTTCGTGACCTCGGAGTACCTTGCAGCTTGATATATCTCGGAATAAATGTCAGTGTGAAATGGGTAGCTAAAGTTAAACAGAAGAATGCAACTGGTGCTGTCCCATGAAGGATGTTAAATAGAATCTGCTAGGAAGTCTTTGGTATAAGTCTTTGGTTGTTAAAGTAATCTTCTGGGTTTGTTCTGATACTGGTTCCTCTGTCTGACAGACACTTTCACTCCAGGTCTGTAGTGCATCTGAACTGCTAACAGAAAGAGTGACCAACAATAAAACACATAGCAGAAATCCTGACCTACTCTGAGTAGAAGGCAGGCGAAGTGATAGCACAGTGCTTGTGCTTCACAGTGTATCCTGGACAGATGTTGGATTTTGCTAGTGGTGTCCAAGACCCCAAGAGTTTTGTTCACTCCTTGTTTATCTTACTTTCTTTTCTTTCTTCCTTGTAGCTGTTATATGAACAAAGCTTTTCATATTTGGTCCCGGCAGAATAAATTCTCCTCTACTTTCATCAATAACGTGATGTCTCATGTGGAAACAGGGCATGCTGTACCAGCTTGGATGTTGCTTGCTAAGGTGGCAAGTTCTTCACCCAAGCTGGATTATTCCAAGGTCATCGAATCCTGGTACACTGTCAGCAGGTATGTGTGCTTTGACCTCCTCTATTCTGCTGGTAAGAGATGAAGGTAAGGATGAGGAAGTGAGCACTATGTGTCCTTCCATAGATATAGTGCTGCTTAGATCACCATTCTTTATTCAGGCAACAACGTTCTGTAGCTAGGAGGCAAGCAATAACCCACAGATTTGTGCAGCCATCAAGTCTTACATTGAGCTTTTTGAGTTTTCATTTCGTTTGATAAGCCTGCCTTGATAGAGCATAGACAAGATGCATGGAGTTTTCTGCTATGGTTGGTGGTTTTCCAAAGCATAAATTTTAGCTTGTCTGCTCTGCTGTCTTCCAGGCAACAGAACACAAGCAATGATACTACAGGGCATATACTGTCTGTCATCAGTCACATTGCAAAGCACCTTCCTAGAAGCACCTGTGAGAGGCTGATTGGTGAGTGGCCCTGAGAAACTGCAGAGTGGAAGGCACAGTTCGATTTTGTCTCCTAGCTAAGGGTTATTCTCCATGAATGGTTCTTGGCCTACCAAATCCCTGTGTTATGTTTGTCATCTCCTTTTCAGATAACATCAAGCACTGGCTGAAGGAGTTTCAGTGTCCCCTGGAGGTGATTAGCCCAGCTGTGGAATCACTGCAGAAGCTCTGCTGCGCGTATGCAGGTGTCCCAAAGACACAGGTGCCACATAAAATACTCCTTTTAAAATAGTTTGTTTCACATGTATAAGGACTGACTCTTGAAGGCAGCTTCTGTCTCCAGTCTGTTGGTTGATTGTCTCACTAAGCACAGACGATTCAGCTCCACCCACTCGAGCCTGTTCTACTTAGCTGCCTTGCTTTGGTGTACTGCAGCTTTGCTGGAGAGCCTCCTGTAGCTAAGGGTGGACCTTGTAAGAGTTCTTTCCTCAGAGGCTTTGTTTATTTTAACATCTGAAATAGCTTGCACTGACTTTCTGTTGACTTACAGCGTTCCTAAATGAGACCTGCACTATCAGCTATTTCTAAGGGTTTCCATTAGAAGCTATAAGCTCAGGCTATTCTCCACCAGAGCTGGTGCAGATACATGTATTTTCAAGGTCTGGGCCCAAGCACACAGTTAGCAACACATTGTATGCATGTAAGGATTTTCAAATTGGGGATTTATGTGTGAAGATACTAAATAGAACTTAGCCATGATGTTAATAAAGTACCTAATTAATTTTGGTTTATTATGGAACAGAAACTGCTCAACCAATTGTTTGGAGACTTAATATCCACCTGTGAAAGTTATATTTCAAATATAGTTCTCAAAGAGGACGGAGCAGAGCAATTGCAAGAAGATCTCCTGGTAAGTTTGGTTCCCTTTCGTGGGCTGGTCAAAGATGTGGATTTTCTCAAGATGAGGGGTCTGTTAAGTTCATGGCAGTAGCTGTTACACAGGAAAATCCTGATGTAGGTGCTTGTGTATGGCAGTGGAGTCTTGCCTCTATTGGCCTGGAAGCATTCAGCAGTTTGGTACCTTAGAAGTAGCTCTAAGGATGTGATGTCCCATTTATTTTCAATAAAATGAGGGTTTTTTTCCTTTGCTTTTCCACTCATGCTCTTTATAAAGCGCTTTGGGAAGTAAGCCTGTAAGATTCGTAGGGAACTTCAAGGTTTAGTTGAATGTTATTGGTATGCTGGGGGGAGGTTTAGTGTATTAAACACACACACCGTTTATGTTTCAAAGCTTCCCTTTTTGTTTGGTAGCTGCTGCCTTCTTGAAAGGACCGAGGGAATTTTCAGTTGTTCTTGGAGAAGTAACCATGCTGACTCCTGCTGACTTAATCTGCAGCTCAGCCATGGCCTTTAGTCTGCAGCATTGCGTTTTCTTTCTGTAGGTGAGACACCTCTTCCTCTTGGGTGAGGCTGCACAGCTGTGTCCAGCCAAAGTGGAGAAACGCATCTTTCTTTTGATCCAGTCCATTCTGGCTTCTGAACAACGTGAGGCTCTTTCCCTTCTGCCTTTAATTTTCCTTTTATCAACAGTGCTGTTACCCAAAAAGCACGTTTCCTTTCCTGACCCGTTCTTTCTTAGTGTCTAGTCCTCCTGATGGTGAGGAAATACCGGCTTCTCAGCCACTGTCCCAGTTCAGAGGATCAGCCATGCCTCCTGTGATCAGAGCTCATGCATTCATTACTCTTGGTAAGCATCATCCTGCAGCAAAAGAGTGCCCTTGTATCCAGTTCCCACCCTTCCTGTCTGCTCTCTGCTTCAAGTTCTATTCAAAAGCTGTGTCAGCTCTAACAGATAGATGCAGCACTCTGTGTTTTGTTGCACTTCTGTTTGTAGCATTTAGCAATGCAAATATCCACAGTTACAAGTTGCACAAACCATAAAAATCTACGAGGCTCTTTTTCATGTCTGTCAATGCATTTTTCCTATATAGTATTCTTCAGGCATATGCTGTCCTTGTATTCACAATTGGTTGCTGTCTAGCTGAGTGATCTTCTAATTTGTAGCAGGGTGCTCAACAGAGGATGAAGAAAACCTGATGCTTTTGGTGCAGTGTAGAGCAGAATTTCTGTACGTAGTTACTTGTTCTCCTTAGTATGAATGACCAGGCTTCCTTGCAATAGAAACCTGGTCAAATCTGCTATTCCAGTATAAAGAAGGGTGCTAAGTGAAACTTTGGGTATTGTAGCTCCGCTGTATGTACAAGCAAATCTCATATCTGTTGCAGATAGACAGAATCATTCTTTCCTTAACTGCTTTGGGAACCTTAATATTTCTTGTACCGAGCTTAGAAACAGTTAGGAAGAAGTAATGTTAGAATGCAGGCTATTTTATTTTAAGTTGGTTTAGTAATGCTCTTAGAGGTGGGTGTCTCCCTGTGATGCCTATGACAGCTGGGGCTGTTCTTTTTAGCTGCTTTGAATAATACCCTGAACACAGGAATAGTTTGCTGTGAAGGAGGGAGTTTGGCACAGAGACCCACACTATAGGTCTAAAAGGAGTTTGGAAGAACTCCTTGAAGTATAATTTCTTTGAGAGGTTGTGCAGATTGCTCATCAAGTTTTGGCATATGTTTCTTGTTTATTCACCTGTTTACTACCCGATTCTTCTCTTGGCTCATCTTAGGCTCGGAGCTGTGGTGGTTAGGAGGAATATATTCACAGCACTGACAGTCTCATCCCTATTTCACAGGTAAATTGTGTTTGCAGCATGAGGATCTGGCAAAGAAGTGCATTGCAGCTCTAGCTCGAGAGCTGGAGGTGTCACACGACGTGGCTGTTCGCAATAACGTTGTCATTGTTATGTGTGACCTTTGTATTCGCTACACCACCATGGTGGACAGATACATCCCCAACATTTCCTTGTGCCTGAAGGACCCGTATCCCTTCATTCGGAAGCAGACGCTGATTCTGATTACCAACCTTCTGCAGGTAAACAGAAGTCCTCTTCTGTTGTGCTGAGCACTGACCAAGAGTTTATTGCTTACAACTTGATTCTAGAGCATAGTTGTAATGTATCTTAACTTATGAAGGCTTCCAAGGTGCATTTTGTTACTTTTTCTCAAGGTGGGCAAAAATCAATGACGCTTAGCACAGCTGGGTAACAAGGTTATCTTTATTCAGTGGTTCTCTCTTTTCTCATCTTGGTTTCTGTGAATTCCCTTCCGTTTTGTTCCTATATGAATGAATGTACTGAGCATCACAGCACCTTTTTCCTCCACCTCTGCTTATTGTTTTAAAGTTGTGGAAGTGGAGAGGCTGACAATATTTGCCCCTCCAGTGTTCATGTGAAGCCAAACAAAGCAGGTTTGGAGTGCGTTTGGCTCTGAAAACGGTGTTGAGGAGCATCTGTGCCTTTGGCATTGGAAAGCAGATTTTTCCTTGATTCTGCTTTTTTATTGGTCTATCTGGTGAACCCGGATGCTGTGTGCTTATTCTGCTTCAAGCATCTCCTAGAACTGTCTTTTTGAGGTTTATTTTCTGTACGTAGTGGTGAAGTTGTATGGCTTGTTTATTTCTCAGTGTGTGTTCTGGCAGGCTCCATCACATGCTGCCCTGGCTGCTCTGTGAAGATTCACACGAGTTTTTCCTGGTTCGGGCTAACTTATCCGTCCTTTTCTTCTAGGAAGAGTTTGTGAAATGGAAGGACTGTCTCTTCTTCCGTTTCATTAGTGTCTTGGTGGATCCAAATCCAGATATTGCCAGGTAAAATACTCATCTGTAAAATACTGAAGGTGCTGGAAGAGCACAGGTGTACTCTATTCTTTATGCCTGGTCTTTTTAAGCTTTCTGCCACGTTCTGCAGTACTTTGACGTAGCAGAAGAGTTGTGCACGCTGGTCATAAGTACACATTCATGAAGTTTTTTGTGTGTTTCAAAGTCTCAAGCTGCTTTGTTTTGTGGGAAATGAGAGGCGTTTTCTTCCAGTGATGGAAGATTGTGTTGATGCTGGATGCCAATAAGCCTTAGACAACTTTCTCTTATTTCTGCCTGGAACATCCAAACTTAAGTTTGGTCTTTCCGAGTCTGTCATCCTATCATTGCTTACAAGTGCATATTCACGCCTGCTCTTCTCTTTTTTAGTATGCAAAAATGTCTTTCCAGTAGGTGGTGGCATTGCAGCATCTTGTTCCTTGAATTTTAGCCGTGGAACACACTGCTGTTTCATTGGTAGCCTTTTTCTTTGCATCTGCATTCAGAGGCTGTATCTACATAAAGATACTTTCTTCAAGCCTGAGATTGACTTTCAGCTCCTGCCAGACTTCTGGTGATTAACTTTTTGCAGAAAGTGCTGTGTTTCAGGGGCTTCACTCATAAAGATAATGAAAATGCTGTGCCTGCATTCAAGTTAAATTTATTTCTGTCTCTGTTCCAGTGGCAATAAGTGAGTAGTACCGTGGATGCTGAAAAGTGTTATTTTCTTGAATGAAAAAGAGCTTAAGGTCAATAAGCTAGTATGTTGTTCAAACCCAGGTATAACTGGGCAGGTATTAAATGGGGTGTTGAGGGAGACTCGGGAGTGGAGAACTCCTCCTGTACTGCCTGTGACCCTCTGCTGTGTTTCAGGGGTGACTTTTAGATGCTGCCTGGTAAGTTCTCTTTCCTTTCTAGGTTTGCAGAGTTCTGCTTGGTGCATCTCTTGCTGAAGAGGAATCCAGTAATGTTCTCCCAGCACTTCATTGAGTGCATCTTCCATTTCAATAGCTATGAGAAGCATGAGAAGTACAACAGGTTCCCACAGAGTGAGAGGTCAGTTGAGCATGTTTCTACCTCCTTACTCCTGAATGATGGCCACGCAGACTTTGGTTACAGAAAGCATTTGTGGCACTTAACATTATATATGCAATAGGAATGGGAAAACAGCTCAAGGAGATGGTGTTAAATTAAGTGTTCTGCTTTCTCCATGAGACTTCTGGGAGAACTTCTGCATGTAACTTGTGGGAGTGTGTGATATCCTAGCACATTTATGGGTCTTGAAAGTGACGTGCAGATATTCCTTGTTGATTTCAAGTCTTACTCTTTTTGTGAGATCGCATAATGTGACTTAACCACGTAAAATGTCTTTCCCTACTACAGGGCGAAGAATCTCTTTTCTCTGAAAGGAAAAGATAACAAAGGAAAAAGGATGCATATCTACAAGTTCCTACTGGACCACTTTACAGACGAGCAGAGGTTCAGCATTACAACAAAGATCAGCCACAGTGTCCTGGGTAGGGGCTACCTTGAGGAAAATAAGATAACTAATCTGGCAAACAACTTGTGTCTATTTAAGAAAAAACACCCATAAGGCTGTGAGTCCTATGGTGTTATCTTTCTGTCTTTCCTGGCACTGTTTTTTCTACTAAAGTGATTTTTACTTCTTCCCTGCCTTCCAGCATGCTTTGTGGATGGGGTCCTTCCATTGGACATGGAAGCCAGTGAGCTGCTCTCAGATACGTTTGCTATCCTTAGCTGTAAAGAAATCAAGCTGTCAACTATGAGATCAAAACCTGAAGAAGACATTCAGCCTGATGAAGATGAAATGGCAATGGCTAATGCTGTCATGCAGGCAGCACAAAAAAAGCTCATCTCACAGGTGAATGGCACTTGGATCTGGTTGGGAAGAGGACTGTCCGCAGTGCTGAGGGGAGTTTTAGCTTTCTGTGTTGGAGAGACTTGGCAAGCATTATTCAAGTAATGTAATGGTGCCAAGGACATGCAGTACTTATATGTTGTTGTTCAGGCTCTGTCTGTAGATCCATTCTGCCCTGAGGGCCTGTATGGAAGCGCTGTCTATTGCAAAAACACGATGATAAGGCTAGATTTGTAACAGACCCTTGTACTTGAGGGGGGCAGTTGGAGTGATCAGAAATGCATTTCCTGTTTAAAAAGAAGAAAAAGCAGCTTTAATTTGTTTAAATTTGTTCCTACGCATCTCCTATTGTTAAAGCATCTGAGCCTAAATGGTTTTTGGTGCACCTTTAGACAATCTGCTTTCAATGTGCAAGCAGACTCAGTGATGCATCTTGAAAGACTCCCATTTAGGTTAAAAGCCTAACCTTGTATGCATGCAGTATAAAAGTGGGCTTAATTGTGATAATTCCTGTGCTATGAAGCAGTAATTCCTTTCACTTAGGCCATTCATCTAGCAACAGAGCGATTTCTCCTTTATTGCATCTTGTAACTGTTTGTGCCTTGTTTAAACAAAGGTTCAAAAGAAGAATTTCATAGAAAACATCATCCCAATAATCACTGAGCTGAAGTCTTTGATGGAGCGGAAGAAGATCCCAGCTCTTAGGGACCTTATGGACTATTTACGGGTAAGGAGTGGTGTTCTCTTGTTGTGTGGTGTTTTTTTTTCTCCCTCTTAACTTAATGTGTTAGATACATAACCAGTAATGGAACGAACAGCCTTCTTAGAAGGAAATTTGGAAGGCATACGATGTTGTGACACTGCCACTGTGTTAAATAAAGCAGGAGGTGGAGGGATTTTAGATTCGGATCTCACAGTGTGTTACGTGTGAGCCTCCTCATGGAATGTGGGCAGAAAGCTTGAATGCTGGAAAGGTTTTTCATGTTCTGAAGTACAAATTGGAATTTAAACTCTTAGTCTGTTAAAAACACCTCTGCTCTACCAACTGGTATTTCCTTTTGCACTTAAGCAGCTGTGATCTGAATGGAGACATGAATCAGTAGTCAGGAGAGATTTCTGAAAGGGTTTAAATATTCTGTGTTGCTGCAGGAAATGATGCAAGACTACCGAAATGAAATCAAAGAGTTCTTTGCTGTGGACAAGCAGCTGGCAGCCGAGCTGGAGTATGATATGAAGAAGTATGAAGAGCAGCTGGACAAGGAGAAGTCAGACCAAGAGCACATCTCTCCGCCGCAGGCAGAGGTTGGTGGGGCTGTTAACTCTGTATGCCTTCTGTCCGCTCTGCAGAAGTCTGTCTACAAAAGTTTGTGCACAAATAACACCCGAATTCCATACATCTATGGATGTTGTAATGTTCTCATACTTCTGTGCGTTTGCTGACAGAGGCTTTGGTTTCAAAGTCATTTAATATTAGAACAACAGCAAACAACACATGTTAGCCAAAGGCGAGTAGCAAACAATTAATATAAAAATAATTCAATTTAAAGGGAAGGACAAGTCTAATTTTCCACTGTCTGTGCTTACATGCTGTATCGCTCTGTTTCCAGAGTGATAAAGATGATAAATGGGTCAAAAAGAAAAGGGTTTATTTTGGCTGATGTTATACTTAAATGGAATGGAAACTTATATCTGTGCTGGTCATGCAGATCTTTTTTTAGAGTCAGTGTGCTTGGCTCAATTGTCCCAAATTATTTTAGATACCTACCTTAAAATGAAATGACTTTTACCCTGGCAGCTCCTTTTTCTACTGGCCTAAAGAAGCACCTATCTATATATATATAGAGAGAGAGAGAGAGACAGATAGATATAGATATCTATCTATCTATATATATATATATATATATATAGACCTTTAAACTAGAATATACGTATCCCATCAAAACTTACTATTTGCTGCTCGTTATAATTTTGGCCAGTAAAATCTTTCTCCCTGGTATCCATTTAAGTCCATTGCACAAAGGATTCGATCACACAGCAAGCTGTTCTGTATGTTTCTTATGCAGAGTTTGTCTGCACTTAGTCTGTTTTTAGATTTGCTCTTTCCTTCCTTTCTGTAGCAGCCTCCATCTTTGGAGATGCCCTTACCTTCTGGCTCATGGAGCGATAACACCCAGTCCCCTGTGAGTGGGAGGCAGCTCTCATCCCCTGGGTCACTTCCATTCTCTGTGCCTTCTGAATTTGCTACACCTAGAGCTGATGTTCTGAAGCGGCCCTTATATAATCACAGGTATGGGTTTCTTTGTATTACAGGTTGCAGTTCTACAGGGCTGTTCCTTTGTCTGTTCTCGCTTAGTGGTGTGAAAGTCACAAATGTGAGATCTTCATTATGTTTGGTGCCTGAGATTGTAAGGGGTTGGGAGGGAGCAGGACTCTTCCTTGTGTCATGCATTTCATCTGGGCTTGCGGCAGGAAGTCGCTTCAATGTTACAGTCTGTCTTTTGCCCTGTAGGCCAGCATCTTTGAGCACACTTGCCATCCTGAACTCCGCCTGGAAAGCAGTAGAGGCCAGAAGCAAGCAACGCAGCAAGAGTGCTGGGGGAATTTTATCAGCTCGGTCGCTTCCACCAAGCACAGCTAACAGCAAGCAAGGTAGCAAGATTGCTGCAAACTGGTTCAGTGTTGGCCTGGGTCTAGTTGACACAGCATGGTTGTTAGACCCATGAGGTCTCTGAACATTTCTATTCTTATTTTCTCGTTATATGTAGCTTCTTTTCGAAGCGTGAATCAGCTGTCTACTGGAGCACACATTCCTGTGGGGGGCCGTGCAATCAGCACACCGGAACGTAAGTAACCCAACAGAACCCTTTTCAAATTGGGCTGAGCACTCCTTCTGTAAGAGAGGTAACAATGTGTGGCTTCCCTGAAGAGCAGAGAAAACTAGTCAGGATTAGCTATAGATCGTGTATTTATCTAAATGGCTGTGGTAAATAAGAATTACTCTGAAACTGAAGGTCTCATGGGAAAGGACGCTGCAAATATGGTTTTCATTTATACGTCACAGGGTGTTACAGTATTGAATCAGTGCATGAAAACATTTTCAACGGCCCAAAATAACAACGAACCCACTGCCCTTTCTTCTTTTATCAACCGAGGATTGCTGAGAAGGCATGTTGTCGTAATTCCTTAGCAGGTTACATTGCCCAAGGTGTGCAGGATTCTGTTGTCCCTTAATTCTCAAAGCTTAGCACTTCTAGACTGAATTACAGAACCCTGCTGCAGGGGGAAATACTCAGGGTTCAGTCCTTTTCAGCTGTACAACAGGAGATTCCTTTGTCCAAACAAAAGATCCCAGGTGAGTTGTGACCTGCTTCTGTCACTAGAGCATGCAGTGAGCTGTGTCAATTGAGATACCACGGAGATCTGCTCAAGGAGGATTAATAACCTGCACAGTCATTTCTGATTGTTCTGCCCTAAGGAAGAACTGAGCTTTAGAGAAGGAATGATGTGGGTTTTTTTTTTTCACTCTGCTGTAGGCATTAAAGTGAAAATACATAACGATGAACCTCTAGTACACAAATTGTGAGTCTGCTGCGCTTATATCCACTGCAGCTGAATTGCCATCTCACAAAAGCTGGCCTTCAAAAGCTGTGCTTTTTTGGAATGGTTGTTTTTATTTTTCTCACAGCATTCTGCAGTCCTACAAATGAAGCTGAGTTTCAGCTGATTTCCTTCCTTTATGTCAGTTCATGGACACACTGAACTCCTTTAGGTCTCCATTTCTCATTACGTTAAACTCCCTCCCCTGCTCAGGAGTGATCTCCAATTAAGTAAGGGGTCCAGGTGAGCGTCTGACAGGTCAGTTGTCATTAGGCAGTAAATTTTTGCGGGGCAGGGATGGTGATCTAGAAATGCAGGTATCTGAGTGTGGGTTTTTTTGCCTGTGTCTGTGCAAATACTTGACCTGCATGCACACAGGAGAGCCAGCGGCACGTAGCCAATAAGGCAGTCAGCTGTGTGGCAGTCTGCAAATACCTGACATCCGCGAGCAGGCAGGAGCAAAGCAGTGGCAGTGATGTGCATCCACTGGAAAATCTGGCCCTTCTCCTCCCTGTACGCTCCACTGTTTGGCTCGATTTGTCTGTCTCGATGTTTCTCCTTGCTGGCTGAACAGCAGGCAATGATCTTTGTGCGAAAAGAAACTAGGGTATGTTTTTAGAGAGCAGAGATCTTTAATTGCCATATCTCTGTCTGGAAGCTCGCATGGCTGTTTCTCTTCAGCATAAGCACCATATGGCATGCAAGGAGGAAGAATGTTAATCTGCAGTGGCACTAAGGCTGAATTCCTGCTTAGTTTCAAGGCAGCATGCATCCTTTGGTGGGGAGACAAACTGTATGAAGCGGTATCATCACTTCAGTTACTGTGTTGAACCATCTGCATGGTGCTGCTGGGTCTTGCAGGCTGACAGACAATCAAAAGAAAACATTTTCTTTTCCCCCAGGTGCATTGTTCTAAAACTGTTGGAGATGCAGCTCTTTGTAAATCGTTTTGTACTTGAGAACAACAGCTGTCTCTTTATCTTACTCAACCATTCTGTCAGTCTGTCCCCTCTGTCTGTCACCTCCTTATCTCTCCTGCTCATTACTTTGAGAATGGCTGAGTGGGTCTGGACGAGTGTAGATTTATTCGCTGTGATACATAAACACGTTTTGAAGATAATACCTTTCTTTGATTGCAAGGGAAGCCTCACTTGATGGCAGCTCTTTAGCAGAGTTTCCGTTTCCTACTCGATAAAGCATTTTCTACTGTGATTCCTTGTGAAGGTTTCTGGGAAACAGGAGCATAAAACAGAGAGCTGAGAGAAGAAAAATCTGAATACTGTGACATCTCTCCTGAGATAAATGACAGGAAAGTGACAGCTGACAAGTATGGCCTGTTCAGGCGAGCTAAATTCTACCTAGCTTCCCTGTCAAGTGATTCCTCGTCTGGCTGCAGACGGTTCCTCTTGGAAGGGCTGTTCAAATCCTTTGTCAGCCTTCAAGGGCCCCCATTCTGCCTTGACTGGGCCACGTAACTAGTCTGACTTTGGTGTTGAGGGCAGTTCATGAGGTGCTGTGATTATGGATGATGGCTAAGCTGCAGTGGGAGGTGTGGCAGGACAAGGAGGCGTACCATCCAGCTCCCACATGTAAATTAAGTTTCCTCCACATACAGGGAAAGGCTGTAATTCAGGAGTATGAACCTGATGTGCACAGATGGCCCATCAGATTCGGCGTGTCGTTTTGAGGCTGATGGAGAGGCACTGAGATCTGCTGGGTTGGAGAAGAGAGATGCTTTGCTTAACTGCTTGCAGTTAACTGGATATACTTATCCTGCATAACACCTGAGTGTTATACTGCAGCTTGTCTTCCCTCTGGCTGTCACAGGCAGCTGGCTCATGTGGTTATTTTTCTTTCAGAGACCATTAATGACTTGACTTTTGGTGCTGGGGTCAGTTACATCAGCTTGACACACACACCTGGTTCTGCTCAAGGCAAGTTACCTGTGATTCTAGCTCAATGTGTGTGGGGGAGAGAAGGGGGGTGGTAAAAACCCAAATGATCAAATCTGTGGTGTTTTAACAATATGAAAATATGCGCATTATTTGCAGGGAATAAAGAAGCTGAGGAGCAGCCGGGAGATATTATCTGTTTGACATCACTGGAGAAACTGTAAGTTCAATCTAGATCTGAAACAGTGACCGCAGCGAGAAGGAATGCTGGAGCTCTGTAAAAGAAATGGTGGCTTTGTTTCTTCCTAGACCATCCGTGCCACGGGAGTGGAAAGTGGAATCTCCAGCAAGGAGAAAAAGCTGTCAGAAGGTCCCTCTGAGACGGTCCCAGCGGAGAACTCCTCTGAAGACAGAGAACTGATCCTTTCAATGAACTTTTTGTACCGAATCTTCATCATGTTTGGGGAAATCTGTCCTTTCACTCTGTAGTGACGAATCACTGTGGACAAGTGTCCTTCCTTACCTGTTGTTGTTCAGATTTTACAGGTCTGGAGTATGGATGTGCAAAGTGTGAGTTAACGTATATTTTATAAACTGCTGCTGCTGTTGGCAAAGCTCAGCAAAGTGAGGAAGTGAGAAAGCTCTTGTATTAAGGGAGGCTTGCAATTCACTCACAGGATGTATAATTTGTCCATTTGGAAAAGTAAGAGCATAGTGTTGCTACAAGCTTAGCAATAAGCGCGTTTATCGCAGTGTGAAGGAATGTGAGTGGCCCAGCTTATTCACTCAGTCCCTCATTGTCCCTCTTGGTGATACACTTGAATTGCTTTAATTTGAACAAAGGTAGAACAGCTTGTCACTGCCACACCCCTAGATCTGGTAATTGCATGCTACATCACCTCTTATTTGTTGTGCAAACTCCTGTGTGTGTGAACACCCTTCACGTCCTTTTATATGGAATATTTCCATTCTTGAACTGTGCTATTTCCAGTTATTCAGATTTAATGAAAATAAATGGTTACAGAATTAATTCCACCCACGACTTCTCCCCTTCTTCTTGATCTAACAAATTATTAAAGCAGGATGTGAGTAACTTGCTAAAATCAAGGCTGGTAAGTCATGTATGTACGTAGTTTTGTGCTCTGTCCAGAGACCTTGTTTATCAGCAATGTGCCTGGTGAATGCTGGGTTCTGAACACTCCTGCCTCCCTCTGATGCCGCGTAATCCTAACTGAAGTTTTTCAGTTGTTCATTTGTATTACAGAGCTCTTGCCTTGGATTTCACTGCAGCTGGAAAATGGGGCCTGTTGTGTTTGTGCTGCTTTGTCTTACCCAAGGCGCAGATCACAGGACCACAGTTGGTTCTTCTGCACAAACGGAGCCAAGGAGGCTGAGCACCTCTGTGCCAAAGCCCTTCCAGAGGCACTCACCTTCTGCACTGGGATCTCCTTGTTTGCCCTCACCTTCCTTATTTTATTTTAAATAGAGAAGCCTTCAAGTGAGGTTAAACTTTATTCTCCAAATCCAAGTAAGAACCTGAACAGGAGACATGTGGAATGGCTTTGGCTCAAGCAATGATTAATTATGGCCGCGTCCGATTTATTTTGTTGTTCTCCTCCATTAAAGGATTACTTAGCTGCTTATCATGTTATCTTAATCAGATTCCAATTTTATTTCCTAATTTGTGCTTTGTAGCTTTTGCTCTGTCCCAGAGCAGCGTGAAGATCAGCCCCGTGAGCTCTGATCGGCCTCCTATAGAAAGGACCATGAACTGATGAACAGTAACGTGCCTTGGACTTCCTGCAGCCCGACTCAAGTGAGTGCTCTGAGAGAAAACGCTTCTCTTCCACTGAATTCAAAGCAGAAGCCAGCAATTAGATTACTTCTTTTAAAAACAAACAAAGAAAAAACCCACAAGAACGCTTCAGAGCTCGGTATTTATGTAAAACATTCTTGGCAAAGTTAAACGTCATACATTAGTACAAACCTAAAAATTATTCACAATGATAACAAGTTCCATCCATCAGATCTCGCCAGCTGTGCTTTGGGGATCGTCTCCCCTCCTCTCGTTAGAGATGCCACTGTCACACTGCAGAACCGAACGGTAAGTTGTGATTCTTAGCTTGCAGGCTTCCCCCATGAAGGCTGCCTTTGGCTCATAGCAAGACTGTAGATTGTACTCCCAGAGCTACCCTGGCTCAACCATTTACCTTCTCTCCCTTATTACGAGTATCCTACAAGCAGCACAGAATAGCGGATGTACAGAAAGTGCAAAGGAATGTTACGCTCACTGCTGCTGTAATGATGAGAGGCAGCATGCAGCTGGTGAATGCCACTGTGTGCCCATCTTAGGAAGGTTGCCAAAATGGAGTTGAAAAGTAGCCACGGTCACGTCTTGGTTATGGAAAGAAATTGCTGCCCTAGCTTTAGTTTTACTCTCCCTTAGCAAAAGGAAAAGTGGTAATGTTTAATCTAGGTAAAACAGATGCAGCAGTGGCATGTCCAGCGAGGCCCCTAGCAAACAAAGCAGATGAATGCAGAACACTTAAAAAAAAATAACACTGACAGTCCAAATCATCAGGTATTCAAAATACTGCCTACGTGCAGAGTTAAGACAATTCATATTGGGAATACAAGAACGCTAAATTATGCTACATTTAAAAAAGAAGTTCTTTAAACCACAGCACAGTCCAAGTGTTGCATCCACATCCTGCAGTTTTACACAACCCACTGCTTTCCAACGCTATCAACTCATGCATCGACACGAGCTGCCGCTTGTTCTCTTTAATGCAAAGAGAACTGGATTTCTTTTAATTGGGTTATTTTTCCTTCTACCGTCTAAAGAAAAGTTGCAACCGACACTACAAAAGTGCTTCTGTGTCGACCTTTTTTTGCTTTCCCAACTCCAGAAACAGTTGCTTGGCTATGCAGTCTAAACCTGTAACGTTGCCACAGCTGCCACACCGCCATGTCAGTGCCTCAGGGAATTTGCAGAGGGGGAGCAAACAGTAAAGTCACTCTGTCACCTTATTGGAACTGAATCCAAAAAGCCATCCCTGGGTATTTCTTGCAACAACAAAAACGAAGCGTTGGTCGCTGAGCAAGAAAAGTTCAATGTATAAACAAAAAAGGTTTGATAGGTCCTGCCATAGATTTACAAAAACTATCCCTGAGTGACTCTGTTCTGTGTCTTGTAAGACCTCGTGTGGCAAGGGAATCGCTGAGGGTAGCTGAAGAGGAAAGAGATGCTGTTCTACCTGCAGGTTTGTGTTACTAATTGTAACACCTTGAGATGCTCTGACGGTGCCGTACGACAGCAACGTTTGAGCTCTCCTCTTGTAGCTTAGGAAGTAAAAAAATAGCCACGTTACTGCAACGCTGCTGGCAATCACGTATTTACACTTTAAATAGAAACGTTACCTTTTCTGAAGTAATCAAAATATATCTTTGCAAAAAGTTTAGAATGTGGGGTTTTACAAAAGAAAGGGAGGAGGTAAAAAAAAAAACACAAAACAAAAGCTCGCCAACATCTCAGTACCTTTGCTGGGACTCTGGGCCCGCAGAAATATTTGGCTTTGATTTTCCTGAAAGGGACGACTTAGCACTGGGTTCCGTGCCTCCACCGTTAAGCCTCTTTAACACACCGATAGACGCAAGAGGGAAGCCTGCTTTGTGCAGATTAGAATGAGGGGTTACCTGCGTGCAGTGAGTTTTCTGTAAAGCAGTGAGCAGCAGCAGTCCTTCAGCCTGATGCTGCCCGTGGTTCTTGTTAAACAGAGCAATGAAGGCTCGGTAAGTTGACGAAAGGGCTGAGAACATTAGTTGTGTTTGCTGTACGTGTGTGCCTGTCAACTAGACAGGGTGCCCATTCTGCACCCTGAATGGTCGTCGTCAGAAGCACGAGATAATCACAAGTCACAGCCTGGCCTGGGCAACAAACTGCTGCGAGGAGGACTTTCCCCTTGTATGGGTAAATGGGTAACACTTATTCTTTGCAGTCCTACTGCTGTATCAGCACCTTTTATCCTACTAGTAGCTCTTAGTAGTAATGTCTACGTAACGCTGCTCCCTGGTTGGTTTGCACACTGAGGCTGTGTCCCTGCAGCACAAAGAGAAGGCAATTCCACAGACTTCCATAGCACAGTCTCTTGGGAAGTATTTATCTTCCTTACTCCGAGGACAGGTTTAGGGGATCCTGTTGGTGTCTCCGGAGGCAGGGGAGATGCAATTTGGGCAGTGAGGAGTTGCTTTAAACTTTGGCAAAGAAAACAAAAAGATATACAGATAGCTAGCTATCGAGTTCTTGTGTGTTCCAAACTCTTCCAAGCGCACTTAATTCATCGTTTGCTCTCGCTTCGAGTTCCTGGAGGAGGTATTTTCACACTTGCTTTTGCTGGTTTGCAATATTCTTTTGGCATCTTATATGACAAACGAAGACTTGTGCCTGAAGTTGCCCTGCAACGAAACGATTCTGGGTGTGGGATGGATGTGGTGGCATTCCAGGCACCCCTTATTTCCTGCTGCCCACAGAAGGCAGATCCCAGTGGGACTGCAGAGCGTTGCAGCCAGCAGGTAAGGAGGAGGAGGCACCAGCTGCACCAGATGGGTGCTCCCTCTCTCCTCCTCCCATACCAAGGTGTGGCACAGCGCTTCCTCATTCCCTCTCCAGTATCTCTGCTAATAGGGAGAGGCTTTTTCTCATCCTAAGCCCAGTGATCTAATCAAATCCCAAAATGCAAATTCTCTTGTAAAAGTATCACAGCCTGCCCATTTAATCCAATGAAACTCATCCTAAGGGGCAGGGGGGGGGCGGTCAAGCCGTAAGAGAACTGAGACAGAGCAGAGCTGGGTTTTACAGCTTTTTGGCATCAATCGCTTCAGGCAACTTAAACTGTTCATCATTTCTAAGGAAACGACTCAGCCTTTACCCTTCTGTTTTCTCCCTGTTCTAAATCCCTGTTTCTCAGTGGGGTTTGCTCTTAGAAATGTCTACAGGCCCTTAAAAAACAAAACCCACCCTGATAGTCCTCCGCCCACCCTTTTCCTCTCCAAAGCAGAGAGATGTTAAATGCAAATCGTTCGTCACCTCATCGTCTGTCCGGATATAGTTAACACCATCGGGTTTTGCTGGAGTCTTGTAGCTGAAATAAAGGAAAAGATCTTATTTCTTGGGCCAAGGAGACTGCAGGATTTGAGGGGAGGGGCTGAGAAAGAAGAAAACAAGGAAGAGCGGTCCGGAAAGCAGAGCGAAACCTCACAACGCTGAACACGGAATAGATCTATCTGGTGAGAATCCTGCTATTCACATCCATGATCTCTTCTGCAGGCTCTGCAAGAACATCGAGGCTTGTTTCTGATCTGTGGGAAATTCCCACCTTCAAGTGCTAATGCTGTTGTTTTTAATGTTCTAACGTGCCTTCTAGAAGGCTTGTTTTTAATCCCAAATTTAGGTTCCGAGTCACAGCTAGCAAGATTTCCTGCAGAGAGCCCACTCTTCAGCATACATTTGCTATGCATCTCCTGATGCCTTAAGCTAATTGTGCAGCGAGCTCTGCTTGCTAAGTTGTAGACCTCTGTATGCCAACAGCACGTTACCTACTGGACAAACACCTACTGCTATTTAATTGTATTGGTCCCCCTCTTACTGTGAAAAATATGAGGATATTAAAACACAGCTCTCGTTCCCCTGTCTGGTCCTGGTAGTGAGCACAGAAGGAACGATGCCAACATTCTCCCTGAGGCAAAGAAACCTTTGGTGCGGTGCTTACAGTGGGGTACTGAATACTTTGAGAACTGTTTGGTAGGGAACTAAGAAGAAATATATCCAAGTCGAGCACTGAAATATATACAGTGAGATGGCAACAGGAACACTGGATCCCAGCTTACCTTTCCCCACTCTCTTTACCATTTGCAAAGTAGCCCCTCCTGTAGGCGCAGCAGATACCGAGTGTGATGAGCACCAACACTGCCACGACCACCAGGACTCCACCAATTATCCCACCGATGTTGAGGTCGTCTGACAAAGAGAGAAACCACAACCCAGCAATTATCTTAAGGCAGTGGCAATATTCTACCTCCGCACACACTGAAGTGACGTTTCCAATGCGAACTGCAAAACTTCCTAAGGATTCTGAATCATTTCCACTCTAGAAGGACTCAGACTCCCTCCGCAGCACAGAGAGCTTCTCTTCTGGTCTAACAAAAGAGGGAAGGCTAACAAACCTTCCTCCTCTATTGCCTTGTGTGTACCAGGTCCAATCACATCGTTCTCTGATTGCTAGTAGTTAAAGATTGTTTCTGCTCTTCCTTGGATAGTTTGGATCTCATTGTACCATTCTGTAGATAGTAAAATACTTATGGCACCTCTTTGGGTTGTGAAGAGTGGGTTATACAGCAGTACTGCAAGTTTTTCTCCATCAATGCTATTTGGCTTTGAAAATAGCATGCAAAAACCTGGTCCTGATACCTTCCTGGACAAGTCAGCTGTGTCTGGGGCTAGAAAGCTGGAAAGATACTCTAGGATGCCTCCCTCCCTTCCCCATGGTGATGGTGGTTTATTTACAGTGGAATATTAATTAACATTGCCCACAATTAGGTAGAGCCACTCACAGACTTCCATCTCCTGCTCCTCACACTTGGCAAAGCCAGCATCGTTTGTTGCAATGCAGGAGTAACGGCCCGTGTCACCTTTGTGCACAGCATGAAAAACCTGGGGAGGACAGAAGGAGAAGGGTTATTTAACACGCTGATACACGTAAGGGTTATTTTACACACAAGGAAAAGATTATTTCAGAGAGGGAATTCTCTGCTTCTGAGAGCCAGCGGTACAGCAGCATGAGGGAGCAGCTCTTACTGCACTGCTCTTCGTTTGCCAGGCCAGGAGATGCTCTCCTTCGTTCTTTCTAAAGATGCAAGAGAACCACAAGCAAACAGCTAGGGTAGTATTTTGTCATATTCATCTTCCCTTTCTGAAGTCATTCAGATCCCAGAACAGCAAACCATCCAACTATCCCTTCCTAGAAAGCCATGCGATGACTTTTTTCTTTTCCGAGCCACTCTAAAAATAACCTGCCCTGCAACACAAGTCTTGTTTACATCCACGGGGACATTTACCAGAGTGCCTGTGCTGGGATTCAAACTGTAGGATGAATTCTGGACTTTGGCATTCGATTTTGTGTCTGGTGATAAAGGTTCGCTGTTGCGATACCAGCTGTACGTAGACTTGGGGTAACCTTCATTCTCGTGGCAGTGGAGGGAGGCTGTCTTACCCACGGGTACAGCTTTAGGCACCGTGCATCTCGGAGTCACAGGTTTCACTGTGGGAGAGACACAAGCCATGTGAATGATACCGCCCGGTACAACGAAATGACTTTGGCACGCTTTGTAAGGTGGCTGCGCTACGAAGGCGTCAACACCTCCAGCTATTTCCAGATGGTTTTAAGCAACAAGACTCTATTGGATGCCATTGTTACGACTCTGAGAGAGACCCACGGCCTCTTCTGTTAGCTAGCAGCGCTTGCAAAGGTATCTGGAACTGAAGCAGTACCTTGGACTGTAAGCTGGATATTTATCTCATCTATGGTTTTGGTATCAGAAGGTGCTGCCACTTCACAGCGGTACGTGGCCGTGTCCATCCGGGTGGTGTTTTTAATCACCAGTGATGTCCGGCTGAGAATTTCTGCCCGAGTTGCAAAGTCACCTGATAGAGGGGAAAGAGAGAGAAAAATGTCAGGAGAGTCACACGAAGTAACCGTAAGCATCTGAATAAAGTGGTTGACCCTGGAGACCAGAAGACCACCAAAGGAATCTGATGCTCTATAATGCTAAGAGCCTTTCTCTCTGCAGTAATCACAAAGGAAACCAGTGCTGCTAAGCATGTAAGAGAATGAGCTGCAAAGCACCACCCCAGAACTCGAAAATTGGCAAAACTGGACATCCACGTCAGCCTCAGATCTTTCGGAAGGCTCCTCTGGATGAGGCTGTTGGTCCCATTTAAAGTGACCGCTGTCTTGGAGCAGTGCCAGTTGCATTTCATATGGAAAGATTGCAGAGGTCAGCATTTGGTCCCAGGAGCCCAGGCATGCAATGACCATGCAAGGAGCAAGTTCTGGAGAAGGGAGACTGCAGCACTGACTTTCGTGTTCATCTCCTACACAGGATCTCCCTCCAGCTCCCTACTGAGAGCAACCAGCAATGACCCGCCAGAGGGCAAAGAACATCCTGCTCTCCTTCCACTTTGTGCTTTGACTGCTGAGCTCTAGTTCCAGAAGCAAGCAGCAAGACAGCCAGAGGTCTTTCCTCTTACAGACTTTTCTGCTCTCAGTTCTGTTTGTTGCTGAGGCTGTTTGGAAGTCTTAAGAGGACAAAGAGTCTTCATACCCTGCATTTTATTGTCAAAAAATACATAAGAGGTTTCGCCATCTCGGATTTTCTTCCACTCAATTCTGGGATCCGGTGTTACAGTTGATTTAATGATGCAGGACAGCTCAACACCTAGAAAGAGAAATAAAGGGAATACAGATTAATGGGCAACAGCTGTATTTTTGTTCTGCTTTAAGCCGTCTCACACACTGTTTTATTAGGAGATGCTGCCCACAAAGCAAAAGCCTTCTCTTTCATGTGCCTCACAAACAGAAACACTGCTGGGTTCCAGGAGCTGTTGGGGAAGATGGACTTTGGCCAGCAAAAATAATAGCTGTACAGATATCAACTATGGAGAGAAATGAACACGCTGTTCTCTCCAGGCTCTAAAGTATGGCAAACAAGACCTTATGACAGGGTGAGCCCACAGCACTGTCTTGCTGTTAATCAGAGCATACAATGTGAGTCAGGACGGCAGAATCTCCCTGGGTGGTGTCTGGTCATCTTCTGGTGACACATTGTCTGCCTGATTGTCCTGGGGACCACGGTGCCCAAGGAAAAGCTCAAGGCATCCAATCCCCATGGAAGGAGGCTTTGCCATCTCCATCTCCTCCACAGAAGGCAGCACTGCAGCAGAGCTGAGTGGCAGCTCACCCTGTACCACCAGTCCTCTGCCTTAAGACCAAGATAAGTTTCCCCAACCCCCTTTCAGTGTACTAATTGCAAGGCGACGGCCCTTCCTCCATTTGGGATCCAGTTCAAGAAAGCACTTAGGCAGCCACTTTGCAACACCAATGGCTTTCAGGGGACTTCAGCAAACTATTTCAATCAAGTCTGTGCAAAACAGAGAGAGATAAGGACATATTCTTAAACGCTCTGCTGAATCTCAAGCCCTCAGCAGCCCTTCCTCACCCCAAAAAACAGATACCACGAGCAACAAGCAAAGCTTTTCTCAATGGTTTGGGTGCAAAGCTGCAGGCAGAGGGCAGAGCACGGCGGTGTTGGGCAGCCTGCAGCCCCACAGCACTCACTCTGGAATTCCTGCACCACGGGCTTGGTGTTGCTGGATGTCAGCTCCACAGCCAAGAGTCTGTAGCCTGGAAAAACAAACAGAAGAGAATAAGAAATAGCACAGCTCATAATTCACCCTGCTAGAAGCACATCGCCTGCTGGGAAAAGCTCTCCTCCAGCTCCAAGGGCTAACTTCCCTACATAGAAGCTGTTCCGTGCTACTCATGCCAGTCCAGCATGACAAAGTTTATTTAGGAGCTGTGGTGTAAATACAGGAAAATGTAATTGTTAGAAGCAGCAATTAAGGAGGGTGATTAGCATAATGGCACAAAACCAGTGCCAACACAAGCCACTTCCCCGCGCTTCACACTTACGTAGAGGGCAAAGGAATTCTCATTCCAGTAAAGTGAGAATGAATGCATTATTCTGCAAACGAAGCCAATGATTGGGAAGAGAGGGGAAGCAGGTGGGTCTGAAGGGCTTTGGTCAGTTCCTAGAAGACAAAACGTGCCAGCTCTCTAACACACGCTGGCTGTACCTTCAAAGTGTTTTGAGACCCTGTTGTACTGCAAAACGCAAGGCAGAAAATGATGAAAGGATGGTAATTCAGGAGAGAAGTTCAGCACTTTGGGTAGAGTCCCAACCCAACCGATACTGGGACAACAGCTCTGTTGTGCCACGCTCCATCCCCATAACACAACTGTAGTGGAAATGCTGAAGCTGTGATGGAGCACCTGGTGGGAAGGCAGGGCCAGCCCAGGGCAGCTCAGATGCATGCAATGTGCTGAGTGATGGAAGGGCTCAAGCCATGATGCACCCCTTCCCAGCCCTCATTTAGAGGTTGGCAGCGGAGGTGAGGGGGTCTCTATGGAGATCCCTGCCTTCCTGAGGCCTTCCAAAGGTAAGCGGCTTTCTTCCTTTGTTTTTGTGTCCATCTTTGTTGTATTTGAGCAAGTCCTCGCTTGCTGCAGTCTAGGACTTGCTACCCTGCTGTCATTACTGCATTACAGCAGCCTATTTCCTCTTCCTGTCCCTCCTGCTCTGAACTCCAAAATGTTTCTCATTTGTGCAGTCGTTTTTCTCCCTTCTGTGTGTTATTTTCCTTTGAAAGCTCTGCTTTCCTTGTCTTTCTGCATTTCACCAGAGCAGGTACCACCGATGCCCACTGCCTTCACCAAGCATCTAATCAGCACAGTAAAGATGACTGAAATGAGCTCCTCAGTGACATGAAAGCACGCGTTATCCGAAGGTTAAGACACTCTCAGAGTAAGAAAGTCACAATGAACCTGAATAGAAAGCAGACAAGGCAGCCGAAAGAAGTAAAAGAGACCTTCAACATCACGACCAGACAGCTGGGGATTCCTGCATGCCAGCCTTCAGGGTGGAAAGCTTTCGGTCAAAGGGACTCGGTGACAATGCAAGGGCAAAGCGCCTTTGGTGGAGCAGATCAGAGACCTCAACAGCGAGGCGGTGCTCTGAGAAATGCCCCAGAGATGCTCCAACTGATGCTCCTTTCCACGTTATTGAAATGCTCCCTGCCAGTCCTTACCATCCCTCGTTTGCTAAGTGCTGATGCTTTGCTCAGTGCCTTGGTTCTCAGTTTTTAGGCTCCAAATACCTCTACATTTGGGCAAGGTTTAGGAGCTGCCTTTGCGCATGGAGTAATTGCTGATTACCAAAAAGGAAGTGGGGATGCAAAGTATGAGCCGGGCAAGCAGAGCTGCTCTTAGGGCCTTGGCATCCTTCCCCTTTGTGTGTTTAGGGCCATGGGGGAGAAATGCACGTGGGAGAAATGGGAGGGAAAGGGACATGACAGAGGTTCCTTAAAGGAAACTCGTTGTTCCCGTTTTTTTTTCCCCTTGTTCTTGTTTACGAGAGATCATCTTTCAGATTAAAAAAAAATGCGCCCCACCAAATAGATAGCATGATAAGAGTCTGACTGAAGAACTTCTGGTCTCTGAAGGTCCCTTCTAATTGAGCTATTCCATTCTATCTATTCTGTGCTCCTACAGCCGCAACACAGCTGGAAGTGGAGATGGCATTACCACAATCTCACATCATTCGAAAGAAGTTAAGGCTCTAGGAGCACTTCTCCATGAGACGGGGACTCCATCAGACTCTGCCCCATCTCAATTCTCAGAGGTTATTCCCAGCAGCATCCTTCTTTTCCCACCCATTAAACACAAGAACTTTTAGGTCTATTCCTCAGGCACAAAAGCAGGATGGCAACAAATTTTAGGCAGAAGCTGAGTCCTTGGGGGCTGTGCAAGAGTCTCACATTATTACACGTATTGACTGTGGGCAGAGATCAATGTGGCTGCTTAAATCACCTCTAAGCCAGATTTATTCTTCTGTGTGAGGCACAGGCGAGCTCTAAATAACGAGATGCCTTCAGCTGCGTGGAACAAAACTCCCCAGTGACCACACAGATTGTAAAGCAGGAGCAAAACATCTTTACAGCTCTTCTCAGCATCACTTGGAGGTATCTCTTTCTCACCGGTCTCTGCGGGGCTGGGGCAATTTAATGGAGACAGTGCTTTCCAGCTGCCAGCACTGTGCTGCAGGAGCAGGGCAGCATCTGCACTATGTCACATAGCTCTGCTGTTGGCGTTGTCTCTTTGGTGACTGTGCTCGTGCACTGCTTTGTATTACATCATCCTCATCGGGGCAGCTGTCACCCTTAAAAAGTTTGTTCTAAAGATGTTCCTTTAGGCATCGTTGGGCCCAGTGCAAATAAGCAGCAAAAGCTCTATGTTATGTAAATCCCACTTCAAAGGCCTCAGCACCCAGGCTGTGCAGGAGAGCTGTGCATAGGCATGCACTCCTTCCCGGAGCAGCATGCATGCCACAACAGAGGCACCCACCAGATCTGTATGTACTGTGGGCTCAGCCAGACATATGGTTGAATCCCAAATGCCATCAGCTCTCCAAATAGAATCCAGGACGAGGCAGTGAAGTCTACAGCATATTCTTATGGTGCTTCTTTTAGCTGAAGAGAGCCAGCCCATGCATGTTGCTGTGACTCATGGTATCTGAATCACTTCAAAACGCTGCGCTGAACCTACAGAAGAAATAAACTAGCAGCTTTATAGACAACTAGGCTGTGTTAAACCTCCCGTCTCTGCACGGGGCTTAATGCAAAGCCTGACCTTCTGTCTCCATCCACCCCAATCTCTTATTTGCTTAAAAATTCAAGGCAGAAATTTGAAGAGGAGGTAAAATATTCCTTACGTGGTACAGACAACGTCAAAAGGATGGCCGGGAAAATACGAAGTCGCTGCCAAGAGGCTGTGCTGCAGCATAGCAGAGCCCTGTGCCAACGGTGCAGTTATCTGATACGGTAATTTTAGTTAATGCACTGTTAGGCACAAGCAGTACGAAAACATGCAGCTGTATTTCAACACCCACCCACTGGAGTAACAAAAATACGCCTTTCTTGAGGTGTCCATCAGCCGTGAGCCGCCGCTCCATTTGCAATTCAAAACGCATCATCTAAGCCATGTGGGAATGCTGCAATAAGCCACACGCCTTGTTAAGCATCTCTGCTTTCTGGATGGTTACTTTGTGCAGCAGGGGTGCCATAAGGGTGAGAGATTGGTAGGGGTTAGAAACCCATCAGCCCAATGCTTTGTGTGTCAGCACCTTTGTGACCGCCCTGCCAGCACGGATAGATGGAGTGAAGGGAACAGCAATGAGGGTACATCACAGAGGTGATGGGGGCAGTGGGTGTGAGACAAGCAGGACTGTCCGGGCAGCCCAGCTGACCCCAGCACCATCCCTGTGTTGGATGTGCTGTGTAGGAAGGGAAATAGCTGTTCTATTTGTGAGAAACCCCCAGAGGGACAGCAAAGGAAGCCTGCAGTGCTGTGCTGGGCTGGATAAGAGGAGGAAGAGGGAGGCCAGGCTCTGCGTGCTGCTTGCTCTGAGGAAATGGGAGAAAACTGAAGAAACATCTGACCTTCTGCACCACAAAGCATCCATCCCTTTTTCTCTTTGTGATTCACGCTCTTTTTCCTCTTCTCTGTCCCCAGTGCAATCTCACTCCTGTTCCACAATTCAACATGTGCCGGTGCAGCCAAGGTGGGGCAGGATGGGTGATAGAATGCATTATAGGAATGAGACCCCAAAAGATCATAGAATCACAGAATGGCCCGAGTTGAAAAGAACCATAATGATCATCTGGTTTCAACCCCCCTGCCATGGGCAGGGTCACCAACCACCAGACCAGGCTGCCCAGAAGATGCCCAACCAGCTCTGGCTCTGCCAAGCTCTGAGGTTTTATGTTCTGACTGTCCCTTGGCTTTTGTAACAGCTTAAGGGACTTAAATGTACTTGTGACATATATAAGACTGAATTTCTAAAGGGTCCGTGCATGTGTGGCCAGGGAATAAATGGCAAAGCTCATTCTTACTGAGTTTCAGTGGGAATCAGGCATGCTGTTGGTCCTCATCAACGCTTTCAGGTGTCTCACTGCCTTTCCCAATGATGGTTCTTTTAGATCTGCTTGGAAAACCCAGCCTGCAACCACAGCTTTCAGCCCCTGCCTCCAGACCGTGAGGAGCTGGCGGTCCATCAGCCCTTGTACTGATAAGGATGTCTTTGTGAGAGCAAAGTCTGCACCAAGGATGGCTGGGGAAGCAGCCAGGCAGAGCTGCACGCCCTTCTCCTACCGCAGCTCTCTGTCTGCAAATGCATCTGTAGAACAAAATCTTAACCTGTTTAAATCACTTGACTTAAACCATCGCCTTCAAGACCTGACTGTATTTGCTGCAGATGAGGCCCATTGGCATCCAAACCATGCACACCATCTTTTTTTCCTTTTTCCTTCCCATCTTGTACAAGAGGATTTACTGTTCTACCTCCTAATCAGACAGCAGAGCCATTGGTATACAGCCAGCCTACGCACCCACGCTCAGTTGTGAAACAAGTTGCTAGCAAGCAGATACAGAGCCCTCTTAAGACAAAAGCTTCTCAAAGCAGCCTCCTTCCGCAGATAACCGTTCCTCCTCTCTCCCATGCAGGGAAGGAAGCGCAGGCATTTGCCTGATGAAGACCACGTGGTGTTTTCTGATCATCTCCTAGGATCTGGTTTCGTGGTGCTGGGTTGCAGTTGCAGACGTGCTGCCTCCAACATCCATCTGACAAGGGCTTCTGGGGGGAAGAATTTCACAATCTTTGGTTGTGGCTCTGCTCAAGGCAGCACGGCGTATTCAGAGGTGAGATATTAAGGCCTTGCATCTCTCTGCACTTTCACAACAAGACAACCTATTCTCACGATCAGGTTTGCTCACCATCAGATTTGGGCACCACCTGCCTTGCAAATCCAAAGGCCCGTGCCAGGAGGAGGCATCATGAGCCATGTGCCAGAGCTGTCTGAACAGGTAGGCTTCAAGCTTACTCAGCACCTTAGCACACACGAACCCTTGGCTGGGCATGCTGAGCTTGGACATTGTCTTGTAGGTGCTTGTGCTCTCTTCTCCCTAAGAGAGCATGGATGCTTTAGGAGAGGCAGCAATGAACCAGGTTGGCAACGTGTGGAGAAAGCTCCCAGCTGGCTGTGCCCACACGTCTGCTGAGATTCCCATGGGCAGAGCTTCCCCATGACCATTTTCATCTGTTAATGGGCTTTACATTCATCAGTTAATCTTTGGTCCTCCCAGATGTAGTGTCCCCTCCAACTCAGCCCCATTTCACTGGAGGAAGACGATGAGTAAGGAATACAGTACATCAGTGTGCAAAGGATGTATGGCTATGAGATCTGGAAGAACGCCTTACAGCAGCGAAATTAAAGGCTGGAAACAAAAACAGTGAGCACTAAAGGGAAGTAGGGATATCTACACGGGGCAAACTTGAAACCAACCCTTCCTGCCTATTCCCACTTGCCTTCCATTGTTTCCCTGGGCAGCCCCAAGAATTGCCATACAGGCACGTCCTACGTTATTTCTCACTTCAGCAAGTCCCCTTCCTCCCAAAAGTGGCAGATGCTGGTAATCAAATTAGTGCCAAGTGGGAGGGAACCAGCTGATAACTGCGATAAGAGACAGAAGCAGTGCTCTTCCTCCAGTCCTCTCCCTTCCTCCCAGCTGTTCTCCCATTCCAGCAGACAGATGTTAGTCTCTGGGGTGGAGTCAGGTCAGTGATGCACGACAGGGAGCCGTGGCCAAGATCACGGAGACAGAAGAAACTAATGGGAAAAGGGACAAGTTCCATTTTGGCTTTTTTTTTTTTTTTTTTAACCTAATGGTCTCGTGTGGGAATTTGACTCAAGCACTGCAGAGAACCTCGTAAGCCAAAGTGACGTTTTCCAGGCTGAATGCCAGGCAGCACACAGCCTTGCTCTCAGCAGGTATTTGACTCTGGGAGCTGGGGTACTCCCTACCTGCCTGACCCCGGCTTTTGATGAGGACACATATATGAAAAGCTGCCTGGAATGCAAAGACAGGAACTAAGCGGATATGCTATCAGCACCAGGCTTTGCAATGCTCTTTAGTGTCTGGCTGTGTCCCAACCATCAATACAGAGACTCGCAGGGTTTTAGCCTATAATCCTCTATTCCTCTGTCTGTGACTCTAATCTCCTGATCCCCCCCCGTCCTCCTCCAGCCTACAGCTTGACCAACAAAACACAGATCTGGCCTTCTGCTTATCAGAGACCAACAATGTCATCTTCCTGAGGAAAGTGGGAGTTGGGAAGAGAGCAGCAATCCTCAGAGCTGGGATTGGGCTGGAGAAGGGAACAGGAGAGGGCAGTAAGCAAGAGCACAGAAACCATTTACGACAAGACTGAAAGCAGCTCCCTTCTTAAGAACTTCTTTTTCCCCCAGAGTTCACAGTATCATTTCTCTCTCTTTTTTTTTTTTTCCTGTGGGCAATTCTAGCCTCAGGTCTCACACACAGTTGTGTGGGTGATGTGTTGCACAAAGCACATATGAGTGAATGCTGCCAGCAGCTGTCTGTGGGAACGCACATCTGCCTATGGGCTTGCTACCCAGAGCCTGTCTGCAGAGCTACTGCTGGTGAGGAGGGGCTGCACGGCTTCTGCAAGGCAGCTCTGCAGCAAATCTGTCAGAACAAAGGATGCACATTTACAAGGGAAAAAGGACAGAAAGCTGTGTGAGCCATGGGCCTGAAGATGCGTGAGCTGGGAACACTGCTGCGGGGGCAGCCCTGATCCATGCAAGCAGATCTAAAGAGACTTACCTTGTCAACATCAGCCAGCAAAGGCTGCAGAGGGAGGTGTGCTGCGGAGTGCAAGGCATGTCCTGAAGGAACACATCAGGATGGAAAGGCAGCCTGGGTGAAGTCACTGACAGACAAAGCTGAGGGACTGGGTGCAGGGAGAGCACGATTAGGGAGATGCTGGCCTGAATGAGCAGGAGGAAAGCAGTGCCATGTCAGAGGAAGAAGGGAGGAGAGGGGAGAGTCGTTCTGGATGTCCCAGCCTGGATTCCTAACCAAGCTTGTTTAGTAGAGCGGAAACAAACCTCGGCACGGAGAGGTTAAAAGATTCCTTGTCCTGGGGGAGCTGAATGAGCCTCATATCCGAGAACCAACTTCTCCCAGACCCTGACTTTGTTTTTCTCCTCAAACATATCTCACTGCTATTTTTAGCAGAGCATTTTCTCAGCCGAGTGCTCCCAGCTGAGTGCTGCTCAGGGGCCCTCGTCCCAACGAGGCACAGCCCAGCAGTGTAAGGTTTGCTGCTCCTATCCCACCACCCCTGCAGGCTTTGGGGGTCTGCATGCCAAGCTGTCAGGGATGTCCTGGCATTCCCCACGCATGCAGTGCAGGCAGGGTGAATGCTCTCACACACCCAAGCAAGGGGCTGCAATCCAGAAGCAGATGAAGAAGAGGGTGGGCTGAGCTGGTAACCATCCTCAGGCTTTTATTGAAGAGTATGAATGATGAGAAGGAGGATGGAAAGAAACGATTAATGCTGACATTAATAGCAAGATTTGCTGCTCAGTGCTAAAATCTATTTGGATTCCTTCCAGCACCTCCAAGGGAAACAGTGGAAGCCTTTTGTTCGTAAAAGTTGTGACTAAAATCGGACTGGATAAAGCTTAAGGAAATACCTTTCAGAGGACAACCCTGCCTTGGCTGCTGGAAACAGATGAGGTAACTCCCTTCCTCTCCCCTGGTTCTCCCAGGCCCCTTGTTCCTCCTCAGCCAAAGTGCTAACCTGTCTGCCAGGCCATTGCCCAGCTGCTCAGCCTGCAGCGCAGAGCAAGCTCGGGATGTCCACCCATGTGCAATTAGTGATGCGTCAATTAACGTCTGGGACACTCGGCGGGGAAGCAATGCCTGTAATTTCTTTCATTTCCAGCTTGATTGAATACCTGCCTGCCAGAGATGGGCACATAAATCGAAAGGCCAGATCAGGGCACACGGGTGGACAAATTGAATACAGCAGGGATGAACCCCCAGCTTGTCTGTGCTAATGTGCAGTTACAGCTTTGGGAAGCCCGGATGATTGAGAGCTCTGAGTGCTGTGAATGAAAGGCAGAGCAGCAGCAGCAGTCGGTCACAGCAGAGCTGCAGCCGAGGAGGTCCCTCTAACAATGGCCCCTTCTTGGGCAGTGTGTGTCGCCTGCCTGTCCTGGAGACATGTCAGTGAAGCAAACAGATTGGGAACATATTTGCTCTCCCTGCAGCAGCACAGAAGCCAGCCCTGACAGAGGAGAGCAAGCTGGGCTCTTTTCTGCTCCTTCTCTCAGTGCCAAGTTTTCAGCTCTGCTTGAAACCTGCGGCTGGGACGTCCTTTGGCAGGGGAGAAGGGAGGGGACAGGCAGGGTCAAGAAATGCTCAGCTTTCAGCTCATGCTTGCAGCATCTGGCTATGAGAGAAGGCAGCAGACTGACACAGCCACACACCTCCAAAAGCCCCACAAGAGATTAAATCTGGCACTTCATCCTCCTCTCTAGCTACGCTTAAACAAATGGGCCTGAGAAGACTATTCACCTGGGCAGCCCCCAGACGCTGCACGAAGGCTTGTCCTTCCAATCAAAACCTTCAGAAAGTTCCTCCAAGCCCAGCAGGAATCCCAGGAGCCCAGGGCCCCTCTCTTGACTTCCATGCACATGTTCAAAACCACGGGCACTTAACCTTTGAGGCTCCCTTGAAAATCCCAGCGACGGCATTTTATGGATGAGTATGTTTCCCCTAACATCTGCCCCCTGTATCAGATGCTGCCAGAACCTCTCTCCTGGCTCTGCTCCCAGCTGGAGGACAGACAATGGGCATTTGAATGCAGTCTCCACTTCCCCTCCCTAACAGCCCTGGGGGAGATGGCACATTGGAGCCAAGGCAGCGCTGAAAGCACAGCTTGCCAGCCAGCCAGCGACAAGTCTCTCCAGATCACGGCCTGCCACTTCTCTCCCAGCACAGTTGAACCACTGGCTGCAGTTGTTACTGGACATCCAGGTCAGCTCTGCTGGGCACTTACTGCTGGCAGCATCCAGCCGACCACGCCGAGTGTTCTCAGCACACTGCTGCTGCATTCAGCCCGAGCACGCTCCGAATAGGGCTGAAGTCATCTCTCCTGCTGGGTTCCCAGCTTTGCTGGCCAGAGCAGTGGGTTACAGACCTTTCCTGCACCTCTCTGTCATGCCAGCTCTCCTGGAAACACGCTGCTCACCTCTTCTCCCTGCTTGCCTAATTGCCATTCGCTGACCCAGGCAGCATGCAGGGCACGGAGGAGCAATTCCACCTGCAGGAGGACTGACAGGAGGTCGGCCAGAGCTGGCTTGGATCCTCCTAAAGAGCCACGGCTCTGTCTTGCTAGAGATAGCATTGCTGCTTGCATCCCAGAGCTGTTCAGCCTGTTTGGCACTGTTGCTGCTTCGGAGACAACACCAGAGTGAGAACAACCTGTCTAGACATCAGTTACCTTCCATCAAATCCCACTGCCACATCAAAGCACTGCCGCAAACAAACTGGCTAAGTAATAGCCCCTGCACCAGCCAGAGGCAGCCAGATCCATCCCATCGTGCCTCAGAGCTTCTCTTTAACCCGAGCTCTTCTGAGAGCAGGAAGAGAAGGGATGAAACATCTCATTATGGGACCATCAACAGAAGCGAGTGGGGTGAAGTCACAGCAGCTCAGGTTAATTCTTGAGAGACCTCGAACCGACGGGGACAGCGGTGTGAAAGGAGCAGGAGAAGTTTTAGGTCCCTTGAGCACAAGTTAAGGTGCAGTCAGTGCTCTGGGGAAGCACCTGGTGCTACCATCGGCCCGATGCAGCCACTAAAACAGCACCATCCAGCTCATTATTTTAACACGGGTCCTTTGAAATACCTCCTGCGTGAGAGACAGCTCCGAGAATCCTGTCTGGCTTTCTTCTATCTCAGGCAGAAGGAGCTTTTATTTAGCAAACTGCTGCTAACAGCTCTGTCTCATTAGTCAGTGTTTAGGGAACCAGGCTGCAATTGTTCTGAAGCCCGGTGTTGCAGAAAGCCTTGCTAATGAGGTCTAAAGGAGAGATTCCTCCTGACAGGCCCACAATGACCCAGAAATCCTACTTAATTCCCCCCCCCCCCCCTCAGTAAAAAGTGCTGAGTAACAGCAAGGTGCAGAGGCACTGGGGGCTGATCGCAGAGCCAGGCTGTGGCTTCTGTTCACACTTTGGGCTGTGATGCAACAGCTCCAGGATGCAGCCCAGCGCAGCTCAGCTGTGTGCTGGCTCCCCAGGCAGAGCAGCCAGGAGTCTGTCAGGCAGATAAACGGGGATTTGTTATGGGAAGGTTCGCAGCCTGGTCTGTGAAAGACGTGCCGCCACGTGCGGAGTGCACACAGCACTGGGAGTGGAAACCTCTGCTCAGTACAATAGGAATGACAGGATTAGGCTCTTTGAAGCAGCCTGGCAGTAGCTGGGGTTCTCCTGAAGCCTCTTCAATGGCAGCAGCTGGAAGTGGGCTCCGCAGTGCAGCAGGGTTTGGCTCCTCTGGATCACGCTCCGTTACAAACTGTGCCAACAACTCTGCCAAGACCCTGACTCAGCAAGCTCAGCTCTTACCTGTGTTCCCGGGCCTTGTGTGCCCCACGGCTCCCAAACTCCATCCGCACAGCTACATCAACCACATACAGCCCGGGGAGCAGCATCCCCTACCAGGTTGTGGGCTCACGCAGGTGCTGAATCCTCTGGTGGATGTGGGATGAGCAGCAGCTCTGCTACAGCAGTGTGTGTGCCCTGGAGGTGCTGTTAAGCTTCTCACACATCCTGCCATAACCACTACTCCTTATTTCCTCGGAGAAAAATGCAGCAGGCTGGCACAGGCTTGGTCCGCAGGCATTCTGCTTTCAAGTGGTTTGCTTTCAGCAAGCAGAGCATTTACCATGCTGAGGAACCTCCGGGCTGCAAGGCCCAAGGCCAGCTAGGGGAGAAGATGAGGTACAGGGGCCCAGCTGGAATGCAGGCTGCATGCAGCTGACCTTTTAGACCACCCCCAATAAAGATTCTTGCAGGCATCTGCTTGCCACCTGTTTCAGCCAGCAGACAAGGGACTAAAGCAGGAATTCTGGACTTGAATGCACAGTCTGTTAAAGAGGGGTCTAAAGACTCTCACCTACGTGAAGCTCTTGCTGATGTACGCTCCGTAACAGACCCGGTGCAGAGGAATGCATCTTTGCCCACTGTGTGCAAGACTGCTACTCCCATAGCACAGATGCGTCCCCGTGTTGAAAGCACAGCTCAAACCCACAAAGAACTGCTGCTCCAAAAATCACCAGCCAAAACAGTGTCTAGAGACAGTCTTCAAGTGACTAATGATCTGGGGAGCCTCTGTTTCTGAACACCCACTCTGAGATGCTTGGAAGTAGCATGATTTCAAAAGACATCAAACGTGTGCCCTTTGGGTCAGCTTCCTTTTAGAAAACATCAAGCAGAGTATCTAAAATCACTGGCCACGTTGGACCTGCTAAGCCCTCACGTTGCTTTTGACTCTCTTTTCCAGCTGACACCTCAAGCCAAGCTCTTCGAATGTCAGCTCCAGAAGAAGGAAGGGCTCCAAAGCGGAGCTCGCTCTGCATCTTCCCTGCTCTGCTGGCACAGGGGAAGGATCTGCCTCGGAGACATGAGGAAAAGACATATGCTGTGAAAGGAAGGACCAGCTTTATTTTACCAGCCTGTGTTCCCACCAGAAATGTGCTTTGAAGACTGCCTTGCAAAGTAGGAATTAAATCCAAAGGTGCCTATGCGTCTTCCTTGCTGTCATCCCATTATCAGTCATCTCCAGCCTGCTCCGAGCCAGAAGATGAAAGGTTCGTAACACCACTTATCTTCCCACTTAAGAACATGCTTAGCAGCTTGCTACTAAAGAGGAGGATACTCAAAGCCTGGGGAAGCAGCTGTAAATTCTGCAGATGGGTTCCCTGGCATTTCTTTGAAGGAGATCCTACTTCTCAATGAAGGATACGGAAAGGAAACCAGGGAGGGAGGAGAGAAGGGAAGTCTTTGTAGCAAAGAAAGACTTCGTGTCAAGAACGTGAAGCTGAGTGACAGATGGGAGATGTATGGCATGTGTGGGTCTCAGAAGTGCCCGAGGATGAGCCAGGAATTCAAAAGCTCTTGGGAAATATTTAAGCAGCCAAACTTGTTTGTCACCAGACCACAAGAAGCTCCGAAAACACGTTCTCCTCAAGACTGTGCAGTGCTACAGCCAAGGGAAGGGATCCTGTTACACGATGCAGGCAGAACGGCTGGATGCAGCCCAGCTCCAGCTCGAACAGCTGAGGCCAGCTCACTGCACAAGTCCCCCGTGCCTCTCCCGCATGAGGGATAAGCCTGCTGCCTCATCTCTGAATCTGACCCTCACCTCCCCTCTTCATAGAGCTAATTGTTATCGCAGCGAACCTGGGGCCAGCTTGCTTTGCTCCACGCTTAGCAGCTGAGTCAAACCCTCAAAGCTGCCAAACAGAATCTGTTCCAAATATCTGCAGAAAGAGGAGGCTTGAGGAGCCTGCAGCGGAGCACCACGATCCTGCCCTGGTGAGGAGAACAATTGCTATTGTGGACCGACAACGGGCTGCTGGTGGGCAGCAAGCACGCCTTGCTGCTTCGTCGGGGAGAAGCTCCCAGGCCCTCTCATGCTCACAGAATGAGCTGGAATCTGGAGGTCCCTCTGTCCCCTGGCAGTGCCCCAGCAACCCAGCGCTGCTGACTTACCAGCCCTGCTGACATGGGCTCCGTGTCAACCAGCTCAGCTGTTGACATGGAGCACTGAAGATGCAGTTGGTAACTGGAAGAGGGAGTGCCTTAGAAGCTGTTGCCAGCCAGAGTGCAGACTTCAAAGGGCTTATCTTGCCCTGTGTGGGAGAGCGTGCAGTGCCTGCGGGCAAGGACAGCTGTTTGGCCAGGCCCATCAGAGGACTTCTGAGGGAAGAAGAGAGAAGTTAGTACCTGGTTTGACCCTTCCAGCATGCGCAAGGCAGACCTGGAGGCAGAGCTCTGCGCTGCCCTGTTATTTATGGGATGCTGAAAACTGGCCAAAATGAAGGGAAAACACCAGATACATAAGGATGCTCACCAGCTCACATAGCTGGATCTGGCTGAGGGAGAGCACAGAAGATTCGGGTGGTGATTACAGGGCACTCTGGCTTTCATCTCCAGATCAGCAGCCCAAAGGCAGCTCCACCAGCACTGACCAAGCCACAGCCAACTCATAGTGACTGGCTGCTGCACAAGGAGATAAGGCATCGCCTCCTCGCTCCCTGAGAGATCAGACCAGCCCCATCTATGCACTATGTGCAATCTCAGCAGAGTAGCTAAGACCAAAGGAGAACACAAAGCAACTCCTCCTCTGCTGTAGGAGCTCCTAGATCAACAAGTTGACCCGCGGTGGTTGCAGCCAGCTTGTTTCGTGGCACTCGTGTCCACTCCTACCAGCAGATCATTCCTGCTAATGAGGGGCTGTGTGTTATTCCTCTTAACTTGGCTGTTGGTCTCTGGACACCTGAACTACACCAAGCCCCTCTCCCAAAGGTGGAGGACTCCCACAGCTCAGTGCTGGGCCAGAGGGACAAACGGTTGTGCGGAGCTGGGACTTCCCCTTCTAAGATGCAACATGGATGCAGACGACCTCGCCATAGAACAGACATCTTCCGGGCTCTAAAAATCACTAACCCCAAACAACACGATGGGTATAAAGAAATATTTACCTTCAAGCTTTCGCAGAGATCAACGCAGAAGAAAAAGATTAAAGTGAAGATTTAAGCGTGTGTTAAAAATAGCTGTCGATAGGATCCTTTGGGGGGATAAAAGCTATATTGCAGGAGCCACAAGAGCCAGAGGACGTTGCAACACCTTTCCTGACGTTAACTGGGGAAGCTCCCGGAAACCATTCAACGCTGTTAGCAGCCAAAGCACCTCAGAAGGAAGTCCATTAGCAGGCAGCAATCTCCTTAATGGATCCTCTGGGTATGTAGAGAGCTGCCTTGCCTATGGATGCTCCATTCTGTCTGCTGCTGCGATTCAAGAGTTGTTAGTGCAGCCATAATCATCCAATACTGTAAGGAATGCTCCTAATCTTTCAGGAAGCCCAACAGCCCAATGAATGGGGATGTCAATTGGTGCAGTGAGGTGCTGTTTGCTTCATACAAACCATGCAAAGTCAGACCTGGCTCTTAGGGAGCACTGCACTTCTTCCCTTGGAAACCAAGCTCCAGCCCACCTGCAATCTGCTGGCCCTGACCAAGGACGAGCCCCAGGGGTTACAAAGGTGGGGATTTTTCTAAGAGGCCGGGGGTGTGAGAAGCACAGCCAAGTAATGGCAACAAATCCCCTCAGATTTCTGTGGATTTCTGCAGCTCAGCGGCAAATCTCACCTAGGCCACCAAAATGTGTTTTTAATAGAGCAGCCAAAAATCTGGAAGCGCTGAACGTTGCCAAAGTGTTGCCTTTCAGCCAGATGCCAAAGACGTGGCAAGTTGCTGGCAGGTTGCTGTTTGCAGGCTCTTAAAGGAGCTGTCTGCTTCCAAATGAATTAAGAGGACTCGTTAAGAGGACTTTTTTTCACCCAGAGGGTGGTGACGCACTGGAACAGGTTGCCCATGGAGGCTGTGGATGCCCCATCCCTGCAGGCATTCAAGGCCAGGCTGGATGTGGCTCTGGGCAGCCTGGGCTGCTGGTTGGCGACCCTGCACATAGCAGGGGGTTGGGACTGGATGAGCACTGTGGGCCTTTTCAACCCAGGCCATTCTATGATTCTACGACTCTTACAAACCTGCTGATCTTATTGTGCCTTGTAGTAATCAAGGATGGGAGCAGGTTAGAATGCGTTCTGGCCTTGACTCTGAAATCCTGGGATTTATGATTAAAAAAAAAAAAAAGGAAAGAATGAAAAAAAAAACCCGTGCTTGAGCATGATCTGAACAGAATTTAATTTCACCTACTCCATCTATTACTGCTGTGAAACCTTCATTTCCCCTTGTAGCAGCCTGTGTTAAGCCCCGTGCCCCGTCCTGCATCAGGGCACGACATAACCCAGTACACAACGCCGTTTTTACTGGCAGCTGACTTCTTTCTTCTTTATTATTTCTGTCAGGTCTCACTTATTTAAAAAAAAAAAAAAAAAGAAAAAGAAGCTGCTCCTGCATCTGCTGCCTTGTATTTTTCTGCCACTTGTCAGGTTTGCAAACACGCAACACCAACCACAACCTCCTTGGACAGCAGTGAAGCTTTGAGGAACACCCTCTGGAGCCCCTCACTCTGTTTTTTCCAGGAATTTGGAAGGCCTGCCTTGGGATGCTGCTCTAATGAGAACTGGGCATCGGCTCAATTATGCAGCTGTCTCACTGGTTTGAACTTCCAAGCTGTGCGTTGGACAGCTGAAGCCCATCAGAGGAGTCACACAAAGGCTTCTTACAGTGAGAGGCGCAGCAAGGCAATCAAAGACAGCTACTGCTGAGCTCGAGTGCTAACAGACACACAGCTGGCCATTCTGGGGCTGGAAACGCCTTGCACACACACCTCGTCCAGCACTGATCCCCAGGGAAGCCCTCTGGAGCTCCGTGTGTATGAAACAAGGAGCAGGGCTTGGTCAGGAGAGGTCATCCGTGGAGCCAACATTCAGGCCAAGCCCATGGAGTGCCTTGCAGTGCCACCCCCAGAGCTGTGCCCCATTGCCATGAGTCTCTGAGAGCATCAGGTTGTGCAGACAGCCCTCTCACCCTGAGTTAATACTGGGTTGGGGTTGGCACTCTAAAGGGTGATAGGAAACGCAGACCTGAGCTGCCCATCCGAAAAGAAGTCCGGATTTCTTTCTTTCTTTCTTTGCTTGTTTCAATCCATTCTGTCCTCCTGACACTGACAACTTGCATTTTCAGCATGGGAATATGAGACCTCAAACACAGCACCTATCATCTCCTCTGCCCCAAACTGCTGGCAGAGCCATACCCACACAGTAATCCGGCCCCTCCGGTGAAAACAAAGACCGCATCCGGAGCATTCATTAGCTCAATGAACGCCATTAAGTGGTTCTAAGGCTTCAGCCTGGCTGAGCGAGGAGTGGGTTTCACGGCCACTGCATGGGGTGATGCTCAGAGCTGTCATTCTGAGCCATTTCCAACAGCACGACGCTGCTGGTACTATGGGGAGCAGACAAACACACCCCTCCTCGATTGGAAGAAGGTGGTGTGAGTCATATGCCAGCTGATAGTGAAGCCAGATTGAGCGTGCAATTATCCTAATTAATTTCGTATCGCGAGTTCATCTCTTTTCGAATACACACAGCGGTTTCAAAGCAGGCCACCAGCTTCTGCACAGAGCAGCTGAGAGGCACGTTTATCTGGCTTGTTGGGACTTGGGATCCTACACAAATGTTGCTAACTCCCTCTCACCACTCCCAAGCTGCCTGGTAAGGAGTGATGGAGCTCCTCGGCCCACTGGGTTGATGCAATCAACCATGAAGCATTCTTAGCTCTAAGTGTGCAACAGGAGGCCGGCTCTGCTGCACCAGGCAGCACTGCAAAGAGCGGTAACGTGGGGAGCACAGCCTGCAAGAGAAACTTAAATCATCACCCATGGGAGCTGTGGGAAAAGCGAGAGCAAGTGGGGAGCTGGCAAAAGATGGGGGCAAAGCAGCAGGAGATGCAGAGTGGGGCCACCTGCAGCCATTGCCTGTATTTGTGAAGCTGGATGCAGCAGCTCATGCTGCTGTATTTAATTGTTTAGGTGAGGTCTGGCAGCACAACCTGTGTTCCTGGTGCAAACCCTCAGCGTGGGGATGGATAAGTGAAAAACAACCCAGCAGGCGGGGAGACCCGGAATTCAACTCTTAAAGGAAAATAAACACGTCAGTAAGGAACCAGAGTTCACCATCAGGGCAGCATCTCCATCCTCAGCTCCTTCTCCCTGCAAAAACCCCACATTTTACTCTCTGGATCTACTTGTGCCTCAATAACCAACTAATTCCTGACAGCATTCCGAGCAAAAAAGGAATGCACCGGTGTCACGTTCTTTGTCAACAGCTGTAAAGCTGATGGGATCCAACAGCTCTGCGGTGGTGGTGCCTGAATAGGAACACCAAGCCCTCCCCAGGAATTTTTTGGAAGACATTATTAAGCATCTGATTTTGGCACTGCTCTCGGAGCTGATCGTCCTGCTTTCTCACTGCCTGGTGAAAAGAAAGCATTGCTGCAAATGGTTCCCATCGGCAAGGAACAACATGGGAGCTGCAGCAGGGCCAGCAGCGTTTGCACCAAGCAATTCCTGGTGCTGACAGCTGACTCGGAACAGTTGTTGGTGGCTGGGACAGATGGACTTTCGTATATTAAAAAAAAGGGAAGTGAAGACTTCTCTTTGGCACGTTGAGAAATGCCCTCCGCAAAATCCAACAGAGTATCCAAACCTCAGAGTTAAATCAAAGGGAGATTTGAGCACGCTGAGCTTTCACACCGCAGCGTGCCAGGGACCTGTCCTGCCTCCCCACTGAGGACGCGTTTTATTTTCAAGCAGGAAATACTGGGGAATTTGGGGAAGGGCTCCACAGCTCTGCCCTCAGCCTGACGTGAAATCCTCCAAATCCAAATGCTGATTTCCAAGGGAAGGTTGCAGCAGAGGCCGGATGCACCATGGATGTTGGTTACAAGCTCTGCTTTCCACCACTGATGCTGATAATTTCCGCTAGCCTAATTACAGCTATGGCATTTCCCTCATGTGCAGAATCTTTAGATGCTTTTAGTGCCTGGAGCGGGGTACACGCTGCACTCTCCATGCTTCACTGCCTTCTGTTCTGTGGCAATGTTTTGAGGCCATGACCAAGAGTTGGGTCCATTCTGGATAGGGAAGCACAGAGGCCAACCCTGCTCTGTAGTCTAAGAAGCACACTGAGCTCCTAAAGCAGTTTTGCAGCATCTCGTTGGCCTTGTTGCCTTTCTTCTCTGCCAGCCAGTGGGCTGGCATCAAACACAGCCCTATGGGACCAACCAGCACCAACCCTGCAGGTTTCAGTGTACCTTTAATGTGGGATTCCTCCCGGTTCACTCACACAAGTGCAGTGCAACCAGCATTTCTAACCCCAGCCTTCTTCCTTCCACTCTTCCAGGCTTACGTCTCCAAATCTGAAGAGAGCTGGAAGTCGTTGCAGGATGAGACACTGCAGAACCCGCTGTGTTTAAATGGGGAGCAAACCCTTTTGCCTGCCAGATAAACGCTCCCAGGTGGAGGTGTGAAAGCAGTGGGGTCTGCCTGCATTTAGCAACTCCTGCCTGTCCACAGAAACACACAAGTAGCTGCAGCTTGTTTCCAGACTGCCATCTTTTAGGCCAGATTCAACAGGATGCTACAGCAAAGAGGGAGGAGAGGAAGTGCCCTACAGCCCAACTGCAGGAGAAGCTGGGTGAAATGTGCCATTTTTCCTCACTCAAATGGAACACCCAAATCCAAAGTTGGGACCTGGATGACTGTGATGCTCCAGGTGCTCACAGTTCAGCCTCAAACCACAGCAAAGCAAACAGAGCCCCGAGTGCACGCCTCATCCCAGTGGGTGCTGCCGTGGAATGTCTGCATCTTCTCGCCCCTTAATTTTGGAGGGAACAGAGCCCAAATCTTAACTTTATTCAAAGCCCCAACGTCTGAAAATCATTAGGGATTGAAGAATTCCTTTGTCCTTAGATAAACTGGCTGAAATTTTTCAATACACTCCAGTCTCGAGCTGACCCGGAGCAGTTATTTGCGTGCACAGCCCCGTGTATCTCAGTGGCTGAACTTTCCAAGTCAGTTGCTGATTGGCACTCTGACCTCCCTCCATCCCTTCTCCTCCTGCCGCCCCCCGGAAGGGGGGGCAATGGGAGCCCACCGGCTGCTGTCCCCCCCTCTCGGTCCCCCCGCTATTAATAGCCAGACAACAAATGAGCCCGAATTCATTCCTGAGCGGAATTAGCAAATGTTTTTGCAATTAAAACTGCAAACATTCATGCGGGCCCCCGGAACAATAGGCGCCTGTGCCTGGGCTTGAATAGGGACCAGTGTCCGCCCTGCCTGCCTGCCGAGGCTGCACATTCCTGGCACTCTCAGCCCTGGACCCGCTCCTCGCTGAGCTGCCTTCCCCCTCTCATCCCATCCCACAGCTCAGCTCCCCTTGGGGTCCGGTGTGGGGTGGAGGCAGCGCATCCTTCCCATCACTGCTCACCCCGGGATGGGACAGCGGCAGAGCATCCTCACTTCGCCGGGACCCCGATCAGAGCACCACATCCCTCCTGTTCCCCAGGATCAGAGCAGCACATCCTCTTTCCTCTCCGGGTTCAGGGCAGAGCATCCCCCTCGTTCCCCGGCACCAGGGCAGCGCACCGCGTTCCCACCCGGGATGGCGATCAGGGCAGCACATCCCCCTCGCTGGTCGGGATGGCGATCGGAGCAGCGCATCCCTTCCTTCCCCGGGATCGGAGCGGCACATCCCCGTTCCCGGCCCACCTCCGCGGCACCGCATCCCTTTCCCCCCTCTGCGCAGCCGCGCCGCATCCCCCCCGACCCCGAGGACCTTTCGGGGATCTCCGGGCCGATCCCCGGTGCCCGGCACTCACCGAGCAGGGGCAGCAGCAGGAGAACCGCCGGCCGCCGCAGCGCCATGATGGGGTGTGCGGAGCCGAGCCCTGCGCTGAGCCTGCGCACTGCCCGGCCGGGGGCGGGGGGGGGGCGGCCCGGGGGCGGGGGTGCCGCGCTGCCGTTGCTGCGGTAACCGAGCGGGGAGGTGCGGGGCCGGCGCCTGGCACGGCGGGGCTGCGGAGGGGGGCGGCCCCCGGGGTGGGGATGGGTTCGGTTATCCGAGTCGTGCTGCCCGGCGGGGGGAGGTTTGAGTATGTGGAGCGCTCGCCCCTTAAAAAGGGCTTTTCGTGGGGGTGTTCCCTGCGAAAGCTGTCCCAAGCTGCGCAGCGCGCGGTAGTGCAAACTTTTGGCCAAGTTAAGGCGAGGGAGAAACACGAACAGCCGTCGGGATCACGGAGAGAGCTCCGCTCCGGGAGTTGGCTGCATCCCGTGCTGTGCCGAGTGAGAGCAGCCCGAGTCTTTGTGTGGTCCCCCGAAGCATCTCAGCCTTTTCTCTCAGTTAACGAGACGCTTCTCAGCACTGCACACTCACTCCAAATGGAGCAAGTCCCTGCTCCATTTGGTCCCCTGCAAGACCCGGGGTCAGGGGATGGGGCTCTGAGCCTGAAGGAGCTGCGGGTGTCGCTGTGCATGGCAGGGAGTGGGGCCAGATGGACTTTAAGGTCCCTTCCACCCCAGACCATTCTGTGATTTGAAGTCAGACTGGGTGAGTGCCGGCTCGTGCGTCACCGGCTGTCAGTGCGCTGTGATGGGGATGTAATTAAGATGCTGTTGAAAATCAAGCAGCTGGAATGAAAGCCAAGCTCTTCTCTGTTCCACGAGCTCGGCAGAGCGGGTAGAAATTAAGGGATGTGAAAACGTATTTAACTTGATAATGTGGTGGATCTAACTCTCAATGCTAATGAGGAGACTTAAAGGGCTGGTCTGAGCCTGGTGAAATTAATACGAAGGCACTCATCAGTCCTAATGGCCAGATGGGACACTTCAATGAGGATGTGGGGGATGGACTCAGTAAGACTTGATGGCTTACAGCCCAACAGCACCAATCTTTGGGCCGGGTCCCCACTGAGCAAGGAGTCATTTTAACCTGCTTCCTTTGGACTGAAGGGACAGAGATATAAAATCCAGCAGCACGGGCTGCAATCAGCAATTAAACACCGCTGAGCCACCAGGTTCCTTCCTGACACCAAGCAGCTGCCTGGGCAGGGAAAGCAGCAAAATGGATGTGACCTCTGAGGACAACATGGGGGGATGAGATCTGGAATGTCACCTCATTTCTATGCCCATCCCTGTGTGCTGCCCCACGGCTGTGTCATGGCACAGCAGAGCCATTGGAGATGTGAAGCTCGGCGAGCAAAAGGAGTCACAATCAATATTATACGAGAACCACTGTGCCCATCAAACCAGGATGGCAAAGTGCTGCAGTGTACAACATTGATTTTCACACACAAATGGAGCTCCCCTTCCATTATTTAGCGGTGAAACAAGTAGCTAGAATAAAATATGCACTGAGAGCAGCCCTGTGCATGCGGGGATGCATTCAGGCGTGATGAGGGGCAGCACAAAACTGCCTCTTCCCATGATCTCATCCGTCGCCGAGGCTCTTCCCATCCACCCTCAAGAAATCTGCAGGAGGGGAGGGAAGGAATACATGCTCTGCCAGGGAGCAGGGATGGCCATTCTCACTGCAAAGGGGGAAGGAGGGTGATGGGGAGCAAACTGGGAGAGGAACACCCAGAGGCTGTAGGGAGAGGGGTGTGCACAAAGTGTTTGGGGTCTGAAGGCAGCTCAAAGGGAACGGCCATCTTCTCCAAACTCGTAGTGCCTGGAGGGCTGAATGGAGGTTCAAGCCCTGCTGGGAAGAAGCTGCTCCAACAGCCTGCGCCTGTCATGGTGACTTCCAAAAGCAATGCACGTGGGCAGGAATGCTGAGGCCCTGAGGATGCTGGCACTGAGCTGTGACACCTGTGTGAGGCCGTCTGTAGCCTTGGGCTGTCCATCTGCACCTTCCCCTGTGTCAGGTTGGTGCCAGCCCTCCCTCTCGGTGACGCTGTGCTGTGCCAAGCCCATGGGACAGGGGGGGACACTGCGTTCTGTGCAGTGCTTCTCCGAGCTTAATTCAGTATCTCTTTTTTTTTGACAGCCACAGTCTAGACAAGCTGTTGCTTCCTGGTGTCACAGCCCATGACCCCACTCCTACACCCGCCCCATCGCTCTTCCCTGGTTCATGTCTCAGGCATATGCTCGTCTATTTTGAATGCTGTGTATGTGTGAGGCTGAGTGGCTCCTAATCTTGTCTCCCTCCCGGGGCGTCAGTCACTCTGGCATGTGCCTTTTCCCTGTCTGCCTCCCTCTGTTTATGGACAATGGATATTTTTAACGCCACCCTCTAATTAGAGGTAGCTTTCTCTGGGTGGTTTGTATGGAAGGGAACTCACAGGGCAGGCACAAGGCGCTGGGGGCTGGCCCTGTGCAGATCATTGCTGCCCGACACCAGCTCACTGCAGGACGAGGAAGGGCCATAAGCCAAGCTCACTTACCAGGACTGGAGACAAGAGCAACACTGATTAAAAAGGGCCTCGAGTCAGATTTCCCACATAGAGAGCCTTTCTCCTTGGCTTCCAGCACCATGTCCCCCAGCATCCCTACCTGCCTGGCTCTCAGCATCCTCCCAAGGCAGAAAGGATGCTCAGCCCCCACCCGCAGCCCCAGCACAACACAAGGCAGCTCGCTGTGCACAACTCTTCCCAGTCCCCGCCGTGCAAGCAGCATCTGGCCGAGCCATCAGGCAGCGAGCACCCCTCGGGCACACTGCGTCCTGCTGCTCCATTCACAGCCAGCTCCTCTCCCCTGCCCCATCCCCCAGCACAGCACAGGGCCAGCTGGGCATCATCACGTTCCATTGCACGCTTCCCCTGCCAGCACCAGCCAGGGAGATGGCACAGCCACACAGAGCAGCAGGTTGGGCTCTGGCTGGTGACCCAGCAAAGGGCTCAGTGCTGCTGAGCGTGGAGCTGGTGGCAGCAAAGCCCCTTTGCCTTCCTTGTTAGTAAGTGCTTTGGGTTTCGCCATGCTGGCTCTCTGCTAGCACAGCTCCCTGAGTAAAGCTGGTTTTAATGCTCTTCGTGACTCCCATGGAAATCAGCTCTGTGCTTACATACTGCAGGTTGCTGGGTGAGGAGTCAGGAGGCTGGCTCTCCTTGATCATACAGCCACTGGCTATGTCTCCTTGTCCCCACCTATGAGATGAGTTTACCAGGTGACACATTTGCAGGGCTTATCTCATGGTGAGCTGCACCGGTGTCTAGACTGCCTTGATGGCTGATAGCAGTGGGGTTTCTTGGTGTGTCAGTGCATGATATTTTCTGCTGGGGCTGTGCCCCGTGCCCTCCTGGTGCCCTGCAGCAGCCGGGTTGCAGTGCTGAGCACAGCACTGAGCTGGGTTTGGAGGAGGAGCAGGGCTCTAATCTACCAGCCGAGTTGCGCCCGTAAAGGCGATTAGACATATGCCAGTTAATTCATAGCAAACAGGATGGAGGGAGAATTTGCCACTTATAAAGGGCAGACGAACAAGCCCATCATTCCTGCCACTCTCGGGTAATACATGCTGACATAAGCCCTGTTTAGCTGCAAGTTTAGCATTGCTAATCCTGCTGGTCCACGCCTCTGGTTTTCCATCCTCCTCCTGGCATCTTTCTTCCCCTTTCTCTGCTTTGCCCTCCCCTCCTGGTGCCCACATCTCTTTGGCCTTTGGGGGAGACGCTCCGGGGTGGGTGCTGGGTGCTCTGCTCAGAGAGTTGGCTCCATGGGGTTTAGATGGAGCACAAGTGGTACCCACGGATGTCAGTGTGGGCACTGCGGGATGGCTGCTACATTGTCCTGTGGATCCTTCTGGTTTTCCATCACCGTAATGATGTGGCTGTCCTTGCTTGGCTGACCCACCTACGCAGAGCCCATGGATTTTCCTGGTGGTGCTGTTAGAGGCTAAGGCAGCTTGCCCTGCTCTGAGCCCTCCCCCGCAGCCGCGGCATCTGAACCTCATCCCTGACCTGGTCGGCTGCTGGGAGGGGACGGGAATCCCAGCGAGCCAGAGAGTGTAGATATAGGGCAGTGTTTCTTAGGGGCCGGGGGTTGTTGGAGGAGCCGCGGGATGAGAGCAGAGCTCTTGCAGCAGGGCTGTACTCTGGTGCGTCTCTGATGCACAGCACGTGGATATTTTGGCACGCTGCTGCGGGATGCGCGCGGTGTGAGCGCTGCGGTGCGCTGGGGCGGGCGGAGAGCCGGCACGGGTGGGGACCGAGCGTCGTACCCTGCCCGAATCACTCGTGCCTCTGCGCGGAGCTCCAGAACGCATTTCTCCAGCCCAGGGGTTCCCCCTCGTGGCAGGACGCTCCCTGCTCGCCGCATCTCCCCGTTCGCCTCCTGCCACGGGTGGCGGCGGCTTTGGGTGCCCCGCACCTCCTCCCCCCCCCGCCCCACGGCCCCATCCTTCGGCTCCGCCACCGTCTGCGTGAGCCCGTGGGCCGTGGAGAGGTGTGTGACCCCAGCACTCCCAGCCACGAGCAGAGCTTCGCCACGGGGATCCCTCACCCGCTTTGCAAAGCACAAACTGTGGGATGCACCGCTCTTCCTTCTGGCGTATGGAGCCAGATGCTCTGCAGACGTGGCGAGGTTTGGGGCTGCTGCAGGAGCCGTGCACGGAGCGGAGGGCACCTCTGGCAGAATGAGGCTGCAGCGACGGAGCTGCTCCCCGCGAGCCCCGGTGAATCAACAGCTCTGCGTGCGGAGCGGAGGCGAACAGCACCCGGCAGGATCGATGCTTCCCGTGCCGGTGCCGGGATGCTGTTAGCGGTTTGTCACCGCGCCTACGGGGCTGAGAGGCAGCCTGCCCCCGTCCGTGGGGTGGGGGTTAACGCTGGGTCCTCAGGGGGCACTCAGGCACCCGCAGAGCTCTGTGTGGTCACACCCGAAGGTCCCGGGATGTGCACCGATGCTGCTCTAAGCGCTGCATCTCCCACTGCCCTGCTGGGGAGGGGTGACCCTGCTCGAGAGGAGGGAAACTGAGGCACGGGAGAGGGCAGGGGGTGGCAGCAGGACGTGGCTGATTTCATGATGCAGTGCAGCCCGCAGCCGGCTGGTCAGGAGGTATTTATTAATGCCAGAGTACTGCAACAGAGCAGAAGGCGCTCAGCCTGAGGAGCAGGGGGGTGCATCTCCCAGGGAGGGAACCACTCGAGGGACAGGCACTGCTGTTAAACTGGATGGGTGTTTTCCAGCCCCACCACTTGCAGGGCCCTGAAATGTGGGTGGTGTTTGAGAGAAGATGTCTTTTGTTTTATTTTAAACGAAGTTTTCAGAAGGTCAAACGCGAAAAATGAAATGGGAAACAGCCTGATCCCCTCTCTGCCTGAAAGGTGACACTGGTTCAGCATGCAGGGGCTGCGACCAGGGCCACAGTGGTGCCGACCAAAGCCCTCCGCATCCTGCTGCATGCATGGCCAGCACAAACCCTACTCTGGGACACAGCCTGCAGCTCGGGGTGTCTGCATGCTGCGGGCATCGCGTGGTCTGCGTAGCTGGGAACCTCCCCTGTAGCATAGCGCTCGCCGTGCAGGCTCGTTGGAGGATGGTTGAAGCGCATTGAAGCGCAGCCGGCGGCACCCACGCGTGGCCGGGACCGCCAGGGGGAGACCTCGGCCGCGGCACGGGGAGGTTCTCCGGTTGGGAGCACGGCAGGCAGCGCCCGCGGCCCCGCGTGGGGTAAACGAGGAGGGCTGTGTGGGTTCTGAGCGCCTATCCGGGCTGAAAGAGTCCGCAGTGCTCCGGGACGGCACTCCCGGGCTCTGCTTTGTGGACTCACATCGGCATCCCTGCCGCGGTGGGTTCCCTTTCCGTCAATAGCCATGGGTGTATAAAGCTGTGCTTCAAACCCTGGGATGGGGAATAAATAGAAGCAGGCCCAGTGCCTTTTGTTTTGATGGATTCCATTTGTTCTGTATAAACAGCTCCTTCCCTGTGCCAAGGCTCGGCTCCCAGGGAGGGTTGGGGGTGCAGTGGGTGAGGGGTGCGTGCTGGGATGCAGCGTGCAGCCCCAGTGCTGGTCACCCCACTAGGAAGGGTGGATGCAGGGGTGGGCTTGGGGTGAGAACCCTTTCCTCTGTCCCCATTGTAAGTCTGGTGTCTCCCTGCCTCAGTTTCCCCCCGCAGGAAATCTGCTCAGGCTCCTTCAGGTCTGCCAGCAGGAGGATTCTAGGGGTGAAGGCATCACTGGAAAGAGCCAGCGAGGCTGGATGGACCTGAGCTGAGCTGTGAGCCCAGTGGTGTCCACATCCAGCTCTGGGGATTCCAGCACCCCCAACCCCAGCAGGAGGAGGAGTGGATGCAGCAAGAGGGCAAAAACGGTCCATGCTGGGGCTGCTCCCCCCACCCAGGCTGAGTCAGGGCACTCCCGGTCACGTCCCGGGGGGCGGGTGTGGGCCTGAAGGACGCAGCTGCCTCCCCGCCACGTCCTCTCCTCTCCTCCTTCTGCTCTGCTTCATCATCTCCTGAGTCATCGTCGCTCCCTCCTCCGCTGCCGCAGCGGAGCACAGCCGAGCCGAGCGGGGCAGCCGCGGGGCTGAAGACGGGTGAGGAGTGGGGTCGGGTTTGTGGGATCCCCTCCCGCTTCCCAGCAGCACCCAATGGGTTTGGAGGGAGTCCTTTCTCCCTCGCTGCTCTGTTCCTTCGGTGCCCGGAGCTCTGTTCTATGGAAGGTGCTCGAGTGGGGCAGGCTCACTTCTGACTGCTGGGGCAGGAGAGGCTGCTCTGAGCCGCACAGAACCCGGGTGCCAATCCCCGTGCCCCTGGGCATCCTCTTCCCAGCACTAATCCCTTTCACCGCTGACAATTTGTGCCCTATTAGTTCTAATTTGTGTTTTCTCTCCCAGCTATTCCTCCTTGTATCGCCTTTCCTGGGCTGCTCCCTGTTGCCACCTCACCACGGCAAAGCTTTTCTGAAGCCCGTTTACCCCCCATCCCCAGACCTGTGCTCTCCCCCTACCCATCTCCGTGCTGATATCTGGGTCACGGCAGGGCAGAGAGCAGCACATCTCCCATCTGCTTCCTCCCCACTCCTCCTGCCTCTCCTGCGGGCATCCCCCGGTCCCTGGGTACCACAAACACGCGGGGTACCGCAATCGGGAGGATGCTGAGAGCAGAGCGCTGCGGCTCCTGCAGCAGCATCGGGTTGTGCTGGCAACGGCAGGGACAGCGCTGGCATCCCAACAGCCGTCCCGTTGTGCCGGCGGCTGCGACCCGGCGCCGGCAGCGGGGAACAAGGGCTGCTGTGTGTGCCCAGCACGAGGGTTGGCCCGTGGCCCCGACATGCATTCCTGCCACGGGCAGGGCTTTCCGGGCTGCAGGGGGGGATGTGCTGGGACTGTGTGGGGTTTGTTGTGATTCTCTTTTTCCCTTTTATTAGAAGCCCATGAGCGTCTTTTCGAGCAATTAATCTGGGTCGTGACATTCACCGAGACTGGAGAGCCTGGGGCTCGTTAGCACCCAGCACATGGTCATCTGCATCTGCCCGGCACCAGGAGCAGCATTCGGTCCAGCTTTGGCTTTTCCACTCCCCAACACCCCATGGCCATGAGCTCCCACCACCGACATCACAAGACCTGGCTGCAGGAGCCAGGAGATGGGGACCACCAGAGCCTCTCTGTGCTTGGCTGTGTGTGGAGCAGCATATGTGCTCAGATCTGCTCCGTGCCTGCTGTTTATCCGCTTCCTTCGAGTTAACTTATGTTTCCTCCACTGCCCATCTGTCTCCTTCCCTTCCACTCTTCCCTCGTCTCGTTGCACACAGCAAAGGGTCCCCATCCCCAGCGGCTCTGGGTGACCCAGGAGTGGCTCCATCCCTCCTGACCACATTTGGGAGCAGCACTGAGCCCACTCCTGCAAAACCACTCCCTCGCCCCCTTCCTCCTGTCCCTGGCGTGTTGTGCATGAGGAACACCAATGTTTCCTGCCCCTATTCTTCCAGCCTGATGGATGCACAGAGCATTTCGGCACCTCCGAGGCCGTTTTCTGTCCTTCTTCCTCTCCATCTCCTCCCTCTCCCCTGAGCACTGTTTGCATTTCAGATTCATTTGATGTTTCAGCAGAGAGGCAGGGAAGCCCCACGTGCTCCCCATCAGTGCTTCCACCCGGAGATGGGTTATTAGGGATCCCCGGGTTCTTCAGGGAACACAAAGGCACCAAACGCCACATCCCGCATGCACCTGCTTCCCTCACTGCTTCAAAGAGCCCTTGTGGCTGCTGCCTCCCACTCCTCCAGCTCTTATTTATAGTCTGCCTTGCTCTCGCTGCTTTTTTTCTCCCCCTTTCTCCAGCACAGCTGAGCTGCTGAACTGGCGGTGTCGCGGGGATGTTTCTCCATCAGCTTGGCTTCACGCAGCCATCGCGAAGGAAGCGGAGGAGAAACTGTGTGTGTGAGCACTGCGCTCCTCCTGAGCACCGAGCATCCTTCATGGGGAGGGGCTGGGCATGGGGTGACCACTTGGGACCCGAATTTCTGACTTCCCCAGGTGCCATCAATGTGAGGGACGTTGCTGTGGCTCTATGGACCTGCAAAGGACAGCAGAGGTCTTAGAGGTGGGACATCCCTCCAGACCGTCCCATTGGCACAGAGGCTGGGAGCTGGGCTGAGGTCGTGCACACTCATGATACTGATAGTGGTTCACAGCCTCCTCCCATAGCTCTGCAGCAGCATGAACACGGGGTCCAGGTGAGGTTTTCTCTATGCTTTTTTGTTGTTGTTGTTTTCCCTTCCAGGGAGCCGTGCTGATGGGGCTGGTGCTCATCTCTGGTGCTCACTGCTGCTGCCTGCTCCTCTCCTCCTGGGGGAAGGTGGTGAGAGGACACAGCAGGAGGGGAGGGAGGGAGAGGGAGGGACCGTGGACTGAAATAACAGCCCCACAAAATAATAACACAAAACACCATCACAGAGTGATAGGTTCACCATCTGCTGTGTGGGTGCCGGAGCAGGAGCCGCACGCCAGCCCCGCGCCTGGGTACCACTGAGTGACTCAGCAGCAGGAGGGAAGGAGGGATGTGCTGGGATTCCTCTGCCCTGTGTGCCCTGAGAAATGACCTGATCCCATGATGGGGACCCAATGTGGGAGAGAACAGCCCCTAGGTGGCCACAAACAGCCAGGTTGTGGGATGCCATCACAGCTGGGGTCACACTCTTCGCACCTCCAACATTTCCTTGGGAAGGGGGAGAATCCAGGTGGAAGCAGAGGTATTTCTTAGGAGGCACGTTTCCATGGCACCCAGCAGAGAGATGCTTTGCCACAGCCCTGCTGCTCTGTGGGGTCCCTCTGCACAGTGAGAGGAGCACAGTGTCCCCTGGCCACCAGCACCCTGAGCCCAGTGTCCCAATGTCACCACCACCCTGAGCACAGGGATCTGCAGCCTTCAGGGTCTGACAGGTGGGGCATCTGCTGTCTAGGTGTCCTCAGATGTCCCCTGATGTTCCCACCATGCCATGGTCACAGGAATGCTGTATGGCTGGAAACCATATATCACCCCAAGGTGTCCCCAGATCCCATCCTTTTGGTTCTGGGAGCATCATGTTCCCAGATATCATGGTCCTTGCTGTGCTGGTGATGGAAACAAAAGCACCATTACTCACTGCCAGGGAGGAGTGGCTCAGTGCATTACTCAGCCCCTCCATCAGACAGGTCTATTCTTCACCCATCAACCTGGGGCAGTGGGGAGGAGGAGGAGAGCAGTGGGGGATGATGGCTCCCACCAAGTGGTGACAGTCTCCAAGCTGGGAAATCTGAGCCCCGGGGGCACAGCCCTAAGTCACTGCCCACCCCCAAAAAGAGAATGGGTGGAGCACGACTGGGGCTGTGCTTTTACCAGGAGAAAGTGGCAACGATGCAAAACTCATCCATGCAGGTGACAGCATAATGCTGGGGTGGGACTTGTGGAGGGAGAGGCTCATATCCTGGCCACCAAAATTGCAGGGAGTGAGGTGCTGGGTGAAAGCGTCACCCAGGCTCGCTCCTGGCTAAAAGGGCTTTTGAGGAGCTCCTGGCAGGGCTGGCTTGGGGGGCTGAGCATCATCAGCACATGGATTGAGGCGCTAATGGCATGGAGCAACAGATGAGCCAGCAGCAGATGTGCAGCCACACGTGCTGCCTCTTAATGGAACCAAATCCTTGACCTGGGTTCAAGTGGGAAGGGGATTTGAAGTGGGGAAGTGCGGTGGTTTGGAGGCATGGGGTGGGAGGAGGATGAGGACAAATGGGGGTGGATTTCCCAGGGGGCAGCATCAGGATGAAGAGGATACAGGTGGGGAGAGATGGAGCAGTGAGGAAGGAGAACCTGGAGCCTCTCAGCCTCTGGGGCACAGCTGTGGGTGGTGAGGCCTTAAATAAGTGAGTGGGGGGGGGGCAAGTCCTTTCTGCCCATTCTGCTGTTTTGTGCTGGCTCCATCACCCCCTGCTCTCCCAGCCAGGTAAGGGGCTACAATGAGGCTGTGCAGCTTTGGGCATTAGTGGTGGATTAGGAAAGCTTGTTTGGTTTGCTCTGCATGTGAGGAATTTGCTTATTCCTGCTCTCAATGTGCTTGTCTCCCCCAAGACTGGGTGTGGGCACCCCTGTCTGCACAGAACCCCTCTAAGCACTGGGTGCCACCACGGCTGGTTGCCCGAGCAACTGTCACTCTCACCCAGCATCCATCACAGTGAACATTTTGGTGTTATCACACCCTCAGCACAGCGGGGCTGCGGTGACGGATGCTGCTGGGGGATAAGGATCACCCCATCACCTTGCCATCCATCTCACAGCACTCACAAGCACCTGCTGGCGGCTGTGTCCCGGTGCTGCCAGTGTGAAGCTACCCAAGGAGACTCCATAGGAGATTCTGCAGAAAACCAATTAGGATTTTAGAAGCGAAGGAGCGCTGCTAATTGACTCTATCCTTGCAAGTTAATAAGGCGCTGGTGCTATTGTTTAACTGCAGACGTGAATGCGGGTTGAAACCGGGGAGGTCTAGGGGGGCTGCAGAGCTGTCCCATGGGCATGGAATGTGTACATGGAGTGTTTGCACGGAGGCATTCCCGGGGTCTCAGGTGGTCGCAGCAGTGCCTTGCAGCCCCCATTCATTGCAGCAAGCTCTGGAGGGCTTTAATTAATTTGTTCCATGCATGGAGGGCTCGTGTGCCCACCTGCTGAGGGGTATGCAGCGCTTGGGGCTGCTTCACCACTCCTCTGCATCACCCTGTGAGCATACATAGCAGCATGCAGGCATGCCTCAGAGCTGATAAGAGCTGACAAGAGCAGCCCTGCCTCTCTTGAATGAAACTGGCCAAGGTGTCCCGGGTGCTGCAGGAGGGCTGGAAGAGATGTTAATAGAGCTGCAGAAGGAGATGGGCTCTCCCAAGCAGAGAGATGACGACAAGCAGGAGGGGCTGTCAGAGTGAGGAACATGGGCGTGTGGCAGCTGGTGTGGAGAACAGGTTGGCTGGGGTGGGTGGGAGGCATCCGAAGGTGTTTGTTTTCCAGGGGAAGGGAGGATTTGAGGAGATGAGCGGAGCGCTGCAGGCAGGCGTTGGGTGCAGAGCTGGGAGGATGCTCTGTGTCCCAGTCCTTCCTGGAGGGTAGGAGTGGCACTGGGAGGTGACCTCCCTGTCCCTACAGGGTGATGTGACCCTGTCCTGGTCCCTCAGGTCCCATTTGGGCATCCTCTGTGGGTGTGGGAACACGTTCCCACTGTCCCCCCCCACTCATGCTGGGACATTCCTGCTCCTTTTCTGAGTCAGATCCACTCCTGAAACAGCACTTTTATCATTCAGTGACTTAATTTTAAGCGCAGGAACATATTAGTCAAACAGATCTGAGTTTTTTTTTTTTCGGTGCTGTCTAAGAATAAGCACTGCCTCTGTGGGTCAGAGCTCCAGCTGGGGAAGAGCAGCAGGTATCCAGGGTACTCCTTCATTAAACTGGAAGGGCTCTCTTCTGTATTTTTGTCCAAACCCGCCGGGTTTTGGCTCACAGAGTGCCTCCCAAAGGGAGGCCCAGCATGAAGACAGCTTCCAGCTTCCAGCTCTGCTCTCATCCCAGGCTCCTGTGAGGGATGCCTGGGGGAAAAAAAGCGTGAATCAGCCATTCTCCAAGCACGGAGCATGATGAGCTCCTGCTGCTCCCCATGGCCCTGCTGCTATGAGCAGGGTGCCTATGGGGATGATTTCCTTGGGTTTTGTTGGCCAGGCAGTGCCACAGCTCCGGTGTCCTCAGCAGGGGATATTTGCACGCTGAACACCTTTGCATTTCTGCAGGTGTTGCAAAGAGCAGGGCTGTGCTTTCCTTTCCCTTGCAAAAACAACAACAACAAAAAGAAAAACCCTGATATTTTGCTGATGAGAGGGGTCAGGCCCAGGTGGTGAGAGCTGAATGCAAATGCTGACGGAGGACACAGATTTCTGTCCTCCAGACCACTCCATTGCACAGCGCCTTGGTGAGAACACAGAGCAAATGCAGGCAAGGGCACAGGGCAGAGCGATGCAAAGGGCGTGCAGTCTGCACGGAGCTCTGTGCAAGGCTGCTGTGTCCTTGCCAGCTGGAGGTGACGCAGGTGCATGCGGCTGCTGCTGCATGGCTGCTTCCTTTGCCCCATGCTCATAGATCAGCAGAGCCCTGCTCCTTCCCTGCAGTGCTGGGGTGGCCATGCAGATCCATGCCCAGCGCCGATGGAGCTGCAGCACAGCAGGGAAACGGCGCTTATTTGCTGCGACAGCTTTGCAACAGATTCTCTGGCGGAGCTGATTGCAAACTGCAATCTTAAACTGTAGGACGGCTCCTTTTTCCAGCCTGGGAGTGTGAGGAAACAAATTTGTTTGGGTTATAAAAACATATTAAAACGCAACACATTTTGTTGTGCAATATACATCGTTCTTCATGCCAACTTTTTTTTTCTTTAATGAGTGCCTTCCAGACAAAGACGTTCCTTATTAACTTCGTGTGAAGGTAATTGCTGGGAAGGTGGCTTGGGAAGGTGTCAGGCAGCCTCTGTGATGGCTGCGTCCTCAGGTAGGAGCTGCAGGGCTGGGAAGTGTCCGGGTCTCCTGGACAGGAGTGGCTTCTTGCTCAGTAGTTGCCTCCAGAAGCATGGAGGTGTGTGTCGGGATGCACAGGTCTTGTTGGCTGTAGTTCTCATACCATGCTGTGTGCTTCTCCACATCCTGGGCTGTCCTTGTCCTGTTTGGAGCAGTGGTTTTGGGCACCACCAACCTCCTTCACCCTGAACTAGGGGATAGCAAGCTTGCCTTGGGTCTCCAGTAGTGTGTATCTCTGGTAGGAGCCATGTTGGGTGCCATGATCCTTATGAATCCCTTTCATCTTGAGATATTCCATGACTCTGAGGCCCCCAGGAGCTGCGGGCAGGTTTCAACCCAGATCTCAGTTCTCTCAGTGTTGACCCAACAGGAGGCAGGGCCCGGGGGATGGTTCCAGCAGGTGGCATTTCCAACAGGCTTCTGGGCTCTCCATGTCCTTCTGCTTGCGTTGGCTCTACCAGCTCAGTGCTGGTTTGCGTTGGGATTTTCTTGGAGGGGACACAGTGTGTGAAACTCCATGTGCCCACCTGAGCTCTTGTAACTGGAATGCTCTGTTAAAAATAAACATAACACGTCTAGGGAAGGACATCCCAACAGGTCAGCCAGGCACTGCCATCAAATACCCATCTCATTTACAAGTGTTGCATCTCCTCCCCGTGTCCTCCTTACAAGATGTTCAAAGCACAGTTGGACATCACCTCTCCCCTTCAGCTGTACTTTTATGGAGCTCCTTTTCCTGGTTACCCACCTGTGCTGGCCTTTGCCCATCTCCCCCAGTTCTTGCTGTGCCCATGGCACAGCTGGGAGGGGGGTCTTTGTGGCTCTGCTTTGGTGCTATTGTAAATGAGTTAATCACAGCTGACCCCCGACCCATCTTCTTGGCAACTCTGCTTTCCCAAGTTGGCGTCAGCTGCTCTTCAAGTCAAGGAAAATGCCTGTGGGTTGTTTTTTTCAAATGGCACTGACTTTGATTTGTAATTAGAACATGCTCCGTTTAATTAGGAAGGTATCACACAACCTTTAAAAACCCGACTATTTTTATGTATTTACTCCCATTGCTTGTGTTTTCCTTAGCGACTTCAGCTCCAATTAAAACCACCTCCTTATTAAACCACCAGCTCTTAAATAAAACCAGCAGCTAAAAATACAGTGTGGTCACCGAGTGCCCCCCTCACACCTCTCCTATTTATCCCAGGCACTTATGGGCAGACCCTCCTGCTGTTCCCAGCTCCATCCATGCTTTGGCTGATCCTTGTGTTCCCCTTGGATGGGGCACACTGCTTCCGTTCTTTGTTTAGGGTTTATTCTCCACGAGGACCTTCAGGAACCAGGGCAGCTCTGGCACTCGATGCTCTGGCTCTTCTCCATAGAACTTTCTCCCCACCTAGGGCAAAACCTTGCTGGTTGCATGCTCAGTGCTCAATGGGGATGGGATAGAGGGCTGGCTTTGTTCCAGCATGGCCATGGGGATGCTGTGGTGGGGTCCATTTCCTGCCCTATGCAAACAATTTGGAAAGCCTTGCTGGCTCGCTCCTTGGAAAGCTCATCTTGACGCTCCTCCAGCTGCAATACGGCGCTTGCCATTGCTTTAACAGGACTGGGGGGGAAACAATCTGCTTTCACTCACAACATTTCAGGATGATACATGTATTTTCAATACAGGAACAATAGCCGTCCTGCCAAGCTAAACACGAGCTGTTCCCGAAGTTGTTGGCATTTTGCTTTTTGCCAAGGGTCTAGAGAGGAGGCGGGTAGGCAGCCATTAGCTCTTAGAGGCAGCAAAAAGGTGGCACGTTCCTGTGCTGCGGGAGCAGGGAGAAAATGAATCGGAGCAGGAGGAAACCCCCGGCAGGTTGCAGTGATGCACGTGGATATCGGTGCTGTGCTTGGAGCCGATTGGACTCGGTGCTTTGGGAAACCGAGGCAGGAGGTGTGGTGCGCACAGGAGCATCCCACTGCTGCCTTTGTGGCAGGGGTGGATGCTGAGCTCCGCGCAGCACCGAGGTAATTTCCCAAAGGTGCCTGAAGTTGCCTTAATGTGAGCTGTCAAAATGATGTAGAATCGTGCCTGGCGGGCTGCGCCGGCTCCCTCTCTCTCCCGATACGTCTACCGTGACAATTTTGTCAAAGCTCGTTTTTGAAAAGCTGTTTTGACGGGGTGCTAATGGCTCCTTCTTAATCAGGCAATTGTGAGCGCTGATGTCCCTAAACGCGGCGAGCGGAAGCGGCTTCTTTCTGTTATAATTAAAAAAGATGCTCCTATTGGGTTGGAAGGGGAACAACGGAGGGGTTGGAAGCTCTCAGAGCTCTGCTGACAGCCCTGCATCGCGGTGATGCTCACAGCCTGCGGAGGCCCCGGGAGGTGTGAACCCATTTGTGAGGTGTATTGGAGGGGATGGAGGGGATGCAGGGTGGGGGTTGCTTTGGAGCAGGGAGCAGCCTGGGCTCGCCTTAATAAAAAGCCAGGTTAAAAATAAAAATCAATAACCATCAGATTATTGAGATGGGATTAATATCAATTTTAAACACCAACTCCCCCCCAGCATAAATAACTACCCGGCATAGCCCGGCTAATGAGATCGGGAGCCTCAGCAATCAAGGCAGAGGATTAGAGATGATCAGAATAAATCCCAAATGATGAGGGATGCTTCCAAAGTGTATCCTTGCAAGACCCCACCAGCACAGACCCCATGGGGGGCTTTGTGACCTGGCTGTGGGTGCTTGGTGCCTCCTCGGGCATCAGATCGCTGCCCCAAATTCTGCAGAATCTGATTTCCATTGGGTCAAATCCCATCCATCCACAGCGTCTCATGGGTTCCCAATGTTTTGGGCTTTGGGGCACTGGGGGGTGGCATGAAGACCTTACCCAAAGCCTGCTTGCCACACCTCAGGTCCCCAAACACCTCTCATAGCCACCCTGGCTCTCCAGCTGTGCTCTCCCTTCCCTGCTCCTGCCTTAATCCCCATGTGTGTTTTTAATGTCTCTGCATGCCTCTAAGCTCTTCCGAACCCAGAGGCCAAATGCTCCTTGTAGGATTCAGATGTCTCCCCTGTGGATTAGATGGGATGGCAGCAAATTCCTTGTAATTTCCTTGTGCGGGTGTTTTATCTGCTTGGGGGATGTAGGGGCAGCTCCTGTGCATTTCCCATCCATGTAACACATGCTGAAGGTTGGTGAGTGATCCCATGCTTGGGCTCTGACTTGATTACTCCACTGGAGCCGGATGGATGGGAGTTTTTTGGGGAAAATTCCTTTGAGTTTGGGGCTGCATAGGGTAAGAGAGTGAGGCTTTAGATCTTCTTGCTGCAGCCCAACAGCCCCCACCTGGTGCTGGTGGGTGCCGGGGGCATCCCCGCTGCCTTCCTGGGCTGGGAGCATGGATTTGTCTTTCTGATGCCTCAGTCAATGGCATCGATCAGGCTGGAGTGAGGGATCAATTGTAATTGGGTCGGAGGACCCTGTGCCGGGTGCCAGAGGAGTAATTAGAGCAGCAGGGGCAGTGGGGAGCTGGCTGCTATGGGGTCAGGACCTGGGGCATGTGCTGGGGGGCCCCATGGCATCCCAGGGTTGGCTCCTGTGTCCCCAGCACCTGGGATGCCCTGGGATGATGAGAGCAAGGGCACTGCATGGACATAGGGAGCAGGTGATAGGGATCCCGGTGGGGATCAGGTTTTGCTGTCTGGGGGGTGGAGGGGAGGTGGAAAGGAAAAATTTCCCTGCAGCAGCCCTGAGCAGTCCAAAGCTGGGATGCAATCGATGTGCAGGAGCTGTTCCAGCTCTCCCTGCCCTTCCAGCCTGCAGCTTGCTGGCAAATCCCACCCACACAGAGCTGGGCTGCTGCTGCTTTCAGCACAGAGGCTGGGGGAAAGGGCCCTGCTGCTCTCCCCCAGCACAGATTCCTGATCATCTGGGTGGGAGGTTCAACTCCAACTGTTCCTTCCAGAAGGAAAGTGGGTCTCGTGCATGATGGACACCCCTAGAGTTTTCCTTTATGGGGATGCAAGCAGGCAGCATCCAAGATCAGCCTCGGGGGATGCTGCATGCAAACGGGCTTGGGAGAAAGGCGGGGGTGGCTTTTGGTGCTGGTGGGAGGATGGAAGGGAAAGGAGGATATAAACTTGGGAAAAGGTCAGGCGTGCTATAAATAAGTGGCATCCGGCAAAAAAATGTCAGCATGCAGCAGCAGCGACACACCAGCCTTGAGATGGAGAGGGAGGCTGTTACGTGAGAGATTGTGTCTGTGGGAATTGGGGTTGTGGGATCTCGGGTGGCAGGGCATAAAGGGAGGATCTTCCTCCGCTCACCAGCCAGGGATGGGGAATGGACCAGGGCACGCATCTGCTACATGTTGTCCCGTGGTGCAGGCCCTTGGGGCTGTCCTGCTGCTGTCTAATGGGGAAAATCCAAGGTTGGAGGCACGTTTCCATTGTCTCCTCTCCCAGGACCATGCTCAGCTCATTCAGGGTTAAGTTGGGCAGGTGGGAGGCTTCTGACCATCCAGCCAGAGCTGTGGCTCATGGATCCGGAGGATGATGCAGTGATAAGTGGGTGGACAACACACCTGGAGGCTCACAGCATCCTTGGGGCTGTTCTGGGGCTGGGGGCTGCCAGCACATGGGGTGTGGTGCGTTAGAGCTGCTCAGCCCACGCTCACACCCCACAGGTCCCGCTTTGGGGCATCCCCTCGGTTGTGTTGGGAAGGTGCTGTGCTCCCGGGCTGATTGCACATTTGTCCCAAAGTGGTGTGACTCGCTGCCTAATCATCCTCCCCAGCAGCCTCTGAATGCAGAGCTGATTGCTGCCTGGTGGCGGGGGAGCGGATTCGGGGCCAAGCCCAGCTGTGGGAAGCAATGCTGATGGGGAGCTGAGAACTGGCAGATTCAACTCCCAAGTTTGTGCCTTATTCCTGGAGCCCAGTGCTTCTGCTCACCTGGCAGTGGGTCCATGTATCCCGGGGACTGAGAAGATCCCAGCTCTGTGCCCCAGACAAATCAACCAGAGGGAGAAGGATATATGTGAAGTTGTGAAGGGGATAAAGAACTGCATTCCTGGTTTCTGGCTGGAGATTTCTTTCCTGCCACTGCAGTGTCATCTGGTCGCCACCCTGAGCTTCTGCTTCCCTTCTGGCTTAGGAAAAGTTTTAGGCTGTCACTGTAATGCCCTGAGCCTGGAGCAAGGCTGAGCCGCGTGTCCCGGGACAGTGTGGGGACTGGGCACAACTACATTTCCTTGAGCCCATCCCCATGGTATCTGGGCTGCAGCAGTTGAAGGGCCATGGCCTCTTTTCCCTCTACCTCTGCTCACGTGTGCACACAAGAGCAGGCAGCTGGCACTGTGCTGGCCTCAGGTGATGCTGCTGCAGGCAGCTCAGCTCCCCAGTGGGCTGTTTGCAAGGGACTCCACTTTGCCCGCCCAGTGAGGGGCAGGGAGCCCCTCTTTGATGGCTGGTTGCAGGAAATAAAGGGTTATCCCTGACTGTTCAATGCTGAGGACAACCCCCCAGCCCTACTCAGCCCCCAGCAGTGGCTCTCTTTAGGGCTACCCGCTTGCAGGAGCAGCAGCACAGTGAGGATGTGCACAGCTTCAGCCCCTTCTCCCCTGTGAACAAAGGCAGCTCTGAGACTCTCCTGCTTCTTGGCATGCTACAACAGAGCCCTTCTCTCTGGCAGCAAAAACCCTTTCCAATCCCCAGCATGCTGCAGCCCCCTTCCCTACCTCTGTGCTTCCCCTGCCAGGGAGGCTGCAGCCCAGCACGTGAGGGGGATCCAGGGGACCTGGCCACAGAAGCTTGGGAGCCGAGCATGCTGGGCTGCAGCCTGCAGCAAGCAGCAGCGCAGGGGGGAGCACTCCTGCCACCAGTAATTACCGGCGATGCTGCTGCCGCCACATGATTTGGGGACGTCAGCAGAGTGTGTCACTGCTGATGACACGCTGCATGTGCAGGGGCTGGGGAGGATGCCAGGGCAAGAGGTTGGAGTGCTGGGACTCGGCACTGAGCCAGCCCCACTGCCCGACCTTCAGTGAGTCACCTGTCCCCTGTAGGGGCACACAGGAGGTGACCCAGCCCTTCCCTCCTCCTCCAAAGCCCTGTGCCTCAGTTTCCTTGCAGTGCAGGGGAGGCTGCCGTGGGGCTGCACTTCCCCCAAGGAGTGATACTTTTTGGGGATGTGCTGGGGGGAGGCCAGGACTCAGTGTCGTTACTCACGGCGATGACAGTGCTTATGACAAGTCCCCAGCCTCCAGGAGCACGTGCTGTGCCCAAACTCCCTGTGTGGGGCTGCGTTCCCAGTGCCAAGAGGCCCAGTGAGTAATGGGGTGGGCGGCGGTGCTGGGGCTGTGTGGGAGAGGGATTTGTGCTGCTGCCAGGAGGGGACAGCGATGGGTGCCTGCTACCCCTCACTTGAGGTATGCCCAGAGGGGCTGATGTGGGTTAGGGTCTCCTATCCCACCTGGGCTGCATCTGCCCCAGCCAAGGTCCTGTGATGATGGCTATGGGTTTTTCCCCATATAGTGACGGGATGTGGACCCCGAATCTTTCCCAGTGTGGGCACCCTTTTTCCCCGGGTCTGCAGAGAGCTGTGTTTGGGCTGGATGAGATAAGGATGGGGTATCGTATTACCAGAGCCAGATCCTTCTTTGAGGTTAATCAGACAAGGCAGGCAATTGCTGCCTCTTGATACAGGGAGTGTTGTGTGAGTGAGTCTATTAGTGGGCTGATTACTCATCAGCTACGTTGGAGACCTGCTAACGGGAGGAAAAAGTTGTTAACGTGACTCAGCTGACCCCACTCCGCAGAAGTTAGTGTGTCTTTTCTGAAATACCACAGGTGGATTGCTCCACGACTTGGCCGTGCAGCCGGGGAGGCATGGCAGGATGCTGCTCCTTGCTTGCCAGCTGGAGTCACACTTCAGCAATGAGCCACCGGGGCCAGGAACCCAGCACTGAGCTGCCTGCCTGCTCCATCGCAGGGCTGTGCGTTTCTCCCTGTGCTGGCAGTGATGCTGCAGGCTGGCTCAGCATTTCAGCTCCTGCGTGCCTCTGCCCCGAAGCTGTCCCTCTCTTTGGGGTATGCTCCATTCTCCTGGTCCCCTCCCGGGGTGGGGAGGAGGTGACAGCTGGGTGATGTGGGATGCTGTGAGACACCGAGTCCCACTTTCCAAATGTGGGCCGTTGCCTCCTGAAGTGCAGGAGGCAGCTCTCCCGGGAGATCAGATGTTGTGAGACTCGTGACTCCATCATGCAAATGCTGGGGGCTGTGAATAATCCCATACGTGTGCTTGGCGGGGGCTGCAGCAGCCCAGGTCCATGCAGGTTGTGCTCCTCAAGGGATGCTGTGCTGCAGGTCAGCCTCTCTGTGACCCACCAGGTTAATTGAGACAAGTAAGCTGGCTCTCTTCTGCAGCCAGTGCCCTCACTGTGCCATAGCACCAGAGCCTTATTTCATTCTTTTTACTGCCCCATGTGAGAGACTGAACCAGAGCCTCGCTGCTCCCAGGGCTGCCCAACTCCATTTCCAGCCTCATCTTGTAGATCATTCCCATTTTTTTTTGGTGCCTATTCTCAAACCTTTCTCCTTCTGCCGTGATCCCAAGCCCAAGGGGTCTTGCCCAAGGTGCCATGGGGAAAGCTGCATTCCAATGTCCCTTGGCACGTGCATTGTCATTGCATATGCTTGCAATGTTAGTACCTCTCAGAAAAGAAAGCAAATAAAACACAGTGACATTGTTATCCCTCTTGTAAGGCCAACTGGTAAACATATCACTGGGCAGTTGTTGAGTGACTCAGCCCTGTATGATCTGCTTTGCTCTCCATTTCCGCTCACGGGGCAGGGGGCTGTGACACTGAGTTCTGCTCTGCAATGACATTCCCCCTCCCCCCCCCCCCCGATTTTTGTGACCTTCTGAGCTGGAGAATGATGGGCATACCCAGGCCAGTGGCATGGAAGAGCTTTCCTTTGAGACGAGAAGGTGCTGACCCTATTGGGGTGGCACCAGTTGTGCTATAGAGGATGGGCCCATCCCCAGGTGCAGAAGGGTTGTGGCCAAGGGTCCGGGCGCTCCTTGCCTGCTGTCAGCTCTGCCACAGCCAACTGATGGGAAAGTACACAGAGTGCCCTGCACATGTAAATAAACCTGGCTATAAATAGAGAGGGAGAGAAGTGTGAAAGCAGTGGGGAATGGATTTTATAAAACTAGCAAATTAGTCTGGAAAAACAAGGGTGTGAACCAGCAGCCACGCTCCAACCCAAGCCATATTCCTGGCTCTGTGATGGATGGCGGGGCTGTGGGGCTGGGCCGTCCCCATCGATCACAGGCTCTGGGTGCCTCCTGCCTTGGGCTGTTGTGTATGTATAATCAATGCCCTTCATTATGTTTATTTTTCTTTGAATTTATGGAGACGCCCCAGCTGAAGCCATCGAGAAGACCTGGATCACAACGTTGACCAAAATAGATGGTGGCACTGCAGATGGGTGGGTTGAGCAGAAGGGGTGGGGGACCGGCAGCTGCTCCAGCCTCTCCAGACCCTCTCCTGTCGGCGTGGGCATCACGGCTGTGCCAGCCTGTCCCTCCCAGGCTGCCTGTCACCTCACGGGAAGTGCAGTGGCCCGTTTTTCTCCTCGGGAGCTGGCCAGGCTGCTTGCCCATCTGGCATCAGCAAAGGTCTGTGCAGGGAGGAGAGGTGGGCAGGGTGCAGGGAAATGGCACGGAGCTGTGTCTGGGTGCCACAGAGGGGGGCACAGAGCTGTTGTAGGGTGCTGAGAGGTGACAAGGGCAGCACAGGATGGCTGGAGGATGTGGTTAGTGAGCAGGTGGCACAGCTGGTGCTAGGAGTGGCATTGGCACCGAGCTGGTGACACTTGTGGGATGGTGCATGCATGTGGCACCACGCTGCGGTGTCGAGTTTATGACACAGGTGAGAGTGGCATGGCACAGGGGGCAGGTGGCTTCACTGATGGTGACACTGATCCCATGCAGGGGGGCCACAGACGGCAGCAGGGCCACAACTGAATCTATGCAGGGGGTCAGGGACAGATGGTACTGCTGGTGGTGGTCAGGGTGGCATTGAGATGGGTCTGGAAGGTGGAACATCTGGGGATAGGGTGACACTGCATGGGGACAGGTGACACTGCTTGAGGGCAGGTACTACATCAGGGGACAAGAAAGTGGCACTGCTCAAAGGCAGGTGGTACATCTGGGGACAGAGAAGTGACATTGCTAGAGGGCAGGTGGTGCGCTCGGGGACAGAGAGGAGGCACCGCATGTGGACCGGCGGCACACAGGGACGGCGAGGTGGCACATCTGGGAACAGAGTGGCGATACCGCTCGAGAGCAGGCGGCACATCTGGGGACGGGGAGGTGACATTGCTCAGGGACAGGTGGCACTGCCTGGGGATGGGGAGATGGCGCACCTGGAGACGGAAAGGTGGCACTGCGCGGGGGCAGGCGGCACATCGGGAACGGGGAGGTGGCACAGCCCGGGGACAGGCGGCTCCCGGGCCCCGCGGGGGTGACCGCGCGCGGAGGTGACCCCGGGCCGGGCCGAGCCGGCGCACCCGGCAGTGCGCATGATACTGCGGCGCGGGGCCCCGTGCGCGCCAACCCACCTTGAAACGGGCCCGGGCCGCACCGTCAGCCAATCACCGCCCACTCCGCCGGGGAGCGGCCAATGAGCGAAGGGCGGGGGCGGCACCGAGCCGCTAAAGGGCGCAGGCTAGGCTGCGCGCCGCGCCGAGCGGCGGAGGCAGGTGCAGCGCGACGGCGGCGGCGGCCGGCGGTCGGCCCTGAGCCGCTCCTCCGGCCCGGCCAGCCCCGCGGCGGCCCGGGGAACCCTGCCCCGGCCCGGCCAGCCCCGCCCCGCCCCGGCCGGGCCGCCCGGCGGGCGGAAGATGCTGCGCACCGGGGGCCGGTAGTACTATGATTTGGTATGTGGCCGCTTTGGTAGCAAGTGTGCTCGGCGCCCGCGGGCTGAGCGTGCAAGGTGAGTGGGGCCGGGGTGGGTGAGTGGGGCCGGGGTGGGGGGGGCTGCCCTTGCATGCGGCGGGGTTTGCAGCGGGAGGGTGCCCCGGGGGGTCGGTCGGTTGCACCGAGGGTTGCCGCGGGGCTTCGCGCCGGGGTGGGGGGAGGACGGTGCGCGCCCCCGGGGCGCGGTGCACGCGGCTTTGCTGCGGCTCCGGGTGGGTTTTGCATCTCCTCCGGTGTTTGTGCATGGGCGAGGGCAGCGTGCCGGGGTGCGGGAAGGGCTTCGCTGCTTTATTCTTCTTAATAAAGATCATTGGTAGGGTGGGCACCGCGCGCGGGCTCGGAGCGTTTTTGCGGTGACCTCCCGGAGAGCAGCGGCTGCACGTCGGGACGCTGCGATTCCCCCTCGCCCCGCCGCGTCCCCGCGCTGCGGGCGGTGCGGTGCTGCAAATGGTGCGGGTGTGCGGCTGCGGCTCCGCTCGGGGCTTTGAAATTCTCTTCGGGAGAAGTTAATGGGGACGAGCCCTTGTTGGGGATGTGTCCCGTAGGGTTTTTTTGCACCCTTTTTTTTTTTCCTCGCAACTCAGGGAATGCGGAATGCCCTTCCCTGCAGGGCTGTAGCCTCGGGGGAAGGTGGGGGGTGGGGGGGGGGGAGGGTGGGTAAGGAGAAATGTAGAGGGGTTTGGTGCTTTCCCTGCACTGTGAAGTCGGTGCTCCCATCTGCAGGCTTTGGGGGGCAGTTTGCTACCCGCAACCCCGGCGGTTCCTTCTCCCTCTCTGGGTGGCTGCTGCACGCGGGTAAACTGAGGCACAGGGTTGTCCAAGGTCAGGCAGGAGACAGCAGCAGGGACTCACCCTGCTTTTCCTGCTCTGCCTTCAGCCGCCAGCCCTGCAGGGAGCAGGTGAGCCGCGAGCTGTCTGCTGATGCAGCAGCAGCTCCCGGCTGGTTGGGGGAGGGGAAGGTGGTCCTGGGTGGCCCAGAGCCCAATTATGGGGACGTGGGGGCTCCCCCAGCTCACGGTGGCACCGCTATGGGGTTGTCTCTTGGTGCTGGCATCCCTGCGGCTAGAGTGAGGGGGGGTCAGAAGGGGGGACTGTCCCTAATGGGATGAGGCTACCCTAATGGGGAGGGGGTGGCGGGGCTGGCACGGGCGAGTGGGCTGCAGGGGTTGGCTGCTCTGCGTACGGCGAGGCGCCGACGTGATGAATGAGCGCGCTGTGAGTAATGCGTGGGTGGGCGCAGCGGGCGGGGGGTGTGCGGCCCCCGCGGGGATGCAGCAGTGTGGGGATGGGGACGCGACGATGCGGAGAGGGAGCTTTGTTGGGGGATGATTGCGGTGTTCCCTGCCCGAAGCGGTGCTGGGGGTGCGGCAGTCGATGGGCAAGGAGCAGGGAGTCCCGTGGGTGGGTGGCTGTCACCCTGCATCACTCGGCGGTGGATGGGGACGGCGTTTGTTGGCGATGTGGCTGCGGGGAGGGAGCCGTCAGCGTATTGTTGGTGGCAGTGCTACATGGCTTCGCCGGTGTCCTGCTGGCCCTGGGCTCTTCTGCAGGGTCTGTCCATCCTGAGCTGCTGCACCCAGTGCTGTGCTACCAGACTGGTGATGCTCGTGGGCTGAGATCTCATCCTGCACCAGATTTCAGCCCTCCCTGCTTTGCCGGCCTTCCTCCTGCTGCCACCGCCTCTTCCTCCTCCTCTTCCTCTCGCAGGGCTGACCCACAACCCCTCACAGCCCTGCTGGCCGCGGGCAGCCCCCTGGCCTGGCGAGGCTCTCCCAGGGCTTTCCAGGCGGTAATCCGCTCAGCGAGGCTGCGTTATCCCCTCTTATGGTGAGGGGGAGGAGAGTGGAGACGTGACAGTGCCGGGGTGCGGCGGCAGTGGGTGTCGGGGGGCCCGGCCTCCCGGCATTCCCTCGGGGCTGTGATGATGCTGGGGCTTTTCCTCCCTCTCCTGTTGGCGTGGCGTTGCAGAGATGGCATAGCACGGCGTGAGGAGGGATTTTAGGCTCGGTTTTGGGTGAACCACCGGGATGTTGGCGCTGGGGATGCTCACCTCCCGTAGCGGTGCTGGAGCTCGGGTGCAGCATCTCTGGCACAGGGATGGTTCGGCACCAGCATTGGGCAGCGGGTTGGTCCCATTTCAATCCTTTCCTGGAGGATTGTGCTCCGTTGGACGAGAAGCACAGGGATGGATGTGTGTGCCGCGCGTGCCGTGCTCCCCAGCTTGGCGTTGGATTTGTGTGGTGATGATTTTCTGGCTCCATTGCTGTTCCACTGGATGATGCAGCTTCTCCTATGATGGGAGGACCCTGCGAGCCTCCATCCCTCCGCGGAGCTGCTGCAGGACAGGTCAGCGTGAGCCTCCTGTGTTCTGTGCCATGCCTTTGGCACTTGGCACGCTCCCATCCCACAGGGATGATGGAAGCATCCCCTCTTCCTTTCTTCATGGCAGACATCTCCTGAGCCTGGGGCTCTGGGTGCCCGGCTGGCCTTGCATGCATCGCTCCGTTCCTCCTGCTTCCTGGCATTGGTGGGAGGACTGCCTGCGCCAGGAACAGCATGATTCAGGATCTGCTGGCGGGTGGCTCGGCTGTCAGCACACAGAGTGCTTGTGCTGTAGTTGATATTAAGCTGGAGGACTGGGATGGCATCGGGATGGAGAGGACCGCGTGCTGTGCAGGAGCCAGATGCAGAGCAGGTCTCCCTGGGGCTGTTTCTGCTCCAGCATCTGCTGCAGCTCAGTACTATGAGTTGGTTCCGGGTGTTGGGATGCACTGGTGTGGGGAGGTGGGCAGGTGGCACTGGGGGTGCCATAATGACCCCCCTAAAACCCAATGTCCTTCATTTGTTGGGGACACAAGTGGCTGACAGCACAGTCCCACCCGTCTTATCACCATTACGGTGCATGGGCAGCAGTCAGACACACTTAACGTGTGCCCCCATGGGGATGGTATTGATGCCACGTGGATGTCCTTTGTCCCTGTGGATGGGGTTTGAGCTTGCCACCTTGCTGCAAACCTGCTCATCCCGAGCTGCCACCACTGCCTCTCTGTGCGTGACCTTGAGGTGCGTCACTTGACCTCCATGCAACACAGTCCATCCATCTGGAAAATTGGGTTTAAAACACAGGAATCATGCTGAAAGAAAACCAGATGCTGCTGTTCAGCTGGGGGAAGGGCTCCTGCCTGGGGACAGGGACAGCAGGATGGTGCCCTGCTCTCTTGCCTATAACGCAGCAAGATGTCTCCATCCTTCAGACAAAGCATCCTTCCTATGGAAGGTGTCCTGTGAGCACATCCCGTGGGACATGACAGTCTTCAGAGCCAAGCCTCACTGCTGCATCCTTGCTTCTTTCCTGGAATCTTGGATCCCAGCAAGGAGCAAGGGTAGTCCCAGCCTCAATGGGAGCCCCACGATGGCATCGCCCTACGAGATGGCAGCCTTCCCACTCCCTCTGGGATGTGTTCCACTCCACCTCCACATTTTGTATTCTCGCCTCCTGGCACGCTGTGTGCCTTTATTTTTCCTGGATCTGCTCTGATGATGAAGCCTGTTGATTGTGTGTTTTTCTTTACAGAGCATCCTCAGCTCACTGTGAGCTGCTGCGCCATGGGGGCATTTGGGGTTTGCATCCCTGCAGTGGCTCTCTCCTTTGACCCAGGTCTCAAAACCCCAGGTTATGTCTCGAACCCCCCCCTGAACTTGGCTGGGAAAATCAAGTGTGTTTAAAAATACCCTTTCTATTTGCGCTCTGTTTCTTCTGGCGTCTGCGGGTTGTTTTCAAGCATTTCTTCACAAATGTGAGGGTGGGAAACACTTCTTTTAATGGAAAGCTGCAGCCTCCATTATTGATATGCTTTCAGGAGCTGGGACTGGAAGGGGAAACCTGCAAGTGGCAGGGTCAGGAGCAGCACCAGGGCTGGGTTTGCAGGTGGGGATGGGGCAGCCCTGGTGCTTTCTGATGAGCAGAGAGCTGGGCACTGTCCCCATTCCCCTCTGCAACTGGGAACACAAGATCGTGGGGGGGGTTTCTGAGTGTCCATCCTCGAGCTTCAGCTCTGGGGTGGGGAAGCTGCTTGGGTGGGACTGCTTGGCTGGGGGCTCGCTGGCCACGTGGCCTATTGGCTGCCTTGCTGCACGTGGTCATATGCCAGAAGAGGAGACCCTGGCGCAGCGCTGCCAGCACTGACCTATTTTCCTCTGTGTGCATTCTGGCACAGAGGCTGTGGGTGGAGGGTCAGCGTTGGGTCTGTCCATGAACTAGGAGTCACTGGGGTCACCTCTCTGGGGACAGATGAGTGCCCAGGAGCAAATGACTTCTGTTGTGGCACCAGGAGGGTCCCCAGAGCCCATCCCCTTGGCATGGGGGTGCATGGAAGTACTCCACCTTGCAGCACCATCCATGCTCTGTTGGGCTTCTGGGTGCTGAAAGCTGGCATCCCATCCCCCGGGGCAGGAGGAGTGCTGGGGAAAGGGCTCTGCGCTTGCAGGGGGATGGAGCTGGGGGCAGAGAGGTTTGGTGAGGGAATGGTGGGTAGGGTCTGTCCTGTGTTCATACTGGGAAGCAGGAGGGGTGTCCCTTGGAAGGTCGTGGGCGATGCGGTGCCTGGTGGGGTGCTGGGGACCCACTGGGGCGAGACAGCAGCCTGCGCCTGGGAGGCTGGGCCAGCGTTGTCCTTGGATGCTCTTGAGCTGCACGTGACAGCTGCTGTCCCCGCTCTGCGCAGGGGGGCTGCGGGCAGCCTGGGGGAAATCCCACTGCTCCCAGTGCTGTCTCCCTTCCTGCTGGAAGCTTGGCCACGTACCAGTGTTGCCCTGAAACCCATCCCTCTGCCACAGCCACATGCATGGGAGCAAACCCAGGGCTTGGCGTGGGGAGCTGGGGGTGCTGGCGAGGTCGTGGGCATGCTTTTGGTGCTGAGATGGCTCCTTGCAGCTCCTCACCGTGGGGGCAGAGCTGCCAGCATCACTGCTGACAGGGTGCAAATGCCTGGGCTCATCAGCAATGCAGAGCTAACAGGGCCCGGGAGGTGAGAGTGTGCCACCGGGGTGGTGCGAAGCGATCGCACTGGCCCCACTCCTCCCTACCCCCATGGGGCCATGCAGAAACCTCGATAGCAGTGCAATGCAGTAAAGCTTTCCTGCATGCGCGCTCCTCGCATTGTGGTGCTTTCACCCTCCCCTCTGCACGCAGCCCTCCCCATTCCCAGCCATAATCCAGTGCTGAAGGAAGCAGAGATGTCTGGCTTGGGGGGAAGGGGGGGGCGGGCTGCCTTGCTCTGTGGCATAGAGCAGGTTGGGGCTGGCAGAGCCCTGGGATGCTGGGTGGAGGGAGGGACGGATGGATGCACGGCGCGGGCCTCTTGCCGGTGCGCGCTTGTGCCAGAGCCAAAAATAGCCGGTGATGCTCGGCTCCCGCGGCGGGGAAGCGGTGATGTCACTCGCCGCCAATCACCGGCGGCCCCGAAGAGCAGCGCGGAGGAGTGGGAACGTGCTTCCCCGAGCATCCCTCCCCGAGCATCCTTCCCTGAGCATACCTGGGAGCGGGCAGCAGCCATGGATGGGCGGCTGCCTGTAGGATCGAGGGGTCCTTGCTGTGCTGTGTACATAGGTAGGGCTAAACCCCACATCTGTGGTTTTGGGAATCCCCCAGCCTGCAGTGCTGCAGGAAGGATGGTGTGTGGAGCTGCTGCATAGCCCTATGCTGCATCAGGCCCCCCCCCCCCCCCCCCCCCCCCATGCCTTCCATACTGATTTTTTTGGGATTGTGGAGAGCTCTGGAAGCCCATCTGGAGCTGTTCCCTTCCCACATGCTGGTTGTGCTGGTGCTTTCTCACCACAAAGGCACTGAGCTGCTGTTCTGCAGGGCTTATGGTGTGGGAAAGGCGAGCGGTAACTTGGGAGTGGGGACCTCCCTGCCCTGGGTGCCCGTCTCCCTTTGTGAAATCCCTGCTGAAGATGCTGAGCTTTGTGCTGATGAAAAGCACAGGATGATAACAGGCTGCAGCCAAGGTGGAGCAGCGCCTTTGTTGGGAGCAAAGAAGCTTTAATTGCTGCGGACAGGGAGAAGAGCAGGGTGCCAGGCCTGACCCGCAGGTTGCAGCTGGGTTTCAAGCCTGGGGCTCTTGGTGACACCCAGGACGGGGACTTGGCCACTCAGATGCCCACATCCCAGGGCTGTGGGTGCTCAGTGCTGCTTGCTGAGCTTGCCTGGCTTCTAGTTTTGGGGTGGTGGGACCCTTGGGGTGGGTGGTTGGCATCTCCATCCAGCCTTATTGCCGGCACAGTGGCGTGCAGCAGGGTGAGCTCCCCGGTTCCCCATCCCAAAGCCTCCAATTCTGCCTTCATCCTCTTGCAGGTGCCCTCGGCTCGAGGGAGGAACCCGAGTTTGTGACCGCTCGCGCTGGCGAGAGCGTGATCCTGGGATGCGACGTCATCCACCCGCTGACGGGACAGCCGCCTCCCTATGTGGTGGAGTGGTTCAAGTTCGGAGTCCCCATCCCCATCTTCATCAAGTTTGGGTTTTACCCTCCCCATGTCGACCCGGGGTATGCAGGTGAGGACGGGAGGTCGTCGTTTCCTCCGGGGTGCGTGCGGCTCCGCTCAATCTGCTCCTCCGTCGGCAGCCGCGTGCGCTCTCTCTCTCTCTCATCGCTTTCTTTCCACCCAGTTGGTTTTAATTAAGCAGCAGCACTAGGAAGCCAGCTGGGCTGCGTGGGACGGGAGCAACCGAGGCAGAGAAACTCAGGGTGATACGTGGTGGCAGCGGCTGCTGCTGCGCCCCAGAGCAGCTGTGATCCTGGGGAAGCTCGGGGGAGCGAGGCAGCGGTTTGGTCCCCTCTGGGGACGTCTTCCTCCACTGGTGGCCAGGCATATGTGGCATTTCCAGCAGAGCCACGTGGCTGCACACCGTTGTGTCACCTTCCCCGTGTGGCTGGAGGCGCATCTGAAGGCTGAGATGCTCCGTGGGCTGGTGGCAAAATGGGGGTGGACCCATTGCGATGCACCGTCACCTTGGGGACCTCGAGTATGCAGGAGACTGAGGCGTCTCCTGTAAGGATGCATTGGTGGGGTTCAACGTGCTGGGGACAATTAGAGCGAGGTGGGAGGGTCTGGGGTTGTAAAGCTGACAGGCTGTGCTCTCCCCACAGGCAGGGCCAGCCTGCACGACAAGGCGTCCCTGCGCATTGAGCAGGTGCGCTCCGAGGACCAGGGCTGGTACGAGTGCAAAGTGCTGATGCTGGACCAGCAGTACGACACCTTCCACAACGGCAGCTGGGTGCACCTGACAGTCAACGGTGAGTCCCAACCAGCAGTGCAGCGTTGGGGTGCGGTGCTACGTCCAGCCCAGTGCTGATCCTCATGTCTCAGCATGGCACCATGGCATAGGATGTGCCAGGAGGTTGCATGCCCGGGGAGCACGGCTGTGCTGGGAGCACGGTGTGCATGAGTGGACAGAGATGGTGATGGGATAGGGGATGGGATAGAGGTGTGTGCGCTTTGGGTGTTGCGTGCACCAGAAGGACAGGGTTGCTGTTGCACTGAAATCTGGGGTAAAAACCAGTCCCTGTCTGTCTGTCACCCCCCTCCACATGCATCCCTGCAGCACCAGGGTTGGTGTTTCAGGCTGGGCTGCAGGGCGTGATTGTGTGCATGGCTTTGTAGTTCTGATAGGTGATAGTGGTGGACAGCCACCCTCCAGGTTTGGCAGAGCCTGAGCGCGCAGGCTGCCGGGGCTGGCACTTGGCAGAGGGCAATGGGGCAGGTGCCCAGACATGGGGAGCTGCAGATGGCCTGGGCAGCAATGCCAGGAGCAGGGGCCAGGTCCCCATCACCACCATGCATTGAGGCTGTTCTGCAGGATGGTGCTTTGACTGGGGAAGGCGGAGGACTCCGATGTGGCCATGCAAGGTGCAGAATTGCTGCGGGGTTGGGCTGGGTTTCCCTTTGATGCTGGACTTAGATCCTGTCTGCATCTTTAAACCAACAGAGAAGCCGTCCAGACTGACTTCAGGCAGGAACATCACTCGCAACAGGGACAAACTTTTATTAGTAATCACACCATTTAATTACACAAAGCTTTGTTTAAAGGCGAGGCATCAAGAAGACAGGGCAGGGCCCGCATCTCTTCTTCACAAACAAATCAGAAAACCAAATCTTTGTTTTCTCGAAATTCAGATTGATTCCAATGACTTTCCCCCCCCCCCCCCCCCTTTCCATTTTATTAGTGCTGCGCATTCAACTAATTAGCAATTTGTCGTTTTGCACGTCAGGAGCCGTCTTTATTTTTAGCCCTGGGAGGCAGGATGCTGTGCTGCAGAGGGGCTGCAGCTCCTGCCTGACCTTGAGCCACTTATGGCACCTCCAGGAGGGCCGTGGCGCGGTGCAGAGCTGCCTAATTGAGCCCAATTAGCGAGCAGGAGCAGGGCATGGAGTGTGGTGGGTGTCCCCGCCTGCTGCCTCCTTCCATCGATGCGATGCGGGATGAGCTGCTGTCCTCTAATGAGCTCGGAGAGGCTGGGAAGGAAAGGAGGGAGGGAGGAGGAGGAGGAGCGCAGGGTGAGATGGGAGGAAGGCGTGTGCAATGGCTGGTGGAGCTCTGGCTGCGCGAGGATGCAGGAGGAGGATGGTTTGTGCCCCACCTGCACCATACAGTGTGCACAGACCCTGTAAAGCGCTTGGGAAACGCCATTGGGCCGTGCCTCACCTCCCAGCCCTGCAGAACTGGCTGGTCACCACATGCTGGTGTGAGCCCATTTCCCAGCACAAAGGTCACTGGGGTGAATGGGAGCTGCTGGGCGCTGCCACCAAGCCGTGGGGCTGAGCGGGGCAAGGTGAACCCCATGTGCTTTCCCCATCCTTGTGCTGCTCTTTGTGTTTTCTGCAGCGCAGGGCCTTAATAACAAAATAATAACTGTAATTCTGCAGGGTCGAAGAGCTGCTTTTGGGGGGAGGGCCGTGACTTTCCACCTGCGCATTAGAATGCTTAATTTTCATTGGGGAAAATAAAAGTCATTTTGGAAGAAATAAAATATTATTTTATTTATTTTATTCCCCCCCCCCCCCCGGCGGATTAAATTGCCAACCTGTCTTCCTCGAAAGTGGGCTTTAACAACTGCTGGTAATTAGGGGCGGGCTGTAATCCTGCCAACCTCTTTAATCAGAAAGGAGTCTTTCGATCTGCACTGCGGTGTTTTCCTATGTTTTGACAGTAGCGAGTTAACGTGTGATGGGAAGAGAGGGGGGAAGCTGTGCTGTGACCTGGAGATGCCAGGGAGGAGAGAGTGCCACGGGGTGTACACAGAGGGATTCTGGTCCTCCGTACAGCGCTGTGACATTACTGTCCTTGCAGCTCCGGCCCTGTTAGCCTTTGGGTGCTGCCTGCCCCTTCCTGGGGAGGAAAGGGTTCATGGGGTGTCCCCATCTCTGTCCCTGTGCCACTGCATGACAGCGGTCATGTGTGGGATGGGGAGGGTGAAAGCACTCTGCTTCCTCCCCAGCACCCCCCACCTTCACGGAGACACCACCGCAGTACGTGGAGGCAAAGGAGGGCAGCAGCATCACCCTGACCTGCATGGCATTTGGCAACCCCAAGCCCATCGTCACCTGGCTGCGAGAGGGCGAGCTGCTGGCTGCTGGCCCCAAGTACCAGGTGGGTGCTATGAGGGTCCCCACCACGTGTCCCCTGCAGCGGGGATGGGATGGATGATAGTGCACGCTGTGGCTGGAGCCAGTCTTGCTGTCTCAGCACATTTCCCTGTTTCCCAGCAGTGGGAATGGGGAGGTTGTGCTTCCTGGGCTGCTGGAGGCTGTGTTGTTCCCTTCCCCCGGGAGAGGGTGAGGGCCGGGACCTGAGGATGTGGTGGCTGCAATGGGGTGAAATCAAATGGTTTGTGCAGGGGGGGCTCCCCTCCAGCCCTGTTTCTCATCCCATAGGCTCCCACTCCTCTCCCGGGCAGAGATTCCATCCGAGCCATAATTGGTAAATCAGGCATTGGAATCAGCGCAGGCACTAATGAGAGTAATTAGGAATCATTTGTTACTAATTGAAATAGAAGGATGAGGCAGAATGAGCGGCGGGGAGGGAGGCTGCCTGGGAGCGCGGCGCTCGCTCGTGGGGGGATGCTGCAGCCTATGGGGGTGACAGTCCCCATCCATCCTCTGCATGTCCTCAGCCAGGCCAGGGCTGCCAGGCAGCGCTGGGGGCAGGAGGTTGGGGGCCATGGTTACACTGTGACCATTACCAAGGGTGTGGAGGGGGGTGGGGAGCTTCTTGTGTTCCCATGCCCCACAGGGACACCGAGCAGTGCCCACGGGATTGGGATGCCCACTGAGCTCTCTGCAGAGTGCAGCACTGTTGTTGGGAAACGCTTGGCAGGAGCAGAGCAGTTTAGAGTCTGCTGCACGTCAATCACTCCTGCAAGAGATGAATACATTGCGAGAGATGAATACATTGCAAGGCTTATTTTTTTTTTTTCTTATTATTATTTTTTCCCCCTTGGCGTCGAGCAGAGATGTGTGTGTTGGTTTATTAATATCGGCGTCTTGCAGAGAGGGAAAACCCACTTCTCAGCCAGCTCTACCGGCGGCCTCAAATCCCATCTATTGCCCCCCTGTTGTCTTTGGGGGTGCAGGGGGGGAGTGAGCATCCCGCTGGTGGGCTCTGCGTGGTCCCCACATGCTCTGTGATCCCCTCTGGTTGCCCACAGGTGAGTGATGGCAGCCTGACGGTGCTCTCTGTCAGTCGGGAGGACAGAGGTGCCTACACCTGCCGGGCATACAGCATCCAGGGGGAAGCTGTGCACACCACGCGCCTGCTGGTCCAAGGTGAGTGTCCTCAGGGTCCCCAGGAGGCTTTGGGAGCTGGGACATCCCTGCGTGTCCCCATTTGTTACGTAGGCTCGGTTGACCCTGGGAAGATCCCAGCCCTGTCCTTGTGGTATGGCAAAGACCAGTGTTGGTTGGTGGCACAGTTTGGTCACAGCACGCTGCCACCCCTCTGCCCTCAGCCTTCCATTAAAAAGACCATCAGTAAATAAACAAAGGAGGAAATGAAGCCCAAACCCCAGACATATAAATGACATCGGGGCTGCCAGCTCATTGGTGGCACGGAGAGCAGGGTTAGGGTTGGGCTGGGATCCTGGGCGGCTTCAGTATGTACCTCATCCCCTGTGCATTGCAGTGGGAGATGTTTGGGTTGGGGTCCTTAACACCAGGGCTGATGTGAATTGCCAGCATGGCTCTGCATCCCGTTTGTAGGACAGCAATCCATTTAATTGGGGCACTCTGGTGGCCACGCTGTCATCTCAATGAAGCAGCTGTGCCGATTAGCAGCCGGGCCCTGACTGCAGCTTGGTTTTGTTTGGAAATCAGGGAAAGATTGAGAATGTCACAAAGCGCCTTGTCAGATAGAGGTGATACATGGCCGGCCTCCTGCTCCTCTTTATTAGATAAGTCTTTAATTAGGTCAACAGCTACCGGCAGGGAGAGGAGCTGGGGGGGTCCTGACGTGGGCAGGAGGATGTGTTTGCAGGAAGACTGGCCCCAGTCTGGTCTCTATGGGGGTGATGGAGACCGGCCCCAGCCTGGTCCCATAGGGGTGATGCTCTCCTTCCCCAGGACCTCCCTTCATCGTTTCCCCTCCGGAGAACATCACGGTGAACATCTCTCAGGATGCACTGTTCACCTGCCAGGCCGAGGCATACCCCGGGAACCTCACCTACCTGTGGTACTGGGAGGAGGAGAACGTCTACTTCAAGAAGTGAGTTTGCAATGCATCCCAAGCTGATGCCCTCCTTGCTCCCTCACTCCTGGCATTGCCGCTTCCCTCCATGCTCCTCCTGCAGCTTTTGTCCCCCCTCTCTTCTCTTGCAGCGACCTGAAGCTGAGGGTGCGGATCCTGATTGATGGCACGCTGATCATTTTCCGGGTGAAGCCAGAAGATGCTGGAAAATACACCTGTATCCCCAGCAACAGCCTGGGCCGCTCGCCGTCCGCCTCCGCCTACCTGACGGTGCAGTGTGAGTGCAGTGAACCTTAATGGGTGCTGTGAGGTGCCTGCCTGCTCCCTGCTGTGCATGGGGGTGTCCCCTGGGTGCTGATGCTCCAGATCTTGCATCTTTAGGGCTGGTCTTACGTTGCTGCACAAGGCTGAGAGCATCTCTGTGTGCTGGTGGGGTGTCCTGGGTACCACCCCTAAGTGGGATCAGTGCTGGCCTTCCTGAAAAGTGGTTTATCTCCTCTTGCTGCTGCTCCCGTGGGTGCTCCCGATTGCTGTTCTCATTGCTTGGGCACGGAAACACCAAATCAGGGCTTTTAACACCAAATACCCGCTTGTATTTTCTAGGTGATTATCATAGGTTGCGTGGATTTCTGTGAATTTGTAGCTGTGCATGGAGTAGTTTCAGGCAGTAACTGATCTAAACAAACGCAGAACAGCACTGAAAGGAGCATTGCTGCCCACGCCTGTTCTTTCAGGCTCCCCCTGCTTTAATGGGTAGTGTGCCACGAGCGTCCTATGGCATTCGACAGTAATGGTCCAAATTGCTATGCTTTGCAATTGCTGTATTGCTCTGCTGTAAAAGACTGTAGCGATTTTATTTTATAATGAAAGATAGAGTCGAGCAAGCTGGGCTTGAAGCACGGTTCCTGATGGCCTTACAGCTTGTGTCTGCAGCCCCACTGCTGGTAAATGCCGTGCGATGGAGAGCCCGATGTGTGCTGCTGTATGGTGTGCCCAAAGGGGCAGGGTGCATGCAAAGCTGGCACGGGGCTCGTGCTGACCCAGACTGGAGCGCAGCCAGCGCCTGGCGGAGCCTCTCGATCCCATTACTGTCTCCAACCTCTTGATTGCATTTCCGAAGAGGTCAAGTTAAAAGCGGGGGGATAAAGCTGGTCCCATATGCAGTGCTCTGTAAGCTGGGTTATGGTAGCAGCGTGGGGCTGCCTGGTTTTGGGGAGCACTCATGTGTGCAGCTCTGTGCTGCTGGGGGGGGGGCTTGCATCTGAGCATGGTTGCTTTTGCCCTAAGAAAGCAACAATGAGGAGGATCTTAATTCTCATGCCGGGCTTCGGCTCTGCGCATTTTGCCCACTTTGCATTTCTTCACCCCAAAGTTGAATTCATCCCTTCACTCAGCATAAGCCCCGATAGGAATTTCCCATAACCTCGTGCTGCTGGTGTCTAGACAAGATTGTAGAAATACTCGCTCTTCCTATTAAAGTAACTTTTTTTTTTTTAAAGCTTCTTATTAAAGAAAGTCTAGGTTCTCTCCAACCCACTCGCACTTAATTAAAAAGCTCTTAGAAGTGCTGTTAATGACACGTTCTAGACTCGAGGATTGCGAGACGCCTTCCCGTGTGGGCGGTGAAACGTGGGGAGGTTGGAGGCATATTTTAAGTGTTTGCATCCCATTTGGAAGGGTGGAGGTGGCTGATTTTTCCACGCAAGCCAGCAGCAATTAGGCACAGGCTGTGAGTGCAAACAAACAGGAGGTAAACAGCTCTGGACAGCAGGCCTCCGCCGTGCTCCAGGGTGCTGCAATTGGTGTGGTTAAAGGTTCTGGAGTTGCTGTACTGGAGTTGTTTCCTATATAAACAACAAGAGTGCTGTTGTTCCCTTGGCAGATACCTGCAGACTTGCCCACAGCCTTTCCCTCTTGGCGTGCAAAGTGAGCTGTAGGGCAGATGGGTGCCTTGCTTTTGATGCATGTGTCACCTTGCGTGTGTCCTGCAGGCTGAGGCTGTGCTGATGGAGCAAGTCGGTCTGGATGTGCCGAGCAGATGCGTTTAGCATTTTGTTTTAGATGCAGTTTTTAATGAGCTCCAGGTAGGAGAACTCTGGGTGCAAGCAAAGCCTCACAGAAATGCCGGGTATTAGAGTGGATTTGAGTGCGTAGCAAGCCTGGAGATAACAACCTGTGGGAGCTGGGGGAGCATTTGGGTGTTGTATTCATTAGGAAAGCAATGTGATCCTCAGGATCTGGGTGGTGGCTGGGCTGATGGGCTCCTTCCCAACACTAACGCACTGCTGCTGCTGATATCCCAGATCCTGCCCGTGTGGTGAACATGCCCCCCATCATCTACATTCCCATCGGGATCCATGGTTACATCCGCTGCCCCGTGGAGGCAGAGCCCCCAGTCACGCTGGTCAAGTGGAACAAGGACGGCCGGCCCCTGCGCATCGAGAAGGTGAGCAGCCTTGGAGGAGGGGTGGCAGGGAATGGGGCGGCTGCTGTCCCTGCATGGTGTGTCCTTGCCTTGGACAGGATGGATGGTGCTGCTTTACCTTTATCAGCAGCTTTGCTCTGAGTTAATTCAGATGCCTGCAGACATGCTGTCTGTCTCCCAGCCCTCTCAAATGACCTTTTGATGGCTCTGTGTTCTTCCAAGGGCAGCTAATGGTTAAAAGACCCTCTTAACAAGTCTCCATCATCCTTTAATCGTTGTTTGATGTTCTGAGCCATTAAATATTTAAGGAAAACACTCCGTATTGTAATTTTTTTTTTTGTTTCAATATTAACGATTGGACGTTTTTGCTTGGTTTAAACCCGCTGTTGATGTGGGCTCCTTGGTGCCACCAATCCTTGGTGTCCCTATTGTTCAGCTGCGTTTCCCTCTGGTAGGGATGCAGAGGAGCCTGAGTGGAGACTCCTGCTCCCCCCAGTTAACAAAGGTGGGAGCTGGGTCCTGGAATTACTCCAGCCTGTGACACAGGAGGCTTTCTGTTTAATAAATGCCCAACAGGAGAGCGCTCAAAGGAAAAAGCAACCTCAGTGCATTTAGGCACGTGTTTGACAACCTACAGAGTGTAGGGACCCACAAAGATCATTGAGCCTATCTGTTTCATCTGGGGTACAACAGACTGTCCGTTGAGTCCTTTGGGTTACTTGAAGGAGCCTGATTGTCTACAAGGGGAGAGAACAGCAATGAGATAAATGTGTCATCTGTGTGCTCAGAGCTGGGAAATCCTTCCCAGGGAAGGATAGGGAGCGAGATGCTGGCAGGGATTCAGACTCCGTGGGTGGGATTTGTCTCACCTAATTTTAGGTGTCTCCAGGGCTGATGGCTGTTGAGGACTACTCACCCAGGCTGCTCTCGCAGTCCTTGGAGAGAGATGTGCTTCCAGGAGACGGCTTTTCTCTGGTTGAGCTGAGGCATCCACAGCTTCAAGGGGTGAATCACACCCTGGGATATGTGTGTACAGAGAAGGGCAATGAAGCTGCGAAGGGTCTGGTTTGGATATTAGGAAGCATTTCTTATCGAAAGGAGTGGTGCTGGCACTGCACGGCTGTCCATGGAGCGGTGGCCTCAGTGTCCTTGGAGATGTTCCAGAGCTGTGGGACACTGATGGATGTGGTCAGTGTGCACGGTTGGATGAGTTGGGCTTGGGGAGCTGAGAGGTCTTTTCCAACCTGAAAGATACTAAGACCCAACGATTTCTCCTCGTTAGCTAGAAAAGAGGGCTAGAGCAAGGCTGAGATGGGGGTTTCCTCTCAGTGAGAGGACTGTGTGCAGACAGGCTGATCTCGCCTGCTTTTCCTCTCTCCGCAGTTGAGGAGGTGGCTTGGAGATGGGTTGGACGCTGGGAATTGGAACTGGACGCTTGAAAGTGATTTGGGAATCTCCAGGAGACGCCTCAGCCACCCTGGGCTTGGGTGTTGGGGTTGGCTGAAGGGAAAAATAAGCGGTGGTGTGTGTAGGATGCGTCAACTCCGTCTTTCTCGCTGCCGCAGTACTCTGGCTGGAACCTGCTGGAAGATGGGTCGATCCGAATTGAGGAGGCAACCGAAGATGCTCTCGGCACTTACACCTGTGTGCCTTATAACGCCCTGGGTACGATGGGCCAGTCTCCCCCTGCCCGACTGGTACTGAAGGTAACGTGCATAATGCAGCCCTGGCTCTGCAGCCAGCACCTTGGCTGGGGGTGGGATGCTGGGCACTGCTGGATGCCCCCCGACGTGTCTGCTTTTTTCCACCTGTGTGACTCGGCTTGTTCAAGCCTATTGCCTTTTGCCGTGAGCTTTATCCCTTACCTGAGAAAGGTGAGGGCAGAACCTCGTGAGCACCCACACAATGGGGGTGACAGTGAAACCCATTCTGAGCACTCCCTGCCTACTGCAGCTGGAAATACCACTGTGCAGCTGCAGCACAATTTTGGCACAGGACTGGGCAAAGCCTGCCGCTGTCTGTGTTGTTGGCATGCACAAAGCCTGTGCTCCTGCATTGCCACTGCTATTTTAGGCTGTGCTGGAGCTGGGGAAGCAAGGTGGGGATGCCTACCTGTGCTGCATAACAGGTGCATAGCACCTTTGAATGCCAAATAGGCATTACCAAAGCTCATCCATCAAGCGTTCTTTATGTTTGCAGCCTTGCAGCAGGATTTGGGCAATGCTCAGCTTCTCTGCAGGTCTTGCTACAGAAATTGCAAGAGTTTGGTGCAAAGAAATGCTGAAATCAGTCTGTCTGCAGTGATTTGTTAATGGGTGTAGGTTAGCGGGGAAGCCCAGGCCTTGTGTTCCAAACCCAAATATGTGCTGGTGTGTAGCACTGAGTTTTAGCAGTGCTGGACAGGGATAATTTGAGCACTTCATTCATGGCCCTGGGTGGGGTCATTTTTGCCAACGAAAAGGTTCAGTCTTGCTGACCCAGCCTTAGATTTGCAGAGAATTTTAATGAAAAGCTGATTTAAGCTGTGTAGAGAAGCTCCACGTGCTTCTGCTGCGTGCTCAGCCCAATGCAAGCTGGGCTCTGCTGTAGTCACCGGTGCTGCTGGGGTAGGAGCTGCTGCTCTTTGTTCTCTGAACAAAAAGGCACATGCCTGCAAACGGCGGTGCTGAGTTGTGTTGTCGCTGAGGCTCATGCAGTACAGCTCAGCAAACCTCATGTGTACGCACATCCGCCGAGATGGTTGTGGAGCTGATGAAATCGGGCTGATACCTGATGTGACGTGGGTGGTTTTTTTCCTGTTTACCTCCTTAAAATTTAAACAAGGCATCCTAGCACTGTGCCTTTTCAGAGAAAAACTTCTTTGTGTGTGTGTGTAATTTAGTGTACCATAAAGCCTCCTCAGCACGCTCTTTCTGCTGCCTTCACCTCACCCAAAATGCTGATGGTTCTCATTCTGGGAGGGTTTGGTGGCACAGAGCTGCTGACGTGTGGCAGTTCTTTGTGTGGGCTCACGCTCCTTGCCTTTTCCCTTGGCTGCAGGACCCCCCCTATTTCACGGTGCTACCAGGCTGGGAGTACAGACAGGAGGCAGGGAGGGAGCTGTTGATTCCTTGTGCTGCTGCGGGAGACCCCTTTCCTATCATCGCCTGGAGAAAGGTACCCGGCCTGCCAGACAAATCTGCAGTGCCTTTGGCTTTTGGTGAATATTGCAGACAGAGAAGCCACACTCTGTCCCGGTAAGAACAAACTGCAGGTACAGCTGCTTCGCTTTGGGCTGAGCCACTGCCGTCCTGTCCCGCAGGTGGGTGGGGGAAGCCCAGCTTGTGGCCACCGAGTACTTAATACTGGGAAACCTTCTCAGCAGCATCTGCAAAGCTGAGCACTGCTCCCACCCCGGCTCCCTCTTCCTCGCTGATGCTGCTCTCAGGACCCTCCCGGCCCTACACGAGGCTGGCACCGGTGACATTGATCCTACAGCACAGACCTCCTGCAGCAGGAGGGGATGTGCCACTGCAGCAGGTCTGGGGGATCTGCCCTGGGCTTGGCTGAGTTTTGGCAAGGGCCTGGACCCACCAGTGGCTGCTTTGCTGCCCTGGCAGTTGGAAGACCATGGGAAGAAGCTGTTTTCATCCTGCCGGACTGGACATGGCAATCTGAGGATGTTCCCTTTTGCAGGGCCAGGTCTGGTGTGATGTCATCAGGGCTTTCCTGTCTCCCTTCCCCTTTGCTTCCCAACTTTGCTGCTCCTGTAGGAAAGCCACTGTCCAGCTGTCAGGATCATCTGCTGGAGCCTCCTGTCCCCTGCCAGCCCTTCTCAGAGGGCAGGATCCCTTCACTGCCCAATGAATACTGTCTGCACTCATCGCAGAGCGAGATGCTTGATCTGTTCACCAGCTCAAGGAGGACTGTAACTTGTACTGTTTTTGAGTGGCCTATCTAAAACTTGTTGGCTCTTTAGTCATCTTATCCATCTGATTTTATCTTCCTTCCCTATCCTCTTCTAATTTAGGTTTATTTCAAAATACTTTTGTGCTTTCTGACCCTCTTCCTCACAACCTAACTTGGCTTTTCTTCCCCTGACCTCAGCTAGGACTGAATGGGCTGAGTGGAGTTTCTCAGTGAAAAAAAGTAAGCTTCCTTGCTCCCCATCAGCCTTTGAGGGCTGACCTCCTCCTGGAGGACTGCAGAAGACTGGGCTGGCACTGTTAACCTGCCGTGCTCCTGCTGCAGGTCCCTGGAGCCCATCAGTGGGATCCATGCATGAAGAATAGCAGAAGAGGGCTCAGAGCAACATGGGATTTGTGCAGCTTTGGATAATGGGCATAAACACAAGTTGTTAGAAGAGGCATCCTTCCGCTTGGCTTGAGAGCTGCCAGGCACCTCCACGCACGCCATCCTCCCGTGTCCCCAGGCTGCCTCCTGCCGAAATCTCTGCCACTGGCTGGGACTGAGTGGAGCAGGAGGGGCTGTTGGGAATCTCCTGGGGCAGACACCCACCTCAGAGAGTGTTTGTGGGGATGCTCAGTGCCTCATCCTCTGCAGCGGTGACAATTTCAGCTTTGGATGCTGGAGGAGCCACACCGAGTTCTTGTGAACGGTTCAGTGTCTGTAAGAGTGCTGTGGGGTTTTAGACTTGTGTATGAGTTGGGAATATCAGCCTGTTTTGCATGTCTCCTGAGTTACTGCGCCAGGTCGTATTGAAAGCAGGGAGACTTTGCAGCAAGCAGAGAGATGGGAGCACTTGCTAGTGCCTGGTGGTGCCCTGTAGGCCTTGCAGATAGCTCAGTCATTGCGTTGATGCCTTGCCTGGCTTGACGTGCTTCTGAATTGTGGTTTTCTCTCTTTGCCATGCTCCCCTTGCTCCTTGCCCAAGGTAGGGAAGCCCAGCAGGAGCAAGCACAACACGCTGCCCGGCGGCACCCTGCAGATCCGCTCCCTTGGCAAGGACGACCATGGCGAGTGGGAGTGCATCGCCACCAACGTCGTCGCAAGCATTACTGCCAGCACTCACCTTACAGTCGTAGGTATGGGCAAAGGATGGGGACTGGGGGATGGCTGGTGGCACAGGGACATATTCCTGGGGTGTACCCAGCAACGTGCTGAGCGTGGGATGGGATGCTTCCCATGGAAAGTGACGTCTCCCTTTAATTCCAGCTGCCAGTGGTGCTGTGTTTTTTGCTCTTTTATTTTGGCCACATGCTGCTGGTATTTCTAGCAGACATTCCAGATAGGAAAGCCTTTGCTTTGTGCGGGCGGAGTCCCTTTGTGTCATGGCTGGAAGCAAATCCACACCAGGAGCTGTGGGCTGTGTTTGTGCTGGGAATCACAGCCATGCCTTTGCTCCTGCTGCAGCCCATCTCTCTCCCTGCAGGCACAAGTCCTCATGCCCCGACCAGCGTGCATGTTGTGGTTGCCATGACCTCTGCCAATGTCTCCTGGGAGCCCGGCTACGACGGTGGATACGAGCAGACTTTCTCAGTTTGGTACGGCCCTCTGTGAGTCATCCTGGCATGCTTTGCTCTCTGCTTCTTTTTCTTCCTAGCTGAGCCCAGCTTTGAGCAGCAGGGCTGTGCCGTGGCGGGGGGTCAAGCTGGGGTGGGGGGAGGGGACATTGCCTGGGTCGTGCTGTGATGCAGGGTAGAGCCCCAGTACAAATCTATGCCCTGGGGTGGGAGGGATGGGGAGGATGGAGGTGGCCCTGGGCTGTTCTCTGCAGCTTTTTTCTGCTCTTGCTGGGTGCAGAGGAGCTGCTAGTGGGGCACTGCAATGCCACCCAGAGCACTGGAGTGACCAGCAACAGCAGTGCTGTGGAGGGCTGTAGGTCTGCAGTGTTTCCTTTCTCTCTTGTGCTAGCCAGTACATCTGTCTGCCTCAGCACATTTTAGTCTGCTTACACGGGGAGACACTTTGCATTCATGTAACTTTGCCTCTGGCATCTAATTTCAAGATAAACTGTTTATGAAGCTTAGCAGCCATGGAGAGGATGGAAAATGCAATCTTTAGAGAGTGCATCCTGAAGAAATGTGACTAAGCAGAAGCGATCTCTCCCTCCTCCGTGTGACTCCCTGGGGGCTGTTAAATCCCAGTTTAGCTTGAGACCAGCGACGGTGAGATGCAGTCCGGGAGACTTTACTCCCTGAGCTGCTGGTACCCAAAGCAAAGGGTACATTCAACCTCCCCACAATGAGGCTGGCTCTTCTGGTCCCCCACCCCGAGGCAAGAGAGGGCAAAATGTGTCTGCAGTGAGGTCAAGCTTTTTCTCTGGGCTCTGCACTTACCGTTGTCCTTCTCTTCTAAGAGCCACACTTCGAAGTGTGAAGAGGATCCTTTCACAGGCTGGTGCTGATGTCCTCCCCCACTACTTCAGCCTTTCTTCTTACTCCTTTTCTTTCCTTCCTTTCCTTAATTTGCCCAGATGGGGTCTGCTGATAGAGTGGAGATTGGAGAGATGCTGCTTGTAATGAGTTCTGCTCTGCTCTAAACTGAGGACGGTCTCTACACTCGCACAGTGGGGTTGGATAATTGTATCAGGAGACAAAGGACAGGAGAGAGGAAGAAGGAATTGAATGAGTGGAAGAGAAAAATGGGGAAGCGAACGGAGTGGATGTAGCAGCACAGACCTTGCGTAGCTGCCTCTGAAAACGTCCTTGGGAAGGACTGATCTGACCTCCTCGCTCTTGAGACGTGTCTCACCTTGCAGGGAGGTGGCAGCTGCTGGCTGGCTGCCCAGCCCTGCTTTTCTCCAGACCCCACACGAAATGAGAGCAGCCAGAGGCAGGGAAGGGATGTTGAGAAATTTAATGCGGGGAGCAGGGGGGAGTTGGAGGAGAAGGGAGAGCCCCATGCAGCTGCCCTCCATCCAACTCCTATGGTATGGGAGCTGGAGTCCCCCCTGGAGCCACTGTGATTTTGGGGCTCTCCTGCCTGCAGCTGCTGGGTTTGGTCTAGACATTGCACGTGCACAGAGCTCTGCTGAGCTGCTTGTTTCCATGGCTTGCTGCTGCTCCTCCTGCCTTACCTTTTGCTCCCTTTACAGCGGCATTACTCGTCTTTGCTCCAGATGGGTTTACCTGGCAGTGCACCGAGAGCTCGCATATCTGCAGAATGGAGCTTCTGCAGTGATCCTTTCTAAATACTCAGTGAGCACAACAGAAACCTGCAGCTGAGGGCTGGGTCTCCCTAGAGCATCTCTAGTGCATGCGTGGAGTTCAGCGATATTTGCAATATCATTGCAGTACAGGGATGCTGCTTTGAGACATCAGGCTCTTTCACCACGATACTCCTGTTGGTAGAAGTGGATTGGAGATGGATGCTCATGGATGCTGTGGTGTCTGTATGCTTTATTCACCCTGAATTTGGGGGTTAAACCCACAAAATGGGCAAAAATGGGGATTTAACTAACCGCCTGCTGTATGGGATTGTATGTACAAGGATACAGCTGATGGGAAGCTTATCTCTGGCTTGGGAGCTGTCAGGGTATGAATGAGAATGGGGCCTTGTCACTTTTGCAGCACTCAAAGTAAAAAAAAAAAAAAAAAAAGGAATAAAGTCAGCCAATTTGCTTTTTTGCTTTGGGGATGTGGTGGGGGTAACCCTTAGAGCAGGGCTGCTGGCTTTGCTTTTGTTTGTAGCCACCCTGCTGTCAGGGTGTGGGGCTGCAAGGTGGTGATGGCAGTGACCGTGGTGCGATGGGACAGCCCTCCAAGTCCTCATGCACGCTGACCCCAAGCCAGCTCTTGGGTGGCAACTGTCAGCACCGCATCCATGCACATTGCTGCTGCCAGACCAAACCATCTCTCGGGAAAGCTCCATTATCACTCAAGAAGTTAACACGGCATCTTTGTACTCCCGGTCAAAGGCACATGCCCTGAAGATGCTCCCTTCTCTCTTGGCAGGATGAAGAGAGCCCAGTTTGGCCCCCATGACTGGCTGTCTCTCCCTGTGCCAGCTGGTTCCAGTTGGCTACTGGTGGATACATTGGAACCGGAGACCGCATACCAGTTCAGTGTCTTGGCTCAGAACAAGCTGGGCACCAGCTCCTTCAGTGAGGTGGTCACTGTGAACACTCTAGGTAGGTCCTCCCCGAGCACAGTGGGAAGAAGGCAAAGAGGGTTTCAGGAGGTCCACAGAGGAGGGGAAATGCCCCTTTGCACAGTCTGTGTCCTCTGCCTGGAGGTGGTGATGTGCAGCAGTAATTTCCAGCTGCAAAGGAGGTGTTTGTGGAGTGTCCTGGATGGAACCTGTGGACTTTGCCAGGTGCTCAAGGCTCCTGAAAGCTTGTCCTAAGGCAGCTCAGGGGGGTGGTACTGTGGTCCTGGTCACCTTTCATATCTTCCTGAAGTTCAGCTTGGGGCAGGAGTTATTAATAGAGCACAGAATCACTTGCGTGCGGCTCAGAGCTGGAGCTCTCACAAAGGGCTTTGAGCTGGGTACCAGCCTTGGGGCTGTCTCAGAAATAGGTCGAGAGAGGAGGAGGCTTTCTGATGCTGTGCCCCTCTTCCTAGTCCTTGTATCTGTAGTCCACCCTTTTTTGGAAAGCTGCTTTTCTGTCTCTGCGATGAGAGAGCACATGCCCGAGATATGTCCTGACCTGCTGTGAGGTGGGGAGCTGCTGCAGTGATGCTCTGTCTGCTGCTGACGCCAGCATGTGGGAGGGATCCCGGCACGCTGCTCTTGTGCAGACCCATATGTCATGGCTGTGTGCAGAGGCATGAGGAGCTGCTGCCCCAAAATGCAAGGGGAGAGATCGTGGCAATGACCTCAGGAAGGAGAGCATCTGCTGTGCTTCCCTTGACCCCATCTCAAAGCTCCATCTCCTCTGTTTGCAGCATTCCCTGTAACAACTCCAGAGCCTCTGGTGTTGGTTACCCCACCGAGGTGCCTAACAGCCAACCGGACGCAGCAAGGCGTCCTCCTGTCGTGGCTTCCTCCCGCTAACCACAGCTTTCCAATTGACCGCTACATCATGGAGTTCCGCGTTGGGGAGAGGTGGGAGATCCTGGACGATGCCATCCTTGGGACCGAGAGCGAGTTCTTTGCCAAGGATTTGTCCCAGGTGAGCAGGGAGGGACTGCCCTGGAAGATTTCAGGGTGACTCGTTTCCTTCGCAGGGCTGATGATGTGTTTGGTGTTTCAGGACACCTGGTATGAGTTTCGGGTCCTGGCCGTCATGCAAGATCTCATCAGCGAACCCAGTAACGTTGCTGGTGTGTCCAGTACAGGTAAGGGCTGCTGTTTCCTCCTTCTTTCCTTTGCCTGGCTGCTGTGGGAGCATCTGCACTCTGCAGTGCTGCTCTGGTGGGGTCATGCATCACTATAGCAGTGCTGGCTGGAGCAACTGCTTTTGTGCATTTGTTTGCAACCCTGGCTGTGAGCTGGGTTAGGATTAGTGTCCCAGCACAGCTGCTGTGTCTCTGATCACAGGAAGCATTAGTCTGTAAAGCAGCATAGCAGTGTATTGGCTGATGCTGTGTTGGTGCTTTCCACAGCTGAAGAGGAATTTGAGAGCTGGGCCACTCTGCTCCCTTGTGCTGTCTTCAGAGCAGAAGTGCTGGGAGCAGGCGAGGACAAAGTGCCCTTCTTGGTCCTTGCTGCTCTGTGGGGTGCCCTGAGAACAAAGCTCTCAGCCCAGCACTGCGCAGCCTGGAAATGGAAATGAAAGGTGCAGAGAGGGAAATGCAGCACTGCAGTGCGGTGTCCAGAGCCGGGGATGGAAAAGCAGCAGAGCTTTGCGATAAGGGACTACAACACGTTGCGGTGTGTCCCCTGCAACCCCAGTGCAGCTCAGAGGAGCACTCCTCCAGCCAGGGCTGGGCAGGTGATGCCGTTGGGAAGGGGGAGGTCTGCAGGAGGAGGGGATGCAATGAACCCTGCCGGTGTGGCTTTCCTGGAAAAAGCTGAGGAGCCGCCCAGTTGGGCTGCGTGCAGGAATGAAGCAGTCTCTCTCTGCCCCCAAGTGGTGCTGACGCGATGCAGGGAGCCTGCTGCTGGCAGCCTGCTGCTCTGTCCTCCCAGGGCTGCTGCTCTCCTCTTGCCTGCTGTTTCTGATTGGGTTTGACAGCGCATAGGGCACGAAGGCAGCTGCGACCACGGGCTGTGCGTGCGTCCCTGACCCTCCTTGGTGCTGTCTGCAGCTCAGAGCTGCTGCTCCCAGCAGGCGAATGCGTGCTGACCCTGCATGTGGATGTGTGGCGGGAGCGCTGGCGTGTGCAGGATTTGATAACTGCTTTTGCATCTGCAAATAGCTGCAGCTAAGCTCTGGTGGTGATTCAAATTCACTCCTGGTTAGTGAAGTGGTGTAGTGAGGGTTCAGAGGCTTCGGTGCAGGTTCCAGACCAGTTTTCATTGAAGAGCTGAAATATGCTGTATTCAAACACGGGGGAAAATACTTGGTCTTGTTACAGCCTGAGCTGTAGTGGGTTATTACGGCAGTAGATAACTGCAGGTTTGATGCAGCTGTGTTCACTTGTGCATAAATGTGGATTTGTGTGGTGGGAGCACATCTTCCCTAGGTGTCCATCAACAGAGATGGAAGGGTCTCTCTTGTGTGACACCTCTGCATCACTTGGCCTGCAGCAGCACTACCTGGTCTTCCCACGTGAGCAGGATTTAAGGCAGGGTCTTTCCTTCAAGGTTATCACTGCAGGAACGAGTGAGCTGTCTTGCATCAAGGCAGCATCGCCCTTCAGACTGTTGATCCCCCAGGCAGGATGCACGCATGTGTGTCTCTGTGTAACGCCTGATGGTTGCTCTTTTTCCCCAGACGTATTCCCTCAGCCTGACCTGACGGATGAAGGTTTAGCCCGCCCGGTGCTGGCTGGCATCGTTGCCACCATCTGCTTCCTGGCTGCTGCCATCCTCTTCAGCACACTCGCCGCCTGCTTCGTCAACAAGCAACGCAAACGCAAACTGAAGCGCAAGAAAGGTGAGCTTGGCCCTGGTGTGCTTCTCTCCTCGTCCTTTCTGTCCTCTTGTTGTTTCTGTCCTCTTTCCTGACTGTGTTGTGGTGGTAATGTTCTTCCCTGTCTTGTCTCTTCTTCCACCCCTGCGCGTCTTCAGGTGAAGCTCTGACTTCATCCCCCGGCTGTGCCTGAAAGCGCCTGTGTTCAGGAGTGGGAGAGGAAGGGTGGGTGAAGAGGCTGCACAGAGGCCTGGGATTTCTGAGGGCACAATCTCACGTGGTGACAGCTCTTAGAGCTTGGGGGCTAGGGCTGGGATGTCCCCTTGGCTGAGGGGGACCAATGCCCTCCCTAAGGCCCCCTCAGCAATGGGCTCTGCAGCTGCTTGGCTCTGCCTGGCAGTGCCCAGTGGCGGCAGTAGGCTAGAGAAGATCCCAAGAAGGAGGCTCCACCATTTTCCTTCTCTAAAGCTGTGCCGGCAGCCACCTTACAGGAGCACCTAGTGGGGGAACCACCACCTGTCCAGGCAGCTGGGGAGCCGGAGAGGGCAGGGGAATCGGCTCCTTTGCCTCTAGCGTGCGAAACTGCGGCAGCAGGACTGATAGGAATCTGTGACGGGAGCTGTTTGTTGTCAGCAACCATTAAAGTACAGCAGCAATGAAAACTTGGCCTCTTGTTGAGTGTCTTCTTTGTGGTTGTGATGTTGTTTGTGTGTCTCTCTGTCTTGTTGCGCCTCCTCAGCGTTCTCTCTTCTTTCCCCTTTTATTCTTTTCCAGACCCTCCTCTCTCGATAACCCACTGCAGGAAGAGTTTGGAGTCCCCGTAAGTATCTGTCTTAGATGTGGCACCAGGCTGTGGGTCTTCAGGGTGCCTCTTCCTACAGTTGTTGCAAAGGTCGAATGGAAATATCTGGCCTTGTTTTGTGGCTTCTGACGATTTGGTTTCGATGTTCTGTAAGCTTGTGGGAACAGAATGGTTCACAAGAGATAAACAGGCTTTGGAGCAGAAAGCAGCAGGGGCAAGCACAGCAACCTTTAAGAGACGACCTTGTGGATCTGGACACGTTGACTAGGTGGAAATGAATTACGCACCCAGCTTGAAAGTGGCTCCTCAGGGGAAGGGCTGCTGCTGTGTTCATAGTCCTTCATGCAAGCTCAGTGTAGTTTTGAGTTGTTCTGTTGGCTCTATTGTTCTTGGGAAATTCCGAATCTTAAATGCATATCTTTTCATTTCTCATGAAGTCTCTGCTGAAGTCTCTTTGCACATATGCCCAAAGGCTGTGGGTCAGGATGCTGCACTGGCCACAGCTCCTTCCAGAGCCCTTCAAAAGTGCTTATAAGCCACTAAGTAGCAGGAGCATCTTTCTGATGTGAGTGCAAGATTCTGAGGCGTGGACACCTCATGCTTAGGCTCCTGGACTGTTGCACAGCATCCCTGTGCTGGTGGATCTTAATCTTCCTTTTTTCAGCTCGTCCACCGCACTGAAATGGCCATGCTCACATCATCTCTGTTGGATCTGCTATCTTTTGCCCTTCAATCCTGTTTATCCAAGGCTTTCTGAATAGGGATGCTGTTCTGATACTTATCTCCTCCTTCCATCTCTTTATCTTTCGAGGCTCTCAGCCTTAAGTTTGAGTATTTGAAATGGGGGAAAAAATGATTTGAAACCATCTGTCAGCATCTCTGAGTGAGGTGCTGGGATCTGCAGGAGGGAATGTTTGCCTGAGGTTCTTCTGGAACCCTAAAGAGGGGCAGCACCTCTTGGGGGATTTCCCAGATGTGGGTAGCTTTGGTGAACTTAGGAAACTTTGGAAGGAGTTGGAAAAAGGCTCTGGATCTGTCTTTCATTCTGATGGGACTGTGGAGCTTGTTGTGAGACGTTGGAGCAAACCGCATGCCCTAAGGGGGTGCAGTGGTATCCTGAGCAGTGGGGACCGTGTGTGGTGCTTCCAGCTTCTCTTTCCCACTTGCTTCTTGCAGCCTGTGTTGGAGCTGGCCAAGCCATCATGGTAGTCCCCACAAGTTTCTTCCAGCAGTTTCTCTTTTGAGATCTTTGCTTTCTGGATCCAGCAGTTCTTCTGGATGAGAAGAGCTTGTTTCCCCTCCGGTGACCGTCCCCTCTCTTCGTTTGTCTCCCCTGTGGTCCAGGTTGTCTTCTGGCAAGGTGAGTCCGGAGAGCATCCGCACACTCCGTCCCCCTTCCGAGTCCTCTGACGACCAAGGCCCACAGGCCAAGCGGATGCTGAGCCCCACCAAGGAGAAGGAACTCTCCCTCTACAAGAAGACCAAGCGAGCCATCAGCAGCAAGAAGTACAGCGTCTCCAAGGCGGAGGCTGAAGCTGAGGCCACCACCCCCATCGAGCTCATAAGCCGCGGGCCGGACGGCCGTTTCGTCATGGACCCGGCGGAGATGGAGCCTTCGTTGAAGACACGGCGGATCGAGGGCTTCCCCTTCGTGGAGGAGACGGACATGTACCCCGAGTTCCGGCAGTCGGACGAGGAGAACGATGACCCCGTCGTCCCAGCCTCGGTCACAGCCCTCAAGGCCCAGCTCACCCCTCTCTCTTCCAGCCAGGAGTCCTACCTTCAGCCACCAGCATACAGCCCCCGGTTCCACCGGGCACTGGAGGGTCCCGGCGCCCTGCAGGCCACAGGCCAGGCCCGCCCGCCGGCCCCCCGGGCTTTCCACCACCAGTTTTACGGTTACCTCAGCAGCAGCAGCCCCGGGGAGGTGGACCCGCCGCCCTTCTACATGCCAGAAGTCAGCCCGCTGAGCTCGGTCATGTCCTCCCCGCCGCTGCACCCCGAGGGGCCCTTTGGACACCCCACCATCCCCGAGGAGAACGGGGAGAACGCCTCCAACAGCACGCTGCCCCTGGCCCAGACCCCCACGGGGGGCCGGTCCCCTGAGCCCTGGGGGCTCCCCTTCGGCAGCCTGGAAGCGTCCCCCGCGGCAACGTTCCCCCCTCAGCTCCAGCAGTGCGAGGCGGCGGCCGAGGGCTCCCAGCCCACTGGTTGTCTTCCTCGGGGGCCGCCTCCTTCCTCTCTTCAGGTCGTCCCAGCGTCCTACCCGGGCATCCTGCCCCTGGAGGCACCAAAGAGTTGGACTGGCAAGTCACCCAGCAGGGGCCAACCCTCTGTGCCCACCACCACCAAGTGGCAGGACAAACCTATGCAACCCATGGGATGTCAAGGGCAGCTAAGACATACCAGTCAAGGTATGGGCATACCTGTGTTGCCTTACCACGAACCGTCCGAGCCCGTCGGCCACAGCGGCACAAGCACATTCAGCCTGGACACCAGGTGGTACGAGCCCCAGCCCCGACCTCGGCCCAGCCCTCGGCAGGTCAGGAGGGCTGAGCCCAGTTTACATCAGGTGGTGCTACAACCTTCGAGGCTTTCTCCTCTGACCCAAAGCCCCCTCAGCTCCCGTAACAGCTCCCCGGAGCTGACCGCCCGCGCCAGGCCCCGTCCGGGCCTCATCCAGCAGGCCGAGGTGTCGGAGATCACCCTGCAGCCCCCCGCAGCGGTCAGCTTCTCCCGCAAGTCCACGCCGTCCACCGGATCCCCTGCACCGAGCAGCCGGGGGGAGAGCCCCAGCTACCGACCTGCCACGGCCTTCACATCGCTGACCACCGGCTTTTCTGGCTCCCAGGGCTCCTCCCTGCCCACGGACACCATGGATGTTTTTGGAGACATCCCGTCTCCAAGGAGGGCTAGCGAGGAGATTCTCAGACCGGAGCCCACATCGACAACGGTAGCCACCTCGGGGTAAGTGCGTGAGACCCGTGGTCCCCCCCCAACCCCCAGGCCCTCTCCCAACTTTCCCCATCCCGCCTCGCCCCCCCCTTCCCTCCAACTCCCTCCCCGCCATCATCATCCGAACTGTAGGGTCTCTCTGGGTACGCTGCAGCATCCCTTTTGGAGATGGCGTCCCGCAGGCTTTGCTAGGCTGTGGCTCTGCAGAGGCTCATGCTGCGGGCACAGGGTGCATGGCCACTGCCCGAGCTGGCTCGGGATTAGGCGGGCGGCCTTCCCGGTGCTGCTTTCCTCCTCCCCGACCGCTGACGTGGGAACCAGAGCTCTGTGGTTGGGCTACCAGGCTGACAAATGCCTGGGCTGCAGGCCTGGCTCCCGGCTTGCATAGGTAAGTGTCCTGGAGTCACCGGCGGTTGTTTCCTCTTCTAGCTTCTGGCTCTTGGCTTTCTTCGAACGTTAGGGCTGCTGCGCCTGTGTCTTCCTTCTGTTCCATCCCGCGGAATCTAGAGAGCTTTAATGCATGACAGAAACAGCTATAAAAACCACCGCCCCATCTGCAAAAGGGATGCTGCAGCCCCAGGACACGGGCAGGGAGAGATCAAGGACTTAGCCCCACCAGCAGCATGTCAGGAGAGGAAAAAATAACCCAGTGGAATTCAGGAGGCCGCCGGCACGCTCAGATCCTACCCTAAAGAGGGATGTGGCTGCACTAGACTGTAGCGGCTGGTTTTCCAGGTACCAGGGTTGCTCCAGGCAAAAAGCGTCTTTCTCTCTCTGTATTTCTCCTCTCTTCCTCCGTCTCTTTCACAGCACCCTAGATCCCGTAGCCGTGCTTTCGTTCCATCCTTTCGTCTCGCTTCATTTCGGCTTGTTGTGTAGGGGGGGCCGAGCCCCTCGGCTCACGATGGAGCCCCGCGGCGCGGTCGGAGGCATTCGGAGCAGAGCCGTGGTTTTTGGGGTGGGGGGAGGCAGCCTTTCACCCCGCAGCGCCCTCCGCATTTCACTCCCACTCTCTGGTACCTGGAAGCGTTATGGCCTTAGGAAATCCCTGCAGCGTGGCTGGGGAAAAGGGGTGTGTAGGGTGCAGGGAGGGCTCACGGAAGAGGCTGGGGAGGGAGAGGGGGACCCGGAGGACCTGAGATGATTTCTGCGCGGCTCTTGGGAGCGCAGGGCCGTAGCGATGCATAGGTACGCATAGGTCCACGTTTCCATGCAGTCTCAGAGCCAGGGCACCCCGAGGAGCTCCAGGTACAGGACAGTCGCAGGACAAGTCTGTGTTAGAGCACTGTTGTCCGTGCTTTTAAGCAGTGTATCCATTCGCTTTGTTGATTATTATTTTTGTTCTTTTCCTTTCTCTTCTGTTTCTTTCCCCCTTTCTTCTCCAGCCTTGTTTCGTTTGTGTTTCAGTTTTGGTTTCTTTCCCTCCTTTTCCTTTGGAGTTGTTGACGTGCTGATGTGTTGCGGAGCTCGGCTCCTTGCGGGTGTTGATAACTGCTTTGTTTTTGATTAATCTCAGCTATCTGGGCAGTGTTGTCGAGACAAGCTTCTCCTCAGCTCAATAGGTAAGGGTGATCCATGTCCGAAAGGATGGTGTGGGCGCTGCGGAGGGTGGCTGGGAGTGGGGCATGAGAGGGGACATGGAAGGGGCTTCTCCAATACCATCTCTTCCTTTAAAGGGGAATAAGGAACTATAAAACACTAGGAAACACCTCTGGACGCACAGTCTCTGTGGCTTTTGGGTTTTCCCCTATCCCTTTGGAGGAGCTCAGAGCCCTGCACCTTGAGCTGGTTGAAATAGCTGCCCCTGGTGCTTGTGGGCAACGGCTCCAAGAGAAGTTTCCAGTTCTGTTCCACAAAATGGAGATTTTTGTTTCCATCCGTTTTCTTCTTCCCAAGGCTTCTCAGATGTAGAAAGTGGGAGAATTCTTTGTTTGAAGTTGGGCTCTGTGGTTGGCAGCACCTTCACTGCAGTTCCAGGCAGGTGGAGCGTTTCATCATTCCTGTGGTGAATGTAGTTACAGCAAAAGCCCTCCCTCTCTGAAAAGCTCCTTGGAGAAATCTGTAAGACTTCTCCTGACCCAGCTGTAATTAAACAGCCCTAAGCAAATCTGGAAAGATTCTCTCAAGAAAATATCTCTCAGGGGCTCCCATGTTGGAGCAGTTTCCTGGATGGCCACAGGCATCCCTGGAATGGCAGCGGGAGCAATTGAGAGGTGGTTTCCGGATCTTATAAGCAGAGGATTTCCTCCTTTTTACTCTTTCATTAAAATGGGTAAAACCAGCCGGGACGATGCTTGTTCCCAGCCCTGAGGAGTCAGCCAGGCTGGCTATGAAAGGAGAGGTGGGATTGAAGATGGGACTGTTCTAGGGCCTGACCATCCACAAGCTTTGTTGGGTTCCAAACCTGCAACCACGAATGAGAAGTGTCAGGGGCCTGGCTCGTACTCCCCCAACAGCCCGAGAAGCCCATTGGAGTGGGAGAGGTGCCTAGGGAAATGAGGTAGATATTTCCAGGAGTGAGAAACCCCTGTTCATTGCAGGGGAGTTGGACTAGATGACCTCTAAAGGTCCCTCCCAACTCAAAGGGTTCATGGAGCTCTCTCCTGAGGTGGAGACAGGAAAGGAAGGAGTGTTGGATCTTGGTGATGGAGCTGGGATGGACGCTCCATGGAGAAACCATCCTCTTGGCATGGCAAAACCCCTCTGGTTTGAGCTTTGCAGCTTCCAGAGCTCCTGAGTGCTGTTTTACCTCCTTTATCTCCATGGTGCTTCCCTAATCCAAGAGATCTAGAGACCTAAATGAATATGGATTCAGCACAGCCTGATCAGACCAGTCTCATGTCCCAGCTTGGTGTGGCTCTTGCACAGGTTGCGCTTGGCTCCTGTCTCAGCAGTGAGCCCCATGGGTGGGTAGGTACCAGGAGCAGGGTCACACTGTCCTACAGGACACTTGCTGAGGAGCAGCAGTGCATCCTGCTCTGAGGTGCTGCCAGGGGTTGGAATTGCAGGAGTGAATCCAGAGTTGTTATCCCAAAAAAGGGGAAGCCATAACGAGAATAAATCTTGCTCTAATAAGTGAGGAATCCTGTAAAGAGCCCAGCCAAGTAATTTAGTGATGATTTGGGGTTGTAAAATTGTCAGTGGATGCAGAGCACAGGAATTTTCTACTAGAGCAGCTGGATTTCTGTACTGCAGTAATAAAAGCTGAGAGGAGGAGAGGGAGAGGCAGTTTGTGAGCTGGTGGCAGCTGCAGCCGATCTCCCAGCACTGGGAGCAGGAGCTGCCATGCAGTGGCTTTTGCTGGGTGAAAGTGTGCAGGGAGAAATGCTGCCACTATTGAGCTAGGGGCTTCCCATCTTCTGCTTCAACCCAGTGGGCAGTGATGCATCTCCTACCAGGGAAGAGGGCATTGTTGTCTCCCTGCAGAGGGAAACCCAAAAACCACAGATGAGACACCGAGCTCCTGTGCCCCTTGGTGTTGCAGGCAGCCCCCCTGGCCTCCATTGCCAGGACAGTGCTGCTGATGCCAGGAGCTCATGGGCTGGGTGCATCGTAGCATTGAGTGACAAAGGGACATCGGCGCCAGGCGTGCAGGAGCAGGAGCACCCCTTGCTCCCCGCTTGAAAGCAAACAGGTTCCCCTTTAAAGACTGTCCATGTGCTGATCCTCTGCATGTGTTTCATGCCTCCTCCCGCTTGGAGAAGTTGTGAGTCCTCCTGTCTGAGTGCGTTCTTCTTTCCTTTCTTATTATTTGTTTTATTTTTACTTCTTTTTTTTTTTTGCGTTACTTATACGTTTTCTCACTCCTGGTTTTCATTTATCTTCCTTTCTCCCCTCTTTTTCCGTGACTGTTTCCACCCCTTTCTCTCCACTCCGGTCCCTTTTCCCCTGTCCTCTCTCCTCTCCCGTCAGCATGGTGCAGTCCATGGTGTAGATGAGTTGTGTTGTCTGCAGACTTGCAGAAGGGCCCCCATGCTCTGGTGTGCTCCCCACTGTCACCAGCCCCCTCCTCCCTCATTTTGGCAGCAGTGGTCTGGCAACAGCTCTGGGGGAACGGGTCGCAACTGCTGTGTCTCTCCAGCACCTCTTGCACTAAAGGATCTCAAATGGTGCACGGTGGCATCCTGGGATGGAGGTGACATTGGGCACCGCCTCAGAGCAAGGAGCACAAGACATCTTGAGGGGATCACACAAGACTTGAACTTGAGGTTGAACCTCGTGTGGGCAAATGGAGCTCTTCATCCAAGTATGAGGGGTTGGAGGAGCCTGGCTGGGATGTGATGGGCACTGGAGACGGCCAAGCAGACGCTCTGATATGTCCAAACTATTCCTGGATATCACTGTCTTGACTCAAGGAAGAAAGAAGATGGGGAGGGGTGTAAAAGACCTCCACGAGGTGACGCACGCACCTGATGTCCTTGAAGGTCACAGCTTGTGCTTTCACGTGGCTTCCCCCTGGTGGGTGAAAAAAATACTAGTGATGCTTAAGGGGCCTTCTCCCTTACACCTCCACTTCGTATGCGGAAAGATGTTTGAAGAAAACATTGCTGTGGTATTTGTTGGTTTGGATAGCTTCACCCATAGCTACCCTTCCCTGTCCTGGAGCTGAGTACCTCATCAGTGTTTCCAAGACCTCTCTGTGCGCATGCTTCAGAACTCAGCTTGTTCAGAAGGGCTGTCCTTTGAAGACTGGAGGAAAAATTCTGTGCCGAATGTTTTATGGCATCACACAGGAGGTCATGTCTGGAAGTCACTTGTGTTTCTTGAAGTTTCTTCGCTTGGCTCCATCCTGAAGTCTCCAGAATTCATCCCCCCCACTCTGAACCTCTCGTCTGTTGGTGCTCAGGATCCCTCGTGCATGGATGGCTGCCCAAAGTACAGACTCTGGGGGCAGGAAGAGGTTTTTGGCTGGACTTAAAATGCAAATTAATTCGATTGAGTCAGAGACCTTTGAAGAAATAAAGGGTGGGTAGAGCAGATAAAATTTGGCTGGTGAGTAGCATTGTTTTGTCCTCCTCTGTATCTCTTCCTTGCCAGAGTTCAGACAGTATTTATAGCGACACATGGGTTCACTGCACTCGCTGTTTATGTTTGTGAATGTAAATACAAGCCCAATTAGGGAGAACTAGCGGAAACGAACTTCAGGCAATTTCCTCATAATCCCTTGGTAAATCTGTCTCATTTTGTCAACATGCCACAGTCATGAGCATCTTCTTAGAAGAAAAAAGAATGGAAGTAGCAAGAGGCTTTAACATACAGAGCTCTAATAGTATTAGCAAAGTTGTCTGGGCTGCGAGACAGAAAGACATGCTTGTGGGCAATGCAATGATATCCAGGGCTTGGCACACGTGAGCCCCAATGGCAATGGACTGGCACTGGAGTAGCTGAGGTTGTAATTGACCAAGTACCTTTCTTGCTTAAGCTGGCTGTGGGAAGAAGGCATTTAAGCGCAGCGACTCTACAAGCTTGTAAATGTCTTCCCTGTGAGGGAAGACTTGTTTGGATCCCGCCAGCAGGGCTACCAGCTTGTGTAAAGAGATGCTTCATCTTCAGCTGATGCACTGCTCTGCTGGGAGCTGGAAGAGAGGATCTCCGGGAGCATCCACTCCTTCATGTCTCTGTTGCAATGCGAAACATGAAAGGGGCTTTTCTATCCCAGCCTTTGGGTTTCCGTTGCGTCTGCTGCGCCCCAGCTGCTTCATCACGTTATGCTGCATTTTCCTTGCTGCTCTCTAATGCTAACAGCAAAAGTGAGAAGCTTTGTAATCACACGCATCTTCAAAAACAACCCCTTCTGCTCCCCATGGGGGGAACAGCCCTGGGGAGCTCTTAGTGCCTCTCCAGCTGAAGTGTGCGCAGCTCCAGCAGCTGCTTGGGATCTCAGATGTGATGCGTTGCCCGTGAGCTGCACTCCCACACTGGTATTTCATGGCACACATATAGAGACTGGCAGAGGGGGAAAGCCTTGTGTGCGTGTGCACTGCTGGAGAGATGAGAAGCTCCAAATGGACCTCAGGTAGCATTGCACCCGTCCTCCTCTTCCATGCCGTTCCTGCTAGGCACCCACGGTGTTTCTGTCATGGTGAATGGGTAACAGCTCATTGACAGCCCCAGAATGGGGTTGGAAGAGTTTGGCTTCAAAATTTTGGTGACACGGAGTTGGACTCAGTGATCCTTATGGGTCCCTTCCAATGCAGGCTATTCTGTAATTTCATCAAGGCGATGCTCCGACCCATCCGTCCTGCTGCCTTGTGAGGTGCTTGTGGGGTCCTGTCCTTCACAAAGGTCTCATCACTCCTCCCTCTGGGTTAGATGCAGCTCACAGATCTCAAACCCTCTGATACTTTCAGTTTTGGTGAATGGTGCAGTAGGTGGCATCCTTGCCACAGTGCTCGTTTGCTGTTGGTTGCCTTCCTCATCTGCAGCAGTGCATTAATGGGGAAGGCAGGAGTGCCTCTCCTCGCTTGTGATCCTCGCCATTCCCTACGTGTGTTTTTTTTCTGCATACCTTATGTTTTGAGCCTGCCATGGTTATTTGCTGTTAGTTGGCTTCTTGGACTGGATAAGCGCAGTGAAATGGGAACAGAAGAAAAGCATCGTGTGTTTGGGTAGAAGTAAACATGCTGAGAAGATGGATTCACCATCTAGAAGTTCTCATTCCCTTAACTGTGTGTGGGATGTGCCATGTACTCACTGCTGGAAACTGCACCAAGGAAGAGCTCTGCTCCTACTGTCTGCTGGCAATAGCTCTGGAAGCACGGCCAGCCCTGCCTGACCTCAGGGATGCTGGCTGGGGCTGCGAGAGGGGACGGGGTGGGCTGACATTTGAGCCCTGCAACCATCACAGAAACCTGAAGATCCTGGAGCTGCTGTCTGTGCTGCCTGCTTTGTTGCTGATTTGGTGTGACGTGCTTTGGTCACTGAGTTAGGAGACCAGAAGAGTGCCATCCCATTCTTTGAAGGATGGGACAGGGTAAGCGCAGGCTCATGTCGTTTCTGGGCACCTCATGTGCAGGCTGCTGTCACGTCTGATTCCAGGTCACCACCCATGGCCTTAGCTGCCTGAGCTTAGACTTCTGCTTCTGTGGCATGAGGTTCATACAATTTGGAGAGACATGGAAGTGAAACAAAGGGGAAAGAAAGGGGGATGCAGCAAATGGGGGGATGCTGTGATATGTTATAGCTGAGAGCTGGACCAGCTGTTCTCCGAAGAAAAAGGTTTTCTTTTACTGCCCTGCATTATAGCAGTCATGTTTTTCAATCCTTGGATTGAAAAATCCTTGGCAAAACAGGTACAGTAAGGGGGAATGGAGCACAAAGCCTTTGCAAAGGGGAGACTGCTTAACCTTGAGCAGATTCCTGTGCAAGAGTTACTTGGGGACTAAGCCTGGGAAACTATCTCTTAAGTTACTGACTCTCCCACTGGGAAAATCCCATTACAAATCCCCTCCTTACCTCCTGCAATGAAATCTTGTTGGTATTTTCATTTCCAAGCTGTGGTGCATCCTGTCCAGCAGGGCCAGAACATCCAGCTCCCAGCATCCCAGTGTGAAGGAGCAGAAGCTTCTGTGCCGTTATATTTGTTGTCACTTCTAGCTGGGAGCAAGGTGCTGACCCCAGCTGTGCCCTTTGTGTCCCTGTCTGTTGTGCAGTCCCTGTTTTTTTTTGCCATGGGAGCCAGGCAGGATCCCTGCCTCCTTCCTGCTCGTTGCGCCGGCGTCACCCGCCCCGTGTCGCGCAGGTCTCGGTGCTGTCGTGCCTGCAGCTTCTTCGTGTCTCTTCCTCCCTCTCCATCCCAAGGGGTTTCCCATCACTTCCCAAAAATACCTTATCGGACATAGGATCTGCCCCGTCCTTTGTGTCTAGCAGTGCTGGTGTGGCAGGCAGGTGAGCCGGGTGTCAGCTGCGCTCTCTCTGTGCTGGGACTTTGCAACGCAGCTGAGCGGGAGGGGACGGGGACATGGACACGTGTGGGTCTCCTGTCTCCTGCGGCAGCGTGCCCGGCCTGGGCTTTCTCACCTTTTCCTTCTCCATGGCAGAGCTGGCTGGGGTCAACCGTTCCCCGCCTGGGACGCCCCACAGCCCAAGCGTGACCCGGAGCCGCTGATGGCACGTGTCTGCTTTTCCTTTCTAGAAAACGTCCATCTCCGTCCTGGGACGCTGCTGCACCTGAGAGGCTCGAAGCTCTGAAATACCAGCGGATAAAGAAGCCCAAAAAGTCATCCAAGGGCTCCTCGAAATCCAGAAAACAATCCAGTGAGTGTGAGGATCCCGCAATCCCCCAGCAGCGTCTCCCTGTACCCCCATGGATTGCTTGGGTTGGTCTCTGAGCACCTGCCTAGCTCCTGCCTCCCAGATGGATGGCTGCTTGTCCATGTGCTGTCTGCAGTCCTTCCCCTGCTTCCCAACACCATTCCCCTTCCATCCTTTAACATCTGCTTGTTACCCATCTTTAGTGACTTTATTTTCTTTTTTTTTTTTTTATAGGATTCTTCTATGCTTGTTTCTTTTTCCCTTACATCCAACCTGCTGCTTGCATGCTGGAGCCCCCATCCTCCCTCTTCCTCCTCCCTCCCCTCCACTCGAGGTGACTTTCCACATCCTCTCCTACAAAGGCCTACTTTCCTTCCAGCAAATCTTTCCCCCTTCCTTACCCCACACATACTGGGGGTTGGAGTGGTGTGGGGAGGAGGAACAGACTTGATATAAGCTCCGTTTTACAGCAGTGTGCTACAGGTGGGTTCCATATCTCATCCCTCTCCTTCTCTCCTCTGCAGACGGCTCTGCCTCCCAGGTTCAGCACCTTCCCAACTCTCAGGTACTGTGGCCTGACGAGGCTGTCTGCCTCCGCAAGAAGAAGAGACACCCTCGTCAGGACCCCTTTGCCCGCCTCTCAGCGCTGAAGGACGACCTCTGCCACCGGCAGCTCCCCGAGGACCAGACAGCCATCCTCAACAGTGTGGACCACGACGACCCCAGCGGGCACGCCACTTTGCTTTAGCTTCATGCTGACCCAAGAGAAGGTTAAAAGGGAGAGGGTAGAGGGAGCTGAAACCTCATCTGCGTGCACGCCGGGGTTGGGCAGCTCGTGGCAAGGATGAGCTGGGGGAACCTGGGGTGGGTTGGGGTTTGGGGGGGGGGGGGGGATGCCTGGGGCTTCTCAGAACTGCATCTCTCCCTTAGAACTTCGGTGAGATAGGGAGGGGGTGTCACACCTCTGTTTCAGAGAGTTTTCCGATGTGAAAAGGCATAGATTTTGACATCTGCTTCTGCAGGGTGCGTGTAAATGGAAGTTGTGAGATTAAGCAGCCGGCCCTGAATTGAAAGAAGGAATTATGTGACACGAGGTGTAATCGATTGACGAGGAGCTAACAACCCAACTAGCTAACAGCTGGTAATCCCGTGAATCTGATTATGATAAAATATGTCCAAATGGTCCCAGGAAAGCTGCAATTGTGAAATCTCCTTGCCTCTCCCTGCCCAGCCTCCCATTATGTGAAGATAACAGCAACAACGTCACTGACGTCTTTCCTTGCCTATCTCTGAAAGGGAAAACCAGAAAGACCCCAAGGCTTCACACCAGCCTGAGAAGTGATAAATCACAATTTCTCTGTGCATATGCATTTGAACCTTGTTAACATGTACCAAACCCTTTGTAAGCACGCAGGTATGGGGCCGTTTGCATCCACGGGTGTTTTCCCCCGATGTCTGGTTTATGCCAGCTTTGATGAGGGTGGTTTTGACCAATTCTTCCCGACACTCCGTGTATCACTAGCATATGTTCCTCAGTGCTGTGCAGAAATGTGATTTCTTACTATGGTCATGTCTGTAATCTCTGTTCATAACTGCAGAACGGGGAGATGCCGCTGTAGGTGTGCGTGCGAGCAGGGTTTCACCGTGTGTTCCCAAAAGCCCCCGTGGCCAACGTGACCCTGAGCCAGGGCAGCTGGAAAAGCCCAGCTCTGCGGGTCGCGATGGACGGCTGCTCCAAGCACAAAGCTCAGCCCAGCATTTGGCATCATTTTGAAATGTGTTGCTGCTGGTTTCACTGTCCAACCTTTCTCCCTCCTGCTCCAGCTTGGCTGTGTAGGCGACCTGTGACACCTGCTTTGGGATTTATCCCTCCCTTTGCCCATCCGAGGAGACTCGCTGTTCCCCTCTTGGTAATGCTGTTCTAACTCTTCACCAGAATGTATTTCCTCTTCCTAGGGTAGGTTCCTTTGGCAATTGATGTTTCTCTGGGTTATGTAGGCCTTTTCTCAGCAGGAAAGCTGCAGCCTGCTCCAAGAACACCAGGCTTGTCTTTCCTGCTCTGCCTCCACTGTCTAACTGCGTGGCCTTGGGCAAGTCACTGAACCTCTCTGTGCCTCAGTTCTCCCATCTGTAAAATGGGGATAAGTCATATTTAAGCACTTTTGTAAAGCGCTTGGCTGCCTACGGGCAGCAAGTGCTACATATGTGCTGAGTGCTATTATTACCAAGTGATCCCTACCTTTAAGATACTTAGAGATTTTTTTTTTATTTTAAGTGGTAAGATCAAACACTGCATCCAGGTTTGCACACTTCTTCCTCTCTAGCAAAGTGCTAAACCCGCCAGCCTGCCTGGGAATAAATACCAATGTCACGTGGATATTCTTGCTTTAAGCTGATTCAGGCTGTTAGAAAAAGAGAATCCGAGAGCCTGTAGGCATTGCCATTTGCATACAAAACTCTTGTTTATTCCCAGGTAGAATTGCCAAGCGATGCTCTGCAATCTTGCCTTTGATTGTGATTTGCCTTGGTTATTGCTCTTGCTGCTGGTTGAACCTCAAAGGGCTTTGATATTTGGAGAAACACGCGACCTCTCAGCTGCCTGGCCAGAGCGAAGGGTCGGGGCATGGCAGTGAGAACAAGCCGAGCTCCCAGGGAGGTTTTAGGTAGAAATCTGTTCATCAGCCTGCCTAGAAATTTCTATTTTCAAATGAAACTGTGCTTTGTCTTCCACCGAGATGTTCAGAAACCTGCGACAATGAAAGCAGAGCACGACGTCTTTTTTTTTTTTTTCAAATCTCAAAGCCCTGACTTAGGTTCGAACCGCTTGACAGAATCCTCTAATCGATGATGAGATATTTTCAAGCTTTAACAACTTCCTTTAGGTGGTCTTCAAACCGTGAGCAAGTTTGTCTCGGGAAGGAGGGAGGGTTTCTTAGAGGTGCCTCTCTCTTTTGTGCCATCAACCACCAGAGTGAGACTTCAACTTCGCTAACAGTATAACAGAGTATTTCTTTTATTTGAGTGTGTTTTAGGGCTTGACTTAGAATCCACTTGGATCCGAATTGATTTAATGCCATTCGCCTGCTTGGCAGTGGGACAGACTTGTGGGTGACTTCAGCTCGCTGGTGTGAGAGGAGCTGATGTTGGCCCCAGACCTTAGCCCATGTCACAGCGGAGGAGGAAGCGGGCTTAGCCCCAGGGCTCACCTCCCTGCTGTCCCCAAGGCTGCCTGCTGGCACTGGCCCTGGCCACCCTCGCTGCACAGACCCTACAGGTGATGGTGACCGGGGATGCTCAGTGGTGTGGTGCCCTGCAGGGTGGGGGGTGTGGAGGCTCTGTGCCGGCTGGACCGCAGCTTGCTCGCTCTTCTTTTGGCTCTCTTTGCCTGGACCTCTCTAGCAGAAGGTTTCCTTGTTCATTTGAGCGCTTTCCAAGCTATTTACTCTGCCTGTTTGCACGGGCAAGGCAGTGTCTTTGGGCTCTCAAGGTTGGGGGACCGTGCCCCCAGCCTGCTGCAAAGAGGAGGATCTGGAGTGCAGGAAGGTTGACTGAGTGCGCCAGCTTGCTTGGTCAATCTTTTGAGAGTTTGTTTTCCTTTTTCAGGTGTTTTGAGCCGATGGGCCCTCTGCTTTTCATTGTCTGCGACCTTTAAAGGCTGGAGCTGCAGCCCTCTCTCTTTCAGCCGTGTACCTGCCACGCTGCTGCAGTGGGAAATCCCGCCGGGGCTCCTCATGGACGCGGCTCTTCCCTAAACCATCCCTACCTCCTTTCCCCGCTAGACCAAGTTACCTTCCAATAGACTCTTGCCACGTGCTGGGCCGTGCTTTGGCAGATGGGCTCGCCTCTTGCTTTGGCAACCTCCTCGCTTCTCCCAGCTCTCTGGTTTCCATGCCCTTCAGGGGTTTCTCTCCTCTGCTCCCGCGGACCTGGGACATCGAAGCTGTGTCAGATGATGCCAACCATTTTCCCCCATTCCATCCCTGTTTGAACTCCGTTTTTGTTTGGATGGTTTGCAAACACGGCTGCTGCTGCTGCTGCTTTTCCTTTTTCTTTTATGCTGCAAAATATATCTTGATTTTTTTTATCTTTCTGGGCCAAACTCTCTTATTTTGTAAGCTTGTCCTAGGGTAGATGGTTCTTGCTTTATTGGTAAGCGTAAGATCCGTTCCTCCTTGCACGGTGCAAATGCAATGTGTTTCATTAGGTCTCATGCAAAGAGCTGGGCTGTGGTGGAAGAAACACCTCTGAATCACAAGCTGTGATGAGGACACAAGCTGAATGTGTCCGTGCAGTGAACCCTAGTTTTTGGGGTTCTGGTGCTGCAGGTGAGTGAGTGCTGCAGCTCCGTGCTTCAGTTTCCTATGGGCTCTTGCAGCCAGGCTGTGGGGCTGGAGGAGCACTGAGGCTGCTGCAGGTTTGTTTTGAGAGCATCAGGAAGTGAGAAATGGGCAGGATTCAGCTGCCCCGAGCTGGGGAGGGGATAATGCAGGGAGGTGTATGTACAAGGATGTTGTGTAGATCTGGTTTTGGGTGGGCACCAGGCTGTTGTTCCTGTGTGCATTTCCTTGTCAGCTCATCCATGCATGGAGGCTGGAGATAGCTGTGTTTGTGGTGGAGATTTGCTGGGCAGCTCTGCGGACTACAGGGAATGGCTCGCTGACTTGTGCATGGCAGTGGTGCTCAGTAAGGTGAGCTATGCATGTTAAATAGTCTGCTTGGAGCATGGGGCTGGCAGCTGGGAGTCACTGCTGTTCCCAGCTCTGCCGATGGCTTCCTCTGAGCCTGCAGGCAAATTGCTTCAGCACTCTGCCTCGGTTTCCCCATCGCTATGAAGGGAATAACAGCAATGCTGTACCTACCTCTAGGGATGCTGTGGGCCTAGGGCTTGTGGTCAGCACTCCAGCAAACCTCCCAGCAGGGCTGGGTCATGGCTAATGGCATCAGGGCGTGACGTATGCCTCAACGCTGCACATCTCTCGCAGTCTGTATTAGGACAGAATCTGCTTGGTGGTTTGATTTCTCCTCCTCCTTAAGGCAGCGATGTGAGATTTGGATCTCTTAGAGTTTTGGGTTGGTTTCCCCACGTGCTTTCGGCTGTAGTTCTTGGCTTGGGGTGTTCTTTGGAGAGCTGAGGCTGGAAGGCTCACAGTCTGATGGCAGCGATTCCTCTATGGCCCGCTTGGGCTCACTGCAGAGCTGCTGCTTTTTGTGGAAGGGAACGTTTTCAGGGAGCCAGCATAAAAAGCACTGTATATATGAGATATAAATACATAGAGAAGTGTAGGATGAGGGTAGATATGTATGCAGAAGTCTGGTATATTTGCATGTAAAGGGTATGTTTGTCTATATGGGAGTGTTTAGAGCCATGGTGGAGGGGGAGGGTGTTGGGATGGGCAAAGCCAGGCAGAGCCTGGGAAGGATTTGGGAATGGATGGGCACAGGACACCTCTGCCTGACCTTCATGCAACCCCATCCCTGCTACACAGGACTCGGTGTTCCTTTTTTTTCCCCTCTTTTTCAATCATGCTCCTCCCCCTAGTTTTTTTGTTTGCTGTGTTCATTGTATGTGACTCATCACTGGACCGTGGGAGTGGGAAGGTTAGAAGGGCCTCTTACCTGCACACAGGGCATGGGGGCAGAAAGGAGCATCACATTGCCTCATCTTCCATGTCACTGCAGTCAGAGGAAGCAACAGCCAAGCAGAACCCCTTATCTAAAAATCTCTGTAGGTGCTGTTCTCTGGTTACTGGTGTTAAAGCATTTTGCTTTGCATCTGTTCTTTTCAGAAGAGCATGAGTCAGAAGAGATGAGAGAGATGTGGCTAAATGGGTTGAGAACTGCTGTGCTGGCCATGCTCAGGCTGTCCCAGAGGTAATGGCTCCACAGGACAGGATGTTCTGCCCCCCCCCCCCGGGTGCCACGTGGCACATTGTCTTTTTTAAAACTCATTAGCAGGACTTTTGGGATAAGGGGATTCATCCACCAAAGGCATTGTTGGAGGTACCTTAGCAATGGCTCACCTGATGCACTGTAGCATTGTTGCTTCATGCATCAAACCAAGAGCCCCTTGCAGAGCACAAAGCAAGGCTGGTCCTGTTGTGGGGGTGCAGACAGCAATGACATGGCCCAAAATTGCAGGTGTGTAGTGGCTGAGTTTGGGCTGGATGCCCACTGCTCTCCAGGGAGTCCATCACAGCACTGCTTGGGCACAGGGTACCCTTATAGAGGGACACTGACTCCTCTTCTCGCCCTTCAGCTTAGTTTCTGGTTTCTTTTGTTGGACTTCCCTTTGCCTGTCTTTGCAGAGGGGGAGAGGCTGTGCTGAATCTGCAGGGGAAACGCATGAGCCAAGTACTGGAGGTCTAAGGAAGCAGTGATGATGTGTGTGATTTGGCAACAGTTGTGTGTGCAAGAGAAGAAAGCCGAATGTTATTTCCATTAGTGTGTGTGTCTCCTGTGTCACTGCCACGTGGCAAGGACTGGTGCACAGCTCCTGGTTCCTTGGAGAGGCCAGGGAAGGGACCCTGCTCCCTTCTGCGAGTGGCTGGGATGAGTCAGGGCCACCCAGCGCAGTATTTCCCCGATTTCCCTATTTAAGTGTGTTTCCATCTGGCAAGCCTGTGCTGTCTGAACTGTCTGTCCCTTGTCATTGCTTGGCACTGGATGTCTCACCCAGCAGTGCAGGGTAACCTCAGGACGTGTGCCGACAAGCATCCCGAATCCCCAGGGCTCTGGGCATTTTTTGATATGTGCATGGATGGAAGAAGGACCGTATATGGGGAGGGGGTGGGCAAGAGAGAAGGGGGGGCAGATGGGTTGGTCCAGGCTTAGGGGTTTTGGATATTGCAAGCATGCACTGTAGTGGTAGGTAAGGATTTTTATACTGGTTTCAATGGGGCACGCAGGGGCTGGCATCCTTTTTTTTTCGCACTGGATGGAGCAGGAGGGCCCATGATGTCCCCCTGTAAGGCTGGGGGCTCTGGGGACAGCAGGCATGGGGAAGGGGCTGCTGGCACACGCATGGACAACAGCCAGCCCCTCATTGCCATGGGGAGGAGGAGAGTTTGCCCAGGATATTTTGCTTTACCATCGAAATACCAATTTCTCTCCTGGGGAGAGTTTTGTTCCAGTTCTCTCAAGGTTATTGGTGACCAAGAGGGCTGCCCAGGGGCTGCCCATCGTCCTGGGACAGCTCCATCCTGTGCTCCCAAAGCCCCTCTGATTTCTACCCCCTCCCCACCCAGCACTTAAAAAAAGAACATGACCAGACATGAGCCCCAGTATCTCTATCTAAAGAACGATATTGGTGTACTGAAACTGCGTTGTATATAAAATCATACAAATATATATATTTACTTTCTATTTTAGAAGCGATGGGGGGAGGGGGGAAGGGGGGGGAAGAATAAATATTTAAGATAATTCCTTAGTACTAGGTGTCTGAAACTTCTGTGCAGCATGAGGGAGGCTGTCAGAGGTGGGGAGAGTCTAAACAGCGGGAGCAGAGCGAGTATTTTTACATTATATTGCGCTTAGGCTTCTCTGCTTCTCCATCCACCTATAAATAGACAAAAAAAAAATCTATATATACAAATATATATATAAAATATATATATATCTAAGCCACATAGCTGTTTTATTTTTGTAACCATGCCTAGTGCTGTCTGAGCAATACGGTGGTGAGGGGGACGGGGCTGGTTGGGGCTCGTGCTCCGCTTCGGCTCCATCCCACATCCTTTGCCATCGCTGCCGCTCGCTGCCGCCTTGCTGCTTGAGTAGGAAAAGTGGGAGATATAGGAGCGGGGTATGGGGCTGCACGGGGAGCCCTGGCTGCTGCCAGCTAGATTTGTACCGTGGCAAGGTGATGGTGCCCGTGGTGCTTCCTCTGAGGGGCACAGCTTGTTTATTTTTTTTGGTTTTGGGGTTTTTTTTTGTGGAGACAAGTGGAAATTCAGCTCAATGGGTGCTACTTGGAAAGGGGGGGATGTGGCTGGTGGTTGTGGTGAGGGCGCAGTGGGGACACATCCTGCCCGTGGGTGTGCTGATGCCTCACCCGGTACCTGAGGGACCCCTCCTTGGCAATCTGCATGCCTTGGGGAGAGGTGGGCAAAGGGGATTTGGTCCTTTGGTGCTCCTGCAGGCTGGGTGGCCTTGGTGCCATCTCCCAGCTCCTCTGTAGGACCTGGCCCTGGCACTTAAATACCTCTCTAGGGAAAGAAGAGATCCAGGACCGGTGTCGTGGGGGCTGCTGTTAGGTGGGTGGGATGGATGGTGCAGCACGGGGAGATCCACACCGGCTGCAGGTCTGAGGGGAACGTGGCAGGGGTGCTCTGGGATTTTCCTTCAAAGCAATACGGACCCGCCGCCTCCCCTAATGCTCACCGTGCCCCCCATTTTGCTGGGGCTGCGTACCCCCATTCACCCACCCGTGAGGTCCTGCATTTGGGTGCTGAGCTGTGCACAGGAGAGATGCCAGCAGTTGTCCTTCTGCTTCCCTCCTCAGGGGCCAGGATTTGGGCTTGCCCATGGGCAAGAACGATGGGGTCAGGGGATGCTGCCCCCCTCGACCGAGCTCACTCCCATGCCCTTGGCTCCATGGGATGCTGTTGGGGCTCAATTCCCCCTGCAGAGGGGAACTCCCCCATCTTGCTTTTGTCCCGCTGTGTCCCCAACCGACTGAGGCATGAATGTAATGTGTTTGGGAGGGTGAGGGTGCCCAGAGATGGCCCCTGCGCAGCGGCACCGTCTCCTCTGTAGGTGTCACCTGTATTTTCCATGATATTTCTGTCTTCTTTGTTGGGGTGGGTTTTGGGGGATGGGGGGTTGGGGGTGGGGGGCTGTTTCTAATATCGAGCCAAGATTTGTTCAGCACCAATTCTTGATATCGAAGCAAAGCATGTTTGACGGAACTAACTTGCATTTATTAGCGGTAAATACATAAGTGAGTATTTTATATGTTTCAAAAGGGGAAAAGAAAAGGAAAGCAAAGGGACAAGCCGTCTCTGCAGCCGCTTCCTGCCGGCCTTGGGGCTGGCTTGGCTTTGGGGTATCTCTTGGGGGGGGGGGGGGGGTGGGCTATGGGGTGGGCAGCTCTCTCCCCATCTCTCCTCAAATCACTTACAGAAAAAAAAAAAAACCAACAAAAAACAGGAGGAAAAAAATAATAAAAAAAGACAAAAATAATTAAAAAAAAAAAAAAAAAAAGAGATGTTTACAAAGCACACTTTCCACAGTACTGTTAACCCTCTGGATGCCAAACAGACACACAGAGCCGCTCCCTCCCTCCCCTGGGCACCGTGGGACCAAGGGGCGGCCGCGGGGACAGCGTCATCCTGCGTCCCTCATGGATGTTTTTAATCTCTCTGTTGTTTTGTACACACAACCCCGCCACATCCATCCGCTGTACAGTGCGTGTTCCCGGTGGGAGCTTGCTTCTTGGGGGGATATTTGCTTCCTGGGGGCTGCCTGCCCCCTCCTGGGCTCTTCTCGGTGGGAGAATGAGGGGCAGAGATGCAGGGAAAGCACCCAGCTCTGCCTGGAGGGGGTTTGGGCTCTGGTGCCACAGGCAGTCTGCCCACTCCCTGCACTCCTGGATGCACTTAAGGCCAAACTTCTCCTTTTTTTCCCTACCCGCTGCATGGAGCAGCCCTGCCTCAGTTCCCCATGGGGCCAGCAGAAGGCAGGCGGGGTGCTCCATGGCCACCATCCCCAGAGGTGCCGTGGGACTTTCTGTACTCTGCTCCCTTTGCGTTTCCCCTATGTGAAGCCCTGTCGGAATCGATCCAGAAAAGCCTACGTTTCTGTAGCTTCCTCGTGCCATCCTTTGGGCATTCGGAGATCACGTTTGCGTGCCAGCTCCCTCAGAGCATCCCCTGCTCCCTCAGGCAGCATAGACTTAACTCTGATAGGTTTATAGAGTCTCCGGAACCCTCTTAGACTTCCATAGGTAGGTCTTAATGTCCACCTAACTCTACAGTATTCTCCCTTAAGGCAGGGTTTTCTTTAGAACCCAACAGGTCTCTGGTTGTGTGGGACAACTTCTCCTTTCTTTTTAAGAGTTCTTGCCTCTTGATATCCAGACCGGACCATTCAACCTCGTTTCCATTTCTTGAATGTCGAGTATTACAGTGTATAACACACATTAGGGTGCTCTTTGGTGCTGTTTCAATGGCAACCAGTGGAACTGACCTTTTTTTTTTTTTTTTTTTTTTTAAATCACAATAACAAGAAAGAAATCTTTTCGTACCGCTGGTTCCATAACGTTTATCGTCGTGACTTTCTGGGTGTTGGGTTTTTGGGGTGTTTTTTTTCCCCCCCTCTATTTTTTTTTGTCGTTGTATTTTATTGTTTCGACTAAGAGTAGCGACCCGCTGCTGTGTCTCTGCAGCGTTGCTGACCGACTCGCGCACGTCGAGCCGCGGTCCAACAGCAGCTGGGTTTGATTGGCTTCAGTTTTGAATGGCGCACACAGCGTAACAAGCATTCGGTGTGAGCCCGAGCGGCAACTAGAGGGTTAATCTTTGAACTTCAGGTACCTTCTTCAAAAGCAGAAAATGATTAAAAATAATAATAATAATAATAATAAAGAAACGGAACGCTATTTTTTCAGTCAGCTTTTTTTTTTTTCTTTTCTTTTTTTCTTCTTTTTTTTTTTTTTTTTTCCTTTCTGTAAACGATTTAGAAATAAATCTGAGACATGATGGTGCTGTACCAAAGCCTTATACGAAACTTATTCCGCGCTCTGTATAATCTCTGTATCCGTATTGTTGCTCTCAGCCTCCGTTCTCGTGAAGGCCTCTGAAATACCAGCAGCAGGGACCGGCCGCGGCCTTGCAGGTGCCATCTCACACCGGGGTCCCCTGCATGGACCCTCGGTGGGGAGGGGAAGCCGCGATCCGTCCTCGCTCCCCCTTTATGGAGCAGCAGCGGGGTCCCTCGCCCCGCTCTCTCCTTTTGATTGGGTGCTAACCTGCCCTGGGCAGGGAAATGAGACCTCGGGAGCACCGCGTGCTCCTCCTCGCCGTCCCCACCCCGCCTGCTGCGGGGTTTTACATCTTCCAGCTCAGCTCAACCTACGAAGCGCTTGGCCAACGCGGCGCCCTCGGAGCCATCCCGCTGCTGGGGACGGCCCTGAGCTGCGTCTGCTCCGATAGCTGTAAGCAATAAACCCGCTCTGCCAAGAAAACTGCCCCCTCCGGCTCTTGGACTGTTGTTGGTTCTTAAGTAAATGCTGATAGGCCAACAAAAATTGGAAGAGCATAGAGTTTGAAGCCCTGCCTTACTGGAAGTAGCTGGTCGCTCGGTCTCTGCCTGCTGGGATTTTAAGGCCTGCTGGGTACTTAACGATTTATCGCCGGTAACATTGCGTGTTGATAGATTGACTTTGTTTTATTTTCTTTCTTTTTTGTTGTTGTTGTTGTTTCTTTTTCCAATGTACCCACTTAAGAAATGACGGCAGTGTTGCAATGTTACGTCCAACTAGCCATGCTGTAGGAGAATGATGGGTTTTGGAATCGATTTAACTTGCTCCTCATGTAACATTACCCTGCTTCAGAAATGTTTTGTATTTTGATATAAATAAACATTTGCTAAAAAAAAACCAACAACAATAATAATAATAATAAAAAAAAAAAAGCAGAGCCTTGTTGATGACGTTGGTTTGGGTTGGGGTTCTGGGGAGGAGTTTGGTGTTTGTAGGGAGAGGGGGGGATGTTTTCCCCCCGGGGTTGGGGAGAATGCCCTCTCCCTGTTGCTCCTGGAACCTCTGGGTGCCAGAGCTCTGACCCAACAATGCTGGGAGTGCTGGTGGTGCCACATGCTGCCCCCAGCAGGGTGCCCAGGATGATCGTGTCCTTATGGATGGCATACATTGCAGCTCGGAAAGGCACCGGCGTGCATACAGCCACAGATGACGCACCGGTGAGCAGCGGTTGGGAATGGGCAGGCATTGGGGCAGCATTTGAGATGGGACCAGGAGCTCACCGGGTGCTTCTCTTCCAGGATGGCCCTGCGATGGAGTTTGATGCATTTTCCATGGTCAGTTGGTGTCTGCACAAGGTGAAGACGAGGCAGGCAAATGCCCACGATGGTCCATGGGATCATGTTCTTTAAATCCAGAGGGTGTTGGATATTTTTGTGGACAAAGACAGCATGGCGGGTTGGGATATGACCCCTGCTCCCCCCCCCCCCCCCCCCAGGCAGCCCACAGCCACCTGCAGTTCTGCTCCCTTTGCAGGGTGAAGAGCAGATCTCCCGGTTATTCAGGAGGATGCTGGAAACGTGGACGGGGCTGTGGGCAGGGCAGAGGGCAGAACCACGGGCAGAACCTCGGGCAGATCAGCAAGCAGAGCGGAATGCAGAGCGCACACCAGCTCCTCCAGCCTCCCCACATCCCAGCAGTCCAAGCTCACAGGTTGGCATCCACAGCTGCGTCCCATCTGGAGACCCTCTCTGTGAGATATAGGGGGGGTCCTGGGGGCCGCTGGAATCCCAACATGCCCTCAGGTTGAGAACCTTCAGCCACCTGGTGCCCATAGGGTGAGCAGGTCACTTCAATCCCCCGCCAGGGTCAGCCCTTCCCCTGCCCAGACCTGTGGCCATGAATCATTTGTTCCCCCCCCTGGCTTTCTGCAGGATGAGGCCAACTTGGAGGCACAGATGTCCGAGCAGGTGGTCCTGAAGGACACGGTCCACATCTTCACATGGAGGTAAATCCCTGCAGTGCCCAGGGGCACAGGGCTGGGTGCTGGGGCAGCAGTGCCCGTGGCAGCATCTGAGGAGTCTCACCTGATTCTTGCAGCAAGGCCTGTTGTGTGCATCACATCTCGAACGTGCTGGAGGATGAGGAGACAGAGAACAGGCTGGAGCAAACAGAAAATGAGTGAGCTCCACTTGGCACAGCTTCTGGGGGGTTCCCCTTGCCCAGAGACCTCCATGTATGCAGCTTAGCAGGGGAGAGACCCACTCCCATTTGCTCTGCTCCCAAAGTCCCTTTATCAGTCAAGAATTAAAAAGATGAGGGCACTAAACCCAAACTCCCTGCAAGGAGAAAGGGCTGCTTGATCCTGGCAGGTGCAGCAGGCGGGGTCCTTCTCCCCTGCCCCATAATCTCTGCTTGCTGCAGCATGCCCCAGCTGCTGCTCCAGGACATGCCGGACCTTACGACAGATGCCACGATGGATGCTGCAACAAGAAGCATGACGGACACCATGACAGACACTGACATCCAGTTTGACTTCCCTAGCAAGAACTAGGAGGTAGGAAAGCCCCTGCCCCATCAGTCACATCTCCCTGCTCTCCCCAGGCAGCCCCCAGGACCACCCTACATGATCTGCCTCTCCCCACCTCTGCCCCACAGGTCTCTGTTCTCCCCTTTCCCAGCTGTGTCTGAAGCTGTTTCCACCTCTCCAGAACTGATCTGCCCCAGGAAATAAAAGGTTTCATGCACAACATGGGTTGTGTGTGCTGTGTCCAGATGCCACATCCATGCCCCTAATCCGTGATATCCCCTCCGTGTGCCCCCCAGCCCACAATGGGGTCACACAAATGTCCTGGAGGGATCACACAGGTGTCCTGGAGGGGTGTTGCCCCAGGCAGCAGGCAGGGAGATGGGCAGCCTGTTGTCAAGGCAGTCCCCGTAGCATTTTTATCAGCATTACCATCCAATATTCCCCAGCTGGTTTGTCTTTGCTTTCCATTTATCAATATTACCAGCTGATCCTCCAGTCCCCCTCTGCGGGTTTATTAATATTGCCCTCTGATCTGCGGGTAGCAGCCGCACTTTATATTCCAGCCCCATCCCCAGCTCCTCCAAGCCCCGACACCATGTTTAATTAGATTTTCATCTTGGCTCAGGCAAACACAAATTGAGCTCCTGGTATCTCTCTCCCGCGCGCAGCCGGTGCCTGGCCGAGGCAGATGCCGTCCTCCTCTGCATTAATATTCTGGCGTCATCCAAGGCTGGCATGCAGCTCAGGGTGATGCTGTCCTGGGGGAATCATCAGTAAGAAGGTGTTGGTTTTTGTCCCCTCCCCGTTCCATGCAGCATTCCCCAAATGTTGAGGACTGGTCTCTCCCCACAGCAGAAATCAGAAACTGAGATTGCAGCAGGTGAAGCTCTGAACCCCCTCACGTTGCACTGCCCCTTCCCGATGCTCTCTGCTCATCGATATCATCACTTCTTCAGGGTTTGGTTTTGGGGCCACGCTCTGTGTGGGATGGAAGGGGCTCTCAGGGCTCCCCCTGGCCTGCATTTCCAGATCAGAGAGACAGAAAATGGCTTCAGCAGAGTCTGTTGGTTCCTGCAGGCGCACAGGGAAGCGAGGATTGTTCTCCAGCTATCTCAAATCTTATGCCAATTTGGAAGATTAAACATTTCCTCCGCACCTTGCAGACGGGTTTGGTGCTGGTGCTGTGACTCCCAGCTCCGCTGTCCAGGAGGCTCTTGATTAATTTGGTTTTGAAGTTTTTCCGCTTGGATTTCCCATTCTGGCACAGCCTTCCCTTCCCCGTGCTTCCCCCAGGGATGTGGGCAGAGGGATGCTCCCAGCAGGGGATGGATGTGCCTACGAGAAGAGAGGCTGGACCTCCTCACCTCCCCCCCCAGCTCCCAGCCCTTCCCATAGCAGTGCTGCTGGGGTTCAGGCTCTGCTCCCCCAGGCTCTGTTCCTTCTCCTCTCTGAGCACTGCCCAACGAGTGCATTTGCCTGAGTCAATAGAAACTTAACGTAGGTGAGCAGAGTGTGCCTGCAGCTCAGAGCAACGCCTCACAGGGGAGCAAAACTCCCCCTTTTCCCCCCAAACTCCCCTCTCTATGCAGGCCAGGTTTGCTTTTCACCACGCTCAGCTCTAGCTGAGCAGCCTGCACTCAAACTTTAAATTGACTTTTCTTAGCTAAGCTTTGTGAGGCTTTCTGGAGTCGCACCATCTATTCTTTGGGGCTTTTAGATGCCTTTAGTGGCTTAAGGTGCAACTAAGTTCCCCCTAATCTCTCAATCAAAGCATGTCAGTTTTTCTGCCCTTCTTCTGCATAGGGCTCTCAGCCCCACGCTCTCCTTCTCTGTCGTGTTTATCTCAAAGATTGGTAGGAAATGCCTCCAAAATCCTCCTCTTAAAAACCCAGATTTGCAGATGGGAGCTGCGTTTTGCTGCGCTGATGTGATGGGGGTTCAGCACTCCCCATCCCCATATGCTCCCAATGAGACACGAGAGGGGCAGCTCAGTCCCAACCTGATTGGAGCCGCTCCATTTGCATGTTATCAGAGGACCCATGAATTATGCAGCTGCCATGGCAAGGCCAGAGAAATCAGCTGCAATGTGCACGAGCTAAAATGTGTATTTATCTTTGTGTCTTATTGATTTATTTTCCACTCCTGTTTTTCAAGCTCAGGCAGCTGCAGCGGGGATGGGAAAACAAGGCAGGCATATGGGAGGCGTCTGGAGGCAGACAGTTTGCCCTGTTAACAGCCTTCCTGTTGGGGTTCTCCACCTCCAGGCTGAAGCCAAGAAGCTCTGTGCTGCCATGGGGAGAGCAGTAGCCTCTGAGCAGCTCTGGGATACTGCAGAGAAGAGAGGGATGGTGGCTGCGGGGGCGCAGGGCCTTCCCTAGGCTGGGATATTTGGGGAGCTGAGCTCACTCTGTGGTTCTATGCATAAAAGCTCTGTTTGAGAGTGGTAAGTGCACAATGTGCAGTTTGGTTTTGGGGCGCTGGGGTGTGCCCTGCTTTGTCTTCACCCCAGTTTTGGACTGACAGTGGAGGCAGAGCAGGGCTGTGCTGTTTGGGTAAGCAGAGCTCCTCCACGGGCAGTGCTGCATGCTGCCGAGCATGAGGCTGTGGGACACATCAGCCCCCATCCCAGCCAAAGCGCGGCCATCCATTACCGCATTCTCTCTGTTGTTTCTTTGTCCACCCATCTATCCATTCCATTCATTAACTCCACCATCTGCTCCTCCGTATCTCTGCTCTCCCCACCACTACATCCCCCCTGTGCCTTCCCCTTCCTTTTCCACTGGGAAGGACCTCAGCCCAGATTCCCACCTACGACCTCATTTTGAGCTTGACATTCAGGTCTCCACCCCGAAGGAAAGCTCACAAATCTTTGGGGGCTTTGTTTCCCATTGTGATGGCTCTGAAACCCTCAGGAGCCCAAGGAAGGGCTGGGACCCGCTCCATCGCCATGCTGCGTGGGTACCATGTGATGCTGCTCCTCCTGCATCCCACCCCATCCTCCCTGCTCAAGCCCCTCTCCCCTGGCAGCAGAGGTTAGCCCGGATCACACAGCCAGCCGGATGCCCAGATTCCTGCTCCCTGGGGCTAATTATGGAACAACATTAGATAAAAGTCAACATATGTTGTAAAAGGCACTATGTATCACTGCCTGACAGTTCTTAACAATGTGCTCATGTAACAGCTGTCAGGCTGCAACGCTTGAAAATGAGTAACATGTTGATTTATGTATATCAGATCTGCCCTTACGTTCACCAGCAGCGCCACGTGGAGCCTTCGTGCTGCTGGCTGTGTGCCGGGGATGGGGATGCACTGTTTCTCTGTGCTGTGTCCCTTCATGAAACCCCATCCCCATCCACTCGAATGGGACTGGAGTTCATCTCCATGCCAACTGCAATAACGCATCTCAAATGCAACCCATAAGCACATGAGGTCTCTCTCTTCTTCTTCCTCCCGCCCCGTTCCAGAGCTCTTGGTGCTCTCTGCCTCCATCCAACCAAGGACTGGGCTGTTTTGAAGCCTTGGAGTGAGTGGGGATTGCTGCCAGCAGAAGCATTCAGACGTGGGGACTGCTTATGGCTGGGGGCACAAATGGCTGGGAGTGAAATACGCTGCGCACCCCAATGCTTTTCTCCAGCTCTGCTGTCCTCTCCGATTTGGACTCAGTGTCATTCCCATTGCACCAAAGCATAGAGGAACCCCACTCCAGCTCCTGGCACAGACTCGTTAGCAGTTCACACTAATTAGCATTGATGGGCAACAGGGTGAGAGGTTTCCCCGTGCCACCCTCAGGGGTGCTGTCAGGCGTGGCTGTGGGCACGGGGGCACCGACCCGACCCCTTCCTGCTGCCGTTGTGGTGATTCATTTCACGCCGAGCCAAAACAGAGGGGATTTTTGGCCAATGCTCCTTCACAGAGAGCTGAGTTTGTGGTGAGAGCCGAGTTCTGGGGCCGTGGGCAGTGCAGTGGGAGCTGTGTGCCTCAAGCAGCTCCAGCTGCGTGCTGGCAAAGAAGGCAGCGGGTCCCAAATTAATCTGAGGTGGTGGTGAATTTTCAGCTCTCCTTAACGTCAGGAGACATCGCCGCTTTGCTTTACCTTCCTAGCAGGCTTTGCATCGCCCTCACCCCCTCTAATTTATTCCAGCTCGCATGTTTTTCCTCTATGTGCTCGCTGGTTTTCCAGCCTTTTTGTGGGGCTGTTTTGCTATCTTTTCTTTTTTGGCAAACATGAATCAAGATAGGAGCTACACTTGCTCCGGCTTTCCTTTCCTTTTCTGGTTTTTTTTTTGGATGCCGGGGTCTCATAACCTGTAACAAGGCTGCTAAGTTGCACACGCTGCAGGGTAATGCGTAAATCTCCGGGAAATTGCTCATTTCATTGAGATTTGAGGATATAATGAAACCAGTTATGTCATTTCATATAAAGTAATATGGAAAGGTCAATGTTGTTCCTCAACTACCAGCCCTCGCTTTTAATCTGCAAAACAATAATGGAAATCTCCATTTATGGAGCTGTGAGTGGGTTGGTCTGAGCCTTCACAAAACCTCACATAAGACAAAATAAACGAAGGCTCTACTGCAATTTGCTCTTTATAGACTGATATTTACCAGCCTAGCAACTACTGTACTTTCTAAGTGAATATATTTCATTTTTTTTCTAATACATATTCATTATTTACAAACTTGTTTCTACTCCCAGACTTTTGCTGCTTTGTCTGATTTCTCTTGGGGATCCTTTTAGGATACAGATTTCATCTAAAATATAATTTTATATATATTTATTTTGGCCGTACAATTATCTCGTTCGATTGTGTTTAGTTCTACATATAACTTTTAAACTCCCTACACAACAAAAGTCCGTTTGGTGGGGTATTTCTGTGTGTGTGTCTATAATGGAGCTTCCATTAACCACAGCGCTTGGTACATGGGTTGGGACCTCCACTGACCACATGGGCTGGGACCTCCATTGGCCACAATGGTTGGCACATGAGTTGGGACCTCCATTGGCCACAATGGTTGGCACATGAGTTGGGACCTCCATTGGCACATGGGTTGGGATCTCCATTGGCCACAATGGTTGGCACATGGGTTGGGATCTCCATTGTCCACAATGGTTGGCACATGGGTGGGAACCTCCATTGTCCGCAATGGTTGGCACATGGGCTGGAACCCCCATTGGCCACAATGGTTGGCACATGAGCTGGGACCCCCATTGGCTACAATGGTTGGCACATGGGTTGGGACCTCCATTGATCACAATGTATGGCACATGGGCTGGGACCTCAACGGAGGTGCTGCTGAGCTCACAGCCCCCTGGGCAGCCAGAGGGACCCAGTGGAGATAAACGATGATTTGAGCTGGTGACCACTGGAGGAGGGCAGTGCTTTGTTTTCCAGTGTTCATAAACCATGGGAAAAGCAAACACATGCTAATGGGCATTAGACACAGAGCAATTCATCGGGGCCAGGCAGAAAGCCCTATAGCATTTGTAATGCAAATTGCCCCGTCATGCCTTAATCATTACCGCTGGGAGACAATTAGGGTTAAAATATAGATTTCTCAACAACAAGGGCAAACAATAAAGAAATAATAAGAAGAAAGGCTTGATATGATTCATTTATATCAGCCTGTTGCTTTGAGGATTAGGTTAGCTGTTAGGGGCTCGAGCTGTGAGCTTCTGCTTGAAAAACACATTCAGTCCAGTACTAATGGCCCTCTCTGGGGACTGTTTGTAGGAGAAGAGTGGGGTTCGGGGAGGGGTCCAGCACCCCATGGGTTTGGGTTTGGTGTTTCTGCACAAATGTGCTCCCTCTTGAGCCCTGGAGTGAAGTGAGTTAGAACCATGGAAATGAATCAGCTCTTCCGGAGTCGGATCGAAAGTGCAAACCGAAGGATTGAAGAGCAAATGGCCTTTTTTTTTTGCATTTTTACCATCTTGTGAGTTTTATTGCCGAGGTAAGCTTAATAACGTGGGACAAGAGCCCTGCTCAGCACTGCCCTGAGGTTATTTGGGCATTTTTTTCCCACCTGGGTCCCCCTGACTCCCTGAAATGCCATGAAATACAACAGCTACGGGTTTTCCACGATTTTATTTTCTTGAAGAGAGAGAAAAAAAAAGGATGACAAATGGAACCGAGGGGCTGATTTCACACCCGGCCATAATTTCTAATCGCGTCCCTCCCCCAGCAGCCCTGCATCAGCACCGGCACCCAGGGCTGAGCCCCATCAGCTTCAGCCTCTCCCCACTTTTCACTCTCCTTCCTCAGCTGAAGTGAAAAGTGGGGAAAGCCGGGAGCACCGTGCCCTGCCCTGCTCTGCGGCTCTGCAATGCCTGGACTTTGCAGTGTCCCTACGCACGGCCACCACCTGGGTGACACTTACCAAGACTGCATTTAAGGCTGTCCCCGTGGGGCTAAACACCATCAGTGCTTTGATCTTTAATTAGGCCGTTAATTAGCCTCAGTGGTTACGTACTTCACGGTGAGCAAGGAGATGATAGGACGTGGGATGGTGCTGCTTTGTGGGTGCAATAAGGGACAAAGACCATGCAGGTAGCGGAGCCTCGACCTCCAACCATCAGCCCCAACCTTGGATGGGCGATGCTGGGAAAGGCTGCGGCACCCAATGCAGGGAAATATCCCCAGATATCCCCGTTGTAGGAGGAGCCTGCGGGCATCACAGAGCCCTGCTAGCGGGGCACCCCGTTCTCTCTGCCCACGAGGCGCAGGGCTCCGCTTTGCCCAGCTGAGGGTGCTCTAAGCCCACAATCCCCACCTGCCTTTTGCCTTGGTGCCCCCCGGCCCCCCTCCCAACCAGTAGAGTGCCCTCACTCTGCTCCCCCAGCACCCCCACTTGTCACTGCGGGCTCCTCCACATCCCCACACCCTTTGCAAGCGGTCCTTAGGGACAAAATGCACCTTGAGGAACGTTTGGGGTGTCCTGCAGCCGCCACCCCCTCAGCTGGGGGATTTGGGGGACACTTCGTGCTTTTAGGCTGTACCCACCCGAGCACTGTGGGGGATGCAGCACTGCTGCTGGAGGAGGAACGTGAGTGGTTTTGTTAAGGAAAAAAAATAGAGAGAGAAGGGAGAAACTGGAGGATCGACACAACAAAGTTGACTAAACCAAATATTTCCATCCCTGTAGGAGGGAGCGGGGCTGACTGGAATGCTAAATTCACCCCTATTTGCATCTTTTTAAATAGGAGCCGATAAAAGCAAATACTCCACCACCAATAATTATAATATTTTAATTGCATTTCTTCAGGGCTTTTGTTTTTCTTTTTTCTTTTTTTTTCCCTCTCTCTCTCTCTGTGTGAGACAAAGGCAGCGCTGCAAACTGGAGAAAATACCATTCCTGACGTTGCAAGCCGAGATCAGAGCTGCACTGAGCATCCTTAGGGGCAGGGCCAGTGCTGGTTGGGTGCAGCACTTGGAGAAAGGGGTGCACGGTGCTCTGCTTCCTCCCCATGCTTTTTTTTTCCCCCTTAATGTATCCTTCACTTGCCAGCAAAAGGTGCTGGGAGTGCCCTGCAGGTGGGCAGCACAGGCGCAGCCGGTCAGGGTGATCGGCAGCGCTGGGTCCCAGCAGCCCCTCCATCCCAGCATGGAGGAGGACTCGGGTAGGTTGTGCTTTTTGTTGTCGTTTTCTTGCTTTTTGTCCCTTAAACCGTGATGGAAAGTGATATTTTGCCAAGCAACTTGCTGCTCAACCGCTTGGTGCGCGGGAGGGCTGGGAGAAGCCGTGTGGGGTTTGAGACAGGGGAGGGGTCCTCCCTTTGTTGCCCCAAAGTTTGGGGCACCCCAGCAGCACAGGCAGTGATGGGACCAGCTCTGCTCTCCCGGCCTTCACTGTGTGCTCCGCTCCTGCAGCTTATTCCTCTTCCTTGGGCTCATCCCAGCTCCTCCCCATGCCCATCTCATCCCTATGCTATGAGCCTGGCGTTGGCCCTTGAGCTTTGGAGACGTCGATGGGATCCCTGGTGCCAACAAACCCATGGCCCCATCCTGCTGCCACCCCTCCCATTCTGCTGGCATGCAGGCACAGACCCGCACGTGTCGTAAGATATTTGCAGGGTCAGGGACTAATAATTTAAACTGCTGTGCAAAATAAATAAGTGTAAAGCAAAACCAAACCCAGCGCGCCACGGGAGCAGGCAATATTGTTTGCTTTTCAAATAGACACACAAAAAATACAAACAGTAGCGGGAGGATCCAGAGATTAAAAGTTTTATAAAAACAAAATAGCAGAAATCCCACCAGGAAGTGGTGTTTCCATTCTGTGTGTGCATAAGATTAGCACCACTTTGCTGCCTGCTGCAAAGTCCCCTCTCCTCTTCCCCGTGGAAATCTCTGACAAAATGATCTTTTATTGGCGGTGGGGGGGAGGGGGAAGGAGGAAAAAAAAACCCACCCAAAAGATTGAGATTTCCTATGGAAAATATTGACTTTTTAAATTGGAAAACGCCCCAGCTTTGGCCTGGAAGGCAGCCAGGAAAAGATCCTTTTTGGCTGCTCTGAATCAAAAATTGGAAATTCGAAAGGAAACGAGACGATTTTTCCCTGCAAATCTTGATGTTGTCATAAAGCCAATATCCATTGGGCAGCTGAATGGGAGAGAGATCTCCTGGCTCTGACAGTGGCTGAGGAGTGGAGCAAAGCACTGTTAGAGCTGTGCGGCTTTGCTGCCCCGTCTCCCCTCTGTGCATTTGTTGAGGGGGCTGCAGGGGCAGACGTGCAGGAAGGGAGAGGAGAACTTTGCTTCAGCGCCACGGAGGAGCCAGCAGTGCCTCTCACAGGCACCTGAATCTGCAGATCCTCCTCCCTTTAGGCTGTGCATCAACACGCGGCACCCAGCATCCTCCGCAGCGGTGCTCCGCGTGCCAGCAGCTGCCGAAATGCTGAGATGGGTGGTTGAGCTGGGAGAAAGCTTCAGATGAGTTATTTCTCAGCTGACATTAAGACTCTATCTGCTGCAACAGGTTTTAATTTGCCCAACCGGAAGCCTGGTCTAGTATTAAACGTGGAGGTTGGTGGCCCCTGCCTATGGCAGGAGGGTTGGAGATTCATGATCCTTGAGGTCCCTTCCAACCCAGGCCATTCTGTGATTTGGGGTAGGGTACAGAAGAACCAGGGGCTGAACGCCATTCCCAGCACTGGGAGGCAGCTCTCTGCAGCACGTGGTCCCACCACAAATGCAGGGGCTGTGAGGAACGGGGCGGCTTTGACAAGCAGATCCCATCGCCCCCCACAGCCACGTGCTGCTCGTGGTGGCTGTGCAGAGCCCACCCTGCCGCAGAAGGCTGGAGCAGGCATTTGAATAATGAATTCTGTTTAAGACTGAAAGCTCGGAGATCCATCTGTAACAAGACTCGAAATAATTACAGCTGATGATTGCCTGGTACCTCAGCCAGAAAAAACAGAACAGATTTTGGCCGCCAGCAATTACAAGCAGCACCCGCCTGAGCACAGAGAGAACTTTCTGAGCGAATTCATGAATACATTTGAGCGGATCGGGAGCGACGGGGATGGCACTTTGGGGTGGAGATGGGACTGTGGGGACAGGGTGGCCCTGCTTGTGTGGCTCCGGGACCTTTGGGGCTCACATCCTATCCACGTGTGCTGCCCACAGTGCGATTTGGGGCAGGGAAGAGCGGGGCATCAGTCTCTGCCCTTAGCCAAGCTCACACAGACCTGTGCCTTCCTGCCTTTGGTGCAACAAATGGGGAGGGGAAATGCTGGCAAACTCGGGGAAAAGGTGTATTCTTTGCTCATCTCCATATTAAGTAAACGGCACCATCTCCTTGCACCTATCCCCATCTTCTTCACTGTCCCTTGCAGAGCCATGGGGATGTGGCACTGAGGGATGTGAGCAGTGGGCACAGTGGGAGTGGGGGGGGGGGGGGGTTGGCCTTGGGGACCTCAGAGGTCTTTGCCAACATGAATGATTCTGTGATTCTTGCTGCCCAAGGGGTGCTGGTGGCTGCGTGCCACTCATTTCACTCCATGCGCCCTAAGTGTGGTCAGTGGCGGGTTACCAATTTCAGACCCCATCTGCCAACCATTTGCCTCCTGCTCCTTTATTTTGCTTTGCAGCTCCAGGAGCACAGGCTGAGTGCAGGGGAGGGTTTTTGTGTCCCATGGCAGTGCCTTTTGGTGGCCGGGGAGAGTCTGTGCGCTGCCTCCAGCAGCACCGTGCATCTCCTGCACTCAGATTCGCCTCCTGTATAATAGCAATAATTTGTCAAATAGTGAATAATATGCTTTCCTTCTTCCGTGTCTCTTCCACGTATCATTTCAACAAGCTGAAAATTGTCAAATTAGACTATTTTCCTTGACTGTTCCATTTAGGAGAGGGGGGAGCTGAAGGCTTTGATAATTGCGCTGCACGCTCCGCGTCTGTCTTGTAAAATAAGCAGCGAGAGAAAATGTTATTGCCCAGGCTTTGAGGAATGCCCTTGCTGCTGAAGCCCAGCCTTTCTCTCCTGAGGTTAGATGCTGATGGTTGTAGCGTTGTTTTCTTTGCCTCCTCGAGCGTGACTGCCTGCGCCTGGCTGAGATTGACATGGGCAAACCTTGGCTGCCAGCTTCGAGAGCCGCTCGGGGACTGTAAGTACATGGCACTATCACTTCTTCCCATGCACCAAAATTGCATGTGCTTTGAATTGTCCCAGCGTAATGCGTCTATATTCATCATTGCTCCCTTATCTTGTTTGGCTCCTATCTACAAGGATCTGCTTGGTTCTCCTCTGCACCTTAAATTCTCTTTTATCTCTCCGCGTGACACTGCCGAGCCTGCAAACAGCTGGAGCGCCGTTCTGCCTGCAGCTGGATGAAAAGCAAACCTTTGGCCCTCGGATTTTGCAGCAAGCACGGGACCGTCACCATTGCACAGGTGAGGTGGACTGTGGAGACTGAGCACCTCGGCGTTGTTCACTCCTGTGTGCAAAAGCCCTTCATCTCACGCCAAAGCAGCCTGCCAGCCATAGGCCAGATGCATGGGGAGGTCTTGCTGCTCCATCCTTAAGTTCCGTGCTGATCTTGCACTGCAGGTGGGTTTTTGCAGGTAGGTATTAAGTTGAGAGGATGTCTTCTTCACTGACCTAAGTTACTTCCCCCTCTTCCCTCTTTATTGTTGGAGTTTGTTAAGTAAAACAGGACTCTCAGAATGACTCTGGATGCCCTGGCCACAACGCCAGCCCGTCTGCCTCTCCATTGCCCTGCTCCAGGACACGGTGGGACGTGCTGGCTCCATTGTAAAAGTGCCATCCCAAGCTGATTATCTCCACGAGCTCACCACGAATCCCCACTGACAGCACAGCCTGCGTGGGATCACCAAACAGGGACCCGCATACAGGGAACAGCTGGTTAATCAGTTCAAGCGGCTGGGAACCAGTTTACCACGCATTAAGTATTCTTTGATTCACTTTAATTGGGACATCGCAGAGACCCCGACGTCCAGTAATAAGGACAGTGGGAAGCTGATCAGACAGCTCGTTAACACTCAATTAATGTCGCTCAGCGCAGCACAGCAGTAACTTCTAAAAAATGCATGTGTGCAGCCGAGGTGGAATTAAACGGTGCTGGCAATTTCCAGAGTGCACCATCTGAGATCCGCGCGCAGTGCGGTGTTAACTTTGTGTGCGTGTGCAATTGAAGTGGAATTAAAAGTTGAAGTGCAATTTTTTAGGTGAATGCAGTCACTTTACACGGCACAGAATGAGTTCATTTCTAATTTATAGGTGCAATTAAAGTGCACTAAGAATAAAATTCATAAATCTTTAGCTAACTGACCGTGATTTCTCTGAAAACTCTTTTTGTTCCTTCTGATGCAGGCGATGTGGGTACCCGGTGTGCCTGGAATAATAATGGTTCTCTCTTCCCCTTCGTGCTCTTCCCTGTCAGTCTTCGTGGACTTTATTAATCTCGTGGAGATGTGATGGCTGTGTGCTGGCATGCAGCTTTTCTCCCTTTTGGTCGCTTTCCCATCATTTCCCCCTTGGCACAGAGCAGCTGGAGGGGGGATTCCCATCTCTTCATCTCCCTAATGAGCTCTGAGTCTGCTGATGAGCCTGTTGGCAGGGCTGGCCCTGCAGAGAACCTCGCTCCGAAGGGACATGGCCAAGGGATGCCACTTGTCCTTGTCAGAGCTGCTGTATGCAGCTCTGTCCAACTGTGCATCTCTGCCAACTGCCATTCATTTAAGGGCCTGATTGACCTTCCCTTCCCTTCCCTTCCCTTCCCTTCCCTTCCCTTCCCTTCCCTTCCCTTCCCTTCCCTTCCCTTCCCTTCCCTTCCCTTCCCTTCCCTTCCCTTCCCTTCCCTTCCCTTCCCTTCCCTTCCCTTCCCTCCCCTCCCCTCTCCTTCCCTTCCCCTTCCCCCCTCCCTTTTTTCCCTTTCCTTTCCCTTTTTCCTTTTCTTTCTTCTCTTTTTCTTCTTTTCCTCCTTTTATTCTTTTATTATTATTATTATTATTACATCTGCACACTCAATCATGCAAAAAATCACCCAGTTTTGGAGATTCTGCTGACTCCTTTCTCAGATGCGCTCAGCACTGCCATCACCATTCAGTTACCCCCAGCACAGGGCCAAGATGCACCGGGATAAAACAGCACTTGCTTAAACACAGAGCTGCTGAGCAGCATCTCCCCTCCTCCTTCCACGCCTCAGTTTCCCCCCCCCCCCCCCCCACATCAGGACGTGCAGTTTCAAGGGGTTTGGCCACAAGAGCACTTATGATCACTTTTATCCTCCCAGAGGAAGGGGGGTGGATGGGAGCAGCGGGACTATGCCACCAGCAGAGCCCATGGATGGAGGCAGCTCTGACCACCTCTTTGCTCTCTCCTCTCTGAGCTGTAAACGTTCTGCAGTCCGGGTGTGAGCTCGGAGTGGAAAAGCCCATATTTTCAGAACGGCGATGATTGAAGCAAATCCGTTGCTTTGAAAGGAGGGGCAGGGGGCAAAATAAAAGTTATTTCTTCCCTTCCACCTCTCGCCCTTGAGTAGGAGCTGATAAAAATCCAAAGGCAGGTCTCTGCTCCGCCAGGAAATCAGACTCCACTCCGCCTTTGCCTCAGAGCCGTGCAGATAAAATATTAAGCAGCGGGGCTGGAGCGGCGCGGGTACAGCAGGCATAATCAGATGAGTAGTTAAAGGTCTGGCATCCTTTGGGGACACGTGTGATTGATCAGCCCCTGCAAAAATAAATAACCCGGCTCTTCAGATCTATGTAGCAATTTTAAATTTTTAATAAATCTGTATGTATGGTGAAGGATAAGTCGTCACCCTGCACTCCGTGCCTGTGATTGTGGGTGAATTCATCATGCTCTTTCTTTCAAAGGACTCCAGATCCTGCTGATAGACAGCGGTGGCAGCATTTAGAATTCTTGTCCCATCTTTATCTCTCTGAGGTGTGATAGGAACCGGGCTGGGGACCGGTCGTGCTTGGGATGCTTTGACAGCGAGCAGGGAGTGCGTGTGTGTGTGGGGAGAGGGGGGGGAACCCAAAACACAGCCCTGCTGCATTTGCTGACCCCAGGTTTGCAGTAGGAGGACCTGAAAGGGGTTTGGTACGAAGCCCTCCCAGCTGTTGGCAGGCAGCAGGGGGATTACACCGCAGCCTCGCGGGCACGGGGGAATTGCGGCAGCAGGCAGATGGCACCTGCAAACTAATTAGGGCAGCGTGCTTCTCCGTGCTTGGCATGGGGCTCCTGCCTCGGTCTGGGGGCAGAGGGGATCCAGGTGTGGGGAGGCGTCCAAAGCATGGGTGTGCTGCACGTTAAGCCGCAAGCAGCTGGAGCAGCGCAACTCCCGGCCACGAGGACTCGCTCATCAGCTTCAAACTTCGGCTAGCTAAAGCTGACCTTAGGCCGGAGCTCCATCCCGGCAGAGGGAGCCGCAGGGCTCGGAGCGGAGCGCGAGCAGAGCGGGCACGCGCGGGGTGCTGCGGGAGAAGCCCGAGGCAAAGCTGGGCTTTAGGCACCCTGTTTCTCGCAGATAACGTTCCTCCTTCAGCAGCTCTGCTTTCCCGTGTTCCTCAGCTGCTTCGAGCTGCAGCCCGCTCCTGCAAACAGGCTCCGCTTTTGCTGCTGCCTGCCCCCAAAGCATTCCCGGACACGCGTGTTTGCAGCATAGAGAACCTCTTAGCAAGAGAACCCAAAGCTCGCCCCTTCCCGCTTTAACCGAGCCGTTGCAAAGCACCCTTGGGGTCGGGCAGTTGGCCCTGCACGTGCTTTGCCCGCTTGGTTAATTACCCCCAGCACAGCTCCGTACCCGCTGAGGACCACCTGCAGCCCGCGGCCGTTGGGCTCTGCCCACGTGCGCTGGATTGGCCCCGCTCGGCTATCGGTCGGCCCGCAGGTGTTAATTAATGCTCGGCTCTTAAATGAGAGGGGCTGCACCAGGTGGGGGCTTTTTGAGCTGCGTGTCGGTGGGGGGGGGGGGGGGGGGTTTAAAGTTCTGCTCCTGAGAGACACGAAGGGGCTCAGATGGATCGTGAGTTGAAGGGAGAAGCTGCTGCTGCTGCTGGAGCAATGGGAAACCCGGTGCTGTGTAGAGGTGAGCGATTTCCAGGTGTAACAGTGTGGGTTTTTTCCTCTTTTTGGGTGTTTTTGTGTGTTTGGAAGCTGCTGCTCCTCCTCTATGTGAGTGAGCAAAATGGCGGCCCTCTCCCTGCCCCTCTGCATCCCCCCTGATGGGAGCGTTGATCACAGTTCATCTCCTGCCTCCCTTAGGATTCTTTACCATTTTCTTCATTTCTATTTGAGAAAAGGGAAAAAAAAAACACCCAAGTTTTTGGAAGTGAGACAAGAGAGGAAGTCATCCCAGCTCCAGATTGCCCAAGGAGGCTGTGGGTGCCCTGTCCCTGGAGGCATTCAGGCTGGATGTGGCTCTGAGCAGCCTGGTCTGCTGGTTGGTGACCCTGCACACAGCAGGGGGTTGAAACTGGATGATCATTGTGGTCCTTTTTAACCCCGGCCATTCTGTGATTCTATGGTTTCTAAGTTTTCCCTCATGGAAGGGAAAGCGTGGGATACAAGAAATTAAACAGCCAACCCAGTGAGTGGGGGGAAAAAAAACCCCAACAACTCAAGGAATTGGAGTGAAAAATGGGTTGGGGGGAACAAAACGTCAATGAGGAAGGCAGGCTGGTGCTGGAGCACAGCAGGCAGCTCTGGGAATAGAGGCATAGAGTGGTGGTGAAATAATTGTGCCCCTTCAGCTGAAGTCCAGCTCTGCTTTCTGCCTTGCTAACCCAAGCCTGCCATCCTCTGTTAGCTCCTGCAATATTTTATCTGCCAGCTCTGACTCTGTTTCAGTGGCGACGGTGAGGACTTGATTAATTAGAAGAGATCTCTTTTACCCAGCCAGCCTGGCTCTGTGGGGGGAAGGCTGGGAACTATTTAAAGGGATGAAGATGTAGTGCAGCAGCTGCCACCTCTCTCCATGGTTATGTGCTCACTCACCTATCTGCAAATCCATCTCCTTTTGCCCTCTGCCAGTAAATCCCAGTGATTGCTGGTGCGGAGAAATAAAAGTGGGACGGGTTCCCGTGGCAGGGCATGGGTTGGGTGGTTGGTGAAAGCCGAGTGGGGGTGACCCCGTGTGGGGTTTGGGGCAGTGCAAAACTCACCTGTGCGCTCCTCTTGTTGATGATAACACTGCCCATGGAGGTATGGATTGGGGGCTGTGGGTCTCCAGGATAAACCCAGCAGTATGGGCAGGTGGCAGGAGCATCCTCCCCGTGTTTCTCAGCTCATTACGGCCCAGCTTTGCCTTCCAGTGACACAGGTAATGAATCCTCTGCAGGGTGCCTGCTGGCTTTAATAAGCTGGAATGAACCGAGGGGGAGAATTAACCTGGCAGGATTAGCTCGCTCTGCGGTGGGATGCTGGGAATGGCTCCTCCTGTGCCGTGCAGGGAATTTAAACACTTCTGCTTCAGAAAGCACTGAGCACCTGCTGGGCTGGGCAGGAGCATGCAGGGCAGCAGCACCCTGCTCTGGTGGTTTAGGATGCTGGGTGTACCTGCTTGGGAGGTGCACGGGCAGCACGTAGGGCTGGTTTTGGCTCGGGTTTCTGAAGCCTGGTTTATCATTGCACTCAAATGCAGTGTAAGAGAACATGGTGCCTGAAAACCCTGCAATTATGGTGCATTTGGTTGGGTATTTTGGCTTCTTGTTGTCAGCAAATGGCTTGGTAATGCAGACCCCTGCGTGTTTAATGCCCTAACAGCCAGTGGGGATGCTCTGCTTCAGTGAGCTGCAATGGGGCTGCAGCTGTACCAGAGCTCCCAGTGCTGCTGCTGCATGGCACTGACCCCCACCCCAGGTGGTTCACCCCATTGTTGTGCCATGCACATTGGGCAGCATGGTGGGTGCAACACAAGGAATTGGTGCATTGCACTGGTGCTGCTGGGGGAGGGTGGGTGCATGGGAACCCTGCTTTTTGCTTTGCTTCCCACCTGTGCACAGGAGACCTCGCTCCACATGTGCATGGTGCATGCATACTGATGTGCCCTGCATGCTGTTCCTTGGCAGAGCCTTTAAAAACAGGCATGGGTTTTTGAGCAACCCTTGATGGCACTGCTTGTAATTATAATGTAATAGGCGTAATTGAGTGCCCAGGGCCCATTGTTGGGGCTGATTTGCATGTTCATAATGCTACGTGGGGTTAGCCCCAAACCTTCCCCTGCCTGCGTTTGCATGGCTTTTAGGGTTTGGGGTTTTGGGGCTCTTTGCCTGGTGGGAGCCGATGGGGCGTGGGGGGGGGAATGAGTTTTGTGAGTTCCTCGTGGTCTCGCTAGCTCCTGCTGGGGGGCCACTGCAGCTCTCCATTATTGATAACACCCAGGCTCTAATGAGCTCCCGGTCTGGATTAGCAAATCATTTGCAAGCTGATCTGGATTTCCATGGAACATGGCTGCTCCTCTGAGGGACTCTGCAGGCTTTGGGCTGCTGCTGCTCATGCAGGGTGTGATATCCATCCCTCTGATGCGGGGCATGGTCTGTGCTGCAGGGCTCCAGCATCAGCCCTGGGGGTGTACCTGCTCCTCTCCCCTAGCTTGGGTTCCTGGCAGCAGGACACATCTAGGGTTGTTTTAATTCCTATACGGCATCTCTGGGAGGGACCTGCTCTGCTCCCCTGCAGAAGGAGAAAAACAATCCCAGGAAACAGGGATGGGCAATGCTACTAAATCCGCTGGGGATTTGGGAGGGTATTGTTTGTGCTTCTTGAATGATGACTTTTGATATGTAATAATATATTGTGCAGTTCTTGATGGCCAATATCACATTTATTTTAAATGATGTAATCAGCCCTCAGTGTCTCAGTTGATTTAGTCAATTAAGTTTTTAACCTCATGTCTTCAATCTCATCTGTGAGTAATTTAAATGTGGTGATTTTAATGAAAGTACATCTACCTGTTCATTTATCCAGACATATCATTGCCCTTTACGTCTTCTTCTGTTATAGGGACCGGTGATGCTTTTTCTCTTCTGCCTGGGGATGTTTACCAGCACTGTGGGGTCAGTAATGCTCAATCCATTGGGCACTTGGTGTTTTTTTTCTCAGTGCAATCCAAATATAACAGATGCAGTGATTTCCAAATCAAGTAGCATGTATATGAAGGCTTTCAGAGGGGACGGTGGGCTTGTGGGGCTGCGTTTAACGCTGAGAGGAGATGATAGAAGCATAGGATGGCTTAGGTTGGAAGGGACCCCAAGGGTCATTGAGTTCCAACCCCTGTGCTGCAGTAGAGATGGCAGTAGTTACCTTCCCGAAGCCAGTGCATGCGCTGCACCCATTGCCCATTCCTGCAATGCTGCAGGTTTTTGTGTTCTGCAAAAAGGCTGTTTGGGAAGCGTGCCCTGGTTGGGATTGCCTTCACCCCAAACCCAGCTGTGCCGTTGTTACCCGAGCTAGGGGGTTGCGAAGCAGCTGCGTCCCTATGGGAGCAGTGCTGGGTGTCCCTGCCCCATCTCTTTCCCAGCAGGGTGGGTTGGGAGGTGTCCCTGGAGGAGCCCCAGAGCCCTGCCCTGCTCGCTGCTTACAGCTCAGACTAAATTCAAACTGTGAAAATGCAGGTGATGTTTTCTAGCCTTCATTGGCGTTGCTAAGAGAAATCAAGATGAATGACCCGGGGTTCTTTGCTGGCTGGCTTTGCCTGCTCCCAGCCACGCTCCCCTCTCTGGATGGGATTTCTCAGCCCTCAGCACAGGGATGCAGTGCGGGCTCAGGGTTGTGTCTGCTCCACAGAGCGGTGGTTGATCCCATGGGAACATCAGTGGTGGAGTTACTGGAAACCCAACCTGGGAATGCTGTCATTGGCTCTTTGTTCCCGTCTCGTAGCTGACATTCTTAAAACACATTTTCTTTTGGTTTTTGAAATGAAAATGCTTAGAAGGGGCATTATATGCTGTTTTCTTGCAGAAGGCAACCTCCCCCGCCCCCCCCCCCCCCCCCCCCCCCAGCCACCCAAAAATACTCATTTTTAAAATTTAGAGTGGAAAATGTGAACAGTTTTTGATAAAAGCATTTCTATTCATGAGCAGTAGCTCGCAGAGATTTGCAAGAAATAAATAGGTTTTGGCAGCATCGAACGAGGGGATGGGGAAGGTTTGGAACTTGATTTGGTGTCGTTTCACATGGAATTTTAGAACAAATCCACCAAGAGGAGTGTCGGGGGATGCGTTGCTGTCAATCCCAAGACCAAGCCTTGTGATGCTGGTGAGAGCTGCGGTGCTCGTCTGTTAATTATCTCCTGATTGCCTTTTGCGATGCTTTGCTCCTTGGAGATCTGTCTCCATTTTGCCCTGGGACACGCTCGCCACTTGCTGGGCGCATTGGAGAGCTGGCCTTGAACTCCTTCCAGATTATTAGCAGGTGAAGGTCACTGTGCAGTGTCTCGTTGGAAAGTCGATTTCTCCTGGCTTTTCAATAAATGTGTCGCCTCGTTATTCTTAACGAACTCCGTGCATACCGTAAAGCGGAGAGATGCAGTGACATTGTGTGAGGCTGGTTTTGCAGCAGTGTTTCTCATCGTTCATGCTCCATCTCTTCCCGGTGTGGGATGGGGACCGTGGGCAGGCGAGCTGATGCTCCTTGCTGTAGGACCCCACCTGGTCTGAGTGCTCCATCATGCACAGATGAGTGGTTTGAGTGAATTCCCAGTGTCCACCCAGAGGTGCTCTGTGTGCTTTCAGGCTGGTGCTGGCTCTGTCCTGCCCTTGTTCTTGCAGGTGTGGGTCTCTTCTTCTTGCTTGTTTGGGGCCGTTTCTGCTCCTGCAGCCACAGGTGCCATGGAGCTGCAGATGTTGGGGAGCAGTAGAAACCCTGTGTGGATTTTCAGCCTGCCCTGCTCGTGAGGAGGCAGCTCAAGCCTTAAGTCTGCAAAATGAAGGGCGTTTGTGTTTCCAGCAGGGAATTGCTTGGAGCCTGCTCATCCCCCACGTGTACCTAAACATGTAAGGGAGAGCACAGAATTGCCCGTGCCATTTTCTTTTAAGCAAGGATTCAGCTGTGGCTCTGAAAACAGAATTAGAGGTAGGGCTTAATCATACAAGCTCTGGAAATAGGGTAGATTAAATCTTTTTAAGGAGGGTGGCTAAGCACTTTATTTGCTGTGCAGGAATCTTCAGGGGGTCAGAGACCAGAGAACTAGATTTAAAGCTTTTAAATTCCTTTTTTTTTTAAATGTCCTTTCACAGTGTGTGGTTGGAAAGACTTTAAAGTTACGATTAAAAAGACAGAAGGATGGATGGGATGGAGACGCTTGTTGAAAATAGACATTAATAATGTGTGGAGTTGTTACAATCCTTAAAGCATGGTTTTACTTTGGGTGGGGAAGACCTTCTGGTGCCTTGCATTTTTGGCAGTGCTGGGTGCTGTGCTCCCCTCATTTTGGGGGACCTAGGGCAGCGTGTAAGGCAGGGTTGGCCTTAGTGTGGAACAGGGTTTTATTCTTGCAGCTCAGTGCTCCCCATGCCTTGCCCGGGGGGGGGGGTTGGTCCCATTTGGTTGCCTCACATGCAGCCTGTTTAGGGACATTGCTTTGATCCCATGCTGTCTGCACTGGGAGTTCTTCATGCTCTTAAAAAGTTTTGTTGCAGCCTCAGGTGTCCCTGGGTGACCCCTCTGCATCCCCCTCCAGCTGCACAGCATCCTCTGCTGCCCATCCCATTTCCAGAGCCCAATTCCACTGAGCAAATGAGGCAGCGCATCCGATCCCTCCTCTCGGTCTGCCAGTGAATTAGCACTCCATTAACTTAACGAGAGCTCTCCCAGCCACCCTGGATGCAGTCAGTGCATGGTGCTGCCAGCCTGGGGGTGGGAGCCAAGCTTGGCTGAGCCTAAGGGTGAGGCAGAGCCCTTGTGGATTTTCCAAGGGGTTTTGAGGCTGTTGAGGCTTTGCACTGCTTTGTAGCTCCATGTTGGTGTTGGGCACAAAGGGGAGGGATGCTGGGGGTGGTTGGTGCTGCCAAGAGCGTGGTGTGTACGCTGTGATTCTGGGGGTGCTGTGACGTTCCCAGATGTGGCACAGAGCTCTGTGTCGCTGCTCTGTATGGAGGGGACTGAGTGGGGCACGGTGTCCATCAGAGGGCTGTGCCATCTGCATGGCAGCCCCCAGCAGTGCCGGCTCCCTGCCAAGCCTTTGTTTGTTGATGGAGGTAAATGTGCAATTTCATGGTTTGATTACAGCGAATTTAGCTGACAAAGTTCATGAGCTGTTAGGAGGAGGTGAGAGGAGGGGCACGACATGAGGAGGGCATGTAGGTGAGCCGCTGCTCGATGGTGTGAGATGTGTCTGCAGGGAGCTCAGGGTTTGGGTGCAGTGTGGGGCTCAGGGAGGGGTGCAGAGGGACACTTGCATCCTGTGGTGGCACTGCACGTATTGTGAGCTGCTTGCTAGGCTGCAAGTGTTCTCAGATGACTTCTGGAGCCATTGGTTGTTACATGGAAATACTTCCAGGGATGGAGCCCAGATGCTGCAGTGGCAGACACTTGGAAATAGTGCAGTCTGGGTGCCTTGTTTGAGCCCCTTGCCTTGCTGTACGAGCTGGTTTTTCTTCTCCTGCTATTGATGTTTCCATGGGATCTCTCTGCAGACTGCCCTGTGGGTGTGGGGACTGACTTGAGAGCAGCTCCCCCCGGCAGACCCCCTGATCCCAGGTTGGTCACAGCTCCCAGCAAAGGCTTTGCTCCTCCAGCAGCCCACTGCCGATGCGCTGCAGCAGAAACCAAAAGGCAAAGTGTCAGGAACGATCTAAACAAATATTAGCCAATTAATATTACATGCAGGGGAGCTCAGGGGGAGGAGGAAGGGGAGATCTTGCTGGAGGATGCGCAGCCGTGCACTACCTGTCTTGCATGGCAATGGCTGAGAGCCCCAGGTGGCACAAGCAGGAGCCAGCAGCGTGCTTGGAAACAGCAATGTGGGTGTGAGCACCCTGCATGGCTTGGGTTAACTTTGCTAGACCAGACTGATGTGTTTCCAGCTTGCTCGCTGCTTGGAAAATGCTGTTGGTTGGACTTATTTTTGGTGTTGCTCAAGGAAAAAAAAAAAAAAACAACAACAAAAAACCCAACCTCTCAATATCAGTCATTGAGCAGTCTGTTGCTATGCATGGTTGTGGATTCAGGCCATAAATACCAAATGCTCCTCTTCCCTGAGGAAGGCTGTGCTGATAGGAGAACAGGCTCTGCAGGGTGTGGGACCTCAAGGTCTGGTACTGTTATGCCTCTTCTTAATGGATGTGGTAAATGAAACCTGTGGTGGGGGGGAGGTGGTGGAAACTCTTATCATAGAGCAAGGAAGTGAGGTCTCACCAGGGTCTCGGATGCCAAAACTCTTAAGGGGAGGAGCTCCAGGAAGACGTGCAGGGCATCAATCTCATTCAGATGATCACTCCGTGGAGAAATCCTGTAGCTGCTGTGTTTGTTCAGCGTTGCCTTTGGGTGGTAATTAGCACCCTCTGATGGGGGAAATAGGGACTTTGAACTTTTCTGTTACTCTCCCCATAGGCCAGCATGGCAGGAGGAGCGTGCTCCAGCTGTCAGATCGCTGCTCTGGAGGAAGCTGCAGGCATGGGGTGGAGATGACAGCTCGTTACAAGTCCAGCTGTTAAATAAATAAACGAAGCAGCTCTCACCCTTAATTCCGTGGGTGAAAAAGTGGTTGCAGAGGAGGCTTAATTAAGTGTGAGAAACACGGCTCCCCATCAGCCTGCTTCCCCTCCTACTGCTGCTAGCTGAGTGGCCAGTCTTCCACTTAGCTGATGTGTGGCCGCGGTGCTTTCGAGGCAGTAGATCTTTGCATCCATCTGACCGCATCAGAGCGTGAGGGATGCAAAAGGGAAGGCAGAGATCAGCTGTCTTGTTAATGAATCCCAGGCTCAAAGTGTCTTCTGTATGTGTGGGGGAGGGGGGAAGGAAACTTGAAGGTGTGTTGGGAGATTGGGTGCAAGGCCAGGACCGAGCTGAGAGATGAGACCACCAACAGACCGCGCTGCGTTGTACTCCATCCAGTATCCAAATTTCAGCTCTAAGAGGATTATCAGGTGCCTGTTTGAATTACCCTGACATGAACAGTCAGTCAGAAAATGTACATTCATTTGAAAGGTCAAGTACATCCGATTCCTGCATTTGGTATGCTGGGGCTTATCCTTTCAACTCGGCCTTCCTTAATGAGATTCTTGTTTCGAAGCGCCGCACGCGCTCGGGGTTCGACGAAGTCAAGTGTGGCACGGATGGTTTTTTGTTAACGTGTTTACCTTTTCATCTGGCTGCCCTTTGGAAGAGGGCTTTGCTCTGTGCTGGTCAGTGGGGATGCGGCAGGATGGGCAGGGATGAACCCTTGTGCAGGAGGGGAGATGAAGACATGATAGCGGAGCCGCGCTCTGCTGAGGGCGTAGATGTGAATGGGGAAGGGGACCCAATGCCCTGGGAGACAGCGGGGTGCACAGCTCCCTCGGAAACCGTGGCACAGAGAAGGCTGGGTTGGGCCTGCAATAGCGTTTCTTGATTAAATTAATGCGTATTGATATTTCTCCTGTTGTTTTGACTTCACAGGCTGTTTGAATTCAGTCTTGTCACAACAAAATACAAAGGAGGTTGCACGGAGATTGATTTTGTGTTTTGTGTTGGCTTTTTCCCCCCCCCCCCCCCCCTTTAATCCTGCCTTTGAAGAAGAGCGTTTTAAGATTTTATTTTCCTTACTTCCAGGTTGACAGCCGGGGAAGGCCTCGAATGTTAAAACTGTTGCTCAAATAATTATGCTAAAATGCTGAGCATACATTATGGAGGAAGATGCTTGTTGATTGTCAAGTACGAATCAATTTTCTGCGTCACCAAATTACCGTCATCGGAGTCGGCTTTGCTGATTTATTCCCTCGGCTGATGGGTTGGTGACTGCAGCCCGCTTCCCCCGGAGAGGTTTTTTTTTGATGGGTGAAGCTTTGCTTTCCCCTTTGTTGTCACCCCCCTCGTTGCCTCCCCCTCCCCTGTGAACCGTTCTTAAAACGGAGCCTTTCATGCACGCCGCATCCCAAAACGCTCTGCCAAGTTAAATAATGTAGTCACAAAACCAAATATTGAATAATGACTGAGGGGAGGATTAAGGGAGACAGCTGAGCAACAGAAGAGAGATCCTCAAGTGTTTTGAGCACAGGATGGGGATGCGCTGTGCTGGGAGAAGCTCCCAGGATCGCATCCCCATGGGTGAGGGTATGAGATGTCAACCTGCTCCCATCCAACCTTTATCAACCCCAATCCTTGGCTTGCCAGGGTTTAGGTCTTCCCCGCCCCAAAGCCAAAATGGCAGCAGAAGGAATGCTGGACACATTTTCCAGTCTGGCTTTAACCTGTTGGGCACGGTGACCACATGTGGGTGGTTATCCAATACTCACCCAGGGAGAAGTAGATCTGCAAAATGAGGGCTCTCAACGTAGCACAAAAAAACTGATGTAAATGGCTTTTGTGTAGCTAGAAGGAAATCTACGGTTCCACTAAATCTAAGAGCTGGAAACTCAACAGGCAAGCCGTGAATTCAGGAGATGTCTTTGCTGTGATAAATTCAAAATAGTGGTAGGGGAAGAAGCATCGCTCATCAGGGAGGGTGATGGGACCTTCTTTTATTCTGGTTGGTCCGGAGCAGTTTGAAATGTTTTTTTTTTTAGGATGAATTCCAACGTGATGATTTACATGGCAGGTGACACCGGAAAGCAAATTATTCTAGGAAGAAGCACAAGATGGGATGTATTTACTGCCTGTCTGGGCAAATTATCCACTCTCAGGTGTCAGCCATGTGTTTGTGTAGAAAATGCTTATGTCTGAAATAGCATATAAAGTGGATGCCCGAAATAACAGTTAATGAAAGTGAAACCCCTGTGGCTGTTGCTGCATCCTTTGCACTGACCTCTTTGTAGCTCAGCCTTTGGAGGAGCCGATGTCAGGGACAATCTGAAAGTGGTTTTGAGTGAGCAAGCGCACAGCCCAGTTTAATTTGCACTGCAGGCCTGGCTTTGCTGGGGATGGAGTGGTGATGTGTATTTGCATGGACACAGCTGCTCACAGCCCCGTGTGCTGCAGATATTGGAGCTGCTAAGGGCAGCTTCTCCCTACTTACCTCGGTTATCATGCCCCATCCCAAAGGGGAACTGCTTAAAGGGAAACTGCTCCTTTGGGCTCACACAAATGACCCAGCGCTGGCTACCGTTCCTCAGTCTTGTCAGACTGGCTGTGATTCACTCCAAATATTTATCCCTCTTCACCTTGTAGCTCTGACCGATGAGGTTTAAAAAGCAAAAACAGTGAAGTGCAGGCGGTGAGCCCTCCAAGCTGGTGATGCTGAGTGGGCTGCAGCTCTCGGGCTGCAGTGGCTGAGGAATGGAGATGCAGTTTTCCAGCCCTGACCGCTCTCATCCCTTTGCACTGGGATCGCTGTAGGGCGCATCTATCGCGGATGGATCGTGTGTGCTTTTCAGATGACTTATTTCATTTTATTTTTAAGCCCGAGATGGGTTCCAGGAGGATTGCTTTTTATTTGTGTGCGTGCCCGTGGAGAGCTCAGGATCTCATCTGGCGTTTAATTATACACTTCTGTTATCTAGCAGGTATTGTAGGTGGATGTGTAAATTAGAGCACTTCTGTTTACATAGAAATGAATGTATGGTATAAAAACAATTTACTTGTAAAAAGACTCATCCTGTCCCCAGAATATGTTTGAATCGTAACACAATACAAAGTAATTTAATCCCTCCAAACCCATACGTTGTTTGCCTCTCATTTTTCCAGCAAATTTTACCTTCATCAAAAGATAAATCAATTTGTAGCAGCTATTGGCAGCTATTTAAGCTGGCGAATTGAACAGCTTAATTAGAGAAAGTATATTAAAGGCTCAGGGAGAGGCTAACATGTTCTGTGCCTCCTCTGGGCTGTGCTGGTGGGAGGAAGATGCTGTTGGTGGAGGAAACCAGGTGGAAAGCAGCTTTTGGGATGGGTTTGGCTGGTGTTTGGCTGTGTGTGTGCCCTGTGGTTGTTAGGGGTGCCTTCCCCAAAGCTGTGCTCTGCAGCGTGTCTTGCCAAGGCTGCCCTTTCTACAAGGGCTGGCTTGAGCATGTGTGGTTTTCATAGAGCCATTCAGGTTGGAAAAGACCTCCAAAATCCGCCAGCCCACCCCACTGTGCTCAGTGCCCCTTCCCAATGGTTACAAAACACCCCCTGGGTTGGTGACCCCACTGAGCCCTGGGCAGCTGTGCCAACAGCTTGTTACCCCTGAGAGATTTTTCCTAATATCCGTTTTGCTGAGCTGAACTCCCCAAGACTCACAGCACGTGGGACGGTTTACTGTTCAAAATATATATATTTAGCTAATTTAAGCTTGAACTTGAGGTGCTTAGAAGTGGAGTTGATATTAGGATAGCCTTGCTTAAAAAGGAAAGCATTGTCAGTGCAGACTAAGGCGTCATCCATCTGTTCCTGAATCTGTTATCAGCCAATGTTCCATGTCTCTGCTGCAGTTTGGGGATCCTGAGGGGAGGCAGCAGCTTCACGTGGGCTGTTCCTTCCCTCCTTTGCCTGGGGGCTTGCTTGCACCCAACCCACCCTGATTCTGCAGAACTGGCAGTGTTGGGTGCCATGTAGTGCCCTCTGCTCCTCCCCATGGGGACAGGGTTGCAGGTGGAAGTAGAAAGTAGAAGACCAGAAGAGATGTTATGGTGGGCTAATGCCTCACATTCATAGAATCATAGAATGGCCGGGGTTGAAAAGGGCCACAGTGCTCATCCAGTTCCAACCCCCTGCTATGTGCAGGGTCACCAACCGGCAGCCCAGGCTGCCCAGAGCCACATCCAGCCTGGCCTTGAATGCCTCCAGGGATGGGGCATCCACAGCCTCCTTGGGCAACCTGTTCCAGTGCGTCACCACACTGCCTCAAACTTCATATTCCTATGTGTGTGTATATATATATAATTTTATCATTGCAGATGGCTTGTTGTGCAGTAACATGTGTGCACTGCAGGTGTGTGCTGGTGTGCACAGGCACTGTTTTTCTTGCCTCAGCACAACGATTTCCTAACGATCTCTTACCCATCTAAGACGGATTGCTTTTCATGGTTCAGTGGTCGCAGCTCAGACATCCATTTCAATCAATAAAACAGTCAAAAGAGAGAATAGATTTACTTGTTTCTGGTTTTTTACATTTAATTGAAAATTTTCGAGTGATTACAAACACAGATATTGTACAGATTGCAGAATTTAGAAGACAATAAGTGCCAAAAGAAAAATCTCCGGAGCCCCGAGCACCCCTCTTCTCCCTGGTTTGTGCCTGTGCAGATTCTTCTTACTTCTGGCTTGTAAAACCTTGATGGGTTTAATAGAGTTTCACCTAGACATGGAGCATATGCAGTGGTCTGTGATGAGCACTGTTAAATCCTCTTACCTGAGACAAGGAGAATCCATTCCCATCTCACAGCTGGGACAGTGCTGAGCCCTGAGAGGAGCCCAGCAATGCTGTGGTGCGGTGAGCTGGCTGGTGGTGGAAAAGGGCTGTGGAAGCTCTTCTGTTCCAACCACAAGGGCTGAATCCCCTATAACTGCCTAGATTGCAGCTTGGAGCGGTGCCTGAGAAGCTTCCCTTTCTCCTAGGGGGTCTCTGGGGAAAACTGAAAAGCCATCCTTTCTCCCTTATTGTAAACTTAATAAACCTGGAGGCAGTGCAGCAGCTGAATATATAAAAAACCATCGCCTGATAAGCTGAATACGGGAGAACTTCAAGAAGTCATTGAGACCCCTTGTGCCGTCTGCAAAATGAGGTCTGATTTCTCTCCGAGTTGTTTTTAATAGCTGGAATTACCGAAGATCAGTGTGTACTGGTTGATAGGACCGTGAGCAAGCGTCCTGTTTGGTGCCCATGGTGATATCATTTACACTGGCATTTATGCGATAACCTCCTGAGCGCACGGGTCTGCTCACAAATTAAAGCAGAACCTGGTATGCCTGGTGTGCTGCCTCCCAGACAGAGAATTTCCTGGATACTTTTATTGTCATGTCTGATTTACTCAGCTATGCTGACTGCTGGAAGAGTGTTTGTTCCTGCCTGGACAACAGTGCGGCTCCGGAGGAGCTGCTGTCATCCTCCATCTCATCAAGGGCAGTGCTGACCAATGTCATCAGGTTGTGGTGAGCGTGGCTCTGCGCTGTGCCCAAATCCAGGATGCAAATTTGGTCTGAAGTTGTACCAGGGTGGGTTCAGGTTGGGTATTAGGGAGAATCGGGTCTCAGGGTCTTGGAGATCTCTTCCACCTTTAGTGATTCTATGATCCCAGGGAGGAGAGGCCAATTTGATTGCCACTAATAAAAGCTGGTGTTAGGAAGGTTGGGTCTCTGTGCTCAAGAGATTGAATATATGTGTGTGTGTGTGTATATATATATATATATATAAATACATATATGTATTGCTGCTGCTGCTGTAGAAGTTGCTTGATGAGTGGTGATTCCTCTTCTGGCAGCCTCCTCCCTCTTCATCCCCATGGTTGTGATGGGTTTGGGGTGGATTTCCCTCACGTCTCCCCAGGAGGAAATGTTCCCCTTTAAGATGCTCGTTTCCTTTTCTATGTGTTTTTCTTTTTTCTTTTTTTCTTTTTCTTTGAGCACCAAATCAAATCCTCCTTGAAGAAGGAGCTTCAAATGGAAAACTCGGGCCAGCCCAAATGAGGGGGACTTAATTTACTATGGTAAAAACACTTTGAGAGCTGCAGATGAAAACTGCAATTTAAGTGCCTAATATTATAATTATATACTGATGTGTTTTATTAATGGGATTGAATGCTCATAGCTTTGTAGTAATGAGCTTTTTTGAAGATCTGCATAATAGAGTTTTCTGATGGTAAGGACCCTGGCATGCTGTTCCCTCTCTAAAGCTCCTTAAAACTCATGGATTAGCCAGGGACAGGGTTAATTGTTGACTTGAGTGGTAATTAGTCACACATCTCATGGAGTAGCCCTTCTTGGGGGGGGGGGGGAAAGGGTGGCAGAACCCCAAATTCCTCTTCTAGGCATTGTGTGGATGATGGGAAGCCTTAATGTGGTGGGACAAGTGGCCCTTGAGCAAATGAAGTGTTTTGGGAAGCTTGGAGGTGAAAGATCCCGTGTTGACAAATTAGCACTTAGCAGATTGATAGTATTAAAGAGCTGAGGGTTTGAACAGCGTGCACATTCAGCCCTTTGTAACGCAGGGGAAGAAGTAATATTCCTGTCTTGTAACAGCATTTTGCGTGCACGTCTGATAATGAATGGCAGTGTAACATCAAAGCTGCGGATGTTTTGGTGGTCGGAGTCATCCCCACCCTACAGAATGAGCCGGGGTCAGTGGAAATAGTGCTTGTTAATAGCTTACGTGGTTCCACGTTGCATCTGCAAGAAGAAATCCTGAGTGATGCTAACGTAGATGTTTGAGGAGAGACCTTGGAAGAGATTTCGGCTTTAAAGAAACCATTGGAATGCGATGTTTTGACGGTTTGATTTCTCTCTTCATGCATTTATCACAGCTGACTTTGCTGTGAATAAATTTTTGACCGGGATAAATCAACTTGCAGCATTAATTGTATTAACGGACGCATTAATTATAGAACTGTTAGTGCATAAAAATTCATGACTTCCTACAACTGAACAAGGAGAGCAAGGAAAATAAGGTAGCAAATAGCAGGAGTGTTGGATGTTTTCTATTAAGTGTTTTTTTTTTTGCAAAAGGCACCCCAGTGCTCTTTACAAATCCTCCTTCCAAAGGCTTCTCACTTTTATTCCGGAGCGTAATTAGCTTTTGTTAACTCCTGTCTGGGCAGTTTTCGTTTTGTGCTTTCTTTGGAAAATGTGGCTGGAAGTTCTGTTGCTTCCCTTGGCATCTTGAGTCCCAGATTTCCACCAAGAGAGAAATTCGTGTTTGGCTCAGCATCCTCCATGCATTTAGGAAAGGCCAAGGCTCGTTTTCACTCTTTTCCCTTTGTAATGAGCCCAAGATGTATTTTATTGGGCACCTCCGTTCGAGTCCCAGCTGCTGGGAGATGACCCCAAGAGGAGAAGCTGTGTCCTGCTCACTTCTTCCACCTCAATCTGCTGGGAGGAAGGCAGGAGGTGGGAGGGTTCCTGTCCTGTGTGCTCACCTCTGTGCCCGCATCCCTTCTGCTCATCTCTTTCGTGGTTGCTGTCAGTAATAAGATGGGAGAACCGGGCAAGGAGGCAGTTCCAGCACCACCCTGTCCACCCCCACATTATCCTGACTTATTACATTGTAATAAATTGAACCATTCCACTTCATTATTTCATATTTGAGGAGATTTATAGATTGTCCTGGTGGCTGAAGAGGCAGTGATTAAAGGAGCAGTGTGCTAATGAATGAGCCTCTGCACAAAGCCTTTTTAATTAATGCACAGCCCAGGGGCTGTAAAAGGCTTGCTGATAACAAGCCTGGCCCATTCAGGACATGAACTGACAACTTTGCACAAAATGAAGGCTTATGTGGAGACATGAGTACGGTATTGAAACGGCAATTAAGGCTAATAGAATGATTTGCCTGCCCATCCATCGCTGCGTTGCTGGCCCTCCTTCGGCATTCCTGGCCCTCTCTCTGCTCCAAAGTAATGGCAGGTGGAGATCTCATTTGGCTCTTCCAGCCTTGCCTCCATGATTTAATTATGGGCTGGCTGCCGTGTCTGTTCCTTCGTGTGCCTCTCAGTTGTGCTGGGCTGGGATTTTCCTTCGAGGCCCTTCTGAACTTGCTGGAAATTTCCCTGAGTCAGGTTGGAGCACCTTGCTGTGGGAGGGTGGCAGGGCTGTCCGCAGCCATGGTCTGTCCATCCATCCTTGGCTGCGTGAATGGAGGGCTGGCATGGGTCTGTGATGGGAGGGAGCTTCCTGTGATGGCCACACCAGCTCACTTCAGGATGCCTTCTAACCTGTCTGTGCCTTTTCTTGTGTTCTGTGTCCTCATTCTGCATGTGCTCTGGTTTGCCGCGCTGCCGTGTGCTGTTAGACGGAGCTCCACGCTTCATGCTAGTTAATCTGTGATAAGAGACTTCCATAAAGTGCATTGAGATACGAGTCACGGACTCAATAAACAGCTGTGATAAAGTGCAAGTAGCTGTAACACCAGGTACCTGTAACACCAGCTGGCCATCCCCAGCCACCTCAAACAGCTGCTCCTGCCACCTTCCTGAGCTCTCACCAGCAGCATCCTCGCTCAGGTCTGCTGGTGTGAGAGCTCTGTGTGTGAGTTGCTCGTGCTATAAAGGAATTTGTCCTGTCTGCACCTGCAGAGGGACCTCAGGAGTGTCACAGAGTAGAGCTCTGTCCTTGGGAAATTGCTAGATGAACAGCATAGAGCAGTCGTGGCTGCTCTGCTGAGTTGCACCTACTGATGTCGGATTGGTGTTGCTCAGTTGTGGTGCTATTTGAGCCGTGTTTCATAGTGGTAACCCATGTCAACAAAACTCCTTTAGTCATAGAATCATAAAATCACAGAATTGCTCAGGTTGGAAAAGACTTAACGATCATCAAGTCCGATTGCAACCCAACCATGCTACCCTAGTCCATTGAGCAGCATGCAGCATCGTGAGCTGCACCACACCAAATGGCTCCAATGCTGCATAAGGCTTTTTGTTGGTATGCGTTGGGAATCTTCTGTCCCTCTGAGCTCCTCCTGGAGCCTGGGAGAGATAAGGAGCCAACAGCCCTCTGATGTCTGATCTTATCAGTGCTCAGCTTCTCCATTTCACCTCACTGAATCCCTGGCGGGTGGAAGCACTGCCTTACAGAAAGGAGTGCGGGGAGAGGAGCTGGAGGACTTTTGAAACATAAAATAAAAGCAAAAAAAAAAAAAAAAAAAAAAAAAGAATATATATATATATATATAAATGATGCTGCCTGTGGCCTGCAGATTTAATGATATTTACCCATTTGATTGATGAAGATGATGAATGAGGCTTCGTGGCCTGTTGAGGGTGGAAAGTCTAAGTACCAGGATGGAGAGTGAATCAATCACTTTTGCGGCTCCCCTGCCAGATGGGTTCATCAGTTAACGGCAGCTCCCAACAGGGTCATATATTACCCCTGGCTGAGGGACGGTGTGTCAGCTATGGCTGCTGACTCTTCCCTGCAGAGATCGATAACCCCATGGTGAGAGGAAGCAACGCGGCCTAAATGAAACCACTAAAGCTCCTCTCTGACTCGATCCTTGCGTTAAACGTGGGTTGCTAACATGCAGGTTCCCATGAAATGAATAGCAAGGGTTGCACTACAGGGCACCGAGCCATGCAGCATTTTGTTCAGAGAGGTGGCCAGGTGGGTGACAGGTGGAAAGTGCAATATCCAACCTGATCCTCCACCGGCACAACTTCAGTCCATTACCTCTTGTCCCCTCTTTGAGCACCTGCAGTGGCTCTGTTCTGTCTGGGCTGGTTCCTGTCGTGTTGATTCAGTATTTGCTCACCATGGTGAAGCCCATGATGTGGGTGCGAGGAGTTGTTCTGTTGTTGCTTTGGGCAGAGGGATTTGGGTAACTGAGGGTGAGGTGTTGTCCTCCAACAGCATCCAGCGCTTTAACTCCTTCTGTATCACGATAAATATCCTCATTGTGCCATCCGAAGACTTCAGCTTTTTTAGACCGGGACTACATCCTTATTTTGAGTAGCATTTATCTTGCACTTGTTACTGAACAGAAGCATTTGAGGGCATGTTGGTAAATATGGCTTGGAAAACAGTGGCACAGGACCACGTCACCAGCTGGGGACTCGGGATGTTCATCAAAAGTTTTGGGGTTTTATATTTCCCGTGTTCCGCCAACCTTGTAAGCAAAGCCAGTCTGATTTATGGCTTTGTGTTACGTTCCCGTGCAACCTGCAGGATTTTGATATAAAATTCTCCTGGCTTTAACTGTCAAGTTTCACCTGAGTCCTGCTTGGAGACCGTTATTCTTTATGTTGTCATTTCTGAAGAGCCTTTTACAGCGGGAGCTCGGCATTATGTAGCACTTAATAACAAGCAGGTTACACTCCTGAGTAAAGAACATTCTGCTATGTTCGAACCTTTCACGGTGATCATTGCAGCTGTTGGTGTCCAGGATGGATGCTCTGAGTGTTTTGCAGTGCGTTTGGGTAGAGAAGTGCCATTCTGCTCCAGCAGTTTTTTTGCTTTGTGATTTAGAGCTTCAGGAGGGTTTTATGTACGTCTGAGTTCGGTTAGGTAAAAGTCCCGTGTTGTGTCTGTAGGCAATGGGAGGCTCCTGCTTTTGGAGCTATCCTTGGAAGGAATCTGTCCCTCTCTTGGTGTCTATTGAATAAGGACCCACTGCAGGGTTCTTGCCTTAATTAATTGGCCTTAATACGATGGCCTTAATATGTTCTTCAACAGAAGGGCTGTCACGTGCAAAGGTCCTTGCCAGGCAAGAAAGATGTGGTGGGAAGTAAAGAGAAGATGATGTTGTGGTAATGTGAGAAGGTAAAAGCTTCTGTCTTTGCAACACGTGTGCCCAGACCTCAGATTTTAAGCAGGGAAGATGATGTTGGCCCGGCTTGGTCACCCACATAGGATATGCAGAACAGGCATAGTTGCTTTTTCAGCCAAGGGTGTCATGAAGGAAAGGAGGAGGGGTGGTCTTTGGTGAGGCTGATGGACGGGGATGTGTCAGCACTGCTTTTTTCCTGGCTCTGCCGCAGACTCCCCGGGTGACCTTGTGGCTATCTGCACATCTCTTTCCCTGCAGTGTCTGTGCAGTGTGCTCGAGCCCTTTCCCGGGATGAGGAGCGTCTTACAGCATGTGCTTATCAAGGTTTGGTTCTCGTTTCAGGTTTCTGGCCACCTCTTTTGATATCAGTAATTATCACGATAGCGAGAGGCTACAGATAAAGCGACAATTCCCAGGAAGAGCAGAGCAGCGGTGCTCCGCTGTGTGGGTAACTCAGGGGTAAGGAAAAGAGATGAGTTGTAACCAGAAATCAGAAGCACTGAGAGCTCCATCCAGGCTTCAGGCTCACTGTGCTCTGGTGGTTTTTATGTGACCAAACGGTGCCGATGTTTCCCAGGGAGATGCAGGAATGTGAGGGCAGTGAGCAGAGCTGGGCTCTGAGTGCCAGGCAGGGGCACTGGAGGTGGGACAGCCCCAGGTAACCCATGCTGAGCGTGGCTTGCAAGTTCAGTGCAAATTAAAGCTTCTTTTCTCAGGCTGGAATTGCTGGCTAAACTCCACAACTTAGATTCAGCCCAATGCAGTCATTAGAGATTGGCTTAAACTCATTATCTCCTTTTCATTAGCGTTAACCATTAACTCCGGGTAGTCCTGTTATTGATATAAATGTCTCTGAAACCTTCTGAGCTTTTGGCTTCAACAGATTTCATAAGCTGGTTGGGGAAAGTGTTTCTTTTCATCAGCTTCAAATTTGTCACTATTTTGGTGGAATCAAAGGGGATGCTCGTGTTGCAAGGCAGGGAGGACAGACGTACCAGATGTACTTTGTCTCTCTCATTCATTAATTCACATACATTTATCATAAGACTTCCTATTTGTCTCCTTCTTAAGATAAATAATCTCAGCCCTTCCAATCCCTTGTCATACGGTGACAAGAATGATTTAAGGACCTGGAAAAATCCCAAATGACAAGGGATACAGCGACTGGTATATTTAGTCTGGCCATCTCATTTCCTGAGGGCTGGAGCAGAAGATGGAGATGACCAGATTGAATACACTCGTTTCTCTGCAGATGTCCCACTGAGCAGTGTGGGGACAGAGGCACAGATTCACATCTGTCCACCCAGTGTCTCTGCATTTTTAGTGTATTTCTGTAGCTTCGGGCTGGGCTAAGTGTGGCCTGAGAATGAAATAAGATTAATTCAGCAGGGGCTGGCTGTGTGGCATATTGGGTCCTGAGCAGCGACGTGGTTGCTGACCATGTCTGAGTTGCTCGCTGTGCTGATGTGATTTTCTAACCTGACTGAGGTTATAGCTGCAGCATTTGTTTAAGATGGCATCTAAATTGCAAGGCCTCTCTCGTAGGGCTTGGGAGAGCAGAGCTGCCTCATTGCTGTTTTACTCTTGGAAGGTTGTGCAGCCCCACTTCCCTACAGAATACCCCCAAGCCTTTCTCATGTTATTCGGGAGGCTCAGCAGGGCTGTCACTGCCCTCACTATGGGCAGAAGCAGCTCTGTTGTACAGTGCTAATCCTATCAGCAATCAGTGCTTGTGTTGTCTCCAGTAACAACTCCTGTCTTGAATTCTGCCACTTGGATGGTGGCTTGCACACATCCCTAAAGCAGTTGGTAAACATGGAGCTAATCCTCCCCCTGTCCTGGGAGTGGTGTGAGCAATTAGTTAATGCTTGTGCAATACTTGGAGTGCCCTGCTATGCTTTTCATAGCAGGGAAATGGCTCTGGGGCAACGTGGGGTGCCAGGATGGGATGTCTGGGTGCCATGGGAGGTATCAGCTCCTGGAGGTTTTCAAGAACGGTGGAGATGTGGCATTGATGGCCGTAGTGGGGATGAGTTGGGGTTGGATTTGATGATGGTTAGTGGTCTTTTCCAACCTTAATGATTCTATATCTGTGTGCTAGGAGGGGTTTCCATAAGAAGCATGGCTCGCCTGAGGGATATCTCTCAGCACCCTTGCTGAATCCCAGGTTGGTTTGTTTATGAGCTCGCTGGGAGCTCATATGGAACAAACTATTTGAGAAATCTTTCCCTGCAGCCGAGCCTAATTTGTCCTGTCAATTTGGTGCTTGCCTTCCCTCGCTCGTGTTTAGCACCATTGATTTATTGGATTGCAGGAATATTAAGAACCTCAAACTATTAGTCCTGATTACAACTTCTTGGCGGCTTCATCGCCCCGTGTGCCCCGCCACGCTCCTCACAAGAGGACCATTCCTTGCTCTCCTCTCTTCCTTATCCTCTTTTGCTCTCCCAGATGAGCTGTTCTTGCAGTGAAGAGGTGAGCCCAAGGGTTTTTGTGGGGAGAGAGGAAGCACGGAGTGAATAAAACAACTTTCTCAAGCTGAGATGGACTTATCTGGAGCAGAACCAGAGGGATGAGGTTGCTGGAGTCCTTGCACGGATATCTTTGCTATTGGAGCTCCCTTTGTTCCTCTGCTGCTTCCCATCCCTTTGCTCCTTTTGGTCATTATCAGTCATCCTTTAGACAGTACTGATTCATTCCTGTAATCAACATCATAATTAAAGGTCTTGAGGTCTTTTTTAATCTTTGAGTGGCCTGCACAGTCTCTTCCCTTCTCCCTTTTCTGATTCCTGAAAGCTTCCAGGAGGAAATGGGGTCTTTATGGCTGTTCACTCACCAGGAGCACATTTAGCTCCTCTGGAGAAAGGGAGCAAACAGCAAAGACGTGCTGCAGGAGCTTTGCTTTTGAAGCTGTCGCTGGCCTGGATCAGGAGAAAAACAGCCTCAGGCAGCAAGGGAGGGGGAGAGCAGGGAATTTGGGGCGAGAAAAGTGCTGAAAGGAACAATCTGCACACAGGCATGCTGCGTGCAGAGGATGGATGGGTGCTCTGCGGAGGGCTGTGCATAAGTTTGCCTCGGGATTGGGAGGCTTTTACTGTAGGGGTGCTCAGCCCCAGCTGGGCGCTGCGGTGCGAAGATGCAGTGGAGCTCATCACAATGAATGGCTGCAGGAGATTCTCCTTGCCTGTGCTGATGGATGTGGAGGTGAACCTGTTTGAGAGACTGCTTGTACCCAGGCTGGTAATAGATGAGCTTGTTTAGGGGGCGGTGAGGCAGGAGCTGACAGTGGCAGCAGGTACTCTGGTCACCGGACCCTCCCATCTGTCTTCATTGTCTTTTCCAGCCCTCCTATCCTTTGCTCAGCGTCCCCTCTGGTCAGCACATCGTGGGCAGGAGGAAAAGCTGCTTAAGGGGAATTACTTGGTGGGGGCAAAAAGAGCGAGGAAATGCTTGTAGCCAATCTGAAAACTCCTCGCTGTTTAATACTGCTGGTCAGGGGGGCTCTGATCTCTGCATTGCCTTCTGAGTGATGCTGAGAAGGGCGGAAGCTCCCCTAAAAGCTGCAGTCCAGCTCCCTGTTTGGGGTGCCAACTTACAAACACTCCGGGAGCGATAGATGTCACAGTGTGGGGAGAGGCAGCAGCATCCCCTGCATCCACCCTCAGATTCAGCCGCTGGAAATGGTCGCGTTCTCCTCCAGCACTGCTTCAGGGGATGCAGGTGCCGTATCCCCTCCTCCTTTCCTGCCCTCCTTTATGGGGACATAAGAGCTTCATTTCCAGTCCCGTCCGTCCTCAATCACTCACGGCCTGAGAAATATTTTGCAGAAAGTTTCCAGTCTGCTGGTTTGAGACTCGTGCACTCGTCTGGGCGAACTGCAGTGAGTAATGGCTGCTGTGTGCTCCACAAGGACCCGGCCGCTTCCCGACGAGAGGCTCTCAATCATGCTTTCCCAGCCCTGTGGCCACACAGTACTTCAGCCTAATTACAGCAACTCTGCTTAATATACTGCAGCCACGAGGCGTGAGGGGACTTTGGAGCTCTGGTGTGTCTTTTGCTGCCCATCAGGCAGCTCTGTGTGCTGGGAAGCGCCGGGTCCCCTCTGATGGGTGGGGAGAAGTCACCTTTCTCCAGTGCTGCTCAGACATAAATGGTGTTTTGGAGTTAGGCTCCATGACCCCAAGGGGGTCCCTTCCAACCTGGCATTTTCTACTGTGCTGCAATAAGCCACCTTTCACAGGAGACAGCAGAGAAAGCATTTGGAGCACTAAATCTGTTAGGAACAGTTCCTCAGTCCCCATCCATCCCTTGTAATGCACTTCCCCTGGGCTGTGGGTGCTCCGTGGTCCCACAGTGCAGTGCCTGGATGAGCAGCACATACGTTACTGACTGAGCAGCCAGCGTGCTTAAGGAGCTAAATTTATTTCATTTTCTAAACTGCAGCTGGGAAAAAATAAGGAGCCATTAGGCTGTCAGTTGTCAGAGCTTTACAGGAGCATCAACGCATCATGTTTTTCTTTACTGAGACATTAAATGTGTCAAGACCTGTGATGGACTGTCTGGATCAAATTCAGAGGGCAGATGGAATGGCGAACGAGGGCAGGGAGGTTGCTCTGGCCTCCCCAGCTGTGCTGTCGTGCAGAGCACTCTGCTTTGTGAAGCACAGGGGCAAATCCTGCCCTTTTTGTCACCGTGCAGGTTGGGGACTAGGAGAAATTTCTTCTTGGAAAGGGTGGTGCTGCACTGCACAGCTGCACAAGGAGGGAGTTGGGGGGTCACCATCCCTGGGGCGATCCGTAACCACGGGGATGTGGCACTGAGGGATGTGGGCAGTGGGCACGGTGGGGTTGGGTTGGACTTGGGGATCTCAGAGCTCTTTTCCGACCTGAATGATTCTGTGATTCTACGCTTAGATGCTTTGGGTTCAGACGCGGGGATGCTGCGGCTGGGTGGGCTCTGGGGGTTTTATACTTTTTATGGAGTTTGGGGGACGTACAAAACCCACCCAAGGCCACTGCTGAGCGGATTTGCAGAGCTCTCCCTAATGCGGTGTTTGGTCTGCATGCACACAAAATGTACGGCAAATATTTCATTTCAGATGCTGGCATATTTGCACTGGCACTGACTGCATTACATGTGAGTGATGAAAGGTTCTGTATAAATATGGTGTTTCCATTGGTATTGATTGCATTAGGATTGCAATTACATTTGCAATGGAGCCGACTGTATTATGTGGGTTGTTATATCGGCAGTCATCATCAGTGCTTGCCTGCGGGCACTTGCTTTTTCCTGGAGTGGGAATGGAGCTGGAGGTCGCTGTGTTCTGGCTGCACAGCGCCTGTCCCTGTGCACGTCCCTGAGCTGGGGACAGAAACAGGCACATGCATGCAAGGAAAGACCTCTAAACTTTTGAGATGACCCTGCAAAGTTCCTTCTTGCTCTCAGTGCTGACCTCCCCATTATAGAAGCTAATTTCTTGACATCATCTGGATAGCAAAATGCCTCTGCTCCTTCGATTCAGGCTCTGACTCATGCTACTTTTTGTTTTGTGAGAAGTGGTGCTGAGGGTTCAGAGGGATTTTTGATATTTTCCAAGTCAATATCCCTTCCTGGTAAGAGCAAGATGTAATCTGTGTGTGTGTGTGTGTGTGTGCTGGCACAGAGGAAGCCCCTTTCTGGAATGGGAAGAAAGGGACGTGCAGGTCCCAGGTGTAAGGAGGGAGGGATGACTCTGCTTTTTTGCTGCCCTCTGAAGCTTGTGTGATGGATGCCCTTTGCTGCCCTGCTTGTAGATGTGGTCTTGCTTTCTCTCTCTGGACTGGAGGGAGTTCTGTGCCTGCTCTTTGCCCGAGGCCAAGGAGGGCTCTGATGCAAACGGATTGCAAGCAGATGCCTTGAGCTCAGGCAACATTCCCCCAGCTGTTAATTGGAGAGGGCACAGGGTGATGGAGTGACAGCAAGAAGGGGCAGAGGGTAGGGACAGTGGGAGATGAGGAGGTGAGAGGAGCAGCGACGACTGCAGAGAATTCCTTCATCTATTGCTTAATTATGGAGGTGACAAGGAGGTGGCCCGGTGGCCCGGGCTTGGCCGCTACGGCCCCTTTGAATGGCAGTGGGGATTTGGTCTGGGCTCTGCCTCTGGCCCTCAGCCACTGCCCTGAGGGTTTGTCATCAGGTGGAGAAAGCAAAATAAATAAATAAGCACAATCCACAAAGGGGGTGAAAGTGCTGAGGAGGATGAAAGGAATAGGAAGGGACACAAAACGCGCTCCCTCTCTGACAGTCCACATGAGTTTGAAGTCAAAACATTCTGTGCATGTCTGCTTTCTCCCTTGCTCGCCACCTGGTAGCTATTATCAGATGACAATTTATTCTGGGCGTCCTCTTGGGAAGAGATTTCATAAACAGAAAGATTTAAATCCCAGGAAGGGCTGCTATGAGGCTGGGTGGCTCAGGGTGCCCATCCCAAGCTGTGCTCCTTTGGTCCCCTCCTGCCAATCCTTGGGCCATGGGAATTCAGCATCCAGCATCGTCTGCTGGCTCCTGCACCCCTCAGGGTGCTCCCCCCGCAGCGCCGGGTGCTTCTCCTGCTTAGGAGCTGTCAGGACAAATTGCTGGTTCACACCGTCCTTTTTGTCTTAGCTTTTTGCCTTTGTTACGGAGGCTTATTAGTCAAATTATCAACTACTCAAATGTTACTTAATTGCTCATGACACAGTAATAAGCTGCACTGGGATAACGCAATCCAAAAACCCCTTTATCTTATCGAAGCGGCCACCTTCTCTGTGAGCATTATGACTTTCCCCCTCATTAGTGGGATTGTGCTGTTGCAGCCTCACGGTGCTGCCTTCCCCATGCACAAAGTTGGACACAGCCCTGTGTGTGTGTCCCCCCCCTGGGCTCCTCATAGGCACTGAGCTGCAGCACGTTGGCAACTTCGCTTCCCCGACAGTGAAAATAGACTTGTCATGTTTGGTTTGGTTACCAGCAGATGGGCTCACAAATAAGTTCATTTGATGGTGGTGATGGGAAGGGGGAAGGAAAAGAAAATCATCTCGATTGCTTCCCGAGAGTAATCCAATGATCTACGGAGCTACTCAGAAATTAAAGGAAAAAAAAAATAAATGAAAAAAGCATTGTGAATTATCTGACAAGAACGTCAGCGTGTCTTGAATGAAGTACTTGCAGCACGTAACTCAATTGGCTGGAGTTCCTCGTGTGCTGTCTGCCTTCCTAGCTGGTGCGTTGGAACACGCTGCAGATGCCCGAGCCCTGCTTGTGGGGTTTGGGTGGAGATGCATTGGGAGGGAAGAATTGAGACAGCTTTGGCCTCAGCTGCTCTCCTCCTGCTGGTGCAAGTGAGACCCTGAGCAGATTGTCCTAACGGTGCTGGAGTGATGCTTTGTGCCTTCCCCGGGTGAGGTGACTCCCGTGATGTGGGGCTCAGCCATGGGGCTGCTCTGCGATGGCTGCAGGCAGAGCGCTCAGCTCTGGAGTGCTCTGGTTTCCTGGAGTTCAAAATGAGATGGCAAATTGAATTTGTTCATGAGCATGGAGGCTCTCTAGGGATTCCCTTTTAACTCACTAGGCTTGCTTTAAGGGACTTTTTATTCTCTCACAGAAAGGATAGGCTTGGTGCTTCCTTCTTTCTTCCTTCATGATTTTTCCTTTTTTCTCATGGCTGCTGCAGGATACGTCCAAGAGCAGAAATGTCCCTTCCCACGGCCCTTATCCCGGTGCCTACTGTCTCCGGTTGCTCTGCATGCTGCAGTCAGCCAGGAGAGTTTGCTTTGCAGGGTGCTCTGGGGCACCTTCCATAAGGGCACTGGGAAGGTGAGGTCAGCAAAGCACAGCCCTGCTTCTAGGGATGGCAGAGGATGCAGGGCTTTTGTTTCTTGCCCTTCACAGAATCATAGCATGGCTTGGGTTAGATGGGACCTCAGAGATGGTCAAGTTCCAACCCTCTGCCATGAGAAGGGTTGCCAACCACTAAATCAGGCACCACATGAGGTGGCCCAGGGCTCCATCCAGTCTGCCCTTCCTCCTCATGGATGAGGAGCTTTTGTCACACAGGGAGCATCTCTACATGGGGCAGTGGTGTGCACTGTGCGGCAGAGCTTGGGCCAGCAGCAGAGCACGTGTTACAGCCTGCCCCAGCTCTCCCCAGATTCCCCACCTGGATATTGGGAGAAAGAAGAAACACTGAGTTTTTGCATAGCTGAGGGGAGGTGCGGCTGTATCTCTGCTTCCCTGCCCTCCTTATTTATTTCTATCACTGCTGGAAATGGAGCCCACGTGTGGCCGACCCAGCAGAGGCAGCGACCTCTCCACGAGTGGACACGGCTCAGTTTTGCTGATATTCCAGTCCTTTGCTTACCCCAGCGAAGCACTGCGCTCTGCTAAACTCAGAGGGCTCGTTGTTAAAGCTAAAGGAGTGTAACAAAACAGGAAACGAGGTGAATTTTGCTGCGCTTTAGGTTTTGCTGTGATTTCAGTGTCTGGATTTGTTGTCGTTCTGGGAGCATCAGGATGGTGTGACTGTAAAATTCATTGCTGCTGAGCTTGACACTGGCGCTGGTATGAGCTGTATGCTTACAGCATGGCCTTGAGGCTGTAAACCCCAAGGACAAGAGCCAGCAAAACCCTGGGTCTCCCCAGCAGCCTGCATCAAGGGGCTCTGACATGCATTGAGATCTGTGCTCAGAAGGTGCTACTGAAGGACAGAGTCTGGGGATGTTTGGATCTTAACGTTTTACAGCTCTTCTGCCTTCAAACAATGCCTAAAAATACAAGTGTATGCAAATTATAAACTAATTTAGATGATGGAGCATGGGAATATTGCTCCTACTCCCCAAGCATGGCATTTCCAATCATATCTTCGTTTCATTTTTAAGCAAAGAAATCATAATCTTGACATGTTTATCATTCAGTGCCTGCTCCAATTATCTCTTTGGGTTCATTCTATAGTTCATAGAACTGATAGATTATGATCATGTTGTTAGGAGAATTGTGCAGTCATTATTCCTCCAGCTGGAGGAGAAGTTGAAAAACAATTATAAAGAACGATTCTCCTTCGGATTGTTTGGAGTTGGAGAAATAGGCAAGTTCCTATTACAGAGGCCAAGAGCTGCAAGGCTACTGCCACTCTCCGTTTTGATCTCCTGTGATCCAAACCAGATGACTTGTAAAGCTGATTTTCTCTAGCAAGCTCCAGTTGTAGTTATTATTTTTTTATGGGTTGATCATAGAGAGATGAATGCCTCACAAGACTTGAAACTGTGCAGAATGCTGATTTCCAGTTTAATTAGCTCCGGAGCGGAGGGGATGCACGGGTCTGTGTCTTCTGGGAGGTGGTGGGGTTAGATCTTCAGACCCAAGGCTTGCAATCAAATAACACAACACCGGCATCTGTGTGCACTTCTGACACGAAGCTGGATGAAGCGTGGTTCCCTTTGCTGGGAGATTTGTTTGCTTTTAAAATCCTTAATGAGCCCCAGGGGATGGTGACCCCCAAAAGAAATCGGTGCGGAAGGAGCTGTGGATGCTGCAGGCAGTGCTGTGCTCCCAGGGGAGAGCTTTCCTTTGATCCCCAGAAGGAGCTCTCTAATCCCATCCATTAACACGAGTGGGCAGCCAGAGGCCTCCCTTCTGTGACTGATTGTCCCCAGAGGAATACGTTCCCTTTCCATGCCTCCCATGCCCCAGCCCTGCATGCATGCTACTTGAATATTTTAGTTACTTGACCAGAAGGGAACAGAATCAGACAAACTCCTTGTCGACGCATCATTCCCATGCTTACATCTTCCCTCCTTGTCTCCCCGAGGCCTCCCTTCCCCTCCCATCTCCCAGCTGGTGCTCAGGATGTGGGAAGATGGCTGTATTCAGTGCCTCAGCTGCATATGTGCTTATCCAATTTGGGACTAGATGAAGCCCCCTGTCCACCAGACTTTGTTTTGTCTTCTGGAAGCAGTCAATACTGGATGCCTGAGCAGATCTGTTTATTTAATAACGCACCCTGTCAATATATACGTAGCTTGTAATAGGCTGGGTATTCCAGAGCAGCATGGGTGATAACTGATGGGCAGGAGGAGCTCTCCTGATGTGAAATGTTTTGTTCCTGGGAGGGGGGAGCAGCACCTGGAGGGCTCAGGTATGTGGCGGTGTGGAGCAGCATCCTGCCTCCATGCTGCTCACTGCGTCCCTGGGGCTTCAGACATCTTTCTCTTCTCCGTCCCCTCACAGGTTTTCTTCATAGAATCATTCAAGTCAGAACAGATCCTTAAAGGCCACCTGGTCCCACTCCCTGCAGTGTACATGGACACTCACAGCTCCATCGGGTGCTCAGATCCCCATCTAGCCTGACCCCGGGTGTCTGCAGGGATTGGGGCATCACCACCTCTCTGGGCTTTGCTGTCTTTATTGGAAAAGCCATTTCCCTTATATCCAATCGAAATCTACCCTCTTTTATTCTGAAACCACCTCCCCTATGCCCAACAGACCCTACTAAAGGGTTTGTCCCCTTCTTTCTTACAACCCCCTTCAGATATTGAAAGGCAGCTCGCAGCTTTCCCAAGAGCCTTCTCTTCAGGTTGAACATCCCCAGCTCTCTCAGCCTGTCCTCATGGAGAGGTGCTCAATCCCTTCTTGCAAAGTCTATGGCTAGGAGACAGCATGCTTGCTATGAGACCCCTGGTTCCTTCATTAACCACAGCTTGTTTCTGCTGTTAGGTGCTCCTCCATCCTCACGTGCCCTCGGAGGAGTCTCTGGATGGGATGATGGTTGGGGCTGGATGTTCTGAATGGTCTTTTCCAGCCTTAACTGATTCTGTGATTCTATGATGCAAAGCATCAGAGCTCAACATCGTGGCACAGGGAGGTTGGCTGTGGGTTTGGCTGTTGGAATTTGGCTCCGGAGTCGAGAGTCCTTGAAACTTTAGAGGGGAGAAGTAAACATTATTTCCTATTTCTGGATACCTACCACCTCCAGCTCCTGGAGCTAACAGGCTCCCTGTAGCTCTCTGCTTGTTAGCGTATGGTAGCTGGATAAACACGCTTTATTTCTTTATAAAGGGGAAAGGTTGTTTACAAGTCGTAAAACAGAATGGAAATGCCGTTTTCCGTCAGAAGAGCTCCCCGAACAATAGCAAAATAATGCTTGAAAAGCCCTTGAAGTGTCCCTTTCAAATGAAAAATCAAAGCGCCGGGATGAATATTAAGCACGCGCAAAAAAGAAGGTATTAATACTTATTAATGAACTAAGTAAAAAAGGGTGAAACGCGGGTGAAAGCAGCAGTGTACGTCTGGCATCAAAACCTTTGTGAAAATGCTTGAGCTGGAATCCACGTCTCCCCAGGAGGAGGTCGTGGTTTTGCTTTTAAATCAAGAGTTGACCAAATCTCCCCTCACTCCAAACTCCTTTGCTTGCTGCATGGGAAGGAGGGGAAGGGCCCAGCGGCGGGCTGGTCTGAGGGATAGGATGGGAGGAGCTGTATTTCTGATGAATTCTCCTTTCCCCTGCTGTAGCAGGGATGGAGGAAGATGCTTTCACAAACAGGCTCTGTGACGGCACACGCTGACTCAGAGCGAGGCTGCCTTGCTTTGTAGAGCAGGGCTGAGGAAGATGCTGGCCTCATTGCGTGGCCAAACTAATTACAAAATACAAATATTTCCGAGTGCCAGAGGAGGGAGCCAGCAAGACACAGGAAATCCGAAAGATTTCGCTTTTTAATGGCATCTTTTTCTAATGAAATGGGGATACATTTATCGGTGAGGCACCGCGCTTTGCTTGGGCGGCGTCTGGAGCTTGGATAGGAGTTGGTGGAATGCATTGGTGCTGAGTTGGGTGTGCTGATTGCAAAGGCACAGCTTTGACTTCTTAAGGGACGAGGGTCTCTGCCGTGTTAATGGGCTCCGTTGATGGTATTTTATTTTTTCCATTGGCATCATCCCTTGCAGAATGTGTTTGTATGGCAAGAGGAGCCCTTACATGGATTGTTGGCAAAGTGGGGAGCAAAGGGACCGTAGTGATGCTGGGAAGAGCTGGGGGAGGCAGGGAAAAGGCCATCTGGGAGATGCTGCAGGCAGCTTCTCCCTGCAGTGCTGCTGTCACAGGCAGGGATGCTGTGCCCTGGGTAATGCAGGCGTTCTGCATGGTGGCCCTCCCAAAATGGCCGAGTCCGGCCCCAGATCTCCTCTCTGGCATCGGGGATGGGCGGCAGCTGGCATTGCCAGGCTCCTCAGGCCTTGCCTTTCTACTTACTTGCGTTCCATTCCCTTACAAACTCCCCTTCCCCATCAACTTGCCTTGCAGTGCGCCGCATACGAAATGGAGGAGATAAAATTACAGTATCTCAAAATTGGCCGGGCTCGGTGCAATATATAACATACCAGATGGCACTCCATGATGCCTCCGAAATATCTGTGCAATAGCATTTTAAGAAACGTATAAGTGATCAGGCAGCATATGGAAAATACGTTCTGTGCTGCACGAGGGAGCTGTGCCCCCTCTCCTGGCACCTGCTCACTGTGCCGGGCTCGGGGTGCGCTGAGCATCACCCCACGGAACCCACATACCCTGCCCAGGGTTGTGCCGTGCAGCTGTGCCAAGGGGAGGATTACAGCGTGGCTGTCCTTGTTTTTCCCTTCCCTGTGCTGCTTGCTGTGTGCCTCCACGCAGCGGTAAGGGTTGGGGTGGAAGTTTGAGGTTTGGCTTTGCAGCTGTAGGGGTGCGCGCTCTGTGCTGCCCATGCTTGCACCGTTGTTGGGAGCTGTCAGTCTGGTGTGCTGTCTGCCCACTGACATAAAATCCCCTGTGTGTTAAGTGTCTGTGAGAGCACCACGGGCAGACACTCGCTTGGAGTTCCTGATTTTGCTTTATTGCCCTCTATTCCACACTTCCAATCTGGGTGTTTGGATCAGAGCTTGCTCCTCATTTTTGGATTAACCTGTAGAAAAAAACCCGAAGTGGAAATCTTGCAGAAAGCAGACTTCCTTTCTTTGTCTTTCCTGACTTTGTCCTCTCTGTTATCTCGACAGCTTTCTATTTGCTGCTGTGTTTCCCTTTAATCTGCAGCCCTCTGTTCTTACCTGAGCTACAGAGGACTGACGAGTAAAACCACTGAACTTGGCGATAAATGAAAGGGAACAAAGCTTAAAATGTTTTCTTTCTTTCTCATTAAAAAAGAAGAAGTGGGAAAAGGAAAAAATGCATCTTCCAAAGCGTGTGGCTGATACGTGATGCCTGGATTATCCTTGAACCACCTCCTGCTTATGGATCAAGATGCATCATTTCTGCCCTGGTTTGGTTGTTTTTTTTTATCCCCCCGATGTTCAGTCATTTTGATCGTAGCTAGAGGAACAAAAAGCATGTGGTGACGAGAGGAGGAAACCCTGCCCCAGTGCTGGCAAGGGAATGTTGGCTTCTGATGGAATGGGGAGGGAGGTAATGTTTTGTGTATAGCAAGGGACAACTCCTGTGGTCACAGATCCAAGGCCTGAGTGGGCAGAACCTCCCGAAGGCTGTGGAGATGCTTCCATCACAGCTCTTCCCACCCTGCTGCTGCCCATTGGAGAGTAGCTGGTGGGAGCTGGGGGCTTTGGGGTGGCCGGGAGCACATGGGCACACACAGGGCTTGGCATCTTCTTGGTGTGCCTAAAGAGAGGCCAAGAGGCGATGAGCACAAGCTGTCTGTGGCACTGGGGTTGGAACTACATGATCTTGAAGGTCGCTTCCAACCTAAGCTGTTCTTTCATTCTGTGATGTTCTCTTGAAGAACAAGAGAAGGCCTTTTTTTTTTTAATGGTGAGGATGGTCAAGAAAAGGTTGCCTGGGGGAATTGTGGAGCATCTGTTCTTGGAAGTGCTCAGAAATCAATGACTTGGTCCCGGGCAGCCTGCTTTAGCGTGAGTATGCCTTCATCCCATGAAACCTTCCCCTGCTCATGGGGAGGTGTGATGGAGGCTCAGGGTCGTGCCGTGCTCTGGGGACAGTGCTGGGATCTGCACTGGGTCCCTGGATTTGCTGTGTGCTCAGAGCACGTCTTTGGAGAGATGCCTTGTCCAGCACTGGGCTGGTAATGGTTCGTGATGGGAATTAGTGCCCCGTCCATCTGGCCCCATTCTGCCATCTAACGAGAGGAGATAAGTGCACTTAACAACACACCGGCTCTTGTTCAGGCCCCTTCTTCCCAAGCCAGAATCAATAGCAGGTCTCCTCAGCTTTTAGAGACTTAGATCCAGTCTTTTCATCTCTCTCTCTCTTTCTCTTTTCCCAAGCAGCACACGTTTGATTTTTCTCTTTTTTTCCTCCTGCACGCCGCAGAAATTTTCCCATTCTCCCTTTCATCTGAACCCGCACAGCACTCGCCCAGCCAGGGCTGCAGCTTGAGCTCCAGATAAGGAACCCTGCAGCGCCTGGGTTCCCTGCTCCCCATCTCCACCTGGGTGTGAGCGCTCCTACAAGTCGCCTTTATCTTCAAAGTGCTTTACAAGCACTAATTAATCCTCCCAGCACCCCGCTGCTGTAGGTGAGGGAGCCTTCACCCACAGTGCTGCTTCCTCTCTCCCGTTCCATGGTGTGGGGTTTCTCTCCCTGTGCATCTCTGCTTTGCTTGCCTGTTTCTGGGGAGCAGGACCCTCTGTACCGTTCAGTATGGCTTATTTCTGCAGTGTTGCCTGCAGGTGAACGCAAACCTGAGGAATGCCTCTGATCATCACCTCTGATGGGGAGGTGAGCAGTGCTGCTTGCTGAGCCCCAGCCTGCTTCCCCTTCTGTTTTGCTGCAGCCCACCTGAATTGGCCTTGGTTTGCCTTGACTGCGAGTTAACTTGTCTGCTGTTGATCATCATCAGGATGAAGCAGCACGAGGTGATGCATCCACCTGGTGCAGACACACTGCTGTGGTGCTGCTGTGGTCTCCTCGTGCATGGAGCTGATGCTGGAACGCCGGGAGCAGGGCTGCATGCTGAGCACAGGGAGCCGAGTCCTCCCAGGGTGGCCTTTGCTGGCATCTTCTGTTTACTTCTTCAGTAGCTCTGAGTTCAGAGAGGCTTTTTTTTTTTTTTTTTTCCTCCCTTTCCTTCCATGAAATGCAAATCAATAGATGTTGTATTCACATTCTAACAAGATGTCAAGGAGAAAAGGGTAGCCTTTCATTCAGGGAGAGACGCAAACACAGGCAGGGAGAGGCGGGGGAGTGGCGAGGGGACAGGAAGAAGGGGGGGGGGCTGGAAGGTGGTGGTGGGGGGGGGGGCCCTATGGGGTGGGATGTGGCTGTGCCTTGTGCAGGGCGCTGCCAGCAGGGAGAGCAGCAGCTGGGCACGAGGCAGCAGGACTGAGCCCATAGGCACGATGCCCATAGGCACGATGCTCTGTCCCATCACACTGGGAAGTGGAGGCTGCAAGGAGGGGGTCACGGGATCTCCAGCTCCTTAAGACAGTGCATTATTCCCTCCTGAGTCTAGGGGGTGTCCTGGATGTAAATATGCATTAAGACAGCTTGGGAAAAATACTGCAGACACGCACTGAAATGGTGTTTAAATGTGCCCAGCAGACCATAATGTCTCCTTTTAGATCCAGTGTTGCTGTCAAATTTGAATATAGTTTAGATTCTGTGCTTTATATCAAGAAACAAACAACCCTATACGTCCCCCAAATATCCCAGAAAAGCTCCACTGGTGAAGTACATATTTATACATCTTTTATTTTGTCTTGGAAATCAAACAGAACAGGCCAATTCCCTGCTCAGCCCTGCACTAGTGAGCAGCAACAGATGCTTTTGCCCAAGCATGTTTGTTCCCATTTTACAGATGGGAAAGCAAAGGCAGCGATGTCCTGAAAGTCTGGTCCTAGGCCGTGCTTAGTGCTGTGCTTGTCTAACCAGCCAACGTAGATGCAAGGAGAGCAGCTAAACGTGTGCTGGGTTTGTTTCATAGTTATTGCAAGGTATGGGGGGGAAATGCAAGCCCGAGCATACGGGAGGAATGATGTGGGAGGAGGAGAAGTAAGAATGTGTTGTTTCAAAATGTGCCCAAATATAGCTTTTCAGCTCTGGTTTTGAAAGCGGAGCAGCAAGCTTGTTCTGAGCCCATCAGATCGTTAATTAGGAGTTATTTCTTTATTCCTTTGGGTTCCGTGAGGATAACAATATCGTGTTTTATCTTGGGTGGGTTTTCCAAATGCTTTGTGAAGCGAAGGGTGGTGATGCCTTTGGGGTCTGAGGGATGGATGTAGGGGGAGCAGACTCACTCAATGGCCGTGCAGGGTCTTGTGCCCCCCAAATCCCTCTTGGTTGACAGAAGGGGGGGCTGAGCTGCATGGGCTCAGTTGAGAGAATAAATTTGCTCAGTGTCGGCCATTTGGGTGTCAACGAGGGGAAATCCAGCAGTGAAACATTGTCGTGCTCATCTCAGGCTGAACGAGGCTGCTTGGTTTTTTTTTTGCTCAGTGTGATGATTTAGCTCTTCCAGAGGTCAAGGCTGTTGTGAACAATGTGGCTTTACTCCCATTAAAAGATAAAAATCCCCGGGCATGTTTGCTGCAGCGTGCACAAACTCACCTAAAGGGGTGGGATGACGTGGGGATGGGGTTGAGTTAAAAGCTTTTTAAGAACTTGTGGTTTATTCATGGAGAATAGGAAATGAATAGAGATGGATGGGTGTAATACAGCCCGAGTTTGTCCTGGTGGTGCATGTTTGGCTTCCATCCCTCGTTGGGTGAGCGCTGTGGTTGTGGTGTTGCCCATGGGAGGTGCCCATCCTGCTCCTTTCTTTTGGGGGGTGAGGGGGGGGGGGAACACAGCATGGGGGGGAAATTGATGGGTTTTTCTGTTTTATTTTCTGTTTTATTGGCAGATGACGTGCTTAAGGCCAAAGTGGATGTAGAGGGAGAAGGGAGGTTACAGTGCTGTGCCCCCGGGACAAGGGGCGGTGGAAAAAGAGATACCAAGATGGGGAGCAGAGCAAAGTAGTGGGATGGGAGAGGGCAACACGTGGGAGCTGAGGGTGCCAACAAGTGAGTACAGAGCTCAAAGTCCAAAGTCTTGGCCTAAAAGCACCTTCAGGCTGGCCTGCAATTGAAAAAAAAAAAAAAAAAAAGAGCCTTACAGCCTAAAAGTAATGGGGAAAGAGATGGTGTTGTGCCAAAGGAGCCGTTTTAGTTTGCCTTTATGCATTTTAAAAGGCTCACGATATATTTTTAACAAAGCTGTGATGAATATGAAACAAGAGAAACTCTTTCCGTTGTTTGGAGAATGTCAAAAGCAGCGTTATTCCATTTGGAAACTTCTTAACAGCGCGGCACAACCAGTCCCTGGGGTGCAAAAATGCACTGAGTTGGGGGGGGGGAGGGGGGAGCATTTCACTGTGCCCCCACTAGGAAGCTGGGGATGGAGCTGGGGAGCTGTGGCATGTGACATGTGGCAGAGGGATGGATGGCTGCGTGTTGGGGATGGCTCAGGGCTGGGCAGCAGTGTGGGAATGTGATCTGGGGGGGCAGCGGGAGTCAGGGAGAGGACATAAAAACTCTGCTTTGGTGGAAGCTGGGTGGTATCGGTTTGGGGGGCAGCAAGGGCAGATAACCCCGTTCTGGGCGTCCTTTGGGAGCTGTTTAATGCACAGAAAGGGGGAAAAAAATAGAGCTCTGGTTGGGATGCAAGGAGACAGTTCTCTGTGTCAGGCTTTTGTGCAAAAACCACCCACTCATGCTCCCAAGCTTGGAGCCTCTGCTCGCCTCCCTTGGCAGCAGGCAGAGCTGCCGGCTGCTCCCGGGGGGGCCCTGCGAGGGGCGAGCTGGGGGGCTGCCAGCCCCAGCTGGGGGCACGGTGTGGGCACAGCCCTGTGCACACAGTGCTGCTGCTGGGCTGAAGACGGCCGTGGGACGTGAGGGTCCGGTGCCCGGGGGTGGGTGATGCCCGTGTTTAACTCCCCGGTGGCACAGAGAGAGTGTGCGTGTGTCAGTCAGCAACCCGAACCAATGGGTGCCTGGTAGGAGGTCTGCTTCCCCGTGCACGGCCGGAGCCCGGTGCTTCTCAGGCTAGTTGTGCGTGTGTGTGTGCAAGGAAAAATCGGAGCCGCTGACTGCCTGCTCCCGTCTCTCTCTCTCTCCCCAGCTCGCTAACTCAGTCTCCCTCCCACTGCAAACATTGGATTTAAACCTGCTCAGCATTCAACGCAGACGAAAGCAGCAGCGGCGGCAGCAGCAGCAGCAAGCAGCAAGCAAATCAGCCGCGAGCCGACCGCAGCTCCAAGATGTACCATCCTGCCTGCTGGATCGTCTTCACCGCCACCACTGCCCTGCTCTTCATCCCAGGTAGGCAGTGCGGGAAGCTTTTCTACCCCCCGGGGCCGGGAGGGGAGCGGTGCAGAGGATGGAGGGGTGGTGGTGCGTGCTGGGGGGACCCGGACTTCATGCCCATAGCGCACGGCTGCACGCAGCTGCGAGTTGCTCTGCAGCAGGGCTCGCTGAGTGCTTGCAGCTGGGTTCAAGGCACCGAGCTGGCCTCTGGGGAGGGCGCTGGGTGCTGGCAGTGCAGGAGGGTGGCACTGCACTGGGTGTGTGTGCTGCCTGGATGGGAAGAGCGGGTTCCTCTGTCCAAGCCCTGTCTAGACGTCGTGGGATCACGCAGCTCTTTCCCGTTCCAAGTTGGGCATCTCCTGCATCCCTCTCTCCTCTGTGAGCTGTCGTGCTGTTCCCCCTGTTCCCCCACATCCCTGCTGATTGCCACCGGGCAAAGCGGGCTGCCAGCCCCGTGCATCCTTTTGCAAAGTGAATATGAAACCCCCGATGCGGGTGCCCACAGGAATGAGCCCACCTGCAGTAAAGGTGCTCAGCTGCTGTGTGCCGGGCTGGAGGCTCCCAAAATGCAGACTGGCCTCATCCCTTCTGCTTACCAGGATGAGGAGGAGACGTGAGGTTTGCATTGAGCACCGGCTCTGAGCTGATGCTCAGTGGTGGGGCAGAGAGCCCAGCTCTGCAGTGCATCCATGGGGAGGGGGGAGCAGCGGGGTGGGCAGCAGAGCTGCTCCTGGGGGACGAGTCACTGGTATTTTCAGACAAGGATGCGTGCTTCTAGCAGCTGAAAAGATTGCGGCCCCTGTTGAAACAGATGGGGACTGGATGTTGAGGCTCGGATCCTATCTCAGCCCAACATGTGTTTTTCATGACTGTCAGTGAGAATTATGTTGGACTCAGGAGGGCAGGGAAGATGTGCAGCAGCAATTTGAGCTGCTCTCTGTGGTTTAGTTCCAGTGCTTCTCTGTGCTGGGCTGGCGTGTGAGAAGCTGGAGGGGGAGAGATGAGCTGTGTCATAGCTGGAAGACAGCTCTCACCACAGCTGTGATGAGCACAGGGGTGCTCAGGCTCAAAGTTGCTGCTGGAGGCTCACATCATGGGACCGTCTGCATCCAGGGGCGCAGTGCCTGTGGGGTGCCACAGCCATGGGAAACAGCCTCTGACATGGGCTGGGTGCTGCTGATTGATGCTTGGTTCCTACTGATGCTCGCTCTGATGGCAGGGTGACGTGATGTGTGCTAGGTAAGCGTGGGCTGGGCAAGACGTGCCAATGGAGGACCTCCTACAGCAGTGCCTTTAATGTGTTGTCTTTTAGCTCCCCAGCAACACCACGAACCAAAATGGTGCACCTATAGCACAGCAGAGAGCACGTGAGAGCGGGGACGATGCACTCATCCATTGGAGAGTACAAGGGATTTTAAGGGGAAGTATTGCAATGTCTTATCTTGAGCAAAACATGGCAGTGGGTTTTCCTGGCGTGGGGGCAGCTTCCCTGCCCGGTGCTGTTGGGTTGAAATTGCAATGAAATGGATGCAAGGCAGCATCCAGAAGAAAAAGGACCATGCAGTTAAGCCTCCAATAACTTGGGAGAGGTTCCTTGATCTGCGCTTTGCCGTTGTAGCTTTCCCTTCTTATTTATATTGAGCAGCAATATCTGCTTTGGCTCTGAATGTCCCCTGAGCCAAACCAGCCTACGAATTTGCCCAGCTGGGCTCAGCTGTTAATCCATCACACTGAAACCTGCTGCCTGCAGTAGAGGAAGGAAACCATTCTGGTGTGCCAAGCTGCTGCCTTGGTCCTTTTCCGACCCCTGGGGCCCGTGTCTTCCATTGGGTTTTTAGCGCTGTTTATTTTTTTTGCAAGCAAGAATCCCACGTGCTCTGTGCAGGTGATGCTCCCCTGGGATGTGCAGAGGCTGTTTGTGAAGTGTGAACTCTTTTCCTCACCATTTGTGTGCGCATCCTGCGGGAGTTTCTCATGGGGTGGTTTAAAGTGAGAAGGGAACCTGCTTTTAGAGGTGTAATTAGAGTGAAGGGAAACATCACAACTTGAAGGCTCCTGCAGAAAATAGCATTGCGAAGTTATTATTAGCTGTAATAGCTTATTTGCCAGGTTTTTTTTTTTCCCTCTTTCTCTCCCGCCTCTGTTCTTTGCTTTTCCTTTTTATTTCCCCCCTTTTACCTTTGTTAGGAAAGATGTATATTCTTTTTCCCCACTGGGACTCGCATTGTCTCGTTACCAATTCACTCCTGTGGAATCTAAAGACACGAAAGGTTAATGCAGTAATGAAACCCTGACCCCTCTGGTCATAGATAGCATCTTACTCTGTAGCTCTTTATTTCTTTGTCAGACAAGTTCCCATGCAAAACAATTTCTAAGGCTAATATTGTTGTCACCCGGTGGCTTTGGGCAGGCAGGTTCCTGAGCAACATTGCTTTCCGAGGTGGGCTCCTCCTGATGGGCAGGATGTGGTTATGGCATGGCATCATGGCTCTACTGGTGGCAAAAATCAATGCGCGTCAGCTTGTTTAGACATTTATGTTGCTGCCTTTGCTGGCTTGGCAAAATGACTTGTCATGGCAGTGGCTCCTTCCCAGCTGGGGCTCGAGCCCTGCAGGCTCAGAGCTGTGGCAGTGCAGGCTGCAAGACAGCTGCTCCTGGTGCTGTGGGTCCTGGCATCAGGGAACCTGCTGGGCAGAGTCCCCAGTGCCCTGCTGTCACCTCTTGCGTATAGGATTTGCTTTCTGCACCCGCTTGTAACTGAGCCTCACGTGGGCTGTGTGGTGTTGGTGGTAGATGAAAATCCAGCCTAAAATGAAGAAATAGGCATTGCAGGGCTTGTAAAGGCTTTTTACTCCCTGTTCAGGAGTGGTGGCTGGGCTTGGGGGCTGCTGGATGCCCACATGGGGCACAGCTGTGACCCCCCCCCCCCACCAAGGGGAATGCAGGACTGGCTGCTGATCCCTGCAACTAAGCCGAAGAGTAAGTACCTGGAGCACATTAGTTCTGCTCCAGTGTCATTCCAACTTAGACTAAAAGGGATTTTCTGAGCTCTCTCAAAGGCTGGGGATGGTGGTGGCTGCGCTGCTGTGGCCGTCAGCCCTCCCTCAGTCAGAGATGTTGGGGGAGAGATCCCATTAGCAGTCCTATGCCCTGGGCTCCCATTTGGTCGCCTTTCCAAGTGGCATCAGGAAGGAACGTGGTAGAAGAAGGGGCAAATGCAGCTTTTCCTCTGTGCAAGCCTTCTGCATTGTGAGTTTCTGGAACAGTTTGTCCTAGGGTCTCTGGTGCTGTTCTCTGGTGGCTGCCTTCCAGGGTGCACCAAACCGGAGGATCTTGCTTTGCTTATTCCAGCAGATTCCCTTTGACAGCATCCCCTCTGTGTGTCGTTCTGTGGTTGCAAACAGCTGGATGGAGGAGTCTGCTGGTGTGAGTCTCTGTGAAGTACTGACATTGAGGCTGAAATGAGAGAAGTGGTTCAAAGGCACCAATGGGAGCTGGGTACATTAACTGCCGCCTTTGAATATCTTCCCCAAAGGCCTGAATGTTTGGTTATGGTGGATCTTAAGTTGCATAAACAGCTGTGTTCATATTATACACTTGAATATTCAATTTGAAGTTTGTGCTCAGCGGGGTTAAAGCACGGCGAACCTCTGTGTGTTTGCACCCAGAGCTGGTGGTCACCCACTGTCCTGTGCCCAAAAGGGATCCCCACCAAAACCAAATACCTTCTGTACATACATATATATACATATACTTACATACATATATATATGTGTTTTCCTTATCAAAGTCTATGGGGTCATCTGTGCCCAAAGCTGACCGTTCTCCCTGCGGTCAGCCTGGGCTTTGCAGCCAGCCCTCTCCTTTTCCCATTCCCAGCCAGGCAAATCCCAGTGCTGCTCCCAGCTGTTAGTGTGTGCAGGGTGGGCTGTGATCTCAGCTGTCAAACTTGTCCTCTTTTTTTTTTTTTCTTTCTTTTTTTTTGTTTAAACTTAAAAATAATAACAGCTCTGCCACAAATCTCCTTCCCTCCCTTTCTCTAATGAAGGCATGGTACTTATAATTACCAATGCAGCAACTGCACATACAGAGGTGGCTTTGACACTTGCTTCTCAGTGGGTGGGTTTTTAAGGAAACTCCTTTTTATTTTTTCCTATCTCATTTTTTTTCCCCCTTACTTAGAGGAAAGAAACACTTACCTGCCTGCTTCCCAAAAGCTCTGGGAATATGTTACCATGCTGTAAGGGTGACTGAATCTCTGTGGGCTGGATTCTATGGATGGACGCATCAGCCCTGGGCAGCAGGGCTCAGCCTGATGCGGTGCCATCGGTGTGTCAGAGGGGCCATGCAGGGATGCTGGACTTGTTGCCTGTGCAGCACAGTCATGTGCCTGCGGGACACGTGTGCGATGAGGCAAGGAAAGGGGGGGGGGGGGGGGGAAGAAAAAGAAGAGTTATTTTTAGGTTTACTTTTCTGTGAATTCAGCGCTAGTGAGAAGTGCTGGATTGACAGCTCTGGAGATGGAAGAGTTCTGCAATCCGCAGGGAAGGGGAGCCCAGCACATTGCCCTGCTGGGTCCTTGCTTTGGGATGGATGCTGAGGCTGGAGCGTGTTGGTCTGGGGTGAAAAACAACAGGAGCAGGGCTGGGCACTGGTGGGTTTAACATGGAGTAAAGCCTCCTAGTGGGGCACGTAGGGTTATTTGAATTGGGGACTGTGGGTTCCTTCATGGTGGCGAAGTCAGCAGCTGCTTGTGGACCAAGTGAACCTACAGCAAAAGGGCTGAACTCCCTTCTGTGACAGCAGGAACATTGCCATGCCCACTAATAAAACGGCCCAGGTGCATTTATCATAGGCATAGAACCATTTGAGTTGGAAGGGACCTTCAGAGGTCATTTAGTCCAACTGCTCTGCGATGAGCAGGGATGTTTCATCACCATGTTCCTTGCGGACTGTGGAAAGGGGTATTCATAGCGGGCTTTGGGCACCCAGAGCAGCACCAATGGAGGACATTGGGGGGGGGGGGGGAATCCATGCTGTGCATCCCACACGGTGCCTCCATGGAGCCTTCATCCGTGCCCACCTGCCATCCCATCACCTCTTCCTGCGCCGCTGTTTACTTCTGGCTTTTGTTTCCTGTACTTGTTGCTATGCATGTAGCGTGTGGAAGGAGCTCCAGCGAATATAGGCCACACTTTGATTGTTCAGCAAGCTGGAAAATGATGATTATAATTTTTGACAGAAGGGAAGGAGGGGGAAGGAGATCTCTGGGCTTTCAAATCTGCTCTGTCATAAGCAGGATCTTGCAAGGGCCCTCTGACTTCTCCCTCCCCAGAGGAAATGGCGTTTGCATAGCAAGAGGGGCTACAGGAAAAATTCTTGGCTTTACAAGGGCAAAACAATACTTACTCCACTAATCCTTCCACCTTGTGCAGCAGTCTTGTCACAGCACATAAGCAAAAATGCAGTTGGCGTTGGCCACTAATTGAACGGGAAGCATCCGAGAGAAACCTGGAGTTGGATGCTGCTAAAAAAAAAACCACCCGGTCCCTGTTAGGCACAGCCGTATCCCAGGCACGTGTCTGACTACGTATGGCAGTGCTGGCTGCACCAGGACTGGATGTGACAGCAGAGCCCATGCAGACCTCCACCCAACCCCTTCCCATCCCACGCAGTTGGCGTTGGCCGTCTGCTCCCCGCTGGATCTCCCCGTTGTTTTATCGAATAGCTTCGGCTAATTTTCACCTGAATTTTATTTTATTTTTTTTTCTATGTTTTTGGTCTTTATTTTCATGCGATCGCTTCTAATGAGGCTAATGACATTTAGTCTCCATGGCGGCGCATGTTAATTTGGTCACCAAAATGTCAGCGTGAGGCGGATGTGTCCTATCTGCCCACCACAAACACTCTGCAGACAAAGGGGCTCTGCTCCCAGCCGTCCCCTCCTTATCTCAGGGCATACAGGGACAGACCAGGGCATTTGGCAGAGCTTCCCTCCCACCGTCCCTCCTCTGCTGGCACCGGGCTCTGCTGCAGAGCCCCATGAGCATGGGAGGTGAGGACTGCTGAAACGGAACCTTCGGAGCAAGCTGGTGTGATGTAATTAATCAGATGTCAAAACCCCTGAGCAAAGTTAGCTTTGATCAGTAGGGAAATCTGTCAAGCGGGTCGTTCTGCTGCCCGTGGCGTTCTTCTGTCTGTCTCAGCCCATCCATCTGCCTTGTCCCTTGATGTGGCCAAGGTGGCAATCTTCTGCAGCCAGGTGGCACCTTCCAGCCTGCGAAGCGTGGGATAGCATCTCCTTGTCCTCACCAGCACCGGTGGCATAGAATATTGTGATGGGAACTCCTGGTATGGGCCCCTACAGTTTGGAGACAGGACCACGGCTGTGGGCTGGAGGGACCTGGAGGTGGATGTAGGTGCTGCAGAGGTGGGAGAGTGCTGCTGTGTAAACTTGACTGTCTGCAAAGTCAGGGGATCGGGAGCAGCCCCGAAGCTGAGGGAGGCGGTGCTGAGACTGCAGGCGGCTGCACGAGGAACAGCAATGTCTGATACATTGTGCTCGAGTCTCACCAAGATGTTGAGCCTTAGAAGCCTGAGCCGTTTTGCTTAAGAATGAGTCCCTTTTTTTCTGCAATCTGGGTCCAAATGCAGCTGAATTTGATCTGTTCTCCTTTGATCTGTTCCTCCCTCTCCATTCCGCGTAGCAGGAATGGATGAAGATTAAAGTTTGCAGCTTCTGAGCAAACTAGGTTGCTCATCACTGCGTGATACCCAATTACCTGCTGATACCTCAGGAGTGAGAAGGTATTGATCCTGCTTGGATTTGAACTTGTTGAACCAGAGAGTCTGGATATTTCAGACACGTTGCTTAGGACACGCCGTTTCCTATAGGACCCGGAGCTCAGCCTCTGCGCCCGCAGTGCTCGGAGCTGATGGAGGTGGCTCTGTGTCTCTGCCACGTGGGAAATAACCAATAAGTGATAAATAACAGTACCTGTGCTCCGCGGAGTGCAGGCGGGATGTGGATGTAATGACTCTTGTGATGTGAATGAGGAACATCTCCATTTTTACAGAAAACAAATTCCCAGAAGCTGATATTTTCCCCCTTAAGCCCACGGCTTTCTGTACCTCGTCTCTGTGAGCTCTCCAGGCTGCAGAACTCTTTGGTGGCATCCCCTGTGTTTGCCTTCCTTCTGTCTTCCGCTGGCTGTCACGTTCCCAACTAGAAACAGCATTTTAATTAAAAAACAAGAGCAAAAATTCTCTCCGAATCAGGTGGTGAGGGGAAGCTTGAGGGACTGCATGGAAATATTCATTACTGAAACGCGGAATCGGGTCCTGCTTGTGTGTCGTGGTTGTTCCTGTAGATCTTAAAACACTTCACGAAGAAGAGAAATTTCATGGTCCCTGTTTGTGCAGACAGGGAAGCCAAGGAATAAAGAGGGAGAATGACTTGCCTAAGGCATGCATGGAGAGATGTGTTAAAAGACGTGTCCTCGCTGTAGTTCCACATCTAAACTGGAGGCTTCTACGTGTTTTTCCTCGTGAAACAGCAGGTTTCAGATTCATCCTTTGAGAAACGCAGTCTAAAGACTGGAATCAGTGCATCGAACCCCCAGATTTCTCTGCTGTGTTGAAGTCAGGCTGGGGCACCAAGGCTTGCACTTGGGGGCTGTTGGAGCTGTGATGCCCAGGGTGATGTCTGGAGGTTGCTGAGCACCGGTTGGTGACTAACAGGCAACGAGCGTGGCTTTGTGAGTCAATGGGTACTCTTTGCTGCTCTTGGTGTAGGCAGGAGGGCAGCGTGTTCTGGACGCCCTTGTCCTTCCATGCCTTGTCTCCATCCGACTTCTCCATAGGTCTGAGCAGTGATCTGAGAGCTGAAACCAGGAGGCGAACAGAGAGGAAAATTCTCAAGCACGCTCTTCTCTCAACCCTTGGGCTCAAAATGGAAACACTCTGCAGTTGAACTGAGAGCACACATTTATCCCAGTAATGCTCGCCGTGCTCCTGCTCTGTGCGCTGAAGTGTCCGCCGGCTGCTCCGGGGCTGCTGCTGGATGCCTTTGCCAGCCTTTCCCTATAGTCGGGGCGCTTTATCTTTATAAAGTAGCAATAAGTGGACAGTATAATATATTTCACTTTTAATAAGGTGTTGCCAGTTGCACACACTCCGCAGAGCAATTAGTGTCAAAAGCAGCTAAGCAATGGCGGGGAGCCGTAATTCGGCTGTTTACCGACTCGGAGGATTTATGGGCAGTCGTTGGGGGGAGCTGCGGTCGCGGCTTGGCCGGGGATCCGGGAGGTGCTACGTGCTGGCTGCAAAGCCACGAGCTTGAGAGCTCGTGGAAGCTCTTAAGGGAGGCCAAAATGAGCTGCTGGTCCCTTGTGTTGGCCCTTAGGGTTGGGGCTTGGGAGGAAGTATCCAAAAGAGGGTGCTGAGCCAGCCCTGATGGGTTAGCCAGCCAAAATGTGGCTTGGAGGACCTCGTTGCTCTTCGTGTTGGTGTGGCAGACGGCTTTGTGGCGTGATGTTGTCCTCTGTGCTGCTGCAGGGGGTGGGTTGCATCTGGATCGGGTGAGGTTTGGCGCATGGCTGGTGGAGATGGCAGAGATAGGGATGGAGAGGGGAGCTTTTACGTCTTGGGGCAGCCCTACTTTATGGCCAGACCTTCCCCTCCAAAGGAAATAGTCACAACGTTTGGTTTCTGACGTGAATATAAGGAATATTTCTGAGCCTGTGGCCCCATCCTCTTCCCCATTTCCACCCCCTGTTTCTCAGTTCAATAAAGTTCCAGTTCCTTGGGTTTGTTCTCCAAATTGAAAGCCTTCCATTTTCGCACCTCTGTAATTGGTGCTATCTGTTGAGAGAAACTCTGCAACACCAGCCAGCCAAGGTCAGGAGGAGCTGAATTGAATTAAAAGGAAGAGAAATTGGTTCGAGGTGGGCAGAGGGCCGCGAAGGGAACGATGCAATTTCTCTCCTCGGGGCTCCTGATGAGCAGAGAGAACAGCAGCTTCCCCGAGCACCTGCGGGGTGCTGACACCGACCCACCCACACCTTCATCTGCACACGGAGGTGGGCACCTCACGACTGCAAACAAGGAGATGAGGCCCAGCGCCGGGTCCTTTATCTGGTCAGCGGGATGGGGCTGTGTTCCTCCAGCTCCCGGGCTGGGATGCTGACAACTGTCACTGCAATGACCTTGCGGTGATTAAATACAGCAAGAAATTGTCTTTTTAATAAGAAACTAAAGCTGTGATGCAAGCTGGCGGCTGGGAAGATTTAAAGTGCGGTGCTGTGACCCTGCCACTAACTCAGACCCTGCTGTAGGGCGAAGGGTGAGGGCTGAGATCTTCTGCTGTCCTCAGTTGGGCTAAAAGCAGAGATCTCAGCAGAAGGCAGTGGGTTTGCAGCCCCGGGGCGGTACGGCTGTGGCTCGCAAGCAGCGTGTGGAGCTGTCTCAGGGGTATGGATGTGGAGCTCACAGCTCTTATTGAGCTGCTTGGGGATTTTTCCACCACGGTTTTCTCTTTTTCTTCTTCTTTTTTTTTTTTTTTTCCTTTGAAAAATGTACGTTTGCTAAGCGAAGAAACATATCAGCAGTAAGTACTCCTTGCTGGCAAAAATTGCTCTGGGAAGTTGGTTTGCTTCGAGATTGCAGTTTGCAGGAGCAGGGGCTGTGTCCTGGGCAGCGCTGCTGTTCCAAGTCCCTGCTCTGCCCTGGTTCCCAGCTCATAGCCTCTGTTCCCCACATTGGAGCTCTCCTCCTGTGTTCATAACAGTGCTTGCAATGCAGTCAGCCTGGAGTCTCCCCAGCCCAGCTAAATGTCCATGGCTCTTCAGCAGCGGGGCCATCCTGGCCCTGCAAGCACTCAGAGTAGAGTGGCTCCACCAGGAGACTGCAGCAAGGGGGAGGAGATGTTTCAAATGGTGGAATTTCAGGGAACAAGGCAACAATTTTCCACCCACTTCTGAGCTGGAGCAAAGCCCTCCCGGGCTCTTTTTCTCGCTTCCCAGCTGGGCTGGCATGGGGACATGGCATTTATTAGCAGCAGTATGAAGGCGAGGGGCCAAAGGAGCCTTGGTGGATGCCAGGCTCAGCACCAGGTGCCCAACCACTGTTGGTTGCTGGTGGCTGTGCTCAGGGGATGTCCCCAGCCCTGTTTATTCCCTGGTATTGATGCTCGTGGCCTTGCTGTGCCGTGCTCTCACCTGGGGCAGGATGGGGATGGTGCTGTGGCTGGAGGCTGCAGAGTGCCCCGCAGCCCCTGCTCTGCCTCTCCCGTAATTTATACAAGAGCAAGCTGATGTTCCCTTTTAAATTGACAAAGGCAGAGAATGGAGCTCGGGAAGCCCTCTGACCCCGGAGCCCTGGTCCATGAAAATTACAGGCGCTGTACAGCGCATTTCCTCTTGATGTACTTGCAGTGGGGAGATGCTGGTTAATTTGCCAGGACTCAGAGGTGACCTGGGTTTAATAAAGAGGATTAATGGATTTGAGCTAAAGGTCTCGGCTGTTTGGAGCTGATAGCCTTCTCCTTCGAAGACACCGCAGCAGGCGCGGCTCAGCCTCTTGCAGGGAAGGCGGAGGCGGCTGGCTGAAAGGAGCGTGCTGCTGTGTAACAGGGGATTTCCTCGGGGGTTAACGGCCGTGCAGGGCAGCCCCAGTTCCCCGTGACCTGCTGCATGTGCTGCTCTCGTAAGGGTTAACAGTTGCTGGGTGAGGAGGATCCCATGTTGCATCAGTGTTGGGGATGAGGCTGAGCATCTGCTGCTGCTGTGCTCTCCCTGCGCATCTTCGTACCGCTCAGGGAGCAGTGACTCCCCTGCAGTCCTGCTCCCTGGCCCCGAGCTGCTGGCCATATGCCCATAATAAGGCAGCAGAACCCTTTGGATGGGAGCAGCAGTAGATGGGTCTGATTTCCCTGCCAGGGAAACTTGTGTGTGATCAATGCAATCAGCTCACCCTCCAGCTCCTTTTTGGGTTGGATGGAAGAGATGCTCTGACTGAAACCCGTTTATTGAGTAGAGAAGATGCAGTGAAATTACAAGCTGTAGCTTTTACCAGCTCCGGCCTTCTGTCTTGTCGTTTCCTTATCCAACAGCTTGTCTGGTATTATGAAGCATTATTCTCTTAAAACCCCATTTTTCCCATTTTCAGAGGGGTAAGTGAGCACTCAGCAATGCACCCTTGGCCAGCCCTGTGTGGAAGTGCTCAGCAAGAGATCTGGAGGGCGCAGAGCTGGTTCATCTCACAACTGTTATTTGTATCTGTAAGGCTGGATACTGACCTGCTTTGCCTTAGTGCTCATCAGGGAAATCTGAATGAATGATTTCCTTGTAAAGCTGAGCATGGGGTTGGAGTCAAAGCTGTTTGCACTCTCTGTCCAGTGAATCCCAGAGCTCTTTAGGACAGGAAGCAAAGGTATTAAATGCATTGCAGAGGAATTAAGTGCAGGACCCTGAATGCGTGATTCAGCAAATACTCTTGGAGTTTGATGTTCAGCCTGGTTGCAATGGGTTGTGCTGTGCTGCTTCAGGTGGAAACTATGGAGGGAGTTTGCAGAGTACCCTGGGCATCTGATTTCATGGCATTTTTTTGGAAATCCCTGGGGAAAATGGGCTTCTGCTGCTCTTTGTTCCACCGTTGGGTTTTGCTTCTTTAATGATGTTGGAATTGCTGGTCGCTTTTTGATTAAGAGGAGTTCACTTTGGTCCCGCAGGGTGCTCAGAGCTCCATCCAGCCTGATAGGGCATCCGCCACCTCTCTGGGCAAAGCTGTTCCAGTGTTTCACTACCCTTATTTATAAAAAGCCAAACTTTTTACTTGTGCTCAGTCTCAATTTCCCTTCTTTTAGTTTGAAACGGATGTGCAGTACCTGGGTGCAGTGCCTATTTCAGGCTGTGGCAGTCAGCACCGGGGATTCATCCAGCAAGCAAATAGCAATGCCTTGGCCGGGAGTCTGCTCCCCAGGAACGCCCCGGTTTGATGCCTGAAGCAGCTTTGCAGTCAGGTCAGGTGCTTTTCCTCAAGCCAAGCCCTGCTCGGAGCCGGCCCTGCAGCTCTCCGTGCTGCTACCTGCGGGCTCAGCAGCGGGAGCGCAGCACTTTGCAGCGGCATCTTGCAAATGAGCCGCGCTGCACGCGGGCTGCTGCCTTAATGCATTCAGCCCGCATTGTCTTCCCTCCTTGCCGCCTGTAATTTATACCTGATGTTGCCATGTATTATTTAGTTAGGCATTAGAAACGCCACTCATGCGGAGGAGCGGGCGCATGGGCACAGCAAGCTCTGGGTTCTGCCCCTTTGCAGTGGGGAACGGAGCACAGCGTGGTCTGCGCTCTGACCCCATCGCCCCATCGAGCTTCCCAGGTCGCTGCCATCCCATGCACGGCCAGGAATCACTGCTCACCCTTACAGCAGGAGATTCAGTTATCATTAGCTGAGCTTGCATGGCTCCGCATGGCGTCGTGCAGCTGCAAGTTCCTTTGGCCTTTTTAAATATCCAGCTGCAATGTATCATTCTTACTTTTTTTCCCCTCCATTTCTTTGTAATTTGATTCTTTGCCTTTTCGTGCTGTCATATAATGTTTGGGGCCACTTCAGCAGCCTGTGGCCACAAGTGTTCGGCCAAGGAGGGAGATGCATTCCGAGGAGACTCACAGCCACAGAGTAATAGTTAATATTTATTTCATATCCTGTAAATTACACCGCGAGGGGAAAAGGTCAGCATCCAAAAATTGTCTTTTATTTCTTTACTTCCTTCCTGCCAGCTTGGAGTTGGGGCAGTGTGGGCTGAAGGGGAACGCCTCAGCTCGAAGCTGCAGCCTCCAATTCTCACCTCCCTCAGTAATCCCTAAAGTCTGAGTTCTGACATTTCCAAAAAGTGGTTGGTGATGATTCAGGACAGAAATGGGAGATGTTGACATTTTGCTGGGAAAGGGCGATTCCCCCCTCACTGGAGGGGGGTGGGGGTGGAGGGGCTCCTGCTGTCGCCTTCCCAGGCTCAGCACTGCCCCATCCCTGCAGCACCAATGGGGGGATTGCTCTTCGTGGGGCAGAAGAGCCCAAACTTGACGATTACCCCATTTCAAACCTTTTCCCAGACCCCAGCAGCCTGCATATGGGCTGGCAATAAAAAGGAAAAAAACCTCATTTGTGGGTTTTTTTCTTGCTGAAAATGCACTTTTCTTGTGAAGCCATGGGCGGGCCCTCATTGGGGCCATCTTTTCCCTTGGTGTTTCTCACCCCCTTCCCTGCAGCCCTCCAAACCATTTCACCCCCATTGCCAATAAAGACAAACAAAAATTAAATCTATAATTATCATTACTAATTCCACTTAATTAGTCACAAGCCAGCAGCCAAATTGGCTTTCTCATAATTATCAGATAAGCAGTAAGCACATCTCATAGATTATAATTAACACTGCTTAATTAAAATCTAATATACATACACCCTTTCCTCAGCATATGCCTAATTGGGTTCATGAACAGAGGGGTGCAAAGCCCCTTCTCCCCCCATCCCCCCAAGAAGGTTTGCTCAATGCCATGAAGTTGGTTGAGCTTGCAGTGAAGTTTTTGCCCAGGCTGTGCTCTCTGGGACTAGAATTAGTGGAAAGCTTGGAAATGAGCCCAAAAAGGGGAACTCTGTGCCTGCAGGGTGCTGTGCAGCCCTCAGCTGGGTGGGTTCTGGCAGCGCATGGAGCTGAGCTGTAGCATCAGTGCGGTGAGTTGGCTCATCAGGAGGGGGAAAGGGGCAGAGATGGAGGGGCTCGCCCTGTAGTGAGAGGTGCACACCTGAGTTTGAGTGCTTGTCGAGCAGGAATTGGGGCTGGATAAGTTTTGGGACAAGCTGCTTTTGTCCTGCCCTTGCTCATGAACACCTTCCTTGCCCTTCTGTCTTCATTTTCTTTAAAACACCTTAGCTAGAAAAAAGGCATCTCCCCAGTGGACGATGAACTCATGCAAGATACTCTTCTGAGTTAAGTATTTTTTATTATTATTGTTATTGCTCCAGCTGTGACCTCTCCATCTCTGCTGGGATCTGCAGTAATAAAGCAGCTTGAATAAATTACACTTAAAGAAGGTGAATGTTGGATTTTGGCTCTGAGCTCTGGAAATTGATGTCTCTCTTATTTCCTTACCCTGAGCAGGGTCGGGAGGAGCTGCCGGCGTTGCTGCTCCTGGCAGATGTGCTCTGGCCCCATGTGCAGCCCCAGCTGGTATCGTTTTCCCTTTTCCTGCTGCAGGGAGGAGATAGTGCTGTCTCTGATGGGTGATCGGTGACGTTCGTGGTCTCCTGACAGTTCACTCCGCAGATGGGATATGAGCATCATTTAGCAGAGGGGGTGTGGGTGGAGGTGGGAGAAGAGAGGAGAGCGAGAGGGTGATAAGGAGAAGATAAAGCGTTGCCTCTGACAGGCACCACGTTGGGGCTGAGCAACAGGGATCGGCTCTGCTGGTGACAGCTATTGCTCCTGGGGGCATTGCTTTTGCTGTAGCATCCTATTTTGCTCTCCCTATTGATTGCAGAAAAGGAGAGGGGCTGCGGTGGGTGCAGGTCCTTGCGGCTCGGAGTTTCCTTGCTTCCTTTCCCTCTGTGCAAAATGGTCTCACCGGGTGCTGCAGCAGAGCTGGGTTGCAGGAGGACCTGGGTCCTCTCCCAGGCTCGGTGCTTGTAGCCAAGAGCCTGCACAGGGGTTGGCTCCCAGCCCTCCTTCTGCTGCCTTTGGAAAATGGGGAACCAGCATCTGAGCCAGCTCTGCTGGCCTGGGAGTGCCTGGGTGGCCCTAGGGGCCTCCAACCCCTTGCACGCCCCAAGAGGTGCAGTAGCTGCCATCCAGCCTTGTGGCAGCGCAGCAAGGCCATCCCATTTGCGCAGTAGCTTTTGCCTATTTGGCTGCCTGAGAAAAGTGGAAACTACTGATAATGCTGATTATTAATTAGATCATTTGCCTGCCAGATTTTGCTGAGCTAATATCTGACAGGCGAGTTTCTGCGCTGGGGGAGATTTGCAAGCTGTGATTTCCGATGGAGAGATGCTGAGCCAAGCACCTCACAGCCAGGACAGGAGTGGGATCTTCCCTGGGAACCTTACACTGAGAGCCCCATCTTCTGGGTGGGAACTGGTTTTGGGTCTGAGCTTCCCAGCTCGGGAAGGGCATCCTGTTCTATGGTGTAAGTGAGTCTCAAAAGAGCTTTAATGCGGCGGCAGCAAAAAGTAAAGGCTTGGCACGTGTTCTGGTGTCGGGGGAGGATTTGCGGATTAGAGATGTGTAATTGTATGTAGTGCATGACAAAACAAAATAAGTGGCAAAAAGAACTCGGTCGTATTAAGAATTCAAAGCAAGCATTAAGCTTTCTTACTAATGTGGGGGGGGGGGGGGAAGTGAAATATGCAAAGCAAAAATCCCCTCTCGCCTCTGCAGCCTCTGCTCTGCGTACAACCCTTGCAGCAGTGCTGATATTGAGGTCTCTGGGGCTGATCTTCGTTCAAGAGGGCTCTGCGTGAGCCCCTCCAGCAACTGCGCATGGATGAGCCTTGTCTGCATCCAGCTGCTCTTCCTGGTGACTTAAGCATGAATAGTACGGGTGGAAGAGCTGGAAGCAGATCCCAAGTGCCTCAGACCATAGCAGGATGGGTCCCCATCCCTGCAGGCCCCACCAACGCCCATCCAAAGGCTTCAGCAACCGGTTGCTCGTGAGCTTCTGCTTGACTGCAAGGCAGCTGTGTGCTTTTTCCATGGGGATTTCTTGCCATCATAAGATCTTCCCAGATTAAGTAAATAATTTCACATTAGCTTAATTAAGTCTAATAGACTCATTAGTTCGCTCTTCGTGCTCGTTCCCAAGGGAGCGGTGGCCGGGAACCGTGAAGAGATGCTGCAGAGGGATCCTATGGCATCCTAAGGCAGCAGCAGGGAGCTCTGGCACAGACAGGTCCCAAGGGTTGGGAGGTTGATGAGGCAGGAGCTCACATCCTGATCTGGATGACAGGCAGCTTTCCTGCTCAAAGTTGGTTTGGGGTGGGCAGAGTTTCCCAAGCAGAAGCATGGTGCAGACCATCTACCGGTGACCCAACAGCATCTGGATGCTTGGGGGTGCCTTGACCTTCTTTGAGCCTTATGGAACCAGAAGAGCAGTTTGGCAGCCCCACGGGAACAGATCTGAGGTGAACTTTTTGGTGCTTCTGTAGCACTTAAATGATTTCCACCTGATGGAGAGCTGTGTCAGGTCTAGAGGAGGGCCACAAAGATGCTCAGAACTTGGAGCATCTCTCCTGTGAAGAAGGGTTGAGGAAGTTGGGCTTGTTTAGCCTGGAGAAGGCTTCAGGGAGACCTCACTGTCGCCTTTCAGTACTTGAACAGAGTTTATAAGCAGGAGGGTGGCTGACTTTTTATGTGGTCTAGTAGTGATAGCACAAGAAGGAAGGGCTTTAAACTAAAAGAAGGGAAATTTGGGTTAGGTATTAGGAGGGAATTCTTTATCCGGAGAGCGGTGAGACACTGAAACAGACTGACCAAAGGAGCTGTAGATGCCCTGTCCTTGGAGATGTCCAAGGCCATGTGGGATGGAGCCCTGGGCAACTTGATCTGGTGGGGGGCAACCAACCCATGGCAGGGGGGTTGGGACTGGATGGGCTTTAAGGTCCCCTCCAACATAAGCCGGTCTCTGATTCTATGATGTAGGCCTCCGTGAAGCCAAGAGCTTTTGGAGCTAGCCATGGCTCAGTGCTCAGGTGCATGAAGAAGGGCAAGAGTCCCTGAAAGCCTGGCAGGAATGGCTGGTGGCCATGAGGATGGGCTGTGGCAGGAGCAGCTCCTGAATGGTGCATCCCCAAAGCCACGAGTGGTGGGCATGGAAAGGCTCGGAGGGGACAGAGCTGAGCAGCAGAAATGAGAGGGAATAGGCTGAGATTTCCCTGAACAGAAGGTGATGGGAAATGAAAGAGCTGATGGAAGCTAAAATGTGTGTGTATATATATATATATATAAGTGCAGGGATATGCCTGGGGAAGGAGTGCATCTGCAGCAGGGGAAGGTTTAGGCTTTTTCAGTTATGTGCCTTCCTGGTGGTGTGTGATATTAAATTATACTGCTGTGCCCAGGACGTTTTTATGATGCATTTTAAAGTTATGTCAAGGGCGTAGAGAGCATACGGGTAGGTGACCTCTTTAGGAGTTTGCATAAATCTAAATAAATAAAATAAAATGGAGAGGGGAAGGCAGGGGCCTGCGGATCTCCTCAATTCTGGTGGCACGCTTCTATCTCGGGCACACAATGCTGAGGAGCAGAAAGCACAGAAAAGGGGAGGTAGACATCTGGTTTCCTTTTCAAAAGTGTTGCCTGTTCTTTATTTATAAAGAAATTATTGTATTTAAAGCATTTCTTCTCTTGTACCAGCAGGAGAGCAGAGATAGGTGTATAGATTAGAGGGAAGCGGCTCGTGCATATAAATGGGAGTTAATTTTCTGACTCTTGGGGAAAGCGAGTGCTTGCTGAGGGGTTGGGGAGTTCCTCACCATGTTTGGACTTCAAAAGCAGCAGGAGAGGGGCTGTCCCGGCCAGAGGGATGGGACACTCAGGGATGTGGTCAGTGGTGATGGGTTGGGGGTCTCTGCCAACTGGGATGGTGCTAAGGCATGCTGTGACAGTGGGGTGGGCGGACAGTAGGGTTTGGTTCTGGCCGTGCTTCCAGGGGATGGGAACGAGGGGATGGGAATAGATCAGAACGGAAAACACAGCCTGCAGGAACCAGCTGGAACCAGTGGGAACCCGGAGCCTGTACCTATAGATGAAGAACACGGTGTTTCATTTGTTTTGTTTTATTTCACAAGAAAAATCTCCGCCAGCCCAAACTGTCACTTTGGAAGTAATTCGTGGCTGAGGATTTCAACACCCACTCCAATGATATTTTATTCTGACCCTAAACAAAATCAATAGCTTTTTTTTTTTTCTTCTTTTTTTTTTTTTTTCTTTTTCTTTTCCCTCCTCCTTTTTTTCTCCTTCCTTGAGAAAACAGTATTTTTCAGCTCAGTGGAAGAAGAAAATAGGTTCTGCCCAGCGTTGTTAAAAAGATATTATAACCAGTGTCTCTGGAAGTGTAAAAAGTCCATGATCTAATACGTCTGAAGCAATTTCGAAAGGCTGCTTTATTTAGGATAATGGAGAAGCAGCAGTAAACCTCATAATCTGCCTGGATGGGAGAGTGCTTTGGGGAGGGTTTGGGGCTGCAGTGCTGCGCCCTGGCTGCTTTCTATGTGGCAGAGGTGGGCGTATAAAGCAGGGGCTGCTCCGGGGGGCAGCGGGGATGGAGGGGCTTCGCGCAGCGTTTTTGGGTTGTTGGCTCTCCTTGGAAACAGCAGGGAGAAAAAAGAAAAAGAAAAAGGGAGGAAAAAGAGGGGAGGAGGAAAAAAAAAAAAAAAAAAAAAAAAAGAGGAGCCTGGTGAATTTTTAAAATAAATTATGAATTATTTTTTTAATAAATTATGAATACATTTTCTCTGTCAGGATTTGAGGCTCTTGCGCTCTGATCAAAAAGTTTCCGAGTGTGTTCTCTCCCTGCTTACTCAAATGTAGATGGCGTGCCTTTCCCGCTTCTGATTTGATTTGATTTTAGTTTGATGAATTTTTTACTCCACCCCCAACAACAACAAATACTTTGTTTGTTCTCGACGGGCGCCGGGGGAGGAAACTTTCTGAAATGGTGCTCAAACATTTCGCTCTCGATCAGGGTGAGAGCGCAGAGCTTTGCTTTGTGCGACGCTGGGGTGGGGAGATGCGTGGAGCTGCTGTGTGCTGTGTGCCACCAGACCCTGTGTTTGTGTGCAGTAGGAAAGCGGGTTGTTGGGTGGTGCGTTGGCACAGGCTGCGCGGGGAGGTGATGGAGTCGCTGTCCCTGGGGATGCTCAGGAAAAGGGTGGTTGTTGAGCTGAGCATCGTGCTTGGTGGTGTGGTGGGGACGGGCTGATGGTTGGACTGGATGATCACCCAGAGGGTGGTGACGCACTGGAATGGGTTGCACAAGCAGGCTGTGGATGCCCCATTCCTGGAGGCATTCAAGGCCAGGCTGGATGTGGCTCTGGGCAGCTTGGGCTGCTGGTTGGTGATGTGGCACATAGCAGGGGGTTGAAACCGGATGATCTTTGTGGTCCTTTTCAACCCAGGCCATTTTGTGATTCTATGATGTTAGTGGTCTTACCAGCCTTAATAATTTTGTGGTTCTTGGGGCTACTGCTGAGTCTTTTCCCAGTAATCCCAACCCTTAAGCTCTGAGGAAAGCCACGTGCATTGCTCCTCCATGCTTGTCTGTGCATCTGTCTGCACCACTGAAGGGTGGTGGTCTATCTCATTGCTGGTTGCTGAGACTCCAGGTTTCCTTTGCTGGCTCCTGCTTTACTCTGGTGCATCAAACTCAAATGCAGGACTCTGAGCTGCTCTCTCCTGTGCGTTTTTGCATCCTCTCACCTCCACTCCCAAACCTTCTCCTGTGTGCAGATTTTGCACCCAAGCTGGGCTCTCCTTGCAGCATTCCTACCCTGGTGCAGGGCTGCACCCCGTTCCCCATCCCATGCAGTGTGAGGTTGCTCTGCCTGCTGCCCAGCAGCACGTCCTTGGGCTGCATGTCGGTGTGGATAAAAGGGACTTGATTAGCCTTTCCTCTGCAGGATGACAGGAGCAATCACTCTTGTAGGTTTTAATTAAAATGTTTAATTAAGCACTGTTCTAGCAGGCAGAAAAGTTAGCGCTGATCCCGGTCAAGTCCCCAGACTTGGAGTTAGCAGAGGAGAGCAGTTTGCCCAGCCCTGGTGCTGCTGTTTGGGAGGGAAGAGACCTTTCTGCAGTGATTTCTTCCTGGTGACAGAGCAGAGTGACAGCTTCCTCCTGGCCATGCTCCTCCTGGTGCATGGTGTGTGCCCAAGTCCATCCCAGCACCTCCTTCTCATCCCTCCCAGCCTATACATGGGGTGGTTCTGTCCCAAGCACTGAGCCCAGCTCTTTCCCGTGCTGAACATGATGGATGCTCTCTAGTGTACTGAAGAACATGTCTGCTGCCATAAAGATAAAACCTCGACCTGTGCTGAGGTTTCTTAAACTCATTTCCTGCATGGAAGTCCAAGAGACAACACTGCTTGCAGTGGCAGAAGGGAGTAGCTCAAAGAATTATATGCTGGATAAATTGCACTGCTGTAGCTAATGTTTATTATACTAGGAATAAACAAGCAACAAAACCCAAACCAACCAACTAAACATAAAACAAGAAGAGACCTGACTGTGCTGGGCTTGGCCTCTTCTGCTCATTGCCTTGCAGATCTTCTATGCAGGTACATCCAAGGCTTTAAAAAGAGCCAGAAACCAGATCCTGAAATAGACTGTGGGGAAGGAAGGAGGGAAGGAATCTGTGCAATGTACAGCCTTTCTCCAGGGAGCAATTACCAGCCTGAGAAGCAGCTATTAGTGCTCCGCTCCTTCAGATGCCTTCCCATGTGTGAGCATCCTGCTCCCATCCTGCTCGCTCCAAGCAGCAGGTACAGGAGAAGGCAGTGGGGGAAGGAAGGGGCTGCCCAGCTCCCCAGAACCAAGTCTTCCCCCCCAAGGTCTTACCCCATTCTGTCACCTTTCCTTAAGTTCAAAGGGAACGCCTGAAGTATGTATGAATTTGGAGACCTCCGTCCTCATCTTGCCAGCATTCCCTTCATAGCAGGTTTGCTCCACTTCAGATGAAATAAATTGTAGTGATTTTTTTTTTCAAGTTGCTGAGTGTGAGTTGCAAGAGGCAGATTTTTGCATTGCAAATACTGCTTCCATCAGAAACGATGGTGCAGAAGCGTGTTTTTTCCGCCCTGTGCAGAACTGTATTTAGTCTGAACTACAGCAAGATGACATCGATACCCCTCAGCTCAGCCCCCTCCTGTCCTGCTGTTGGTCCTGACACACCTCTCACCCTCCTGTGGTGCTGGTGGTGGTGTTTCCAACGCTGCCTTTTCTCCCCATGCATGGGAAGAAAGGAAAAAAAAGTGGGAAGGATGTCTGAGATCATCAAATCCAAACATCGACTCATCACCACCGTGACCTTCTCCCCATGCACAAGGAGAGGGACATGGGTTAATGGGCATGGTGGTGATGGGTTGACGGTTGGATTTGAGCTTAGTGGTCTTTTGCAACCTTAGTCATTCTATGGCCAGGAAGTCCCATGGCCACTGTGTTGATTGAAACCAAAGAGATTTCAAGCCATTTTCTTCATTTCTAAATAGTCTTCTTCCTGAGACTGTGTGTGCCCTCAAGTATCTTCAGGAGTGGGTTTGAGGACTCGGGTGCTGGGGGGAGATGTGCAGTTGAGGTGATGGTGATAACCTCATGGTTGGAGTCTGCGGCTGCCAGGCAGTAGGAGGATGGTGTTAGCAGCCCGGGAGCAGCGTGCTGCTGATATCCAGCTAGCACCTCGTGTTGCTGGGGGATATTTAGCATGCTGAGCCCTAGGGTTGGTGGCTGAGGGGTTTAGAGCCAGTGGTTCAGAACAAGAAAGCCATAGCTTGCTCAGAGTGGTGGGCTGCAAACAGCTGCCACCAGTGCCCTGCTTGGCATCCCGAGCCAGGGTCAGCCTTCTCCATCTCCAGGGCAGGCTCCTGTGCTTCCCTTCTCCGTGGTGATCGCTGACGTGTTTATTTCTCTGATTAATGAACTCTGCAAATTAACCTCCACGCTGCTCTATAATTGCTATTAAGGCTTCAAAAATCACTTAAGCGTTTCCGGCGCTCGCGAGCCCATTCCATTCGGATGGCCAGTGCAGCGTGCTGATTGCAGGCAGATAGAGCCAGTCTCCTGACCTCCACGTTTACAATTAATTATTGCATTCAGCACCCAAATTACCCCCAGACTCCACGTGCTCAGCTTTATCTCTCTGCACACACAGGCTTGGCTTTTAATTAAAGGCCCTTCAAATTAAATGAAAACAAATTCAATTATTGCCTCTCATTGGAACAGCTCACAGCAGACTCCTGCCTATACTTCTTCTGTGGAGAACCTGGGGAGCGTTGGTCTCCCATAATCCAGTGTAACTAAATTTGCCTGGTGTTCTCTTTTCCTTATCATCGGTTGAGCTGTTCTCTCGCACCAGCTCAGACGTGGGCTTGGCTGTTGCAGAAGCAGCTGAGTTTTAAGTGCTGTTGTCCTCCTGCCTGCATCTTCGTACCCTTGCCCTTCAAGGAGGAGATGCTCTTGTTTGCTGCAGACGGCTGTGAGCATCTTTAAACAATGTTAATTTGGGCTGCAGCAGGAGGTAGAAAGCTCCAAAAAATCAGGGTTTGGGTTTCTTTGTGCCGGATGGTGGGATGGTTCCTATCCCATGGACTGGGATGTTCAGAGCTGTGCGTTTGAGCCTAGAATCATTCAGCTTAGAAAGACCTCTCAGATCCCCAGACCCAACCCATCCCACCATGCCCACCGACCACATCCCTCTGCCACATCCCCACGGCTCTGGAACACATCCAGGGATGAGGACTCTTGACCCCTTCTCTTCACAGAGAGGGAAGGGTCTCCCAGAACAAGGGCAAAATCTTTCTGTTGGCATTGTGACTTGTGTTGTTGTAGTTGGGAAGGCACCAAGTTAGCATTATTTCTATTGGCCATCAGTATGGCAAAAAAAACCCACCCAAGTGGATGAGAAGGTTTAAGAGCAGGTGGTCACCTTGGGAAGATTTGGCTTCAGCAGAGGGGCTTGGCTGGAGGTGAGCTTCATTTCACCAGTAGTGCCTTCTACCTTGCATGTGCCATTTCATGTGATGCTCTTACCTCCCTGGCCCATCTAACCCAGAGTTTCACAGCTAGCAAAGTGTTTATCTGTTCCCCATTAGCAATCCCTCAACGAGTCCTTGTTTGTCTCCCGTGCGAAAGAGGCACCAGCTCTGGTGCTGCTCTGCCAGCCCCGGTTCTTATTTTTTCTCCCTTTGTGAAGTTTGGGCCATCATCTGTGCTGGCAGCAGCTGGCAGGAGGGACCAGCTCCAGCCTCACTGATGTGGATGGGGAAAGCATCCAGCTTGGGGAGGAGAGGAACCCAAAGTCATCAAGCGTGCATGAGAATGAATGATAATTAATGTCTGGGGTAGGACTCTCTGGTGGTGTAAATTAGCGAAAACTCGCAGCGTTTTGCCAAGCAACATCAGCTGATGATCTGCCTCATTAGCTTCACCTATGGCAAAATGTTCCCTGGCTTGCAGGGGCGGCTGGCCGTGGTGCACGGGGCTGCACGCGTGCTGGGCAGCAATAACATGCATGGGTGCATCGAGGGCGGCGCGGTGAGCCGGGCTCCAGCAGCCCCAGCCTGCGCTTTGCAGAGCAGCCAAACTCCTCATAACTCTCCTGCTGTGCCGAACCTCTCCACGCGCAGCTCTGTATGATAATAACAGGAGATGATATTGCTCTTTAAAAGGCCGCAGCGATCTCCTTGATGTTGCTCACAGCCGAGCGGTGATTGAAGGGAAGCAGCCGTGACCGCGCGTTCCTGCAGTGAGGGTGGTCTGCAGGCTCCCCTTGTCCTGCTTCACCCCTGGGTTTGGGCTCTGCTCCTTTCCTTCGGTGCCGTCCTTGGTGCAGCAGTGCTCGCCAGCAACACCTCAGAGTGGCTGCGGGTGAATTTGGCTTTGTTGCATGCACGGTGGTCTGTGCAAAATGATGGTTGCAGGTGAGGTTTAGGGGGAGCTCTGCACCCACCTCTGGTCCCGTCAGCTTCTCCAGGGGCATCCTTGCTGCACTGCACACTTGGTGCACACTCCTTGCCCCGGATGCTGGTTGAGGAGGGATTTGTGTTAGGGCTGGGAGTTTTCCCTTTGTCCTGTCGTCCTGCACTGTAGCCTTATTTGCGTGCTGACTCCCTGATGCAACACCACCAGGGCCACCACGCCTATGGAGGTGGCAGCCCCTTGTTCCCATCCCATTTGGGCTGCAGTATGCTTGGCACAGCATGCTGTTTCATTAGCTCGAGGGGAGCATCCTGCAGCACCTCGTTAGGCTGCAAGTTCTGCTTTTCTTGCCTTGCTCTGACCAGTGCAAAGGCGTTTTGGTCAGACGAGCGGACAGCGTGGCTTTCTAGGCAAGGCTGTTCAGACAACTTCTCTCACTCCAGAGCACCTACAAGCAGCAGAGAGCAGAAGTGCCTGCACGTAGCTGTGCTGCAGAGCAAAGCCAGTCTGGGTGCAGAGGAGCCAGCCTGGGGGGGGTCCTGCTCTGAGAGCTGTCGTGCATCACATTTGTTGCTGCGTTCCTTTTCAGTGTGGGACAGGCACAGTGCTGGCTGGGTGAGGGGTGAGGTGGAGGGGTTTCAGAGCCAGGCATTGGTTTTTTCTTTCTTGCTACCACCCGTTGTTTGGGCAATTATTAGTCTGGAGCAGTCGTGGAGGATTTTCTGCTTCAGTTCCTGAGTTCCCCCTTGCTGCACAAACACGCTGGTGGGGAGCTGATTTTCTCTGTGATGTTCCTGTGACTGCTGAGATGTCAGCTTGGTGTCCGGGGTATCGAAATGAATGCCTCTTCCCCATCAAAACCATCTGGAGTGCTTTAATAACATGGGGTGAGATCCCAAGGTAGCGTTCCAGTTGAGGCTGAGGATTAAGATAGGATGTCAGAGTTTGTGTCTGAGCGCTGCGTTTTCCCTTCCCATAACGTCTCCCCATCACTGGACTGCAAGTCTCCTTAATCCTCACCATCCACATTGGAAAATTGGGCGTAAGGGAAGAAATCACTTGTTGGAAGCAGGTGGTCAGTGAGAGGGATGGGACTGGAGTCCTGTTCCTGCCCATTCTGTGCTGGCTGCTGCAATCCCTCCCTTTGCATCACCTCAAATTCTGGCATCACAGGATTGGAAACGCTCCTCCAGGTGCCTTCAGGTGCCTTTTCTCTCACCGTATCAAAGCCCACAGCCACAGCTTGGGACATCACCAGCAGGTTGTTACAGAGCGTTGCAGTGGGTGGAAAGGGTGCACAAGTCTGGGCTCAGGTTTGCAGCAGTCGGGTGCTTCTCACATGTGGTTGGAACAAAGTGATGAGGCATTTAGGAAAGCGTTTGGGGCGCGCATTTGCCTTCGGAGGCCCATTACGGAGCGCAAGCCTGTGCTTTGCAGTGCAGTGGTGGCAAAGTATGGTTTATAGGCCTAATGGAGCAAATTTGTCACTGGAGCAAGGAGGTGTGACTCTACTCAAGCTGGCAAATTGTCCCCCTGTTTCTGCAGACTGCTGTTTTTGCTCTCCTTTTCCCCCCTTTCCTCCACCATCCATCATCATTCAGCGCTTGCCGCAGTGATTTCCCCAAAGTCATCTATCCCGAGGCTGTGCCATTACGGCTCAGGCTTCAGTGTGATAGGTTTGTTTGTTCTTGGAAAGCTATAAATATTGCTGAGGTAATGGCTTGGAGGACGAAGCCGGGCCTTTTTTTTGTGTGTGTGTTGACTGGATACCAGAGGGCTCCAATTTAATAAATAAAGAAAGAAAGAAGAGGCTGAGCTGGTTCAATGCAACGTATGGGAGTGAAGGTGTGTTGTGTTGCAAGTGAGGGCAGATGAAATCTTCTTTGGGTTTGGACTGGAGATGAAGGCAATCTCGCATCCTCCTTGGGGTCTGGGAGGGGCAGACCTGGTGAGGTGGCACAGAGGGGATGTTGGTGCCCTGCAGCCCTCCTGCTGCGCTGGTTCACTTCACTTTCAGTTGTAGATCAGAATATGAAACAGGATTTTCTATGACATATGAAATGTTATTGTTTTGGGGGTACTGGAATCCCCAAAGAGGAGCAGTGGGGGTGTGATGCTAGGGGTCAGCTTGGCCGGAATCCAGGTGTCCTGGTTCTCAGAGACTTCATCTCTGAGACTGGAAACTGATCACTGGACTCATCCCATCATTCCTCCCCTCCATGCTGAGCAGATACCTGTGGGAGCTGGCTGCGTGGGAAGGCTTGCTCAGGCTCTGCTATGAGCGTTGATGATGGACACATACAGAGATTTGGTTATGGCTATTTTTCAACAGGGGGAGAGCCTGAATTCCTTGAACAAATTTCCATGTAGTGAAGGATTTGATCAGCTCAGAGTCGGTAGTGGGCTGTGCAACCCAACTTGGCATCTCCAAGCCTCCCAAGGATCTGCAGACACCCAGCTGCTGAGTCAGACACTCCTCCTGCATGAGGTGGTTCGCCCTCCTCTTGCTACCTGAGAGCTTTTAATGCTCAGGGCAGAGCAGCAAGAAATAAGAGCCCAAGGGGTGGCATTGCCATTGCTTCTGGAGGAAGAGAAGCCAATGCAGGCTGGAAGAAGCTGTTTTTTGGCTCCTTTCTGCTGAATGACTTTTCCCCCTCCAGGGAGCAGAGGCTAATTGTTATTTGTAACCACCTACATCCCCTGCTTTATTAGCACAAAAGAGCAAGTGGACGCAAGATTGATAGGTCTGTGGTGTACCTTTGCCTCATTCAGAGGCACCCAGCTCTGAAGGCATTAGTGCAGTGAGAGATGGTTGTTACACACGAAGGTTTGCTTCTTTCTTCCTCCCAGGAAGCTGCTGCCATAGTCTGCAGCTGTGTAGCGAAGCAGGGAAGAAAGAGAGCTAATATGGAGAGAGAGAGATCGGCATCCAGGAATGAGTTAGACCTATAATAGACCATCTTCACTGAAAGAGGCTGTTACTGAAAATCCTCCTCTATTATCATGCACCAAGAGGAGAAATGAGGCAGTGAGCATGGCATGGGCTTGCATTTGGAAAACTCCGCGTAGCAAATCATGTAATAAGGTCTCCTCTTCACTGCTAATTGGTCTGGGAAGTGCCCAAATGCTGTGTGAATGGGGCTGGGCTCTGCCAGTACATGACATGGCTGCGTCCCTGGAGTGACAGACCTTTGGTTTCACCCACGACTTTGGGTCTATGAGCAGGTTTTGTCTGATCCATGGCAGTTTTCCATGTTTCACACATCACGCCTGGTTGGGTACTCCTGGTGATCCCTTCAGGTGTGGGCCTCAGCATGAGAGATGCACATCCATAGGTTTACATCCTGCTGAGCAAATGCAAAGCCAAGAAGATCTTTGCAGTCAGCCCAAACTTCATTTTTTCTACCTAACCCAAACGCTGCCCAAGGCATGGCTAAGGTTAAATCCTTCCTTTTCATCCCCGTCTTCTGTGAAGACTGGATGGCTTCGCTAAGTGTGATTGGAGCAGTTTGTTTTTAAGCTCCACATAAGCACTATGCTGGATTTATAGCGTTTTCATTCTTTCTGAATCGACCCGCTGGGAGCCATTAAACTTTTATTGCTCTCTGCAGTTGCCTGGCCAGAGCGGGATGGAGCAACCTGCTGCTGGAAGCGCTCCGTCTGCCTGCATCGGGCTGGAAATTGGGGTGGGAGAGGGATGCTGTGGAGATGCCTTCCCATATTCAGGACCATGCAGGCTTTGCTTGTTAGTTATAAGGTGCTTTAGGCACTGAGGTCTTCCAGTACAGAATGTGCAGGCATATTTCTCCCCCTAGGTCTTGCTGCTTCTCGCCTCTCCGCTTTGGTTCCTTCAGCCTCAGTATTGCAGTGATGCTTTCTTTGGTGGTGGCAGCTCAGCAGTGGGCCACCAGCGTTGCCCTGGAGGTGTTCATCCAGGAGTATCAAAGCGAGGTAGCAGCAAAGAGGTCACAGGAATCTATCAGGAGGAGTGGGGTTACCAGGAATCTGATCCTGCAGAGCCGTGCTGTGCTTTGCAGGGTGGTTCCTGGCACGGAGAGAAGCAAAAGCTTCTGCAGCCTCAGCTGAAGAGTACTGGTGCTGCCACTGAGATCGAAGGGCTTCTTGGTCTCTCTGACATCTTACTGTAGAATGGTTTGAGTTGGGAGCTGAAGAGGCTGTTCCCTTCTTTTTTTGTGTGTGAACACATGAATCTCATTAGGCTGGAAACCAGTGGTGTTACTTAAGCTGTAGTGCATCTCTTGTCCTGTCGGTAACTGGGAGGTTGTAGGAATTTTGCCAAATGTGGAAGATCACATCCCTGGTGCTGCTCCCTGTGCAGCAGCACTGAGGCCAGCAGCCCAATTTGTGGGGGGCTGAAGCTGGGAGAGATGCATCCTAGCCAGGACAGAGGGATAAAGCCAGGAGCAGGCGGTAGGTTTGAGCTAGGAAAATGGTTAGTGGGCATGGTGGTGCTGGGTTGGAGTTGGACTTGATGGTCTTATTGGTCTTTCCCACCTTAATAATACTGTGATTCTAACGTGGTTCCTGATGCTGGGGTCCTGGCTGCTGTTCCTTGAGTGCAGTGGCTGGAAAACTTCCTGCTAGCAATCTGTCTTGGCATTGCAACCTGTGTCTTCTGCCTCACCCTTCCCAATGCATTCAGGCCTTCATCATCGAAACCTTCCTCACCATCAGGGTCTTTCTGCAAAAGAAAACGCTGTTTCTGGATGATTCCCTTCAGCCAAACTTTCTGCAGCCCTTGTTTCCTATGAGAGCTCTGCATCAAGCCTGAATGGGGCCAGGTCTGGGATCAGAGCCCTCAGGGTCCAATGCTGGAAAGGCAACACGGGGCAACCCAAGCTCTGCAGCTCTAATTGAACAGAGCCCAAATGGACACTTTCCCCCAGCGAGGGAAGGTTTGCATGAGCCTCTTGTAGCTCAGAGAAGGCCAGGCTGGGGTACTTCTGCCGGCATGTTTTCTAATTTAATTACTTATCCTTGTCTCAAATTGTTTATGGTACACTAGGCTATTAAATGTGCCATAAGCAAATGGCTCTTGAAAGAGGAAGAGGATTTATTTGTTTTAGCAACCACTCCAACAAAAGTCTATTTCCTCAGCTAATTAAGATTCCATTCGCTAATTTAAATGTTATGCTAATTAAAGCATAATTCGGAAACTGTAAAAAGGAACTTAAGGAAAAAAAAAAAAACAGAAAGAAACAGCAAATAAGAAAGGAAGCTGGTTGGCCTTTAGGAATTACATTAAATTTATTGCGTTGTCGTAACAATGGTGAGCAGAGTAATTATTTCATTTGCCTCTCATGTGCTATTCATGCTGTTGCCTTTATTCATTTTACCCCCATTCTCGCACTTCATCTCATTATCACCTGTTCTCTCCCCTCTAATGGACATCGATGTGCTGTGGTTAGGGATGAATTGTGGGCACAATCCCACAGCACTCCTTGTGCTGCACAGTGTGGGGCTGTGCTTGGGCTCCCAAACCAAGCAGAGATGGCGCTGGGTGAGCAAACTGGCTTAGAGTTGCATCGTGTTCACCTTAATTAAAATATAAGTAATCTAGGATGATTTTTTTTGGGGGGGTTGGGGGGAAGGGCAGGGAGGGGAATGAATAGAGGGAGCAAGGTGTGCTTTGTCCTGTACCTTCTTCTGGCTGCTCCACCTCCAGCAAGACAATCTGCGCCAAGTTGTTCTGCTGCGTTTCCTTGCTTCGATAATGTTATTAATAACAAAAAGCAGCCAGGAGTTTATTGTTTTGCTTTAATTTATGCATCTGAGGTTTTTTTTTAAGAGGAAACCAATTAAGATTCCTTGATGAACCCTCCAGCTCCCGGCGGCTTTCAGAAACACTTGCCACGAACTGCATTCAACCTGCGGCCAATACTTTTGTGTGTGGTCTTGATAAGTAAATTTGGACGATGCTTTAATAATGGAAATGTCTCTCTATTCCTTCTTCTGCCCTTCCCCGGCTTGTTGCCAGGCTATTTGCCCAGCAGACCAAGCCCCTTGATGGTAGGATTGGACTGGAGCAAACTGGGTCTGGAGAAAAGCCAGTGTGAAAGTCAAGGCAGGGCTGGGGGACTTTGTGTGCTCTGCTCAGCTGTGTGGTTGGTGAGGCTGTAGCTGAGGTGCAGAGCTGGGGGATGGTGCTTGCATCAGCTTGGTGTGCTGCTGGGGTTGGTTGTCAGAAGCTTTGGGGCGTTGTATAGTACCTGCAGAGAGGGGGCTCTGAGTGGGGTTTGTTCCTGGAGCAATTCCAGCATGGTCTTATTCTGGTTCTGACCCAACCTTGCTCGTGTCATTGTGCCCCAGTGTCCCCATTTGTAAAATGGGATATCAGCACCTGCAGCTCCACAAGTGGGTCTTACTCCTCTGTGCTGTAGTACCTCTGCCATCCTGGGAGAGAAGCCCAAAGATGGACAATGATACCACCCTTGTTACCTATCTCTGCCTTTTCTGTACTTTCATGCAGACATTCAGTGATGTACAGACTTCTGACAGGAGGGGAGAGAAAGGGTGAGAGAAGGCTCATGGGAGGCAGTGGGATAGGTGGCAGTGGGATGGCAGCCCAGCTGGGTTTCCTCGTGGCACCTTGCAGGTGCCTGTGCAGGGTGAGCTGTTCTGTGATCTGCGTTCTGATGCTTCATCATCTTTGTTGTTCCTCTTTTTGGCACTACTGCAAGCCTCTACTTCTCCTCCCTGCCAAGAACCACTGCTCACATCAGCACCTGAGGAATGCTCCATGGGCCCTTCCCCACAAACCGTAGCACTGTGGGGTGAGCGGTTGTTGTCTTATACCTCCCTTCATCTCCATCTTCTCCAGATGTGGAGCATCTCCTCCCCTTCCCACTCCTCCCCAGCTGCACCCTGCTGGGTCCCTTGGCCCGGCCTCCCGTGCAGCACCTCCTGTTCTGTCCCGGGCTTCAGATATATTTAAACTTTGATCTTGATGGGAAGTGACTGGTGAGATGTTAAAGCCATATGTTTTAGATGGAATGGCGGGGACATGTAAGCTCAGTGATATTCACATCTAGAGAGAGCTGGGAACTTGTAGTGCCACCCACGCCTGGTATTTCTGCTAGCTCTGCGAGGCTTACACAGCTGGGGAAGGCAGAGTGGGAGCGAGATCTTCTGCTTAAGGGATTTTATATAGAAATGGATTAGATAGATTTGATGGAAAGTGATAGTTTATGAAAATGAAATCACCTGCATCTCAATTCAGTTCTTGATGTTGGGGGGGGGGGGGGGGGGGAAAGAGTAGAAAAAAAGAGGCAACGGGAGGGAGAGAAGAAAAAAACAACAGCTCAGAGTTATTTAGAGTGCAATTTTGATGTGTTGAGCTCCGGACCATTTTGGTTTTAGCTGTTTAGCAAGCGTTCTCCTTGTGTCAGAGCAGTAAGCAAGGCAGTGCCACTCCTTGTGATCTCTCTTCATCTCTGCTGACTGCCTAATCAGCAGCTTAGGAGAATGAAGTGGGACTGTGGTGAGGGAAGTGAGGAGAACTGCATTGGCCATGGGTACTTGGCAGCATGCAGAAAATCACTTAGGATGGATGTGCTCATCTCCAAGGCTGTCGGAAGTCTCCTGCTGAGAGCTGGCCGTGATGCTGCTGGCTCAGCACCCAGCTGGAGGAGCTGCTGTCACCGCTGGCCGCCACCGGGAGCCCTGGGAGGGAGCCAGGTGTTGGGTGGGAGAAGAGAAAGGTTTTCATTGCTCCCTGAGTCAGCGGGGAGGTGGCAGAGCAAGGCACGATGGTCAGGGAGGGCGGCGGGAGAACTTCGAGAAACGCCTTTCCAGCACTTCATAAATAGTCATGCACCGAGCTCTGCAAGCACGGCGAGGGAAATAGGATTATCTCCATTTTGAAGAGCAAGGGGAGAATCAGAAGCTGATTTTCAAATGCTTTTGGTATGCAAAGGTAGCCCTGTCTTCAGTGTGCAGCCAAGCATGGGGCGCAGCAAGGAGCGCGTGTGGATTTGCAGCAAACCCATTAGGAGCGAGCGCTCAGATCGTCATCGCTGAGCATGGCCAGGCAGTGGGGAGGTTTGGGCAGCAGGGCTGGGCTGCAGGAGCCATCCCTCCCCTTGCTCTGGGTGCTCAGGTGGTGGTTTGGGCACCATTGGGCAGCACAGCTCCTTATTTTTTTTTGCCTCTTTCCCTGCAATAGGAGGCACCATCAGCCGCCTCCAGTCCCAGCACAGTGAGGTCCTGTTGTCAGGGAAATGAGGGCTGGATTGCTGCTTGGAGTATCATCAGACAGCGAGATCCGGGAGCTGAACCGTGTTCTTCATTGCCATCTATTGATACTCCTGTTACTAAATGACTATTGGCATGGATAGGCACAAACAGCTTCTCAAACTCTGCATGACCTTAGGCAAATCACTTCATCTTCGTGCTTCAGTTCCTTCATCTATACAAGAAGAATCTTCCCCCCCCCCCCCCCCCCCCTCTCAGCCTGTGTCGCTCTTTCAGTACAAATATTAACTCCTTTGGTCAAGAAGCATCCCTGGGTGTATGTGAAGAGTAGTGAGTGTTTGTGTATCATCAGGATGTGTGTAGAGGGGCTGTGTGCAGCTCCAGAGGGCCGTGTATTTATCTGTGGGGAAGAGGTTGTTGGAAATGGGCAGGTCTTTAACCTGGTCCTGGGATCCTGGTTTGGAAGCCAGACTCATTTATGGTAGAAGAGGGAACCCGATTTTTGAAAGGAGGGTAATTAATCATTGCAGCAACTTACCCTAAGCCATAGCTGGGCTGACATAATCTTCATGCTTTAAGGGGAGGCTGCACAGGGAAGGGGGAGCTGAGGGGCTAAGGGATAGGCAGAGATGTGCAGGAATGGCTGGCTGCAGGGCCCGGCCTCTGTGGGGAATGGACGGCCAGGGATGCTGGCTGCTTGCCTTCAGAAAGCTGGGCTGTGCTGGAAAGATGTCCACAGTGCCCACTGTGTCATGGGGATGGGTCAGAAGGGCAGCAGAGCACAGAGCATCGCCTGCTGATGTCTCCCCAGAGGGAGCTAATTTGGGGGCAGAAGCCGGGAGTTTCTTGAAAGGAGCCCAAGGCAAAGCAGAGCTGAGGAGCAGTCCCCCCTCAGCTTTGCCTCCCCCCGACTCACCAGGTTGGATACCAGCTTTGGGGATGTGTGCTGCTCCCAGTCTGATTTATTTGTTGTGCTGAAGAGCATCGCCTTCCTTTGGCATAGGCGGGCGGAAGCAATGGGCACATTCCTGTTGTGGAACCTACCCAATGTTCTTTCATTTCTCACCACTTCTCAGCATGTTTTTGTGGGAGAGGGTTGGGAAATATCCCAGCTGTCTCCAGGAGCTCAGGGTTAACAGCGAGGCGCGTTGCCCTGCGCTGAAGGTTAACTAGGAAGCCGTAGATTAGTCGTGAAGCGCAGCGCAGCGGGTCGCTTCCAGTGCTCCTTCATCCATGGTTGATGGTGCAAACTAGTTAAAGCTCTTCCTAAGGGGCAATAAATTCTTATAAAACAGAAGATGCTGTGTGTGCCCGCTCCTACCGTGACCAAACAAATGCTGTCTTGGGCAAATAAAACAGATGAGCTGGCTGACGCACGCTGCAGCACCCATTACCCGAATGGCATGTGCTCATCCCTATCCAGCATACAGCAGAGGAGCGATATTTGTGCTAAGCATCTCCAAGCAGCTGCAGGGAAGTGGGAGTTGGGGGTCAGAAGGACTCGTCCATCCTTCTGAGTGCTGAGCACGGCTCCCTTCTTCCCTCTCTGCTTTCCCTGACCTGGGGCTGCAGGGTTTTGCAGCAAGTGTGCTGCACTGCTTGGAAACAGCGAGTGCAGGGGAGCCCAGCTCTAACGCCAGCACTGCAAGGAGAGATAATGGTAAATAACCAGCAGCTGTTGGAGAAGGTTGAAGGGAAATAAATGGATGCAATCTTCGGTGCTTTTATTTATTTATTTGTTCCTGCTCTGTCCCTTGCTGCTCTGTGGGCTGTCGCAATCTCAGTGCAGGGCTGCAGAGCTGTGCACCCAAATGGGGGGTGCTCCTTTACCTGGGGAGGCAGCAGATCTCCCCCCACCAGCTTGCATTTTCAAGCGTTGAGGGGGAAGCAAAGAAAGCAATTTGGCTTTCCGAGCAGTGCAGCTCGTTTTGTCAAAGGATAAACTGGGAAGGAAAACGCTGCTAAATGGATGGAGGATGGGGAAGGGGGCTTGAAACACCTTATAATGTCTGGAATAAATCTTTTCTTTTTCCCAGTCTTGCTTCCCACACACAAACAAAATGCATTTTTGACCTGTTGTTTCTGCACCTTTGGTGTCACAGTGGTTTTTGCAGGAAGCCATCGTGGGCTGCAGCAGGGCTTGGGGAGAGAAGCAGAGTCCCAGCACCATGGGGGCTGTGGGAATTGCTGCTTCGTGCCCTCCCACCCCAGACTGAACACTCCAGAGCCAGGGTGTGATAGAAGCATAACAGCTTCCCACCTTGCACATCCTCCTCATCTAAATAGAAACGCTTCTTGCAGGATTTCATCCAGGACTGGCTTACCTCAGAATTCCTCTGCAGAAACTCAGTTTTGTGTTTTCCATCCAGAAATGCTGCTGTCACACTGCTTTTCTTCCTTTTCAACGTCTTTCTCTTTTCATACCTGGCTTTGAGGAAATGGGATGAGGCAATCCCTGCTGCCCTGATGGTGCTTTCTGCCAAGCCTTGGTTTCCTGCATACCCAACACATTGCAGCATAGCTGCGGGAAGTGTCAGCATGGGACAGGGGATGCTGTAGATCCCCTTTCCCATTTGCAAAGCATTTTTGGGCTGCACATGGGTCAGGTGTTGGGCACAGGGCATCCCTGACACCTCTGTATCCACAGGTGTCACATCAGCACCTTCCAGCTCTGCTCAGTTTCCCAAGCCTCGAGAATGACAAATATGAAAAGCACAGTTTAATTAAATGTGCAACGTGCTGGCTCATTAAGTGACTGCTCAGAGTAAAGAGGAAGCCTTGCTGACAGCCCCATCAGCCTGACTCTGAAGCAGCACCAGCAGGAGCAGTGCTGGTGAGATGATTTGCAGCAGGTCACAGTGTGGCAAGTTTGGGTTTGGTGCCACACCAGCTTCTTCTGGTTGGGTGCAGGATGGAGGCAGAGGTGTCCGCTGAGCTGTCCGGTGGTGCAGATAGGAAATAGGAATTCATTGTGCATGCATGCAAGCTCTTTGAGTCCTGATTGCAAGCAACGCGTTGTCTGCTGTTCTCCTGCAAGAGCCTGTCAGATTGCTTGGGAAGTATTTGCAAGCCCACTTCCCTTCACTGGGAGGGATCCATCGTGGGGCTGAGGACAGCATCGTGCCCTGTTGTTGTGTGAGTGTAGCTCAGAGAGGTTCAGGGTGTTTTGCAGGGATGCTGAGTGCAGTACCAAGGAGTCCTCGGGGAAGCAGGGATTGCTGCCCATGGGGCATCCCCCGTTGCAGGAGGGCTCTGCTGGGCAGGAAGCTGCAGGAAGGTCCCTGCTTCTCAGCCCTTCAGAATGCAGCAGGCAGCCAGCACATCAAATAGCTCAGGGCGTTGTGGCTCAGGCAGCAAGGTCACCTCCAAAAGGAGTGGAGATTAAGTGGCTCTTGGGCATTTCTTTTATAGCTGAAGAGTAACTCGGCCAACCTACTGCACCCCTGTCTCAAAGGGATGAAGCTCAGGCGGCTCATGGCTGCGGTGCCCGAGCCCTTTTCTTCTCCCTCTATTGAAATCTGCCTTCCACATCCAGCTCACCCCGGACCTCCGGTGAAGGGAGCCAGGAACGGAGGCTTCTGTTGAACAGTCGTAGGGAGATGAGAGGAATGAGGTCTTCTCTCTATTCTTTAAAGCCTCTCTCACCTTTTCTTTTCCTTTTTTTTTTTCCAGTGAAATTCCATAAGGGCTCTGTGCAGGAGAACTCACACAAGACTCTAATTTCAGGTGTGAATATGGAGACGTTTTTCATTAGGAGGCATATGGTGTTAAGGTTAAAAAAAAAAAAAGAGATGGAGTTTGACAGCCAGGAACAAAGCAATGAAATAATAACTACAGGTGGGCAAAGCCTCCAGCAGGGTTTGCAAACAACAAAAAACCGAGCCAGGGGTGGTTCACATCCAAGTGTTATTGTTACTTATTAGAGTCGGTGGAAAATTTTACAGGGGGAAGGGTTTTTTTTTTTTGATGGAAACTTGGGTTTTCATCAGAAAGTAAAATTTCCATGAGGAGCGTTCACCTTCTGCAGGAAATCGTACGTTTGTTAGGGGAAAAACAAAGGGATGGAGAAGCAGAAGGGAAATCGGAGAGCAGCTGAGGTGCGTCTGTGCTGTGTGGTGGGTGAAGGTCCTTCTCCTTGCTGGCACCCCGTGCTGTACCCATGGGGAAGGCAGCTCAGGGTGAGCACATCCCTGGTGCCGTCCGCTGGCCTGAGCTTAAAGCAGCTTCTGTCATCTTGGGTGAAATAAATGGCAGAGAGTCCCGTCTGTAAGTGAGGGGATGTTTCCTTGCGTCACTTTGTGGAGGTCTTCCGCCTTCTCATCCAGTGCCTTATCCTGACCTGCTGCCCACTGTTGGCCTTGGACATCTGCAGGGCACCTTCATGAAATCTTTTAGTCTTCCTCTTTCTGTCTGCCTAGTAAAACGGGGTTAAAGATATTTATCTCCTCATTAAAATACTGGGAGAGATGCTGATTGAAAGCAAGGATGGGAGGCAGACCGTTGTGACCAGCCTCCGTCCCTCTTTGGGGCCACGGGAGGGAGTGCAGTTCCGGAGCTGAATGTCATTGCAGAGGCTCCTCTTTCTTCTCTATGCTTTGAATCCCAGGTCCCGAGCGGCGCTGCAATTTATGGTGAATATTTTATACCTCCAAATGATGTTTCGTGGGATTCCGCTCATCTCGCCTGCTGTGCCTCTGTCAGTCTCGGAGGAAAGCTGCCTTTGTTGTACGTGTCAGCTTGACGAGGCGCCGTTTTTCCAAATGGATAATTCTCTTCCTTTGCCGTCGAGGAAATTGTTTCCTTCCTGGAAAGGCGGCTCTGTCGTTCAAACGAGGCTTTGGCTGCCGTGGAACCGAGTGGAGGAAACATGCCAAACGGCTGCAGGTGACCTTGAGAAAAGGCACGGATGGATGGCGGGGGTAGGGACGGCTTCCTTATATTTTTTTCCTCCTTTGGAGCTCGTTGTGAATGGGAAGAGGAAGGGCTTTGTTGCATGGGAAGTTGAGCCAGCTGGGTGGGTTTTCGACCCCCAGTTCTGTTCTCATGCTTCCCATCTGCAGGCAGTGTGGCACAGAATGGGACGGGGATGGTGTAGATCGGCAGTTTTCACCCCAAAAGGGAGAAATGTCAGAAAAACTGATGAGCTGTGTGGATTTGAATGGGGATGTAAATAAGTGGAGAAAGAAGTTGGTAGGAAGGCGCAAGTCAAGAGGATGGTGCTCATCGTCCATCTCCAACGTTCAAGAAGCGTTCAGATGTTGTCTTGAGGGACGTGGTTTAGTGGGAAATACTGATGATAAGTGGACGGTTGGGCTGGATGATCTTGGAGGTCTTTTCCAACCTTGGTGGTTCTATGACCTTTCAACGGCGACCGTCGCCCTTCAGCTGGGCATGAGGCTTGGGGCTGCTGATGGCAGCATTTAGCAGAGCCGTTCTCCTTTTCACCCTGGTGGTTCAGCAGAAGGATCAGACCTGGCCACGCTGCGTGCAGCTGAAGGCTGGAGCCGTGCTCGCCAACGGTGGCTGCACCCCGGTGCCCTCAGCATGCGCGCGCCCGCAGAGTCTGCAAAAGGTTTTGACTTTCCGCAACCTGCGGGATGAAAGGTGCCGTAGAAACATGAGTTTTATTAATACCGTGGAAGGTTGCCAGTCGTAATTAAAGCCGTGAGAAGCTTGGCGGTTTCACTTCGTGGAGCTTTGTGCAAATATTTCTGTTGGGTTTGATCCATGCCGCCTCGGAGCCCCTTGGTTTCACCTTGCGCTGCCGAGCTGCATGAGGTCTCCTCCAAGAGCCCGGGGAGCGCCGGCCGAGCTGCGTGTGCTTGGTGATGCAGCAGGGTGAGTCCTACGTGATCTGAACGCTGACGAACCCGCCTGGCTGGCTCTCAGTGGGCTGCGGTTTGCTTGCAAAGTTAGGATAAATTGGATAGGAGGAAAGTAACTCGGAGGAGTCACTCAAGTAGCACCTTGTGTGGGATTTCACCAGCATCTTTCCTGCATATTTCTCTCTCCATTGGAGAGGAGGAGTGTGGGGAAGGAGGTGGGGAAGAAGCAGACTAAGAAGAGGAGGCAACCTTTCGTAACTGTGCAGAGATCTCTCTCCTCCTTCCCCGCTCTTGCAGCATGCCATCTGCTGCAACTCAGCAGGCTGGAGCCGAGGCAAACTCTTTTTTCCCCCTTTTTTCACTTGCAGATTCAGGCAGGTGTCACGGTATGGGTTATGCACATGGCATTTTCAGGAACCTCTCTGCAGGTAGGGGTTCTCTGGGAGCTTGGGTTAGCTTTGCGTGGGCCTAGAAGTCCACTCCATGGTAGGTGTCTGGGTTCCTTCCTAGTCACCAGAAAGGAGTGGATGACCCAGGAATCACTTTTTTTTTGCGTCCCTGCTGGCAGTAGAGGAGACCTGGAGCATTTGCTGGTCTGGGCACTTAACGTTTGGGAGGTAACAGCTGGATGAGGTGTCTCCTGGTGGGATCTTGAGAGGGAATCCTGTTCCTGTTCAAACAAAATCTCTCTCTGGGTTCCTACCCCCAGAAGGTGAAACCGGCTTTAATCAGGTCCTGAGGAGTTGTCTCATCATTGGTGCACTCCAGTGAATGGAGACGATGGCTTAGCCTCAGTACAGCAGAAATATTTGGTTTGGGACGTAGTAACCATGATATAAGACTTCTGAAAACAGGTGGATCATCCAGGATGATGAGAGACTCCTCTGAATTGCTTAAAGTCTTCTTTCTCCATAGAAATGAGCCCCAATCCGTTGCATCCAACCTGCAGGCACAGTCCCACCGATCCTCCTATTTGCTGTACCGGTCCAGGATTTCTCCAAGAGGTGCCAGGACTCCTTGGATGTGCGTTGCTTGAAAGCATCGCCTTCGTCCTCGACAACAGCTCCCAACTGCTTGCAGCGAGGTTAAAAACGGAGACAGAGACGGAGAGCTCGTTCCATCTGTTGCCCACCCCTCCTTGCAAATCAGAGGGGAATGCAGCCGAGCGGCTGACTGCATTGCGGCAGCCCTCCCCGCTGCAGGCAGAGCAATGGGGGCACAGCTGAACGTGAGCCCGTGGGAGGCATCGTGGTGAGGGTGCAGGCATGGGAGATATTTTTAACGTTCTCCCGAACGTGCAGTCAGCGCCGGCAGAAAGTGCCAGATTGCCAAGCCAGCCAAGGAACCAGGCTTGCAAATTGCCGGGGAGGAAATCGAGGCGTGAATTTGAGGCGGTGTGTTTTTTTGTTAGGATTGCACCTCGTGGGATGTCCTGGCTGCCTTGCAACTGTGTCCGTGCACGGAGAGGGTCTGAAGGTGCCTCTGTTGGTATCAAGTCCTAATCTGCTTGGGGGCCATCCCTATTTGCTGCAAGCATGTGCTTTGGGGTATTCTGCAGTGTCCCCCTTTCTGTTCCAGGACATGCCCAGTCCTCAGTGGCAGTGCAGCCCCCAGCTGCAGGATGGGGTGCATCCCAGCACACGGGTTGTGTGATGCTGTGATGAAGTGGCCCCCAGGAGGGGACAGCTATGTGACAGACGGGGGGTTTTGCCAACTCCCAGCCGAGAAACTGAGCCAGTCACCCAGAGGTGAAAAGCACTGCATCCTGTTCCCCATCCCCAGAGCCTTTCAGTCTTCTGAACCGAGGATCTTTTGATGTGAGCGGCTCTGTATGTAACACAGCCTGCTCTGGCCGGGTAGTGTCAAATATTTAAAAACCCCCAGCTGCTCTCACCGCAGGGAGCAGAGCCGGCTTGAGAAGGGTCTGCAGTTCCTCCTGTGGCTGTGGTGTGTGTTGGGTAGGAGAAAGGCACTTGACAAATCCCCTAGTGCCAGTTTGCAGCCTGTGTCTGTTGTCCCTGGTGCCCCCAGCTCCAGCAGCATCCCTGGGCCTGGTGCTGCTCTGCCATGCTGGGGCAGGGTCAGGTGAGCACCCACTGCTGCTGTGCACAGCTGCTGACCCTTCGCTTTCCTTTGGAAAGCCTGAGTGGTTCTCAAGCCCACCAGCAGCGCCCGAATACCTCCCACTGTAGGGATGAGGGCTTGGAAAAAAGTGTGGAGGCTGAGAAGTGTGGTCCTGAAGGCACTGACAGTGCTGCTTTGCTGTGGCTTTTGGGGAGATGCAACCTCCTTCTCTGCTCTTCCAAATTGCATTGCTTACTCCTTTGCTTTTTCCTATCCTTAGAAAGCTCTTGTTTGGGAAGTCCAGCAGTTGAGCCACCTTAAAGAAAGTGATTTCAGCAGTGAGAGCTGCCTCTCCAGCAGTGTTGTTCTTGGAGAGCCACTGTCTGCCTTGTCCCGTACACACAAATACTGTTTGAGCTGACAGGATGTTTGCCTGATGCCTTCCCTGCGTAACCACTTGTCTTGCTGTCAATGCACACCGGCAGTTTGCAGCTCGGGGGGGGGGTTTGGGGCATGGCAGGGCATGACCTTGGGCTCCGACCTGGTCGTGCCTTTGCACAGCGTTTGCTGCCTAATGAGCCTTAGGCAGCTTTTGCGAGATGGTTGAAGGAAGAGTGGCTATTATTGGAACCGGTGCGGATGATTCGAGAGATGATTTGCTTCACTCTCAAAATACCATTAGTCACTTCCACCAGCATGAGGAGAGAGCAAGGGCTTGAACTATTTGTGGCTGCAGGCTGAGGAAGCTGGAGAGCCAACCTCCTGTATCACTGCCCCTGGTATGGACGAGCTTTGTCTTCCCTGTCACTTCCCTATCTGCGACCTTAGTCCTTCCCCCTGGTTGTGGGGCTGCAAGGATGTCGGCTCGGTCCTGCCCTGTGTGATGATGCCAGATCCCTGCCAGCGCTGCTTCTCTCGTCTGCAGGAGTTAAGCAGCAGCTCTGGGGGCTGGCAGGCTGCCTGGCCGCTCCGCAGGGCCCTGCTGCTGCAGCTCTGCTCATTTGTAGGTGAGCTCTGGCTCAGCTGGAGCCAGCACAGTGCTGCACAGTGCCAAGACATCACCCGGCTGAGATTCCCCTCCCTCGGGACCCCGAATGGGCAGGTGCCTTCCAGGAGCCTTCATTGCTCTGCTCTGCACTTCTCCTTTAAATCTGTCTTTTTGTTGGTTGCTCAGCTTATGAAAGTATCTCGAGTCAATAGGTGTTGTTGAAAACCTTAATTAAGTGCTTTTTGCATCTGTTGAGCTCCTGCCCTTAAAAACCAGCCTTGAAATTGCAAGGCATTGCAGGCACATTAAGGTTTATCATCTCAAATCCAGTTTCTGCGGGAGCTATCATATCTCCCCACTCTGTCTTTTCCCTGCATGCCAGGACACAGCAGTGACTCTTGCACCTGGGATCACTTTGGGACATGCCAGGTGCACTGAGACCCCACTGTGCTGAGACATTGCCCTGCTGGGTTGGCTGCACAGAGAGATGTATTTCTGCACACGGGTTGTGCATAGCCCTGCGGGCTGTTCAGGCTTTGGCTTGCCCAGCACTTAGGTGTCATGCAGGTATCTGAACCTGGTTTGCATGGTTTCTCATTTTCCCCATCCTTTCTGTGCCCCTTGCACGGCCTTGCACCCATCCTGCTGTGCCATACATACAGCCCTCCTGCCCCGGCTGTGCTGGTCGTCTGCTCCCCTCCTCCTCTCTTCTTATTATAGCAACTGTATTGTTTTAAGCTGTAACCACGGTGCATTGTGAGTTTGCATAGAGGACGTTGTGGAAGGGAATTGTATTGTACATGCTGGCTGTGTGCTTCCTTTTAAACTATACCCCTGTCACCAGGCGGCTTTCTGCAGGTTGGTTGCTGAGTGAACAGCTGAGAACCTGTGGGAAGACCCAAATGGCACTTAAATTATATTTGCTCTTTGATTTTGAAGACATTTAGTACCATTTAATAGAATCAGAACGCAATTTAACTCCGTGAAGTGGGGGAGGCTGCCTCGGGAGAAGTGACACTGCCATAGCTGGGGAAACAAAAAAATTTAAGTGAGCAAAACAGCAGGGTCGGGTTTACTATCCGGATAATTATTATTAAATAAAGAGCAGAGTGGGACTGTGTCTATCAGCTTCCCTGTGCGCTTGAAATGGCATTAACCACTTCAGGGCTGTGTGATGGGCTGGCTGAGCCGTGCTATGGGGGATACCCAGAGCTGTGGCTTCTGAAGAGCCTGTCACGGTGGCACATTTGTTGGTAGCTGGAATGAAGTGGAGCTTTTGGCTCGGAGGTGATTTCAGTGCGTGCAGCATTGCTGTGCCAGCAGTGCTCCTGATGCTCCCATTACCCTACTGGTCCTGCTGCCCTCCGCACACAGCAGCAGTGCTTTCTCTGACAATATTCTTTTCTCCACCAGCAGCTGGTTAGAAGTCAATAAGGCAGAAAAAAAGGATGCTTCTGTAAGGCATTTGGATCTGCTGGCCATACCCTCCAGCCCAACCTGGAGGCAGCACAGCGGGCAGGTCCGCCTTTCCAGTCTGCCTGGATTCTGGCTTAAAGAATCGTAGAACCAGCAAGGTTGGAAGGACCACTAAGAGACTAAATTTTGGCAATTTAACGTGTAGATGAACACATATACGTCTTTCATTACATTTTAGTTTAGTTCAGGATATGCACAAGCAGCTATTTTGGCCCCCAGTGTTGGCAGCACCGACTCCTTCCTCGTCCCTCCCCAGCCCTGTGCTGCCAGCAATACCCCACAAGGTTCAGATCTGCAGTGCAGTGAGGCACCACTGTGGGCACGCTGTTCCCAACCGTTGTTCCCTGCCTGGATGAAGGAGATAATAGCACTTCCCTCCCTCACCAAGGGGTTTGCAGAGGACAAGTCTATTAAAGATTGTGAGGTGCTAAAGATGCTGTGCTGATTGGGGCTGCGCAAGGAGCGGAGGTATCTTAGCTTAGGGAAAGGTTTGCAGCGTGGAAAAAAAGCAGAAGGCTGTCTTTTTTATTGCCTACCAGCTCCTTCTGGCACCTGGAAATGAAATTGAGTTTTCAAAATTTAATTTTTGACTGCAAAAAACAGTGTAAACTGGGAGATAACGTATGCACAGCGATAATAGATTGCATCCCTTGCACACACTTTGGCCAATAGGCCCCAAAGCGTCTTCTGCTGGAGGGAAACCAAGACATGGAAAATGGAGGTGGCAATATTTGCTGACCTCCCAAGGACGTGGGGTCCTTTGTAGCCCTTGGCAGCCCCGAAGCCAGCAGTAAACGGGAGCAGCCGGGCATTGCTGGTGGACCTGCATTGATTGGGTGGGTGGGAATCCCCTCAGCATGGTCAGCAGTCACCTTTTGGTCCATCCAGGCATTCCAGGGCAAATCTTTGATCATCACAGCGTTGGCACTGCTGGGTGTGTAGGCTGCCTGCAGCGCTGATGTCTTTGGTTGCTTTTAGATGAGTTTCCCAAGCAAAACGTTGAGTTCTGTAGAGGAGTCATGACAGATGCGGGCACCAGGTTGGCATCCCTCTGCTTGTGATAGGTGTGAATGCATGTCTGCATCTCTGAAATAGCTTGATGTGTCCAATCCTTCTGGATAAAGGCAGGGGATTGAATTATTACAAAAGGACAATTTTTCATTTCCTATAAGTGCCTTAATCTCGTGAGTAAATATTACAGCTTTGTGCTATAATCCCTAAGCTGGTATATCTCTTCCTTTCCCAGTTACCTTTTGTGTTGATTTACATTTAATATGTTGCCATTAAATCTCTTTTTCTCTCTGAGGCCTATTATAAGTGCAGTATTTATTCTGTTGAGTCTTTTTTAGTCACATTTGTATTGTATTCTAATGTGCTTGCACAAAAGACTGCTGGGCACATTCCTAAGATATTTGCATCTTTTCTTCCCTACTTTTGTCTGCGCTGCTGAAAACACATGCTGTTTTGGCCCTGCACCCAGAGTAGCATTCCTCATACCAATGAGCTGCCTGGAGGAAATCCTCTCTGCTCACCTCTGCTCGTTCCCAGGCTCTTGGGCTTTCCCTGGAGGAGCACCTTGAGTGGCACCTCTGGATGTCCCGATGAGTGGAGCAAACTGAAGCACCCACGGTGGCCTCCATCACTTCATCTCGCTGAGCTCAGCTCTTTGCACAGCCCCATCTGATTGGAGGCAGAGCGGAGTCTTGCTGGGCTCTGCTGTCAAAACCTGCTGGTGAGGATGGTGCCAGGACAAGAAAGATGGTGCCAGGTTCTCAGAAAGAGAATTGCTGCACTGCATGGCTGCCCGGGGAGTGGTGGAGTCACATGGGGGTGTTCCAGAGCCGTGGGGATGTGGCACTGCAGGCTGTGGTCATTGGGCATGGCGGGCTGGGGTTAGGCTTGAGGATCTGAGAGGTCTTTTCCAACCTGAATGATTCTATAATTGGCCAATCTCCCCTCCATAGGCACCGCTTTGGCTCTCTGCAGCACAGTGCTTTTTTGGGTGTAAGCATGGCTGCAGCTTGGCTTTGGAGGGAGATTTGAGAGGCTGGGGATGTATGCGACTCAGGTTGCTGATTTCTTTGTGCAAATCCCTGAGTCCGGGTTCTTTTCTCCTCTGTCCCCTCAATATAATTGCTTTGCTCCTTTCTAAAGTGCCTGGATCTCCACAGATTAAGGGTGCTCAGCCGGAGCTATTATTATTGTGATGTTTTTATTGCATAGAGAGACTGAGATATTAAAGAACTCGTTCAGCATAGGCTTCTAGAGGTAGGGAAGAGGAGCATGAGCAGATCTGGGTGGAAGCATCTGCCCCCAGAGACAACTTGAAGCAGAGTAGAGCTGGGGTGGGAGAGGCCGTTGGTCCTCATTGCATTGATGAGCAGGCCGGGCAGCCCCAGTCTCCCAGCATCACCACTGTGACTGAGGACAGGTCTGACACGGAGCCAGCACTGGTTCCTTTGCTGAGGCCACTCCAGCAATTAGTATGGAGCAAGCATCGCTGCCTGCCAGGCTCACCTCTGGGGGTAAGGTTCTGCAAGGCTTAAAAGAAAATGAGTCCATAAAAGTCTCCAGGGGTAGTTATAAAATGGCCGCATTTCGGAGCCGATCCAATGAGGCATACAGGAAAGGAAGGGAAAAAAAACAAACAGTGGTGGTTGGGGGGACGGCGATGCAGAAACTGCGCTTTTATCTCCTTTAAAATAACCCCGGTTCTGCTTGGTTTTAAATCTTCCATTCTCCGCCGAGTCGTTCTGCTGCTCAGTGCAAAGCTACCGGGGGAGTTGAGGGGAAAAGGGAGGAAAAAAAAAAAGGAAATTAATTGAATCCTTACGTTTGAGTGATGGCTACTCTGAGAGCTTGTCAACCTGATGGTAAATCTTGGGGGTGTTAATTGCTTTGAAATCCCTTTCCTCTCTGACTTTGCTCGTCAGCGGTTCCCCACCTTCGGAGCAGTCCCCCTCCAGCACGCACGATGTGCTGCTGCTGTGCAGCCCTCCGTGGGCTGCGTGCTGCTCGAGCATCCAGGGCGTACAGGAGAGAAACCTTTTCCTTATTCCGTTTCAAATGGCTCCTGTTTGCTGATAAGGTTAATTGATTTCTTTTGCTTTAATTAACGAAATTCAATTTCCACTTAATGAGAAAGATTTGGGTGTGACACGTGTAAGTGGCAAAGTGACGAGTGCCGGGTGAGGCGAAAGGGAAGGGAGGGAGCAGCTGGACTCGGGGTGGCCTCTGGAAGATGCTCCCAGCAAGCTGGGGGCTGTGCTGTGCCCAGCATCTCGGCACTGCAGCCCTGCTCTCCCAGTGGCGACAAGTGGGTTCCTTTCCTGCCTCTCAGCTGCCTTGTTTGCACCGAAACCAGTATCAACAGGAGAGAGGGGGGGGGGACAAGGGGATGGCAGAGAGCGGGAGAGAGTCACTTCTCATCAAGTTGATCAATCTTTCTGCTGTTGAAGCCTCTCAATGAGTTGAATGTGATTTTCTCTGCCTTACGCGCAAGGTGGAAGTCGATCACTTTCAATTTTCAGCATGCAGAACAGGCACTCTATCAAGCTGTTGCCTTGCATAACCGTGATTGCTGCTGGTGAGAGCTTCCAGCACGCGTGGAGCCACGGTGGCTGCAGCCCCCAGCCATGCACTGGAGGCTCTTTTTGGGATGGCAGTGGGGTGGTGCTGTGCTGTACTGGTTTAGAGCTTGCCGTTGGCTGTGAGATTGGATTACCTTGTGTGTGGTTTCTTGGGACGGTAGTGCTGGTGTGGGTGCAAGGTAACTCAGCTCGGAGGCTGGGCAAGACACAAGCTTGGAGAGCAGTCACCTCTCTGCAGTGTAGCAAAGCAGAGCTCTGAGACCCCTAAACTCACTGCACAGAACCCACAAGCATTTGGCTGTGCAGGGGAATGCACCAAGCAGCATTTCACCAGTGGAGCAGCTCTTGGCTTGCACGTTGCTGTTCTTGAGCACGGAGCCCAAGGCTGGACATGCCGGGTGCCCACGGGGTTATCAGCATGGCACGTGTTGGGGCCGTTGTCTGCAGCCCTGGGGCCGAGCGTGGTGGGGAGCATCCTGCCTTCCACACGTGGGCCAGAGGCTGCAGATAAGGGAAAATGATTTCTGGTTTTAATTAACTGAGCTTTCATTTACGGATAAACAAAGGCCATGTTTGTGTGCTGACAGCTGGCTGTCCTTCTGGGTCAGATAAGAAGGCAAGTTATTGCCTCCAAGCTGCGAGAGGGACCAGGAGAGAGTCCAAGAAGCAGGGAACGTGAACAAACGCCGAGTGAGCGTGCATGCCGGCAGCCTGCGTGCTTTATTGTGCCCAGTAAATAGCAAGCCTTGTGCCTATTCATCTGCCTGCCCCTGGGCAGGCGCAGTGTGGGAGCCTCTGTCCTGGCATTGTCCGAGCAAATCCCCAAAGCACAGCAGCAAGCGTGTTGGGAAAGCTTCCAAGGTTTGTCGTGCAAAGGTGGGGTTATCCCAGGGGCAAAGGACGTCCATCCATCCCTGCGTGAGCAGCATTGTATCCAAAGCCTGCTGGCACTGGGAGCTTGTTGAGCAGCGCGGGGTGCAAATCTCCCTCCTGCACAAGGGTGCCTGGGCAGGGTGCATGCTCACCGTTGGGTTTGGGAGCCCTCAGGGTTGGTTGGAGCCTTCAGGAGGAGCGAGTGATGCCAGGGTGAGTGCCAGCCCTGCGTTTCGGTATCACCTCTGAGATGAATTAAGTGTTTGAAGACCTGAGAAATTGCAGCACTTGCAGGCTTGTCATCTAAACAATTGTGTTCAGTGGGGGAAAATGAGAGCTCCCAGGTCATCAGCAGTCACCTTCTGATGCTGGTAGGTAGCAGTTAAGCTGATGGAGGAGTGAAAATGCCTCTCGACAGCTGATGATTCAGAAATTCACTCAACCTACATTGCACCTCTTCCCAACGTTGAGAGGAAGGGAGTTTGCAGCGCGTTCTGCCCGTGGTTGCTGCCGTCTGGTTTAAAAGGGAGAAATGTATGGCATGTTTTGGGCTGGATGTGGGCACCCAAACTGTGCCCCATCTCAGGGCAGTGCCACTGCTGCTTATCGGTCATACGCTCACCCTGTGGGTGCCTGGGTACCAACCTGCAGCAGCACAGCCAGCTCCAAGCCTATGGGGCTCCCAGCTCCCCAGAGCAGCTGAACAGGCAGGTCAGAGCTGTGCTTTGCTCTGTGCCTTCCTGACTTCTTGGAGGTCTCCACAGATGGGTTCAGCGCTTAGCTATACGCTGAAAGGAAGAACGTGTTGCTTTCTAGGCTACAACAGGGCTTCATGTTGTGTTTTTTTTCCCCTGCTGTCAGAAAGTCTTTTTGAGCAAAGTGAACGTGTTTGCTGGGAGTTTTTCTTGGAGTAAAGGTTTTCAGTTGTCTTTGAGGCAAATCAGAAAGCAAAACCCAATGCTTTCCAGGCTGTGGCTTCAAGGAGCTTTATGTACGCTGTCCCTTTGGAACTCAAAATAGGAGGATGTATGTTGATTTCTTAACTAATTTTTTACTGTATGCTGTGCTTGTTCTTTTTCATTGGAGAGAGAGAGAGAGAGAAGCAAATAAGCCTTAAAAGGCTTTGAGTTGTGGAAGGGAGAAGTTTGTTTTCCCTCTAATCTTCAGCAAAACAAGTTGGCAGCATGGTCCAATTCTAGCCTTGGCACATTTTCTCCTTATGCCTAATTTAAGGTGACCGCTGTAAGATCTGCTCTAGTTTCACATTCCTCAGCCTTGTGTTTTTGCACTTCCAAGACTGCGTGATGGATCTTAAGGAGTCTGCATTATGCAGCCCTGTATCCATCTGTTGCCCTCACAAGTTAAACAGCCTGAAAAAAAATGGATTAGAGTCTCAGCTCCTGTAATGAAGCAGCAATTTGTCTCCAGATCCTGATCCAGGTGTAGCAGAGCTAACGAGCCGGCTGGCCTTGAGCATCAGAGAATATTAAATACCTTTTTTGGTGGAGAAAAGCTTGAGAATGTGACGGGTGAGAACGTCATGCTGGGAAGAGGGAGGGGGGGGAAGAGAAACGGGGAGAGCAACAGGGATGGGGATGGAAAACACTGGGGAACTCTGGGGAGCGTGCCCCCATGGCACCATTGGGGCCGTTGCGTTGGCCATTGAAGGGGTCGTGCATGGTGCACAGCCACTGAGTGAAGGGCACCTGTGATGCATGGGCTATCTTTTACCTACTCTCTCTTTGCTGGGACCTGGAAACCTCACTCTCACCCCCATTGGCTGCAAGGAGAGGTGTCCTTGGAGGCAAGCAGGTGTGAAATGTGCTGTGGTGCCATGCACTTTCTGGTTGCCTTTGCTCCTCATGAGACACGAGGGCTCCCGTGGTCTCGGGTGTTTCTTAGCTGCTCTCACAGAGCGCAGGTTAATGGAAGCAGTCCCACAGATTGGCTCCAGCTGGCTTCCAGGAGAGACAGCAGGAGTATGAAACCGAGTTATAAGTGGTGGTGGGAAAACAGGGAGGAGAGAAAGTCTCATTCAATTACACAGGAGTGAATACCTCCCAATTAAAGAGAATGAGCTGAAAGTGGTCGGTGTGAGGGGAGAAGGAAGGAAGACTCTCCTGGAAAGAAAAAAAACCACACAAGTTGTCATTGGTGGGGCTGATTTGCCCATAGTGGAGCAGTGAGAGGGGAGGGAGGACGGCTGGTGTGAGAATTCTGTCGCTGCAAGGAAGGTTTGGTTATGAAAGTGAGAGGAGAAGGGAGGGGAGGGACGGGGAGGCCAGGTTGATGGAGATCACGTTCGATTCAATTTGGAGAAAAGGAGAGAGAGAAAAGAAGATGAGCCTGAAATGAGGCTTAATTTTAATGAAGGAAAATTCTCCGCTAAGTAAGGAGAGTTGAAAGGGAGGGGAGAGGAGGGTTTGAAAATGATAGGAGCCTGACATGCTATTGTGGTGGAGAGATTTCCTTTCCTTTCTTTCCCTTTTGGTTGCGAAAAATAATAATAATAATAATAAAGAGATAATAAAGGCAGTGGCAGGTGGGAGAGAAGAGAGGAGAGATGTGACAGATGAGCTGCAACACCTGAGAGGTGTCCTTGCTGTGTGGGGCAGCAGCCCCACAGTGACAGCGATGCCCTGCAGCTCGCTCCTTGTCCTGTGTTCACGTCCCCCATCCATGCCATGTCTGTGGGGAGCCAGGCTCTTGGCCCAAGCCTTGTCCTTGCTTTTTCACTTGGCACTGATTTCCAAAGAGCTGGAAGGGGGGTAACTGGGTGCCAGAAATTGTGGGAAAGGGAAGGAGCCATGTGGTGATGGGCAGCCGTGCGTTGTAGCCAGCATGGTGCATGGAGCAGCTCCTGTAGTGTGGTACAGGGTGGGATTTCTGCTGGCCCCTGAGAGCCAGCTGCACTCCTAGCCATCCCCAGCTGCCCACTCCCATGAGAAAACGTTAAAAATACATGAATGGTTTTCCTTGTGTGCTGTTTTCTCCATCTTTTTAGCACGGTAATTGCAGCGCCTTGCACACAGTGGGGATCAAGGGGAGGTGCAAGTGGGGACTGTTTGCAAAATGATACCTCTGGGGGGTGGTGGCACTGCCAAACCTGTGAAATCCCTTTTGCAGTAACACCTTATTGCTCTGGGTGCCGGTGCAAAGGCAGTGGGAACCTTTGTGATCCTCTGCTGGCACAAACCCTTTCAGATACGCTTGAAATGTTTGGCTGAATACCTTTGCCTCGTCGTTCTGCATTGTAGTCCTGGCTGCCCTTGATTTGGTGGGAATTACAGCGTACTTCATAGGTTTCGTTTCAATTTATTTCACAGATTTCTGCTCCTTCTGAAATCTCCTGCCAGGCTGCTTGGCTGTGGGTGCACAGGCTGAGATCGAGCAGGAAGGCAGCTCTGAGTCCCTTCCCTGTTCCGTACAGATCACATCACAGAACTTTGGTGGCTTAAGGCCATGTGAAACATGAGCACATCCTCTCAGGACAGAGGTTTGCTTCCCCCCGTGCTTGTTGGATGCTGTTTGCTGTGAAAAGGGATGGAGCTCCAGGAATGGAGCCGTCTCAGAGCAGGTTGCTTTGGTTGTGTCTTTGTCATCAGATGCCATCGCCCCACTTGAGTGCAGCCAAGCCTGTGTTTGAGGCAGTGAATCACTGCGTGCCCTGTCCAAGCTCTCACTCTTCCTCTTCACTGAAGTATTTAAGGATGCTCCAGAAGGCAGTGAAAGCATAATGATTTCATCCTTCCCCTCCCCTGGAGACAGCTGTGCAGTGAGTGCCAGCCCCGTTCTGGAGCTCTTTCTTAAAGGACGTGGGGAGGGTGGGAGGCTCAGAAAATCTGTTTTCTGTCAGGTCCAAATAGATGAAACATCCCCTCTGATGCGCCCTAAAAACACGTTAGGAGAGCATCTGATCTGTGGCTCCTGCGAGGTGGCTCTGAAATGGGGCACAGCCCTTCCTCTCCCTTCCCTCGTCTCAGCCCTGGGACCTTTTTTCTCCATAATCCAAGGCTTAGATCCTTGATTTGGTGTGGATGATTCCCTCCTGCCCCCTGCTTCCCCCAAATCCTTTCCCTTTGAAGTAACACCTGCTCATTTCCTCGTGTCTGTTGTGGGGAGGCAGAAGGATCTTCTCATCACAAGGAAATGCAGTCCTCTCCATCCCCCCCGCCGCTGCACATCCTTTTCCAAAATACTGCATAATGTCAGACTAAATCCTTATCAGAAATTTTAATGAGCAAAATAAAACCTGAAATCTGTGTGATTAAAATCAAATCTTCCCTCTTCTGCTCTGCTGGAGCTGCCTGCCAAAACAGAGTCACAACGCTGACAATGGGAGGCCCCTTGTATTTAATTACCTCTGGCTTTAGTCCGTGCTTTAGATCGACGTCCTCTGCAGTCCCTGCTGGGGCCGTGGATAACCTCAGAGAACAAACAAAGGAGAAATAATGTGTTCTTGACCAAGATGTTTGGTGAGGGCTGCTGTGTGGTGGTGGGGCTGAGCCAGTCACGGCCACTTCTGGCCCCAGAGCCTGGGGCTCTCCGGGAATGTCAGTTGACCAGCGTTGGCCACCGGTGTCCTCCACTCCTTGCTTAACCTTTAAGGAAAGCTGACACGGATGGTGGTTGCTCACAGCATCTGCCCTGGAGATACTCCACCTGTCTGCTGAATTCCTTTTAGTTTCTCTCCTCTCTTCCAAATTGCTCTTGGCTTCTCCCTTCAGCCTTACAGCACCCATGCTGCTAATTGCCCAGCTGTCTTCTCGTCTTCTCCTACCCCATAGAGATCCCCTTCCTCCCAGACCATCATCTGTGAGGCCTCGAAGACATTACGTGAGTGAATTGACCTATTGCTTCCTTTCCTGAATTAATTCCTTGGGTACCTTTCAGAATGACTACCTGATTTTCCCAAAGTCTCTTGAATGATGTCTTCACCCATATCCTCTGTTCATCTCCTTCCAGGAGACTGTTTCTTTTCATTTGTCCTTCGTGTGAAGCGGAAGCACATTTCATGAGCTGTAGAACTGAATCAAATAGATGGGAGCACGGAGCACTCACCTGAGCTCAGACCTTCCCCCATTAGAAAGAGATGGAGATAATTAAGAGATATTCAGGAGGTGCTTCTGGCAGGCATCCTGACTGGGTATTGGTCTGCTTTGCCCGGAATGAGGAGGCTTAAATTATCGTTTAATGGCAGCAGTATGGGAATCTAGATAGAAATAAGCTAGAGCCAACGCTGGGATGCTATTAGGAGAAGCTTGGAAGCAGCGACCTGATAAACCCTGTGACTGGGTGAGGTGGTAATGAGGTGGGGGTGTGCAGGGGGAGGTTTCCTCTGCTCGTTGTTCACCAGCGGTGGGACAGGGCTGTGGCATGGCTGGTCTCATAGCCGGGTGGCACGACGGTGGGATATCGACTCCTCAGCACTCTTCTGCTTTTTGTGTGTGTGTGAATTGAGAGGCAGGAGTAATTATGCCGAGATTAGAGCCGCTAATCATCGCTTGCAGATGGGGGAGTCATTTCGGAAGGAGCAGTAATATATGGAGAGAGGGTATGGATTGACTGACAGCACGAGGCTGAGAGGAGCCATACAACTGTCATCCTTCAAGCATACGTCTCCTTGACCTCACAAATCTCACAGGGCTGACGTGTGGGCAACGCCGGGGCAGAACCGAGTCAGAAATCTGTAGAAATCTGAAGAGAAATCCTACCTCAATTAACGTCAGTGCAGCCAGCTATTCTCCCCTTCTCTGTAACGAAACGTTCAGCTTGTTGAATGTGCTGGAAGAAAAATACTCTACGTCTGGGCTTGCAAGGCAGCTCTGTGTGTGCTTTGCTTCATGTTCTCTGAGCTGCGTCCTAGGGATGCTGAGCTGGAATAAAGCTTCTCCTCTCTCCAGAAAGGGCAGTGGAACTGGGTAGGAGAGGAAGGCTTTGCACAGACTGCTGTCATGCAGTGCAGTGCCTGCAGTCCTCTCTGCTTTGTGGGTTTTGCAGTGAAGCTTTTCATCCAAGAGCAGAGGAAGAGAGGTCTCGTTGAACTTGTCTCTGTTTGCCTTCCCCCATAAATGAAAGCCGTCAGGGGTTGGAAGCATGGATGGTACCCGGAGAACCAGGAGCTGCATCCTCCTAATTTCATTTCATTTGGCAATAATAAAATATAAACCTACAATTAGATCCTTACTAATAGCTACAGATGGAGACAGTCATGGGGGCTGTTGGATTACAGTCCAATCCTGCTCGGTTCTGAGTGCCTTTCCTTCCTGCTGATCGCAGGATGGGGCTGGAGACCTTGCAGGCTATCATAGGAGTGCTTGGCATCTTGCAGGGTTGGGGCTTTTAATTTTGCAAATCATCTAAGGCAAACCAATCCATCAATTATCAACGCTTCAACTTGCTGCTGAGTAAATGAGAGTGTTAACCATGTATCAATTAGTGGCATCGGATGCCCTGAAATGATAAGAGGACAGCCAGCTTCGGAGACGTGCCTGGCATCTGTGTGCACTGCGCACATGGAGTGCAGCAGTGGGTGCTGAGAGGGGTCAGGACCTGTCCCCCCCCCACAGGGGTGAGGATGTGGCACTGAGGGACGTGGTCAGCAGGCGTGGTGGCATGAGTTGGGGTTGGGTTTGGAGACGGAGTGGTCTTTTCCAACCTGAATGATTCTGAGAAAGCGGAGATGCTCCTGCATTGGTCCAGATCCCTTCTACTTGTTTAGCTCCTGTGTGCCATCCCACTATTTTATGGCTTATCTGGGGCATGGAGGGTTTCCCTTGGTGCCAAAGCCATCCAGCTTTGCCTCCCTGAACAGGGGATGGTTTGCAGGCACCAACATCACCAGCGTCCATCGTTCACAGGGTGTGCTCAGAGTGCTGTGGGGACGATGCAGATCCACTGTGCTTAATGCTGCCGCATGGCTGCTGGGAATCTAATTATACTTGAGACACTTCAGAGATTCTTTTTTACAAGATACCTACTTCAATAATAGAAAATCAGTATTAAATTCAGCTAAACGAGGAGCATCTGTGCCCTCGCACTCCTCAGTCTGTGCCCTTTTCCCCTCACTCCAAGCCTCTGTGTTTGGGGTGTGACATGAATAACCTCGTTGCAAATGCAAATCCGGGCTGCTTGTTCCCAGCGGTCGATGTGATCTTTCTCTCCTCTTTATTTATCTATTTATTCATTATTTTAGTGGTTTTTTTTTTTTTTTCCTGAGCCGAGCTCAGTGTATATCACTTTCTTTTTCTTCCTGCTCATTTGCTGGATGGCGGAGTTCCTTTATAAAGGGAAGGGTGGGGAAAGGAAAGAGTGGGAAAAGGAGAAGGGAAGGGAAAGGAAAAGGAAGGGAAGGGAAAGGAGAGGGAAAAGAAAGGAAGAGAAGGAAAAAGAAAGGGAAGAAAAGTGAAACCCCTCCCACTGAAGACCCCCCCCCCCCCCCCCCACACACACAGTTTTGTTTTTGTTCATCCATTTAAATGTATTCCCGATGGGTTTAAATAAAGCAGAAGGGAGCTGGGAGATGAGCCTCCGATTGAACGCTCTGCAGGTTTTCGTGCTTCAGCATTTTTTAAAGTTGTTCATTTCTTCCCCTTCCCTGAAACAACTGAGTGGGTTCAATGCAGAAAATGCTTGGGGTCTGCGGACCCTTGGGGGTCCTTTTTTTTTTTAGGGGAAGAAGTTTGATAGTTTAGTTTTTTCCCCGTGGTTACAGAAATGGGTTGTGGGGTTAGAAGCAATCCCGCTGCAGCTGCTGCTGTCTTACAGCTTCACATTTGTTCTGGATTCATTCTGTAAAAGCATCCATCCCCCTTTCCCAGCCTGGGGATGCTGAGATGTGTGGCTGGGTAGGGGTTGGCTGTGCTTTGGGGCATCCATGAGCGATGCGGGGACCTTAATGGTGACCTGCACTGGGTTGGTAGGAGCTGAAAACCTCCCCGGTCCGTGTCTGAGGGCACACGGCAGCTTCTCAGCTCTCCTGGGCTTTCAGCATTGTCCCCACTGTACAACAATGGCCCTTAAACATTCCTGGTGTGTTATGTGTTTGAAGAGTGTTCGTACAGCACTTCTCTTAACAGCTACAGCAGTGCACCTGAGGGATCAGAGCTGATCTTTGTCACAAGTGCTTAGTGCTTGATACACGTGTTTATTATACATTTCAAGTAAATTGGAGTCAATAAACTATTTGCATAAATATAATGTATATGAAGGAAACACATCCCCCCCCCTCCCCAAATAGGCTATTTCCGAAGCAGGAGCTCTAAAGTGTTGCAGGGATGTCTGATTCTTACTTCTGTTGTAATTGGCATTAAAATATAATACCCTCTCTTCAAAGAGAGGCTCCCATACTGTGAAAATGCCTTTTCTGTCCAAGCAGGGGCCAAATAATAGCAAATTATAAGCATGGAAAATATTTAGAACAAAAAAAAAAGGGGGGGTTGGGGGGGGGGGGAAGAAAAAAAGAGGAAAGAGGACTCTGAATTATCAGAGCTGATCCATAGCTTGCAGTCTCGTACAATTTGTCTTTTGAATACACCGTATGAACCAGCTATGAATAAAATCAGTCAATTTAACCCAAAATCAATGCTCTTTTGTAGAAGTGCTTAAAATCTAAGTGGAAGGGAAAGCTTTGAAGCTGCCTTCCCTTGGTAAACGCAGCACTTACTCACCATTTGATTTCAGCAGAAAGTCCCTTGTTTTCCCAGTGCCCAGCACAGCACCTTCATTAGAAAAGCTGATGAGTGATTAGCAAATGTGCAAAAAATGGCTAAATCAGGTGGGGTTTTTTGTGTGTGTGTGTGTGTGTGTGTGTGTGTTTTTTAAAGGAAAACAGTTTTTTCCTTTCCACGTTTGGCCCACGTGGCTTTCCCAGGCTGTGTCACAAGAGGTTGGGTACTGCTTCCCTATGATCACCATGCTGGGATGGGGATCTATCAGAGACGTGTGTCCCCTGACCAGGGCTTGTAAGCAGCACGGAGTTCATTTGTCTGCTTGGTGCCTCTGGGGAGAGCCCATTGCTTCCCCACTGTGGGACTGCTGCCAGGGCGGCTCTCCTCAGCAGGTTGGCTGCGTCTTCATGTGGGATCCAGGCATGCCGGGCTGGCTCTTGCTGCAGGATTAGAGCCTGCTGCATGATAGAGATGTGCAGAGTGGTTCCCTTATCTTCCATCTCATGGGCACTGGGATAACCACAGCCGTGGAGGTGATGCTCTTGCTGCTGGGGCTCTGTTGGCTTCAAGCTGGCCGTTGGCTTCGCTAGTTGGCTGAAGTGGGTTTTCTCCAATCCAAATGTGCGGCCCAGGCACGATATTGGTCCCCGCACAGTGCAGATGGTTGAAACCCCATTGAATGAGATGTTTAGTGATGGGCGGGTTGTTGCAGCCAAGCAATTGAGCTTGACAGGTCACCGCAGAGGTGCTCACCAGCCCCAGACTCTTTTTTGAGGCCAAGTGGAGAGTGCTGTGATTCAGCAGCTGTGAGCTGGCAGGGCTGAGAGGATTAAAGGGCTGCCTGGGTCTTGCTGGAATGACTTTTCCCCTTCTGCTGTCGTATCTTGGCACCCTGTATTTGCAAATGTGCTGCCTCCAAAGCACTCCCAAGGTGATCCTAACCTGACTGAGATCAGAGAGGCTGCGTGATGTGCCTGGGGCAGAGCAGGAGTGACTACTGCTACCCACAGCCACGCATCCCAGTTCCATCAGTGATACCTCTGATCTCTCTTCACCCATTTAGCCATTATATTACGGTGATCGGTGCTTTTGTGTGAGCCTGGCAGGATTTCAGCTGGGTTGAGGATGAAAGAGTGGCTGCTGCCTGGAACAGGTTCGTGTGGTGATTTTACTCCCTCAGGGGGGCATCAGATCCCTTGAAAAACCCATCAAAATCCATTTCTTGGAAGGGGGCTTTAAGGGTAAAGCCTTGGGATCACAGAGCAGCGTACAGATTGAGGAGGGGAGAATGGCGATGGTGGGCCTGGTCTTGTGAGTCCCTGGGTGTCACAGGAGCGAGAGGTTTTGTTCTCCCTCTTTGTTTTGAGCAGTTGTTGATAAATAGCTCAGTGCTATAATGGATGTTGTGATCAGAAGTTTGAACTCACCCTAAGCCTGTCAAATTTGATGTATATCCTACGTCTGCGCTAACTTATACAAATGCTTCACGGGGCTGGAAGAAATCAAAACATTGGAAGCACGACGAGTTTGACCAAAAAGGACCAACTTTTCTCTCATGTCCCCAAAGACCTTGTGGTGTACCAGCGGAACTGCTGGGCATTGCCGTGAGCATGGTACTGAGTGGCTGTGATGGAATTGAACCTCTCCTACTTACAGACATCACTGCCTGGAGACGCCCCAGAGCCGGGATCACACAGTGTGGCTGTTGTACGGGCACATGAGAAGGCACAGTCTTTATTTTGTAAAGTTCGGTTCGTAATAAACCTCTAATGAAGGGCAAACAGGGAAAATACCAATGTGCTGTGGCTTGTGGAAGGCATGCAGGTGGTCCGAAGCGTGGCCGTGGGCACTGCCTGGCCTGTCTGTGGCTTTGTCTTTGCTAGATCTGCTCCTTCCAGCTCCCGAGCATTTCGTTTAAGCGGGAGAAAAGCAGAAATAAAAAAGCAAAGCTCACTGAATTCCCCAAATAAAAACATTTTGTGGCTTAGCCTATTTATAGGCAGATGAGTGAAAGCAGCACTCAGTCAGGGGGGATATTGGGAGGTTAATACGTGTACAGCTGGTTTGGCCAATTGATTTCTTTGACCATTAAATTCCACTCCTAAAAGCCTTGCATATACATTTTAGTTGATACATCTTGGCTGGCGGTGTGCTCGAAACACTCAGTGCTCAAAGCTTTTGTATTTTTTTCTGTTTCAGAGGCAGTAAGATGCTGCTGGTGAAAGGTGCTGGAGATAAGCACGGCAGGGTTTTCTTTCCATTGGTGTTGTTTTTGCTTTTTAATTGGCTGGCAACTCTTGCTGTTTCTCCCCCATCCAGTCCTTATTTAGTTCGGTATGTAATTCCATACACAATACGCACACGCTGAGGTGTGGTTTCAAGGTCTTAGTGTGTTTAGCAAATATTTCAGCCGAAACGATCTGTTCAGCTGTTACATTGATTGCCAAGATTACAGCACGACAACAAACATTATTTGGGGGATCGGAGACGAAATTACAGCCCACTCTCTCCGGCGTCTGCAGCGAGGAGCAGATGCACCGTTAATTTCGTGCTGCAATGTCCATTACTCCGCGCGGCGGAATCGCAGTGCATTAGCATCGCAGCCAGCCGTGCCTGATGGTGCCACGGCGGAGGCTGCAAACCCCGTTGCTCGCTGGAAGGATCCACGAGATGCCAGGGTGGTTTTTTGTGCTACAAGAGGGCTGCAGCAGCCGGGGCCAAAGCATGGAAAGCGGAGCAGGTGGTGGAGGTTGGCAGAGCCGTGCGAGTGGCTTGGATGCAAGAAACGGTGGCAGAGCTGCAGCCTTTCTGTTGAGCGCGGGGCAGCGGTGCTGGCTGCGGTGCAGGTTGTTTGTTCCATAGGAGCAGCTCCTCATGGTCAGATTTAACAACTGTGCTGATAAAAACCTATTTATTTTGGAAGCGGTGTTGTTGGATAAAAGGGGTGAATGAAGCTGGTGCGGCGTGAGCCTTTGAAGCTGCAGGGGGTGGAGGAGCTGAGCTTTAGTTTGGGATCTGGCCCCGTCCACGCAGGGCGTGTGATTGCTGCTGATGCAAATTGCCCCCAGAGCTGAGCTGGCAGTGGAACACGGCCACAAAAGCAGCAGAAACGTGGCCTCATGAGCCCTCCTGCCTCAGTTTGCCCCATGGGTTGTGTTGGCAGCGGGGTGTGTAGGTGAGCAGGCTGTGGGCAAAGAGGACGTCCTCCTTCAGGGAAGGGAAAGCTGACTCCCTGCCATCCTTCCTGACGGCCCACGCCGTGGCGCCTTCCCTAAATACACGCTTTTCACCTTTAATATAGGAAGAGTAAAATATCTGCTGCAGCACACGAGGCTGCTGCATGCGGAATGAGGTCACTGCACTCGAGCTTGTTAAGAACTTTTTCTTTTAATGGTTTGGAACCTGAATATCAACAGCATGGAGGGCTGTGGTGGAGAGAAGGGGAACTCACGGCCTGATTCAGGGCTCTGCCTTGAGGTTTAGGGCAGGGGCTCTGCAGTCCCAAGGACGAGCTGGCAGGGATGCTCTGACCTTGAGCTGTTTGCTGCGTTTTAGCTCAGTTTCCACCACTAGAGGAAACGATGCAGACTTGCAACGTCTCCGAGGAGGGTGGAGGTGCCCCCAAATGCTGTGCTCAGCCTCAGATCCTTTATGGATTTTGCTGCTCGTGCTGAGGGCCACAGAAAGGATTGTTCCTCCCCGCTCAGGACAGGCGCTGCTCCAATCCTGCTGGATGCTCTCATGAGATTTCTGTCAGAGAAAAGATGCCCAGCTAGGAAAGTTGATTTAATGAGATTTCTGCTTCTGTTCTGATGCTAGCAACAGGGTCAGCCTTCCTATTAAAGTTACATTTATTGATAGCTCTTCAAGAGTCTGTATAGAGTTAATAAGGGGTTAGCAGATGTTAGAAACATATTGCAGATATTAGTAGTAGATTGGTATAAATCCATCAGTAGATGTTGCGGCTGATGGCTACGTGCCATAGTTATAAGCTGAGCACTGACTTGTTGGCCAAGTGTTCGGCAATCCATTAACTGTTAACTATTTGCCATGCTTAACTCCCTGCTAACCAGCTGAGGGCCCCTCTCTAGAACATTTGGCATGCAGCACACAAATCTCTCAACATCTCTGCCAAAATCTTGGTGGTGCCTATAGCAAGTGCTTTGTAAATCTGATTGCCTTGCCTTGGATCCCTCCCGGAGCTCGCTCCTCAGCCCATTGCTCCTGTTTGTTAAGCATCTTTGTCCTACCATGGATAGACGTGCAGAAGGGAGATGATCAAAGGGCAGGAGGAGGAGGAGGGAGAGAGATCAAATATTGGATTTCTGAATGTTTTCTGCTAAGTGACAGCGAGGGAGCAGGAATGAATGAAGGCTATGAATTGAGTGTCCAACGCCGCAGCTTTCAAGGGCTCTCTGTTGCAAATGTCACCAAGCAAAAACAAAACTGGGAGAGGGAAAAAAGCAAACAGCAAGAGGGGCACATCACAGCCCCGTGCCTCGCTACATGACACGCACCGAGTGCTGGATTTGTTTCAGTACCTTTTATAGGAGGAGCTGCTCCCATCTCAGCGAAGTGAATGGGTATCCATTCTTGCATCAGGCAGTTCTTGCTGCCTGCCGGGTGATGTCGGGGCTAAAATACAGCACAGCCTGTCTGCAGCAGCGACTGTGGGGAGCAGCAAACACTGATGCATGGCCAGGGCAGCTGTGGGATGGGTTGAAGTTGCTCTTGGTGGCCCATTTGCTAAGACCGGGGAGCTTGTATGTCACTGCCCAGTGGGGAAAGATGACATAAGTGATGCTGAAGCATTGCCCAGCCCTTGGTATGTGCTGGGCTTGTGTCTTCTGCTGAGCTTCACTGCTCTTTGTGCCTCTCTTGTTCCTCTCTCCCGCACAGCAGGCTGTATGGCCAGCCAATGGGTAACATTTCTGCTCTTTGGTGCCTCTGGTGAAGCCGTTCATCCAGAGAGCAGCTGATGCACCCCACGTGGCACGTAGAAAGGAGCTGGGAGCGGGGCTGAGGTCTGCAAGGTGCGTTGCCCATCCTTCATCCAGCATGGCAGGAAGCTTCTTCTGGCCTGGCTGCGTTCTGCTGAATAATGGAGTCAGCATGGGGGAGCGTGGGCGGCGTAATGCCGCCTGTTACCATAGCATCTAAGTGCTTCTGGAACGCTAATGTATCTATGAAATGGGTCGGTGTTATTATTCCCATTAGACAGATGGGAAACTGAGGTGCGGAGAAATCAAGAACCGCCTTGGGCTGGGTGATGCTGCCACTATTTTGGGAAGACGGGCCCCGCTGTGCTCCCACTGCAGTGCTTGGGAGAGCGGGGAACTTCGTGATGGGGCGTTCATCGGGAGGTCCTTAAGATGCAGAGGTGGGCTTTTTCCCTCTGCCATAGAGACCACGGTTCAAACGGGGGCTTTTTCAGAAGCGTTTCTATCATTGCAGCTGCCTACTCTTCCTTTCTTTTCCTTCTTTTGTTTTATAATCCCAACTTCAGTTCATGAATTAGTGGCCACATCGAGGCAATTGCTCGCCCTCCTCGCCCAGGACCTCTGGCTGCTTTACAGGAGAGATACCTTTGAAAAGAATGGTTTGGACCCCGTCATTCATTTATTACCTATTTCAAAACAGCCATGTATTGTTTTGCAGTCGGCACTTACTGTGTCATTATTTTGTCCCTAATTACCTTTCTATTTTATGAAAGAGATTTAAGAGGTAATCAACATCCAAAAAGCATCTGAAGTCAGACTATTGCAGAACGTGCTCATTTCCAGCGGTGCTGTATATCATGACTACAGCTGGGTGGTTTTTTTTTCTTTTCCCTTTCATCTCTTTCTTTTCTTTATTTTTAATCTACACAAAGCTCGTTGTGGTTTTTATTTCAGCATTTGGTAGAGTTTGGGTGCGTTTCTCTACCACCGGTACCTGGAACACGTGGGGATGTTTGTATTCATAGAATCATAGAATTGCTCAGGTTGGAAAAGATCTTAAAGATCACCAAGTCCAACCACAACCCAACCGTACTACCCTAGAGTTCCACGCTGGCTTATGCCCATGCAGTTTGTGCTTTACTGGCTGACATTTAACAGCTATGGATGGTCACATATGGCGTTTCCAATTCCCAATTGTTTTGGGTTGCTTTTTTTTTTTTCCTATTTTTTATTTCATTTTTTTTTTTTTTGTATTTTGAGCCATTTTGTGTCACGGCAGCGTGCCGCCGGTTTGGTTTGCAGGCGCTATTTAAAATACCCATCCCTTGTTAAAAATAATAACCATTTAAAGTGTTGTTCTGTCGGAGTACGTTTAGCTGTAATGACCCTTCTGCTGCTGCAGAGCACTCAGGTGAAGGAAGGATGCGACTGTTCTCTGTTACCAAAGGAGCCTAACTAAGCTGCATTTGCCAATGTCAAATTACTCGTGAGCTGTTTGACCTCCTATTTACTTCTAATTTCTGCAAGCTGTTAGTAAGAGCTACACTAAATCAACCTGTCATTTGATCTTGGCTCTCGCTACTGCACCTGAAAGATTTGATACTTATGAGCATCAGAGAGGAACTGCGTAAAACTCCTTAAGAGCACATTAGAGTTTACAAAGTGTGTAGGAAGTTGTTCGTGGATGTAAGTGGTACAATTTATAGAGCAGGGGCTGTGGGAGTGGAGGGAAGGGAAGGCAAGCTGGTGTCTAGCCTGCATTCCTCTCACAGGAGGAAAGCAGCAAGGGAAAACATGGGCTTGAAAGCACGGCTTCACCTGGGAAGCGGCAGTGGGATTCCATATTTATTCTCCCTCAATGATTTCAACAGTGAGTTTGCACCGATTACAGGTTTATGAGATGTATTCTTTTCCCTAACTGCTGGAGCTGCAAAATCAAGCTGTATTCAGCTGCGCTTCTTAGCTCATCACTAATAATGAAGAGCCTTCAGTTGGAGGAGGGCTGGCGGTTGTGCTGAGGACAGTCACTGCAGCAGCCAGCGCTGAGCCAGAATGCATCATTGTTTGGGGTGAAGCATTGTACCCACATAAAGCCACTTGTTCAAAGGCTTTGAGCGCGTTGCTCGATTGTTAAGCATCTCAATATGTCTGTCAGAGAGCTGGCTTTGAGATGTCCTGCAGTGGGGGAAACAGAGGCAAAAGGAGGGAGGGAAGGGAAGTGCCGAGGCTGGGATGCAGAATAGAGCAGCACATCTGCAATGTGTGCATCTAGACCAGGAATGCTGGTCTGCTTGTGGCTTGTGTGTTATGGTAAACGAGCCTTGTGATAGGAGCTGGATGCAGATAGCTTCATAAATGCATGCATGATGACATGAAGCAGCATGCATTCCAGTCTCTCTGCTGCTCTCTAACTGCAGGAATGCCACCTTTGGCCAGCAAGCAACTTTTCCAGAGTGTTTTTTGAAAGCATGGAATTACAGCAATGTACCTCTGCTTGCAAAATAGTGCCCAAAAGGCAAAGTCGAGAAGACTAGCTCTATTAAAGTGTTTATTGATATATGTATATATAAAAATGCTGCAAAAGGCAAAGCCACAGTGGGTCCCTTAGTGGGTATTTATGGCCAGGCTCTGCTGTATGGTCTTTCCCATTTCTCTTTCAGTCTCTGAGGATCATTTGCAGGCACGGTGTTCCAAGCAAGCTGTACTTGCAGGAGCCACCTGGGGAGCAGGACGTTCCATTGGGGATGGACACTTAGCTGGATGTTGGGCAGCCTCTGGCCCAGGGTCATAAAAATGAGGCACCAGTGTGCAGGATTGCTTACATGGGAGAAAGAGAAATTCTTCTGGAGGGCTGACAGTGACCCCAGGTGCTCCTTCTGCAGCGCTGAGAGAAGAGGACCAACAAAAGGCAGAGCTAGGAAGAAAAACTCCTGACCTGCTCCGTTGTGGAGATAAGTGGGGTTTAAGATTGGGTCCGGATTTAAGTGTCTACAAATGTAAGGGAGAATTGCTTTACAGGCATAAAGGCGTGCTCCGGCCAGCACCCACTGCAGTGCTGCCTGTCTCCTAATTGGGCTGTTAAAGTGCTACAGAGCAAAACAAAAGTGGTAATGACCTTCCTTGAAACCAAGCTTGAGAGAAGAGGAGAGATGTGGAAGTGTCTCAGCAGTCTGCGACCGAGCGCTTAGCACCAGGAGCTGGGCTATGGGAGATGAGGGCGATATCTGTCTCCAAAGAGATAGCAGCATTGTGAAAACACAGCAAAGTAAATCACTGCTCCCTAAGCAGAGCCAGCCCGTATAAATCAACAATAATATCTCAGCCCGAGCTGAGTGCACGTCTGAGACGCCGTGCGCGGCTCCAGTCACCATGTCATAAAGGAGGAAATTACAAAATAAGAGAAGGTGAGAATTAGGGCAACAGGAGCAGAGCTCTGTGAATATCAGGGTGGGCTGGGTTTTGTCTTTTTTCATAGCACTTCTGAACAATTGGGAGTCAGGTTGGTTTTGATTTTTTCTTTCTTCTTCTTTCACCCCCCCCCCCCCCCCTCCCCTATAAAGTCAAAGCAATGCCTGAAATGAAATATCAGTGGGGGGAAGAAAAATGTTTTGGCAAAAAAAAACCTGTGCCCTTCTCCAAGCATGGCTTTTATCTCCTGGAAACCAAACGTTGTCAGTGGAATCGGTGTGAATTCATTCAGAGTCTCAGCTGAGCCCAGTGTGAAGTTCTGGTGGTGACAGTTCTGCCTGGCTTGGACTCCGGATTAAGGTGGGGGAAAAAGGGTGACGGAAGGTCTAGTGAACCTCGATCTTCTTGGCTGTGTTGCAAGAAGAGGAGAGTGGCCGCATCCTACGGCTGCTCCTTCGTGGTGCTGAGAAAAAGCCAGGTTGGGCTGGGAGGAGGTTGGAGAAGGTAAAGGGAAGGAGAATTTTAGAAGTTCTCTGTGCCTGAATGATATGCAAATAGGCGGTCAGGACTTGTTAAGTGATGAAAGAAGATCGATATTTCTTACAAATAAAAGAAGAGGAAGATTGGCCGTATTTGGCCTGGATGGCTGCAAGTACAAAAGCCCAAGTCAGCAGGTCAGGGATGTGAGAAACTGCCACGCTCATCGTCTCTGAACAGAGGAGGTGGGAAATGCAATATTGCTGAGTGATATGTTCATAATAAGGCTCCTTTATTAATGCTCTGTAATGACCTTGCTGGGGCACAGTTGAGTGCCTTGTCATCTGTCCTGATCTTATTAGAGACGTCGGCAGGATTCACTGTGCTGGAGTGTAAGTTACTCTTTATCTCAGTTGCCATCAATATCGCGCGCTGTAATCGTGTAGTCATGATGGGGCTGTTCCCAAGGGCCTTGGATGTGTCTGAAACCCTCTCCGTGACTTGCTGTTTTAAGAGTCGCATTTATATGGAAAAATATAGACAGTTGCAGTAGACCAGCAGTGTCTTTGCTATCAACAAGAGATATATCAGAGATAAAGTACCCTTTCTGCCTCCTTTTCCTCTGCCGCGCAGGGAGGAAATCCTATTGATTCATGGGCTGGGAGAGCTGGGGTGGCTGTGGTCTCCAAAGCCCGCTCATCACGGATATTAACGGGGCCAGCAGGAGGAGAGGGTCAGGGCTGGGACTGGGTTGGAAGCAGCCGGTGTCACTGGGTAGAAAAACGAGGCTGGGAGGAGGTGGGGGATTTCTGCTGGGGGAGAGCCGAGAGGCTCCGGTATCTGCACGGCAGATATGAGCAAACATCTTGTGCCGTTGTAAATGGGTGAAATTGAATTGCTTGCTTGCTTGTAAATTTAAAAAGATAGTGTGTTTCTATCAATAACTGGAGGCTTAAATAATAGACTTTGGTCTGGCTACCAATCTCATTTCCCCATTTAGAGAGAAAGTCTCTTAGAGCGGCGGCGAAGGGCTCCACGCGGCAGCTTGTAGCTCTATCTATCACGCACCTTATCAGTGGGTGTACTACATGTTTTTGTACAAAGTCATCATCTTTTCCTTTGTCTGTTCATCCTCTTATGTACTTTAATTTGCGGCTACTGTAATGCTACTTACCGGCAAACAACGTGATGGCTGAATTGAGCTGGAAGCAAAGCATGGGTTCTTGAGAAAGGGCAAACATTTGGGTTTGCATGCTTGGATTTTCCCTGTTGGGCTGTTTCTGGTTGGCTGGGTGTATTTCCTAGGCGGGACGTGGAAAGAAGTGGCATTTATTTGTGCGCTTAGAGAACAAACGGGAAAAGATGTCTGCAAGTCAGCGAGTCCAAAGGAGCTGACAGAGTCTAGGAGTAACCAAACCCTTCTCCATAACCTACACCTAAAAGTGCCTGGTTGCATCGCTGTCATTTTTCAGCCTAATGCCGTGTTTCCCACTGCTGCTTTTCCAGGGAAGGCAGATTGAAGTCGGGACTGCTGCAGTGCAAGGAACCCATATGGTGGGAACTTGCTGTGCATCGGCTAAATGGGCTCAGAGCCGTGAGCTCTCCCCTTGTGTCCTCAGCTGTGCCATTTTGTGCCCTACTGACACCCTATTAAAACGAGCACGGATTGGGAATTAGCGCAGCGCAGTTGAAGGGACAGGCAAAACAAGTCCGAAGCTCCAAACAACAAATTATTCTTGAATCAAACATCTCATTAATGGCTGCAGTGTCGCCGCTCTGCTTTGCATAATTAAGTTTCATGGGGCGTTACAATTAACAGTTGTGCCGCAACGTAGGTAGGAACAATCTCCCGTTTATTTACCCTGGCTGTATCTGGAAGTGCTGTGTGGTGAATAAGACGCATTTACAAGTAGATTAGGGTGCATTCTGGGTCATAAATTGAGTAAGGCTGTAATTGCTTTCCAACAAAGGAGAGCTGCAAATAAGACAGGCCGCCTCTCTTTTTTTTTTCCCCCTCCCCAAACCCCTTCTTTCCTGTTGATGTGCGTCTGAAAATTCTCATCCCGAGCTAAATAACACAGTTATGGCATTGAAAACCTTGTAGAAGCTTTTTCAACTTGACAGCTCCTACTCTGTAATATTTCAAGGCACATTTTCGCCCTTCTTCCTTCTTGAGACTCCGCTGCAGAGACTTGTTTTAAAACCACACATTATGGCTTTGTATATTATCAGTCGAATATCCGCGTGTGCATCCATGGTGTTAGGAAGGGGAGGGGGGGAGGAGGGGAGATGCTTGGGTTTCAGGCACTTGGAATTAACTGGGAAAGAAGCCAAAATGTCATTAGAAGCACTTGGATACGGCAGAATGCAAACCACCTCCAGTCTATATTCAGATACTAAGGCAGGACCAGGAATTAAACATTTATCAAGGCAGGGGGATTAAAGCCTGACCAGCAAATACTCTTCTTCGTGAAGGGCTTTCCCTGCAAGGAAGGAAGGATCCGGAGAGTTAGCAGCAGCTCCAACCAGTAACGTTTGTGTGCTGTTGAGGAGCAATAGAAGCTCTTGCCGTCTAGAAACTCTCTAGGCCAAATGAGCTTTTCTTGCTTCAAATATTTCTTAATCGTAGTTTCTTATAGGATTATAAAGAGGCTGGTGGAGAATTTAAAAAAAAAAAAAAAAAAAAAAAAGTAATGTTTTTTCAGCCTTGCAAGTATTTCTCGGGTGCTTGGTAAGACTTGGAGCTGGAGTAGCTAAAAAGAGAGGCTCGGCTTCCAACAAATTCCGCTCCTCGTTATGCACTTAAGGAAAAGCTGCCATTTCCTGCTAAAAACCCATTTGTCTTGCAAATTTCTATAATGAGCAGATTTTGGAATAAATACCATGTAATCTGCAGTGACAGTTCTCTCATTTCTTTTTTATTAGTTCAATCTTTTCAGCATCTGAAACACGTAGCAGTGGAGTCTCAGAAGAGGACGAGGCAGCTCTGTGGGAGCTTTTTTAACACCTTGGCACGCAACTCTGCCAGTCGCTCTCCCTTTGCATTCCTCCCCTTCTCTCTTTGTTACCTTCCATTTATTTATTCAATTGTGTGTTTGAGCAGCATCTGTCCGTAGCCCCAGGCATCCTTTAAGTAATTTAGGGTACACACGGGCGCACATTAACAAGACATGCCCCAATCGCATCGTCCTGAATGCCTACAACAGCCCGCAGAGCAACAGCTGGATGGGCACCACCGCCTTGCCTGCCCTTCCATGTTTCCAGATGTCTGGGGGAAAAAAAAACCCAAAAAGGGAAGGGCATCCTGCACGTCTAGAAGGACATCTACGTCTTAATGTCTCTGGAGCAGGTTCTGCGGTGGGGAAGGGCAGTGGTGGGATTTCTTTGTGTTGCAGAGGTCAATGCTTGTGCAACTTAGCAAGAGCTGCCGGTGCAGCCGCGTCCTCCTGCCTGCCAGCCTGCAGTGTGGGGTGGAGGAAGCAGCAAAGTGAGGCTGCGAGGAATAAATAAGGAAACAAAGCGCACGCAGAATGGCCTTTGTAGCAGGGTGCCATTCACGCTGACCTTTAATAAAGTGTATTTAAAACTGGAGTTTTTCCCTCTGTGTTCGCTCCAGTTTGAAAGCAAATTATAGGCTACTTCTAAAATGTCTTGTCCCGGTGCTATAAAACTCAGTGAACCTTAACTTTTAATATTTTTCTTCTTCTTCCTCATAGGTAAGTGGCGTCCATTTATTGTTGAACTACTTGAAGGCCTGCGGTGGGGGATGTAAAACATCCTTATCTGATTGGCAGTTCGTTGGCAGGTAAACCCAAACCTTTTTCTTCCCTTTGTCCAACCCAAGCTGTCCTTCTGTTTCTTGTGATGTTACTGAAGCAGGCTGATCCTGCAGGGGAAGGGCTGGAGGTGTGCGAGCTTCATTTCCAGTTGGCTGGTTTGAGGAGTTGGGTTAGGATGTGGATTGGCAGCGCTGCCGTGCACGGTGCTGAACATAGCAATGCGGGGAAGTGGAGGTTCAGAACTCCCCAGAAAGACGATGCTGGGCCCTGCTGCACTTGGGGCCGGCTGTGTTTTACAGCAACACTGCAAACTCATCGCCAGGAGCGTCGCTGCTGTATGAACACGGGGCTTTTTCTACCCGAACCCTCTTGGGACTGAGCGGGGCTGGGGGGATTCCCCAGGGGAAGCACGGAGTGAAGTTTGCCAAGCATCAGAGAATCATTCTCTGATCATCATTCCTGGGAGAACGATGCTTAAACTTGCTCCGACCTTTTAAAGCGTGATGCCTGCCTCTGCATAACCAACCACCGTGTTCAGAGCTTTCAGATGCTTCCCTCATACAGTGAGTTTCACAGTCCGTAGTGGTTTTCTTCCTCAAGCACTCGCAGCCCCAAACCCCATGTAAGCTGTTGTTCCCTTTGTTTGGAGCCCAGGGGTTGGGTGCTGCCTGCAGGGTGGGCAGCGATGTGCTGAGCAAGGTTTGCTTTGTCGTGTGACTGTCAGCAGCTCATTCCCAGCGTGTCACTTTTCCTCAGGTTGGTGTATTATCTTGCCCTAGCAGATGCAGCAAGCTAGAAATACAAGGCTATTTGCAATGCAGTTTATTAAGATGTGTTTTAGAGGCAGTTTGAGGGAGTGCTGGCTGGAAATGTTAATCAGCATCTCCGACAAGGCATTGACCTGCCTTTATCAGTGTGCCTCAGCCCTGCCTTCCCCCAGCGCTGCCCGCCTGTGCACTGCTGCTGGAGAGAGAAGAAACTTTTACCTGCAGCAAAACAGTGGCTTCTTCACCATGCAGAGGTGTATGGGGGAGGCAGAGGAAAAGAGGCAATGTAAAATATATGTTTCTGGACCTGTAGTTGTTTTGTGTGGAGAAAGAGTGATCTGAGCACTGTGGGATCAAATGATGCTCCCGTGCTACCCCACCCCACTGCTCCTGCTCTGGGATGGGGGCTGCCATTATTTTTCCCCTTTTGTTTTAGACTTCTGTGAACCAAAAGGGCTCGAGCATTTTAATGGCCTATCTCAAAGATTGAGAGGCCCTTTATGTGTCAAGCCACAATCCCATCCCAGGCTGCACTGGCCTCCGATTTTATGAAGCTTATTTTGGATAGATGGTATTTTGATAGCTCCTGCTTTGCTTCACCGATGGCTGTATTGATGTAGCGCTACAGGACAGGGCTAATAAATAGTTTATAAAACTGTAGGTTCATTCTCCCAAGTGATCTACAGCTGCATCTGAGCAGACTGCAAATCACAGCTTGGCGAGTCCCGGCCCGGGGCGAGCAGCTCCGTGCTGCGGGGAGGCAGCGAGAAAGAAAGCAAAACCCTCTCTCTCAATGCTTGGGCTGAGCTTTCCCTTAGGGTGCACGAGCTGATCATGGAGACTGCATTGCAGCCGGCCTGACCTCAGGCTCTGGGGGATGTCATAGATTTGGGAAGATTTTGCATGTGCTTATGAAGTTTATAGCAGGGCTGTCACACCTCCGTGCCTTTCTTTGCAATCCGCTTTCGTTGTGTGCTTGGATCCTGAAATCCCTCTCCGTTTCTGCCTGTCGCCCATCCCTGTGACAATGTGATGATTGTGCCTTCCCCCTGAAGCATGCAAAGGCTGAGCCTGGCCACTTCTCCCCGTTCCTCCTGCCATCCCCACCACAGCTTCATTTTCATCCTTCCAACCCTCCAAATTTGCTTCCAGAGGGCACACTGTCTTGCTTTCGGATGGGATGAAATTGCGCTGAGCGGCGGATGTTTGAAGTGCGGCGCTGGGGGCAGAATGTTCCCTGCCCTCCTCAGTGCTGTCTTCATGCTTAATTCTGTGCTGGATGAAATACTGTGTGGAGTTTCACACAGACAGGGGTGTGGTTTGCTCTGCCTTAACTCAGGTGCAAAAGCTGCTAGGACGCGGGCTGCAAGATGTTTGCTGGCTGCCACTCGTTGGGTGTCCCTGTCCCCTTTGATGTACCAGCTTTCATTACAAGGGCATGAGAGCTGGAGGATGGGGACAGCCTGGCTGGTCCCGCATGCTTGGTGGCTGGCCTTGAAGTGCCTGACTGTGCTCCCTTGACCAACCAGCCTCTGCTTCTCCCTTGGTGCATGAGTTGGCCCTGGGCAACCTAATCTAGTGCCTGATATAGTGTTTGAATACACTGCTCGTGGCCAGGGGGATTGGAACTGGGTGATCTTTGAGGTCCCTTCAAACCCAAGCCGTCCTGGTGCAAAGGTAGGTCATTATAATAGACGTTAATATTATTATTGCCCTTATTTTTAACATGAAGTTTTAGGCAACTGAATTGGAGGCGTAGTGAGGTCTCCGTGCAGTCCTAAAGGTGGAGAAAAGGCAGCTGGCCTTGTCCGCGATGCAATTCAACCTTTACCTGTTCTGTTATCGACACAATTATGAATGCATCCATTGCTGCTGAATACAGGTGTCTGCACCACGTGCATGATAGCATAGAAATGTTGAAATTCCCCAGGGCAGCTTCTCACGATGGCTGGCAGGTGACTTGGCTGCTGTTTTCCCAGGCTGCTATTAGGGCCCTGCTGGGAATCCCTGCTGAGCAGTGGCACGGCTGCTCACGTCACTGGAGATATTCCCTACCATTCACAGGGATGAGCATTTCTTCCATGCTCTGCACAGAAAGCACTTGCAGGGAGATTATCTCCACCCCGTGCAGGATTCTTCTGTAGGAGAGAAGTGGCCACTCGGGGATGGGGTGACCTTGCTTGGCTTGCTCTGCATTCTCTGTAGCTTTTTACTCTTTCCTGCTAGCTGTGTGTGTGTGAAAACCCACAGCTGCCTGCTTGGATCAAAGACTGTATCATGTTGCTTCCTTTCGGGTATTAGAACTACAAGCCTCTCTCATTTCTCTCACTTTCCAGTCTTACAGCACTCAGGATTGAAGAGTCGATGAGGCTTTCTCTTTGTGGATATTGGTGTATTCTGTAATGGGATCTTAAAAGGGACATGAGACATCTTCATTAGTATTCGATGAAGCTAAGTTTGGTTTCTGGAAGCACTGGGGTTGATTAAAGCGAGCGTGTGAGGAGGCAAGGGCAGTTGAACGGGTGTGGGATGCATGCAGATATGAATACGCGTTGATCTCCATGATGCTATGGCACAGAGATGCCAGACATCCCCTCTGTGGTCTGCGCTCACTTTGGTTGAGTCTCGGGGCATTAGCTAGCAAAAAGACTCATCCTATCATCAATAAGGATTTTATTCTTTTGCACATAGCTCAGGAAGAGAAAAAAGCCAAACCAACCCCCACAGCCTTCCCAGCACCCACCGTCCACACCCCGCCAGCATTTGGCAAACGATAAAATATTAAAGCCATATTTTTAATGCTGTGCTCAGTTATCACGTTGTCCTTTTCTTTGGAAAGGAAGTGCAGTTGGGGAGACATATGGAAGTGCTTGTTCTTCTTGTTGCCATGGGTATGTCTTCAGTGTCTTCAAGCATGCTGCAGTGGCTGCCTGGTTTTGGCTTGGTCTGCTTGGTCCCACTGCTGCTGCCCACTGACCGGGGTGCAGGTACTGCTTTTACCTCTTCATCTCCAAAGGTCTATATCAGGCTTCTTGTGCTGCTTTAGGATTTTTTCTTTGTTATCTGTATAACCTGAAGGTCGACTTGGCTGTTATTCCATACCAGATAGTTCCCATTGCCATGATGTTATTACAAGTGCTTGTTACAATCAATGTAGCGATGAGTATTTGCTTAGCTACATCATCACCCCCAGGAGAGGTTCAGCTTGGTTCTCCAGGGTGAGCCTAAACCCCCCTGAAAAAAGGGATTTGTTGTGCATGGGAATGGCTAGGAAAGAGCAAGAGCACCTGCACAGAGGTGTATGCAAACAGTGAAACCTTCTGCAGCATCCCTGGGGTTCTGGAGGGGTAACTGGAAGGGAGCAGTGGCCAATTGCGCTACAGCCATATTGCAGGCATACATCGTGTTTGACAAGTCATTACACAAGGAAAGGTGGGAGAAGACCCACAGGGGCTGCGGTGCGTCTTTATTGGCTCCTGGAACCATCTAGGACAAATTGGTGTAGGAAAACTTCCTCTGTTCCTCCTTGTTTTGTTCATTGTTAGCACCACTTTATGGTTAAGTTTAAAAGACTTCAGTCTCCAGACAGCTCAGCTGAGTTCCTCTAGTGCTGTGGATGAAAGCGAAGTGCAGTCCTCCTTCCAGCTCTGCAGTAGAGTGCAATGAGAGAGAGGTTTATAGTCGATGCGTTTATTAGTAGCATTAGGGCAGAGTAATGTGCACACGTTCACCACCAGCTCCGTGCTTCGAGCTGCCATTTCCCCCCTCGATTTAGGTTGCTCTCACTCTTTCTGTTCTCATACAGGAAAGTCCCAGCATGGGATGATGAGATCAAGCGCATGTTGGTAGCAAACACGATTTGTAAAGCTTTGGTTGTACAAATGGCATTGTGTATAAGAGAAACGTTGCGACACAACCGTACTAACGTGGCCATGTGACACCAATTTAGCGCATTTTCCCCATTAAGCTGCTTGCTCGAGACATCTCTCAAGCATTTTGAGTACGGCGGTGGTGTGTAAGACCTCTGTTTTCTGAGTATTACTCGTTTTCTGGCTAACAGATGTCAGTGTCTATTTGTCCCTTATGGAAAAGTCCCTGTAAAGTTCAATGGGGATTAAACTTGTCAGGCGCTATAGAAACATAACAGGATTCTATGGAAATGACTGTGCAATCCTATAAAATTTAATAGATAATCTCCTCGTCTCTGGAGGTGTCTTAACTCTTACATAATTGTGGACCAGAATAGAAAAATCTCCATTAAATTCAACGAGATGGCTCAAAAATCCTATAGGAAAACGATCATTTTCTATTGAAATCAGTAGGACTTTTTTCATCAGAACGCGGGTATTCATTGGGAGGTTTTATTCGTTTGCCAATCCTACTAAAAAGTGTTTTGTCAGGAGGCTGATACTCGCTTTGTTCTGGGGAGCAGCGATTTTGCATAAACGATGCTTATGTCCAACGGTGGCGTAATTGATGGCGAGGCACTAAATTCCCTTTCAGAATAACTGGAGCAGGGTGAGGCTTTAAGCCTGGCAGGGGGGGAAAGGCGTTGCTGGGGATTTGGGAAGGGTCCGCCTGCCCTTCGGTTGCTGTGTTGTGCTATAGCAGAGCGTCAGCCCACGGATGGGGTGTTGTGTGCACGCACAGACGTGAGCTTTTCTCTGTCATCTCGCTGGCTCCGTCACCGCTTATCTGAAGTGCTCAGCCCAGGATGCTGCAAATTAATGTTGGATCGAGGCTCTGTTTCTGTTAAACTGCCCGTGTCTGGTTTGAATGGCTCTGCTGCCTCCTGCCTCTGCATTCTGCTGTGTTTGGCGTGGCCTGGGTGGTGGGGAGCGAAATTCAGGGCTTTGCTTTTGGAGGTCGTTGCTGCAGCTCCTTTGCAGTCATTTACAGCGAGAAACCCGCTTGGCTCGGGGGTGAAGAGCCACCCCGGGAAGGATCGTCTCCCTTTGCTCCAGCCTCACAAGGTGCTGCTGTGCATGTTGATGAAGGCAGAGCACCCAAGTGGTAGGAGCGGGAGCAGGAGCTGCAGAGCGCATCCTGCAGGATGCAGGTAGCACCTCGGGGTGCTTTGTATGGGGCTTGGCTCAGAAGCGGGGACACCTGGGCGCTGCAGGTGGGCGATGCGGGGCGAGCAGGTGGAGCTGAACCCCAATCTGCACTCAGGGGTGATTCAGAGGGGCTGTGCCATCCCTGCAGCAGACTGACATGACAGCGTGATTGCTCCTTTCACGGTCCGTCGTGTAGGAGGATGAGTCATAGTGGAGAAAGGAACTGCTAACTCCTTGGGGGGTATTTACAAAGGATAATTTCAGCAAGGAAGGTTACTTTATTTTGGCAAGACGCAATGAAAAGGACTTTCTTAAAGGGATGGCAAATCAACTTGTCAGTTGTGCCACTGCAAAGGGTGACGGCATCCTGCGCTGCGGTGTGGTACAGAGCAAAGCACAGTGGGGACATGCGAAGGGACTGAGCTCGTCTGCTTTCTCCTGATACGGCCAAAAGCGTGCCAGTGCTTGGACACAGTGAGATCTGGGGGCAGATTCTGGCTGTTGGTCTCTACTTGAGATGCAGGACATGAACGCAGCCCCCTGCAGCAGGAGGTAGGTCAGAGAGAAAGGTTTGCACAGCTGAGTCTGCTCTGTGGGATCCGCTGATAAGGTTGAGGAGGTCCGTGGCCCGGAGGAGCTTAATGCCAGAAGGTAAAGGTCAGGATGTGGCTCTGATAGGACGGAGTACAGGCAGGAGAGCTGCATCTGATTGAAGTGCCTGCATCCCTTCTCACAGCCCTCGTGCAAACACGCGCAAAGCCAGACTATAAAATCAATTGACACAACACATGTAACGGCCTCATTTACTGGGGAAGAGAAATGGGTGTAGGTCTGGCATTAAACGTGAGTTTACACTTCTCCCCTTCTTGGGAGAGCAGTGATTGACGGTGCTGTGTAAATGACATGAGAGCGCAGGTAGGAGCTGGGAAACATTTACCCTTCTGAGGTACGTGTGTACATTGGAGAATTGCCTTGTCTTGCCATGAGCCTTAACGCATCCAGAGGGATCGCTCGTCGCGCAGCTCCTTGCTGTTGCTTACAATTAATACCTCTGTGTGCCACGGAGAAAGCAGGTTTGTCTTGAGCAAACGGGAGCCTCAGCTCCTCGGAGGTGCTGGAGCAAAAGCTCCTGCAAAAGCCCTGCACAGCAGCAGGCTGTTAAACTCCAGAAGTGGGGAGCTGCCCGGGGGCCGCTGCCTTCTATTACCGCACCCGTCAGCCAGCTAGTCCAAGCAAAATCCAATAACAGCCATTTGAGATTAAATTCTGAGCACTTGAGTAATCTAAAGCCAGCAAGGAGTCAGTGCCTCAGCAGTCAGTCGAACAGTCTTTGCTGTCATCTTATTAGAGGGAGAGAGAAACTTTGATTTAACCAAAGACCCTTAATTTTCAAACAAGGAGGCAAACCAATAACGTTTCCTGGCTCCCACCGGCTCTTACCACTTCCTGAGATCTTCAGCTTCTGAAATTTGTTACTGCCTTCAGGATTTGGAGTTCTTGGGCAATTTTCTTTGAGAAGAGGATCCGTACAAATCAATTAATGGAAGTCGGGATGGAGAGCGGTGGGCGGAGTGGGCGTTTGGAGGGGAAGTGCTGCAGGAACTCCCTGGGCTTGAAGAGGAGAAGTTGCCATTAGCGATGTCTGTGGGTAGCGGTACAGGAAGGGGAAAGGAGAGCAGTGCTGGGCAGGAGGCCCTGCAGAAATCCCTCCCAGCACAGTGGCTGCTTCCCAGCAATCCTTCATCTCCACGCTCCGGCTGTGCTGCTGTCCCCGACCTGGCTTGGAGGGTCCGTGCTGTGTTACATAGCTGCTGTCGGACCGTTAGAGGCATCCAGAATGACTGGAATCCATCTTCCTTTGAACTGCTTAGCGCGCAGCCCCGGCCCCATGCCAAAAGGGCCTTAAAAACGATGCTCTCTTTTATCCTATTGCAGATTCGCTCTTCCAGGCTGAGATCTCAAAGCAAACCCCGATGTCCTCTGCGCTTCCCTCCACCCCTGTGAGCTGAGGGCTGTGAGCACAGAGGTGCAAATGAGATTTCGCCACTCTCCCGCATCCCCTCCATCCTCCCGGGCAGCCGAATGTCAGCTCCCTGCCCGTTCCTTTCCCATCTATTCCCTCATTTCCATAGCAGTGCCCAGGCAGGCGGCTGCGTTCTCGTGCACAGCTCTCCCCAGTCACCAGTGACCCACATAGCGCTCTGCTTTTGGACAAAGCAGTAAACAATAGCTGTGCTAACAATGCGCTTGGCTGCTAATTCAAGCCGAGTACGACTCAGATTTTGCATCAGAGGAATATTCACTTGGAGCCAGATGATCTGAGGTGCTCGGATGGCCTCTGTTAGCACACTATCTGCACCTGGCAGGTTGTGGAGATGCTCACTGCCATGTTAACCTCGTGAGGCGGGGCTGAGGTACCCTGACTGAGACCTGAAATCCAGTAAATCTCCATGCGTGGGGGTTTTGGGGGCTGGAATGGTAAGAAGTGTCGTGATGTTTTCTGATGGTTATGCTGGGATGCCCTGCAGAGCACAAAGAGGTGCCTGGGGGTGTTGATGTTAGGGCTGTAGGGTGCTGCACCCCTGCCGTTCTCACCCCGTTCCTTGCACTGGGAAAAGCTGCCATCTCCTTGGCTGCCATAAACCAACCCAGCCCCCCTGACATCAGTGCTGCCATCACCCCGCATCTCTCAAGCTGCCGTGGATGCTTGGGGGATCCCATAAACCACATCATCTTGCCCAGCATGAAGTCGCCAGCTTGGTGTGTGCCATTCCCATCACCTGGAGACTTGCCTCCCCCCTTGGCCGTGCTGCAGGGACGATAATTTACTGCCCCACACTGCTTCCTTTATCTCCGTTTATACTCGCTTAATGTGGTTGGGAATCCACAAATTCCCTTTTACGCTGTTCTGAACGTAACCTACTAAACCTTAATCATGGTTTGGGGAGTAGTAATTCTTTCTGTTATGCGACTCTCTTCTTATTTTTTCTTATATAATTTTTCCTTTAAGAAAAGATCATTAATCCACGTTTCTGAGTCTTCCCATCAATCTATAATTGAATCATATAAAAAAGACTTGATTTTACATCCGTATAAGAAAGAATTCAATTCTCCCTAATGCCTGCCGATTTATAAGTCTTAATCTCCAGATTTCCCTTAATTTTTTTTTTTTTTCTAATAACCCAGCTTGTCTGGAGTTATCTAAATTAATTGTGAACTTTAATATACTGTGATCTGAGAAGATCAGTTATCTCTTTTCCGCAGAGGAGACGCCAGCAGCTTAACAGCCCCATCTTGCCGGCAAAACAAAACCACTTCTAATAGCTACCTAACCTCGGTGTGCTGGGAAGCACCCCTCGCAGGCATCTTCAAAAGATGCTCACTTAATTATTGCATTCTAAATGCCATACAGCGCCGCGGGGCCATCGGCAGTTCCGTCTGCTCGCCGTCCTGCTGCCTTGGTGTGGGCTCCATCCTCTGCTTTTCCTCCTTGCCCAGGAGGACGAGGAAGGTAATTGTGCTGTCTCTGCAGACAGTAAATTCCAGCCTGGGTGTCCATTTTAAGCCCGTTGTTTGGAGACGTGACAGTGACATGTGTGCAGGAAATTGCTCTGAATGCCTCCAGCCTCCGCCGTAGCTGCTGGGAGCGGCGTTTAGAAAAGCAACGCGTCTGATCTTTGTTCCAAGTTTCTTGCACTGGGAAGAAGAACAGAAAGGGGCGTTTGCCGTACGTGAGTTTGCCAGCTTCTGTGCCCACCTCCTCTGGTCAACTCAGACCCATCTGCTCGAGCTTTTTCTCTCTTGCCATGCCATGCCTGTGCTGAAGATTCCTCCTCTGTAAATGAGGCGCATGGGTCTGCTGCCCATCATCTCCTGCTGCCTATCATTCGTGCTGCCCATCATCCCTGCTGCCCATCATCCCCTCTGCCCATCCCCTGGTGTCCATCTCCCACTGTCCATCCCTTCTTCTGGACACGCTGAGCCCATTCTTTAGCAGTCCCATCCAACCGTAATCTCCTTTCCTCCTTTTCTCCCTTTGTTGCCTTCTGAGTTTCAGATGGAGGAGGCATATTGCAATGTCCAGCCCCTCTCCTGCCTGCCAGGTCCTTCTGTTCCCATGTAGCGGCCACCGCTTCCCCCAGCACAATCCTCTGGATCTTCCCCCAGGGGATAAAAGCCAAAAAAAAAAGGGCATTTTGCATTCCTTTCCCTTTATTCTGCAGATGGGCTCAGGAATTTGTAGATGCTGTTCTTCCCGTGAGGAGTTCAGCTCACTCCTTGGGTAGAAAGGGGATGTTTTCCTGACTTGGAAGGGAACTGACATGAACATTTTCTTTCTGTATTGATTAAAAACAATAACATCCCGAAGTGATACTGCGCTTCATTAGGTGGAAGGGGAGAACAAAAAGCAGGTCTCTGTTTACTCGTCAGCATCATGGTCTCCTCTCCGTGCTGCCTGCAGAGCTGGGAGGGAAGGGCACTTCATCACTGCTGCTGGGGGGGCACCAAAAAGTGCATCTGCCCAGCGTGTGGCTGCAGAATGAAATGACTTTCCTGGCTGGGGTCAGAGGGGAAAACAAAGCAGTGTGAGCTGATGGCTCGGTGAGCAGACTGTGGCTGTAAGAAATGGGTTTTAGTTTCGGGGCAGTGGGCAGGTCACCTTGCTGCTAGTTTGCCTCAGTTTCCCTGTGGGCAAAGTGTGAAGCGTTCCTTCCAGCCCTCACCTTTTTCTGTGCACAGTGTACGTGGGAAGGGGGATGTGTGTATAAACGCACCTCCAATGCATGAGGTGCATATATGTGTGTATTAGATAATGCTATTTCACCCTATGGACATTAAGCTCGGGGTGATGTCCCTGGTGACAGAGTCCAAGAGATGCAATTTAAAACCCTGTATAGGTGAGCACAGATGTTAAAAACTTTCTTGTGATTATACAGCCCCGTCTTGCTGGTGTTTGCAAGCGATGATGGATGACTGCTGAACAGCTGAGATTCTCTGAAATGTTCTGCTTGCTGTCAAGCCCTGTCTTTTTGCCTGTCTATCCATCTTCTCAAAATAACTGTGTTCTGCAGTCCTTCTACACATGTGTTCGAGTCTCTCCATGGGGAGATCCTTGAGTGGGTTAGCTGCAAGACTGCATGCATTAAATCATTAACGGTGGCATTTGTGACATTGTCACCTTCTGTGATATCAGAGCAATTTAATGAGGTGGGTGACCATTGTCTACCTCCTTGATGCATGGAGAAGGCAAGGCAGAGCCCAGCACTGTGCAGCAAGGCAAGAGCAATTTGGAAATGGAGCTCAGCAGTTCTCCCATTCATGGGCTGTGTCCTTTTCTAATGAGGAGGGGAGGAAAATGTGCTACAGAGCAGGAGTGAGAGGTGTGTGGGGGGGCACCTGGAGGAGGATAGAAGGTGCAGGATGACAAAACAAGGCATCGCGTCCAAGTGGTGTTGACTCCATCCTCCTCCTGCTGTATTTCTCTTCGTGCTACGCCTCTGGAAGTCTGGCTAAGGAAGGAAGGAATTGCCTGGAAAAGCCATGAGCCCACTTCTCATTCCTTCTGGACTGCTGTTCCAGGCTCTGAATTTCTGTATTTAAGCCTTCAACTTTGGGCTAACAATTGTTTTCCATCGTGAGTTGATTCTTCCACCTCAGCGGGCTCCCCTAGGTCTGATTATATCCCGGGTTTGGACTTGGTTTCTCACTCGGGGTGGCTGAAGAAGCTTTTCAAAGGGTTGAGATGTGGACTTGTCCATGGAGCAGCAGCTGGCTGGGTAGGCAGGCAGCAGCAAAGGCAACGTGAGTGATGGAAAGGAGCGGTGCTCGTCTGCATGCAAACCCTTCAGGACATTCAGCTGCCCTGCAATTAAGTAATAAAAAATACCAAATTGGAATGTAATGTTAAATGTCACAAGGGAAGTGTCAGCCATGGCTTCCCAAACCTCCAGCTACTTTTGTTTTAATTACAGGATTCGGAGGTTTTTGTTTTGATTTTTATGGAGGAATTCTGCGTGAGCCAAATTATGCAAGAAAGCATCTCTGTACTTGGGTCTGTTTACCAGAAAATGCAAATGTGTGGAGCTCGTAGACATCATCACTCTCCTGTAGGCAGCCTGGCAATCTGAAGGGTAGGAGAGCTGGGTTTACAGCCAGGGGCAGAGCTGGTATCGGGGTCCTGTGTTGTCATAGCAAGTGCCTCTGCAGTGTGCTCTGTCACGCAGCCCTTCCTCGGTCCTCCCAATGGAGACATAGAGCCTCACCTTCCTCGCTCGGGGTGATGTGTGCAGTTTAATTAGCAACCGCCACTTCCTTTGACGTCCTCACTCTCTTTGTAGGAAAGTCCTGTAGAGCTTCATGGCAATGATACTAATGAACGTCTGTGGAAAGCATTCCTAGAACATATGGCAATGAATATTTCTGTTGGGTTCGTTGTAGCTGTCCCGTCAGATGCTGTGACAGGGACATGAGTCCTCGTTTTGCTTTGAGTCTGAAACACACACACACAGTCTGCAATATTTCTGTGGGATTTTTCCATGAAGATGAAAGGTGTGCGAGAAAAGAAGAATATATTCTGATCCTTAATTATCGCTTTGCTTTAATAACCTGAACCTTTGGGCACCAGAGAACAAAGCCTTTGCCTTCTGGTCCCCTTCTCACCCCCTAATATACAAGCTGGGGGTCCTCTTTATGGTTCTCAGTGTTGCTAAGAGCCTCATGCACCCCGTGCTTCCCCATGGACAAGCCCCCTGCAAAGCTCACGTGCACCCGTGCAGCTGCTTCCCCTCCAGCTGCAGGGAGCAGGATCTGTCCCATTATGCCAGCCCAGGGACAGCTGTCACCATGCAAACTGCCTCCTCCTATCCTTGCAGTCTTATCCTTTTGTCCAGGAGATAAAACTGCAGAGTTTCACTGCACTGTAATCAGGGTCTGATCTGAACCTTGCAGAAAGCGATGGGATCCTTCAGTGGTTTCTCAGAGGGAAGAAGCAGTGACAGCAGGCAGGCTGTAGGGCTCCTTCTTTCTCTCTGTCATCCTGCTTGTAACCACGTGTGTCTGCCTGTCAAGAGCTGCACGGGAGTCGGTGCAGGTTCTGCTATTTGCTCAACCCTAGTCCTTTGCTGTCAGTACAACCACAGGGAGATGCTAAAGCTTGGCAGCTTCTGTTGCAGCTGCAGAGAATTTCGTGTAGCTCCCCAGCCTGGTGAGCAGTAGAAAGTCTCATTTGGAAAGCTTGTTTCAGAGGCTTGACTTTCTCTTGAGCTGGCGTTGGAAGCTTGGGTCCCAGTTGCACGAGCAAAGCACCGAGCAAAGTGCTGACCTCTGTAATTGGAATATTCCACTGGCCAGCACAGTGGCCAAAGCCCCGGAGGGGCTGAAGGGTCCATATCTGTTGGCTGGTGACCCCTGTGTGGGTCACAGGGTACCATGGGCATGCTTATCCCGGTGGCTGCAGCCCAGCGGGGCATCCACTCACTGCTCTCATTAGGATTTTCTGTGCCGAGGTTGCCCAGCTTATAAGTACAGGATAAAAGTGCTTTACAGAGCAGAGGCTCTTCCCTGTGCACCAAGCCCACTTCTGAAAGACGTTGTGTAAGCAATTTGGCAAGCAAGTAACTTTTGTATTTAGATTGTAATTGGCTTTAAATTCCAAAGGTCCATTGCTAATGATATTCAGAGCAGTTTAATTAAAGGGGCACTGTCAAGTACTTCCTTTATAGTTTCTCTTTCGTGTGTGCTCTCCGTTGTAATACCCTTTTTTTTTTTGCAAGCTTGAAGGTAGTAATTAAAGTAATTCTCTGCTGATTTTGTCTTTTTCTATTTGGCAAACTTTGATCCATTATTATTTTTTAATGGAGCCAAGATTAACAACACGGCCACTTTTGTTCCAGCACCGTTTCGGTTCAGCGCGGCATCGCCTGAAATCTCTCCGCTGTTTGCTGGTGGCATCGCTCGGAGGTGACATTGCTGCAGCCCCACTGCTCCCGTGCTGCGCCAGACAGCCCCTGAGCTGCGTTGGGAGGGACCTTCCCCTGGCTTCCAGGCACTAACAGAGATGGGTCAGGAGGGAAATAGCGACCAACCAAAATTCTCTGTTTTCAGCAACCTCCGCTCCAAGCTGCGCTGCTTCCAAGAGCAGCCGAGTGTGAAGAGCGCTATTTAGATCAGACAGGATAAGGCAATAACCATTTTAAGAAAGATATTCGCAGTGGGTCAAACTTTAAACAATGAGGATGTTTCCACATGGCAGCCTCTGCCAATAATTGCTTGTAATTGCTTTCCCTTCGGTGCTGCCTTTGCCCTCTCCCTTTTATAGGAGCTGCAGAGCTGCTGTCCTCTGCCCACCCTGCTTGGCTCCCTCCCCACCTCGTGTTGGGCAGCAGCACGTTTGCAGTAGGGGTTGTTGTTGTTGTTGTTGCTTCTTTTTTTGCAGACTCTGTAAATCGCTCGATTGCATCTAGAGGGATAAAGAGTTCCTGCTTCCTGTCTCCCGGATCAAATTATTTGGCAGCTGGTTATTGCAGCAACAGTGAATACACACAGGGTTCATGTTTGAGGTGTAGCCGGGGTCTGGGCTGATGGAACTTGAAGGATTTTTTTCTGCAGGAAGGTGCTAAATGGTGCTGGGAGCAGGAGCAGAAAACCTCGCCCTGCTCATGCACAGAGGGTATTTGTGTGCAGACGGGGGGCCGTGTGTACCCTTTCTGACTTCAGCACAAGGGTGTTTGGGGTGCGTGGGTCTCAGCATGGGGAAGAGCTCGCCCAGCAATGCAGCAGGGCTGTGCCCATCCCTGCTGAGCCTCCCTCCCAGCCGCGCTTATCCCATTAAGCCCGACTTTCTCCAGCGAATCAATTTCTCAGTCGTTAAATGGTACCTTCCTTGTGCTAATCATACAATGGGACTGCTAATGAATGTCTCAATTATTTAATGTTTGAATCAAGTAATTATTTTCTTGAGGTAGCAAATTGAAGTTTTGAGGAGGAAAAATACCGTCTCTCCCCCCACCCCCCTCCTCTTTTGCTACTACATAATTAAGTAATTGTGTAGCCAGTGATTTAATAGCTACAAGATCAGGAGTGACATATTTTATTCATTTTAAGCAGGAGGGTTTCTCACGTCTCCTCTTTCTCACCGGGAAGCCCTGGCCACCCCCTGGGAAGGCAGGAATGCAGCTGCAAAGCCTCCCTGCTGCCTGGCGGCATTTCTGTTGGCATTTAAGGATTTGCTGTGCTGCTCTGAGCCTTGCTTCGGCTCCCAGCGGATCCTTTCCCAGGTGTGGAGGGTTGCTCCATGGGTCTGTTGTGTGCTCGTCATCATAGCGATGCTAACACATCATCGCCATGGCCGAAGGCCACCTTGATGCTTGCATCCTATCTGAGCCCTCCGATGCATTTTTTTTCTGTTGCTTTTGCTTTTTTTTTTGGTGTCTAATTGAGCAGAAGGCACTGAGCATCATCTGAACCGGCCTCTGGCTGCTGCGGCACTCTGTGGGTGTCAGCCCCCCAGCACTGCCAGGGAGTGCACCCTGCAGAGGGGCCCCTACCAGCAGCACGGGGTATTTGTCACATCATTCCCGTGTTGTCCCACTGCTGGTGAGCGATGACAAGTGACAGCCACGCTTGTGAAAACCGCGCCACTTGTTTTAAATAAATAACAAAGTTAATCACCGGGGAATTACCGTGCTCAGATGTTGAGACGTCTTGGGGATGAAAAGAAATGTCTGAGGAACAGGCGTGCCTCGAGCTGACTGAGCATCAATCCCAGTTATGTTGGTTTGCTGGGACGTCAGCTGTGCGCAGTGAGAAGGTTGGGGGGGATCCCATCCCACCAACCCACCCCCCCTCACCTGCCTGTACTGCTTTGCTTCCTCAGGTCCTGGTTCCTCCAGCACTGGGCACTGCTTGCTGGTGGGACTCTGTAGCTTTGCTAATCAGCAGTTCTTTGGGAGGAGAGACTTCTTGCAGAGGTCAAACACCGATAAACTCTCAGTGATGTCATATTTTTGTTCCCTGCTGCCGCAGAGGGAGTCACAGGCAGGGTGGGATTGTTCCCTCCTTGGATGAACACAGTGTTAAGCTCCATTCCTGGCATGAGCATCCGTGGCCATGCAGCCGAAATGGGCTTTCTTGGCACGAGCGCCCTGATTTCAGTCAAGTTCCCACCAGCCAACTGATGGGCGAGAGCTGGCAGAGGGGGAGCACAAATGTGCTGTGAATAGGCACCAGAGGGAATTCATTATCATTTCTTAATTAGCAAATTCCCATTGGCAACACTCTGGGGAGGAGCGATGGCTACGTGCAGTGTAGGACCCACTATGGCCAGATGAGCATCCCAGCACCCTGTCCTGATGGTGTGAGGTGGCTTTGTGCACACCCATGCAGGGAGAGGCGTGTCCCCATCTAACCACGCCACTGTTGCTGTGGGACACACCACGGGATTGACAAAGCCACGCTGTCCCCAGGCACGGGGTTCAACTCCCATGCCGTGAGTGGGAGAGATGGGTGACAAAGGAGCTGAGGGCTGCAGTGGCATTGCAATGGGTTTTTCAAGGGCTGAGGCTGCTGCTATAGAGATAACGGCTTGCTTGTAATTATTTATTTAAAACTTGGTGTCAGGGGACGTGTCCTCTGCAGCACCACGACTGCAGCTTTCTGCAGCTCCAGTCACAGTTCACGTTTCCCCATGCCTGAAGCCCCCTGGGTGGGACTCTTGTCGGCCATGCTGTGGCATCAATGCCTTTCAGTCCCTGGGGGCCACGCAGCTCCTAGGAGTGGTGGCCACCCCCAAAGAAAAGCAAGAAGAAAGAGGAAACGAGGAGCAGTGGCGTTGTCTTTGCAAGCTTTTCCAGGTATTTTAAATGCTGTTTTCTCGTGTCCTTATTTAACACACGCATTGTAATTAAGAAGAATTTCCTGTACTCCTCTGGGGCTCCTGAGAAATCGGAGTGCTTGAGGGCTTTGTATGTTATGTTAACATGCTTGTTAGGAAGGAGAGGTCTCTGCAGAGTGGAGCAGAGGACCTAAATGCAGAGGACCTGCGATGCTGGAGCTCAGGCAGGTGCTGGCATTGTGCAGCCCCATCAGGTGGCTGCAGGTGTCCTGCTGCATGCTGCTCCGCTCTCCTGGGGCCTTCCTTGAGCTGTGCTGTGACGTGCTCCCAGCAGGACTCCCCCTGGGCTGTGCTGTGCTGGTGAGAATGCTGGGCTGCAGCCGCCATCACTCCCCACGGCCACTCGTGCAGCTGGCAGACAGCTCTGCCTTTCGGTGCCGTGCTCCCCTTGCTCTGTGCTGCCCTGGGCATCTCCGTGCTGGGTGCGTTGCTGCGTGTCCCCAGCGATCACCATTACCAGATGCTTACACGTCTTGAGCTGCCATAGCCAAGGCTCCCGTTTCTTACGCCTCGTTTCGTAAGTAGAGTTTTTATTTTGCAAATCCACAGCTCAGCCCCGGGGCCGTGCTTTGCAACTGCTGGTGTGTTCCAGCAGCTGCTCCCTACCACGGGGCTCCGAGGGAGCACACGGCCACGCTCAGTCCCTCCGCTTTGGGCACCCATACAGTGGTTGGATGAAAGGCGTTGTGTTTTGAAGCATTCCCATCCCCTAATGCAAGGATTTTGTTTGCCTTTGCTGCAGTGACTCAGGTTTAAACCCTCTCTAAATAGGTGTGAGTGAAGGAGCTTCGGGCGGTTGTCTCTGAATGCTCTCTGCTGGGTTTTTCTTGTTTCTTCCCAAAGCGGTGGGAGTCCCCGCTTGTCTTCGTTTCACCTTGTGTCATCCTGGGGCATTCGGCATTGCTCAGGTGGTGAAGGTTTCACTCAGCTGAAAATCCCCATTGAAAGCCATCTGAATAAGGAGCGCGGGATCCGACCCTCATTGAGATCAGCGGCTCATAAAAAAATAAAATAGAGAGATGAACTCTGAGCCCACGAAGAAAACCTGGTTGGGGGGATAAGAAGGGAGGGGAGAGCTGAGTTAATGGAGGAGAGATATCTGCAGCCTGGATGTGGGTGAAGGGAAAGGGAACGTATCTTGCCTCGTCCTCCTGGGATTAATTTTGAATATCAAACACTTGATCTCGCGCCGTTCCTTAGGCAGGCGGTCATGTTTCTGTGAAAGCTCTATTTTGAAAAGAATTTTTCTGATGCTTTAAAACAGAGGAAAGCAAAGGAAATGACCTTATCCTGCTTTGCATTATGTCACACTCGATGATATTCTCTTGCAGCACTCGCGGGTAGCTTGACACATCGAGGCAGACAGCCCCTTATTATTAAATCTGTTTGCAAATGCGCTCCGATTGCCCTTCACATCCACCCCTGGTTATGAGCAGTGGCAACGCGTGGCTGCGCATCGCAGGTCCCCACCAACACGTGCCTCCCTTTCCCTGCCTCTGTGCTCATCAACAGTTTGGGAAGTAATTAAGTGGCCCGTGGGAAAACGAGAGCGCATCGCAGGGTGCACCCCGCGGGTCCTCCTCATCTTCTGGGCTCTGCAGACAGCGACCTCATTAACCTGCAGACAGCCCTACCAGCTGCACAGAGGACCCTTTGGAGCTGTGTCGTGCTCCCTTTGCTCCCAGCACGGGGTCAGACGGGGCCGGGGGTGCTCTCTGCTGTCTGTCAAACCTGGATCAATAGTGCCTCGTGCTGCTGAGTGCTGCTACTGCCACGCCGGTGCCTCCACTGCAGGGCTGTGCAGAAGGTCTGCTGTGTGTTGATGTCAGCATCTCTCCATTTGCTCTGCTGCTGCAGCCGCTTCAGGCTTGCAGGCAGTTGTGCCTCTGATGTGTGGCTCCTATGAGGGGAGAAGTCCTCTCTGGAGACAACTAAGGGGAAATATCCTTTTGTAGCTCCAGGCCATCAGCAATTGGCCTTGGGCCTCTGTAAGGAGCTGGCGTTGAGTAAACACCAGGCTACCCAAAATGGCAAATGGAAAAGGCTCCCAGGGGTTGCAACCTGCCCTTTGCTTAGATCCTAACAGATTCGCATCTTTGGACGTGAATGTTGGTGTTGCTGTCTAAAGACCCTGCAAAAGTTGACAACCTCTGTGTGTCACCAGTGGCTCATGGCAAAGGCTCCCCAAAGTGGCTCCAGTGCTCAAGGTTGCTTCCCAACGTGTTGGCTTTCAGTTGCATTGAGTACTCACCTGTCCTTTCACTATTAGAGGATGTATGAGGCACCACTTAACCTTATTGTTATTACTTTTGTTCCACAGTCTTTTCATGTCTTTCCTCCTTTTGAATTACACCCCTCCCCCCCTCATTTTTTTATTTGGTATGGGAACGTGTTTAGGATCAGATTCAGATTTGTTTGTTTCTTCCTATCCCTCCAACATACATACATCTATCTGACACCAAAGAAGGCACTGGAAGTTGAGAATGTTGTTTTCTTCCGTAACAGCATCACAATATTTCCCGTTGTTGCTGCCTCTCCTTTTCCCCATCCATCTCGTTTTACAGGGCACCGTGGCCTGTTGATCAGATATTTTTGTTAAGTCGTCCACGGGGACGCCTCGTTTTTTTTTTCCTTTTCTTGAGTGGCTGCAATTAAGTTAGAATCCATCAGTGTGTATGAATTGTTGGAAATGTTTCTTTTGATAGGCATTACCTTGTACTTGTCTGTATTAAATTTCAGCTGTCATTGTTTTCTTAATTGCCCGTGTTAGATAATGTTGAATTTCCCAGAGTCCTCTCCTCCTGGCTGCAGTGAATAGCATTCGAATCGCAAATGCTTCAAACTTGACACCTTTTTCCCCTATGCCATTTAGAGCTTCACCCCAGCTTGGCGGATTTAATCTGCTATCAACTTCTGTTCGTCTCTCCCGTCATTATTCCTCTCCTTCCCATCTCTGTGGGTTTGTGCTCTGCTGTCACTGCCATCCTAACGCAACCTGGTGGCCTCGGGGGATGCTCACACCGTGCAGGGAGATGCTGCAGCCTGGATGTACATGGGATGGGTAAGGAGAGCTCCACTTCCCAAAAGCGTGATGCTGTGGGGCTGTTGGCGTGTACTGAAGTCCACGATTCTCTCAGCCCTGCTGGCTCGAACCTGGCAAATGCTCCTTGTCACATTTCCCCCTTGAAGTGTGGATGCGGCATCAGGAATCTGCCCAGCACAGGGGAAGGATTGCTGTGACTCAGGAGGGCTGGCTTTTATTTTTCTCTCTGCCACGTCCCCGCTCTGCCTGGCTCTTGACAAGCTGCTGCTCTCCTCCAGCTGTTGTCTGGTCTGTGTATTTTACTCTCCAGATTCCTTGTTGAAATGACAGCCCATCTCGGCGCAGCTGCAATCGGGGGGTTTTCATCTTCGTAGCCTGCTGCTTCTTCGGGGGTGTTGGTAATTATTAATTAAGACATTTTTGAAGGTCCCATAAATTATACCTGCTTTTTCCCAGGCATTGTTGACTTCCACAAAGAACTCGGATAGATCTGAGAGGTGCGCCGTTGTTTTCTACCAGCCCTGCTGTTTGCCATGTCACCTTCCTCGGCGGAGTTCATTACAACTTTCTAACCCCTGATTTAACAAGTTTACCTAATGCTGCAAAAAGCCTTTGAAGCCTGGAATTATCTACCGAAAGCAAGGAGGGATCATTCCCATGCCAGCAAAAATTACCAAGTGAAATCGTGCGGTAATTTTAGTCTTAATTTAGTTTTCAATCTACGAAACTGACTTGGTATTTTTAAATGACATAAAACCATCTCCTCTGTTCTGCAATCGCCCAAAATTCTCTACTGCGGCAAACGAAACCATTTGGCAGTGTGACATTTATGGGGTGTGCTACAGCTTTTCTCCCTTGGCGACACCTCTTTGACGGAGGGCCTGGCCAATGTGTCAGCTGCTTGGCAGCCCTGCAGCACAGCCGTGTCGTTGGGAAGGGGCTGGAGGGCCGTGGAGAGGTGGGCACAGCCCTGGCGCTGCTCTTGAGGCAGATGAAGGGTACAGAGAGAGTTTATGGACCCAGAAGGAAGGCGGCAAGCTTGCTGGTTCAACAAAGCTGAGTTGAATCCTTCCCAGTCAGGGTAGATCCAAAGTTAATCACTGGGAGGTATGTTGGTATTTTTATCGCTGCATTTATATTTTATGGAACCATCTGGTCCCATTAAAGCTCTGAAAGTCAGCTCAGGCTGTATTGAGTTTCCCAGGGACTGCAGAGAAGAAGAGCGAGAGATGGGAGGTGGGGGAACAGAGCGCATCTCATTGCAAACTGCACCGATACCTCAACAAACCATCCGAGAGAGAGGATCAGCACATCCTGAGTGCAGCTCCGAGTCCTCAGCGATGTGACCATGCAGCTCAGGGCTGTGTCCCCTGCAGGGAACTCGGTTTCTGGCTGGTACATTCCTGCCCAGTGACACGCTGCCAGCATCTCCTCCTCTGGAGTTAATCAGAGAGAACGAGACCTCAGTGACTCTTTGTGGAGGCAGTGGTGACAGGCTGAGAAATGGCCAGCCCAGAGCACAAGGGCCCTTCCCAGGCAGCTGCTGTAATGAGTTGCTCCAGGACATGATCGTCGCCAGCCGGTCCCACCGATGGCCACATCCCAGCGGGGCACAATCGTTGCACAAAGTGCTCCCACCTCCTCATTTCCCACACCCATCAGTTTTCCTGCAGTCAGGAGCAGAGCTGAGCCCTTTGCAGCGGGCAGCCTGGCTGCTCAGCCCACCTCTCCCTCTGCCAGCCCTGACAGCGGAGCAGCTGCAGGGCTATGGAAACTTGGAGCTTTCCCCTCGTCGTTTTGATGGTTGGTTGCTTGGAATGCTCCTGGAGCCCTTCGTGTGTGTTGCCTTTCCAGGGTTATGGCCCAGAAAATGGGAGCAGAGTGGTGTGCCTGGGCTGAATCCTCTCGCTTTCCTAGAGCTGGTTGTGCTGGTCCCGATGCACTACCTGGGGATGTGAGCAACCCTGTGGCAGATAAATGGCCCAGCAGTGCGTGTGCCCAATGTGTGGTGGTAGGGAAGGAATTGGTAGGGTTTGGTTTTGAGTGAGCACCTCAGGTGTGACGGTAATTGGACAATTGAAACGTTTTTCTTTCCACTGCAAACAAAACTCGCTCTTCCTAGCTGGATCTGACAGTCCCCTGCAGATTTGAAAGGTACAAAACAAAACTTTTATTGATTTCTTCCAGAGAATAGCTGTGCATTTCCACTGTAAATCCTCCTGTCACCCCCTGTGGTGTTTCAATCACCCCTGACCCGCCTCCATCACCAGCTCCTGTGTTGGGATCCTGCCGCAATAAACCCTACCATCACTTCTGGCTCCCCAAGGCTCTGGGATGGGCAGTCAATGCCTGAGAAGGCCCTTGAGATGCAGGTGAAGGTGCCCACAAGGGAACTTGCAAGTTCCTTATGGAAGAAAGCTTTTGGCAGCCAAGGACGCCTCTTTGGGGGTGGCATTTTGTGGTGATAACTTTGACCTAGCTTATCTTGGGCATGCTTTTCCCTCTTGCCCTTGAGTGCCTCAGGGCCGCTGATCGCTGTGGTTTGGAGCAGTTGCTTTAGAGCAGCTCTAGAAGTGAGCGAATAATTCATGTAAGCAATTTATTCATTGAATTCAGCAGTCTCAAGCCCAGGGTATGTCTGCTGGGCAAGTTCCTATTTCCTTCAATTTATTAGTCGTGGAGTAATATGCTGATATATAATGAAACTTCTATATTAGAAAGCAATTGTGGCTCAGAAAGCTGGCTGGACTGGTGCAGTCCAAATGCCTGGCGTGGGCTGAGTTTTTGGGGAAAGCATCTTTTCACCTCCCCTCTCTGTCTGCAGGCTTCATCTGCACTGCCTGCGACTGGGGAGCACCGAAGGTGTTGGAAACACAGGGCAGACGTTGCGTTTGTGAAGTGCTCTGCTCACAGCTCCTGCATGCAGCCCAGCTTGGTCCGTGGGTGCTCATGGCGCGGGGACAAGAAGGAGCAAAGCTGGCCCTGAACACAGCACGTGCACGGGGCATTTTCACTCACTCCCTGCTCCTCTAAGCCTGGGGGAATCGCAGCTCCTGTTATTATTTAAGTGGCTTCCCAGCTGCTCCTTCTCATCCTGTCATCTCTCTGCCCATCTTTGATTAATGACCGGACCATCCGTTCCAGCGCTTCCCTCTCTCCTTCACTTAATTCTGTTCCCCCCTCTATTTTTACTTTTTTTTTTCTCTCTCTCACAAACTGCTGATCTAAATGTTCAAAATAAATTATGCTGAATAATGGATGAGGACAGCTGCATAATTTATGGTGCCACGGGGTGAGGCGAAGCCGTGTGCGCTCTGCCTTGCTGCCTGCCCCTGTGCCACGCTCTGCCCAGGGACCCAATGGCACCAGGAAGGCTGCAGGCTGTACCCTGGCGATGGGTGCCTCACTGCATATCCCCTGTGAGCTCAAAGGGCTGATTTAACGGTGTAGGGTGGGTGGGCTCCTTGCTTTTGGGGTCTGACTTTGCCCCAAGCCTTGCCATAAGAAAACCTTGAGCAGTGCTGCCCTGGGCGTGCTTCCTTTTGCCAAATGGAGGCCTTCTTTTTTTTTCCTGGCTTTCGTATTATGTCCTGGCTTTCTCTCCGTAGGGATATGAGATATAATTATAATATGCTGAAATGAAGTACTTCAACCTTATCAAAAATAACATTTTGATAATTTTTTTTTTTTTTTTCCCCCTGAAAATGTCAACACAATCAATAGGTTCTTGCACATGTTTTGGTTTCATTAAATGCAGCAGATTGTTCGGAGGGAGCGCTTTAACCCGCACTAAATATCCTCCTTTCCATATTGGGATGAACCCAGATAATAAGGTCACCCTTCACAAAGGCACGTCGTGCCGACGTTGGGCATTTTAGCAGCAGCCCAACGCCTTCTGTAGTGAAAAGGGGAGAAAATGGCAGAGATGACTGAGACCGGGAGGAAGGACAGACCGGAGAGACGTCGCTTTTCTTGATCCAGGTTTATTATTCCATCCGTTTCCCTTTGCCTTTTCTGAAGTCTTGTCTATCCGCCGCCGAAACGGAATTCTGCGAGAAATAAACACAACTTGAGTAAATTAAGTGGGAAGGTTTCACAGAACCCAATTACTCTCTGTCCCCCCGACGCCGGGGAGCAGAGTTCATTTCCATGTAATGAACCGAACAGTGAATGACAGCTTGGCACCACGAGTCACATCCCGGAGCTGCTTTCATCCACAGGGCAGACGTGGGGTGGGGAGCGAGGTCTGTCCGTGTGCATCGAGGTGGGCACGTGCCTCCCCCTGGGGAGTGCTCCCTTTGCTCCAGGTTTGCTTGTTTTGCTTTGCAGTCTGCATGATGGCATGCAAAAAGATGTGTCCAAGAAGAGCTGGGAGGTGGCGTGGCTTAGGAATGGAGCTGGGACGTGGGGCTGATCCGTGCTCTGTCGCTGCTGTGCCTGTGTGACCTTCAGCACATCATCGGCAGTCTGCCTCTCTCCTCCCCAGCGGTGTGTCGTTTTGCTTGCTCTTCTTGTCTGATTGCAGGCAGGCTTGGTAAAAGATTTTGTTCCTCTGTGCGTGGATTGAACTTGGCACAAAAGCCTCTCGTTCCAGCTGTTACTGCCATTCAGGCAAGTGTGCTTTTTTAGGAGAAGGAGTGCTGGAGTAAAGCAGACGGGAACCCACGCTGAAACCCTCCACTTCTTTCCCACTCTGTGTACACACAGAGTGCTCCGCGTTTGCAGTAGGTGGGACCAAACCCAAGAGCTTTCCTGAGTCAGATGGAAATGTGCGTGTACATGGGCATCAAAGTTCCATAGGTTTCAGTTGATTGCATATATTGTTACCATAAGATGAGGATGAGTGAACTATCTTATTCCCTTCTTGGATATACAGACGGATGCTCTTTCATCCAGCTTCCTGACTGCTCCTCCAAGTCCATAGGGGTGGGATGCTGAAGCTGATGGGCCGTTGCTCTCGCAGTCCTTGCAGCACATACCTGTTCCCTGCTGTGTGCTTGTTTTAAGTAGGGATGCCTGCAGCAAGGCTGAGCCGACAGAGCTTGTTTGCAAGAGTCATCGTGGTGCATCGAGTAATAACTGCACAAGAGAAGGAACTTGCAATGCTTTATTATGCGTGAGATCCAGCCGGTGAAAGACAGCTGCTGCTGCTCTGCGGAGTATTATATCCCCATAATCAATATCAGGGAGGAGGAACTGTTGGACAACCTGTTCCCTATTATGGGCACTTAGGCAATGCTTGGGTTGACAAAGAACCTTGTACCAACTGCAGGCAGCACATGTTCAACATGCTCCTCGTATATCAGGGAGCGATCCAGCCAAATGCCCAGATGCTCTTGACGACTAACTTTGGAGAGGAGAAGCAACAAAGCAGCCTTTGCAGCCAGTGAGCCTCCTTTTGCTTTGGATCCTCAGCCATGGGCTTTGAGTCTTGTGACCCAGGCCAGGGAGACGGCGGTCGAACGCAATTAAGTCAATAAATCTCAGCTATGCAGGAGGCTGGAGTGGTGTGATCTGATGTCAGGTGTGAAGGATCCGGAGCCAGGACTGCTGGGCTATTTTTCTGGCACTGCCACTGCTTCGTTTTGACTTTGAGCAAGTCATTTAATCTCTCAGTAATTAATCCTATTCATATGGTTAAATTGGGTACTGCTAGAGACACGAGTTCTCACTGCATGCGCACTGTGTCCATTCAAAAAAATCACAGCAACGCCTATAATAGCGTCGAAGGGGTTTGATTTCAAAGCATCCCATGTCCTGCCCCTTGCTTTCTTCCTATCGCATCCTTACAAAGAGCCTGGGGCCGTTTCTGAGCAGCTCTGCTTCCTTGCTCAAGAAGGAATGGATTGATGCTCGCTGGCCAGAGCAGGGAAACCTTCCTCCTACCTCGGCTAACGAAGTTCACAGGGAGCCTAGGAGGGATGGCGCTGGGAAACAGCGGGTAGCTCGCGTCCTTTTAGCACTGATCTGCCCTGTGGCCATTGGGTTTGAGGCTGCTGTCACAGCCCTGGGGCTGTCTGTGTGCACAGCCAGCCCTCCGTCCGCTCAGCCTGGCACTGCTTAACCGGGTGCAGAGTCGGTCAGAGAGCAGTGCTTGTGAGCAGGGCCAGCGCCTCGTGCTCGATGTTTTTATTAGCTCAGTACAAACTGCAGCAGGGCACTTATTGATTCCGGTGATCCATTGCCATAAGTAACATCATTTGTAAACTTTTGGGGAAGCAAGGGTGGTAGAAAGGGCTGCAGTACAAGCTGAGTCGCTTGGGCATTCAGATTACCTTTATGGAGAGGAGAATTTACTCCCTGAGACTTGACTCTGGGCTTTGTTGTCAGCTTAGGAAGGGCCTGACAAGCAACACGCAGTCCTTCTCCATCTTTTGCTAAGCTGTGAGACAGCTGTGAGCGGATGAGAGGAGCTGCAGCCCAGCCCCGTGGGTTCACCATCGGGCAGAGGCCACATACATACCCTGCGTGCTGCAGGGCACAACAGGAGACCTCTCACGCTGCTCCCTGCCCAGCCTTCAGCCTTTCCTCCTGGCGATGCTTTCTTGTGCTTGCAGCACAGAAATGAAGATTGGAGGAGCTCGTTGGCTACGTGGTGGCAGTGGCTCTGCTGGCTGCTCCTGGGGTGTAGTGTGTTTAGTACAAAGTCTGCTCAGTTTAGCTGGGATTTATGAACCCACCTGGGAGCTGTGGGTGCTGCTTCGTTGGAATCAGAATTTAATGCCTGTGTTCCCCTGGATGGCTCAGGAAGTTTTGCCGGCTTTCTGGAAGAAGGCTTTACAAGGAGCTGGGAGGCGGCCTCTAAACACGTTTTGCTGGGAAACAGCAGTTTGTGCAGCCTGGTTTTTAACTTATTAACAGCTCTTGGGAGGCTGCGGCCATCACCAGAGGATGCCATCACCGAATAGCACACTGGGTGACCCCCCTGCACCTTTTAGGTGACACGGAGATGGCAGTTTGTTCCACGCCATTTAAGAAAGCATAAATCCGCGCAGCTTTTTTCTCCTACATCTGACTAGTCAAGCTGTTTAGAGGGTGGGGCTGAAGTGACAGAATGTGTACTTGTGGAGACGCTAAATTGCCTTTAGAAGAAGGAGTTGGGAACAGAACATGAATAAATGAAAAGCCAAGGTGGTGCCAGCGGTACAGCCTGTGAATCACCATCAGTGCAGGATGCAATCTGGGCTACTGACTCATCCTTATTATGCACACATCACCCTTCCTCCCCCACCAGGGTCACGCTTCCAGGTCATTCCCGTAGTCCTGACTTCAAGCTTACTTTCCTTTGCCTCTTCCCTCTGCTTTGGTCAGATGAAGGTGGTGGTGCCTGGAGCAATGTTTGCTCTGGGGATACGGATGGGCTCCGAGATGGACTCTGATGCTGCCTCGCCTTCAGTTCTGCCCTCCACAGGGAGATTTTAGGCGTGTTGGAGCGATGGCTTTGCACAAATTCCCAGCTGACGGGATGTGTGTTTGGGCTGGCTGTCTGGTCTGGAATTCATTAGGAACTTTTGTGTTTGCAGCTGTCTCTCGGATTATATCTTTATTGATCCTGCCTGCCCATGGCCAATGGGAAATATGTGGAAATGATGAAGCTCTTCTGAAGGGGAGTTCATAATCTTGCTCAAACAAAGCCAGGCCCCCGGAGGGAAGGATGAATGGCCTGCGTGTAGGCTATTTTGAGATGATACGGCTATCACATCTTGTTCCCCTTGTTTTTGACTGGGATAACATTCAATTACCCCTGCCAACAACAGCTTCCCATACGTGCTGGTGAGACAGCTAATCATCTGCCCCAGTTACTCCAAGTGGGAAATACAAGCCAGCTGCAAGAGGATCGCACCAGTTCAGTGAGTGCAGCACCTGGTATGGACTCTGCAGCAGTCCCCATAGAACCCAGACCTCTTCCTTAGGAGGTGACAGAGCTTGAGGACAGTCCCAGCTCCACCCTATGGCTTTGCTTTTTGACTGTAGTTCTCCTCATGTCTGGGCAGAAGCGAAAGGTGCTGATGCTGGCTATATTTTTAGAAGAAAGCAGGTTAGGATGTAATTTCTGCTCTCCCTGGCCATTAGGAGCAGGTGGCCTTTAGCTTGGGGACACGTGGGAGGATGAGGAGGTGGCTCTGTGGAGCGCAACGGGTCATTTGGGCTCTGCTCCCCTTCCTGTGGGGCTGCCAGGCGGGGTGTGGGCTGCAGAAGGGTCGGCTGCCTCTGCAGGAATGCTTTTCTGCAGCCCACATCATTTGTGTGCGTGTGCGGGTGGATAGAGCCCTGCAGAGCTGTCAGACAGTAACAGCTTTCACTTGCTATTAGCCGGGGCCGGATTTGTGTGGGCACCCTAGAGAGGGAAAGGCCCAGTAGCCCCATATCAATGCCTGACAGCACCTTCCTATTTGTATACCCAGGCAAGGAGACAACCTGTGAGACAACTGCACTTAGCCCCTGCCAGAGCCAAGCGCCGGAGAAGTCCCTGATGTATTTAGAGGAACACGCTGTCTTGCCGTGTCTACTTTGGAGAAACCTTGCTAATCCTTCCTGAAAAGCCCAAAGGGGAATCCAAAGCAGCTTTTCATTAGCCAGACAAGCCCTACAAGTTCCCCAGCAAAATACAACAAGGAGGGGGATGCCGGCGCCTGCCTGCACACCGAGCTGAGTGATGGGGAGGCAGAAGCAGCCTTTGCTTTGTGCTGGCAGCGTAGGGAAGGTATATGTGATTGCTGGCGGCTTTGCAGTGTGGGGCGAGAAAAAGCCAGGTTCTGGGGCTCTCCTCCATAGAATCATGCTAGATTTCAGGCTTCTGCATGGGAACAGGCAGGGAAGGGCCCAGCCTCTGTCCCCAGGACAGCCCTGGTCTGGGTCCTGTGGAGCAAACCAAAGCCTGTCCACTGCTCACAGGTGAATCTGCCACCTCTGCTCCTTTGTCCAGGTGTCCTTCATGCTGTTGCTTGCAGTAAGGGCAACAGGAGCTTTGAAGTAACCGTGCTGGCAAACCAAAGCGACCGTGTAGACTTGGAGCCAAATCTATATTTGGATTTAAAGACTGGTCTAAACTCAAAAATAGCACTAATGGCTTTTTACTGCCCACGCAACGTCTTCTTTTCCCTCTTACAGCCATTCTGAGGCACCGGGCATCCCGTGGGGCTGCAGACTGCTGTGGCATCTGCTCCTTTCCCACTGAGGTCTGTCCATCTCCCCGTCTGTCTGTCCACCCTTCTGTGTGCTGCACAGAGTCGTGCTGCCCTCATGCAGGGCTTCCATCGTGTTTCTGTGTGTGTGTGTTCCCACACGCCATCCCTGACACAGCACCTTTATGGCAGAATAACGATACCCACCGGGCTGGGCTGGGCTGCTTCCTGCAGAGCCGGGGCAGCTGGCAGGGAAACTACATCTGAAGGAGCCAAAGTGCATGGAAAGCACTTAGTTAGGCTTCCAGCTGCATCGTAGAAAGGATTGGAATTCATTCCTCAGTGAGGCTAGCTGAGTCAGTGTTGATTGTGGTGTATATCCTCAGGACCTGGAGCAGATAAGTGCAAGCAGCAAGGCCATTAGCAAGGAGAGGCACATGTAAATACCGTGATTCTTGCTTTCATTTGTACCTGCTGTGTATCAATCCCCAGGCTGCTGCCTCTGCTTTCCCCTCATCTCTCCTAGCTGACAAGCTCTTGAGCTGCAGCAGGTCAGATTGCAGCACGCTCGGGATCAGGCTAATAGGTGATGCTAACAGGTTGTCAGCTCCCTGGCTGTATGAGGATGCATTTCCCAGGCTCTGGGTACTGCAGCCAGCTGGACGTGACTTGCATGTCCACAATTCCCCTTTTTAAGTTGCAAGACATCCTAGCAGGGATGGTGCTTTGGTGATATCAGTGGGCATGGCATGAATTCGTAGTCGGTGGTGGAAAGTGACTTTGCTGCATGGATAAAATGCTGCGAAATGATTCTGGGGTGAGAACAGACTCCATCTCTCACGACACCAAAGGTCTGGATTTACCAGATCTGCTCTCTGTGTACACATTGAAAATGCTGCCTGTTGTCTTTTACATGGGTGTACCTACGGCCTCGGGGACGAGAGTTCCCCTAAAGCAGATAAAGAGCTTTTTAAATACACAGGCTTTGCTCCTTCACGGGCATTCTGGTGAGATTAAAAATATAAATCCTGACAGCAGGAGAACACCTGCATGAAAATAACCCCCTGCTGAAGAATGTAAGCATATATGCTGGGATGTGTGGGTATGGGCATGGATGTGCAGGTGTCGTCTTGGTGACGTGGTGCAGGTGTGCCAGATTTGCCCCTCAGGTGGGAGGGCTGTGATTGTGGCAGTGTGTAATAAAAGCATTTTCAGTGCTAGGGGGATGTACAGCGATCTAAATGCAAACGTGAACGTGTCTGGACCGCCATTATCCTAACGAATTTGGTTAATTGGCTCTGAGTGTGTGCGCGTCTCACCAGTCTGTTGACTGATAGATTGACACCTGGGTGCCTTTGTTGTCAGGAAGCTCGTCATGAATGGGCTGTGCAGTGCTCAGAATGGAGGCTGACCTGTGCTTTTCTGGCCGTGGGTTGTGTGGGGACAGATTTATGAGTTTTATGAGATGGACCCAAGCAATGATAATGAAGACTTCAGGATGGTAGAAAGTATTTCTTGTGAAGAACAGGGAAATGTTATGAACCTTGACATCTCTCCCTGCTCTGGAGGCGGCCTGTGATGTCCTAATGATGGAAAATGCCTTGGAGAGCATGGCACAGGGCAGTGTTCCTATTCACTGCTGTGCCTCCTCTGTCACACCCTCTCCTGGCTTGGCCTGGCTCCGGAGGCTGTCGGTGAGGATCAGCATTGATGGTGCTGGGCTCAGAGAGCTGCAGCCCATCTGCATTCCCTGTGCCTGAGGTCCGGGCAGCACAAGCAGTGCTGATGCTCTGATGTACCCCAGCCCCTGAGGTGCTCTGTTGGCCTCCAGGCAGAGAGATGTACCACTCCCTGCACCACAGACCTCGCAGAAAGGTGCAGGGAGCTTAATATAATCGTTTGCCTGGGAAGGATTTTCTTTGCAAATCTCAGTCAGTTAGTGATTGACTTTTGTGCCAAAGCATAAGGGCTTATATCCCTCCTGCGTTTTTATCTCTTCTATATACTGATGAGCTTTTTTATGGATCTCCTCCATCTCTAACTCCTGTTAAGTGCTATTTCTGCTCTGCTCATCCTTGCAGAGCTCTAGCCAGGCTCGTCTGGGGCGAGCAGGACAAAAACACGCAGACCTCTCTTGTTAGGGACACGCTTCTGTAGGTGCCCCCAGGGCACTGCTGACACTGTCAGCCAGGAAAATGTGCTTTGTGTAAACGGCATAACCTCTCAGTGCCTCTGTTTACCCTTTTAACAAAGGTGTAATACCCACAGAGATGCGGAGAGGATCAATTACTGTTTCTGTGTTCAGAGATCCCTGGATAAAAGGGGAGAGAATTATCCTGCCAGTCTGCCTCAAATATTGTTTTCATTAAGATTAACACTGTTCAGTAAACAGAGCTGCTAAAGCCATATTAGGTGTTTAATAAGTAATATGTAGTTGATATCCATCAAGTTGTCTTTTTGGAGTGAGCCGTTGGGTGATGCGCGGAAGCCGGCGTGTCGAAGCTGAGCACCCCGCTCTAATTGCTCGTCACCAGGTATTTGATTAGCAGCACTTAGGTTTAGCGAGGATGATTGGGTGGACCTCATCAACATCCCTTGTTTCAAGGGCATGAAAGGAACAGGAGACGCAGGAATAATGCCAGCAACAACTGCAGGGATTGCCCTGGCCAAGGTCTTGTGCTCAGCAATGAGTTCAGCCCACCTGAAGGATGCAGCTCAGCACAGAGGGGTGTTGGGGATGGGCTGGGGGCTCGAAGGGTCCCAATAGCAGACGAAGGAGCCGTGTCTCCATGCTGCCTGCAGGCAGTGTCTGCACATACTCGACACGCAGTAGTGAAATCAAGGCTGCTTTGTGACACAGAACAGAGCGCTTTTGTGCCCGGGCACTGCAGGAGCCGCACTCCCACTCCCTGCCACTGAACTCAGTGGGATGGCAGAGTTCACAAGGGGAAGAGTTCGACTGCTCTTTGTATTTGCCTGGTGTTTTTTGTCAGTTCGCCTGCTCCCAGGCCAGGACCCCTCCAATCCTCCTCCTCCTCACTTACGGAGCCTGGCCTGCAGCCGTACCCATGTGAATGGGTCTCTGTCTCTCTCCGTATCTGAGTTGTTCTTTCCCAGCCGGAGCTGTGTCTTCAGCTGGGTAATCACAACTGCACCGAGTTGCACTGCTTTCCATCGTCCAAGGTTCTGCCCCGTGATCTTTGGTGATCTGTCACCAATATTAGGCTGATGGAAAATCAAGAGGTCTGTCTCAGACTTGGCCGAGCCGGCGGTATAAATATTGCAACCTTTGGAAACCCGCTTCCGTTCCGTCCTTGCTGCCTGTGCAGGCACAGCTCTCGCTTAATGCTAATGGTTTGGTAACAGAAGGGATTTTTCTTGCCTGCAAACACTGAGCAGAGCAGCTGTCACTGCAAATCAGGGCTTGCCACCTTCCTGACCCCCCAGTCCTCTGCCTTTAAAAGGGAAATGAGAGGTGGAGGCTCTTTGGAAGGAACTTCACTCAGGCTTGAGGTCTGACTTTGCAGAGGACCGTGCAGGGTGGCAGCTGCCCTGGGCTCACAGAGCTCGCTCCCATCGCCTTGCAGCAGCTTCCCTCACCTCTGAAAAACACAGTGCTGGTGCTGGGTGACTGGTTGTGCCCATCACAGCCACTGGTGGCAGCTGCTGGGTGCTGGAGCGTTGTTGTGTGTGAGCCCAGGGACTGATGGAGACGTTCCGGCTGTGACTTTCAGCATGTGTGGCATTGCCACCTTGGTAACTCGAGCAGCATATAGCTGGGACTGACATTTGAATAATGTATAGGAAAGCCAGTTGAGCTTCTGATGAATTCCTTCGGTCTCACAGCAGACCCTGTGTCAGTGCAGGGACCCCTCTCTGTCTTCAGTACTGACAGCAGCGATCAGATTTGGCATGGGAGGGGGTGGTGCGTGCACTGCTTTGACGTCTGTGGGGCAGGCAGGGGTGGGTGATGCTGCTAATCTGCGTTCCAGTGAGGACACGGTGTAGCAGAGGGCATCGCTGCTGTGTGAAGTGTTGGCTCCTTTGGCTGTGGGTTCCTTCTCCCAGGAGGAATGTGCCAAGCTATTGCTGACTCTACTGATCTCAACTCAGTCCCAAGGAAATCCCGTTCTGCCCACCTGCCAGAAAGGGAGTCTGCAGGATTTCTACCAGCCTGGAAATAATGGGAGAGTAACACCAATTAAGAGGACAGGCTCAGCCCGTCTCCCGCTGCTGTGCGGAGAAGATCAAGGCAGGTTTGTCACTGTTTGAAGATCAGCATTTGAGAAAATTGCCAGTGAGGATGTTCTGAAATAGATCCAAACCTTCTAAGTTGCTGCTGCTACGCATACAAATAGGTGGAGTGGAGTTTCATCTGAAGAAGTGCCAGCGGGGTGTGTCTGTGCAGCATCACACACGGAGCTGGCACCCATCGCAGTGCTGTGCCCAGGGGCTGCGGGGAGGGGTCCCAGCTGGCCAAAGCAGAGCCTGCCCTGGGATGCTGGGAGTGATGGGATGAGAAGGTGTGGGGCCAGGACAAAGGCAAAGCTGTTGTTTGCCTGGAGTATGGGTGTCTGATCTTTCGGCTTGCCTGGGCTGCCCTGAGTGGTGAGGAATTGTTGTGGGCCACATATAGGCTGCTCCGAAAGTAACGCCTCCTGTTTATTTCTGTGGAAGCTGACAGCTACAGTGAGCACAGCAACTGTGATAGAGCAGATTCTTAGCAGCGTTCAGCAAGCATTGATGAACATTGATGGGTGTCACATTTTCAGCATGGAGGAATTCAGTTCCACACCTTTGTTTTCTATGCACTTCCATGTCAGAAAGCTTCAAAGGCATGCCGTTATTTGCCATGACTTGAGTTAGCACCGGCGTTACCCTCCCCCTTGCACTGCTTTCAGCTGTGACAGCACACCAATGTCCCCAGGCCACCACATCGTGTCTCTCTGCTGCATGAACTGCTTCTGCTCCACACCTGCAGGGCTCTTTGCAGGGCTGCTCCTTGCATGGAGGTGCTCAGAGCATCTCTGCCTTGACCTGCTGGACCTCTGACCCGGTGATTTATTTAAAACCTCATTGCAGAGTTCACCTTGCCATAAACCAAGCCCCAAAGACGGCTCCAGCAATCTGCAGGGCTGAATTAAACATATGCTGCTGTTTCTTGCAGGCTCTTGTTAATTTTGTGCAGGGGAGAGCTCAAGCAGAGACATGTCCTGGTGAAGGGCAGATGGCCCAAGTACCCATCTCGCTGTCTCTTACCTCCTTACTAAATAAATGAGCGGTCCAAAGAGGGATTTGGGATTTATAATGCATTCTCAGATGTGTGCTGGGCTGGCAGAGGTCAGTGTGGATGTTACTCTTACACCCTCTTGCCTTGAGATGCCAGTTGATATATGCAGCTCTTGATCAGACTCTCATTATTGGGGGATTCAGCAGGGATAGCTGGCGTTGGGTTTTATTTTTTTCCCCTCTCCATGTTCATTTAGTTCAGTAATTTCTTTCCCTGAGTGAAACCTGGGCTCGGATGCAGTGTGGAGCTTTTCAGTGAGGTCCATCTTTATTTTACGGTTGCAGCAGGCCTTCAGCTTCCCAGCTGTGAGAAACAAAAAGGAGCCACCAGGCTTTAGAGGGCAGTGTCTGCGTGGTGGTGCCGGCTGGTGGTCCTGGTGGTGAGGATGGTGGCTGGGAAATGGCAGCTGCTGGCCATCCATGGCAGGATGCATTCTGCTGTGCAAAGGTGGTAGAGCACATCCCCTATGGAAGCAGCTCACCTGCCGAGGAAGCCGGTGGGCCATGCATGCACTGTACCCATGGGCTAAGGATGGGAGGCAGAGGCGATGCGGGGAGGGCCGGCAGGCGCGGATGGAACGGAAAATGCTGACATAAATTAATCAAACGAGGCATCTCGCAAGATTGAATTAGGTCCTGATTTATGACTGCAGTGCTGCTGCTTCTGCAGTTCCAATGTTCTGCGCCTATCGCTCACCCCCTGATTTATGGGGAGGCTGATGCTGAGCATGGCCCAATGGAAGGAGCGGCTGTATGGTGCCACTGGGCAGGATGATGGTGACCGTTGTTCCTCAGGACTCCAGCTGTTTCTGGGCACTGTAGATGCGTTGCACAGCTCTTGAAAGGGTGGTGCCTGGAAAAGGAGAAGAGCCTTTAGTCCTTCTTTCTCATCCTCTGGTCCCTGCCCCAAAGGTCCTTCAGGTTGCGCTGGTCTCTCTTCCAAAGGAGTTTCTACTGCCCAGGATCCAGATCCCTTTCTGTATATTCCACCTTCCTGAGCTGGAGCCTGAGCAGCTCCTACAGCGGATGGCTTCCTTATCGTGTCCGTAGAGCACAGCGTGATCTGTCTGGATGTGTCCAATATGTTCCCACACTGCACAAGGCAGCAAGTCGTCAGAGCATGAAGAGGGCTGAGCGTGAGCAGCTCCTCATCCTTTGCGCTCAGAGAGGAGCGGGGCAGCCTGAAGGAGCGCAACGCCAAGGTGGTTTTGGAGATATATTTTGGGGACTTTGCTCCCTGTGCAAAGGGAGTGAGGGCAGATAAAGGGATTAAGTGGACATGGAACGCTTTGGCGATGGATGGGCTCAGAGCAGAACGTTGGTGTGTGGCTGCTGATGAGAAGGGAAGGGATGTGGAAAATAGAAAGTTTGTGGTTTGTGCTGGATGAGTTGTTGGAGGAGGAGCAGCACAGAGGATCTGTAGAGCAGGTTGGGATGGGAATTTGGAGAGCAATGAGCAAGTGCTACCTAATCTGAAGGCCGCCTTAGGATCACGGGATCATTCAGGTTGGAAAAGACATATAAGATCATCAAGCCCAACCCCACCCCCACCGTGCCCACTGCCCACATCCCTCAGTGCCACATCCCCACACTTCTGGAACACCCCCTGGGACGGTGACCCCCCCACTCCCTGGGCAGCTGTGCAGTGCAGTGCCGCTCTTTTGGAGAATAAATCGGTCCTAATATCCTCCCTGAACTTTTCCCTTATGCAAACTGTCCATCTAGGGTTCATTCAGCATTTCCCAAAAAGCCAGCCCGCCCCGTGGTGCCTGGGGTGGGGAACCAGGTGACTCAGCATTGACTGGAGGGCAGTGGCCCAACAGCTTAGTTTGCAGTGGTGTTCACTGGGTACCCGGTGTCAGAGATGAAGAATAGAAACAGATCTTTTGTCTTCCTGCAGCATATTGATTTTTTGCTCCCTGCTTTGGCCTTTTGCTCGTCCTTTTCAGCAGCCGGCGGTGGAATGAAATATAAGGTTTGAAAAACTAAAAATACAAAAAGTGACAGCTTCATTGCTCCGAGTGATGGTATTTCAAGGGGAAGCGTGACCTGAAAAAACGGAGACAACGCCGTCCTGGCCTGTATCTGCTTCCTGGGCAAAGGCAGTGCGAGGCGGGGGCTCAGGGCTGGGATGCTGAGTCAGGCTGAGGGATGCTGAGTCACCCCACGGCAGAGACCCTGCTCCTTCTGCATGGGCAGATCTGGGATGCTTTGGAGATTTGGGAGTGGGAGGGGAGATTGGAGGTCCCGGGACATGGGGGGGGGTGATGTCCTTGTCCCTGCAGCATGCTCCTGCACAAGCCAGCTGGCCGTGCCCTGTATCCTGATGGAGAAATGGAAACGGCTCATGTCTGACCTGGGACCCTCGCGTGGTGAGAGTTGGGATAACTATGATGCACTGCTCCACCTGGAGCACGATTTGAATGCTCTTTGCAGTGTTCTGAGTGGATCCTAATTAGTGACTGCTGCAGATCACTGCGATGTGGCAGGCTGCGTTTGGTAGGAGAGTGCCCAGCAGGGTTTAAATTACTTGTCGTTTGCCTTGTTTTGCTTGGCCATTTGAGTGGTTGACTCTCTCCTAATTGCTGTTGTAACCACTGGGGTGATACGCTTAGAGGTTCTTGATTGGATTCCTTCCTTTTTGGAGAGGGAGAACCTGGCAGATGCGGCAGAAATTAAGCGATGGGAATTAATTCCTCTGTGTCATTACAGAGACAGACAGTGCAGAAACAAGAAATCCCTCGAGTTTTTCATGTTAGAGAGAGCTCAGCGTGGGATTTGGATGGTGCAGGTGGAGGTTAGGATGTGGAAACATCACCCTTGTTCTTCCGTGGTGCTGCAGAGCTCGTGACTTTGCTCAGAGTGCTGCAGGAGGCCCGCAGTTTGCATGCTTGGGTTGTACCAGCAGAGATGTGTAATCCTGAAAGCTGCTTCAGGGCAGCAGATAGGCTAAATCTGTGCGTGCCTAACAAGGCATCGCAGCCCCCAGAACCAGAGCGAGCACACAGTGGGTACCAAGGGCTGTAGGTATGGCGAGTCTGGTTCCAGCTCTGCCATCCTGAGCCTGGTGTGACGGTGGGCTTGCAAAATGAAGGTGGAAATACAGACCATGAAGGGTCCAGGATCTGTGTGTGCCCTCAGGCACCTCCACATCCTACAACGCAGCTGAGCTCAGTGCTGCTCTGCTCTCTTATTAAATCCGATGGCGATGAATGGGACGTGACACCTGGGTATATGATTCAGATCGAGTCATCCCATTACACGGTGTAAATCAATAAACAAAATGTAGCTCTGACAGCATTTACAGTTCCCCCTATTACTTCCAACCAGCCCATTTTCTGCGCACGAAAGAGGCATTTACACCCCATTTAACTGTGCTTTGATGCGGGATCTTGTTCCCCAGCAGAGCGGAGACTTTGACAGGTGACATTAGGGGAAGGGGAGATCTACAGCACTCATTTGCAGAGACCTGAGCAAAGGGTGGTGCAACACGGCCTGGCGGGTTGGTGCTGTCCATCACCCAAAACGCTGGCGTGTTGGGTTGGGAAACAAGGCTGAGGGAAGGATGCTGCTGTGTTGGTGTATCCCAATGGTTTGCATCCTCGAGGAAGAGGGAAATGTTGAGTTTCCCCTTTTGGCTGGGCCGGAGGGATGTCTTTCACCTGAGCTAAGCATCAGGTAGGGAACAGAAGAGGGAAAGGCAGGCTGGGAGACATCGCTCTTGGAGCACCTCAACTGTCCGACTTGATTTTATTTAATGGGCTCTGCAGTCTGGTGATTAATCTGGTAATCAGAGCAAATGTTACAGCAGCGGCTGGCAATAAAAATATAACCTCCACGAGATACAAACCCTCTTTTTCACCTCTTTTTTTTCTTTTTTTTTTTTTCCCCTTGCTGAGAAATTGACAGCTGATCTCTCTCCCCTTCCCGACAGGCGGCAGGAGGCAGACGGATGCAGTTGATGGGAAATGCAGGGTGCAGAAAAAGCATCCCTGCTCCCTGCTGGGATTGAGTTGAGTTGGGACTGGGGGTTGAGTTCTCCACCCTGAATTTACACAGGCACAGTGTTTGAGGTGGGAGGGGAAGTGGTGGCTGCCTTCTGGCACCCAGTCGTACACGTGTGTCGTTAAGGGGTAGATATGGGCAGGGATCGGATCGGTTGTCCTCAGGACTGAAAATTGATATATTTTCTCATTTCCTGGAGCTCCGCCGAATCTCTGCATTTACTCCAGAAGGGACAGGAAGGGCTGCTCTTTCTCTCTGCCTTTGTTGTCTGCTGGTTTTCTTTGTGTTCTGCTGCCGTGTGGATGAAAAGGGCGCTCGGTGACCAGGAGAAATGGGCAGAAAACAGCCAACAGGAGCAGAGGTTTTGTAAATGCGCTCAGCGTTACCATTTAAGCATCATTTCGTCAGGCTGCAGACTACATCTAGGCATGGGTTGTTTTTTTTTTTCCCCACTTCCGATCCCATTTTCTTGTAGATGTCCTGCAAAAAGTCCCCTAAGCCCCAAAAGACAGCCTGGAGAGAGAGACAGCATTGGACGAACGGAATTCCCATATGCTTTGTGTTCCAGATCCGCTTCCAGTAAATCCCCTCGGCAACTGGTATTGAAGTCTGACTGTCTGCCCGTCATCCACATCTAAGACTCACTTTTATTTATCCTCTGAGGCAACATCAGTCCTTCCTTTCCCCATCTCCCCGAGCTTTTATTGTGCTCCCTGTGGGGACAGCACGGTGAGCAGCCCCTGTGCTCCACGCTGCGGGTTGGCAGTGCCACTGCAGTGCCCCCCACCCCACAGACTCATTGCACAAAGTGGTGACAGCTCCGGGAAGGTGACCTGGCCCTTCTGCAGCTTGCAATGGAGCGAGTGCTTGCACCCTCTGGCACCGAGCACCATCGTTAGCATTGCCTGATTTCACTTTGCCACCTTGGGAAGGTGTTTCTTAATGCCTCTGTGTCCCTTGTCCCTTCCTTTGCCCTTTTTCAGGCTGCTGAGCACCATGTTTCAGCTCGGGAGGAAGCACACCGTGCTTACACCTCTTTCCCATCTTTCTTTGGCTGCCTATCACCTTTTGCTGCCAAATTTCCTGGACTGTGAAATGAAGCTTTTATTATCTTCCAAGAATTGGGAGGGGGGAGGGAGGTGGGAAATGACAGAAATTAAATTAGTGAAATTAAAAAGACGATGATGATGACGATGGCAACCTGACTGCAACCCGTTTCATTCCTCCTCACACAGCGAGGCAGCAGGCTGTGTTCTGGGGCTCCTGCTTGGATTGCTGTAAAGAACCCAACCTTTACTTTCAAATTAACCTGTCAAATCGTATATTTTATAAAGGAAACGAAGGCAGGAGAATGAGGGTCCCGGGTATTCCCACGCATCAATTAGGGGGGAAATTAATTACAATTTGCTGGCATTACCACGTTAGCACTGTGTTGATTAGCGAGGAGATGGTTCTGTGCTGTGACGAAGATAGAATTCAGGGTGTGAAGGGACAGCCGGGCTGGTGCTGTGCTGGGATGGCACCGTGCTGGGACGGATGCAGCCAGAGGAAAAGGTGGCTGCTTGCTGAGCCCATCGCTCAGTGCTGCCCTTCCCTATGGATCCACAAGTCAAGGCAAAGTCTCTGTCTGTCGCCAGGGAGTCCCCGAGGGCGGTGAGATCTTCTGTGTGTTTATTCTGGGGGTTATTGAATATTTAATAGGCCGAAATTAGTGCTGGAAGGAGCTCCTGGGCAGCGGTTCTCCTGACGTCAGCTTACGTGGTAGCTAAACGGCTGCAGGAATTGCTGCTTGCAGGGAAGGCTGACAGCATGCCAGCTCCATGCCAGCTCCATGCCAACACCATGCCAACATATGCTGCCATTTGGGCAAGTCAGGACCCAGACGGTGCCCTGCATCCCATGGGCCCATCACATCCCGCCGCATCCTTCCCCCCTGGGCTGTGCTGTGCCCAAGCTGCTTACAGGGGAGAGCGGAGGGGTCTTATAGCGGGGCTGGGAGCTTGTTTGCTGTGGGAGGAGGGATGGATTCCACAGTGCTTTTGTTGAGTTTGGGAACAGAAGAACCTTGCAAAGTGTCTTCGTGGTGTTGGTTTTTTTTAATTCCTGGCATTGACTGTAAGTGAAGATGAACTTCATAGGCTCGGAGAGCCCAGACTTGGAGGTCAGATTGCAGGCAGCAGTGCAAAATGCAGACTGAATGCAATTACAGAGTGCTTGAGCTCACTCTGCGATGCAGAGGTAGCATCCCTGGGCACGCGGGGCCATGTGCCTGCAGGGCTGTGTGCCCTTCATGTCCTGATGAAGGAGTGACCTGCGTGAGGCAGCTGGGTGGGATGTTTAGGGATAGGGTTTGGACTTTCTCCCCCTTGCAGATGAAGCTGCTTTCTGCCAGAGCTGCCTGGGCTGAGTGCAATAGCAGAGGGCTGCTTTCCAAATGTTGGTGGTTTTTTCATCATTTTTAATCATTACCTAAGATTCTAACCGATGATTCAGGTATTGGTGATGAAAGAAAAATGATTAAACACCGAAGTAAGCACCTTTCCTCCTTCTATGGCTGCAGTCCCCTGGGTGCACCCGGTGGGCATGAGCATCTCCTCCCAGGAGCACACCTCAGTGCACGCAGCAGCCTGGCCAGGCATGAAGGGTGCTGTGACCTCCCCATGGTCACATCCCATTTCCTGCACCGATGTGACAGGAGGAAGGTACTGCTGGAAGAGGAAAGGCAAGGAGCATGTGTGTATCTATTGCTTTTAGCTCAGGAAGATATGGCAATGCTAAACTTCAGTCTTCAATTTTGGGAAGCACACCGGAATGCCCAGCTCTCTGCTCCCACTGCATCACTGCTGCGGGGGGTTGTGCAGGCTGGTTTGCACCAGGCAGGATTGGTCCCATCAAGGGCTGTGAGAGACACAGGGGCAGCATCGGCTGCCATTGCTGGAAGCTGATCAGAAGACGTGCCAGCCCTGCTGCGTGTGGGAGCAGTTCCTCCTTGCTGACAGGAGGAGTTTGATTCCTTTAATATTTGATACCTTCTGCTTTTTGCCTTGTTTAGTTTTTGCATTGTGAGATTTGGATTTTTGATCTCCAGAGGTCCCTTCCAATCTCTGAGGTTCTGTGACCTCCCGGGAAACTCATGGACCATCTTACTTTGCATCCTTTTCCCCCCAAGGATGTAGAGGTGCTGGCAGCTCTTTAGGAGCCCTCCCAGCAGTTGGGTGCCCGCTGGCTCCATGCAGCAGCTGTGACAGGCACAGAAATCACACCTGCAGGATGCCGTGCTCCTCCCCGGCCCCGCAGTGCCCTCTGCTGCTGCTGCAGATGGGCTCAACTCCCACCTGGAGAGCGAACGTGCCCACAGATGGGACCACTTCTGCTCCCCCGCCAGCTGCCGTGCCTCTCCTGGCACATTCCTGCAGTGGGAAATATGTGTGCGTCTGGAGATGCTGAGCTGCAGCTGGCTGGGGGAGGAAGGGAGGGCAGGGAAGTGTGTGCTGAAGTCGTTTGGAAGATTTAGGGAGCTGAGTGCAGAGCAAGCACGGTGTGCTCTTGTTTTTACAACGTGAAACATGCACAGCTCAAAAAGCCGCTGCGGGATGAGGTGCTCAACGTGCAGTGCTGTGCAGGTGAGGCTTTGGAGTAGGAGAGAGCTGGGAATGTGGGCCCTTCAAAGTGAAACTTTGCTGGAGCTGAGCGAGCCGTGTGGCAGCTGTGATGCTGCTTGACTCCGTACAAAGGCTTCTTCTCTTTGACATAAATTTTAAGTGGGTGCCGCAATTACTGCGGGCTCTGACATCTGAAATGAGCAGAGCCACCCTTGCTGTAATTCATTGCCAATCTGATTACGAGGCAGAGCAGGGAGAAGGCAAATTATCGAACAAAGCAAAAGGAGAGAGGTGAAAGTCGTGCTTTGCCACGTGGGTCGGGAGCTCCTGCCGTGCTCCAGTGATGCTGGGGCTCAAGGCTGTCCCCCTGGGCACAGCAAGGCGGTGATGCTCGTGCTGGTTCATCTCTGCAGGATTTGGGGCCGTGGGTGCCAGCTTCAGGCAGACCAAAGCAGGGCAAGTCAAGGATGTGCACTCGTAGGCAGTTGCATGGACAAATGACTTAGAAACTGTTTCTGGAGAAGCTGCTGCATCCCCTCCTTGGCCCTGCACGCATGGGCTCTGCTCACCGAGGAGCAGCGCAGAGCCCGGGCATCCATCCATCCCTCCTCTTCATTCCTCCCTCTCCTCCTTTTTCTCCTCCCAAGGTGCATTTCTACATCTGTTAGACATGGCAGCGTTCCAGCTCGGTTAATTACATTCTGCTTACCTGAATTCCCTGTGTAATTCCAGCTGGAGAACGTTGCTCTTCCCTGGCTGGCCTTAAAGAAACACAGGCAGCAGAAGGGAAGGGCTTTGAGATCCCTTTGCTCCTGGGTAGAAAGTGCACTGCTGGATGCTTTCCTAGAGCTTCCTCCATGGGAGCTGCTGGGCAGCCGTGCTGAAAGGCTTCAGATCCACGTGGGTGCACTTCTCTGGGCACTGGGTCAGATCCAGGTCTGGCTGTCCTGGAGGGTAGCACTCTGGGACTATAGCAAATGCAATGCTTGTGAACAGAGCTGGGAGCTCACAGGAGGTGAATGATTGCACTTCTGAGCTTCTCTAATGGTTAAGTGGACAAGATAATGCGATACGTTTTTTCTTATTGGCCCTACAGATGAGTTATTAATGCACAAGCTTTCAAGCAGCACCTGTGATTTGCATGGATACAATAGAGCAAGATTCTCATTATTTGGTGGGATGCTGCTTGATCAAGGGCTGCTGAAAGGAGCTCGGCTCTGACTTTGTGCTCTATTTGTCGCTCTCCATCACCAGTGCTTTGTCCTGTGCCAGCTCTGCTCCTCTCCCTGTGTCGTTAGCAAAGGAGAATGATTTCATCTGTGCCTTGTTGGATGATAAAGTTATCAGCATTCACGCTTACGTTGCTGCAGTTCGGGGCCAGCCCCAGTTCAGGCTTTGTTGGAGGCAGTGAGTGGGGTTTTTGTTAGCAGAAACACCCATGCGTTGTGTGTTGGGTGGGATGTGGTCCTGCTGTCCCCAAAAGAAGAGCTGAGGAGGCATTGCCATGGCACGTTCTATCCTCAGCACCACTGCTTGTATCTGCCTGGTAGCGACGGCCCCTTTGAGATCCAGAACCCTCAAACAAAGGGCCCTGAGCCCAGGCTGAAGCCTGGAGCCTTGTCACCACTCAGCTGCATCATCTTCCTCATGCCCCAAGGCAGCATCTCTTTGCTCCAACTCATTTTTTCCACACTCTCTCTGGAAGCCGATGTCTCCTCCCTTCTGCAGAACTTTATTGGGAATGCTGCCCGGGAGCGATGCTGGCAGCTTGGGAGCCCCATTATTTGATATTGCTGTTGCATCCCTCAACAGCAGTGCAGTGCTGGGACCACAGCTGTGGGAACTCAGCAGGGATCCTCAGTGATGCAAATTGCTGGATTGAGGGATTAGGTGCTTCTGAGCCTTTCCTTGCTCTGGCATCCAGCCCTGTAAGGAGCAGAGGCTCAGGGAAGCTCTGTTATCCCTCCACCCCTCTCTCCAGAGCCTGGGGTTCAGGGCTGCTGGCGATGGGGAAGATTTGATATTCAAGGCGCAGGGTCAGGAAAACATCATCTGGAAGGTGTCAGTCCAATCTCACTGGCCTTTGTGGCTTTATTTATCTGAAATCCCACAGAGCCATCCTTCACTGCAGCTTCTATCAAAATCCATCTGATTGTGGTGTGGGTTTTGCAAGGTGGTTTTTTTTTCCCTTAAAGCCCCAGTCCATGAGAGCCTGTGATTGCATGGGAATCCCAGGCTGTGTGTTACTTAATATTAAGACAGGAGCACGCTGGGGTGGCAGGAGGGCAAAGAGCTGGGATACCTGCAAGGGTTGTGGGTGCACTGAGCCATGTGTGGCAGGTGATGGAGTGGGCAAAATGTGATGGGCGGCGATGCACACATTGCATGGTCAGGCTGTAATGAGACAGCTTGGTACTGATGAGCAAGTGCTGCAGTGGGGCTGGGTCAGAGGAGTCAAAAGAGCACCCTGCTGGGGGATCAAGCTGCTTTGAGTGCAGTGTGATTTGCAGAAGGGGTAAAAGGTTTGGAGACCCTTCAGAGGCTCTGGAGGTGATGCTGTGCCTTTGTAGTGAGAAGAATCCACTTTCCCAGGTAGGTTTTGCTGGTGATTTTTAGTTTTCCTTAAAGCAGCTGGCTTTCTTCTGTGCCACTAAGCTTGTTCGTGAGGTGACGTGGGACAAGTTCAGCCCTGGCTGTTGTGCAGGGTCACTGTACGGGTGTCTGTGCTGAAACTGGGTGTGAATGGGTTTGCAACCTCACTCTCTTGAAGGAGCATCCTCATCTGCCCACTCTGCTTTTTTTAAGCTCATAATGTCCCTTGGGAAGCTCAGGGGCACGCGCCATGTGTTCCCAACACATGGAAGGACACTGTGTGCTCGCTGGTAGCCACCCAGGAGCCTGCATCTCCTTCTGGTGCTGTGTCACAGACAGGGACAGAGCGGCTCCTGGAAGTGTTTGCAGGCTCCCAGCAGGTGAGGAACACTGGGGTCCCGTGGCTGTGCCAAGGAAGGAGGGTTGTGGGCAGCAGTCCGTGCTGGCCGGCCCTTCAGCATATGGCGATGTTGTGCTTGGGTGCCTCATTTTAAAGAACTATCAAAGATGCCGTCCATCTGGGCCCCCTCACCGCTGCAGGGTGCCGAGCAGATGGTTTGCAACAAAACAGCTTCAGATGAGGAAGGAAGGAGACCTGTCCAAAGGAACACGTGGCTGTGGCTGGAGAGCTGCTTCCTCCCACTGCTGTCTCAGTCCCTGGTGACACCAGCACGGAGTTCCTACAGGGACATCTTCCCTGGCATAAGCAGCAAGCAGGCTGTGCACTGCGCTTTCTGCCTTATGGTTGCACCTGTGTAAACCACCTCACGTCTGCGCTGTGCGAGGGTGGTGGTCGCAACGTGTTCTTGCTCCCTTTTTGCTTTTCTGACTGTCTTCTAGGAAAGGAGCTTTGAGAATATGAGATCCTGAGTTTGCAGAGCACGGATCCGGGTGGGATCCCAGCGTTGCGTTTGGATGTGCTTTCCCTGTTTGCTCCCTGGGGTGCATTTGCAGCGCCGTGGTTTGGACCATTTACTCAGCACAGCCACAAACGTGAGATCACTTTTGCACAGGTCAGCGCTGAGCAGTTTAGGGAACAACTTCTTGCATTGCTGGAGCTTTCCCTGAAAATCCCCCATCTGTCCAGCTCTGACCCCGAGCTGTGACAAGCACACAGCACTTGCCAATAAAGCAGTGGCTCAATTTGAATAATATCTGACAATTACGTGCTGAGCCCCGGCGTTATGCAATATTTATGCATGTCTGGACTGTGAAACAGTGATTATCTAAGAGCAGTAATTGTTTGCAGTCTCACACTGAATTTCTTTCCTTCTTTGGCCTCAGAAACCCAGAGTGGTAATCAGCAGCACGCGCCGTCTCCTTCCCCACGTGTGCTGAAGCAGGCCGGCCATTAGCACAGCAGGGCTGTGCAGCACTGGGGCTCTCCCAGCAGCCAGAAGGCTTCTTTCATTGCCTTGGGCTGTCTGAGAGCTGGCGATTAGGGAGCAAGGGAAGGCGAAGGAGGTCTCTCCCTCATCCCTGCCGGAGCTCCTGCAAGCAAAGATGGGTTTTGAAGTGATGAAGAGCAAGGTCGTGTTGGTGGTGAGAGGTACTGGGAAGGCACCGAGTATCTCTGCCTCTCGCCTCCGTTCCCTGTTGCACACACCAGGCAGCAGTGCCTGGGGAGGAGTGGAGCTGTGCTGCTGGCTGGCAGGGTGGGGATTGAAATCGGTGTTCTTCGCCCCCTCTGCCACAGCAGCTGGGTTTTGCTTTGCTTTGCTCTGCTTTTGTTTCTCCCCCTCCCACCGCCTCCTCTTCTTTTTCCAAGTGCTGTTTGCTGTCACCCTGGGCTGAGGAGAAGTCAGACCTGTGAAGACAAATGTGTGCTGTCAGATTGCAGGGCTGGGGTGGGAGGAGAGGGCAGAGAGTTCTCCTGCCCTGCACACAAATGCTGTGATTTCTGCTGCATAGCGGCACCAGGACTTGCTCAAGACAGTCTCTGTTTTGGGGAGAAAACAAGCTTTGCCATTCATTTGGCACTCTGCACTGGAAAAAAGAAAAAAGCTTTTTCAACCTGGGCTGACAACAGCGTGGGTGCAGCGTGCTGGGACTGGCCTTGGAGAAACAAGGTTGAACCAGAATTTGGCACAGAATGTGTCCCCCCTCGTGCACAAGTAGAGGTTGGGGGCTGAGCTGCTGGAAGGGAGCTCTGTGGAGGGCAACCCGGGTGTCCTGGTGGCCAGCAGTGTGTTCAGGTGACCAAGAAGACCAATGGTGGCCAGCAGGTTGACCATGAGCCAGCGGTGTGCCATGGTGGCCAAGAAGGCCAATGGTATCCTGAGATGCATTACACAGAGAGCAGCCAGCAGGGCAAGGGAGGTTCTCCTCCCCTCTGTGCTGCCCTGGGGAGGCCACATCTTGGGGGTAGCTTGCAGGCAGCAGAGACAAGTGATGTGCCTGGTCAGCAGAACAGGTGCCGGAGCCGCAGAGGCCAAGATTACTGCTGCCACAGCTTGTTAACAAACTAATACAGGCTGCTGTGTTGGAAGCAGAGATAGGAGGGAGAAAAATGGGAAGCGTGTGCAGGAATAAGGACCCTGATAATGAACCTGGCAATGAGAATGCAAAGCAAAACAAAACAGGGGAAAAAAAAAAATGCTTTTGTTGCAGAGCCCTGGGGTCCGTCTGCTGTAGCTTCTGGCTCGAAGACTTTCTCTCTGGCTATCCTGCCTGGGATTTGGGTTTCCTGCGATTTGGAGCCTGATGAGAGTTGTGGGAAGAGAGAAATGGGGGCGGGTGCTTACCCCAGCAGCACAGGGTTCACAGAAAGGCAGTGCTGGTTTTATGAAGTGTGCCTTCTTGCCTAAAGGGTCCCGTCCTATCAAAGGGCCCTCAGCCGTGGCCAATTCATCTGTTTTTATGGTGATGACGGAAGAATCCAATCTGCAGCCTGTAGCTGGAAAGTTCAGAGCCACGCAAGGCTGGCTGGGGGGAGAGCGGGGTTTATTGATGGTGTGGGCTCATGGAGGTTGTGTGGGAGGGTTCTTGTTAATGGGTCCCTTGGGCCATTGCCTCCTGACTCTGCCGTATCTCCTTATCCACCAGCTGCAGCTCGGAGGGTTCCTTTTCATCTTTTAGACTATAAGCTGGTGCTCGCAAGAGCTTCGGAAAACGCTGCAGAAGTGTGGAGAGTGTGGGGCTGACCCACCTCCAGTTCCCTTCCCCTTTGCAGAGCCCTTATGGGAGCAGCCCTGTCTCAAGCATTGCATCTTGCAGCATTGGACGCTGCTGGAACAAAAGGTAAAGGTGGAGCCACCGTCCTTGGATGTGTTCAAGAACTGTGGATACGTGGCACTTGGGGATGTGGTTTAGCAAACACGATGGCTGACAGCTGATGATCTCAGTTGTCTTTTCTCACTTAATGATTCTACATTCGGGGTTTCATGATGTGCTTCTGCAGTGCCTGACAGCCTGCAGTGAGCTGGCCTTGGATCCAAGGTGACCAGAGCGGGCTTAATGGCTAGCAGCCCATGGTGACTGGTTCCTCTGGAAGGATGAAATGTTGCAGACCCCACGCCGTGTCCCAGTGCTCGGGTACCATGATGGGCAGCTGTGGGCATGCAGCGCTGTCCAAATTGCCCAGCATTGCAGATCTGGCACAGGGGATGTGCATCACAGGCTGTGTGGAGCACGCTCTGCCTTTCTGGCCCAGTTTTGATAATTAATTGATAGTCAAAAGTGTTTGACAAACAGACAACAAACAAAAATCAAACCCACTCACGTGTGCATTAACATTTCATGCGCCTTTCTTGTTTGTTTGCTTTTAAATCACAAAATGCTGTGATACATTTTTAATCGGAAGCGCTATTGGCTGTTTCCATCACTATTTCAATAACTTTCTTGATAAAAAAGGAGTTCAATACCGCAGCGTAATGGGATCTTTTAGGAGGTGGGCGATGGGTTTCTGACAGCCGTTTTCATCTCTACAAAGGGCGTTTTTGTCAGGGCAAAATATATAGGAAAACACTCATTGGGGAAGTCGTCGGAGATGCGCTGTGATGGCTCTGTGCACCCAGCAGCTCTGCAGCGTGGCAGGGATGGCTGAGCAGGGAGGGGTGGAGCTCTGGGGGTGCTCCCACTCAGCCAGGTTCTCCCCGCATCCTGCATGGTCACCAAACAGCCTTAAGGAAGTCTTCCCTCTCAGCTCCAGCCCGGCACTTGTGCGTGACTCTCTTATCTCGAAAGCTTAACGAAGGATTCCTTTTCTCCTCTCTTTTCAAAGCAGGAGATGAAAGGCACGTCTGTGTGTATCTGCGTGTGTGTGCGAGCGTGGTAAATAGTGGGTGGGGAATATTAATACAGGACTAAACCCATCCCTGGCACGAATCACAGGGAAGACATATGTTGCAACAACTTTCCTAAGGGGGTTCTGGCCAAGGTAGATACCAAGTGTTCCCTGGAGGGGCCAAGGAGGGGGGTGACAGCTCTTTTCTTTCCAAGCCTGCTGTAATTAAAGAGTTATAATGTCCTCTAACTTCCCTGCCCTTGGCACTGTTGTGCACTGGCGTATTTATTTATTTTTTTTTTAACACCAATGGGTAGCTAATAGGCTTTACGCAGGGAGGCAGGAGGTTCAGGAATGCAGTTCAGCATCGCAAACAGAGGAGATTATTGTATTTCCCTTGGAGTGAGCATCCATCCATCTCCCCTCTGTGCTGGCGCTGTGGCTGAGCGTGAGGTTAAAACCGGCGTCCTTCCAGCTGCCGCTTAACACGCTGAACTTTGAAAGGGAATCTTATTTTAATTTAATAGAAAAATGCATTATACATAATCCTTGCCATAAATTTCCCTCTGATCTGAAGGAGAATCTACTGGTGTAATCCATCCACCCAGCCCAGGCACCTGCAGATTTGTGGCTGCATGGCGTAAATAATAACAATAACAATAACAGCAGCAGTAATATCCTTTGCTGCCGTCCTTGAGTGACAAAGATGATGCAAAATGAAGTTGTAGATAGCTGGAGACGACGATGTAAGTATCCTGTGCCCATCTCGCAGGTTATTAGCAGGTGTCAGTCACTGGAAGGAATCTAATCATTTCCAGACGTGGTCTTCCTGCTGCTGTCTCCGTGGAGCTGGGGCTGCAGAAAGCAAACGGTTTCTGGCTCCATCCCTGCTCTGACCCTCCAGGGAGATGTACGTGGCCACATCGTGTCACTGTGCTGCTGGCTGTCACCCTGCATGCATTCAGTGCAGCCGCCTGTTGCTTCGCTGTGTGCTGCTGCGGAGCTGCATCGCTCCTCGCTTCCTTTCTTCACTCGTTGCTGTTGCTCCGTAGTGCATCCTTCATCCCAGCAGACTCGAGTGAGATGGTGAAGGCGAGCAAACAAGCAGTGCCAGGGCATGCAGGCGAGGTTTGTGGTACCCCCGAGGGAGGGGTGGACACTGCCTGTGTCCCTGTGCCCCCCTGCAGAGCCCGACTGCTCTGTGGGACCCACGCAGGTTCATTGTTTTTCAAGCAGGTGGTGCTCCGTGAGCTTCAAGTGAGCACCAGATGGGCAGAGATGATGAAAGAGGCATCGGCATGAAAGGCTTCCCTCCAGGGTGTTAAATATTACATTCACCGAGTCCGCCGAACTGTTGAAACCAATAGAACTAATTAGAGAAGCGATGCCCGGGAAGGACGCGCCTTTGCTAACAGCTGAGAAAGATGCCAGGTCATACTGAGCTCTGGCTCCGCATGTCTGGGTGTCTTGGGTGAAGCTGGAGGGCAGGCAGTGTGTTTGGGCCTTCTGGGGACAGCACTGAAAGTGCCCCAGAGCCTGTACCACTGTGGGCATGTGTCTGAGCCCCAGGGCCGGCAGGCAGAAGGGCAGCAGGACTTCTCCATTTGCTGCTAAGCAGATAGAGAAAACCTCATTGGTATCAGTGTGCATTCAGAGAGCTGTGCTGGGAGCTGTGGTCCAGGAGGAGAGGAGAAGCAGGGCTTGCTGGGATGTGTAGGGATGTCCTAACATCAGCATTGCGTGGCTGCTGTGTGATGATGCTGCAGTTTGGGTTTTGTTGGATTTGAGGCCTTAAAGCCAGCTGCTGCGCCCTGCTCCCCAGGCATGAGAGCACACACCTCTTCTTCAAGTGTCTCTGTTCAGGTTCTCCCGCTGTGGAGTGCAGGATGACCGCCTCCTGGTCATGAGCAAGCATAAATCCATTCCTGTGCCCTTGTCAGGCTGGGGTCCTGTTCTCTTAATGGGCTTGTTGAGAGCATGCATGCCAACAGCCGCCCTAAACGAGGGCAAGATTAGCCAAGCCAGCCCGTACCATCTGTGGCCTCAGTCAGAGCTGCTTCGTGTCTTTGTGCTTTAAGTGCCCCTCTGCCTCTCCCTCCCTGGCAGCTTCTGCAATGGAAATAATAATAATAATAATAAAAGAAAAGGAATTAAAGACAAGTAAGCAAACATAAAAATGAGTTGTTGCGTGGCGTCTGTGCAGATTCTGATCCCAATGTCAAGAGAGCATCATTGCAGCCTAATGGCATCTCTTCGTGAGAGCGCTCTGTAGCAGTCATAAATAAACATGCTGGCTGAAAGGCACGATAACGAAAAATGGAAACTGAGGCAGCCAGGATCTTTATTGTCATGCAGACAAAGCGTCTGTGATTAGTAAGAACAGGGGAGAGGAGGGGGCGAGAAGGGAAGGTGGCCGATTGTATTGCAGCCTTGTCCATGTCAGCAGCAGATCTGGCTGTGGTAGGTTGACAGGTTGTCTGGATAAATACTTTGGGGGCAGAACATGCATTTCTGATGGAACTTTCTTTTTACAGCCGGGATCAGGAGCTCCAGAGGTACTGTCAAGGACGGACGAAGCTCTATAAATCAGGACAGGCTTTTTTGTCTGTCTGAAAAGTCTTATCTCGGAGTTCGTCCAGGCAATTTTTTGAGGTCTCTCTAGCTTCCTCCCTACTCCTTATCAGAGCGCCACAGCTTTAAATGCAGATAGATACCCTCTAATGGAAGCACAAGGCAGAGCCCTCACTCCTTGTAAGTGCCAGCTCGTAATTTAGTTGTGTGCCCTTTGGCACTGATGCATCCATCAATAAAAGAGACGCGGTGTCCCCTTCGGGCACATCACAGAGTGCGGTGGCAGCTGGGGCTCAGCCGTGGCTTAGGATGCCCAGTTCATGTCCCCCATGCACAGTGCAGGAGCTGGCTGTGAAATGGGCTGGCATAGGGTTGGTTTTTTTGCCATGCAGTTGTGTGGGGAGGATTAGGGAGTGATCAAGAAACCCTATCAGAGGCAGCAGGGTGCAGACGAGCAGCATTCCCCTCTGCGAGGCTCAGCCGTTGCTCCCAGTCCTCCAGGTTTGCTCTTGCTCAGTCTCTTTCTGCATTTAAAACAAATGTGATCGTGAGCTTGCGAGGAGCAGCCAGATTTTTGGCTTTCACCCTGAGAAAGGAGAAATGCCGGGGTGCTTCCCTGCTCCAAACTTCCACCGGGCAGCCCTTTCCAAACTCAGCGCCTCCCAACCTCCATCACCTCCCAACTCTCCCCTCCTCCATCTTGCTGTCCCCTCTAACGAGCAGCACTCCGCTAATGGCAACACTTCACCATTCCGGACAGCTCCCGCCGCCTCCATGCCTCAGCTCCAGATTGTTAATTTCCCCTGCTTTTCCCCCAAATAGCATTTTGCCTTCTGGCTAAAGCAGCGTGTTGCATCAGCCCACCAGCTCCTCACCTGTGGACACATGAAGCGGGTTTAATAGGTTTCTTCTCTTTGCCCCACTGGGCTGTGACCGGGAGGGAAGACAGAGCTGCGTGAGCCGCTAATTGCTTTGGCCCTGCAACTCCCAAGCGATCAAAAAAGATTAAAAGGGAAGGAAAACAGCTATTATATCTCTTTCTTGAAAAAACTTGAGGCATGAAAGGCTCATTAACATCATTAGCGTTTCATTAACCTCTAGCCAGACAAATAAGCTGGAGGTAATTTAACAGTATAGGGAAAAGAAAGAAAATTAAAAATTACCCAGGTGGAGGTGACATTCTGCGGCGTCCCTCCGCTGCGCATTTGGAGAGGTGCGCGCAGCAGCGCCGTGCCAACGCGGGCTTGGAGGGCAGCCAGCAGCACTGCCTGCACCGAGGGCTGCAGGCAGTAACGAGAGGGGAGAGGCATTGATGGTGACAGAATGGGATTCGTTTGAGCGCAGCACCATCGGAAATCTCGAAAAGGAGAGCGGCTCCGCACAATGCCGACTTGGAGAGAGGAGGAGGAAAGCCAGGGGGAAAGGGAGAGAGCAACAAGGGCTCCGGTGGCTGCGAAATGGCTTTCTTTGGTTGAGGGAAAGGCGTTTTCCCCTCGTTAATTTTGGTGGGGTTTTGTTGCGACTTTATTTCTCCCCAGGTTCACGTGCTCCACCCCCTGCCCCCTCAGCAGGACTCCATATGTGTGTGCACGCACCGAGGTGTATTTATATACATGCAAATGCACGCTGCTGCTTTGTGCCAGCTTCGTGAGTCCGGTTGTAACTCCGTGCCTCTCTCAATTGCCTTTCCTTTAGCAAGGCCTTCTGCTGTTAAAGGAAAATCATTTTCTCTCCGTAAGTTGGACTGGAGATGTAAGGAAATGGCAGTGCTCTCTGCTCTTTGTTGTATTCTCGTCACCTAACTTCCATGGTCCCATTTTCCCTATCCGTACAGCGTGGCTAACTCTCAACAGTGTGTAGATTTGTGCTTACGAGGAGCTTTAAGCGTGCCATCTCTGTTGGTGCCCATTTTTGCCCGGTGATAACTGAGATGAGAAATCTCAGAGCAGAGGTTGGGGTTGAGATGTTGCGTGGCACCAGGAAGGGATGGGAGATGCCGAGCAATACTGCACTGCAGCCTCTAGCTCTGTGTGTTTGTTTCGGTCACACCTTGAGCCCCCAGCAGCTTTGGGTACTTTGGTGAAGCATCAGCCTTACAGTTACAGGCAGATTTCTGGTAGTGCGAGCAGCCTGGGACCTCTATTTCACAGCATCCTGCAGCAGCCTGCAGGCACAGACAACCTTTATGTTGTGTTCTTTGCTGTTGATGTAAACTTAGCTCCTGCTTGTTCCTATCTTCCCGCTGCACATCTGACTGAGGGCCTGCATTTGAGTCGTTGCAAAGAGCATTCTGAAATCTGGGGTCCTTTCCTGGCACTGCTGGATGAACCCTTTGAATGGTGGTCAGAGTCACTGGGAGATGTCTGGCTCTGGTTTTGCCATTGTGAAACGGCAAGGTTTGAAACACTATGAAGTTCATTTCACTGCCACCCATCTGTGTTTCTATCTGTGTTTCCATCCCATCCTTTTGACAAGAGTACAGAAGCAGCCAGGATTTATCCTTCCCAGCCCATGCAAGAAACCCAGGGAATGATTGAACAAAAATATAGAGTTCACTGAAATTATTCAACCCTCAAGCACTCGGGTTTAGGTCAGTGTAAATTTGGAATAACTATTTGTTCTGGTTCTTATCTTAGCCAAGCTGATTTACCCAGCAGCAGCCGATAAGTCCTTTTAAATTCATTGTGGAGTCATCCTCTTCCAAATGCTCCTTCCCCCTTCTCCCCTGTGTCCCTGGCCTTTGATGGGGTGGGATGGATGGCACCAGGTTGCTGCAGGATCCCTCTGCTCCAGTTTGCAAAGTGATGCAGAGCAGTGGGTCGCTGCAGGGCTGGGGGTCCAAGTTCTCTTTAGATGCAGGGCTTGATGCAAGCAATGCTCAGCAGGTTGGCACATTTTTCCACTCGCTCAGCTTTCCCTTCTCCAAACCTTGGCGTTCCTCAGCTACGAGCCCCTCACTTGAGGGGGGGAGTGCTTCAAGCAGAGCAGTTCAGCTCCCTCCTTCTCTGTATGAACAGCTGTTCAGTGAGCTGCAATCCATCCGTGCACCCCTTCCCTGCGCTCTGCAGCTCCATGCCCAGCCCTGCAGCACCACCTCGCGGCCCTCCACATCCCTGCTCCCACCCCAACCTCCTCCTGCCCCCCAGCACCCCATGGCCATGCTTCCCTCCTTCAGTTTTATCCCAGCTTTCATGGGTAGGTGTGTCCAAAGCCCTCTGCTGCGCTGGGTGATGTTGCATGGCTTGGAAGGCTCAAAGGCAACAGCTTCCAGTTGCACCAGGGGAGGTTTAGGTTGGATATTAGGGAAAAATCCCTCACTGAACAGGTTGAGGAGCATTGGGACTGCATGGGGAAGTAGCTGAGTCCCTGTTACTGGGGGTATTTAAGAGACATGGAACTGTAGTGCTTAGGTAGATGCTTTAGAGGTAGACTTGGTGGTGCTGGGTGGGTGGTCGGACTTGCTGATCTTTTCCAACCTTAATGATGCTACGATTCTAAATGAGTTTTTGGAAGTGGTGCTGCTTTCCTGAGGAGGTAGCAGTGGGTCTGGGGTGGGATGCAGGCAGGTGCTGATGTTCCTTTTATATGTTCCTTTGCTGTGTCCTTTTATATCAGCACAGTGTATGCCTGTCTGAAATAACAACTGCGAGTCATGTTCCAAATGAAAAGATGGCTTTCAGGGGTGTGTGGGAGCCAGACTTCATCGCCCTTAAAGAACAGAGGGTTTCTGCACTCATTAAAGCCATCACTCCGATAGCTGGGAGCAGTGGGAAGTTCTATCCTCTATAAGGTTTCTGCCAGAACACCGGGAGATAAAGGGTTAAAAGGGTTTCTGATGAAACCAGGGCGGAATAAAATCCAAAGAAGCTGATTTTGATCAGGAGAAACCAGCATGTGGGTCTCTCTGAGCTCACATTGCACGTACCCTGTTGAAGAGAGGCTGCAAAGAGCAGGACTTGCACCTGAAGGCCTGGAGGTGGCAGGTCTGAGGCTCGCTCACCCAGCTGTGTTTTGCTTGCGGTGATGCATGCAGTTGTTTCTGTGTTAGCCGAATTCAGGCTGGCAGTGAGATGCTGCTGTCTGGAAGAGATCAGCTCAGCCCCTGCCTGGGGATAACCTCCTGTCAGGGTAAACTGAGGCACGTCAGCACTTGGAGAAACAAACCAAAGCAAACAGCCTCTCCCCACCCAACCAGCACGCTTTGTTTGTTGTGTTCAGAATGCGCTGTTTGTGTTCAAAATGAACCCGCAAATACATCACTTTTACAGATAGAGCCCTTGAAGACAAAATGTGGAGTTGCAGCAAAAAGACTGAAATAACCTCATGTTTTTCCCTTAATTTTGGCATTCTGGATAGTGAAAAGTCTGTTATTGGCACAACGCTACCTGGAAAATGCCAGGCTGGAAAGCAGGAGTGAGCCAGCTCCAGATTTCTAGGGGCCAGCTTGGGTAGATGGAGAATGATTACAATTCCCTCTGTTACCACACTGCTTGCTTCATCATGGCATCGTTAGGCAGAAAATATCTTTTTCTTGTGTCTTCTTTAAATTGCGTTATGTGAATCACGTTGTCTAAAGGCCAAATTGTCAGTGGGGGTTAGGGTTAGGGAGCTCACAGCTGGAGGCAGGTTCAGCATTACGGGATGGGATGGAGAGAATGGCATGGGACTGCTTCAGACTGGGACTGCTGGGACTCTTTGGAGCCATCCTGATGCAGCAGGGAAAGAAATTGCATGCCAAACTGACTGTGCAATGCAAAACTGACTGTGCAGTGCTTAACTTTGCAACGCAGAACTGTCTGTTCGATGCAGAACTATCCGTACTGAGAAGTTTGCTTTACCAAAAGCCCTTCCCAGGAGCTCTCCTGTGCCTCTCAGCCCAAAAGCTCAGGGACAGGGCAGGATGTCTGCAGCCCCCAATGCAGGTGATGGCATCATGGTGTGCGCTGGCAGCTGCTGAACGCCCGCAGCGTTTCGCTGCCGGAGGGCCTCAGGCAGGAGCCAAATTGGGGCTGGATATTGACATTGAAAGTTGGCTTTTTGAAAGGCACAACAGCCTTTGCTTGCTGCAGAGCTAATTATTATGCAAATTCATGCTAATAAACTCTGCCTTGCATGTTGTTCAGAAGCTGCCTTTCCCGGTTAACATACCAGTAATGAGAGGTAGATTTGTAATTCAGATGCCGGTGGTAATATCCTAAATTACTCTGCGCTATAATGGACTTTATTTCTTTCTCCCCTTAGCTCCCCCCCAAGCCCAAATGTCAATGCAAATCAGTTACAACTTTGCATATTTATTGCAGACGTATTTATTGTTGATACGGAGTGAGACCCTCAGCTGAACACCCCCAGGTCCTCCAGGGATGGGCACGGAGCACTTGAACCCAGAGCCAACCCCAAAGGGCGTTCAGCTGCCCAGCTGCCCTCCAGCCCTTTGCTGCCCTGACTCATGCACTGCTTTTGAGAGGGGACTTTTGTTCCTTGTTTCAGCTTTTTGGCGTGGGGACAGCATAGGACAGTGTCAGCATCCCTCAGGGCCCGCATCTCCTGTCCGCTGCTTTTTGATCCCAGGAGCAGTGCTGAAGCAGGCAGAGCATATGCTGTTTGTTTTTTGGTTTTAATTCATTAATTTGTTTCCTTAACGTCTTTCGGCGGATGGTTTCGACATCACTGCTTATTCCCTGAGTTGGTGGAGATAACCAAAGAGGCACGGATCGTTTCCAGACTCAGCTAGGATTTAGGCCTAAAGCTGGTGAGCTGGGGCTGAGATTAGATGGCATCAGCCCTCTGTAATCTGTTTCTGTAAGATTTTGGCCCAACTTTGTCATCTTAATCAATGGAAAATCATGCAAGTCAGCTGTGCTTGACGTTTCAGCTACCATTGGGCTGCTTCTGAGCCAGAAATACCCTTCTGTTACTCAACATCCCATGTATCCGAAATGTAAGCTCAGGTTTCTGTATGGAACTATGAGCCCGTGCTCAGAAAATCCTAATGTGGGGCCACGTGATGGGGAATGGAAAGCAGCTCCATCCCTGCATCTAGCAGAGAGCATTCAGACCAGACAGGTTCCACCCTCACAGGTGCTGGGTTTCAAGTGGAAGGAGGTGTGCCACTCAGTGGTGCCCCAGGGGTGTTTTGCTTTCATTTGGAGTAGCTGGGGAAGGTTGCCAAAAGTTGGGGGGGGGGGGGGGGGGAGGGGAGAAGGGGAGGGAAAAAAACAACCAAAATCGATTTGTATTTTGTGTTCTTTGGCTTTCTGGCTTCATAGCTCAGCTGGTGTGATTGCAAAAGGGAGATCTGGAAGCGTTTTGTTGCACCCACAGGAGGTGTCCCATCATGGGCAGCAGGAGCTGGGCTCAGTGTGGTGCTCCCTCCCATTGCAGCAGCTTGTTGGCAGCACAAAGAGGGTGGATTTCAGTGGTCCCAGACAAATGCCTTTTGGAAATGCTTGTTTCACGCTCGTTTCCACTCTGTTTATGCAACAGCAATTTAGTGAAGGGATGAAATTATGTGTTAATTGGCTGAGAGCCCTTCACCCTTCTTTAGGAGTAAGCCCTGCATCCTACAAGAAATCAATGGCAGCCTTCAGTTGACGCTGACAGGGTGCTGTCAGGACATAAAGATGCTGTCTGTGAGGATTTTCAGGTGCTGACAGTTAAATCTCAGCTGGTCTCTCTTACTGGCCCTGTCACTTTCCCCAGGGACAGAGGATCAGGGGCTGCTTTGGGGTGTTAGAGAAGCTATGGGGCTTTGTCCTGCTGGCTTTAAGTTTGGTGAGGGCTTGAACTTGGCTGCTTCCATCTGGGGTGTGTTTTCTCTGTCTTATTATTTTGCCTTTGTACGGACAAATGGGCTTTTGAGGGATCAGAGAGGCTGCTGAGGGATCTGGGGACAGGAACCAGAGTACCGTACGCCTGCTCAAGTGAAGTGCAGAGATTTTGGAAACCTTTGGACATTTTACTTTGCTTCCCTTTGCATCCTGGTGTTGGTGCATCTCAGAACCAGCAGCAGCACCTCAGGCAGGCTGAAGGGATTCTCCTGGCAGAGCCCAGGGGCTGCTTGGCCCCCCAGCCCCAATCCCTGTCCCGTCCCCCCCCTCCCTCCCCCCAAACTCCAGCAGCACAGAGATGTGGGGCTGGCCACCTGATGCACAGTGTTTGTTCTGAGCCAACTCAGGAATGGTTTTTGAATTGTTTCCTAAAAAGATCAGAATCAAATTATCCAAATCGTGCCTTTCTGCCTCAGAATAGCGTTGAGTCACCACAGAGCGCTGAGGTGCAGGGGCAGAACATTACGGACAGCCTGCAGCGGGTAATTTCAGCCCCAGGGGGCAGCCTGGAAGGCTGTGCATCATTCCCAGCCCCCGTGCTCCGTTCACGGCCCCGCAGCCCTCCCGCAGTTTGCGGACAGCCGCTCACCCCGACCCGTGCGGAGCAGCGCTGTCAGCGCGCAGGGAGCGGAGCTGTGCCCGCTTTTGTTGCGGATGCAGTGCCGCAGCTCTTCCACACGGTGCTGCCAAAACTCCACGGCGCTGCCGCTTCATCTCTGCCACAGGCTCCCGTTGTCCCTACCAGCAGTTCCCCGTCCCACAGGGCTTTGCCGGCAGGATGGCTGCGTCCCCAGGGCGGTGACACAGGACGAGGGCTTCGGTGCCGCTCGGTTGGATGCTCGGCTTCAAGGCTTTTTGCTCCCTGCAGGGTTTGGGTGATGCGCTGCTCCCTTTGCACCAAGCGCCCACCAGCACCCACATGGCGGCAGCAGAGCGTGCAGGGCAGCACAGCGCAGCGCTTCCACGTTTTGGAGCTGATTGTGACAGCGATGGGCAGCAGCAGGGTGCAACCTGAGCACAGCTCCGAGCTGCCACCTGAAGGCGGGGGGGGGGGGGGGGGGGGGGGGGAATCTTCTCACATTACTGTGCCCCGTGGCTTTGCCAAAGCGCCAGCCTCCCACCGGGCAGCTGCAGCGGTTTTTTAATTGCTTTCTTAACTTTGTTACTCTTCTTCTGCTGGCAGTGCCCTGAAGCAAGGAGTCCCCCAGGTGCATTAGCTCTTGCATGCCAAAATTAGCTTCTTTTATTTAATTTTAAATAAGTGGAGCTTCCTTTGAGTGCCTCCCAGCATCTGCCGCAGGAATGGGCAGAGGGAACACGGCGTTAATTTTGCATGGGCTGTTCCTTAAAGAGCCGTGTATTATTCGGGCTGGTGGAAGTTTTTCATGTTTCTTGCAGGTGTCCTCTGCGACCCTGTGCCAGTCAGTCCCTGTGGCTACAAAACGTGGCCATGAATACTTCATCCCTCCCAGCAGCCGTCTGTCTGGGCAGGTTAGAGTCTGCACTTGGCAGGGTGGGAGCATCAGCTCTGGAGCTGGGAGGGGGTGAGGAGGTGCTGGAGCCCAGTTGTGGTCAGGCTGAGCACCAGGGCTGGGAATGCTAGAGCAGAGCCCAGGTGGGACAGCGGGCAGCCTGGAGGTGTTTTCTCTACCTCTGATTCCCCACGTGGCATTGGGCAGGTCGCTAGGGAGATGCGTGCCTCATTCTCGCCCTGTTTGGGATCAGGATGCTGAACTACGTTGTGGGCAGTGGGACGGCAGCTTGTAGCCTAGGAGGGTGTGGAAGTGTCTCAGCAAAGCATGAGCCAGGAGGAACGAGGGCTGGCAAGTCTCCTTCCTTGCAAAGTTTACCAATCTGGGGGCGGTGAGCGTGTGTGTGTTTTACATAGGGCATTAAAATAATTTATGGAGAGCTTCTCCCTTTCAGCAGAGGAGGTGGTCAAGAAGAGCAAATAAATCTTTAAAAGAATAATGTTTTCAAAATCAGGCTCCTTGTCCTCGAACCCTTTGATGTATGAGAGCAATAGTAGGTAGGACACATAGTGAAATATACATGAGATCTCCCTGGAAGAGAATAGCGGAGTGGAGAAAATATTAGTGTTTACATCAAAACTCAATTGGAACACTCGTTTCAAGATGATAGTTTATTATAGTGAATGCAATTTAGTCCCACAAGGATGTTTCTTGTGTGCGAGACGCTCGGGCTCACCCCCAACCTCTTCCCTTCTGCTGTACCTGGGTGTTGCTGCCCCAATGGAACATTCCCTCCCTCCCTCCTGCTGCAATCTCATGCTTTTGGGGAGGAGGGGGAGGAAATAACTGGCTTTAGGCTGCTTCTTTGTCTCGTGGACACTGTTATCTAGTAAGAGCGTCTTTGACCCCAGGATGGGATAGATGTGTTAAGTGATGGTGGGGATTGCAGAGGGAAGAAATTCCTGGGTAGGTGAGGAGATGGATTCTGGCTCTCTCCTCTCCCTGTTGCCTTCAGGACCAAACCTGCACCACGCGTGGCCATGAGGAATGGATGGGAGAGGTTCACTCTCACTCTGCTGGGAGCTTCCCACCTCTTTGCTGAGCTTGGACATCGGCTGGCCAGCGATCTCAGTGCTGGGTAGCTTAATATTGCAATGTGCCGAGGGGGATTTGAAAAGCAGAAGGGTGCACAAACCTCTACCAACCTTAATGCAGTGATTGCAAGGGAGGGCAGTGCTTTCAGACAGACGTGTGAAGAAGGACCAGTGTCTCCTGCTGGAGATGCAACAGGTGCAGTGCCAGGTGCATTTCATGCGCTTCCATTTGCAGTGGGTGCACAGTGTGACTTTCAGTGGCCAAATGCACTGCTCTGGGCAGCAGGAATCTTCGGAAGGGCAGAGGATCCTATGGCAGCTGCCTGCAGGACTACTTCCACCAGACCATGCATGGGGCAGCCCAGCTGTGTGTGGTGCTCAGAGCTATATGCAAAGCCCTGAGCATCCGCTGCAGCCCAGCTGGGCTGGGAAGCTCTTGGTGTGCTGCTCAGCCAGAGAGAAGGACGTTTTAGAACCTCCCAGGCACGCAGCACAGCAGAAGTGTATCATTTTGTTCACTCTTCTTTTTCTCAGTGCTCTTTCCTCCTGGTTATAAAGAGCTGTGTCAGAAATCACTCCTGCCTAGTGCATTTTTTTTTTTCAGGTGTATTAGCCAGTCTGGATGGTGGGGACCTAAGCTGGTCTTGAATAATATTGGCTGTAATCCGTGCTCATTTCCCGGGCTTGCAGTCGATGCAATTCCCAGGGGCTGGGGCTGTCAGGGCCAGGCGGTGTGATTTGCTTTGCAGACAGAGCATGAATGCCCTGAGCAGTTATTAGTCCTGCCAGCGGATGCTGTGTGGGGTGCCATGGGGCTGGGCAGGGATTTGTCCCCTGGGACGGGCAACTGGGAGCGTGACTTGGGCACTCCTCACATCCTCCTCTATTTCCTAATGTGGTCTTAGTTCTGTGTATGTAAATGATAGACAGAGAGGGAAGTGAGTTTGGTATTGTTGTTGTTATTTAAAGAGCAATTTATTCTGCTGCAAAACGGTGTTCTTTGTAACCCCGTTTCCCCCACCGGCCCCTGGCAAGGAGGAGAGAAGGCGGTGTTGTGGGCACTGGGCAGAAAATGGGAAGTGTGGATGAGGATTTCACAGTCACCTGGGAGATGGGGATGCTCAGTTCCCATTAATTTTAATCAAAGCAGGACATCTGTCTCACGGATGACTTTGAAAATAGCAGCCCAAACTTCACCTAACCCTTAGTTCTTTCTCCACCTGTTGCTGTCTTGTAGCAATGCTTTGATGGCATTTAGCAATAAAAGCAGCTTTTAAACGTGCAGGTGCTTCCTAACCAGCTGCAGGGACAGATTTAGAGAACTTGTTAAAGGGAGAATGCAGCTTATTGCATCCCCTCCCCTGCATGAGCCCAGCCTACATCCTGCAGCCCTGGATATCCTGCTGGCACCAGCCCCAGGATATTGCTTCTTCCTTGGGATTTGGCATCCAGATTGGGCTCCGCTGTGCCTGAGTGTTCTCCTGCCCCTCCAGCTGCCTCGCAGCCCCGTGGCAGTCGGCTCGTATTTACCCTGTGATTGAGTGTCTATTTGCACACCCGGCTTCGCAGTGCTGCTGTCTATCCGCCGTTTGATTTCTTCATCCTAAGTGTATTACTTTGCAGTCGTCCTTATTGGATTTCATCTTGATGATTTCCAGCTGTTTGTCTAATTTATCACGAGTATTTTGTTTCCTAATCCTCATTCCTGGAGCACATGCAGCTCCTCCCAGTCCAGTCTCATCCATGCAAGACCTAATGCGTTTTCTGCTTTGCATCCCCCGTTACCATTGCAGTACCACCACAGGGACCTCTGCAGACCACCCAGTCACATTGAATAGGCCCCAGCGTGGGGCAGGTGGGGCAAACACACATGAAGTGCCCTCCCAAGGGAAGAGCAACTGCTCAGCAGTATTTTTCCCCATAGGATTTTCCACCCGAGCCACCTTCCCAAAGCTCCTGGTAAGGATGTCAGGACGAACAGTGCGTGATGCTTTAATGAAGCCAAAGTATATCACATCTGCTGCCCTCCCCTCCCCCCCCCCAGCATCCGTGGGGCCAATTACACCGTCAAAAAGGGAAATTAAGTTGGTTTGACATGATTTGCTATTGACAAATCCACGGTGGCTGTTTCTTATCACTCCATTATCTCCTCAGTGCTCCCAAAATTGATTGCTGTGTAATTGGGCCACACATCTTGCAGAGGATGGGGCGAGATGCGCGCAGCCTGTTGGGCAGGGAGGAGTGTTGAGGCAAAGAACCCTTTCCCCATTTGCTTTCACGTTTTCCAGCTCTGTGTGTGCTCAGCTTTGCTTCTTTTGGGTGCTTGGAGGAGAAACTCCGCTCTTGCGTAGCGCCTTTGGTTGATGTTGTGGTTGTTTCCATTTTGATGGTGACAAAAAGGCCCACGTGCTTTGTTGTTTGGGGATTTATGGGATCTCAGGGGAAGCTCAGCATTGATCCAATTTATCCCATTGACTCTTAAATCTTTGAGGACCATAAGTACGTATTGAGTGAGCTGCTTATGCAGCTAATCACCCCTATGCACGTCCCTGCACTCCTGCAGTGCTCTCCCTCCCTGAATCCTTGTTTACTCTTATTATGAGCACCACGATTTAGTTTTATGACCCGGCAATCAATTCTCCATCAGGAGCTCTGGAATGGCTACTGCTGTGCTTCCAATAAACAGAGAGAATACAGAAGATCCTGTCCCGTTGCCGTTCCGTTTCCTTCTGCACTGAACCCGTCTTGTGCATACATTCCCATCTATGGGATGCTGCGATGGTGGGAGTGGGTGTGGAAGGAGAAGAGCTGGTGCTGGGGGGGTGCATAGTGCCCTGAGCTCATATGGGGCTGCATAGAGTGATTAGATGTCAGGGATGGAATGGGAGTCAGTGAAAATAACTTCAGGCTGGTGTTAATAATTAAGCTTTTCTAATGAGAGCATTCATTTTTTCACCGGTAGCTGGGTGAGTTCTGCCTCTCCTGTCCTGGATTTGTCGCATAAACTGAACTGAGTTTTCTGCCTGCCTCTGTGGGTGAGGACAAAACAGCACAGGAAGCGATTGCCTCCTCTTGGCCGTGGGTGATGGACAGCCCAGAAAGGAGTGGGAGCAAGGCGATGTCACGCGCCCTTTCAGTGGGCATTTGCTCCCACCTGTGTGAGCCTTTGGTCCTTCCTCTGCGCAGCAGACACCAGGGATGCTGCACCGGGGGGGAGCATCGTGGCACAAAGTGTTTTCTGCCAGCACTGTGGGCCTTCACTCAGATTTCCATTTGCGATGGTGGGAGGGGACTGGAAACGAACGTCTCCAACGCTCCGCTTCTTCTTCTTTATTTTTTTTATCCTGGGGAAAATCCAAAGTGAGACGTTTTGTTTGAAACTGGCACTTCAAAACGTTGCAGATGCAGTTCGGTACAACACGCGGGTTTGATGAAACAAAGAGAAAAGTCCCCAGCTCTGAATCTCGGCGTCGTGGAACTGATGATTCCAGAAGGAAACCTTTCAACTTCTCACCCGATCTCAAGATGAAAACAAATGTTGAACTACCGAGGTTTCCCAAGAGGGAGGAAATTCTGCTTTCCTAACACCTCTAACGCTTTACTTTTTGTTGTAAATCATCCTGAGCTCCGCAGATGAAAAGCTCTCAGTAGATGCAAAATATCGCTGCTTTTTATTTTATTTATTATTCATCGCGACGGTTTGGGCCCGAGGAGGAGTTGGGATTCTTTCTTTCTTAGCTGCTGGGGTCTATGCTGGGTGTGATGGAGAGGGGCAATTGGTTTCGAGTCCTTTTTGCTTGGCTTTGGCAGCGCAGCATCTGCTCCCCACCGCTCTCAGGTTGCGCGTCGCAGGGTGGCTGGCGCAGCGACGGAGCCTTGGCTCCCCAAATACGCAATTAATTGTGGCTTAATAAGACATTTATTGTATAATAAACAGCGACCGATTCGTGGAAAAAAATATTTATCGAGGATTTACGGCGAGGTAATGAATTTGTAGCTCAGTTTGCTTCGACTAGATTTATTTACATAGCAGTTAAACCTCAATCAATAATATGCTTTTAATAATCACTATATTTAAGTGGTATTTCAACAATGCTCCGTAATTAGGCCATGAATTCTGCTGTAATTGTTCAGATTTAGTATACTTTGGGGTTCAGAGTCTCTCCTTGATCGTGATGCGAGTGCTCCATTAACATTAATTAAGTGTGTGCCAATCAAGCAGAGCATAAGGCTCACTGTGTGTGATCCGGCGGTGAATTGCAGTAGGTTGGTGGGAGAGAAGCAGCTCATTCTCGGGATAGATAGCAACTGTTCCACTTCAGCAGCCTTCCCTGGCTCACTGAGCCCCTGCTCAGCCATCACTCAAGTCTCTACAGCCCCAGGGCTCCCAGGCATGGAGCAGCTGCTGCATGGGTTCCTGGAGACCATTGCCACCAATGGGCACTGTCACCTGCCTGTCTGGTTTGTACCAAAATTATACCCATACCAAGCTGTGTGCCTTAGAGATTCAGTTACCGCTGTGTGCCTGTAGAGCTCTGACCACAGCTTAGGTCAGAAGTCCCCAAGGTTGGTTCTTTGTCCTCAGGGATGCTTTGGGGCACGTTTGCTGCATCAGGTTGGGCACGGGATGCTCATCCTGCATCCTGCTCTACCGCTGGGTGCAGGGACTGCCTGCTGCTCTCTGTGGCTGTTGTAGCTCCAGGTATGATGCAGTGGTTGTGAGGAGGCCCGGTGCTTTGCTCCTCTCTACCTGTGATAATTCCAGCTTGTGTTTTCAGTCTGGGTGTGAGCATTCTGCTGGTGGATGTGAGCGTGGAGTGGGCACTCCTCAGAGCACGACTCTGCAAAGTTTTCCTCCATTCGCAAGGCACTTGCAAAGTCTTTCTAGATGAATAATGCTTGAAATCCACATTTTTCTCCTGCTCTTCATCTGTCTGTCTGTCTAATCTCTCTTTGTCTGCTCGCTTGTGCCTCCTGTCTCTGTCTGCAGCTGCTGATACTGCTCCTGAGATAGATACGGCTGTGTACATTTAGAAAACGTCTCCTGCATTCCTCTCCCACAAGGGACACTTGAAATGACTTTGGGAAAAAAAAAAAAGAACACATATAAATATGGCCCTTCACTCCCCTGCTTCTTCCTTGTTAGAGCAGTGTCCTGGGCTGCGCGCCGCCATGCTTGGTGGTGGGGATGGCAGCGAGGAGGTGATGTGCTGCTGAGTATTGACACCCGGACCAGAGGTCCGGAGCCACGGAGAGCTTCGTGCTGCTACTCCTTGCAGCCGTGGTTTGAGTGCTGATGCTGGAGGGACGTGGGAGGTGGTGCTCAGCAACCCCTCCTGCTGTGACGGGGTGAAGTATTGAGTGGGGTTAACGGATGGGTGGAGGAGTTTCCTCGGAAAGATGCAGAGTTGGGACACGAAGCGAGAGTGCAGACAGGAAAGAAGAATGTGTTATGGTAATCGTTCTTCTTAATTGCTTTGACTCCAATGACCAGTCATTTCTTATCCTAACAAAGACGTGATATCCATCCGCTTGTGGCCACAAAGCAAACCCAAAGGCAGCAGCTCTTCTTGCTGTGTCACTGAGCCAGACCGCTTTGTCCTGCTGTATGTCAGGAGGTAGCAGCATCCCACCCAGCTCATGGTCCCACCACAAGGCCCTGAGGGATCCTGAGCTTGATAGGATCCTGCTGCTCAGCTATGCAATTTGTGCTGATTACTGAGTAAACTCGTAGCCTAAAGCAAGCAGGAAATGGTGGGGAGGTGCTGCTGAGTTTAGGCCAGGCTTGATCCAAAGCAGAGTAATTGCAATGGCTGTTTCAGTCCGTGCCTGACAGTTCATGGCTCGGAAATCTGCTGCAAAAAACCGACACATAGGAACTTGACTCTGAATCCAAAGCAAGCTGCAACTGGCAGAAGTGCAGATCGTTGGGCTCAATCAGATGCACAAAGACAGGCAGGCTGAGCTGAGATGGGAATATATTGCTTCAGCTGTGCACAGAAAGCTGCTGAAATTTTCCATATCAGAGAGATGCTTTACAAAAAGAGAGAGTCTGGCCTGGGGTTTGCAGGGAAGAAAACAACAGTGATGACGATAGCAACAACAAAAAAGCTCCTCTTGCTTTCTACACTGCTGGGAATTACTTGTTTATTCTCTTCCAATGACTTTCTGAGTCAGTGTTCTCCATTTACAAGTCAAAAGCTTCTACCCATTTGGCCTTGGTTTGTTACCAGCTGTAGCAGCCCCTTGGAGAGGGTGCATGTCACCAGTGGCAGCGATGTTTTGGGTGCATCCCAGCTGGGGATGTGTTTGGGCTGGGCTGCTTCCAGGGCTTGCAAGCGTAGGGCTTGGAGATGCTCTGCATAATGGAAGGCGTTTTTTTTTGTTGGTTGTTCCAGCATGCGTTTCTCCTCATTTACTGCAACGTGTTTCTTGGTAATTGGTGGATGTTCCATCCCTGGAGGCATTCAGGGTCAGCCTGGACCAGGCTCTGAGCAACCTGATCTAGCTGTAGGTGTCCCTGCTCATTGCTGCTACTGCATCTCCTTTCTCCCCAGACTTTCAGCTCACCCAACACCATCCACGGTGTCGGGCCTCCGTGCTGCATTATCATTCACCCAGCATTGCAGCAGCAATGGACGCTCGGACATCAGTTGCATTAAACATAGGGTCAGTCATCTCCCTGCCTTCATTCTTTGTCTGTAATTCTGCATCTAATGGCAGCAATTAGTCACTGTCCAAGAAGGGATGAGCAAGCTCCTGGCTTGTCCCAGCTCTCTGACGGATCTGCTCTTCCAGAGGGATGGAAAGGTCATTAGCAGAGGGTTAGCTATTGATCAGCCCGGGGGAGAGAGGGGGTCTAGAGGTGAATCTCAGCACCTAGCTTAAGCAATGGGCCAGCGGAAGGAGAAGAAAAATAGGCTGGCAGCAGCCCCAGTGAGCCCACAGCCACCGTGCCACAGATGCAGAGGACAAATGCTTATTGATTGGAGAAGTGGTTTTGGATGTAGGTTATTTCTTTTTCTTCTTAAAGCGAGGACCAATTATGGCTGGCGCCTGGCAGAGACAAATGCCAAGCCCGGATTGCCAGCCTGCTCCTTATGGTGTGGCTGCAGCCCCTGTGCTGAAGGGAGCACCCATCTCCCAAGGGCAGGTAGGGTGGGCTGCCCTGAGCCATGGGGCGAGCTGCTCTGTGGGTGGGAAGCTCCCAGTGCGAGTCTTTGGGGCAGAAGGAGCTCAGGGATGGGAGCTGGACATCTGTGATCCCTTGGGAAGCACCCATTGCTGCATGTGAGCCGCTTTGTTGTCTCATTTTTAGTGCCTACACCCTGTGTTGCGACCCGTAACCTTTCTTTTGTTTTTCCTGCCCCTCTTCTTTCAGTTGTTGCTGGCTGGAAGAATGAAATGATGTCCCTTGGAACGGGACAGGGCAGCATGGGCAGGCTTTGGCACATACTCCTCTGCACGCTGGGCAGGCACAGCTCTGCATTGGAGCTGTGGCTTGTAAAACACTACAGAGGAAAGCAAATAAAGAAGTAGCAGCTTTTGTCAAGAAAAAACACAAATCAAACAAAGCCCTGGGCTGGGAAGGAGCCCCCGTTGTGGGCAGCAACAGCTCAGGAGCAAGCAGAGCAGGATCCAGGGCAGCGTCAATGATTCGATCAGCTCTGTTCTGGCACTGACTTTAATTAAGTTGTGCAGCAGATAGATTATGGCCATTACCAAGTCCTGAGGAAGGAGTGGATAAGGGCACAGGGCAAGAGAGGGCTAGGCCAGTTCGGGGTGGGAGCTGAGGGGGGTTGCTTGATGGCTTGCTTGGTCATGCCATCCGTTGCACATCACAGCTTGTTAAATGCCCTCCAGCCACCTCCTTCATCACAGCCATGTCAAAAAAAGGGATGAGCTAATTGACTGCATCAGTGGGACCGATAAATCGCGGCCTAGAGATTGCCTGTACCAGTGGGCTGTCCTCCATTTGTTTGGGCTGGCCCCAAGCATTGCTGAGACATCTTGGAGACTTGTCTTGTGTCCCTTGGAGGCGAGGAACCATCGCTGCTCCTGCAGGCCAAGGGCTGTCCATTGAGATGGGGCACTGTGGAGAACTGACAAGCCAGCCCAAACCTAGCCAGAACTACCCAAGACTACCCAAACCAACCAGCACTGCCCATATCTTGTGATGTCCCATCCCATTGGCCTAGCTGGGGGAAGCAGAGATGGGTGGAAAGCAGGGAGCGCAACTAGAAGAAGCAAGGTGGGATAGCAGCGTCATGTCCCTGCCTTGTGTTGTCTCCACCCTGCAAGTGATGGAGTGCAGCCCTTTTCTGGGCAGTGATTATCCTGTCCTTGGAGACTTCTGTGACCTTCAGTACCAGATGGATCGTGCTGGGGGAAGGCTTGGGGAGCGCTGCCTTCAATACAGCTTCACCCTTCTGATTTATATGAGGGAGAGAGCAGTGCTGATGCACGCTACTGCTCATAGATTATCTTCATTCCAGCAGCAGGCAGGCAGACAGGAGAGGGAAACAGAGAGCTATCCGCTACCCTATCTGTCACCTTCCCTCCGGCAGCGGCAGTGGCTGCTGCAGAGCCTTCTCTTCTGAGGGGAACTTTCCCTCTCCATCAAACACCACAAAAAAGTCATATTCTGCAAACAGGTTCATGCATCTCTCAAGAGCTCGTCGTGGCTGTGTCTCTCCCAAGCCTCTCTGGGGGGCAGAGGAGGATGGGAAAATGCCGGAGAAAAGATGGTAATTGTTGCCTTGGGGTGCTGGAGTCAGGGTCTGGTCTCTGTTCAGCCAGGGATCAGAGCAGAGCTGGGGCTCAGCACACGGTAGCTTGAGCAGAGGAAGGGAAATCGAAGGCGCTGGGGACCCAGAGTGATTTCTTGCCTTGTTTTCTTTCCCTCTTCTTACCTCTCAGGCCCTGGTTTCCTGAACTGGGATTAATCCTACTTACTGTCCGTCCTCCTAGGGGAGCAGGGAGGCTTATTCCGTTCATGTCTGGAAAATGCTCCGAAATCCTCTGATGAAAGGTGGTTACAGATCACCAAGGATTTTCAGGATTCCTGCTTCTAAATAAATAGATGGGCAGACAAGAGGTGGGAAGCAGTGGGGCCGGGGAGGTGGATTTGGCGGCTGGGCTGCACTGATGGAGCTGGGGATGCTGCTGGGACAGCGGGACGTAGAGGAGCCAGTTTTTGGAGCAGAAAGCAGAAAGTCTTGCACCAGCACCAGGCAGGGGTGTCTCAGGAGGAGGAGGGGTGGGAAGCCTGAAGGCAAGTTATACCTTTCTTCTCCTCCTGTTGCCTCAGAGTGCATGAATTATCCAGCGTTCGCCGTCTGGAGAGTAGGATCAAACCAGCACGTGGAGAGCTCTGGCGTTGCTGCTGAGGCTGGGCAGAGCAGGGATGCAGTGCAGGCATGGTGTGGAGGTGGGAGGCACCCCTCAGTGAAAGCTTTGTGTCCTTTGGGGCTGAGTTTAGTTTTAATTCCCACCCCTCTTTTTTTCTTTTCTTCTTTTTTGTAAATTAGTCACACGTCAGATCTCCGTACACTTACATATGTGTGTATATATCTACATATGTACACTTGTGCATATAAATATATATATATATATTTGCATATATTTTAATTAGCTGTCTTTAAAACGTGCCCATTAACCCCAACATAACGAGTTTGCTCAGCGTGGAGCCGAAGTGGTGTATGTATGTGTGGTGAGTGCAGAGCCCAGACCTGCAGGTTCCCAAGGCTGTGGTTTCATTGTGAGCCATGGACAGCCCTGCAGTCCTTGGACCCAAACCCCAGGGAAGATCTGAGGCTGTGCATCCCCCTGTGCTTGGAAGGTTCCTGTTTGTGACACAAATCTGATCAGCATCAACAGCCTGGGCTTTGGTACATTCAGAATTGCCCTGCGGCATAAGATGAGCAGAATTTGAATGCCCGGTGAGCAGCAGTCCACTGAGTGGGAGCCGTGGGGATATACTGCTCCAAATGGAAATGATTTCCAGTGGTAGGAAAGAGTTCTGAGCTGTTGCGTTGGACTGCTCATTAATTTGCATGGTGAGGATGGGAGGAAAGAGCTTTATTTCAGGAGCGAGTTTGAGTCCAATCGTTAAGAAAGAAACCTGTTCAGAAGCAGCCGGGAAGTATAAAGATCAAAGTTGAAAATCATTTACATTTCATCGAGAACTTGTGGGAAAAGGACAAGGAAAAAAAAAAAGAGAAGAAACCCTTCTGTTAGGCTGGTTGTTCAGTAAGAGGATGTAATTTCGAATAGGAGCAAAACATGCAGAAATTGACGTTTCCCTGTATTTTCAAAGTGAGAATTGACTGCTTAGCTACAAGCGTTACTTGAAGTGACATTTGTGGACATGCTGTGAAAATCCTCCAGCAGCACAAAAGTCTCCTTCGGAAGGCGGCCAAATGTCAGCACTGAGCTCTGCAGAGTTTGCGTCAGCGCTCTGACGGCAGAGCTGCGTCGCCGGAGAGGCCGCCCCAATTAACCAGGATGCCCCAGTTAACCCCACAGCAGCAAAAGGATGCTGCAGGGTGGGATGCGGGGCTGGAGGAGATGGAGTTGAAGCTGTCCACAGAGGTGGCTTGGTTCCTTTCTGGCCTGGTGTCTGGGGAGAGGAGGGTTGGTAGCACCGGTGCCATCACGGTGCCAAGGAAGAAGCAGGCGCGTGGCGCCTTGTTGGGATGCAATTTGTCCCCTTGCCCAACTCTTGTGAATGTTCGTCTATCATTTCTCTATCTGTAACATTTTAATACCCCCATAGAATGTTTCCTAACGACAGAAAGATAATTTGGCTAATGCAGCTCTGTGCAATTAGGTTTCCTAGTTAACATCATGTTCCTGCGTCAGATGCCCTTTCATCTCCTAGCCTATTTTTCATACCCTCGGTAAATATGTTTAATAATCAATTGGCGTATTATTAACGCACAATAACGATCTTGCTAAATCGAAGCTCAATCTTTATTTGAGACACTTACAGTAAATATTGACTGTTCTGCAGAATTATGGCACAGCCCTGAGCAGTCTGTTCCAATGGGAACTGGATCCATTTTTTAATACTAGTTATTGATTTTCAGCAAGCAAACTGCCTTGAGGCATCTGTGGTTTTCTTCTCCCCTGTGAGCTATTGGGGGGTGACAGACAAGCACCAGGAGCACAGTTCCCTTTTGCTCCATTAGCAGTGCTGTTGCCTGAGTGGAGCTGGGCACTTCAGCACCTTCCTCTGGAGCTGGCTGTGCCCCTTCCAAGCTGAGAGCTTCCTATCCCTCCTTGGGATAACAAAGTGAATCGGTCACATGCGTGCTCAGGACTCTCAGACATCCTTCCATAGATGTCCTTATTATTAGGAAGTCCCGTTTCTCCTTTTTGTGGCTCCAACCGTGGTGCAGCTGAGCCACGTCCATCTCCATGGCTAGGTGATGTGTCTGCAGCTGTTTGCTCACTCCTGTCCATCCTGCAGCCTCTCTTCTGTTCAGATCCCTCTTCTGGGGGTTCTGGTGCTGCATCCTGTTTTGGGTGCTGTCAAGGTAAATTGAACCAATCTTCACATCTGGTTTTGGAGCTGGTTCTTGGGAGGGTAATGGTTGCATTTCCAATTGCAGCTTGCCTTTGCTGGCCTCTGTACCCACAGCAGCACGGTGGACCCTGCTGGGCTCTGGAGAGAAGAAAGTGGCCTTCATGGTGCTGCCTCAATGTAAGAACTGAGCACAATTTCCCATCCCCATGGTCCTACCAGCTCAGTTTGTTGCGTTGATTTCCCTAGAGGAGTGGGTTTTAGCTATCCCTAGTGCTTTAAAAAGCAGAGAGGAAACACGCTATTTCCATTTTCCCCTTGGATGGAAAGGAAGGAGATGGAAGTCAACCCTGTCCCATGCAAGACCTGTTGGCAAATGCATTGAAGGGAGCAGACAGGGTGCTTTTTACCCTTGTTATTTTTGCAGCACTGTGAAGAGAGGTTTGAAGGGAAGGCTGGCTGTGAGCTGTCACGTGGCCCATACCACAGACATGGAGTTATTTGGGTATGGCTTCCCACATCACTCTCATTCCATCCGATGTCTCCATAGATTCAAGTGAGCAGCTTCCTGCTCGGTGCCTGTGCATGAGTGCAGGACAAGATGTCCATTCTCGGTCTGAAGGAGGAGCCCCCAGGTACAGACCAGCCCTTATGAATGGGAGCGACACCTCATAATGATGGCAGCTAATTAAGGGGCTGTGGGTTTGTCCCCACGCCCACAGCCGGGCAGGCTGCACCTTGGCCGTAGCTCACTGAGATGTGAGGTCTGTCGGCATGGCAGGCTGTCTATGTATATTTATGTAGAATATCTCGCATCCCTGGAAGGTGCTGTTGCTTGTTATTTTGACTGATTACAGCAGAGTGACTGTACTACAATAGCAGCAGCCACTCATTAGCTTTGGCGTAGCGAAAGAGAAATCTGCAGCTCATTCCAGCCACATCCACCCCTGGAGGTGAATATTAAACAGGAATTGATCCTGGGTAATGAGAACACAGCCCGGACTGCTGCGATTAGCACTGGTGGAATTTTAAATAGTTAATTATTACAAAAGGCAGGAGGAGTGTGTTGCGGGTGGGGAGGGGGGGTGCCTTTAGGGTGGGGTGTGTGTGTGTTAAGGGATGAGTTTGTGATGTTGCGATGAGGTTTTGGAGGTGTGTTTGTTGGGAAGGTTGGATGGGCTGTGTCTGGAGGTCTGTGGGCAGCCCCGTGTATTTTAGGAGGGAACCGAGGTGTGTCATGGAGCAGACAGGGCAGGAACTGAAGCGATGTGATGGGCAGATACTCAAGGAGCTGCGTGGGAGCACACCTGCACATGCTGCTCCTGCTCCTCCAGGCCCCGATGATTCAGAGCAGGCTGTAAGGCTGCGGTGGGAATATTTTGAAGGCAGCTTTTCTTGTGTTCCCCATCTCTGCTGGCTTCCTTCTTCTGGAGCACTGTGCGGAGACAAAGGGAAGGAGAGAGGAGGTGGCAGGTGCCAAGGGAAGGCATGCTGCCTGGAGACCGGGGAATCGTCCAGCTTGAATAAACGTCTTTTCAAATGAGAGGAAGAAAGAGAATTTCACTCTTCTCTTCACCCCATGCCTCCCAAAATACCAAATCACCATGATTAAAAATTGACTCAAATGGACAAGGAGATGTGGTAATTGATTGTGGCCTTTCATTCTTGCAGCCACACTTAATTAACCTTTAGACTCAAATACCAAGCACTGGTTAGACGGAAAGGTGTAGGCAGGGAAGATGAAGATGGTGCCTGTTGGGAGGATGCTGGGCTGCAAGAAGCTCTTTGGGGTGGGGATGCCTGGGTGGCATTGGGATGCTCTGGGAAGAGCAGGCTCCCCAGTAGCAGAAGTGCTGGCAATGGAAAGTTTCCCTGGCTGCAGAAGGCAGGAGGATTCTCTCCAGCTTTCAGCCCCGTTTTATGTGCTGTTAGTTCTATTTATTGCTGTCGTCGTGCTCTGGGCCCGAGGGAGGAGCTGTGCTCAGAGCTGTGCGAAGCACCCTGTGCCATCCAGCTGACAAACAGTGCTTTTGGCTCTGTGTGCTCAGTACTGCCTTGTATTGGTGGGGAAAGATAACGACATAATATCTGTTGGGGAGTGCTGGAAGCTGGTACGAAGCTGTCATGTCAGGATGCCTGTATTTCCAGTGTCAGTCTCAGGGGGGTCAGTGCTGAATCTAATGGTTCAGATGCTTGCAGGATTGTCTTGCTTGGGGTGATTGCTGTTGACCACTGGCAGCATTGGAGCGTGTATGCTGCTAGATCAGGCCCCAGAACTGAGCCTCGAGCACTCGGCCATCAGGGACAGCTGTTGCCTTTCCCTTAGTGAAGGGTTCTGAATTATTGAGTGTGAAAATCTGAGTCAAGAGTCTAAAGTCCTACCTTTGAGATACGTGGAGCTTGGTCTTCCCACAGTATTATCTCCTAGGCAGGCTTTCATGGGCTCTTCCACTGAGGATCTGGGCTTTTATGCTCATGATCTTTAATGCAGAGCTCCTCTGGACTCCTTACGGCGTGGATTGTCTCTGCTCTGTGCAACGAAAGCCTGCTTTGACCTGAAAGCCATTGCCAGCAGCAGATGGAGTCGACCTGCAGGCCGGCTGGTCTGCGCCCCGCCAGATGCTGCCGTTGTTTTGGTTGAGAATGCTTTGGTTTAAAGAACCTTTGAGTCCACCCTGGGATTGGGGATGCATCAGAGGAGGCGCGGGGTGAGGCGTCGAAACGTGAACTGTAAATGAGGTTACTCTTTTCAGGGGAGGATGAACGATGAGGAGGCTCTGAGTGGTGCATCCATTGAAGGCGACGTGGCTTTGAAATTCTTGCTTGGTATCAGTTCTGGTCTTCAGATCAAAGCCTGCTTCAGTGTGAAAACAGGATGAATGACATGCAGAGCGTGGCTGAAACCCAGGAGCGTGGAAACAAATATCCTGCCTCGCTTGGCACAGCGCACAGGAAGGGTTCCTATAGGAACACTGGCAGCTCTTCAATGTCCGTGGGAAATGGTTGGCTTCCAGACATCTGAGTGCCGTCAGGGAAGCCAGAAGGCTGGGCCAAGGCTGGGCCAGGGGCTCTGATCCCAATCCAGGCTGTAGTCGGTGAGCTGGGTCCTACCTGCAGCTGCCTCCTGCCCGTGGGGCCGCAGGAGGGCTGGGACAAATTGCATTTGGTTGTATCAGGTGGAGATTTTGGGGTCTGAGTGGGAACTCTCTCTGCCTTTTGTGTCTTTTATCATTAGGATTCAGGGATGGAGGTGACAGCAGAGTCATGTACGAATGCAAAGTAAACAAAGCTGCGTGTGGGTGTGCTGACATGTTTCTTTTGTCCGTGATGTATTCATCCTCCCTGCTCCAGGGTTATGCTTTTAATTCGTCGTGCAATTGGCAGCTTTAGAAGTACTTAAGCACCCAGCTCTCCTTGCCTAAGAATAACCGAAAAGAAAGCCTGTGTTTTTCGGGATGAGGGGAAGAGGGGCGGCTTAAGGAGACAGATGAATTCTGCACAAACCTGACTGCACTTTTCTGGTTATTTCAGTCTTTTCTTCTGCTGCGATGGCCGTGAGCGAATATAAGGGGAGGAGTGTGAAGAGCTTTGCCTTCCTCCCCTGGCTGGGCTCCTTCTTTTCATCTTCACCCCATCTGTGCTTTGCAGTTGAGTTCCCAATTCGCAGCATTTGGGGGAATCTCAGCTTTTGCAGGGTGAGGTGTCTGTCCTGCTTATGGGGAGGAGGAGCAGGCAGGTGCTTGGAGCGGCAGCCCAGGATTTAGGAGATTTGGGCGTAATCGCTCATTCTGCTCCTGTCTTTCTGCATGATCCCAGGCTTTCTGGGCCTCTCTGCAGTTGTAATAATATCACTCCTGCACAGGGGTGTTGTAAGAGTAAATATATGAAAGATTTGGAGGCATTAAGGTGAGGCGGTGAGGCTGCTGCGCAGCGAGAGAACACGCGCTCGGAAATCTCAGAGGCTCCGAAGGCAGATGAACACAGCCTCAAATTTATTATTTTTAATATCTCATTTCTGAGTCAATCAGAAGATTTCTGGCTGGCTTTGGCAGGGAGAGCCCTGAATTGCCAGGTTTGCTGCTTTGGTTGCAGTCACTTTGCGCTGTGGGGGTCCCAGCTCTGGATTGGTGGTGCGGATCTGTGCAGTGCCCGTGTGGGTTTTCAGTTGAGCACGGAGGAAGTGGCAGTGGTGGGAGCTTCGTGGCTTTCCTTGGTGTTGTTCCTGAGTATCTTAAGGCGAGTGGAGATGTAGGGTCTGGAAGGAAGGCTGTAATCCGGGTTGCATCAGAAGCAGCAGCTGCAGGGGTATCTCCAGGCCCAGTCTCTGCTCGGGTACCCACAGCGCAGGCTTGCTCTTGGCTCTGTAATTTGGAGCAAACTTTTGCTTCAGATCCTACAGAAGTTGGGAACTGAAAGCCTGGTGAGCCCAGGGCATGAACCCCTAGGAAGATGAAAATTTCCTCTCCCTATTTGCAAAGACGCTGAGAGTCTGTCTGGCAAGACAGGTTCATTAACAAATTAATAGAATAATCAGCGGGGCTTTGTGTGCGCTTTGCAGATAAAAAACTGGTAACGGCATTCTTTGACTCCTTAATGGACTGATAAGAGGCAACTATCTGCTCTGTGGCTGGGCTAATCGCAGAGATAGCAGAGGTTAAATCAATTGCGTGGCTCCGGTGCGGGTCTGCACAGAGGGAGGTGGGTTTGGGGCAGAGGAGGAGGGAACCCGGCGTTGTTAAACACGAGAAAAGGGCAAAGGCAGCAACGCGGGGGAAGGGAGAGGAAGAGATGCAGGAGTGCTGCCCACAGCCCGTGGGGGAGGGGGGTCCTGGGCTGCACCCCGGGGGTTCTGCAATGATACAGGAATGGTGCGGTCGTGGTTCTGAAAAGAGGAATGTTTCACTGGCTGTAGGGGGGCCTGGGGACAGGAGGAGGCTGGCCCTGCCACCAAGAGTCCCGGCAGAGCATCACGGTGAGGATCTCAAGCTCCATTTTAACCTCGATGGGACCGGAAGGGCTCTTCTGCAGAGCTGAGCACGCAGCCAGCCCTGGCTGTGCGTCCTGCAGGTCTCGGCCCAATGGAAGCTCAAGGATGCAGCCAGGTTGGGCAGAGTGGCCCATCCTTTTCCAGTCGAGGTGTCTCGTAATCTCTTTGAGCAAAGAGCAGTGCCTATCTCCTCTCCACAGCCGGGAGCGGAGCTCGCTTTGCACTGAGCTGAGCCGCATACAGGATGGCTTTTGGAGAGGCATCGCTTTACCTTCATAAATTCCAAGCGTGTGCACGTGAAATATTGATAGCTCTATGAAAGAGATCCTTGGGCTTGCCTCGGGGAAGCAGCGGTGCAGGGCAGTCAGGGATGCGAGGCTTCTTCTGCTCTCTTCACCCTCCTTTTTGGAGGTGTCAGGGTGCACTCGGGGACCCCGGCACGTGCTGAGCTGGAGCAGGAGGGTTTGTCCTCATTTCATCTCCCCATCCTGGTGGCACTTTGCTTCTCACAGGCTGCTGGAAGTGACCGTCGGGGCTGCGGTGGGAAGCGCTTGCCTCTTGTCTTTCCCTGAAGGGCTATTAATTTATACAATATTTGCTTTGTTAAAGAAAGGACATTGTCAGGCGGCTTTCAAGTGATGTGTGAAAGTGACTCTAATAAGATGTTCTGGGGAAGCCTGCCGGCAGTCCCGCCTCTCCTCCAAACCTCTCCACATCTCCTTTGAAGGAGCACCAGCAACCTTGATCCTCCTCCTCCACTAGCGAGCCACTCACTGGCACTCACTCGCCTCAAACCCTGTGCCGGGTGCTGGGCAGAGCACGAGGCCCAGCGAGCAGCGCTTGGTGGATAATTGCCAGCAAGCAGAGCGAGGAGGAGAGGGCATGGGGAAGGGGAAGGTTTCTTTAGAAGCTCTGCAGGAGTGCGATGCGGAGGGGAGTGCAGAAATCTGCTTCGTAGAATCACAGAATCGTGGAACAGCTTGGGTTGGAAGGACCCAATCCAGGGTCCAGCCAGGGATCATCGTGTTCGGGGCATGCGCTCACAGACTGCGTGCTCCCCGCTTCCATGCTTGGCTGGGAAAGGATGGTGAGCCCCACTGTGGCATCGCCCTCTCCCTGCTGCTGGGCTCTCCCTGCCATCCTTGCTGCAGCCCTCTGAAGTTTTAAGTAACAGAGTTCTGCTGCTGTTGCTCCTGTACCCCCTTTCTCCTCTCCAAGGGAAAGCAGCATGGTTGGCTTTCCTTAAGTTACAGGGGGAAAGATCTCCCCATAAGGGCTGGAAGTGCAGTGCAACAAAGTGCAAGGATCAGCACGTGCCTCCTTGGAAGCTCAGATCTGTGCAAACCTTCCAACGTAAATCCTGAACGACACCGTTTGAATTTGGTCTTGTTTTTGCAAGTGTTGAAAGAATTAATTGAATTAGCTAATTAATTATTGATTCACAAGCGAACGCCGTATCGAACGAATGGGTTTTGTTTGCCCCTCTTTGTGCATACCTAAGGATTTGGGCACGGAGTTGTGGTTCCCGCATGGGCTGGGTGGTACAAAGCTGCTGCCTGCAGTCCCCCTGAGCACCTCCACATCCTGAGCTCAGAATAAGCTGCTAGGGTTGGCTATTTTTTTTTCCCATATGGACTCCATGGCTGTTGGAGGGTTTAATTAATTAGTTAAGATGTTTTCCACCGTTACTGTGCCTCCCCTTGAAGGCTTCTGACTGTAAATTCTCATCAAGCGGAAGATCTAATAAGCGCCGATTATTGAAGTTTACTAATTGCTAGATAATAATAATACCAATTGATAATGCTTTTAACACCAGCATTGATTTAGGACATGGGTGCATGTGCCACAGCGCAGTTGATTTGCATTGTAATTCTGCTTTGGAGCTCAGCAGGGCGCAAATCAGGTCGGTGGTATTTTGTGGTCCTGGGAGCACGTTGTGTTCCAACCCCACTCTGCAAAGCCCTGTGAAGTTGGTGAGCAAGTGCTTCAAACAGGAATAAATAAGTGTGTGAGGATAATGCATCTCGAGGAAGCGGTTCGTTCATTTCCTTGACAAGTGTAATTTAATTTTAATTATTTATGATTCTTCATAGCCCGCTAGTAAGTGTTCTGTAGTATATTCTGTAAAACTAATGAAGTCTTAGTAATGCGAGCCCCGACTCGAGCCCTGCGCGGAGCAGAGGGAAGAGGCAGCTCGTCTCTCATGTCTGCTTAGTGCCATATTGGACTGGTGATGTTTTGCTTAATTATTCTGTGTAGATCCCACCCAGGCTGGGATGCGCTGAGCTTTGGAATCGCAGAACAGCGAAATGCTTGAGCTTGCTCTCAGAGCTCTTTGCTTTTTGAGGTGTGGAGATGAGATGGAGCTCCAGCCAGAGGGCACGCGGGTAGAGCCACAGCACAGCGACCCAATGGACACTGGGAAGGCTTTTTCTTTTTGCCTCCTAGCGATTCCTTTCTGATTTCTCCCCCTAAACGCCTGGAGCTCAGGCACACAAGGAAGGATGAAGCAGGCATGGCCAACCTCAGCCATTGGCTTTTGAGGACTGAAGGCGGATGCTCTGCATGGGCGTACCCAGCCTTGGGCACACCCAGCACGGCCATACCCAGCACAGCGTGGGGTGCCGAGCAGAATCCTAAATTTAAATGTTAAAAAGCTTTTGTCCATTACTGGTGGCATTTCCTCCCCCTCCCCATTCGTCACTTGGAGCGGAGCTGTGACTCTTTTAATATCAAACAAATAATAAGCTCCCTCTAAAGTGATTTTTCTGACAAGGAGCTCAATATATTAAACTTTATCTATATTTTAATAGCCAATTTCACACCAAACTGCCTTCTTAATAATGTATTTACCACCTGGGGATATTATTCCAACCCATCTGGAAAGAATTGGAAATTAACTGTCCCTAAACTGAGTCTGTGTGTGCTTTAGATGCAGCGGAGATAACAGCGGTGTCATTCCTAGGGGAAGTGGGGGAGGAAGCTCATCACGTGCTGAGCAAAATGTCAGCAGCAAAGGCAGTTGCTGGTGGGGAAACCAGAGCTCTTTGTGCAGCTGAGAGCCCGGTTGTGTTGTGCTAGAGGAGATCCAGACCCATGGGGAGCAGCGGTAGCACCACAGGGTGCCATAAAGGCTTTGCTGCATGCAGAGCCGCGGACTTCCTTTGCACCAGGCAGAAAAAGGGTCCAGAATTTCCCCTTTTCAAACTTCAGTTTGAATTTGGCTGTTCCGAGCTCTATGGCGATTGGTCCGGTTGCGTGCCATGCCGCCAGGGAAGCAGGTTAATCCTCGCCGTGTTTCCTTTTGCTTTTAAAATAATTAAGGGCAGCTCTGCTACTTCAAGTCAGCTGCAGCATCCCAGCTTTGCCTTTTGTTCTTGCTGTAACGAAGTGGTTTGACACCGAGATGAAAGTCTCTGGTGTTTGTGTTGAGAAGAATTGTTTTGACTCCGTTTTATAGAGCAACGTCAGGCTGTTTCCGTACATTTAGAACACGGCACTCTTTGATCCCGGGGTGGGAGGGGGGATAAATAAATTAATCAAAACGAGATGTTTCAATCAAAACGAAGATGCAGCAGCCCTCAACGCTTCCAAAACAGCTCCGAATTGCAGAACAGTTCCATCATTGTGTTGTGTCACGTAATGACATCCTCGGAGCTGTTGTGTGTGATGTTCAGCGTTGCGTTCCGCGGCGTGAAATGTTGTAGAAATAATTCAGAATAATGTAAAACGCTGAAATGAGAGGCGGAAATTGAGGTGTGACTGCGTGGAGCGCCGGGGGAGAGCGCGGTTCTGAGTGTTGCTGGGGATCTTTGGGAGGAAACGTTTGCGCACGCTCGGGTTTATTCGTTCTCGTACAGAATGAAACCGAAGTCATGGAGAAGTTGAAAGTGCCTTTGTGGGATGGAAATCCGTGAATTGGACCCATGTCACTGCAATGGGAGCTGCTCCCCAGCGCTGCTTGCAGGAGCAGGACCTGGCCCCTAACTCAGGCACTTGGGGTACCTGCCCTCTTGGGCTGCTTTTGGGGTAGCATTCTGCAGGGCACAGGGTGCTGCGGTGCCCTGGAGGAGGGGACCAACTGCTTTCTTTGCATCCCCAGATCAGCTGAGTGCAGTGACAGCCTGTGTGACAGGCGGGTCGGGGAGGAGAGGTGCACAAAGGCAGCTTCAGTCCTGCAGGGGAGGTGCGAGCGCTGACGGTTACCTGGGGACCAGGAGCGACCAGCATCCCTAACTTAATCAGACAGATAACGGGAGCAGCTCGAGATGAGGCGGGAGCAGGAAATGCTGAACAATAGGAGCCAGCCCCCCGGGCCCCCGTGCTGTGACTGAGATAATAAACTATATAAAAATCTGTCACCGCGCGATAAGTGATGAATTAGAATCAATTATATGTTTAAAATAATAGACCTCCCCACGGCGCTACCCTCCAGAACCGTGATGGCTCTTGCCTGGGCTTGGTGGCATTGATGGGAGCTTTGCTGGCAGTGGTGCTGGCGGAGATGGGATGCAGGAATGGAAAGCTTGGCAGCACAGCCTGTGCCACTTGGTTTTGCATTTCCCCCACGTGCGGTGCAGGTTGTGCAATGACCTTCAGCTTCCATGGTTTGAGAAACCACCCGAGAAGTGCATCAGACCCGGCTCTGTTGCCTGCTGCAGTCACGTTTTGGTATGACACAGCCGTGCTGGCCATCCTTCAGCCTGCTGCTGTTGGGTTGCTTGTAGATTTTAGAGGTTTATCATGTTTTTGCAACATTGGCCTTGCTGCTGTCCCCTGCTTGGAGCTGCTTTTTCGATCAGAGCAAAGAGCCACAGCTTTTTGCAGAGTGCTGCTCTGCTAACTAGCAGTGCATCCCCCTGCCCCCAAAGCCAGCAGGGGACAGCTGAAGGTGTGAACATGTGAGATTAACCCCGTGAATTATTTGTAGCTGGTTTGCAAGTGCTTAATATCCTAACTCAACCACAGCTGGCCAGTGCCTGCGGGTACACGTGGACAGAGAGGAGCACACCCATCCCATCCTGTACTTCTGTTGGGTTGAAAATGGAGGTGTTCAGTTGTTGACCATGCTACTTGCAAAGGGGCTCAGGAAGAGGACTGGGATCCAGCTGAGCATCTCACCTGGAGGTTGCGCTGGTCTTTGATCTGGTCTTTGTGGTGAGGATGGGACTTAGGTGCTGACTTTTCCTACAGAAGCATAGAATATCCCAAGTTGAAAGGGACCCATAAAGATCTTGGAGTCCAACTCCTGGCCCCACACAGGACCTGCCGAAACTCAGATCATGTGTCTGAGAGCATTGTCCAAACGCTCCTTGAGCTCAGTGTGACCACTGCCCTGGAGAGCCTCTTCCATCCCCAACCACCCCCTGGTGCAGGACCTTTTCCTGATACCTGGCCTGCAGTTGGGTGCTGGAGCTCATCGCATTCTCGCTGCAAAGGGCTTTGAGTTTGCTGGTCTTGCTTTCTAGGCACGTTTCCAAAATGATCCTGTTTAAACACACACATAAGCCCGCTCAGGTGTTCTCAGATGGTTTTGCAAAGAGGTGTATTGCCCTAATTAAAGCTGATATTTTTCCCACCGAGCTCCGTTCCAGCTGAATTAAGGAGGTGCATGGGGAGGGAAGGGGCTCTCAGACTGGAGCAGACCAGCTCGGGCTGAGCCAGGCTGAATTTGTGTTTGTGGACGTGCTGGCATTGCTGTGCCCTTCTCCAACCAAACCCTTTCCTTCCGGCATGTCGGCGCTTTTCCCATCTCCCTGCATGGAGATCAGGAAAAATATTTCTCGTGCACAGAAAGTTGCATTGGAAACCTGTGCCGAGCCTGGCTGGCTGTATTATTTTGTTAAGTAGCACAAGTTGCAGCCATAGAGCCCCTGGAAGGCTGCACTAAGCAGGGGCGCTGGGACCAGTGCTAATGGATTGAAGTGAGCGGCTCACCAGCCACAGGGGTGCCCTGGGATTTCCCTTTTGAATCTTATTTACATTCGGACTAACAATAGCTCCCAAGCTCGGCTATAAATAATTTCTGGGAAAGAGTTGTCTAATTAAACGTACAGCAGCAAAGAAAGTTCTTTTAACCACAAGGCTGCTGTCCTAATGAACGTAATCACTGGATGGGGACAGCTTAGGAAACAGAACTTGACATCTCCCTGCGGAGGCAGAGAGATGGAGGGGAAGCATACTTGGGGAGAATTCCCAATCAATATTTAATTGCGTAGCATGTAATCTGCCTCCCTATTTCTTTAAAATAAAATTAAACCCCCGCAGAAACCGGGAGAACCTTTAAAGCAGACTTGAGGAGGGGGAGCCTCTGTTTTTGTGGCTGTCAGGGGAGGGAAGAGCATCCAGCTGCCCCTGCAGGCATGCAAATTGTTCATGAAAGACGGCAGCCGACAACACGGTCTGAATAAGAGAAAACCCAGAGCGGTGTGAGCAGGTGATGGGCATGGGCTGTGCGTGCAGGCAGATAGATGGTTTGGGCTTGGTATGGCAGAAAGGGGCTGTAATGCCAGTGGGCCTGTTGTATCTTCCAGCATGGGAATAAGGCAGAGCCAGAATGCAGTGTTCCTTGGCTTGTGGCATTGGTTGGCCCAAGCGATGGCAGGGCTGTGGTGCTGGAAGGTTTCTTGCCGGGGGGTGGCCATGGGAAGCACTGAATGTCACCGCTGGCTCTTGGAGAAGGTTTGCTCCTTCCCCAGGAGAAAACCCCCATCTCCTCTGCGATTAACCTGATCGGCCACTGGATGTCAATGTTGCCTCATCCTATTACAAGTGGGGAAGAGCTGGGTCTTCAGGAAGGAGAAAACACTGCTGTCAGAGTAGCGGAGGTTGGATGCTGCGTTCTTCTGCAAAGTTGGCTGCTAAGCACCACGGGGCCATGGATGAATGCACCGCGGTGGGAACTATCATTGCTCTTGTTTTGCTCAGCCAAGGCGGGACTCCATCCAGGCTGCCTAAGGGCTAAACCCCCATTAGGGACAAAAAGCCTGAGCAGAATGAAAAGCCAGGCACAAAAATGCATCCTGCTTTTTGGAGGTGCAGCTCGGTGCCTGCTGAGCCCTTGGGAGCTGGCACAGGCCTGGCGTGATGCTCAGGAGGGCGGTGAGGTGTCCCCGTGGAGCTGGGTAACAAGGAAGTTTTGAGGTTGTGTCATCAGAAAACAGCTCTAGCAGGGAGGATTTGCAGCAGAGAGTGAAAGCAAGCCTAGATTTAAGTTTTGCAGCTTGGCCTCCTCTCCGTGATCCATCTTCTAGCCAGGCGCAGGGAAGCACAGACAGCAGCTGCATCCTGCCAAGATTCATGATCAAGAATGCCTCTCCCCCACCTCCTCCCTCCCTTTGACAAATATTTTAAATCCAGGCCACGCTTTCGGCAGCAGGTGCAGCAGCCAGGCTCTCCAGCCTATTTGCACACACAGATGGGGCATCTCTGCGGGGCAAGTCGTTGGGAAACTGGGGCGTGGATTTGGGTGCTGGCATGGATTTGGGTGTTGGCATATAGCCGTGGCCCCGATGGGATGAACAAGGGTGGAGTGAGGTGCATCTCAGTGCGGTGTGGCATGGAACAACTTTGTAATAGAGACCTCCTTGCAAAGGCCTGGGGTTGCTGAAGCTGTGCTGTCTCCCTTTGCTGGGATCTGGGTTCTGGCTCGTTGCTTTTGCTTGCACCTCTGCAGCAGTTCAGGGAAGAGCGTTGCTTCCCTGAGCTCTCAGTGTGCTGCCTTATTTCCCTAGCAGTAAAAAGGAAAATGGACTCCTGGTTCCTCATCCCTTTGGAGTTATTCGCCCTTCTTTCGCTTTGGGTTCATTCGTGTGTGTTAATATCTCAAATTTAATGATAAGTCTAAGCGAATTCATTTATAAGATAAATAAGATGTTATTAGTACATTAGTGGCAAAAAATGTGCAAGGACACCGCTAATCTAAGGTGAAAATGCTTTCCTGAGTGAAATTTAATTAGCAGATTGTGTTCTATTAGTGACTTTTATGGGGAGTTCATGAAAATGAATACAAATTCAGGAGGAATGTGCTTTCCTGCTTCAGGGGCAGTGGTTGAAGGGTGTCGTGCGAGCTGAGTGTGTTCGCAGCAAGTGATGAGGGGTGGGGGAGTTGGAAGTGTCCCATTTCCCCCCCGCCATGTTTGAGCAAGGGCTGGTCAGAGCTGCTTTTCCATGTTGAAAACAAGGATGGTTGTGGATATGTCCTTTGTGCATCACGCTTTCTGGTAAGAAAGAGGACAGGATCCTCTCCTTGTGCAGGAAAGGAGGTCCCCAGAGACCATAGCAGAGGCTCTGCACCAGGTTGCCACATGCTGGCAGACCCCTCTGCTCGTACAAGCCCTGTGTCACACAGTAGCTGCAGGGGAATGGATGCCATCCAGGAGCACCATCCATCTTTTAAAGACTTGTGGCTCTCCAGCAAGCCAGAGGGTGTTGCGGAGCTGTCGTCTGCCAAGCCGATGTCCCTTTCTCTCCTGGCTTGCATTGCAAAACTGGTGTGGTAGGAACTTTGTGTGAAGGAACTGTGGGGGTGACACTGATGGGATTTGAACTCTGGGCATTGGGGTATTTCATGAGGTGGAAAGCATTGCCATGCTGCGTGTGGGGCAGAGCCATACAGATAACTTGAGAAGGAAAAGTGACTTGGGTGGAATAAAATAGAGGACCACTCTGATCTTAGTCTTCCCTCCTGCCTGCCTCTTGCTTTGGGAGTAGCTGTCACTGTGGCAAAAGCTCTTCTGTGGTCTGTCAGGACCCAGTGGCCTCAGTGTGTGACAAAAGGAGATGTCCCTTGTGCTGCTGCTGGTTCCTTGGAGCCAAGATGCAGGGAGAGGTTCTGGACTTGGCCAATGCCTGCAGGAAAACTACTGATGACTGGGTTGGGTGGTTGGTGTGGGCAGTGGACAGAATGAACACAGTGATCCATGCCAGGCTTTTAAGGCTGGGGAAGGATCCATGAGCTACCATTCCCAACACACATGGCACTTCCAGAGACCCTTCTCTCCTACCTGCAGTGCTGGAGCATCCGTGCAGGGTGCGGCTCTTCCCGGTGACTTTGCTGAACAGAGGCAGAGCAGTAATGCAAGTGCATGGGGAGTCATTATTCATGCAGATGATCCTCACAATTCAATAGAGGTAATTAGGGGAATGATGGAGGAAATTAGCACTTTCCTGCTAGTTTATTAATATTAATAAAATGATTCAACGGTTAAAAAAAATAATAATAATATTAATAGAATAAATACGAAACCATAAAAGATCCCTTGCAGCTACTAAGCACCACTCTGCTCCAGGCAGTCATCAACGGATGGCTGGAATTATCCTCCAGAATCAGCTTTTTGCCCTTTCTAAAGATGGTATCGCAGAAGTGAGAAGGGATTGAGGCGTACAGAGCTCACATCTTGTCTTCTCCATTAGCAGCTGCTTCTTCAAGGCAGCAGGAAGCTTGGGAGCTGGTCTTTGCTGTGCCAGTGGCCATGGGAGATAGTTATGGATGTTTTCAGAGAGCTGCTGCTGAAGCTTGTTGTTGTTCTGCTCCTTCACTTGCTCTGCTCGTAGTTATCCCAGCAATAATAGCAAGAAAAACGTTCCCATTATCCCCAGTTGTTAGCGATTTGCTGTGATGTGTTCCTGGGTCTGCTGGAAGGCCCATCCCAGGAAGCTCTCTCGTTTGCTTTTCCCATTGCCTCTCACGTTGCTCGCAGCAGAGCACCACGGACTGCTGCCCCCCATCTGCAGCATGGCCTTGGGAAAACGGTGTCGTCTGCTGTGCCAGATAGGCTGGAATACATGGGGGAGGTTATTTGCAGAGGGTGAGGAGATTATCAAATTAGAGGAGGCACGGGATGCTGTTAATGGAAACATACGACAAATGTATTTAAACGTTAAAAATTTAATTAGAATTTTTATTATTAAAGTATTGCTGAAAGTGCTTACTGAAGCCCTCCGCTTTCTTTTGAGATCAAGGCTTTTCCAATTTCCTGCATGCTGAGAAGAGAATTTGAGGTGAGGACGGGAGTGATTGGCGCCGGTTCGCTTCTGGCAGTCGGACTGGATGATCTTCGCGGTCTCTTCCAACCTTAATGATTCCACGAGGCTGCCTCATCTCCAGGGATGCTCACACCCAGCACCCGTCCCTTGTGTTCTGCTGCACCCCCAGCACTGCCGATGCAGCTCTGGGCTCGGGATCCCAGTGGGTTTCCCTCTCCCATCTGCTCGTGTCTCGGGAGCTGTGCCTGGTGCCGTATATCTGTGTGGAGGTGGCAGAGCAGGGAGGACAGATGAATATTTCCATTCCAGAGGAATTTGCAGGGCTGGCAGTTTTAAGGGGTGGGGGGAAGGAACCCTATCTCCCGACTTGTAAATTAAGCAGATCTGGTCAGGAACTGTCATCACGGGAGGAGAAATATGGAACCTCTGGGGTTGTGTATGCAGAGTAATTTTTCTGACTTTAACTCTACTTAAAAGGGAGGAAATGATGAAAATGCTGAGAGCATTTTAAATGGACTCAACAGAGATGTGCTGCAGCTCCACTGATGTCTGTGTAGAGCCTTTCGGGTGTTGGCTTCCTCTAAACTCTCTCATAGCAGAGCTCAGCACAAGGCTGAGAAATAAATTGACTCCGTCTCCTTATTAACAGCAAACGTTCTTAGATGAAGGAGAAGCAAGAGCCGTTTTATTTTTGGTATTTCTGTTGCTGCGTTGCAGTGAAGCAGAGCGAGGAGGTGAGCAATGAGGAGCAGCAGTGGGGTGCTTGCTCCCCGTGTTGGCTCAGGATGGAGGTGGTCTCTGTGTGCTGGAAGCCCCAGGGCTTCACCCTTGACCTTCGCACAGGGCTGTCTGCATTTGTCAGGCTCCCCACTAAAAGCAGACTGATGGTGTGAAGGATTAGAGAAGGGGCATTTTTAAAGAATATATAGGAGTGGGAACCTTGCAGAAGCTCAAAATGTAACCCAACGTGAACTTCCTTTGGGAGTAAACCCAGACAGCTCCACTCCCAGCTCTGCTGCCCAGTCTTTGCCCCCCGAGCTGGGTGCATCTCGCTTCGCTCCGGCGCCTGCAGAGCGCACCGGGTGAAATCTTGCAGAAAAGCCCTTTGCAATCAGCTGTGAACCTTCAGCTGTCAATCTGGGGCACGCTGTATTTCAGGACACGCTGAGCACAGAGGGTTCGCTTGGAAGAAAAAGCAGTAAGGTGCATCACGACCTCAGGGATGGACCTGGAGGTGTGCAAGGAGAAGAGGTGGATGTGTTCACTGCTGCTTCTGCACAGATCCCCATTGCTCCCCAGCTCCCAGCCCTGCTGCCTCAGCTTAGACACAAGCTGAGAGCTCCCATGAGTCCATCAGGGAGATGTTTTGAAGGCTTGTGCACGGTGGCTGGCTGCCCCCGGAGAGCAGGCACGTGTGCGGGTGTGCAAATAAGCGTGCAGCAGGGGTGGACCGGGGAGGTGGGGAGAGATGCTCTGCTCCTCAGTGCATGGCTTGTGGAGTTTGTGGGGTCCTTTGGGACTGTGCTCAGATGGAGGTTGTCTGCACCAAGTGTGTTGTGCTGGGCAGCAAACGGCGTTCCCTTGGGTTTGCTCAGCAGGGCACAGAAAGGGCAGAGTGGACTCCGTTGTGATGTGGTTCAGTGGGGACGGCTGTGCCATGGGGGCTGGAAAAGCTTCTTCTCTGAAGGAGCGGTGCTGCACCACACAGCTGCCTGTGGAGTGGGGGATCACCACCACTGGGGGTGTTCCAGAGCCGTGGGGATGTGGCACTGAGGGATGTTGACAGTGGGCACGGTGGAGTGGGGATCTGGGAGGTCCTTTCCAACCTGAATGATTCTGTGATTCTATGAGACTGTCCTCCTCCTGCCCCAGCATCGGCCACCCTGTTTCAGACGGGTTTTTAAGTGCCACCATAGGCAGCTCTTCCCCGTCTCCCTTCCTGGATTCCAGTGGAGAGAGGTTTTCACCCCACATGGTGGGAACGATATCTCAGAGGTGCCTTGAAGCTGTTTGTTATCTGTTTAATTGGCTTGTGGGGAGAAAACTACAGAGGGAAGGCACGCAGGGGAAGTTCTCATCGGTGCCACTTTTGGCAACGGAGTCACAGCGTCCTGAATTTATTTGTTTAATTGCATTATTAAAAGTATAAATAAAAGTGAATCCAGGAGGGCGGCCGGATCTATGCTTTGCATCTCTAAAAAAGCGCTGTAAATGGCAGGGAGCACGGGGGGAATGATTTATTAGCCTGTTATCGTGAGTGACTGGGACGCTTTCGATGGAGTCCTTGCTAATTTCTAACAGCTGCATTAAATCACAGATGATATCAGCTATTATAAAATAATCACCCGGCGGTCTGCAAAGCAGCACGAGCCCAGGGTCAGCGCTGGAGCCCTTCATTTGTTTCACATCTCAGCCCCTCTGATTCCTGCGAGGGGGAAATAAATAGGACTGGTAGCGGCCTCAGTTTATCATCCAGGAGTTGACAATAAATAAAACCTCTATAAACCTTTTTCTAAAAGGAGTTTGGGCTGGAATTTGCAACCAGAGGAAACCTGGTTTTGTGCTTAAATACGGCCGTGTGGTGTCAGGACTCCTGGGCCCTATTTCTGGCTCTGAATAGCGGGCAGCCTGCGCTTGCAGGTTGATGGGGCAGGCGGAGCTGTTTGGGGATGCTGCAGGGAGAAGGAGAGTGGGTCGGGTGGCATTTGGGGCCGCCTGCCTCCACTCCATACTCCATCCTCATTGCTCTGTGCTGTTTCAGACAAGTCACTTCTGTTTTCCTGAAGCTTGACTGCTTTCCTCTCTCGTTTGACAAATAACGTGTGTGTTTATGAGGCTGGGCTCCAGAGGGGGTTAATGCTTGGCCTGGAAATCTCTTTAGAAGTGCCAATTTGTAGTGACAGAGGAACAACAATGAGCAGGAGAAGCGTTTCAGGTCCAGGAGAAGTTAGTGAGTGGCTGCTCATCAGGAGAGCATGCAGGGCAAGACGCTCTAACAGGGACAGCTGTAAAGGGCGAAGGAGATGGGAGGGAAAAAACACAAATAAATAAGAATAAAGCAGTTAGGAAGAAAATGCCACCCATCTGCAGCACTTGCATTTGTCTTGACAGGTTTGCTTTACGTTACAAGAGCTGCTCAACGTGACAAATGCTGGCTTTAATAACGGCGTACGGGAGGAGATGCAGGCGGAGGGAGTGATGGGGCCGTGGGCTCATTGCGCTGTCTGACACTCTTACCTGGTGCTGACACAGGGGTGTCTGCTCTGCCAGCATTTGGCTGTTTGGGGGTGAGCCAGCTGATGGCTCGTGCTCTCTACAGTGCCCTGAAAGGAGGTTGTGGCAGGTGGGGATCGGTCTCTTCTAGATGGCAGCAGTAGGATGAGAGGGGATGGCCTCAAGTTGTGCCAGGGGAGGGTCAGGTTGGGTGTCAGGAAGAACCTCTCCACAAGGGCAGTGCTGCACTGCACAGCTGTACAGAGAGAGTGGTAAGGTCACCGTCCCTGGGGGTGTTGCAGAGCCGTGGGGATGTGGCACTGAGGGACGTGGGCAGTGGGCACGGTGGGACGGATTGGGGTTGGGTTTGGGGATCTCAGAGGTCTTTTCCAACCTGAACGAGTCTCTGATTCTGTGGGTTCTCCAAGGCTGTGCATCCACCGGGCGCGTGGACCAGAGCTTTGGAGAGATCCCGGACTTCCAGTTGGGCAAACGTTTTACATCCCCAAACCTATTTGGTTTCCTTTGTCTTTTTGTGCCTTGTTATTCCCGCTGGAAAACAGGCTCACACGCTTTGCAGCCTGCAGGTTGTTACCTTGCTGCAGTATCGGAGATTGTCGGGTTGTCAGCAACCCGGAGATAGCACGGATTGCTGACAGTGAGCAGAACGGAGGCAGCGCTGTGTACAAAAACCTTGCTCAGCCTTTGAAACTGCAGTCAAACCCTCCCCTAAGGTTCCTCTCGCTCATAAAGCATGCTTCGTTTTCTTTGCTGCAAACCTAGATTTAAATCCCAGATTCCAGACAGACCCGGGCTTTGAAGAGAATTGGGTTGGAGTTGGGAGCGAGTGGCTCAGACCTGGCTGACTCTGCAAGATGAATTAAAACTGACCCGGGAAGATGGAGCCGCTCACATTCACACCCTGGCTGTGCAGCTTGCATATTTATCTCCGTGTGCTGATACCACTGGGAATAAATCAGCAGCGACATGCACACAGAGCAGGTGCTCTGGCTCAGGTAGCCACTCCAATCAAACTCCCAAGGAACTTCTCCGGGCCTTGCAGGAGCTGGCATCCTTCCCTCACCAAATATTTCTTTGTTGTTTCTTCTTCCCCTCCATTCTTCAGCCCTTAGAAGAATTTCAAAGGTGAATATATATATATATATATATAAAATAATAAAAAATCACTGGCTGCAAAAAGACTGAAAATCCGGAGAGCTTTTATTTCTGCTGAGACTTGCAGCCTGCAGAGCTGGGGTGGTTCAGAGCTGAGGGTAAGTGCTCAGACCTTCAGCAGCAGAGAACAGACACTGAGCCCAGCAGTGCTGTGCAGTGTGCAAGGAGGGGGAATGTGTATATGTATGTGGGTGTCTATATATATCTCTAGGTGTATATGTATGTGTATATGCAGGGTGCCAGGGTTTGCAGGCACTCGTGCCTGCATTTTATGGGCTTTCTGCTCAGCCCAGGGCTGTGGGCTGCCTGCTCCTTCCTGCCTCTGAGCAGCGCAGCAGGTTGTAGCCACCAAGATGGGTGGTCCTGGTGTCACCTGCGTGTGAAAAATAGCGGCGCATGCTGAGGAGAGTGGGTTGATTTGATTTTCTTCTTTTGGCCTTCCATATGTGTGCTGGGGGCACCGTTTCTGAGCTCCCAGGGCAGCCAAAGCTTCGTGTTCCCTATTACAGCATGGAGCGTAGGTGGCACGGCTGTGCTCTGATCATTTCTGCATCTCTGTATTTTGTAAATAAGCCTGGAGGCTATGCGGTGGCATCGTATTTAGAAATAGGATAAACAGGGCTCTCTGTGCTATCTATTTATTCTTTTATTCATTCAGTTAAGAGCTCACAAAACGCTTTGTGAGCATCTATAAAATGAGCCTTGTAGTGCTGCTGGGAGGTAGAAGGAAAGTCCTTCTGCTTTGGGCTGGTGGGGATAGCTGAGAGGCCAAGGCGTGGCAGGGGCGATGCTCACACAGGTGTCTGCCACACATTCAGGTTCCATTGAGCATCTCCAGTATGGAAAAGCAATAATCTGTGGGTTGGTCACAAAGCAGGCCTTTAATTGCTGCTCCATGTCCTTTCCCTAAGCAGGATCGGTCTCATCCAAGTGCCACCTGCCTGCATCCCTGGCCCTGTGCTTTCTTTTCCTAATGCTTTCCCCTTCTTGCTCCCCCTCCTGTTGGCAGCAGTCTGTTTTAGCCCCAAACTGCTTTTCTGTGGGTCTCCAGAGGCTGTAGGTGGTGTGAGATTTGGGATTTAGACCCCTCAGGGATGCGGAGCTGTTACCAGCAGGGGTTGTGCAAAGCACAGGGGTGGCTGCGCAGTGCCGTGATGATGGGGTAGGTTGGCAGTGCCGTAATAAGGTGATGCAGAGATGATAATATTTGCAGAAGCCGACAAGGAATCGTAATGTTTTTGTTGCTGTGTGTTGTGATTTCTCCAAAGCAGCGTCCTCCGCGCAGCGGGGTGAACTGTCACGTGTTTTGGTACGGAAATGTTTTGTTAATGAAGCAAAATGTCACATCTGTAATCGCCCACATCTCCCATCCCCTGAGAGACGGTTCTTAGGGGGAAAAAAAAAACCAACCCCACATGGGAGCTGAAAACTTGCCCAAACGCACTGCATACCAACAGTGATGGCAACAAAGGATCTTGGCATGGCAAAGCAGAGCTTTTAACATTTTGCCCTCCCCAGGAAAAATAAAATCCTGGACTGGTGTCAGAAGCTCTGCTGGAAAATGCAGTCCTTGAGTTTCAGGCTCGGCCCCGTTCTGCTGTACCTGAGTTTCGTGGGCTCTTTGAGGACTCCTTGAGCAGCGCTGAGTGTTTGCAGAGTGCTTTCTTCTTTACTGTTTGGTGTAAAGGAGGGGCGGCTGCTTTTAGCTCCGTGAGGTGGGTGCCATCAGCACGGCCTCCTTTCTGAAAGCCGTCAGGTTTTCCTCTGCTTTGAGCATGCCATCTGTCTGCCTCATCCAGGGATTTGAGCTGCACGCTGAGTATTAAGTGTAAAGCAATCCCATTAAAACCATCGGTGTGAAGTGGAGCTTGGTCTGCACATCCTGCTGAGCTGCTGCCGTGGCTGCGTGATGCCCCAGGCTGGGCTTGCATGTCTTTATGGCAGCTGGGGGGGGGTCTGTACCTGCATGTAGGGCATGTCAGAGGGGTGGCGTGCTCTGGTCCATCTGCACCATGCCAAGCTAAAACAACAGCCAACCTACCCTGCTGGTGATCTCCCTGCTTTGCCCTCGCTTGTTCCCAGCGATCAGCACCTCGTGGCGTGGTGTGAGCGCACTGAAGTGGAGCCCTTCGTTCCCAATGAAGCTCCATAGGGACCTGGCAGCCCGTGGTCCGTGGGGTGATGGAGCAGCAGGACTCGAGTTTGCATTTTCTGCCACGCCGAGCTCGAGCGGCGCGATCAATTTGAAGAATAGGCTGCGTTTTTTTCACAATTACCTCAGCTTTTCCCTTTGCTAAATTCATGCGATAAAATGCATTAAACGTAACAGCACGGAAAATAAAAGTTGGGTTTTTGCGGAGAAATCCTGATTTAGTGCGAAGATAAAACAAGATAAAACAACTGGAAAAATTAAGTGGGATAAATAAATCCTGCCCGATAGAGCCGAGGGGGGAGTGGGGGGAGGAGGAGAGGTTTGCACTTTGCACAGAGAGCTGCTGCTGGGCGAGCAGCTGGGCAGCACTGGACCAGCTGTGGATGGCTTCAGGAAGGCTTTCATCCTGGAAGAGCGTTTTCCATAGGGAAGAGAGTTGCTTGGCTGGTGTTGTTTGCAGTGCAGAGGAATGCTGTGCGTTCAGAGGTTGGAGTTACCTAATTCTGGTGGTGCTGTTGCTGTAAGCTCACCTGCCCTTGGGATCTCCTAGGCGATAGGTACGGAGTGCTCTCGCTTTGGGGTGAAGAAATAGGGAGTGAGGGAAAAGCACGAAGCAGGGCGAGGTGTGGGGGAAGAGGTGTCGGGCTGAGTTGCCAAATATGCTGGGTAAAAATTAGCAGCTGCAAGCGTGCAAGGAGGAAAGGTGGGGAAGAAAAGGGGGGTAGGGACAGATGGAGAGAAGGAGGGAGAGAAAGAGGAGGTGGGAGAAAGGGAGAAGGGAATAATAGTGCAGAAAGGCTGTGGTTAGGAATCCCGTAGCCCCGCACCCACTTGCCACCCGTACGTAGTGGGGTGCCAATGTTGTGCAGCTCTGCCTATCTGCCGTGGGGCTGAGCTGTGTGCTGTGGCCATCTGGTGTGCTTGAGCAGCTCAAGGTGAGAAATTTCCCGTGCCCCAGCAGAGCAAGATGTGAAAGGAGCCTGGCTTCAGCTGTCTGCGGGCAGGGACTGCAGCAGTGCCGCCTGGAACAAGCTGTGGGGCTTCCAGAGGGAGTGCTGGAGAACTTCTGCTTCCCCCAGCACTGGGGTGAACCTCTGCGAGCAGGGCTTGGTGCTTTGGTTAAACACGTTCTGCCCTCCTCCCGGGGCTCCCTGCTGCTCTGTGAGGCTTCTGCTTTCCTGGGTGAAGCATTAACCCCATTTCTTTGTGCACAAGGCTGAACGGCTCAGAGACTTGGAGCAACACAAAGGAAGCTGTTTCCCAGGCAGATCTGTGGTTTTCTCTGCATGGTGAGGGCTTTTCCTTCTTGGCTGTGCACGGCGTGGGCAGGAGTTGGTGGGGTGCAGATTGCTGCTGCCATTGTGTCAGGGGTGTCCAGGTTGGGACAGGGGAAGCCCATGAGTTGTGCTCCTGGGAATGACGTGGGTTGTGAATATCTGCAAGGAGGCAGCAATAATCCTTGAGGCAATCCTGGCTCCTCTGGGTGAGGCAAGTGCCTGCGAGCATGGAGGTGACGCTTGGTGGCCAAATGCCATTGGGCTCTGGTGCCATTGGGCTCTGGTGCCATTGGGCTCTGGTGCCATTGGCTGGCCCACCCCTCACTGCATTGTCAGGGAAGCTCTGCTCACTCTGAGCTGCACACACAGCTCCTCTGTGCTTCCCTCTGTTGGAGCAGGGGAAAATAGTGTGAGGTTGGAGAAGAAAGTCAGTGAGTGGGTCCTGGAGCCCTTGGGCTGCTCCCCGGTGTGGAGCAGCGCTGCCGCTGAGCGGCTCATGGCCCCTGGGCTCCGGTCCTTCACTAATTACTTCCAGGCCTGTACTCTTGACATTTGCAAGCTCCTGATTAGAGCAACGAGGGAGAAATCTCCAAGGGAGATAGAGGCCAAACTGCGCCACTAATAAAAGCGGAGATTGACAACCGGCTGGGAAGGCAGCGAGGGAGGTGGAGGGACTTGTCCTTGCAGTCTCGGTTTCTTTCTGAGCCTCTGGGATGATGAGAGAAGGTCAGGGCTTGTTAACGTCACCGTGAGGAGCAGCATCCGCCGCTGCCATATGCCTGCTGCCCCCAGGGCTCGTGCCAGCCTCCAAGTCCCTCTCAGCTGCATGGTATTATTAGACATGGACCTGAGCTGAGGCCACCTGCAGAGCACCCCATACGACCCACGGTCTGCAGACGTCTGGGCACAGCCCAGCCCTGCTTTCCTGCCTTCTCACTTGGTGTCGGGATCACATTTTTGCAGCCTCCTGCATTTTGAACTTTCTCTTCCTCGCCTTTTTCTCCCCCATGTGCCAGCTCGCTCCCTTCGTTCAGTGTTGGTGACAGTGATGGGGCGTCTCAGAAGATGGGGGCAGGAGAGGCTCCAGCTGTTTGCATTGCTTTGGGGGGGTGCTCATGGCACGGAGCATCACCATGCAGCCCCACAGGGAGCTGCTCTGGGGGAAGACACATGGCAGAGCAGCACAGGGACCGAGGTGGTGTGCAGCTGGCAATGGGATGTCACTCCTTTGTTACCCAGAGGAGCATGCAGGTGTTTCTGTCTCATCCATCACCCCTTGCTGCTGCCTTTTCCCTTCCCAGGCACAAGCATCATCGCTGGGGCTACTGAGGGGTGGGGGAGCTTGGCTGCAATGAAACATTGCTTTCCTCCTTGTATCTCCGAGCCCAGAGTGGCCTCGGGGGTGAGCACGGTTGAGGCGTATTGCCTGCAGCCTCCTGCAGAGCTGTTCCAGGCTGTTGGGTCCGTACCCAGTTAGGTAGGTTTCTGTTACATAAATATGCAGAGCACTCTCTTTCCAGCCCCCTCTTTCCCCTCCCCAATGCCCCATATATGCTCACCTGTGCCCAGCTGTCTGCAGCAGCCACTTCAGCTATCCATCTACCCATTTGTGCCCTACCTATGCATCTGTTCATGTAACCACGTCTCTCCAGCCTCCTCAGAGTCTCATTCGGAGGCAGACAGCCTTCTTCCCCTTTCAGGCTCCCCTTTCCTGAGTCGCACTGTCTCTGGCAGGCTTGCTGCTATGCGCACTCCTCGCCTACAGCTTCCTGTCCCAAGGGGTAAACAACATTTCCCCAGTGGAGCATCTGGTCCTTGCAGCATCTTGCCTCTGGAGCTGCTCCCAGTGCTGGAGGAGGCTCAGCAGTGCTTGGGGTCGGGCTCTCTGATGGGTGAGGAGCTGCAGTGGGTTTTTGCTGACTCCTTTCCCTCTGCTGCTCCTTCCCTGCGAGCAGCTTTGCTTCCTCTGTGCTGAGTGTGAGCAGATCAGGCAGGAGATGGGGTGTCCTTCATCCCCATCTTTTTCCTCCAGAGGATGCCTGCTGCCGGCTGCCTGTTCAGGGTTAAGCTAACTTTCCAATGGCAAACTCAGCCCTGCTTTCTTCCTTGATTCCCTCACTGCCCTATTTATCCAAGCTGCAGTGAGCATCCCTCCGGTGCCTGCAGCCATAGCTAGTGCCGGGAGCCAGGCGCAGCTCTGCAGTGCTAGCCTGTGGCTAGGGATGTATTTAGGGTCACTGCGTCTCGCTGCCACTGTGCTCTACTCATAATCGGCCTTGGGAGCAATGCAAAACCTTAGCAGATCTCCGTCAGTTTTAGTAGTCTTGTGTGGGTCTCTGGGCTAGGCTGGGGCCGTAAATTAGTGAAAACCCTTTCACAGGTCCTTCCATTCTTCCTCTAGCCTCTTCCCCAAGAGGCATTTAGCAGAAGATGCTCTTCGGGGGACAGCACCCAAACATGCTGTCCTATTGGTGTGGGCACAAGGAGTTGTGCAGCATGGTGTGGGGAGCAGCAGCATGGCATTGAGGTTCATCCGTAGGCACAGAGATGTGTCTGGTCTGTGAGGTCTTGGTGCACGCTTTTGCTCTTGGAGCAGCTGAATGGAGGTTTGGGGTTGTCTCTGAACAAGGCATTTATTTGTTGCTGGTGCTGGGGGCTGCATTGGTGGGAGCAGTGAACCCAAGAGCTTCCCGCTGCAGTGTCAGGGCAGAGCAGGCGTGAGGATGGCAGAGACAGAGCATGGGATGCCCTGGAGCTCCTTTGCATCCTACACAGTCCTTTGGGGCACACACGTGGTGAGAGGACACCACGTCCCCCCTGCCCTAACCACGAGCATCCTTCCAGCCCTTCTGCTGCACAGACACAGGAGAGAACGCGATCCCTGCTCTGCGTGCATCGGAGAAGCATCAACAGGTGGATGCAGGGAAAGAAGCAGCGAGGTGTGGCCGGGTGGGCAGGGCAGCCGGCATCCCGCCTCTCCTCGGGGGCTGCATTGCGAGCGCGCGGCGGTGCGCGCCGTGTGTTGCATGATTAAAGCCCCCTCTGCAGCAAGGGGCTGCGAGGGTTAACGCGGGGCGCGGGGCTGCAAGCGGCCGTCCTTTGCTGGTGTGCGGTGCTGCGAGCGAGCGGGAGCCAAAGTGCCGGTCAGTGATGGAGCCGCTGCCATGACAACCCCGGGCAGTCAGCCTGCGTGCCGCGCAGGGATGCTCCCGAGCAGCTGTGCCGCCGGGGCTGGGATGCTGCCGCCCTCCTGCACCCCGTCCGCCCCATTGCCGTGCTGAGCAGCCCCTGCTGCAGCCCCCGCCTCCTGCACCCAGCACTGAGGAAGCGCCGCGTCCGGACGTCGCCTGCAGCTCCGCGGGGAAGTTTCGATCTTGCGACAGAATCGGCATTTGGGGAGCTTTGGTTTTTTTGGGCCTTTTTTTTTTTTTTTTCTTTTTTTTTTTTTTCCCCCTTCTTCTCTGTTTTCCTTGTCCCTCTCTTCTTTAAAAAGCAAAAAGAACAGCAGCCAGCCGGCGACCCAACTCCGAGCCCGCTCTGCTCCCCCAGCCTGCTTTTATGGCCGCCCTCCCTTTCCTGCCAGAGACACTTACGTTTCCTCCTTGGGTTATAAACTTTTGATGCCAGCTCTCCGCAGCGCGTGCCCAACCGAATCTTAAAGTAGCGTCTCGAGCAGACACAGCTCTGTGACCTTCATCTTTTGCTCCGCACCTTCTCTCCTCCTCTTCCTCCTCCCCCCGGCCCTCCCGTCCTCCTCCCTCACCCGAGGATACTGGGGACTCCCTCCGGATGCCGCTCGGCAGGCTCAGTGCTCGCAGGCTGCCTTTCCAGGGGCTCTCCTGATCTCCGTGGAGCTCCGCATCGCTCGCCTCCGCACCCGCCCCGGTGGTTTTGCTCCCCCCCGTCCCCACACACACGCACCCCCTCCCTCCTCTCCCCCCTTTTCGCTCCCGGTGGCCTCGTCGGGTGTGTTTTTTGCCTGGTGGAAAAGTCCCTGCTGCCCAGGATGGGGGTCGGTGGGTGCTTAGCCCTGCCCTGGAGGTGCCTAGTCGTCCTCTGTCTCAGGCTGCTCTTCCTTGTGCCCGCAGGAGTGCCCGTGCGCAGCGGAGATGCCACCTTCCCCAAAGCTATGGACAACGTGACTGTGCGGCAAGGGGAGAGTGCCACGCTCAGGTAGGAGCTGCTGCCTCGGGTTGGGCTGGGGGGGTGGGGGGGGGGGCTGTCTTGTTGTGCTGTTGTGTGCGTGATGGGGTCGGTGTGCTGCAGCGAGATCCCAGTGTGCGTGATGGGATCTGTGTGCCGTGCGGTCCTGGGACCGACTTGTGAGTTTGCAGCCGCCCTGGGTAGGGTGTGCGGCTGGGGGCTGCACGTGGGGTGGCCCCTCCTGCCTCTGCCTGGTGCCAGACGTGGGGCTGACAAAGGGGTGAGGTGGCAGACGGCAACTGAGCGCTGCCTGCAAGTTGTCTGCATGCGGAGGAGGGTCCGTGCCGTGCCGGCGGTTTGCAGGGCTGCGATGCCTCGGAGGTGTCGGTGCCTCAGCTCGATCACTTGCTAGTCTCTGCACGAATCTGTTAATATCAAATCAATCTTTTACTCCAGGGGTGCATCTTATGAATTCTGATGGATGTTTTACCTTAACGCGGGTTGCTGGAGGAGAAACGCGAGTGGCTTAGATGCAGATGGGCCACTTCTAGGTTGCACAGTACAGCACAGCATCCCTTGTCATTCCCCGAGCGAGTTACAGGTGTACGTGGTGCATTGCCTGTGTAGGACGTGGGCTCTCAGCAGGCATGGCAGCGGTGCGGGTGGATGAGCAGGGAGCACACGGATTGTGTCAGGGCTTTGGGTTGTGCTGTGCAGGTCATGCTGTGCGTGCTCCCTTGCTCAAACCTAGAGAACCGGGGCTGCAGCAGACGGCAGCTGCTCCCAAAGCCACAAGCAGGCTGAGAGCATCGTGCCTTCCGTTAGCTGCAGAGCCGGGGCTGCTTGAGGCGCAGGGCCAAGCACGCTCCTCGTGGTATGGTCTGGGAGAAAGGAAACATTTGGTACGTAACGTGCATAAAGGGGCTGGGTGCTGTCTGGATGGTGGGGATGATCAGTACAGTGCAGTCCCCTTGTGGAGCAATGCCCTGGGAGATGCTGTAGGGAGCCCCGCAGTGTTGTGGGCACGAAAGAAGGCAGCAGATGGATTTCTGGCCAGGGCTAGAGATGTGTCCCTGTTGTCCCCACACCTGGCTAGCGCGTGCACTGGGAGCTGCAGCTGTGCAGTGCTTTGGGACGCTGCTTTGTGCCTGGGGCTGGGGACCCGCTGGGACACCCTTGTTGTCGTGCCATGCAACGGCACCATCCCAAAGGTGATGCCGGTGGCAGACAGCAGAAGCGGTGCCCAGGGGCTTGCTGGGGGCGAGAGCTGCAGGGGCTGAGCTCCCTCCCCAGGGCCAGAGGCTGTTGGGCTCAGTGCTGGCCGAGGCTGCTGCCAGCAGAGGGCTGACTTGGATTCCTTTTTTTTTTTTTTTTCCCTTTTTTTTTTTTTAAATCTTCTGGCCTCCTTTTGGTGAGAGGGGATGTTTGTGAAGCAGGCAGCCCTGGAGTGAGGGGCTTTCACCTTCCTGTAAACTCTGCAGCCCCCAGTGGGACTTAGAGGGATTCCTGCCCTAAAAGTGTTTTCTGTGCCCATTTCCATTCCCAGCAACTACTCCTGCCCTTGCTTTCTGGTGCATCTTCCTATGCTCTCACCTCCTCCCTTTCTGTCTTCAAGTTCAGCTTTCCCTGCTGCAGTTGCTCCATTTTGCTCTCAGCCCCCCAGTCTTACCTTGCATTGCTGTTTCCCAATGTTGGCCCCCCCCCCCCCCCCATCCTCAGGGCAGCAGGCAGCCTTCTTTTGGGCTAAGGGTTGGGAAGGCATTACAGACAGCAGCCACAAGTGGAGCATTGTAAGGATTTTTTTGTCCCATGGAGAAGCAGGAGAAGGGAATTGCCTTGGGCCCTGCAGGCAGCTGTGCACCTGTGGCCAGCACTGTGATTTGGGGGCAGAAGGCACACAGTGAGCTGTGGTTGTGAAGGACCATGCAACTCATCTGAGGGTCCTATGGGAAGAGTTGTGTTGGAGTTTTGCTGGGCAGGGAGAAGTTGCTGTATGGTCCTCAGCGTGGCTTTGGGTCCTTATAAGGGGGTGGTGGCTGCTGGTGGACATGCAGCATGGAGGGGGACCCTCACACAGCCAGCTCCTGGCACGCACTGTGGGCCCTGTTGTCCTCCTCTCACCTCATTGCTTGGCTCTCAGACCAGAGACAGCTGAGAGCCACAGCTCCAGGTCTTGGCACTCGTAGGCATAGCCACCATCCTGCCATGTTTGGAGAGGCCACATCCACCCGGCACAGGCACCAAAGGGGCCATCAAAGGGCTGAGCCTCCGAGCGCCATTGGCTTCAGTAGGGCTGATAGAAGCTCTTTGCTTTCTGAGATCTTGAAGCCCATATTGCGTTGCAGAGAGGAGTGGAGAGGAAGAGCAGAGCTGCACGGTAGCAGCGGGGGGACAAGGAGACCTTTCAGTCTGGGTGTAGTTTTCCTGTGTTGGATTTTGGGTGCTCTCCTCTCCATTTCTCCACCTTTTTTTTTTTCTTAGGGAGGCTCAGCATCATCCTTACAGAAACTAAGGCTCCATCTGCAGGCAACTTCTGGGTCATCTTAGCTCAGCAGCAAACGCTTCCCCCACAGGCAGAGCTTGTTGATAATTCACTACTTTTTTTTATTGTTAAGAACAAACAATTCCCATAATAGTCATGCACCTTTCCTCTCCAGGGAGCTGGCGGCAGTTTGCAAATTCTCTGTGTGCTATTAAAAATAAAATCAAGCTTCCTGCTCTCTGACTCCGAAATACAGAACCTGCTGTGAAGCAGGGCAGGTGTTTGGATGGCGGCAGCAACCCAAGCTGTGCACCAGTTTGGGGCATGGAATGGAACAGCAAGCACACTGGTGGCAATAAGGGACGTAGGGATTGATTTCCCAGCTGGGATTTGGTGAGGATTCAGTTCTGCTTTTGGGAAGCAGAGCCTCAGCGTGGATGTGTGCTCCCTTGGGGATGGCAGGGGGGTGTTGTCCCATAGGATGAGCCCAGCCCGAAGCCTTGCTGTGTGTTTTAACCCATCTGCATCACATTTTGTAGCATCTTCTCCATTGCCAGAGTTCAACAGCGATCCAGGGTTGAGCTGCAGGCAGAGCTGCTGCGGTGGCAAATATTCAAGTGGTGTAAAAGCAGGGATATATAGTAAATTGGGTCGTATTGCTGGTGCTGCCAGCAAATCGACCTTTTATAACAGGCATCAGTACAGTTCATAAAGACGTAAAACAACAGCTGCTCAAAATTTCAAGGCTTTATAGTTTTATCTGTATTTAAGAAATATTGGCTCTTTTCTTTTTTAAGGACAGAGGCAGTGTGTGTGAGTGCCTGGAGGGAGCACTGGGATGGATGGGTGCACTGGGCCTTGTCCTCAGCTGTCGCTGCAGGGACATCAGCACCCAGGGGGGCTCCCTGGCTGCTCCCTGCCTCAGTTTCCCCGTCTGTAGGGTGGAGGCAGTAGTGGTTGTTTCTCAGAGGTAATTAGAAGAGAAAGCTGGTTGACTGTACCAGAAATAGCAGGTATCTTTACCTGGGTTTCCCACTAAGGCACATAACAGAGATGCTTTTTCCCTGTATTTGAAGGCGTTTTCCCACAAAGCCCCCCTCCACCTTTCCATTCACTGTGCCCTCCCCCGTTTCTCATCAACAGAAAGGACCAAAAGAACGGTGCAGCTTTACCAGCTCCCCAGTGACTGGCTGTCTTTTGTCCATTAGCCACTATGAGAACAATTCCAATTACAAACGACAACAGCAAAAAAAAAAAGAAAGCCAGAATAAAACATCACGAGACGCCGTTCCTCCATTTATTTTTGCAATTATGGTTTTAATTATTTCTGACAAGGCTGCTGCTGCTTCTCCCATGTTTTCTTTATTTATTTATTGGTAACCATCTACCGCAGTCTGTTTCCCAGCAAAATACAAGCAGCAGGACCACGGGCTGTGGGTGTGGGTCTGGGCAGTCAAGAGGTCAGCTTGGCTGCTTGTTTTCTCCATTGCCCTCACACACAGGCTTGGTCAGACGGCTGCCAACCCTTAGTTTCCCTCCCCATTAATGGGGGTGGTGACACCCCCCGTGCAACCCGCAACCGATGGAGAACAGAAGCATTAACAGAGCCACGTCTCGGCTGTTAAATCCGTGCTGAGAACTGGGAAGAGGCTCCTGCTTTTTGTGTGCAGATGCTCAAAGCGTGGGGATTAGCACGGAGCAGATTAGCGAGGACTTGCTCCATCGCTGCCCCTTTCCTCCCCCTCCTCCCCCAAAAGTTTTCTGGAGCAGCTAAATATATACCTGCCGTTTCCAAGGTAGAGCTCGCTGCATGTAGGAGCTGTAATTGGCGACTCAGTGAAATTACAGCCACAGATTCTGGCATTTGGATCCTCCTGGCTGGCATAATAATTTCTCCCCAGGTAGCTGGTATTTAACTTGTCTTATCTGCTCCTGATAGTTATAATTACAGTGCCCGCTAATTTCACTGTGATGCTGCAGCTGCTGGAGGTGGTGTTGGGAGGGCCCCATCCTGGCCAGCCCTTTGCCAAGGGGACAGATATTGGAGCCCCAGTACAGGTGAAGGAGCCCCAATGTGCAGATGTTGGTGCTCTGGTGCTGATGCTGGTTCCCCAGTGCAGATGCTGGTGTCCCTGATGCCATCTCGAGTGGCAGTGCTGCCTGTTTTGTGGTCCATGTGGAGAGCAGGAGGCTTGCTGGATGCACGTTGCAACCAGAACACCACTTTTTGCAGAACGCGGCAGGCCCAGCCCAGCTCTGTGCCAATGGGCAGAGATGTCACTTGTTGTCACCTCGAAGGCCAGGACACGAGTCCCCCTGCCTAGTGAGAAACCAACCTCCACGCTCAGTTGTGGAGCTCTGCTAGCCAGAAATAGCAACAAGCAGCGATATTCAGCTCCGGGGGATGAGACTGAACTGTTAGTAATCCGTTCACTAAAGCGTACATGCGATCTTTTTGCAAGCATAATAAACTCCCCTGGCTGGTGAGCAGTAATAGCTGTCCTTCCCTGGATCAGCGTGCTGCTCCAGGAGCGCCAGCCTTTGTTTCTAGGAAGGGATTAGGTGTGAATGCTGCATAAGGAAACCAGGGCACAACGGCTGGCTGCCGCATCCCCGCTTCCAAAGAGTTCCTCTGCTCCCTCAGCCGCTCTCACAGTTTGCCTCCTCCGTGCAGAGTCTTCCATTTCTCAGCCCTGCGACGCGGATGCTCTTTACAACAGCTGGACATATTGTGTTAAGTGATAATCTTTAGATACTGCAGCCGAGCAGGCAGTTCATAAGGAATATCTGATGCGGTGACTATCACTGCTCCTTCCGTCCTTGCGAGCAGCCTTTGAGGGTTCTGATGTTCTGGTTTTTTTTCTTCTTCTTCTTCTCTTTTTTTTATTAATGAGAAAAATAATTCCCCCACAGCCCCTGCCAGCGATTCGTAGCCTGTAATGGGTTGTTTACTGCAGGTTTGCCTCCATGTGTCTTGTCTTCCTTGACAGACAGAACCCTTCAAGGTCAGACATTCGTTGCAAAGCCTCACGTATTGTACTTCTGTTTTCTTATGAATATTTCCTGAGATTTGCTTAAAATGAGTTATTTCCATGGCTGTACTCGCGGATGGGCTCGTTTCTCAGGATACAAGCGGGTCTCAAAGCCTGCTTCTCCATGAGGAGGAGGAAAACAGCGGCTGTGTGGAGCAGGATGGGGTCGGTGATGGGGGATTTTGCTGGTACCCGGTGCTGTGTCTGGTGCAGGAGGAGTTCAGAGCAGAGAAACAAGGAGCTGGTGCAAAGTGAGGGGCTGCCAGGCTGTGTGGGGTTGTTTTGGCTTTTCTTCTCTTGCTGTGCGTGTGTTGTCACCTGCTGGCTCTAGCTGGAAAAGGATGGAGGTAAAAGTACAAGAGAGAGCAAAGTTAGGAGTGGAAAAAGAGAATGGTAAAGAAAGGAAAGAGGAAGAAGGTTGTTGGACTAGATGATCTTTAAGGGTCCTTTCCAATTCAAAAGATTCTGTGATTCTGAGGCGGGGGGGGGGGGGGAAAGGGGAAAAACAGAAGGGGGTGGAAGTAAAAATCATGACCGGTGGCTCCCATTGGGGAGCTGGAGTGCGGCGCTGAGGGATGAGTTCCTAAATCAGAGCCAGCTGGCAGCACAGGGAGCTGTGATCCCGGAGATGAACGGGCTTTGGCTGAACGCTGCTGGTAGCGGGGCTGGGATACGGCAGAGCTCCCCACCTCCTATTTATTTCTGTTTGTTACGCGTGCATGTGTGTGTATGCGTGTATATATATATATAAAACCTAACAAATTTCTAACCCATATAAATCCAATTACCCATGTTTTGCCTGCAGGGAGCGAGGGAGATTAATGTTTGGTATTTTGGCAGGGATGTAAAAAGAAATAGGTGGTAATAACAATGAAGGCTCGTAAAAAGGGAGCCGATGGCCATGTCTGTGCCCTGGGTGAGGGCTGTGATTCTGGTGGGCAGAGGGGCAGGGGGCAGTGGGACATCCCTGGGTGCGCTGGGAGAGGGTGAGCAGTTGGATATGGAGCTGTGGGGTGGCTCAGCAGGGAGATGTGCACGCTGGGAACTGGTGGCTGTGCTGAGCCACTGCTGATGCTTCTCCCCATGCACCACCCATAGGCATCGCTCTTCCCTTGGCTGTGACACTGGGGATCCCCACCGTCACCCTCTGTTCCTCCACCCTACAAGGTCCCCTCCCAGCAGGGCGCTGCTCCCTGCCCGGTCACCCACAGTCACATATTAATCACAGTTCAAATATTGTGTCCCTACAGCGCTTTCTGCCTCCCCGGCCGGCTCTGCATCAGGCTCTCCCTTTATTACTACCACCAGTTTTATAACCCACTTTATCAGATGACTTTTTTCCTTTTTTTTTTTTTTTTTTTCCTAAAAAGAGCATAACCCGCGAGCAACTCATCATTTCAGAAAGAGGGAGAGAGCCGTGAGCAGAGGAGAGAGCCTCCATGCTTGCACCTTAAATGAAGAGGCTGCTTTACGGCGTGGTTGCATTTAATTCAATCAAGGCAGTTAAAGCAGAGATTTAAGGTCCTTTGTGCGCTCGCAGGAGTTGCTCTGATGCAGCAGCAGGTAGAGGGAAAGATTAAACCCATTTCCAAGGAGACTCGAAGTAACTGTTGGAAGCAGCCAGGCCTGGGGCTTGCTGCAGCAGTGCTATGTTGGGAAGCTGTTAGCATTCACGTCACATCTGATCTCTCCCTCTGTCACCCTCCCCACTCTTGCTCCTTATTCCAATATACCCCTCTAAGTGGAATTGATTAGTTTGGATTTTTTTTATTATTATTATTATATATAACTGGGGGAAGGCCGGTTTTAATTAGTATTCTTAACTGTATGGTAATTAGGCAAGCTGGTCCCATCCCTGCCTGAGTCACCCTCTCCTCCCATGTTCCTGCAATGAGGCTGTTTGGACTTAATTAAAGTTGGGGACCCGGAGCTGGTGGAGCAGCGGGAGGCTTGCAGGGCTTCAGATGCAGTGATTGCTATGGGGGAAGCGGCGAGTTTCTCCCTGTGGCCGTAGTTGGTGTTGCTGAGACTGCACACAGCAGGCACTGCTTGTCACCCTGCTCGTCCCAGAGGTGCCAGAACCCGTGCTTTGGGGAGATGCTGGGCTGAACTCCCAAGGCTGATGCGTCGCTCACGCTTCACACCCTGCTTTGAGGCAGGAGGCACCCATGGGCCTTTCTCATCTCTAATTTCAACGTTTGTGCCAGCAGACAGCGCTGCCAACAGAGCTCAAATGCAGCCCAAGCGGGAGCTTAACGAGCTTCGAGAGCTGTCCGGAAAGTTATCCTGACACCAAGTGACAGACTCTCAATTGATATCCTCCAGAGACTTTAAACTCACTTCCGTGAGATTTCCAAAGCTGGTTTTGTTTCCTACCTGAAGGATCCTTTATGTGCCACGACACCTCCCTGCCTTGCCTCATTGCTCCTGACGTCCCTGCTGCAGTGGGTAAACTCCTGTGAACACAGCAGAACTCTTTGGGGCATTCCTTTGCTTTCTGTGCTCAGTGTGTGCTCACTGATGTCCCACGTGGGGATGTCCAGAGAGCAGCACAGTGCATTCCCTGTAAGATCTGCCTGCTTTTCCTTCCCCTTGCCCACTGCAGGATGGATTTACAGCCCTTCCCACTGGGGATTATGCTGTGGCCCCGTCCCTTTTAGTGACAGCCTGAGGTCAGGTCCACGATGCTGGCTCTCCCCTCAAACCTTTCTTTTATTGGGCTGTTTGCAGCCATCCCCAGCCGAGAGCTGTGCGGGTGGCCCAGCCCTGGCTGCAGGCTCCTGCTGGGGCTGAGCTCTGACCCCTGCCCCACAACTCACTCTTCCTTTTTGAAACCCGTGCTGCAGCGGTTTTTCAAGCCTGACGCTGCACTTAGCGGGGTGCTGCCAAACCCATTGAGTCCAGTGGGTTATTTCCTTTCAGAAGCCATTTATCTTTTCCAATTCATACACAGGCTTCAGCCTCTCGTCTTTCTTCTCCTCCCACGCTGTAGGTGCGTGGTCCTCCAAACCCTCCCAGCAAACTGCTGTGGGTCAGCACCCACCTGTAGGGCTCAGGGCTGGGGAGTGGGCACAGGGCTTGGTGTGCACCTGCAGCACTGCCAACACTTAATGATCCCTGCTGCTCGTTATCCTACACGGGGATCTCTGCAGCCTTCAGCCCATGCATGTCTATTCTGATCCATTTTCCTGCAGGCAGGTGGGATGCTGTGGGTCCCTTGGGGCATCCCACCTCCCTACCCCAGGGCTGACGTCCATGGCAGCACAGCGAGGACTCCCAGTGCCCTGATTTCTGTTCCTCCATAGCAAAAGACTCAGGTCCTCAGCACGGGGCTGCTCAGAGCTGTGTGCCTCTGCAGCTCACACCCAAAAGTTAGCTTCAAGAGCAAGACTCTTCGTCATTAAGCGCCAAGTTAATAATACAAGGGAATGTGTGACGGTTATTAAAGTTTAACAACTCTGTCTATCTATCACCTAGCTGTTAAATCTTTATATGCCTTAAATAATCAATTGGTGTTTAATTAGCATACAGTACCATTGCTGGCTTCCTAAATCTATAATGATAAACCAAGTTACAAGTTATTGGACATTAATTACTAGCTGATGATTAGAAACAGCAAGACATTTACCAGCCTCATCCCAGATATAACACGGCGTGTCCGCCGCGTGCTGCAGAGCTCAACCATGCTCACTGTTTCTTAATAATCAATGGGTGTTTAACATGCAATATTTGTCTAATTAGCACTAAATTAAATCCTCATTGACAACACTTCAGGGTAAGAGATCTGCATCAAATATGATGGATTAGACACAGAAGGCCTGTTCTGGTGAGCAGAGATGCGCGTGTCATTTGCTCCGCTTGTCACGGGTGTCACATGGCTCCATGTCAGTGTCACCCTGGTCCTGGGGGCTGGGGAGTGATGCCTTGATGCTGGGCTGACAGCCCTGGGACCCCCAGTCCCTCTGCTCTGCGGTGATGGGTACCAGCAGCTCTTCCAGCACTTCCCAGCCCAATTTACCCATAGGTGTACCCCAGTCTCTACGCAGCAGGATGAGCTCTGGGCTGGAGCCATGGTGCATATTGTGCTCAGAAAGTGTTTGGGTCACCCTGCAGGCTGAGAGCTTATGTCAGTGTCCTGCCTCTGTCCCAAATGTGTCTGTAGACGTAGATGAGGGAGGTGGTCAGTGAGCATGGCGGGGATGGGGTTGAATTGGACTTGATGATCTTGAGGTCTTTTCCAACCTTAAGGAGTCTATGATTCCATCTGGGACCTGATCAGTGGGCATGGTGAGGATGGGATTGGGCTGGACTTGGTGATCTTGAAGTCTTTTCCAACCTTAGTGATTCTACCATTCTGTGGGACCCTCAAGGAGCTGTTAAATTGCCCTGTGCTGGGAGATTCACTAATGTGAGATGGCAATCCAAATTGTCCCCCTCTTCCATCCTGCATGCTTGGGTGACGGCTTTTGAGGTATCCCTGCTGCCTGTTTGGGTGATGTGGATGGATGCCGCAGCATTGGCCCGGATTTCCCATCAGTGATGCTGGGTGTGGGGTGGGAGCAGCCCCAGCTGTCACCCGAGGGTGAGTGGAAGAGCCCCATAAGGGTGGTTTGTACGGGGAGTGCCGTGCTGTGGTTTGTCAGCAAACGTGGAGGTTGTTTTGTGAGAGCAGCGGGATGGATCGCATGGCCTGCGGCTCTTTCTGGGAATCAGCCTGCCCTTCACACTCAGCGTGGATGTAATTAACTGTGCTGATAGGATGTTATGCCAACAGCAAAGCAGAAAACACCAGAAAATGAATCAGAAGCGATGCCGGGGCTGCTCGGCGTGCTGTCTCCTGCTGCATGGCATATGCATGGGCAAGCTCTGACAGAGGGCAGGGTCGGTGCCTGGAGGGGAGCAATACAGCACAGGTGGGGATTGGGGATGCTCCCTGCAGCGTCTGCATCTCTTTGCTTTAGCTGAGCTGCTCTGTCTGCATACAAGTGAGACGAACGCTCCCTGGGAGGTGTTCCTCTCCTTCTTATTGGATGTACAACTTCCAGATCGCAGGAGCAGATCCTTGGTTGTAAGTCACAGTTCTTTCTCTGCCCCATCCCTGAAGCCCGGATCCTGCAGAGTGGGATGGGTGCCTCACCCTGCAGGAGCTGGGAGATGAGAAAGAAGGCGAACAAATAAAAATGACTTGCAATTAGCAATTGAAATTGTTCTTAAAAGAATTTGCCTATTCTGCAAGGAATGTTTGGTAATTGATAGCAATTTCTAGCAATTAAATACAAATTAATTCGTGCTGCTGAGGAGCAGTTTATTTATGGCTCTGTATTTATGGGCACTCCCTCTCCTTAAAAATGTCGTCGTGGCTTTTGATAAGTAATTAGAGTTTACTGAATAATTTCCCAATGTAGGTATGAATTTTAAATAATTTTTAATACCGAGCAAGCATTTCATTGTACTGCTGGGTGAGGGGCTGTCTGCATTTGCAGCAGTGTTACCCCGGGCTGGGACAGGCACTGTGCAAGAAGAGCTGCTCACTGCCCAGGCTGACTTGCACAGATGGGTACATCTGCGGTATTCCTGCAGTTACGCACATCCCTGTTCACTTTGTAGCAGATGAGATCATTGTGTAGTGTGTAATGCTGCTCCCAGGGCTCGCAGTGGTTGTATTTAGGGGTGCTGGGGGTGGGGTGTGCTGCTTTTATCAGTTGGGAGGATGAGCCTGAGAAGCACAGGACAATAAATAGCCCTCCTGTGTAGGGAGCAGCGCTGGCAGTCCCACCTTCAGGTTATTGAGTGTTATTTGGGAACTTGGGCCTTTTCAGGATCTCAGAGCATTCCAGACCCGTGGTTGCCCCTTTCCCCTTTGCCAGCTGCTGGTTCCTCTCTTTTCTTCCAGGGCTGCGCGCTCTCCTCGTGTCATCACACCGCCTGCTCTGACTCGTTCCTGCTTCATTACTGAGCTTGATTAAATGGTGCTTGTATGGCAAAGGGTTGGGAAAACACACAAAGGGACTTTTCTACTCATCTGAGGCACTTAGATACCACAGAGACAGATGCTGAAGGGATGGAGAGAGACGGAGTTTGACATTGCGGCTGCAGTAATGAGATGGAACCCATTAGGGCACGTCCTCCTGGGGTCCAGATGCCTCCGAGGGAAAGAGAAGGGAGAGTCAGAGCCTCGAGAGCGAGGAATGGCTCCTTCTGAAGAGAAAGAGAACGAATTGGACAGCTGTCCTGTCCTTGAGCTGGGGATGGCGTGCTCTGAAATGTGGTTTAGCAGGCGATAAGGTGGGGGGAAAATGCGGGTGAGGAGGTTTCGACCTCAGCATCTCCCTCTGTATCTCATTTCATAGAGCCTGTGAGTCATGCTGTTGGTGTGCACAGAGCTGGATTTAGCTTTATCTGGTGGGTGATCCAGCAGCTGTAACATCAGTCTGTACGTGGGGTGATGCTAAGAAAGGGCACTGCTCTCGTCACCTCTCCAAGAAGGAGGGCAATGTCTCTTAGGCTATCAGCTCAAACTTATCTCTGGTTGCTCTTGCAAGTCTCTCATAGCTGGGAAAGGCTGCAGAAGAGTTGGTGACTCCTATTGCAAGGGAGCTGGGATGGGCTGCAAGGTCTGTGCGATGGTGCAAGGATGTTCTCTTAGCAGGGACAGGCATGGGAGTGATTTTGAAGGGCGAGCAGCAACTTCAAACCTACACCCTCGCGGTCCTGAGCTCTCCTGTCTGGCAGTCTTAGCTGAGATTCTACAGCCCAATTATTTCATGCCATGCTGGAGGAGCACGCAGCTTTTCCTCCCTGCCTATCTGCACACCTCGGAGCGTGCTTCACTTCAACGCTTTCCTTCTACACGCTCCCTGCTGCTGCTGGGGTCTCGGGCACAGCAGTAGCTTTCATCTCCTCTCCTTTCTTGTGAGGAATCAGAGCTGGTGGCGTTTGGCCTCTGCACTACAGGTCTGTGGTTTGTTAGGAGCTGTTTGCTCCGCGCTGCTCCTTGCAGCGGGGATGCTGAGGACCCTTTGGATTAATCATCTGTCTGACGGCAAGGGATGAGACCCGGTGACCCAGCAGGTGCTCCCCAGGAGCTACGTGACAGCCACAATTCACCCTGTGATCTGAGCTCACTGGTGTCTGGATACGGAGATCTTAGGAGATTGTTGAGACTTTTAACTGTGGTCTCTGATGGCCCCACTCTCCCTTCCGGCAACTCCGAGACTCGCGCTCGTGTGATTAACTTCACATCCAAAAAGTCACTGCCTCTGTGAAGCTTCAGGACTCAGCTGACTGCTTGAGTGCCCTGCAAGCCTCCAGCCAAGGGTCAGCAAGGCTGCTGCTGCCAGACAGCTCAAAGGCTCCAGGTTTGAAAGCAAGAGTACTTCTCTGCTCTTTGATGGAGGAGTGAAGTGCCTGCAGACTGCACGGGGTGCAAACAGGGAGCCGGGCAGCCTGAACAAATTTGGTCAAGATCCTTCTGCACAGAGTGTGGTCAGAATCGTGGCATGCTCAGCACGAGGGACCCAGAGTGGCTCCGTCTGGCCCGAAGGCTGTGACCTGTGTGCCGTGGTGAGGAGGCTGGCCTCGAGGAGATGGAGGGGAGGGAGGTGAGCCACCCAAATCCCTGCTGGAGCAGCCGTGGTTAAGCTCCTGCGGCAGGATTGCTCAGCAGTGATTCATCAGCCCCGTGCCGCTAACAGGTTTGTTTTGCTGTCTGCAGTGGTAGACAGGGGTGGGGGATCAGCACTGCCTCTGTGTCATCCCCCGGGAGTGACATTCTCTGAGTTCCAGGTGGCTCTGAAGTACCACCGTGCGGACAACCACTGTGGCCAGAGCTGAGGTCTGAGATGTTGGAAGTAAGTGCCGAAACCAGGGGTGAGAGCAATGGTGGCCCTGCAGTGATGGCTCAACAGCATCTCACTGACCACGTGTGGGGGCTCTTTGGGGACGTGCATACTCAGGATGCAGAGGTCCCTTTGGCACTTTGGTGCAGATAGCTCAGACCTCCTCAGAAGCAGCCCTGGCCACCAGACAGACTGGGCTTGTTAGGCTGAAGCCTCCCTGTCTTCTTTGCCATCTTCCTGACAGCAGCCCGTCCCTCCACCGAATGAAAATTCCACGCACGGAGCTGGTTAAAAACATCAATTAGCTCTAAAACAATTATTATTTTTTTGAAATGCCATTTTATATATGCACTAACACAACACAATAATCCTGGGTTATTTAACAGAGCATTTACCATGAAAACAGTCATTACTCTTTAAACGCTGCTGACTGTACAAGCCTCTTAACATTAAACGGCAAGTGAGGCAGAAGTCTTGCCGTCAAGATGCCACATTTCCCAGGATACATTAAAGGCACTGACACCAGGATGCCCCCGTTGGCTCAATGCCTTTTTTTCCCCCCCCCTCAGGCATTTCTGTGTGTTGGCGGTGGGGTGATGGAGGGCATGGCTCTTTGCTCTCTCTGGCTTCACTTTGGGCTGCCCAGCGTCCCATCCTTCCTGAGCACCGCCAGGGATGGGGCATCCACAGCGTCTCTGGGCTGCAGTGCCAGTGCCTCGCCGTCACCCGGTCCTCTGCCTTCATCTCAAGCTGCAGTAGCTGTTCTTTATCCAGCCTAAACCCGGTAGATTGAGCTCATTTAATATTGTCTGTAGGGCCTATCACGCCGCGCAGATAAAGCCAGTTTTGCTGTTAAGTCAATAATGGATTTTGTGGAAAGTTCTGCTTTCCCTCCCCGTTCGTGGTTCTGGGGAATTCTGCTGGATGTGTGTTATTTACTTACTTATTAGACCTCTTCTCAATACCTGGCACGAGCCCGGGGGAGCAGACAGAAATACCATTCTCAGGCAAACCAAAGCCTTTGGTTTAAGCAAAATAGTTGTGTTTAAAGATTAATTTAAGATGCTTTAAAAATTGAGCGAGACCATACATTTTTAATATTGATTGATATTATTATAAAAGATTCAGCTGCAACTCTTCTCACCAGGACCTCAGTTGGCGCGCAGACGGAGCGTTTGTCTGCGAGGGATCGGGTTTGGTTATTTTTAATCTCTGAGGCTCCGCTCCTGTGAAATTTATGGGAAGCATCACCTCGTGTCTGGCACTGCGGGGCTCCCTGGGCACCAGGCTGGGATGTGCTTGGTAAAATCATAGAATGGGATGGGTTGAAAAGGACCATAATGATCATCCAGTTTCAACCCCCCCACCATAGGTAGGGTCGCCAAACAATGGACCAGGCTTGGTCTGGTGGTTGGGAGGAGTGTTGTGCTTGGGAAGCCCAAGGGAGGAGGGCTGATTGGGTGAAGGCTGCTGGTTCTGGCACCCCGCATCTCTGCCAGGCGAGGGGAAGGGGTGGCGTATCTAATTCCTGTAGCATCCTGGGGCTGGGAGCAAGACTCCTTCTGGTAGACTGGAAGCACCGTGGGATCGCATCTAAGATCACCAAGTCCGACCATCAGCCCATCCCCACCGTGCCCGCTGACCACATCCAGTGACACATTCAGTGCCACATCCACCTTTCTCTTGAAAACCCCTGGGAATGGTGACTGCAAGCCGGAGAGACAAAGCAGCTGCCCCAGCCCTGGAGGAACTGAATCTGCTGCCAAGGAGTAATTCTCCAAATCGCATTTATTTCACGGCCGTGAAAGGTCACAAAGTGAAGGGAAACAAGAACTGTATTCAATTAGACAATTCGATCAAAATAAATCTGTCAAGATGGCATTCCTGCTGAGGAATCAATTGGCTTGGAAAATGAAGGCAGCAGCTGCTGCTGTTGTTATTATTGTTGTTATTATTATTATTTTAAATTAGCTCCAGTACCTGACATGAGTACCTGAGTTGGAGTGCCTGAGCGGTTCACATCATCTATCACTCTTATTAGATATTAATATATCCTCCTCCGCCTCGCTGTTAGTGCCCTGTTAATAGCCAAGTGGCCCCAGAGTGTTTGCTGGGAGGTTGATGTGAGCGATCAGTAATGAGAAGGGATGGCGGGGCTTTGTTCGGGCAGAAGGTTAAGGAAAATAGAGAGAGAGGATGCAAGCGAGTGCATGGCTCAAGCTGGCATGGGAGCATCGTGGGTGAGTAGAGGTGGGTGAAGGGGAAGCTCTTTTTTGGGTCATTCTTTGGGTCTTTTCCCCAAAGAATGGGGCATCCCAAAGCGTGGCACATTGCAAAGCGTTGCTGGAGCCCCACGTGATGAGATGTTTGCCGAGCGGCGCTGCAGGATGAGCTGAGAGGGATGGGGCCGCTGATCCACTGGGCTTGAAGATGAGGAGAGGTGGATTGATAAGCGCCATTAGGGAATAAATAATTATGCAGGGGAAGAAATCCTCCTGTCTGAGAGACTGCGAGGCCTATGGGGTCCACTCCATCATCTGAGCTATTTAAAACGTGACTTAATAGCACACTGGAGAATACAGCAGAGAGCTGGGCAGGGGTTGTGTAGGGCTGTGTGCAGACTCTTGCCCCACTGCTATTATGGGATGCTCCCTCATCCTTCTCCCCTGCCCATCCTGGTGTTGCCCGGGTGGTGGGTTAATTAATTATTGGTGGTGCCTGTTTTGGCAGCTCTAAAGATGCTGCTGAGCGTGGTCTATGCTCGTCTATAGATTTTGGGGAGGGGGACACGTATTCAGGGCAAGACCAACTGTGTTGTCACCCTGACGGAGCCGTGCACCATGGGTCTGGCTGGGATCGTATGGCTGTGCTGCAGAGGACCAGGGATGGCAGCTATTGCGTCCTCCTCCTCCTGTTGCTTGCATTTTTATTGACTGGTGATGACAAACTGGTTTATGGACAGATCTTTTATACCCGCCAGGACTCGGCAGTTATTTTGAGATGATGCTTTGCCTCAGAATCTTCCTTCCTTCATCCTTCATAAATCTTAAGCAAGGCTGCTGCATTCAGACCGAGCTTAATATTCCTCTTGCAGATCTCTGCACCAAAATGGCTGCATTGGAGCAGGGAGGTGCGTGGATTCCTCTCCACCCCAGTGCTTTCAAAGGGCAGTTGTGAGCCGTGGTGTCTGTAGAGGGGTGAGGGGTCCTCGGATGGGGTCAGTGTTACCTTAGGGCTGTCCCACATGGGAATCCAGTGCGTGGACAGCAGTCTCCTTCCAGCAGGTGGTGTGCAGTGGTTTCAGCATGGAGGTGGCACGATTAGCTAGAGAAGGCTGAAGGAAAGCAATGACAAAAAGAAGGGGTAAAGAAAGAAGAGTGAGGAGAAGATAGAAAAAGAGATTTATTGTGCGGCTGTGTGTTGCTGTTGTTGGCTTTTTTCGAGTAGAAAGCAGAGGAGAAAGAGTCCAGCCCCCTCATTTCACCTCTCCTACACTAATGCACTCAGTTGCAAAGGACAAATCCCATTCTCTTGGCCTTTCTCCTCTCCTCATTAACTCCAATGACCTTGGGGCCGTGGTGAGAGCAAAGCGTTTATTCCAACAAAAGGATTATCAAAATAAATAACCAGAGTTTTCAGAAAAGGTCACGTCCCTCGCAAGCCCAGGCAGAGGCAAAAACCTCTGTGCTCAGCTGAGTTTGGGCAGGCTTCTCTTCCCAAAGCCTGGGGTGATGAATCCCGCTGGCTGTCGCCTCGCCCACCAGCATCACCTCCCCACTGTCGCCACAGCAGCACTGCAGAATATATCCCGGTGAGTGTGGGGAGTTGGCTGATGCTGGAAACATTGGGGGCGGGGGGGTGGGTGTTGGTTTTGGGCAGTTCTTCAGTGCTGAGAAGTGGAGAGCCCATCACACGCTGTGGAAACGGGCGTTCATCTGTGCGTGTCCTGGGATGGGCAGTGGGGGTGGGCAGAGCATCTCCCAAAGGTGGGGAGCCGGGCAAAGCTGTGCAGGTGGTGGGTGGAGGAATTTGAACAAATAGGAAGCCGTGTATATGGATGCATTTGTGTGTGTGTGTGTATGTATGTGTGTGTCCGTGCGCGTGTCGTATGAATATAAGCCGCAAAGCTCATTGCTAATATCTGACATTGCAGAAATTGCTGATTTATGGTATTTCAGAAACTATCCCTCTAATTTTGCTGTTGCTCAGGATCTCTCCCAGCACTGTTGTACCATTCGGGTTTTGTTCGGGTCCAATGGGACACGTTCTGCCCTCAGCTGCTCACCCAGCACCTTCTGCACCAGATGGTCCTTCCCTCCATTCTGACAGCAAACAAACCCGTCTCTCAGGTGCTTTCAGTTTCCCTAAAAGAAAAAAAAGACAAGGAAAGAAAAATAAAGCATCTTCGGCTGGCATGAGCGCGTTTGGTTGCTTACAATCCGCCCTGTCGCAGCCTGTCAGCAGCAGGCAGCCCTGGCTTACAGAAGTTTGGAAAAGCAAGCACTGAGCTGCTGCCAGCAGAATACCTGTCTGCTGCAGGAACGGAGCTGACTCACCGCTGGAGTCCTCCTCACATTGCAGGGTGCAGAGGCTGAAGGCAGCGTGCTTGGGATCTGAGCCGGCTCGGCTGCTTGCTGCTTCCCCTCCTGTTCCTCGCAGCTCTGTGCAGCTGGGAAAAAAAAAAAGCACCTGCCTTCACCGCCGCTGCCCGAGTGAAGTGTTAGCAGGTTTTATTCTCCCTCCTGTCTCCCTTTTTCACACCTGTGCACCGCAGAAGTGTCTGAGATCATCACATGCCCCGCGAAAATCACCCGGAGCGTTCAGCTATTCGAGAGGAAGAGCGGAGGATGTGATTGGAGACTGGCAGCCTCCCCCTGTCTTTCATCCCTTCTCTTTGACATGATTTAGCATCTCAGAAGTTGTAAAGAGCAGCTCTCTTTGTGTAGGTGCACCTGCTCCGTGTGCGCGCAGGTGGGCGGTGTTGTTGTTGTCACTGTGAAATTTGTGAATAATTTACCAAGCAAGCAGAGAGAGCCATAAAGCTTTAAATTATTAAAATGCCTCTCTGTTTGGAGGAGAGATGCTGGAGGTGTTTGCTTTGGCTGTGGGCTCTGCCTTGGAGTTGGGCCGGCCGGAGCAGGAGTGCCTCGGGAAGGAGTGATGCTGCAGACAGGCTGGTGGCGATGCATGGGCAGACGGTGTAGCAGCCAAATAAATAAATAAGGAGATCCAGATAGGCAGCAGAGCAATGCCAGCAGCCTTCGTGATTTAAGCTGGAGACATCTTTCCTTGGGAAAGAAAAATTAATGACCTTGCGTTGCATTGCCAAAAAAAATGGCGTTTTCTTGCCTTGCCTCCCTCCATTCACCTGAAGGCAGAGGAGCTGCAATTCTGTCCCTTCTCCTGTTGGTGAGCGCAGCAGCACCCTGCTTGGCCCTGTGTGAGCACCAAGGGGACAGGATGTGCTCACCAGGTACCCAGACTCCAAGCTGGAGAGATTGGTTGGATATAAAGAAGAAGTTTTTAGCAAGAAGGGCGGTGAGGCAACTGGGACTGAGCGCCCAGAGAGGTGGTGGTGCCCCGTCCCTGCAGATACCCAGGATCAGGGAATGGGGCTCTGAGCACTGATGGAGCTGTGATGTCCCTGTGCACTGCAGGAAGTGGGACCAGGCAGCCTTTGAGGGTCCCTTCCAGCTCAAATAATTCTGTGATTCTATGTGAGAGGCGAGGTATGATACGGAGGAAGCCAGGGCCGCTGTCAGTTTGCATCAAGCATTGGGATGCTGTTGCATTTTGGATAATGGCAGTGCACCAGCCGAGCATGAACCAGTGCAGAAGCAGAGCTGAGTGCTGCCATTTGAGAGGTTCAGTGTTCTTCTCTGCCTTTTTTTTTTCCCTTTCAAGCATGCCGAGAGCAGGGAGTTAATTTTGGAAGCATCACTTGTGTAAGGATGTTTCTGGCAGGCTCGGGGTTGCTAAGTGTAGCTAAGTGCCTCGAGCATCCATAACTGCTCTGCTCCTTGTTTTTCTCCCCAAAGAGAAACTTTCTGGAGGGGAAGAAGGAAGTGAGTGCAATCAGCCGTGCTAAGTAATACCATAGGGTGCTGCAGAAGGGTGCCACACACGCTGACACGTGGGGGCTCGTGCAAGTGCCTGTGTTGGTTGCTTCCCCCTCTTCTTCCCCTTCCCTTGGCCTAGGATTTGGGCAGGGCTCTGAGCGTTAAGCTGCTTTGAACCTTTGCCCGAAGTCTTTCCTCCAGCTCTGCATCTGATCTCCTCCGTATCTGTTTGCTGGCATCTTCTGAGCTGCAAAGGGTTTGGAGCTGGGGTCAGGCAGAGCCAAGCTTCTGAAGCCTTGGTGGGATCGCTGCGGTGCTTGGCCTGAGCCAGCTGCACCCAGATGGGATGTGCAAGGATGAGAGATCCAAGCCTCAGCCTCAGCAGGAAGCACCACCACGTGCAGGTACTGCTGCCTGATCTCCACTATTCCCCCTTGCTCTGGGGTGTTTGGTGTGCACTGAGGAACCGAATCACTGGGTGAGGTGGGCTGGTGTGAGGTGATGGATGCCATTGAAAGCTGTGGGTGAATCAGCTCATTTCTGGGGCGATACGATTTGTCTCTGATGCTTTCAGGAAGGATTTTCTTAACTGTTTAAATCTGGTAAATTGCAAATTACTTAACGGCGTGATTCTGAACGAGGTATATAAAGAACGCTCCAAACCCTCTAAGTGGTTTTTAACAAATACAGATTTCATTTTCTATTAGGATCTCAGAATTGGTTTCCGATGTGGTTAATGCCGCTTGTTGTAGCTGTTTAGAGTCGTGTTGCTCTAAGTGTAGGAGCCAGCCCTGAGCTGTGCTTGCTAAATCCCAGAGCTGCTTCAGTTGCATGGCTGGGCCCCTCCCGTGGTGCCTGGGTTGGTGGGTTACGTATGTGCTTGGTTGAAAAGCATCACCAGGAAAGGCTGTGTCCTGAAGCAGCTTGCACATCCCAGCCAACAGAGCAAAGCAGGTCCCCTCTCCTTTCTGCCTTCAGCTCCCCAATACTGATAGCAAGCTCCAGCTCCTGAGACCACCCTCCTAGAAGCTTATTTATATCTCTGCTCAGTGTTGATTCAGCTGCCTTGCAGCCACTGCTCAAAATACAGGAGCCCTGACAGAGATGAGAACCTCCCTACACCACTCCTGCCCCTCTCGCTTCTTTCTGTTGAGCGGCTGTTCCCATCCTGCTCGAATCAAAGAGGAGAGGAGAAAAGCACGACAGGTGCCTCCTCGGCCTTTCCAAATATCCCACCGTCGGCACATTTGTATTAGATATTGATTTCTGTTTAATAGAATAAGCCAGGAGAAATCACACTCTTTGTTGGCGTTCAAAGGATAAACCATAAAAGCCATTAAGAAGTACTGTAAGCGGCGGGATGATTAATGAGACTTTAGGTGCATTCTACTGACTGCTTCCAGATAATGTCTTTGAAAGATCCTGTTGCTTCTGGCTGCAATTCAGAGCTATTTATTTGCAAGGTGAAGCTCAGAGGAGCGATGCTCCAGCGTGAGCCCGATGCCGTTATGAGACGAACTGGATGCCCCCATTTCCCATCTCTGGAGGGCTCTCCCTGCTTGGCTGCCTTGCCAAGGCACTTGGGAGATGGATTGCTGAAAGACAACCCGTCTGCCCCCAAAGCACTGCTCCATGCCTGCGCCTTGGTGCTGCTGCAGGGTTTCCATCCTACAAGCCCCAACCCCAGGCTGTGGGGTTTGGGGCTTGTAGGATGGAAACCCCTATTGGGGTTGGCTTTTATTCTGAATTGAACTTCCCAGCTCTCAGTGGGACATCATCCCGGTTGGGGCCATAAGTTGTGTTTTACAGGAGCAGACCTCCCACCTGCTGCCGTGTTGCTTTTCCTTGGGAGGTGGAAGTGAGTGCCGGCACAGCAAATCCTGTCTGTGTCTAAACCCAGCCCATCTGCGCTGAAATAACAAACAGAACGCAAGGAAAGAGATAAGCAGAGGGGAAAAAAAAAACAACCAGCCTCGCTTGAAGTGTTCTTTTTTGTCTCCCTCTATGCACCTGGGCCTCGTGGGCTGCACATCTGCTGGGAGCAGAGACATTACCAGTGATGGAGGATCCATCCCAACTGGGACAACTGGAAAACGTGGGCTCAGAAGGAAACATTTCCCCCTGGTCCCCATCCTCTCTGTTGAGAGAGACATTCCCTCTCCTCTGCCACGGAGGGATGGGGTGTGCATTCGCCTTCATCGCTTACTCATCCCCATCCCTTCCTCCCAGTCACGTTGCAGCAATCAGCAGTACGGCCGTGACAGGGCAGGGGATGGAGGCAGGGATTTGCTGCCAAGGGAGCTCTAGCTGCAATAGTTTGTCATCAGGAGTAATAATAACCAAATGATGATTGGCAAAGTGGCATTGAGGGGGTAATGAGGATATGATCCAGAGCAGCGGAAGGGATAAGGAGGGGGTAATATCCCATCTTCTTGCTTCCTCCTCTCCTGTCTCCTTTCTTTGTTTTACACTCCGCTCTCCCAAGCCCTCGCTTTCCTCTCTCAGATCTCTCCCTCCCCATGCTTGGGCTTTGCAGCCTCTCCCCTGGGGACCTCCGCTCCGCCAGCCCTTCCTGCAGCTGATTTATCGCCCTTGCCAGCTCACTTGGAGGAAATCAGCACCGTTTTCGGCTCCTCCACGATGCAGCCGCAGCCTCTGGGTGCCGTGGGCACAGCAGTGGGGTACCCAGAGGTGTTAAAAGGGGCACAGTGCTCACTGGGTTCATTCTCAGCACTACGGTCAAGTGCAGCAGTTTGTGCCTGTAATCTCTCCCGTGCTTAGAGGCGAGTTTTATGGTCTCTTGGCTTGCTGCATCCTCGCTGCCACAGACTGCTGCTGAAGATTTAGCAAATCCTTTAATCTCTCTCTCCTTCCTCAGTTTCTCCAGTTGCTTAAGTGAGGATAATGAGCCATAACTAACTCGCAGGCTGTCAAGGGAGTGGTTTAATTAGAGGCTGATCTTGCGAGGTGCTGTGGGACTTCAGTACCAGCGTGATGGGGGAAGGCAGGATCGGGCACCAGGGGCTTAGGAGCTGTGAGACATTTGGCTGCATAAGGGCTTGGGAGGATGACCTCCTGGGGGATGCAGGGTCCTCAGACCTTGAGGGATGAATGGCAGTGATTGGGAACTGTAGAACCACGGGTCCCGCTCTCCTTGGCTGTCCCTTTGCTTCCTGTATGCATGGGGTTAATGGCCTGGTGCATCTGCCAGCCGCAGGGCTTCCCAGCCAGCACTGCGCTTCCAGGAATAGAGTTTCTGGGTTTGCGGCGCTGTCGTAAATCCAGAGGAGAAAAAGAGAGAGGGAGGAAGGGGGAAATGTGCTCCTTTTCAGCCATCTCTGGTGTAGGTTGATCAGATACAGAGGTGTCTTTTGGAGAAGGCAGGAGGTGAGGTTGAGCAGATGGATGCTCCTCAGGTCACCTTGCGGTCTGCAAGAGGGCACTGGGGCACCTGAGCCACCTTTTGCCCTCCCATCAACCCCTTCCCTCTTGTGTAACCCCACGAGGAGCCTTCTTCCTGCCCCATTGCAATGCTCGGTGCTTTCTTTGGATGCTCCCCAACCTTTATGTCCCAGGGGGACGCCACCACTGTACTCAGTGCCTGTTGTCAGACACAATCTGCCTCTGCTGGGGGGGCTGTGTCTCATTCTCTGCCTTGGTGGTTATTTGTGACGCTGGAGGCACTGTGGGTGTGTGTGTTGCTGCCCCCAGATCTTGTGGCTGGGGCTGAGCACATCCTCCAGGGCTGTGTTTTGGAAGATTAGCTGACGCTGGAGCAAGCAGTATGCACTGCCTTCCCTGTCTGTTTGCCTCCACCACTCCCTTAACAAATGCAATTATATTTGTCTCGCACCATCTTTTTTCTCAAGATGAGCCCATGCTGACAAGTGCTTTGAGCCCCATTCTCTCTTCCCCTGCCAAAAATCCGGCAGCATCAACAAAACAAACAGGCAGAAGCTAACTGCTTCCATCTCATCCCTAACAACCGACTCCGGCACTGCTTTATTTCTGGCTGCTTTCTTTGGCAGAGAGGTCACATGAGCTGGACTCTGCCTCCTTTCCCTCGTCCTACTTTTCTTTGTTTCTGCCCTTTTCCATGCATGTACATATGTGCATATAGTGCAGAGCATGCAGCACGTGCTGCAACACTGCTGCCCCAGATCCCTGCCCAGCACTGTGCTCAGACCACTGTTGCCTGCAAGCTCCATGAGAGCCCAGCCTCTTGAGTCCTGGCTGCCTGCACTCCAGTGGTATTTCATACAAAAGCCTTTGAGAAGCAAAGAAACTCTTGAAAATCTCACCCCAGAGTGACCTTTTTTTCCCCCTTCCCTTGGGCAGGCAAAGGGCATCGTGTGACCCGTCCACTCAATCCTGTAAATCGTTTTTATGGATGTGTGTAATATCAGAGAGAAATACTTCATCCCTTTAAGGAGAAAAATAAACAGTTTCTCTCGTCATTATACAGTTTCCAGGAAGGAAAGTGCAGTTGGTGTTGACAAAGCTTAAAAGGGAAGGGGGGAAGAAAGAAAGAAAACCCCAACCCAAGATGCTGAACTCTCCCCAGACAACTTTGCCTGTGATATTTGCAAATGTGTAACTTGTTCCTTGTTGGATTTAGTGTGAACTCATAGTGAGCGTGGCCAGGTTCAGTGGTGGGATCCCTTTCCCCAGGCAGGCAAGGTCACACTGCATGAGCCTGCATGTGTTGGCACTGAGACATGGATGTTAAATCCCATGTTTTGGAGATGTTGGCCCTGGCTGCATCCAGATACAGGGCAGTGACTTGGCAAGGCGTGTAGAAGCAGGAGGTCAGACCCATGCACCTCACTGTTACTGGATGTCTCCTTGCTCCACCTGGGAGCAAATGTGGAGTTCTGCCCCGAGTGTTAGCAGTGATGGCCATGGAGTGTGCACCTCTCAGGAGGGTGATCCACTGATAACCTAAGAAGCTGTCTAAAGCAAGGCTGCTCATTAAGGTTGACCATTGCTCTTTGTCAGCTATGGTGGCAGCTTTGAACGTGAACCTGCATGTGATTCCTGACTTCTAAATGGTTGTAGTTAGCTGAGCCTCAGCTGTTCCGGGGGGGATGGAAACAGGTTCCTGCTTGGGGTGGCCAGCAAATCCGACCTTGCCTCCCCAGGAGCCTTTGCACAATAGGTCTTGAAGCTGTGGCACTGAGGGATGTGGTCAGTGGGCATGGTGGGGGTGGGTTTATGATTGGGGTGGGTTGATGGTTGGGGGTGGGTTGATGGTTGGACATCTTACAGGTCTTTTCCAACCTTAAGAATCGTATGATCGTGCCATAAATGTCCAATTTAAGGCATCCCTGTGGGATTTTGCATGAGAGCCCCTTCAAGTAAGCGGTTTATCACTCATGAATTCCCTTCCCATCAGCTAGGATTGATTTCAAGACGTGAACTCGACTTCTTCTGTGGGCTATTGTTGGCTGTGCACTGTTACGTTTCAAAGTGCTATGAGAGCCGCAGACATGTGAGGCCTTGTCTTCTCCCATTGAGATATTTTCAATTTTTCCCCTTCCTGGGTTTACTGCATTCGAGTTGTGCTTACTCCTTTGAAGCAGAGATGCATTTTAGCCACAGAATTTCATCTCGAGGTGTAGATCCACACTCAAAAAAGGGAAGCATTCACTGCGTTTTATGTTCTGCCTGTTAGAGAGTTGGACCCAAGCTGTGAAATTCAGATGTAAATTCCTCCTAAGCCTAGCGACTGCCAAGCATGGTTTGATCACCCAGCTTTTAAGCTAAAGAGCACCAGTGCCTGGAAAGGGAAGCTTGGGAAGCATTCCTTAGTGACAGGAGTGGCTGTTGGCTATGATCGCTTCTGCATCCGGAAAACCAGCTGGGGTAAGCTTGGCACGCCCTGGAAGATGCCACAATCCTCCCATTGCAATGAGTGTAAACGCTGTGTGAAGTTGGGCTTGCAAAGGCTGTTTCTGCCTCTCTCTGCGAAAGGAGACATTGATGTAAAATAAATGAAAGGTTAGGCTGTAGATCACGGGAGCCAGCTGGGAACCTGGTGGGAAAACAGACCCATAGGGTGCACTGTCCTCACTCAGAAGGCATCAGAAATGAGAGGCTTTGTCCCCTTTTTGTTCTCTACTTTTGCTTTTGGCAGGATCTCGAGCACTTTCCATGTCAAAGCAGTAATGTGGGTATAGTAAGGGGGAGCAGGATGGTAGTAGCACCCCTTCTGCCATTCCTTGTGTTTACTGAGGGGTTGAGTTTGTTCTCTTCGTGCAGATTGAGGGCGATGGAGATCGCAGAGCCTCCTAGGGTGTATGGCGGGGCTTAATAATAACGGATGAGTCAGGTCTTCAATATTGCACGAAGGTACCAGGCTTAAATAATACATGATGCAAAATTAGTCAAGGTGTATCTGAAGGGAGGGATGGACGCTGCAATCCAGCGAGCACAGGAGCAGCAACAGCAGTAGAAATGAATTCATTTCTAGTAAGAGGCAGAGAGAATTCTCTACGCATCGTTCCTCGTCCTTTAAACGGCGTCGTTTGTTCTGAGATTTCATGTTCAGTGATGAAGAGCTTCCTGTGAAGAGCTGTCCATGCCCACGAAGGGGTGAAGACTTCTGTTGAAGTCTTGGTGCTTGTTGGGGAGAAGAGGGGAGGAAAGGTGGATAAAGGCGGCGTCCTATATGCAATAGGTGCAAAATGAAGCTGGGCTCTGGGATGGGAGCTGTATGAGGCACGGCACAGCATTTCTCTGCCCTGTTATTCATCCCTTTCCTACCCTGGGCTCTGCTCATCCAGCCTTGAGCTGCCATCGCCGTTCATGTATGAGGAAGGGGAGAGAAGCAGGTGGGCGTCCGCTTGATGCTCTGCAGTTTGATGCTCTTTCGAAGCACAAGAATCCTAGCACGAAAGCTTACAGGCAGCTCAGAAACCTTGTGGACCAAGATGTTGGTTGTCCTTTGGCTTTCAGCAGGCCCTGGCTCTCTGATTCCTATGCAGATCTTGGCTTTAAGCCTCCCGGCTTCCCTCTCGACGAGAGCTCTGTTTAACCTTTCCTCTTGTCTGCAGAAAGCACATCGCATTAGCCCACGCACGCAGATGGAAAATTGAATGGGATCTTTGCCCTTTTCCTTCTTCTAACGTAACGACTCAGGGATCCCCCACAAAGGCTGGATTTCCCTTACGAAGCGCTCGGTGGCAAAAGACATGCGAGGTAATTGGAAAAGTAGCCAGGTTTGAGATTAAAGTTGTTCCATCAGCTGAGACGTGCGTCGGAAGCTTCCCCTCCGGCTGATTTACATAACGCTCCTAACCATTTCAGGAGGAGTGTTGGGAATCCCATAATGCAAATAACCCCCGAGCCTATATAATCAAATGCCTTTACCTGATCCGGGATGAGTGCAAAAAGAAATTTGCCACATGTTTTACCCAGCTCAGCAATGTCTCCTCTGCAGACGGAATTGCTAACAATATTCCGACCTGTTGGAGCACAACATTGAAACGTATAGAAACAAGACCCGCAGCCACGTTCTGCAATTCAATCTTGTCTTTATTGCAGCAGTGGAGGTGTGCTGCATATTAGCGAGTGTTTTTTTCCCCTGACTAACCTTGGCTAGTTCTCATTACCAGTCCCCGGCTCTGCTGAGAGTTGGTCGGTGCGGGTCCTTGTCCCATCGCTGTGAAGGTGACTGCCTCCCTGTCCTGCCCAAGGATGGGGCAGCGATTCGAGATCAACCTTGTCCTGCAAAACCTCCAGCCTGAATTCCCACCAATGACCAAACAGCGTCAGGATGGATGTGAGGCGATGCACTTTACTGCCTCCGGGTGAGCACAGCTCCTCCGCTAACTGATGTTCCTGCACTGACTTCAGTGTCCCTATGCAGATTTACCTCTGCTGAGGATCTGTGCTCTAATCCTTTCTTTTTTTTTCACTTTTATCTTCCAGAGGAGAACAATCTATCTCTTACCCTCTTGGTAGTTTCCTTTCCATTCCTCGTTTGAATTATACAGAGGGTGCACTCGAGTGATTTTTAAATCTAAATGAAAATGTAAAGAACCCTTTACCACAGCACCAAGTCCTACAATAAGGCAAATTGTTTAACTTCTACGCAGCCCCATCTGGCCCTAATTGATTCTTGTAACCCAACTGTGATTTCTAACATGTTCTAGTCAGAGAAATCTACCGGCACTAATTCAACACGGTGAGCGCTGATACGGCGTTTAATGCGACAATGAGATCAATTTTCCTTCTGAGTACCGCCCAGCCCGGCTGGGATGTGAGGGATGGTGGGGCTTTTGCTGGAAGATTTGTTTCTGAGGATGGGAAAATACAGTTTTTCTTCCTCCCCACCTCCCCCCATCCCCCACCCCCTTTCTTTTCTCCAGTCCTTGTGTACCTGCAGCTCCCTTGGAAATCCCATAGGATTCCCTCAAGGGGCAAAGATTAAAACCACGTTTAGATGAGTCTGTGCTCACTATAGCCCTGTTTGTGGACCCTGGAGTGTTTTGGCATTTGGATTCTGTGTGTGGTTGGGCAGAGGTTGAATCCCATCTCTCTGCAGTGACTTCCCTGCGCCTCAGCCCTGCTGTGCACAGCGGGGATCCAGAGGCTGTCATCCAAGGATGCTCTCACTCAGCATTACAACTTGTATCCTCTTGAGCTGCGCTAGGAATAGAAGGGTGCCTTTTCTCTTTTTCTTTCTCCTTCCCCTCCCCAGTCGTCTAAAAATATGGCATTTCTGGACATCCTTGGCTGCTTAGCAAGTGGGGTGAGAGTGTGAGCCTCTGGGGCTGGTGCAGCTCTTGCATTATGCCCTGATGGGAGTAGCACTGGCCATAATTTCTTTATTGCTTTCTGGACATGCTAATGCTTATCTTCTTGCTCTGCACCTTGTGTGTTGGTGGATTGGAAGCTTCTTGCCCTGATCACTGTGTTTTAAACGAGAGGAGATGGGACTGGAGTAAGTTCTGTGTGGGTGGGAGTGTGTCTGCAAGGCTGTTCCACTGGAGAGGCGATAAGCCATAGGGAGAAGCCATTGTGGAAAGCGGTCTTCTTTGTGGAGGGGAGATGTACTTCCCCACTGCCTCCGTACCAATGCAAAAGCAATGCTTTGAGGCATGGTGGTGGTGGGGCCAACGCTTCCCATGTCAGGCTTGGGTGTCTCATTGCTCTGCCCACTCCATCCCCTCCCCTCCAGGAGGCTTCGCTTGCTGCCAGCGCTCGGTTAAGACGATGTGGAATTTTACAGCCACCTCTCAGTGCTGCAGTGCAGTGTGACTGGCAGGTGACAGGCTGCTTGATGGCAGTGACAGGCAGGAAGCCAGGCTCCGAATTAGAGATGACAGGTCCAGCCGGCACCACAGCATGTGTCGCTGCTCCTTAGCCATGCTGGGAGGAACGAGTGGCATCGCCAGCCTTGCTCAGGGCATGTCACTTGTCCATCAGTTGCATCCTTTGTTTCCCGTTCCATGTTGGATTTCCAATCCACCTATGGATGCCGTTGGAACAGTCTTCCTGCTGAGCTGACATCAGGAAGCCAGCGCTGGCAGTGGCACTGCAGATACATTGCAAACAGCACTGCCTGGTCCGAGGAACATCCAGGCTTGCCTTTCCAAGGTCAGATATCCGTTCATAGTCACAGTTGGAAGGGACCCTTAAAGGCCCTCAATGCAACAAGCAGGGACGCCTGCACTGAGAGCCCCGTCCCCTGACCCTGCTGTCTGCAGGATGTTTCCTTGGTGGTGGCTGTGTGTGGTGTTGGCATGGCTTGGCTGGGAGCTCATCCCTGAACCCTGGCACGCCTCCTAACGCCAACTCCAAAGCTGTTTGCCGGAGATTCTCATTTGCTAGCTTGAAAAATAGGAAAGAACAGCAACTGGAATCTACAGGAGATGAGATTTACATACACAGAAGGAGTAAAGAGCTCCGTTTTTGTTTGTTTTTTTTTTGTTCCTGTTTGTTTGCTTTCTTACTTTTCTGGCTGCTTTTCCCATTAAAAATTCAAGATCTGTCTGTCTTCCGTTTTCTGGAAGGCTCAGAGGACATCTGGAGAACTTGTTAGGATGATGTTGTTTGAGAGATGATGCCTTCGGAGGACAGGGGATAGCTGCCCGTTGGAAACCCCACACATCTGGGGGCGGATTTTGTTGTCACCTCTTCCTTTAATGACTTTTTTTCTTTGGAGAAACCCTCTCGAGAGAAGAAGCCCTCGTTAAACCCTGCGCCTGGAAATAACAGCTCAGAAAACCTCCAATTTTTGGGGACCTCTAATGAGTCTCCCTCGGAGACAGAGCTTTATATTTCTGTTTTGTCTGCAGTGGTGTAGGAAAAAAAAAAAAGAGGAGAGGGAAGCAAACAATCAAAAGCATTTTTTTCAGTTAAATAAAAAAAAAAGGAAGGGAACCTCAAACCCCACCTTTCTGTATGCGCTGCTCGTAAGTGGGAAAAAGAAGGCAGCACCCCGCTTCCCTCCATCAAGCTTCTTCTATAATGTATTAATAGAGAATTATATCCTCGCTATAGGATTATTAAAAAAGAAGAGAGATAAAAATGATAGAAATGAATCCGTATGCTATTATGCGGATGACAATAGATACACTTAAGCCTTCCAGCCCTGACCTTGGCACATGTTTCATCTCAACTCTGGGAGAGTCTGAAATTGATACGCTGACACTCAGCATTAGTATGAGGAACGCTCCTCTTCCCCAGGGAGCATGAGGGGATGGGAAGGCTTTTGCCAGCGCCTCGAGGGGTGGAGCAGGGCCTTTCCTCCTCCCAAGCCAAATCCTTAGGCTCCCTTCTGGGATTTTATCTATTGGTGTATTTATTTTAAACGGAACTTGCTAGTGGTTGATGTCAGTGGGGTTTCACCCCAGATCTGGCGTTGGCTGTGGATCCCTCCCCGGGTGCTGCTCATGGCATGCAGATGTGCAGTGAAGGTGGTACCCCTTGCCCCCATCCCTTTGTCAGCCTCTTTCCCCGCAAACTTCGGGGTCTCCATTGAGCTCAGAGAGGGAAATTTGGAATAAGAGGAGGACGGTTTGCTGCTTGTGTCCACGAGGGCAGCTCCACATCCTCCTGCCCAGGTCTGGGACCCTACCCCCCCCCTCCTACCCCACACCCCACAGAACTTCCCCAGCCCTGAGCTGCCGGCCACCACTGCCTCTATTAATCGCATGGCAGAGGCAGAAGGTTTCCATTCCCCCTTCCTCAGCCCAAGTTTGTTTAGCCCTTAAGCTACCGTGAATACTGAGAGGGAGAAAGAGCTGTGCAACGCAGTGACAGCTCTGCAGCGTTCCTGCTAATGCAGATATCATTCGATCAGCGTGATCCTCCATGAGGATTAATAATGAAGAACACTCGGGGCGTGAAGCCCAAGGAGCAGCGTGCTGCTGGCAGCACTGCTGGGCATGGTGCTCACAGCAGGGAGCTTTTCCCCGTGGCTGCTGTCTGCATGGGAAGATGCAGGGACGTGGGAAGGGAAAAGTGCCTTTTGAGCACCCCTGTGCAGACAGCCCTCCAAAAAGGAGGGGTTGCCCACTGCACCTCCCCATCCCATGCTCTCAGGTGTCCCTGCTGGTGGGGCTGGGCTCTTGGAGACCTCAGCATGGCAGCTCAGTGCCTTCGAACCCACGTGTGCATCTTCCTTTCTTTGTCTCCCCTTTTATTTATAACGCTGGTTAGCATTTGTTTTTTATTATTATTATTATTCCTGCTAAGCCATAAAGTCGTTGAGGGGGAAAAAAAAAAACAGAAAGAAAGATACTAGGGCAAATGTGTCAGGCAAATTAAACGAGCTTGTTATAATCAGCTGCTTCTCCTGTATCCTTTCTTTCCGTGGCTCTCTCCATCCCTGCTCCCCGTATACATAGAGACGCTCTCCCTCCTCTCAATTTCAGTGTCAAGAACTTTATTGGCATGACAAGATATACTGTGTTGCTGGAGTTAATACAGTCTCAAGTGTGTATGTCTGAGAGAGGTTTTCACAGTCATAATTGGGTTTTATACAGTGTGTCCAGTTCTATATTCGGAGGCTGAGGCGCAGCTATATCGGGAAGCCGTTTCTGCCACCTCTGCTGGATTTATGCAGATGGGTTTTTTTCTGGCTTTTAAGGGCGAGACCTCATTGGTTTGTGCTGCCTGCTCATTGCCCACCAGCTGCGTGGCCAAAGGAGCCCTGGCTGCGTCCTTCAGGCTGAAACCCCTCCATGTCCCAGCGGGAAGGTGGCATTGAATTAAATGCTCATCACAGAACCAAGCCTCCTTGGGTTCTCGTTCACTCTGTGCCAATGCCTGTCCAACATCATTCTGCTCCTTGGGGAGCCTCCATGGTGTTCTGTGAGTCATCACTGCATGGCCCAACACAGTGGCCATTCACCTTATCTCTCCATGCAGCCAACATCTGCCCAACATCCCTTCTGCTGCATTGGAGCTGCCGTGATGCTCCAGGGCTGGGACAGGCACCCAACACCACCACGCAGAGGCTGTTTACAGAGCTAAGGAACCAACGGGACCGAGGACAGCCAGCCCACAAGGGAAGGAACCTTTGCTCCAAGGGGCGATGAAAGGCAGCGGAATTGGAAATGGTTTGATTTCAATTAGTTTTTAATTAGCCGCTGTCTCCAAGCCATCGGATCAGTCGCCAAATAATTGAAAAGCAACAATATTTGCATGTGGCGCCTCGAAGAATGGCTGTGTCTGATCTGAGGCAGGGAGGGCTGGGGGAGATAATTCCCAAGGTCAGCGGCTCCTCGCTGGTAGTTCAGCGTGGGCAAGCTTCTTGCAAATAACCCACTGTAGCCTCACACTAATTTTACAGTAAATTAATGCCGAGCCGGCATTTGTATGGATTTAATTAGCAGGCAACACAAACTTTTATAAACCTTTTGCAGTGGCAATTTAAACCTGATTGCAAAGTTATTAAAGGAAGCCATGGCAGGCTGCTCGAGGAGTCTGTAGGGACTGAGGCACGCTGTGTCCTCGCAGCGGGGTGGGTCTGTGCTGGGACAAACCCTGCTCACCTGCAGCACAGGGTCAGCCAAGGCTCTGATGGGCTCCATCTCTGGAAGTGATGCTCGCCGTGCTCCGTGCCTTGCTTTGTCCACCCGCTTCCCCATCATGCTGGTTCACATTTCTGCCTCCCCGCCGCTCTTCTGCCCATCTGCAAATGGCTGCTGCATGGTTTTTTACGGCAGCTGCAAATAAGCGGCAGGCAGTGTGGTGCAGAAGCCCCATAAAAGCTCTGCTCTCCTCTCCGCACAAGCAGGCAGCGCACTTTATGAGCAGCTCTGTGGCGTGTGGCAGCGCTGCGTTTGCGTGGTCCCTGAAGAGAGCTGCTAGAAATCGCAGGATCATGAGTTTCACAGCAGATATCTATAGCCGGTGTCACAGGGAATTAAAAGAGGCAGGTTAGTAGCCTCACTTGGCTATGTGGGTTACAGTCCTGTGATTCAGGGTGGGCTTGGGCACCATGGCTGGGAGCAAGGAGGATGTAGCCCTGGAAGGGGCCGGAGGCTGTGCTGAGGGCGTTGAAAGTAAACATGCGCTTTGGAATGGTAGGGCCCAGCATGGAGTCCTTTCTAAGTGGCTGCAGAGTGAGGCTGTTTCTTATTTTGCAAATAATTGCATTGAAATATATGTATATAAGGGAAAATGCAATTCTTGGCAGAATGGATTTCATTGCCAAGCAGCCTTCATAAGAAATGGGAAAAAAGCAGCTTTTAATTACGGCCGAGGGTTTTATATGGCGATTCCAGGACACCTCTATAATCAGCCAGAGATATTCTGTCCTCCATGCTTCCCCCTAACACGTTAGGAGGACAATGGCAAGTCATTAACGAGCTATAATGGGAAAAGCCATATCTAACTATTCCATTCTCTTAGCGAGGCCGGGCGGGTGACTAACTGCTGGCAGACTTTTTCTTCCCTTTTCTCTTTGCTAATAACATCCTTGCTGCTGCCAGTCCAACCCAGGCAGATGCTGGGGCAATGCTGTGCACTTGGCTTCTGGCACGGCGTGATGGAGTGCAGGAGCTGCTCCATCAGTGTGCATCTGTCTGACATGAGTGGGAGCAGAACCTGCCTAAACCCCTTCCCTGTAAGCTGGAGGAAAGCTCTGATTAATGATTGATTGTTGGTATTAATTTGCTGTGTAAGAGGTGTCCAGGGACAAGCTTGAAATGGCTGCTGTGCATCCAGGGGGAGTGGAAGGAGCTGGTGGATTTGAAGGGAGCATTGTGCATTCCCAGAGGGGTGCAGAACCCTTTGAAGAGGTTTCAGGGTGGCTGTGGGGACTCCCAGCTCCTGGCTTGGGGATGTGCTCACCTCGTGCCCTCTGCCTTATGTCTGCATAGCCTGGTTCTCAGGACTGGCACTTGGTTTTGTCAATAGAATCTGTTGGGTATCCAGCATGGGGTGGAGGCGTTTTTGGGGAACAGTGGCTCCGAGCCTGCAGGGAAGCCAACAGCTGTGGGAGATGGGCACCATTGGGTTGCTTGAATCTTCTGGAGTGATTCTTGAGGGCAAACAGCACCACTTTGAGATGCTTTCAGGAACACCAGGCTTTGGGCAAGCACAGAGTGCCTGGCTGCTGCAAACCAGATCCTCCTCATTTCTAACTTGCTGCTCCCTTCTGCAGACCTGAGCCTGAATGTGGAACAGGGTGAGGTAGGAAAGAAAAGGGCGGGGGGGGGGGGGTGCTAAAAACGTAAGGAATGCAAACGTAGAAGATCTGAGAGAGATTTCCAGATGGATGTGGGTAGGAAAATGAGAGAGAATGCTATTTGCAGCTTGCAATTAAAATAAATCTGAGCGGGAGAAGAGATGGCAGTGCTGAGTCTGTTGATGCGTCTGATGAAGCAAAGCTGATTCACCTAGAAGTTGACACAGCTGTGTTAATGTGCCTGCAAATAGCAGCTCCTGTCTGCCTGTGATTAAGCCACGATGGAAGGGCAGCCTGTCACCTGGGGGTTCTAACAGCCACTGCCTCCCCTTGGAGCTGCTTCCTAGCTGGGTTCCCACGCACACCCCCCAGCTCCTGCTGCCAGCTGATGGAGCAGTGGTGCTGCTTTGGCTCCAGCTCTGCCGGCCAAGGAGCGCAGCGTGCATTGACTGCGTGAGCATTTCAGTCCTCACCTGTTATTTTGGTTTGGGCATAGAGTGTTGGGAGGAGGGACAGGACGTGGCTTTCAGAGTGTGATGGCAGCGATTTACCTGTTGGCTGCAGTGAGCAGCAGTGAGGTGTCAGCTGTATGCACAAGGCACTGTGCCAGCAGCCAACTCTGTGCGTAGGGATTTAGGAGGGAATGAAAACCCCCCGTCGTGGGTGAGGGGTCTTGGGTACGCACTAAAAATACCCCTCAGCAATCAGGCTGCTGCTGTTCCCCATTGTGCTCCACTGTGCTGCTGGTGCTCATCAGTCCCCGGGGTATAAATAGCAGCTCCTGGAGGAGAGCTCGGTCTCGTTTTGCTATCCTGGTGGTTGTAGCAGCGTTGAGCTGTGATGGCAGGGGAACCAGGTTGGGACGCAGCCTGGGGAAGCAGCCCCTGCATGGGGAGGCCAGGACTGGGTACTGTTGCCCTCCAGCAAAGGGTGAGGGGGTGGGGAAGAAGATGCCATTGTGGGACTCACAGGATCGGATGGCGGAAGAGGGAGATGTGATCTCGATTCTTCCAATATGTCAGAAGTTGTTACAGAAAAGAGGCTGATCGATCGCTCTGTCCACTGTGAGATAGAACAGGAAGGAATCGGATTAATTTGCAGTAGGGAAGATCAAGGTTAGATATTTAGGAATAGAAATCTCCTTGGCAGCAATCACTGGAGTGTCTTGGGAGTGGCAGCATGAGAGATTCATGGAATCATTAAGGTTGGAAAAGACCACCAGGATCAACAAGTCCAACCCCAACCCAGCCCATCCCCACCAATGCCCACTGACCACATCCCTCGAGAGGTTTGAATTTGAGGCTTTTGAAGGGCAGCGTAAGCGGTTGAGGATGGGATGCTGTCTCCATGGAGCACAGGGTGGCTTCATGAGATTCATGAGCCTCTAACCATCAGCTTCCCAGCGCCGTGTTATCCCTCACCGTGAGACACACGTGCAGCAAACGAGGCTGCCGCGATCCGATGCTTATTAAGCAATTATAGGGGAAGTGGAGGGGGTGTCATCAAACTGGCTGCTCTGCAGATTTCCTGTGAAAACTGTCTTGCTGAAACCCAAATGTCATCAGTCATCAGCCTCTCCGAAACCTCCAAGTGGGACGTATGCACTGGTTCATTACAGCTGTCATCCTGCCGGTGCTTGGGTTTATTTGTGGCGGTGGTGTTGCTCACAGAGAGCTTCTGCTGTGCTTTTTGGACACGAATGCCGATTCTGGGGGCAGAGCTCTGGAAAAGTTTCATCTGCTTTGAAGGCAGACGCTGCATCAGCACCCACCATGGCTTCCTGATGCTGCGTAGGGATAGCAGAGCCCCACTCCTCCTGGGGTCTTTGCAAGCACCCAGCAAAAGCCAGGTATGTCCTCTGTGACTGCCTTGCTTGCTGGGGTTCATCTGCAAGTTCTTAGGGGGAGTGTGGGTTTGCAGGGGGATTTAAAGGGTTGGGAAATGAGGAAGAGGGCAGCACAGGTTGGCAAAGCTGCATCCTTATTGCAGTAGGTCTGGTGTGGTTTTCCCCTGTAGCTGGTGGTGGCTCAGGGTAGATAGGTGGCCAATAACGTTGCCTTGAGCGGGTGATGGCAGTGGGAGCAGCTCCTCCACTTAATCAAAAGGTTTTTGCCCGTAAGAAGGAATTTCTGGAGCTCCCTGAGGAGTGCAGAGTCTCTCCCTGCTCTTGGAATCCTGCCTGAGCCTTCCCCTGTGCTCTGTCTCTGGGTTAAAGCATATTCCCCGCAGTAACCAGAGAAGGGAGAAAAAGTGCAGCCGGGAAAGAGGAAACCTAATGGGTAGGTAATTAAAGGACATGCCGGGGGACAGATGAATGAATAGAGAGGAGGGAGGATGCGGAGAGGCTATAGAAACACATCAATACATGTATGAGGAAAGGAGAGATGGAAGAGAAGATTAATTTATGATCGTTCCTGTCTATTATTATTCTGAGTCAGAGGCTCTGAGCGCATCTGGAAAGTTTCCAAACCTGCCCTGGTGCCGTCAGGTTAACACAAGACGAGCAGCTCTGCTGTGATGCTCCGGACTCAGGGCTGGATGAGCATGGGGGGACGTGGGAAGAGGGAACGGTCCCCCTCTGCTCCATGGCATGGGGAGCAGGGCACAGTGCTCAACCCCCGTGTGCCTGGAGGGCGAGCACGCACCGCAGTTTGTTTATTCCCCATTTTAATAATTGCCTGATTGAGTTGCATTTTTATTTGGTTTCAGTGGCAATCAGATTGAGAGCTGTAATATCCACTCACACCTTGTAATTACCATTAATGTCTTCTCTCTCCTCCATGCGAGGCAGGCTGGGGTGGGCAGAGCGATCGGGTGGGAGCGCTGTGCATATCCGTGAGCTGAAGCAGTGCCCACCTGCAGTCAGAATGAGCCCAGTGGAGAGGGAGGAATTGCTGGGGAAGGGAGATGGGGTGAAGAACCGGGGGAAAATCCACCTTAAATCCCAGACAAAGGCGAACCCGGCAAAGTGTCAGAGTCAGCACAACAGCGTGCGAGCCTAATTACCATAACGATGTGAAAGAGCCCAATCAGCAATCTGGGGCTAATCTTTCATGTATTACAGGTCTCTCTTTCGTAGCGCTCCGCAGCTAAATGCATTTTTAATGAAGATATTCCTAGACTCGTAGATAATTTCCTACTCTTTACAAGGAGTGTATCAGAGCTCATTAAGCGGGTCGTTCTTTATATATATATATATATAGCTATATGTATATATATGTATTTCCCAGTTCTTCAGGAGGCCAACATCAGTGCCGGCGGCAGCAAAGAAAAGCTGTCCCTTGCTGCAGAAAGGCAGAGAAGGAGGGATGCTATGGCTGAGAAGGTTTGCTATGCATATAGAATCATAGAATGGCTTAGGTTGGAAAGGGCCTTAAGTGTCATCCATTTCCAACCCCTTCCGTGGGCATGGTTGCCTCCCACTAGATGAGGCTCAGCAGGGCCCCATCCAACCTGGTGTCAGTGCCTCCAAGGGTCTCCCATGGAGCTGGGTCCTCCTCCTGTTTGAATTCCCCATGGCTAACATGGGCAGGATGAGAACGAAGCCAAATACAACTGCAGCAAGATTGGGAATTGGAGGCACTGGGCAGCATGGGGCTGGAGGTGAGCAGTGGGTGCACTTATTGCATCCTCATCTGTGGTCGTGGAGGATTGTAATTGGATTGCTGCTCTGGTGGTGACTTCTCACAATTTGTAAAGTGCTGTCAGATGAGATCTAGTTGGAAATTAAAGGGAACGCCGAGGCTGGCCTGGAGGTGAGATGTGGGAAGGCAGAGGGGTCTCTCCTGCTCCCCATGCACTTATCTTGGCAGGGTCTCCATGGAGCCTTAGTAGAAGGGAGATTGCCTTTAGAGCAGCAGCCAGCTGGCTCCTGACAGGCAGAGGACACGGAGGGTGTGTTTCCAATTATCTCTGTAGATGGGGCCAAATCCCAAGAGGGGATGAGGAGCCGCAAGGCAAAATGAGGCCAAGGAACTGCCAGACAGAAGTGGAGTGATGATCGGCCCCATCCGGCGCTGTGCCTCCCAGAGTGGCTGGTCCTGCTGTGGTGTTCAATTATAGCCTGCCCAAAGGAGAAGAGCTCTGAACTCCAGGGAAGAAGCCTGGCTGTGTGTCTGTGGGCAGGAGCTGCGTGGAGTGTTTGTGGCTCAGCGGTGTGTTTTCTCCTGGGCAATGCAACTGGGCGTTTGCTTGAGCTCGGCAGCAATTCTGGGGGCTGTTTCTCTCTTAGGGTTGCTCCCATCTCTTCCCTCCTAAGCCCATCCAAAGGAGCACCCAATGGGATAGCGCCCGAGGACTGCAGGCAGCAAGGGGTTAAAGAGGTGGAGGGCTAAGAGAAGCATGGCAGAAGTTTGCAGGGATGATAAACACCACTGAGGCTGATTTTGTCTCCCTGGAGCGGGCCACTGTTCTGTGATTAGAGTCGCTGAAGCTTTTGTAATCAATCAGGTGGGAAGTGGCAGGATGGAGGTCAGAGGAACTGGGGAGAGGGGAGCTGCCGGCTGCCTTTGAGACTCCTGAAGCCAAGGCTCTTTAGCTCAGTTCGGCTGGCCAGTTGGCAAAGGGTGTCCCAACTTGTGCTTTGAACATCAGTTCGTGTTATCTTCTGTATGGTGGGTGACTTCGTGTTCCAGCCAGGTCTGCATTCATAGCATGGGTGTTGTTTTTTTTTGTGAGTGCTCCCATTGGAGTGGATGGTGAAACTCACATTGGGCTGGGAATGGACATATGGGATAAACTCTGCTGTGCATGTGCTGACCCGCAGACCTTCCTGGGATGGAGCAGCCCTTTGCTGGCAGTGCTGCCCAGCCCCAGCAGCCCTCTGTGCAAGCCATGCTTAGGTGTTATGGATACATGCAGTAATTAGGTTATCCGGGGTGTCTACTTATGATAGCAATTTATCTAGGTAGCCATAATATCTTGAAAGGAGCTTTAGGAAGATGCATGCAAATAGGCAGCAAGGGAAAACTGGAGAGAGCTCGTTTAGCACGCAGATGGGAGGGAGGTCAGGAGAGGAGATGTCAGCGGGTGCTAAAGGGTTACTCTTTAGCAGATAGATCACGTGCCATCTGGCCTTGCACTTGGGGAAAAGAGAAATAACGGAGGTGCAGCAGATTAAACAGAAGACAAAGGCAGAGTGTGGTGACAGCCTCCGTCCTGCCTTCCCTCGCCCCACGACTGAGCATCTCTCATCCTGTGCCTCTTACTTTGTCCTCAGCCCCCTGGCTCCTCAGCGGGGTGCTCGAAAATATGGTATGATTCTGTTGCCTTCTGTGTTTGGAGACCCATTGCAGGCACTGACCTTTCAAGTCTCTTTGTGATTAAAGCTCTTATTAATTTCCTGTGGGGCTGCAGACACTCTGAGGCGGTAAAAGTGTTGTTGGGAGTTCATTAACATGTGGGGCTTTAATTAGTCGGCAAGAAATCCGTCTCTGTCCTGATTTGACCAAGGAAAAAAGAAAAAGGGGAGGGGGGAGAAAAAAAACAGAGGGAGAAAATGATGTTGAAGTAAAAATAGCGTCAGCAAATGTCTGCACAGTAGGAAGAGATTTCAGGGCTCGCGATGTGTTTATCAGGCACTTCAGATCTGTGTGTGTGTTTGCCACACAAACCCCTTCACACGGAGCTGTGCTCACAGGGATGGTTGTCCCATTGGCACTCAGGGCAATAAATGACAGCACCGGGGTGGGGGTGGGGAGAAGGGGCTGCAAAGCAAACGGAGCGAGCTGATACAGCAGCATCTTTGCATCCAGGAGGAGCCCAGGGGCTGCCTGGCAGCAACAGCCAACAGGCGGCCCTCCCATTTATTTAAACCTCCGGTGGAATAATATATGTTTGATGGCCTGCTTGATCTATTTGTGACAAGTGTTAAAACACGTGTGCATTGATTTTCTTTGAGGAGCGTATTTCTAAGGGTAATTTAATAGTGGCATTGAGCACAGCTTTTACTGGCCGAGGAGAAGGCGGAGGGAGGAGGGGGATTAGATGAAGAAGAGAGAGACACTAATGGCGTTTTCGTAATGCAATTGCTTAGGTCAGTGAAAAGCTGTCACAGTTTAATGCACTCGCTTGTTGGGGATGTTATCATATACGGGATTAAGCCATTCCAAAACATGAAAACAAGAGCGGCTTTTAGCGAGGGAAGCGTTAAAGGCCCGCTGTGGCGAAGTTAGGATGGCAGTGAGAAGGGAGTGGAGAAGTTGTGCTCGGTGGGCAGCGGGGCTGTGCTGTCTGCTGGGATCGCTGCTGACCTCGTCCTGCTCTTCCCAGGCCGGCTCCTGGTGTGCATGGGGAGCTGCTTTATCAGCGGGGTGGGAAGGCAGTGTGTTTTCCCATTGCTGCTCCTCATACACGGCTGTGTTTTAGCCTATCCCCTTGCTAACACGCAAGCTCTTCTCTGCCATATATAATGCTTAGTCCTCAGTCCGGTCTGCTGTGAGATGTGGAAAGCAATGGAGCGCCTCCTCCTTCCTCTGGGAGATGGTTGCAGATGGAGAACTTTTTCCATATTTATACTTGACCTAAATTCTTCCCCTCTCTCTCAGATAGCCTTAGTTTCAGCCCTCTGGCATCTATACCTCTTCTTTAGAGTTTTCACACTTCAGATACTTATGGGTTGGAATAATATCATACCTTTATATGTGTCTTAACCAAGCTATAAATCTCACTAGTTGACAAGGTTATTGTTATCTGGCTTCTGCCATGACCCACTGTTAAACTCCATGACATAAATTACACGGAACACATCATACAAGCCATTTTTCCTCATATGAAGCCTGATAAATATTAATGGCCCGTTGCTGTGGCTTTGTACCATGGTAGTATTGGAGTCAATGAGGTTGATCCGAGGCATGATAATTGCTGGTGGACATGGACCCTGCTTGGTTGTGGAATTAACACGCTCCCCGAGAGCAGTGCTCCTCTGGAGCTCTGAACTGTGTCTGGAATGGGGATTTTTAGCCTCTGCCTTGAACTCTGTGCTGTAGAGCGGTCAACCCAAGGCTCTTCCAATGTTGTGAAGCATGCTCGGACCTCCCTGTATCAGTAATACCGATACAAAGCTTGCGTCCTTGCCATCAGCAGAGCCCTGCCACCCATCCCTGCTGCACAGGTGGCAGCGTGGAGGCTGTCCCACCTCTGACACTCTTCACCTGCGCCCTTGGGACCCATTGGCCCACCCCCCCTCCCCCCCCCCCTTCATCTCCCCATCTAAATTCGCGACGCCTGCCTCCTGTAAATGGCACTTTTACAGTGGAAATGTGAATCCGGTTGGCGGTGTCGGCTCCGTCATGCTTATCAGAAATACATTATCAGGTGGGGATTAGACAGAGCCTGGCGCTCGTGTTGCTGTCCACACTGGGCGAGTAATGAATAATGAAAATTCCCAGGGCCGGAGACAAACGCACTTGACAGGCAGGGAAGCACCCGTGCCTGCCTTTCACTCACTTTAATGTGACAAACATGGCTCCTTCAGAAGGCTTTCTGCTCCATTCACCATGGCGTAGCTCGTTCTTTTTTTTTCTTTTCCTTCCCTTTTTTCTTTTCTTTCATCCCTCCACCTGCCTGCCGTCCCAGCCGCCCAGCCCCCTGTGGCTGATGGCTGCACCCTTCAGTGCTGACCTCCCTCAGCCCCCGTGGTTTCTCTCCCTCCATCCCCCAGCACCCAAGACCTGTCTGTGCCGTGCTGTCACCTCGAGCCGTGCCTTTTTCTCAGCATTGATGGATGCTTGGTTTTATTCTGTCTCGTACCACCAGCAGCATCTCTCCCACCTCCCCTTCCTCAGGCATGGAAGGAGCATGCACTTCCCTGGGACTGGCTGCCCACTCTTTTCAGCTTTGCTAAGCATGTAATGCGTGAGGACCAAACTCCTGTTTATGGTCCATAAATGCCAGGTAGCAGCAGCTTCCCTGTGTTTAGAGAGAGGTTTCCTGCCCTGTGTTGTGTCCATTTTGTATGGTTGGAAGGGTCGGCTGCGGATGTGCAGTGATGTACAGCCCCATGCAGGTCGTTATGTGCAGTTCTCCGCAGTCTGTGGCTGTGCTGTAGCTTTCACCAGGTAGGTGTAGCTGACCTGCGTGCTGGGATGCTTGTCGGAAACGAGCGTGATGGCAAAATGAGGCCATGGAACAGAGGTGCTGCCTTGCACCCAGATACGGGGTGGTTCATGGCACTCAGGTTTGTCCTGTCTCTGCTCTCGTGTAAATCAGCCGTAGCAGTGCCATCTGTAAAGGCTGTCTACACGAGACGAGGCTCCAGCAGTGGGGTTTTTTCCTGCAGTTGTCATCTAGAAGCGTGCAATAAATTTTATAGACCGGGGTTTATCGAGCACAGAAGAAGAGGAATTGAAGTGCCTTGCTTGAATCTGAGGCTGATGTTCTGGAAAGAACAAGCGCTTTCAGATGAGTGCTTCGATCACTCACTCCCCACTTTCAGGAAGAAATCAAATGCCCGTGTCCCAAACCTGTGTCTTCTGGGGGGGGGGGGGGAGCACAGAGCCCTGATGCCAGCCGCCCCTCGTCTATCGCGGATGACATCTGTCTCTTCCCCAGCCTGTCTCTTGTAAAGGAAGCCTGCCTGCTGTTGGGACGCCGTCTCGGCTTGGCACCGCCGGTGACAGTCGCACTTGACGCAGCCTTCCTTGGCCGCGTCGCACAAACTCCAGCTCTTCCCCCAACCCACCCAGCGGGGAGGGAGAGAGCTGTGAGCCCGCAGCACATCTGCTGCGCAGTGTGAGTCTTTGCCAGTGCGATTCCTGCTAATTAATGTCAAACTTATTTTAGCAAATAATGCACATTATCTCGTCCCGCGGAAGGGGTTGGTGCCAGCGCGGGTGGCGGCTGCTCCCGAGGAGATGTCTCCAAGTGCTCTGTATGGGCATGGAGCAGCGTGGGGGTGTGCAGAGGGGTGGGAGCACTCTGGGGTGTGTGTCTCAGGGCCTTGGGCAGCCCCAGCTGTCTTCTCCCATCGTACGGGTCAGCTTGTGCCATGGACAAGCACTGCTTCTGCAGTCGTGAACCCCTTTGAGTGCACACAGTGTGGTCCTTACATTGTTTTTCACGCATCTCATCCCACTCGTTTTTGGGAATCAGAGACAAAGCGAGTCCCAGCCTTCTTCCCCTCCTGGTGCTTCAATAGTCAGCAATCACTGCTTGCAGGCCGGTTTCTGGAGCACGACGAGCTGTGACCCCTCCTCGATTCCCTGGCTGTCACAGCGCAGAGAAGAGCTGGTGATTTATTGTGAAGGGCAAAAAAAATCCGTCTCCGGCAATGCTGACAGCGTTGCTTCTGCAAGCTGAGGCAGCTCACCTGTTTAAAGCAGAGCTATTATTTCAAACAATGCCACCATTAGCTGGCTATTATCATCCCCATTTTTCATAAGAGTAGATTGAAGCATGGGGAGAAAACAAGCAAGTTATATATGTCGAGCCAAAGAATAGCCAGAAGTCCTGGCACCGAGTCCTGTGCTTTTGTACTGTTTTGACTGCGATTCCTCTTTGAGGTGACAGCTGCAGGGCCCTCCTTTCTCCTTGCCCTTTATCAAGCTGATAATGGCCAGCTAGTTACTGCAATCAGCATCCCTGCTCACTTGGGGCTTTGTGCCTTCAGCGCTCTCTAAATGCGGTTTTGTCCGGAGAGTTTGAGTTTAATTATATTCTCTTCCTTTAAGTCTAACACAGCATTATGCCTTTAATTGCGGAATCCTTTTACCTTTTAGGAGAGTTACTGTCAAAGTTAATGAAAGTTATTTACTACCATTTATGGCCGTTTCCATTACGGTGCCATTTTGGTAGGATCCACTCTGGTGGTGGCCTTCAGGGGTGGGGGGCTGATGGAGGAAGACCATCATGCAGGGCTAGCCCAGGGGACACGCGTGCTTTAGCATGTCTAACCCACATGTGCTTTAGCTGGGGGTACAGGAGGAGGTGTGGGGGAGCTGAAGAATTTGGGAATAGTGCTACAGGAACAAATTTTCCTTCTGAGTGCTTTTTCTCCAGCAGAAAAGGGCCGCCTTTGTCAAGAGACACTGACGTGTGAAACATCTGTTGTGTGCTAAAAAAAGGGAAAAGGCTTATAGAAGCAAAACTGCTAGGATGCGATTTCCCACTCCCCCCTCTGCTTTTTAAGCAGCAAGATGGAAACAAAAATGTGAGAGTATGGGAAAAAAAAAAACACCCAACAACAAACCAACTACAAACATATGAATAAAGTAAGATGATTTTCTGGCTGGGCGGCTGATTTTTGTGTTTGGTTGGTTGGTTCCTGGATATGAGATTGGGTATGAGGAGATGTTAAGGGAGATTAAGATAGATGGGAGTGTGGCTACATCCTCCAGCCCAGCCCCTGCACTGCTGGGGCACAGCCCTTTAATACCCTTTCACAGAATCATAGAATCACAGAATGGCCTGGGTTGAAGAGGACCACAGTGCTCATCCAGTTCCAACCCCCTGCTATGTGCAGGGTCACCAACCACCAACCAGGCTGCCCAGAGCCACATCCAGCCTGGCCTTGAATGCCTGCAGGGATGGGGCGTCCACAACCTCCTTGGGCAACCTGTTCCAGTGCGTCACTTTCCAACCTATCCTCCCTTTCTGTTCCTCCTGTGCACCCCCATGGATTTGCAGAACACTCATTTCCCATACCTCCCAGTCTGGACCTCTTGGTTGACATCAGCTGCAAGATTTGCCCTTCCTGGAAGAGGAACCCATAGCTTGTTAGGCCACCAATTAGTGTGACCGGGAGTTCTGTTGCCTGTGATTGTTTCCCACCTTAGAAGTCCTCCGTCAGATAACCTTGTTGGAATAGCAGCATTCATACATTCTCACATCCTCTCTCAAATTAGTGTGCCCAGCCAGAGCTGGTGCCCATCACTGCCTCCAGTCCTTATTATCCCTTGTTGCCTCGGAGGAGGTCCTTGGCTGGGTACCCATACAGGAGCAGTGTTCTCCTTCCTCACAGCAGGTAACGTGCAGATCGGACTGGTTTCCTCTCAGTACACCAGGCAAAGACAAAGCAATTAGGAGAATCAAATTGCAGTAGCAAGCGGGACGCAGAAATAACGAGAAGGCCTGGTCTACCCCAAATAATGCCCCAGCTTCCAGCAAGGTTGGCAAAGGGACAGAACCCCCTGGGGTGGGGGATGGGCAGGTCCCATTACAACACAGAGCGGTGCAGCAGAGCCACTGCAGGAGAGGGCTGAGAATGAGCACTACACATGGAGTGCTCTCAGCAGCTGCTGCAGCTGAACTTTCTGCCTCGCTTGAAGCAAGTGGTGATATTTCTCCGTGGTCCTAGAGAGGGGAAGAGTGAGATGGAGAGCTGGAGCTGTGCTCTCTAGTAAGTGAGAGCAGCCAGGTGGAAATGATCAGCCTGCAGCTGCTGGAGCGTTGTGCCTTGGGGCTTGCGTGTTGCTGAGCTCCAGCACAGCCCCACTGCCAGCGTGGGGTGATGCCATGCTGGGCACCCAAGTTTGGATTGGAGCAGCAGTGGGGGCAGAGCGTTGCATTTGTCTGACCCAGGGCTTGGAGAGCATTTTGTGCTCACCCGATTGCTAATGCACCTGTTTGTCACCGTCCCTTCTCCTCCAGACAAAGCAGCCTTATGTTTCAATCCGAGGATGAATCTGTCTTCATAGCTTGAGAGGGAGGGAAAGAGAAACAGCTTGGCCCCTGCAGGAGACAGGTGTGATGTGAGGGGCCTCCCTGAATTTAAGCATGACAGTGACAGCCACGAGAGAGATGGCCTTTGCCAACAGGTAGCGGAATTGCCATCATTTCTGACCAGTGCTGGACACAGCACTTGTCACACCACGTGCCAGCTCCTGACGCTGACCATTTCTCAACCTCCTTCCTCAGAGGAGCAGAAGGCACAGGGGGATGAGCACAGCTGAGGCAGCAGGACCAGATGTTCTCAGAGCATTGGCATGAAGGAGAGGGCAAACCCTGCCCATGGAGCCTCTGCAAAGCCTGGAGCAATATCTCAGCTCCTCCTGGTGGCTCTGCTGTCCCTGTGGGTCCCCATCCCCAACACCTTGGTAGCATCACAGGGTGGCATCCATTCCTCCTGGTGGCTGGAAACTTGTCCCTGGCATCCCAGTGCACTTACCCTTGGAGCTGCAGCTTCTCCTGCTCATTAGCTCATAAGTAATGGGGACCAGCAGCGTTCAGCACTAATTAATTTTGTGAACTGAACCAGGGTGAATGGGGTAATTGCCCGTGGCGTGCGCGGGCCGACAGGTGAGCCCTCCTGCTTTCGCCCTCCGTGTTTACCAGCTCCTCCAGGTTTATTTTAAGAAGCATTTGGTCCCACTCGGTGTGAGGAAGGAAAGCCATGTGATCCAACCCAGAGAGAGCGCAGCAGGCGCTGAATATTAAATTAAAACACATCCTTCGCTTACATACAAAAAAAACCCCAAGCTGGAAAGGTTAAGAGCTAACGGAGATCCTCAGAACATTCTCTGTCTGTTTGGAATGAATTAATCAGACCATTAAACAAATCTTTTAATCTAAAGTATCCCTTTCATTTCGGTACTCTGTAAAACAAAGTGACTGGAGTGTTGATGGGAGCGTTTGCTGTCAGTTTGCTGCAGAGGCTGATGGGGGCTAGGAGGTCTCCTTCCTTTCCTTGTCTTTTAGCGTCCAAAGCAGGGCTAGATGAAGCTCCTGTGCTTACAGACTATAAATGGAGAAGAAAGGAACCCCCATGTGAAGGAGCCTCTCCTGTGGTGGGTTGATGATTGGGCTAGATGACTTCAGTGGTCTTTTCCAACCTTAACGATTCTGTGATTCAATTAGCCCACAAAGCGGCTATATGGGTCATCCTGGAGGCCCCTTCTGTATATGACCCAGAGGAGTTGGGCAGCTCAGAGCCTCTGACCAAAGTTGGTGGCACAGCCGAGGCCGGAGCTGGCAAAAGGGTGATGGAAACCTTGACAAGGGGTTTCTTGCAGCTTGTTTTATCACAGGGTGGGGGGAAATCTCAGGAAGCAGCAACTTCTCAACAGGGATGAATAATAAGTGGAAGGTAACATGGCACACAGGACCTGGCGTGGGCTACTGAGGTCTTATAGCCCAGAATGCATGAGGTGGCTCCTCCAGGGGGAACCCTCTGGGTGCAGGGCTCACTGGTCAGACCCTGGCTGGGTGGGAATGGAGGCATTAGCCAATGCTGTTCTGCAGTGACGTCTCGTGAACCTTGGTTGTAGAATCACGGAGTTGTTTGAGTTGGAAGGGACCTCTAAAGGGCTCTTAGTCCAACCACCCTACAGTGAACAGGGGCATCTGCGGCTCCATCAGGTTGCTCGGAGCCTATGAGCTTTACCATAGGCTTCCCTCAGGCAGGAGACCTAACATCCCTGCTTCTGAGGGCTGTGCGTGGCAAAGTGCTTAGAAACCTGCTGGTTTGGTCAGCTGGTGTGCTTTAAAGGCTGGCACTTTCTGGAGTGCTGAACCGCAGCCTCCAGAGTTGTGTTTTCAAGGGACGTGTGAATTTGTTGCTCCCATTCCCCACGCTGCTAACCACAGCCTTGACAAAGCTTTGCTCTTCAGCGTAGCACTAGAAGTTGATACACAGCTCTGCAGGGACAAGTCCTCACCCCTTCTGGTTCTGCCCCTCTGGCATCACTTGAAGGGATTTTTAAAGCCCTTTCTGGCATCTTTCCCATCACTCAGCATTGTGGTTCTGTCCGGCTTGTGATCAGCGAGGGAGATCCTGCCCACGAGCAGCACCTCAGCATCCAGCACCGCTCACTGCAGTCAGCCCTGCAGCACGTGCTGCTCTCATTGCATCGGCGGGGAGTGCGAAGGGAGAGGCACAGATAAAGGGAGGACAAACCCAGGTAAAAGCAGGCGATCCTGTTTCAGAATCGAATGTATCTTCTCCGGTTGTTTTTTTTTCTCCTCTCTTCCCCTTTTTTAATACACTCTTCAAAGCTCGCTGAGATTAAGTGCGCGATTTATCTTTGCAGAGTTTGAATTTTAAAAGGAACAGCCGAGTGTGTGATCGTATTATTAATATTTATACCTCGTCACAGAATGTTGACAGATTAATTATGCAATACGGTATAAAAATCAGCAGGCAGCGTGGGAGGGTGGTGGCAAAGTTCATGTATTAATAACACAGTGGGGTGGCTCGCCGGCTCCCTGTGTGGCTCGGAGTTATCAGTGCTGCATCCGAAGGCAGCCCCAGCCTGAGCTCGGCTCACAGGGATGCAGGCACTGACAGCGGGAAGGGAGACAGAAGCAGCAAAGGTTGTGATGTCCCTTTGTGCTGCTCCGGGAGCTTTCTTGGGGGTGAGAGCTTTGTAACCATTCCTGACCTGTGTGGGGGCACTGAGATCATCAGCCCTGCTCCAGCGTGGTTCAGCGCATGTGGTGGGGATGGGTTGATGATGGTTGGAGTTGGTGGTCTTAGTGGTCTTTTCCAGCCTTAATGATTCTGTGACTCTAAGAGGTGACTTTGTGCTGTGGAGGATCTGGGCTAGGAGTGCTGCAAAGCTGTGGCTTTTGTCCCTGCATCCTCCACGTCTGCCCTTCCCTTAGCGAGCAGTGCCAGCCCTCCTGGCCAAAATTTCTCCTCCCCGGAGCAGCCGTGGCAGAAGATGCAGTGGCCTCTTTTAGAGTCCTGACCAGCGCTAGGCACTTCGCAGGGAGGTTTAAATCTTCTTTAGTGGACACATACGAAATGGCCTGCTGTACGGGAAGAGGCTTTTCCTTCCCCAGGAAGCCAGCCGCTGTCATCAGGCATGGCGTGTGACAGATTTATACACCCTGCAGTCCGGGCTGAGCATGAAATTATGACCACGAGCCCCAGGGGTGGGAGCAAAGTCATGCTGACAGCACCCACCTCTTGTCTGCCGTCCCACCCTGGGCTGGGCAGAGCTGTGCTCTCTGCTCATCATCGGTAGGAGAGCGGCACTCCTCCTGAAGCCCTCTCTGGTTTCTCCCTCCATCACGGATGCTCTCTCTGCTGCTCTTTTTCATTTCCTTTCTTGCAAGGAATCTTTATTTCTCGGTGCGTCTCAGGGGGATGTTTGATACGAAACAATTTGCCTGAGCCATCTCGGATGATTTCAGGCAGTGCCTCAGGTTGGGATGTGGGGACGTATGGAGGCTGGTGGCAGATTTCTTTGCAAGCAAAGCTTTCTGATGGGCTGGAGATGCTGGCATAGAGCACGGCTCATAGGCTTTCCTCTATCCTGGTCCGTTTCTGTGCTGGAATAAACATATGGCACTGCTGCTTTGGGGTGTGCCATCAGAGGGGCTCATGGCTATAAGTGGGGCAGTGGGAGAGAAAAAGGGATTGATTGGGTATGTGTGTGTCCAGCGGGACATCTGCACGCTGGTGGGGCCCTGCAAAGCGGGGTGGGTGATGCTGTGATGTGGACTCGCCGACCTTCGTGGTCTTTTCTAACCGTAATGATTCCACGGTTCCCTGCAGCTCCTGCCGGCCAAGCCGCCCATGTACAGCGGCATCACCAGGAGCGGCCTTTGTGGGGATCTGCAGAGTTATTTCAGGAAAGACATCCCGGCTCCAAGGAGGTGTTTAACCCCTCGGAGAACAAAGGAAACCGTTTAAGGTGGGCTTTTGAAAGCCTTTCCGAGGATTTGGATTCTCAATTTCCATTCAAATGAACTTTGCCTCATCCCATGAATACAAGCTAGATTGCTGCTTCCAAACGCCTCTTTTTACAGCCGGGGCCTTTCTTTTTTAATTAAAAAACCGGAAAGAACAAAAAACAATTGAGCAAAGCACTTGAGCACGTGGTTAAAGGATTTGCCTGCGCTTTGAACAGGCGCTTAGAGATGCTCTGGGGCTTTGCTCCATGAAATCGGGGTCCTGTAGCTCAAGGGGCAAATCCCTGCCGCACTGGCACCCCTGGAAGCAGTCGGGTTTGGGATATCCCTGCTGTCCCTCTCCCACCTCCCCACCATTGTAGGGTCAGCATCTCTTTGGGCTAAGCCTGCAGTCGTCTCCTTTTGGTGCTAAGGGGAGAAAGCAGCAGGAAAAGCCCAGCAGGGCGGCACACGGCTGCACCGAAGTCAGGAGACGTTTTCATCGCCTCTGTGTGTGCCACGGTTTCCTTTTTAGAGGAAATCAATGCACAACTGAAAGCATCGGGGCGCTGATGGGAGCTGCTCTGCTTGGAACACCGTTTAGGTCCTTAAAGACAAACGGTTCTGTGCGGTGTCGGTGCCGGGGAGCACCTTCATGTGAAGTGTTTTGATCCAGGCGGAGCACAGGATTCTTGTCTCAGAAACTTGCCGTGCGAAGAATTTCCATTTTTATGGGTTTCTTTCCTAATTGGGATGAAAACAAACACAGAAGCCTCCGAAACGGCTGGAAAATGACTTTCCCACTAACAGCAAAGTTTATCTCCCTCAGAGAGGCCCGGCAAGATTTGTCAGCAGTATCTGTCAGATGTGCAGAGTCCTTAAATAAACGGTAATATGGAAATGCAAAGGGTTGCTATTAGCAAATGGAAATTGGGAGCAAGAGGTGAGGGGAAAGGAAATGAAGGTCCAAAACGCCGGCGGCCACATTCCTTCCCTGCTGCTCCCCGATCCGAGCTGGATGCTGCCCCAACTCCCCTCCTGCCTTTCCTGACGAGAAGCTCTGCCTAATTAATTTCTTCCGGCCGCGACCCGCCTGGCTGCCTGCTGCCCACCTCCCCCGGGTGCTTTCCTGGCCCCGCTCCGCAGCCTTCGCACCAGGCGAGGACATGGAGCTTGGCAGGCAGCAGATGGAAGCCTGTCTTGTAGGCATCGAGCGCAGAGGGCTTGGTGCTGGGCTCTGTGGAGGTCGATGGCTCCCACGACCCCAGTGTGTTGCAGGGAGCATCCATGAGCAGGCTGCCTGTCCGCGGGAAGGCAGCTTTCGCTGGTGAAGGTCCTTTTCCAAGTAGCCCTGAAGGTTAAAGTTGGATGCTCCTTCCAGATGGTCTCCATCTGATGCTTCTCATTACGAGGCTGAGCTGCCTTGCAATCCCAGCCTCCCAGTGCCAAGAATAACAAGGAATGGAAGCCAGCAACAGCGAGTGCTGCTGTTGGAAAGGCGTAAGATGATTTAAGGGTCAAGACAAGACCATATGGCCCATCACAGCCCCAGCGTAACAACCCTGAGGAGTGTAAAGCAACTTGCATTAGCGATCATCCCTCCTGCTTCCCACCAAGGCTGCTTGCTGTAACCTTTACAAGTTCAGCTCGCAGCTCCCTCTTGCTCTGAGTTTAACCTGGTTGATGCTCGTGTCCCATTGTGGGGTGCTGAGGTGTCCAGAGGTCCCAGGGTAATAAACAGCATTTTTATGCAGCTCAGCCTGCATGCTGCGAGGTGCTGCAGAGCATACAGCAGCCTTACCCTTCCCAGGGGTGATGGTGCAGGGAGCTGGGGGCCCTGGGTGCCTCCTTACTCAGCGCTGGGTCCTGGTTGCATGAGAGCCTCTCAACAGGCAAACCATCATTCAGTGCTCAGCACGCGTCCCGCAGTCCATTTGCCCACGGGAACACTTACAGCACTGACCTTAAAGAGCAATTTTGGGCAAGCATAGTGCAGCTCAATTGTTCATAAACCTGACATTTATGTCTCGGAGATTCTTCCTCTGCGGGATGCACTGCTCTTTATGATTTTATCAAATAAAATGCCCCTTCACCCCCACCCAACCTCTTCCTCCTTCCCTGGTGTTTTTGCAGGGCAGTCGTCATGAACTGAGAGCTTGGAGGCATCTGCCCATCCTTACTGTTGTGGCACGGGGAGGGTTAGGGAAGCGGTTGTGCATGCATTAGCTAGTGCCAATGGTTAAGACCGTGCTTTAGTCTTCTAATGTTGGTAATTACTGAGCAGGGATTAGGGGCTTGCACTTTGCATGCGTAGAGAAATGGAGTATTAAATATAAACAGATCAAACTACCTGATGGACCCTGAAAGTTTATTCCGGTGATTTTCCCTGCTCTACAGAAATGCATTCTGTGCTTTCGGATCATTTCCCCGTTCTTTACAGGGATGAAGTCATGGCCACATGGTGGGTTTGTGCTGTGTGGATGAGCCAACATTACATCGCCGCCTTCCCAAAATAGCCCATGGCCGGGGGGTTGGAGAACAAGCTGGGGGGTGTGGGGACTCTTCTTCCAGCCTCCTGCTTCAGCTTGTATTTACACTGAGCAAAGGCTGAGTGAAGGCAGCAGCCCAGCCGGAGGGACCTGTGTGTGAGCAGCCCACGGCACGATGGGGACGGCGGTGACCCAAAGCCGGAGCACCTTGCTGCTGTCTGCCATCCCTCCCTGCCATCTCCCAGCACCTTTTTGCTTGGCATGGGCTGAGCACAGCCCTCTTTGCAGCACAGACACCCTCTGGGAGAGCAAACACCTCCTGCTCTGCTGACCGGGGCACCTTCTATCACATCTATTAATACCAGCTCCTCGTGGAGAGCTTGCAACCCTGCAAGTGTTAATTAGCTTTCCCCCTCCTCCCTCCCATTATTTTTTCACCTCACTCTTTAGAAGATCTCTGAACCAGGAGATCAATGCCTCCTGCTAATCGGCTCTTCAGCAGCTTAGAGAGGCACTGCAGAATACTCATTTTAATTCTCCTCTAACACCGTGGCTCATCACCCCTCGCAGCCCCAGCCGGGCACGATGGGAGCACACCTTGGTGTGGAAAGTCAGGGTGAAAGCAACCTTAAGGATGGTGCAGAAGGTTGCTTGGGATGCGTAGTGCAGCATGAGTGTGCAAACCGTGCAAAAGATGCATCTCTTCTGCTGCTTTCTGTGCGCATCGCCTTCTGTCTTGTCCTGTCCCCCAGTGGCTGCAGACACCGACTGCATTGTGAAAACGTATCTGTGATAACAGAGCTAATAAATGCTCCTCTTCTCTGTGGGTGAACAGGCTGTGAGGGCTGGTTGGTATGTGATATTGGGCTTTGGGGTTTGGGGCTGACATCAGGAAGGGCTGCAGGGTTTGGGAGCTTTCCCATCGCCCAGATCCCAGTGTTGCATCCATCCATCCTGCCCTTGGTGGGAGCAGGGCTTTGTGGGGCCAGCAGCCCCATAGCCCCAGGGCTGGGGAGCAGCACTTGGTCCCCTCGAGTGTACCCAGACACAGGAAAGCTCTGTGCTTTGGCTCCTTGGTTAGTGCAGGACCACTTCAGCGTAAGCAGCATCCCCTCTGCTGAGAAGCCGGTGTCCTGGATTCAGCTCTCAGACCCTTAATAAGCCTTTCCATCCCCGACTGCTGTGATCCAGCTAAATGGCTGCGAGCAAAGGCCCGCGTGGAAATCAGAATGCATGCTAATGAGTTGCGTTGCCAAAACCAGAAGGAACAAACTCTACAGGGAGTTTGTACTTGTATTTTTTTTCCCTGCTACCCAAGTTCAATAGCAGTGAATTGCATATTTCTCTGAGGCTTCTCAACAAACAATTTACAGTGTAAATATATTTGTTGGCATGCAAATCACTCTGCATTATGAGTCTTGATTAATATTATAATGTGTTGATGAAAGCCTGTAAGTGGTTCTTGGAACTGAGGCTCCCGACAAAGATAGGCTGTTTGGGTGCCCAGTGTTTGTGGAACATTAGATTAGGGTGGTTTTTTTTTCCCCTTTGTTTATGTTTTTGTTTGTGGGGTTTTTTGTTGTTGTTCTGTTTTGTTTTCCTTGTGCATGTTGTTTAATGGGTTGTTTATTCCCCCCCCCCTGCCCTCTGTTTAAGGAGCTGAATATGAAGTGGCAGCGGCACACTTCAACTGTGCAATTAATTAACAGCACCCATCACTCCCTGCTTCTGCCCCCCATAGGTGCTGCTCCCACCCCTCACAGCCCAGCTCCTGCTTTGGGTGCATTTACCCTCTTTTTGGAGCCCTTGGTGCCCATTTGCTCCCAGTGAGCTTGGTACGGTGCCATGGTTTGGTACCTTGGAGCCAAGAGTTGGACTCAGTTGTCCTTTTGTGTCTCTCCCAGCTTGGGATATTCTGTAATTCTTCCTGTAACCATCTCACGAGGGCAGTGGGATGATTAATTAGTCCATGGTCATCAGAGAGCTGAAAATAAAACCTGTGTGAAGGAGGTGAATGGATGCCTGTGTGGGGGGTAATGTTGGAAAAGACCACTAAGAGCACCAAGCCCAACCATCAGTCCATCACCACCGTGCCCACTAAACCATGTCCCTCAGTGCCACATCTACGCTCTTACTGACAGTCCCCAAACTTTCCATGACCAAACAGCTCTGAAGCAGCATCTTCTCCCCACCCCATCCCTGCTGCTTTCCATCCTTCCCAAAGGCTCCTGCAGTGGAAGCCCTTAGAACCCACCTCTCCCTCTCCCCCCCATTCCCTTGCCCAACATGGGTTGCTCAGGGCGCTGGCTCACTCCTGGGAAAAAGATCCATTTCCAGCCCCTTGCTGGCATTTGGTTGTGGAGATGGCAGAGCGCAGCAGTGGCAGGAATCAGGGCCGTCTCCTTGGCACTGTGCTGAGTGGCCAATCCTCTCCTTGCCATTTCCCTGCTACCCTTTGCAGCTGCTCTCCCAGAGGCGCCAGGACAAATGCCGCTCTCATCAGCGTGGATAACACCCAGACAGGGAGAGAACGGGGGGAGGAAAGGCAAAAGGGGGAAAACAACCCTCTTTAGCAGGTGGCGGTGGAGTGCTTAGTGACAGCCTCAAGTTTTGACCTTTGTTAACTGCTGTTTTGCTCAGAGTGTGACAGGGAGCACTGCGAATTACAGAGCTTGCAGCTTGTCGCGCTCCGGAGAGCTGTGTGGGTTTCTGTGTGGCACTGTGATGTGTGGGGTGGGGGCATGGGGGCATTTAGGCACCGCATCCCCCTCCCAGTGGCATCCCCTCCATCTGCAGTCCTGAGCTGTCAGCGGGGGAAACGGAGGCACCTATAGGAGAGACACAGAGAGAGAGGGCAGAAAAAAGAGCCAACAAGCAACCGCATGCCTTATAAGAGCACGGTGCCTTTTTTTTTTTAATGATTCTTCCTTTCCTTCCTTTTTTTTCCCCCTCCTTTTTTTTTTTCTCCCCTTTTTTTTTTCTTTTTTTTTTCCTTCTTTTTTCCTTTTTTTTCCCCCTGAAAGCAGCTGTGCCTTTTTCCAGCACTTTTTAAATGGTTGCCACGGAAACAGAGCAAGGGAGAGTGTAAAGGTTAGATGGATATTGGACGAGGCTAATGCACTTGTTTCAACCAAGAATTGACAGGTGCTTAGGACACTGAAGGTCCCGATAACTCCTCATCTGCACGGCTCCTTTGCAGAGCCTCCAGTACCTCCCTACCGCCGTTAATTGTGTTTTAATCATTCGCAAATGATAATCCATCTCCATCAGGGGATCTCTTAATGGTGGGTTTATGGAGCGCGTCCGCGTGTTCCTCAGCCCTTACGGGACGCAGGGGATGAGATATTGGGTACTCTGGGCCTTGCTGGTGTGGCTGCAGGGGTGTTTGGTACCGAGGGGTGTCCTGGAGGAGAGCATGGAATTGTAGCTGGGCATCCCCAAAGTGCTGCGACGCTGTGCAGGACGTGGGGACAAGTGGCAGAGGGAGCCTGGCTGGCACTTCCCACCCAGCCCCATGCAGGTCCTCGCTTGGCTTCCCCACCTTCTTCTGCATTAAAAACCGAGGGTGAACGCCTCGTGATGGATCTCTGCTGCTGTGGCAGAGCTTTGAGGGCTTTTCCCCCCCTGTCCGCTTTAGGTTTTGTTGTTGCTTCATGTCTGTCTTGTCTAAAATAGCAGCTCCATCTACAGAACAACCAAGGGGCCTTCAGCGAGGCTGCTCGGGATGAGCGTCACATTTGGTATTTGCAAAACACAGCAAGCAATAAATAGCTACGGTGTCGTAAAGCTCAGGCTCTGGAGAGGTAAGGGTGCCTGGTGAGGCTTTTATTGCATTTTTTTAAGCACATTTTAGTGTTTTTCTGGGGAGGAGGAAGGTCATTGTTTGAAAAAAGTAGAAAAACAACCCACAAAACACACAGAACTCCATTTGTGTTTATGCATGTGATGGTGGGACGTGGTGAGCTGATTTCCACCTCCAGGCTCTGTCCCCACCCCACTGCTCCAGGTGTCTGGGCCCAGTTGTGCACTGAAATGCAGCAGCTCGCCCTTTCTGGGCGGCTGTGAGCCAAGGAGGAACGGGTTTCCTCTTTACCCAGAGCCACAAATAAATGGAGTTTCTTGCTGATCCTTCTTGTCAGCGCTTCCCAAGCCTGCAATCTATCCATCACGCCTGAGTGATGGGTACCAGGCCACAACAGAGATGTGCAGCTCTCATGGCCCTATTATGACATTGTTGGTGTCACAGCAGAGCATGAGGGACTCGGTAAATGTCACTTAAGGTATTAGAAAATGACTGTGCCTCTGTCGAGCTCTGGGTCCTGAGCCAAAACGCTGCAGCCCTGATGGCTGGGTGCTGTCTTTGAATACGGGCTCTCAGTTTGGTGTTTTCTTTATGGGATTTTAGCAGCAGAAAAGGGGCCACAAGGCCTTCCGGCTGTGCCAGGAGTGCTACACCTTGTGTCCTGGGCACAGCACTCTGCATCCCCTCCCTCTGCGCTGGGAGGTGATAAGAGAGGAGCTAGGTGACCTGCTCCATTGGGGAGCATCACTCGAGCATCCCAACAGCTGGATGCAGCAGTACTCATAGCCTTTACGCGTGGTGCAGAGTTGCTTTCTGCAGCCCCAACCCATTGATCCCCTGGTTCTGCAGCACTTACGCCCTCTCATCCTGGATGCTCAGACCCTGTACGTGCCCCAGCAAGAGCTGCATTCTCTGGCTTGAAAGAGAGCTCAGGAATGTGAAGGGGGTGGGGGAAGCGGAATGATTTATGAGGCTTTGCTTGGCCTGGCAGGACATTCTCAGCATATTCCAAAATAATTTAACGTCATCTACTCTGCCTGCAGTGGGAGTTTGTTCAGTAAAATAAAAAGGAGAAAGAAAGAAAAAAAAGAAAAAACAACATACGAAAAAGAGCTGAAAGCCCCTTGATGGGATGGCTGGAGCTTGAAGTTTCTCTTGTCCTCAGGCAGCTGCCTCCTCTTCCCAGTTCTCTCCGTAAACCAAAGCACCTCCATCCTCCCCGTGCGACGAGGGGGTGGAACCGCCGCCTCGAACAGCTTGAAGGACACCAGCACGGGAGCCGAGAGGACGATTTGTAGTGAATAATTTAGGAGATGAATTTAAAGCTTTTGTTCTCGTTGCAAATTACCTGTGAACTGTATGGGAAGGCTTTGATGGTACAAATTCGTTTTACATCATCTCTATCTGCCAACATACCCACCTACCTGCTTAGCAGGTTTTGAACCGAGCGCTCTGCTTTCCGCGCGCGCCGCTGTGTTTTGGGAGCGGGTTTTGCCATGAAGGTGGGTTCACAGCTCAGCGGGACCCATACTGCTCTGACACCTTCCTCATCTTGTATTGCTGCTCCGAGGGGGTGGGCTCTGCCGCATCCCACCCAGCTGTTATCCTAATGCTCTACGGAAGCCCTGCTCTGCACTGTCCCCTCTTATGAAGCAGGCAGTGGAGAAGTGGTGAATTCCCGTAGTGATGCGACAGAAAGGGGAAATCAGCCCCCGAAATGTGGATGTTAGATGGAAAGGGGCTGGGGCTGGAAGGCAGGAGGGGATGCCTCAAAAATAAAAATACCTGTGCTCAAGGGCCAAGGCCACATTCCTTAAAGACCTGGAGGTCCCCATTGGGCACTGGGGAAGGTGTGGGTGCAGAGCACAGTGTTCCATGGTCTGGCTGGGAGAACATTCTCCATGGCGCTTGTTCTGCTCCCCATCTTTCCACCCCTTTTCCTCCCCCTCTCCATGCAGCAGGGTGACTCAGCCCCACCATGCTCCTGGCAAGAAGCGCAGCCAAGATCACCATCCTCCTTCCTTCCTCCCTGCTCCCTTTTGGTGTTGTTTGGCAGCGGGTGCGTCCTCCCGATGGGTCCCCACAGCGCTGGCAGCGGAGCCTCATCCCCAGGGATGATGCCAACACTCTGAGCTTCATTTCTCTTTGTCTAATTGATGCAGCCTCGCACTGCCATCCCTGCCATCAGCTCCACAAGCGTTCCTGCTCCCAGCAGCTCTCCTCCCTGCATCCCTCCTCTGCATGCGGACGAGCAGATCCATCGAGCTTGGGACTCAGGGATTTAGCAAAGTGCCCGTGAAGGAGGCTGCAGCCACGTGAGATGAAGTTGTATCTCACTGCGAGATCAAATTATCCTTCTTGGCTTTTGGGGAGAGGGCTCGCTGCAGCCCCGCGTGGGAGCTCTCTGCCTCCTCCTCCCGGTTTACATCCCCGCTCCCCTGGCAGACGCTGCAAATGCTCACTCATCAGGGCTTGCTCTCCGTGCTAATGGCCCTCTATAAATAAGCCCCAGGAACAGTGATAGAGAACAATCATAAAAGGCAGGCGCATAAATTAAAGCCGATGTTATAATAAACCAGGCAAGCCCTTCATTGAGGGTTTTATGTTTCTCCTTGAGTCGGCGGTTTTGCCAGGAGAAAATGATTTCTGTGTGCGTTTGCCCATTCCTCCTTCTTCCTTCCCCCTACCTGCTTGTGTGCCTGTGTGCGTTGGAGTGGCAAAAATAGTGTCGCCAGCCCCATTTTTTTGTCATTATGGGTAGAAAAGGCTACAGGAATTTCCCAGAACAACCTTGGAGAGGTGACAGGATGGCAGATTAACTGTCCGGAGTGGCTTTGGCCACTCTTTTCAGCTCTCGGGTGGCTATAAATGAAATTTAATGCCCCTAGATGGCTGCGATCATGGAGAGCCGAGCCCATTGCCTCCAGAGAGAGTCATTGCTTTCTCCTTGGTGAGCTGTGGGTCTGGGAGAAACGGTGTGAGAAATAGTGTCTTGGTGTGGGTGGAGGTGCAGGTGTAGTACCTCCGAAATGGTCCTTCCCCAGTACCACCCCAGCGCCACTCATTAGCTGGGGAAGCACATGCTGGTGGCTGGCAAGGCAGCATCACTCCCAGGGCTGGTTGCGGGAGATGGAAGCTGTCCCCAGGAGACGGCCCAGCCCCATCACTTGTCATCTGCTGTGGTGCGAGAGAAGTTGGGTCCCCATCCTGGTCGAGGGCGCTGAAGGGGATGCTGTGGGTAGGGTGAGGGCTGCCAGGGCTTTGCCAGTCCTGCCATGGGGCTTGGTGCTGCGTGGGGTCTTTGTGTATGGCCCTGTGTTGTGTGCTCCCAAAGGCAGCAGTGAGGATGCAGATGCAGTTCCAGGCTCTGAGTGTGCCCCCCCATCTGTGAGTCTTTATGGTGAAATCCATACAAAGTGCCTATGGGATATGGAAGCCTCAGCAAGTCTCTTGGGTGTCCAACAGGGTGCCACACCGTGATCCTGCCTCACGTTGGCTTTGCTGGGGCTGTGCTTGTCTCCACATCTGCTTTATTTAGGCAGAAAGGAGGAGCAGGGCTGTGCACCACAGAGGTGTCACACCGTGCCCCTTGCAGGAGGCTGTGGGGACATCAAGGAGGATGATTACCGGTGTCCGGCACCTTCAAGGCTCAAAGCAATTTGCAAACAGGTGTTCAGCTCTGGGATGAGCTCTGTGCTGTGCTATACACTGGGCTGTGCCGTTCCACGTCATCCCTTCCTGCCTGCACCAAGCACCGCTTCCCTTTGCCTGGCTGCTCCCTGCTGCTGTTGCCCGTCAGCCCCACACTGGCACGGGGCCGTTTTCTGCTCCATTTCCTCCCCCAGCCTCTGGATCCACCCCCCCGAGCTCTGTGCTGTCGTCTCCTTAGTCATCCCATCCGGGATAAAATATGACTGCAACTGAGAAGCACTGAGATCGCAGCTCCCCTCGGGGACTGCTTGCCCACATCACCTGTCGGATCGAGAGCCTGCGTGTCCTTGGAAAATTATGTATTTCAGTCCGCCGGGGTGCTAATTTGCAAGGCCCATTACTCAAACGAAACATTAAAATGGCCGTCCATAAACCAGAGCCTTTATTCGTGCCTCCCCCTCTGTCTGAACTCCCCTCGCCAGGTATAGGCTTCCTGTCAAGCCTAAGAGCCAAAAGCAAAGATTTATTGATAGGTACCTTGACTCCAGCTTGCATTTTAATTATGTCGCCGTCAGCCTGTGCCGAGAATAAACTCGGTGGCTATTGTGTTATCCCTGCTTCGTCTCTGCGAATAAATGCACCTGGAGAGCAGTGGTTTTATGGAGTCCCTGTGGGGGGGGGGACCACTTGCTTTGTGGCGCTGTGTGAAGCCAAGCGTGGCCTCGGGGGTTGGGTTGGGTTGGGTTGGTGGGGCGGCAGTCGGAAGGCACGGACCTGAGCTGGAATTGCTATTTGGCGGGCTCGATTTCACGCTGGGAGCAGCACTGAATTGAGAAGGCACGCTTGTCAGGGAGGAGATGTGATGAACTTCGGCGCTGGGTTGTTTATTTTCCATATCTGTTTGTGCTGGTGTGTGGGTATGTATAAATATTATTCGCATGCGACAGACAACACTGGTGTCTTTCTTAATACGGGTGCAGAGTTTGACCTGGCACTCTCTGGTGGAGGCGATGCATATTTATCAGCGAAGCAATGGGTGGGAATTAATGCCTCTCCCGGCGTGTCAGACGCTATCTCAGCAAAACGGGGCTATTATTGGAGTGAACAAAGGCCCAAGCCGCCTGGCCACGACCGCGTCCCCAGCTCTAACTTCGTTAAGAACCACAGGGGAGATGCCCTCGGCGTGAAGCCAACCCTGGGAGCTGACGACTGCGTCCCACAGGCTGGTGATGCCACTTGCCTCAGTTTCCCCACTGGTAGAGAAGGCACCGGTCCTTACCGTGGCCCAGCAGGGGAAGGCGAATGGTTCTGTTCATTAACATGCACAAAGTGCTCTGATATTCTTAGATGGAAGCGCTACGTATTGATATAATATTACTGTACCTCGTTTGACTTCTTTTTCTATTGCAAGCCCCCTCTTGATCCCGTTACCTGCAGTAACAGTTATCTGGCTATATTTTATCATCTGAATATTTCAATTAAATTACTGTAAGGGGGAAAAAAAAGCCTGCGCCGAAGTTGGAAATGATCACTGTATCACTCCAACTTTCCTCCATTCCCAGAAGGTTAATTGAAAGGCAGCCATCTTGGTGACGTTTAGACAAATGAGGATAATTATGTGTTCTCCAGCTCTTTGAGAGGTTAATTGCTTAGATGTACGAAGACTTGAAGAACAAAGAAGGAATAAATCAGAAGCAGGACTATGATCTGATAATGTAATTTGGTATATTCATGTACAACTCAAACAAATAAACCCCCCCCTAATTGCGTGAAGTCGTTGGGCTGTGCAGACGCCCCGCTGTAGGGTGCTGATGGAGAGGTCTCCTGCCAGCTGTCAAGCTGATGGCTCCTGAGCAGGGCCTTCCTCTTGTTCCTGGGATGGCTTCATCCACTGGGTCCATGGGGTCTTCTCCATCTGCAGGATGTGTGGCTTTGGGCTTCTGGTAGAAGGAAGAAGTGAATGAGCCGGGGGATGGGGCGGGAGATCTTGAAGTTCTTCCAGTCATCCTCAGATGTGACCTTTGTGTTCCTTGTGCTTGGCTGTGCTGGTTTTGACCGGCCAAGGGTATGGCAGTGTGGTCCTGAAAGAGATCAGCTCTTGGCATGGTTTGGAGGAGCTACTGAGCAACCCGATGGAGCTGTGGGCGTCCCTGTTCATTGCAGGGGAGCTGGACCAGATGGCCTTTAAAGATCCCTTCCAACTCAAACCATTCTATGCCTCTGTGATCTGGGCTTCTGCTGCATGTCTGCATTGCCTTGCTCCTTGAGCACCTCAACCACACAGGTATTGTGGTGCTCTCCAAGACACCCACACGCTATGCTCACGAGGGATGTAAAGATAAACACCCTCTAGGTCAGTCCATCACCCACGTGCTTCAGCACGGTGGAAATGCCGAGCACGTTGCATTGACACTGCTGGTTTATTTGAGTCCCACGTGTTAGCATCATGGTCATCAGGTGCATTTATTTAAAGCACATCCCGATTATTGTTCTCTTTGTGTTCTCATGTGCTGACAAACTCGGGAGAGAAGAAATTTTCTCTTCCAGAGAGTTGAGACGTTCGTAGTGCTCCCGCATACGCACGCACAGACGAATGAATATCTCTATACAGGTGAGATGTGCTCTGGCTGCTCGTTGCCTGGTGCTTGGAGCTGCCAGCCCTGCTTTCTGAGCCCATGATGAAGTAGTGAGCGCGGAGCAGACAGGTCAGAGGAGGCGCGGGAGCGGCGGGCAGAGAATTTCCTCCGGTGGGTTATTTTATTTTGCCTAATTGTTGGTGAAATTTCTGCAAATTGGCAATTATATTCCTGGGCTGATTGCTTACCCGGGTAATTTGCAGATCTCTCATTTGGCAGCAGTGCTGCGCGGCTCTCGCTGTGAAATATGGCCTCAACTTCTACCGGCACAACTTCCCTCCTTTTAGGGACTGTTAGTTCTGCCCACGGGGCTTCTGCACCCAAGGCATGGAGCTTGCATCACTGAGAGACGCTGATTTTTTTCTTCGTTATCCCAAGGCCCAGCGGTGTTTGGAGCACAGGGGCCAGTGGTTGGCTGTCATTCCATCCATCTGTCCATCAGGGTGAGGTGATGTGCATGAAGCTGCATCCAGGCTGCGCTGTGCTGGGGGTGGGTGGGTGCAGCTCCGTGCTCAAGGAGTCGGAGCTCTTATCAGGACCTCCAGGCTGTGCACGACGCCGAGCTTCCCAGCCAGGCAGCGATCAAATACTGTCTGATTTTTCAACCGTGAGGGTCAGGAAAATGATGCTTTGCTTTTTCCACCCAGCGGGAGCTTTGGGGTGAAACGTCTTCATCTGGAATCTCTTCTTCCCCCCGCTCCGTCTCTGGGGAGCTCTGCATTGATTTGAAACCAAAAAATGCCTCCCCACGCCCAACCTTTGAGGAGTCCTGAGCCTCAGCCTCCAAAGCACCGCCAAGTGGTTTTTCCACCTATTTGTCAGGCCCGTCTGAAATTGCAGTTTAATTCTCCGTATTTGCTCTTGTATTGTGTATTAAGATACAGCGAGTTTATCCAGCAGTCCAGCTGTTTTGAAGATAATTACTACAGAACTCAACCTGATGTAAAATAATCCTCCCGGGCAGGCAGCCAAGAGCCTGAGACTTATCCTCCAAAGACTGAAACCTCTCCATTACCCTTAAGAGCAGCAGAGATAGGAGCGGGTGTCTCATGACAAATATATTTTTCTTGGTAATTAATGGTGGGTCAGGAGAAGGGCTGGGGAGGGGTCTGTGGGTGGGGGGGTGGGTAATGTGGATGGACAGATTGAAAGACATACAGAACACACCTGGCTAGATGTCCATCCAAAGTGACCTGCGTGCCAGCGCTTCCCCTGGGGACACCCATGGGCCCCTCTGCAAAACCTCCTCACTGTTACCTCCACACTGATGGATCCCATGGACTCTCCAGGTCCAGCGTGGATCCCTCAGAGCTGATGTCAGCTCAGTTGCGCATTGGTGGTTGTGCGTCCCACCAGTATGGGCTTTTGCTTTGCACTGATGGTTGCCCAGTGTTTTCATCGGGTGCCAGCCTCAGCCTCTTTTATTGGCACTGCACAGAGGCACGCCACGCGTCGGTTGCATCTGCTACAAGGCAGCGCTCGTGCTGTCCTGGCCCAATTTTCCCTCTTTGCCATCCAGGGACAGCTGTAAGATCAGTTTGCTCAGGCTGTACAGAAGATCATTCTATCCCAGGTGTGCCCTGGCCCGTGCTTTAATCAGGTTTAATCAACATTCTTTCTTCTTCTGTATCCGTGGGATACTGCCGGAGTCACCGGAGCTGTGCCTGCATTGTCCCAGGTTGAAAGTGGCTGCGGTGGAGACTGTCACCATCCCCATCAGGACGGCTGAGTCATAGCAGTCAGAGCCCAGCATTGCCACGCGTTAATTACCACTACTTAGCTGCATGGCCAACTGTGACAGTGAGACAGTTATTTCTGCCTGTGAAGGTGGTAGAAAAAATAGAAAGGGGGAGAAAAAAGGGAATAGCGGAAAAAACCAACCCATCCCCAAACCCACACCACACAAGTCGAGGGCTCCTGGTTCTCGGCTGTTCAGGTCTGCTAACACCGTGAGCAATAAACTCTGCTTTTCTTCTCCTCCTTTTGATTGAAGAACACTAGAAATCAGCCAGGGAGCAGGTGCTGCATTGTGTTAGATTAGCACTGATTGAATTCTTACACAGGTGCTGATTGAGGTGCCTGTCTCGGCAAACACCGGTGTGCTGTGAGCGCAGGGGCAGTGGGACTGCATCCTTCGGGGCTGTCAGTGGTCTCTCCTGGTGTTTTTGCTTCCCTGCTGGGCCACAGAGCATCAGTGCGGGGCGAGAGAATTAGGTGAGAAACCATCCCTACCCCTGCACGCTGCTGGGATGATGCAGGTGATGTTACCCAGGGCAGGCAGCAATGCCCTGGTGGGCAGTGGTGGAAGGCTGTTTGGAGAGGAGCTGGGAGGATGCTCAGCCCAGCCAGGCTCTCTCCAGAGGCATTCTGCCCAGACTGAATGCCCAACTCGGCGCCTTCATTTCCATCTCCGTTCGGGAGATCAGGTGTGGCTGCACACATTGACTTATTCTGATGTTAGCATTTAAGTGCCATCTGCTCTATAAACATCCCCATTGATTTGCTCTATCAAAAGGCCTCCCACTCTATTTCTTTTGCTGCAGCCTCATATTTTCTTATGAAGATTTCTATTAAGCTAATAATGGCTGTTGGCCACCGGAGGCTAAGGCTGATGCTTTCTGATCTTCTCTGCTGCAATGGGCGTGAGGATAACATCTTCTCTGTAGCCCTAGGAAGGTGTCAGGGGGCATATTTGCTCAGTAATGATGCTTGTGTTGTCTTGCATCGGGAGCACGGTGCCTGAGGCAATGGGTGGTTTCCCATAGCTGCGTACAGACATATGGAGAAATGTAATCTATAGGCATAGGTTGGCAGAGATAACAGCAGAAACAGGTGGATGTGCAGAAGAGAGAGATGGGTGCTTGTTATTTTCATATCTCTCGCAAAGAAGAATTGAGTCAAGGCAGAGAGCATCTCAGCAAATAGCTCAGGGCCAGACGTGATTGCAGGAGGCAAAAATCTCATTGCAACACCCTGTCCACTTTTTTGGAGGGGTTGAAGATGTCCACACACAGATGTGCATGCAGAAGGACCTGGTAGAGCTCGTGATCAGCTGCTGGTGGTTGATAAGCTGGTCTCCTGGGAGCAGAGGTTTGGGGTCAGAACAGGAACACAATGAGTCCCTGTAGGAAGGGGCTCTGACCAGGGCTGGCAGTGAGCCTGGGCCGAAGGATCTGGGGGTGGTGGTGGTCACAGGGGCTGCATCGAGACTGAGGGCTGTGCAGATGCTGCAGTGCATCAGTGCTGCTGTGTGCAGCTTCACCCCTTGGGGCTGCACGGCGAGGGTTAAGTCTGGAGTTGCGATGCCTTGTAAAGCCAGCGCCCGCCTTCTTCATCATCTTGTTATTATTCTAATGTCTGGGAGCTGCAGTCATGGACCAAAACACCATTAAACTCTCTGAAATGGAGTAACAAGACAGCCCCGGCCCTCACAGGCTTATTATCTTCACAGATGGATATTTTATATTTAGCAACCTCTAATGTATCAATTTGGGCTTTGATTTTTCATGGGGACTGGCTTCTATTCTGGTGCTGGGGCACGGGCAGAGGGAGCAGTGCTGTGGGGGAAGCAGAGGGGAGAAGCCCTCCGGGCACCAGGCTGGAGGGGGGGGCTGGGGGAGGTGGGGGGATTCCTGGTGGTCTGTGGCGTGTTGGAACCATGCTGAGGTTGCCTGGGGAAGCCCAGCGGTGCGGTAGCAATGGGCCTGGCAGTTAATTAAATGAGCAGAAATGGAGAGCTGGCGGTGTGAGGCTTGGTGACAGAAAGGGAGATGGTGGGAAAAGGAGCTGAACAAATGTAAGTTGAGTCGGGCCGTGGGGAAGCGGCTGGTATTGCTATGGGAATTGCTGTTGCTGTGTCCTTGGCAGAAGAGGGGATGTGCGTTGGAGATTCCTGCGTCGAGAAGGGTTGGGGTGGCCCTAAAACAGGAGCTTGGATCTGATCAGGAGAGGTAGAGCCACACAGCCCCAGTAGGACAGGAGAGAGAGGGAAAACCGCTGATGGCCCAAATGGGAAGAAAGATGCCAGCAGAACAGGATGAAGACAAAGTGCCTCCCGTCCTCCTCCTGGAGAATAAATCTCAGAGCTGATGGTGCTGATGCTCAGCCCTGCCCTGGGGAGCTGCTGTCCGAGCCCCACCAGCACACGCTGCAGATGCCGTGGTACCCACAGCTAATGTGATGCTTTACATTGTTGGGAGAGGATTAGAGGAGGCGCGTGTTTTGCTGGCCTGTTTCTAATTTGCATATTTAACGAAGCGGGAGCTCCGCCAGGTTCTGTTCTTTTGTGTTTACTTCTGAGGAGCTGTGTTTATTTCCGATGATTACAAATAAATCTCCTCTGCCTTTGCTCCAGCCGCCCCGAGTAAAAGGCATTCAGTTCCACGTTCAGAGCCTGGTAGCTCCATCACTGGAGCAGGTACTGGAAGAGAGGGAAAAATCCCAGCAGGAATCCCCTGCAAACATAATTAACAATAGCTTTTTGTACTGGGTGCTTGCTCTGCCCCTTGGACAGGTGCTTTTGGCTGGGCGCCTCCCATGCTGATTGACCACGCTGTCACTATTGAGGGGATGCAGCGGCCCAGTGGGGGATGTGCCCCTTCAGCATCCTCACTGACCCATCTGCATTGGGGGTATCGTGACAGTATGGGCATCCCGTGTCCCTGCAGCAGGTGCCAAAGCCACCTGTACCCTGGTGGGAAGATGGGGCACACTCACCTGACTGTGGCCGTGTCCTCAGAACAGGGTCCTTTGCTCCATTGTGGCTCCAAGCTGCTTCTCCCTCGCTCCTGATCTGGGTCAAATATTTTAGCTTTAGAAAACTGGGTCAGCCGATGCGTTTGCGACCAATTTTGGCATCTCCATTTGTCATTTGGAAGAGATGTGTAGCCTACAGGAGTGAAAAATGGTTTGGGGTTGAAGGGCTGTAAAAGTATTTAAAAGAATGGATTTGTTTGTTTGCATAAGAAGGTGAGAGGGTTGCGGGTCGATGCGCAGACAAGCATCTCCCCTGAGGCTCCTGCTCTCCCACAGCCCTGCTTTGCAGCTGCAAAAAGACTGTGCTGCCTCAGTGTTACAGGGATATCCATCCTTTGGGTTATTTTGCACCTACAGATCTCTGTTTGGAAGCCTTGCTTTACTCCCCCGACTCTGCACGTGTCATTTATCCCTTGGAAATACTGGTACTGCCCCTGCTGGGTTATTTCCCTCACCGTGGGGGAGCCCCAGCTTGCAGATGTGCAGCTCCAGGCTTGGCCCTGCTGCCACTGCAGGGAAGGGCTGTGATGTGCACAGGGGAAGGCTGGGAATGAAGGCAGCAGGTGTTATTTCACGTCCCATGCATAGGGAAAATGCTGTCAGTGTCATTAATGAGGCTGGGCAGGCACCTGCCATGGGAGCAACGCGGGGGTCCCTGCTAATAGGGGTGGGAGGGGGGGGGGACGGTCACACAGTGCTGCCAAACACAAAGGCCGTGCCGGAGCAGTTATTTGTATTGTTGACACTAAGTGAAATAATTCCTCGGAAAACTTCAAAATTAGCATTTACGGATGAGGAATGGGTGCAATTAGAGGGGAAGAAGCAGAGCGTCGGTGCCCCCAGGTCCCTCCCTCATGCATCTTCCCACTCTGCCACGCTTGGGTTCATTGCCCTCGACTCTCACAGGGTGTTGGCATTGGTACAGCGGCTCCCATCCCTCAGCAGAGCAAAGGGATGAATACGGGGAGATGTCGCCTTTGTGAGGCCATGTTTGTCAGTGGTGTGCAGGGCGGGATGGAGCTCAGGCAAAACGCAACATCCAAGACTTGCCCTCACACCCCAGCAAGATGGGCTGGTGGAGGGCGGGCACGGTGAGGTGCTACAGGTGGTGAGAGAGCTCTGCTTGAAGGAGTCGATGGTCTGAGCAGGGTGGACGTGGAGCGGATAGAATAGATTGTGTTGAATGAAGAAGTGCTGCAGAAGGGAGCCAGGATGAAGCTGTGGGTTTGGACTGATGTTTGCATCTCCATCCAAAGCTGTTTCCCCCGCCTCTCTGTCTCCAGGTGAACCGTGGAGACAGGAAGGGGTTATTTCCCTCCTGCCTGACACATGCTTTATTTTCTTTTGTCCCTTCTGGACTCGTAACAGAGCGATTCTTCTGGAGATGGATATGGTGCCTCCAGGAGACTGTTAATGTGGGTTTGTCTTTGTTCTTAATTAGATCCCTTCAAGGGAAAACCTCCTGGCCCGCTTTATTATCCAGCTTTGTCAGAGCTTGTCTGCTTTATCTAAACACTTTGAAGAAGTCTCTTTACCTGTTTGCTTACTGGAGACATTATCATAATCCTGGTCAATTGGAAATAGGTAGCAAAGGCAGCTCAGAGATGAGGGAGTGCTGGCGGCTTAGCAGCTAATGGATATCGCTTTCTGAGCCTGATGAAGAAGTTGGCAGGGCACTCCGTGTGTCGGGGCATGTGCTGGTGTTTGCTGTCACCCAAAGCGGGGAGGCTCTGTGGGTCGGCTCTCTGCATTACAGAAGCACATCAGCTTCCCAATCCTGTTCGCTTTGAGGCTTTTTGATGGAGATCCTTTCCATCAAATGCTGTGGGTAAGGAAGGGGGATGGCTGTCCTTGTTCCGGCCCACAGGAGCACATCTGTCTGTGTTATGGGACTGGTGGAGGTTTGGGCTTCAAGCCCCGGATGCGGGCAGGAGATGCAAAATGAGCGGCCTGGGCTGCCAGGGCTCTTGTGCCCACCCCAAACGGCCCCAGTTCATGTGAGCCGGAGCCAGTGAGTGGTGTTTGAACATTCCCAGAGACGGCACAAGCGCATCTTCCTGTCACTTCAAACCCTGCTCCTTGTACTTCACCCCTAATGAGGGGACCCGGGAGTACCTCGGAGGGCTTTAGTCTGGATATTTATATGAGCGCAGACATGCAAGTTGTCTGTTTTACATATTACTGCCCTGATTTTTCAGTGCACGCAATGAATAATTTACAGAAACCGTGTGTAAGTATCTCTTTATTATTCATTATAATGAAGTGAGACAGCAGTAATAGTCCACTAGACTGGAATCCCCCAGGGCTGAACTTAACTAGGCTGTGCTTAGCTCTCCCCCAGTTAATTTGAATGGAGGGAGGACTCGCTTTACCCAAAAGGGCGATGCCTACACTTGGCACGCCGCCGCCTCACCTCCCTGGTGATGGGACAACCAGGACGCCTGCCCTGCAAGCGTGCATTTCTATGGCAGTGGTGGCACGAGGATGCTCGGGCTCCAGGAGTGCCCGCAGAGCCATCGGGCTTTCCAGGCATCAGCGTGCAGCGCAGGCTTGTGCAGATGTACAGCTCCTACGTGGGGAAAGGGACTTGTTTGCAGGAGGATGTATTGCTCACTCCTCCAAACCAAAGACCTATAGGGACCCTGAAACATACCACCTCTGCGTGGTGGGGATGGGGCAGCCCTCCTGCCCACCTCTGAATTTACTGCCGTGTGGGAAGGGACACGTGAGAGCCGCCTGATTGACTTCAGTGCCTTGCCCTAAGTTGCTGCCAGCACGAGCTTGTGCCTGGGGTTGTTTTCCTGGTTTGCTTTCACACGGAGAGAGCTCCCCGACCGCAGTCCTCAGGTGGGAAAGGCAAAGCTCCCAAGGAACGCTCAGCTCTTGATTTACCCAAAAGCACAGCGGTTTGGCTGCGGGTACCACGGAGGCAGCGAAGGCCAGAAGTAAATAGATCGAGCAAATCTATCAAATGGAATGAAAAAGCCACGTTCTCAGGGAACATTTTAATTCCTCTTTTTATTCCCTTTCCCCGGCGCTTCGTTGCCAAGCGTAAGTCAGCGCTGCAGACCGGAGCTCCCCAGCCTTCGTACTTCTCGTGGAGGGAGGGAGCCAGGCAGGAAATAAATAATTGAAATGACTGTGTTGTGTTTTCAAGGCACTTGGAGGATTTACAGCTGCTTATCCAAATGTTCCCTTCTCTTCCTGCGTGCTGGCTCGACGTCTCTGGCTCTTTCTCTTCTTCCTCTCTCGGTGCGTGCCGGCCGCTCTCCCCTGCCGTGGTGGTGTATATCACACCGGGATGGCTCGAGGGCTGTGCTGACAAGCCAAACTGTCAGCAAATTTTACAGCTTCATCTCCAATCCCGGGCGAGCGGGGGATGCGGGAAGCCTTTGCGGCGCGTGGAGGTCAAACCTAATGGGATTTTCATCTGCGCCTCCCCAGAGCCATGGGGGGAAAAAAAAAAGAAAGGAAAAAAGGCAGTGCCATTTTCTGAGGGATCTTGCCATGATGGGGAATGGTGGTGGAAGGGTCGCACTGCCTTAATGTGCAGTGTGTGTGGGGCGTGCAGTCCCCATACCAGCTGTAGGGTGTGGGAGGACGGCGGTGATGCTCCCACCCGCTTCTGGGAGCTGGGGTGCTCTACGTGTGTGTTGGCACTGGGTTGGTGACCCTTCTGCTCTTCTTCTGCAGGTGTACCGTGGATGACAGGGTGACGCGGGTAGCGTGGTTGAACCGCAGCACCATCCTGTATGCTGGCAATGACAAGTGGTCTATAGACAACCGCGTGGTCATCCTCTCCAACACCAAAACCCAGTACAGCATCAAGATCCACAACGTGGATGTGTACGATGAGGGGCCCTACACCTGCTCTGTGCAGACAGACAATCACCCCAAAACGTCGCGCGTCCACCTCATCGTGCAAGGTGAGTCCTAACATTCGTGGTGCTGGTTTTGAACTGAATATTGAAGAAGAGTGTCCAGAGTGCCAAAGGGTTTGGAGGCCCACTTGGTGATGGAGAGTTTGGGATCAGGGTAACATCTGTTGCCTTGGGTGGTCTGGGAGGAGATGAACTCAGGTTCTCCATGCCTTGCTGCATTGTGTGGTCATGGCATGGGGAGGAGAACACCTGGAAACTGAAACTGGGGCTGGCATCCCCCTTTTTATACCATGTGGCTCAGTTTGCTGCCGAGGAGTTGTTTGTAAGGTGTTTCAGGAAGGCTGAAGGCAAAGCGCTGTCAGATGTGGTGGAGAAATGGACTCAAAGAGCACAAGGCTATAGGAAAGATGGCAGATCAGATGGTGTGCATGGGTGCCTTCAGTGATCTTTTGACGTGGGGCTTCATAGGAGAGCGTGTTGGCATAGCAGCTGATGTTGGTTTGAAAATTGGCATCCCCAAGTCTCTTCATCTGGGGGATTCTCGGTGCTGGCAGATCAGGGTGCCTGTAGCAGCGTGGGCTGCAGTGAGGTGTTTTGGGGCTTTTCTTGCACCAAAGATGTCTTTCCCTTGGTCAGATGTTGGCCTCCCAGCTTGCCTAGCCCTCCTTAGCATGCATGCTGCTTCCCCAACCTTCTCACCTGCAAACTCTCCCAATGGAAGCAGACCAAGGACCACTTGGAGGCGTGGTGTGTGGGAACCAAGCTCAAGCCCACCAGTGAGATGACCCCATAGAGTGCTGGGGCTGAGCCAGTTACGAAACACACTGGGATATTTCCAGAGGGATCTTGGTTTGCTGGAGGTCACCACTGGGCTCCCCAGCTCCGGTGGATGGTGCCTCCAATCCTGGCTCCTTTGCAGCAGCTATCAGCTTTTGTCCAGTCTGTAGATTAATTTTTCAGAGTTAGTGTTAGTTCAGGTTAGATAAAGATAATGAAAGTTTCCTAATCCTCTTAAAGAAGATTTATCTGGCTGAGTAGAAAGCTCTCAGAATACAATAAAGCGTGTATAAAACCAGGACCTAATCTTTCCTTTAATTTCAAACAGCTGATGGGTATTGATTTTGCAATGAGCAAATCTGTAAAATTTCTCAGCCTCAACATGTCTCTGAGAAGCCCCCAACACGGATATGTATATATTTATGTATCCTTCTCATTTGGAAGAGGCAGGGTTCGATACGGCCACCGATCAAAGCAGGGAAAACCTCACCCAGCCTTGTCAGCTCTCCTGCCAGGCGTGGGAGATGGGCGACTTGCTGCTTCCATGGGCTGCTGTGTGCCTGTTTGCTGCCAAATGTCCTTAGGAGTTTGTAGCGGGGCTCTGCTCTGAGTGTGTTGGGCTGTCCTGGGGTGGTGGTGATGCAGAGAAGGGGAGGGCATAGCTTGGAAAGAAGGGAGCAAAAGATATCAGAGCATTCCCTCCTCTCCCCCATAGTGATTTGCGTACCAGCCATCCATCTGCAAAGTTTAATCTGTTTATCCTGTCTGCTCGCTAATAGTGCTAATCCATCCAGTCAACACCTGTGAAGTATACGAGCTCTTTCTGCCTGATGGAATGACACCCACCTCGCCCCTCTCCCTGCAGAAGCTTGGGATGGATGGCTTTGGTCACACACAGCGGAGCCCACTCTTTGCTCCTACCACCCCAGAGGTTCTTTCCCTGAGGTTCTGGTGGAGCTCATGGTGTTGTTGGCACCAGGACTGGCCAGGCTGTGCAGCATGCAGGGCTGCAGCTGGCTCTGCCCATGGAGCCACAGGCTTTTCCGTGTGCTGCATGAGCACACAGCCTGAAACGAGCACGTTAGCATGGGAGCAAGAGAGATTACATCTCTTCTTCTTTTCCCCTCTTCATGCTCTGGCTCGTAATAAATCTCCAGCACCTAACACCCAATATCTTGCCTCATAAAATCCCCGTGCGATTATCTTATCTCATTAAAGCAAGGCCAAAAATCCTTTTATTCCACAAAGATGTTGGTGCCAAGTGCCGGTGCTTGAGTGTGCCGCAGCGGAGGGGAGTGTGGGGAGAGCAGCCTGCAGTGCATCTCCAGGCTCAGAGGGGCAAAGCAAGGGATGGCCGCATCCAGAGCACTTGTCAGGCAGCCAGCTTGTCAGCTCACCAGGGATGGGACCACCACCTTCTATTTGTCAGAGCTCTCCCGGTGTCAAATATGGGTTCAGGACTCCCTCTGCAGAGCAGGCACTGTCCTGGTGGCACTCCCCACAGGAACAGGCAGTAAGGACCAGTTAGCATCCGTGTTCAGGTCAATTAATTTATATTTGTATTTTGCACAACTAAAAGTTGCCCAGATAGATTATTGATTCTTTGTCCCTGTATTCAATTTGGTTTTAATTGCGCTACTGCAGGGCCAGACCTTCCCTCCTAGCAACCCGGCGATAAATCTGCCAGCGAGTCACAATCAACAGTAAATGTGTCTCTTCGTGTTGTTATTAATATGTCTCTCAGATTGGTTCATTACAGCAGTTAACAGCACTTTGTAAGAGCGGGGATGGCGGGAGGCCAGGCAGCTTTTTTTTTCTCTCCCCGTGACGACAGGACGGATGCTTATGGGCACGTGCATGGTGTTTTGGTGCTTGGGGAGGGTTGCAAACACAGGGAGAGCTGGGATTTCACGTGGTGTAGGAGAGAATGAACCACCTAATCCCTCTCTTATCATAAAGAGCCTGAAATGAGGATGCTGTTGGGCCAGGGGCTCCCTCCATTGCTGGAGCAAGGAAACCCAAACAGAGCTTGTAGGGGCGAACGGGAAAGTAGTCTGCATAGCAGAGCAGCTCTGCTGGCACTAATGACACCAAAGGAGCTGTAATTTCTCTGTCAGAGCAATTAGTAGCCTGCATTGGACTGTTGACGAATGTAGCCAGGAGATGTGAAGGCAGGCTGCTCCAGAGTGATGGGTGCTGGGGAGCCCTCCTGTCCCCAGATGCAGCCCTGTCTCCAGAGGTGCAGCGTGCCAGGATGGGCCAGGAGACCACCCTGGGTCACCCTGCTGAATGGTTTTTGGTGCCGGGAGCAACAGGCAGGACATAGCTGTGCTTCCTTGAGGTGGGCTGCTGCAGCAGCCAGGGGGTGTTTCTACCTCGAGTGCAGAGCTTGGAGTCAGTGCTGTGGTTGAGACTGTAGATTTTAAAGAGTAAGGTTGGTTTCCTTCTGGGAGCGAAGGCTGGGGATGGGAATGAGGGGAAGGCAGCAGCGGAGGTGCTGATGGAGCACAGGGGGTGGAAGAGGTGGGAGGAGGTGGTGAGATGGAGCCCTTCCCAAGCACAATGAACAGTTAAAGAAGAGGTTACAGTGATGCTGCAGAAGCGAGGCATGGTCAGGTGGTGCCACTGATGCAGCAGAGCATCCTGCAAGCATGATGGGGGACTTTCTTCCATGGTTTTGCATCAGGTCTGGAGAAATGCAGAGCGGGGTTTGGGCTGAGACCTCAGGATATTTTCTAACAGAGAGGAGATCCCCATTTGTAGGCATTTCTGAACACTTCCTGGCTGATGCTGCTCCGTGTTTGTGCCAAAGCAGCTTTGCATAGCGTGGCTTTGCTTTGGGATCGGAGCGCTGCGGCTGGCAGAGATCTCAGCAGTGATCCCCAGTGCTGCCCATCCCTACCCAACAGTGGTCTTTTGTACTCTTCAGATGTCCTCTGTTTCTGATTTATTTGGAGAACCCTCCTCTGTTCTGCCTTAATCCCACTCACCATAGATTTTTCATTAAAGCCTCTCCCAGCTGTCTGCATCGTTACTGTTAGTTTCTGGTCGGTGCAATCCATTTTCCTGTCTCGGCGTTTTGCTGCTTTCCTCTCCCCGTGGGCAGGATGGCTTCTGAAGGACCACAGCCTTTGTTCTTGGCAGCAAAGTGCCGGCTCTGCATCTCCTTCCAGCAGTACCCCCTGAATCCATGTATAGGCAGTGCCCTGAACCAGGTCCTGTGTCACTGGTTGCATCCTCTGCCTCTCAACGTGGCACTGACAACAGCTGTAGCTCTTCAGCAAGTGTCTCTCAAGCAAATGGAGCCTTTATTTTTTCCTTCTTCCCAATAACAACCAACTTCTGGACTCTCTGAAAGGGCAACCCCCCCCCACGCCAGCCTCATTGAGCTGTTCTCCCCTAAGACAGGCTGTGCTGCGGGCCCCCCCTCCACCGCCGATTGCACACAAGTGATGCTTTTAAACTTGCTTTTATCGTGCTACCTTTGATATCCAGGCAGGAGCTGAGACTGTGATACTTATTAAAACCTTACCGGGAGGCTGTGTGGCAAATAGCAAAGCAAGGGGAGCAGCTCAGTCGTAGTAGAGCTGATAAAATGCTGTACGTGCAGAAAGTGCTTCACACGAGTGTCAGTGGTTTTGCTTATTATTAGGGCACAGGAGAGTTTGGCATGAGGGCTGTGCACGTGGTGTGCAGCAGCTGCGGCTCAGCCTGGAGGATGAGCAGGGCAGGATGTGGCCTCTGCAGCAGGCTCACTGCTGTCCTTGGGTGCTTTATCTGCATTTGGGATGCTTAGAATCAGAATCAGGAAGGTTGGGACCCTCGCCGTGCCCGCTGACCACGTCCCTCAGTGCTACATTGCCACGGTCACCACCATCAGGGATGATGACTGCACCACTTCCCTGGGCAGCTGTGCCAGTACCTGACCGCTTGCTTGCTCCTTAATGGGTTATTATTTTTGTCTGCTTAAGAGAAAAGGCAGTAATGAGGGAGAGAGAGACTGAACGGCGGAGCCTGGTGGAGTGCTTGCAGCTGGGGCGTGCCTGAGAAGGAGCCTGGGGGTCCCTCTGCCCATGGAGGTGGTCCACAGGGCCCTTTCCAACACCATCCAGTGGGGAATCAAGGGAGGCTCGTCCAGGTTAGCAGTGTCCAGGTGCTGTTTGTCCAGCACAGAAATGGTTCCTGGTGCATTGTGTGGTGTGCTGGGATCAAGAGCTTGCAAGGAATGGATCACACATTGCGCTTGGGCACATCTCCGTCTTGCTGGATGATGCCTGGTGTGTGAAGCAAACTGCTCCTTTCCTACCCATCCCAAATGCACCTCTCATTACGGTATGGTGCCCATGGGCTCCGCTCTGGCAGCGAGAGGGAGTGCCAGGATGTGCTCCTCTCCTCACCCCGAGCTTTTCAGAGGCTCAGCCCGTGTCCTCAGTACCTACCCAAGCTTCTCTGGGCATTTTTGGAAAAAGTGCACCAAAAGTGATGTGTGTTGGCTGAGTTTTCAGGCCGAGGTGGCCCAGCAACAGGCAGAGGAGGCTTCTTGTTTGCTTTTCTCTCCTCTCGGTGCTGCGGCCGCTCATCGGGTGGGCCAGCAAATGGGCCAGCAAAGTTTGGACACACTCCATATCCGAGAGCATCTTCCCCTTCATCGCTCCTTGGGGTCTCGTTTGGTGCTTTGTTGATGACTGTTTGGAGGTTCAGCTCCGGCTGCATCGGGTTAATTGTCCTGGTGGGGAAAAGCGAAATGGTGATTTGAAGCAGAAAACTCTTCCGTAGTTTGGCTTCGTAGCAGTGGGGTTGGAGTGCAGGAAAATAGAGAAAAATCAAAAGGCTTTTAAGAGGAAAAGGGGAAAAAAAAAAAAAAGAATCACTTAGGCTGGAAAGAAGTCTTCCCAGCAGGAGCACAAGGCAAGAACACATAATGTCCATGGCAGTTAAACTAATGTTTCACATTTCCTTCTCTGGGGGTATTTGCGCGGGTGGGGGTGAGGATGGAAGGGCCTCAGCCGTTTGCTGAGCGGTTTATTGAACTACACACTGGATGGCACAAGAGGGGAAAAAATGAACCACGAGCAACTGCAGGGGGAAAATCAATTGGCATGTGCACTGTTAGAGAGAATGAGGGGGAGATGCTGCTTTTTCATTCCGAGGTAGGGGGGCTTTGGAAACTGCCATGGAAGGAAGTAGAAATCTTTGCAAGTGGCCAAAATGTGGAGTGAGTCTCGTGATAGCATCGTGCTGCAGGAGATAGGGGCTGGAGGGGGCTGGTGGCAGCAGGAGAGGAGCTGCTGGACCATGCAGTGAGGTGTCACTGCAGAGGGGAAATGCTTTCCCTAAGGATGAGTGTGAGCCTTCACCTGTTGCTGGTGCTCCCCAGTTCAGAAGAGCTCATGTCCCTCCTTGAACCCATAGATGGCAAAACAGGGTAGGTGCGGCAACAACTGGAATTCCAAGGTGAGGATGGCTCAGGGAAGATCAGGAAGGGTAGAAATGGATGATGAATAAGGTAACTGGAGGGGAAGGAGGAGAAAAGCCCAGAGACTTGCACAGCAAAGGGAAGAGAGAACATGTGGAGAGAGAGGGAAGTGTGAGCATGCAGAAAAGCACCCAGAAAAAAAAAGATCAGAAGGCAACAAAGGAGAAAAACGGAAGAATAATGAGGGCATGAAGAGGAGGGAAGTCTTGAAAGAGTGGAGCTCGCAGGAAGACCCATCACCCTGGTGTGAATGGCTGCCTTCAGGAGGAAAATGGGCAATGGGATTGCCAAGGGTGGTGTGGTGAGATGCCCTCCAGGAGGTGGGATTGCAGCAGTACGGGGGTTTGGGTCTTGTTCAGTGGAATTAAGGACATGGGGACTTGTGAATTTGCATCTGCAAATGCATCAGCAGTCTGGGTGTTGGAGCAGGAAAGCTCACACATGCGTGGTTGTGGGTGGGGGATGAAGGGCAGAGCAGCGTGGGGAGCAACCAAAGGGTTACGGGAAGATGCTGAATGCTGGGGAATTGCTGCTGCAGTGGCACGTGTTGGGAACCTGAGGCTTTTGAGCTGAAGAGAGAGCAAAACGTCCTTAGAATGGCTGGGAGAGAACACCAGCCTGAAATCGAGCTGGGTGTAGGGAGAAGGCTGTGACTTTCAGCCATAGGGGGCGATGGGAAAGCATCGTCAGGCTCCTAAAAAAGAAAAGGAGGGAAAAGCCCCAAAAAGCAGCTGGCAGTGAGCAGGTCAGAGCAGCAGGATGTGCTGCGGGCATCGGGAGCTGACAGAACAAAAGAGCTTCAGCAGCTGGATTAATTACTGCAAAAAGCCAAAAATGGCAGAGCGGGGGGGGAGGACGGGAGAAGTTGTTTCCCCATTATATTCCCAAACAGAAAGAACGTTTTTATCGTGCGCACAAATAGCTCCCTGGGAAGCACTTTCGCTTCCTAATTGTTCATAAATTTACTGACAGGTGGTTACACAGTAGGTATAACACTCGGAGTTTTGTTTTTATTGCTTGCACCGTCTCCGTGCGAAAACGTGGAGGAAAAAGGGTGCGTGGTATGCAGGTGGGAGATGCTGCATAGTGAAGGCAGCTCCCCGCCCGTGCTTTGGTTTTGGAGTTGTTTTGTTGGCTCGTGGTCCCTGGTACATCCAGATTTGTGGTTCTGCATCAGTGGTGGGGTGTTTATCCTATTGCTTTGCCCCATGGGAACTTGGAGGTGTTGTGGTCGGACCATGCGTGGTGCTGGGGGTGTCCACATCCTCCAAAAGAGGGGCAGGAAGGGGCATGAGATGCAGCTGGAGATGTGGGACATGCCTTGTGATGCTTCCGGGCTCCTAAGGCATCTGGATGGGGCTGTGAGAGACGTGGCTGAGTGGCATGGTGGGGACGATTTGACAGTTGGCTGCGATGATCTTAGTGGTGTTTTCCAACCTTAACGATTCTGTGATTCCCCATAGGTGCTTGTGGTCAGTTTTCTTCACTCCCCTTGACTGCGCTCGGATTGTTTTCAGGAAGAGAGGCAGGAGAAGAGATGTGGTCACTGAGGGAGTATCAGCCGGGCAGGAAAATCTCATCTCTGCTGTGGAGATGATTTGTTTGAAGCGTGTGGGTTGCGATGATTGCCCAGCCTGCAGCGTGTGAGGTGTGCTTTAACTGGGGAAAGCACTGGAAAGGCAGCATTTATGGGTAGGAGAAGGGATAGGGAAAATTTCCCCCGGAATAGAGCATTTTTAGAGTGTGCAGGATGACAGCATGATGTGCTGCTCTCTGGGCTGAGAAATTTGACCAAAACCGTCCCAGCGCCCAACCCGTAGCTGTCAGATGTGCTTAATGCAGTGTTGATAAAATCAATGCCGACGAGCATCGTGGTTCATCAAAATGGGGTTGATGAGAGGTGGTAATCCTGGCTGTCAACAAGCAGCACTTTGGTTAAAGCCTTAATGTGCCCCTTCCACGGGAGCGAGGCAGAACATTGGGTGCATGTATATGGGGTCCCTCTTTGTGGGCAGCCCTGTGCGGGCTGCATGGGTGGGTCTGCATCCCTGTGTGCTGGATGGGCTGTTCCAGAAGGGCTTTGTCCCTGCAGGGTGTCTGGGAAGCCATCCAGGCATGCATCTCGATGCTTCAGATCAACTGTCCATCCTTGTCTGGCAGTAACGAGAGGGAGATATGTGAATAGCAGTGGGAAGAGATGAGAGGTCCATAAATACTAGCGAATAAATAAAAGCATTAACATTTATTGAAAGAGGGCGGCAGATCTCCTGCCAGATCTGTCCCTGGAAAGAGGGAAAGGAGGGGCTGGGCCGGGGTTGGGGGGGGAGCAGGAGGTGCTTTTGTAACCAGGGCAGCACATGGGGGTCTCAGGGAGCACGTGCAGTTTGTGTGTCGTATTCAAGGATGCCCACACCTGGCATCACTGCATGTTGCATCACGGGTGCCAGCTGTAGGCAGACACCATCCCTGTCCTGGGTTGTGTGTGAGAGGGGCCCAAAACGTGAAGATCCAAACAGGCGTCAGACACCTGGATGGAGTCTTTTTGCATCTGGGCTATGTTGATGGGTGCTGCCCTAGAGGACTGTCTGTGCCCAGGGTGGCAGCAGCAGGAGCCAAAAGGCACTCTGAAGAAAATCCAGCAGGAGGAGGGATGCACAGAGCGAGCAGTGGTGTCTTCTGCCATTTTGCATGGGTAAAGCAGGTCAGCTCACCTCTTGGAGTGCTGTTTCGGGGCAGAAAAGCCACCAAGCACACCCAAGTGGCCCCACGCTGTGCCAGCAGATAGGGCAGGGCATTCATGGATGCCCAGTGGTGCGCAGAGCCCATAGGCTCCCATCTTATCCCACCTTCTCCCAGGTGTAGGAAGAGATCTGTGTGAATGGTTTAGGAGCTAATGATCCGGAGGGGCACTGGTGGCTCAGCCTCCCAGCTCTATGCGTGCGGCATTAATGATCTCACAGCTAAAAATAGTCAGCTTGGGGCAGCGAGCGTTGCTGGTGGGGATCTGGGATACAGGGTGGCCAAAAGCCAAGCCAGCTCCTGTCTGTTTGCACGCTTCTGTGTCGCTTTGAGTCAATAAGCAGGCAGTAATTACCGAAGAGCTGCCTCTCACTGCACAGATTAGCAGGGGAAGGCCATGCCCCTCGCAACAGCCATCCCCCATCATAGTTGGGTGTCTTGCAGCGTCTCCAGCCATTTTGCAAGGAGTTTGCTGCAGAGCAGGAGCAAAGCTGGGCCCGGAGGATCGGGGCAGCCCTGGGGTTTGGCAGAGTATGGGGACGAGGGGAGGCACAGGGTTTTACAGCCCCCAAGGGCATCGGCAGGAACTGCTGTGCGGCCGTCTCCTGTACCCGATGTAAAACATTAATCGGCGCGTCGGGCAGTGCGGGTCTTGAGCGGTAAAGGAAGGAGATAAATCACGGGCTTATTGTTATTGAATTTAGTGGCATCACTTTCACATTCAATTTCTCTCGCCCGCTTTCCGAACAAACAAGAAATTACAGCCCAAATGTATTTTTTTGGCCTGGCGAACATTATGCATTAACTTCCCCCTGATTAATATTACACGGGATGGAGGCAATCCTCCGCGGGCCACGCACTGCTCTGATGAGACCACGGGATTTGCTTCGCATCCAATCTGAAACAAGGAAACAAGACTGTTAGTCAGGGGTAGAGTTCCTGTGATGCTGTTTTGCTTTACCTCTGTAGCTCCCCAAGGCCTGCGCTGCCCCACGAGCACGCCACGTGCTGGCATCCACATCGGTGTGACCTTGGGGTGGCTGCAGCCAGAAATGTGTTTTGGTGGCCCTCTCTGGGAAGCCGTGCCTTGTACCAATGGCAGGCAGCGGGCGATGTATTTGGGGCAGCATTTATGCCCCTGTTTTGGGCAGCACCTGTGCCTCTCGAAAAATGGAGGGAGGTGGTTTAGTGGGCATGGTGGTGATGGGTTGGCTTGATGATCTTCATGGGCTTTTCCAGCTTCATGATTCTATGATCTCACCCCTTTTCCCTTGAGTATCATATCGCTGGTGTGTTGTGAGGTATGTTTGGGCTAACGAGGCAAGGCAAGGTGAGCTGCAGTAAAGCGCGTTACGTGTGTCAGGAGATGGCACTCCATGTCCTCGCCTGAACGCCGGCCCCGGTTCTGCTGCTTCTCTGACTGCTAACAGGTTTGCCCTGGGATCGTTTATTATGTTCTATATTTAGTGACAGGAGTGTCATGAAGTTGGATATTAGCTGCATACGGGATGTAGGACGGGGAGAGGGCCCTCAGCGGCTATTGCAAAAAATCAAAGGTAGCCAAAAAATAGCTTGCTGTCAGCAGGTAAATGAATAGCAACGATAGTACCCACAGCAGTGCTGTTAGTCCAACTGATCTGGGGGCTGTGTGGGTGCTGGGAGGACAGGAGAGCTTTTTGCCTCCGTGGTGATCTCACGCTGTGTGGTTGTGTGGGTGCTGTGGCCTTACTTGCATTGTCCTGTGCACTAGGACTGGCCCTGCAGGTCACTGTTAGGCCACTGTTGTGTTTGCTCCCTGTTACCTTGCTCTTAGGTCCTGTTTGCTGACTGCTGTGTCCCTGCGCAGTCCCGGCTCCCTCCTGCCCTTCTTGTGGGTAAAAGCAAAGGAAATGGCAGCCTGCCCTTGAGCCTGCAGCCAGCAGCTGGTGGGATCTATAGAAATGCAATCAGGTCCCTTGGATGTCCTCCTGCCAGTCCTTGTAACCTCATAGGCAACGATTGCCGTCGCGGTCGGGTATCGATGCCGGCGGTGTCCCTGAGCTCTCAGGGACACCCGCCCCTGTGCGTGCCATGGGATCAGTGTGCTGCAAGAGGCCATGCGGGCACACTTCCCGGCCCCACTTAGTCTGGGTGTCTGTCTGTGGTCTGCCTTACAGAGGGGTGCATGGATGAGTCGGGACAACATTGCGATGCATAAATGTAAGGCTGTGAGTGCACCCAGAGATGAATGGCACAGCACTGCTCTGCTCCGTGCCCTGGTTGCTCTGCAGTTCCCGTGTCGTGCAAGCAGCTTTACAGAGAATGTTGTCCCTGGGTGCTGTAAGGAGCAAGAAGAGCTCTGAGCACACAGGGCTGCTCAGAGCAGCAGCTGGGGACAAGCCATGGCAGCGTGCCGCCCGCACTCCCAGCACTAACTACATTTTTCACCGGTTGCTGCTGCACACTTTTCATTTTTGGATTGCCAGTCTCCCCTGAAGGACTCAGACAATCTCCCTCTGCTATAACAGACTGTACTTCTATATTAAAGTGTCAAGTTGCTGGGAAATTTACAGCCTCGCAGGGCCCATCAGGCGGCAGAGGCTCGGCAGCGCCCTTGCCATTGGGCTGTGCTGGGGAGCGAGCTGCAGGAGCACGCATGGGGAAGCCCAGCCTTTGTGAGCCCCCCCAGGAGCAAAAGGTGCTCTCCGGCTGGATTTTAACCCCTGCCAAGGCACAGGAACTGCTAGTAGCTGAGCATCAGCAGGACTGGACCAGGCAGTGTTGCTGGTAGATGGTGGAAGGGTGAAGAGCTCCAAATGCAACTGGTGCCTTAGAGGGGCTGTGTCTCGTGGTGGTGTTGGTGACGTGGGACTGGCACTGCCACTGTCCCTATAGAGAGTGAAATCTGCCTGAGAGCATCACTTGGCTGGATGGGTTTACGTGTGCCTTTTGGAGGCTTCTTGGCATTCACAGCTTAGGCAGAGCTCCCCAGTAGAGACTGCCATAGTCTCTGTGCCCCCCTCACCTACCCCTCCCCTGGAGTGCCCCATCCTTTAGGTAGTATGGTTAGGTTGAAGTTGGACTTGATCTGGAAGGTCTTTTCCAACCGGAACAATTCTGTGGTTCTGTGATTCTTGATCCTTACTTTCTATCTATCTGGAACACAATAGGGAGGATGGAGAGGAGGGATCTGCCAAGATCCATTTGTACTCATGCCCATTGCCGGGCACTGTGGGGCTGAGGTCTCACATCTACCATGGCCATGGAGGGCTCACGGGCATTGAGAGTGGCGTAGGCAGCCTGGGATTTGGTTGAGGGAGAGCCCCTTTGCATTGCTGGATCAGCTCCTGGGGAGTGGCATTCACCAGCCCCATGGCCTGGAGCACCGGTGAATGGCGTCAGCAAACGGGCTTTAATTGCTTTTTGCTGGGGATGGGGATTTATGGGCTTGGAGATTGCCAAGTTATTTATTAGATGGAGTATCAGGGGATAGACTAATATAAATCACAATGGCCAGCACTGAATGGAGCAGACAATCGGTAATTTAGAAAGCTTTAATAAAAATGCTAAGATATGAGAGCTGTTGGCAGTCATAATGAGTTGGTTATCATGGGTTGCCCGAAATGGTGGGGCGGGTGTTTTGGGGGCGTGCAGACCCCTCCATGCTGGTTACAGGTGGCATTTTCCAGGTGCAGGGTTGGTGGCTGGAGGGGGGAAGTATGGCAGACTCTGGTGCCTCAAGAATTGGGGTTGTCAGGAGCAATGTCTGTTCTGGAAGGTTGTAGGGGTTGGTCCAGGTTTTCTAGGTTGGCATGTGGTCAATAGGGCCATGCTTTGTGCAGGTCTGAGTGACATCAGAGCAGGGCTGGTGGTGGGGAAAGGGCTGGGAATGTTGGTAGGTCCCCATAAGGCTGTGTGCTGACGGTCCCTTTGTTGTTTTGTCCTGCAGTCCCACCTCAAATTGTCAACATCTCATCAGACATCACCGTGAACGAAGGCAGCAGTGTGACCCTCATGTGCTTGGCCTTTGGGAGGCCGGAGCCCACGGTCACATGGCGGCATCTCTCTGGGAAAGGTGAGAAGAGGTGTGGGGCTTGGGGACCTGCTGAGTGCTGGGTGCAGGAGATGCCAGCTTGGCAAAGGGATGGAGGATGGCAGGGGTGTGGGGGGATTTATGTGTAGGTTGGTTTGGAGGCTGCTGGAGCTGGGAAGCTATTGGTGATGGTGCCCCATTTTATCACAGGGCAAGGCTTTGTGAGTGAGGATGAATACCTGGAGATCACGGGCATCACACGGGAGCAGTCGGGCGAGTACGAGTGCAGTGCTGTCAATGATGTGGCTGTCCCAGATGTCCGGAAGGTCAAAGTCACTGTCAACTGTAAGTGCATGGAATGGGATCCCTGGTGGGGATGTGTTGGTGGAGCGGGCATGTGGTCCATTCTAGGGACATGACATGGCATGGCATCCCCACAGACCCACCGTACATCTCCAATGCCAAGAACACAGGCGCCTCAGTGGGCCAGAAGGGCATCCTGCAGTGCGAGGCCTCGGCCGTCCCCGTGGCAGAGTTTCAGTGGTTCAAGGAGGACACCAGGTGCGGGTGCATGGAGGATGCGGGGTGGGATGGAGGCAGCCAAGGGAGCTTGGAGGGAGGCCAGGGTCTTCCTGCTATGGAGGAACCAAGACCTCAAGGGGATTTTAAGGTCTTTCCCTCCACGGATAGTGTGTTAGGGTGTTATCCCAGGGACAACCCAAGGAGGGAGATGGGACTGGAGATGGGGTGAAGTGCTTCTGGGTGGCACAGTGGGGTGAAGGGTGGACCTCATACGGCTGTGGGGGGCAGGGAGGGGGTGCCTGGAGCCGTGTTATGTTCTTGACCCATGTAAGGCTCTGAGCAGCATCATCTACAACCCCCTGTGCAGGTTAGCAAACGGGCTGGAGGGCGTGCGGATCGAGAGCAAGGGCCGCCTCTCAACGCTGACCTTCTTCAATGTCTCGGAGAAGGACTATGGCAACTACACGTGTGTGGCCACAAACAAGTTGGGCAACACCAATGCCAGCATCATCCTGTACGGTAGGTGCCCCAAATGTCGCCAGTGTCCCCATACTGGGGACTTGACTCATACCTGCCAACCCACCAAGGGGGGAGAGGGGAATGCAAGGGGACAACAGGGAGAGGGCTTCTGTTTGCATGACAACACGATCTCATCCTCTCATCACTGCCTTTAACGCCGTCCCTCTTCTTCCTCTTCTGCCCCCGATGCAGGGCCCGGAGCAGTGCACGACAGTGGCAATGCAGCCTCCCGGGCAGCCGCTGGCCTCTGCCTCTGGGCCACCCTCCTCGCTCGCCTCCTCCTCGACTTTTGATAAGGGAGTGGAGGGTCCCGGGACGGCCGCCCGGGGACTCCTCTCCGTCAGACGGGCACAACGCCGGAGGACGGGGAGCGGCACCAAAGGGCCGAGGACGGCCGCGTCTCCCACCTGCCGGGATCATTCTCGCCGCCAGTTACGCTGTACAGACCCCACCACGTGCCACCAGACTGTCACCCGCCACTGCCGCCTGCCCATCGAAGGGCGGTGCTGCACCGAGCCTTGTCTGCCGCCTTGTCCCTCCTTGCATCGAGCCGGCTGCGGGCGATGTGCCCCGCGGATGTGGTCCAGTGTGGATGGGGCTCCCTGCTGACACCTGGCAGGCGTCTTGGCGACACCGTGTTGGACACGGGTGTGGTTGGGTGGGGGCCACCCGGAGCAGTCGCTGGGGACGTCCATCTTGTCGTCACATTGAGACACCTACGCCCAAACAGACCCTGAAGTTGAAGCCCTGAGTCCGCCTTGCACCGTCTCGGTCCTGAATGTGATCTCTCACCACCAAAGCTCCTCCCAGACCATCTCCTCGCTTCTCCATCCCCCGCTGCTTCCCTTCTGCTCCACAGCCCCTCTGCCCTGTGCCCAAGGATGTGTCCCTGCCTGGATTTGTTAGGAAGCTCCTCTGGACTACAGGCACATGAGATGCTCACTGAATTTTTAGCTCCTTGCTCAATCTGACAGCTAAAGCACTGCAGCACTGGCACTGGCAGGAAGCACTAACCAACACAGGCAAGCACCGGGCAGCAAGCACAGCCCCAGCTGCAGCTCCAACATGCCTGCTGCCACCCCTCTGTGCCAGGAGGGGTGGGACCACGGAGTTCCATCTTCTGGGTGCTTCATGTCTCCCCAAGGGCTCTTCCCACACTGTTCAGGCAAGTACCTCTGCCTGTCTGAGCAGTGGTGTTTGACCATCAGGCTCCACTGGAAAAATAATGGCCGTCAATTTGATACACCTACACAAAAAGGACAAGGATGCCCCGGTGCCTTCAGCTTGCTGCTTGCTGATAGGCTCCAATGACACCAGAACATACGCAGTCAAAACCTTCTCTTTGCTTCCTCCAGCTGCCCTGCAATGGTCACCTCAGTGGGGCTGTGTTGGCTCCCAGCCCATGGCCCACAGCGCTGCAATGCTCCTTGCATGGGGGGTAACCTCAATCCTTCCTTCTGCTCTGGGGCAAGGATGGGAAGCTTTGGGTTTGTGCTCCAGAGACAGAACCTCCTACTCAGCTCCAGAGAAGTCCCGTATGGCACTGGACAAAGTGCCAGCAACAAAGGGACAATACATGATGGTAGCACACCAAGGAAGCACACGATGTCCCCTCCCACCGTGACCTTGCATCCCTGGGGAACTGATGTCTCCCTACCCTTCCCCCTTCCTTCTCCCTCCAAAAGCAAGATGACTTGAGAGCTGAGGCTGTGTATCTTTCCCCATGTAAGACTCTGCTGCTGCCCTGTTTTCCATCCTATGGGAAAGAAAGAAAACCCTGGCACAGACCCCGCAATGTGCCACTGCCCTGTCCTCACTGTGGCAGTGCCCTCGCCAAATCCCTTGTCTCTTATGAGCCTCCTGGGCATTGCACAAACAAGCACACGTACAATGCTGCCACAAAAGCAGCAGCAGCAGCTACAAAACTTGCAGGGATGCTCCTGACCCCACAGATTGGACACTGACAGCGACAAAACCCACACAGCCCAATGACCAGGCACACCAGCTTACCTGATGGGCAGGGATGTGGCGCGGTGAGCAGTGAGCTGGTCCTGCATTCCCACCAGCATCCCAGGAAGGAGGCATGAGCAGCATTCCGATCCCATCTGTGTGCATCTATGCGGAGGCGAGTGGCACCATTGCGAGGTGGGGGGCACAGTGGCCCACACATCCTTCCCCACGCTCCTGCTCTGAGCCCCCCATCCCAACTGGTTGATCCACAGAACAGACGGCCCCTCTCCACCCAGAAGCAAGGCAGAAGCATGCAAACGTGATCCCACCACCGCAGTGATGCATCAACTACAAGGAAACAGACATAATCTCCCCTGAGCCCTACCTGGCAGCTCCATCTCCCAGCTCTCCAAAACTGCGTGGGACATCCTGATGGGCTGAGTGCCCTGCAGTGCTCACAACCACGCTTGGCAAAGGATGGTGTCAGCGGGTGGCCCCCGACTTATCTTTGCTTCTGGGGCTTTCAGATGCATTCCTTGGGCACGGGAGACGCTTGCCAGTGTCACCCCAATGCCACCTCCCTGCCTCCCCTCTCACACCCCCCAGCTGGCACACAGCCCTTGCTTGGCACACTACTCCAGTGCCCTATTTCTCCCTGCAGAAGAAACACTGAACCAGCCCCTGACACGCGGCCAGAGGCCGTGGCATTGCAGAGACAAGACATGACGACTACCAGGTGCCCCGAGGTCCCACACAACAGCCTCGGGGCCGCCCCGCGCTCCCCATTCTTCTCTCTCCCCGGGTCGGTTTGGGCTGGCTTCCTTGTCCTCCTCCTTCGGGACGGCGTTCGACTTTCTCGTGCCATGTAACGTGCAGTTGTGAGGAACGTGTTGGCTGTCCGAGGCCGCGGCTCTGCCGTGCGGGTGGGTGGCAGAGCCTCGTGCCACCGCCACTACCCCGCGTGCTCGCCCCGCCGGCGCGCGGTCTTCGAGTTTCCGTCGATCATTGTATTCCAAGGGTGGCTATACTACCTGAGATTTGTGCATGTTACATTGTAGTTGTAACCTTTTCTAATTCGGCAAGAATAAGAGATGGTTGTGATTGTGCAGTGTATCAATAAAGTTTGACGAACTTTGTACCCTCGGGGCATTGCTTCGCGGAGCGCACGTGCCATGGGGAGCGCGTGGGGCTCCCGTGCACCGTGCTCCATGGTAGCCTCATTCAGCTCCTGGTTGCCCTTGCACTGGCACTGCTTCCAGCCCCGTGGTTTGGTTCCCAACCAGGCTCCTTGCTCTGTGCCCCGCTGCTATTTGACTCTTCCCTCATCCCCGTCCCCATGTCTGTCCTCTGCCGATGGGACGTGCGGCGCAGACAAGCACATACCTATTTCAGGAGCCCTGCAGGGGAAGGACCGGCTCTGCTCTGCTCTGCTCGCTCACCTACCTTCAGCAGAAGCATCACTGGATTCCTCCTTTTGGTGGCTGTGTCGTCTCATGTGTCATCACCTCTTAACAACGTTTGCTCCAAAAAACCTACTTCTGTGCAAGGAATGCCACTGCGGAGGAAATGTTCCTAACAGTGCTTTGCACCTATCAAGACCAAGACACAGACAGCATGTCTTCATCAACGGATGAAGACCAGGGGAAGGGACCTGTGCCTCCTGGGACCATTTTTCCATCCCAATGATGGATGCTCATGAGTGAGGGGCTCTGTTTTCCTGCAGAAATCCCAAAGCTGGTATCTCAGAGCCCTGTGTTAAAGGATAGGAAGGCTGCAGGGAGCACAAGAGCAGCAGGATGGTCTGGGGCAACGCCTGACCCATCAGGGGATTGATTGATTGCTTGCTCTGCACCTCCCTTTGCCTTTCCTGACTTGAAGCTGGAAAGCAGTGTCCTCAGAGTATATCGCTGAGCCCTGCAGCCAGCTGCTCCTCATGGTGACAGCCTCTCACAGCCTGCAACCACCTGAGCATACAGCTGTCAGGGACACCCTGGCTGTGCTCCTTGGAAAGAAAGGTAAGTGCTTCCCTAAACACACTGGGAGAGGGGTCTGGGATGGGAGGACCACACCTGCTCCAGCATATCCAAATGGATTGGGACTAGGGCATCACTAAGACTCCAAACCGCTCACCTCGATTGTGGCCATGGAGGTGGAAATCACCCAGCTGGGCCATCCCTCTGTCTGTGCACATCTCTACAGGTGATACGATGGTCACATTATCCCCCTGCTCTCCATCCCCCTACCAGCAGCCTCTTACATGCCTCTTAGGGAAAAAACAACAGCTGCACGTGCAGCCTGCAGTACCAAATCAGGTTGTATCCATCCCCCATGCAAAACTCTTGGACTTCTTGGTGTGGTTGGTAAAAGGGTGAAAAGCATCAGTCATTGGGATGCAGTGTTAAGAAGGAAGAGCCATCCAGAAGGGAACGAGCCCTTGCTCCTCCCTTTTTCGGACACTTTTGGCCTCTCCCAAGTGCAATTTTGCTGTGTCGCAACCAAGAAGAGCAATGGAGGGATGATGGGAGACAGCCTGACACGCTCCCTTCTCTTTGCTGTAGCCCCAGACCAGAGGGCTTCCCTTTGTGCTCCACATCATCACTTCCTGCAAGGCAAGAATCACAGCTAACACACCAGGAAACCTGTGGCACAAGCAATAAACCCTGTCCTGAACAACACAAGCACAAGTGGGCTCCTTTCACAACATACAGGAAAGCATCACTAACACCTGGACCACAGCTACATCCAGAGGGAGCGAGGGCATCTCTTTCAGGCCATGACATTCATCTGCCTTCACTGAGAGACACAAATAAATATGTATCTAAATAAACACAGAAACACACCCATAAACCGGCATCTCTCTGTCTCTCTCTCCAACTTATTCCGCAGTGCTCAAACCCTGGCACCATGTGTCCTTCGACCTCTTGCCCACAACACTGAAAATTTCTGAACTTCAAAAATAAAGGGAGGAGCCCCATTAACCCCAGGTCCATCCTTTGGAGAGGCAGAGTCCCTCCCTCTCCTGCCAGGCTTGCCCTCCCACAGCCAACTTTCTTTTCCTGAAAGCCAGCAGCCACGCACTGCTCCATCTCCTCTTTCAGGAGAGGCACAGACACGCATCTGTGGCTGTGGCACAACAAATGTGGCCACAGCAGTTCCTACAAGGCCACCACCGTGGCTTCAGCACAGTACTGTGGTTGGCACTGATCCCCTCTTTCTCTGCCATCCTGACTCCAGGATGCAGAAGGCTGCGAGCACCCGGCCATCCTGCCCTGGAACAGCAATTAAATGCCATGAACCCATGAGGAAATGCGTGGTGGTGGGATGCCTTTGCAACTCCAGCCAACAGCCCATCCTTTGGGATAAAGCCCACATACTGGGGGGCCCCTCTGTTCCCATGGGGACAGTATTTGCCACCAAGGGTGAAGACAACAAGCAACCCTGGGGCTCACAGCAAATCCCTTTGGAGATCTGCCCCTTTTTTGAAACAGGGCCCTGTGCCCACTGCACTGTCAGTGATGGGGCACTGGTGCCCATAGTGACAGCAAGGGACAAAGGTACCCTCGCTTAGGGCAGGGTTCCCTGAAGAATGGGAACAGCAAGACACGCTGCTGGCCACAATCAGCCCAAAGGTGCATTGGGCACTGTGCACACAGGGGTGGGGGTCTCTGTTCCCTACCTTTTCTCCCCGTCCTCGAGGGATGCTCCAACCTCAGGTCCCCACATGCTGCCCGGGGCCGGGAGATGCTGCGCCGTCATTTCACAACACCTCGCTATCCTCTCTGCTCTCTCTCTCCTTTCTCCCTGCCTACTTCTCAGGCTGCACAAACTCAGAGGAGGAAAAAATGAAATATTAAAAGCCCTGCAATCATTACAGACCAGCTCTGATCCTCACACAACGCACGGTGTGCCAGGTGGAGCCCACATGCCTTGAGAAGCCAGTGGCTTCAGTGAAAGCTGAAGATGCACCAAAGACCCTTCTGAAAAATCAACAGCACCCCTCCACACACCAACAGAGACCAACAGCAAGGTTTCACCAACACCCAAACTCACTTGTGACCTGCACGGCCGCACCGTATCACCTCCAACAGCACCGGGGACCCAGTCAGCTCACAGAGCAGCACCCCAAGCCCTCCATGTACTCACCGAAGCCTTACCTGCACCGCATCACATCTGGGCTCAGCGGTGACATCCTCCTGCTGCTCCATCCTTTTCCTGCAGCGGATCACTGCTCCCTCCCTCCCTCCATCCCAGCACCCCTCCCTGTGCCCAGCGGCCACGGCGGGGGCAATGAGCACCACAAGCAGACGGAGCGGCCACATGGAACAATCGTTTTAATGGATAGAGGCAGAGAGAGCCCCCTCGCCGCCCGCCCGCTGTGCCCCCGCCTCGCTGTCGGCCGCGGAGAAGGAAGGGAAACCAAAGGAGGAAAAGAAACTGCAGGAGAGACCCCCCCACCAGTGAAAAATAAAGCGAGTTGTTGAGGTGTCCCACCCTCCCCCCTCAAATTTCGGCCAGTGGCTCAGCGGCAGGTGCCGATCGCTTTGCCTTCTTTTATATATATATATATATATATATATATACACACACACACGCACACACACCCACACACATATACATATATATATATATATAAATATGAAACTGAGCTATATAGATCTATATCTGTCCATCCCTTGGTTCGCTTTATTCCACCACCAAGGGCCGGGGCTGGGCTGTGCAGCACAGGGTGATGGAGAGGGACCCCGGTCCCCATACAGCACCTGTGTCCCCTTGTCCCCGGACACCCGAGGGCAGAAAGGTGACGGGACCTGGGCACGTGCAGAGCGAGAACCTCTCCTCATCTCACGGAGGACCAATACACACCTAACTCCATATACAGCATGCAGTAATGGCAGCGGAAGGACCCTGCTGGGAACTGTGGCTAGAACGCTAACCGAAAAAAAAAAAAAATTATATATATATATGTATATTTATATATACTGTATATATATATCCCATAAAAAGATTCAGCGTCTCCCTTCGCCTCGATGCGTGGAGGAACTGTTTGTATGGCCGTGGTCCTGGCCGGGTGAGGGGGTCTCAGCACGGGGCTCCTGCTCCTCGCCCAGGGACAAGCCAGCACCATCCTCCTTGGAATCACTCTTCTCCTCTCCGCTTGCTCTCCCGTTCCTGGTTTTCTTTCTTTCTTTCTTTCCTTTTTTTTTTTTTTTGCATCTTTGTTTTTTAGGAGCTAAGAGTTCTAGGCTCGTATCAGAAAATATAATTAATAAAATTAACCCTTATCATTCACGATGTCCGCACGGCGTACGATGAACGTGGCTCGGCACTGCTCTCCTTCCTCCCTTTCCGTTCGTGGCGGTGTGGTGTAACTGTTGAAGATCTATATATCTATACATATATATATATGTATATGTGGATATATATATATATATTTCAGAACACAAATGGCGGCACAGTCCATGAGAAGACGGGGAGATCTCGGCGAAGAAGAAAACCTGTGCCTACGGACGGAGGGGCTCCGGGTGTGCAGGGATGGTGGGGGGACCAGGGCTGTCCCATCCCCACACTGACCCATGGCAGAGAACGACGAAACGGGGGAGAAAAAGGGGCAGGCGAAAAAATAACCAGAGGAAAGAAAAAGACTCAGTCGCGTTGCGTCTTCAGCAGGAAGCCTTGGATAATTTTTTTTTTCCCCCTCCTTTCCAAATTCCCTTTGAATTATTATTATTATTATTATTATTAATTATCATTTTTTTTTGCATGATTTTTCCTCTCTCCCCCTCCCCCAGAAGGCCTGGCCGGACAACTCTCTCAATTCTTATGATTATTTTCAGAAACAGTGAATACATCTTCTTCCTCTCCTCTCTGCTGTGGTGGTCGTGGCCGCCTCGGGGCTCAGAACTGGCGGACGAGCTGGGCGAGCGGCAGGGCCAGCAGCCAGGCACAGCTGCCTCGCCGCCATGCACCGCTGTTGCCATCATGCACTGCACCGGGGCCTGCGGGGGGAGAAACACCCGCGTTGTTAGCTGTAGGGAATGGAGGGGGGAGAAAATAATGCTGCTTTGGGCCCCGGTGCTATCGCAATCACTGGGGTCACCACTGAGAGCTGCACGGTGCAGCCATCCCTATCCTTGGGCTTGGGACACGAACCCCATCATGGTCCTCTGCTGGTCCCCATTTCCCATCCCCAGCCTATCTTGGATGCAAAAGTACAAAGCAACCTCCTCCAGCTCCTCCAAATGTTCTTTGAAGTTGGAGGCAATAGCTCTCACCCAGCAGCACCAGAAACACCACCAAGTAATTGGACTTGATGATCCTTGCAACCCTCCAACCTGGGATATCATGTAATACCATAATTCTATAACTCTATGACTCCACGATGACTCTATGATTCTATAAAAACCACCCAGGAGATGGATGGTGAGGCACTGGCAGAGGATGCCTAGAGAAGCAGTGGGTGCCTCATGCCTCGAGGTGCCCAAGGGCCTGGATGGGGCCCTGGTCAATCTGAGCTGGTGAGAAGCAACCAGCCCATGGTGGCGGTTGGTCCTTTCCAACCCAAACCATTCAATGATTCCATGTGCAGCACTGCACCCAGCTCCTGGTGGCACCCAGCCTCCCCAGAGCCACCTTGTGTCCCTCTGCAGGAAGGACGAAGTGGGTAGTGAGGAACAGAGACCCCCATGCTTAGGCAGACAGGTGAGGATCTCAAAATATGCCATGGAGAAGGGCTCCCAAGTTGGTGTTTTTTTGGCAGAAACACCCCAAACTGTCCTGCCCATGGGGGACCATGTGGGAGGATCAGATCAGTTCTCTCTTTTGTAATCCTGAGGGATGCCCCCTCACTCAGGGCACTGAGGACAACTCCCCTTTAGGTTTCCCTTTTGCAGCACCCCTACAGACACCACTACCCACAAGGCCCCAAATCATGGTGGGACTAACAAGCCAGGCACTGGGTACCTCTGGAGCCAAGATCAGCTCCATGCTGCCTCCAACTCTTCCCAGTATCTTGAGGTCATCCCAGTGCCAGCCACTAAGTGCACTATGAACAAAGCCACGTGGCTGCAGAGCCCCAGATCAGGATGGCAGTGTTCCCCAGGGCAAGCGATCGATCGATCGGTAAGAGCAGCAATGCAAGGAACAGCACCCCTACCACATCCCGAGGGAAAAAACAAAAAGCACTAAAGCAACACTAAAAGCATCCTAGAGAAAGAAGGACTGGCTGCAGCACCATTGGGAAACAGAACCATGAAGCCTTCCCTGCCTGCATCCTGGAGACGGGGGGAAAAGAGCAGCCGAGGGGACAGTGGGGACAGGGCATGCAGAGGTGGGAGGTGGGCATGTTAAAGACCCAAACAGAAATGCAGCTAAATGCACGTGGCTACAGTAAAGCAGCAACGGGGAAGCCAAGAGCAGCCCTAAAGTTATCACTGCAAGAGCTGGAGCAATGGGGTTTAGGGTGATGTCCCCGGATGTTGCCAGTGGGACCCGCAGGGACACGGAGCGGGGGGACTGCTGGCATTGCGGGCTCATGGTTACTGACCTTTCCAGGGTGTCAGAGCGGTTGTTGTCTCCTCTAAAAATCAAAGAACAAGTCATGGTTAAGGCACAGAGGCAATGGCAGGCTCAAGGTGCTTCGCTCAGCCTGCTCTTGGCATGGGAAAATGCATGGTCATGATCATTATAGGGCCTCTGTCCTCTATCCATGTGGAGCTCCCTGGGTGGTTTTACTGCAAAACCTCTGGGAATCCACATGGACTGCACAAAAGGGGAGCAGTAGAGAGCTAGAGAGCTCTTTTTTTTTTTCTTTTCTCTTTTTTTCTGACTCAAGAAAATTATTTGATTCCAGAGCACTTCATCACATTAAAGACAGCATCAAATGAGCCGCTGAATTAGGTGGAAGGCCTGTAATAAGAATTGCTACGTGTTAGATAAAGCACCAGTTGACCTCCCTGAAAAAACAGATTAAGGAAAGGATTACAAGATGTATTCTACACTATCCTCAGTCGCAAGGCACTGGAAACGTCAATGTGCCGACGTGGATTCAAGCTCCATTTGGGGGAGGAGAACCCTGAATAGTTCACTCAGCCTCAAGGAAGAGGGGACGCACACAAAACTGTGCCCCAAAACCACACAGATTGGACACTTCTCCTGCAACAGGTAGCACAGCCCATCACTGGGAAGCGTAAGGGAATTTGGCCCCCAGCAGGGCTGCACACAAGGTGATGGGGCCACGTGCCCATTATGGCATGAGCCATTCCAAGTGCCTTTAACGGAAGAGAATCCGGTAACCGGCAGCTCTCATTAAACCACCAGCAGAGTCCTTCTTAACTCGGAGGCTTCTTGTCCACCCTGCACTGTGCAGCCCTTGAATGGGGTCCCAGGATATGTGAAATTTTCATCCCATGAGCCAATACAGAGATTACAATCACACAGGTGGCCCAGGCCATGTGGGACACTCGGTCCCCAGGGCAGGACAGCATGGACGGAGCTGTGTGGCACTGAGGTGCCCTGTCCCTCTCCCTAAAAAATGGGGTCATTAGTAACCACAATTACCAGAAAGCCCGATGGGGAAGAAGCTGAGATCGTTTCTAAGCAACCCTAATGAAGGCTTAACAGCCAGGTAACAACTAATGTCTGTCACTTACAGCACCGACTTTTTCCTGCAGAAGTGACTGTGATGCTCATTAACACCCAAGGCTGGAGCTACCTGGGGGCTGTGGGCACAGCCCTGAGCATGGTGAGGGGAAGAGATCCATGGGGGAACCCAATGCAACAGCTGGTACCCACAGAAGATGAGGATGCAAGCAGCGCGCAGGTGCTTATTGAGCCCAGCATATGTAAAGGAGCAGACACATGATGGGCAGAGCCTTCTGCACAGTTACATGGGAGGACAGCAGGAAAGAGAGACCACGTTTCCAGAGATGCCTTCCCTGCCACCCTGCTGGCACAAAGTGCTAATTGCTATCTTGTTTTCCTTCTCTTAATCACTGCACACCTACAATCATTGCACACCTACAAGAGCAGTGTTCTGCTCTGCTACAACCCCGCCTCTCCTGCAGAAAAGGGGTCTCTTGTAACCTCTCCAGGCTTAATTAAATAATTCACACATGCTAGGAAAGGGTTTGCAATGCCAGGAGCAAGTTGGTGCTTTCCATTAAACCTTCTTAGCAGTGATTAATTCCATCCTGTGGTTTGTTTAACATGGGATGCTATTAATGTCATCTATGGACACTGCTACCCATGGGCAGGAATGCCACACCGTGCCTCCCCTGGGATCCCCCCTTGGTGTCCCCAGCACAAGGTGATGTAGAAGAGGTGGACAATGATGCACTCTGCACACAACGGTTGCAAATCTAAAGTGGGCCCAGAACTGAGTGAGGGTGGGTCACAATGAAGAGTGATGCTGGGAGAGCATGGAGGTCCCCAAGCCTTGCTTCTCCTTGGCATCTACCAGAGCAAGGCGATGGAAACCTGCAGCCAGACCCTTGCTTTGCACTGATGCCCAAACACAGCCACAGTGCCCAGTCACAAGGGTGGTTTGGAGGTTTTGATGCTTCCCCTGTGCTCACCACAGCCTCTGACCCATGCTCTGGGCTATAAAGGATGAGTAGGAACATGCATCTCTCCTGAAGCTCCTGCAGGTCTTGCGCACTGGTGGTCACTCAGTTAAGCTGTGCCTGGTGCCCTCCCCAGTCCCTCAGTGCTGCTCACCATAAAGGATCATGCTGGCGTTGGTGTTTCCTAGCTGGTTGGAGGCCACGCAGGTGTAGTTGCCGTAGTCCTGCTCGGAGACGTTGAAGAAAGTCAGTCGGGAGAAGAAGGCTTTGTTTTCCACCTTCAGCCCTTTCTGTCCTTCAGCCAGCCTGGGAGGAGAGCAAAAGGGGAGAAGGTGATGGGGATGGCACCCAGAAAGAAGCAGCCCCCTGTGATTTAGGATGAGAGGTACTGGCCTTAAGTTGCATCAGGAGAGGTTCAGGGTGGATATTAGGAACTACTGCTTGGAAAGAGTGGTGCTGCACTGCCCAGCTGCCCAGGGGGTGGGGAGGGGGAGGGGTCACCTTCTCTGGGGGTGTTCCAGAGCCTTGGGGATGTGGCACTGAGGGACGTGGGCAGTGGGCATGGTGGGGTGGGGTTGGCTTAGTGATCCCAAGAGGTTTTTTTCAACCTGAATGACTTTCTGATTCTATGGTTCAATGAATCCCAACCCATAGGTGTTGGAAGGTCCTGGATCTACACTGGCTTTGCTCTGTGGGTTTTTGGGGATGACAGCAAATGGGAGGGGTCAGTGTGTGGCTCCCACCCCCCTGGGGCAGCCCGGGCTCTTACCGCTTGTCATCTTTGTACCACTGGAAGTCAGCGGAGGGGACGGCGGAGGCTTCACACATCAGGATGCCCTTCTGCCCCACCGGCACACCGGTGCTCTTCGCATCCGAGATGTACGGTGGGTCTGTGGGGAGGACGGAGCCGAGGGTTGGTGCCTCCCACCTCTTTCTCCTTTTCTTTTCCCATCTCGTGGAAGGAGAAAAATCATCTCCGAGCTTATGCCCACCTCCTGCAACTCTTGTTCTGCTGTCCAAAGGTGTTAAAAGCAGATGGGGGACCCAAACCACATCCCTGCATCCTCCAAGGACCAGCGCTCACTGGCACTCCCTGATGCCCTGAAACTCCAGAGGTGGCCAGAGTGGAGTCTGGGGGGGTTGGAAGGCCTTCACTTCTGTCTACGAGCACAAACAGTACTGCTTTCTTCCTCCCTCTCTCTCTCTCTCTCCCTTTTTTCAAAACGAAGCAATGCCTGTTTACTGCTCACTTCCCTCCTCTCCCCTGAGGTTATCAGCACAGCATCTCACCACAGGTGGAAAACTCAGGTTGATGGAGACAGCCGAGGAGGAGGTGGAAAAAAAAGGAGCTTAAAAAAAAAAAAGAAAAAAAAAAAAGGGGGAATAAAAGGGCAAAGCACCACCTGCTTGGGAACCTGCAGCTGCCAGGCTCAGTGCTGGGACCAAAGGCAGGTGAATGCTGCGTCCTATCAGGGTGGGACAAAGTGGCCCTGAGCTGTCCCTGCACCCCACAGCTACTCACAGTTGACGGTGACTTTGACTCGCTGGACGACAGGCGCAGCCACGTCGTTGGAGGCACTGCACTCGTACTCGCCTGACTGCTCCCGCGTGATGCCTGTGATCTCCAGGTACTCGTCCTCGCTGATGAAGCCCACAGCTGTTGGGTGGAGGGAATTGGATGTGAGCGAGGGGTCCATGGTGAGCCCATGCCCAACCTGTGGTCACCTGCTGGGACCACGGCATGCTGTCCCATCCATCTACTACAAGAAACCCCTGCCAAACAGGTGCCAGGTGCACGGATCCCAGCTCCACTGACAGCATCACGTGCTGCAGATTAATGTCCCCAGTGTGTGCAGGATGGGCAGGGGGTCCTCATCCTACCCCATCTTCCTGCCCTGAGGTGCTTCTGGACTCTCCCTGAAGCCTCCCTCTGTTCTTTCAGCTTCACTGTATCGCAGCCAGCTTACTCCCACACCATCGGCACCAACGCTGCCCTTCAGCTGAAGGGCTCTGTCCCTCTCCCTGTGCCACTCTGATCTCAAAACCATCCAGCTCCCACAGCGTGGAGACCTTACAACAGACACCAAGTTACATAAACAACCACAGCAATTAGGATGCTCCAGAGAAGCACCTCTCACCCCGGAACCACCAGCCCCAGATGGGGAGGTGGCATCTTCCTCCCTTCCCTGACACTTCCCCATCGCCTTTCTCAGCTCTCCTGCAGCTCAGACGCGATAATTACCGCACGAAGCATCTCCACGACCAGTGTCACACTTAATATTCCTATAAATTTTAAACGGTAGTCCTTGGTACATATGTGTGGCAATTGGTATCATATTTTAATTAAGCTTGCCCTACACCATCTGAAATTAATAATAGCTCGAATTACCAGTGTAATTTATAAATTAACATTGCTGCAGCATTAGGAAATAAATTAGCTCTGGACAGCTGTTTCCAGGAGTGAGTGCCAATGGCAGCGAGGCCGAGCACAGGTCCCTGCTCCCGGGGGATGCGGCGATGTGACCAGCACAGCCCTCGCTTCCCACCCGGTGTGCACTGCTGTGACCCAGAATGCTGTGGCTTGACATGCTTGGGCGGCCAACCGGGCACATCTTGCTCTTAACACGTGCATGCAAATCGTACGGCAAATGCTGCCTGTGTCCCACTGCATGATACCTTCAGAGCAGCTCGTCCCACGGGTCCGAAACACCGAGCGCAATCACACACTGCCCACACGAAGTGCTTTGAATGCAGTTGCTTTGAGTGCATGCATAAGTGCAGATCAGTGTGTAGGGCCCGAGCCTGATGTGTCCTCTTGAATGCCACCACACAGTGCCACATCCTGCAGTGAGCACCCCGGCTACCCACTGAGACACTGATGCCCAATCTGCAGTTGCAGTGTCGTCGGCACAAACCCACAGCCCTGCCCTGTGCTCGCCCCCATCCCACGGACCCCATCCAGGGGTGAGGTGAGCCCTCCCATGCACACAGCTGTGATGGATCGCTGCCGTCCACCTGCAGCATCCTCAGCCCCGTGCCTGAGCTCCCAGCGGAGCGGCTGGCAGTGAAAACCGCTGAGCTCATCAGCACTTAGCGCAGCAGAAGGGCGAGATATGAAGGCGTTACCCCAAAATCGATATCCTTTGGAGACACAAAAATTACAGTTTTATATCCAGCAGCAGTTTGCGCAGCAAAAAGGAGAGACAGGGAAGGAAACAAGCTGCCTGTTCCGGCTGACCTAGAATCGGCTCTCAGTAGCACAGCGCTGCCTGCCGATGGAATTACAAAACAGCTGCAGCCCTCGGATGCTCCGCGTGCAGATCTGACTCTGGTTTGTGCAAAGACCCCAATAAAGCTCTGCTTCCGAACTCAGCAAAAGGCCCTTCCCCAAATCATCACTCGCCAGCACTGCACGGCTGAGGTTTGATCCTGGAGCAAGGCAGTGCGGGCTCGTTTCATTACCCAGCAAAGGACTTTGTGAAGTGACAGTTAGGGTCAGCTTGCCACCTGCAAAAGCTGGGAAAGGAAGAGATGAAGGCTCCCAGCCTTTGTGCCGGCGTAGTGCAGGAGTCTGACATCAGTGCCTGGTAATCGGCCTCCGGAGGGGCAAAACACAAAGGTTTGGGGTCCAGCTTTGTGCCATCAGCCCTGACATGCAGAGCCTGCAAAGGTACCACCATGTAATGCTGAGTGCTATTGCTGAGGGAACGATGACAACACTAAGACGAAAACCACGGCTGCTAGGGTCCCTGTATGGATCCAGCCTTGTTAGTGCCGTGATCCCACACCAAGGTCAATGGGAGAGGAGGGTCCCCTGCACACAGCACCTCCCCCTTTCTCCCTTACCTGCTTTACTTTCAACATACACGCACAGAGGCCAGCCTAAATGGCGACGCACACACAGGCACTGAAGTGGTCTGGGCACGAGATGCCCTATTGCACTTTTGCAGCAATGACAGAGCTGATATCTGCCAGTCTGCACCCGGATGGAGGCACCTGCTGAGCCGTGCCCCATCTCCTTTCGCTGCCTTCCTGCCAGAGGGCTTAAAAAACAGGGCATTCTCCACTTCTTGGGTTTTATATCGAGAGCTGCTTCTGATGGGGAAGTGGCAGTAAATAAAGAGCGAAGCCATGCGGCTTGTTATGTGCTGCTCCAGCTGAGAGCACTGAAAATGAATGGGCTCAAAAATCACCGTGGTATGCAAGGAAACAACAGCTCTGGCTCACGTTCCCTCCTGCACAAAGGACTTGGCAGGAAAATCAGCTCCATGCATGCACCGCTGCCCCGTGGTTGTTGGGGTCCCCAGTGGCTGGTGATGCTGCTTTGGGAAAGCTGAGCTCCTGAGGCTTAGGATCCGGGCACTGCCAGCCCAGCCCAGATTCTGGATGGGAGTCATCCCTCTGACTGGGTCTCATGTGTATCAGACCCCTTAGGGTTGCACTGCGGGTCTCCAATGATGCACGCTCTTCCTGCCTCTGAAACTGCTCGGAGCTCAGCAGCCCTAAGCCAGCAGCAGCCCTGCAATGCCCAGAGTGACTTCGGGAACTTCTCAGGGCTGCCTCTGCTCGAGCACAATTAGCTGCTGAAATATTGCAGGAATTAATGGCACAGCGCTCTCATCTCCTCAGGAGCTACAAAACCAGCACAGCCAGCACCCATTATTATTAATAATAATACAATCCAGGCCAGAAACGGAACAGCCATTGACTGCTCAAAGGCACAGCACCTCACTCCTCTGCCGAGGGTGATGACCTAACCTGGTGCAAATGGGGGCACAGGGAGCAGCACCAGCAGGGCCAAGGAGGTGAAATCCTGCTCCAAGAGACATCCAAGCAGTGCCTGGGGTCCTGCACAGGGTGGATGAGATGATGTGTGGGGAGAGCAGGGGCCTCGTGTATTCCTTCCTTGCCTTTCTCCTCTTGCTTCCCCTTTGCTAGGCTTGACTGGGCTCCCCTCTGCCTCCTCCCACCTGTTAGTTTCCACTGAGCCTCTGACAAGATAATAACTCACCAGAAAGCAAACACATGTTCCCAAATTAATTACGTGCCGCCATCCCCCAACTCACTGCATTGGGGTCTCTGCGCCACGCTGCTCCCAGTTACCCTGGCTGAGCACCGCTGCATCAGAGCGAGGCAATCCCAGCCCTGCAAGCAAGCAGAGCAGCTCTCCTTACTTCTGTGCACCACTTTGCTCCCGTGCATCACGCCAGCTCCTTGCCTTTCTCCCTCCACTAATCAGGGCACAGCACGCAACACCCAGCAAGCTCCCAGTGCTGCAGTGTGCCCACACCATGTCCATGCACCTTGCTGCCATATTCCCACCTCCATGGACCTCAGCAATGGCCCCTCTATGGGTTCGGTCCCCCCATGGGCTGTGGATGCCCAGGCTCCCAGTGTTGCTCCTGAGTCATGGCCGTGCACCGATCGGGCTAGCCCAAGAATGGGAATATTTTATGGGGATAATTTTATTAAAATGTTTACAACAATGCAGATATTGACATCTAGCTTCAATCAATAGCACAATTTATTGTCCTTCAAGGTGAACATTAAGCCAAGCTGCCCATTAGTCAATATTTACCTCCAAGGTCTATAAATCTTTATACTGGCTTCAGCAGATGTTGACAGTGGCCGATTCCAGATAAGTAAAAGTAAGAATGTGAAACATTGCTCCTTTTGGAGGTGAAATAGTAACTAGTTAATTACGGCCCCTACAGCAATTCTGAGCTATCAATTTATGGCTACTTCTGGCAATAAAAATTAACATCGCGCAGACTCCCGGCTCAGAGTGACGCTCTTAAAACCGAGAGCCATCTATTTCACATGTCACGCTGACACGGCGGTGATGGCCTTCTTATAACAGTTTATAGTAAATAAATAAAATATACAAAGGTAATAAGAGGGAATTGCTGGCATCCGAGAGCTGATTCCCCCCCTTCTCCTCCAGTGTATGGAAACACGGTGCGGGTGAGTTAGCAGCAAAGCAATGCTCCTCTGTGCAGGGAAGGAGGAGGAGGAAGAGGAAGGAACCCCCCTAAATACCACCCTGCCCCAAACCTGACTGCAGAGTGACACAGCCCCGTGCACGTGGGTGAGGAAGAACAAAAGTTGACCCCATCCCATGCCCTTAGCCAAAGGTTGGGGAGGCTCCTGCTGCCCCTCTTATTGTTCAGCATCTCCCTACAACTGCTGACTGCTCATTTAGCACATGAGGAACCAAGTTCAGGCATTACAAGATGTTCCCTTGTTCTTTTGCTCAGCCGATGGCACCGTGACAGCAGCATCACCTCCACTCACCCTAAGCTCTGACTCCCCACGCTCCAGTGGAGGAAGACGTGGGGTAATTAACCTGCTGGAAACCATCCAAAGCAATCATTCAAAAGATGATTTCTTCAAGATTACCCTATCGACCCACGAGAGCATGGCTCTGTCCTTCCTTCCAAGCACACTGCATCCCAATGCCACGGGCTCCATCTGCAGCCCCCTGGAGGGGTGACTCCATCACAGAGCTTGGGGTGGGGACAACCACAACCACTGCCCTGCTCTTCTTCACCCCTCGCAAGCTTTTTCAAGTTTCCCGACAACAAGGAAAGAAACATCTCACCCTACACAGTGGTTATTTGTGTTAATTAGCATGATTCCAAGGGCTGGTGGTGCACAAAACCACCGGGCATACAGCTCCCACAGCATCTCTGTGGGCTGCAAAGGAGAGGGATGTCCTCCAACATCTCAGGCTGCCATCAAACAGATGCACACACCACTGCTCCCTGCAGAGCCCCTTGGGTGCTACTGCATCCCCATGCCGTGCAGCAGCCCAGCCCGCTCGCCTCGCCGCCACTGTGAGATGCAGCCGAGCCGCCCATTATAGCACCATTGTGCTGAGTTTTTAGCTTAAAAGTCCTTGAAAGTTTCCCACTGTGACTAGTCAAACAAGATCTTTTTCACTTTCCCTCTCTTCTGCGCTAACAATATTTATACTCATTTCTTTTATTGAAATCTATCTGCCGCCTGTTCTATTAAAGCCGCCTGAGTGGCAGCTCCTATTCTCCGGGAGCCCGCAGCCCATCTATTCTCCAGACAATGAGGTACAAGCAGTCTATCTTCTATTGTGCTTCCCGGCCTTCAGCTCTCCAATCTCCCATCTCCAAAAGGCATGTCAGAGGCGCTGAGATGGAGAGGATGGGGATCCTGGGCTGCCCTCCCGAGCACCCCACCGCCATCAGGGGAGGTTCAGGTTGGTCATTAGGAAATAAATCTCTTCTGCAAAGAGAAAACACAGGTTGCCCAAGGGAGTGGTGGGCTCACCCTGTGGAGGTGCTCCAGAATCGTGGGGATGTGGCACTTGGGGACGTGGCCAGTAGGCATGGTGGGATGGGTTGGGCTTGGGGATCTCAGAGGTCTTTTCCAACCCTAATGATTCTACGTTCCTATGTGGCTGTGACCCCTGTGATGACCTGGGGACAATTCTCTCGTCCCCCAGCTCTGCACCTCGCGACTCCGTGCCCTGCTGCTCACACACACAGATGTTTGTGAGCTTCATGCAACTTCTTTGTGAGCAGGAATAAAAAAGGAGCGTTAAGCCCTTTGTCTGCAAGAAGTAGTTCATTGGGAAATAAAAGGATTATGGAAATTAATATTTAAAGAAACAAAACACAACAACTCAGGGACCAACCACCCTTGAAGGAGGCTCTAACTCAGGAGCAAACGAGCCACACAAAGCACCAGTTCTCACGTTTCAGTGAGCCCAGCTAATAGCGGGTGACCCTACAGCACAAGGCTCCCCCCGTCCCCACTGCTACCCACAGCCCCAGCCCTCCCCTCGCCCTTCCTCCCTTCCCTTCCCTTCCTCCCCACTGTTTTTTCCCCGTTGCCGCTCGCAAGGTGAGAGAGGACAGCGTCGCCAGAATGAAGGATTCTCCTGCATGCCCTCTCCCAGCAGCGGCCCTAATTCATTTTTCATGGCCCCTCGCAGTGACAAAAGCCGCTGCTTCTCTCTTGTAAGCGTGCGCCATGCAATAAGTCAAAGCTGATGTGCATTTTCCCCCTGGGTGCCGGAGCTGTGCTTTTGATTTAATTTGTCCTGTTGTTTGGCTCTCAGCCTTTGCCGGCGAGTTCCTTTGGAGAGGCAGCAAGGTAGGGCCCCATACACGGGGAAGGGCTGCCTGACAGATGGGGTACAGTGGGTAGTGTTTAAATAATTTGCTGCGATGATACCGAGATGTTGGAGAGTGACAGATGCTCCGGGAGAAAATCACTCAGACAAAGACACGCATCCTGTTTGCAGGAGCTCTGCTCCTCCATTAAATCCTGTTGCAACTTGGCTTTCCTGGAGCCCGTCCCATTGCTGGCAGCTCTTGTGCTGTCTGGAGGAGAAGCAGCGCAGCGCAAGGCTTGGCCCTGGCTAACACCAAGAAGAGAGCTGCTCCTGTTTGCAAAACACCCAGAAAAATGCCACGCGGGTCCACATTCACTATCGCAGTGGGGATAACGATGGTGAGATCCCCCAATGCCCTTCAGTCATAGAATCATCAAAGTTGGAGAAGACCACTAAGATCCCCAAGCCCAACTTGTGCCCACCAACCACATCCCTCAGTGCCACACGCTCAACGCTGCACTTCACGATGGAGCATCCCCAGCACCAACCCGTCCCTCTGCACCCCATTTTCCTCCATATTATTCCAAAAACAATACGCTGCTGGCACCCAGGCCCGTAAAGTCCCCCTGGCTGCAAATCTAAACCCAAAGGCTTTCCCCTGCAGGAGAAGCTCTTACGACGTCATTTCAATCCGAAGCGTTTAAATGGCTGTAACCTCTGCTAAGCTGCATTTCAGCCGCATTAAGGAAATATCCCGAGGATGGGAAGCAAGTGGCATAATGGCATTAGAGTGAAAAAAAATAAGCATCAAGTGCTGGCTAAATCCATTCAGAGCGCTGGCAAGAAGTCCCACGGATGTGGGAAACTTTCCCTGCACACTAAGCCTGGCCGCCAGCTGCTGGGGAATGGGGATATTTTCCAATTCTCCCCAACTCACCCGGTATGAGAAGCACCCAGCCTGGCTCTTACCCTCTGAACTGGGGCCAGGTGAGGCCGGCTGTTGCCTCTCCATCATCTTTAGCCTGTCTTTATTTTTTTCAGACACGCTATTTTCCAGCCCAGTGGCCTCGCTCTGTCCCTCGTGTTTTATGGCATTGATGTCTCCATTTCTGGAGGATCAGCCGCAGTACTGTGGCTTATGGAGAGCAGCCAGACAGGTGGGCACGGCACCTCCGAGGGCCTCGAGGTGCTGTGATCCCAGGGAAAGCGGATGGAAAGTGGGGACTGGGGGCTGCATGGTGCCAAGCACAGCAGGGATGGGTGATGCTGGCCCTGGGCAATGGGAGAGATTGGGAATGGGATGAGTACCCGACAGGTGGGGTGGGGAGGGAGCAAGAGGCACTGCTCTGCGAGGGAAAAGCCATTCTAAATAACAGCAGCGTAGCACAGGAAGGGGAAAACCCTCCGGGCTACAGCGTTGCTGCAGCTTTAAATTATACTACAGGAGGATAAAAATAAAGGAGAGGGAGATGGAGAGAGAGACTGTGAGGAAAAAGAATTGCCATTGTTTTACCAAGCAGATGGGAAAGTTCAGGGGATCAGAAAAAGACTATTATTATCTTGACTTGACCGTGAGAAGATGGGAAAGGAAGAGGCAGTTTTTCTCCCTGCAGCAAGGAGTGCCATGGCAGGAGTCACTTCAGCTAGGAGCTGGACAGAAACAGTTCTCCACTATATGGGCACAGCACCAGGATCTGCTTTTTGTCCCCTTCCCACCAGCACTGATCCAGCCAGATGCTGAACCTTGCATTGCTGTTGCACAGCCGAGCAGTGGGCATCCATCACCACCTCCAGCTGTGCCACCCTGCCTGCACGGGGCCAGCTGTGCTCCAGATGTGCTCGCATAGCCCTCTCTTCCTGCACAGCATGTCTTTCTGAACCAGAAGCATTTCAGCTCCTTGCCCATGGTAGCACGCCAGAGATGAGGAAACACTCTTCCTGCCCATGCTTGGGGTCGGGGAAGGGCACAGCCCCCAACCCCGTGGTGCTGGCCCAAGCACCAGGCTGACTTACAACACGGAGCACACACCAGGGTGGTTTTTTGCTTGCCAAGTGTCGAGGCTGTGGGACGGGGATGTGCAATGGAGAGGTGATGGCCTCAAGCTGTGCCAGGGGAGGATCAGATTGGATATTAGGAATAATTTCTTCCACAAAGCCATGGTGCTGCACTGCACAGCTGCCCAGGGGGTGGTGAGGTAACCATCCCTGGGGGTGTTCTATTACTGTGGGGATATGGCACTGAAGGACGTGGGGTGGGCTGGCCTTGAGTATCTTAGTGGTCTTGAACGCTAATGACTCTATGATTGTATGGAGGAGCTCAGCTTGGCTCCACCAGGTCTCAGCCATCCTTCACCCATCACATCCCTCCCTGCGGTCTCTTCACCACTCCTCAACTTTGCTCTCTGCCTCTCCACCACACTGTGCGTGTTTTGTCCCTCCTCACTCCACCACGTGGTCATTCCCTCTGCCCATAACCCTTTCCTTGCCATCCTTCCCTTGCCCTGACACCGCTGATCCTCCTGCAGCCGCCTCCTCTGTGTCTCCCACACTGTGAGCATCGCACCCCCGGGAGGTGAAACGGGGGCTGGCAACCTGCCCTGCCTAATCCCGCAGCTACTGACTCCTCGTGCACTTAATATTCACGACAGAGAGAAACATTTCACGGCGAATTGGACGCACATTCAACTGGAAATGGAAATTTTATGACTCTTCTCACTCCAAGCCGCAGATTACACCAGCTGAGAAAACATGGAAGCAAATGAACAACCTGTGAACTGTAAAGTATATTAATAATGAAATCACAGCCTGGGAAATGAAGGCTTTATTCTGTTTATATTCTGCTCCATTAATAGAGAGCACTCTCGCTGGCTCCGCCCCATTAGCCACCAATCTGCACAGAGGAAGAGCGTGAGGCAGGCAGGGGAACGGTGGCGTGGGGACAAACCTGTCAGGAGATGCCATCAAAGCATCACCCTGTGCTGCTCCCACCTGCAGACACTGGGATGCACTGGGACTGGGTGCCTCGTTCAGTGTGAGCATGGGGAAGGAAGGGAGCAGAGCGCGACGCTGGGAAGAAGGGCGTGAATTTCAGGTTGGATATTAGGAAAAACTCTGAAAGGTGGTGATGCACTGCACAGCTGCCCAGGGAGGTGGTGGGGTCACCGTGTAGATGTGGTACTGAGGGCACGGCTTAGTGGGTAATATTAGTGGTAGGCCAATAGGTGGTTGGACCTCAGTGATTCTACAGATCTGGGGGAAATCACCTCTAAGACCACCAGAACACACCCAGCAAGGCGCTGTCACCAAGGAGAGCGTTTTCACATTGGCCACGTGGCTGCAGACCCTTCCCACTGGTGGAGCACACGGTGGGTGAGACCCTACCATCAGAAGAGGGCAGACGCACCAAACCCATTGCAACCTCCCATCCCTCCAGGGATGGACACATCCCTGTACCCCCAAAAGCCATCACGATGGGGTGGGAGGACCTGGCCCACGTGTGACACAGCCCGGCCGGGCTCTCTCCTCCCCCAAAACAACTGCCATGGCTTATGCAAAGCGCATCACGGGAGCTAAAACGAGACGAGTTTTCTATAGCTGAAGCGACCTGGTGTTGACAGAATGGGGACGCGTTTCCACAGCTCAGATTTTTATAATAATACCTCGAGGGAGTCTCTGGCAAAGTTTGGCCCAAATATAATTAGTTTGCACAGCTATTAGGGGCTGATAAAAGGTTTTAATTTGTGTGGAGATCTCTCGCATCTCAGACACTCCCGTTCCTTGCTCTTCCTCTGCTTCCAAATACCAGCTGAGTCAAAGTCACATCCCGAGCCAGCGACACAAAGCCCCGCATGAACCGGGGAAGGAGGGAGAGCTCTGATTGCTAAAGAAGAGACAGAAAATCTGGTGAGCCGACGCTGTCAGTGCGCCGGGGTTTTGTCCGCACCGGGAGCACGTGGAAACTTCCCCGGTCCTGCTGCTGCCGTGCGCATGCAGGGCTTACGACATTGTCATGCAAATGGGTCTGCTTGGGAACGAGGCAAATAAATCTCCTGTACTCTTATTGCTATCGCTTTGCATGGGGCCGCGGCTCCTTTGTGCTGGGCACAGTGCGAACGCAGATTGAGGCCTCTTGCAAAGCCATGGGGAGGCGGTGAGCAATGGGATGAGCTCAGGGATAGAACCTGGGGTGCAGACAGAGCACCCCAAGTTTGCTGGGGAAGAGCATCCCAGGTCTGCGTGCATCCCCCAGTCCTGGGGAGCTGAGCACGCTTTGCCTCCGGTGAGGAGGGGAAGTGTGACGCTGCTAAGCTGTCTTAGGGAATATGCTGAAGCACAGAGGTTTTTTTTCCCTCCTTTCTGTAACGGAGAGGCACTGCCTCATTTGTAGCTGGTAGGGGTCTTGTTATTTTTGTATGAAAATGCATCTTGTAAAGGCGGCTGTGCCAAATATGCAAACAAATCAGCTGAGCGGGTTCATTTCCACCATGTGGAGAAACAAAAATATTACTTTTATATATCTACACGCATAGGTACATAATCTCCTGTTGCTTTGAAACAGCAGGAAGAACGAGGGCATAGCAGTGGAGGGGAAACGCTAAAAAGGGCTGTCCACAGCTCAGCACCCAACGTGCATGATGTGTTACCCGGGATTAAGTCACTGCTACCCCATCTTGCTCCCATAGCAAGCTGTGGGCTCTTGCGGGCTCAATCTTCCCCCTGCTCCTGGCAGGATCCCATTTCTGCTTGCAGTGTGTGCTCAAGAACTTTGCAAGCCAGCACTGCCATCACCTTGGCCAAAAACTGCTGCCTGTGCCACACTGGTACCAATGGAAATAAGCCACCAGTGACCCTTTTCCCAATGGATCTGTCCGGAGTGCACTGATTAAATGCACATCAAAATGGGTGGCAGATTTACAGGTTAACAATGATTTAGTGGAGTGCACTGCAGCCAAATTAATGCCGGCTATAATGTAGTTTACCTCATTAAACAATGCACACCAAGATCCTGTCTGTTGTAAAACAATTGGTCTCTGAAGCCTAGTGTTCATCTTCCAGGGTTGCTGGGAGATAATAAATGGGTAATATTCCGGCGATAATGGTAATGGAGTCACGGCTCAGAGCTAATATTATGGCAAAGCAGTAATTATTTCAACAGTAAACAAGGGGACGGTTGAGCTGCCGACAGGATTGGAGCCCGTTGAAATGCTTCAGTTAATTTAGCTGGAGCCCAGGCCCGCAGTACCTCCTGGAAGGAGGATGGGGGTTGTTGGCTGAGCCTCTGCAAGATGCCTGGGCATTGGCCTCTGCAGGCAGTCAGGGCCTGCAGTGCCGCAGAAAGGCCACTGAGAGCAGGGGAAACATGCAACTAGGCGAGATGGGATGTCACGTTTGACAGAGCAGCCAACCCAGTCCAGGTCAACCCAAATGAACCCAACCAAGCCCAACAAAACTTAAGCCAACCCAGTCAGATTCAACCCAGCCTCACCCAACTCAACCCAACCTAACTCAACCCAACTTAATCCAACTCAGCCCAACCCAACCCAGTCCAACCCAACTCAACCCAACCCAAACCAACCCAGTGATGCAGCTCTGGGTTGGTTCTCTGCTCCAGCCACAGAGGCTCAATTTCCTTCCTTCAGATACTGCTGTTGATGGCCCACACAACATTTTCAAAGTCTTTCTTCACAAAGAGGGGCTCATATCCCTTCTTTGCCCAAGGCTGTAGTTGGCTCTGGTGCTTGCTCAGCTCAAGAAGATTCACACAACTAAATGTCATCTCAATACAGACAAGAAAGGCAAGACAGATACACTGGCCTCCTCCAAAACCTTCTGAACATTCAGTAGGAGCCAAGAGACAGTGTAAAAATGTAGGATCCAGGAGGAACACAGCAGTGGCCTTGCACAAATCAGCTGCTCTCTGTGGGAGCCATTTCCCTGTCAAAATGACCAGCAGAGAGCCCAATGAAGTGAAAGTGGTGACTTGAGGCACGGTTACAGGGAGCCTTCCCTGGGGACAAGGATTTCCCTTGCTTCTCTCAGTGCCGCCTGTCCAGGCTCCGAGGCATCTCCTGCCTGCAGTCCAGAAAGGATCTGCAAAGATTAGGGGCAGCAAGCAATGCACTCAGTGCACAAACATCTGAAGGGAGCGGACGTGTCCCCTTTCTGGGGACATGCAACTCCTCAAGCTGGATGTTTTTTTCAGGAGCTTTTCCTCTTGTTTTAAGCCCTGCCAAGAGCCAGAGAGAATCAATATATCCAAATATACCACACTTCTCCCAGAGTCCCTCCGCTGCTTTGCTGCTGATGTATAGACAGACGATCTCGAGAGACCTCTGCCACATCAGGCCACCATGTCTCATCTATCTTAAGTGCATATACAAGCTGTGATTACTCCCACGCCCAAGCACCTCACGTCCTGAATGCATTTAGCCTCCCCTCAGCCCTGCCAGGCGACGGACTGCTGTCTCACCTCTCCCAGGGAGGAAGCAGAGGTTAACAGAGCTGCTCACCGAGGACAGCTGGGTCATGGCAGGATGGGGCCCTCCAAGCATTGCATCCCCCTCCAGGTGCTGCCTGGCCCAGCAGCAATGCAGCACTGCGCTTGTGGGGCAGGGCTGGGCTCCTGCTTTCATTGCCAAGCCTAATCCTAAGATTAATGAGGGATTCTCGCTATAAAGACCTCTTGATCGGCCCTCTTATAAGTAAATACACCATCAAGCCAAACCATAATGTTTTCCTACCCTGGCAGCCTCCGTCTTAAGCCTTACACCAGAATCCATCATACTACAGCAATAATCAAACAGCAATTAGACAAAACCGTGGCAGAAAAGTCTATCAAGGGTTGTTAAGGATGACGAGTTGGATGCGGCCCTTGGCTCCGGATAGCAGAGAGCCCTCAGTGCCACTCACTGCAGTTCATCAGCACTTTTCCTGAGCATAACAGGAGGCAAGACACGTCTCGTGCCTGCCGCAGGGATGCATTTGTTCACCAGGAGATGAAAACCAGACTGACAACATGGCAATCACCATGACAACATCAGAGTTACCCACAAAATAAACAAAGAGCCCCAGTAACTATGGAAACACCTGCGTGACCGAAAGCACACCATTAACCAGAAGGTCTCACCATCGTTTGCAGATGGCGTCAGCACCGTGCTGCCAGCACCATAATACATAACTTCAGAACTCTGAGACATTTCACCCTGCTGGGAACGCCTCTCTTGACTGACATCCCCATGGGCTTGGCACAAGGGATGGAGCTGGCCCGCTGGGTGCTGGAGCTTGGCTTCCCAAATGGGTTTTCTGCCAGGCGCAGCCCCCAAAACCCCTTGTCACAGCTGTGGGCTCTCAGCGGAGCCCTGAGATGGAGGTACGTGTGTCTGCACCCACCTCCTCCTTATTCCATTTCAACCTGTGCATTGACAGGAGACAGGTGGCTGGGAAGGGACTGCAGTGGGATGGATCGCTGGGGATTTGAGCTGCTTTGGTGCCAGTCCTCTGGGAAACCAGACTACATGTTCCTTCCAGTGAGCAAACACTCTTATTTGCTCCATTTCCCACCAAGAACCACAGAGCAGACTGAGAGCTGCCGAGAAAATAATAAAGGCCATGAAGTGCTGCTGTGCAGAGGAGAACTCATTGGCGCAAGTATGGGAAGCAGCTCCTCCAGCACTGGCATGGCAGCAGCCAGCTTTGGGTCCTGGATCTCCAAACCACAGCATCTCCTCCCAGGGAGCTCATCATCACCTTGGCATCTTCTACAGCACCTCAGCACACCTGCTCTGGCTCTTACTTCAGTCCCTGCACTTCAAATCCTTGTTTCCTGTATGCACGCTGAATTGGAAACGGGGAAACAGAGCATCCCCAGAGGCAGGGAGAGGAACAGGAGCTACATGCAGCCACCAGAGCTGTCCTGGGCCATCCCTGTGCTCAGCACCCTCCTCTGTCAGGCAGGCAGAGCCAGATAAATCTTTGCAATCATTTGCTCTCTTTGAGCTTTGAAGGCAGAATGCCTAATCATGGCCAAAATCGGGTAAGAGCTGCTGCTGCAAATTACACAGCACCACAGGTAATTTCTGATTAGCTCACTCTTCCTCTCGTGATGCATCCTCAGTTTCCATAGCAGCTAAGTCCTAAGTAAAATGGAAACATCTGGTTCAAGCGCAGGTAAAGATTCCCTGGGGAAAGAAACCTGAAGGATGGCAGCAAACAGTGAAAACAGCCCCTGTGAAAGTGAGAGGCACCGTGAGCCGGGAGCCTGGTTAGAAGAGGATGGATGGGTGCAGGGGAGGAAGGCAGCGAGGGGCAGGGAGTGGGAGAGGAGGGTCCTGGGGGCAGGGGGGATGTGGGATGGAGAAATGTATCTTTCCAAGGCTCCTGTCAAGAGAGCAGGCTGAGATGGCACCGACTCTGCTTGCTCTCTGCTGAGGCCATGGAGAGGGATGGATCTGGCCCAGTAGCTTGTACAGCGCAGATGAAGGGCGAAAACCAACTGCCCAAAAACAGCGGGGAAAGGATTTTCAAGTATTACAGCCCCGAACGGGTGTGTACGGGAACTCACTTCCCAGCAGTCCCACCCACACAGTTCTGCTCAGGGTTTGCTTTCCAATTAACAAGGCTACCAATTAATGCTCCGCGTGCTTTCTTGTTGCTTTGCACCATTTCCAGCCCCTCTGATGCAACGTGTGAGGCTCCCCGGGGGGTTCTCAGCATGCAGCCCTGTGCCACACGCAGCCACGCAGTGCAGCAGCCCCAGCACTCCCAACACAGCAGAGCCCCAACCTGGTAACCACCACCCATCCTCCACGTAAGAAAAAGACCCATTCTTCCTCTCGCAAGCCACCAGGCTGGATACTTCCCTAACAAAACCCCCCTGCTCCTGCATCCAGTCACATCTTTTCAGTGCACATCAGCTTCTCTATGCAACTCCAGCACCTCCCAGTCCTTCTCGGGGTATATTTGGCTCTTACCTTTGGGCGAGATGTGTCTCCAGGTGATTGTGGGGTCTGGCCTGCCCGTGGCTATGCAGGTGAGGCTGACGTTGCCACCTTCATTGATGGAGATGTCAGAAGAGATCTCGGTAATTTTCGGCGACACTGCAGCGACACAAAGAGGGAAACACCAATGTAACCACACAGCACGCTCAGTGGCACGGTCTGATTTTTGGGTGGTGCTGTTTGGAGCCAGGAGTTGGACTCAACGATCCTTACAGTCCCTTGCAAGTCAAGATTCTACAATTCCGTGCCTTAAATCTGCCACCCTGGTACAACATGAGCCCCCGGGTGTGCACATGGCATGGCTCCAGACCCAAAGAGGGGAAATAAAGGGGCTGATAATGGGGGACAAGGAGCAAATGGGGTATTCCCCACCCAGCTGCTGCCCCCAAGGACCCCGTCCCTCTTTGTCCCCATCCCAGCTGCTGCACACACGCTGCAATGACTGCAATGGCCTTGCACACATTGCCTCTGCTGTGCAGGTAAGTAATTTATTGATCCGTAAAGCACTCCAAGACGCTCTGGAAGGGATTATGTCATGCCAGTGCCGTGCAATAAAATAAGAAATGATGGATTTTTTGTGAACATGAGGGTGATTTAGGGTTTGTAGTTGGAAGTGTAGTTAAAGTACATTTTAAGTGGAAATCAAGGTGGGTAATGAATTATTCGCTGTTTTGAAGGGCTTCTGGGAGTTCATTTCTTTGCTGCTCTGGGCATGACGGCTAATCTGCTAATCATGCACTGGATCAGGAGGTCCCAGAACGGGGGGCTCTGGTCAGGACAGTGGCTGTGAAGGCAACACCAAAGGAAATATTAAAATTCATCAGTGTCATTAAGCCCAGCATGAGGGCACACGTCTCCTGGGATGGCCGGCTGGGAGATGCTCTGCCAACAGCCGTGTAGTCCATGGAGATTCAATTAATGACAAAGTGCTACAAGAGTGGGGAGAAACCAAGAAACCAACGCGTGCTTCCCACAGCAGAGCTTTTGGAATCACACGGGCCGTGGGGGTTTGATGCTGCTGAAGGGATGAGCAGCGCTGGAGCAAAAGGCCTATGGCTGCCCAGGGAGGAGTGGGGTCACCGTCCCTGGGGGTGTTCCACAACCATGGAGATGTGGCACTGAGGGATGCGGACGGTTGGACTGGATGATCACAGAGGTCTTTTCCAACCCTAACGACTGTAGGATCCTAAGGAGCCCAGCTGACTCCAGCTGTCGTTGCCACACAGCCAGGATGTTATCTGCCATCTCCCATGCAGTGCACACCGCACCAAGGAGGAGCCTTGGCGATGTTTTTAATTAACGGATTCGCATCACTCACATTTGGCTTGTTTTGCCGAGCTCACTGAGGCTGGCAAACAGTAAATTCAGCCTTTGCATTGTGATGCTGGTGCCGTGCACAGGGATTTGCATCCACACGGGTGACGGATAGAAATCTGCTATCAAATTAAATGACCAGATTCTAAAACGCAATCAAAACAAATCAAACTTCGGGTTTCCCACTTCTCCTGAAAAAATACATCCTGAAGGGCATGGCTTCCTCCTCCTCCCCAGCAGAGCAGCCACCAGCGCCCCTGCAGAGCGTTTCATGCTGCTGGGGATGGGAAGGGGAGGTGAAGTGGCGGCTTTGGCCACGCAATGGGAGGCCTGGCAGCGCTGCAGGACAAATGCAAATGCAGCTTTTGGGAACGGCCCACGGTTGGTTGGTCTCCAGCAATGCACTGCAGCCTGCCCGGGATGAGGTGAGGGCTGGGGAGCAGGAGAGCGACGGCATCAGCAAAGTCTTTAGGAACCACTTAAATTAAAAGCGGTAGGATTTAACACGACAGTTATTGTATGCTAATTAAACGTTTGAATAATTAACCACGCGCACTATGTAAAATGCCTTTCTTGAGACTTAGCAGGTACGTCGTAAGGCTTTTACTACACTAGAGAGGGAAACTTCAATAAATAAGTGATCGCAAGTATATATTTAACATTATTTAACGGCCGCCGGTGCTGCCATTCCCTCTGCATTCAAGGCTTTACCCATCAGCCGGCACTGCTGCAGCACCGGGGCAGAGGAGAAATTCCTTCTGCCGAGTGCGGGACGCAGATGGAGCTGCGCCCCAATGGGAATGAATAAATAAATAAAGCTAAATAAATGCCGGCTTCCCAGGCGGGAACCTCTCCTTGCGGGCAGTCCTTTTGTGTTCAGCATCTCTCCTGCTCAGAAGTGATTAAACATGGCAGTGTTGGCCAAGCTGCTCCAGTGACACAGTGCAGATTTCCCCAGAGACCGGCTGGTGTTTCATCGATCTGAATTCTGCTTTTTTCCCCCCCCTTTTTTTTTTCTTGCCACAGTGATGGGAAAGGTCTCAGCGCAGTGCCCAACTGCAAACCCAGAGCTCGGCTGGACTTGGATGCATGGAATCCCAGGGACAGAAAGCAGCGTGCTTAAATATTTAACCAAGCCATATGGCACGTTACACACTCAGGGTGTTCAGTCAGGTGATAGATGCCTGTGCAGCTCCAAGCATATGCACTTGCCTACACAGATGTACTCCCCTACTTGCGCTGTGTGCGCACACACCCTCCTGCCCTTGGCACAGGCTGAACCTCCCAGCATCCGTCCCAGAGCCAACACAGGTGCAAACGCCCCTGCATGCACCCTGCAGCAGCCAAAGGCAGTGCTGTGCACAGATGCTGAGTCCCGGCACCGCATCCAGCTTGTCCCTATTGACACACATAGCCCAGGGTCTGGAGCAAGCTCACCACCAAATACAGAGAAAGGAGACCAGCACGAGCCTGCAAGGGTGCCTGAAATGGGGATCAGCATTTTTTGGCTCAACCACTTAAATCCTCACCAAGACGGGAGATGGGGCTGCAGCATCTCTGCCTGCTATCTGTGCATGGGGCATTGCTGGAGAGCGCAGCCTGGGTGCGCTCAAGGCGTCCCACAGAGCCCAGCATCACGTGAGCACCGCAGAGCCCCAGCAGTGCCCATGCCAGCAGCCTGCCAGCAAGACGGGCTCTGTTGGTAAGGCTTGCTTCCCCCTCATAAAACATGCAAGCCTCCATCCTCCAGCACGAGCAACATCTGCTCCAGATCAAAGGCAACAGCAAAGAACATCTATAAAAGCATCTTGAAGCAAGAAAAAGAGGGAGACTCAGACTTGCGTTCTGCGGGCGATCTGTGATGTGCACTGGCAGCTTCCTGAGCATCAGGCTGCCAGAGCTCATGCCTTTAATAACAGTCTCTTTCTGCTGTTACCCACAGACTTCTCCGTGTTTTACAGCACACGGATAGCAGGGCCATGCTGCTGGGAGCCCCAGCCCTGCTCACTGCACTGCCATGCATCGCATCGAGCCCACACTGCTGCACCAACAACTGAGTGACAATGGGGCTGGCTGGGATGGGGTACGGGGACCCCAACACCAAGCTGGAATCATAAGGGTTGGAAAAGACCTCTCAGATCCCCAAGCCCAACCCCAACACACCCCACTGTGCCCACTTCCCTCAGTGTCACATCCCCATGTTATGGAACACCCCCAGGGACAGTGACCTCCCTGCTCCCTGGGCAGCTGAGCAGTGCAGCACCACTCTTGCAGTTAATAACTGTTTCCTAAAATGTGCTTCTAAATCAGTTGCTGCCACTCTCACACAACCATAAGAGAAAAGCAGAGAGGGCATCACCCTTCCATAACACCAGCACAGCACGAGCTGCACTGAGGCAGTAGGCCATGAAGTAGGAGGAACAGCAAGCATCCTCAGAGTCTGCTTCCAGTTATGCTGCTGGGCCATGCAGGCTTGTATATAAAAAAACATCCAGTTTTGGGTGCAGACCCCACCCTGGGTTTGCACAATCCCTTGTCTCAGCTCCACTGAAGGGCTCAGCACCCCTCCCCTGCACAAACCTGGCACCAGGAGAGGAGCCGGGAAACGAAGAGGACATACATAATGACCTTAATAAGCAATTAATAAATAACTAATGGCAATTGCTCGTTTTAAAGCAAGGCGTAATGAGATGTGTCATACAGCACTGAGATGTAACTAAATGATTTCCTGAGCAGATAACGGCTCCTATTGCAGCACAGCTCTCCGAGCTTGGAGGACACCAAATTTTTTACACCCGTCTCTGCAGCAGGTTATATGGCAAGGCATCGAAATAACTCAGAGGGGGAGAGGGGAGAAAGACGTTCCCAATCATTCATTAGTAAAGTATTTGTGAACGCAGATATAATTCACCGCATAAGCCGCAGGGCTTCTGCAGGCAAACTTTATAGCTAAGTGCCAAAAGGGAGCCCAATCTGATTCCACTTACGACAGCATAAATCTGCGCTGCTCCTGCCGCCGTCAACAAGGGATGTGCCAGAATAAACACGACACAAAAGCAGAGTCAGATCTCAAGCACGAGGACTTCTTTCTGACTTTGAGGAGGGTGCAGGTTGTCTGCCATCAGGCCAAGCAGGCCTGGTGCTGGGTCGCCTGCTTTTGAGGCTCTGGAAGGATCCAGGTCTTTATGCTCCCATCTGCCCCATGGAAGGGAGAAACATTTGAATCCAAGCCCCACATCTTGGGGAATAAAGCAAGAGTTCGCTTCGCATGGTCGGTAATAAATGGCTTCAGTGTACAGACAGCATCCAGGTCTGAGAGATCTGATTTCTGCTTTCACATTATGGTGCCCAAAGGAGGTTAGAATCATAGAATGGTTTGAGCTGGAAGGGACCTTAGAGGCCACTCGGTCCCACTCTGTGCGTTGAACAGGGATACCCACAGCTCCATCAGGAGCTCAGAGCCCCATCCCCTCACTGTGGGTGTCTGCAGGGATGGGGCATCCACCGAACTGCTGAGCTGCACTGGACACTTCCTTCCCTAAAATGAACCTAATGATGCAGATCTCCGTTACAAACCGCTTCGTGCTTCTCGTGCAAATGAAAACGAAAAAAAGAAAAATGAAAGCTGTAAGAAAGAAGTTTTTACATTGTCAGCCATGAAGAGATGCAGCTTAAGAAAGACTGCTCGACAGATCAGCTCCCTGTCTAGACAGATCTCATTTTCGGCTCCACGCACGCTGCACAGAGCTAGGATCTAGTTTTCAGCTTCTGCTTTTTGCCCCCAAGTCACCTGGGATTCCCCCTGCCAGACAAGCAACGCCTCATGAAAAGCAGAAAATTGAAGGATCTCAGAGCCTTGAGACACCCGGCGTCATCTTCCCAGCATCGCTGACACCTCTCATCACAGCACTGCACGCAGCCACCTCCACGGCCATCAAACTGACAGTGACGTGGGGACATGTGGGGTCTGCAGGGTCCCCCGGGCGCTGCTGGAGGCTCCGTCGGACCCCTGGGGGATGTCACTGCATGGGGACGAGCGCGCCCGGCAAAGTTGGAACACGACGCCTCGCTAATACAAAGCTTGTCAAACCCATCACCTCCAAATGCTGAACGTCTTTATTAGATTCCTTTATCTCCCCCCGAGATCGGAGGGACACGACGAGACGATTCTCAGCGGAGATGTCATCATCCAGAAACTAATTAAAGGCTGTGCGGGAAGTCGGGCCACGCGCACTCTGGAGAACAAAACGCATTAGCAACTGGAGTCGAGAAAAATATTACAAGTGAACTTCAGATCAGAGAGGGAGAGCGAGGGATTTGACAATAACTCTCCTCTCCGTTTCTCCCCTGCTCGTCCTCGATGGCCATTCCCCAGCAGGGCTGAGCGCCTGGGAGCAGATCCTGCCTTGTGATGGATGCTGAAGGATGCTGGATCCGGGTCGCACCCTGGGAGAAAATCCCCATTTGGATTCGTGGAATTTTCCTTTTTGTTTTTGGTTGGTAAAGCTGCTTGCTGCCAGTCTGTGGGCTGCAGGGGATGGCTCGATGCCTGCACCCTGCTCTGCACGGAGTGGCAGTGGGTAAAAAGCCAGGGAGGAAGACAGTGAAGAGAAAGGGGCATCAGCTGATCAGACGCCCGGAAATGATATTAAGGGGTGACAGGACAGACAGCACCTGTGGGCACAGGAACCATAGGTGGAGAGATTTCTGCATAGGGACAGCCCTGCTAACTGCACCCTCCATGCAGCTGTGGCTCACGTCAACTGAGATGCATGTACCATCCTGCTACTATCATCCAGCAGCTTAGGTTGGAAGGGACCTTAACGATCAGCTCGCGAAACCTCAGCTCCTCTCCCCCTAACCAGCCCTGCATGCAGGTCCTGCAGCAGCCCCCCATGCAGCCCCCGGTGCTCCCCACTCCAGGATGGGCACTCTGTGTGCTGAGCCTGCTGAGCCAGCCCACACCACTTCCCTTGCAGAGAGGAACGCGCGGGAACAAAGAGCTCCAACATCCTTCCCAAAGATAAATCAGATGCTCTAATGCAGCCCGCATCTCCAATGAATATAGGGCAGGTGTCTCTGAAGTGAAGTATTAGTTAAAGTGATGCTCTTTAAATTACATTTCGGCTATTTCAAGCAGACAGGTTGTGTGTGGGTTGGTTTTTTTTTTTTTTGGTGTTTTTTTTTTTATGATCTATCTAGAGGCTTAAAAAGACACAGAGAGAAATAAATCTCCCTTCCATTAAAAACACACTATGCTCTTGCATATTTGTTCTTATCTTCGTGCTCTCCTCCGCGCTCCCTCTCCCCCGACTCAAGCACAAAATAAGTGTTTCTGATTACTCTTTCCACACCGACACTGATCTCATTGCAGGAGCCCAGGGATAGCTGCAATGGTCGCCTGATGCTCCCACCTCCAAACTCACAGCTTCAATGTGGAACGGAGAGAAAGCCCCAACTTCGGGCTGAACTGCTGCTGCGGTCTATCTATATCTTCTCCTCTGTTTGTGTCCCTTCGGCCTCTTTCATCTACTTTCGTCCCTCCTGCCCTCTCTGAGACATCTTTCACTGTTCCAGGGGCTGTGCCAGTGAGACACAAAAATACAGCGTGTACCGTGGGGTCACGTGGAAGCAATCCTGAACCACGCTTCAGCCATAAACCTTGCAAGGCGCTGGAGATACGCACGACTGCCGTGTCCTCAAATCCCCCATTTGCCTACAAAGCCTCGAGCAGTTCCTCCCCGCTGCCAGCAGCGGCTCTGCTTGCAGTTATTTTTCCTCCCCGTGCCTTGGCATCCCCAAATAATTGTTCTTCCTGTGCTTCCACCCCGAGCTCCATCAATTTCAGGAGCCTCCTCAATCCTCCTCAATCCCTTTCCTTTTTGCTCGCGTTCAACTCCGGTGAAAAATAAATGGACTGGGCAGGGAGCGCGGCCCCATTATCTTCTGATTAGGAGGTCTGGAGGCCAGCACTGCTACTGCTGACCAACCCCTTTGCTCGCCTGCTCATGAAGCAGGAGGTCAGCAGTGCCCTGCAGCCTCACGAGAGCCGTGGGCGAGGTGATTTATGCCTCCAGATGCCGCTGCTCCTCCAGTCTCCTGGGATCGCGTTGCTCAGCATGCGACCCACCAGCGCATCCATCATCCGTGCTGGGGCACAGCTGCCATCCCACAGCCACCCCGTTCCATCTTTCAGCACTTCTTTGCACAACCTGGAGCTTGTGTTCCCTCCTTGGGGGCTGCGGGAGTCTCCATGCTCATCCCATGGAGCATCTCTGGTCTTGCACAACTCGAGGCCATTACCTCTCATCCTAGTTGTTGTGTGATGACCCGCATCATGCAACCCACACCTCCTCACCCCTTATCATCTCCTCGAAAGAGAGGTCCCAATGGTTGGCCCTCCAGGTGCAACAGTGCTGGAGGACAGGATGGTTCCTGCCTCCTCAACTCGCCTTGATGTGCATGGAGCTCAACACGGCGCTGCAGGTGCTCAGTACCTGTGCACATCACCATGTTCATTTCTTGGGCTCTGCCAACAGTGTTGGCATTAACCCTGTTGTCACAAAATTCCCCCTCCCCCCCGGCCCCGTGTTATGGGAGTACTATCATTACAGACAGGGAAATGAGACCCAAAGAACAAATGGCCCAAAAAGCGTCCATTAGGATTGATCCTCAACCAGCACCTGCTATCCTGCCAGGCTGTGCTGAGCACAGCGAGATATCCACACACACAGAGGTGCGATTAAAATTTCATCAAGAAATTGCTACCCACATATGCAAAGTTGGACAGAGTTAAAAGCAAAGGCACCGGCAGGCAGGGACAGCAGCGTGCTCTGCGTGCGCGGGGGCTGCTCTCGTTTTCCGTGAGGAATTGTGCCTTCATTTCCCATTTCTCCTCAATGAAACCCTCGAGCCTTCAGCCTGGCCACCCTCGCGCCTCTGAGAAAGCCCTAAAAGCCACAGGGAGTCTGTCTTCCCCCAGAGCATCCTTTAATTTTCCTATTTGTCTTGCTAATGCCCAGCCTCGCCGATGGCTCTGCGTATTCCCCCTGCGCTCAATACTTTCCACGGAAGGAAAGAATATTTTTACCCCTTCCTTCCTACTCCTCCTTCCCCTCCATTCAATCCCTTTGGAGGCTCCTTCTCCAGAGTTTCCTTTCTTTCCTCTTCCCCTTTTCATTTCTAAAACCTGCGGTTCTCAGATTCAGAATCGTCACTGTTTTTAACTTGGCTCGAGCCTCTTTAATTAAGTTACTTTCCATTATTTTTTATCTAGTCCATTTGTCTACATCCCCCTCGCCCTCCCCTATTCTTCCCTTCCTCCCCAAGGCAGGCTGGGTATGAAATCTTACATTTCCATTTGGCTAACAATCACTTTGAATTTTTAAATGCTATTAAATTGGATCACACCGGTCACTGGACGGGAGTTGTCGAGCTGTGATATTTACTTGTGCCAGTCAAAGGGAAATGAAATTGCAGCGGAGCGGGGGGAGGCGAGGGGGGAGAACAGATTTATTCTGCCCGTGGTACTCACAAACAGGCACAATCCCTTTGGATTTTAGAGCGAGTTCAAAGGAAACTCTTACGCTCAACCATGAATGTATTGTAATGTCTTTAATAAATCAATTACTTGTTGGCAGGGAAGTGTCACTGCATCTCCAATCCTTGTAATCACCTCCGCCTTGCTGTGTTTTAAGGGCTGAGAAAGCACCGAGGTGGAAGGGGAGCCTTGAGGAGGAGTGGGGTAGGGCAAAAAGAAGGGGAAAAAAAGAGAAAAAACTTCTGCATCGTCTGGCCAAAAAAAAACACCAACAAAAAATAAAAGAGGGAGAGAGAGAATGAACGCTTCAAAGACACATCTCATGTAGCTCCCTACTGCTGCACGTTACTTAGGGGCAGGATTTGCGCTCCTGCCTCCAGGAGGGTGCTGGTATTCCAATTTCACTAAAAGAGGCTTTTATAGGCTGGAAAAATTTGCTAAAAAGCAGGCGAGCAGGATTTGATTACAAAGCAGTCCTGGCCAAATCCAGCCCCTCCTCCTCTCTCTCTGCTGACAATATCCTCCCCTCCACAACAACAATAATCTGAGCACAAACAGACACAAAGCTTTTCAGAAAGTAATGAACTCCGGCTGGAGCCAAGGCAGGAAGGGTTTAATGTTTAGCTCGGAAAGCTTGGCGAGGCCATCAATTATATAGCCCTGCTGCTGAAGGAGCAGAAAATATTATTTCAGATGGACATGGCCGAGAAGAAAAGATAGAGAAGGAAAACACTGCAAGAAAGAATTAATTCTGTGAGAGAAGTGCTTGCAAAAGAGGAGCGGGATGAAAGCTGGAGCTCTCAGGATGGAGCAAGTAAGGGATTGCAGAGGGCATGGAATGGAGAGGCATCTCTACGGACCCCGGGAAGAGCAAGGGGAGCCCGTAGACATCTATACGGGGCTGCCATCATCACCACCTCGCCCCATGTTTTGACCCAGCTCCATCATTAGGGCCAGGAAACCCAGACCGGCAATATTTCAGGACCTATATTTCACAGATTCATAGAAGCACCAAGGTTGGAAGGGGCCTCCAAGATCATCAAGTCCAACTGTCCACTCACTTCCACATGCACTCCCCAAAGCTTATATTTCCCCATCTATTTTTGAGGCTCTTTGCCTTCTCATTCCCCACTTGCCATTTTTCCTCCCACCTCCTTCTGTAAATCTTTCTTCCTCACTGCACCACCGGAACAGAAAAGCAAAGAAAAAGCCAGCAGGACGAGAGCACAAAGCTCCCAGCACGTGTCCCCCCCAGTCCCCAATCTCATTTTCCAAGTTTCAACCTCTCCAGAGCAAAAAAGCCCCATTTCCCCCCCTTCACTCTCCCATAGGCTCAGTGACCCCTCCAGCCCGTCCTTAAGCTCGCGGATATTTGTCGAGCTTTTCCAGCAGCTGTTCCCTTGGCCTCTCCTTTATCTCCAGCATTGTGTTCACATCTGCTTCCCACTCTGCCTCCTTTTCCCTGCCGCTGGGAGCTGGGTTTTAAATCACTGCTCAGCGCTCCGGCTGCCAGATGCGGATTTCATACTGCCCAGCATGCTCCGTTTGGATAGGTATCCAAAGGCCGTGTGCAAGCTCCTCTGCCTCTTTTTTTCTTTTCCCCTCCTCCCTTTTGGCCGCAGAGACAGCTTGGCTCGGGATCCATGTTCCGACACCTGGTTGCTGGCAGCTCACAGCCCTGGCACCGATGTGCTGCGTGTGGCTCCGCGATAGGGATGGGGAGGGCAGTGCGACCCAGCCGGGCTATCAGGGATGCACTGGTGGCCATCCCCGCATGGGCTGGCAGCTGTCGCACCACCGTGTCCCCACAGCTTCGCTTGGAGGTTTGGCTGAGCCTGGCTCTGGGATTTGTGTGCTAGCAAAGCGCAGCTCTGGACAGCATCGTGCAGGAGATGTGTTCAGGACAAGACATCGCCATCTGCAGCCTCACTCCCTGCCTCTGAGCGTGGTGATTTTGGCAAAGCAATGCAGCAAAAGCCCCAGGGAGCAAACAGATGGGGGCACACGGGAGGATGCCGCACTGCTACCCGTGACAAAACTCCTCTTTTGGACTGCAGTCTCTCTGTGCTACCCAAACAAGTGAGGACAGCACTCTGTAACGCACATCCTGACTTCCCCAAAACTCATTTGCCATTTTCTCATTGCAAGATTGCACCCTTGGCCCTCTGGACCCTGCACCACGGACCCCACAGGCACTGCCCTATGTATGGCGATGGTGAAGGCAGCACCAAGCTGACCAAACCTGCTGCAACAGGCTGCTGCTGCTGGACCTGGCTCCGGAGGGACTGGACAGAAAATCAGCTCTAAAGGCCAAAAAGAAGAGCCAGATTAAAGTATCAACTCAGAATTTATGCTCAGGACTTAAGGTTTAATAATGCAACAGAAAATCAATATTTAATAAAGCAAATGATGGAGAAAAACAGTGAATGGGAGATGAGCTGCTGCTCCTGTTTTCAAACATGTGAGTCCCAGAGGAGCCGGGTTGGCAGGATGGATGTGACACCAGATTGCCATGCGAGCTGGCACGCAGGGCGCGAGGTCCCACCGCTTCCAACCGCGGTGTCAAGGGGCTCGCAGGTCTTTTATTAAAGGACAAACAAGGAATTAGAGCGGTGGTCAGAGTCCAAATACCCATGGACAGCAACCAAATGCTGATGCATGAGGGGAGCCAAGCAGCTGCCTTGCTGAGCGGGCCCAGATTTGCACTCGGGATGGAGAAATGTGGGCAGACGGGCAGCACCATGCCCAGGCTCCAAACGCACTGAGCGGGGTTGGCCAGGATCTGCTGACAAAGGGGGGGAGAGCAGCAGGGCTTGGAGCGCTGAAACCAGCCTGCCAAGCCAGGATGCTCTCCTGACGTGCAGAAGAGGCGATGGGGGTGGTAATTGTGGGGTAACAGCAAGCACACTGGGCATCACACTGCTTGCCAGGCACGGTGACAAAGTGAACGCACAGCGAGCATCGAGAGATGCGACTGGGATGCGGGGACAGAGCAGCAGCTCTGACTCCCTCCCCTGGAGCTGGGAGCAAACTGCACTCGGTGTGCATGGCATCGGGATGCTGTCCTTCTGCTGCATGCTGCAGATTAAAGACGCATCCGACTCCTACAAGTGCATCCAAACCCTACAATTGCATCCATGCCCTACAAATGCATTCAAACCCTACAAGTGCACTCAAGCCCCACGAATGTACCAAGTCCAACCATTGCATCAAAATCCTACAAATGCACCCAACCTGTGCTAGGGCCTCAAAGCACTTTTTCAGATTTTGGGTTCTCATTCAAGAAACTGGATGCTTCTTGCTTGAGTCGCACTGAATCCCACTGCTCCCACACTCGGTGCTGCACAAAACGCCGATGCCCAGTGCTGAGCTGCAAAGCACTCCCTGAAATGACCACCACTGCAATGCCAAATGCCCTGCAGTGGTTCTCCCTCCCTCCCTGTCCCCCACCTCCATGCCTGCCCATCTCCACCCCAGAAACAGGCTCAGCTTTCCTCATGCTGTAAAGTCAGAAAGTGTTGGGTTTTTTTTGTTGGTCCTTTCCCTACGCCCACCTGGGCAATGATGGGTGCTGCCTGGGGTGCACAGGGCTCACCCATGGATGCGGGAAGAGGGGAGCTGCAGCCTGCTGAATGCAACCAGCGTGGCTCAAGATGCACAAGGCTGCACCCGCTGCACCCCATCCCCTCGGGCAAACCCAGTGTCACAAAGTTTGGGGACTCAGGGTAAGCCCTCCCAGCATGGCTCACGCCGTTACAGGTGCTCAGTTCTCCCCAGTGCCCTTGGATGGAGCCCCTCCATCACCGCAGCGTGCCGGGTTGCCTGCCTGGCCCTGCGGCACGGCCATAATTTGTAGCTTGTGCTGGGATCCTTCACGATGAAAGATGACATATAAATATAAAACGTTATCGCTCCATAACAGCCACATGCTATAAAACGCCGGGCAGAAGGATCTGGAACTAGATGGAGGCAGTGCTTTAAATCCTTCCCCGCAGAGTTACTACCGCTAAAACAACAGCCCTGCTCCAAAGAGCTCCGGCACGGAGGGAGGAGAAGAAAGGCTCTGATAACAACACCCGATCGCAGAGTTGGGCGAACGGAGCGACTTCACAGCGCGGTGACCTTCCTGTGCCAACAGCCTCGGGAGCTGCAACACGGCCACACCGGCACCATCTCCTCCATCCATCCCCTGCTGTGCTGTGCGGATGGCTCTGTGTTACTATAGGAACGATACGCGCTGCTCCCCGTGTTCCCCTACGGCGCGTTGACTCCGCCGCCGCGATCGCGATAACAGCGCTGTCACTGCACTAACATTACATTGTTGAGGTCTCACTGTTCTCCCCTTAATTTTATTGTCGTAAGATTAAATTGCAATAATGTTATTGAGCAGCCATTAGCGTTGCCATGGTAACAATAACATTAAGGCTGTGCTATCACGTTACAGTGGTCCTACCGCTCCGCCGCAAATATTTTAACGTAGTAAAACAAAAGAGATGACTGCAGTAACATTAAATGGCAGCCACCTCGTTAACCCACCGCTGGCTTTCGCCAGGCTGAACGGTACTTTGGGACCCGTGCATGGTGGTGGGGAGATGATCACCTCCTTTTGGGACGGTGGAAGATGCCTTGTGCAAGACCTGCAAGACCCAAGACCTGCAGAAACCCAACGTCCTCCTCCAGCTCCACCTGGAGAGCTGAGAGATTTTGCAGAGCATTTGCAGAGCTGCTGCTGAATGGCTCCAAGTGATGCAAGTGACCTCCCCCTGAAAGCCTTTGCAGAGGATGGGTGAATGGATCTGCCGGGAGCTTGCGTGCACAGAAAGGCTCAAAGAGGAGCAGGCTCTTGCTTTGCAGAGAGGAGTGACCTGAGGGTGACCTGGGTGTCTCTGCGGGAGTAGCAAAGAGCCGCACTGAGCTCGCCTTGCCACAGCCAAAGCACGCATGGCTGATGCTGGGAAGGATGGAAATAAGGGAGCTACAGGGTGCTGGGAGGTGGGAATGGCCCCGACGAGATCACTGCGTGCCCCCCATGTGCCTGGGATGTTACAGCACTGTGGTGCAGGGTCTGCATTCGCACTGCTTAGAGGAACCTGCTGGACTCCAGCGTTAGCAGTTCACCAGGGGAGAAAAGCAGAGAAGCTACCCACAGCGGTGATGTACATGAGGAAGAAAAGCATGCAGGAAATGAAAACGGTCCACATCCTATGAATCACTACCCCTCCCTTCCCCTCACCTCAGTCTCCTGCCAATTATCTCTGTTTGGGAGCAATGACGTTCTCTACTGGGCACTTGCTTGCTTTTGGCCCTACCCCAAATACCATTCACCTCCTCATCCCTCCCACTCTTTCTTTCCTGTGCCAGCGTCCCCAGGAAGGAGGATGCACTGCAGGACGTGTCCCCAGTGGAGACCAGCACACTTGGTCCCTCTAGCACCAGGAGAGCCTGAAACTGCATTGACAGCAGGGACAAGTGCTCGGTGCAAGTTCCAGAGTCTGTTTTTCCCCCTCCTGCCCCACACTATAATTGCTAATTAATAATAACACTCAGCTTTCAGTGCATTCCATCTTCAAAGACCTCTGTCGACATTACCAAATTAATCCTCATCAACCCCCCTGTGAAGTAGGTGACAATTATTATCTCTGCCTTGCAGATGTTCAATTGATCTGCAAAGGGGTCAAGTGACACTTTGGGGGCCGGGACAGCCTGCCCAGCCCCAAGCTGGGTACCTCTTCACTTGGGTTCAACCTGTGGGTTAAACCCCCCAAATCTCACTTCTTGCCCCAAGAGAAGTGACCAGACCCAGTGCTCATCCCTCATCATGGGGAAGCATCCCCATCCACCCTGATTTCCATGCAAGCTGCCTTCGGACAACAGCAACTACAGCTGCAGGGTCTGATCCTCCTGCACTGCTATGCGAACCCTTCCTCGCTCAGCTCGGTGCCAGGCAGCCAGCAGCAGTGCCCTCAGAAAGTTATTCCCAACCTCCCTTGAGCCAAAGGGGCTTATGGCATCAAAGGAAAATTAATTGGGCAGAGTTCAGGGCTTGAAACAAAGCCGGGGTGGGGCTGTGAGCCCTGTCAGCTCCTTTATCTCTTCAGAACACACCAGTGATGCTATGGGGCGGCAGTGATGCCGTTGGGGTGACAGTGCTGCTTGGGGTGAGGTGCCAACCCAGTGCCAGCTCCCACCCCAGAGCAACCCCGTGCCACTTATGCCCTCTGCCCCCAACTCCAGCAAGCAGGTAATTAGTTCCCATATGAAAGCAGGGATTTGCAGACTAAGCCCAACCCAGGAAGGAGTGGGAAAACTCATTTACACCAAACAAAAGGGGAGGGGTGATTACTTGCAATGGTGACAACAGAAAGAGCCAGACAGGGCCACAGAAGGTGATAAAGCAACGGAAAGTGCTAATATCCCTCAGTTGCATTCCCGATTTATTTTATTATTTTTTTTTTTTCCTGCTTTCTTTCTAAGCACTAAAATTCCACCATTTTCTATCATGCAAATTCGCGTGTCTAAGTGAGATTAAGCTCCGGCAGCACCGTGCCTCCTTCACCAAGTCCATTTCCAGCACTGAGATAAGGCCAACTTTCCATAATGCATCTTACAAGGCAGTGGGAGTGTTGTGCAGGCGCGCGTCGGAGACGGCTTATTATCAATACAAATAAGAGCTTTCCAGACACCATCCTCCTCCTCCCTCTCCTCTCGCTTTTCAGCCCAGCGACCTGGAGAACAGAGGCTTAAATAGCTGGAGTGCCCCGGGGGAGAGGGAGAAGGAGCTATGTGTTAAATAAACCCACGTGGGGAAGGAGGAGAGGAGAGTGTTGCTCTTCAAAGGTCAATGGGGCCAAACTGAAGCCTTCTTCTCTGCCCTGAGTTTGCACATCTCTCTACGCACAGAGCTCACTCATAGAATCCCTGCAGAATCATTCAGGTTGGAAAAGACCACGAGGATCACCGTGTCCAACCCCAGCCTACCCCATCATGCCCACTGAGCGCATCCCTCAGTGCCACATCCGTGCTGCTCTTCAACACCCCTGGGGACGGTGACCCCACCACTCCCTGTGCAGCTGAGCCAATAACACCTGCATGCTTTGCTGGGTGTTTCTCCCCACCTTCACCCCAAACCCCACCGTGTGCCCCCACAGTCTGAGCACACTGCTGAAAACACGGACAGCCACCCTTCCCTGCACTGTGCTCCTGCAGCAGCAGCCCCTCTTGAGAAGAAATCCATGGTGAACCAATGGGATGTGCAGGGGCCGCCTCCCAGACACCGCAGACAACGCAGGCACTGCCCCAGAGGTTCGCTTTCGGCTCCACACCAAACAGGCAGGAGGTGGCTGGGAGCTTGTTTCTTGCACTTTGCACCTTCTGCAGTGATGCTGCTGCCTCACATCAATTTCACATCACCAACACCCAGCCTGACCTCGCTTAAAAGAGTCCCCGAAATAGCAGGTCGAACTTTGATGCATTCAGAGCCATGGGGCTGTTGTCTCCTTCCTGGGCTCATTTGTCCCATATTAGTGCTGTGGCTCGCTAGCAGCGGGAGGGGGAGATGCGCTGATCTGCTATTCCTGGATCAGCTGCCATCACCTTTTGCCTTTCAGGGGAAGGATTTCAAGAGTGACGAGTTTCTGAAAGCCTGACCAACAAGGAAAGGTGGGAGAAAGAGGGCTCCAGTCGGTTCAGAAAGAAGGTGGCTAAGGGGCAACACGATAACAACCTTCCCAAAAGCAAAAGGTGGTAACAAAGAGGACAATGATCAATTGTTCCCCACGTCCGCTGGGGATAGGATGAGAAAAACTCCACTTCATTTGCAACAAAGAAGGTTTAAGTTAGGTATTAGCCATAGCCATACATTTCCTAATTATAAATGTAGCAGAGCAGTAGAATAGATTGTCTGGGGAGATGGCAGAACCTGCTTCGTTAGAGATTTTCAAGAATAGCTCTCACAAATGTTTGCCAGCGCTGTCCCTGCCTCGTTGCAGGGGGACAGGCTAAATTAGCTCTGGAGGTGCCTTCTGCCCACCTATTTTGGGATCTCAGCCATCAATAGAGTCAACCTAGAAATAAACGCACGGCATTTCCCTTGCTGCAGCGCGGCCATCCTCGGGTTCCCAATGGCTTTCAGTTGCCTCTCCCCCCGCTGCCACAAGGGACCATTTCCAACGCTCATATCCTACAGAAAGCTCCTTCTCCCACCCCACCCTCTTCTGTTTTTCATTCTTTCCCCCACAGACCCACTCCATCCAGAAGCCCCATGAGGGATGCCTGAGCTCCAAGATCCCTCCATACGGACATCCCCTGCACATGGAGGCAGGAGGGATGCACTCATCTTTAATTGGGGTCACACCAGCAATCCTCCCTTTGTTGGGCACAGTGCTCACTTCCACGCCCTGTCCTAGCACATTGCTGCAGAATGCCGTTGCTGCATTCCACCCAAGAAATGGCTGAGCAATCCAAGCAATAACTCTTGAAATGAGGGGTCGTGCTTCCAAGAGCCAGCATTTCCACCAGCAGCAGCAAGGATGTGCAGCATGTTATAGGGCTGAGTCCATCACCGAGTCCTCCAGTACTCAGCTGTACCACTGCCGGGAATTAAGATGTGACCTTTTCCCCCTGTATCCAAACATCTCCTCCTAATGCTACAGCAAGACACAGAAGGGATGAGCCTGGGTGTCTGGTGATACGGGAAACTGGTCAGCAAACTGGAATGAGAAGGGAGCCGATATAAATTGCATCACCCCGGTGCCTGATAGCAACTTGGGAACTTGCGGGTGATCGACTTTGGCTTAAGAAATGCAGGCAGGTAATAACAGATTGCAAGATAAACAGCAAAGACCCAGGATGGCAACACATCCGCTTTCTCTCCGTGGTTAATGGAGATGGAGAAAGTCCGGCTGTGTTTAGTTTGCTTGATTGCTCGAAGAGCAAAGACAAAACGGAAAAGGAAGTGGGGGGGGGAAGGTTGGGTTTGGGTTTTTCCCCCCCATCTATTCATTAGGCTGTCAATTATGCTCAGGCCTGGCATATTGACGGTGGATTAGCTCAACCCAGGTCTGTGTACAAGACCAATGCCTTTTTAACCCAGCTTGTTTCCAGATCAATACACCCATCAGCATTCGAAAATTAGCCCGAGATGAGATTCCAATACTCGAGTTGGTGTGTCATGCTAAGAGGGCTTCTGGCCAAATCACACAAGAAGCAGGAGGAAAAAAAGGGTTGCTAGCAAGGGATCAGAAATTCTCCATCGATCCCCCATAGGCTGTCCCCATGCCAGCAGTCCCTTACCCAGTGCGTGTCCCTACAGCTGCAGAGCTGCGCCCTGCTGTGGGTCCATGGGCTCACACACACCTCCGGGGTTGGCAGCCTCAAGGAGATGTGCTGGGCCACCACACGCTCCACCACCCCACGCCATCCCTCCTCCTCCTCGCAGGAGTTTTAGCACACAAACACATATTGTTGCTAGGCATACACACACCCCCACACAGTACACAAATCTGCTTGCTCTTTCTTTTCCCCCAACACAAATTTTACTTTAAGCATTGCCTCCAGCATTGGGAAGAAAAAAAACCCACATCAAAATACGACAAAAACCAGCAATGTGAGCTTAGCGGTGATTATTTTGGGAGGCAGAGATGCCTGTACCAGAGTCCCGTGACTGCTACAAGTAACTTGGGTAAATGTGACTGCAAACATCGTAGAATCATTAAGGTTAGAAAAGACCACTAAGACCGTCAAGTCCAACCGCCAGCCCATTGCCACCATGCCCACACTCAAGCACAGCCCAACCCCATGTGGACTCTCCAAGCCTGGATCACCTTCCATGGTTGCACCAAGCTGTCTTCACAGCAGGAGCAATGGGAGGAGAAGACCCCATGGCAAAAGAGAGGTGAAAGTCGAAGAGCTGAGCCCACCCCCTCCTCAAAGCCCCGTCCCTTTACCTTGCACGATGAGGTGGACGCGCGATGTTTTGGGGTGATTGTCTGTCTGCACAGAGCAGGTGTAGGGCCCCTCATCGTACACATCCACGTCGTGGATCTGGATGCTGTACTGGGTTTTGGTGTTGGCCAGGAGCACCACCCTCGGATCCAAGCACCACTTGTCATTGCCGGCATAGAGGATGCTGCTGCGGTTCAGCCAGGCCACGCGGGTGACGCGGTTGTCCACGGAGCACCTGTGGGCAGAGCAGACCTGTTAGCATGCTGCCATCACCCTTTCCCAGCCCCCCTCCTCACCCTTTTTGGAAGTCTTGGGCACCGAGCACTCTGCTGTGCTCAGGGCACTGATATCCACATAAACTGGCTCAAGAGCTTTCCCTGAGAGCTTCACAGTTACCGCAGATCACAGCCATCCGGTACCACTCCCTGTACAACCTACAGCCCCCACAGTTCTGTTTGCTCCCTGCCTCAAACCTCCATGCTGACCCCAAACCACACCCGTTGGGAGGACACAGGCAGCTCCCTGCTGCACGAAACACCAAAGCAAGCTGGAGATCACAGAACCTAGTCGGGTTTTGCTGGATGCCAGCGATGGCAGATAATGTCCTTCCATAAAACCACTCAGCCTAAGCTCTGCTGTTTATGTTCTCCCCAGTCTACTCCATTATTCGTGCACTGGCTGGGATGCAAATTAACTCTGGAGGCACCAGAGGCTCCCAGCAGCTTCTGGGAGCTGTGCAGGGCAGCAAAGGAAGGCAGAACCCCATGGAAACAGCCCAACTCTTATCATGGGGAGCCAGGTAAAGGGGACTTCAGGCAGGGAACAAGCTGCAAGATGTGCCCCCTCCTGCGTGCAATGAATCCCGTTCCAGCTGGAGTTGGCCTTGGTGGGGCACGATCCACCCCCATGAGCCTCCACCTCCTCATGGTGCTGCTGCTCTCCTCCTCCTTGAGGGTTTGTGTACCTCACGTGGACTTGCACAGAGTGTTTACAAGAAGAGCCACACCACCTCCAGTTCGTTTCCACGTCCCGACTCTCCCCAGGAGGTGGGCGATGCCATTATTCCCATTCTATAGGCGTGGGAGGGAGATGCAGAGAAGCGCGCGGTCGTGAGAGCTGGCTGCGCTCAGCTCTGCCAGCAGACACCCGGGGGACAAGCCTCCTCCTCTCCTCCATCCTCCACTCAGAGCCATCCCTCCGGCTGCAGAAGGAGCTGGAAAACCACCCCGACCCAAACACCCAACGTCTGGAGGAAGGAGATGTGAGAGCCCACGGAGGGGAACTACCCAAGGTGATGGGGGACATCTGGACCCGGAGGACTTCCTACCCAAACGGTCAGACCGTCCTCCCTCTCTGCTGTGAAAAACATCTGATAAATGAAACTATTTCACTGCTGCTCCATAATGATATGACGATAATAATAAATTAAATGCAAGCAGATTTTTATTATCTTCATAAAAAAAAAAGTGATAGGTTCAGCCTGGGCTGAACACCAAGAACTCTGCTCTTGCTTGCTCTCAGCTGCTTTACAACTTGAGTAAAACCTTAGAATTGAGTCTCTCAAGTTGAACAAAACGTGGGATTTCACCCCAAAGGTCAGGTTTATTATACCGTGCTTTGGATCTCAATGCCGGCAGCTTAGACCGACGGGGTCTGAATAAAACACAGGTGGGGGTTTGGTCTTTGGCTCTGGCCTGCCCATCCCAACGCAGCGCAACAGGCTCCCGCAGTGCTTCTACACGAGACAAGGGGTGCCCACCCCTCTGCTAGAGCTGCATGGCTCGGTGATGGGAACCCTGGTGCAGCCTGAATTCCTCAGGCCGGTCTCTTCTGCAGAGATCATCGCTGAGGACCATAAGCAGGCTGAACTAAATATATATATATATATATATTATTTCCTCTCTCCTCCTCCACGCCAGTTCTTTTTTTTTTTTTTCTCTTCTTTTTTTGTAAAATGCATCAGTTTGGAGATCCCTGGATAATAATGGAGCCAGACAGTGTGTAATCCAAGCATTCCCTCTATCATATGGGCATTTAAGTGCTTTTGAGAAGCAACGGGGCTCAGGTAACGCATGAGGCAACAGTGAAATAAGTGCTTTCGCCCTTCACAGCACCCGGTCGCAATCTCTTCTTATCACCCAGACACGCTCCTCTGTCCCTGGGATCGGCGAGCTTCAACTTGTTATTTTATTTTCCTTCCTTCCTCTCCAAGCTCCCGAGCCAATCTGCGCCATACGCAGCAACACAGCTATAGGGACTAAGCGCTGTGAGCTGCGGGTACCAGGCTCTACTTCCAAGCTGGCTGCCATGGGGAGGGCTCCCAGCCCCTCCCCAGTGCAGGTAAGGCCAGGACGAGCAAATGACTTCAATATGACAGGAACCAGGGCTGCAGGGCAGGATACAGCCCCCCCACTGCTCTCCTTCCAGCCCACCATGCCCATTCCTCCATGCACAAGCACTGGGGTCCCCGTGGCTCGCCCCCTCCCCGCAGCATTCCCACCTCTCCATCTGCTCCCTTCCATCCCAGGGCAGCCGAGCGGAAAGCCTTTGGTTGGGGGCTGGGATCAGAGCTCCAGGCACAGGTGGGCAGCAGAGGCACTGCCGCGCTCCCCCTGCCCCGCGCCTGGCACGGAGCGGTGCCCAGAGATGCTGTGGGGCAATGGATGCTCCCCACCCCCCTGCCCTGCGATGGGGAGAGAGGGCAGAGACACTGGCACAGGATTATCTGTAATGTTCCTTCCAACCTAAGCCATCCTATGATTCTAAGTCCCCAGGCAGGCCGGCGCACAGAGGTGGCCTCCAAAAAAGATGTCAAAATAATTAAGCACCGATGAGTTCATTTTCTCTCTCAAGCTCCTTAATCCCAGCTGCATTCCTGCTCAGAAAGCAAGGCCTTCTCCTCCAAGAAGATGCAGAGCAATGAACCTTCTCCCTCTCTGTTTCTCCTATGGGAGATGGAAATGCTACTGACACAATTCAGCATCCACCAAAGTGTCTGGACGTGGCCAACGACCCCAAGGTCCAAGAGAATCCCAACCAACCTCCATCCCAGCATCCCACCATCACACATCAAGGCAACAACCACCATGGCACGCAGGCTGTGAGCCCTGCCCTCAGGCCATGCTTCATACAGTCCCCAGGCACCTCCCCACGCTTTCAGCACAGGCTGCACAGGCAATGATGCCTGCCCAAATTCCTCTTTGCTTTCTCGAGTTTGCACACAGGGATGTCGGAGAGGAGGTGGCCCAGCAGCGGGGGGAAGGAGGTTTTTAATTACTGAAGTGTAGTAATTGGCACACGACACTTTTTGTTGCCTCCCGTGCAGCTCGCTGGTGTTTCAGAGGGCTGGGCTGGAGAGCACAGATTGTCTCAACCCAGCAGGACACACAAGAAATGAATAATGCTAATTAGAACTGAAAAGAGCTCGGTAAAATTAGCAACCTGATTGCTGCTTTCATGGCAGTGATCAGGACACCAGCTCCATGCCAGGGTGCAGAGACAGGGATGGGGTCTCAGTGCCCACCCTGCAGAAACCCCCTGCCCACATCCTCACCACCTGATGGAGCCTCACACGTGTTGCACCGTGGCACCCACCCACCACCGAGCAGCCCCGAAGGCTTTTGTTTCTTGTTTCCCAGTCTAATTCAGTCATTCCCAGCCTAATCCAGCAATTTCCAGTCCGATTCTGCAGTTTTCAGGCAGCTCTGGGTTCTGAAGCCAACCCTGGACCGACCCCCAGCACCTCCCATTCCTGCATCGCCATTGTGCCACACATGATCAACGAATCCAGCTCGCCGCCCGAGGCAGAGCTTCACATCTTAGATTTATTTCTGTGATTATCACATTTTATTGTTATTTATTATGATTAATTAAAGGCTGGGCTGCGAACAGCTCAATCCCATTCCAGCACGGTCCCACTGCTCTCATAGACTTCCCCGTGCTGCTTTTGCTATGGGGGCAGCAAAAATTTGGCCATCACCTCCTAAGCAAAGGGACCCGACCCAGCAATGAACTCAGCAGTAATGGGGAGTCCACACCTCCAGCCCCCCAGCAATCACAGCATCCCCAAAGGCTGTGGGTACTTTGAGATCAGCTTCCACCACAGAGCCTCTTGCAGAGGTGCTCAAAAGCAGCACTCAGACGTGGAAAATAAAACCCTTTGTGATTCCATTCCCAAGTTTCACCTCGGTTGGTGCAGACGAAGCCCTGAGGCTCTGCCCTTCCCCTGCTCGCACCAACCTGCAGCACATCCCTGCCCTTCAGTTCTGCCCTCTGCAAGGTTTGAACAAAGCTGGCACCTCCTTCCCAGGGAGGGAGAGTTAATGCATGTTTGTAAAGTACCTGATCTCCTCAATTGAAAGTTTATACATGCAAATGATTCACGCTAATTACATTAATAATAATATACTGGGCTCGGAAAGATCTGCCTTGGTTCATTGCCCGGGATTCAATGCTGCAAACAACTCCCAGTACTCTGCCTTCATGGCAAATGCCAATGAAACCGGAGGAAAGCAGACTGGGGAGGGAGGGATGGAGCTGGACCCCCCCTGCAGCGTGCTGGGGAGCACAGAGCCAGGCACGGAGCAGCCCCAGCCCTGGGAGATGCTGGTGCAGAGCAGCAGGTCACAATGCAGCAGGCAGGGACGGCATGTCTGCAAAAGTCTTTCTCTCTCTGCAATGCAGCAGTGCACCAGCACCTTTCCAAGTCCCCTGCTCCCCTGCTCGGCTCATCCAGCCTTTCTATTTATCCTCCTATTGTCTCTGCTAACAACGGGGCTCTGCACATCTACGGCATCTTCCATCCCGGAGGAGCGTGTGACAAAGCAGCCGTGCGGGCAGCACGCAGAGGACACGTGTCCCCAACCCAGTCCCTGTCCCCGAGGCTGGGGCTCCTGGTCCATCTGCTTTGGGTGCCCTCCAAAAGTGCTGATGCTGCCAGGGGGTGACGCCAGCACCGAAACGCGTGGAGGCAGCTGTGCGGGGACACGGCTGGGTTACTAATGAGGTGCTGCCCCAACAGGGAGCTCCAGCACTGAGCTCAGGGCCTCCTGCAAGCTGTGGACCTTTTGTTCCCGCTGATTTTCTCCCTTTTTCCTTTTTCCCTTTTTTTTTTTTTTTTTTTTTTGCAGAGCAGGTGAACTGTTGCTGGGGGCTCCTGGATGCCAGCAGCCAAATAACCATGGACAAAAGCCACCCCTTCCCCAGAGGTCTTCCAAAGGTACCTACAAAAGGAACAGCATCACCCCACACCGGGTCTGCAAGCTTGAGAGGACTCAAAAGGACTCATGGGAAATGATGCACGAAGAAAAGAACTCCCTAATGATCTCATCACCTCCCTGCCAGCATCGCACGGCAGTTAAACCCCATGAAATTACGTCTCCCTCCCACTCTCCATCCCTTCTTTCCGTGCCTCCTGCTCGCCCCGCCGCCAGGATATGGGATGCTTGCGGTGCATGGAACCAAAGCCTGGGCTGAGCGGGACCCCGTGCAGAGCACCCCAAGCCTTATATCCCCCGCTGTTGGCCCCACAGAGCTTCAGAGCTGCCGGCAGCCCGCTGGGGAAGTTCCTCCGCGCTGCACTCCCGGCAGTTAGCGCTGATCCCCAGCGCTGAACTCGCTCAATTATGAGCTGTGCCCCCGGAATAAATCCTGCTTCTGCTTTGCGCAATTGACACTAATGGCCCAGGAATAAAGTGAAGCCATCTACCCCAACGGTCTGCAAAGGAGCGCATTTAACTAAGCACACAGGCAAGGGACTGCTGGGCTTAACTGCACTGAAAATGTATTCGAAAGGAAGCGATGCACTTAACTTATTACAAGTGGAAAATTATCACTAAAGTGGCTTTTCCACACAAGCTGAGGCACAAAACAGGAGCGGCGAGGGGTGAGCCGGGGCTGTGAGCAGAAGGATGCTGCTGGGGGCAAACGGGAGCAAAGAGAGCTGCACACAAAGGCTAGAGGTGGGCACAGTGCATGGAAACCTGTGTGGAGAAGAGCACGAGGTCTGGCATTGGGTTTTCAACAACAAGTCCACCCAAAGACCTAGAACAAAAGAGGGTGGAGAGAAAGGACCCTCCCCAGCACAGACCGCCCTCCCCCACCCCCCCTTCCCTTTAAGGACATCATCCTTAAAATATATTTCATTTCACAGCTGCATTATGGTACCACAAAATCCTGCGAATCCAATTTAAGAACAGATTACCTCCTCACTTACTTCATTTGAAGCAATTACATGTTAATTTTCATTGAGACCAGCCTAATGCATACCAATCTGATGCTGCAATCTCATTTGAATACTTGAGGGAACGCTAGTTGGGCTCGGGGCTCTGGAGGCTCGTATTTAAAGGGCCTCTTCACATTTCCTTTCCCTTTTCCTCCCGGTTATTTACGCTTTTTGTTGCACTTGTGGCACTCCCTCCTCCCCCCTCCCGGTGTTCCCAAGGGCTGCTGCCACTTGTGAAACCAATGAGAGGGGCCATCAAAACCTTCATACAACCACAGACTCATTAAGGTTGGAGAAAACCTCCAAGATCCCCAAGTCCAACCCCAACACATCCCACTGTGTGCAGCGACCGCATCCCTCGGTGTCACATCCCCAGGAGGACAGCACCGTTCTCAGGCCAAGATCCCAAACAGCCATCCCATTTCTGCATAAAGCAAACGGCCTCCTGATAAATGTGCCCTACTGCATGTGTCCTGCACTGCAGCTCCTCCTCCTCCCAGCCCAACTGCAGAAGAGCGGCTCAGCTCTTTTCTCACTGATGGTTATCACCTATCCCCTCACACTCACTGAAAGCTTCCCAGCCAGCCAGGCCCATGGTATCGATTGGTGTCTCAGATACCAGGCGCTGAGTAATTAATAATGCCACGAGAATGTGGATTCAGCTCCTGGTTGAGACGTGAAGGCATGCCGCGTCTGCCTCGCTGTACACATTCCAGTGATAAGCATTCATGTTGGAGGCTGCACCTTAATTAGATTTTTAAGATTGCAAAGGGCCCAGGGACACTTGTGCAGACACCATATAAATGTATATTGCACTGTACTGTAATTAATCCAAGGTGACGCACAGGCAGATGGAGCAGAGCAAGGCGCCGACCCACAACCAGCCCAGGACCCCAACGCTAATGCTAACCCTAACCCTAACCCCAACCCCAACCCTAAACCCATCCCACAGCTTCAGCATGGGAACCGAGGCACTGAGAGATCCATTTGGGACAGCATGAGTACACTGGAAGCAAGAGACACCCCACCACCAGAAATCCTGTACAGAGCCTTGCATGCCAACCCCTGTGCACAATTAGCTCAAGTTGATGATAAAAACGCAATCAAGACAAGCAGAGATTGATTGCAGCTCTCCCTCCCCAAAACAAATCACTGATGGAGAAAACCCGACAGGGATCCTAGGGAAGAACTTCCCATAACCATACCATCTCCCTGCTCCACGGCAGCCCTGCTGCCCACGGGATGCTCTGCAGCGTGTTTGTTGGCACACACCTGAGCTAAAACAACAGGATTTGGGGGGCTTGGGGACACACTTTCAAAGGGCCACGAGAGACTCCGGTTGCCCATTTCCCACTGAACCAACTCAGTCCCTGTGTGAGCCTTTGAAAGCGTGTCCTTTATAGTTTCTCATTTTGATGTCACATCTGTAAGAATATATGGTGGTTTTGTTTCTTCTTCTCAACCTCTTCTTCTTTCTAAGAGGAGATGTCACACTTTGAACTCTAATTCTTATTTATTTTACTTTTCTAGAAAAGGGCTTCCCGACTCCCCAGGGAGCACAGAAGGAGAGGAAAAAAAAAAGGGGGGAAGGGTGGGGAAAGCCTTCAGAAAGTGCCCAGATTTAATTTTTTATCAGAGGAACAGAGAGAGGAATTTGTTGATGATCAAACAGATTCAAGTACCTTAAAAGAACGAGACCGTCGGTAAATGGAAACTAGTTAAGGAATCAGATGAAAGGCACGGGAGATGCTGGAGAAACAGAGAAGATGCTGTAAGTGAGAGGAAAGCCAAAGCCACCAGCACCGAACTGCTGGAGCAGTGAGAATCAGCACATTTGTATTTGTAAATCTGAATCATAGAACTCTGTGATTCTCAGAGTGCTGGGATGGTGTGCAGCGGGATCAGGAGTGCAATGGACTCGAGAGATGGAGCCCAGCTCATCCTCAACTCAACCACCTCCCCAAGTCCCCTCTTGCCAAAGCCTTTAAGAAGCCAAATCCAATTGCTTCTTGAGCTATGACCTGCCTGGCTTACCCCTGAAATCTTTTAAATGGGAAAACAGAGCTGCTGCCTGTTTCCATGCAGCCAGCGGTGAGCAAAGCCCAAGGGTTGCATCAGATTAGCAGCCGGCTCCTCCGAAGGCCTCCAACTTTGATCATTTAATATGTATGCACCGTGTTGGAGTGAGCGTATCTCCAAACCCCGGTAAATGTTTTATCAGGGCAGCCCCAGCTTCCGTGCCCAAGCCTTGCTCCTTCAGACTCAGGGGGATCTTCTTGCAATGGTAGACATTGCTCATCCCCAAAACAGGACAGCCTGCTTGCCCCGCTCCTGCCTGAAAACACAGAGCCTCCCATCCCACCACAGTGAATCTGACCCCTCTCATTGCTGGGCTTGTAACTCCCAGTGAGTTGCACTTCAGATTAGGAAACAGTGCATGAAGAAAGAAAGGGGCCAGACAGCATCTTGGTGTCCAAGGGCTCTTATCCAAAGGCGCTGGGTTGGTATCAGAAATACGAGCTACCTCTCCACCTCCATCTGTGCCTCAAAGAGCTCACAAGAGCTATTCTGGGGAAGAAATTACACCACACGTGTTCTATTAAAGCTGCTCCCGATTTTGTTTTTAAAGTATTCCAATAAATATTTACATCCAAAATAGACAAGAAAAACCTAGCGCTGAGAAAAGAGGGGATTTTTATAGAACTTGTTTCTGTAAGAAATCACCAAGACAACAAGGCTGTGAGTTCCCAGAAAGGATTTGACATTTTCCTGAATAGAAACAGCACCTGAAGTAGCATTGCTTTGGATAACACCTTATGAACAAATGCTACCGAAGCAACAGGAGAACGCAAACCTTCCCCGGGCACAGCAAAACTCACCCGTGGGACTGCTCCGGAGACGTCTCATTGTCTACCCTTTCCTATAGGTTTCACACTAATTTCCACAGATCTCTATTGGTCTTGTCCCTATTAAGGCTGATTGGATTTTTTTTTTTTCCATAAAGGAAATTACAAAGGCTAGCAATTGTCTTGCTTCAAGGCATACACAGATCGCCAGCTTAGAGCAGAATGACAATTACCGGCGTGGGGCCGCACGGCTCGGCGCATTACGGCACTTTGCATGTTGGCCATGCTTGGAGGCATCAGAACAGGCTTTTTTCCACTGCTTGTGGATCAGAGCCTAGGTGTCACATCATGTTCCATGCTCACTTAAAGATACCCCATTAACGATCCCGATCACGCAGCATCCTGGGCTCCTGAAGCTGGATGTGGGATGGAGAGGTGGATGGTGGGTATCTGGCAAGGGACAGCCTGCTCCCTTCCTTAAGGTTCCTGTTTGGGAAGGAACAGCCTGCTCCTTTCCTCGAGGTCCCTGTCCTAAATGATAAATCCACTGGAGTGGTCCCAACTCCATTCTGCTCTTCCTCCAAGCTTCCCTACGCTGCCAATGAAGAGCTTGACCCTATTTAGCCAGATGGCCCTAACCTCCCCAGCATCAAAACTCCTGCAGTTTTCCAGGAAAATGCCCAAATCCTCCCTCAAATCTGCTCCTTCCTTCCCACCCCAACAGACTGAGGAACAGAGGGAATGCAGAGACCAGCAGGGAGAGGTGGTGATTTCACCTATTAAGAGGTTTGCTTGCTTTCCTTGCACCCCTACCCCTTTCTGGTTGTTTCTTTTAAACTGGAATATAAATGCATTTATTTATAATTCGAAACTCAAACTAATTATTAGCTGGAGGCTTTCAAAGTAAAAATGTAGGTCATGCAATGTTATGAGGGATAATAGCAATTGTTTCAGCTTCAGGAAGCGCATAAGTAATGGAGACTCAATCGTTGTCCAGCCTGGTCAGGCAGCAGACATGAGGCCAGCAGGACCACTCGCTTGGGGAACAAAATTGGGTACTCCTGCAGTCTTGGCTCCCTGTTACAGAAGGCTGAAATGCAGCCCACGGTGCACCTGAAATAACCCTGAGGGATGAACCTGGGCTGAGCTTCTTAACCTTCAGGGTTGGAACTGGATGCTCTCTGAGGTCCCTTCCAACCCAAGCCATTCTTACGAATGCATAGAAAAATAATGAGAAGCGTTTATGATGACAAGGATGCTAACAGTAATGACAATAACGATGATGATAACACAACAGACGCAAACAGACAAGAATCATCTCCAGTCTTGGGATGTAAGGAGCTGTGAATGCTCACCAGCCTCTCCCTGGTGCCAGTGCTGCTGGTGGGCAGCACATATTGAGGCCAAAGTTGGGGGAGGTGAAATGTGGAGTTTACACCTGAGAAAAATGGTTTGCAATGCAAAATGTTTGTGCGTGCACCCAGGGAAGAGCAGCAGGTTGCTCCTCCAGCCCAGCCCCGGTGCTTGAGACAGCACACATAGCAAATGTAACCTACTTGCAGCCGACTGAGATCAAGGCAGAAACAGAAAGGTTGCCAATTAAAAACACGGAGTGATTTCAGAGAACAAAGAAATCTGCGGACATTGTTTGATTGTGCATATTCTGCAGGAGAAAGGAAAAAAAAAAAGAGAGTGAGAGCGACTAAAAATAGGCAGGATGCTGTGAGCTGCAGATCCTCAGCCAGCAAAGGCACCGGCATCAGAGTTACACGGCTTTACCCATGCAGCCGTCATTGTTGCTGAGTTCTGATCTGTATTTAAACTTGCACAAGGTTTTATTTTCCTGTGGAAGTACAAGAATCTCTCCCCATCTCGGAGCTCATCTCTCCTAAAGCAGCTCACATGATGATCATCAAAAATAAGCCCTCCAAGCCTAAGCTCACTAACATTCATTTCTCTGCTGCTAATGCCGGACTTCTTACTGTTAATCCTTAAATATATCCCTAAATAAGAATGACAGCACCTGAAGCACCTAACAGCCCCGTATCATAAACAGAGACAGCTTCTGCATTTCTAATTTAGCTTGCCACGAGAGCTGACACTAATCCCAGATCCTGAGTCCCAAATATCTCCAGCGTAAATGCCATCACCTTGCTCACCTTGACGTCGCACCAGCATCCTTCAGCTCTCCTTGTCCTGCACAACTTTCCCAGCTGCTTTTTCCATTGCTCTGTGCAGGAGCTGACCCCCAGCAGCCGCTGAGCACAGTGTGGTTCCTGCAGCCTCGGGATGGGTAAAGAGACAGGAGAGGCCACAAACCTCATTTTTGCCAGTCTTTGCAACCTGCAGTTTGCACATCACCGCTTCCAGGCCTCAACATCCAGATCTCAAAGGGCTCCAGCCCAGCACAGAGCAAACTGGGTACCCACCCACCCCGACCGGAGCATCTCCACATATCTGCTTCTAAACGGATGCGATCCAAAGCACCGTGAGCAGGGCAAGCGCCTGCACTCAGGACACAGGAAAAGAGCAACTGACATTTTGCAGGCACACCAGAAAGAAAAGCAAGAGAGGCTCCAGAAAGAAGAGCTCGTCCATCATTCCCCGGCGGATGTTAGTGTTTATCTCCAAAAAGGCAATCTGAAAACAAAACAAGACTACGAGGACGTGCAGCAAGCTGCTGCCAAGCAGGCACCAAACCCAGTGACTAAACGGTCTTTAACACAAGAAGCAGAGGGGAGGGAAGGGTTTCAGCCTTGCTCTGCAGGCACAGCTTTAGCTCCAGGCCAATTTTGGGGGCCGGCAGCTGCAAGGCAGCCACAAGCCAGAGGCGATACCACTGGAGCAGCGAAAGGCAGCGGCATGTGCCAACAGTAAGTCATGGGCAGGCCCTAAACTTTATTGCAAGCGCCCTGAACCCTGCCAGAGCGCCTGAGCTGGGGATGGGAAAGTGCCAAGGCATGTCACTTCACAAAACCTTCAGCTGGCAAGGCTTCTGGCCATGGCAGGGGGAGCAGCCCCCAAAAGCACCCACAGCACCTGCCAAAATGAGCAGGAAGCAAGCACGAGCACCAGTGCTTCGCTCCAGTCTTCTGCAGATTTGCACTGCGTGTGCTTCAGGCTCCCTGGGTGCGAGGTCTTTGCAGTCCAAATTGCTGCGGGCTGTGCTGGTACAAGCTGTGCAGATGGCTCCGTGGGAGAACTGCAGTGATCAGAAGCAGGCAACGCAAGCACCTACAGCTGCTGGAGAGGCTGCATGTCCACAGGCATGGGGATGGGCTTCTGGGGGCCTGAGTGCCCCAGACTGCCACCTGCTCACTGCCATGAAGGGAGTGCTTCAAAGTGCACCACACAGTGGTCTCCACTGGGTTCCATGATAGCTTAACACAGTTCTCTGACAGCATGGTTTGAATGGTAAAACATGCCCTGGTGCTGCTTTCACTGAAAGCCAGGGACTGTTCACCCCTTGCTTGCAAAACGGGAGCTGTAAGGCCTGCCTAGCACAGGGGTCATGGCAGGATTTAGTTGTGCACAGCGTTAAACACGAGCCTTGCAATGTGCTGCGCTCGCAGATTGTGCAGACAGACGAATGCACCCGAGGCTTAAAGCACTGCAGGGCAATTGCACGGCAGAGGTCTGGTGCTGCTACAGAGCAGCGATTCAGCTTTTCAGATTTGATTCTTATCGCGGCTGAGATAAGCAGCACCTGCAGTTTGGGAGCGGGTTCAGACTTGAGGCTTTTGTTCAGAGCTGGGATTTTGCCTTGGGGCCATCTTTAGCCAACAGTGAAGTGGAACAAAACGTGGAAGAAAGCACCTGGCTGCTCTGGACAAGGTCTGGTTCCCAACGCTCACACTCCACTGCCTTCCAAAAACAGAGCCGAGCTCCTCCTGTGGATCAGATGGCACACAGAGGGCAAGTGCTGCGCCAGGTGCTAATTCCACTTATGGAGGATTCTTCTTTTTCTCTTAAGCCCCAGCTCTGAGCCACGGGCTGTTAGATAAAGACTTCAGCTTTCATCGAGGAGAAAGCACCCTCCCCGAAACAACTCCGAGCCAAACACAGAGGAGCCAACAAAGCGCCGGTGAGGCGCATCAGGAACCGCGTCCGCTTTGCAGACACGTGGACCTTAAGGGCCAGAATTCAGGTTTGGAGCCCAAGAGCTGCAGAGCCCCTTTGAGCAGCGCTCCGGATCCTCCCTGCCTTTCATCTGTCTCAGCGGGAGCAATAAACAACTACAAATGGAATAACACTATCAAACAGGGGCCGTGAGGAGGGGGGCAGGGACACCATAATGCAGAGAAGGACTGAGATACCAACAAAGGCTTTTAAGAGCCGTACATGCTAATTACGGTGTTAAAAACCCGTCAGTCAGAGGGGCTGGATATTAAATGGAATTGGCTTGAGATGACAGGGCTGAGCCGGGCTTTAAAAAATTATTTATTAAAACGCTCCGGATACAATTTAATGTTCCCCGTTCAGAATGTATTGTTGTCTCCCTGGCTTTGATCTGCAGAGCAATCGGGTTCGCAGCAGTCAGGAGGAGCCCTGGAACCACACAAAATCCTCCAGCAGAACCCCACGTTGTGCCTTTGCACCACGTCCTGCGTCATCCTTCCCATCACAGCCGCCCGGCCGCGTGCTCGGCGTTCCGCAGAGTTCCCTCCACTTGGCTCCCAGGTCACCTCCTTCCTTTCACTTTATCTCTTTCTTTTTAAGGTTTCCCCCCCCCCCCAACAATGTCTGTACAATTTCACTTTCGATAACACGCGAGTTAATTAAGCCGTGATCTCCTGGAGACAGGTTGCTACAAGGAGATAAGCAGCGGCTTCTGTTCGCCATAAACAGCTGTGCTCCTGACCAGCTTCTGGGGATTTGCTGCTTTTGTACAGAAGACAAAACAATCGCTGCCAATTAAACCTGGACATCATATTTCCCCCACATCGGTGAACCTCCTGACGTCACCTCTTCTCCATCGCTGCAGAGCGGGCGAGGGTGCACCGTGCAGCTTAAGGGAAACAAACGGAGCTGCGGCGCGCCGTGCCACAGCACTGCACTCATATCCCTGCAGTTCAAAGGCAAAAAGTGGCGGTGGTCCATTGCTTGCAGCCCCCAAACGCCACCCGGGTCCCACTGCACGATGGCGATGAAGACTCAAAGCAGCAGCGGTGCCCAACTGTGCCCCACTGCTCCTATCACATGTACAAACAGCGTGCCCAACAAAACGTGTTGTTTGACCCAAACAAAACTTCTTGCTTTTGCATTTAGATCCTGACAGCGTTGCAGCCTGGAGCTGCAGAGCTCTCACAGCACGCTGTCAGAGCAGGGCATGTCAAGCTGGGCTCTGCCTGGTGCCAGCACCACTCCCACCCCTGTGAACTACTGGAGCAAATGCGCATCGTACACCGAGTGGGTGACACCAAGCTGGTGGGTCTGCAAGGGATTCAGAGGACAGAAGCGGAGTTCAACGCATCACAAAACACTGGACAAAATTGCTCAATGTGAAAAAAAGAGGAAAATAACCCATTAGAAGTGTGAAGCAGGATGCTGAAGAAGGGAAAAATCAAAGCGAACTCAAGCGAGAGTGAGCAATTTGCCTCCAGTGTGCAGTGAGGGAGACCTTTTCTCAGCTTCACACCTGCCACTACGAATAGCGAACCCGCTGCGGAACCATTCCCATCAGTTCTCACCAACTTCACCCATAGGACGACTCCAGAACAGCAGCACAGCTCTGCCACCACGCTATGCTGAAGGTAACGCACCAAGGGCAGCCAAACCACAGCTGCAAGACGCGCAGCACATCAGGGACACGGAAGAACACGGAGTCAGACTCACTGCAGCTCCACCAACACTGGGCTGGGTGCTGGACCCCAAAAATCACCAACATGGCAGGATTTGTGACTTTTGCACTTCAGGATGCTCAATAACCTCCTCTCGGGCTGCTCTGCTGCTGACACAATTACCGGAATATCGCAAGTGATGTGCCGGGAGCTGCTCATTAAACACAGTTACTCTGTCTTGGGGGGGGAGAAGAGAAGAGGAAAGGTAGGGGTTCCTTTTTTTTATTCCCCTGAATGTGGCTTTAATGATTTCAAATCCCTTCAACCCAATTACAGCTCTGTGTCCTGATTAGGGACTCTGAGCTATTGTGTGCGGGAGCCATTATCTGGCGGCCCATAGAAAAATTAGTACCTGGAGAGGCTGCGCTGGGAAATAAATCTTTCCCTGACATTTTGGGACCAATTCTTGGCCAATTAGAGCACACTTTGCTGTGTAGGTAATGTGTAACCAAACTGCTCTCCCTGCTGAAAAGGCCATGCAGAGAACAAGTGTAATCCATGCAAAAGAGAAGGAAAAATTACCCACTGCAGACTTGTAACTCACCGGTGCTCCCTGACAAGTAATGCACCCCACTGCAAAGGGCTGGCTTGCCCAGCACTGCCTGACCCCAAAGCTGTGTGACACAGAGCAAGAAGAGCTGCTGTTCCATGTAGGGTGGGATCCAAAACAAGACCCCATGGCACGTAGGGAGCACACAGCCAAAGTGGGTGAATGTGGAGGGCATGAGAAATCAACCCACAGCCACTCTACATATATTGTCCAGTCCTCTCTACTCCCATCACTGCTCTCTGCAGTGTTCCCAGGGCAATGGGGAAAATAGGGTTAAACCAAACCCAAACCCAAGAGAGAAGGTCTCAAATTTCCCCATTGAGCAGAAGCATCCGCTTCATCCAAAGACTCACAGTGAGAGCTCAGACCGATGCCAGAGGTCCTCCCCTGGTGCAACTTCAGGCCATCACCTCTCATCCTACTGCCATCACAAGGGAGAAGAGGCCGACCCCCATTTCACTACCTCCTTCTGGGATAAAAGATAAGGTCTCCCCTTATCTTTGGAAATAACCAGTACTGTGCCCACCCCTCCAGTGCAGAAGGACCAAACAAAGAGAGGAAAGCAATGCAAAGCAGCCATCGGCACCATCCAAAACACCACCCTACCCCCAAAGGCAAAACCTGAGCTTGGCAAAGCCCAAACCCTTCAACGTTTCCACCCACTGCCAATGCTGAAACAGAAAGCCCAGCTAAAACTGGCACCGTGTGCTTTCATCATGCATTTGCACTTGGTTCAACAGCAAGACAAAGGAGAGCAGCCCTGCCTGCCACGAGCACAGCAGTCCAGCTGTGCAGGCACTAATGGCACAGCTGGCAGTGTGCGCGGCGGTGACAGCAGAGCCAGTGGCTTGGCAAATTAAATTGGTGCCCTGTGCTGCCTTTTAGCACCTTGCTCACTCAGGCACCCGGGAGGCAGCACACAGAGGAAGGGAGGCTCGCTGGGTTCAGTATGCAGTCATTGCAACACATGGGGAGCAGGGGGGGGGTGGAGCGACGCATCTGCGCGGCGGGGTCGGGTTAATGTTGCGTGGGCATCTTGATGCAACTTTTTCTTGATAATAATACTAACGGCGAGCGGTTAACTTCATCCCCGGTGAGAAGATGATCGCAGTTAATGGAATTAATGCAAGGTTTTAATTTGCCTCTCGCTGCTCGGTCCTCGCAACTCCTCAGCCTCCGGCAGAAGTGCCAAAAATATGGTGCTCCATCTTCCCCTGCCCCCCGATACCCACGTACTTCTCATAGGATTCACCATCTGGAGGTGAGAAAACCCACTGCACCGAGATCTGGGCGACATGGGAGCAGGCAGTGTGCACACAGACTGCCCCGTGGTGCAGCAGGAGACCTCAGTGTGTGCTCCTGCAGCATTTTTTGGGATGCGCTGGGTGGTGGAGGTGCCCAGCACAGAGGAAATGTGGAATAACTGCAAAAGCAAGTGGAGGACTGGTTGGGAAGAGTCTGATCCAAATGGAGTGGGACAGCAGAGGGGTGGGGGGAAAGAAAAACAGTATTAAAAAACAGTGGTGTGTTGCTGAAATGAGATTAGAACAGTAACAGGTTCACTCCGGTGCCAGCTAAATCCCCATTAAATCAGATTAATGCAGATGGTCTTTATGTAACTGACCAAGAAGATCAATATTGCTGTTTCAGTTGGGGAAGGAGAAAAAAAAAAAAACAAAAAAAAAAAAACAAAAAAACAAAAAACTTATCTTGTTTGACCAAAACATCTCATTGATTACAAACACAATCCCCACCGGGGCCACCTGGCTCACAATTACCTCCACTGGGGCTGTGAGAGGAGAACTTTTGGGGGGGTTTATTCCCATCCTGTGTTCACCCTCCGTGGGGCCGAGGGAGGCTTTGCAGTGGGCTGGGAGCTCGGAGCTTCTCAGCCATATCCTCGCTGATGTCTCCTAGTATTTCAATTCATGCTAAACCCACTCCCACTTGTTGCAGCAGAATCACCCTCCCTGCGCGAGACTTATCCCTCCTGAGCCCTCCCAGCACTCAGGAGTTAGAGAACAAAAGGAAGGGGAAAAAATGCAAGAGAGGGAGGAGAGAGCAGGAAGACAATGGGGATTATTTTCTCCAGGAGCCATTATCCAGTGGCCTATAGCAAAATTAGTACCTGGAGAGGCTGCGCTGAGATATAAATCTTCCCGTGACATTTCAGGACCGGTTCTCCACCAATTAGAGCACACTCAGTTACACTGCTAATGCACAGCCCAGGAGGGTCAGCATGACAAAGGGCAGTCCCAGGGGGTGCAGAAATCTATCAGGAGGTGGAAGAGCAGCAGCACTGCTTTGGGTGCAGCAGCAAGCTGGGGGCGTATTGCTTTTCTGCTTGCAACCCCACAGCATCTCCAGGACGCATCCCTCCTGCACCCAGCAATGTGCCATGCAGCACAGAACTGCTCCAACATCCATCCAAGAGCTCCGGCCTAAGCGCCCAGCAGCCCTCGCCCTGCTCTCACCATTCGGGATGGGTGAGGGGCTCAGCACAGAGCACCACGATCACTACTCAGCTCCAGTTTTACGAGCGGAGAAGCACCGGCATCTTCCCACAAGCGCACGGATTCGCCCAGCTTTTTTTTCCACATTTTTTATCCTAAATCCTCGCATGCAAAACAATCCTTTTCACAGCAACCTTTCCGTTCGCGTTTGCTTTCCATCAGCCGCAGATCTGAGCGCTTAAAAGCAAACAAGAGGACCGTTTTGATTTTGCTGAGGCAAAGGGGCGAAATCCACTCTAAGCATTTTTCCGGATTTTAAACCCGGTGACATTTGGAGATGTTCTGTTTGCGAGCTGAACCCGAATGATTTTTGGAAGCACCGCTTCCAACCTCACCGTCTCATTTTTCTGCACCATTTGCTCTGCCCTCTGGAAGAACCACTCTGCTCCACCGCCATCCCGCCCGCGGGAGCACTCTGCCTGCATCACCGCGCTCGCTCTCTGAAGCTGTCCCATTTTCCCCCCTTTTTGTCACCTTGCAGAGCCACCTGCAGGACAGCGCTGCCATCCCCACAGGGCCCCACAGATCAGGAATCACAATGTGCAGTGGGAAGGGCCGGGCCGGGCTGCGAGGGGTTAATGCAAACAGGATGCAGTCCTTCAGTGGAATCCCCATCGGCGCTCGCAAGGCTAAAAATAATCAGAAATTGCTTCCCCAGGTAGCACCCGCCTGTCCTCAGGGAATCAATCACAGCATCAAAGGGAAGGCATCTCTGAAGGGCTCCATCACGTGCAGCAGTGAGCACGCTTGGATGGAGGCACGGGGTGCATTATTCCACAAACAATTCAGTGAGCAGCACCTCCCCCCCCCCCACCCCCTCCCCCCCCGGCCCATTTTTCTTTTTAGACAGAAAGTTTTTCCAGCTTTGATTAGGAACGAGAGGCAGAAATCTCAAATTTAATTTAATTAGCACCTCCTCGCTGCCTGGAAATGGCTTTCCTTCAGCCCTGACAGTTTCATCCTTTGCTGGCTTCCTTTGGCTAACATTGACTGCTTCCCCCTGTGTTTCTAATGGACCTGAAAGACTCTTGTTACATACTTTATTTGTGCTCCAGCACCAGAGAAGATAAGACTGAAAGCTGCTGGGGAAACAGGCTCAGATGGTGAACGGCTGCAGCACACCCAGCAAGGGGGGAGAAGCAGCACAGGCGTTGCTTTGCCTTTCTCTCCATCCTAGGGCGATGCTGATTCCTTTCATTTCTTAATTGTATTTATTTCCAAGCAGCGCATGTGGAAGTGACAGTGATGCTGGATGGAAGGCAGCTCATAAGTAAAGGCACTGCAATGTGCGTGAGTGTGCAGAGCTCTGCACATCAGCATCTGAGCAGGACACCGTCCCACTGCAAAGCTCTGTGCATGGAGCAGGTCAGGTTGGACCAGGCACCTGACGGAGCTGTGGGTGTCCCTGCTCACTGCAGGGGAGCGGAACCAGAGGGCCTTTGAGGGTCCCTTCCAACCGAAACCATTCTATGATTGCAGCTCCCCACGTTGAATGGAGCAGGCAATGAGCACACAACCAATGACTGCCTGCTCAGGGACCCCAAAAAAGCACCCATGGAACCCTCCCCTTCGTGCAAGCCTTAACCACATCTCTCCTGCAAGGCAGGAATTTGTTACTCTCAATATATACTAATGGTAGTGAGGTAATGGGCATGGTCAGCTTGGACAAACAAACACAGAGTGGGTGCACGCAGAGCATGCCACTGTGGCTGCTCTTTGGTTCAGCTGCGCAAAGAATTGTTTTCAGAGAAATACTTGACTTCTTGCTGAGAAATGGACCTCTCGAGTATCCCTGCCTCCGTTTAGAAGAGGTCTGTGGAGCTGTGCACTGCCTGGAGGAACTGCTGGTGTCTGATGGGAACACTGCAATTCTATGGGAAACAAACCGAGTATTTACAATTGTCTGCTGTCAAAAAGAAGAGAAAGGGAGAAGAGAAAACAAATCCCACTTGGCTGCGCCCTCGTCTCCCACAGGCTGCCATGTGCCCCCGATTGACACCGGGTTGGCACATTGAAGCGTGTGCTCACCGTGGCAGTGACAGCACTGCTGCTGACATTGGTGCTGGGAACAGATGGCACAGAGGAGCAGCACGGCATGCTGGCTGGGGGCTGCACCCCACCACGATGCAAAGGCAACCCCAACCCCTCCCCACGGCTCCCTTTGCTAACAGCCACAACAGCCCTTACACCCCACCCAGCCCTGGTGCTGCTTTGCCCATCTGCACGCATTCCATCCTTCCCACTTCCATCCGGTTCTCAGCTTCGGGGACTCTCATTCTCAATGCTGTTCCTACACAGAAGACGTAGTGATGGGAACTTCCAATATATGGATGCACAGACACAGCCTACAGGACACAGCCCCATCCCTCACCCTCCTCCAGCCGCCTGCTGGCATTGCTTGCTGCCTCCCCTTGCTGCCCAGCACCTCTCCCAGCCCTCACCAAGCTCTCCCGGTGATGACGCTCCTATCACCCATTGCTCAAGCACATCGACACATACCCAGCCTTGCACTTCCTAAATATAATTTGCTACCTAGCAATTAGCAAGCATAGCGAGCAGGACTGGAGCTGTATTGACTAACAAAGCCCACACAGTCGGAACGCAGCCCAAACAAATCAATGGCATATTTAGCCAAATAAACCTCTTTGCAAGATGATGGCTCCAAGGTCTGCTCGCATCCACTGGCCTGGATGTGTGTGCACTGCTGCAATACCCCACGGTTTGCAGCTTGAACAGTTTCTAACAGCGTGCAGCAAAGCACACCTATGGATCTAACTTCCCACTCAGCAGGGGGTTAAACCATGACGTCCAAAAAGTCTATTCCAACTTACATTATTTCATGTCTCTGCCCACTTACGCTCAACAAGAACGCGGCCTCAGGTGTTGGCAGCAGCCCTCGGTTATTGCCTCTTCCCCATTAAAATCTGATAGCAAGAAGGGATTAGTGATGCTGCACCGAGGCTCAGGACTCTCACAGTGAAGCATCTGGGAAACCGAGACCATCAGGGAAGAGGAGATACCACGGAAGAGCGGTGTTGGAGGGCAGACAGCAAACACCAGCAGGTGCAGCTAAGCTCTTCCAGAAACGCCAGTTCCTTTTGCAATGGCCACCAGCCCCTGTTGCAAGCTGTGGCTCCCAGTTTCCATTTTCCAGCTTAGGAGCTGGAGCAGCTGCTGCACCATTGGCACCAGGGGACTGGAAGCAGCGCGCTGTCCCTGCCAGCGTGGAGCCAGGTTGTGACGGTCACCAGACGGGCACCGAGCAGAGCTTTTCTCATAGTTCCCTGTCCAGGAACAAAAATATTTCCCACACACGGACGACGGGTCAAATAACCTGAGTACTTCAGGCCTTTAAATGTTATTAACCAGGAGAACGTCAGCAGAAAGTATAATTCGGAAAGAAAGACACAAAATGTTTGTTTTGAAAAAGCAGCTCTGAGGATGGACTTCTTCCAGGCCATTTCATTTTTCCTTTTCTTTCTCCGTTTCTTGGCTGAAACTCTTTGCCACATTTGGCAGGGCTTCACAGATGGTGCTGGCTGACCCACCAGTGAATTTTCAGAGAATAAGCTATTTGTCCAAAAGAAGAAAACATGCCCAGATTTGCTGGGCTCCAACCCTCTCCCACGCTGCTCTCCCCTCCGCTGCAGCACTCCCACTCCACGGCACAAACTCCACTGAGAGTCTGCACAGAGTGGAGCTCGCCTGGGGGAGGCGGGGAGCTGTTCCTGCAGCAGATGGATGCAGGCGGGCAAAGAGCATCCCTTGCAAAGAGCAGCTTTGCACGCCAGGAAGATGCAACAGCACCTAACGCCTTGCTGCCCTTCGCCTCTCCTTTTGGTTAATGAGGATGGGTAACTGCACTCAAGCAGGGCTGGAGCATGCTCAGGGCACGGGAGGGGGTGTCTGGGGAAATACCTGCTTGGATTCCTGTGCTTTGCAGGCAGGACAGAGGAAGGGGGATGAGCACAGGAGCTGATGCACACGGGGACCAGAGAGGGTTCGGTGCAGCTGGGAGGATGTCAGCACATGACCGTGCCATGCGCAGCAGCTGAGCAGCTAGCTGCTCGTGTTTGCTCACCAGCAATATGCTCGTCAGGACTTGGCCCCGTCTCTCAGCTACAAGATCTCCTTATGGAAGTTTCTCTGCAGGGAGTGGCGCCACGGAAGCAGCACAGCGGGGCCAGGCTGGCATCGAAACCTCCCAAAGAAGGGGCCTGGCCAACGCTCTTGTCACCTCCTCTCCATCGGATCCACCTCTCTGTATCCTAAACGCTGCTTCCAGTCCTTCCAATATTTTCCCTTCCTTCCCATTGTGCCCTGATGTCCCAGCTCCACGACTGCCAGCTCCTGCTCCCAGCCCCTGCTTGTGCTCCTCAGGAGAAGCAGCTCTGCCCATGAAGGCAGCACAGTGGTTATTGTAACGTCCAGTTGTACCAAATGCTCCTATTTCCTTTCTCCCCTCTGCTTATGTTGTGTGCCATCCCATAATGCCACGTCCATTTGCAGACTGCACTTTATTGGTTTTTATTTGGCAGCCTCGCTTGACGCTGCCCTTTAATTTATCCATTATACATTCTGATTAATTGGCCGATAAAGCTCTGTCCAGTTTTTAAAACAAATCCCCAGCCCATTTGCTTTTAGTGGAACTGTGAACAAGCAGTTTAACTCATTACATTATGGCACTCGTGCTTAAGGTTCACTCTGGAAGAAGATACTTCAGGGTCATGCATATGGAAGACAGCTCTGATCCCCATTAATAACCCCTCGGAGGGCTGGGCCATGGCGAGATCCGATGGGATTGTGCCAGCACCATGGGAGCAGACCCACAGACCCTGCAGACTGGAAGCCTCCTTTCTATCCACGCATTTACACCGAGCTGATGGCCACCATCAATAAAGCCACTTTTGCCCCTCTCTTCTTACGGGCTTCGTTGCTCATCTGACCCATCCCACAGTGAGGAATTAATTCAGAGAATCACAGAATCATTCCGGTTGGAAAAGACCTCTCAGCTCCCCAAGTCCAACCCCACCCTCCCATGCCCACTGACTCAGCACCACAGTTCTGCAGGACTGGCTCTGAACAGCATGAAAGAAGGACATAAAACCAGCTGGAGAGCAAACACCACTTCCCATGGCTATGAACCTGGGAGTGAACAAACACTGGACTTCTGCAGGGCACCTTAATGCCCGTCCATCAGCCTCGAAATGTCATTATCCATCACAGCAGTGCGGGTAGGACGGGGTGCATCTCCCGTCTCGCAGCCTGGCTGATAAGCTTGACAGACCCGGGCATTGGTGACAGCGTTCACATTTCCAGTGGATAAAGTGCCATTTAGATGAGGCAAGCGCTGGTGATTTTCCATCAGCCAGGACAGAATGAGGATGGGAACAGCTTGTATGCTTCCCCTCTGGAGCACGGCTCTTTTATTTTTTTCCGGTTTGCTTTTTTTTTGCTGTGTTTTTCTGTCCTTTTTTCTTCCTCCCCACCCCCCCCCCCCCTTTTTTTTTAAGGGCACAATCTGGACCTTCTCCTCCATTCGGATTTATAAACAGCACCACTACCAAGGCCCTGGTCCTGATTAAAATTCCCAGCATGCCAGAGTTTGCAAAAAATCTCCGGCCCAAAGCAGAACACGCTCAGGGAAGGCCTGGCGAGCCGCTCCTCCGGCTGCCGAGGGGATCGCAGGGGAGTTTGGCACATTCCCTTCTCCCTTCCTTCGGACTCACGCTTATATTTTTCAAGGATCCTTCTTTGGAACGCATCGCTTTTTCCTGCAGGAGCTGGCTGGTTTTTAATGTTCCCTCTTGTTCTCCTGCCACTGCTGCTTTCTTTGCCTGTTGCTTTGCACAGCTCTGCCTTCTTTTGGAAGGAACAACCGGTGAGCGATCCCTACCAGGGAGACCGAGGGAAGGAGGGGACAAATGCCTTCCCCATCTCCTTCCATGCTTCAACCTTCTTCATCCTCCTGCAGCAAACCCACTGCCTGCTCCTGGAGCCAGGTCACATCACCAGCAGACACACCATGACACAGAAAGCCACATCCCAAGAATGAAGATCTCCTATACCTCAATAAGACCCAGGGCACCAGCTTAAGGGCATGCTCCCTTCTAACAGGGCAGGTTGCCCAGAGAGGTGGCGATGCCCCATCCCTGCAGACACCCATGGTCAGGAATGGGGCTCTGAGCACCTGATGGAGCTGTGGGTGTCCCTGTGCTTTGCTAGAGAGTGGGACCAGATGGCCTTTAAGGATCCCTTCCAACACAAACTGTTCTATAACTCTATGGATCCCCACCGAACAGCCTCATAGCTAAGCAGCACCATGCTTGAGGCTCACAGCCCTGCCCGGGTCATGGCTCTGTGTTGGGTACCCATCTTGGCTTCACACAAGGGCAGAGCTCAAGGCAATGTGGGGCCAACAAAACTCCATGTGGAGCAGAGCACAGCTCTGAGATGGGCAGCACAACTGCATAGAAGGTGGTAAAACTGTAATTCATTCTGAAGTTACGCTTGCAAGAAGACCCTATACTTGCCTGGGAGGGAAAAATACCAAGCCTAAGCACTGCCCCTCTATCTTTTTAATTGGGAATGTATCTGAATGAGTGAAAAACTCCACGCTTTCGCCACCAATATGGTTCCTCTTCACTGTCCACAATCAGAAACCATGAAAGACTAACAGACAAACTCATGCTATAGGAACTGCAGAAACGCAGTGCTATCTCAGGAACAGGAGAAGGAGAAATCATGGAATAGTGCCCTGCTCCACTGCGGCACCGGCCCATCACTGCTGCCATCTGCTCGGACACCTGCTCAGCGCTGGGGATGCACAAAGCCCTTTCCCAGGGCGCACACCGCATGCTCCTCCGCCCTGGGGGCATCCACAGCCGCCGCTCTGATTTCACACCGATATCCTCCTTGCTGCACAGGGCAGCACAGGCTCCATCAGACCACGGAGTGCAGCTGCACTGCCGAGGCTGTTACCTGGGGTCGTGGTGGGAGGCTGCTGCCCACCGGTGCTCAGTGGCAGCCACAGTCATTAATCATAAGGATGGGGAGAGCTTTACAGTTCCTCCAAGCAGGCAGCAAGTTGTAAAGGAGGAGGGAGGTGGCCCCTTTGGCTCTTCTCCTCCTTCTGAAGTCTCCTTTTGGGCAGAGCATCCGTGGAAGCGCTTGAAGGCAAGAGAAGCCGTTGGCTCCAGCCCTGCCTCCAGCAAAGCCCAGGGTTACAGCAACCCAATGAAGCAAGAGAAATCTTTTTCCTTCCATCCTCTCTCCAAACCTCCCAGCACAGCACTGCTCTGCTCACCTGCCTGCCTTTGCCTCCTCCTCTCCCCAAACCTGCTCTGGGCCAACCCCTCAGCATCTGCCGTGCTGATCCGCCTGCCCCTCGCCTGCTGTTCGGACAGAGCAGACCTTTCCTGCATTGCTGGGCTGCCAGCTGCACTGTTTTTTTCCAGCAACCTCCTCCAGCCCTGCAGAGCATCCCCATTCCCGCATCCTCCCTCTGCCTGCTGGACACAGAGAGCTGCAAAGCGAGAACTTGGGAGGTGCAAGCACCTGGCTTCCATTTAATTCACCCAGAAATCTGAACTGCCTGGGAGAGGGAGGGTTCCCTAATAGCACGGAGCCTGGGGAAAAAAACCAATTTGCCACTCTTTGTATTACTTTATACACTTCGCGTCTCGAATCGGAACCAATGGAAAGGAACTCACAGACCTTCAGGGATGCAAATATTGCACAAAGCACGACAGGCAGGAAAAGTGCATGAGATAGGTAAGAAAATAGGCTCAGCCTCCCTGGAGCCCAGCCCCAAAGCTCCAGCCTTGGTGTGCACTATGGAAAACAGCCTTGGAGCTGTGACCCACTGCCATGCCCACAGCCATCCCCTCCCAGAGCCTCTCCTCCCATCCTGGTGCCAGGAGGGTTATTACCTCCTCCTCACAGCGTGCGACAGAAATGTTTGCACGGAGAAAAAAAAATCCCCCAAGTCAGTCCATTAATGTCCTGCAATGAAAAATAGATCTGTCTAAATATGCTCAAGGTAATTCAGAATACATTTGAGGTGATTTCAGGCTCTAAAGTCTGCCTGTAACAGCATTTCAGGCTGTGTTTATCAGTGCTTTTGCCCTGCACTTGCATTTTTTTTTCTTTTTTTTTTCTCCCTGGTTATTTTTAAAACATTTGCACAACAACAGAACAAAATGATCGTGGCTGAGGGTAGAAATCAGCCTCACAGTGGCTTCTCCCAGCAACTCTGGAACTTTCACCTGCCCATTTTCTGGACTCAACGTCCTGCCTGCTGCAGGCTGAGGTTTGGCTCAGGTCAAGGCGAGGAGGCTGAGCTCCCCCCTCCTGCAGCTCTGCAGTGAATTATGCACTCAACTCAGGGAAAACAACGCCAAGTTCCAACGTCAGTGACGCAAAGCAATGCAGAACAACACAAAAGACCAGATATTGGTCTTGCTTTGCGACCAGAGCCAGCCCATCAGCTCTGAGCTTGCTTTTAGGAGCCAATGGGTGCACCCTTAGCTTCTCCTCTGCTTTCTCACCAAACAACCACACCAGAGTCGTGTAATCCCATGCCTACTCAAGACAAAAGGTGCAGTGTTATGTTGACAGCTCCTATGTGCTGCTGGCCAGTGCCCAGTTCTCCTGCTTGAAGGACTCAGAGCATCCTTTGGGTGTCCCAGGGCAGCCCTGTATGCTGATGAATACAACCAGACGGGGGATGATCTGGAGAGAGCTGGACATAAAACATCACCCACACTGATCTCAGCAACAGACCACCCTGCAGAAGCTCTGCAGCAGCACACAATGAATGCATGGCAGAGCTCTGGGGCACAGCAACCTGGGTTGGTGCTTGCCCAAGCTGTATTATTGCACACTATTTTCAGAGCAGAGCAAAGCTCAGCAGCAGGACAAGGAAATCCAAGCAGACTTCTGCAGGGGGTTTTTCCACAGGGCTGCAAGAAGCTCCGTGACTCTGAGCCCATTTGGATACAGTATCAGTAGCAAAGCTTGTGCCCTTTGCCACGATGCAAAATTGCACGCTATTTTCAGAGCAGAACAAGGGTCTGCAGCGGGACAAGGAAACCCAAGCAGAACCAGGCTTTTGCAGGGGGGTTTCCCATAGGGCTGAAAGAAGCTATGCAACTCACAGCCCATTCAGATGTAGTATCAGTAGTAAAGCTTGTCCCCTTCATCACACTGCAGAATTGCATGCTATTTTCAGAGCAGAGCAATGCTCTACAGCTGAACAAGGAAACCCAAGCAGGCTCCTGCGGGGGGATTGTCCACAAGGCTGGGAGATGCTCTGTGACCCACAGCCCGTTTGGATGCAGTACTGGCAGTGAAGCAACATGGTGCAGATGAAGGCACGCTGTTCACACTGCGGCAGGGAAGCATGTGCTGCACAACTCCTGCTCTGTTCTGAAGTACAAGCTTGGAAAAGAAACAAAGAGATAAGGCTCTGGGCTCAAGGGGACCCATCTGTTTTCGAGGAGTATTTATTTATTTATCAATTAATGTATCTATTTTACCTTGTGCTTTTGCACCATCTTGAAAACAAGGAGTCATAATATCCCTCAAGCTATTCTGCCCCTTATCCATCTGGTAAACAGCCATTCTGCTTTATGTTCTCGGGAGCTTTTTTTTTTTAAGCTCTGTGGTTTCTAACACAGCTGAAATCCACCGATTTCATGACAAGGACATCACCATTAATGATGATAGCAGGAATAATGACATTGCACTCGCACAGCGTGCTTCCGCTGGCAGATTTCAACCCATTTCAGAGTCACCTGCAAGCACCCATCGGAGTGAGGCAAACATGATGCTAATGTGAGAAGAAGGGAAAACTTGCAGAGAGCTCTTCCCTCAGTCCCAATGCAAGCCGTTAACAAGGTTATAAATAGGAGCCAGGATTGCCAGCACCTATTCTCCTGGTAAATACAGGATGTCACGTGTGCGTACGCTCAGTGACATTTTCCCAAGCACTCATGCAATTAAACCCCTCTCTAGCTTTACTCCAGCTCTGTGTAATTGCCAAGAGTTCTGCGGGGGCCTGAGCACAGCATCTGCCAGCAGAGGGAACCTTCCCATTGCCATGCTGAGCAGAGAGCATCGCTCCCTGCTTTGGGGGCTGTGGTACGTGCACTGATGGCGTGGGACCCACTGGGACACACCAATGCAACTGGGGCCGGTGCAAAGTGCCTTCCTGCTGCACAGCTCTGCGTGCTGAGATGTGCACAAGCAAACAGCCCCTCAGCCCAGCACACCAACTGCACCTGCTGCCAGCACTGCAAAAATCCATCTGCATCCCTCCTCCATGCAGAGACCGCGCCGTCAGGTATGGCCTGAGACACGGCAGCCCCAAAACGAGGAGCTGGCACCTCCCTGAGCCCCAGGGCTGGGTGAGCAGTGCTGGATTTATGTGTCGCAGAAGCATGTGTCTGCAGCCATTAGTCACGTCGCTCACCCCAGGCAATAAAATGTTCCTTCTTAAAAGTTTTTAAGTAAAACAGAGTCTCTAAACGAATGACACGGGGTTAAACTGCGTCTATTTCCCAGCAAAAACATTAACTTCTCACATATATATTCCCCCCTGAATGACAGAGCTGGTGCTGCAGCTGGAGGCAGGGCTGGGAAGGACGCAGGCAGGATTTATAGCCCCAAAGCCTCCAACAGTTGTTCACAGCATCAGCTCTCAGCACATTATAAACACTTACCATCCCCATCTCCTGCGCTGATTGTACTTTGCAGTTATGAAGTTGTTTCCACTTTCTCCTCCCCACCCCCTCCTTCCCTACTATAATATTTAGTCTGCAGCTCTGCTTATTTACATACTTAATTTCAGTTCTGTTTGCAAACACAAATTAGTTTTGTGCAATTACTTTGTGCACGGACATGGAGTTTATCCGCTTCAGCGGTTTAACAACGTTGAAAGTGACTGCACAGGACCATATGGCTCTCTATATATAATCACAATATTACCTGCACATATTAGTTACATAAGATCTACGTTATAATTAGAGTGGTTCAAAGAGGTTCAAAGAGAAAATGGAAGGAAAAAAGGAGGGGGGGGGGGGGGGGGGGGGGGAAACAAGGAAAGGAAAAATAAAAGGAAAAGAAAAAGGGAAGAGGAAAAGTAGAAAAGAAAATAATGGAAAATGGGAAGAAAAGGGAAACAGAAAAAGGAAAAAAGAAACAATAAAAACCAAAGGAGAAAAGGATTCCCCAACCCATCACATGGGCAGCGTGGGAGAACAGAGCTATGCAGAAAATTGATTTTATGACAGAACTGAAAAATCAGGTGAAAAATGGTGTGGGTCAAATTAAACATTTTGTTCAACCAGAAAATAAAGGTTTTGTTTCATTGTCAGGCTCTCTCCTTTTAGTTAGTTTATTTGTTCAGCCTTAATAACAAGCGCTTCGCTATGTTGTTGTTTTTTTTTTTAACCAAAGAGAAGGTAATTGAAACAAAAGAAGCCCAATGTTTGGGTTGTTTTTTCTGGAAAATGAAACAACTTTCTCCGGATTGCTTTTCTCCTTTCCTCAACCCTGAGCTGCTGGTTTGAGCTTCGCTCCCCAATACTTCCAGTGGTCGCAGATCCCTCCCTTATTTCCAGGGAAATGAACCTTATCTTGAAAACTCGACGCTGTATCCAAGCCTGGAGGATTTCAGCACCCAAGCCCTGAACAGCGCCCAAACACACAGAAACGGGGCGGGACGACGGGATGGGATCCCACACAACTCCCCCACGTGCCCAGGGGTTTGGGTGGGCTTCCCTTAAAACCAAACACCAACTGGGGGCATCTATGGCTGGAAAATACTTTCACCACCTCCAGGCACAGGGATACTCATCAACTCCCAAAGTTGGCCAGGACCACAAAGGACCACGGTTTGGTGATGCTGTCCCATCCCAGTCCCCATCGGGTTGTGCCACCCAACGTGGCGCCACGTTTGGGACGTGGTGACAGCATGCTCGCAGCCCATGGAATCCCAGCTCCATGTACACACAACCAAAGCCCCTGCAAGCACATCATATTTTCTGCTCTGCTGGGAAGCCGTGTTGGAACACAAACTCATTTCACATGCCATGAGCTGCCTACGAATAGCAAACCCCGGTGGCCCAGGGAGCACTGGTCCCTGAGGTGTCACAGCCCTGTTAGGTGACAGGGATCGAGGTGACAGCCATTGCCACCAGCACTGCAAAAGCCTTTTTTTCTTTCCTCCTTCCCCTGCTGCTCACAAGACGGTCTTTATTTATATAATACATCTCACATCCAAGACATCGCTGAGAGCTCTACACAAATATTAATTACCAAGCCCTAGGTGGTAAATTATAAATATCCGTTCTCTCAAGATTAAAAATCTTACGTTTCATACTAATAATAATAATAAAAGACTGCAGTGTGGCATCTAAAGTGCTACATGAGGGAGCACTCCTTTGCTCTGGGGCTGCAATAAAACACGTTTGGACCCCAGAAAACGTAACACCCAGATGCTCTGGGGGTCAGCACTATTAAGGCCAGGGCACAAAGACAGCGAGTGGAGCTCTGTCATCTGCTGGACAAATATTTGTGGGGCCGAGCAGTGAAGGCCTTTTTAAGAGATGTAATTAGCTGAGCAAGGCACAGGATCAATTACAGAACACTTGCTGACCAGCACTGAATTCTGGGCGCTTTGTGGGCTCTGCTCACTGGGTTGGGTGCTGCTCTACTGCTTAAAGTGCAGAAACTCCTGCACCGAGCACTGGTGCTGCCCTGTGCCTCCTCCAAAAGACGAAGAGCAGCGAGGGGGGAAGGATGGAGCAGTGTGACCACAGATCAACAGCTCTGGCTCTGACAATCAGCATCTCTGCTCCACATGGCCTTTATCAAGCAGCTGCAAATCGTCACCCTGCGATATGTCCTGGTCCCTGCTGATACTATCTCCCAGGCAGAGCAGGGCAGCATCCCTCTGCTTGTCTCACACCTCTACACCTCGTGGGATTTCCATGCCAGAGCCCCGACAGCACGACGGGCTCACCCAGCACACGGCAGCTGTAACAATGCCTTCCCATTCTGCTCTGGGATCTCTCGTCCTTGCAGAGCACAGTGATGGGGTGACACGCTTTTCCCGAGCGAAAAACCGCCACGGCTGACAATGAGCAATGAGCTGAGCACAGATAAAGCCCTGCAGAGATAAGAGCCCGTTCTGCTCCTGGCTGCCCAGCCTCCAGAGCTTCCTCCTCTCACTTTTTCTATTTGCTGCCCAGGAGCTGCCAAACCCCGAAGATCTCAGCTCTGTTTTCTCCCAGTCCTAAGCCCAGCTCACCTCAAACCCTTCTCTCTTTGCACTCCCATACCAGGAGTATGCAACTCCCATCCTCTACAGCTCAAGTGCTCAAGTGCATCGCTTCCATCCAAGTCCCGGACAGTACGAACTGCTTGGATCTTTAGGGCAGGGGATTTTTATTATTATTTATTATTTTTAATTTTGATTCGCCTCGTTGCTCCCCTCCTGCTGGGCTCCCCTTCCTGTGCAGATCAGAGCAATCAATGGAGAGGACAAAACCGAGCTCCCCAAAGCGAGAGGCAGCAATCAGAGCGAGTGGAAAGGACGCGCCGGGAAGTCAATGAAGATTGGAAATAACATTTACAAAACTGGGGCTCAGCAGGCCCAGGGTACTTTGGCTGGCTGTTTGAACAGTGTGTGCTCCTCTTTCCCTTTGAGTGCAGCAAACAGCTGCTCTGTAAGGAAGGGTACCTGAGGATAATAATGCTGGCGATGATCACAGCAGTGCCTCCCTGTGTCTCCACTGTAATTTCTGTTTGCATGGCTTTGGGCATTGGGCATTTACAGATTTGCTGTGCTGACCGCTGGCTGCCTCCACACCACACATGAAAGCTGTAGCTGCATTGCTTTTAGGACCTGCATGGGCACAGCACCTTCCTTCCACCATCATTTTGCACACAAGTCTTTGCTGCGCAGCGACAGGCAGCGGCTCAGCGTGCCACCTCATTTCAAGGCGGCTGCCTCCAGCTGCCCCATCAAAGCACCCCTGAGGAAGAAGGAGACTTCATTTGGCATTTGTTCAGCAAGAAAAGCATGGGTCCTACAAAAAAAACCCACCAACAACATGAATAAAGTCTCATAACTACTCATCCACAGAACAACGCACACTGGGCTGCTACTGCAGCATTATTAAGCATCCTCTCCAACACACACAACTTATCCCTAAGGAATAAACACAGCAGAGACATAACAGGGGAGAAGGACAGGGGAGAAATAACTCCACCTAAAAAGCTACTTGATTGAAGGAGAAATCTCTCACCTATTTACACAAAGAACAGGAGTGACCATCACTTCTCAGGCAGAATGGAGGTTTGACGTGGAAAAAAAAACATCCTGCCCTTCTTTTTCTGCCACAGCACAACACCTTGGAGCACGCTTCAGTGGAGATGGAGCATGCAGCACTTCTCCAGCGTCACCTCTCCATTTGGGTCCAGTTGGCTGCTTGTTTCCCAATAGGTAGAGGTGAGAAGAACCTCCCATGAACCATGGCAAGCCAAGACATGGAGAGCAGTAACAACATCTCTGGCCACAAAGGTTTCCTCTCAGCCCCAATTCCCTCTCCCCAGACATGCTCCCCTCTGCTCCTCCTCCAGCCCCAGCTGTGGTTGAAGGGTCCAATTTCACAGCTGCTCAATTCTAAATTGGACCTGTGCTTCCCTGCTGGACTCAGCCTCCTGTGTTCATTTGCTACCAGCTTTTATTAGGAGAGTTTTCATCTCCTGCTCCTCCAAGGCCACTGTTCTCACCCAACCCAAGCTCACTGTGTTGGATTCATCCCCTCTGCTGCCTGGCCCTACAAGATGTTGCAGCAGGAAGGTGAGTAGCCTGTGCCTCACAGCCCCTTGGCCGGGCTCTCCCTGCCCGAGGGAGCAGGGCTCTGATGCCAAAGTGAGTTGGAGAAATCAAAGCTGATTCCAATCTTATTATCCAACACGGCCCTATCAGCTGAGACAGCGACATTTATCACATTAATAGGAATGATAGAAGAAAACTGGGATCCTGTCCAACAAGAGCACTTTATCACATGTTGCACCGTCTTACAAATCCAATTATCACCAGCCGAAGGTCTTAACGGCCCTCTAAGAGTGGCTTTGGAAATCTTAAAAGACTATCAAAGCACTTGTCCAGAGCTGGCTGCGTTGCATTGCTGGGACAGCACTGCGTGCCTCACTGAGGACCGGAGCACAGAAAAGCCCAGGAAGAGGGGACAGCTGTCACTGGGATGTCACCCACAAGAAAAGGAGCTGGGATGCAAGCAGGGCTCAACACCTCCCACGCTACACGCCTGCTCAGTGCCCCAGGGTGCTGCCCCCAAAATTGGTCATTTCTCCTCACCCCACTGCATGACCCCACAGCACTTTGCTGCTCCCTCAGCCTTCTGGTCCATCTCACTACAAAAACACTCAAGCAATACTTTTCTCAGCTCTCCCTGAGCGAAGATCATCCAACCCAGCATGAATTCCTTTATTTTTCTACAGCTGTCAGTTAGTAAGGTTGCATCCCAACTTGATCCAAAATGATTTTTCCCATTTCCAATTCTGCAAGTGAAGCAAAAAGCAGGAGAAAAAAAAATTGTTGTGTTTTTTTTTCCCCTCCCCATTGCTCTAATGATTGCACCTTAAATAATTTATCTCCTCTTCCTGTCTCCTCTTCCACACTTCTGCCCTTCACTCACCACTCCCTAAGTATGTTTTAGCATTTCTCCTTCTGCCCCAGTTCCGCTCGTGGTCCAAGCGATGGCCAGGGGAATTCCTCACAGCAGGATGGGCTTTCCATCTCATTCTGCTCCACTGAGCATCTGGAAGCACACCTCCCCCTTATTCCTGCTCCTGCCCCACGCAGCCACTCCGCAGCTCCCCTGCATAGGGCTGCAGGGAGGCACTTTGTCCCACCTTATGGGAATGGCAGCACCATCACCCAGCTGAGAAGGAATGGGGCATGTGTCCCCCCACTGCTACAACCTAGAGGAGCCAATGGCACTGCTGATTCCCCACCCGCCCCACACCCCCCGCCCGCCTCTACCTCATTCCTGTGGATGGGACAGATTTATGGGGAAAGTTAGGATGCATGGCACAGCCATGCTAGGATGGAGGCAGAGGGGATGGCAGAGGGCTCAAACATCACTGGGACAGTCCTGCTACGCAGAGGTGGTCCCACATCAAAGCAGGGGATGGGGACTACAGCAGGATGTGTTCTAGCCCTGATACAGCACAGCCCCTCATCACATAACAAGTCCCTGTCTGCAGAGGCTTTCCTGCTCCACGCAGGCACGGCAGGTCCTTATAATCTGGATTATTTCTGCCTGCAAAAACCCGCTCTCCAGGCATCAAGCTGCCACAAAGCAAGCTTTGCTCAGCTACGGCCTGCCAAGGCAGAGCAGCTGCTGCCTCACCTAATCCCTGCAGCACCACGATGAACCCGGAGAGCCACGCAGGAATAACCTGTCCCTGCTGGTACCCAGCTTTCCGGGCAGTGCAGCTAAATAAAGCAGCGAGCAGACAAATTGCACTGCTCCTCTGCAGGGCTCTCCTGGTCCTGGCACTACGCGCCCAGCCGCACCTGGATGGCATTAGCATTGCTGGGAAGCAACGGGTCTCCATCGTGCTGCTCTTAGATATTTAAAGTGATTTAATGGTTGTCATTCATTATTAATCACGGTTATTAGAAGGATGCCTGTGAATGCATGGAGAGAAGGATCTTGCGTGGCTAGACGCTGCACAAACACCGAGCAGACACAAAGGTCCCTTCTAGGAACAGCCCTGAATGAGGGATGTGGGCTCACTGCACAGGTGGAGACAGCAGAGATGCTCCACGTCTCCATCCTCACCCTTCCAAAGACTCCTCTCAGGTACAAACTCATTGAGTTCATAAGGTAGTTGGGGAGGGGGGGGGGGGGGGAAACAAATCTGCAGAGTGCCATGGACGGTCAGGGCAATAAAGGGAGTCTTTTCTAAGTGTTGTAATGGAGATTTATGTCAGGGGATGCAAAATAATACAGATGGTAGCTTATGCGGCCCTTGTATTAAAAACAAAGTAAATTACATTATCCTAAAACAATAAATGAAATTGGAAAGCATAAAAAGAAATGGAATGTGCCCATTTCCATCCACGGCCACGTGGGCAGTTTGGCCAGCAGCACCTTCCTGTGGGGAGAAAATGGGTAAAAACAGCAAGCATTGGGTCTGTGTGGCATTGGTCCCCTGCACCAAACGCCTGTCAGCCTCTCGAGGTTTCGCTCGGTTCTGGGGTGGTGCTGTGTCTGATGGTTCGATGCAGTTTGTTTTCAGCCCATAAAAGCACTTATGCTGTGGATTTCCTCCCATCCCCGCACAGCTGAACACAACGTGCAGGAAGAGGAGCTGTCAGGGCATATTATCCAAAGGGGCTTATGCCTCTGGAGGGAGGGAAGTTGAAACTATGAGTAAGAACAAGCAGAAGTGGGAAAGGACAGAGAGAGAAGAGGTGTGCATTAAGGAGAGGGGTAACCGTGGATATCCTCACCCCCATGTCAATGCTGCATTGCCCCAGACAAGCAGCCAGCGAGGAGCACAGCAGCTTGCCATGCAGAAAAAGCCATTGGCAGCACATTGCTGGGGGAGGAGAAGGATGGCAGAGGTGCTGCCAGGACTCGGCTCAGCCCTGCAAGTCACTGCGCCTTCCCCTGAGGCCCCTGTCATCCCTTGGCTCATTGCAGGCCGGCGTGAGGATCACCAGCAATCCAAGCCTGTTTTTTTATTAATGCCTGCAGCCTTAGCGTGCTCCTGGCAGGATCCAGAGCAGCTCTGCTAACCCTCCTCGAAAGACACTGAAGGTCTCTAATTGGCGCAGTGCAGTGCCAGCAGAGAGGGCCAGGGTAGGGCTAAGAACACCACTCCGGGTACCAGAGGATGGCAATGCTAAGCCCTGTCCTGGTTCATTCGCCCCCTGCCATCAACAGAGGGTGTCAGCCTGTTGAGGACTCCCAGCAAGTAAATGCTGCCCCAAAGGAGCCACGCACTCATTGCTCCTCCATCAATGCCACAGGAGGCAGAAGGAAGAGGAAAATCTATTTGATAAGAAGGTTGCTGGCACTGCCTGGTGGAAGGCAGGCTGGCTGGAAGGGCTGGCCTTGGTATAATCCATTTAGTTTCTTATTTCTAGAGTTGCTGGTGTCTCAGACCCATTGGGTACATAGGGACCGCTGCCCAAAAACTCCAGCAGGATGAATTTCTGCACCACAACAAGGGGAAAGACAAACAGCTCAGCCCTGAAGAGCCTGATTTGGGGAGATAATAAATTAGAGCTTGCAGGCAGCCAGTATTGAAACATCAGGGTCTAACGACTGTCAATGGTGATGGCCTAACAAAGGGGTATTCATCTCCTCAATGCAGGCTAACAGTGCTTGGCTGAGCATCCTTCATAGTAAAATACTGCAGACCTGAGGAGCAGGGATGGCGTGTGCTGGCAATGTAAACACATTAAGAAAGCAAAGAGTTACAAGCTCAGATGCTGAGTGTCGCAATCACGTCCGAGCTATTTAGCAAATAACGTGGAAAGAAGACATGATGGATAAAGACGAAATTAATGACTGAACTGGCGCTCAGTGATTATCAAGAAACTAGTGATGAGGACCTGATTACATTCACTATGGATAATAAAGGCTTGCCCCAATCAGTAATATATATACTCAGCGCTTCAAAAGGACTCATTTCCAGCGCCGGGGAAAATTATGGGAGAAATTGGCTGGAAGGAAAAATGTCAACAGAGAAATGTGGGCTCATAACAAAAAACTTATTAGACAGACAGAGTCAGGACTCCGCCATCCAAAAAAGACAATTTTGGCTAAAAGCCCCATTCTTACTGCTAAAGCAGCAATCAGGCATAACGCAAAAATAAGAGGAGAAATAGGCAGCAATCAATACACATTAGAAGTTATGAAGTGCGTTGATAAGGGCTGCGAACACAGCGGGGCACAAAGACCACAATACTAACACTGGGAGAAAGAAGGGCAGCCCCAGACATTTTGTATTGGGAAACCCAAACCCTGGCTCAGGGGACTGCAGTTGGTCTCCCCAAAGCTCAGGCAGAAGCAGACACCCATCCCTGAGCTGGAAACGCTGCACGTTGACAAACAGATGTGCATGGCATCAATATCATTGGGACGTCTTTCAAACAATTTGTATCCCCAGAACAGTGGTAAAGAGATATTGTATGGCAAATAAATTAAAGCGTTGGGCCATAAAGCCAATAACGGAGACAGAGGGAGGGAAAGAAGCACAGACATCGGAGGGGAGAGAGAGAGAGAGAGAGAGAGAGAGGTTTTTAAATGAGATTAGAGAAAGATTGAAAGTCAATGGGAGGAAAAAAAAAAGGCATTAAAATTAAAGCTGCAGCAGCAGCAGCAAGGATGCTGTTTCTGGGGTTCGTGGGTACGGCTCCAACAAAGGGGCAAAAAGTCTGGAGAAACAACACAGGGCACAGGTACAGGGCACAGGTAGGTGGACCCCGTGTTGCTGCTGCTGGTGGCTCCCAGGTCCCTGGGATGGCTTGAAAACATTGTGATTGAGCCAGATGGAGAGAGGGGGGAGGGGGGAGGGAGGGAGAGATCCGTCTACGTGCCAGGTGCCAACAAGGGGGAAGGAAGAGAACAGAGAAATCAAGCATGGAAAATAAAAGAAAATGTAGTCGGAGATGTAAAGCCTGTCAAATTGGCTGCAAACAGTAACAAAAGCAAAGGAGAGAGAGTTTTCTCTTTAACAAATGCTTTGATCAGCTGTAGTTGATATAATTACTATATAAAGCTACGGCAAGACAGCAATAAGATACATTTATCTCCGCAGAGCAATGAGAGCCTCTCTGATCGCTCCCCCTCTCTCCCCTCCCCTGGGCCATGACAGACATGGACTGCAGGGGCACTGAGGTGATGCCCTGCTTGCTCCTGTCCCAAAAACCACTCAGCAATCACCAAACAGAGGCAGATCCTCCCCGCTCACTGACACTGTAAGCCATGCTCAAGCCACAGGTCTGCTGCCGTGGCTTCCAAACGTTGCGTCTGAATTCCAACCACCCATTTATTTTAGCCTGGTTTGGTAACGCGCAAAAGAAAAGCCACAGCGAGCTCCTTCAGTGAAATATTCCCCTCCTGACAAACTGACGTTGCTCAATGGAAACGTAATGGAGCCAGAAAACGCAGCCAAAGCCCGACAGCTCCCTTACAACCGCTGCCACACGTGGCTCCATCCCTGCGCGGTGACACTGGTGACACAGCCAGCCCTGCAGTGCCAGCGGGCACGGAGGACTCAAGTGATCCCATGGGTGCATTTGGTGGGAGCACGGCGAAAGTGAGCGTGCTGGTGCATAATGCAAGGTGATGATGCAGCAGGGAGCAGGCGTGCACAGCGCCGTGCAACCGGAGCGCTGGTCCCTGCGGGCACAAAGGAGAAGTGCACACTGGGAGCACACGCGTGTGCCTGCATGCACACAGGGCTCCCGGCTCATGCTACATGCAAAGCACTGATTTATTTAGACTGGAACAATTTGTCGGTGGCTGTAATTTTAACTACCTCCGTGCTGAGGAGCCAATCAGGGGCTGTGCTCATCGAGGCTTTTATGAGTTCCCATAAAAGCAGCAAAATGAAAACTCAGGGGCCCTTAAAATATACTCCACGGGTTTGTGCAGTGCAATTGGAGGCTTTTATGACTCCTGTCAGGGCTTTTATGACCCTGTAAAACCGTGCAGCAGCCTGGGCTGCGATGAAAAGTGGCCTCAGATGTCTTAAAAGCCTAAATGGTGCTGTCCGATTACAGAGCTGCTGGGATGAGACAGGGAAGCCCTGGGGAGTGGGGCACAATGTGGGGCTGGGTGCCACTGCTGAGCATCGCTGTGCCCATATAGAATCTGGCGAGGTTGGGGGGGGGGGGGGGGGGGGGGGGTGGATGATGCTGTAATGTTCCCATGGAGCAAACAGGGAGATGACCTTCTGCCTGGGGAATGCTGCTGTATCAGCTGCTAAATAAAAGCCAAGTGAGATGCTTTACTTCCAAAATGCCGAGGGAGCAGCAGGGCACAGGGAGGGCAGACGCTGGGCTTTGCTGCCATGGTGTGCCTGTGTTCAGGCAGCTGGGATGCAAACCCAGACAACCTCCAGAATAAGTGAGTTTGATGGCATCACTCTCTCATTTCCCAGCACAAACAGCACTTGATTGAGTAGAAGCAGCAGGGTTATTCCACACCCCTCCCCCCCCCCCCCCCTTTAAATGAAGTCAAGGCTGTATGAGCAGGGATGCTGCAGGAAAGCAGAAAGAAAACCTATCAGGCCAGCATTAATAAACTGCACTAGGTACAAAGCAGCAGAGAAATGTAGGAAGGGAACGAAGCGCAAAAAGGATATGGCAAGATGCAAAGGCTGGAGGCTCTCTGACATTTAAGGTCCCTCCAACCCAACCCATCCCCTAATTTCACAACAGCAGCACACTGCCACCGAATTACAGCACATGGAGCAGATACAACCAGCAGCACATCACAGGGGGCATTAACAAAACACACGCTTGATCCCATCCAAAAATAAGCCATCTCCCTATGCTCTCCTGAGCAGGAAAACACGCCACGGCCCGCTCAAGTCAGACGGGTTGCTTCATGCATGAGAAAAATGCGAGGGTATGAGCAGAGGGAAACTCTGCTGTGTCCTCTACGCTGTGTGTAACAGTGCTGAGATGGTGAGGGAGGAACTTCTCACTGCTGGGTCACACACTCCGTGTGCTGCAGCTGCATTTTGGTGGTGCTGGGACCGGCGGTGTCAGCTCACCGACTGCCTCCCAAAACTTCAAATGAATCGCTTTTAATCAAAGCTGTGACATCAGCTCCTGACTAAGAAAGCCAATGAGGAGTGAAAAACAACTTGTGACGGGTATCTCAGAAGAGCGACCGGTGATGGATATCTCAGGCTCCTCCCATCTCCCACCCCCCGCAGCTCCAGCATGGCACAGAAAGATGCAGAACCACTAAAGGAAGGTTCTGAGTGAAAACACAGCGTGTCAGACTCACCACAACACCGCATCCCTCCTGTGGGCACTCCCAAGCAACTCTGCTCACCCAGCAAAAACAAACCCTGTGGCAAAGCCTGCACCGAGCACGCAAGTTATTGGCCATTAACATTCATAGCAAACACATTTATAATCAGGGTAGGGGGAAAAAAAAGAGAAATTGTCTTTATTTCCCCTTCCTTCTCCCCTCTCCCCTCCCTTTTTTTTTTGGAACAGAGCGTGGATGTGGAAAATAGCCTATTGAGCCCACTTCCCCGCCTCACAGGAGCTGCAAATGTGATCCTTTGCTAGCTCAGACAAAATCTGCCATGCTACATTAGGCTTGATAGCAAATTTGCTACTTGCAAGCTTTTATCAAAACTGTATATCTAAAATCTTAATAATACAGAGATTTTGTTTGGCCTTCCCTCCGCTCCCCTCCTCCCAGCTCTCTGCTCGGAACCAATTCCCAATTTGGAGCTCAGCACTTTTAGCTGAGCACGAAAGCGGAGCGTGCCAGGGGCAGAAATCAGCCCGATCTGCGCGGCTGCAATTTATTCTGGTGCAGAGACGCACCAACGAGGCCCCTACACTTCTTCCATCCCACTCCTGACCTATTTCGAGGACTTACAAGTTCATTGCTGAACGAACAAGCCATCCACAGGCAGTGGAACAAATGGAACACTGCCTTCAAGGGCTCTCCAGCCAGGTTCCCCGGTGCCTGTTAAGGTGCAAGGGCCGGTCAAAGATTCTCCCTGAAATTGCTCTTACAGAAAGTCTTTCTCCTCAGACGCCGTTTGAAGTTCAACAAAGGCTCTGCATATGCCAGAGCCCCGGTCTCGTGGGGTTGCTGTAATAGCTGGTCCCTTCTACCCAGCCACCAATTTTAATGAAATTTATAGAAATTTAATATCTCTCGAGACCTCTTTCCTTCTGTCAAATTGGGTAGAAATTGGCCGAAGGGCTCAGAAACTACGAGGGAAAGGAGCGGGTAGGGCAGGCAGGCAGAGTCTGCATGGTTGCACAGTCTCCTTTCTGTAAGGATCCAAACTAAAAATCAATATATTTTCCTTTTCTCTCATTGGTTTTGTATTTACTTCCCTTTTTTGTTTTTATATTGTTTCTTTTTCTTGTTCCAAAGCAAAATTTGCCCTTAAACAACTACCAGGAGGTTCTCATGGCAATGCGCCTGTGATGTGCGATGGGCTGTGATGGGAAGCTCTGAGCTCCCTTGTGGCCCTGGGACAGGTTTTAGGATGCTGACACCTGTGTCCCATCTCCATCCAACACTCCATTTTCTCCTGTCCCATCCCTACAGCTCCCAGAGCTTTCAGACACCAACGGGTGATGAAAAACAGCCTGACCTGGTGGCCGGCAACCCCTAGACAGGGGGCTGAATTGGATGATGTCTGAGGTCCCTTCCAGCCTCACCCATTCTATGGTTCTATGATTCTAAAGTTTGGTGCTTGAAGCACAGAGCCCGATGTGTTGGTCCAGCTGGAGGACCATCCCCATGAACTGGAAAAAGACATTTCATCTCCTCCAGATTCTCATTCTTCTCCTCCACGGGTGTCTGCAAAACACCAGCATCCTCAATGAAAAAGCTCATTCAGCCTCAGTCAGCCTTGAAATCGAGCGAAAATGAGAAAAGCTTTGGTGGAGCGGTTTGAGCCGTCGTTCCAGATTCATCTCCAACAGTGGGTGCTACGGATTGGGCCAGATTGACCAGCTTCTTGTTTCTGGAGCGAATTCTATCACCCAGCAACTGTCAGAGCCATCTGGGAGCTGAGGGGTTGCCTTGGATTCTATTAGCAGGATAATCTCCGTGCCCTGGCTCAGGAAGCAGGGGGGTCTTAACTCCATTATGGAAGTCGATAGAGCAGATGGAAGCAAATCTTTCTAGGAAAATGGTTGCTCTGCAGCTGCCCATGAGCGAGGCATGGCAAACATGAAGGAAGCCATCAGAGAGTGCTGAAATGCGGAGGACTCTGGTTAATTCTTAATGGAAGTTTGTTCAAGCTTTAGCAAAGGACAAAGCCTTTCCCCTTCTGCAAAGAGCACGGTGCCCCTGCCAAGCACAACAATGCTGGGATTTTGTAGCCTGCCCGCTTCCAGCAGGCCAAATCCCCCATTAATACTTAAAGATGCTCCACAAACCTGTTAGGCTCTGAGCACAGGAACCGAGGGCAACTACTGCTTGGCACGCTCAGGGGAAAAGGAGCTTTGAAAGACTTCCTAATGGGATTCCTTCCTCTCCTTTCAGCCCTTCGGAAATGCCGGATTTTGGGTGAGACCTCGTGGACCGCAGCATTCTCTGAGCACTCCTTACAAGCACATAAAGGGTGAGGTCCCAAGCAGCTCTCTATCTCGCAAACCCCCAAATCCACCCTCCTCAGTGCACAAATGGCAGAGCTGCCAGTACCTCCCCAACCACCCCTATCTATAACCGAGCGTGAAACTGCCTCGTCTCTCCCAGACAAGTCACTGAGATGAGCATTTTTGCCACATTAACAACCACTGACTGATTAGGATCCTCTGTGTTTCCATTAGGAAGAGAAAGCGATGACAGAAGCATGAATTTCTGCAGGTTAATCTTGTTTTTTGTCATCTCTCCTTTAAAGCAGACAAAGGAACAGTCTGCAGACACCGTGTCTGGCTCAGACAGGGGAAGGCATGCATCTACAGGGAGCAGCTCCCAACCTCCACAGGGAAAGCAGCTCACCCCAAACCCCTCTCCCTGACACTTCAGGCCCCAGCCTTGCTCAGTGAGCTGCATCCCCAAGGAGGCTTTGGCCACAGCCACGTCCCTCTGGCAGCGCCCACTCCTCCAAGAACAGCAAGCTGATAAGACTGCTATTACTCACTCCTGCTCCACAATGGGGAGAACATGGGGTGAAACACAAAGCAGCTCAGTTAGGATTGATGAGAAGGGCTGACTGCCCGCCCAAGATCTACTGCAGCCTCTCTGTTCTCTCCACGTTGGCTAAGAGGAGGGAAGTGCACCCCTGGTGGGAGGGAAACCCTCAGGGCTTTGGGGTCACCATAGCTGCAGGGTGAGCATCTCCCCGGAGAGCCATTTCTTCACCCCACTGCACTGGGATCTGTCACAGAGAGCAAGGGACGTGGTGTGGCACAGCCCTGCACACCACATCCGAGCTTTGCTCAAGAAATGAATGGTTTCTCCTACTTCCCCTGAGGAGAAAGCAGTGCACAGCCACACTGGAGGCAGATGGCAGGGAATGGATCCGTGACCTCATCTCAGCCCACTTCAGAGCAGCCAAACTGTGACACCAAACCCTTACCCTGGCGTGTGCTTCAAACCAGACAGGAACGTGCCTGCTGGTTGTCACAAGGGGATTTAATCCAAAGAAACCTTTGCTGCTGGCTCTACCCATTGCCTTTATCTGCCGGTCTCTCCCACCTCATCTCGCATTCCGCACACCCTCCCCTGAGCTGCAGCTGGTCTGGGAGCAGCAGGCATAAATCCTGATCTTATACCTGTGGGCAAGCAGGGCAGCACCCTTTGCTGGCATGCAGTCAGGCCAATGCTGATCCTATTGAGCTCCAACAGGCAGACAAGAGCCCCCGGCTCCCCCAAAATGGCAGAAAAGCAAGATTTGCACCCAAAATCATGATTAAAGCAACTCCTCAACCCCTCCTGCACACACTCTCCTTTAAGCCCTGTTTCCAAATGCTGAGTTACTATCAAGGAAGGTTTAATGGGGTCCTGGATTTTAAAGCCACTGGCAACACAGTCTGGGCCTTTTATGGTTAGTGATGAATAAAAGAACCCAAAGTACTTCTTTTTTTCTTTTTTTTTTTTTTTTTTCTCCCTCTCTTAACAGTCTCTGCCTACAAATTAAAGTCACTGTACTTCTCACCCTGTCTCTCTCCTTTTGTCTTCTTTTAATGCCATCTCAGCCCATCGGGCACAAGTTCAAGGAATGCTGTGCTCGTCTCTCTTGCTGTCATTCCACCCCTTTTCTCCTCCCTACCCATCCTTCTCTCCTCTCACCCCAAATTCACCCCAAAGCCACGGGGTCACCACAGAACGAAGCCCTTGACCCCTCTCCATAGGGCTGCCAAGAAGCCCTTCAGTGTACGAAACACCCCAAAGTGCTACTATCCTGTCACCCAGCCTCGTTATTTTTAGTGCTCCTCCGCTGATATTGCCAGCTCCCTGAATCATGTGATTACACAAGGATCTTATTTTCTCTCTAAAAAAGTTCCGTGCCCTCACAGCTGCTGAGAAATGCAGGGAACGATGAGTCACCCTCCCAAAAACACGCAGGAAGGCAGAAGGATGGAGCACATTTTTTTCAGGGACAGCTCACCCCGCTTATTAAAACATCCCCAATTTTTAATTCAGCGCTGGAGAGAATGAGGCATCCAAACAGCCAGGTGGCTTCAGGAGTCTCCCCGTTACTTCACTTAATTAAGTCAGCATGGAAGAGCTTCATATCCTTTGGGGGAAGTAGCAATGATCACAGAAGCATCCCCAAATCCAACCCCAGCCCACCCCACCGTGCCCACTGCCCACATCCCTCAGCGCCACATCCCCACAGCCCTGCAACACCCCCAGGGATGGTGACCCCCCCCCCCCCCCCCCCCCTTCCATGGGCAGCTGTGCAGTGCAGCACTGCTTTTTGGATAAGAAATGACCCACACGGACCCACCTGCAGTCCCAGCAGCCTGGATCTGGGTTAAATGGAAAATAAAAATGCCAGGAGGGTTAAGGACAAAAGGGGACAATAAGCACTGCCCGATCTCCATCTCACCTCCCCATCTCATATTCACCCTCCTCGCACGTGCTTACAATTTCTCCTCTGCAAAGCACGGGGAGATGCACTGAATGACACAGAATACAGAAGTACACATTTTACTGTTCTGCTGTTATTCATTATTAATAGTAGTAATGCTAACGCTGCCCTTGTAGGCACCTCTACGAGGGAAATAATGTTTGCAAATGTCAATAAATGCTTTCCCCAAATGCCTGGGTTTCTGTTGCAGCCACGCTCCCCCCCCCCCTGCACTGCTGAATGAGGGCACAATTTTGCTCCTTGGCCTTCATGCCCCTCCTCTGCCTCGTTCTGTATGGGGAACAAAGCTGGGGAGATGCTCTCCTCACCCCCAGAAATGAAAGAACAGCTCCAAAACATTACTTTCCCTCCTTGGTGACTGAGCCCAAACCTCCTTCACGTATGGCTCCTTCTGAAATAACTCGAGTCAAGCAGTTCAATTTAAATCGACAAGAGCTGTGTTTGCCCCCTTCCCTCATTTCAAATGAAACATTCAAAAATAAAAAATAAAAAAAGCCCTTTTTATCTTAATCTTTCTCCATGCTTTCCCTTCCCTCAGAAATAATTTGAGTGCTCTAGGATGAATGGGAAAATGATTTCAGATGACCTAAAAAGGCATTATTACTTCTTCAGAAAGAAGGGTTTGCATATGGAATTGGATCTGGCTGTCACCAGAAGAGATCCCACATCAGGCTGAGCACAAAGGCTGCTGCATGTAGGACAGGAGCATCCAAAGGGGCTGCTCTGAGCCCCAGCTCTCTGCATGTCCATATCCCCCTCTTTTGGACCCAACGTGCTCTGACAGCCACCCCAAGGGCTTATGCTGAGGGTTCTGGGGTGTGAGCTGCTCTCCACACTCACCTGCCAGCACAAGGATTTGTTGGAACCTTGCTGCCTGCCAGGATATGGCTGTACTAAAGGACAGCTGATGCCTGACATTTATCTTCATGACTGAAGACTGTAGACCAGAGAACATGAGAGGCAGAGTTAGTTATCTTCTCTTCTTCCATGATTGACAGTAAGTGTCAGGAAAGATTAGTTATTCTGTATCATATACATGCCATGCATGTTTTTAATTCTCCCACTGCTCCAGTACTATTTTCAGACCTCGTTGTAATAAATCAAATGTGCTTGCTCTGTATAGAGAAGAGATTTTGCCATTGTGGAAGACCTGGTGGTCGCCCATTGGCTCTTCCTCCATCCTCAGCCCAGGCAGGGAGCTCCTGGGCTCTGCTATCTGACCACCATCTCCACCCAAGCTGCAATTAAACTCATCTTCTATTTATGCACGATGACAAGTCCAACAGCACAAAGTGATCTGCTCTGCCCACGGGTGAAGTGTGGTCACCTCTGGGTTGAAATCCATGTTTAACTGGGATTCCACCTGCGTGGCACCCTGGGATGGCCAACAGGCAGGGAAGATGTAGCTAAGAGCAATGGTGAAGTATGGAAGGCACCACAAGCCATGCCTTGGCCCGACAAAAGCAAAATGCTATTTGGAATGCATAAGTCATCAACAACGTTGGCTTGGCTCTCGTCTGAATGGGGGTCCTGCATCACGAGCAGCCACAGTCCGACACGGTGCTGGGGACAAGGCAGCAGTGCACAGCTCTCAATCAGTGCTGCCAGCTTCGGGATTGAGCTAATTGCAGCCTCAGCACTCAGTACTGCACACTGTGCTGCTGCAGCCAGGTGAGCACAGCCTGCCATAAACTGGGTGTGAGACAGCATCACCTGGGGCTTGGATCACCCTCAATCTCTGCTACAGGGCTGAGTGGGGGAGGGCTTCTTCACGACCCCGGGAGCTGCTTTCCTCTGCTGTCCATCCCTATGCTGCTGCAGATAGCTCTCACAAAGCTGCTTGCTGCTCTGCAATCACTGCAGAGGCTGATTACATGACTAAGTTTTATAGGGCTGAAGTCGGTGAGATTAACCTCCCCATAAACCACCGAGATCTCTCTCTGATCAGAAATTCCTCTCTGCATAAAACAGCTTCCTAAGCACCCACCCTGTGAGCCAGCTCTCCTTGCAAAGAAAGAAGCCATCTCCCCAGCTACGTGCAGCCACGACACAATGCCAAATGGTGACAGCTGTCCCAGGTGGAGCTGTACCACAGACAACCGAAACCTTTCTGTGAGCAGCACCTGGTGACAGAGGGGTGCCCATGTGAAACCGCCCTTCCCCAGCACGAGTGGCCAGGCAAGCAGAGAGGAAGGCATGCCAGGCTGTGGCCTTCCCCACCAAGACCAGGAGACGTAAGGACTAGAAACAAGCTCCACAAAACCTGGAGAAGCGACAGGAAAGGCCCACCCTCACAGAATCATAATAGCTGGAAAATACCTCTAAGATCACGGAGTCCAATTCCAACCCACCCCACCGTGCCCGCTACCCACATCCCTCAGTGCCACATCCCCATGGTTATGGAACACCCCCGGGGATGGTGAGCCCCCACCTTCCTCCTTAGGCAGCTGTGCTGTGCGGCACCATTCTTCTGAAGAAGAAATGTTTCCTAATATCCAACCTGCCGTTGTCCTGACCTGCTGCCTGCCTTGTTAGAGTGGATTTCAGTGTGTAAGACTGAGCGTGAGTCATTCCTGAGCACATAACAGCTCTGCACCTGCATATTCAAAAGTGACGGTACCCAATCCCTGCCTTTGGTCTGAGATACCTCTGCAGCTCAACAGGTGTCACATAAATTCAGACTCCTGGCAGGATGATGAGCCAAGGAAAACAGAAGAAATGTGTGCAGCTGAGGCTCTCCTTATGCTGGATGTCTGCATACTGCACGGGGCCAGTCCTCCTTCAAGGAGATGCTGCAGGGCTGGATAAAACCCTTCTGCATTATTTCCTCTTAAGGGGATCAGCCTGCTTTGTACCTGCTTTGTTGTTCTTTCCCTTAAGGACCGCACCAAGCTACAAAGAGTCCCTCACTGCTCCCAGACTGCAAACCACAGCTTTGGTGCTGCTTGCAAGCCAGCTCTGACCTGAGGTCATCACTATCTTTGCTTGTGTCACCCCAAGCTCCTCTGCCACTGCTGCTTTTCGCTCCGTACGCTCTTTCTGGGAAGCGTGGAGAAGACTGCGGTGTCTCCGGGGGTGCTAAGCCCCTTCCTAATGGCTTTCATGTCTTCCTGTATCTTTAAATAATTGACATCTCTTTGTTGCTAAGTACATCCAAGCAAGAAGGCATTAAAAGTTTTAAACCTCCCTGGGGAGACCAGGGCCAGGAAATCTCCGTAGCTCACACGATGTCCTGCCACCAAAGCACCGTGTCTCCCGAAATGAGCTCTCCCAGGATGCTTGTTGCTACCCACGTGGAAGGTGTCCTGTTATTCCCAGCAGTGTCCTCCAATCCACTTCGAAAATAATTTCAGAGCAGAGCACGATGCCTACAAAGAGCTCCTCTGGAGAGATGGGTAATGCAGGAGCTGAGGTTCGAGGAGTAGATTATCAACCCTAGGAAAGCACAGCACACAGCTGTGGTGTGGCTGTGTCTATGATTCTACGGCTGGGCCTTATTCAGATGCCAAGCAGGACCGGGATGGCAGAGCTGCATGCAGTTTCCATTCCTGCCACCATCTGGCTGCCGATGTTCGTAGGCTCATGGCGCCAGGTTTATTTCCCAAAAACAGTGACTTTATTCTCCTTAAAATATATCTCATTGCACTCCACCTGTGGTAATTGTAGATATATCAACTTGCCCTTGGCCAGGCTCTAAATTTCCCAGCACGGTCAGTTTTATCACACTTTTAATTTAGTAAAGCAAGAAAGCCCCACTGGCCATCTCAGCATGAGCCAACCCCAGTGACCACAATGCACTGCTCTGCAATAAAATGTGAGTGCAAGCTTCAGCACAGGACCAAACAGCTCCAAATGCCACCAAATACCATTGGCATTGTCTGTCCGCTCAGTTCCCCCACATCCACCTCTGTTATTTCTCCCTGGAGCAGCACTCATTGCCCAGAGGGAAGGTCAACCCAAGCAAAGGCTCCCGTGGAACCACAAAACCACCGCTCAGCTTCCCACCAAAGGGACATCAATCTCTCAGAGTTGTCAGGATGATAAGGCAGCCCGGCCCCCACAATAAGGAAGACATTCAAGCTAATAACTTCCCATTAAGCTCCTCAGAGCTGGATGTTTTCCATGTTTTTTTCCAGGGCTGCTGCCAGGGCTTGTTTGCTCCCCTTACCAGCTCAGTCTTGAAGGGAAGCGGCTTGAGGCATGCTGCAAGCACCCTGTGTGCCATCAGCCCCACCTGGAAACCCCCGGCAGAACCACTGGGTTTGGGCTCTGCAGCTGCCAGGTTAGCCTTCCTCCTTTAAAGGAGGATGACAGCGCTCAACGCAGAAGATTTAAGCAGCAAGGAAGGAAAAAGAAGAGAGAGCAAAACATCGTATCCATCACTTCTGATCAAGCTCTCGCCTGCAAGCACATTTCCAACGTGCTGAAGGGAAAGCCTGACAAGGATGCTCGGGATGCTGTTTCACCCTTTCTCCCCCAACGTGAGCTCACCCTTACCTGGCTTCACACCACAAACCATCCTCATGCTCAGGGCTCACTCCTGTCCCCAGCACATCCCTCTGCTTCCCCAGTACTCCTGAACCCACCACTGCAGCACCACCATGGACGGAAGCGTTCCCCTTCCCACAAGGAGTGGCTGAAGGGCTGTCCTAGTGTGCTCCGTGTGCTAAGCCGGGCTGGATGGGTAGAGGTTGGTCCTCACTGCTCACCTCACAAGATCAGCTTGAGGAAACTCTCCCATCCATTCATGCTTCATAAAAATTTTACAAAGTTTCTGCTAAAGGAAGGGAAACAAACAGAGATGGTGTTGGCATCCAGGCGCTCTTTACATCAAGAGCTCTTTCTCCGATGCATTTTTTTTATATATGGAGAGCACCAAACAGAAAGCAACCAAGCACAAAGCCCTTTTCCAGCTCCTGGGTTTCCCCCTCCACACGCTGTCACCAGGTCACTGGAGTGGCCACGAAGGCATGGCAAAAACACAGAGAGCCACCACCCAGAGCATCCTCATCAGGACCCCGTTTACATGAGAGAGGCTTTAATTGATTTAATCAACTTCCCCATATCAGTGACAAGGAAAGGAGCAGGATTGATGCATGGCAAGCATGGGGACCTTGAGCATCTCTCAAGCACACAGGGAATGGAAAGCCAGTGAGGAAGCTCCTGTCCTTCCCAAAATAGAGGCACATAACAGCACCAACCACTCCTTCATTAAAACCCAAAGGTATTTCTGCAGCACTTATTGGCCGAAAAGGTCCAGCAATCCTTTCCTCCCCCCTCGCAGTGCTTCTTCATTCCTGTGCTATTTCCTGAGCTCTTCCCCCTGCAGAAATGCTCTCAAAATCAGGATTCCTCATAAGCAGTATATTAAAAACCAACCCCCCAAAGACAACTGCAACGGAATGCGAAGCGCAGTGATTGCAGAGCAGTGACAGCTCCTGATGGGAAACACGAAGGCCAAAAGTGAGGGGGAGAAGTACACAGAGACAATGCTGAGCAAAATATTACGCTGAGAGTTCAGCAGGAAAAATCTTAACATCAAACGTGGATTTATACATGATCTACACGAGCTTCCTCTACACTGAAACTTAAATACGTATTAATTCTTTTGCTTCCATGCAGCCTCAAGCCTCCTCCTTAAAAACTAAGATGAAGCTCAAGCAATTCAATTAGTGGGGCAGCACCCACCGCCCGCTGACACAACTGGGAGCTCCCTCAGCATCCCGCTGTTCACCATCCCAAGGTGTCTGCATCACTAAGGCTTTGCAGGCAGTGAAAGCACCAGAGCTGCCCTGCACAGCCAGAAGGGGTAGATTCTCCCATCTATCTTCCCCACGGCTGTTGGCAGAGCTACCTGAGGATGTCTAAGGTGGTTAAAAAAAATAGAGGGCCTCCCAAAACACAGACACACACCAGGGATAGGTCAGATCAGGAGAGCTTCAATCCCACCTCCTATTTGTCCTGCTCCTATCTCAAAGCCTTCTGCACCTCCCAGGTCACAGCCTGAGCTGCTGAGCATTACCGGAGAGCAGCGGGAGAGCGATGCAGGAACCAACAAGGAAAAATCAGCAATAAAGCCTCTGCCGCCTCCATCCCTTGCTCCGGAGAGGCTGCGAGGCTGGTTAATGGATGTCAGTTCTGTTTCCATTGAAGAAAATAAAAATCAATGAAAGCCTCTTAGCCAGGCAGGGCACAGCGACGGCCCCGGTGCTGACTTTCCCTTCTCACCCCGTGCACCCGAGTTCCCTCCATCATGCCAGCACACAGGAACTCAGAGCACACAGCAGGGCCAGGCAGCCTGATAGGTTCCTACAGGAGCAGGAGAGGGCAGAACATCCTTAGCACAGCCCTCCATGCTCTACTGGTACCCGCAGGTGCTGGCAGCCCTCTGCACAAACCTCAACTCCAGCAGCCCCGTTAGCAGAGCCCTCACTACAGATGCATTTCTGAAGGTTGCAGACTCATTCATACAGACAAAATTCCCTTTGCACCAGCTTTTTGCTTTTGCTCCTGGGGGTCACTTTGCCACGCTGACACAAGCATCGCTTTGCTGGCAGAGCAGGGCTGCTCCGGGTGGTCTGCATAGCACTGGCTCTGGTTTTTCCTTACTGCTAAAGCATTTCAGCCTCTCATGCAGAAAAGATGCAGCTCGGACATTTCGTTAGCACTAAAAGAATACTAATGAACTCGCAGGTTGCTGTGTGAGGTAGCTAATGACAAGCCTAATGACAAGCCTCCTCCAGAACTGCTTAGCTGAGGCTTCTGGAAGTTAGAGGGATGAGATGCAGATGGACTCAGCATCCAAAAAAACCCGAAAATGTAATGAAACAAAAACACCAAAAAACCTCTGTTCTTGCCCCGCTTCTGCTTGATGAAGTATCTGGTACGGCTCTGCAGCTTACTTGCTGAAATTGTACGCTTGGCTCTCATACCACACTCTGATCAATGTTAGATATTTCCTTTTTTGATCCTATTGCTTCTCCTAAATGCTTGGGTTGGGATTTATCACATCGACATGCAAGCTAGCCATTTGGACCCCATTTTACAGCAAATGGAGAGAAAAAGGCACTGCTAGGACACAATCTGTCTGACCTATTTTAGACATCTGCCTTAGACTGGGATGGATTGCACCCTAAAAAGGCCCATTGCTCTCCAGCGATTGCAAAGGGGGACTAGACAACACGCTCAGATGCAGACATCCATCATCCCAGACACCTGCAGTTACATGAGCAAGTATCCCAGATTGCTCGTGCTTTTCTGTGCTCTGACCGAAATGCTAATTGATTGAGAGCCACCCAGCCTTCGAGGGGGCTTTTTGCTGGTGCCTTTGCTTTTTCTCCCCTGGAACGGGTGCATTCCATCTCACCTTAGCCCACGTTGGTCATCTACATCAAAAAGAAGAGAAAGGCACCTCTACAAGGGTTACCTTACGAGTGGATAGGTGTGCGAAGAGGGCTGGCTATTCCCTCTCTCTCCTCAAACCTTGCTTAGATCAGGCATCCAACTCCCGGGTGCCCCAGATGCTCTGGGTACCCCAAGTCAGTGCCTTGGGAATGAGGGTCGCACCCTACCCAAAGCCAAGTCCATCTCTGCAGAAGAGCTTTCTACAGTACCCAAAACAGACCCAAGCCTTAGCACAGAGCCAAACATCCCCCGCACCGGGGCAAGGCTGGATGCAGACCCCATCTCTCCAGCTGTCTCGTCTCTGCATAATATCCCCTGGTGTGTTTTCAGCCCAGACACCTACTGGAATGAGCTTCTGCATTCGTGCTCTTTGCCTGCGTGCCTCTGTCTAGCAATATTCCCCAATAATTTGTGAAGTCTTTGGCCAATTTTAACTAAATTTGACAGAAGAACAGATGGCTCAAAGACATTAAGTACCTGCAAGTCTCGTATAGACAGGCAGCCAGGTATAGGAGAGGGACTCTGCATTGCCCGTGGAGGGAAAGGCCACACAAAATGAGATTCAGCCTCATTGGAAGCGCAGAGCCCACCAGCACAGAGCCCTTCCCCGCGTCCCAGCCACAGGCTGCAGTAATTTACTCCTGCTTGGACCAAAATGAAGCGAACTTGTAAGAAAGCTGGCTGCCGTGCCAAGCAGATGACGGATTTTGCATATGAAAGCAGAGCCCGTGTGACAGCTTAGAGGAAGGAGCAAAACCAACAAGGAACAAAAGTCACATTTCCATGCAAGCAAAGCAGTCACGTCTCTCCTCCGGACCTCAATGCGCAACGAGCTCAGCAGCAAGAAACTGCTGGAAAACCTGCGCCCACCAAAGCAGCTCCCATCTACTGCAGCTGGAAGAGCAGCCGGTGGGCACCGGTGTGCTGTGCTAGCAGGGGCTGCCCCTCTATTCCCCATCAATCTGCCTTTTTTAATTAAGATAGTTTACTAATAAGTCCGACTTTGCACCAAAAATGTCTGCAGAGCCATCTGTAGTGCTGGGGTTGGAACTTCACTTGGTCCGAAGTCGAGGTGCGTGGCACAGACTGATGGGAAACGGTGGAGGTCGGTGCAGAAAGATGGCAACCACCCCAAAATCTTTTGCAAAACACACAACCGGTTGCTTCTGTGCACATCTGCAACTGTCTCACCCTCCCGTGACCACACGAATGTCACAAGTGTTCTGCTAGCTAATTAATTCTCACAAATTCCCCATGCTAAGGCATGTGCTGCCGCTCCCATTTCATGAGCACAGAGGGGCATGAGCAGCAAAATGCCTCCACCTCAACGTGGCAAAACCAGGGCAGGGCTCCCCAAAGCGCAGCATTGCTGCCCCCAGCCCCGTGCCGGTGGTGCAGCCTCTCCCAGCAGTGCAGATGGGCTCGTTGAGCCACACAAAGCTTTTGGCACACAGAATCAACCTGGATGCAACCACGGGATGGGCTCTTGCTCAACAGCTATGGGGGGGAAGAAAACCGCAGACCTGCACATCTGGCCCCACACATCTGCCCCCCCACACACACATCTGGCCCCACTCTCACCATTGGGGTCTGGCTTGTTTGCCTCGCCAACCCCCCCCTGCTCTCAGACAAGGTTAATAGGGTAGAGAGAGAGCATCTGTTTATGAGAAGGTTATCAAGTGAAAGGCAGTAACACAGGCTCCAAACCAGCTTTTCATAGCCTCTTACTTATTATTTAATTTGGCTCCAGTATGTGAAATTAGGCTAATGGCTGTTAAGTGGTTAAGGCATGCACATTGTCCATCTGCCGGGAAGGCTCCGGGCCGTTGTGCTGTTTCAAAGGCTAAGAAGGAAAAATAATATGAGAGTTGCATGCTGTTAGCTTGAGAGCTCATAAACACATTTTCTCCCTCTTTCCCTCGCTTTTTTATTTCTTTTATCTCCGATGCTTTGCCTGTTGCAGCATTAGGAACTTCTGGAAAGCGAGCTATGGGCTTTTTTTTCTTCCCCTTCTCATTGCTGTTGTGTTGCTTTTCCCCCCTTGAATGAAGGGTGAGCCAGCCAGCTCCAGCAATGCCACAGACACCAGCTGGTGCCATCTTCCAGCAAAGTGCAGCATCTCCCACTGGATATCAGCAGCGGTCAGAACAAAACCCTGAGCTTTTGTTGCTGTTTCCTGACACCAGGATTGGCAGATTGTCCCTGTCAACATCACACCATCTTCGCTGTTTGCCTCACACACGGTCTGGATGCACCCATAATGAGCACCTCCGTGCACACCACAATGGCTTCCTGCACATTTGGGTATCTTAGGTGGCACCAGCACAGACTGAAGCTCTCTCTTCCCTCGAATCCCGTATCGTACCAATTCTCATGGGGATTAGGGCTGGACCTGATGATGTTGCTGGTCTTTTCCAACCCTGACAATCCTATTCTATGAGTCTCAGGTGTCTCATACAAGAGTTGAGCTCATTCCTTCATTATTTCAGACAGTTAATGGGGTCTGTCAACACAGAATCATAGAATATCCCAAGCTGTAAGGAGCCCCTAAGGATCAGAGGACATCTACCTGCCTCTCATGGAAGTTACAGGCATATAACTCCCCGCCCTCCCTAAAACTTGCAAGGAATCAGTCAGTTGATCAACAAAAATTAGCAGAAACAGTTAAGTGGAAAAAGGACGTGCAGAGGAGACTGACCACCCTGCTTCCATGAGTTCACAAGGGAGGTCTGGCTGACTCTGTAGCTGAACTACACAGCATCTGCCCAAAACTCCTTGGATGAAGATCCATCCCCATCTCACAATGAAACTATTTGTCCCTTGGTCCCCAGATGCAATTTGCAAGCTCTGCTACATTGCTGGATGAAGCCACTGCACGGTTTTATGAAGGCTGGGTGCTGCTGCAGGACCTACAAAGAGCACAGCTGGAAAGCAGGGAACCAACAGCAGCACGCCATGCAAACGCAGGGGCTCCCCAAAAACCATCTGTGGACATTTGGCTTCCCGAGGAGCAGCCCCAGGGCTGCTGGGCCCCAACAAGGTGCTCTGCTCTCATGGAAGCAGCCCTTGAGCTGCAGCAAAACAAATAAAGGCAGCCAAAATGGGCTCTCTAAGTAAGAGCCGAGCCGTCTCCGCGCGAGAAGGGTTATTTATGGGGACGTGAGGAGGGAGAAGGCAGCTGAAGAGCATTTCTCATTTCCCCCCATTACTGCAACAACCCCACTTGAAATCCAACTTTATTTCTTCCTTCTCGTGCCAGGAAAGAAAACAAAATAAACGCCACTAACAAAGCCACAGCCTTCCCTCCCTTGTTATCCCCATGATTTCTCCAGGGCTGTTTCAGAATCACAGCAGGAGCGACGCGCAGCGCTTGGCAGCACAGAGGAAAGATGAGAGCAGTTCCCCATGCCCGATCCCCCACCTCCCCCACGTGCCCCCAACTCTGCTCCCCCTCAGCACTGCTTCCCTGCAGGTGCCCTTCATCTGCACCGCTCCCACTGCCTGCAGCTCTGCACCCTGCATCTCTCAGTACGTATCTGCAGGAATTACTGCTCCCCTTCACTGTATCTATCTCAGTTCATTAGCTGTGCACCAAGTATATATCTCTATATCTCTATACCTACATATTTCTATACCTCTCTACCCATATACCTCTTTAACTACACAGATAGATATGCCACTTTTATGTGTTATACCTCTGCACTGATATAGAGAGATACTCAGAATCCACGTGTTATACCTCCATACCGATATGGATAGACATCCAGCTCCCCTGTGTTACACCTCCATACCAACAAAGACAGACACTCAGTTTCTGTGTGTTACACCTCTATACCGATATAGATAGATTTCCATGCGTGCCAACGGTTGGCATGTGCAGAATGCAACATAAGTCTGCTTGGGGATGGTCATCACAATGCTCAGCAATCCCAAACCGCTCAGCCCTCTACTCAGCTCAACGCCCACCTCCCTGAAGTGCAGCCTCACCCAAAAGGCAGCAGGGGAAGGGATGGGGAAATAAAGAAGGGGGAAAAACACGCGTTTATTGCACTGCGTGCCGACAGGACAAAGCACGTTGGAACAACCTCCAAAGCGAGCTGCTTGGCGTATGTCCTGCAGCTCTGCACCTGCTCACACTGACACGACCGCCGTGACAAATCACTGCACGGCGTGCAGAGCTGGGGGATGATGGAGAGGAGAGTGGGATCTGGGGGGAACCTGCCCAGCTTTGGCCAACTGGTGTGGAAAAGCTTCTCTGGTGCGGTAGGCTGCATCTGCGGAGAGAGCTGCTGCAATGGCTCTGTGCTGGCAAAACCCCTGCTTTGACACTTTTATGCCTGCGCATCTGTGCTTTTGCCAGCAGTGTGTATTCCCCTCGCAGGCTGTGGGAGACATTAAGCTACGCTAGCAGAAGTGTGACACCAGGAGAGCTTTGTCTGAATAGCATATCCTGGCAAACGTGCAGGATAGAGAACATCTACAATCAGGTTAAGGGATAAACACTGACAAGTCCTAAGAGCCTTTACAGACCCTACATCTCCAGCGCACGTGCAAGCTGGAGGTGGGGACAGCATGACATGGCACAGTACAGCACAGCATGGGACAGCATGGCATGGCACAGCACAGCAGAGCACGGCACAGCAGAGCATGGCACGGCACAGCACGGCATGGCACAGCACGGCTGCAGGAGCTCCTTGGAGGAGTGCTCGGCTCTCACAAGCTGTCAGTGAGCATATGCAGGGAACGAAAGCATTGCTGCGTTCTGCTTCTGATCAGCGGTGTTTTGAAGGGTTTTCTTGGCCTAGTCACCAGCAAATTTGGCAAGGCGTTTCCCAAGCGCTGAGCTGGCACTTGCAGGAAAGAGGGTGCTTTATTCCAAGGCGGCAACATAAAAACGCAAGGAGATGGCTTTGAACTAAAGCTGATGGGCACAGCGGCTGCTTCTGAGACATGAGCAGAGGGGAGATTTGTGGGGATGAGGGTGAGCTGGGAGGAGGCTGCAGAATTTGCAGGAGGAGAACTGAGGAACAGAGGTTGCTTTGATTTCCTCCTGTACCTTATGGAAACAAAGCTTCTACCTCCTCCTCTCCTCCCAGGGAACACAAAGGAACACTCACTGCTCGTGGCCCAGCACTGGGACCAGCACTGCAGGTGATGGATGGGGATGAGGGAGAGGAGGAGGAAGCGCTTCCCTGGGCTCTGCAGCAGCAAATGGCCTCGGCGATTAAAACTGAGTGGGCAGTTGTGTATCACTCCGGATTTTCTGCCTGTTTCATCACTAGCAGTGACTCAGGAATATTCTTCATCGCCCTCAAGCGAGGATATGATCATTTTCTGCCACTTGAGATGAAGCTAATTTTACAGCAGCGTAGAGAGGGAGATGTCATGTGCCCATTTCTATACTGCCTGCATCACATCAGCGCAGCACAGCGAGGCTATAGGTGCTGACTGCAGGAAAACCCGATAGTGGGGATAAACCACCCCAGCACCAGCGGAGGGCGGTTTGGAGGTGCTGAAAAATGAGATGAGATTGGAATCAAGACTTCACATCACAGAAAGAGACATCAGTATCCTATCCCTGGTCAGGCTTGTTAGGAGGAGAAGTATCCAGGTCACATGAAGCTTTGGAATACGCTCCTAAAAGGACAGGAATGATAAGCAAGAGGTTCCTAGCACAGAACTCTGCTTGCACCCAGCCCAGCCAGGGGTTGGTTAAGTTGCTGACAGCTGGCAAGGCAAAGGGAAGCAGTGTTAGGAGCGGATACATCCCCATCCCATCCTTTGGGCTGCACCAGGACATCGCGCTGCACCCTTCCAGCCAGCACCTCAGTGGGATCACGGTGCAGCTCCCTAACACCGAGGCTGGATCCTAGCATGGAGGACAGAGTTTCTGCCACGCAACTCTTGGCCATCAAGCCTTCAGTCTTGTCTAGAAGACCCAAGAAGGTATTCATCCCCCCGTGACCTTGGCCATTTGAATGGACGGAGGCCACCAAGACAGCGCAGGATCTATAGAAGGCCACAGTGTCTCATGTGCTGCTCCCAGGCACGTGCACGGGGTCAAAGCCCCGTATTTGGCTAAGCAAGATCAGCAGCCTGCATGCTGCTGGCTGTAAACCAGCAAGGAGATTGCAGCTGCTGTCCTCCACCAGCCAAGGACAAGCAGGGAAATTTAGGAGACGTAGCTGACGTGCACCAGTGAAGGTATCTCCCTCCAACATCCATCTCCACGACAGAGCAATAACAACCCAAGGTGGGATTTTGGCCTTCTGGCCACGTCCTGCCGTGCCACAGAGCATAAGCACCAAGAGGGGAGAGGAAAGTCAAGGGTAATGCTGCCTTGTGCTCCTCATGATGTGTTTGCAGAGGACTAAATCACATCTCACAAAAACACACTGGAGTGCTTTGGACTCATGAACCCACGCTGCTGCCTTCCCACACCGCCACGTCCTGCCCTGACTTACACCTCGCACCAAACTGCTGAGCAAATGGGGTCACAGTGTGCAATGGCCAGCCTACAGCTTGGCCTCTGCAAGCTGATATTCAATATAAGCCTTTTCAAGTCAAAGCAAGCTCCTACAGCTCAAGAAGCAATAGGAAGGATGTAGTTAGAGGGAAACATTGATTTCAGAACGCAAAGCAGATCAGAGGAGGGCAGGAAAACACTTTTTTTTTGCAGCCAAAGGGGAACTGATTCCAGGAATTCCTCCCTTCTGAGACCAGACGAAGCCAAAATTGCACTGTTTCCCATAAGACACTCCAAAACCTTAAGTAACTTAAGTGCGAGTTTTCCACCTCAAAGTTGGAGCAGGAGGTGCCTGCCCAGCTCCCAGGGAATGTCACTGCAAGGTGAGCACCGGACCCACAGAGATGTGGAAAACCCATGCTTTGCCTTCACCCAGGCCCTAGAATCCTATCACAGAGACAGCCCTCCTTCCTCCGAACTCAAGATCTTTGTACTGGCCTGCAGGAGAGCACCGAAGATGTAATACAGCAAGGATTACTCGGGAGCAAAGCCTCACACCTAAAATTGACTGAATTTGGATGACTTCAGGGTACGAAGCCAAATGTAACTCCAGATGTCAGCGCTGCGCCCACCTGCAGGTCCACATCACCTACAGATCTGGGTGTGGGTCTGTCCCACTCCCTTCCTCTGTACCCTGGGGAGTTTCTGCTGCCTGACACCTTCTTATTAGGGATGCACAAGAAACTGAAGAACACCCCGGTTTTGCTGAACAGAGAACGCAGAGCTGGGAAAATGAGGAACCCATCATGATTTCTTGTTTTTTTTCTTTTAAATATCAGACTCAGAAATCCGACGTAATGGATGCTTGGATCATGTCTGAGGCCCTGCATGTGTCTGATAAAACAGACACAGGTGTCAGAGCCATTTATGGCCACGGAGTCGGTCAAAACTTCCCATCTATGGAAAAAAAAAAACCCACCACCAAACAGAGCTGTGATATTTCACCAGCTGCTCGTGCTGAAAGGTGGTTTTATTCCTTATTTACTCTGTCCTCATTGGCATGCAGAGCTGGACTCACGCGTCTCCTCTTTGACCCTTGGTGTCCTTTCCCTCCCCAGAGGTGTCTCTCCCTCCCCGTCCCCATCTCAGCATCACCACCAGCTCCTCTTCCAGGGAACAACACAGCTGCCAAGTTTGCCTCCAGCCACCCATCCCCACCCATCTGCTCTCCCATCTCCTCATTTTACATGTATACCACCGACCTCCTTCCAGCAGGACTGCTGCTTGGGAAGAGCCAACACTTGGGAAGAGCCAAGAGCCCTTACTCAAGGCAAGATTCCTAACATCCTGGCAATGAAGGCAAGCTTGGCATTCCAGCAGAATGGCGTTCCAAGCAGCCAGCCAGCCCAGCCTAGCACTCAGCTTTCAGTGGCTTCTGCACCTCTGAACGTTACACCCAATTGCGCATTCGCCTTGCAGAGGTGCTGCATGCAACAAAGAGCCAACTCTTCCTGCTGGGGAGGGCTTTCTGCATTGCTATTCCTTGCACAGCACGTCAACAGTTTGCATATTGTAGCAAGACTAAGATGCTGTCTTCCAACCTGATCCACAGTCCATTACAGTTAGGATAAAGACTTGTGGTGACATTAATGAGCGCCGGATCAGCCCCTTTGTCGGCATAAATCTCTTTATTGCATTGGGGGGATTGCATTTTCCCATTTGCTTGTTTGTTTGGCTCTGTATTCTCATTACAATTTCTATTAGCCAGTTCTCCCGCTGATGTGGTCGTAGATTAAGTCCTTCCTATTTTCCCTCCTTCCTCCTGAAGGAAAATAAGGGTGTCTGAGCTCCAATACAACAAACAGAAACGGGAAGGCTGGGGGGTCTGGAAAGAGTGAGGAACAGCTCCTGAAACCAACAGAAGGGGCACGGATTTAGGTCCCATGCTTGATGCTGAGCTCAGTCATGGTGAGGGCCATCCCATTGCTGGAACTCCAAGCCCCAGGTGAGAGCAGGGTGCTGCTGGCCATCTGCAGAGCCCTCCTGTACGACACACTTTGCACTTTCCCAACAGGGGGGCACACCCCACCACCAAAAGACTGCAATGCAAGCAGCTGACTTAGAGCCAGAGAAAGGAAATGTTCCGAGGGCCTCACACAGATAAACACACTGATAGGACCTCGGGGGGCACCTAACATCAGATGAGCTTCCATCTCATAACACTGCCTTAGCAATAAGAAATGCCACCTTCCCACCGGACAGCTCTGGACCTACAGACTCTGATCCTCACCCTACCAGCCCTTCCCATCCCAGAGTGCCATCTGCTGGATTTACACCTCCCTCAAGCTGGCACTCAGCCTTAGGACAGACACAGAAATGCACAAGATGCCCCCAGCCCCAAAAGCTGCACTGAGCTGGAGGCAGCAGAGCTATAAAGGGAAGCCCTCTCTGGCACAGCAATCAGGAGCGCATCTCATCTCGGATGGAAATGGTACTCAGGAAAAATAAAAATAATCCATGCATATGATGATTTTATATATATATTTTTTTCCCCCACTTTAAGCTGATTCCATCTCGGAGATGGGGGAGAGGTGGCTGAGATTTGCTGACATGTCACTTTAGCAATCAACTCCTCTCTCAGAAACGCCGTCGCAAGCAAAGCCAGAGGCAACGCTGGGGATGCATTGGGGCTGTGCAGCCCCTCTGCTGAGGGTCTGTGGGTGCAGGGAGGGATCCCACAGAGCCCCACAGAACAGAGCCATGTGTGAGGAAGATTCCCTCCCGTGCAGCAAGCAGGCAGGTTCTGTTTGCATCAGTCAAAGGCAAACAAACATGCTTGATTTTGTTTTGTTTCATGGCCAAGTTATCATTTCTCCAAAATTACTTCCAGAGCACAACAAAGGCAAAATGCATTTGCAAAACAGGTTCAGGTAAAGCACTGTGGAGAGCAATGGCAAAGGGCACGGAAACCACATGAAACAGAGGGGCAAGAAGAGATTCAGCTCCTGTTAAACTCAGATTTGACTCTTCACGGTGGAATCAAAGTGAATAAAGGCATCAGGAAAACCAGGGAGCAGTCAGGGAAAGAAGTGCTGCTCTGGTTGGATCTGCACCTGCTCCTGCTCAGGGCACTATGAACTCATGGGGACGCCTGTGTGCTGCTGGCATTGTCAGAGCTGCGCGTGGGAAGTGCTGACTGATGCCTATCAGAGTGAAACCGCAATCAAACCTCTTGTTTTGGTGCTGAGAAAGCTCCTGCAGAGGTCTGAGAAATGGGTTGGGTTTGGTGCTGCTGCAAGCACGGGGTGCGAGCTGCTTGTTACTGGGGTGGCTAGGATGCAACCAAGGTGTGGGATGGATGGATGAACCTCACCCTCACCGTGTGATGAAGAAAGGCAGCAAGGCAGACAGCTCCGAGCCACCCTGTGCTATCCCCAAGCCCTAAGCATAACCCCAAGAGCAGGAGCGGCCCCGGCTCAGAGCCCAGCGTGGGCACTGATAAAGGCACTGAGATGTCAGACTGGACACCCACAAGTCCTTTTCCTATCCCTGCAGTTTCTACCACATCCCAGAGTAACCCACCCACAACCACCCCAGGCACAAGCTCTGTCCCAGCATCTAACCACAGACTTACATTTAACCATGACCAAAGCAACACACACGTCTGTGTGCTCCAGCAGACATCCCAAGACAGAACGAAACGAACAGCTCTGGTGCCCCCACCCCACCCTGACTCATCCTTGCAGGCACATGAGTGCAACCCCATAGCACTGACCCCAAATGCATCATCCCCAACCCCAGCACCTGCAGCCACGCACCCCAAAACAACCGTGCAACAACACAGAGCAAAGCCTGCACCCCTTTAAATGAGCTCTGTGGCTGTGCTTTGCTGGGCCTGGGCACGAGCTGCTCTCTGCAGCCATGTGCTGTGCCGTGACCAGCACGCCAGGCACGGAGCCGGGAGGGCACCGCGGGGCTGCTGGCACCCAGCATTGAGTAACCTAATTGCAGCCCTCGTGGGGCTTTCACAGAAGCAGCAAAGTTTTTCAGCTTGCTTTCCCTTTTGTCAGCTGGGGGAAAAAAAAAAACACACACACAAGAAAAAACCATAAAAAGGGACCTCCAGACATATGCTTCCTTCCAAGTCCTTGGCTGTGCCTCGCTGTCCTCCCACCGCGCATGGAAATGAGTGGGAAGGGAGGAAAAAGGAGAGGAAGACCGTTTTCCCCCTCCCTGTGCTCCCAGCATCAGTGTGCCGGGCGGGAGGGAACACGCAGCAGCATTGCTATTCCAAACAAGTGAACTCCCAAACAACAGATCGATGGCTGCACCGCCAGAGAGACTCATTGCTCCCAACTGTCCCCACCTTACACCAGCAGGAAAAAAACCACCAAGCTGCCACTGCAACACGCGCTGCTACACCTCTCCAGTGACCAACCTAATGCCATGAGACTGGTAATTCCCAGGAGCAACGGGCCCAAGGGGAAGCACAATGGCAATACTGCCTGCAGGGCTGCTTCCCAAAGCCAGGTGCAAGATTTGTCACCCGTGTGTCACCACCCAACAGCCTCGCTCAGAAGGAAAGCAGCCCTCGTGCTGACTCACGCCGCTGTCCCTCTGCTTTCCGTGCAATGCTCGGCTTGTCTGCACGCTGAGCGGGGCTGGGCACCATGGGCAGGGCAGGAACCTCAAGCAGAGCAGCTCTCCTCCTCCCACTGAGTTTGCAGGGTGCCTGGACCCTCGCCTCCCTCCCGCCAGCTTTTGCTCCCTTAGCATAAAACCTTCCCTCCTTGACATCCCATTGCAAAACTATAGGATTTTCAGTGCTTGGATATTTGGAAGAGCTATTTTAACCAGAAACAGGGAGGTGAGCTCTGATCCAACACACCCCCAATGAAGCCACACCTGCCCTTTCCGGCCCAGCCATGCCATGCCACAAGACAAAACCATCAGGATGGCACACGGCTGCTCCATCCTTCCCTCCTGGGAAGGTGCAGGAGCTGTGGGGCTGAAAGGCACAGCTACAGGATGCCGAGTCCCAGCAAACACACGGGGAGAGGATTCACATTTGTACGGGAGCCCGACCGAAAATCTTCCCCTTCTTCAGTCCTGCCCTGGCCCTGCTCCACTCGCTCCCCTGCGCACACCCAACCCTGCAGACGCCAAAGTCTTTCCCGAGTTGCAAGCACTGCTCCCAAGCATGGCAATTAAAATGCAGCTTTGTACTGCTCGTGTCCCTGCCCAGCAGCCCCGCTGGGACACTGCGCCCATCTGCTGCGAGAACAGGGACCGGGAGTGGGGCGCAGTGCTGGGCACAATCCCTGCTCCCACGGCACCACTGCAGGCAGGACCTGGGTAGGGGGTGCAGCCCACAGCCCCACATCCCTCCCCACAGCCCCAAAGAAGGGAGCGGAGCTCACAGCTTTTTAGTTCCCTGACTGGGGAAACTGAGGCACATCCCAAAGGCACAGGCAGCCCCCGCGCTGCACAACCCGTCCCCCCCCCCCAGCCCAACCCGAGGCAGCAGCTCCTACCTGAGCGTGGCACTCTCCCCTTGCCGCACAGTCACGTTGTCCATAGCTTTGGGGAAGGTGGCATCTCCGCTGCGCACGGGCACTCCTGCGGGCACAAGGAAGAGCAGCCTGAGACAGAGGACGACTAGGCACCTCCAGGGCAGGGCTAAGCACCCACCGACCCCCATCCTGGGCAGCAGGGACTTTTCCACCAGGCAAAAAACACACCCGACGAGGCCACCGGGAGCGAAAAGGGGGGAGAGGAGGGAGGGGGTGCGTGTGTGTGGGGACGGGGGGGAGCAAAACCACCGGGGCGGGCGCGGAGGCGAGCGATGCGGAGCTCCACGGAGATCAGGAGAGCCCCTGGAAAGGCAGCCTGCGAGCACTGAGCCTGCCGAGCGGCATCCGGAGGGAGTCCCCAGTATCCTCGGGTGAGGGAGGAGGACGGGAGGGCCGGGGGGAGGAGGAAGAGGAGGAGGAGAAGTGGCAAAGGTGCTGGACGCTGGGCGAGCCGGCTCTTCCCGGGAGCAGTCCGAGGCTCACTTGGGCACGGAGGTGCCGGGGGCTGCGCCGCACTCCCGCCCCGCACACGCACACTTGTCCCGAGTTCACAGCTCCCCAAGCGGGGGCAGTCCATAAAAACAAGGGAAAAAAAAAAAAAAAAGAAAGAAAGAAAGAAAGAAAGAAAAGCCAACAAGAGACGGCAGAAAAAAACCACCACTCCCTGCAGCGAGCTAGCGAACGGGTCCAGAAGCAACAAAGGCACAGTGGGCAAAGACCCCCAAGTGCCCAGCAGTCCCTCTCCTCCTCCAGTCCCAGCGCGGGGTCCCAAAGGCAGGCTGGTCCCGGCAGGACGCAGGGCGCTGGGATGCGGGATGTCGGATGTTGGGATGCCGGATGTTGGGATGCCAGACACCCTCAGCAGCAGGAGGACGGGGTGCAGGAGGGCGGCAGCATCCCAGCCCCGGCGGCACAGCTGCCCGGGAGCATCCCTGCGCGGCACGCAGGCTGACTGCCCGGGGTTGTCATGGCAGCGGCTCCATCACTGACCGGCACTTTGGCTCCCGCTCGCTCACAGCACCGCACAGCCGCGCGCAGGCAGCGGGCGCGCGCTCTCGGGTGAAGGACGGCCGCCTTAACCCCCACTGCACCGCGCTCCATGGGGATGGGATGGGATGGGATGGGGTTACCTCCCCCCCCTCTCCCCTCCTCACTTCCCGGCGTGCTTACCTGCACCCGGCAGCCAAACGACCTCTGATATTTACCCCCTCTGCCTCCACACCATCCCTTCCCTGGGCGGCAAAGGCACTTTGCAGGAGGGGAAACTGAGGCACAGGATGGTTCCCCCTTCCCACGCTCCCCGTCACCCACCAAAAAAAAAACAGGCAGATAGTGACAAGGAGAGGCAGCAGGGTGCCCTGCTGGTCTTCTGCACCTCACAGACATGAGTGTCAGTGCTAAATTCCTCCCCAGCTGCAAGCGCAGTCCCCGAGTACTTTTTATCAGCTCATAATTTAACAGATATCACATTTGCTTATGCTGAGCAGTTCCTCCTTCCCTCCGCTAGCGGCCGGGCACGTTAATAATATTTCCAGGCACAGCGTCATGCTGGCAAAAGGTGCTGGGAGCCATCCTCAGAGCACAACATCCCAGAGCCACAGAGAGAGGTGCTTTGCCTTCAGCTCCTGCAGCCCCTCACCCTCTGGCTCACACAGTGCTGCAGGACCCCATCCCCAAACCCTCCCCTCCTCCATCCCTCACCGCGTGCTCTGCAGCCCTCACCCCACACCGGGAATTTTTGTGGGCTTTAAATCACTGCCAACCTGAGCTGGATTCCGAGGGGTGACCTAGATGTGAAAGGATCCATAGCCCGTTACTAATCCCCGGAGTCTCCGAATCCCCTGTAAACTACTGCTTAATTCACTAACTGTGCTATTTAATCTCTCAAACATTATGAGCTGCACCAGGCAGAGGAAACACTCAATCAAATAAAGCTTTATTATTATTGTGCGCGCTGATAGGTCATATGAGAAGGGGATTGCTTCGCATCTCTCTCCTGACTCCCTTCTGAAGGCTCTGCTTTATGAATCCAGCACGGCTGGGACGTGCTGCCCTGCATTCCCTCCCTCCACTTCCCAGCTCCCTGGAGAAGGGATCAGCTCTCTGCAGCCCTCAGCGGGAGGAGGGAGCTCTGCAGCTCTCCCTGCTCAGTGCAGGAGGGCTTCCCAACTTTTGCAGCCGCAAAACCCAGCTGCAAACAGCAAGATGAGTTTGTGACAGAGTGAAACTCCACGTGCGGGGCTGCATTTCCACTACAGCAGGGAATTTTCAAGGATGTGTGAGTCAGCGAGGAACAAGAAGCACTGATTTTGCTGGAGCATCCTTTTGGGACCACCCTGTGCTACTCATTAGCTGCCCTCCCGCACAGGACCCGCATCACTCAGCACACACCCTGCTCCCTTTGGCTGGGCAGCGACAGGCTCCTTCATCAGCAAAACCAACGGGAACAAAAGGACTGCAGCCATGCAACCTCCTACGGCAGCATCTGGCCTCGGATTGCTGGGCACCCTCCATCAGGACAGAAAGCACCTGTCAGTGCTGAGAGCAGGAGGACCTCAAAGGGCTTGGGGTGACTTCCAGACATCCCAACCCTGTTAGGAGATGCTTGGTGTTATCTGCAAGTCCCAAGGAATTTAAATCGCTGGTTCCTGCATACCAATGCCCAGCAGAATCCCTGCCCGTCCCCACTCTCCCTCTCTTGCATACATGCAATGTACATATAAATCAGCCTGTCACAGCTCGTCTCTTTTCTGACAGCTGTAATTGCTTCAGACTTTAAAAATATCTATAGACAATAAACGCAACGCATGAAAACAGCAAAGAGAAAACAAAATCAAGATTCCTTTCAATAATTCAGTCGCTCCAGCAGCAGAGGAGCCAGCAACCGAGTCCAGCTGTGAAGGTTCAGCAGGAAGAGAAAGAGAGCTTTGTAGCCTCCTCTGGGGATGAGAGAGTCTTTTTTCCTTCGCTGCTTTTTGACCACAGCAGCAGAGCCTGCCATGCACGGACGAAGATGCTTGCAAAGCAGCACCTCGCCTTGCTTTCAGCTCCTTTGCTTTCTTCCTGCTCAGATAAAAATCTCTTTCCTTCGTGAGCAACAGGCAGGAAACAAGCGGAACGAGCCGGGCGCACGCACACCTGCTCTGCACACATATTTATCTCCTCTCACAGCCTCCAAGGCTGAAGGCCCCCCCTCCTGGCAGCGAGTGTGAGCAGGAGGGGCGGGGAGCATCGCATGGAGGGATGCAGGGGAACAGTGAGCAGCAGGGAGGATGCTGAGAGCTCTCAGGGACACCGCCAGAAGGAGCCGCGGGTGCTGTTGTGCAAAGGAGGCAATATTTGGGGAGGGAGAGATACTGACTCAATTTGCCAGCAAGACTGGACAGGGTGAGACTCGGCAGTGCCACTTTGCAGCAGCTCCTGGGGCACGCTCCCCTCCTTCGCCCCTGTGCTCCCTCAAAGCCCAGCAATGGCTTTTGCACAATCAGTTTGCCCAAGATCAGTTGCAACTGTAAGCCCAAACCCAGCCCCAACCGGCATTCCTCACTGCTGCAGAGACCTCCTCAGCGCTGAGCCTTCCAGCAAAACCCCTGGCTTTGGGGCAAAACAGAACAAACAAGGCCAAGCATCCAACCCAGACCCTGATGCAAACCTGCTGCTGACGCTCCTCCAACATAACTTCCACCTCCTCCAGCTTGCCCAGAACTACCCAGCATCCCTCTCCCATACAACCGCTCGGGGGCTGCTCGATGGATGCCCTCACACCCAGCAAACCTACGGACACACAGCCCACACCTCCCCACGCTGACAGAGTTCAATCCTGGAGAAGAAAAAAAAGAAGAACCGCACAACAAAAAACCTGACGTTCCATAAGTAGGTCACAGCCAGGCAATTTGTATGGCCAGATTTGGCTTTTAATTCCTTTTTTTTCCTCCCTTTTCATGAAGCTGATAGATGGCAATCTACAACCCCCAAGTCCACATTTATTTTTAATCTGAAATTGCCAAATATGATCAGAACCATAATTTATGCTCAAACCGTTCACAACCCCCTCCACGCTACGGCACTGCATCATCCTCCATCGGGCCCATTGCTGCAAACACGGCCTCATTGCTTGGCATTACTCAGGTGCACATACACAGCTCCGGGGAACCGCTCTGCAAGGCACTGAGCCCTGCACAGCAGTGACCATTCACGGCACACAAAGGATGTGGGCTCACCACACTGCCTCATTTATCCCCTTGTTAACGCCGGGCCCAATTAAGAAGCAATGATTGAGAGCCTTCCTTGGCTGGAGCCATTCTGAGCCCTTCTTGCCCCAAAGGCTTTCCCTGCGTGGAATGGAGAAACTGCATTCGGGGCCATTTGGGGCCATTTTTCTGAATGTGCAGAGTGTCCCTGCGGGCACTCAGCCCTCATTCCCTGACACGGGTGCCAAGCAGTGGGCACAGACAGCATGCAAAATGCATAAAGCCATCCAAGCAGCCCCTCCCTGATCCGCTTTCTGCCTTTCCCAAGCTGTTGCAAGTCAAGTCCAACCCCAGCCCACCCCACCGTGCCCACTGCCCACGTCCCGCAGTGCCACATCCCCACAGCTCTGCAACACCCCCAGGGATGGTGACCCCCTCCCTCCCCCCCCTTCATGGGCAAGCCCCCTTAAGGAGATGCTCTGATTTACGTCACCCAGGATTGCTCCTTTCTGACAGTTCTCACTATCTCAGCCTCTGAGAACAGCCCGCCCAACACAACATATGCATTGATGGAGTGACACCTCCATACGTGCCGCTGTCATATTAAACACGTACACTAGAAAACTCTCCAAGATACTCAGCCACATTGGCACAGGGGAAGTTATTAAGGGGGATTGATCCCAGCTGTCCGTGGTACGGATCGATATTGGTTTCGTATCAATCCGCTGCTCGCTGCATGGCTGCGAGGTCGTGCTGCTGTGTTAGCGCCCAGGAGCGCATCCCCTCTGCTCACGGCATCTGACGGGATGAATCAGGTGATGACATCGGGTAAAACCACGCCGTGGGCCATCCAATAGCACTGTGTGTATGACATTAACCCAGTGCTCCACAACCCTACCCGCTCTGCATTTTAACTGCAGTAAGTGTGCAAGGGGAGGAAAAGTCTTCGCAGGCAGCAAAGCAAAGCGAGCCGTGCCTCAATGCTCACCTCGGCTACTCGGCAGCTCCGGCACGGACACAAGGAATGCAAAGAACTGAGCTTTCCTCCTCTGCTTTTGCCTCCTGTTGTGCACTGATAAGGCACGTCGCATGGGCTAACACTTGTTTTCTCATTAAACACCAGAGCTGCGGAGATGCAAACGCTCCCATCCCGACTCCCGACAGCCGAAACGGAGCTGCCTCTGCTGGACCTCCAACCCACACCTTTGCAGCTCCTGCCAACCCAAAGCGAATGCTCACTTCACAAAGCACTGAGGTTGCCAAATGGCTCAGGAACAAAAGCTGGGCGTGCATCAGCGTTCTGTTTGCCACCCGTCCTCTGCCCCGCGCGGCGGGTCCAAGAATAATATTAATAATAGCCGTGCCATTAAGCAGGATGCTCGGGTTGAATCTGAAGATTTTGAGAAATGATCTCATAAATTTAATTCCCGGGGTACCATCTTGGAGCGTTAACAGGCACAGTCACCTCTGAATTCTGGGAAATGAGCATAATTACACGGAGATCGACAAGGCACAAATGCCAAGAATTCTGTTAACCTTTAATACTGCAAAAAAATTCTCCCCTTGTAATTATCTCTTTCCTTTGTCTTAAATGTTACTGATGAATATTTAGTGGGATAAGCAAATAAAAGGAGGCTGAGGGGCGTGAGGAAGCGCAGCGCTGTGCAGAGGAACTCTGCAGACCTTACAGCTGTGTGCTATAGGATGGACCACGGGCCCCAAAACAGTCAGTTTTGGTGACACCCCCAGGCTCAGCGCGGGCATTTCGGGCTGCACCCAAATCCCAATGCCTCTCCAACACATCTGCTTGGATCCACGGCACGGAGCAGCCCCGATGCCCCACTGTGACGGATCCAGGTGCCCTTGATCCAATCTGAACTTCATCTCAGAATAAAACTTCCCGGGGAAAAAACACATCACCTTTCAAACACATCCTCCCGAGGGCTGCAAATGGCACTGCCCTCTTGCTGAACATTGAGTCTGATGGAAAGAAGATTTTCTCCCGGCGTGAACTGCATTAATATCTGTCACCACTCTGGCATTTCTGCCTATAATGATGAAAAATATGTGCGGAGAATGCGGGGTGCTCTCAGCATCACCTCCCTTCCCACGAAGCAAAATTAGAAGCAGCTGCTCCCGTTCCCGTCCCCTTCATGGCCATGCAGCACTGTCTGGAAGCTTTATTATTTGGGAGGTGACGTGGGGAGATGCGAGCATCACAGCCTCTCCACATTCAACATGTGCCGTGGGGCTGCTGGAAAGGTCACTCTGCTGTTCATGTCGTGTCCGACCGACCGCTGTGCCAACATGGGGCAGGAAGGCAAATCCCCATCGATGTAGGGAGAGGAGGGATCCCATTGCAGCGTGCACCCCAGCAGCACGTGCCACCTCCAGGCAGACCCGCAGAGGTCCCCTTTTCATCCCTGCAACCGCATCCCAAACCTGTCAGCATCGCCACGCCGTCTTAAATTGGAGCGAGCTTTCAAGTCTCCGAGCTGCTTTTATGTCCCTTTAAAAGGTTATAAAAGCTGTCTTTATATTCCAATAAAGGGGTATAAAAACAACCTTTTTTGCAGTTCAGTAAGTGTGGTTAACTTTTCCCCCGCATTAATACTTTTGGCCTCGGTGATGCGCGGGCTGCTGCCAAGCAGAGCTTTGGGCATCACACCTCAAAGCTCTGTGTCCTGGCACTGGGTACCTTACTCCAAAGAAAGAGCATCCTGAAAGCTGCCTTCGGGCAAGGAAGGGCTGTCCTGTGACACGAATGGACCACACGTACCAGCTGCCCAAAAGGGTTTTGCATCTGCTGGTTGGATATTAGGGAGAATTTCCTCTCTGAACGAGTGGTAATGCATAGGAACAGGCTGCCCAGGGAGGCAGAGGGGTCACCATAAATAAATATGGGTTCCCAGATATGGGGAACGGAGATTGGAGCCCAGCACCAAGGCAGTGAGAACCTCCCCACCTGATGCCCTCATTTATCACATGTCTTCCAGAGCATTCACAGCTTGGGATGGGGGCTAATCGCAGCTAGCTCCTGCTAATTAATGCAGCTAATTGCCATTACTGGGCTCCTTTAAGGCTGCTGGAGAACGATGAGGGCAAAAGGAGAGGGTGAGCATCCGGGGCTCCCTGGGGAGCTCAGCAGTGTTTACAATCCCTGGCAAGAGAAAATCCATACTCATCTCGGCTCCGGGCGGCAAGGCTGCCCTCCCACACTCCTATTAGCAATTTCCAATCATCTTTTATTAGGCCCACATTGATTTGCTGCTCATTTCGGTGGGGATGGAGGTCTGAGAGGAAGGCAGGAGGGAGCGGGGCGATGCTGACACGGAGATGCTCCCCTCTTCCACAACAGCCTTCTGAAACAGCTCGCCAAGCACCAACTGGTGGGAACCATCTGAATATTTTGTTCTGACACCACCACGGAGCTATCATACACATTAGCACATACTCCACAAGCAAAAGGAGTAGCTGAATATCAAAACAAAGCGAATTTACAGGTTTTTTCTTTCTTTTTTTTTTTTCCCTCCCTGCTGGCAAAGCCATCACTGCGAGTTATCAGCTTCCATGTGGTCGTACTACAGCGCTGCTCCCTTCTGATTGCTGCTCTACATACCCCATGTCCTCAGATAACCCACGAGGCACAGATGGAGCAGGGACAGAGGGGGCTCTGGGTGACAGCTCTGGGCTGCTTTGGGGAACCCCCCGCGTCCCCACGTCCCACTGTGCCTGCACCCATTGCTGCCACCTCCTCCCATCACTGCTCTTCTTTGCAGAGTGAGGAACGCTTGTGGAAAAGCCACAATTTGGCCATTTTTTTCCTTAACTATACATATATAGACAGATAGATAAAATAGCTGTGAGTGAGCCCTAAAGCACCACAGGGAATATCAAAATGGGAGAGCAGATACAGAGCAGGAGGGTTCACGGTGAGGAGGATGAAAGCCAAGGGCTCCCTACACACACCCCAAGTCCACCACCAGCACAGTGCCCTGCTGTCCCCCTAGGAAGCCTCAGTGCTTTGTGATGGTTGAAGGAGTTGTGGCCCCCCCTCAGGACACCCAGGTTGGTAATTAAATAACTTCACCATTAGTGTCATAGAACCATAGGGACGTGGTTCAGTAGGCGTGGTGGGGGAAAGGGCTGATGGCTGGACCAGATGATCTTCGAGGTCATTTCCAACCTTGATGATTCTATGATAAGAAAGGAGAAACGGTGTTTGGGGGATGGCAGTGATGTCACTGCAGAACTTGGCCACTGGGAAGCAAGGCTTTGCTTCTAAGCACACATCTCAGATGCCAATTACAACCGCATAATGAGCAAACCGGGTTGGAGCGCAGCAGCTTTCAATCAGCCCTCATTGTGTTTCAGGATTCTCTGCCCATTTTTTCCCCTTCGCAAGGCTCTTTCCCCTCTCTGCCTCCAGGCTGTAGGGGAACAGGACAGGGAGATCCGCCATCTGGCGCCAACCCACCACGAGCAAATCTGCAATCCAAACCTCTCCCTGGTGGAGACCAATTAAAGTCCATGATGGTGCACCAGGGAGGACCCTGGCCCCCAGTCCTGGAGCCTGCACCAGCTGGCACCAGTGGTGGCAGAGGGATACGGGCAACCACCAGCGTTCTGCTCCATCCAAATGGAAGAAATGGACCGAATTGTCCTCCCAGCTCTGGGAGCTGTAGGTACATCTCATTAGCCCAATTATACTGACAGGGAAAGAGGCACTGGGAGCTTAATAATGATAAAAACGCATTACGTTACAGTGCTCGTCATCTGTAGGTCTCAACAGGCTCCAAGAGGCAGGAAAACAGCTTTCCTTGCTCCAGTGGAAGAGGGGGAGATTGAGATGTGTGACAGGCATCGAGCTCAGCTTCATCATCTGCTGAGTGGGACCCTTCTCAACAGCAAGACTGTCACACATGGCGGATAACCAGGGGAAAAGAGGTTACTTAACATCATAAATTCAACAGATTTGGGGCAAAAAATGGAAAAATCCCACTTCTGCACCCCAAAAGATGTGTGCTTGGGTTCTACCTGCAGCCATCACCACTCCGGGTGTGGGTGTGATTTCTGGGCGGTGCTGTGTGGAGCCAGGAGCTGCCCTCCATCAGCTCTGCGGTTCCACCATTCCCCCATCCATGCCAAAAGAGCCACCAAAACTCCACCTTGGCTGTGTGCTGACGGCACAACAGGTGCAATCACACTGCAGTCGTCGGATGATTGCACAGCAGCTGTGCTTCCCACACTTGTAATTTCCACTGCACACGCATAACTGGAAGGGTAGCTCCATGGCTGTACGTTAATTAAAGTCTAAGTGCAGTATCAGTGCTGCCAATGAATGCTAAAACCACGCAGACAGGGTGACCAAGAAGCCAAAGGCACAACTGGGCAGAAGTAGGCAACCTTAGTGCTGAATCACAGAGAAATGCCAGTTATCAGGAGTAGCGGGTGGTGGGGAGGTGATTCAGAAGCATTACCACGGTGTAATTGCACTCTATTTGTAAGGTAATTACAGCCCCGCTATTATACACCGCAACCCTCCATTTTTGTGCCTAATCCTATAAGCCAGACTCAGAGGGAGGAAAGGCAGCACGGATAGGCTCAGCAGAAGGACGGATGGACACGGACTGATGGGCAGGGGGAGCAGAGGGGCTGGGATGGGAGTGCTGTGGGTGTGCAAAGCCATGGGCCATGCAGAGCTGTGTGCTCCTGCTTGCTCAGGAGGGAGATCTGGGCGCAGGAGGGGATGCGTGGTGCAGTACCTGTGGTGTAATGTAGGGAGGTCTCAAAGCAAACCGAGCCCTTTCTGCTGCACGGCACATTAATGCAACGACAGCCTATTCCCCCCGTAGCGCTCCACCAACATTTATGCAGAGCAGATATGTAGGCAAGGAAATGCAATCAGACAGGACACAAATGGGGCTGTCTGGGTTTTTCTTCTTCCTCGTTCATTCCGAGGGAAGAAAACAAAAGCTCGGCTGACCCATTGCCTGCAGATGTCATGCAGCAAAGCAAAGGAAAGCTGCGTGCCCAGTGGCCCCAAAGCACTGTGTGCAGCAATGCCCAAAAGCCTCAGCTTGGGGCTGGAATGGAGCAAACCCTGCAGGCTGCAAAAACCCTCCAAAATCAAGGAATCAACTCATGCTCTGCACCCACATGAACGCTGCACCCATACATGCACAGCCCTGCACAGGTTGCGTCCTCTGGGCACAATCTCACCCAGTGCACCCCCTGCAATGAGGGAAAGGCAGGTTAAGCCGCTGCTGGAATGGTCTCCCCATCCCCATTAGGGGCTCAGCTAAGCCACGAAGCCTGAAAGTTGATTATATCTTTCATTAGGAATGACTGAATGATGTTTTTAAGCTGGAAAATGAACTCGCTGCTAAGAGGGAACACTTCCTTGGCGGGAGCGTTCCCTGCGGAATAGATGCAGTTGTGAGAGTCAAAATTAAATTGATATTAGAAAATTTCCTGAGGGGGGAAAAAAAAGAAGTCATACGCTGCTGTAAGAGCGGAACTGCAGAGAGAGTTGGCTGGAAAATGGAAATCCACCGAAACTCAAATATATGGATATATATATATATATATATATATATGCTTTTAATGAAAAACAGTCCCCTAACTACCTCATCTGCAAAAGAAATTCCCAAAAAGCAGAATTTCCACAGAATGGATTTTTCTCCACTTTGGCAACGGAGTTTCATCAGAACCGAAGGCAGTTCTGCTTGCTGGAATAGACACCCACCATGGGATGTGTGCTGCACTCCCAGCGGGACAAGCAGCAGCTCCTGGAACATCAACTGCTCTGCACGAATGGAAACTGACCCAGGAAACCAAACAGCTTTTGCAATAAAGGCGTTTTCTGAAGGGAAAAGTGCTATCCAGGATTCCACGCGCAGCCGTCTCCATCCTGACTCACCGTGCACTGATGTACATTCAGGTGCAAAGCCGGAGGATGCAGCAGTATGCGTGGGGGGCACAGCTCCGGGGTGGAAATGGAGGATGGGTGTGGAACCTGGCACGTCTCAGTGTCCCTTATCCCACACACGGCAATCCGCATCTGCAGAGCGAGGAAGGGGCCGCTCCAGATGCACTCACAGGGGGACCCTTCAGATCAGATTAACAAAACGCAGCCGATAGCGACAGCTCCTGCGCTGCCCCTCGCCTGCTAACAATTTGCTGTAACAGCCTCTGAAAAGCGACACGGATTCCTGTGGCATTTATGTTCTGCTCAGTGGAGAGAAGGGGGAGCACCCAGGGCTGGCTGCCAGCACCCACCTGCCCCCATGCTGCCAGCGCAACCCCAAACTTTGCTCCTGGACATCACTCATCCTCCCTTGCCTAGCACTGGTTTCCTTCCAAAAAAAGGCTCAGCCCCTGCAGGGATGGAGCTCTGAGCTCCCCAGGTTGATCCCAGCACCGCAACCCTTGCAAACCCCACAGCTCCAGCAGTCCAAGCCTGACCCCCCAAAAAGCCTTCATTTTCAGATCCTATATAACAATTAATAATAGAGACATGCTCGTTTCTTAGCCCACAGCCGTAATTTCACACATTTTTTTCCACAACTGTGACATGTCAAACCTTCTCCTAAACGAAAGCCAAGACTCCTGTGCAACCATACGACTCCAGGAGCATTAAGAAGAAACAGGAGCTCCAACGAGACCTTGGAGACCTGCAGTAAAACCAGGAGGGCTGGCGGCACATCTGCTGTGAGCATCCTTGGCACCTCAGCAGCAAAGCCCTGCTCCCTGCCATGGCAAACACGGGGCTGCAGGGCTGCAATCAGTGCTGCTCACTGTTCCAAGGGCCACACGGTGCCTCCCAGCACTGCATGCATTCAGGGGAAGAGATTTCCCAGCCATTAAGCCGACTTATCGAGTGCCCACGGTGGAATTGACGATGGCACCGAAGGGGTCAGCAGGATGACCTCGTGCATTTCCTAAAGATCCTTCCCTCTGTCTGCCCCATAGATGCCTGGCGCCAGGGCTGCCCCTCCGGGAGCTTCCTAATGGCTGGGCAAAACCCCTCCCTCCCTCAGCCCCCAGCCATTGCTCCTTGTCCTACCAACTTCTGAGACCATGAGTAATTCCCTTTCTTCATTTCCAGCCTTGCCTGAGAGGTATAAATAGGCTGCCATCTCTTCCCACCTCCTCAGGTGGCCTCTCCTTTGCCAGACTTTAATTTAGAGTTAGACCCAGGTAGCACCACACCACAGCTCTTTGGGGTCATTCACACCTCTGCCAGCCTCACCTCCCAGCAGAGCCGAGGCAGAGGCAGATGCTGAATCACTGAGGGGGAGACAATTCCCAGGATGAAAACTCCACAAATGTTTTGCAAGAGAGCAGGAGCCCTGGAGGAGGCAGCTGATTTCCCAGTGCAAGGATTTCAGACAGTCCCACAACGAAAAATTACTCCAAATACTGCAAACAAGACCTACATTTTCTGGCTATCTCAAAAAGAACCCAATGGGAGGGCACAGCCATGGCTGGCTCACCGGTCCCTGCCAGGGTGATGTGACACAGGTTGGATTTTAGGAAGCATTTCTTCTCCAAAGAGCAGTGCTGCACTGCACAGCTGCACAGGGAGTGGGGGCTCACCATCCCTGCAGGCATTCCATAACCACAGGGATGTGGCACTGAGGGATGTGGGCAGGAGGCACAGTGCGCTGGGTTGGACTTGGGGATCTTGGTGGTCTTCTCCAACCTGAATGATTCTATGACCCCAAGCCATGGTCCACTCCATACATCCATCCCTACCTGCTCGCCATCCTCTTCCAGTTCCCACAGCCCTCTCTCCTCCCTTCCTCAGCTGTGCAGGGAGGAAGCAGCGAGCTGCTGCTCTTCCACAGAGCCAGAATGTGGCTCATTGAGCTCCCTCTGCATGCAAGCACTGAGCGCAGGTTGGTACCTCGGGTGCAGCAGGCTGATAGGATGCATCAGCTAATTTGCTCTAACGATGCCAGAAAGGGTGAGGAGCGCTCTCCAGAGGAGAATGCACTTGAACTGGGAAAGCAATAACCTAAATAGATACTGGTTTCCAAGCAGAAAGTCCTTGAGGAGGGATGAGAGGCCCTACGGCTGAATTTCTCCTCCACCTGCACTGCAGCTTGGCTGGGGATGCTGGAAGGGAGCTGAGAACAACGTCAGATCTGCAATCGTCCAGGTCTGAGTGTGGAAGCCCACTTGGATGGACCCAGGCAGCCCTGGGCAGAACCCAGCCTGGCTCCGTCCGCAGCCCAAGGCAAGAAGTCAGCCCATCTGTGCCGCGACAGGTTGATATAGAGGGCGAGATGCCTAAGTAAAATTCCACAACAGGGCATTAAAAAGATGTAATAAAATATACACGAGTTATTAAATATTGTCATCAAGATGAACCATAAATCAGGGATTTTATGGTTTCTGATTATAAATTCCATTTATTCTGTAAGCGTTTAAAGAAAGAAAAATGGAGACTCAGTAAAGATTTAAGCCTAGCCATGATGTTGATGATATTTCACTGTTGCTTGTGGGTGTCACATCAGTGGGAGCCCGGCCTGGAAGGAACCTCTCGCCATGCAGCCCATAGTGCTGCAGAGCTCCTGGCATCCTTATGGACACTGCTGTGCAAACAGCACACCGGGCTCCACGCGCTGCGCGCCCCGACCTCCCTCTATGCACAGTTTATGGCTTGCATCTCTCAGAGCAAGAAATCTAAATCACTTTGGGGAAGGGATGGGAGCGATGAGCGTACGTGGGAAATACTACCTTTTCCCCCTTTCAAATGCCAAAAGAAAATGTCAAAGAAATTGCTTTCTTGAAAAGACTCACGGGTTCCAAATAAATTGCCATGTGTCAGCCTGCAGCTCGGCTCCCAGCACCCCGCAGCATGGCAGTGCTGCTCCCAGCACCAGGATCCTCCCCTTTAGCCCCAGCCCTGCCGGGTAAAGGAGAGCACAGAGGCACTCTCCTGCCCCTCCTGCAACAACAGGAGATGCCAACCTGAAAGCATCTCCGCGGGGAAGCACGCAAACACACAGCCCATGCCTGCACCACTGCCGTGGCTGAGGAGCTCCAGGCAGTCCCAAGGCTGCACAAATGGTGGCCCTGTATTTATGGGCAGGAAGACTCACGAGCAGCCCGGCCTCATCCTGGAGGTGATGCATTTCTCATCTTAGATCAGAAATTTCTGGAGTCGCTGCCCCTTCCCATTATTCTGAGTGGCAGAATGGCATTAGGCAATTTCCTTTTCCACCCCCAACAGTGCTCGCTCCCCCCTAGAAACCATTTCCCATCTACAGCTCATGCAGACAGACCCACAGAAGGCACAAGCTACCAACAACCAACCCTCCCCCACCACCACAACCGCCCTCGGTCCAACCCACACCACCAAATCCTACAAAACCCCCAATCCGTTCCCAACCCTATTAGTGCAGAGCACAGAACCACGGCGCAGTGAAATCCCAGCCCTGCATGGGCTGGATGGGAGGCAGAGCCCAGGGCAGATCCCGGTTAATTAGCACTCATAAAAGCAGCTCCACGCTACACCGGAGCACGGGGCTGATTTGCAGCCGCCTTTAAAACCAAGCGGGGTTACAGCTTCAGCAGTTTTCCCAGCCGGTTTTATGGAGGCAACCATAAAGCCAAAAGAAAAAAAAAAGGAAGAAAAAAAAAAAACCCCAACTGCTTGGTGTGCAGTGAGTTTTAGTGCTGAAGCATCTGATAAGGGCGGCTTATCGTAGCATCGCGGAGCGCAGCACAGCCGTGCTCAGCGCAGAACCTTCTCTGCGGGGAGATAAGAGGTGCTTCCAATGAGCTCAGCCCTATTTTCCAAACAGCCTGAGCCAAGGTTGCTGCCCCTCCAGATGAAGGCAGGGATGGGCTGCCAGGCTGTCCTTATCTGCCTATGGGAGGGCAGCTCTGCATTGTCAATGGGGATGGGGTGAGCCGCGGCTTTGCTGGGCTTTGCACCCTGCCGTGATCTCTGAGGTTCTGGTGATTATTGGGTAGAATTGGTGCCTCCTCCCACCCAAAAACTGAGTCAGGTTGGGTATTAGGAACAACAGCTCTGAAAGAGTGGTGCTGCACTGCATAGCTGCCCATGGATGCAGTGGGGTCACCATCCCTAGTGGTGTCCCAGAGCCATGGGGATGTGGCACTGAGGGACGTGGGCAGTGGGCACAGTGGGGTGGGTTGGGGTTGGATTTGGGGATCTTAGAGGTCTTTCCCAACCTTAATGACTCTGACCACGTCCCTCCCTGTCACATCTCCACGTTTCTGGAACACCCACAGGGACAGTGACTCCACCACTGCCTCAGGCATCCCTGCAGGATGGAGCTGGTTACTCCTGAGTCCCTGTAACATCCCCAAGCATGGGCAATGTGATGTGGGTGGGTACCTGGGCAAGCTGCATGGGTGAATCAAGTGGATGAGGGTGAAAAAGCTGAGAAAAAGGCAGCACAGGAGGTTTGGGTGGGAGCAAAATAATCTGAGGGTGAAAAGGCTCTCTCAGTGTCCACACTCAGCAACCAGCACAAACCAACGCTTCCCTCCCTGCTCTGCAGTCAGGAGTGCCCAACATGGCTTTGGGTAAAAATCTGATGAAGCAAGCTTTATGCATGAGCAAAGCCAATCTGTGGCAGAGCAGCCCTTCAGAAAAAAAGCAGGGCAAATGTAAGGAAAAAGAAGAACAGAGCGAGACTGATGGGGTCAGGGCGCTGCTAAGGATGTCAATACCCATCACTCACCAATAACCTTTCTGTAACTCCTGACCCAGCAGTGGCTGTCGTGAAACCGCAGCAAAATTAAAACAGAAACGAAGCAGCATTAGGTCTTGGGGAGAGGAGGCAGTGCTGACAGGGGGTGGGATGTGGGGACAGGAGGGGGCACAGCGCTGGGCCAGGTGTGCCCCATGCCCTGTGATGAGCTAAGGGATGCAAGACGTGGTGAGGACACAGGTTTGGGAGCAAGGAGGAGTGGGTCAGGCAGCTAGGAGGAGATGCTTCATCCTGCTGATGGCAGCGGGGTGATGGAGGTGAGCATCCCTCAAGGAAGGATAAAGGTGGTGGAACGCCAGCAGCTGGGGTCAGCTGTTGATGGCAGTGAGCAGGGTTGCAGAGAGCTCATTCTGTGCTTTGGGGGATTTCTGCAGGGAAAAACCTATTTCCTGGGCCAGTGGGTGGTCCTGTGCCCCTGCATGTGTGGAGGCATCGGAAAGTGGCAAATGCAAAGTGCCCTCCAAGGAGCTGCCGCAGCAGTGCCTCCCCTCTCCTCCCGTCCTCTGCTCTCGGTGCAAATTTAAAGCATGTTCCAGATATGGGCTGACCTTTAAAGTGCACATGAAAAGGCAAAAGGAGAGTTGTAAACGAGCAGAAAGGAAAACACACCTTGCAGTGGGAAAGGAGCCGTGCCCAGCCCCGAAACCAGCTCAGTGATGGGCACAGCACCAAGCCCAGCACCACATGGTGGGTGGGGAGCAGCTCCGTCCATCCTCCTGCAGAGCAGCACAACAGCTCAGCTGCAGGCACTGAGTGCAAGAGAGGACACGCCGCTGGAAATTTTAAGGACTAATTTACTAGGTAATTTACTAAGCACGCTAATAATTGACATTGCGAGCAGCACATTGCTGTCCCCAGCTCCTGCCCAACTCCCATAGCAAGACGCAGGGACAGCTGTCCCCGTCCTGCCCTGTGTGCCAGCTGGGTATCCGTGCCCAGTGCTGGCACCGACGCTCCCCTGAGCAGCATGCATATTTCCCTGCTCTGATTTCACCTGAGGATGGGGCACGGGGAGGTGTGTTGTAATTACCACCTCTTCCCTCGCTGTAATTAAAGACAAACTGGAGGGAGGTGTGCCGAGTCTCACAGTTTTCCTGAAGCTTCTCCCCGTGCCAAGAAAAAAAAAAAATATTAAGATTTCTCTGCAAGACAACTCCCAACAGCTTCTTGGAAGAAGGCAGAGCTCAGGCTGGAGCTGCAGCCTGTTTCGGATGACGGGAGCTGCACCAGGTTCCCGTCCAGCCAAGAGCAGAGAGATGTGCCCAGCATCCCATCCAGCTCAGCCACCTGCTCCAGGACGGACAAGCTGTCCTCCAGGAGGAGCGCGGATGCCAGCTCTGCTCTGACACCCACCAAGACGTGAGGCCCAGCCATGGGTTTACTGGGGTTGGCATCCCAACAACAGCACAGAGCGAGCATTCAGCCCCAAGGATGCTCAGCAAACGGCCCTGACTCGTTTAACTCCTGCACCAACGTGAGGATGTGAGTGTTTGGTCAGAAATGCTGTTTTGTTGAGACTGAGCCTTTGTGTGGGCACGAGCTGATTTCCACAGAAATGACGTTTGGGGTTTTATTGGCAGTGACTCACTCCGTTCCCATACACCACTTCTGGTCTCACGTGCTCTACATCCCCATCCTGCACACCCGGGTCGTGAGCCGCCCTCCTCCCCACCCCTCACCCCACGGCACCGCAGGGCAGGAAATCAAATTGACCATTCAAAAAACCAATTCAAAATTAACACCTTATTGAGAGCAGCTCAGAATTAACACCCGCCTGGGCCCTCCTGATAGCACTCCCTAATGCCACCATTGCCAGCTGCTCAAAGGACAACGCGGAGCGGGTTTGCATTCACGCAGCCCTGCCTGCATCCGCACGTTAGCAAAGTGGATGAAAGCCTGATAAGCAGCAGGGTGCTCAAAGGCACCGAGCTTCATAGAGCCCTCTCTAAAGAAAAACCCAAACCAAAGCAAAAAGCTCTCGCGCTCCTTAAAGGTACTGCATGTTGAGCACCTTCAGGCTGAAAGATCCCACAGAACTCCTTGTCGCTGGCAGAAAGCTGGGTCGCAGATCGCAATTAATCATTCACTTGATTAATTTCGCCTCCTTTTCTGCCAGAGGGTCCCTGCGGGCACGGTGTGCTGCAGGTGTAATTACAGCGGGGTGGGCTGTGAGCATGCAGAGCCAGAGCAGGGCTGGCCTGCAGAGCAGGACGGTGGCATTGTGGAGGTGACACCGAGCCACCCATTGCAGGGATGGGCGCGTGGTCAGGGCTCTGTGCAAATGCTTGGGCAAGAGTTGGCTTCATGAGTTCCTCTGCTGGGTGTGCAACATCACTGCAATGCTGCTCTATCGGATCACAGAACCACAGAATCATTTGGGTTGGAAAAGACCTCTGAGATCATCAAGTCCAGCCCCAACCCATCCCCATGGTGCTCACTCACCAAGAGCTCAGCTCCACGCACCCCACTGGGCCCAGCAAACCCTTCTGTTCAAAGGGCTTTTTTGGCAGCACTTTTCTTTCCTTTCCTTCCATTAGAAGACATGTTCATTAGCAAAATATCAGAAACCTCTGGGGCAGCTTGTGCTTCTAATTCATTTTCCAAATGTATAATGAGCCAGGAGTAAATTTTTTAGGGTGAATTTAATTGACCTTTGCAATGGCATTAGGCAGATTGGCTTAAAGTCTATTAGAGTATAATGTAACCTGGTGAGATTTTAGGGAAGGTTATTGGAAAAACCTATCGACTTGGACTGCTTTTCTTCTTCCCTCCCCCTCAGCTTCTTTCATGCAGAGAAAAGAAGCATGGCTCCAGACTGGGAAGGCACCAAAGAATCACAGAACCATTCAGGTTGGAAATGACTTCTCAGATCCCCAAGTCCAACCTTAAACCACCCCCACCATGCCCACTGTCCACATCCTTCAGTGCCACATCCCCACAGCTCTGGAACACCTTCAGGGACGCTGACCCCACCAAACCCTGGGCAGCTGAGCAGTGCAGCATCATCCCTTTGGAGAAGAAATTGTTCCTACTAATATCCAACCTGACGAACAGATGGGGAAGAATTGAAAGGGAGAAGGGATGCAAGGAGCAGGATGGGCACATCCCACCTCCAACCACCTCCTAGCTGGAAGTGCCCCACAGGGGAGTACAGTGCATCCTTGTGTGCCATAACGAAAACAGTTGGGGGGCCTGGGGCAGCCAGGCAGAGGGTGAGAAGCACCAACCCCCCTGCTGGACTCAGCACATTGCCCAAGCAGAATGAGGCCCCACTGGTTGTCCCCAGGGAAGGGACATGAACATGCCGTGCGCCAACACATCTGTCTGCAGCTCTCTGACACGTTAGCATGGTTGCAGCAATCAGAAGCCCTGGGGGAAGCTAGATCCATGCACAGACCAGCCCACCCCTCCCCATTTCACAACCCAAGGCACATCATGTGTACTCACAGAGCAGGAGCAACCCCAGCCCTGTGGGCATCAACAGCACTGGCACCCGCAGTCCCCCAGGGCTCTTTGCACCTCTCTGCTGCAGCGTCACAGCCCAGATCTCAGCTCTGCCCCTGGCAGACGGCCCGGCAGCGCCCAGCTCTAAGGTGTCATCACTGAAGTATTTTTCCTGCGTTGTTTTTGCACCAGCCCCAAAACAATCAGCCTGGGAAAATCTGCCTGGCGGTGTGTGGAAACATCTCTTGTTTGCCCACTGCGCTCTGATAACCTCAGGCACTCCCTGGCCATGCAGGGTGGGGTACATACAAACACCCACACCATTCCCACCCAGTTGCTGGAAATCCCTCCCCTCCCCAAGCTCTCCCGCTTGCTGTTCTTCCCCTGGAGAGGCCGTGGTGAGGGAGAGGAGGCTTTCAAAGGAGAGAGAGCAAGAGAGAAAGCGGAGTGCTTCAGCTGGATGCAGGGAAATGGGAGGCTTTGTGCTTTAGAAAATTCAGTGTGTATCGGCCCCTTTGTGCTAAATGCTCCGGATGGGATGAAAGTAAATAGAGCTCAGCTGGGCAGGGGAGTGAGGGCGATGCTGGGAACAATTTTTAGCCCCGTTAGATATTAATTTCCTATCCATCATCCGCCTGTCCTCTGCTTGTTTGAAGTGCTCAAGGTTCCAGGCTTCAAAGCGCACCACGAGTGCCACTCACACAAAGCCCCGGGGCCGCGGGGAGCCGCAGGTTCCAGCAGGGACAGGCTGGGGATGGGGACAGGCGGCTCGTGCCACCGCATGGCACATGGCCCAGGCCTGCGCCTCGGGTATGGGCAGAGCCAAGGGATGCTGACCCACTTTGTGCTCCAGAGCGCTCATTAAGAGCCAGCCAGATGGATGCTGGGGTCACGGTCCCTATCCCTCGCATCCTTGTCACCTACCCAAATCAATGGTGCTTTGTTGGGATGCTCGGCTAACGAAGATGAGGTCGTTAATTGTTTCAGTGCCACAAAGAAAGCCCTTTGCCTTCCTCGGGGCAAATAGCTGGGGTTTTCCAGGATGAGTTGGCTTTGACAAGAGCCTTCTGTCCTCTAACGAGATGCCCAGTCCTGGTGGCACCGGGCACCCCCTGCCCCTGCTATACTCCCACCGGGAAAGCAGCTTCAAATCTGCCCTTAAAGCTCTGCAGCCATTCATTGGCAGCACCAGGGAGCCCTCCTTGGATCCAGCTGGGATGTTCAGAGCCGGGCATGCAGAGATAATCCCAATTTGTGGGCACAAGAGACCCAATTTACAACCAAAAAGGGCAAAACGAAGCACAAGCAAAGAACACGGGGCAGATCTGAGCCTGAGCAGAGCACAGAGAGCCCCGTGGTGAGCCAACTGAGGGTGCTCGATTGAAACAACAAGTGCATAAACGTACAACAAAACAAACAACAGTCATAATTAATTATTTAAAAAATGCCTTTTCCTTCTGCTCTTTCTGGCCACAGTGCTCAAGGCACACCACACACCACGGTAACAACTAATTATAAGTACCAATTACGACGATAATGAAATAATCCACCTTGGGAAGCTGCCTGCCGTTAATTTTCCCTTGCTGGATGCGAAGTTGCACACTCACAGGGATGCGCTCACACGGGGGCACACCACAGCTCAGACCGGCGCAGAAAGGCCATTCATCACCTCTCTGATGACCAAACCCAATACGAAGCTTGTCTTTAACAAGCTGGAGACAAGGAAGCAGGAGGTGACAAAAGATGCTCTGTCCATTGGATGAGGATGCTGAGCATTTTTCCTGTCCAGTGGGTGACTCAGAAAAGCACACGGGCAGTGGCTAAGCAATGCCCTGATGGAGTGCTTGGGTTCATACTCTGCTGCTCTCTCAAGCTGTGCTATGCTCCTGTAGTGGCCCATTTTGCACTGGGCTCCATTCACCCACAGGGAAGCGCCACCGATACGCTGCTGTGGTTTGGTGCCACCAAGATGCAATAAATACAGCACTTCTGATTGCAAGGAGTGCGGCCAATGCGTCGCATCCACCCGCGTGGCCACCACACACAGCAACTCTGCACGGAGCCCACCTGCTTGAAACACCCTTTGGACCAAAGAAAAAAGCAAAAACGTGCAGGTTGCAAAGAGATAAACGCAAACAGGCTGCATGCAGAGGGGCTGAACCCTCCCCACCCCCCCAGATTGCATTTCCTTGGCCCGAGTGCTTTCACAAGCGCGTGCCATAAGGGCTGGAGCTGGCAGCAGGGGGTGGGCAAAGCCCACTGCATTTGTCTTTTTGTTGCCGACTGACGGCGTGTTTTGCTGGAAAATGTCATTTTCAGGAAACTGAAACTATCTGCAGATTCAAGTCAGGTTTAGAGAACGGCTTCTGCAGCAAATAAATAGAAGGAGGAGAGGAGGGAGCTGAAGGGAAGTCAAAACAGCGCGCGGTGATGTTTCTCGCGCCTTACATTTCAATCTCTCACATGAAATGTCATTGTCATTCCAAAAAATTGACATTTAAATAAAGGTTAAAAAAAAAAAAAAAAAAAAGAGGCGACGTAAGTGAAGCATATGGGCTTATTTTCAGGTTTGCATAAACTGTTTCATTATAATTTGACAGAAAACACTGCTTTTGTGCCACGAAATAAATAAAAGTCCCGACTTCTCTTTGAGGTGACCCCCAGCCAACGTTGTTTCTTTGCTTTGGATGCCAACCAAGCTGTCAAAAATAACTGTCAGGGAATATGGACAGTCCCATCTCTCCCAATACTGACCACGGCCCCATGGAGCCCCCGACCCCGGCCAGGCTCCAGCATTGCAATGCCACGTTTCCAAACGGGGAGGTGTGCACGTGTGGTTTCTGTTGGGCTTTCTTAATTCACGCTCTCTCATCCGATCTCTGAAAGCATTGCCCAAAATTCTGTTTTTTTACCTCAATTCCTCCACCCCCGGCGCTGATGTAATGCAAAGAAACATTGCATGCGTGGAGAGGGATGACTGACTGGGAAACAGAGGGAAACTCCTCTGTGAAACAGGACATCGATGGGTCCTTTGTGATATGCCAAACTGAAATTCCCATCGGGAGGACCATTGGAGAGGAAATATTCAGCAGAACTTCAGGAAAACGTTTGGCCCCGCAGCGTTTCCAGCATACAGGGTGTGCTCATGGCTCCCCAGCTGCGCTCCTTCCCACCTCCCAATGCCAATTTCTTCTCTTTCTTTTTTGATTCTTCAGCTGTTTGGGTTCCCCCCCCCCCAGTATTTATTTACTCTTCAAGTTCTGAAGGAAAGGAATGCGTTTTCTATTCTATGCTCTGATGGCTCCCAGCCCCCTGACACAGAAGCCAGAGGTGCTCACAGAATACAAGCGGATAATTAACCACCATCACTGTGGATTGGGTGGCTTTTATTCACTTCCATCTCCTCTGTGGTGTTTCTTCAAAAGAAAAGGAAGGGGGAAAAAAAACAACAACAACCCAAACAACTCGAGGAGAAGAGAAGAAAAGCAGCACGCCTGATCGGGATGCAGAGATTTATGGAGAATCAGCTCAGTCCTAGGGACCTTGAGCCATCAGAGTCCAACCAAACTCCATTCTTGGCTTTACGATGTTTTTGAGCCCCCTCAATGCAATTATTTCCTTGTCTCCCTACAGCCCATCCATTATTCTCTCTAATAATCTGTTTTCCAAAGCTCCTTTCCATAAACAACTACAGCAGGTAGCGAGAAACCTCATTGTTATTGATGCCATGTCACATCACCAGTAAAACAGCTTATGGAAAATGGACTGTGAGTGGAAATGGTTTCAATTTAAAACCCTCCGACCTTTTAAATTTCTTTAAGAAATAAATTGTGGTAATAGACAGTGATGCCACACAGAGAAACGCAGTGCCCATCACGGCAGCAACGAGGGTGTCATTTTGGGCAAGGGGGAACCCTACTGTGCATCCCAAACTGCTCAAAGTCTTCCGAAATGGGACCCTATTGGAGCAGCACTCCACTCAGACACCGCTGTTAAGGACACAGCGCAGCCCACACAGCAGGCAGCAATAATACAACACGGGGCTTCCCTTATGGAAGTCCATGAACTCCCCAACTCCCATTAAAACAACAGCAATGAATCTCGCCCCAACCAAAACCAAGCTCCTCCACCTCTACAGAAGTTTTAAGAATTATCCTAAGCCTTACAAATAAATCCTGATGCTCAGGGTTACAGAATCAGCCTCCTCACATATCCAACAACAAAGATTTCGGATTAAAAGATCAAGAGGGAAAATAAGTTATCTACCATTAAGGAGAACCAAAAAAAGGATGTAAAACCATCCGGACACACCTCAAGGCAGCCCCATAGGCTCAGGCACCCCACATCCTTCCTCATCTTCCCCTTTATTTCTGCATTTCTGCAGCAGGGACCGGATTTTATCTTTCTAATCATGGTCCAAGAGCAAGGCATGGAAGCATTTACTGGTCCAGAAAGCATTTGTGCTGTTCCAGTAACTAAGTGCCTTCAAAATACTCTTTTCCACTTGATTGTAGGAGCTGATAGCTCATGAGCCGCTAGCTAGAGATTGATGTTTCGTGTGTTTGAAAGCCGAAACTCCAAGAAGAGCATGCAGCACTGGCTTCCAGCTCTGGTGGTTTTCATAACACCCGGCAGCAATATCATGTCAGAACAGCAGCTGCAAAATCTGGTCTTCAATTACTGCCAGCTTCAAGGAGAGCGAAATCCGGGGGCTTGGTGCAACCTGTTGTAAAACGCTGCTCCTCACAGAGAGCCTTTTTCCCCCCCATCCATATTTCAGGAGCAGCCAGGTGTCTGCACCGAATGGGAGAGCGTTGAGGTCAAGGTGGGGCATTGCTGGAGGCATCCCCTGCCTTGTAAGGCTGAAATGGATGGGATAAGCATCACAAACCATCATAAACAAACAAATCCGCATTGCCTCCAACCTGGTTCGAAGAGCACCTTCACCCTCAACCCTCACCTCTGACAGCCTGCAAAGAGAGGAGTCAAGCAGCAGAAAGCAGTGTTCTGAGAGCTGCACTCAGCCCATGAAAAATGCAATGGAGATTGATGCCTTCCTCAGAGAGCGCAAGCTGCACCGTGCTGGCTTGCATGTACAACAGTGTTAGAGGCTGTGAGCAGCACAACGGGATTGCACCTGGCTCTTATAGCCTGGCGTTCTGGCCTCTCCCACTGCTCCCAAAGAGATTTTGGCTGTTACAATTCACCAGATTACGTTTGCACAGTGCAGGTTATTTAGCAAGGACATTAATCAGGCAGCAGGACTACCCTGCACCCCACTGCAATGACATCTGCATGGCACCCACAGCAGTGACAGCACCACGCACGGCTGTGCAGACTGCCATGGCAAGGACTTTCCTTCGACTTCTCTGCAGTATTAAAGCAGGGGATCGGGATATGCCAATGTTAGCACTTTTGCAAGCCAAATTAATGCTTTTCAAGCTCTGGAGCCATCGGATTCCTCTATTCCTCTGCTCCTGCAGGGACCTGTGTTGGGTGAACACCAAGCTCCCTTAAGGCACGTGGGAACTTCACACTCCGGAGATGTAACAGATGAAGTTTTAGCACTTGAGGAAGTTAGGGAAGGACTTAAGAGAAAGGCCATGATGAGTTTCCATCAGTTCCCAATGTCAATGGTCAGAGGAGATGACCAAATCTGACAGCCTGAAGATGTCATGCCGTACAATTTCACCCTGTAAGCCCTGTAACAAACAGAAGGATTATTTCCTTGCACTCAGGCAAACACTATCAGACCAGATAACTTCTTGCTGATGCAACATATAGGCTACGGAGGGACAATCAGTCTTGCTTAAAAGCCTTCAAGTGATGATGAATTTACCATTTTCCCATGTAATCAAGGGATAGCTTGGTTTGCATCTGGCTTCCATCGTACCAGAGTTCAAAAGATGTATTACACAAAACAGCCTGGATTTAGGTCATGTATCACTGACATCTCCATCTACAAGTCAGCCTTTGCCAGCATCTATAGGCAAAGCTCCTCTTCCCCAAACCCACCATTCCTGAATGGTTAGCCTGAATGGAAGCTGTCCTAACCTGGGGCTGGTGAAGGGGACACAGCGCTCATCCTCACGCCAGTCCCCAACTGGGAAGCAGTGGGGAACCTCCAGGGGCCTTTTGTCACATCCATGCCACCAGGAGCAGGGGGAGAAGCCCCCACCCCGAGGTGCCATGGCCAGCTCGCACCCAAAACGTCCTCCAGGTCCTGCCTGGGGATGGAAGGTTGGGCAAATAAATAAAGAAAAAACCAATCTCCATTTGGAGGCACTAAATCCCCACTCCTTTCCAGATGGCTGGGAGATTTCTCCCAGGTGGTAAATATATTATTAAGAACTCATTTCACCGTGAAATTGACTATTCAAAACACAGACAGAAGTTAATATATTAGGACAACCTGTCTGAAAAACTCACGTTATAGGGAATTTATTTTTGTTTAACACAGAATGTGGCACCATACACATGGCCTTCCTCAGGCTTCCTCGGTACACGAACACGTGCCGAGGCATCGGGTGTTCAGCTACAGCAAGGAGGTTGCTGGAGGAAATCCCAGCCAGAGCCCATCACTGGGAAGCACTGCCTCAACCTCCCCAAATTTGGGCTTAAACCTACACCCCAAAGCTCCTTTCATTCAATACCGCATCCACCAGAAGTCCTGGGAAGGCTGGAACCTACAGCTATTAACGGCGTCATTAATGCATTAGTTCTTATTAACCACTTTCTAATAAGATGTCTAACTAATACGTTTGCTAAAGCACTTTCTAGTGGAGTCAATTGTTTTGATTTGGGTAATTATTTAATAGTATCATTGGCTTTATTTATTTATTTGTTTGTTTGTTTGTTTATTTATTTATCTATCACAGCACGATTTCACTAATAGGTAATGAATTCGCCTCAAAGGAATGACAAACACTTGGTGTTGCTTAATTTGCTTCAGAGCCTTTCTGCCAACAAGCTCCAGCTTTCCTTCGGTGTAAGATCTGCCCAGGAGGGTCGGCCACGGTGACCTTTATTTCTTCCCACATAATAGCAGAGGATGAGCATCTGACTGTTGGAGGCATGCAGACTTCTGAGGGCGTCTTCATCAGAAGCCAAGTAACGTCTCCTGAGACCTTGTGGAAAAGCATGGCTGGAAGAAGCCCCTGCAAGTCATGGGTCTACTGGACTAGAACTTCTTCCTTCCGATTAATTCGGCTGCTAATTAGCTCACTCTAAACTAAATGCCTGTACCTAGCATAAAGCAAACTCTTTGCAGACCTTTGTGCCAGGATACACGAGGCCTGGAAGCTCAACTCGACTGAATTCTGCAGCTGGGAGGAGAGCTCAGGGCCTCAGCACCCTTGAAAAGGGCACGCTGCAATGGGTGGTGCAGTGAGGGAAAATGGGGGAAGACACCCGAGGAGTAAGAGCAGAGATCCAAGAGATGGGATGCAAAGGGGCTTAGCTCAATTTGGAAAAATAAATGGACATGGAAAAAAACAACCTACACTATACAGTCCTCCTGCTGAAACCAGGAGCTGAAAGTGGGACGCCCAGGGAAGTGGTGGAGTCACCATCCCTGGAGGTGGCCAAGAAATGTGTAGATGTGGCACTAAGGAACACTGTCACAGGTGGGCGGTTGGGCTGGGTGATCTTAGAGGTCTTTCCCAACATTCCCAGTTCTGTGATTCTATGAAAACCCACTTGAACTCTAAAAAAGACAGCTTATCTTCAGCAATAAAAAATCAAGGGCTCTCTTGGCAACTGGATGCCTCAGCTATCAGGCTACAGACTTGGCCTCTGGCCCTTTCTCTCAGTCTCCTCTCGGAGCCATTCTGCTGCAGATAAATAATTAAGCAGGCACTGGAACACACGCGTCTCCTCCAGCCCGGCTGAGTGCCCCACTGATGGGCTATAAAATCTCTGCTGGCCCAACAAATATTTATTCATGCAAAGTGAAGCGGCTTCAGTGAAAGAGAGATGGAGACAACCTCGGTCCTTGTGCTCTTCAGAGCACTCACCCAGGAGCGCACGCTGACAACACCGACGTGTGGTTTTGTTGGCCAAACCCAAAGCGTTTCATCCCTTGGCTGAACACGTCATCCTTTCAAACTCAAGCGGTACAAGTAAAAATAACCACAAGCAATCGCAAGAGCAATAACGTCGTTAATTAAAAAATAATGCTTTGGATGAGGAAAATAGCCCCTCCTTTCTAATGCGCCCTATTCTCAGCTTGATTGAGAGCCACGGATGCTCCAATGACAGATAGGGCCACCCAAATGACTGCGAGCTCTACCGGCAGTAAGCACAGTCCCTGGGGATGCTATACGCTACCCAGGCCCCCAGAAGCTCTCTTATTAAAGCAGCCCCTCCTTGATTTGCTAGGCCATGCCAGCAAATCAATCCCTTGACAGAATTTCTCTTTCTCGGCCCTCTTGGTTTTGATTCTCTTCCATCTTTCTTCTCCAGTGGAATAAGCGATCATTAATCCCGTCAAAGGAAATGAGACTTTTGCTCACATACAGGAACACATCTGAAGTTCCTGCAACAAGTAACACATTACCTTGATGCCCTGACATCATGAAAAATGGTTCTGGTGAACGTGTCTTGCTTTACTTCTTTTTATCAGTTACTCATTCAAAGCACCAAAACCAGCTCTTACAAGAGGCTGGCATTTGCTTTACAAAGGGAGAGGGGAAGAAAAAGCACAATAAAATAAGAAAAGCTCCCACTGTACATACATTCCTTCTACAAATCCGAGTACTAATAGTATTTGACATGTTGGTAATTTTTTTCTTTTAAACCCCAATTCATTTAGTGTGGTTCTGCTTTACTGCTGTACTTTTTACACAGGGATGCACAGAATATGCTGCTGTTGTTGTTGCTTTTTTTTCCCCTCCTTAAACAGTTTTATTCCTCCTCGAAATCACTCATTCATGCCAGCCGCATTCTAGTCTGGAGAGGGAGGGAGGGAAGGAAGAAGAAAGCAGAAATCAAACAGAAAATAGGCTGTGGGAGAGGAGAAAGTAAATGAAAAGAAGGGGAATGGAAAAAGAGAACAGGAGGAGAAAATACGATGAGAACTTACACAAACAGAAGAAACTAAAGCCAAGAGGCAAAGGGGAAGGAGAGAAGGACTCATTTCCCTGTGTTTTGGGGAGCACGTCCCACCTCTGCATTGGCCCTGAGCAGGGAGACCTAGCTGGGTGAGATTCATCTGGGGTTATTTTCAGCAGAGCTCAATGACTGAAGTTCTTCCCCATGCCCAGAAGGCATGATGGTAGATAGGATGCTCTGCAGATGGCAGAATGTCCTGTTCCTTCTAGAAAGGGAAGGGAAGGGAAGGGAAGGGAAGGGAAGGGAAGGGAAACCAAAGGGACTGGCAAACCAAAGTCCTCAAATGAGAATCACAGAATCATTAAGGTTGGAAAAGACCACTAAGATCATCACATCTGACTGATGACCCATCGCCACCATGTCCGCTAAGCCAAATTTAAAACACTGGTTAAATTCCTTGGGTTTCTGGCTGGGTTGCCTCCAGGTGCCCCAGTAACACAAACAACAGCTCAAACTGGAGTAGAAATGAGGATAAAAGCATGGAAAAGAGACACTGGAGTCAACTTGAGCGGAGGACCGGCAGCGGGAGGCAGGGATAATCCACCCAGCCACTCTGCTCCCAGGGCATCGCTTACGTTATTACTTCTCTCCAAAGGCTTCAAGCCGCTGCAATCCCCTGTTAGTTAATAAGGAAAGCGAGAGACTCAACAATTGTTTGTGCTCGGGCTGCCTTGTAAAGGCTTCATCACTCGGCAGTGAAACAAAAGACGACTAATAACACCCCGCGCAGCAAAAGCAAGTGCCAGGGAAGAGACAGAAATCAATTATCTGGGTGCAATTCAAAGGGAAAGGAAGTGGCAAACGCGTACACATCAGCAAACAGCACGCATAATCCCATTAACACAGATGCTGTCTCCCTTGTGGGAGCATGGAGCCAGGAGAAAGATGATAATTAAAATAAACAAACAAAAAGTAGCCTCAACTTCCTGGGAAGGGATGGTGAGGGACGAGCAGAGCATCGTCCGGATGGAGAGGGGAGCAGAGAGAGCTGGTGTGGTCCCTGCAGACCCCAATCCTGCAGAAATCTCCATTTTTGGGGTCTTTCTGCACAATGCTTCTCAGGGATTTTGGCACTCCCAAGGACTTTGGCGATGCTTTTGCCCACACTACACATACTGGGGCCCCCTACTTCATCTCATGAACCCATCCGGCGCTGAGGGGCACGGTTAGTGGGCATGGGCGGTGCTGGGTCGATGGTTGGACTTGATGACCTCAGGGGTCTTTTCCAACCCTAATGATTCTATGGTTCTGTGATTCGGACAGGGATCCATTTGGCACCACTGTTTATGCCAGCCCCCACCCCAGCTCCCCACATACATTTGATGACTCCGGTGTAACCCTATTACTTTTCCCTGAGCATCTGCCACTGGCAACTTTTGGAGATAGACACTGCACTGATCTGCTACCACAATCCCTATTCCTTTTCTACAAACGGCTTTCTCCTCTGGAGCCCAGAGGAGTTAATGGAAAAAGGGATTCACACTATCTGCCAAGGATTTGGGGATCAGACACAGAATGAGCTCCGGGAGCCCAAAAAATAGGTCTAAATCCCTTCCTGGCTCCCCCCGACACAACTGCTCTCTCTAACACAGCACCCTCCAACTCCAGTTCTTTGCAAGGTGGGTTTTAATATCGGGATTTTAATTTAAGGAAAAAGAGATGCAAGGTAATTCCTGGAAGTGCTGTCCTTCTTCTGCCCGCTCCACCCCGTCCATCTGCCCTGGGAGCAGCAGCCAGGGAGAGCGATCCCAGACCCAGGCAGAGTGCTGGGACTGCGACACATCCCCAGGAAGGAGGCAAGATTAAAATACAGTCACTTAATCCCCTGCAAAGCCTCTTAAGCGTTTATATCAGGGTCAGCTCAGTTGGTGCTTAGTCAACCTGCCTCAAAAAATATCCCCGTTTAGGCCCTTCCGCTGACTGTCAAGCAGGCTGAAATGAGGGACGGGATCAAAGGCAACGAGGACCAAGAGGATGAAGGTAACTGCAATGTAAGTAACCCTCATTAGGGAGCAAGGGCACCTCTCTCCCCCTGCCCCTCCCAACTGCTCTGCAGATCCCTCCCTGAGCTGCAATGAGCAGTCAGCAGAGCTCTGCTTGCTCTCCCTGCGCTGCTCAGCCCTGAGTTGTGCAGGAGATAACCATGCGGACTTATCGCCATCGGCTTCGGCGCGCTCATTTGCAGCTGGGGCACAGCAGATAGGCTCGAGAGGTGGGAAGGAGAGTTAAATCCTGATAAACCCCCCCTAAATACGGGCGTTCAGCCTCCTGGCTTCATGCACCCCTTCCACGTGCACACACCTCAAGCACCGCTCGCCCGCAGTGACCTTCCCAGGCTCCCCATGAGCAGCTCGCCAGACCTCGGTGCCAGCATCCTCATGAAATAAACTGAGGGCAACCGGGAATGTTAAGGGCTTGAAAACAAAACATCCTGTGACAGTTTATTTAGGCGAGGCTCTCTGCCCTGCCACATTCAGTTTGCATCACACGCGCAGCCAAAATTTTCCTTCTTTTTTTTTTTTTCTTTTCTTTTTTTTTTTCACACCTTCCTCTTAAGTCAATGGACATTAGAAGGGAGATGCTGAGCTGCACAGGCTCTGCATACCGTGTGCCATGGGACGTTCAGGCTGTGCTTTGGTGGGTTGAGCCCCCTGGACCTCTGTGTCTGCCCATCCCACTGGGTACCACCACAGGGCTCCTAGAAACAAGCAGTATCTGCATTCACCAGGAGCTCCTCTCCTGTGGATGTGGGAGCAGCACACGTTATTTCTGCCCGAGCCAAGAGCTGATAATGCTGCGTGGAGCTGTCGACTTTGCAAAGGCATACCGCGCATGTAATTATAAGCATAAGCACAAGTGTATATGTATGCTCAAATACACCCAGACATGCACTCAGTTTGCAAAGTCCAGATGATCCTACAGCTGTATTTTAATATTTCAATACCAGGGTCAGAGTGAATCTCACTGTCTCCCTCTTATCTTCCCTCTGCATACCAGTGCTGTCAATGCCATCGGCAATTTTACATGTAAATGAGCCCATCCATCACTCCCTGCTCTGCAGCGCCTCACTTCCAAGACTACCATGGAGTTACACCATTAAATCTCCCAGCTTTACAATATACATCATGACATATTTGACATCAATCAGCTGTGTCAGTCCACTCACTGTAAACCATAAACTTGCTCTGCATTCCAGCTCCGTGCACAGTGATTAAAACCTTCTCAGCCTGGCTTCCTGATTATGGTGATAAATGAGGATGTCCTCCCTTCTGACTCAACGCTCGCCCATCCTCCTGCTTACCCCCACCCAAGCCAACACCAGTCCTGATCTGCCCATGGCCAATGCTCGTTGCCCTATCTGGCTCTCAGCTCTTGTCTACCTATAGTACCTAAAGAGGCTTCAAGAAAGGAGGGGATAGACCCTTCAGCAGGATCTGTTGGGATGGGAAATGGTTTCAGACTGAAAGAGATGTAGATTGGATATAAGGAAGAAGGTTTTTACATAAAGAAAGGAGAGAGACCGGCACAGGTTGCCGAGAGAGGTGGTGGATGCCCCATCCCTGCTGACACCCAAAGTCAGGCTGGAAGTGGCTCTGAGCACCTGATGGAGCTGTGGGCATCCCTGTTTAATGCAGGGAGTGGGACCAGATGGTCTGTATAGATCCCTTCCAACTCAAATGATTCTAGGGGCTCCATTTGGGCCACTCCATCTATCCACCCGCCTTCCCACCAGTGTGTGTGCTCCTCCTGCAGCTTCACTTGTCCCTGCATATCAGTAGGGATGTGCTTTGACCATCTCCAGACTGCAGGTGAAGCATCAGAAGGGATGTTCTTGGGACCTGAATGGATGTAGGTGAGGCAACACGGTTGCCTTTATATGTACTACCACCATCTGACAGCCTTACACATGTAGTCATCTTTATGCACATTCAATGTGTCAAGTGACTTCGGTGAGACATACCATAATCCTGCTTCATGCAGCATTGTGCTGTGAGGCACCTAAAAAGCCCTGTCTCGATTGTCAGAGCGACTGATCCTTCCCTAATCCCATTTGCTTCCCGAAGAGCAAGCAGCACTGCGTGCTTCCTCGGGGCATTCAGCACCAGGACTACTGAACCATGGACCAGAAATGAAGTAATACTGGAATTCAGAAGGATGGAGTTGGGCAAGTCTAGATTTCAGCACCTCCAGTTCTGTAGAGTCTTCTCAACCACATCACTAAAACTTGAACAAAATCCCACTGCTACCCAAGGCAATGTTGTAGATGGGTTCCTTTCGGGTCAGGCAGCGAAGCCATTTGTGGAAAAGCCACAAGTGAACACAAGGAGTCACAAACCAGCAGATCATTACACTTTCCAGCCAACTTATCTCGTTCCGATTTCTTTCAGCACCTAATTATTGCTGCTTCTTGCAACTTATTGCCACGATGCCCTCTCCCTGCACATCTCTGTGAGAACCGGGCATGGATACCTCATTAGGACTCACAGTGTCTAAAATAGACTTCAACTCTGGTGCATCACTTGGGACCTTTGCAGTGACACCTGAACGCCTGCAGATGCATGAGGGTCAAACTCTGAGATGATGCTGAGCCCATCTACTGCAGTGTAATCCATCTTAGGGATGAGGCATTAGGGGAAGGGGAAGGGGAAGGGAAGGGAAGGGAAGGGAAGAGAAAGGGAAAGGGAAAAGGAAAGGGGAAGGGAAAGGGGAAGGGGAAATTCTGGGGGGAAAAATGCAGCAGAGGCAATGGAGGGAAAAAGTTAGCAGCTCACTTTCATTCTTGGGACATCCGTAGAGAAATGATCCCTCCTTCACTGAAAGATGAATGGACAGCTGCACAGGTTATGAGGGAGGTTTTATTGCAGATCAATAAATCTGTGTCACAGACCCCATCTGGAGGGAGTTTTAATTTAAAGAAAAGAGTGATGAACGCCGAAAGACAATAAATCAAAAAGTTGTGAAGTCCCGTCGGCGTTAACCTTCCATCAACACAAACACGGGCTGTGGGGGACGCGTGGGACCCACGGAGCTGAGGTGGGACCACCGGGATGGGGCCGGGGGGGTCTCACGGACAGAGGCAGCCCAGGAAGGATCGGCCAGCAGCAAGGGGCAGTGCCACACAGCACAGCTCACATCCCACCACCCACAGCTCTGCTCCCTCCTGGCCTCTCCCAACAGCAACTGCTTTTAAATCTCGGAAACCCGCACTTTTTCTGAATTCTTGAGCCGTGTTATTAATCTTATCTTCCATTAAGGAAATGAAAGCTTTTTTAAAAATCCAATTTGCTTTCTCACCATATACACTTCAAGTTAACTTTATTTTCCACCGTTGCTCGGCTTGAACTAAGCAATAATCATTTCTAGATTAATGACGATAATTTCAAACACTTTCAGAGCAGCGATCTTAATATCCTTTCGGACCAGTGGAGAATTTCCTGTCCTACAAGATTACATTGAGAGCGATTAAACGCCTTTCTGTTACGCGATGGAGAGACTCAGCAGCACAGCTCCCCATCCCGCTCCCTTGAGTTACTGAACGTTGAGTGAATGGGTAAAATCTTACGTTGCTTTTTTATTCCCAAAGCGTTGTCCCACTGCTGTTGGTGACAAATGCTGTTTGCTCACTGCCGGAGTTCCCGGCACGCTTCTCCAGGCTGCTAAGTGCCGCCAGCTCCATCAGTGGGGAAACTGAGGCTATTACTTAATTGACACTTGAATGGAAAATAGGAATTACGTCTCAGAGGACTCAGTCAAGCCCCAGAGAAGTGAAAGGGTGTCGTCCCAGGGGGCTGATGCTGGGGAGATTGGAAAAATCTAAGCACTGTATTCAGCCTCACTTCTAATGAATGCGGTTTCCTATAAAAAGACAAATACTATAATATGAGAGGATATTTCACACCAGCTCTCAAGGGCCTTTTATGGGCTTTGAGCCACCGAAACAAGAGAGGAAGCACAGCAGGCACTTCAGTAGCAAAAGGCAAGCTGACGAGCTGCTGGAAAACACGGAGGGTTGGGAGGCACTCAGCGCTGCTGCCACTCAGTGCTGACGGGAGGAGGAAGCGGAAGGCAGAAAGGGGAAAGCAGCAGAAGTGGGATCAGAAGAAGACATGAAAGAACTCCCTGCATTAAAATTACACTGAGCTGTTGCTGCTCTTCCCCTGTGCTCCGTTCCTGACCTGCCTGGAAAGCAGAGAAGTTACCCACAGGCACGACCGGTGCAGTGCTGCTCTTGGAACACCCAAACCAGGAGTGCTTACACAAAAGTACACCAAATACGTCCTTCAGTCAGACGTGAATTGTTCATACTGGGGATGGAGCAACGCAAGGGAGCCACAACTGCAGCAAACGTCCAGTCTTGACAAGGAGATTTCTGCCTGGGCCAGAAGGCAGCGTGGGGAGGTGGGCAAGGATGCTGCAGGCTGCAGGCACATCCCCTGCACTTCTCAAAGCCATTTGCACCCTTCTCCCACCCACTCGATCCATCACCATCTTTCTTCATCTTCTCTCCCTCCCCTCCCAGCAGCAGCTCCACCATCACCAGCACTGCTTTTATGGATGAGCAATCCTCCTTCAGGACCCTCCATCCCTCCACCATTCCACATCACCTCCCAAGAGAAGCAAGAAAGAACTTCTCCCCACTCCAACCCAACGCCGCAGTCAGAGAGGCAGAACAGAGCAGCCAGAGCGAATATTAGCGCATCAGCTTTTTGGGTCACCATTAAAAGGATCATGTGAAAGGAGGTCAGATAAATATTTAACATGGTTATTAATATCCACTCCTAATTTCATTCCTCCTCCTCCCCCTCCCCTGGCTCCTCCCGTTAGCCTTCATCTCTTCATTTTCCGCGGTTGATCCCTTTTAAGAAGGTCAGTTGGGATCATGGATGGTGCTGGCTGTCAGCGCCCGAGGGGCTGGAACAGGGGGAACAGGGGAGGGCTGCAGCCTTGCTGTAAGGGAAGGGATCCATGAGGGATGCCACAAGGCAGCAGTGGTACCCGTGGGTTCCTTCTCCCCACAGTGCTCAGCCCCACTGCATCGAGCACTGTGTAGACGTGGCTGCAACCAGCACTGCAGTGCAGCCCTCCTGATGCACCGTGAAGAACTGCTGACATCTCCTGAATGCATCACAATAGCACAGCAGGGTATTGTCCACTCCCAAAGGGCTCCCCAAGACTTGTATGTATACCAGGATTAAACCAAACCAAGCCCCCAAAGCATCCCGTCTCCCACAAAGTCAGCCCACCAGTGCTCATACACTGCTCTGTAGGACTTCTTTTTTGCTCTGGGCTGGGTTTTAAGGATCAGCTGGCAGCAGAGAGGTGCAGAGAGAGAAGCAAGCAGGGGATGTGGGACCCCTCCATCCTCCCGCATCAGTGGTACCCAAAGGCATCTCCTGCTTGCGGAGCTCTCTGCTCATCTCACTGCATTAGGGAAGCTAAAGGACATGCTGGGTGACCAGCACCAGGGTCGAGGAGTCAAGTGCTTCAGAGTTAGGGAAGGCATTAATTACCACTGCCCGAGCCCTCTATATACCCATCACAGAGCAGATCCCAGCACAGGCCCTCACCGCACAGGTGGCTCCAGGATGTATTTATTTTACTCTGCTCAAACCTGCTCTGAAGATAAAATTATTCATCTCCTCCTCAGCCTTTCTCTGGCACTTCCCATGACAGTGTTAAATGCTTTGCAAACATCCCCACATTCATCTTCACAGCCCTCCCTCCAAGGAGAGTTTCCAGATCTCCCAGTATCGCAGTCTGCGCGTTGGGTATCCCCATGTAACCTTTACCTGCATTTAAAGGAGAAGGGGGAAGGAAAGGCAGCAAGCACAGCACACCTATGGAGATGGGTATGGATGGCCTTCTGCAGTGGGACTGGGGATGCTTGGTGGGATTGGCACCCCTGCACCCCAATGCTCCACAGCTGGCAGCCCCATAAGGATCCCCTGTGCTCACACAACCTGACTTTGCTACAGAAGAATGGTGGCTGCAGGCAGCGGCCAATAGCCAGCCCTGAGCTCTCATCTGCATCCTTTTTGTCTTCCAAACCATCCTTTCTCTTCCTCCACATCTCCCTTTCTCTCTCCCTCCTTCAGCACACAAAAGGTCTGCTGCTAAGCAGGGGTTGCCATGCTAACAAGACAAGCCCTCGGCTGCTCCGTGTGGGAACGCGCCCACATACATTGCCATCGTCCCCTGCAAATAAATAAGCAGAGAGAGAGAGAGGGCGATGCTCAGTGTCACTCGAGAGGAGCGTGGAGCAGAAATTATGGCAATTTCCTGTAACTGGAATCAAATGCCCAACTTCTCAGTGCGCAGCAGGCACTGCCATTAATTCAAACACTTGTGCGTGAGCCGGGATTCCATTAAAGGGGACAATTTGGAGCCCAGCTCCCTGATAAGCAGACAGCGGTGCGCTCCTCAATCGGGGCCGGCTAGATTTGATTAGGGCAGAGTTCTCTGCAGGTTGTGATTCTGGCGAGGAGAGCGGTGCTGCTCCAGCATAGACTGCACTGAGACCTTCTTGAGCTGCGTCCCAGTGCACCTCAGCACCTCACCTGCCCAAAAATCGGGACTGCGGCCTGCTGTGGGCATACTGGGGGGCAGACGGCCCCTCCCCAAAGCAAACAGTCACCTCACCATCCCTCTGGGAAGCGGCTGTAATCCCCCCCAAAGATGAGGAGCAAGATCAGACTTCCCACAGCAAGGGATGAATATTCATGTTGGCGTTAAGCCCCGTATCAAGGCTCCCAGGCAGGTGGTATTAAGAGCGGATCTCCAGAGAGAGTTTTGTTTTATTCTGCAGAAGCAGAGCCCCGACTCTGAGACACAATAACTCACTTAAGGAAAGCTAATTCGCTCTCGCCGTGAATTCAGAGCCCAGCAGAAGGACGACACTCCGTGACAGCCCGGCACCACCCCGTGCGTGTCTATGGCTGCAAATCCCCTGCAAGCAGAGCACAACCCCAAATCTGCTCCTGGAGCTGAGGTGGCATCTGCAGACAGACAGAGTCGCTGCCACCACAGCATGAGGCACAGTGCCTCCCCATACTGATAGCTGAGGGGCTTCCTAGCCACTGACCCCAAGGAAACATGCTCAGCTTTGTGCATCCATAGCAAAAGGATCCAACCCTATGCTGGAAGGCAAAACCAAGTGCTGAGCATGCCGGAACCAAGAGCCCAGCCAAGTGCAACAGAGGAGGAGCACAGCTTCGCAGATGGGACCGAGTGAGACCCAAGCCCCCAGCCTAGGGGCTCCTCGACCCTCCCAAGCACCAGTGCCTAACGAAAACATTTGCAATGACGATGATAATATTATGATTCCAAAAGGAATTTGGTTCTGCTGACCTAAATATTGGCTGCACGACAACCCACGGCCACGAGGAGCTTCCAAAAAGAACTGCACAGCTCCTTCCTGAGGATCTGCAGATGCATGGGGAGATGGAGAGCTGCTGCAGCCATCTGTGTGCAGCCACACTCTGCCTCAGTTTCCCCATCTTCACCAAAGGGAGCGAAGCACTGACAGTGTGCCAGCATCACAGAGCATTTTTCCTCTTTAAAGATAAAAAAAAAAAAAAAAAAGTCATCACAGAAAGATACTTCTCTCCTCTGAAAATTGAACGGTATTAAACTCCTGAGCAGTTGTGACAGGTGCTATAACAGCAGCATTCATTATCAGTTTTGCTCTGTTTAATGCTCTTCACTCACACGCTGCTCCCCCAGGGCCCGCCTTCCTCCTGCTTGGGAGCTCAGTGCCACCCACTGCCACTGCTGGGATCACAGCGTGCCCCTGGATGGGCTCCTCATATCCCCCCTGCTAACCCACCATCAGTCTGAATACAGAGGGCGGTGTGAGCATGGGCAGAGAGGGTGCTGACCCAGTGCTGCGGTGCAGGACGCTGCGACACGGGGAGTCCCATAGGTCAGACCTAATAACCAAAACACAGCCAAAGAAATAAAAAATGAAGAGGGCTCTGGAGCACCCTTTAAAAGGCGCCTTGCTTCTTTCACATTTTTAAATGGCATCGTAACAAAACACGCCGTAAAAAAATGAACCTGAGTGTGTTTGGTAAACTGCAGATGAACCAGAAGCGGTGCCAGGCTGCAATTCCAGCAGCGTTCCAGCACAGCACACTGGGCAGGAGGTCACAGCAGTCCCAGCAGCTGTCTCTGTGTTATTACTATTCTGATAACAATATCAGGGCCACTTTCAACAAGGAGAGCGGAGAATCACAGAATGGGGAAAGAGAAAGCGAGTGGGTAGCATGGAGGGGCTAAAATTCCCTCATTCCCATTATCCTGCCTAAATTAGAAGTGTGTATCCTACGGAGCAGGGTAGGAATTGCTGCTCTTCCTTTTCATGGAGTCCACAACCATCCAAAGTAGTCTTGCAAAACCAAAGCCTATTGCTCTTAGCTCGCGTCTCGGACACGAAGCTGTGCAACAGCTGCACCTCTGGCTCAGCAGCAATCCTGCAGGAGGAGCAACCGAGTGGGGTCCTGGGGCAACATTTGTCAAAATGATGACAGCAGATTGGAAAGCAAAGCACGACAGGTCCCACGCGTGGCCATCTGAAACATGACATTGTCAGAGAGCAGCAGATCCGAGGCAAAATGCAAAACCTCCAGCTGCAAACTGCTACAAAGCTTTGCAACGCCAACCGCTCCTTCTCTCCCCGTCAGGAAGGTTTGGAGGAAATTCAAGCAAACCGGTGAGCTGCTCCAGCACTGCAGGTGATGGTGGTGGGATGGAGGAAGGCTCCATGAGGTCCAGCACTTCTCCCACCATCCATGCACAGCATCACCGTGGGACTGGATGCATTTTGGGGTTTATGTTGCTGTTCCCTGCAGGTATCAGAGCAGGGCACGTGGAAGAGGTCAGTTACAAAAGTACCTCATACCAAAGAAGGGCCCTGAGGAAGCCACCTGTGTGTTTTCTGCACATTTCCAGGGGGCTTTCATTTTCTCCTGCTTTGTTTGGCAATTCTTTTCAAACACCAGTCGCGAGATTGGCCAATTATCATAATTGGGTCACCCCTAAAGATTGTGATGGACACCCAGGGCAACCTACCAGAGAGAATCTGACTTATGGCTCATTATTAGCTTGAGCTTGACAGGTTATTTCAGTAACAGGCAGAAAAGCCATCAGGGCAAATGCACTGGGGAGAAGGCAGGGGCCATGCAGCCTGCCAGGCTCAGAGCTGGCTCAGCCGCTGCCAAACCCACAATGTCACCTACAGGCAGCTGCTCCTCCAGCCACAGGCACTGGGTGGGGGACACCGAGTGACCCACAGAGGGGGTAGGAGGGGATGGCTGACATTGGCATCACCCTGCTATTGATAAGCAGGACGCTTCGGTTCTGTTCGGAAGAGCACGGGTCCAAAGCACAGATGGCGACCCTGAACTCATCCAAAGCTGTGTTTTATTTCAGTGTTTGGAGCTCTTCCAGCCATAGGTCAGCTGCTGGCTTCCAGTGCCCCACTGGCCTGCGGAGATTGCCCACAGGACACTGGACTGCCCATCTCTGCTTTTAATACTCTTAAAAGGTCAAGAACCGAGCACTGGCTGGTGTTTGCAAAGAGGTGGAAGGAGGAAAATGCACATTTCCTACCAGAATGTGAGCACCTGATGCCTCCTTCAAATCCCCATCCCAAAACCCCACAGCACTGCAATACACCCCCTCTCTCAGCGTGCCTGGCCTGCAGGGATGGACCATCCCTCACTGCACCCCTCCCTGCTCCCTTCCCTCTCCTCCATCTCCACTCCACCATTAACACAGACTGCACCTCTCCCAGCCCTCCATGGCCCCACTAATGTGCCTCTCTCCCAGCCACCCGGGATGAGGATGGAACAGATGTTTCAAAGAGCTCGTAAATCCCAAAAGCCCAAACCCACCCACCCAGCACATTACAGCAGAACTCCATGCGGACGGACTGGCGCATCAGAAACAAATACAACCACCCACAGGAACCTTCCAATAGATCTCCTCTGCATTATATCACATAGACACAGCTACGCGTGTGTGTATATAGGAATATTTGTGCTTGCTTCTTATTTTTAGGCCAGAATCACTACAATTTCCCATCTATCTACCCGCTCCCCCATTGCTCGTGTTTCCTCCCTCCCATGGCTGCACCACGGCCATCTCCCCCAGTCACTCCCCATCCGATTCCAACGAGGTTTTCTAATTAGACTAATTAATTTTCTGCCCAAGTTAATAAGGCTGTCTGCAGTTCAGAAATAATTGGACCTCCCCAACACCGATACCACCCTCCCCCCCCCCCGCCGGCAGCAAGAAAGCGATAGGACTCCTCCATAACTCACAACCAGTGTCTGTTTTTCCAACCGATGCCTTTGCACTTCAGCAGTGATGGAGTTTTCTCATTAATTCTGACACCAGCTCCCTCAGCCTGGGGCCAGGCCGGGGGGAGTGCCAGGATCCCAACCCCCGGGCAGTAAATCCCTTTGGGCACTGCTGCACACCTTTCCTCCCATGTCACCGCTGCACTGCAAGATTCATTTCCTCCACGCCGGGCTTTTTTTTCCCTTTTGCAGAGTATTCTGGGTTATTCTGCTTTTTGGAGCTTCAGGTCCAATGTGCAAAGGGCAGATCATACAACGGTTTGAGATGGAAGGGTCTTTAAAGACCACCTGGTCCAACCCCCCTGCACTGAACAGGGATCTCTGCATTGTTGCAGACACGGCACTAAACCTGGGCAGATACATTTCTCCTCTTCTCAAGAGGAGCAGCCCACGCAGCTGCCTGTCCCTCAGTGAAGGTTTTTTTAACCCAAATGGGGGCCTGGACCACGTGGATGCAGCAGGCAGCATCCCACAGCCTTGAGCCCAAGGTTCGGAGGTCGGATGGGGCGAGCACTTCAGATTCAGCAGCAAAAACAGCACACTAAGGCAGGTCAGGAAGAAAAGCAGCACTGTGACACCAAACCTCCCGGCTTTAAGAGCATTAATGGAGCAGGCATGCAACAACCTTCACCTGAGAGCATCCAAAACACTTCGACTCGGCGGAGGACAAGTGTGGAGCTACAATAAAGCTCAACGTTTCAATGGAAAGGGTCTGTCAACATAGAGAGCGAATGGGGCCGTCAGAAGAGGGATGATCACATCAGCTCTGACTCACTGCGAGAGCAGTGAAGAGCAGAACCCAACACGACACACAACCCCACAGCAAGCCACGACCCCATATATGCATACGGGACGCAGAACTCGGCCATCTGCAGGGTGAAGGTTGGGCTGGCTCTACCCAGAAGGTCAGAGCAGATTAGAGCAGCCTGCTCTCCTGGCCTTAATACCCCGACGTGGGCTCCCTGCCTCCCGCCTCCTCCTGCTAATCAAATAAAAGACGGAAGATAAAATGCCGACCACAGACGAGAGATTTGCACTGGGGGGATCTAATTCCAGGAGGCTGCAGGCCATAAAGAAGAGGGATCCATTAGCATCCACTTACCTGCCATGATGAAGTGACCACGATAAAGTGCACAGGATTAAATAAATTTAAGTGAATCCCCTGACGGCATTTTTATGGGATTGAAAGAGGTTTTATCCACTCGCAACCTCTATCCTCAGAGGAAACTGATTCAATAAAAACTAAACCCACTTCATCAAGCAGGAAGGGGAAAAAAAAAAAAAGTACCCAAAAACTCCACAGAGCTCACAGAGTCACTGAAGGAGTCAGGAAAAAATTAAATACAGGGTGAGTCCGTGAGTGGGAGAAAGCTGCACACATCTGCTGCTGTGCCATTAGCAGCCAGGAGAGCATCTCCCACCTGGAGGTGCCTCTGCTCCGTCCCTGCAGTCCAAGTAACTCAAATGGTGCACAGAACCCAACGTACAAATCACAGTCATAGAGTAGTTAAGATGGGGAAGGATCTCTGGGCCCAGTTTCAAATGGGGATATTTGGGGCTCTTCTCCTCCACAGAGCCCTCCCAGCCATGCGCACGCATAAAAAACCCATGGGCATCACCATACCCATTCCATAACCCAACATTTTACTTTATTTTTTTACAATAAACCCAACTGCAGGGATGGATGAAGCTCCCAGCGTGCTGCTGGAGGGGCTCAGCTCCCCCAGACCACAGCCATTGCCATCCACCCCCAAGCCCTGAGCAGCACCACCACCATCGCAATGCATCATTCGGAGATCTCTACCCAACCCAAACTGCCCAGAGAGTTCTAAGATATGGGGTCAGAAATGGAAGCCCCCCATCCTTAGGAGACCCAAATGCAAACTGCAGTGCTCAGCCATCCAGCCCCCAAACAGCAAATGTCATCCATTTATATCAGTGGAAGAAGACTACAAATAGAAGCTCCATGGAACAAAGCCACTCTCCTCTGATGTACATTCATGGGGGAAAAAAGCCATTTTAATTACTGATCAGAAATAAACGACTTGCCATTTGCTAGGACTTCTTTCTTTTTCTTTTTTTTATATTTTTGAAATTACTTTGTAGAATTACTTAAACTTATTAATATATTTATAAGGAAAGAAAATACCCATAAAAGCTTGGAATGCTGAGCCAACGAATTAATTAACATCAAATTACCAGTGGTTACTACGGCCTGGTACTAAACATTACTACCCTATTATGTGAAGAATGGACAAAAATCTCTCGCAGCTGTTAATTATTTCAATTATTAATTTTACTTAATAATTCATATCCCTTTCCCGACCCCCTGGAGTATACTCTGGTATCTACATTTCTTCCTCTCCTCCTCCATTTCTCCATACCCCACTTGCATCGAGACAATCCATCACTCTACAAGGTTACTGGCTTTGGGAGAGGGGGGTTCTTTTTTATTTTATTTTATTTTATTTTTTATAATCCGCAGTCGTTTCCTGTGAGAAATACCCCTGGTAAACACCTGCTCAGGAGAAACAATCATAAATCCCTAAAGGTGAACCTGAGAGCCTTTCACCCTTTAGAAAAAGTAATACGTCTGAGAGCCCAAATCCTTAATAGTACATACCTGGAGAGTGAATTACAAATAAATCCACTTTAAAGGGAAGCGGAAAGGATTTTTTAAGCACCTTTCAGGACCTGCGTTCTGTGCATCTCCCATCCCCATGCCTGCTGGCATTGCCCTCCATATGGGCTGCACTCCTTCCATATGGCAAAGGCGGGAAGGGAAACTGAGGCACAGCCATGACAGCTACGTATATATGTATACATACGTTCCTATATACACACATATACACTGATATATATTTACAGATGCATACACGTCTATTTACACCCCACAATGCCTGTTGCTGCAGTCCATGGCCATGGCAGAGCTGTAGCCCCATGAGGGACCCTTGGCTGTCTGGGAATTCATTTCCCGATCAAAAGGAAACCGCTTAATGACAGAAAATAAACGGGGTTGGTGGAGGATGGAGAAAAGGATGAAAAACCCCGCGGCCCCCCAGGCGCTCCATGGCAATGAGGGGATTAATATTTCTGATGGGTTTTTAGAGGGAGAGGGGAGGAAGTTTGTGCTCAGTGCCGCGCCAGAGTCCAAATGTGACTGCCAACAGGAAGCGCTGCAGGAGGAGAGCGATGAGCGCACGGACCCAACGCATGCTCCCATCTATTAATCTCCTCCCTTGATCTGCAGGGTAGAACGAAACTGACGTTTCACGCTCTGTGCCCATCTCTGGAGGGAAAATCAAACCACAAATAAGGGAGAAAGCAGTCAGAACGATGCTACGCTGCTTATGCGGCGTAAAAATAGAGACGCAGCACGGTAAGTATTGGGATCGCTCTTGAGGGGAGCGAAGGGAGTGATGGAACACGGGGACAAAAACCTGATATCAGCAGCAGGGAGCACGTGTGCATGGCCACTAATGGCACTTCCATAGAATCACAGAACCGTACAGTCTTTACCATTGGAAAAGACCCCCAAGATCATCAACCCATCACAACATCACCCATCCCATATTGCAGGGCCCCACCGCTAAGTACACCACCATGTACCACCACTGGACCAAAACCCACCTAACCCCCTTTTTTTTCCTCCTGTTGCACCATTTTCAGCCATTGGCTCCACTGATGGCACATCCCAAGGCAGAGGCCCCATATCCCAATGCCTTTTCAAACATCACACGGCGCATCCCCTCCCCCAGAGGCACTTTTTCTGTAAGGAAATAACTGGGTTTTGTTGGGTTTTGTTTCCTTTTTTCCTCCTTTTTCCTCTTAGGCCTGAACGCTTTAACGAGCGTCCTTTTGACCTAGGAAACTTAGTTTTAATTTCCATCGCTTTATCCAGAGAACAATGTGTCCTGGGGGCATCTTTGAGCACAATGTACACTTTCATCATCAAAACAAATGCTAGAAATACCCATCTGCCGTGGTATCAGAGCGTGTTGGCTCACTGAGCCGGACACCGCTTAGGGGACAAGGGAGGCTTTTACTCTTCTCAAAGTCAAGAGCACTCCCTCTAAGCTCTTTAGCATTAGAGTCTCCTGCAGAGTTGGGTATTAGAAGCTCTGCTCTTATTTTCCCTAGCCAGGAATGACAAGAGATGGAGCTTTCTTAAAAGATTTCTGCTCCTATAGGGGAAAATAGGAGCAGATCCTCCTCATTGTCCTCCCGGGCAGCACCAAGACCCCACCAGCTGCCCCAGTAGTGTTCAAGATCAAGAACGATTCCATCTCCACAGGATTTGCCTCTTGTAGGATTTGTCTCCTACAGGATTTGGCTCTTAAAGGATTTGCCTCCTATAGGATTCGCCTCTTATAGGATTCGACTCCTCCAGGTCCCTTCCCCAATCCCACTTTTCTGAGCCGCAGCCTCCTCTCCATTTCAGACCAGAATAATTTGGAATAAGTTATAATAATAGTAAACATAGTAAAAACAACAACAAATCAAACATGCTTTGTTACTCCCTAGGCACATGCATTTGTCTTCCGAGCGACAAAGTAATCACATTTTTGGTTTTAATTTATTACGTGCATTACAGTTGGTGCCTGGGGGCATTATCACAAGTCACAGCCCCAGTGAGCGACGGGAAGAGCTGAGGCTCTTAAATCCTCACCTCCTTTACCTTCTCCTCCTGCCAGCAGCTCCACAGGCACTGTTTTCCCCCCATTTGGTTGGAAAGGGGCTCGGGGGCTGCACCCCAGCCCTACAGCACGGGGCTCACACTGGGTGCTGCTCACTGACTGGTGCCAGCAGGAGGGCTGCGCTGAATCTCCTTGCCCAAAGAAGGGCATTTCCACCCATTAGGCTTTATATTCTCCCTCCACACAGTCTCAAAACATAATGCCCATCATTACTGGCTATGGTACACCAACATGCAGGTATAAAGCATACAAAATGCAAAGAAAAAAAGTATGTCCACAACCAAGCAACCAGTAGGGATACATGGCCTGGGACAAGGTATGGAAAGGGATGAGCAGGGGCTAGAAAAAGCACTATGTCCTTGTAGGAATGGGATGGGGGCTGCCATTGCCTCCCCCAAGACAGCACAGGGTAAAGGCACATCCCCCAGCCCTCCCCACACGTTTCCATCCCCAGACAGGACCCAAAAGGTCCCCAGCGCATCGGGTGGATGCAGGAATGCCTTCTGAGGTCCCAGAGCCAAGCACACACAGCCGTGGGGTTCTGTGTTTTGTGAAACCCGTTAATAGGATCAGCAGAACAAGGTCAGCATGTAAAATACAGCTGCTTCGGAGATCACAAAAACCACTTTAATCTGCAGTGGCTTTTCACCTCCAGGGGCCGGCGGACTGGTGCAACAGATCTGCTCATTTAGCTGATCCTGTTACAAAGGGATCAGGATAAAGCGGAGGGGGGGAAAAAATTCTTCATCGTGCAAACACAGCCAGGGAAAACTTTCCCTCAAGCAAAACTGTGGCAAAAATCCCACTGGGGCTGGAAATACCAACAGGAAGCGCAGGGCTGCGGAAGCACCCAGCCCGAGGGTGATGCTGCTGCCCCAATACAGCTGTGAGCACTGCGCTGCTGAGCACTGCTGGCCAGATGGCTGCAGTGGGGCCAATCCTGCCCGGGTCGCCTGCACTGGATCAGAAAGAAAATTGAAAAGCTCAGAGCACACACACACTGTGCGGGAAGGCACCGCTCGGCGCCTCCAGCCGTGACCTTTATTTTCCATTAATGGACCTGGGCGAGTGTCGGCTGTGTTGAAGCTGCATAAAATGAACCGAAAATAAGAGGGATAAACAGCAGCAGTTATGGTGTTGGGGTTTTTTTGTTTTGTTTCGTTTTGTTTTCTTGCTTGTTTTTTCCTGGAGGAACGCTGAACCCATCACTGACACGCAGGGAGCACTGCTAAGCTGTAGCCAAGGGCTGCAGAGGATCAGGGCTCCATGGGGACGTTGTCAGCCCATGAAAACATCGGGTTCCAGTGCCAGCAGGGTACAGCCACCCCGTCCCTCCTCAGAGACAGAAAGAAAAAGACAGCTGAGCACCCTCAGGGCGACGAATCCGTAATGGAGATGGGGTATAGGAAGTGATGCTCAGAGGTGCGTTAACCTTACACCAACACGTGCACCATGAGTGTGCTACAGAACCACAGAACACCCCAAAAGCGGCTCCTAAGGATTATCAAATCCACCCCGTGGACACCTGCTGCTGCCCCAATTGGGGAGGTGTCCCTGTTCCTCCTGCAAATCCAGCATCACACACGTGGTGATGCTCAGAGCACAGCCATGGCTTTGACGCACACGCTGTTGGCATCGGGTAGGATAAGAGAACTGAAGATTTCAGAGCACACTGTGTGAGACTGCCGACCCCTTAATACTTTAAATCCAAGCTCATCTCCCAGCCAGGCCCTTTAATTTAAATGTAACTGGATAGCTGCTCCGTGTTTAATAAATAACAATTGATTACTTAAAGCGCACCTGGGTTGAGGTTTACCACCTATGGCTGGGTACACATGTAAAAATGCACAGTACCTATTATTGCCTTATTAAGCCTTAGTCCTAGGCATGTGCTTAATAGCCACTAGCTATTTAATTACCCGGTGAATTCAGGGTTTATTGGCATTTATTTATAATTTCCCCCAGCAGGGACGTGGCTGTGACAGCGCCAGGGACAGCAACCTCAATCCACGGTGCCACCAACACCAAACCCACGTCCCCAAAACCAGCCCCCAGCTGCCACCCCCCCCCTTCCCCACTCCTAAAATCCCCAGAGGAGCAAATTAAGCCCCGTGGTTTGCAGCAGGCAGCGGTCTCACCCTTCCCCTGGACTCAGCATTACCATATTTCACTCGGAACGCGAGATATTTAAAGGTAAGTTTCCATCAGGATCCATGAGGATTTATCTACGCGGGCTCCCATTAGCGGTAATAAGATGAAGGCGATCAGCCTCATACATTTCACTTTGGCCAGTATAAATGCCTTCACATTCATTAGACAGATGTCTGCTAGAGTCACAGGCAGGAAAGAGGAAGGAAAAAAAAAAATATGAAAGAATGGGAAGAAAAGGAAGGAAAACACTGCCAGGCTGCTTCCAGCTTTGTGCTGGGGGAGTGGTTGGGCCCTGCAGAAACTCAAGCAAACGCCGGGAGGATGCCGGGCAGACCTGGGCTCAGCCCCATTTGCCAGCACTGGTCCCAGCAGGCAGAGCCACAGCCCTCACTGCTGGGTGCACGGCTGCAGGATGCAGGATCTCTGCTTTCTCACTTGCTCCGTCCCAGCAGACATTGCCATCTGCTAGCGTGTCACCCTGACGGGCGACTGTGTCAGTGCCACGCTCTGCATCACTGTGAAGGTGACACTTTGCAGGGGTCCGGCTGCTGGGTTGGCTTTTTATTTTTGTAATTTCATGGCCCGAGTTCATTTTATTACTCACAGAGCAACTTCCAAAAAAATAAAAATAACCATAATTCAAACACCACCGGAAGAGACTTTGTACAAACTGTCACTCCAAAACCCCAAGCTTTCAGATGTCGTTATTGCTCCACTGAGCCCCAAAGATAACAGCTGAAATCAGGGCCCTGCTGTGCACTTCACAAACATGCAAAACAAGCCTGGCCCTCCAAAGCAGGCAGCACTTGCTCTGTGTTGCAGCACAGTCTGCACAGGTCAGGGCTGAGTGCTGCAGACACAGCTTACGGCTTATTGCTCATCCACACCAGAGGATGTTAACTCTGAAGCGTACTGATGGCAAGCATCAAGCCATCAACACACTCTGCTACCTTGCCTCAGCTGTTCCGTGGGTTTTGGTCAGTCTCTTCTTCAACAAAGGTACCTCAGCACCCTTCAAGCAACCCTAAAAAGGCAGTCAGAGAGCGGGAGCTCTGAGACAGCAGCCAAACAGTGCTGGCTACCACACCAAAACCCTTCGTGCCGTCTGTTCCAGGGCCACCAAACAGCTCCATCTCCTCCATGGGTGCACACAGGGAACACCTCTGCAGAGTTCCTCCACCGCTGAGCCAAACCACCGCTTTCATGACGTGACATTTGTTATCCCTAATTACCAGCTTGGCTTCATTTTGAAGTCATTTGCACTGATTACTCCGACTGCTGCCTTGGGTAGTCAATGACAGAGATTAACTAATCAGCACGTAGGAAAATATTTTAAATATATGTATATTCACCCAAATTCCTTCAGTGTCCTGCTTTGCAGCATCCTGGCTTAAATTGATGCCCACTCGTTCCTCTAATCTGACACCAGCTCAAAGAGCCTCGTGGCATCAATCCGCTCAATTCCCTCCAGCAATGTGTAAGCCCTCAACGAAGCCCCTTCTTAATCTCCTTTTTGCCAGTGATTACAGAGCTGGTGTCTCTGACTCTGCCCGGATAGGAGCCCCCACGTCCCCATTGTGCTCCCTTGGCCATCCCGCATTGCTCCAGCAGCCATCACTGCCCTGCTGTGCTCTGGGATGGGCTTAGGAGGAGGAAGAGATTGTGAAGGCGGATGGAGGACAGACAGACCAACATCCCCACCGGGCTGCACTGCCATGAGTTAGCATGCAATAAACTCCTTCCAGACTTGGCACTGGGAGGAAAAGCAGCTGCAACAGGCTCAGCCAACTCTCTGCAGGAGGGAATCTGCCTCAGGCACGGGTCGTAAACACCCATGTGGCGAAGCTGCTGGAATAAGGAGTGATTTCAGCTCCAATAGCAAAGCAAACAAATGGCTGGGCAGCAGGAGCCCGCTCTGCCCACACCATGCAGGAGCCCAGAGAGAGCCAGGAGGAGGAGGGAGAGGCGCAGTCAGCACCCAGACACTGCCACAGGGACGCTCATGTGCTGGGGCTGGCATTGCACAGCAGTGGGATGCTCTGGAGGGAGGATGCTGAAGGCCACAGATGCAGCTCAGCATCACACCACGCTCACACAAACCCTGTTACCATAACTTATTTCCTTTTCTTTTCTATTCTGAGGGGTGGGAGGGAGGTGAGCTCCTGTCTCCTTTCTTTTTTTCCCTTTTTTTTTTTTTTCTTCCCCCAAGTCTTCACCACGGACGATGGGCTGAGAGCAGCAGGGCTGAGCGCTGCACCACGGCTCGTTTTCGCCATCTAGTGCTCAGCTCTCCACCAGAAAGCCACCTATGCACACGCAGCACCCTGTTCCACAGAGAAACAGCCCGAAATAGGGGCAACTTCCCATGGGTGGAACAGGGATGGGATGCTGGCTTGCCCACGCAGACCCCAAAATGGTTCGGACCCACATGCTGTCCTCCTTACGAGCACTTAACATCAGCCATAAACCCTCATATTTGAGCCATTTCTAAGGAAAACTTTTTGCTCGAACAGCAATGAACGGTCCTGGGCTGAGCAGGCACGGGATTTGTGTGGGGTACGGGGAGGCACGCTGTGCCCCCAAAGCCCCCACATGCTGTTCCTGCTCTCCATGCCCACACGACCATAAGTAAACCCTGCAGGTGCCTCAGTTTCCCCATCCAAAAAAAGGGCATAAAACATCTCTCTTTAAAAATGCAGAGATTTAAAACTGATCTATTTCATCCATCTTTGGTATGCTGGGAACCTTTGGGATGAAAGTTACCAGTGCCTTCTTGAAGGCTGAAATGCCTGCATGCACGATGCTCAGGATGCACACTCCTCCCCAGTAGACTGTGCAAAAGAAAAGCAACCCTTCAGAGAACAGTTTGATACCCCCAGCATGCCCGGACACTCGCCCACATTACAATCACAAAGCATTGCAATCAATATGAGAAAAGAGAGCTAGTCAGAATAAAAAGCAAGCAGGAAAACCAGCCCCAGCTCCCCACCGAGCTGCAGCAGGAACCACCGAAGGCAGAAAGTGATGGAGCAGAGCTGAGCCCTGCAGGATGCCCGCGGGCTGCAGGGCTGTATGGGGAGGGTGGGCTCTTGTGCAAAAGTTCCCCAAGTGCCACTGAGCTGCTGTGCAGTTCTGCAGGAGGGGATTGCCATCTGCTGACAAGCTGCAGCCCTGCAGCAAGCCCTGCCTGCTTCCACCCTGCAAAACCCACAGCGAGCTGGGGACAGGGGAGCATCCCCAAATCCCTGCAGTGAGATGGGAGAGGGGCATACCAGCAGCTGGCCCCAAAGCATGCTGCAGGGATGGATCTGCGTGGGGCATCAGGGCTGGGAGGATGCGCTGCCACCAGGGTGCTCCTAGGGAAGAGTTTCCTGGGCAGGGAGGTGGGGATGCAGTGGTGGTACCCACACAGGACTGGGTGTCCCCCCCCAAGCCGGGCAGATGGGACCACATCCAGGCAGTGATGCTGATACTCCTTCACCAGCACCAAACAGGGAAAAGGCAGAGGCATCTACAAGCTCCAAGTGAATAATCAGCTTATTACAGATTCAGATAGAAAATCATAATATTTGCTAATCACAATATTAATTTCTTGCTAATTGGCTGCCTGATGGCACAGGCAGAGCAAGGGGGCACCAGCTGGAGCAGTGCCTTGTGTGGCTGTGACACAGCAAAGCCGGGTGCTCCCATCGGGGTCCCCATGCCCAGAACTGAGTCCTGGCAGAGGGACCCCTCTTGGAGGAGAGACCCCTCATCACGTCCATAGGGGAGGAAGGGGTTCAAAACAGGGCGGGGGACTGGTGGGACTCAATAGGAGGAGGGCAGAGCAAGGGCCCAGAAGTGGCATCAGAGGGAAGGGGCCCTTGGGGGTGCCTCCAGCAGCAGGAGCAGCTCCTCGCAGGGAGGTCCAGGTGACCCCACAGAGCCCAGCCCCTGTGACACGACGCAGGCTGGATGCCAGGCAAGGCTGATCACAGAGCTGCCACCGCTGCTGCCGCTAATGAGGCCCTTAGGCTAATTAAAAAGCCGAGTAAAACACAAAAACATAACGAGGAGCCCGTTTATCAGTCAATCGGAGGACATGAAGGCGCCAATAAAAGTTGTAGCTGCCTTCTTGATGCCAGCAGCCCTGATCCGGAGCGGAGCAGATGGGCACCAAGATGGCTTTGTGCTTCCCAGCCCCATGGGGAGGAGAGGGGCTGGCAGAGGCACGCAGCCTGTAGGGCTCCCTGCCCACACCGTGCAGAGGTGCTTGAGTTTCTCAGCTGCTTTGGGGCTTCTGAGCTGCTTTGTCCATGAAGATGCTGATGGGCTGACCCCATGGCCCTAGGCTAAAGGGGCAAGGGGCTGTGGTGGCATGTCCTACCTCCATTGGGCACCTGGGCATCAGCCTGCTTGCTGAGGGCTCCTCCTGGCTTTTCCCAAGGACCTCCAGTTGGTATTGCTCTTACCCTCCCCATGCCAGGACAACTGTGAGGTGAGCACATCACACTGATGGTGGGTCTGGAGGCAGCCAGCCCTGCTCGGGGACCCAAGCACCATGCAGAGGACAAAGCTGTTTTGCTGACAAATGGCTTTCGAGGGTTTCCTCACCCATCTGTGGATGTGCTGGGGAACCTCAGGGGTGTCTCCACCACAAACAAATGCAAACCTCAACAGCAGCAGCTGGAGCTGCTGTATCAGGGCACACTGCCTGAGGGACTTGGGAATGCAAAGGGGTAAAGCAGCATGGGGCAAAGCGTAAGGGAACGTGGGATTTGGGGGTGTGAATCTCAAACACACGGGCATTCTATGATTTGGTTCCCAGGCCAGCCCGATTACTGCTGTGCCACACGTTTCCTTGCAGGGGAGAAATTCCAGATCCATCAGCAGAGGCGTTGCAGGAGATGCTGCCGGGCTGTGATTCATTGCAGAGAGGCCAGCAGGCTGCAAGAGGAGGGGCCGATGCCTCCACTGCCATCCCTGGCCCCGAAGTGCACTGCACACCCAAGTAACCAATTCAGAGGCACAGCCAAGGGCCTCAGTGCTCCCAGCCCGCAGGAGCTGCTCTTCGTGTTCCGTAGAGCCAAGCTCAGCCTACATGCAAACTTCCCCACATTCAACACAGCGCCCTCCTTCTGCACAATGCACGCTTCGTCCTCATCAATGCAATGCACTGCTAAGCCCCAGAAGTGCTCAGCCATTACCTAAATGCACCCCAGGGCTGCTGGACACCACCACCCACCCGGGACACCCCTGCAGTCCCATTTCCCTCCCTTGCCCCTGGGCTGGCTGTCAGGAAAGCCTCTGAAATGGGGCCGTTAATTGAATTACCCTTACAGCCCAAACTGCTTCGTCAAGTAAATAAATAAATAAAAATTAGAAGGTCATCAAAGTTGTGTTTGGAGACCATCACATTAGCATACATCTGCATAGCAATGAAGGGAAAAAAAGGGCCATTTAAAGAGAGCTGGTAATTTACCCAGCCAAGTAAACTTCATTACCTTTAAGTAGCACTGCACGACAAGCACTAATTCACACTTTTAACGACCCTGGCACAGATGGCAGAGAGGGACCTGGGGCAGGAGGCTGCAGCCAAGGTGCCCTGAGCCACTGGGGGGCTGCGGGAGCGGGGGTCCCCAGCTATGGGGCAGCACCGAGAGCATCGCCCCTTTCAGGATGCTTCAGGTTGGAAATGCAATATGGGATGAGAATGGGGAGAAAGAAGCGTGCAGCCCTGCTGCCTTAGCACAGCCCTACAGCACGCAGCCCTGCTCTGCGCACAGCAGTGCAGTACCCTGCAGAGCCGTGCGAGGACAGCACAGCTCCGCCAAGTGCTGCCGCGTTGTGGTTCCACAGCCTGAGCCGTGCGTAGTTACTGCCAACGAGGTCAGCAGCATCAAGGCTGTAAAATCACATCTTTTGGGAGGGTTGGGGAGGGGTTTTCTTCCCAAATCTCCTACACCAAGCGCTTCCCAAGTCAGTTATCTGCAGGGGGCTGTGCTCCGCAGGTGGTGCATCAGCCACGCAGGGGGGGACAGAAATCCCGGGATGGACAGCAGGGGATGCCCTGCTGGGGGTGTCAGCCCATGCAAGGACAGCTGCTTCCAAAAAACGTTTTGCAAAACGCAGTTTTCAAGCCCCTCTCCAAAATCAGGCACAACTGAAACCTCCATAGCCCTTGAAACCTCAGTATTTTTTTGGTCCAGTGCTCTGTGAACCCCAAATGGGTGGGCGCAGATGTCCCCGTGCCATGCTGGTGGCAGGATCTCCGCTGCCCTTCCTCCCCCTTCCATCTCCTCTCACTCCCCATCAGCTGCTTTCACCCAGCCTGGTTTGCACGCTCCGGCAGAAAGGAGCACATCCTGTTTGATCCATTCCCATGCACTTTCAACACACAGAAGAGCACCTGAGGCACAAGAAACACAACAACCCGGCGCACAGAGAGCTGCTGGGGCACTTTCCTTCTCCCAGCCCCACATCCCACAGCCCTGTGATGCATGTGAGCACAGCGGAGCTTGTTTCTCCCTTCCCTTACCTTAGGGACCAGCTAACAACTGGCGGAAAACAATAATAAAATGTTTAAGATGATGAGACGTGGGTTCGTTCTTTTCTCCCTCCCCTTCTTGAGACAATAGCGGTGATGACAGCGATGATTACACGGAGCATAACACCATTTTACACTGTGATTGGGCTCAGTAAAACCAGACGGGAAGAGCCAGGATCACTCCTCAATCCCTTCTTGCCTTTACCTGAAGCCTCTCCAGGGCAAGGAGGTGCACAGGGAGGGCAGGGGCAGCCCCCCACCTGCAGTGCAGGCTGCGAGACCCAGATGGCCCTAAGCAGGCAGACAGCAAAGCAATGCACCTGCAGCACGATGAAGTATCTGCAATGCCCCAGCACGGCACTTTCTGAGCACTTTCTCATTGCAGACACTACACCCTCACAGCCCCCTGGAAACGCAAAGCATTGCTCTGCCCTCCCGTTAGCAGTGATCCCCCATCCAGGGAGGTCAAGAGAAAGATTTGCAAGGAACATTGACGCGACCCCGGCAACGCTCACGAGATGCAGGTGAGGATCTGCTGCTGGGATAAACCCACCCTGAGCACCAAAACTAAAGCACAGTGCTGGACAGTGCGTCTGCAGCCCAGTATTTGGGTACCAAGGTGCTACTGCTGCAACTGCAGAATTAAAAGCTTATGCACACACTGCTGGTACAGAAGTTTCCCTCTGATCCCCCAAAACCAGAACCCACCAGGCACTTCCCAGGCTGCCTGCTAGGAGAGGCGCTGAGCAAAATAAAGTTGTGTTGCAAAGTAATTGCACCTGGAAGGCAGAGTCGGCGCTGAGAGCCACCTCCCTGCACTGCCTCTTTGAAATTTGCAAGCAGCTGCCTGAATACATCAGTAATAAAAACAACAAAGAGGAAAATTGGGACAAGCTGCGCTGATACGGTGGAGGTGGGAGCAGCCAGAAGATGGGAAGTGGAGTGGGGGTGGATTGATTTTTCTCTGTCCTCTAATTAGATGGAGATTAAGGTGGTCCTCCTTCCTTCCTTCCTTCCTCCCTAGAGAAACCCAGCCTGGGTTCAGTTGTAGCTGTGGGAAACTGAGGCACGGCTGTGTCTGGCTGGCATGTACCTGCCTCACTTCTAAGCCAACTCCTGCAGAAAGCAGCAGTGTCCAGGCTATGGGCACAGAGCATTCATCTCAGCATCCAAACTTCTGTGTCAAAAGGCGAATCATCCATCCAATGCTACCAGCTGGTTTTTTAACCCCTGGAGGGTGCGTTTCTTTGCATCCATAGGGTATCCTTATGGGCAGTGCTGTGCCATGCAGGCAGGGAGGAGCATCCATCCATCTGGGTGTCCCCAGGAAATCACCACTGCTCGGATCTGCGTCACATCACGGTGATCAAACATGCTTGCAGTGCAGCTATGGATCATCACTGCTTCTTCTGCTTCTTTTTATAACGCTCCTTCTTTTTCCCTACCTCACCCCTCTCCAGCAATAACTTGGAGAGATGTCTCGGGATGCCAAATAACAAAATGCATTTCCGCAGCAGCTCCATAATTAATGTTTGCATCGTTTATCTTTCATGGAAAGATTATTCTGACTAACGAGGTTCTGGGCCACTAATTCATTACAGTGCCTTGTCACTTCCTGCTCCTTCTTATTACCCAGAAATAGACTCATTAGTCAGAGTTCAATGACAGGGAGAAATTGTGTTCGTTAATTTAATTCCTTTTCTCTCCCTTCTGGGTCGGTGTTTGTCCAGAACCAGGGGGTGAGAGGGAAGGGAGGAGCACGACCTGTTGCAGAGGAGATGCTGACATGGCTGGGGCTGGGCAAGGGGAGATTAATGCCCACAGTGCTGGGTTTCAGCACGGGGAATGCAGCAAAGCCAGGTCAGTGGGATCAGACTCAGCAGAGGCACTGCTGCCTGGGCTGCTCGGCACCAAAGGGGTTAAACGCCCTCTGATTTACACAGGGTTTGGCCATGTTTTCTACAGGTAATTACAATAATTGTGGGATGCAAACACCGCAATTCTGCAAGGCAGATCAGAAAGGGGTGTGAAGGGGAGAGGCAGGAGGACAAGCGAGATCAGAGGAATCTCAAACTCCTCACTCCTGTGATGCCACTAAAAGGGCACCAGCTTAGGTCTGCACTGCCAGGATCCCCAGCCCACCCACACACCCCATCTCATTCATTAAAACCAGAACAACTCCATCCAGCACCACCCAAACCCACCCCGTGCAGCCCCAGCACGTGGCACCTTCTTGACACCACAGCACAGCAAAGGGACACGCCAGCTGTTGATGCAGGGAGCTAACAGCTCACCTGGCTACTTTTCCAAGCAGTGCTCTGAGCACAGAGCCCGGAGCTGAGTGCTCCCTGTGCCCATTGCAGCACAGCCCCAGTGCATCGCTCTCCAATCTGAGCACTGCAGGAGGACCCGCTGCTCCCTGCAGGATCAGCCATTAGCAGCTGATGCTTCATTTCAACACGGCCTTGAGATTGTCCAAATATTTGCCTCGGATGCATGCTGTTTCGCCTCTCAGCTCAGCTCCCCTCGGGGTGTTGCACTCTGTTCCCATCCAGCCCGAGTCCCCCAGGGCACTGCTGTCACCACCACCACATGGCACTCACTGGAACAGCAAAGCAGAGCCTCAGCCGTCCCCAAAGCAAAGGGAATGCTGTTTGCTTGGAGCACAGTGTTTCTGCCATTTACTTTCTATTTTCTGTTCTATTCTGCAAATACAAATGTGGGGGGGTGGGGGGTGGGTGGAATCCAGTAGGGAAAGGATGCGCTGCTCCTCATTTTGGTGCTTTTCCTGTTGTTTACAGTTACTTTCTTCTCTCTTGCCGGACTCCCTGCAGCCCAGCAATCCCCTGCTCTGCTCACATTATGAAGATATCTCGCTGCAGAGCAAAACAGGGCAGGAGACAATAATTCTTTCCTGCCCCGTTCCTGGACGCTGCCCAGAGCATTCGCTGCTGTAATTCAGGTTTGCCACACCAGGCCAAATCTTTGCACTAAGTCAGCACGCTCACTGAAAGCACAACTGGAAGGGCCCTGAGGACTGAGCTCACTCCTACCAGCAGCTGCCAGCAACGCCATTCCTGCACGGACACCCAGAGAACCCAACGCACGGTGACACCTACAGCCCCATCCCCCACCCACCAGCATCTCCCTGTGCTGCCACAGCACTGATGCTCTCCCAAAGGCTGTCCCCAGACTGGGCACAATGGAGGGCTGTGTGGTGGCCCTGGGGCTGCTGGCCCTACCTGTGCTGCTGCTCGTCCCGGTGCTGCCGCTGTGCAGCTCAGAACCCATGTGAGAGAAACAGCCCCACTTTGCCTTAAGGATGAGTAGAACGAAATGCCACTTACCTATTGAACAGAGAGAAAAAACAGGAGAAAAAGGGGAAGTATGACACAGGCATTCTTTGAAATCAGGTCAGCTCAAAGCTTTGAAATGGCAAAAATTGAACGATATTTTCCTCCTGCTCCTCTCTTTGTCTTCCCCCTTCTTTTGAAGGACTCCCTACTTACAAACATCTCCACAAGTCCACTTCACCCTTCATTGTGATTCTTTGCTCCGTTGTGTGCCAATGCACACCTCCACCTGGCAAGGCAGGCACATACATGTGCGCACACACACACACACACACACACACACACACACGCACATGGCTGCTGCCCCTTTACAAGGGAAGGAGTTGGGGAATACATGGGGGGGACCTCAAGAGGGGACATCAGGACCATGAAGCCCAACAACAGCCAAAGGGGAACCAATGTGGATGAGGTGACATCAGGGAGGAGCTCCCCTCACTGCACCCCGCCACCCAGGTGATGGTGCTGGGAAATCCTGAGTGCATCGCACCCATCCATCTCCCTGCCCACCTTTCCAAAACACACGAGCTACGTGTCATAAACCTGACAGCAGCAGAAGCACCCCATACAACTTCAGCTGTTGCAAGGAGGGGTGAGAAAATCTGTTCTCATCCCTCTGCAGAGCATCATCAGTCTGCAGCTTGCAGCCATCTACCGAGGGCACACGCAAGGAAAAAAGAAATCTTTCTGATTAAGATGGGCTCAATTTGCTGCGCTCGTGAGCTCGTGGCCGTCAGTGGGTTTTTATTGCAAAGCACCAGACTGGAACAGGTCAGTGCTGCCCATTTGTAATGGGTAACGCTTCCTCGGAGGGGGCCCTCCTTGCTGTGCAGCCCAGCCTTAACAAATTGCTGTCTGTTCCTCATAGCAGTGCCGTAAAACCATACAACCAGGAGCTGCTCCCCACCAGTTTCAACTCACGACGTCTCTCTTTTGCTTTGGAAGTACTAAATATGACTGGTTGAACTCATCTCCCTCCTTGCAGCAGGGCTGGGTGCTGTGTTCCCACACAGGAGCAACCAGCCCCAAAAAGCAGGATCACACTGGGTGAGAACACAGCACTGCACCAGCAGCACATCCTGCACGCACAGCAGCTCCGTGCAGCAGCATCGCTAGGTGGGGACAGAGCCCCGCGGCCAGGGGAGATGCTCTCATTCTCCATGCTTTGTAGCAGGGTTTCCTATGCATTGTATTTATTTCTTCTTTTGCAGGAAGCCTATTTATCGATTTTTCACGCCGGGCAAAGCAACACATCCTGCACCTGTGGGGAGCTTCATTTGCAGAGCCACGGGGCTGCCTGCCATCCCTCCTGACGCAGGGGGGAGGATTAGGGGACCGAAAACTGCACGGCAGCTTTAAACTGTTGCTCCTGTCACCCAGCAGGACTCAGCCCATGCAACCACACAGGCAAAAAAAAAAAGGCCGAAAACATTCATTTGACTTCTCTTGTTGGAAAAATGATGCATTAAAAAAACTACTGCAAATCACCCTGGGATGCTGCGCTGGGTCTGCTCTCAGCACGCTACATTAGCAGAGGTGATGCTTTGGCCCGCGGCTTGCACATCTCCCCCAGAGCACAGAGACAAAACTAAACTATGTAATATATGTTAAGTTCATGAACAGGAAGCAAGAAGGCTGAGCAGGGTAAACCAGTGCAGGACTGCAAGTTGAGTAATGGGAGCTCAGGCGCCGAAGGAATTGGGTGCCCACAGACAGCAGGATGGGGACAGAAGGGCATGTGAGAAGGAGGCAGAATGAGGCACAGCCCCAGCAAAGCTCATCCCCCCCCCCACCCCCGCACCTCTAATAACCAATTAATATTTAGTCAACAAGCAGCTCTGCTAAATCCATGGAGATGGATTTCACAGGAGGGCTATTTCATGTTAAATGAGCACTGACTCATCAGCGGCATTTACCAAGGATTACGGATTAGCTGCAGGCATGGAATCCATCACACGAATCCGGCGGGGAGGCAGAACCCCCTCTGGATGAGAGAAACCTTCCAGGGACATTGCTCAAACAGGGGCTGAGGTTTTGGCCCTCTAAGCAGTGATGCCCCCATAGGCACAGCGCAGCCGGGTCACGGGCTGGGGCAAAGCTGATCCAACCCAAAAGTGATGGATGGATGCAAAGCAAATGCCAACCTCCCCAAAAATGTATGTGCCCCACAGATCTGTTCGAAGCAAAAACCCCTTCCCATGGGCTGGGGTGCAGTGCCCAACAGCAGTGCTGCAGCGAGCTGTGCTGATCGGTATTGCATCCACTGGAGGAGGTGATTAACTCCCTGACCCGCCGAGCTTTAACGCGACCTCTGAGAATAGATAGAATCTTGTTATCTTGTAATGAGTTTTATGGCTTATTTCAGTACATTTTGGCCATGTTTCTCCAGTGATTAGGGCAATTATCAGCCTGTGCGTTTCAGGATTATGAATTATGGAGCCGCTGAATGACTGCAGAGATTTAATATCTCCCAGTGTCCCTCTGCCTCTCTTCCAACACTCAACTCCAGGCTGGCATCGCCTCTCTGCTCTTTACGCTTGGAGCATGGGCAACTCTGAGCAAGGAGTTAAGCAGCAACGCTTACACGTGTAATTACAATTAATAACACGCAATATTAAGACTCCTGCCCCGGGTGTCATCATCCCTGGGTACCTCCAGCAGTGATGCAGGTGATGCCAATGCTTCTCCCAGATTTTGCACCACAACCCCGCTGCCATCCTTGCCAGCCCACCCAAGGTAGGTTTTATTTTTGGAGAAAAATCAGTTCTTGTATTAAAAGAGTGCTTCAAGATGAAGCTGCTGGGCTGTGGGCATCCAGCCCACCCCCCATGGGCTATTCTGGAGCCCTCTGGGTCACCTGGCTGAGGGCACCCAGCTCTATTTGTGGCCTTGTCCCATCCGGAGCTTATTTAGAAACTTAATGCCACTGAGCAGATTAGGGCTGAGCCACATGCACAGGATTAGCAGGAGGGGAAGGCAGAGATTCCCCTCAGATGCAACTTCATTTAGACTTGCTCCAAGATGTAGACCTGGTCTACAGCCACACACATGGACAAGAGAGTGGTTCCTTGCTCTTCTAATGGCCCCAGTGTGCATCAAAGCAGTTCCCAAAAGGGGACTGTGTTGCTTCATGGGAAGGGAAACCGAGGCACACTGCGGCAGTGGGACCAAGGCTCTGCTCCCAGCCTGGGGTCTCCAGCTGCAAAACCACAAATGATGGCACATTTGCTACTGAAGCAAGCCAGCAGTCCAGCCCTACATCACAGCACTGAATGAGCACGAACTCGCAGCCCCAAAACCTAAATATAAAGATGGAGATTGCAACGGCCAGGCTCTGTGCCCCCGCTGCGATGGGCACAGCACAGTCCAGGAAAGGCCAACTTCTGCTGACATAACCCATCCTTAATTCGGTCCAGATGGAGCCTTTTAATGATCTTGATTCATGCCTGGTTTTATTTCCATTTTTTCCTCCCTGCAAATGATCACTGGCAATTGACTGCTGCTTGGGAAAATACAGACGGCAGCGCACGCGGCCCCACTTCCTCTGCCACCGTGGATGCTGCCTTCCTTCCGAGCAGAGAACTTAAAATATTAATTTTGTGTAGAAATAAAATTAAGCCCTTGGAAATGGGCTCCGAGAAATAAAGCCGTCGCTTGAGTTAATTAAGAAGTGATTACAGTGAAAGCCTGCAATGAAGGCTGCATGGCGCAGGATGGACCGAGCTGCTGCCATAGCCCAGAGTGGGAAGGACTTGGGTGACGGGACAGGGGGTGGGTGATGGGTAGGAGCTGGGTGATGAGAGAGGAGCTGTCTGTCCCCGTCCTGTCCCCTTCCTGTGCTCCTCTGGCACTGTGCTGGTTGAGGCTGAGCCATTCCACCAAGCGCTGGATGCAAAAACTATGCAAAAGCAGGCTTCCCCCAAGGGGTGCAAGTGCCTCTGCCCTCCACGAGATGACAGATAAAATCCCCTGTTACTGGGGGAAGGTAATTTGACATAACAGCTGTTCTGACATTCTCTCCCCATGGATATTGCTGGCAATAAGAATGCAAATCAGCGCTCTTTGCACTTCTCCAGGAGAGCAACTTTCACCTGAAGAGTTGAGAGCACTTCCAAAACGTGAACTCATTAAAGCTCCCTTCCCTCCGGCGAGGCTGAGCCCACAGACAGACAGATGGAAGCAGACAGACTGACCTGCCCCACAGCTGCACAGCCACACTCTGACCCCAGCTCCAGAACACAAGGCTGGAAAGGATACAGTGGAAACTGAAGAATCACAGAACCGTTAAGGTTGGGAAGGACCTCTGAGATCCCCAAACCCATCCCCACCTCGTCCCATCGTGCCCACTGCCCACATCCCTCAGTGCCACATCCCCACGGCTCCAGAACACCCCCAGGGATGGTGACCCCCCACTCCCTGGGCAGCTGTGCAGCACAGCACTGCTCTTTCAGAGAAGAAATTGTTCCTAATCCCCGACTGAAAGCACACTGCTGAGCACGGCAGCAAGACATGGAGTGACGTGGCTGAATCTCAGCCAGAAAACCCCCATCTTGCTCCTTGCCTTCCTTATGGCATTGTGAAAATGGGGATGGAGATGCCTTGGTGGAAAACCTGGAGATCCCTTCCTCCTCGGGAGGGGATGTTCTAAAATTTGAGCAGAAGTGCTTAGTGCCCCTCTGCTTCCTTTGTGGCAGCTACTAATTATCCCTCTAAATGTATGGGCTCCTGGGATGCACACAGATGAGTATGGAAGCCAGCAGCAGCCTCAGCTCTGCAGCAGTACCTGGCTTGGCTGGAGAAACCCCACCGCACAGAGGGTGCTCAGAGAGATCCACGAGTGGCAGCAGCTCTGTCAGGCTGTGGAGATGTGGAAAAGTCCCAAAGCAAAGCCTCGGCCCTCGGCACCATCTCGGCCGCCCATCTCAGGGCTGGATGCTGTGGCCACCTCCCAGCCAATGCCCCTCATCCAGCATTCAGGGGGCTCACTCCCTCCTGTTGATGGTATTTCACTTTGTATAATTAAAGCTTAATGAGAATAGGGACCAGAGCTTCCCCGGCGAGCAGCCTAACCTCTGAACGAAGGAGCCACTCAGATTCCTAATTAATAAATACCTATTTGTATACAAAGCAGAGCGTGCCAGCAGGAGGGCAGCTGAGCACCTCCCATCCGTGAACGTCCTTCAGCAGCTCCCAGGAGCTGCAGGTTCACATTCCCCAGGCAAAAAGCAGGATTGATTACCAGGCGACTGCTCTAAGCCCTAAGCTACTGGATTAAAACACAGTTATCACCACTCCATTTCTTCCGTCAATCTAGACCCTATTTTTTCCCCTCTTGTAGTTGAGCAGGATTTGATTAATTCAAATCACACCAGCTCCAGACAAGCAACACGGCAAATTTACTGCCCACTGCAAAACATTGGTTGGGTTGGACTGAGGCTCCTCAGCTCCCAGCCCCGGGTTTGTGCTGCTCCAGCATTGGGGAAACCACGTTCAGCTCCAAAATCCTGAGCCCATCTCTCTGAGCAGCTCCTTGGAAATCAAACGGGGAAATGAGGAGCTGGCAGGGGGAGCTGGATGCTGCAATGCGCTGTGCATGGCTGGGTTCGGATCCCAGGTTCCTACAAAACAAGCAAATTCCCCCTTTCACACATAGGAATCTGGGGCCCAGAGATGGGGATCTGCCAACAGCTGTGGCAGAACAAGGGAGAAAACTCAGTCCTCCAACCTGCCACACGTGCTCACAACAACCAGGCCATCCCCGCTCTGCAAACCAATGGAAGGCCCCCAAAAGGACACACTCAAACAGGCTTAACCCTCCATTAAATCACTTCCGTCTCACTCCGTAATTTACTGTTGCAAGCAAAATCAATTTAAGCAAAGGTTAAACTAGTTCCGTCTGTATTACGAGTTTGCACTATTTTAAATAAATTGATTTAAAATCAATTTACTTGATTTTGTGCAACTTTTCTACTACAAGCTCAGACATCGCTAAGCTCAGTTTGGGTTGCAGTCCAGCTCACGCTTTATTTCATTGCTGGAGCCCTCCCAAAAGATGTCAAATGTCAAATCTGGATGATAACTTTAAGTAACGATGATACAGAACTCATGAAGAGCTCCACAGTTAACCCAGCTTTAAATAGCTATTATTCCCCACGTAACTCATGGAGCTCTTCCAAAGGGAGGTAGCGTTGCCCAAAGTTTTCTTGGCGGCACAGAAGAGCCCAACCTGCTTTTCCCAAGCAGCAAAGGAGAGTCAGTGCACAAAAACCTTTTGTTCCCCATCCCTGGGCACTGCTCTGCTCCTCTCTTCTCTGGTGGTCCGGCTCAGATCTCAAACGAGCCCAGGTGTGGCTTCAAAGCATCTTCAGCATCACAAGCACTTAATAATAACCCACCCCTTCAACTTCTGCAAAGCCCTCTCTGAAACGAGGCCATGAAAGCGCCTTATGGACCGCCTCATCCCATCACGAGGGTGGAGAAAGGGACGAAAATAGCTCGAGCACAGCAAGAAAATGTATGAAAGCCCCTTCTCTTTGTCAAACAAAATTGACCTCTCGTCCCATGAAGAATAACCCCTCAGCAGAGTGCCACGAGCTTGCAAAAAGCAGGCTACCATTTGATTTTCACCTCTGCGGTCTGCATAAAACGGCGAGGCAGGACCTGGGGTGTGCAGCCTCTGCTCTCAGAGCAGGAAACTGCCGAAGCACAGGGAGCAGAACCACGGAGGGATGCATGGAGTAAAGAGCCCCCAAGGACAAGGAGCGTGAAGCTGGGGAGGGGATCATTGTGGGTATCCAGGCGTGGGACAGCGGAGCTCAGCTCCAAGTAGAAAGACATCCCAAAAGGTGATATGATGCATTAAGACCTGACTTACCCATTGCTGTGCCCTGAGTACTGTAGGAAGCATGAATCTCCCCTCTAAGTGCCCAGTATAAAGCAAAGGGGTACACAGCCCCACTGCAGGGCTTACGCACTGAGGCATGGCATAGCTCTTTTAAATCACGACGCTGTACATGGAGCTCAAACTCAAGAATGAGCACTGAGCTTCAGCTCCCATCCGTCCCCAAACCAACTCCTAAGGGCTCATCCCCGTGCCCTATAACAGCACAGCACAGAGTCACAGAATGACTTGAGTTGGAAAGGCCCTTAGAGATCATCTACTTTGACGTTACTGATGTTATTCTCTGGAGCAGTCATTTCCTGCTCTGCTTTCAGCCTCCAGAACAACTCGTGGCAGGAGGTCTCGCAGGGCAATCGTGTCCCCACTAAAATTTTATTAGGGATATAAAATTCCCTTCTATCAGGCTTAATTTTGACAATTTCTAATTCCATAGGACATCCCTTGGATCTTGAGTTCCGACGGACGAGCAGGAGCTGCAGCTGACCTCTCTGCCATTCACCATCCCACCTACGCTACAAGATGCTGAGATATCTGGCCAACAAAACCCTGAGCAGCAGCAAATCCCACGCTGCAGTCGTGCACAACCACCAGCTCTGCCCTATTCAGCATCCCCATCCCCACGCATCACAGCAACACCCGTCTGCAAGCCGACGGCTGCAGGGAGGGACTGCTGAGATCGGGTTTGGTCTCCCAGCTCTGCAAAGAGGCAATGAGGGGAAGAGGAGGGGATTTTGGTTTGGAGGAGGTGAAGGCAAGGTTGGAAATTTCCTCCTGGCAGCCCTTTTTGAGGAGAGTTATTAGAATTTATTTTCAATTATACACAAGAATAAGCCGTCTGCAGTATAGTTAACTTTCAATTTCAACCAATTTTCGACGCATTCAATCATAGATGCCTCAGTGATTAAGAATCTATGTTGCAAAACAATTCCCACTTTGCAACAATGCAATCAAACAGATCTACAACTCATAACCCATTATCCAATAGTTTCTCAGCTCATTGGTGAAGTGAAATAGGATTCACCAAGCGTCCCCTTTTTACCCGGCGAGGCCCCGAGCTCATCTGCAAACAACGCTGCGACTGCAAACAGCCCACAAAGGGAATGGGGGCCGTTGGGTTTTTTGCCTCCTTCTCACCGAGGAGCACTGTGCAAACTTCTGCAGTGCGCAGCCATCCTATCGCAAGGGCAGCGCCTCCAAAAGCAAGCTGCTTCACCTCCCTAGCATAACACTAAGCAGATAAAGGTGACCTGGAGAGGAAGACCTGAGTGCCCCCCAATGGGGACGGGCAGACATCCCCACCCTGCAATGCACTCCCTTCCACGTGCAGCCCCTGCCCCGGCTCCTCTCTGCCTTTGATGCTAACAAATAACAATTTCAGAGTGGGGAAGACACCTGGGAGAGCCGAGGCACTTGTGCTACAAGATAATTAGAGATTATTATAATCGAAATTTCATTGCCACATCAAACTGTGTCTTTTAGCATTAATTAATCTCCTCTCCCAGCCTCTGAGCACTCTCGGCTCGCTCGCTGTAGGACAGCAGCTTGTCAAACACACCAAAGCCTTGCATCTTATTACCTTATCAGAGGGGTGAGCGGGGAGCTGAGCAGCAGCAGCACATCTCCCAGCACAGCCGCAGCCACCAGGACACCTGCATGCCTGTACCCAGCTTGCAAACTTGTCCAGCACACTGCACAGGGCCTGCTTGGAAAGGATGCTGCTTGCAACTCACTGCATTGCATGGCCTTGAATGAACTGCATCAACCGCGACCCTTGCAGGGACCTTGGATGAACTGTATCAGCTGCAAGGCTGACATCCTTGCAGGCAGCAGGGTGCTGGTGCTTTGCTTTCCCAAGCAATTCAGCCTCCAAAATTTCAATGCATCTCAGTGTAACAATATACGCTTAGCAGCCCCACAGCAGCCCAATGCATGATACTTTCACAGAGCATCCCAGCCTGAGTTGTCAGGGACCCATAGGGATCACAGAATCCAACTCCGGGCTCCACCCAAAGTTCAGACTGGGGGAAGACAGAAGGATGAATCCAATTCTCCCCATGGTGGTCCCAGCGTCTGCTGGATAATGCCAAGCCAAATAGGGTTCGGAGCACCAACCAACAGGACGGACCTGGCTTCAGGCACTTGAGACCTGCTGCAAGAGCCCTGAGCAACTCTGGAAGTAACCGAAGCAATGCACTGCCGTGAGCCAGGAGCAGGCTGCATCGCATCTAACTGTGGCTGGAGAAATTGGGTGCCCTCAGCTCCCCCAGGTCCCAGCCTGCAGCACGGGCTGTGTACACACCGGTGACACGCATGAGATGCTCTGTGTTCCACTCATTGATTCTCCACTGCTTTCATACCTCATCTGGAAATAAATATCCTCTCCCTCTTGTTTCCACCTCTCCACTCCCCCTCTCCCCGTTATTGGCTTTGTGACAGAAGGCTTTAATTTATCCCTCCTGCCACAGCTTTATGCCGCTCTTTTCTTGCAATTTACCCCATATATTATCCCCCGTCTTGTGTCATTTAACTCCAGAACGCGGCTGGAGATACAGTTTGCTTGAAGGATGCTGGATCCATCAATCCTGCTCCCAGGGACGTTGACAGCAGGGAAGTCCCAGCACACCGGTACCTCAATGCACAATGCTGGTGCCTGGCTGGGCTTGCACACCTTGCGGGTGCCTGCAGCACTTTGCACATCCCAGCAGCAATGGGATGAACTAGCGGGAAGAGGATGATGAATTTGAAGGCTCAGTTGCTAACTCCACCTCTGCTCACTCTCCTCAACGCACACCCCTGCAAACAGCACTGCTCGTAGGGGCGGGGAGAGGCTGAGCCTCACCGAGCTGCTCAGCCCCACTGCTGCTCCATAGGGACCAAGGGACAGCTTCCTCCTGCCTTTCTGGGGCATTCATACCAGCACGGGGAGCTCACAGCAGCCCCAAAGCAGTGCAGGGAGGAAACCACCCATCATCTTCACCCCCAGAAATGGGACAGGGAGAGATGTGTCAGCCACACAGAGCCTCTCCTCCGAGCTGTTCAGTGCCATGAGGATGGGAACTCTTCACCGGAGGGAGAGCACTGATGGAAAGCAGAGGGGAAGAAAGGAAAATTAAAGAGAGAGAGAGGAGGAAAAACTTAATGAAATGAAAAATGTATCTTGTTTTATTTATTTATCGCAATATTTCCATGTGGGGAGAGCAGGACAGGCACCATTATTCATCGTACTCTACAAGCCAGGCTCTGCAGGGAGATGCTGCCATGCTGCTGCCTGACACATCGTTAGGATGTGCTTAATTGCGCTCGCTCTTGAGGGAGGAGAGTCCCTCTCTGGGTGCAAACCCTGCATGCAATGCACGAGCCCACCCTGCTCCCCATGCCCTGCACTGCACAGTGAGCAAGCAGTGACTTAACGCCCTGATTTCAACAATGCTGACACTACAGCAGCTCCAGCCCTCCTGTGGCGTTTCCCATAAGCAGACCTTGCTGGGAAGGATGTTTCCTTGTTGTTACTGGTACTGACGGGGAAATGGAGAACTCCCTGCACCTCCTGCGAGCAGCACACCAGCAAGCTGAGGCAAAATCAGTAAAACTCCTGGGGATTTGCAAATACCTGCACAAAACCTCAGCAGGAAGCTCATGAGCAAGGAACTCCGTGAATAAAGGCGACCTTCAATTACCACCTGCATCAAAGACAACGTCTACTAAGAGCCTTTCTGGAGGGGGTATGATCGGTTCGCTCCCCCAGGACAAAAGCTGGATGGGCTTTAAGGTCCCTTCCAACCCAACCATGCTATGATTCTGTGCTAAAACAAAGCACAGCCTGGGTACCCAGAGCACCAGAAGCCACCAGCAGAGCACAGCCCCCATCTGCAAGGACAGCACACGCACTGTGCTCACAGCTCTGCCTTGCCAGCTCCCTGCAGAGATGCTGCAGGATGGGATGCTCTCAGCCGTGCTCATCCCGCAGGCACCAGCTGCTGTCCCCAGCTGCAGACATCTGTCCCAAAGGAAAAGGCAGCCCTAGAGGAGCATGCTCAGATATGCAGGGGAACCCAGGGCTGCCCCAGTTGAGCCAAGATTGCAGCTGGCTGCCTTCCCCAAGCCCTTCGTTCACATAAAGCCTCTGCTCAGCAACATCAGCGTGTTTGTTGTGTGTTGTGGTGGTTTTTTTTTTGCCAAGGAAGCAAAAGCAAAGGTGGAAGGTTAAGACCACTTAGCTGCCCTCTGGCCAGCCCGGCAGATGAGCTCACACAGCAGGCAGCTCTGAGGAATGAATGCAACTGGGCCAGCAGCCACAGTCACTGAGCCTCCATCCCTCCTCCCCAGCAAAGCACAGCCCTGGCTGCATGTGGGAACGAGGCAAGGTGAAGGGAGAGCAACTCACTGGAGGGGGGTACATTTTTTACTTCAGAAAATTAGAGCCCTTGAAAGGGGCTTGAGGATGGCACCAGCAATGGTAATCCCCATCTGTCCTCATCCCACCCGTCCCAATGGAGGGCACAGCGCAGCACTCATATTTCAGACAAGTCATTAGCTCTTGTGCCACACTTTGCATTTTGCAATGGGTGATGGCATGTGCTCGTGCTTGCAGACACAGCAGGGGACTGACACCCACAGGGCACTGCCTCTCACTCTGCAGTTTGCAGTGCAGTCCCACTCCTCTCTGCATCCCCATCCCCGCGCATCCCATCCCTCTGCACGTCCCCACCTCCCCAGCAGGGAAGGCAGCCCTAGACTGGCACATTTCATGATGAAACTGCACCAGGGCTGAGCACCACCAGGAGAGACGTGCAAGCTCAGCCTTGCAAAAAGCACGTGCACCAGCTGTCCCCAGTGCAGGGCTCCCCAGAGGTCAGCAGCAAGAGGCACGCTGGGGCTGGCACTCAGCAAAGCCCCAGTGACAAATTGCACGGCAGCCGCTGCGTCAGCGCCGCGATGACAATTAGCTGCTCAGAGAGGTTAAAACAATGCAAACCCCGGCCCTGCCAGCCAGAAGATGCCAAGGGAACATGCACTGAAAGGTTTGGCCCTCTTAGCATCTCTCCGAAGTAATTCCACTTGTAACTCATAAAGCTTCCCCTGCCGCCTGCGCCGCGCTTGCCAGCTCGGGGATGAGGCAGACATTTGTATGAGATATACAAAGCCATTTAGCTGTTCAAAAGCTATCAGCACTTACATGCAAGGTTGAAGCAGGACAGATTCTGCTGCATTCAGGGCATCAAAGGGGATTATCCGGGAAATGATAACAGATTTTAATTTAGATCATCCAAGATGGGTATAGGGGACGGGGAGGGGGAGCTGGGAGCTGGGACTGGCTCAGCTCTGGGTTGTGGGAGAGAACACAGCTCCATTTCAGACACACAGCAGCAGTGCCCACCTCCAGGTGCTCCCAGGTCTCTAACTGCAGGGACAGGGTCCAGGCTCTCTGCACAAGGATGGATGGATGGAGGCCGCTGACCTCAACGCTTTGTGTGCTGCTCTGCGGAGTTATGGGGCGACCTGCTAAGTTTGGGATGTGTGAACCTGTCCAATACAAACACTCCCTCAAAACGAAAATATTCCATTTCTAAACAACAACAACAAAAAGGGGGCACTGGCTTTTAAACTTTTTTAATTGAAAATATGTGGCCGCTCTTCCCAGACTGGTAAATAGTTTTAATCAACCCCTTGTTTTCTTTTTGGAAGTAGTGATTTGCCTCATGTCCTCTCTTGCCACATGGCTCCTCTGCAGGTTTTGCCTTTCTATTTCTGACAGTCCCAGATGGGATCTATGAATAAAACTAAAGAGGAGCTGCAGATAGGCTCCGAGTCATTAACGCAGCAAATATAGACCCTGCTCGAGATCTGAGACACGAGAAGGGGGGGATGAAAAGCTGCCACCTCTTCCTGGGGACAGATCCAGGCTAATGTGAGTGACGCATCCCCAACAACATTAACAGAGCACGGGGTTTGGCTCTTCCCTCTTAATCCTCAGGTAAATTCAGTGCATGTGGGCTATATATAAAATGTATAAAGTGGGGGTTTGCATGGTACAACCCTCCTGCCCAGCGTGGCCATCTCAAGGATCCACTCTTGGAGAAGAAGGCCAAAAGTGATCTGCTTTTGGATCACTCCCACCATCCACACGATGGATAGATGGTTTTCCCATGGATTTCCATAGATCCCATGGGTGACTGCAGCTTTACACACTGCTCTGACCCAAGTATTTATCCAGAGACCACTTTGTGCACTGCCAGGCTGCCCAGATGCTTTGGTGCAGACATGCATTCAGCATCCCCAGAACCCCAAATCATCCAAGTTTCCATGCCAAAGCTAAAGGCACAATGCAAGACCCAGACATGCTGCTCATGGAGTCATTGTAAAGCACCCAACAACCTGAATGCCATCAGTCCCAGCCGGCCAACCTGCACAACTCACACGCAGCCAAGTCCCATCCACTCACAGACCTGCAAGGCTGACCAGATTCCCAAGTTCCATCTCAGGTTGACTGGATGATCAGCTCCCATCTGAGGTTGGCCAGATGCCCATATCCCATATGAGGTTGCACTGATGCTCAGTGAGATTACAAGAATCTCCAAAAAGCATCCAAAAATACCCCACTGTGTCCAGCTCGGCACTTCCCCAATAGCAAACTTTGCAGAAATTCCCCCATCCATGGAGAAAGCCTCTGTGCCCCTTCTCAGCAATTCAAGTAGTCAATAAGCCAAAGGAACCTCATTCCAACTTGAATGCTAAAGTCATGAAAATGATGTAAAATGACACCGCTGAGAGGCAGGGCATCCTAATTAACCCTCACCCCCCCCTGAGGATATTATATATTTTTCCTTCAATTCTTTTATTTTAACGCTTTCTTGGAGCCCTGACGAGGCGGCTCACGGACCACCCCTCCCCACCTCCCACCACCAAACTCAATGAAATGGATTCTTCGAATGTCATGCTAGTATCCACTTCATAATACATTTTCCCACAGACGGGACAATAACATGTATTTTAATCACTTTTCTACAGGCAAATAAACGGCACGGAAGCCTCGCCTCCACCGGCGCTTGGAAATTATGAATTTTTCAATAACCTTTTCTATTATTCATCCCGCGTTATTCCGTAACGTTTCCATGTGAGGAATGTGCTTGCCAGACACTTTATGAATCTCTTCTTTTATTTATTAAACAGCGAGGTGTCTCCCCAAAACCCCTCCTCCGTCCTCTGGAAAAGATGTCAGTGCAGGCTGAGCCAGGCTTAAGACACATATAATTAGGCATCGGGTTATTAATAATTTCCCTGCTGTCAGAGCAGCTCTGTGATGCAGCTGGCTCAGCCTCAGGTGGTTTTCGGGGCAGATGCTGGGAACAAAGCGCAAAGTTTGGGGATAGAAGAGGGTAATGGGGTGGCCCAGAGGGGATGGGCCATAAAAGCATGGGAAGTGCTGTACATACAAAAAGAGGCGTTGTGGAGGGGATGCCCCAGCAGCACAGCTCCTGGGCTGCAGCAGAGATGAACCATCTCACAGCTGCAATGCTCCGGGTCTGCGCTGCTCTGCTTTGGAGGTGTAAGAAAAGGAGGTATGGGATGGAGGAGACCAGGAATTAATCTGAGTGCGTTGCTCTGTATACCCACAAGGTAAGTGGTTAGAAAGGGTTTGTAATTGAGAGGGAATGACCCCTGGGGGGCGAGCGGGGGTGCTCCTTTGGCAGGACCTCCCTCTTTTGCAGATGACATCTCCATCCCAAGGCAGAGCTTCTCACGCTGGAACAGGAATGAATAAACGATACGTACAGAGGGGATGCTTTATGCAGATCTGCGGGGGGATGGAGGGAAAATAAGAGAGAAAATTAAGGCCCTGATCTCCTGTGATGCTCCCAATCCCTTCCCCAGGGCTCAGACAGCAACGTGCCTGCCAGCCCCACAGCCCTAACCCTGCTCCTCCTGCTGCTACCAGCACAGTGACAACGCGTCCCCAGCACAGAGCCCGCATTCAGCTTTCATGCCCAAGTGCTGCTTTTTAAACTTACAAATGTAACATGAGTTAAAAAAAAAAAAAGCAGAGATGAGTGAGGTCTGAACCAGCCTTGAGCACCTCCAGGGATGGGGCACCTGCAGCTTCCTCTGAGCTACGAGGGTTGTTTCCCCTTAGACCGCCGTAAGGTGAGATGCCATCTGAGACACAAGCTTGGGGAAAACACAAAGCTGGTCCAACCAAAGACACCTTTAACACTCTTACTGAGAGAAAGGCACAACGGTGATTTCAGCTTCCCTCAGACATCACAAAATCCTGCAGCACTTTGCTCTCGAGATGCAGGCACAGAGGGATCCACGAGTAATTATTTCTGCCGCTCACAGAAGTCCCTGTGCATTTTTACATATATATATATATGAAATCAACACCAGAATATTTGCCTGGATAAACTAATCGAAATGGCTTGTTGGATGAGTTCACCGGCCATAAAACCCCGCAGTTACAAGGTATAATTACAGCAGCTTTTATTTTCCTCACCACCAACAAAAAAGTCTTCATTAAAACAGAGTTAAGGTTGTAAACAGATCATTAATTTATAACAACATCATCAGATGGGTTACAGTTATTAAAAGAGCACACAGCGAAGAGCCAGGAAAGAGAGGACGGAGGGGCAGAACGGGCTGGAAGTTGGAAAGCTGGGTTTCAGACACTGATATCAGAGGGAGATGCAGCAAGGATGCAGGAGCCGGGTATTATGGGCTGGCGGGGGGATGCTGGGTTGGAACAGATAAGGTCTAGCCACCCCATGGGGTCCCCTTTCCCCTGACATGGCTTCAGGTCTGATTTCAGTGGATGGAGTGGAAGAGTGAGAGACAGAAATACAACCCTGGAAAACCTTTTAAAGCCAGCCTGGCCCTCCCACAACGGCGCATTGTTAAAAGGGATGTGATTCCAAGGGGACGCTGCAGATCTATGCAGTCAATGCTCCAGCACTTTAGTGGCAAAACAACTCAATAGCCTCAATTGACTGCATGAAATTCTATCATTTTACCACTACAAAGAAGGAAGGCAGGAAAAAAAAAAAACACAAATAAGAGGGTACACTGCATTTGTCTTTCGTTAGCTCCCTCTGCAAGAGCATCTCCATCCCAGTCCACAGCACGGTGTGAGCCGACCCCTCACTGCCCACAAAAAGCCAAATGCTCCCAAACCCACAGCCCTCTGTGCTCCAGAGCAGCACAGCCTCAATGGCACAGAGCAGCCCCGTCCCCTGATTGCCACCTTCCTGCTGATGGAGATGACGTGGGATGTGATTAAAGATGCTCTGAACAAACACCGATGCCAACTCTTCCTGCCTCCTTCCCAGCCAGGTCACTCAGAGCTCTGCTTGGATGCTGATTTCTCATTCCCAATTTGCCCGGACTCTGCTCTTCTTCATCAGCAGAAGAGCTCTGAGACCGTGAGCGCAGCAATTGCTCCTCTCCTGCTGATTGGGCTTTGTAGCTTCTGCTTGATGGCAGGAGCTCTGCACCCTTGATCATCCAGCATCTAAGAGGGCTCAAAGGTTCAGAGCATTGCAAAGAACCAGAAAGTATTATTTTCTTCAAGCAAAACCCCTGCCTCGCTTCCCTTCATCTCTTTTTTTTCCTGCTAGCTATGGCACGCTGTAATTCAGGGGTTCTACAGCCACAAAGCACAGCTCAGCTGCCCTCCATACACATCCCTGGGCAAAACCTGGGTGTGGGGTCTGCATGCATGGGAACTGCACAGCAAAAGGCACATCTCTGAGGCCCCTTCCAACTGAAGCCATCCCATGATTCTGCACCAGAGCCCACCGCCCTGTGTCCACCCAACAGCCCTGGTCTATCCCCACCCCACGTTGCACGTGGGGCCCAACAGTGTCCCTGGTGCTGTGACTACAGGAGGGCCTGCAACGCCTCTCCCGCTCCAGGCAGTACCTGCCAGCATCTCTCATTGCAGGCAATTGATATTCTACCGAGCATCTTTGGAAAATCATCTGCAAACAAGACGCTGCAGGCTATAAAATCACTCCCTCTCCTTTGCTTTAGATCGCAGCTTAATAAAAGCACAACACAAGCCAGCCAAGGAAACGGCCGCTCTTTGCCCAGCCACCTCATCCCTTGTGTATTATTAATCGGTTTCAAGCTGTATCACGGCTTCCTGGGGCAGGAATGAAAAGGGGTCTCTGGTGGTGGAGGAGGAGATGGTCTTTTCCTTCCAGGATCTGTCAAGAAAAGTCTTGTTGAATGGAGAGAAGAGTGGCACTGAACCCTCTCCAGCCCCCACATCCCCATCCTGCAGCCAAGCAGAGGGTCTCTGCCCCACGGGATGCCGTGGGTGGCTGAGGATCACACCAAGCTGCTGCAGCACAGCCTCCACGTATTTCTTTGCTTCCGCTGAAAAACTACAATATATTGTCTATTTGGGAGCAGTTTAGGTCGGTTCATTGCACACACGAAATTAACCTGATTTCTTTAATAGGGGATTTTTATTTGGTGTCAAGCCCCAACTATTACACCAAATACCGTACCCTGGGACTGCAGCTATTAAACGTCCCCTCTGCGCTCTATGCTGAGTGCTGCCAGAAGCACTGCTGGGGCGCAGCCTTGGTGGCACTTGGAAATAATGGCTCAATCATCCCTAAACGCCCGGCTATTTACTGCTGCCACTGGACTCGGGAGATGTCTCGAAGCAAAAACTGCTTTAAGATCTCCCAAATGGAAAACAAGGTGCTGGGAACCGAAGCTGGGCCATTTCCAGGTGGGCAAATAACAGCACGGATCCGGCCACCTGCTATTCCCTCTGCACACCCCGTGGCTGTGATGGGTCGGAGCAGTGTGCCACCAGCCCCCCCAGGGGCAGAAAGGTGCAATCTGAAAAAAGCGAGCTGAGATTTGCAGCAAATCCCCCGGGAGGGGGGGAAGCAGCTCTCAGAGAAGTGGGGTGCGAGGATTTAATTCCTCCCCCCAGTGCCAAAGCTCAGAGCTGCACTTTGTGGCACCGCTCGCAGGAGGCGCGGGCACCCAGCTGCATCCTGCTCCGCTCCACGCCTGGTTTAGCACCTGACAAATGCCACCCGCTAATTTCCCTCCCCTACCCCTATGCGGGTGCTGCTGACATTTTGCTATTTCCCTGGGAGATTAGCCTGAGCGTAATGAATTTTCCCCAGCCCCTCCTTTTTGGGGGGGGGTCTTTCGGCTTTGCTCACTCTCAACTCCACCAGCTCTGGGAGCGTGCCCGACACAAGATGAATCGTCCAGAGACTCCTGGAGCATCCTTCTTTACACTTCATGTCTTCCCACAGCGGATGAGAAATAGGCTTTTTCCTCATCCATCATAAGTCAGCATGACAGGGCTGTCGTTCTCCGGTGCTGCAGCGCTGTATCACGCGCCTCTCGGTCCTGCTTGGCTGAGCATCTGCCTCCCTGCGAGCAGCTGGGACCTTTCTGAAGTGCTTTCGATTGTATCAGGGATTTGGGCACTGAGCAGAAGTCATTTCCGAAGCGCTCCTCCCCGCCTCCCTGCTGGGCTGTGCCCTGTCACATCATGAGCAATTCGGCTCAGGATGGAAATGGCACATTCTAATGGGGAAACTGAGGCACGGTGCACATTCACCATTCCGTGAGGCCAGAACTGGGGACAAGCACCCACAGAGCCTCTTTATTCATCACCCTGCATCCACACAATGCTGCTGCTTCAACATCCCTCCCCAGCACAGCTCAAGGGGACTCATCTGCTGATGGGTACTTTAGGAACACCGGCATCGCCTCCGAACGCTGATGCGCATCGCCAAGCAAAACCCACACAAGCACAGAAAGCACTGATGCTGTTGCACACACGTGTTTCCCAAAACCTGAGTGATGGCATCACAAAAACGTACAATCATCAATTCTTATCTCCTCAATAAACTCCAAGCACTTCGTTTCATTTTCCTTCCTGCAACATGAGCCAAGACACAGCACTTCTGTCTCAGATGCACTCCGATATGGATGCTGCCATGGCAAGATTATTTACTTACTTTTTTAAAAAGAATTCTGCTCTTTCAGGTATTTTTCTTGGGTTTGGGATGAAGGGAATCTGGGCTCAGGGCATCACCTGAGCTTCAACATCAAAATGAGAACCCTGGTCCCCAAAAAGAGAATCCGGATCCTCAAAAAAGGTATCTTGGACCCCAAAATGAGAACCTTGGTCTTCAAAATGAGAATCCTGGTCCCCAAATAAAGTCTATTGGTCCCCGAAATGAGAATCTTAAGTCTTCAAAATGAGACCCCTGGTACGCAAAACAAAGATTCTCCTTTTGGAGTCTCATTTTGGGGACGAGAATCTTAGTTGCCAAGATGAGCATCATGGGATACCCAAAAAAGTGCCTTGGTCCTCAACATGAGAATCACAGCCTTCAAAATGAGAATCCTGGTATGCAAAATGAAGATTCCCTTTTTGGATTCTCATCCCGGGGACAACTGGCGGCCACCAAACGTCATGCCAAACAGCGTGCGTGCAACAATCCAAACCTGAAGGCATCCAGCTGCCAATGCTTCACAGTTACAAAGGCAATATTACATGGATAAACCTATTTTTAAACTCTTAGGCTCATTAGTCAAATTCAAGCTGTGTTGCTCTATTAGAAAGGCTCTGATGATGCCGGTTTTATTCCCCATTGGTACCTCATCTCTTCTTTAACGCTTTTCATTTAAAGTTTTCAAACACGCACGCTTAAAACTTTGCTTTCTGTAAATCTGTATTAATGGCAGCTGACTCCCACCGATGCACTCATGGCACTGCTGGTCCCCAACCTTCAGCAGCAACCCTGTCTTCAAAATGAGGAGATTTAGAGCACACCGGGGCACCTTTTCTTTCCACTAACACCCTTCTGAACCTGACAAACCCTTCTGAACCTTAAAACAAGCACTGGGGCTGCGCCTTTGAGCAGGTTCTCACCTCGGTGGAGTAGAACATCTCTCCACAGCTCCACCAAAACCTCACAGATGATTCCAAATGAAGCGCCCACAAAGGCAGTGGGAGAGGAAGCAGAACTTCTGAGTTTTGCTGTGATTAAAAAAAACAAAAACCCCACACGTTTGGTATCTGCTGAATGCAAACTGCACAGTAATTGGGGACTTCAGATGCTCACAGCTATCTGAAATGGAAGGACGAAAGAACAACACTCCGCTGTGAACAATCAGCAAAATAAATCATTCCTGAGCATATGCTCAGGTAAATCAGAAGGAGAACCAAGGACAAACGCTTGGGGATAGAAACCCAAAAGGTTTCTATCATCGGAGAGAGGCCAAGGACGGGCAGTGCTCAAAGAACCCAGATTGTTCCTCATCCCCATCAGCACGAGATGAAGGAGGTCAGCTTTACAGCAGCTGACTGCAGCACTGGGAGGGCTTTGGGTTATCCACTGCTTCTGGATGAGTGCATGACCACATTCTGCACCATTCCAACACAGCTGGAACAGAGCGGAGCAGTGCAGAGCAGGCAGCTGCCATCACTGCTGGGCTGAGGGGCTGGGGTCATCCTGCAGCTCCAGGCTGATGGGTCAGACCCAACACCATTTGGGCAGCAGCATCTCCTAACAGAGCCAACAACACAGACACCAGCAAAAAAAAACCCCACACAACTTCCAGCTCCTTGGCCTTATCCTGACTCATTTGGGCTTCTTTGCAGGAATGCTGTCTGGGCAGGAGGGCAGCAGAGCTCCACTGGAAAATCAACTACTGCATCTGCACACCTGGGATCTCCTTGAGAGTTGCAATGCACCCAGGAACCCAGGTTTCTTCACCCCACAGCACATCAGCTGAGCATCACACACCCAGCCCCAAACCCAACTTATTATGCAAGTCAGGCAGTGCTCATGACAATCAGACATCACCATGCAGGTGCCTGGCTGCCTGCACCTGGGCTGCACGCATCACTTGGGGCAGCTTTGCAAGGCTGCATGTGCCACAATGGGGCTGCTCTGCACCCCTCTGGGCAGTTTCAGGGTTACTGTTCCCTACAACTACCATTCCCCACCTGCTTCAGAGGTGGTGGGAGGGCTGCAAGTTGCTCTGAGATCACGAACAAGCAATGCAAGCTATTGCAACTCCTCACACAAACCTCAGCATGGTGCAAAAAGCCGCACTAAGGAAACCACCTGAGTGACTCAGTTCAGCTCCCAGGCTCTGAAGGCACCCCAAGCCCTGGCTAATGACCTCTCCCATCACACTAATCAGTGCCAAAAGCTGATTTCAGATGACTTTGGAGGCAGGCAGGCTCCTGGCAGCAGTGTGGACGTGGGCTCCTCCAGCCCTCTCTCCTCATCAGAGTTACTGTTTTGGGTAATGATGAAGCAAGGGAATTGATTTGAAGCCTAATGAATAATCAGCCACCATCAATAATTGTAATCACTAATCTGGTGCAATTAGAGGCAATTATAATAAATGCAATTTCCTCCCGAGCTGCTAACGAACTGCAAAAATATGAATTGACTCGAGCTGGCTGCCTGTGATTTATGCAGTCGCAAGATCAAGGATCCTATTACACCAATGAAAGCTCTTAAAGGGACAGAGAATGGGGTCTGCGGCCCTTTTCCATCATCTCCCAGCAGAGCCACAGAACTTTAGGAGAAGTCCTAAAACAGCTCCATAAGGGCATGAAACCCTTTGGTTGCTGCCCTTTCCCCACACACGAGGCCACATCCAGGCACACAAAACACCCCGTTAGCTCGTGCTCCCATTGCAAGACGCCTGGCAAACCAGGGATCACACGCACCAGGTGAGGTGACACACGTCACAGCCATGTGCGAGCAGAGATTGCCACCTATTGGCACAGCAGCACGTGCTATGGAGGAGATCACTGCATCCCCAGATACAGATCAGCAGTTCAAGCAGCGGGTTTGTTGTAATTGGGGAGATGAAGCAGCCGACTTCAAGTTGCCTATTATCCTTGGGATGCAGCATTTCAAAGTGCCTTTTAATTTCAAGAGCCCGCGATGACACGCACAGCCTCCGTTTGAAAAGGTGATAAGCACAAGAATGGGATCTGACAAGAGTTTTTGAGATGAAAAGCAAGCAGACAAGCACTTTTTCCTCCCGAACGCGATGGAAAGTGAAAGATCTCAGGGGGAAAAAAAAAGCACAAATCACTTCCTGAAACAGAAGAGCTGAAATCAATGGAAGAGTGGAAAACACCAAAACGACAAAGTCTGAGGATTTCGCGTGGCCACAACTTCTCCACCAACTGGGGTACTCATCAAGGCTGCGTTTTGCCAACAGAAGGCTCAGTTTCTGTAGAACAGCACGAATATCAGATCTCCCAGATCCAAAACGCGTTTGGTGGCGTTGAGCAAACAGCAGCTGCCATCGGAGCACACCGTTGGGTTCCAACGGGTCAATCCCAAGCTGGAGAGACATCACAGCAGCACAACCAGGCATGCAAATAAATGGGCCTCCAGGAGCAACCCCCGCCCCAATGTGAGCCATTCTTCTCCTTGGAGTCAATAGCTCCCGCCCTCGTGTCGGTAAATCTCGGTGCTCACCTCCAGAGCAATCAATACCTGCCTATTATCGGCGGGTAATTGTTACAAAAATTTAATCAAGAGTCAATAAAAGAGAGGAACAAGTTTATTGCAGGAGCATGAGAATTTCAAACACAACGTATGTCACTGACCAATTACCCAGTATTCTTGACTTCTGCTGCTACCATTTATTATCTGGGCAACTGCAATACCCAGAAGATTCAACCTCGGCTTTGCAAGCCAAACTCTGCACGAAGAACAAATCCATCACCGGTGTCCGAGCTGTGGCAAAACAAACCACCAAATACACTGTATGGAAACGGTACTGACTGGTCTGGAAATGATCGCTGCGATGAGTCCAGGACCAAACCTATAGCTGCTAAGTGAGCGCTGAGAAATGGAATGACAGATGGGATGCTGGCTCCCAGATGGAATGGATGTCGGAGGAGGCTGGTAGGAGGTCAGGGGCTCTTGGAGGGGGGAAAGAAAAACGAGAGGGGGATGTCAGATTTCAGGCTTTTTATTAAGCCTTTGAGGATCTCCCCAAGGTTGGACACTGGGAAAACGTTTTCAGACAGAGAGGTGCTGCACTGCACAGATGCCTGGGGAGGCAGGGGGGGGCGTCACCATCCCTGGGGGTGTTCCAGAGCTGTGGGGATGTGGCACTGAGGGATGTGGGCAGTGGGCACGGTGGGCTGCGGTTGGGGCTCTCAGAGGTCTTTTCCAGCCTTAACGACTCTATGATTCCTGCCTCATCTTCCACTTGTCTTCTGGTCTTTTAAGGCTGCCCTTTCTGAGCTTTCCATGAATCCACTGCCTTTCTGCCATGCAACGCAGCCGTCCATACAGGGATGGAAGCAGCAACGGCAGTGAGCGTGTCACGGAGCAGCTGCATGGAGCCTAGAAGGCCTGGAAATCCTGGATTATATTTGTGAGAACCTCTGGGAATGTTGCTACAGAAGCCTGGGTGCTCTGCTGCCACTCTTGGTGCTCACTTACCGCTCACCCTTCACACACACACAACTTCAAAGTTACCAAAATGCTCTACTCCCGTGTGCTCACCCCCCCCCAAAAAAAAAACCCCAAATGCAGATCTGTGCCTGAGGATTCCTTCCACACCGTAACAGATTCTAGTTAATTACCCAGCAACAAACAGCACCGCCACCACCCTAACGATGCGGGAGCAACGCACAAAAAGAAACAAGAAAAAAAAAAAAAAAAGGCAAAGCAAAAAGAAGCCCTCTGCTTGAATTTCCAATCGTGAAGAGCTCCGTCCCCCCTGCGGCACAAAACAAGTAATAAATATGGAAATCCGTAAAGCTGCTCGCACAGCGGCTCGGCGCGTTTGTTCATCGCTCCCCCACGTCCTGCCCACAACTCCTCCCCATCCCCGACCCATTTGTTTCTTTGCAATACCCCCATGAATCCCAGCGCTGTGTTAAAAAGCCTTCCCGGCCTGTTCCTTGATGCTGCTCTCCCCCCCCGCCCCCCCCCCCCCCCCCAGCAGCAGAATGGCAGCTGTCATTTGCTTTGAGTCCAATCAGACCTTGGGCAGTGTGAAGTTTGCTCCGAACGCTGATGCGTTTCGTTCAGGCGAAACAATTTCTGTTTGCATCCATTTCCACTTCCTTCCAATTCCGTACTATAAGATGCAATCAGATGAGTGCAAATAAAGCAATTAAAGAAATCTCACGGGAATCGTGAACGGCCATTGATACCAATCAGCTTCAAGAGGGTCCTGGCACCCAACCTGCACAGTATTTCATTTCGAGAGTGGTTGTGTTGTTTTTTTTTCCCCATCCAAGCGTGGAGCTGGAGCTCAGATCTGACCGGATTTGCACACAAGGACAGCGATGCTTCACGTACACCCAAAGCAGCAAGTGCTTGCATTGCGGAGCTGTGGCATCATACACACATATACAAAAACGTTTCTTCATGTTCCTGCCACCCATCTTTACTCCCAGCAGCTCAAGGACCGGCTTTGCTCCTCCCCACCTCCTGCCTTGTCCCTGCACCCCTCAACCTCCTCCTCCTCCCAGCGCTCCCATCCGCACCAGGTGGACCACAACCACCTCCAACTATTTACTCAGCCACCCTGGTAGAATCTGGGCTGAAAACACCTCCCAGATCCCCAATCCACCCCCAACCCCACCCCACCGTGCCCACTGCCCACGTCCCCCAGTGCCACATCCCCACAGCTCTGGAACAGCCCCAGGGATGGGGACTCCACCCCCCCCCCCCCCCCGGTAACGACATCGCAGCTTATTTTTAATTGTGTTGGAACCAAATTGTTATTTAAACTTCAGATCTCGCTTCTCTCCCCCAAGACCCCTTTAATTCCTCCCAGATGTTAATTATAGCGAAATGCAAAGCTGCAAAATTTCAGACTGGCTGCAGAAAGCCCCTCCGGCCAGATCCGGAGCTGATGGGAAATCAATGCAGTCGCTGAGCTGCAGCAGCCAACATCGGTGCACAGACCGTGCAGACCCTTCCCCACCCCCAATTTCAGGCACAGGAACCACCTGCTACCCGCAGCTCTGCACGGACCCTTCTTCCCACAGGACCAAAGTGATTTTAAAGGCTCAATTCCCATTTTCTCAAGGCATTCAGCAGCTGGGATGCTTCAGCCCTGCTCGCTTCTAATTAAACACTGTGGTCTTCCAAATCTCTTCTGAAGCCTCTGCCCCATTACTGCTGTGCCCTCCGTGTCTGCACCTTTGGCCTTACATCTGTCCCCCATTCACTGCTCCTCGCAGACTCCCCATTGCCTGCAAAGATTTATCCGGGCAGATTTGTCAGCGTTTTCATATTTATTCGGACCCGCACGATACAAATTGAATTGTGGGCTCCTTCCGTCAGGACTCACACGCAGATAATGCTTTTCTATTACATCTGTACACAGGAGGCAGGACTCGCTCCATCCTTTCAGATGGGTTTCGGAGGTTGGGCTACTGGATTACTTCTTGTTTTCTCTTTCTTTTCTAAATGCCCATCAAGGCAGGCTGTGGCATTCTGGTGGCTGACTTGATAACCCTTAGGATTTCAAAGGGAATGGGAAAAGCAGAGCAAAAACACCGCTCCTTCCTCTCCTCCCTACTGCGGAGCCAGCAGCGGATGCAACCCTCAACAAATCGATTTGTCAGAAGGAGGGGGACCACACACAGCATTAAGAAATTACGAATTATTAGGCAGCTTTGAACGTGGAGAAATGGATACCTGTAAACTACACAGAAAACCCACTGCTGGCAGAGCCCTGCGGGATTTGCACTGCTCTTGCACAGTGTGTGTGCAACACGGCATCCCAGCACCGCCTGCACTGAACATTCCAGCAAGAACAGGGCTGGCCTTAGGAGCACAGGAGCATAGAATTACCAAGGTTGGCAAAGACCACTAAGAGCATCTAGTCCAACCGCCAGCCCATCACCACCATGCCCACTAAACCATGCCCCTTGATGTCCACGTCTGGGTTTTTAAGTCCTATTTTATGACCCATCACAGAAATGCTCCACCTCAGAGCTCCCATCTGCTAGATGCAGCAGTGTGCAGATGCAGCCAACCATCCTCAAGTCAAAACCCCACTTTTGGAATTGGCCGTATCCTACCCTGGGTGGTGCAGAGCATCCCTGGGCAGGAAAGCTGGCAGGCTGCCCTCCCACCCCACACATCCCTCGTCTCAGCAGCTCTTTACCCCTGGGAGACATCCTGGGGGGACACAGCGATGCACCCCACAAAGGCACGCAGTCCTCCTGGGCCCCAGCCCTGCCCAAAGCAATGGGATGTTAACTCGCTTCCTCCACGCCACATTAACCCCACCTCCGCAGTCCCAGGGAGAAGCAGGGCTTTTGCCTAATATGTATTTAAAGATCGAATGTATGTATGTATTTCCAAACATCAGCCACCCAGGCACACGGCTAATCCACTTCCAGACATTTCCCCAATTATCCCAGGGTCTTCTGCACAGCCCATTACCCCGTAGATGTTACTAAGTGCTGCATAAACAACCCTCTCTGCTGCGAAGCTGACACTTTGGCGTGTAAGTGTAAGTGTGCTGCAGCAGGACAGCAAACGGAGCCGTAACACACACAGCAGCTGACTCCCCCCACTGTGAAAGCCATTAACGCCAGCACGGCGGTGCATTCTGCCCGAGCCCAAGCAGCAGAAAATCCCCTGCTCCCAGCTGCTGCCTCCACCCCGCTCATGGCACCTGTCAAGGAAGGGCCTTGCCCTGCAGCCCCATAAATTTTTTTTTTGGGGGGGGCTGCATTGATTCTGCTGAGCTCGCCTGCATGATGCTCTAAGCCCAACACCGGCTGGGCAAAACTCCATTTTCCCAGCTGCCCACGCAGGAAGACAATTCCCTGAATCCATACATGACGATTTAATGTGTGCCATTTTACATCATTTTTTTTCCGTGCTGCCAATGACTTGAAAGCAACTTTAGTGTTGTGCACCCTGCTCTGCCCCATCTGGCATGGAGCATCACTCCCAGCTCACGGGACAGCAGGGACATGGAGCTATCCTTCGGATACCCACTGTTCCTCCTCTGGATGTTACTGGGCTGCCACGCTCCTGGCTTGGCTGGAGTCCCCCTGAGCTCCTGCCTTTGAGCAGGACATCAGCTCAGCTCCATGGACGGATGCATCACGGTTCAGTGGGCATGGTGGTGATGGGCTGATAGTTGGACTATGTGATCTCAGTGGTCTTTTCCAACCTTAATGATTCTATGATTCAAAGTGCCTGCGCTTGGGTGAAGGTAAGCACTGCAAGGTTGGGAGCAAGAGAAGAAGGGCATCCAAGGGGCCAGCTGGCTCCGTCCCCAGCAAAAAAAGGGTCTTGCAGGACCAGCAGCATCACTGCTCTCTGCCAGCAGCTCCAAGACAAGGCTTAGGGGCCTTCATCACACGAGCCACTACCTCCCAGCTCTAAATGCCACCATGTGCTTTTCCCCTCCCTCCCCTCCATTGTTTTCAAGGCAGACAGAGTGTTAATTAAAAAGGCAGAAATCAATTGCCCTCATCTCCCCATCAGAAGCTCCTCTGCATGCAAGGATTAAAGCCTGCTTCTACTTTAAGTCAATTAGAGATAAGGGGAAGCTGACATTTCTACAACCCGCCTTATCAAACTGCTTGAAAACTGCTCAAGATTAAAATGTAAAAAGATTATTTCTTCAGTTCTCTGCCTCAGCCCTCTTTTTATTTTTCCCCCCCCTTCTAATTATTCACAGGAAACCCAACAGTCGGTCACCAACAGCCCAAGATGTGGCACGGGGTTACTGGAAACTCCCCCGTGAGACAGGGGCTGGTGTGAGCACCCCCTCAGGGTGCTGCCATCCCCAGCACGGGGCAAAATTCACAGTGGGACTGCAGCAGCTCCCTGTGAACGGGCTGATGTGGAGGGTATGAATCCAGCCCTTCGGCTTGGGGATGTCCCCCCGGAAGGGACCCCAGAGCAGTGCTGCTCAGGTAATGCTCCCGGGAATGGGAGAGAGCAGCGCTGACAGTGCTAAAATAACCCGAATCCGAGTTAGCTTTTCTGATGGGAAGGAGCTATCTGATGAGATGGGAACGGCTGCATTCCCCCCACCCACCCCCTTTTTGTCAATCTGTATTCTCCTCCAAATGTGTGATCTCGCAGGCGGAGAAAAGAAGAGAAAATATTAAAGTTTCATATCAAAACTGGTTGGGGATTTTTTCCGGAAATACTCAAAATGTTCGAAACAAACTGCAACAGGAACAGAGGGATCTCATCGGCGCTTCTAACAGAGGATAAAACAAAAACAGCCATTTCAGCAGCGCCTGCAGGAAGCAGAAAGATCTCTTTTCCCCAAAGCAGCAGTGCCACCGCGGAGCCACCAAACCTCCAAATGCTGTCATATCCCCAACACCATGGGAGCATCCCCACCGGCAATCTCCACAGGGATGGGAGATGGGAGCAGGCAGATCAGTGCTCCTCTCAGACAGGCACGAATAAGACGAAAAGGGAAAAAAATGGGAAGAAAAAGATGAGGGCCAACAGATGTTCTCTGCTTGCCCTGACACCTCCTGGATGGGCAATTCCTGCGGGCAAAGCCACACCAAAGGCTACGCAATGGGGAAGCAAGCAGCGCAACGCTCCTCATCCTTGGTAAACCCAATGCAAGGCTGGCGTTCCCATTTCTGCCCACCCCAATGAGTGTTCCAGACCCACAGCACACCCACACCCAACCCCAACGTAAGGACTTCATTAACTCAAACCCTTAAAGATTTATAAGGCGCTTGCGAAAGCTCCTGCGTAGGAAATATCCCAATGTCACAGGAAACGTCAACTATAACATATTAAATCTCTAGCTCTTAAAAAAATAATAATATGAGATTATGTCCCAGGAGGAAGTTTTCCCACTAGACTTCTCTATTCTTACAAAAACGATCTAGCATCACTTAACGGCTCATAAATTCCATCTCGCATTAAGCGGATATTAAACATGTATTTATAAAGGTTTAAACAGATCTGTTCACTTAATTTTCAGTTCTGCTTTAGGCAAAAAAAAAAAAAAAGGAAAAAAAAAGGCATGGCAATCATGAGGGAATCCTGCTGTGGCTGATGGAGGAGGATCTGCTTCAAAGGGACCGGGGGACGCATGGGGACATAAGAGCTGGCACTGCTTGTGGCCCTGCTGGATGGTGCTGATGGATGGGTCCATCCTGCAGAAATTCATGGTCCTGCACACCAGTAGGTCGTGGGGACTCACCAGTTAAGCACAGGACATGACTGTCTTGCCATTAAAAGGGGTAAAAACCATTTAATTCGCCATTCTGCTGTACAGAGCAGATCTTGATGGCAGCGAATTGCTGTTGGTCTACGGAGCACAGTTGTGACCCACGGATTTGGCTCTCCAAGTCCTACAACAGCTCCTTCAGAGAACAGAGGCACAGAGCTTCCTTCTGCCCATACTGAGCCCTGCAGAAAGCTTTCACCCTGATGGACCCTCATTCTTAATTACCACAGCACAAAGCTCATAAGAGCTTTGTTCAGAAGCCTTTGGCCAATCCACTCTAACAACCCATCCCAGCATCAAGTGGCAAAACTCAGCTAGACTGAATCATGGCCAGATTTCTCCTGTTTTTCCACAAAATAGGGAGGTGTTGCTCTAAACCAACTTAAGAACACCTGCGTTTGAAGCAGAGCTCTGTGTTGGGTCACAAACTGCTGTCTGCGCCCACCTCAGGAGACATTTAGGAGACCAACTGACGTAGGGCTGCTGGAGAAGTCTTCTGTGTTTGTCTTATGCAGTACAAAGACTGGATTTGCTGAGAAAGCAAAGCCTTACAGTTCAGTAAACAGCAGAGCAGCACACCGTGACCCAGGAAAAGCAGCATCACTGGAAAGGAAAGGCTGAGAGTTCTACTTTGAGGAGGTCCTGTTGGGTAAGGTCGGACAAGAGCAAACCGAGAGCCACAGCCAGAGTCGATCCCTGTGCAATAACAGAGGGAAGCATGCCAAAGGTCTGCTGGGGAGCAATTAGAGCGTGAGGACACGGAGGAGAAAGGAAATGAATGCCTTGGCTTCCATCTCGCCACTGAAGGCACCGGGGAGAGGGCGGCCCCAGCCTTCATCATGGGCAGGATGGGAGCAGGAAGGCATGAACGGAATGACAAGCGCTGGGACAGGCGGTGACATTGGGAAGGTGACCGAGGCGGCAGCATCAACAAAACATCATCGTATCTTCCTTGAAACCAACAGGCAGACCAAATGCTAAGAGCAACAGCAGAGCGAGCAGCGTCCTTGCAAAGCCTTGCAATTTGGCTGAGGCATCACCCTCACACATGGTGATTTTCTATCCCTAATCCTCTGACTGCTTCCAAGACATCCACAAAAGGCTTTTGACAAAAAACAACACTGTTATTATAGAATAAGGCAATCTGCGCACATCGTATTTCTCAGATGCTCTCTGTCTCCACTCAGAAACGTCTAGGATTGACAATCAAAAAAAGATTGAATATTGCTATCTACATGAGCGTGATACAACAGGAGGGAAAAAAAAGCAGACACCTTTATTCTCTGGGAAAAGAAAGCCAAAACATGGAAATTCTCTTCTATGGGAAATGCTGAGACTTCGAAATCTGGGTTGAGTTTCACCCAGGGCAAAATTCTGAAGCAGTGAATTTCCCTCACATCACAGAGTATTCCCAGGAATAGTCTTTTAACCTGACGGAAAGCTTTCATTTTGACTCTTCTTTTATTACTACATAAAATAAGACAAAAATATAAGGCTGGAACTTAATTTTGCAGCTCCAGGGATGACACCAATAGGCAATGCTCTCCAAAACCTCCGGTGAAAGCGACCTTATTGGACACCGAGAAGTGGCAGCCCCTCCATGGCATTCAACCAGCAACACCAAGGTATGAGATACCCCCTTCTACATGGAAGCAACTAAAGAGGAGCGAAGAGATGGAGGATGAACAGGAGCAAGGAGAACCTGCAGGGCTCTGCTGCAGAACAAAGCCAGCCCTCGTGCTCTAGGGCACTCCTAGCCTTGGGCTGGGAGACTTCTTGCTCCTTTTCCCAATTCCTGCATAGCAGAAAGGGCAGCGGATGAGCTGCTGCACCCCTGGCAGAACTGAAAGCTGAAGTGACAAAACCCCAGCGTCCTCATGACAGGGTCGCCAGGAGTGTGGCACTGGCTTGTCCCTTTTAATGAGTGTTAATGCTCTCCTTTCATTTCGACGGCCACGGGATGCCAACGCATTTATCTGTTTTATGAGTCTCAGTTCAATTTCAAGAGACGTTTCTTTGGACATCCGACATTGTGATTTGCAGCAGCTCCCCATTGCGAACGGCTCGAGTTTGAAAAATCGCTGAGTGAGTGATCAAACACATCACTAAAATAGGCAGGCAAATGCACCACCACCCGCTCCTCGTGAGCCATTTATAGAGGCCAATCCGAAAGCCATTGAAGTCAATGGAAAGGCTCCTGCAGAATTCAATGGGGTTTTGATCGAGTCCTTATTGTGCTATCCATAAGAAATAGGTCAGATATTTATATATAGTCCTGAAATGTTTTGTGCCACCATGCTGGCAGTTCGCCTTTTTTGAGTCGCAGCGTAACTTTTTGCTCCAGCACCCAGCATTCTGTAGGCACATCTTGCTAAGGATTGGCTGCCACGCCAGCTCTCACTCCACTCTTCCTTCCTGCCACACAAAACCAACGCCAGCATTGCTCTCCCCTGACCTGCAGTGGTTTAACACCCCATTTCCATTCCCTGTGCAAAAACTCCAATCTGCAATAGAGAGAGCAGTGCTCGTGGCAGCCACACACGGGCACCACAGAGGTTCAATACGATCCCCCTCAACTTGAGCTGAAGCACAGCCTTCACCCTTGCGTGCTTTGCAGCTTAAACGCACCAGGTTAAATTCATATTAAAGCGTGTGGGAAGACAAGGCTTGTTTTGGCAGCAAGACCTTCGCGATGGCACCTCGAGAGCACGGCTGCAAATTAACAGCCCTGCTCTGCATTCCGCGCGTGCTGCACGGCGATAACTTCGAGTGGGGGACTCGGAGTAGGTTCAGTGAACATCATTTCAATTTAGCTTCCACCGCGGTAATTGTTACTTGCTAACGAGTTACTTCCTTCAGTTCCAGCCTTAGCGCAGATGAGACTTTGGAGCAAATATTTTCCGGGGCAGCACACCTCACCTTTATTCATGCCTTATGACGCACCTTCCATTTTTCGAGCGCTGTGGAATAAATAAAAGCAAGCCTCGGCCCTTTAAGCCATTATTCATACGCTTGGATTTCTACAAGTGAATCATCATCCCGCTGAAAAGTGGTAATACTGCTCATACGCTCCGAGTCTGTTTACCAATTAGTGGGATTGCAGTAGGTTTATTCAGTGCAGCTCCGTTAATTATTTATAACGCTTTGCACTACACCAGTAAATGTACAGTAGCATCTCCTGTAAAAGTAATGAGACCTTAGTCCTACAGAAACTCCCTGCAGCATCCGTTATTAGAACTTCCTTGAAGTGAGAGAAGAAATGGATGGTTTGCATGCGTGGCGCGAGGAATGCAGAGCAGCAAACCTCTGCCGAGCCGAGTTCTGCCTTTGTACTTTTGGCCCTTCCAGTAAAAATCAATGGAGAGAAACAGCAACACATACATTTTCACTAGACCCTTCATAAGAAAGTCGCTTTGGGAACGCGTGTCACTTTAATGACTGCTCATCTGAGGTAAGCGAGGACCCGGGGAGATGGGCGAGCAGCTCCCAGGTGCACTAATGGAGCTGAAGGTAGGTGTTCTTGTAGGATCAATCCGGCTGCAGACACGTCTTGCTTCTTGGCATGGATTTGATGAACGCTGGGCATGGCTCAAAGATGAGATAATCTGCTCAATTTATTCTTATTATTTATTTGCTATCCGTGTGACAAAATGAATTATGATTCTGCAATGAGCCAGAAGCGGGGATAAAGTTACCATTGGGGAAGAATATGTCATTGTAATAGTGTCGTGTTGGTTTCTTTTTTTTTTTTTTCCTTTCCCTGAATGAAATCAGTGCTCTGAAAAATGCTTCGCACATAACCTGGAGGAATCATTTCCAGACAGCAGAGGGGTAAAGCGAGCCTTCTTGCTTCACTGTACAAACAAAATTGCTACAACAGCGGCTTAACACAATTGTTTATACAGATGCCGAGCGTTCCTAGCAGCAAGAAAAATCCCCATCTTTCAAGGAAGCACTGCAGGGCTCCTGGAAGCACCACGAAGCACCAGACGTGAGCTGGGCCCAGGGCTGGGATGGGTGGGTGATGGGGCCGTGAGGCTGGCACGGGTCCCCAAGGCAGAGCTTCCATCACATGAGGTGATGGTGACTGGGGACACTCAACGCACACCTGCCCAGGCCTTGCTGCTTCTGCACCCTGCTGAGATCTGCAGCCTGCTCAGCACCAAGGCCTCACTGCCGAGAGACAAAACAGAACTGCACCATCACCCAGGCTGGGAAAGACCTTCAAGTCCAACCACCAGCCCGACCTACTGAGTTCCACCACTAAACCACATCCCCACGGTTTTACTCATCAAAGGGTGAGCTTTTCCCTGTGATACAGCTTGATAGTGTATAAAACCAGCAGTAGTGATGGTGTGGTGTTCTACATAGCACAGCCCATTAATTTACTATCAAAGGGGTGTTTCAAGGATAACTGCATTCATGATGGAGACTCTGAATATCTGATTGCTGGGTAGCAGGGAACACGTCGGGGGTGTGATGGGTCCTTGCATTTGCTACCTACACACAGCAGCATGCATTCACAGCTGGTATTTATTCTCCCTAATACACAGAAAGGGCACAAGGTTCGTGCAGCGCTGCGAGAAGAACGCGCAAGGTTAAAAACAAGACAAGTCCCAATCCAGGGGCAGACTGGATTACAGGCAAAGCTGCAGAGAATTTCTCCTTTTCTCCTAGACAGGGCTCAGAACACAAAGGAATAGGTTTTGGGGGGAATTCCGCATAATTCCACCAAATCCTTTTTGTCATTTCCTCACCATCCTTTAAACATCTGACAAGGCAAATCGACCATGTAAGGCGCAGAGGGGATCTCAGAGCCAGGGCTATAACTCTAAGTTCATTAAGTGTGAATTATTATTTGAGCCAGCCTCAATTTTCGCGAGCAGAATTATACATTCCTAAAATAATGTCCCTGACACATGCAGAAAATCGGCTTTACGGCTCTCACCTTGAACTCCAGCAGAACTCCTACCTCATCTGTTACCCTTCCACGGGCAGGAGGTGCGGCGCAGCGCTGCAGTTTCACCTCTAATTACGCCAGGTATTTAAGGCCTAATGTTCATAGAAGAGGAGTATACGAGGCAATAAATGGCTTTTGCGGGTGATTAAATGCCCAAGCAGAGCAGAGGCACTTGATAAGCTCAAAGGCCATTTGCTCGGTTATGTTCCCAATGCCATGAACTCTATTCCCACTTCCCAACAAGGAGGGAGCCTATTCAACAAGCTGCAGACACAGAAAGAGAAACATGTACATATTGGGGTTTGGGGATATATATTTTTTTTTTCCTCTGCATCATTCACAGAAGTTTGCTCTGCCCGAGTGGTGCAATTTTGGTCGTTGAAGTGAGAGGTGAAACATCACAGGTTGCTCAGACCAAGGGGATGCACACTGCAAGGATGCAAATCACTGCACCTCTGCTCCCTGCAGCTCTTGCCATGGAGCCAACCACGAAGCACAGTGTGGACTGATAGCAGCAACACATGCCCATGTCAGCACTGGGACTGAGCAAGCATTGGGCAGGGCCAGGTGGAAACGTCCCGGTGGGTCTGCTGGGTTCACGGCATGCTTGTGGGGAGGAAAAAGCCACCTTTTAGTCCATGCATCTGTGCCTAAGTTCAGTTTGAGGTTCTTTTCACCATGTTGAGCATTCATTTGTATGACTTTTTATTATTATTTCCCTGGAAATGATGGGAACCATCAGTCCTACTGCTCTGTTCCTGCAGGGACACACACACAGCAGTCCCCACCCCACTGCTTCTTCTCCTGCATCCAGAGCAGGTCTGCCCTGCTCTTCTCCTTTCCTCTTATTTAATAATGATATTTACCTCTCTGAAGGACACGGCCTCTGCCACGAGGACTACAGTCTGATTTATCCACTTCCTTTTCATAACTCCCCAAACTCCATTATTAGGGCAACTTGCTATTTCTCCAGTAGCCAAAGGCCACAGCCCCGCTCACCCCTTGCTTCAGACCATTAAGAAATAAGTTAAACAACATGAGACCCCCGAGGAAATTTGAGTCTGCTGTTAAGCTTTTGCTGCAAGGAAAATTGATCTTTTCCTCCTATTCTCCATCTCCAATCCAAGAGCCAGGCTTGGAGCTCCTAACAACACCCAGCCACGCACACCTCACACCCAATTTGGGGTGCATGGGGCACACAGCCCCCAGTGCCCCCAGCCCAGGATGCTGGAAACGCCAGCAGCACTAAAATGACATGCAATGCCTGGTCAGTGCATGGGTCACTGTCCCCAGCAGCCCGCACAGACGTGCACCAAGCAGGGTTGAACAGCATGGGAAGCAAACCCGAATGCGCAGCAGATGGTGCCAATTTGGCATTAACTCTGTGCTGGAAATGGTGGCAGCTCCAGAGCCATTCCCACAGTGTTGGTGTGTCCTTGGTGTCATGTCCCCAGGACGCCCCTCCCCACCTCCTCCCATTGCTCTGACCCCGTGCTGAAGCCAGCCTGGCACCAGCTCATCCTCCCCTGCACGTATCCATTAGCTCTAAGGGGAGACGTTCCCTCATCACAAATCTCACCTCAATAAAATGTGACATTTTCCTGCCTTCACCCATTTATTGCACAACACGATCTCATTCTCCGGTGCCGATTTACATGCGGAAAATTTTCTCCTCAATTTTTTGTTTAATTGGGGAAGAAACTCTGCTACTTTTGTTGCATTCCTAAAATGGCAATTTACAAACCCTAGAGCGAGCTGTTTACGGATAGGCAAATTTCTGTTTAGCGCTCTTGAGATCTGTTTCCAAACCTCAGCTTCCCTTTATCACCTTGGATAAATCAAGAGGGATTTTTTGCTGTGTGCTTTTATTAACTTGGACGGCGCGTTTCCCCTCGGCTCAGCTGTCTGCAGGGTGTGGATGGGGAGGGCTGGTGCTCTGTCTATAGGGCAGGGCTGTCGTGGCAATCTGCTCGTGCAGCACCTCGCACCAGGATGCCCGCTGTCAGCCTGGGGCTGGAGGGCAGCGGTACAAATGAAATGAACAGGAGTTGCAAGCGTGGTAGATGGGAACTTGTTAGCTACCAGGCATTGGTGATAATAGATGAGATAAAGCACACATGCCCGTACTGCTGTAAGAGAAGAGGGAGCAGCCCATGCTGCTGTGCCAATTTGCAGCTAAGTACAACAAAACCCCAGCAGACGTCCCAGGGAATTAGGTGCTACTCGAAGAGCAGTGTGGGGAGCTGCTTATTTGCTGATGTTCAAGTGTGGAAGCAGCTGCAAGGATCCGTCAACCTGTGATTGCCCTGGAAAAAATCCCATCGTCCTGGCTTACCGAGATCAGGGCTGGAAAAAAATCAATTGGGAGCTGAGATTGGATGGAGCAATGCAATATATATGGCTCAGCTACTTGAGTGGAAGGACGGGATGGAGAGCAGTGCCATACATGCCCTGTGGGTCCCCAAGACGCGCTCCAATTGAGTTGGGTTCGCTTGTCCCCACTCTGCTGTTCTACACCCAAGGCTGTATGCACATTCTCATCCCCTGGAATAAGCCTTGTAACTGCATGAGCATTACCATGTGCACAGGAGTGAGCCTGGAAGCCCAGATCTATTGGTCCCACTGCTGCCAGCAGCCATGCAGAGCCACAGCAACAGGAGATCCATCCAGAGACCATGGATGGGAGGAATGAATGGGTCCTGCCACCATAAGAAGGCTCTTGGGGATTACTGATCCCTCTGAGGCCACTGGGAACCAAGCTGCTAAGAGCAATCACAGGGATGCTCAGTGCTGCCACGTGTGCACAAGGACGGCATGGAGTGAGCAAGGAGGGAAGTCCCAAGGGCCATATATTGACCCTACAAGCGACAGCCAAACCGAAGCACCCCATCAGCCCCACCTCCCAACCAGATGACATCCGATCGAGCCGCAGCAATGCCCTGACAGCAAGGGAAGCACGGACAGGGGCTGCAGCAGAACCACCGTCCCCCTCCATCTCCAAGAGGATTTACGGGGCTGTCCCGGTGACACACCGTCTCAGTAACTGCAGAATGGCAGTTGTAAAAAATCCCATTTGCCGGCGTATTAGAATCCTATTAGCGCTCTCGGTGGAGAAATAACGCAGGCCCTCCTGGCGGGATTAAAGGGATGAGGACTCAGCCTCTGTAGTTTTATGGCCCTCTCCCCCATTTGCTGATCAAACTGACAGATATAAAGCTGCAGGCAAGAAATGTCCTTGGCCCATAAGCCCTACGACGAAAAAAAGCCTTTGCAGGCAACACCAGTCCCGGCAGGCAGACATCAGCAGAAGAGACCACTTCTCCCTCCAGCCTGGTGGTTCAGCCCAAATTTCTGGGGAGAAGACCCATGGGCAGTGCAGGACCATGGTGACATGGCAGGAGGGACAACGGGACAAGCCCCGGTGCTGCCTCCCATGCCTTCCATCACTTTTCCAATACAATTTTCCTCCTTTTTGCAGTCTTGGGCTCACGGACACCCACCCAAAGCAGAGCACAAAGGTTTCACCTCGCTATGACATGAACAGGAGCCAACACAGCACACAGGGCATGCATTTCGGGGCCTGGGGGGACATGCCCAGCCCTGTGCCCCCAGAGTGCAGAGAAGGCAGCACGGGGTGGGCATGAGCAGCTCAGCCTCTCCAGGGCTCCAAGCACGGTCTGGCTGGGGAGAATAAATAAATAATCGTGGACTGCTTGCTCAGCACGGCTGTAAATAGTTCATGAGTTCCAGGAGATTTATTCCTCTCTTCTCGCCTTAACGAGCCCACAGCAGCCATGAGGAGATGGGCAGGTTCCCAGCTCACAGCTGCCAGCCAGTGTTTTTGGGGAGGAATGGGAGTCTTGTGCAGCAAGCAGCACAGACCCACAGCACCAGCTCTCCTGGTTCCTCCAGCAGCTCCTGCCCGCCGCCAGCTGGGATCGACCCCCTCTGTGAAGCAGAAAACTCTGAAGATAGGAATTACGGATCCATCAGCCAACGAGCAAATGCTTCTCCTGAGCCTCAAGGATTTGCTACGAGGTCCTTAATGCTGCTCCCATCTGCTGCCTGCCTTCATCTTGCAATCACTGTGTTGACCAGCCATTAGGACAACCCTTCTCAGAAGGCTTACAGCAGGGTCTCACACAGGGCCAGGGGCTTCAAGCACCTCCCCAGCACACACTCAGCTCTATGGCATGAAAACGGTCCGTCCACATGAGATCTGCAGCACAGTGAGGGAACGGGAGGCGTTAAGAGCTTTGCTCCTCATCCTGCAAGTGCCACCCAAGAGACAAACATTTGTGGCTGACGTCTGCGGAACAAGTCAAGCTTCCATCCAAGCTTTCATTTTGAGATCCGTTCTTTATTTCCAAAGCAAACTCGGTCAGACAGGGTTGTTGCAGGAGAATTTCTCCCATGCCGCCTCTCCCTGAAAGCCATCTAACAAAAGGGCCAGCAAAGCGTGCGAGCTCCACCAGGCATCCACCCCTGCTCGCAGCACAGCCAGCTCTGTAAAGGCTTTATCAATCCCCGGAGCCATCCAGCCTCCCCTGCCAGGTCTCTTTATTATGTGCCTTGACATTTCAAAGGGTTATATTTCCGCCTGTGAGAACCATCAGTCCAGCAGCACACAGTAATATATGGAGTAATAGAGTCTCAGCACAGCAGGTTTAATCTCATATAGCTGAAGCCCCTGGTGTCCTAGCTGAAGTAAGTTTGTCATTAGGAATTCCTTTCTCCCGACTGCAAGCTTGTTTTGTTTGGGGTTATTATTTTTCCCCTAAAGAGAAGAGAAACACTCAAGATTGATTTATGACTTTCCCATTTCCTCTGATGCGATGCAAACTGGTGAGCTCCAGGCAGGAGGAGAGGAGCACAGATCCCAGTGCTGCTTCCAGCCCCACAGCACTGGGGCCAGCCTGGGGACCCCATCCAGAGCCAGCACATCTCCAGCCCCGAGCCAGGACAGAGCCCTTCGCGGAGAGGACTCGGTGCCTTTACCAGAGCAGATTTACCAGCAGTGCTCGAGAGCTGCGGAAGATTAATGATCAGCCTTGGTGCATCCACTAATTCAACGAGAGGGCTGGCTCTGAAGGGGCAAGGCAGGGGAAAGGAATATCATCACGATATTTTTCACTATGCCAGCTTGGATTTGGGTGGATGAGGCAGCAACCAGGGCAGCAGAGGCTGGAAAATCAGAGGTCCCTCTGTGCTTCTAGGGCTACCCAAGGGTAAGGGGCTCTGTGCCCACAGTCCCTGTTATTCCACACTACAGCGCCTCCAATTCACCTCCCAGCCTCAGCGCAGCACTCAGGAGTAAACATGAGCACATAACCATTTCATTTCCTCAGGTACATCCCAATCAGCTGGGAAAGGTGAGGTTTGGAGGTCAGACTGATTAAGCACCTCTTGGGAGCAAGGCCAGATGGCACTGCTGGAGATGGGCTCCTGTCCATACACCTCCATCCATCCCACTGCTTCAGATCAACCACCACTGAAGCTTAACATACGACCACAGCGTGGTGCTCACAGCCTCCAGCCCCTTCCCATGCTCCTGGGACACACAAGCAGCAGTCGAGGCCCTACCTCAGAGCCCCAGAGCATAGGAAAATCCGATTAAAGCCCAACACACCACTCCCAAACAGAAGCACTGCTGAATGAGAAGGCTGAGGACGCCTGCCCACCCCTGGGGCCTTGGCAGTGGGCTTTGCTCTGCCGCAAGAGCTCTCCTTGCTGTGTTTGATTGCTTCTCTCCCCTCGAGCACGGTCATTCCTGGGATCAGAGCTTCATGGAGGGAAGAGATAAAAAGGTGCCAGGAACGATGCCAAATCTCCATCCACTGAGGGCCAGCTGACGTTCTCCAGCTGCAATCTGGCTCTGCCCAGCGGTGATGCTCTGGCAGGTGCCAGGTGCAGGACCAGAGCAGACGGACGCAGCGAGAAGCCTCGCTCAGATATCTTGGCTGTGACAACCAGGAGCTCAGCTGGCTCCTCGAGATCTTCAGATTTCCAATTGGGAAACTAATTGCAGAAGCTGAGAGGGGTGGGCTGAGGGGTCACCCGGGTGCATCTGCGCAAGGAGGAGCCCCAGCGGGCCGGCTTTCTCAGCCCAGGAAGAACCTGCATGAGGCCATGTTGGCAAACACGCCATATGGGTCCCTGCCATAACCCCAGCCAGGTCCTCACGTGCAGGGCATTAGGAGGCTGAAGTTTCTCCCTCTCTTTTGTCAGGTTGGATTTACTGCAACAGGAGAACGTTTCAGGAGAGATTTGTCATTGTTTGTGGCGGTTTGGAAAGCTCCTAAATATGCTCCGTGCAATCGCGAATGTAAATTGAATAGAAGGAAAAGCAATTTGTGAGGCATTAAAATCCCTCTGCAGGTTCCTTTGAAATGATCGATGTCTTAAACCGCGATGTTATCGAGACGTAACTGAGTTGGGCAATGCAATCCAATCCCCCAAGCTGTTGCCTTTGCAGGTAATGTGGGCCACGTTTGCTCCTGACCTCAGCACTGGCACTGCTGTGCCTGCAAAGTGCTCCGTGGTGCTTTGGGTACCTCCGCTGCACCGAGCAGAGCTGCATGCAACACCTGGCTGAGCTCCCGCTGCTCTGCTCTGCCTTTCCACTGCACACACAACCCAGGCAAAGCCATTAGCTGTGATGTTGGTAACCCTTCAGAAGCACGTGGCATGGCCTTGCAGCCACTCAGCTCCCCAGAGCAAAGCACAGGCTGCAGCAAAATAGAAACAATCACCGCTGCCCCATCGCCAGGGGGGGGTTGGAAATTCAGTGTGCTGAGCATACAGCTGGCCTTCGTGCATCATGATGCAAGCCCCATGTTGAGATGGAAGAACTACTAACCAACAGCTGTATCCAGCAAAGCCCACCATGAAAACACCTCTGCCTGTTACACGAAGGGTTACAGCAGTGTAAGGGACTTGGCAAACAAACCATCATCTGGTTCCTGCAACCCTGGAACCTGCGTCTCCCAGCACAGCAGAGCTGCACGCACACGCCAACACAACGCGTGCATATTAGGAGCCCTGCAGCTCCCTGCAGCACCATACACATATACCCACCTGCAAGGCACGGGGCATAGCAAGGAGCCATGTGTTGTTCCACACACAACAGCAGGAGCTGTGATACAAGGAGCAGGACAGGGCACACAAAGATGCTCCAAGCAAAGGCATCGTCTCCATCACTGCTCCTGCAGCACGGCTCTGTTGCAGACAGATAGGTGACGGTTTCTCTGCGAGAAAAGTTTCTTCCTAATCCCATTAGCTAGAGCTGGGCCTGTGCCCTGCAGCAAGCAGGTTGGTAGCCAACTGAAAGCCTTTGCTTATTGAAACGACTCACTGCCGGAGCAGGGGACAGTCTGGCGCATGTAAAGCAGGAGCCCTTCTGGAGTCACAGAGCAAGGGAAAGGGAGGAAGGAGTGAGGCAGCAAGACGGGACAAGGGAGGAGAGAAAAAGGGTTAAGCTTGCTGCTTCCCTCCCAGCCCCACGCGAGTGTCTCTCAATCAGAGTGTGATTGCAATCAGCAGGAAGGTGCCGTTTGCATTAAACAGAGCAGACGGAGGAAAAAAAAAAACAGACTGTGCAATCTGCAAGATTTATGTAAAAAAAAAAGGGCAAACAACAATAAAAGAACTGTCAGTTTTTGCTCCTCTTCCCCTTGTTACTTTCCCCAGTAGGGCATAAGGATGGAGCACAGAGCCCGGCTCTGCAGCTTGCCCCGGCCTCACTGCCCTGCCCGAGCCTTCCCTGTGCCAAGCCCTGCAATCAGCCTCTTTTACTACTCATTTTCCCTCATGTTTTTTAATTAAATTCTCCGCTTCCTTCAAACACCACTCAATGAACCATTCACGTTTCCTTCAAACACCCTTGAAAATGTTCAACTGGGGAGCGCAGCACAACAACAGCCCCAAACAGGTGCCCAAGGGGCAGCACCCATGGAATGCAGGCACTGGGGTGGAGCTGTGGGGTACAACACAGACCATTGGGATTTATAGCACGTCGGTGGCAACCAACCTGCTAGCTGCAACTTCAAGGTAAGGACAGACCTGAAGATGGCACTCATGGGCCACCCTTTCCCAGAGCAGAGCTCCTTGCTGACCCCTCATCATCGAGGGGTGATTCAGAGCCCCCCCAGACTCCCTCAGGTTACCATGTTGGGTGCAGGATCCCCCCCCTCCCCAGCCCCCAGGAGCCGCGTTCTGCTCATGCATGAGGCCCAATGCTGGGAAGGAAGGATGAGAAACTCCAGGAGTGAGGGCACACTTTGCAGGGAGAATAAAAGGGAGCAGAAAGCTTTGCTTCCACCACTTCGACATTTGCTGCTTTTCAGCTGCACTCAGCAGCACCTCCTGTCCATATGATGGCACACAGGGCTCCAGCAACCCCAGTTACCCACCTGGAACCCCTGTGCCAAACTGGGGCTGATGTATGGCTCTGCATCAAGACTCAACGGGAAGTGGATAAAATCCGATGGGGTTTTGCTCAGTGTTCTGCTTTGAGGGCCACGGCACGTTTGAAGAAGCAGCTCAAAGGGAAGCACAAGGGACTTTGAAGCCCCCCGCAGCTTGGGACTGCATGAAAAAACCCCCGTGAGCTTGAGAACACCTTCACTGCCTTTGCAGAGCATCGCAGCCAGCTCAGTCCTCAGCCTACAGAACTCTGGCACTAACCCCTAATGCTCCACATGGAAAGGCAGCCACAGCCTTTCCCAACCCCACCGTGCCCACTGCCCACATCCCCACGGCTCTGGAAAACCCCCAAGGATGGTGACCCCCCACTCCCCGGGCTGTGCAGTGCAGCACTGCTCTTTCAGAGAAGAAATGCTTCCTAATACCCAACGTGAGCTCACCCTGCTAAGTGGGTGCCCCCCACATCAGGCTGCCAGGGGCCCCATCCAGCCCAGCCCATAAGTGCCCACATAGGGGACGGTAAGCAGGGTAGTGTCTCACTGATAGATCTGCCTGCTGCCAGAGCACTGCTCCCATGCCCTATGCATTATTGATGCCTTACACCACAGCCCCCCTTTATCTGCCTTCCACGGGGTTCCACAGGAAAATGAATCTTTGACTCAGCGGTTTTGATCCCAGCTAAACGGAAGAGAAAGACACTCATACCTCCCTACAAACTGAGGGGAGGCGGCAGGGAGCGAATCCAGCCCCACGAGGCCGTGAGCAGGGAAGGGAAGGAGCTCACACAGCAACTGACTTCAGCTCTTCCCCTTCTGCCGACCTCCGCCTGTCCTCAGGCTGCAGCCAACCCCACACCGGCCTCGGGGAGCGCTTAGGAAGTGCCTGATGCGCTCGAGGTGCTGCCATCAATTACATAAATCTGTGCCATGCATCAAACAAACAAATAAACACACGGAGGCGGCTGAAAAGCTCTGCATTTTTTCCTATATGCACCTAGACTCGCGTGCACTTAAAGCCAATTTTTCAAGCAATAAAACGCCGTTGAATTTTTCTCCATGAAAAATTCATTCTGTCTCACAACCATATAGGAAGCAAAGAAACAAACAAATAAATAAAGCCTTTCTCGGTGGAAAACGTCGCCCAAACAACCTCTGATGGAGCCTCCGCACTGCACGGAGGGACAGAGTTTCCAACCACCCCACCGCTGGGAACCAGCAGCACAGCCCAAATACAGCAGCGATAATACAATAATAACATTAATTCGGAGTGGTGCACAGAGCTGCCCCTTCTCCCCACCCTGCTCACAGCTCATTATCGCTCCTCCCTCTCCTGCATCCAGGTTCTTTATAAATAGTTCTTTTAATCAGGGCTGCTCCCCCCTCCGGGAGGTGATGCGGGGTGCCGGCACCGGTTGCAAATGGGTGCCCCAGATCTATGTGGGGCTGCCTCGTATCCTCAGCAGAGGGACACTGAGCCACGTGGATCGATATGGCAATAAGACATAGCAGACCCTGTAGGTGGGGAAACCACTCCTCTTCACTTGCCTTCCCATCTCCTCTTGGCAAAGCCCCATCTGGCAGATCATCCCCATGATAAGCAGATGGGAGGATGCGACCCCTGCGTCCCAGCATCCCATCTCAACCTGCTCCCAACAAAAGCCAAAATGCCAATCGTGGATTTCCCAGTCCCCAGCATGAACGCTGTCACTGCATAACCCGGGACATCCATCCATCCCAGCCATTGGATGAGTTTGCTGAGCAACACACAGTGCCCCCAGGATTCCCCCCCTCAGACATTTGCAACCACGGTGGAGGTGTTGGCATGTGGACACAGCATGGAAACTGGCTCCCACTTCAGACAACAAATGGGCACTGTCATTACGGAGCAACATGAAAAATGAAGCCCTGTTTGCTTCACGAGTGCAGGAAGGGCACAGGAGAAGGATGCAGGAAACCCTTTGTATTGCCACTGCTCGCCAAAGGATGCAAGAGACCCCTGTTGCATTGCCGTTGCCCACCAAATCCCACCTCCTGAGCAAAGCAGAGTTATCTGCTCTATCTGCCTGCTGTCTGTGCTTTGCAAAAAAAGGAGGCAAGCACAAAGTGCAACCCCTGCTGCTAATGTGAGGTCCTCAATTAAATGGGGATCGCGCCCTTCTGCAGGTGCATACCTCTATAAACAGTGGCATCAGACACAAGCACACACTGCACAGGGATGCTGCAGAAATAACTGCTTCTAATTGCTGGCATTAGGGTGCATCAGCAGGACACGTGCCCCTCGGGAGATGTCCTTTAGCACACTGTGGTCACCCTGTGCATGCACCCCCCACATCTGACATCACTCAGCTTGCTCTATGCCATCTCTCCCCTTGGAACGGCGGATAACAAAATGCCACTCTGCAAAGAACCAAACCGACCCCAAAACCTGTTCCTGAGCTATTTTTTTTTCTCCCATGGCCTCAGCACAGCCCTCCCTCCGGCTGTGAGACAGCCCTGCTCTACCAGCTGGTGGGGAGAGAGGTCGAGCAAGCGACAGCCGAACCCCTTCCAGAGCAGGCTGAGATCCATCGCCAGACACGTGGAGCAGGACAGGCAGTGTGGGAGACATTCCCTGCCCCAGAGCCCTTCCCAGCACAGACAGCAAACCCTTTGCTACCGCGGCACGGAGGTGGGCTCACAGCCCAGCCCAGGAGACGCATTCCTTACTGAAAGGCACCCAAACAACTGAAAAGGTAAATAAAAGCAAGGCGGCAAAGGCGAACGCGGCTGGCAGTGCCTCCTGCTCATTAGGAAAGGGGGCACTTAACACCACACAGACAGCAAATTAGCCTTTAATCATCGCCTTCGTTTGCTGGGTTTTTATCTGTGAGCGCTGTAAGCTCCGGCACCTCCTTGGCGCAGGCAGCCCTGGGGACTCCGGCTCGCCTCCTGTTTATTCCCCAGCTGCTTTGTTGTCTCAGATCAGCAGAATTAGGGAGCCGTGTCGGCAGAGATACTTCTGTGCAGCCAGCGAGAAGTTCACACTGAAAATTGATATTCGCTGCAAATTATTTTGGATGATTTACTGGAATGAATTAACTCGCAGCGACGCGGAGAAAATTCCAACGCGGCGGCCGCCTGCATCCCTCCCTACAGCAGCACAGCATCACCACCGGCAACGCCACGCTGCAACCCCCACCTCGCCCCTCCTGCAGGTTGGCACGGCCCGAGGCGGATGCTGGAGCACCGGGGGAACGTGGGCAGTGCCAAAACACAGCTTCAATTACAGCTTTAACTCTGCTTTGTAAGGACGCTGGCTGCCGTCCATCCCAAACCCACGAGGTTTGGGGAGAAGCACTGTAAGGCCTCGGTGTCGCTGTGTGTGATATGGGTTGATCGCCGTGCTCGCTTGCAGCTCGAGGGGTTTCCCCACAGTGTGGATGGATGTGTCTGCTCAGGAAACCCTCAGATTTCACTCTGTCAGCCCAACATGCTCGTCCCAGCACCCAACACCCCGCAGGGAGAAGTGCCACCAGCGGGGGAGAATGAGGAGATGGTGCACTGCCAGCACACTGACTTGCTCATGAATTAAATCACCGCGTCTCAGTTTTGTACCATGGATAGTGTGGATACTGAGAGACCCGGGGGGAGAGGCACCCTGCATGCACAGCACCAGGGAAGTTCTGACAGAGGTGGGAACCAAAGTGCTGCTCACACTTCTGCTATCTCGGTTTCCAGAGATAATGGCACCGACTGATCTTTTCCAGCCCTTTTGAAATCTCCAGATGAAAGACTCGAGGCTTAGCACGGGGAAAAAGGACCACATCCCACTGGGACAGCTCTCCCCTTGATGTGCACAGCCTCGTGGTGGTGGATCCCACAGCCCTGCCTGGCCTCAGGTCCGGGTCCCACGCAGGACGTGACGCTGCGCAGCTCAGCACAGGGTTATGTCACGTCAAGAGCACTTAGGGATCTCTATTTAGCACCTCTTAGTCCATGAGTGCACCCAGCCAGCGCTGCTCATGCTGCAACTCTGCTGACTTGGAGGGCTTACAGGAGGGATGAACTCAATCCGCCAATCCTGCATTTCCCTCCCACCACCACCTCAATCCTATACACCGTCAGCAGGGTTCACGGGTTCACCTCTCCTGCAGATGGGGCTTCCTCAAAAGCCCACCCCAAAGTCGTGATGCTGTGACCACGGGGTCCCACCACCCCCTCTTCCTGGCTGCAAGCTGCCTCGATGCCACACTGGGGTTGCTCATAACCCTGTGCCTGCTCTCTGAGTGGCTCTGAAGATCCTCAGGGACTCACAGCATTACACACCAAGCCCTGCAAAGCCTGGAACAGTGAAGGACACAGTGCCACGCACGGGGACAGCCGGTGCCACCAGCTGCCATCTCCTCCCTGCAGTACCCAACCCCATTCCCTGTGGTCTTCTCTGCTCACATGCAGCCCGGACACAAAACGCTGCAAACTCTTTGAAATAAGCATGGAAATTGGTTTCCAGGCTCCAGCAGTCCCTAAATAATGGATGGTTAAGATAATAAAAAGAAAAAAGAAAGCGGCGCACAAAGTGGATTCAAAAAACAAAAAGGCAGAGTGTGTTTTCACTGCCAACCTCCAGGAAAACCTGAAACGGGAACAGGGTGAGATATTTGGGAGGAGCAGCACCGGCTGCAGCCGTTTAACCCCGAAGCTCCTCTTCCCTTTCCACTCTGCCTCAATGCAGATGTAATATATTCTGTCAGCGCAAAATTTGGGCTGGAAAATGCACCGGCCTTTGGGAGACGTCTGGATGGAAGCGGAGGATGAGTGCACAACACAAGGCTGGAGGTAAAAGGAGACAGCAGAGGGGGAAAGCGCCGGGCTGGGCTCTCTCCATCAGCACTCCCATGTGTACCTGTATGCACTGCTCCAACTACATCCCCACGCGGCGTAATTCACTCAACGGCGCTGTTTCACCGCGTCAGCAAAATGAAGAGATTCAATTACAGCCTTTGACTGGGCCTGCTTATTGTTATTTATCATACAACGCATCCCGGCTGCTGGGGGAGAGAGATGTACAGGTGCTGCAGTGCTGCCTGTCTCACCGCTTAATTGAAACGCCGACACCTGGCTCACATGGCCTGGAGCCGGGCAGTGCCCACTGCACAGCATCCAGCCCACGTGCTCCCAGCCCAGCAGCACGATGCTCCATCAGTGCCCAAACCAGGCCACCCGCAACCCCTCCAACCCCACCCCTGACTGCTCCTCGCCCTCCTCTGCTCCCACTCGCAGCAACACACGGAGCCAACACCATGCGCTCCCTCGCCCTGCATCCACGTGGATCAATCTGGCTTTGGATAAAATGCAGACTCACCCTCAGGGAGTGAACCCCCATTCACAGAGTGGAAATGAATGACTGAGGAGCACAGAGCAGGCTGAGCCCCCGGCCAGCGCTCCGGCTGCCATCCACGCACGGCGAGACGCAGGCTCCATGCAAATCTCCCTTCCTTGGCAGCTCCGTCTCCCGATCATTTGTGACAGCCCAAGTTTTGTCAGCCAGACACATTTATGAAGGGAAAAAAAAAAGACGAAGCAGAGCAAGCCAAAACAAGTTGGGGATGCGCTGGGGGAGGGGATGGGGAATGGAAGTGGGAGGAAAGGAAGGGTCCCTGGAGACAGCAGCCAATATGCAAACTTTCCCCATTTCCTCTGCCTACTCCGTGTTAACAACCAGACAGACATCTTGTATATATTTGATAAATAAGCCTCTCCGTTTATTCAGGGGAGTGAATTTGTAGCTATTATGATTCAAATGGCGTGACAGGTTCCGGATTGTTGGATTTTGGCTTTTTTTTTTTTTTTTTTTTTTTGCTATTGGGTTTGAAAAAAAAAATAGTAAAAAAAAAAACAATGTGAAAATTGCAAAATTCAAAGCAATTTTCTTTGGCTACAGACCCTCACCACGCACAGATGGACAGACCCCACTCTATCTATATATAAGAATACAAAAGCCAGTCCAAGCTCCTCTTCCCTTGAGACGGGAGGATGAGGGGTGCAATAAATAATTTAGAAATTGCTACCATCGCTTGATTCAGAGTGATGGATCTGGCATGTGTTACAACAAGGCACATGCTGTATTCATTACCCATCGAGCTACATTTTAATTTCTCCCTCATTAACCTTATCTGCGACTGGGGTTGTGCATCAAGTCAAATCCTTCGGATGTCAATCAATTCATTAGATGGTTGTTTGCTTTGTCATATGTGCTGTTATCGCTTATTAGCCTGCCACGCCGATCAATCAATCAAAGCCAGGGGCCGGGGATGCGCTGCAGCAGCGCAGTGCTGCTCTGCCACACCAGGAGCACAGCCCCACACGGCCCCACACGGCCCCACACAGCCCCACGTGGGGAAAAAGAGCAGGCAGCCAGCAAATATTCCCCACTCGGCCTCCTCCAGCTTTGTTTCAGGCTGCTGAAGCATGCGATAAGTGTGTAAAAGTACCAATACGGCTCGCTAAGTGCTGGCAGGGCTTCAGACCTAGCACAAAGGATGGCCCAGCAGCACAAGTCCCCCCCCAATGCACTCCTGATGTCTTTTCCACCTGGTAAGAGCTCTTCGAGCATCCCCTGAGGTTTCCAACACATGGGTGCACCCAAGGAAGGCTCTACATCCACACGCCCACCCAACCCCACCTTTCAGCATCACCTGTTACTGTGTAAGATGGGACAGAGGCCAGATTGGGGCGAGCACCACTGTGCCAAGGAGGGTCCCAAAAGGAACTGGGAGCCCTTGTGCAGCTGTTCTGGTTGGAAACGCTGAGGGTGGCACAGCATGAGCATCTCTTTGGTGCTGCAGGTGCTGGAGAGCTGACTCTTCCATCCTGCAGCCACAAAGCACAACGCAGTGCTCCTGCGTGCAGCCGCGCTGCTCCGATTCCCACGCACATGGGCAAGCAGGTGCTGCTGGCAAGGGTGTGAGTACAGAGGAACAGAGGGAATCCCAGTGTGAGCACTTCAGCTCTGCTCAGCGTTCCCCCAACCTCATAAAGTACAGCGAGGGCGTGCAGGCTTGGTGTTTGCTCAGGGTGTTCAGTGGAAAGGTGGGATATGACTCACTCACAGCAGAGGTGCTTTGCTGGCTCACCACCCCCCCCCCGGGGAAAGCCTGAAGATAACCAAGCACAAGAGGGAGGAAAGGGACATCCAGGCTGAAAACTTTGGCAAGACAGAGCTGGCATCCAGCAGTGGCAACCACAGCCAAAAAAAGGTCAGTTACAGCCATTTTCTTCTGAGCATCAGTGCTCGCATCTTGCAGCACTTGCCAGGACTCCCGTGAGTGCTGAGCATCACCAGCTGATGCCACAAGCTCCAGGTGACACCAAAGGACCTCATCACCCTCTCCCTCATCAGCAAGGCAAGACAGATCTGAAATTCATTTGCCACCAAATCCTTATTTTCCACCAAATCCCTTAAAAACAATGACTGGCTCAATTTCTCCTAAGATTTCCTAAGAAATGCTCCCTTTTCCCCCCACCAGAACCATTTGCAGGTAAGTGAAAGCTTCCTGAAGCCTCATCCCAAAATCCTCACTTTTTTTTAGGGTTCATCTGACCCCGTTAGTGCATCTTATTTGCTATGGGCACAGCAACAGACTTTCACACATCTGCCAGGTCTGTCTGTCTGCTGGGGAGAATGGAAACCCACAGCCCTGCAGCCTCCAGACCTGCAGGCTGGGGCTCTGCATGCAATCTGTCCCCTCAATCCCCGGGACCCTCAGCTGTTTGCAGGTGGAGAGGTGGGGAGGGCAAGCAGGCAGCACTCATTTCCCAGCCCTCCTCTTGGCCGACGCTGGCGTGGCGATGGGATTTGCCACAAGGCGAGGTGCTGGCGGTGCCAGGTGCCAACACAGAGCTTTTGGGGATGCTCCAAGCTGAAGGTGCGTTGGGACAGAAATGGTCCCCGAGGTGGGGACAGCAGGCAGCCGCCCAGGGACAGATCCGGCGGCGGTGGAAGTTGGCAGTGGTTAATTTGTCATCATGGAAACGGGCAGCCCAGGTCAGCGCTGCCGGCGGAGGAGCACTGCTGCCTGTGCTCTGTTCATTTTTTTTTATTTCTTTTAAGGGGATTTCATTTAAAAAAGCTGCCTTGATAAGGAATTTACCGGGGCAAAACAAGATTACACCCAAGCTCACAGTAGCTAAAAGCAGCGGCGCTGCTGGGCGCTCAGAGGCTGCTGCGTGCACTATCTCTCTATCATCGCATATATCCTTCTATCTAATCTATCTAGCACCGTATATACCCTTTAGCTCCCCAGCTCTCACAATCCCTGCCCTCTATCCATCATCCCCCTATTCATCAACACACGTCCAGCTCTATCTACCCAGCCATCACTATAAATATCCCATCCATCCATCTCTCCCAATCTATCTCTCATCAGAGAGATCCTCTCCCTACCTACATATATACATGTACATGTAGATAGGCATACACCCTGTCTACCTGTCATCAGCAGCACTCTGCTCTTTGCCCCTTCCACCCTCCATCCCTCACTCACGTACCCTCCCATCCTCCAGCCCATCCATCACAATCTGCTCTGCCGGATTTACTACATGAGGGCGCCCAACGTTTTGCCATCTATCACCAATCCAGGCCCTGCTGAACAGCCGGACCCCATTCCCCACACCCTGGTGCATCAGGAGAGGGGACTGCATGGGTTACAATGCCGGGAGCAGCACTGACTTGGCTGAAGTGAAGATTTTAAAGCAAAATCCAACCTGCAGCCCAGCAGTATGAGTGCCCCGTGGCACCCTGGATCCTGCCAGGCTCTCTGCAGTGCTCTGCAGCAGCAGCGTGCAATGGCAGGAGGGCATTTTGGCGGTGCGCAGAGCAGATGGGTGGCAGAGCAGAGAGCACGAGCCTCTCAAACCCGATATTCCTTCTCCAAACCCGCTCCTGAGCCCCCTTCCTGCTGCAGCCTCCCCACATGGCCCCAGGGCAGCTCCGTGCTGGGGCTGTTGGACCCAGGGGGTGGCACAGAGCAGCCCCTCACGATCTGCCAGAGAGGAGAAACACACAGGCAGTGCTTAGAAACTGAAAGCTGTTACTTTAATTACGGCCTTTCTGCTTTATCACCAATAGCATTTCTCACACATTCATCAGCAAACCTGGTAATAAATCAATCGCGGGTAGCCAGGAGCTGCAGTCTGGCTCCTTCCCCTTCTCTTCCCCGCTCCCTCTGAGCTCTCGCCCCATTAGTATGCAGTCCAGCACTGCTGCTCTGTGCATTTCTCATCGGCTTTGGGCTGGAAGCCGGCAGCAAGCCGCTGCCCCCGGCACGGATTGAATACAGGCAGCTCAGGCTGCAGGGTGGCAGACGTGCCAGCACCTGGTGGGACATGGTGAGGGACTTTGGGGGGGGGCTTGGGGACATGGGGATAGAGCCGGAGGGTGGGCACGGAGCTGTGCCCTTAAATCCTCGTGACGAGCTGCATGGGCAGAGGGGTGACCCCCACATTGGCACAAAATATTTTCCATGCACTAACACTGGTGATCCACGCACCTTCTGGCACCCACTGCTGAGCCCAGACACAGCGCTCAAAGCCAAGGGAGAAGCAGATAAAGGAGTTTTCGTGACTCTTTGCTGCATGCTTCAATTTTTTTTCTTACTGAAGTGCTTCTGAGCTACATTCTCCAGCAGCAGAGCCCGGCCCCTCACTGCATGCCTTCACCCAGCACTGCCCAGATGTGCACAGCAGCTGCCCAGATGTGCACGGCACATCGCTGGGCTGCACTGATATCCGGGCAGGGCTGCAGGGGGAGCAGCCACTTCACCTCTTGGTCCTCTGCTCCACATCAGCCCTACTCAGTGGTGACCCCCCACTGCTAGACAGGCCCCTTCCAATTCCTGGCGGAGTGAGTGTGCAAATCAAATTGACCTTGAGCACTAATTGGCCCTCTAATTAGCACTTTCAACAGAGAAGCAAAGGACCGGGAGGAGAGCATCTTTTCAGAGGAGATGGCAAAGCCTTGGCCTGGGGAAGAGGAGCAGCCACTCTCTGCTTTGTGGTCCTGCATGCAGTGAAAGGACAATTACTGAAACCCCCTCCCTGAGGCTAACTCTCAGCTCTAGCCTGGAAGGACGGTGCACAGACCCAGGCAGAGCAGCCCAAGCCAAAGAGCACCGCTGCATCCCAGGAATCTTCTGGACCCACCCCACCTGGCTGTCTGTGGAGCTCAGCTCCAGCATCTGCCCTGCCCATCACACTCCACCTCCCTCCATCACACTCACATCTCTCACCCTCCCACACCCAGGCACGAATTTCCCTCCGCTTATCCCCTCCTTTAGCCGCTCCTCAGGAGCTCTGGGCTTGACATTTCCATCCACCATTATTTACAGGAGGTCAGATCTGCAGAACCACTCGCAGGTTCTCTCCCCTCTCTGCCGGCTCTGTGGGCCAACAGCTCACTGCAGATGTCATTAATTCAGCAAATCCCCAAATCCCACCCTCCTGCCACCCCTGTCCCGGGGACTGTGCAGACACCACGTGCTAAAGCTGACAGCAACCAGAACCGTTTGCTGCCAGCAAGCCCAGGGAACCCCATGTGGGGGTGCAGCAATGCAGGGACCCCAGTGTGGGGCTGGCCTGGCTCCAACCACTGCAGGGTGAAGCAGAAGAGCAGCACCGAGGCGGGCGCTTCAAAACATAAACCCAAACCTTCATACATTTTTCTTCCCTGAAAATAACAACTCCATGCTGAGTGCTTGCGGCTCGCAGCTCTCCACCCCATGTGCTCCCCACGGCGCTCACCAGCTGCCGCCTCCCTCACCTCGTTGCTTCCCTGACCATAACTACTCTTTAATTATTTAATGCCTGCAAAATACCTCGAGACTCGCATCGGAAGGGAGATGAACTGCGCGACCTAAAATCGGTCTTTTCCATCTCGAACTCCTCGCATTTTATCCTGGGATGAAAGGAGCTCTATTAGGCAAAGCATCAGTATTATTAGATTTCCTTGGAGTCCTAACAAACGGATATTAGATTATTACTGCAGATGCATTTCTAAGGCACTCATCACCAGAGTATCTGGGCATCAATTACACAGATTTAGAGATAAAAACGCTTTCCCCGAGAGAAAAAGAGTACAAAACCCCCTCTTCTCTTTGCCTCCTTTCCCCATTTCTTCCAAAATACGTTCGCTCCCCTCCCACTGCCTTCTGCAGAGCTTGAGCTGCTTACAAGGGAAGCTCTCCGGCTGATGGGCAACCCTAAATCTTTGAAACATCTGAAGCTGTAAAAGCTTTTTGTAAAGACTGGCAGGAGTCAGCTGAAGAGATTTCAATGTGCAAATGGACATAAAAAAGATGCAAGAAGAGGAACGAAGAGTCAGATTCATTGTTCTAAGGACAAAGGGTTTGCCATTAAATGAGATGACCCGGTGGCCTGGCTGCAGCAGCGCCTACAGGTCACGCTGCAGGAGGAGGGGTGAGGCTGGAGGGGGAGAACTGGGAAAGCTGCGAAGTTTGGCTGATAACGTCTCTGATAATTCTCTGCATTACTGCTTCCATTATGCCGACCCGCAGGAATTGTGCTGGATACTGAACACACAGATCCACGGCGAAGAGTGCTTAAAGGCTGAAAAGATCAAAGTTGGAGAGAGAAAACAAGGAGCAGGAGCTGGCTGGGATCCTGCAGCACTGGGACTCTCCTCACCTCCAGGTCCCAGTGGGAATGGAGTCGGTCCGGGATGATGCATCATCCTATTGCTCACTTTGACCTTCCCTGCCCTTCCAGAATGCCTCACAAAAGCCAAACCACACTGAACAGTCACTCCACTTCGGCAGCTGGTCCTGGAGATGCTGTCTGGCCCCGTTTCAGAGCAAAGCACCAATGGATGGCTGCAGCTGGCAGCGCTGCGCTGTGCCCCTTCCAGCCCCTCTCACTCACACCCCACCACCACTTCACTGCTGTGCACATGAGATGCTTCCAGCCCCTCTCACTCACAAAGCAACCTGCCCCAAAGGGTGAAACCCAAAACACATCTCATTCTGCTCTATAGGGAAAACCCATATGGCTGCTGGCCACATTGCAGAGCTACAGGTGAGGTGGGCTCAGCCTCGGACAGTATGGGCAGGATGCTACAAGCAAAGGGGTTTGGCACCATCAGAAGAGAGCAAAGCCAGCGTAAAGATCCAGGGATCAAAGGACAAGAGCATCAAGCCTGCCCTCATGCTGCAGTGGTGAGAGCGGTCAGGTTGGGCATTAGCAAAAAACTCTCCTCTGAAAGAGCAGTGCTGCACTGCACAGCTGCCCAAGGAAGGGGGGGGTCACCGTCCCTGGGGGTGCTCTGGAGCTGCCGGGATGTGGCAGTGAGGGTTGTGGGCATGGTGGGTTGGGTTGGGGATCTCAAGAGGTCTGTTTCAACCTGAATGATTCCATGCTGGCTCCAGCCAAGCAGAGGTGACAACTTACTCCTGTAGGACAACCCAAGAGTGAGTGGGGACTCCAAGTGCACCCCAAACTCCAGTGCTGGAGAACAGAACACACGACACCTCTACTGGAGGCCTTTACGAGTTACAGGGTCGGTGGGTTTGGTTCTCTCTCAGTCCTTCCTCCCCGCCAGCCCCAAGCACGAGCCATCACAGCAACTCCATCACCACCTCTGGTCTCTGTGATAACAAGGAAAAGATATTCCGACATCTCGCTTGCCCGGCATCGATTTACAATTAAGAAAGTTCTCCAAAGATCCAAAGACCCACCCATTCCCCCTCTCCTCTAACCCCGCTCCGTGCACAAACATCTCTCCATGGTTCACGAGCAGCCTCAGAAATCAATGCTCGCTGAAACACAGTTAGTTCCTCTGGTTTATTTATTATTTTCCCAGCTTGAACTCAACCCTGCTTCCGCACAGGGAGAGCAGGGGAGGAATCACCCAGTGCTTCACAGGCACGCACGCAGCGCTCGGAGCGTCCCGCAGCAGCAAGGCTCGCTTTTCCATGGCTGCAGCCAGGGATCACTTTGCAAAGTTAATTGCAAAGCCGGCAGCAGCGCCTGAGCAGAAGGCGAGCCCTGCAAAGCCAATTCCCACCAGGAGGAGCTGATGGGATTTCTGTGCAGAAGGGGCAGAGCGGGGCAGGGGTGAGGGAGCGGAGCACAGCCGAGACAATCGCTCCGCTGGTGCTAACGTGTGGATAAATAGCTCGTGCCCACATCTGCTGAGAAATACCTTCCCGTTCCACACCAAGAATTACAATCTAATAATATCCCATCTGCACCCCCCCCTTCCTTCTCCCTCCCCCACCCAATTACCGAGCCTGACATTATCCGTCATCTTCCCTTTGTGTCGGAGAGAATCCAAATGCAGACGCCGGGAAATTAATAATAATTGTTGTGTCAAAAAGCGGGATGTAATCAGGATGCGGCGTGGAAGCTAATACAAACACAAACAAATGGTATTTATCCTCCCGAAAGATCCCTCCCCTCCTTTCCCCCTAAGGGCCACTGATGATAATGCTCATGGAAGAGATGAATCAGCGCTAATATAGGGATTAGGAATGGATCCCAAACCCCAGCCCGGGCTGCAATCAAAAGGAGCGCTCTTAATTGAAATTAGAGCTGGGATTTCTGTGCCTCCGCAGAGACGGGTTAAGCCCATTGGGGCTAAACAGAAGGGAAAATAAAAATAGCATCTTTATTCGGGAACGGGGAAGAAGGTGGGCAGCCATCATGCTGCTCAACTGCTCCAGCACACCTGGCTCCCAGCACCAGCCCAACCCAACCTCAGCCCTTCTCCATTTTCAGATCCAGCCACGCCTCAGCACAACAGTGGGCACAAAACCCATTGGCCCACACCAATGCTCCTCATCCCAGCACAGACTTCCTGTGCTGTCCCCTCCAGCAGCGCTCAGAACAGCAGCAAAGTCCTTCAGAACAGCAAACACCAATATGGCTTTTCAGCCCTATGCATCACCTGTGATAATGCCATGGGTTTTACAAGGCTCCATGCATCCTGGCCAGGCTCTGATTGATCCCCTCAAGATGCAGAAGGCTTTGCAGTCGCCCCGACGGCTGCAACAACTGAGGTCTTTGGATGAGCTGATTACACAGAGGGCAGGGATTTGAAGGCTGCCCGTAAAACTCTTCAGGAGCTTCCATTTGTGCACTCAATTACTAACACAGCAGCTGTCCCCTGGAGGGGGATGTGGCACTGAGGGACATGGACATGGACAGCGTGCACGGTGGGATGGACTGGGGTTGGGCTTGGGGATCTCAGATGTCTTTCCCAACCTGAATGATTCCATGATTCCAGTATGGGGTGAGGACAACTTTGGATTTCAAGATCAAACCTTCAGAGCAGCTCCCAGTTTGCTGCACTGAATACCTCCACCTACTGCATGTGCTCAGCCCAGTCCAGAGCTGATCTGACGTTGAACATGGGCAACACCCAGAAATCTGTTGCTTTCACAGCCAGAGCACAGAATCACAGAATCATGTGAGTCGGAAGGGACATTAAAGGCCATCTGGTCCCACTCCCTGCAATGCACAGGGACACCCACAGCTCCTTCAGGTGCTCAGAGCCCTGTCCAGCCTGATCCTGGCTGTCTGCACCCAGCACCTCTCAGGGCACCCTGTGCCTCACCACCCTTTTGTTAAAAACTTCCTTCTTATATCCAATCTACACCTCCCCTCCTCTAGTCTGAAACCATTTCCCATCGCCCTATCCCAGCAGACCCTGCTGAAGAGCCCATCCCCTCTTCCTTACAGCCCCTGTAGGCACCAGCAGGCACATACGGATGTGCTGGGAGTCCGTCTGCAGCAGGACAAAGATGGGACACAGCTCTCAACTGACTCTCAAGTTGCTCAGCGGGGCAGGGATTCACCTTAACTCAATCCCTGCCCCCCAAAACGTGGGTATGTGCCCCAACACCAGAATGTGTCCCCTCCTGCAGGAGCAGAGGGCCATGGCTGCAGATGCCACGTGTCAGCACACAGGGCTGGAGGAGGCTGTGGCTGCCGGATCACGGATTGTTGCGAGCATGAAAATTCATTCATATGAATTTGGAATATAATACCTGACACAAGATGTATCGCTGCTGCCACGCTGCAATCCCAGATAAGGACACAGCAGTAACAGATGGAGGAACAAGGCACTTATCTTGTTAGCTGATGGATTTATCTCTCCTTCCCCCACCCTTCCCTACATATTCCATAGTGTGCAGAGAGCCACGTTCCCCAACAGAGCAGCATATGGAGCACGAATTGATTTCTTCCTAACACCCCCCTCCACACTTTAATTCAATAAGAGCTGGAGTGGCGGATAAACAGCTTGTTGTGCTAGGAAAATTTCAAAACAGTCAAGAAAATGTCAAACTGTCTTTTTTATGAGTGCCTTTCCTCACCCCCCCACCCCCCTTCTTTTTTCCTCCTCCCATCCACGGGCACCCAGCATGTGCTGGCACCACGGAGCAGGGTCTGCAGTGAGCATCTCCTCCACATTAGGGATGCAGGCACAGGGCATCATCCTCCAGGCCAGTCCATGGCAGAAGGCGGCCCCGGTGCCATCCTTGGATGGGAGCTGGGAACAGAGCTGCTCTGGGTAAAAGATTAGGCAGATGGTTTCATCTGGCAGCTCCCTTAATCTCATTATTGGAGCGAGTGGAAGTTTTTAAAGTGATCTCTCTTTCCTCCTCTACCCATACCCCATACAAAATGGCTTTTTTTTTCCTCCCCAGAAAAAGACATTTCCACGGGGGGCTCTTTGTTAGGCACGAATAGGAACTTTACAATTTTTCTCCTCGTTTTTGGTGCGTTCTCCCTCTCGGTGCCTTATTTTTAGCACTGAAAAAGAGGAATTATTAGAAAGGAAGAGGAAAAAAAAAAAAAAAAGGCAATTAGACATTTTCTGGGTCTTGCTTAAAAATACAGAACACTTGGACATGCCATGCATGAGCTTCTGACCACCACAAACTGCAGTGCTGTCAACAACTTGAACAGAGAGAGGCACTGAATGAGGCACAAGAGTGGATGTGCGCACCCAATCCCAACGCAATGCCCATGTGCCATCCCAAGGCCCTTCTCATCCCCACCACCCACACTCCCTTCCACCCTGCAAAGGTTTGCAGAAGGCTGCTAAGGATGAGCAAACCTCGGTGCTCTGCAGCACGGAGCTGCCTCCCCATTGCCACCTGCAGAAAGGCACCAGCAGAGCCCTTCCTGCAGCAACACGACCGCTGGGGATGAACATCCCTGCAGGGAAAGCAGATGTTATTAATGCACTGCAGCGGCACACGGGCACACAGCAGCCTGGGGCTGGCACTGGCTGCGCCCCATCTGGCATGGGTCTGGGTGAGACCAGACCCACAGGAATGCACGCAAGGGAGGAGGGCTCCGTCCTGCTGCTTCCCACCTCCCTACTGCTGTGCTGAAGACAAAATCCACCTCCCCACCCCCTTTGCAGCAGAGCAGTGCAGAAGGCTGCAGGATCCTGCAGGGAGACGGCGTGCTTAGCATGCAGGAGACAGAGCTGAGCTGAAGCCCTGTCTGTGCCACAGTGCACAGGGCCAGTGAGCGGCCAAATGCTGCCTGCAAGGAATGGAGTCACACTGAATTCGTAACCCCATCATTGTTCCCCACATCCCTGTGAGGGGATGGGGACAGCAGGGACTGGCATAACCCAGGTACTGCCTCCACTGCTGGGGCTAGGACCAAAGGATGCTCAGTGTATCACAATGCCTCCCCCAAAAAGGCATCGCAGCCCCTCAGCCCCCACCCCACGACTCTTTCAAACCTGCCCCTTTCCAGCCAGGCTCTCGCCAAGCACCCAATTACAGCTCCATGGCCAAGGATGAAAAGCCTCTCTCAAGAGCATCCTGCTTGCTTTTTTTTTTTTTTTTTTTTTTTACTTTTTTTCCCCCTTTTCAAGGTTCCTCTTCCCTCCCTTCTCATGAGGTTAAAGAGCTAAAGACCAACTCAGAGACAGATAATAGAGTGACAGAGGCTCATAAAAAAGAAGCCGGAGCTTTGGAGAAAGCTGGCATACGGTGCATTAGGGATTTCAGTCGCAGCAGCTGGGAGTAACACTGACCCTCTGAACTCAATTTGCTCCACGGCTTCGAACGAAGGGAAGGCTGTGGACCAGCAGCATCCTCTCCTGGGGCTCTGGGGCTGCCCGCAGGCTCTGGCTTGAGCTTTGCGTGTGCCTTGTCCTCCAGCCCCGGGTCACAACCAGGGATGGAGGCAGGTACAGACTCATCAATTATCCCAAGTCGGAAGGGACCCACAATGATCAAGTCCAACCCCTTGTCCCTCCATCAGTGGGACGCCACCCCAAAAGGCAGCACAGCCAACAAGCCTGAGCAGTACCAGGTGTGAATCCACGTGGCTATCCATCGCAGTATGGCAGCAACCCTTCTGAGCACTGCTTGCATGCAACAACCCCTTATCATCCATCTCCCTTACCCCAATGCTGCAAGACCAGAGCTGTGAGCTCTGCCCCCACCCCACCATCCCTGCAGCCCCAGTGCGTGCAGACAGCTGCACAAACCCAGCACATTCCCCTCCACTGTTGCTTTTTGCTCCTTTTAAACGAGCCGAAATTCTTCCCACTACGCATTAGCGCCCAATGTAATGGTGCAAAGCATTTTTCATTTATCATCATAATGCCAGTCAAATGAACCCCCTAATAACGTAAATGCAAGAGGAAAGCTATTAGAGTTTATTTGTGCAGTGGCTTTGAACTCGTCCCCACTGCTCTATCCATGTAACTGGAGGGGATGGATGGAGCTTGCATCTTTAGGTCCTTTCATCAAAAGCTATTCTCAGCTAGCCAGTCTTTCCTTACAACCCTGCACAAGTGCCTGTATTTGCTGAATTATCAAAATAAATACCTAAATACCTGAAATAATCCAGATGTCTTAACAGACATGAGCTGCAGCTGAGATCTGCTGCAATGTGCCATCCCTTCCTGTCCATCCTCACCAGCCAGCCCCACTCCTCAGCATCCCCCAACATCTTAGGTCATGGCGTAGTGGGCATAGTGGTGAGTAGTTGACAGTTGGGCCAGTTGATCTTAGTGCTCTTTTCCAACCTTAATGACTGCGTGATCTTCCAAGCTCAACTTGTCACAGCAGCTCCCGTCCCCATCCTGGAGAGCCATCGCAAGGCATTTCATTTTATATACAATAATTCCCTCATTAAGCCTAAATTAAATGCATATTTCAGAACCTACAAGCGAGAGCAAACAGCTCGGTCTTATGCTTTATTAAACAAAAAAAGATCTTTGTGTGGAAAGAGTCTCTGTGCCAAATCACCGCCCCGCTGCCGGGCCGAGCTACTCCCAGCCGTGCAGCAAGCAGCACGTCATGATGTGCAGTGCTGGCAGAGAGGACCTGCACTGCAGAGGGAAACAGAACAGCACCCGCCTGACAAATTAGTTTACTCGTTAAGTTAAGAAGCCTATTTTGCTCAGCTTCCACAGAACAACACGCTTAGCAGTCAGCAAACTTCGAGGCAAGGGATGTGCCGGGCCCCAGCTCTTTGTGCAAAAGCAAGCTGGATGCCATGCTGTCACCACACTGCCCAGACAGCAGGGCTATGGGACAGTAACAAAGCCCATTCAGTGCCTGGACAGAAGGGAGGATGGGAGATACTTCTGCAGGACCATGTGCACGCTGAAGAGCCACCACTATCAGGACATAAGAGCATCCCCACGTCAAAGCCAGTGAGCAACCCAACATGCTACCAGCCAGCTCTTGCAGCCTTATAAAGCAATTAAAGCAGTCATAAATAAAATACGGAACTGTTTTCGACGCTCTGCTCCTGGCTTCCAGCTGGTGTGATCTGGGACACAGAGGTGCAGTAGGAGGGGAGAAGAGCAGGAGGCAAAACTTGGGCAGCAGGAAAGCAAGGCATGAGCTGAGAGCAGGAGAAGGGCCCAGAGAGGAGACAGAGATTAATGAGTGTTTTCCAAATATGATAATTTCTGGACATCAACACATGAAATTTAATATCCTCATGGGCAACTGGGAAGGAGTGCATCTCTCTGAGCCCATGCTGGTTTCCAGCACCCATACGCATACACACAGGGGACGTGCTGCACATCCAGCTGTCAGCTCGCACGTCGCTGACAGTCCCTGTGTGCCTGCTGGGGACAGAACAGCCTGTTTTGGGGACGTGTCTGTCACACCATGGCTGGGACACCGCTGAGGACAGATGCCAGACTGCATCCCTCACACACTGCTAATGGGGCGTGAGCATCGCAGGCTGAGCTGGGCAGAAGGCAGCAGGCAGGGGGTGACCTGAAATCCCATATTTTACACCCAGCCAGCCGGGAGATCCTGCAGCGTGCAGCCATGGGTGGGGGCATTCTGCTACAGCAAAGCTGAGCTGGCTGAGGGTTGTTTGAGGGCACTGCTGGGTGGGCAAATCCCATATAAAGCCCTATATTTTCTCACACACCCTGCTGCGCGCCCCTGGTTTGCAGCAGCATCTACAGAATGGGTTTCATCATAACCCGGGGCTGCTCTGGTGCTGTGCAGTGGGACAGTCCTCCTGCCCAGCTCTGCAGTCCCTCCCTGTCAGCTCCCCACGAAGATTTGCAGGCCATGCAGAATTGCTTTATTGACATTTAAAGGTCTCTGCCAATCCAGCCCCCACACATCTTCGTTACAGAGGACAGGATTAATTTCACCCAACCCTGCTGCCTGAAAGCTCTGAGCCAAACTCAAGCTACATTCTCCTTCTTTGGAGGCACTTCTGGTCACACAAACCCACAGAGAGGATGAGCACCCAGGGCTTGGCAAATCCCACGTTAGAAGGGAGGCAGGCATTCGCGCTGGCTCAGGAAGGGTTAAAACAAAAAGTCATCAAAAGTCATCAGGGGCTGATGAAGCCGTCCTGAGCGTGCTCACAGATGGGGAAATCAGCCAGCACTGCTCCCGGAGAGCTCGAGGAGGGCGGCACAAAGGGCACGGAGCCTTCCTATCTTCAAGGAAAGAAAAAAAAAAGCAGGGAGCTGTAGGCAATCAGCTCAGCTTCAATCACGGCGAAGATACTAAAACAAACGATGGAACTATCACAGCTTGTAAGGCCCGGGAATTTAATAAAGCGAGAAAAAAGCCCCACACCACCACCACCACCACGAGTTTGTCAAGAACAGATCATGTCAAACCAACCTAATTTCTGCCTTGACAGGATAACTAGGCTTGGTGGATAAGAGGAAAGCTGTAGACATGATATACCTTGACTTTAATAAGGCGTCTGAAGCTGTCCCACATGGCACCCTGCGAGCAACGCCGAGGACGCGCAGTCGGGCTGTAATGGGGGCGGAGGGGAGGCTAACAGGCTGTTGACAAAGCGCTCTCAAAGAGCCCTTATCTATTATTTACGCACAAGCCAGGAGGGCAGCCCAACGCGGGATCGCGCCGAGCTCTGTCCCGAGCCCCGCTCCGCTCAGCATTTGCATTAACAAATGGCATGATGGAGCCAGAAGCACGCTTATTAAAATTTGCAGACGATGCCAAGCGAGGAGGAGAGGGACTGGAAGCGCTCGGAGGGTTGGACCAGAATTTCAAATCACCTCCGGAGCAAGCAATAGGAAATTCAATATGGACAAGGGCCAGGCGATGCACTTCGGGAGGAGAAATCAAACGCACGGATGGAAACGTGGAGAGGCGGTCAGGGAGCGGCGTGCAGGAACCGATGGGGTGCTGGAGCACCGCAGACTACAAAGGAATGGAGCAGGCTACGCGAGATGGCAAATCGCATTACAGGCTGCGTTAACGCAAGCGGTGTAAGAAGGACAAAGGAGAATTATTTTGCTCCGCTTGCTTTAATTCAGGCCTCGGCAGCAATATCCATCCCGATCTGGCCATCATGCTCGCACAGAGCCAAAGGTTAAGGCGCTGTGGCTTAGCACGGCCACCGAGCAGCTGCCCCTGCTAAGCACACATCTGTCCGCGCAGAGCTACCGCTGGAGGGTCCCCTTCCCACCAGATCAATCCAAACTGAGCTCAGCACGGTGCACACACAGGGGTAGGCGCACACCTCGGGCTGACGGGATGCGATTGATCGCACGTCGGAGCCACGGACGAGCGGGGCTGAGTCCAAGGAATAGCAATGAAACGGGTGAGAGGCACAGACAGCTCCAAAGGAAGATGAAAGGCGCTGGGGTTTGCTTTGTCTCGAGAAGAAAAGATTGAGTAAGACATGACAGCACTCTTCCCATACATAAATACCATATGAAGGTAGTGGTGAATAATTATTTGCCACATCCCTTGGAGGAGGCAGAAGAAAAAAGCCTAATTTGCTGCAGAGATTCTGGCTTGCTACTTAGTGCAACTTCCACTCCGGCTCACAAAAGCCTTGCAGGATGTTTGCAGGAGGCTGCATCACCTCCAGCACCAAGGAGCAGCTCTGGCAGCTGCCCATGAGGGGTGCCCCAGGGCTACACCTGCCGGGACCCCACCAAGCCCCCAAGCTTTGCAGGGGTTATTCAGCAGCAGTGACAACACATCCGTGCAGCACAACAAAGGAGCAGACCACAAAGCACTTCCTGCTGCTGGCAAGCAATCATCACACCAGTCATCTCCACATCTCTCTGCTCTGGCTGCTGGGTGAGCACCCACTCACCAGAGGGAACGCAGCTCCTCCATCCAGCCAGCACGACCCCACAAATCACAGCAAGCCACACTCAGCACTTTTATTCTTTATTGTTCCAGTTCAGACAGCTCCATTATTTATCCGGATTACTTATTCATGTTCTATTTCCAGGGACAACCTGCTTTACTGGAGAGTTACCATCACCTCTCCTCCCTACCTGCCCCAGCCTGACGCCCTCAGCGTGGGGATCTGGGGATGGTGCTACCACTGCTCCAAGCAGAGACAACGTAACCAGCCTGTAACCATCTGTCCCTCCCTCATGCTGCTCGAGGGTCCTGGCAGGGAGAGGACTGAAAGCCTCAGCCAAAAACGACAGCTATGGCACAGACACTGAATGACAGAAGCTCTGCAGATCTCCCACGGCCGCCCCACCACACCAGGCTTTCCGACCATCTTTGTTACCTGAAACCACCAAACCACTTCAGAGACATCAAGGGCTCAGCATCAGAGCTCTGCTGTAATCCCAGGGATGTCCAGCACACCCCACAGCCACCTACACGGGGGTATTAATCACCCTCATTGCAAGGCTTTGCTTCAGAAGGCAGACAGACTTTTATTCATTTTGCAAAAGGTTTGAAGGCTGAAGGGTTTGAAGGCTCTGTGAGACACATCCTCCTGCCCCACGGGACTCAGTCTCCCCATCTCAAGCGCTGACATCCCAAAAATCTCACCCTTTGTGAGAAAGCATTTAGATGAGGAAGGGCATTTCAAAGAGCACGTGTTGCTGCCAAGCCCTGCTCAGGTCCTGCACCACTCCCTCCAGCATGTGCAATGTCCCAAAACCACACCGAGGTCTGAGACAAAAAAATAACCCTCAAAACAAGTCAGTGAATTCCCATAACAAAACACAAGACTCTGGTTCCAGTACGGGCACGTTCCCCCAACAGCCATCCCCACCTGCCCACTGCCCAGGGCAGCACACAGCCCACCCTGCGGGGCAGCACAGAGCAATGCGTGCACCCCACTGCAATGGGTGCTGAGCACCTCTGAGGCCGCACAGCAGACTGTATGTTGTTGCTGTCTTCATCAAGACTGAAAGCATTGAATACCTGGCTAGAGGCACTCTCAAACTAGAACATCAGGTGCAACGATTTTTACCAACGTCCTATTGTGCCTGCTCTAGCTAGAAGGAAAAATATAAAGAAAAAAGGAGCAAGGCAAAAGCAAGCACTCACACTGACCTTGCGTGTTCACCTCTCTGCTCTGGCTCATCGTGCATGTCCCACAGGCACGACCCATTACAGACCTCCCACCAAAGCCATCAATCCCACCACCCAGGTGTTTCACGACCCTACAAGCAGCCCTCTGTCTCCAGGTCATTTGCAGAGAGCTCCGAGGGGCACGACACCCCATCAAACCCCACGCTGAGCACACAACCACTCCCAGCTCCAGCTCCAGCCTCTCCTGAACGTCCTTTGAGGTGCACAGCGGCGGTGGCTGAGAGATGCTCTAATCAGTGCCTCTAATTTCAAACGCTACAAGGACCATGTTATGCCTTGGGATAAATGTGAGAGGCTCCCATTGAAGTAAAAGAGAGGTACTGCACTTCAGAAGCTGAAATTTAGCCTTTAGAAAAAAAAAAAAAAAAAGAGTTGCTAAAGCTAAAATATTAAAGTGCATTTAAAAACATAATAAGGCAGATCAGCAATCAAACGGAGCAGCTTGCTGAGGGGCTGATAAGTGAGGAGGATTCCAGGGGCAGATACCACTACAGAAGGAAGGCCAAAAAGGCCTCGTTTAGAGTCAAAACGGCTTTTGATCCGAAACGTGGCACGGATAAGCCGTGAGTAGAAATTAATGTCCGTGCTGCAGAGCTGGAGAGGAGCGGCCCAGGGCCACCACCGAGCCCTCTCTTCCATCTTATGACCCTGCAGGAGCCCCCCCAGCTCTCGCCCCAGGGATTTTGGTGCCCTGAGATGGGCAAGCTGAGCATCCTCCCAACCACAATCACTGACGGCGACACCCCCAGCACCAGCTCCCCTCCGCATGGGTCATCCCAGCCTCGTTTCCTCACCGGGGTCAGCCAGACTGGAATCAGAAGTGTATAATCCTTTCACAAGTTAATTAAAGTACCCATCCATCCTTCATTCAAACCATTAGCCACGGGTTTTTACCATTAATTATTTGGAACCAAATCAAACAAACAAACAAACAGAAGACACAGAAAGAGAAGAGAAAGCCAAGCAGGGGAAGGAAGGGCACTCCTGCAGCGGGGCAGCAGCAACCCAGGACCCAGCCCACCTCTCCTCTGCTCTTTTCTCCCAGTTTCCTCCCCTCTCCTTTGCTCTGTGGCTGTTCCCCATCTCCTTCCCCTCTCCTCCTCACTCCCCATCACAACAAGGTTTAACGCCTCTCCATCTCTTTCTTCTTCCCGGGTAAATTGCAGCGAGCCTGCCGGCTGCTCGGGTGGAACACGCTGTTTTATATGCACCATAAAAGGAGAGAACTCTGTAAACAATATTATTTTTAATAAAATCCGAGGCTTTGGCAGGCCAGCTGCTTTTGTGTCTGTCTTAATTTAATCAGACGATCAGTTCTTTCAAGCAGCAAGAGGGAATGAAAAGCATTAGCAAGGAACCAAGGAACTGGTGAGGAAAAGACACGATTTCCATCGAGTGCTTTCTGCCCGGTGCGTTGCTATGAGAGCAGCACCAACTTTTCAGCAAACTGCTTCCCAGCCTGGTTCTGCTGATCACAGCTCTGTCAAGGCATGGGAAGGACGTGAGCGCATCGAGCCATGCAATGCTCACGCAGCAGTGCTTGGAAGCAGTGCTACAGCGGGTGCAAGGGATGCACAGCCCCATGCCTGGTGATGTTCAGAGCCTGTGCAGCTCTCTGCAGCTCTCCAAGGCACCGCAGGTCTCCCCCTGGAATGGGAGCCCCCCAGGCTTCATGGGTCTCACTTTTGTGCCCATGCCAAACCCCCAGACCAAAGCGGTGGGGTCAAAATTCAAAGCCAACTAAACATGATGGCAGTAAGGTAAGGAAAAAATATTGAATACAATGCAAGTAGATCCCTAAAGGTCTGGAAATGTGTTTGACCAAGCAGCAATCAAGGAGCACCCACCAGCACTCCTCTGGAGCAGAGACCAGGACTTGACACTGAGGGATACGGCCCACGGCCACGGAGACGGTGGGTTGGGGTTGGATGGGATCCTGGGCAGCCTGATCTATTGGATGGCAAACCTGCCCATGGCAGGGCACTGGAACTGGATGATTTTTTCAGGACCCCTCCAACCTAACCCATTCTTGATTCTACCATCCCAGTCTTAATGAGGCTACGATATCCCCAACTTCGTACCAGGGGGTTCTTTGTTGTACACACTGAAAGCCACAAATCCTCATCAATAGAGAGCTTCGAAACTATGAAACAGTAATTGCTAAATTCAGGCACAAAGTAAACAAATTAATTGATATTTACTTGTTTACCCGGTTACAAAAAAACGTTAATCACTCTTAATATCTTAAAAATACATGCTAAGGCACAGCCATAAATATCACCAGTAAAGCAAACATGGTGCTCGGCACTGCAAAGGAATTAAAATTAGTATTTAATTACAAGAAATCGCTTGAAGTTCTTTTGCTACCATTAATCATTTCCAATTATGACTGTAATTACAAGCCAGCTTTTCTCTTTGGGTGGTCGCTGCTGGGACCCGACGTGGTGACCCCATGCTCATTACCAGGGGCACCAACCGGTGAGCACCTCTATGGCGCACTGACGTGCCACAGGCATGCAAACAACAGGAGGAAGATATGGTGACTTCATCCCCTTAGCCTGCACTGATTTTGCAGCAGCAAAACAAACCCACACACCAGGCTGGAGCATCACTCCTGGGATTGGTGCCCTGATGGCCGTGACGTTCCCCTCCAGGTCCGTCTGGCACTGCGATGCACCAAAGGCAACCAAACCACAGCAGGCAACACAGAAAATCAAATGGAAACATTCCCTCTTGGTTCCCTCGGTACTTCTGCACGGGAAATGTGATTAAACTGTCCTTATCTTTGTGGGAACAGTTGTTAGCAATAATGAAATCATCCAGCCCTTTTCTTTTTGAAATCCAGCCACATCCTTTGGCTCCAGGAAACAGGGGCAGTGACATGTGCTGTTTTCATAAAAAGCCACAAGACAACATATTTCATTGCAATAAATTCCCTTCCCTCAAGTGAAGAGCAGAGGAGAAGAGATTTCAAGGACAGGGAAAAGTTTCAGCCAAAGGGACAGGTTGAGCTGAACCTCGCCCATGCAACACTGGAGCAGCCTCAGCAGGATGCAGGTGAGGGCTGGATGCTCCCCTCCTTGGAACCCTCCCCACCTTGGGAGGACTCAAACAAAAGGGTCCACCTGGCTCTTAACAGAAATGGGACTCAGGTTGGATGTAAGGAAACACTTCTTCTCCAAAGGAGTGGTGATGCATTGGCACAGCTGCACAGGGAGTGGGAGGGTCACCGTCCCTGGGGGTGTTCCAGAGCCATGGGCAAGTGGCACTGAGGGACATGGGCAGTGGGCTGGGGATCTCAGAGGTCTTTTCCAACCCAAACAACTCTATGACTCAACAACTGCGAGGCTGCAAACCTCGCCCTGCTGTGTGCTCCATCCTCATCCTCACCAAATGCTTGGGCCACCTGGTTACCAGCCCACCCCAAGACCCTGCTACGTTCTCCTCTCTGCCCAACGTCAGCCCACTATCCCCAAGCCTTGGCTGCCCATGCAGATAACACGTGGCGACTGAGCAGCTTTGCACTGAATTAAGCAGCCAGCTTTCCCCCGCGCTGCCCCCTAATTAGCGGGCTGCATTTTGTCGTCCTCCCAGCACTTGGCTGAGGCTCCCCTTCCCTCCGCTCCTCACTTATTCTGTTCACTGAGCTAATTGCTGAGCGCCTGCACCCTGGGTGTCTGCTGCTGTTGGAGAAGATTAGTATTTTTACAGAGGGGGAAAAAAAAAGATTAAAAAAAAGAGATTGTGTTTTTTAAAGCAGATGAAAGGAGAGCCCAAGGAGATGTGCATTTGACTCTCAAACACGCTCCTTCAAGTCTCCCTCAGCAGTACTTAAAGGCGTTTCCAAAGCAAGACTTTATGAATGCTAAATGAACCCAGCGCCTTGTTCCTCTGCCACAAGAAAGGGAAAAACTTATCTTTTATATACAATATTTCCTTTACGGCTGACACCGTGCATCACGCATCGCTACTACCAGCCCCACTTCAGACACAAATGCTGACCTTCACAAAGTCACGGGCAGAGCGCAGCCTCACCCGGCGGGATGCTCTGTGCAAAGGGCAAGGTGAGGAGAGCACAGGAGGGGACGAGCTGAAAGCTTTCCTCACAGATGCTGTGATCTCAGCTGCCCCAGCCCAAGCCGGGATGTCCATGGGGATGCACTGCCCAACACGAGGCTAAGGATGCTGTGCTGGCAAGAGGGATGCAGGCTGGATAGAGGAAAGACAACTAAGGGAGAATGAGAGAAGCCCAGCAAGCTAGAAGCTGGGGACAATACGCAATACTCCCCATCCAGCCCTGCAAACTGCACCACAGAGGGATGCTGGTTGGATTTGCACCCAAACTCCCCAGTTTCAGAAAGGAGGCACTTGGCCAGCACACCAGGAGTTCAGCATCCAAGCACCCTGGGCTATCTGGGTCACTTAGCAGAACGCACTGCTCACCCTAACTGAGCATCTCCAGCAGGACCAGTTCCTTCCTCTGCACCCCCTGCCCAGGAGATGGGTGAGAAGCGTACCCAGCTGCACACAGAACACCCTGCGAGGAGGTAGGGCCATGCTTTTAGGAAAACACCCACCCAAAGGAAGTCCTGGGAGATTTAATTAGCCACCGTCTGTGCTGCTTAAGCTTGTTGGGTGCTACATAATTGCTAAATATTATCTCGGCAGGTACAGCAGTTTGTTCGGATAATGCCAGTGATTGACATTTCCCTGGCATCTTTCATCCTAACCAGATCTGATATTAGTCTATTATAAAACATTCTTCTGTCCCAATCCTCCATATGTCTCTGAACTGTCAACAGGATCGTAACTGGCTCTGCATTTTCAAAAGGCACAAAGCAACTCCATGGGACGCAGCAGAAGCTGAGCTCAACTTTGCTCAAGTTGCACATGCATACACGTGGAGATACGGGCTCTACTTCAGCACTGGCGTAGGGTGAACCTGCTAGAAGTGGTGCACAGCGCCCAAAAAGCTCACAGCCAAAGGGAAGGGCCCATCCCCAGCCCCTGGCAGGCAGCAGCGGGTGCCACAACCCAACACCAACGTGAAAAATATATCCCAGGGACAGCCTTACAGAGGGGCCACCGAGTGATTAATTGGAGACTATCAGTTTGGGATAGGTCTCTAAATTCTCATTAAGTCAGGTGCTGAGGCATCACACATTAATCCAGAACATTTCCCCTTCGGCCCAAACAAATAAATAACTGTTGTATAATTCAGGGAGGATGGGGTGGAGCTGCCTCGTCCCCCCTCTCCCTGCCTCTTCCCAACTAACCAGTGAATAAAACATCGCCCGCAAATCTATTAGGCTAATTTTAAATCCTGACAATTTAGCAGCACTTCAGCAAGATAAGAGCCATTTATTAAAAGGCACAGTTCATTAAGCCAAATGCTGCTGGCGTATTTACACAGAGAAGCTGGGCTGGGCTCCCACCAGGACCAGGGGAGGAGTCCACATGCCCCACCAGACCTTCCAGCATGGACCTTCCTCCTCCCAAACCCGTGTGAGGCTGTGGGAGAGGATCCTATGGCTCCCTGCATTACTGAATCTGGAGCAATCCCTGCTGCAATCCCTACCACACCACGAACGCTCCTGAGAGCACCAAAGCCAGAATCGGGATGAGCTGAGCATCACTTCAGACCCGTTCCCGTTAATGGCAAGCACAGATTGGCTCCAGGCAGGGGATGACAGCAAGCCAAGGGAGGGCTACATAGGAAGGGTTGTTTTTGGCCAAAAGCAAGCAGATTGTACTCAGAGCTTTCATTCCTCCAGACTGCGACGTGACATCTCTGTAAGGCCCCTCCGTTGCACTGCCGTACTGCCTCCCAGAGCATCCCAGTGCTTTGGGACACGGGGGAAAGGCTCAGGGCTCCTTGACGGCAGGGAGGCAGCAGAGAAGGAGATGGACTCCCACCTGTACAGCCCTGCACCTCCTGCTGTGCTTTTTTAACCTCCAGGATGGCAAAGCGCCACACCACAAGATGCCAAGGGGCACAGCAACCACAACCTATCTATGGATGGGCAAAATCCAAAGGCACCCTGGCAAGGAGCTGCCCAAACACAGCCCATGAAGTCTGAGCAAGCTCTGTGCCGGCCCGCTGACTCCAGCACAGTGCAGGAGCATCACTGAGCTGGCAGTCCCCTCCGGGACCTCCTTGCTGCTCAGATCCCAGCAGCGCGGGTCTTTGTGGGTAGGGAGCAATCAACACTGGCTCAGTGATACCCGAGGGATGGAGGCACGAGGGATGCAGAGCAGCACTGCGAGCAGCAGGCAGCAGAGGGCAGTGAAGAAATCCCATCTCATAGAGTTTGTGAGCGCGATTCATTCCAGCGGGAGCCATCCAAAGAGACTTTATCGAGTGCAATCGTCCCACTGTGCCTTTCACCTGCACACACTCGCAAGACAGTCTGGAGTCACCACAGAGTCTCCCTTTACAGTCATAGCTGAAAGGAGCATTATAAAGGTGAATTAACATTTAAAAAGAATGTAAAAAACCCAGAACTGTTCTAATGATGATTAATGGGAAGCTATAAGGGAGGCCGTGACCTCCTGGTGTCATTAAATGGATTGGCAGGTTTCTGAGCATTAATTATAAATAGCCACAGGAGTTCCAGCGCTTAGCAGAATGATGATAAATCCATGACACGGCTGGAGGGACAAGGAGTCAGGAGCAGCGGGAACGTGTGCCGGGTGTGCACGTGCACACAGCAGCAGTGCTGGTTTGCACACCGTTATGTGCACAAGAGCCGTGCCCATCTGAGCGCGCTGCTGTGTTGGGGTGGAGAGAGAGAGAGAGGGAGAAAACGGGCACATGATAAATTAGGCTCTGCCAGTCAATCACATTTCCTAAATGTTTTATATCCCAAAAGCTATAAAAGCAATATCCCTTTCTGGCCTTATTGGAGCCATTTCTGTAAGGCAATCACATCTGTCTCCCCGGGGATTTCAGCTGAACCGTGCCTCGGCTCCCCCTGCTTTCGTACTTACTCTGCAGCCAAGGGTCAGAGCGTGCATACAAATAGGGAGGAAGAGGGAAAAACAAACAGCCCCCACTCAGCTCTGCAGCAGACACAAACCTGCCCAGCGCAGAGGCTGCAGGAACCAGAGGCTGTCAGCATTTTGCAGCCATCAGCTTCGTGTTTCCTTCTCTCCAACATGCGCTCCTCCAGGTATGACATCCTGGGCTGCTGTCCCAAGGAAGCACAGCGACTGCAGAGGGCGAAGGGCCCTCGTGCTGACAAGGCAGGGGCTTGGGGGGACGCCGGGGTGCCCCCATGCTACAAAACCCCCTCCATAGGGATCCCAGAGCTCCCATCCCCACTCCCTGCATCCCCACTCAGCACCACCTGTGCCGGAATTGAAGACACTGCTGCTCCTACTGAGATTTAAGTATCGTTGCCCTGTGGGCTCCTCCAGAGGAAGGCATTATTTCAGCTGATTGGAAAACGGTGGCAAAAGAACAGGTTCTCCATACAATTTTCTTCATATCCTATTAGTCGCAACACAATTACAGCGAATGCATCAATTCTTCGTCCCAGCAGCTCCTGGAAAGAGCCACCTATTAAAAGCTGGCTTATTAATGGAATTGTACAGCCAGGATTAATCGGGCCGTGCTGGCCCTTTCCATTTCTCACTCCACAAGTGCTTTTGTTTGCTTAATAGGCTGAAGTAACTCGAGAACGACACAACTCAGAGCTTCCCCCATTTGCTGCGCACATCGGCAGCAAATTTAATCTCTCTTTATTTTAGGGCATCGCTCGGAGATGAAATGTGGCACGTGGCAGCAAGGACATCCACGCACACAGCAGTCAGGGCTGTAGCAGAAGAGGTATTTCATTTCCCCTCCGGAGGAGCACAGCAGAGCCAGCAAAGGGGAATCCCATAAACCACCTTCAAACATCCCACACGGATTTGAAACACTGAGAACAAGAGCCAAAGCAAGCCAGCAGGAACCAGCCAGGGGACCAGCGCAATATCATCCCACGAGTGCTTTGAGAGCCCAAAACTGCCCCAAAAGAGCCCCCAAAGAGCCCCAGCTGCAATGCCAGCCCTTTTGCCAGCCCCATTCCCACAGCCAGAAGTGAGAGCCGCTGTCTCCCAGCACAGATATTACGGTGGTGGCGAAGCCAATGCATGTTGAAGCACGGTAATATAGTATGACTTTCCCCTTTAATGGAATTTTTCTAGCCCACTAGGAAAAAAAAGACTCCATTAGCCCTACTACAAAGGCTCCTACTTATTAGTATTTTAGAACAGCGGCAAAAACATTTCTTGAATCTAATTATTGCTGACAAATATGAAAATTGAAATCAAAGTTAAATTTTCAGCTACAGTGCCTCATACGGCAGCAGCTCGCCCGCTCCCGACTTCAGCATCAACACATTTGTTCTGCAGGGACGGAGCCCCCCCAGCCCACCCCTCCATCTCCGCAGCACCCACTGCATGTTTACCAGCCGGCAGAGCGCAGCAAGGCTGGGAGAGGGCTTTTCTTACATTCATTTCTATATTCTTAACCCCCCACTTTGCCCTCTCCCAGCAAGGAGTTGCTGGGTGATTTTAAATTCCTCGAGATCGAGGATCTGGAAGGGAGGGGGTGAAAAAAGAGCCTTGTCAACATATTTCCTTTCTCCTACCTCCCCCCCCAACATACTGTAAAAATCAATCCCCTTTGTCATTTTGCTCTGCTTGTGTGAATGTTTAATGGCTGTCGAGGGAGATAATGATTGCTGCTAGGAAATTCATTTCAGATTTGCTATTTATAAAGTACTTGGTGCTCAGGTGGGAAATTAACATAAGGAAGGGGGAAAGGGACCAAAGCCGGGAAAGAAAAGCAGCAGCAGAGGAGGGCAGCCAGAGGGGCCCTGAGGAGGATGTGCCCAATATCTGCATCCTCACTGGGGCAGAGGGATGAGGGGTCACACATGGAGGGGAGACCCACATGGGGCACACAGGTGTTCCCCAGCACCACCAGCACGTACACACCCCGCATCTTGCACAGGCATCCCTTGTGTGCATCCTGCACCCCTCCTGGGCACAGAATCATTAGGCCTGGAAGAGATCTCTCCGATCCCCAGTCCAACCCCACCCCACCATGCCCTCTGACCACATCCATCAGAGCCACAATCCTGGCACACCCCCCGGATGGTGACCCCACCACTCCCTGGCCAATGCATCACCAACCCTTCAAAGAAGAAACGTTTCCTAATAACCAACCTACGCACACACTGCTCCAGGGGAAGGGCCGGGGGACCCTTCAGTAAGACAACAACAACTACAACCATCCCACTCCTTTTTTTTCTCCCTCCTGTCACTGTTCCAGTCTAATTTACTAGCTGTACATCCACATTACAGCTTTCCGAACTCAGGTGTCTGACTGCTGCCCGGTGCTGCTGTTTCAGCCTTGCCCTCAGCTGTGCCCTCCACTGCAGTCCTGGCTCTGTCTGGGCCTTAGCTGAGACCTCAGCCCTCTTTTCCTCCTTGAGTTTGTGATTTTGAGCACGGTGCAGAATGGCACTGCATTGCATTCTTTTGCTGTACGGGTTCGCTTCCGACACTACTCTCAGATCCTTCAATGGGTTTTTCTTTGGGACTCTATGGTGAATCTTTTTCTCTGGATCTCCTGGCTTCTCCCAAGCTTCATGTGGTCACCACATGCACTGCCAGGTTACAGACACTCTTCAGAGCAGCAGGTTTGCACCAGGTGCTTTCCCAGCCACCCAGCTTGAAGAAGGCACTTTCAGCCCAACTGCAGGAACACCCAACACGGTCACAGAGAGCGAGGTGCAGCAGATTCAGCATCCCATAGGGTCATCCCATCCGGCATCCCACCTCCCTTGTGAGCACCCAGCATCCTGCATCCCTCATGGGCATCCCCGAAACACAACCCCCATCTTTGCAGGCATCCCTTACATACATCCTACATGAGCATCCCCCAGCCCAGCCTGTACAACCCACAGAGCATCCCGGCTCCCCACACAACCTGTTGCTGTGTGGGTGGCTGTGAATCCCAGGGGGAATTCCCAGCTGTGCCATCGCCGGAGCCGCACAGGCAGCGCGACGCACGCAGCCATTGAGCTGCTAATTCCTCGTCTCAGAAGTTGCTTTTCACTTTCTGATTTTTCAATAATAGGCTTGCTATGAATCCCTTAAGCTTCTGAAATAAGCCAAAAACCGCTTTTCCAGCCATTTACATAAACACAAGTGGATCAGAAGGAATAATCATAGTTTATGCATTATTTGGGGGCTTTGGAGCCGGCTGCTAATGTGATGTCAGGTTTTGAAGCTGAGAACCTACAACGGGAAGTGTTGACGGGTAGCAAAGCAGTAGAAAGCATAAACAATAAATAATACCATTTTTTCCACGTTGCATTCAATGACAGCTTGGCTGTCCAGCGGCTCCCGCTGCCCGCAGCACTGTTCCAAAAAGAGCCTCATTAAGAGAGATGTCACTCATGCCAAAGCCAAAACCAGCCCTGTCGCTCCTTGGACTGCCATCAAAACCCCGGTGCCGGCTTTGGGGACTGACCGAGCAAAAAGCCTCATGTAGGCACCCTCTCATCTCTCCATACCATCTGTCCTGCAGAATAGGAATAAAGCCTGAAAGCAACCAAACAAACCCAGCAACTCAGTGTTATCCACCAGACAGCCTCCCAAAGAGGGGAAAACAATACATACAGCCACGCTCAAAGGGCCAGATAATGCTGCAGTATTAATGAACCTCGCTTCACACTTCAAGTGCTTGTCGTGCTTCCAATGAGGCGGGTTGGGTTTGGCTTTCAAACCAGGTCTTTAAATCAAGAATGCCGCTTCTGACACAAATCAAAACATTAGCAGAGGGTCTGTTTTGAAGAAGTAATAATAATAATAATAAAAATGGAACGAGGCGCGAGACTGCGGGCTCTGCTGTACGGCTGGAACGCCGCCCTCGGATTGCTATTTTGTTTGAAATAACTTCACAACTTCGTACATAAGCAAGCTTGGATCCGGAGCAAAAAAAAAAAAAATACTTGAAATCCATCCCTATTTCCCCCACGTTCTTCTATCGCTGCGAATCCATGACTCTGAATGAAGAAACTTCCCCCGTTTCCAACATTACACAATTTCCTGTGGGATTTCCCACTTCTTGGTGGCTGCTGCTCTGCACTGTGAGTCACAGCAGGGCATAACTGAGGGCTTGGGGTACTGCAAGCTTGGCTTAGCTTGGGAAGGAGCTTTCTTCATGCTCAGTGGTGCGCAATTGCACTGTGGGGTAAAGACCCCACTTGTAAAGGGAATACAAGCTAGACAGAGCAGAGAGAGGAGAGGCAAGAGGTGGTGTCCTTATGGCAAGGTGAGGATGCAGCATGCAACAAGCCCAACTCACTGCAGGGTTCAGGCAGAACCAAGCTCTCACTGAATGGTTTGAGTTGGAAGGGACCTTAAAGGCCATCTGGTCCCATTCCCTGCAACAAACAGGGACACCCACAGCTCCATCAGGTGTTCAGAGCCCCGTCCAACCTGACCCTGGGTGTCTGCAGGGATGAGGTGCCACCAGCTCCATCAGCACCTCCCCAAATGTTTTAAGTTAAATACTCAGAGCCACACTCCCCACCACCCAGCACTGCTCAGCAAGCAAAGCATGCAGGAGGTGGAGGAAGGAAAAAGCAGGGGGGGGAGGATGCAAAGAACGGAGCTCTGCCCTTTGTGGGAACAGCCAGCGGGACAAGGCGGGTCAAAGGGTCAATTAATTTACAACAGCTTTCAGCATCGGACATATTAACTGTAAGCGCATCAAAAATCCATGCTATCCTTCTTGGCAGGAGATAAGAGCACACTGAAGGCAGCACCTCTGATTTATTATTAACCAGGAGTGAGGTGTGTGCGTGGGGAAGGCAGAGGGAGGTGGATGCAGCCCTGAATGTGCCAGTAGCACAGAACGCGCCACGCAAAAGGGCTCCCGCACCTGGGATCTGGGTGCTCCAGGGATGCAGTGATGGAGGGCTCATCCTCTGTGCTCTTTGCTACTTGAAGGAAAGAGAAGATGCACGCAGAGGTGCAGGATGCTGGCTGAAGATTGAGACATCAGCACCGCTTGGGTTTCTGAATCCCCAAAGTTGGCATCTTGCTCCTCTTGGCCTCTAGTTGAAACCAAGAACTCCAGCCCAACTCACAGCTCCAAGGCAGCTGCGAGCCTTTGCCATCAACATCTGAGAGGGATCATGGCTCGATTCCACTGTGCGAAAGCAGATTTGCCACCATGCATCAAAGGAGCACAACCGACAACCCAAAAACAATCACTCTTACCCTCCTCAGGGCTTTGCTCTAGTAAAGACACCCATTGGGCTTGGAAACAGGCAAAGAAAATTTACCCTCTCCTGCCCCTTCAGAAGTTTGGGAAGAAATACCAAAAGGTGTTTTTTCTGACTCCGTGGCCATAAGGACATCTCCTTCATGGCACATTGGCTGCAGTCATCCTCTCCACCTCCACCCTGACTTATCACAGCCAGCCCTGCTTGCTGCCTTGACCCAGATCTGTCAAGTGATCAATTCTTCTTCCCATAGAGAAAAAATAAATTGGGGGGAAGGAAATCACAAATATGGATATTTTTAAGCAAAAGCAGCAAGAGAAATAAACGAAGCAGACACTTGGAATATCAAATGCGCTCATCTCATGCACAACAGGGCGAGCACAACAGGCAGACAGAATAACCATCAGCCAGGGTTACTATGATGTTCCAAATGAGATGAGGAAAAATTGGTGTTCACTCAGCACTGGGACACCCCAAAACTGGTGGCAGCCCCCAGAGCACCCAACCATTGGCAGGAAGGCTGCTGGGAGCTGCCCGGCATGGTCCCTCTGATACATCACGAATTCATCTGTACCTGAGAGGAGCAGCCTTGTGCACAGCACCCAGCACCCCCAGAGCTGCACTCATGCATGGAAGCAGCAAGGAACGCCTGCACAACCCCACCTTCAGCACTGCACACAGCCCAGCTCAGCCCCCACCACGTGCCAACCCAACACCTTCGGTTCCGTCCCATTCATGCACAGTGCACCCTTCCCATGACAAAGCCCTGCTGGGGCTCCTGTTGGCTCTGCTGAGTCTTAAAAACGTGCCAATTAATCCCCAGCAGCAGCCTGGTTTCCAGAGGTGCCGGATACCTGCTTGCAGCTCCAGTTAGAATCAACAAGAGTGACAGATGTTCAGCAGTGCTCCAAATCAGGCCATCGAGTACCCACGCCGCACCCCCCTCCTTTATGTACTACACCTAACTAGGTTATCTAATCATGTCGGTATTGATTATTACTGTTATTACCTATTAAATAGCTATTTTCTGCCGTTGGGGTGAATATCACTTTTTATTGACCCGCGTGGTAACCATTAAACCACCAAGGAAGCCACATCCAGCATTTCCCCCGGGCGCAATAAATCCGGGTGCTCACCAGAAGACGTCGATACACGTAATTTTTCTGATACACATTCATTAGTGCAATTACCTCCATGTGGGAGCTGCCGGCTTTCCCTCCAGCCCTCCATTCCACGTCACGTTCCCCAACCCTGCCTTTCCCAATGGCAGCACCTCAATCTCTCTGTGCTGCTTCAGCCCATTCCCCTTCAGGAGCCACCTGCAACCCAACCACATCGAGGGGGCAAATAACTCTTCTGGGCGAGGATTGCTAGGCATATGATGTTGGCATGTGCTATTATTTTACATACCTATTGCAGCGTGTGCACTTATTAGAATAAGGTCTTTATGCTAATTTGTAAATCAAATTCCCATAATTCTTGGCTTACTGATGCTAAAGGCCTGGCTAAATCTTCACCGACCTTTTAGCCTCGTTAATCCCTCCATGCGTGGCTGAGTGAGGAGTTCCTCCTTCCCCTCCTTCTCCTGGGCTGTGATTTTTGCACCCACCCTTGGGAAGCACAGCTGGGTGGCAATAAGGGCACAGCCACGAGCATCCCTCCACTTTGGGAAGACAGAACGTGGCCTCCAAGCATGCTCCACATCCCCACTGCCACTATTTCACATCACACACAAGAGCTGTGGGGCGCTGCACTGCGAGCAGCACTCATCCCCCAGCACTGGGACCAGAACCCCTGGCTCCCTACGTGCCCAGCACCAGGGGAAAGGGAAAGAAAACCAACAACAAAAGCTGCAAACCTATGGATGCTTGCATAAATACAGGCGTCCAAGCACTCCTGAATTACCCCACTTCACGCTCCTCTCCACTCTCAAGCGCACTCACAAGCCACTCTCCTTATTGTTTGTTTGGCTGCAAATAGGTAAATGACCCGGAGTATTGACAAACTGCCGCAGAGGGCAGCACGGATCTCTTGAGCTGTTTGGAGTAGCGATGTGCAAAACAGTTGTGTGGTTTTTTTTTCCTGCATGACAACAATTTTCACGCTTTCAGCCACAAACCATCAGTTCCACCATCAGGTAGGAAAGTTAAAATTCAAAGAAACACTGTGAATAGCGGAAAAGATCGCTACAGCAGCGGGGGGCTGCTGCATATCTGCCAATGCACACACGTATGTAAATGCACACGCTCCCTCTGGGGCTGAATGGATGCCCAAATTGCTCAAAATCCACTTTGAAAGTTTTCGCTAAAAACCAGAAATGACTTCTGCTTGCGAGTTTCTTCCCTTGAAACGACTCTTTCAGACGCAATTATGCAACGCAGCCTCCCAGGGGGACTCTCTCCCATGCAGCACTGATGACCCAGCACCCCCCAGCTTCCATAAAAGGCCCAAACTTTTGGCTGCCCTATACCACCCTTTCCCCCCACCCCATGGCTCTGTGTCCCCCGCAGCCCATGCTGTGCTGCAGCTCCAGTTGCTCCCACCCAGCAGTGACTCAGGGTCTTATGGGACCCACACTGCACTGCTGAGTGGGGGGGGTGGGGGGGGGGAAGGGGTGCAAAGGATTTCAGTTAGGGGGAGGCAGCCCACCCTTCCCACTGCTCTGCTGCAGAGAGGAATAAAAACAGAGGGAGAAAAAAAAATCTCAACTTTTTGATCTGCAAGCTTTGATGGGAGAATGAAGAGAAGCATGAGAGATGAGCAGGGAATAGGGCTGCAAGGAGACAGAAGAAAGCACTAAAAGAGGCACAGATTCTGCATCAGGGAAGCAAGGAGAAGGACGGACACCCATCACCCAGCCTGGGCTCCCCATGGAGGTGATGGCAGCCCCAGGGGGAGCAGGATGCAGAGGGCCAGCATTCCCAGCAGCATCACAGGCAGCGGGAGCTTGAGGAGGGCGATGGGAGGAAGGCGAAGAGGAGCGATGCCTCGCTGTGTGCTGTGCATGCTAAGCAGCCCGCACCGCTCCATCCCAGCGGCTCTCCCTGCAACAGCGGGCCCAGCAGAGAGAAGTTTGAGTGCTGCCCATCTCCCCTTGCTTTGCTGGGGCACAGCCCCCGCTCACAAGCCCCCAGCCCCACACAGGGTCCTGCTGCACAGAGGGCGAACCAAGCAGGGATGCTCAGGGCACGCAGCGCCCAAATGCTGCCCCCTGCCCACAGCAGCCACCAGGACAGCTGCAGCTTTCCGACGGCAGTGCCATCCCCTGAGCAAACGCATCCTCATCTCCAGGGCTCATCTCCAGGGATGGAGATCTCCACACCCCTAAAACCCCCCCAGGGCAACCAGAGCCCTCGGGATCACACATCCACAATGGGGCATGGGGGACAACCCGGCTGCATCCCTCTTTTCTACAGCCTAAGCTGTGAGGGCAGCTGGTGCAGGATGTGACCCCCCGGAGGGAACCCCGCTCCTACAGCCCCTCCAGATGGCTGCGAGGAGACTAACGCAGACTGACAGCCTGGTGCTGCTGGCCAGCTGGGTCTGGCTCCTGCCTCCTCCTCCCCCCGCTTTGCTTTACTATATATAAAGTGTATACGTATATATATATACACATACACACACACATATATATTTTTCACAAATCCCTCCCCAGTGGCTGCAGGGTGTGAGCAAACAGCTCGCCACCAGAAAACACCAGACCACAAATTCCCCAACTCCTCAGCCCTCGGGTTGCACCGAGTTTTTGGGACGACCTTGCAGGCAGATCCAGCAAAGCCAAGCCGGGGAGGGGGGGGACAGAAAAGCTGCACAGAAGGGCCACGAACATCCCTGCACCCACATCCCTGCACCCCACTGCCTGCTGTATGCACGGCTCCTCCAGGAGCCAAGTTGTGCTGCTGGAGACGGCAGAGCCGCTTGGCACCGCCCAGCATCCCCTCTCCCCAAAAACCAAGAAGTTCTTCCATAGCCTAAAGTAGGGGGGGGTACAGGGAGGGAGATGTCACCGTGCTGCATCCCCCACAACTCAGGGGACATGGGGACCCCCTCCCAGCTGTCTCCCCCCCCCCCCCCCTTGCTGGGGGTCCTCTCCCCTGGGATGTCGGTAAGGGATCACGCACCCCCGCCCCCCCTACCTTGGAAGAGGAGGAGTGCGGCCATCCCGGCAAAGATCACCCAAGAGACGGGGTGCTGCATTTTCGCCTGGGCCATATTCGGAGCTGCGTGCTTCCCCCTCCTTCCCCCGCTCACTGCCTGCTGCCAGGGAGAGGTTTAAAATCCAGCGTTTCCCAGAGCGAAGCGTGGAAAAATAGGAGAGGTGCGAGGAGAAAAAAAAGAAAAAAAAAATAGAAAAAACAAATCCCCACTGGGAAAAATAAATAATAGGGGATGGGGGGAAAAAAAAAAAAAAAAGGAAAAAAAAAAAAAAAAAAAGGAAAAACCACCGCAGGATGGGGGGGGAAGAACTGAAAAATAAAAAAAAAAGGGGGGGAGGGGGAAGGGGGGGTCGGAAGGGGCGGCAAGGTGCGACGGACAGGCGCTGCGTGCCCGCCGCTCCGGCCCGCACACGCCGCCCGGGCTGCACACGCCGCCGGCCGCGCACCGCACCCGCCCCGCGCCGCTCATTGGCTCCGCGCCGCCTCCGGAGCCGCCCCGCTCCTCTCCGCTCCTCTCCGCTCCCACCGCACCGCACCGGCAGCGCCGCCGCGGGGCCGCTCCGCGCTGCCCCCCCCACGTCCCGGCTCGGCTCCGCACGGACGGCACTGCGGTGCGGCCGCCCTGCTGCCCAGCCTCCCCCCCACTTTAATGAAAGCTGCTCTAAGAGCAAATTTAGTAGGGAATAACTCACGGCATCCGTCTACTTTTATACCAGACAAAGCTATGAGCGTGAAAGAACAGACTCCGTGCCGCTCGCCCCCTTCCTAACACCTGATCCAATGCTGCTCGTGTAGGTTCTGTGCCCTAACAAACTCCTTGCTAGGTGCCAATATAGAATCGTTGGAGGTGGAAATGACTCCGTTGGAGTTCACTGACTCCTTTATGGTCATCCAGCCCAACCGCCCCGCAGTGAACAGGGATGCCTACAGCTAACCAGCAAGTGCTACTAGCAGAGCTGCCTGGGGAGCAGTGGGGTCACCGCCCTTGGAGGTGCTCAGAGCCATGGGGATGTGGTGCTGAGGGACGTAGGCAGTGGGCACGGTGGGGTGGGGATCTGAGAGGTCTTTTCCAGCCTTAATGGTGCTGTGATTCCGTTGTCTGGAGCCCATTCCCGAGTCAGCCCTTCCTCTGACCCTAAAAGGTCCGAACCCACCACATCTGCCCACACGCAGCACAACACTGAGAGCACAGCACCAGCGTGGGCCTGGAGACCAACCCCACGCATTGATCCCACCCAGCATCCGTCCAACACGGAGAAAACTGGAAGCACCAAACCTGGAGATCCCTCCTTCACACCAGCCAAATAAATAACGCTGTGTTAAACGGTCAGCATTTCATTAGCGGTGCATTCTGTTGCTTGAGGTGACTCACAGCAACGCAAAACAACGGTATAGGCAGAAAAATGACAAAGAAAAAAAAACAAACCAAGAACTATCTTGGCTTTTTGCATTGACTCCCCCCCGGAGGATTCCCAAGTCTGAGCCGTTTGCTTTGCAATTCAGAAGGTCTGGCCAGGAACCTCCGCATATCCAGCTCTGCTCCTCCTGCATTGCTGCAGCCCGGGGGGCTCCTATGGGGCAGATCCGCAGTATTTGTCCCAGCAGTGTGACAACAGCTGGCCAACAGTCCCACCGAGGGCCAGCACTCCACACCCCAACACAACCCCACCTATTACAGCACCTGAAGAACCATCCCATTTGGTTGATTACGGACACCTCCTCTAAAAAGCAAACTTCTGCCCCAGCAGAGCAGCTCACGAGCAGCCCCTGCGCTGCGGTGGCTCTTTACAGATTTGCTCCATGCATTATTAATCCACACAGCACTCGTTCAGGGCACGTCTATTTACCCGATGCACCGGAACAGCTCTTAAGGAGCCTCGGGCTCGTGGCTCTGCACAACGTCAGCTCCTCGTGTCGAACAGCAGGTGATGTTCAACACAATGCCATGCAGTAACTGCCTAATATCCATTACCTCGTACATACCTGCGTGCAGCGATAGGAATGCACAGATAGCAGGGCTGTGCTCCCGAGATAGGGGACGGGGAAAGGAGTTACTCATTGGAAATCACACACGGATGTGGCGTTAAGGAGGGGATGCTGCACCTCCATGCACAGAGAGAGGGGAGGGGGGAATCGGTTGGGCAAAGTTTCTGCAAGGATTCAGTTTTTCTCTCCAATCTGAAGGGTGAAATTACAGCACATCACCTAAAAGTCTGCATGCCTTTTTGGTTTCCCCCCCCCTGCAGTTTTGGAAGGAAACCTCCAAGTGGCTCCAACAGGAGCACAGTGACCTTGCTGAGCAGCACTGCATAATTTCTAATAGACATTTCTTGCTGGAACTGACACAGTCCCAGGCGTGGCTTTATTTCACTCACATTTTTTTCCAGAGGGAAATACCCCGTTTCGTTCTATTTCTCTTTTTTCCATCATCCCTCCATATACACACCTATAATTACGATATGCATTACAATAGCATTCACAAGCTGCTGATAAGATCCCAGCTCCATTATGCGCGGCTCTGCGTGCACACCCGCTCAAACACAATCCCCTCCCTTGAGCTGCTGGAGTCAAAATAGAGAAAGCAGAGAGAAGTGTTGAGACAAGAGCAAATTACTCATTTTATGGAGGGAAAGAAAGCAAAGCTGGGAAAGGCCAAGTCATCGCCTGAGGTCAGGAAGGGAATTCCCACTGGTGTCACAGCTGAAGCTCTCCCGATTGCCACAGACTGGGCTTCCCCCGCTGCCCTGCCCCAGGTGACATCGGTGCCAAGGGTGCCATAGGGGGATGCTCCCACACCAGAGCACCGCACAGCTCGGAGGCCACAAGTAACGCACGCAACACCATTTTCCCTGCTGAAGGGTGGTGGAAAGTCACACAGCCCCCCCAGCCCCATAAGGCTCTGTGGCACCTTGCACACACGGAGCCAGACAGACGAGCGCTGTGCCCAGCTTCGCTCCTTTAATTACACCTCCTACGGGCAGGAAAGATAAGCCCAAATGGAGTGACTGCACGGAGGGAGGAAGCCTATAAGTTATTCATAAGTTCAGGCTCAAGCTCCTCTCTTGCTTTCACTCCATGACACCTTCAAAACATATTATTCATCTATTTTTTCCTCCTCTGGGAAGAGAGATGGTAATTGTAGTAAATACATCACTGCCAAGCCATGCCTGCAGCCCACGCGGCGCTGGGTCGGGATCGAAAGCAGCGGGCGCTGGCGGGGTGCATGGGGATGCCCAGGCTCCATAAAGGACATCCTGCTGCTGACAGCACAGCAATGGGGAGAGCCCCCAGCAGCCCCACAGCACAGGGTGCGCACCTCCACACTGCTGCAAACCAAACCTAATGGGCCCAACCTCCTCCATTTCATTGCAGACTGAAGCCCTGCAGCCCCCATCTAGGATTGGGTTCCGCTGCTGTGTTCCCGAGGGTTTCTCTCCAGCTCCATCCAGCCCAGCAGAGCTCAGCGGGGGGACCATGCTGGACCGCTACCAGAAATACGGTTGGAGGTTTTTTTTGGGTAGTCCTATGTGGAGCCATTGAGTTGGGCTCAACAATCCCTGAATTTCCCTTCCAATTCTGTGCTGCTATGATTCACTGGGGTTGCTGCATCACAGCCTGGTGGAATTTGGACACAGCAATGAGCAAAGCACACTGCAGAATGAGCACAGCAGGACAGCCCCACTCCTGGATTACAGAACAATGCGGCTGTGAGGTGCCTCTGAAACGAGAGCCACAGCACAGAGGTTTGTTTGCCCTCTCGAGGCTGCTCCACGCAGAGTAAAGCACCTCATGCTACCACCAACTGAAGCAGCAATCCTTGAGCTCCAGAGGCTGGTTTTGCTGAATGCAGCGACGCAGATCCCTCATTGCAGCCCTGTTGCACTGCTCACCACACAGCGTTTGCTGCGCGCTGGTGCAGAAATAACCCTGACAGCATCATCTGTGGTCACACCAGAGAGGGGAGGGTGAAGGCACTGCCATACGGAGCCTCAGAGAAGAGACAGGGCATGGTTTTATTTGTCCTAATTCCCTGGGAGGTCATTTACTGCAGTGCCCCTGGCGCTTCCCCAGCCCTTTCCAGCACATTTGATTCTTGTGAGTTTTCTTAATCTCATCTCCTTCATTGGTTATTGCTCCTTCAGTGCTGAACTCAGCAAGATCGCTTCTGTTTGGAGAAAGATTAGCACTGAGTACATTAAACACAGTAATGCCATGTGCTAACAGGGCAGTGGGCCACCACCCCACCCCAGTGCCCAGAACAGCCTCCAGCCAGGGCTGCTTGTTCAGGGCACATTGTTTTCCTTTTAAATTTGAACTACATGCTGAGGGACAATGTGATCTTCGTGGTAGAAGAAGCAGAAAGAAAGGGCAAACGGATGGAGAAAGGGCTGCGTCGAGGCGCACACGCAGACCTGGGATGGCTGCTTGCAAACCCAACAATCTGCCCAGCTCTGCTGTCAGTCCCTGAGCATCACAGGGATGCACACACCACTCACCTGATGCAGGAGGACCACTCGTCTGCATGACTCAGACAACAAAGCTCTCCCAATTCCAAGCAAGATGCAACACAAGTGAAACAACGGGGCTGGACCCACAAGTCAGCCAAGAACCTGCTCACCTCTTAATTTGCTCCTTCTCCCAGACAAACCAGATTCCTTATTCCCACCATTTACAGTGATGGTTTTCCCACACGTTCCCTTATCACAGCTCAGAGGGCTGTTTACCCACGGATTACAAGCAGGCAGTAAGTCCACCCAGGGGGGAGGCACTGCTGCATGGGCCAAAGCTCTGCAAACAGATGGCTGGAGGAGATAGAGGGGCTTTGCTACCGTGTGAATGCACCCGTTCTTGAGGGTGACCCAACCATACACACATCTTTATGTAACTTGCTATTTTACCCTCATTTTGCTCTCTCCAGGCCTCGGAGAGGGAGCACAGACTCAGCGATCTGCTGGGCATGTAGGGAAAATGAAGAGCCCACAGTCACCCTCATGTCCTAACATCTGAATAGCTGGAATGGGCCGAATGCATCCCCTCCCCAAAAGGCGAAGTGCAGGTAGGGCAGCCCCATGAGGAGGAGCAGCACCCATTTTGCCAACAAACCCACTGCCTTCAGGAACCCATATTTGCAATTTCAGCATGTCCAGACACCCCCAAAGACCGCATTTCCTGCGTACCCCCCCTCCACAGCACCCAGCACTGCTGGAAAATCGAATGTAGTAGAAAAAAAGGAAGGGGAAAAAAAAAAGAAAAAGAGGCAGCTCTTGTCGGGAGCGCAGGAGCACAAGGAAGTAATTTTTCTCGCCCCGTTGCAGTTGGACGGCGTTGTTTACGTCTGCGTGAGACGCTGCATCCTTTCTTCTCCACCGTGCAGCTGGAGCATCAGCAAATTGGAGAGGGGAGACACAGGGGGAAGGCAACGGCGACTGAAATTGGATCCTATTGAATTTTCAATAGGACACCAAAATATATCCATATTTCAGCGTGCGCGTGTACGGATACCCAAGTCAATGGAGGGATCTGTGAATAGCTGGTACTGAATAATTACAGAGGGGGGAAATCATCGGAATAATTAGCAGTTGCTACCAGAACATTCAGGGAAATGAAATGCCGAGTGGTGTTTATTAAACAGCACTTTATTTTCAGTTTAGGGCGGTTGGGAAGAAATTAGGTGGCAAATACACAGTGGCACTGAATGATTGGGAAAGCCTGGGATCATTAAGATCATTCAAAGCCGCATTGCCCAGCCCCTCCATTTCTACCCATCTTTATGCCTTTCCTCGGGGTTTCTTCCCTTCCTTCTTTGCACTGATATCCTTGCAAAGACGACACGCAGCCCACCCAGTGCTCCACAGCCTCAAACACTGCCTGGCGTGGGCTAGGCTTTCTTCTGCCTTTGACAAGAGCAGAAGCCACATAAAATTACTGCGCAGCAGAAGGAAAGAACAGCAGAGAGACTGAGTGCTACCAACAGGCACAAGCCTTGCAGCAGCAAAGGGCTGGCTGGGAAAGCAGCAGGGAGGGAACACAGCCCATATATGAGAAGCAGGCAGGCTCTACGTTTAGGAAGGAATATCACTTTTTCAGCCTCACGGACGTTTTTTGGCACGGTACGGAGTAAAATAGGACAGGGAAAGAAGAAAAAGAAAATAAGGATCAAAGAATGCATGAGCTTCAGAAACGCACAGTCCCAACCTGGGAGAGGTCAGCCCTCCATCCCCACCGCCACCAAGCTGAGGTGTAATGAGGACATGGCACGTGGATCCTGGAGCAGCACAAAAGGCAGAAAGCGGGGCAGGACAGCACGGGAGGCCACATCCCCACCTGCCCCCACCTATCCTCCCAGCACAGCACGAAGCAACCAGACGTGGATCAGCAGAGGAAAGAGAGATGAAGTTTTAAGGGAGGTGGGAGCACCTGTGTGTATGCGCATGGTTTAGATATCTCAAAAGATTTCACGCTGTATTTCACATGATTCACATTGCTAAGCTTCTCCCTTCGCAATGCAGGAGGCGAGCAGAAATGAGGCAGGTCAAAAGCCTCATAAGCCTGAAACATCTCCAGGTTTGCAAAATCACTTTCGGAAGCTTCCTGTTCTGGATTGAACAGAGTTACCCAATGCCAGCCAGATAAAACCGCGCTCCCAAAATCCCAGCGCGGGCAGCACTACCACAGCAACACAATAAAAACTGCCTCGAAAGCTGGGAAAACAGATTGATGCCCTCCAGACACATATAATCTTGTAATCAGAAACAAGTCTGCCCTACCTTGGGGATGGTCTTCTCATCGCAGCGATCCTGTGTAGCCAGAAGCATCAGTCAGCCAGTCTGGTCCAGCCTGCAACAGCAAGAGGATGCTCACTCATATAGAACTGGACTGTTGCTTTCTGATGTAGTTATTGGGGGAGCAAGTCAAGGCAATTTGAACAATTTTTGTACTTTACGTCATTTGATGCACAGAAACCCCCCATCCCTCACCGCTGCACACGCCAGCCCTGAGATGGAAAAGGCAACAAAAGGAAGTTGGACTCTGTAAGCCCGTTGGGTCCCTTCTGACCCCAGATACTCACACAATCATTACGGCTGGAGAAGACCTCTCAGAACCCCCAATCCAACCCCAACCCCACCCCACCATACCCACCGCCCACATCCCCATGGCACTGGAACACCCCAGGGATGGTGACCCCAGCGCTCCCTGGGCAGCTGTGACAATGCATTACTAGTTACATAAGAAGTAGTAACTAGACTAGTTACCAAGAAACTACTGGAAAAAACACAGACTTGCTATTCTGCCGGAGCATGAAGTAATTCTGCAGCTTATTGACATCTACGCCACATCCCTCCGTCCTACCTGATCAAACCCATACAATTCTAAACCAGTGCAACGCTTTTCCTTTGCACCACCTCTGCAGTAAGGCTAACTTCCAGCATTAGGAAAAACAACACAACGAAGCAAGCATCCAAAACAATAAAAATAAATTAAAACCCCTAGAGCACACCGACAAGAGTTGTGGCTTCTTTTACTGCATTTTCCAAGGTGCTGTTTAAATACAGAGCAGGGAAGGTACATAAATACATCAGCTCAGCCCCCTCGGGCTCAGGGCAGAGCTCTGCAGGATCACCCCCAGAAGCAGCACAGCCATGCAGATGCCCCAAACGTGGCACAGGAAAGAGGACAAAAAGCATTTTCCCTATATCAGAGCTCACCCATCAATCCAACCCTTCCTTCCCGGCTTCACCCTGTGCCCCTGCTAAGTGCTGCAGTGCTCACTGCAAACACCACAGCCATAGCTAAGTTGCACAAGCAAGCTGCCATGGGGTGGGGGATTACTACCCCAAATCCCTCTCCTATTTTCTAAGAGCCAGGTCTCCAGCTTGCAACAAGAGAAACCAACTCACCCACTGAAGCAGCTCCTCGCGTGACTTCAACACCAAGAAAAAACTCAATTTTTCTCCCAGCCAACCCCCAACTCCTGGTACAGAGCTCCATGTCTGAGCAGATCCCCTCCTGCTCTCCTTTTATCTGGGGCAGAGCTGATCTCCCAGCCTCTACCAGCTGGGAGGACGAAGCAACAGCCCCACAGCCATTGCCACCCAACGAGCCCCATCAGGCACACCTGGTTTGTGACCATCCAGAACAGCTGAAACAAACTAAGGGGCTGGAGCAGCAGCTAACAGCAGGGCAAGCAAGTCCCTCTTTTCTCCCAGTTTCTGTTCCATCACACTGCAGATATGGCGTGGTATGTTCCATCACACTTCAGCTTCCTTCCCCAGTGACTCTGCAGCCTTGTGGGCACTAGCCTGTGATGTGGCTGCATGCCATTTCTCCTCCAGGTACTCCAACTTGAAAATCCCCAAAACAGAGCTGGGTCTCTGCAGGAGGCAGCTGAAGGGCCCCCTCCCCACTGGGACGGCTGCAGACCACCTGGGGAAGCAGCTCACCCACCAAACACCTGAGCTGGGGCAAATGGACCAAGGCTGGGCAGTGCTCCCACAGCACAGAGCACAATGCAATGGGACAGGAGGAGAACACACACTTGGAAATTCCTGCCTTGGTGCACACACACACACAGCAGTACTGGAGCACCTGGGGAGGACCCTCTGCTCCCACTGAATGCAAGAGTACCACAAACACTGTGTGAAAAAGTGAAAGCCTCCCTGGAGATGTCAGACCTTGGGCCCAGGTGTTCAGGCTGCAGTAATTGGGTGACTCATTCATTAAAGGAAACACAATTTAAAATCTATTATACTCCTTAAAGCCCAAAAGCTTCCCCCATTCCCTGGCCCAGCCCAGCAGCAGCCCTGTGCTCAGTGGGACGGGACAGGGGGGCACACACATGGCCTTATCCCACCGCCTCCACGCTCAGCCCTGCAGAGCTGTGTTTGGTTTTCTGCTTGTATTTGAAATAACAACCAAACGAGGGAAGCAAAAGAGGACTGGAAGAGGAAAAAGGCTCCAAGAACAAATGGCTTGATTAAAAACTGACTGAGATAAAGGACACCGAGAAACTCTTTGGTTTGGGGGAGAGAAGGGAGAGAAGTGTGGGTGGTTCAGAGACAAAGCCAGGTGTTAGACACAGCAACAGGCAACACCTGAAAGGTAAAGGCAGGCAAATTAAATGAAGCACAAATGTTTAGCAGCGAGGGTGATTAACCTTTAAAACAAACTACCAATGGCAGTCCTGCATGGAGCATCTCCTGAGATACATAAATCAACCCCCAACACCTTTTTGGAAGATGTATGTTCTACAAACACAAAATCTGAGGCTCAGGAAAGAGCCATCTAATGACTTTCCAGGGCCTGGTTATGTGATCTAAAAGTCCCCTCTGGCCCTAAATTCATTGCGCTGCTGCAGCTGATCCTGAATTGATCTCAGGAAGCAGAAATCCTGCATGGCCAAAGACTTCTTCTCCAAAAGAGTGGTGCTGATTGGGGGGGGGGGGGGGGTCACCATCCGTGGGGGTGCTCCAGCACTGTGGGATGTGGGCACGGTATGGGGGGATCACAGGGCTCTTCTCCCACTGGAACAGCTCCGTGATTGGCACTGCTTGGAGATCAGGCTGAACTGAGCACAATCAAACCAGGGGAAATTTTCACTCACTGTTCCCCCCCCCCTTCTTTGCCTTCTCTCCCTGCCCGTTTGCTGATGACTTTTGGTGAGAATCAAAAAGACAACACACAGAGCAGCTGGAGAGAGGATTCTTGAGAAGCTCCACCTGGTCAAAGCTTGCAAAGCCAAACAAGGAACAAACAGAACCCAACCACTGCCCCATGTCCCTGCTTGCTGTTTGCCCACAGGTGCTGTACCACACAGACAGGTCACCCCGCTCCTCAGCTACAACCAGCAATGACAGAAAGGAAAACACTTCAGAGCAGTGTAAATGCCACGGTGGGGGTGGCAGCTTTGTGCAAAGGGAGAGATGGTGCTGCAGCAGCGTGGCCTGCAGGCACCAGGCTGGGGAAGGCTGCAAACAGGGAGCACAGCCATGCAGAGCTGCTCCTCACCTTTGCTGGCCATTGACATCAGCAGACATTTTGCAGCTCCATTTCCACCTCAAGATGTTGCCCTTCATTGCTCTGGGTTCATTTGCCCTCTCACACGTTTTTCCCTGCAATATTTTGCAGCAAAACTCAACAGCTCAACCCACGTCTTTCCCTTCCAAGGAATTTTCCACCCCCTGTCACCACCACTGCCCCAGATGCAGATTTGCATCCCCAAAAAGTCCCTTGCAAAACCCAGCGGTGAGGATGCACTGAACGTACCAATGGGGTAAATTAAATGCATCCATCTCCCTGCAGCTCACAATGGCACCGTTCCTACCCTGCACACAACTTTCCAACAATCAACCTAATTTATTTCCATAATAAATGGAAAGCCAACTTTTCTTTTAGAGCAGCAATCAGGGCTGAGCGCTGCGGCGCTTTTTGTGTGTCTGTTGGTTTTTTTTTTTTTAAGGCAAACTCTATTCAACTCATTCTCTTTAAATAAAATGATTCCTTTATCTATTATTCATTTGAAATACAGAAGGAGGACACAGGAGACCGTGAAAGTGCACAGTTTGTTTCTGAGCCCTCTCGAATAGGTTTTAAAGCACAGAGCTCGGAGTTTGGTAGTTAGGAACTCGCTGTTTCCATTCCCTTTGCTTTATGATGTTATAACGTGGCCCATCATTCCAATGTCCACATGCAAATGCTGGCAGAGCTGTGCTGTTTGCTTGCTGCTGTTCACAGAGATTGGCTATCTCCGACATGCATCAGCACAGCACAGCCTTGCAGGGCATCCCTCTGCTTTTCCACATCAAATGGGAAAGGGTGCATGGGTACAAAACCCCATCAGTTGGGAGATTCAGTACAACTGCATGGCAGGAGAAGGGGGTACCCCCAGCAGAGGGGTGAGATGCTGCACCCCCACACCCAAAGACCCCATCCCATGTGGAGCTCTCCCTTCAGTCCTGATGGGATTAAGGATTAAGGGTCAATGGAGAGAGGCCAGGACCTCCAGAGGGCAATTCATCTCACCCGTCTTTCTGGTAGGAAATAAACAGCCCCTAGGGATGCCTATTTCTGTCCATGGACCAGGAGGGAGCCTGAGGCGACCAACCCCAGCACTGACATCGAACTTTCAACGCAGATTAATTCAACCCATTATCAAGGCCTTTAATTTTGGCTGTCTTGATTTACCAGTGCTTGCTCAGCACATCCAGCCCTACACGGACCCACACGCTGCTTTTCCCCCTTCACTTCTCCCACTTTGGACGGGGCTTTTTACTCTGCCACACCTCCCGCAGCACTAAATATGAAATAAGAATTACCCTCACTTGGAACTTCCTCTCAGAGCCCAAAAAAGTGAAAATGTTCACCTCGATTGCATTCTTGCCCGAGTTCTGAACACACCTGTGACACAAAAGCTCTTTCCGAAGGAAGAACGCATCATTATCCTCATTTGGAGGATGAGGAAACGGCTGAGTCATGAATAAAGCACAGGGAACTGTAAGCTGCTGCTCTGTCTGTGAAATATACCTATATATACAATTATATATATATAAACCTCCACGCTGGGTGCAGCCCCAGGACCCTGCCTGCTGTCAGCATCACTTCCCAGGAGGATGAGGACTGCACGCAGCTGTGCCACATCTGGATTCACAGACCTGGCTGGTGGCAAACAAGTGCCAAAGGTCTGGAGGTATGTGTTCTGTTTGAGGGAAGGATCTCAGCCATCCCCTGCCCCAGTGACACCTGCCCATCCCAGAGGCAATGTGGGGCTGGATGTGGCTTTCTCACTGCTTTTCAGCAGCAGCTGGCACATCAATGGCTTCATTCTGCACAGCCCATGTGCCCTCTGTGCTCTCTCTGCAGGATCACAGTAGTGCAAGGCTCACATCCAGCCCTTCTGCACAGGACAGAGCAGCCCAGAGCCCATGCAACATCCATCTCACACACCAACCAGGTGCCTCTCAGGGGCTAATTAGGCTCTGATCCCATTCAGTGCTCATGGGCACATTTCAAGCCATCTCCCACAGCCTCCATAAGATGAAACCGGCCCTTGGGCTGCTTATCTTTTGTTAACTGCAGCTGTTCCAGAGGTACAATGGAATCTGCTGCTCAACCACATGTCAGCAGGTGGATGCCATCCCTGCCTGCACATGGTGCTGCTCATACTGCAGCATCCCTGCCCTCCATGCTGCAGCCCTGCAGGTGGGAGCCACGGCCTACAAAAGGAGAAGAGGAGAGGCAAAGGAGCTGCTTCCTGCAGCCTCCTGTCTCACGGACCCTGCCTGACCCACTCACTCAGCTGAAAATTACAGGCTAACCTCTCCCCAGCAGGAATTCAGCTTTCCTGTTCTCAGCGTAATGAAGTGCAGGTCCATAAAGCAAGCTCCCAGCATCACCTTGAAGCCATGCATGCAGAGATCCCCTCAGTGCAGAAAACCTGCTGGTCAACGTCCAGCAGGCTGGGACAGGGCTTGCATTGACATTGCATCAGAGAGCTGAACCAAAGCAGGCATCTGCTGCAGGGGCAACACAAACTTCCATCTCTCTCCTCTCTTCCATCCCTATCCCATCTCACAGCCAAGACTCCTGCTGCTCCTCCATCCTGCTCCATCAGCACCCACTGACCCAACATTGAGCCCCAGCCCGGTCATCAATGGCTGTTGGTGGTCTTTTTGTAAACTTTGCCTGCAAAGGTTTCATTAGGCTTCCTCGCAGTCATTACATCAAGTAATGGAAAACATCCATCTCCTTCAGCTCCTCCACAGCAGCCAAAGGAAATTGGTCTGAAGAGTGTTAATCAAGCTATGAAAATCATTGGCAGCTCGCATCTTGATGAGGAGAACCCAGCTTGTGTTCAGAGGCACCTGGGGAGGAGCTGCTCTCCCCCCACCAGAGCTTACTGCATGCATGTGGGGGTAAATGAAAGCTTTGCTGCTCTCCCAGCCTGTAAATGAGCAGGCATAGAATCATCCAGGTTGGAAAAGACCTCTAAAATCCCTAAATTCAACCCCAGCCCAGCCCACCCCACCATGCCCACTGACCACGTCCCTCAGTTCCACATCCTCATGGCTCCTAACAGCTCTAGGGCCGGGGGTCCCCCCACTCCCCAAATGCCCACAAGCATCACTGCTCCCCAGCTTCCTCCACTTTCCATACCTACACAAGTCCCAGACTGGAGTGAGTGAAAGTCCCAAACCTCCACAGATCTCTACACAGCATAGAGATGTCAGTATCCTTAACCCTATTGGAGGTTTCAGCTCCTAAGGAGGAACAGACTTGAAACCCAGCTGCAGCTTCTGTTCTCACCCCAGACCCACCCTAGCAGGAGGCGACGTGTGCTGACCCTACAAAACCATTGCAGCGAGCTGGGAACCGAAGCACCTTTCTGTAGCAGTCCTTCCATGTTATTTTAGCAGCTGCTGTCTTACAGACTGCTGGAGTAAGAGATTAATGCTTTAATTATACCATCTGAAAGCCGGGAGGCTGAGCGTTCCAATGGTATACAGCACTGACTCCTGGCACCGGAGGATCTGGAGGGAGTACGCACTAAAATCGAGCTGGAGTCCAAGCGAGGAATAAAAGTGGAAAACGTAGTAAGACAGTAATCAGAATAATGTGATTTTAATGCTCAATATCTCACAACCAGCTGGGGCTGGAAATTAAAGCTCCGTGCTCGTCGCAAGTGTGGGGATCCTGTCTTGCAAAGACTTTCCTACTCTCATCATGGCGTTCCCAAGGTTGGGGTTGACAAAGCCGGCCCCGCTCCTGTCAGCCTGCACACGAGGAGGCAAATGTCTCTCTCATCTGCTCTGCACTTGGCTTTTCTCCTCCGTTTTCATATCAGAGGGGTTGGAGGCGATAGCAGGACTGCCTCTCCTGCTTCTATTTTCTCGCCGAGCTGTGATCTCGACTGGAACGCGGTGTGTGAGCGACTAATTCCTTCCCCTCAGCTGTGGGGTCCGTCTGTAGCACATGGGGCTTCTGTGCTTTGCCACTTCCCTTCCCAGCGCACAGCTGAGCAGGAGAATGGTGCAAATCAACCTTTTCAGAGCCGCATTCATCTTTCCTCGGCGCTTTTCAACTGCGGAGCTTCGCAGCCAGCACAGAGCTGAGGCTGCCCTCGCTTTGCAAGGGATGCTCAGGGGCTGCATCCCCAAATCCATGGGCAGGGAAAAGCCGAGCACGGAAACACCTGCACTGTGCTCTGCTGAAACCAGAGCAAATCCTGCCCTCGTGGCCAAACCCAGCTCAGACTTCTCAGATTTCCAAAATCTGCTCCTATGCCCCAAAGCAGGCCTGCTGGGTCTGCCTGCTCATTTGTTCTGAAAGAGTCGCATTGGGAAACACCAAAGAATCAAAACATCAGCTCTGCACGGGTCAGGATTCAGGTTTCCGCAATGCAACGTCAGGCGTGCACCAGGGGCACAGCCCACAGATCCTCCACAACACAGCCTCGGGCACAGCAAACTGACGCTGATAATGATCCAGAAGAAAACTTTGGGCTCGCTCCGACAAAACCACAAATCCTCCTAAAAAATAAATTAAAAACAAGAAGTCAATTTCACCCAATTTCCATGTGCACTTTAAACAGGCGGTCCCACGAGCAGCAGAACTAATGAAGCTCGCCTGCCCATGGATTGGTGTCTCACAGCTCAATTCTTGGATGCCCAATGAGGTGCACGCACCGATCTCAGTTTTCCCCCCATGCTGCCACCTCTCCTTCCACCACTGCTGTCATTGGGGGCTTCTGCCTACACTGCCTGTGGGCCCAAGTTGGGTTGGAAGGGCTCCAAAGCACCACGAGACAAACTCCCCAAAAAATCACATTGCAAAGCCCAATCTGAGCTGCTGCATGCTGTCCTTATCACACTCAAACTCTTTGCAAAGAGTGGTGATGCACTGGCACGGGCTGCCCGGGGAGGTGCTTCAGAGCTGCAAGGATGTGGCCCTGGGGGACACTGTCAGTGGGTGCAGTGGGAAGGGCTGGACCTCTGGATCTGAGAGGTCTTTTCCAACCTGAACGACTCTGTGATTCTATTCTCTGCATGTCTCCTCAGAGCCGCAGGCAGCGGGGAAGCTGCAGAGGACACCAGAACAATCTGAGACGTGCTGCACTGAAGAGGAGATGTTGTTTGGACCGAGGGGACGCAGACGAGGAGCAGGAGCCCACCAGCTGCTCGTCCTTTATTGTAATGGAGCGGCACAACGGATGCAGAAGTAATTTCCTTGCATGGCTGCCTGCACAGGACGCGGTGAAGTGAACCGCGCTGCGAGCCAACATGTGTACGGCTGCGCCTATGTGCCTGAACACGCATGCAAACAAGCCCTGCTCCTCCAGAGCCTCCCATCAGCTCGTTGCTGCATCCAAATGAAGCAAATCACTGTTTACCAATATTTCTAGAGCTCGCTGCAGCCAAAATACAAGATTTCTGCTTCGGAGGCCCTGCTTGGATTACAATGCCTCTAGCACTGCCTTTCTGTCAGACTCTGCAAAGGGGAGACCAGAGCAGAGCAGAACCAAGCAAGGGCAGGACATGCATACCCCAACTACATCCTGCTATGGCCATGCAGAGGGTTCCTGCAGTCCTGCTGAGTCCTAATGCAATGGGAGGAACCTCAGCAGCCCAAGGGGAACAGAGAAAGTGGGAGCAGAGCCTTTCCCCCAGACAAAACCCCAGTTGGGTGCACAGTGAAGAGCAATGACTGTGCAGCCATAAAATGCCACCCATTAAGCAGGAGCCCCTCAATGGCCATACTGCAGCAGGGCTGGGCAGTTGAGTACAGCGCTGTGCTGCCCACAAGGAGGCAACAGCTCCGGGACACAGCTGCTTGAGTTGGCTGCATGAACCCCTCAGTGGGGCAAACCCAAATGCTCTTCTCCCAGTGCTGGTGAGCTGCAGATGCTGCCGGCAGTGTGGCCAGGAGAGCAACCTGCCTGGCTCCAACAGCAGCCGGACGCGCTTTGCTCTTGGAGCTGGCAGCACCTGCTCATTTCCACCACCACACCGATGATGTGGCATCACCCCATGGTGACACACAGGGTCTGGCACCCACGTACCCCTCACAGGCCGTGCCAAGGAGGAGGGAGGAGGCATTAGAGCATCGCCTCACCTGCTGGGCTCAGGAGACATCAGCAGTGGGCACTGCACTCAGCCCTCATCCTCTTCTTAATTAAGAGCGCAGGTATTAAATTGCAGCCTTTTATTCACGGACAGGTGTGTGTCTTCGTCAGAGGTCCCTGCTTAAATCATCTGCCTCGTCTCCAATAACAATGTTAACGATGCTCAGCGCCGGCTCTGGACTGTAAAACATATTTCCCTGATGTTTGTTCAATAATTCCACGAGAATTAAAAACATCTATTACCGGCTGCAGGATGCTAAGAGGCCCCTGGAGCAGAGAGCGGGCTGTAACTCACTCGAGGGGCTCAGCTGATACCACAGATGCTGCTGTCCCAGCAGCAGCTTGGATGCTGCTTATAGGCACAGAGCTGGGTGCCCTCAGCTATGTCCCTGATGTGCCCCAGGAGCACCACTCGGGCAGCCCCCAGCTGCTCTCTGCTCTCCCGTCACTGCCACAGGCACTGGGACACAAGACAACATCTCCCTTAGCACAAAGCATTGCAACACACATCACATCCCCCATGCTCAGTGGGAGGAAAGCTGCTAAGGAAAGGGAACCACAGAGGGAGGGAGGATAACTCCAGGCGTCCCAAACGTGTCCCAAGCATCGTCACCAACCTCCCCAAAGCATGCATTTAGCACCCAGATCCCAAGCCACAGGATGCACGAGCGCACTGCCTCCACGCTGAGCAGTTCCCATCCCTGTCACGACTTCTGGCAGCTCAGAAATGTTGTTTCTGGAAAAATATTTATCCTGCTAATGAAGCCGAGGCAGCAGCAGAAGCCCCAGAAGGTCAGAGCAGCGCCTGCTGCAATCAGCTCCCTTCACAGCTCCCGCTGAATGGGGCTCTGATTGCAGATGCCAATCAGAGCACTCAATTTTGCCTGCTTATTTGGAAATTAAAACATAAAGGCACTTTCCCAGGCGCTGCGTTTAGGGGTGGTTTATATAACATAATCTCACGGGCAGAAAGCCAGATGGATCCAGAGGGTGGGACCTTGGAGCCAAATGACTCAATTTGGGTGGGAAATAAACTCAGCCCTCAAACTCATGTTGCAGGGAGTGGTAAGGAAGGGCTCGGGGGCTGCTGCCCACCTAAGCACCAAGCACACAGGGCTTTCGTGCAGGTCCTAAGGACTGAACCGATTCCAAGGGCTGCTAGCCAAGCGGCAGGCTGCAGTTTGGGTTCCATCGCCTGTTATCTTTAATTATTATTGGTATTTCCGGTATATTGCAGCTCACCCAAACACTGAGACAGTTGGATGATCAGCAGGCAAGAGCAGAAATGAAAACAAACGAATCCAGTCCTGCAAAAGCACGGATCCTAGAACACACGATGCTCGACTGCTGCGGAGCGGCTGGGCTCATCTCTTTGCAAGCTCTCATGATTTCCATCTAAATCATTGGAATTAAAGAGTAGTTTGAGTTAGAGCATCTGCCTGAAGATTTCCATGCCTTCCCATGTCCCCACCTGCACAGCTGTTTGGAGGCAGGAATAAAGGGATGGATACTAGACCTGAGCTGCCCAAACAGCCTCCCCACCCCGTGCAGGAGCTGCTGTCAGCATGCAGGGATGCAAGAACCTCGTGGAGAGCTCCTGCTTACAAGCCCTGCTTTTTGGGCAGCACGAGGTGCAGATGTTGCAGTTCCCATGCAAAGTGTCCCTTGCCACTGGGGTGCACGCCTGCTGCAGCCCTGCCCAGAAACCTCCAAAAAAAAAAAAAAAGGCTTTAATTACAAGGAAGCCCACCTGATCTTTTCATTTATCAATGCTTTTTATTCACCCACACAAGTTGTTTCAAGCAGAAAGGCGCTTGTGGGTAACTGAGATCCCAGCCCCCGGTAGTGCTGTGTGAAGGTGAGGATGCACAAACCAGCTGTGCTCCTGGGGCTGGGAAGAGGCAGCTCCCAGCTGCGCCTTCATCTGCAACACAGACCCAGGGCACGCAGGCACGGGGACAGACAGCAGCAGGAACTCCAACTCTGCCCAAAACCTCCCTACATCACACAGCAGGAAAGCCCAAGCCGTGCAGCCACCTCGCAAAGCTCCCACTTGGGTGGGATCACTGATGCAAAGCAACTATCGCAGCTCTGGCTTTGCACGGTTCCAGATGTGTGCACCAGCACAAAGCCCACAGTGCCACACAGCACAGGCAGACTGCAGCGGGGCTCTTGTATCTCTCAGCCAGTGTTTGTGCAAGGGTATGTGAGCGTTTCTATCTGTCCTAGGTACTCGTTCAGTGAGCAAATATCCTCTGCCTGAAGCGGTCTCTGTATGTGCACCGGCTAGACCTAGCAGAAGGAAGAAAAAAAATCTGAGCCCAAACCCAAAGCCTTCCTCCGGCATTCATCATTTTAATTAGCGGAGCTGTGCCTTGAATCTCAATGGGAGATTATACCATAAAGAGAGCCGGGCGGAATAGCACAAGTGTCTCCTCTCACTTCAGAAACGAACAGAGCTGTCTGTGAAATTATTAGTAATATTATGTGTACCATTTACAGCTCAACATGCACGTCCTGGGGGCTCATCAGCAGCTGCAAGCAACCTCACGGCCGGGATGGTTTCGAGTGCACAACCACGACTGCTGAGCCAGGTGACATTTCCAATGCCATCATCCTGCCACATCACAGACCTTGGTCCCGCACCCACTCCAATGCCCCCACCGGCCCTCGCCGTGCCCCAGGCACAGCAATGCACACACTGGGAGATGACAGCTTCCAGCCCAGCCAGCCCCATGGCAGCAAACAGCAAACACATCGCCCCTACGTGCCAGCCATACGGATAGCTAAGGAAATAAAGAAATGCATACACACTAAATCGTCCGCGCCCCAAACGTCTCCAGGTAACCATAAAGACCACAGGAGTACATCAACGTGCAGTCCTCACTCGTTGGCCCTTGATACCAATCGCTTTATTCCCTCTTATAAAGGTTACAAACTCACTCCTGGAGGAGCAAAGCTATGATTTCACACACAACAGTGCTGGGACTGCAAGGGAGGAATGATGATGGGTGGCAGCAGGGCCATGCATCCCTCCATCCACCACTCCCCACTGCTGGGGTATGGAGACAGCAAGCAGCAAGGCAGAGAAACACCCCAATGCGCCTATGCAGAAAGCCTCCAAAACCCTATATCCCTATATCTTTATTAAAGGGCCTCAGGATACAGCACAGGGCTCTGCCACTGCAGACAGGTTTGCGGTTCCTTCTCTACTGCCGAGTAGAAGCTCCCCAAGCAAAGAGTATTGCAGCAGCAGAGTGTTATCACCGTGCTCTGAATTGCAGGCTGCTAACACACGTCTGCTAAGTGCTCAGATAATGTGAAAAAATAAACAAAAATAAAAGCATCCTAAGTGGAACTCAGCCTGGCACCCAACCAAAGCCCCTTCCTGGAGATAGGGATGGAAAAGGTGATGTTTGAAGGAGTCAACAGGAGCCCGGCCGGCACCTGCACTCCGAATGCTTCAGTGCAATTTGTAGATCGTTATCGCTGGGATAAAATCAGATAATTCGAAAGCAATTGTGAGTGGTGAGAGATCACCTCCCCTTGGAATACAGGATGTGCTTTAACAATGCTGTATGTCAGTAAGGATGAAGCTGCCAGCCGTGGCATGGAGCGCAGAGCCAAGATAACCCACCCAAGTGCCACAGCAGAGGCAGTGGCCAAAAGCCACCTCCATCCCCTGATGGAGGGACACAAGTAAACTGCAGGAGCCAAAATGCTCAGAGACCTCCCCAGCAGTGGGGTGGGGGCTAAGGTGAAGGCAGGACCTTGACTCTAAATTAAGAACATACAGATTTGGGTACCACTTTTCTCCCTCCAAGGGGTTCAAAAGACATAAGAGCTCCAAAAAGAAACCAAAAAGCATCCTGTAATAAGACCTAACATGGCTCAAACTCTTCCCATATTGCAGCCAGGAGCTCCCACACATCCAGAAAAACCCCATTCCACGGAGCCCTGCCAGACTGGAGCAGTCAGAGGACTTAGAAACACGGCCCTCTGGATCCACACCACCCCAGATCTGTGATGGCCGATATTCATCCACACAGTTAAGAGGGCAGGTCAAGGCTCAAAGCGATACACAAGCAATAGCAGCCCGGCTGCCCACCTGCCTCCCACAGCCCATGACAGAGGAGGGATGCTCGCACACTCACAGACGTGGCAGCAGTTGTTCGTGCATCGTCTCATAAATATTTAACAGTAAGCACTTTGTAAAGAAGAATGTTATTAAGGCTGGTGTAGTCTGTGGCTCCAAATGTGGCCATACATCAGATGTTGCCAGTCTAGTATGCATAACCCTCTTAGAGCAGCCGGTGGCAAATCAGTTTCACCGCGTTAAAAATATATATATAGAGAGAGAAAAATAGAAAAAAGGTAAAATCCTGAATCTGAGAGCCCTGGGGAGATGCGTGTGAGACGTGTGAGGGATGTCCCACCGATAGATCAGACCTTCACGATCACCCACAGCAATAGAGCCGGCTCGGGAAGATGAGGGAATAAAGGGAGGGCGAGAAGGGAAAAGCCAATAAAGCAGAATGCAGGAGATGGAAAGCAATTCTTGGCAGCAATTTTTAGCATAAGCGCACTGTTGTGTTTTTTTCTTCCGTACAATCGCAGATTAATCTTTTTATTGCTGCTGAAGATGCTCTACTAATATTTATTCCAACACTTTACACTTTATTATGATGCTTTTGACTTCTTTTGGGGTCTCTTTTTTTTTTTTTTTTCTCCCTTGCTTTACTGATTTCATCTCCTCCACCGCAGCCCCACCAACCCCAGATGAAGGGATGGAGGAAACCTCCCCACACCCAACAGAATCCTGCCCTAAAATCAGAGCCATGCCAGGCTCTGCAGCCCTTGCCTGGCGTTTGTTTCCATTCCAAAAAGCAACTCATTTCCTTTATGGGGCTTCCACAAACTGGTCACTCACTCCCACTGCCTGTGCAGCCATGCTGACAGAGGCTGATGCGCATTGACCATCTGAGCAATGACATCTGAAGTATATTTAAATAGGAAATAGGCCTATTAAGACACTTAACAATATGGCAGGAGCAAAAGCAGCCCGTGAGTTCATCATTTGGTTTAAAAATATTGAAAATTATTTTAATTCCCTCATTATCATAATGAAAACCTGGGGAGAGGATGAGTGATGGAGGAGACGGGCAGGGAAGGTGACTTAGAAGACGAGACTCCTATGGTAAATGGGGAGGAAAGCCTATGGGCCAAAGGGGTGGTCCTGCACCCTTCCATCTCAAATACTGCCTTGAAAGGCACCTGCACCAGGGCAGGTGTGGCACTAAGAGACACAGTCGGTGGGCATGGTGTGGATGGGTTGATGGTCAGACTTGATCTTAGAGGTCTCCTCCAACCTTAATGATTCTATGGCCACAGCGCCCCAGAAAGCATCAGCAACCGCCCCAGTGCTCCCCTTGCACTTCAGCTCTGCTCTGAGCTCCTTTGCCCATGTGCATCCCAAAACACCCCCTGGCCCCACAAACCCAAGCAATGCCGGAGCATCCCCGCTTCGTCAGCAATGGAGTTCATTTAATCTGTGCATGTGTTTAATTCCCCGTGCTGGCGTTTCTCCGCTCTATCACTTTTCACAGCCTGTCAGTCCCAAAACCCTTTGCAGAGCAGCCGCATGCCATACCTACTTAGGAATCACGCCAGCTCCAGCAGTCATTAGGCGCTTCCCATGTCCTACACGCAGCTGTGAACATCCGCACAATCAGACGGCGCATCAGAGCGGGGAGGTGGGCAGGGATGTCACCCATCACCCCCTGCCTCCACAGTTTTCAGGTTGCCTCTATGTTTATCTATGTATACATACATTTTAATCTCATAAATTCCATTTGCTTCTCTTCTGCTCCTGCCCATTTCCCCCACCAACAGCTTTGCCCCTGGGGATCCATCTCTTTGAGTTGGGCTGCCCACAGCGCTCCCAGCCAGGGATGTGACCTCCATGCACCCCAAACCCCCCGGAGGATCAGATCCACACCACCCCAACAAACCCAACCCCTACTTCCATCACTGCTCCCCCTCCCGGAGTCATTAGGAAAGCCACAAGGGTTGGCATCAGAAACCAGCATTCGCCCTTTGCAAGGTCAAGAAAAATCCCTCAAAATGTCATAGAGTTTTGAGAGCCCTAAATGAAGAAATTGCTTAATCTACCTGGGGGATTGCAGCTATTATACCCACTGCCGTAAACAAGCTTCAGATCCAGCTACTAAGGATTGCACCGACATCGCGGAGCACAGGCTAAATTGACAAGTTGTCTCTGCTGCCCTTGAAACTCAATTTGCCATCACTCACCTCATTTCAAATTAGCACAGAACAAAACCTCATCGTCCCGCTGCTCTGCTGGGGCTGCCTTATGCAAGGTCCCTGCTCCTATTGCATCAGGTAGGGGAAGAAAGGAGCGTCAGTGCAGCCCCTTGCAGACAGCTAAAGCTTAAATTTGGGATAATTTCATCCTTTTGCCAACAAAACACAAAATGTGAGGACGTGGCTTAAATCAGGCATACGGTATGATTTTCAGATGGTCCTGAATGGAGCCAGGAGTTGGGCTCAATGATCCCCATGGGTCACTTTCAACTCGGGATATCCTATGATTCTGATTTGAATGGATGTAGGCAGCGAGGGAGCACAACAGCAGCCCTCTGTGTGGAGTCAGGGGTGGTTGGGATGGAGCTGAACATTCACAGTGGATGGGGAAGGTTGGAGCGTCTTCAAAACATGCCCAAAGCTCATTTCCCACAAACCTATGCACTGTCCAGGCTTCATTTCTACTAATAGGGAATTTTCAGTTGATAAAACTTCAGGGGAGAGCATCACATCAGTGCTGAACGGATGGCCTGAAACATCAAAACCGGCTAAATTCCAGCAAACCGCTCCCAAGTATTTTACAAGGAAAGTCCAGAGTGCCCACAATGAATTTAAGGCTTTTTTGAGGTGTGGATCCAACACACCGCCACATCCCCAAATCCACACTTATTAGCTCAGAAATAGCATTTCCCAGCTCCCGCACACCAAGCCCATGAGCAGCATCCCAACACCTCCCTGTCTGCTGCTGGGAAGACAACACGTGGCATGATGCCTCCCAAATCCAATCAGCCAATTATACTCCCTAATTACCTACAATAGTTTTAATTGGGCTGGGACAACATGGAGCACCTCAATACATTCCCCAAAAAAGGAGTAAAGAGGCACAGACCCCAGATGTAGTTATCTTAGAGCCCCCACCAGCCCCATGTTCAGCACAGACCTGGTAACAACTGCTGCCACCACTTGGGGACACTTGTCACCACAGGACAGGTGGGTCCCCAACACAAAACCTCCCTGCCTTCAAGGGATGGGGTTATGCAGCAGGGCAAAGCATCAGTCACCAGTACCGATGAGGCAACAGAAAAACAGGACGGAGTAAAAAGAACTGGTAAAGCTGAGGATGCTGCCTCTTGTACAGCCCTGAGCCCAACCAGCTGCAAGCACATCCCACCAGACCCTACAACTGCAATGAGATGAGCCCACATCCTATTTGGCCAAGAGGAGCCTCCTGCCTCCCCACAAAGGGCTCATTGAGGGCTCACTCCCCGATAGCCTTTGCCCCCAGCAGCCCCCGAGCCGATTCCCCAGGCGCTGCTGCAAGCACACGGCTCAGCAACAACGGGCCTTATGTTCAGCAGGGCAGCAGGCAGATAAAGAGGCAGTGTTTGCTGCTGCCGGTGTCACCGGCTGATCCAGAATGAACGCCTGCCTCCCCCCACGCCTGCATCCCACCCCCTCCTGCTGCTGGAGCATCACAGCACTGCTGCCCTGGAGGGAGCAGGAGGTGCCGTGCACCAAACTGATGCGTGCATGGGGAGCAGTGGCTGCAACAACATCCCTTCATCCATTCTCCAGCAGGACACCAAAATCCTTTGCAAAAGCACAGGAGCTGCCAGCTGAAGGCAAACTTTGGTATGTGGCATGCAGAGACACAGCCAGTGCTTGTCCTGCCTGACACAAGGTGTGTTTGAGTCACGCAATGCTCCTGCTTAGCTCAGCATGTCACACGCAGGTGGTGCTGAGCTCCTGGGGCGACACGAACAGGACGAGCCCTGCTGCAGCAAACAGCCAAGAAACAATGGAGCGATCCATTACCGAGCAGTGCGTGAGCTGCACCACCTGCCAATAACCCAAACAGCCATTAGTACAGGGTTCACTGCCATGGAGCACAGCACCCCAACACCACACTGAAGCACATCCCCACGCATCCTCCAACCCCAGCAGAACACGATGCTCAGCAAAGCCCCACACAGCCCCAAATCCCCTCCAGCAAAAGCAGCTTCAAGCGGTGGTGTGCGATGTAGAATTTGACTTTGAGTGACTATAATAAAGTGTTTTTATTTTTAAGCTGTTTTATCCCCGTTTTCCTCACTCCCGAGGAGCGCACCTTGGTGTCAACAGGACTCTTTTGTCTTTGTAAGCTATTTTAAGGCAAAATATCTGTAAATTACTTCCCCAAACCTCCACACAAGCAGATCATGCAGAGAAAATAGGCTTTGCAGGAATGCAGTAAATTGTTTCTGTCACACGAGGAAATATAACCAATAGAAATCGTTATGGATGAATCATTATGAGAGGGATCGAAAAAATTAACCTTCATCCATTTCCCTCATCCCTGTGCAGATGTGAGGGGGAAGCGGGACGGGCAGAAATCCCACAGTGGGCTGCAGAACGGGGATGCTCAGGGGATGCAAAGGGGAGGGAAAGAGCAGGAGCAGGACGTTCCTTTCTTGCCAGCCCGAGGGTTTTGTCGGTGGCCGTTTTGGTGTCGTCTTTCAATACCCGGCAAAGATGAGAGAAATGCATAAGTGTGGGCCAGTGTGTGGGTGGGGTGGCTCTGAGAGAGAGGCATCAGACAGAGGAGGATGTGTGAACGTGCTGCAGGAAAACACTGCTTCCTACTCCTTTGGGGTGAGCTCCGTGGGGGTAACGCACGGCCACACTCCCCCCATCGCCCCATCCCCTGCACGAACCAAGCACCATCACACAGATGTTTCACCCCACACCCGCCTGCATCCGTCACAGATCTACAAAAAAAACAAAAAAAAAAAAAAAGGAATCCATTTCCAGAGCAGCAGATAACGATTCCTTCTGCCACACCGTGCAAACAACGCTGCGGAAAAGGCCCAAGTGTTAAATGTTCCCTAATGTGCAGTAATTGATTTCCATGTGCGCAGTAATGGATTTGGTCACATCATGCAACAATGGATTTGACACGGCTTCTCACTGATATTATAAACACAGTGAAGTCGTTAGCCCCGTGCCCACGAATGAGGCTGACCCTGCACAGCCACTGAACCTTCAGAGCTGCGTCACAGCCAAGGATGCAATCAGCAGTTTAAGAGGGAAAAGCCACTCAGAGCAAGGCAAGATGCACCTGGAGATGCACTCCAGTCATTCGGAGGCGCATACACCATCTCCACCAACCTTCCTCCCCTTCACAGAGTCATTAGGGTTGGCAAAGACCTCTCAGATCCCCAATCCAACCCCAGCCCACCGTGCCCACGTCCCTCAGTGCCACATCCCCACGGTAACAGAGAACACCCAGGGATGGTGACCCCACACTCCCTGAGCAGCTGTGCAGTGCAGCACCGCTCTTTTGGAGCGGAAATGTTTCCCAATACCCAACCTGAAAGTCCCCTGGCACAACTTAAGGCCATCGCCTCTCATCCTATCACTGGGAGAAGAGGCCGACCCCCACTGCGTGACCACCTCCTTTCAGCCCAGTATCTCCTATCAGTGCCTCCCAGTGGAGTGCTGGGGAGGGGGATGCTCCCGGGGTGTTTACAAGCCTTACGGGGAGTGTTAAAAATCTATTATTTGCACTCCAGCAGTGCTGCAGCACTCGCCTTCTGTCAAGAAGTGATTGGGCTCCCGTCCGTCAGGGACGCTGAGTGATTGTACCGAGAAAATTGCATTCGGCAATGGGGGATTTAAGAGGGTGCTTGTCCTCAAACAGGGCTCCAATTAATTAACTTGGAGGAAGGGGCTGCTTGGGGTTTGCTCGGTCTTTCCTGTGTTTTCCTCGGCGCATTTAATTTATCGGTGTATGGCTTGTTTTGTTTCCTTCTTGCTTTTCTGTTTGTCTTTAGGACTCTTTGCAGGATGATGAAGCGCAGGGAAGGTATTTACTCAGCAGGGGATTAATTGACGTGCAGGAAGGAGAAATGGCCAGGCCAAGCCCTAAATCCTGACCATGGTGCTGTACCTGCCAGCACAGGGAAATTGAAAAACCTCCTGGCCAGGCAGAGGCAGCTGAAGCAGCACCAAGAGAGGACCTCAGTGGAGGGGTTCTCATCCCAACACTGCCAGCCCTCATCACACAGACAAAGGGAACCTAAACCAACACCAACATGCTCACGGGCACAAGGGATGGACCAAAAATGGGTTGGTAAGAATTGGGATCTTGGCACCAAGGCTGAGCTCTCAAAAGATGGGGCAAGTGTTTGGGTACTCTGGGGGCTTCTCCCTGAACCACGCTTTGCTGCTGCTTATGATGTAGGGTTGCAATGCCTTCCCCCATATCTTGCTCACCCACTAGGCAATAAACTTCCCCAGAAATGGATTATTTCTTGGATTTTATTTCACCTCTCCAGCACTAGCACAGGAAGGTTCAAGCTCTGATGGACTCCTATTACACAGGCCATATCCGCAAGACACTATTCTACATTTAAGAAAATCAGAGATCAGTACTACATATGGGGCAGCACAGTTGATGGCCCCGCACTGCTGGGCTCCAAGCCCCACACACTGAGAAGAGCCAGCCCCTATGGCTCAACATGGGGCAGGGACTGGGGAAGCCCAGCCTCCTGGATGCAACCCCCAGATTTCCAAACTGAGTAATGTTCCCAAGGAGAGGAGGTGGCTGTGATGCAGGACGTGCATGGCTGATGGTGACCCAGCACACATCCCAGCCTCCACGTCCTCCCCAAACACCACCACGTCCGCAGCACCCAGTGCTGCCAATCCCCACAGACCCCAAGACATTTCACATCTCTGCTGCCATTTCAAGGGGTGAGAAAGGTCCTCATCTTGCCCTCTGCCCTAATCTTTCAAAGGAATTAATCTTCAAAGCAATCTCACCCCAGCCATACTACAAAGCTGTGATTTATGAGTTGCAGTGACAGCCAGCTCCTCTGGCATGGGAGATGAGAAGAGTTGCACGGATGGAGCCAAGGCTGGGAGAAACCCCAGGAGAAATGGGCACCCAGGCCTCAGCTGGAGCAAACATCACCTTCTGCCACTGGAAAAACCCAACTTGCATCATTTTCTCCATTATCCCAAAAAACCTGAATTTCCCATCGCCTCAAAGCAACTGACAGAATAAAAAAAACCTGTTCATTTTGGCACTACTGCAATGAGTTCAGAGGCTTTGGTTCCCTTTTATAACACCATTCCCTATTCCAAACTGCAACGCAGCCTTACATGCAAAGCGACCGGCAGAACCAAAGGGATTTGGCGTCACTGAAATGAAGCATTGATGAAATTGTAAATGAGAGAACGGCGATGGTCCCACACAATGATTGGATTTCGGTGAACCCGTGCCTTCGTTTTGAAAACTTCCATTAGAAAGTTTCGCAGGCGGCTCTAATCAAAGTGCTTAAGGCAGTTCTGACAATTTCAGTCTCCAGCTTCAAAACAAAGTAATTTGTGTAGTAAAGGAGAGAAGTTTATGGCACAAAGATACGGGGAACGGAAACACTTTTTGACTTTGCAAACACTTCAACTATAAGAAATTCAATTAATCGTTAACGTGGGTGAATAATTTCAAAAGTTTCTTTCCCGGAGTACAAAAAGTATATTCAAACTCATCTGGAGGCAGGCTCTATAAATATAATATAAGGTTGTCATCTCCACGCGCACAGCTCACGCTTTGCTAACGCCATCTCCATTTGAAATTTCTTGGGGTCGTGAGCAAATGAAATAAAAGAGCTCGTTTCTCTTCGGGAAAACTCAGGCGATGGGATCATTAAAGAGAGCGTTTCCAAAAGAAGAGAGGCGACGCGCTGAAAGAAAGGATGGAGAAAAATAGAGGGTGTATAGCAGAAATGGAAAGAGAATGAGAACATCGCTGGAAATGCTCATTGCAACAAGAGCCCCATTCACCCTCGCTTGTCTTTCCCTTCAGGGTTACTTCTTGTTTCATTACAGATTAACACAGCATCTCTTCTCTCGCACCACGCTCGCTGGAGATCGCTACATCCATTTAAATGGATTTCAAAAGCCGGGATTGATCGACGCCGAGTTGTAATTTCGGACACTAGCATGACGGGTAATGCACTTCAGCCTTTGCTGAGAGTGAAGGAGGTGTGTGAATTGCTGCCTTGATATGATAAATTCATTAGATAAAGGAACCCGAGATAACAGCGCGGCGCTCACACAGCATCTGGTGGCACGGAACGCAGATGCACAGGAAAGGGGGTTGTGGCACAGCTCGCTGGGTCTGCATTAGAGCAAAGAGCTGAACAGAAAGGAGCTGTGTGGAGGGCTGGCGGGGACCTCCCGGGTCAAGCATCCCTGCTTTTCGCTATCAGAAATATCCACATCATGTCTCCCTGATGGATACTTGAACCCGTGAACTCCTCAGCACGGGAAGCGCCGCAAAACACCAACGATGGGAAAAATGAAACGCTGTTCCCCCAAGTCCTCGTCTGAAACGCTACCAGCTATTCACAAGGCAGCCAGCAGAGCCCGATAATGGTGATGCTAGAGATGCGCCGTGCCTCACTGCAGAGGGCTGGATAGGAGGTAGGCACAGCCACGGGCTGGAAAATCTGCACAATCACTCCAGCTCCTGCCATTTCCACCTGCACGCACTGGGGACCAGGGTGCGTGCTGTGTTAATAGTGGGCCTGCTCCAGCTTTTGTTTAAATTCAGCTCCAATGCCTCCAGGAAAATAGCACAGCGGGCTCCCAGTACCTGCCCAGGAGAAACAGGGCAGAAAAGGAAGGATGCTCTGGTAAAAGAGAGAGCGATGGGCACTGTGGGTTGGAAGAGAGAGAAGAGATGGAGAGCATGAGGGCATGGGCAGGGTGGGTGGATGGGGAGGGATGCTTGTGTAGAGGGCAAGAGCTAGGAGGGCTGCCAGGAGATGAGAAGAGCTACAAGCCTCTAGAATTAGAGGGTCTGGCAACATAGAAGGACACCAAAAGCACTGAGAGGAGCCCAGACCTGCACACCCTGCAGCCCCAACAGGAGCAGCCTGGGCTCAAACTCTTTCACATCAACGGAGCATTCCCTTTGCCACACAGACCAAGGGGCAGCGCTGCCTGGTGGGTAACACCCTATGCTGAGACCATGCCACCCTTTGCCCCAGTTACCCAATTCCCCTCACTTGCTGTCTGCTTGCCCCTAAGCCAAATGGGGATAACAAATGGCTTTGAGGCTCCCCCAGTGAAAAGCACTCTGTAATTGCTATTTTAGGGACTGGAGAACACACAGAAGACCTCCAAGCACTGCCTCCATGAGACAGGAAACCCACCACACACAGGGCAATGTCTGCTTTATCCACTTGCAATGAGCGTGAGCACAAACTGAACAGCCCTTGTGTGGAGCAACAAATTTCAGCTACCATTGGCAAAAAATAATAATAATAAATAAAGTTTTAAAGAGGACCCATCACTTCTGATGGCTGCAGCTCTGCCTGCTCCCACCACACAACAGCCCAGCACCAGGTCAGGGTGCAGCTCCACAGCCCTGACCCTCTATGAGTGCTGCTCCCAGCTCTGCTCCCCTCCCCTTCTCCCCCCACCCCCAGTTCACTGCGATTTGGTCTGCATCAATTAGGGACAAATTTAAGCTAATGAGAAGTAAGTGTCCAGACTGCGCTTTGCATTGATTTGGTTAAACTGATGTAAGAGAGAGAGCGCGTGTGTGGATGGGGACACGCATGCCTGTGGATAACTCTATTGCATCTTGGCTGAACACTCCTAAATCTTTGGTTAATTCTGAATATTTTTCATATAAAGATACCAATTTTTCAGCCTCTCCCATTACGATTTTAAGTAACGATGCTCACCCCAGACCCACTAAATCCTCCAGGAAACAGTCACCGCTCCCTTTTGCACAGCAAAGTTGGGAGATAAATTGCAGATGATTCAAGTAAATAACTCAGCCTATGACCTTGATGCTTATTGATTCCTCAAGCTGTTTATCTTCCTTGTGTGCTCCCCAGCAAAAACAATTATCACTTAATTATAAAGCAGCTTGGCTGGAGGGAGCCGCCAATTGGCTGGCAAGCATTGGGAAGGGGCGAGTTCATCCCCATCCACTGCACAGTGCCAACCAAAGCTGCTGTTTAAGATTCAGAGCCACAGACTTCATTATTTTCTTCCCAGCTCGCGTTTCTTCCCCTCGCTTTAAACTCACTTAAGGCTGCTTGGCCAAGCTGGGTGCCTGACTGCCCAAACACTCGCAACGGATGGGATCGAAACAGCAAGTGCCAGTGCTGGGAAGGGGGAAAATGGTAACTGCGATAACAAAAAGGAGCAGAAGGAAAAGCTTTTGGTCCTGGAATGAAATACCTGGGCTGTTGTCTCCTTCAGTGACCTTGGTAAAGGTGTTTTCTCCACCTCTATTGCCTCCCCCTTCTTCTCTATGTATCAAATCCAGCACAGAGCGTTGGCCGGAGCTTCGCAATGGGATGCAAATAATGACAGCACTTCTGCAGCCACGCATGCTTTTGCAAAGCACTTAATGGCATCCATTAGCAATTATCATCTCCACCCCAATGCACCAGGGTAGAGGTATCCACCCTTCACCAGAAACAAAGGATCTGCTCTTTCCACACACCCCTGTGCTGTGCCACCCCCCGAGAGGCTCCTTCCCAGCCACTACAGCAGCTCTTTTGCCACTGGCTCCCCCCAAACCCACCATTCCTCCTCAGGATGGAACCAACACACCACCAAACATCGTCAGAGTGCAGCAGGACACTGATGCCATCAGCACTGCAGATTGAGGGATGCGATGCAATGAACAGCAGCAGCTGCCAAAACCCTGAATGGAGCAAACGTGATTATGCCTTGTCAAGGAACAAGAGAGGGGGAATGCATCCCGGTGCTGGCTCCGCAGACCTGCATGGCTGCCAGGGCTGTCCCTGCCATGCAGCAGAGCCACACGATGGCACTGCGTTTCCCTCTCATTTCGTCGGGTTCTGCAGCTGTGCTGTGCAAGCCACAACGCAGCGTTTCCCTTTGAAATGGGGAAAAAAAAAGGACAGCTGGATCGCTTCTCAAAGCTGGTGTAAGGAGAGGGCTGCAAACAGCATGGTGCCAGGCTCCAGAATATTAATATTAAACCAAAGGATGGCCGTTCTCAGGCTGAGCTTGAAGGAGAAGCTGAGTTTCCACATCCTTGTACACCCCCAGTGAAGTGGATCCAGCCTGGGAAATAACAAGGTTCTGTGGCCCCGCATTTCACAGTATATACAGCATCCTTGCAGGAGGGGATTGTCACATTAAAAAACTCTAAATGCTTAAAAGGGTTTTCGTTTAGACTCTCCTGCCGAGAAGCGTCTTCAAGGGCCCCAGATTTATTATTTCATCAGAAGATCAGAGAGGAGAAGTTTGTAGGAGATCAAACAAATAGGAATACATTAGAAAAGACAGTAGGAGAGGCTAGGGGAATTGTTGGATTAAATAAAGAAGCGCCGACTCGGCGGGATGTTTCCCCTCCTGCCCCCACATCAGGTCTGGCAGCAAAAAGGTTTGGGAAAGCCATTATTATCATTGTTATCGTTAGTTTGCAATTGCAATAGGAAAAGCACAAAGTATTTCCAACCCAGACCCAGGTGTGGCACAGCACCGCCTGCAGCAAGTCTTGCATTAGGATCTTGCAGTGCAAAGCAGTGCAAAAAGCAGCAGGAGAACAGAGAGCATCTGCCTTGTGTGCAGGGAACTCACCAAGGGTGAGGTTGGGGAGCAAATCTCAGGACATATTTTACCTATTAATAGGACTGATTTTGCAATGACAGAGCTGAGAACACTTGCTGTCGATAAAAGGTTGGGAAAATACTCCAAAAGAGGTAATGCAAAGAATAGATCCTATGAAAAAATGCTGCAGGATGAGCCTGGATTTGATTCCTGGCTCTACCGTGCACCCCCTGGGTTACTTCTTGTCCCATACCTTGGTTTCCCCACAGAGAGCAGCCCTCATCACCACACCTTATTTGCCGTGGTGGGGGGAAGGGGGGAAGAGCTCTTCACCCTACTGGAGCCAAGCCCCAGTGCACACCAGTTCCACCTCAGCTGCACCTTTTGGCAACACCACAGGGGAAAAAAAGGGACCACAGCAGCCAGAATGTTGTTTTTCAGCACAGTGGCTTGCAAAAAACAGCAACCACCCTTCTGCTCCACCAGAGACTCCAGCATCCCTCACCAGAACACCAAACACGGCACTTCCCGGTGACCTCAGCCCCACAGCCCATTGGCCATCACAAAGCAAAAGGTAGGGGAGGGGGGGAGAGGAAAAAAAAAATAAAAAATCATGTTTTCATTGCTGGCAGCTCAGTGGAGACAGCACCTGCCTCTGCCCACTCCAGACTCAGCAAAACTCAGCTTTCATCACCTGATAGCACACATGGCGAGCCCACGCAGACACACAGAAATCAATGTGCATCGATCCCTAAGCCAGGAATTCATAAACTCCTTTAAAGGTCAAGGATTGATTTTTCACTTGCTGTAAGAAGAGGCTCCTGCCGCTCCCCACCAGCACCCCCAGCGCTCCGCTCTCCTGCAGCACAGCAGTGCATCCCAGCACAGGGTTGGGGTTTGCACGGGTGCATGAGTGGCATGCAAAAATCATACTAAAGCAAGCAACAGCTTTAGCAGTGCTCCATTCCATTCCGGGAGGAACAATAACACCTGTTGAAGGGTTCCTCTGGAGTGCAGTGCTGGGGGAGGCACCTGTTTGGGATGCACGGCTGCAAGGCTCACGCTTCACTGCTACAAAACTGTAATTGAAGTGATCCTTTGCAGTAAATAAAGGGTTCAGCATTACAGCTCTGGGGTTTCTAAGACCTCCCTACGGAAGAGTTTGCTTTCCAGGGAGAAGAAACAGGAGCTTGGAGTGGGAAAATTGCAAAAAATTCACAAATTAGTCCCTTGGCTTTTTAGGATGAAAATGGCCATTCTTGAACACAAAACCCAAACAGTGCATTCTGGCCGGTGGCCCCGAGTTCTGCAGTCCTTGGCTGGAGATCCATGCACAGCTCCCACTGTCCCTCCAAACCCACCAAGCACTGTGGATGCTCCAAATAGAACGTAACTATCCCTAATGAGTGTAATTAGAGTCCTGCACCCACCGCTAATAAAGGAAACAAAGGCTGAGGGTGCTGGGAGCTGGCAGCTGGTTTGTGCCCATCACAGGCAGACCCAGAGCAATGATGGCAGGAAAGCATCTGGGGCTGAAGGTGGATGTGAGCTTGGCACCAGCTTGATGCTGGTAACAACCACTGGAAATGGGGGAAAGGGGGTTGGGAACAAAGCCAGTCCCTAACACCAAGTTACAAGCAAGATTACATTTGGAAAGCTACTCCAAGACAAGCAATGCTGCATTCCACAGGGAGAGATATTGAGTCCTTCCCTGCCTCATCCCCTTGGTGCCCACCTCAGAGGAGCCTTGGTCTACAAGGGGGCTGGTTACACACTTGGATGCTTACTTTAAATTCAGTCACTGCCAATTAAATCAACATGCTTAGCAAACTTTCATGGACTGTGCATATTTTGCCAGCTAAATGCGTTCACCATAATTAAAGAAGGCTGCAAGTCATCCCAAAGCCATCAGGTCCTGTCAGTTCTATCTTATTGCTTCAGCATCTGTATGGCTACACCACCAATCCTGGATAGCTGGCACCACAGGATGGGACCTGCTGCTCATTAGGGGCTTCAGAGCACCACCGGGCATGAAAATTAAAGCAGACTCCAATGGGAGGAGAGGAGGTGTCAGAGACTTCTAAGGCAAAATGAAAAACTTTGCTAGAAAGCAAAGAGCGTTGTGGTGGGTTTTTTTCTTTAAATACAGGATTTGTTTCAGAAAAGCCGTCAGAAATGTTTAATTGATGAAAAGCTGGATTTTCAAGGAAAGGCATGTTTAGAAGTGACACTGATAACCATGTGAGTAGAAAGTCTGGGGCTGAGCGTGAGGAGTGGGTGGGAGCGCAGGGGAAGAATACATTAGAGTTGCAAATACAGAACGAAACAAGGCCTGCTGACTTGGAAATCTTACTGAAAGGGAGTTCTCCTTTCTGACCTCATCAGCTGCTCATGTGGTGCCATTTGGTCTCCAAACTGGGATGCAGGAGCAGTCAAGAGCAGCCATTGCCACCTCTTCTGTTAAGCATTCATTTATGAGCACGGGGAGGGGAAGGGAACCTGACATTGCCCTACACCATAGAGCAATCGTCTGTCCCCATATGCTGGATGAGACCAGATTGCAGCCATCCTGCCCTACTCAGAGCATCACAGCTCAGCTCACCCACTGCCCAGCACTTCAGAGATGCTAAGTAACAGATATGGTGCACTGTCACACGGCGCAGAATTCCAACTATTTGGACCAGGAGGCATTCATTAAAGGAACCCAGAGGTATGCAGGATGGGTGTGAGCTCACAGCCCAATCCTGCAAACCCACACAGCAGAGCTGAGCTCCAGTGCTCTGACATCAGAAAACCAAAGTTAAAATGAGCAGGGGAACACAACACGGGAATGACAGGATCAAAATATCCCCTCGTCTTTCCAGAGGAAAGCTTCTTTATACCCCCATGGCTTATAAATCATGCAGCAAATGTACAAAGCTGGAGATCTCCATGTTTGACTAACAGGGCTGTGCTCTCCTTGGAGATGAGCGGGTTGACCTCCGGATGCCAGCAGTAAATAAGACAAAACCATCACCAACGCTCTCCTTCACTCACCCACTGCTGTTGCAGAGTTTTACCCATCTCAGACAGAAGGTCCACGTGGCTCCAAACCAAACCCAGCCTGCAGAGCGCTCCGATGGCCCACGCAAAGAGGGCCATTCCTGTTTCTCCCACTCTTTTCCCCCAGTTCTCCCCACAGCAATGCCAAGCAGCGTTTGGCCTCACGCTCAAACTCAAAAGAGCAACCAACCAACTTCACAGGCCAATTAAAAACCACGTATGAATGTTTCTAGCCCTGAAAACACGACCGCAACAACTGAACTGGATGAAACACACCGCTTCCGGATGAGTTTTTTCTCTCCTTTCATCATCCCTTAAAAAAATAAATAAAACTTCCATGTAGCTGACTTGATAGAAAACATGCTCCATTTGGAAACTATTTGCTTTTCTTTTTTTTTTTTCCCCCCCAATTTCTTTTTCTATTTTTTTTTCCCTGGCTGACAACACACGCCGAGCAGATCGCTGCGGTCAGCACAAAGCTGCGTTCGGGGCGAACAAACTCCTCACTGCCAGCAATTTGCCCAGCACTGCTGCAAGCCAAGTTGGAGAGCAAAGCCCCGCACGCTGCAAGCTGCCTAAAACCAGCACTCAGGTGCTGAGACTTGGTGATATTTACTCCAAAACACACAATGAGATGGCTGCATAACATGGGCAACGTGGGCAGGGCTCAAGAGCAGATCTGCAGGGTGAGAGCTGAAGCAAACTTGGAATCATCAAATCATTCCAGTTGGAAAAGACCTCCAAAACCCCCCGGTCCAACCCCAACCCACCCCACCTTGCCCACGTCCCTTCCCATGATTCTGGAACACCTACAGGAATGGAGACCACACCACTCCATTCCTCCCAGGCTCAGCTCCACCACCGAAGGTGCTCAGGATGTGCTTTGCTCCCTGATTTGGGACAGTCGGCAAGGGACACTGACACGGAGCAGACACACGCAGTGGTCTCACAATGGCTCTATGTTTGGAGAAAAGCCAAGCAGAGGGGCAAGGGAGAGGAAAACCAAACCCAGCACAGAGCCTGCTGCAGGTTTTGTGCCTTACAATCTAGCGGAGCAGCTCGATGCTTTAACGGGAATCAAGGCAGCCAGATTGGAAAGGAGGGAGCAAAACCCCGACAAAATAAATTCTCCGCGAGACGCAGCTTGCCAGTATATCTGCTCAGCGACACCTCCTGTAAGCTCCACAAATGCAAATTGCAGTGAGAGCAGCACCACCTCTGCGAGAAACACCCTGCAGAATGCCAATGAGGCTCTGCGGGGCCATGGCTGCTGCGACTGCCCACGGGTAGGACAGACGGACACAAAACCGTGTGCCCCGCTGGCATCCATCGCGTAGGGATGCTGCGGTTCTGCCTGGCTGAGCCATCAGCAATGCAGGGGGAGGCCATCTGCAAGGGACTGCTGGGCTCCCACAGGTTGGCCAGCGGGGAAAGCGCTGCCAAACTGAAGGAGAACGGCGAGTTAGGAGTTACACTGCGCTGCAGTCAAAGTGTTAAATACTGCAGCAGCACAGACCTAGGTGGGAACCCAACCATGGACCCTCCATCACTCCCGCACCAGCCCCACAGAGACCAAGAACTGAGTGACTGACTCCAGCAATTAACTCACTTAGTCTCTAACCCAGTCTTTTTAAGGTAAATTTGCTCGCGTTAATGGAACGGGGTATTTTGGTTTTCCATCACCTGCCAACTCATTTAAAAAATTGTTTTCCCCCTTCTCCCCTCTGCATTCAGGACTTAATTGCAACCGCTCTCTGACAGCAGATAGGTTCCAGCGGGCTGCCACTCCAGATGTCAGGAGCATGTTAGCAGGAAGGGGCCCTGTAGGATATTTATGGCTTTAATTCCTCGGTAGAGGGTTTTGTTCTGTCATGCGGTGACACACGAATTGCTACTCATTTGATCCTGTATTTCCACATCAGTGACACTCAATGACGGGATTCTGGCTCTCCAGAACTGACTCCAGAGTTGGCGGTCCCGGCGCTGCCCCAGGGAAGCACAGCAGCAGCAACACAGGGTGATGGAGCTGAGAATTGGCACAAACAGCCCAACAAGGTGCTCACAGAGCAGGAGCGCATAAAACCCAACTCTTCCCCAACCCTCCATCCACAAAGCAGAGACATGGAGACTCCACTGCTCAAAATGCTGAAAGGCTTTCCCAGAGCACATTACTTGCTTTGCCCCAGAAACACCCCTAAACCTCACACCCGGCCTCTGCAGTGCTGAATTAGCATTGCAAGTGATGCACAGCCCCAAACCAGCCACAGAAAGGTGCAGAAGCCATCCTCCTGCTGACTCCTGGGCAGAGCACAAGAGGAAGGAGATGCAGCCTCCTGCTGGTGCAGTGAATTCCCATCATTTCCCAGCTACAAATTGCCTGAGAATAGCAACACAAGAAAAAAAATCCCGTAGATTTCCATTTGCTATAGTTTATATACAACAAGAACAAGTGCATACAAATACTTTCATTATATTGTCAATACAGTTAGCTTGGGAAATGCCATTCTCCAAACAGTCGCTTCCCGTTCCGGGAGGAAATTGGCTTTGCTAAACACAGTGCTTTGCTTTCCCCCTCCATGCACACCTGCAGGCAGACTGAGCTCCCCCCACACCCCCAGCAAAGCAATCTTGTCACAATTTCTGTGCCTGATGGAGGTACCGTCCTGAGCACCGTGCTTGGGGTCCCTCCCTCTACCAGCACAGCATCCACTCCCATTCACTTCTGCTATGGACACACAGAGGGAGATGGGATGGGGGGGCTGAGGAAAAAGGACAGGGAGGACCAAGCTTTGACAGCACGAGTCAGCCTGGCTCTAGGGCTGCTTGTACCACATCAGAAACACCGTGGTTACGCAATGCAAAGCGCTGGCTAGGTATAAAGTCACCCTGCCATTTCAGATTTGTTCAGCTTTTTCTTCCACACCCCCTCCCCCCCTTTTCCTTTGTGACAGGCTGACTTTGTAGCAGCTCGTTTTACACTGGATCAAACAGCGTGTGTCTGTGCGCTGCTGCACAGCAAGGCTGAGCTCAGGTGCAGCAGGGAGGGAGCTCACACCCAGCCCAGAGCTGCCCAATATTCAACAAATCCCAGAAAAATGACACGAGGAGCAAATAACCCATAGAGACAGAGAAGAGGTGGATGCCACATCCATGGAGAAACTCAAAGTCAGGCTGGAGCAGGCTCTGGGCACCCCGATCCAGCTGTAGGTGCTAGAACTGGATAAGTGTTAGTGCTGGATTATCTTCAAGGTCTACTCCAAGCTAAGCCATTCCATGACCACACGTTCATTGCAGGACAGCTGGACTAAATGACCTTTAGCAGTCCCTTCCAACTCAAAGGATTCCATACTTCCATGACCCACCACGGCTAGATCCGACCCCCAGCACCCATCTGGCTCACAGGCACAGAGCCCTTTCAGGACAGGCTGACTTTTTCCTCATCTCAGCCCGTCTGCATTCACGAGCATGCAGGCATTCCTCCTACATCGGGCATAGAAGAGCTGTTCAGGCTCGGGCTATTAATTAAACCCCGGTAATGCTAATTTTACTGCCAACTTGGAAGATCCTTCCTGCATTTTATTAGGTAATTGCCACTTGTAAGGGGTTTAAACTGATGTCTTTATTAGACGATGCGATACAGGATAGTTATAATAATGGCTGAAATCATCTCCGCTGAACGCGCAGACAGACGGAGCTGCCCCTGAGCTGAATGGGGAATCGCGCCCATGCTGAAGACACAGAGCTCAGCATGGACATCCCATGAAGGACAACTGCTGGCTTAGGTATATAAAGGCAGTAAGGAGAAACCAACAGGCAGCAGGGAGCTGCCTCTGATGGCCCCAAGACATCGCACTCCCACCACCTCTGGGTTTTCTTGTTTGTTGCACAGAGGCACCAAGCACCGCGGGGTCACAAAGTCTGAAAAGATGTGGGAGTATTTTGGCTTTGTAGGGACTCCTTTCTCACAGAGGATCTGATTTGGGCCCATATGAATCACCTGCAGTGTAGTGATAACTTATTTTTTCCCCAGCACATCTTGCCCCTTTTTGCCTTACAGGAGTCCCTCCAGCACCTGCCAGCCCCAACCTAGAGTGCAGCAGTGTTGGTTTTCTCACCTTCCTGCATAAATCCTGCATTTAATTAAGATTTGCTTTTGCTTTTTGATGCAAGGAGGGCGCAGGGCTGATGCACAGCTAGGACCATCCCAAGTGCTGACAGCAAAGCGAGGTGCTCACAGCACTGCTACCAGCAGAAGCACAAAACGCCATCGGCAAGTGCCACTAAGCCCCAACTCCAGGATCCCCATTTCCCACTCCTTTCCCCCCCAACCTCTTTCCAGCAGAGCACAGCCAGCAAACAGCTCCAAGCCTGAGCCCAGCAAACCGCAGCCTACAGACACCCCCAGCAGAGGAACCCCGCTCCGGGTCCCTCATGGCTCTCAGCCCTGACCAACAAGTCTACAGTGATGGAGAAAACAAACATGGAAAATCAGAGGATTCTCCTTCTCAAACACTTAAAGCCTATTACCCAAATAGGTGTGCGATGTCACACTACGGATGCCATCCCTAACACCTTCTGATTTCCCCCTTCCCTCCTCCCTGACTTCCACACCGAAGTGTCCAACCTATTAGGGAACAAAGGGAAGCTGCCTTTTAAATCTCATTCACTCCAGCTCCTCGCCTGATAGATGGCTTCCCCTCTGAAGCTCTGTCTCACATAAAAGCATCTCAGCATGGTGCTGTAAATCTGGTTTACATCAGCCTTTATGGGCGGCTGGGTTGGGTCCACGACTAAATTACCATTTATTTATTTGCTTGCTTCAAATATGGAAAAAAAAAAGAACCCACATACCCACAACAACCGCTCCGAGCGGAGGGCTGGCACGCTGCGTTGATGGAATGGGTTCTGTAAGGGCAGCAGGGACAAAGCAGAGCCACCAAGCGTCCATGCGGTAACACAGGGACCTCCTGCCCCAGGTAATTAGGCACTAAATAACTTCCTCCGAGGCAGGGACAGACATGATGCATCAAAGTAAGGCAGCAGTAGGTTTGCAAATAAAATAAAGAAATAAAGACTCCCAAGGCTTCACCCTACCCACAACCATAAGAGCACCAATGGGGCAAAGCAGCAGAGAACGGGGACAGCAGCACGCACTACCAGACCTGCAAAGCACATCATCTTCCAGGGAAGTCCACAGCCCTCCTGTGCAAAGCTCCCCCGGACTTGGCACCTATCCGGAGGGCTGCTAAACAGAGTCATGGAGCTAATAATCCTCAGCTCATCATTGCTCTCCTGGGAAACAGCAGTTAGAGCCCTGCAAATAGAGGAACGGGGCTGGAAGGGGAAAGGAAGGGAGCAGGGTTTGGGCTTAATCAAGCGTTCTGCTTCCAATTCAAGCTCCTATTGCTTTTTAGGTTTCCTAATAAAGGATACTTCAAACAAAAGGTCAACAGAGCCACAAAAGGAGCACTTCTGTCACTGACACTGTGGTTTTTCATAGCTTTTTTTTTTGGTGTGTGTGTCAGACACCAACAGCATGGGGAGACCCACGCCTTAAACTGTGGGTTCAGAGTTTTACTGCCCCTTCTTCTAATAACCAACACTGATTTTACTGCCCCTGTTACTGTCCCAGCATGGAGATTTACTCTTGTTTTGCTGTGCACGGACACATTGCTTTACAGCACCAGGGATAATCACCTGCCCTGATAAGGAACGGGGATGCTTGCACAACACTGGAAAGCAGCCATCACCCCCCAGCTCCACATGCAGGCACTCCTATTGCAATCACAACACTTGCACAAACCCTCAAAGCAACCTCTCCCCATCTTTTTTCCCTTTTCCCCCTCCAATTTTCCACTGCATTTTCGGATTTGCCCTCACTCTCCACAAGCACAGCAGCACTGGGTCCAAAACAGCCCTGACACACGAGGTCTGCTGACCCCTGCACCCAATTAGCGGAACAGACAACGTGAAACACGCGATTGACATTGATAGGATTCAACATTAATAACCAGGCTTCAAATATTTATTACAATGGCTGTTTTTAATACATATTTCATGAACACAGACTTATTTTTTTTTCCCTTCTCCCCTCTGTTGCCAGCTTTGTGGGCTTAATTTGCCTTAACGAGGATAAAAATCGCTCTGATAAATTGCTCCTTTGCAAATGCACACAAAATGAGAGCAATGCTCCCCTGAACTGTTTGTGATGCAGAGCTGAGCAGCTGGCCAGGTGTTTGTAAGTGGACGACGTGAGCTGGAGACAGTGGACACCCCAGCGCTGCTCCCATCATCCCACACTGTGCCACCCCCCAGGGCCCACAGAAGACCCCATAGAGCCAACGGGCAGCTCCAGCCCTCTGGCATTACACAGCAGAGGAGAAAATCTCTCCGAGGCAAGCATCAAATGCTTTTTCTGCAGTAAGAACTCGTGTATGTTTATGCCCCAATCGGGGGAAGTCTTGAGTTAATACACTAAGGCTTAGCACTAAGAGGTATTGAACTAAAAGCTTTAGCTGCACGTGCTCAATAAGCTGAAGCTTTCCCCCAAACCAACCCCAACACGTGTCTGCTGCCCATAGGCACCACATCTCCCACACCCACAGACACTCGAGCTCAGCTCCATCCGCAGGCATTAGGGATGCTCAGCCCATGCTGCCTGCCTCTCCATTCCCAAACACTGGGAACACGCCTGGCTCGGCCAGCTCAGCACTCAGCATGCAGGTTTCTCTCTTCTCCAGTATTTACGTTGCAAGCAGGCATGGGAGACAATTAGAGGCTGTATAATCAGCAGAGCCAGGGGCAGGGCTTTCATGTGCAGCTCAGGGACTCTGGGGAGGGGTTATTTCCATACCAAGCATCCCAGGCTAGGCTCAGCTCACTCACACACAGCTCTCTGCCCCCCTGAAACAGGGGGAATCCAAATGGGATGTGCAGAAAGCCACAAAAGACGCTTGAGAAGCAGAACTTCACTTTGTCTTTCGCTGCCTTTTCACTTCTTTTGATGTCTAATTTTTCTTCTCTCCTTAGTTTTATTTACTATCCCCCCCCCCCCTTTCTTTTAACAGCACTATTTTGGTGCATTTTGTCGCCCTCCAGCCTTCTCTCTGCACATCCATCTCTCCACACTGCTGCAGACAGCACCCACCCGCATCCTCACTGCAGGAGGTGGGGACACCATTCCTGTCCTGCAGTGCTACCAGGACCCAAGGGGTCAACCAGCAGCAAGTTCCAGGGAGAGACCAAGCCCAAATCACAGAATCATTACAATTGGAAAAGACTTCTAAGACCATCTAACCCAACCCCAACCCATCCCCACTGCACCCACTCATGGAATCATTACAGTTAATGACCTCAGAGGTCTTTTCCAAGTCCAGCCATCAGCCCACCACCACCATTCCCACTCATCGAATCCCAAAGGTCAGAAAACACCTCCAAGACCACCAAACCACTGCCTCTCCTCTGACAGAGCAGGTGATGAAGGCAACACACAATGCACCACTTGGAGGAATCAGAGGCTCCTTCCCGAGACACTTCCTTCCCCATATACATTCCAGTTCCCTTCCTCGAGGAATGCCCAGGGAACAGAGAAACCCAAAATGAACCAAAGCAATTCAACTGCACCTCATCTCCATTGACTTTTTCTGGCAAGAGCAGCAGCTACTTCACTACCCTGCTCCACTCCAAACTGAATTGTGTCAAATTGAGAATGTTTATCAGCTTCTCTCCAAGAAATCCCCTTCACAGCAAACCCGGGAGGACACAACATTCCTATTACAGCCAAAAAACAGAATAGGAAACTATGGCAGAGGAGATTTTCAGTCTATCCCCTTGCAAGTGGATTGCAATAAACAGCAATTTACAAAGAGGAAACAAGAAGAGAACCTTCACACTCCCAACAAGCCCCTGCAAAATGGCTTGGAGTCACAGAACTCAATGGGACCTTCAGCACACTGAGTACAAGTGGTAAATAATTTAAGAAGAAGAAAAATCAAGCTGTAGGGAGCTTTGGGTCACAATTAGGAACAGCAGTGGAGAGGTGAAGCAGAAACTGAACGGTTGGGTTTCATGAGAACTCTCAGGAACACAGCTTTATTATTTGTTATTTTATCTCATTCAGCAATTTGGTCATTTTAATGCCATGCATTCCTTCCCCCACCCCACCCCCCCCCCCAGCCTCACTTTTAACCAGGTACATGGAAAGTTACCAAAAACATCAACTGGGAAATGTCAGAATGAAAAATCTCAGCGTTTCACTTCAAAGCGAAGCGCTGTGCCTGGAAATGCCGGCGTTTTTATAATTCAATAAGCCGATTTGAAACATCTTATCTGGCCTCCTCTGTCAAGAACGGGAAAATTGACTTTTTCTCCCAACAGTTTGGGCAAAGCGTTTCTATTTCCTTAGACACATTTTAGTTGTATTCAATCAACTTTTGTTTTAGCGTTCTCCCTACCACGGGTCCTCGGGCAATGGGAGTTTGTCTTGAGTCAAACCCTACAGCACGCTTTGGCCACGCACACTGAAGACACAAGGCAGCAAGAGCATTTACTGCTGATGCAAGTAATGCCACGCAGAACATACAAGGCGCACGTTTAGGATGGCGTAAGTGCCTTGTACTTGTTGCTTAGCAGAACAGCTCGCTTGCAGGCTGGCCCCAAGGCACTGCAGCATTAAAGGCGACCAGCAGATCCAGTTTCATGGCTTCTAACAGCACATCATTGCCCACTAAAAGATAAAAATAAGGAAAAACAGGTTTCGAAATGCAAACTTCCAATGGGCTTCAGTGTCAGAGAGGATCATTGTGCAGCCAGGACTTGCACCCTGCCCCCTATCTACCGACAGCAGCACCCGGGGTCTGTCTCCCCACATTCACAATCTTAATGCACAAGTAAGGCACCCAGAGCTCAGCCCTGTTTTTGGAGCCGCAGGGCACAGCTCAGTTTCTTTTTCCCCCCCCCCCACCAACAGAGCAAGATAATTACCTTAACAAGATATTTCTGCATATGTGCACACGCACACATGAGAAAAATTTGATTTATTTTACAAGCTTATCGAGATTGTAATCTTACAACAAATAAGGCATGGCATCCAGACAGACGGCATTACGGGAAAATCAATATTGATTATTAGGAGCAAATATGCTGCGTACACCTGACAGTTAAAAATCCTTTTAAGATCGGGGGGGGGGGGGAAAAAAAATGACAGTTCGACACTACAGATACGGCAGCGGTGATTCAACAGCTTAATCACCACCTCGATCAATAGGGAGTTTGGGCAAAGTTTGTGAAGTTGCAGACATGGCAGCCGGGTGATGGGGCTGAATTCAGAGGGCTGCACAGTGGGATGGGGAGCTGAGAGGTCTTCAGCCGTAATGATGCCCTGATCTCCGATTGCTGAGCCCAGGAATCATGCAGCTGCATCCTCCCCCACCCCCCCCCCGCCTGCAGGCAGTGGTATTTCTGCACACCCCCCAGAGCAGCCTTCAGCACGAGGAGAGAATGGGTTCTGTCAGGACCCCACGTGTTATGGGAGAGAGCGTAATGCGTTGTGGCAGTCCATCGAATATGACATGATAATGAATGTTAACATCATGTGCTCCCCTTCGCCAACAGAGGGGAAAGTCATGTTAGATTACAGCTAAACACTGTGTTGGTGTGAATGCTGTTTCCCTCCCTCGCTCTGGGCTCAGCGTTCCCTTCCCTGCACAGCATCTTTGCTGCCTGGGAACTGCAAAGCAAAGCTGGTCCCCAGCAAGCACTGTGCTCCCAAACCCACAAGGCTCCTGAAGCAACGCTTTCAGAGCTGAACCACTCTGCAGCAAGGAGCTGATTTAGAGGAGAAAAATATTACAAATGCTCCTCTTCAGCTTCACTGGACTCACCCCGCACACAGCATGGCAAAATGGGGACCTGGCACACATGCCTCATGCTGGGCTCCTGCTGCTGTATTTAGGATACAGCAAAGAAGCAGCTGAGATGGTAAAAACAAACAATTGCAATCAAGTGGTTTTAATGCAGGTGCTGAGCCGATGAAACTTGCCACTTCATCACTAATTAGGGTGGCCACTTAAGTAATAATGCTCCCTAATCACTAGGAGATGCTGCAGGGCATGGGGTGGGGACCCAGCCCTAATGGCATACATGGGGAGGTTGATGCTGCCAGAGACGTGGGCCAGGAGTCCTCTTAGGACAGCAGCACAGGAGCAGCCTCTGTTTCTTTACTCTTCAGGCTTTTTGTACGGAGATTCAGCTACCGAGAAAAAGCAAAACTGCTGCTGCCAGTCTGATGCAACAGGAAGAACTGATCTACCTCCTCCCCAGTACCACCATAACCTATGCTGGGGACTGGCACACCTTGGCACAGGACCTCAAACAACCCAGCAGCCTGGCTGCAGACACTAAGCAGCACACTGCTCACATTGCAGACGCATCGATCACGCTGATCCCCTTGCAGGGACACGCTGATATCATATCCCATCTCAGGAGATGCACTAGATAGATCAGAGCTCGCTCGCTGAGGACACTGTGCCCTCTTTGCTTTGAATGAGGAGCAAAGCTGCTTCCTGCCTTGTTTGAGATAAGGACCAAGCTGTAGCAGTGGTGAGAAGCAAAGGATGCTGCAGGGAAACCTGTGCCAGGCTGAGCATCATCTGGGGACACCCCTCCATGCAGCACACCTCGCTCCCCCCTCGCATCCCCCAAACCTCAAGCATCCCTCATACCCCCTTCCCACTGCCTTGCACACCCAATTTGGCAAACAGGAGCTCCAAGTTGGAGCCAACTTCACCAGAGCTCCCCTGCCCACCTGCAGCCCAGTGGGCACGAAGGGGCTGCACAGAATACAAATGGACCCTTTCACTTAGCAGGAGGCAGGTAATTTCTTTTGTCCCCGCTGATGCATTATTGATTGTGATGAATGTCAGAGCAGGAGCCTGTTCCAAAAGCCATTAAACAATAATTTCATCTCCGGAGGGTAATTGATTGTCAGAGGGAGCAGCTTCGCTGGTTGCAAGGTGGCAGTGATGGGGAATGTTTGTATTTGGGTGGGGACGGAGGGAAGTCTTGGGCAAACTTCATGATTTATTAATCAGACATGGAGAAGAGTTGGGAGAGCACACGCACTGCAGATAAGGGACAGACCCCTTCCAAGGCACCGGGCAAAGGCAGAGGAGCAGTGAGTGGGCAGAGATGCTGGGCCCACCTCCCCAGAGGAGGAAAGCACAACCCTGACATCCCCCAAATGAATCACCTCCATCCAGCAGTGCCAAAGGACAGCAGCATCCTTGCCGTGGGCTCGGGAGAGAAAAATCCCGCTGTCAGGAGGGGAAAGGGAGTTTATCTGTCTCCTCCACAGCACATGAGAGGTGGATTTATCATGGATTTCCCTTTCTTGCGTGCTGTGTTTGGCAGTTCATTATCTTGTCAGCTGGAACTGGCTGCTCCCCGCTGCACTCCATCAATTGCTGCTCTGTGAACCCCACAGGACCCAGCCAAAATACCCACCTGGGCCACGATCAGTTTGGGGCAGAATAGCTCCCCAACAGCCATGGGGAAAGGGGTGCTTGCTCCTCACTTACTGTGTCACCCCATCCCTGCAATCCTGCACCCAGCTCCAAAAGGGTGACCCTAAACCTAGCGGTGGCTCTCAGGCAGAGATCTCACTTCGGCTGCTCTTTAATCTAAAAGCATTTAGTTTGATGGAAACAAGAAAGGAAGTTCTCCTCTTTGGGAAAACCAATCAATTACAGCCTTTCAAAGCACTTCAGATAATGGTCTTCATATCAACCACAAGACCTGGAAATACTTCCAATGCAGTCTGAGTCCCATCCCACTGCTAAACCCTGAGAGAAGCAGGAAAACAGCGAGATGCCTGTGATAGGCAAGAGGGAAAGCTGCAGTTCTGCAGCACTGTGTGGTGGTTGTGATGCTTCCCATGCATTGCTGGCACCCAGAACACAAGCAGAACTTTCACCAGACTGTAAGTGATGGAGGACAGACCATGACCCAAATCACAAGACTAAATCTTTCAGTGCTATCACAGATCTTTGTAACTGGACAGACAGCCGTGGCTGGGATTTGCCAGCAGAATCCTGCCCCAACCATCAGCTTATAGATCCCTCTAGTCGCCACATATGCCTGCAAATGCTAACACAGCAGGGAGCAGCTCCATCACCCCGGTCCTACACAGGGCAAAAAGTTCTGTGACTTTCAGAACCAAACCTTGAGAAAAGTTTAGTACAAATCTTCTGTTTATTTGTTTTCATTTACTTTCTCCATTACATTTCGACGATCAATACCATTATTTGAATAAAAATGCAGTATGTACAAGAGCAAGCAGCACACTGAGCATACCAATGGGACGCACTGCCTTGAAGTGAAGCCAGTGAGGGAGAACGCAATTCTCCTGGGGAGCACGAGGTCAGCAGACCTTGATGCTGCCACAGCACTGAGCCACGCTCCTTGCAGAGCACGGAAGGGAACAAAGAGGAGAGAGAAGCAAAGCAAAGAACCCAATCACAACTTCAAAAGCATTTTCAAAGCGTTGCACACAATCACAGAACCATTCAGGTTGGAAAAGACCTCCGAGATCCCCAGGTCCAACCCCAGCCCACCCCACCATACCCACTGACCACGTCCTGCAGTGCCACATCCCCTCAGCTCCGGAACACCCCCATGGACGGTGACCCCCCCACTCCCCAGGCAGATGTGCAGTGCAGCACTGCTTTATGGAGAAGAAATGTTTCCTACTACCCAACCTGAAGGGGCATTTCACATTGGGTTCACCAACATGAACCCTGAGATTTATTCTGCTGTCGTAGCAGAAGGCATCCCTGCCTGGAACAGCATCCATCCTCACGGCACAACCACAGCAAACAAGCTCTTGGTGACCTCTTAGGAGTGCAGCACATTAATTGCAAGGGTCCCCCCCTGCAGCCACAAGGCAGCCCTCCTCCCCCTACAGAGGACACAGGCAGACCTGGCCACACTCAGAGCACACAGTCCCTCTCCGCAGCGCTCCCAGCCCGCAGCTCAGCTTAAGAAATCAAAGCACGGTGCCTGGAAGCACTGCTTGGAGCTCAGCTCTCGCTGCTGCTCTTAACCCCCGCGACCTTTCCGGCTCTGCCCTGCCAACACAGAGGAAAACAAGGCACTTGACAGGCTCCCTTCTGCTGCTCCCAGCCGCCTCCTGCATCTCCCCAGGGAAGGAAGAGGAAGGCAAGCACCGGCTCCCTGTCTAAAAGATGAGGAGATATATTCAATCTGACGTTCAGCACTATCAACGTTTTATGAGCTTTGGAATCCAGTTAGTTAGCCAATATTTTACTTAGCTCCAGCTTAGATTTAAAAACTTGACCTTCTCCGGGCATTGCATTTCACGCAGTCCCATCTGGCCGAACATGCCAAGCACGAGGTTATTTATCCCTGCTTTTATGGCTGCACTGTTATTTGTACTATTCAAAAACTAAAAGCATAGAAAGGATGGCGCTCCCCAGGCAGACCCCTCAGGCATCCACACAGCTCTAAGGCAGTTATCACACACAGCATGAGGCCATAAGGGTGTAAATCAAGGCACAGAACAGCCCCAATCCCCCCCTCCCTCCCCCACCCTGTTGGGAGAATCACACATTGCTTTCCACCTCCAGGTAGGTCATCCAAACTGCTGCCCAGATAGAGAGCACAGCCCTTCTGGACCCAAAAGTACTTTATGGGGAAAAAACACCACTGTTTGATGATCACTGAAGCATTATGGGTGGAAAACACCTTTGAGATCCCCAGGCCAACCCATCCCACCATACCCACTGACCGTGTACCACAGTGCCACATCCCCACAGTTCCACAACACCCTCAGGGCCAGTGACTCCACAGCACTGCTCTTATAGAGCAGAAATTTTTCCTAATAAAGCCATTACCTCTTCCCCTATTGATGACAGGAATGGCCAAAGGACAGAACAAGGCCAAACAATGCTCTAAATGCAATGAAACAGACCAAGGGGAACCCCCAAAATCCCCAACTCCCACTCTGAGCAGCTGCAATGCAAGCACTTGGTGGCAATGGCTGCAATACAGAGCATCGATATGGGCATGGGACCTGGCTCCTTTATCTCCTGCTTACAGGTGCAATACCACAGCAATGATGCTAATTAATACACTTCAGCACTGGGCTGCATGGCACACATCCCACCTCTGTGTGTCCACGCAGCCCATGGGGTTACAGAGCAGCTGCCATCCTCTTCCTTACCAACTAAAGTAATAATAGATGGAACAATTGCATTTTAATAAAGAAAATTGATTTTGTTTGCTTTATTCATTAATGAACGCAAGCACACGCCGATCAGGAATGATTTATGCCCACAATTTGCGAAATTATTTCGCTATTGATCAGCACAGGTTTGTTTTCTTGTAGGTTCAGTCAATTAGAGGGAACAGCAGGCAGGTGGGCAAATTAATCAGCCTTAAATACGGCCCCCCTGTGTAGAGGGACTCTGGAGAGAGCACAAGGGTTTGGCAGCATCCCCTCAGCCCTGTGCACTGCTGAACCTCAGCCCTGCAGTCCTCCCAGGGTCAGCCCCCCTGGGTGGCTAACAGGCAGCAAATCAAAGGATGGGTGCAGAGCAGAGCAGGTGCATATGGAGCAGCAGCACCACATGCTGCTCACAGCACAGCTCCGACCAGGGCCAGCACACAGCAAACAAGGACAGCAGATTGCAATCTACGGGGCGGTTATCTCTGCAAGGCAGTGCAATGCGCATCCTCTGCTCACAGTCCAGGAGCAGGCACACACCTGCCAGCAGAGCCCACAGCTCACCATGCTGCATCCTCCCAGCACAGCTGACGGATGGGGCCCGTACACTGCTTATCTGCTGCAGCACAAAGTCAGGCAGCAGTGTCAGCACAGAGGGGCTGGAGCAAGCCCACACAGCAGCAGGAAGGGAATATCATACAGGCTCATCTCTTCAACCAAAGGCAGCTTTTAAGGACCATTTAAGGCACTTGCCTTAATCTCAGTGTTTGCAACAGAACCTAATAAATCACAGAGCTCTCCCACACTGCTGTTCCCTGCAAGCTCAGCTCTCTGCAGACCTTCCACCCATATGCAAAAATGCACATTCAGGGTGTAGGCACTGCCCATGTGCACGGAGCAATGCATGGCATAGGCACAGAGCCAACCCCATGGCCGCAGCATGCAAGGGGACTTGTTTCCATCTTGGCAAATGTCAGGGCCTATTCTCTCCTGAATGAGATATGGACACAGCAGGACGATATTACATTACAAGTCAAATAACACAAAGGCTTTTAATTACACGCCAAACAGTAGCTGCTGTCAGAGAGGAGACACCAGGCTCAATGGCCCATCAGGCTGTTCCGCTCTGGCAATTCCCATCTACCCGGTAAAAGTCCAGGAAATTGGATCAGTAATGGGAACCGGGGCCTTTCACCTCCAGCCCAGCCATTCACATCCAGCCCTGGAGGGAGAAGGAAAGTCATTACCAACCCACAGCAGCTGGTGCCAAAGCAGCCAACAGGGCAGAAAACCCTGAGGAGCACAGCAGGACAGGATGGAGCATCCTGCAGTCGGCTCTGGCACTCTGTGCAGAGGGATGCTGCAGAGCACAGCATGGGCTGGTACCTGGCTGCCACATCTGCAAGCTCTGCCTCCAATCTGCAAGGCTGATTTGTTCTACAGCTTTGTACTCCCTTGAGAGTGGGGTCGTTTGTCACAGAAGATTGATTAAGCTTCTGGTACATCAACATTAATGAAAAAAAGAAAAAAGACCAACATCGGCTGATAAGTGTCATCTTTACATAGCAGCCACATAAAAAGCATTTGGACAGGTAAAGGTGGGCAGACCAACAAGGTCCTGCCCTCCCAAGCCCTGTGATGGCCCCACATGGGAAGTGCCCTCCAGACGGGGACACCCCTGCACATCCCTGGGGATGGGATGTCTGCACAAGCCCCGCTGCCTTCGCCAGGCTCCAGCCTTTCTACAGCCTCATGGCATGAACTGCATCCCCTGCCATCCCCTTGCACACTCAACTCCAATGGCAACAGGATTTACAACAAGAGTAACAAAGCAAGGACAACCCTGACCTGAGCATTTGGTTTCCAAGGCCAAGCAGCCTGAGGCTGTTGGACCTGATGCCTTCTCATCTCTCTTCTGCCTTCCAAAATGATGCTCTACCAGGAAAATCAAACCAACACAGGTACAGCATCAGGGCTGCAGCCCCCCAGCTGCAGGACTGGTGCTGCCATCGCATGCAAACATCCAGCAGAGCCCTTTCTTTCTTCCCAAGGTGCTCCCGCAGCGCAATCCCCATTTTCTAAAGCCATCATTTGAGGCTCCGCATCTGAGCAGGGTGATGGCAGGAGGCTTCTTGTTACAGGACATCATTAAAGCTAATGGATGTGCTTGAACTGCAGACAGCAGGGCCTTGCCAGGGGTGGGTGGGGAAAGGCAAGCTCTCTGATCTTGCAGAGAGAGAATAACCTATTAAAAAGGAACTTAGCCTCTTGAATAGAGCCATCAAACAGTTGGAAAGGCCTGGCTTTTTGCAAGAACAGAAGAAAAAGGTCCAGGCTTCAGCCCATCAGCTGCATTTGAATATCTGATGCAGAAAAGTTAACACAGAGACAAAAAAACCAACAGCTCTTGCACCTCTCCAGTCTCGCTCCCTTGGCCAACACAGCCCCAGCACTGCCAGCCCTTCCCCTCGGAGCACAGCTCCAAGCACACGAGTGGGACAAGGAAACAAATTAGAAATCATCTCATTTGTTAAACATACACAGAGAGCTGCTCCTGAGCCAGGCAAGGAGCCGTGCGCGCTCAGTGCCAGATAACCAACAAAGCCCTCAGCTCTCCTGCAGCCCCTCTCCAGCAGCACCGTCCTCATACAGCACAGCATCTGTATCAACATTCCCATGCACACAGCCCCTTGTATCTTTTTGGTCTCAGCAATGTATTATTCATGTGCTCTCTTGTTCTTGTACAAGCCGAGAAAAATTGAGAAAGATTAATTCCCCGAGAAATAAAATAAATAAGCAGGATTTAAAAAAATAATAATAAAAAGAAGGACTGCGATCCATTCAAAGCACTGCCTCCTCCGTGCTGCCTGTGTCACTGCTGATTGAGTTTCCTCTCTCCTCAGCTCCAGTTCTGTTGGAGTATCTTGTCTCCTTAGTATTACTGTCGCACTTCCTTTTCATACGCCTGAAATATATACTATTGTGTTCTGACTTTTAGTCTTTGTGCAGGGATCCCTTTCATGTCTCATCTTCTGTACGGTCCTTTTTTTCTTGGCAGTCAAGTGCATGAATGTTTGCTGCCAGGAGATTTTGCTTCTATTGTATTCCAGACATATTATAATATATGTTTTTTGTTCTATATTGTCTGTGAGGTGTTCCAGGGGTAGTTTTTCATGCTAGCATGACTTCTTCCCACGTGGATGCTGCCTGCCTCTTGCCCCCTAAAGCAGCAGAGCACCACCTCATAGAGATGGGTACGAGGGCAGAGCTCGGCCAGCACTGCCCCAGGCTCTAATGGAACTAATTAGCTTTCCCCACACTATGTGGGGTTTTATTGCCAGTGTCCCTTTTGCAGAACTGGGGCACCGAGAAGCAGAGCTGCTCGTGCCAGGCCACGCTGCAATAAGGAGCTGAGACAAAAACACAGTCAGGATTTTGGCCCCATTGCCATAGCAAGGGCTGCACTGCTGCCCCGACTCACATCGCCACAGGATGGTTTCCCAGTGCCTGGAGCAGAGCAGTCACTGCTGCTTTCTGGCTCAGGGGAAACCTGATGAAGCTCAGTTTTGTCCCACCCACAGCTCTCTGCACCAACAAACACCTCCAGATCCCCACCAGCACAATCCCATCGCACCTCAAGGCAGCAGCTCCAGCACAAAGGGAGTTTCTGATTCCTGCATCCTCCACAAGGGAAAACATCAGAAAATCTGGAGTTTATGTGGCTTCAAACAGCTCCACTGGGAGCCTAACGACTGAGCTGCGCCAAGAGAGATTAGTTCTCCTGCAACACGCTTGTGACCAGGCTCTCTGATCTCTATCAGCACCCCTCCAAGAGCAGCTCCTTGTTCCATTTGTTCTTCGGACCCCTCTTCTCAACTCTGACTAATTACAGTTTGTTGGTCGTTATGGCAACTATGGATTTCTCTCAGCATCCAGCTCTCATGATTTTGGCTGCAAATTGCAATGCTGGAGGAATACAAGATACAAGCAGGGCATTACATCCTGCTTGCATGCTAGCCTTGCTGCTAGGCCCCCCTTCAAAACAGCAGTCCCATTGGCCTGCTCTTATTGATGCTATCCAAGGAGCCTGCAAAGCCAGAGCAGAGTGTTCTGCACATCATCATCAGTAGGAAATGATGCACCTTTAGCAGTACCAGAAGCACTCTCCTGCCAAAAAGGAACAAGAACCTCATCCCCAAGCAGATGCTGATACCAGTACTTTATTTCACACCTCCTAGGCCAGTCAATTAGCAGTAACTGAAGCCAGACACATAGCAGAAGTCAGGCTGAGGTCAACCAAAGCCCTTCCACATGAGGCTGCCATGCTCGAGCACGGGGACCACTTAGTGTAGCGGCTGCAGAGCATCCCTGCAAGGCACAAGGAAGGGCCCTCCTGTCCCAGTCCCTGTTTGTCCTCATCACCTTGTGCACAGACACTCAGATAATGGAAATTAACAGCCCAGGGACACGAGGTGGAATTGAATTGCAGAAGATTGCTCCCCGCCAGCAGGCATGGGGCAGCACAGCCCTGCTCTGCATTCCTCACACATCCCGCCCCGAGGACAGCAGGATACCTCCAGGCCCTCTCACAATATTGCTAATTGGAGGCAGTGAAAACAAGGCTCTGTACTCCATTTTTCAATGGACGTGGCTTTTGTCAGCTATGATCCACAGTCAATGCAACGGGCTTCGCTGGAGCTTGGATGCTACCTCTGAAGCCTCTGTTCATTCTGCACAGTATTCCTCGAAGGGGACAGAGCAGGGAGGCAGCATTCCTGCAGGACTACTTCTGTAAGTAAACTCTCCACACAAGAAAACAACAAAAGCAACTTATTTCATCATCGCCATGGGACAGCCAGATTGGTTAAGGGAGAAAACCAATCACACCTTCCCCCAGAGGGGATTTCTGCACTGTAGAGGTACTTATATCATAAACAGAAGCCAGCAAAAAACAACCACCATAAAAAAACAGGTCTTATTCACCCTTATGCCACACATTTGGCTATGCCAATGCTGCATATCAGGTCCCCCAGGGAGGATGCTCATCTCCACACTCTCAAGGACATGACCCATAAAGCAGGGCTCTTCAAGCTGCAGAGTACTTCAGCCTAACAAGGAGAGCAGTGAAGGCTGGCATACACCAAACTGGATTGTTTCTAGCAAGAAAACAGCACATTGAAGTAACCCACAGAAAACAGGGAGCCCCACAAAGCACCACTGACAAGTCACCAACCCACAGCATCACTGGGACATCATTCTTCATCTGCTGCTTGCAAGTTGGCATCCCCTTCATAACTGCACTACTCTCCCAAACAAACCCAATTTTAGAACCACACAAAACACAGAGGCAGGGGAAGAGGAGACCCCATTTATTCACAAATGGTTCACCTCCTCCTTACTGAGAGCCGCCCACGATGGCCATGGGGAGATGATGAGGAAGTTGCTGTGTGACATTCATGAAGTGCCAGCTGATGGAGAGTTCTGTTTGCCAGGCCAGCTGGGGAGGGACCTACCATCAGCTCCCAGCATGCAGAAGATCAATACTGTAATTGGGACTGTTTGTAGCACATGAACTATTGCAGCAACAGGGGCAAAGCATCGGGAGGGGGGGGAAGGCAGAGGGCTGAGCTGGGGCTTGCTGCCCTCTGCTGTGCTGCAGCTACTTTGCTGGTTACAGTGGGGTAAGGGAGCCCAACACCAAGCCTAGTGCTCAGCACAGGAGTGCAGATGGACAGCTGACAAAGAAAACCCTCCAGTGCTGCTGCAATGCCTCCCCAGGGAGCATCCATCACCAACATAAGGGCTCCTAAACAGGTGCTACCATCCACCTGCCCACACGCAGGAAGCAGCTTGAGCTCTATCCTAGAGCCAAGAAGCTGACAGTGGAGGGTCACGATGTGATCCAAGACACCTCTTCCAATCTAATGATTCTGTGACCAACAGTACCAAGGTGCAGCGCTGGGTGCTGCACGGGCACTGGCTGCCATCTCGTGGGCAGTGCTGAGAGAGCTCAGGGCTCTCCTCCACAGACTGCCCCAGGGTTTTTGTCCTATTCACCCCATAAAGCTTTCATCCCAAAATCCACACTCTCTCTGCTCCCCTCAGTGCACTCAGCATCACTTCAGAGGTCACCCTGCATGTTGAGGTCAATTATTCATAGCTCAGAATCAAGTATTAAAAACTGAGCTATATTGACAAATTCTTTGTACATTCAGGAACATTCCCACCAGTAGGTTATTCTCTCCTCTAGGCAGCTTTCTGAGCAGCCCAGGCCCTGCTGATATGTCTTGCTGTTTAATTGCACCGAGGCACTACTCACCCACACTCTCCCTTTGGTTGGACCTCAAGACCTCAACATTCCTCCCCTGCTCCTCTCCAGCAAAGAAAATCCACCCCACAGCCTCTTCGAGTTATCTCATTCAGCAGAAAACAAAGCTCTCTGCCAGCAATGAGAAGAAGCTCAGCCTCTTCTGTGTCTCATCCTAGGGATGACCAGGTCCGCTCCTCCCTTGGATGCTTTACTGGAGCAAGAAAGCATCCAATACCACCAGCTGTTCCAGGCTGCCTTCAAATCCCTTGCCCCTAGCCCCACTGAAACTCTTGCTGCTGCAGCCTCCTCTCTGATCCCCAAATCCCACCATCCCAAGACAGCCTCCATGTCCCTGCTCCTGGAGTCACCTCCACTCCCACCACACAAGGCCTGCACTTCCCTGCCTTCCCCACCTCTCCTGACACCTATAGAAGCCCACAGAAAAGGAATAAAGGAAAGAATAAATGAATAAAGCAGGCATCACTTCCATGGGTATTGGCAACACAGATGGCCTGAGGGCTCGAGCATCACCCACTCCCAGCTGTGAGGGATGGATGCAGACAGAAGGATGTGCTCCCAGCGGGCACAGCCCAGGAAAGGGCAGCAGCAGCAGCACATGGGGGGTTGGCAGCTCTTGCTCAGCTGGCATTGGCATCCACCATCCTGGAATGAGGATGCTCCACAGAGGTTGTCAAGCAGAGCGGCAACACCAACCACTTATCAAAACATTAAAGTTCTCCTAAGCCGCCGAGTTAATTTCTCAGACGCCCTTTCAAAGGGCTAGATAAATACAATCCGGGAGCATCTCCGCTCCCTCGGCTCACATATCTTTAGTCAGGCGGAGAGATAACATTTCATACAGATTGAGACAGTTTAAGCAAAGGTTGCTGGCTAACCTTTCCAGCAGCGGCTGTTCCCGGAGTCGCGCTGTGCTCCGGTGCCCATCCCTGCAGGGGATGCAGGAACCCCACGCACCGATCTCTCCCGCATTACAAGGTGTTACCTGCAGGCTTTCAGTGCTGGTGAAAGATACTTCCAAGCAGGGAGTGTCAAAACGTTATCATGACATTATTACCCTGTGTCCAGGAGTAGGTGTGAGATTTAATTCAGCCCAACCCACCAACTCATCTTTGCCCAGCTCCCAGCATCCTGGTTAAGGCTAGAAGGAGCATCCTTTTCTCCTCTTCTGTTTTCACCCAGCAAAGGTTAGGCTTGTAAAGCCCCAGGCACAAGCAGTGCTGGAAGCTCCCTATGCGATGCTGCTTGCTCTCACAAGCAAGTGGGAAGTGGCCATTGGCCATTTCTGGAACTTGGTTCCAAGCTCACTTCACGCAGAGCAGCTCTGCTCCCACAGCCCCTGCTGAGCATCACACACCTGGGGTGGGCTGCAGCACAGCCTGGGGATGGGATCTGCATCTCAACAGCACCCAAGCACAGCACCCTGCCCCACCACACGAGCCCTCCAGCAAGCAGCAGCTTTGGCAAGATGGGGAACATCTCACAACCCATGGCTGGCAAGGGAGGGAAGGAGGAAGGAATGCTGGCAAATGACAGAGCCCTTATCTTAATTACAAGCTTATTTGCATTTAAATGAAGGTTATTCTATAATTACCACCAAATGTTTTGTGTTGCAGCTGAAATACCTCTGAAATACCTCTCCATGGGCTGTCAAGCTCCTTCCCATTTCCATTTTCTCTTTCCATTCTTCTGCTTTCTAATCAGCTGCACATGCAGGGAGGCACTGGCACAGCCTCCCCCCCCCCCCCCCCCCACCATGTACCACCACACCCAGCAGCCCTCTGGGGCACAGGGAGGGGTGCAGCCCCACCTCCTCCACCAGCACTGAAGGTGGGGATGCTGGCAGGTCTCAAGTTCAGGCTCTGGGATTTTTGGGTGGTTTTTTTTTTTCCCCAGACCTGAGTGCAAAACCTAAATAAGTGCTTTTTCCGCACACGCACACACCTAATTACCTTGTCAAACTTGTTGCAGCAAGGTGTTGGGAAAGGTGAATGTGTGGGCAAGGTCAGAAAGAGATCAAAATGGTGGAGAACAGGGGCTGAGCTCACGCCTGGCTCAGCGAGTCCCCAGGCCATGGGCTGCAGAATGCAGGGGCTTAAGGACCCCAGCAGCCTCTGCTGTCTTTTTGTTGTTGATGGTTATTCTTGAAGACAGGACAGAGACAAAGCAGAACCCGGGAGAGATGTTTGCACTGCAGCTAGCACTTCTTTGGAATAGATAAAGCACTCCCATCGAGAAAATAACACCCAATTATATCATTCAAAACAATCACAGTGAACAAATCCATGCAAATGGCCAAATTAAGGCTGAATGAGAAGCCTTCTGCTATTTCCTAAATTGCTATACCTTTAATCAAGCTCCTTTAACAACCTGTCGTGAGCGTTTTTGCTATCTAGCCAGGAGAGCCACATTAACCAAGCAGCCCATGTGGGGATGAACAAGGCAGCAGCTATTAGAGCCGCAGCAGAGCCTCCTGTTTATGAGTCGGTGGTAATGAAAATGGACAGTTCTCTCTCTCAGACACAACTCTCCCCTCCCTGCCCGCGCCCACCGCTGCATCTCAGCCCTGCGCAGCACCCGCATCCCCCTGCCCAACTCCAAGTCTCTGCCTCCATCTCATGGAGAGATAGGATCTCTTCAGCTCCGCTGCCACCTCGCTTTATTTTTTCTTAAATAGATTTTTTTTTTTTTTAAAGAAGACTCCCTTTTCCCCGGTTTCAAATAGCCCAAGGCAGACTTACAGCATGGAAATTTTTAGCCTGAACAATTATTGCCTGGCAGAGTTAACTCACTGGAAACAGGATCTTCTAATGGGCAGCCATGGCTACAAGCAACTTCGCTGGCTCCGTTTAAAACAAGCTCCACACCTCGGGACAGAGAACTCCCCCGCAGCCCATTTCACAGCCATTTACATTTAATAAGAGGCAGCACCAGCAGCATGGGAAATCAGCAGCACAGCCGCCGTGCAGGGCAGGCGCTGATGCTCACACCAGAACCATTGCTCTTGTTCTTCCACCACAGACAGGAGACACACAAGGGCAAAACCCTCCCAACAAGCCTCAGTCCTGAAGATGCCAGCATCTCCTCTATTTCCTAGGCTGAGTTCTACCACCAAAAATTCCTCCAGGTTGTTTCACACGAGGATTTATTTGTCTGCCCACCCAGCCACACTGCCATGACAGCCTTCAACCCAAATCCACACCACGCACTCAGTATCAATTCGCTTCCCAGATGCCCGGGGATGATGCTGCTCCTGCAGCCCAGCTCACAGCAGCACCCTGACAGCTACAGCTCCCACATTCAGCGATGCTTTAAGGCCAGCAGCCTACATCAATGACAACTCCACAAACCTCAGCATGCAAGCACATCCTTAACTTCTAAAATCTGAGAAATCCATGCTCCCTCTTCCCCCATTTCTCATCCAAGCAGATGTTTTGTTAGCCCACACCAAAGCCAACCACCAAACTGCATTAAGAGAAGACAAGCCCACAGCCTCTCCTTGTCTCCAAGCAAAGGGATTTCATGGGGCTGGCACTCAGGCTGCAGCCCATCCCTGCCCAGAATGCAGTCACACTGTGTTAATTTAACAGCAGCATTTGCCTGGGGCAGAGGTGGAACTGCAAGGGGCAACGGGAGGAGGCAGGATGGCTTCGGGAGATGCTGCAGACACTGGGCAAAGCACATTGCATCCCTCTGCAGGATGGGGCTTGGTTGGAAAGGGAATAGGAAGATCCTCATCCCTCCACCTTCAGGGGATTTCGGTACAAACAGAACTCTTCTGAGCTTTAATCTAGCTCCAATTCCCTCCCCTGCACTGGAAGGAGAGAGAGGGAAAAAAAAAAAAAAAGGCAAGAAACAGAGCATCTCTCTCCCTTCTCAATCTCCCTCCCTTCTGCCTTCAAGTGCTCCTTGGAGTGTCTCTGCGGAATCATGTTTATATGCAGTGAGTGCTGTTGTTAGTTAATAACATCGCGATCGCTGAACCTCCCTAATGAAAGAGAGAGACAACATAAACTGTCATTTCAAACAAACATGCAATCAGGGTACCAGCAGCTCTGAAAATATTATCTTCCCAATTTCACGGGCTTCATGCAGGAAATAGGCTGCTTTCATGGAGATTGTGGAGCATCGCGCCCAGCACACGGGATGCAGGAACGGGCTGGCAGCGGCGGGGACGCATCAGAGCCATGAAATTGGCTGGGCTATGAAGGAGGAATTGTTTTAACAGCTGGAGCCGGGAAGGACAAATAACAGCAGTGATTATATCTTCATTGCTCATCGTAACCAATGCACCAGGCAAGTTGTAATTAGGCTGTGAAGAGCTGAAGGTTTGATAGTGAAGGCTTTGAGCTCACGATTAGACACGGAGCATTTGTGCCTGCCCCACGGCCGCCCTGCCCCACTCCAGAGCACGGAGCTCTGGTTATGCACTTCAGTGCTACAAACACCACTCGACCTGTGGAACAGCAGCGCTTGGATGCTGCATCCTTCTCTTTGGCACCCATAAAGCTTCCCCCAGCTTCACCTTCAGAGCAGGGGCTGTGCCAGCAGCAAGGAACAGGAGGCACGAAGAAGTGCACCTGACCCCTTCCACAGACCCCTGCTGTCTATGAGCAACCACTGAGGACACCTTGCAAACCATCTCCCCTTAGATGAGCCCCACTGTTGCCCACAGTGCTGATCCTGCAATGACCCCGAGCAAGGCAGTGCTTTCCAAACAGCAGCCATCACATTGAGCCCAAAGGTATCGCTGGGCACTGCACTGGTAGCACACAGCCTGCTGAAACAACGAGCTTGGGTTTGTGGCTGGGCCAGCATCCAGCTCCTACCAGACAAGGAAAACAGCAAGAAAGCACAAAATACATTTTACTGTGCTGAGTTCTGCCTCATTTTGGAGCCTCCCAGGGCCAAAAGGGATGGGACCACTTCACTATGGCAGCAGAGCTGGGGCTGGAGCATACACTGCTTCTCCCCAAGGGCAAGCCATGGTGCTGAGATGCATTCTGACAACCATTTTGAGCAAGCACAATCAGAAGAGCCAAACTGCACTACACTACCAGGCTCCCTCAGCCCCACCAAGAGATGGGAGAAAAGCAGGGTGAACCCAGCCCAAAACAGGATGAACCCACAGCTCCAGGCACGGAGCAACACCGACAGAAAGGGACAGCATTCTTAAAGGGAGCAAAATCACAGCAAGAGTCTCCCATTCATAAAGGAGTGGGCCAAAATCTCCCCTTGTTAATAAAGGAGAGGGCTGATGTCCCCAGCACGCATTGACCAGACAGCCCCAGAGCAGGACAGACAGACTGGCCCCACAGGAGGGCTGCGCTGCTGCATTCAAATCAAGTTTAAAAACTCTTCTGACATTTAAGAAAAATCAACAAGCATCTAAAGCGATGGGGGGACCGGGCACATCACTGCCTGAATGTCACATTTAAAGCTAGAGAGATAGCAGCTGCTTTATCTCCTGAAGCAGGTGGTTTGAGCAGTAAATAAGGCACCCAGGGCCAGATTCTGCTCATGCACCTGCTACTCCTCCATAGAGTGCAATGGAGCAACTCCAGATTTGCACCAAGGTGACAGCCAGCCAGAACAGAGTATATTAAACTTTAATACTTCCGAGCATCAACAGAATGTGCTACCAGCCCCTGCCCTGACTCCAAGTATCCATACAGGCCACAGACGAACCTGTAAAAGTTTATTGATTCCAATTGGCAGTGCCCTTTTGGAATCAGTTGTAGTTCTGACTGATGTACAGATAGGAGCAAAGGACATTTGAAGCATTTTAATGCACTTTTTACTGCATTATCTCTCACCACCATCTTTGCTGCTTCATGGAGATGACTCGCACTGCGAGTAGAAGAACCCAATGTAATTAACGACCTGGCAACTCTATAATGATCCTTCCTACATAAAAAGGTCTTCCCTATCCTATGAATAGGCAGGAAGTAATTTATTGCAATCCATATAAAGATGAGACTGCTTTGACCTTGGGGACTTTACGTTTTTTTCTTCTTAAACAACCATAATTGCTAAGGAGATTTTTTTTTTTTTTTTTCAAGTGATAACGGCTTAAAGATTTTTAAATGTGATGTAAGAAGTGAAGAATCAGCCTGAGCAGCCTTCAGAGAGAACAAGCATCCTCTGCGTCACTTAGGAATGAGCTTTCAGGACTAAACAATGGATTCCTCCATTTCTCATGGGCATCACCTTAACCCTCAGTACACTGAAACACGGACAGTGCTTTATTCCCCAAAAACAGCGAATATGCAGGGATGCCCACAGGGAAGCCAAGAACGACCATTTCCTTGCATTCCCTATGAAACGCAGCTCTGCTTCCCGCAGAACCCACAGGGGTCACAGGTTTGCTCACACTCGTGCCACGTGCCCACAGGCCCCTGCACAGGGAGGAGTACCGCTTTGGCTCCTCTTGGCTTTGGCAAACCCCTTCCTTCTCACCCAGCAGGGATTTGCAGCAGCTGAGCCACTGGCATATTGTTAGCTTTACACTCAATGTGACAGCACCGTCTTGGCTTTTACAGCGTGCTTTGGGAAAGCCTTTCCTCTCTCCATCTCGCTAACACCTTGCCCGCTCATCAGCTTCCCCCTCGTTTCTCATTTCATCTCACTCGTACTCCTTTCAGATTCCCCAAACCCCTGCATTTTCACAGGGAAATTCTCGCAGGCTGGCGATTGCTGCAGAAGTGGAGTTCAGTCTATCAGGGCTCCTTTCAAGGTCTTTGGAAGAGGGGGACACCTGGAAGGGGTCACGTCCCACACTGGATCAGTGGCTGCAGGACATCTAACACGACTGCCACGCTTTGAAGTACCCGCAGCTGTTTTGATGCCTTTCCCAGAGCTTTGGGGCGGTCTCGACGACAAGGAAACACACAGAGGGAAGGAATAAATCTGGCCGGAAAGAGCTCAGGTGGAATGGTTTTCCATCAGAACAAAATGAGATTTGCTGGAAGCGAAGCACTCTGCAGAGTCGGGTCTTTTCCCCGCAGAAATTTCATTTCATGGAAGAGGAGAAAAAAAATAACATCCCAGGACTTGGAATCATCCTGCTCCGATACTTGTCGAAATCTCACATTCGCATTCCTTGTTTTGAAGCAACTTGAACCTCAGACTCGCTTTTTCCCCAATTATTTCCTGGTGTGCTTTGTCAAGTACAACATAAATAAGCTAATGCAAAAACAAGACATGTTCCTGCCTGTAATGTCTGACGGAGTCGCAAAACAGTGCTTCAATCCCATCCAAAACAAAGCCACGCTCCCAAAACCTGTGTTTGAAGGCAGATCTCTGGTGGAAGGACAAGGATCTGCCCAGCGCTTCAGAACCCACTGGGGCAATGGGTGAAGACAGCAGACCACCCTTCACACAAAGCCAAATTGCTCAGCACAGACAAGGGTGTCCGAAATGTTACAGCAAAATGCCCTTTTTTTCCCCATCCCTGCTAGGCTTAGATTCATCATCTTAAATACACTGGATTAAACTTTCATATGATTTAAGTTTTAATTAAATGTGAGCACTATATTTAACAAAGAGCAGCAACAAGTCAACCCCCACTACTTTGATTTCAAGTCACTAAAAACACTGTAAGAAGCGAGCAGACTCAGCAGGAGCTGAAAAGCATCCTCCAAAAGGAACCTATTCCTCCAAGCCGGACCCACCCTTGCACCATCCTATTGACTACCAGATCACATCACTCGCAATCGCTACCATATCTCACATTAAAAAATTAAGTCCATAACTGCAGAGAAACATCTCCCCGTTTCTTTTATAGCTTCTTGCCACAGCCAGCTATATATCTCCATTATCACCAACACACAATAGATCTGAGCTTGCGCCGTAAATAACACTGCCATATAACAAAGTTACGCTTAGGAGTACAGGCATAAATTAACACTCAGCCATGCGACTCTAAATAGTATTTTAGGGCTTGTCACAAACCAATTATGCAAAATATTCTTCTTGCAAAGATCTGGTGATACTTCAAAGCATTACCTCATTTCAACAACTGCAGACAGCGTGCGGGGCTGCAAACCAGGGGTGAGAGCTTTGCCAAGGGATGCTCAAACCATCGACTGAACCCCGCCATAGCCATTTAATCACTGACATCAGCACTTGAAAGCATGGGTATGCCCTCCAAAAAAGGAATTCTATTTTGTCACCTCTGCATCTGACGAGGCTTCCACTCGCATCAAGACTTTCTTATCCCAAGCTGGTGAGAGCACCAAAGCCAAAATGAACAGGGCTCTATTGGGAGGCCAGCGAGGTTGGATAAAAGACATTGCCACCTCAGCATCATATCAGCTGTGACCTAAAGGATGCCAGCACTGCCCTATTTCAACCAGAAAGGGATTGCATGCCTTCCTCAAGGTCACACACAGCCCACTGGAGGAAATCAGAAGCATCCTTTATCCCTCCATTCCAAGCTGGTTCTCCAAGCTGGAACCAATCAGAAATATACAGAAGGCTGTGAGAGCCTCAACTGCCCCCAGTCCCAGTGAGGGATGAACACAGATGTCCCCAGGGATGTTTTCCTGACAACTGTTAGGCACCATGCGTTTTCATTGTCCCCAAACCCCTGTTGTCCTTATGAAACCATATGTCTCTTTTCCACACTGTAATAAAACACTCCTCTCCCCCTTGAACCACACTGAGACTGACAAAAATTAAAGGCACCCAGATGGACAAAGTGCACATTTTATCACCCGGCCCTGCAGACCCAACCTCTCCACACCACTTCACCCATAACAGCGGGGGGTGGCAGAACCCTACATTGGCCACAATCCTCCCCAAACCTGTCCTGCTCCTGCAGTGCTCCTTCCACCTGCAGGAATCTGCTGCAAATCCGATAGCAGATGTGATTTCCAGCTGGGTCCATAGACTGACCACAGCAGGTTCATTAATAACAATTATTAAGTGCTTTATGTTACAAATTAGACCTGTAGGAATACAAAAACATATCCAGCCGGTTGGTTTACAGCCTCTTGTCAGAGAGGACTGTAAATTCCTATTATCACAACACTATCATCACGGCAAAATGGGCATAGGAACTCATCGTAAATAATGCTTTAAAACAGCTAAATCATCATCAGATGCAGGAGCATAAATTAGTACTCATACACAATGCAATGGAAGGCCCCAGCCAACAGCTTCAATACATCAGGCAGCAAACACGCTGATTTTTGTGAAGTCGTGGTTTCACTTCTTTGGCTCCCATCTGAAAGGGCAGCGCATCCCAAGGGGGGACAGGCAGGGAGGAGGGGTTTATTGATGAACACAGCAGCCCCCCACCTTGCTCCATGCAGACTTCCCAGCGCTGCAGGGCCACCTGCTAGCACCACACACGCCACCAGGGACGGCTCAGCCCTTTGCTCCCAGCTGCTCCCGCCTGCGGCTGGATGCGAGGCAGCTCACTCATCCCATTACCAAACCCCTGAGGCATCCAGATCCCCCCACCATGAAAATTTTAATAAAACTGGTGCATCGACTTTCAATTAGAAGGCCGTAAAACGGTTCATTTTCATCTGTTTGTTGCACAGTAACACAGATCCTCGGGAGGAAACAGCGCCTTTTCCAGACTGTCTGCGACGCAGAGAGCATTAATTGAATATTCTGTTGAAACCACCTTCAATTAGTGCCTTGGAGTTTTGCATGACATTCATCACCGCAGCTCGCCCGATTCCGCAGGCAGCACGTTTGGGGTTTGGCGATGCACACATCACATTAACTCACTGCACTGTCCTGAAAATAACAAATTTATTTGCTAATGGGATGCCAGACAGCATAGGGTGAGCTGCGGCAGCAATGGCTTCCTAGTCTGGACAGCACCAGGTGGGAGATGGCATCCTGCAACCTTCCTCCTCCCCTCCCTGATAAATCCCTCCTGCCAACCCAAACCATACCCTTCCCTTGTATATGGGGAAGTGAAAGCCAACCCTAGAGCTGATTCTATCATGAAGTTAGACGCAGCACCCTTCACAGAATAGAATATTCCAGGTTGAAAAAGACCTGTCAGATCCCCCAAACCCACCTCATCCCACCATGCCCACTGCCCACATCCCCACAGCAATGGAACACCCCCAGGGATGGTGACCCCCCACTCCCTGTGCAGTGCAGCACTGCTCTTCCAACATAGCTCCCCCAGCAGCCTGGAAACCATCGTTAAGAGTATACAAGCATCCCCAATTGGAATTCAAGCCATAATTAAGACCTGTTCATCCTTTGTTTCCTGTCACAGCCTGAATTATCTCTTGGGTTGCTTTTTTTTTTTGGAGCTAGGTGCTGACTGGGAGCACAGGACAAAAGGCAGAGCCCAGCCTCTCCACAGCTCCCAGTCCCACCTTCCCCACCAGTCAGAGGAGTTTGGCTGCAAATCTATTGCAAAAAGAGCTGAGATGGGCACAGAGATGTCAGCTCCTCCCCGCTGCCCCACTCAGCGTGGAGCAGAACTGCTGGAAGACACCCTGGTGGAAAGCTGCTTTCATCTTTTACTCAAAAATTAAACTAAAAATAAACAGAAATCACATTTCAGAATTCTGCATGCATCTCTGCTGGCTGGGGGATCTTTTTCTGACAAGCCCTGATGCACAGCAACCTCCTTTCCACTCCTTCCAGCAGCTGCCAGAACCTCTCCAAGCATCAATGGAAGAGGCAGAGGGGAGCCAAGGTGTCCGTCAGGCACCACGAGCTCACAGCAGCACAGGGAAAGGCACAACCAAAGCGGATGGGGAATTCCAACACACCAACCTTCCTGCACATCCCACAGATGTTTCCCAGACAATCGCACAGCATCAGGGGAGTGACACAGCTTCAGAGGATGAACAAGAAGGGGAAACTGAGGCACAGAGCAACACCAGATCCAACTACAAGACATCTGAAGCATCATTAAGCAAGAGCAGAGTTTGTAGAGCTGACTGTAACCTCCTGCAGTGACAGCTGATATTAGCAAGGCGATGTTAATAAGCAGATCTTACATGCAAATTCCTACATGCAAAATTGTACGACTTTGAAGACTGTCAAGTGCACAGCGAGCAGATTCCTTAATTACAGGGGGTCTTTCCATTGCAGCACCATTGTTAGCTCCAGCCAACAGATCTCTGGGAGGCTGAGCAGGGGAGAAAGGAAGGTCCACAGCATGCAAACACCCAGGTTCAATGGGCCACATCACACTGCTTGCACATCAACGAACAAAGCACAAAGCAGGTGTTTTGCAGCAGGGCTCAGAGTTGGGTCCGCTGGCTTCCAGCCAAGCCATTGGGGAAAGGGAAAAATCTTCAAGAGAAACACAAACACAGCAGCAACAGGAGAGCTCTGGAGAAATGCCACACGCCGGCCAGCATCTCTTTTAATTGTTTCTCAACTTTCTATCTGCAGATCCACAGAGCACTCTCACATAATCAGGTCCTCTATGCAGGGGATTAGCAGGCTTACATCCCGCGGATCCAATCAGGAAAGTCTATCAGCAAAACATACTTATGTTGATACAGCTATTATAATCTGCATAATTCTTCTGAGTTCACATACTTAACGGATAGCAAACAGAGTCATTACTGCTGCAACTTGCAGCCATAGGATCTCCACGAGCCATTCGCTGCAGTGTTTTTTTATTATTCATAGCTTTAGTTATTGATTTTCGGGAGAAGATACATGCTTTTAAGCACCATAAAAGCAAAGGAGGAAAACAAATAGCGCTATTCCAAGATTAATACGCTGTTTGTAATAGAAGTATGGCTGTCACATTGTGCTGTATACAGCTGATGGAGCCTTGACAAATTCCATGCTAAACAGGCAAGGCGCTTAAGGAGCTCATTAAATAATTTAAAAGCAAAGCTTGGGAGGGGGGAGCAGGGAGTTCACCCCCAGTGCCTACTGAGTGCCATGCCAGGAGCTCCTGCATCACCCACATCTGAGTGTAGCATCCAGATCTGAACACCTTATAGCAACTGGGGTCCCACCACAACCTCAGTGTCCCAACATGAAGTCAGACCCAAATCACTACAGCAGCCTAATGCTGCCTTCCACCCAGCCCTCAGCACCTCGTACCATGCCTCAAGCCCACCACTGTGCCACACCTTACGCTGCACTCTAAATGCGCTCATCCTCCAAAAAAGCACTGCAACAAAAGCCTCAATTTCACCATAGGGAATGACTGAGGATAGGATTGATAGGAGCTGCTTTCTCCATCCACCCAAGCAAGCAGCTCCTTCTGTTACTTGGGGGGGGGGAAAGAAAATGAGCCCCGAGGCGAAGGCACCGCACCACGCTTGGTCTGTGCCGGACTCGCACAAAGAACCGCAGCCATCCCCCGCAGCTTTACAGCCCCCAGGAGCCCGCAGCTCTGAGCCACTGCGTTTTAGCTGCACCATTTACACCCCGTTACAACGCACCGGCAGCTCTAAGCTCCACAGAGCAGCTCACCAACATCCAGCACTACCCAACGAAGGAAGAAACCCAACCCTTTGGCTCAGGAGCAGAGAGAAACAGCAACGCCATCACATAACGGGCTCCAACCCCTACTATGGACACCAGGAGCTCCCACGGGACCCCACCGCACCACCACGCGGCTCGCAGCGGGGACGGGGCTGCTGCTCAGAACTGCTCCAGCCCTGGGCCCAGACCTGCTACAACGGCAGCTCTACAGAACCACGCACGAGGAACGGCACGAGCAGCAGCAGAGCTCGCGCAGGATGAGGGCTGAACTCAGCCGAGGGCTGAACTCAACCGAGCGTTTTCTACGCACCCCTACCGCCCACCTTCCGCCCCCCCCAACTTTGCATCTGAACTTGAATCATCTCAACCCAGCGCTCCTCACCGCATCTGAGAAACTTCGTGGATATGCAAAGCAAGCAAGAGCAGCTAAAGCACAACGCAGGGCACGGACAGAGCCCAGCAAACAGCCAGAAGCCCACCCTACCTCCAAAACCACTTCACAAAGCAGCCTTACCTTCCGTCATGCAGGAAACCAAACGCAAGCTCTTCACATCCACGGAACACCTCAGAAAAAACCCAACGCCCTACAGAGAAACAAGCAGAGGCCGCAGCTCGCAGCCCTTATATGCCGCTTCTAGGGCGCACCGGCCAGGCCACGTGCTAATTAACGCTAATTAGCCCCTCCACCGGCACCTGTGCCGCTCACGGTCCGGGCTGAGCCCCGCCCTTCGGCCGCCCCTCTAATTTCGCAACGCTTCATGAGCTCCGCGCGCAGCCGTCGGCGCTCAGCTGAGGCCGATTGGCGCCGGGTACCGCCTCGCGCCTGCGCCGGGCTGCTTTGCGAGCAAAGCGGATCGCAACGCTTTTCTTTTAAGAAACGTGCGCGGAAATGGCAGCGTGAGAGCGTAAGCTTTTCTTTTTTTTTTAACGCGCAACGAGAATCGTGCAAGCGAACGCGCCTCCCTTCGCAGCGCGTGCGAAACAAACCCAGCGCACGTGCGCGAGGCGCGGCTGCAAACAACACCGCGCGGGAACTTCCGCCGCGCGCCCAACGGCTGCAGCGCCGCGCGCCCGCCGCTAGAGGGCGCTGCAGTGTGTGCGGAGCCGACGGGGGCGGGGCCGGAAAAGGAGGGAAAAGAGGCGGATCCCGCGCCGCCCGGATCCCAGTGCGGAGGTTCCGTTGTGGGGTGCAGTCGGTAGCGCGGATGCGGGGCCTGGAGGGGCGGCGGGCGGCTGAGGTTGGAGCCGCGGTGCGCGGTGAGGAGATGCTGCGTCGGTGCTCTGGTGTTTGCAGTTCTGGTCCTCGGTGAGGAGTTAGGGAGGGAGCCCGGCTGGGGGATGAGCAGCACCTGTGGGGGGGGCGGTCGGTAGAGCTGTGCTGCGTGCAGCTCCGGTGCGTGGAGCCTCGTGGGGTCATTGAGCCGTGCTGTGTGAGGGGGCTGCGGCCATAACGTTTGGTTGGGAGCTCAGCAGGTAGGAGCTCTATCGAGTTCTCTGCCAGCCCTAATGCCCAGCTGGGTGCGTACTTCTTGTAGCCCGAGTGCCTGGTTAGGAGACTGGAGCAGGGGGAGGTGGGCCAACTGAGTCCCGGTGGCTGTCTGGGTGGGCAGCCTGCTGGGTGCAGCCCTGGTACTCAGTCGTTGCAGCCCGGGTGCTGGCTAAGCAACAGGTTGGCTGAGGCCCAGTGGTTGCAGCCCCAGCACCCAGTCCAGATCCTGTTGCGGAGTCTGATTGTTAAGCTGCAGCACCTGCTGCACCATGCTGTGCTGCCGAGAGCTGCTGCTGCTGGTGGCTGTGCTGGGCTGGCTGCTGGTGCTGCTGCTGGACCTGCAAGCGCTGGCACTGCTGTGCGGGACCGCGGCGGTGCTGGGTGGGTGGTTGGGCCCCCAAGCTCTGAGCAGGCCGGGCTGGCGGCTGCGCTTAGAGCGCTTTGCTGGATCCCTGCGGCCGGCGGCACCCAGCCCTGAGGCGGAGGAGCAGCTGGAGCAGGAGATCAGCAGCACCATCAGGAAAGTGGTGCGGGACTTTGTCTCCTCCTGGTATCGCACCGTTAGCAGTGAGTGTGCTTTTGAGGCCGAGGTGGAGAAGGCCATGGCGGGGCTGGCAGCTGAGCTGAGGCAGCGGATGGCACGGGTGGACCGCCAGGCCCTGGCCCGCCGGCTGCTCCTGCTGTGCGGCCATCACCTGCAGAGCTACCTGCAGGCTCTGAGGGGCCATGGGCCGCTGTGGCAGGAGTACCGCCGGATCGCAGGCCTGCACCCAGCCCTCTGCAGCCTGGCGGCTGAGGTGAGCTATGCCCGTGCTTCTGTGGAGCTGCTGCTGCGGGTGTTGGTGCCTCGGCCCCACCTGGAGACACGGACGGGTCACTTTGTGGTGGTGGAGCTGGTGGCCTGCAATGTGCTGCTGCCCGCCATCAGGAAGATGGCTGACCCTGACTGGATCAACCTGCTGCTGGTTGGGGCCTTCCCCAGGAAGGCACAGGGTGAGGAGCCTGGTCCTGCAGCTCCAGTGCCAGACACTCTACCCCTCACAGTGCAGCCAGATGTTGCCCCAGCAGTGCCACTCCTATCTCTGTCACCTGGGCAAGAAGCAGGGGCTGGTGGTGAGGATGGTGTGGATGTGCCAAGTGAGCCCCGCTGCAGTGAGGGGGTTGTCCTGCGGCCGCGAGGCCTGGGGTCGCTGTTCCCCTATGAGGGTTTGGAGCTGGACTCTCCAGGCCAGGATGCGGAGCTGCTGGCACCATCACCTGCTGGGGAGTTTCTTGATGAGCCTCTCCTTGATGTTCCTGCTCCACTGGAGGGAACAGACACTTCCGAGGATGGGATGGGGGACCTGGAGGATGGCCATACCACCAGCAGTGATGCTGGTCTGCTTCTCCCTTCTGCTTATGCTCTGGGCTCCTGCCCTGACATCCAGATTGATCCAGTGGTGGAGACAGAGGAGGACAGTCCCAAGAAGTCCTCGGTGCAGCGGCCCTGTAGCCTGGGGAAAGAACTGGGGACACCAGAGGCCCTGCCACAAAGCCCGTCGGACCCTGGGCAGCCCCTTACCCTGCTCTCATCCTCCCCAACCGCTCCCATCAGCAGCTTCAGCTTTGAGCCACTCAGCAGCCCTGATGGACCAGTGGTCATCCAGAACCTGCGCATAACTGGCACCATCACTGCCCGCGAGCACAGCGGGACCGGCTTCCACCCCTACACCTTATATACCATCAAGGTGAGTTGTAGCCCAGCGTCACCCATCCCTTCACTGTGAGGGATGTGTGTGCTGTGTGGGGAGAGACCTGGGGAGTTGTTAGGTGGGATGTGTGGGCAAGATGGTATTGTTTGGAGGTTCGTAAAGATTAACGAGCATTGCTTTCCTCCTCAGTATGAGACAGCCCTGGAGGGTGAGGTTGCAGGCAGCCTTCAGCAGATGGCCTATCACACTGTGAACCGCCGCTACCGGGAGTTCCTCAACCTGCAGACCAGGCTGGAGGAGAAACCAGAGCTCCGCAAGTTCCTGAAAAGTCAGTGCTGCATCAGCTGCCTGTGAACACCCCTCTGTGATTACAGTGTGCCCTTCCCTGCTCTGAGCATGTGCAGCCCTCCCTGAGCCTGTGTGGGTGCTGGGCTGTTGGAGGTGCCTGTGGTCCTCTATGCAGAGCTGATGGGAAGTAGAATTTCGTTAGCTGGCAAATTCTGGTGTTGAAGAAAGCATCCTTGTTCCCTGTAGTGGAGATGCTAAGTCACAGCCTGAAGCAGTGATGAAGCACCTGCTGGGAAGGCAGTGCCAACCCAGGGGAGCTCAGGTGCATGCAATGTGCTGAGTGATGGAAGGGCTGGAGTCAGGATCCACCCCTTCCCAGATCTCATTTAAGGGTTGGCAGGGGAGGTGAGGGTGTCTCTGGAGGTCCCTGCCTGCCTGATGCTTGCCAAGGGTGAGCAGCTCTTTTCCTTCATTTCTGCATCCACAGCTGCTGCACTCGGGCTCATTCTCATTTGCTGCAGCCAAAGACTTTACCACCCTGTTATTATCAAGGTACTTTCCATCCCATTATAGCATTACATTCCCAAACAGCGTTTTGCAGTTATGCACCTTGACAATGAACAGCAACACCAAATGTTAGTGATCTGCAAGCAAGTATTGTATATAAGCTATATTGTAAATTAAAAATTGGATTTACCTTATTTCCACACAGGTGGATTTAAGGTCTGACTCAGTCAGTCTGATCTGGGGGGTGAATTATCTTGGGCTGAGGCACAGTCATGGTAGTCTTAAGTGAGAGAGCATTAAGGTTTTAATACATCTCTTACAGTTCTCTGGAGCTTACACAAATATGCATTTTATTTCCAGATATCAAAGGACCAAAGAAACTGTTCCCTGATCTCCCATTTGGAAATATGGACAGCGATAAAGTGGAAGCCAGAAAAAGTCTGCTGGAATCTTTCTTGAAGGTGAGGTACTTGGTGCCTGTATCCGCTGCTTCCTATGGCTGCTGAGATGATTTTCACTATTCCCCTTCCTTTGGTGCAGTGATCAGATCACTGCTGATGGTGATACCTGAGGGCTGGGCTCTTGTGCTGGCTCTTAAGTGTTTTGTTTTATTGGTATAAAGCAATTGCTCAGGACAGTTGTGTATTGATGGAGTGGAGCACCTCAGGTGTTTTTTGCTTGCACTTCACGTGAGAAAGCTGGGATGCTCACTCTGAGAAGACCTAAAGCCCTCTCCCCTTACAGCAATTGTGTGCAGTCCCTGAGATTGCAAACAGTGAGGAGGTGCAGGAGTTCCTTGCTCTGAACACTGACGCCAGGATTGCATTTGTCAAGAAGCCCTTTGTTGTCTCCAGGATAGACAAGGTAGGTGGGTGGGAAATGGGCAGCGTGAACCTCTTTTGAGTGCACCAACTTCCATTTGCATGTGTCTGCATTGCTGCTGCAGCATCTACAAAACTCAGTCTCTCTGTAGGTGCATTGAGCTTGCCCAGGAAGTCACAAAGGGTCAAAAGGAAGGGTCAGAGCCCCTCTCAGAGGGCCTGCTTCGTGGTTTCTTTATTTCCCATGGAAAACAGGGACGCTGCAAGTCTTAAAACTCTTTGATTCTTATTCAAGAGAACTTTGTTAGTGGTTGATGGCGTTCCTGGCTCTTGCTGCAGATTGTTGTCAATGCCATTGTGGACACCCTGAAGACAGCATTCCCCAGGTCGGAGCCCCAGAGCCCCACAGAGGATCTGAGTGAATCCGAAGTGGATGGGAAATGTCAGCCGGATGGGAAGAAGGCAAACAAGTAAGGGCTCCTTCAGCTGTCCAGTTGCAGTTGAGTTTCTTTCTCTTTTGTATGCTGAGAAGGGCATTCGAACCCTTGTTTGGATTAAAGATTTTTCCAAGAATGGTCAGGCTTCCACAGCATGAATGTAGCTCTTTTCTTGTTGCTGTTCCAGGAAAAAAAAAGATGTTTTGCTAGGAAAAGCATTGGATGAATTTTTTTTAACAAAAACTGTGTGAGAACAAAAAGAAGGGAAAAAGTTCAACTTGTAAAGCATCTTGGCTGGAAAGAGCATTCCTTCATGATAAACAGACTATTTTACAGTGTGTCCCAAGTCTGAAATGCCCTTTCGTATCCTCCTTTCTGTATATGTGTTTATAATTAAATTTCACAATCCTGCTGGGTATGTCTCAACTCAGATTTTGTCTGGATGCTTTCCTGGATGTGCTGATGTGCTCACACCTTGCTGAGCAGAAATGTGTACATCTGCATGCAGACTCATATCTGAAACACCTGTTGAAGAAGGTGTTGTGGTGGATATTGGAAAGCTGTGGCTATGCCAGTCTTTAAGAATGTTGTTGCTGAAGACAAGTAATCTAAAGGTTTCATTGCATGGTTCTGCAGCTAGCTTTTGTTATCCTTGGTGTGGCAGGTGCTGTTTGGAGCTGTTTTAGCTCTAATCAGACTGAGCTTGCACAAACAGCCAGTACAGGTTCTTGGCTGAAACTGGGAAACATTGCTTGCAGCTTGTGGGGAAAGTCCTGACTGTGCACTGTGTTCTTCTCCAGGTCCAGACTGAGGTTCCCATCCAGCAAAATCACTCCAGTGCTGAGTGTGAGTGAAGCACACGACAGGATTGTGTACTCTGTGAGGGAGGGCAGCACTGTAAGTTCAGATCCCTCTTATGATGCTTTCATGATCCTCATCACTGCCCTCTTGGGGTGCTGGCTTGGAATTATCCACATGCACAAAGGTGGTGGCCGCTGCAGCCTTGTACCTGCATGCCAGGCCTTTGCAGAAAGGTGGTGAGCACCCCTAGTTGCTCTATTGGGCAGTGGGGGCTGTCTGGGCCATATAGACTAGTACTAATATACCTGTGCTGTTGTAGGTCTCTGGCACCCTGTCGCTGGCTGCTATGGAGTCCTTCATCCAGAAGCAGGAGAAGCTACTGGAGGCAGTTCCCAGCAAAGCTCCTGAGGGCGAGGGGAGCGAAGAAGCCAAGGAAAAATCTGTGCAGGAGGATACAGATGGGCTGAGCACGTTGGAGCAGGGAGCACATCTGGACATGGACGTGGGTGAGCTCATCCCCATTGCTCCAGCCTTTTTCCCTAGGTCCTGCACCAGCTGCCTGCTGAGCATCTGGTCCCCTGCCTGTTTCTCCTTGATTGATGAGACAGCAAGCTGAGTTCTTTGTGGTGCTGTTGGGAGGCTGCTCTCATCTTTATTGCTATTGGAGGCAACGAGTCTTGGCTCGTTTGTGTTGCTGTAAGTTTTCGTGTTAGTGTGCTCACTACAGTTACTGCAGAGATGCGTTTCTTTAGAGTGTGCTACCTAAACTGCTAATACTGTAAAATCAAGCTCTCTTATATAGATAAAATGTCAGATTATGGTTTCTTGATAGTCTCAAGTTAGCCTTGATTTGTCCATGCACTGTAAAAGATATTTGAGATTCTGTTAAGTTGGGATGAATTTATTGCAAATAGCAAATGCTTAACCTCAGTTCAAGGAACAATGTTCCGTTTCTGGTTATAGATCCCTCCTCTGAAGCACGGAGGTCTTTGTCCTCTCAGAGCAACCACAAGATTACCCTGAGTGTGAGCAAAAATGTTCTCTAATCTTGTTCTTGGAATAGCTAAACTGTATCAGCTGGAACTTTCCAGAAATTTCATTCCAGTGGTTTGAAAGTTTGGCGAGCTGTGACTGAAAGCACATGCTTTTGTGACAGGATGGGTCTGGGGTTCTGTAACAGCCTGTGCTACCAGCTCTGCCTGTAAGCTTTGAACACATGCCTGCAGTTGTTTTGGAGCTGCTGTGGAGCAGGACTGGAATGGGAAGTCAGCACTGCACAGAGGACAGGAGATTGAGACAGGCCAAGTTAGCTGTACCCTTGAGGAAGCCTGTATGTAAATGATGTCAAATGCCTGCAGGCTGAGACAGGGCAGACTGGTCTGGCTGGACAAAAGGAATGTATGTCTGGGGCTAAAGGCAAGCAGCATCCCTATCTGCTTGCTGGGTGGAGGAGAATGGCCAGCAAGAAGGAGGCTTGGATGCAAACGGGAACAGACAGAGCTCACTGACAGCCCTTATTTTTTGACCTATGGAGTTGAAGTGAAGCAAGCAGCCTGCTCCAGTTCTTGCACAGGGAAGTCAACTCTCAGAGGGCAGACATAGGGGACTAACTTGTGTGGCCCTGAGCAAGAGGCTGAGTGCACTCAAACACCTGGATTCCTCCAGATGAATGGCTTCAAGTTATTAGTTCATGAGTAGCGAAGAGGGAGGGAGGCATGGTGGGGTTCAGAAACTCTCCCCTTTATTTCTATCAGCTCTCTGTAGGGAGAGAGGTTGAAAGATGAGGTATTGGGGAATGGCTTAGTAGTTCTGCAGGTGCAGCAGCCTTGGGTTGGAGTGCTGGCCTAGGGGTGGTTATCTTGGGCAGTTTCGTTGTGCATTGACAGCTTTGTTCTGCATCTCTATGATGCTTTGCATCCAAGTGGTATAGAGTTGTTTTGCTAGCAAGCTGAATGTGTTTATACTGGCAGGCTTTCTCATCCATCTGAGGATGAGAGGAGTTTTGCTGTACCTGATCTGTGCCACCAGGTGTATGTCAGGATGTAGGAGTGTTGCTGTCAGAACTGATGCATCTGGAGAAACCAGATGTGCCATCCATCGTCCTGCTAAGACTCGGGCCTGCCACACGATGGCAGCCCACAGACACCAAGCAGAGCTCTGTGCCTGGAGAACTGCGTGTGGTGGGAAGGGGAAGTGTTCAAGAAAACTGGGGAGGATGATCCTCAGCAATGCTCCTTGCTGCTGGCTACAATCACAGTCTTCTTTCTCACCTGTTTTGGTCACGCTGCTGTCTTCATGCATAGTCAAGGGGTTGATAGGTGAGCAGGAACTGAGCAAAACTGCTCTTGTTGTGTTCTGGTGGCTGCAGGGCAGTGTTGTTTGAGTGGAAGTGGAAATGAGGATGATGAGGACAGGAGCCGCAGGCTGACTACCTTTGTATGACACAAGGTGTTAAGCTGGGGAGCAAAGCATTGCTCAGACCGTTAGGGAAAATAGTGGAGTTCGTGTGCTTTTCACCATTGTTTACTTAGGCTCTGAGCTGACTTATCTGATCCTCCTGGCAGACTCTGAGACTGCTTTGGCTGACCTGGCCCTGGACTTGCTGCGTTTGCTGCTGATGGATCACTGGAGCTGGCTGGGCATGGAGAATATCCAGAAGATCTTCCACCTGCTCTTTGGGACCCTCATTCAAAGGTAAGGCCTCAGTGACCAACCTCCCAGCTGCGTGGTAGCACTGCCTTTGGAGTTGCTATAAAGTGGAGCTCTGTGAAGTAAATATCTTGGAGGTTTGCTTTCCCTGTGAGCGGCAGTGTAACACCAGGAGACAGCCTTTTGGCTTTTGATACAGTGGAAAGCCATGTGAATTTGCTCCTTAGAGAAGGAGTAAATATGCCCAACTGCTCAGCTCTCCAGAGTCTGGCTTCTGCTGCACTCCTGCTGCCCAGGGCCTCAGCCTGTGCTCTCAGTAAAAGGAGAGTAAACAGGCATGGGGAACAGGGACTTGTCAAGTAACAACTCCCAGGGCCTTTGCTCTCACTAATGCATCCCTTTCCGATCTGTGGTGGGCCAGTAGTGCCTGTGCCTTGGGCACTGACCCACAGATGTATTAGGGAAAAAACTTCCTTTCCAGCTGGTATGCGCTTGCCAAGCCTTTCTGAGGCCAGTGCCTCTGTGTGGTAAGGCACCAGGCCAAGACACACAAACAGAGCATTTCTGTTTTTCTTGTGTAGGTCAGAGACTATCACCAGCTGAGGACGTGGTCTGTAGTGTAAAAGATAAGCCTTCCCAGAAGTACTTGGGCTAGGGGGAGCCTCAGAGCAGTGCTTTTCCCACTCCTGCACCCTCTTTTCTTTAGCAGGCCTTCAAAGCCAGTGCCAGAATGTGCAGCACAGCACACTGTAACCTGGGTGGTAACTTGAGCTGCCCTCAGCAGAGGTTGCTGGAGCACTTTGAGGTCAGAGGTTGCTGGCTGTCACACTTGAATCGGTTTCCTCAAGTGGGAGGAGGTGGGTGTTACTCCCATTTCTCCAAAATGGGTTCTGGTGTCTTGGGGAATGAGCTGGAACCCAATCCTTGCATGAAAGCACGGAGTTATGAGAGCTTGAGCGTGCACGTCATAGCCTCCTAATAAGCTGTGTCCCGGTCACCCAGGGAGCCTGCAGCACTGACACGTGGCATTGGTATTTTCCACTAGAGAAGCTGTCATACACAAAGCACATGCCTGGCTCTGGGAGCTGGAGGAGCTCTGTCTGTTGTGCTGGCAGAGCAGCGTGAGGATGGATGTGGTTGTAGCAGCTCAGCTTCAATGGGTCTGGGTGAACTTGAATCTGCTGCATGCAAACCTTGGGCTGGAAGTGATGGTGCAAGGTCCTGTGACTTTGTAGTGCTATGGTCAGCACCTCCTACAGAGTGCAAATACCGTGTGTCCCTGGGACTGGATGTCTGTGCTGAATTCTGCCTGTCCTGGGAGCGTTTAGGGTGTTAGGAAGGGACTTGTTGCTGCAGGTTTCTCTCTCATTTTGGGCTCCATGAGAAACATGCTGTTTTTGCAGCCACCTCTATGGACACTGCTATTGCTGTGTGCTGCATGCTCCCCGTATGGGAGCAGGAAAATCAAAGCACCACCACCACCAATGAAGAAGTCAGACTTCTCCAGGGAGCCTGTCTCTCCTCCTTTGGGAACTTTTATCCAAAAGGCTTCGGTGCCCTTTGCATTGCTGTGGAACACCAGCATTACCTTCATGTTGCCGATGACTGAGCCCTGCCTATCCCACTCTGCTCCTCTTTCCCCCTCCTCAGTAGCTGCAGTCTTTGGAGCCAGGCGCCATCTGTCTCTGCTAACTGTCAGCTCGATGGTGGTACAGAGTATGCCCGAAAAAGGTATTGTTAAGTAAAAGGGAGTTGTATGTGCAAGCCTGCATCTGAGCAGTGCTCATCCCATTATGTAACAGGGAGTGATCCTTTTTTGGAGCTGAAAGGAGAGGCGTGTGGAAGGGAGCTTCCAGCAGTCCTTGCGTGCTCCAGGTCCCTGTAACCAAGCCCTGCTCCCTGCCCATTTATCTGACCTCCCTCCCGTGGGCTGGGAATGAGGAACTCTCACCAGGAACCTGTTCGCTGAGAGGAGTAGATGGGGCTATTCTGGGCTTTTCAGGGAAAGAAATAAAAAGCATTTGGAGAATCCACGTCCTTTTTGGAGCCTGTGAGTCAAAGCAGCATTAAAAATAAATGGTGAGCATGCAAAGCATGCTGTTCTGTGACCCTGCACCCTGCCCTCGATCTGTCCTCAGTGGCATGCTGGTCACTGGGTCGGTGTCTGCCAGCTCCTTTTGGCTTCTGCTGGGGTTCTCCCAGAACTGTATTACCTTCTGAAGGCAGGACAACCAATAGTTGGGAACTGCAGCCCTACCAGGTGAACATCTCAGATTGGCATCCTGAGATTGACAAGCTGTCAGTGGAGCGGCAAGCAGTCCTTGCAGCCAACTGTGGCGTCCCAGCAGCAATCTGTGTGACAGCACAGGTCCAAAGGATGCTGCAGCTTCCTTTCATAGAGATCTCTGCCCCTTGTCCTTCCTACAGGGATACGGTGTGGTGCTGTAGCCATCATGCAGGATGGGTTTGCATGGGTTCTGCTACCCTGGGCTGCCTTTCTGCTGTCCTCTTAGCTTCAGGGCTCTGTGTTGGAGCCTGTTGGTGTCAGGCCAGGTGTTGGGGCACTTGTGGTATGAGTCAAAGAGATCATAGCTCCACTGTTCCTTGCTTTTTTTTTCTGCTCTCTTCCTTGATCTCTGTGCTAACAGAACTGGCAAAAACAAAGCCCCATGGCAGCTCCTCTGATCATCTCAACCTCAAGTGCCACTGGCATGTAGTGTCGCCTGATCCTCTTCAATGCCTGTGAGTCAGCCCGCCTGCACCTGCAGCATGGGCATGCTGGGGATGTGCTACCCATGGCCAGCACCTTGTCCTGGCTGCCCAGAGCTGTGCTGGTCTGCAGGAGCCATGTCTGCATCCAAAGCAGCAGTAAGAATTGGCACTAAGCATGGTGCAAAGCCACTCTGTGCTCAGAGCAGGATGTGGTTGTGCTTGGGCAGATGTTCACTGCAGAGATCTGTTCACTCCCTGCATTATCTCTGAAAAAGCTGTTACAGAGGAGAGCCAGCCTGTGCCAGGAGAAGCCAGGAAAGCTGGTGCTAAAGCTGTTCCCAGCACTCAGTTGCCTTTAGCTCTGTTGCTGGCAGGTAGCTCGCCACTCCAGACTTAGGCAGCACCTCCCATGTTTTGCTGCAGGTGGAGTACCTCAGTCCATTTGTTCCTTTGCGTTATTCCCTGCTGCGGGCACGGTTAGCCAGCATCCCTTTGGATCTGCAGTGAAGGCTGCAGTGGTCTCATTGCTCTTTTACTGCAAGCCCATGCCTCTGCCTGCACGGCAGCGATAGGGCAAGCAGCCTTATGGCATCCTCCTCCTCACCTCTGGCTTTGGCTGCTGTAGTTGCAAGCAGCAACAGGACTTGCAAGCCTGGGGTACGTCAGCAAAAGCAATCTTTAGGACTGCGTGTGTAAAGTAAATAAAAAGCTGCTTGGAAATGAGCCTTGATTCAGTTGTCTCCAAGCACCTGGAAATTTTGGATCTGGCTTTGAATCTCTGTCCCAAACAATTCTTTTCCCCTCATTTAGAGGCAGCATTCTTCCAAAAACAGCCTCTAGAATGAAGCAAGTGCTCTCTACTTTGATAACAATTGCAACATTATTTTAACCGCATCTCGTTTTCTTTTCACTCTGTTTCGGCAATTAGAGATTTGCCAACTTTTTTTTCTTCCAAATTAAGAAGAAAGGAAACTTCCAACAGAGGAGATGAAGCAGGAGAAGATTGAGGGGGGAATAATTTCTCCTTGTGGGCTGTAGTTTTCCCCAGCTCATGAAGGGTTAATTCTGTTTTTAAGTATTTTTTTTTTGCCTGAAGTGGGCTAATGAAGCAATCTGCTTTGAGCAGGACCTGGCTGAGACAGCCTGGCCTCTCCCTGGGGCACTGCTGAGAGCTTAATTGGCTCAATAAATACTTGATGAAGATGTTATCAAAAGCTGGGATGCTTTGTTCGAAATCAAGGGCTTTTGGGGATGATTTTTTTTTCATTGCAGATCTTTCTCCCCCTTTCCTGAGCCCCACAGTGTTGCAGGGAGATCTAACTTGAGAAAAGTAAGAACCCAGTGGAGCGGCTGTGTTGGTTCACTGCAGGAAGATGTCAGAGCTGGAGCCTGGTCTTCCTGAGCTTTCTTTTTGTAGCAGGTGTGTTGGAGAGAGCAGCCAGTAACACAGCAGCAGCAAACCTGAGCACACAGGTACAGCTCGGTGCCTCCCAGCAGCAGGGCTGATGTGTTCTGCCCGCAGGGGGAATGCTGTGCATGCTGTGCTCTTCATCTCCCGGTGCTTCTTCAGCTCCAGTCTCAGTGCAGCACATCAGCTAAGTGCTGGTGCAGGCAGGACTACCAAGCACTCTGCGTCTGCTACCTGTGTCAGCTCCTTGCAGCTTTGTGTGTTCCTTCCTTCCCCCAGAGCAGCTGCCCTTGGCAGAGCTGTGTTTGGGAGGCTGGCAAGACACTCTGTTCAAGGGGAAGGCACTTGGCCATGGGGCCGCTGCCTTGCTGGTCAAACACTTCATCATGTGTGCTTGGGCAGGGGTACAGGACGCATTGTTCACAGCATATACAACTGTAAACTTTTTATGGGGCAGCGGGAGAGGAACATTTCCAGTAAGGTGAGAAGGATAGTTTACTTTTTGCATGCATGTCTTTGGCCAGAAGTTTGGAAGGACTTGGGATGCTTCGTATTCTTTGATTTATGGAGGACTTCTTTTTGTTTTTCTTTCCCGTTTCCTTCCTCTGCTATGAGCCGACCAATGGCTGGGATGAGCGTGGGTCTGCTCTGAAGGCAGTGGGGCTGAGTGTGCCAGCTCTGAGCTGCACATGCTGCTGCTGGGGAGGTGAGTGTGGGCTGCAGCAGCAGGTGCTGAGCGCTGAGCCTGGGGCACAGCCCTCCTGTGTGCTTTTCCATCCTTCTCCCCATGCCTGCTTCCAGCTGTTTCTTTTGTTTTTTTATAAGCTCTGTTCAGAAATGGTTTGTAGTCAAAGCATTCAAGTGTCTCTTTTTCTGAGCCCTCGTGTTAAGGATATTCTTGTGGTTTCAGGCACAATTTGGGGAAGAGTTTGGGGGACGGGGACTTGGAATGAAGGATGGTCTGGTGATTTAAGCATCAGCCTTCTCTGATTTCATAGGAGTCAGGTGCTTGACTGCCTTGTGCGTTTCCAGATGTTGCCTTTTCCTTAAATCACTTTCCCTACTTGGGTCTCACAGGCCCTGTTTGAGCTTCTGGTTAGCTGTGCTGTGTTAAGTGACCTCAGGGAAGCAGAGGCTTTGTGCTGGGCTGAGAGCTAGTGGAGCCTGATCTGCTTGCTACTGTTCTGCACAGATCACATATATTTACAGGGCTATTTGTGTTTATATAGCTAAAGCAGATGAGGAGAAGCTTTCCCACCTCTCCTTCCCTAACATAGTCTCTGTGCTGTTGGTCTATATCCTTACAGTCCCTGGTCTGGGGGAGGGGGTCGCAATTGCTCTATATTCATTTGTCATCACAACTGGTGCTAGAAAGGTTTTTCCTGCCCACTCAACCCAGCTATTCCTTTGCTCAAATGAACTTGGCAGTTCTCAACTTAATCTTGATGGAGGAGAGCAGAAGTTTCTCAGCTTCTAGCAGCTGTTTGTAAGTATGGATAATACTATATATCTTTTGGTTTGCTGGGTCATTCTTGGACCATCCTTCTTTTCCAGAAGAAACAATTCCTTTATTCATGGAGTTGAACTCTCTCCTGTAGGTAAACCCCATGGGTAGAGAGCACTTAAGTGATGCTTCCTCTTTTCAGGAGCCAGGTAGGCTCTGGTCCATACAAAGTGCTTTGTTCCTGACCCTACCTGACCAGGCTGCTCCCTATTAGCAGCCCTATTTCTTTTAGAGGGTAGAGAAGGGCCAAGGTCTGTGCAACCCAGGCCTTGTTCATCATTCCCAGAGCACTTCTGCTGTTCTTGTCTTAATGGGTCCCTTCAGCTGACCTTGGAGTTCCAACTTAAGCCATGGCATTAAAACAGCTCTTTTTTAGCAGCCATTTAATTCCTCCATCAGCAGCTATTTCAGACAGAGGACCCTTACAACATGGGCAAGTTATGCACCCCCAGACGAACGGCCGGGACCTCATAGCCTTGGCAGTCTGTCTCCTTGCATTGGGCATTATCGAAGCATTTGAATGTCTGAGCCCAGCAGGTCACTTTCTCTCTATTTCTAGTCTCTGCCAAAGCATAAGGAGATGGTTTGGTGATGGGTTTGTTTTTCTTATTAAGGTTATTTCTTCACTAAATACCAGAATGGAAATAGTAACTTGAAAAGGGTAGCTCTATTTCTGTTCCTTTCTGTTTCTTACCAGATTTATTTCTACCTGGGAGCAAGGATGTGTGTTTTTGATGTGGCACGTGGATCTGATGCTTAGTCCTTTAATAGCACCAAAAAAATCATTTGGGATCAGCTGGTGAGGGTCAGCTTTGGACCCATGCATGTTTGGAGTTCCTGCATGAGGAGTTTGAGCTGTTAAACCTGATCTGGTGCTGATGCAGCAAGTCTGCCTGGTGGAAAGGTCAACGTGCCTTAGAAATCTGGGTCTTGCTCAGGTGGGTTTTCTCAATAGAGCTTGATATGACTCTCCATGAGTTGCAGCTACAGCTCAAGGATTCTGAGGCACCAGTCTGATGGCTCCTCCCTTCCCAGGGCTTAACACATGCTGATAGACTAACAGAAGGAAATGAACCTACAGCATGTGTTGTGATAGGAAAAGGGGACCAGGTGGCCTTTAAGGGTCCCTTCCAGATCAAGCCATTCTGTAATTCCCTGTGCATTATCTTCCATTTGCACCCAGCTTTGGTTTCTCTTCTTTCTTGGCCCCTTTCTTGTCTGATCTCTTCTTTTTTCGTGTATATGCTCTGTCACTTTGGGTCCCTCTTTCTCCCTTTCTGCCTTGGGATCCTGCCCTTCGAGCTTCACAGATGGAAAGGCGGGGGGCTGCCAGACCAGGGAAAAATCCATCCGCTGTGTTTTGTAACTGTGGGAACCAAGACCTGCAAGCACTTGCATAATGAAAATGCGTGCACATGTGATAAGATTTATAGGTGTTACTTGGAGGTCCTGTTGCCTGGTTGTGGTGATTTTATAGAAAGAAAAGAGCTAGAAATGGGAGGCTGTCTGTACCAGGCCTTCCAGCATTCGTCACTTCTCAGCCTGTTCTCAAGCTGTCTGGAAATGTGTGCTGTCTTCTCAGAGTTCAGCTTTCACCCTGTGCACTATTTGCTTGAGTTTTTGCTATTTTAAGAGCATTCCTAAGAAAAAGAATGTTTCTTCTTTGCTTTTTGCAGCCTTTTAAAGGATGGTGAATGACTGTTGCTGAGGTGAATTTCATGTCAACATTGGATCTGGTGTCCCCAGATGCGGAGTTGTACTGTTTGCAGCTCTGTCCCCAAGTCTCTGAGCTTCTGTTGCCTGTCAAGTGCTTTCTCAATTAGAGAAGCAGATTGTATTTGAAAACATGTTAATGAAAGCTCTTCTCCCTAGAGGAGCCGCAGCTTAGCACTTTAATTTGGTTGGGGATGGCTGGATGGTTTACCATGATCCAAGGCATTAAGCTACTGATTGCTGGAGATAAAAACTCTTTCAAACAATTGTTTGGGAAAAGGCATGTTTGAAATACAAAACACTGCTGTGACATCTTGTCCTGTTACCCTGGTGCAAGTTGCGCTATCATGTAGCAACATAGGAACCCGTGGTCCCCAGCTGAGCATACAGACTCCTCCTCCTGTGCTGTTACTGGGCTTGCACAGCACGCAGAATCATTCAGCTTGGCAAAGACCTCCCAGATCCCCAAGTCCAATCCAACCCCACTGTGCTCACTGCCCACATCCCTCAGTGCCACATCCCCATGGCTCTGGAACACCCCCAGGGACAGTGACCCCACCACTCCCTGGGCAGTTTGTGCCAATCCATCACTGCTCTTATAGAGAATAAATTTTTCCTAATATCCAACTTGAACCTCTCCAACACCTGGAGCGTTGCTTGGGCCCTTGAGCTGTGACTACCTTTCCTTCTGCAACACACCAAGGCTCGTTTCAAGCTTTTTAATGCTTTATGCTTTTGCATTTGGCCCTTCCTAGGTATGCATCCGTAATAATCCTGCAGTTAGGCATCTTGTTCCTTGCTGCTGAGGAGCGTGGTGTGCTGCAGCCCTGGCTACCTGCCGTTCTGCCCTGTTACCTTTGGTGTTGCTGTTCCTGATGTTCTGCTCGCGTTGCCCTGGTAGCACAGGGAAAGATGCCCTTGGCCTACATGCCTCGCCGGAGAAGAATGCAGACAGTCTGGCAGAGCGCAGGTTAAATAAAGTTTGCCTTGGCAGAGCCTATGCTCTTGGATGTACTATGAGCTGCTGGGGCGTAGTGGTGACGGAATTGCAAGCACGAACGCCAGCTGCCAAGAGGAATGGGTCTCCTGGCCCTGCCTGCTGGCTTCTCTGTGATTCTTGAAGTCCTGGTGAAATCATGAGCCTTCTCCCTACCCTGACCCCCAGTCAGCGGGGGCTCTCCTGTTGGCCTTGGTGGTATCAAGGATTTGGCTCCTTCTTCCCCAGAACAAGGAGCAACCAGGACTTCAGCTGGTGTTAAGCTCTGATCAATGGCTGTAGCTTTTGCTGTTGTGCAGGGAAGTGACATAAACACCTTGGAAAGATGGTCTGGGCCATTCGTTTAGAAACTTGCCCTGGCCAGCTTGGATGATGGTGATATATCTCCCCTCATGCTGGCTGCAGGCAGCTCTGAGCCCCGTATGGGAGTGGGAAAATGTTTGATGCGTATACTTGAAAACTGTGTGTTAACTTACCCGGCAAGCTGGTTTTCCTTCCAGTGCTTCAGCAGAAAGCTCCAGAGTTGCTCCAAGCTTGATGTCTCCTGACCTTTCTCTCTCCACAGGTGGCTGGAAGTCCAGGTGGTCAACCTGACCTGCACCCAGCGCTGGGTGCAATACCTCCAGCTGCTGCAGGAATCCATCTGGCCTGGAGGAGTTCTACCAGAAGTGCCCAAACCAGCCAGGACAGAGGAACAGAAGAAAGCAGCTGCAGAGCAGGCCTTGCAGAGCCTGATGGGGATCTTGCCTAGTAAGTGTCCCAGAGGTGTCAGCTGCCCTTGAGAGTGAGACTGGGGAACTCTCCAGCGTGTTGTCATCTCTAGATACACAGTTACAGTGATGGAGCCTGCTTGTGCCAGCATACTGTGAAACATTTGTAACCCATGGGATTTTAATGGCTTCCTGCAAGTGAAAGAAGTAGCTTTCCAGTTCTAGGCAGCTTGTATAAGCGCTTAAGGAGCGGCACAACTTGAGAGAAAGGCACAGTGATTCCCAGGTGCAGACTGCTGTGTGCCCCTTCTTGGTGCTCGCAGCACAGCTGCTCTTCTGAGCCACTCCAACAAAATGGGGCCAAGCAGAGCCTGTGCCATGTTGTGCTTGTGCCTGCTGCTAGAGGTACCAGTGCTGAAGTCATGAAGCAATGCTTCTTGCTCTAAAGGTGGTAAAGTGACTTTTCCACTGGATGGAATTGTAAGTGTAAGGAGCCCTTGCTGCCCTTTGGGAATGACAAAGTGCTACCACTACATTCTCTTCCAGGCAGAAACACTTTCCTTGGCAATCAGCCCTGTCCCTAGATGTTTTCTGTAGTGATAATGTTGGGCACGCTCTGGGCACCATCACAAACTTTGATTGGGCACCATCACAAACTTTGATTTGGCACCCATCAGGAGGAGACTGAGCCTGTTTTCCTACGGTGAAAACGTGCTGTTCCTAAAGCTTTGCCTCTGATGTTGACAGATGTGGTCCAGGAAATCCTTGGAACTGATAAATGTCGCATGAGCTGGAGCCTGGTGCTGGAGTCCTTGGGCCATCCTGTTATAAACAGGTACATTGGTTACAGTCTCCTTACCTTGCAGTGGGTCCTGTAAGCTGTGCTTTGTGCTCTGACATGAACTGCTTGATGTAGAATCCATATGGCTAATCTTCATACAGGCTTCATATGCTATCAAAGAACCTGGCGTGATTATTGTGGAAGTATGTTTTAGGACCTCTGTGTGGCTGGAGGCTGTTGAGCCAATCATATAACTATGGTGTTGTGCTTTCTTAGTTTGTAGATGTCATGGAAGGAAATAAAGCCCAACCCTGGTTTAGTTTGTTGGTTTTAGAAGAGCTCTGGGATCTGCATATATTTGTAGATGGTGTCTTTCTGCATACTGTTGCTGTGCGTTTGGAAAGCAATACTTATGTGATTAACTGCAGTGAAATGCACGTGCTACCTTGCTCCAGGAGATGCTTTTGTGCTTTCTGCACTGCTCATCAGCTTCAAACACTCCCTGGGCTGGTGGTACTGAACTGTCCCTTGAAACATTTCTTCTAAAACATGAGATCTTTCGTCTCCTGAAGATGGTCGGCGTTTCTGCCTTGCCTTCCTTTTGGCTACTGTGTGTCTGGAGCCAATCTTCCAGCTCCACTGGCTAAGCTTTGTCTTCTCTCCGTTTCAGGCACCTGGTTTTCTGCCTCTTGGACATTCTGCTGGAGTTCTTGGTTCTGAAAGGCTCCAGTGATGAGCTGGAGACCGCAACTGTCATGCCATCTGACTCCAGTGGTCTGGAGAAAGCAGGTGGTGCAGCACATTAACAAGGGCTGATGTAGCCAGCAGTGAAGGAGAGAAGCCACAGGCATGGGATAATTTATTTTTTGGTGCTTCCTGAACATGTCTGGGAGCTTCTTGTTAAGAATTCTTCCAGCTGCAACTAAACGAGGCTGCTTCCAGGCTTCTGTTTTGTCTGGGTGATGGATTAGACTCAGTGTCAGTGGCTGATGAGATCTTTCTGCCATATAGTATCTGTTCTGTTGCTGATCCAGTGGAGAGCCTGAGCTGAAGATTCCTGACTTCTGTGCAGCTGGATGATCTGAGAAGGATATGCAGGCTGCCCACAGATGCTGCTGGGATGCCATGTCCTGCCCTGTGTGCCTGACCGGCCCTAATGTATAAAGGCAGATGGCACACAGGCTTTGCTTCTGTGACTTCAAGCTCCACCTGGCACTGGCCTGCAGAGACGTGGCATGATGGTGTCTAGTTGATGGGTGACAGGAAGGCCAAATGCTGTCCCTGCTCCCTCTAAGCAGCCTGCCCTGTGCCATCTGCTTTACCAGAAGAAAGATGGGGAGAGGACGGAGCGAGGAGATGTGACGTCAGCCAGGAACTCATCCCTGAATCCCACGTGATTGGGAATTTGGAAGACAAGCTGTGCTGCCACCACTCTGATGCAGTCTTGTTCTGGCATCTTTTGTTGCCTGAACATCAAGAGGCAAGTAGGGTAGACTGATCCTAGGAACAAGAACTGTGCCCTTGCTTGAAGAGGACTGGTAGCTTAACTTGGCTTCAGGATGACCATGTATTTTGCCTGATGAGTGATAGTTTAGTCCCAGAGACATTCACTTGGAGGGCACAGGAGAGAAGAAGCTGACCTTTGTGTGGCACACAGCACGTAAATCATCTCCTGCACAGTGCTCCTCACAGTGTGATCTGGGAAGGGAGTGAACACCTCTGAGGCCAGGAGGAATGCTGCAAGTGTCCCAGGGGATGTCAGCTGTTAGATGGCCTTGAGAGCAGCGCCTTACCTGTCAGACCAACGACAGGGCAGATGGACCTGGAAAACGCATGCAGGCAGACCTATCTGTATTTCTCCCAGGATATGGACTACTGAACTGACCAGTGCAGGACTTTGCAAATCAAAGGGACGCTGTTCCTGGTGCTCTCAACAGATTAAAGCACTGAAAAGAGGAGGCATTGCAGGAGGAAAGCGTGCAAGATCTCAGCTAATTTCCATGTTGCTTTAACCAGTGGTGCTTTTCTCGCACTTTCTTGGAGCTCTGAGATTGTGTCATTTGAATGTGTACACTACTGACAGCAGAGTCTCTGCTCTTCCCAGAGACAGCTGCTTAATGATGGACACATGGCTATGTGTTTCTTCATGCTTCTGGTGTGTATGTACCTGTGTTGTGCAATAAATACTGGGAAGGAGTAGTTTGCTGCCTGGAACTATATTGTTAGGAAGCCCCCCAGAACATCCCAAGGCAAGGCACAGCGTAATGAATCAGTGCAGTTTTGCACAGTTTATCAGAGGAGATTCTCAGCAATGGCACTTTTGAGGTGGTAAAGTTGCCTGCTTGTTTGGAACAGGAGGGAGCACGTGTTAGAGAGCATAAGAGCAGATTGGATAATGTGTTGGGGAATGTTCCATATGGGATGATCACAAATGGCCAAGCAGCAGGTTGGGAAGCAGCACTCATACCTTTAGACACTATCTACTTGGAGTACCCTTTTCACATTTTCCTTCACTGCCAGGCTTCTGATTCCCTTTTTTTCCTACAGCTTCCACTTATTACATCACCTACCTGAGGAGTGGGAGAAGGCAGTAGGACAAGGAGCTGTCAGCCAGGGGTGGTGTGATGTACATACCCTGTTGTGCTTGGTGGCTTCCTAGGCGCTCATGGTGCGCTTGCTTGCTTTTGCTTTCTCTTAGTGGGTTTGGAGCACCAAGGCTGCATTCTGTCACTGACTTATTGTGAAGTGTCTGCTGAGAAGGATAAGTCAGGGATGGACTGCAGACTGCGTGCTGCCAGCTCCACCCGGGGGCAGAGGCTAGCACAGTCCTTGGGAACACTGGATGTGTCCTTGGAAGGATGAATTACACTTTGTCTTTGCCAGGAGGCTCTAATACACCTTTAACCCTGTAACCCCAACCACTGGCACTAGGCAAGCAGCTCAATATTTATTCCTCCTGATGGAAATAATTTGTGATTTCCGCTGGTAGGCTCGGAGGGGTGTAGCTTGAGAGCTGGCACTTGGCTGGAATGCTGTGACAATGATCTGTGGTTATACCAGACAACTGCTTGGGGAGCATGTGTGTGCTCTGCATCCTTCATGCAAAGCATGAATGGTTGGGGCAGAGAGATGAAATAAGTTTACTTGCATGCACTGCAAATTAGCAGCAGAGTCAGGAGCAGACCCCAGGAGTTTGGATTGTGAGATCTTGGATTTAATCTCCAGAACCCCTTTTCTTTTCTTAGAGCAAGGAAAGCAGAAACCAGGATTGCCAGAGCCCTTTCTCATGCTCTTACAGGCTGGGCTTCAAGCTCCCATTCTCTCTGTAGATATTAGTCTCTTCTCACAATCAAGATGAGGCTGCCCAGGACCAATGTAGGAACAAGTAGCCCCTCTCTGTATCTTGTTAAGCAATACAAAGTCCAATAGGAAACTCAGCTCTTTTTGTAATGCTTCTTCTTTGTTTCACTATTGCTTTCAAATTAAATTGAGCACAATGGCCAGCTTCTATACTCAGGTGAGCTGGAAGTTAATTTCCATTGGGTTGGAAATATTGCTTTGGTAAAGCAAACAAGGCCAGCAAAAACATGAAAGAAACATCCTGAGGCCGAGGCTGCTTGTGTGTGTAGAACAGTGTGCACGGTTTTCCCCTCTCAGGTACCATCACCCTGCTCCTTTCTTCCTGACCAGCAGACTTCTTGATTTAGGCTTCCCAAGGAGTGTAAAACCAGAGGAGCAACGTGGAGATCTTCGGCCTTTTACCTGGAAGGGAGTGAGGCTCCCAGATAAGTAGGGGTCATGCAGGCCCATCTCAATGTCCTTTGGGCACTGCTGCTTGGGAAGCTCTCCCTGATACCAGTCTTAGAGGAGAAAGCTGGTTAAGCTATAAGGAAAGAGGGAGGAATGACTGAAAGAGAAAATTGAAATGTTAATCTAGGAAAAAAACACTGGAAAGGAAGGAAAACTTGATACAATGAATGCTTGGGTCATGTATTATTTTAGATTAGCTCTGCCATAGAAAGATCCCATACACCCTATGAAATCCATTACCTATAAGCCAGTGAACATTTGTACAGCACATGATGCAGGCATCAGAGCTGGAGCCAAGTTCCCCTGTATGATATCCACCCCGGGCCCAACTGGTCCATTTCCAGTGTCAACAACCAGAGGATTAAGCATTTATCTCTGCAGAACAGCGGGTAATTATTAGCAGATTGAATAGAGGCTGTGCTCTAGAGAACTTTCCTGTGACTGTCTGTGACCCAACGTGGCTTTATTGCCTGCAGGTGAGCTGTTTGGAGTGGGACATGGGTTTTCCTGTGCTATGTGGTGCAGGCATTGCCTCGCTGGTGTGTGCCTCATAGCAGAGAAGCAGCTCCAGGGCTTTGTGCTGGGGTGGCACCTGGCTTCTTGGGTGAAGGTGGTGTGCATTGTGGCCACAGGCAGTGGGAGTGAGAATCCAGCTGGAGACCTTCCCTTCCAGCCAAACCCTGGTAGGAGGGAATCAGGATGCTGCGATTTGCCATCATCTGGATTTAAATGTAAAATTCAGGTTTGGGCACTTCTGGCTTTCTTGAAATAAATTAATACCATTTTCCTGGCTGCCGTCCACTTCAGGTAATTATATTCTTCCTACCTTAATGCCACTCCAGCCCCTGTCTCCACCGGATATGCTGTACTCTAATTCCTGTCTGGAGCTTGCTTATTATGTTACAGTTTTTTTTTCTTTTCTGAGTGTGAGTTGTGCACAGAAGGCTGGGCAGCCTGAGCTGCTCAAATAGTGAGATAGTTGAGAGAAGCAGCCTTGGACATTTGGTAGTGCCTGGTGTTGTCCTGGAGCATCTCCCCTAGTGTGTGAGCCTGCTGAGTTGGGAAGCTGGATGGCAGAAATGATTCCTGTCCTGTTTAACAGCAAAGGGCTGCTACAAACCCACCTCTTTTTGCTTGGAGTCCTGAGGGTGGTGCAGGTGGCAGTGGGGGAAAGCCAGCACTCCTTCATGGTTCTTCTACCACCCTGTGCTGCAGGTCTTAGGAGTTGTTGTGGACTGGACTGGACGTATAGGTGAGGAAGAGCCCTCCTGCCATCAAGGGCAGTGCTGGCAGTGTGTTAATGGGGATGTGCCCTGAGTTTCCTGCAGTTCTGCCTTGATCTGTGCTCTGTATCCAGCCCAGAGAAGCCCTGCTGCCTGAGCAACACTGCAAGCTGGCTTCAAGTGCCTCATTTCCTTTTTGGGGTGCAGCTTGTTCTTCTTGTTAATGGCTCATTGGCCTTTCCTTCTCCCCCAAATGATGCTTTGAGGTTGGATGTTTTCTTTTTCCCTTTAGCAAAGTATTTAAAGTTGCCTTTTTTCCTCCCCCCTTCCAAGGAGGCTCTCTTCCACTCCTGGCCTTCCTGAGTGGCTGAAAAGGTTGCTGCAGCATTGCTGAAAGGTTGCTTGAGGAGAGCATCCCCCAATGCTCCTGCTTCCTTCCTGTTCCCAGGGCTCCTCCATGGCCCCAGAGACAAGGGGGGCTTGAGGGCCATCCTGGGGGAGGGACAGCAGGGGTGAGGATCAAAGACCACAAACCACTGCTTAAAAAATATAATACCCACTGCTCCTCTGGAGTGCTGCATCTGGCAGAGCCTCATTAACCTTCTGTTTCCCCCTCCTACTCCTTTGGCCCTGAAAATCAACAAAGCCAAACATAACGAGTTGCCTTGATTGAAGGAGGGTGAAGTGTGTGTGCTTAGTGTGAAAAAGCACAAGGGAAGGCATGGGCTGAAACCCCTTTTCCATGCAGGCCACTTCACTTTTATTGCGCTGGAAGATGGAGCCCTTTGAGTCCCGATGCTCTTTATAGCTGAGCTCTTTAACTTTCTCCTTTCCTCCCCTCGCAGCCTTCATTCTCCCCTTGTTCGGCTCCTTCCGCTCCACTCCTTTCTTTTTTGTCCTGTGAGAACGAGTCTTTTAATCCCCTTGTACTGCAGATTAAAGCTATTACAGCCTCCCCAGGCTGACATTTTCTCAGCGCGGCTCGCAGCCAGGTCTTTATGAGCGTTCTGTCTGCTGCTGCCTTTCTTCTCGGTGTGCTAAACCTCCATCCCTGACCTTTCCCTGCAGAAGGAAGGGCTGCGGTGTGCAATCCCATATCGGCAGAGCGGCCTCAGCAGGGCTCAGGCTGTGGGAAATTAAAACCCGTGGAAATTAATGACTAAATAAGGAGAGAAAGAGAAAACAATGGGAATTAAGAGACAGAACCGAAGCAGAATTCAGCACGTTTGGAAACTGGTCGCAGAGCTTGGGTGTGAGTTCTGTACGCAGCCATGTCTTTACAAGGAGGCAAACCATGAGCTTGGGACTGCTTTTAGCAACGTAGTGGGGTTATCTGCAACTTGAGGCGCAGTCCCACTGCACACCTTGCATTGGAATAATGGCTGCTGGCACCTGGAAGGACACAGCTTGGTGCTTAGTGTGTGAGCTTTCGGGGGCAGGGATTCTGTAGTACTCAGCAGTTGTTTCAGGTTGGATGTTAGGAAAAGTTTCTACTCTGAAAGAGCAGTACTGCACCACGCAGCTGTGCGGGGGGGGGGTCACCATCCCTGAGGGTGCTCCAGAACCCTGGGCATGTGGCACTGAGGGTTGTGGGCACACTGGGGTGAGGATCTGGGAGTTCTTTTCCAACCTGAATGATTCTGTGGTAGGAGAGGGATCTGCTGATGTACGCAGAATGGGGGAGGTGGTCTGACAGCTCCTTCTTTCAGATCTGCGTAAGCTTCCTTGTGCGATCTATGCAAGAGAGTACAGAAGACCAACTTTCAGTCCTGCAGGGCTTTACTTGCATCCGTGTCTGTCGGTTATTTCACATCCCTTTCAGAAGGGAGAGCAGAGAGTTTGTTTCTCTCAGTAAGCAACTTAAGGCTGCAGCCTTCACGCACGAGGCTGGAAGGTGTTGAAGGGGCTGATTCAGCACCTCCTGGTTTTGCTGAAGCGCACAGAGCACGCAGCATCTACGCTTCCCATTGCATACCGGAGCGACTGTGGGGACTCCTGGGGCAGGCAGCAAAATTGCTTTCTGAGCGAGAATAAAAGAAGTGCAACTGTCCCTTTTTTGGGAACCGGTTTCAGGGCAGAAGTTCCCCCGGCAGCGCAGCGTGCCCTAATGAAATGGAAGCAGGAGCTGTCCCCTGGAGGGGCCCTACGTGTGAACCGCTGCCATGTCGAATCCACACCAATCCCTCCTCCAGGAGCCCCTGCCCTGTAATTACTGCTTTTCTCTTTGTGTGGGCCACCCCCCTCCTCCATCCCCTCTCCCCCTACCCCCATGCACGCCCCGTAAGAGGATATTTGTAATGAAAATCGCTCGGCAGAAGCTGAGAACAAAAGCAGAGGCGAGAGGCGCTGGGCTGCCACCTCCGGCCGTGGGGTGGGCACTGGGGCTGGGAGCCTCTTATTAACCTTAATCTACAGAGAGGGGCCGGAGCCGCAGTGTGCGCGGTTTCATAGCTACAGCAGCTCGCTCCCAGGCGTGCAGCCTTATGAGGGGGCATCTCCCAGCAACGCTCCCGGCTGGGGCTTTAATGCATTTTGCACCGTGCCATCTAATCTGGGATGGAAACGTCACCGGGATCCGGCCCCAGGATGGCAGATCCCAGCCACAGCCATGCTCGTAAGCACATATCCAGCTCCAACCTTCTGGTTGCTGGGGTGAAAGGGCCTCTTCATCTCCACAGGGAGAGGCAGATGAATCCCAGGCTCAAACAAGGGACCTGCTTTCCCCCCCCACCCCCCCACCTCTAGCTCAAGGGCCCTTTATTATGTCTTTTAATTCTCAGCTGCGAGTGGGAGGGAGCAATAAGACCAGAGAAATGGGGGGCAAAAAGCCCCTCGCAGTGGGGAGAGGCCTCAGCTGCTGGTGTGTGAAATGGGATGGCAGCGCGGGGATTAGAGATGTCAGCTCGTGGGAAGCACTTTTATTTAATAGCTTTGCTCACTGGCTGCGAGGCGGCGATGGGCCCGAGGGAACATGACATGGGATGGGGAGAAAGACACAAGAGCTGAGCTTGTATCTCTTAACATCAAATTGTGGGGCTGGTGGCACATTTTGTCCGTGTAACAGAACCATGGGGATGCGGCACTGAGGTGGGCATGGGGGGGATTGGGATAGGGATAGGGATCTGAGAGGTCTTTTCCAGCCTTAATGATTCTGTCATTCTGTATTCTCGGTTCTGCTCACGTTTACGGCTGCTGAAGGAACGGGGTCCTTCTGAAGCATTAGCACTCTGTGGTCTCATCTCCGATGCTATCTTCTGCCCGCAGCCGGGGCCGTGAGAGGAATTCTTTGTGCAAAGAGCGCGTGCTCCTGCACCCATCAACATTTTTGTGCGATTACACCAACAAAAACTGTTGGATTCCTCCCTCCTCCAGAACACGTGTTGCACACTGCGCGCTGCCTTTCTCACCCAGCTCGCCTCTCTACCCCCAGGGGAAGCTGCCCCTCATGGAAAAGGGCTGTTCAGAGTGGTTCTGGCAAGATGGAGATCGCTTCTTGTTGCTTCCTTTGTAACAAGTGATGAAGACCAAGCGACCCGAGCCTTCCCATCGTGATTGATTGGTAAAGAGCCTTCCCAGCAACTGCACTTCATCACCGCATCAAAAGGCAATGTGCCCTTAATGAACCCGCTCTGCTCTGGGCTCTGTCAAGCTGTGTTAAGCTTTTGTTTTGCTTTTGTCCGTGCAAGTGAATTCTAATAAACTAGCACATGGCTGTTGTTTCCAGCACAAAGCACAAACACACCCTTGCATGTTTAGAGAGTTTTCTCCCAGATTCACGTGCGTGTTGAAAGCAGCCCCTGTGGGCTGTGTGAACCCCCCCAGTCCCTTTAGGCAAGCACTAGGAGCTGGGCAGCAGTGCTGCGTGGGCCAACAGGATGGATGAGCAAGCAGGATGCAGGGCTGCCCATCACTTGGCTCTCCTGTTCCCAGGAAAGCAGCATCCTGGGTATAAATAGGCACCGTGCATTGGGATCTTTTTTAAGGGCATTTTTGGGCCCAAAATGTTCCTCTGTCAAAAATAAACTGTCCCACCCCTTTCAGCAAGGTTCACCTGAAGCCCAAAAGCTGCATTAGAACACTGTGTATTCAAGTGCATCTCACATCAAGGGCTTGAAAACAAACACCAGCGACGCCTCTTTTCGATCACATTCCTTTCCGCGACAGGCTGATGATTTCCAAGCCAAGAATGTCACTAACCTCTCATATTTCTCCTGGTCATTTCTGTCCTGAAATTGGAACGCAGCCGCAGGCAAAACGGGGCTGAACGCCCTCGTGTCACAGATCCAGATTTAAGAGACGTTATCTCATCGGCAGCCAACAACAAGGCTGGCACGCCGTCAGGCGCGATGTTCCCTGGGTAGCTCAGCGTGCATTGCGAGGGCTGCTGGGGGCAAACAGCTCAGCGTGACCTTGTGCTGGTCCAAGTGCTCTGAGATCCACCTGGTGGCCTCAGCCAAATACCCCCAAACACGCCGTGCTTGTGGGAGATGGAGGGTGCTTGGCTCGGAGCGAAGAACCGGGATCGTAGGGAGGTCAGGGATGCAGCATCCAGGCATAAGATGAGCATGGCTGAGCAGGGCTGCCTGCGTTGCCTTCCTTGGGCAACAAGCTCATTGCACTTGTTCTGTGGATGGTGTTGTCCTTAAGCAACTGTTCAGCTTTTCTGCTTGGCAGCAGCTGTGTTTAGCCTGGAGCGTGGCTCGAGCCCTGGCAGATAAGACAGCACCAAGAGGTTTTGCAATCTGTCAGCCCTCCGGATTGTTGTCAGGAAAAACCTCAGAAGGACCCCATGTCATCACAGCGTGAATTTAGAAAGCGGTTGCAGAAGGAGAAAAAATGTTTGGGGAAAAAATGACGGAGACAAACAGGAACAAATCGCCCTCAGCTTTGCAAGGTTGGTGCTCAGGGGCCCCAGCACTGCAGCAGCAGAGCGCAGAAGGACCACAATCCTTGCGATGGTTTTTGGTAATAAATTTAGTGAAACCAGGTGCGAGCGCCTGCTGGGCTCCTGCCATGCCCAGGAGCGGTTCCTCCAGAACGCAGCCGGGATTCAGGCAGGCTGCAGGTCTGGGTTGTGCTTACCCTGCATCCCCATCCTCATCTCCGGGCTGCTGCAGGAGCCGCAAGAGGGAGCTGCGGGCTGTGCCTGCATCTCCCCCGGCGCTGCGGAGGCGCACGGTGGTGCTGTTGTCTCAGCCATGGCAGAACCTCCAGGGGCTGAGGGGGCACAGCCTGTGGGATGGGGGACGAGGGGACCGCACCGAGCTGGAGCCGGGTATGGGGCAGGACCCAGCTCTCAGGAGGTGGTTCTTCTCCCAAATCCGAACCCATTTCCAGCCCTGCTTCAGGTCCCTTCCAACCCAAGCCGTGCTAACTCACGGCGGGTGTCCTGAGAGAGAGGAAAATGGGTGGGGGTGTCTCCATCCCAGGGGGACGCTGCTGTGCCAGGTGGCGGGGACAGGCTGGCTCGCACAGAAAGCTCCAGCCTGGGTTTGGAGAAAACTTTCCCATGGGAGATCCCCTGACACTGCTGCGTTCCCACCAAGAGCTTTGATTTCAGTGTATCGGCATTTTCCGATGAGAAACTAGCTCATAGGAAAATTCCAAACGAGCAAAGAGAAACTCCCCAGCGTATCAGGAGGGATGCTGTCGGGGGAAGAAATGTAACACCAGCAGGGTTGTGTGTTTAGAGGCTCTGGGTAAAGCCAGATAAAGCACGGAAACCACGAAGTCCTGCGATGGAGCTGCACTGGCTTTGCTCTGTGCCTGCTTTCCCAGGACTTCCCTCCTGGTATTTCTGTCACCAGGATGCTGGTGCTCTGTGTGCAGGCAGAGGGTGCAGTGTGCATGCAGAGCAGAGGCACGGCAGGTGGATCTGTTAGGGGTGTGGAGGCAATGGGAGTGCAAACTGAAGCCCCAGTGGCTTGCCTTGCCTTGGATGGGGGCTTGAGCTGGGAGAGGAACAAGGTGATGTGAGAACCCAGCATTTAGCTCACGTTGCTTCTCGGCTTCCATATGACAACTGATTAACCTCAGGTGTCCTCACAGAGGGACATACCCACTCCACTGGAGTTAATGAGGCTGCAGGGAGTGGGATGAGAAGGACAAGCACTTCCCCTCCCTGCGCTGGACCTCACACGCTTGTTATCCTCAGTGGGATAGAAGCAGTCAAGCAGGAGGCTTGAAACCACAATTACGGTTATTTAATCCACCTCTCTCTGCCCAGGGGCTCCTCTTCCTGCACCGAGCTAAATGCTATGGTCACACATCAACTTCAGGGGGGTTGCACAGCAGCTTCTCCAGAGCTTTGCCCAGCCAGCTTTAAGATAACCCCTTGGAGAGAGCCATCAGAGACCTCATAGGACAACACAGCTCATCCTGCAGGACCTCTGCTGGAGAGCACTCCTCCCTGGTACAGCAGGCTGCCCACCAGGACCCTCACCCTGTGCCTTCCTGGTGGCTGTCTCTGTGCAGTGGTTAGCGAGTCCCTCTGCGAGGCCTGCACTTCTCAGATGTTATGTCTGGAAGTTGGCTCTGTTTTTTTGGCTTGGGGGCCCAGGGTCTGGAAGCAGAGAGGCTTTTATGGGAACCCAAGTCCCCTTTTGACACAACTTCCTCGTGCTTAAATTTCAGGTTGAGTTACAGGCTTGAGCATTTTCTGGTCGGATATCTTTCATTGTCAAAGGGGATTAGGCCAGTGATTATTTACGTGCACCTCTATTACACAGAGTCTGTTTCTTTTCTTTTCTTTCTCTTTTTCCCATGTCGTTCTATGTAATACATAAACGGTCCCATAGATGGGGGGAAGAGAGTGAACGAGGTTCCTGCTATGCATGGCCAGACATCCCCGAGCTGGGAGATGCCTCAGGGCTGCTTTGGTGTCTGCAGGGAGAGCACTGCCATTCCGCAGCGTGTTGGGCTGGTCATGGCAGCCCGGTGCGTGGCACGAAGGGCTGTGGGTCCGCTCTGGGGTGGCTCCTTTGGAGCTTTGGCTCCTCCCCAAGAAGTGGGGATATTTTTCAGGACCCAACATGCGTGCGTTTTAAAAGAGATTTTTGATAGAAGTCCCATTTACTCCTTTATTTGGCTTGGGAGGCTGCAGTGGAACAGATTTCTTTACATATCCTTGAGTGTTATTTGATTAAGGTTATGACTGCTAATAAACACTCGGAGTCTATTCCCTTTCCCCACCACTTGCAGCTCAGGACAGCTCTGTTCCCGGTGCAGTGCCTGTAGCAGTGCAAGGGCTGAGGTGCTGATTCTGCTCCCCTTCCATCAGCATCTCGGTGTGCTGCTCACTTCGGGGAAAATCATTCTGATTTATTCCAGCTTTACAACGCAAGAGAAAATAGAAATGGGAGGAGTGCCAGGAGTGATTCTGGCACAATAACCAGTTTACTTCCCTTTCCTTCCCTGTGCCATTTACAATCACAAGTTCTTCTATCAAACAGCTACGAGCAGAGCAGGCATTGCCCAGGAGTCAGAAAAACTGAGGCTGCAGGGTGGAACTGACACAAACAAAACCCTGATTAGGGGGAGGGAGAGAGAAGCAGGTTCTGCTTAGCAAGGGAGAAGGCAGGAAGAAAGCAGGGAACCCGGAGGACTCTACCTGCCACCTGGAACTGAGTGTGCTCCCTGTTCACACCAGGCTTTGCTGCCCTCCTTTCCCTGAAGGCTGGAGGCCTTCGTGCCTTTTTCCTGGACGTCAAGCACAGTCTCTCCATAAGGAGTCTTACATGGTGCAGCACGCTAATGAAAAGCTGTGTGGGCTAGTTCCTAATTACAACCATCAGTTAAACTGTCAGAGGGAGCTCCCAGCCTCAGTTGTTGCATTATTCGACTTTGGGCCTTGACGAGCTGCAATCAGGCATGAAGGCATGACCAGGGCAGAGCCAGGGAGGTCTCTGCTCTCCACCAAATGCTGGCAGTTGAGAGGAAAAGAAGGACATGAGCCCCCATGGGCACTCCCTGCCACCTTTCCGTGCGCCTTTGCTTGCTGACTTTGTCAGGCTTCAGCCTTTTGAAGAGACAATCCTGTCACTGGTGATGCCCCATCCCTGCAGACACCCAGGGTCAGGGGATGAGGCTCTAAGCTCCTGATGGAGCTGTGGGTATCCCTGTGCACTGCAGGGAGTTGGACCTTCAAGGCCCCTTCCAACTCAAATCAGTCCACGAGTCTATGAACTCAGCCCTTTCAACACAGCGTTCCTATCTTAGGACATTCAACCACAGACATCCTATTTCAATTCAAATGTTACCCAGGGAGGAGTTCATATCACAGTGCCTTTCAGCCACATCTGGATTTGAAGTGCCCCACAGGATGATGTTTGGGGACCCTTCCTCCACTCAGTGGTCCCTTTAAATTTCACACTGGACCCGGTGGAGAAGAGACATGCAGATGGCAGGGCTTAATGACGACAGTACCAGTTTATTTGAACTAGGGTCTTTATGGGAAGACTGTTTGTTTTCTCAGACCACACATTATTAACTAATCTCTTGACTTTGTTTTTATAGTTACATTGTGAGCAACTTCCTACTTCTTACCCCCTTCATCCATCAAAAAGTCTTTGGCTTGTAAGTAAGGCATCCCACACCAGGGATGGATTTCCATCCCTTTCTGCTCCTTTCTCTTGCAGAAAGAAGCCCTCCTTCCAGCCAGAGCACCATACTGGAACGTCCTCGGATCTTTGGAAGTGATCATCTCTGCATCCCATTCCATCTTAAGGAATTCAGGAAAGCTTGGACTGAGCAGTCTCATTTTTGCAGTGGGCACTGCAGTGCTGTGCAAGAGCCATTGGCAAAGCTCAAACACTGCAGTGGTGAGGAGGGGACGGGATTTGGGGCTGCAGCTTCTTCTCACCGGGTTTCCCACCTGTGACTTTCACAGAGAATCTCCTCTGATCACTTCCAGCCTTCCCCTGACAAACAGAAATCTGAAAAGAAACAGCCTGTTCAGGAGGGATCACAGGGGTCGGGGGGGCTCTACTGCATAGACCCACACAGCTGTTAATCACCAGAATATCTCTGACTCCCAGCAGCTGTCTGCTGTTTATCTGAGCTGGGATATCCACTGGCTGAGCCCACAGAGAGCAGGCTGTGCAGCCAAGCCAAACACAAATGGAAGACAGATAATTTGCACACAATGGTGTGCATGTGTGTTTGGTGCTTGTGCATGGATGTCTGCACACTTGTGCACATGCAGGCTTTGCCTTCGTCCTGCTGCTGTGGCTGGGATGCGTAGAAATACAGAGCTTTCCAAGTCTTGCAGAATCAGTGGCTCAAATTGCATCTAGAAGAGCTCCCCAGGCCACCTGTGGGGTTAGGGGGCTCACAGAGTAACCTGTCTCACCTGGAGAAAAGCAATCATCTGTGCTCACGGGGCTGTGAGGGCTGAGGAGCTGATATAAGTTAGGCTGGGCTGAGGCTGGCTGTTTTTTGGAGGAGTGGTTGGGCAAGGCAGTGCTCTGGGTATGTTTGGCGCTGGTGGGAGGGTTGGGGTGACGAAGGGAAAGCCTCGAGGAGCAGCGGGGGGGTGGTGAGTGTGTTATGTCCAGATCTTTTGGAAGGCTTACAGGTTTTTTTTTCTCCTGTTTTTTCTTTCTGTAGTGGTCAGATCATCCTGAGCATCAGGCAGCGGTGCTGGCTGGACCTGGGATGCTGTTTACTTGTGTAAGGTAAGGCTTGTTTGAACTTGTTGATTGGTAGGAATAGACCTGGGTTTCTGTTAATTTGAGTAGTTGTTGTCCGGGTGCACACCAGGCTGTTTTACCAAATGTTGCGATGCTTCCAAGTAGCTTCTATTTACCTCTCAGTTGGCTGTTCTTAAGTCTTCCTGTTGGAAGTCATGCTCAGGTCCTCATTGCTGCTTGCCATTCCCTGAGGCTCCAAGGGGCCCCGGGCACTGTGAAAGCAACAGGAGTTGCTGCTGTTCTGGGGCTGAAACCTTGCTGCTCCTTACTTTGCTTCCTCCAGTGGCAGTTGCCAGGATGAGTTGCAGTGCTGGCTGCTGGAGGCTGTGCTCTTTGCTAGGTGGGAAGCTGGAGGACAGCTCTGAGCTGTGCAATGAGTGAGGGCTGTGCATTATCTATCCCCTGTTCACCTCTCGCTCTCTGAGTACAGTGAGTGCTTTGCATGGAAATTGTGCAACAAAGGCCAGAATGTCTTCCAAAGCAGTTAGGCTTTTTTGGCTGTGAATGCCCAGCTTTCCTCTAACTCCAACTCTGGTATTTATCAATTAGCTTGCTGCAGATCCTGGGAACAGCTACAGCTGTCCTTCAGCCTACAGCACCCACTTCCTTCTGCCTTACCTCATCCTGCAATCGCTGTCCCACAGGGCACAGCCTGTCCATCTGTCCTCCCTTCCATGCACACATCAAAGCTTCAGAGGATAAAGGAGTGGAAGAAAAAGAAACTGGTTGCCCAAGAGCAGTGTTTGGGAGGAGATAGGTTTGTGCTGTCCCACCTTGTTCTGTGGGAAGAGGTGGTGCGGGGAAGTGAGGGCAGCAGGCTGTCAGGATGCTTCTGCTGGAGGCTTGGCAAGGAACAGCAATCTCAGAAGAGACTGGAGAAGCTCCTGCTCACACTAATGAGGGCAGAGCCTTTGCTGTAGGTGAGAGATCAACTTGTCCAAAGGGAGACAGCGGCTTTCTGGAAGGCAGAGGACAGGAAGGGAGGAGTTCATCTGGACCAGACCCCTGACTAGCTAACAGTCAGCTGTTCCTTCATGTGCTGAGAGGATGTGGGAGCCCGTGGGCTTGCTGAAACGTGTGCAATCAGTGCTGCTTCTGAAGAGCCAAGAGTCCCCTGCACAGCAGTAGTGAAGCCCTGTTTCTTTCCCTTGTGCTTAGCCCACATCCAGGAGAGGCAGAGTGCTGGGGATGGCCACGCAACAGGGTTGGGGCACTGCCGTGCAGGGAGTAAAGCTGGGGAGGGTTCATGCTGGAGGAACCCCGCTGTGTGTTAGGGAGATGAAGGTGCATACAGCTCCAGAGGCATCCTGGTGACAGGCACATCCTAGAACTGTTAGCTTTGTTGGTTCTTTTTTCCTTGCAACCTTATTTCCGGCTTTGAAACAGGGAGCGTAACCTCTGGCTCTGCTTCATCAGATGTGCCTGCAGCAAAGCTAAATAGAGCTGACAGATCAGGGCTCTGCTGTTTCTCTGGAGCTAGCGCAGCACAGAGGAGGTGTGGAGGCATGTTGTAGGGGTGCTGATTCTCAGGGTGCGTCTGAGCACCCCAGAGGCAGAGACTCACTTAAGACCACGAGGGAAATTCCCAGAGCTCTGTGCTGTGGTTGGAATCCCACGTGAGCAGGAGGGGGGAGCAGCCATGCCATGCCAGTCAGCAGACAGGGAAAGTGGGACAATAGCATGATCCCCTGGGGGTGGCTTCAAATTGAAATGGGCTGCAGGGCCCCATTCTGCCCTGCCACAGAGGGGCTGCAGGGTCTGTCTTGAGGGCTGTGGAGCAGCAGTAAGGTGATACACTGAGAAAAAGTTATGTTCTTAACTGCCTGAGCGCTGCTGCTCTTTCTCAGCTTCCCACGCAGTCCTGTCACCAGCAGCAGCTCCCATGGCATCCTGAGCCCCATCCCAACCCCATGTGCAGACACAGATTGCTGCTCCTGCCTTGCTGAGGTCAGCCGTGTCCCCAGCACTGCTGTGCTCTTGGGGACAGCAAGCCAGAGTTGGTCCGACTGCCAAAGCCCCTATCAGTGGGGTTCCTGGGGATGTTTGCCTTTCCAAATCCCATCTGCCTTGCCAAGCTATTGAGATTGTGCTGTTCCTGATCTCTGTGTTTGGTGAGCAGTTCCATCCCTTCAGCATCCCTGTGCTGATGTTTGGTGTCATTTGAGGACGGCTGGGAACCCACTCTGCAAGTCACCATGGAGAAACAATATGTTTCCACAGACATAAGCATGGGCATCGTTGCCTTCTTTGTGCTCTCATTTAAACAAAAATGGTTCCTGTGGAGTTTGTTTTAGGGGACAGTAAATGGCTGTAGCCAAACAGGGTTGTTGGGGTTGTTTTTTTTTAATCCATAGAGAAGGCTCTGGGTTTGAGTTGAGCTTGCAGGTTGAGAGCTTGGCAACTCTTGGAAGCAGAGACTGTATGAGATGTGAATGCTTACAAGGGCCCTGCAGGCTCCCAGCTCACGCCGTGCAGCACCGGGGTGTCAGCAGGGCTCTGCAGCAGCTGAGGGCTGCATACTGCAGCCTGCTGGCCCCGCTCCCAGCCAGGATCCAGGTCACTTCCATCGACCTGAGCTGCATTCTAAACGATCACCTAGGTGTGAAAAAATCCACTGCCTGCTCCCTGGGCTCCGCACTCCCCACCCATTGTAGCTATTTAAATATTCCTAATGAGCTGTCATTTTGGCCGGGGCTGGCTTGGTGACTTAAGGATCGCTGTAACAAGGAGACCACAATGTGCAGGCAGAGGGGAAGGGGTGTGAGGGGCTTGCTGCAGTTTTATGCTTTTTCCCTGCTTGCTCTTTGTTGCAGTTGTTTTGAGTGGTGCAGTGATTTCTCACAGCTGGCCCTGCTATCATCCTGCTCATGTTGCTCTGCGCTGAGGCGAGGAGTGAGCTGGGGGGACTTGGCAGCCAGGCAGCTGTCCCGGAGCCTGAGCCATGAATGAGCTCAGAGGGGGAAGGAGAGAGGTTTGGATGGGAGAAAACTCTATTTGTTGGTTTTTTGGGGTTGTTGTTTTTTTGTTTTTTTGTTTTTTTTTTAAGTGAGAGGCTGACAGTGCTGACTGGATCCAGACACAGCACGAGCAGGTGCTGTGTGTGCTTTGCCCATCCACTGTTCTCCCTCGGCTGTGTGGATGCACAGACCCTCCTGCAGCCGTAGGCAGCTCTGGTTGAGCCTCTGCCTTGTGTCACCCCAGTGCTCAGCTCTGAGCACAGCTTGTACCCACCCCTGGAACTTGTGTGCAGTTCTGCCAATGCACTGCAGTGCTGAGCCATGGCAGCTCTTGGTTCTTTCCTCTTTGATGCCCCACACTGAGGTTTTTAAGCAGTATTTCCAGACCCCCAGTTCTGAGCAGCAACCTGCTGACAGCCTGCCTTACATCTCATGCTGCAGATCCTAAATGAGAGCTGCATCTGGAGGTGTTTCTCTTGACTGATATCCATAGCACCTCTTGGAGCATCCTCCTCTGTCCCTTGGTACCAGCTCTTCTAACATCTCAAGCTCTGTAGTATTATCAGGATATTTTTCAGCCATGAACAGGATGGGGGTGAGGTTTTCAGCCCCTGTGCCACGCTGCTGTCCATGGGCATATACCTCAAGCTAAAGCAGTGTGCAGTGTGTGTCCACAGTTGGCTTCAAGTAATACAGAGTGAGGCAAGTTATGACACTGTGTAATAAGGACACAATTCCTGCCTTGCAGAGCCTAAAGAGTATGATAATGCATGCCTGGTGCTTTGCAAGCGTGGTAACACCCACCAAAACAGGGTTTGCAAAATGAAACCCACCTGGCTGCTGCTTTGGAGGTGGTGTGGTGTGAACTGGGGGCAAGCTACAAAAAGGTGGTCTTTTCTCCCCAAGTGCAGAGTGTGGCACAGCACCGCAGGCCGCTGCTTTGTGGCGGCTCATCCTGAGGTAGGTTTCTGTCTCTGTTACTATGGGCATGTCAGCTCCGAGGCTTTCCTGGAGGGTACTGCAAGTTTCATTTTAAACACAGTCACCTTGGGATTCTTTGGAGATGTTGATGATGTGTTGCAGGATGATCTCCAGCACACGGCGTGTGAATGGTAGAATGGGCTGAAACCAGAACTCCTGTGAGACTGAGCGTGCTGTGAGCTCTAATGCTCATGAAAATGAGGGGCTGTTATTGTTTCCTCTAGATGTGGGCCGTGTCAGCATGTCTTCCATACAGCTCTGCTGTTCCTTTTTCCTAGCAAGCCTTGGCTTCTCTGCTCCCTCATACAAGCTATTTGTAATACTGTAGTCCTCTGTAGATACGAGTTTGCCTGTTCTGCTGGCTTCTTCCCCACTGGCATCTGAAAAGCTCCCAGCTTTGCCCTGTGCGTTGTACCTGACTGGGTGTTCCCATGGTGCTGAGCAGGCAGCCTTGCTCTGGGGGACACTGGTTATAAGGGCCAGGCCTGATGCCTTGGTACTGGGTGTGGAAGTGGTTGGGTTTGGCTTGTTTTCAGGGCTGCTCCATCCTTTGGGAACACAAGCAAACAGCAAAGTGGGTCAGTGGCAAACACAGAGCTGTGGCAGCAATCAGCTGCGTGCCGCCCTGCTAACAAACAACCTTTTGTACCTTAATTGTTATTGCAGATGCCAGGTCCCTGCTCATGTCCTTTCAGGCATCTGCTTGGGCAAATGCTGTGCTGTGGTGGGGAGCAAGCCAGGAACCAGCTCCAGTGCTGGAGAGCTTGCCAATAGTTGTGTGCAAATACTTCTCCTGGGGTTATTTAGATGCCAGCGCCCTGGTGCTCTTCTGAGTGTGCTACCAAAAGCAGCTCCAGCCACGAGGCTTTGTGCTGCACCTGTTGTGCTGCTCCCTGCTCTGGGGGTGGGAGGGCTGTGGGGCGCTATTATGGGTGTGTACTGATGGGAGCATGCTGGTCTTAATTCTTTAACACAGTGCAGTGGAGTGGTGGTGAGGGCTGTGCTTAAGTTGATGCAGATGGGTGCAAATGGGGTTGCTGGATGAGCCTGCGGTGTTTACTAAAGCAGGGCCAGATGTATGTTCTCTTCTTGGTTGCAGCTGTAAACACTGTAAATGTCTTCAGTTGTCTGGCATGCACAGAAGTGCACGTTATTCCTGTTAAGGTAAAATAGGAATAGGAGTTGTAACTGTGACATGGAGCTTTGAACAGGACTTTGGCTCCATCACAGCTTTCATCTGCAGCTGAGAGGAGGTAGCTTAGGCTCCTTCCCCTAACAACAAGCTCTGCTTTGAGGTGTGCGGTGAAGGAGTGCTAAAAGCTGAGCTCCCAGCGAGTTATTTCCTTTGAGCTCTTGATTACACTGTAGCACATGTTGTGTGATCCAGGATGGATGATGTCCCATCCATTTCTTTTGAATACCTCATGGATCTCAGTAACAGCTGCGAGCAATTTATTTTTGGGTATAATCAGTTAATGTTTTGGTGAAGTGCTTTGAAGATGTACAGCATCCTCAAATGTGAGTATCGTTTCATTGTTCCTATTTTAACATCTCTCCGTAGCTGAACTACTGTCAGACATCCTCACTTAATAACCTATTTGGTGTCTGGATCTTTTCTGTAAAGGCAGATTCTTGGCCAAGGGGTTGGTGGAATGACATAACAGAGCTCTCAGCGATGTAGTACCTGTCATGGAAGCCTCTCAGCATGCTTTGAGGCACTGGTTAACTCTCACCAGTTGGTCGGGCAGTCTGGCCATCCATCTCTGGGCAGATGGGGAGGAAAAGTGACCCCCGGAGAGCCCCTGGCAGAAGGGAGTCTCCTGCCCCTTGTAATGGATCTGGCAAACACAGCCCTCACTGTGCTTGCTCCATGCCTAGAGGTGTGCAGCTGGGCTTTGCTACCATGCAGGAGTTTGTGCATTGAGAAGGAGGGGGAGCAGAGACTTAGAAGACACGCAGGGTAGGTGGGAAAGCAAGAGCAAGTGACTTCTGAAGCCATGCATGTTTGGAGGAAGCCTCCTGCTGCCTGGTGATGGCTTGTTGCCTTGGATTTTCTTGTGATATCACTCAGAATAGGCATCGATTATGCTAGAGAGCTGCTGCTTAGGCTGCTGGATAAAGCAAGTGATCCCAAGGGCTGCCCGTGGGTGTGCATCACCCTCCTGGGCTGCATCACCTGGCGGTGCTGTCCAACCTGGTCCCCAGGTGGAGGCACAGCAGCTTTCCTTGCCTCTCCCCTGGCTGTTCCAACTGACTGCTGTCAGTTCCCCACTTCCCATCAGATAAAAAGAAGCTTAAATTGAGGAGCTGCTTTTGGTGGATAGAGCTGTGGGACTCCAGTGGGCAGTCCATCACTCTCAGACATCAATGTCTTGTCTGGAGGACTGTGGAAGCAGCTCTTCTCCCATGTGTATCCCCCAGCCCACTCCACAGACAGCATACAGCGTGGAACGAAGAAATGAACTGGCGCTGCTATTCTGACAGATAAAGAGCAACTCTTCATAAAGGACCTCTGTGTTTTTCTTCCTGCCAAGAATCATTTAAGCTGTGGTCATTAGTGACTTATCTTTCCTAAAACACGAGCGAAAGCTGACGTCTCTGTGAGAGGCTGCATCAGTCAGTGTGCTGTGGTGGAGAGCAGCTGTCCATAGCTCCAGCTGTTTGCACCGTGCCTGTGTGCATCCCCTCCCTGGGCCACATACTGGGACACAGTATTTGCAGCTCACTCTCAGGCTCATGTACTGCTTGGGGTGATTGACAGTCCAAACAGGGAAAATTCCTCCTGCTTACTCATAGCTTTTGTCCCTGGGGCTGCAGGAGCTTTGTCAATGCCCTGCTCCTAGCAGTGAGAGCTCAGCCTGATAACCAAACAGCCATCAGCTGTGGTGAGAGCTGCCCTCAGCAGCAGCCAGCAGGGCTGGGAATTGGGATATCCTGAGAGAGATGGAGCTTGTTATCTCTGGCACCGCGTTTATCTTCCTAAGATGCTCATTGAGACAAGGTTATCTCCATCTTAAAGGTAGAGAATAAAGAGGCTGTTGGCTGCCCTTCATCTCCTTGCACTTTGTGTCTCCTGCTGTGCTCCACTGGGATCTCAGGATTGCTCTTAAATGCCCCTCTCTGTTCACTTGGCTATGCGCAGGGGATTATTGAGCTGGCTCAGCATGGCCCTAATGGTGATCCCAAAGTGTCCCAAAAATGCCTGATGTTGGGAAAGGAATGCAAACCAGGGATTTCAGACCCTGTCCTTTGCAAGAGGGGATGTAGAAGCCAGGCAGGGTTAAATCGACAGGTTGGCCTACAGAGTTTTCAGGTTCCTTATCTGTGCCAGGCTGAAGCATTCAGTCTGCTGTTGAAGGCCTATGGCCTGAAGTTTGGGACTTCAGCAAACCATCCCACAGCCCGCCTGCAGCTTTAAAGGCCAGTTTATGGCCGTTGAGGCCAAACTTGAAACCTATCTCCTTTCTGAACTTTTCTTTCCTTGCTTGTTCAAATACTGGGAGGGGAGCCAGCTCTGGAAATGAAGTCACTTCTGAAGATGGCTGCTCTCCCCAGAAGGAGGCTCTGAAAATTCCCATTGTAATTAAAAGTGTTGGGTTTTTTGTTGTTTTTTTTTTTTTTTTCAAAAAACATCTTATGGACTTGGCCCTTGAATTGGTCCCTCCCAGCTGTCCTCAAATTAAAAGGAAGAAAGAAAAGACACTGGCACTGCAAGGCTTTTTTTTATGACAGATTTTATTGCGTAGGATTCAGCGCATTGACAGGCTATAAAAGTTTATTGAAAACAGATACAGCTGTCAATGGGCTGACCAGTGCCCGGGCTGGGCTGCTCTGCAGGCTGCTGGTGGAAGGATGCTGGTTTCTGTGGTTTCCTGCACTGGGTCCATGCTGCCGAGAAGGGGCTGGAGGGGGAATGCCCACCATGAGCCACCAGCATGAACACAGCTGTGTCACTGGGTGTGGGGGGTGCAGGGTGTTGAGGTTTGGGGTGGCTCTTGTGGGGCTGAGTTGTACTGACAGCTCTGTCTTCCCCTTATTATTATCCCTATGGTGCAAGGCTGGCCTCCAGCACTCCTTCAGCATCCTGGATGATATGAGGAAGTTTAAGCCCTCGTGCTTCTTTAGGACATTAAAGCAGTGAGTGGTGTGCTGAGACCTCACAGTGTGCTCCTCAGCATCTAGCCACAGCAAAATGCCATCTGAATCCCCTACCCAGCCAGTCCTGTTCCAATGTAAGGGTCTCCAGGGAGGAACCATGTTGTGTTAGTCCGTGAATTGTCCCATTGTAGGAAAAGGAGGGAAGAGAATGCTGAGACTGCTCCAATAGCAGCACAGTTGGGAGCCCAGCTCTGCCAGGCTCTTGTGGCAACTGGGAAGATGCCACAACTGGTTCCTGAGATGAGTGGCCCTGATTTGAGCCACGCTTCTTGGTGACAGCCGAGGTTCTTTTGTGACTGGTGGAGGTTCCCAGCAGCAGCAAGCTGAGCAGGGAGCTTCATAGGCCTGCAGCAGGTCTGTGACTCATGTCCAGCATCTCCTAGGGCTCTTCTGAACTTGGAAGGGAGCTTTTACTATGAAAATCATGCCCGTCCTGGGGAATGGTGGTTCTTCATCAGAGTTGCAATTGGCTGTTTTTGGTGTAAGGTGTCTTTCCCAAGGCAGGACAAAACATCACAGCTTCGTCTACAAAACGTACCCACGGCCATGCAGATGGCCAAATGCCCATGCACCTTGCTGGGGTGTGTGAGGCTGTTGTTGTGGAACGTGGCTAAGGTGATTCAGCAAACTGAAGGTTGCCTTCTTAATTCTTGCCTGCTTGCTTCCGCAAACAGCCTGGCACTGCTTTGGTCTCAGTGTGACTCAGAGGGAAGGGAGGTCAGAATGTGCCCACCAAAGGCAGTGCTGGCTGTGCAGTTTGTTCCAGCAGCAGTCATTGCTGGTGGTTAGGGCTGTTGTACCTTGCTGTGAACAAGGACAAAGAGCTGGCTTGCTTTCACACCGCTGTCCTCACTAAGAATGTGGCTCCATGTCGAACTGCTGCAGCCTGGCTTGGCAGTGCTGGAGGCAGAGCCCTGACAGCAGAGAGCCGAGTGCCAGAAGTGCTGCATTCACAGATCAGTGAACTTCAACAACTGAGTCATTCCAGAGACCCCTAGCAAAAAGGTGCCGCATCCAGACTCCGGACCCCTCACCTCGTTGGCCCATGCCAATTTGGATGTGCTGTCAGAAACCATTTGCTTGCATTAGGTATGAACCCTGTTTTTGTATCCACAACAGTGTTGGATCAAGGTTGCCGCGTGTCATTTCATCACTCTGGCAAATGACAAGCTCGGGGCTTGGAGTGTGGAACCTTATTTTTAATAAAGGAAAAATCTTTGCACTTCTATTCTGCATCTGTCAGCGATCTCACTTGGCTGAGCCCTGGAGGAGTTCATCTGGCCCTCGTGTTAAGGAAAACCAACAAATTAGTACAGATGTTTTTCTGAGAGCTACGGGGATCAGGGATCAGTGATTTAATACTGCCTGATATTTGATAGGGGACGCCCAGGGAATATGTGCTGGAAACCAGGAAGTAATATTACATGAAATCAAAATATAAATATGTTCCTAAAGGTTTAGGTAATTTTTTGCAATTTCCCCTTGTATGGTCTTAAATGAGGTCTCTCCCTCTCCTCCTGTTCTTCGTGCACTTGTTCGTGTAGGAGGCTTGTGCCTCTTGAGTTGGAGTTGGAAGCCATGGAGTGAAATGAAGGTTTGCTGTGTGTGTTCGTGGGCTTTAGGTTAGCTGAGGAGCACTGTGAAGGGAAAGTAAAAATACAAAGATCCACCTGGAGTAAAGAAGGAAGGGAAAAATCAGAGGTGAGGGAGGAAGCAGCCATGCTGGTATAAGGCTGCCTGTAGGGAGCACTGTGACTTTGGCATGCCTCATTCACTGCTCCCTTGCTGCTGTTCTTCAGCCCCCCTACAAGGACTGGAGAGAACATGGAGGCACCCTGAATGAATCCCAAGACCAAAACTGGCCTTGATTTGGCTCTCCAGGGTGTCTTGTTGTCCTCTGATTGACATGGCCTAACATATCCTGTTTGCTGCTTTCAGCTGGATAACATAAGTAACATCAGCAGAGGGAGGCGACCTCTAAGTCCTTCTGAGATGGTTTGGTTTTTGTACTCATTCAGGTGTATAAGGTGTGAATGTAGAAGAGGAAGGACATGTTTCACCAGTTTCAAGTTCAATCTAATGTGGCTGAGGAGACCTGTCATAAATGTGGGAGACATCTGCACATCTTGGTGGTTTTGACTTGACATTTAGGAGCTCAGGATGTGTCATGCTGGTGAATCTTTGCCTGCCACATCTCCACCGTGGGCCTTGTGTATTGCTTAATGGTTGGGTTTACTGATACCTAAATAACTCACAGCAAGAGAATTTATTCACACCCTCCAAAAACCACAAGATATGGAAAGTCGGTGTTATTCTTGACTCTCAAAAGCATAACAGTAACAAAGATGAAGTCATAGAGGCTTGACAATGACTGTCGAGGGGATTTTTGAAATGGTTCACAGCCCCTCTGTCCGTCCATCCCTGCGATGCCCAGGGCAGCCCAGCTGTTTGGCAGAGCAGCGATGACCCCCGATGTGTATGGCTGTGTGCTGATGGGTTCAGGGTGAAGAATGTCTTCCCTCCCTACCAGTGCACCTGGAGCTGGCAGGGACATGGATTTAGGCATAAAGCATAAATCAAGAGGAAGATGACAGGGTCTGAAGGTTTTTGGCTGCGGTGCTGAAGACCTGGCATTTTCATGGAGATCACAACAGGGCTGACCTCAGGCAGGGCGGCAGTGTTGCTGGTGATGAAGTGCATCCTCTGTGTAATACTGGACCCAAAAGCATGATGCAGTTTGGCTCTTCATCCCCCATTTCTTCATCCCGGAAGATGACATGGACAGCAACTTCCAGCTGCCTCAGTCTGTTTCCCCACTTTTCCCTCCTTGCCCTTGGGCGAGGGCCCAAAGACTTCACAATGCGTGGTGCATTTAGTGGTCCCTTACCAGCAGGATGTTGCTTAGCTCTGGCTCTCTTTGCCATTTCTGAGTCAGAGGTACATCCCTTGGCGCATACCTGGAAGCATTGCTGGTATTTGTGCTTAAGATTACAGATTTGGTCTCAGCAAAGTGAAGGTTTTGTAAATGCCATGTCGATCTTGCACTGAATGCAGCTAATTAGAAGCCAGTGCAATCCTCAGCTGTGGAAACATTGAACCAAGGAGAAATCCATGGCAGGGAGTGACAATGTTCTGCACTTAACACCTGGGAAATTCCGGTGATGGCTGCTCCTTTCCCTTTGCTCATTGACTGTGGCTTTCCAAAGAGTACGGTGACTCAAGGATGGCTTCCCTGCCTTGCCCCCCTGTTTCCTGGCTTTGCATCATGGTTCCTGTAACTCTTTTGGTAGTCATTCTGTGGGGAGAGGAAGGCAGAGATTTTTGTAAGGCCTCTGATGGCTTTAAACTGTATAAACTTCATACTCCTTTTACGCTCAGGCTGCGAGCTTAAGGAACATATTCAACTCCAAAAAAATTTCTCAACGTAGTGACAAATCTGCTTCCTATAAACCCGAGCTGTTGGCATTTGCTGTTACCCTCCTTTAATGCTTTATTAATGAAGTTCTTTTACAGCTGTTCCATTATTTCACCTGGGATAAGAATCAGGGTCACAGGTGGATAATTACGTGGGTCATCCTGTTTCTATCCTCTTAAAACTCTGGCATAAAGTAAGCTTTCTTTCAGTCCTCAGTGTTCCAAAGACTTATTAAAAGTCAACATTAATGATCCAGAGCACTCCTTGGCCAGGCCTCTTTTAAATCTCAGCTACAAGTTCTCTGGGCTTGCTGATTTCCAAATACCTCATTTACTAGCTGTGGCCTAACATCCCCCATAGTTACTGTTGGATCAGAAGCTATTCCATCATCACGTGGTGCAAATCGATCGCGTGGCTTTCCCTCAGATGCAGGATGGCTGTGAGTATTGTTATACTTGGAGCTATGGGTAGACCCCACTTCTGCTCATCTGGTCCCAGCTGTACTTATTGCATTGAGCCAGAGCTGCTGTTGGGAGTTTTGAACTACTCCCATGCGTCCATCCCAAAGGGAATGGTATTTCTGCAGGTCAGCTCGTGGGAGGAAGATGGTCCTTGGAGGGATGCTTGCTAACACATGAGGATGAGAAGGGGAATGAAGAAGCAGTGATTTAGCAGTAAGCTGTCAGCAGCAGAATAGAGATGGATGGGAAGTCACCCTATAGCCACAGCCATGCTGGTGTGAAAGGCTTGGCTAACTGGTGGAAGATCTGGCATCCCACCTCTGATTAAAAGCTTGAAATGTGCTGGGAGGATTTGCCAAAGTGAAGTGCAGAACATCATCAGCCACAGAAGGGAGTGGGAGTGAGTGAGCACAGTGGTGCAGGTGTGGGTGGTTGGCTCTCTTGTCATGGAAAGCCCTGTGAATGCTGAATGAAATGCAAAGCGGGATGCACAGCGGTGTCTGACAGTGCCTGCCTGGCTGAACTGGTGAGCAGGGTGAGTGCTCCATATGTATGTTAGGTGATGGCTTATAGGCAAGTATCATCCTGGGAAAGTATCATAGAAACATCAGGATCGCTTCTGTGGCTGCTGCTTGTGCTTTGATTTGTCACATTTGGGTTCTGAATCACATTAGAGTATTGGATCCTATGTGACAAACCTTTTTCTGCCAGTCTTGGTAGGCGGAAAGCAGCTGCATAGGAGGAGCTCAAGAAGAGATTGGCGTGGCTTCCAGGTTCCCCTGATGACAGTTCTCTGTTTAAAACAACCTCAGTGCCAACTGCTTGTGTGTCAGTGCTAGTGGATCTAGAGCCGCTGTCATCATAGTGCAACAGGCGACTGTGTGAGCTTGGGGATAAGATAAAGCCCAGAGCTTCCATGCACATACCTGTGGGTTTCACAGGTGCAAAGCTGGAGATCTGGGGGAAGTTACACATAGTCCGATGGAGATAAACCCTCCGTGTGACCATCTTGCAAATAAGCATGTGGCAGCACTGACGTGCAGACTGCCCCGTGACCTATGCTGCTTACGATGACTCCAGAAACCCTGTCATGCTTCCTGCTTGAATTATGTAGCTGTTTCCCCAATATTTACTTATATAACTATTTGCTGTGACATAGAAGAAAACAAGCAAATGCCAAGGAATAAAGGCTATTGCTCATGATTTATCCCCATCCAGTTAATTTAATTGCCTTTCTGATTGAGTAATAGGATATGAGGATAAGGAAGAGTAAATTTGTGTGTCTTTGACTTGGAGGTTGTTGACACTGCATCGTGGACCTTTCTTTAAGTGGGTAAGCGTGGTCTATAGGCTGCTGCTCGATGTAAGCAGGAGAAAAACAGACGTGGAACGGTTGTTAATGGTTCACTGCCAGAACAGAAAGCTTTATTGAGTGAGATTTTGCCAGGCCTGGAAAAAAAAAAAAAACACTCAAACCCAAAGTGTTTCATAATCCCGGAGGTTCTGGATAATGGAGGAGGGAACAAGCACATGTGTCAGCACTGCCAGGCAGGGAGGTGCTGGGAGCTTCCTGGAGGATGAGCTGGGTTAGAAGCCAGTGTGGCAGTGGGGAGGAGCACCCTCCCTGCTGGCTGGGGAGCACACCCTGGGCAGGATTTGTTGTGGGTGAGGCTTGCACGTAAATCACCAGGTGCATAAATAGAGAAGGAAGGATGACTGGGCAGCTCGCAGCTCCGCCTGGGAGGGTTTGGGGTTGGCTTAGGCTGGCTGCATGCATGCAATCTGTTAGTGTATATAAAAGACGAGCGGGATGGGATTTATGAACAGGACTTTTGCAATTCCTCAGCGTGCTGCCGGCTGTCACCTGTGGGAGCTGGCGATGTTGGGGGGGGGGGAGGGAGGGATTCTGTATGTTCTGTGTGCACACTTCTGTGATAGGTGTTAAAATCAGGAGCACGTACATCTCAGGCTCTCTGCAGACTTCCAAACACCGTCAGGGAGTGACAGAGCAGTGGAGGTCTCTGCTGCACAGTGGCGCTTTGCCTCTGTCCATTGGGAGCTTTGGGCTGGTGAAGCTTCTGCGCAAGGAACCTTGTCAGTAGGCTTTGGGATGAAAGCCACCCCAATCCTGATGTCACTGCTTCAAACCCTGGAGCGGCTCTCTGACAGTTTAATAGGGAGCAAACTCTGCTGGCAACCGCCCTCTGTGTAAGGCCACCAGGGGGAAATGGTTCTGCTTAACAGTAACAGCAGCTTCAAGGGGAGGATACAGAGAGGTGGGATTGGAGCTGGGATTGGAGCTGGGATCAGACCGAAGCAGTGAGTGTACCCAGCAGCACCCCAAGTAGCAGGGCTGACGTGTGCCCCACTTGGCTCTGCACCTTGTTGGAGGGCAGCTGACTTCCAACAGCTCTGCCAGCTCAGAGCCTCTGTCAGATGTTGAGCCTGATGAGAGGCGAGATGTGCATTCCCTCTGTGCCACCTTTTGGCTTTATTCCCATATAGAAAATCTGGCAATGGATCCATAGTGGGAATATAACACCCAAACATCACAAGTTGGGTTACTGTATTGCAAAAGATCAACTGAGTGTGCCTAAGGAAAACACCTTTAAGATTACCTGGAAGGCATTAGATCTCCCCATTTTGGTGCAGTCATTTTAGTGTTCCCTGAAGATCTTAATGATGTGCTGTAGAACAATATGCAGAAATTAATGGATGTCTGAGCTGGGAGTCAGACCAGTTTTTGTCTCAGGTATTCATGAAACTGTTTGGAGGATTGAATTACTTAAATAGCAACCAGGACCCTTCCTCGTGAAGGTTTGTTTTATTCACAGACTGGCTGGTTCCTCTAATGGGAAGGTGTAGGGCAAAGGGATGCAGCAGGGCAGCGCCACAGAAGGGCTGTGGGAAGCAGGGTGATGACCATTCCCAGCTGTGGTGGGACCTCTGGGGAGGCTGATGTGAGTCACAGAAAGTGGTGATAAAGATAATCCTCTGCTCTGGTCCTGTCTGGCTCCTTGCTCAAACTCAGCTTTCTGGGAGGGAACATCCTCTTTTTATTATCGTTATTAGCATAATTGCGGTGCTGCAGAGGGGCCCCAGTCCCAGGCTTTGCACATATTCACATGTCCTGCTGAGCTGCAAGGAAAGCAGCCTGATGTTCAGTAACGTGCAACTCTACCCAGCACCAATGAAAACGAGACCCAGGCACTTACTGTGCTCAGAGACAGCCGGTCCCTGGATCTTCCCAAGTGCTTCTGTGGGCATCCGAGCACAGAAGTTAAGGGGATGTGTCTGTTTGTCCTCAGTCTGGAGGGAAGAACGTGGGGCGCCTGGGGAATCAGCAGCAATCCAGGTATTGAGTTATGTGAGCTCTGTGCTTATGCCCTGAATCTTAATTTCTTGGGGCTGTCTTGCCCTGCATCCAGCTTATCTGTAGGTGTTCCCAAGTGCCCAATGAGTTGGTGAGTGCTCCAAAACACACAACAGAAATGCTTCCCTGAAGTGAGAGGAGCAGTTAATATCACTGCATGGCAACGAGGAGGAGGAATTAAAAGCTCACCCAGGAGGGATTGTGCTCTGCGGGGCACCAGAATCTCAGTGTTCGTTATCCAAAATGTAAGCAAACAACAAATTAAAACAAATTGCATTTGTTCCCCAAGCCTTTCTCTGTTCAGGGGATTAAGTCTGGCTTCAGCTGTTGATAGGCAAGCAGCTCTGCAGTCAGAAGCACAGTTCTCCCTGGAACTGGAGACCTGCTGCCTGAAGGAGGATAAGGGAAATGGGTTTGGATGCAGAAGGAGCTGTGGAAGAATAGATGTGCAGGAGCACTGGGGGTGTCTGTGGGCTGACACTGGGGTGCTTGGATTGTCATTATGCTGTGTGGGCAATCGGGGCTGGAGCATCCTGTCCAGCAAAGCATCTCCTCGGGGTGTGGGTAGGGTTTGAGCTCTGTAATGAGGTGATGCTTTGCTATGTTGAGAAGGTCAAATGTGAGATTGGGACGGTGAAGGTTCTCTGCTGAGATAGAGCGTGGAACTTAAACACCACTTTTAATTGCAAAAACGTGAATTCGAGCACGAAAGTAGAACTGGCTGTGTACTCTTATCACATGGATAGAAAAATCACGTTACACCTCGGTGGAGTGAAATTTTCCTGCTTTTTCCCATAGCAGCAGCACCATGGGGCTGTGCGTGGGTCGGGGGAGCTCAGCAAAGCCACTGGTGGTGGAACAGCTCTCCCAGGGAGCGCAGAGAAGGAGCAGCACCTGTGCTGCTTCCACAGGAGCAAATTCTCTTTGCCTTAAATGCACTTGTTAGAAATCTAAACAAAAGTCTCAAGCCACACTGCCTTTAAAATAAGCTGTTCAACCTGGGAAATGCTTTTTGGAGGCTGATATTGAAGCGGATGCCAAGTTTTGCTCAGTGCTGTCTGTCCAGGTGCCTCGTTTAATTTCACAGCCCTTCTCAAGCACCGAGGAGAAGAGCAGTAAGGAGATGTGAGATTTTTTGTTCTGAGTGTTCAAATGTCGTTCTCCTACAAGGAGCTGGTGTGGCCGATATGCTGGGCTGTGCGGGATCACCCCAGGTAACCCAGAGCTCTTTACAGTGTGGTGCTGAAGTGTGTAAGAAGCAGCAGCTTGCTGAGGGTGGCTACAGAATGGCTGTGCTAGATGGATCTCTTGTAGCTGAAACCAAACTGTTAATGTGCTGCGAAAGAGGAAAATGGAGCTGAGGTAGGATGTACTGGTAGGACCCTGCTCGCAATGCCTGCCTTGGTGCAGCAGCTCTGTTACCTGCAGGCGGGTCTTGAGGTGCATTATAAACTTGGTCCGTCATCTCTGTGTTGTACACCCAGCCTAAGGAGAGAAACTGGTGAGCATCCAGAAAAGGCAATGTCAAGCTGGAGCACTGCTGTGGTGTTACCCAAGTTTGCCATTGTAGGAGACCTTGCTGGTGCTTGGCTCATAGCTGGCAGCTTTGTGTGCTCCGTTCCGCTCCCATTCTCATGTCAGTGCATCGGCCTTTGGTCCTCTCCTGTGTGCCTGCCTGTTTGCCAGCAAAACACATCTGCTGGTGCAGCAGAAAGGCTGAGGTGGCCTCCTGGGGAGCTGGGGTTAAGCTGCTGTCCTCAAAGCACCTGTACTGCAGCACTGGGGTTTGCAGAAGGAATTGCCTGCAGCTCTGCTGCTCCTCACCCCCTCCTCCTTCCAGCCATTGGCTGCAGCTTGTATTTCCCCTTTATTGCCTTTGGCTCCGTTGCAATGGGCGGTGCAGTATTTTTGTTCTTCACTTAATAATCTTTTGGCGGCCGTTGGACATCATTTCTCATTGTATTGGTGGAGGATTAGCTGAGATGATGGGAGATATTTCCTGTCCCAACAGCGGGATGGGCTTTGCAGGGCTTGTGCCTTCTTTTCACATAGTGTAATGCTTTGTTTGGGAATGTGCAAAGGCAGCTAATCTGTGGGAAGAGAGAGCAGCCCCGAAGCACGATTGCTTTTATTTGTGGCAAGGAGCCACAGAGCAGGCAGAATGCCTGGTGCTCCCAAGCTGGGCAGAGTGTGGGGCTGGGGGGCCCTGTGCATGTTCCTCCCTCTGCCACCAACCTGCCACGCAACGTGGGGGCAAATAGCTTCTCTGCTTACCCCAACCCTGCGTCTGGTCATGGTTCTTCCTTTGGTGCTGGCAAACCTCAGTGTCACTCAAAGCTTGAAGCTATGGCGCTTAGGGAAGCAAAGGGATGTTGCAGGGATGTGGCCGTCAGCCACCGAGATGCGTTGCCACAAATATCTGCTGGGCAGCAGTGAGTGAACTCTGCTGCAAATAATGAAGCAATGCCCGGAAATGGTAAAAGGTTAAACTTCTGGGAAAATGATTGGGGAAGGGTGGGTCTGGGCCTTGGTGGACAATAAGAGGGTGTTAGCTAGCGTAGCTCCTTACCACAGCCCCTCTCAGGTTACTGCTTGCTGGCCCAGCTGGTATCTCTAAGGAGAAGCGATGGGTTCTCCTGTGATCTGTCTCCAGCTCCAAGCATGGAGCTTGCTCCTGTCCAGCTGCAAGCCTTCACTGCCTCGTGCAAATTCCCAAGGCTTGCTTCCTTCTGCTGGGTCTTATCACAGGGCAAGGTAGTCCTGGAGTCCCACGGAGACCGAGTCTGGATCCTGTTTGTCTGCAGGCACGGCCGCACCTCGGGGACGGCTCCTCGCGGTCAGCTCAGACAGTGCCGGTTTAGCATTACGCCGTTGATTGTAAATGGAGACAATCTTGAGATGAAAAAAAAAAAAAAAAAATAATGGCTTTCCTGCTTCCAAGGCGATGTAATTTTCTTGTAACAATAACTGATAGGTGGTGGGGGAGGGATTAGCCATGACACGATCCCTTTGCTATGTTTCATGAAGAGGAGAGCTGCAGGCTTCTTTCATCCTCCTGCCAACTCAGAGCGAGGAACATGGTACCAACTGCTGAAAACCAGACAGCTGGGGGGCGGAGGAGGGAAGCTGATGGTCGCTGGAAGAAGGTGGGATAAAGGTGCACCGCGTTCCTTGTTGCACGTGGCTGATCTGGTCATGAGATATCGGCTGCTGGAGGAAATGTGCCTGGAGTACAGTGCTGTGGAACTGTCATTTGAGATACCGAAGAAAGGAAAGCTTTGGCTTCAGCAAAGCCCTGACTTGAGATGTGTCTGTTCATGTGGAGAGTGCTTCCCTGGAGAGGGGACGCGTGTGTCGGGGTTGGGGTTTGGATGCACTGTGATGGAGTGGGTTGGGGTGTTCCTGGCTGAGCAGTGGTCAGCTGCTCCACCAAAGCCAGGCAGGTCGGGCTCTAAGCAAGTGGCAGTCACCTGTGAAAGCTTCCTCACGCCTACAAGAATGCTTCATAACTCGTCGTCCTACAGCAGCGAGAAATACGGCAGAGGAAATAACTTGGAGAAGGAAACGGGAGCTAAAATGTTCTCTAAAGCTCCTCCTGACATTTTTCATCTGTGCTGCTGTATCTCCCATTGACAGATTTCTAACACTACTAATGGCTGTGCGTGCTGCTTCTCGAATCAGCTCTTTTCGGAGCTAGAAATACCAGTGCTCTTCCAGAAGAAGCTTATTTTTATTATATTCCCAGCCTAATACTGGAAACCTAAGAGCTTCAGAATAGAGCTGGCTGCAACTCCAGCATTTCCCCTGGAAGAAAGTTAGTTATGGGAAAAATCCCTTTTCTGACAGCCTTCCACCAAAAAAAAAAAAAGCTAATTTTCCCACAGGAAATGTGTGAGTTCTGTGGGTAAGTGGGTTTTTCCTCACTTTCTTGCTGCCTCTCACTTTTTCCAGCTCAAATTTGGTGCTCCTAAGCGTTGCTCTCGCTTTGAGCTGGTGGAAGTTGGACAGTGGCAGTGAGGACTGGACGTTTGCATCCTGCCTGGCTGCAGGCAGCACTGTCTGAGAGTCCCAGGCTCTCAGGGCATGCTATGTTCTACCTGCAGGAGTGTTTCCCATTGCTTCCATTTGCTCTGAGCTGCCGGTGCTTCAGCAAACGGATGCCCTGAGGTTACTGGGGGTGGACTGATGTGTGTGGCCCTGGTGAATGATGGGAAGCAAAAATAACGGCTCTGCTGTTCTGCTTGGTTTTTGCTGGTTGGGTGGGTTGTCCTAACCTCGAGCAGCCCATCACTCCACCTACATGCAAAGCTAAGATCCTGCTGGGAAGACTTTACCGTCCTGCTCTGCTAGGCTGTTGTACCTAGGTGAGAATTTTTAAGCAAATAAAGCTGTTTCCTTGTAGATGAGGCTCTGTTAGTAGATATGCAGCAAGAAGGGTGATAGAGAACGAAGGATCCAACCACAAGACCGTGTCATTGCTCAGTCTGGCAAACAAGCAGGTTGAGGATGCCTCAGATAGATGCTAACAATTTTTGATTTTTTTCCTATTATTATATTAGCTGCCAAGCTTTCCTCGCCAGTTTTCTCTATTTTGGTTATTTTTAATCCTTGTTTATTTGTGGTTTTCTGTCCCCGCCTTTTCCAGCTTTTCTGGCTGCAGTGCTAACCCCTCATGCCCTGCAAACACATGCTCAATAACTTTGCTCACGTGAGGCATCTTTGATGTTGGAACTGAGTTAAGTATGTGCTGCAGTGTTTATAAGCTCAGGTCCTTGGTTTCTTAACCCTTGCCCAATGCGTTTGGTTTACCGCAATAAATCACTGTCTGTTTCATTTCGGAGATCAGCTCCATGCTCTCCCCAACCTCTGTTGGCTGAGACAACAGATGTGGTGCTTGGCCCCGCAGTTGCCTTTTTGCCCTTTGTTTTTGCTTATGGCTTTGTCTCCGGGTCTCCTATTCCATGTTTTCCCTCCTATACGGCTCTGAATAATCGATAGAGAAAGCCAGGAAATAAATCAGAGCCTCAGATGGTAATGCAGAAGGAACGAAGGGAAAAGCAGACATATGGATTTCATCACCAATGGAGAATAACATGTATGATAATAACAACGGAGTGTAAATGAGTGTATGTACTCACTGGCCGCTCTTCCATGCAGATTGTTTTTGTACATGACAGGGGAAGTTATGTTGTGGTTTCTGAGTCCTTTGGAACGATCGCATCCTGGCACCGCCCAGACTCCTTCCCAGCCCCATCCCTGCAGCACAGCTTTGCTTTGGGGTGATGCTGCAGCTCTGGTGCAATGGGCTGTGCTGAGGGAGGGGTTCAGTGCTTGCGTGCTCTGTGACGCCGGTTTCCATCCCCACGTCCCATCAGAGTTGGGCTGGAATTCACTGCTGCTTCCCTAATCAAAATTAACCAAAAGCACAAGTTCTTTACTGGCCAAGATAAATTGGTTCAGAGGGAAGCAGCCCTGGCTTTGTGTTTTTGCTTTGAAACCATAGATCCCAGCACAGCTCATGCGCTGACAAACACAGCGGGTGCTGGAGAGCCTGCGCTGGGGGTGCTGCCTGCCTCGTAGCATTTGTCTGATAGAGTTTTTTCTTATAGAACAGGATTCCTTTTTGCTTATGTGCTCTGGAGGAGCGAGCTAAATAGAAGTGAGTACCCTAATTTGTTGGAGCTGTTAGCTGAAGCTGCTGTTGCAGACTCAGTGATGCTCCAGCTGAAGGGGAGCTGGGTCCAGAGATGTCTTCACTCACCTCCCATCAGTCATCACCTTCTCTGCTGCTCTCAGTGCAGAAGTTTGTTTCCTTTTCCCTATTTCCCCAAGGCAATTAGCTGATGCCCTTTCACTGGTCGGCTGTTCAATCCCACTATCTAAAGTCCATAGGCAGATAACACAGCCATCCCGTCATCTCAGGTGTGCCAGGAGTGCAGTGCCCACCTGCAGATGGAATGCTGAGTTTGTGTCCTGGCCAAGCTGGCCGTGCTGCTGGCTGGCCTTCTACAGAGGGGTTTTGGCCAAGTCTTTCTCCGAGGAATCCTTGATAATTCCTCTTGGAGGAACGATCTTTTTATTGAAAAACTCAGGAGAAATACGAATGCTTTATTTGCCAAATCTTCGGATATTCTGGTTTGAAGCTGGTAAATTTGATAACAAAACCGGTATGAAGTCCCTTTTTGAAGTAATAGTAACTCTGAGTTCTTGTTCCCGTGATGTGGATATGAAGAAATTCTGGAGAGTGAAAAACTTTCATGGGATAGGAAAATCAGTTCTCCCCAGCTCGTTTCACAATCCCATGCTTCCTGAGTGAGTGCAAATCCAGCACCTTTCACCAACAATAAAAATCACAGCTTTTTCTGGTTTAGTTCAGTTTTGAGCAACAACAACAAAAATCTCTTCCTGGCAGAGTCAGCTGCTCGCCCTATAACTGTGCTGTGTTGTGAAACAGCTTTTCCTAATCAGAACGTGTGCCCTGCTTGCCCATTCTGGCCCAATGGAGCTGCTTGCCGACACAGTGCGTGGTGCTGGGGGGCTCTGGGTGCCGTTACAGCTATGTGACCACCCTCTGTGGCAAATGGAGAGGGGCCCAAAATGGGAAGGGTCAACGTTAGGAGGTGTAGGTTGGAATAACCTCACTGAGTTGTCACTGTCATCTTTTTCAGCCTGCAAACTGCCTTGTCGCAGCTTGGATGTGGCCTTTGGGGCTCTCTGCTTGCGCTGGGAAGGTGAGAACTCCATGGGGTGTTTGTGCAGGGTTTGGGGGACTGGGGGTGCTTCCATCTTCTGGCAGATAAGGAGTAGCTGACCTGAGCTGTGACAAAGCACTGCAGTGCTGGTGCTGTTGTGGTTCAGGAGCTGCTTCCAGCAGTGCAGGGGGATGTGCTCGTGGCTGGTCAGGGCTGGTTTGGTCGAGTCCCGCAAGTCCCGAGGTTTTGTTGAAACCATTTCCTTTTCTCTAAGCTTTCCAAAGTTTTTCTGGGATGTTGTAGTTCCTGGCACTGCAAGACAGATCTATCCAAAGAGTGAGAGGCAGATGCTTTAGATGCATGTTAGCAATGGATAACCTCGTGTGTCTGGAGCTGAGGATCTCCCACCTACTCAGTTGTAACCCTACAGTGGGATGCTGTCAGCCAGCACACTGCCACTGCACCTTTGCAAAGTGTCCCCAGCCTTACACTGGCACTGCTGTAGGTCTAGCCCTCAGTCCTGTGCTGTGCAGCGGGTTGGGAACAGCGTGCTCCATCTCACGGCAATTCCAGCATCCTTTGCCTTTGCAGCTGGGAGATCTGCAGTGTGTGCTGCCAGCTCTGCTCTCCTTTGTCTCTGCGCGGTGTAAATTAAGGTTGAAGGAGGTGTCTTGTTATAGAAACTCAGTTGTGCTGCTGTGTTGTATCCAGAGTCCTGAAGTCATGCGGAGCTGTTGGTAGGGAACCGGCTTTGGCTTCTGATGCCCTTTTCAGTGTCATTTTTAGCATCCAAGCACCACAGCCCCCAGATGCACACACTGGCTCCTGAAGACATGGGCTGGCACAGCACCTCTCAGCCTCTCCCACAGAGAGGGGAACCCACCTACCTCGTTGAGGAGCTGCAGTCGATAATGTTTGCAAAGTGCTTTTTAATCCCCTGCTGAAAGGTTCTGTGCGAGTGTGAGTTATAATTATGACATGAATGTCTCATATTTTCCTGCACGAGCCTTCAGCTTGCTGCAGAGATGTTTTCCCAGCCTTTATGTGGATGCCATCGGGTTTGCAGCTTCCTGGCCCGTTTTGGGCAGCCGGAGTAAGGCATAGATTTCAAAAAGAGAGAATTTGAATCTTTTCATCAGTTCGGAGAGCCAAACCAAACCCAAAACCACTTTTAATAAATCTTTCCAAGAGGAAAATTGCTTCTACGTCGGCAGGGCAGAGAAGCAGCTTGGATGGGGTTGGGTGACAGCTCCAGCCCTGCAGACAGGTGTCCATCCCACACGGCTCTGCTGGAGGGGCTGTGGGCAGCTGAGCAAACACGTGCTCTTCATCACGTCACCATGCAGCTAAAGTAAACCATGAGGTCATGCTGGCATCGCCGTGTCACCGTGCTGTAATGAAGAGCTCTGCTCAGCTCCCCGCAGCCTCAGCCCGCATCCAGGTGTGTTGTTGTTGAGCAGCTGGTGTAACGCAGCTCTGCCGGTGCCAAGTATGAAGCAGCCCCGTGCTGCTCCAAAACCAACACAGCCGGGAGTGCGACGCGGCCGGGGGGTGCAGCTCTCCCTCCTGGAGATGAAAACAAATCGTAAAGGTTGAAAGGCAGGAATCGGGCCTGGTGCTCACTGCTAACCCAGGGATCTCCACGCCTCGTCCCAGGAGGAGAGGAGTTAATAGGTAGCCAAGGCGAAGGTTTAAAAATAGAGCTCTTTGCATAGCTATTAGGTGATGTCTCTGTCACGTTGGCTGGGGTTTGCTGCTACAAACCCCACTGTGCTCCCAGCAGGTTTTTAATGTTGGGTGTTTGCCTTTTCCTTTTTTTTTTTTTTTTGTTTGGTGGGGTGATGAATGGGGAAAATGGGCCTTGGAAAAAGTGATGTAGGAAGCTTTAGGATCAGGGTGATGGGTGAGCTGCGTCCTCAGTGCTGCTGGCACAACCTCGCTGGGATTGACAAGGTGGAAGGGCTGTGTGTACCTAAAAGTTCTCCATCCGTCTTTGCATGAGGTTATTCCTCATTGAGAGGCATGGATCACACAGTAAGAGGTGTGTCTGAAAGCCCCAACTCTGTCACTTTCAAGGTATTGGCTGGAAGATTGCTGTGTATTTTTTTTCACATCTTTTCTTTAGAGCACATCTCTATGGGAGCCTGCTAGAAGACGCGCTGGAGAGATGCAGGATTGGATAGGAAGCTGGATTAGCCCCTTAGGATTTCAACAATGTAGCTTTGGTTTAATATAGAAGGTTTTGTTTAATGTGTTGGTAGAAAAATGCAGTGTTGCATAGCTGAGATTGGATTTTCCCACCCCGTTTTCTCCACAGCCCCACTGCCTTGACTTTTTCCCACCGTTGCTCTATAAATACAGAGCAGGTGCAGCTCTCTGAGACTGTGGTCCAGTTCAGAGCTGACGGTTCCTCCTTCCCACAAGGAGATGGCTTTGCTGTCAGCGAGCATCATTGGATGTCAGGCATGAGATCAACAAGCAGGCAGAGCAGACACCCTGCAAGAGCAGGGCGAACCAGCAAGCTCCCTCCTCTTCTGGCTGCAGGGAAGCACCGGGGCTCTTTGGCAGCCTCTCCAGCCTTCAACCACTTGGAGCCCGTTCCCCAAACAGCAGTGCCACCCAAAGCCTTCTGGGAGGGCGAGCAGCATCTCCCATCCATGGAGCCCGTTGCCTCACCTTTGAGGAATGCATTTGCTTCATAGCAGTGATAAACAGCCTGCTGCTCAAATGGAGCTTGTGTTGCAAACCCCAAACTCCTGCTCTGGGACAGGCTTGGCGTGCCTCCTGCTTCTCTGCTGGGCGAGCTGGTGCCTCGCTGCGGGGTCTGCTGTGCCGAGCAGGGATTTATTATGGGGACTGGCCTGTGCTGCTGGCTCAATGAGTTCTGCTCTGATCTCAGAGGATAACTCTCTCCTCGACTGGTCTCGGAGGGAACTTGCATTCCTTTCTTATCTCCCACCAGCATGAGTTATGCACGCAAAAATTAGTCTTTATTTATTAGCGCAGCCCGGCCAACAGCCATCTCCAGGATTTTCGGTTACATGTGCAAAAAAATCCACCTCCCTTTTCTTGCTCCCCTGGAGAGATTCATTAGGAATAACCTCATCTCTCAGGGAATTAGATGTGCCTTCAAGGTTGTGGACTCGCATGAGGTATGGAGATGGTGTCCCAGAGAAACACTGAGGTTAGTGTGCTCAGCTCATCTGTCTCCACTTAACGTAAGGGCCCCCAGAGAGCTGTGGAATAAACACAAGGGCCCTTATTTCTCCTTTAAACCATAAACTGAGGCACCGCGGCGAGGATCCTGGTTAGCCTGCATTTTTTTCCTCCAGATTCAAAGAAAGGTATGAGCCAGGCCTGGCTGTGATGCTGAGGAGGGGAACGCAGCGGCGAGGTGGATGAGATGCTGTAATGGGATGAATGGGAGACCCAGCTGGACGAGGGCAGCTCCGGATTGGGTTGAAAGCTGGAGGAAGTCTCTGTGTTGCTGATGCATGGAGGTGAAGAATTACAAAGGCAAAGGGAAGGACTGCAATCAGCAGGGTAAGGCCAGTGAGGCACGGAGGAGGATCAGATATGCTGTGCTATCAAATAGCCCTGGAGATGCAATATCAGCAGCTCCTGAAGCCACCAGAGACCAAGAAATCTCCAGAATGGAACGTTGATGCGGAGGTAGTTACTCAGTGCAATTAATAAAACCCGACAAAGCCCCTTTTTTGCTGCATGCCAGCAAACGCTGCTATTGCAGAGCTGACACCTGGGACCAGCAGCAGTGCATGAAGCTGGAGTGAAACGGGGGGGGAATGAATCCCTGAGCAGGGTGTGTGTTCCTTACTCCTTTTGTCCCGTGCTGGTGTAACCCCATCAGCCTGGAGCAAAGCAGTGCTGTGTTGTGCTGCCCAGAAGAAGGGGTCACCCCTTAAAGCAGAATGGTGGGGATCACTTGGCTGCAGGGAATGGATAACCGAGGGTGGCGATGTGGATTGCTGTAAGAAAGCAGGCAATTGTGAAGGGGAAGGAAAAACAACCCCGGAGCTGCCAACAGCTGTGGAGCCCAGATTATCTGACCTGTGCTTCACAGACAAGACATTTTTGACTCCAGTGCAAAGAAATACGGGCAAGACATCAAGTTACAAGCCAGAAATATCATGTAACCGGTAATGGCTCTTTATTGACATAGGAAGTGGGATGGTTTTGATAAAATGAGAGCCCACACAAATGATTTTCTGTGCGTATAATTCGCAAGGCATCTCTTCGAGGAGGTTTGTTTTTTGTGTTGTGTTTTTATTTTTTGGAGGAATGCTTTTATTATTTTCCCTGCATTCGTTTTGCACGGTTTGTCCCATTGCTAAACAGAAAAGGAGTTGACGGCGGGAGGAGATTCACCTTTCCCCTTTGCTTAAGGGCTCTGTGCATCCAGTGGCCCCCACGGCTTTCCCCTAAGCTGACTGCTGGGAGCCTGGGCAGGGTGTGATGGCAGGAACCGCTTCTCTCTGTGCTGAGAAGCACGTGGAATAACTCCACACCTGTGTTGCACTCCGGTCCACGCGTTCCTCACCATGCACAGAAATGGCAATCCAGCACCCTGGAGTTACAGAACCCGGCAGGTCCTTTTCTGTGGTGTATCACTGCTGCCAGTTTTCTTCACCCGTTTTGAAACCAAATGGTTCGTAAAGACCTAAATTAATTTGGGTGGAGGTGATGTGTCGTTAAACATGATTAATCTCTTGCTGTCACCAACCCTGCGGTAATTTCTGGAGCCTTGTGGCTGCAATTGGAGCTGGAATCCCTGAACTCTTTGCAGCCCAGCACTGAGCTTGCAGTGCTGTTTGCGTTCGGCTTCCTTAGCTTGTTCTCTTGCTGTTGTTTTTGGGAAGGAGGATATTGAAGTAAGAGGAATATGGGGGGGAAAAGGTAAACAGGTCCGTGCTGGGTTTTTGTGCTCCCTGCTTATTTGCACGCGTGATGCTAGAAAGAAGCAAACTCTCTGAGTACCTTTATCTCCGAGTTTACAAATACAAATAAAAGTCCTACACAGATATTTAGGACATGATGAAAGATTCAAATATACACGAGGAAAGTGTTTATTTGAACGGTCTCTGGGTTCTTCTGTTCGTATTCTGCAGTGGCTGCTTCGTTGTAGGAGGTCCAGAAAGTTAATTCACCGAAAGAAGTGCAGTTTTGGAAACAGCAGGGAAGAGACTGAGCCTATTTGTGGATCTGGTTTTCAGTTTCTTTATTTGTTTTTTGGAAAAAGTTTGGTTTGGCTCGAGCCGCACTGAGCTCTTCCTGCGCTCTTCATTTACCCGCTCTGATGCACGGCTGTGTACCAGGCCAAGCTCCGTAAATTTCTGAGCCTTTTTTTCCAGAGCCTTTTTTCCCTCTGCAGACCTCCCCACGTGCTGCTCTATGCACAGATGGGTTTCCCCGTGGCTCTGCTGGGTTGGGGCTTGGACCTTCAGCTCTCCTTGGAGCGCTTTTCTCTTTGCTTCAAAGAGACTCCTGGAATCACAGGATGGTTTGGCTTGGAAGGGACCTGGTGGATCATCTGGTTCCAGCCCTGGGCATTCACACCCCATCAGCCTCAGATGTAGCGCAGCACCCAGTGAGCACCCCTTCCTGCCCACACAGGTTACCTACCAGTGATATGTGCAGGGTTTCCCATTGCATTTGCTCTCAGCTGCCTCCAGCACCCCATATTTGTTCCTATTTTAATGGTACAAAGCTGGCATTCCACTCCCTGCTGCCCTCCCAGCAGGCTGCCGACGCTTACTGCGTTCCTACACTCTGCTCTCTCCCTCCCCACTGAGCTTTTCATGCCCCAGGAGGTGTCAGGATTTAAAACCAACTCCTGCAGCTTCAAGGGCCACCTCTGTTTTCCTTTGGCTCCATGGAGCATTCTGTCCTAGTGCGGTGGGGAGAGCAGGAACCTCCAAAGGGAAGCGGTGGGGGCTACAGATCTATAGATTAAAGAGAGCAAGTGCCAAGTGCCAAAGTGCTTGTGTCACTTGCAGGAGCCAGGGCCAGGAGCTGGGCTCGGCACAAGTCTTTCCATTGTGGTGACTCACTTGCTGACACTCCTTAGCTGCCCTGCTGGGCTGGATGGGGCTGGGGGAGAAGAGAAGGAGCTGCTTGCTGCCCAAGGAAGGGGCAGTCCCAGGGCATCTGAGCCCTTCTGACCATCACGGGGCTGTCCCACCCTTCTGCCCCACAATGAGGGTCTTCGTCCAGCACTGTGCCTGCTGGGTGCTGCCCTACCCACAGCCATAGCTCTGGGTTGCATCCAGGAGGAAGACGAAAGGTTGGTTTGTCCAACTGGGAATTGTTAGCAGCGGAATCCACTGGGAAAGAAAAGAAAAAAGCTGAAATACTCATGAAATCTGAAAATCATCCAACGGTTTCCCTTTTAAATGTTACAGATGTCTTTCCTATCTTTCTCAAGTTGTCATACGTGACAGTTCTCTGCATGTTCTCCTCTCTTGGTTTCTCTGTTGCTGTTCTGTGTTTCAGTGGGATGATATTGAATATGGCATATAAGAATTGGCTCTCGGCTCTCAGCACTGATTGCGTTTGCGTATGCAGAAAGGGAAATTGTTTAGGCTAGCTGTGTTCCAGAATTTTATTGCATAGCATCTGACAAGGTTACATGCAGCTTGTCTGGGCAAAGCTATTTTTAATGCTGTGCTCATCAGTGTGACTCCTCGGGTTGTGCCTTCCATCAGCAGTTGCCCGGTTGGGCATGTTCTGCCTTTTGTACCTGCAGGGCTTCTTAAAGGCCGAGGAAATGGGAAATATTTTCTGTCACACTTTGAAAATACGTGGTTAGAAAAACATGCCCTTTGGTTTGGGCTTTTTGGATTTGTAAGGAAGGAGTTGAAAGAATTGAACTAAATCGCTGTTTGTTTTGGTACGAAATACCAGATTTCTTATTTTTTAACAGCAGTCATGCTTTCAGGTTTGGTTTTGCTGAAGGGAAGGAATTTTCCCCTTTAAAAGCCTCTTTTGGACTTGTTTTCTGCACAGAGGGAATAGCAGGAGGGAAAAATAACAACACAAATAGGTGAAAAATGCAGAAGTGCTGTTCCTAGAGGGGGAGGAAACCCACAGAATTGTGGTAAGAGCCCACAGGATGGTGCCCACGCTCCCAGGTCGGCTCCAGTGGCTGCTCCCCATGTCACCCTCTGCCCACATCTGGTCTGCAGCCTCCGGAGCCAACAGAAGTCTTGCCATTAATTTCAGATAATGTTCTGTATGCATGCGAGCTAACGTGATCGTTAAACACTTTGCTAAGCCCGCTTGGCTTTTTCCATCAAACGTGTCATTTAAATAACCTAATTAAACGAAGCCCCTTCATTTCAGATGATGTTTAGATGATGCATGTAATTGCACTGGAAGCGCAGCTGTCCAGCTGGCAGAGAGGTTAGAAAAGATGTAAAACATTTTAATAAAAACAAGACCCTCCTCAGGTTTGGCCTCAGTGGGGATGGAAGACCAACAGGGGGGTGAGAACAGCCACAGACGTTGGGCAGTCCTCAGGGATGGCAGAAATCAATCTGGTTTTGGCTTGTTGCACTGTGTGATGCTTGGGCTGGTGGGGTGCTGGCGTCTTATCTCCAAGATGATGCAGGACAGCCTGAGGGTGGGTGAGTCCTGCTGCTTCTGGCTTGGAGTGATGACTGAACCCATCCTTCCTCCTTGCCCAGCTGCGTTGGGAAGTCTCTGTGGGGTGCAGGGGATGTCTGGGTGTCATCCTGCCTGCCCAATGACAGGTGTTTGCTGCTCCCTCCAAGCACCAGGAGCATCTCTGGGATGGAGCCAGCTCTGTGTTTGAGAGACTATTTACTTTAACTCAAGGAGTGAAACTCTTGGGCTCAGGGCCTGGGCCGTGCTGGGGAGGCAGTGTGGCTGCAGTAATGGTGCTCATAGATCATCGGCCGTCAGCAAGCAGCTGGGAAGATGGTGAAACCCCAGCATGGAGGCCTGCACCTGTTTTGCTGGGGCTCCTGGGACAGCATCACCCAGACTGAGCTTGTCCTGAGCTCATCACAGGGACAAAGTGCTGTGCTAAATTGGCTCTGCGCAGTGCTCATTGCCAGCAGCCTCGGGCAAGGGAAGGCACCTGCATACTGCCCTGTGCATCCTCATGCTCAGAGCAGGCATGGCAAGGAGACAACTGCAGCTCCCAGGGCACTTCAGTTAGCTGAGCTGTATGGAGACAGCACATCTGGCCAGCAGGGACACACGTTCCCCAGATCCTCTTTTATGCACCAGGAACCAGTCCCAGGAATCCTTCGCCCTGCAGATTCGTAGTGCTGACACATCCACTCTGGCCACAACAGAGCAAATAGTTCCTTTTTATCCTGCTCCAAGTCAGAAAGTGCTCAGCATTTCAAACGAGATTTTCCAAAGGGTTTGGGCCACGTCAGGTCCTGCAGGGATGGTCTCTTCCCTCCTCCCCATGTGCACCAAGTGCCTTGTTGCAGAGTGAGCAGAATGCGTTTCGCCTACAGCCAAACCCATCCTGCTCAATTACCACCCAGGGAGCCATCCCTGCTCCATCTCAGCTCAGTAGTGCTCGACCAAGGATCGCTCCGTTTGCAAACCTGACCTTGAGCATTCAGACACACAGGCTGCAGGAAAGCGATCCGAGCAGAACCCCCTGTGCTGTCACTTCCACTTACAGGCCTTGGCGGTGACATCGCCGCAGCGGTGAGCAAACAGGTTTTTGGCTGGGGCTGCTGTCTGGGGAACCTTTATCTGGCAGAGGGACCGTCTCCTTCCAGCAAGGTGTTTGGGAGCCCTCAGGAAGGACAATCAAGGCAACTCTGACGTTCCCTTGCTGCCCTTTTGCAGTTGGGGCTGTTTTATTTAATCCTCGTGCTCCCTCTCTCCTGCAGCACTAAAGGATGTCCTTGTCCCAAAGTATTTCTTTCTGCATTCTTGTAGCATGAGCAAAGCAGGAGGGGAGGGGGCAAGGAGAGGGGATTGAAAGGGTTGGGAAAATTCTCACACAGGGCTTAGTTTACAAGGGACAGCTGAGCGTGTAAACCCGGTCTCCAAAGAGGGCTGTTCGAGCTGTTCTGGCAGCGTTTCCCCTCCTCTCCCCCAGCCTCTGGCTGAGCTGCTTCGAAGGAAAACAGAAAGGAAGGAGGCAGGGAGCATTCCAAAAATCAGCTCTCCCACCCTTTTAACTCCCCCTAACAGAGAGGCGAATCAAACCTGAGCGTGGGCAAAGCATGGCAGATGGGATCAGTGTGTGCGTCCCGGTGCCATTTAGTTGGGTGAGTGGTTCCCAAGAGGGACGAATGTCCCCACAGTGCAAGCAGCTGCTGTGAGATGACGTTCTGGCCGACCCCACCTCCCTTTTCTTCCTCGTGTCCTTTTCTTATCTGCAGCACAGCTAAGGATCTCGCTACAACAATAATTGGCATCAGAGTAGCAAAATGAGCAGTCGGTGGTTTTTATAGGCCTTTGCAGGCTGGGGCTGTCTGGTGGAGGGCAGGGAACAGAAAAAAATCAGGTTTGGGGTTGCAGAAGGCTTTTTGCTTTCTGCAGATCTATTCATAAAATTGAGCAAAGCCAGCTTTCCTACAAGTAAAATCAGCGTTTTTTTCTTGTTTGTCCTTGCAAAGCAAAAGAGGTGGTGTTTGCACAGACACCCTTCCTTTCTTACTGGTGCTTCGGGTCTCAGTGGGTCTGTTGACCTCTTTGGATAAAGTTCTTGTTGAGGACAGCCCAACAATGCCATTCTCTTGTCTGTAACTGGGGGTGCGAGGGGGTGTGGATCCTCAGTGTGGTGCCCCAACCATCACCCACACTGAGCATCTTCGAGCTGGTTCCTAAAGCAGGGCAACAGCTGACTTCTGCTAGCGGTAACATTCGTGTTCTCATCCTGTCCCTAAGCAGCAGGTGGTGCTGTCAAAAGGAGGTCTGTATGTCTGCATTTCATTTACATCCCACGGCGTGTCTGTGCACATACAGGTATGCCTGCATGCTACCTCAGCTGAGAAACAAGTGCTTATTGGAAACATGCTTGCTGCGAATTAACAGCCCCATACACATGTATCTCTCATTAAACGCTACGGGGTGGAGGTAGGGATTGCTGCCCCAGGCTCTCTCTGTGAGATCTCTCAGCACCATATGCAATAAATATGTTTTTAATAAGCAGTCATTAATGACTGGACAATAACAGCTTTATTAAGCTTAAATTAAAGGCATATTTGGGGGCCTTAATCTGAGAATGCATGGTGTAATGGAATGTACTGGAATTCAGCTTTTTATTATTTTATTTTCAAGCTGCTTTCAAGCCAGTAGTTGCAAGCCAGCGTGGGGAAAGGATGCATTCCCTGATGGCCTGATCCTGTTTGGAGGTCTGCTTGTGGTTGTCTACACAGAGCCTAAAGGAGGCTGGGCACCCCTACTTTGGGTCTACGCTGTATATAGGTATTGCTCCAGGGCTCTGAGCTCTCACCCTGAGCTTTGTCTCCCTGGGTGGGCACTGCCTGCAGTCAGCCCTCTCCCTGCTGCTCTCCTTCACTGTGGGGGCTGAGCTCCCAGCATGGGCAGATAAAGGCTCTCAGAGGTGGCTGCTGCTTAACCCCTGCCTGTGGGAGTGTGCCTAGAGCTGGGGCTTCGTGGGGTTGGGCTGCAGTTTTGGGGCTGATGCCCTTCCGTTGTCCTTGCATTTAGCAAGCGCTGTGGGTGGAAAGCAAGCCAGCGGCCGTCCTTTCTCTGGGACTGAGGTGAGCAGGCAGGAGAAAAGGAAGCCAAGAAGGAATCCCACTCTCTGTTAGATGATGATAAAACCGTGGTAAAATAGCAATAACACCTGGGCACAAATATCTGAAATACATTAAGCATGAGCGTTTGGCTGGAAGAATCTCAGGACAGCCTACAACAGAACCCCAAGCCATTGCAGGGCCATTCCCGTATCCCATCCGCCTGTTTCACCACCCCTGCATCCTCCTGGCCACACAGGGACTGCTGAGCTCTGTGTTTCACTTCCTCAAGAAGGTTTGTTCCCCATTTGTGCTGTCTTCCTGAAGCAGCTTTCTCTTGCAGGCCGGTTTTCAAGCCCGTATCCATCAGCTCCCATCTTTCCTGGGCATACCCTGCCCTGAAATGTGGAGGGTTGCGCCCTGGCTGGGCAGCACTGCAGCAGTGTTTGCCTTGGAGCTGGCTTTGGAGCTGCTCCATTCAGGTCCTCTCCTGCTCCTCCCCAGCTGGCGCTCCAAGCCCCTGGGCTGACCTGCGATGTGACTCGGTGTGAATCAGCCCTTCCTCCAAGCCCAAAGCGTGGGACTTGCATCAGCCCTATTCCCTTAAATCCACTTAGTGTGTCCCTGTGACCCAGACCCTTGAACTCCCTGTGCTCCACTGCCTCAACCCTGCAATCCTCCGAGCCCAGCTGTGCCCTGATCTGCTGCCCTTTTCCAGCTTCCCTTACCATCTGGGCTGACCAGGAACTTGTTGCTTCATTGACTCTCCCAACTGGTTGTTTTTTTTTTTCAATTGACTTTTGAGAATTAGCATCATTTTCAGCTCTCCCTTCTCCCCCTCGTGAAGGGAATGATTATTTCCCCAGCATTTTAAAGACAGCTTGTACCTAAGGACATAATTCCTAAGAAATGCTTTGAGCTGAGTCAGCCCAACATGTGTTGCACAAGTGTGTGTTGGAACAGATCTGCATCTGATTTCTTTTCTCTGGTGCTGGTTCAGAGGGCACTGCAATCAGTGCAGCGATGCTGTGAGATGCCAGGGCTGTCCATGCCCTGTGACATCCCTGCTTTACACTGGACAAAATGAGCCAGATTCTTCCCCAAATGCATCAGCTCCTCACCAGGGATGACCAGGACCCAGCAATTCACGTTTGCTGCAGAGCTGGCTGAATATTCTGTTAGGATGAAATGGGTTGTGTGCGTTTTAGCACCATGCTTTGACTGGAAAACGTGAGATGTTTCTGCAGGATATTTCAACATTAAATGGAAAAGGAAAAAAAAAAAAAGAAAAAGAAGCAGCTGATTTTTGGGGGGGCCTGAAAACAAAAATATATCAATTTTTTGGCTGAAGCTCTTTAAATTGCTCTTTTGGACTGAGCTTTGAGGATGCGGTGAGGTAGAGTTTGACTGTATGAGTTCCATCGCTGGGAACTGAGCTAATTTTTCTTGCATTCATCTAAGAGTGTTGGGTCTGTGTGTTTGCCATGTCAATACCAGCTAATGCACAGATGGCTCCAGGTCCTGCTGTGGCCACCAGCACAGCTTACGTCCTGTGGACCTTTCATTCTACAGACAATGCAAACAAAAGTCACATTGCTTCAAAGCTTTGTCAACAAGCACCTCTGCATTTTGCAGGCTGGTTGCTTTAGGCCTGATAAATGCATGGTTCCAGCAGAAAAGCCTGAGTGTGGAATGGCATCCCTAAATAGCAAGCATGAGTCTTGCTAAGCAGATACAGCCTTAGCTTCTGAGCTGTCTTGAAATGCAAGGAGATACTCTTTGAAGGAGAGCATCCTGATGGGTGTTGGCTTTTCCCTCTGATTGCATTCCTGATCAGTGAGAGCCCTCAGGCAGGAATTAATGGTTAGCACAGAAGGAGCAGGCTGTGCTCAAGGACTTGCTGGTAGAGTGCAGTTGACTTGAGAATGGCCAAGCTAATAACTTCAGAACTTCTCAACTTTCTGCCTCACACGATCGTTTTCTCACAACAGCTTGCCAAAGCGTTTGGCTTAGCATTAATCACTGCGTTTCCTCCAGATATAGAACAGTGTTGTGCAAGCCATTGGGTCAGCACTCAGGGCATGGGATATCAGGGTTGGGGTTGATTTAAATATGAAATTAGCAGCCTGTTCCCTGCTGAGGCCCCTGTCTCAAAGCACACGTGAACATGCCTAAGTGCTCTGTAGGACCTGGAGTGTAAGGACATCAGTTGGGCAGCAGATGAAGTTCGTAGACCTCATAGCCTCAAAAGAGCACAGAAAGAGCGTGGGGCTGCAGTTCCTTTACCTGTATGATCCCTCTAAAAAACATCTCCCCAGTGCGGAGCAGAGCTGGTGTTTACAGCTCTCAGCAGAAGGGAACCTCCTAAAGCCAAACATCATTGTGCTAAACCCTGGTAGGACTCAAATCTTTGGCTCCAGCATGTCTAGGGACTGAAAAGCTGATGATTAGATAACTGTAAACCATCCTGATTTTACAGCTCGTGCTCACTGTGTTGGGAAAGGGAATGAAGCACACCAGGCTCCTAGGGTGGAGGGAGAAATGGTTTTGTGATTAAATTGGATTATTTCAGCTGAAGTGCCCACCCCTGCTGCAGGGTTTGCTTCTGGTCTTGGGCAGAAGTTTCCTCAGTGCTGACCCTTTGCTGTGATATGTTGGTGGAAATACAGTTTGAAAGAGATGCTGGAGGTGGGGTGACCATTTAGGAGCACCAGCAGCTAATGCCTGAGGGCAGGAAACCCGAGACAAAATATGCTCCATTGGGTGAGGAAACCCAAGGCAGGGTGCTCCATTGGTCTGAGCCCAGATGAGGGCACCAGGAGCTCCTGGGCTTATTGCACAGCCCTCAGCCCAAACCTCCATGTGTTTCGGTTTTCCCATATGCAGAGTGAGATCCCAAGTGCAACTCGTGCAGCCCCACTGCAATCCCAGGCCTCTTCATCTCTCCCAGTGCTGATGGCCTTATCATCAAGAGGTTTGTTTCCTGCCAGGCCGGGAATTCAGCCTTCTTGCTTCTTGAGAAAGACCCTCTTGGTGTGAGGCGTTCCCCTGGTTGGGCCGTGTGTTTGGATGGTTGCTAAGCTTGTCTCATGTCTGGTTAATGCCTGATGAGATCATGGTGCCGTTTAGCATTTCATGGATAATTCAGGATTATTCATTAACAATCAGGAACAAGCAGGTGTATGCATAGGCTGCCTTTGTGGGAAGAAGAAAAATAATGTCCCTGGGAAAGGACATGAAATATTCAGGGGGACCGAAGTGCTGGTTGAGCTGAGGAGCTTCTGGGGACGGTGGAGGTGGAGATTTATTTTCAGAACAGCTGAACCTAAAGCTTTTTAAGCCATTAACCCTGCAAATGTGGGGGTTTTAATTAATCACAGTGAAGATAGCCTTCTGTCCTATAATAAGAGAGTGCAAGGAAGGAATTAGGGGAAAAACACATGTTTATATTGGTGCGTGGTAGTGCAACGGAGTTGGAGGGCAGCACAGGGTGTGCTCATGTCTACAGTGTAAACGCGTTTTGTGTTCACACAAAGGGCTCATCTCTTCTTTGCATCACGATGGTGCAAAGCTCTGCCCTCGCAATGCGCTCTGGTGGTCCCATAACTGTGGCCATGCTCGGGTGTTGCTGCTTTAGATCCTCATCCAGGCTGCTGCGACCCATGGCTCTGCGTGTCTCCAGGCTGACGTAGAGGCCTGAATGCAAACTCAATGTCCACGTGCTGCCTGCCCAGGGAAGATTTAATTTGTGATGTGTCAGGGAAAAAAAAAAAAGGAAAACGTTGACTTTTGCTGGAAGAGAAATACGGTATTGGTGAGCAAAACTTGGTCATTCTGTGCTCAAAGTGGAATTTCTCAGCATTCAAGTTCTGGTCTTTTTATTTTCCAATAAAACAGGTTAAACACTTTCGAGGAAATTGGATGCTTTCTGTGAGCTTTTTTTCTTTTTTTTTTTTTTTGCTTAATTGAAAGCACAATCTTCCATTGGAAAAGTGATTTAATGGACATTTCTCAGGCTGTGCGAGCAGGGATTTTAGTGGGAATAGTTCCTCCTGGAGGGAAGGAAGCCTTGTGGAAGAACCATGGAGCAAAGCAGAGCTTGGGGAATGCAGAACAGCCAAGCTCTATCAGAGATGGTAATTACGGCTTTGCAAATGAAACTGGGAGAGTGCCAAGAGCTGGCACCAAGGGGAATGGATGGAACCAAGGGGAATGGACTGAATGATGCTTTTCCTGTTCCTTCCCCAAGACATGCACCCTCATAGAGAGGCATCCCTCCAGCTCAGAAGCAGTTGTGACCCCCTTGGGACACACTGATGTCTTCACGGAGCTAAATTGTCCCAGTGTTGTTTCTTCTGGGGGGGTTGGGAGTTATAAGTCATAGAAGTGTTTGGGTTGGAAGGGACCCGTGGAGGTCACCTTGTGCCCAGTTTCATTCCTGGCCTGGAGAGCTGGAGGCCCCGCCATGAGCATCCCGTGCAGCTTTGGGCCCACTGCCCCCGGGACCACAGTGTGCAGACTTGCATTTGGTGGAGTCTGGAGGTGGGAGGTGTTTGGCTTTCCATGCTGTTGGGTGATCCTTGCTGTTTTCCACTATTACTTCTTCCTTTGTCAGTAATGAGGACTTCAGAACCCATTTTCACTCCAGCCCAGGGACCAGTGCCCAGCGCTGCCAGCTCCCACGTGAAGACTCACCGCTTCTCCTAATGCAGGCAGTCAGGAGGCTTCACTTAACTCTGTGTCTTGAAAATCTGAAGGAGCAGTAAAGTAGAAGGGCTTTTGGGGGCAATGTGCAGGAGGGGAAGAAAAATGTGTGCTCAGATCCCACTAACGCCGAGTGTCTGGCTTTGAAAGGGATTCCAGCACCACCCGTGTTTTCCTTCCTCCGCAATCACATTCACCATGCCCCGCTTTGAAGTTTAAATAAACTTAAAAGCATATCTGCTGAAATATGTTACCCGCGTTGCTCCGCCGGCCTGCCTTGTGGTTCCTGATGGAGAAACACACGTGGAAGGGAAGGGGAACGCTGCTGCTCTGCGTCCAATCTGCACAGAGACAGATGCTGAAACAAACGCAAAGGAAATACCAATATTCCAATACCTTTTCTTCACCGAGTGTGTTTGTGTAAACCCGATGCTTGCGTGTTTTCCTAAGAGCAAGGTTAACTTCCCCCCCCCACCCCCCTTTTTGACAAACAAAACGAAGTGGAATGCGGTATTAAACTGGAGAAAATGTTACCATAACCCAAAGCCTTCTGTTTAGATTTATTGGTTTTTTGTCTGAAAACTCCGAGCTATTTGTGACCCACACTGAGTGCTCCTCTTGCTTTGCTTCCCTTCCTCCTGCTATTCTCACCACCATGGCCACAAACCCGTTATGTTCTGCCCTCAAATTATCCACACCTGCTTTGCCTTTGCTCTCTTGTTTCTCCAGGGGAAGCCAGCTTGCTCTCACCTCCACGCTTCGGCTCCTTTTCTGCTTGGGCAGACCCATTCTGAGGACAAGTAATGGTTTAAAGAACAAAAACACAGTGTTTATAATGATCCATCCCTACTGGTGCTACCTCTTATTGGAGCGCTGGATACTTGCTGAGTGTTTTAGAGCAGCCCTCACTCCGTACCTCCCTGCTGGCTCCAGGAGGATCGTTTTGGAGCAGTGCTTTGGCACCAGGCTCCCTCCAGGCCCCACCGAATTCGCACCCAGACCCACCCAGCCCCACGCCTGCTTTAAATCATCCGCAGCCCACGTAAGTGGTGGTGATGTCAGCCTGCCCATCCCATGCACCTTTTAAGCATAATCCCACCCTAATTTCCCACCAAGCCAGTTCCCACACCCCAGGGTTGGGTGAGACTGCAAGCCATCGCCTTGGGAGCAGAGGGGTCGGAGCTGGCACCCACATCCCACATGGCAAAGGCAACCGACCCTCAGTCCCAAAGCCATCTGGTCTTCCCGTTGCTCCAACTGCCTGAAAACAGCTTAACGTTGCCTTATAAATGAGCTAATAGACTGTGGTCCTATAAAACACAGAGCTTTGCTCCAAGGGAATCCCGGACCAAACCCCTTTGGGGCTTTGGCAGCTCAGTAGGCTTTGTACAAGTAACTGTGAGGACCACCTGGGCTGGGATGGGCACAGATCTCAGGGAACCTCAAGCTCTGTGTCCTCCCAGCATCCCAGGGCCAGGTATGTGCAGCCCGACCCACGGGAAGGGCTTTTGCTGTGGTTTATTGGCAGCTCCTCAAAGCCTTATAATGAAGAAAGTGCTTGTGGTTCAATCCAAATGAATTTGTTGGTTTTTCTCAGCTAGTGAAAAGTCTGGAGTGTTTCTTATCTTGCTTCAGGCGGTGGGGAATTATTATTATTATTTTTTTTTTTCCATTCCGATTCAAACTGAATTTAAATGATGGAAATTTGGAAGTGGTGATCTACTTCAAATCAGAAAATCATAGGCATGGGAGGAACCAGCGCTGGGACGGCTCACCCCAACATGTCCAGAAAGGACTATTTTTACTCCCTCCGGATCATCCCATTTCCTTTTGGAACAGCTTACAGAGCTGATGTGAGCTCGTGCATTTTGCTCTCTGACAATGGCTTGGGTAAAAAAAACCCACAGGCGGATGTACCTGAGGTGGCCAGGCAGCATTTTCCCCCTTACTCCCCGTCCATAGAGCCATGCTGAGGGCGCATTGTGTGCCAACGGAGCGCGGCACTCAGCGGTGCCCTGCACAGAGCCTTTTTTAGGTGATTTTTCAACTTTTTCTGGCCCTTCCTGTTTTTCTGGCAAGCCTGGCAGGAGAAGAGCACTCTGCTGCTGTGGCTGGGAGCTACCAGGAAGAGGAAAACAAGGGAAACTTTTACCAGTGGCTCAAGGCATCCAAAAAAAATCATTTTTGCAGTGATTTGGAGCCACAGATATGTTTGGGAGCGGGCATCTCAATAGTGCCATTCATTGGGAGCCCATGGCCCTTATTGGGTCGGGATCCTTGTTGCGTGGGGAGGTGACATGGGCAAGGAGCAGTCACAGCTGCCCTTGGCAATCCCTTGTTAAAGCAGGGAGGGACTGCTGTAAGGTCCTGCTACAGCAGGAGCAGTGCCTCTCCTGGTGTTTCTTTTTGCATTATTAGCCTCTGAAGGTGGAAAAGCTGGGACCTGGATGCGTGCTCCATTGGGACCAAAAGGATATTTGTTTGCACAAAGCGGAGTTGAACAGTCAGAAAGGTCCCACCCAGGGCATCCTCCAGGTCCTCAATGGCACATCCCAATGCTCGGATCCCAGCTCTATCCTACAATGTGCCGTCACCCACTTGCAATGGAGTGGCTTTGAGCAGGGATGTGCGGGGATGACCTGTGGGGTCTTCTCTGGACCTTCAGCTTCTGCAGGCACATGAAATCAGCACCTGGCAGGAACGGAGCTGAGGACTTGCTAAACTGGGAATGGAAACAATCTGCTGCTCAAGCAAAGGGAGGGGGAAGACAAGATGAGAGGGGGTCCTAGGAAAAACAAATATTTTCAAATAAGTTTTCTGTTAGAAATGCCTAAGCTGGATGTTTCTTCTCTCGCAAGGCTCAGGCATATTCTTTTCAAAGGAAGCCTGAAACCTTTTAAAGAGAAATATCAAAGGAAACATTTCTTTTCACTGACATTTTTCATAAAAACAAAATATATTTCTTGACAGGCCACGAAGTGACCCAGATCATCAATCCAAATGCAAACGGGCGTTCAGGAGAGCTTGCAAACATATCAAAGAGCTCTGGGCCAGGCCTTTCCTTTCCATTTTCGCTGCAGCTGCTGCCATTGCTGTCAAGAAACATGAAAACAGGGCAGGGAAAATGCCTCCTTGTGCGTGGTTTTGACGCGAAGGCTTAGCAGAGCTGATTTTGTGCCTGTTTGCCTACACCCCTGTCCCTGGGCTGTTTGGAACAACAAGGTATATATACGTATAGTATTGAGCACAAGGCAGGACATCAGGTCGTGTCACTTGTCTCCCTTCCCAACCATTTATGTCTGGGGTCCCAATTGCTTGTGTTATTCCAAAAATGTTGATGATGTCTGTGCTCTGGATGGAAAGCTTCTCCTGGCCGTTGCCTTCCCAGCACTTTGTTAGCCGTGCTTGTAATGTTGCAGTAGCAATTAGCAGCTCATATCAGACCAGGGGCCCCACAGCACTGGGACCATCTAAGCAACAGCCTAATCCCTATTACCTGTAAGCATCCATGTGAAATAATTCTTGCAAGGAAGGAGGAGATCTTTGTTGGTGTTCACTAAACTTGTGACAGTTCATCCACTAACCTTTGCCGTGACATGAGAGAATCATTCCCGGAACATGTTTCCAAATTGCTTAAGAAACTAAGCCCTAAATCCCACCAGCATTAAAGGCTCTTTGGCACTTGGGAAAATGTTACCCTTCGGGAGCCAAAAAGAACCGCAGTTTTCAGCTGTGTCCTCCAATCTTAACAAAGGATTCCCTCTGTGAGCAGAGGGTGTCGCAGAGCTGCGGGGATGTGGCACTGAGGGATGTGGGCAGTGGGTATGGTGGGGTGGGTTGGGGTTGGATTGGAGATCCTCGTGGTGTTGGCTTTTGCTGTTTTTCCAAGCTGTTCAGGTCTGGGATGTGGCACAGGGGATGTGACCGCACCAAAACCCTTCCTGGGATGCATGGGGGTGTGAGCAGCAGCTGCAGGACTCTCAGTTCCCAGCCACGCCGAGCACTGGGGCTGAGAGGAGCTGCCCTTATCTCGGGGTATTAGCACTGCTATAAACCTGATAACGCTGGAGTTTCCCATAAAAATACAAGAGATGGGACTCCCATGGAATGGAGGCTTCTCAGCATTGGTGCCACATATGGAAATAGTGCAGAGGCTGCATTTTCAGCCGCCACGACTGCAATTTGAAGAGAAAAAGAGAGGTATTCCAACTATTTTGTCTTTAAAAGGAAATACTGAATAACTTATGGATAAGACATTAACAGGCCTAGACCACTCGTGGTCGTTAAAGAGCCCTCGACACTGTTTGCGGGAGGGGAACCGGGGGTGTTAGTCTTGGACTGCAGCCCAAATTCCAGTTTGAGGAAACACATCCCGACTACCTAAAATTCCACCTGCACTTGGCCTCAGGTACCAGGCCTGTATTCCCAGCAATTGGTGGGTCTGAAGTGTTGGGTTCCTCTGTACATCATCAGTGCCACCAGGGAGAAGAGCTGCCTCAATGCACCCAGTTCAGCTCGGGGTCTGGAGTTCATCCCCCTGCAGTGAAGTAAACCCCTCACTTTGGGGTAGGAATTATGGTTCTGACCTCAACCCTTTATCTTTAAAGGGAAAAGAGTTGTTCAGAGGTGGGACAGGTCCTGTGGTGTAAAGTTGTGACCCTTCATAATCAGAAATAGAGGGAACAAAGGGAATAGTGGGGTTCAGCACACGTCTGGTCCAGCATCCCTGCTCCAGCTGCTGCTTTCTAATGATGTGCTGCCCCTGCATCAGCCCTCACCTGCATCTCTGCACAGTATTTGGTGTCTCTTCTAGGGAGACTGCCATCAGCAACCCTCATCCTCGTCTTTGTGCCTTAAATATCCCCTCTCATCCTGCAGCCATGTCTGCTCTGTGCAGCCACTGCTGCATTCCAGCCCAAAGGTGGCCCCACTGTGGCCATAGGAACAGTTATGTGCACGGAGCAAGAATCCTTCCAGATGAAAGGTGGTGATAGTTGCAGACAGCTATTTTATCTTCCTCCGACTTTAAAGATAACACGCTACCAGCATGTGAAAGGGCATCATTTTTCTTCTCTGGGAGTTATGATCTTGGTCCTGCTCCACCCCACGGATTACAGCTTTGCAGTGAAGCTGTTATTGCTTAAAAAGCAGATCAAATCACACATTCCCACCCTTTTTTTCACTTCATCTTCTCTGCGCCCCAGAACTGGCACACTCTGATGGCAGAGAGCAGCTTACCTTAGCAACTGCTCCCACAAATAGGGCTCAGGTTCCCAAGTGCACAGGGAATTGCAAATTGGAAAGAAACTGTGTATTCAGATATAAATATTTTTCACACCTTGGCAAAGCAAATTTCGCCTTGACTTTCTGAGTAATGATGCACCGTCCTCCGCTATCACAGCTTTGCATTTCATGCTGTCCCTGGAGGACTTTTCCAGCACATCTCAGCACTAACACTGCCATCCTGGTCCTGCAAACAGCAATTACAATGTGGGAAGGGGTTGTTCAGTACTGAGTAGCAGTACAGTGGAGCATCCAAGGAACAAATCTGGTTTATGGCCCTGGAATGTCGGAGTGGGGTTTAATCCCAGGCACATCTCCTGTTTGATGGGCCAAATCTTAGATGAGGAACTTCATTGATGAAGACAATTGTGGGGCTGGAAGCAAGGAGTGATTTGTTGCCTCAGTTGAGACTTGTGGCAAAATCCACACTGATTTTGAGGATGCCAAAATTTCACTTGAAGTTTTTTATGGCATCCCAAGCAGAGCACACGGTGGCTGAGCTGAAGGAACTGCTCCATGGGAGCCTCCAACCCAACCCAACCCAACCCAGCCCAACATCATCCCAACTCAACATCATCCCAGCCCAACAACATCCCAACTCAATATTATCAATTGTAATGGGGTACCGAAGGCAGCTTTTCCTTACTGCTCTGTCGCAGCCACGAGACATGTGAGTGGCCCTCTTCACCCAGTTATTTCCCCTGGTTTTCAGCCCTCCTGTTATTTGTAGGAGGATGTTTGTGCTTTCACCAATAGGCACATGCAGCATTCCTGCTGTTTTAGAGGACAAGTGTGTCCCAAGCATCCTCCCATGGGCTGAGGGACCAGTGTAGGTGAAGGATGCCGTGTACATTCCCATGGGAGCTGGTGCATTTCGGGGCAGGTTGGGCTGTCGGGGATGGGCTGGCCTTGCTGCAAGCTATGAGAGGTTTCCATTTTCCACCTTCCAGGCAATCGCTGAGGAAAGAGATTGTCTCATTTTTTTGTGTATGTATATCTCGTCTCACGGTTGCCGAGGCAACACTGTATATGTTTGCAGGCTGGAAGGATCTGGGGATGGAAAATGAAGCCAGGGAGTGGACCGAGGAGAGAAGTCCAGCAGGAATTTTCCTCTGGTCTTTTGCGGCCGATTGGTTCCCGCTAATTTAAGCCCCTCTCCTGGGATTAGTCATCAAATCTGAGATTTCCATTTTTATTATTTTAAATCAACCACGGCCGCTCCTGGGAGGCCGTTTTTCATGTTAGAAATTAACCTCACCGAGATTCAGCTGGTGGGGGCTGCGGGAGGGGAGCCAGCAGTGGGGTAATACCATAGAAACACAAACAAGGTACAACAGCTCTGCTTCCAGCCCTGCACCGGGACACCTGTGTTGTCCCACTCATTGCCTGTGCTTGGTTTTAGGGTTCCCCTGGCTCAAAGCATTGCTGGGGTGAACCTCATTTCTTTTCCTCCCGGCTTTAGGGTCATGGGGCTGCAGAGGTGATGGTGTTCCTGGAGGGAAGCAGGCGTTCCCCAGCAGTGCTTTGTACAGGGACACGGAGTGGTGATGTTCTTTGCATGCACGGGGAGGGCACGGCGTAGTGCTCAGAGCAGCACATGAGGCGTTACAGCAGAGCATTTTCAGCTGTTGGGAAAAAGGCTGTAAAACACAATTCCCACCATAAGCAGCCCTGTGGGTCCGGGGTACATCAAATCGGGTATTTTGCCTCTGGCAGCAACCAAAACCTGATGCACCAGCGGATGGTAAACCCTCAACTAATCCCTGTAATTGTTTAATACCACAGCCAGCGAGGACATTTTTTCTGATCCCATTAATCTTTGCTGTGAAGGAAAGGCTTTTGTAACCATATCCATAGCTTGCAACCCCCTGGTTATTCCCATAATCTAAATATCCAGCCTTCTTTAGCCACCCCCCTAGTATTGCAGGTTAGCAGGAGAGAGGGAAAGATGCTGCCTGCAGCCTTTAAACCCCCAAACTATCAAAACAAATGAGGCATAGCATGAGTCCATGCATCCCAAATGGAGCTGGGCAGCACCCCAATGGGAGATGGACAGCATCCCTGTGCTGCTTGCCTGCACCCCACCTGCCTTACAGCTCCATGAGCATCACATTCATACAAAGGGAAGGAAAGGAAGCACGGGAGGGAGGGGGAGAGGGTGTTTCTGGTATTGAGCAGCAGTGCAGGGCCATTTCTCTCGGCAGCTGACAGTGTAAATGCATTTCCTGGCAAGCAGCTCGCTCTGTATTAAAATTCTTGATGAAGATTATTAAAGTGTGTTTATGAAAAGCCTGCGAGTGCTTCTTGGACTCCGAGCTGGCTTTTCAAAATGAGATGTTTGGGTGCGGGCTGAGCACTTGTAGGTTATTAAATCCAGCCTGCCCCAGCCCCAAGGCATGGGGTGCAGCTGCCCGTGCAGCCTGTGCAGCCCCTCACCATGCTCAAAGCATTGCTGCAAAGACACTTGGGAGTGCTGCAGGATTTAAGGAAATGCTTGTGACCCCCTGACCCCAGCTTGGGCTGCCAAGGTGTGATGGGAGATGTGGGGCCATGCTCCAGCCCCAGTGGGGACTATGGGGCTGGAGCGGTGCACCCTGGTGTTTGTGCTGGCAGAGCTTTGGGAGATGTCTCTGCACTGGAGACAGAGCCCTCCAGTGCCACACACAGACAAGCATCCCACCCACTGTGCCAGCTACTCCGCTGACACCTCGAGGTCCCCCAGCACCACCTACCCACCTGCACGCGCTCCTGACCCAGCTATAAAAAGCCCCTTGCACACACACACACTCATGCACAGATGCATGCACACCCACCTTCATGTAATCCCTTGCACACATGTGTAGATGCACACACAGCTTCATACACACCCCTAGCACACATGCTTGTGCAAAATGCATGCGCAGCCCTTGCACACACGCACACACACACATGCTGCATGCACACCCCGTGCACACCACGAGCGCCTGGGGCAGCAGCTTTGGCTGGGGGCTTGGCTCACTTTCCTGCATGCTTTCCCCTTCCAGCCTCAAGCAGGATTTTTAACATGGGAGACCAGGTTGTATATCTAAATATATGTCCTTTAAAAAAAGACGTTTCCAAGAACAATGGTGGAAGCAACCCAAAAATGTGCTAAGGAGGACGAATGCATCAGGACTGGAGTCCAAGCAAAATATCGGAAGGGTGAATCAGAAAGGAGGAAAAAAAAAAAAAATAGGAACGTATGGAGTTTTTAAAAGTTATTTTTTTTTCCCCCCCTTTTTAATGTTAATGGCAGTTTTTCAATTTGAGTTTCAAGTGCTGGAGAAATGTGTCAACTTCTGCTGCCCCGAGCCATATTTCGGAGGGGTGCAAAAGCATTGTTGTGGTGACACGTTCAAGATGGTTTCAATCCGACCCCTTTTAGCCATTGCAAAAATGTCTTTGCTATTATTGTTATTAATTGGGCTCATTAATTTGTGTCCTGCACTTTCCTTCAGCTCCTCTGTCTCTGTGCAGAGTGATTCCCCCGGTAGCGTTTGATTACTGGGGCTAATTAGAGCCCGCTCCCACGGGTTGGTCCCAGCCATGGCTCCCCAGTCCCTCTCAGCTGCAATTAGAAACAACTCATCCATTCAGGTTGGAGAAGCCCTCTCAGATCCCCAAATCCAACCCCAGCCCACCCCACTGTGCCCACTGCCCACATCTTTCAGTGCCACATCCCCATGGTGCTGGAACACCCCCAGGGACGGTGACCCCACCACCCCCTGTGCAGCTGTGCCCATTAGCAGTGGGGAGTGATTTATGGCAGCTTCTCAAAGGGTGAAAACTGAGCTTTTCTTAAATCTCTCTATAGGAAAGTCAGGTATGACCTATAGGAAACCCATGGGGTGAGCAGGCGGCACAAGACCAACGTGAGTGATGGTGAAGTTATGAGGACAGGGTCAGCCTGTGTCCTATGGGCATGGCACTGCTTTCAGGCTGCAGGGCTGGAGCACGTTGTGGTGCATGGTCATGAGCACGCCTCAACTCTTGGGTTTGCTCCTTTCTTTAGGATCGGCTCTGCCCCTTCTGAACCCCGCTCCCATCTTAGTGAAGGTCGCAGCCTAAAGAGGACTGATTGCAGAGTGGGTGGAGAGAGGTGGATGGAGAGACCATAAAATAAATTTAAAAAAAAAAAAAAAGCAATAAAATCTTGGGTTTGATTGCACGAAACAGGAAGAAAATCAGTTCACCGGGCCAATCAGGATGGCCCAGGCAGAGGTGGGATCACTCCCAAGTTCATACTTGGTGACTGCAGCATCCGTCAGGGGTACAGACAATCTGCGTCTCATTAATCATCCCATATAAACAGAGGGGGACTCCGTGGAGCAGAGCGGTGTCGCTGGATGAATGGCCTGCTCTTGGAAAATAAACATTTCCAACTCTGCCCCGGCGTTTATTTTTGCAGAATGCCTTTGCTGTGCTGCAGTGCTTTGCTGACAGCGGGACATGCACTGCCCTGGGACGCCCCAGGCCCATCCCGGGAGGCCTGGAGTGATGCAGGGTGAGAAACACCCCCATAGAATGGCATTTTTGTACAGAAATTGGGAGTTTTCTTTTTTCCCATCTACAAAAGGCTGCCAGGTGCAGGCTGGGATCCGCGCTCACCCAAACATGCCTTTAATTCTGATTTATTAAGATGGTTATTGTATACGTGATTAGAAACATATTCCGGGAGATTTAAGGGCCTCGGAGCAGACGTGCAGCCATTACAGAGCTGTTAATCCTCTATAAATATGCTTTTAATCATGCCAGTATTTAACATTCGATAACTGTCCTATTAAATGTAACATATAGCTGGTGGCTTTGATATCAAGAATGACAAGCTCTCTCCCACAGGCTCACTGACTTCTGCTGCTGAGGAAATACCCCCAAACCCACCAGTGGACGCTCACCCCAACCCTCACTCTCCCACCCCAAGGCTCCGGGTTGGTGCTTGCACCATCCTGCATGAGGACCATCAGCAGGAGAGGGATGTGCTGAAGGCTGCGGCAGGTGAGTGCCTTTTCACAGCTGGAAGGAGCCTATAGGGATCACCAAGTCCAACTCCTTTCGTGGCTGCCTGCTTGTTCCTTAGTATCACTCAGTGCATCTTCTGCCTTTGCTCTGCAGGGGCAGAGCTGCGTGCATCAGTTCTGACATGGGGAAGAATAAATTCCGTGAGCAACCCATATTTGGGGACTTTTCTGGTGGGCAGAAGGAAGCAAGCACACCCCGTACACTCGGTTGGTTATGAATGACATAACCTGGGCAGGTTCCCATGTGGGCAGGCTGTGGGAGAAAGCAGGTTGTGAATGTGAAAAAAAAAATAATAATAAATGTCACTCTGTGACATCATTTTAGCTGGAAAACGCCCCCCAGCTCGCCCCAGCACACCACTCATCCCATACATCCCACAGAGCTTGGGGAGAAGGGCAGCTGCCCTTTGCCATGAAGGAATCCCAGCATGAAATGATGTCTGTGGCACTGCTGGGTCCATGCCAAGGGCTGAGGTATCCCCGTCTGCCTCGGCTGTTGAGCTTCCTTTGTTGATGGTTCTGCAAATCAATGCTTTTGTCCCCAACACCGCCCGGCTGTCCCTTGTCCGGGGCAGGACAAGGGGCCATTCTTTGTGGAGAACAGTTGGGGATCTCATGGCGGGGTGGTTGGCCTCCAGCCATCGCCTCCCACCACCCTCCACACCTCGGTCACAGCTGGGCCATGCCATCCATTGGGAGCGGCCCAAGGAGTGAGGGTTAAGGCCCCCAGCGCTCCCAGCTCCATTTCCAGCACCTCACCCCGTGCCTCGGTGCCTCTCCTCATGCTCTGAGCCAGGCAGGCACTTGGAGCAGGAGCTGTTTGCTTTGGCTCACAGCAGGCTTTGTGCAGCCGCCAGCCAGCTTTCCACAGCCCACCCTATGGACATCCCTCCCCAAGCACCTACCTGGGCCGCCGGCACCGCCGCATATTTTGGCTGTGCTGTGTTGTTTCCGTGCCTGACCTCCCCCTGAAGATGTCAGCTGGGGGGGCCGCGAGGACCTGCCACCCCCTGCCCATCTCTCTGTGAGCCACCATTTCCAGCCCTGGAATATTCCCTGCATCATTTTGCATCATTCTCTGTGGGTTGGGAGTGTGGTGTAGCTTAGGATGCAGGCAGCTGTGTGAGCGAGGATGCTCAATGTGGAAAGAAAGGGGAAAATAAATCACAGCTGTGATTTTTAGCCCTTTGCAGTCCTCAATACTCAAAATAATGCAGGATCTGAGAGAGGGCAGGGGCACAACTTGGTGCTGCTCACCTTCCCCGAGCACAATGCTTTCAGAATCCTGAATAGATGTTTTCATCACATCGAAACCTGCCTGCAAAATGCCGTCTGGCAGAACTCTATTCAGCTGGAAAAACACCGGCTCGCTCTCGCTTTGAGTTATCTCTATGGACCTCATACAAAGTCTCATTTATTCACTCCCTTTTCGGATGGCCTCCACTTCTCCATCTCCAGGCGTTCACAAATCACGATTTGCATCTCCAGCATCAGCGCTCAGCAAGAACTCTCTATTTCATTTTGCTTCTGTTGCTGCCGTTTCTTCTGCCTTTTGATTCCCTCTTGGACGTCTTTGAGCTTTTTGCTGACTCTGAGAGCTAGAAAAATGCTTTTTTCTTTAGTGCTTCAGATGCTAATGAAATTTTGCAGCCCCAGCACATGAAATCAAGCAAGCATTTGGTGTCTGTCAGCTCCCAATGAACTTATCTGCACTGCAGTAGGGCTGGCTATGTTTAGGGCTATAACACAACAGCACAAAGTCATTGTTATCCAGCTACCATGCTGTGCTATTTCTGTCCATGCTGGTACCTGCAGGGAGCAGGGACACTTCTGCCCTCTCCAATTTTCCTGGGAGAAATCTGAGTGCAAACAAAGTAAGTCAGTACGTCTATCTAGGGACATCTGGGGAGGTTCATTTTTTGCCAAGTGCAGAATGCTTTGACAGCTTCGTTCAGTTCTCACTTAGTTTAAATCTCTGTTAAAAGAGCGGTGCTGCACTGCACAGCTGCCCAGGGAGTGGGGGGTCACCATCCCTGGGGGTGCTCCATAACCATGGGGATGTGGCACTGAGGGACACGGGCACGGTGGAGTGGGTTGGGGTTGGGCTCAGTGATCTTGGAGGTCTTTTCCAACCTTTGTGATTCTGTGACTCCATGTGCTGCTGCCTGCAAACCAGGCCTTGGGCTGCTTTGGGATGCGGTTGTCTCCATCAGTGCTGGGCACAGATTGGCTGTGTGGGGGCTGTTTGAATGGGAAACCTTCACTAGAAAACCCCTCCTGGCTGCAACTCGTCCTTACACCTCCTTCAGAGCCCCATATAGCTTCAATCTGCTCCTAATGAAAGCAAGCCAAACCCTGCCTGCTTCCTACCACCCACAGGCAGTCAGTCCACCAGGCCCAATTCTGGCAATCTGGGCAAGGTTAAACCTACCCTTAACGCTACCGGCCCCTATAAAAAGTCTGACAACAAACTCCCCCAAAACCATGAAGGACATCTGTCCTTCCCCAGCATCTCCACCCTTCTGGTGCTCCCTGGCACCAAGAGATGGAGGTGGCCAAGGAAGGCCACAAAGTTTCTTCATTCCGAAATCATTTTCCCTCCTTTGCCTTCGTTAAACCGCAGTGCACCCTTCGGTGCGAGGAAATGGCATCCACGTTCCTCTTTTACTGCTCACGAACTATTCGGTGATTAAGAAAACGGGGGAGCTGGGGGCACTCATTCTTGACCTTGGGGAAGGCAGGAGGCTTATAAAAGCTCTAAGTGCTGCAGAAATTACGAGGCAATTAAAAATCAGGGCCAGAGCTGGGCCTGGGGCAATAAAAACAAGAGGAACTGATGTCAGCCCCGTGCGCGGCGTGGGGACTCACAACCTGTTCAGCCCCAGCTTGAAATGCAGGAGCATTTGTCTCAGAGTTTACCAAAGCTGAGCTTTGCTTTCCTGAGCTTCCAAGAGCCAATGAACCCAAAAATCAATGGAGATGTCAGTACGAATTAGTAGGGTGCATTTTCTAATTGCAGTGCTTGTTTCTTTTGGAGCTGGGTGTTTCCAAGAGCAGAAACTGATGTCTTCAGGTGAGGCTGTGCCTGACCCAGGGAGGTGGTGGAGTCCCCATCCCTGCAAGGGTTCAAGAAGAGGGTGGATGTAGTGCTGAGAGACGTGGGCAGAGGGCATGGGATGGGTTGATGGTTGAAGATGAACCCAGTGGTCTTTTCCAACCTTAATGACCCTGTTCTCTTCTATGACCAGTGGTTGGGTTTTTCCTTCAGGTGTCAATGACTTCTTGTGCAAACCTCTCGAGTTCGAGTGCGTGGTGGCAGGGAGCGAATGCTGCTCTCTGCATCCTCTTAGGAAAGTCCCAGAAGGTGTCACCTGGCTCTTAGGACACGCTGAGAACATTTGCCCACGTCTTCTGACCAGCTGTAAAACAGGACAAGACCAAAAAAGGAGAGTTTTTCAGTCTGCATTCGATAAGCTGTCACCCAGCAGGTTTGCTCAGGTTTGGCCGTGTGTTTGCTAGTCTGCACTGGAGTGCTGGCAGGATGAGAGCAATATGGGTCTGTTTCTTTGGTATAGAAGAGGCCCAGAACAAAACCCAGCTCTGGCCCAAATGTCCCAAAAGCGTCCTGGCCACTATGAGCAGCTCCAGTTGGAAGCAAACTCCCAAAACCAGATGGGTGATGCTGAGAACAGGCACAGCTCATTGCACACAAATGATGGCATTCTCACATCCTCCCACAGCATCCACTGCACTGATCAGTTCTGCACATTTCTGCAAAGAGCACTGGCATTTCCCCAACCACATCCATGCAGCGCAGACCAGAAACCCCATTTCTCCATGCAGATCTCAGCGGGATAAACACCGACCACAGAGACATTTTGCAACGCCGTGCAGTGTTTCAAAACGTGCTCTGTGTGTTGCAGTGTGGTAGGAATCTTTCCATGGCGGGATTGCATTGCAGCATCTGCATTCAAGGGAAGAGGGCTGGGGCTGCGCGGGGCATTCTGTGTCAGTGCAGCGCGCAGCTGGCTGGAAATTTGGTGACACGCTGCCTTTGGGGGGTGTTGGTGCTTAGTGGGACAGCTGTGCCATGGCAGGGCTGGGAGCTGAGCCTCTGTCATGCCTCAGTTCCTGACTGCCACCCGTTGTTGTTCCTCTTTGCTGTGTGCTCATGTGCAGGGGACGCTGGCACAGACAGCCTTGGCTACAGTGTGGAGACATGGCAGTGCTTGCACCAGGAAAACCCAAACATGCAAGTGGGAACCACAGGCAGCCCACATTCAAACAGGACCGCAGGGGCCCTTTTTGGTGTGGAAGCACTCTGCAGTATGGTAGCCCCAGTGCACGGCCCCTCCACTGCCAGCCCCTCGCCCCAGGCTCTTACAGCTCCATTTTTATGGGCAGCTCGTTAGCTTCCCTGCTCACTCAGTTTAGGTTTGCTGGCTCTCGCTGGCATTTCCCTCCCTGTAAAACATGAATGCACAAACACAGGGAGAGGGGTGCCAGCAAGGAGAGTGCACATGGGGAGCAGTGGGTCTGGGTTAGCCCTAGGGCTGGGAGAGGAGGACAGAGGGATCTACCCGATGCCCTCACTGCCTTTAGCCCTTCCCACTCACCGGATGCTCTGCTTCTCTGCTGTTTCAAAGGCTGCATTAAAATCCCAGGCCCTACTGAGAGCGGCGTGGCTGCAGGTATGAGATCCAGCCTCGCTTCTTTGTTTCCTGAATGATTTTCATCCCAGCTCATGCTATCAGATTGGCTTTTTTGTTTTTACATTTTGCATTTTATGAATGAGTGTAATCCTTCAGCAGGAAGGGAGGTGTCAGCTCGGATGCTTTGGTCCTCGTGTTTTGGTGGTCATTAATAACGCCTGCAGTGCTTTCTGGAAGTGTGAGCCAAAGGCTTGGGATGTAACAGCTTCCTAGTGGAAAAAGTGAGTTTCTTCCAAATCAAAAGGTCTCACAAAAACAACACCTGGTTTCTGATATCTTCTTTTCACTTCATTTCCAATGCTTTGCTCAGCTCTCGTAAAAAACAAAAGAAAAAGAAAGAAAGAAAGGAACGTGAGCGTAAAGCATTATTGTACATCATTTGCCTTTGCCTTGTTTGAGGTGTGATTTTATATTCAGATCCGTATTTGTAATAGAGGTGCCTGCTTTTAACAAGTCATTAGATACCAAAGGGAAATATTTGTGCCTGGTTAGCAGGGAGCAACGGCTCGCTGCCCAGATGGAGCACCGTGGCTGTTTGTAGCTGAAAGGGAGGATGCATGAAGTCCCAAAGGAGCCAGGCCGTGCCCAAACAAGGGGAGCACCCCAGAGGTGCGCCTCACCCCCCTGCATGCCCCATCCTGGGAAATGCAGGGGATGGGGCACCCGAGCAGGGCTGTGTTCTTGGAGCCACGTTCTGTGCTGTGCACACGGGAGCGATGCTCCCACCCGTGGATTCATTGCAGCTGTGTGCCTCCACCTTGTGATGGATCCCAGATGATTTCTCAGCCAGAGCAGTGCAGCCACTCATGTTAGATTATAAACTGGAACTTTTACAGGCTGTATGTGGGGTTTGTGGCTTCCTTTCCCTCTCTCTGTCTCCAAAGACCGTGTTTCTTAATAAATCATCCTCTAGCCTGAGCTGAGTCTTGCTGTTTTAAGTTTAACTAGCTTATTTTTTTGCTGATAAGCTGGACTTTGAATTCTTCCCAAGATCACGGGTTGGGGCCGGTAATATCGTGAAGGAGAGATGGTTAATCGTGATATATCACATGCCAATGGGAACGGCACGGAGAGCTTGCTGTGAGCAGCTCGTTTCCCTTGTATCAGCATTTACAGGCAGAGTACTTGTATCTTTCAGAGGTGGTGGGAGGGAAGTCAGGTCTCCCACCAAATATAAATTATGTCTATTGTTGGAGCCAACTCAACAGAGTCACAGAGCAGAGCTCTAAGGTATGTGCAAAGGGTAAGGGAAAAATGGGCACCAGTGGCAGGGAGATGTTCTGGTACGTGCCTATTTCTTACACTGTATTGGTGCAAAAGGCTTTTTAAGGCTTTGATCCCGACTTCACTCCTGATTTCTTCTCTTCCTCCATCGAAAGAAACCCAAATCCACCCGAGGTTGGGGCTGAAGGGTGGGGTGGAACAAAGCTGGAGTGAAGTATATCTGCTACACCCTCTTGCTCTCTTTTATTCTTCTTTGCCACCACCCTGACAGCAAATAAATTTCTGCTCTTGACAGCTCCAAGCAAACACATTACATTCTCAGATCCATCATGCTCTGATCCTTGTTCTCACAGCCAGTGACCAAGCTCCTTTCTCAGTATCGCCGTTGACTTTGGCCAACTGCTCGCATGGCCATGCTGCTACACGGACGTGTCTGCTCAGCACTCCTTCTTGGAGTCCACAGCAACTCCCATCACATCCCATTGAGACTGTAGTCCCAAAATCACGTTCCTGTTGGGTTAATCCTCCAGAGGCCAGCGGAGGGCATAGCACAGGTCATCCTTATCAGAGAAGCTTTTATCTGGCTCCTGCTCCTTTGCAGTGAGGGTGGGAGCTGGTCTGGGGCTTCCTGCAGTGAGAGCATCTTACTGAGTGCCCCACTGCTCCAGAGACAGTCCCCTGTGCTGCAGGGATCAGACAGTTTGTCGCGTCGGAAAATTTTTGCTGCTTGCCCAGCTGGGGTCTGGAGATCAGCCAGGGTCCCTCCGTGGGAAGGCGAGATGTGGAGACACGGTGAGGATTCACTCAGGGCTCTGCTCTCTTCATGGGAATCTGTCTCACTCTCCTTTTCCATTTGTATTTATTTATTTATTTGTTTGTTTATTTATTTATTTACTTTTGCCTTTTGGAGGCTATTTTGACTCAAAAAGATTCTGGTTTTTCTGGTCTGTAGTTCAGTTTTGTTTGTCTGTAGGCTGCGTGCCAATGGCGTCTGCCTGGCTGCCTTAGTCATGCAGTCACAGAATCATTCCGGTTGGAAAAGACCTCTCAGATCATTGAGTCCAACCCCACCGTGCCCACTGCCCACACCCCTCAGTGCCACATCCCCACGGCTCCGGAACACCCCCAAGAATGGTGATCCCCCACTCCCTGGGCAGCTGTGCAATGCAGCGCTGCTCTTTCTTAGAGGAAATGTTTCCTTATGTCCAACCTGAACCTCCCCTGGTGCAACGTGAGGCCATTACCTCTCATCTTTGCCTTCTTGCAAAAGCTACCAATGCACACGGCATGAAAACCCCTCTTCATTTTTGCAGGGAAAGATCATTTTGGCTGGCGAACCCCTCAGATGTGGGCTGTGCACCCTGTGATCAATCCTGTTGGCAGGGATGCTGGCAGCATCCTCGGTGGCTCCAAGCAAATTGCTGATCGGACGCATCCCACCACCTTGCTACAGCATCGCTTTGTGGTTGAACCTCTGGGGTGAACTCCTTGAAGAAAGGAGAGCTTCATCACGTATCTGCTGATGGGTGGGTGTGTATTTACCTTGGCCTTCCCATCTCGTTGCTGCGGGTAGTTATCTGAGTGATGAATTCATCCATGCGAGGACCTTTGGATCGTGGGGGCAGAGGGGAAGCATCTATTACATCAGTTTGGCACGGGGGGGAAGGAATAACAGAGAGGAGCCGGGTGGTGGTTGCACATCAAAGCCCATTTCTTGGCCTATCTCCTACATTTCATCTGGCCATGGTGAAACTGCGGGCACAAGGAGCTGTCTTGCACGTCCCAGCCTCGTGTCTGTGTCTGCAGGGGGAGAGAGGAATGTCTTGATTTCTGCATGCTGGGTGTGCTTCTCTCCTCCCTGCCTACCATGCCAGGGATGCATTCTTGCAGGGCAGAGAACCCTGGGATCTCTCAGCCCCGGGTCACTGCGGTGCCACCAGGAACAGCATCAGGGCGCTTGGGCACTGCCAGCAGTGTGGGATCACTTGCTGTCCTCCTTCCCCCATCCTCAAAGCACTCAGCACATTCTCCATGAGGGGACCTTTTGCCAGCGTTGTGCAACACCAGCTGTGTTTTCCTTGAACTTTGCTCAGCCTTTATTCTGTGCCACCAGGGGAAAGAGCATTGCTGGTTCCCGGTGCACACCGCTATCACAGCCCTGTGTCAGGCTTTGTTCTGTGTGCTGTCACCGTGTTGTCCCTGGGGCAGCTGGGCAGCATCAGCACAACCCGCCATCCACCCAGCTCCCTCAGCCCCTGGCTGCCAGCAGAGCTGTCTCGCAGTGCTCCAAATGAGCATTGTGGCACAGACATGGGGGTGCACACATATCAGCTGACAGCATGCCCCCCTTCACCCCCCAAGAAATCCATAGTGTCACCCCAGCCCTTCTTACTCCACGGCTCCTCCAAGGCCTCAGTGCCGTCTGTCCCACTGAAAGCCATCACACAGAGCACTGATGCCATACCAGCCACCGAGGCTTGCTATTTTATATTTTTTCCCCTTGGCTTCTGTTGCTCTGATCCAGGTTTACTAATCCCGCAGCATCAAACCATCTGCTCACGGGTGGCAGCTGCTCCATGGGATGGTAAAACTGTGTCTGCATTGAGTTGGGTTGCTTGGGAGGGGACAAGGAGGAGAAGACCCACATCTGGGACCTTCACTGAGCTAGGTACAGAGAACTGCCTTGAGGGAATGAGAGCTTGATCTGGTGACAGCTGGCACCCAGACTTTTTAGATCTAAGGGTTCTGCAGGTGGGGCAAAGCCATCAGAATTGGGCAAAGCCATCAGAATTGGGCAAAGCCATCTAATTTAGCCAAAGCCACCTAAAGCACGCAACAGCCCTTCCCAAAGCTGCTGTTTGGAGAAGTCTTTGTTCAAATCACTGCTCTTGAAACGCATATGAACTCCTGAAAAAAACTGCACACTTAATCCCATAATGGCTCGTATCTGGTGGATTCGGCTCTCCAAACTCTGCCTGTAGGTATCACACATCAAACCGGGGTGTCTGTGTTGTGCTGACTCAAGTAGAAACTGGGAATTCCCCCTCCAGCAACGTATCAACCCAAATGGGAGTGGGAAACACAAGACCCTACAGACCCCTTTCTGTGCCCAATTAACTCGTGCATCCCCTCCCTGCCTGCCCAGCAGCCGCCACAGTGCATCTCTTGTGTGCAGACGGCCGTCCTCACCGCGGCGCGGTGCGGTGCTCCTCGTGGGGCGGACAATGGCGTGGGCATGAATGGAGAATGCTCCCCTCTGTGGGGCTGACAACAGCACTCTGTTCCCAGGCAAGTTGTCCTCGGGCTCCTGGGCACGTACTGCTCCCACCCCACGCAGCCCCTGCTGTGATCCCACTGCTGGCTTTCCTTACTGCTCCTCCAAAATGCAGCGTGCTGAGAAGATTGGAGGAGGTGAAACCATCTCAGACAACTTGACAGAGCAGAGAGCCCAAATTGGCCGCACGCCCTCAGGGCACAGTGGGTTTCAGCATTTTCTCATGGCAGTGCTGGGTGTTGTTGAGAAGCAGGGTACGAATTGGTGCCTAAGGTGGAAGTGAGGGGAAACCCAGATTTTGAATGACAAAATATGTGAATTGACAGAGCCCTTTTCTCCCTTTCCTACATTTCTTTAAATGAAGTTTCGAGGAATGTCCAAACATAGACAACTTCAGCCCAAATGGAATTTTATCCCTCCCCCCCCCCCCCAAATTTATGAGCAACTTAAGAAGAGAAGGCAGCAAGAAGAAACTGAAAGCCAGATGTAACCATAGCGTTAGATGGCTTTTAGCTCAGTGTCAGATTGCATAGGGGCTCTCACTGAGGACTTGGAGGTGTCTCCAGTATCTGTAATGGGGCATTGAGGCAGCTGTGAACTTTTGGTCACTTGGTGCCTGGGCTGCTGCCCATCTCCAATGGGAGTGTCTGACCATCTCGTTCAACTCTTGCTATCAGCTGCTGGAATGAGGAAAAGGGAGCGGGCAGAAATTACATGGAACAGCGCAAGCAGCACAGAGGGCACATCCTGAAGGCACCAAGAGTGAACTGATAAGCAGTGCTCCATGCACACGGCCATACACTGGCACCAGCTGATCTGCAAGCACAAGCCCACCTGAATGCCTTCTGCCACCCCATCTTCTTTGCTCCCAAAAGGACCAGGACCCTGGCCACTAACATGGGGTATCCATGCATGGGCCGGGCAGAGCAGCCCCTCCTGTCCCCCTGCCCTGCACCCCATACAGAACTGGGACCTGGTGCTCTCCAGCATGTTTAACTTCACTCTGTGTTTTGCCAGAGCCTGTTATTAAGAAATAAGGCTCTGCCTTTTTATCATTCCTCTGAGCGTCTGTCTGATGTCATTCTGTCTGGCAACCAAGCGATCAAAAAGGAGCTCCCCTGGGAGAAATTTCTCAAACAAACAGCCAGCAAGAAAAAAATAATACCCCATTAAATATAATAAAACACAAGAAACCACAGCGTCTCCCTGATAAATGGAAAGGCTGTGTAACCTAGACTGCAAACACACAAACCTTCTCCTACCACCCCGAGCAGGGCGGCTGGGTGCCCTGTGCTCACCTGGGTGATTTTCCTTATCCAAAGCTGTGTCACAGCCTGGGCTCACGTCAGCAGCAGTTCTGGCTCTTTGTGTTTTAAAGCAGATTGGGTTTTCACTCTTGTATAAAGCATATGCAAAGCAAATTCTGGCTCTGCTCCTACGTACTCCTTATGTCTTGCAGGCTGCAGGGATGACAAACACCCCACTGCCAACCTTTTGGAGCCCATGGGTTCTAGTTTGGGCTGCGCTGATTTCTCTTTCTTCCTTCTCCCTCCCTCCTTCATTTCTTGTGGTGTTGGCAGAGCCCCTGGAGCCCTGCTTGCAGCAGTGGGCAAGGCTGAAGGAAGTCACAGAATCATAGCATCGTTTGAGTTGGAAAGGACCCTTAAAGGCCATCTAGTCCAACTGCCCTGTCAATGCAATCAAAGCAACGCTCCCAGATGGGGGAAGGAGCCCCCTGAATGCCAAAATATTTCACAGCCACAAAAAAGGACAAAGCATTGACTTGAATCTGGATTTGGAAAATGAAGACAAGAGGAATTTCTTTTTCAGTCTGTCAGAACAGAGTGTCTGAAAAGGAGCTGTCGTGGAACGGAGCGCGTGCACCGATATCAGCCACGCATCCAAGCTGGATGGCAGCTGACTGCTCTTGGATCCATCATGCACACATCCGTAGCTGAGATCCTCCTTTTCAAGCTGCTGCTCCTCGGAGCGCTTCATAGAGGTCACTCCTCTTTGCAAGCCTGATTCCCTCCTGCCTTGCAGATCTCCCTGCCATTTTCTTCCCTCCTGCAGGTCAGGGCAGCACGAGGAGTTGCAGCAGTCCCAGGACACGAGCGCACGTGTGCACCACTGCCATTTTGTTTTTTTTTTTCACAGGGTGGGAAAACTTTTGGAAAGTCCTGGGAGATTTTTCTTTTTTCCTTCTGCCTGAGGCCAGTTTCTTTCCTCGCAGATTGCAGGGTCCCAGGCGGTGCAAACAGCCAGAGCAGCCCAACCCTGCTGATCTTCCCAAGGCAGCTCCGTGCATCCCCTGCCACCAGCTCTTCCCTCTGCAGCGAGAGAGGAAACTAAGGCACAGGTCTGACCTTCTCCTCTTGCAAAGGAGATCTGCAGACGGATGGGGCAAGTACCCCCAGTGCCAGGCAGTGACTTTGCTTCCCTTCTGCAACCAGGAGCAGGGCAGGAGTGAGGCTGGTTGCACTCAGAGCAATGAAAAGACAACTTCAAGCTAAAGCAGTCCACACGTTTATATGTTCACTATGGGAACCGAGGTGTGTGGGTAAATGGCAATTTTGCCACGCTCCTGCTGCACTTCTGCTCGCTTGCTGCAGGTGTGGCATTCACCCCAAGCCCCACACGGAACCCTTTTGGCTCTGCAGATGGAGGTGAGTCCCTGCCTCTTCCCACCATCTGCTGCTGTGGGCTTCTCGGCTCCTGTCTTGCAGGACTGCTATCTCCCACGCTTGGCTCGGGGAGCTGAAAGGTTTTTCAATCATCTGCTAATGATAGGAGAGCAGCTTTTATTCCCTCTCTCCCCCACTCTTGGCAGGAAAGGTGGAATGCGGAGCTCGAGAGGAGCAGCCACCTTTCAGGCCAACAGCTGCTTTGGGGGATGGGTTAGATAAATGTGCAGGGTTTCCAATCAGCCCCACACACCCCAGTCAGAAGGCTTCACCAGAGCACAGCGTGGGGGAATGGCTGCTGATAACACCGTGTCCATCCCAGCCACCCCCACAAACTTTCCTGGAGGAACCCACACCACCCGAGGGGACTGCAGTGGCTCACAACCTGACCGGACCCCAATGGGCAGCGATGCAGATGGCAGTGGGAAAACCAGGTCAGCGTGCATTGGAAAGAGCTGAAAGTCAGAGGGATCTCCTCCAAACCATCTCTTGCTGCTTTTGGATGCTAGGAGGAACCAATTCTGCGTTGAAGCTCTTGGCACAAGGCAGGACCAAGGTGTGTTCTCCCCGTGCCTTGTGAAGGGGGAGCGGGGATGCAGCCTGTCTGGGAATTTAGCTCTGGGCATTAAGGCTTCACCAACTGCCCATCAGCCCATCACTGCCTGCTGGCCAGCAGGGTGGCAATGGGATGCGTGGGCCACCAAAGGGCAACCCCATGGTCTGTGGGTGTGAGATAAGTGGGGAAAAGCGTCCCTGGAAAGGAGATGCAACTCAGGGATGAGGATCTGCAGCCACCTATCCGGATGGGCTCTGTTTCCTGCAGGGATGGGGACAGGGAAGGGGAGGGAAGCAGCTGGGACTGAATCCCATCTGGGCACCGCACAGCACAGCCCTGCCGTGGCCCGGTGAGCTGTAATCCTCCATGCTCCAAAATCAAAAGCTGTCTCTCCTTTTTTCTTAGTTGCCAAGGGATAGAAATCCCAGCAGAATCCAAAGCATATCATTCCGGGGGGAGATTTATACTGGAGGAAGGAGCAGAATTGGTTATTTGATGATTGTTGTGTGTTGTTTTTTTTATAAGTCCTTAATATCTCCCTTCCCTCCTTCCCTGCACAGCACAGATCCCCCTTCCAACACATGCACGAGAGCAGAGCTGAACCATTCGCACAGAAAACAGGTGATAAATCACGGGGCAATTGATTCAAACCATTCCAGGGAATGGGAAACACATGGACGGCCTTTCTAATTAACTGTTTGATATGGCTGCGGTGAGTTTGGGTGTAGTTTCCAATGTTTTGCATTTGGCTTGTCTCAGAGCTCTCCATGGTAACTGCAGTTTACCGGAAAGTGAGAAAATCCTGCCTTCAAGAGAGCTGAAGTGACTTGTTACAGTTCAGCTCAACCGCAGTAAAAAAAGCAAAACAAAAGAAAAAAAAAGTAAATACAGTGTTTCCTCTGTGGGAACCGTTCTCTTTTCTCTTTCTCTTTCCAGCTGGAAAAACACAACAAAATCAAAGGTCTTTCTGCTCCATCTGTCCATCTCCCGTCTGTAGGTTGTGGTGAGTTGCAGTGCGTTGTCCTCCAGGGTTTGCAGCTCAGCACGAGGGCTGACAGCACAGGGACACCAAAGCGTGCCTCTCCCATGGGAGACCGTAGGGTCAGCGAGGTGCCCTGGGGACACTCACCCCAACCCATCTCGTGTCCAGCCAGCATCTCCCATATCCATCGGCCGCGTGCAGCCAGCCGCATTAAAATCTCATTTAAAAAGGAATCAAGGTTTAATCCATCTGTGTTTGAAAATGGTCTTTTCCCATATCCTGCTTTTGGCACGGCCTCCCAGCCGGGGCATTGCACCTCACCCCATAATGGGCACAGCTGCTGCAGCCGGGGGTCCCACGCCGGCACCGAGCGGCCAATGGAGGGAGCTGCCATGTTCATATTTTATCTTTTATTGTTTTTTTTTTTTCCTCTCTCTTTCCCCCTATTTTACCCTTTCTGCACCACGACTCCCTGGGGCCCCGGCAGAACATCTGGCCAAGCCACTTCTGGTTCCATTTATTGGCAGATAATTTATTTGTGGACCAGAAGGGAAAAGCAACCCAACCGTTCAGTGGAGGTGTATTGGTAGGGCCATTGGTGATGCTGCTCAAACACGAGCTCCTTAGGTGTGATCCAGACCCAAGGAAGTCAAACACAGATCTCCCCTTTGGATCCAGAGCTGTCAGATCTCAGTCCAAACACACGGGGGGAAATCAGTGGAATCCACGCTCTGTGAATATTATTGGTATTATTCATTTGCTGGGAACATTTGGAGGTATTCATTCCTTGCACACATTACCAGAGTAGCTCCCACTCGGAGAAGGAAATTAAAGAGTGCAACAAACCACTGCTTCTCACTTTTCTGTCCTTTTCTCTTTTGTGGCCTTTTTGCCCCCCATCCCTTTCTTGCAGTGTATGAGCACAGAATAAAGGCAGCAGCACCACAGCTCACAGCACACGAGTGCTTTGAGGGAGAACAACCCTCTGTATCCTTGCCTTCCCAGCACCCAGGCACCCTCCCCATTGCTTCTGGCAGTGAGCTCCACTCACTGCATTTGAAAGGTGTCAAAGGGCTGCTCTCCTATCAGCAGGCTCATGGAGCTCTCTTAAGCACATCCAATGGCCATGGATCCTATTCAATTTCCCCCATGTTTGGCTACAATTATCCAGCTTTCAAAAATATCAATGATTTCTTTTTTCTCCTTGCACAACCAAAAGCGTTGGGTTTATTTTTTCTTCGAATCAAAACCCAGAGGCGTTTTCCAAGGAGGCAGATTGGGGGAAAAAAGAAAAAATAGTGAAAAATTTCACAAATTCAGCAGCCAAAAACAATGGAGCCCTCTCCCCTGGGAGGAGTTTCATTCACTTCTGGCATTGCCACGCATACCAGTGGTCAGCCCATTGTACACGTGGCTAATCACGGTGTACAGAGTGAAACAGGACTCTTTGCATCGACTTTTGGGAACAACAGCCCGAGCCTGAATGCTTCCCTGCACTGAAACACCTTCATGTGTGCACCGTGCAGCATCCAGCAGCTGAGGGGGTTCTGAGCTCTCTGACAACTGCTGTTCCCCCATTTCTGGGTGGCAGCTGGAACTGCTCTTTACAGGCTGCCCAATGTGGGGTCACCGTCCCTGGGGGTGTTGCAGATGCGGGGATGTGGCACTGAGGGATGTGGGCAGCGGGCACAGTGGGGTGGGTCAGCAGTTGGATGTGATGCTCTTAAAGGTCTTTTCCAACCTGAATGGCTCCATGGCCCTATTTCCATAGACTCAGCCTTCGTGTCAACCTCTTGGGCAGGTTTTGGATGGGATGATGGTGGGACCCCCAGCCCCTCCCTGGGGCTGACCATTCAGGAACAAGCTTTGTGCCACCACGAGCTGCCTGAGGGCAAGGCATGCTGAGCTGCCCACCTTCCTGAGCTCACACAGAGGCTTCCTTCCCACCCGCACCACCCGTGCGTGACATCAGATCTCACAGCTCGGGCTCTCACGGGGCTTTTTCAGCTGTCATGAGATCAGCTTTTCCTGCTTGTGACCAAATCCAAACAATTTAAAAAAAAAAGAAAGAAAGAAAGAAAGAAAGAAATCCAAGCCAGGAACAAAGTCACCAAATGCTTTCACAGCTTGGTAGGGCTTTGGGATGGGTTTCAGCCCTGCTCTCATTTTCCTTTCTGTTTTGACAGCGGAGGAATCAGTGGGACAGCACAATAAACAGAGTGTTTACAGAAAGCTACTTTTTTATCAGTATCTGATGGGTGTTTGTTTGGAGAAGCGTTAGCTCTAACCCATGGGGGATGCTGACTTCTGCAGTTTGCTGCCCCCATTAAGGACTTACTGATGTGGAATGATTGAGAGGTCTGGGTCGTGTCCTTTTGTCTCCCCTCAGCACACAGAAGATGGCAATCGATGCTCGTTGGGATGCTGGGACCCAAGGCTGGGGCTGTCACAGCCACTAACTGCAATAGTGCTTCCTTCACAGGCTCTTCCTGCATTTTCAAGTCCTTAACCCGTTTTATTTCTTGGGAAAGCATCTGGCTTTCAGCTCCAGGTCTCTCCAGTCTGTCATTTCACACAAATACACAAACATCCCTCTTTGGGTGATGGATTGGGGCTGCACTTTGGCTCGGATCACACAGCCCAGAGTGGCAGAGGGGCTTTGAAGTACTGCAAGCTTCCCATTCCCTTAGCGCCAGCAGAACAGCCCACGGGAGAGAAATCCGTGCTGGGAAACACATGAGCTCTTGGCTCATTTACAGTGGTCCAGCATCATCCCATATAACACGGAACATCCCACCAATGCATCCTCAGCTCCCTGCGCTGCAAAGCGCTTCCAAAGCCATGCAGTGCCAGCTTCATGCATACACAAATGGATTCCACAGCAGAAAGCCCTCTTGCACTGCTTTCCCAGCATCTCCATCCTGCACACCATGGGGATTTGACAGCAGTTTGCAGGGTCCAGGACACAGTAGACTGCGGTCGGTGGCCCATAGTGAGCGCTGGGTCCCAGGACCTTTTGCCTTGCATGTGAGAAAGCCCCACTTGGAAAAATATGAGCAAGCACTCCGATGATTTTATGCTGATTTACTGGCTGAAGCTCTAAATCAGCACTTGTCAGAGGCTTGAGTTACATGTCTGTGCCGGAGATTGATGGGGCCAGCTGCCAGCACGCATTACCAAGGAGCAAACCTGAGCTGAAAGCATTGTTTTAGGCCTCGGGGTGAGCTAAAAGCATTCAGGTGATTTATACAGGAGGAAACGGCTTTATGTCCTGTTCAACTGGAGCCCCGAATGCTGCCAGCAGAGACCTGCAAAGTCTCCTGGTTTTAATCTCGCGCTCGGGAAGGACACCATCAGTTTAATGAATTTAGGTTCTGAACTCCCCATTAGGATGAGGTTTATGGGTGAAGTCCTGCCCTCAACAGAGTGAGAGGGATTTTGCCTTTGTGCACTTACCCAGCACATTCTGCCCACTGGTTTTTTCATCTCATCTCTCGCCGTGCTTTGGGTACACCCTCTATAATGCCCCCAGCTGCTCCAGTGCTGTCCCAGTGCTGCATCACAAGGAAGGAGGCAGTCAATAAGGAAGGTGCCAGCAGATGGTGCTCCGTAATTTGCAGTGTCCTCACTGGGTTTTAGAAGCACAGTAAGAAGGGATCTCTGCACCCTGTGCTTCCCCCAGACCCTACTCCTGCTGCTTGTTTGCATCCCTGGGATTTTAGTTGTTCTGAAAAGATAGGGGAGGGAAAATAACATGAAGAAATACATTGCAGCTCAACTTCGAAAGGCAGCCACTGACACCTACACATCTCTCCTTGTCCCTGCTCCATCCCTGCCTCCCCTAACTCCTTGTCTGCTTTCTCCCAGGTTGCCCTGAGATGCTCTGAGGAATCGAACCCTTTCACTGTTCAGGCTTTGGGTGAGTGTTTCACAGCCCTCAGATATTGCCAAGTAGGGCAGAGGGGATGCAGCACAGGGCATCCCATCCAGCAGAGCAGCACCCCTGGGCGTCCTGTCCCTCCTGAGGGTACCATCATCCCAAGGTACCTCCATCCCCAGGGTACCACCATCCCCGGGGGTACCAGCATCCCTGTTGGCCAGCAGCACAGCATGGGCAGCAGGTGCAGGGATGGAGGCAGGAAACTGTTTATAGAGCTTAGGAAAAGCTGAGGTTTCTGGCAGGTTCCTGAGACGCTGGGTTTGGCCCAGGGCTCTGCTGTATAAATTGTGGGATTAGAGTCAAACATGAAACCGGAGCAAGAGGCCAAAGGCAGAGCTGGCAGCTGGCTGGAAGGATTTTTTTCTCTGTGCAAGCGTGTCCAAGGGATGCTTTTGGAGGAGAGAAGGGTAAGAAAGAAAGGGGAGCCAGTAAAACCGGGGTGAAAATGACCCCAAAAGTAAGAGGGATGCTGCAAGAAGGTAGTGGTGAAGTGAATGCAGAGACTTCTTGGTGGGAAGCATCTACATAGGAAGGTCGCAGAGGGGATGGGAAAAGTCACCATCTCCCAGTGTCACACTGGGTGCTCCCTGACCTGGCACCAGTCCTTGCTGACACCCGGCACTGCCCTGCTCGTGGTGTTGTGATTTTGTCCCTGGTTCTGCTCGAGGTGCTGCTTTCTGAGCTCACAGCCGTGCACTGGGCTGACCTCCCGCTCCCCGAGCTGTTTGGTTTGGATTAGCTGACTCACGGCTGTTTGGTGGGGCCAAGGCAAAAACACATCCATCCGTGCAGGGCACAGAGGGAGATCTTGTCCACAAAGCACTGATGCAATGTGAGGTTGGCAGGAGAGCAGTATTTTCCTGAGAGCCTTAGCAAAACCTGTGATTTTTCATAGAAAGCTCCCTACTTGCTGCAGGTATCTCCCAGCACCAAGGGGATACACAGATTTCTAACATCAGCAATGTTATCTCCATCCTCCCAGCTTTTGTTTTCCCTAAGCAGCCACACAGACGTGCCTGGGATGGAAGTCAGACATGGTCTGAATAGACACAAGGAATTCAAGCTGGGGAAGTCATACCATGTGCACGAAGCAGGAATTGGAGAGCAGAGCTACTCGGTGCCTGTGCTGCCTTCTTGCTGCTTTGGGCATCTCCTAAAGACCCCATCCTTTCACCAGATGGTCCCTCAGCCCATCAGGAGACACACAACCCTCCAAGATGGGTGTCAGCTCCAGATTTCTCCTGCTCCTGGCTGTTGGAAAGGCATCCCTGTGTGCTCACCACTTTCTCCATTTACAAGTTCTTTCTCCAGCCCCCCCAGCCAGGATCTGGCTCTGTCTCCTCCATCACCAGCACTTCCCATCCATCTGCAAAGGGTTGGAAGCATTGGGGTGAGCTGGGAGGCTCAGATGTGAATGCAGCCCCAGGTTGCTCAACTTCCTTCTCTTTCCCAAGTTTCTTCTCAGTCCCAGGTTTGGTCTCAGTTCATGGAAGAAAGAAGGGTGAAGCAGCAAGATTTGGATCAGACCCAAATTTAGGCCCGGAGTTGTTCCCAGTAACATTCCTTCCTGCGAACCAGAGTGCCAGTTCAAAGCAGATGGGTTGGTAGCACTCCCAAATTCCTCGTTGTGCTGGAATTTATGCAAAATGTATAGAATTAATGAGCACAGGGGAAAGGCACTTGGGCCGTCCTCACGTTCCTGACCTCTGTGCCACCGCTTCACTCTGCTGTATGTCACCCAGTGCTCTCCTCAGACAATGTCTCATTGATTGCCTGAGGAGCTCATGGCACTGGGAGGGCCGTGCTGACGCTCTGCAGGGTGGCTGGGCACTGCTGGGCCATTGGGAACACTTTGCACAATGCCCAGCCTGTGTCTGTTGGTGCATCACCAACGCAGTGTCACTGGGGGCAACACAAGGGTCTCATGGTGCAGGGGCACAGACGTGCCTTTCTCAGGATGATGAGAGTCATTGATTTATTCCCTTTTCACACTGGAAACAGAATGCCCTTTAAAAATAAAGCCTGAGCAGGGCTGCCCCGACTCTCACCCTGCTGCAAACCCTGAGCTCACCGTGGGTGATGTGGCCCATCTGGAGGAGACCCCAGCCCCTTGTTCCCAGAGCATCCATCAGGACCTCTTCCCATGGGCAACATCCCTAGATTCCTGTTTTCCAACTGAGTCTGGGGGGAAGAAGAGCTGAATCAGGAAACTCCTGTGCAGTGTGCAGTGCAGGGCAGGATCCCAATGCGTTGCTGAGCAGGGAACCAGCATGGCCATGAGGTGTGTAGCAGCTCTGAGGGCTGGGATCCCCATCCCTATTCTGTCCCCAGAGCCACGCAGATGCTTTGCTCATCCCAGCAGCCCCGTGCCACGCAGGGATGCTGCTTGGTTTTGTTTTACTTAACCTTTAATACCATGTTATTTCTATTTAAGCCTCATTCCAAAACAGAGCCTATAAGCGATAACAGAGCAAACAGACCTTCTGTCCCATCTCCCTCCCTGAGGAAATATTTTTAGCTCTCATAAACACAAACTATTTAAGCACTTGAGAGTATCCCAAGGGATGCAGCCTTCCTCTCCATCCATCGCAGCCTACAGCACAACCCCAAATCACACCCTGATTTCTGGGCTCAGGCCCCATTGCAGGCGCAGCTCTGCAAAGCAGGTGCTAAACTGGGATTTACTTTCAAAGGAAACCCGAAGGAACAAACTGTTCAGAGCTCAGCTGGCTTTCCCACAATGTCACGTAGCTCTGAAAAAATCTCATCTCTGTTGCTCCTGCTCCCAAATGCAGTGCAGGAGATGCTGAGCAGGTGACTGGTGAGCACCAAAATGCATCTCTCCACCATCTGCTCCCAGCTTTGGTCACAGAATCACTGCCCTTCTCACCAAATGTTCCTAAAAATTCATGGAAAATTCTTCCATAGAGTGTGCTGAGCACAAGATGTCCCCAGGAATGGGGACAGCCAAGAAAAGGCTGGAGGAAGCCACCAGTGCTGGGAAAAGAAACTGGGAAATGCTTTGATGAGAGCACATATGGTGCGTGCTTGGATGCAGCAGTCCTCCAAAGAAGCTGGGGACTGGGACGTGGTTCGGGACAGAAAGAGACTGTGGGACCTGGGGTGGCTTTGCAGAGCTGGGCTGGCTGGGGAGCTGCAGCCTGGGGAAGGGGCTCAGTGGCACTGGGATGGAGCGAGATCAGAGCTGGGCTCACATCCAAGGTTCAGGGCAGGGCACAACTGCAAATTTCCCAAGCTACCCAAGCTCCTGGGCCTGCAGCTCTGCAGCCTCCTGGGATCAGATTCCCATGATGGATTCCCAGCTGTGGAGATAGAAAGTGTCCCAAAAGGGGCAAAGTACCATCTGCTGAGCAGCCTCATTCTCAGGCTATTTGGGGTATTTTTACTTCTGAACAAAGCAGAGAGCCAAGAGGAATTTCACCCTGCTTCCAGACTCTTGTTTTCCTTCTCCCTTCCCCTGCAGTGATGCAAGCCCCATCCAACAGTAGCAGCTCTTCCCACCATCCTGTCCCCAAATCCCTCTTGCTGTGAAAGCATCCCATTGCTATCACATGCAAAAGGGCACAAACCTGCGCTCTGCTTTCTCCCTCCATTAGGCATGTCTAGAGTGCACTGGGAAGTGATTTTCCCAGTTCAACCCAATATGTGACCTAAAGCATCCATAGGAGGTGCCAGGATGGTGATCCCTTTGCAAGGCATGGTCTGTGGGTACAGTGGGGTTTTCGATCAGGGCCACAGGAGCCATCTGAGTGCTTCCTCTGAGCGTGCCATGAGCAGCCCCACTGCTGAACTAATGTTATCTTAGCAAATGGCTTTGTTTTGTCTTTATTATGGCTGTGGGATTCCTCACAAAGCAGCAGTCTTGACGCAGGAGGAAGTCTTTCATTATCGGCTCTGAGGAGCTCTCAGATGGGAGATTGGGGGAAAGGCACATGAATCTCATTCCCAAAGAAGGAAAACATGGAGTATCTTTGCTGAGGTATGGGAATGCCTGGGAGATGCTCAATGCAGCCCCAACGAGTTCCATCAGAGCCACAACAGCACCGCCTCTCCTTTCCTTTTGTTGTTTCATCCCCAACCCCCACCGTGCCCACTGCCCACATCCCTCAGCACCCCATCCCCACAGCTCTGGAACACCCCCAGGGATGCTGACCCCACTCCCTGGGCAGCTGTACAGTGCAGCACTCCTCTCGTCCACAGAAACTGAAGCTGGTCGTTGGAAAGAAGCAGAAGAGCAGACGAAGGACTGAACCCTGAGGATGTGAATTGCTTTGTGTATCCCCTGCAGCCAGCCAGCTGCTGGTCCAGCAAAGCAATGGAATTTCTTGCAAATACCCATTTTCCTGATCTATCCCCAAAAAGCCAGTCCTGATGTCCAGAACAAGGAGGACGCGGCCGTGCTTGCATCTCCCACCCTACTGGCATCCATTGGCTGCATCCATCCATCTCCCCTTGCTTTATCAACATCTCCAGCCTCCGTGCCACGAGGGGAATGTCGTCGGGTTTTTATCTCTTCTCTGTTCCAGTCTTATCAGTGATTTGTTTAATTTGAGTTTAGGGCTTTCCTTGTTCATTTTGTCACTCGGTTTCCTCAATCCCGAGGGCTGCCGAAAGGAGACAATGAAGTTTGAAGTAGATAAATAAATAAATAAATAAATAAATAAATAAAGGCAAATAATTATCATTTGTTCTCTGCAGCAAGCCAAGTAAGAGTCTCCGGGGAGAGGGTGGGATTCGCCTCTGTTTGTTTATTCAAGGGCGATATGAAGAAGGAACAATGCAAACAGGCGGAATGGTTTTAACTCTTACAGAGCCCCCGTCAGCATCTCACCCTGAACTCCCAGCTGTGGGGAGCCGTAAAATCATCCCCAACAACTGAAGGCCTCCCCCAGGGCAGCTTTAGGAGGTAGTGCTCCGTTTTCCAGCCGCGTTGGATGCTCCGTTCCTCTTGGAGGGTTCAGAGAAACCATTTGGATCCTGGTCTCCGTGACACAGCACTCTGGCTTCGCAACAGAGCTCGTTCCGTGCTTTTTTTGTTGTTGTTATTATTAATCCTTTTTCTTTCTTCCTAAAAGGAAACAAAAACATCGCCTCCCCCGCACACGCACGCGACGTGCTAATTGCAGCAGACGTCGCTTTTCCAGAGCCAAATAGGAACCATCCCACTGTGGGCAGCCCCCAGATTTCGGGTTGCCCCCCAGAGGGGCTGCGCTTACCCCATCTTTTCCCACATATGGAGGGGTCTGAGTGTTTCCCTTCATTTTTGCCAGCTCCGTTCTCCTTCACACGCAGCCCCTGTGATTCAAACCTTGCCTCGTGCTTCTTCCCCTCCTATGAAGCAAATTCCTCCTACTTTGTTTCCACCCCGCGAGGCTGACGTGGATTGATGGTGTTTGTGGTGTCCCAAAGCCAGGATTTCCCCACGTGCTGTGGGATTAGGGATTACCCAGAGCCAGCGCCCTCCCCAAAGCACCACTCATTTCCCAAATCCCTTTGCCCTTTAGCTTGGCCTTAAACCACAAAGAAAAACCCAACGCCACCACTGGGGCCAAGTGACCAGTTCTGCTTTCCCATGTAATGCATTAAATACGGAGCCAGCGAGGGCAATGGGAACTTGGGATGATGGGTTGGTGATTTCTTGCTGGGCACAGGGGTGATGGCACATGCAGATCGGCCCTGAAAAACCCCAAAACTGGTGCTGTAGCTCAAAGAGAAAAAGGGAACAACCCAAAGAATTCCTTTTCAAAAGGAGCACGTTCCCCACAGTTTCATACAACTGAAAATAAAAGAAAGAAAGGAAAGAACTCACTGAACAAAAGAACGGCGTCTTCCTTTCTCCCCATCACTTCTCAGGGCTGTGCATTACCTGTGCCCTGGCACTCGTGGAGCATCTCTGCTGCTCCGTGATGCTCCAGGGAAGCAGATAAGCCAGCATTCAGGTCCAGGTGGGATAACAGCTGCTCTGTGTTTGCAGAGCGAGGCAGTAGGGGCTGCCAAGCACGTCTCCCTCTCAAGGTTTTCCTTGTTTTCATTCCTTCGCCTTGTTTCCTTTTCTCTGCCTTTGGGATAAAACAGCACCATCCAGGTTCTCCTTGTCTTTCAGTGCCTGTTTCCCTCCGTGGTTGGTTTGGTGGTGTTTTTTTTTTGCATAATATATCCTCACCTCAAAAGTCAGTGCTGAAGGCAGGGGTTAATGGGTACCTTGGGACTGCCCCGATCAAGGCAGTACCTCACATGGTGATACCCCAAAACCCATCACCTCCTCCTAAACCCAGAGGAGTCCCACAGGTGGATGAAGCCTTTGGGCTCCCTACTTTCATAGAATCATGAAGTCATAGTATGGCTTGGGTTGGAAGGGACCTTTCAAGGCCATACGATCCATCTCTTCTGCATTGAACAGGGGACACCCACAGCTCCATGAGGTGCTTGGAGCCCCATCCCCTGACCCTGGAAATTTCAGAGCGTGGGGATGCTGGCTTTTCCCAAACTCCCTGGGTGTGCAAGATGCCCACATAGACCACCATACCTCACTGTACTTTCTCCTGCATCCCCACTCCAAATGTCCTGACCACATCCACACAGCACATGGGGCTGCTTCTGGACAGCATGTGTCATTGGGAGCATGGAGAGCCACGAGGATACAGTCCCTGCGGTGACCAGGGTTTTGCCAACACGTGTGTCTGCTATTCAGTGCCTGCACACTGCACTTGGAATGCAGTGCAAACAATATGGCATTGCAGAAAAGGCCAAAGCAGCACAGGGACTCTGAGACATGTCCCCAAGTACTTGATGGCCATGGGCAGCCTGCTCTGCTTTCTCACAGCAATATCTGTGAGTGCAGAGCACGCAGCAGCTGTTACTGTCACTGCAAGTAATTGCCCTCACGCCTGGATCGCATGCAGTGCTGTTACTTGCAGGACTCCAAAACATCTGCCCTTCAGGGCTTGTATTTCCAGAGCTGCCAATCCAACACCTCTCCCTGGTGTTAAATTCATTTACAAGGGGGAAAATAAAACACTCCAAAAAATAAATAATCAAGCCGCATTAAATAACCCTTTGGGAGCCCTTCCGCCCCCCAGGCTGAACTCGATATTAATTGCACCAAGCCCAACAGCACTGTCCCCAGGAGGGGCTGGGGGCTCATACCACTGCCCCACGCTGCCATTTCCAGGTGCTTTGCCTAGCTAAGGGCTGCAGTCATTAGCAGCCACCTGATGGGCTCAGCTCATGCCCTCACCTCCACGCACAGTGCTGACATAGGCAGCCAATGCCAACCTTCCTCTGGAGGTGTATGCATGCATAGAAATCTCCATGTGGAGCCTTGCAAAGAGCTTTGTCTCGGTGCATTCCCAACCTGCCGCCCTTCAGCAAGGAGGTGATTCTGTTGGCCCTATGTGCATGAGCTCTGCTGCCAGATTCGAGTTGGCCGGACTGATTTTGGCACTGGTTGAGTTGTATAATTAGAAAAAATACAGGGAAAAAAAAAAGAAAAACCCACATGGATTCTTGTGGGAAAGTGTCATTTTACTGGCTGGGGAAGATGATGTGGGGAAGTTTAGTCTGCTGCAAGTGACCGACGGCCTTTGGTGGCAAAGGGGGAATCAATTATCCTGGCATAGAAATGCATTTTTGTGCCCCATCGCTGCTCCACATCAGTATTTTCACGTGAGCATCACTGCTGGCTGGGCCACGTGTTCCCCATTAGCACTGTTTGTTCCCCCTATGTCTGGTGGTGCTTTTGTCTTCAGGCAGAAAGAAAGAACAGCAATAAGGGTAATGATAACAGAAAGGGAGCGTCCCCTCCTCCAAAGGCATCCTGGGTGCCTGGGCTCAGCGAGGGACACCTTTGGGGCAAAACACTCAATTTGGCACCATTGGCACCACGGGCCCCTCCTGCCCATCATCAGTGCCCACACTGCCCCGGTGTGTGACATCATGTAAGGTGCATGACTTGCAATAGGTGCTGCTAGCTTCAGGCTGAAGCTCTGAATGTCTCATTGTGAATACCAGCCGTGCCATGAGGGTGGATTCCATTTTCATGCCATTTTTGCTCTTTCTGTGTGTAAGGAAAGGCACGGTGGGTGAGAGCAGAATCCTGCGCCTTTCTCCAAAGGCTGATGTCTGGGGAAGCACACAGGAACAAAGAAATTGAGTGGGAGGCTAAAATAACAGGGGATACCAAATGCAACTGTCCCAGCGGTTTGAAACAAGCAACGTGCCCTGTGTCCCCATGTCTGCCACCCCCATAATCCTACACTGCTGCAGCTTTGCTCCTCCCTCCCCAGGAGCTCACCTGTGTCCCCACCCAGCTCCAGGTGCCTGCGCTTATCCCTGAGCCGTTAAGTAATTGCAGCCTTCCCAGCAATGCAGAGCCCTGAGCAAACAGACCACAACTTGGCTAAACACAGACCTTCCCTTTGAACTGGGCTTCTGGCATCAGCGCCCGGCTTCTTCCTTCCCTCCCAGGTAAATGTTTCCTTTGTGCACGTTTTTATCTCTCTGGGTGATTTGTTCGGGTTACATATGGCTATCGCTGAGCCCCGGAAGTGCAAACCCTCTGCTCCTAATAAAGTTGTGTGCAGTTGGAGCTGCTGCAGCGTGGGATTTCTTTGGGCTGAAACTGAGCTTCTCGTGGGGTGAGGCAGAGCTGTCTGTCACCGGGCTGCAGAGGGGAAGGTGTTCAGTCAGGGCTGTTGTGCTTTTATTTGGTATTAGAAAAGTGTTCTGCCTTATGGAGGAGGAGGAGGAGGAGGAGGGGGGAGGGGGGGGGGAAAAGGGAAAAAACTCATAGAAATTGCCAAAGTGTTGGAGCATAACTGCACAGAAAGCTGCAATTATTCAGGGGGAAATCAAAGCTGAGGCAGTGACATCAGGCACCCCCCAGCAGACGTGGCCCATTAGCAGACAGTGCCTTATCTCACTGCTGGCACTGATCAGACAGAGAGGAGGGCTGGGAGCTGCTGAGTGTTTTGCAAGCACCTCGCAACCCCCCGGCCTTCCCTGGGCCTGCTGGAGGTGGTGGGAAGTGGGCTGCTGCTTTGCTCTGTGGATGGAATGAATGACGCCAGGGGAGCACGTCAGGAATGGGTACTCCCAGCTCATGGTATGCACGGACACAGTTGTTCCAGGATGTGAGAGCACTGTTCCAGTTTGCATTCATCCATTTAACTCTACATTGCTGTGATTCTTACTGAAGAATATCCTGATTCCAGGCTAAAGCAAACCAGCCTCGTGGCACAGCCTTGCTGCAATCACTCCCAAGTGCAGGCGAGCACTGCAGTTGCATGGACTCATCCAACATGGTGTTTTGTTGCCAACCACAAATTCTACAGCAGAAGCAAGACAAATTTGCTATAATATTCAGAATAATACGTTTGGACCTTCCAATTTTTTTTCCTTAAGTTAATGAGCTGGGGCTGCAATAAGCCAGGATATACTCTGCCAACGCCAGCCAAGCAACGTGGGCACAAAAACAGCCCCCTGGAGCAAGATGGATCTTTAAATATGGTTTTATTTCAGGTTTGCTATTGATGCACAAACAGCAGAGATCGATGTTTAGTATACATGGTATACACAAAGCAGCCAGTACAATAGGCATCTCCATCCTTTTGCTGCACACTTGGCAAAAGAACTGCACTCAAGAAATCCCTCCCACCCCATCCTTCCCCCCCATCGGACAAGGATGACAGTTTCTCGGTGGCTTGGAAACCATCTATTTGATGGCAAGACACAAAGGGCAGCTCCTTGGAGCTCTGTCCCCAAACGAAAGCGCTGCAGGCTCGGCTACGCAGGAAAACTGTCCAGAAAATGGATGATGCGTTCATGGGAATGCAGACCTGGAAGGGATTTCCTAGAACATTAAATCCCATCCCCGCTGTGCAAAGCAACCACAACATCTGCTCCTGGCTCTATCAAGCATCGTGGAGACCAGAAATATTATTGTGCTCAAAAAGGCATTACACAAATCCAGGGAGGGTGGGTCTGCAAACAGTATCAAGAGAAATGTGCTAAGCTGGTGGGAAAGGTCTCGGCAAGAACGTTTGTGCTGTTCCTTGGGACCCTTATGACCACGCTCACAGCTGACTGCTGCTGGAGGCTTGGTGGAGTACGAAGAGCTTCCACATGCGCTGAGCAGGCTCCAAGCATCTCACTGCTGAGGCAGCAGCCTACCCAAAAGCTGGGATCGACCCTTCTGCTCTTCCCGATAGTGACATGTCTTGATCAAGAGGTCAACAGCAAGCTCCCTCCAAGGGACCTTCATCAGTAGGAAAGCAAAACGTGAAATGATCCCTGATGGTTTGAGCAGGAGGCTTATGGGGGAAGGTGTGTGGCAGGATTGTAGTGAGGTAAGGCGGCCTCTGGACACAGAGGAGGTACAGAATGAGCCCTAGCACAAAACTCAGGAGGTTGCAGCTGGTTGTGGATGCTCTGCAAGAGCAGGAGGGTCAGGACAGCCCCAAAGCCAGGTTCCAGCTCAGAACACAGCTCGGGGTTAATGCAGAGCGAAATAACCCTGAAGCTTGGAGTGGGGCAGGCAGCAGGGTGCCTGGGCATGGTGTGCTGGCCCTGCAAGCACCATTTCCAGAGCAAAGTTGAGCACCAGCGACAGGCAGGGATGCTCCCAGGCACCACACCATGATGCTACAGTACAGCTGGTTATTTCTGCAAATACTGCTCACGTTGCACCTCCATTGTGATCCCTTTTAGCCCCAAGGAGCTTTACAACCTGCCCTGAACCAGGGTGTAAATGAGCATCTGGCTGTGTTCTGGGCACTCATTTAGCCAAGAGCCAGTCTCAGCCTCCCCAAAGCACCATAGGAAAACCTCAGCCCCAGGAGGGGCTCTGCTGGAAGCAATGCTATCCCCTCCATGCCAGGTTTGCATCCAGCGCGGGGAGGAGGTTAAACAGCAACATAGAGTTAAGCACCATAAAGTATACACTGGTCAGATCATAAACATGAGGAGAAAATGAGAATCAAGGCACCACCTCCCAGCCTGGCACTTGGGCTCCCCATTGGCGTGCACAGCTGTGAAGTCACTGCTTGCAAGCCCTGAAGGTGACAGTCCCTACAAAACCCTGTTGGACAGTACAACTTGCCAGCGTCGCGTCGGTAAATCCACTTGGTCCCACGCAGAAAATCAGGGAAGGGGGAGGTAGGCTTGGCCCTGGGAAGACGGGGCAGGCGTTGGCTGTGCCATGTGGGATTGTCCCCTCTGTGTGTCCTCGGGGCCATCCTGGCAGTGATTTCTGTCTGTCTGTCCTCCGGCTCCCGGCCGTGGGTCCCCGTGTGTGCGGCAGCATCGAGGTAGGTTGGTTCCTGCTCACGTCTGAGCAATCTGCTCGGTGAAAGCCCTCTCATCACCTGGTTGTGCGCCCTTCCCCACACCCAGGTCTCTTTATTTTTTGTCTGTTTGTTTTCCCTTTTTTTTACCCTCATCTGATATGTGCTATGGACATCTCCCCTTCTCCCAACCCCTGGCCACTGCCCGAGAGACACCAAGTCCATCCTCACTGGCACAGCTCAGCACGGCCTCAAGGTGCAGAAATCCAACTCCTGTGGCTTCCTCCGAAAACTGCAACTCTCCCGGGGCAGCAGCCTCCCACTGGAGGTCACGCACTTCAGCATCCTCCTCTTGAAGCCTCTCCCGCAACTCTTGGAGCAAGGAGCCCACGGTCCCGCTTCCCATGCCGGGCAGGGCTCCCCGCACGACCGCACCTCGGCCGGCCTTTGTGCAGCCTCACACTCGGAGGCTGGGTGGCCGTAGGAGTCATGGCAAGCCACCGCCCGCTTCTGCAGCCCGCTGCCACAGGTGACAGAGCACGCCTCCCAGCCGCCCGCCGCCCACTTGTAGGACGGACGCTTGTAGGTCGGCCTGCCCCCGTCCAAGCGGTTGGACAAGCTGAGGACGCTGTTGTTGAGGTCCGGAGGAGCTTTGCCCTCCTTCTTGTAGGAGGTTTTGTCCTCCTTGCTCTCCTTGGGGAGGTAGAAGGAGTAGCGCACCCGGGGAGGGGTCATCTTCCCCACGGAGAGCACCTCCAAAGTCAAGGGCTCCTGGATGGGTTTGAAGGCTTGCAGGCTCTCAACGGCGGTGCCGGTGCCGCTGTAGCGCAGCACGCTGCCCTTCACCATCAGGTCCCGCTCCACGGCCGAGACGATGAAGTGCCCGTTCAGCAGGTACTTGCCCTGCCCGTTCTTCAGGGCCAGGTAGTTGTCGTCGCTGATCAGCCCCTTGTAGCCCCGCTGGCGGATGTCGATGTTGGAGGCTCCGGCGGGGATCACCACCACAAAGTTGTAGCCGTGCCTGGAAGGAGGAAGCAGGCAGGATGAGCCATTAGGCACGGAGCTGCAGATGTCCCCATGTCCCACCCGCCGCAATGGCAGCAGCTCCAGCCCTAAGCTTATCTCCTCCATCCCGTGGAGATCTCTTTCTGCGTGCTGAGTTTCATCCAGGCTGTGCTCGCCCAGACGTGAGAAGCTCAGCAGTGTGGCTGTGCCAGAGCTGGCTCCAACACCAGAAGCCACGAGCTTTTTAACATGCACTGCTGCTTCAGAGCAGGCACCTTGGAGAATCTGCTCGTCATCATCCCCACCGCCTTCCTGTGTCCACCCCACAGGAGAGAAGAACTCGCGTGTGGTCCCCCAGCACTTACATGGGCTTGGTGAATAAGCCTGAGACCTTCTTGCAGCTCTTGTTGTCTCCTCCACATACACTGCATTTGTCAAATTTCTTTTTGGAGCCAAGCTTCCCATCGCAGCCCGCTTTGATGCATTTGCCCTGGACGCAGACTGAGGTGGAGTCTGGGGAGCACGGGGTGCCATCCACGACCTGCAGGAGAGCGAGTAAGGCGACAGCTGCACCCTGCATCACCCCACAGTCGTCCCGCTGCAGCCACCCAGCATCAGCCCAGCAGGGCCTCAGGAGGTGCTGGCATGCACCGTGTTACACTTTGCTCACTCTCTGCTTTGCAGTTGGGCATTCTGGGGTCTCTGAGAAGAGTCATGCAGTACCGCTTCCCGCTTCTGCTACATCACTGCCTTTGTATAAATGCAAAGGGGCTGCATCGGGAAGACAGCCAATACCAGCCTGCCCAGCCTAGGAGGTGAACCACTTCCTCAGCACAATAATTATCATGCTCTGCTCCAGCCTCTCATCAGGACCATGGGCATACCCTGCAGGCAGCTCCGTGAACCCACAAGAAGACCCTCCATGAACCCAATCCACCCCTGAAAAACACAAGCGGATGCACATGCGCTGATTCACCCCAACCTGAGGGATTCCCATCTTTTATAACCCACAAAAATCCGTCTGTCCACCAAGCACAGACAATTGCTTTGTGCACTGGAGCCCTCCTGCAGCCCCCCCAGCTCTCACCAACCTTGGGTGCCAGCACATAGAAGTACCCCGTGCCATTCGCCCGGCAGATGAGCTTGCATTTGTCCCGGGGTGAGACACCAGAGTATTTGGGGACCCAGGAGACGGAGGCAGTGAGGCGGTTGGTGCTGTGGCCGTAGCCATTGAACGCCTCACACTGCTCTTCTCGGAAGCTCTTTCCTGGCACTAGAAGGAACACAGCGTGCATCAGATGGGGCACAGACCAGTGCCCCAGGGCAGGTGTTACTGCTTGTTAGGGGTGGCCGTGCAAAGCCTGCAGCCTCAGCACAGCAACTCTGAAGCATTTTGCTCCTTGCGCAATGCAATGGGATGCAATGGGACTGCAAATGGCAAGGTCACCTCTGACATTTGCAGGGGGCACATTTAGGGCATGTTTCCACCGTGTTTCCAAGAGCTTTGAAACAGTCAAAGAACTTGACATTTGGAGATTGGCTCTCCTCCCACCCCACCCAAAGAGCTGTGGCAAGTCTGGGGTTTTGGTGTGCTTGAGGATCAGCTCTGCTGGAATTCAGCAGCCCTGGAGATGCAAGCAGTGCCTCTGCAGTGGGTTGAGCAGAGGATTCGCAGCTGCAGTCAGCTCATCCCACTCAGCTCACAGGCACCAACACATGCAAGAAGCTGGGCTGCCATTTGGCTCAGCACCTTATGATGTCAGGCCATGTATTTCAGTGAGTTTTGCCCTTACCTGCAGCCGAGCAGGGCTCCAGGTTGCAGGAGCGGTACTTGACGCGGACGCCCTCGCAGTAGGAGCCCCCGTTGGTGGGCACAGGGTTGGTGCACTCACGCTTGGCCAGCTGCACCCCACCGCCGCACGTCCGCGAGCACGTTCCGTAGGGCGCCCACTTGGCCCAGCCTCCATCCACCTGCATGGACACGGCACAGCGTCACCTGCTGTCCCCTTCCCCCATGGCTTCCGTCTCTGTCCCCCTCTGGACTCAAGCTATCCCTTTGCTAGCTGCATTAGCAAGCAAAATCTGTGGCTTTGCCTATCCCAGATCTTCTATGAGATGGGCAGAGCAGCACAGCAGCATCCAGCCTGCTTGCATTGTCTATTCCTGCTCTCTCCTCACCTTTCTCCATTATTATCCCCTTGTAGGATCCCCACTGGGGACTGCTCAGCCAGCACCCATGCAGAAGCACCATGGATGGTCCACGGGGCGTTTTCAGACTCGCAGGTACTCACCCTGTACTTGCTGACGTTGTGCCTCTCCACGCAGGCACCTTTCAGGCAGAAGCGTCCCTCCCCGCAGCTGGTGCCATCAGCCCAGGGGAAGTGCCGTGTCTGGCAGACAATCTGCCCACGTGCTTTGCCGGTGCACCAGAGCTTGGCACAGTACTGCATGTAGGGGCAGGGCTTGGAGCCCACCCCGAAGGCCAGCTCGCACTGCTGGTTCAGGCTGTAGCTCGTCCCTGGCAGATCCTCGGGCAGCGGGATGGGGTTGGAGGGCTGGTCCAGCAAGCAGTCTCCTGAGGGAGCAGGGAGGGGAACATTGAGCGGGTCCTCGTGGGACTGGGAGCTACCTCGCATTCAGCCACGGCTCAGCCCAGTGTTGTGGATAAGAAATCCAACAACAAAAGGCAGAGGACCCAAGGGATGCCATCTTCTTGGTGAAGGTGGGTAGAGCTGCGCTGGGGACAGTCTGACACTGAGGAACCTGGCTGGCGATGAAACACCACTCAGCTCTTGTTTCCTTCTCGATTTCTTGGGAGAGCAGGGAGAAATTTGCTGCCTACCCCAACAGCCTGTCCCCATCACCATTGCAGGGATAAGGACAGCATGGGAACAAGGACAGAAGGACAAGAAGAGCTCACCGTGTCCGCTGTCAAGGAAGTCGGTGATGATGGCAGCGCTGCAGGCTGACCAGGGGTTGGCGCGGTCAATCTGGATGAGGGTGGGAGACATCATGTGGTTGGTCTTCAGCCGGCCAAAGACTTCCTCACAGGCCTTCACGTTGTCATGGGGCATGTTGAAGACGTGGCCTGGGAGATGGAAAGGGGGACAACGTGAATAACCCCACTTGGCATTGCTTTGTGTACAGGGGGAAACTGGGGCATGGAGCATGGTATTCCTTCTAACAACTGCAAAAGCTGTGGGCAGCTCAAGAGGAGGAGGAAGCCTGGGGAAGCACAGGGCTTTCGCAAGCCCTGGCTTGGGCTGCATACGGATGCTGTGAGCTGCAAGACAGGCACATGTGAGCCACCCTGACAGCACCACCCCAAGCCTTTCCAGCATGCTTTCCCATCTGTGTCATGGATGGCCATCATTTGCTAGGAAGGTCAAAGGAAATCTCAAAGAAAAGGAGATCTGAGCTCATCCTTCACCCTGCAAAGCCACACAAGTGTCTCCAGACATAGGTGCGCCCTCAGCAACCCCCTCTGCTATTTCAGGATTCTCGAATTCTGGAAACCTAGCAACCACAGCAGTGATGCCTTTCACTTTCTCTGCCCTTCCCTCCCCCCCCCAAAGACTGAGGTGGAGTTTCCCCACTCCAGATGCCTGTCATTGTCTGGCCTTCCGGAGGCTGGACCGGGGCTATTTTGAACTTTGCCAGTGATTACTGGGCAGGGCTGGAGGATGAGGTTTGGTGACACGAGGCAGGGCAGCGCCTCCACTGCAAGCACAGCACTCGGACCAAAAACGTGATTTTCTCTAAAAACGCAGAGCTTGTGATGCACTGCATCCCCCCAGTGTTCTGGGACCCAGGGGACCCCATCCCATGCAGAGCCCCCAGACATGCCTTACCCAGCTCGTGGGCGGTGGTGAAAGCTGAGGGCAGCCCATCGTCCTCAATGACGGAGCAGCTGCGCTTGGGGTCGCACATGGTGCCCACGTCGGCCATGCCCAGCGTGTCGCAGGTGGTGGCACCACACAGGTCCTGCGGGCACAGAGGTAAGGCGTTAACCCTGGGGTTGGTACTTGGCCTTATTCCCACCGCAGCCCCTGTACCCCCAGAGGTGTCAGCCACAGAGAATGGGGGCCATGCAGCCCCACAGTGAGGAGGAAACACAGAACCACAGAATCTTTCACCATGCCCACTGACCATGTCCCTCAATACCACATCTCCATGGTTTAGGATCACCTCCGGGGACGGTGACTCAGTGGCATTTTCGCATGGTGACCCTTTTGTTACACGCAGCATCCTCCTGTGCCTTCAGTGTCAGTGTTTCCTCCAGCCAGGGTGGAGCCCATTTCGGTGCAGAGGAGCCAGCTTGGCTCCGTCCTTCTGCGAGCTCAAGGTCTGGACCCAGGCAAGTCAGTGGAAAGACCTGGCCTTGGCTGACAGCTGACCCATCTCTCCGTTTCCTAGTGATAAGAAGCTCTCAGAGCAGGCCCAGCATGCTAAGGGAAAGGCTCCTATGTCCTCAATGACAACTGATGTCTCCCCAGGAGAAAGCAAGCTCAGCTGATGCAAGGAGCCAGCCCAGACCCCAAGAGCACAGGTAGATGCCATCTCCAGCACCCACAGGTGCTACTGCAAACCAAAAGCTGCTGGTTGAGGACATGCCGCAGCCCAGCACTTAACCTCAGATGCTTCCATCCTTCCAATCCTCTCCAAAAGACATTGTGCCAACCCCACGGGCAGCACTGCCCATCCTGGGCTCAGCCAAACCCTGCTCTCGTCCACTGCTGTGTTCTCCTGGATGGGCAGTGCTGTGGTTTCTTCTCAATCTGCAGTCACTGCCTTTGGCCAGCACACTCCAAAAGAGCACAGCAGGATGGATGGATCCCTGCAGCTTCACCCTTGGGCTATTTCATCCCATGGAGCTGTAGCGGTGGCTTTGCATGGGGCAGGGAGGGCTGCTGCAGCTTTCCACATGAAAAGAAAACGTAAGGGACTCTCCGGGCGCTCCCATGCTATAAATAAGAGTGATTCATGCTCAGCTCCCAGCCAGCCAACGCGCCTGGGTTGCTAGAAACCTCACAGGAGCAGCTCTGCCAACATTTCCAGCAAGGTTTCCAGGCTGAAGGCATTCCCATGCAGGCAGGTTCAGCTATCGGTAATGGCCCCAGGAACTCCGGAGAGCCCTGGCCAAAGCTGAGATGGGTTTAGCAGCAGCTGTAGGGCTGCAAAAAGCAGACGGGACTGCTCTCGTGGGAGATGAACAGCCAAGGCATGGGGTGGGTGTGGGGCCCACTGCCTGCCAAGGTGCTGCAAGGTGGTGTGGAGGCTCCAACAGCTGAGCCCAGAATCCATCCTGGCTGCTGTGGCTGATGGAAAACCTGTCTTATAACCAGATTCAACTCTGCTTCACAATAGCTTTCTGCATCCACTGCGAGCCCATTGAATCCCAGGTCTCATGCACAGTATCCCCATCCCATGGTGAGAACCAGCACATCCCAGCAAGCATGAGGTCCAGAGCTACACCTGGCCATAAGTAGGATTCAACAGTGCCAGCGCTGTGGGTTTGAAGGTGATGTGGGGTGCATGGGGTGCCCTGGGGAGGTGAGGAGGAGCGGCCTCTCCCTATTCATTGCTCTTTTAGGAGTTCCTATTTCCTGGCCGGCACAGAGAGCTGTTGGCTCCCGGCCCAGCACCTGTGCTGACACACTGACCCACTTCTCATTCTCAGCCTCACCTGCTGACTGTGGGGCTGCAGGAAGGAGCAGCTCCTCATGGGCCTTCCCATCACCCCCCTGCCTGGGCTCAGACCCCAACCACAGCCCCAGGGGCAGCAGCTCTGGGCTCTGATGAAGGGGTCCTGACCCCCCTGAAATGTATCCTCAAGACTGAGGGAGGCAGATGGGAGCAGCAGTGGGGGAACGGGAAGAAGGCTGGGAATGAACTCCTGGGTGAACACCAGGATGGAAAGAGGGCTACCCAAGCACTGACACATCCTGTGTGTGCAGATGGCCAGAAATAAAACCAGGAGCCCTAGCTCCATCCCTGGACACCTTCTGAAGGCTGTTCTTCTTGCGAGCTTCTCGGGATGGTCTGCAGGTCAGCTGAAGGGCATCTCTGTGACTTTTACCTTCATTCCCATGCTCAGAGGCCAAGGCCATCACACAAGCACTCTCCCAGCTGTCAGTGCTCCCCAGTGCACGTGTCCAAAGCAATCCCAAAATGTGAGATCCCCAAAGCGCTGAAACCGTTGGGTTTCCATACTCGCTCGTGATGCCAAGCTACAGCGAGACATCCTTTGGTGCAATATCCCTGCAGCTGATGGCAGGCTCAGCAAGCCTTTGCTGTTACAGCTGGTGGACATCAAGTTTGAGGATGGTGAAAATTGCGGTCGAACACTTCATTGCGATTTGCAACACCATTTCCAAGAGGCAGGAGGGCAGCAGCAGGATGGGCGCTCTGCAGTCCTTCCAGCAGGCACCAGCTTGGGTAGGAAGGTGAAAATCCCACGGCACATCCACACCATCCAGCTGAGCTCCCCAAGGGTGAATCCGAGGTCCGGCGCAGGGAGCGCAGACAGTGCAGTCCCATCCATCAGCGACGTGTTGACACAACTGGAAACTGCCGATCAGCCGAGCTCGAAGTGAAATTTAAGTCGGGGTCTTATGTAACAGCTTTTTGGCAGGGAGATAAGCTCTGGGGTGTCGGGGGACCACAGATGGATGCATTCAAGGAAGGCAGATGTCTCCTTGATCGTGTGCCTTTGCATTGAGCTTGCCTTGGGATTTCAGAAATGGATGGCTTAGCAAATGCGTAAAAAATGCAGCCCGGCCATGCTGCATGCTGCAGGACAGAGAGGCTGTCAGATCTCTGGGACCAGCTCTGTCCCACGTGCAGCTCCACTGACCTCACCAGGCTTCCACCAGCGATGGAGCTGCCTCCTCCCTTCACAGCTGCCTGGTGCCGGCAGGAGCTGCTCCAGCAGATTTACACCCGGCCAGGGGACGCAGCCCCTGCTGGGGACAGGGTCTCACGTCCCACACAGCATCACTGCTGCTAACACGTGCTGAGTGAGCTGGAAGCTACGCCCTTCCCACCCACGTGCACTTGACTTGGAAAGAGGTTTGGGGAATGGCTTCAGAATTGCTGAGCGGAGTTCCTGACCTGTCCTTAATCCAAAGATATCTGGGCAGGGACAGGGGAAAGAGAAAACACAAGTTGCCACTGCTGGCCAAACCCGCTGTGCTTGGGGTGAAATGTGACTGTGTCCCCTTGAAAGGGGTGCACTCTCCTTCCCTCCCTACAGCAACTGGGGACTGGTGCTGCTGGTTGCCCATCACAGTGACATTTCTAGCAAGAAACAAGGGCAGCACAGCAAAGCCTCCTTGCAGCCCAGCAGGGATGCAGCAGGCTCTGCTCCCTGGGCTGAGTGCTGGCTGTCATTCCAGCCCTGAATTCAGTCCATTTGGAGCAGCCAGGGCAAGGAGGAAAGCTCCAGGTTCTCAGGAGGACCTCGTGCGTGACTCAGAGGAAGCGGGGAGAGGCTTTTTCTTTGCACGTGGCACAGCAGCTGGGGGTCATGGGGCTGACCGCCCTCCTTTTGGGCTCAGGCCCTGCATTTTGGGTGGTGGAGCTGGCTGCCAATGGGGGGCTGAGCGGCAGTTTTGTGGGCACAGGGCAACCTCTGTGCACCTCCTGGCCTTGCTCCCCCCTCAGCTTTCTGCAGGGCTGGCTCCCTCCCAACCATCCAACCCAGACAACGAGCTCCTTGGGAAAGGGGTCCGAGGTGGTGGGGACACGCTTGGGGTGGCAGGGTGCAGGACACCTGGAGGGGAGGAGGGCAGCCCTGCCGGGTCGTCCCCCCCTCCCCAAGGACCCGCACCCACCTGCTTGGTGAAGAGGATGGCGGTGTCCCAGTACTCGGGGTGCTTGTCGCTGACTTTGTTCCACTTCTTCTGCCAGGCGCAGAAGTTGCGGAGGGTGAGGGCGGCGTTGCTGGTGACTTTGGGCCCTTTGTCGTCCTGCCCGATGAGGAGGAACTTGACCACGGAGATCTGGATGGGGTTGCGGATGCTGGGGTGCTTGTAGAGGCGGGCGGCCGTGGCCATGAGGGTGAGCAGGTAGTGCTGCAAGTCATCCCCGTGGAACTTCACCATGGACTCATCGGCCACCACCAAGGTCTCCACGTACCGGGGCACGGAGGCAAAGCGTTTGGTTCTCCCTCCTGCCTTCCCCCCGGCTGCTCTCCCCCGGTATTTCTCCAGAGCCTGCAGCACCCCGGGGGTGAGCGCGGAGCCCACCGCGCAGCGCGACGCGGAGGTACCCAGGGGGTGGGCGACGTTGCGGCGCTGCAGGCGGTGAGCCCCGCCGTGCTCCGCTCCCGGCAGCGGGCTGATGGTGTACTCGGCTCCCCGGTAGCCGAAAGCCCCCCGGAGCCCCCCGCAGAGGCTGAGAGCGGCGAAGGACTCTCGGTCCGCGTTGACATCCCCAGAGTAGAAGCAGTGGCGGAGGTGATGGGGACGGGAGGCACCGGGCGCGGAGCCCAGGTAGTGCGCGGCGAAGGCGGGGGCGATGAATCCGGCGTCAGGGGAGAGGTGCAGGTAGAAATCCTCCCCGAAAGCCGACAGCTGGAACACCACGGCCTCGGCGGGGCCGCGCCTGAAGTAGGGCCGCCCGTTGATGTCGGGGTCGAGGCGGAGCGGGGTGACCACCGCCGTGTCCCCCGGGGGTGCGCTCAGCGCGCGGGCGCCCAGCAGCAGCGGCAGCAGCAGCGGCAGCATCGTCCCGGCTCACATGGGGGGAGAAAGCAGGAGCCAGTCCCTGCTGCTGCTGCTGCTGCTGCTGCTGCTGCTGCTGCTGCTGCTGCTGCTGCTGCTTCCTCCGTCCCTCCTTCTTTTCGCTAAAACTCGGCTGGAGGGAGCGGAGCGGCTGCTCGAGCCGCCTGCCCCGCCGCTACCTGCCTTCTGGGGCGCATCGTCTTTATATACGGCGGGGCCGGGGGGAGCGGGGCGCGGCTTGGCCCCGCCGCAGCCACTCCGGTGCGGGGGGCCGGGAGCGGAGCGGGGCCGGGAGAGGAGCGAGGCCGGGAGCGGAGCGCTCCGCCCGGGAATCGCAGCCGCCTTCCCCCGGCGCCTGCGGGAGGGGACGGAGGAAGCCGGGCTTTGCGCTCCGGCTCCGTGCTGCGGAACTGGGTTGGGTTCCCTACCTACCCGCGGGGATGCTGCCGGCTCGGCGCGGGGCCGAGGGAGGCTGCCGCCACTCGGGGAGCTGAGCGGGGGCCGGGCTGAGAGCTGGAAGGGCTTTGGGGTGGGTCTGTTCAGCAGGATGTGCTGGTCGGGGTCTGTGGGATTGGCTCTTGCTCTCCTTCAGGAGTCCAGTACAGAGATCGCTGAGATGTGAAACACCACATCTCGTGTTACGGACCAGGGTACCCCCGTGCTCCTCTCCCTCCAGAACCAGTGCACCCCACTCTGCCCTGCCCCAGCTCCATCACAGGGCTTCAACCAGGTGGTGCTTCCAACTGCTCAGCAGGAGCTCAGCCTCCCTGCATCCCTAAGGCCACCACGGGGTGCACTCAGGGAGCATTAGGATCCAAAGTGTCTGCTGAGAGCCCAGGGCACACTGTAAAGAGTGTAAGGGAAGAGAAGGGTTTCCTCATAGCCACCAAACACACTGTGATCATCAGAGCAGGGCTTGGGGCTGCAAGGAGGCTGAGGCTGCTGATACTACCAGGAGAGAGAAGCACCCCATCATGAGTGGAATCTTGTGGAAGAGGACAGCTAAAGGGAGAATGATGAAGAGGCCTCAGTAATTATTTGTGGCCAAGGATCAAATTTACTGCCAGTGATGAACATGCTGATATCAGGACAGGCTTCATGGGAAGGTGCCCAGGTGGGTCTCTCTCTATCTGCTGCTCTGTTTCCATGCAGGCTGATTCTGTGCTAAGAGGGAAGCACGGACTTTTCCACTCCCAGGCACCCAAGGCGTGCACATCCTCACAGCCTTTCCAGCAGTCTGGGTTTGTTTAATGGCAAATTAAGGCCCTGTTGCAGACACACCGGTTTTGATGTGATTTCAAGCCTCAGCAAATGCTGCAAGCACAGCTTGAAAATGCGTGTGTATATGAAATACAACCCAAGGCATAGACGCAGAGCTGGCAGCATGGCTCTTTTTGGTGCCAGCACTTTCCTGTGCAATGCTTTCTCACCAGGCTGTGCTCAGTTGTCCCTTATCCCTGCAGCTGAAGTGGGGACCTGGACTGCACAGGGCTCGGTGAATCAGGGATTTTGTCTGCTGGCCAAAATGCAACATGCCCCAGGATGCTGGTGGATAACACTGGCAGAACAGTGAGTAGGGGTGAAGGGGAGAAGTCCTGATGTGGGCACGGGCTTCCCAAGGTGGTAGGAGGGAACCTTCCGTCTTGCAGCACCACACAGTTCAAAGGGGTGAGTTTACCCCTGGAGACCAGGGAGAAGGAGAGAAGGCACAGCACAGAGCTGTCACAGGGCAGGAGTTCAGGGGGTCTCAGCCCACAGGGGTGGCAGTGAGGAGCAGACGGAAAAAGGAGCAAAAGTGTCCCCATGAGCACTGTGAGAGCACCCCGGCTCCAGGTGCTGTGGTCATCAGGCCAGGGTTACTCATCACTGCGTCTGGTAGATCTTCTCCAGCAGCAGAGGATGAGTCAAAGCGAACTGGCAGGACTTTATCTCCAGCCTGCAGAACATCTGACTGCATCCTGATGGGGAAAGCAGGCAGAAAATGTGAGTGGTTTGGATCTGGCTGAGCTGGGACCCACTCCATCCCCTGAGAATGGCTTTTGGCTGTCCCATGATGTTCTGTGCATACAGCATCTCTGGGGTCAGAGGGAAGCGATGCAGCGCAGCCCTTTGCTCTGCCCTCACTCTCTCTTGGGGTATCACTACCCACAGAGCTTTGTTTGCCAGGTTCTGCTGCCTTCATTTTCCTGCCCGTGGTGCATGGGAAAGCTGTGGACTCCATGGAACACAAACCACCTACAGAAAGCTCTTAGGGCACCTCCTCTTCAGGCAGCCTGGGGCTGCTGGCATCCCACAGAGCACTTCAGACAAGAAGCAAGGCATTATTTTTCATTTTTCCCCTATCTCAAGGACAAGACGTGGACAAACCCCCTGAGCAGTCCCCCTGGATTGCATTGTCTGCTCTGAGGCACACAGGGGAACTCACAGGGGAAACGTCTCTGTTGTGTCTCCTGACAGTGCAAAGGGTCAGATGAGAGAACGCAGAGAGTACCAGGGCTGGTGGGGAGCAGCAGGATGCTTGCTGCTGTACAGAGGACCAGGGCAGTGTGGGACACCCCAGCAGTGGGACGGCTGTCATGGCCCAGTGGGGTTCTGCAGGGCTGTGCTTGGCTGCTGCCTGAGCTGAATGGAAATGGAAGGAATACAGGTGGCCTAAAGAAGAGTGGTAATGAATGAAGGGAGGTGGGAGATGCCTTTTGGCCTCACACATATCAATATATAAATGCCTCAAATTCAGATCCTACTTTGATTTTTGCCCAGAGCTCACGTTAAGGTGAATCCCTTCTCACCCAGACCTTACCCATAGCCCACCCTGACCAGGAAAAGCTGATGTGAGTGGTTGGCATCTGAGAACTCCTCCTCCCACCTCCCCCTTTCCTCTCAAGTGGCTGCGGGAAGCAACAACTCCTTTTCTCTTATTATTTCTTCATCCATCAATGCAATTCCAGGGGTGAGAAGCCTGAAATAAAAGGTGAGCGAAAAACCTCACACCTCCCCTGGGCATTCCCACTCACAAAATAAATACTTGAAGATAGATGGGCCAAGAGCTGCACAGCAAAGATAGAGAGGAAGGGTTGCAGCCAGGGGAGAGCTGGCGTTGCAGCCCTGCAGGCCGGGCTCCATCCCAAAAGTTCACGCTGTGCTCTCCCTGCTCCCCACCACATGGGCAGGAAGGAGGATCCTCTCCAGGGGCTGAAGATGACTCAAAGTGTGTTGTTAAGAGGCTTTCCAGGAAAGAAAGGCATGGAGAAAAGCTGAGTGTGTCTGGATAGGGTCATCGAGGGAGAGAGCAGCAAGGAACCCGAGCACGTGGAGGTGACCACGTGGCCCACATTGCACAGCTGGCGCCTGGTAGGGGAATGCTGAGAGGTATAGAAAAAAATCCTAACAAGTTTTTGCCTGATTTGCAGCCGGTATTGCAGGTCCCAAGGGCTGCTGGTTCATTTATTTAAAAAGCATCCAAAATTCCCCTCTCTTTATCCCATGGTATTCAAGGCTTGCTCCCGTTTAAAGGAAGATGGCCATGGGAAAAGCAGCTTTCATCGAATTGTGGAACAGAATACCCAGAGTTGGAAGGGACACGTGGGATCATTGAGTCCAACAGGTTTTTTCAGGTCTGCTCTGAAGCAGTAAGAGGAAATTTAGGGGAGACAGAAGATGGCCCCACGTATTCCCCCAAGCCAGTATCACATTTATTATCATTCATAAACACCTACAGCTCAGCCCGAAGGTTCATGAGCCAGGACTACACAGCCCTAAAATGATACACATCTTCCCAAGAAGGCTCCATCCTTGACGGCTTAATTAATTACCTTCATGTGGTGCTCACAGTACAAAGACATCCACCAAACCTGCCTGCCCTCACCAGGCCGGCAGATGAGCGGAGATGCAGGCAAACCCAAACCGCTGTCCCCATTCTGCGTTCCCATCAGCCCATTAACTGGCAGCGGGGGAATAGGGAGGAGAAGGGATCCGTGCCTGCTTTGGTGCTTGGTTTTTTTCCTTTCCCTACAGGGGTGATTTTTGGTACGGCTCTCCGGATTTATTTAGCGCTAAGGCTGGGGTGCCTTCATTGGGACAAAGCGTCGCTCCCGAGCCAGCCCTTGGCAAGGCTGCCCTCTGCTGGTATTACGAGTGACGTGACGCGATGCTTTGAGTTCAAAAACCAAAATTCAGTTAAAAATAGACAGCAAAATCGTGGGTGCCGGCAGGTTGAGGAAGCTGAGTCTGCGTCCTTTGGGGTGAAATCCCCCCGTGCCCTTTGCTCTCGGTACCCAGCCATGCTGTGAGCGCAGCACCCACCTTTCGTGGAGTTGTTGCAGCCTGCAGCCCTCCGTCCACGCACTGCAGTCGGCTTTTAGAGTCACAGAATCACCAAATCACCCCACTTTTAAGGGGCCCTGTGGGAATTACGGCGCTGCACCGAGGGATGGGTAAAACAGCTTTGTACGTGGAAACGAGGGGGTTGAGGCATTCGGTGCTGAAGAAGCGGCACTTGCGAGCCACGGGAGCCCTCTCGTGGCTGTGCTCAATGCATTCACGTTGGGATCACCCATCCCGCTCCTCCATTCAGCCTCTTCTCACCCCAGCTCTCCAGCAAAAGCAGTGCAGCATCGCGCTGCAGCCAGATCCCCAAGAGCAGCTCTCAACCTCTGCAGTGAAGGCATTTCCATGTAGATGGACCGGCAGAACATGAGCCCAGGACCCCGATTTAAAACCCAGATGAATGTTCCGAGCGAGATTTCTTCCAACCTGCTTGCTTTCAGAGCAAAACGAATGGAACCGGTTGTGGGTGTGCGTCCTTCTGCCCTGCGAGCTCTCCTGGCTGCGGGGCGGCACTGACACCCAGCGGCAACGCTCTGCAGCGAAGGGCTGAGCTCCTCGCTCTGCTTTCTCCCCATCGTCTGCCCCATGCTGGGATGAGGGCCGAAGACAAAACAAACGGGATGAACAGACCCAGCAGCCTGGCACCGCCAGGCAGTTCCCAGAGGGCACAGCAGAGCGCCGCAGAGATTCCCCAAAGGTACAACCAGGTTGTACGGTGGGCCTCATCCCCGTGCCCAAAAACCCCGAGGAGATGAGTGCTGGGCAGCACGAGCCCAGGGAGACACAGAAGGGCACAGTCACTGCATGGCTGTGCAGGGCTGGGGACATGCGGAGGGGAAGACGTTTGCAAGCTGCGTGATCAAAAGGGTCTTTAAATCACAGTGACTACACTAATGGCTTTCACATGCTCAGACAACCCTATAGAAATGAAAGCCACAGACAACGTTTGTCTGTGGTGTGAAGGACACCAGCATGCCACACTGCAAGGGTTTGAGGCACGAAACCCCAGAAAGTGTTGAGGTGCCCCATTCTGCCTGCAGGAGTCACAGCCAAGTGTGGGTTCTCTGCCTTCGAGCTCATAACGAGCCCAATGAGGCTCATATCGGCCACAAGGAATTCCAGCTACCGTGTGCTGAGGGCTGCTAATGAAAACCAGCGGTGCCTCAGAGCAAAGAGGCAGCCACGTCCTCCGAGATCAAAGATGCGGCAATGAGAGAGGAAAGCAGGGAATAAATTGCATCCTGTTGGAGAGACGTGCCCTGCATCGCCTGCAGCCTTACCTGGCCTAGTTCAGCACAGGGGCACCCCTCTGCTTTCCTGAAGCAAAGCCTGGCTGTCAGCAGGCTCCTAAAGCAGCTGTAGGGCTGGAGGAGACAGAGGCTTGGCTCGCTTTTGGCTGCTGGTCCTGATTTGTGCTTTTCTGCTGATTTTCAAATGCAAATCTGAACTATGACAAAGCCCCTCCAGCTGCAGCCGGGCGGCTGGGGGAGAGCAGCCAAGGCCGGGTGCTGGGGAAGCGCGTTTGATATGCAGCCTCTCAGAGATGTCCCAGACTGAAGCACACCGTAGGATGTATTTCTTTCCTCCCTTCTCCTCCTACAGAAAAACACACTTTCAAAAGACAAGAAGCAATCAGAGCCTTGGCTCCGGGGAGTGCTGCTATTCAGAGCCTCTGTTTACTATATAGGTAGGGCTGTGGCTTTTAAGTGGAGATAATAATAGCAAAACAGATGTAAATACATCCTCGTGTAGAGGGAGAGCTGCCCGCAGTGGCCAGGAGCAATTTCCCAGCCACAGGAAAGCAGAATTCCCAGGAAGCTGTGATGCTGCTTCACCCATTTGAATCTTTTTAGGATTAAGCTAAGGGCAAAACAACAAAAGAAAACAAGCAGAAACGAGGACGTGGAGCAGGATAGGATGTGCCACCCCCAGACTGCAGCAGGGACATCCCGGGATGTCTCCATGCTGCACAGGGAGGCCAGGAATCTCATGAACTAATGGGGAAGGAGAGTTTAGGAGGAAAGAAGGAGTAATCTGCACAAGCAGTAATTTCCCTTGCTCCATTACAGTGAGTGGTTCCTGATGCTAAGCAGGTTCCCAGCCAGGGACAATGTGCATCTGCCCATCTCCCCACATTTGTCACCTCTGTACAAGGGACAGTTCTGCCTGGTGTGCAGTCTGAGACCTTCATACTGACTGCAAGGGAATGTGAATGTGGAGATGAAAAAAAACCAGTCCTGAAAGGGGAAGAGACAGGTTTTTAATGAAGTCATGCTTCCTCCAAACAGACAGCAGGAGCTGGCTGCATTGCTTTATTCTCCCAAGCATTTTCCACCAGTCTGATTTAGCCACTTGAGCCCATTGCTTTGTCCCAGCCCGAGGAAAGCCCATGTGGACCCAGCTGTTGGGGCACGGAAACCTCCGTGTTTGTCACTTCTGGAGCTCCCCTGGGGCCCGCAGCTCCATCCCTGGCAGAGCAAAGGACGTGGGAACCGCGGGGCCAGCGCTCCCCAGGCACCTCCTGCCCCCCGGGCTGCACAGAGATGCTCTGCAGATGGCAAAGGCCTCGTGCTTCGGCGCCGTGTCCCGAGGAGCACGGAAGGGACTCCCGGGGAGGTGGGGGAGGGCTCACTCCGGGGCAATGCCTCTCGTGGTGGGGGAAAAGCGGCAGCAGGACCCCAGGCCGGGGCAGGACCCCGAGCGGGCGGGCGGAGGTTGTCCTGAAGGGGTTAATGCTGGGAGAGTAACAGGCTGAAGTTGACACTTGGAGGCAGGCGGGGCTCCCGGCGCCTGATTGGCCTCAAACCCCATCCAAAAGTGCTTTTTTTTTTTTTTTTTTTTTTTTTTCCCTTGCTTCTTTTTTTTCTTTCTTTCTTTTTTTTTTTTTTTTTTCTTTCGCTTCTCCTCCTCCCCCGGCCTCTGGCTGGCAGGGGAGGGGAGTGGGGAGAACAGCGAGAGATCAAAAATAAACCTCTTATGTCAAAGCCGGGGGAGAAAGTATAAATACAGCGGGCTCCGCAGCCGGCGCGGAGGCTGCGGGGGAGGCAGCGCGGGGCGGAGGGCCGGGAGCCCGGCGGGGCCGGGATGGGGCGGCGGGCGCTGCTGGGCGGGCGGGCTCCGCTCCACCTGCTGCTGCTGTGCCACGCCTGGGCGCTGCCTCCGCCGCCGCGGGAGGCGCAGCCGCTGCTGCCCGCCCGCCTGCCCGCTCCGCCGGGACAGCTGGCGCTGCGCCTGGCCGCTTTCGGCCGCGCCGTCGTGCTTCGCCTCCGACCCGACGCCTCTTTCCTCGCCCCGCGCCTCCGCCTGCAGCGCTTGGGAGGCCGACGGCCGCCGGGCCGGGCCGTTCCTCGGCGGGGCTGCTTCTACGCCGGGACCGTCGAAGGGCGTCCCGACGCTCCCGCCGTGCTCAGCCGTTGCGGTGCCGGGCTCCGCGCCGCCTTCCTGCTCGACGGGGCGGCGTACGCGCTGCAGCCTCTCGGGCCGCCCGCTCCCGGCCCGCCCTGGCGCCGCCCGCACCGCCTCCAGCGCCGCGCCGCCCCGCCGGTCCCGACCCGCGCGCAGCCCCGGCCCGAAGCCGCCCCTGGGCAGCCGCTCCGCCGCGCCCGGCGCTTCGTCTCCGAGGCGCGCTACGTGGAGACGCTGCTGGTGGCCGATGCGTCCATGGTGCGCTTCTACGGGGAGGACGTGGAGGTAAGGGCTGCCGCTGACCCCGTGGCTCCTCCTGTCCCCATCGCTGATACGCTCCGTTGCTTGCCTTCTCCATTAATTCCGTTCTTCCGGGGACGATTTTCTCCCCCATCCATTCCTGTTGTCCCTGTCCTTTCTTGTCCGAGTCCCCGTTTCCACCGCATCTGTCCCCTCTTATTCTCTCCTGTCTCCTTCCCCACTGCCTCTCTGTCACCTCCTGCCTGTGTCCCGCCATCGCATCTGTTCCTTCCTGTCCCCCTCCCTCTTTTTCTCCTGTCCCCTCTCCCAAGCTCACCGTGACCCCACTCGGCTCCCGGAGGGGGTCTACCACCTCTTAGCACGCAGAGGAGAGGCCACGAGGAGGGGTTCGGTGTTTGGGGGACCCTTTGCAAACCCAGCATCCACCCCGGGGAACACGGCTATGTCCCTTGTACCCCGTGTCCCCGCGGCGGAGGGACAGAGGGTCTTAAAGCCATTCATCCCGTCGGGTCGGAGCCGCGCTGCTGAGTGATGCGCTGAGCTCCCGTGCTCGCGGGCAGCCCGTCCACATCGCAGCCCTGCGCCCGAGCCACCTGCTGCAGCCGAGCGGAGGCTGCGGGACTGCGGCGCTGCGAAGGGTAGGGCTGATCCCGCAGTCCTGGTGTGAGCTTCTCGTGCTCAAAGCGGCTCTCAGTGGCGAGCAGCTCCGGTCCCTGATTTCAGGGAGGTCACCTCCTCCCCGTGCCTCAGTTTCCTCATCTCTTGCCTGCAGCCCGCAGCCCCGTGCTGCGTTGTGCCCTGAGTGCTGCTGTGCAGTTGCACGAAGGCTTGTTGAGGTCCTCAGGTCCAAATGTTGCTCATACAGCCTGAAATCTGCGGGTTTTTGCAACTGGTGACCAAGCACTGAAATTGCTCATCCTCTGGGCTGGTTGGGTGCAGGGCTGGTGGAGGAGTCCTAGTAGCTGGAGCACCTGAAACCATCATCTGCACTTTGGCAGTGTGGCTTTGCCACTTTGTCCTTTCTTTTTTTTTTTTCCTTCAGGTCTCCCTCTATTTCTCCATTCCAACTAAAGCAGAGCTTTCATCCCAGCCCTGCTCAGGCAGTGCCTGACCCTGAGAAATGTGGAGCCCTGGTGCTCCAGCTGATCTCAGCTGCTCTGCTGGTGTTCAGCAGCACTCAGGTTTTGTGCTTTGCTAACTTTTGCTTGCATAGCCCCAGGCTGGGCTCTGGAGCTCCAGTGGGCTCAGTCCTCATTGCAGAGGATGGAGGAGCAGTGGATGCTGCACAACACCCAGGGGTCTGAATCCTGCTACAGCTAAGGGGGGGAGTATTGGGGGGGGAGGGGAAATCACAAGAATGCCCAGCTGGGGAAAAAGCAGAATCCCTCTGTGCAGAGCTGTGCTGTGGCACGGGGTGGGAGCGCTGGTGCTGTGCCTCGGAGCGTGGGTGATGCCACAGGGCAGATGCACGGCGGCTTCCTCCTTAATTACCTTAATTATTTTCCAGTCTGCTCAGCTCCCTTTTTCCCATCCCCTCTTTGTCCCAGAAAGCAATATCTTTGCAGCATCTCTGAGTGCTTCTCAACTGGAAGGAAACTTCCAGAGATAACACTCGGGATGGACACAGAGTGGTAACATTTAAGAATCTGGGAGAAAACCTTTCTGGTCATGTGGCAGCTCTTATGGCATGGGTTTCTTCCCCAAGGTTTTGATCTCAGCAACACAAACACAGAAACTCCCAACTTCAGAGACTGAACAGCTGCTTGCTAGAGCCAACGAGTGCTGGTGATGTTGAGGAGATGCCCAGGCAGCAGGAATGTTGAGTCCAAAGCACCCCTTCATATTTCTGCTGTGACTTTTCTTCCCGTAACCACACTTCAATCACTGAATGTTTATTAAAGGTCACAAGCATTGTTTGCATTCCCTGTTAGTTTCTTGCATAAGCTGCAAGAGATCAAGTAGAAGATAGTCACCATGAGATGCATTCAAGCATTGCAAATTACAATCAATGTCATTCTGTTATTAGGGAAATGCTATTAGTGATTTATTTTTAATCAATCTGTGTCATGGATTGAGCCATTATAACTCAGCTGTTAACCTAATTTAGATAACAAGAGCTTGATGGAGGCAGAACTGATACTCACATAAACCAGGAAGAAATTACAAAGTGGCAGCAAAACCAGGGCTGAGATTTGGGATCAGGGCTGAGGACGGCAGGAAACCGGGTTGGGGAGAACTGGGAGCAGAGGCAGGAGGTGCTGCAGGGGCTGTTTCCTTGCTGTGCACCTGCAGAACGATGCTGCAGTGCTTGGGATGTGCTGGGGCACATAAAGCAGCGCACGGTCATGGAAGTGGCTGCAGCATCCCCAGCCAGTTGGCAGCGGGGCTGGATTCCTGCGGTGGGATTTCTCTCATCTCTTGGGTGCAGATGGGATGTTCTCTAAGCTTCCCCCTGCAGACGGATGGCTGCCGGCCGCTCTCCTTGCAAGCGAGGAATCTGCAACCCCTGCTGTAAAGGGCCGGCACGTGGGGGAGCGCGGCAAAACTGGGTCGGGCTGATTAAGCTGGGATTCCTCTCCTGACTTCTGTGGTTTTTGCAGGCAGATTTATGAGGTTTTAGGAGTGTTGTTGCAATCCCTTCTCTCTAAGACCGGCACGTGGGATCTTTGACCACAGCCGGGGTCCTGCTGCTACCTCTGTGATGCTTAGACCTGCTGCCAGCGTGGCCTGGAAGCAAAGGCCCTGATTTTGCAGGGCATCTGAGCTGGGGGGCTGCAAGCAGATATTTTGGGGCAGGAAAACAGGCTGGGATGTCTGTGTACGTTGTTTCCAATAGCCAGGCAGCCCTCGTATCTTGCCCTGTGTTTTCTTCTTTCTGTGTCTGTCTGTGCTCCAGAAATCTCAGCATTTCTTTTCCCCTTGTAAAACTGCTGGCTTCCAGGGAGGGGAAAACAAGAAGGTGACCTTATGAACGAACAAACAAACCCACAGCCCCACTCCAAGCTGGGCGCAGTGGCTCTCCTGCTGGGAGCTGGGAGGGAGCTGCACCCTGCTGCCCTCCTGCTTGGGTGTTGGACCATCATGTGCATACCACAGTAATGGTGTCTAAGCATGGTTTCTCCCCTGCAAAAACACTATTTTTAAAGAAAAAGAGAACAACAAAAAAAAAAAAACCAGTTTGGGGATCTCTGCAGACTTCCAAGTGCCTCCTTTGAAGAAGAACATAAGTAGGGATTTTGCAAAAGGCTGTACTGGAAAGTGGAATCCTTCAACGCAGGCAAGTTGTGAGCAACCACTTCAGTTCTCCGTGCTCTGTCTTATTTATTTTTTCATTGCTGAGCCTAAACATGGGGCCAAAGGGCTCGTGTTCAGCCCCAGCTCCCAGCCCTTGGCTGCAGCAAGGAGATGCAGGTGTGCTGCTGCTCTCCCCAGAGCACTGCAGCAGCCACCCAAAACCCAGCGGGCTCCCACTCGATCTGAAGATGGGTATAAATAGACACCAGATGGTGGAACAAGTGAATCTGACCTTTTAATCTGTGCTAAATAGCTGTTTGTTTGGTTCACTTTCCATCCTTCCAGCTCTTTCTGGAGCTTTGTAGATGAAGGGCAGGTGGGTGGGTGTTTTCTGAGCTTCCCATTCCCTCTGCTGGAATAATTCTTTGGCTTGGCATAACCCTGCGGAGTCATGTTTGGGGCTATGGAAGCTCCAGGGGGTAATTTTGGGAATGCTTTATGTTACTTGTAGGTAGGTCCCCCGTGGGATAAACAAATCCCTCATCCCCTACAGCAAATGGCTTCAGGTTGGATTTAAGGGAAAATTTATCTTCTGGAAGAGCGGTGCTGCACTGCACAGCTGCCCAGGGAGTAGGGGGTCACCAGCCCTGGGGTGCTCCAGAGCCATGGGGATGTGGCACCGAGGGGTGTGCACAGCTTGCACAGTGGGGTGGGTTGGGGTTGGGGATCTCAGAGGTCTTTTTCAACCCTAATGGCTGTTTGATTCTAAGTGGTTGCACTCACAGGGTCCTCATCTGTGTGGTGACTTCTCCGTGACACTCGTTGCATGTTTTGGCTGGGATGTGAGCCATGTCGTGGAGTACTGGCCAGTCTAAATAAAGTCTGCTGTGCTCCCACCAGCCTTGCTGGGGCCGCTGTTGTGTCGCGGCCCAAGGAAGGCTTCAGCTGCATTTGCTGAAGCAAGACATCTGCTGATGGGAAGGTTCCAGGGATGTGCTCCGGATCCCATTTGGGAGCTCTCGGGGCTCCCAGCAGCACAGTGCGATGCTGGTACTGCAGCGAGACGGGCGGGCAATCTGTCTGGGGACGAGAGAAGCCACTTTCTCTTTCACAACACTCACTGTTGTGTAATCGTGCATTTTTTTCTCATGACTCTGGGTCTGTGAACACATGCCAAGCAGAAGAGGAATTTCGATGCTCTGATAAGATGTTTACATCAGCCGGAACGGTGCTGGCGCATTTGGTGCATGAAGTCATCGCCGGCTGTTCTGCTGCTGAGTGGAGGATGCCGCTGGGCAAAGCCTCGGTGTGGGAGCCTCACAGTTGCAGCCCCATTCAGGAGCTGAGGCTGTGGTGGGAAGGGGAAAGCATGGCTTGGCCTTGTGGGCTGCTCTGCATGGCCCAGAACTGTCCTTAAAGAGCAGTGGTGCTGGATGTGAGGGGCAGAAAATGGAGTGACACGGCTGTGCCCACGGCTTCTACAGGCACAGGGTGCACAGCATCGTGTATGGGGATGGCAACACCTAGTTCATCAGCCTAAGTGGATGTACGACTGTTTTGATGTGGTAGATTCCATAAATGGGCTTGATTTCTCCTTCCCTAGTAAAGTTAGGTAGGTTAACAGTCAGACCTGATAACCTTAAAGGTCTTTTCCAACATAAATGATTCTATGATTGTACAAAAATAGGAGAAGGTGGCAGGTACACCGCACCCCTTTGTAGAGATTTCACCCCAGCTTTCTCCCCTCTTGCAGAACCACGTCCTGACCTTGATGTCCATGGCAGCTCGCATCTACAAGCACCCCAGCCTGAAGAATGCCATCAACCTGGTGGTGGTGAAGGTGCTGGTGGTGGATGAGGAGGCAGCAGGGCCGGAGGTGTCGGACAACGGTGGCCTCACCCTACGCAACTTCTGCAGCTGGCAGCAGCGGTTCAACCCGCCGAGCGACCGGCACCCTGAGCACTACGACACTGCCATCCTGCTCACCCGACAGGTCTGGGGGTCCCTCGGGGTGAGGTTTTGAGATAGCCCAGAGGGAGAGGAGAGCTCCTATTGCAAGGGATGGAGCTTCCAGTTGGCACAAATCAAGCCAATGCGGGAGTTTAGTGCATTTAGGATGTGGAATTTTGGTTTGCCTCAACCTCCTTGGGTGCTGCCTCCCAACAGGATTTCTGTGGGCATCAAGGCTGCGACACGCTGGGGGTGGCGGATATTGGCACCATGTGTGACCGCAACAAAAGCTGCTCGGTGATCGAGGATGAGGGACTGCAGGCTGCCTACACGCTGGCTCACGAGCTGGGTAATGTGTGCCCTTGTGGAGATTTTATGCTTTTTTGTCAGCCCAGTGTCAGCATCTCTGCTCTGGGTATCACCCTCTGCAGTGCTGACTAGCTAACTAGTTTGCTTGATTTGGTATAGTGGGCATGGTGGTGATGGGTTGATGGTTGGACTTGATGATTGTAGTGGTCTATTCCAACCTTTATGATTCTATTTTTGCTTCTGTTCTGGAAGCAAATGGCGTTTGCAGAGACGGGAAAAGGCTGAAAACTAATACGAGATGCTCTCTGCTCTGCAGGCCACGTGCTCAGCATGCCCCACGACGACTCCAAGACCTGCGAGCGGCTCTTTGGGCCCCTGGGCAAGCACCATATGATGGCCCCGCTCTTCGTCCACCTGAACAAGAGCCAGCCCTGGTCCCCATGCAGTGCCATGTACCTCACTGAGTTCCTGGATGGAGGGCATGGTAAGGCTCAGCTCAGCAGAATTTAAAGCATTTTCCTTGATTGCTTGGGCTCTTTACAATCTCTAGAGGGTGAAGGGGGTTCAGTCAGACCACAGGCTGAGCTCTGTCCCCTTATCATCTTAGAACTGTTTGAGTTGAAGGGGGTCTGGTCCAACTTCCTGGACACCTACAGCTTGATCAGATGGTCAGTGCCTGGTCCAGCCTGACATTGGATATCTCCAGGGATGGAGCATCCATCACATCTTGGTGTCCTCTTCTTTGTGTCACCCATGGGACCAAACCCCCGGTACACCTCCATCCTGATCCATGCCCCTCCCTGCTGCTTGCAGGTGACTGCTTGCTTGATGCCCCAGCCCAAGCCCTCTCCCTGCCCTCGGAACTGCCCGGCCAAGGAGCCCTGTACAGCTTGGACCAGCAGTGCCAGCAGATCTTTGGCAAAGATTTCCAGCACTGCCCCAACACCACGGAGGAGGACATCTGTGCCCAGCTGTGGTGTAGGACCAGCAGTGGGGAGCCGCTGTGCCACACCAAGAACGGCAGCCTGCCCTGGGCTGACGGCACCCCCTGCATGGGCGGCGGGCTGTGCTGGGATGGAGCTTGCCTGCCACAGGACGCACTGCAGCCCCAGGTACTGCAGAACAGGGGCTGGAGGGATGGGGTTGCACCTCTCTATATTTGTGTATTTTTATATATGTATGTTTACCACCTGCTGACTGATGCCCAAGCACTGGTGATCCCCCAAGCTGGCTCCCCCCACTTTTATTGCTCAGCATGGTGCTGTGTGGAATGGAACATCCCTTCGGCTGGTTTGGGTCAGCTGTCTCAGTTCTGTCCCTCCCAGCTCCTCGGCCCCCCCTGGCCCCTTTGCTGGCAGGGCAGCACAAGGAGTGAAAGGTCCTTGGCTCTGTGCAGCACATCCACATTGTTTTTCTCCTAAATCCAAAACACAGCATCATACCAATCACTGAGAAGAAAATTAACTCTTTCCCAGCCAAAACCAGGACAGAGCTCATAGTGGATCATAGGACCGGTCCTAACCACAGCAAGCAGTTCTGCAATTAACTCTGATTAAACTGATTTATTTGCATTGTTTTACTGGAGGAATTAGCAGCGATTCCTGAGCCAGTCAGCAAACTGCGGGCTTCCAGCACACGAACCCGTGCACGCCGTCATTAGCTTCACGCAAAGCACGTACTTAAGTGCTTTGCTGGATCAGGGCCTCGGTTCGCGGCACAGGGAGAGGATCTGGGGGTGGAGGGGGGGATGGTTGCACTTTTTCCACCCTCGCAGCCCCTCGTGGCCTCTTGCAGCCGGCGGTGGATGGCGGCTGGGGTGCATGGAGCCCATGGGGTTCGTGCTCACGGACATGCGGCGGCGGCGTGCAGTTCTCCCACCGCCACTGTGACCATCCCCGGCCCCAGCACGGCGGCCGCTACTGCGAGGGCCAGCGCACCCGCTACCAGTCGTGCCACACCGACGAGTGCCCGCAGGACGGTAAGCCCCCCGCTGTTCCCAAAGGCACTTTCACCCCCACCCCATGCTTTTTTCCTGCACTCCGTGATTGCCCTGCAGTCCGTTGGATACAAGCAGCATCTTCCTCTTTGCATGCTTCCACCATCCTCGCGTCTCTCCCACATCTCCGCTGAGGAGGATGAGAGCTCCTTACTCGCAGTGCAGGGCTTTTGGGTCATTCTTTTGCCTTTCCTTTTAGGCAAGAGCTTTCGGGAGCAGCAGTGTGAGAAGTACAACAGCTACAACTTCACGGATCTGGAGGGGAACCGGCTGGAGTGGGTCCCCAAGTACGCTGGGGTGTCCCCCCGGGACCGCTGCAAGCTCTTCTGCCGAGCCAGGGGAAGGAGCGAGTTTAAAGTCTTTGAGCCCAAAGTAAGATATCTCTCGATGTCAGTTCCCAACGTCCATCTTTATTCCCATTTCAGAGCAAATTCCTGCAAATTCCACGCTCCTTGTCCACTCTCCCCAGGTGATAGATGGGACGCTGTGTGGTCCGGAGACCCTGTCCATCTGCGTGCATGGGCAGTGCATCAAGGCTGGCTGCGACCACATTGTTGGGTCCTCCAAGAAACTGGACAAGTGCGGGGTGTGCGGCGGCAACGGCTCAACCTGCAGGAAAATATCCGGCTCTCTCAACAGATCCAAGTAAGGCACAGGGGAGAGTGGTCTGTGGAGATGGGCGGGGGGGAAAAGCAGCATCAGGCTGTAGGAAGGGAGCACAGAGACATTTGTTCCTCTTGAGGCTGTGATTGGAAAAGCTACTTTGGCTCTGCAGAGCTCCTGACCCGGCAACATCTGGCTGGGGAGCTTTGCTTGCTCCGTGCCTGCAGGCAGCCCGGGGGTGCTGGGCAGATGTTCACAAAGCCCAGCGTCTGCGTAAGCGCTTCCTACGCTCGCCGCAAAGGAAACGAGATCGAGTCAGGGCTTAGCAAAGAGCAGAGGCAGCATTTCCACAGCTGGGCTCCCCTGCACCGACCCCACGCGTCCCCACTGTGCTGCTCTTCTGTGTCTGCACGGTGCTGCTTGGGACGTGGCTCTGAAAGGTGTTGTGATGCAGAAGGGCGAGCTGCGTGTTTGACGTGGTGCATTTTGCTCTTGTGCAGCAGAACTCGTTCCTGCTTCTCTCTGCTGCAAACCAGCATGATGCTCAGGAAACCATCCCCCTCTTATTCCCCTTGACTAGGAATATCAAAAATCCTCAGCTCCATAAGGTCCCAGGATGTGGGCAGCCCTTTCTGTTGCCAAAATCTTTGCTGCTTTGTCATGGAGCTGGAGTTAATGCATCCCGCAGAGGCTTTTGCTGAACAGATAGTAACAAAGCCCGGCACATCCAATTCCACGCGGCGAGGTGACTCACTCAGTCAAATTAGATTTCCTAAATGGTTTCCTTCCAGGGAGCCAGATGAATGGAGCTTCCATTCTCCTATGAATTGTTTGTGGTTGACTAAAGAGAGATTAGCATGGTAGCTACAGCCAAGAAGAGATCCCATTAAGATCGGGGTTATGGAGGCCAGGGTGACTGAGAGCAGGCTTTGACCCTGAGGCTTTGTTCCAAAATACTCTGACCATAATTCCCAACCGCAGCATCAACCTGGGGAATGCGTGTGAGCCCCCTGCCAGCTCCCCAACATGATTCGTGTAGGGGGACGGGGTGCCAGGGTGGCATTTTGTCACTGTCACCAGGCAGCATTGCAGCACTGGGGGCATGCGGGGACGCAGCCCTGAGCCAAGGGAAAAGCAAAGTGTTCCCAGGGGTCGTGCTCTGCAGAAAAAACCTCCTCCGGCACAGTATCCTCAAATGGAGCTTTTGGCATCAGGATGAGGCTGCCGACCCTTTTGAGAGGTGCCTGGGTTGCCCGGTGCAGCGATGCCCGCCTGCAGTGAGCGGTATTTTTGCTGCCCTAGTTCTTGCTGTTTTCTAGGAAAGGCTTTCCAGTTGGCACCAACACGATCTGTGGTGGCTGTGCTGTTAACTGTTTGGCTCCTGATCGGAACTGAGCAGTGACACCTGGTCAAGGCATGCAGTGCCAGCAGCGCCCAGCTCGCCTGTCCCCCTGTGCCATCAGCAATGACTAAGCCATGAGGGCACTTTGGCTTTTTGTGCCAAACACTGCAGCCGTGTCAAACAAAGGGGAGCAGGGGAAACACAATTTCCTACCAAGGCTAATAACCGTGCTAATTTGTTTGATTGCATTGCTCATTTTTTGTGTTTAATTTAGTAAATTCTTCCAGCCTAGTGCACATCTGGCACAGCTGCAGCGTTTCCAGTTCTGCAGTGCTCTGGGGTACTGAGAGATGGTTTCAGAGCCACGATCCCCCTTGGAAAGGCTAGGGAAATAACCATGTCCCCTCACCCCATGCAGATATGGCTACAATGACATCGTCACCATCCCGGCTGGCGCAACCAACATTGACATCAAGCAGCGCAGCCACCGCGGGGTGCGCCACGATGGGAACTACCTGGCCCTGAGGACCCTGGAGGGCAGGTACCTGCTGAACGGCGACTTTGCCATCTCGGCCATGGAGCAGGACATCCTCATTAAGGGCACCATCCTCAAGTACAGCGGCTCCATGACGACCTTGGAGAGGCTGCAGAGCTTCCGGCAGCTCCCGGAGCCCCTGACCGTCCAACTGCTGACCATCGCCAGCGAGGTCTTCCCACCCAAAGTCAAGTACACCTTCTTCATCCCTAAAGATGTCCCCTTCAGCAAGCAGAAGGACAAAGAGAAGAAGTCGGCCAACGTCATCCGCCCGATGCTCACCTCGCAGTGGGTGCTGGGCGACTGGTCCGAGTGCTCCAAGACCTGTGGCTCTGGCTGGCAGAGGCGGACGGTGGAGTGCCGGGATGTTGAAGGCCAACCTTCAGCCACCTGTGACCGAGCCCTCAAGCCTGAGGACATCAAACCCTGTGGCGACATCCCCTGCCCGCTCTGGCGCATGGGTCCTTGGTCGCCGTGCTCCCAGACGTGTGGCGAGGGTGTGAGGACACGCAATGCTTCCTGCATCCACTACACCGGCACTGTCATCGCCCCGGAGAAATGCAGCTCCCCGGGGCCACCACCAGCCACTGCCACCTGCCTGCTGCGGCAGTGCTGAGTGGGGACAGTGGAGCACAGGGCTGGGGACACAGGCCACTGGGTGCCACCATGCTGCAGGCTTGCTTGAGGACGAGAGCTGCTGGTAGCCTGGCGGTTCGTCTACCTCAGAGAGGGGAATAAGGGCAGCAAGATAGGGAGGAATCTCTTCTTTGTGTCCTTTCTTTCCTTTTTGGCTGGCTGGGGCTGCGGGTTCAGGAGGGATGGGGTGGGTGGTGGTGGTGTGGGGCATGGTAAAACTTTGGGGCTTCTTTGCAAAAGTGCTGTTGTGCAGCTCAGGTCGCCGTCCCTGCCATGCAGCAGTGTGGGTGTGTTGAGCATTTTATCGGCTGTGGTTTTGCAGCTGGAGATAAGTGGCTTGTGTGGCTGGAAGGGAATGAGCTGAGGGCTGGGCTATAGGCAGTCGTGGTGGCTTCTGCTGAATTTATAACCCAGGAGGTGCCAGAGCTCTGCCTCCAAACATCCCCCGCAGCTGCTGTTCCTCCCTGAGCTGCAGCCCCACCAGGAACACGCATCTCCTTACCTCCATTTCCCCAGTATAAAACCGATCCCACCCCTGTTCCCACTTGCAGGGTTGCCCCAAGGATTAATTAAAGCTCCACAGCGCTCTGGCTGTGAAATTCCTTTTGCTGTCCTTGCTCCCCTGCGGAGCAGACATTTGGCTGCACCCACATCCCCTCTCCCATCCTCTTGGCTCTGCCTGCCACACGCTCACTTTACCAGCTGTGCTTTTCATTTTGGAGAAGAGACCCAACCGGTGCCACTGCTCAGCCCCAATCCCTCGAGCCCAGGGCACACAAGGATGCTCAGCCCCAGCGATTGGCTCCATCTGGGGCTGGAAGCTCCAACAGGGAGTCCCGCAGGGCTGCAGCTCCTCTCCCAGCCCAGACGCTCTGGCCGTGCTGCAGATGCTGCTCACTCGCTGACCTCTCTCCCCTTTTGAAGCAATCGCCTCTCGCTGGACGTGTGCTGGCAGCAGCTGGAGCCTTGGGAGCAGGGCTGGAATTTGCAAATGTTTTGTCATTGACATCGCAGGGTGGGCGGATATTTTGTGATTTTTGCTACATCTGACTTTCCCCATTTGCAAAACGAAGCTGCCTCATGGAGCTGCTTTTGGTCCAGGAGCTGCTCCATCCTCCACTGCAGGTGGGAGGGAGCTTTTGCAAGAAGGGCTGAGCACGATGCAATTGTTTAGCCAGAGTGGAGGTGACCAAACAGCAGGTCCATATTGCAAACTGTGCCTTGGGGGAATCACTTTTGTCCCCATTGTTACAGCAGGATGGAGGCTTTTCAAGCAGAGAGCTTGCCTTGTCTGCAAGGAGGCTCTGCTGTCATTCACTGCATGGAGATGTGAATCTGGGCAGCTGCAGGGGTGAGAGGGATGCAGATTTTGGAAAGGATGCACATTTTGGAAAGGGATGGAGATTCTGGAGAAGGATGCAGATTTTTGGAGGAGACACAGAATTTTGGAACGGGATATAGATTTAGGAGAGGGGATGCAGAGTCTGTGCTCAGAGGAAGGGAGGTCGCTTCAAAATTCACTTGGACCCTTCCCTGCTGCTGTGCCCACCGTGCAGGTCTGAGATGGGGCTGGAAGAAGAGCCCTGGCCAAAGCTGTGCTGTAAAATCCATCTCCTAGGAGGGACATGGACCCCTCTGTGGGTGATACCAAGGGCTGCAGAACCAAGGACTGCAGGGGCTGAACGTTTTGGCTGGGCTCTTTTTGAGAAAAGCCAAAAACAAAAGCCAGCTGTGCAGTCTGGATCCAGAGCTGCTTGGGCTGCAGTTCAGACCTACCTTCGGGCAATGTTCTCTGTCTGCTAATTAATCTCCAGGAATTTAAGGCCTCTCGCTCTAACAAATAGCTGGATGCTAAAGTCATGTAGCCTCGCTGGGTTGTTTTCTTTTCCCCTTTGCAGCTGAGAGGGTTTTAACTCAAAGGCAAGCATGTGTTTCCTCTCCAGCGGTGTAAGCAGCATCCATTTCGGATAGGGCAGATATTTCAGCCTAAGACAGTGCCAAGGAAAACGTCTGCATGTATCAGGCCTGCACAGGAGCTCTGCAGCCCACAAAGGCCTCTCCAGCTTTTCACATTCGCTCTGCAGTGCTTCCCCTATGCAGAAAGCTCTCTGCTGCATCAGACCCCATGCTGTGCCCTTTGTTTTGCCCCTGGGATGCCAAAGGAGGAATGCTGTAGCACAGCTGCAGGCGCCCACCCATGGCCAAGGCAGGCTGGTGGCTCCCTGCAGAAATACTGCTCAGTTGGGGCCTTCTGGGGCTTTCTGGGGGGCTGGTGAGTCCTGCTGGGGGACATGGGGTCTGCTCCTGCCTTCCCATAGCAACACGTAGCCTTAATGCTGATTTATTCAAAGAGGTTATATATTAGGATATATACGTGTATATATATGTTTCCCTTCAGTGAAGGATTGTAGCAATGTACTGAGCCTCTTGTGTATTTATTACAGATTTCTGGTTTGTTTTGTACAGTAGCTGTCTGAAAAGGAGAGAAATGTAAGACAGAAGACCAGACTGTCTGTTTAACCGTTTGACCATGCTGCTCCCACGTCCCTCCACCAAAGCATCACTCCTCACATGGCCCCGACAGCACCCGGTGTCACTCTCGGGGTGCACAGATCCCATCAGCTGCAGAATGGATCCAGCAGAACCGAGCTCGGGACTTCCATTGCAAGGGGAGAAAAGCACCATTTTCTGAATTAATCTTTGTGTTTGAGGGCAACTCTGGTTGTGACTCTGCCTTTACCTCTTCAATAAAGGGTTTCCTGCCTATGGCCTCTTGGCTTTTATTAACGCTTTTCTCAGGCTGTTTTCTAGTTCCCTTTCCAGCAGCTGAACAAAGGGTGAATTTGTTTTTAAGGTGCTAAAGCGTGGGCAGCAATACAGCACCCTGGGATGTGTCACACTGATGGACACCGCTGCATCCTGCCCAGGGCCCCCAGCACTGTGCTCTGGGACCTCCTGCTGCAAAACAGGCGGAAGCAGCGAGCAAAGCTGAGCCAGCAGCACGTTTTTTTTTTGCAGCGGTAGCAATCAGCATGCTGGTGGCTTCCTGGTGGGACAGTTCCTGTGCGTGCGCTCCGAGCTGGACTTGCACGCTCCCGAAGTCAGATGTTCCCAATCCTAAAGGCTTCAGCAGCAGGAAGAGCAGCGCTGCCCCAAAGGAAGCCGTGCCGGATGGCTGAGCTCTGCAGGAGCTGCTCTTGCAGAGCGCTTTAAGGCTGTAACGTTTTCCTTTGCTCCATTTGCAAACATGATACACCCCCGGCTGTGCGCTTTTTGGAGCAGAATTTGGAGGGTGAGCATTCTTCCTCGCCTTGCAAATTACCTCTTATTTGTCAGCTGAAAAAAGTGAGAGCAACCTTTGCACGCACGCTCACACACACAATTTGCTTCAATTGATGCTATTTTACTCCAGTTTTTCACCAAGGCAATCTGCGGAGAGCAATGCACCAGGCTTACCATGCAGCTCTGTGCAAACGCAAAGCCGGGGGAAGGAAAAGGAGAAATTTAAGCAGCAGTGAGTGCAATCTTGCAGCCCGCTGGGGTTCCGTTCTCCCTCTGGTTTTGCAAGAAACAGTCAAAAACGGCCCCAGGGGTTCTTTTGCATTGGCAGGGAGGTTGGGAGCCGGGGGCACCGTGCTACTTTTCAGGAGGCACTTTTCAAATCAATTTTGTGCTGCAATTCGTGTACTGTGCACCCACTGGGATGAGGGCCCGGGGGTGCATGCACCATGGTGTGCACTGTGCATGGTTTGCATGCACTCATGCAGCGTGCGCAACCCTGGATGTGCACGCACTGGGGTGTGCAGCGTGCACGGTGCCGGGAGGGGCACGTATGCACAGTCCTGGTTCATTCACGCATGCATGCACTGGGGTGTCCGGTACACGCATTCTTGGGCCTTTCATGCATGCAGAGGTGCTCTGTGTGCACGCTCCCGATTAGTGCACGCATGCACCTCCCGAGCGCCCGGTGCACCCCGTGCCTGAAGGTGCACGGTCCCAATCCGTGCGTGCACGCACGCATACACCGCGGTGTCCCATGCGCACAGCCCTAATCCATGCACGCATGCACTAGTGCCCGCTGATGCACAACCACGGCCCACCCGTGCATACAGCTGGGCGCCCGCTGCGGTCCCCGCACGTTCACGCAGCCCCCCACCGCGCCCTCCGGAGCTCCTCTCCCGCCGCGCCCCCCCAACCACGCTCACTGCGCACGCGCAAGCCCCTCGGCCCCGCCCCTCCCGTTGGCCCCGCCCCCCCGCGCCGCGCTGCACTGTGGGACACAAACAAAGTGCCCGGCCGGGCGGCGCGGCGCGCGGGAGCTCGGACCGTCGGAGCCCTCCCGCGGCCCCCGCCCCTCCCCTTTCCCCTTCCCGCCGAGCTGCAGCGCGCCGCCCCCGCCGCCAACGGCCGCGCACGCGGGGCTGCTCTCCCTCCGCCTCAGCGCCCCGCCAGCTCCGCGCCTGAGGGGGAGGCGGCGGCGGTGGCGGCGGCGGTGGCGGCGGCGGCGGTGGCAGCGGCCTCTGCTCCTCCTCCGCCTCCCTCCGCCATGGCCCGGCCAGCGCCGAGATAGGGGGCTCGGCCTCCTGCGCCCGCCGGGCCCAGCGACCGCAGGTAAGGGCGGAGCGGCCGGGCCCGGGGCGGCCCTGAGGGAGAGCGTGTGCGTGCGGGGGAGGGGGGGGGCGGCGCTGGGCGCCCTCCGGGCCCGACCCTTTCTGCCGGCGGGGGCCTCGGGGCCGTTCCTGGGCGGGGGCCGTGCGGTGCCGGCAGCCCGCGGCCTTTTGTTGTGCCGCCCCTCGGCTCCCCCCGCCGCTGCCCATCTGCCGGGGCCGCGACCCGCGGGGGGTGCGGGGCTCAGCTGTGCGCTGCGCCTCGACTGTGTCGTGCGTGCCGCGTGATTTGGGTTCTGATCCGCCGCGTATCGACGTAAACATTGGCACATGGGGATGCGGAGGGGGAGAGGTGGTGCTTTTGGTTTGCTGGAGCCTATCGTCTCTTGTGTAGGAACAGCCTAAGTGGGGATCCTGCTGCCTTCCGGAGCCCCCTGTGCTTCTTTCCGTGCATGGGTATGCTGGGCTGATGCAGCCCATGAAGTACAGCCGCCCCAGGGGGCTTTGTCCTGTCCCCGGAAACCTCTGAGTTCTTCCACCCCGGTAGAGGGGCACACGTCTTCCTCCAGACCTGCGGGGCAGCTCTTCCATCTCCCTGCACTGTGGGATTATCTGCTGCTGAGGGGCAGTCTGCTAGGCCTTCTGTAATGGTTATCCCACTGACTGTCTACCAAGAGCTGGTTATCCCATTGATCAAAAGCTGGCACGCTCCACATGTGTTTACACACCTTGGTGTTTTGCCCCCAGCCTTTGGGGTGCAGGCATTTTTGTGCATGTTCCCAAGGAGGAGGTTTCTGCTGTTTGTCCTTTAGTGGCCCATCTGTTTCCATAGACACCTCATGGCACCTGCTGGGTGCCTGCTCCCGTGTGTGGTACCCCTTGCTATGTGTGCCAGAGGTCACCCAGCTGTGCCCTGCAATTTGTGGCTTCCTTTGGGTTGCTTTTCTACTTGGAAGTACTATGTGTGCTCCCTAAGCATCTGCAGATTTCAAGTTGGACATCACTGGTCTAAAATGCACTGGATTTCTCTTCTCTAGTCATACATGTAATTTGGAAGTCTCCTGATTTTTGTCTACCTCTTGTTCACATCCAGTTTGGAATCTTTCTCACGTGTTTCCAGAAGTCTCTAGCATTCACTCTTTTCCTCACACGTAGTTCTAGATTCGCCCTATTATTATGAGGGAGATTTCTCAGCTTTCCCATTTATATGTTTGCCCCTGTGTTCTCTCCTTTCTTTTCTCCCAGCTTCTCTTTAGGTGGAGGTCACCCAGCCCACCTGCTGAGCTGACCTCTGGTTTCTAGCAGCAAGCTGTTGTACATGGAGTGACGTGGGACTGCTCTGTGAACCGTGCAAGGTGATACTGGGTGGGAATGGCTGGCTGGCACAGGCTGGTGTCCAGGAGTCTCGTGGGGCATTTCACATGTGCTGCTCTTCTGCCATTGAGCTCTCCTGTTGCATCTTGATATCCATGTGTAATGCAGATCCAAGGCGCGATGCGCCTGGAGAGCTTGCCTGAGTCTGAGTGAATCTATTTAAGATAGAACTGAACAAGTGTTAACCTGCTAGCTTGCATATAGTTCTACCAATATAAATACTTCCATTGATGTAAAGCTGTTTATACCAGAAACTAGTTATGATGCTGTAAGTGTGTCTCCCTGGGGACTTCTTCTGTTTAAACAGCTGGTTTTAATCTGAAACTCTAATTGGTGTGAACACTCCAAGTGATCCCTTTCCAAGGGAAGGGAATTTCCAGCCCTTGTTTTTGTCTCCCCAGGTGGATGGTGGTTGTGTGGATGCTCACCTGTGAGATGGAGCGATCACTTTTGCTTTCCCACACAGAAGGTTTTGCATTGTTGGGGTTTTTTTTTGTTGTTGTTCTTGTTTTTTGAGAGGGTGAGAGAATTCCTCTTTTTGTGAGTGTCAAGTTTAGGGGGAGGAGTGTCTTTCTGTATTTCTTCTGTAGCACGTAAGAGATTACTTGCCTTTTTTTTTTTTTTTGCAACAGGAGGTTAATGATAAACTGGCAACTTTTAAAAGGGTGATTTCTTTCAGTGGTGTCTGTAGCAAACGTCTGCTGTGCTGAGAGTCTGGTCAGCTGTTTGCTAGGAGGGGCGAAAGCAAATACAGCTTCCTCTGTGTGTGTGAAGCTGAACAAGTGCCCAAATGTTATTTCTAGAGGCTTTTTATGTTTGTGTCCTTCTCCTGAATGAATGTGTGATGCCTGCTGTAAGATGGATGGTGCTTGTGTGATCTCATGCCTCCCTGGCAGAGAGGAGGCCTTGGGTCCTTTGCACTGGTGTTGGTTTCTGCACGTGTGGCGTCTCACTGGTGGGATCTGTTGCGTGTGTAAACTTATTTCTTGATGATCTTTGAGAACACTTTGGGTATATTTCTACAGGAAGATGTGATGATAAATGTAACAGCTCTTGAAGGCATTGTAGTTCACTAGCTGAAAGAAGAAAACCAAACAATGACAGATCAGTGAGTGATGCTCTTGCTGCTGGTATGTGATGAGGAAGGAGATGTCCCTTGACGTAGAAGGGATTGTCTGTTGACATACTTCTATCTTGCTTGGTTGTAAGTAGGTTATTCCTGTTCAAATTATGCAACTGTGCAGACAGCCAGACTTCAGGAATTCCAAATACTTCAATGTGTCAAGTGCTGACTTCTAAATTAAATGCTATGGTTGCAGAGCTGTTCACAGTCTGTCGCTTGAATTATGACATCAGTCTTGGAATTGTCTCGCTGAAATGGGACAGCAACTTAATTACTTCCCTTTCAGAAAGTGTTCGATTTTAGGAGTAAAACTAGATGGGAGACGTGCCTTCTGTGGCACTATTTCAGTAGTCAATGATTGCAATTTTGGCAGTTTTAAGCAGGAAAATAATACTGGAAACGTTGGTTTACGTAAGAAATGTAAGACAGCTCCTTGTTGCCGTGGTGGATGCTGCTGTTGCTTTGAAAGATGCAGTTTTTAGCAAATAGATCCAATTAAATAGTTGTGTACTTACTGCTACGTAAACATAGGAGTCCATTACTCGCAGCTTGCTTTGGAGTTCAAATTGATTCTTCTAATGGTTTCACAGGATGAAAGCAAATGTCTATGGAAGGTGCACAAATGAAATGGTGGTGGTAGGGAATGAACTGCAACCTAGTAAAATGGCATTTGTGTGAATGGATGGAAAGGGTGAACTGTAAAGGCTGGGAATTTCGTTTAATTCTCTCCTATTTAGTCAACTTAAGGAAGTGACTTAAGCTATATATAATTTGCAGATAGTGTTTTTAATATATTATAGTGTAGAGCTGGGGAAATAAACCTGTTCATGTGAAATAATTATCAGAACATGTGAATGATGGGATAATAAGGTCTGCGGAGTGTGTGTGGAGCTTGGCATGTGGTCTGTGACAGTGGCCAGAAGTAAATCATTAGGGGAAAGAAGCAGAGCAGGCAGATGATGTACTGATGGCTCCTCGGGTGCCTGCCAGCAGCCAGGGATGGCCTGAGCCAGAGGGGCTGTGCAGGCAGTTGTGGGTAATGATGCCTGGTGCATGTGTCAGCTGTGGATTTGCCTAAACCTTTTGAGCATAGCTTCTACCTTATGCTATGCAACGAATTCCACAACTTGGGCAAAAATATTTCCTGATGTGTTGGTTTTTTTTGTGTTTTTTTTATAGCCCCAATGCGTGGTAATTTCATTGAGCACCTCCTAGTTTTTGCAGCAGGAGAAAGAATAAAGAATCTTTTTTTTTTTTTTTCCCAGTAGCTTTTTCATTTGCAGTTGTGTGGATGTGTGTTCTGTTTTCTTTGGGTTTTGTTTTCTTTTCCTTTCCAAGCTGGGTTGTCCCAGTCTTTTGTACCTCTGTCTGCAGAGACTGTTCTGCAGTGCCTTTTTTTTTTTGAGGTCTGCTATGTTCTGTAGGGGTGATTTGACCACAATATTTGCCTGCTTTACCCAAAAAAGATTGAATAAAGACCTTTTCTTCCAGAGCAGTAAGATATGGTTTTTAATAGAGGGACACTTTCTAGCTTATCTATGATAACATTCTACTATGCTATATGTAGTATTTAATGGTCAAAAGTACAGATGAACTCAGTAATTATAGTGAGTTATTTTACTGGGAATACAGATATCGAAGATGATCTTGGTTTATATAAGCTTAGCTACACTTGGTTGCTTGTTACTGTATTCGGATATCATCAAGAATATAGAGAAAGTCAATTTATGGTGGGTATTTCCCAGAGCTGAGTCCTTCCATAGGTTGTGAAGTGTGAAGATTTGGAGATCCAGGAGCCCTGCAGATGTTTGGTGGGCTCAGGTTGCGTTAATCCCATGTTAGGAGCTGCTGATTACAGAGAGCTGTAGCAATCCAGGTCTGACAGTTCCTGCAGTTCTCTTTTTTTGTAGTGCATAAATACCCGTGTTAAGAATGACTCCAAGAAGTTGGTGAAATGCTACTAAAATGCTACAGAGTTAAAACAAACCACCAAGTTGTCTTTATTCCCAGCCTGAGCCATGCATTTGGTTTTCCCAGTCCAGGTTTGGCCGTGCAAGGTAAGAAGGTGAGAAAGCTTGTGGTGTTGCTGCAATAGCTGACTTGTGGATAAACACAAGGATTCTCAGTTTTGGGGGCCAGGAAGATCTCCTTTCAGGCATTTAATTTTACCTGCATAATTGAGTCATTAGGAAAATAAAGGGTACGCATAGTGCTAAAAGGGTGATGACACAATCACATTCCTGCCTTGCTTAAACTTGCTCAGGATTCTTTATAGGCACTTCGGTGGAAAGGTGGCTGTTTGTTTCTGTGTCTGGGCACCTGACAGGCTGGCCGTGCTCCAGGAGTCTGTATCCACAGCGCCTTCTGCTCCTTGAGATGGTGTGTGGTGTGCTGAGGTTGGATGTGATGTGTGACTTCACCTCGCTGTCTCCCCCTTGCTCCTTACACGGGCTCTCCGTGCTGCTGCTGGTCAGTGCAAGCTCCTTGTGCTGCTGCCATTCACAGGGCTAGAACGCTTGGGGGAGGTTGGAGGCTTGCATTGCGCTTAGGATGGATTCATCTGTTGTAGTTACTGTGTATTTCATTAAGGTGTAACGCTTCCTTGCTAATCTGAAATAAAAGCTAGAGAAGGAAAGCTGTCATTTATTGTAATAAAACTGAATACTTGAAACAACAGCTCGGTTGACAGGTAAGCTTTGTGCAGAACTAGTAAAAACTAGCACTTAGCCAAATTTGGCTGTCACAAACCTAATGATTGTGATATGCAGTTACAGTCTTTTGTTTCTGTAAAAGGAGGTTTGTCACTTCCAAGTGACAAAAATTAAAGCCTTGCACACAGCGAAGTAGGAGACACTGCTTGGGGTGACAGCAGGGGGTGGGGAGGAGGAACTCTTCCACTGCCAAAATTCTGTTGCTGTCGGCAGATCTCGGGGCACAACGTGCCCAGTTAGGCCTGTTTTGTCTTGGGGGAAACAAAGAAGTGGTTTATTTTCCACGTGTGGCTTTCACTGTGACGCCGGTCAGTGATCTCTGCAGTTGACTCCCTTCTGTCTGGAAACATGCCTCGTGTGCCCTTTTCTCTCTTTGAACGCATGCAGGCAGACTTGGCTGGGTTCAGTAAATAGGCGTACACGTGCGTGAGGAAGCACGGATCTGTATTTTCCCTTCTGACTCTTTCATGGATCTAATGCAGTAGTGCTACCAAGAAAACCTTCAGCTGTATTAGGATATTTTGGCACGCAGGCACGCCAACCAGGCCATATTTCTTCCTGTTTCTTTCATGTGGTTCCCCCAGAAAGGGCTTGGAGATTTTTGCTTTTGTTAGTAATTTGGGAGGGAGGCTGGGCTGAGCAGGCTTTGATGTGTATTTTTCAGAACTTTGTTGATAATTCTTGTAGAGCTTCTGAAAGCAGACTGAAGTGCTATAGGTAGCCATGGCAGAAGAAGAAAAAAAATAGCTTTCTGGTATTAAACTAAAATGTTGCTGCCTTGTGACAAATAAAAATGCTTTATGGGTATTTTTTGGCAGTTTGCAGCACTTAAAAAGAAAAACGTTACGTTTAACTTGTGTTTTTTTATATGTTTGCTCCTATTGGTCCTGCAGGTTGAAGGAATTGTTCAAACCGGTTACTTCCTGCCCAGTGTGCTCTAAAGGGCCTGAAACATTTGCTGCACTGTAGGAGTGAGTCCTGGTGTGTGGGGCAGGCGGTCTTCAATGTCCTGACTGCCACTCAGCGGTGCCTGTGGGGAAGCAGAATGTGTGCTGGTGTTGGGCAGTGATTCCTGAGCTGCCCCAAAGCCTGGTTGGTGTTGGAAGAGCACAGGTGTTCCCCTTGGTAGGCTTTCTCAGGGCTCGGGTCCCGCTGAGCGCTGCCTGCTTGCTGTGCTATCTGGCCATGGGCTTCCACACCAGCCCTGTGGGGTCCCTGGGTGTGTGGGTGTGGTGTTGGGCTGTACTGCTCTTTGAGGCTGTGAAACATAAGCTCTGCTCTTTATTATGCACAGTAGGAAGAGGTCATGCGATGTGGAAGTTGCTCTGAACTAGCACAGAGGAAAACTTTGAAGGAGGTGTATATATCGTGTTAAAATTACACGTTGTTGTGCATTATGAAGAGTGGTCGGCTCCGAATGTGTGCCTCGTGGATGTAACAGTAATCCGGTTGCTGTCGTGTTACGTTCTGTGGGATGTGCCTGTGTGGGGACACTGCCGGTTCACTTGTTTGGTTTTGGTTTGTTTGTTTACTAAACTAAAAGCAGCAACAACAAAAAGCAGCTCGTGTGCATTATCCAAACATCTGTGGCACATGCTTTCAGGACAAGCCGCTGCTAAACTTGCCATCGAACAGCTTGGCTGTGTGCTTTTACAGAGAACTGGTGGAAAAAATGGTTGCAGGGCAGTGAATCTATTGTGAAATATCACAATACATTCTGTCTAATGGAATTTGCGCATTAATTTTTATTATGAAGATATAATTCCATATGTCGTAAGGCCTCTTAGCAGTTACCGCTCGTATTGTTAAATGAGCCTCAGTTTTAACCACTGTCTGAAAATTCACTTTTATGTGTTATACGGAACACTAATGTGAGATTCCTACAGCGAAAGGTTCAAAGTGCTGGAGGCCAGGGAAAGTGGCGTTTGTCTGGTTTGCTTATTCAGCCATGTGAAAGCTGTATCAGGCACATAAAGTTTATACTTTGTGCTGTGGCTTCAAAAAGGCAACAAGTTAAATAGAGGTCCTTTGAAGTAGCGAACGGTAACGTTCTGTTCTCTGAAAGAACTGACTCGAAATGATCACACCAAAACTTGGAGAACTGTTGCTGCTGGGGAAAACGAGGCGAGGGGGGAAGATGCAGGCTGTGAAAACGGGTGGTGTTTCTCGCATGTTAGGAGCGGCCATCAGCGCATGGCACTGGTTGTATTCCTGAAGCTCTTCGCCCTTTGTGCTCGGCTGTGCTGCAGTTCCTGTGCGTTCTCACCTGGTACATCTGTCAGAGTTCAGCTGCACGTCAGGGATCTGCAAGCTTCAGTGATGTTGTAAGGTACAGTGCGGCTTAAGAAAGCACCGTCTATCTTCCTTATGTATCTGTAAATGTTTTAAGGAGTGTCCTTTAAGTCTTGCGTAAAAAAAGAACTTAGTGTCAGCAGATCAACATGTTGTGCGTGGCCTGCACTGCACTACTGCCCTAACTATCATAATCCCTTTTAATTAGCTCCTGAGGTTAAGAACTGTCTTGCTGATCAGTGCACTTAATGGATGCCGTGTTGGCTCTGCCCAGTGCATATTCCTGTCTGAAATGTTGTCTGGTCGAGGTAAGTGCTCTGTGAAGACCTGCACCTCGCTTCCCTTACAGGCAAGACAAGGAGCAGATGTGCAGGGAGGAAAGACACTGAAAAACCTCCTGAGAACCTTTTGGGGGTTAAAATAATCCTGGCAAACACCTGACAAAAGATGTTAACAGTCTGGTTATTTGGGGGCCTTTCCGTTAGATGTTCTGTTTAGTTAAATACCGTGGAGAACTTTCTCCAAAGTCACTGTTAACTAATTAGCTTCTAGATTATAGCTCATCTGTTTCTAGGTTCCCTGTGCATAGCGATGAAGTTTTAATTCTATAGTGCTGGATTTGCACTGAGCTCCATTCTGTTTCTAGGGCTTCAGTTATCAGTCATATGTTTTCATGCTTTGTGCTGATGAATCTTAGGCTTTTCATCAGTGTGTTTTTGAGTGTCTACAGAAATGCTCGGATTATTGCTCAAGACAAGCCCTTGTGTCACTTTGCAGGTAAATCCTTTAACCTGCTATTCCAAGTATATGGATTAGTTCTTTTTTTAACGGGCTCCTTAGCAAACTTGTTTGTCTGTTCATCTCCTTGTTTTCACTCATAGCTCTGCTTGTCTCTTTATGCAAACATTTTAATGTAGTTCACATCATTTGTGGTGTGTTCCCCTTTTTCTGAAAAAATACATTATCGAGTTGGTATGACATACTTAGCCTCAGTAAACACAGGTGCTGTCTCACTTTGGTTTCTCATTCTTCTTTCCTTCAGGTTATTTTCATTCAGCCAGATTTCTGCAGCTTTATACAAACACCTAATCACGTAACACTGCTGATCCTTGAGAGACGGAAACATCCTTGTGTGTTTAAATAACCAGAGCTTCAGCACTAAATATTTGAGGGATTACGTTAACACAGTGTTAATGTTGCCAAGATTTCTGGCAGGTGCGTGCCACACAATGAGACAATCTTGGAGCAGTTGTGCCTCTTCTCCCACTACACTAACACCTCTCCTTGAGAATTGAAGTATCAGTTTGCATGTTTGTAATCACAGCCATGTCTAATGGAAACATTTTTAGGTTGACTTGTACTGAAAGGAGTGGTAACATTTTACAAATCTGCAACACTAGCATTAATCTTCAACTTTTATCTAGGCTAGGACTTGTAGCTATGCTTTAATCAGGCTGTGGTCATCTGGCACACCCTGTGCACACGCACAGAGCTCACAGTTGTCTGTCAGTAGTCCCCAAGCTTTTTTGGTTACAAACTGCTGTCAGCTTTCAGCTTCTCCCATCAGTCAGTGGGGTCTTGTCTTGACTGCGGCCATCTACGGTGCTGTGCAGATTAATTTCCATTGCCCAAAGCCGGTGGGACCGAAACCATTTAGCAGGTTATGTTTCACTCTGTACGACCTGAATTCCAATGCTGTGTCACCTTCCACAGTTAATAATTTCCCATTTATCTGTGAATTGGTTGTCTGATGTGAAGCTGTCTCATGACAGGCATAAGTTTGTCAGCTGCAGATACATCAGCAGAGTGTCTTTCCAGCAGCAGAAAGAAGAAAGGTTTACAGTGAGACTGAATTCTCTTGCCAGCTTGAGATGGGTCAGAGGAGAGCTATGTAAGCCACATATACAAGATGGTAAGGGACAAAAGTAAATCCAGAAGTGTCACTTCCATGTGGAACTGATTAGCTGCACAAGTGTCTGTTGCAAGTATGTGTCTGCTGGTAAATTTAATGATTTTGGCCTTGGCATCTGTAGCCTGTTGTGTTCAGGCAGATGACTTCTTAATTCTGCTAGGTGCAGGGCTTGGAGGAGCTCCTTTCTGACTTCCAGAACATGCTTGGGGCTTTCAAACAGACATTGTGCCAAGGGTAGACTGGAAGATACATCCTTCAAATTGGTAAGTTTCTCGTCTTGTTCAGTGTCATCACTGGGAAGTATGTGGAGGCACTTCAGTTGCATGAATTTGTATCCTCTCTGCCATGTGCTGGCTTCTAGTGTATGATGCTGCTCAGACTGAAGTGTATCTTCCTATAAGCTCCCAAACTTCTTATCTAATGTCTCCTGCCATGCTGTCAGAACAGGAATGCTGATTTTTCTGTTTGATGTATTGACTTCCATGTAAATGACTAATTTGGAGGGGAAAAAAAAAAAGATACATTATGCTTCACGTTGTATACAAACAGCAGCTCCTGAAAAATAGTGATTTAACTAATGGCTTATGGCCTTTCTTCATGACCTCATGTTACAAGCATGGCAGCTCTGTGATACGTTCTGTGCTGTTTTTAATATTCTAAATTACTTAGGATTAAAGCGCTGGACACGTTCCCTTGTTTTTCATTACAGTAAACATTGCTTTTTTTCATGTATCCAGCAAATGGTGCTGCTTTTGCATACAGGCAGTCTTGTAACATGAGAAGGACTTTGATCTTCTCACTCTGGCATCTGTAGACTTTCTGTTTCGAGTGTTATCTTATAGAACCAGTATAACTGAAATGTTTGCAGCTAAGTAAGTATCTGATTTATTCTCGGTCTCTAACAGCAGGTATTGGGCTGTGTAGTTGTTCAACATCCATGGTTTAAAATAAAACCTCAAAACTGAGGAATAAATAGAATAGCAACCTGTGCATCGTTTACCAAACGAAGCTAACAGCAATGTGCGGAGTGGGTAGCAAAAACCAGTGCCTTTCCCTGTCGTGCCTCTCAGCAGAGATTTAGTAGTAGTATGTTGCTGTCATCAGGGTCTCTACAAGCATGGTTTGATGTAACTCACAGGCCTCTTTGTTTCTGTTCAGATCTGCTCTGAGTCAAGTCAGCCATGTGAAGTGGAAATGTTTCTCTCGCTGCGTGCCAGGAGAGCAGTGGCACTTAAGGGATGGGCTGCTGGAGCTTTGGAAGAGTGCTCTGCTCAGCCAGAACTTTGGAACCCACTGCCAGTTGATGAATAAGGATAACAAACAATTTTGGTGAGCGGGTCCTGAGCTCATCATGACAAAAACTGAGGACAGAGCTGAGAATTGTAATTATTTTAGGAATTTGCACAGAAATGTCAACTCTTCTGTTAGCTTCGTATGTGTTGGTTATGACTTTGCTCAGCTTAGAGTAAAACGCATGTTCCAGGACATGGAGGGTTTGAGTTCAGTGCATTTAGCAGCAGGATTGGTTTCTGGTCAAACCTTAAACCTTGACGAATATTTCAATAGATAAAGCTGAAATCATGAACGGGTGCATTTTTGCTCATTCCTAATTTGGGAATGTACCTTAAAGTTAATTGGGTGGATAAGAATATGGGTTAGAACAACAGCAATTATGGCACTGTTGCCGAAAACAGTATCTGGGTTTCAAATGATAAACTGCTGAAATGATAAATGACTCGGAGCTGTGGCATCTTAAGGAGAAGGAGTATTGGCACACTCTCAATCCAGTTCCAGTCATGCAAACCTGCCTAGGATGATCTGTGCTCTGTTGTCACAATGGAGGGGAATGGCATCTGTTGTTAACGCAAAGATTGCATCAGCTTTCCATCAAAATGGATATGTAAATGCTTCCATTCTCTCAAAACTTTTCTGTTGCAGCTGACCTACCATCTCAAGTTACAATAAAATCATTTTGTAGAATAAATTGCTGTTTTTGGCATCCCACCACTGGTCTCAGTGCTTCCACCAGCTCTGTGAAGTAACACGCACCTACCAGATCTGTGCCATGCAAATCCGCTTTTCTGTCATCCGAGTTGTTCTTTCCCCGTCCACGTTGAAGATTTACATTGTCATTGCTATTAAAAATATTGGTCACTGCTGTAACTGCCAGCAGGGTTTTGCCATGCCCTTATTCCTCTGTTCTCATGGCATGCTACAGTTGTGGCTTTTCTATTAATTTTGGGAAAACTTAAGGGATATATTAGGAAAATGAAGCATATTTTGTGGACGCTTCCCATTCCTAAGTAATTATTTTTGAAGAGAAGTTATTGGGTGCTTTTTCTCCTTGTCCTTTGCTGATGAATGCTCTGAGTATGTCAGAGAACTTACAATGAAAAAAATGTGTGCTTTTGCACCTGCTTCTCTGTATCCTTTATTCATGTGGTTTGCTGTGGTTGGTACCAAGCAGGTACAGCTATCACAGGTCATGGCACAGCTCAGGATTTCCAGATGTGCTCATCTTTTCAGCAAGTTCTTGTGATGAGGATGCAGCCTTTGTACTTGGGCTCTGTAAAGCTCAACTGTTACAGGGCTTATGGGGAACTTAGCTGAATCCCTGCTAATTTGTTCAGGATTTAGAGTTGGTTGTGGCATTTGTTGCCATAATGTGGTTTTGACAGCTGTTAAATGGGCCTGAGTGTGTGGAGTTGATCTGTCATCTGAAAATTATGTAGGCTATTTACAGACTTAATCACGACTGTCAGCTGTAGTATTTTAGGCCACCTCTATGAATTCTGGTTACAAAATACTTTCTGCCACCCTCGGTACCAACTTCTGGGGGCGTGGAGCTGAGATTTGGGAAGGTCTTCTTTTGGAAAGTATCTGTGCCAGGATGTTTTCAGAGGAGGAGGTGGCAGCTTAGGAAGCAACTTTGCTGCTGTGGTATCTTTGGAAAGGATTCTTATGAAAAAACAAAGTAGAGAATGTATGTACAAACTTCTCTCTTAATATGAAGAAGCTAACTAATGTTTTCTGTAAGCAACAGTAATGGTAGATGAAGTCAGTGGCCTCAAAAGCTTTGGCATATGAAGCTGTTGAAAGCGGTGTGCCAAAAACACTTTCTTGCACAGCAAATGGCGTTATCAAACGCAGCACTGCCGGGGAATGAATGGAAAGCAAAACACACTTTCATCTGCATTCTACTGTGAAAAGGAATATTACTGCTAACAGTAAATAGATGGATTGTAGCATTCCTTCTAGGCTTCAAGTTACTATGTGCAATTCCTCTGCGATTAAAGCTCCCAGGTGAAGTTCTGCAGAGTTTCTTCTTGTGCTGTCAGCAGGTCTTTCCTCTGCAGAAGGGATGTGCGTGCAGTGCTTCTCCAGGAGTGTCAAACCTGCAGCTGGAGAGTCCTGTCCGAGCATAAAGCCCCTGGCATTCCCCTTAGAAAGGAAGATGCCTGAAACTAGTCATCTGCTGTGAAGCTGAAAGGAAAAGGAGGGAAGGGCATTTCAGTCTCATAGGGCAGCGTGGAAGAAAAAAACCTAATTTCCATCACCAGGAAAGCAGTGGCCAGGTCAGCCTCAGTGCTGAATGTTGGCGTATTTGCTGCAGGATGTAGTATCCTTCAGCCTCTGTTTATAGATTGCAGCTTAGCATTTATATCATGTTTTAACATAACCAGTGCTCATGAAGTAACTAGTTTCATACTAGATCCTTTGTGCACATACAGTTTGAAGTATCCTAGAGGAAATTGCAGTTCTGAACCACTGCATGCTTCTCGGGACGGTTCATTTCCCTGGTCTGTGCACCCACTGCAGCTAAAGGTTACAGGTTTGCATTCCACAGATTGCAATACACCAAAGCGAATGCTGCACATTGACATAATTTTGAGCAAAGAAGCCTTTTTCTTTTTTTTTTTTCATAAGTACCGTTAGACTTGGCAATGGCAGGCTGAGTTCAAGCTAGGTTTACTGACCTGTCTTAAAATACTGTTTTAAACAAAGTTTAGAAAGCACTGTTGATTCTTTGGATGTGAGAACAGTTTGTGATCTACAGCCAGCAAGCAAGGCAAGGTTTGTAGTGGGGATTGTACCTTGTAATAGGCCAGCTGGTATTGCTGGGAGAAACAGATGTGTGTTAAGATATGTGTTTCAAGTCTCAAATAAGAACAGCAAACTTGAAATTAAGTGCACAATAAGAGCAATTGTTCAGTTTCAATTATAACCATGATTGTACTAACCAGTTTGACACTGAGGGTGAATGGGATGCCAGTGCCTGTGTAACAGGGTGGGATGTTGACTGGTAATGTTTTTTTGCCTCTGTGTCTTAGCCAGATACTATCTCTGGGACATAGAAGAAAAAGAGAAGAGGTGTGCTGTGAAAGCTAGGTTAACAGGCTGGTATTTTAAAGGTGTAGATGGGTTTTCTTCCTAGTCCAGCCATTTATCCCCACAGAAGACCCCTGGGCTGCTGCTCTGCAGGAGGTGGTGCTGCAGCAGCATCCAAGAGGCAGTCTGTGCCAAGAGTAAATCTCCCAAAAGGTGACTGTAGTGACCCCATTTACAGCATGATGTCAGAGGTGAATGAATGTGCCTGAGGGGTCAGGGAGCAGGAGGGCAGGAATTTCCTAAGGTGGTTTTGGCACTAAAAGCAACCTGACATCTACATCTCTGAAGTTTGTTGGTTTTAATATTCAGGAAGGTGGTGGTTTTCATGTTTTGTGGGAGTCTGCAGGTTGGGACACAAAGTTTGAAGGTGGGGTGGTAGTTTTGTGGCACTGAAACTTACATCATGTCTGTTGTGGAGTGATGTAGCTAAGTCAGAAATTGAATATAGCAGCTCTTTGAGTTGAGTGCACTACACTGACTCTTCCAAAGCAGGAACAAGATTTTTATTGGTATGGTGTTTTGAAGACAGTGATTTGAGTGGTAGTGCTGCTCAGGAGGTGAGTGAGAAGCCAACATCTGGCTGTGTGGAAGCAGTCAGATCACACAAGTAAGATTTTTGAATTCTTTTGGAGTTTCTTTTCCCTTTATGCAGCACAGTGTATTCTTACACATTTACTGTTTCTAAGCACAGAAGCTTGCCACGCATTTAATCATCGTCACAAAACAGTGTACATGAATTGATAACGTGCTAAAACTTATTTTGTGTTGACCGTGACTGAGTACAGATGAGTTAAGTTACTTTGAGCTACTTACAGGCTGGGTCTACATGAATGCTTGTAGGATTAAAAACAAATCAAACCCGAATTAACATTCAAACTAATTGTACAAAGTCTTCGGTACTGCAGCACTTGCCTTCATACTGCTCGTCATAGTAGCTAACATCCCCTTCTCTTTGGAAGTCCTGAAGTCCTCTTGTTTGAATTCTCACCTTGTCCTGGGATCGGTGCTTGGGCAAGGCTGTGGATTCCCACACGTTCCCAGTATGAGAATGCTGGCTGGAACAACTGTTCTCTCCGACTGTGTGTGAGCAAGGCTAAGAACAACTGGGATGCACACTGGAGTGTCCCACTGAAAATATTTTACTTCTGAAACTATCTTTAAATTTCTTTGTGTTTGTCTGGACCTTTGAAATACTCTGCTGTAGCGTGGGGCAAGACCTGTGTGCATGGGGACCGGGGGAGGAGGAGCTGTGCTGTCATCAGCTGCAAGGGAGATGCAGGCTGCTGTTTCTTTGACACCAGAAGTCCATCCGTGGTGATGGAGTTGCCAGTGGCATATGGCTCAAGGACGAATGGTAGCTTTTCAGCTCAACCCATGTATCACTTAGTTTATGTGCCTTAATCCCCACCCCTGAGGCACAACATGCTGTGTGTTTAGTTCGCTTATGGTTCTTAATAGCTTCTGAATGTAGCACCCCACACCTTAGGATCTAACTACTGCTGTCAGGGTGTATCTAATAATCGATAATAAGACAAAAAGTGACACTGCACAGATGTCGGACTTGAGGTGAAGTTGTTCTGTCTCAGCCCTTTACTCTCTTTCATCACTATGATTTACTGTAGTTATAAAGGTGTCTTCTGCAACTAAGATTAAAAAGGAGAATTGAACCCCTCTGTGACCTGTCTGGGCTTTAGCATGCCCATCTTTTCATGTGGAAAATACTTTCATCTTGTTTAAATTACCTTCTAAAAGTACTTGACGTTTTCACTAGCTTCTGAGCTCCAAATAACTGATGTCGTTTCCCCTTCCCAGCCCAACTCTTCTGATTGTTCTGAAAATAACATGCATATGCATACAGAATCCTTTGGCAGCAGCCTGTGTAGGAGCCACTTGTTTGAATGGTGGCATGTCAGAGGGGCAAGGGGCAAAGTCAGCTACAGAAGTGACTTAACAGAGCAATATCCCACGTTCATGGCAGGCACCCTGCTCCTGTAATAAATGTAAATGAATTTATTGCACATCGCTGCCTTCCGCTATTTTGTTTTAAATTCTGTAACCAGATCAAGGTCAAGGAAGCAAAAGATGAAAGGGAAAGGAAGCCTGAAGAGGGAGAGGCGGGCAGGAAGGGGAAGCAGGACGAGCGGTGGTTCCGAGGGGAGTCAGGAGGAGGTGAGCAGAATAGAGCTCTCAGATGGGAGGGATGAGCATTACTCATTCAGATGAATGGAGAAGGAAGATGCTGGTTGGTCTTCCAGGCATTTAAGACTTGGGAGGATTGCTTGCTTAAGTTTTTCTCTTTGTTTACCATTACGTTTTGGTGCAATTTCCAAATGCCAGGTCTGCTGTTGGTAGTCCTTGTGCATGCATTCATCTTTTCAAACCCAGTTCCTGAGCGGTGGTTCTGGGCTTCTGGGGTGCCAGCACGTTGCTGTAGCTACTCAGGAATTCAGAAGGAATGGTTTCCTAAGGCCATTCTAGAATATGCTGTTACAAGATTTTACTGCAGAGTTTTGGTCTGAGATCAATTAAGTATGATTTTCATTTGATTCATGCTGGAGATCAAACAGGCTGGATCTTCAGATGCCTCTTGAGGTCAATATGTTTTCTTTGACTGAGGAGTGTTTTGCTTGTGCTTAACTTGTTCTTTTGCAGTAGTGTGAAATTTCATTTCAAATCCAAATGGCGTTTATAGTTTCACTCAAGCTTTATATATATTAAGTGTTGGTCTATTCTCTAGAATAGCTATTTTTCCTCTATGTGAGAGGGTTTGCAGTATCAGAAGTGAAATCAAAGAAACAAGAAGCCCTGTAGAACAGGGTAGGCTCTGACAGCTGCCATTGAAAGACGTGCTGAGATTTGTGGTAAGTTGTTCCAAATTTGCAGTGCTCTTTGTATCTGTAAAGCTGCACACGAGCAGTTTGCAAGAATGATGCAGCTTTATATATGTGTAAGGGGAGAGCAAGGGATGATGCGAATAAGCTGACTGACTCCAGGAAATAATCAGATCCAATTATGTTACTGATGTTCAACCACCAACTTTACCAGATGATGTTTCTGTATCATGTTAATTGTGTGAGTCACATAGAACACAGAAGACTGCATGGAAGCTTGGGGGCCTTAAGAAGGTTTAACGTTACAGCTTGTTTTTCCTTTACAGTGGAATAATTCAGAAGCAGTTTGAACATATGAACTTAGTTAGGGCTGGGTTTGGTTGTTGTTTATATACATGCTCTATCCTCTGCTAGGTGGCACAGATGTTCCCATGCAGGGGCAGGAGATGTCTGGGCATACTGCACCTAGCACAGCACAGTGTTTTTCTGTATCACAGAGGAACTAAGTCGCGGGTCACCTTCACCAAAGCAGAGGCACTGTGGTTTGGGATACAGATGCAGCCTTAAAACTCTGCCAGACTGTGGGGCATACGGTCCCCTCTGGTCCTTCGGGACATTGCCCGAATCCATGGATGTGCTTCTACACATGGAAGGGAATTGGTCCCTAAGAAGGCAGTTTGGCTTTTTTCGTAAGAAAGTTGCACTCCTTGTTTATTTTTCGCATACATAAAGCAGTTTTAGGCAATCAGTACCTGCCCTACAGCAGTAAAGAACAGCTATTGACAACAGTTGTTTTATGTTTACTAGCTTGAACTCTGCCCTCTGAAAATTCATGCTATAGTTTCTCTAAAACTCTTCTGCTATTAAATGCCTTCTCTGGGATATTTGCCTTCTCCTTCACTCTTGTAAGTGGACCAATAAAATGTCTGCTCTGCTTAAAAGAATGATTTGACAAATTCTTCCAGGTTTAAGAGCTGTGAGCAATAGTTTCCCGAGTCCAGAAAATAAAAATAGGTTTTTTTTTTACACAGATGATGGTTTCAGAGATGCTTTCTTTTCAGTGTTAGATACTTGTATTTCTCTCAGCTGTGCAGGGAGTTTGTTTTGACTCAACTGTAGCAGAAACGTGGAAGATGATATTAGAGATAGACTGCAGATAAGTTTGTCTGCTTCCAGAAATGAAAGTGACAGCTTTTCTCTTTGTTTTAGGCTACCCGTGATCTCTCATATGTGGAAAGAACGCTGGCAGAAAGGTGAAAAAATGGGTGTTAAAACATTCACTCATAATTCCCCTGCTCACAGTCAGGAGATGCTTGGAAAGCTAAACATGCTCCGCAACGATGGACATTTCTGTGACATCACCATTCGCGTCCAGGACAAAATCTTCAGGGCTCACAAGGTGGTGTTGGCAGCCTGCAGTGACTTCTTCCGTTCCAAACTCGTTGGCCAAGCTGAAGACGAGAGCAAGAGTGTGCTGGACCTGCACCACGTGACAGTGACTGGTTTTATTCCTCTTCTGGAGTACGCTTACACAGCAACGTTATCCATTAATACAGAAAACATCATCGATGTGCTGGCAGCAGCCAGCTATATGCAAATGTTCAGTGTTGCTAGCACGTGCTCAGAGTTCATGAAGTCGAGCATTTTATGGAATACGCCCAACAGCCAGCAAGAGAAGGTGCTCGATGCAGGACAGGAGAGTAATGCAAACTGCAATTTTACTTCTCGAGATGGCAGCCTTTCTCCGGTTTCTTCTGAATGCAGTGTGGTGGAAAGAGCCATTCCTGTTTGCCGAGAGTCACGGAGGAAGCGCAAAAGCTACATAGTTATGTCTCCTGAGAGCCCTGTCAAGTGTAACACACAAACGAGTTCCCCCCAAGTGCTGAATCCTTCAACTTCTTACCCAGAGTCCAGAAATCAGCCCGTAGACTCCTCCTTAGCTTTTCCGTGGACTTTTCCTTTTGGGATTGATCGAAGGCTTCAGTCTGAGAAAGTGAAGCAGGTGGAGAACTCTAGGACTTTGGACATGCCTGGGCCCTCGGAGTCAAACAGGAGAATTGCAGATTATGTGACGTGTGAGAGCACAAAAGCCAACTCGCCCCTTGTGATCGAAGAAGACGTGCGTGTCAAAGTGGAAAGGTTAAGTGATGAGGAGGTTCATGAGGAAGTATCGCAGCCCGTTAGCGCATCCCAGAGCTCTCTGAGTGACCAGCAGACAGTCCCAGGAAGCGAGCAAGTTCAGGAGGATCTCCTGATCAGCCCACAATCGTCCTCTATAGGTATGACCGTTTCTGGGGTTAGATATATGTGAGAGTAGATAAGTGCACATATAATAGTGATAATTGTGAGGTTACTGGGGGAAATGTGCTCAAGTTCAAATTTTGTTTTTGTCAAACTGTATTTTTTATCCATTCGATTAAATGCTACATATAAACCATGGTGGGAGTATGGGACTTAGAGCTCTGGAGATAACTGTGAAGCACAGCTAAGAAGGTAAGCCTGGTGGTAGACCTCTTGGTTATTCAGAAGAGATTGATAACCCCATTTCACCTCTGGTTGCTTGGCTGCAGGAACAGAAATCTTGTTTGCAGTGGTATCACAAGGCATGAGCTCAGTTAAATTGTATCACCAAATTTGAAAGGCTTATGGCTTGTAGCCACAGAGGGACAGAACGGTTCTTTGCATCAGCCATGAAATCTTGTGTAGTCATGACAGAGAGCCTTTGTAAGAAGATTTGCAAAATAAGTGGTGGAACACTGTCATCTTAATGTCCCAGACGAAGGCAAAACCACACAGTCATAATATTGAGTATCTTTCCATTTCTGTGGGATTCAGTTCTCAAGTTGCTTCTTCAAGAGCTGCCAATTGCTGTGAGAAACCTTTTTCCATGAAGGACAATTTGAAGCTAGTTTTGGGCTCTTCTAGCAGTTGATGCAGTCTGTTGCTTATTAATAGCTAATATTTAAAGGCAGTTACTGTAATAATCTTTTTTTCTCTTTGCACAGAACGCATCGAATGGCTATTAGCAGGTCAGAAGACAGGCATTTTGCAATATATCTGGCTTAATTGCCAAAATTTTGCCCAAGCCAGCTATTTTGCCTCCAGTTAAGTGGCTTGACCTGTGTTTGGTAGAGTTTGTTTACTGGAAGATGTTTAATAAAGCCTATTTTATTAGAAAACCATAGTGATGCAGAATGTGCTGGTCTGCTTCATCCAAGTAGTGTTTACATGAAAGGCTATGTCAGTTAATTAAAATAAACTCAAATAAAGTAAATAAATGTAGCCTGCATAAAATTCTTTTTCTTCGGTCAGCGCAGCGCTGTGGTGCATTCTCTGCAGGAAGAGGAGCTGAGCATTCTAGGCTTGTCTGTGTTGTTAAACTAGCTCAGGTAACATTCACTAAAAAGTAATGAAAATATCCTCCCTTTGTGCCATCCTCGTAGCTCCTGTTGACGTTTTAGGCCAGCAATGCATTTTCCAAATCAGAGTGTTTTATTTACTGCAGTGAGCGCTGTTAACCTTTTCTGAGGAGCAGGTTTAAGCTAAGGATTGCTAAATCTTTGCATGTAGCTTGACAAAATAAGGCATAGATTAAAAACTAAAAGGAAGTTTGCTTAATGGGTAGTTTCCAGAAAAAGTGGTCTTTGTTCAAAAACACGTTTTGTTTGACTCAGCTGTTAACTCATTGTAGGAGGAGCACGGAATAGACCTCACCGGGGCCAAGTGATCAGAGATGCAAATTATTACATCAACATAATTGCACTGTGACAGACAAAATAGAGCAAGTACAAATGGTGATTAGGTGAAGTTAAAAATAGTGTGCGGAGTGAAAGGAGGGGATTTTACGAACTAGAAATGTCATATCCAAGAGCTTGAAAGAATAAACAAGGTGGAATTTGTAGATTACAAAAAATCCTGTGAAACATGCTGTCATACCCAGGCACCTTGCCGTACCCTGCTCTTGCTGAGAACTGCTTCAGCTGTTTTCCTCATCTCTGAAATGATTTCTGTTGACAAGCAGCTTTACGTATCCGTCTTGAAGAGGTGTCTGTTTTGAAGGTGCACGATGTTAGATGGGAGATCTTGCATTTTCTATTTCCTATTCTAGGGTTTGTACCACTGAGATCATGTAGCTGATCATGTACAGTATGGAGTGGAGGATCTCAGGCCTTATTGAAGATCATGTTTAAGCTTAAAATGTCTGTTATTGTGGTTATTAGTACAGCATGTTCTTCTTTAAAGGGCTACATAGAGATATAGCATGCTAGCCAGCCCTAAATCTTGGATGTGGAAGTCTCTACTTTGTCTTTGAATGCTTGAATTAATATTTAGCAGTCTTTGCATAATATTATTAACCGTCCTGATAACAGTTTTTATTCACATTTTACTATAAGAGAAACAACGCTGTCATTTTTAGCACAGTTTGCATGTATCAGATATATGATAAGGCGTGCTTTGTAGCTCAGAAAGCACTTTTTACTTCCTGAAGATGTATTTCTTCATGCAGTAATATAAAGAACAATAAATGGAGGCAGCAAGATATGTTAAAGTACAGCTTTCTCCTCTCTCAACAAATTTTCCTTGTATAATTGCATATATTTATCTCAGTGTTTTATAATGCATTTGCAAAAGTATTCTTGCCTTTCTGATATTGCAAAAAGCTCTTCTTTGCTCTTTGGGCAATTTCAAGAATTACTCATTTGCAATTTATTGTATTTGGAGGCACTTTATAATACAGAAGATGCGAAGCGGGGCCTTGATAAATAAGTCATTATAGCAACAGTAATAGCTATGTGTGAGAAGATACTTTCATAACTCATTAACACAGTTTCCATTGGAGAGGTGAAGGCATAAAATTAAACCTATGAGGAATTGGGATTATTTTTTAGTCGACTCAGTTAAGTATAGCATGAGGAAGAAGGATAAATCAAACTGGAATTAACTGCTGTGGCCGCATAGATTGCGTATTGCTGAATTTCCCAAATATAGTTTGTCAGCTCATAGGAAAATTAAAAAAATCCATTGGGCAAGTGTTATTTTGAAACTGCTCAAGATGCACCTTTCCTCCCATCCTCCTATCAGTAGCCCCCGAGAAGGTTTGGGTTGCAAAAGCCTTGTGAAGTAACAGAACTGAACTCCGTTGCTCACAAAGTCTTGAAAACAGATGCAATATGCCCCTTAGGTGAAAGTAACGTTCTGCTTCGCTCTGTTAGTACTGGATGTGTTTTATAAACTCTGGCTGCGTTTAACATAGATTCTTTTCATTTTCTAGGTGTGCCAAATATTTGCCCCTTATTGAGTTGTCCATTTACTAGATAATCTGTGCGGAGGAGAAGTTGAAGTTGGAACACGTTGCTTCTCAGTTTTCTAAGTGATTTTCCCAAGATAATTTTAGTATCTCACCACCCAGGAAGCACTCACTCTCAGAGATTTGGCAAAGCAAGCTGTATGTGTATTTACCTCCCCCCTCAGCCCTTTTTGAACACATATTTGCATTAAGTCGCCCTTTTTTCTTTGCCTAGGCTCAATGGATGAGGGGGTTACGGAGGGATTGCCCACACTCCAGAGTACCTCTGGGGCTAACGCTCATGCGGATGACGATGATCGGTATGTACCAATGCAGCGTGCAGACTGTTCTGCAGCAAGTGGTATGTTGTAATTAACCTACCCAGCCCTAATCCCAGCATGTTCAGCTGTTCGTACATCTACTTCTCTGTGTTGATCAAAGTACAATCAGTGCCTGAAGGATCGGATGCTTTGGAAGAATGTAGGTGATGAAAGTCAGAGTTTGCTTACTTGTTGCTTTTCATTTCCTGTCTACTTCCAGGCTACACTGGTGAAGAAAGATATTCATGTTTTTGCTGTTTCTTAATCACTGCTCTATATTAATAATGATACAAAGATCTTTATTGTGAGGCAGGTGTGGTTGTTGCATGCGTGCTGAAGCTGACGTAAGGCCACAAAGACAACAAAATGGAATAGCTGGTTGTGGCTTCCTCAGACGTTTCTGTTGCCATAAAACACAAAGCAGGCAGGGCAACCTTGTAGTTTTTTTCCCCAGACTTTCCCTGTAGCTTTTTACCAAGATGCTTTACATATTCAGCAGCCTTTTGCTGTGATGAGTAATTTACTGTGGGAATCCCTTGCGAGGGCAGGCTGGCTCAGAAGGCAGAGCTCAGATGGGTCAGTTTAGTGGAAGGTGTATGGTGGCTCTGCTGGAGCAAAGCGATGCACCTGCAGTTGGCTTACAAGGGTGTGCACGTTATTTCTTTGCTGTTGTCATATGTGTCAGGTATGGTGTATGGATAGCTGCCCTGTTTCTAAGCAGAAGTTTTAAAATATTGACAAGCTAGCTTTTGCATAGTGTTTTGTTAGACAAGTTGATCTGAGAAGTGCCAACCTTTGGGAGTTGTTCCAGAAACTGTGTCAAGTGAAACTCCATGGAGATAACTATGAAGAGCTGTGTTTTCGTAGCTCTAAAATCTTCCCTGCCATTCCCATCTAAAACTGTCTCATCGTAGGATTAAATCTGAAGGGAAAATAACTGCCTAGAAATGATTCTGTGTACGACAGAAGATTTTATGGATCTGCTGGAAAACCTCACTGTAAATAAATACCCAACGCCTGGGGTTTGAATTGGTAGTAGGAACACGTGTTGCATTCATTAGAGCTAATCCCAGTTTTTTTAAGCTGATTTTAAATTACAAAATCGAGTGACATACGTTATTTTCTGCAGTGATTTATATCAGAAATTTCCCATCAGATTATAGAACTTCCACACAAACCGAGTGGAAAAATCCAAAATACATAAAATCCTTTTAAAACTGAGAATTTCTATCAAAAGATCACCTTCATGCAGACAAGGGAAGAGTGCTTACCAAAGATTACGACCAAGTTTGAAATGAACTCGTCTCAGAATTCTGTCAGAACCATCATAAAACTGAACACGTTGCATGTTGTTTCTATTAAAAAAAAGGGAGAACTGGTAGTTATGGGAATTTATGAGAATTTTAGACTCAAAACTAAGGTTTCCTGTCGAGTTAAATGAGTAAGATGATGCTTTCAAGTCATAAGACATTTTCCATCACATACGTGTGTGCACAATGCCTGGTAGGCTGCAGCAGTGCATTCTGACATGTAGTGAGAGCCATTCAAGCTCTGCACTTCTGAGTTCTCGTCTCAAGCACAGGATGGGTGCATCAGCAGGTGGACGCAGGCTGTCATTGCCTGTGCAGCAATTGGGATGCACAGTTTGGGGTGCATTAAATGAGGCACTGCAGAGTTTTTAATAGAATCCCAACAAAATGAAAGCATTCTCGATGAGCAGGTCACATGTAAGCGTGGCCAGTTTAACAAGCGTGCAGGTATCTCTTAAGTATGAAAATCACCATTTCACAATGATTTCTGTTACGTTCTTTCCCTGGTATTTCACTTCTGGATTCTGACACACTTTTCTGACAGCTTTGTAACGCAGCTTTGGCCAGTTTGACTGTTAGTCTCTGTATCACGATCGTGGCTGCATTTAAAAAGAGGTTGCAAAGACAGTTATACAAGATTTCTAACATCCAATATAATGAGAGCCTCCATTTGTCTAAAACACTTTGCTATTTACAAACAGAGGACATTTTTAGGCTCACTGAGCATTCTGGCATTTACATTTGCCAGTGTTTAGTTCTACATCATTGAAGATGTATGTAATCTGTGGGTGAAAAGGGGAAAAACATGCAAGTATATTCTGTATCTATCTTCGTATACATCTGTGAGAGAAATTCTCTCAGATGTTAGACAAATCTCAACTAGTCAATGCCTCGTTTGTCACAAATTCAGGGTCGTGAGGAATTGAGTGTATGTGAGGAAAAAGAAGCTGGGAAGGGACAGTATGATTGTGTTTAAATGTAATTTCTTCGTTGTGCTAAGGTGCACCGTTATGTCACCGATAGATATTTCAGCCTGCTTACAATTTTAGAATGCCTGTGGACCTGCCAGTCACTGGTAGCTGCAGAGCCCGTTATCTGCTCTGACCAGCCTTTCTCTTTATGAATTTTGTATGTAGAAAACCAAATCTTTATTTTAAATTTCTTCTAGGGAGATTGTCCCATAGCACATCTCCTTTCAGTTTTAATTGCAGAGAACCTGGCACCGTTACAGGCTTTGAAGATGAGCTGGCCTGAGAAAGCTGGAAACAAAAGGAGAGCTGTGGTTCCCAGTTTCTGCCCTAGTTTGAGTGTCTCCCTAGAAAGCTCGAGGAGCACAGTGTACTTCTGCCTCTTGGCAAGCCCAGGCCCATGCTGCAGGAAATGAGGGAGGAAGGACCTGAGAAATGTGGAACCAGAAAATGAAGTTCTCTGTAAAGCAGTTTAAATATTGTCACAAATAACAAAGTGTAATTCTTATTTGAACACACTTACATGTATCTGTATGGACATTTAAGACCAGGAACTTTCCTGCCTATCCAGTGATCCCTTCAGCAGTTCTGTGCATCGCAGCTGTCACTTCTGTTGGCACATATTAGCTTAAATTTTAATTGTGAATTCTCCAGTTAGCTGAGTGCAGGGAAACCTTTTTTGAAGGGATTTATCCCTTAGCCAAATGGCGTGATATTTCTCAGATCCTATATGGGTACACTCAGTTCTTTGTCTAATGATCTGCTTACAAAGAGAACCAGGAGTGCCAGAGTTTATGGCAGAAGTTTAGTTAGGCAAATCAGAACCCATGTTTGAATATTACCTCATCTGTTGCAGGTGCGTGTGGTGAGGCATCTTTTTTGGACCCCTAAGTGGCAGGCCCCATTCTGTCAGATGCAGGATATAAGCTGCTAACTTCCTTCGTAAAAGTTTTCCCCTTAGCAAAAGTCACTAAGTTAGCCAGCATCTATCTTTTCCACAGCTCTTCAGGACCCAATTATGTATAAAAAGAAGCGAAGGACAATAAAATTGTTTGTCCAATTTCCAAAAATCGGTACAGCTCTCAGCAGGCTTCTAATAACAGGGCATGCAATGGGTCCTCATAGCGGAAGTCTGCTGTAGATGTTCAGGTTAAGCCTGTCTCGATGGCTCCCCAGGACTCGTTTTGGGTCCAGTTTGGCCCATTTGCGGTGTCTGCTCAGCACTAACTGAACACGTGGTCAGGCTGCAGCCAGAGCTGTGCTGCTGCATCTTGTTTGTGCTGCCTGGTACCAGCTTTTCCATTACTGTGGGTGAGAGAAACCCGTTGGGATAATATTATCAGTATGCAAGAAGCAAATTCTGTATAAATCCCAATGCTAAGTTTTCTTGGGGCAAGTATTATTCCAGTTCCATATGAGGCCAGAAATCATTGATTTTATGGACTGACTGATGCTAAACTTCTGCTATAGACTCTTACCTTGTGTATATCAAGCAGCGCTTGATGCCTTCTCACCAGATAAATACTTCATCTGGAACTTTTGTTGCTGACACCCATCATTTGTACCCAGAATCAAGATACTCGGTTCTTGAAGCCATTTGCTTCCAAGGTAAATACAGTTAAGGTGTTGATTTTAAAGAGATTATCGTAGTGCTTATCCTCTGCTAATCTGGTCTGTGGATGTTTTTGGTGACAGATAGGAGAATGTATTTGTGAAATTCCTTTTGGAATTCCTGTTGGAAGTCCAGAAATACAACCTTACCTAGAAACCAACAAAGTGGGCTTGAGGTGGATGTCCCAGCCAAAGGATTTGTTCAGTTAGGGAGACCTTCTGACTGCCTTCAACAGGAGACATTGTACTTTTTTCACCTTGCATTTAAGACATTAGAGTTCAGTAAAATTGCGTTGTTCTGCCTCTGGTGATTGTGACCTGCAGGCAAGATTCAGGGTCAGAGCAGATTGCTGCTGCCAGTGACATCTGATCTGCCGTCAGGCTGTGAGCAAGCTGAAATGTCTATTTTGATTAAAAAAAAAAGGTAGACTTTAATGCTCAGGAAAGGGAAATCCCAGGTAAGTACAAATTCCTATTGTTATTCGCTTCTTACTGGCAGAGATGCTTTTATTTCTCTGTGCCCTTTGGTGAAGCAATTGCATTGCCAGAGGACCTGGATTATACCACTTAAACAGTTTGCAGCTAGAGGCTGTGTAGGAGCAATTAGTCTTAAACGAATTACTCTGAAAGTTAAATTGTTCTGTTATTATAGACTGCGTGCTGTTTTTTCAGCTCGGTGCTTGAGGTGTTCTGATAGAGCTGATTGAATCAGATAAGGGAAAGTATCGATGAATTAGATTAATATTTTAAATTGAGGACTGTGTAATTGTAGATGCTAATGTTTGTTCATGGAACGTGAATTGAAATGAAAATGAATTGGCTTTAATTTCCTTTGTAAATGTCACTGAAACTGCAAAATAAACCTTTTCTTTCCAATTTACTCAGTTCTTTAAGTTCTTCCTCAGGGACTCCTGACTGGTTGTAAATCATCAGTATGCGTGATGAAATGCCCACGCCTGAAAATTACATTCAGCTGGTGTTGAGACCTGTTGTGTAAAGGAAAAAACACAAACTATTCTGTCTGTTCAATGAATATAGAACTCAGGATGCAGGTCAGACATATAGCTGTAGAGAGAAAGAGATTTGCCATGTAAATACAGATCTCAACAGAAGTGCAAAAGGCCGGTCTTCCTTTCCTTCTCATATGTTCAAGGTTCAGATTTCCACGGACATGGCTTCTGATTTTTTTCTCTAGCTTGCTTGTAAATCAGTGAATTTTTTCTTTGTAGTTTGGAGAACGTTCAGTATCCCTACCAACTCTACATTGCTCCTTCTACCAGCAGCACAGAGAGACCCAGCCCAAATGGTCCAGATAGACCTTTTCAGTGTCCAACCTGCGGGGTCCGGTTCACTCGCATTCAGAACTTAAAACAACACATGCTTATCCACTCAGGTAAGGAATGGTGCTATTTCCAATAATTACGAGTTCATAGACGTGCAGAAGTTTGCTCACAGTGCTGCAAATACAGCAATACAGTTCTTTTTTAATCACATGCCAGGTGCAAGAGAATTGATTTCAGAAAGGTTGGGTAGAGAGGCACAGCTCACTGTTCTGATACATTAGATCTGACCGATAGCTGCACTCGTGGATAATTAGCATTTGTGTGGACTGAAAAAAACGTGCCTGGAAGTCATCAGAATAAAATCTTCTCACAAGAAGGATTTAAGATGAAATCTCACAGTATACTTGGCTTGTTTGTACAAATGCCTCTTCCGAGCCTTGATCCCAAAGTAGTTGCATCCATTTTCAATTCTCACCAAAGTATGAACTCCTAATGTCTTTGCTGTCAGTGTTTTTCTAGACTTTTCAGTGGTATCCAGCAAGAACGTGGACATTTTAGTGAATGAAGGGAACAATGAAAGGTTATTATAGTTGAGCACGAAGCTTAACAGTTTAGCATCTCATAGTTTGAGATTGACTCTTACCTGCACTCAGATGCTGTACCAGTTTTAGGCAGGGCAACCACAAATGACAAGGCATAAATTCTTCACTGTCAGCAGTTCTTTGTCAAATAAATGCCTTCAAGCAAAATGGCCGTAATGTGTTCAGGCCAGCCGTAAAAATACATTTAGTATTTAAAAAAGGAAACTGTATGGATGTATCAGTTGCAAAATGATCCGAAGGAGGTTGCTAAAGCTGGAGCTGATGGCAGAAAGCTTCAGCAAAACATCTTTGGCAGATCTGTTGATTGGCTGCCCCTGGGCAAAGTGAGATTAGTCTTTTAGGGTAATGATTGTGCAAAATGTGCAAAATAAGTTCCCAGACCTCAGAAGTGTTAGAAGTGTTTTCACATGAGCAAAGTGGATGAAGGGATTTTGCTCAGACTGTCTGAGGAAATAGGTGCCCGTGAACAGTATGCAAGCTTGTATACAGACGATATTCTAGAATATTAACTTGTTTTCACATGCTTAACAAGGAGTTTCAGTGTAACCTTAACTACAGCTTTCTCTGTGTAAAAGCCCCAATTAAAAGTTCAGCTCTCACTTTGAACATAAGGAAAGCAGAGTGAAAGACCAGAGGAATTAACAGCCTGGACTGATGCACATTCAGCCCTTTGAAAAAATCTTCTTTATTCCTTGACAGCCCTTTTATGAATAGAGCTCCGTATTCCAGATTCTTGGCCTCATGTTTGGATTTCCACGTTTTCTGGAGTTCAGAGTCTTTATTTAACTTTTTGGTGATTCAGTCTTTTATGTTGTAATAGTTCTGTTTGGGTGTGATTGCATACTCCCAGGCGCTGCAGCATGTTGCAGAGCTCATATGTTTTGGGGTTTATTAGTGCCTATAATAAATGAGAAATGAACTGGTAACAGAATGACTAAATTAAAACAAGAAAAAAGGCAAAGCATGGACTTAAACCATCTTAAAAAGTTGTCTGTCATGCAAGGTTGGTGAAAATCCTTGTGTCTGAGGGTTCCCACACAATATAAAGGCTGCTGCTTTACTTTTTTTATCACCATTCCCATTGCATTATAGGGGAACCCCGTACACAATGTCCCCCCCTGCCAGAACACTGCTCTGAGGCCAGAGGCGGCAAGAAAAAGACATTGCAATTAGGGGCAGTCTGATAATTGCATTGTTGGGAACCAGTCTGGCACAAGAAGCTCCCGAGATCAAAAGAATTGAAAGATGTTTAGAGATGACAGCTGCATCAGATCCTTTCTGGCGGTGGCTCAGCTTCTTAATCATAGTCTAATCCATGGAAACTTATGTTCATTTTAAACTGTGAGGAAGAAGAAATGTAAGCATTAAAGATGGGTTACACAATTATGAAATATTAGCAGCTGGTTCTGAAAAACTGCAGCTATGTGCTAATGGTTTTGCCATTTTAAAGTTAACGGGGGTGCTTCTTCCTAAATCAGCTCTTCGCTGTGACTGGGCGCCGCTCCTGTGCTTTTGCTAGTAGAAATCTGGAAGGATTTTGCCATTACAAAAGCTGAACGTCTGTTGCTCTCTTTTCGCAGGCATTAAACCATTTCAGTGTGACCGCTGTGGGAAAAAGTTCACCCGAGCTTACTCGCTAAAGATGCATCGCCTGAAGCACGAAGGTAAACGCTGTTTCCGGTGCCAGATATGTAGTGCCACTTTCACTTCCTTCGGGGAATATAAACACCACATGCGGGTTTCCCGGCACATTATCCGCAAGCCTCGGATTTACGAGTGCAAAACATGCGGCGCCATGTTCACCAACTCTGGAAATTTAATCGTTCACCTGCGGAGCTTGAACCATGAAGCATCAGAGCTAGCAAACTACTTCCAGAGCAGGTGAGGTGCACAGCAAAAACCTTACAGGGAAACTTGCTTTTTTTTTTTTTTCTTTTTTCTTTTTTTCCTATTTCCTTTTTTTTTTTTTCCTAAATCATCTTTTCCTGCTTTCAGGGCAGCCTGCTGTGCCTCTCATCAGGTTGCCAGCTGATTTGAGTCACATTCATTCTTGCACCGCTATCTGTTGTTTCTGATCTGTTTTACAGCGTATAAACTTCATAGGAGGGCACTGAAGAACCCAGTGATATGCAGAAAATGCTTCTGGGCTACTTAATGTATATCTTCAGTTGTATCCTTGGGCAGGCTAATGGAGTTAAGCCATGGCATTCTGTACTGTCTGTGGAGTTCTGTATATGATTTGATATCCAAAATGTTGTCCGCAGACAAGTAGGGAATAGACCTGTGACTTCATTTAAAGTGTTTGTTTAATGATGGATATTGTGGAAAGATTGCATGACTCCATACCTTTTTAATTTTCTAGCTAACCTATTGCTAAATGATCGGACTAGCAGAGTGTGGCGTCTTTAAACAGTTGTAGAGCTGCTGTCCATAAAGGAGTAAGCTGGTATGGATCAGGGAAGGAATTGAAATTCAGCTCTGTTCACGCTAGTGTGATATGTGTGCCCATCACAAAACGCTGTTGCAATTGACAACCTTCCTATACTGCCAGCAGATCCTTTGCTTCCTCACCTCATGCTTCTGTTTACAGCCTGTCCACTCTGAGTGCTGCTGTTTCTTGGGTGGATCTTATGTGAGGGGTGGAAGAATCCCATGTCTTTGCCAGTGCTGAACTAATTTTTGTTTCTGTTTTTAATGGCTGAGTGTTCCCTTTTGTCAATGAGGTTTTCAGTGCCGTGTGATGTTCCGATCATTAACTTTCTTTCTCATCAAGGTGATACAGTCTGAATAAGAAGTTTACTGTGCAGGAAATATGGATGCACAACGATGCCAAATAGATGATGTTGAATAATTTTTTCTATGTGTTTAAATGAGAACTAGGTTATAGTGCTTAGTGAGGTGTGCTGCTGTGTAGATCTGAGAACAATGTGAAACTAGTATCTCTTCGCTGTGCAGCTTGTATAATGAAACTGATACCTGCAGTGTTTGTGTAAGAAGTGACATTTCTCTTCTGTCCTTTGCCCCTCTTCTAGTGACTTCCTAGTACCGGACTACTTAAACCAGGAACAAGAAGAGACCCTCGGGCAGTATGAGCTAGGGGAGCATGGCTTTGAAAGCAACTCTTCTGTCCAAATGCCTGTCATTTCACAGGTCTCGTCAACTCAGAATTGTGAAAGCACTTTCCCCTTGGGGTCTCTGGGTGGGTTGGCAGAGAAGGAAGAAGATGTGCCAGAGCAGCCAAAGACTAACGCCACTGCTGAGGCAACCGCAGGTGACCCTCCAAAGCCGGAGCTGTCATCTATTACTATTGAATAATTCATGGTTTGGTTTCATTTTTGTTCTTTGGAAAGTGCCTGTGTTTGGTCCTGTACATTTTAATTTAATTTTTTTAAACGAAAGTGGGGAGATTTTCCCTTTTTACTTTGTAAGCTACGCTTTAAACAGGAAACTGCAACAGATGTTACGTTATTTTTCATGACTGAATGATCACTTCTGTGAAAATATTTAAGACTGAATGCACAAAAAGATCTTGTCAAAACATCATGGAAGCTGTGATACACTTCTAAAGGAGAACAACTGATTCAGATCACTTTAACTATTTCTTCTTCCACAGTTAGAACGGCTCATTACGTTTCTCTTGCTTCTGCAGACCCTCTGGTTAAGGGAAAGAAATCAGAGGAAACCTTTTTAAAATGACAAACAACAGGATGCGTTGGAAATCATTATTGAGCAGCTTTGACTAGTTTTGAGTGGATGCTTTAATCTTCTGCATTAAAAAAAAGAAAAACGACGTTTCCTATCTCTGTGCCTGCTGTTTTTCAAAGCGCTTACTGTAAGCCTTTTGTTGGAAACGGTAAGCATTTTTGAAACTAACAGTCACACACTTGAGGGGAAAAAAAAACCCCACATTGTCCCTTTTCATCTCAGATAAATCGGTTTTGACAAAGCAAGTGATGTCATGCCAGGTATTCCTTCTTCTTATATTTCAGTCCTTTTAGAAACATCTCGATCAAATAGCCTGTCTGGATTTGCCAGTCTAAGGTTAGGCATGGAAATACTCCGGTCAGGAAAATTCTGGTGGTGCATAATGAAGTGGGGAGGTTAGAGAAGGGTATAACCATGCACACCCGGTGGGTATCTCATGACCGTATCTTTCTGCAGAAGGGAAACCGTGTGTGAAAATGAAAGTTTTCCCAAACTGAAATTCTGAAATCTTGGCCGGATTGCTTGCAGTTCTGGTCACTCCTTCCTGTCATATATACTGTATTTTACTAGTCTCCAAAACCTAACTAAAGGGAATTTACAGATGGGGAAAACAAATGGGCTCTCTTCTGCATTATTGCACATTTTTTGTTTATACATATGCACGTATGGTTTCTGAGATTTTTATTAGGCTGTTTTGGACAAAACAAGTGATTTATTCCCTTCAGAGGCCAACTTTCTAACCCAACAAGGGGTTGTTTACAAAAAGCCTATATAGCAGTGATGAATTGTTCCTATTTCAAAACATTCTAAATCCTTGCCAATTCAGTTTATTAAAGGCCATTACTCCAGCTATATACACAGCTCAAGTAAGCAATAAATTGTGAAAGATTTGCAATTTCATTTTTTCCATATTTAGAAAAAGCTGCAAATTTAGGGTAGGGGATTTTCAGAGCAGCGATTCTTGTTTTGTTGAGGCTGTTTGGGTTATGGTTCTGCTTTGAAAGCTAAATTAGGAAATACATTAGGAGGTTTTTGATTTATTTTTTTTATTGCTTCTGAAGTTAACTCGGTGTTTGATGCCAAATGCCTGTCACCTACAGATGACGTGCTGAGAGAGTAGGTATTACTTGATCTTAGTATTCCAAAGGCATGATACACTCCCTTAGTTTTGAATCTTGATTTTAAATTATGGTTTTCTGTCTGGATTTGCTTTATGCAAACATGAGGAGGAAGTGAAGCTGATAGGAAAGGGTGCTCCTGAAGAAACAGAAGGCAAAAAAGTCATATTATATTGCACCATCAGTTTGTGTTCAGTTAGCTTAGGCAGCTGATACTCTGTAGGTCTGGGTTGTTTCTACTGATAGCCTGCTTTTGTAAGGAAAAACAGCTTATTGCCCTTTGGAAAGAGCCTAAAGGGTTTCATTGTCTTCAGCAGTTTTTCTCCGCTCTGTTTTAAGTACAAAATACGCCTTTTAGTTACATGAAGTGAAAACAGTTGGAATTTAAATCCTTTCCATGTTACTGGAGTGAAGTTTCCCTACCAGATCCATAGAGTGTTTTATAAATATGCTGCAAAGGAGTTCTCAGCTACAATTCAGTCTTGTTGTCTACCTTTGTTAAGTCTTCTTAAAAGGGCTTGAAGGAGAAATAGTCTTTTGTGATGCTGTGCTACGAATCGGTCCGGTGTCTTTTTGATGGGCTGAATTTAAAGACCAATTCTCTTCCACTTCTGATTTCTATAACCGAAAAGCCAGTGAGACAAGAAAATGCCTTTTGATGAGCTTTATCTTGACTTATAGGGCTATGACACTGAACTCAAATAAAGGATTTTCTTTTTTGTAATAAGTGTTACTCATCTTTCCAGGTCTGTGAGATTCCTTTGTGATTCATGCAGTAAGTAGTACTCACACAGAAACATAGTTCCAGAACGTACACGTGTAATATTCAGTGGTCAGGTGGAGACGGACATAAACTTCTATTAGAATCTGATAATTTTCACCCACTGGATCTTTTGTTAATATGTCTGTTGGTGAGGAGATGTGCAAACACAGAACAGACATATCCGGATATTGGATTTTTAGGAGTCTTAACTTTTTGTGTCAGAAGGCAAACTGCTTTCTGAATACCAAAGAGAAATGAAAAAGAAAGTTTAAAAAACACCCCGCTACCTTTGTAGTTCTAATTTGTTCTTCCTTGAGAAGAAGTGAGTTAACACTTCAGTGCAAGGCAAGCCACGGGTTTCATTTTTCATTGCACAGTGTTACACGTTATCTTTTCACCCTTGTCATCTCTGTGTAACATCTGTTTTGTTTTGTTTTTCTCACTTTTCAGTCTGATTCCACTGCAGGGGCAATAGAGTTCTTAGAGGGTTTGTCTGTTTTAGGATTGGGCATTTTTTGTTAGTTTTCCTGTTAGTGCTTCGTGTTAGTGTCTCTTTTCTCCATAGAACTTAAATACAAATATCCTTTTTATTTTTCCTCCCTAACTCATTGGAAATGTTCATTCTTTGGAGTACCGGGGTTCTTCATGGGACAGATGTAAAAATGTGGAACATCTTAAAACAAGTTCTGTTGCTAAAACTTGGATTCCAGATTGGGCGAGATAGATATCTAAACTAGAAGAAACTTGTCTTACCATACACCTGGGATTAATCAGAAAGCTTCTTTCCATACATTATCTGAGTATTTTGAACCCTGGGCTGCATTTTCATCCTTTTCACCCCATGCCCCCAAGTTCATTGGTTTGCATTTATCTTTCTACTTGACCAGCATCACGGAATAGTTGAGACTCAAAGGGACCGCTAGAAATCACGTGGTCCAAGACCCCATGCTCAAAGCAGGGTAAGTGAGATTTTGAATATCTCCAAAGACAGAAACCCTATGTCTTCTGTGGGCAATCTATTCCGCTGTTTGAGCACCCTCCCCTAAATAAACTTTTTCTTGTGTTTTAAATGGAATTTCTTGTATTTCAGCTTGTGCCCACTGAGAAAAATCTGGCTCCATCTTTACACCCTTTTTCCCAGTAGCTGTACACATGGGTAAGATCCTCCTGAGCTTCCTGTTCTTTGAGCAAAACAGCACCAGCCCTCTCTCAGCATGCATTGTGAGATGCTCCGATCCCTTCATCATCTTGAGACGGTCTTCAAATAGGTACATGCTACCCACTGCAGAAGATTCTGCCATAATCTCCAAATTCATTCACAATGTGGTGTAAACACATTTTACTTCTGCGTGTCCTTCTCCTGTGCAGCAGCATTCTTTTCACTCAGTGGAAAATCCTTTCCTCACCCATTTATTTGCAAATTGAGTGCCTTCACTTCCGCAGAACTAGCAGGATTCTGCTGTATGCTCGGGTCCCAGGCTCTCGGGGACTGTATGGGGTCTTTCTCCCTTGCATATTGTCTAGAGCCAGTATGTCTAATGAGAAAAACAGGAAAGCAGTGGAATTTATTTTTCTCTGCCTCAATGTGGTGTTTTGGGAGAGGGGATGAAATTCGGCAGCTCTCTGTTTCCCTGCAAAGAGTGGAAGAAAAATGAGTGCTGTTTTAGCTGTGTGGGAGATTCGGCCAAGTTGTAAGGGTTTGTTTTGTTTTTTTGATGCAGATCCATAGCACAACTCCCCTGGAGATCCATGGGATTGCCTTCGTGTTCAGCAAATTAAGCTCCCCATCAGAACTGCTTGTCGCTTTCCTTGCACCATGTGTGATATGTGTTCTTCATGGTTTGTCTCACTGCTGTTTGAGTTCAGTTGTCAGGCTCGCAGATAGTGTAGTCGCGTCTCTCATACTGAGAGATTAGTAGACTAGGTTATTGAAAATGGTTCTGGGTTCACGTGTATTTGAGTCTAAAAGGTGTGAATTTAAACTTTTTTAAAAAGTACTAGCTGCCAATGCAGTAAGATATATTTTGTAAGACTATGATCCCTATATATCCTTTACGGGATAAAATTTTATTGTTTTTAAGCTATGGTTTAAAGTTTTTTATATGAGGGCTTCAGTCGCTTCTTGGTTGCTGGCTTTCCCCTCCAGCCCCAGGATGTAAGAGCATTGAGACTATTGCCAGTCTCTCTCTGAGACATACCAGGAAGCATTTTATATGCAAATAGAACGGGAGCTTTGTGCACCCTGCAGGGATGGAGAAAATGCAGATGTAGGAGCACCTGTTGCTCCTGGATCCATTGCAACTTCCACACCATCAGAATATGGAAAATAGCTAATTTTCATTCAGATGGATTAAGTTCGAGTTTTGCGTACAAGGTGAAACCCGTCTTTGGAGGGTTCTCATCTCCTATTATGGACATAATAAATTCCATAGCATCTTGATGACAGATAAGAGTGTTCAAGGCCAGACTGTGCCTCAGCCGCGTCGGAGGTCCCTCGTAGGTGGAGTCGATTCAAAGCATTTGAGGAAATGTACCATAAAAAACAAATGTGAATTTCTTTTAATGCAACAGTACTTAACTGCTCTGGGTTTTTGTTAACTCGATATGTGCTATCACAGTAATTCAGTGTCCCACAGGTCTCAACTACAAATCTGGTTGCACTAAAAAAACAGTCGAATCGGTTTCTGGTGCTGCCAGCCTGTGTGGCAACTGTACCTACAGTCTTCCTGAGGGTTGCTGACGTCCCCAGAGGAGTGATTTTGTTTAACCATTCGTTTAGCTGGTGCATGCTTTTGATATTCTGACTTATAGCCCTGGCTACACAAACTTCTTGGACAGCTTCTTTGCCCTGTTACCTGCAGTGCCTTCACTCTAGGTGCTGCTCTGTGGTGAAACCCTGAAGAGGGAAAGAGTAAAGCTGGAGGAAAAATGTGAATTAAATTATTGTTGGGCTTCTTTGTGCATTTTAGTAACAGTGAAACCCCCTTAACTGTGCCAGTCTCCAGTCACCAGCCGTATATCCAGTCGTCATCTCATCCACAGTACAGCTTCTCTTGTTGATGCTGGCCACAGCTAGATTACTTGGCATGTTTATTGACTTAACAGAATTGGTTTTTGGTTTTGGTTTTGTTTTTTAATGTATACGATGTTTAAATACACTTCACATTTTATATAATACTATCTGGCTATTAGTATTTTTCAGGAACCATAGTTCTTGGTGGCTATATATATTTTTGTGACTTTTTTTGTAAACTAAGTGCCGTTTCAACGTTGCAATCATTTTTAGAGTTATTGTAATCAATGTGAATATCATGTTTTTTCAAATCTGTTCTGAGCCTGTAGTGTTTGCTTTGTGATCATATGTGTAATGTATATATTCTGTATAGTTACATTGTATTGAAATACTAGCTTGTTTGATATAAGAAAAGTATGTATTGGATACCTTTTTGCTAGCCTGGTTGTTTAATCTTTAAAAAAAAAATGTTCTAAAATGCAAAAAAAATTATCCAAACTGGTCCCATTATAGGTCAAAATTAAGGGGGGAGAAAAAACTAGTTTTGAGTGTCTTTGGATAGAAACATGAAGCTAAGATTTTTCATTAAAATATTAATGTTTTATGGAGTATAACTTTGCTTTGTGTCATTCTTTAACTACATCAAAATTTGTCTTAAAGTGCGGAAGACTTTGGTAAAAAAAAAAGGTGCAGATCTGTTACTTGAGTTACGTTCTCTTATAACTTTCAGTTATAATTCAGCTCCAAGCAGTAGAATATGAGGAAGAACTCCATATTGTTCAAGCTGCCCCTAGAGGGAAGGTAGTTTGAAATAAACGTTAAGAAATGATCGAAGAAGTTACGTAAGTTAAGAGTATTAAGAATAAAGTACACGTTGTTGTTTAATTTTCCATTGTATATTACATTGCCTTTTGTTAATGTTCTCTTTTAGGCCGTGTTCTGCAGAAGCGGTGGGGCCATCTTCTGAATGGGGTTTTATTGATGGAAGGCCAGCTGAGAACAAGCCTAATGAAATTAGTCAAAGCAGGTGTTTAACAAGGACAGTAGACAGCCATCGTGATCACAGCCATGAGCTTCAAAATAGTCATGAAACAGCCTAGAGTCGTGGGACGTAAAATATACCTCTGCTGTTTCTGGCAGCCCTTGCAATTAAATTCATTTGCCTCGTCCAGTCCCGCCTGTCTGACTGAGTAGGGCTGCTAGCTGGATCAGCACATAGGTAGGGCCCAGGTAGGAAAACGGACGTTTTAATTACTTGGCTGAAATGATTATAACTCAGCTCAGTAACCTGTATGAATAACAAGCAGATTGACGTGATTAATGCACTGGGAGTCAGCATCTGATGTGGGAAGTGGGGGAAAAAAATAATGGAAGAGCATTCCACTGCGCAGCATAAGCAGCCACAACGAACCTTGGGTAGAGGGGGTTGGGAGTTTGTGAATTCCGAGTTCTCGTGTTCCTCAGGACCTTGTGTAGGGACAGAAGTATTTTATCAGAAGCGTAATTGGAAGAGGGAACGTATCTGGGGAAAGCTTTGGAGAGAATTACGATCTGAAACGTAAAGGCTTTGACTCCATTGGTCGTCCTCAGAAGAAAGAATCCAGTCTCTTTGAAGACAGTCGGACTTCAGTTAGGAATATGCAGTGATGCTTTGCAGACCGTTACAAATCTAAAGCCTGTATGACTGTATATGAATATATAGCCATAAAGCTATAAAGGCGAGACTGTTAGAATGCAGGCCTTTGATGGATATCGAGGTTCAGCCTTGTGACTGAGGTGGATTTTTGCAAAGCACAGCCATATGTTTAGGTTTGCTACGAAACATCATTTAGAGATCCTTAACAAAGCAAATGTACGCTATCAAAGTTTTTTTTGTGGCTTACTTACAGCATTTAAGCATTTTATTCCTGACAGTAATGAGGTACCGTTTCTTTTGCACAGAGGAGGGTGGCTGGGATGAGATTGAATTGATAGCTACTGAGAATGTAGTATAGCAGGGAAGAGCTCTCCCAGGGCTTACTGCACCATTCCTACGTATGTGATATCCTGGCGAAAATGAAGCTGCTAAGAGGAACCTGGCTTGGATCGTATATAAAGTGTTTTTCACAAGCTTCCTGTGCGTGCAGCATCTCCAGAGTACTGAACATAAGTCTGTCATCACCATTCTCAGAGCACAGTTTGCTGTGAGACCATGAGCAAGCAGAGAAGGGTAAGTGTGTACATTAGAGCCTCAGTACAGCTGAGAGCTCTTCTGAGAAGTAGTTTTCAGTCATTCTGACTTTTGGATCTAAACACTTCTTCCAGAGATGTGGGCCTTCTTGTAAAGTAGATGTGCACTTACTGATAATAGCCATGATTTGCATGGTTGCCTTTCACAAATCCTTTAGAAACAGGCCACGCTTCCCAGTGACAGTCGTGTTTGAAAGCCACTCTAAAGGCTTGAGTTAACTGCCTTTAAAACAAGTTGCCTTCATCTCAGTCACAAGGTCTCCTGGTAAACTTGAGAGCAACTCATGGGGCATCTGTGCATCTCACTTGAACCTTCTATAACACTTCTGCAGTTAATAATCTCCACATAAGAGAGTTGCTGTGCTCAACTGTATGTTAATTTGTGTGCCTTTGTCACTGTCCCTGACAGTTTGATTCCCTCCTGTTTTGAATAGAGCTGTTTTTTACGGTTCTGATTGGATTTATATGGGCGTATCTCTGAGAATACATCTCCTGCATGGGTCTAAACTACATTCCCTGTCTTTCATATGCTTGCATCAATCGAGATGCTTCAGTTCTGTCTTTTGTAATGCTTCCATAATTTCGAAGATAGCAGTTTTTCCCTCACAAAGTACTGCCTGTTCCCCCGTACGCAAACGCACGCAAGATGTGCTCATTCAGAAAGAATTTTGAACAACGAGCATTCGAAAACATTGGTCGACAAACTCTTTCCTTGCTGCTTCCCTCCAGAAGTGGCTGGCATTACGATGCTTTTCTTGGTGAATTTTCAGTCGGATGAGGCAGGTCACGAGCTTCAGACTCCAGCAAGAACCTCTCTTTGCTTTTCTCTTAGCCCTTACAAACTTCTCCCATGTTTGCAGTCAGTAGCAGAGGCATGGTTTCGTGTGACCCTGCACTCATCCCTAAACCTCCTCCACGGAGAGACGGGACTTATGGACAAGATATTCATCGTAAGGGAGCAGACATATTTTCTGGTCTTGAGATATTTTTTTTGGAGTGGGAGAATGTTGATGGTTCTTCAGCATAGCTTTTGCTTTGGTTTTTACTTCACGTAGACTGTTAACATTTTCCAGACCATTTCTGAGAAAAGCCAGCGTCAGTTATAGATTACTGTTAAGCACGAAGTAGCGTTGGATAGATATGGGCAGTATTCATTTACACCAAAACAAATTAGAGTCCTTAATTCTTTGTTGGACTGTAGTGCGGTACAGCTTTCGAACTATCTTGGACCCCAGGTAGCTGTGAGTATGCCCCTGGGCACTCAGCTTTCTAGAAAGACAGAATACTAGTGGTAAAATGGGTCATCTGAAATCTTTGCAGAGGGTGGAGAAGTCTCCCAGGTAAAAACACCTCTGGGTGAAAGAGGAATAAACAAAAACGTTGAGAGAGGAGCAAGGAAGACCGCAGGCTGGTGGAGCAGATGACTCAAATCCGGGATCGTTTGTGTATGTGTAAATGAAGAAGACATTTTGACGTGAGCAGAAGCGATTACTCGGGGTTTGCTACCGCATTGCTGAAGGCCAACAGTCCTCTGCCTTCAGACTTCAGCCTCAGTCCACGTAAGTATTCAAATAGTGGGCCTTTCCAGGAATAGGTTCAAATTGCTCCCTGACATCCCTTCACGTTCTATGAACAACTGCTGGTTGCTACTCTGTCTCAGCACAGCGTGTTTTCTGTGCTGTGCATTGACGGGGTGCACAGAACTGTTTTGGGGTAAGCAGACCCTGGCTCTCGACGGAGCTGGAAGAAAGACACTAAAATATCAGAGTTTGGGAAACCAAAATCTCTCTCCGAGGTTGAACTTTATCTTCCCGCAATTTAAATGCAAAACACAATAAGAATCCTAACGAAACCTTTTATGTAACTTCAGCGTTACAGTGATCAGTTTCAGGGCTGACGTGACAGCAATAATAAACAACGGTTACGCAACTGCCTCGTTGATTGAATTGAAATTAATACAGAGAAAGAAAGAGCCAGACAAGAAGAAATGCTTTGGGTTAACTTGTCGTTCTAAAGAAATAAAAGATGCTCAGGTCTGCCTCCTTTTCAGAAGTGAGGGCAAGCCCAGGGTGAAAAACCTCTTTGAAAAACACGGGCAGCGAACCGCTCCTAACAATGCTGGTTGTGGTAGAGGCAGAACTTTGTTTACTGCCTGAAGACTTGCAGCTTTTCTTAATTTTCAATCTGACGGTGAGGTAATCCAATATTTTAATGTCGAGTTCCTGTTTTAAATTCCTTTTCAAAGAACTGTTGGGCACGTTGTTCTGTCGAGCGCTGCGATTGCAGTGTCACGGTTCGCGCTGTCTGCGGCGAAGGCCCATGTGTACACGTATGCGTTTTTCCTCCTCTCGCCATCTGGCAGGCATTCAGACGTTTTTGAGTGGAACTGAAGGCAGCATGGCTGCTGCACGTTGTATGGCCAGCATCTGGTATCTCAGAGAGGAATGCTTCCTTAGGCTGGAAACCCCGTTTGGTAGTACGTGAATTCATAGAAGGAAAACACAGGAAAGTTCTTTGTCCAGCTGGCTGTGCTGGCAAAGCCCAAGTCCTGCATCTATTATACAGGAGTTGTACCTGACTCTCATTTTCTTTGATCCATCTGATAAAGGCAGGATGCAATTACTGTGCGCTACCACTAAAGATTTAGTATGGACATGAGCTAACCTGGAATTAATTTGCAATTGTGAGGCAGATGTAGAAAACAATGCCTGAGTGGATCTCATCACAGAAATTCTCTGCCTGCTTTGTTTCTCCAGTATTTTTCCTGCTCATCCAGGGAACAGCATAGAGATGGGGGACAGGAAACAAACCTGTTCCTTTGCTCATCCGTGCCTTTGAGAATGCAAGCATGCAGAGGAGCTCTGCTTTGTTGCTATCCCTGGGAGGGGAGGTAGCAGATTTTGGAGGCGCTTACACGAAATGAGTTTGTTACACATCCCACTGGTGTGTGTGCAAGCGTGAGTCATTCGGTGTATTTACTGCCCTGTATGGAACAGGTTCAGTATGCAAAATGCTGAAGAAAACCTGCAGAATATAGTGTGCTCTCTACTCCTGCATGCACAGTCAGCTGTGATGAGCTTTTGTGTTGGATTCCCTGCCATGTTTGCCAGCAGTTGACGTTGGACGAGTGGCTTCACCCCACGTAGACCTATTGTTAAGGAAGAAAGCTGATCTCAGAGCTACCCGTTTGAGCTGTTGAGTTTCCAAATGCCACTTGTTTACACTTGTCTTTCCTGATCCAGTAATTCAGTGTTGCATTACCCTTGGTGTGCTGTTAGGTGACATGAAGAGCATGGTTTATGTTGCCATCTCATTGTCCTTGCTTGCCTTGCCTGCTTTCTTCCTTTCTTTCTTTGCTGCAGACTGTAAAGGAGCAAGGAGTGAGTGGAAGCTCACACGGCCTTTGACATCTTTCCAGGCCAGTAATAAAGCATCGGGAGGTTAAATTTTATGTTTTGCATAGCCTTCCCCTCTGGAGACATGAAAAGAATTAGAGGAGTTTGACCTATTGTGTGGCTAGGCAGCTGTGATGGGTGCTTTATTAAAGTCTATAGCAATAACGCTAACACAAACCAGAACCTTTCTGTGTAGTTTTATGTAACCCTTTAAGAAGTGATGGATGTTTTGCAGCAGGAGTGGAGGGAAATCGGTAGGTTAGGTCAAACTGCACAACATGATAACCAGAACAATTAATAGTGCTTACTGTGAAATAGCAAGCTCTTGGCTCCCCAGATATTATCCCATTTATAAAGCAGGACAGGATGCCTTTAAAGTATGGCTCTGATCAAAAGAGCGTCTGTAGAGCCCTCAGTGCAATAAAGCTGTTGCATGGAAATCATTCTTCTCCATGTCTGTGGTGTTTTAACTAGTTTTTTGGGTTATTTTGTTCTTGTTGGTGTTTTTTTTTTTTTGCTACTGGTTTTGCCCCTCTTTGCCTCAATGCTATAGAAGCATTATAGCTTTGTAGGAGCTGAACTGTTAGCTGAAACAGTGGCAGTGGTGTCTCTTCCCCATCAGCTGCCATTTGTACAAATTCACTGAATCAGCTATGGAGCTGTAACTGGGCATGATCTGTTTTTGTCTGTGTTCCTGGTGATGATGCCAGAAATCCTCCAGCTTGAATTCCCATCTCAAAGTTGCTTTGCAGTACCCGTGTTCTGAAAAAGCCTTGCTTTTGTTTGCTGTCCAACACAGAGACTGTAAGCTGCATGTCGGAAGACACAAAGAACCTAACAGTGTAGAATGCAGCTTGCCTGACATACCAGGGTACATTTTCTTCTCCTTCAGCACCTTGGTTATTTTGCTCCCTTTCTTAACTCAAGGCATTCCGTTTTCCAGGTAGCTGCTAGTAGGCCAAGCAGGTACTTGTGTCTTCTTTCCTAAAGCCAGAGAAGGAGGAATCAAACCGCAGCAGGAAGATTTAAATGGAAAAAGGCAAGTAATGTAGAACAACCATCTCTCCTATCAGCATATTAAAAGCCAGCCTCCAGGATATCCTTGCCATCTCAATCTGTGCAGGGTCTGCAGACCTAAGTCTGCACTCTGCCTTCTCATGTAGTAACTGTGTTTTATGTAGCGTTATGTGCTGTCATGACTTTCTCTTACGCAGTGTGCAGGGTTTCTTGAGCAGTGAGGTTGGCACAGAACTGTTCTTGTGCACTCAAAGACAGAGGTCCTCGTGCCCATAATATTATTTGTACAACTGCATAGTGTTCTGTACTGTGGGGTTTTTTATTATCAGGGGTGTCGAGTACATCCTCTTTTCTCATTAAACCCAGCTCTATTCTTAAACTCCTGAAGGGAATGCAAGGGGAAAGAAGAAGTGGAATTAAGGTTTTATAAAAGTGTCCTTTCTTCCTGACTTGGAAGACAAGGTATTTATTTTCAATACATTAACATTTCTCACAAAGAAGCTGCAGTTCCCTGCAGGACTGTAGCTCAGCCTTTTGGCAGGCCTGGGAAGCCAGTACTCCCTAACTTGCATTCAAGTCATGTTTGGTTGCTTGGCTTTAGGTCAGTGGGGGTTTGCTGCAGCTTTGAAGACTAGAAAACAATCTCTTGTTTCTCCTTTTAAAAACTGAAAGGAGCTAAGCTGGAAAATGGGAGCTCACTGTAAAAGTGCATCAAGAAGGCCAGGTATTTGCAGCCGTCTTCCAGCTAAGCCATGTGTAGTTCCATTGCTATAACCGTGGAGCAAACAGCTTGCCCTCCCTATTCTATTTATTGAAAACAAGTGTCATTAGACCAGGGGAGAGGCTGGAATTAATTAATTGCATTACCATATTGGCAGAGTGTAGATTCCAGTCCTGGAAGAGTGTCCTTAACAAAACAATCTGCCTAATTACCCCTTGGTCCAGCAGCCTCGAGTGAGAAAAACATATTTTGCAAAGTAAAACCTGTTCAGCTGTTTTACCTTTCCAGCCCACTGTCCTTAAACAAAGCAGTTGCATCTCTGCGTAACCTTGTAGTGAATGAGCTTCAGCCAATACAGCCAAGTCTGTATTTAGCTCATGGGTTGCTGTTTTTTTATCTCCAAAGGTGTTTCATTAGCTCAATTACAAGTGACATGTTCCACTGTGCTGCTGGCCGAAAAAATTCAGCCAATGTAAATCCATCTCCAAATAGAATCCAATTAGCCTCTCGCTCCCCCTTCCTTTAATCCCCCACGTCCTATGACTTGTTCACAGCCACACCTTTTAAAGAAGACGAGCTTAATCTGCTTGAGGTAACTTCACACTTAACAGCTGAGGTATTTGTGGTTGTTTTTTGGTTCAGTTGGGCTTGGGTGTATCCTGCTCTTGTTCAAAAAACGAGTGTCCAGTGACAGTTCTCTGGGCAAGGCCATCCCTAGGTTTGTTGTGTAGGTATTTTCTGCACCTCACCATCCCGATCAGTAAAGGACGGGCAATGAACCCCAGTAACATTTATAAAGGTTGTTGTCGAATGCAGACCGCTGTGTAACTGCTGGGACCACACAGGAACATAACTGGTGTTACAAACATGCTTGCTAACAATTCAGTTTGCTTCTATGCCCTTCAGATCTTGGTTAAGCATTGTTTTGAACGTGGTTAAGGTGCCTGGGTGTTGCACTGGTTTCCTGCTCGGGGCTGAGTTTTGCCCTAGATCCATTAATGTTTTGGCAGTGTTGTCAAGACAGTTAGATGCTGAAGTCATCAGTAAGGCATATAACCCTAAATGGATAGGTTGGATCGGTGACCTACTTTAACATGCAAGTCTTGCACAAGTCTGACCTTCTCCCCACGATCCACCCTGAGACACTCAGCAGCACAACCCATCTCCGAGCATCTTCTGTGTTGTTTTAGGCATGTGCTGAAGGCGTTCTAGTAGGGCAGTGAGTCCGTCAGCTGGGGCCAGGAGCTGTGATTTGGAAACCTTGAGTGCTTGATTTGGCGGCAGGCTTGCTTTGCAAATCCACACAAACATCTTTTTTTTTCCTAATTTTTTTTCCACTGTATCCACAGTCTGTGTCCCGAAGATCTTGTGCTCCCTGCAAATTAGTGGTAGAATTACTACCGACATTGTGTCTGCTTGCATGCTCAAATGAGATCTCAGTCTGGGTTGCAATTTGGGCTGCTGCAGTTGTTGCTGTTTGTTTTGTTCTGTTAGAAGAAGGTTATTTCTTATCTGGTGTTTTAACGGTATTAGTAGTAATGCTTAAATCTGTTTTTATCTTACAAGCATTCTCTTCCAAACGAGACCACAACAAATAAGCAGTAACACTCAGTGAGAGAATACGCAGTTGAGGACAATTCAGCCACAGGGGGTGATGAGAACAGGTTCCAGATGAGGTAAGCAGAGGTTCTCAGCAGCAGGAGAGGCCCTGTACACTGTGAGCTGAGAAATACATACAGTCTTGGGAAGGCTGAAAGGTTCTGGATGGCAGCCAGGACTGTTGACATGGTGTTTCGGTGGGATAACAGGGGCAGATAGTCCAGACTGGTGCGTGTCTGTATTTATATTTGTGCAGCTAATTGAGTGATAAAACAGGATGAATGCCCTGTAACGTGGGAAGGCAGTGACGAGGTTATACTTAACTGCAAAGTCAATACAGCGAGAACTAGTCTGGTCAGGTTTTGCACAGACAATTATCTATTTCTTCTCTTACTATAGCATTTCTGTTAGGTCCTTTTTTGGCTTTTCTGTTTTTAATTCCCTGCTCCCCTAAGCTGATCATCCATCCTTCCTATCTCCTGCTGTCTAATGTCCGTTCGTGCCAGTGGTCCCAGCAGCTTTCAGGCAAAGCGTGTGCCTCCCTGTTTCCCTTACCTTTGAAAGCAGCAAGCCTCTTCCCCCTTTGCTGCACCCCAGGCAGCTCAGGACTGTTGGCTGCTCACTGAGCATATGCAGTTTCTCTGCTCTGCGCCCAGCTAATGAGTCTGTGTTTTACATAGCAGTAGGCCTGATCCCAGCCCTGAGCTAAGCCTGCCTAGAGGTGCTTTCCCCATCTCCTGAATCAGGCTGAGACGCTCACAGGTGTCTGTCCAGTTCAAAGCATGAGGGAACCACATCCTCCAGTGCTTTGGGCTGTTTGAAATCCACGCGGCATTTCTGTGGCTTAAGCCCATTTCTTCATTTAACATTCTCAGATCTTGGAGATGTTTTGTTTCTGCCTATCCCCTTAAGAGGTCAAGTGCTTCTACAGGGAGTTTAGCCTGTAGTTTTCCATGCACCCAGACCACTCCGTGCACGAGTGAATTTGTTCTGTGATAATACAGCTGAGCATGCAAAACCGCAAGTAAATCAGACTGGATTTTTTTTTTTCCCTCCACTTTTAATAACAGTTTACTATTCTGTAAGTGCATGTAAAGCACATGCCCTATTCCCCCAGCCAAGGAGCTTGACAGCCTGTCAGCAAGAACTACCATAGGTCTGCAGTGAGTGATTTATACAAGTAAAAGCACACGTGCCAGGACCTGGCAGCAGCTTGCTCGTTGTTCTTTTTTACTTTGTAATGACTTGGCAGCCCTCTCTCTTCTCCATCATCCAAACTTTTGCCTTTTATAGTCTTTGAATAACGTTTTTTGTTTTCTTTTATTTTATTTTATTTTTCTTGTAAACGTATGTAGCAGTTTCCCCTCCTTCTCTTTCAGCCATTTGCTCTCCTTATCTGAATTGGCCGTGGGACCTTGGCGTCACAGCAAGCAGCTCTTGTCTGAGTACACACAGCCACAAACACGACTGCACATGAACTCATGGTTTTGTGCACTGCACGCCAGGCCTTCGTAACACTTTCTTACCTGTGCTCCGATATTCCCATGCTCCTACATCGTGCATGCTTATCTGTAATCACATCGGTGCAATCAAGCATTTCTTAACATTAGTTCTCGTGGTTTCGGTGCAGAGCAGCCCTTTGAAGAACTGCACCAATTTGGCTGCATTGTCCAAGTGGGGATTCTTAAACGTGTGCACACACAAGCTTTTATAAGCCACCCTACGTAATCGTATGGCCTCCAACATGGATCCAAACTTTGTGCACGAGGGTCCATTGATTTGCTCTTCCTCACTCAAGACCACATCCAGGTATGGACTCACACGCAACCGCGCAGCCACAGTTTCTCAGACACATGCACTCTTAGGCACAGACAGTCTCTCACACATAAGCTTATAGATTTATGATTTGTTGTGAGAGTGGAAAACAGCTGCTGCAGGCTAATCAAATACAGCAGAAGATTTAATGCAAAATATTGAAAAACACTGTCTGGTAGAAGGGTGAAATTCTTAAAAACATGCTGGTCTCATGGCTCCAGGCCAGTGCAAGAAGGTTTGCACCTGGCCATGATAAACATCAGCAGTGGATTTGGAGGAGGCTGCTTCACCCTTAGAGGGCTGCCAGACACATGGGGTAAAATTCTCATTGGGTTTGGCCCTGTGAGTGAGCTATCTAAGTCTGAGGTTGTGATTTTTCCAGGGCATGCAACAGAGCTGCTTAGTGTGGACCGGTAAGTAAGAAGTGTAGCCCAACTCAAGCAAAAGCTTTGCAGCACGTTGATGGAGCAGGTTTAAGTTCGGACTATAAGCTCATTTCTTCCTGTCTCCTCGGACAAGTGGAAAGCCATTCAGGGCTGTCAGTTCGGCACCTTTCACCAGTTTTGCGAAGTCTTGGAAATAATTCACTGCAAAGGAAAGAATCTCCTCTCAAATTTCTGCTGACCGACGACACAGGCAATTTATGATGCCACAAGAAGCTCAGGCTAGGATTATTTCTATGTAACTCCCTATGCTGCCGCTTGGCAGCTTAGCGACCATGTTGGAAGTGACTGAACTAGATTAATATCTTGTGGATTTGAACTATAAAGTTCCATGAGTTTGGAGTTCTAGGGCTTGTCTTGGCCGACTGAAGACTAGAACTGTGGCACTTTCAACATCCTCATCTGCCTTCCCTGCTGTCAGTAGGTGGGACTTTCTCAGCACAGATCTTCCCATTCTCACTCAGCAGGTATGATCTCACTCATCTGTTTCCTAAGGTGAGTCTGCTGAGGGTCGGAGTGAAGTTTATCTGGCAGTTGGCAAAATAAACACACGAGGTTGGCCTGCAAAAATAGCACATGACCAATCTTCAAAGTGCCCTTCCCATGGATCCTTGGCTTGGCAGCCTCAACTGGTCTGTGCTGCTGCTCATCTCTGGCTTCCTTGGGTGCCAGGCAGCGAAAATCTGATATCTGAGCAGGGTGTACAGATGTCATAGCTGAAAAACAGATACACTTTCTTCCTTCCTGTGCTTGGTCTGCAAGAGGAGACAAGGCTTCTGCCACAGTAGTGATTTTGGTAGAGAACCCAGGGTTGGCTCTTCTGCAGTTGATGACTGTGGGCTTAATCCCTGTTTTTAGCTTGAAAACCTTCACTGTTCTTTCTAATAGGAGATCACACAGGCTAAACCAAGCAAATCCGTTCTCCTGAGAGCCCTGCTATGAGTTGAAAGCAAATAATTTCTCAAGAGTCAGCTGTGGGGCACTTAGCCCACTAATTGTGTACATGCCTGTCTTTACAGCCTTCAGCTAGCAGTTTACCCCTACCTACTCCTGGATCTGCCTGATTCAAATATGCTGTGAAGGTCTGCCTGTCTTTGCTGTGCAGTTTGGGGTCATCAGGTGAACAGCAAAGTTCAGTCTGTAACTGTTCACTGCAATGAGCCACCAGCTGCGTATCAGTGTACTGGGGATAGAGCAGCTCTGATTCACGGCTGGTGGGTGCTGCTCTGCCAAGGAACCCATATTCCTCCTCTTCATGAGCAGACAGCCCTGGGTGGCATAAAGTACACACTGAAACATACTCTCTAGAGATGCAAGAAGCATCTGTTCCCTCCAGATGTTCAGTTGTCATTGTTTGTTAGATTTGAGGACAGGAACCCCTTCAGTTATGCGAGGCACTCACTGTTCTCATGTCTGAGAGTGTGGGGTGGGGGGTGAGCTGGCTTTGCATGACGTCAGCAAGGAGCAGAAGCAGAGGTTTCATGCTTTGTGGAAAACACTTGAAAGGCCTTTGAGCTCTGGCTAATCTCCATTGTTCGTGTGTTTTCCGGCAGCAGAATGAGAGAGGAAGAATGGAAAGAGGCAAGAGAACAGAGCTGAGAATTACAACTGGAAGCTTTTCCCGTGGTCAGGCGAGCTTGGCAGAACCCATCGTGGCAAATGGAACTGGATGCTACAGAATGCAGGGTTAAGCTTGGCTCAGATCTTAGGCCCAGCAGAGCCTCCTTGGATCTGCAGGAGCTTTGTGGGTAGACGAATGTGTTTCAGCCAGCATCACTGAAGCAGACTCAAGTGCAGCTGTTGAATTCAGCTGTGGAGTGGAACGGAGGGAAGCAGTGCACACATCTAACTTCTTGCCCGCGGCCATTCTATGTCTTTAATTTTTCTAGAGGCTTATTTTGTTTTCTATTGTAGATCATAAAAGACGTGGTGTCAGAACCACATGTGCACTGCAAGCTTTGACCCGGTAACATAGGCTGTGGCACAAAGCCTCAGAATGCCTTGCTCAAAGTTGCTAGTAAGTGCGTGGCAGAGCTGGGTATTGTGCCTGAAATGCACTGAATTCCACATTAAACCTTTGATCCCCTACTGTCACATCACATGGGTATTCTAGGGCCAGTATGGGCCAGTTGCAGAGTGCAGCCTTGGTCTGTCTGCGTCATAATATCCTAGCAGATGGGTCGATAGTTTAAGATGTGTGGTCAGATTGTTTTGGATGGAAACATTTCAAGGTGCAGTGATCTGTAAAACAGACATGACTTGAGGAACAGAGATAGCGTGGTTATTTTCCTGTTCAACCAGGTATAGTTTAGAGCAAGGTTGGAGTAGAAACCTGACATCAGCCAGAGCAATGCTATGTCCCTACGCTGTATCTTAACCACTTGTGCAGCCCTCAAACTTTCCCTCTCCATATGTGTTCTCTTTCCTATGCACCAGCAAAAAAAAAAAAACAACAAAACTTGGTTAAAAGAGTCATTTTCAACTCAAGGTTTTAAATATTTTGTTCCTGACAGTGAGTCAATGATTTTTCCAGTCTCACCCCCACAATAAACAAGTGCAGGCTGAGTGTGGTCCAGAGGAAAATGTGAGTTGCACATGTCCTGGCCACGTGCTTCTCCGGTACCAATGATAACCATATGGTGGTTCTCAGACCCTACATCGCCAACAAGTAGAGGTGGTAGCAAGAATTAGTACAAGCTCCTGCAGAATGGATATGCAACCTAAGCTTTGCCTGTAGCTGCTTGCACGTGCCCACTAAACACCTTTGCAACCTAGTACAGTTGTAGTACCACATCTGGGTACTATTTTGCCATCCCACTCATTTAGGATGTTTGCCCAACCATCACTAGCTAGAAAGTCCATCAATTTTTTGTCATATCTGGGGACTGCCTTAGAAGCAACCCTGCCCCAAAAACAGTGCAAGAACCACAGCCCTCAGCAGGCCCTCAGCATGCATCGTAGCACCTCCTTCTTGGTTTGGAACTTGGCCTTGGTTGGCTGCCCTCTGTTCCCTCACTTGCTCACTGTTCATCCCTTACACCCATTTACCATCCAGCCATTGCATGATACTGCTTGCATACCATGCTTGCACGGTGCTTAGGTCCCCATAAGTTAACATTATTATCACCATTTTCTTGCAGAGTAATAGTAAAGCTGAAGCCCAGAGATCCCTACAGGTGTTATTCACATCAGGTGCCTTTAAAGATCTGGTCACGGAAGAAGTCAAAGGGAAGGAAGGAATTACTTTAGAACACCCACCATTTGGTGCTGCTGTCCTAGTTTTCCTTCCTCTGAGCTCTCCCTGGTCTTTGCTCACACAGTGTGTGAGATTTCCACATGCTTGCTTTCGTCTTTGGAAACAGCTCATTTCTGTAAGCACTGCATATCTCTCTTACCTGTATTTGTGATTCTTTATTTCAAAAGCAAACAGGAGGAGGTTCATGAGTTATTTTTTTTTTAGTGTAAATTCTCAGTTTATTAAAGCTAAGCTAAATACACAGCAAACATAAGCTTAGCTCAGGCACTGGTTCACAGGAACTTGGCAGAGGCCTGCCTGCGTTTCAGAATCCTTGTCCTTTTTCTAGATGAAAGCCCTGCAGAAGGATTTGTTTTTCAGACAGAAGGCAAGCCAAGTTGGTGATTTCATCCCAAGGCAGGCTGTGTCAAGCTGGTCCTATTCAAACATGCAGGAAATCAACCTTGGAGCTCATTCAGAAATGAGGATGGAGAGTGGGGGAAGAGAGGGGGCTGTGAGGAGGACGAGATCTGGAATTTAGAAACTGAGCTCTGAACAAGCAGGAATGATACCTGCTGTCAGCGTGACGCTGCAGGGACCTTCCGAAGCATCGATTGGCAAGGTTTCAAGTAACATTTCTTAATTTCTAGCTCTTCCAAGAAGCAATCTCATCTTTGTCCTCATGCAGCCCTGCAGGGGCCATGCAGAGCGTCGGAAGAGGTCAGGTGGCTACCACAGACCAGGCAGATTTTCTCAAGACATTTTCCATCTTCTCTCCGCATGCCATACCTGTTCAGGCATGGCCCAACTCTTCACTTTTCTTGCCATTGTGTCGCAAAGGGCAAAGATCAAAAGAGCCTGCAAGACTTGCGTTGCTCCCTCCTCAGTTAGCTGTGACTCGAAGCAGCGTGGAAAGCACCATGGAGAAAAACTGGGCATAATTTTATCTGATGCTTTCCTGCAGCTGCAAAGTTGCCCTTGTTCAGCAAAGATATCACCCCAGGAACCTCCGTCACCGTACAGCATTTCTGCTGCAGCGGATCACGTGGGAAATCAGTGACCCTGCTAGGGATCTGTGTGCAAGTGTGTGTAATCCTTCATCCCTAAACAAAACCTGCAGACTTCCCAGTGAGGCAGGCAGTGCTGGCTGTCACTGCTAGTAAAAACTAAGACTTGCTCCTTTGCACTTACCCTGTCTGCATAAGAACTTCAAGGACTCCAGTCCTTCCTTTCTAGCAATTGCTTTCATGGATCCAGAATTTAGTGGTTTGGTTTGTGTTTTTTTTTAATCAAATGCTTTCTGATGTGAATAATACCAACAAAGTGTTTGCAGCTTGGCCTGGAGGATGGGAAAAATGCAAACACCAAAAGCCAAGGCAGTTTCTTAATGTTGATGCTCATTAGGTACTTTTTAACATTAGTGGCTGGTTCTGGAATCTGCCCACGCAGGCTGGAGGCTGAGGAAATATTGTTTGAACACATCTGCTCCGAGAGATACTGTCAGACTTTGGGAGCATCTTGTGGTAATTAGGGGAATTCATTCCCTAATTCGGTCCAGCACAGTTTATTCCTGACTGTTTTATTCTGTTTGTCAGTTCTTTTACCATTTTACTTTCTGCTTTGGTTTTCTTGGCAGACGAAACGCTCCCAGGTAATGCCATAACCCCGTGTTCACAGAGCACCTTCTTACCTAATGAACTGCAAAACTTGGCAGAGAAGCTTGCAGACACGAGCTCAAAGTGCAGCTCTGAGTTCTAATCACTCACTGACTTTCCACTTACCTGTCCCTGACGTATCTTCTCTCTCCTTCCTCCCCATCTCCCACTCCACGCGTGTGCATCTGCTCTCCATACAGAAACCCCCTACAAGCCCCCAGGGTTAAAGCAGACCAGTTGTATGCCTTTGGCTGTCTGTGTTAAATGCTGCCCTGAGCTCTCCCCATGATTTCCTCTGCTTTGAGTGATGCGCACTTCCTGGTGAAAGAAAGAGGTTTAACTGGATCAGCCAGGTGATGTCCCAGGCCAGACAGCATCTGATGAAGTGAGACCGACTCACTCGCCACCTTCTTCTGCAACCCTCGCTTGGAAGCCACATTTCCTCACTTTACTACCATCATCTTCCTCTTCTCTTCTGCTGGTTTTGCCACAGGCAGGCTGGTACCCGTCCTCAAACTCAACCTGTCCTTCAGCTCAACACTCGGTCCTCCAGAAACATTCATCTCTCACGTGAGAAGAGCTCCTTTACATAACAGTTCAAAGAAGAGGACAGCTTTAAAGCCCTGCGCTTTCTTTCTGAAAAGGGGCCTTCAATATGGTTTAATTAGAAGGTCATCCTGCAGAGCTCGTTTGATGTCAGCTTTGAAGTTCTGTACATTTTGTTTCCATTCTTATTCTTTTGTATGTTTAAATCTGCACATTTCCAAATAAGGTTTTTGCGTGCTCACCACAGATCTCTGGACTCACTCCTTGAACCTTCACGCTCTTTGTAGCACTGAACAGTGATGGAGTTACGTTCACCTCTCTGCCTCACTAAGCACATTTGTTCCCTCAAAAATCAACACAGCAGCCATAGGCACGGACATCTGGAACAGTCCCAGTGCTCCTCTTAGCACTGACTTTCTCTTTAGACTATATGGATTGCACAGGGTGCCTCGCAAGGAACCACAGACCAGGAAAGCAGAATCCTCAAGAGAAGTGAACCCCTAACTAGGAAAACATAGGCTCTTGTGTGCTGGTTTTTTTGCTGTCCTCTCAGCCAGGCTTGGTTGAGAACCAGGTGAAGTTTTTCCCAATCAGCCCGATATGCTTAATGTGGGCACCTGGGGCTGCTTAAATACCGCTCCTTACAGGAGAGCTGCCTGTGCTTTTTCACTTGCTGAGTTTCCATAGCTGTTTCTGGGGTACAGAGGGATTTAGGGGAGGAATTAAGTAAAACTTCTGAAGTAAAGCTGTAGAGATTAAAGAGGAATATGTTTTTGTAGGTGGATGCTGGAGAATTTAGCTGGATCTTCTCTACGCCAGATCCAGGAGGTTGAACTGCTGCTTTCAGGAATCTGTGGTTGGAAACATGCAGGAAAACTGCTGTGGAAAGTGAGTAACACAGCATGATGTTGAAGTACAAATGTTATTTGAACAGGGGTGGGGAGACAGGGATGTGCTTTTATTCAGTTGTGCTCTGGAGAGTAGGTGCTTGAGAATTAAGGCATGCTGCTGGGAGATAAGGCGAGGGTGCACGTGTAGCAGGTTTTGAGAACTGCTTTGATAAAATAAGTATTATGTATAAAAACTCTGAGCTGGGACAAAGATCCGATTTGTGGGGTTTGTTGCCCCTTCACCCTCAACAGCTTTATTTCCATTTGTAGCTCAAGCAGCTGCTGGTGTCCTTTCCCAGGTGGCCAAAGGTCTAGAAACCCTCTTCTCCAGCCCAGAAGAAGAGACCAGATCAACAAATAGCTGTCTTGAAGTACCAGCGCTTCTATTGGGTCACCTCTCTGTTCGTGTGCTGGGAAGGCAACGCAGTCAAAAAGCGCTCTAAGTGCTGGGAAGCTGCAATGGAAGGTAGGAGAAAGAATCTACTTCTGCATGAGCTGCCTAAGGTGCCTGGGAGGCGTGTTGGGAGGGTGCTGCTTTGCTTTGGGCCGTGTTTGTGTAAGAGCTGGGATCCGAATAGTTTCAATTTAATTCCTAACGTTATGTGCTGTGCATAGATCATTAAAAAAAAACCAACCCATCAGTGATGTGGTTGCCCAGTGGAAGTGAAAGCTTCCTGTGCACCTGACGTGCACAGTGAATAACAATGAGGATTAAGTTGCGTGTTTCAGAATTGCTTCTGCTGTTTTAGATGGGCAAAGCTGTGCCACGAAACGGTGGATTTCTTTCACCTTTGTTTCTTAGCACGCACGTTATTTTTCATGTGTCTTTTCTGTTTGTTATCTTCTGCTTTTGGAAGCAAAATGGAAGGTGATGGCTGCCCAGGATCCATCGGTGTTTGTTCTGTGGCCTCTGAATTAAGGGGAAGTCTCTTCTGAAGCCTGGGGAAGCTGTGTTATGTCGCAGTGTAGCTCTGCTGACGGAGGGCCCTTCTGGGAAAAAGGAAATGAAGACGGTGGCTATAGGGGCTGTGTCGACAGGAGTCATCTCTGTTGTCTGGTACCAAAAAAGGAGTGGTTGTCATGGTTACTGGCCTCCCCTCCTGCCACTTGTCTTCTCTGGAGCCTCGGGCTTGGAGCAGGGATTCAGTGTTTCTCTCCTGTTGAGATGCTGCTGTGATCCACGCACCCCGAATGTCAGACAGGTCTGCTTTGGTGTGCTCTTGTGACGCTTGTGTGCCTGCGCATCCCAAGCGTCTTTGGTGTCCTTCTGTTCCTACTGTGGGCTTTCTTTGTTTGAATCTGACTCTTCCTTTTTTCTTTTTTCTTGGTGTTTTTTTTTTTCCTTCCTCCTGAATACCACTAGAAGAAGCTTCAGCGTAAGACGAACAGGTTACAAAGGACTCGTGTGAACTGCGATGGAGCTCCATGCAACAAGGGGGATGGCAAGGGCAGCAGCAAGCCTTGCTGTAGGAATTCTTGGAGTAGGAGGAAGGTGAGGAGTCTCAAAGGAAACATGAGGTCATTTCCCTTTTAACATAGTACATTGCAGAGATATTTTAACAATTAATCAATATCTAAGTCTGCAGTCCATTATAAGGCTTGGCAATGTGTTATTTTATAGCCTAACAAATGGAAGCCTGCCTGTGCTAGTAACTTGAATCCCTGAGCTGCAAGAAAGGTTACTATCACATGGCAAGCGGTAACTTGCTCCTCCCTGCCTTTCTTTTTTAGGTGAGGTCAATTACATTTACCATTTATGGAAGATATTCTTCCAATTAAAATGATGAAGACCCGAGGAATCCTCTTTTCCCTTCTTTAAAATAAACTTTAAAAGCAATAATCGTTACCAAAATCTGGGAATGAAGGGCAGGGAATCTCTCTGCGTAGGCAGCCAAGTGTTACAACATTGCCTTGGCTCCAGGCTCCATGGCTGCTGCTGAGCCCTGTCGTAGCCCATGCTGGAACATCTGGTCCATCCCATGACGGATGGTCAGGCTGAACCGCCGGGCAGTGGAGTCTGGCCTTGACTGCTGCACGAGCCTCTAGACTGTGGGGGCTGAACAGCTGTGTCCAGTGTACTGAGCACAGAGCTGGGTGCCTGCATAGCTTGAGACACTCCTGGGGAAGGAGCTCGGGTTGCAGTGCTGTGCTGGGAGGTACAGGCTGTGAATCAGCATCCTCTATTCTGCTTCTGAGCATGGTCTTGGACTTGCAGGCTGTCTGGGCTTCCCCAGCTCTATGAGTAAGGTCCCAGTGAGGTGTTCTTGGCAGGACAGAGGTATGTATGTGGGCCCTGTGGTTAGGGCAGTGATCCCTTTCTACCTTACTGGCACTGTAGCCAATGATTTTGGCTGGTATTTATTCCTCTGCTCTGCTTACCTGGTTTAAAAACAAGCCATTTGGCTTGACCAACTTGCCATCTCCTCTCAGGAAGAGAAAGCAGCAAAACCCAGATGTTTAATTTTTTTGTGCCTTCGTCCTTCTCCAGAGAAACAGATCTCGCTTCTCTAACTTCTCTCTGGAAGTTTATTTGGAGTAGCAGACAGTGAGCAACTCTGCACTCTCCTGTTAATTAACCTGAGCTCTTGGAGATGGGGAGGGAGTGGGCTACTGCATCTATTATTAAACAGGGGTTATCAGTGAACAGCATCACATGACTGTGAAGGCATTAGTCACTTAATTAGCATTAACAGGGCAATTATTATCTTAATAAAATGACTGATTATGACATTGAAGTTGTATCTGAGGTTTAACAGCTGCGGCAGCCTGACTGAATTGTATGTTTGTTAATCCCTCAATGAGGGTGTTCTGTTTCACCGAGTGATGTTTATTTAACGTGCAATAAGTGTCTTAGTGAATCTCTATTAAAGGCATATGTGGAAACCTTAATTTGAAGCATTACAGAAGAGAGCAAGACTGTTCAATTCATAAAATCCTATTTAAACATTGTGAGCTCCAAACCCAGCTAGTGCCAAAGCAAACTGTATCCTGTAAGCCCTTTGCCAGATGTCTCATGTGGGGTATACTCAAGGTCCAAAGAAAATAAGGTCTGAAGGGAACAGTTTGGCCATTGAATCTCCAATCCTGCCTATATAAAGGGGTTTCGTTTCCATTCAGGAAATACAAACCTCTTCTGTATGGATCCTGTTCAAAGTGTGTTTGCTGAACAATTCTTCCCAGCAGCAGCGGTTCTCAGTAACACCCACGCCTGTGAGCAAAACTGGATCTGGTGGAAAGATTTTGGAAGTACGCTACGCCTCTCTGTAAGTATCTGACAGAGGACTCTAGGTGTCCTGTGTGCCACCTACCACTGTCTGACCAACTGTGAACTGTTCTGATGATGATCCGGGTCAGACCTAAGATGAAGACTTAGGAAATTTGAGGGTTGTTTGTTTGTTGTGTTTTCATCTCCTGTGTTCTGTGACTTTAGGTAACTTGCTGCTGCTCGATGCCATGGTTCGTAGCTCCCTAAGCAATGTGCTCCAGGGCAGCGTGGTATTAACGTCTGAGAGACTGAGATGGTATCCCTGTAGATCCTGACTTCACTCTGAACCTGACCTGCTTCAGTCTGGATGTCTCTGGTATTTTGCAGGTAGGTGCGTGTTCATTTTGCCTGTGCTCAGAGACTTCTGGACACAAACCAGGTATGAACTGGCACCCTGTAGTAACAGCGAACTCAGCTAAGAGGCGAGATCCTTTAGCGCTAACTTGGCACCAAGTTAGAGCAGGCACGAGACTTCCCGTTGACTCAGATGTAGATGCACATGTATAGGCAAGGCACAGGCTGCGTCTTGAGCTCTCCTGAATTCTTTAGCATTTCAACTCTGCATCCAAACTTCTGGACTCTGATGCCAACTTTCTAGGTCAGGACGTCACTTAGCCATTGAATCCGGACTCTACTTTCCTTCCGCCGATGTGTGAACTCTTCCTGCGGGGCGAAGAGAGGGATGGGTTGTCCTGGCAGTCTTTACAGCATGAGCTGTGTTTGCTTTGAGTGAAACACAATGATTACGGAGGGAATGACACTTGTGGCTCCTGGGAGCTTTCCCAGCTCTGCACTGGTCCCTCAGGTGAGCGCTGGCAAGCTGTGCTATCTGTGAAACACGTTTGCTGGTATGAAGCCTTCGTGCCTGTATGAGATCATCTGCAGCAGTAATGTCCTGTGTGTTTTCTCATTACAAAGGCAGTTCTGAAATATTGTCCCGTCTTTAGAGGAAAATGGAGGGTCTGAGAGGATTGCCTGGGGCTTCAATAAGGCAGTGGAGGGCAGCTTTATATGCTGTCTTTCATCCTAGAGACTCAGTTGCCCTTATGTCAGAGGCTATTCACACCCTGCATGGGCAGGACTGTCTTCTCACTCATCGTTGGCTCTGGTGGGTCCTGTTGTCTCTCCCTCATGCTGGGCTTCAGCCATGGTGTAATGCGTGGCTCGAACCCCTTTCTAGCTTTCTTCTACTGAGCTCTCTTTGCTGTGCTGACGCTGTACCTGGCCTAGATGCCAGCAAACCCACCGGTAAATGCTACAGCTCCCTGCTCTGACCTTGTAACAGCATTGCTTGGAGTGGGAATCTGCTGTCCAAGAGTGGCAAGGATTCTGGCCCCATACAATGGCCTGGCTGTGTTCAGCAATTTCCCTTTCCTTCCTCTTAATTTATTCAGAGCAGCAAGCCAAGTAGACCCACAGGCACAATCGAAACATGGGATAAATATTCTGAGTGGCTTGATCTATAGGAACAAGCACATGGGGGAGGGAATGAGTTCATCTCCTCTGTGCTCCTGGCAGGGCTGTTCCTACATCTCCTGTGTGCTGCAGTGGGGTGATAAGCTGGTTGCAGGGAGGATGTACTGTCCCTTCCCTGGAAGAAGAGACTCATCTGAGCCTTCCTCTTGGGAGCAACCCTTGATAGGCAGCTAAAATTTTCCTTTTCCTCTCATCCTATGACTGTTAGGGAATATCCAGCTCCTTGCACTGTCCAGAATAATTCCACTCTCCAGAGGGTTGGTGTGTTTCAGCATCTCTAGGCTGGCTCTTCCCTGTGATTTATATTTTGGCTGCTTTTTCCCAGGTTGGTGCCTTCAGCCCCTGGTGATTTCTTTTGTTCTTGGAGCAGCAGGTTCATGCAACTTCCCTGTAAGTATGTTTCTATGTTAAACAGGTGTAGGGAAGGAGCAGAAATGTCCTTCAGTCCAAAACATCTCTGGTAACAGAGCAAAAAGTGGATCCCTACAACCCTGGTTTCAGAGGTATCTTAACTTGCTTTCTAAACCTATCTCCAGGCCTATCAGTTCCATTTTAGGAAACCTGAGAGTCGTCACTATGATTTCTACTGTGTCCAAAACAGATGAGCAGAATGGTGTGAGCTCAGGTATGGTGATTGGGATCAGCCAGTGCAAAAGGCACCCCATGGGAGGTGACACGATAACGCATCAATCCACAAAAGGTTTTGATCTTCTGGCATAGACACAAGGAGAAGGGTGAACAAGAACTGTGTTCAGAGGTCGTCTTGGTTTTGAGAGAGGAAACAGCTCATTTCTGATGGGAAGCATTTTGGATTTCTCTTGCTTACTGCTGTCTGTTTCCCAGCTCAGACAACTGTTCTGTTCTTCAGTGTGCTTGCCCAGAGCTGTTGTATATGACTGTTAAACAGTGTTTAAACAGCCATAAGCCTGTTTATTTACTGAGGCTATAAATTATCTTGAAATCGGAATTCATCATACTGCAAATACCATGTTTCAACAAGCAAGCTGGCACTCTGCTAGAATTGCAATCTAATAGCCCTCCTCACTGCTCTGCCAAGTTGCTGTCAAGGGCAAGTGTCCTTGCATGGGTAATTGCTGCCTTACAGACATCCTGGTAGACTCAGATGCCTTTGAGTTTATCTGCTGGCGTATCAGGGAATGCTGTGGTCACTCAGTGCAGGTCTCTGATGGCTGAACCGTGTGTCGGAGTTAACTCATGCTTGCCAGGGTTTGCCATTAAATGAACGGGTTATCCAGTCAGTATCTTCCAGGCATCAACACCAGTTGTTCCCAAGGTGCGTGAAAGGCTGATGATAATCAAGGAAGGAATTTTTCCCAGTGGGATTTTCTTCCTCTCCCCAGCTGGTAGAAGGTAACTATTCCTGGAGCAGGTGGCTCTTAAACAGCAAAGCCAGTAGTATCTTGTACAGTGTTGCTGGGTGTATTTCTTTGGCTGTATTAGTTCTCCTGAGGCCAATGGCATAGTGAGTAACTAAAGGGATCTGTCTGAAAACACTTAAACGTGGTGCTTGCACTATACAGTGCGCGAATCTATTGTCAGATAATGTTTGTCTGAAGTGTTTCATCTTGGAGATTCAACCAGTCAATATTAACATCCATCAAAAGCAGCTGCCATGCCCTGGCTGTTGCACAGGGTGTAGGTTTTCCTGTAGATGCTGACATTTCTGCTCCTGTTAGCAGCTGCTCCTCACCTCAATCTGAGTGTGGACCTGGTGGTCCAGGTCCTGACTGTTGTTGCATGAGTTGTGTTGGTTGGGTTGGCTCATTCTGTGGCAGGTTGATAGCAACAGCTGGTCATCTCACTTACCTGTTCTGTACTGTGTAAATTATTGCCTTCACAGTTCTGGAACCACGCAGGCTGGAGATGGGAAAGATCTGAGGTCATCCAACTTCTCCATTTTTCCCCACAATAGGGAAGGCTTGTTCCCTTCCACTGGATTTTCCTGTACTTGGTCCAGTTTTAAGTGACTCAAGCATCAGAGCTTTTTTTTGCTTCCCTTGGGAGGCCTGGTGGATTTCTCACTATGAGAAACGTTTTCCTAATTCTCCACCTGATCTGTTCCTCTCCCAGATTCCACACTGCAGATTCCACAGTGGAAGAGAACATAAAGCTACAGTGGGTTAATGCTCATCGTGTTACTGGAGAACTGGTTAACCCTTTTGGTGTCACTTTGATTGTCCTGAAACAAAAAGGCTTTGGATAGGAGAACGTTGTGATGATGCTGCTATAGAGACAAGTGTCTCTAAGGCTGGTAAGCATTGATAGTTTGGGTAGTATGGGCACCAAGACCTGTTGGTCTTCCTGGAAGTTAGAGGTTTGTGGAAAGATTTCTTCTATACCGTGTAAGCATAGCTTCAAATGGTAAAAATGGGGGAAGATTACCCTTGGAATGTTGAACTAAGTGGCAAACTGAACATATGGTAATAGCTGTTTCTTACTTCTGGCTTTGCTTGTGCCTAGCACTTAGTCAAGAAGCTTGCTTTTTCTGAAGCTGAGGATTTTCCCATGGATTGCTTTCTTTGCTTGTCCTGCCTGTGCTGCCAATGCTGTGTAACCAGTGGCTCAGCTAATGCTGAAGTAGTTCTTAAAATATCATCTGCTAAATAGATGGGTTATGATGGGATAAAGCATCTTCCATGAAGGATGAGTGGGATCAGGCCTTGGAGACGCTGTCAAATGGGAGCCAGTAGGAGAAGAGGCAAGTAAATATTTAGCATGTGGTTGTGCAAGGGATGGGACTAGAATAAAATGTAATGATGGCAGAAACGTTAAGGGTGGGGTGGGCACTTGGTAGCGGTTGAGAGGTCTGTGGTTGTGTAATGCATCGTTTGATGGGGAGCTTTGGTTTTTTTTTTGTCAGGAGTCACCTGGGAGGCTGCTTCTTGCTTTACTCAAACTGAGCAGAAGGCTCTTTGACACATTCTCTGCTGTGGTTTGACCAGAGGTGGCGAATGATCTTGTATTCACATCTCTTGTGGTGAAACAGAGGGCAGCTAGCGGGTCTGTGGTCCCCTGCAGCCCAGTGCTGCCTGCCAGCCCTGCTGCTTGTGTTCTTGGAAAGAAAGGCTGCTCTGCTCTGCTCTGATGAGAACCACAGCCATGCCACTTGCTGTGGTGGCAAAGCCCAAGGACGTGACTAATTGGTAACATCAAGAACCACCTTCCGTGCAGCCTGATTCACCCGATCCTTACGCAGACTCACTCTTTCCATCAAGGAATATTTGTTAATGCAGCGCACGCTGCTGAGATCACCCTTCTGGCAAATGCCTGCTGTGGTATGAGACCCAGTCATCTGGCAGCACATTGCTTACTGCAGTCTCCACGGCAACCCTCCATGCTGTTCTTCTTTGGAAGCTCTGCGCATTCGTAAAGAAGCTGTCATCCCTCTTACTGTAAGTGCAGCAGATGTGAAAGATTTTTACCTGTGCCAATGAACCCCGGAGCAGGATGCTGTTGCTCAGAGGGGCAATGCTGCATTAGGTGTAATGCTTCTCTCTGAAGGGCTCTGTCTGTCCACTCGTGGCATTACAAAATGTCTCCTGCTTTGTGCTCTGAGTCTTTTAATGTGTTTGTAGCCAACAGCGTTTGCACAAAGAGACTGGGCTGCCATGAGGATCACAGAAGATCTTTTCTGAGGCACAGCCTTGCAGTGCTGACAGCTGCCACAGAAAGAATTCATTTTGGAAGGCTGGTCCCAAGGTGGATTTAATGGTCCTGCACTAAAATGTGAATGCTTCTGGTGTGGAAACAACTGAACTGCAGCGTGGACCCCCGTGTTTCATAGAGGCTTCTCTGTTTCTTCTGAGCTGCCGATTGTGTTGATAAGGAGGAACAGCCATCTTCTCTGTTGTGGGTGCTGAACCTGACAGTTCGAGGGGCAGTTATGTGCCTCCAGTGTCCCATCAGAAGCCCTCTGGGGTGCTGTGGGAGGCTGTAAATGAAATAGGGTGGATGTCTTCTCTTCTGTGATAGGTAGGCCTGGTACATGCTTAGCACTAGTAAATAGAAATCAACTTTGTCAGTGTTATGCTGGCCGATGCTAAAACTCAGTCTGGAACTGTGAGGCTTCAGGTTTATGTTCTGTCTCTTCTCATGCTTGTTTTTCTGACCGGTCTGATGGTTGTGCAGCAATCAAGGACTGGTGCTTTCTTCTTCCAAAGGGTATTGCAATTCTTTGGAGGTGAGCAACATAGGGGGGAAAACTCCATGCTCTTTGTGTGGAAGGAACCACAGCTCCTTGCCTCCCTTGGTAGGTGATGTGTAGACCTAGACCAGAAGAATCGGTCCAGCTTCAAAATGGGCATCTGACTCCATTTCTGGTTGGTTGGTTTTTAGGGTCATCAACATGCAGCAAGAGGCTCTCCTCTTGCTGGAGGAAGCCCAAGCCACCATCTCAGGGCAGTGGTTGAACCAAATAACAGCTGAAGTTAAAACAAGGTGACTGCAAGACCTGCCAAAGCATCTCATGTTCCCTGTGGGTGACAGTGAGCTCTTTATTTATAAAACTGTCATCATTTTTATTTCCCACTGTGAGCTCTGAGAGGGACAGCGTTAGATCAGGCGTGAGCTCTGGTTTGCTGTGCAGGAGGTTTGTTTGTCTGCTCTGTGTCGAGTGGCAGCTGCTGGAAAGCCCTCCCACAGAGCTTTCAGCTCTCGCCTTTCTGTCAGCCTGCTTTCAAACCTGGGCAGCTCACCTCTGTCCCTGCTTGGCTGTCTCAGCCCCGGGTTCCTCCTGAGATGGCTGCCAACTGTGCCAGACTGCTGGGATTCAAGTGTTCAATCAGGTGCTTTCCATGAACTCTGCAGCTTCTGCTGTGTCTGTCAGCAGTGTCACTTCACATTCACCGAAGGCTGGAGAGGATAAAAGGTATCTTCCTCTCGCTTGTAACACTTGTGCTGCAGGAGATGAGACCTATTCTGCCCAGTGCACCCATGATCTGAGGAGCCCCAGTCCAGGAGCATCAGCTAGGTTGGAGCTGCTGATCACAGAAACTGACCAAGGTGTTTGGTAAGAGTAGTGAGCCTACAGCCATCCGAAGGTGGGTGTCTGTATGGTGGAGAGTCTGCTGAGTGGGATGAGCTTATTCATCTTAAAGGACGTTATGAAGGTAATCCACTTAAAATCTTGGCTGCTGGGTGGGATTTAAACTTATTTTTGTGTTTTTTATTTCTTGTCTCCCCCTCAGCAAGCTGGAGAATGCATGCTGGGGAAATGAATCAACCAGCAGGCAGTGGCATGTGAAGTGAGTCCCTCTGCTGGCACAGAAGTGATTGCAGAGCATTAATACAGATCATAATACAAGTATGTGTAAAGATAATGAGAACTCTCCCAGCGATGTCTGGTGCTGTTCCCATCTTCCTACTACACTCCCAGCACTATCTAGAGCTCAAAAAACTCCCAGTGTCCTGCAGGACTGTCTAGAGACACCAAGTGCACTGCCAGTGCCCCTGTGGTGCAGTCTGGAGATGCCCAGGGCCTCGTGGGCATTTCTAGACAGCACTGGAGGGCACAGGGAGTGTAGTAGGAGAATCTTGGGGGAGGAGAGGAGGAAGATGGCATTGGAACTGTGTTAGGAGGCTCTAGACAATACTGGGACACACCTGGAGAGTGTTGGGGTGCTCTGAGCTGCACAGGGGGAGTTTACTGAGAGGCTCTGGGAGTGTGCTAGGAGACTCCAAACAGCACTGGTGGGCACTGAGCACGATCCTTGGTGTCTGCTGTTAAAGGTTTGCTTGACTTCCTGAGAAGATCTGTACGTATGGAGCTCTGGGAAGCACTGGGAAACTGAAGGCCATGTTGGGGGTGACAAGTGTAAGCCCATTCTCCCTTCCAAATAGTACCTAAATCCCACGGTATCAGATGCACCCTGCATTGAAATGAAACACCGTTTGGGTTCTGCCAGCTCGTTTCTGTTAACGTGGAGCAGCAGGAGGACTGATTCCTCTGACACATTGCCACGTGGGGGCAATGATCTGAACAACAGCAGAGGGGAAATGGTTTGGAGCCTCCTGGTGAACTGGGAAAGGCATCAAGTGGGCTGCTGGAGGAAACTCCTTGAGTTGGACCCTCAGCCCGAGAGAGGGGACTCTATGGGTCACTTTTCCCCCCACAGTACCTTACTTAAGCACCTTGCAGGCAAGGCCAGCTGCTACGGACTGCTTAGCTCTCCTCCCCATCTGGTGCTGCCTACACTTGTTTCCCTTCCCTGCCTGCTCTTTCCTTTTCTCTGCACTTGTTCCCCTTGGCTCCCTCCCCTTTGGCCTTTGGATTTCTCTGGTCCTCCTCCTGGTGATGTTCCAGGAGCCTTTGTGCCTTGGCTGAGAGGGACACCTAGTGGGGTCTGGGCTCCAGGGCACAGCTTGGTTTAATCTTGCTTTTTTTTTTTATTCTTTTATTTCTGTTTCATGAAGAAATGGCTTCTGTAGGAGCAGGAGCTGAGCTCTGAGTAGTCCGGTATTGTTTGCCTTGGGGCACAGAGGGCATCTGGTAGGCCAGCTTATCGTGTGACTCTATTTTTGTGCTGTTCTGATACTATGTGAGTCTTGGCTGGGATTTCCTTGGTTTCTCTCACAGCTTTTAGTACTGCACAGGACTTGTTCTGGGTGCATCCAGGCCACTGAAAACCCCCTCCACTCCACAGCCCCCCATTGCGTGTCTCACAGTTTCCCCAGAGCTGATCTCTAACTGCAGGCTTTGTCTCTTGCTGAAATCCTGCTCTTGGCACTCCTCCTTGGCTTGCTGTAATGGGCTGCAAGAAGCCAGCAATAGCAGCAGGGAAGAAAGCACGTGAGGGGAAAGATTGCTGTGCTCTCGTGTGAGGCTGTAGGGAATGGGGGGGTTGGTTATTCAGGGAATGAATTGTCTGTCTCATCACTGGAGTCCCAAGCCTGTAGGTCTCCAGTCCTGATGGAGGCTTCCAAGCTTGATGTAGCTTAGAGGGAGTTGCAGCACTGTGTTGGCACCCACCAGGCTGTGGGATATGTGAGCACAAAAGCTGGGCAAGGAGGGAGGGAAGCAAGGCAGTAATCATGCTGCTCCAAAGGAGCAAGTGCTTGCAAAGCTTTGAGGTAGGGCAGTTCTGTGCCGGTTCCTTCCTTTTGTCTGTACAATACTCTGACCCAGGTTATTGAACCCTGGAGGCAGGCTTAAGGATGCTGGCCTTTCTCTGCCAAGGTGAAGGCGATGCTGGAGTCATAGCTCAGCCACCCATTAATGTTTTCGGCTCTTGTCCCAACCACTCCAAGCTCTGCTTTGCCAAACCCACAAGACCACAAACACGACTCATCTCGAGTTACAGGCACAGTAAACACACATCCAAAGCAATGCCAAGGGTTGGTGTGGTGTGTTCTCCCCTGCTTGCCTCCTTTGTCTATCAGATGATGTTATCCAGGGTTTGCAATCACCCCTTCTGGTGTGGGTGGCACTGGGAGCCCACAGTGGTTGGAGGAAGGAGCTTTCCAGTAGGGCAGGCTCACAGCAGAAGTGAATGCAGCCCTTTGCTGGCAGTTAGTTTCTGGTTACATGTACGTTTGGGGCATAAAGGAAAAGTGCTGGCAAAAGCATGGATGAACCCGATGCTTGAGCCAAAAAGGCTTTTAAGAAACCTTCCTTCTCTTTCCCCAGTAATTCAGGGCAGATGATGCTTAGTGCAGAGCCTGCCCTGGTGATAGCTGAGAATGAGCACTCGTTTGTGCTGCCTTGAGGTAAGGCTGTGCCTGAACCCAGCCACAGCTGGGTGAGGCATGGCTGGTAGGTCTCCATCTCTCTGATGCTGTGTTTGCTTCTTGCCTGTTGCAGTACTTTGAGTGCTGCTGGTCTGGAAGACTTTGATCTACTCTGCAGAGGAAAGACTCTATAGCAGCCTGCAGCCTGGATGGGTGCTGACAGGTATTTGTTTGCTCTTGTTTTTGAAGCTAGGTTACTGATTTGATTGCATGAGGAAGAGCTGTGCCTCCTGAGCTCGTTGGGGGTGATGGGTAGAGGACACTGGCCTGCCTGATCCAACCTTGCAAGGCAGCACAAAGCCCTAAATATCATTTTTCTGATCATTGTCCTCCCTTAATTCCCTGCAGGAATTCAGGGGTGCAGTTGGGCCTGTGGCAAATCGTACCCATTAGTGCAGTGCACTGTAGCTGTTAAACTGCTGCAGTTCTGGCAGGCATCTCCTAATGCTGCAGGTGGAAGCCCTGCAGCCAGAAAGGCAGCTGTAGCCCCAGGACAGGTTTCTGTCCTCATGCTGATGAGGAGGATTCAGAAAGCAGCTTTCTTCCTGCCTGTCACCACAGGGGCTGAGCCACTCTCAGCATGAGCTGGGTTAGGAGGTGGGGAGCAGCAGCTTTGGGGCATGGCTGACTGACTGTTCCCTCCTGGTTCTGTTCTAGTGAGATGATCTAGAGAGGATTCGCCTGCACCCAGACCAGGAGCCCGCCCAGCCCTTGCTCTACAGTCCTGAAGCATCCATCCTTTGGGTTGGGGAGCAGCTTCATGCACTGCACTCTGCTTGTTCTGGTCCAGTCTGAGTATAAGCATCTCTCCTCTAAATGCAATGCTGAGAGCTTGGCCAGAACAGAGCACTGCAGCTGTAGGGTCACCCTGGCACCCGGCCCAGGTCTGCCCATGTGTGAGTGTTTTGTCAGAGGCCCTGGTCAGTGAGCGCCCACAGAAAACACTTGTACGTTGCTGCAGCATTGTGTAAGCACAGATACAAAGATGTTTCTTTGTCTCTTTGCAGGGAGAAGTGAGGCACAGGCCCTCCCCTACGAGCCCTAACAGCTGTGCTTCTGGCACACCCTGGCCAATGCACCACCTTGCCAGCCATGTCTGCCTCTGCAGCGCTCTGGGGAGACTGCGAAGCAGTTAAAATCCTTCTGTCCCCTGGACAAAAAGAAGCTGGCAGGGATGGAGAGCAGCTGTGTGCGGCACAAATCCATCTGCGCCCGTGTCCAGGCTGGACTTTGGATTTGAGAAATGGTTTGGTTGTGAGCTGTTGGTGCCTTGTAGTGTTTATCTTTTTCCTTGCAGTCCCTTTTGGGGTGTGTGGCTCTTTCTCTTATTTCAGCTTTTCTGCTTTTTCTTTAGGGCTCGTTTTCCTGGCCGTAGGAAGCAGCATGGCTGAGCACACAGCGCAGTCCCTGCGCCAGCCATAGAAGAAACTGCAGCAGTGCTGTCCCTGTGTTTCCAGGTGGGAAGCTGCCTGCAGCACTGCCTGTGTCAGCACCTCTTCCAGTACAGCACAAAGGAGCTGTGCCCCTCTGCACTGGAATAGGCTGGGTCCTGAGGATGCCCAGAGCAGCACATCAGAGCCTGGTGCAGCTGCTGAGAAGGGGAAGAGGTAAAGGATTTTGGAGTGCTTCCATTTGTGATGCTCAGCCTCCTCCTTGGACAGCTGCTCACACGGAAATGAGTTCGGGTTGGAGGGTCTGTGCTGCAGATTCCTTAGAAGAGGAATGGTTGCACAGAAGCCCATGAAGAACCACCCAGCTCATGTACTATAAAATATCCCAGTTTATTAGCACATTTCCATTTCTTAGAGACTCTTACAAAACAATGTATTTACAGGTAAAGACTTAACTAAATTCACTGGGAGTGTGTTCTCCTAAGGTCGGGACTGGGCTACACAGGGAAAACAAATCACATTCAGCAGTCACATTGTTGCATTTTTCCTTAAAACAGTAAAAAGAGTGGGGCTATCTGACAGCTGGGGAGCAGGCCCAGCTAACCCGTTTTGTTTCTGTAGGAGCCAAGGTGTGGGAACACCCCTCTCTGTCCCTGGAATCTGCCTGCGAGGAAGAAGTCATGGCTGTATGCTGGGTCCAGCACAACGCAGCCACCTCAGTGCAGTGGGAATGGTGGTGCTGGCTACCAAGGAGCAACCTGAAGCATTATGAGGAGGTGATTTCTCTCTCCCTGCTCCCAGGGGCAGGGCTCTGCCTTTCCCAGGTTTCCCTCCGCTTGAGGCCACGTTTCAACTCTGCAGCCCTGGGCTCCTTACACAGCATCGCACCGCCAGGAGCACAGAAGAAGCCAAGCTGGACCCAGGATTGCTGGCCCAGGGCAGCAGGGATCCACGGAGAAGAGCAGCAGCTTCTTTCCCCCTCATCACTGAAGACCAGACAGAAGATGACAATTAATTAATTACAGAACTAATGAAATGAGAGAGAATAGATGATGAGAGCTTGTATTTTGAACCTCTCCCTCTGCTGCCTGCTTCTAAAAACACTAAGTGTTTTTTCTTTTTTTTTTTTTTTTGTTTGAATTTTTTTTTTTTTTTAACTCCCTGTTGCCTGACCGTTCGTTCAGGTTTGCTGTGGGAGCTGCATTTGCTTACCCATAAAAAGAGGAAATCAAGGTGTGGATGTAAGGAATTAATTCCTAAGCTGAGATGGGGGTTTGGGAGGATGAAGTACGGAGGGCTGCGCTCAGCCAGCAGCCCAAGGTTGGGAGTCGCAGACGCAGTGAGGTAGAGGCTCACAATGGAGGCAGCTCCTCGGGCAGCGCCTCACAGCCAGCGTTGTCCCCCCCCACCCCCCGGTGCTGTGCAGGTGATGGTTGTGTCTGAGGGTTGAGAGCATCCCTAGAGCCCTGTCTGCTGCTTGATCCACGCCCGCAGTGCTGTCAGCCGGCTGTAGACTCCAGGCTTGTTTCTCTGTGCGCAGCCATCACCCCAGCTCACAACGCCAGCCAGGAACATCCGCCCGCTGTCCTCCACGCTGACCAGGGGCCCTCCGGAGTCTCCCTGCACGAAAACAAACCGCACCGTCAATACGGAACCATTAAAGAAGTTTTTAAGTAAATCACAAAATCGGAATGAAATAATTTGATGAACGGGAAGTCCTACGGTTTCCTGCTCAATCCAATTTACAGAGCCGGTCCCTGCATCGAGAGTAGCTACGAGTGGCAAAAGCAGTCAAAATGCCAGAATAAAAAACAGCGAAACAAATCCAAACAAACGGCCTGCCTTACTAAGGCTCTCAGTGACAGTGAGCAGGCAGAGTGCAGCTGCACTGCCCTCTGACCCGGTGATCCATTTTTGAGACTACAGCATGCATCAATAAATACAGTTTGCTGCTGCCGTGCGTTCTCGTTTGTCCGTGTGAACCCAGAAGGATCCACATGGACGAGTAGCACGTTATTAAGTGTGGAAACGTGAGTCCGTGTGCCAGAATAAAAAGTGCTGAGCCTACCTGGCACGCGTCCACGCCGCCCGTCAGGACCCCCACGCACATCATGCGCTGCGTCAGCTGGTCGGTCAGCAGTTGGTTGCAGACGGTCTGGTTGATCACCCGGATTTCTGCTTTCTGCAAGATGGTGGATCCACTGCCTGCAAGGACCAGAAACAGCGTAAGTACGAAGTCATTTTAGCAGCAGTCCCTTCCCCTGCACAGTCTCGGGCTCCTAACAAACGGCCAAGTCCCTACTACAACGACTGCCTTTTCCTAATACAGTTTTCCCTTGAGCTTCAACTGGGTGTGCTCCCAAGGGAATCGCAACTGATTCCGGTCTCCCAGCAAATATGTCACTTCAGATGTGAGCGGCCGCCTCCGTGCTTCCCTACAGCCCCATTATCTGCTGCCAGTGCTCACCTCCTTCCGCAGTCGCTCCCCATCCGGTCACCCACAGGTCTTTGCCCACGGGGAAGTTGTGCGTGGAATCGGGCAGGCAGATGGGCTGGACGACAGAGGAGAAGGTGACGGGGCTCTGCAGCTCCATCACAGCGATGTCGTAGTCGTAGGTGTAGTCATTGAAGTAGGGGTGGGAGATGATGCGCTTGATTTGCTTCTTTTGCACGTTGGCATCGTTGCGTTTGCTTTGGTTGGTCAGGCCCAGGTAGGCTGTCCACAGGCTGGTATCTGAGTACCTGCAGGAGCCACAGAGTACAGGTGGTGTGAGGTCCTGCTGTGCAGAGCCAGCAGCCATCCCAGCTCACAAACCGTGCCTGCTGTCTTCAAAAGTTTCCTTGACAAGTGCCTCTACAAATCTTTCTCCTTATTCAGACAAGCAAGTGGCTGAAAAGGGAAGTGAAGTGCCACTGTCTGGGCAACCCGTCAGCCCAAATCCCAGCACCTATCAATCACTGATGTGGTGCTGATGTGACACCTCAACAAGTAAACAGTGGACTTCAACTGTCTGCTTCCACTTCACTACAAGATTCTCCCCCAGAATCCATCTGCCTCTGATGGTGCTAAACCAGGCAGCTCTGAGATCTGTCTGCCTGCTGCACGAAGCACCCCTAGCAGAAGCAGCACCCTGGCTCCCACCTACCTGATGCCCTGCATCTGCAGGAAGCAATGTGCTGCTGACACCAGCCAGGTCTCCGAGATGAGTGAGGCTCCGCAGACGTGGCCCTGGCCCTTGACATGGAGGCTGACCTGCCATGGCCACTCCCCCACATCTGAGTTCTGCCCACCGACGATCCGTGATTTCTTAATGTAGGAGCGGGTCCCACAGTCTGGGGTGAGGAAGGAGAAGGGACACTGACTTAGATACTCCCACTCCTGTTCATCACCCCCTCTTCCTTTCAGCAGAAAGTGCCCCCTCTTAACACCAGGGACAGCTGATGCTACCAGCTGAGGAGCACAAAAACAGATCTGCTGCACTTACTGGCCAAATCAGTACACGTGCAGACAAACCCCTGCACTGTCAGTGTAAACCCTCTCTAAACATCCTGGACAATGCAGGCACTTGGCATGCTGCTGAAGAACACAGCTATTTCCAGATCCCAGCTGTTGCCCAGGGGTTCTCTCTACCATGCATGCTGGTCTAAGCCCAGAACCCCATTGTATTCCCTTTGCTGGGGTACTCACTGCAGTTGTCCTCATCAGAATTATCTTCACAGTCCTTCTGCCCATCACACTCTGGGTTCTGCTTGCTGATGCAGAGCCCGTTGCGGCATTTGTACGTGTACTCCTTGCAGGCAACTGTTGACTGGGCTGCTGCGGGAAGGCCAAAGGGAGCAGGGTTAGTCCCGGTGCTGGGGAAATTGTGCTGTTCAGGAGCCCCTCCCCACTTCTGCCCACCCCAGGACATTGCCACCGTGGGCAGAAATGCACTCCAGGCTGCCCAGCCGTGAGAACATCCATAAGAGACTGCATTTCAAGGGAGGTCCCCACCACAGCCCATCCTCGCCTTTGCTGCAGGTGCCCTCGTCGCTCCCATCTCCGCAGTCATCCTTGCCGTCACACTTCTGTGTGCTGGGGATGCACTTCCCACTGCTGCACTTGAAGCTGTTGTTTGCACAACCTGAGGAGAGAGCGGCTCCTGAGAAACAGCAAAGCACTCACGGTCCCAGAAAACCTGCATGGCTGCATCCTTCTCCCCTAAAATAGGTAAAGCCTCTGCAGCTACAACAAACACTGGTGCTTCCACCACCCCTTCGCCTTTTTCAAGCCCCCCAGCCCTTCCCGCCCACAGCACAAGTTACTCACTGCACTGCAGCTCATCGCTGTTGTCACCGCAGTCGTTCACGTTGTCGCAGAGCCAGAACTTGGGCTTGCACCAGCCGTTCTGGCACCTGAACTGCTGGTCGGTGCAGGCTGAGAAAGAATGGAGAGAAATCAGAGGACAGACCTGCAATTTACCCATGGGGTCACCAGCGACACACGTGGCACCACAGGAAAATCTGGGTGTCCTCCCAAGTGGGAACTCAAGCACACAGAAACAAATGCACCAGAACACATCGCAGCAGCTTGCCAGAACCAGTTGCCAGAACCAACCCAGCACAGCACCCTCAGGCACCCTGAAGTGATGCACCCTGCCACGAAGAGCCAAAAGGAAGGAAGGAAGGAAGGAAGGGCACTTACTGCAGGACCGCTCGTCGCTGCCATCAACGCAGTCCAACCACCCGTCGCAGCGCATGCTTCTCTCAATGCAGCGGCCGGTGCTGCAGGCAAACTTGCCAGGGCAGGCTGGGAAGGAGGAGAAGCAAAACAACACGTGAGCCCTCCAGCTGCCCCCCCTGCGGTACTTTCCAGTGCTCTGAGCTTCCTCCTTGCAGCATCCAATGTAAGAAACAGCTTTTCCTCACAACAGAGGACTACGGGAGATTTGCAGGAATGCAGGACATGCTCCTATCCCCCAGAAAAGCATGCATTCCCAATTTACAGGAAGACAGAAGAAGCATAGAACAGGGAGAGCCTCCTGTTATTTATCCTGCAGAACACCTCCAGTTCCCACCCACGGCCCCCAGGCCCCAACTCACGATCGCTGGAGTCGTAGGACAGGTACTCTGCAGAGAACCCAGTGTCTGTGTAGGAACGGTCTGAGTGGAACTGCACTGTGATCTTGTTGGTGCTGCTGGCCACCACAAACTGGGAACGTTCCCCACAGTACCTGATGGGAGAAAACAAACACCAATGGAGTGCTACAGATCAACACAGAGGAGCCCTTCTTACATCCCTGATTTCCCCATCACCACAGAGGGTCACTTCAGGTGGGCAGACAGCCAAGGGGGCAGGAAACAGAGCAGGTCGGAACTCAGCATGAGTTGCTAGAGCTCAATGCCACACGCAGGAGCTGAATTTTGTTGTAGCTGGCAGAAAGTTGGAGCCAGACTCAAGCAACACCAAACTGCGACCCTGAAGACAATCAATCAGGCACAAGTTCACCCAGATCCCTGACAACAAGCTGATCGCTGTCTCTGACCTCAGATCTGACAAGTGCAGCCTCTAGAGCCCCAGGATCCCTTCCTACGATGGGGCAGCAGGAAACTGCTTCACAGGGAGCACAGCAGGAATTAGCCAGGGCCACAGATACAGATTCTGATTTTGAAACCCTCTCTCCTCAAAGAAGGGTCAGCTCTCTTGCCCAAAATGTTGCTTGCCTCCCCTATGCAGTACCACACTGTGCTTTTAGTCCAGCTTCCAATTAGGTTGTGTAAGAGCTAACAGCAAATTTAAAAGTAAATGCATCAGGGAAGGGGATGCAATCAGCCTAACAATGGAGAAATACTCATTCAAGCAAACTCACACCAGCTGTTTCCTCATGGACCTGCCTTTCTGCACACAGTACATGGAATGTGATGCTCCACAGCCTGTCTGTGGGGTTTTTTTCAGCTGCAGCATGCAACAAACGCTCTGTCTGGTGTTCAGAACAAGGAGTGAGGCTCTGCTTTCACTACTGGCCACTGAGCTATGAGGTCAGACCCGAGCACTACGTTGCCTCATCGCATCCCAAAGAGCCCAGCACCTTGCTCCCACAGCCAGTTTAAGGAAAGCACAGAACACCATAGAACTGAACACAGCCTCCTTACTAGGAGGGCCAAAGCCACAGTCAGACACCTACCTCGTGTTGTTGATCTGCACATAGTCCTTGGTGCAGGAGCTGACTGGGACCCCGGGCTCCAGCACAAAGAACATATTGAAACGCACCTTCACGTTCTTTTTAGAGGGAACCTGCAACAGGAAAGAGTCAGAGGCACGCTTCTTTTCTGAAGCACTAAATATGGGAATGAGTTACATGTGAAAAAGTTTGAGATAAGGATAGATGACAACTGAAAAAGGAAAGAAGTCAAGCAGAAAAAGAAATACCTTCCCAAAAAGCCACTACTGCTCACCTTGTCATTTAGACAGCCTCTTGGCTTGCTGACCCTGGGATCAGCACACAGAAGGAGGCTGAGGCCAGACCTTTGTCAACTGTGTCCACTCCCCCAGGGCAAAGACAGACCCTGCCAGCAGTTTTACCAGCAAGTGACAGCTCTGTCCCAAAGCCCAAATTAAGTGCATTGTGCAAAGCTACAGCGACTAGGGGCTACAATAAGCATCACACAAGGTCCAGACTTCCCTCAGCCTCTTCTGCCTTTGACACTAGTCCTAAAACCTCTTCTAGCCACCTCCGGCAGTGCCTGCTGTAAGCTCATTGCAGTCTGTCCCACATAGGCAGGTTTATGTGACAGAATATTTAAGGCTAAGAGGAGAATATGTCTTACCTCTATGTTCCAGACACAGTCTGAGGCTGGTGGGTAGTGTGCAGGGTAATAGGGAGTGGTGAAAGTGCCACTCTCTCCTCTCAGAGTCCCACCACACACTGGAAGAGAAGCAGGAAGATGAAAGCAGGTTAGAGATTCAAAGAGATGTGGCTTTCCCAAGACAAAAGCAGCTTCTGGCTGAGGCAGGAAAGAAGGGAAATGCATCAGCCTTTAACACATTTAAGTTAATCTCTGGCAGAAAGCAGCTCCCGCTCCAAGGCTTGGAGAGAGCTCAGGAAATCAATAGGTACTTCTGCGTACGTCCATCTGCATGCCCAATCCAACAGAATTCTTATTTTCCCCTCCTCGGGGGACATCATTACAGCAGCCAAGAGCTGTAGGCAAGGCAAGCTCAAAGAGCCAAGATGAGACCTTGCTTCCACGTCTCCCAGCCCTGGAAAAATCCCTGGCAAACTGACCACAGCCACAGCTGCACTTCCCTCCTCAACTGCTTGTGGTAGGGAGAGGAGGGGGAAACTGGGCCAAGGTCTATGCTTACCTTTCATCTTTGGGAGCTGGAAGAACTCAGCCTTAAAGCCAGGGAATCTCCCCTCCTTGTTGGTAATCAACGTGACGAGCATAACGTTCTGGGAGGACAGGAAGGTCAGGTTGTATGAAGGGGCATAGTTCCCACAGAGCCTACAAAGGAAGGAACAGAATCTGTCAGGCAGCTGCATAGTGAGCCTCAAGTAGCACAGATCACCCCTGAGCAGGGACACGAGCTCCACCACCAGGACCTCTGTGCAGCTCAGGAGCAGCCTGCCACCTCCCACTACGACTCAGCACCACACACAAAGCCAATGCAGAGCCAACACCAACCCCTCTCTCCCCAACCCATGGAGAAGGAGCACCAAACCCTGGGACACTCACCTCACCAAAGCGTGGGGCTCCACAGGGCTCAGAGAGTCATACACCTTGATGTAGTCACTGTTGTCTGTGCACTGCTCCAAGTCCAGCGTCTTGAAGGTCAGGCTGATGATGGAGTTGGCATCTGCCCTCAGTGCCCAGTAGCAGTGTGCATTGTTGGGGTATGGTCTGTGGGGGAACCCCGGCGTGGTGAAACTGGTGATCTCCCCTTCCTTGGCGTGGAGGGCAAAAAGGCAGCTATCTGCCCAGGAGAACAGCAAAGAGATATCAGGACAAATGAGGAGGAGGAGAGATCTTTCTTGTGGGTGCAGGGTATACAGAGGACAGCAGAAGTGTTGGAGTTTTGCCTTCCTGGAGAAGGGCACTGAGGAAGAACAGACCAGGCCACCCACCGCTGCTGGATAATAGCAAGTTTGGCCAACCCCAAACCAGCTCCAAGCAGCACATGGAGATCTGCCTCAGGCAAAGCACCTCCCTTCAGGCCCTTCCTCACCCCAGAAGGGAAACTCTCACCCTGCAGACACCTGGGGATGCACAGAGACCATTATAATGAGACTGAAGAAGAACTGTACTTACTGTCCCGAGCTATCTGAGCGATGCTGGGGTCGGCAGCTGCAGGAAGAAAGAGAGGTGCTATCACCCTCTGAGCTGTGAAAAGTCCCTGCACACAAAGCTGAAGAGGTCGCTAGGGTTTGTGCTGACGTGGCTTGTGCTTATCCTTCAAGCAGCCCCTGCAGCCAAGGGCACCCAAAGGAGGGGTACAACTGGTGAAACACTGGAGCCTCCCCTCTCCTCCCCAGTCCCACACAGTAATGCAGCACTCACGGAAAGCAACGATGGACTCCACCTTCAGCGTGGGGTTTCGCAGCCGCGGGTTCAGCCTCTGGACCAAGTTCTGCTTGTCTGCCATGGCCTTGTCAAGCTCCTCCTCACGGTACTTGGGGACGATGAACTCTGACAAGTAGTAGGCAATGACACTGCCTTCGCTGTGAGGGAGGGTGATTATGGGGCGAGGGCAAGGACAGCAAGGACAGACATGGGAGGGCTGATGTATCAAAAGAGAGGGGGCCAGTCAAGTGATAAGCTGTTGTTGGAGGATGACCATAGGAAAGGGATAGCCTCGATAACAAGCTGAGCAAACTGAAGTCCAGCAAAGGCCCCGGTCAGTCTGTGAAGACCCTTTCCAGGATGCCAGACACCAGCTGCTGTGGTTTATAGGGCTTACTGCACCATATCCAATTCTCCCAAGACATTTCCCCCAGCACATGATGAGACACTGGCAGAAAGCAATATTCTGGCTCAGCACAATGCTTGTGAGATTGCTTTTCACTGCCCAGCCTTCAACACCACATGTGGGGCGACTACTGAGGTGCCTCCATCAACACCAGCCCAGCAAAGAGGGTCTTATGGCCAACGTGACACCCCAGAACTGCTTTCCTAAACTCCCAATCTCAGCTCAGGTAGCATTGCCTAACACTCACCTGAACGCAGTTATTACTGTCTCCTTATGGTAAGGGCCAATATCTGGATGACTCCCGTAGATGTCCTCGACCTAAAAGGAGTTTAAAGAAGAATGATCAGCACATCTTAAAGCGAGGAGAGTGGAAAGGACAAAGACTCAACTTCAAGCCTCTGGAGGAAAATCAGGGCACATAACCAGCATCCCTGGAGTGCAGGAATCTGCAGGGGCCAAAGAGTGGAAGAAGAAGAGCTGAAAGAAGGAGACAAGTATCCAGACTCCTGCAGCCAGCTCCTGCCTCAGTCCCCAGCCCCAAAGCTTGCTCAGCTGTAGAGCTGCTTTTCCTCTCTGACCCTACAAGCCAGGCCTGGGTAACCTGCTGGTCCTGGGATTTGCCTCGGCAACCCCACATGGCACACTGGGCCACAGGGCAGGGAGACACCGCGGCAACGGGCTGGAGCTGTGACACCAAGATCCATTTAAAAGTGAGTCACACGACTCGTGATGAGCAGAAAGAGTTGAGAGAAGTGAGAAAGCTTTGAGCTCCAAGTAGGATCTCTGTGGCCACAGAACAAAAATAAAAACTCAGCAGTAGGGATCCAAGAAAACGCTTACCGTGCTCTTCACCTTCTTAGCCAGCATGATGAAGTCTGGAGAACTGGAGTTCTCATAGGCATCAATGAATTCCCAGTTCAGAACTCGCAGGTGGCCATTGAAGACTTTCTGCACGGGTGCGTTCCTGTCTGGAAGGTAACATTTCACAGGGAAAGGCAGTCAGGGCAGGGACTGCAGCACAGCTGATCACCAGCGATGGGGGAGAAAAGGGCTCTGTGCTTTCTGGAGCCTCTGGCTGCTACTGCACTTAGTAGAAAGGTCACACGAGAGCAACGCTCGGTAATGAAGCTCTTCCAAATCCACAACAGTAAGGTTATGTTCCCAGGGCACGCCACCACCCCACATTAGCTGAACATCACACTCACATTTGAAGTGCCAAACCAGGAGGCCAGTGACAAGGGAGATGAGCAGAAAAGCAATGATCAGAATGGCCACAACTACCCTTCGCTTCGGGCCACGCTTCTCCATCTTCTTGGAGTTCATGGCAGGGAGGAACTCCACCCCTTCCTCCAGGTTGTTCATCTCCTGTGAGGGGAGAGAGGGCAGGACAATGGGAAGGTCACTCCCCAAGCCTGGTTTGGAGAGATCCAACTGCAAAGCAGTCTGGTACCTACAGACACAGAGCGGAGCCTTCGGACATCACTGAGAGCACAACACACGCCTCGGTGCCAGCAGCCCCACAGCCACCCCCAAGCAGGATCCCGCACAGACAGCAGTGCTAACATGTGCCTCCTCCGCACACCCCAAAAGGAAGTGGATGCTTCCTTCTGGGCCTAACCCAAGCTGATCAGTTTGAGCAAACACTGGGGCAGCCCACGCACAGCCCACGGCCGTGGCAGGTCACAAACCCAGAACCTCAAGGATTGCTGCCTTGAGGCGGATGAAAAAGCGAGACAGAAAATCACCTCTCCACAACACCTGCTATGAGGCAGGTGTGCCACCCCACAGGACACAGCACGCTATAAACGGTGTTCCTGAAACAGAAGGCAAACTACTTCCTCCCTGTACATTCACACCACACCGTGTGTTTGCTGGGCCAACACAACACTCCTACATTCCTGCCCGGATCTCACACTCAGAACAAATGCCTTACAGAAGCAACACAACACAAGCATGAACAGCAAACGAATCCCCCCGCCAGCAGCCCACCTGCCTCTCAGGACAAAATGTGCTGGCAGAACGACCAGCAGGTCTCACCCAGGAGTGAGGAACCGCATCGGCAGCGCACAGCCATCACCGCCCTGCGCTGGGCTGGGCCACCGAGGGGAAGGGCTCTGCCACAGCTCGCAGCCCTGCATCAGCTCTGCACGCACAGGATGAAAGCTTGTGGCAGGAAGCAGTGTCAGCGAGCCCTTGCTGCCGCAGAGTTTCACTTTCTTGCCCCAGCTCCTCGCCCTGCCCACATACCTGCAGCAGCAGCCCAGGCTTCAGCCAGGGAGGGAATCAGAGCGGCGCGTTTCGTCCTCCAACTGGGCCAAACTGGAGAGAGAAAACCCACCTCCCATCCCCATGCTCTGCTGATGAGACAAGCTTGCCCTGCGTGCCCGCTCAGTGTACAGAAAGGAGGAGGGATGACTTCACACTCTCCTTACGAAAGTTGGAGGGCGTAGCCGAGAGCCAAGGGACACACCAGGAATTTGGAAACATCCTCCAGACAGAGGACCTGCCTTGTGCCCCCAGCATGGGGAGAGCTCAGTGCAGCTGGGGGCAGCCCTAGCTGTGCACAGAGGAAGCTCAGCACGTCCTCTCCTCCAGCTCCAGCTGACAGTAAGGACACAACAACCTAAAATGCTGACCAGCACAAATCTGCTGCTTTCAAATGCATCGCTGTGCTCTGGAAGGGGGGAACATCCCAGCCAGCAGGACGCTGCTCGCCCTCTCAGTGTCAGAGCTCAGAAACATCACCTGCTGCTCCAAGACAAACGTCACAAACTCCAACAACTCAGGGAGAATGACAGCATAGGGTAGGAAGCCTTCATTTACTCGTGCTATTTATTATTGGCAGAAAGAAACCAAAATGATCAGCATCACCTCTGAGGCATCGGACTGCTTCTACCATCAACATCCAGCCGCTGCCAGCAGAAACAGAAGGCTCAGAAGGCCACAAGGACCATCCCACTGCGACTGCTCTGCTGCTGGCTTAGCTTCCACCACCACACAGGGAACTTGAAAATGCAAATCAAGCGAACTTTGTAAAAGAAAACACACAAAGAGAACTTGAATGCAAATACGTGCCTCAAACCAAGAAACTCTTCCATCAAATCAAGGCTTTGTGTCTGATGCGCCATCTTCAAACACTCAAACTGTGCCACTTGGCTCCCATCAGTTCCCAAAGCAAACAAATCCCCCAAACCCTCTGCTCAGGAGTCTTCCATCACAACTCTGACACATAAAGGGAAGAACCCAGCCACAAATCGCACCAGCATCTCCCCTTCCCCACCGCCGGACTGCTTGCAGAGCCAACCCTTCCCAGGACCTGGCCTCCAGGATTTCCAACATGCTGCTGCTGTTAGCAAAAGGAAAGTATTTAATTCACTTCTAACATCTGCTGTAGCCCATGGCAAGAACGACCTCCAGGGCTTTAATGATGTTCACATGGCAGCAGCTTTCCTGGGCTTCCCAGGGTCCAGAGATAAAGAGGTTTCTGTCCCTACCCTCTCTTTTAAGGTCTCATCCTCTCCCATGCTCACACCTCACGAACCTCATTATGTTTCCCAGCCTCCTCTGACATGCACGAAGATGCTTTGAAAACCTGTTGCATACTGCAGGTTGGGCAAGCACCAGTGATTCCTGAGAAGTACCTTGTCAATACAAAGGATCTGAAGCATTCCCCAAGCACCACGGGAATGTATCAGACCATGCCAGGAAGATTTCAGACAAGGCTCTGTCGCAGCCTCTGAGTAATCTTTCCTGCCCACACTCAACACAGAAAGCACCCATTTGACCTTAGTGCCAGACACGTCTGTGTCCGAACAGCACAGCCCAGCTCTGCTCCACTCTCACTGTGCTGCACATCCTCTTTGCTGCTGCCCCTTCCTGCCCGTCAGGGAAAAACAGCTCCTCTCCACTGCTGCTCAATGCCCCTCCGCCAGGCAGAAACCAGATGGAACCCAATGCAAGAAAGAGCCAAAAGATCACAGCAAAACCAAGAGAAAGGTGATCATTTTTTACATCTCCTTTAGCTGACCGTTGCCGTGCATTTTCCTCGCACATAGCAAACATTCCCTTCACCACAACAGCACCCGCAGATGTAAATCAGAGACGATGTGAACTCACGTCCCGCTCTCACCTTGTTCATGATTCCCCAAGAGACACTCGCCAGCACAAAGTGATCCGAGGTCTGACTCCCTCACCCCTCTCAAGGAAATGGCTTCTCTAAACCTTAACAGAAAACCTTCCTTGATATTCTCCCTGCGTTAGTCACAGGTTCAGTTACTTCCTCTTGCTCCTCCTCACTCGGCCTTCGCTCACTGCAGGGCTCTCCGGTAGGCACGGAGGTTTCTGACTGGTGCTGCTGCCATGCAGTGTCCTGGGAGGAAAGTCACGTGCCAAGAGAGTGAAAGGGTCAGAGAGGTGTGTGTCACTGATGAGGAGGCAGGACACGCACACAGGAGCGGCTTATCCTGAGCTGTAACCACCAGGACGCAGAGGGAAGCATGCTTTCTCTGCAGCTCGCTTCTGAAAAGCCTCCAGGTGACAAGAAGGAGCTGCTCGTACAGCAGCACGTGCCTGGGCTTCCTCAAAATATCCTTTGGGGATGCTAAAGAGTCAGTGTTTAATAATCCGAGTCTTTTCCTGATGTGGAAGAGCAAGCAACAGCCCAACCTGCCCAAAAAGAAAGACCAAAAAAAGCCCTCAACCAAGCAGCAGGTGAGCCTTTAGCCGTTCATTCAGTGGTCAGAGTGCTGGGCTGCAGCGTGGGGAACTGCAGCATCCTGTGCCACCTCCAACACGTCCCTCTCGTCACTGCAAAGCCTTGGTTTCTCAGCAAAACAAACCAAGGACTGGGACTCCTGCACTCAGTGCCTGTTTTCAGAGGGTGTCTCGCTTCTCCCACACCTCAGTTTCTCCTGGAGGACAGACTGAGGAGGGTCAGGAGATGGGTGCACAGAGACCTGTACTGTGCTCAGAGGTCTCCTGCGCGCAGCTCCCCAGCGATGGGCTCCCAGTGACGTCCAGTACGTAAGCAAACCTTCCCACTCCTCAGTAAAACAGCTACGTAATTTATTTTTAGACAGCAACCGTAATCGGCCTGACTGGACAAACCAGAAGATGCAGAAGTGACTAATTCTGCTAGCAGGAAATGCAGCAGGCACACGGGGAGGGTGGGAACTGCCACGGCAGACTCTGGACTGGAGATGCTTTACTGGAAAGCAGAGATTCATTGCAGCAGGGACTCCCGGGAAGGTCAGGAGGTGTCTCTTCCCAGCAAGAGGATCTCTGGGATGTTTACAAAGGGCTGACCAACGTGGGATCAGCATTACCCTTACTGGCTGGTTTCAGGCTTGTCTGACAGTGCCAGCAGGACAGCTCTGCATGGCCCACACACCAACAGCCCCCGCTGCTCTGCGCCCCTCCCAGACACATCCTCTGACCTGGTGTCCATGTCTGCCTCGCTGGACTCTGCCCCACACAACTACTGGGCTCTCGGCCATGAGTTTCACCTGTCTCTTATCACCAGTAGTTAATTTGTTTGCCCGGTGCAACACAGATATGGGATTCAACTGCTTCCCTTGACTGCTACCACATTCCAGCCCCATCTCCTCTGCCACAGATCCGCACAGAAGCGAACAGCAGGTGTGTGACTAACACAGCATCACCCAGCTCTGCTGGCAGCTGTGCAGCTCTGCACAGCCCCTTCTCCTTCCCTCTGCTCCAGGTCTGCACTAAGGCTCCGTGTCTGACACCAATGCACGCAGACAAGAGATGCAGAGCAAAGTCAGAGAGGACCTGGGGGAGGTCTCCTGAAATGAAGGAGAGACATCAGATCATTACCCAAGCCTTGCCGAGTAATCACACTCTTCAGATCCCAGCCTGCGTATCCAAGAGGCAGTTCTCACCTCCCCTTTTCCAGCCACACCTGCTCAATAAAATCTAAAACAATTCTCACATGAGCAGTGCAGTACTGGAAATGAAAGGGACGACAGCCATCAGCCATCTCATCGGCCAGCTCCGGCTGCAGGCAGCAGGGCCGGCTCACTGCCTGGGACAGCCCGGCCTTGGAGACGAGTGGAGTGGGCTCACAGATGTCCCACGGTTGCACAGGGAGGCTTCCTGCCTCCAAATAACACACACTACATCACATCCAGCTGCTTTGCTGCAGCAAAGCTGCTCCTTCTGGAGTCGGTACAAGAGCCTTGCGTGTCTGTTTGAGCAAACCGAGGACGCCATCACATCCCACAGCTCATTCTCACTACAGACCTTCAAGATATATTTATTTTCTCGAGACTGAGATTTGATGGGGGTGCAGAAAGGGAAGTTGCTGCTCAGGCGGTGTTTCATCACCAACTGCGTTCCTTGGGCCTGGCAGAGGAAGAGAAACAGGCATTTCACAGGAGCAGTTCGGATCCCAGAGACCTTCCAAGGGTTCACTGCACGTTAGGCCTGTGTGTCGCCGTGCAGAAAGAGCACAGAAAATTGTTCTTTCAAAACCCAGATGATCCTTAAGGACAAGAACAGCTTTATGGTGCTGGCACATGAGGAAACAACTCGTTTCCCATCAAAAAAATACCCTAAAAGCTACCAAGAGCATGCACACAGTGTACAACTCACTCCACCCATGTAGTTCAAGTGCAGCTACACAACTTGTGACCAACCCCTGCACCAACACCTGCTGTAAACCTCAGCACTGCTCCGGAAAGAAAACTTGTAAGGATAATTTTCATGCAAATTCCTGATAAGAACAGCATGTGGAAATGGCAGACATAAGAGCTACGTTTCATTAAGGCATATTCACACTGCGTTGCCCCAGTACTGGCAGTAAAGCACTGTTGAAACTTCATCAGTGTTTTATGTTCCTCCAGTAGTTCCTTATTAAGGGCAATTGCACTATAAAACGATGGCATCTGAACCAAGAAGGGAATAAGGGACAGAATCCTCCAGACCGCCCAACTTCCAGGCAGAGAGGGCAAGTTTAACAGTGAAAGATACCTGTCACACACCAATTCCAAACACAGGCCTTTCTTTATAGCATTCAATTGTCTTGTGACCATCCTGAGTCACAGAGAAACCGAATTCCCTTGGGTTAATTACAGAAGAAACGAAGTTAATGTTTGCACAGGACAGCACAGGCTTGGCTTGCTACCCTGCATCAGCCTTATCAGCACAGCTGTGTCATGCAACACGCAGCTCAGAGGAGTGGCCACATCTATTTGTGTTTCTGCTGTAGCAGATTTTTTTTCCATGTAAGATTGTCAGCCTTGGGGAGAGGTGGGAATTGAAGTCGCCTCAGAGGCCTGACGTATAGCTGTGAGTCTTGAAATTCCTCCCCGATTTCCAAAGCCCAGAAGAGAAGCATGCCACAGATGTAAATAGCCTACTTAGAACCTGCCTGGTGCAGAGTACTGTCAGAACAACAAGAACACCTCCAGCTGTGCTCCAGACCTCAGCGAAGCATCCTAAGCTCATCGTTACGTTTCGCCCACAGTCTTTACTGGCTCTTCCAGTCTTGAGGTGGAGCTGGGCCAAGATATTTCAATACTTGGGGTCAACAGCAGGGGAAATACCAGAATCTCCGACCAAGCAAAACCTTCTATCAGCAAATCCGCCCTTACTCAGCCGCTGCAGTAGCTGCTCTCTCCTGTGTGAGCACATTGCCCAGATATCACAGCACACCTCCTGTAAGGTGAGACTGCACGGCCTTTGGTTGGACACGGTGTGCTCTCCCCAAACGTGGTGAGAACCTTTGGTCCCATACGTTCCCCAGTCTGGCCCTCAATACCGCTCTCCCTGTTCCCTCAATAGTTTTACAGTGATCTTTTGTTTACAGAGCAAAGGTCTTCCGCACTCTCGATCAACCTCAGCCTCTCTCTCACTGTGCCTTCCTTATCCGTTTTTGCCTTTGGCAAGAAGAGCAGCAGAACTGGCCCAAGCAGCAGCTCACCCAGCAGCCACTGGCACCGCCTGAGAGAAAAGCTCTGCACCTTTCTAAGGATGAGGATTAGCTTCCCCATGCACTGCACCCACGGGCTGTAAATCTCACAGCAGAAAGCACAGTCATTGCAAAACACTCCCATTTGCTCCACCGCCATGTTTCCAGGTCCACCAAGCCCAACAGCAGTTGAACCACCAGAAACAAACCCCTCAAAGTGTTCATCTGCGCGGAGAGGCCTCCCAGAGCACGTCAGCTCCTCTTGTGCTCAGACCCCAGGGAAGGACGTGGCACATCCCTGATCCTGGCAGCTCAGCCGCAGTGTGGCCGGGCTGGTTCGAGCATCCAGCCGTGATGTGAAGATGTACGAAACCCACAGCTGCCATACAACCACTCAGGTTGGAAAAGACCTCTGAGATCCCCAATCTCAACCCCACCCCCACTGCCCACATCCCTCAGGGCCACATCCCCACGGCTCTGCAACACCCCAGGGACGGTGACCCCCCACCCCCTGCACAGCCGTGCAGTGCAGCACCGCTCACTGGAGAAGCAGTTGTCCCTAATATCCAACCTGCTCTTCCCCTGGCACAACCTGAGGCCATCAACTCTCACCCTGTCCCAGGACAGCAGCAGGCTGTGAGGATCCCTAACGTCCTTTTTCCTGCAGAACAACCACCTCTTGGCAAACAGCGTCCCCCAGGTCAGAGGACCTCACCCATTACACCGCAGACGACTCTTCCTGCGCCGGGTTGCACACGCAGAGCTGGAAGCAGGGTGACCTGTTTCTCCTCCTGTGGGCCAGCTTCCTCCTCAGCGCTGCAGCAGCCTGCCACCAGGTGACAGCCACCAGCCCTTCCCCAGGGTCCCACACCAGGCAGGGGGGCGAGAAAAAGCGCAGCTCGCTGCTGGTTGAAAGACCCAGCTTTGGAGCGGCTTCGCGGCGCTGAACGCTCGCTGGCTTTCAAAGCACGCAGGTAACCTCCGCTCAATGAGCAAAGCCACACAGCGCTCGGTTCCCGCACGCTGCGGCCGGCGGAGCGAGCGACGCTGCTCAGCAGCCCGAACCCAGCAGCGCACCTCCGCGCTCCCACCTGTGTCACCGCGGCGCAGTTTAAGCTGAAATCGCAACCGGCCGCCACCGTTTCAACCTCAGCACTACGAATCACGAAGCAGCGGCCGCTTCCAGGCCTGCTCTCTACCCCGTCCCCTCGGTTGCGGCGGACAGCCCCGCGGCGCTCACCTGGAGCCGCGCCGTGTACTTCATGCCGCCGCCGCCGGGCACCGTGGGGCCGCGCTCCATGCCCAGCGCCGCCGGCTCAGGCAGCCATGGCGCGGCGCTCCGCGGCCCCTCCTCCGGCCCGGCCCTCCGGCAGGTGCGGGACGGGAAGCAGGAAGCGGCCCGGGAGCCGCGCGAGTCGCGGTAGGGGTGAAGCGGGCGGCTGGGGCTGCCCGTTCGTGCAGGGTGTGCGCCCCGTCGGGCAGCAGGGCTCGCCGGCACGACGCGTCCTGGGACGAAGCCTGATGAGGTGATCGCAGCCGTCCTGTAGGAACCCTCTGCCCCAGGGACCCGCCCGCTGTCTGCCCGAGCACAGCTTGTCCTTCTGTCCACGCTGTTCCCCCAGTCAGATCCCTGAAATAGCAGCACAGTTCCTCTGTCCATCTGGTACCCAAACCCTGATGCCTCCAAGAGATGGACCCCAGCTCAGGCACCTCCAACCAGCAGCATGTCTCCTCTGTCCAGCACGTACCCCGACCCAGATCCCTCAAGTAACAACACAGTCCTTCTGTCCATCCAGAACCTTCACTCACATCCTAAAGTAGGGCAAGGCCATGTACCTACCATGCACCCAACCCAGATCCTGTAGGCAGAGCACAGACCCTCTGTCCATCCAACACTCCCACCCAGATTCCTTCAAGCTCCGTCCATCCACAGCCCTCACTCAGATCCCTGAAGTGGCGATACAGATCCTCTGTGCACCTTGTACTCACACTCACACCCTTTAAGTATCAGCTGCCCTCTCTGTCCCGCATCCCTGAAGCAGAGGCTCAGCTTCTCTGTCCCCTCAGAACCCACACCCAGATCCCTGAGGTAGCAGCACAGCCCTTCTGTCCACCATGTACCCCACAAAGACCCCTTCTATAGTAAAACAGCTCCACCCAGCATCCCCGCTCAGATACCCCAGGTAGCAGCATGGACCACTGTCCATCACGTACCCAACCCCGACTCCTCAAAGAGCACTACAGCCCTTCCGTCCCTCCTGTACCCCTATTTACATCCCTCAAGTAGCAGCACAGATGGCCTTTAAAAGTCTCTTCAATTAATCATTCTCCAGCCAGAGGAAAACAGACGCAAAACGACACACAACGCAGCAGAAACCACACTATATCCAAATCCCACACTGCAAAATTTGAGCCACGTGTCCCAGGGATCGTACAGCCTCATACTAAGCAGTGCTGCCAGGGATGAGAAGGAGAAATCAGACGAAAAGATCTGAGTTTTCAGGATGCTCTAATGCAGATCTGAAAGAGAGCTTTCAGCAACAAAATCTGCACTCCTCCTGCACAGTTTTACCCCGCCATTTTCCTCCTCCTGGGAAGATGACCCTAATGACACCAATTTCTAGGTTTCCTACATTCAACACCCCTCAAAAAATCAGAGTCTGAACTGGTCTTCCTTTAAATCAACTGCCTCCAGCCCTGAAACTGACTTTTTCCATACCTGAACACTCCCACCTCCCTAGTTTGGCGTAACAGAAGCTGCTCGCTGATTCACAGCGCCGCAGGGAGATGCGTGCTGGGTTACCTTTGTTTGCCCTTGCTCTAAAATGTCCCCTGCAGAGTGCGAGCTTCCTGTCCCTTTTGCAGGTATCTCCCTGGGGAAAAAGAGACGATGTCTGCTCTCTGATCCTGCTGTTTTCTCTCTGGGCGAAAAACTTAACTTCTGTGCTCCTACAGAAATGCTCCTGCCACTGCTTTCCTGGCTCCCTCGTCAGTTACCAGAATCTCATTTGCCCGTTGAGCACCACAGAGCAGGAACTATTTCCAGGTTTAAGGTATCCCCCCTTCAAGAGGTGGCTTTGTTAGTCAGCCTGCTGAAACCACATGGCTGGCTGATGTCAGGAGCTGCTCCGAGCTCTCTCCTGATGCCCAGCCCTTCTCAGCACTCCAGTTTTACAGCCCTTCCCTTCCCTCCCTGGCTGGCTGCAGGTGCTCCAATGTGATTTAAACCCCAGTAAAACAGCGTGTGTACAAAGCAGCTACTCTGAGCTGAACTACTGCTCTTTGTTTCTGCAAATTCATCCTCCTTTCCTGCATATCAATTAATCTCCTCCAGGCAGGTGCCAAGAAAATGCCCTGCTCTGGAGGGCAGTCTCACTCCTTGAGACCTAAAGTGTCCCTTGCAAAGATCCACAGCTCTTGGTTTCACGCAGAGCTGCAAATGCTCAGGGCTTCCTGTCATTCAAGCCACTGACATTTTGTAAACTAATTCATTAGCCCAGTTGGCTCTTTGAAAAAGGAGATACAATCACTGCTGGGAAAACAAGAAAGCAATCCATGTGCTGAATATAAAATATTACGTAGCTGGAAGGCAGTCGGTTCAGAGCCCTAAATGATAGGATTCCCTTTTCTTTGCTGCCGAAGCACAGTGATTTACTTAGTGGCTGTGTTGCAATAATGGCTAAGTTTTGCCACGGTAAGATGATGGCCTGCTCCTTCTGACCACTGTACAGACCCAAAACATCAAAGCGCCATTCTCAATAAGCACATGCCACATGCTTTTGCACTAGCAGACGTGCCACGTGTCTCTCTGGTCTGACTGAAGGATGCTGAACTCAGCAAGTCCATCTCCACTATTAAGAAAGATGTAATTAAAGCAGAAAGATCAAGCAAATTACTCACTTGCAATGGTAGCAGTCAGCAACAAACAAAGCCTCCATTTCTGCCCACTTATAGCAGTTCATTCAATAAAGGCTGCCACCTCTTCCACCTAGCCTCCTCTCTTTGTATCTGTATGGCCACAACAGCAGCATGAGAGCAGAAAGGTGAGGTTTAAAATACCTTTAGGAAGAAGGAGATTACTTGCTTTAGGTACAACCGAAACTTTGAGAAACAAGTCTGTCTTTGTTATCATTGTACACGAGTTCCAAGAGCTAAACCACAGCGAGCTCTACCCCCACGAGAGTCTCAAAGGAGACAGGGATGAGCTGCTGGAGCAGCGAACACCATTTGACCAAACAGAATAGTTTCACATCAGCTCCCAGCCCTGGAAATGCCATGCAGGGAAAAGAGGAAAAGGTAGCTGCTTACACAAGGAGCGAAGGCAGGCTGCCTGCAGGGGAAACGTCTTCTGGTGGAGGCAGTTCCCAGTAATTCTAGCTCCACAAAGAAGCACCATCCATCCACATAGCCACACCAGTGAAGGGCTAGATTCAGAGTCACTGACAAAGGGTTTTCCTTGCTGCAGCGTCTCAGGGGTTCTGTTCTCAGTGTGACTCCCAAATTCAAACTTCACCAACAGTTCCCTCCCACCCAGATTCCTGCCAGACAACCCTGAAACCACCCCACATGTCTGCAGCTAAAACTTCCAATCCGGTCTGGCAACTTAGACAGCGATACAAAAGATGGGGAGAGAGATAAAACTCACAGGGTGTCCTGTTACTTTGCATTCCAATGGGTAAATAAAAGGCTGATTCAGTGGGAGGAGAGGAAAACGTCACCCAGAAGCACTGTGGTTTCCAGCTGAACCGGCAGCCCCTGGCTCCAGCAAAGGAGTGTGACCTCCTGGTGAACATCGGGTACTGTACAACTGACGATTTCCACAGGGACAGCTCTTCCTGTAAGTTGTCTCAGCATGATTCAGTCTCTCCATCTGTAACGCAAGGAGAATAATTACTGACTTTGGAGAATGGGACCCGTAAAAGCGCAGCAAGTTGCCCTCAGTTGCCCACATGATGCTATGGAGGCCAAGCTGAGATGCAGAGCGACTTTTCGGAAAGCTTTTCAGGGATTTCTGTTTAATTTGGATGGGAACATCCCCTTTGACCTCTAATGCTTCTGTCAGAAGCTGTGAACTGAGAGTCCTGCTTCCAAAACGTAACTTTGGCAGGGATCAGAAGTAGCTTAGCCCCTCACATCAGCAATACCAGTCACTTCCACCTGCTTTAGCACTTAGCTGGAAAAGTGCTCATTACAGAGCTCTCCTGAGTTCATGATAGCTGGCACGAGAGACCAGCTCCATCCTGTGGAAGGTATAGGCATGAGCAGCAAGCAAAGGATGAGACGGGATGCAACCAGCATGCGATAGGAAAGCCCACCCGCAGCTCTCCAGCACACCACAGATGATTCTGAGACACACTTTCAAAATTAAGGGGGGTCATTTCTTGTTTACCAGCCACCTGACAGCTGTGGGACACAGCATCCACATGGCTAGGAAATACACTGTAGGATGTAAGCTTGCTGCCAGGACTCTACCATTCGCTAGGCCTTTCTTGAGGACATCCACAGCTTGTGAAAGCAGAACCTCTTTTGGTGAGCTCTGAATCGGTAACAGCAGTGTTTGCCAAGCTGTAAGTGTAATAGAGTGGACAGGCTTGAATGCCAGGTTTCAGGCACTGTGTATTTTGAAATGCAGCTGTGCACTTGGGCACACCCAAGATTCAAAGTCAGTTAAGGTCCTGTCTGCCTGACAATCTGCAAGTGAGCAAGAACTGAGAGAGATGCAGACAATGCACTGGAATCACCCTCCCCCCCCGTCCCCCCTTTGCTTTACTACGAACAAGTAGGCCTAACCTGTGCTCACCTGCCTTGCCTCCTTATTTCCTATGGAAAACAAAAGATCAGACTTGCTGTGGCATTACCTCAGCTGCTTATAACAACAACAACAACAAAAAGGCACAACTTTGATTTTTCATTGATTCCTCTTATTTCCCTCACTGTGCTGATGAGGGATGTGCTATACAGCAGGGCTTTGGTTTTTATTTTTGCAAGTCCAGCTCCTGCTTTCAAACGTGCTGACAGATGTCCTTTCAGTTATCCCCCTAGTGGGGTATGGTGAGACTGCATGTAATACCAACAGGCCCACCCTAAAGCAGGAAATCCATCACGAACTCGCCCAGAGTTCAGTCTGCCAAAGGTGAGAAGCAATACATGCTCTCCCAAGATGCTGCTTGTACTCTCCAGGATGAGGCATCATGCTGGATGAAACACCTTGCCGGTTAGATCAGGCTTGCAGACCTGCTCTAATCCATTCCCCACCTCAAAAGATGACGACGCACAACATTTGTCTGCCTGCCCTCCTCCCAGGACAATCTGTTCTAGCATTAAGGCGACCTTCCCAAAGCAGGAGCAGAAGAACAACAAGGATATTAATGTGAGCATCCTGGGAAGAACACGTTCACTTCCAAAAACAGAAGCTAATCCTTTAATTTAGGGACCAGCAGCCTTTGGCATGGAAGAACAAGAAAGCTGCAGCAGGAAGCAGCCCTCTAAGCTCAGCAGGAACTGGAAATCCCTGCTAAGCATGAGATGGGGTCTTGGAAACCCACTGAGCAGCAGCAGCAGCAGCAGCTCTGACACACACAAACCATTTCTACACTACAGAAGATGAAAAAAACCATCTTGTTATGAGTTCCAGAGGTAAGGACAGTGAAGGAAGAGCCTCTATACCTCATCCTGCTGCTTTCACGCCACGTGGTAAATCTCCTGGGTGCCATCTGCACTGTCACTCGTCTGAGCCCCAGCACAAGGCAGCTCTGCAGGATCCACAGGGAAGATCTGACTGCAAAAGTGTTGTGCAGACCCTGCTGTAAAGGAAAACACACACAGTGTTGAGAGTGCCTAGCATTTGCAGCAGCATTCACAATAGGAGGCAGCAGTGCCAAGTACAGCGGTGGAAACAGCAGATTCATAAACACAAGAGCTGAAATATGACTGGGACTCTTTGGTTTCTCTGTTGGGCACTGGTTACTTCTGGTATTTGCTTCAGGCTTTTCTGACTTGTGCTCTCAGAACAAAGTAGTTCTTTAGCTTCTTTAGCTACCTTTCCATGAAAAACTATACTGACAAATAGAGAACCAGTAGGATTACGGTGTCATGATACAGCATACCTTTAAATGCAGTTGCACAAGAGAAGCATTCCCTTTGTGCCTGTAGCAAGAACACGGGAAAATCTCAGAGAAAAACCTACAAAGAAGCAAGCAGCATTTGTCATCAGCAGTTGTTTCATCTAGTGACAAACAGGGATATACTGTGCTACAAAGAACATCACCTATAACTTTCTCCTGGTCTGGCTCTGGAGTGGGCACAAAACCTCCGGATAGAGGCACCTCATCCAGAACTATTTAACTAGAGGGCTTCCAACTTGGTTGGGCTGAAGTTGTAGTCTGTCCCTTTCTATAACGATAGGGACTTTTTGCTACGCTTTTCCTTTCAAAAGGAGGCATTCCCATGGGAAGTTCTGACATCCAGAACCCTGGCAGTTTGTTTCTGAAAAGCTACTGTACTTCCCAATGGCTTTTGGAAGTTAACTGAGACTGCACTGAGTATCTGGCTACCAAAGAACTTGGCTACCAAACAACCACTTATCTCAGCATTTCCACCTAGGTCATGCAGCCAAAAGGGTGACCACACCTGACTTAAGGAATAATGCACCCATTGTGTAAGAGCAGAAGTAATCCTCACCCTCGGTTCTGTCTTGTTCCGTGCATGACTTGGACTGACAAATGTGAGATACCAACTCACTCGTGTTTCTGTGAGACAGACCACTGGCTGGCACTGAGCTCTGTCCTACACACGAGTCAGAAGAGCTCAGACTGCCCCTGCAGGGAGCCTGGTGCAGGCAGGGGAGCAGCGGAAACCTGCGGCTGTTTGCCATCAGCCTGAGGCACACAGCAGGAAGGAGAGAAGGAACTTACTGTGGTGAGCTGCTGACTGACAGGACTGGGGGTGAGGATGCTCCTAGCATGGAGGTATGTATCCTTAGGAGTAGCTTTATTATATATATATATGTCTTTTCTCTCTCTCTGTGCGCATACATATATAAATATATATGATGCAGGTGATCCTCCTGTGTGACAGCTTCCTTTGGCAATGCTATGGATCAGTAGCTTGGATCATTCCTGTAATTCTCTGCTTAACTTTTCAGTGCTGTCCCTCCCTCGCACCAGAGGGTGTGATTCAGCTGCACTAACATATAGTTTTGACTGCACAGCAGTAATTACAGAACTTGAGCAGCAACGAATACATGCAATTATTCTCCTTTTGCACTGCACTGAATCAGGAGAGGTGGATGTTTTACTGTGAATCCTCTGCTTGACAAACACCCAGGGCTTTGGTGAAGCCTTATTTGCTCAGCGCTGCCTCCCACCTAAAAGGGTTGGCCCAAATCTTCCAAAGATTTCTTGGTGCAGCTCTGCTGTATGCAGGACAACCAAACTCAAGTGGTATAGATTCCTAAAGCGAACCTTCACTCCAACAACGTAACTGTCCTGCAGGTCACAGAGAATGCTTTTCTTGGGACTTCACTGTGTGTTGCAATTCGAAAACGTGCTGTAAGTTTTAGGGAAAGGCAGCCAAATGACCTTAAACAACCATGACAGAAGACAGCGTATCAGGGCGTTCCCTGGCTCCTGGCATGTGTCACAACCTATCAGTAGTTTCCTTTTCTTATCATGCTAGCTGTGTCACAGAAAACGGGCAGAAAAAGAAAATGGCCTTGACATTGGGGAGATGTGGCCTAAAACGGCCTTTCTTTTCCTGCTAGTACTACTGCGTGTTCCAGCCAGCGCAGGAAGCACCGCCTGCCCAGCAGACTGAAATCAGAGCGATGGAAATCTCAAATGTCCTGGAATTCTGGCCAGCCTGTTTATACATCCTATAAGCTTTAAGAAGATATATCTGCCTCCTAGCGACAGAAAGATTTGACAGGTATTTGCAGAGTTAAGACAACCGATCAAATAGATTTGTTTCAGAAGAGACCAACTGTAAGAGCCTGGCCTACCACAGGCAGCAGAGCTGCTCTTCCCTTCCCTAGGCGGCTCTGTGCATCTCTGGTCAAGATTTTGGGCTGTGTACTTCATTCCTGCGGGACTCTGCCTGCATCACTACAGTAAGGATAACGGCTGGCTGAAGCTGAACGTCGCTCCTTGCTGCCTGTATTTACAGTTCTCTCCACGGGCCCTGCTCCAGCAGGAGGCATGGAGGTTGCAGAAGGCGCAGGACTCACCCCTCCGACTGTGGACTTTTTGTTACCACTAGATTTACAGACTACGCCCTCCTGTTGCCTTTCGAAGAAACGAGGTGCTGGATTTGTGGCTGTGTAGCTCTTAGGGCTTTTTAGGGAGTCCTAAGCTTTGCATATGAATGTGTTCCTGCCTGCCCAGCTGTCCTCGAGCACATTTGGAACAGTTCAGTTAAGGTTACGATTTTAGTTAACAGCATCCTGTATGACCACGTGTGACACTGTGACAATAAAACTGACAGAAAAGATAACCATCTCCCTCTGCTTTTCACCAGCTTTAAGACAGCTTCATAAGCTATTACACGACAACCTGCATTGGAAGTGCTCTTTCATTACAGAAGCACCGTTAAAAGCAAATCACATTACAGCAGCTCACCGACCCACTGCTCATCACCTGATCTACACACATGCATTCCACCCTGGCTCTGAAAACAGAAGTTATTTCCTTACACCAGGCAGTGCAAAGAGAGGCCAGCAATTCAGAAAGTCGCAGTGACTTTTCACTCTCTGCCCACACTCAGATTTTCACTGTATAATTGAGGATGCAAGAAAACAGGGAAGAAAACAGTTCCCACCACAGGCCTTCAGGCAGCTTGCTTAAGCAGTCAAAAAGCCCTCAGCACAACACTTAAGTAATCAAGCTTATTTTTGTACACAGTGTTTCCATCTGTCTCATAAATGCCAACTAACCGCCGCTTCCCCATGGACAAACATTTTCCCATTGCTGAAAATTTATTCAGAATGACACATCAAAGCATTAGGGACACTTACCCAGTTGCAAACAACGCCAGCATCTTTTCAGGTGTTTGCTTCCAGGCCCTCGTTGGCTCCATACACACCAGCACAGCAGCGTGACCTTCAGCAGGTCTGCCCCATCCTGCATTTGGCGATACCTTGTAAGTATCCACCTGCAAGTGTGGATGCAAAAGCATCTGGTCCTGGGGCTATTAAAGACCAGCACGACTCTCCATCCAGGATCTTGGTTCCAGAAGGCGAGTTACTTTGCCCCAGGTCTTACAAACTGGAGGATGGTGAGAAAAGGCAACTTGAAAGATGTAAGGCTTATCAAGTTAGTTTGGTGGATACTTCTCATTGGAAGCCAACAAACTGGCTCTTACCTTTTACCTTATTAACCCTCAGTGCGGGACACCATGTATGAGATCAATCCATGCTCAAACTGGAAACTGCTGATAGCATTGACAACTGAAACCAGGGCTCCCCTAAAACATGGATGACAATTGCAGTGTTCCATCTCCGTTCACAGATATGAATTCTGCCAGGCTTGTGGGAAAGCCAACGTCAGATCATTTTAAAGGCAAAACGTTTACACCATTTTGACAAAAATTAAAACTCCAAAACTTTAAGGGCTCTGACAGTAATTTAACAATAAAACTAAATGGAGTCAGAATGATCTGAGTTTAGTACTTTGTTCCACAACCTTCCCGCGTGCTCTTGGATGGGTCACTTGGATGCATCATCTCTACACTGAATGTTTAAAAGCTCAAATTCGAGCTAGTCATCCATCATTATCTTTATAGTCCATGGAAAAAAACGGTTATATCCAGAGAGCAATTCATCCTACAAGAAGCTGGGGGTGGTCAGATGCATTTGCCTCTGGAGGCACCAGTGGTGAGTAATTCTGATTTCTGCATCCTGAAATTCAGTGCACGAGTTAAGAAAGACAAATTCAGCCAACCATCCCCGCATGCCACCACTTCCCTTTTGCAAACAGATGCCACATTTCTTCCATACCTCCCAGCAGCAATCTGCACAAAGCTTGGGAGATGCACTGAACCAATACAACATGCCAGAATGCTAACGAAGCCCAGGCTCAAAACTACAAAGCCTATTGTTAACCCACACTACACGTCTGATACCGATTACTACCTTCTGCAGGTACACAAGTATTCTACTCCTTGTTATACCCAGCTGTCCCAGCACTTACTGGATAACAGCAGGACTGGACACTGAGAGGCACAGTGGGAGAAGCAACATGCACAGCTTGCCAAAATGACCCTGCATTTCAACACACATTGACAAAACTTCCATTAAACAACCACACAAGCTTGCATTCACAGGTTTCATGCGATACAGCAATGCCACCCTGAAGTTTTTATCAAACGAGGAACCAGGTCAGTAGCTCAGTGGAGCTGGAAACACAAGGTAAACAGAAGATGTCAAATTCCAGCACACACCAGCAGTCCAGCTCACAGTTTATTGCACCGTTGTACAAGCAACTGAACCAGACTCCAAGGAGCACCTCGCTGTGCAAACTAAACAAGTAAGCACAGTACTTCTCTGAGTTATTAAAGAGCAGAGGACAGCGTTAATGTTTAACCACTCCGCTGGTGGCAAAATGTTTATTCCCACTGCTGCACTTGGATGTACTCTGCTACCATTGAATGGACCAGGGTAGCACTATAGATGCTATTTGATTTACAACACATCTAAGCTACCCACATAATAACTAAGTTACAGATGGAACTAAGCTGATTGCTGCCCAGCAACTACAGCATTAAAACACATCTCTGTTTGAGGCAGCCTCCATCCAGCTTCCCCTGCAGCTCCGTCCGCTCTGTAACAAGTTGCTGTGTTTAAGGCTGCAAGGGGAAAGTCTGAACGTCAGACTGCCACCATACAGTGCACTGCGAACAGCACTCAGCCAAAAGGGTCCTGATGTCAGGCACCAGCTGCCAAATTCAGGCCACTCCTGACCAGGTGGTAAAGCTGAGTCTAATTCTGCTTTGTTCCAGTGTCTGTGGCTCAGTTTTGCCATACGAAAAGCAAGCGACAAGGTTTCTGAACTTACCTGAGAACTGAAAAATGAAGAGCAACTGTTAAAAAGAGGCAGGCTGCCGTTCGGTTAGTTTGCTTTGAAAAAGGAACACTCAAAGTAACCCCAAGGAGAGATCATCAGGTTATGAGAACGTCTCACTGAGGTATAAATATTGTCCCCACGATTTGAATAACATGAAGCAGTTGTTAAAATAAAGGTTAGTGTGCGTTTAAATGGCCTGAGGCAGTTTGTGTAGGGCTCAGCCCTTATAAGCAATGATAACATGATATTCTCTCAGTGGAAATGAGTACCTATCCCACAGCTTTTAAGAAACAATAAAGGCTCTTACGTAACACCAGTGAGGAACTCACTGCGATGAAAACAGGCTGTAATTCCATTTTTTAATTACAAAAGATAATGGTCGGGAGGCATCAGAACGAAAAGTCCTTTCAGTTTCAGGCCCTGCAGGACAAACAGCTGGAAAACAGATACTGTCAGCATACAGCTTTCTCTTGGCCTTTTACTCCTGCTCGTGTGCACAGCTCTGCAGTACTCACCTGGAAGAGTGTTTAGTTCCCAGTGCAAGTGGACAAAGGAGCAACCAGGTAGAAAACAGCCTAGTTTAAATATGCCCTCATGCAGCCCTAGCATACACCAAGAAAAACTAACTTGAACCCCTCTCTGCCCTTGAGCATGTTGCCAAGAGATTATAGGTTACTTATAAAGCCAACTGCGCTTTACTTGCAGAAGCTGAAGGGTTATTTTTCAACCAGAGTGGAATCAACATAGCAGAAGCTGAACCATGGAACAGGGCGTACTTTGCTCTTGAAACTGGTGTACTGTTCCATTCAGAACTCCCAACTCTGTTCCTGTGGCATATTCAAGAGCCTGCTTTGTGTGTTGCTGTGTCCTGCTTATTCAATACTTGCACCTGAAGCTCAGCAGAACAGCTTGCTCTGCTCAGGTGTAGCCAGTCTGAACGGCAACGCGCAGCTTCAGCTGAGGCTTCTGCCATGAAGTTCTACTAACACTGAGAGATAAGACTTGGTTCTGTAAATACGTTATATTCAGTACTATGTAACTCAGAGCAAACCATGTTTTAAAAAAAGACAAGAGAAACCATGTTAGAAGGAACCATCTCACAAAGGAAGATGGACAATCTATTAGCCCTTGGCAAGCTAAACAACCATGTACACAAAACAATAAGCTGTACAAAACTGAAAGGAGATGGCAAAGGGATTTGTAAGGCTCTCTGCACTCTTATTCTTCTCCTCACTAAACGCTCCTCGTGATCTTATTCTGGAAAAGCTTCAGGGTCACATCAGGACAGCAAGGAACTCTTCTCCAGTACGTGCAAAACTCAAACTTATAAAGGGATAAAATTCTAAAGATAAAAACCAAACTGCAGGCCAGAATCACCGGCTAAAATACTTCTTCTGAGTCCAAGAGACTGAAGTTGGGGTGTATGTGAAAACATATTCCAAACCTTTATAACAAACTAGTCTGTTCTGACCGATACAAAGATTTGTTCTTACTTGCTGACAGACTCACTCACACAATGACTGCTTGTCATTTCTATATCTGACTTTTTTGTATCTCCTCCACCTCTCGCTCTTCCCCATGTTCACTAGCTTTTTTCCTTCAATACCAAGAATCATCCTGACTAGGGGCTCTTATGCTGCCCTTGACAGAAATTTGACACGGAAGTGGTATCTGCTCAATGAGAAGTTTGAGCCCAGAGATAGGGAAGAGGTATTTTAAAAGTCTGTATATAAATAGTACATTGAATGTTTTAGGGATCCACTTCCAGGCTATGTTACAAACGTTCGGTGCCCACGCCACGATCCTAAGTCGGCTACATAAAATCAGTGACAGCTAGGCTGCACCAAGATGATGCACCTTCTTCACGACTTTGGAAAGCCAACAAGTCGCCTCTTCTGAGTGAGATACCCTGGTTAAGAAGACCCAAGATCAACTGCTTTGTCTATAAACCAAAATGGACAGAAATGACAGACGGCCTTTTGCAAAAAGATCTTCAGATGGGAAGAGAACATGGGAAAGAAAGACATCCCTTAAATGCCGAATGCCACCGAATTTGGCTTCACAGATCTGGACTGAAACCATTTGTTTTACAGGCACAGCATCTTCTGATGTGGAATTTCTACCTTGACATCACATGCTGACTGCAGAACAAGTAACGTGTGTTACACGTGACAGAATCCCGTCCAGTCCCTTGCCATGACTGCAGTCAGGTAACCTTGGACGGCTGGATGGAAGATAACATACTCAGAGAAGCCATTGGAAAGCGAGCAGTTTTCGGGCCAGTTCTCATAGCTGATCTTGGGACTGTTTTGGAGATGGAGCTGTTGTCACGACGACAGTGGAAACCGCCTTAGTTGAGCCGGACACCGTTCCCTGCTGGAGATGGGAGGCTGGTACTGTTTGAATCCGCACCTGTTTGAAATGGAAAGAAAAAAATTCAACCCATGTCAGGAACAACCTGGTGTCACACAGCGCTTGCATCACACTGGGAAATGATCTGAGTCTGCTGCTGACAAAATTTCAGTTATGTGAATGAGACCAAAGACCAAAACACATCAAAAGCAGAACATGGCACAAGAAGATCACTCCATCCATGTTCATGTGGGAGGGTGGTAAGGGATCTCAAGATAAGAGAGGAAGAACTAAAATCTAGTTTGAATGAAAACCCACACAGCTGCTATTACAAGCTTTCAGAAGAAGAACCTCAATCCATTGGATGCTTCACTTCTCAAGACTTATTATTAGCAGCTCTCAAGGAAGATTACTTTTCTGAAACTGAACATTAAGTTTCCAGACAGCAAAACGGTTATACAAAGAAGTAATGTGATTTCTTCAAGAAATGTAGGCCTGCAGAAGCCGACGTGGAAAGCACAACATAAGAAGTCAAGGGTACAGAAACAATCCTTCAGTTAATCAGAAATGACAGGACTTTTGGTTTGCAACTCATTATACTACCAGTACTTGAAAAACATTTAAAAACCATAACTGGATGTAGGGAAGGAAATGGAAATGATGTACTTTTCATGGAAAGCCATGTATCAGATGTAATGTCCTCATGAGGATGTTAAGTCATCCCAAAGCAAATAAGAGAATCACTCTACATGCCATTACCTGTGTGGCTTGGCCTTGCTGCTGCAGCTGCTGCAGTTGCTGTGCAGTCAGAAAACTCACTGGTTTGTTCCCAGCAATCAGTTTTGTCCCTGCTGGCATCGTAGTCAGGATGATATTTCTACCCAACCCACTGATGCTAAGGAAAGAGAATTGTTGAAAGGTTAATAAACAGTACAGCAGGTTGTATCTTTCACAAATTGTTTTTCAGTTGCTAGGAGATTAAATTACTTAGCTAATTCACTAATGATTTTAATTATTTTTCTTTCACAACAATGGCAAATACACGAGTGAAAAGTTTATGTCAACGTTTCTCACGATTAGAGAGAATTACCTTATCACATGGATTAAACCCTCTAACTCTGGACAGTGTTTGTTACTGGGCTAGTCTGATCAGACCTGAACACTTCCCAGGGAATGCAGAAAATAGCTGAGCACACAATGTTCTGCCTTGAAATATCAGCCAAGGGAGATCCTACCAGAATTCATGGAAGAATAAACAGAAAGACTACAATACCTGAACGCCACAGGAATTTGCACTGAGGCAGTTAACAATGCACTGGTTTCTTTACCCCAGAGATGGCCTCAAGATTACAAGCGGTTTTAGGTATGTCATCTGGTTAATTCTTGCTCAAACAAAGAACTGATCGATTATAAACTAAACTATTATAGTTGGTTTAAAAGCAAATATTACTATTTTCTTCCCTGTACGTGCCAGAATCTACATCTCAGGGCCCCTAAACAAGAGCTGCATTCTTCGCCAGACTCCACGTTCTCTCAGTTTCTTGCTGTCAGTTGGTGGCCCTATCAACAGACTTCAAATCTCTACCACCCTCTGCTTGCTTGATCCCCAGGAACCTGACTGAACACAGAACCTCCTCAGTCCGTTTCTAAACAAAACTACCAGGTGGAAAGCACTCACTTGGCCCCGAGGTTGCCCTTGATGATGGGGGCAGTCACCACACTCTTGCCTTTCACTGGCTGGCTGATCACTGACAGAGGCACCGTTATTCGGGCTGGTAGTTTACCCTGGAGAAGTTGAAGAATACATGAGAAGCCACAGGGAATACAGCAGAGAAACTGCCTGACAACATGCAATTACCACTCAGCTTGCTTTTCAGCATCCTGGGAATAGCAACCAAAGCAGCGTTGCCGATGTAATCAGCGCCGTTTCAGCCTAATTAAAATTCACCTCCAACTCACTCACTTCACAGCTGCCCCAATCCTGCAAATCCCTTTCATCTTTGCACCACAGTATTTCTCTGGGGAGGAGCATTGCATTTGGCCACTGTTTTTATTCTTATAAAACTACGGTGATGTCAATTAACTTCTTCACCTTCCACAACACAGTTTACACCACAGTCAGCTTTGGGCATTAGAACTATATTAAACTGAGCACTTGGTAAAAATGTTGATACAAGTAAAAAAGCACTTCTACTTGTGACACTGTTCCAGAAAAGAACGTTTCAGAAGCATGACGCATGATGCTGAACTGCAATCGTGAGGACTTTAGATAAACCCAGTTTATTTCACTCACTGTCTCAAAAGGAGTTAATGGAAGACACACAGTTAATTGTTTTCTGGTCATTCAGTATTTAGCTGCAATTCCAACACCACAAAATCAGTTGCGGACTCACATTCTACAGTACTTAATTTGACCTTCTGAGGATGTAAGAGACTTTTAGAGATAAACCATCAGTAATAAATCACTACTCCCCTTTCTCAGCCAACTCCAGGAAAAGCTCAGCATTACTTACTGCCTGTGATGTAGACACTACTGTGGTGCTGACAGGTACCTGCCGCACAGCAGTACCTCCTGTGCCTATAGTTATGGGAGTCCCAGCAGCTCCTGAAGCAACAGCAACTGCTTTTGACACTGTGGCACTCATGGTTGGTAATGAGACAGCTGAGGTGTGGACTGTGCCAGGCACGCTCACTGCTGCAGAAGAGGGTACTTGCTTAGCATGAGTAGCTACAGTAATTGTCTGCCCAGCTTTGGGTGGCATCACCCCCAGCCCTTGGACGATTCTTATGGTAGCAGCTGGCTTGGCCTCACTGGATGCCACTGTAGTAACAGCTTTGCTCTTCTGATCTGCCACAGTCATGCCTAGAGCAGGCATCAGCCTGAAAGCAGAGCTCGTTGGCTCTGCAGTCTTTAAGTCGGGGGTCACTTTAACCACTGTGCTTCCAGCTGGACTGGAAGAAGAAGATGAGGCCGTGCTAGTCTTGGCTGGAGAATCAGCGGTCTGGACAGGATTGGATGTCACATGCAATGTTGCAGAAATGCCCTTCCCACTAGCAGTGCTTCCAGCAGCTGCTGTGAAGAGGTCCTGAGTCAATTTGACGGTAGTGACTTGAGATTTGGCCAGGGTGGCCATCATGTCCGGGGTGATACGCAGCACAGTCTGTCCCTTCGCATCTGTGGTGATCGAGGAGGGGGGCAGGCGCAGCACATCCTTGCCTTGGATCCGAAAATTGGTAGCTGTAAGTGGGATGCTGCTTCCAGGCTGGGTCTTCATGCCAAGCTGCCCTGTAATAGCCACCTGGAAAAGGTCAGAGAACCAGATTTGTTACATCAAACTGGAACACAGTCCAAGGCACGGTGAAACAGAAGTAAAACTTCCCAACACGTTGATGTTTGTTCAGTGTTCTTTTCCTCTTCAGCAGGATGTTAAGTGCTTCCTGCACTCCTGAAAATAGTTTTGGTTGCCTGTTACACAGCATTCACAAAATCATATGAAATGTCCTGGAAATTGTTTCTTCTTCAAACAAAAGGAATGGAAAAAGGATTGACAGGTGCAGATTCTAAGTTAAAGAGCCTGCACTAACATATTCTTTACCTGTACATGAAAATGGAGCTAAAATACAGCAAACCAGCAATTGCCCACGTCTGAATGGTCAATCAATTTGTACACAATGGCTAACTATTCCTTTCACTATCTTTTCACATCTGCATGCACATCTGTCACAACAAATGGCAAACAACTGGGGCATGCAGTTCACTCTCATCTCTCCTCCCTCTCACCTGCTTGATGATATTCTGGCCAGCTACATTCTGGATGACAGTGGTAGAGGAGGTGCTTGTAGCAGAACTGCCTGGAGAGCTGGTTACTGCCTTTACAGCAGGACTGGGTGCTGCAGACAGTCCTGTCACAGTGATGCCTGTCTGTCCTGTCACAGAAGTTCCTTGTCTTTGCACCTGTGCTGGGCTGGTTTGAGCTTTTACTGGTAAAGTCATCACAGCCTACAGCAAAACAAAGAGGCAGCTTATGAGCACACTAACACAACCCTAACAGACTAATACACAGTGGTTTTGTCTCATGCCTTAGCTTGCAAATTCCGTATTTTTTAGTGTAACATACAAACTGGCAATGAAAACAAAAAAAGGGGCATGGACCAGTATTTGTGCACAACTATTAACAACGCTCTGTTTCTGCAGTTGCACCATACTAGAGAGACCCACAGACGAACACCAGATCTACTCCACCATTTCCAAGCAGCCAGTCTCACCTGAGGCAGTCCTTTGGTTTGCGTGGCTGTAGCTGGAACACGGATCTGAGGCACTGATGTAGGCTGCTGCTGCTGCTGCTGCTGCTGCGTTACCACCGGGGCTTGCTGAGACGCAGCTGGGAGGCTGGACTGGGCACTGACCACTCGGACCTGCGGCAGTACTGACGATGCAGTATGACTCACCACCCCCCTGGGAGGTGGCTGCGGCCCAGGCTGGGTCTGTGAACTCTGGGCTGTGGAAAGCAACGTCCCAAGCTGCGGCATGGTAGGGGATGAAACCAGAAGAACACTACAGAAAAGATAAAGCCAGTAGGTCAGCAAAGGTGTAGATGACTGAGAAAGACCCAGTAATATTCACAAGTGATGTATAAGATAGAAGGAGAGCATACCTTTGGCTGGGTTTCGCTGGCTCTGATCCAGCACTAGGTACACTCTTGCTAACCACAGACACTGGTGGGGGTGAAATAGGTGTTGCTGGTAATGCTGGTGCAGTAGGCGTCACAGGAGTCACGGGAGTTGGAGGCATGCTGGAGTCACTAAGGCTCAGCTGACTGGGCTCTGACGTGCTGCTGGGGAGTGCTTTTGCAGAGCTCTCCTTGTTACTGGATTTCTGCAGAGAAACCAAGTCAAAATGAAGGTTTTTACAGAAGCCGGTTGTGATTGTTGCACTGTAAGGAGAATGGACTGAGCACTTCAAACAACTGTGAGATTACAAACAATGCCGTGGTGCAAAACCCTGAAATCACAGACAACTACCTTTCTGTCCCTCAACAGCAGCCACAAGCGGGCTGGTCAGTTTGGCTGCTCCTGTTCTAAGGCAGAAGTGCACCTCAGCACCGAGAAACGTTCACAACAGTCAGACGTCCGCTCTGGTTAATTTGCCAGCTGTGACTATTTTACAGATGTTTGGTATCAGTGCCAAAAAAATGAAAGAAAGACATCTGAATCTTCACAGCTTCAGCACAGCGAGAGGGAGAACAGCAGGCATGTCTCACATGCCCTGCTACAGATTAACCTCAAACGATCTAAAGAGACAACCTCTCAGAGAAGGAGCACAAGTAAATCCTGTTGACCTTCCTGCCAAAATCAATATGGGTAATCCAGGTCACAGCAGACACTGGGAGAAGCAAAGTTCCCTCTTTTCTTCTACATTCTGTGCTCTGGTACCAGACAAACTTTCATATCCGTGTACAGAAAGGAAATTCAGTGAACAGGTGGCAATTTTCATCAACCTCAACAGATGCAGAATTTACAGAGTAAGTTAACTCCATATCCCATTCTCAATCACAAAAGCATCTGTGCAAATCTGTGCATAGAAATTTACCACTTTTGCTGGAGGTTTTGGCTTCTGCTGGAGAGCCTTCTTGGCCTTTGCTGCAGCAGCTTGAGCCTGGTGGATCCGTTCTGCAAATATAAATCAATAGTTAGGGTTCCTGAACACAAACAAATGCGCTTAAGAAAGCGGCCATCCAAATCTCTATGTTCATCCCTCAGGCAAGAAATACAACACACATCCACACGGGTACATGTAATGGCACATAAAAAGGCAAAAACCTACTGAACAAAATTAGCCCAAAAGGCTGCAGTGAAGATGTGCCGAAGTTGTCAATGTATGTACATCTGCAGTTCTTGCACAAAGGATGCTATCTTTCTACCAAATACTCACTAGAAACTAACATGCTGCTCTATAAGACCGAATGTTGCTGGGCAAATGTTAGCAAAGACTAGAGAAAAAAAGCTAGACTGATGAATTAATATTCCTTATTCAACTAGGATAGAGAAGCTCAAGAGCACGGCAAATGCTCATGAAAAAACAGGGTGAAATATACAGACATTTGCAGTTGTGTAGATAAGGAAGGAACAGGGTAGTCCCACCAAGCCAGGCTTACCAAACTCCTCCTCACTCCTGTCCCGGTGCAGGTAGATCCACAACTTGCGTCCAACGTCGTACTTAACACAGGGATCTTTCTCATAATGTAATCGATCCAAAGCACCACTAACAACGGCGTTAACCTGGAAATTCAGAATTCACTGTATTAGAATGTCCTTGTTGGCCCCCAAGCTAGAAGTCACGTATAGAAAACTCAAACCCATTCAGCATTAAACCAGAGTAAGTCGCTGGCAATCTAAATGTGAGCAAGAAGCGACTAAGAGCAGACGTTGCACTGCAGGGTGCTGTTTGCTATCTGGGATTAAATGGAGCTTCAACAAATCCAAGGGCTCTGAAAAATTGACTGTTTGTGAATCTATTCTGTAAGCAGCTGCATGCATGACGTGGTGTAAATTCTGGGTCTTTTTTCTCAGATGACATCCAACTTACTTGAGCACTCGTGACATCAGGCGCTAGGAACTGGGAATCTTTAAGCAGCTCACAAATTTCAGCACGAGTTCCCTCTCCATTGGGAAGCCGAGCAGCAGCATCACGAACTGAAGTAGAAAATCAGAGCTTAAACTTCCAGCCCTAAAGAAGCAGTTGTATTCAAATAATTCAGCAGATCAGTTTCCATATTGCTTTTTCTTCCCCACTGTACAATGCCCTCTCCATCAACAAAATCTAGTCCTAATGATCCCTCAGACCCTCCTTAGGAGCAGAGATTACAAATGATCATTTTAAAGTACACCAACTGCGCTGGTGTGGAGCCAGGAGCAATGAACACGGGGACCAGCACTCAGCTTCACAATGCCCCAACTTCACAACAGCACACTTAAACCACTACTCTTTGTTTGCCAGTTATCTGAGCCTCGGATTCCACCAGCCTCATGAGCTCTCCTCTCCACTTCCCATTTTCTCTCAGAAAAAAAGTAAAGCTCAGCTGCCTCCTATTCCAGTAATACCAGCCCCCAGCATTTCACCATCATTTATTTCAGGGAATTTTTTTTTTCATTTATGTCAGATCAGCCCACCATCCACTTTTTTCTTTCATATCACAGATTCCTAAAGTCACTGTTTGGGTGGACGAATGTGCCTTTTAATCAGTAAGTAAATAACTGTCAAAGCATGCAATCAGCTTACCGAGGGACAAGATGGTGACATATGCTGGTCTGTCTGATCTCAGGAGAGAATGCTCTCGGGCTTTGTTTAATGATGTTTCCTTGTCAAACACCCCCTTCACAGGACCAACAACTGACTCAAAGCCGTGCATACGGAAGGTGAAAGCTTTGTGGGGTTGGCTGTACCGGTAACGTTCCTGTGTTTTGAAACAAGAGGACTGAATTGAGTGGGACACAAATAGAGCAAAGCCTTGAGGTCTGTAACTGATATTGTAATACAGGTTAAGTTACTATCATTCTTTAGATAGTTTCTTAATTAAACACTCATATAGTGTGGAACAAACACAGTTTGGATCAATTAATTTTCCTGATGCCTGTTGGAAACATAGGGGTTTTTGAAATAAGCAGTTAGGATATGTTGTTAGCAAGTTCTATCTGAGTCTGAAATACCTACTTCAAGAAGAAGAAACACATTGATCATTTGTACCAACAAAGCTTTTGGAGAGTACACGGTTCTCAAACCATACAAATTCTCTTGCTTTAATGGCCAACTCTTAGGAAGAGTCTCTATTTACCTGCTCCTGGAACACACGTTTCTCCTCTCCAGTGCTAGGTCGGACTACATAGTCAGTCCTTCTGAAACAAAGACCGCCATTAGCTTTGAGCAACAAGCCCACAGTAACCCCAATACCTACCCAAAGGATTAACCACCTCACTGCAAATTCTTCTGGCACCAAAGAAGTTCTGAAAGCACTTATTCTGGTATAGATAATCCTGCAGAGACCTTAAAATATTCTCTACAGTCTATCTGAAGGTAAGCAAGGATTGTAAGCAATCTAGTAATGAGGACACACATTAGATTAGAAACCTCTTTGGGTAACAGGTGAATTTGGGAAAAGCTGAGCTGAGTTTGCCATGTCCAGTTATTTTATCTATAAACTCTGACTACAAATTCCCTCCTGCCACATGATGCAGAATTTCCTTTGAAGTAACCAGCTCTTCAGATCTAGAGGTACAAGAACCAAACTCCACAGCTTTAGCACATACTGTGAAAGTTTAAAAGCAGTGCCATACACTTACACTCTAGGAATTGGCATTGTGGCATCTGAGCTGTCTTCATTTTCCTATTAAAGAAACACAGAAATGTCAGTGTTGGATACAACCCAGCCAGGCTTTGCGCTGCTAAAAGACCATTTTCTTCTGACTCACTTTGAAGAATGTCTGGTCCTTGGTTTCCAACCAGAGCTGAAACAGTGCTGCCAATTCTTTCTCATGATCTTGGCAGGAACCTAGTCCAAAAATCAAGAAACAGAGGAAATGAAAATTATTTGTTATGAAGCCAGCTGCTTGTACTCTCCAATCACCTCCTACTCCCTTCTAACCTCCATGCATCACCAGTCACAAGGCACCTTACATACTTCATAGATGCTCCAGTTTCACTACTTGAACACATTCAGATGCAGCAAAGGGCTACAATCTAATAAATCCCCTGTGCTCGTATGAAGGATAATGCTTCAAGTCCAAGTCAATAACAGAAAAGTCCTTGCTTGCAATACAGCCACTTGACATGTGCAGGTGGTCTCCACTTTCCAAACTAAACTCAGTCAGCGAGACCCCAAGCAGAAACAAGCGTCTACATAACCTGCACCAAAGACTGTGAAAAGGACTGAAGGAATATCACAGGGTAACAGAGCCAGTAATGTTGGAAAAGACCTCTAAGATCATCATGTCTAACCTGACTCCAAACCTTTGCCAGTTTAAGCCTGTGAATATCATCAAGAGTCACAATAGCTAGGAACAGAAAAATCTGCCTAGTAGCTAAAGTAAAAAATGCAAAGCATCTGTGGTTCACACGATATGAGCCTGGGCAAATTCATTATTAATTTGCTCTTTGGTTCCTGCTTGTAAAATGAGAATAAAATCAGCCTGCTTCACAGAGAAGCTTCAATTATTTATAACTGTAATTAAGAATTAGTCTGAATAATCAGAAAGCATGCTCTACAGAATGGAAAATATGAAGGTGTTCAGAAAGGGCTGAAGGGTGACAAACATGGCTATGTCAGCAACATAAAGAAAAAAAGCTCAGTGCCTTTGATCACGTACTCTTTCTGTTGCTGAAAGTAACATCTAGCAGAAGTATTGAATGTAAACCACATTTCTGCTCAGCTAAAAGAACACAAAAGGCCTAGCCACTGAAATTCTGGATCTGCAGGACTTCATCTCTGGGCTACAGCAAGGAAAAAGGAAGAGTTCTGGAGAAAACAAATGATCTTTACAACAGCAGAAATCATAGAAAAGTGCAAGTTACCAAGCAATTTCCACTGCTGAGTTTTTTCCTTGAATTCAACAAAAGGTGAGAAGCTGGATGGAACATCTACAAAGAAAGATGTGCAGTTCAGAAACATCACACAACAACACAACCCCCACGGTTCTATGGCTGTAATGCAAACTGTTGAGTCAGTGTCAGCATTTTAAGTGATTACAGCTCCAAATGTGCACTTGCTGTTGTAGTAGTTGTAGTTGGGAAGGTTAGCACCTCATGAGGAACAGTGCAAGCCCAAGAACAGAACAGTATAGCAGCCCTCCCATCTACAAGCTGTCAGATGAGATCCCAGGAACTGTTACTGTAATCCATGGGGTCATGTTGAATCAAACTTGAGATTTACAGTAATCACCATCATAACGGAGAACATCGTGTATCCATTTTGCAAAGGCCACTACAATCTACACTGTCCCTCCATTTAAAACTGAGCAAATCAGAACCATAGTATAAATTAGTTTAAAAGGAAGAAGTGGAGCTTAGCTGGCCCAAGCCCCAGGTAAAAGCTGGGCCAACTTCATGTTTCCAGTGGATTGCTCAGGAGAGCATCTCATTCATTTTTCACTGTCTCCAAAGACAACTGCAACCTCCTTGTACATGCTTCAGACATGCTGCCTTAAGGACATGATCTAAACAGGAGAAACAGCCTGTTTCAGTTTCACATTCATTAGAAACAAACTGGGTCTTATCTACTATCCCCATGCAAATAAAATCTACCACAGTCAAGAAAAAAACCCTAAGACCTATCAAAGAAGCACTGTAAACAATACAATGACTTACTGTACTGATGAATTAAAGATTGACTGGAGCCATAATATAAACCAGCACTGGTTAGAACATACATACAAGCACCATTAGTATATCTGACAGCTATTCTTACCTCTGCTGTCACCTGTCAGATACTGCAAGGCAGGTAAAACCAGTTCAGACCAGTTAGGGGCAAAGGAGAACCAGGTATTCAGTGCACTGGCAGGAGAAGTTTGCCAATCTATAACTTTATCCTCAAGCTGGAAAGAAAACATAAGCATTCCATTAAAGATTGAATGACCCAAGCTATGAATGTTCTAATAGGAAACAAACCAGCCAAACATGTAATGGGAAAAAAAAAGATTTGATACTGACACAAAAAGATCATCTGACTTTTTCAAGTAACTCTAAGATGGTATTTCAGAAAACAGACAGCAAAAACAGGGAAAAAATCCCCCCCTATCACCAGCCTCAGAACTTATCGCATCATGACCTAAACAGCAGATATGGAAAGACTTACGAAGGCAGTCGATTAAATTCATGAAACAGAATGTGGTATGCACTCCCAAACACTTGTAATTTTCTCATATGGAACCCACACATGGATGTGATTTAGAGCAAGACGCTTCCGGAGCAAACCTCTATTACACAGCTACAAAAATCTCTGTACTCTAATTTTACTTTCTGCAAAGATTCTCAAACTTGTGGGTGGTTCTCACCACAGAGAGACTGGCAGGTCCTTCCAGAAACAGTATCTCCAACAGAAGGAAAAAGAAGCTGGAAGATATTTCATTTACTCCAAGGCATGGCTTCATATCTTCAAGAGGTCTTCAAATGAAAGAAAACACAAGCAGTGTGTAAGCATCCTGAGTCTACATACAGGAGATCATATACATATATGAAGTCCATCTTCAAATACAGAGCATATGGAGTTAAACATCCTCCAAAGGGTACAAAGCACTCAGGGCATTCTGAAGCACTTACTCCTCTTTGACAGATGACAGAGGGATGGGGGAATGATCCCGAGACAGTGATGGGATCCCATGTGCACTGCTGAAAGAATCAGCCAAATCTTCCACCTCTGATTTAATGATCTTCAGCTTTTTCTTCTTTTTGTCATCCTTTTCCTTCACCTTTTTCTTGAAGGTTGCAAGGTCAAATAAAGCTTTACAGATGATAAAAGGTAAGAAAAATAATAAGACATCTTACTGTATTTCAGTGAGGACCATAAAATAACAGTATAATTAAACACATATTCAAAACCACATCTAAGACAAACTGATTTGCTGTCTGTTCATCCCATCCTCCCTACTCCCACCAGTCTTTTTTTTTCCCCTCAACAGGAAAATTCCAGTTTCTATGCCAACATACCTGAAATTAGAAAAGTGAGGGTAACAGCCCAGAGCAGGCATACAAACTGATTTCATCAATTAGCTGGAAGCACATTCATTGGAAACTGGAGTTACCTGCGTGCAATCCAAACTTACAATCCCACAGTAGCTAGCCAGGTATGCAAAGAGCAAAAGAATGCAGCACTCAGTAGAGACTACCTCCATCCTTAGCTTTCCATAGTCACAGAACACCCTGTATTTATGCAGCGTGCAAGCACTGCTTCCAGCCACTGACCTGCTAAGGAGCCTTTCCTGCCAGCATTTACACGAGTCATAATGTCCTCAAGAGTAATGTCTGCTGTCACTAAATCTGGGTGGTCCTACATGGGACAAGAGGACAGAAAGGCAAATCAGGAATGGAATAAAACGCTGTGTTAGCAACAAAGATACAGAAGATATTCAAACACTGAAACACCGCAACCCTATCTGGGATCAGCTTATAAAGTTAATCACTACAACAGAAACAGAGAAGTCTTCAATCCTCAATTTGAAAATCTTGTGCCTCAACAACACATGGTGAAAGTTACAGAATCATTCTGAACAGATAACCGTGACCAAGGGATGCCATCAACAACTACATATGATTATGGTATGGAATTGAAGGGTGGCACACACGCTCCTTGTCAGGCCCCAACATTTCCTGTTGTCTTACAGGCTGATATTTTCGTTTCTCGCGGTGTTTCCTCAACATCATCTTCAAATCACTCTCACCGAGTTCTATTCTGTCTGCAATGAAAAAAGTCAGAGATAATACGCTTTTCTTGTTTTGCTTGGCTACTTTACAGACATGGAATGCCATTTTCTGTTCATTCTCACTCCCAACAATTTCCAACTCACAGTAAACAAATTCTCCTTGATAATTTGAGACTCTTTTCACTGACCAGTTTGTTACAACACTTTCTACCTTTGTTCATAAGATTTCATTGCTAACGCAAGCATGGAAGTGAAAAGAAGTGAAAAGCAAAGGGTTTGTTTGTACTGTAGGTTAGCCTACAGTAACCTTCAGAGGAATTCCCTTGCCACATGCACCTAAACAGTTACAAGTGCACCACGCTACTGCTTCAATCATCAAGGACAAAAAAACAACAACAAAAATCAGTAATATTAAACAAACTGTAGAGTCCTCTGTTAAAATACTGGTTTTCACAAGTGAAGACAAAGCATGAGAAGATCTGGATATTTTGGGGACTACAAAATTGAAGTATTACATGATTTCTCACGGAACAGCAAATTCTCACACCAGACTTATTCCAGGTTCTCAAAGTAATCCCCTCGCCTCAATCCTTTCTGACACCAAGGTTGTTTCTCACCTGCTGTTTTCATGTCCATGGTTGACAATGTGGGTATCACTCTCAGGGGAACTGGTGGACTCGGACAACGTGCGGGAGAGCTCGGAGGCCAGGAGCTTAGATCTTAAATGAACAAACAATGAAATAAATGTCTGCAAGTCTTATCAGCCCCAAACACAGCTAATCCTGCTCCTCAGTGCTTGTTAAAGGGCACTTTAACAGATAGATAATACAGGCAGAGGGCTCTTCCCCTATCAAATACACTATCCCCACTTAAACAAAATGCCTTTTTCTCTCTTCACAGCTCACATCTTTACTTCAGTCCAGGGCATTACCTTCTTCGTCAGAAGACAAAGTAGTATCTCCACACTCCTCTTTCACTTCCCTCAGAATCTTCAAGTAGCGCCGATGTGTCCGTTTCTCCCGCTCTTCTGCGTCATACGATGGTGAGAAATTCTTTCTCTTCAGGATCATATCAGGGCCTCCTTTCCTAGCTAACTCCAGCAAGTGCTGGAAGACAAGATATGCATGGCATTAGTCGTCTCAGTTACAACTCTATTAGTTAGAATGGCCAAGCTACGTGCAACCCTTGCAAAGTATCAGTATTCGTTATACAGGTGATTTTAACATCAGCATTATCAACATCATTCCAGCAGAAGGGAATAAGAAGAGATCTAATAAGAAATTTCTTCATCTTCCTTGGAATGTCAAACACTGCACTATCACAGACCAGCAATACGTGGACTGTCCAGAGACACCAATCGCTGGTCTGAGATCTACTTGTGCAGTTTCCACACTGAATGCAAACATGAAAAACCTCTCTTTTGAGAGCCACAGAGGCAATAAGTTCCTGCATGGTTCTGTATTCATCTTCCACATTCATTAACCGCAGGGCATTTTATACAGACTTCCCTCTTCACCCACGCATCCCCTATGTTTCCATGTTCAAGCTTAATGCAACAATAGGCAAGCATTTACAAAGGATGTATTTCAGTTGGCAGAGATTGGCTGACAGCAGTACCCACAGAATACTTTAGAGATTCTAAGCCATTCTACATCAGTTTCCAATGAAGCAGTGGGTTCTGTAAGGCTTTCTGTTAGCAAACTTCTGGTTTCACAATGACAAATGCAGAAAAATCACAGCAGATTGACTCGTTAAAATACAGTGGAAAAAAAAGGCAAATCGGGGATGAGGCGGGCCTGGAAAGGCCACTACACAAATGAGAGCTATGAGAATGTTAAAACCTCAGTTTGATACGAATCTTTGCAAACGTAACATTTCTAGCGTTCTTAATTTACCCAGGCCACTAAAAAAGAAGAAGAGCATTCAGTAAGAGACGGGAGAATTGTGAATGCACAAACAGCAAGGCACGCTGCTGAACAGACAGCCTGTCAATTACAGAACACGAGAAAGAGATGGCTGTGCCCTGAAGACACTCACATTGCGGGAAGCAAGGATCTGCTTGAGCAGCCGGTAGAAGTATTGCTGCTGAGAGCTCAAGTAGCGTTTGTACTGCGACTTCAAACACAGCTGCCGGTATTTCACAACCTCAGGATTGAAGTGTCCATCTGCGGTAAAAAGGTAAAAATTCCTTCAGTTTTCATCCTGAGAATTTAACTCTGATAACAACACACCACAGATTATTGTGCTCACTGACCCCGGAAGAGTTTCTGGGCGATGTGCAGTGGATTTCCAAAGCGGAAGTTTTCACCACTGAACAACGCAGAGATGATTTTGTTCTGATGCTCGTGGTTGTTTTCAGGGAAGTGAGGCAAGAACGTTTTTAGGTGTTCTTGCTGCGCGTCTGTCAGCACCTCCTGCCACGTAGACAAGCTGACAACTTCAAAGAAGATCTCAGGCTAAAGAAGGGAAATAACAATGAAAAAAAAAGCATACGCATCTTTAGCAACTTAAGCTAAATAACACAAGGCCGTCCCACACTGAAACAACACTGTATGGAAGAAAGTTGAGGAAATAATTGATATTGGTAGCAAGAAAGTTCTGTTTCTCTGTAATCCCCGCAATAGGAGTTAAACACACTGTTTGTCAAGGCTCTGCAAACACAAAGCACTACTCACGTCCTCCAGGAGGTCCTCGGGCAGGCTGACTCTGGTTGTACCCAGCAGGCAGTCCTCCATGATCCGTGCCCCATTTCCGTCCCCGCATGGCCCCAGCTCTAAGGGGTCTGTCAGCATGTGATCCAGAGAGTCCATTCTTCTCTTTCCAGCTCCTGAACAACAGCAGCAAAACCTTCAGTACACCCACCAGAATCCATCCAGAGTTCCCAAACCAGCTACAGCCCACACTGACGACCTCTGAGGAGACACATTTGATGAAGCGGCTGTTTAAATACAAGTCACGCAATCGATCCAAGAGACAAAGACTACAGGGGAAACACAAAAGGACATTCAACTGCAACACACACTGTGCCAACAGAGGAATGCTTTTCAAGTGAGCATGTAATACCAACAAGCGCAGGTGATCATCTCACACCGCCTCCTACGTGCATAAGCTGTTGTATACAGAATGAAACATCACAGTAAAGCAACTACATTTATCTTTTTGAACAATTTTTGATATGCAAACCGAAACACAGAACCTAAGTTCAGGCTCCTCACAAGCTGTTTGCAGGCAGGGACTGGCAGAGGGCCCTGCTCCCCTCACACAGAATTTGGAAACAGCTGCACAGTTCAGCTCCCATTTCCCTTGGCTTTCTGCGGAGGCCACAGGGCAGAGCAAGTAAAAGTGAATGTAAACACTAAAACAGGACAAAAATAGGTATTTCACACTGAACTGTCCAAGCTTCCCATTGCACAGCTGCGGGCAGACGCATGGCGTACAGAAGACGGGGGCCCCGGCGCTGAGTAGAGGCGACAGCACCTCCACGCACCCCGGCTGCGGGCACGCAACCCCGGGGGGGGCTTCGGCGGGCCGCCTATCCTGCACCGAGCGCTGGAGGCCGCTCCCCCCGCGCCCAGGCCGCCTCCTCACCTCAGCGCAGCCTACACGACTCCTCCACCGGCAGCAAGGCCGGGGAGCCGCCCCCCGGTAAGCTCCCGGCCTGCCGGAGCTGCTCCCGTCGAGGCGCGGCCCGGGGCCGGCAGCAGCTCTCCTCAGCCCCCTCGCGGCCCCCGAACCGGAAGTCATAAGGCAGCCACACCGGAAGTCGGAAGGCGCCTACCACTCCCGGCGCATGCTCCAAAGCACGGCTGCCGCGCCTGCGCAGTGCCTTCCTCGTAGGGCAGCCTTCAGTCGTTAAAGGGGTACGGGGAGAAAGGAGCACCCAGGAAAGGATTCATTTATTTTTTTTCCCCGGTGGTTTTTCTTCCTTCCCCCCCTCGGTGCCAAAGGACAGCTTTCTTAATTAACACTTAATTAAAACCACAGCCTTTAAAAAAAAAAAAAAAAAGATTTATTAATTTTGTTTTTACATCTGCCAGGTAGCACAAGACTATTAACACTCTAACAGTCACTGAATGTACAATGAACATACACGTTTAAATAATGGCAGGCAGAACGCTGTCCCCAGTGCCCAAGCAGTCAGAGGTCATTTCAGGGTGGGGTTGGGGTTTTTTGGGGGGCAGTGGAGAACAAAAACATAAACCACAACAGAATCTGACCCAGAACACCACACAGAAAAGCATGAGCCCGAGCAGAGCCCATGGCAATTCCCATCTTTGAGCAGGTAGCAGTGCTGCAGAGTTAAGCTCCAGGAGGACACTGTTTTAAAAGGCTCTGGTTAAAAAACAATTATAAATCCTATGTCTTCCGCACCGCAGAAGTCGAAAAAAATCCATGCAAACTGTTGTCTTTGTCTTCTTTCCTTTTGGTGGCAAGCCCTGCAGCACAACTGCTCTGCAGAGCTGTTCAGCTTTCCCCCCCCACACACGTTCTGGGAAGTCACTGTACTTCATTACTTTGGAATGAAAATTCACACTACTTGATTTCCAGACAAGCTTCTCCCTCCACAAGGCATCAGTTTGACCGAGGACACGATGAATCACTTAATGCTGGTGTCAAGCTGATGGCTTGAGTACACTGTGCTACTGCTGTGGGACAGAGCAGAAAGTTCGATAAAGCAGGTATGAGTTCAAAGATGTCATTTTACAACTGTTTTCTGGAACGCTTTGCCCTTCTCAGCTTTAAGAGAAAAACGGTACAAGAGCAAACATCCTCATCCTGTGGCCTTTCCCAAAGTTGAACAAAGCATTTCTTTTTTTAATTTCACATTTGCAAAAATCATTGAAGACAAAGTTTGGTAACATCCAAACATTTCAGGCTTTAAGACTTTACAAATGCTCCCGTAGAGCAGCATCCATTTGCAATTATTTAACTTCCAGGTCTTCTACTTCCCTACTGCTCATACCACGTGTTTGACTTGCGTTGTTAATACAGCAGCCTGAAGGCAGACCCCCTCCTAAAAAAGGGCACTGTGAGGCAAAGCCAATACGAAGAGCTTCTTTCTATCTTCCCATACAAACACTGCAACGGCCTGTTGTTCAAAAAGTGCTCAGCAACATGATTTCATTTGAATTAAGGGGAATGGCAGCTGCTTGGCTGCACTGCTAGAGCAGGTGAGCTCCCAAATCCACCAAACCCAAAGACTCATCACTGCACTTGACTAAATGGGAGCTCAGGTCTTCAACTACTTACCAATCTCATTAATGCCCCAATTATTACTTAATGCCCCACTACTGTGGCTGCAATATGAGAAGTGAAATCCCAGGCACAAATTAATCTACACTTTGGCAAATCACTTCAAAGCTACCTTGAAACAGTTCTGGACTGGTCAGTATTTCAATCAGGATTTCTCATCATGCACAGTCACTTATTTCCACACCATATTAATAGATATGTTATTTACCAAGGGAATACATGCTACAAGGCTTTGCCAGCGAGGAACAAGACATCTGCTTTCCAAGTCTGAGTGTTCTCTCATATCTAAGAGCTCTGCCTGGCACCACAACCTGTATACATGTGTAACACTACTCACATGATTCAACTCCATCTCAACTTGTAGAAGTAATTACACCAGAGTTCCAGATTTGCACTCAATGCAGCATAAGAGAAAATTAAAAAGCTGAGATCCTCTCTTAGTTCTTCTGGCCTTTCTCAAGAGCCATTAAGACAAGACTTCTCTGCTTTCAATTTTATAAACTTATCCTGTTATGACACTGACATTCTGGGATGAGGTTTCAAGCAGAATGAATGAACATTTAGACGCATACAGTACAGCCCATCAACAGTATATGGTGTTGTAATCATACTCTTGCAATACCAAAAAGCATTAAATAACCAACACGACCTGTGAAGGAGAAGAAAAAAAATACACTGCCTTAAAAGAAAAAAGACACCTTTCCCTCTCTCCTGGTCCCTAGACATAATGTGAGTTCTGTACATAGACCAGGCCTAGCAAAGCAGGCAACTCTTGCAGATGGCTTTCTGTGTCCTGTAAATAGTGGTCCACTGGTGTTTTACTTGCGTTTCCTGAGTCCAAGACTGGTCATTTTAAGCAATGTCCAAAGGAATTAGTGTGTTGTTAACAAGGTATGTGGAAAACCAGCATAACCAACTCTTCATCCGGTCTTCAAGAGAAAGATACGTCCAGCTTTCAGGTGGCAACAGAGACGACCACCCTGCATTTTCAGAAGGTGCGCTTCTACAGCCATTTCTCCTGGCAGATCTGTCGTTAGAGATCACAGCAGAAGCTGCTATGCAGGCTAAGGTAAGCCTTTTTTGTTTATGGGCAAAAAGGTGTTTTCCCCTGCAAACTCTGGAGGGAAAAATAACAAGAGTGGCTCCGTACTACTGTTACGTGCTGCTATTGTTTTATTCCAAACACAAGGCTGCACTTTTTCTGGAACCGCTTGGGAAAGTAGGATAGGTGAGACAGCATGTAAACAGTTTGAGGGTTGGAAAAATAATAATTTAATGGACTGCTTCTGCACGTCGTCACAGCTTCATCGCAATATCCATCCCCACACACATAAGCAACAAGTCACTGCTTCACTGCTGCTCTTTTTCTCCACAAAGTCTGCTCTCAAGCTTATATTCCCTTTCACCTTGGCTGCTGAAACAAAGACAGAGAAAACAGTTCTGCCATATTCCAGCAATTTACATGATGTCCTCTTGTTTAACAGCTCCTATTATAAATATACATACAACATCATCTGCCAAATTAGCCTTCAGGTGGGCAAGCTATTCCCTTACAATTGAAATAGTAGATGGTTACCAGAGACACTTCTCAGAAGGAAAAAATTAGGGTCAGCAGACATGCCAAAAAAGTCCAGGGCAGGCAGAGGTTTCATTTCTCCTCTTGTCCTTTTTGTTAAAAGCTGCATAAAATGGCATCCCAGAAGGATTCCGAGGGTAATTCTTCACGGTCACCGAGGACTTAAACCCTCTTAAAGCATTAACAAGAGCTCCAGGATTTTAGCTGAAGTGAGCATATACTTTAAAACATATGAGCTCCAGGATACCCACATACTTGGGCTTTTGGAGGAGGTGAAAAATACAAGCGGCACCCCAATGCTTCTTCATTCGTGTTCTGCTGAGAAAGTTCTTGGTTTAGTGATGTGCACTTCGCTGCCCCCATTCCCATTGGTGGTTGTAGTGATTATGTACTGGGTTGTTTGCTGCTGATTACTCGTTTGAGATTCCAGCGTATCAGTGTGGGTTGGTGGTTGGGAAACACCAACCTGTACCTCATTGGAGAGTGAGGAGTTCTGTTTGACATCCAGATCAGGTTGACCTTCAGATATCACATAGTGAGTCTGCATGAAGAACATAAAAAGTAAATTGTTTTGTCTTCTACAGTTTCTGTTCTAATCATCTCTAACCTTCCTGCTGCTGTGCTGAATGACATTTTGGCATAAATAAGGAATCTTGAAGTTGATGGTGTCCTGCTTTTAAACGTAGCTTTGAGACCAGTGTAACAAAACAGACTCTTGTTTTGAGGTACGTTGGACTACTTTGGTCCATTTACAAACAGTTAAACTATTTATACGGTTAACTCTGCGCTAGAAATTAAGATAGCAGCTTATAACTATTATGAAAGTTTCTTCCGTTTCCCATATGCTGAGCTGAAGTTCCACTTCTAATGTCCAATGTCAGTGCAGTGCAACTGCTGCAACTCCTTATGTGGGACTGCTTATCTAACAAGTGAAAACAATATTGTTTCACGTGCAGGACTAGAGTGAGAAATGTTTCCAGAAACCATTCTGAAACAGCTTAGTTGTAAATATTTTTAAGTCTATTCAATACCACTCAATCGTAACTTTTTCTGCAAACATGAATAAGAGAACACTTTAAACTGGAAGGAGTCGTACACACAAGGGTCAGGCAGGCACAGGCCTTGTGAATGGCTAGGCACAGCAAACCATTCTTAGCAAGGAAACATGATGCTACTTCATACAACAAAACCACATTGTTTCTCTTAGGCAGATGAGATTATTTCTTGCCTTTTGTATCCTGAAGTCTGACTTTGCAGATTTGAACACCAACTGTTTTTTTCCTTAACATACAGTAACAGGTTTTTTTTTTTAGCTGTCTTATCTATAAATCCTGTCCCGTATACAAACTCACTACAATTGCTACAGAAAGCTAACATCCTTTCGGACAACACAGCACAGACCTCTCCAGGTGCACCATCACTTTACTTCCTCTGTGGCCCAGTCATTATTTTGGCATCCACTTAACCTTTACAGGCTTTAAGCCTGACATTATTTTAGATTAAAAAAGCCATTTCCTCCCCACCCCCTCCCCCCTTACCTGAGTAACTGCTTTCACTTGCCCCGTGTTGACAGTGGTGACAGGTGTACCTACAGCCGTCTCTGTGATGACATACTGGCCTTGAGGGATGGTCATCATCTGAATCTCGGATGCTAAAAGATTGAAACCAGACAATCAAGGTCTGCAAACTCAAAGACCACCCTGAAAGATGATTATCCTCATGCATCAATAACGGAGTAGCTATTGAGGATTTGGTGTTTCATGAATATAACGTACATCCTGTTATCCCCCAAAAAATCATAAAAATTACCATCCTAGCTGCAAGGACATAAAAAAAAAAAAATCATTTCACATCACCTCCATCATCTTCTTGATTCTTTTCAAGGATCCATTCAAGTTTGAACAAGCTGCTACCCAACAGAGGGATTCTTACTGATCCTTGGATTAAAGGAACCCAGTTTGCCTGACCAGACCACGTAGCAGATAATTATAGATCTGCAGTAATAAAAGCTAATACAATCACTTTCATTTGTCTAAGATAATATTTAAGATGGCCAAGTTCTGAAAACATTCCATTTGTTGGCCAGTAAAACTAGAAAACAATAGTGTCACAAGCTAGCCAAACTTCCAGCTATGCTGACACTTACAGTAACTCCGAAATGAGTTCCACGTGCTGGGAAGGTATGTGTGCTGGACTGAAGATCCTTGCTGCTGCTGGAGAGCTTGGTTTTGTGTAGATGCAGCTGTCTGCATCTGTGAGGGGCTGAGTTCCTGCTGTGATTGCTGTGAGGAGGGACTCAGAGGCTGACCCCCAACCTAGCAAAAAAACAAAAAGGCAAGCAGGCTAAGGACTGCATACCTCTGCACCATTATCAACATAGCCTCCTTTATTAAGGGAGGAAAATTGAGGTTTCTATCATATATTGAGCACAAGAAGGACAAAGCTTTCCTCCACCTCCCGCAGCTGACATCTTTCCATGATCAATTATGCAGAGACTGATAAAAGACAAATATGGCTTCCTGAAGTTTACACAGGGCCTGAGGAAATGGCACGCTCAGAGAGGTTCAGACTGGATATTAAGGAAAGGTTCTTCACTGAGACAGCAGTCTGGAACAGGCTCCCCATGGAAGAAATCATAGCACCAAGCCTACACCATTTTAGAGAAACATCTGGAGAACGCTGTCACACAGTTTAAATTTTAGGTAGCCCATGAGTTGGACTCATTGATCTTTGTGGGTCCCTTCCAACTCAAGATATTCTCTGATTCCAAGATAAAAGGTCTGGCAGAGGACTTAGACAAGAGGCTAAAAATTATTCCAGAGCACGAAGAACCGAACTTCAAATATTTGAAGAATGCCAATTTTCATTTATATCTTTCAAGTGGTTACCTCTATTTAACCAGGAATAGCTGCAAACTCGTCCATTCCTGGCCATCTATCTCTACCTTTTGTACATTCTGAAAACATAACCAAACCCTAAGGAATGATGATCTCAAGGATGTTTACATGACAGTTCTTCCATGTGGTCCTTTCACTGATGTGCAATATGATTACTGTGATTCAGGACAGTAATATGCCATCTGTGCAGAGAAGAGTGAAATACCTGTGATGATGACTGAGCTGTGGGTGACGGCTCTGTGACCTGGATGTGCTGCACCTGGATGGCATGCTGGGTGTATGTCTGGGGATCATGAAGCTGTCCAACATCCACTGTGGAGTGCTGAGACTGGTGAGGTGAGGTAGCCTAGAAAGAAGACCAAGGCAGGGATATGTACTTCAAGTTCTCTGCAGAAGAAGCCAGGAACTTTTCTGGCTTTATTTTTTAACTATTCCCTAGCAAATCTCCCAGTGCTACAGCCCCAAGGAAGCACAGGCTTCCCACGAGAGGGTCAAAAAGCGTACAAAGTCCCCCAGCAGGTTACACACCTGGGCCACTTGAACAACCTGCAGTTGAATGTGCTGAGGCTGCTGCAAGCCAGTTGTGGACTGAGACACAGGGATGTACTGAATTCGCTGGTAGTCTCCCTGGGGAGTTCGATAGTCTGTTGTGAGGGTCTGGGATAGCTCCGTCATTGCTTGTGTCAGTAAGTCTGTTGTCTGAGCAGGTAAAGAGAGAGAGAGAAGGAGACAATATCATCCATATTGCCTGCAGGACTGAATACTTTTGTAGTAGGGCTGTAGTTCTTCCACTGCACTGAATCTAACACCTATGTCATTGAGCCTAGCCAGTTCTTTGCAAGAGCTAAATGCATACACAGCTAGGCTGATGGGGTTACAAGCTGTTACCAAGGACCATCCACTAAGTGCTAGTCCGAACCATTCAGAGCAAACTTCACATACAATAATTTAAGAAAAGGTTACGACTTTCTGACTTAATACTTATTTTGCCTGGGAACTTGGTCTTGGGTTTCTTAAACATACTCCTCCTTTCCTCCTCATCTGCCAGAACGATACTTTTTTTAACAACTGTATTTCTGAAACGCGCTGCAAAATGTAATGAGTGAATCTGCCTATTTCAGTCTCTTAGCCAGTTCCAAATAAAAGTTATAAACTGTTACTGATGGAAGGTTTTTAAATCTTTGCGGCACCCCAGCATCACTAAAGGACAGAAGACTGATTTTCTAGCCTCAGCTTTCACTTCTGTAGCAGTTAATGCATTAACACCGGAGAGATCAACCACCAGAGGTTGATAACCACTTAGTACTGCATGTCCAAAGGATTTCAGAAAAATCTTGATTTCTCTGAATGGAGGTTGATCCAGTCCTCTGTCTATTGTTAAACATATCCTTACAATCCTCAGCATGTCAGGAGAACAGTCTCAGTGAAAATCCCTGAGACGTGGATTCCTGAATAAATTAGGCATCTTTGCAGGTACTGCATAGAGTCAGTAGCACATGTCTGAAGGAAAGGGAATAAAGGTAAAGGTAAATCCTTACAGCTCCAGGAAGAAATACACAATTCCTGGTCAAGCAAAAAATACAGCACAGATTCAAGAACAGAAATGACCTCTAGTAGTGTCCTAACACATGCTTTAAAGTGATGTCTGCCAGAAACACTAAGAAATACTAAGACTACTACCAGAGGGCTCCTATCCTGTTTGTTTCCCTCCAGTGATCTGATTTAATGTCTCGAATCCTTACCACAACAGTCTCTCCGGTAGTGCTGTCAGTGGTGAGGACTGCAGGAGTGGAACTGATGACAGCTGTCGCCAGTGGGGCATGTATAGTGTTAGGGAGCTGAGCAAACTCTGGGTGCTTCTTGCGAATGTGTTGTACCATCTTTGTCTACAGAGAGATACAAAAAAGCATTAGAAAAAACAGCCGGCAACCGAGGCTTAAGGTCAGCTGAAATTTAACACATGTGGACTGCAGCTTATAGGTTTCTCTCAGTATGACAGCATTAGTACTGTGGGATTTTCTGGTCAGCAAAAAGGGAAATAAGATCACAAAATTTCTTCTGATCAGAGCTACCTGATACGCAACATTGTCTCAAACATCAGAATCCATAAGCTTTTTACCTCAGCACAGCTAAACGTTTGGAGGATCTTCTCCAAAGGTCACCTGTTCTGTGAATTTTGTTTCTCTATCCCTCTTCCCTTGCAATAGAACAAGCGAGCAGTTTCCAAGCTTCTCTCTTTGTAACCACACACCAATAACAAATTCATTTCTTCTTTCAAGCTCATCCCCTCATTTTGCCATAAAACTAGCAGGCTGCACATGTCTTGTCAGTATGCAGCATGAAGCCAGCACTCTGGCTCAGAATAAAAGAGCTCAACGTGCAAAAGCCACAGTGAAAGAGCATCACTACGAAAGGAGGCTGTCCTTCGAGGCTATGAAAGGCCCCCATACCTTACTGCTGTACTGTTTGGAACAATGAGGACAGCAGACTGGAGGGGTGGCTATAGTGCCTGTCAGCTGGGTGTGGGTGCTCAGCATGGGATCTGGCTCTCCTGGGCCTGCAGGGCGCAGTTTCCGGATGCTTGGAGGTAGCTCAGCACCAGGATGGTTCTTCAGGATATGTGCTTTGCGTTTGCTGGCACTCTTGTACACCTGAAGGGTAATGATTGGAGTTACATCATTTTAATTTCAAATGGAAGCATAGAAAACTGATATCACTTCTCTTCACCTGGAAGGTCTGTATGTTGTTTTAGACAAAATATTAGGCTATAATTCCAAACCAGTACAACATAATGCATAGGCAGATACACACATTCTAGTGTTTAATCAGTCTGCAAGAGCAACTATTGTATAGAATACAGAGGCTATTTGAGAACACACTCAGTGTAAAACAAAGCATCAAATCAGGATAGGAAATGAAGAGAAAAACCTTCTCTGTCTTGTACTTCAAAGATAAACATCAGGGAAGCCAACAATCACCAAACTTTTACATGATCCAGTGTTAATTTATCGTGAAGGTTGATGTCTCCATTCTTGCATGAAGCATCAAACAGCTTTAATAGCCTTAACTAACCACAGTCTTTTTTTTTTTTCCCCTAACTTCTTAGGCATAAACAAATAGGGTATAGTATTATTTAAACACTATCATCATTTTTCCCCCTTTAAACAAAGGAAAGGAGGCATCACTAAAGCACATACCAAGGGTAAGAACAGTCAGCCAAAATGCATCTTCTGGTAAATAAAGGCCCACATACATAGAAAGCAGAAGGCCAGAGAGCAAGGACAGGAACTCAAGTGCAGAAGAAGCTTCAGGCTCTACTGAACACTGGGAATTACTGACATGTGACTAAGAAGCTTAAAATAAAAAGGAGATTGGGACCAACTTTTAGAAGCGATAGAGAGGCCAGAAGAAATTCTGAAATTATAGCTAGGCTGGATTCTTAGTCCCGTGATGCAAAGAATGATACGGGAATCTGGATGGGTCCCTGCTTGCTTGATCTTTTAAATCTTACCAACTCCAAACACAGCAGAAAAGAATAACTGCAATTTTCAGCTTGTTTTCAGACTCCCTGGCCTAAATTCATTTCATCTCAATTTCTTTTGGTCAGTGTTTGCTTGCAAGCCCCTCAGAAACACTACAAGCCCTGCCAGATGTTTTTGTGAAGAGACAAATTGCTTTCATACAAGTCCAGGACTGCGCTACATTCAGAGGGCTCATTTCCTTACCTACCTTATCACAGTACTGACAGAAATAATCTCTGTTGGGTTTGATGATGGGCAACGTGAGCTCTGGCACCTCTTCTATTTTCATGTCTGGATGTCTCTTTGATAAATGATTCACCTTAGGAGAAGGAAACAGAAGACCAAGAGAGCACATTACAACTGGAAGCTCAGCAATTGCTTTTTGTCCTAGACATGGTAAGTGCCAAACCAAAACTGCAGTAGTATTAGCCAGCAGCACCAGAAGCATTTACTACTGCAAGCTGCAAGGTAAATGCATGGCCTTGATGTACTCACTTGCAGTTTCCCCCGACAAAATACAATGGAAAGAGGTAAAATAACCTGTCAGAAGTCTTGGGTAGCTAAGTTGATATAAATGATCTCTGCTAGCAGAGATAACCACCCTCAAAACATGAAAGAAGAAACCTTATTTGCAAGCACCCTTCCACAGGGGCAGTAACAGTGCTTGGCCAGCAGAGGCCCCTCCTGAGGAGCAGGATTAAAACATGAAAGCATCATAAAAGCTGAACAATCACTAAGGCTCAATCAACATTGCACAGTACTGAGATGATGGTGGGGACAAGCAGACACATAAAACAGGCAATGAAACATATAACATGCACACATCTGCTGAATAGAGAAGATGTACAGGTTTAAAGAAGATGCCTAATTTCAAATAAGATGACGCTGGTTTCACATCACCAGTGTGTTCTAGAGACGGGAATTCTACCCTTATTCTTCAGCTATTAAGATGTGAGAAGTGGAGCTAGATCACGTGGATGCTCACCAACATCCCCCTCCGGCGAAAGCCCATCATGCACAGCCGGCACTTGAACATGAAGCTTTCGTAGTCAGTGGAAGCTATCCGAGGCTTGAAAGTCTTTGAGCGGCTGATTCGGTCAGCTTTCTTGGCCTCCCTCTCTGGGTTGTGCATCCTCTGCATGTGCTCTCGCAATTTGTCTTTCCTCTACAGGAACAGCAATCAGGGAATAACAACAATAACAACATCAGTAGTGCTTATTGCTGTACTATTTGCTATAGATTGGAACCAAAATGCAAGTTGTTCAGTCACCTTTCTGGCTTTTCTTCTTCACTACTGCTGCGAAATAGAGATGCATGCTCAGCAATGGACAGCACAGAAAGAACTCTTTGGGCTTAGGCTGATTGTTCAAAAGCTGAGATTACTCAGCCACAAAAGGCAAAGTCAAACTAATGCTAAGTTAGTGGCTTCAGCAGAAATGAACCCCTCCAACCTGGCTTTTCTCTGAATTCATCTAGAATTGACGCTACGTGCCTAGAAGATTACATCACTTAATGCTCTCCAGCAATGCTGACTTCAAGCCCCACCATGGTACCAAGCCTGTCCCGATGTTATTCAGCCCTTTTGGGCACACACTGTTCAGAATGTGCTTCTTCACCCAGAAGGGCCTTCCAATCCCCCCAGTACCTCACGGGAAACTAAGACTGCTGCCATCACCCTTCACCTGGCTCAGTCTGCTCCATCTGCTCTGAAGAAATCTACAAAGACATCTGGATGCCATGTGCCGACAAGATGCACTCCATGGACACGCACACCTCAGCCAGAAATATTACCAATCCATTGGTACATCAGAAAGAAATTTTCCTAACTAAACTGACAAAAGCTACCCAACACAAGCACTTAGCAACTGAGCTGTTTAGCCAGCCAGTTTCTTAATGAGCAGATGAAACTGCCTTAGATATTAACTTCTTAGAAACAAGACGTGAAACACGAGGCACCCTATTGCAGCAGAGTTTGCTAGGTTGGATCTCACCCCTTTTCTAGCAGAAACAAGTGTTGTAACTCTCACACTACACAAAGCAGTGCTTGCAGCTTACAGACAAGCCCAGTGTGCTTACACGCATTCATTCCATCCTCCTCAGAGTACGACCTTATCTGCTTGAAGGGAGGTAAAGGACATTGACCCCCACTTGTATCAGGAAAGACCCAGTGAGGAATCATCTTACCTTGAACTGCTTGCCACACGTGGAGCACAGGAAGTCTTTGCGGTCTGAGTGTCGCAACATATGGAGCCGCAGCTTGTCGGGGCGGCAGAAAGCCTTGTCACACTCCGTGCACTGATAAATCTTTTCTGAATGGAAACTGCGTACGTGTTTCTTGACCTAGAATTGCAGATGACAGAAGAGTGGAATTTATTCAAACAAAGATTTGTGTGGTAAAGCAGTCTCAGAAATTCTTGGCAAAAAATAAAGGAAAAAAAAGGGTTCTCATCTGCTCTGGCTTAAAATTAAGTTCATCTGAACAGTTGATATCTTGGCGACACTTTCTATGACAGCAATAGCTTTTGCCTAGTTTGAGACTACCCTGCACTTCTTAAAGCATTCAGTGTTCTGAGGTTTGCTTTCAAAGAAAAAGATTAACGAGGGCTCACATTTGAAATCCAAGCACCAGAAAAAAGAAAAGTACGGTGCGTGCAGGAGATCTCACAGGTGGGGCTTCAAATCGGTACAACATCTCACCTGGATAAAGTCTGGAAAGCGCTTTTTGCAGGTAGGACAGGTGAAATAGCCATCAATGATATGGATGGCCACGTGATCTTTGAGTAAATCCAAGCGGTCAAAGGACTCAGGACAGAAAATGCAGGAGTATGTTTTCTGGTCCATGTGGAACTTCATGTGGCTCTCAAGAGAACCGCTGTTGATAAAACCCTTGTTGCAGATGTCACAAGTCAAAGGGCAGTTCCCTTCCCGGCCATGAAACCGCAGATGCTGATCCAGTTTGTCCTTTTCCCGGAACGCCTTCCCACACTGCAGGCATTTGAACGGGCGGAAGGATTTCCTTATGAACAGGTGCTGAAGAGCTGCATTCTGAAAGAAACACGGAGCCCATTAGCTTTCACTGGGTACTGACTTCACACACCAACATTTCCAAGATCAAAACCAGCAGATCGGTGAACCTGAACTTCAAAAGACACTTTGGTTACAGACAGCCTGCATTTTACAGAAGTGGATGCTGTGATGGATAGAAAGGAAATACCTGCAGTTACACACTGAGTTCAGAAAGCAGAATGGAGAAGTTCCCCCTCCTGTCCACGCTTCCATCTTTAGCATGACATTCTTCTGTAAAAGAGAGCTAAATCCCTCTCCAAAGAACAGACCCGGGTACAAGAAGAGAGCCGCAGTTCCAACTTATGTTTCAGGATTGGGCTGTGAGGTCAGCCCCATGCTGCCCACCCCTCTATCCGTCATGCAGGAACAGGGCTGACGTAATTCCACCACCCCCATTCCAAAAATCCACTTCTGTGAAGATCAGAGGTGTGCAGCAGTGGTTTAGCATTGCCTGGAAAACTTCTGGTGGAATCATATTTAAGAGATGTTGGCCTAACCCTTCTTGCTATTATTAAAAAGAATAGAGTTTCAAAATACTACAGCAGAGGCAGAATGGCAGCTCTACAAGAACTTGAGAGCAATTTGTTCATCTTTGCCATTTAGCACAGATCATGTCTGAGAGACTGAAAGTGAAGAAGATGAAAAAGATGAAGTGGTGCAAAATCAAGAGAAACCCGCCCCGATTCTGTTGTCTGCTCAAAGGGAAGCAGGCTATACGCAGTCAAACTTGAAACTGCTTCTCTTGCTACTGAAAGAAATGGCAAACACTGAATTGAGAAAGAGTTGCACAAATTCTCACTTCATGATTTAATATCCTAAGTTGCTCTTTTTTTTTTTCCTATATAATTTTCCCTTAACTACAAGGATGTATTAATAAGTCAAACAGCTGAACACACGTGCTACAAGTTCTTAACTCCACTGTTAACATACATTGCTATCTGTGCCCCAAATTATCTGACTACTAAGACAGCAGGCCAGGCTACTTCTATACCATGTAAGCCAACAGTCCTGGAAGCAGTAGAGTATGGAAATCACTAGAAAAACATCAGCTGTTATTCAGGTAATTCTTCATTCTGGACATCAGTTGCTTAAAGGACAACTGTAACTACTGACAATGTCGGGATCAATCAGGAGACACGAAACAGAAGCTGGACAAAACAACATAGAATGCAATGTTGTTAGGTACCACCTGATTAGATGCAGAAAAAACTCAGTGAAACAAAAAATAAACCTACCTGCAGCTCCAGCTGAGCAGGCAGCATTGAGGGAGAGAAAAATACTTACGTTATGCAATAGACTTGAAAACAGAAGTCTTGACTTCTGCATTCACACTTTCTGTGGGCCACAATGAAGGCCAGCTCCTCAAACTGCTTTCTTTTTCCCCCCCCCTTTATTCAAGCAAAACTACACTTGAGTTTTTTGCCTTAGGAAACACGAAACAGATCTTCAGTGTTTAACTTGTAAACAACCAACTGCCCAAGAGGATTTACAGGGCAAAAATGAAAAGCACAGATAACCCTGAAAGCGTTTTGTGACTGCTCATTTTCTTAGATGCAGAGTTAAGAATGATGTAATGTAACTGTGCAGCCACAGAGAGAATGAAATACTTCTGGCAAAAGGGAATAATTAGGGCAGAATGACAACCAGGCAAGGATTGATACGGTGGAAAGGTGGGGAGTAGCGATGCTTTGAACCTCATCTTACTCATCATTACAGAACTTAGCACCTTCCTTCTTTCAGCACAAAGGAAGTGACTGTACTTTCCAAATCATATCCCTGTCATGCCACCTGCTTCCTCTGAGTATACAGCTACCCCACACAAAGGACATGTTGGGATCAGGTCTGTACATGAAAAAAGGCCATTTGGAAATGCATGTGTTTCTGAGATCAGTCCATAATCACTCTGGACAACAGAAGTAAATTGAAATCAGTAAAAAGACTCCTTTTAGCTGAAGACAACAGCGTACCTCTATTTCATTAAAAGAGCAGGGTGGATATACCCCTTCAACAGTTACTAACATAGTACCATATTTAAAGTCAAATTCTGCTTTAAAGCAGAGGGTGAAAAATGAACTAATCCCATCAGGACTTGAACCTAGGGCACCAGAGGTCGATACTTAACAGCTGGAATGAAAACACACGCAGAACATCCCTGCCTTAAACCTTAAAAAAAAAACTGAAGTGAGTCACAAGAGATTGTTGGCTTTGAAAATGCAATCCTGTGTGAGGAATAAGGAAGAGCTGTACGGGTTTCCAGATGGTAAACGGCTGTCAAGGCTCCCTACCTATTCTTTGGAAATGAATTACATACTATATCTCTTAAAACCAAATATTTGCTTGTTGATAATACTAAGGGCATGGTGCTATGCATGCTGCAAACAGCTGAATGGAAGGAGCACTCGCAGGGTGCTAGAGCTCAAGACAATTCCTCAGTCATTTCTGTTGTCTCAAACTCTCATTGCTCAGCCTGATGGAAGGTGGAAAAGTGCCACACAACCATCAGCGTGCCATTCTGCCAATGCCTCCCTCTCTTGAAACGTCACCAGGACTCTGCTAAACAGAAGCTGCTTAATTGATAGATTTGGTGATACAAACGCATCACTGAGGATTAAACCACCACTGCACGCCTCTTTTTGTGATCTGCTTGTGATGAATGTTCAGAGGACAAACACCAAGCAACGAGACAGCGGTAACTTCAGAATTTCTTTCCCTTTCCTCCTACATTTACTGTCTAATAAAATCTTAAATTAACATCACAGCCAAACTCCTCCTCTTCCAGATATGCTCCTGTACTTATGGGGTAACACCACCATCGTCAGCATACATATCACTGTAAGCCGAGACACAAATCTGGCTCAACATCTTCCCATACAGAACAGTTACTTAACTCTTTTCTGATCTTCTCATCCCCTAAAAACTGTACCTTACCCAAATTGCAGCTGTTCCTTTCTGTAATCAAAATTTTACACATGGAAGAGAGAGATTTTTGGCTAAACAAACCAATCTCACAGTTACACGGCTTGAAGGATTATCTGCTTGAATCATTCCCCTCCCACACACAATAGAGAAAAGAAACAGCTCACTCAGCTGATACAGAGCTCAGGTTCAAAGCATTTGTTGTTGGTACACAAAGCTCTTAGCACGGGTTTTAATCTCACAAAGACAGACAGGTTTTCCACCCCAAGAAAGGATTTTATCACTATCATCAACTAAGCAGATTCGAACTGAAGTTGTGGTTTCTCTTCAGCAAGTATTTGCAAGGCAAAAGTTCCAAGAGGCACAGATGGTGCTGTGAATAAGCCAGTCTGTGCCACAGCACCATGATCCAGCCGGCTGTTGGAAGCACTCCTGCTTGCCAGCTTGGATGGACTGTGCCTCTGTGAAAGAATTACTGTGCTGGAATTGAATCAGCTCCAATTGGTGACCAGTTCTCAATAGCACCTCATGAGATACTCGTTCTTTACATGAGATTTGTCTTCCTCTCAGAAGGAAAATTTGCTAGGAATGAGATGCTTTATTCAGGACTTGGAAATGGATACTGCAGTGGGAGAAAGGGACCAGCTGCTCCTTTCAGGCAGGTCCAGCATTCTCTTGGTTACAGCAAATGGAGAGGGTGAGAGAAAACATGAGCCACCATTGTCTTTGCTTACCCTGATACGCTTTGCTCGCCTCATGTCATCTGCTGTCATGGTGCTCTGCGTAGGCACCGTGCTCTCATCATGCTGGGGCTGGATTTGTAGCGGGTGGTTTTCTGATGGCTGTTCCAGTGTTGACTGTGTCTCTGATGGCACTGGAGTCTGTTCCTGCTGCTCCAGCCCGTTCAGTGTTGCTTGTCTGTCCTCATTAAACTGCCCCTTGCTGGAAAAATGCAGCAAGTCCTGAAATCGCAAACCATACAGCCAGTGATTATTCCCCCCACCCACTGAAAAATGCTTTGATATTACTCAGCAGACAACCAGGTTTCTACATATTTCATTGTAAGCAATAAACAAAAGGTGTCTACGCTGCTCTATTCCAACATGTTCCGTTGATAATCTCAGCAGTTCTCCACCTACAGCAGCAACATTCAGAGCACCGAGGAAGTAGTTCTGCAAGAACATAACCCTTTTTCCATATTATCCACTTCTGACTGGACACTGTGGATCAAAACAACCCAGCTGTTAACAGCCAAGCAAACTCCTGCACTACTGACCTCATCACTGCTTAAACCAAAGATGATGTAGGCTGACCTGTAAGAAACTTTAAGACCAAAGTGAGTAGCACAGATCGAACCTCCAGGAAAAGCAGAGAACTTCTGTCTCATTGAAACTGTTATCACTTCGGAACATTATCAGGCATTGATATGCAGTGTCTCCACTTTCTAGTAAACTAGCTGGAATGAAGAACTAGAGGGTGATAAACGAGATCATTACACTGTGCACGGTGTGTTTTACTATCCAGTTTCCAAGCTCTGCATAGTCTCATCTACCCAGCTGCATACATTACTTATATTTATCACACAAGGCTATTCTCTTCCATTTTAGCATTACCATAAAAGAAAAGGGAAGGTGTTGAGAACGGGAAGTATATGCTACAATCCACATTTGTTTTCTTCAAGAAGTCCAATAACTCCTTTTGGATGGAAACCTCCAGTATGAGAAGAAAAAGCCCGCAGATCGTTATGTGTAATCACTTAGAAAGCAACTAAGGAACTTAAAAGCTCAAACAATGAAGCAAAGCATCAAGAGTGCAACAGCTCAGGGCTGGTACTGTTCAAGCATAAATGGAGGCGTGGGAGAAAAAAAAAAAACAGCGAGATGCCAGGAGCACAGCTGTTATAAACCATTAGTGCTCATCAGACAGGGAGATTTAGTAGAACAATATACCATCCAAAGGTCCAGTCCTGGCCTAGGTGGCAAATCTGCACACATGCTGACACTGAACCGTGGTGGTGACATCTCAAGCCTCAAGTGCTCAGGTAGATGAGGTTGCACCTAGTCACTAGGAAGGCAGGCACACATCCAAAGACCTGGGACACTTCCCTGCTCAACTTTACGGACACGTGAGCTAAATCTGGGCCATACTCCCAAGCTGGGAGGATGTGAGCCACCACCAGTCCAAAGCTACTCAAATTAGCACAGAACTGTGCAGTGAGCCTTGACTCTCTGGAGAGAAAAGCTGGGACACGAAGCTGGCTGCTGGCTCAATTTGCAGAGAGGGTGACATCATCCCAACTGTACGCATATAATGCAAAATTTAGGGCAACTCTGCATGCTCAGAAAGCAAGTAGTGGGCATTCAGAGGCCATGTATACATTCCTCCCTTTGAGTCAGCAATGAACTGTAACCTAGGGAGATGCCAGAAGAAAATGACCACTCCAGACATCAGCTTTCAGCTAAGCAATGAAACTGAGCCACTGATTTCTTGTGACACCTTCATAAAAGGGTCTTGTGTTAACCCTACGCCCAGTCAGCATTAGAGAGAATTAACATTTAATTTATACCAATGTATCATTCTACAGGAACCTAACATTTAACTAACAGCCACAAGCAAAATAACTTTTTGCAGCAAGCAGGCCAACAGAAGGACCCTTTGTTAATATTAAAACATCATAAAGAATCATAGCTCTACCTGATTTAATTCCGCCAGCAACAGTTATATGAGCAGGTTCTGACCTCACATTCCAGAAAGGACAAACGTGAACCTAAATTCCCATTACAGTTTTACTGTCTAAATTACTCTTGTGATGCTGCTAAACAGCTGCAATAGCCTACCTCACTGCTATGAGCTCTGGGATTAAAGCTGCTGTAGAAATGCAAGCCATTTTACAGGCTTTACAGAACAGAAGTAGTGTGCTCCCCCAGCGAAGATTCACACCTAGAAACACCACAATTTACCTAGGTATAAAGCAGAAGCAAGCCTTCAGTTTGCACTGACACCCTGAATTCTTCTAGTCGAACATTCACAGCCCACATGATATCCTGTTTTCCTCCTCCCCATCCCCCATATATACCTGTGTCCCTTCTTCACACTTTTCTCCATTTTCAATGGTTACTTCCATACGCATGAATTTGGGAGGGCGTCCCGGGCGCCTGCCTGGTCCAAACCTTCTTTTTCCTCGCCCACGACCTCTGCCTCTGGCTCTGCAGAACACAATGCTTCAAGTTAGAGACAAAAGAGATGGATTTGGCATCTCCACTCATTTTATGCATTCTTACTTACTACCAACAGCCTGCAATGAAGAAAAAAAATCTGAAGAAACTCTGCCACCAAAAACCATAAAGCAGGTACCAATCAGTGCTCTTATGTTGCACTCTGAGAAATCACAGTATGGAACACATTATAATTAGGTAATTTTGGGACTGAGAGGACCACTGACTTCCAGCAAGCACTCAGCCGTGGCAACTCTCCTTCTGGCATCCCAGGGTACAGAGTGCTGGGAAGTTACTGTACCAGCAATCCAATTTAAAGCCTGAAGCCATAACATCCCTCCCCAAAAAGAGGCTGTAAACTGAAGGGAACAACTCTGTGTCACAAAGAAAAAAAAAAATGCAGTCACTTGATAAATCTCAGGAAAAACAAGGCACCGATGCCAACTGTTCCCTGAAGGCTGTTTCTAGATGGAGCTTATAATAGGTCAGGGTAACTATCTTTCCACCTCACTGGAGAGGCAAAGCACTAGATGCCTCATTCTTTGAGCTCTGGATACATCAGAGAAGGATCAGTATTTCACTTCTGTCATATGAAAGTACTGCAGTTTAAATCACTGGTTTAAAAAAGAAAAATAGAAAAAAAGAAAAAACAGGTAAACAACTTCACTAGCTTCCCTGATGTATTTATTTTCCTTCAGCTCTTTCTTCAGCAAAACCCCTTAAGCCGGTCAGCTTTCTGGTGCCGTATTCTTACCTTCTTGGTGCTGAGCCATTCTCTCCTGAATACCCAAGTCGGTTTTTAATACCTGTAGGGCAAAGACCCTTCCTTCGGCAAACCTTGGGGAGCAATTGCATTATACAGGGACAAAACTAAAGCTTTCAGTACCTGCTGAAGAAGTCCAGCTTCTCATCATGGGAGTTGAGGTGCTGCTGGAGTTGCTCTGAGCTCATGAAACGACGGTTGCACTCATAACACGGCCAGTTCTTCTCTTGCTCTCTGAGAACTATGTCCCATTGGAAAGGTCAGGAACAGCATTTCAGACACTATCAATTAAACGCCTCATTTTTTTTCCCCCAAGCATTTCTATCCTGGGCTGTATTTCTCCACTCAAGTGGAGACAGACTGCAGAACACCCAGCACAGCCCTGCTTAACATTGCTTTTATCCACCCCCTCTGCCCTGTGACACAACTACAGCTCCTTGCAGAAAGACAAGAAGGTCACTGAGGAAAATTCAGATGAACGAGATACATGAAAGGGCACCTACAGCACTGTGTGGCTGGGTGCAGCCAACAGAAATTTCCTCAATCTGAAGCAGGAGCATATAGGTTCATTACTCGAGTACAGAAACACTTCTTCCCAGCAGCTTATAGGCCCTGCACTCTAAACCAAGTTTATCACCCCACCACCATCACTCTGCACAAACAGAAAGCAGAAGAGCCCAAGTTACCCTTGCGTTCCTCCTCAGATATGTCATGGATCTTCTGGTTCACAAACTCTGCATAAGAGGCAGCGTACCACACCTTGAGGGGGAAATATAAGGTAACGTAACACTTCCTTACACAGAAAGGAACCAAAGGGAATTCATTTGAAAAATGAATATTTTTTCAATGCAATATGCTTACTTTATTTGCCTCAACCCTAATTCCTTTTTCTCCTTTCATCCTTTCTAATAAAGCCCGTTGAGCTCAATATACCTCCACTGATGAATAAAAGAGCTTATCATAGAACGCACATCCATGTAACGTTAAGGTACAGCCTCCTCATACGAACGTTAATCTCACACCTGGCTACCAGTATTCTAAAGGAAAGAAAATCCATCTCCGCAGATCTGACTGCAAAGCACGGGTGCCAGCACAGCACTCTTATTTGAGAGGGCAGCCGTACCAAAAGGAATGGAAGAGTTCTTAACTCGAGGGACTTCCCCACGTCTTTACACAGGCAACAGGCAGCACAGCATGCAGAAACACATGTCTAAGTGTTTTTCAGATGCAGAAAGACACGAGCAATACGGTCCTGCTTCCCAGAGCCAAAGGGCTGCCAGGCTGCAGCACGCTGGGGCAGCATTTCTAACTCCTTGAAAGATTCAGTGAACACGTATGTGTTACTATGTAGGCACCTGACTAGCTGTACAAAGGAGGAAGCCCAGAGCCCCCAGACAACTCACCAGTCACACAGGGCACAAGTTCCCACAAATTCAACTGACTGATCATTTTAGTTCAGCCTTCGGACCAAATTTATATCGATGTTCACTTGGCGAAGGAAACATCACAGAGGCTAGGTCACTTGCTGTCAATTACCCCTATGGTTTTACCCCGAAAGACACTACTGACACATGAAGCAAGAAAAACAGTGCTACCACAAGCAGGCCTGTACAGATCTAACTGAAGTCTGATTTCAAATTGATTTTAACATAGAAGAAAAATGCAGTTCGGATACGCTTAGGATAGATTAATAAGGTTCCTAGTGATTTGGTGCAAACACATTAAAAAGTGATTTCAAGGGAGGAAAAAAATTCTCCTCTTAAAAATCAGCAACAAGTGTATAAGCAGGCTTTTGGTTTAGCTAAGTGTGTTTAAAACCTCCTTCTGTTAAACTGCAAGAATTTACGTGCAAGAAAAACGCTCTGAAGAACAAACCATTTCCTGGTCCTAGTTTTTCCTTTGTTACCTCCCCAGTTCCCCAGAGGATGTTAAAAAGGAAGGCTGTCTGAGTCAGCCACGTTGCTTTGAGCTCAAAGTAATCAATACGTTTTTAGAGGGAACAAAAAGGAACTCACAGAGCAGTCACAATATCCTTTATCATTTTCCACATGCAAAGTTTCAAAAGCTCCAGGTAAAGTGAAAGACCACATTCATTTAAGGCACCAGAAAACATGTCAAAGGCACATAGGACTAACTGGAAAGGGCATCCAGAACTAAAAAGAATAAGACTACTGTAATAAAAATTAGATTGCATCAGCAAAATATATGCAATGTAAAGCATGACAGTGACAAGCAAATCATTTACATGCTCTAATTTTAAGCTTCCTCATTTTACGCCTCAGCCAAACTCATTTAAAACCTGCCAGTGGCTGACTATCGAGTTCAGTGACATTTGATTCAGGCCACCATGTGCTTTATCACAGGAAAAAACCCTAAAAATGCTCCAATTATTTACAGCAATCATTTCTGTCTCTTGGAGCCGTGCTTATTAGGTAGCAACTGAAATTGATTCCATCAGTGGAAACAGTCAGCCCCCAAATATGAGCAATGCCATACCTTGAGTTCCTGTTTGGGCTCCACGTTTTTAATGGTTGTGTAATAAATGTGGTGGCCATATTGATACGCAACCAGGTTCTGCTCCAAATGGTTTTGAGCTGGACGCACAAACATCATCCAGTTACAAAGAGCCTCACTAGAAAGTTCAAACCACAGGTCCTCTTGCAAGTCTCTGTCTTTCCTGTCACCCTTATCAAGGGACACCTGTAAGAAAAATCAATTACATATGACTTTCATGCAGCAGATTTGAAAGAATTCTAATTTCTAAAGAAATCCTACTGCGACTACACAATTTTTACATCAGAAAAGCAATGAGCACATAGCTAATGGGGATCCAAGATCAAGCAGCGCATAGGAAAACACTTAAATACAGGTAGTGATTCAACTAAAGAGACCCTTCATTCAGTCACAGTCAGGCACAGTATGTGATGTACAGCTGTGACTGAGGTACAAGAAGCTGAACTTTCAGTAGGGCACACAGCAGATGCTGTCAGATGTTTCTAACAAGCACACCCCTTTCTTCTATTTCAGGACCCACAGTGCCTCAAGCTATAAAAAAAACCCACTTCTTCAAATGAACTTCTTTTGGGTTACTGAACCTGCCTGTAGGCCCAGTCAGACACTGACCACTGCTCTCAAGACTGTGGAGCATATCTCAAGCAAATACTAGAGTACCTCCTACAATCAAGCCAGTAAACATGAAATAGAAATTACTGCAATCCAGTTTATCTCACACCAATAGACTTGGCAAGGAGAACAGGAAAGAAAAAATCTCTCCTCTTCCCTACATCCTGGGGGAGGAAGGAGGGAAAGGAAGAAGAAATTTAATGTAAGTTACAGCATGACGCAAAATAATGGCTGCAAAACATCCTCAGACTGTTTTGATGTCTACCACTGTTTTTATGCCTACGTGTTGCTTCTGCCTACATGACAGTGATTCACAGCATTGCATGCTCTAAGTCCTATACATCATACCATCATAATGCTAGAATATTTATCATGACTATTGCCTCCTTGGATAAAAGGACAGATTTAAAGCCAAAGCAAGCTGGATATTTCTGAGTTACATTCAGAAATGAAGCAACACCACAACACGTCCAGTAAAGTAATTGATCAACTCACAGCCACTGATTCAAATTCACAAAAATCAAAGTCTAAACAAATTCCTCCCCCTCTCCTCACACGCATGCACACCCTTACCTTCAAATGGATATAGCAGTCTTTGAGCTCAGTTTGTCTAACCAGGGGTCCTTCTACAGGTCCAAACTGTGTGCGTTTGGGGATACGCCTTTTGGAGAAGACACCTCCCAAAAACCTGTCTATGTAGAGCACCAAGGGGAGGCTGGCTCTTGCCTTGGTCAGCACAGGCCGGTTTGGGATTGGATGCAAAGGTCCATGCTTTGGACACACAGAGGGATGTGCATTATTACACTCTTCACACCCTATAACACAAAGTAAGAGAGGACACGACTGTCAGACAGACACTCACGCACCAGCTCGGAAGAGACAGCCTTATCACCCTGAGCATCTTCATCTCAGATATGAGAACATTCATTCCAATAGCCTGTCTATCTTTTAAAAGATTAGGGAGGGCAGCCTCCCACAAAATAAAGAACTATCTCCCTTTGCCTTCTAAGGGACAAAGCCCAACACAAGTGTACACTTGTGGGTATAAAGGGCTTTAGTTATTACTGCTAAAAATATGAGAGGCCTCCATCTAGTAGAGGCCTGGTGAAAGCAAAAGAATGGGAAGCTGACAAACTACATACTACTTCATGTGCTTACACAGATCATTGGGATCAAATGGCCGAGGTGGATCTGGATCCCATTCATCCATGTCAGTGTCTTCCCCATCTTCATCGTCTTCTTCATCCTCATCATCTTCCTCTTTTGTTTCCATCCTTTCCATCTGATTCTGCAGCGGCGCTAAAGGGTCAGAACCATCCACTGCCTCCATAGGAGGTAACACCTGGTTATGCACCGGTAACGATGCCTGAAGACAGAATTCACAAAAAGCAATCAAAACTGGTTCACGAGGAAAAACACTCTTACAAAGACAAGCAACGAAGGCTCCTGCTAGCCTACTCTTTCTGCTTCCTCTGGTAAAGGAAAGGAGGAAGAAGGAAAGTGACACTACACAACACATGAATGCTGAGTGATGCCTGAAATCCCTACTGCTGACAGTCACTCAGACAAGGCCTGACTTCAAGGAAGAAAAAAACTGAAGTCAGAAGTTCTGGATGCTCATGAGAAGTTTCAGCAATGAAATGAAGTCCGAGCTGTCTGGAAGTCATACAGAACCTAAAGCTGCATTTCAACTTGGTTTGTACAAACTGTTGAATCCTGTACTTTGTTTGGTACAATTTTTTTTCCTCCCATCATACAATCAAATGAAAACAATCCCCAGAACACACACGTAAAAAAAGGTCATTGAGGGAGGAGACAACACCAAGACTGCTTTATTCTCTTGCTATTTTAATGAAGTCTTCCCTTGGTGTCCCCTACATTTTAACTGACATGCAGTGCACTGAATATCCATCTGCCACACAGGCAGGAAACAAGAAACACCATACACAGTAAAGCTGCCAAAAGATAGGCAAGGACACCCAGAGGATGTTGGTCCTACATGGCAGTCAGAGTTACACCTTCTGTTAACTTTGATTCTCAAAGCTAAGATTATTTTAAGGTGCTGCTCAAGACAAAACAATCCACAGAAGAGGTTTCTGTGTATTAGATCATATGATCTCCCTCTCAAAAAAATAACACAACAGATATTCCACGGTGAGATGAAGACAGCACAAATCTACGCTAGGGTTTTGCCGCATCTCCTCCCATATCACTCAGACACAGTTCATCACCTGAGACAATGGAGCAATGAAATCAGTGTACTTTCACATTCAAAAGAAAAGGGTGCCTGGCAACTTACTCTATCTGCTTGTTGACCCTGCTCCAGAGCCATTTGCTGGGGGGATTCAGCAACGCTGCCGAGCACAGACAGGTTGGTGGGATTCATGCTCTGAGCAGCAGCAGGCAAGAGCACAGTTACCTAAAATTATAGGCACTCATTTTAGCACTGCATCATTTCCATTTTTCACTTCTACACGGGCAGAGCCCTGCATGCAAAGCTCCCTGGAGTCCTGCACTAGGTCAAAATCTGCAGCATTTCAATGACGTTTTTAGTATGGATGACAGACTTGCATAAAACCTAAAAATCCAGAGACAACGGGAAAAGCTGCAAACCCCAAACTGAAAAGCTTTTCAGCCCATGTCCCACTCCTGACTTGAAGCAGAAGTGCTACCCAGCCTGGGATTCAAAGGGGCTAAAGCCAAGCGTGATGAGATCTTTATTTAGCTCTTGGCAAACCACTCAACTTACGGTCTTTGTCTCTTCCATTTCCAAATTTACTTTCTTCCTTTTCTTTTGAAAAATAAAACAAAGAATCATCTCCTGATTTCATCTGTATTCCTCCTTAAGTACACAAGATACATTATAAGGTGTATTGACCTTGTTGGAGGCTCAAGCACTCAAAAGTGGGAGAACTCCAACAACAATTTTATTACGTTATTTGGCCACACCATCCATTTTTTGTTCAATTTTATACCACATCTTCATGTAGTAACAGGAAAATTAACACGTTATCACACACTGTTCCCATTCATTCTGTGATAAAGCAGAACTGAACTCTTAAGAATCACCTCTCCTGTCTTTGGTGCTCTGCTTATCTATGCAGCCACTCGTGCCAGCACACTGCATGACTTTCCATCCTTCTCTACAGCTGACATTATGTGGCTACAAGTTCGTGTCTCTGACTGTTAAACAGCTTTGATGCTAAAATTAAAGCCTCTGCCCCACTACAGAGTGCACAATAAATATCAGATAGAACTGAGAACAGTGAAGTATGCCAGCAGTAAAGGAACACACAGGAGAATTCATAACATAAGCAGATAGTTTTAAAACCTCAAATCTAGCTTAAAGATGTATTAAAAGCTATTTATGAAACTACTTACAAACCTACAGGGAAAAAAAAGAATAAAAAGACTTTAGGGAAGTGCATGAAAGCAAACAGGAAACCTCCATGATCACAGCTGGACTGCCTGCTGCTGCCATGTTGGATGCCAAGGGGTAATAGAAAAGCATCCTTGTTCAGCAGCACACCCCCAGCTCTGCCAGCATTGAGAGGCTCAGACAGCCTCATGTCTGCTTGTACCACATATCAGCACTTCTCACTGCTAATCACACCTCAAACATATCTCAAACTTCCATTTCCATGTAAATACCAGACAATGCAAACAATATAGGCAGTATTTTAAAAGGAAATTTAAAAGATACATATATATATATATTTTTTTAAGTAAAACTTCTCAAAGACAAAGATGCCTTTGTTCAGGGATGTCCTACATGAAATGCTGATGTAAAAACACCTGCAAAGGTAGTAACTGCCATAATGAGGTCGTTCTGCTGGGACTACTGCCAGTCTCAGAAAGGAGGGCAGCCTGAAGACACACAGACAAGAACTTCTGACGCCCTTGGTACACAACATACAGCAACAGCTCACAGCCTGTTGTCAGAGTCACCTGCACGGCAGGTAAGTATTCCATCCTTCCAATTTCATCATATATTTACTGGGAAAGCTTGCTGAAGAAGCTTTGAGATGATCGAATAGTATTGTTTGGCTTTCTGCTGGAGTAAAACTGATATGGAAAAATATCCAAAATGGCACCTTCAAAAAAAAAAGTAAAAAACAAAGCAGCCAACACCTCTGTGCCATTCAGAGTTTCCTGTTCGTGTCTCAGTTTAGGTCTCCTTTAAGCAAGAAGCTTTATTATCAATGCATGTTCAACCCTTCACTCTGCCCTAAAACTTCCAACACACGTTCTAATGATAGCATTAGCAATACGGTGACTATTCAGACCTAACACATGCATTCACACACGCCATTCCAGGGGCATTTCTATTCCCAGACCACTTCCTACAGGCAATCATGTCAGACCTGGGAAATCCCACAAAGATAAGTGAGCCAACAACTGAGTTCCTTCAGGTCCCATACTTTTTTTCCTGGGAAGTTTCTGCTAGATTGAGAACTTGGATCAAAACCAGTCTCCACCCCTTGAAAACTTTTGGGGACTCCTAGGTATTTCAATCAGAGACCGTATGGGGACAACTTCTAACTCAGCCATTCCAGAATGACATCAAAATAGAGTCAGATACATCAGCCTGCTGACTGACTTCAAGCAATACTGTTGAAGGATTTTTCATTATATCTGGGGCAGTAAATTTGTGTTGTTGCTGAACAAGTATTAAAAAAATAAATTCATGCTTATCTTTTTATTGACACTGATGCACAAAAGAGCCAAGAGCACAGTCTCTCACTAACACCAGCTTTTTGCTCACCATCGCTGGGAAGATGGTAAACGACTGAAGATTGCCACCTCACAAATTCACAGTAAGCTCTCCATGCTCTGTCACTAATGTTCCTTATTAGTTCAAGCCCAAAGAAAACAATGTCTCTTTCTTACCTGCTGTGTGGTGGCATCCTGCTGGACATAAGCCACTTGGGACGGATCTGTAAACAGAGTCTAGACAAAGTGAAAAAGGCTTATCAAACTGGCCTTAGGGCTGATCGCTCCCACGCACACAAGTATCACTGCCACCAAAATGTGATCCCCATAAGAATAACTGCTTTGCTAGCTTTTAACACACCTATTAACACAGCAGATTCAATTACCTTTCTCCAAGTTCAAAAGCAAGCTCTTCAAAAGAAAGCATGTGGATATCAGCACATCCTACACATGAATTTGGTAGGGTGAGGATGTCTGTTTTCATTTAATAGAAGACAAGGCAACTCCAATATTCACATGGTAGTCTGCAAGAACAGCCCTGCTGGGAGAGCTTCTACATCAGAAGAGCAAAACCCGGAGGAACACTAAGCATTGACAGCAGCCTGCCTGCTTGCTTGGCCAACATTTGAAATACCCAAGCATGCAGCAGTCTGGCTCCAGCAAACCGAAGCACGATCTGGTAAGAATTCCCTTGGTGCTTTTTGCATGATGTCTTATTATTACAGTGTGTTTTTTAATTTAGACAAAGTGATAATATTCAGAGAGTTCCAGAATCACTTGCTCATTAACATCCTGGGAGGCATCCTCTCGCTATCTTACCCTCTCAGAACACCCCGCCACATAGGAACTGCTTTTCATAGAGCTGAAAACTGCACAAGAGACAAGATCGTGCCACAGAAAGCTATGCCAGTGCTGCTGGCAGCGTCATGTACAGGCACTTTGCAGCAATATTGGTCTATTCCGTCCAAAAGCATAAAGCACTTTGATGAAGCATGTCTATTTGTGTTTTGTTTGCTGGTTTTTTTTAAGGTCTATCCATGCAGAGGTACAGATGCACGCTATATTAACTCCATATAAACACACGTTGTCAGAGAGGGGAAAAAAAAGCTCTGATATTTCATATAACTATGAAGAAAAACAACTGAGGCCTGGGCAATCAACAACTTCCATGAAGAGAGATTACAAAATTAGACTGAATTCGCTGAGATCTTCTGCAAAAAGGCAAGGCTGTTATTGTTACAATTAATAATTAAAATTGCACTGTGCAAACAAGGACTCTTCCAGAAGACACAAATCTCTCAGCTTTTTACCGAATGCAGGCAGAGGCAGAATTTCTGGAGAGACTATTAGTCTTTTCAAAAACACTTTTGATTTAATTACCACCCTGTCCACCTTTAGTGAAATAACAAGCGTTTCATAATTCATAGCCTCAACATCCTTTGATTACCACATTTGCACATCAGACCGAAACCAACAGCGTGAAGTCCCTGTTCAGCAACGGGCAGATAAAAGTGATAGGAGTAACTGCCTGCTATTTTCCAGTCATACCACTCTCTGGCAGCTGGCTTTAATCTCTAACAAGCCTGTTTCATTTCCTAGATGCCATAAGGGGGGGGGTGGGCTCAGAACCACACGTGCCTGCGTAGCTTCCACAGGATGGATGTAAACCAGCGTGTGCTCCGAGGTGTCCACGGAGGTGTACGAGGTGCCATCTGCTGTGTACACCACCTGCTGGGAGGGACGCTCCTGCTCCTCGCTGTACACAATCTGTGCCACCGTCCCTGCTTCCGGGACGAAGTGCACCTGGAAGAGAAACAGATCCTGTACTGAAAAGGCTGCAGGCATACCCCTATGGAAACAACACAAAAGGCATCGGTTGCAGAGACATCCACCACCTTATGCCCCAAGTATCTAACCAGGTGTTAGGAAAACAATAGAAACCTCAGTGCATTATATATACTTATAAACTCATCTAAATTATGCTAGCAGCATAAAAATCTGAATGAAAGAACTACCACTGGTTCTAGGTTTTACCTGGCATTTTAACTCAAGACCTTACTGGTACAGAGGATGCATTCAAACACTTAATTTTTGGAGCATCCCTTGAAAATTCCTAAGAGATAACATTTGTATTTGAACTTTTGTATGGGATTTATTAGTACACGGTAATGCGATGGAAGCAGCATCAATGACAGCAGAGCAGCAAAGTCCTAGGCTGCATCAAGTGAGGACTTGCTCAAATGCAACAGCCTCAGGTAGGCAGGGATCTCCAGCAAGATCCCCTCAGCTCCACTGCCAACCCTTAAATGAGGGCTGGGAAGGGGTGCATCCTGGCTCCAGCCCTTCCATCACTCAGCACATTGCATGCACCTGAGCTGCCCTAGGCTGGCCCTGCCATCCCACCAGGTGCTCCATCACTGCTTCAGGCTGTGACTCAGCATTTCCACTACATACACTGTCTCCCTTTATTTTCTATCTTGCCTTTTGGATTTATGATAATTACTTCAGCTAGTTCCATAGTTGCAAGAAATCTTTCTGTTTGATAAACTGGCTAGCAGAATCTAATAACTTTGATTATTGCTTCAAGTAATAGGATTGCAGCCATCACAAGACAGCAACAGCACGTATTTGATTGCTTCTTAGTAGCATGAACACACAGCATGAGTAGACAATTCAACTGTTTAAACAGGGAAACATAACTGAAAACACAACGCAGTGACTCCAATGGCTGCTAGAACAGTTACCTCAGGGCAGTTCAAGTGCAAATAGATTTATTTTGATTGAACATTACCTAAAACAAGCCAGAATTAATAAGTCCAGTGGTAATAAGAACATACTTCTCTGTTGACACCTCTTACACATTGAAAATCCATTTTCAGTGCACAGGAAGAGACAGGACAGTTAGCAGGAAACTGAGTTTTGGTATCCACATCCATCACCCCGTGCTTTCACATAACATAAGGCCACATTTGCAAATTTTATTTACTCTGTTTCGCCTTTTAGTTTGTTTCAGAAGACACCTGGGACTCCTCAGGGGATGCTAAGCGCCGATTCCATACAATAAATCCTCATGCAAACACTACAGTAAAAGCGCATGCAGTGCTTCACGTTTGCAGAGCGCTCTGCAAATACTGATCAAACCTTTTAACTGCCACGTGCAAACAGCAGCAGTTATCCCATTGCAGACAACACACCTTACTGAAAGCTGCTTTTCTTTGCAAATTTCAAAGCTGGAAGTTACCAGAAAAGCCAAATTTCCTTGGCTTGTGGTTCAAATGACACGCAGCACCCCCTTCATAACATAGTCAAAGAAACAAATCAAATCAGTCTGCTAAAAATTCTCGGCTGCGTTGTCTCAGAGATGGAGGGACCAGCTGCATGCAGCAGAACCTGACTACATCAGTCAGTGACAATTAACATTTCTCTCTTCCCCACTACCCAGATGTCTGACTGGAAAAAATTGTATTACTTTCCTAAAAGGTCCACCCACAGTTCCAGCTGATTCAATTGATGCCAACAGAATGGGCTGCCACAGACCACATATTTTCTTAATATTCATTAATCTGAATATCCTTTCACTTTCTCACAACGGTATATATTCATTTTTGGACACTGAACGCATACGGCTACTGGTTGGTTTCATTACATACATTTCAAATGCCTGTGTGCTCACAGTGCAGTCTGCACAGCTCCCTTCCTGGAATCACTACAAGTATGTTTCTATCTCCTCTCCAATACAAACTGAGCTTCCAGACTGTTTCAAAAAAGAAAACCAAAAAACAGTTCAATGGGAACGTCTGCTTGCATAGCCACTACACTGAGCCTAATCCAACAGAAGCAGAAACCAAGGCACTATAGTCACCTGAGCAGCATTCTGGTCCTGCTCAGCAGAGTCAGGCCACACCTGAGGACTTTCTTCTTTCGAGTCCATCTCCTCCCTGCTGTGGTGCTCCATGATGGGTAATAACTACTGGAGGAATGCCTGGCTGAATAGATTCATCTCTTCACTGTGCTTCTACTTCCAGAAGACAAGGGGATCTTCGGTAACATGGCTAGAAGGAAAGGAGATGGAGATATTAAAACACACACAGAACAGTCTGTTTTTGTTGTGATGGAAGGGAGCTACTGTTGTCAGCTACTGCACCGCAGGAACACACTGCCAGAATAAAGCAGGCTTCACTTCACGAACAGGGGCATTCCCATCTTCCATTCTCAAGCACGTTGCCTAATTATTTTCTCCTTAATAGGACCTGGAAAGAGGTCAACCATCGCACTGAAGGGTACTGAATTCCTCCTGCACATCCCTCCTCAGCCACAAGCATGCAGAACATTCTGCACATGGCCCTGCTGGCACATACAAGACCAGAAATCAATAAACTACGCCTAAAATCAACCTTAAGCTTCTAACAGGAAAGGATACATTTGGAGACGCATTGCTGGTTTCCCAGCCGACCCTGCACTTACAGACAGCTTTCTCCTCACAGAAGGGCAGCCCCGGTTGGCATTCAGGTAATGTGGCAAGGGCAATTTTTAGTAAAAGGATAATGAAACGCAAACTCCGATTGATGCAAGTCTGAAGATCCTGACAAACTGCTCTCAAGCCACGTTTCATTCACCTCTTGTAATTTTACTTTGGGGCCTCTCAATCTGCCACTGGGAATCTCAGAAGGGTAATTTATGGCTCTGGTGATCGGTTCAGTCAGTGGTTCAGCACCTTCCCAATTCTTCGTCTCTAATGTCACACTAAATCCACAGGCCCTGGAATTAGCATGGGGCTGAGCCCGTTTCATTTTTCAGCTAGTCCAATTAACTTTGCTTTATACTCAGCGCCTCCCTGGACTGATCCAACGCCAGCACCCTGTCTGTGCACCACGAAGAAAGCAGAAGGCTCCTTGCTGATGCTTTCATCCATTTGCATTTTAAATGCAAATTATTTTAGTCGTGATTTATTCCCATAAATGCCAGCAGTTGGCTCGTCATTGTCAAGCTAAAAAAAAGATAAGGGAAAAAAAGCAGCCACTTTCTGCCTTCTGCTGATTTCACCACAAATGAATAAGCTCCGCAGACCCGAGCACTGACTGAACCATCGGCCTCAGCCAGAGCGTGGAAATCAACAGCACAGAAACATCACTGAACCAAATGTGTGTGTGGGGGGGAAATTACCTCAAAAAGAAACGGCATGGCTTCCACACACACCAAGTTTGGGAAAGCCACTCCTGAGCATCGCCAGAGCCCAGCGTTTGCTGCCTCGTGCTGAGCAACACGCGACAGGCGGCTCTCACTTATTAGGCTCACACTGCTTTAGGGCCTGGGATAAATGAGCTGCAATGCTACCTCCGTTCTCGTGGCTCATTACATGGCATCCTGTAAAGGCACTGAAGAGAAAAGGAAGAAGAAATAGATGGACCCGCGTGCTGTGCTTTAGCTGGGGGAATCTGGTTAGCATGGGAAAAAGGAAGGGCAGCAATGGACAGAGGACACCCAGCCGTGCTTTCAGAGTGCTGAAACACGGGCTGTCTACAAATAAATATCATTCATTTATTACAGCTCACATAAGCTCTGATATAGTAGGAAATATTATCCATCCTTACACGGTACCTTTCATCCTGTTATCTCAAGGCTGTGTTATTGAGGATTAATCCCGGGATTTCCTCCTGTCTAATCCTTCCACTTTCACTCAACTCCATGCCTCGTTCCATTGGGTTCAGCCCTCTTGGTGACTGCAGAACCACCGAGGAACACAGCTGTGTTTATGGCAGGGACAGCCTAAACAATTCCACATGAAACGGAATGCCTTCCTGGCAACTGTGTTCAGCTCTGTTCATCCTAATCAGCTCCTGTTTCTGGCTGCCATTAGTTAACAAGAGCCAGCTCAGGTAACTGGACTAACAATGGCCACTACTTTAATCAATTAACCAATACATAATTGCTCAGAACAATAAAAACGAGTGGCAAAGGTTTCACCGTTTGTTGTTCTGGTTTTTAAAATCACAATAATAGAGTGACACCGTTAGGATGAATGCCATCCAATTAACCAGAGATTAAACCTAGGGATGGGTACGGCTCAACGTGGTGCAGCAAGGCTGAGTTACCACACCGCACATACTGGAGGTCTGAGGGCAGCTGCTGACTCATTTAGGCACGAATAACTTACAGAGTGAGTGGGAAGGAGACTCACAGTTCCACGTGGGTTTTTAGTAGACAAAACTAGACGGGAAGATTTATATCCACCAAAAAATAAAAGGTAAAAGGGTGGAAAATAAAGGAGAATACGCTAATTTCAAGTTTAACCCTAGTTCTGAAGGTTAACACATCTCAAACGTTAGGGAAAAAAGCAAGGATGAGGCAAACCAGAGGCTCGGTGGTGTGGTTTCTATAAAGGGTACCATTACCTATGGCTGTTTCTCAGAGAAATAAATAAAACACAGACAGACGGTTGGGTAGCAATAACAGCCAGAGAACACGAGCTGCAGGATTTGTTGAGCTTCTGTACTACAAAATAAGGCCTGGGCTGCACCCTGTGGGATGCACTCCTACACCACTGCTCCATCTCTGGCTTCTTATCGTTCCTGTTGTCACCACCAAAGCAAGCTCCAGCCCAAAGTCACTCACGACGACACCGACAGGCAACAAGCACCCGAGGAAGCTCCCCTATACTGAGGGCAGAAGGACGTGACCAACTTTGCTCCCACGTCCTTCTACAGAGGACGCTCCCTAATTCATCCTGTACGGCCTTATTTCCTCCCTCGTATCCCCCACCAAAGATCATTACAGCTGTGATGCTGACAGCCAGAGCGCCTCAAGATTTTAATGATTTCCCTGTGGGTTTCTCTCAGCGGAGATGTAGCACAGCACAAGGAAGCAACAGATGTCCAGCTCAGCACATACAGCCACAGCATTTTATTCCTATCAAATTAGCTGCAGAGGAATCACGATGGGTACATTAGGCCACGTGGTGCCCACATTAACCCAGCTAGCAAGAGCGCTTTGGGAGATGCAGGTAAAGAAAAGCTCTTTTCTCCCACAGGATCTAGCTGCAAGCCTTGTTAGTTTCTTAGCAGAAGCATGAGATTTCAGGCTTAATTACCAAAGCACCAATATTACCAAACCACTGGCATACAAGGGGACGTTCTCTGCTTGCTCTCTGCACTGTTTGCCCCCAAACTATGCCTTGCAGTTGCTGATGTTTCTGCCCATACAACGCAAGGCATTTCCAAAAGAGCAAAACGCCACAACAAGCACCAAAATGGGGCACACGCACTTTGTGAGCTGCCAACCAACACGCTGCCTGCAGTTCTGTCACCACCCCAACACCTACGTGCAGCCAGACAAGCAGCATGCACACGAGCAGGAAGCAATGACGAGATGCTGAACCATTTACAATAGCTCTAGACAGCATTTTCATCCCCAGAATAGCAGGTGTGCTTCACCCAGTCCATACTGGGTAAGGACATGAGCTGGAGCAGCAGTGGGTGTAAACATAGCCCAGTATCATTGCAGTGCATCAGGACAGCAAGGCAGCAACAGGATGCAGCGCGAACATGGCAAGACAGCACAGCTCCATGACTTTAAATCAGCACAGGACCTCAGCACAGCTGCTAAGCATCTGATCTGGAGTTGGAGTGCAGTCAGCAGACACACAGGGAAGGAAGACAACCCTCCTCTACACCTACGCACCAAAACACCCAGCTGCCTGCCTCACTGGGTAAGCGCAGGTAAACCAGCAACCTGCCCAAGAGGAAACTTCACTTGAGAACTCCTTCTGACCTCCACAGTACACTCTAACCCCCCTCTCCCATTCCAGCAGCATCTGAAGCTGTATCATTAAATCAGCAGCTATCCCCATTTGCCGCACTCAGCTCTGGACGAGCTCTGCTCGGGGCAAAGCACCTCATTCACCATCCAACACCAACGTCCTCATTAGCCTTGCTGTCCTCAGCAGCAGACATCCGCCTCCCAAAGGGCGAGTGCTGATGAAAACACTGCCTGCCTTTGGGCAGGCCCCAGCATCCACGCCGCATCACCCTGCAGGTGCCCCTGTGACCCCATCAGCCGGGCAATGGGAGCGAGCGGTGCTTTGAGAGAAGGGCTCAGAAGACAGCAAAGCAGCCGTTCTTTTTATCTGGCATGCAAGGGTTTTCGACAGAAATTGGAACAGTGAAACCACACAGCGCTGCAAAGACAAGTTCAGCTCTGAAAGTCATAAAAAAAAAAATATCAACGGCACCTATATTTTCTTCACACACCTGCTATTAGGGGATGAGACTTTCTTTCAACCACTGGACTGTACAGGAGGCACAGACAAAAACTCCTGAGACTTCACCTGCAGGGAGCTCTCCAAGTTCAATTAAGAACTTTCTGCTGAGAAAGCACCAGAGCCAGCAGCTGCCAAACATCCATCCTTGTCCCTCCTTTGAGATGACAGGGATGGGGGAACATTAAAGCTGGGCAAAGGGAGAAATCTGCTTCCCTTCTCAGGGAGTCATAAAGCCACTGCAGCATCTCAGATGAGAAACCACTTTACAATAATGGCACATAAAAAAAGCTAATGTGATTTACTCCCTAGTGTAAAAGAGGCTTGCATATAGACTGAAGTTCCCTGCAGCAATAACAGCGGTGGCTATTAGCTTAATTCTTTAAGTACTGAGCTCACTGACCACCCTTTTTCACTGCTAGCCATATGCAAGGACAGCACGATTGCTACAAAAGGGGGGGTTTTATGACCACGGGTCTTCCTCCAGCTTTTAATATGAAGGTGATTTATGATACTCAAAAGGAACATCACACGTGTCTGCAAAAGCTATATCCCACACTTAAGTTAATTACCCCAGCTTGCCTAGAAGGCAGAGTCGGTGCATTTCCTGAGGTTCCTTGGCAAGGAGATGCTTTCATTGCAGCAGGAAGGGATGGGAAGCACGCTGGGGTTCCAACCTCATTGACTACTGAGTCACGACTGCTGTCTGTTCCTCTGCATCCTCATTCATCAGAAGCACATATTGTTTCAAGGAACTCAGCTCTTGCGCTTTGTCTGCATGTTAATAATCAGGTAATATATAGCCACAATATTTATGCTTTACTGGTGAGTTAGAAATAGAAATCATACACAGGGCTGGGACAGCAGAGATGATTTATTTCCACAAAAGGAAAAATGGCTTCAATTTATTAAGCCATATAATAAATAAAACAACTCAGCCAAACACAAACTCACTCTTTACTCAAATTGCGCATAATGAATTGATCTAGCTGCATCCTTACACCACATCCATCACAGCACAACGAGCTGGAAGAGGCCTCTTAGATCTCCAAGGCAAGTCCTCCGCTGCTGCACTGTGTGATGTATGAAAGGGCACTGCCCAAGCTCCAAAAACAACACCATGACAGCAGGGTGCAGCTCTTCTCTGGAAGTACCACGTAAGTAGCTCTAAGCCTATTTATTCCACAAAACACATCTAGAATTGCAAGTGAATCCCAAGGCAGGCTTACATCCGACAGGAGAACTGCACAGGCTTGGCTACAGACCCACTTGGAGACGCAGCTCCCTCTCTGGATGACGTTTCTGTGCAGCCTTAGTTCTCGTATAACCAAGTGTTTCTCAGAGTCTGTCCTTCCTGTTCTCAGTAGGCAAAGAGACAAGTTAAAGATTTATGCTCATACAGTGTTCTTCTTAGTCGCCCCGTAATTGATTTCTTCCTCCTCCTCCAGCTTTCTGAGCACATGATTACATTTCTCATGTCATTTTCCTCTTTCAAACGTTTTGTGTTCTCAGGTCCCTGTGACATCCTCAGCATCTGCTGCTGCCGTAAACCACAACTCTCAGGCTTCAGCTGCTTGAGGTAGTGACCTCATTTACTTAATTGATTTGGTTTATAAACGACAGAGGGAGAAGAATGATAAAGGAACAAAGCAGGGAAGGCACTTCCTTGAGAGTAACAAGGATGACAGCATCTGTATCAAAGTGTGTGCCTACACTGTTGCAAATGCATCTTTTTATCCGAAAACAAAACCACACCACCACGCAGGGCTTCACTCCACCTTCCTCGTGTCTCCCACTCTTCCTCCCAAAGCCACCTCCAGTTAAAGCAGCAATTTGCCCATCTTCCTGCAAACTGCGCTGCTTCTTCCCTCCCTCTCCCACCCCTCTGCATTAAATCACCGCTTTCAAAAGACAAAACCTCCTGCTGCAGAATGACTGCAGGTGGGAAGTGCAAGAGAACAAACCAGGCCTTCTGAACGCTAAAGCAGGTGCCTACCCGGCACAACAGGCCACTTTTATTTCTATGGTGCACTGACACAAGAAACAGACGTGGCGAACAGAGCTCCGCTCTTGTTTAAGCCAAAACAAAACTCACAACATTAAGTCAGCCTCCGTAATGAGCTACACTTATAAATTAATTAAAATCCTGTCTACGCAGCTGACAGCAGCTGCAGGTGGTCAGAAACGCACTGAAAGTAGCTGCTTACTACAAAGCAAATTAACATCAGAGAGCTCATCTAAGGATTTCCTTTGCAGGTTAATAGCAAAGAAAGGTGTCAGATGAGAGCAAGCTCCTCACACCAACTTCTTGTCAAGAGCAAGCGGTCAGTTATTCCACCAGACAACAACAGTCACATCGATATCTCATCCTACACCAAGGCGGTAAAGCTGTCCTTGTTTCAAACACCTCATACACAAGAGAAGAATGCATGTAGCAAAGTGCCACAAAGCATCGCATTTCAGGAGGCAAGTTATTCATTTCAGGACTAGCTTGAGTAATACACCTTCTTACTTCTCCTAAACATGAAGGTGTTACGAGGCTTGAGACTACCAACGGCTTCATCACGACAGAAGACTCCAATAACCCTCTCGTAAAATCAGTTGATTCACAAGCATTTCAGCTTCTGACTTAGCCTAGAGAAAGAAAATTCAATCGTTGAAAAAAAAGAACCAGAAGGAAGAGTTCAATATAGCCTCTATCGCCATTAAAACTCGTTAATAGAAATACTGATATGCATTTCACAGGCATAGCCAGCAATGAGCTCACTCGTCCTTTGAAAGCCCATAAGAACCACGAATACATCACTCGCGTGCTAGAAGTACTGGCGTGCAGATAACCAAGCAGTAAATACTGCCTGCTCATTTCAGTCCTTCAGCCGTGAAGATCAGGTTCAAAACGAAAGACCTGCGAGGTTGGTTTTTAAGCTTTGGAAAGGCTCCTTTCAAGGATCCACAGTGAGCAGCCTGTTAGAGCAGCCCCCGCACAAGAAGTTTCTCATGCAGGAGAATGAGCCCTCCATGGGGCTAACTGCCTCTTTAGGGTCTATAAAAGAAAGAACCAAGGTCTCTCTTTTTTTTCTTTTTAAACTTTAATTTTAATCCAATAGTTTAACACTTTTCCAATATAAGAGCAACACAGGAGCAGACGCAGCAAATCAACACTACAAACCTTGATAGCAAGAGGTCCCATAAAGAAATAAACCAGTCCCATGTAACAGCCATCCCATGGCCCACGTGAACAAGCTCACTTGGCTGAGGCGACCACCAACGCTGCTACAAAGACCAACCTCAGCACAACAGAGGCAGCTATCAGAGTCCACACACAGAAGCTACCCCTGCTCACACACAACCCTTGTCCTGTCCTCCAGGCCTGCAGAGCACCCAACATGGCAGGAGCCACAAATGGCAGCCTGGTCCTGCTCTGCCCTTGGCTGGGCCCAGCCTTGTACCTCCACCGTGGCAGTGAGCGTTACCAAGGCCCTTCCCATCAACCCCAGCGCCTCTCCAGGACGAGATGCTCTGTACAGGGGCAGCCGAAGCCCCCCAAGTGCCGGCGGCAGCACACAGAACGCGCAGCCCCACTTCCCCAGCCCGACTAGAGGTGCCCCCACCCGCCCATCCGTCCCTTATATACTCTCCTCGCCCCACCGCAGCCAATCCGAGGAGTGGGGCGCAATGCCCCCTCCTCTCGCCAAGCCAATGGCAAACGGGGGCGCGAGGCACGCGGCCAATCAAGTGGGGGCAGGTGCGCCCCTTCCCGCCGCCGCTCTCCTCGGTGCGAGTGACCCCCGCTGCCCCCCCGCCCCCCCAAAAACCTGCCCCTGCCGGGGCGCCCAACGCTCACTGAGCCCCAACCACTGAAGCACCGGGGGGGGGGGGACAGAAGGGCAGGGGCTGCCGGCGAAAGGCCGCGCCGAGCGGGCAGAGGAGAGGAGATGGGAAGGCCCGGCTGCGTGGGGGAGCGGAGCTGGGCTAAGCACGGGCCGAGGGAAGCGAGCGGCCCACCGTAACGGGGGGCTGAGCGCCCACAGTGCTGGGGGGGAACAAGATGGCTGCAGCACACGCACCCCCCCGCCCGTAGTGAGGTGCCGGGGTCCGGACTGTACCATCCGGGGAGGGGGGCAGGGGTGGGGGCAGCCCCTTTCCCTCCGGCCGGGGCGGGTGGGGGATCCCGGCTGGGGCGGGGAGCGGACCGTACCTCTCCCGCGGGGTGTGGGGGGGGAGGGGAACGATCGCGCCCTTCTCCCCCCCCCCCACTCGCGGGAGCGAACGGTTTATCCCGGCCGCAGCGCTCAGCAGCCGCCAGCTCCGGGCGCCATCTTGGGTGCGACTAAAACAACACGGCCGAAACCCCCGGCGCGGCCCCGCGGCGCCCCCGCACCGCGCTGCCCTCCCGGACCGTCCCATCGCGTTACCTGAGGGGGTCCCGTGCGGCTGCCGCGTCCCGGCCGCCGCCGCCGGCCCCGCTGCGGCCCCAAACCCCCCCACCTGTCCTCACCTCACAATGGTAGCTGCAGAGCGGGAGGGGGGGCGGCCGCCCGGACCTCATTACCATAATCTGCCTGGCAACAGTCCGCGGCGGCGCGCGCTGATTGGCTGAAACGCCTCCGCCCGCGAAGATGAGGCACAAAAGTCGTCAAGAAAAGACCCAGGAGGCGGCCAGGCCAGGGGGCCGGGGAGCAAATGGGGGGGGGGAGGAGGGGACCGACCCACGGGGAGGGGGGGACCACTGCCCAGGACTTCACCGCTCCCCCTCCCCCCGGATGCTCGCCACCAATCAACGCGCCGCTCTCATCCCCGCACCGCTCCGCGGAGGTCCTTCCCGCCAATCCGAACTCTCTTCTTATCGCGGCGCTCCGCCCCCTACTGGGGGAGGCGAGCAGCGCCCCCTGCTGGGAGGGCGGGGAAGGGCGGAGCGCCCTCTGGCGGCGGGGAGGAGCCGCGCTGAGTGACCTCTCCGGCGGGAACCTGCTGGGGAATTCAGCTAACGGGTCATCGCGGTGGGGTTTATTGCCACACTCCTGTTGCAGCTCTTCTTCAAGAGGTGTTTGTGTTATGGCAGCGTGGAAAAATACAGCTTTGCTTAGTCTGTGTTTGCCATTAGCATGAGCTCAGCAAGCTATTTGAGCTAGTGGCTTAGCAGAGATTTCCTAAATAAGACAATCCCTGTGCAGTATCCTTCAGCTCATTGCAGGTTGCTCCACACGCTGTGTTTTTGCACAAGCGCGCACACAAACCTGCGCTGTTGTGGCCCAGTGACCCCCTACCAGAGGAGGGTGGGTTCTGCATAAGGATGAATTGCTGCCTCTACTCATCCTCTGCCCTTGGGGAACTGCAGCAAGCTCAGCCCCCAGTGCAAGCGAGCCACTTCTCTACAGTCTCTAATCCAGCCCTTTAAACTGAGGCACAGGCGTATGCTGGAACCACCCCCTACTGCACTGACACATCCCTTCCACGAGCAATCAGGTTCAAAAAAAAAACCACATCAGAGGTACAAATTCTCCAACTCACACTCAGTGACTTGAGCTGTGAGATGAGAAACGTGTTTGGAACTGAAGTGAGCTGAATTTCTTACCCAATTTGCTTATATTTTTTCTCTGCTCGACTCCTCCGGGCAGTCCCCCCAACATGAAATACTGCGCTTACGGAGTCAATCTCTTCCTTTATCCTATAAGAACCAGTTTCAATTTCATTATACCACGCTGAAATGCTGGGATAACAAATAGCACAAGGAAACACACGAGACCAAATAAAGTTGCTTTATCTCCCATAGCTCTCAACAGCCACCTGTGCTCATTTTAGGGGGGGGGGGGGGGGGGGGAAGAAGCATTTTCAAGTTGTTTTTTATCTCACGTTATTTGGGATTTCTGAGAACCCCCCTAACATTTCAGCACTGACTTGCACACAAGCATGCTATTGTGGTCTTGTTTCCATGCAACCCTATAGTTGTGCAGTTGAGCACAGAAAGGCGTAGGAGGGAGGACTTCAGGGCTGTCCTTTCCCGGTACGTGGGTCACGTTCTGAAAGTTCTCCATGGGTATTTTCTTCCCTTAGCTTAGAAAGACCGATTCAGGGCAGGCGTTCAGTGGATGTAACAAGCTGCCAGATGCAGGGAAGGCGTGCTGCTCTGATTCATCATCTGCCATATCTGGAATCTGATGTAATGCCCATTGTATTTCCCACATTTAATGCATTCTTCCCGATGCTCCAGCACAGGCTTTGTTTTCCCAATGGCCTCACGCTGTCAGAGTGAGAAAAGCCTTCATATTAGGTCAATTTATTTCTAGCCTTCGTAGTCCAAATAATTTCCCTATTTGCCTGCGTTGTCTGGAACAGCACTGTAACTCTCCACTGAATCCTTTCTCTCGTCTCATGGGCCATCAGGTCTGCATCTCCATCTCCGCACCACCTTATTTGTACTCTGCTGTTCCAGCAGTGCACGTTGTCCTCCTGCCTTCCTTGCTTTCTCATCCCCATGGCCACTGCAAGGCACGTTTTCCTGGCCTGCAGCATTGTGTGTACTCACATCCTCCCAGTGAGGGCTGTGCTCTCCTCCCTCCAGCTGGAAGAGGATAACAGCCCCATCTCATCTACTCACCAACATCTCCCTGACCCAAGTTACTCTCTCAAACATCCCCATCCATTCCCTTCGCCCTGTAAAGGCACTGTCACAAGTTTTTGCCGTAGAAGGCAAACCCTACCTGAGCCACCCCTCCCTAAGGATGCTCAGCAACCCCCGTCTCCTTCCAGACCTCCTCCAAAGCTTCCCTGAAGCTTTTCTTCAGTCCACACCTCTGGGTTACTGGTTTTGTTGGGGTTATTTGATTTCTGGGGGGACACTGTCCCATTCTGGGAGACGTGTTGGTTAAAATGAGGCAAAGAAAAATGCTCGAGTGCTGTAAACTCCTTTGAGTTATGTAAGCAGACCATGCCTCGATGGCCCCATTGACCTCTCCTGTCTGCACCTGTGCATGATAAGCGGGCACTCGCATCCAGATTTGCAAATTAAACTGTGTGGAATTGGGCTGTGCACTGTAGTACCCACTGAACCTCCCTCGTGCAAGGCTGATTTAAAATACCAATCTAGAAGATGGAGACTGTGTTTGTTAGAACCTTCTAAATTGCAATGCAGCTGAAATGTGATTACTTTGCATTCTGCTTGGAGAACATGAAACATGGCGGAGGTAATGATATGAGTTTACTGATTTAGAGCAAGCCATAGTAAATGTAATTAAGATTGCCTCATGCAAGACGTACAGATAGAACACACAAGCGTACCAAAGTGCTGCTGCTGTTATTCCCTCCAGAAAATAAGTTTCTTTTTCTTAAATAAGCCAAATTATTCTCTGCATTCTGCACAGGAAAGTTGCAGCAAACAAGCTGGGCTGTTCTAACAGCATCAACCCAATAACCTCCAGATTGCTTTGACTTCAAAGGTAAATTCAATTTGTACCATTAAAGAAAGCATTTCATCACGTGCATTCGCTTCGGCTGCCTTCATCTGATCCGCACCCGCAGTAATGTCATTCATTCCCCAACACTTAATAAACATAGGCAGAAAAACGGATTACAGAACAATTTGCATGCTGCAGAATAGACTTTACTGTGCATTTAGCAGAAACGCGCTCTAACTCTTAAGAAAAGGAAGCTTTTCACTCCACCACAAAATCCTACGTAACAAAGCCATGCTGCGGTACGAGCATTGGGGTGGGGGGTTCTGGCTGCCAACACGGAAGGAAGAACGCAGCTGTTCCCATGGCACTTCAAATCCAGCTCAGCCCCTTCATCTGGGATTGCTGTTAATGGAGTCCCTACATCCTCTTTCCTGAGCAGCCACCAGGTGAGCAGCCCTATGATGGGGACAGAACACACCCAGCCCTGCTGGCTGACGGTTTGCTCAGGTCCCCGTGTCACCCCTGCCCACATCTGGTGCTATTGGTGCACTGTCATTGGCAGCAGATAGCCCTGTGCCAACTGCTAAGTAACCAAAGGCTATTTTCCTTTCCTCCCCATTAAGCAGGCTGGGATGACTCAAAACTATTAACGATGCTTTTTGATACTCCTGAGCCTGCTAGAAGCGAAGCTGAACAGAAATAAAAGCCAAATATTTTCTCTTAGAATTAATACCATATCTAGGCATCGCACCAGAGCCTTTAAAGAACCATGAAGGATTTAAAGGACTTCACTTTTCCAGAACATTTCCCCTTGCCCAGCCCCGGACTTCCTAATCCATGCCCTTCTGAGAGCTGTTTTTCAAAGGGGATGGTGAGGTGACGAAGGCAGTCTGAGCCACCTCTGCTGGGAAAGGGGAGAGCCCTCAGAGATAACCCTGCTACATCCAGGTATGAAAAGCGTAGGCTAAGTTGTGTTTAATGCTTCCACAGAAGCCACATTTGAGACTTGTACTATTTATGCAGGCTTTTTTGTTGACCGGCAAAAATAAGCGCAGTGCCTGGGGAAAACCCACTGATCGTTTCAACATGGATCAAGACAGAAATATCAGCCAAGTTGTTATGCTTCCTTACATGGCCAGCAATGAGGACATCGGGTCCTTCCCATGAGTGTGGCAGTCAGAGGGGTCCTCGACCGCTGAGCATCACAGGCAGCGCAGTGCAGCACCTGAGCAGATCTCCTCCCAGCTGATGCTGTCACTTTTGCTCTTGCAGCCTTTGCTGGGAGACTACAGAGTGGCACCGAGGACAAATAAGGATCATTTTTGCAAGGCTTATTTCTGCTTATTTGTTCTTACGCCAAGATTTTTATGTAGCTTGGATGGGGGACTTTTTTTTTTTTTTTCCCCCCCTTCTACTGTTTACTCTCCTCATGTATTTATAGACAGCAGTCATATCCTCTCCTATAATTTGTTTTTGTTAGGCTGTGCACATTCCTTTTATCTCCCCTTGTACGGTATGTTCTCTACTTCGTCTTACTGGCCCCTCTGGTAGAACGCTATAACTGAGTATTAGAAAATAAGTCTCCAAGTTGTATGGTTTTCTTTGAAGCAGTTTCAGAAAGTCCTACTGAGTTTTAAGGGAAAGAGCTCCCATCGTGAGGCCTTTGGACCCTATGGAAAAAGGACGCGCCTCTGAGCTTGTAGAGGCACTCAGTAACCACAGCCCCATCCTAAGGAACCCAGACAAAACAAGCCTAACTGCAGATTGCACCCTGAATCCAGATACCTAGAGCAGCAAGGTCAAAAAACCACAAAGCAGGTCAGAGGTGTGACAACAGAATTACCCCCAGGCTCCAACAGAGCCTGATAAAGATAAGGAAGATTAAACACGGCACAGCCCTCACCACCCCCAACCAACAAGCACAAACCAGAGCCATGCTCTTGCAGGTCGATCCACCCAAGTGGGGAGTGGTGTCCCAGGGCTCCACTTATATACAGCACCTGGGTCCGTGGGTGGGTTAGGATGCTGGGATGTACAAGCGGCCCCAGGTAAGGGGTACCCTAAATGCTGCAGGTGAGGTCTTGTTTCTGCTGCAGCTTTGTTTCTTATGCTGTATGGGCTACTTATGTGGTACAGCATTTCTTTTAATGTAGCATTACACCTCTTATTAAAGCTTTGTGGCTATGTTTCAGAATAACTATTTAAGCTTTCGGCAGCTGTTGTGTGCTTTCCTCGTGTTTATTTATCCTGTGCCCTTAGGCTATGGTTTTTATTTACCACGTTTTTCAAGTTTTCCCCCAATCTTTTCTCCCCGCGATCAAACAATCAGAGCCCTGAGAAGGAAACCACTGCTGCTGCTTTCCCAGAGGTTCTGGATTTGTGTTGTTCAGTGCAAGAAAAACAACCTTTTCAGTACTGACTGCATTGTACTGCTATCAGCATCTCTGGTATTTGAGACTGCAGTGTCCTGTTTGAATAACTGACCCTGCAGAGAGATCTGCGCAAGCAGACACCTGCAGCAGCATGGGGCTGTATTGATTTAGATGTCACTTTGGATTACATTCAAAATATTTTTGCAGAGCAGTTCTTTGCAGTGGGATCCGTCCTTCAAGAGGAGAGTGGCGTCAGGGGAAGAGAGATGTTTGCTTTGGTGACTGATTAGCGTAAAGGAGGGGATGTTTGATAGGTAAGTATATCCCACCCACACCGTAGGCACATACCTGAGCCTCTCGGAAAACAAGTGTGTTAGAGGAGCAGAAGGAATCAAATGAGGTAAACGTGTAACAAGTGCCAAGATTTGTCAGAGTTCAGCGCTGCCTTGCTTCTGACAAAAGAAAAATGGTATCATCTGAGGCAGCCGTTCAGCTCTGAGCTGCAGCCTCTGCCCTGGTGCAGATGGCCCCGAATGAAAAACTCCTGCTGCCAGCCAGGCAGGAGAAACACGGCAATGAGCTGCACGGGGGGAAGCGAGGAGCTGGGAGTGCTGGCAGGTCCCACAGTGCGCCTCAGACAAATGGCATTGCAGGAGGAATTGGGATGCTGTGCTCTGCAAAGCAATAACGTATTAATCTGCTCTCCAGAAATCTTTCAGCGTAGTGAACGGAACATAACCCAATTATTTCAAGCCCTTTTTTTTTTTTTTCCCCATCCCCCCCCCCGTTGTTTTCCATTGTAGGAAATGCTCCTCGTTGTTGAGGCTTGTGTGATGATACCCACGTGCACACAACTGTTATGTATCCCAGGTGTGCCCAGACACCCAGCCAAACACCAGGCAGAGGTATTTTCTTCAAAGCAGAGCATTTACGTGGGAAGGCTCATTCAAGGTGATTCATTCTTTCAAACAATTCTGGCAGTACTTAGCATTTCTCTGTTATTACAGAATAGTTCGACTGTTGCTCTGAACTCCTGTAACCTCAGCCTGCATACAGTGGAAAAATTCAGGATTTGCTCGCTAGAGCATGATGCTGCAGCTCAACAATAAAATCTTTGCTGTGCATCCAGCTGAGAGTGCTGATGTGTCCTGCATCGTGTTGGGTTTGCTCTGCTTGAATTTTGCAGGAGCCCTCCTGGAAATCTGCATTAAGAGTTTTGCTCTCAGAGTAGAACTGATATTTCACAGTGCTCTACAATCCATTTGCTTGGGAAGGCTGTTTTTTAAAGCTAACAAGCTGCGGTGAGGGTTCTGTTTCATCTAGGAATATCCTATGAAGCTGAATGAGCCTCTTCACGGTCCTGCTGTCCTCCTCAAATGCCACAGGTTGTAATGAAATGTGTCCATGTTGATTTCTGTCATGAATTGCAGAGCCTGCCTCCCCTTCTCTGTCCTCTGCTTGCTGTTTCTCTGCACAACTTTGAGGAAACCTGCTGGTGCTGCCCGTTTTCATTTCTTCCTACCCAAGTTCCTCAAATCATCCTGCCCTACTTCAAAGTGCTAAAAACTCCCAGCCCTGGAGCTGCTTGCATGCAGAATTAAGGCTGTGGCTCTTGCTTTCCCAGACTGTCGTGTAGGTTCAGATAATCACAAGTGTCCATTGCAGGAACCAAGGAGGTGAGACCACTCAGGCACTGCAGGTGAAGCAGGCTGTCCTCCACTTGGAATCCCTTTTTCCCAGCTGGAGCGTTTGAAATGGCAGCTAGCTCGGAGCTCAGAGAAATCTTTCTGTTCCTGTTTTATTTTTCACACGTACTCCTGCTCGATAATCTCTGACTGGGGGCAAGAAGTGACGTGCCAAGCTTTCAGAAGCCCTTTCCAGGAGCTGGAGGTGATGGATGTACTGAAGCAGGCAGCTGCCAGGAATTGGGGTATCTGAGTGAGAGCACTTCTTGCTCTGCACCTGGGCAGGGAACAAAGGAAAGGGTGGAGGAGGAACCTGGTGCCTCCCTGAGCACAGCAGGGAGCTGCAGTAAGGAACAAAGTGTGCTGGAGGTGGTTTGATAGCTGGTTTCGCTGACCTGGATCAGAAGGTTGAAGTGCAGCCCTGGTATTCTTTTTCCCCAGAGCATCTGATGCTATTTGGGCACTGCAGGCATTGTAATAATGGGCAAATGATTCTTTCTAGCACCGCCTGGGCTCCTGGTTGTGTCTTGAAGATGTTGGATGTTGTTTAGATCTTACTCCACTGTAAAGTCCACCTTTTGATGAAAGGAAAGACAGTGCAGTGCACACCCCATGCCAACTCCAGACCTGGGTAAGCAGTGATATTAGTAAAGGATATACTGACCATGTAGGCAGCACCCGAGGATAAAACTTCACACTAATCTCTAAGTTCAGGCATCCCTCCTGCTAACCTGCAGTATCTCCACATTGCTCCCATAGGCTTCCTGCTCCCATACTCTGGCTCTGTTACCTCTACCACTCCAGTTCAAAGGCACAGAATTACTGCATTCAGCTCAGGGTGGGTAAAGCAGTAATTGTCTGTGGTGGTTGATGAGAGCATCCTCAGAGGGGCTGGAGGCTACCAGAGGTACTGGGAACAAAGATGTGAGCCATCACAAACCCACTGTTCTTCTGTGGGATGGAAGCAAACAGGGAACTTGCAATAAATGTGTAAAGAAAATGCTTGTTTCTAATTTGGGGCTTCAAACTCATTTCCTTTTCTATTTTCAGGGTTGGGTTTGACTTCCATCCTCAAAGCTAAATGAAACAAACAGCGCCAAATGCGGAACCAAAACGCAGCACTTATCTGACTGACTGGATTTCTGCCTTTGCTTTATCTTTGCCTTTGATCCATTCACTTTGTGTTACAGCGGTGGTAGAAAACATGCAAAAATATTTTACGAAATACCGTTCCATATAAATAGAGCAACTGGCACCCTGCAGAAACACACTGAAGGAGTAATTAAGACTGAAAGATAATTCAGTATTTTTAGCTCTGTTGAGGATTTATGCCCTTTCCTGTTCTTCCATCAGGCTTTCTTTAACAGCTGACATATTGCTTGATAAAATAAACAGAAAATAAAAGTGAATGGAAGAGCCCTCTGCTGTACAGAATGCAGGGCTCCTCCTCAATGACATTCTCAATAGTGAATCGTGCAATTGTTGAGATGCTATTGGCAAGTGTTTGTGTCAAAGGCAGCCAACCAGGCTCAACGTGTGCAGTGTTTTTCCTCCCCAGAATGTAAAGAAATGTTTTCCCAGTGCAAGAACCTCTAAGGAGCACCACAACGTCTGCAGCCGTAAACTCATTTCATTCTTGTTTCTCATGGCTGTACTTTTTGGGTTCTTTTTTGAGAAATGATTTCCTGCCCTGTGCCAGATGCTGTTCTCCTTCACAATGCAGTAATAGTTCTTTGTTAGTGATATCACAGTATTATACCACAGTCCTTATTGTGGCTTCTCAAATTTAGCGGACTGAAATACGTTCTTTGTTGGTTGTTTGGGGGCTTTTAGATCTGGGGTTTGATTGAAGTCGGTCTGTAACAAAAAAAAAAGAAGGGACAGAGGCCGGGGAAACTTGGACAGTGTGCAGAGAAACAAGGAAACAAAAGAAGGGCAAGAAAGAAGTGGAATATTTGATATATCCTGTCTCTGCTTGTGTAGACAGAGGAAAAGCTTGAAGTAATGCTGGTGTTATTTGCTGCTGTTTGGGCTTTGAGCTGCTGTAGGCACTGAGTTGCTGATCCTGCCCAGGGATATCCTCCATGCAGTGGCTGTGGGATCAGGCTGGGGGACCCACGGGGCTGCTCCTTCCCCCCCATACATGTGTTTCCTTGCCAGAGATAAAGCAAGAATACCCACATACAAATAATTTCTAGTCCTTTAACTGAATCACAGGGTCTGGCCCTTCTGACCAGAGACCAGAAAGTTTGCTGTTCCCTTCTAGATGTGATCTGTGGGTTCCACAATTCCACTCTGTGCTGGTGTAAGGCTTAATAAAACTGGTGTGTGTTTGTGCCACTGTGCGTAGCAGTGAATTCTTTTGAAGGGTTATGTAAAAGTATATTTTCCAGACGGCAGAACAAATACAAGGAAGCCGGTTTAGTTACTTAAGGCCTGGTTGTGCAAGGAGTGGGATGTAAAATGAGCCTGGATTTCAAATGCAGGCTATGGCACTTCACATCCCATGGGTCTGTGTCAGGTTGTAGGGGTGTGTCTGTACGCACACATGTATCTGTGTGTCCTGAAGCATAAACTGATGTAAGGGCGTAATCATATGTTTATTTTTTACCCTGGAAAGCAAACTGGGAAGAAGGAAATCGGTAAATAAATATTGATTTAGGATCCTCCCAGGGGAGATGCCTTCTTGGGTAGATTTGGAGCCTTTCTGGCTGATGAAGGAGCTGGCAAACAGGTCTGTCACACTGTTACGTTTCCAGGTCTGGTTAGAGTTCTTAAGGAGGGGATGTGTTTGTAGGGCCTGACAGAATACTGATATATTTAAATATAAGCTGAGATATGATGTTTTATGATATAGAAATAGTTGTATTCCTCAGGGACTGCACCAGGCTGTATGGTGAGGACTAACTTTGTCAGAAACGGTTTTGAGGGGAATTATTAACATGCAGACAAATGAACCCGTCTGGCTGACCAGAGGAACCTGTATTCATACAGCGAATGCGACATTACTCATCCTGCAATGCTTTCTGAAGGAGATTTTCACATCATCATTCTCCATTTTAAATTCAGCTCTTAAATCCCAAAGGGGAATTCACTGCCAGCCATTTGCATTTTAAAGCAAAAACTCAAACCTCAGTAGAGTGCTCTACTTAAGACTCCTCTTATATAACTTAACCAATGAGCTCCATCCTGGTAGAGGCCTTGGGGAGCCAACCGAAGGGCTGAAACAAGGCAGAAACGCTTGGAAGGAGCCTGGTGAATTGCTTTGTGTAATGCAGGCCACGGAGGGATCTGTGCAAAGATCAACTGTGAACTGTTGCTCTCATGGTTGTACCCTCATCACTGGGGGAAAGCCTTCAGCCTTTGGCAAACCGTCTGCCTAGATGACAGGCTGTTGTCTCTTCTGGTGCATGAGGGGAAATCACAGTAGAACTCTGAGTTCACGTTTTGCAAGATGGGGAAGTACAGTGGGAAAGTTACAGGAAAAGCGACGTCTTTTCTTGCAACCAAGATTTCTTGGGCTGACTCATCTTCGGAGAAAATGTGATTCAGGAGAGAAACAAAGTAGGCTGCTCTGCCCCTCAGGCCATGGGTTTGCAGGTGGAAGTTGTAGGCGGTCCGCTCCTTCCCTTGGAGACACTGGGATTCATCGGCACAAACGCCCCAGTTCCTTCTGCTGAGTCGTGCTCTCTGTTTTCATCCAACTGAAGCAGACTTCAAATACGTATATTTCTTTATTTCTTATTGCCAAGAGATCCTCTATCCTGGCTTCTTGCTGAAGGCATTTGAAGGCTTTGAAAGTGCTGCTAATTATTTTCTTGGGGTCCTCTGAAGAATTGTACAGTTCAAATGTTATAGAAAAGTACAGAGTACGAAGCCACTATTCTAAATGAGTTTATAAATTAGTAGTAGAGAGCACTGTCTCTGTTTGGGGCATTTAAGAAGAACCTATTTGGCTCCAATTGTAGAGTGAGGTCTGCAAACAGGAATCCCTGTGCCTGGGAATTCCAGAATCCCATTGATTTACACTGCAGCTCAGTTGAAGACTAGGCTTTAAATGAGCACCAGACCCTCCAGCTCCTTTCCAAAACGTATTCTGGTGACAGGCAATGGAAGGCAGAACTCTGGGGTCTTTGCTGTGCTTCCTTGTGCTCAGCTCCCTTGTCTCCAGGTTGCACATTTCAGGGAACTGAGGTAAATATTCCTGTGTTGACATAAGAATGACTGGGTAGTTGGGAGCCGTGGAGCTTGTAATGATGATTGCAACAGGAAATGTAGCTTAGTATTTGTTTAAACAGAATGATGCAAACTGCAGCCGTCTGTGCTGATACCAAATTAAAGTCGGGGGGGTTCTGGTGGAGTCATTTTGCTGTTATGTGCACAAGAGGAAAAAAAAGGACTGAAAGTATTATGCTGCTGGTGGGAAGAGGTTGCAAGCAGTAAAGCTTCGCTGTACCAGGCACAAAATGTTTGATAGAGGTGAAATGTATCCCAGACTTCTCACAATTCCTTGTTTTGTGTCCCCATGTCGGGTGTTGCTCCTTAACACACCCCGCTGCTTGCAAACTGAGTAACTGTACAAACAAGTGATGGGGGAGGAATAAGGTGACTTCAGAGTGCCACAGAAGAGCTTGTTAGCACAGGGGACTCTGTGATGCTCGGTGAAACATGCTGAATCAGACCTGATTGCAGAAGGAGGGGTAGATTTTTTGTTGTTGAATGGCACTGATCTTCAAAGCTGCTGCGGATGATTCCACGTTTATTCAGCAGGACAGAGTCCCCAGGCTTTTATATTCCGTGTTGTTCAGTGCCAGTTGTTAAGATGAGTTGGCTTTTAATCCACCAATGAATACTGAATGAAGAATTCAATCATGAATCAGATCTCTTTTTTTGCTTGCCGGTAACACAAGGCATTTTTATTTTCCATTTCAGATTTCTTTTGCTGTACAGAACAAAAATAAATTATGAGAGGAAAGAAGTTAAAACTGTTCCTCTTGAGCAACCCTCCTGCATCAATGCTTAATCTTTCCATTATGTGTGATATCATTAATCATTCTGCTCTGATATTTGACACACATTTGAGGGGGGGGGGAGGGGTGGAAATCAGATCTAATATAAAAGATGCAATAATACTGACTTATGCGGATCTGCAGCTAATTATAACATATTTGAATTTTCATCTTTCATAAAAGACCTCTATAAAATGAAGAGCCTTTCACAGTGCTGAAATGAAGCGTCTGAGTGAAACTGGCAAGCAGACAAGGAGAGAGGAAAGAAATGTCCAAGGACGATGGGAGAAATCTCAGCATCGTAATGAGCCACAAACTGCAGAAAATAGCCCCAGTTGGTGGTGGACTTCTTTGAGACAGAAGCTGAGCAGCACAACACCCAGTTTGCATCTGACGAGAACTGATGTTGACTGAAAGAGTGGCTAGGCTGGCTTCTATTTTGGCGTTTGGGATCCTAAATCTAAGTGTAGGCTCACCGTTATATATTAGGGAGAATCTCCTTTCCTGGAGAGTGAATCCTACAGATGGACAAATAATAATTTAAAAAAAGGATAGCTTGTTTCTTTCAGCTACTGCTTTTGTCTTGAATAGTCCTCCTCCTCCAAAACATGGCCCAGTTAAATTCACCACGATTGCTGATCTTGCCCTCATTTGAGAAATGAGAAGAGATCATAGACATAGCGCACCTTCCAGGTGTTAAGATTGACACACAGAGTATCAAAGGAGCAGCGATGTCCCTTAGCAGCCATGTTCTTGCAGTGCTATGCTTAAGCATTTTCAGTTGATGTATCTTATACTTTCTAAGGCATCATCTTTTCCGTGCTGACGTTTTTCAGCAAAGTAGTCATATGTCTTAACCTAAAAGAGGGCTTATTTTGAAGTTTGCCATTATGGGAAAGCGAGTATTAATGTTATGATTGTTTCTTTATGTTATGTGCCTGTTATGTGCTGAGAGCCAGGATCCTGCTGCTCAAGTAGAGCACAGCACAAGCTGCTGTTAAAATCTCTCCTCCTTAGAGTACCTGCATGGAGTTGCTGTGTGAAAGTCAGATTAATGGCACTGTTTTAGGCGCAGAGCAGTCGGAAAAAGGCCATCAAGAGGTAAGGATTCACTGATAGAATAAAAGGTGCTTCTTCTCCCTTCCCTGTCAAGCCATTTTAAAAATGTCTTTGAGGAGAAACAGGTTTGTTGTCCACCATTATTTATTGTATCGTGTCCTTCTCACGTATTGCTGTGCTGGCTTTCCTCACAGTTGCAATTACTCTTCTGTTTTTAAGGTACGACTCTTCTAGCAATGCATCTCTTCTTATTTATTCTTCATCCTTTCATTCTTCTAGATTCCACTGTATTCCTGTGGAAATCAGCATCTTTTAAGCTCCTACCTTTCAAGGCCCAGAAGGTCTCTGTGTTTTCTGTTATCCCCTCTCTCTGGAATACCTTCATCCTCTGTGCATACCCTTCTTGCATTACTGCTCGACGTTCTGTGCCTTGTCTGCCGCTTGTTGCCTTTCTGAGCTACAGGTGGAAGATGGAGCTGCAAAACTGCAGGAACCCTACGTTTCCACAGATAAATGTCGCCTCCCAACATAGATGCCCAGTGCTAAAGCAGGTTGGCAACTTTCCGATGTTATTTATGGTTTGCAGAGAAATGTTCCTTCCCAAGGCCGTTTGTGTAGCTGGATGCTGGATCAAGTGTTGGTTTACTATTAAAAGTCTGGTATTTCTTTGTGGCTCTCAAACATCCTTGTTGGCAGATAGGGGACTTGTCCTAAATGCAGTACAGATGAGGATGAGTTGTGGCAATTAACTGTATCTCATACTTGCAGATGGATTAATATATTTTTTCTTGAAGCACTCATTAGTGTGAGTTGTGCCTGAATAAGGAGTCCTCTTTCCACTCGAGCACACCCATATGCTGCAGTTGTTTTCTAAATTCAGCTTGCATTTTGCCTCCTAAAACCAGAGCTGGCTCAGCTCTACCCTCGCAACCTCAGAGTTGCACATATCTGTCATGTACAGCTAGTCCAAGCAATATGATCTGCCACTTAAATCTTCCATCAGGTTTTTTTAATTAAGAACTGCATAACATTACTGTTCACAGGCTGGATCAATTTTATGCTTTAATTTGTTGAGTCTAAGAGAATGGTGAAAATATTCAAAGGCTTTCTCACTTCTGTGAACTCATTCTCCGGTACTGGCATGATCTCAGCACATCTGTTTGCCGAAGCTGCTGCTCCCAGAGTCTTTCCTGCATCAGACATTCCTCACTGACTTCTGTTCACCCTTTATAACAAGAGTTTAACATGCACCATTTGGGTCACGTTTTTATGACCCTGACTCAGCTGTGATCTTGTTGGTGATAACGGAGAGATGTTCACTTGAAATATTATTGAAGGAATAAGCAGAAGTACTGGAGGATTTTTCTCTCTAGGCCAACCGAGGCTGAGCATAGCATTTCCAGTGCATCTTTAGCACAGATGTCCTAGAAAAAGGGCACTAAAAGCCCTGGAACCAGGCATATAAAATAGGGTTCTTGGAAGGAAACAGAAGCTGCCACCTGCCTAACAGGGTTAGGAATGGGAAAGGTGTTGCAGGGAATGCTCCAGATCTGCAGCAGTTCTATGGTACTGTTGTCACAGGCAACAGAAAACTACCTATCAGTTCTAATCTGGAATATATCTATGGAGAAAATGGAGCTGTGAACACTGCATGCGCCAACATATCATGCTGTTATGATGTTGAGTAGAACTCACTTGAAAAACAAGCACCACTAAAACTTATTGTGATCCCTGAAAGTGGTTTTGTGTTGTTGTTTTTTTCCCCTCTTACTGTTTTAGCTGCTGGAATCGTATTTGCATTTTGCTGTGTAAACATGCTGTTGGGCAGCTCTGGACGACCACCTGCATTATGAGGGAGATTGCTCTGATCCCAGAGCAGCCATCCTCACAGCACAGCCAAATGATGCTCCAGCAGCCCACTGGCTGTGAAATCTGCACTGTGCACTTTTGCTATGCAGTACAAAAACTCAGCACAGATGTATGGAAAGCTCCAGAAGCTATAACTAGTGTGCTAAAAGCGAGTAAAGAGGCTCTAGACAACATAAAGTATGTGAGTTATTTGCACTTTCACAGAACCTTTCACCTGGGAATCTTAAAGGGTTTTATGGACATTAATGTAACCTTCCTGTGCCTCGCTGAGCATATATTAAACACTGCCTCCACATTAATGCTGTGCAGAAAGAGGCAGTCCTACAATCACCCGTCCAGGATTGTACCAAGTGGATCTGTGGGAGGTGGTGGATCACTGGTGGGCTTTGGAAGGTAATTTTCAGCCCTTACTGCAGCCTGATGCTCCAGCACCTTGTGCTCCTGCTCCATGAGGGCTCCATGATGCAGCATGGCAGAGGTCAATTCACTCACCCTATGATTGCTCCTGTAGCTGTCATACACACTAGTCATGCAGTAGTTTTACAGGTGGTCAAATAGGTTGAAGCAGAGGACTCAGTGTATTCTGGTTGTATCGCTCTGCTGACCTCTCACACGGGCACAGCGTGGCTGTGGGAATTCATGCTCTCATGACAGCCCTGATGCTTTGCATGCCTCTGCACTCAGACATTCGTGACTTCATTTCTAGAGGTACTCAGAAACCTGCAGCCAACTACTTCAGTTTCTGCTGTACCCCAAACATCAAACCTTCACATGCCTCGAATTAACGAGCCCAATTTTCTGGCAGCCTTTCTGACATCTGCAAAATGCGCCAGCTCAGAGAGGTGAAGAATATTAAATATTCACCCAGCAGTATGTAAATATTAAGTATTAATGTTATATTAATTTATATAGTGCTTTAAATGCTGTACGAATTCAACCAGGAATGAAAGCCTCTACCCAAAGATTTGTAACCAGCTTCTACTCTTTGGCCTTGGGAGAGAGAGAAATGCTTCTTTTTATTTAAAGAGGGGCCGAGCCTGACTCTGAATATCCTCAGTTATTTACCCCTGTATTCACACTGCACTATAAAATACTTACATTAAGATGTATCAGTTTCCAAACAGAACTCATGAACACCGTTTTCCAACTGAAGTTAGCCAAGTTGAGAAGGAAATTACACATCCCTGAGGACTGCAGTAAGAGAGATTTAAAGGTTTTCTATTATAAAGAGACAGTAACCAGTGAGCAGGGGGCCAGGCAGCTGCTTTAATTAAAACTGGGGCTGCTTATTGATCTATTGCTCAGACTTACCCCCATCTGCAGCACTTCAGCAATATTCCCTTCAACCTTTCCAGCCAACAGTGCTTATAGGAGGCACTGAGGATTATGAAAGTTGAGAATGGAGATTTTTTATTGTGATGTGATGTTCTGTGCTGAGAGCTCTTCTCCACTGTGTGTATTTCCATACCAAAGTGAATCCATGTATTCTATATAACGTGACAGGGAACGCGTCTGTTGTAGTTTGCAGAGCCCTGCTGTGGTGATGGAGCATGGTGTGACCCCTGCGGGCCGTGCTGTTGCGTGGACGGCTTTTATTGCAGAGGAAAATGAAAGGAGACGCTGCACAACGGCCTTTTATCGCGAAGGACGAAGGGCTGCAGGCTGAGTGCTGTGTGCCTGTGAGGGAGGCGAGCAGCGCAGCGCTGCCGCTCGTTCCGAGCATGCGGGGAAGCCTCACGTCTGCCTCCTGGACCGGGCAGCCTGGCCACGCTGGTGGGAGCAAACCAGCAGCCCCGAGTGCCACTGTCCGTGCAGCCCCACGATGGCCCTTTTCCACATGAATTCCCCGCGGGCTGCACCGCTCGGACATCCCGGGCCCGGCGCAGCCGCCATTTCCCGCTGGGCCACAGCGGAGCGCGCCCCCGTGGGCGGGACCTCCGCCACGACGTCTCCTCCTCCCATTGGCCGAGAGAGGCGAGGCGGGCGTGACTCTCGCCCAATCTCCCTCGTTCTCCGGAGTCCCGCCTCCGCAGCGCTCTCATTGGCCACTGGGCGGGGCTTGGCTAGGCGGCTCCCATCCGCGCCGCGCAGGGGGCGCGGGGGCCGCAGTAGCGCTTGGGCGGCGGTGGTGGTGGCGGCGACGACAGCGATGGGCACCGCGCGGCGCTTCCCCCTCCTGCTCCTGCTGGGGCTGGCCGGCCCCGCCGTCACGCTGGCCGGATACATCGAGGTAGGTGCGCGCGGAGCGGAGAGCTGGAGCCCTGAGAGCCTCGCGGGCGGCCGTTGGGGCCGGGCATCGCCTCGCTCCGCGCCCCTCGCGGGGCCCGGGGGCTGCTTTTGGCCGAGCCTCCCCCGGCCCAGATCGGATCCGTGGGGGCGGAGGGGCCGGGCGGTGCCGTGGGGGATCCTTTGCCATCTTCCAGCAGCCCGGCTCTGCAGGGCGCTGCGGGGCTGCCGTGGGAGCGGGGCTCGGTGTGCCGGCGGGCCCTGGGCGCGGCTGCTATCCCGAGCGCCTGGCTGCGTCTGGGAGCGGTACTTCAGGCGGCGGAGCGGTGCCCGATTGGCGTTGAAACGAGTTAATTGCCGCAATTCGTGTGCGTGTGGGGACGGCTGTCGCGTATGGGTGCGTGTAGAGATAACGACAGGAGGGAAATTCCGGCTTTATCCCTGGAAGTCGCAGCTCCGTGCGGTTGAGCCGCCGACACGGCGAGGGAAGAAAGCCTCGCAGTTCGTCGCGGAGCTGCGCGCGGAGCCGGCCGGACCGCATCTGGATGCTGTAGGAAGGCCGTGCAGTTCAGCGGGGCCGGGCCAGGCTGGGTCCGGAGCGCTCGCCACTCTGCTGCAGGAACCTGAGCCCCAGGCCGCCCGGCTGGCAGCGAGTGCAGCCCTGCGACGTTTCTAATGCGTTATTTGACGCCAGCCCGTGACTTTGCCTGCTTATGAAGGCACAGCGCTCCATCTCCTCCTTACCGTTGTGTTAAAAAGATGCAACGCGGCGCTTATTTTATCAGGAGGGGCCGGTGCTGAGAGTGCTTGCAGCAGGGCTGGCCTGCAGGATGTCAGCCGGTGCTGTGCTGGGGTCACTCGGAGTACCCTCGGGGGGGCAGTTTGGGTGGTGGCTGCGTCCATCCAATCTTGTGCACCTGTTGAGAAGCTCCTCTGGCTGTAGGTCATTTCCTCTGTCACATCCAGCACGCATTCTGGAAGCCGCTGTGCCTGTGGACTCATGTTATGAAAACCCAACATCCTCCTGTGGAAGCAGACATGGCCCTCCTGGCATTCTGAGGCTGAAGAAGCAGAGCTCAGCATTCACCCACCCATCGTGGGGTCAGCAGAGGCTTTGGCAGCCCTGAGTGCCCTGGGACGATGCCATCAATGCAGCGGTGCTGACCTGATGGAAGAGGGTTAACCTGGACCCCGTCCTGCCTCACTGCTCATCCCAGGCTCGCCCTGTTCCTTCTATGGCTTTGCTCCTGAGCTATGGATCAGGGGTTATACGGCGCTCAGTGTGCAGTCTGCTTGGCCGTTCCCGCAGCACCATCTGCATCCTGAAGGCGTGACAGCCTCCTTCATCTGCTGGCACAAAATGTCAGTTGTCGCATTTTACTTCTTGTTTTTTTTTGCTGCATTCTCCACTATTGCCTTGCCAGTGGGGAACTGCAGGTCTTCCTTGCTGCCAGATTTGCTCTGGAATCATAGCTGGACGCAGAGCTTAGGAAGTGAAATGGTGGCTGTTTTTATTGCCTTTGCTAGCGGATAGAGGGTAATGTAATGAAAAATAGGAGATAGATTTATTTCTTATAAAGAGGACATTTGAAAGCATTCCAGAGTGAAGGAAAACACGTAGCAGTGGCTGCATTTATCAGTTCAGTGGAATTGGCAATGTCCCATTAGGTGGATTTTCTTTTGCTTGATTATCTTAGCTAGCAGTCCCTGTCCCCGGAACACCCGCTAATCCGCTTATCGGCTACAATTTGTTTTTCTTTCTCCCCTGCATGGAGGAAGAGGAGTGGCAGGCTTATTTATTTATTACTAGCATCTGAGCCTTTGAATAGGGCGTTCCCCAGGGCTCCTGGCTGGTGTCAGCCCTCCTTTCAGATGGTGCTGTTGGCAGATAACCTCTGACAGCCTCCGTGCAAATGAACTGCAATGTACGAGCGCAGAGACGACGCGGACACCCCAGTGGTGCTGCTGTCTTTGTGGGGTGATGTGTCCTGGGGTTGTGTCTGAATTGGGGGCTGCTGCGTTCTGCTTGTGAAATCTGAGAGAACTTCAGATGGGGCACAGATGCCAACCGGAAAAAAGAAAATGAATCCATTCTAATTTGATCTCTGTTCCAATGATAAACTGCTTGTGCTGTGTCCCCAGGGCCTTTAGGGAGGGAAAGCTTCTTTTTTATCACTTGACCTTTGTGTGTAATCGAATCTGAGGCAATGCGGACTTGATGCTGCTTTTGGTTTTCTTTTTAATAGCCTTTGGTTTTAGTGGTCCTCTTCCCAAGGTATCCTGAATGCTTCTGTTACTGTTTCAGGTAACCGAGGTTTGGGGTAAGGAAAACAACGTGCTGACTCGTGTCAGGATTGCTCCTTTTGTGTTGCTGTTGTTTTTGTGTCGTGTGCTTAAATTCTCACTAACGAAAATACCAGTCTTGTGCCATTTCTGCAGACCTTAGGGACTTGTAATTGCCTGCTGCATTGAACAAAGAACTCCACCTAGGGGAAATTTCCACTTCTGTGTTCGAGTCCTGAGGAGAAACAGCTCAGGAAAATTCCAGTCCTGAGCGCGGCCTTTGCTTTGCACTCAGTTCCCAAAGCTTCACTTCCCAGGAAGCGTTAGGAAAAATGCTTTGGTATGACAGCAGTTATTTGCAGTGCCTCATCTCAGCCTCCGCAAAACCTCCGCTGAAGCAGAGATGCGTATAAGGAAGCAGTGATGGACACCTGCTGCTGTGGGAGGCTCTGCGCTGCCTTGGGCTGCTCCATGGAGGTGAGCTCTGTGCTTTGTGGAGAGCTGCAGCTCTCCTGAGCCTCAGCTGTGAGGGCGTTGGGTCTGTGACCTTAGATGATAATGAGGCGTTAATGTCTCTACCTTGGGTTAGACTTCTTTTTGTTCATAACATCCATTGCAACACGAGGGCTGTTCAAAATCCATTGCACAGATGGCCTTGGCTGCGTTTGGGCTTTGTTACTGCACGTTGCACCTTCTCCAGTGTGGTGCAGTGCAAGAAGAAGCAATTTGGGGTCTGTTCTGTACATTTGCTTCTCTCTTAACACTGGTGGTAGAAATTCTACCTTTGCTTTTTCCCATTGCATGCGTATTTGGGAGACATAAGGACTCAATCTTGTAAACATAAGTTATTTTGACTGCAGCATCTGCTTCTACAACTGTGCTTAAACCATAACCTTGTTCTCCAGTTGGAAACATGAGGCGTGTGCTCTCCCCAGCCTTTCATGTTGGGACAAGACAGCCTTCACATTTGTGCTCTTTGGCATCTCACACTCTTCTCGTGAACTGCTTTAGGTCGTGTAAATTGATGTCGGCCTTCAGCTGTTTGCTCTCGTGCTGCTTATGTGCAGTAAAACAGCGCTGCTGATTTTTATCTTTATTTAATTCATACAGTCGGCACCTCTGGACCATTGTTAATTTCAGATGATGTTGGCTCTTATTTGGAGTATTTCAGATACTTGTGATGGCCATAAACCATTTGGGTGAGGCTTCTGCTTCAGATCTGTACCTGAACTTGTGATGTTGACCCTTTTCTCTCAAGAAGTGTGATCTGGACCCATAATGGTGTTTCCTATCACCGCTTTTAACCTGAATGGAGCCTTCAAGGCACGTTGCCCATATGCATTTTGTATCTCCACTTCTGAATTTCCATTTCCAACGCTTTCCTGTTGGTGCCATTAAATCTCAGGTCTGTGAGAGAGGCAGTGGGTTGACAGCACTGTGTAAAGTCTCCAAGTGACTCTTCCATGTATATATTTACTTAACAGATGGGGTAAACTGGGAGCTCCTCTTTACTGTGCTTCATCCAGGATGGCACGCTCACTCAGTTTGCTTCGTTAGGAGATCTGATGGCACTGTACTGGGAGCACTGGGCTGAGCGGTCACTGGGCTGAGGCTGGCTGCAGGGTTTGGGATCTCAGGAAAGATAGCTTATGGTTCTTATTTTGTTGCTCTTGTTTATGAACTCCTGCAGAGGTAAATGACCAAATCCTCATCAAGATCTTGCATGTGGATAACAATTCTTTTAACTTGGCGCTTGCAGTCCCCTCAGCTGGGACGAGTGTATATTCCTGTCCAAATTCCTGAGCAATCCCATAGAAAAGAGAAGATGGAAGAGCAGCTAACTGCTTCATGGCTCTGCTGCTTGCTCTGCAGTCTCGCTGGGCTGATCTTTAACTTCATCTGCATTTGCAAAACCCCCAACTTGAGGAAACGATGGAAATCCTGACCTTCTGCAGAGGATGGTAAACCAGTCTCATCAGCAGCAGAGCATGGCCTGGCTTTGCACAGCCAGGTGCCCACCTGACCACAAGCACGTGCTGCTGAGCTGTTTACTGCTCAGTGTTACGGGGCTGCTTTGTGCTTCCAGCCAGGAGGATACTCGTTACTTTGGTGGCACTGCACGGGGCTGTGTTGGGGGGCTGGGGCTGTCCTTCCATCCCCATGGAGATGAGCCATGCAGCACGCTGCCCACTGGCCAGCCCTCTGCTTTGTGGGGGCTGTTCTGTGCAGCTTTGGAGGGCTTTACTGAGGAGACGGAATCGATAACAGTTTGGCTTGGATGGCCCTGCTGCGTTTTGAGACTAACTGAAAATCGTTATGAAATGATGACTTTGAGTTTTTTTCAAGTCGCCAAACACAAAGAGCTTAAAAACTGCCTGCGTCGTTTAAATGCAACGCAGAAATAAATAACAGCATAGATGATGGAGCTGGTCCTTTGCTGGGTGGCTTGGTGGAGCTCCGTGTGCCATGCAGGCTGGGCAGAAAGCATCAGCTCCTTGCAGCCTGACTCATCATGTAGGCGGAGCTGTGCTGGGGGAGAGAACCGTGCTGGGATTCCAGGCTTTGGCTCTGTGACAGGGATGCATTTAGGTAATTTCATACGGTAAGCTCTCTAACAAAATTACAGCAGTCAGAAGTATGGCCTGATTCAGGTCAAGGACGTGGAGGGAGATGCACGCACAGCCGGAGACGCCGGGCCGTGGTTCCTCCTGGCTCTAACAGAAGATTGCTACTTAGGGATGTTTCCATTTAAGAGTTGCTAATTATCATCTTACCGCCGTCTTCTTGCTGATGGCATCAAGCAAGCTGACAACCAGCCTTCGCAGACATGTTGAAGTAAAAGTAGTGTTTAACCTTGGAAGTGCCCTTTCTCGTTGAGCTCTGTTTTTGCAACCTGCAAACGTTTGCTGCTGAGGTGGTATTTTTTGAGAGTCTGCTGTGTTTGGAGCTGCTGGCCAGTGGGCTTTTCGTTCTTGCATTGCAGAAAGTTGTGTTGTTCCGTTCACTCTGCTCTCTTGGGCTTGTCTTTGCACACACAGCTGCTGTGCTTGGCGTGTTCAGGTTGCTGCCTTGAAGCACTGCGATAGACAGGGGTACCAGCTCAGAAATCATCTGCTGGTGCTGCCCTTGCAGGGGTGGGCAGGAGGCAGGGTGAACTACTTGGGATTTTCCGGGAGTTGCCCTCTGTGAACTTGGAAACTGAGATGCTTAAATGAAAAGCCAGGCGTTTGCATTTTTAATCTTTGCGCTTCTCTTTAAAGGCTTTTACATTATTTTTAGCCCCAGCTCCCTGCCAAAAGACTCATCGCTATTGTTTTGGGTTTGGGGTTGCTGAATCCCACTAATTATGATGTCATTGCGTAGTGTGAAGTGACAGCAACGAAAAGAAAAATGTTGCCCGTGCCATCTGTTACATTAAACATCATGCACTCATGTTGGATTTCGAGCGGATTTGGAGTGCATATTCACAACAGACACTGGGCTCTGCTTAGACGTATGGTGGCCTCCGGCATAAAGCTTTTAATCACCACATTCCCTCTGTGGCTTTGGATTTGGTGTGGCACATCGCTGGGCCTTAGCGGATATTTTATGTTATCGGTGTTTAATCTCTTCCCATTCATATTGGGAGTCATAACTTGCCAGAAGTGGTCCTAGAGAAATGGGCATGAATTACACTCAGTCACTAATGCTGAGCCTTGGGTGCTGACTTCTTACCCTGGTACAGTAATTGTGGCCTGAAATAGAGAGGGGCGGATTTGCTTTAATCTGCTAAGTATTTCTCTCAAAAGATTAAATGCAAAATGTTGATTCGAACCTGTGCTTTGAGTTCCCAGTGAGTGTATTGGCATTTGAACGTGACTCTTTTCTCTGCATAATTTATCAAAGCTCTCGCTGAAGAAATTGAGTTTGATGTCTGGATTGTTTGACGCAGGAAGATCAGGTATGCGTTTAGGAACCCAAAAGAATGGAAAAGTGTTGAGGTCCAAGCAGTGCACGTGAGCCAGCATAGCAACCTTGGCCAGAGGTGGACTCTGCAGTGCAGAGTGTATGGCAGGGCTCACGTGTTCATTCAATGTTAAGCATGCTGGGATAAAGGGAGACAAGTGGTTGAGGGCACAGGGTATCGTGGAAAGCAGTTGCTGCTCTGCAGTGGAGCAGGATGCTCGCAGCTCCCACTTGGGCTCTTGGAATAGGACTAAGTGCCCGTAGGTAGTTGGAGCTGCAGGGTTTCAAATAACTTCCAGAGTCCTTCAGGATAGCTTCATAGCCTCAGAACTGGAAGCATTAAGCAGTGGAGAAGGTGTTTTCTTGCTGGCCAAGTTTGGTTTGGGTTTTTAAACATGAAGCTTGGCTTGAAGAACACCAACAGAAGCGTTGTATCCACTGCCCCCTCCACCTCTCCTCATCAATGCTGGCTTGTTCCCATTGCATCAGTGCTTGCTGTGCAACAAAGCTGGGCACTGTGTGGGTATTCTGTTCAGGGCAGCAGCCACTTTCTCGGAAGCAATTTCCCAATAACAAAGGCAGGAGATGAATGGCCTGCCAGAGTGCAGGCTTGTTGCAGTGTAGTGTTTTGCTGCCCTGTCCCTGTGCTGTCTGCAGCTGGCTTTGTGCTCTGCATCATGGCCTTCCAGCTACGGGCTCGTGCTCTTATCCTGTGCATGTTCAACATGTATTTGCCACTCTATTTGCAACAGCCGATGTGGATTACTTACGTTTGAATCTGGTACTGCTTTGATGCGTTGTGTTTTGGATAATGTATTCCTGCATTTTCAGTGCTTGTGTCTTGCTTCAGAATGTCTTCATTTCTCAGGTTAAGAGACAAAGAGATAACCCTCAGCCAGCCTTGCAGTCCTTCTGCCTTCTCTCCCCACCCAGAGGATCCTTTGCTCAGCCGTGTGCCTCCAAGGAAGACTGAAGAGCTGGATTTCTAATGGAGCAGGGCTGCTAAGACACCCAGAAATCTCTGCTCAGATTTGCCTAACTGTAAAACCTGCAATACCAGCGAAAAGCATTTTGAAGTCTAGGCTGGAATTCCTGTTGTGCTCAGTTGTATTAAGCAAGCTTTTGGACCTTGCTCCACATGGGAATTAGTGTGGGGGGGAAGAATACCGTTCAAAGTGTAACCACATGGGAGGTTTTCCACAGGGCATCCGTAGCACGTTAATTCCCTCTTTCACTGTGGGGCACAGACCAGAATGGATCACTGTAGCCCTTTTGTGATTCCTGCTGATGTATTTCAAGGGTATTACAGCTCTGAAAAGGCCAGTGCCGTACTTGTTAGTCAGGTGTATGCAAACAGCTGAACTGGTTGCTCCAGAGAAGCACGTTATGAAGATGTCCCCAAAATGTGGGGCTGGAAACTTCATCTGTAGAGTGGAGGAGAAGAAGTGGGCAGCTCTGCCTGCAGTGGCCAATGGGCCTTTTGCCCCATGCGGAAACAACTATGCCATGATTTCCTTTGCCTCGTTAGCCTTGAGTTTGGTTTAACTTCTTGTGTTCCCTGTCACCGTCCTTAAAGATTTTTTGCAAGAAGTTGAATTGTTATTCCTTACTGTGTAAAGTGGTTGATCGCTTTATTCATGCTGCTCTGTTATTGTATTCAATAGCCTGTGATTATTAAATCTGTCTTGATCGTATAACTGAGGGCATAACCAAGATTTAGCTACAGCTGGCAGCAAAGTTAACCACCTAAGGGGGGTTTAATGTTCACAGCCATCTGTAGCTGCAATTCCAGCACCTATTGCTGTGATGTTAACTTTGAGATGTGTTGTAGGTTATAGAGACCCTTTTTTTTCCTCATGCCATAATAGGAGGCTGGTTGATTTTGACTCTACAACAGATAACTCCGAATATTCTACATGTATAAAGCAGAAGAGTTGTGTGTTTTGTAATATTTGCTTTGGAATGACTTCTCTGGTTTAGAATATCTCTTCAGATGCATCTCGGAGCAGCATCTGTGTAACATCCGTGTATGTATCTACATCACATGTAAGATGATGCTCTTCAGCAGTGGAGCTGCAAAATACACTGTGGAGTATATAAAGCACAAAATAAAGAAAGGTGTGTTCTGAGCATCCCTGAGTGGTACAGTGTTGTGGAATGCATCTGGATGGGGGCCTCTTCAGCTGAATTTCAGGTTCCACACTACTGAAATACGAACCTGGTGCTGAAACACCCAGCCTGTTGGTGTCTGTACAAATACCTTCTTGCTCTCTCTTTCTCTGCCATGTATGGATGGATAGTTGGGGTCCCTATGGAAACACCTGCACTCCTGATTGAGACCTGAAGTTGTGCACTTGGTGGTAAGTTGGTTAGTTATTGGGTAGGTCCTGCAGTGATGAGAACTGCAGTGAAAAGTGGTCCCAATGAAGAGGACTGTTCTTTGTATTCCTGCTACTCTGCACTAATAGTCCTGTCCCTTTTGTTTGTAGGTAGAACTGTCAAAGTACAGATGACCTCTAATGGAATCATGCAGCTGGTTAGTTAGTCCATCCATCGTTGCTGTTCAGGTTTTATGGTTGCTTTGCAGCCTCAACATACGAGCTTTTTTTTCTTGCCCAGTTTCCTCCTCTTAATCTATTGTACATTTTCAGTCAAAGCCAAAAGCGCTCAGTGCAGGATTCTCACAACCTTCTGAGTATCCCTGGCATCCCCAGCTGCTGCCAAATTCATCCTGCACTGCCGGCTGGGTTAGCTGGAGATGGTGTGTGGAGAGGCAGCCTCGAAGACAAGTGAGCCTTAGGCTGCTTAGGAACATGTTGGGGCCCTCAAAGTTTTTTTATATATCCATCCAAAGTCAGGATATTAGAATAAGACATTCCTGGCTCACTGGTGCTATTACATCACCAGGCTGTAATTTCAGCATGGCTCCTTCTCAAGTGCTGATTTCTTATGATGTGAGGCACCTGAACACGTTCCATAGGACTAATCCATTGCAGAGATGTGCCAGGTTTTGGTGAGGTTGCTGTCTGCAGCCTCGTGTCTGCATTACAAGCCTTGCTGGGCCGCGTCTGGAGTCAGCTAATGAAAAACAAAACTGCCACTCCCTGGCGTGAGAACTTGGTGCAATGTTCTCATCCTCTGACTTTGAGAAAACTATTGGAGCTACTCAGCCCATGGCTAGGAAAATGGTGAATGGCCTGTTACATCAATACTCCCATCGATCTTCCCTCCCATCGCTCTGTAGTGACGGGGTTTATGTGTGAAGTCAGCATTTCCATTGTAGTCCGTATCTGCTTTGTACAGTGAAAGAAAGTAAAACTTGTGACAGCTGAGCATTTATGCTGTGCTGCTGGCCCTCAGCATGGATAGGTGTTTATTGCCTCTTGTGCCTGAAGGTGTACCTAGATTGCCTTAAAACTGCTCTGCTGGTTCTTTTCCAAAGGGTGACTTCCCCTGCTGCTGTGAAACAGGCAGGTTTTGCTCCCAAATTGGTAATAAAGCTTGTGGCTTGTAATGCTTTTGTGCTTCAAAGCCCTCGCTGCAGTGTCATACTCCTTAAGAGCTGTTTGGGGGCTGAGCAGCAGGAGCGTGCAGCCACAGAGCCTTGCCATGCCTGCCACCCAGCTCACATTTCCCACCAAGTCGGCTGGAAATAGGGAAGAACTTCTCCCTAACACCTGCCTTCAGAACTGTCAGAAAATGCTTAAGGAGGCCTGTAGGAAATGGGGTATCTGCATACTGTGGGTTCCTCCTCCCTGAAACCAGGAGGAAGTTGCTAACAGAAGTGTTTTGTTTTCTCCTGTTTTGTTTCCGTGCGGTGCTGCACAGTGTAATAGAGCCCAGTGGCCCCCATAGCTATAAAACTTAGTGCATACAATTTGGGCATGCTTGTGCGATGCACAGCATCGCTTAACTCACAGAACAGCAGCCTTGATGTTCCTGACGTTCTGTGCTGGCTTCTGTTGAACTAGTTTTACTTTCTGGATCAGCAAAAGCAGTAAAGGGGATCCGGTCCTAGCCAGCTTTAGTCTGTGCTATAAATTACTCCTTAATTTTCTAATAGCATTAAGCAGTTAGTCTAAGTAGAGGCCTATTGCTTCCCTTAAAGGAGCTGTTTAATACATCCATTAGAGTTTCTGTATGCCGGTTTATCTACGATATGACGTGGTGACTATTAAACCCCAGCTGATAAATTAATGCCTCAGAAATAAAATGCTCCTGAATTAGTCAAGATTGCTTTTAAAGAGTAAAAGATGTGAGTCCATTAAGGTGTTACAAAGTCCTTTCATGGCTTTGTGTGACCCCACTGCAGGCAAAACTCGAGGGGTGCTCAGGCCCTGCTGTTGGGCCTCTCCCTTCTGATAGATGCTGAATCTCAATGGGTGAGCTTTGGGGCCAGTGGGGTTCGCCTTCTATGCTGCCCTTTGAAAGAAGAGAGGAAGTGGTGAGGTCAGGCTGAGTCCTGCTCTTCGTGCTGGGATGCCTCATAGAAATGTTTGGCTGTTGGGTGATGTGCTTGGAAAGAAGCAAATAAACTTTGCCCATCTCGTGCAGTTCGGGTGTTGCTCCAGGCCGCCTTCCTGCGCTCCTTCAGGACTTGCCCTTATTTATTTATAGGTTTCTTTAAAACCACTTGTTTGTGCACGTCCAGTTGCCAGCGTTGGTGGAAGGAAGCTGGCAGCTTCTCCTCGGTTTGGTTGCTGTTTGCTGGGATCCAAAATAGCTGCAGTCATAAAAACCAAAGGGCTGTTTTTCTGTGGGAGCTGGAGGTGGGTTTGCTGAGCTAATTCTTTCACCTTCTTTTTTTTTTTCCCAACCCATAAGTGGTAGGATCTCTTCCTAACGAGCAGCTTAACTGCAAACTCAACTGTGTGGAGCCTGGATCAGCAGCCGCTTGGCAGAGTGGGAGCAGCGCTGTGTTGGAGCTGTGGCTTTCCTGTAGTCAGAGGATGGTCGTTAGCACAGCCTGGAATGCCATCGTGTAAAAACCTCCTGGTTTCCCCTTCCCGTGGAGAAGTTTGATCTGTGCTGTTTGTGTGTCCGAATTACCAGCTGAAGTGTTTTTCAGAAGATCTGAGTTAGGGGATGGAGTGCTGCAGCGTGGTGTGAGCGGTTCCTGCGGAGTTCTTCCCATGTGCTACAGGAGGTTCATGTGTTGCCCAGGTGCAGGACTTGGAGGTGTTCTATCATGCTTCCAAACCATTGCAGTCTGTGCACATAAACAGCCAACCGGTGATAGAGAGCAACGTCTTTAAGGGGAGCTGGAGCTGGAGCTCAGGAGTGGCAGAAGGCAAAGCATGCCTGCACTGCAGACTTTCCGCTTGTTATCTTCTCTTTATCTCGCACGTTTTTTTCTAGGTATTTTTCCTTGCCACTTCACATTCTTGATGCTCTGTTGAAATACTCTCTTCTGTTTCCTGCCTGCTTTTTGGATCGTGGCGGTGCAGATCAGACCACAATCTGTGCAGCCTTTTTATCTTATCGTGTGACATCGGAGCGGTGAGACGTGTGGTCAGGCTGAGAAACCACATTCCTGCAGCAGCCGCCCCACCACAGCTTGTCGTGGTGAGCTTCACAGCTCTCTAAAACAACATCTGGACAGATTCTTTTGAATATATCTCTGGGATGCTAAGTCACTTTGGATCAGCAGTTTTAAGTGCTCAGGTTCTTTGGCCTGGTGATAATAAATTCTTGTCTGTCTCCTTCCTTCCATTTCTGCCCACTAGGAAGACAAGGGGACAAGTGTGTGCATGTGATTTGGGATGAGTTTTGGGCTAGAAGCTGGTTGCTTTTGCTTCAAACAAATTGCTTGGAAGTGATGAAAGGTTTTTGTAACTGTATGTTCCTGTGTGTTACAGAATCTCTGTATCCTGGTTACTGCAGTGGTTGTATTCCCCAGCTGTTATGTAGATAAAGTGCCTTGAGATGGAAAGGATTCATTATTGAACTGTGTGAAAAAGTTACTTAGGAAATAGCAAGTCTGAGTGCTGCTCCTCACATTGCATTGTGCTGCTAACAGCCGTAAATACACAGTTCTGCTTTCAGCCACGTGCTGCATTTCCCAGTTGCTTTTCCCTCACTAGATTTTTAGTGCATGTGGAAACATCGTCTTGTAAGTTTTCCCTTACTGGCAAGATAGCAAGGCATCTTGACTCTCTGTGGTTCAGATGCCCAAATAACTCAAGTGGGAGAGCAGTAATTAGTCTTGCTGTGCAGGGCAGTGTGATGGCACAGGTTGGAGCGTCGGGGGCTGAGGATTAGCCCAGGCTGAGCCTCTGATGCATGACCTTAGGCACGTCACTTGACTTTGTGCCTTCCTTCAGCCCTGCAATAAAGAGGTCTGGCCTGTGTGTGCTGTGACGTGACTTAGGAGGGCTCTGTATTAAGGTGCATTAAATAGCCCCAATGCTGTGTTTTGCTGAAGCGGGGCAGCATGGCCAGCAGTCTTGGCACCCATCTGTGCATGGTGACAAGGCACTGCTGGTGATGGTGCTGCTGATCTTTTCTCTCCACCTCGGACTTTCGGGATAGCTCTCATGGCAAGCTGCTCTGGTCCCAGCTGTTACACACAAGTTTGGGAAGCTTGGGGGCTGTCAGTGGATCTGCTCAAAGGGCGCAGTTCTGGGTACAGTAATATTTGTTCAGGGAACGTTTCGACTGAGTAGATCTGAACTTTGCCTCTCTAGGGGTAGAGAAGAGAATGCTGAAGGCAAGTACGTTACACAAGCAGCTCAGGAAGCCTTGGATTGTGGCTTTGCTGAGTCTGCTCCCCACAACTAGCTGTGCACCAGTGCTGCTCTCCCTGCCTGCATCGCAGGGTCTCCCAGTGCAGATGTCTGATACGCAGATTATCTGCCCAGTGACTCATGTAGGCTTGGTTTGTGGAGCACGATAGACTAGAGGAGGAGCGGGGAGATAATCTGCTGTGTAATTAGTGCACATTCCAAGGGCAGAGAGGCTGCCTGTGAGCCACAGGTACCGGGAAAGTCCCTTCTCTCTGCAGAAGGGCAGAGCAGAGTGCAGAAGCAATAAGAGTGCTCCGGGCTTTGGCTTTGTGTTGATGTTTGTAGCTTTCTGTCTGCTGTCAGCACATCTGAAAGTACACGGGATGTTGTCACTGAGTTTCCAAGCATTCAAGGCTGCACACTGGCCATGCATGGGGCGGATCTAAATATAAACTGCACTGAGCCAGCAGTGCAGCTCCTGCATCGCTTCTCAGTTTTTGGCTGCTGCACCACCAAAGTCAATAAAGGACAAGCAGATGAGAACTCCTCCCCTTCAGCAACTTGAAGGAAGCCAAAGGCTGCTTCACTGAGATTTCTGCCTCCTAAATTCAACAGCAAACACAGGCTGGTATTATCAGCTCGCACCAGATCTGCCTGCAGACAATAATTCTTCCTGTCCTGGAGTCCTGCCCATGTGCATTATTGTAATTATCAGCAATTTAAAAAAAAAAATAAAGCAGTAGAGCTAGGATGAGCTGCTGGTCTGTAGATTTACTGCCTGCTGTGTCAGACATTCATCAGCCTTCCTGGGTTCAAGCCACCTATCTGCTGAATAAAAGCAGGAGGAGAGGTTAAGGGCAACAAAGCATGGAGCACCACTGGAAGCACAAATCGAAAGCTCTGCTCACGTTTAGGAGTTATTAATCCAAATGCAGGGGAATCATAAGTATTCTGTTTAGAGGTTCTTATGTGTAAATTCCCTTTGCCAACTTCTTTCACTCTTTAATTGGAGCGTTGATTTCCTTAACTCTACCTTGCCAAAATCCGCTCTTTCCCAGTTGAGATTTGTGGCATTGGATGTGAGGTTGAAGGCTGAGTGGTGCACGGAGACCTGGGCCAGCTTGGCTGTGCTCCGTGTGCTCTCCTGCAGAACTCAGGCTGCAGTGCTGCAGTTTGTGGCTGTGCATCTCTTCCCGAGCTTTTCATTTTGCTGAGGACCAGCCTGTCCTATGGAAGGAGAAATCCCCACGTGTGCCTGGAGGCAGCAGAGATGTGGGCTGTGCTCATAGGCAGCAGGGCCCTGCGTCAGTGTGCTTGCTGATTTGCAGCCCAGCAAAGGGAGGAGAATCAGAACACTCGTGTGTAAAAGCAGCATCAAGGGCTGCTTCTCAGGAGGGCTGATAAAGCAGGAGGGCTCATGTCTGCGTCAGAGGAGCTATTTCAATTCCTCAGTGGTCTCAAAAAAGTGAAATGTCCGTGCTCTTTGTCTGCAGTGACTGTGCTGTATGGAAGGAGCTGCTGTGCTGCTAGGGAAGGTATTCTTTTCAATGAAATCCAGAAAAGGCCTATTTTCCTTTTTTTAAATTAAGTGGGAATGGCAATTGTGATTTATCCAGACAGGATCTGTGCCAGACAGCCCGTTCTGAAGTCTCTTGGTTTGTGCTGCATGTGCATTATGGTGTAGGGAGCAGTATTCCTTCTGAGGGCCTTCGCTTTTCGCAGACACAAACAGCACAAGTGATCTTTTGCAGTGCAGTGTGGCACTTCTTGGCAGCGGAGCAGCAAATAGTTGTGGAATATTTAACCCTTCTGAGCAGGAAATCAGCTCTGACCTATGGACAGTCGTACAAAAGGCATTTTCTTGTGAGGCCGGGACGTCCCCAGTGTGTGCCTGTGAGCTCTGTGCCTGCACTCAGTGCTGCTCCCACTCCGGGGTCTCTGAGGAATCCTGGAGGATGAAGGTTCCATTTTTGAGTGCTGCTGCAGAGGAAGCCCAAAAAGCAAAGTGAATTTGAAACAAAGGGACCTGTCTGCTGCATTGTCAATTGTGTGGCCGTGATTTTCCGTAATGGGTATTCTTAGATTTTCTTTGTAAGCTGTATAGTACACGAACAGCTCTTTAGAAATGAGAAGCAAACCTAAGATTTCCTGTTAAGCTCCTGGGTGTGCTGGGATAAAGGCTCCAGTTTGGGCTCATCTGATCATGTGTGGGAGGGTACTGCAAGAGCTGACCCTCCTGGAAACCAGAATTTGGTTCCTTCTGACATTTTGCAGATATCTGTGCTATTAAGGAAAGCTCAAAAAAGACATTCCAGTCACCTGTACCCCAACAGCGTGCCGGAAAGCTTTCCTGAGGAGCATTTGATAGCAGAATAGCCAGCCTGCTCGGTAAGGTACATTGCAATGAGTTGTAACAGATACTAGAAGCTTCAGGCAAGGGAAGTGGTTGTTTTTTCGTGTTTGTTGCATTGTGGGTTGGAACAGGCCCTGCTGAGTGTCCCCATTGCCTGTGTTGTTTGTGTCTGGAATGTGGGATGAAGTGTGAGGTTAAAGGACTGCATCTGCTGTGAGGGTGCTGCCGTGCTCTAAGAAAGGTGCCCACTGCCCACATCCCTCAGTGCCACATCCCCATGGCTCCAGAACACCCCCAGGGATGGTAACCCCCCACTTCTGGGCAGCTGTGCAGTGCAGCACTGCTCTTCCAGAGAGGAAATTGTTCCTAATCCCCAACATGAACCTCCCCAGCACAACACGAGGGCATCACCCCTCTCCTTAAGAAAGCCAAGACCAATTTGAGTTGAAAATTCTCTTTCCTTCCTGACTTGCATCTCTCTCTGAAATAGGAGATTTTTACAGGGCAAAAGGGAAGTCCCCTTTTCAGGTTACAGAGCCCGTGTCTCTGGGTGGGCAAAACCCACTGATGAAACCTGCTGGCTGAAGTTGAAGAAGTTAGCAGTAAATGAAGAACTGGATCCTTAGAGAGAGGTGCTTCCATCAGAGAGATTTAGAGGTCTGAATTCCTGTGTTTCAGATCCATAAATCAGGCACTGTGTGACAGGGTGAGGAGTTTAACTGATATTAGTAGCCTGGAGATGCATGTGTTCATGGAATCCAATGCTCTTTTTGGTCTTGGAAGGCAAACTGGATTACAGAATTACACCAAGAGGCAGAGTGGAAATTATCATGAAACGTCTTGTAACTTCAAGTGCCAGCAAGGAAAATGGTGGTTTATGTAACAGTCTTTTCCCAAACAACATTCAGCTTGTTCTCATGTTACAGATGTGCATTCGTGGGGTGACAGCTGCTGAAATAGTGGTCACAGAGGGTGTGCAGGGCTGGGTGGATGCTCAGGCGTGTGCCCCTCACAGCCTGCTTGTGCAAAGGGTTGCTCTCTAGCATACACAGGAGTGGGCACTTCCATTTATGGCTGGGAAAGTCCCAAGGAGAAACGTGCTTTCTTGCTTCATCCCTCTGCATTGTAGAAAGGGGGGAATTCTCTGGAATACCGAACGGTTTAACTAAGGACCTGCTTTTATCCCAAGCTTCCTTCTGGCTTATGTGTTCACCAGCCCTCCTTGAGCATGGAGCAAGCAGCTCTTGTGTGAGCGCAGAGTCACGGCCTGGTCAGCCCGAGCTTTTCTTTTTGGTACACTGACATCACTGTGGGGGCAATGGAACAGGTCTTTGCCCCAAGAGCCCTCCTGGTAGGTGAGGTTCTTCAATTGAGTGACAAAGTTAAAGGTGTGGCCTCCACTGGGATTCCTTGTGCTGCATTCTGTCCTTACAGGTATGATGAGATAAAAATGCCGAGTTAAGTAAGTGATGTGGTTGGTGAAAAATGGGAGCTCATTACTCGCAGATCTTATCTCGGGGTTAAAGATTCAGCTCCTGCACATCACAGTTCATTAACTCACCCAACTGCGCGATTCCAGAGCAGACTTATTCCATCTGATTGAAAGTGATGAAATCAAGCAAGTAATTAGACTCGTTTGTTCAGCTGCAAATTGGGGTTTAGCATGTTCCTGTGGCCATGGCAACGGACTGATATGCAAACTGTCGGAGCGGTCCTGGAGGAGGAATGGTACCTTTGCCACAGTGTGAGGTGTCAGGCCGGAGAGACAGCAGGACTAAACAGCAGCTAACAGCAGTGTGTAAATAGCGGCCGTGGGTGACTTCAGGAGGTTGGTATGTGTTTGAACAGGAGTTTTGCTCCTGAAGGCAGCTGTGAATGGGTTACCGGTGGATGTTTCTGCCTCTGGATGGGAGCTGCACCTCTCCTTCTTACTCACTGACCTTATTTTGCTGCATACTTGCGAGTGCTTTTCTTCAGAGCAAGTTTCACAAGCATGGGCTGTGTTAACAATGTCCAAACCACTCAAAACATGCCTTGTTCTTCTTATCAGGGCCAGTGCCATGCGTGTTCATGATGCTTTTTGTTCTTTTCAGAGTTCAGCTCAAATCCTGGATGTAGTCGCAATGTTACAAAACAAAGTTTTGTTGTGGATTGCTTCCTCTCATGTATCTGACTGTTGTTTTTAGAGAGATGAAAAAGCCTTCTTAGAAAGTTTGCGTGTGCTTTTGGGGTTGTGAAGGACCGTCCTGCACTTCCCTTTTCCTCCTGGCACAGCAAGGCAGTGAGGAAGGCAGTGCAGGAGCCAAGGCCTTGCTGTGTGGTGTCGGTCAGCTCTTGCACAACACTCGTGGCGTTCTCTTGGTCTGGACCCCTCTGTCGTGGTGACTGTGTGCTCCAGGAGGCCGACAGACCAGACAGCAGCAAGTAGAGGTTTTGCTCTGTAACTTTTCCCACCGAGACAGCGAGTGATGGAGATGTGCAGCGTGCCTTCCCAAACGTCTCAAGAAGCAAGCCAGCAAACTGCTCTTCACTTTTGCAAGAGATTCCAGTGTGTTCCTGCTGTGTGTTGTAACTTCTGGGCTTTTGACTTCTGAGATGGCAAGTTTGCTGTTTATAGCAAAACAGTTGCTTTAATACTGATCTTCTGGGCAGAACTGGTGCTCTGCATTGTCAACGTGTCAGTGACAGGCTGCAGCCGTTGGGCTGTGAGGTTTGGCACAGAGAAGTGAGCCGTGGTTGGAAGCTGGAGGTGTTTTGTTATGGGATGTGGGTGCTGGTATCTGATATATGTAGTTCTGTACTTTCTTCCTTCGTGATCTCTGCTTAAATTTGCTCTCATGGACGTCTGCTGGGTGAAAGGGTTTTAGAGTAAGTAAAACTTACTGCATGTGAATGCTTCTCTCAAAGATGCTGTTCAATAGTTCTTAAAATTCAAGGGGTATTTTTCTGAAGGACAGCCTGGCACAGTGCCTGGGTATCTCAGGTTGGTCTTACCCTGAGCCCCAGCCATGATCTGGTGCCAGGGGAACGCTGGAGTTAGAAGGGAGTCATTTTTTTTTCCCTAGAAAGCAGGAGCTGCACTTGGAGTTGACCATCTGAATTCCTCTCTTGATCACTTTTGACTTGCTGTGAGTGTATGTGCGTCGATTGAAGTTGGTGGGGATCTGCAGGCAGCAGGGAGTGAACAGCGCCTGCAGGAACATATGCATTTTTGAGTGCTTGGAAGGTTAAATAGGAAGGCAGGATTGGTGGCCTGGGGCAGAGCAGCCTGCCAGAAAAACACAGCCTTGGGGCAGCGCTGCTCTGGAGCTGCATCTTGCTGTTTCTCATCTGCCTTATCTGAAGCAGTTGAAATGGATTTCACTCCCCCAAAACCCCTTTGAAGAGCTTTTGATTTGGGAGTTCTTAGGGTGGGTTGCTTTGTTGTTGTTCTTAGGGTAAGTTTTTAGTTACACGGGGAGAGGATGAGAGGACGGCCGACTCCTAACCCTTCTGAAAAACCCCAGCTCTGCAGTTTAGTTTAATCCCGTTTTTCTTTTGTTCGGCCAGCAGGATTTCAGGAAGGGAAGCTGGCCTTGTTTCCAGCGCTCGCTCTGCAGTTTGACCCGGATGTGCCTTTGTGTTGTCAGGCTTTTGTCTGCTGGCAGAACCTGGCAGGGCAGCAGCCCTGGGAATGCGTGGGGCGAGGGTTGGGCTGGGGAGCTGCATCAGCAGAAGCCATCCTTACTTGGAGGTCTGGACAAGCTAGGTGTCTGTATCCCAGATGTCTGAAGATCTCTGGGCAAGCACCCGACTTGAATTTCTGAGCCATCCTCCTGAAGTGGGAAGTGATTAATTTATTAGCAGAAGCAACACTGAGAGCTGCACAAAGGAGTTTCTGCCAGGGGTTAATGAGATAACTTATTTATCCCCAAATACTGGGGATGGCGAGTGGCTCTTTGAGTTCCTCAGACATTTGTTTTAGCTTTTGTGGGCCCAACCTTCAAGTGTGAATTACCCTTTGGTTTCAGTAAGCTGGTGTTGCAAAAATAAAATTGGAAAAACAAATGCATTGCTGGTAAAAACCTGGAGTGGGGACCATCAGCTTCAAGGAGTATGGCTACAAAATGCGTACACAAGACTTTGCAGATGGAAGTGGGAGCTCTCTGCCGAGATGCCGGTGCCTTTCTGGTGCTTTGAGTTGTTCTGCTTTCTGTCAGGTAAAGCAATCAACTTGTGTTGTTTTTCTTTGTCTTCACAGGCACTTGCAGCCAATGCTGGGACAGGGTTTGCGGTGGCAGAGCCTCAAATTGCCATGTTCTGTGGGAAGCTAAATATGCATGTGAATATCCAGACCGGGAAATGGGAACCTGACACTTCTGGAACCAAGAGCTGCTTTGGAACGAAGGAAGAGATTCTGCAGTACTGCCAGGAGGTGAGGATTGCTGTGTGATCTGGCTCTTCGCTGCTGCAAAGGAATTGCATTTGAATTTAACCAGTCGGTAGCAAACTAACCCTGCAGGAGAGCTGTGTTTGACTGTCTCACTTCCCTGAACAGCCCTGCTGTGTTGCTGCCATGGAAGAACAGCATGGACACTGCAGTGGGATTTAGGAGTTATCTCTAGTTTATATCAGCTCACTCTGCCCCAAGAAGGCCCTCGGTCAGGGAGGTATCACTGTTTTCAGGGTTTGGCTAGTTAGACCAGCAGCTCAGCAGCTGGGAGCCTGACACCTATTTCAGTTGGAATGTAGTTGTGTTGCTATCAGTGACACGTGCAGATCAGCCAGAATATCAGCAAAATATTTTCATCCAAATGTTGGCTGTACTTTTAGGCTCTTCGTGCTTTATTGTAAAGCCTTCGTCTCCTTCCAGCGTGCTCCAGATACTACAGCATATTGGCCTTGAAGAGTGTCTTTAATTGTTCCGTGCAGGTGATGGGCATGTAAAATACCCCCAGGAGTGTTTTTTTAATGGGAAGGTGATAGAGCACACTGTGTCTGGACTGGAAAACTTTTAGTACTGTTTTACAAGGCTGATGTAACTGTGGCTACATGTGGTTCACGTAGCGGAAACCTAAATATAAATCAGTGTCTGCACTTGAGAACTTGAGCAGAAGTGTTAACAGGTTATAAATGGAGCAGGCATAAGGAAACCTGAGGAGTTAGGTGCATATTAGTTTGGCAAATGATGAGACAGTCTGAAGATGGTATTAGTCCTCGTTATTGGTGCTTGCCCTCTTCCAGAGGGTATCACACTGTCAGTGCACCAGCCAAAACGGAACGGGTGAAAATACTCTTCTTCCACCTCCATGCGAAGCCAGAGGCTTCAGCTCGGTGCCCAGCTCTTGCCCCTGACCTGGCTTTCTCCTGCCACGTGTAAAGAAGTGGTGACACATTCCATTGCTGATGCCCTGCATGATAAACAGCTGGGGGCTTTTTTATGTCTTCATCTGTTGGGAGCTTGATCCAGGAGAGAATGTGTATCCGTGTACAAATTTGTACTCTTGTTCAGAGAATTGGCCTTGCTTCTTATGGCTGAGAGCCACTTTGTGCATTCCTTGTCCTTTCTGGAAATAAATTTATCTGTGGTTCTTTTTAAACAGATGTATCCAGACCTTCAGATTACAAATGTCGTGGAAGCCAATCAGCCTGTCAGTATTGACAGCTGGTGCAAGAGGGGGAAGAAGCAGTGCAAGGACCACACTCATATCGTTGTGCCCTACAAGTGCCTGGGTGAGTGCACGACGTGCTTCCTTGCATTTGTGTGTGGGGGGGGGCGCAAAGAATTGCCTCCTGGCTTCTTAGAGAGAGAACATCTGAGTTTATAAAGCTTCTCTCATATCGGGTTGCCATTTCCACATCCAACTTCCACTCAGACGGTTTTATTTCCACAAGATGGAACTCTGCCTTTCTCCAACAGATCGACAGCTTGATAACAGCTGCGCTGGAATAATGGTGCCTGGCGTGAAAAAGAAATCCCCATTCTCTCTGCAACTGCCATAAAAACCTGAAGGCTATTGTATTTGAATATCACAAAGACACTGGGATTTAATACTCTGATCTTATTTTTGTGGGGCTTTAATATTTTGTTGCCTTGGAAACTTAAAACACTCTGCCTGTTCAGGCTTCCTGCTTCAGTCTTGGCAAGAGATCTCTATTCTGTTTCAGTGCCTATATTTAAACCTAGCTGTTTCAGAAGGGCCCTGCTTATTGCAGCTATATCTCTCGTCCCCAGTTTTGAACTGTGAAAGATATCAGATAAACTGTCATGGATTTCACTGTACTTTCCAGAGTCCATCCACCCACTGGAATCAGGCAGCACTTGTTTACCGTGCAGCTTTCGACCTGTAGGTTGTGATTGACACTGCTGTGCTGGTTTTCTTAATTACTGCATGTATCTCAGGTTAGCATGTGGGTTGGTATGAGAAAGCACAAGGAAATTCCAGAGGTCTGTGTAGGTACTGTTCTCCTGTGTGTCATACCTTCCACAAAGCATCAGGAAAAGCTGAATTCGGTGTGGTTACATCCCAGGAGAAAGGTACATCTCTTTATAGGTGTAGAAACTCAGTTGGAGAAGCAACCAAACCTGACTGATCAGACTGAGTACCGCTGATGGGAAGAAGGATGAAATCAAGGTCTCTGGGTTTATAAAGAGTCATCTGTTTTAAAAATAATCCTCTCCCAAGCGTGTTCTTCAGCTGGAAATTAACCTGATTTTGTGGCACAACCCTAAAATTGGAGAAGCATGAAGCTGTCTGTTAAAGGCTGTCGCGTGTGTCATCTGCTGCAGTGCTGTGGGCTGGTGAGGCTCAGCCTGTCAGCCCTTTGGTTTTTGCATCTGAGTTGCAAGTCATAAAATACATTTTTGTGGTCTTTATCAGTTTGCAAACCGCTTGCTGTAAATGGATGATGAGCACCTCTGGGGTATGCAGCGCGTTTTTATTGTAGTCCAACTGCACGTTTTCCTCCTGCTCCTGCTGGTGTTTCCCTTGCTGCATTAAGGAGCTGACAGTCTTGAGATAGGATCTTGCTGTTCTACTGTGTTTAACCTCTCCTGCCTCTCCCCTGCCAATGGAAGCTCTTTTGTATTTCAAAGGTAAACGGGGGGACAGGAGGGCCCCTAGCACCAGCATGGAGCTGTAAAATAGAGGTAACAATAGGATGGTGGAAGTGGGGCTGAGCTGGTGAGGTGTGAAAAGGCAAACTGCTGGCTGAGCTGCTAGGTGCCATGGGAACACCTCTTCTGGCTGCTCTCATTCTGAAAGGAGGAGTGTTTTTTCTTATTAGTAGTGGTCATCAGTGAAGTAGGTGTCCCATTAATGTGCCATGCATAGTGGTTTTCCATTTACAGCCTGAGATGAGAAAACTTTCCATGTCTTCCATTCCTATATTAGAAACAGGCTCTGTGGCAGCTGTTTATTAATGCTTGTTATATTTCTGATCAGTTTGTGTCTCCTGCCCCCAATACCACGGCCTCTTGACTTTAAAGTTGAGTCAGTTTGAAAAGAGGAAGCTGCCCACCAGGTGTGTGAGTGTGCTGCTTTGCAGTGTTTGGACTGATGATCTTCCTTGCCCCTTTTAGGGTATCTTGGCATTTTACTTAGTTTAAAATTACTGGAATTGGCATTTAGATGTGCAAAGAAAAATCTCAACTCTGAGAAAACGTCATATTTTTCATTACAGAGCTGACGTTTGTTAGGAGTTTGGACTAAGAACAAGAAGTAATGCCTGTGTTCTTCTGATACCAATCTGAGGTGTTGGTGCTAAGCTGAGTTGTAGTGGATATTTAAGTTAAACAGTTAAATTCAACTGATGCAAAGCCTGCAGGGCAAACTGATATCTTTGTCCCTTTTCTTCTTCAAAAGCAATATTCTGGCCTTGTGGCTGTGCCAAAACTTCATTGCACTGGTGAGGCTGTGGTTATCTAAATGCTGGAATGCAGTGTGTTTGCTGAGTCTGGTTTTACTCTGTTTTTTTTGGGCTGTACGGATTTATTTTCCTATCCTCTGTTTTGGTTAGGGCTGTCCGAGCTGGGGAATGTGCCACAGCTGATCCTGAGCTAAGCCATCTGGAAACCTGTAAAACAAAACAAACAAGACTTAAGCAGATACCCAGATACTGAAAACATAGATAACGCTTGTGGCACATAAAAATGTTCAGGCTGTTACAACAACAGGCAGCTTGAACCAGCCTTGGTATGATACAGCTCATTTAGAGGTTGATGATTAAGTGCTTTGAAAGCTTCCGTATGCAGATGCGATGTTCTCGAAGGTTTGCATGAAATTGCTCCAACAATTTATTGACTGCCACTGTCAGTGTATTGCCTTCAGTTCAGCCTTAGGGTTTGTGTAGTGCTCAGCCATTTCTCCCATTTTTATCTTGGAAATTCCAAGGCTGTGGTTTTTCCCTGCATTAGCACGGATAGCTGCTGTGCCACAGATGTGCCTGACCAGACCTTAAAGGCACTTACAACAGAGCGTGCTCTGGGGACGCCTGATGCTGCCCTTGTCTCCTGCAGGAAGCTGGATGTTTGTGATGGGATGGGCGGACCTTTGTTCACCTCCTTGCGACCATCTCTTGTTTTTCAGTGGGCGAGTTCGTGAGCGATGTGCTGCTGGTCCCGGAGAAGTGCCGGTTCTTCCACAAGGAGCGGATGGATGTGTGTGAAAGCCATCAGCACTGGCACACGGCAGCAAAAGAGGTAACTGAGATGCTTTGGCAAGGATCTTTACTCCGGATACGTGCGCTTGGATGGCTGTAGAGCTGGAGTGTAATGTTGTTCATCTCAGGGGTCCCTCATTCCCATGTTGCAGGCTGCGGCCTGAGGCAGAGGGTGATGAAAAAATGCTTAAAAGTGCACAAGTGACATCAAAAAGCTGTGTAGTTGGTTGTGTTATTTTCCAATCATGCAAGACTGTCCGAAGCAGCTTCCCAAGATCGTACGCTGGGATGGAGCTGGGAATTGAAGTCATATCCCTGGGGTACATCACGCTAACTGGTGGCTCATCCTTCTTCCCGTGGTGTGGACAGACACGGTGGTCAGAGTTTGGGATTTCTCATGCACATTTTCCATTAACGTTGGTGCTGCTGGTGGGGATTTGGTTTGGAGTGCAATGTGAGTTACGTTGTGACCGATTAGTGAGGTTTTACATAAGAGATGGATTATCTTCTCAGAATAAATCTAGCCCGTTGGGGCTTTGGGTGGTTTGTTATGTACGTTGGTTGGAGTTTTTATAAATCTGCCTAGCAAAAATGTTACAAATTCTCTGTGCGCCCATTTCAGCTGAGAGTAATTAAAAAGGAAATCACAGTTAAATGTACATGGCTTAAAATTTTGTGGAAACAGTAACACAGTGTTTAACTGTGACAGTGTTAGTAAATAAGAGGTTAAGGATGTACCAATTAAGCTTCTATTTCTTTAATTTCCTGGGAGAAAAACCTGTCTTAATGAAGCTGTGCTAGAGGAATTGCTTTTTAATTGAGGACAAACTTTATGTACAGAAAATATAAAGATCACTTGCTTTCAACAGATTTGTTCTCCAGAAATATTTGGCTCGTTTTATATCCGTGCTGTTACAAAGCGAAACAGAAGAGAGTTCTGATCTACATAATAAAGCCTTTCTTACTGCATCTTTGCCTGCAAAGCCGCAAAACAATACATTTCCGTAGTTGAAGAGAAGTGTATAGACATAATGTCTAAGCACAGTTTGGATTGGGCTTTTTCTTGGATTGTCCGATTGATTTTCATCTGCAGCACGTTAAAATAATCTTGACACAAAGTGCAGTTGGGCAATTACTCACTTACTCATGTGAAGTTTAATAGATAAAGTTTAATGAAATGGCCAACCCAGGAAAGCAAACAGCAGTCCCCTTTCTTCCAAGTGCTCTCTCCCTTGAGCTGGCACAGAACACCTGATTATTTCTGCAGAGCTTAGCAGGGCTGTGACAAATGGGTGGTTGATAGGGGTGGGGTTGGGGGGCTGTGCATTAACACCAGGACGTGCTGCATGGCTCTGGATCAGAGACTTTTCTGGGGATTTTGCTTCTGCTACAGGTTTCAAATCTGTTTGCTTGTAGTGTTCAAACTCAGGTCATATTTTGCTGTTGTTTAGATTATTGGTCCTCCCGTCGTTGGGACCTCTGCTAGGCAAACATTATCCAAAGGAAGGGCATGATCCTCATCCTCCACGTGTGGGCTCCTCTTTCAGGCCTGTCTGACAGAAGGGATGATCCTGCACAGTTACGGCATGCTGCTGCCCTGCGGAGTAGATCAGTTCCATGGAACAGAATACGTGTGTTGTCCCCAGACAAAAGTTGTGGATGAGGCTCTGTCCAAAGAGGAAGAGGATGAAGATGAGGATGAAGACTATGACACTTACAAAAGGTGAGGGTCTTACTGCTCACACAGGCGTTAACAGCCCTGTATGTGAAGCTGCTTTTACGTGTTTCACATAGGTGGTGGGGTTTGAGAGGAGAATTTCTGTGCTTCTGAGTTTCCCAAAGGAGAGTCCTGAGCCTTGCAGGAGGATGAGTGACTTCCCAGTACTCCTTTTACAGCAGCTGAACAGCCCCTTCTTTCCATCCTCAGCCAGTCAGAAAGACTGATAGCTGCAATAGGTATTTCCCTGCGGATATTGCAGATTTGAGCTTACTGAAAAGAAGCTGTTAAAGAAACATTAGGAGCCCCCCACTGAGCTAGAGGCATGGAGTTGCTCTGCTTGTAATAGCTGGGCTGTTGAGTCCCATTGCTGGGGCTGTTCAAGCCATCAGTACAATTATTTTATCATCTTTGGTTTTCCTAAAACAGATGAAAAGAGAGTTATTATTCTGTTATGCCAAAGGCTGGCTACAAAAGAGCTGGCTTTACCTTAACTCCCTAACTTAACTGTATCCCTTCAGTGAGTTCCCTACAGAGGCAGGTGTAGAAGACTTCACAGGAACAGCTGTGGAGGAAGATGAAGATGAAGAAGATGAAGGGGAGGAAGAAGAGGATGTGGTGGAAGATCGTGATTACTATTATGATAGCTATAAACTAGGTGATTACAATGAGGAGACCACTACAGAGCCCACCAGTGACAAGGCTGTTTCTGAAAAAGAAGTGAGCAGTGATATGAAATGTAAGTCACGTTCTGGCCTCCAGGCCTCTTATTTCCTTGTACTCATGCTGGCTGTCAGTTGGTGATAGATTTTTGATCAAGTCAGTAAATGCCACTTGGAAGTTTTATTTGCCAGATAAGTTAGCAAACAGAGGAAAGCTGATGATGCTTGTGTTTCAAGTGTTGAAATTAACTCTCTGGAGCACGGGCCATATGTTTCCAGATAAACAGCAGAACTGCTGGCAGGAAGCCCAGTGTTTGGCACACTGAACCAAGCACCTCCATGAAGGTGCAGCGTTGAGTCAGAAAATAATATCGGCATAGGCTAATTTTGGAAAACCTGAGAGACATGTAGGGTCCACCTTGAATTCCTGATCTTGGGTGGGTACCTCGGATTTTGTGTGTTATACCCAGATTACAAAAAGGAAGCTTAAGGTGGTGGGGTGTGTTCTGCAGAGGTGGTGTTGAAAGCACCCGTTGAGGCTGAGGATGATACTTGGTGCCCCCTTTCCACTCTCCCTGTCAAACGGGAATTGCCTTTGCGTAAACCCTTCTCTTTCACAAAAGAAAGAAAATTAGCACAATTGGCTCACTTTCATTACATAAGTATTTGCAGTAGGTTCTGCTAAGTGGTTGGTGCCATTCAGAGGGCATCTGTGTTGCAGACTGTCCTATACTTTGCATGTCCAAGTGTCTGCAGAGAGAACGAGGAGCGAAGAGGGATTGAAATTCAATTAGCTACAGATCACTGAATCATTGCCAGCAGTTCTTGCATCTTGCTGGTAAAATGCCAGCATGCTGCAGATAATTTTCCCTGCTGAAGCAAGGCTTAGATCATATATGTACAGAACCATTACGGATCTGCAGATGTTGAAGCAGATTTGGAACTGGAGTGTCTGTTTTGGGGGTACACAGTCCGTTTTCTTGAAGTACCATGTACAGTTGCTGACTTACACAGCATATATGTTCTCTTGCCTCAAAATAACCCATCAGCTTATACTGCCTCCTTATTGTGAAGCAGCCCACATGCCATGGCGATCTGGACTTTCAGTATCTAATGCATAGCCTTAAAAATCTAACCGCTCTGATTGCCACAGCGATCATGTTCCGTGTGCTTAGCCTGCCTTTTCACTTGCTTTTACACCTCACCTGTGAGACGCTGAGCATCTGTCCAGGCAGAGTGCAGTGGAACAGGACATCGCTGAATGCGTTAAGCAGCCCTAATGGGTTTTCTCTCCATCAGGCTGGTTTTATACAGCTCAGGCCCTACCGCTGGGATACCCAAGACACAACTCTGGCATCAGCAAAATAGATCCTTGCTGTTCCTAGCGCTAGCTAATGTGAAATTACTCTTGCAGATGAAAGCTGCATGTCGAGGCTCTGGCTTGGGTAGCCCGCTGCTATGTGTTTGCTGCAAAGCAGCATGTGTAGGCCTTTCCCTTGCAGTCCTTGCGGTGAACGCTTGTCCAATGTTAAGAATCCCCCTCAAACTGACAAAAGCCCTTTGGTGAAGGGCTGACGTAGTGATGCTGAGCCCAGATGTCCAGAAGGAGGTGTGAACCAGAGCCACCACTGCGTTGTACATTGCTCGGCACGGCCTGTGTTCCTCACCAGCTCATGTTCTACCCCGTCTCCACACAGCTGTCTGCTCCCAGGAGGCGATGACAGGGCCCTGCCGGGCTGTGATGCCTCGTTGGTACTTCGACTCTAACAAGAGAAAATGCATTCGCTTTATATATGGAGGCTGCGGAGGCAACAGGAACAATTTTGAGTCAGAGGAGTATTGTATGGCTGTGTGTAAAAAGATGAGTAAGTCCTGCCTCCCGCTGGCCCCTTCGCAGCTAGCCACTGTCTGTCTGGCGTTTGGTGTCTCCTCCTCCTTGCCTAGGTCAAGAGAGGATCCATGTGTAGCCCATCCTTTTGGTTCTGGTGTCTGTCCTTTTGCAGCAGTCTCCTCTTGTCTCTGCTTCTCGAGGTCTTTAGGTTTGACTTTCATGGGGGAAAGTGGTTCTGGTTGCGTGCTGTCTGTGCTCACCATTGGTCTGCAGCTCTTACCAAGGGCTTGGTTATCTTCTGGATCTATAGCAGGAACCAGGGGCTGTCTCTCACCTCTCGTTATGAAAGCACCTAGCTTGCCTGTTTGCATAATGGCTTTTTTTCCAAATCTATGGAAGAAAGCACTCTTTCCCCAGTCTCATTGCCGTGCATGTGTTTGACTAGTCAGTCCTGAAAGGCAGGCTGCTACTCGCCGTTCTCCTGGAGGTAGGCGTTTTCTTGCTATTACATTTTCAGAAAACATCAGTGAAGTAGTATAGAATTCAGATTCCCACTTTCAGCTCGGTTTGAAATATGAATCACGATTCAATCCCTGCATTTTTTGAGAGCTTGAGGTTTTTGGCACCAATTTCAACTGGCTTTTATGTCAGATGATAAAACTACCAAAAACATTTTAACCTCCTTATTAATCTTATTGTTGAACTCCAGCACTTCCACTTCAGCTACCATTAAAGCCTTTTGAAAGGCTTTTTGTGTTATCTGGGGCTTGGCAGTCTGACTATACAGCCATAATCCTGTTTACAAAATGGGCTTCATGCAAGTGCTTTAGATTGGGCTGATCTAACTGAAGTGGTGAAATAAAAGATGCGGATGTCAGGAGCTTTTTATACAAAAGTTTGTCCTGTTACAGAGGGATTTGGGGCTGGAAAGAGAGTCAGAGCCTGGTTCAGAAATGCCATGGGCAGGTCCAGAGCACAGTGCAGGTCTGGCATTGTCCTTGCACACAGTGATGATGCCTATGTTGTATGTTGCCATTCTTTCATGCAGTAATTCTTCCCCTTCTCCCCTCCTCCCTCCCGAGTAAGGGGAAGGTCTGTGGAGTCCATTGCCTGCTAAACTCTTCCCCTTCATTCATGCTGAAGCACAAGGTGACTTTTGCTCAGAAGCAGGCTGTCTTCCAGTGAAGTGTCGGAGGTTTTATCTGCCCATGTTAACAAAATGGTTGAAGGGTTACCTTAGCTTTCCCCTTCTGCTCTCTGTCTGTTAAAGGGCAGTGACAGAGCACGTCCTGTTTGCCGTAGATCCTTTCAGAAAGGTCTCTGGGATGTGGTATGTCTAAAACTGTAGCGCAGAAACCCGGTTCATTGTTTCCGTACTGCGGTGTATGGAGCCCAGAGCTCCCGTTGTGGATTTTGCAGGAGCTTGAGATTGTCAGTTCTGAAATCCTATTTCTCCCCTTGTCGGATTTGAATGTCGTAAAGATGCAAATCATCCTGATTATTGGACAAGTCAGTTTGTCTCACTGAGCCTCCTTCTGTTGCTGTCTTGTCTAATATCATTGCCTGTTAGTCCTGTATGGTGCATCTGCTACAGAAGGTAGGTTTGAAGTGTTAAAATACTGGGTATTGTTTTGTGCAGATCTATTGTAGAGCTCCTTAATTGTGTTAATGATATCTGGAGCCAGCTTGTCAGTGAGCAGCTAATGCACAAAATGTCATTTAAACTATCCAGAGCCAATGGGAAAGGGAAAAGAACACAAGTTCTTTATTCTGCAATGCAAGTCACTCTGTTCCTGGAGCTGAATAGTGTTGGTTTCAAAACTAATGAGAAGACCAAACAGGTGCTGGTTGTCACAGTGCATTACTGTGTGTTTGGGCTGACGTAACTGAGTGATGTTGTGGCAGTAAATTGGCAGCTTAGAGATACAAAAATGGACTCCTGGTAGGTGGTGGTTCAGCAGACTCCGCCTGATGGATTGTTAATTCTGCAGGCAGGGAGATTTCTCTCCCTACCTGTCTTCTACAATCCAGGATCAGCAGTTTTCTGCACCTCCGCTTATCCCTCCCCTCTCTTTGCAGTGCCGACTGATGATGTGGATGTGTATTTCGAAACCCCCGCTGATGACAATGAACATGCCCGCTTCCAGAAGGCGAAGGAACAGCTGGAGGTCAGACACCACAACCGCATGGATCGGGTGAGCGTTTGGCTTTGGCCTTTTGTACTGCACTGCGTGGCTGCTGCCCCTGTGCTTCTGAACAAACTGATGGCAGGCTGACTTTCTTTCCAGTCGCTGGCTTCTGTGAGTTTCTTACAATGTGGCCACAGAGAGGCAGTTAGATTTGCTCTTCTCTGAAGATCAGATATAAATGTCTTGTCTTGCTGATCTGCTCTGTCCTTTTCTTGCCTAGGTGAAAAAGGAATGGGAGGAAGCAGAGCACCAAGCTGTAAATCTCCCCAAGGCAGAAAGACAGACTCTCATTCAGGTAAGAGTTGAAGGGCCTAAAGAAGAAAGCTACAGGTGCTTGGCCTTCATCTTGTCAATAAACTAAGAGAGAGCTACTAATATTCAAAGCCAAAAAATGACTGAAATGGAAGAGCAGCTTTCCTGTTCTGTCAGCAGTTGCCTTTTAGAGGAGATTCAGTTCAATTGCATGTTTTGTTCTAGAAGCTGGAGATGATCCGATATTGTGCCAGGTCCAATCCTAAGCCAAGTAGGAGGAAGCTATCTCACCATCAGAGCCAAATTGTAACTTCAGACCTTCAGCCTGCTTTGCACTGAGCAGCGACCTCACAGCCGTGTTCAGATTGGCCCTGGTGCTCTGGGCACACATTTCCTGTTTGGGCAGACTTAGTGAAAACCACTTAGACAGCAGATAAAGCTGGTTTGCTGCCAAAATGCCAATCTCCTGCCTTATGAGTAGAGTTCAGTTAGATGATGAAGTTAATCAGGAATATGCTTTGTATGGGATTGTTAGAGGCAGACTCTCCTGGCAAAGGAAAACACATGAAGTTCCCTCAAACCAGTATGCAAGTAAGTGACTGACTGAATTATAAGCCCAACTTGGATTTATCCTGGAACACAGGTCTCTCTCCACATTGTTCAGCATAAGCCGTTGTTTGAAATCTGTACAAGTCCAAAAGAGTTTTCCATTGTCTCTGATGAAACATAACAATGCTTAATAAACATTGCTGGTTCGTTTGGAGATTCTGGTTCTGACCTTTCCAACCAGAATGTGCAGAGATTTGATGTGAAGGCGTGCTGATGAAAACTCCCTTATGCAATACCTTTGACTTTTGCAAATTGAGATTAATGGCTCTAGAACGAAGGGATCAATCTTGTTCCCAAATGACAATGTTGAGGGAAAGAGTTAATATTACATCATTTGTTCAGAGTAGTTTTGGTCCCTCAGCACCAAAATAATCTTTATCTGCAAGGCCGTGAGCCCTCTCCAGACCTTCAAAATGGGTTGTTTAGGAAGTTTGGAAGGTAAATTGTTTGTTAGTAGTTAATTCACAAAGATGAAATCTGCATCAACGTCTGTCAGTTCCCCTCTCCTGCTGTAAATATCTAGGACGTGCAATGTGACAGGCTCCATTTATTCTGAGGAGTTATGTGAATGAGAGAAGCGTGCAGCATTTTATAGAGACTCTGTTCTTTGTTCCAGCACTTCCAGGCAATGGTTAAATCTCTGGAGAAAGAGGCAGCAAGTGAGAAGCAGCAGCTTGTGGAGACTCACCTGGCTCGTGTGGAAGCCATCCTGAACGATCGCCGTCGGATTGCGCTGGAGAACTACCTGGCTGCCCTGCAAGCTGTTCCACCACGAGTGAGTTCCTTTGCAGCCATGTTTTACAGTGGGGTAGTGCTGCGTGGAGTGAAAGGTGGGAATGACTTGGTGAGGAGACTGTGACCTGTGGGGTCGGAAGCTAGGGAGAGGTTCTCAGTAAAGCTTTCTCCACCGTGGCTGTTCCTGCTGAAGACCTAGCTGTGAGTCTCCCGATGGACTCACTCTATTTTTTGTCTATTTGAAATCACTCTGCTTTCTCTAGTGCTTGTAAGGCACAGCGTTCCGAATCAAACAGACGTAGGGTAAAAAGGTATTACGTAAGAGGTTTGTACAGATCTGTCGAGTAGCAAAGCAGGTTCACGTCTCAAATGCTGTATTTCAGTAGCGATTTTTATTTGAATCGCGTGGATTTGAACTCTTCTCTCCAACCATCCCCAAAATCCTGCAGCCCCACCGCATCGTGCAAGCTCTGAAGCGCTACGTTCGTGCTGAGAACAAGGACCGTCTGCACACCATCCGCCATTACCAGCACGTCCTGGCAGTTGACCCAGAAAAGGCTGCACAGATGAAATCTCAGGTATAAGAACGTTTCTATCAAGGGAGGCATTGTAACCCAGCAGAGGCTCTAGCAGGCATGCGTCAAGTCCTCACGTTAGTTTGCTGGGTGCTATAGCAACTTGATAGGCTTGTGTGGAGATCTCCCATTCTGTATGCGTGCTGCCTGCCATCAGATACTCTGCACAGTTTTCCTCAGTGCATGACTCAGAGTTAAAAAAAACCGAGGACTGAGGTTCTACTACCTTGGGACTACAGGGATTAGGACTACTTTGGTGCCATTTTTGCATTTCCTTTTGTTGAGTACCCATGAAATTATTTGTTGGAGACTTGGTCATCTCTGCGTGCACTTTCTTTAAAGACCTTTTCATTTCTTTCAAGGCTAGTGGTACACCTTCAACTCCTGTCTCTCTGCTGTTCTACCACTGATTCTCTCTTTCGTCTTGAGCTGCGTGTCCTTAGAAAGATTGATAATAATTGTGATGTTTACAAACTGTTGTTCGGCTTGCGATAAAGAATATGCAGTAGCGTTCTCAGAGAGAACTTAGCATATCAAACGCAGTCTGTCCTGACCCTTTGTTCTGAAGCTGCCAAAGCCCAAGAGGGAGTGTGTGAACTGTATTCTTAAGCTGAAACCTAAACAGTCCTTAATTCATTCTGAAGGCTGCAGTGTCAACAAATCGACATGTGAGGGATGTGGGTGGTACAGTTCAATTTCCATTCGCTTTACTTTTCAGATGCACTTTAAGCTCCTCAATCGATTCCTTTGACTGACAAGCTGCCACATGTAAAATTAAATTGCTTTCATCCTTGCTCTAAAAGGTCAGGTACACGTTAGACTGTAAAAGAGGTCCATTCAACTCCTTAGCTTTCTCCAACATTTGGCTGTCTGTATTAATGTGTTTCTTGGTCTGCATGATCCCTGATTATGCAGCACCCTCTGCAGGTCAGGCTTGACTTCACCGGTGAATTTAATACACCAGGGAAATGTGATTTGAGGTTGAATTTATTTCTCAAATGAAGGGAGAAAGCTGTTGCCAGTGAGTGGGTGTAGTGGGTACAAGAAATGTGTAACGTATCCGTTGTTCTGAAAGGCACCTTTGTTCTGAAAACAGAGGATAAATAATACTGTATGCTCCCTTTGCACTAATCTTTTCTAGTAGTTGGGAATGGTAATCCATTTAATGAAGCACACACTTGAAGTTGCAGCATGAAATGAATTATGACCGTATCTGGGATATGGAAAACAGCTCTCTTCAGAGCTTCCAATAGAGAGCTGGTTACAGTGCAAGTCAGCTGACTCCTCTCCCTCTCTTTCTTTCTCTCCCCCTCTGGACTAGATGGACCAACAGAATGGTCCCATTCTGCTGTCTGTCATAGCAGTTCCTCCAGTAGTAGGTATTTTATTAAGTGAGTGGAGTGTTGGTACCAGTAAAGTGACTGGCAGTCTTTGCCTGCTCCAACGCGTTCCTGTACATTTGCAGGTGATGACACATCTCCGTGTGATTGAGGAGCGGATGAATCAAAGCTTATCTCTGCTCTACAAGGTGCCATATGTAGCTGAAGAAATCCAGGATGAGATTGGTGAGTGTCTCTGTGCCAGCTCCCTTGCCACTGCGTTAGACTAGGATCTCTGCCTTGAAGTGAAGCAGACTGCAGAAAGATTGCTAACTTCTTTGAGGATGCCCTAAACAACGAGCAAGTGGGTGTAGACACAGGTACTGCAGGGCAGATATTCCGTGGGTTTTGCAGCACAGCAGGTCAGAGCAGCTTGTCCTAGGAACTTTCACTGTCTGTGTCAAAATCAGCAACAGTCAGAATAGCAAAGCTATCATTTAAAGGTAGATGAAAAAAGAAGCATAAAAATAAGCAGATGCTTTCTTCTTTAATAGGGTTTTAATCCCTTCTTGCCAAAACCTCTGGCCACATCAAGCCTCTGGTCTCTTATTTGCATGTTTTTCTGGCGGGTACCTTTAGTGAGCATTCCAGATGAGACCTCGGTGTATACAAGATAAGATAACCTGGCAGCCCGGAGGAGTGTTTGCCTTGCAGCCCTGCATCAGCTAGTTCAAACCATCTGCCCCTTTCTGTTCCTGCCAGGCTTCATGCAGTTTGTCTAAGATTGCCTCTTATTCCTTTTAAGATGAATTGCTTCAGGAGCAACGTGCAGACATGGATCAGTTCACATCGTCCATTTCTGAGTCCCAGGTGGATGTCAGGGTGAGCTCTGAGGAAAGTGAGGAAATGCCCCTGGAAGGCAAACCTTTCCGTCCGTTCCAGGTGAAAACATTCCCAGCCGTGCCTGAAAATGAAGGTATGTAGCACTGAAGAGTTGGGGTTCACTTGCTTTACAGAACATAGGCACTGCTTTCTTAACTGCTAGGGTGGCTCAGTGGCACAGGATGCTCCATCCCTTGGGGTCATTGAAGAGGAAAGCAGTTCCCCCAGCCCGCGTACACTCAGATGGTGTCCATTTGGAAGAAGTAGTGCTGCTACAGATTTGCACTGAGCTGCATTCTTGGTTTCCTGATTCTGCTCGTTGCAAAACTGTTTTCTCTCTTTCCATTTCGCAGGAAGTGTTAAGTTTTTACTGTGTAGCTTGATTCTGGAACTCACTGTCACTGTTTAACCAAACAGTTCTCGTGTAAGCCTTTGTGCCATGACCTTCTGAAGGGACACAGGAATTTTTTTGTCTTCTTTTAATACTTATCTATTTTTTGATCAGCGGGTGTTGACATCTGGTGTGTGTGTGTGTATTTATTTTAAAAACGCTTGGAGAGAGTCCTGAGCTTAAAGAAAGCCGTAGACTAAAAGCTTTTCCCAGGGTCTGAGTCAGAAATCATGCGCAAGCCTTTTTTCCTTTCTCTCTTAATCTCCTTTCTCTGCTATTTTTGTTTTTGTTTTCCCTCCTGCTAGATCCTCAGCCGGATTTGTACCATCCAATGAAAAAAGGTTGGTTCTAAGCTGCTCCCTCACAGTGCTTTTATCACTCTCCTACCTTCTCTGTGTGCTCGATAGCTTCATTTTAGTTTCATACTCACCTTTATTTTCATTTCCCTGCCCTCATTTAGTTTAGTAACTTTCTGTTTGCTTGTTTAGGCCTAGTGTTAAAGAAACAAGCTAGTCTGAATATCCATTTGGTTCTATGTGTTCCTTTCTGATGGGCTAGCAGGTGTCTCAGAATACACAGATTAACTTCTTTGCCCTCAAGAAATGTGGGCTTAGCAGTCTGTCTGAAGCCATGCAGTACTTTATATCTCATCGTTTGTACTCAGATACTCAAAACTTATCAAAATAAACCAGGCAGTGCTGGTGCTAAATAGTCTGTAGGCTGTTCTGCACCCGACAACAGCACTGAGCTAGGGATCTAAGTGCCACAGCAGTCCCAGGCTGTATTTCTCACCTAAAAGCCCTCCTAGGCACTATGGGGGTTATGTTCAGGAGCAGGTAAATAGGAAATTCCTTCTTTATGTTTTCTCTGCATCTCTCTTTCACAAGTAGCATCTCTTTATGCGAGCAAAGTCCTATGTGATTATCTATTTCCCCTTAAGCCCATCATTGATTGTGTAGTAACAGTGTCTGGCCAAAAAGGGGCTGACTGGGCTCTAAGAGGGGCATGGAAGTATTGATGTTCAATTACGTTCTGTGTCAGAGATGCAGTCTCAGGTAACGATCCTGCCCAGCTGACCTGCTAACTGAGCCAGTTCCCAAAGCAGCAGTGGAAGGCTAATTGTCAGAATGCTGTTGCAGAGCAGTGGCACATGTGAGGACTAAAACAGTTGTTTTACTCTGCCTTTGGTTCCATATGCGTTGTGCAGAATTTCAAAGCCAAGGATTTTGCTAACAGCCATCTAATGTGAGCACAGATAACTTTGTAATGTGGTAAAGACCAGACAGCTAGAAATGTTTGCATTACCAGTATTTCTTTACCAAAGTCACCTTCATCATTACGGAGCAACGCACAACTGACCACACTGGAAAGAATTATGACAGCCTTTAGTTGGATTCTTGATCGATGTGCTGTCTTAAAGATGATACGTATAGGCTGTCCTTCTCCCCAGTTAGGTAAATGGAAGTTTCTGATGATGTGGGGACAAAGGTTACATCCTACTTTTCCCCCTTCTTCCTCTTTTCATTGAATTTCTCAAGAGCTGCCAGGGACATCTGCTTATTTTGTGTGTGTGGTTATTGTGGGTTGGTTTTGTCTTTCTTTACCTAGGAAGTATAGAACCTAAACTGCACCTTAGAGCTCTGTAGAACTGGGTCTGTTATTGGGTACAGCACTGTGTAACAAATAGCAAAGCTCAGTGCAGCAGCTGAACTCCCAGCTCTGGAGACTGTTTTGTGCTGGCTCCTGAGAACTGAGTGAAACAGCCATAGGCCAAAAGCTGGCGCAGTAGCTCTCTTAAAAACTATTTGTGTCTAGTCTGTCCAGAAAATCCAAATCATTGACTTTCACAATAACATGACCTGCTCCAGCGGCCGTGGGAAGTCAGGCTGGCAGTTGTGGCCGTGCTTGGAATCTGATTACAGTCTCCAAAGAGCTGTGAAGGGAAAGGGAGTGCAGCAGAAGGCTAGATGCTCCTTTTGGGAGGAGCTGGAGTGAAACATTGGTTTCCTTGGCGTTTTTGTGCAGTGAAAAGCTTGTCAGGGTAAAAACTTGCCGTAGAGCCAACTGTCCTTTCCTTTGCATCCTGTCAAAGAACGTGTGCCAGTTTCAGCACTGGTTGACGTCATGTCTCAGGCAACCTGCAAGCTCAGCAGCTTGTGAAGAAGTGCACACAATCACCTGCAAAACGTTAAGTGCTGTAGTAATATTTCCCCCACTTCATGCTCCTCCTTGGAGGGACCCGCCTGTAGCTTCCCTGCCTCCTGCTTTGCTTTAGGGAGGTGTGGATGTTGTGAAGGACATGGTGTTGTGCATACTGGCAGTGGAAAACTTGCGGTCTCCTAACTCACTGTGTGACGGTAGGTCGGAGTATCCTGCATCAAATTGTTGCTGATTGGATCTATTTATAAATGCTTGAGATCAAAACAGTTTATACAGAGCAGCCTTCTGTCAATTGATATTCTTTCAGCACGTAGTAGTTCTAGCCTAGAAACGGGTGAGTGATGTGCTGGTACAAAGGCTGGTGTAGTACTTTGCTCCTCCTTTGCCCTGGGGTTCATCATTTCTGGGCTCACGTTGGATTTGGGGCAGTAGCTCATTACAGAGCTGTACTGGGTGACCTTGAGATTCTCATTCCTGAGATGCTCGCTGATGTGCTTGATTCCAAAAGAATGGGTGATGCTGACCGTGCGATTGAAGGCTCTCCCTGTGAGACCTGAGCTGCCATCACGGGTCACGTTGAGGTGGTGGTGACCCTGGGTGACACTTGGCAGAAAGGAACTGCACGCTCACAGTTTGTGTTACATGTTGTCTTGGAACTTCTAACAGCAGTACTTAACAGTACGGTGTGTCTTGAACTTACACTTCAGCCTGTTTTGGTGAGTCCTGTCTGCTTCTCTCATTGCCACCTCATTTCCCTTCATTAACAGAACCTCCCTGATCACTTGTCACTGTAGCATAGCTTACGAGCTCCCCTTCTGACACAACAGCATGAAGACAGCTTAATAATCAGCGGTCCGTGCAGTTAAATGCAGTAGCTGTGGCAGCTCTACAAAGAGTAGGTAATCCTTCCTACGTGGTGCTAAGGGTTGACTGACAGTCCCTGCCTTGCTCTTTTGGTGCAGGTTCTGGCATGACTGAGTTGGATGGGCTGATTGGCGCTGAAGAAAAAGTGATTAACAGCAAGAAGAAAGTGGATGAAAATGTGGTGAGCCCTCCACCTTTATTTTGTAAAGCAAAGCCTGCAGCGGGCACTAATTAATAGCAGTGGCTTGTTTTCATTCCTCCTTCCTGCTAACAGAATGCCAGTGTATTCGCTGTCCATATGGTGTGGGGGAGTCAGTTTTCTGACTATTGTAGGCTCTTAATACTGATTAGCATGAGAAGGGTGGGAGGGTGAGGGAAGGAGAGAGATCTGGATCTTTGGCAGTCTGAGCTGCTGAAGTGTCTGATTTAGTAATTGCTTTCCCAGAAAGAGACCCTTTGATATACCTTTGTTTTAGCTAGGTAGCTTTCTGTCTGAGTACACTGAAATGCTGTTGTATTCCACCTGCTTTCCCACACACTTTTCCTGGCAAGGTAGGCCTCACCTCGTCAAGGTGGGTGATCCAGTAGGTGTAGCTCTATCTGCAGCATAACAAATTCACTGGGTCATAGTGACGGCTGCCTCCAGCAGTTGCCTGGCTTGAAAAAGTTGATTTTTGGAAGCATTCTTTCAGAATTGTCCTATAGCCACGTGTTAGGTCCGTGCGCAAGACATTTTAATTCAGGCCTTCAGTTTGAGGTAGTCTAGACTTCCAAATGGTTGCAGTTATTTTCTCAGTCGGCTCTAAAAGTTGGAGATGATCCCACGCTTTGGAGAGCAGGGTAGAATGGTAGGTGGTTCTGAGCCCTTGCAAGTATTCATCAGAAGTCTCTTGTCTGGCTTCATGTTCCTTCTCCCACCTGTTTATTACAGCTCCTTTCATAAAATGCTTTTGTGACTGTTTTCAGGTAATTGATGAAACCCTGGATGTGAAGGAGATGATTTTCAATGCGGAGCGCGTTGGTGGGCTGGTGGATGAGCCGGTATGTACCGGGTTACAGAGTCCAGTGATTGCTGACTTCCTAACGCTGCAGTTTGGTTCCTGCATGTTACCAAGTTCCAGGGCTTCCGTGTGTTGACAGTGCTCTGGGAAGTCATGCAGAGCGTAATGCAGTATGGCACTTCTGCATAAAGATAACAGTAAAAACATTAGATGCTAACTCGACTCTTTTGTTGCAAGAGTGCTTTGTGGGATATGAAAGCACTGTGGGGTCAGTGCTTGTCCGGAATGCCTAAATGGGGAAACAGTTTTGTGTTCATTGTCCTTTTGACAGAAGGGGATTAAATATTTACACTGCCACATATCATGTCTTGATACCGCAGCTGGTTGAAGACCTTACTGGTGGCCTCCTTTTAGGTTTGCGGTTAGCACTGCAGCTCTCACATCGCTCCTTTTATGCCTGATCCATTGCTGTCTTCCTTGCAGGATAATGACAACTCGCTTCGTGATGACTTCAGTTTTAGCAGCAGTGCCCTCATTGGTCTGTTGGTGATTGCTGTTGCCATAGCTACTGTGATAGTCATCAGCTTGGTGATGCTGAGGAAGAGGCAGTATGGAACCATCAGCCATGGAATTGTGGAGGTGAGAAACCACTCCTGCTCCGTAACTGAGGATGAAAATAGTCAGCATTGAATCACATGTTGTGTGTAGGGGGTGAAGATGGCAGTAGGTGCCAAACCATCAGCTGCTCTGCCCTTGGCTGAATGGCATTTCACTCTGCCCATGTTACCATCTTTGTCACTTATATATTAGCATGCAGGTAGCACTTGTCAGCATGCCATGCTGGGGCCTGTCACATCACGGTTGTATTCACTGATCACAAGGAATTCAATTAGGCATCCCTGTCTGGCTCAGGATAGGATTTAACAGTAAATGAGCTTTTGAGGCGATATCTTTAGCAGGGGAGTCAGTCAGTCAATCTGTAGTAATTTGTCCTCCCAACTAATATAGCAACTATTAAGAGTGTGATCAGCAGAACACTGAGAGGCAGTTTTTTCATAATCCTTCAGCTCCCAATATGCACATTGCTAATGGCAACTTAATGGAGTCTGGAGAAAGCTGCTCTTCCCTTTAGCTCAACTGATGAGGGAAGTGTAACGTAAAGTGTAATTCTCACCGTAATGAGAGAAATGGGTCCCAAATTTGTCACGTTGGATACCTTATTGGAAATCTGGGGAGAGCATCCCCAAGAAGCAAGGGCGTGCAGAAAGCATTAACACCTGGCTGAGGAATTGTGTTAAGCAAATCATTTTTGTAGCTTTCCTTCCTTTGCGCTTCCTGCTTGGCGCGGTATTCATCCAGCATTCTGTATTAACTGTCTTGCTGTGAAGTAAGGCCTTCTGAGTGCCTCCTTTGACCAGAAATCATCCTTTCTTTCCCAAGGTTGACCCAATGCTTACCCCAGAAGAGCGGCATCTGAGCAAGATGCAAAACCATGGCTACGAGAACCCCACTTACAAATACCTGGAGCAGATGCAGATATAAAAGAGATGAAGATACAGCAGCCCTGATCAGGAAAGGAGCAGGGCAGAAGGGCCAAAGTGGTCCAGCAAGTTTTGGATCAACTACTGACCAACCGTTGCTTCAAGAGGACTTCATCTTACATTCAGAACTCCTGGATCATTAAGACTATAATTACTACTGTAGAGTTGCAATTTCCATTCTTTTAAATGGGTGAAGAAATGATAATATAACAATATGATATATAAATCTCCTTAAATGGGAAAAAATGGATCTATTGCAGATATTTGACTGAGATGTAGTTTTCTTTTTTTTTTTTTTTTTTTTTAAAAAAAACAAACAATCTGAAAAATACCAGTTCTGTTGTACTGTTGTCTGATACAAGCTCTATATATATAAAATGGGAAATGTTGATTTTTATTTCTGATAGACCACCTGTATATTGAGGGTCGTTTGTACCAGCCCGCCTTGTAAAAAGGAGACAGCTGTGGCTCTTCACTCTGGCTTTTATATATAAAGCAGTATTTTTTTTTTCTTTATTTTTTTTCTTTCTTTCTTTTTCTTTCAGTGAATTTTGCTGGGAGTTGCAAAGAGATTAATTTAGGGATAGGAACTGTGACGGCATAAACTAAGGGAGGAATTTGGAACGGTAACGAACAAAAATCCTTGTAATGAGGGAAAGAAAAAGGAAAAAAAAAGAAAGGAAAAACCCCATCCTCATACGCCAGTGATGTGCACCCTGCTGCTTAGCAGTTGGGGCTCTAGGAATCAAGGCTCCCTGGAGGCAAGGAGTTAAAAGGCTTCTAGCATCTCTGTTTATAGTTACTCTAGTGGAATGTTAGAACATGGTTTGTGCATACTGGGGTCTGCACATTCCCCCTTCAGATTCAGTTCTGCTTTAGAGTTGGAAGTTCCTGGTATTGAATTTAAATCCTCTGTTCTCAACCAGTTTCCTTCAGTACTCACCTGGCATTAACAGCCCCTTTTGCTACTACTTTCTAATTTTCCCCAGCTCTCCTGCCTCACCAACATGGTAAGTAGTTAAAGAGGCGCAGTGTTTTGAGCATCTCTCCCAGTGATGTTGGGCTGTAGGCACAGCTTTGGGTCTTTCCCAGAACGACAAATCACTGCAATAGTCAGCATCTTGGAGCTGATGAACGTGGGGAGAGGAGAGAGGGATAAAGTTGGGAAAGGGATTCTGCCTGCTTTAAGGGAAATGGAATGCAAGGCCCCGAGAAGAACAGAAGGGGTTTCGTTCTGCTCACCATCTTGTCTTTGTAATGCTTGTATAGTTGGTGTTAATGCTCACGGCTTTTTTAAATCTGGAGGTTCTGGTAACCTGTGGTGTATTTTTTCTATTTCTCCTGTGACTTTACTTTCTTTTCCCTTCCATGTCTCTTCCCACTATGCACAGATTTACCTGCAAACTCCTTAGTGTGGTCTGTGGGGAATGTACAAAGTTTAAACACATCAATAAACACTTTAACTTCCAGGTTGTTTCTTCTCTTTGTTCACCGTCTTGCCTCCCACTTTGTCCTTGCCAAACCTGGGGATACCTTTCCCCCCACCTCCTTGTCCACCTCTCCTTCACTTCCCATCTTTGAAGAAATGTGCTGATGCTGAGGTTGACTGCTCTGCCTTGCCCAGAGTCTTCTGTGGTACTTCCAGATCCTGCTGGCCTTTGCAGAGAGAAGGAGAGAGTCAGGGGAAAGGAAGGCTTCCCCTTGGTTGAGCAGAATCTACTTGGTTAGAGAGCATTTAGGCAACCTCAACACATGCAAATCTGTGGGCCCCGATGCGATGCTGAGGGAGCTGGCAGAAGTGATGGCCAAGCTGTTTTTGAAAGGTCATGGAGGAAAGGAGAGGTGCCCGAGGGCTCGAGGAAAGCTGGTGTGGCTCCAGCCTTCAAAAAGGGCAAGAAGGAGCTGGAAAACTGCAGGCCGGTCAGCCTCACCTCCTTCCCTGGGAAAGTGATGGAGCTGCTCATTCTGGATGTCATCTCCAGCAGACTGGAAGAGAAGAAGGTTATCAGGACGAGTCAGCATGGATTCACCAAGGGAGAATCGTGCTTGACCAATCCAGTAGCCTTCTGTGATGGCTTTCTTTGTGTTGGCCTGGGTGGTTCCCAATGGGTCTGAACAGAGGGGAGAGGAGGCAGGAGGGCACACGAAGCTCTAACAGCTTTCAGTAGGAAACGATCGCGTGTTCTGCTTCTCCTTCAAATGGCCTCCCGAGTTCCACTGGAACTCCCATATTCTGGCTGAATTATTCAGACTGCAGGAATGAACAGATGCTGTCCTAGAAAACGCCGTCTGTTGGCTTGTCACAACTACATGGGAAGGAGTTTTGATTTTTAGCTGTAAATTTCATTTAAATGATGCTGCAGCAATTCTCAAATCCAAAGCTGTTTCTTGGATTGCGCCCTCAGGTAGGATGACCGAAAAAGAAATGAGTTACAGAGTCCGTAGATTGAATTCTAGAATTGAATTTGGGCATTAGATTTTCCCTTCGATAAATTCCGTTGGTCTCCCTGTAGTGGCAATGCTGAGTCACAGCCTGAAGCAGTGATGGAGCACCTGGTGGGAAGCAGGGCCAGCCCAGGGCAGCTCCGGTGCATGCAATGTGCTGAGTGATGGAAGGGCTGGAGCCAGGATGCACCCCTTCCCAGCCCTCATTTAGGGGTTGGCAGTGGAGCTGAGGGCATCTCACTGGAGATCCCTGCCTATCTGAGGCCTTCCAAAGGTAAGCAGCTTTCTTCCTTTGTTTCTGTGTCTGTTGCATTTGAGCAAGTCCTTGCTTGCTGCAGCCTAGGACTTTGCTATCATTGCTGTGCTTTCCATCACACGGTAGCATTACACCCCCAAAGTAAAATACATCAGACCTGAATCCAAATCCGTTAGCTCCATGCTTTGCTGATCACTGCTGAGTGCTCCAGATAATTCCTTAGGATGGATTTTGATGGCAGCCTTAGAAAAGGAAGAAGCTGAGAAACGTGTGCTTGAAGATCCCTGCTAAAAAGGTGTTTGCTGTACGTGGTGTGTCTTTGGGAGCTGAGAACACAGAGCAGGGGAGGAAGCGTGGGATGACTGTCTCTCTGCTCATTAATAATTGCTCTTCTGAGGTTGTGCGGTGGGATAATGTATATGGAAACCATTCTGTGCCCAACAGTAGGTGGATGTAGCGTGGGCAGATTTATTTTGCCTACCTCCTTTGTCGTTACAGCAGTGGTGGTTTAGCACGGAGCATCGATGCTGCTGGGGGCAAACTGCAGATCTCTGGGTTAGTGCAGAGGCTGAGGTTGGCGTCAGCAGGCAGGAACTTCTTTCTGTCTGGGTGTCTCCAGAGCAGTCGTAACTCATTGTTTGGCATCTGTACTCATATTGAGATGGCAGAGGCTTCAGTGCATGCACAGCAAGGGTCAAACAGAGAAAGCAGATGAGCTGGGAGACAGCCTGTTTTTATAGGACATAATAACTTCTTGTTGGCAAGCAGAATGATGAAGAGTAAGGCAGGGAAATGGAAGGCAAGTGGTGCTGAATGCTGAAATCAGGTATTTTGGAATGTGTGAAAGTAGCTGAGCCTGAAAGAAACGTCTGTGGCTGGAGATGAGCATTGATCCCAGTGGTAGGTGGGCTGGCGAGGCAAACTGTGACTGCTCTGTTGAGGCAGACCTGCGTCCCCCTGCCCACACAGCAGCTCCGCTGTGATTTCTCCCTGTAAGAAGTTGCTCGAGCCCCAGTGGGACCCCGTGCCAATCAGCTGGCCATGAGCCTTAGCACATCATGGGATGGAGCCCAGGGGAGCTGTAAGTGCTGCAGTGCGTGAAGTCAGGACATCCTTAACCCTTGCAGAGCCTGAGCTGCCTCTGCTCAAGCTCCCCCATTGGTCCCACAAGAGCCAACAGCATCGCTGCAGGTGAGCTGGGTGGCTCTGCCTGGTGCAAGGCATTAATGTGGAGTTTAGTTCTGCAGGAAGAGGTTAAAATTGCCTGGAGTTCTGTTGTATTTACCAGTGACCCGTGAGGAGCCTGTGCTTTGTTGCAGGAGCACTTAACCTCTGGCCTGTGGGCTGTCTGTGCGGTCTGCCAGGACAGCTCGATTCAGGCTGTTCTGTTTGCAGCAGCAGTCCTTCACTGAGAGCAGGCAGGAGGCTGAAGGAGGGGCTGGGGAGATGGGCAACCTTTGGACGGCAGCTGGGTGGTTCTGGCATGGGACTGAAGGTAAGGAGGAACACTGGGGCCAAGGGAAGTGGTCCCATCTCCCATAGTGGTTGCCCTGTTGCTTGTCTGTGGGAGGGTGTAAAGAATTTGTGATAGCAGAGTTAAGAGCTGAGGATGTGGTTGAGCACAGCCCAGGAAGCTTAACATCCTCTTCCAAAACTGCTGGCTGTAACTGGAACAACTCTGGGCTATTCCTGTTTTCCAGACTTGTGATTCCCCTCTTCCAGCTTCACAGGGCTGTGAGCATTGTGGCAAACATGACTTGCCTGTGTTGCCTGTCACGCCTTTCCCACAGCATCCCTTTGTTCTCCATCCAAGAGCAGGAGAAGCAGGGCAGCCAGTTCCACCTGGGATTTCTCTTTGGAGCATCCTCCTGGTCCCTGCTGTCTCCATGGCAACAGGAGCGGTTCAGCCCTCTGGTGCTGTGGCTTTGAGCAGGTCCTGTTCTCACTGCACCTGTGCACCCTGAGCACTGAGGATCACAGTCACAAGTATTTCTGGTTGGAAGGAACCCATAAGGATCTCTGAGTCCAACTCAGCACCAGCCAACCCCTGCACCAGAGCACGGTGTCCCAGCGTTGGATGGTGAAGCCACGCTGTGGCTTAATGCAATAATCCCTTCTGAAAGCAATGGTGTGTTTTGTGCCCCTTGCTTTCCCCAGCACGAGAGCTCACTCAATTCCTGACTGTAACTGTGCAACAGAGAACATAGCCACTAACCCAAGTCTTGCACTAGCAGACAGGAAGCAGCAACAACACGTGAGTGGGCATTACCTTCATTCCTGGCTCCAGCGGCGTCATTCAGTTAGGCATTAATGGCTTGCAAGCATGCAGAAGGAGGCTTTGCTTTGAGCAGAGGTAATTCCAGGAGCTCCAGACTGTGAGAACAATAATCCCACCTGGAACAGCATGTCCACATCACTGCTGCCTCCCCGGGGCTGAAACATGGAGAGAAGATGAGGTCTTTGCAGCGAGGTGGGTGCCCTTGCACCAAACCATGCTACTACATCCGCAGAACCCTCAGAACTTCCTCACTGCTGCCATTGCCTGGTCACCAAGTTGTGTTGCCTTCCAGCTTGGGGCTAAAGCTGTAGAGGGAATCACTTCCACCTGCAGCTCCTTAGGAACTGCTCTACAGATGCAGTCAGACCTACACCAATCTGCTTCTTTCTTTCTGTGCCATTGACTCAATGAACATGAGTGACATCTCAACAGCAGGCACTGTTATTGCCCATCTCAATGACAGGTCATGATGTGTGCACAGCTCAAGGGAACCCTCAGGCATTCGCTCTGGGCATGGAGCTGAGCTCATTCAGCACGCAGGCACGAAGATCATTAAGTAAGTATTTGCTCTTATTTGCATTTCTTCAAGGAAAAGGAAACATCTCCACTAAAACCTGAACTTCTACCAGTGAAAACCTCAGTAAGAGGGATTCCACATTCCTTAAGTATAAGGCTGTAACTCGATGGAAAGCACAACAATGATAGCAAAGTAGCAAAGTCCCAGGCTGTAGCAAGTGAGGATATGCTCAAATACAGCAGCCATACATACAGCAACAGAAGGAAAAAGCTGCTTACCTTTCAAAGGCCTCAGGTAGGCAGAGATCTCTAACAAGATGCCCTCAGCTCCACTGCCAACCCTTAAATGAGGGCTGGGAAGGGGTGCATCCTGGCTCCAGCCTTTCCATCACTCAGCACATTGCATGCACCTGAGCTGCCCTGGGCTGGCCCTGCCTTCCCACCAGGTGCTCCATCACTGCTTCAGGCCAGGACTCAGCATTTCTGCTACTCCAGGTAATACCAAGACCAGCAAAAAACTGCAAAGTGCGACACTGGTTGCTCAAAGGGGAAAGAGGATTTTTCCCCTTTCTTTTCAAAGTACCGTACATGGGGTTGTAACCTCTGCACTCAGCTTCCCATCAATGGCAGCCAGTCCATAATGAGCCAACTGAGTGGCCCTGCCTCTGGTTCCATAGGGGCAGTGAATAGCCAGAGCACATGGGGCTTCCTGGGGAAATCATGCCCCAGCGTGGGGCAGAGCTGTGCTCATGGGTGAGATGGGAGAGCCCGAAGTGCTGCACTCACCTCTGTTCCATCGCTCCTCCAGAGCACACGGCTGCCAGCAGCACAGCACCGGGCTTCTTCCAGCCCTACCCCAGAGAATGCTTCCAACCTTAAGGCATCATAGTGAGGAGATCCATACGAAGGTTCGTTATAGCACTTTATTGGGGACCGTGTACACTCTGTGCATGTAAAGCTTTGTACAAAACCCCTCCGCTAAATGCACAGCGAGCAGCAGGCACCAGGAGCTGCTTCAGGGGGCAGTTTGCATCCTTCCTGCTGGGTTCTGAGAGAGCCCAACCAGCCACATCAGGCAGAGCCTGCCAGCAAATCAGTCCTGAGAAAATGGCAAACTCCTCGCTGTCCGAGGGGGGCCGGGATCACGTAGGAGCAGCTCAGCTTTGGGGCGCTACCTCCTGTTTCTGCTGCTTCCAGTTTAACAAAGAAGAACTCAGAAGTTCATCTCGAGAGCCCCAGAGCAACAGGAGGGAGCTGCCACCACCCACGGCAGCCTCACTTCTCCTCCGTGCCGCCCTCGGGCAGCAGTGCCCCACCAGAGCCCTTCTTGCGGAAGCACATGCCGCAGTCCAACTCCACGTCGATGTCCCCGAATCGCAGCTGGCAGGACTCGTTGCAGCTGTGGGGAGGAAAAGGAACACGGCTCAGGAGGATGCAGGCAGCAGAGCTGTTGGCTCACCCCAGCCCATCAGGAAGGATGCTGAGCACCCTGGTGGTACCCAGCCCTCCCCCTCCCTTCCAGCAGCCCCTGCTCCCCACAGACACACGATTTTCATAACTCATAACACAACGTTGGGGTTCTCAGGGAGGCTTTGGTTTGGAGGTGCCCACATACCAGCGTGACGCGGCCGCGTTGGCTGCCAGGGTGACGAGGGCTCCTGCGTAGTGCCAGCAGAAGCACATGGTGAGGAATGAGAAATTGCTGCTGTCAGTCTGGTCCCAGCCTGGTCCTCCCCAGGGAGGGGACAGCACAAACCCGATCTGCTCACAGACAGAGGTGTTAGGCAGAAGCATCGGGCTTTAGCATATTGATGATCTTAAAGGTCCCTTCCAACCTAAGCCATTCTATGGTTGTTCATTGCTTTTCCTCCGGTTTTGATCCCTTTGCTGCTGCAGCTTGCCATAAGATGGAGACAAAATAATCCCAGTAACACCCAGCACACTGCCCTCAGTGCGCTCATCAGCCAAACTGGCAAGGGCATGGGGTGCTCCTCTTGGGGAGAGGGATCCAAAGATTACTTGAAACGCTGAGAGGAATGAATTTAACCCCATAATAAGAATGGAAAGTCATGAGGGTGGTTTCCCATCGTTATGGTCACAGCATCCCTGCCCCCTCCTGGGGCAAAGCCCACAGCTCAGGGGGGAGCGCTGGGTTCCCACTGACCTGCCAGAACCAGGAGCCCTGCAGAAGAAATGTGCTGGTCCTGAGGCACTCCAGGATGATGTGATCTCGGAGGAACACCTCCAGGAGGACACAGAGGGCTCCAGCAAAGATAGCGAAGGCCATCAGGGAGTGGAGGTGCTGGTCCAGTGCAGCATCGCCGTAGTCATGGAAGCAGAAGAGCAAACCTGACAAAAATTAATGCTGCATTAGGAAAGGATGCTCTGGGATTTGTTTCTGTCTTTTAAATATATATATACATATAAAATAATCTGAATATTACAGCCATGCTGTAGGTTTTTCTAAGATCTGCCTGATGGGATGGGTCAAGCAGCAAACAGCAAGCTGCTCATCGCCAGAAGTCCAAACCCTTGTGCACATGGAGCACACCACCCCAAAATACAGCCTGGGGGTTTTTGGTTACTGCATGCTGGTGACACCCCAGCCCTCCCCCAGCCCCTCATTCACCTTCTATGAACAGAGCCACGGACAGCGAGAGCCGATCTAAACCCAACGGCAGTTTGAGCGGTGAGTGCGAGACCACGTCCACGATGCCAGAGAGGAGGAAGAAGAGGTACATGGTGGTGTAGTGCCAATGCGTGAGGTCTGCCCAGCTGTGCGTTTTGGGGCTGTACAGCATCAGGTGGGGACCAGAGGGGACAAACTGCTCCACCAGGATCCCTAGGGAGACAGCAGAAAGGTCACGTTTTCCTTTTACATGGAGGAAAGGGCAAACTTGGAAATGTTTCTTTGAGATGGGGGAACTCACAGTGATATCCGCCCAGCAATATTGATAGGGATGCTAGCAGACCTTGCCACTGGCTTGTCCCCAAGTCCTCCCACACAGCAACAGATGTCAACCATGACAGACCTCACTGTGCTGGTAGGTGATGGGACAGGGACTCCTCAGCCCTTACCTGCCAGGGCAAAGAAAGCTTTGACTGCCCCTTCAAAGACTTCCACGCGCCGGAGCCCATAGCTTGGCTGGTTCTCAGCATTCGTTTTCCTCCTGAGATACTTCAGGGGGTATCGCACTGACCACCAGAGACCAAAGATGAGGAAGAAGGTGCCCCGGAGGGCGCTGCCAAGGAAACTCGTTGGCATTGGGATCACTCCTGGTGTCTGTAGGGACAAGCAGACTCAGGTTACCCCTACAGCTTGCTCAGCCTCCTGGGGAGCCGCGCCATCCGCTGCCAACAGGGAATGCCAGAGATACGGTGCCTAAAGGAGAAGCTGCCACCATGTGTACCTCTGTATCTGTGTTTCAGTCATCTCAACTTCCTCGTGACAAAAAAACGATGTGAACACCCAAGAAAACATGGTCAAAGCTCCATGCTTTGAGGTCCCATAACAATGCTTCTGCTAATAAAAAGCAGCGTGGCAATTATTTCCTCGGAACATAAGCTCCTTCCCTACGAGATAATCGCTGGGTGTGAATCCAGCTGGAGCACCCAGCAGCTCCCAAAGCCTCACAGTGAGCCATGGCAATTTGGGCACCGGGGCCCAGAAGACCCTCGTGTTTATTCCACACAACCTCTGTGCCACACATCAACAAGACCTCTCTCCGCACTCCCTGTATACGTGTACCACCTGAGGAGCCCTCACTCCTGCCCTCCTTGCAGCCTTTCTGCTCTTTCACCTCCGGGCATTGTGCGGAAGAAAGCATTACTCATCTGCAGAAAAGCTGCCACACCAACTTGCATCAGGGGCCCCTTGCATCACAAATACATCCTCGTCGTGTTTATAAATACCGAAGGAAATGGCAGAGGCTGGATGAACAACTCCAGCACGTTCTCCAAGTCCTCCCACATGAGAAAGTAATTAGCACTGTGAAATAAGGGTAGGATGTGGCGTGGCAATGCCTCGGGTGTGGGTGAGCTCTGCAAGACATCCCTGGCCAGGCTAGGGCTGCAGTGCTGGGGCAGCTATGTGGATTCCAGAGCATCGGCATCCATCAACCAGGATGGGTGATGTGGGGAAGGCTTGGGACTCTTCGTGCCACCCTAAGGTTTCCTCGTGGCAAGGAAATGACTCAACAGCCGTTAGGGTTGATGAGAGCCGCCTGGTTCCAGCAATTGGCTCAGGTTCTCTGCTGTACTTCAGTTGTAGGGTGAGCTGGATCGTGCCCCAGGAGGGACCGTGTCTCTGCTGATTATAGCCTGGACACCCATCCAGGGCACTTATCTTCGCTGCACACACATCCACATGCTGAACTGACTAAGAACAAATGCTCTTAAATCACATTTGAGCAGTGCACAATTGCATGATAGATAACCAAATGTTACCATTGTCCTACAGGGATGCTAACTGCAATGACGGCAGCCTGAAGCTGGAGTCAGGTGTGTACCTGGATCAGGATACAGATGCAGTGTTAGCTTTCCATGCCTCACAGGAGGAGGAGAGCAGAGACCTTCCAGCAACCGGGCATCCAAATGGCAACCCAGAGGTTTATCTTTCTTGTAGCAAAGATTCCCCATCCCAACCCTTTGCTCAAGCAGAGGCTTTGAATTCATCCCCCTCAGAGAAAAGGGAAAAAAAAAAAATCAACAACAAAAACTTATTTTAAGGCACAGCCACTATTTCTTAGAGAAACCAGACACGTTTCCAAGCAACAAACCACTCTCACAGCTCACACATTCAAGGTGCAGCACGTCCCAGTAAGGCCAGACCCAGCCCAGAGCCCAAACCTACACTCCTACACAAGCTGGTGAGGCTCCAGTCGAGTCGCAGCCCCAGAGTGCAGTGCTGGGTTATTTATTCTTCCTGCAAGCTACTGTGTCTGTCAGAGGACGTGAAATATGGCTGCAGTCAGGAGTTGTTACCTGCGCTGTCCTTCTCTCCCTGCAGCAGCCATATGGGAGCTGCCTGCTCTCCTTATGGCACAGCATGCTGACTGCCTGGTGTGGGCAGGACTGCAGCTCTGCCCAGCTGCCAGGCTCTCCCCTTGAGCTCCATCACACATCAGCAAAGCAGCACCCAGGGGTGTGAAGGGCAGCACCCAGGGCAGCACCCAGCATCCTCCATGCTGAACGATGGGCACTGGAGAGCCTTCTCCAAGCATCCCTCTCCGCAGTTCCTCCTCTACCTCTGCTATGTGGGCACTTCTCTCTTGAGAAGAAATCCCCACCTCTCCCTTCTCCTCTTTCAAATCCTCCCCCATGACCCCAGAACCCGAGAGCCCCCCAGAGAAGCCCTAAAGCTGCAGAGCAGCAGGAGGCTGCCCATACCAGCAGCACCCCAACAGCCTTCCAGCAGCCACCATCACAGAGGTGGGCTCCCCATAGCCCTTCCCAAGCTCCAGGAGCCACGTCCATGCCATGCACAGCAGCTTGGCCTCTCTTTATGGGCAATGAGAAGATTTTACCTGCAGCTTCTGCTTGTCCTTCTCCCTCGCCAGACGCGTTGTTACTCAGAAGGGGCAGATAAAGGCAAAGGTGAGGCAGGGAGGTGGCCCTCGGACAGGATGTTTGGAGCTGGGCTCCCCACAGGCCAGCTTGCAGCACTGACTCAGCCGTGGTTTCACAACAGGGGACACCTGGATCTGCCAGGAGCAAGGAGCATCCCACAGTTTGCCATTAAATCAGGAAGAGCAGCCAAATCCCCTTCCCGTGGTGACCATGTGTATTCAGTTATGATGTTATTTTTTGGATGACTGGGGAAAGAGCCAGTGGAGAGGTGGCAGCAAGGAGGCCAGGCTCTGCTAGAAGGGCTCGGAGGTCCCTGATCCGGGCACAGTAATCTCTGCATGAGGTTATACAGGGGCTGTGCCATATGAAAGGTGCCTGTGGGCAGGAGTTTGGGGTCAGGGCTCCCAAACTAGAGCAGAGCCCTTGTGAGCTCCATCTCCAGCCCACACACAGCAACCAAGAGGGGGAGAGGGAGAGGATGGCCCCACTACCCCCAGAGCAGACGCTGCAGCACACAGCAGCCTGGTTTTGCTCCTTTTTCTTGTCTGACACCCAGTTCTGCCCAGTGTTAAGCATTAACCATACCAACATGCAAAGCAATCCCTTGCACATCCAGCCTTCTCACCTCACCAGCTGCACGGATGAGCAATGAATGAAGTGCCTCGAGGCAAACAGACGCTGTGACCCCACAGCATCCCCATCTCCTTCCAAATCACTGAGTTCCTGGTGCAAAAGCAATGAGCCCTGCCCAAGGAGCAGATGTAGGCAACAAAAAGCACTCGGTGCAGTCGCAACCCAGTATTTCTCTGGGTCACAACACATCTGGATTCACATTCACCCCCATGTAACCCCAAATCCCCCATTCGGGCTGCAGGATAAGCTGTGCCCGATGCTCAGCCCTGTCAAGAGCTGCACACATAAGCCAGCAGCCAAGGGAAGCCCTGAGGCTGGAATAGCAGAAAGGGAACCAACACACACAGCCTCCCCCAAGGCTGCTCTCCTGCACAGCCATAAAGGCCACCGAGCCATAGCCAGGAGCCCTTTTACACACGTTATCTCCATATCAGCAACAGCAAGAAGGAGGAAGGAGGAAAAACAGACAGCTGCTGACGTGCTGCCATGCAGTATGGGCCTGCAGCCCTCTTGCAGGCAGCTCCAGAGCATGCAAAGCTCCACCTAGCGGGAGGAAGCTCAGTGCTGGTAGGGTGGGGAAATGCACACGGGGACAGGAACACAGTGCTTTCACCCACAGGTTCTGCTCGTCCTTCTGCACAGGCAGAGAGGGAGCTGAGCACGCTGCAACAGGAGCCTTCAGCTTAGAGGGGATGCCAGAACATGCAGCATCACCAAACCAGGGCTGCAGCACCTTGTAGGGTGCAAGTGCTCTCCCTAAGCCCCCATAGCAGCTCTCCTTACAGACCCACCCTGAAAATAACAGGGCACCCGGCTTTCTGGCAGAGAGCAGCAGCACCTTCAGCAGCCTCTGTGTAACTCAGTTCCCCTTTCTGCCTTGCTTTCCTCACCCAGCCCTACAAAGCAACGTCCCCCCCAAAAAACAGCTCACCTCAAAGCTGGTGGCAAGCAGAAGGAACAAAGCACTTCCAGCAGTGGGAGGACAGAGCTGGGAGGGCAGAGCTGGGGGAAGAGGGGAGGAAACAAGGCATAGCTGCTGGGAGCTGAAGGTGCCTTTTGGCAGGGAGCTCAAAGAGCCAGCAGGAGCACAGCAAGCAGAGAAAGGTCTCATAGAAAGGGCAAATGGTAATCAAGTGCTTACTGGTGTGTTTGTGAGAGCCCTTGGGGACAACTGGGGTATGAAATGCTTGGGGAAAAGGGGATTCTAGCCATTGAAACGATCCCTGTAATGAAAAGTGAGGATAAGTGCTAAGGATGAGGTGGGATAAATGACAGCAGCCCCCAAACTCGTGGAGGACCAACCACACTGTGTGCTGAAACCACTGCACAGGGCTGAGCTCAGTGAGCTGCACCTACGGCTCCCCAGCTGCAGACTGCTAGGGCACGGGGGAGTATTATGGGATAGTCCCAGCAACGCTTGCCCTCCCTGGGCTCCAGCCCAGATGTTCTCAAGCTAAATAGCAAACGGAACTCCATTTCATTTTTAATTATTTCTTTTTTTTTTTTTTTTTTCTTGGCTGTAACTGCAACATCCTCTCCCTGAAGGTTCATCACCGGCCTCGGTGCTAATGAAAAAATGTGATAATGTTTGCCTGCTTCCTGGGGGTGGTGGGAGGCACGATCTAATTAAAGGTTTGCCAGCAGCTCGGGCTCTGCAGATGGATGGTTGTTAGGGAAGTGCAAAGTATTATTATTATTATGACGAATGCTAAGACAGGCTTTCATAAACAGGCAACAGGGGAGGTGAAGCAGGTGGTAGAAGCATAGGCTGGGCTTGCGCTGCATCCCACGCTGTCCCTTCAGCTTTACATAAATGCAGCCGCAGAGGGTGGCAGTGGCAGATCCTATCTCTGGGGTGAGGCTGGTGGATGGGAGGACAGCAGGGTGTGGGATACTTGGTGCTCTGGGGTGATGTTCTGCGTTCTCCTGTCATGCTGAAGAAATGGGGTTAGGTAGAGCACCTGCAGCTCTTTCCTGCCTTGTATGAGCAGGTTTCCTATTGTGGGAATACCAGCATCCCTGTGCCCCAACTTATGCCATCCAGGAGCACTGACAACAAAAACCGAACTGCCCCAAACCAAGCCCAGGCAATCCAGTCCTCCTAAGACCCCCCCACCCCACCCCAGCTGCACCAACACTGGGCCCAGCACCGAGTTTCAAGATGCTAATGGATGATTCAATTAATATGGCTTCATATGCTATATAGCATCCTTTAGGACAAAAGCAAGGCTGTGTTAAAAGCCATATACCATTTAGAACTGTTCTGGAATGTCTGTCACGTAAGAAATAAATGTGAGGATGGCTTTTGGTTGTGCCTGACTGTATAATAAACCATCTCTGGACCACTTACTTTGCTCTGGGCACCCAGAACGATTCACACCCTTCTTTGGGTACCTCAGCTATTTACAAACACGTTTTTCAGCTAAAACACAAGTTGTTAATTCTCCCCCCCCCCAAACCACGCTCCTCCTGTGTTTTCTGTACAGTCACAGGCTCTCTCTCTCCTCCTTTGCTGACCTTCATACCTCGGAAAAGAACGAGCTCCCGAGCAGGAAAACAAATTAGCGAGCACCGCACCGGCGGTCCGAGGACGTTTGTAGGGCCGGGAGTTAATGAGGCAGACAGAGCTATTCCAGCTACGGAGAGGAAAAGCGTTTGGCGGCTGCCTGGTGGGGTGGGGACGAGAGGATGCCGGAGGGGGTCGGTGTGCCCGCATCCCCTCATTGGGGGGGACAGCCCTGGCGGGGGGAGGGGGGGCGGTGCCCAAGGTGCCCTCCGCCCGCAGCTCCGAGCCGCTCTGCCCTCGTGTGGCCGTCATTCCCAGCATCACACCGAGCTGCTTTTGTTGCCCGTCTCGGTTTGCTCTCCTCCCCTGAAGCCCCCGAGGTGGTTCGGTGTGCAGCCCTGCACTGAGGTTCGCTCTGTGCCCGAGGAGCTTCTGGCTGCACGGTGCTGTCGTAGAATCACAGAAAAGAACTCCAAGAACCATCCCTGGTCACCATCCCTGGGTCTCATATCCCAGCAGCAAGGAGAATTGTACGATTTGGGGAAAGCTGACCCCAACCATAGCAGAACGAGCATCCGCCAAACGCTGCTGGTACCCTCCAGTTACAACTCATGGCACTTCATTGTGTGACATTAATCAGATCTGCAGAGGTGAACTGCTCTGCTGCTAAATTTCCTTTGCACTCAACCTATTTGTGCCTCCTGAAAATGAGCACTGTGAAACAAACCTGCTCCAAAGGCTGGAAACCCAGGGAGGCTGTGTGTGTCTGCTTTCCTCTTACCTGGGAAGTGAGCTTTTTGCCTGGAATTATCTGGCACAGACAGGCCAGGAACACAACATGCACCCATTTCATCACACTTTCCCAGCTGTGGGGGATTTGCTCATGGAAATCAGGGCTGCTTGGTGGGTCCTGGTGCTCAGCCATGCAACTCACAGGTCTCTGGGCTCCGCAGGTCTGAGAACCACTGTAACACACTCCGTAATTTATCAGACTGAAAGGATTTTTGCTTCATATTTATTCCCTCTTCAAGAATTTAAGTGAATAGAAAACTATTTTTTAAAGGTCTTCCGTTCACAGCTTTGGCAATAAAATTCCTGTTGTGTTCGAGGAAGCTGCGGTGCTGCAAATCTGACATAACCTCACATCACTCCTTTGATCTTCCTCCTTGGGATGATGCCATGGTGTGGGGGCGTTGGAGGACCTGACCCCAGCATGGAGCTTTCTTGCCTTGCATCGTAGCAGGTTGGGCTGGTGGGGGAGTTGGGAAGGCCAAAGGATGCCATCCATCTCTATGGAGATGGGGATCCCAAAACAATCTCTTAACAGTCAATTTCTGTGCTTCATTTTGTTGCTAAAATCACTGCAATCGGTGCTTGTGTCAGAGCTGGTGTATCTGGGTACAGCGGAGAGCAGAGACCGCCATGCACACAATAGGAATCCCAGCAGCACAAGGGCAGCCCCTCTCCGCTCTCCCCAGACATTTAGTTTGGTTTTCTTTGTGTTTTTCTTCTGCAAAGCTGATTCTTCTCCAGTTTGCAGGAGGAGGCTGCACCCTCCTCACTCTTCATCCGACCCATTCAGGAATGCAGCCTGGGAGCCCATGTCACCCTTCTGCTTCCGGACCCCGAGGCTGATGTAGGGCTCTCCGTTGCCTCTCCCACACCGCTGCATGCAGCTGCAACACATGGGGCAAGACATCACTGACAGCCAAACCCCAAATGTTTGGCAAAGTGAATATACAGAGAGGGATAAACCGCTACAGAGGTCCTAAAAATCTGGTGTTCTTGTTAACAGCTCAAGGAAGGTCAAATGCATCAAAATCCTTGTGAGGGAGGGGACAAAGACAGGGCAGGAGTTGGGTGGTGCTGGGAAAGTTTTGGTTTTTCTATTGAATTAAATGCTGACTTTCAGGTGTCAGCCAGCCCCCGGTGCAGAGCAGCAGCAGTGCACGGCTCACAGAGCAGCTCGGGGTCGTGCTTGCTCGCCTTCTCCATGCTCAGTGCCTGTGCCTCTTGCTGCCCCTATTTTGCATTCTGTGCATTCAACAAATAAAGCATACGCTTGTTGCTGTGCTCTGAAACCTGCAGCAGGCACAGGCTGTGATCCAGCTGTGGCTTTGCACACCAGGACCAGCTGCTCACTGCACATCTCACCCCAGCCCCTGCAATACCTGTAAGCGATGCTGTAGTTCACAGCCAGGATGACCACTGCGGCCGCCCAGTGCCAGAAGAAGCACATGGTGAGGAACATGATGTTGTTGTGGTCGCTCTCATCCCACATCGGACCTCCCCATGGCTGGAAGAGCACGACCCCAACCTGGGTGGGACGAGAACTTTGTTAGCTTGGGGGAAAAACAACATCCTGAGACAGGAGCCTAGGCTGGTCTGCAAATGGTGTTATTGCTTCCCAACCTTCCGCGATGTTCTGGAGGCACGAGAAGCTGCTACAGGAGCTTTGAAGCTTACAGTTGTCTCTCTGCATTGCAGACTCCAAGCCCTCCAAATTTAGAGTCATAGAATCGTAGAACCATTAAGGTCAGACAAGACCTCTGAGATCCCCAATCCCAGCCCACCCCACTGTGCCCACTGCCCACATCCTTCAGTGCTACATCCCCATGGTTATGGAACACCCTCAGGGACCCCACCACTCCCTGGGCAGCTGTGCAGTGCCTTTGGTGTTTCACATCCCTGGATAAGGGCTGCTCTGAGTTATCACAGCAACCCTGGGACTGAGGCAGGGAAGGAGATCTCACAGTCGTTTCTGGCAGCTGAGTTTTGGGAGCAGTTCTCTCTAGCTGATCTCTTTGCATTTCCACCACCAAATCGAGAGGGTGGCCGTGCTTTCACTCAGCCATTTGACTGCTTGGTGGGGATTGCATCCTTCCACTAAGCCACAGGGAGTGCTGCAGGGTGCATTAGACACATTAAGCAATTAGGACTTGGTTGTCAGACACTGCAGAGCGCCGCTTGCTTACTGCGAGCACTCGCCTTTTCTCTTCCCCCCGGAGAAGCAATAAGCCAAGACAAACAGCCATCTCAGCCAGAGCAGCCATCAGAGATGGCCTGCGATGAGTAAATTTTCACTCTGGGTTATGATCTATTTATGAAGCGGGCCTTGCAAAATTGTTCTTTAGAGACACGTGATTGAGACGTGATGTATGGCTCCTTTCCACACGGCTCTCCCACCCCAGTGCTCTGCTCCACAGGAGGAGCCAGCCCTGACCTGCCAGAACCACGTTCCCTGGACGATGGTGACGCCGGCTCTGAACATCTCCAGCACGATGTTGTCCCTGAGGAAGACCTCCAGCATGGTGCTGCAGGCCCCCGAAAAGATGGCGATGAGCAGCAGGGAATGGATGTGCTGATCCAGCATGGGGCGGTGAAGGACGTGGTAATAAAAGAGACAACCTGCCAAAACACGCACCACGCTTAGGGCAGCGTCAACCATAGTAACCAGCACCTCTGAGCCCCACTAGAGTAAATCACGTCCCACCCAGATCCCAGGGAGCTTTATCAGGTGGGAAAAGTGAGCCCCGTTTGTATCAAATTAGCAATCCAGGAAGATGTGGAAGTGAAATCACTTCTTAGTGTCACGTGAGTGGTGTGGCCACGGGGAGCATCCAGGTCTCCTCCTGGATACATCTCCAGGAGTTGGGCTCAATGATCCTTATGGGTCCCTTCCAACTCAGGATATTCTATGATTCTGTGATTCCCTTTCCTTACATGCTAAAGATTACCTGCTGAACTGCCTGTGCTGTGCTTCAAACACCACTGAGATAAGGGAGAAGAGAACATCAGAGAATCACCAAGGTTGGAAAAGACCTCTACGATCATCTAGTCCAACCATCCACCTACCACCAATATTTCTCACTAATGTAAGCAAGAACTTCATTTCCTAGTGTCTTCTTCCTGCCAAGAGGTCTGAAATCCAGGCTCACAATACGCAAGACAGTCTGAAGACGTAATGATATTCACAGTGTGCTGAAGCCAGAATAAGTCACTTCAATTTGCCACGTGCGATGCAAGCAGATGAGAACGATGATGCCTGCAGCACAATTTAATGGCCCTCGGGGGGAACACGGGGCATGCAAACAGCTCAGTGGCTGTAAGATAGATGGGGTATCCACCAGCAATTCATCATAACAAGGAAACTCAGCCTGCTGTCACACCAGAAACCCCAAACCAGGCAAGCCAGGATGCATCAATGCCTATATTCCTCATCTTGCAGCAGACAGTCCGTTGATAATATATCAGACCTGCCCTGTCTTCAGGGATGTCCAGAGCGATATCTCAGTCTGCCCAACTTTGTTCTCACTGTGACTCACCCAACAAGATCCCTCCCATCTCCTACCAACCTTCAACAAACACAGCCAAGGACAGCATCAGGCGGTCCAGACCCCGCGGCACCATGGGGCAGACGTGGGTGAAGATGTCCACCACCCCGGAGAGGCCATAGAAGAGGTACATGGTGGTGTGCTGCCAGTTCATCAGCTTCACCCAGTCACGTTTCTCCCCGCTGTAGAGGTACAAGTGGGGCCCATCGGGGACAAACTGTTCTGCCAACATCCCTGCATGGGCACACAAGATCATGGCTTATATGCAATGATGGTTGATGCTGCTTTTTGCTGTGGGGGCTTTCTGAAGGCAACAGCCACTGACTTGGGTAAGGACTGGCTGCCTTAATGGTGGCTCAGCTTTGGGAAGGGATGCGAGATTTGGTCTCTCAACACAAGATGAGCATCAAGGAGATGCATCCTTCCACATCTGGACCAGTTTCTCTGGAGTGAGGACCCCACAGTGGTCATTACTACAGGATGGGAAGCTGCCGGCGTCGCCAAACCAACACAGCCCTTACCTATAAGAGCAAAGGTGATTTTAACTCCTCCTTCAATGGCATCCATGCGCTGGAAGCAGTAATTCTTTTGGGACTTCTTGCTTGCTTTCTGGCTGAGGTGCCTTAGTGGGTATTTCACAGACCACCAGAGCCCAAAGACCAGGAAGAAACTGCCTGGAAGCGCGTGGCCCTTGAAGTTTGCCATGCTGACAATGTCCTCTGACTAAAAGGCAAAGAAAAACACTACCGTTACACAAACCGCATTGGTATTTGGTGTAATGCTGTGGGGAAAAACAAAAGCTTTGTTCCCTTCACCTTTTGGAGAGGACTGGAAGCACCAGAGCCCAGGCTAGTTTAGCAGAGGCCCCGTCCCTGCTGCAATCTCTGGCATCCCTGCTTGAGCCTTGGGGCTGTCCCTCCCTTTTTGAGCGAAAGCATCCCCTGCAGAGCTGGGACTGGGCAGGAGGGCCAACACATGGGGAGAAATGGGAGGTCTGCTGCAAGGAAACATCACTGGGGTTGTTCAGCTCATACAGAAGGATTTGAACAGCCACGGGAGTGCTGTGCTATGGGCAAAAATGTTTTACATTCCTGGAATTGCTTCCACACAAATGCACCAAGCCAAAGGGTTTGGTGAAAAACAAAGCTTCAGAAATGCCCCCCAACCCAAACCAGCTGCACCAGAGCTCCCCCTGAGCATCACCAGGCACTGGGGCTCCCAGCCGAGCTCAGCTCAGCCCTCAGTGCCAGCACAGTGCAGGGCTGCAGGAGCAGAGGGACCCGTTTCCTAGGAGAATCACAGCAATTAAAACCCAGCCGGCTCCTGCTTGCCATTTGCTGGTTTGTTTAATTAGGTGGAGAAACGATTAGGTCTTTGATGTGGGCTCAAGCATATGTTTGGGGGCCTGCCTTGGCACGGGTACAGGTTGGCTGTGTCAGGCTGGTCAATTAGGAGATTTTAATTGATAGCAAAGGCTGTGCTGGTGATGCTGAGCAATCCCTCCTCCGTTCTGTAAGGCTCTGAACTGCACCAACAGGAGCCAGCTCATGGCACAGACACGGCCCATTGGAATGGTGAGGGCACATTTTGGGGCAAACATTGCTTCTGCTGCAAACTCTTCCCTATGCATGCAGCTGCCTGCATGCCACGATGCCCCTTACACCAGGCTGGTGCTGCAGGAGCCTTCACCAAACAACGATGCAACATTTTCATGCCAAAAATAAAGGAGGAGGGAACTTAATGCTAGGGAGAAAATGCTGTGCTTGAAATCATTTTTTCCTGCTGTATTTGGTAGCAGCTTTGCAGGAAGGTTTCAGCAGCGCTGCAAGGCTCTGCCTTATTCTGTGACTTAGAAGCAGAGATTTATTGACAATGGGCACATTGGATAATTAAACACAAAATCAAAGCAAGGCGCTGCCTACCAGCTCTGCTGGCACAGTCCAGCAGGTAAATACAATGGGCTCTTTGGTCCTTTGAAGGAGACAACCCTGCAATCAGAGCATCTACCTGTACCCTGCAACAAAGGGAGCACCGGGTCTGCGCCAAAGCAAGGCTGACAATGTGTGTGTTGGGGTGAGCAATGAGCCACATTGTGTACGTGCAGGGGAATCTGAGCAATGACTGAAAGCACAGCAAACCCCTGGGAGAACAACAGGGCAAGGCACTCCTGCAGCAACTGTTGTGATTATCATGCCATAATGCCATACTATATGTCCAATATATAACTTCACAAACCATCTCCAGCAGTTCTATTTCATAGCTGGTGTTCAGAGGGCCCGATGGACTCCAAAGTGGGGAAACAGAAAGTTCACTTTTCTGTGTTAAATGCACGACCCTCTCGTAGGATGAAGAAAAGCCAACAATTCTGATTTCAGCTCTGAGCAGCTCCTGTCTACCCACGCAGCTCTACAAGCAGCGAGGTGGTGCAGTCCTTCAAACAGGGGAGAAATCCAAAATCCAAAAGCTGGAGCTGCAGTTGCTACCACCGTCTGTGACCACTGACACAGGGCATCCCTGCAAGGCATGACTTTGCAATGCTCCCACTTGCCTGATCTGCTCGACAACACACCCGCATCCCTCTTCCTTGTAATTAATGCACTTTGTCCTGCTGCCTGTTCATTACACCGAGCTGGCTTAATGATTTACTGTTTCCTCTGCTCTTATCGCCACCCAGAGGAGTTGGCTTCTTTTTGTCTTAAAGCTAATGCACCAAATCACCCAGGAAGGCATCCAGCACTGTCAGGAGGATGGTAAGGAGCCCACCAGGTTTTGCTTCCTCCTCTCACCTCCCTGGCCCAGCTCCACACCATCCCTTTTCAGCCAAATCCTGAGGCCATACAGTTTGCCTTATTTGCTTTACTTCTCTCTTTTTCTTTTTGCAAAGGTTTTATTAGTGCATCAATAATAGCTCAGTCAGGGCACTGCTTCCATGTCTCCAGTTTGGAAATTACGGGCTAAAGTTCGTGATTGGAAACAGCTCACAGCCATCACCCGTGCAATTAACTCTGCCCTTCAGCCTCCACAAATCAGACAGCTCAGAGCTGCTCTCTCTCTCTGCAGGACCTGCACTGTTGGTGTGACAGCAGCAGTCCCCGTGGGAGCGCTGACTCAGGGATGAAGAGAAATGGCTTTGCTTGCAAAAAAGCTGAGCTCTACCTGGATCCCAGCTGGAAACGCCTCTGGGTGCCGCGTCTAGGAATAACGTGGGTGATTCAGACCCTCTTGAGAAGGTCCTGGCTTCCTGCTGCTGATTCTGAGATCGCAGGAGGCTTCAGTGGGTGACTGGAGGAGCCGCCATGGAAGTGAGATAACAACACCTCTGCAGGTGGAAAAACTGCAAGAGAGGCACGAATGGGAGCTCTCCTGCCTCACATCCCCCATCTGTCCAAGCTGCTCAGAGCTGCTCCTGGTTGTGAGCAGCACTTCCATCACTCCCCCAGGAGCCAGACCCCTAATGCATTCACATCAGCCTAAAGCCCCTCTCTAAGCCATTTCATCCCATTATCATTGTTATTTCTTGTATTTCTGCCTGCACCCACACCAGCGGCATCGAGCCATCGCGTTATTATCTGCTAGTAATACTTACAAGCCCAGCTGCATCTGCAGCTTTCCGCCTACAGAAGATACGTAGGGGTTTTCCTCTTAGGTTGAAAACCATCATCATGAACAGAACCTGCTTTTACTCCAGCAGAGGGAAGGACGTGAGCCCATGGCCACAAAGCAGTGCCCATCCCCCAACCTGGCAGAGAAAGCTGAGCAATAAAACAAACTGCCCAAAGCCATCTTAACGACACAGGCTCAGGGCAGGCGCTTTGTCACCCCTTTTCTTCTCTTTCAGATGTGCATTTGTTTACTTGTGGTTTTAGGGAAACGGGGTCTGACTTTAAAAACGACCTCTTTGAGGAAAGCGCGTGCTGCCATCTTAAAAGCCATTTTTCTTCTGCATTTTGCCTGAGAGCTCGGAGTGCTTTCTCAAGGTGCAGGTTGCCATGGGACTCAACCAGCCCAGGGCTGCACTCCCACCACCCACTGCGACTCAAACCCCTCACTGCTGCCACCAGAAATGCCACGAAGTCACCGCTGGCAGAAGGTAAGACAACATCATGCCCTGAAATCATCCCTAAAGCTGCTGCTTCTGAGATCTCACGCAACTATTACGGATGGAAAAGAACTCTCAGACCCCCAAACCACCCCACCCCACCGTGCCCACTGCCCACAACCCTCAGTGCCCCATCCCCACAGCTCTGCAACACCCCCACCGCCCCCTGATCCAATTTACCAATCAACCCCTGACTGCTCCCTGCTCCTCCCTCCGCTGCCATTTCTCCTACCTGGAGAGGTCCCCAGCCCCACAAGTAGCATTTCCCCTTTGCTGCACCTGGAGCTGTTTTAGGGCAGACCCACACAGTGGCCCAACAGCACAGTGCTGCCTTCGTCACGCCTCAGGGAAAAACCTTCCTATACCCAACTATAAAGAAACCATTTCAATTCTGATATACTCAAGGCACAAGCAATTATTCACCTAAAACTCCCACACCTGTGCTCCTTGGCTTATTGGGCACCTGGGGCTGCACTGCAAAACTGAAATGCTGTTGGTTTCCAGCTGGTAGGAAGGAGGAAGAAACCTTCCCAGAACAGAGCCCTGCTGGGGGAAGCACCAGCCTTGAAGCAGGGCACTGAAGGACTCAATCCCTCCTCGTTTTCAGGCATGGAAAGGGGAATTTCTGGGCGATTCTGCAAGGAGAGGAGGGTGAGGGAAGGCTTTCTGCTTCAGTGCACGTAGGGTGATTTCAGTCTGGCTGTCAAACAGATCCTTTGTGTATAACTTGGCTAGGAGCAGGGCGGCAGTGGGGAGGGCTCCCTGCAGGCAGACCCACAAGGTGCAGGGGGGGCACATGAGGACCCTTGTTGTCCTGAGCAGCCCTCCTCTCCTCCACTGCATTTGGGCCCCACCTACTACATTGTATTCCCAACTTCCTCCTCTCCCAGTGTTGCTGCCCAGCCACCCATCATATCCCCCTGCTGCGTGCAGCCTGGTGAGTCCTTGCCTACCCCATCCCATGGCCCCCACCACTGCTGGGACATGCCGGTGGGACACCCCAGCAATGGGGCAGGCAGACCCCCTCATACACCCACTCTGCTCTCTGTGGAGAGCACCTCCTTCCTCACCCACCCCCTTCACTCCTTATGGACTCAATCCAAACACCAGATTTCAGGGTCCACCACCCCAAACCCACTCATGGACCCTTTGGACAACCAGGTGGGCTCCTTTCTCTCCCTGTTATGGAATCTGTGGTGCAATACAAAAGGCAGGGAGGTGGTCACCCACCCCATCCCATCCATCCCACCCCAGCCCAACACATAGCCCCTGCCCGCAGAGCCCCACATTACCTGCCAGCTGCTGCTGCACCTCGCTCAAGGTGAGCTGTGCTCCGCCTCGAGCACCTCCCCACCCACCTGCAGCCGGGGGCTGGGCACACCAAAACCCCACACCTCAGGGCACACCGAGCAGCTCGTTTGAAGTTTTCTTGCTTCAGAACCTCCCTGACTCAAGGAGCAATGCTGGCTGGTCACGGTAAAGCTTTATGCAGAATCCTTAACCCCAAACCTTGATGTATTTAATCACTGCAACAACCAAATATCCTTCTCCAGCTTCCTGCATCGCTCACCCCGTGCAGGGAGCAGAGGCACATCGTCCCCATCCCCTGAATGCAGTGTTGGGAGTCACCAAACATCTTCATTTTCTCAATTTGCTCCTTTCCCACACATCCCGGGCTGTGATGGATGCTCCTCCAGGGACCCGTGATCATAACCCATATTTCAACTCTGAATGCAATTTTCTGACCAGACCTCCTACAAAACATAGTTTATTCTTAATAATACTTCCCACTTTCATCTCCAGCCCTGCGAGTGCTTTACAAACGTTAAATAATTAACCCCCACGACACCCTGGGGAGGGAGGTAAGCATTATTATCGCCATTTGTAACAGAAGCACTGACAGAGCCTTCTGTGCTAAAGCCCTGCCAGCCCTCAGCTTAACTCACTTTTATGGGGCAGCACAGATACTTGCATCACCCAGAGCACACACACCTGCAGCAGGGAATTTGTAGGGAGAAAGCTGAGTTTTACTGTCTGGGTGCTTTGTAAATGACTTCATGGCTCAGAGCTCTGCCTGGCTGCCCACCCCAGCATTCAAGAAGAGGGGCATTTGTTAAAACCAAAGCAATTTGCTTGTGATGTTGTTTTAATGGGTGATTTCTTGTAAAAATATTGCCCTGTTTGTTCCTCTTTGCTCTGAGAGCTGCTGAGCTGGGGGAGGAAGGAAGCACCCTGCAGGTATCTGCTCCGTGCTGACTGTAGCAGCATCTCATTCTGCAGTGGTTGCAGCACTGAGGCATCCCTCTCCTCCACCTACACAGCTCCACCATTAAATTGGTTCATTACTGTCACAGAATCACTGAATCATTAAGGTTGGAAAAGGCCTCTAAGTTCACAAAGTCCAACCACAACCCCCTTTCACCATGCCCACCAAACGTGTCCCTAAACAGAATCAAAGAATCTTTAAGGTTGGAAAGGACCTCCAATATCACCAAGTCCAATGGTCAAGTCTTCAGGTTCACGCCCAAAACCCTACACCTAAAGATGAGCAGTAAGTGGTGATGTGGAGGGTCTGGAAATGGGAATAATTCTTTCTCTATGGGGAGGGGCTGCCTCTCCTGAGGAGGTGTATGGAAAGAAAGCCATGGGATGTCTACAAACATCAACGAAGCACCAAGTATGTGGGGCTGCTCTCTCATCAATGATGGAAATCCAAGCTGCTGGGCTGGGTTTTTTGATCCCTCTGTGGCTCCTGCTGTGGCAGAGCTGAGCTGCTCAGGCAAAACTCTAACACTGAAACTGAAGTTTGCCCTCAGCCAAGGCTCTGCTGCCCGTTGTTGCTGTTGCTTGTCTACCAGGAAATTTGCACTGTGAAATATTTGCAGAACGAAACCATGGAGCCCATGGGGCGGGGAAATAGGAAACCTCTCAGTGTGTATTGCAAACTGCAGCAAACACCATCCCGGAGCTGGCGGTTAGGCTGAATGTGTGCATGTTTAACCTCAGCAATGCTCACATGGTCCAAAGCAAACATTTCCCAACAAAACACACACACACAAAAATCTCTAATTTATAGCTATACTTCTACTAGAGGTTGTTTCCTCCACCATCCTTGAAACAACACATAGGCACGTGGGCACCTTGCCCAGCACGCATCCGTGTTCTGCTCTCCCAAGCTGTGGGCATGGGGCTGCCACCAGGGTGGGCTCGGGGTCACCACAGGCTGCAGACACAAGTCAGGCTCCGTCCCAAATGGCAGCGTGCCCAAATCCTGTTACCTTGACTTGAAATCAGCCCTGGCACCAATTCACCATTCCTATTCTAGGATGTGTAGAATTGCTTGGATAGAGCTCAGAATTAATTGCTCGGGGAAATGGGGGAAATGATGGAGTGCCACAGCCAGGAAATGAGTTCCTCATTTCTGCAAGGTAAGGACGGCAGCCTGAAGGTGAGCTGTGATTTCAGGGGGAGGGACAGCAGGCTGATGAGCTGCACGGCACAGCCATGAAAGCAGGCTGATAGGTAAAGGTAAGAAATAAGAAATCCTTCAGCTCTTGCTCAAGGCTCCTGTCCCAAGGTAGATGGCAAGGTGAGGAAAGGAATCCATCCCACAGGGCACATCTGCTGCACCACACAGCCAGACTGAACGTGCACAGAGAAGGGATCACTTTGGGGCACAACTTGGCCAAAACGGAGCAAAAAACCAAAGGTATCTGGGATAGCCCCCATGAACAGACCTGAGCCCCTGGGTTGGTAAAAACAGACAAAATCAGACTGAACAAAAGTAGGGAGAGCTCAGCCGGGCTGCAATTCCAGCTGCATCCATCCAGCAGGGGGGGGAAAGCCTGTGGGAAATGGGAACACTGGATAAAAAACGAAGCAAAACAAGGTAAGAGAAGATAAAATAAGAAATAAAACAAGGACAGAATAAAATAAATAAATCCTCCCGGAGGGTTTTGCGTGGAGCAAGGGCACACCTCGGTGGCAGAGGGAGGAACGCCACTCCGAGCCTCTCCGCCCCGGGGCGGTGCGGGGCCGCCAGGTGGTGCTGGGGCTGCGCGGAGCTGCTCCGAGGGATGCTCGGGGTGCTGCCTTCCCATCGCACGGCCGGCCCCGCACCCTCGTGTCCCTTCATCGCAGCCCTCCCTCCTCCTCCTCAGGGAGGTTTATAGGGCAGGGCACCCCGCGCCCCTCTTTCAGTGATGGGGAAACTGAGGCACGAGGGGGATCGTGCAGCCTCCATCCCTACCTATCCCAGCCAGGAGGTGATACGGCCGCACGCTCAGCCCTGAAACGGGTGGAAAAGGCTCAGAGCATCCCGCAGTGAGGGGGATTGCAGCAGCACGCCCACCTGCAGCCGTGCCACAGCTGCGGTTTGTTGCCCAGCCATGAGCCCCAGGCAGCAGCGAGGGCAGAGGCTGAGCCCCTTTTTGGGGTCTGCGATTGCCTCATGGTGAATCTCAAACCACATCACCTATCTTTTTTAGATGGGAAATAACACCTGCTGGCAAATTCTGGCTTACTCACAGGTTTACCAAAGATGATATCAGGGTGGCAGGGAGCGGTATAATTTTGTTCCAAATCTGAAAAGTTAAAAATAAATGACAATTAATAATAGGTGTATTTTGAAAGCCAAGGGGGCAGCTCAACCACCGAAGAGGAGAAAACCTGTGACTTCTGTACATGTGAATGGGATTTCCACCATCTTCAGCTGCCCTATGAGACCCAAGGGGCTGCTAATTAGGCAGAAAACCACTCATTGCTCCCCCCCTCGCCCCCAGCCCCCTTTGCCCACCACCTCCCATTCCTCTGTGCCACTCGTGGGCTCCGGTTACGCCACGGGTCCGTAAACAGCGTCTAAAATAATTGCACAGTTGTCACCGTTGGGCCGGGGGGGACTATTTTAAAATGCTGGCTTAGCCCATAGGGCCGAGTGGATTGTGGCACAGCCCAGCTGTCCCCGCGGGTGCATCAAAGTGCTGGGTGGGATGCCTCAGCCCTCGCTGTTTGGGATGGGGAAGGGAGCCAGGAGGTCGGGGATGAGTTGATGTTGTGATGTGGGGCTTCAGGAGCAACCCATGGGGCTGTGGGGAACAGCCAGGGCTGTGGGGTGGAGTACTGGGGGCACTGGTCAGCCCCGGTGATTTGCAGTGTTGGATTGAAGGGTGTGGGATGCAGCTCATGAGGCTGTGTGTCCCTTCTGCCTTTGCAAACATGGAGGAAAAGGGAAACAAACATAAACATCTCCTAATCCCATGGGATGAAGTCTTGGCAACGCCTTGGTGCAATGTTGGTGGCTTGCCCAAACTACCAGTGAGAGCAACGAAGGGATGCCCAACTGGGGCAACTCTTCCAGATTGGTGCTTTCTGCTTTATTTTGTGTCCTTTCTCTGCAAGGCACCGTAGCCCTTGCCAGCAGATTTCCCACACTGAACTTTCCAATTGCCAGCAGTGCATCAGTCCCAGTGACTTTTCTACACCCCTACACAGCCCCACAGCTACCCCAGGTCAACCACCCTAAGATGCTGGTAATGAACATTCAGTCTGCTCAGTACATAACTGACACACTGGCTGTGTGCTTCTCCCCAGAGAACATTTCCTCCATTGGCATGCTGATCAAAGCTGGGAATTGCCACTTCCACAGCTCTCATTCATCACTCACCTTCTGTCTACAAAGAAGCAGGCACAGAGTTTTCCTCTTCTCCTCTGGGTCAGCTCCTCCATCACCACTTGGCCAAGGACAGTGCTGTTCCACCACATCTCTCCTACAGCACAACCAGTGCCCTCTTCACACCATTACTCCACCAAACATGCCCACCTGTGCCCAGGCCGTGCTTGGAGATGTGTACGGGATGCCCTTGGCCTTGTGGGCAGTAGGAATGAGTTGCCCAAAGCTCTCTCCATGAACCATTATTCGTGGTTTCATGCAAGGACCATCAAAGACCATTCCTGCATGCCCTGTACGACAACCCGCACAAACTGGTGATGTGTTACTCAGATCTTTTGTTTAAATGGGGGGAGTTTTGGCAAAACGAGCCTTACCCAAAGCCATGACAAACCACAGGGAAAGTGCACTCACGTCTTGGAGAGGCTCAGGCTCCTCTCGAGGTGAAGGAGAAACTCCCAGCACCAGGCAAGAGCCGTCTTTCAGCAGCTGAGAGCCATTCATGAGATGGGTTCGAACACTTCTGCAGAAGTCAGGCCTCGGGGATGGAGACGGAGCTGGGAAGACAAATGTGAAAAATACTGCATTAATTAGCAGTCCATTTGCATGACGTGAAGCTGCCCCGGTCCGTCATCTCGCCCCGCCGCGCCGTGGTTTGTCAGGTCTGAGGCTTTCAACCAGGGTCCCAGCGGGTCCTTCGTTCCCCCGCATTGCCATAGGGACGGCAGCTGCAGCTGACTTCTCCCGTTAGAAGCAACCGCCGGCGTTCCAGAAACCATTTCGGGAGCATTTGTCGCAACGGCTTCTGCTAATCTCTCTTTCATTTGTAATTATTTTCTCGCCCAGTCACTCCGACACCGGAGCCGCTCTCACTGCCCGCCCCTGTAGGAGCACCTCCAGCCGCCTCCAGGGGTCGAGGCGAGATAAAAAGGATGCGCAGGCGGCAGTGGGGACAGCCCTGCGAGGAGGACGGCGGCCTTCAAACGGGCTCGGGCTCCTCTGAAGGCGATTGAAGTGGGCCGAGGGATGGAGCCGGCAGCTTTGAGGCAGCCTGCACCATCTCGGCCAAGAATAATTGAACAAATAGTTTATCTGGCGAACCGACAGCTGTGGGGAACAGGCGATTTCCAGAGGATTAGGGGAGAGCTGTGAAAGGGAGCTCCCACGGGAAGTCTAAAACCCTCATCTTGAATTCAGCTCGCCCAGAACACATGTTGGAGCCTTTGACTTACTTTTTAAGCAACGTTTCTCCCCCCTCCCCTCCACCCCCACCTTTTACCCAAATGACTCTATAAACCAAATTGGCCAAGTCGTTGAAGCACAAGGCAGGAAAATGGGGTCCATGGGAGGTTGATGAATTATGCAGATCTGGTTGATTTCTAAGCAGAGTTTTGCTCTGGCGTTTGTTTTATTTTGATCTAATCCTGATGGTGTTATTGTAACTTTTTTTCCCCAGCATTTCCATTTATTGGGTTTTAAGTTTATTGCAGCCACCAGCAAGGCAAGGAGGTTAGAGAGGGGACTCCAGCTCTGCTGCTTTGCTTTCTGTGCTCACCAAGCAAAGCTCAGCCGCAGGGTGAAGCTGTGATGTGCAAACCCTCTACTTCTGACTGATGTGAGTAGAGACAACTAAAGATGAAGATCTTGGAGTGGGTTGCAGCTTATCTATGGAAACTTATACCTTGGCCCACAGAGTGCTCCAACCTGGCCCTGAAGGACCACGTCACCTCCCCAGCTCAAAGACAGATGCTGTACTGCATCCAGACCAGCCTTTCTGCATCCCTGCTTTCTGCAAAGCCATCAGCTCTCACTCAGACAGAGATTACAACTTTTTCCAGTGCTGTTTGCTAGGTGAGGAGCCAGCACCCACATCTCTAGGAAGCTGAGCTCACGTGGAGGTGGCAGAATTAGAGATGCTCAGGAAAATCCTCCAGCATCTGCTGTCATCCACCTGCCACCTCAGAACCGCCTCAGTCCAGCTGCAAGCAACCACAAAACCATCTCCATTCACGTGCAGACACCCACAGTGAAGTGAAACCCAGTGAGCTTAGCTCACCCTAGCCAGAGGGATGTGTCTGAAAGAGCTGGGATGGACTGCTGGCTTGACCTCCCCCTTTATCTCCCTTCACTGCAGAGTCAACACAACCAGCTACAATCTCATTTTCAACCAGCTCCAATTAAATGTCTCATCTGCAAACAGTGACAGGAGATTTTCTGCATGAAGCAGTGCTTTTGCTGAAACCACACCGTATTTAAGGACAGGGACCTGGGGGTGCCAACACACTGGTCACTGCAGCTCTCCCCCCAGCCTGGCGCTCAGCAGATGAGAGCACAGAGCTGGTGGAAAGCATGAAGTTCAGCAGCACCTCTCCCTTCACACCAGCTCCAAATCCATCCACAGACTTAATTTGGATCAAGAGAGAGACAGAGTTAACGATCTAATCACTATTTTTAGAAAACAAGTCTCCCGTTGAGTATGCATTTGGCAATCCCTACAGCTGCATCACCAGCAATGAAACCTTTGGGGATGGGTTTTGCCCAACTCCAATCACTCAGCAAGAAAATAAACTTCTAAGCCCTTCCCTTGATGGCAGAAAACTATTTTTACTGCCTTTTCGCCAGAGCATTATCTAGGCTGGTTTTCAATTCATAGGCAGTGAGAGCTCCCTATGAAATCATGGCAATTTCTGATTTCTTTTTTATTGTAGAATGAAAAAAAAATGCACCCATTTCTAGAAGAGGGATTTGCTGAGAGTTATTAAGCAGGGGCAGATTTTGGCTTAGCAACACTGCAAAGCATTGGCTGCTGAAAGTTGCATGAGTTACCGAGCAGAAAGGTTCTTCTGGGCCACACAGCTCCAGGAGGCACAGATCCCTGGTGCCCTTCTTGTGCTCTCCCAGTGTTCAGTGACCTGTGGCTTCTGCTGGGTGCCAACACGTTGGTAGAGGGGATGAGCATGGAGAGGCTCAAGGTCCTCAAAGTATGGATCAGGCACTCAGCATCTAAAAGCATTATTGCCAGCTTCTGGGCTTGTGGGACGAGGTGGCAGCTGCTACAGAGCCACGTTTGTGGCAGTTCGAGCAGACTTCAGTGCAATGTGGCTCTGGGCAGCTTGGACGTGGCTCTGGGCAGCCTGGTCTGGTGGCTGGAGACCCTGCACATAGCAGGAGGGTTGAAACGAGATGAGCATTGTGGTTCTTTTCAACCCAGGCCATTCTATTCTGGAGGCCAACGTGGCACAGTCCAAGAGGGGAAAAAAGGGAAAACAGCTTTCACATTACAGGCAGATGAGAGCCCAACAAAAAGACTCTCACTTGTTGGTTCCTCTTTTTTTTTTTTTTTTTTTTAAACACCATTCAATCATTCCACTCACTGGACAGACCTTAAATTGAATCTCAGCCCTAGAAAATGCATTACTTAGCGCTGAATTGATGTCACTGCCAAAGAATTTTCGCTCGGCTTAAGCTGTCTGCTGCAACACGCCAGGGGCACGTTGGAGACGTTTCCGTATTTGTGGAGCGACATTCCTCCTGCTGGTTCTTTGCTCTTCCCCTTTCCCCCCTCCCCTGCTCTGCTTTAATTCCCCCTCAGTGGGATGTGCTGCTGGAGCAGAGCGCACCGAACACAACTGAACTTCGCTGCGGCTTCCAGCATCCCACCTGGGTTCTGCCATTACAACACTGAGGGTTTGATGGTGCCCAGATCCAACCAGACATCGCCCCACTGCCCTTCTAACCCTCACAAACTGGATTCACACAAGCATGAAAACCACCATGCAGAAGCAGCACCTACCAGGGGTTTGCTTCAAAGCCTCTTCCTCTTGACAGAACTCTCAGATCAGGACCTTTCCATGTGTTTTTTTCTTCTGGGGATGTAATAACTCTGGTTTTCCCTTTTTTTTTTTTTGCACAAAGTGAGTGGAAAAAAACATTTCCGTCATTTGAATGCAATGCAAAACCACCTCGATCTCTCAAGCATCACTTCACACCCACTGGTTTCTCCTTCCAAAATACACCCCGGGAGGTCCCACCAAAGTCCATGCCATGGAGCAGGCTGCAAACACTCACACAGGTCCCACCTGTTGGGATTCTCCGGGGCAATGTTATTTGCTTTGGGAGAAATGTGCTAACATAGAATCACAGAAGCATTAATGTTGGAAAAGACCACTATGAGCACCTCGTCCACCCACCAGCCACCAAACAGCATGCCCACAAAGCAGCTCAAAGCCACTAAGTTACTTCTTCATGTACTTCCAGCGTATTGAGATCTGGAAAACACAGACTTTATGCTACAAGTGCCAAGGGAGAAGCTCTGAAGAGCAGCTGTGCAAGAACCATAAAGCAAACTACCTCTCAGAGAAGTCAGGAGGATTTATGATCACACTGGCAAGCGAGCGCCAGATACCTGGTGCTAAATACATGTTTTAAATATTACATTGAATATGGGAAATGCGCTAAACCATTTCTATAGCGTTCTGGACTCTTTTTATAGGTTCCTCGCCTGAAGACAGATCAATAAAACTGTGCATTAAGGGGCTCTCAGCCTGCTTTGGGGAAAGATGTTCGAAGCCCAGAGTTTCTCACATCTGTCTTCCCATCCTTAAGGAGGGCAAATACAGATAGCCAGCATTTTTGCCAACCCTTTCACTCCCATCTTATTTCACAACCCCTCCGTCTCCCTCCTATCATCCTCCCTCCCTGCACGTACAGTTGCTGATGTCTTCCCAACCAGATGCACACCTGCAGGAAAAGTTGGCATCTTCTCTTTCCAAGCTGTCATAGAGTCAAATAGTTTATGAGTCCATTGATGACAGATAAATTAATTGCAGAAAATGTGAATGACTTAATATTTTGTGTGCTAATACATTCTTTCTTTCTTTTTTTTCCCCTCTCTCTCTCTTTTAGATCCACGTCATGGCATAAGATATATCTCAGGCTATTTGGGTTGAGTTCAGATTCCCATGTCTCAACGCCCACTTAAGGTGGCAGAAGATACCCCGTGCCTTGTAATCTCCTGGATTCAATGCTTCAAATGAGCAACACAGCTCTTGTGGAAAGGTGCATAATGGGTAACACAGCCTGGGCTATGGAATGATGTAGCATGGGCTTTTGGAGAAGATTCTCCCTGGGTGCAAAACTGTTTCCAAATCCCACTGCATTCACTGGTACCTGAGTTCACCCCACTCTGCTCAGCCTCAGGGCTTAGGCTGTCTTTGTAGGCATCAGAGAGAGGTGGCAATTCAGATCCCCTCCATTATTTTAGGCAACAGCACTTTTTCTTCAGTGGGGAAAAAAAGGCTGCTGAGGGATTGGCTGAGCCCTATATAAAATAGGGCAGAATCCACAGCTTTTGTGGCTCATCACGCTGTGACAGTCCGCTACGATGGATGACACGAGTGTGTAACTGCTCTGAGACAGCCTCTAGTTCAACCCAAGGAGAGTCATGAGGATCTGTCTGGTTTTGGTTCAGCCCCCATCACCAGGAAAGTGTCTGCAGACTCAGCAGGAACCCAAATTACAGGTATGGCTGACCTGGATGTGGATGTTGTAAGCCCACGTTGACTCTGACCACCAGTGATTGCCTTTATATTTATGTATCGATGACTAACCCATTACTGCCCAGATGGATATCTACAGTCAATGCATTAGATCATCACCTGCTATTGATCCAACAAGCTTCAATTATCTACTTGAATTTAAAAGAATTTCAATCTGTGGATTGAGGACAACCATCCATCTGCTTTATGCAACACAATAAGCAGCAGGATTGATGAGCAGCCTAGAAACATGGCATATGAGGGAAGATGGAGTAAGAGAGTAGCTCTGTTGAGAGAAGGGAGGCTGGAGAGGAAGAGGAAGGCATGTGAAGTGAGGTAGTGAAATAGACTCTCCCTTCACTCTTAGTAGGATGAGTAAGGAACGTAGTTGAACTGGAGCAAAGGGGTTCAGGCTGACCCTTAGAAAACACATAAATGTAATAAAAATAAAAGGAATATGTTCCTTACAGGAATGAGGAAGCTGAGCCATTGGGAGTTTTTAAGAGCAGGACAGGCAGAAGTGTCAAGTGTGGATTAGAAGCAGCTGTCCCTTGCCTTTGCATCTTGAGGTGGCAGGTGGGTTAAACGGAGACCAAAGGTTGCTTAAAGCTTTGTGATGGAGACTGAATGCTTGCTATCACTGCCAGACCTTGGCAGATACTTTAAGAAGAGGGCTGCTCTCAGTAAGATAACTTGGTAGGAATGATGTCTAGAAGCACAAGGATTAAGACTACGTACATGGACTCTGCCCCCAAATCTTGAGTTGATTTTAGAAGTTCTGAAACCAAATGATGTAACCAACAGACATACAGAGACACGTTTGGTCTGCAAACTTCATTCCTTAATAGAGATGAACGAGGTCACCTTGCCATTTGCATGGCGCTCATTAGGGGCGGGATGCTTTTTGAGCTGCCAGAAGATGGGACTGCCAGTCAGAACTGCTCCTACACACCACGACAAGATTACTGGGTCTGCTGTGCTGCCTGAATGCAGACACTGCTGTCTGAGCTCATCAACCGCTCTGTTATTGGTGGTTTTTCCCCACATTCAGCCACAGACATCTATGGCTGGATTTAAGCCACTCCATCTCCCTCGATTTTATAAAGCTCAGTATGACTGGCTCTTACACCAGGCAGCGCTTCATAGCAACACTTTCTGGGCTGAAAGCAATGCCATTGCTCTGCATTTCTAACAGACTTTTGCTCAGTGTGGCAATGTATCGTGGGCGAATTCCAAAATTTCATTGCAAAGTTAATTGGGCCCATGCATTTCCAGGGGAATAATTACTTAGATGAGAAGGAGGAGGTTCTTCCCCACTTGTTAATTTGCCTGTAGGATGTCAACAGACAACAAGTGCTAAGTGGTAGAGGCCAAGCACAAGGCAGGCAAGGACAGCAAGGCCCTGCTCCCAGGTTTGTTCAGGCAGAAACATACAGACCTTAGGGGTGGCGTTGTTCATGTTGGGGTGACCTGGGAGAAAATCTGAGCTCCTCTCTTTAGAGCCATCCCACCTTAATGCAAAAGAAAGAACGAAAAGCTTTGAAATCGGAGGGGAACAAAGCCAACGGAAAAGAATCTGAAGAGCTGTGCTGTAGAAGACACTCTGTCTATAAAAAGGGACTTTTGATAATGGCTGGAGAAGTGCCGGAGTATTTTGGGAGTGAGGGAAAAAAGAAAAATAAAATGAACGTATGACCTAATGCTCCTGGAACCCAGCCACCAACCTGGGTGCCCTGTGGCTGTTTAGGTTTTTTTTTGTTTGTTTAATCTGCTTTTCCAAAAGGTATTTCACAATCTGGATTGTTTCGTGTTCGAGGCAGGGAGGCTGTGCACATCCCTGATATGGGCCCTCTCTGGTCCCTGCCTTGAATGGCTCTCATTCAGGTGAGCAGATAACACCTCTCAAGCCACTTCATCATCAACGGTAACAACCTGAAGACCTCATTAGAACGGTGCCATGACGAAGGGCGGTAATTAAATGGAGATGTAATTAGATGGATGCTCAGTAGTATGACTATAACTGCTGCTATTGTAAAACAGCAACAAAAGAAGAAAATTCCAAAGGCAAAGTTTGAGCAATGAGCAAAGACAGTTATTTATGCTAGCATATGTCATTTCTGCTATGTTTTAATATATGAATATATCTGGGATGATTCCATGCAGCCTCTGTCTCGGTGAGGTTTCCTAGACCTGCTTTCCCATGGGGAATGATGCAGTGATCTCTTGGCCCCTACCGGGAACTGCTGCAGTCTCTGTGGGTCACACAGTGCAGGATCACGATCTGAGTCTCTCGAGGGTACAAAACAAAGCAGGACTAGCAGCAAGATGTAAATGGTAATAGATAAAGTAGTTAACCACCAGATCAAGGGTTCATATGGCAAGAGGTGTTTTTAGCCAGTTTTCCAGACAAGGCTTCACTTCTGGACTGGATTTAACAAGAAGGTGGTCTAGACTGTCATTACGTTTGCTTCTAACTGTAAAATCATTTGTCTACGTTAACAGTTACTGGGACACCAGGACACTTGTGACAACATCAGGACAGCCCCTATAGGTTCTGGGACCTGATCTCTAGACATCTGTGACGGTTTGGTCCAGACACATGCAGAAGTCCTTTGAAACATGAATCTTTACCTTCTAACCTCCCAGCCTCCCATGTCACACCCTTCCAGCTCAAACTCTGGCTGTGCCATGTGAACCCACATTTTCCATTTCATTTTACAGCCCGTGGAGCTGTTTGTACAAGATTGGCCAGTAGGGACGTTAGCAGATTACGAATCAAAGGGAAGGAATTTGCTCCAGAAAATGCAGTGGCAGCAATGGCTCCCACCGAAGACTTTATCAGATGTAATCAAACAAAGTTTCACACTAGGAAAATGCTTGTACTTGCTAGCTCCCCTAGGCTGAACTGGCACTCATTTCCCATCAGTTAACCCTTCTGGGCACACCATGCATGAACAGACACTGATGGCCCCCAGGCAGCAAAGCAAGCTGCTGTCCTCAGCCCACGCAGGCAGCAAGCCCTCCCATGGGAGGTGGCAGCAAGAGCAACGGTTAATGCAGGACCACAGGAGCCTGAAACAGCAGATTTCATACCCCTTTTTAGCTTCATGACACCAGTGAAGTTACAGCTGTGATGGCCATTTTAGCCAACGTCAGTGGCTAAAACATAGGAGCCACCAGACACAAAAGCATAGCTCTCTGCAGTCCACAAAAAAACAGCCAGGACTTCAACTATTTGCCCTAAAAGTCACGTTTTCCAGCTCATTTGCAGTTGTAATTCCTCTCTGCAGTTCCACATTGCTCCCCACTACGTGGGGGCAGTAGCTCCTTGCTACATCACACCACCCTGCAGCCTGCGAGTGCACTGGAAGGGAAGGCAGAAGCTTCAGGCAGAGCTTCGTTGTTGTGAGCAATGCAGGAGAAGTTATGAATGCCATGTGCTCTCCTGGTGAATGGGATGCTCTGTGCCTGCAAGCCACTGAGGAGCTTCAAGGGGAGGAAATAAGCAAGGAGAAAATCTGATGTCTCAACGTCACCCTGCAGCAAACGTTTGGAGGGTGTTAGGGATGCTGCTGAGAAGATGTAAAGGCTTCCAGCTCCCTTGCCAGTCTGCAAACTTTGGGACTAAAGGGGTGAAAGGTGGAGAAAAGAGCAGATCAACAGGCCAATAGCATTTACAGAAGAAGGGCTGGGACCAGGGATGCTTTGGGGAAGCTCTGAAAGAAATTGACAAGCACTAAGAACAAACCCTTGAACCTCCTATAAAATACCTTTTTTTCTCTAAACTTTTAGCTTAAATATACCTGTTGCTCAGTAAATGTTACCTTCCTGCTGCTGTTCTTTCCTGGCAGTGGATCTAGTAGCACCAAGGGCGGATGGTGATGCAGGACCAGGGATAAAAGGAGGAAGACTGAGCAGCAATTGGCTGCAGGTGTGAAGCACAAAAGAGCCTCAGGATGCAGCTGGGGTTTCTGAGGGTGATTAGAATCAAAGCATCATAAAGGTGGGAAAAAAACACTACAGTTAGGGTTATGGTTAACTTAAGTCCAACCATCAACTATCACCACTCTACCCGTGTGGCATTTGCAAGATCATAGAATGGCTTAGGTCAGAAGAGACCTCACAGCCCCCAGCCCCTCCCTGACATGGGCTGAATGCCCCCCACTCATCTGTGGCCTCAGGCACCTCTGGGGATGGGGTACCACAGCTCTGAGCAGTGCTGGGGCCTCACTGCTCTCCCAGTGTTAAATGCTTACTGGCCAGGTGTTGGAGATGGAGCACAACCCACAGTCCCTTTGCATTCACCCCTCCAGCACATCTCAGAGGCGATGTGGCTTTGAAGCAAAGCAGAAAATGGGGAGATTTCTCTTTTCAGCAGTGCCACTGACTTATTGTGTGGTCTGGGGCAAACCTTGTAACCTCTCTGTGACTCTGCTTGCCAGTCTGCACAGCAACGAGCGCAGCATTTACCTCATCAAGGGTTGAGAGGCTTAATTATTCCCAGACAGATGGATGCTGCATAAGAGCGAAGTGTTACGATGACTAAATCTTCCTGGAGGTGCCTCTAATATCTCTGATTAGTTTGTTTATCCCCCAGATTCTGTACCATGGGCATGACAAAGATTACAAGGAGCATGTTTAAGCAGGGGCACAGTCGCTGTGCCAGATACCTCCAGGTTAAAGGGAAACAGATGATGGAAAACCAATTAATTTTTTACAGCGAGAGAAATAGCTGCAGGATTAAGAAACATTAATTATTTATTGAACTGCTGCCTTAGCAAAAAGGAAAAAAAAAAAAAGTTTATACATACATAAAATAATCACTCATTGTACATAACAGCATAATAACTTGGGTAATCTGAGCTCCTGTTTTGACACTGCTCTTTTCTCAGAGGTCCATTAAAATACTAAGAGCAAAAACACTTAGGAGCTTCAGGAAGAAAAGAGCTGTCACAGCAACGCTGCTGGATGTTATCAGTCCTTCAGCCCAGGCCTGGCTTTGGTTTTCCTGGGATGAATTGCTGCACTGCTGTGTATCTGAGTAAAGGGAATTGGTTTTAGATGCGGATTGGCCCTGAAATGCAGGTGGGATTCATGGCACACGCAGTGCTCGCAAGGTCTCGTCATTCCTGGAAAGAAATTGCATTTTCAGTGGGTTCTGATTGTGAGAAACGTGGATTTGGCTTCAATATTCATGAGAGATGCACCCCACTTCCCTCGCAAGCATCCACAGACACACACTTCACTGGCATTCTGTTTCTTCTGTTATTTATCCTGCTCATTTCAGCTGCAGAGGGGCCCTCAGCTATTGGGACCTCTTGGGGTACATGGTAAGATTTCTTCCATCCATGTGGCTTAGTGGGTTTGGAAGATTTTCACTACTGGAGATATTCCCTATGCAGGAAAGGGGAGGAAATCATGCCCTGTTGAGGTATCACAGCAGTGTCTCTTAATGCTGGGCATGAACCTAACACTTGGGCCTGAACAGCTACAGAGCTTCTGGGAAGTGAAAGGGGAAGTCTTGCAACACACACAGCCTGGAGATTGATTGGCAGAGGTGTTTCACAGCTGGCTCCATCCATGGCTGAGCAGGATTCCTAAGGCCCAACACCCTTCAGCTTCTCACCACACAGCTCTGGCTTTTACCCCCAGCCCTCGGGCAAGAGTTCATTATTGCTTGCTGCAAGTCCCTCCTTGGATTAGGAGCGTTTTGGAGCACAGCCCGATCTTGAATGCTGAGTTCTATTGCGTTGCATACAGCCTCAAATAGCCAGACTAAGGTTACCTCTTTGGCCCAAACAGTGAGTCAATGGGTGGGACTTTGCATGACCACATCCCACGGGAGAACACTCCATGACCTGCATTCAGTGTTCAGGGCAGACCTGTTTATATATAAATAATCCAGTTGCAGAAAACTGCTTCTGCTAACTAAAGAGAGGAAAAAATTCAGCAGATTTCCATTTCCATGCACCCAATGGGGCTGTTCCAACAAGTGCTCAAAAGAGATCTCTGCAACGCTAACAATAAACTAGAAGCAGTAATTATGCCCTTTCCCTTTGTGATTTGAAATGGCAAAAAGAACAACTGGGTCTGCTCGTTCAAGCTGAAGCCCAAAACAACTCCAGCTGTTGATGCTGAGGATGAAGGTTTGGCAACTGGAGCAAAGCTGAACACTTCGGGTAGCTCAGGAACAAGGTTGGCTCCTGTATTTCATTCCCTGTTCTACCACTTGTTTTGGAGGTCAGGCCCATGTTTTGGCATCGTGTCTCTGACCACAGGAGTTTGGGGTTTCCAATCAAGAGCCAAGGAGATGCCTTGAGACTCTTCGTGCCGTTCTTTGGAGCCACACAGAGATGGTTTGATTTGATCTTGCTTCAAGTTTGTGGCAAAGTTGCCAGGAGGTGAGAAAGATAAAGCAGAAGGTATTTCCTATGGCTCTTCTCCACCACTCCTTTCCCTGTCTGCATTTCCCAAGCAATTACGTAGCAACAGAGGTTTTGTCTGAGCTTTTTAACCCCTGCAAGCCTCATCCCCTGCCAGCAGCAGGGTTGTCCCATGCTGAGCATGCAGAGGTCCCTGATGCCACATGCCCACCTGGGACAAGCTTCCTTCCCATGCCTGCGCTCACTCACTCGTTGCATCTCAGCTTTGTAACTTATAGCACAAAGTCTTCCAGTAAGGGGTAACACAACCAACGTATTTAAGATACGATCACAAGAGGCATAGAGCCCACTCTCTCTAAACCAACTGCTCACTCTGAGCTCCAAAAATCTCCTGTCAGTGAGGACTGGGCAAGCAAAACCCATTCTGCTCAATCTGCCAAAAAAAAAAAAAAGACAAGAAGTTTTGTACCTTGAAGACAGTGGGATATCCCAAAACCTACATACAGCAGTCAAAAGATTCCCATTTGATTTCTGGGGAAAAAAGAGAAAGGAGAGAGACCAGGGATGATGCTCCACCCCATGAGAACAAGCAAGTAAACGTCAAACAATTTCTCTCCCTGCAGAGGAGGATTAATTTCCTAGGTTTCCCCTGCAGGGAGAAGCGAGTCATTCGGAACAGCCCTGGTCTCGATGCAGTGGCACAATCCTGAGGCTTCCAAGGAAAAAGCAAGAGACAAAAGTTTGATTCATAAAAGCTTGAGGAAGGGGGAAGGGGGGGGGGAGGGGAAGGCAGGAGGAGATGATAATAATAATAATAAAAATGCCTGGGGGAGATTTCATAACATTAATAGGTAATGTAGGCAATTATGCAGGCTTATTTTATTTCAGCAAAGTGCAGGTGGTGAGCTACATCTCATCGCAGGTGCTTTTCCAATTAGCTCGACGTATTCTAGGTGAATAAATGGCCGAGTGCCAAACCTCCGTGCCACTAGCAACAGACTAATCCAAACTAATCCAGAGGACTCATCTTGCTTCATGTTAAAGCAACTAGAGTCTATTTTACTTATTATCTCTTGAAAGATCTCTTCTCGTCTTGGAAAAACAAGGAGGCCTATTTCACACAGGAGTCCATAAATACACTTCACTCGGCGTTCAGTAAGGGCTGGAAGACTATCGCTGCTTGAATTCAATTGCTTATTAGCGTTATGTAATAGCAGATGAATATCCTGTTCTGCATTTGCTAAATGTTTTCTTTTAATAATCAACTCATATCCACATAATGGGCGAGCTTATGCAATAGGCTTCCTTATGAGCTCTTCAGGGAGACATCTGTTTTTCAGCATCGTTAATTACCAGCAGCGGATCATTAAGATGTATTTATTTACTTTTGTTATTACAACTGGGCGAGCCCTATTACTTAGGTAAATGGCAGGCTGATAAGCCATCTAAGTGTAGGCATGGTGTAGGCAGGAATGATACGAGATAGCCCCACACACATACCTGCATCTACCAGGCACTTTGGTTTTAACATAAAGCTGGACTCCTGTCACGTCTGCTGATGTAGGTATAGAGGAGAAGGGAGAAAGAAATGGAGGACCACCGTTCTTCAGAGAGCCCAGTGACTTCATTGTTCACTTTGACTCCACCCTCAGATAAAGCCAAGATGTCATTTCCAGAAACAAAAAAAGTATGCATCAGCCCTGCAGGATGGATTCTGGGGGTACCACCACCATCTTCTGACTGGTCAAGAGGTTGGACACCAAGCACCCAGTAACAGCAATACTGAGGGCTCTGCAGCAAGCTGATGATAGGACCAGAGCGAAGAACCAACAGTACTCCATTTTACCCCAGTGCAGGGATCTTTACACATCACCCACATCTTCTGATATTCTTCTCTGGCCGATGATGTACCTAAGCCAGACTACTGGGGAGCAGAAATTCTTCTCTCCAGTTTTCCCAAAGGGACTGCCTTACCCTATCAGAGGCTCTTTGAGATCCTCAGCTTCCTAATTCCTATTCATTTTGCTGACACTGCAGACTTGGGCAATGTTGCTTACCAAAACCCCTTGAATCTTTATTGAGGGGCTTACACAAGCACCTACTGTGTCCCCAGCAGCTCCAACCAGCTCCACCCATCCTGCTTTAGACACTCAGGGAAGTCCCATCGCCCCATGGGATGCCTTAAAGAAAATACAACCAGCCTCTTCGGGCTTTGAAAATGATGACCCCAGAATCTCGCTGGGGCTCAGGGAAGAGGAGCCTGCCAGGATGAGAGCTGTGTGACATCATCCGGATCCAGTCCAGGACCATCAGACACCTGCTGAGCCTCACAGTGCAATCCCGCGGCAGCTGCTGCCCTAACCCGCAAGCAGGAACATGAGCTGCTTGGATCACTTGCCTCAAACATTGTTCTCCCGAGTGTTTGAAAAAGGCCTAATGAAATGTGACTCAGAAATAACTGACAAGTGCCAGCCTCACCTTCTTATTGTTTCATCAAAATGGGAAAGACAGCGAGGAGAAGAGTCAACCTCCTCCATGAGATCCGCTGTCCCGGCTTGCCCGTAACCGGCAGGCTGAGTGAAATGTTGACACAAAGTTGACATCTCCACTTGATTTATGGAGAGCTCAAACAGCGGGGAAAAAATTAAACATTATAAATCAGTGAGTAACATCCATAACCCCGAAGTGCTTGTTGTAAACAATACGAAACACCGGCCTAATTTTTATATGTGTAATTTACGACGAGCAATTCCTTCCAAATGAGAAAATTTAAAAGGAAAAACCATCACTTGTTAGAATATCATTAATTCGATCAGATGAGAACTAAGCCAGCCATTGTTCCTAATGGTGGAAAGTTTCGTGGGAGCTAATTGCTCCTATGTGGTGCCTTTTGGCATCTTCTGGTGCAGCTGGGCAGAGAGCTGGTGGTGCAGGAGGAGAGCTGCGGCCGGAGGTGACAGCAGGTGATGGGCATGGCCCTACCTTCTGGGGCTGTGCCTCCAGGTGGGAAGCTGGCTTCATCCCAGCATCTCCCAGCTCACCCTCCTCACCTGAGACTTATTTAGAGCTGCTGGTCTATAGCAGAGAAAGTAGGCCAGCTAAAAACAGCCAACGGGACCTCCGTGCTTGCAGTCAATGGAGAACAAAGGTCTCTGGACACCACACCATGGACATCAGCCACCTCAGGAAAGCCTGGTTGCTATGGAGCTAGCCTTAGCATCATAAAGACTGGAAAAGACCTTTAAGATCATCAAGTCCAACCATGTTTGGCCAGTCAGTAGTCATATTTCCAAAGTCGGGAGTGATGCCAACACTGATAGTTAGGGCATTTTGTAGCTGGAGGTGCCCCTTGCCATGCAGTCTGCCAAGCCCTGCTCCTGACTGCTGAAATGGATGTTAAAGTCAAATGGCAAGGAGAGTCCCCATCCTGACCAACCGTGGTTGTGTACAGAGCATTCTCATCCTCTTCACCCAGCCCCAAGGAACCAAGCTTGTTTATACCATGGGCTGCTTAAAGAGACCTGGTTTGCAGAAGGACGCATTAGAGGCAGGAATCAAACCCTGGCTGAAACCAGAGCCCGGAGCTGTGCTCACAAGAGCCCCTTTGTGCTTAACCCCAACTCAGAAGCATTTTCACAGCTCTCATGGCTCTGGGCACACGGGAACGCTGTTTGCCTTCAGGTGATTAACAGATTCCAAAGGGCTTGGGGATGGAAAGTTCTCCGTAAATAAATAAATGGATCTAACAGAGATGTAATGAGGCTGTAATTAATTACTGTTTGCAGAACACTGTGAGAGGCACGATGAAGTGTGCTAGCAAAACGCAAGGTATTACTGCAGAAAATGTATTATTGTTGGCACACCAGGGATCATTAGCAAAGCTCTTTGCTTGCTCTCTGCTTGCCCACTGTGCTGTTTCACAATCCTTATTCCTGCTGATGGTTTGAATGCCAGCAGAGGCTCCTGGGACTCTTCCATTGATGTCTGAGCCCCACGAGGGCACTGGGAGGGAGGGCAATGCTGGTGCAGGCAGTGTGGGTATGCAATGCTCACCCTGCCTGCAGCCCTGTCCTCCAACCCCTCTTTAACGTGTGCAAGCTGCAAACATTTGAAGTCCTTGATGTAGTTCTCCATATCAATTTTGAAAGCCCCAAAAATCAGATTTGAGTTTCAGCAGTTCTCAAACGTAGGGCAGAAATGTGCATTTTGGGCTCTACCTAAGCTGTTTCCATACATTTCCATTCTGAAAGGGTAAAAGATCAGGATTCAGCTAATGATAATTGAGTATTCGGGTGGAGAAAAATATGTTCACTGGACTGATGTTCAGCCAGGGTGAATCAGCCAGGCTGACTGCACTGAGCACCTCCTCCTTTCTGCTGCCAGATCATCTGCCCTTGTGAGTTAATAGGAGCGTATATATTGCAAAGCTAAGATTAAAGATTACCTATGAACAACTATGACTCAGTATTTCTTTCACTGGGAATACTTGGAGAGTGGAAGAAATACCAAGAAGTACCTTACCAAGTACACAGTGAAGTCGTAGGCTATCACTTTACATACAGACAAATACACACAAATGCAGCAACACTGAAAGAGAGGGCAACCGTAACCTTCACAGTACTGGATGTGAAATCAATCTGTTTCCAACTCATCTTGAAGGGGAGGAACTGAAACAGCAAGTTGCATAGAGCCACTTCACAGATTGAGCAATGACATTTGTTTTTCTGGTAAGCTCTTAAATGCTTTGAAAGAGATGAAACACGATCCATCTACAACATAAGCTCCTACTCATTGACTCCAAAGCCACCCTCTCAATTACACTTACAAACAGCATTTTCCTGTAGAGAATTAGGAGGAATCCCCATAATCCCCTGCCCATTGTGGTGCAGCAGTGATACCCAGCACGGCAGGTCTCGTGTGCAGGGCTGGGTGCTGCTTGGACAAGGAGACCTCAAGGGAACCATCTGAGATGGCCCCAGAAGAGTTGTGGCACATGAGGGCAAAGAGGGAGAACACTGCAAGAGATGCCACCTCCTCCCAGCCTGATCATCCCCTTGCTGGGACGGAGGAGCCAGAACAGCTCACCCCAGCACTAGGCTGATAACACTCTGCAGACTATCCCTGTTTGGGAAAGGATTAATGGGAAGGCAAGGAGGAACAGCCCTAAATGAACTGACACGTGAGAGCCTTTCTCTGGTTGCAAAGCATCGGGTTCATCTTCCCAGCACAGGTAAGTTTTCCAGAAGCATACAGACTTACAGGGAGGGAGCAGATGAGAAAAGAGCCAGAGGATCAGGGAACGTGGTAAGAACCCAAAGAAACTCATTTCCACTCATTTCCAGATTCAGACCCTGGAACCCTGTGGGGTGGCTGCAAAGGAGATCACTGACATCCCAGCTGTCATGGCAACGATTGAAGAGGGAACCTCGAAACCTGAGAGCTTCACGTCTTCCGTGATTCAAGTCATGACCTGCCTGTTTGTGCAGCAGTGGTGGAGGGGACATATTATTGTGTCCAGCAGCTGGGACAGCAAAGCCACCCCAAGTTACCCTGAAATCGCCTCATGGAGAAGTTGATAGCCGTGTCTTTTACCCATGGACACTCTCGTGTCCAGATTTCTCCTTGTGGGAAAACTTCCTGTATGGGTCTTGTGTTGTATCGACCCAAACATGACAGGTTCTGGCTAAGTAGCCCAGGAGGGGGAGTGGAAGACAGCTTGATTGCCAATATCCAATCATAATTGGGGATCCAGAAAACTACTTATCTTAGGAATTGCTTAATAATGCGCTTAGCGTGTGAAGGATTATCATTGCATATAATTAAATACGGAGAGTTACACAGAGAGAGATAAGGATCCTGTGCAAACGGACAAGAAGGAAAGTAATTGAGATTTAAGCTTCTGCTCTGCCAGCTCCTCGCCTAGCTCACAGCGAGCTGCCTCAACATGCATGTCTGGAGAGAGAAGGGCTCAAGGTGGGGAAGGAGGGAGAGCCAGCACCCAGCGCATCACTCACTGCTGCCCCATCTGTCCCCACCATGCCCCACAAAATCTGCAGGAAGCCCTGGAGTGCCACTGGGCAGTCAGTGCAAAGGAAAAATTAAGCCCTGGGGTGCCTTAGTGATGTGGGAGAACAGTTAAGCTCTATGAGCTGTTGTGTCAAACCCTATAGCAGACATGACATGAACAGGAGACAGGTCATGCCCGACTCCAGGGAGACATGGGGCTGCCACCTGCAGCAGCCCCACATTACAGCCTGCACGCTGGGGACAGCAGTATCTGCTGCAATACTGAGAGCACCCTGCTGGCTGGCACAGGGCATTACCGCCGACCTGCAGCTGCTGAGCATCGCAGGGGCTGGGAGCTGCTAAGGGGTGGCATGGCATTGCCATCTCATTTTGCTAAGGCAAAGGAGAATGCTGCCGAGGCTGCATCAGTTTTATCTTGCTGCTCTGCTGGCAGGGGACCCAGAGCAAACAAGAAAAGAGAAAGGAAGAGAAGCAGGGAAATGGAAGAGAATACAAAAGAGGGGAGAGGTCCCTGCCTGACCTTGCTGCTACCAAATGACCTGCACTGTTGCTGCCAGCTGTAACATTGCTCAGCTCTCTACAGGAAGAGCTTTTCTTCTAGTCTCATTTTCTAGGGTGACAAAGCACTAGGAGTACCCAAAGCTCCTGTTGTGCCAAGCACTGAAAAACCCAAACCCAGAGAACCATCCTCCCTTCAGAGAGCTGGCACATGCCAAGCATGAATGTGGGAAGGTGAGAGGCAGCAAACAGACAAAGGAAAGGAGAGCAGCAGCCATTGCTCACAATTATTTTCTAGCCTTTTGTGCCCATGAGGGGAAAAAAAAAAAGTTAGAAATGGTTTCTGGAACAGCACAGGGACCAGCAGGAAACCAGGAAAGAGCCTGAGACTTATTTCTCCCAAACCTTACATTCTCTGCACCTACTGAGCCCCAGTTGACCCATCCTCACTGCAGCATCTAACTCCAGCACACGGATCAAGGCAGGCAGCGAAGCAGAGAGAAAAGCTCCATTTGGATGGAAGATGCTCTGGGCCAGACTCACCCGAGCCATCTCAAAAGCCAGAGGAATGCTCACCTTTTCCTTACCCACGCATACTAGAGGAAAAAAGCAAAGAAAAATAAATTCAAAGGGAATGATGTTTCAAATCCTCTCAGCAAGGTGAGCAGTAAGCAAGCACCAGGCTTCGTACCAATTAATAAACGTATCAGGAAACAAAGCAAAAGTGTCATAGAGTGGGAATAAAATAATTACAGAGCCTTTCGCCCTTCCAGCCAACCCGTATTTATCCCACGGGGCTCTGACAGTCATCTGAAAACCACACAAAGCTTATTTGTTCCATTGGCCCTGGGGCAGGAGGACCAGTGGAGCAGCTCCAAAGGGTGCAAGCAAACATCCCAAAGCCACCACTTAAGGGCAGGAGAGGAAACACAGCCATACCCTTACTCATCCAACCAGCTCCCAGCCTGGTGTCTAAACAAACTGCTGAGGCCACACCACGAGAGCCCTGCTGACAAATGAGTCTTCTCAACAACAAATGATTTACTCATCCCTCTCAGTACCAGCACTTCCACCTGTGCTGCTGCTCACACACAGCCTGGCTTTGTGATTCCCAAAGACAGCCATAAATCAGCCTCCATGCCAGGTGATGTGTGCCCATTCCCATGCCCTGGCATTTCCATCTGCTCCATCACAATGCCCAGCAGCAGAAAGAGGGGGAAGAGAGACCAAATCCCCACAAGGATGAGAGGCAACAGGAGAGCTTCAGAGCCAGGAATTGGGAAGAGAGCCCATTCCCCTTTTCTGAATGCTGCATTCTGCACTTTAACGTTGTTTGAATACCTGACCCTTTCCCTGTGTCTTGTAAAACACTTCTTTAACACACAGCCACATCCGGGGGTGCAGATAACAACAACAGGCATCACAGCCACGAGGACTGGCAGAATGAGGCCCCCCAGCCTAATCCTCCATGACCTGCCAGTGCATTTTAGCGGGTGATGAATATGGAGGGAGAGATAATTCTGCTTGCTGGTTAATTAATCCAGCATTACAAGAGCAACGAGAGTATAATGACCACTGGTAATCCCCCTGCAATAACACCACATGCCGCTGCTCACACTGGGCCACCTGTTGGGGTGCTCCAATCACAGCAGCTACTGCTCATTAGTGCCATATCTATGATTGAGATTTTATTAGCCAGCATTTGATACATTATCTGCTCCACGCAACTCAACCTAAGCCCAAAAATATTGTTTTACAGCATTAATTAAAGGCACTGATACCGGGTGCTTGGTTCACATGCTCCACTATGATTTATGGGCTGCATTTAATTACCCAACTAGTGTGACTTACCACATCTACCTGGTAGGTATCATGTGTATTTAAATCAATTAATGTTCGGTGGCTTCTAGCGTGTCTTACTAGGGAAGGAGGGAGAGAGTTTCTTGTGAACAACTGAACTCCAGACAAGAAAAGTCAGCAGCTATTTCAGGCATCTAAACTGCAAACAAGATAATGTGACCTAGGCATAGTCACACAACAGCTGTTTGGAGAGCATTGCTTTGTTAAGTGTGCTAGTGATTTTTCGTGGAAGATTTAACTAATTAGCTGAGTAGGCCCTCCATAAAATAGACACCAAGTTATGTTTAGCTTTAATTACACAGTAGTCCTGTTGGCCCATTCAGTTGCTGAAAGTCAGGCATGTGCTTGAGTGTTTTGCTGAATTAGGGTCAATATAAATACACATCTCTTGTAAGCATCTAGGAAGCTACACTCATATGAAATTAATGAACTCAGTGGCTCAGAGAGATTTGCAGCTGAAAAAAAAATGTAGTAAAAATAATGAGGACAAGCTAGAAGCTCTGCCAGAAGGGCATTGCTGCTATCTGCCCTGGGCCCTGTCCACTTTGCAGGATGACACATGCTGGGGCTGAGGGGCAGCTCTCTCTGGCACACTGCCCTGGGCAATGGGATGCCCTGCTCTAAGGAGGGAGAATGAATGCAGTGAGCTCTCAGGGCTCGAGGGTTTTGCCAGATACCCTCTTTTGTCCCAACACCACAATCACCCTCCTTATTCCCGTCCCAACACCAGCTCCATTACTCTGCCATTAGCTCTATCTCTCCCCACCACCTTACACCAGGTAGCTCTCCATTTCAACCCCAGCTTTTTAACTGTTTGCAGGCTCATTCTTACCTCCCCTCCATCCACATTATTTCCCCCATTAGCCCAAATGTGCCCGAATTTACACCACTTGCCTTTCCCAGCTCCCACCCATCCCCAGCTGCTTCCCATCACAAAACTCATTGAACGTGTGTTTGGCAATTGCACCCCTGGTTCCTCTCCTGTGCCCTCCTCTACCTGGTTTGTCTTCTGCCATTTGTCCCCCATTCTCCTTAAACAAAATGCTTCAATGCTATCAAACCAGTGTCATCCAAAATAAAGAGGGCCAGTTTTGGGTGGAAAATTGATTTAAAAAGTAAATGTCTTCTTCTGAGATGAATGTGTTTTGCCGAATCGTTTCCCAGCTACTCTGTTTGTGTAACCTTGAAGCTATTTTGTACAATCCATTAGTTTTGACAGCTTAAGATTGGCTACGAGCTAATATTTTAACACCAAAATAACTCAGAGGTACGAGAGATTGTTGCAGATCTTCCAGACAATCCGTACAGGGAGTAACACCGATGAGCACCGTATATTGTTTTTAAAGGAAAGGCTTTTCCTGGGTTACCTTATCTTCAACTTCGAAGATATTTGAGTAAAGTAAACCCACTCCCTTTCCAATTTGATGGCCTTTAGGAAGTTGAAAATATGCACATGGATATACACTTATTGTCTCTCTACCTGGCATTTCCCTGTGAATAAAGGGCTGCCAGCCAAAGTCAACGAGATAAAATCTTTCAGGAACTTTTACAATGTCACATACTTGTGCAAATTGCTGGGGTGTTTATAGCAACAGGCACCACAACAGACCTCTGTGCTTTCAATTAGGCCAGGCGGATCGGGCAACCTTTTCCATGTGTTTACGGGTGCACATTTGCAAAAGATTGCCCCACCACAGCATAGAGGAGGGGTGGGGAAATCACTGCTCCCAGCTACCCCAATGGAAACAGGATCCCAAAGTGCACAGGCACGGAGCTCTGTCAAAACAAAATGAATCTGGTGGTTTTGGGTCCTTTCCCAGCTTGTAGCAAGACCTTGAGTTGCTTCACCAATTCCAGCCTCATTTTACCTATCTGTACCAAGGAGATTAATCAACACTTAACCACCTCACTGAAGGTGCTGTGAACTGTCAAAGACCTGGAAATCCTGGGGCATACGATCCAGTGAGAGAAGGAAGTGTTATTATGCATGACTGCATAGAGCCATCTTGGTAAGGAGTTGCCCAACACGAGATGTGTAGAAATACGCTTCCATGTTGCGTCAAGGTGGATGGGAAAGAAAGGCTCTTATTTTGGAACACAGATATTCTCATCAAAAATAATACCTCCAGAATCTCCATTTTGATAAGTATCCAAAAGCAGATAGCTTCTGTGTACTGGTAGAAGGGAGTATATTTTTCTATTTCATGAATTTAGTAATTATTTCCAGGAATGTTGCTGGAAAGAGCTGAACTTTCTGCTTTGCTATTATCCAGACAGTGCCTGAAATGATGGGACTCCATCTACCTGGGTCAGACAGAAATACAAATAATATCAGTTAGGTTAAGATGGAAGTGATTCACTTGAGTCCTCATTCACAAAAAAAATGAGCCAAAATATCTTTAACAATAAAAAACCTCCTACTGACCGTGTGTTTTGTGGTTTTTTATTTAACATATATTGACTTTTTCAAGGAATAAATGATCTACTTTAATTTTTCCATTTCCTAATGGAAATTGTTTTTCAAGAAGCTGAGTAGAATATAGTTTCTTTCCAATGGACAACTTCTCCCAGTGGCCAGTGCTGCACATGGGTAAGGACAGGTGAAGCGAACCCTGGGTGCTTGGTTGGCTCCATGCGTGCTGTAGGAGATGGAGAGCCTTGAGGCTGCACTTCAGAATGGGATGGGAAAGCATCTGGGCTGCCACACAGGGGAGACTGGGAAACACGAGCGTGATTTATTGCTCTAAATCACACAAATAAAAATAAGTAAGTGACTCAAGCATGTGCTTGCCTTAGCGGGGGTCAGCGCAGTGAGACACATCCCTCTTCCCACCTGGTGGAAAACTGCCCCGGGGAATCCTCCCAGGATCCAGTTACCGAGCTGGGGAACATCACTTAAGCCAACGTATTTCATTTCCAGTCCCTTGGGATTCCAGATGAACAATCAAAGGGGTGAAAAGGGAAGCTCCACCCGAGTTTGTATTTCAGGGGTTGGGAAGTGTATTATCGAGTGACAGTGAAACAAGCCTGAGGCACAGTGAGTGCCAATAGAGCACCCACGTACCCCTGAGCTCTGATGAACTGCTGTGGTACGGCTTTATATCTCTTTGCAGCAACCCTTGGATGAACTGTGTGCACCCAGAAGAGGCGATGGTCTTGTTCAAGATGGTGGCAAAGGGGGTCTGCTAGCAACCTGCAAATCCCTCATGCTGAAAAGCCCCTTGGAGAGAGCCTGCAGAGAGAAATGCTGAGTGGTGTTAAATAGACACCGAGTGGTTGCACAGGGATGGGCCATGTGTGAGCACTTCAGCCAGAACTGCCATGGAAAGAAGAAATGATTCACTCCATCGCCTTTTGGAGTGACACTGTCTCGTGTGGGCAGATGAGAGAAGGTACCAACTGCCCACTCTCCGAACCCCACTCTCCTTACTCAGATGAAATTTATATACTGCCACCCACACACATTCAGAAACCCATGACTCATCTCCATCGATAATGAGATCAGCTTGAAAGCCACAAGGTTTTGAATACAATAAAGGTTGCCTCCTAAGCTGTTCTCTTGCAGAAGGCACTTTTTCAAGCTTACCCCAGCTACCCCAAGAGGTGGGGATGATTTATTTCCATTTTACCTCTCCTAGGAACAGGGATGTTCATGAGACCCCATAGCTCCCAAAGCCATGATTTTGGACAACCACCACCTGTCCTTGACCTGTAACACAAAATCACAAGAGCTGGCAATGCCAAGCAAGAACACAGCATTCTGTCTGTGATCAGCTCCATCCTGAGGTGGTTCACACCTTCCTGCATCTCCTCCTGGCTTGGGGTAGGTGGTGGAGGACAGAGAGAACATCCAACCCCTGAATGAACCTCCTGTCCATGCTTAGGGTCTCTTGCTTCCTCTGTCTTTTGTGTTGTTTTTTGTTGTTTTTTTTTTCTTTCTTTTAATTACCCCTTCAGGCTCAGAGTTTCAATTACTCCTTTTCTTTCATTTTTTTTTCTTTAATGATTCGGAAATATTTGAGTGACAGATCTTTTATTAAAATACTCTTATCAGAGAGCATCCGAGAAGGGGCAGGGCTAGTGCAGCACTCAGGCTTTCCGTGCCTCAGGGGAGTGAAGCTCTTCCTGGCTCTGCCTGGCCACGAGAGCAGAGCTTTGGTATGCAGCCCTCGGTGGAGAAGGCAGAAGTCTGATAGGAAAATGAATTTTGACCACACCAGACAGGTAAGCAATGAGGAAAAGAGACTCTCAGCTCATCTCATTCAGAAGATGCTTCCCAACCCTCTCCATGTCAAGACAGCTATGATCCAAGGACAAGGTGTGGGTAGCTGATGCCATTTGTCTCTATCCTTGGCCACTTGGAGATCATCTGCACAGCAAGGAGAGCAGGGCATCCGTGGGTGGAAAAGATGCATCCTCTCCTCCTGCACCAATGCTTCCGCTGGACCTAGGGGGATTCTGTGGGAAGTCAAATTAATTGGATTTGATATAAAATGAGATTTTACCCACCCATTCTCTTTTTGTTTTTCCCACAAGGTACATATTTATTTTCAATTTTTCACTAAAGAGCATTCGAAAATGAGAACACTGGGGTCAGATCCTGAGACATTTCTCTTTCAAAGCATCTCACCAGGGTTGCTGCATCTCATCAAAGCCCTACCAGCTTTCATGGTGCATTCTGGGCAAGAGCTGGGTTCAGCTGCTGCCCCAGGGCCATTTTGCTCAGGACAGGTTTGGTTTGGGGATGGAGTGTCAGAGCACACACCTGGCACAGTGCTGCTCTCCTGTCCTCGCAGGCTGCTGTGTGCCTGCCCAGCTAAGTCAACATCACACCCAGTGCTTGTGGGAGTTAAAAAAAAAAAAAAGAAAAGAAAAACCCAATATACTCATTCTTGCCTATCTGAGAAGCAATTCCAACTATTTAACGGTCTGAGCCTGAAACCACAGAGATCACTGGAGGGAAAGGAGCATTGCCCAGCTGGGTGCTGTTGAAGGGTCACCCACCACGTCACCGCCCACCTCCAGGCAGGAGATCAACGTGGGGCTCTGTGTTCCCAGTGGCGCTCCCTGTTCTCACTGAGATTGGATGGGTGTCAAGCAGCTGTGCTGGAGGCACGGGGCTAAGCCCCTTTCCTCGAGGCCACCCGTCTGTCAGGAGGTGAGGTTTTAGGGAAGCCAACCTTCATCTTCGTTGATGAAAGATGTGAGCAGCAGTACTGCAGCTGGCATGCAGGGACAGCCCTGATGGGGGCCTGGGGCTACGCACACCCCATCACCATGCCAGGGGGTGCCAAGCACGGATCCATCCCGCTCACACGCTGCTGGATGTTTATTCACAAATCTTTATTCCAAAACAACGATTATCGGTGCATTCTCTTCTGTTTTGCTTGGCTCAGCTGCTCTGTTTGTTGCTTATCGTGATGCTCCGCTTTCCTCCCAGGCGATTGCAGATGGGTTATGCCAGTGGGGAGCAGTGGGACAGGGAGAGGGGTCCGGGCATGTCGGCATTGGCACTGCCTGCCCAGCAAACCCCAGTTCAGCCAACGTTTTGTTTTGACAGAGGACTCAGTTTTGACAGAGGAATCAGTTTCCCATGCATTCCCCAAAACAATTGTTCTTTCCTTCATATTACTTTGTACTGAAATACCCAGCAACAAACACGCCAGGATTCTGTTTTTGTCTCACTTTGTTGTTCCAGTGGTAAATGGTTATTTATTTTTCGAGGGAAATCAGGATCCAAACAAAGAACCAGGCAAAACCCACCAACGCTGCTCAAAGTGGGGCAAAGCGAGCTGGTAGGGAGGAGTGGGGGGGGTTTAGGCATGGGGCTGGCAGCAAGCTGGTAGCAAAAGCACCCAACCGAGGGGTTGGCATTAGGAGAAAAACACAAAAAATATAAGGAAAAATAAAAGAAAATAGAAGAGGATTTTCTTATCTTTTCTGTTTGCAGATCAAAGTGGAGGAACAAAGCTGCGTGTGCCAAGGGAAAGGGGATAGGAAACACAACAGCATCGCCAGCTTGGGGACATCTTCAGAAAAAAAGTGAATCAACCTTTTGTGCTGTCTGGGGAGGGACTGTTCCATCATCATTATGGATTTCCACCTTCGGCAAGAGCTCAATAGCCTCGTGTATCTATCATCAAGGCACTAACAGCCATGCCATAAATCCTAACCCTAAACTATCATTATTCACCACAGAAAATGAATGGTTTGCAGTGCACATGGCAGAGAGCACAGCTCCTGGAAGAGGAACGGGGCTGCTGTCAGGCTCGCTCCTGCATGTTGAGGTAAAGGAAAAGGGTCCCAGAAATGATAATAAATGGCTTGAAGCCCATTGATACAGCCAGGAAGAGTGTGCAGGCCCTGTGTGCCCTGCTCCTGTGCTCCAGGATGGCACACAGCCCCTCACTACAGCACTGGGCAGCCCTGAGCCCTCCCCTCCTCAGCAGCTCTTCCAAGGCCAGTGAGCCCCAAGGGAGAGCAGGGGATGAGGGGAAGCGTTACTTTCAGAACAAATTCTTGTGTCATCATCTTGACAGCACCTTGAAGTGCTGCATGACACTCAGGAATGGTGCAGCTTAGCCTCAGAGTTCACCCAAGGGAGCTTTTCCCCTGGCAGAGAGCAGCAGAATTGCTGGAGAATTGCTCTCATTGCCCAGCCCTGCGTGCCCCTGGCTGGTGGGGGTGAGCTGTGCTGGAGAAGGCTTTCCCGCAGCACTGCTTTCCACACTCATTATCCAGAGTCCAATAGAAAGCCACTGTCTAAAATCCCAAGGATTATGGGTTTAGCGTGGCCAAGAAGAAGAAGCCCGCAGAGCATTAATTAATGTTTATATGTGGTTTCTATTTTTTCTTTCCTTTTTCTTCACCCTTTGTCTGCCTCAGAAGGCAGTAGGTGGGAACAGCTTTTCCTGTCAGTGCCAGGTTTCACTGACTGGGTCTCTTCCTTCTCCTCTCCAGAATTTATATAACCATTTAATGCACTTGTTAATGACTCACGTGGCTTTCCCAGTGTTTATCTGCAATTACAGGCTCCCTTTGTTCCCTAGCATTGTCCTTTTCTTGCAGGGATCTTCTCCATGCCATGATGCTTTTGTCATACAGAACTGGGTCTTCTTTAGCATTTCTGCCTCCACCTCTCCCTCCAGGGAAAAGCACTGTCCCCAGTCTGGACAGAAAAGGCAAATAATTGCCCACAGACACTGCCCCGCTGTGAATTCCCACACACCGATTCATGGGAGCTCACGTGCATAACCCCGACCTCTCTTTATGACTTCTTCAGGTCAAAGCCATTCCTTCCCTATGGGGTGAGCCTCTGGCAGGGCTGACAGCAGAGCAGCAAGCTAATCCCCAGACAGATCCTCAGAGGGTATAAATGGCTCCCTGCTGATTTATGTCAGCCAAAAATATGACTCCACTACATCTCTGAGTTTCTATATAGCATTGCACTATGCTGCACTTGAACCCAGTAATCTTAGCTAAGAAAAAATTTCAAGCTACTGCAACAGGTGAAAAGAATAAGGGGGGTGTCCTTCCTGCCTCAACAGACTACATACTACCATCTAAATTTATCCAAGTTCCTGAAGTTCTTTACACCTTGTTTTATTATCCGCTTTTATTTTCCTCGTTCAGTCAGCAGACAGGACACGCTGCACAAACAGCACTACATGTATCAGAAGGAAGAGGCTTACACTTGCAAACACAACCACAGACAAACCAGGAAATAACCTTCAACTGCAGAAGCAAGCTGGGGGTGTTTGGCATGGGGCATTTGGCACCTCCCCAGCCTAGAAGAGCTCATTGCAGGCTGAAGAGTTCATGCATCACTCACTGAACCATTGGGTCCGAGAGCACATCTGAAACACCCAAAGCTCAGGACCTTCCCCGTGGGTGGAATAAATCTCCTGTAAGCTCATCATCTGGGAAGCTGATCATCCCAAGTTCATTTTATGATCTATGGGACATGACTTCAGAGAAGGCATGCTTGGCATCTTGGTGATGATTTCTTTATGGCCAAGAGAAAGCTCTATAGAGTAGACTGGGTGAGATATGGGAACCTTGCACAATAACAGTTGCCTTCTCCCCATTCTCCATCACTCCAGCCCATCCTGCAGGAGGGAGGGAACCTGTTCCTCCCTTCTTTACCTGCTGCCATTCAACTGCTTCCCCAAGGACTTCATCCTTGTTCTAAAGCATCGCAGTGATCCCAACAGCGCTGGAGTCAGTGGGAAAATAACATGGTGAGAGTGGACCTATCTGCAACCCATCTTCATTTCCCTCATAACACAGACACACAGAATTAATTGTAACTAGAGGAAGCTCCATAAGAAGAGAAATTTAGTCTGGATGCCGGTATTCCCCATATGGTGCCCAAATCCACCAGAACCGTGGCACACTGCGCAGTGCTCAGCTGGCTGCACTGTGTGAGGTCACTCCTGCTGTCTCCATTGTCCATCCTTTCCATTTGGGAAAATCCAGTAGGTTTTAAAATGAGATGCATGTCATTACTTTTTTTTTTTTAATTAATGCAAAATTATGTTAATTAAAAAAAAAAAAAAAACAGTCCTCCAAAGGCATTATTTTCCAGAAGCTGCAATTACAGCTCTTTTGCTCCTGACTCTGCACCAAGAGCTAATGAATTCGTTGACAGTGTAACTAGAATGCAAGGAAAGGGATTTGGCACAGCCCTATGAATAGAAGGTTTCGTAGAGCCTCAGCCACGTTCATTCTGTCTCCATTCAAAAACACCGACTGAGCATGGGGGAACATTTCCACGTTTGACAGATGGAATAATGGCAACAGTGAGTTATTAATACTCCATTAAGCAACCACAGATATTTCTTGCTGCTTCCCCCAAGTTCAAAAACAAAGAACAGAAGGCAGTGTAACTATTCACAGCCAGTTTAGCAAGATCACCTATTTTTAATGCGCTGCCTGCTATTATGCCGAAGTACCCATGTCTCCTGAAAAAAGCTGGATAAAAATACAACTTCATTAGTTAGGATCACCACTAATTACGGAGGAAATGGCCTGACTCTACTCTCACTTTCTGACCCAGCAGGATCACAGTAGGGTGAGGCAGGTAGGGCCATGCACCCAAAGGTTGCCCAGGGAAGGTCCATGCACCCATTATCAATGGGCAAGAAGGAATTGGCACAGGAGCAGGAAGGGTGAACTTGAGAGCTTAATGAGGCTGCAGGACCCACTGCCCCACAGTGCTGCTGAAACGTGGGAGCCAAAGTGTAATTAATGTGGATGATAATAGCTAGGGCCATTATAGCCAGCAGTAAGAAGCACTTGGCAGGCGTATACAATGTCATGCAGTAGGGCAAAGCCAGCTGCTAGGAAAAGGGCTGTTGTGGAAAAGATGGCTCTGCATCTGCCTGCTACTGCACCTTGGGTTTGAGGGAGGCTTCCGGGGCCAGATGCTGCCACGAACTGGACACGTCTGAGTCTAATGTGTATACACCTGTTTTCCTGACTTCTCCACTTCCACTCTGTGTTGTGGGCAGCATTCAGCTGAGCAGCACCACGTAACCAAACTCTAAGACATCTGTTTTGCCTGAAATACCAGGGCCACGGAAATGAGAGCCTGGTGGCTTCAGCTCTCACCTAAACAGCAGCAATCCAAACTCAGGAAACCAACGTAACCTCTCAATACAGTCAGAGGCACCACCAGAGAGAAACGACCTCTGCAGGAGCAGAGGAATTGGACTGTCTGAAAGGGAGCAGTGAGATGGTCGAAGTCAGGTGAGCTGAACCCCCTCAGCTGCTGCTGTATGGAATTGCCTGAGGGATTCTCAAAATGAGAATAAAAAGGTCTGCCTCTGATTTTTTTTTTGTTTTTCTAAGTGCAGCATAGTTTCTTTACTCGTGCCTTCGTTGTCAGTCCGGGGAGGCTTCATTTTTTACATACCACAAGAGCAACAAAAATTGGATAAAGTGATCCAACTGCCAACTGAAACTGGAGGAGAGCATGGGAGAGGGAGCCAGCAAGACGTGCAAATGACAGCACCTTCTGCTGGGGAGGCACAGCAGCATTTATGTGAAATCCAGGTGAAACCCACAGCTCATCCAGCTTAAGAGCACGAACGAATACAGCAATGAGGACATGGGAATCCTCGACTCTGGTGGGCTTCAAGCTGCACTTCTCCAAAATGGCAAAGCAACAACAGCACGTGAGTGATCTGCAGCATCTTGGCATCACCAGGGATGGGTGTGAAGAGCCAATTTCAGCCCCAGACCTGAATGTTACAGCTGGCCCCCACCTGCTGCCTTCAGCTGGGGTTGCAGGTGATAGAACACTCCCAGAATTCTGCTGTGATATTTCCCCATGCATCAAAATTATAGGAATCCAGGAGAATTTACGAGAAAAACATTTATACCCTGGTTCACCAGTCAAAGCCCACAGAAGACTATAGAAAAGAAGCCTTTGTGTCTCATCTTCCTCTACCGGATTGTGTTTCCAAGGTATGTTAAGAAACAAGACCCCATAGGAGTTGCTGGTGTCCATTTAAATCTTACTTACCCAAAATATAAGGAGCACATGAGGATTAACTCTAAATCCAAGTGGATTAGTCAAGAATCACTGCATGGCAATGTGGAATCGCTGGAGAAAAATATATGAAATTGTCATTTTTGTCAACTTCACAATACAACTTGATCCCCCGTGCATAATGAGCCGTAAGCCCGGCAATATCCCAGGGTCAGGTGAAGGGAAAACTTTCACTTGGGAAAAAATGATGGAATTCATAGGGTCAGAGCATCAGAGACATGAGGGATTGGAAACCAGAGTCCACCTCGCTCCCTCCTGAGCTCCTCCAGTCCTTCTTGAAAGCTATCATCACATACATACAGCAAAACATCCACTTACATGCTCCCAAGTAATTAAAGACCACTGTGGAAGATGGGGATGTGATTAAACACAAAACAACACAAGCAAGCAGGCAGCCTTGCTGTGTCCTTTGGAGGCTGCGTGCGTCATGCTGCAAGTAAGAGGGAAACTGTTCCCTTTTGATATGTGGGGGAATATATAAAATAAAGAAAGCCCAGTTTCATGGAAGTCCTCCCTTTCCTTATGGGATGTTTCAGCCCAAGGTGAGCAAAGAGAACCAGGTGTGATAACCTCAGCACATCTCCAGGCTGCCTCTTGCAAGCTGTCACAAAGAAAGGCATTATTTTAGGTAAAATACCACTGCAAAACAGAGTGACATTCACTTTGACGTTGGAGGATAAATTAAGGATGAGGATATATTAAAGAAAACTCTGAGCTCCTTCGTCACATTCCTCTATTCAAGGAGAAATGCAGCTGAGTTTCAGTTGATCTTGGCTTCTTCGTTGACCTGCAGCAGTAAATTTCCCCCCTTTTAGTGTTTAAATAGTTTGTCAGTGAATGATCCCATTCATAAAGAGCCGGTGATGACAGCTCTGCAAAGCTAAATGGCACTTAAATGTGCACCTAATAAATCTGCAACAAAAATAAGCGGAGAGGAAGAGGGGAGAAAAAAAAAAGATTAACAACACCAAAGAGGTGGAGGGATATTGTCATCAAAACTGCTTGAGATGGCACTGTGCAGGATTGCTAATCTTTGAATTCTCAGAAGGAAACAGGCTTGGCTGGAACCTGGGTGCTCTGCCCACATCTCCCTGTGCTCCCCACTGGTATCCACTTCTTTTGGGCTTCTTGAAGTAGGGAAAGTGCAGTTCTGCTCTTGTGGAAGGCAAAGTTTGCCTTTATGAAACGGTAACCTTGATTTTGTGTGGCCAAGAGTGTAAATACTCAAATTGCTGAAAGCAGGAATCGGATATGGGAGGAAATGAGGGCAGAAAAGCCAGAAGTGAGACAAATCTGCAAGGAACAAATCTCAGATTGACTGTACTGCCAACGAGATGCTTATCACAGAGCTGAGGAGTCCAAGAGCAACACTTGGAATAACACAACACGGGCAGAGGTGGCACTGGAGAAATGCCACGTGTGCCCAAGACCCGGGGAGAAAGTTTGAAGAGAGCAAAAAGGCTGCAAATTGACTTTTATAGACAAGGGAAATGTAGTACAGCTGTCATTTGTGTGAGCTGCATAATTCTGTACAGGGAGTTAATTACTTCACTGGCAAACGTGGGGCTTTGTATGACAGGATACAGAGGCAGATAGAGGTCAGGAGAGTGTTCAGGGGGAGACAAGTGGGCTCAGGGAAGTCTTTTAATGGAGCTATTTGGGCTTCAGACTGAGACTAATTTTGTACAAGGCTTTAATTAAAACCCTGGGCAGAAGAAGCAGGGCTGAGCCATCAACGTGTACTGACGACAAAAGGCTGAGTCAGACTGCCATACCAAAAAGGATTGTATAACCTGCAGGAAAAGCAGGAGCTGAGGGCTGGAGCAGAGGCACAAGGCATGGGAGGAGAAAATACCAGCGTGGTAATCAGGGAATGCGTAACCCAGGTTTCAAGCTAACAAAGCCAGGTGGCCCACATGGAAAAATGAAATTGAAGCACCAAAATGAGTGAGATTCCTGCTGGGAACAGTGCTGCACCTCTGCAGCAACGTGTGCAGTTTTCAACACTGAAGTTCAAGAAAGATAAATTCAACAGCAAAAGAACCCTGGAGTGATAGGGGAAGGAGTTCGTCTCATGAGACAGGGCTGCAGCAGATGGAAGCTGCATGAAGATGTGACCCCACCTGCAAAACCCATGGATGGAAGCATCAGAGAGGGAGCACAGCATGTGCTAGTGGCCAATCAACAGCAAAGACAGAAAAATCAGACAGCTAAATGGGATGTACAGAGGCACAGATGGAATCTAATGAAGGACTGCCACAGGATTTTGCTTCTGAAACAGCTTTCCAGCAGGAGCAGAAATGTACCATCACCCTTAATGTGTTTGTAAACAATACCTGAAGGTGTATGAAAGGGAAGTATGAATGAATACATGCAACGCAACAACTGGAAGTTGGGACCCTTCTAACCTGAATTTTGATCTTCTGTTGGTAGAAATGGCCCCATCTTATCAAGGCACCACAAGCAGTACTGACAGGGAAAGGGGAATATCTGCATGACATTCCACCAGCATCCTTTTCTCTATCTGTTCTTATTGTAACTGTGCTAAGTTTAATGAAACGAATCTAGGAAGAACCAGCAGCAAATGGAACCGTGCATGGCACCCTCAGAGCTGTACAACCTGAGGAAGGAGCATCTCTTTCCTGACAGGCCATTTCTCATGGGTGTCCTAAATTCAGACTTTGGGGCTTTCTTGTCCCTCATCCCCATGCCCAAACCCCACACAGACTGCACACAGAGATCCAGCCCAAAGCTCTGTCACCTCAGGCTCTGCCCAAACCCCTTCTTGAACAGGTCCTCCTGGTGCCCAGCAGGCCAAAAAATTGGCCAAACTGAGGGCAGGGCTGGAGCCAGCAATGGAGTGCTCCTTGGGAAGGCAGTACCAGAGCTGGGCCACTTTTGAACAGTTTTATGGAGAGTAGCAAGGCCTGGAGGAGACCTGGGGAGGGTCTGGTCTTTGGGAGGGGGCATAGCAAACCCTGGAGCTCCTGTTCAGTGCTGATGGTTGGCTGATCTTCAGGAGGAGTTATCCTCCATCTCTGCTGGCAAGAGCTGCAAACCACGTCAGCCTGGCCGCTGCTCTTTGACAGCTTCCCATTACCACTGATGGGTGACTTTTCAGTGCAAAAACGGAGCTAATTGTTACCTTAGGGGTAAATATTCACTCAGGCACACAGAATAAGGCAGGTAACTCCCAGTCTGGGCTTCTAATCCCATTATCAGACACCTCCTCAGCATCATTATCCTCAATAACACGAAAGGAAGGGGAAAATGTACCATTGTATTTCCAGTAGTGAGAAGTGTGGACAAGAGAGGAAATAATTTCTCTGAGTCATGCTCCCCACCCTAATAAATGAAATATGGAGAAAAAGGTGACGTTATGGATTAGCTGCATTTAATGTTGATCATGTAGACATTCCTATGTGCAAACCCAGCTGTTCTCAGGTGTCCAGGGCTCCAGCTCTTTGCTCTCAGTGAGGGCTGCAGAGAGCTGCTGCTGCACAGCCCTTAATCTGCAAGGGATCAGTGCCTTGGGAATGGGATGCTCCTGGAGCTGTGCATCCCACATCAGTTTGGGCATGGGCAGTGCTGGAGCAGTCACTCTGCATGCAGACAGCATCAGTGATGGGCTTGGGAGCAGACCCAGGCTCTGGATATCCTTATCCACACACGCTAAGGATAGGGATAGATGATGGAGGAAAGGTTTACCTGTTTTCACTTTGCTTTTGTCATAATCTCCAGAACAGCTGTGAGCTGAGACCTGGCTGTGTGTTTGTTGCTTTGATCCACCACTTTCTGCCTGTTTGTTTCCCATTTAGCTCCTAGATGTGCAGAACTGTATTCTCCAGAGGTACCAGGAAACCTCCACAGAGAGCAGCTGTGCAATATGGCTTTGAAAATAACCTTCCCTCTGAGCGTTAGCTTGTTGAACAGTACTTGAGGGCCAGAAATATCAGCAGGGATTGTCTGCACCCAGCAGCCTCAAGGAAGAAGCCCTGCTGTTTTCATGACCCTTTAACACCTCTCTCTTTCCTATGACTTCTGCAGAGTTCTGCCATCCCACCATAATTACAGGGTGATGTGATGGGAGCAGCCACCCAACTCTCCTGGTTGTGACAGGAAAGGATGCTGCTGATCATTTCCTCCCAGGGGTTTGCTTCTTGCATGTATACAAGGATGTGAATGACTGAACTACATAAAAAAAGGCTCTCTCAGTCCTGCTGTACTTAGTTCAGCTGCTGCAATAGCCTCTCCAGCACCTTGCAAGGCACAGGATCTCTATAGTTCTGCCCTCACTGCATGTCTGTAAGAATCCATTCAGCATCAGAACTGAGTACCACAGCTCTGATAGATCCAACAATGCTTTTCTTCTGGCTTCAGTGGAAGCTGGGCTCTGGGTGCACTGACAGGGGCAAGGACTTCAGCATCCAGGAAGCTGCTGCTTTTGCCCCCTGACAAGAATGCTAGATTCTGTTTGGGGAAAGACATTGATGGCCCATGGATGGGAAGTGCAAAAGGCTCCAGACATTTTCCTATTGTTTTTTTCTACAAGGGTTTGGTTCATTCATTTGGCTTTTAGCAAATATCAGAAGCGTTTGCCCCAGGGGTACCACAGCTCCCCCTGCTCTTGGCAGTGCTCTGGCATGCTCAGCAGACTTCTTCCCCAGGAAATTCTGACTTGTGAAATTTCTTTCTGAAGAAAGCATTTCTCACTAATCTCTGGGGAACAAAAGCTCCCATTGCATGTAAGCTGCCCACGACCAGGATGATTTCAGGAACCTCTCTCAGTGAGCAACTCTATGACTCTCAGCTGTATGAATAACAAGTGCCTCAGTGTTTCTAGCAGGTAACGGACACGTCAGAACAGCCTGGAGGAGTTACACTCTCACCACTGGCAACAGCCAAGGAGCACACATCTCCCTTTTGGCACCTATGGATCCCAGCAGCGATAAGAAGCTTCCTTCCTGTCACTGCCAAGCTAAGGTGTAATTATTTCTGTGTGTTGGGACAGTATGTTCAAGATGAACAACACGGGAAGGGGCAAGAGCTGGGGAATGCCTACCCTGTTCTGAAGACTGATGCCCCCAGACCACTAATTCTAAAGTTTATGGTAAAACCTGATAAATCCGACCCAGTGGTACCGCACCTTGAGATGAAGAAGAGCAGGTTTCTCACGGGATGTTCACATTCAACATCCCAGATTCCAGATCTATGCTTCAAACCAGAGTCTTTTTCAAGATGTAGATTTGGGCCCAAGTCTTGTATTGTAGTATAAATGTAATCCAAATGCTCTTTACTCAATTACATTTTAATTATTCAGTGTAAGAGGAAACTTGTGAAAAACCTGTAATACGCTGTTCCTTGCCTCTATAGTTAAACCCCACCAATCGATCTGCCTTTACACAGCCAGAGCTTTCTTCATTTATCATTATCTTTTTCTAAGGAACATTCACTTTTCAAGAAATTTTCTTCCCCCCTGGTTTTTATTTTTCATAGTTTGATTGAGTGAAGCTTTTCAGCTTTAGCGTCTTTCCTTTCACATCATTCTCCCCTCTTTGTTCACCCATCCCTTTCTTACTTTCCTTCTCCCTTTTCCTCCTGAAGCAAGCGATGGAAACAAAGGGGAACTGAAAACTGCACCCCAACACCAATGCCTTTGTACTGGCCTGGGGCTAAACCTTTTTTTTTTCTTATTTAAATAAAGGATGACAGCCCATTCATCCTTGCTGGGACCTGGGGGAAACTTACCATTTTGCAGGATGAGCTCAGAGCTTTGCAAAATTATCTAAACGGTGGGTACAATAAAAGGTGGGTCCCAGCCAGAACTCCGGATATGAGCGCTTTCCATCCCTGTAGGGGAGTTTGGATTTCAACATCAGGGCTTGTTTCTTGCTGTTAGAACTGGAAGCCAAACACCCCCTGAACAGTAGCAGGGCTCAACCCCAAGGGCACCTCTCTGATCTGACCCCCCCTGATAAGTGACAAACCACTCTAGGACACGAGGTGTTGGTACCTGGGAGATAGAACCCTAAAAAAATAGTCTTAAAAAAATCATTAGTGTGGAAGGTTTGGGCTCTGCAAAGAAGCTCTCAAGCCCCTCATCTCTGAAGAAGGGAGCCTAGAGGGAGACTTGTCATGTTTCTCCTGATCCCAGGAGCACAAAGGTAACACAACTTGGAGTTGGGCTTGAGAGATGAGCATTGCTGCAGTACACACCACAGCTCCAACTGAAGGCTGACCTTGCACAGCCGTGCTTTCTGCAGCCCAGCCTTGAAGCCTGTCTGAGCTCAGCCCAGAGTGAAAAGGATAAGTGTTACTCAGTTGTTTGCGTTCCAGTGATGAGAGGAGAAACAAACCCAGTGGAGGAGAGTCCTAAAACAAGAGAAGGATCGCTTGTCTCCTATCAATGGGTGGGATCAGCATGTTCAACTCTACCAGAATTTGTAGGTGTTTTTCTCCATCTGCAGATGTGGCACAAAACAGAGAAATATGAACAGATTTATCCAAGAGGTAATTCAATGGTTTTATCATTTATTCCCTACTGTTTTCGTTCCATCTCAACATACACATTCTGAACAGGCTTTCCATTCAAGAATCACAGAATCACAGAATTATCGAGGTTGGAAAAGACCTAGAAGATCATCCAGTCCAACCATTAAGAAGCTCTCAGCAAAGTCAGTGAAAGTAATTCAGTGTAAGCAAGTATGAAACAGCATTTAAGAGAGCTAATTTTGCTCTTCATCGCATTAAAAAATAAGATGCTAAGATTGCTACTCATCCAAAAGAGGAACAAAAACATCTTCAACGTCTTATGGACTCATTAAAAACTAGCCCAGGCAGCTAGAGTATTGCATTCTCACCCAGATTGACTCATAAGTGATTAGAATGGGATTAACAACCAAAAAAAGTATCGCTGGAATTGTTCCCATTGTGAAGTAGGGTTGAGTCAGGAACAATTATTTTCATCTGGGAAGTGGGAAGTGACATTTCCCCAAAGCTCTTTGCTGGAAAGTCACCAACTTTGCTCGTGATTTAGAAATTCACCTTCCTTAGAGTTGTCTAAATTCTCTAACTTTGCATTTCTCCTTTTCCTCCAATAGCACAGAAACACCAAACACCACCTCCTGCTCCAGGGGAAGGAAGCCATTTTTCCTGTTTCTGTCTTTCTACCCCATCCCCATACAAATCCATTAGAATGCCTCAAATCAGATAAATGCACTGGCTATCCATATGAAATCCTACATCTGTTTTCCACTTTGTGGAACACATTTTGGATGAAAGAAAGGGTGCAAACCGACAATTAAAGTTTCCAAGATGCTATGCTCAATATCCAGCTCCAAAAAGTTACAGAAAAATGCACCGGAGGATATTTTGTTCCACTTTGAACTCAGAGAAATCAGAATATCTTTGATGCTCCCTGAAGGAGAAGCTGTTGGCTTTTCCTGTTTTGTTTTGGTTTGGTTTTTTGCTGTTGTTTATGGAATGACGTGCACACAAAATCTGCTGGTTTGATTCGGTGCCCCTCTTCATGCTTCCAAACCCGGTGAACTCCAAACGAAGTGGTGCAACCCATTAGAAAGATTATTTCCAGTAAATTGCCCCCTTCGTCCTGTGCGATACCACACTGCAGACTTGTAGAAACATTTTATTTTGAGATAATAGTGCTGCTGCTTCTATCCAAGAACAATACCTGACGATTATACAGTTCATAGACCACCTAATCTCATTCTTGTATAAACAGGCCACGGGCCTTTTTTAAATGAAATGCCATTTCAAGTCCAATAGATACGGTTGAACTAAAGTCGTTTTTACTTTAGAAAAGACTTCCGCAGATAAAGAATCTGCAACAACGCTCAGCATCATGACTGCAGCCAACCACGCAGGGGCCAAAATTCTGCCCTACAACCCCTGCCTCCCTCTGGGCCCATCATGGATTTGTTAGGGCTCTGTGGAAAAAACAATGCTTCAAAAACAGATTTCCACGTGTTTTAATGGCAGAGGAAACTCACTGTGACTCCCAGTCTGCGTTTCCAACACAGCAGGTAAGAGGGAACTCTTTGGTCCCATTTCTATCTCCAGGTACAAATGCTAAACGGCGTCACACGCCTGAGATTTTCCATGTTTCCATGTTTCTTACAAAAGAACATTGCTCAACTCTGGTGAGTGTTTTTTCTTTTTTTCCTTAAGATGCATTGAAATCTGCGGAAGCCTTTCCAAAGTTGATTGCAGTGCTTTAAGTCAGCACCGCACAGTGCGTGCAGCAATGCCCTTGGTTGAGGTTGAAGTCAGTGGGAGCTTTGCTACGCACGGAGTGCTGATGCAGATTGTGTGTGGCAGTGCAGAGCTGATGCTGAGGTGGATTAAAAGTCTTCCAAACATCATCGAGCAAGAAATGGGGAAAAAACAAGGAAATCCTTTCTCCTCATATAACACTCCTTGGATAAGCCAAGTGAGAACTGTGTGTGTGAATTGTTACTCCCCGCTTCCCCCCCAAAAAGGACAGGGTTACAGAAGCCCCATTTATTAGCTAGATGTGCAGCAGGGGAAGTGACAAACCAGCAAGAGCACCCTGAGACATTGCCCTGCACCCAGTGACAAGGTGACATGGGCAGCACCCTCACCTACCTCAGCAAGGTGCTGCAAGAAGGGTGCACAGTGCCTCCTGCCCAGGAGGGCTACAGGAAGCAGGATGACTCCCACGTTCTCCAGGGTTTGGTAGAACGAATGACCTAACCCAGAAAAGTCTGCCTAGCATTCTGAAAGAGAAACAACAACAACAACTGGTTTGTTTATATATTTCAGTTTTAATTAAAAAATAAAGGTTATCTTAATACATCTCTTGCAGCCTTTGGGCAAAATGCACCCTTAGCAAGACTTTAGGAAACATGATGCACATCTATTCTTGGCACACATCTTAAACAAACGTGAACTTTCTGCAGCAACTTCTTAAATCCATCCTTCTCCCAAAACCCTGGAAACATTTAAATGTTCTTTAAAAACCCTAGAAAAATTAGAAGAGGGCCCAAAGCAAAAATCCCAGATCCAAGCATTCCAAAGCTTTTGGAGCAGACTCAAATCCAAACCCTCATCTCCTTCGAAGTTTTATCCTGGATCACTGCAAATTCACAGACACGGCACCCAAATAACCATGAGACACGAAATCTGAGCGCTGACCTGGGTATGAGTCTCTCTTCAGAAGCTTTGGTCTCTATACTGAGCCAAAGCAAACCCACGTGTCTGAACTCTTCCCCCAAAATGTTGAAGTTGGGCCCATCCCTAAGAGAAATAAGTGCTGGTTACATGTCGAAATGGTGCTGTCAGAGCTCCCCATTTCTTAGCTGTCCCTGATCCAAGACCAGGCCAAGTCCATTTGCACTACTTTTAAAGGCAAGGTTAAAGCCAAGCGAACACACGGAACCATCCAACACAGCCGTGCCACCACACGTCTGCCTCCCTCTGCAGGAAGGGAGCCCTGGCCTTCTCCTTTATTTGCCAGGAGCTGACTGGGGTTTCTGGACATGGTTTTCTCTGGAAATACATTCAGGCCTCCATCGTTCTCTGTGGAAGGCATACACGTGCCACCGCTCACACTGGACGTCTTTGTTCCACCGTGGTCTATGATGGCTGATTCCCAAAGGCACAAAGTGACCAATCTTTCAACTTATATACAAGGTCTACATATATATATATATATATATATATTTATATATATATGTACACACCAACAATTACATACATATTTAAATATATATATATATATATACACACACATATATATATTTGGTTTTGGTTTCTCTCTTTGCTTTCTCTTTTTTTCCCTTTCCCTTCTCTTTTTGCCTTTTAACTTAATGGCGTAGCCTCCTCTGAGGAGGGCTCTGGTATATGTTCCAGAGACTCTTCTGTCTCCAAAGAGACTTCTGGCTTCTCCTCTGTCACTTTAGGCTCCTCGGGAGCTTGAGATCCCTCCTCTTGACTCTGAGCCTGGCTGTTCATTTTCTCTTCTGCTTCAATTTCCTCTGAGGTGGGAATGGAGTTTTTCTTTGGACGGCCTTTGGGCTTCGTTGGAGCTTCCTGCCCACCTTTCAACACCTGGAGCAAAGAGATTAACAGTCAGATCAACCTGAACTTCACTGCTGTGAGGCTTCCTTTAGAGAGAGGATGAAATGTGACTTCAGACGTGACCTGCGGTCACCATTCAGCTTCAGAGAAATTCCCTGCATTCACAGAGTTCACTCATTATCTCATCTAACTAAAACTAAATGCAAAAAATACCAGCAAGGACACTCAGAATTTAGATGGAGCCATCTAAGCCAGTTTCTGCAGCAGCCCCAAAAGCGATCTAATCGCGCGGTCCTCAACATTACATGCAGAAAGATTTTATGCACAATTCAGTCCCTTTCATGAGCATTTGATCTATTTAAAGCCCAAGTAAGAACATTCAGACTTTAGCCAGGATTGCTTCTGACTGTCTGTTCTCTTGCCAGTTCCACTTTGGCTTCTAAATTAGCATTTAATATTATTATGCCAAAAACGCAGAGGTACATAGTTTGGTTCTTCCCTCTGTTCTGATTTCTTTCATCCCTTGGCTCCACATTCTTCCTACTGCCTGTTGTACCTCCCGCCTATCACTTATGCTCCAACGTGAGCTTTTTGTAGGCAAAAAAAAGCACATTTCTAAGGAAACTGTAGGAGAATTCAGCAAGAAGAAAACAAAATTCAGTATAAATAGACACAAATCACCGACGTTATACTCAGCTTCAGAATCCATTCTTTCAAAAGCAGTTTTTAGGGGCTAAGAGGAATGGCAATAAACCCCTTACCATTTTCTTCCACTTCATCCTGCGGTTCTGGTACCACGTCTTCACCTGGAGCTGAGTCAGCCCCAGTGACTGCGCTAAGTCGAGCCTGGAAGAGAAGACAGACACTGCAAGGAGCTGAGATAGAGGATGAGAAGCACCCAGATGCCAAGGGCAGCCAACCACACAGCAGCGGGACTGCCAGAAAGGATTGCTTTGCCTCTCTCAGGGTGTTAAGATAGTTGCTGCTATGGAAGAAGAAAGAATGGTTAAGGTGTTGGTGGACGAATGGCCAAGTCTAAGAGTTTTGGAGGTTTGCCTGCCCTTTTTTCAAACACAGGACTGTGTGCTGACTGCTGACGCTCCACATTTGTGCACGAGGCAGGGAGCTGCTGGTACACAGCATTCCTGACAAATAGGTCTATGGTGTCTGAAGCAACCAGGCAAGAGGCAAGACACCTGGCATCAGTCTGCCTGTGAAAGCATTGCTCTTTGTATCATATTTCATCTTCACTACCTACATAATGAGGATAATGATACTTTTTCATTTCTCAAAGAGCAGTAGTACATCTAAATCTATTAATTTCTTATGCATTGTGCTATTATAGGCAATTTAAGCTTATAAACGAATTTATTATTTGCGTGTTTAGCTTAAGGGTATGTGTGGCAGACAGCCCATAATCCTGATTCATCCTCCGCACTTCTCCAACCTGTGCAAGTTCATCTGAAACCATTCATTATTTCTATATTAAAACTCAGGATATGAAGCAAATGCAGCTCAGGCTGGCTCTTTATCCTTCCCCACAGGTGATGGTACCATGCATCTGGCAGTGTTGTAATGGAGTTGCACAACAGGCGGAGTTGGAAATCCTCAGCAACGCCAGGCAAGTGCCCCACAGAGTCACGCAAGACCCACAGGTGGGACAGCCCCAACGCAGAGCCACATTCCAAGGTGTTCTGGACTGTATGAGCTTTCTGGCAGATATTTCCCTATTTCTGCAGGGGAGAAAACACTCTTGTCAAGGCCAAGTTGTTCATAATAGCATTTCTGTTTCAGCTGGGCTCCTTGGGCAGTCAGGCTCTCTCATGTATTTACAAACACCTACGCACCCCACACCAGCTCTGTGCTCACACACACACTCCTGGCTCCATGCTTTTCCCCACGTGAGATTCCCTGCTGCCTACGCTCCTATACAATGTCTGTGAGATATCCCATTGACTTAAAAATACTATCAGTGTTGTGTGAGAATGTGGCAGAGGCATTATCGCATCACGCTGCGCTCCTTTATTACTAACAAACCAGGTGCTCCATTTGCCCTCTAACCAGCATGATCTCGTGTCTAGGCCAAAAGCTGCAGGACTGAACACAGATCACAACCCATTGCTTCACCATCACATTTCCAGCCATGATTTCACGTAGAGAAACACTGCTTGGCTAACTTGCCATAGTGCAAGTTATCACACTCTGATTACCTGCAGCCAGTTGCCATCTCTTGCCACACACATTACTGTAGTCAGCATTGCCTGGAAACCCAAGGAAACAAACAGGGGAAGTGGTGCAGGGACAGGAATTGCTCACCAGGCTCTAACACAGACAAAGCCAAGGAACAGTCATACTATTAAATTAATTTGCCAGCCCTGAGTGCTTCATCAATGGTGTCAACAATCTGCTTATGTGACGCTGGGAGGAGTCACTACAGGAGCATTAGGATCTAAGGCTGTATGAGACATTCAGACTTGCTCGTGAAATTCAGTCTAGCTGTGATCCTTGGCTTTGGTGACAGGCAGTACAAGTGGAGAGTACTGACTTCAAAACCATTTTAAATATTGGGATTCTGCCATCCGTGGAGTTCAAGGTCTGATGAACCTTCTAAACCCTCCCTAGGTTTACAAACTGAACAGGAATTGGACAAGGCTTTTTTCCTCTAATTTAAATTTGCAGAGTAGCATTCAAAGCCTTTAAAACACATAAAACCTCTCCTTATTTTAGTTTGTCTATTTTTGGTACCAAGTAGTCCCTGAGAACTCAAGAAGGGGCAAGGCAGCCTTCACATCAATGCATCCCAGGCTCTCTCTCCCTGATGGACAGACCACTAACTGCTCACTGAATTGCTGGCTATATTTGCCAGATAGAGTTAGTTCAGCAGCCAGCTGAAGCTACAGCCAGCCTCCCAGCTGCCACGGAGACAGAGCCATCCACCTCAGCATCCCAGCAGGAAACCAGGCTGCGTGTTTTCCCAAGGTTCTGGAGCAAGAACAGGAAAGAAGAAAGAGCCTTTGCTCAGCTTCTTGCACATCTCTGAGCCTGGATGCCTGCTAGCAGGCATATCTATCACCATGTGACATTTCCATTGATACAGCCTATCCGTGTCATCTTTGATCCCAAGAGAAGTTAGCCTTGAAATTTAATCAGGTCATCTGCCCATGTCCTCGGCCAACAGCAGAGGCATTGCAGCAGAGCTAGAAAGCAACACAATGCAGCCAGGGAGCACTCAGTATGGGGACAGCTGAGCAGGCCTGCTTCAACCCTTTTGCTCCCCGTCCTTCTCCTAGTTTAGTAAACAGTATTTTTCTTGCTCCTTTCTAAGCAGCATTTATAGCCACGCTCAGGCCTGTGGATAGTTTCTACCATGTCTGGCTGTCCTCATGTTGAGGACAGCCAGAAGGGAGCTACAGATGTGCACAAGGTGTGATCTGTCTTTCAGATTAGTGACTGCCAGCATTAATCCCAGAATGTAGAAAAGGGAGCAACGAGCATTTGAATGGACTGCTCAGATAAAGCAGTAAACCAGATGAAAACAAGTGCATTCTGCACAGCAAAACGACTGCAGTTAGTGGTACATAGTGGAGAGCCTGACCTGTGATGGGCTGCTTGGATCTCCCTCCCCAACCCAGCAAACTCCTACCTGTCAGGTGTAGACAAATACTTCTGCTTCTGGAATTTCTTCTCCAACCCCATCAACTGGAGCTCTGTGAAGATGGTCCGACTCCGGCGTGGCTTTTTTAACCGAGGTGTGGGCTGCTCTGCCTCCGACTCACTGCTGCCGTGGGTCTCGCTGGCTGGCGTCTCTGAGCTCGCAGTCGCTGAGGTCTGGGCTGGCAGCACACGGGAGCTGGTGGCAGCTGGAACGAGGTGAGGGACCACAGAGGGCTGCCTGGTGATAACGGAGATGAGAGGATATGCCCTCAGAGAAGGGGATCCTGGCAGGGAAGAAAGCAGACAAAGGTCAGTTCAGGAGTAATACGGATGGAAAATGGGAACTGTAGAGAGATTTCTCTCTCAAACTGTGATTCTTCACTAGGTCTTAACTCTACATCTTATACCATCCGGCTGACACCAGCCCTATAGGCAAACTAGCATTTCTGCCCCAACAATTCAGGTCAGAACCAGTTGGGGATGGCAAATTTAAACATCCCCAGACACTGCAGGAATTTCTGATCCCCTTCAAATCTTACAACTACAGACAGAATTCTGCTCAGCCTTAGCCCCAGTAAAGTAAATATACCTTTTGGGTCTCTGGGGACACGCATGGGAGATGTGCACTCCTTCAAAGATGTTACTGCATACAACTCTACAAGCAACCTCCTGAATCTTGGGCAAGCCACTTTCTCACTCTGTACCTCAGTTTTCCTCATTTGCAAAATGGAAACAATCCTCCTTACCTGCCTCGCTGGTGGTAAAACATGGATTAAAGCTTAATGTACATAAAGTATTCAGAGATCTTTAAGATAAACGGTACTGTGAAAAGGACCATCTTACACCAGCAGGCCTGATTATGAAACTCTTAGTATGAATCACCACTAATGAACATAATCTATAGGCCTCAATGAGTCTGTTTTAGAAAGTACCTCTTCACCAGCAGAAGAAAGGTGTTGCCAGCCCGGCCTGCTGCTGACCTATATTCCCCAGCACGAACAGTTGTGGGATCACAGCTCAGATCCCAGGTGAACTGCCATGCAGGGGTAGGTCAGAGCCATGCATCTGCTTGGCTGGCACATCCAAAATTCAGCCACTTGCAAAGCAAGCTTGGAAAAATTTTGCAGTTACACCATAAACCCCAGCAAAGCAGGGACAGTTTGAGGCTTGCTTTTCTCCTCCACACCTCCGCAACATCAAAATAAATAAATAAATAAATGAACACATAAATAAATAAATATATTTCCACTTCCATTAAATGTAAACTATTTCACTTAATCCATCCAGAAAGTACCTGAGAGATGAGACCAGAACTGCTGAGCCAGCAACTGCTCATGGAAAATGTATCTATATCTACATTTTCATTCCGTGGGTTTCTTTCAACCAATGCCTGTGCAGATCTACTATCACCAAGCAACCTGGCAAACGTTCTGCCTTGATTTACCACCTCAACAGCAGCTCTAAGAGCATAAATCAGGGTTGAGAAAGCCTACTGAGCCTCGCACTACTAGTTCTGCCCTCACTGGTATTTCTGCACCCATCGACACCAGCCAGCTACAGACTTCCTCCCATGTTTCAGCTAAAGTGACATAAAAGGGTCAACCTCAGTTACTGCTCCAGTTTATGTGCCACGAAGGAGTGGACTTAACCTTCTTGTGTCCCTTAGGGACCAGGGGGTGCTGGTTCCAACCTTGGCTATTTTTGCAGGGCAAAGCAGCGCTAGCTATGAGAGAAGCAGATGACCCTGAGGCTGTTCAAGTGTTGAGCACCTGAAGGAGGGGATACTTTTTCCTAACTGCTCAGCAGTCAGCAACTGTGACCTGGCCAAATGCTCAGAAAAGCTCAGTGCATGCTTATTTTTGGTGCCCACGTCAGGACACTTATTTACTTACAGCACTTCTGAAACTGCTCATCTACTTCTGGACAAGTGGTGGTTTGCAACTGCTAAGCTGCTGTGAGCTCCAGGTGGTAAACAGATTGGCGAGGCTGCTGACACCAAGAGCCTTCTGCCTATTTATCACATATGGTCATAAGAGAAGCCTTTGCTTGTGGCTCGACCCCAACAGTCATGATGGTGCTTTTAGAAATGATTGTAAATAATGGAAGCATCAGCTGAAGTGCAGTCTGGCCACGTAGAAGGCTTCTCAGCTTTCTGTCTTTGGTGTGATAAGGGCACAGGATGGGTAGGACAGAGCAAGGACAGCTCTGGGAGAAAAACATGGGGTTCAAGGCTTTCTATGGAGAAAGCTGGAGGTCAGAAAGGGGCAATGTTTTAGCAGCCACTTCTCCCCACCGTGAGGACAAAGAGCAGAAATAGCTCATCTCTGAATTGCTTCTGGATCACAAAGAAAATGAGCAAGTTCAGTCTCATTCTGGATATAGTTATTCCAGAGTTCCAAGGTGGCTGATGCTGAGCCAGTCCATTGGGTCAAGGTATGCTATTAATATGACTTAAACCATCCGTACAGTTCTTACTCTGATAAAGCCTTGGCTTGCAAACAAGACAAAATCTGAGGCTAGATCTCCATTTCACATCCCCCAGAGTTCTAAGGTATTTCTGGACTGCCACGGTATTGTAAGAATGGAATAATTTCCTAATCTTCAGCAAATTAAATGCTGGCAAGCAGCTCTCGTCTGCTCAGCACTGTCGTGACACGCTCTGTCCTCCAAAATGGGAAGGAGCAGAGATGGAGCATCTTCCTTTTCAAACCTGCCCTGCAGAACAGTTTCAGCTGAATGCATACTTTCCATTATCATTTTACAAACACCTTTTCCACTTCTGACCCACTATCCTTTTGCACTTGAAACCCAAACAGCAGCCCACATAAGCCAGAAAAGGAGGAATTTGTTCCCTATCCAAGCAGCACAGCAAGTGTTCTAATGTTCCCAGCTGAGATACAGGAGGCAACGCAGCCCAGTGGTGAAGCTGCCACAGATTTAGGATTCGGGAGGTCTTCATAAGGAGGATGATCTCTTAAAATGTGGTTTTGTACAAGAAAGTCCCAAGTCCCTGCTCCTCTGCTGGGATGCTTCGATTAAACTTGTGTCCGCTAGACATGATGATGCAAAAGGGACACCACCACTGAGCTGTACCACATTGCAAACGTTTTAATTTAATATGAATACTTCAAACAAAACGCTTTCCCTTCTTTTGTCCCTTCCCCCTCCTCCCTGGCTTACTTTCAAACCCAGCAGACAGAGACTAGAGGGAAGAGAAAAGGGAAAGCACTAATTAATTGCACTGTTTGACTGCCGGCAATGGCAGAACAGTTTTCCTCCCAGGCAAACTCAGCTAATTCTGTTTTGGAAAGAAAGAAAAAGGAAGGGAAGATTTATGGATCAGCTCCTCTTGGCAGGTCAACCCTGCTCGGAGGCAGAATGAAATCTCACTCCGAATGGGCTGCAGTGAAAGGTAAATAAAAAGAAAATGAACTTACGACTCAGGAAAGTCCATAAATCTGCCTTCTCCTGAGTGTCAAAACAAAAGGCTACCAAGGAGGAGTTGGGTTCGTTCAGAAAGTTCCCTTTTGCTGCAGGGGTGGGCAGCGCATTGAAAGGAAGAAGCAAGCCCTGAGCAAACCAAAGGAGGCAAAAGGAGCAGAGTAGTGTTCAGAATAAGTTCAATCATTCATCGTTCTACTTCTAACGTTCTCCTTAAGCTCTGCGTTATGAATATTAACTGTAAGAAAGCAGAATGCATCTGGTTCTTCCTGAGATCAGCGCTGTGGTCCACCGAGCACCATACAAGTCCCTGGGAAGTAAAGATAAATGGAAAGAGAAGAGCAATGAAGAAGAGAAGAACACCTCCTCACCAGTGTGCCATCGTTAACTGATGCTCAAATCCCAAGTTCAGAGATGACCTGGGTGATGTTCATGCCATGCAGTGTGGTGCTGTGCACAGATCCCTTGGCTGTTTCCAGAATGGGAAGCAGCACAACCGTGCCATGGTGCGACTGCACCTGAGCTAATTATGGCCTGAAAAGAGGCGGGCTAATTAAACTGAGCATACGGCACCAACAGCTTGACAGATTCCAGGACCTGAGTTGGTGTTTTTGTGTGGTGTGGCCTTTAAAACATTGGCACAGATGGTCTTTCAGAGATGCTACCCCCACTTGTATGCTATCCCGAAGGGCACCTCTGGGACATTCTGAAAGCTTCCAAAAACAGCCCCAAGGCTCAGCTCAAGTGCATAGAGCCAGCATTTCCACGGGAGTGGTGTCATAGAGGCTTCAGGGAAACAGAGCAGTCAGCTCTGAAAGCTAAGTGCAGCCCTGGAGCACAAAGACTGGTGGTGCTCCAAAAGAGCATTCAGCAAAGTTCCCTGGAGGAAAGTCTAACTGTTCCTCATCAGAGGCTGCAGGTAGAGCTCACGCTATATTCTATTTCCAGTTCCATTCAATAAACCTTACTAACCTGACCAGGACCACAAGTCTTACCAAAGTTAAATGCAACTCAGCTACACAGCAGGAAGACTGGGCAGCCAATGGCTTCCCTCCCTCAAGGAGAAATGCAGACCCAACTGATGTCCATAGCAAAGCAACCAGCAGCTTCCATGGAGCCAGAACTCCACCTGTATGATTCCACAGGAGGAAAACAAACAAAAATTAGTTCAGCTAACTCTAGTGAAGCAAAAATGATCCTTTATAGGGTACTCCAGTTAAAGGACAATTCTGTAAGGACCGAAACTTTCTGTCATGAGCTAAGACAAGATGAGAGCTCACTCAGGCATTCTATTTTGCCTTCCGTGACACTTCCCTGTTCAACCACATTTTTGAGGGGTTGTGTTTTCATCTAAGTGTGTTGCAAACAAAAACCCTGATGTCTGTGAACATAACCCATCATAATACTGAACAAAACATACTGTAGCTGGAAAGGGCTCTTCCCCAAGGCACCTCTTGCTATGGAGGTACCCAGTCTGGTAACCAGCAGAGAGTAGAGGTGGATGAATCTGCAGCTGCACTTCCCCAGCTGTGGGCACTTGGGTCTGTGGTTGAATTCAGTCACTTAGTTCCAAAACCACAAGGGAAATTAGCTGAGCACTTGGAGCTGTGAGATCCAGGTTTCCTTTTCATACCTGTCTCCATCAGCAATTTATCAACATAATGTTTCAGTATAACTTTTACATAATAACAGTAATTAATAAGTTTGAGTGCGTCTGAGGCATGCATGCCGGAGGCCTTCACTAAAAAAACCTAACCAGAAAGATAATTAATCTTAACTTAATAATGACATTTGATATTTGTATTGTGCTTTTGTACAACTTTATGGCACCTTGCACACAGAAAGTAATTGGTTATAAAGGCATGATGAGCCCAAGAGCTTCCCTGCGTGAGGACTCGTCCCACTGCCTGCTGTAAGGACCAGGACCCTGTTAGATCCACACTGAAGAGGAAAATTTGTAAATAAAAGAGGATTTTTTAATTTGTTTATTTATTAATTTCAAACGAAGCATTTAAAGAATCCCTTTGGCCAGTGCTCAAGAAATCCTCTGCAGCAAATGTAAAAGCGCTCCGGCTTAATTGGTGGAAGATGAATCAGAAAAACAAGCACGACTTTTCTATTTTGAATTATCCTGCCTCACGCACTCACAGGGCAGCCTGCCTTTTGGAATGAATTCCCCCTTGACTCATATCCACCTCTTCAGGAAACCAAGCGTGGCTCAGAGAGGTCCCACTCTTTCTTTGAGGCTACAAGAAAGTGTGTGCAATTCCACATCTTCAGCAGATGACCCTTTAAGTCCTACCTTGTAGGAAAAGGGTTGCTCTGAGCCCAAGCAGATCAATCCTCCCATCTCCTTTTAAAATGGATGGGCCCAAGGCCATCACAACTGAAAATGGCTCCAAGCAACGGGTGGGTTTGGATGGGAATCTCCACTCCAGACCCTTACTGTTTGGACTCCAAGGGAGTTTTAAGACCAGGCCACATTAGTCCCAGAGAAATAAACACAAGCACGTCTCTATAAACCACAGAGCTCAGATGATGCAGGAGAGTTACCGGGATACAAGCCACCAGCTCATTTACCACATCTGTATCGAGGGACACTTTGGCTCCATTAAGCCAACATTAATTTGAAGCTCTTTCTTTTGAACTAAGTCATGTCAAACACTTCAGCCAAGTGTTTCCTCCATTACGGATGATAAGACTGAGCTCCAGAGCTCATCACTCACTGGACCCGAATTTAGAAAGCAATGTAGCCAAAAGATTACAGAATCAAATAGTGAGGAGAAATGGATTTACAGGCAGTTTCTGGTCTCGGGGATGGAGGAGAAGCACTGCACCAAGGCAACCCAGCTCTCTGGGTGTCCGAATTGGAGCTGCAACATGTTTGTCTTTAGTGATGGCAGCCAGATGACCAGACAGCTCAGGACACTGGGGAGAACTGTAGGAGGCCAAATCCCAAACTCTGTACGGATGTTGTCACCGGTCAAGGAGCAACACTTGGATTTAAGTCTAGAAACAGATAATCAGAGTGAGAGGGTACAGTTTAATGGAAGCGTAAGTCATGTTCTGTTCCTTATACTACTCCCTAAGTATCTCCTACTGGCTGTTGTCCAAGATATTAGTCTATAAAGATTTCGGTCTGACACATTATGACCATTCTTACTTTCCTGCACGTTTGATAAATAAATCTGCCTTCTCTCAGGATTTCAGAGTTTCTGTCCAAGTTTAAATGCATAATGCCTTGCATGTATAAATCAATCAGTCCTTTACTTCCTGCTCTGTTAATTATTATCACAACATCCATAAGCAAACACTAGCCTTGGACAGCAGACTAGCCCTGCACACAAAAGCACTCTTCACGTTTCTCAAGCCCACCCTTGTGTGAGCTCCAGCAAAAACCTTGCCATAAATATCACCACCTCTTCCTGCTCCGAGCCTTGAAAACATTCTGGTGAGTGACACGTGGGAAGAGAGAGAGTTCAGTTGCTTCTAAACACCAAACTGCTTAAATTTTGCACACTTGATCTTTTGGAAAATGCATTATTCTTCTCAGGAGAACAGCAGTCTTTCAAAAGCAGACTCCCTCCTCTTATTCCTCCACGCCAAAATGAAAGGAGGACTTCAGCAAGTACCAGTGCTAACCTGTCACACAGTGGCAGAGCCTTTGCCTCTTAGAATCATGGCTTACCCCAAGGGTCACTATTAATAATCATCTTGCTCCCATCAGGACACATTTAGCAGAGAGGTTGGTCTCACTGGAGCTGTGTACAGGATTCTTTGATCTTCCATCTGCCCTCACGGAGAGAAAACTCATCTCTGTTTCCTCTACACACAAAAATAAACCCTGTGGACGATTTGGCTGAACAGCTGCACTAACAATGCAATTTAGATAGACTGGAAAGATACACGAGCAAGCTGCGTTCAACCTGTCTATCCTTTGTGTCTGCCAGTTCAGCAATTTCACCCCTAGCGAAAACCTAGCCACCCCTATGTGTCTAGTTGAAAGGAGAAACATCGATGGAATAAAGCTAAATATAATGTTCATCCCAAAATTATTCCAAGAGAGCACCTTGGCATAAGAATTTCATCCAAATGTGACAAAGACTTAGTCACAGCTTTGCTGCATGGCGTTGCTTATTTTATTCCCTCTGATTCAAACAGCAGCATCCCCAGGTTGCCCCATGGGCAGAACCTTACCCTGGACAGAATAAATCAAGGAGGGCTCAGCTTTCACTTTTTGCATGGGGGAGAAGTATGGCTGAACTTCCAGTTCCCAAAGCAGCTCCTGCAACTTCTGTAGGACTGTCTGCATTACATGAAGTCACTGCAAGAACCTTCAGATGTATGGCTTATTTACCACCTCTCCCTACAGCTGGGACAGTCCAAAATGAACTTGAGACACTCTCAGTGGTTATCCCTGGTCTCCAAGCAGCCCGATACTGTACTCGATTCAACATCTGGACTTAATCAGCCTGCCCTGTGGTCCAGGAGTCAGTGAGGACAAGAAAAACTGCATTCACTGCTACAGACATCATGGAAAGAGCATGTCAGGCTGCAGCATTACACGTGTATTTTCACCTCGAAGTACAGCCTGTGGATGAAGGCACAGGGAGAGCCAGAGAGGCAGCTATGGAGTTGGTCTGGAGAGGGGAAATGGGGGCTAAATAACAGGTCTGCACCAGAGCCACAGCTTGGACATAGGAGTAGCTCCCAGCACCGAAACCAAACGGAGATAGAGTCGTTAAGACTCAGCTCATTCACTTCAGTTTTTGTTTGTTTTCTTTCTAGCTGAAGCACAAACAGGTTTGGCTCCTATTTCCATTCATCTCATCCCCCCCAAAAAAAAGAAAAACGAAAAATGTCTTGAGGACGGGCAGTCTCAAGGTGGATGCACCCAGAATAAGCAGTTCCATGAGAAAAATGTTGGCCTTAGCATTGCTAAGCACTTGGTCTGCATGCAACCGTTTACATGTCAGAAAAGCGATGACAAGGTCTCCTCTCAGCTACCAGGCGGCCTATGCACAGCACTGTTAGATGGATGAGCCAGAAATTCCAGTTGGTGAGCTCTCCAAAGCTCTGGTCCCTCACTCATGCCAGACACCATTGTGCTGGCTTTTTTTTCTGTTCTGATAGGAAGTCAGCCAAGGAGACACTGTTTTATATCTCCAGACAGATATACATTAGACCTAGGGTGGAGATTGGCCCTAATTAATCATAAGAGTTCAAATTAGGTTTCTACTGGTGCTCCAGTTCTGCTAGCATTAATGCTATTACAGACAGAAACCTTAGGACATCCAGTTCAGACACCTCCAATCCAGAACTACAGACCCACCCCCAGAAATGTTCTACCTGACCAGAGGTGTGGATAACATAACCTCCCTCGCCCTCAGTTTGGACGGGTTTGAGTCCAAGCTCCGGTTATCTCCCATCTCTGGTTTTCATCAGCACATCTGTTTACCTCTGATTTTCCTATGGAATGCACATCGCAGCCTGTGATAACCTCATTTAAATACCAATCAGAGAAGTCAATACACAAAGACAATGCAGTGCTTTCTTCCCTCCACACGTGTGGGCGTACAATCCGCGCCAGTCTTAGCATCAGCTCCAGGATAATGGGAGATTGTCTCATTCCCACCGTCTCTACTTAATCTCACTTGACTCATCCAGGACCAGAAGAATCAAATTTTGATCACTGAGATACAGATTAAGGGGAAGAGGACTCTGGCGTAGCATTCCCAGCCCTGGCACAGCTTTCATGTTCCATCTCCAGCAGATCCCCTGCTCTCACCGGACTTGTGTTTTCCCCACATGCAAAACGAGGGTGATAACATCTACCGCACAAAGCTGTTGTATGGTCTGGAAAGCACTCAAACGGAAGCCACAAAGGGGAGGCAGAGGTGTTATTATCTCACACCTAGCTAAACATATTTCCCATTAATAGATTGCATGAGCGCTCTTTTGTGTCATATGATTACGAAACTCCTTAATGTGCCATTAATATATATGTTAATGGTGAAGCAATGCGTGTATCCTGTTGTTGTGCAAGCAGCAGTGTTTCCATGGGAACTCCTCCAATAACAGGCGTATACAAAGCACCTTTTTTTGAAAACAAGATTAATATTTTTGATTTTTAAAAATCTTCTAAGATTTCTCCTAAGAATATCAGGAAAGATATCCTAGCAAAGCTATGGCTGCCAATGCAGAGACAGCCGAAGGAAGGAGGTCTGTCTGAGGGGAATCTCTCTGCTGATTCTCATACACCAACACTGCCAGATTCCTTTATGTGGCACTGCTGGGTTGAAACATCACAGATTTATGATTCCCATGCTCTCTCTGCATACAGCCTAAGAGACTTTCCGTTGTCAGTGCTCTCACTAAGCTATGAGTCAGTAAAACAAAGCGAGACTGACTTTAAGACCCTTCTAAATTCATACAGCTTGGGTCTGACAACACATTCCTACCCCATTCCAGCCTGGAGGAAACAAAAAAAAATCTCTGCTGAAAATAAAAAGTCCTGCATTAAAACAAGGCTCCGCTCGCACATCCGCCTCGCGCCTCTTCCACACGTTACAGAGAGGAGGAAGAAAAAGCACATCTTATCACTTATTTTTAACTCCGTGGGGGTCACTTTTCATTAAGCTGTTGAGAAGAAAACATACTCCCACCAAGACGTTAACATCTCATTTCCAGCACTGCTTTGGTAAAGAGACCAAATAAAAAATAATGGCTTTTACAATAAGACATATCATCCATCGTCAGCATGTAAAACGCAGTCATTAATCACAGAAGCAACCTACTTATTATAGGTATTCAAGCACTGGCAATACAAATGCTTATAAAACAGGGGCTCCTTTCATAATTCCCTGCCCTTGTCTCTCAATAGTTTAGAGGATTAACCCTTTTACAACAAGGGATGGGCAAACTGGTTTTGCCTAATTCCAAACCAACTTGACGTCATGGGTTCAAAAGTTCGACTTGAACTCAAACATCAGATGCAGTTTGTGCAGAGGGGAGACAGAAAGAATGAGTCTGAGGAGAGAAAAAGGAATAGAATGAAAGAGCATACCTGAAAACACCGAGAATGTATAACAGGAGGTGAAAGGATAGATACAAATTGATACCGAATGACTGAAATCCCTACAAAGTAATACACGCAACTTTGTCTTAACGTCTAAATATGATTTGCATGGAAGCCTCTTCCATCCTATGGACTTCCCTCTGAAGGGGAAAGAAATAGGGATTTTCTGTGTGTGCAGAGTTAAGCCTCATGAAGAACACAATGAAGTGCATGCAAGCCAGTGCTGCAGTCCCCACTGGCTGTATATTACTTTGGCCTCCTTCTGAGTTTCTTAGCAAAAGATTTTAAAGCACTTTGCAAAAGTGTGTAACGAGCCACTGTTAACATGTAACTAATGGGAAAGATGGGTCTTCAGCCTCACATTGTGAGTATGGGATGGAGCTGGGTGAAGGTAGCCAAGCCGTGGAGCAAAGCCCCCGGATGCCCCATGGATTTGCAAAACCCAGCTCCATTCAGGTGTCCCTGCTCACAGCAGCGACATGTCCGGAGCTGCCAGATAAATGAGTGCTCAGCAGAAAACGGTCACACATTTGCAGTCTGATGCAATTCCTTTTCTTCTCCTACACGCCCAAACCTTCTCCTGACTTCAAGGAGTAAATAACATGTGGGGACAGTGGGGAAATCGGGAGGCACTGAGAAAGGCAACGTTTGGACATTAGAGTTCGAAATATGTAAGCCTCAGTGTTTACTGATCGCTGTAGAAGTGAGACATCTGAATGAAGGAGGGAACCTCACGAGGCTTTGAATTTTCTCTCCAGTTTAACCAAAGTAATTACTTTCCACGCACTTAAATTTTGTCAACAACAAGGCAGTGGTTTCCAACGCTGGCAGCAACTACAGGAGGGAAAAGACCTATTGCTGGCTTTGAGGAAACAAACATTTGGAGACAACAAATTAAAAGGATGCATTTTAAGCCACGTTAAGGCCAGGTGCTGGGAACAAACAATTTCCTCTGGATGGGTTTTTTTTCGATTAATTGACTAAGCAGCAACAGGCAACAGCAGCTATTCCATTACAGTTTCCTTCGTCGGTAGGAATCATTCAGAGGTTACCTTGTAGGGACAAACGGTTTCAGAGCAATTGAGCTACGTCCTGGTAAACCATCAGCAGACATTGCAGGGGTCCCCAGAAACTCAGCACCAGCTCTGCTTGTTAAGAAATATCACAGTTTTCTCAAGATAATTCCCCTCCAGGAAATGTTTTTTCTTAACCAAAATCGCCGTCAGTGCACTGTGATGAACGGCAGCGCTTACAGTGTCCTGTAATTTACTACAGTGAAGCATCGTCTTTATTTTGCAGGAGGCAGAGAAATGCAATCAGCAGATAAAAGCATCACCTTTTCCTTTTCTTTTCTGTGTAAGATGAGGTTAAGATCACAGCTGAGTCAATATGAGTGAAATGCATCGTGCCTAAGCTGTCCTAAGCAGCCGATATCTGTGAATACATAAAGGCAATGCTCAGTTTTTAAATAGCTGTCAACTGATTTTAATGCATTTTTACATGTTGTGACATGTCTAATCGTGCTGATATTAAGAAGGGAGAAAATAAGGCATGGATTGCCAGGCAGTGACAAAGTCAAAACGAGAATCGTTGCCTTCTACCCCAAGCACCACAAAGCCACAGGGATTCGACTGCAGCTCTCAAGTGTTCTGCACTGCTTTCGTAGCTGTGTCTTCATTTACTTGTGGGAAAGAAAACAGGCAGTATTTTTGCCGTAAATGAAGTATGTGCCACAAAATCCCTGCATTAATGGCAGTTTTATTCCCTTTCCCCCCCCCCCTCATATTAACACTATTGGATGGGTCTATTTCATGGCTGTGAGCTCTTTGGAAAGTGTAAATGGGAGCGATTAATTGATCTTGCTATTAACAGAAAAGCCTGGAAGACAGAAGAAGATATAAAAAGGTGAAAACATGAAAACTGCAACAGCACCAAATAAAAAAGGTTATTTAATTTCTTAAACAGTATTTGCCAAAGTAAAAACAAAGCCCACACAGGTGGCTAACCAGATCTGGAGACATTCGTGCAGGCTGTGCTGGCCGTGCATGCAATCACATGCATCTCTTTCATTTCCATCACTTGCTGCAGTGGAAAAAGTTTTGCTACAAAACCCAACCCAAGCACGGAGATAAGACTCGGGTGATCCATTCCCTTGGCATCATCCGCTCGTGTCTTCAGATGTGTTTCTGGGAAGGGAAAGGCTGGGAGAAGGTGTGGGGGGAGGCAGAAGGACACACAGGAGCTCTGCTGCCAGCAGCCCTCCCCACAACATGCTCATGGATGCACTTCCCTGCCCCACACCAGAAAAAGCCATGGGGGCTGCACAGCGCAGGTGGGTGGGCAATCCCACCCTGCTGATCCCACCCAGACACCCCAAGGTCTCCCATTACCTTTGGTGGGAATAGGGACCGTGGCAGCCCAGTGCTTACCTGTACGATGGATAATGATGGAGGCATCCCACACCCACGTCCCATTTTCTGTCCTTTCTTTGCACCCAGCGTTTCCATCCACCAAAGACTTTCACAGAGCCAGAGCAATGCTCCTTATTTAAACAAGGATCAGGCTCTGTCTTTCATTTTAAACACAGCTGCACAACAAAGGCAGAAAACAGAACAGACCAACTCCAACCCCTGCAAAGCCCTTTCAGCGCCTGGCACTGACTGGGAGATCATTTGCTGTGGGGACGGATTTAGTTCCCTGAGACAGCCAGCAATGACCCCACCTAGCAGCTATTCCCTGCTGGACACACAGTTCTCAATGTCCAAAGCCTGTGAGAGACCTCCAGAGATGGCACTTAGCTGCAGAGCTAAAAGCCCCCGAGACAGCCCTGCTTGGCAGAGGGGTGTGAGCCAAAAGACCCACAGCTGCTGCTGAGCTGCCCCAATTGCGGGAGAAGCCTTGCTGGGCTGGAAGGGAGCTGAGGGGAAATATGAGGACAGAATGAGAAGGGTCAGTCCTAAAGGATCAATCCCAAATTCATACAAAATACAATAATTCTCTCAGCGCAGGCTTGTGAGGCCCAATTTAAAACCTCTCCCTCATTTTCCGCAAACAACACCGTATGTTGTTCAACTTGAGTGTGTTTATAAATCCGTCTTTTTATTTATGTTCACTTTTAAAATAAGATTTTGGATGCTGTTCTTTGTTCTGCTGAGACAGAAATGAATCTCCGTAACCATTTCAGTTTGGAGATTGGATCATGCACACATTTCAGCAGCTTATGAACTGATACGTGCACAAAGAAGCTCTCCAAATTCAATTAGGAATAAAAACCACCACGATCTCTGCTATTTCTATTCTATCATCTTTGCTGTATCTTCTCACATAAGTCTCCAATGGACAGAAATATATCTGCAGAACCAACTGCAGTGACATCTCTCATAGCCAGCAAGAAAAAGGGTTTCTTCAGAGCTGTACAAATAAAGAGCGATAGCTCTGGGATTACATTAAAACAAAACCATTCACGAAATTCAAGCGTTAAACCACTTTGCTATAATGTGCTTTTAAATGTTTACAGTTAAGGCATAATTGAATTTGACTCACTTGGGCCCTGATCCAACGACGATTTAATTGACATCAGTGGGAGTTGGATTGGGCTCGAAGTCATTTTAACTAAAATAACCCATCAATTGTTCCTCACCCACTTCATCAAACTCCTTCTCATCATTTATGATTGCTCTGTAATTTATTGCAATGAGGTTAAACCAACCCTACCAACTTCTGGCAAGCTTTCCTGTCCCTCAGAGGAGGATCTCAGTACCATCGAGCAACCTAGAAGCAATTTGCTTATGGGAAGTGCACGGAAGGGCAGGTCCAAACTGCCCAACATTGTCCTCTGCTGTTACAGAAACCTTCCAACATCAGCTCCTCCACTATTTAGTCACCAGAGGAACAAAATGAACTGTTGGCATAGCTGTCAAGAAAAGGTTTCGAGCAAAACAGACAGAAGGGTGAAACCAAATGTATGCACCAACTCATGCAAACATTTCATAGCCAAAAAAACAACAAAAAGAAAACAACGTTTGCTTCAGGCTTCTCACCATTGTGTTGCATCAACATTACTCACTTTCTATTTTGGGATAATTTTTCATATTTCTCCTCTTTGAGCCACAGGAATAAAAGCAAGTCAGAGCACCAGGCCTTCCTATGCACGCACAGCGCAATGATGTGCTGGTGATACGCTCTGTGTGCAAGAGCTACGCACAAGAAAGCACCACCACTGCTCATTTGGCTTCAGATTAATCTGTCACAGAACACCCTGTTCAGGTAACCACAAACACACCACACACGTTTCTGCCTTGTAAAAGAGGAGATGCATTTATTAACGCTTCAGCCTTTGGGTGCTTGCACAACAGCACGCTCGTTTGCCATGGAGGTGTGCAGGAACCTGTACCCTCCAAGCGACAGAGACCTGCTCTTGTTCTAGAAGTGTCTATTAAAGCCCAGTTCAGACGAAACCCAACTTCCATGGGTGAAATCCCAGTTTAAAATAACAAAGGCATCAGCAAGAATTAACCAAGAACTGCCGTGTAGCTTTTAAGATCATTGTTAGGAGAAATATCCAAAGGCAAACGGTGAGCAAACACTTAAAGGTAAGTTGCGTTTAAAACAAGGCACAGAATGAGCAGCTGGGTTATAGGAGTTACAGGGCACACACACACTCTTCTAATTCCAGTCCTTCCCTGGATGAGTAGCCCTGCTGAAATCAGCCAAGCAGCCACATGAACAGAAACCACCAGCAAGCTTCAGAACTTACAAAGTAAGACCTGGACGTGCAAATCCAAACACACCTTAAGGTCACGGTGAGGCTGCTGCTTGAATTTCACAGAACTAATGAGCGTATGCATTTGCAATTTTCCAATCATCACATTTTTAATGGGGATTTTATTTTTGCTTTACAAGAGCTGTTTGTCTTTCCTTCACAAAAAGCCATCTGCCCTTACGGAGCGACGCGCATCAATGCCGCAGCTGTGACAACTGCAGTTGGAGGAGCTTTGAACACCAGTTCACACTGGGGAGGTTGGACGGGGTATTTTGGGAGAGCCCACTCTTCACCCCCACCCTTTAAATGGGTCCCAGTCCTGATCTGAACACCTGTGTGAAATACCTACAAGCGGGAAGGCGGTGCTCTTCTGAACTGCCGTGTGGCCATGAGAAATGAGAGAAAAGAAGCCAAGAATCAGTCAAAACTTGAAGTTATACGAAAGGAAGATGGAAAATACTGAGTATTTACTGTGTTAGCCAGCCCCTAGCACCAAACCCATATATATTTTTACAGACGTCATTAGAACATGGGTTTGGGATTTACACATCACTCAGCGAGGGCTAGAAGATTCTCTGCTGGATTCTCCCAGCGTGCTAGAAAAGGAGAAATAAAAGATAACCAGAGAAATGCAGGTCCGGTGCTCCCCTGGATGGTAATGTTTGCATGACCTCACACTTCATTGCTCAGCCTACTCCCAAACCCTCACGACATGAAAGCAATGCAAAGGGGACGTGCATTGACGGGAAGGGCACCTGCAGGAGCCCTCACTCTGTATGTCATATTGCTGAGTAAAGGCGCCTGCCAGCTCCCACCACCTTGTTCTTCTGACCCAGCTCTCGAAAATTAAAGAAAATCTTGCAGTGTAGAAAGTCATTCATTGCTTTGCCAAACATCTCATATTAAAAAAAGAAAAGGAAAGCATTAGAACGTTTAATGTCAGCCTTCAGAAAGAATGCTTTCAATACTTTTCTCCTGTCTCCAACCTGCTCCCCCCCCCCCCAGTTTTTAACATCAAACTTGCCAAAACAAATTCTACAACATTTTGTTTAACTTTGACCTGAAAAGAGCAACTTATCGTTACTTCTGTCCACAAACCAACCAAACGTCCCTTCTTCTGCCTTAATGCAATTATCAGCCCAGGTGAACAGAAGGGAAAAAAAGGCTCCTGAGTTCCTGCCCTGCTGCCCAGCGCACGGTGAGATGGCTCAATACAACCTCACCTGTTCTTTCCACAATTTCCCCAAGAAAGGTTCTGCCATTTTTCGTGCCCATTGGGTACTGAAGGCACCGGCGCTGGTGGGACCTTTATCCCACAATCCGAGTCTTAATTTCCTGCATGAAACACCTGCAATTCGAAGCAGAGTTGCAGGAATAAGAAACCATGGCAATGCCGGAGCCGCAGCCCTGTGCTGCACCGAAAGGCTCCGCGGGCAGAGCTGCAGTCAGAGCTCTGCACGGACACCCAGAGCTTAACCCAGAACAGCACAGACCCGAACTGCTCCCAGCGTGACCGAGAGGCTTCAGAAAATAAAGGGCAGGGATTGGTTTTCCCGAAGGAGTCCCACATTCATTAATGCCATCCATCCCAGAGCTCCTCCGCAGCGCTGATTTGTACTCAGCCACAGCCACAGCGCTGCTGCCTTTCTGCGGCCGGCTTGACTGCAGCCACCGGGCTGTGATTTGCTCTTTTGTTCTGGGTCGTTTTGCCTGTGGTTGATTTCTTTTCTCCGGGATTAACAGCGCTGAGAAGCAGACAGCCACATTCAGTCCTGGTGGCAGATTCTTAAATATCTCAGTGTCGGGGCCAGATTGCTGTGCTTGATCTGAGCAAGATCTGTTTTCAGATCCTGGCTCTGATCTGGCTTCGCTTCTGAAATGCCACCTCTAACGTTGGATAAAATCCGACTGAGCGGATTGACAGACCCATCTCCAAACGCACAGATATTATTAGGCAGCTCATAGGCTGCTTTTTTTGCATTTCTGAGCTCTCTCTATTTATTTATTTTTTTCTAAAGTTGTCAAAACACATTAAAAAAAACAACCACACACACACACACAATAAAACCCATTTCAGACATCCTGCAGAATGCTGATCTTATTAAAACAAAGTGCTGTGCCCAGGCTACAGCCACTACAGCCAGATCCTCTCCCCGCACCAGCACCTTCGGCAGCTCCCAGCTGAGGGATGTTTCCCTGTAGGACTGAGGAGGACACTTTGAGCCTGAGGATACCAGCACTGACCTCGGGCTTTGGGGAGCAGCGAGGCACTCCTGCATGAACACAGAGCAACGTCTGAGCTCTGCTGGCTTTGCAGAGCACTGAGACACGGCGGAAAGCAGACTGAGCCTTCTAGGATCTGGATGCTGCAGCAGCGCCCGTGAATTACTTTGAATTTACTGAGAGCACTCATCAGCTCACCTAATCCCGGATTAGAGGCAGCTACCAAAGCAACACTTGATACTCCTCAGTATTTTCTTTTTCATTTTGCCCTTACGTTTTGCTGTTAAACTACAGAATTACACCGATCTTTGGAAGCTGAAACCGATAATGCAGAAAATTTCTTTCTTTTTCTTTTTCTTTTTTTTTTCTTTTTCCCCACATAAAACCCAGCAATAACACCCAAACCACCAGCACTGCAGCAGCACTGGTTTGCACACAGATGCTGGCAGCTCCGTGCTTTGGGTTGGCTTCCCCAAAGCCTATGGGGACATGGACCTTCCACAGACACCTCCACACCGCAGCTTCTGCCACCAAGGGCACACATGTGGGATGTTCAGGTCAGAAAGCTCCCTGGAGAACCCAGGGCACACACCACAATATAGAACCCATTCCAACAGGTGGGACCGGGATGGGATAGGGCGACCCAGAACTTGGCTTGCTCAGGTGTGAACTGGCCTGGCATAAAGTCCACCCGCTGCTTCGTATTGCTGTAAATGGTGAATCCAGCTGCTATGTTTCATGTAACACTCTCAGAGTGGCTGGCATCTCATTTTTCCCCGCACTCAGACGCATTTCTGCACCGATCCCTTCTCCTTTCCCAGCTCTCCCCCAGGAGCTCCGTAACAATATCCGTTCAATCTAAAGAAAAAAGGGGCAGCAAAGTATTTCTGCAAGAGAAGCGGCTTCCACCCCAGTTCTACGCAATGTCTCAGAGCAAATCCAACCCTCGGCCATGTCAAGGCCATTCTGAACACAATCCCTCACTGTTGTGAGGCCACTTGTACGGAAACTGAGCTGTTTTAGGACACAGTAAATCTGCTTTCCTACTATGAATTCCTAACCAGGTTGCCAAGACTGATCAGAAATCAGGGATGCCAAAGCCCACACTTTGCTGCTCGAGCAATGATTTCCCATCGTGTTCACCGCGCCACTTTGTTTAGAGCAGAGCAATGCAAGAACTCAAATACATCCAGATAATGGCAGCTGAAAAACCTTTGGGATCAGCAGTTCCCACTTTTACCCCAACGTTAATAAAATAAATTAAAAAACAGAAGAAGTGGAAAATAAAACTTCGAGTTTAAGCGCAATTCAGTGTTACATACCCACGTCCATTAAAACCCTGAGTGTACAAACAGAAAATGAGGTCTTACTTTCCCCACTTATTCCCCCCCCCCACCCCGAAAATATCCAAAATACTCTTTTAAATGAAGCAACACACTGAAATACTTGCAAATTTGAGTTTCTTTCTGAGCCCCCCCCCCCCCCCCCGGAGCGCATCCAACAAATGATAGGCAACAAACAATTGGCGTTGCCAACTTTGCCCAAGCAAACCGCAGTTTTGAAGCAAGCTCTCTTGAAAGGGGCAGTGTGATTCCTTTTACATCCAACATCTTGACTCAAGTTGGATGGTTTACAAAGGATGTTCGGAACCAGCACTGTTCATCATTAACAGACGATGCCCTGAATTGCACCATTGCCTGGGACAGCTGCAGTTCCACCCCCCCACCCCCCCATGGACACCCTTCTATTTTTCTATGGATTTTAGTTATGTTTTCAGATATGGTGTTTGTCCATTTGGATCTTCCAACACCACGTGCTGACAGCGCCCTTGGATTCTTTATCACATCGGCAGCCACAAATGTGGCAGCTGGATTTGGAACCTCACACTGAGCCGCCACTTCGAAATATGGGAAACAAAGCAGAATGGCTATGGAGCCTCCTGAGAAATGTCTGAAGCACTTCAAGCCAAAAAAAGTGATAATAATAATTATAAAAAAGATGATTTAAGAAGTGATTCCTATGGGACTCGGAGTTTCTCAGCTTCCAGAACTCAGGACAAGAAGCCAAGCATGGCATGTGTGGACCCTATGGCTGTTACCCGTCCTGGTTTATTGTGTGAAAAGCCATTAAGTAATTAAATATCGTAACAGAGAATAAATAATGTTTTCACTGTCCGAGTCATAAATCAAAGAGATGTTAACCACCACCTGAAAATACTTCCCCTTAGAATACCTAATTACCTATTTATTTATCAGCCCTGATGGACGCAAATCTGCGCCTGCACCCGGTAAGATTTGGTGTAAGTACAGCTTTTCTATTTCTGTGGCTCAGCAAATGCCACAGTTACACCAAATTCAAGCTGAGTGCTGATCCCTTTTAGGGGACATCACATTTTTCTTTCCAAATACCAGGTCTGCTGGGGGCTCGCTCTGAGCTCCTTGCAATGGGAACCTTCCCAATGGGAGCAGCGAGCCTTCCATCAACCCCGAATCTCCTTCCAACTAAAATTTGCACACACGTAAATATCACAACTTCCATCACAGCCAAAACTGAAAGTATTTTCCATCTGCTCAGCAATTTTTTCAGCTCTCTTCCCCTAACAGGAGACGCCATTAAACACCCGTGGCAGAACATCTTATATCTTTCAGCTCCAAGTAAATTATAAAGCACATCAGACCGCTCCAACTTCACCTAGGACGACAGAGAAATTCACTCTTCAGCCCAAGAAAGCGCTGCAAAACTCCCGAAATTATTTCAGACCACAATGAAAATCCGTGCTCACTGCTTTCCTGCTTAACTCGACAGACAAAGGCAGCACGAGCAGAAGTTCGAGGCCATCGTGCTGCGTTTCTTCAGGCTTTGGTCCCTTTGCAGTTTTGTTTTTCAAACAGATTTGTGTCGGGTATTTTTTGTATGTAGCTATTTCTGTGCTCCGCTCCGTTTCTAAGACAATATCAGAGTTTCTTCTCTTTTATTGTAATAAAACAAATCCCATTAGCTAGTGCTTACTATTCAGTAGCACCTTATCCTCCTTGGGAGGCTCGCTGTTTGGAAGCACGGACTTTTGCAGCCGTTCTTTCCATGGGTTTAATCCCACCACCAAATCTCTGCCCTGTAGTTCCCAATCACTGCAGCTCCACGAGGCAGAGCTGCTGAGGAGCCGACATCCACTGCAATGGGGCAGCCCGGAGCTGGGGCTGAAAATTCAATCTCAAGGGCAAATTCATTAACAGTCCCAGGCACAAAGAGAAGCACGGCTTTAACTGCAGAGCTCAGAACCCACCGCTGAATCATTTGAGAATTATTAATGATATATAATGAATAAATATTACTGTCTGGTATTTGCTATACCAGGCACAGAACCACATAATCAAAAATTATTCCTCCCCCCCCCCCTCCCATCCACAGGGGGGTGCGTTAGAGCAGCTGCTGGGAGCACCCACCTGTTGGAAACCCCAATGATCTCTTTGGCTGAAGGGCACGTTCACACCAAAGCTTTTTGGTCTTGGCTCAGACAGGCACCATTCTGGGTGAATTCTCATGTTCCTTCTGAGTGCTAAGGGCTGCTTTCTTCTCTAAGGCTTTTCACACAGCAGAGATGGAAGGAGGAGACAAGGATCTCCTCCCCACAGATCTGTGCAGCTGTGCCATTGACCCCAGCATAGGCAGAATTGGCCCCAGATGCTTACACCCCATCTAAGCCCTCTGTGCCTATTTTGGCCAAGCGCAGGACTTTGCTGTCCATGAAGCAGCAAGGGATCAGCACTCAAAAACTCCCTCGTTAACAACATCCCAATTAACAGCCATCTCTCCCCATAGGACAGCACGGCGCACTCGGCTCGGGGAAGCAATGGGTGCCATTACAACTCAATAGGAAGAAATAAATTTGGAACGAAGCTGACACTATTCATGTAACTTCTGACCCTCCAATCAATTTGGGATCTTCAGTTAATTACATTTGCAAACTAAATATTGAGGTTGGAGGAAGACCAAGGCATTACTCCTCCGATCAAACTCTCTGTGACCCAACAGCAAGTTTTATATCGGCGCATTAGTGCAGGGGACCTGGAAAGATCCCTCTTATTTCTATCCAACTGAGCACTGAAGGAGGAAGGAAAGAAAAGAGCCAAAGTAGGAACTGGATTTTTAAACACGGCATCACACGAATGCAAAATGCATTTCCTCAGTACAAGGAAAAGCAAAATTTAGGCCTTGATACCTTGCCAAAAATTAAGCTTTTAAAGAATATTCTTGAATAGTTACGGACTTTCGAATCATGTATTGCTAAGTCCCAGCTTCACCATCTGCTCCATTGGGTGGCACTACGGGAAGAACGTAACTGCAGAACTACCTGCTTCGCCAGAAAACGGGCTCTTTTTGTTTAAAATTGGAACGCATGACAGGGATGTCATTTTTACTGTGCACGTGGATCTTTAAAAGCTCGCATCAGTACGATCCATTTTGTGAAACACCTGCGGTCGGGACCCCATCCCGCTCATCGTGATGTACTAAAATCAGCCGCCGCACGGCGAGGTCGGCAGGGCCCCTCCGCATCCCCCCCTCACCGGGAGCCGCTCTCCCGACGGGGACGGCCCCGGGGGGCACCGTTTGGTCCCAGCGAGGGGCAGCGATCCCCGCCCCAACCCTTCCCAGCCCTCCTTACCCGCGCAGGAGTGCAGCGGCTTGGGCCGGACCAGGAGGGACGGACAGACGGAATAGAGGGAAAGTTTCTCGAAGTAATCGCACGTCTCCTTGGAGAGGATTTCGTCGATCATGAAAGTCTTGTAGCGCCTCCTGCCTGCCTTGGCGAGCCGGGGCTGCGGCGGGCAGTGCATGGCCGACCCCGGGGCCGCGGGGCTGCGCGGGGCTGCCAGGGCGGCGGGCGGCCGCTCATGGATGGGGCGCGGAGCCGCCCGAGCTCCTCCTGCGGGCGCTGCCCCCGCGCTCGGTCCGAGCTCCGCAGCGCTGGGCTATGCTGGGCTATGCGGGGCTGTGCTGGGCTATGCTGGGCTCGGCTCGGCTCGGCGGCGCTCCCTCGGCTCGCAGCGCCGCTGCCCCGCTATATAACCGTGCCGATAAGCATCTCCCCGCGGCCTTTTTAGGACGCTCCGGCTGTCAATCAGGGCGCCCGCTGCTCCCCGCCGAGCACCATTGTTACCCTGCGCCCGGCTGGGAGGATCCCGGCGCTCCTCTCCCCTCCCTGCTCTCTATTTTAAGATACCGGGGTGTGTGCTTTTGTGCTTTTCTTTCTTTTTCTATTTATTTATTTATTTATTTTTTGGTACAAAAACTGGAAAGCTTCCAGATTAGGGCTGGCTTTTCTTCCCCCCCCCCCCCCCCCCCCCCCCTTCCCTTTTCCAAGCTTGCAATTAGTTCGAAGAAATTAAAAGCGCAGGCAGCGTAGGGAAGCTCAGCCCCGGGGCCGCGTCCCGAACCGGCTCGGCCCGCAGCCTCGCGGTGCCGCTCTGCCCGAGCTCTGGGCCCCCAGCTCAGCCCCCCCCGGCAGCACTGTGCGGGACAGAGCGGTGAGCTCCAACCCGCTGCGATGGTTGCTTCTCTACGCGGCCGTTCGGTGCGCTCAGTCCCGGCTCAGTTCGGCGGCCCCGGAGCTGATTTAAGGGCAGATCTCCGCGGGATGAGCGCTGCGGCTGTCAGAAACCCCGTTTGTTTCTGTGGAAGGAGACAACCGCGTCCCACTCCCGGATAATTTCAGCAACTTTTCGTTGCTCTTTATCAACCAAAAAAAAAAACCCCAACCCTCACACATCTATCAGCCGCCTCTCATATCCTCTTTGTAAGCAGAGTCTCTTCGTCAAAATCACTGCTTGCCTTTCGGCTTTACAGATCTATCTGAAGGTTCAGAGAGCCCTAAAAGCAGCGCTGGTCACACACGGCGGAACTCCACAATCCTCCACTTCTCTTTTGGACTTTTGTCTCAAAAGCTCATTGCGTGGTTCTAAAAAGCACAGCATAGCGAATTATCACAGAGATCGAACGAAGCGTTTTGCTCGTTAAGCCACTGGAAGGGCTGAGGGAAATTGTTTGGATATAGGTATTTTTTCTATTGATTTTGAGAAACGGAGGCACTCTCACCAAGAGGAACCTCAGTAGAGTGAAAGCAACCACCGTGGAGCTCGGGGACGTTTCCCCCTATGATAAAACCACCCCCAATTACTGCTTTAATTCCTAAGCAAACCACAAATGTTTAAGGAGATTTGCGGAGTTCGTTACGAGCGCAGCTTTAAGGACGCTCTCTTCACACACCAAACGGGCTTCGGGGACACTTTCCCCCTTTTTAACACAGTCCTTTTTTTCGAGGAAACAAAGTAATTCCCGACGGCGTTAACCTCAGCAATCACCACTCGTTGGTAGTCTCGCCCCAAGTGCTTTCGAAGCGACCAGCCGAATTCAACCCCCCACCATCACAGAGGAGCAGCGAATGGCGTTTTGCTCCTGTTTCCCCCATGTCTGCCCCTTCTCCCCACTCCGCATTCATTTTGCATTCACAAAAGCTGACAAGACCCGACGGATGAAAGTTTCCTGAAGTTGAAGGGCGATACAAGCGCTGGAAGTGAAGGGCTCCTCAATGAGCCCAATCAGCTCCAGTGCAGAAAGCAAATGGGGAAGAAGCCGCCGTCTCACCCACATCCCTTCCCACAGCCACCACACAGGAGCTCTGCCTGCCCTTTCAAGTCCATTTTTCTCATATCTGAAGGGCTGAACACGCAGAGATGTGGGGCTGGCACCTCTGCCAAATGCCAATGCCCAAAAAGAAGGTCGGGCAGGTGGGATTTGCACACCCCGACACATCCCCGTATCTCTCCTACTTCTTACTTCTTTACTTGAGATTTCTTTTTCTATTATTATTATTTATTTATTTATTTTTAAGTAGCTGGAGCAATACCATGGATTATATCATATGAAACACACGCTGTCTGTCAATCAAAAAGGGGGTGCTTTGGTCAGGAATAACCAGGGGTTTTGTTTCCAACATTAATGAAGTGGCTGGAATAGCGAACATCTGCCGAGGGGACTCAAACCCCGAGCAGCTGTTGGAGCCCCCAGACCTCTTCCCACGTAGGACAGCTCTGCCGCTGAGCACTTCTCCCTGAGGTCTCCGTAGGGCTGAGAAATGGGGCCATGCAGGAGGGTGGGAAGGGAAAGGCATGTCAGGAGGGTTCGGAGGGCAGGCGCTGTGACGTGGGTTGTGCACATGAGCCCAGCAAATGGCCGCATGTGAGCCAGGCCCAGGATTCCTGTGTGTGCCCTTTCCAAGAGGGAAGGGGGTTAATCCCAGGGAAACGACCCTGCAGGTCACTGAGTGAAGCCGCTTTGTGTGTGTGTGTAAAGCCAGAACCAGAACAGAGGAAGAAGATGGCACCGCTCTGAGCTGATCAGCTGGCAATGGGTCATCCACGCAGAGAGCTCTGTCCTCCACCATAGCGCTGGGCAATAGCGCCCAGCTGATCAGAAAGCACAGCAGGAGATCTGCTGAAGCAGACTTTCTGCAGACATTTGCTTTAACCCCAACCCTGGTGCTGCCAGGCACTGTCAGCACTGGAACCCACGGGTACTGAGGCATCTTACAGTGGTCTCAGATCAACTTTTTTCTTGTTCTAAATTCACCCTGTCTAACGGGCAAAGGTTCTTTCCTCAAGTCCCCCACGTTGCCACATTTAATTGCTTTTTCCAGTGAAATCCAGCAGGATCTCAGCATTCACCCCACACAAGAAAGTTTCTCATCTCTGCCCAATGCAAGAAAAAATGGCATTGCCCAGAAAGCTGTAAAACCAGGCCGGGAGTAAAATCTTCCTACATACACATAGAATTAGGTAAACCCAAGGAGACCCTCAGTGCTCTGCTCCTCTGAGAGAAACACTGCTCAAGGACAGACAGACACCCAGGCAGGGCATCCCTCCCCCAGCTCTGGGAGGCCTCTGTAATGGCAGGAACACACAGGACAGAAGAGAAACTGCAGTGTTTGTTGGCTCTGAACTCTGCCTTGGCCCCTCTGCGGATGGCAAGGCGACACTGCTGGGCACCCAAGTGTGCAGTGTCACAGAAATTGCAAAGCAGAGAGGTAATGGCATATGCTCACACACAGCATTGCCTTCGCATTGCCTTCGGGGAGGCTGTTGCTTCCAGCTTATCTCTGAGAGCAAATTTCACTCCTGGCTTAAAGGACTGCAGAGTAAGATTGCTGCAGGTCCGGCTGTTTCATTGATTTTTACTTTTCCCAGCTCTGAGCAGGTCTTGAATCCTCACAGCGGTTTCTCTGACACCTTTAAATCTGTTTGCAGCCTCTGTGAGTGTCAGCAGACCTCAGTCAGAGCCAGGCTGGCTCTCCTCCTATTCCCACTGCAATGCTGCAACATTAGCACAGCTCAAAGCAGCCTCAGCCTTCCTAGCAGGTTTGTTCCTTATGTGACAGACCAGAGCTCACAGCAGCACTTCAAAGTAGCCTTTAAGCAGTCAGAATAAACCGGGGCTTTGGAAATTTCCTTCAATAAATTTACATTGATAAATGAACCATCGGCAGGGACTCCTCCATTTCACAGCTTGCTCTTCTGCCAGCCCTAAACTGAACCTCCTTTGCTTAGAACCACCTCTTATCGTCTCACCACAAGGATTGTGCTGGTCCTTAGATGGGAGATACGGGCATGGTTTCAGGCCTATATGCAGAGAAACTGAGGCAGAGGGTCCCTCTGAGTGCTCAGAATAGAGCCAGACCTTCTCACCACACTTCTCTCCATGTTAGCAGTGGTCTGAATCCTGCTGTTTTCCCCATTTTTTCCCCCACAATAGCACCGAAGGCTGAGAAGGCATATTTCTAATTTCCCAGCTGGGATAGGTGCTATCTCCTCCTTTTCCTAAGCCCCATTGCTACCAAAATCAAACCCAGTTCTGCCACTGGTGCTGGTGGAGCTGTTCCCATGTGATCCCAGGGGCGTTGCCTTACCCTACTCAGGGAACCAAGGAACATACCAAGCTGGATTGAAGAATTCATTATGAATCTGAGGCTGAACTGGCAGAAATGAAAGCATTTGGAGAGACACTTATGGGGTGGCTGTGATTTCTGGGTGTTGAATTGATACCATGTACACCTGAGTTGATGCCAAGGAACATATGGCATCTTTCAGCAAGTGGGGATTTGTTTTTTCATGCTATAGCTAAAAGGCTGCAATCTGGACTTGTAAACTGGGGCTAAGGAGTTTGGGAGCGGCAACCAGGAACACAGAGGAGCATTCTGTGTCATCCTGAGCAGCAGAACAACGATGGGGCTCAGTGTGGGGCGGAGGGAGCAGATCACAGCAGTCATGGATAGGGTATCTGTGGGGCAAGAGTACAACAGTTCCTGCAACTATCCTCAAGGCAATTTAGCATCAGGTTTGGGTAAGACAGATGTGCTTGGTACCCCCTTGGTATTCACCACAAATATCTGTGGGGCCATCGTTTGGACAGTGCCCTCAGTAATGGGCTTTAGCTTCTGGTTAGCCATGAAGAGGTCAGGCAGTTAGGCCAGATGTCTTTGGAGGTCCCTTCCAAAGGAAATATTCTGTTCCCAATAGCAGTTTCCTCATGCATCCTTTTGTCCAGGGGAACTCCACACTGCACATCCATCTCTTCATCCCAACTGCATTGCTGCCCTCTCCAGGATCCCAGTGAACACCCAGACACCTTATTTAACAAAAAACTTATTTAAACCACAACCACTTTCCTGGAAGGATTAGAGCCAACAGTAAGGGTCAGCATCTGACCTCATGAGAGCATCAGTGTTTGGGACTGGAGCAGTTTTAGAAGTCTCCCCCAGTTTTTGGCGTGGTAAACTTCCCAGATTTAACACAGTCTTCACTCCAATCCATGCTCCAGCCTAATTTGGGTGAGGATCCACATCTGAATGCTCACTGCTTCATCCAGCTTTGCCTGAGGCCCATTATTTTAACACAAGCCTTGCTAAACGTCTGCCAAACTGGATGGTAGCGTTAAAATAATCAAAATATTTCCAAGTCCTTCTATAAAAGGGAGCAGGATGTTTTGGCATTCTGTGACTGACGCTTTATTCATTATTCACAAGGATTATATCTGTTTGTTTTCCTTTTTTTTTTCCTTTCTCCTGCAAGACAATTCACCTGAAAGCAGAGAAGAAAAAAAGATCCCAAACCAATAGACCAGAAGTATGACTCCAGTCTCCATAGAGACACCAGAAAAACACTATGATCATGTGGGTTGTGCACAAGAAGCCTATTCATACTGGAATGGGTGGTGTTCCAGGATGTTAAGTAATTTTGACAATCTGCCACTATCTCAGCCTGCAAGAAGCCCGGAGGGAGTTATTGATGCCATCAAACGCTGATCTGTGTAAATGGTTTCTAGACAGCCTCCATTCTTGGCTCTGCAGGACACCAGGCCTGCAGATGGATCTCAGCACTACCATCTGGAAGCAACCGAGGACGCCATTTGCAGTGAGCACCCAGACTGCTCCTAAGAGCTTTGGCCCTACCTGCACCAGTGCAGTTCTGGAAGCAGGTTTGTGGCACTCAGGACTGGTTAACTGGCCCAGCCTATGGCTCAGGCAAAGCAGCTCATACCTGTGAGGAACAGCAAGAATCAGCTATAATGCAATTGCCATGCGGTATAATTAGGGCATTAAAATACACATAGCTGTTAAGGCCCTGGTGCCATTGGTTAAGCCCCAGAGCTTTCACTGTGTTATCAGTGTAAGTGGGGGAGTAACACGTTGAACAACTGGTACATATTTCCAATCCCTTTGCATTTAGGGGGAATCTCTACATTCCCATTTTCTCACCAGCCATAACCTCATCTTTACAAGGAACTTGGAGCTTTAATTCTCTCCCCACTACGTATTTCCACGGCTCCCAGAAGTGCTCCTGGCAGCCCTTGGATGGCATTCACACAGCCTCGCTGCCCCACATGCTGGCTCCCATCAGGAGCAGCCCAGCGTTAGCTGCTCCCAGACCATCATGCAGCACCTTTCATTCGGTGCTTGGCTTATATTGCACAGATCTTTTTTGCAAGTAAGGACTGCTCTCCCTTTCACCTATCCCAAAGATATCTTCAGGCAGGTATAATTGCTCTCTCACTTGCTACAGACAGCAGTATTCCCACAAACCTCTCCCCACTCTCCTGAAGAGCAGTGTGCCCACTCTCCTGTATTCCCACCTGCAAGCACTGATCAGGGCTCTTTGTGCCAATTGATTCTGCACTATAAAAAGGGGACAAGGGCTGCCTAGAGAGGATTGTAATTCTTGCAGCTATGCTGTGGTAACAGCTTGGTATTAGTTTTGGCATTTGAAAGCAAAGTGGCTGGCTGCTATCAATAGGCATGGCCAATAAGAAAAGCATCCACAGAGATGATGTTTGTATAAGGCTAGACTAAAAGAACACAGTGAGGACAAAAGGCTGAGATGTTACGGAGAGGGCAGCCTACTATTGGCTTTATTTTATTATATAAAGCCTTCCCTGCTTAATCACTGTCAGGATCACTGTCATGGTTAAGAATGCTCCTTACTAGCCATGAGATCAAGAAGCATTCTGATAGCCCCGGTCTATTTTATTCTACAATCAAGAAAATAGCACTGTTACCTATTACTGGCTAGAAAGATAGCACTTGCTTCTACCCAGACCTGGACACATGATGTGAAGATAATTCCAAACTCAAGAGTCTGCTTTACATCGCAATGAACCGAGCTAACCTGGCTAACCCGAGTAGCAAAAAAGCAACTGCACCACTTTGTGTGCATCACTTAGCTTGTAGCTGCTCCCAGTTCATTCCAGCATGCCCATCTCTGGTCTTAGCTTTATCTGTAACTAAAACAGCTCACGAATGCCTTAACAGAAGGTGTGACAGGGGATCTGAGAGTGCTTGGGCATTGGAAGCGTGAAGGAATGCATGAGAGCTGAGATGCAAACACTGAGGTCTGACTGTACCAAACGGAGGGGAGCTGGAGATGGAAGTCAGGCCAAGAAGCAGCGCTGCCTGTTTAACATGGATAAAACCCATTTCATTGCCTGCAATAGGACTAAGATGGTTGATATTAGATAGAAATCCATCCTGTAATCCAGATGAGGTAAAGCTGATTACAGCTAATTTGATCTCAATTGTCTCTTGGCTGAGTTGAGACAATTTCTTAACGGTAAAGACTTGCTCTGTGTTTAGGGCAGTGAGAAGTTGCACTGGTTATGAGTCTTGGACTCTTCCTGACCTTTTCACACCACACTACAAAGCTGAAGACCAGCTTGCAGGTTGGAATAACAGCAATCTTATGGGACAGACTTCAGTGGGATCTCCAGAGCTTGGTTTCCTGCTGAATATAGAGCCTCTGGATTAGGGGAGAGAGTTCAACACAGCTTCCCTAACTTATCAATAAAGGTATCAGCTTCCATCATCTGGGAGCTCCTGCTCTGCATGCCCTGATGCTGAAGCAGGCTGGAGCATGAGGCACTAATGAGCTGGGCTTAAAGATGCAAAGCTTAGGACTGATATATCAAACACAGGGTGGTGTGTGAGGTTAGAACAGATAGCAGCATAGTGTAAAGGACACAGGAACCCAGCTGCTGGCTAAAGAGGCAAGAAAACAAACCTTGCTTTGGTCTGCGTCGGCCTCGGATGCCATCCAAACCTGTGTTCAAACATTCAGACAGGGCTGCTGTGTTCCCGTAACTGATTGGCTCTCATTTGGAAGTGCTGGGTTGCAGACATGCGGGTTGTTCATGGCAGAAGACAGGCAACACAGCTCTTCCATAAAAGTCCAGCAGGCAGACACATTAACCCCTGTAATCCCTTCCTGTGGTGTCCGTGACGCCACCTAGATTTATTAATTAAACCCTGTTATCCGGTGGCCACTGTCAATTAAGCATTTCCTTGTAACTTATAATGAGGGCTCATTCATTAGCAAATGTTTCCATTACATTTAAGGCTATGAGTCTCTCTGAAGACTTTTCTTCCCCAACAAAGAAGGGAATTTGTTGTGGTTTGGGATCCTGGGTAAAGGGAGCGGTAGAAAAGCAGAGGCTGGATCTGCTGCTGAACCGACCAATTCATAAATGATCATTGCTGTGCTCTAGGAAGGCACAGCTCCATCCACAAACAACTGCTTCAGGAGATGAAGGTGATTCTTTCCGCTGCCCATTGCCAGCCCTGTGACCCCAGGAAGCTGCAGCACACTCTTACCTTTTTCATTGCTGTTCTCTGTTTTGCCAGCTCTCTGTAACACGGCATTTCTGTCTCGCTTCCCAGTGCAAGATGTTCTTTCACTCTGCCTGAAGAGTTCATGCCAGCTTACTTGCACCATATTTCTAACTCCTTCCAGATGAAGCTACGAGGTTGTACCCTAGTTTTGCCCTGCCTTGCATCTTTTCTTGCCCATAATTCTGCTTCTTTGTTCTGATTCCAGACCTCTCCTGTCTGGAAGTCAGGAAAACGCTCTGTTCCTGTGGGCATTGAGTCTACCCCTTCCTTTGGAATGAATGCACCCTATATTGATTTGCTGCAGGACTCGGTGAGCAGATCTGAAGGGGAAAGTGAGAAGCAATGTGACTTCTGACTGTGAGTGTGCCTTCAGAACAGGGCCACCTGAGAACCCCCCGGAGAACCTCACTGAGGCCCTGATGAACCCTTTCCTTTGACACTGGTGGCCGCCTGAGGTGCTTCTGGTGCAAGAATTCATTGCAGGGCTTGCAGTGCTGGCTCCTGAGCGTCAGCACTAGGAACACAATCACATCCATCAAACAAACTCCAACCTGACTGCTGAGGAGCCGGAGCAGCAAAAGGCTGATCGAATAAGCACCAGAAGCTTCTGTCAAACACAATCTGTAATAATAAAATTGCTACGGTTTTAAATGGGTACCTGAAGTCCTGTCTGACCTCCAGGCAGCTGCCTGGAGAAGGATGAAGGGCTTGGGCTGCCTGCACCCGAAGCCACGGCCTGCCTGCCTGCTGCAGTGCTGCTGCAGCTGTTGGGAGATGGAGCTGCAGTTCCCTCTTCTGGCAAAAAGTGCAGCTGCAAGTCCTGCTCGGGATGATTTATTGGGTTAATCCATGGCTGTGCTGGGGCTCCATGAGAATAAAGCCTAGAACTTGCCACCCAGATCAGAAACTGTGTGCCAGGAGAAGAATCAAAGCCCGTCTGCAGATAACTGACCAGGAGCTGAAGGAGTTAAACCCAGTTGATGACTTGTTGGCTAAGGTAGCCTGGTAATGATTCTCCTGCTACTGCAGTGGTGTTATGCCTTTGTAACAGCAACCTCCAAGCTTTACAGTTACTCCACCAAGCCTCTTGTAGGGGCTCTTTTGCAGAAGCCAGCTGCAGAGCCTGGAAATAGAAGGGAGTGAGAACTTGGACGTCGGGCTTCAAAGTTGGTGGGTGGTGGTGCTGGGGAATGGGTGGGGTGCTGGGGAATGGAATTGGCAGCAAATCCTGAAAGAATCCCATAGAAACGACCCATGTCAGGCAGTGCCCCACTCCCAGCTCCTCTGCAGCCAGAAGGAGCCATTGCTGTTGAGTGCTTGGAAAAGACGACCTTATCGAATCAAAATCACTGGGAAAAGAAGACAATGCCATCTGGCTGCATCTGAGAGAGCTGGAGACCAGGCTGGCATTATCTGAGGCAGACTGCACTCATCCTTCCCCACGCATTCCTGGGACATTTCTAATCATAACTGTGAATGGCATCCCGCAGCGCCTTTTTGGGATCGGGTTCCCTCTATAAATGCCCAATCCTGTATCTGGAGGCTGCAGAGCTCCCACTGAAGTCAGCTGAACCAAAGCCTGGCTCAGTACCGTCAGAGCTGCTGTTTCACGCAGGGCCCATTAACAAAGAATTTGTATAATTCAGACGTTCAGAGCACTGAAATTGAAAATTGCCTTTTTGTATGGAAGCCAGCAAAAGACAAGGGGGAAAAAGTGATGCACTCCTCCTCCTCCTTCCCACTGAATTGTTCTGCAGTGACATATGCATGTAATCAGTTATGGAGAGCAAAAAATGGGATTATTTTTAAGAAGCCCACTTTACTTTTCCCCCTTTTTAGTGCCGGCGTGTTCACACAACTCAAAATGGATTGAAGTGATAACGAGTAACTCAGCACATGGCCCTGTCTGCTCCGTGCGTTATCATGCATTCCTATCTGACTGCCTAATCTGAGATGCTTTTAAAGGACATCATCAAAATATCTAAGAGCTGCCGCAGGATCTGATTACTAATCTTCAGGAAGAAAGGCTGGCTTTGCTGCAAAGATGGAATCCCACCCCTCCCTTAAGTCTTTATGAAGCAAAGGGGCAGAAGGCTGCAAAGCACACGTGTGCAAATCACAGAGCTGTGTTCTTGTGCCTAAGTCTGTGAGCACTTGGTGCACGACACCACGTAAAACTATTGTTCTATCTGAAACTATGGTGCTATCTCACACTGCACAATCCCATGAGTCACTCAAACTGTGTTGTACCCCTCCCAAGGAATGCTTTATATTGGTCTGTGTTCTTCATCGCTTTCTTAATTGCTTGGCTTTCCTCTGAGCACATTACCACGGAATTTGGGTGCCCTACGAGTGCTGTTAGATTCGCTCTTGCAGACCCCACAGCTCACACACCAGCATTCCCTTTACACGCATGGAACTGGAGGCAGAGATGAGGGCTGAGATTTGTCTGGGGAAATAAGAGTGATTTGCAGAGCAATGCAACCAGATGTCTCGTGTCCTAGTCCTCTCTACTCACCTAATTGAGCTTTTTCCCTTGTCTCCATTTGGCACACAGACCAAATACAACTATAGCCCCTTCTGCTAGCAGCTCCTGTGCAGGAGTCAGAGGGAACAGCTCTGTACAACCACCTGCCCCACACCTGATGGGTTGCAATGGAAGGTGAAGGGGCTCACACAAACATGAGTAACATTTCCTCTGGCCATCTTCTTCCTTCCCTTATCTCCCACAGTTATATCATTGCATTTGTTATTTTAAAAACCCAAAAACACGAACCAATCTCAGCCTAGAAGCGGCAGGAGAACAAAAGGCCTTTAATGTCTGCCTGCATATAACGTCGTTAACAAGCAAACAAACAAGCAAATAAAAAAAGCACGGCAAGCTCAGCGTGCTCAGCATGGGGATGCCAAGCAGGAAAGGAACAGCAGAGGGAGGTGTCCGGCCGTGCATGAGGCAGCAAAGAGGAACTGCCCTGTGCTGTTGGGTGTTGCATCGCCAGGGTCCAAGCAGGTCCGTGTCCCCCACCGCTCCCTTCCTCTGCGGGACCCTGAAAGTAATTGAGCTTAAGGAAGCAAATGATTCGATAGGGAATATCCAGAGATAACCCTCCGTGCTCAGGACAGCTGCACAGCAGTGTGCAACTGAGAGCTCCAGGAAGGCTGCGGTGAGGGAAGGGATGTGTGAAAGTCTTTGCCCTTTGGGGGCACCTTCCGATGCTTCTGAGCTCACCCCCAGTGAGCTGATGGAGAAAGGTGCCACAAAGGACAGAGCTCTGTTCTCTCAATGCATGGATGCTCTCAACAACCAGAGGTCCCATAGAGCACATCTGGAATCACTTACAGCAGCATCTGGAAACTGTCATGAGTTGCAATGAGACACAGTTGCTTAATTATTCTGGGTCTGTATCCTTTGCCACTGTGAAGCTGTCAGTGGCCGTTCAGCCTCCTGGACACAAATCCCAGCACACCCCCTGCACACCACTCATCACATAGAACACTTGTCACAGTATGGGAAGCATCAGCTTTACTCTCAGCTCTGCCCTGATTGAGTCCAGCACAAGTAATAGCCTATGGTAAGCTCACTGTTACAACAGGAGGAAAGGAAGAAAAAGGAAATCACCCAACAAGCCCCACAGAGAGCGACAGCCCTATGATAATCCCAGTCCAACTCTGCATCAGACACAACCACAAGTTTCATTCCACAGCATCAATCTGTTCCTTAGTGAGAAGTCCATCGAGCCTTTGCAGCACCAGTATAGTAAAGATTATCTTCTGACTTATACTGAAAGATGAAAGGAGTTCAAAAGTACCCAGGACAGACTTTTACTTTGCTATTTTATTTTTGGTACGTCTTACAGACACAGAATAAATAGAGTCCTTGTGGAAGACGACCGTTTTGTTTTCCTTATCATTTTCCCAGCACTGATGCTTGCTTCTGGAAGTGAAGGAGTTAAGCACACTGTTCAATGCATTTTCCTCCAAGCACAAAGGGAGATGGGCTAAAGATTCTTGTCGTTATCCCAGTGCTGAACTTCAAGGCTGAACTTCCTCTGGAATCATTTGCATCTTCCCCTTCCGCCTCCAGCAATGCCCTGAGGTCAATGTCCTGACCCAAATGGATGGGATCATAGCAGGAGAGATGGTGCCTCTGCACAGGGAACTGCTTTGGAGTGGGATGGTTCTAACAGGAAGCACAGAAACATGAGAAAAAGAAAACGGAATAAAAGTAATAGAAACTAAAGAGGAATGTTGAGAAGCTCTGGGGGGAGGAGGAAACATGAAAGTACATCAAGGCAGAGCGCACTGATGCAACCGTAGCTCAAGGGGGGCAAATGAGCCATGTGGAAAATGCAAAGGAATGGTAGAGAAATCATAAAACCAGGATTCCAGAGAATACATCTTACAGTTCAGCTCATGCTGCAGTAAACATCCAGATGGCCGCATATCCCAGAGAGACACTGCTGGGAAAGGAAACGGAGAGGGAAAGAGGGGGAGAGAGGGGTCACTTACACACGACTCTTCCATTCCCAGCGAAAGAGGAAAAGGAAATGTACATTAAGAGAGGTCTTCAGGCCTCAGCACTGTCTGAGCCAGCACAGGCACGGGAGGCAGAAGCCAAAGAATGTCTTTGAACCTCTCGTGCTTGCATGTTTTTCTAGCCCTTTTCCCATCTCTGTCTCTCCCCCCATTTCAGCCCCCTCTTTTCCCACTCGCACCAGCCCTCTCTCCAGTTCTGACAGTCTCTCCTCCCTTTTCCAGAGCCCTACAGCAAGGGTTGGTTTATAGCACTCTAAGCCACATGTCACGGCATCACATCCTCTCTTCCCTCCCCTTTAGGGGCTCTTTCACAGGTCACAGTAAAACAAATGGGAACAAGCTAGGCAAGCCCTCGCTCCTTAAGAAGTGCTCTATAACAACCCCAGAGGTCCACAGGGTCTTCCACAAATCCATCTTCCCTGTGGAAAAGGGATAAATAAGCACTCTGGTAATAAAGGCATAGCAGCTGAACTTCTCATAACAGGAGAAACAACTATGGGAAACACGGTGAGTTTAGCCCTGCATTAATTGGCCCCGAATCAGTCCGTCTTGTTGTTCTTGACACACTCAGCTCTCATTCCGTGATCTTGAGCATGTCCTCTGCCCTTCCTGTATCTCAGTTTTTCCAGATATGAAATAGGGAAGAATGCTGATCTAGCTACATAAACGACCCGCAAGATTTTGCATTGAAAACATTAAATCAATTCAAAGAAACACCATTGGAAGAATCAGTACAATTGTCCTCCCTAAGACACTGACAGCTCCAGTCCTGTGTAAGTAAGAAGCACCACTGAATCCCAGCGCACAAAGCTTGCACAAGGGGGACTGCAGGAGCTCATGGCAAATAAAAGCAGGAGCAGCACGGTATTATCACTGGGAATGCCAGAGGGCTTCCAGGAGAACACAGCTCTGGATTCAGGCACTCGTGGCACATTCCCCATCTCTCTGGAACTGGCTGACTGGTTTTGTTCCAACCAAAGCTACCAAACCACGAGAGAGAGAAGCTCTGAGCAATGGGAAACACAAGAAGTGGCCTCACGTTGCATTCCTCCCAGCCTTGAGAGGTTTAATGTCACAGTCTGATACATCAAAGCTTTTGAAAAATATATTCAGAGAAGGGAGGAAAGGACCATGCTTTTGCTTTTCTGCTCTTTGTTCTGTATGTTACCTACTTTATGGCGAATCAGCTGTTCTTTCTTCTAAGCATTTTATTTTTAGCATCGCTGTTAGTAAATTGCTTTCCCTTTTGCACGTGTCTGCCTTCAGATGGAGATGAAAGTCTGCTCTGAGGAAGGTGCTGGGTGCACTGCTGTCCCTGGGTGACGGCGTGATGGGGCGCAGAGCTTTGAGAAGTCAGCACTCTTAGGGCTCTTTGCTTTCATCCTTGCTTCAGATCTGCTTTAGAACCTGCTGAGTAAGCAGCAAAAATAGAGACGAGGTGGTGGGGGTGTGCAGCTGAGGCAGGAGTGATACAGTAGACCATCACAGTACCTTGTGGAATGGCTGTTTTGCACCCAGACTGCTAATCACACTGTAGATGCTTTTACCATCGCTTCAATCCAATGGGCAGGAGCTAAATATCAGCAGGAAGAACAGTTTCATGGGTAAGATAGCAAACCAGATACTGCAGATTTTACATACCACCTTTAGTAAGTCACCGTGTGATAACTCATCTGTAGGAAAACAGTTTGCATTTTTGCCATGCTTTTGGGAAATGAGTGCTCTTTTGGGGTCTCCTGTGATCCAGGCAGCACCTCACCCAAGGGGACTGCTGTGTCTCTAAATGCTACCACAATGGGAAAATTCATTGTGTGGGCTCAATGGGATGCAGAATTTGGCCACTATGGTCCATTTACACCCAGCAGACACCTCTGAGAGCAGAAGGTCTGCTCTGCTGGCTGCCTTGGATTCCAGATCCCCTCGAGCAATAGAAATTGAAACACACCGTCCAGAAAGATTTAATAAAATAGTCTTTCACCTACAAAGATGGGCACCAAGCCATCCTCACTCTGCTCTGCCCAGCAGCTCACCTTGGCTGACAGGTGAACAGAGTCCAAGAAGGAGAGAGTGTGCACAGGAGGATAATTATTCTGAGTCAAAACAATTGCAGCACAGGATTTTTTTTGTCTTTCTGGGCTGCAGCAGTAACTGAGACAAATGTTCTTCTCTCAGCCATACTTCTCCACCAGCCGTGTCAAATGTACTTTGCTATTAGCCATAACATTTGCAATGTTTCATACGACTGAACAGCTCAAGGTATGCAAGCTCTGCAATGAGATCTGCCCTAACTTCTTTCCCAGTCCTGCTTTTGAAGCCAGGATTCCCTATTTCCTTGCTAATATTATTACAGATCCAGACTGCAGCATCATAACATAAAGTTTGAACCGCATCCTTGTTGGGGTTTTCCCTGACTTGCTGAATGAGCAGTGGGGTATTTCTATTACCATCTGTTCTGCAGAAACATCTTGGATTCCCAGTTGCACACCTCAGCCTGGCAATGCTGTCTGCTGTGTGCTCACAGGAGAATGACAAAGGTATTTCTCCAGGTTGGTTTATGGGCTCAGACTTACTGAAGTCTTACTGTTCTTCACATAGGACTTCATTCCCAAACTGGGCAGTGCGTAGCACAGCTGCAGCAATGCAAAACCAAAGCTAATAGGCAACACCACCACCTCCAAAGAACCCCTTCCACTTTTAGGCATTACAGACTTCACAAACTCCACAGTAAACGGGATGGAGACAAATACTGGACAGCCAGGAACTGACCCAACCTTTCTGAGGCACTTTGTGGTTTTTTTCTCATCAGCAAATGCATTTCTTCCCCAATAAAAGAAAGAATACATGCGGCAAGGAGAAGCACAGGGAACAGAGAGATCTCTGAAACGAGGAAAGGAATTATTGAACAGCTCATATTTTGACATGCTGAGTTATTAAGTACTGAGAACTGATGAATTGTCTCTCTAGACACAGCACTGCATGCCAGCATAAATACCAGAGCTTGTGCAGCCTGGGTTTCAGCACAGATGCATTGGCCATGCCCACAGGCACAGCTACAGCTGCTGCCGATACAGAAAATACTTAGGAAAGAGCCTAAAAAGGAGAAGGCAGCTCCAAAGGTAATGCAACTGCAATAGCTGCACACATACAGAGGAATGCTGCTTGATGACCATTGCTTAAATATCATGATATTAGAGCCAGTATCTCAATATTCCTGTGAGTTCTGCCATTCCCCACTGGCTTTACTGAAAGCTGAGGAACCTCTTCCCACTCCATCTCTTTTGTTCCAATAGAAACTGATGGGAGTGCTCCCACAAGCCGCGGGTCAGAGCATGCATACACAAAGTGTAGACGCAGGATTTTATCTTGCAACCTGAAACATGCCACTAGGCTGCAGATGTAATGTTTCACAATTGGATGTTTTTAGCCTACAAATAACTGGAAGCGCCACTGGCAATAACTAATGGCCGCCCTTTGCATATATGTGGCATCTTTCATTCAATAGTCTCAAAGCACTTAATAAGCAGCAATTAATTAACCCCATAACATCTCAGTGCTGTAATTAAGACATCTACACGAGGAATAATTGCAGCACCGGTGATTTTGGTTCCAGTAATTTCATCGAAACACTGCAGACGTGTCACAGCCATTCGCAGCGCAGTGCAGCACACAGCCTTGGAAGGGTCATGAGAAGCTCCATGCCAGGCTCTAGCAAGGAGCTTGGAAAGCAGGATGCTAACAGGTAAATCACCAATGTTACAACATTTCTGGCAACACAATGGTATACGCTTTGCGTTACCTTATCATTTTGGATGAATGGCTGTCTCCTATCTCTTCTTTTTCTAGTGCTGCATTAGGTTCTTTCCTACTCCTTTACACATCCTTTTCAGTAATAGCTCTCCTATCTTCCCATGCAATTATGACATGTTATTCCAAGATGAAGGAAAGGGGAATTTGTTCCTTTAGAGAGCTTTCATCTGCACACAGTGCTTTAAGGCATCCACTGAGATTTATACGATCTGACAGCTTGAAGGTGGAACAACAACAATAATGGCAAGCCTTGCCATTAATTCAGCAGCTCTCAAAGCACTGCAGTGTTCTTCACAAATAGCAGGTCTTACACCACTGTCAGTGGGTTGGGCTTTTTCTTTTGGTAGATGGGAAATGTTGGGCACACCAATTTCAGGTCTAAGACCTGTGTTTAAGATTAAGGGAGATCTCAAGTGCACAGGGCTGGCAGGAAGTCACAGGAGGCAGTGACGAAGTTTGGAAGAGGATCCAGGTACCCAGCCAATTATGCTAAGGCCAAATTTCTCCTCATTCCTTTCCGATACACAATTAAAGTGTTTTAAGTGTGTTGGTTTGTGGTTGTCCTCCTTTCTGAACCCACATGCCATCAGAGCAGATGGATCCCCAAGGCTGTTAAGATACTCTGAAACGCCAAACCTTGCAACAGCTCACCAAGGCTATCACAGGGCACCTAACCACAGCAACAGGAGACCCCTGACATTGAGTCACTTTGTATTTTCAGGCAAAAAACACCTAGCAGTAGGAGGCTACATCTCGCCGGGTATAATTTAGCGTAGCTTTATTGACCCAGAAACTCTATACCAACGTAAATGAGCTGAAGCTGCGGTAGTGAGGCTCATTCAACATGCATAAAAACATAATGGCCTGGAGTTTCATCAAAACAGAAGGATAAGTATCTTGTTTCAACATTTAAACCAACCTCTGGGAGTGACCCAAAGGGAGACTGGGGGAGGAAGGCTCTCCCCACGCGCTCACTCTATTGCCTAAACAGAGAGCCAGGCTGTTCCCATCAAAGCTCTGCCTTGCAGAGTGAGTTCGGGCAGCACATGCTAGCAGTACTATGGGTGCCCTCCTCACCAGGGACCTGAGTGCATAATTACAGCTTTAAAAGTGAAAAATTCAAGAGAAAGAACTCCATCAATAAAGGGCAGACAACAGTTCCTGCAGCATCAACACCTCATGACAGCTAAATCAGTTTCTTCAAGGATTCATGGATTATCATAGATAAGCATGTAACACAGGACATTGTCCTCTCATTTTGCTCCCAAGTGCTACATGGGAAACTTGCTTTGCAAGGAAAGTTCCTGTTTAAATGGCTTGATAAACTGGATTCCTCTGATGCCGTTTGCTTCTGCCTTCCTTAATCTCCCCTAATCATGATAATGATTTTTTTTTTCAGTCTGCAATGATCTGACCTACTTCCACACTCCCCCTGTCCTGCTGCTCTTTTTCCGTCTCTGTTCTTGGTAAGCAAATGCCTTTCTCCTCTCCTATTCCATTAAGAAATAATCATTGCAAATTTGCCCCCAAAAGATTGAGACCCTCAGGTCTGACTCCCACCTCCCTGCCTGCAGCGTTCCAAAATCACTGCCCATCTGCATGGGATTTCTTAAAGCTTTGTGCTGGGGGACTTCGACAGAGACCTCCACACTATCAGCAATAGCATCCCATCTTTAATCACTCCCACAAGATAATAATAATCATTTGGACATTAAAAAAAAACAAAATAATAACAGCTTTGATTCAGGGAGAGAAGACAAATAACTCATGAATAGTGGTGGGTGCATCACTTTGGACTATTTATACATCACCCATCCGGAACTCCATGTGAAGCCGAAGCACAACCCAGGGATTTGGGTTTGTGTGATGATGTGAGCTGATGTGGTTGGAAAAGACAGGAGGAGAGCTGAGTGTGAAGCAGCACAGAGGCCCTGAAAAGGCTTGAAACTCTCATCAACAGCCCCAGTTCTCCTAGCAAGTGCCAGTGCTCGTTAACTAATTGCTTCAGACCCAATATCCCTGATTGAATGCCACATGGGAGAGGTGGGAAGCTGGGCCCATGCTCAGGGAACAACGCGTTTAGAGCCAAACAAGCAAAGACAAAAGGACAACAGGAACCAAAGGGTGTTGTATCTGATCCAAGAACACGAGGCAGTGAGATAAATGGTCTCTGAAGTAAACTGTGATCAATGGAGGCATGGGGCTGTGGGAGAGCCAGGCAGCAATGCTCCTTCCTGTGCAATGAGCCAAACGGCATCACAGGAGAGAAGAGCTCCATCTGAAAGGGCACCAGTGCTCACTCTGTGCTTTGTGTGCTTTTTATCACTTCTATGACAAAGCAATAAGATACCCTAATGTTGCAGCATCCAAAAAGGTCTGCCTTCATCACAAAACATTGGGGTAATCCTATGGATGCCAAGGCAAAGCACAGTGAGCATGCATGACCCAAGTCACACTGTTTGTCTACGGCAAAGCAAGGGCTGAATGCATCGTGCAGCTCAGGGCACTGCTCTCACACTGCTCTCCCTCACAGCTTCCCTCCCCACTGCCTGCAGGAAGCCCTGCTGACTTTCTGCCTGCAGGGAATCAGCTCCTGCTGCTCCTCACCCTCCCATATGCTGGGTGCCATCCCTGGCACCAACACCACACAGATCCCCACCCAACGAGCAGTGCCTGTAGTCCTACCAGACATCCCACAGGGACGGAGCAGCTTCTCCTCACAGCGTGCATTTGGTGGATTAACTGCAGGTCTCATTTCCATTGGCTATGTGGCACTGAATTGTGCAAAACTCCCATACAAATGAGAACAGAAAAGCTCTTGGAACAAGCAGGCTTAAAAAAAAAATAGAGGAAAAGAAAAAAGGAGCTCTTGACTGGAGTCTCTGTGTCTAACAGCTAATTACGATGCTAAGTCATAGAATCTGATGATAAAAAAATATTAGCTATCCCCAGAAGATGCACAATCTAATAAATGCTCGCTGCAGATCAAGCTCCTAAATCTGCTGCCCGCTGAGATAATGAAGTATGATTCAGTCAGATCCAGACATCTTTTTAATTTCAGAGGCAAAAGTGCTCAGTGCTGCGAGGCTGCACAGAGAGCGGCCCAGGGTGGGTGCAGCACAGCCCCCGGTCCTCAGGGCTGAGAGGGGAGGAAAGTATAGGGCTACAATGCAGGGGGGAACACCCCATAGGATTTCTGCCTTAATTGCTGGTTTGGAATCACAGCAGAGGTTCACGTGCTGTCTGTGCTCAACCCACTTAGACACAACAGGTAGGTTCTGCTCTGAAGCTCTGTTCCTCGTTTGTTATTCTTCTCCCAGCAGAGCAATGCTCAGATATAACCCAATTCCCCAGCAGGTGCTTTATTTATTAATGCCCCTGGAAATGAGAGCTGCACCTGCCCACTGGGCAGCAATACCTGGCCGCCCTCCTTAGTCCCTGTGCTGAGAACAAAGCTATTACATTACCTTCAAGCTATTATTGTATTACCTCCAAAAACGGTCAGCAGCTCCAGTGATATAAAATTAGGCAACAAAACTCTCATCTATTAAATCAATTGGGATGTGCCTTCTGACCTACATATTAAATCAACTTGGATTTTCAGGGGACTGATAGCACATGGCTCTGCTCCAAGGACAGCCTGAGAGCTTCCATAGCACAACTGAACTCCAGAAGGGCCACAGCTGACAAGGAAGCATTTCTCTCACATCTCCAGACGCAGGGAGATGCACTTCCCACCCACCTCCAGACAGAGCAGGGAAAACAGACCTGCACTGTCTGAACTGACAAGCATAGGACACAGCTGGAGCTGTCCTTGGGAGGGACATTTCCTATGCAGACAGAGGTTTACTCACCCCTGTAACTGCTATGCCCCAAAGAAACAAAGAGCCAGAAGGGAACACCACGCCTGCTCTGGGTGGAACGTGACACATCTCTCACACGCAGTTCTCATCACTTCCTTTTTCTCTGTTCTACCAGCTGACACATGATTTAATCTGGCTTTTTTCCTCCACTGAGGACTTCTCCCTCTCCTATCCCAATCCTGTGGGGGGTAGCTGATGCCAACAGCTAAAGTTCCAATGTGCATCAGCAACAAACACCTTCTGCTCCCAAGTGGTGCCAATAGTGAAGCCCTGGTGCTCAAGCTCATGGATGAGTACTAATCTAGTACTCAACTACTGGTTGACTACTAGATTAGTTAAATTATTGATAATAATGACTAAAGGATGGGCCCTAAAACAGAAAAACCCTCCCAGAGCTCTTTCTTTCATGAAACGCCCACAGCACAGCCAGCTTGACATGTAGATTTGCACTTGTGAAGTAACACATTTATAACTTCTGCAGATCAGATAAATGGTTGACTGTGACTGGTTGAGTGTAACTGCATGCCCAACCCAAGAAAATGCATTTTCAGCAGCAACACCTATGATGAAATGTTACCAAATATCTCATTTGCAAGAGGAGGCTTCTCCTGCTCCCATCAGTTTGTATCTGGGACACCCAACCACCGGAAGATTTAAATACCTGTTCTAATAATAACTGCAGAAATTTATACATATTTATAGAGACTTTTATCCTCCAAATAAACCTGCAGCGCTAATTCCTGTGCAGCACTGAGCAACAGGAACTTACAGCAGCAACTGATAATCCCTCTCGCAGAAGCCAGCACCAGCTGGGGCTGCCCCAGCTCTGGGGTGAGGCATGGAAACACAACTGCAGGTGGAAACCTCTATGGGCAAAAGAGCTCTCAGTGGGAGCATTTGCTGTAAGCTGACACTGAGCTGTCAGAGAGCTCGTGGCCAAAGGGAAGATGCAGCATTGCAGTGAGCAGCTGAAGCACTCCAGTTTAAGAAAGTAATAAATGGAAGTTTAACATAGCGTGCATTGAAACATAGAGGCCTCACTGCCTGCGTGCTCCTGTGCCTTCCTGACTGCACAGCCCAAATTCCACATTCAGCCCTTGCCACTGTTATGCTTTTCACTTGAGCATCCCCAGAACAAGAGTTTCTTGTGTTATGCTTCTGCAAAAGTGCAAGTTGGGGGAAAAATCTCAGCAAGTTTCCATTGGCCTGAAGTGCTGCCCACCCACCCCCGCCCCAGGCAGGAGCACAGTGCTACAACTGGGGACCAGAGGGCATTTCCAGAGCCTGTGCTGTGCCCTCCACTTCCCCATCCCACTTGCTCCTTGCAGGATGCAGTTCAGCAGGTGTGACTGGAAGGACAGAACTCAGGGCTGCGTTTCTTGCAGGATACCCACTCAGCTTGTGTGATGAGACCTCTGTCCTAATGCAATCTGCTGTGCTCACACTGTGGGCAACGGAGAGACTCGAATAGAAACCGGCAGCTCTGGCCACATACAGTTAGTCATAAATACAGGAGTTATTGCACAACCTAATTTGCATTGAATATGACAGGGAGAAGCACTAAGTGAGCAGCTTAGAAAACAAGCTGGGATCTGGTCTGTCCTGCACGTCCAGTGCCCATCACACAGTGCATCAGATCCTCCTTCCCAGCTGAGAAACTGCTGATCTAAGGCAGCACCCAGCTCCACCATGGCTGCTCCAGGTTGGTCCCAAACGTGTAGCAGTTCTGGATTCCAGGATGCTGCCAGGTTTCCCTGAGCAGTATTCCCTTATGTTTATGCACTTGATGTTGTGTTACAATGTTTTAAGTCCGTATCCTTCTCAATTCTTTCCACAATGCCCATCTAACAGCTGCGAAACCAGCATCCAAAACAATGGCATGTCTGCAAGCAGGCCTGCAAACGTCAAGGAAGTGGGGAACAAGTGGCCTAAAGAAAGGAATTGTGCAAACAGGCCAACGGCTACAATACAGCCCCACCTCCCCCTCAGCAGGCTGCACCAGCTGCAGTGCACTTGCCCTAAGTTTGCTCTCTTGGAGAAGCATTCCTGTGCTGGACCCACGCAGCCAGCTGCTGTCACAGTAGTTCCAATGCAGCATGCTTTGCTGCGCTCTGGAGACCCTGAATGGGGGATGAAAGAGCAAGCAAAGGAGCAATGTTACCCTATCCTAAGCACAGCATCACATTTCCATGCAAGAAGCAAGCCCAACAAAGTGGGAGAATCCCATCCTGCAGGCTGTGCGCTCATCTGTGTGGATTTGACCATCAAAGGGACAGACTGGAACGGAAAGTTACATCCTGCTCTATTTGAGTTCATACCCACTTGACCTTTATTGCACAGTCCCAGGGCCTCCTCACACACACTAAGAATATCTTGTAGACACTAAGGGGCTCAGGGCCTTAAGAATCTGTGCATTCAGTTACACTCCTAACTTTTCTTACTGCTTCCTTTCACCATATGCAAGGGTCTCCACAGAGGTGACAGCATAGTAATAATTCTAAAGGAGTGGGAAAATGTTTGATTCCAAGAAAAATATTTAAAAGCCAAAGGATGTGAAGGCACAGAAGGAAAGATAGAGTATCAGCACATGTGAGAACCTTCTCCAACCACGGCCAGGCTGCTCGCATGGAGCAAAGTGGACCTTTGAGGCAACACAACAGCACTGGTTTGCAGCTCCTCTGGGCAGAGCTGGGCAGCTTCCCACCAATGCTGCAGATAAAGAGCCCCACAGGCACTGATAGTTCTAAGTCAGGAAAAATCCCATTCTTTCCTTTCCCTGAGCTTTTCTTCAGTGGAAAAAATCTAAGTGACAAGTGCCGTGGCTCAGTGAAATCCTTGCTAAGGAGGAAAAAGCCAATCACATCTGTGATACTGAATTCCATCACTTTTGATACCAAGTCTCCCCCCCCCCCCCTTTTTTTTTAATCAGCTGAAACTAAAAGGCCACACTCCTGCCCAGCACCCTTTGGGTATGGCTTGGTGCTGCCCCTGGAAGCAATGGCTCACTGCTGGATGAGGTGACCGGGCGGGTGACCTTCAGACCGACAGGAGAAGGGCAGACGGCCCCTCCAGGCTCCCAGCAGCAACCTCTGCATGGCACGGGCTGGAGCAGCTCCCGTCAGTCCTTTCCTATTGGGGTGAGCTGCTCACATGGGCTCTGTGCTTCACCGTTGCAGTTGAAGAGCTTCCTGGCATCATGAGGAGCCTCTACATGTTTCCACAAAACAAGTATGATGAAGGACAGAGTGAATGAGAAGCAGAGAGAACGTTTGGGATGGGAAAGCATTCTGCCTTGGTTATGGCTTTTTTTAAAGTGAAGATGTTCAGACAGAAAAAAAGGCAGCAGTGAGCTGCAAACTGCCCACCAGGAGCTTCCGGGGGGAGGCAGTTTGGGGCAGTGCAGCAGGGATCCTCAGCACGGAGCCAGGACCTTTCTCTGATCTGCAGTTTTCTCAAGCTGCATTCCCATGTGCAGCCCACCATTTGGTTTTAGTTAGACAGACATAATGAAAAATGCTCCGCATGGGAAGAGCAACAAAGAAGCCCTACCAACATCACGCGGCGACAGCCAGTCAAAACAAGGGAGAGCTGAAACCACAAAAGAGATGATGGAATCTCCAGAAGAGGGGAAGGCTCTGTCACCTCGGGATGCTCTGGGCATCTTTGAGCCACTCACATCAGCCCTGAATGGACAGGGATCACCCTGCACGTTACTCAGACTGCAGCCTCCTATATATGGAGTGAACCGAGCCGCTTCCGGAGCCCCAAGGTTTTATCAGCAGTGCCATGTGGGTACAGTCCTGGCTCATCCTAATTAACTTGTCAGGTCTGACAGGATCAGAATTGTCAGTAGCACACAGCAGCACAATAAATCACATGCCTTTGCCTTGTCATCATCTTAATTTATACACTTTCTGCATCCTCTTTTATTAGCCCACACAGCTCTGCTCCCCACACCAGGGGATGCTGTCCAATACCTCTGCCATTTGCTGTCTCCTTAGAGAGGAAAGCCAAACCCACCCATGTCCTCAACCACAGTTCTGCCTGTTGGCATCAGCTGCAGCACACGCTGCCATGAAGCGGTTCATGCATCTCAGAGCCATTGTTCTCTTAAATTAAAGCTCACAACTCAGAACTTCTGCATGCTTATTACAGAATCATAGAACCATAGACTGGTTAGTTTGGAAGAGATCTTAAAGATCATCGACCCTAGCTGTGGGCTGGCAGCCCCCCACCAGCTCAGGCTGCCCAGGGCCCCCCTTATGGCCTTCAGTCGCCATTTCATGTTGCCTTTGCAATGCCAGCACTGCTGCCAGCAGGAGGTCAGCACGCACTGCAGCCCACGTGAGCCCAGGTGCACTGCGTGCATCATGCCAACACAGCTCAGGGCTGTTCCCCACTGTGCCTCGGGGCCCACACTGCAGGCAGAACAACTGCTTTGCAATGAAGGAATAAATGCACAGCAGCCATCAGACGTTTAACCTCTGCGGTCACCAAATGGCAGGGATAATTATCAGGAAGGATTTTCCACGTTGTGTACAGCCAGCAAAATCAAGTCATGTGTTTCTGACAACGCTGATGGTACAATAAAGCATCTATGAAACACACTGCCATTACGAGCAGCTGGGGTCAGCTCTCAAAGCACAGCCCAGAAGGGCGATGGCTCCATTTCTCCTGCTGCCACTGCAGGGACAGCCACAAACAACCCCACTGCCTGCAGTGCCCTGCTTGACCCCCCATGGGAGTGCCACCTCTCCCTCCCCCAGCCTGGCCTCAAGCTTCAGGCTCAGGTTCAAGATGAAGCACTCACCCTGCCCTCACTGCCCATGCAAAAGCCCAGCACCCTCACCTACAGCCCTGATGCTCCCAGGCTTCTATGCAGTTCGGTCACCCTGCCGCACTGAGACCACCCCTGCTGCAGCCCTTGTTCCCACTGGCTGCAGGCTCCTTGCACTCTGAATACCCTGCAGTCCCTCTGCTCCATGCATGCTCTGCAGCTCCCCTTGCACCCTGCAACCCCCCATTCACCCTGTATTGACCTTGCACTCCCCTGCACCCCGCATGCACCGCACCACCCTGCAGCCCCCTGCACCCTGCATGCCCTGTACTCCCCTCTAGCTCCCTGTACCCTGCATGCCCTGCAGCTCCACTTGCGCTCCGCAAGCACTGCGTCCCCCCCTGCACGCACTGCACCCCCCTTGCATCCTGCATGCATTGCATCCTCCCCGCACCCTGCAGCCCCCCTGCACGCGCCGCAGCCCCCGCGCACCCTGCACGCACCCTGCACGCGCTGCACGCCCCCGCCCCGCCGCGCGCGCCCACCCCGCGGCCGCCATCACGCGCGCGACCCAACCGCCCCCTCCCACCCTCCGCCGCCGCGCAGCGCCCGCCCTTCCCCGGCGGCGGGGCGGAGCTGGGCGGGCAGAGGCAATGCGCATGGGCCCCGGTGCCGCACGGAGCCTTTCTCTGCGCCGGGGAGCGCGCGTGTGAGGGGGGTGTGTGCCGGTTGGATGCGGTTCCCCCTCCCGGAGCGTCCCCCGGCGGCTCGGCGCCCGTCGCCCCTTCACCTGTCCGGACGGCGGCCATGGCGGCGGCACGAGGCTGGTAGGCGGCGGGGAGGGCCTCCGCTGCGGCGGGGCGAGGTGAGAGCGGGGCGGAACGCTGCGGGGAGGAGTGGGGGGTGGGGGGCTTTGTCAGCGCCGACGGCCGCGCTGCCTCTCGGGGTCGCGTCTGCTCCGCTCGGGGAGTGAAGGAATAGCGCCGCGCGGCTCCATCTCCTGCCGGTGGGTTCCTGAGATTTTTTGTCCTTGTTTTTTTCCCCCCTTTTTTTTCCCCCCTTTCCATCGGGGATCGGCGCGGTCGGTCCGCGCGTGCTCACCGTCGCGCGGCGCGGAGGCGGTGGGAAGGAGCGGAGCGCAGCGCCCAGCTGTACGCCGCGGGGCCGTGCGGGGCTCCGTGCGCCGCTCCTCGGAGCGCAGAGCTGCGCCGCTGCCGCCCGCCTCGTGCCGGATCCTCCGCTGTGCTCAGCGCCCTTTGTGCGGCGGGCGCGCGGCCCTTCGGAGCCGTTTAGGGCCCCCCCCGATGCGGGGGGATCCCCGCGCACCCCGTGGCTCCGGGGCTGCCCGGGGGCTGCAGGCGGTGTGCTGCGGGAAGGGCTTTGGGTGAACGGGGTGCTCCAGGCTGGGTGGCCTCCCTGGTTGGCTCAGCGCTCCGTGCGGTGGGGATGGCGGCGTTGGGTCTTCACAGGGAGGACCCGTAGTGCTGCGGGTGAATTGTGGCTTCGGCAAAACGTCAGGTGTGCCTTGAAGCTTGGGAGCGTGTTCCCAGTTAGACCGCTGGTTTCATGGAGCGGTTGGAGACGGAAGGGACACAAAGGCTGTCTGGTTCCAGTCCACGCAATGCACAGAGACACCCACAGCCCCATCTGCTGCTCAGAGCCCCATCCCTGACCTTGGCTGTCTGCAGGGATGGGGCACTGCTGCCTGTGCCCGTGTGTCCCTGCCGTCCCATCTCTTTCTCCGCAGAGAATCTACCTCATGTCTCAATCTCCTGCTCCATACCGGGTTGATGGCTTTCTCATTACAAGAGGGTGATGGGATCAAATCATCTTTTGTTGAGCTTCTGTACTTTCCACGTGAGATAGTGCAGAAAACAGCACTATGGACAGAGACTTGGATGGCCTCTGCTGCAGATGGGAGTCCCAGTTTGTGGTGTTGGCCAATGCAGTCATTGGGAAGAATGCAATTCATTGGAAAACATGGAAAGGCAAGGAGATGGAACCATAAAATATGCATTTCTTTTCAAGAGAGAGAGATAAGAATGGAGAGATCCAAAAATGGCCCTCCTTTCAGCGTGGGGCAGGATGGTGGAGCTTTGAAGACCATGATGAGAGTATCTGCCAAGTGTGGGAGCTCTGAGCAGGGAACAGATACCTTTCCCACAGAGTAGGGATGAATGCTCCGCGTGGACTCGTTTTGTGTCATGCAATTTCTTTCCTGCTGCACAGATCATTGTAGTTTAGCAAAATTAAGTTAGGCTTGACTGAACAATTTATTTTGACTGGCAAGTAAATTATTACGCATTCTTTATGAGAAAGAGCAAGCAAATGGTTCTTGTGATTGGAATGATTTATTTTCACGAGGCTTACCAAAGGTTTTATGGAGTACCAGAGCGTGCATCCTTCTATGTCTGATGGTTTTATGAAGTTGAAATGCACTGGAGCCATCCGGGGGAATCATTTTATTGCTTTGAGGACATATAGTGATTGAGATAATGAAACGGGAAGAAGGAAAATGGGGCGGCTCTGACAACACGCTCCTTGTAACCCCTGTTAGTTGGGGACACAGTGGAACTGCAAGCATTAATATGGAGGTAATAATGTACAGAAATACGAGTTCGTTGCCAGAAGCAAATGGCTGTTAGATAGTTCAGCTTGTAATCTTGATGTGGGATTTGTTTAAGTATATTCATCAAGTTTTGGGAGAAGCAAAAGGCATTGGAGGCGGGTCAGCAAAAGTGCTGCTGAGGAGATGGATTTTCTAGATAGGAAGAAACGTGGGGAAATCTGGAAGTTTTGGATAAGGGACGCCTGGGCTGATTGTGCTCCTGGGCTGTGCTGTGGCTGCTGTTGGGTGCCCGTGGGCACGGCTTTGTGCGGCACCTCGGCGTGGTATCACAGCGAGCTGATGCCCTCGAGGGGTTCAGAGCTGAGCTCGTTCTCCTCCCGTGCACGACGTGGAGCTGGAAGGCGAACGCACGTGGTGCCTTCAGCGCCTGCCTTGAAAGCTGTCCCGCGTCGCTGTTGGGATGGCGGTGGCTGCCCCAGGGTCGTCTGTGAACGCCGTTAATGCGGAAGGAACAAACTGCAGTGTTTCTCAGCTTGGAACATCAGCAGCTCTTTTTTCTGGACGAAAAAAAAAAGCCCATTTAGTACCTGGGGTGAAGCAGGTCCTCCGGTCCGGCCGGTCTGAGGATGTTCATTTTCATAGCGATTTCCATTGTGATGCTAATCTTGGAGCTGTCTGGCTGTGCGCCCTGAGCCGAAGGCACGGGGGATGTGCGTGCCGTGGGCATTAAGGAGAAGCATCTTATTACCAGCTAGCTATTGTTGTGGAAATGAGGTCTTCCAGCCAACCAGCACTTGGAGGATGGCGTAACCTGAGGAGGTCCAGCTGCAGGTCAGCAGTCATGGATTAATTTCGAGCTTGTCTGGTTGAAACCGTTTCTTCTCAGTATTAGCTTTGTGTTTGTTTGTTTTTTAACTCAAGGCTGGGAACAAATTACTGTCGTTGAACAGTTAAGACTGGAAAACTTGAGGGAGTTTCAATGTGTTGTGTAATGGAAAAGCCTGAGCGAGGTGCTCCGGGTGCTTTGTGGCACCGACACGTGCTGTGACTGAACTTGGTTCTCCTGTGAAGGTTCCTGCTGACCTCTGCCATGCACATACAGTGTGGGCTGGGGCTGCTCCTAAGCACGATACAAAGCCTTGTATTTCCGTTATTTGATGCTTTCTGTTCCTGGAATCTGTGCATATACTCGATGAGAGCAGCTTGTTGTATCTGTGTGAATGTAGCGTCACGTTATTTGCAAGAGGCTAAATTAATTAAAAACTGCCCTTTGAAGTATTCAGTAAATTGGATTTGCTTTCCCAGCAGTGGACAGGAAGTTAATCGTGTCTAAGCTGATGTTGACTTCTGCAATCTGATTTTCCCTGCAAAGAAACTTTATTACCTAGTCGTTAAATGCACGCTTAATTAGGCGTTGATTGTTTAAGCTGATAAACCAATGCTACCAGGTTTGCTGTAACCAGTTTGGTAAATATGCCATGTATATTCTTCCTTATTGTGCTTCATCAAGAAACGAAACAACGTCTTAGCTGCCTTCATTCTATTTGAGTGTATTTTGATTTATTGTTTTTCGGGTGATGATTATGACGTTGAGCTGTTGGCATTCGCTGGATGTTCTCATGCTGTTTACTGGCACACGTAAATCTGGGCTTTATGGTCTCTTCTGTGGATGTTATAACACTATGGCTCTGCTGCCCCTCTTTTAACCCGTAGCTTAGGAAGAGGGTACCTCCAGATCTCCTCTTTTGAAGCCGTTGTTTTAGGGGCCCATGCTCAGTTCGTTTTGTTTTCATCTCCTAATTGCAGCATTTGGAGCAAATCCTGTTGCTGTAGCTTGAAGCCTCCAGCTGAAGGGATAGTTCAGCGTAAATTACCGATCGATGATTCATTCATCCTCTTGTCATCTTAATTGCTCTCTCTGAGGAAGAATAGATTAAAAAAAAAATGAATTGATTCAAGTGGGAAGCCCATCCTTCTGAGTCCGTGCTGTAGTGTGGTAAGAAGTTCGATTCAGCAGCTCGATCCCCAGCGGAGCTTCTTGATGGCTTTAGATGGAGCTCTCTGCCACCTCCCCTTTGTGCCCATCCACTGGTGCTGCCACTTTGGCTTCACTGAGTCGTCTCTGGAAGCTGCAGTGCTTCCCCTCCATCTCCTCCCGAAGTGCCCCTTCTTTTTGCCTTTCCAGACCTCAGCCTTCCATCTTTATGGATAGAAAAGCATTGATTTAGAGTATGCATTAATAACCCTTTTAAGAATTGGAGAAAGTAAGTAGTGTTTGAGCCTGTCTTCTTGGGGATTTCAGGATAAAATGAAGTGCTTAAACATCCCTGAGGTTTTTTGTTGGATGGAGGGTCAGTTGGTCAGCCGCAGCCTGAGATATGACCCTGGACTTCCTGACCGTGGGTTTGCAACATGAGGGTCAAAGAATAAAACACAGCGTGTGGATAAACTCACTGTGATGGTTCAGATTTATCTTGTGTGCTTCTGTTTACTTTTAAGCAGGCTTTATACCAGATCAGCAAACTGTCAGTGCTGTGTTATTCTTGGTTTGGTCTTTTACAGGCTCTTATTCCTCGCAGCAAGCATAAAGCAGGTGAACATTTCTTCCAGACAAAGTGTGCTCATGGGACATCCCATACTGTGAATCAAACTCGTGTCGCTGGGTAATTCAGCAGCACAGATGTGGTGCTATTCCCACAGTGCAGCGCAGAGAAGGTGACAGTGATGTAATTACAGCTGGTGTCTTGCTTTTAAGATGCAGGGACGGAAGGTGGTGTTCTGAAAGCTTTGTCATCACTTACTGGCAGATTGAGATGATCAGTTTTGCTCAGAATAACAGTCAGGAAGGTGCTGGGTTCTTATGACTCACTTGAAAATTCCTATTTCTTCAAGAAAACCGTGTTTAATGTTCTGTGCATCTCATTATCTGAGTTATGATTAGCAGCAGCTAAACAAGCGCCTATTAGAATGATGGAGTCTTGTTTTTACTTTGGTAACAAAGCTTGCTGGCAGTGGATAGGTGTGCATTGTGACTTCAGTATTCACAGTGTTCAAGGTGCATGCAAGTGCTCTGGGGTTGAAAATGAGAGGTGTAGTCCTTTGCGTTTTAAAAGCAGTCTGGTATCTTTTGGTGCTAACGTGAGAACAGAAGTGACAGAAGCAGGATTTGGAGAACTAAGGGGCCTGGCTCGAATTCCTTGCAGCTGGAGAAATTGGAATATCCAGACTTGGAAGGGACCTGTAAGGATCATCGAGTCCAACTCATATGGAAGAATGCAGATAGAGAGCCCTTTTTTGAGCTCAACTTCACTTGTTACAAGAGCCTTTGGGTGTTTGTTGGGATTTACCCTTTTCCTCCTTGTTATGATTCATGAATGTCTTCATTAGACTTCATAATAGCCAACTTACGTGCTGTAGCCTGAAGGCATGATATGTTTAAAAAAAAAAGGGGGGGAGGAGGGGGATATCTTTTGTGATCAGTTGCACAGGAAGCATCTCTGGAGAGTTAACTCCCAATCCAATAGGAACCATTAATTTGTATTTCAGTTGCTACTTCCCCTTCTTGTCCCTATGGTTACCATCTCATCCCTCACACCCTGGCTGTGTTCTAAGAATTGCAGCGTTTGGGTGTTAATTGTTTTCAATGTGTATACATACGTGTGTGTGTTGCTTTAGAACTGCTGACAGACCTCACTTTTGCACTGATATGTAGAATGTGTTCGCTCACGTGAACTCATGAATGGGTTTTGATTTAAGCATATACATCTTCTGACACAATTTGTGGAGCAGGGCGCGCTGATTCTTCCTCACTTGTATCCGTATGCAGTGTGATGTGTTTGCTGGAGGTTGATTCAGTAGTTGACTGAATCAGTAGTTGTGTTTCACAATAAGTCCCGTTAATTTATTCCTGAAGTGTAAATGAGATTCCATAGGCCTTCAGCTGAATGATGCATAAGGCAGCTTCGTGTGGAAGGCGAGGTCCCTGGTAACTGCTGCAGCCCATTTCATTGAAGAAAGAGGAACAAAAGTTTGTTTGTAACTCTGCTGGAATGGAGAACAAAGGCTTTGGGGACCTTTGAACCTTTGTGGCTGTGCATCTGAAGGAGGAATTGTTCTGGAATGGGAAAAGCTGCCAGAAGAGCAGAGCTGTGCCTTCCCCTCCATCTTTCTACAGCAGGGTTTAATGACCACGTTTAAAGGAAGAAAAGTAATTAATGGGAAGAGTTCTTACTTGTTCTTCCTACCGAGCTCTGGTTTGATTACCAACCATGCAGGGATGGTTACTCTATCAGTTTGCGTTTTCACTTTTTTACTGAACCGAGATTTCTTTTAATTATAATTTTTATTAATGATTGTATTGGCTTCTTCCTTCTTGTTTCTTGAAGAAACCTTACTGGTTAGTTACGTGCTCAGATGCATTTGCTTGCTTTCTTGTTGTTCTCCTGTGTGTGTATGCATTCTCTGCAAACAGTTCTGGCCCAGGAAGCACTTTGTTTCCCCTCTCTCTGACTGCACTCTCATTTCACAATTGCTTTTCACTCTGCGGTGGTCACCTCTCCGAGGAAGGCAGGCAGGAATAATCAGTGCTCTGAAGAAACTGCTCCTTCTCTGCAAGCTGTGCTGCCTGGCACGCTGTGCATTGCAGCCTCCATTGGTTCCGCATGCGTGTGCATGGCTGGGTGGCAGCTGGGTTGAAGTTCATTCTGATTTTTGTGTTGTCTGTTCACTCTGCTTTCCAGCTGGCCCAAATGGCAAAATATCTCAAATATTTTCTCTTGCTTCTTAAAACTCTTGTCCTCTTCGTAGCCTTTGCTTGCAGTTTCTGTAAGGTTAGGCTGTGCTAAAGGGAAACTCACCCTCGTGTCTTGCAGCGTGTGAAGCCTGGCTCCTCAAACTGTAGTTGTGCTGTATCTCTGAAGCTCTCTGCAGCATTACAGGTGCTGCTTTACTTTCTGCTTCTCCCTCTGATAGATGCACAGCAAGCTGAACTACTCAAATCACCTTTCATTTTTAATAAGATTTCACTGTGCAAAGTGCTCTTTATCTGATACTTCGCCAGTTATCCACAGAGCGGTCGTAAAATGCGTAACAAATCCTATAGATCCTTGGCCATTCAGTTTCATAGACATGCTGTATTAATTTGGGTAATGCAGCTGTCTGGAGTAGCACTGGGAGGCTTTCTGAGCGTATTCACCCACGTTGCAGGGAAACCTTCCCTGCCTCCCATCTCTCAGCACTGGGTACCCCTTGCATTTCCCTTTTGTCAAACACCAGGTTGAAGAATTAAGCTCCAGTTAACTCTTAAGATTAAAACAGGAAATGCAAACGTATAGATTGGTGTTATAGGAAACTTAATTTGTCAGCTCTTATCTCTGGAGAACGTGCGTGGAGGAGGGCTGCCATATGGCTGCTAAATATAACACAACTTTCTCCTGCGAGCATTCAGAAAAGTACAGAAGTTCGCAATCTGCTATCTGTGTTTTTAATAAGAAAGTGCTGCAGATTTTAAGAGTGCAAACCGAGGTAATGGGAACGGAGCCAAGGAGTAATGTAATAAAATGCGAGCGCTTCCTGAGGAGGTGATGTTGGCTGACGTAGGGGTGAGGTGCTCAGAGGTGCTCAGCATCTTGCAGATGCCCGTCCCTTTGTTAGCAGTTTCTGTAAAGCAAAGTGGTGATGGAGGCTGGGTGATGTCAGCTGTCGGTGCTCCCTGCCCTCTGGCTCCAATAGCTGCCATTCTTACTCGCTTTAAAGCATCTGCATTGTTACGTCCCTGCGCTGAGGTTTGCAGCTGTTTGACCCAGGGAAGCGCAGCTTGGGTGTGGGTATTCCAGATTTGTCTTCAAAAGAAGCTCTTATTAATTTACCCAGCTTTCATGTTTGCTGGAGGTGCTGCCAAGATTCTGTGCTTTAAGAATACAAATGTAATTGAAATATGGTCACGTTTCTAGTAAAGGATTTGATGTGGAGGTATGCGTCCATTTGAAGCTAGCAAAACCCAGCAGTGTGCATTCTGCAACACGGTATTTCTGCTTAGGTTTCAGCAGTGGACATTTCAGAAAGGCATTTTGCCATGTATGTCAGTCATGGTCAGGTGGGGAAAAGCCTATGAAGAAAAGCAGAGCTCCAAAGCAATCCGGGTGTAATGTCTTCTCCCTCCCTGTGCTCCTTCTGAAGCTTCGTGTGACAAACTGCATAATCTAATAGCTGAGGGTGTGTTATTCTGGGCAGGCTTTGACAGCTGAAGTGAAGATTTAATAAGTTTTGAATGGAAACAACCAAAGTAGGTGCTGAATTTCTGATTTCCACATTCTGAAGTGCTTTGCTAATGGTAGCATGTGAACGATTCTAGGGCTGCACGCAGGATAAAAGGTGCTGCTGAAATATCTGATAGGAAAAGCTTATCCTGGAAGAGAATCAGAAGAGAAACTGTGCTGGTTGTGTTCCTTAAGGCCTTTAGAGTATTTCAAAGGGACGGGTATAGTTTTACTGGTGGGATTTTGGTGACTAAAAATGCAGCCAGGCAAATCCCAGCTTGTTGGGGCAGGGAGAGTTCCTTTGTGCACTTGAGCACATGTGTGCTTTCACTGCTTTCTCTATGAAGTTCAATTGCAGGCAACAAAAATGCACTTTGTTGTTCTTTAATAATAAATAACAGCGCAGCAGTTTTGATCTTCAAAGCACTGCTCAGACCTTAATTAATCTTCGTAATAGCAGTGTGGGGGAATTAAAAGTGCTCCCTACACTGGTGGACGAGGAGCTCCTTAAGCTGGAGATGTGAGGGGATTTGCTTGGGCTGTGTTGCAGTGGTGCTGGGATGGTTGCTCAAAGGTTCCTGGCGCTGCTCCTCAGTGCTGTGCTGATGTGTTACAATTTTCACTAAAATCATGAAGAATTGAAGCTGTAATTTTCTGGGTTTTGGTGTTTTTTTTTTGTTTTTTTTTGGTTTTTTTTTGCATCATTTTGAATTTCCATCTGAGCGTTACCACTTATGCATATGCATGTTGGAATTCCCCTGTGGGTTTTTCCATAGGCACAACGTGGTGTAGGTTTGTGTGTGTGCACACTGAGAGCAGGGATGCAGAACTGCACCTCAGAAAACCTGGCTCACAACTTTTATTGTTGCAGGAATGGCAAATAGAGGAATATACAGCCCTGGATAGGAAGTGCCTCTGTCTCCCTCCTCTAACCTTCCTAGTTCTTTATCAGGTTTAAAATAAGGAGGAGGAATTAATACAGATGTTTGGTTTTCAAAGCTTTTTGTAGGTAACCGTTAATTGGCGTGAAGGAGCACGTTGTGGTCTGAATGCCTGTTGCATGCATTTGGAGAATAAAGGATAGTAAATCAAAACTGAGGCTGTCCAGCTGATCTGCAGGCAGTTCCTAGAGCTTACCATGGAAAGGCAGCCATCTCTCCAAGCAGTCCTACACGGAGCCAGCGTTCGTGTCTGTGTTAGATGCTGGCGTGGCAGAACCAAGGTCAGGCTGCTTAATTCTGTTCCAAAACACGGAATAGTTTTACGTGTCCTGGGATGCTCCAACATAACGAGCCGCCCCTGATTGGTGTTTCCTGCAATGATCTCCAGCTTTGACAGCAGGCGCTGTAATTTCTGCTGGTGGTTGCACCGATTTGCATGAGGAATGAATGTGGGCCTGTGTTGCAAAGCAGAACGTTGACAACCGGTTAAACGAGTTTGAAGAGTTCTGAAGCATGAAGAGCGGAGTCAGCAGAATCCCATAACCGATGCCAGAAAACCCTGTTAGACTTCACCTGGTGACCTCGTCATCTCAGAAGAACTTGCTGACAGCGTGATGCTCCCAGCTCTGTTTGGGTGATGGGCTTTCCGGCGTTCCCAGCTGTGGTCCAGGAGCTGCTAATTATTTGGCACATGCGTTCCAAGGGGCAATCTGCAAAGCGGTTTATTTCCACTCTTTTCATTTCCTAGAGATGCAGTGAGTTCAGCTGGCTGAGGGGTAGCTGTGAATACTGATCTGTTTTGAACAGAGAATGCAAAACGTCCTTGGGAAGCTGTGAAGTTTTCAGGCTTCGGAGCTATCAGGCTTTTGTGATTTCATGAGCAGCGTAGAAATTCTTAGCAAAAAAAGTGTTTTGCAACTGTGTTTTTTTTCTATGTTAGGTTTAGGAGTTCTGTTCTTCTGGTTTTTTTGATAGGTAAAACCTTCAAAGTGAGGGAACTGCAATCTCGTGATGTATGAAAGGCATCACCCCCAAATCTTCTGCTGCCTCCTATTTAAACGCCTCACTGGGGGCTGGAAGAAGTTGGGCATCAACAGATGAGTGAGATAACTTGTGCGCTGTAATTTCTTACAGAGAGTGGCCAAAAGGAAATGCCTTGGTAACCAAATACCTGCCTTATTCTGCACCATCTGGGTCTGATAACGGGTATGTGAAATTTGATGGGTTAAGCTTTCAAAAGAGCTTGAATCTCATCCCTTTCTGAGGAATACGCTGCAATAACGCTCCTGGTTAAAAATAACATTTAAGGATATGAACTTGAATACCTTTCACAAGTGTTAAAGCTCTTTCTACATATACAGTAACCTCAGTGAGATGGTAACAAAGGGGTGAGGGTTTTATTATGCTTAGAGTTCATTTCTGAGCCTTTGTGCATACCCTGGGAAAGGCTTTTCTTCCTTCCTGGAATGGGTTCCTGGTGTTGCCTTGCAGCAGACTTAGCTGGGAGTGGAGGGAATGCATTATCACTTTAAAATAAGGTAACATCTCATTCCTGCTTAGTGTGGTGAGCATTACTGATGCTTAGCTACCCAGAAAGAGTTGTACAATTACAGATGGAAGTATTTGATGCCTTAGTGCCTAGGCAGGTAAGGGTATAAGCACAGCATTAGCTCTGAAATCTTCTAATTCTTGCTTGAAATTTGCCAGCAAGTTGTTAGACAGCGTTACTGAGTGGCTTGGCTGTGTATGAAGGAACTTTGCAAGATGTTGCCGTTGTATTTAATGTTCCAAAACATCATAAGCAACGTGTTCCCTTCCCAAGTGCTGCATGCATTAAATCTAATGGATCTATGTGGTTTTCAAAGGCCAACGCTTCTGAGTAAAGACATGCAAAAGAGATGCATGGAGTTTTTGAGTTGGTTCAGAAGGTCTGAGTTCAGCATGTCTAACACACGGGTAACTCCGAGAACTCGGTGAGGCTGTTCTTGTCGCTTAAGGCCGTGGCAAGAAAAAGCACCTTTGTCTTAAAGTGGAGATAGCGTGTGGGTTCAGTAACTGCAGTCTTATGTCTGCAAGTGTCGGTGGTTCCACTGGAAGAGGACCTGAATGCCTTGTAGCAGCTGAAGCTGTGTGCAGTGCGCTGACCTGGCTGTTGTTTGGAAGGTTCTTGCATCACTGCTTCCAGCAAGGTGTGCCCCGTTGGTGTGGGGGGAATGGGGATAACACGGAGCTTCAGCGAACGCTTTTCAACTGCTGATCTATGAGGGTTGTTGCTGACTGACATATGGTATGACATACGGTGCTATTTACCACCTCCCCGTCTGAACTGACAAGGAAATGATTTATTTATTTATTTAACATTTAACTCCATTAAGTACTCGTAGGCATCATCCAGCAGTACCCTGGCCAAGTCAATTTACAGTTTGCTTTTCTTTTGTTTATCCCATCTGTTTGTGACTGTTTGTTTTCGTTGGCCGGGCAGGCAGATGAGAAATTGCTCTGTAGTATCGAGTCAAGAGTTGTATCTTCTTTCAAAGTCAGCCTGGTTCTCTCCAGAAATAAGAAACCGACTTGAAACGGTAATCGGTGAGGCTGGGGAAAGGAAGTCAGAGGTGGCAGTTCTTGTTGAACATCTGGTCTGTGGTGAAAGAGGAGGAAAATAACATGAAACGAGGCATCTTAGAACCCGTGACAGCAGCTGCAGCCTGCAGGGCTCCAGGCACAACTCCCAGTGCCACAGCAGGAGCTGCTGGGTTTGCTGCCTTCCAGCACTGCTGTGCAACCATTGCAGTCAGGATGCTCTTTGTCTTTATTACTGCTATCTCAACAACTGCTTCGAGGAGTCTACTTAAGCAGATGTGTGGCTGTGTATACACATGAAGGTAAGTGGAACAAATGCTTGAGTATGGGTTTGTATAAAGAGAGGTGAAGAAAGGTCTTGATATTACTGATGTAGAAGGGCTCGTGTTTGCATCTGCCCTGCTTCTATGAGAAAGTCCAATTTCTTCTGTGGATTCTACAATTTTCCAGCAAGAAAGCACTGTGAATGTATACAAACAGTTTGAGGAGTTCTCTTCACTCTGATTCTACTTTTCTCTTCCCTGTTCTCCTTGGGAACAGCCTGATTGAAATGTGGGCATGCATTTCCATTAAAGCTGTCAGAATTTCTTGCTACCTGTCACACTTCCCTTCCAGTAATCAGTCACCTTGTGAGCATTCACGTTGAGAGAAAGCAATTCATGTTTTCCTTCCCCCTTGCTAGACCCCGTTTTTCTTTTATTTCCTGCTCACAAAAGTGATGCTTACTCTAAACAAGCGAACTTCTTTAGGCTATTAAAATGACTGCATTTTGTGCTTGCTGCATAGGTGATAGATAAATTGCAAGCAAGTAGCTCCTGGCTTCCAACAATTTCCCCAATTTCTCCCCTGTCCCAAGTGAGATAAGCTCATTCTGGAATGTTGAATATTGGTGTTTTTGGTGTATTTAATGCAAGCTGTACGAAGCATGTGAAGGAAAGGTTTTGGTGTGGGGTTGTTGTTGTTGTTTTTTGCCATTGGAGTTATTAGGCTTTCCATGATGTCAGGCTATTTTTCACAACAGAGGAAGGTATTTTCTGCTTATATGAAGCTTAGCAAAGATGAAGAGGTTCAAAACTGAAAAGCCTTCACGTCATTGAGAATTCTCTTAACTTTTCTGTTATAAATCATTGTTTTGTAGGCATATGAGAACTAAAGGATAACACAAGGTAGGGAAGCAAATATAGGCGGTGTGGTATGTTAAAGGTTTAAAGACCTTAAAACAAGTGGTGGAAGCAGATTTTTCCTGACATTGCAAGAGAAAGGTAATAAGAGATTTCATTGGCCCTGTTGTAAATGCTTTCATCCATGGGTTGTCACTGGAGCCCCAGCATCTAATGGGGATATTACTTTAAATAGAACTCTGGGTTCCTTAACATTGGTGCTGCTGTGATGTTAATTTCTATTTTCATCATTAAGTTCCTAATTCTGAAATGGATGTTGGTTGAGCCCTCGTTTCCTTGAACAGAACCTGAAGGTTGAATCTGAGCTTTATCTTTTCTGATGTTGTGAAAACGACCTGGAAGGTTTAAAAACAACAAGAAGTTGTCAAATTACTTCTCATTAAACAAACAAAAAATGACCCTAAACCAAAATATACACCTGTTTATTTAGCCTGTGTTTTTAGAAGCTTTCTTAGGTTGCCTTTTTGTTGTCTTTAATATAAAAGGGCGATGAAATGTCCGTGTTGTGGAAATGGAGATTAATGCCTCTGAAGTGTCTTTAACAAACCCTGCTTCATTTTTGATGTCCATCCTTTGGAGGAAGTGTTGGCAGAGCAGTTGAAGTTTTCCCTTCTTTTGATATATGAGCATTTGAGATCTCTTCACAATCACTTTTACTTTAAATAGTCCCAAACACTGCTGTGAAATGAGATGAGCAGAGAAAGCAAAAGACTGATGAGCAAGGTTGGCTCAAGGATTTCTAATTTAGCCAAAAGATAAAACTGGTTTTCCAACACTCGTGTTTCTGTACAGACGCCCCACGTCAGCTTATGGTCTGTGAAATCAATCGCATGCCTGTGGTTGTGCTGGTTGGTTTTGTTATTGCCCTTAGTGAAGTTAAGGATGCAGGTATGTGAAGCGCTTTTGTTGCAGCCATTTTATTTGATACCAGTTAAAAAATAGAGGGCTGTAACTGTGCCGTGTAAACTCTTGGGGGGGGCATATGTGCAGTCCAGAGGGGATGTTTGTTCTCTGTTAAGTGTGCTCCAAGGAGAGCATGAAGGTAGGACAGCACTACTGCCTGCCTTCTTTCTGTATCTCTGTGAGTGCTCAGTGTTCTCCTGTGTTTCAAGCCAGCCACCGTTCTAGTGCAGGTTTTTGCTTCTGAGCAGCATCATCCCAAGGTGAGTGGTGTTTAAATGTGCTGTGCCAATAGGGCGTATCTGTAGTTTTAATATTGTCCATAGTTTATTATACACTACAGATTTTCAGGGGTAGGAGTATAGGATTGAGCCTTTGACTCGCTTTATCCATGCTGTTTCTGACAGTTGAAATGTTATTGACCAAACACACGTTTATGTTTGTTCAGCAGGAATATACCCTTCCGTGAGAGCTGCCATCTGTTCTGTTTATTCTGCATCTGTGGATTTATTTGTCCTTCTGGGTGGACTTGCTTTTGAAATCTGCAATAGATGATTAATAGCTTGCTTTCTTAAAAATACCTTCCACCGATTCATTATGGAATATAATTGCACTGGAAACCTTAATACAAATACAATTTGAAGCGACCTACTGCTATGAGACCTCCTCTTTCATTTTTCCTTTTGATGGACTTGCCGAGTATTTGGCTGATACAACTTCCATTGCCAGCAGAGGAAATTTTTAACTCTTCCTCCAACAGGTTTGATACAGTACAATGCTGTGACTGTAGTTGTGCTCTGTCATGGCTAACGTGCAGCTTTACTGCCATGCAACGATCTCCTCCTCTCTCATATTGTGTAGTTATCATATGAATGTATGATCACTATGAATATGTGATCCATCAGGCTAGTTCAGCTGCAGCAGGAGATTGTCATCTTCCCAGTGCTCCCTGCTGTCCCCTCAGGCCTGCTGCTCTTTGTGTGCACGTGTTGTCACTCCTTAACCCAATTCTGCCAAAGTGCTCTAGGTTAAGAATACAGTAGCAGTGGTGCTTAATGTAACCAGAGCGATTTGTGAAGTCCAGGGATGGAGCTGGAGCTGCTGCTGTGGCCTTAGGGAACGAAGCAGCAGTAATATCAGGGACATTAGGAGCGACATCAGTGAGGGTTGCGTTTGGTTTCAGGGTGTATCCTGCAGCAGTGGTAGCTGTGCTCCTGCTGATTTAAAATGGATTTGAAGTTGTTCTGCTTTTATGAAGAAACCAGCACCAAAGTCAGCAACAGTGGCAGTTAAGGGATGTCCTGGTGCTGTAATGGAGATGAAACAGGAAAACTTAGAGGGAATCCAACCCCCATCTCTTCTGAGAGTGCTCTTCTTACCGACGGAAGTTTGCTAGCAGCTATGCTCTTTGCTGTATTAACTAAAGCAATGTAGATCTTGTGTTTTGTAATGAACTGGCTGAAGACATTGTGTTGTGACTGTGGATGTCTGAGCAATATGTTGCCGTTTAAAACCAATGTGCATGCTTGTTGCAAAGCTATCTTGATTAACCTGCGTTTCCTGGCAGGGTGGCTACAATTCCTTCAGCCTGCCATCATTCACCACCTTGGAGAAGTGAATATTAACAGTCATTCTGATTTAAGTAGCACCTTTCCTCTGATCTAGAGGGGCAGAAGTTATTCAGGAGAGGAAACTTGAGCTCAGCAGAACAATGTGATGTTTGAAGTGCGCTGCTGAACGTGGATCCATCCTGTCATATTTTCTTTGGCTTTGTATCTGAGGCTGCTGGTTGGAAGCTCCTCGTGAATACGGGGCAAGAAAACTTCTGAAATAATTCTCCTTACATTTTAAAATGAATTGCTTTAAACGATGGCCTCAGTCATTGAAACCATGAAAGACTGGGACTGAAGGTTGAAGGTTTCTCTCTCCGTGCTTGTTTTACAGCTTGTTTATTGATTTTTTTTGCCATCCTTTGAATATTCAAGGTTATCTCCTCTTACCACCCATTGTCTTGAACATCATTCTCTTTTCTGCAAACTTTGTGTCTCCTAACAAAGTAAAAGCTTATTCATTCCTCCCCAGCAAAGCTGTGGTCTGCACTGCCTCCTGTGATGTCACCTGCAATGAAGAGTGCTTGACTCTTGCATTGTGCTGCTCAGATCTTGACTGCGAAGCTCTCTGCAGTGCTGACAAATAGAGTTAATCCCCTTTTACAAGTAGGCAGAATGAACTTCCTGGAGTTGATTGTAATCACTGTTAGACCCCAGCAAATGCTTTTGATCTGGGACCCTTCTCCAGCTATTCATCTGCTAGGCACCGAGGAGTGCATATGGCCACCACCCTGATATGCCACCTGCACTGTGTGTGTGTGCATCCGTTGGTTGGTGCTGAAGATCTGTTTAGAGCTTCTGTTGACAGAACCTTGGAAGTTGGTCCATCCCTTCTCTTTAGTGTCACGATTGGGTGTTGTGTTGAGGGGCATGGTTTAGTGGGAGCTATTGGTGTATTGGTGATAGGTGAACGGTTGGACTGGATGATCTTGTAGGTCTTTTCCAACCTTGGTGGTTCTATGATTCTATGACTAAAGCCTGGGCCACAGTGCTCGTTGCTTCCCCCTCCTTCTTTCTATACAAACCAAGTTTTGGTGCTTACGTTGTCTGGCCATGCCTCTTTAAATGTAGGTTTTTTGATCTGTCAAACCCTACGTTTTGGCTGCACCTTCAGGAACTTGTGTGTCTAAGAGGAGGTCACCACTTGAGCGTGAGAAAAAGGTGGTTTATTGAATTGCAAAAGAGCAACACTTTTCTCTTGGGATTCCTCTGAGCACAGCCGTATGTTACGTGTAAGGCCGCTCTGCATTGGCCCCACGCGTTTGGCAGGCACAAATGGAAAGTGGGCAGTACAGCCAGAGCTTTGTACTTGCTCTCCTTTAGTGCTGAGTCCTGAAGGCTGGTGTGTCTTTAGATTTCACTCGTTATATCATGTTAAATTTAATCAAATATGTGGGAAGTAGCTTTCCGTAGCCCGTTTTTATGACCATGTTTTTGATGGTGTAGAATTTTTCACCTTATATTCGTGTTGAATAATTCATGGATTAAAAAGTTTACGGCGAGGCAGAATCATTTGTGCCCTGAAGCAAATACACTAAAAATGCGAACTTTGGATCCCACCAGAGACTCATCCCTGTTCAACACATTGCAATTGTGATCCGTGTTTCATAAATGTTGCAGTGGAGATGTTAGACAAAAGCAGCAGTGACACTTCATGGCGTGTCAGCGCAAAGCGGTTCCCTCCATTACAGATGGAAATAGAAGAACATACATTAGGGGGAGAGCAACCTTTGCTTACTGGGCAATGAACTTACTAGACAATAAGGAAGCACGGAGCACACAGAACTAAAAGGAAATGATTTCAAAGCCTTTCCTTGGATTCTTGTTAGGTAATGCTTTTGACTGACACTGTGCTATTCTATAGACTGCCTTTTTAAGAAGCTCAAGGACAAAAAAGAAAATCTATTTAATTGTAAGATAGACTATAATCGTTTGAATGCTGCTTAGCGGAGTGATGCAGCTTCACATTTTAAGGTGATTTAACCACAACAAAGATCTGTGTTGGTTAAGCTGCGGAAGAGACACGTATCCAACCCCTTTTTTTTTCCCCAAAGTCTTTTCACTGCGTTTGTTTTTAGATTGCTTCTTTCCTTGTGTATCAGATTGATTGTCACCTACATCTGATGTTGTTCTTCTGCAGAGTACGTGCCTAAAATATGTAAAGCTATGCGGTTGTGACCTTAGCAGGCATTGGAATGCGTTTTCCTTCTCTCATGGAGAGGTTCTCCCTAATGAGGTCTCAATCCTGTGTCTTCCCTTGACTCAGGCATCTAAAAGCACCTACCTTGCATGCAGCGGTCAGAACAGAACAGGTTAGAATGGAACAAGTGGTACAGTCAGAAATCGGGTGAAGGTGGAAATGTTTGTCACCAGTGTGGCTTGTTTTCCTGTATTGTTTAAACTGGAAGGTCTTGGACAGTCCTGATCGTACTGTTACCCTTCATGAGTACTCACTGGAGTTTAACAGCCCCAAATACTTTGGTATGCAAGATGTGTATTCCTTTCACTAAGGCCATCTGTTTTTAAATGCTGAAATAAAGAGTGCTGTGTGCCTCAGAAACTGCATCTACAAAATAAGCAGTAAGATGGAGTCTCTGAAAAGGATACCTTCTCCAATGAAAACCCAAGGCTGGAAGTCAGATATGGGTTATAATCGTGAAGTTAGTGCTGAATTGCTTATGATTTTTGGGCAGCTCTTCTGTGGGTTGATAATTTGACCTCTCAAAATGGATGGGGCAATGAAGGATTGGCCGAAACAAGAAAACCCAACATATCACACTCGAAGTCAGAAAGGGAAAGGATTATAAGGTTAATTTGTTTGACGTTGGCAAAAGACATGAAAGATCCTTAGAAACAGGATGCTCAACGCTTGAATACTGAGCATTTCAAAATGACTTTCTCGTGTAGATGTGATGGTGACATGTAACTCCCTGGGTTGAAGATGCTATCATTAACTGAAAGCTGAAGCTGTCACTCTTTGCTAACCGGTGCTAAGTGCATCAGTAGCAATGTGTTGTCAACGGCTCGGAAGGTCTCTGCGCTCTTTGATGTTTTGTTGCTTCTCTGATTCAAATGGAATTCCCACGTATTGCCTTGTGTGTGTCAGTTCCGTGGTGGGCTCTTGTGGGAGCTGGGCACCCTGTGGGTCTGAGCCCCCCCCCATGGGTGCACGGCTGTGTCCAGGCTGCGCCCCAACAGGACCAAAGACCCCTAATTGGGGATGGAGTTTTTTGGCTGTTTGTCTTTCAGGGTCTATGAGCAACCTCGTTCAATTTTACTGTAATCCAACAACTTAACAGCTGCACTGAGCTTGTGTGCATAACCAGTTTCTCACAAGCAGATACTGACACTGAAGCAGTGGATGTGTTAAGCCTCTTGCTTTCCCCCCTCTGCCTGCTGTTTTAATTCCAAATCAGCATCCTATCCAAATCTGCTATTGCATTTCGTTAATCCTAAGAAGCTGAGGATATATATATATATATTTCTCCTCTAGAGGAATTTCAATTATTTTTGGTAGCACACACATTAAAAAAGAAATTAGGAAAAAAAAAAATCCCTCTTCCTGTAGTGTGAGTTTGAAGTCATTGCTATTGTCAGCTCTCAGTGGGTTACTTGAGTATAAATAAATTAAAGGTGGGGGGGGAGTGGTCTTTTGTGAACGGTGCATTCTGCTTCTTGTGGCTGCTATGGTAACAGATGAGGGAGAGACACACTTGCATGGTAAAGCTTAATGGCAGAGCAGCAGAATGTAGTGAGGAATTTAGCTGGAAGAAGAAGGGAAGAGGGCCCAAATCCTTTAGCAGTGCTGTGAAACGAGCCGCCAATTAAGGCAGATAGGAGAGGACTTGCACGTTTATTTACAAATGATTTAGATCAGGCTGTGTTGGTTATATTTAGAGCAGGAAGAGGGGCAGTTTGGAGCTTTGGGGAGCAGTGAATTAGGAGGTGCTGTCGTTGTTTCTTAAATGGAACCCCGAATGCCTTTCCTGATTCAGGACCTTGCTGAAAAAAAGTCAGTGGGCATTCTGCCTTTAAGAGTTGGGTCCGTAGAGGTGAATTTCCTGATTCCATCCTGTTATGTTAAAAATGAGGGTTTTTAACCCTTCCATTCTTAAGGGGGTAAATGATGAATGTTTTGACTCTGCTTTTTTCCTTCTGCACCTGGTCAGTATAAAGCATTTCTCACACACTTCAAAGCTTTGCCGGAATAGCAGAGCTCAGATGGAAGGGAGGGTTTATGGCAAAGGCTGCAGAACGTCACCTTCTGCCAAGCCTGGCTTTAGGTAATGCTTTGAACCTGACAGATGTGATGAACTTGATTCTGTGCTCATTTGATTAGTGGCCTCTGGTTTTTAAACCCCAGAACTTGTAGAGTGGTGGTTTCTCTTTTTCCCCCATGTATATTCTGGCATTGCTGCCGTGCTGAAGCACAGAGCTCCTGGGGAAGGGAATTGTCATCTCAGGTTTTTCTTGGTGAAACATCAGGAAGGAATTTATAATTACTGCTTCAGTGGGAGGTTTTGTGTTAAGGAGAAAGTTCTGGAGCACAGAATGTTTTTCTGCAGGAACTCCACCTGAAGGTTTAGCTTTGTGGATGGTGTGCAATGGCACCCAAGGTTAGTAAACACATCACTGTCAGCAAGCATGGCCAGACAGTGTGACATTCACAGCTGTGAAGCTTTAAATGATGCAGGGTGTTCAGAAGCGCATGGGGGGAAGAGTGGGGAAGGGTTTGCAAGAACAAGTGAAACGTGGGATCTGTTTGGTGTGAGGGGGAAAAGCAGTTTTTGTGCATTTTCCAAAGCTGTGCAGTGTTGTAAATGCCAGGAAGTTACATTTGGACTTTCAGTACATTCTGTGAGCTTGTTAAAATCGGTGCTCTGCCACAGCCATGCGTGCCCTTGCCATCCTCAGGAGTTTGCCAAAGGAGTCCACTTGTACAAAGTGAGAGCTCTGTGGGACCGTGTCTATCCTTTATGATCATCACAACCTCTGGGGAGAGATGGAGCAGTTCTATAAAGGACTGCTCATTTCCATTTCAGGACAGTCCTCACAAATAAGATGTGAGGGAAATTCCCTTGAGTCCTTTACAGCCTAATTCTGGTGAAGAGCATAGCCTTATTTTGCAGGCTTCTGTGGCCCTGCAGGATGAGGCTGACAGACTTCTCTGTAGGTTTATTCCTACAAGCCATCGTTGTGTCTGCACGTCTTTGTTAGCCTTGGAAATAAACTTTGGCCATTGTTGGAAGGAAAGCCCTATAAAAAGACGCTCTGTTGTATAGGTGGTAGTAACACCTCAGATTATTAAAACCAGTTTGCTGTTTCCTCTCTCGGTTTCAATTGTGTGAAGTATATTTCATCCCTAGACACCTTTTTATTTTCTGCTCCATAAACTGTTTTTTCTACAAGTATTTTTTGTTAGTGATGGTGACCTCTCAGCCTTCGTGTGGTGGCTGTGGGGTGGACTATAGTCGTGTGCAAGTTCTGGATGCTGGGCTAAGGGGTGAAACCACGTGCTTGGAGAGCTGGAGCATGACAGAAGATGGCAGTTGCTTGTAGCATTGGAGTTGGAGTTGGTGTTTTACTGAGTGCTGCTGAGATAAGGGAGTTGTCTCCATTTTGGATGTGAAAGGGCAAAAGCATAGAGGGGGGGGGAAAAACTGTGTTCGTTTCAAGTCAGTGGGACATAGAAATGCTCAGCGGAGTCTCTTCTAAGCCAAACAAAATGAGTCTAGTGACTGCCATAGCATAGGGCTCCGTCAGCTGCAGCAATGGGCTCTGCTTGGGTTTCTAGCAAGAATCATTTGGGTGTCAACGTAATGCTGGTAATGAATGGAAACAAATGGTTCCCACAGAATTTCTTCAGTTCTGAGTAATTGTTCCAAACAAAATCTGCTGTCTTTTTTTAATCTGCCTCTGCTGGGAAGCGTAATTTTGGACATTTACTGCAGCACTTCATGCTTCTGATTTTTTTTTTGGCTGATTTTCATTGTTGGAGTGAAGGCACAGCGCAGTGTGCGGTGGATCCACATTCGTTTGTTTTGAAGTTTGTTTGTTTTGACTGCTCGGTTCCAACTCTTCAGACTAAGAAGCATCTCCAGTTGGGTTAGGAGCTGTTGTAGTGGTGTGACTTGTTGCACTGTGGGGATTGGCAGGCTTGGTGTCCTGCTGGCTGGAAGGAAAAGCTGCTGGTGATGCAGGATGAGCCAGCATGCTGCAGAGATGGAGGAGGATGGCCCACCAATGGGCTGACAGCCACCCATGTGTTCTGAGGGTGCTGAGTCTCCCAGCCCTGTACTGGAGCCACTCATGGAGTGCAGCACTCGGGGCAGCTCACCCAGGGGTGGACACACAGCTGCTGTGTGCTGACAGCTCTGGGGCTTTGATGAGAGCAGCACGAAGCAATAGTCTGAATCTTTTCAAATCATCTGAGATGTGGCTGGACAACTCGGTGCCTTTAATAGCCATCTCTTCTACAGAAGGGCAGCGACTATTTCTGGCTCCTTGCTGTCATTGACTTCTAATACAAAAGGGATGCTACAGAAAAAGCATTCATCACCGCAGTGTCAGCGTTGCTCTCTAAGTACAAAGATGATTCCCCTTGTTTTTTGTGTAATACAGAAAGTATAGCTGCAAACCTGGGAAGCCGCCTTAAAAATAGAGGAGCCTAGTAGCTGCAGGTAGTAGACTGAAGCTGTAGCAGTGAGCTGTATGTGATACGTGAGGCACATATCATGGATGTATTTATTTATTATCAAAGGGTGTGATTATTTTCCAGGTGCTTTGCTGTGCTTAGCATGGGTTACAGCTGCGATGCCCTGCACATGTCACGTTACTCTCAGCATAGAGCTAAGAGCTTCTGCCTCACTGACTGTCTCAGTGCTGTCAAATACGAAGATGGAAGACAAGGCTTCTTTCTCCGTGTATGAAGGTTTATTGCATATCTTTTACATTAAAAAAAAAAAAAAGATGGGAGCAGCAGCAGTTTTCTGAATGACCGAATAACCCGACGTCCTTTTTAAAAGGCAACTTTTTTTTTTTAATGTAAATTTCATGCATTTCTTAGATAAAACGCACTCACCAGTTCCTTATAATACCTCTAATGAGGGCCAGATATGTTTCTTTGCTACAAAACTGGGGCCATAATGCAGAAAGGTGTATGCAGTGCAGCCCTTTGTAGCACAAGTGAAGCTTCTTGCCCGGACAGAAGAACAGAAGTTCTTCCAAGGCCTGAGCATTAACTTGCAGTGATAATTTGCAGGTGACGTGCTAACAGGTAATTTTGATCCATTAGCCTTTATGCTGTTGTGCTTTGTTCAATGGTGTATTAAAAATACCCGAAGGAAGGAAAGAGAAATCATTTCAAATCACTGAGCTGTGTGCTGTGGGGTGTCGTGGGCTGGGAAAGGGGTTCCTGCATTGCTGCTTATGGATGATGAGGGTGGATAAAACTATAGCTGGGCCTGCAAAGAAAACAATATGAGCAGTGGTGGGTTTGTATTACTTATTTGTTCTATGGGAATTTGTAATATCAGCTGGCTAAAGCTGGCCTGTGGCTGGACAGGCACTTGGCCCAGCAGCTGTCAGTTGGGATGGCACTTGCATCTTGGTGTTGGGCAGCTGTGGAGGAAAGCAGATCATACTGAAGTGACTGATCTGGGTTAGGAGTAACCCATGAGCAAGACAAATGCTGCTGGTCATCTGTTTGGACTTAGGTGAGTTGCTGTTTGGCCTCCCCTCTGCCAGCTGCTCTTGCATCTCCCTGCCTGCTCTCAGCTAAGCCAGTGCAACTATTTCTGGAAATATGCAATGAACTGGTTCAGTGAGCAGCAAAAATAACCACTGCGGGGAAAGAAGGTGGGGGGACCTTAATTTTCAACCTGGTTTATTTCATTGCCTGGGTTATCTCTGTGGCCGAGATAAGAAACTGCACCTCTGGGGGCATTTCTATAAAACAGGGCTGGTAATGTGTAGCTGTCTGACTGGGATAACGCATTTAGAAGGCTGTGATACTCCCACGTAGCGTGGTGGTATGGACTGTGATGCAAACTGTTAGTCAATGGGAACAATAGAAAAGAAGAATCTGTTTACACACACACACACGGGAGGGCAGTTTGCTGCTGCCATGCTGAGCTCTGAGCATGCCTTTCCTTCCCGTGCTCACTGCTGTTTGAGGGTCAGTTCCTTCTGGAGATGTGCAGATGAGATGGAAGGGTTGTGATTAAAAGGAGCATCTCTGCATTTGGGGGTGCACGGCATGTAAATCCTTCAGGTCTGCTTGCCAGTTGTGAAGGAGTCGAAGTTACCTTTTGAATGAGATTCATCTCAAGTGAAGGGGGGGGTTTGCTTTAACATTGCTGGAGTTATCAGGAACTCTTCAGTAAGCTGATCTGATGTATGAGTGCCTGTAAAGCCCTTCAGCACCAGATGAAACGCTCTCTGAGAAGACAGCTCTGTTTCCTTGGGGGTCTGGCTTGATGGATTGCATCTGGGAACTGAAATGTCACGCTGATGCTTTCTGCAGGCAGCGACAACAGCTTGCATGTTGTCACTGTGCACTGCAGTCATGCATTAAGCTTATTGCAGCCCTTGTAATACCAAGGGAGAAATGGTCAGACTGCTGGAGCAGCGTGAGGGTTTGTTAAGACTTGCATCTCTATGGCTGGGAGTTGCTGTGTCTTTCCAAGGGGAGTTCTGCACTCAGAGGTGTTCTGCTGCAGAGATGGTTCCCATGGTGGGTTGCTCTTTCCTTGCGTTCTCAGCAGGTTTTGAACGTTACAGTGGTGTTTTTTGAGGAATGTTTTCTTTGAGTAACTTTCCCCAGACTCTCCTTGCCTACCCCTAGAAGAGATTGTTTATTTTTGGAGGAACACCTGTATACGTAAGAGCACGGAGGCATCAATATTGTCATAGTAACTAAAACAGCAGCGCTGGCTTCCAGCCAGAAGGTAGGGTGAATCACGGCCTGAATGTGGGTGTTTGGAAATGACTTCACTTCTGAGTCTTCTGCAGTTGAATGAAAGTAGTATTTGTGTTTGCTTTTTGTTGTTTTCCTCTCTTCTTTCCCCTGGGAGATATTTTGAATGTTGTAATTCCCTACGGATCCTTTTTTTCTTTTTACTTCTGCCATTTTGTAGGTAGGAAGGATGCACCCAAACTGTGCCCTGCATCTGAGCAAAAAATACAGCTCTGTGTGCTGAGTGTTACTATTGGGTTTATTTCAGCTTAGCTTTAGGTTCGAAAATATGAAACCTGTACGTGGAGTTTTGAAACGCAGCAATTTGACTTAATTGTGGTTGAGTTTGAGAGCAGGTTTGGATACGGTATGCATGGATGCAGTCTCTGTGTGGGATGGAAGAATGTGATAATTGCAGATCAGGGTTTTCTAAGCACGGCTTCAGTTTCTATAAAGTTTGTTTGTGCCTGTGCTGAAATAATGTGTTTATATATTGATAGGAAGTAATAGCTGAGCATGCATACCTACACACAAATGTAGATATGAGCAGCAAGACAACGTTCTGGGCACATGGGCTGATCCTATGGAAGAGGCTTTCTAGTGCTGCAAGCTCCACACCTGTGGTGTGATACCACTCCTGGGACATAATAAGCTTTAAGCCCATTCTCCAGCTGTGTGTAAATGGGAATGCTGACATCACAGGTTCAGCTGGGCAGGAGATTAGCATGGGGGTATATTCTACCCAGCTGTGTGGGAGAAACAAGTAGTTGGGTACACGTAGGAGCAAAAATGTGCTGCTGGGGGGACTCGTTGTGGCCAAGTGTGGGCTGGCTTTCCTGTTTCAGAATTGGTTTCAGCCCTCCCACCCTCATTTCAATAAAAGCAAAATTTGTTCAACACAGTTGTTTCATTATATGCTGAGGCTCATCTGTTCACAATGTGTGCAACTGAGAGAGATGAGATATGGGGGAGAGAGGGGAAGGAAGCCTCTGCAGCTCTTGAGGGCTTTATGAAACATCTCTCTGTATTCTAAGGTGCCCCCAGATGCTTTTTCTCTTACATGAGTTGGTCTTTGTAATTTTTTTTTTTGCCCACCTGCTATTTCATTCGTGTTTTTTCTGTTTTTTAAGAGTTTTTAGGTTTCTGAACAAAATAATGCTTTGTTGCTGGAGTGAGTATTCAGCTTCATGCACAGCTCATGGCAAAGGGTACTCACCCAGCATCTTTCTGGCCTCAGTGGAGCTCTGCTTGAGCACAAGGAACTCTATCATAGTACAGATCCGGACCTTAGGATGCACAGGTCAGTGTGCACAGAGTGCAGCAGGTGGTTGCACTCTCCTGACAGCTGAAAGTCATCCAGCATCCTCACTTCAGCAAGGTTGGAGTTTTGGGGCTCCTGTATGGATCTTCTTCCAGCTCTAAAATGGACTGAGCACCGGCATAACACTGCTGAGGAGTTTTATAGCAGAATGCTGTTTTGATTCTGGAGAAAAGTGGCAGAATATAAAGCATTAATCATGTACTTCTATTGTTTGCCTGTTAGTCAGGTGGGAGGAAGGCTAGTCAATGCTTTTAGTATGAAAGTAAATATTGGAGTGTGAATTTAGCAAGAGACAGAAATTGTGACAGTTACTTGTTCCTTCCTGCCAACTTTAGATATTTGATGAACTCGTCTTGTTAAATGCAAACAGACTATCAGACAGCCAAAACCATCCCTGGTTTGAAGGAGGGGGCTCTTTGAAATATCTAACGGTGAAATCAAGGCAAAGAATGAGCTGTGCTTTGTCCCTTGGTAGCCAGTTTCAACAGCATAGCAGCTGTGCTGCATATAGCTTTATGCAGACAAGTTCTTCTGCAAAGCTTTGTTTTTCTTTATCTCTGAGGCTACTGTGTTTAGAATCCACTCGATTCAGCTGTTCAGAACCTGAATGTGAAGCTTTTCAAGCTTGCTTTTGTACAGTCAAAGCAAGGGCAACAATAGCAAACACCCTTTTGAAAGGCAGGTTAGAGATGCTTGTGACCTGATTGCACTACTTAAAACGGGACTGTTGGGCTCTTTTTCTATGCTAATTCTAGGTAAAGCTGTTACCTTTGCTTCAGCCATATCTGCACAGGGGAACTAAACTGATCTTTTTTCCTTGTACCGAGTCCTGAAGCTCTCACTAACAGTGTTCAGTCGTTGGACCAACCTAATGGGGTGAGCAACCACCCCCTTTGGTGGGACTCATTGCCCTAACTGCACACTTACCAGTTGGATGCTTGTCTCTGGCCTTCCTCTGCAGCTGGTGCAGATGAATAAGCACCTCCCAGGGTGACAAATATGACCCGTATTTAATGCTTGCCTTAGGGTAAAGTTAATTCTGCCCCCCCTGCCCCCAGCAGTGGTGTCAAATTATTTTTCCCCCAAAGACTATAAATATTATCTGCAGTTGAGTACACTGCCCTTAAATTTCTGCCACAAACAGCAATAAATGTGTAGCTCAAAAGGGGAAAAAGACCATCCTGGTAGCTGAGAGCATTGCCTGCAGGTGTAGAGGAACTGCTGGCTGGTGGCTGAAGTGGTGATTGAGCACCTGGAGAAGGGCAGCCCAGGGAGCTCAGGCCAAGTGCTTACACCTGTGCTGCCCACCTGAGCAGAAGGGGTTGAGCCTCCGGGCTCATATAAAGGCCAACCATTGTAGGGAGAGCATCCCTTGGGGCTGGCCTGCTGTGGAGGAGGAGTGCTGCATGGCTGGAGGTCCCTTTTGGCTGGGTGAGTTCAGCTCTTTTTTTCTGTGTGTGGCTGTTGGCCTCCCTGCGAGGGCATTGCCTGTATTGCAGGAGCCTGTTGGGGCTGATTTTGCTTCTTTGTGAGAAATATATATAATGTTCAAATTCAGTGCACACGAAATTTGACTTCCAGAAAGTCTGCAGGATGTCATAGCTAATCAATGCTTAATTTTCTCCTGTTTCTCTTTTATCTGATATTGAGCTCTGGAAGTCTCTTTTCCCCTCCTGAGATAATTTGGTGAGGCTGTGAGGGCTGGGATTGGATTGAAATTGTTTGTGTAGCCGCTGTCTTTTGTAAACTGAGGTCGTTTATAGGTTTGAATTAAACAGATGAAATATGTATGATGACGAAGTCCAGTCATTAGAGGTATTGGTTTTTTCTCTCCTTTCATGGCATTCTGTGCTGCGTACCTGCTGTGTATCAGCACCTCAGAGCTTCCTTTGTCTGATGGGAGAGTGCTGTGAGAGCAGAAGGTGGGAACTGCAGCTCGGTTTGGGTCTGTTTTGGCTTTGCAGAAGGTCACCAGGCAGGCTCTGCAGTGAACCAGCCTGCCAAAACCAGCTCGCTGTCATTGAATCAGATGGAAGGCTTATAAAATAGCTGTGCTTGGTTCTGTTCCCTTTGTGGATCCCAAATAATCCTACAGCATTACAAGATTAATGATCAAAACTTTTTTTGGCATTAATTTTCTGCATTGAGGTAGGATGCATTTGTAGCATCAGTATTATCTTGAATGTTGGGTATGAGTAAGTTGGACTTTGGAAATTGGGGTGTTATCTTTGGTACTGTTTTAAGCTGAAGCATCTGAATTCTCTGGGGCTGAAGTGATACTCTTGGTGCTGTGGGGCAGTGCATCTCAGCTGTGTTTGACCTCATTGCTTTTACAATCTCTGCTCTACAGTTTGGAAAGTCGTATTTTCCTTTGGCTTTGCAGCCTCCTCGATTCTAAGGCTTCCTCATTTCCAAAGAATAAAAGGAGTGCTTCAGCCATTTGATCCATCGGGTAAATATGGGTACTGAAACCCCCATGCATCAGGGGGTCAGCAATTTGGGAGCTCAGCTGATCTATTTCATTAAGAACAACTCTTCAGTTGTGACAAGCCCAAATAAGTGCAGTATCATTGTTTGTCCATGTATGTAGTGGGTGATTATTTCCTTTTTATTCTCCAGCCACAAGTTCAGTTATGTGATGAGAGCGGGTTGCTTTTTATTCAGGCAAAAAACCAAAGCGTGGTGCTTGTTGAAAACCACACGATCAGTTAGAAAGTCACAAAAAAAATGGGTTTTTTCTTCAAAAGGAAGCCTTTCTGGGGCCATGCCTTGTTTAAGAAGTAGTGCCACCTGCTCCCTGGTGTGACTGCGTGCTGCATGGCCTCAGCTGCTGCGTGGCACATCAGTCACTGTTGCATAGAAAAGCAGGCAGCTGAAAACTTGATTGGACTTCAGTGAAGGAACAGATGAGGATTTTTTAGGAGTTATCTTGATTAGATGACACCTTATCTTGGTTTGGGTAAGGAGGTGGCAGGCTTCGGTCAGCTCTTGCTGGCGAAGCTGTTTGGTGTTTTCAGCTCAGCTGGAATGCCAAGGAATCTTGTTAATTAGCTACTAGTTTAAAAGCTTGTATCCTGGTGTAGGTGCTACTATAGAGGGCTGAGATCCTTCTTCTGTTGTCAACGGTGATTCTTTTTGAGTGTTGTTCGTTCTTTACTGAATAAAACCCACAACAAGCTGTGTTACTGGGAGCGGTGAGTGGAGATGTGCAAAGTAAGGAATTGCTGATTTCTGCTCTTTTCCTTATGAGTTTGTGGTGCTAGTGCTGAGAAACAGCTGCCACCAAAGCAGTGGCAATTGAGAGCCAGAGAGGAGGAGTGGATTTCTTCTCAAGTGTTTGTTTTTCTGCTCCTTGTTCCTTGCGTGTCCTCACGTTCTTTATTTCTTTGGGATGAAACTTGTGATGAACGAATGTGGTGATGCTGTTAGGGCAGACCATGTTCACTGCTGTGTGGTGATGTGGGAGCAAGGAGCAGATGGAGAGATGCTGCAGGAGGGATCTGCTCTGCGGCCTGGCTGTTTAAAGTCCCTGCAAGGGCAGAGGGGTTGCTAGATAAGAAGTAGGGCACATCTGGGGCCATGCAGCTGTTCCTTGGTGCTGTCTCTCACCTGACTCTTCAGCTTGTCTGCACTTGCACCGTATAGAAAGTTAACTTATGTGAAATAACAGAGCTTTGTGCCTTTTTGTGCACATCCTCTGTCACTTCATGGCACATCATAGTGGATTTGCTGGCACGCAGGTCAGCTCAGAGCTAAGCATGAGAGGATGCTTTGGAGCCTGAACCTGTTGTTCTGTGCTGCAGAGCTGCTGTTTTATGCATGGATGTTGGAAACTTGGGTTGTGTTTGTGGGGGTTCTCCATAGCTTTGTGATTATTTTAACTGGCTGTTGTCTTTTCAAAGTCTGTCTCTTAAATACCCTGCAAGCTGGAAGTTGCATGTGCCTTTGCTGTTTGGCTACTGTGATGCTAGGAGCTTAATTTCCTATGAGTAAAACCACTCTCCATAATTACAGTAACATTTTCTTGGAAGATAAATGCGAAATAGGTGCAATAGGGATCTTTGGGAGGCAAGAAGGTGGTGTCTGGGCTGTAGGAATGACAGCTATGCAGGGCAAGTTAATACTTGCAAGTACTCCTTACTCTGTTTTCACGTTATCAGCAACTCTTTCCGTTCTTTGAGACTTTACTTTATCTCAACTTTAAGTCAGAGTGGTGTTTTACTCCTTTTATCATCTCTCCTTGAATGTTGCCTCATCTAGTGCTTGTTATTTCCATTCCCACCCGTTTGCATCCTTTGCCTTGGTGTTTTGTTTTTTTTTAGCTTGCCAGACAGCACTGCAAATTATCAAGCTTACTTTTCATTTGAAGTCATTGCAGCTCAGTTCCCAGCCAGGCTTTGCAGTATTAGTCAGGAAAACCTTTGGCAAGAGCCTGACATTGAGTTTCGTAGCAGATATGGCCATCTGCATTGAAGGGGTGTGTTGGAGTGAAATCCAGCCGGTGGTTTTCATGTACTTGCTGATGCAGATAAGGGCACTGGGAGGCATTTTTGCCTTCCTTTCTTAAAGAAGATTGTGTGCATTTATTTATTCCTTACTCCTTCAGCTCTCCTTGAAAAGTTACCAGAGAAACAAGATTTTTCAGACAAAGGGAGCACGCAGAGCACAGAACTGTCACTGGGGTAACAGATTGGAGGCAGGGGATGGGAACAGATCAGTTTGGAGATGTGTGCAGTGTGTGAGGTTGTAATTAAAGCCTTTATAGATTTTCTTCTGGTTTTCTTGGTGATCTTGACTACAGAAGGGATTTTGTGGTAGTTCACCTTCATAGATAGAGGGAAATTTGTGAGTGGAGAAGCTTGAAGAACCACAAAGTGTGTGTCTGGGTAACTGGTTTTGGTATTTTATAATGCAAGGGGTTAAGGATGGGTGCCAAAGGAAAACCAAATTCTGCACTGTAAGTGGGATCTGCCTCCATGCTACGAAAGCAAATGATGTGTTTTGTGCTTTTGTTGAGTGGGAAACTGACATTTTTCAGACTGTGGAATCACTCTTTGTCCTTGTGCTGTGGGTTGAGATGGCCCAAAAGCCTCTGTAAGACGTTTAGCCTGGTGTTCTATTGGAAAAGCAGTAATTTGGTGGAATAATGCATAGACTCAATTGAGTGTTTGGACTCAATTGGTGTGTTCTGGATCTTTTTAACATCAGAAATTGTCCTGTTGGGTTTTGTTGTTTTTTTTTTTTCTTTTAATCAAAGCAGTTAATGCATTAAATAGGAATCTGCACAAATTGCAGTTAATTATAGTCAGATCAGATTGAGGCCCAAAATAGGTCACATGCCATTTGAAATAAAAATGCACTGAAAATTATTAAATCCGCTTGGTTGAACCTGACATGTATTCCGAGGTGTAGCATCTTTCCCTGGCTGCTGCTGTTCTGTTTGGTTTCTCAGATGCCATGTTGAGTCCGCTCTATGAAGCGAGGTGCTTCCTTTTAAATGGAAACTCAATTTTTCGGGGGGGGGGGGGGGGGGGGTGAAGTTCATTTGGTTTCTTTGGAAATTCTTGCAGCTGGAAAAATATCATACGGAGCCTTCTTGCTCTGAGCTTGAATGGTTTACAGTGGTTGAAAGCAGAGAGCCTTAAACTTCCTTATTCCTTCATTTTTGTACCTATTCTGACTTTGAAGGGACCTTCCTTCACCAACCTGTGAGCTGCTTCGTGACTCAGCAGGATGCCATTAACCCTCTGCCAGCCCTTCTAATGCCAGCTAGGAAAGCGTTGTTTTTGCTGGTAGGTGTTGCACAGTCTTGGCTTCTTGTTGTGTTTAATACAAATCTGTTGTTTTATGCCGTTTTTTTTTAATGATTCTAAATGCTATAGAATAAATTGCATTAAAACAGCTTCAGTGACCTTGAGTGAAAATCATTTCCAGCAGTGCATCATCTGCATGTGTACTGAGTTAAGGTTCAGCTATTCTGCATCAATTATCGTTTCACATACCTGCATGTATGCCCCTAATGAGAACCAGTTATTTTAATTGTATGCATGCATCTACACACTTCTGCAGCTTCATTGCAGTAGGTGCTAGAAAAATACCGGATCTAAAAGGCTGATTTGGTTCCATCCCAGGTGCATCTGCAGCACAAGTAGGAAGGGTTCTGTGTTCCTCTTGCCTCTTTCCCGTTCACAAACCTGGGTGCTCTGTAAACCCACCTGTCTCTCCCATCGCCGCCCCCCAATCTGTGTGATCATTGGTAAGAGAGCATCATCAGAACAACCTCCATGTTCAGGCAAGCCTTAAAAAAAGACCAAACAAAAACCCCAGCTGTCCTTAGTGAGTGCTGCAGCCCTCATGTTGCTCCTGGTGGATTGCTGCTGTTAAGTGATGGAGGTACGCAGGCAGTTCTGTTGACCTGGTTTGTTTTGGCAGTAATGTAAGGAGGCACATCTGACCTTGTTGAGCTTCCAGCAGTTCTCTGTTACAGAGTAGGAGGCTGTTTGTTAGTTTTCAGACTACAGCTTTATCCCTGAAACTGGCCTTTCCTAAGAAGTCCTTATCAATACAGTTCAAGGTGCGTGTCCAGGAGCCTGAAGAAGGTGCACCCTGTGCAGCAATCAATTTGATATGAATGTGGTATGGAACGTGAGGCCTTGTGAACTGACTGTAGAGGGTTGAATTCCTCTGTCGTTTCTTTCTGAGCACAGCAGCATGCTCTTGGTGGTGTTTAAATGTGCAAGTAGTAGTGGGCAGGTATTGATCTGTCTCAGAACAGGTTGGGCTGTAAGTGAAGTGAACAGTGCTGTTTGTCTTTAAATGAGAGGTAAAACACTGGAGAATTGCACTTGTTTTACTTCAGCCTGGCCAAATGGTTTAGAAAATTAATCCACTACAAGTTGCATTTGTTTTCTCTTGGCTGAAATAGCTGGAAATGAAGAACACTTCACTTATCCAGCAGAGCTATGGAGGGTTAGTTTCTAGAAGGTGCTGTCCTTGCTGACTGGCTTTCATTGTTCTCTCTGCCTTTCCAGCAGTGCTTTCCTAATTGATCATAATTCTAATGAGCTGAGCTTGGAGAAAAGGGAAGGGTTGAGCTGTTACATTTTTCTTGCCATATGACCCAGTTAACTTAATGAGATGGTGGATGTCATTCTCTTAAAGCTTCAGAAATGAGTGATAATGGCTTCCCATCCTCGAGTAGTTCAGGTTCTGGGGTCTCATACTTCCAAGCTGTGGTTTAGCAGGAAAGAAAAGCAAGGTGGAACGCTTCAGATTTAAGTAGCTGCCTGTGTAAAGCCTGTTAAGGCTTACAAGAGGAGGGCAAAACTTCGTATTCCATGTTTATGTAGAGGTAAGACACGAGGCCAGTTCTGCACATTATTTCTTCTTGTCATTACTTCTATGTGGAAGATGCAGTAGGAGCTGCTGTCTGGCATTTCCCTCTCCATCTGTTCTATTCCCTGATGCTGCTCTTTGTCCTGACTTTGCATGTCACAGAGACGAGTTTTGCAGGGGAATGCAGTCTTAGGAAAGGACGCTTTATGAAGCAAGTTGTGCTAGAGAAATGCTCTTTGTAAAAAGAAATCATTCGTAGCTTTTAGCTCTTTGAAAACGCATCCTAACGCTCCCTGTGGGTTCCTTTCTCTGTAAAGTAATGCAGAGGATTAGTCAGCATCATCTAATTAGGCAGCAGCAAAGCAGAAGTTTTGTTTAGCCTGCTCTGCCCTGATTCAGTTTCCATTCATGGGATTTGCCCATTGAAACCAAGTGCAATAAGGACATTACTGATGGCATTTGAGATGTCAGTCTGAGATGTGGCGTACTTACAGGAGCTGCGCACCTGGAGGGGGAAATTCTGGTGTTTTTCATACCCTCACAGCCTTCCCTGTGTTCTTTGTTTGTCTCTGGTGCAGACTGGTTTCTTAATAGCTGTAATTCCACTCCATCCTGAAACTGATGGAAATAGAAGTTGCTGGAGGACCTTTCCTTCCCACTCCTATTAGTCAGTGCTGTTTTGGTATCTGTATAGGATTGTCTTGTGATCTAGTGGTGTGGCTGAATGCCCTAAAAAACAGCTCCCAGTGATTGTGGGGCTGGTAATGAGAAAGTGCATCCCGGCCTGTAGGGCAGGCTGGTGGAGCAGGCTCAGGATCCAAGAAAGCTATCTTACAGTGGGACAGCAATCAGGAGAAACAGCCTCTGTGAGAGGTTTGTGGTGGCTATTTACTTCAGGCAGGCATTTCAGCACATGCTTAACTGCTAATGGACTGATGTGCTGAACAGCAGCTCTCTGTGCCTTTGGCTCTCACCAAGGAATGCTGATGCTTAGTTATGTTTGCATGAGAAGACAAGCTGGGCTGTACTTCATCCAGTGTTTGATATAAGATTGCCTACAGCTGAGGAATTTGGGAGGAATATCTCACTTTTGAGTAGAGGATGGGTACTCTATAAGGGTCTGCCAGTTGGGGCGTTAGGTCTGTGTGAAGGAAGACCTGTATCTGTGTGGAGCTTGAAAGTAAACAAGAAAAGAAGCGATTCTTCTATTTTTGATTAGAATGAGGGATTTGTGTGAACATGTTGAGAGCAGTAAGCTAAATAACAACATAGAATTTGCAGTGAGAGGGATCTGGTAGCTTTTTTGGTTTAGGCATTGCAGAAGGGCTGAGTCTGGAGAGGCCGTTCCCCTGCTTCCCACTGCCCCTTGGATCACCACCTGCAGTGCTTTGCTCCTTGCAGTACGAGTACAGATCAGAGCCCATTGCTCCTTGGCTTTAGGCAGGAGGTCTCTGGGGATGCAGCCACCCAACTTCCCAGCTGTGCTTCACTGCTTTTTTCCCCACCTTCCCACGCCCAATCCCAAGGAATGCCCTCCATGTAGCAGTAAAAGCAACATAATTCACTTACAGGATTACAGTCAAAAAACCCAGCAACGTATTTAACTACTCAGACCATTGAAGGTACCTTTTGAAATTATGGTCTGCATTGCAGATGAGGTCTTGGGTCTTCTGATTCGTGATGATGTTGCAGTGTTGTGCATACAGCAGCATTGCATGGAATCAGGATGAGAATTTCTGGTCTGGTGGTTCTATTTATGCTCACCGGAGACCCTCACGTAATTTTTGAGTGTTCTGAATCCTGAGGTTTGCACTGACCTGTCAGACTGGAATGGATTTGTCACAGTTTCGGGATGAGGTTTAGAAAGGGATCTTATTTATGCACTGTTTTTCCTTTGTTATTATTTCTAATTTTATTGAAGAGAAAGTGGAAGGGCTGCATTGTCTCGGAGGCAGTTCTAAGGTGAGTCACATCCATATAAATAGAACTGCTGAGCACGTTGGATAAGCTGCGCTGTGCAGAGGACAAAAATGCTTTGGAGCAAGGAAAGCCTCCTTAAAACGATCACACAATTATAAATGCCTGTCCTCTAAGACTGCTACCAAGGGTATTTACTGTGTTTTTTTTTCCTTTCCCGCTTACCTCTCCTTCAGGTGGAGGTTGATTTTTAAACTAATGCAGTTGTTAGACCACTGGGTTCAGCAGAAAGAAAGTGCAAGGGTGGGGACAGCTGTGATATGAGTGCGAGTGCTGCTGTGTGATGCGATTGGAAGCGTGGCCCATTCCTTGCTGGGACTGTTCCTTCATTTATTTGCTTTTCCTTCACTCATGATAAATTGAACATTCAGTTTTATTAATTTTCTTTAATTTCCAAGCATTTGCAGCATAGGTAGAACACGACAGCAGTGCTTGACTTGGCTGGGCACGTCATCTCCAAAACAGAGATCTGGAAGCATTTGGTGCCAGTTCTGGTTGACGTTATTCAAGAAGGGAGGGGCTTTCCTTTTGCCCTCAAGTATAGGATGGTGGGCAGAGCTCAGCTGCCAGCAGGCCTTCATCTGGACTCTCCAAAGCATAGGAAGCCCGTGGTCATCACAGTGGAGCTGAGTTTGCCCATTGTGAGCATGCAGACTGCTTTATGATTCCTAGCATACTGTGGTATCTGGCCAGGTAAAACTCTGCTGTGCTGGAGCCTGTATAATTCCTGGTGCAGCTCTAACCTTTGTGTTCTGTTTGTCACTCGGTCTTTATTTCGGTCATCTGGAATATATATTGATATGAGGAAAGCTGGTTCTTAAGGAAGAAGTAAGGATGATTGAGGACTGTGATACCTGATACCAGAGCTAGATTCATGCCTCTGCCAATGGAAATACAGCATTTAATGTTCATTATTAATGTTACTCTTACTAATAGTTGAGGGAGACTTGAGGTTTTTCCTACTTTGAGGTTTAAAGTATTTTCTGTTTCTGAGAAAACAAAGCTGTCCAAATAAGCCTGATGAGTAAGTGCTGGTTTCTCTCCAGCACTGAGGTTTATTTTCTATCCTAACTGAGCTCACAGGAGAGGAGCCGCCCCAGTGCCCCATGGCTATCAATGGGGTGTGATGCTGCATCTCATCTATTCTAGCTGCAGTTTGCCTCTTCTTTCCCCATCTGCTTTCCTTCCATTCATTGTACCAGCCTGGCTGAGTTGTTTACGGCTCCTCAGAGCCTGTAAGCCTGTTTGTCTCAATAATCCAAGCAGGGGAGGAACAGAGATTTTTCCCTTTACTCATTTTCACAATGGAGAAATATGCAATTTCTGATGGGGTTTTTTTTTTGTGATGGTGATGATCTATAGATAAATATTTGTGAAGCAGGCCAGCGCTGTAATGCAAGTTAAGATCCTGAAATAATTTTGCTTTGATTAGCTGCAGATCTGAAAAACTATATGCAGAGGAGAAAGTGAGGGAATATACACTGAGGTCTCTGTAGAATAGTGGAGTAATATGCCTGTATACCCCAATGCCATGTAATGCAAGGACCTGTGACTCCAAGGGCACATATGAAAATGAAATTACCATCTCAATAACATGTTTAGTTTTTTTTAATGCATCGTTTTATTGGATTCTTATTTTTTGTTTGGCTCAGAGTTAATGAAGCTCGTGCTGAATGTGATGTTTCGAACTTGCGTTTGGGTGCCTATATTCAATAGATATGTTATGTATTATTGCAGCAGTCTTTCTATAAACGAGTGCTGGGAGAAGAACAGTGTTTTGTTTTTTTTCCTCTTGGAAATTCTTGAAGACTTTTTGAAGTAAGAATGTTCTCATACTTCTCTTCCTTGATCTCCTGTTTGCTTTCATTCCTATAGGATTATTGTGAACCTCAGCAATGATAAAAATGTATGGAATTTTATGGGATGTAATTTGGAAGTTTGCATCATTAAAGGCTCTTTCTTACATACCATCACCATCATGATCGACCCTGGATAGGTGTTTTTTTTAAAGGAGATCACTGCTGGCTTAAAAGGTTCTCCAGGATTCCTCACTTAAAAAACCCAGCCCTGTTCTGTGCTTGATCTCTCTTCTAAATGGGCTGAGCCACAAGGAGAATGGAGCCTTTCCAACATCAAATGTGGGTTTTGCTTTTGCTGTCAATATGAGTAATTTTGTCATATAAATGTGACCTCTTTGGGTTTTATGGTAGCGATAGTTTATCCGTTCTCCTTAAGCATTGCACAGCCTTTTTCTGGCAACATTCTCCTTTTCATCTTTAACTATAGAAACCTTTTTCTGTATGTTCAGAAACTCAGATTTTTGTCTTGTTACTGGGCTTAATATTGCTGATTTCTTAAAAGCATTCTTGCCAGTTTTCCCGATAGAAATCAACGTAAAGGATGTTGGATTTCCTCTGCATTGTGGCTGGCTGTTCTATTCCCAAGTCATCTTTGGGGTGAGGCTTCCCACACCTGGCTGCTTCTCTGGGTTAGAAAAGGGATGGTTTGGGATTAATGAGGAGCCATCAGCCCCACCTTGCCTGCCAGCCTGTGCTGTGTGTGGGCTCAGCCCAGCCCACAGGTGCTGATTTTCTTGACTTCTGGGTGTATATCACGTATTTAGGGAGAAGCCCACTGCTCTGGCTGAGCTCAGCAGTCTGCATATCAAAACTGTAATCGCATGGTAAGCTTCTCTAATGCTCCTGTCACGTTTGAACAATGGAAATATTCATGGAGTGTTAACATGTTCCACTTAAAAGCAGATCCTGAGCTCTTCTCAGGTGCAAACCCAAACTCCAACTTGCAATTAAGACCCATTATTTCCTGTTATTACTTGTTAGCTCAGATTACACGAACCTCAACTGAACATGAGAACACAGCTACTCTACAACAAGAGCTGACTTTCAGTTACGAGCAGGGGTTAAGAATGCTTCAACAAGTGGGAGAAGAGCAGCATTGCTGACCAGTGGGCAAGGCAGGGGATCCTGTTGAAGTATGAGAGCTGGAGCCCTGCAGGAAGCCACTGATGTACCTTAGTCAAAGTAATTGCCTAATTACTTGGTGTTCTGCCAAGCATGTGGGGTACCAATGCCAGAAACTGTGCAACAGTCCCACAGAAGCTCTTTGAAGGCTGAGGAGCCCAAGCTGTGGTGCATTTCTCAGCCTGTCTGCTGGTTGGAGCAGGAGGATCCTCAGTGAGAGTGACATGCTAAAGTAGCTGACATGCCTGGAGAATAGGGCAGCACGCTGTTCAGATGAGAACCAACCCATACCTTGTGTCTGGTCAAAGAGGATGTCTGAATCTTAAAGGTTTCATCAACAATTAGAGCCAGCTCAGGTCTTGGTCATCTGGAGCAGAGCAATGTGCAGCATGCAGCAGTGGGTACGTGGGTAGGGGGAAGAGTTGGACACAGACCCTGAGCTGCTGAAATCACCTAAGGCTCTCCCGTGTCTCTGGTGCAGAGTCCTGTGTCAAGTACTATTGGGAAAGGAGGGGTAATGTCCATCTTTGTCTGTAGATTCATTATTCTAGCTTGTGACCATAGGGCTTGTGCATGCCTTCATGCATCTTCCTGAAGGAAGACACTGCCTGGCACAAGTTTGAGTGAAAGGCTTTCTTGCCAGCTCTAAGAATGCGATGCTTTCATTGTGATCTGAAGTGTGCTTTTGTGCATTGTTCTGGTGCAGAGTTTAGCACTGAAGCCACGACTTGAATAAAAGTTTTGTGTTGACTTTTGAGGTAAAAGAACTGCCTTTCAGTCACAGCAATGGTGTCAAATGTTATTTCTGGTGTTTGTGGAGCTGACGTTGTTGTAGTCAAGTTATGCTGTTGAAAGCATCAAATCTACTGAATATATTTACAGCGTAGGAACTTAATCAGGATTGTTTACAGCCCCTTTCCTCCTCTTCCTCCTGTGCACAGTAGTAACATTCTAACTAGCTTTTATTTGGCCATTAAATATCTGCTTTATCTGCATTGGAAGCAATGTGTTAGGAATTGTTTGAAATCAGGTTCTGAAATCGAGCTCCAAATTGGAGCCCTTTTGCAAAGGCACCAGCGATGGTGCACTGCACCAACCATTACAGCTGAAACTGTCAGGTGCATCCAAGTAATAATCTGTGCAGTGCTTCGCAGAGATTCATCTCTTAGGAGTTCAGTGTTTGTTTCCACACTGGAAATATGAACATATTTAACACTTGTGTAATAGTGTAATACGTAGTTCAGTGATATTTATGAGTAAGTTTTATAATGTGACCCTGAATGAGCAGTCATCACTTCCTTACAGGGGTATTGGGACAGTGGTTATATTCTAGCCTGGGTTTTGATACGCAGTTCTCTTTGTGGTGTTACAGCACTTAGAATAGAAGCTCCTGCTGTGCTGTTATGTAGTAGCATTGTGTAATTATTGCACCTGGCTCTCTAAGTGGGATTCCTCAGTTTTTCCTCCAACAAACACCAAAGGAATGTGAGGTTCTGCTGCTGTGAGCTTTCGTTGCCCGGCCTTTCAGTTTCATACAGTAAATGTCATTCTGCATGTTTGGGTTTTGGGGGGTGGAGGGAGAGATGGGACAAAGCCATTTTTCAGCAGGCTCTTCCTATTTATATTCAAAGAGCAGCCTCCAGATCCTTATTGTGGCAAACATACACTCATTTCATAAAAATACTCGTCTATAAATATTGATTATGATAACTTCTTTGCACTAAATTGCAGCCTGTCTGTGCCAGGGCGTGACTCACCTCCTCCTGCATGGCAGTTGTCACCCAGGAGTCTGGCACTCTTGTTTCCTTTTATAGTTTCCATTTGACACAGTGATTTTTTTTTTTCCTTCCTTCGCCTTACAGAAATGGTGAGTCTTGAGATGGCTTAAAACCACACGTGGGTCTGTAAGGCTTAGAAATGACAGCCTGCTCCTCGCTGAAACAAATCGGATGTTGCATCTTCGTGTTCACCTGTGTGACTGGACAAACAGGCAGAGCAAATGACTCCAAGCTATTGGTGCCCTTTGTGCTTTGCTGGGAGCACATCTTCAGTTTGTGCTGAATTTTAGTGATTTGTGGATTGGAGAATGGAGATAGGAGAGATGGTCTCAGTTTGCTTTCTAACTGCTGGTTTTGCACCTTGTGTGCTCATTAACTTGCTGAAATCTAATGAGGAAGTAACCCTTTATCCTTCCGGGGCTTCTTCCAGTTGATCTCTTGAGCTCTTCACTGTTATGTTTTTAGTAGAGGTGGTTGGGATGGGGGCCCTGTGGTGGTAGCTGTGCTCCTGGATTGTGGGGGGGTGAATGACCACAGCGTTACTCCAAGATGATTGTTTGAAAGGAAGTTCTCAATATATCTTACAGCTCATTTTTTCCTGCACGTGTAGCAACCCCTCCTTTTTGCATCAAACCAACGCTGTGTGCTCAGTGTTGTAGATGTTGAGCCTGGGAAGCATGGTGGTAATGTCCTTTTCTGAATGCCCTTTTCCCCTGGCTGCAGCTCTTCCAAGTTCTCTTGCTGGAATGTGCACCTGAGCTTCTTGGCTGTTGTTCTCCCTGCAAAACTAATGAAGATTTTGCTAAAAAAAAAATTCCCCAAGTGCTTCCTCAATTTTGTCTTATTTTCTTGCCGTGCTTCTTAGGTTTATTATAGTTTTATATGATTAGATTATACGCATAAGAAAAGCAATTAACAAGAATCTGTTTAAGAATGGGCTGTGATGAGAGAAAATGAGATGTCTTTCATCTCCCTTTTCATTTGAGGAAGAAGGAGATGACACTTCTCTTCCGTGTTCAAAACAGCCATTTTGTTCCCATTTAAGTCTTTTGTGTGTTAAAATAAACTAAAACAACACCACCTTGCTGCAGTGGCATTGATGGAGAATACAGCTTTGGTGGGCAAGGCTCCACTCAGGCTCTGAGGCTGCCATGCTGCACTGGCTTAGCCTCGTTAGCTGCTTGGAAAGGCTCGGTCCTTAATTGCTCATCCCTGAAGCAGGACATGTTCTTCTCTGGGGAAGTGTGGAGGGCCCAGCATGATGCTGTTCATCCACACTCTGGGGGATGGTGCAGTCATCTTTGGTAATTTGAGTTATTGTTCATTTTCTGTTATCCCGTTTTGTTGTTTTTTTTTTTTCACAATGAGGATATTGGCAATGTTCTTTATTAACGAGATGCTATGAAGTATTTGGATGTTGAGTGTGAAGAATGGAGGTGTAACTGCATTCGAATGATAGGTTAGGACTGAGAGAGTGCACAGATGGGGTGTCTGAATGGCAGTCTTTGCACACTTTATCCCAACAGGCCTGTTTCAGGGAGGATTACTCAGAATGGAAGAGAATTAGGATTGTGGAAAGAGCAGACAATGACAGAGGACAGAGATTGTTCTCTCTCTCCTTGCAACTCTCTTGGGGAATATTTTAATTGAAAGCTTTTATCCGAGAGGATACTAAAGTGGGATAAATAGGGACAGAATCATTACCACTCGTCTACAGTGTATTCCTGTGTGCCAGATCAGAGTTGGCTAATATAAGAAGCAGAGCAACCTGTTAGCTTTGTGCCTAGGGAAAACAAGCCCTTGGTCTGACTGCATGTTTGGGTAGGGGTGTCTGATGGGGTGCCTTAGCCAAGTCTGGAGAGAAACACAACTCGTGTGTGGTAACTGCTGTGCTTGCTTTTCCTCTCTCTGTTCTGCCTCCCTCTCTCAGTAATTTATCTTGTGTTTTCTCTAGGTTTGGGAGGAATAGGCTTTCAAGTGAAGCTGATTATCTATTTCTACAAAGCTGATTTCTGAAGATGTAAATATCAAGTGGAGCTTGATTTTTTTTTTTTTTTTTTTTTTCTTCTGTAACATGGAGCTCTGTTTCCATGTCTAAGACCCATTTGAGGAGAACGCATCTCAAATGCACGCTCCCCTCCCCCCCATGTTTTCCTCTCCCTGGAGGGCAGCTGGCAGAGGTACAGCACTGCAATCCAAGCAGGTGGATTGCACAGGGAATGCAGAGCACCCCATACAAGCACAGACTTGTGCTGCGTGGCAGCCTGCTGGGGCTGCTAGATGGAGGAAGAGAAGCACTGTGGGAATGCTGCCCTTCCTCATGCTTTAGTCTGCTTTACCAGGCTGGGTTTCTCTTCACCTGGGAACAAGGTTTCTCTAACCATATGCTGCAGGAGGTGCCCATTTCTTCTGGCAAGTGTTGCACCGGAGAAAATTATGGCTCCTGACCTAATATTTGTATAAAATGTTGCGCAGAATTCAGATGAAGGATACGAAGGTTTTCAGCATGGGTAGGCTGTGGGTATGTCCAGTTCATCACTGCACCAGCATTGTGTGCAGTTGTCCCAGATTTGCCTTGCTGTGTGGGTGCTCTGGGGCTTTGCATTGATACAACACCTGCGTTGCCTGCTGGGCTTATCTACTTGTTCTGCTTTGTTTCTCTAGCAATAGTTTTATTGCTAAATGTTTAATTGCCCTGTCTTGTATTTTAAATCCTCACTTCTAACAAAAAGTCTTGGCTTGGTTGCAGATGCTCTGTACCCAGTATGATGAGGAGGCTTTGCCCTGCATCTCCATCACTCTATTGCGGTTCCCACCCAAGATGTGTGCAGGATTGGCCACTTTTATTGAGATCCCAAATTTTCCCCTTTTCTTGCCTCACGTATACATAAACCTTTTGATTTGTTTATGGAGAAATCAGTAACGTATCTTCAGTAGGTTAATCAGTCATCAAAAGAACAAGGTGTATACCAAGGAATCCAGCCTAGCAGTAACTGTCACAGAGGTACTAACGCATAGCTGTGTAAATGGCCTTTGAAGATGATTAATTGTGGAGGTGTGCAGTTGTGGCAATAGCCTTGTGTTTTAAATAGAGCCTTGAGCACAGTTCTTGTACAGGAGAATGTGCAGGAATGCAAACTCCCTTTGGACAGGGATTAGAAGGTGTTTGCTGCAGCCTGCTCAGCATCTCTGTTTTCTGCCTGGGGAAGGCATAGTGTGAACCAGCCCTTCAGAGATCTTTAACCATGCAAAAGGAGCCTCTGATGTGGTGAGGGGTTGGAAGGGTTGGATGTGTGTTTTGTCAGTCAGAAACTGCAGCCTGGTTTTCTCCTCCTTTTGCTGTGATTTCACTGAGCCCTCCCAGTATAAAAACCCTTTCATATAACACGAGGTTGAGCAGACGATGAATGTCTGTGTGGTTGCTCCAAGAAGTCAAATGTCCTGTCATATGCTCCAGTAGAGAGCAATGGGTGACCTGTGTCATCAATTAGCAACGACATAGCTCTTGTCTTGGGCTAGCAGCGAGATTTCCTTTTAAATATTTTAGTTTCTTGGTTCCAGCTGGCCAGTAGGTCGTCACATTTCCTGGACTCGCTTTGCATATTAAGCAATGCCACAGCTAAAACCTTGGTTTCAGTGTGCATTATGAGGACGGAGTTGCTTACAGTCATTTAGGCAAATAATGCATGTATCTCAGCATCAAAATACGTTTTTCCATTAAATTTGATTTGCTTTTGGGGTCAGAAGCAGTCCTACGTTATCTTGTCATGCATACAATATTAATTGCAGTTAATTTTTAATTTAACAAAAAAATTACACAGAGCAAGGGCAGAAACAGTCCTGTGGCATCCTTGCCTGGGTAAGCTCAAGCAGTTGAAGGGGTTAAACTTAATATGCACTCTTGCTCATATATATATATATTTATATATATAATGGAACATTGTTCAAGTTTAGGAAGCAATCAAGGGGGGAATGAATGCATTGGCAGGGGTGACAAGTGGTATTCAAGTTATATAATCCTATTCTTTGTGCTTGACAGAAGTTTCTGTTAAAGAACTGCCTGAAACAGGAGTTCTTGATACGGTTTCCCAGTTCGGGTAGTAGAAGGCTGTCTCATTATGTAAATCTAATTATCATCGTTGTAAGCTATCAAGGTGGAGGTTGCTCAGTTGGCCCTGAGTGTAGCGATGTCAGAAGCTCTGAGGGCTGGAGGTGCAGTCCTGCCCTGCTCCCCATTACACTGTGTTAAGGTAAAGATGTGTGTCCAAGCTTGCAGCTGCCTTAGCAGTGACCCAGAGTGCTGTTACTGACGGTGTTCTGCTCTGTTCTCTTTTATATTTTAATACAAGCTCTGTGGGGAACACACTTGGCTTTCTCTCCTTGCAACTCTGCTGTTCAGCATAACAGTGTGCCTGAAATTACAGCATTACAGACAGTATCTGTTGAGTTGTCATGCTTCATCGCCATATAAAATGAGTCTGTTCTTGCTCTGTTTCTGTTTCACTGCTGTCTTACACCCCAGCTGTAGGACACACCTCTTGGCAGCAGAATTTTACCTTCCGGGCCTCTCAGAATTGTACTTGTTCATCCTGGTGCAAAGTGCAAATGGTTGTTTCTAAATGAGCGTTTATTTCCCAGTCGCTTCTCCTTATCTCTAGCTTGTCCCACCCAGGCAGGTCTGTTTGGGTGAAACAAAGAAAAAGTAGCACTGGGAGAAAGGGATTTAGAAACAGTCATCAGGCTTTCTAGGCACAGAGCAGGTATAACCTGTTTGACTTTGCCCACAGCTTTGCGTCTTCCCTTCTCCTGGAACTGCTGAACTAATGGTTCGCATGACTCCGTCCTTACTCATTAGGTCTAATTAACAAGGTCATTGTTGCTCAGTTACAGAGCATACAATGCAACACAACAGTAATCCAGCCATTTGAACAGGAAAAAAAGCCCACAACAGCAGCAGTTCTATCGGCTGCTTTGCGTAATTTGGGACTGGGTAGCCTTTTCTGTTCGATTTGAAACGGATTTACTGCATAGAAACACTTTGTTTTTTCTAGTCCCTTTTCTCCACCGAGCCCGGAAAGCACACAGTAGTACTTCACACACTTGAAATCTGCATTTAAAATTGATGACCTACTGAGGCAAAGGAACGCCGTGCAGAATCGGGTACTGCTGGATGATATTGAATTTCCATCACCCGTGTCCTTGTGTGTAAGCGGTCCCTGCTACTGAAGTTGTTACACATTACAGCTGCTGTTTCCTAGGTAGAGCTTTAGGACAATAAGAAGAGCACAGAGATGTTGCAGCTCCGTGCTGTGTGGCTGTGCAGGGATTGAGATGGGCTGGCGGAGGTGGCACAGTGAGTTGGGGGCGCAGGCGGAGCTCAGGGCTGCACCTCAATGCCTTCTGTGTGTGTCCCACGGCGTGGCGTGGGCTCTGGAAGTCGGGTGATGGTACTCCGTCTGTATGGCTTAGTGCGTAAATGGGAAAGGGGAATATCAGCTGTGCACAACTTCTAAAACTGCCTGCGTAAAGGCAGGAATAAATTAAGCCTTCCGAGTCTCCTCTGGGAAGGCGGTGAACGCTGTCCCGTTTTCAGGAGTAGGAGGAGGCGGAACGCTGATGCGATGCAGCCAAGGTTACGGCACATCTGGGAACAGAGTGCTGCTTTTACGCCTCCGGCTGCTCACACGCATCGGAGCTGCTGAGGTTTGAATTTGGGATAGAAGTGTTCGGCCAGGTAAGAGCATCGCAGCGCAGGGTACGCAGGGCAGAGGAAATCTTTCAGCCGGGAAAGGGTTACAGCCTGCAGCAGCCCAGGGGATGTGTGAAGCAGTGCAGGCGAGGGGCGGCACGGAGCAGCCGGAGCACACGGCCGCCTGTGCACTGGGCTGGGCCGGGTCCCGGTTCGGTGCCGGTAGGACCCGCCCGCGGGGCGCACTGCTGGCGTCTCTCCGGCCCTGCGGTCCCGCGCACGGAGGGTTATAATGGTTCTGTATCTCCACGGAAGGTAACTGCTTCACAGCTGGGCATAGCAGGCAGTGACTAATGGAAACGCCGAGCACGGTGTTGAAATGCAGGCGTGTCGTTTGCACTTGGAAATGCAGTTTTGTTTTAATTTTTAGTGTCTTTTTGAGTATATGGGTCTGACCGCCTTGTAAGTGGTTGAGTATTTGAGTAGAGAAAGGTTAACTCCATCCTTTGATCAGTTTGTGCTGCAGGGGTTATGTGAGCATGCAGAAAGCAGCGTATAATTTGGCATTGCTGCTCTTTGTGTCACTGAGGTCTTTGAGGCATTTTCCAGTTGTGTGCAGTGTTGATATTTGCATGAGCAGAACTTTGGGTTTTTTTAACCAAAAATGAAATACGTCCTGTTTGTAGCAGAGTAAAGCATGCAGTCTGCACTTCAGCTGCCTGCAAGCAGAGGCAGCCAGAAGAGTTCTGTGCCCAGCATGTATTTCTTTTCCTTTATAATGGGTAACTGCTGATACGGTGTAGGAGCAGAGGTTGGGGAGGAGCCAGGTTAGTGTGTAGTTAGCGTTCTTATGGAATGAGGCAGTGCTGATTAGCTTTGTGGCAGATCGTCTCCTTCAGCCTGGCTGTAGGTTTACACCACGGCTGATATGGAATAAGCCCATTGCTGCTGCCGTTAGTTGGGATCTTCTGCGTGAGGGCTGAGAATGCCTTAATATTTCCTGGGGGTGGAGGGAGGAGGAAGGAGTTGATGAACCAGTGTAATTAAAACGTGTTGTCTTGGGCATGCTGTTACCACCTACCCGGTGTAGAGATCAAGGGTGTTTGTACCCAACCAAAAGTTATTTCTGAACACAGATGCCAGAAGCTGAAGACACAGGTCCTCGTTTCACTGTATAATGCATAATCAACAGTCCTGATAATTAATGCTAACTCTGCCCACTTCAGCTTGAACTGCCAGGAACCGGAGAGTGGCTCCTAGCAGCACTGCAAGAACCCTCAGCGTTGGTCTGTTTCCTCTCTCTTGGACTAGTTTGCCTTAGAAGTGCTGCTGTGTATCTTCACATCGCTTGAGCAGCCGAGGTGCTGGGAGAAAGCCAGCCAGGTGACTCCTCTTACTCAACAACAGATCTGTACTTAAAAATTGAATGTGTACGGTGTGCTGATGCTGGAGCCTTTATCTCCCCAGCTTCCTTCGTGTCACGAAAAGCACAGTGCACAGCATTTGTGTCTGCACACACACATCGTGTAGCACAGGGTAAGGAGGAACAGCAGAGGGTTTTTGTGGCATGTGAGTGGGATGAATGTGTATGGGGTGGGGAGCGCAGCTGGCACATGGATCTGCAACAGCCCACAGGTTGCTGGGCTGAGGAAAGTCAAGCTTACAAACTGATACAACCTGTGCAGGTTTTGTCCAAGCAGTTCTGGTGTTTCAGGGAAGGTTAAATGCGTTTTAATTCTGACAGGGATGTTCCCCTTTTTTTTTCCCCTCTGTGTAGGTAGGCCAGAATGTGGCAGGGCTTGGTGTTAGCTGATTGTGGCTGGGTCTCTTAAGGAGAGGCCTCTTGCCAGTGGTCCCTCTGCATTCTGCTTTTCAACACAGAGGTGAAAATTGGCATGGTCTCTTACAAGCAAGGATTGCATTTAATAAGATTAGAGATGTATTTTCAACACTGTGCTCGGTCTGCTGCTCCTAACGCTGGCAGTTTGGGGAGCTGTGATTTTTGGCGTAGAGGTAAACCTGTGCTGCATGGAACTGAACCCATGTGTGTGTTCTCTCCAGGGAAGAGAGAGAAAAGTGAGTGATGTCAGTGTGGGCTGCCAGGCGCTGGCTCTGAACACAGCAGCAGTTCCTTTGGCTGCTGGGGAAGGGGCAGGGAGCAGCCCAGCAGTGGGCAGGAGTGGTGTGCAGTGCTTGGTGTAGGTGGCATCTTTTTGGAACCCCACAGCCGATCAGTATGCACCTCCCCTGCAGTGCCCCATTCTTATGAACCCCCCCAGTCTTGCATCTGCCTTTCTTCCTTCATTGCACAAAGCAGCAGCGGAAGTGCCACGCTTTCCTGAAAGAATCACTCATAGTTTTCTTTCAAAGCCCCAGGAAGCATTGCTCAGAGATGTGGCACAGCCCATGCTCAATGGCTGTACCCAGCGGCGATCAGCAGAGCCCGGTGTGTGCCCTGCTTGCCTTCCAGGGCTGGGAGCAGCGTCTGTGTGCTGGATCATCGGTGTTAGGGAAGTGACATGGCTTCCCCTTCAGCTCCCAGAGGCTGCCCAGCCTTTTCTTTCCCTTTCAGTAAGTTCCATGGCTGAATGAACCTCTGATGCACCCGAAAGGTGACAGCATGTTACTGCTTGTTGGGTGCCGTATTTACAGTTACTGCAGCTTTGTTGGAAAGCTTTGTGAAGGTTTGAAACCTCTGGTTCATCAAGCTTGGGGGAAAGGCTTTTAACCTGACACTTCTCATAACGTTAAAGGCTAGAAAGCCCTGCTGCATGAGCGTGCCAGGAGTTTAACACAGCTCTTTGTTTTTTAATTCAGACAGTTCAAGCTGAGGGCAATTTTAGCTGGTGATCACGAGGCTCCCATTGCTCTTACTGAAGTAAGATGATGACTTTGCTGGGCACTGAGCTGATGCATGGGCGGTAGCAATGATTTGCTTTTTCTTGGCAGGTGAATTTAATGCTGTGTGTAGCCCTGATGGGGTTTCACCACTCTTGGAGGGGGCAGTTCAGTTTTTATGACCCTCCACTTGATCTGGGTGCAGCTCACTGTTGTAGACTGAATGGTGACATGTTAATGAACTCCAGCGATGTGTGTTTTCTTCTTTTCATTATGTATTATACAGTGATTTTCCTATGCACAGTGCTACTGAATAGTCAAGGATTTCTCAACCTTTTTTTTTTTCCCCAGGGCTTATAAATTAGTGCTCCAAACCTTGCTCAGGATTGGAATGCAGTAGGTGAGATTTCAGCCCTAAAGGAGCGCTTCAACCAAGCAAACGTGCTTTAATTTCTGGCCCCATTTCTTCAGTTCTGTGTTTCAGAAGGTTTTGTCCTTAGAAGTGAAACATAAGGCATCACCCAGAATGCTTCCAAAACATCCAAGGTTTTTGAATGTTGTTTTCTGTACGTTTCCTATTGCTGATGTTTCAATGCAATGTTGGTTATTGCTGTATTATAAACGTATGTTTCTGCAGCTTGTTCAGTGTCGCTGTGCTGAACTCTGTGTCAGAATATAAACGTGCTGGGCCATTGTTTGTCATGCCTTAAAGATACTTTAAAATGTATTTTAAGAGCAAATGCCTCCAGTGACAGTGATATATATATATTTTTATTTTAAATAAAGATATTTGGGAAAATACTGAGTGCCATATCAATATCTACCACGTAGTCGAGAAGCAGAAGGTGAAATAAAAAGAGCAATAAATGACTTATTCCATTTCTTTTTCCTGTGGTTTCTGTGTTTTCCCTTTCGAGGGCCTGACCACGTGTGGGACTTCTCAGGAACAGCTGCTCCCAAATAATTCCAGATGCAGGCAGACCCTGTATGTGTCAGATATTACGTGCCATGTTGGGCCTATTCATGCTGACCTTTTCCAATCCCTGTAATTGCTTTTTAAGCACAGAATTACCTCTTTGAATGAGGTAATAAACATATGCATGTGAATTCTGACATTTAGAAGATGAATGTGCTTTGATTTATTGTTCTGTTCCCATGTCCAGTTGCTGCTGCTGAATTGGAGGGACTTCACTGCTGTTGTAACCATCCTCCTAACAAGAGCTGTGGGGTTTGTAGGGTCTGCAGGGCCATTCAGGCTTTGCTTTGCTGCTCATAGACATCAGGAGAGAACCTTGGACCCCATGAGAACCAGCCAGTCAGCTGCTCGGGTCAGAGATGCTTGTATGGTATAGAAAAGGTCAATGTGAACTTTGTGGCCATGAGATTGTGTGATGGTAAAGATTTCCCTTCAAGGAGCGTTGAACTCGGCTTATTGATTTTGATTTCCTTTATTTCCTTTTCGGTGAGGAAATGTCAGAGCAAAGGTAATCATAAATCCTCTCAATTGTTTGCGGATGAGTCACCGTGCTGTCAGTTGAACAACGGAATGTGCGCTCGACCGCATTTGCACAGAGAGCAGCCAAGAAAACCACCAGGAAGAGTAAGTCTGGAATTGCTTGAACCTTTGTGGCTACTCCCTGTGTGAGGGTGAGAGTGTGCAGCTGTGCCAGCTGGAAGCAGCTGCTCCCCAAGTCTGGCACCTCCTGCACAGTCCTGTCATAGGACGTCGTGGTGAGGAAGGCTGATCAGGTTGCTTGCAGGCAGCGACGTGTTGGTGAAGACTGGCTTGCAGGGGTGGAGGAAAGCCTTGCTACATCTTCTTATGCAGGTCTGTCAAACTTGTGATGTTGAAGATGGAGTTTATGTGGGTCTGGAAAGCCCTTATGGGTTAATCTAGCACCGGATAAACAGAGCAGATGACAAACAGAATGGAAGAAAGGACAATAATTATTGTAGATACCTGATGATTCCATAGGTTATGGGTGGTTCTGTTGCCATTTGTGATCTGTCAGCAACTCAGAGCTCTCCAGAATGACTCACGCTGTCTGCAGTACAACCTGATACTGCTCCATTGTTTTGCTATGACATTTTTCTCTTGGAATCCATGGCGATGGGTTTAGGGACGTGTGCCATTACTGAAAAGCACTGTGTAAATGCAAAGCTTGACGTTGCTGAAGCAGCACTGCAAGCACGTGATGTGAGCTCCTGGTGCAGAAACCTCCCTCGAGGCATTCTTGGTACTTTCTGCCTCTTTGATCAGCAGTAAGGCTATTAAAAATGCTTGCTATATTTGGGTGCTAAGACAATGTGAGATGTTAAATTTCTGAAGAATATTAAGAGAGAAGCTAAAGCGGGTAAACTTCATCGTGGCATGGCTTCCTTCTGCATTTGGTCTGTTTAAACAGCCTGCATCCATAATTGCTTTGAGCCTGCGCACAATGAGATGAATACATTCAACATCCTGGCAAACAGCGCTATCAGGCTTCCATCACAGGTTAAATCAGAAGGAGCAAATTATGTGTGATATCATAGGGTAAATCATTGCACCTTTCCTGTTTTTCTTCCTTCACAACCTCTTAACTGGAGGTCAGACTCCTTTGGTGAGCACACGCCAGACTGAGGAAGGAGCTGAAGTTGTACAAAAGAGAAGGCCCATCCTTGAGCTGTCACACAGCTGTGGCAGAAGCGTTCAGGACCTTTGGGAGATGCGAGCCATTCATCTCCATTACTTGGTAGTACTGCTTCCTGGTGCTGCTCTGTATCGTTCTGAAGATGGTGAGGTTTCCCATTCCTGGTTTTCTTCTCCATTCAGTTGCAGGTGTACTCTACAGATCCTCTCCATGGCAGCCATACACTGGGGCAGCTTTGTGGGTGTTCCCCGTGCTCAGAGTGGTGCTGGTGTGGCTGCAGCGCTGGGAGCTCAGTCATGGGGCTGAAAGGGTGAATGTCCTCTGGGAATCTCTGCCTAAACTGGGCTGTGTGTACGCAGCAGCACCAGAGACTGGAAGAGTACATTTAAAGAGAGACTCCAGTCTGCTGGAGTGACTTTTCATCTGTAGCATAACTGACCCGTCAAGCACTTAAACAGCAGCAGTTGAGTTTCTGTAAAATCACAGGTTGGCTTTAAAAAGCGTGCCTTTCAAGGTGCGCTTTGATTCTGTTGGGTTTTTTTCCCTTAATTTGCCCTCCAGTTTGAGGTTTTTAAGTGCAGGTTGGTTCACGTTGCTCGGCTTTCCTCTGCCAGATCGTTTCATAATTGCAGCGAGAGCTGAAGATACCACTTACCTGTTTGACTCTGTGAGTGGAACTTTGGAAATACGAAATGCTGAGGGACCTGCAGTGAATTAACAAGAAGTTCTAACGCTGCCTTGCACGTTGTGTTCTGATGTGCCTATAATTCAATCCCAGCGACATTTATGTGGTCGTATCTATGTCCTGATGGTTGATCTGGCAACAAATTCCCCCGTTTCTCTTCAGCTACTTGAAAACCAGCAGGCCAGACAGCTTTTGTGTGTGTGGATGTGTAAATACACACGGGCAGCATCTCCTGTGCCAGGTGGGCTGGCCCAACACGCAAGTCATGCCCATGGGAGCTCTTGGTTGTCTCCTACAGGCGAATAGCAGCAAATTAAGCTTCAATTATTTTCGTATATCCTGATGAAGCACCGTGAAATACTGCTTTAATTGCAGAGTACATCTCACATTTAATGAACTCTGGCTCTGCAGCAGCGAGGGTGAGTGTGGTGTTGATTTCAGTGGCGCAGCACGCTTTGCAAATGAGGCTTTGTGTCTGATTACAGCTAACAATATATGGACATTGGATATGACACTGGTAACAAATACCTACTCAGATGTAAAACTGGTGTTGAACACCAGCTGATGCCCATACAGACTTTTTTAATGGGTGTTTGCCCCCTTTCTGAATCCAGATGCATCTCTAGGGAAAAGTGATAAATTCTCAGCCTCTTGTAAAAGAAAGGAAGGTAATATTTTTCTTGCCTTTTCTCTCTTGCATACACAACGTTTTCTTGGTGCCCACTAAGGAAAAAGTATTACCAGGGTGTTTGGGGGCACGGGAAGTGGGAGAGTCTGTGAAGAAGCTTCAGACTGCTACTTACTGGAGGTATGTATGCACATACAGATGAGATGTGTGCTGTAGCATGGCGTTTTGTAGACAGTACAGCTGGGCAACTTACCTGGTGTTACCTGCTAGAAAAAAGATGTGATTGTTGGCTTACAAGGGAAAGCAAACATGCCGTGCTCACAGCTGCTATTGTCTGGAGCAACCCACCCATTCTGGGACCTGAGCAAGACAATGGTGTTTGCTGAAAGGAGCACACTGCAGAGCAGCAGGATACATGGTGTTCCAGTGCATGCTCTTGTGAAATGAGCCAGGAAGGTGAAGGGAGAAGAGCAGTTACTGAGTTTTGGTGCTGAGTGGGTCCGGACCCCTTGGCTGTTTGTGGGAAACTTAAGGCAGAGAGCGGAGATGGATGCCCCATCTCTGGTTGTATTCAAGGTCAGGCTGGATGTGGCTCTGGGCAGCCTGGTCTAGTGGTTGGTGACCCTGCATATAGTAGGGGGGTTGAAACCAGATGACCGTTGTGGTCCTTTTCAACCCAGGCGTTCTGTGATTCTATGATTCCTGTGGCTGTGTGCTCAGAGAGCATTGCCTGCAGTCATTTTCCTGGGCACTGGGCAAATGAATGTGTTCTGGTTTCAACATCTCATTTCTTGGTGAGCCTGTCGGCCTGGTCGCTTCATTATCCTGTCTTTTTGCACAAGTGCCAAGGTAATAGAAATGCTTTCATTTCCCAGACTACCTTTGGGTGCTTCAGACAAACACTTTCAAAAGCTGGCCCACACTGCCTTGTTTTATGTCAGACTGGAAAAGCTATAAATCTGTTCATCACCCGTCCATTTAGGTTATCCTATTGCACCTGCAGCCCTTTGTAATGTCTTAAAAATAATCAGACCATGTGCTTTCTCTGGCAGGTACTCTGCCAAATCAGTTAAAGCTTTATTTGCCTATTTATTTATTTTCCCAAGAGGGCATTTTATTGCTGACAGCGTGAGTCGGGACAATTAAAGCTTGTGGTGAAATATTCCAGCTTCTGTGATACAGTATGATTCGGGATGAATTGTTTCTTAGTCATGCTGAGCAGCACAATTAACACTCTGTGTGCTGATAGCTGAAAGGTAGCAGTCTGCCAGCTATCCGTGGCTGCTGACTTCTTCCTTTGCAGCATGGGGAGCGCCTGGGAGGCAGAAGTGGAGTGCTGTTATGGTGCTGTCTGCAGGCTGCTGTGTGGGCATCAGTGTGTTTTTGGTTTAGGGGAGCAGGCTGCTGGGTGGGGGGAGGCAGCAGGGATCATGGCCTTGATTTGGGCTTTGCTGGCTCAGCCAGTGGGTAAATTCTCCTGGTGCATTATTCATCCTTGTGCCAACAGGGGTACCGAAACGTTGCTTTTCTATGGGAATATTTGAAGTTAATTGTGAAGAGCTGCACGGCTTAAGTATAAACATTACTTCAGGGCGAAACTTCATTTTATTCCACTTGGCTTTTTGAAGCAGGATTGCAAAGTGGATTTGGTTGCTGAAGTGTAATTTTGAACAGGATTGTCCTTGTTTATTGCGTTCCCCTCCTGACCCCATAAGTCCCAGGAACATTGCCCCAGGCACCGGGTGGGGATGGATGTTGACACAGGTGTCAGGACTGTGCTGCAGGAGCTGTCCTGTTCCTCACTGGGACTTCCTGTTTTTAACTGCAATTTATTTTGATGCAGAAGCCCATAGTCTTTCTTGATCCCTCATTGCCATACAAATACATGGGTTTTCATGGGCTTAGCCACGAAGTCCCAGCTTGGTTTGTTCAGGACGGTCAGGTTTACTTTTCCCAACGGTGGGGATGGACAGTGCTGTGTGTTAACCAGACAGGCTAATGGTGTGATGGCAAAGGAAAGCATTTAGAAAGTCGTGCAAAGTGCTGCTACCTGTTCTGATACCAGGCCGTCCTTCCTGAGCCCTTCTCCCCCTGCCTGCCCTCTGGCTTTGCAGCTCTCTGCCAGCAGTTACTCTGCTGCTGCTCTGAGAAGGTACTGGCATCCTCTCATCTTTTATATCCCATACGTAGGCATAATAGTAGCAGGGGTACCATCTAGAATTTATACAGGTGAAATCACGCCAGGAGAGATTTTAAAGGCAAGAAGGAAGCGATAAGAAATAGTATTTTTCACATGGTTGGGTCTGTAAGTGAAGAACACTGGAAAGGAATCAGCTACCTGATACGTTTGTTTTTTTCTACCCCAGCCTTGCAAAGCATGTAAGCATCTGCTTAAATTTCACTGAACTTTAGCACAGGGTGAACCAGGCAGCTACCTGCATGCCTTGGTGCTTCTGCAGCCTGCTTCCAGCAGAGGGGCTGTGCAGGAGGGCAGGGGATTTAACATTCTTCAACTGCTATTTGCAAAGGGGAGAATGAAAGCAAGAGTGCTCAAACTGAGCGGTGAGATCTACACAGTGTGACTGCTCATCTGGCAGGTTGGACTATGCTACCTATGTTTGACAGATAACATTTAATCTCACTGTTTCAGGGAGATGTATAAGAGCTGTTCAGCCCCATTAGGCATAGGATGGCTGTCCTGTAAAGTCCTGCAAGTAGAACAGGAGCTTGAATTTCATGATGCTTTCTCAAGGGAGCAGCAGTGGCCATGCAGAAGCATCATGTCAAGTCTGTCCTGTCAGTACTCATTGGCTTTGCAGGCTGGGGAAGTGAGCAGCTGCCTCTTGTGCTGCCCCAGCCCAGCTCCTTCCTGAGCAGTGCTGCATTCCCCAGGCTGCTGTTTTCTTTCCACTCCATGCTTACCTGGCTTACCTCCTGGCTGTAGCTCACAAAGCAAAGCCCGTCTTTGCAGAGGAGCATGTTATCAGCCTCCCCAGCAGTGGCAAAGCAGGGGTTAAGCCAGCTCAGTTTGCTGCTCTACTTGCTCAGGTGTGCAGAGGAGCAATAAAGAATGGCTGAGTAGGTGAAAGAGCAGCACCTTTGTGCACCGAGCTTACAGGACCTTGCAGAACTCCATGCTGGGTCCTCTTCTTTCTCTTCATTTATTTTACATTGTTTTTGATGGTAGGTATTAATTCTTATGGAAAAGACTGCCCTATCTGCTATATTTTTTTTTCCTGCTGAGTCATTGCACAACTCAACAGTCATTTGTGTGGTTTGCTTCCTGGAGCCTTGAGTCGGTCGCTTGCCTTCCTTCTCGCCTCCTGCATTTACTGTAACTGTGCTGGTTCCAAGCAGAGCTCCTTCAGATGGTCCTGTGCTGTTGCTCCGTGGTTGGGGTGAGTGAGGCATGTCCTAAAGCAGGATTTACCCCGTGCTCAGTAAGTTGTTTTTCCTACCATAATGTTAGCACTGAAGAACTATTAATCTTCCTACACAGCAGCAGTCTGTGAATGCAGACATTGGATCTTGTAGCAGAGGGGACAAAAAAAACCTTGTTTGCTTTTGCTTTTTCTTGCATTCCACTGTTGGCATCTGCTTAGGCAGTTTTAACGCCCTTTGTGTTTTTCATCCTCTACGAAATGCCTTTGGAAGGTGGCTTCCTTCTTGTTTGTTGAATTTCTTTGGATCATCAATGCCTATGTAGTCCGCTCCCCTGATGTCTTTAAAATCAAGTTGATGCTTTGGTAGGTATTTCGGGGACTTTCTTGTGCTGCCTGATGTAAGATGGAAGTGGTTACCTGGTGATGCTGCATGATGAAGCATTGCAGTGCCCATTCAACCTCAGGTCCTTGTCTCCAGCATTTGCCAAGCCAAGATAAGTCTTTGGAAAAATGGAGCTGTTCTCTTTGCTCACCTCTCGTCTACTGTGATGTAGGCAGTCCTTGCCGTGCCATTTTATAATCTACTGGCATATTCAGGTATGGCTCAGCATCATAGGGGTCGCTGGGCACTTGACAGTAGTGCTTGTGACCAGAAGCTGTTATAATACACTTTACACGTGGTGTTTCAGCTTTGTGCTTCTTGGCGTAGCCTTTGGAGTTCATGTTTTGTTTTATGATATGCCATTTCTCAGTCTCTCCTCCAAAAAGAAAAATAAAGCTAAATTAGACTGAAGCCTTGGCTAATTGTTCTCTCTCTATTCATCCCCGTGGCAGCAGGAAAACCTAGCAGCAGGGTTTCCATTCACAGCAGACGTGTGTGCCAGCTCAAATGCTTTTGTACCAAAAATGCATACGTGGGTGTTGAAGGTGAAAATGATTGGGTAGTAGTGGTTGCAGCTGTATCCTTGAGAACTCGAGGAAGGGAGATCAATGATCTCTTTCCTGTACTTCTTTTTTTTCCCTGCACTGAAAAAGATATTTAACGTTTGCAAATCATTCCAAGAGGGCAAATAAGTGATTTGTGATGTTTGAAGGCTACACCAGCACTGCGTCTATCTGTAGTGCTGACATTGGTTCTGCACGAGGTAAGGGTGGGAAGTGTGTAACACCTTTAATTACGGTCTGCAGGTGCTGCTTCCACTTGTCAACCCTTGTTATTTATTGCAGTGCTGCCACTTGTTTCTTCACGTCGTGTATCAGAAATGCAAGCAGTAGATAAGCAGTCCTGGCAGGTTTGTCTTGGTTACTCCTTTACTTTTCTGTCCATGTTAGCTTCAGAATGACCTGCTTGTTTAGAACACATCTCTCTGCTACAGCAGAAATAATTGCAGTATGGTTTGCACTTACTGTGGCCGTATGACCCCAACCTGGTCAGACATGTCCTTGATGGCTTATTACAGTTGTAGATCTCCATTTAATTATATTTAGGGGGTCAAGAACCATGGTGTAGAAGTAATAACAGTGCAGCATATTAGCAGTGATCTGTAGGCATGGAAAGAACTGAGCATTTTCCTCCTTTTTGCTGCTGATACCATTGACGTGGAGTGATAGCAGAAGTGCTGTTGTAAATAGGATGCAGGGTCAGCTGGTCATCTAAGACTAGTCATTAAAGGCAGAATGGCTGGAACTACTCTTCAGTTGTTTGTTACACTTGCTTATCTTTCATTCTTTATTTGGTCAATCAGGCTCTGGTGTCCCAGAGTTCACTTCCCTTCTTCTCCCTGGCAGTGCTCATCTCTGGATGTTCCTTCTCCCCTTATTTCTCCCACAGTGTGTTCCCACCATGCCTGCAGTGAGCTGGGCAGATGGGGAGGCATTGCTGTGGGAAGGCACCCAGCTCTGTGCATGCATTTGGCTGGAGATAGCTTGCTGTGCAGGGTTTCCCTGCACAGCAGCTATCTGACCCAGACGAGTTGTGCTGTTTCATGTTAGGAACAGTTGTCGTGTTAACAGCACACGAGGCTAATTGCAACTGATGAGTTGATGGTGCTTGATCATTTCATGTGCTGAAAGCATCGTTTTTTCCAGTATATGCTTGGATTAGGAAGGATTGTGTTTATCATGGCTTTGCTTTACCTCTGAACTACAAGTAAATGAGAAATGAGCCCAGATGAATGTCCTTGGATCTGGGTTTAGGTCACGCTTTGTAATTTTGGGGTAAACTTCAAAACTTTTCCACATTGGGATTAGCTGTAAACAGATGGTTTTTGTTACTGATTTGTATTATGGTGTTCAAGGGCTCCAGTGGAGGCTGGAATGGCTTTTGTTGGGCAGAGAGGAAGCCATGAGATGAAACCGTGCCCAGAAGAAAGCATGAACTCGAAAAGCAGCCATCCTTCCCCCATCTCTTCTCTGTGCTCAGACTTCAGGGCTGCTCATAGCAGTTCATTAGTTGTAAATGAGAGGCCAGTACTCTTTTTCCCTAGAGTCAGTTTATTCCTTCACGTGTTCCTGAATCCAACCAGAGGAAGCCAAGCTAAAAACTGTGCGTTTTCCTAATTCTTTTCTTACCCAGGGCAAAAGTGATAAGAGAAGCTTATTTAAAGAACAAGTTTTCTAATTGACTGTCAGGGTGTTCTGGAAGAAAATACCAAGCTCTTACTAAAACAATGCCTTTTATGTGCTGCCAAAGCGAAGTGCAGTGTTGTCCAATAGTACATGTATGCAGAATGATGAGGATTCCATTATTTTTCTTTTCAATAAACCTCTATAATAACCAAGAGCATGGCTCTGAGCATGTAAAAGCCGAATATTCTTTTCATGAAGTGTTCAAAGAAGTCCTCCTTTTGCAAAACCTGAATGCAAATCTCTAGAGCCAAGTTCAGCTGAGCCCTTAGGTACCATTGCAGCCCCTTGCAGAGCGTGGGTGGGTGTCTCTCTGCGTACTGAAGTACCTTGCAGTGGGTGTTCCTGAGCTGAGACAGAGCACAGCTGGCTGAGGCTGGGTACACAGAGCTGCCAACATCGTGGCAGAAGAGCAGAACCATCCTTGAAAAGCTCTGTGCTTACTGAGCAGCTGCACTGCACAAAGGAACGTTTCGTACTCAGCTCCTGCTGCCCCATCCCAGCAGTTCTCAGACCATCACTGATAAATCAGGAGCTGAAAACCATGGATGTAAACATCTAAAACTAAACAGCAGATGCATCCTTGCTGGCACAGGTAATGTTGTGGAGTCATTCAGAGAAGCTTAGGTTGGTTTCTGCTGACTCATATTTGAATAACCGCATAGGATTTTTAAATGGTTCTTCTGTTTAATATAGTGTTTCCCTATTAGTTTTTCTTACCCAATGGCTTCCCAAACAATCAAATTTTGGCTTCCTAATGATGAACTTACATCAAAAGTGTCCACTGTAGCTGTCAACAGAATCAATCACAGTAAACCATTTAGTTATGCCAGGTTTTCATTTTGTGGTCAAGAATTAAATGCGGTCCCATTTGCCATTTGTTTATTTATGAGGTGTGTTTATTTATGAGGTGTGCTGACCTTGGAGGTCTTTTCTGTCTCCACTCTGTGTGAACCTTGAGACAGACTTCAGAAAGCTTATTTTATGCAATACAGATAGACATAATGTAATCAGCAAGGTGTTGACAATGCTGATTTAAAAGATGGGAAATTAAATTCTCTTTCAGGTCAGCACCACCAGCCTTCAATTCCCATCTCGTTTCACTGTCCCTGGGGCTCTCAAGCTATCTCCACTTTCCATATTGCATGATTATTTGTTCCTTTCCACTGTATTATTTTAATTTCATGGATATAGAGTTTGCATGGAAAATTGGGTTGGTGGAGGGGTGGGTGTTTCCTGGTTTCTTTTTTTTTCCCCCCTATTTCTTTCATGATAGTGCATATCTTTTTTTTTTTTTTTATGGTGCAGGTCTGAGGCCAGAAATAAAGACATGCTGATGTTTCTCTCTAGATTCCAACTCCTTGCCCAAGTGTTTATATGCTTTATGTCACGTCTTGGTTCTTGTTTCCTAGATGTTACCTTTCCTTGTGGTGATAAGGGCAGTCCATAGTGAAGAGCTGCCTTAATTTTGCATCATATGTTGTGTGTTGACCACTCCAATTCTTGATATGTTTTTTCTCTGTAGCACTGTGACTCACTTCACTGGAACAGGTTGCTCAAGGAGGTTGTGGATGCACCCCAGATGCCCTGGAGGCATTCAAGGCCAGGCTGGATGTGGCTCTGGGCAGCCTGGTTGGCGACCCTGCACACAGCAGGGGGTTGAAACTAGATGAGCATTGTGGTCCTTTTCAACCCAGGCTATTCTGTGATTCTATGACTCCTTGTCTTGATCAAGTTATTTTTAAACCCTCAAAAGAAGAGGCTTTAAAGGTATCTTTCTGTTGATTGTTTGAGTACTTTTCCAGGCTGTGACTGGGAGGTGGGGGATCAAACCCTGGAAACGTTATTTTCTTGCATGGGGGCAGACAGGGATGCTGCATCCAGGCTGTTGTTACATTTGCCCTTTAAGTTTAATATGCAGTGGATTGAGGGGTTTTTGCACTGTGCTTCGCTTGTAGCGAATTCTTGGAGCCTAAAGCAACGCCGAATCTCATCTGTCTGCATCATATCTTGCTAATCCTCACAGTGGTGCCTGTAAAGCACTGCCTCTTGAACTTGCAGCAGTGCATCATGATTCCATTCTGGTTGCCGTCTGCTGCCTCTGCTCTTTGCCCCTCTCTTGAGCAGTATCTGTTAATAGCATCAAAACTGAAGAGTGCTCATTGAAGACAAACACGTTTGCTAGGAGCAAGGAAGATGAGCCAAGTTGGATGCACAGTTCCCTGCAAGCAAAGCAAAGATTAATCTGCAGAGCGTTGTTAGCACCCTGATAAAGTCTGTGTTATTTTGGCTTTTTGTGTGTGTGTGTGTGTAAATTGAGTGACATAAATACCGATTTTTGTCAGATAATGTTTGAAGCTCGTTGATTTTAAGCACAGATTTGTGTCAGCGAAGGCCGTGTTTAAATTTGGCTTTTTGGGTAGAATTCGTATCTCAGAAAGCATCGCTTTCTGTGGAGCTCTAAATCCTTTTGAATCATCGCTTCCATGGGGCAGAGCTGTGCTTTTCTGTGGGCTGAGAAACCTCCCAGCACAACAGCAGTGCTGTATAAATAATAAATAAACGAATAAATCAGTTATCGTCGACTCTTGCCTCCTAAATTGAGGTCAGAAGGAAAAGTCATTTGAGGGAGAAGCAGCAGGGAATGCTGACCTGCCCAGTGTCCCACGGGGGGAGTGCAACCTAAAGATCAGGCTTGGCATTTAATTTAAAAAATATATAGCTGGTCTGAAATGAGTATCTGTCAGGCAGACAATTATCTGTGTGATATGAGGGGTCTGGTGTTCGGAGTGCCTGGTGCTTCCATGCTATTGCGTGGCTTCCAAACCATCAGGCATCTCTGGATGTAATTTGTCAGCGCCTCGTGTTGTCCTGGGGGGGAAACCATCAATCAGCAGTGAGGTGGCATCAGGGCCCTGGCAGTCCTGGCACGCAGTGGGTAGCATTTACCATATCTCACACTCACATCAATGCTCACCCATTGCCAGGAGTGCGGGGCTGTGGCTGCAGGGCATCACCAGTGGGCTGTGGTTCCCTGTAAGCAGTGCTGCAATGAATGGCAGTTAGCAAATCGGGGTTGAGAACGTGGCAATGGGCATTGGGTGTTTCTTGATACAGTTGTGACATGTGCAGGTGTACGAGCTCTGACTTGAAATTCATAAACCTAACCTAGCAGAGAACTTGAAAGAATGGGCGTAAAAGAGAGCTGTGCCTTCTGTGGAACGTTCTGTAAACGTTTGTTCCAATACATTTGATTCTCAGTTTACACGAAAGAAGGATTCAGTCATCTGAAGAGAGATTGCTTAACGACCTCTGTGCGGGCAGAGCCGTGATTAATGTAACGGCGTCGGCTGCTGTTTGATGGGCACAGAGAGCAGCTGAAGAAGTGGCATTTCAAATACAGTGGTATTTCTGTCATTACAGGTCGTGTTAAATTGCAGTGAATTTTCAGTCAATTACAGCTCCTGTGAAATAACCAAGTGTGGGCTGTGTGGAACAGAGCGGGTCCTTTAGTTTCATTTGTCCCTTATGTTTACAGAACGTGTCCATGCTTTATGTCAGTGCCAGTGGATATCCATGCATATGATATTCCTTGCTTATCTTTAAGTGAAGCCATCTGACGGCTCGGAAGCCTCCTCCTCTCAGCAGCGTAGCTCCAGGGTTTTGTTTCATTTCTGCTCTGCCCTGGGTGGTGACAGAGGACGGGAGGTAGCACACCGCCCAACTCCTTTCCTCCTGTCTTTCCTTCAGGATAAATTGTAGCTAGAAGCAGGCAGCCATCGTTACAGTAACATCCCTTTGGTTTCAGAGCATGCATCCATGCTCCTCTGTCTGTTTCCCAGCTACTGAGTAACTACTGCTTGGTAACTTTGAATTGAGACCTCATATGGGTGACTCCATGGGCTCATTTTGCTGTGGAGTGTGTGTGCGTCCTAAAGGCAGGAGGAGCGACGTCCTTGGGCAGCCCTGCAGTGCTGGCAGCATTTCAGGTGTGCGGGAAGTTTATTTGTCAAAAGGAAAGCATTGGCTTTGGTGGGAAATGCTATTAAGAGAACAGATTTCTGATGGGATATCCAGGGGAGATCGGCATAAGCCTGAGGAGTGTGTGATGAATTGACCTGTAATCCAAAGTGAAGGTGAAGGTGTGAATCCAGTCTTCTTATTTTCAGGTCTTAAAGCTGAGGAAGCACGCGTTCTGATAAGCTGCTTGTTTCAATGGTGGATGCAGCGCTAATTATCAAATGGGTTACTCTCAATAAGTGTCATCCACTAATAGAAGCCTGCCTGAATCTTTGGTGTTAGTGAAACCACGGCAGATGGTGCTGCACCTTCCATTGGCCAAGGACTCAATGTCTGCTTCTCATAGGCTAAGGGTGCTTGCATGGGCAAACAGCAGCTCCTTAAAACGGACTGGAGGTTCAGGTGCAGATGATCACGTATCAAACCTGTCTGTCCTCCTTTTCAGAATGATGAAGTCCTCTTTACATTCAGAAGAAGATGACTTCGTGCCAGAGCTTCAGAGAAGCATCCATCCCCGAGAGAGGCCGGACTGGGAGGAGACCCTCAGCGCTATGGTAAAACACCTCATTGTGTTTTTGTATGCGTGACTTTCGTTCTGAATCATCAGCACTGCTGGCTGTTGTGTTTTATGCTGTGCTCTGATTCTTCCTCTGCGAATTTCAGGCTTTTAAATGGGTTGTGTAGTGGTTTCAGTAAGACCAAAATACTTTCCTTCCTCTGGCGCTTTGTCGAGGGGAGGGAGAAGGAGCACGCATAACGCTTCTGCCCTATTAATACGTGCCCCAGAGCAGGTCTGGTAACCAATTAAAAGGTCCATAATGTCACAACGATTTTCAGTTTCGCATTAACCTCGTTTTCAGCAAGACTTTGGAACATGAAGGGAACTTCTTGTAAAAACACGCTCTTTGAAGCATGCAGCATTGTGGAAGGACATGATTTTAGCAGGAAGCTGGCAAAGTCTACAGCAGTGAAACGTTAGCCTAAAAGCTAACCTGGCATCAGAGGAAAAGGAATTGCAGAAAAGCAAGCACAAAGGTGCTGCTCTCGTCCTTATCACGACACTACAAGTGGGCTGTGGGCTGCAGACTTCTGCATTACCCTGATTTGTTTGTTTCCTTTTTAAACAAATGAGTGGAGCAACTCTCTGCCTTCCTCTTCTCCCAGCTCCTCTGGAATTTGCTGAGCTGGGACAGGAGATTGTTACTTTCTTTAGTTGCCACATTAGGTGGTCTGATCAGGTGGTTTTGTGAAGTTATCTTACCTTACAGACATTTGACCAGCCTTGCTTCAGTACAGAACTGTCCAGATGTCCTATCTTGCTTGTTATTTTCATATATATTTTAAATTGCTTCGTTAGCATACTAAGCAGAAGAGAAAATCGCATTCTGCGACGGAACTTGGACAAGGGGGAGAACTGAATGTTGATGGGTTGGATTGCTGCTCCTGCTGGGGCAGCCCAGCTGCATGGCTGAACTTCTTTACTGTGATGTGAGACCAGTGACAATTTTTCCTTTGCATCAGGTCATGTGGCAGAGCATCTGGAAGAGCCGTACGTTTTCTGCTCCTGACTTGCAGCAGCATGAGAGATGGGCTCTGGGTTTAGCTGTACTGCAAGGGCAGTCAGAGCCATGTGATGTATGGGGCTGAGGGTTTGCAGAGAAGCCCAGGTGCTGTATGGGAAATCCATGCTGAGCTGCTTCTCTCTTAAGCTTGGTTAAGGCGAGGGAGGTCAGAGGCCTTTGTGGATAAACCTCCAACTTTCTGGGGGAGATGTGAGGGGAGAAACAGTTTTCACTGTTACTCAATAAATAATTTGTTTGTCCTTTTCCCTTTGGAATTGCAGCGCTGTTGAATAATGTCAGGGTTGTTTCACTGCAGCATTACTGTGTGTGCCAGTATCTCCACAGCTGGGATTTTCATACAGACCTATGATGATGTTCTATAGTATTTAGTGCACCTTAATGACTACTCTTATTACCAGCAGCACATAATTTGAAGGTGTAAGTTGTGTGGCTGTGATTTAGTATCAACAGTGCAGTGAGACGGGGTCGTAACTCCATCTTGCTTATCTGGAAGCGTCACAGCAGACATATTCCTTGGGGTATGGACAATCTGGGATTCCTAATGCTCCCATAGAAGATCTGAGATGCTTCTTTGTCTGGAAGCATCAACCTTGTCATGTACGCTTTTCTGTTTCCTGCAGCAGCACCTTCCTGAACGACCTTTCAAAGGAGGGATGCAAAGTACCCAACCTTTACACTGTGCCCTACAGTGAGAGAGCATGCATTTCAACTCAGCTTACTTTCACAGGCTGAGCAAGCCTTTCTGAGAGATGGTTTAAGTGAATCAGTGCTATTCATAAAGCCGTAGAAGAATCCAGCAAGACAGACAAAGCAAACAGAACATTGAGAGCCCAGTGGAACGTGAATGTTCATCCCAACGGCTTATTTAAGGTTTAAAGCACCATTAATATCTGGCTGGATCAGATGAAGAACATTTTGGGTGAAATATTCATTATACATGGTTAAGATGTGTACCCTCGCTATAAGGCAGGTATTTATTTTAATGTTAAACAAGACAACCAAGTGCTTGTAGTGGTTTAAAAGCATTATCAAACCCTCTATAACACAATGATAGTATTTTGTTTCAAATTCCATTTTCAGGCCAAAAAACCCCCAAACGAAGACAGAGCTCTGGCCTTGCTAGCATTTGGTCTGCTGGTGGTTTTTCTTGTTCTGCTCGACTCTGTGCTTCTCTGCTGTTAGCTCTGACTTTTAGCAGTTGTCTCTTCCTGGATATGTTTTCTTTCTCTATCTGCAGGTATTTCTTTTCCCTTCTCTCTGTGTTGGCCAGCAGATCTCAGTGGTGCTGCATGTGTGAGAACACTGCCTGTTCTAATCAGTGTTACTCAGCCAGCAGTGCGTGCTGCAGCCTCAGAGCATGAAGCTTCTTCACACTGCACAGCCAGGGCTCGTGTGGGTCACTGTATGGTACAGTGCTGTCTGTAACCTCCAGGTGTGTCTCAGGAATATTATCTCTAATTCAGTCTCCACCTGTGACACAAGTTAGTTAGCATACCTTATTTATTAGAGTTAGGATACTTAGGGTAGCATGTTTGTTAGAGTTCAGGTAGTATGGTTGGGTTGCATTTGGACTCGGTGATCTTTAAGGTCTTTTCCAACCTGAGCAGTTCTATGATTCAATGATTGTTGTAGTCAGTCAGGTGGTTTTTTTTCCCCAAGAAAATTCAGCTCTGAGATTTGCTGCACAGTGACTTGGTGTGGTGGAGGATAAGGCTAGGGCTGTGTTAAAGACTGAGCTTGTAGTTACAATGGCTTGGGTTTGTGCCTGTGGTGTTCTGACCTCATGTGCACTTGAATGCATTGTAGATGAACATAGAAACCTCACTTGCTCATGTTTTCTGTGTTAAGTGAATCAAATTTCCATTTTCAACCTCTGCCTAATGGCCAGTCAGAAGGTGAGGCTTACAGGATGCTTTCCTGCTGAGAATTAACACTGTCACGTTGTATTCTTTGCTTAACCAGTGCATCTGCTGTATTGGTTTCTTTCCTGATCATTTTAATCATGACCCTTCCTTCCTTGCTCTCTTCACTTTGCATTCTTGACAGACTCAGCTTTGGTCCTTTCCTGTAGTTTGCTCCTTACATGCTATGTGAGTTTCTCATAGTTGCATAATAAACTTAATTTCTGGTTAGTCGTTGTTGAAGCTGCAGACAGGTTTTGTTGTTGCTTGTTGTTTCAGCCTTTGGGTAATGGAGGCTGTAAGGGCTTGGAGAAGTTGGATGTAGCTGTGCTGTTTTCTGTTCTCCATTGCTTCTCATTGTAGACAGCTGGAGACCCAACTGGGTGCGAGGCTTTGTCACTTGGAATGAGTATCACACTCCGCCAGGTGAGGAACTGCTGAGACTAGCAACAGTGCAAAGAGCTTGGGAAATTCTGACACAACAGACAGGTCTGTGATGCTCATTCAGTTGTCTCTCAAACTTTGCCTCCGTACATGCTTTTGTACTTTGGGAGAGGTGATTTATGCATTCACGGTTAGGTGAGCATCCCCTTCCCTTCCTTCCCTCCCCCTTTTATCTGCAATGTGTTTGGAAGTGCTTATTATAAATTTATGTGAGTGCTTTGTTTCCAAAGCTGCTTCTTAACAAGCAGTAAACTAAAGGACTTTCTAAATATGTAGAGGTTGAATGTCCTCCTGGTCTCTGCATATTAGATAGGACAGAAACTCTGTTTTTGCTATTTCCATCCTTGCTGGCTAATCGTGGGCACCTCAGGCCTTTTTTTTTTGTCCTTTGTAGGATTCTAATTTGTACTTTCAGCTGTTGTTCTTTATGGTTTAGCACAAAGGTAGGTGGTTTTCTCAGGGAGATCTGGTTGCTTTTGGTACTTTGGGTGGCTCTTGCAGCTTCATAGGAGCTCTATAGTCCTGAGCCAGATTGAGAGCCAGGCTGATGCAGCACCGGATGGACGGACTTCATAGGAGTTAGGTCATAGCACAACTTCTTGACCAGTCCTCAAGGATTGCTATATTTTGTAGCAACCTCCAATTATATTCTATATTTTTAGAATGTAGTAATATTATCTGCACCATTTTTCTCATGTCTCAGCCCCCAGGTCCCACTGCACTGCTGGGTAACCTTCACACGTGCCCTTTTTCTTTCTGTGCTCCACTTCGAAAGATGCAGTTGATGATACCGACTCTCTTTGTGAAATACTTGTGAGCTCTGGGGACAAAAAGCCATCTTTGAGCCAAGTAACGTTGCAGCATATGGATTTTCTAACGTCTCCCTGAGCTGGTTATGTTACCATACAGGAAAGGAGCATCTTTTCCTTGTAAGGACCTGAAGAGTGCTCTGTTTCTATTGCTAGAAGAAATAAAGTCGTGAAAGAGAGCCTTTAAATAAGATTTCTCACACAAACCTACAAAACAGCTGTCCTCAACGTGTCATTAACTTCAGTGTAATCTGATAGTTTTACCTAATTTTGCATGTACCTTCTGTCATTGACCATCTGACTTGCTCTCAGCACCTCACTGTGGGTGCAGGGTTGCTGTGCTATAAAAGCAGCCTCTCCCTGTAGCAGGATTTTGTCAGAATTTTGTGGGGAAGCAGAATTAAAAGAGTGAAAGGAATGTAGAACTCCTTATTCATGTGCTCCTTTCAAATGGTGCTGCCACAGAATGATAGCACCTGGAGCTACACTAAGCCTGCAGGCAGTCCTGCACTGGAGATAAGGTGAATGTACTGAGTCCAAAACTGGAAATAGGATTTCTTTTATAAATATACACGACATATGTTTCTGAACAAGGTGGCTTTTTCTGCAGTGTCTGTCACATCTTCCAGTCCCTAAAGCTGTGGTGGGTTTATTTCCTGAGAGATTTGGATCCATGTTGCCCTGAGCGGAGTGCTGGTGATCATCCTTCCAGCTGGGCTGGTCCTACAGAGTGTCCACAGGGCATCCTTCAGCAGTACATCCTTTCTGGACGTGTCCAGGAGTTCTCTCCTGCATGCAGCAGGGCTTCCTACCCCACACCTATCAGCAGTCGCTTTGGGGATCTGGAGGTGCAATTAGTGATGAGGTTATTAAGATGGTAACCTCAGTATCCCCAACTGTTACTGGTTTGAAACCAGTTGCCTAAAAGAGCGGTGCAGGAACCTCTAAGTTACCAATAGGAAACCACTGACAATCCATGATTCTGGCAGACGAGTAGCTGAACAAGCAGGCAGGCAGCTGGCAGTCAGCATCCCATTTAGCTTATGCTGGTAGAATTTTCTTAAGGAGAAATGCATGCCTCCAAATGGCACAGGGGGGAGATTTGTCTGCATGAAGTCCCTGTAATGATCCTTGTTCTTAGATCTGTTCAGATGGATTCTGAGAACTGTAGCGTTCGCAGTGTTTGATACTGGGTGAGCTAACAAAGAAGAGTTTGTGAGGGTAATGAAGAGTTTTTAATGAGACCTCAATATATCGTTCTCTTTAAATTTGGGGCAGGAGTGAGGAGAAAACGAATTTTAAATGCAATTTATAAAACCGTGTCGAGTTTGGTGGATTGTTAAGGTTTCAAGAAAGATTTCACTCTTGTTAGAGCTGGGCTCGTTTCTCATTCTTTGTACAGCCCTTAGCCCAGAGCTGCCCCAGATCTTGGCTGGGACTTCTGCGAGAATAGGTGCAAAGGGTGGGGATACGTGGAGTTCCTGTTAAAAAATTCTTTGTGTTTCTTTACTCGTTTATGCTGAGCCCTGAACGCCTACCTGCGGGTTCTTTAAAAAAAAAACAAACAATTGAAGCTTTCAGGGGTGTGGAAACGTTTCAGTAGTTACAAAACTGCAACTCTGCTTTTCTGTTGGCTTTTTGAGTGGATGATGCACCAGAATTGGGCTTGAGCTGTTTGCTCGCCTGGATGCTCCAGCACTCGGCTTCTGGCTCCCAGTCCTAAGAGTTACTTCAGTGTAATGGAAAACGTTACCTTAAAGCTGGAGGCTGGCTCTGTGCTGGGGGAGGCTCTGGGGCTTGGCTTGCCCTGGGGATGGTGAGGCTGGTGCTCATCTTACCCAAACCCCAGTATGTCTTTCCTGGACACCCCGCTGCTGTGTGGCATTGAGGTCACCAGGGGCGATTGCAGCAGAGCTAACGATGGGCTGGAGGTGGGATTTCAGGGGGTATGGATAATACAGGCCTGGGTGTGTGACAAGTGTTCCTTACAGCACACCAAGTGGCCACCATAACACCTCGGTCAAAACAGTTCTGGTCTGGCATCAAACCTGTAACCTGCATTTCCCTTTCAGTTCACGTAGGTTGTTTTCTTTATTATTGCTGCATGAATCAAATGCTTTTTCCCTTGTCAAGCTTTTGGCAAGGTATTGCATTGCTGCATATGGTCCTTTCCCTCCCTCTGCTCTTGGTCGGAGTCCTTTGTGTTTCACAGGTTTACTCCCAGCATGCGTTTGTCCCTGGGAGCCTTTGCAATGAGGGACAATCACTTAATTGGCACATTGGCTTCCATTTGGGGTTTGCCAATTACATGAGTTTGATTAAGCCAGAATGGATACTGTATTTTTTGGCAGTAAGTACTAATTTATAGTAATCATTTAATTTCTGTTGGTAACGCTATGGAAGGGGCTGCTTTCAGTTATGTTTTCTCTCCTCGCAGTGTATGCACTCTGTGGTACAGTGTTGATCTGTGGGGAAAAAATCACGTTTTCCAAATTTCTTTTAAAATCTGATATGTGCAGCATTTAGCAAAGGAAGGACAATTCAGCATAGTTTGTTCACCGGTTCTCAGGCACGCTGAGCTTGCATTTTGCATATCCATTTGTCCCAAAGTGAATCTGATGCACGTGGATCAATGCAGCGTCTCACCAATGAGATGTTTGGGTCGTGTGTTTACACGTCACCACCAGTATTTCTTCTTCCATAGACATGGGGGATAATGATAACTAAGAAAGACAAAAGTGGCACAGGAATGCAATGGCCAATTTTTGGAATGCCACCTGGAAATGCTTACCTAATAATTGTATGAAGGCAGTTAAAGGATCCTTGGGCACATCCCTGTTGCGTGCGGTAGGGAGGAGCTCTGCGCTCACCTGCATGCTGTGCTGAGCGGGAGCACGCACAGACTGCAGCCCTGTGCCAGTGCTGTGTCCTGTTCTGACCCACATGGCACGAGCTTCAGCTCACCGTCACCTCAGATGTGAGTGCAGAAATGCTTGTGTCAGCTCTGCTCACCGTGGCTTCTCTGGCCGAAGGCCCTGGAGCAGCGTGGGATCCCCAGCCTGGCTGTGCTGGGCAGTGCTGGAGCGCAGTGACTGGGCTGACCCTTTTGTTCTCATGGGCTGAGGTTTATGGATGGCAATGGTATAAATTGCATGTTACAAACAGACACATTCGTCACATTGCTGTGTTATTATAAGGGTTTGCAAAATGAGTGTATTATATAGCAGTTGTGTCTTTTATGCCGTTGGAACCGGATCTTTTATAAGCCAAGGCCAGGCTGGTTTTGTGTGCATAAATATGAATTCCCATAAACTCCACTGGCTCCTGATCTATTGGGTTAGCTGTCAGGCTGCTGGTTTTCCTGCCTTCCCAGTGTTTCTTCCTCCACGGTGGGAAAATTCCTTGGTTTCTAAGCTGATTTGTACCTGTAACATAATGTAGTGCAGCATTGTTATTTACGTGAGCCCTGCGTACAGACCAGGGACTGAGGAGAAGCATTGGCTGGGTTCAGCCTGAATTAATCTCTCAAGTTTTTTGTGCTGTGAGCAATTGCATTCTGGCACCCAGAGCCCAGCAGGTCCTTTATGAGTGAGCTGTGATTTAGACCCCCTCCTCCCTCTGCGAAACAATAGGCTGTAGAAATTGGGCATCAAGCAGGGTAAGGGGTTCTTGGGGTGGAATTTTTTGAGCCAGCAAGGAACAGGAATGAAGGCTTTGTGCTCGTTGGATGCTCTCTTTTCTCTGGCTTTCTTCTAAAATTTATTTTGTGAGCTGTACAGAAGGAGGACTTCAACCCTGGCCTCCTTTCCCACGCATATTGTATGTGGGATTTTTGTTCTTAAAGTACATTCCTCAGCCAGAAACCATTCTATAGGGCTGTGTACTGTACGTGCAGCTCCCTGGGCTGAGCTCTTTGTGAATGGCAATGAGGCACTCATTGCTCTTTGCCTACAGCCACACAGCCTTAAAGCTCTCAGGTAGTTATCATGCTGATGCTGTCCTCGGTAGCCAAGCACTCATTTTTGCTCGGTGCATCCATTTTTGTCTTTGAAACAAGTGGTAGCTATGAAAGAATATACCAGCATAGGGCTGTTTTGCTGGAAATAACTGTCATTCTTTGGGTGCATTTGATTCATCTGCAAGTCCGTGCGTCTTTTTAAAGCCCACTTAAGAAATCCCATCGTGACATAAAATCCGCCAGCTTTACGAGGTGAGTTTTGTTCCCAGTCACGATAAGCACTGCCAAAGTAGGGTCAGACTGCTTGCCAAGTTGCTTACTCTGTGCCTTGGATTCCATTCACCAAATTAGCTGCTTTACATGTGAGCTGGGGGGGGCTCTTCCTGCCTATCTGTGAACTAGCAGGCTTGATTTGAGAAAGCAGGACGTGAATAGCTAAGAACTCGTGCTTTGTTCTGCTCAGGCTGATCCTTCAAACTCTGGTAAATGGATGCTGTGGATGAACGCCTGTAACCCTGGAGCTCAGGAATGAGAGGTTTCCCTTCATTTGCCAGCTCATGGCAGTGCTTAAAAGTTTTCTCTCTTTTTTTTTTTCCCCTTGGAGGGGAGGAGTTGGGAGCAGAAAAAGTGCATCCTGTGTGGTCTTCTGAAAGAGAATAATTCCCTGCTAACCATGCCGTGTGGTAAGGACTGGCTCGAGCAATTCAGCAGTGACAGGGAACGTGGAAAATGGAATTAGAAATCCTGAACTGAAAAAAAATGATACACATCAAAGCGTCTTCTTTATTGAATACAGATTTCTTAGACACGGGATTAAGAATGAGCACAGCCAGGATTCCGAGTTTCCCTACTGGGCAGCTCCTGCAGTTTGGGATGGGGACTCTTGGCCACACAGCAGCCTGCCCTTAGTTTCCAGTATTAGGTGTGCCAGTGCTGCGCTCTGCTGCTCAGCCCCTGAATAGCACGGGTGCTCGTTCTTCAGCTCGGTTTGGGGACGTGGAGTTGGGGAAGATAACTGTTATTTTTTTGTTTCTTCAGTAAAACTTCAGGTATTTCTGTTTGAGATGAGTTTGCCAGACCTGGGCACACAAACCGGATGCTTATTCGCCTTAAATACATCCAGGTACCTCATGTGGTTCTGAAGAACTGAGCTGCAATGCATTAAAGCTTGCTTATTTATTGTGGAGATCCTGCATGGCTGTTCCAAGTGTGAGTAGAAAGAAATTGCTCTCCTGGAGTCTGTCAGTGGCTGCAGTTGCTCCAATTAAGTGGAGCATCTCTTGCTGTTGGGTGATGACTTGTGCTGCAGCAGCAGTTTCCTGCTGCTCTTCAGTGAAGAAGTGAAAATGACAAAGGCTGCCTTTCTGGTCAGCTCTGGTGGTGTTCTTTCGGTTTGGTTTTGGAATGAAAAGCAAGGGGAAGTAAAAACGATGTAAAGGGAGGACTGCCATGGAGAGCAGCTCCAGCATTTTGATTCAGCTCTGCCATTGTTAGAAACAAGGCCGTGTGCTAAAGGAACCCAGAACAAACTGGTTTGGATGAGAGGCTGGTGATGGGGGGATGCATAAAAGCTAATGCCTATCCAGTATTTACTGTGGCTGTGTGGTAACCTTGGCTAAGGGCATGTGTGTCCTGGTGTGAGCCTACGCCTGTGGGTTTTGTCCCAGCTCGGGGTTCCCCCCTGCTGAGGACACCCAGGTATGAACTTCAGCACATCATGCTTCAATTTCACGTGTGCTTTCACATTGTGTTACGATTCTGGAAGTGAGGGAGGAGGGCTGAAGTGTTGGCTGATGAATGCAGTGAGACTTTTAGGAGAAAAACCCTTCACGTTCTGCCGTGGAGTTGTTAGATAGAAATTATTTATGGCTGAGGTTTTGTGCCAGAGAGAGCAAAGCTGAAGTTCTTTCCAAGTCAAGGCGATAAAAGTCTGCAAACTCAAACTTGGCAGCCCGCGTCCCTGGGAAGTTCAGTAGCAGCACTCAGAAGTGTCACAGGTGACACCCAGCACTCGCATGGCTGTGGTGACCTAAACCTGGGGTCCCATCTTCCACAAGGACGGACAGACAGGCAGGTGTTGTCTCAGAACTGCTTAAACCTTTCAGTGATACCCGCCTGCCCCGCAGTCGGCGCTGCTCTGTTACACAAAGGCTGCAGCCATCCCAGCTTGGAGCGTTGCAGCAGTGCTGGGAAACCTCCAACCAAACACAGCAGCCTGAGGATGCTCACGAAGCCAGCAGGCTGCACTCTGGATCAAGGCCTGATTTGTTTACCAAGTTTGGGACCAAAGCAGATTGATTGGTGCAGCCGTGGCATTAAGCTCTGAAAATCAGACTGAACAATTTGCATGGACAGATTTGCTCTGCAATTACTGAGCTTTCACAGACAAGGGTTGCATGGAAGAGAAAGGAGTGAAAAGCCAACCTGTGATGTTAGCAGGCTAATTCTCAGGTGTAAATAATTCAACTGTTTCCAAATGATTTTTAAAATGAAATTGCTGTGACACAAAGCACAGATGATAAGGAATCCCATTGCGGAGTGTTTTGTTTGTGTTTTGAGAGGGAGGTGATGTGGGATGATGTCCTGCGTGCCAGGTTTGGGATCAAAGCAGGTAAAGTTAATGGTGAATGAAGTGCGATATTCTGTAGCTGGCATCCCGTGGTTTAAATGGAAAGTAATTGCATTTCAGTTTGGAGGAGCGGGGTTTGTAAAATTGCAGTAGATTTCTTTCTCCATTATCTGATCACCTTTCTTTTTCTGCTGTTTCTGCCTTGTGCTAAAGCTGTTGGCTTACACGGGATCACCGTTCTGCCTGTTTTCCTCATCTGTGAGCCTTCGGAGAGATTATGGTGAGCTGCACAGCCCAGAGAGCTCAAATCTAGTTGGAAAAGCCCCCAAAGTTATTGAGTGCATTGCAGCTCGTTGTAGTCCGTGTCAGTGGTTCATACTGCTGGAAATGGGAAGGCAACCAGCAAGGTTGGGCTCAGCTGGGAAGGGGAGGAGAGGACAGCAGAACCCGGAGCAGAGATGCTGGCATTTACATCTCCTGGAGGTGTGAGTTTTGCCTACGCTGCTCTGAGTCAGCAGGAAGGCTCTGCCCACTGCAGGCTGCCTGGGGCCCGCGTGGTTCTGTCGGATTTCTTTCACCGTTTCCATATCTCCCAGATTCTGGAGAAGAAAAAGTGATCTTTCTTCCTGCAAAATTTCTGTTCTTTAGAAAATGAAGGCGAGCACCATCCGGCTTTGCCTAAAAGCAGCTTACGGGAATGGTGCACTTATCATTGTAATTAGTTATTTTCTTGTGTAAAAGATACGTAAGGTTTGTTAAGTTGGTGATCCTCTTAAGGCTGAAATTCACAATGAGAATCTCAAGTGTTCTGTGAGATACTGAAGTAATTGTGCACATCGTGGCTGTCAGGCAGCCTGGGGGAGGTTTCTTCAGGTCTGTAGATGCTGCCCTTGTGTTTTCTGAGTGAGTGAGTGCTCCCAGTCTGCACAGCTGTGGACAGACTGCAGGGCAGTGCTGTTGGTCAGGGCTGAGTGGAGGCAGAGATGGACCCTGGTGCTGGGATCTGAGCCTGCTCATGGCAGCTGTGAGAGCAGCCCTAGGGATGCAGTGTGGCTGTAGCTGTGTACCTCCTGGTGCTGGAAGGTTGAGTCACTCCTTCTGCCTCTGCTGCACTTCGTCGATGAGTGTAGGAATGGCAAATGGTGCTCATGTGAGTTTGACTCCTGTCAAACTGAACAAGAGCTTCGGGGAGGGGGACGGGGAAGATTCTCCGTTGTCTCTCCTGTCTGTGAGGTTGAAACATCAGACTGAAGCTTTGGGTCCAGCACCAGGCTGTGCTGTGCCTGACACTGCTGTGTTCTGGGGCACTGCTGCTGCCCCTTTTACCACCACCAGAGATTTGAGCTCGTGGTGCTTTGCATGCAGCAATCCACAATGTGCAACCCTATTTTAAGTTCCTCACTTTCCTTTCCTTTGCTTTTTTTGCAGGCACGTGGTGCAGATATCCCCGACATCACAGGGGAGTTACCGCTCCGGACCTGCGGCAGCACAGCAAGTATGAAAGTGAAGAATGTGAAAAAGTAAGAGCACTGTTCTTTGATTTTTCTTGCCTTTGCTGGGCTCCTAGTTGTGACATCTTGGCTTTGAGTTCTTGTGTTGGAATACATGCGGGGCAGTCAGTGACAGTTTTTGTTAATGCCTTCGCCAGAGCAACCCAAATCCCTGCAAAGCAAAGTTCTAATGAACGTAGCATGGAAGTGGGGCTCAGAGGTTTCCTTAGGTCTTTTGTCTGCTTCCTTCCATGGAGGCAAAGCCTGTTGGAGTCTTTTACCCGGCTGTTACTGTATTCCTAAACTTCTGTGATTCCTCTCTAAAACTGATCCATTTAAATAAATATATATATATAAAGTGGATGTGTATATGTATATATACACAGACATATATATGTGCATTTATGTGTATATATATGTTAGGGTGGCCTATATATTTTTTTATTTGATGTTTTGTTCGTTCCCTTTTTCCACGTTCTGCCTTGTGCCTCTTCCCTGGATGGCGTTTGCACAACTTCTCTTTGTCAATGTTTGTGTTTTCCTTCTCTGATTCCCTTTCTTTTCCCTGTGAGCCTCCTTTGCTCTCTCTCTCATTCTCTCCCAGATGATGTAAACCCACTTATTATGTTTGTAGCTGAGGTTTCAAACCCTTAACCTGTAAAGAGGCTCAAAAGTAATCGATATTACTTGACTTGTCTTTGCTAAGGATGCTAACTTGAGGACCAGAACTCCCCAGTATTGATTGCTCTGTGCGTTCAGATTACCTCTCTGTAGTGCTCTGATGCTGTGAGGGAAATGGCTCTTTGTTCTAGTGCTGAGCAGCCAGATGCCGTATCTCACTTCCCACTTATATTCCCGTGGGAAGAGAGAGCTAGATAATGACAATCTCATTGGCTCACCACCACGGTTATCTATAGGAGTCTATAATAGCTTCAGCAGAAGCAGAGCATGCTGCAGAGCCAGAGGATCTCCCCGTCAGCCATCGCTGTAGCTGGAGTCACTTGGGAATAATTATGCCTCACTTTTGAATTTTATAAAAGCAGAGGATAAATAGCGTTTGTTCTGCACCCTCAGATACATCAACCCGGGACTGATGGGCTGTGATGCCTTTCACAGGTAACGTTCTACTTTCCTATGTGTCTCGTGTAAGGCTGTTGATTTGCACTGCAAAAATGCATTTGTTAAGGTGGAGCTGCTTGTCCCTGCACCGTTCCTTAAAGATGTGGGCCTTGGTGTTGATGAAATGCCACACGGTTTTTAAGGATGCAATGATAAAAGCCATTTTGCAATTCACTTTTCCTTTCTCGCTCAATTCTTTCCTCTGCCGTTTTGGTGCATCGCATCAGCAGACCCCTCTGTTCCCTTGGCTTTAGGGTGAGGAAGCTCTTATTTTGTATGAGTAACTGGGATTGTATAACAGAACTTGATGCTGAGCTTAGTTTTGGCGATTTGCATCTTATGATGTGCTTTTGGTGTGCTTCAGGTTATCCTTTACAAAGGGTCATTTCCCGAAGATGGCTGAATGTGCACATTTCCATTATGAAAACGTGGACTTTGGCAACATACAGGTGAGTTTCAGATCTCTTTTCTGTGTTTGGTTACCAGCTGACCTGGCATGAGCGGCTCCAGTGGGGTTTGTTTGGTTCATGGCGCAATGTTTAGCAATAGGAAGTTAAAGCAATCTGGTCTCTTTGTTTGGAATTGCTTCTGTGTTCTGGGCCGGGATCTGTCCCCAGCCATGTGGTCACCCCTCTGAGGCTGCATTTGACTGATGTCACACTTTTAAGTCTGCATCATTCATTATTGAGCCATCCGTAATAAGCGGGTGCGTATTTTTAGCTTGTGTGTGCATCTTTAAACAGCTGTGTGCGTGTGTTTATGTAAATCTAACATCTTAATTCCAGTTTACCCATTCTCTTCATGCTTTCTCGGCTCTGCATTGTGCACTGCAGCAGCTGTGTCATCAGAATACAGGGAACTGCTCCTCAGCCTGAGCTGCGTTTCTAAAGCGTGCGGGCTTTATTCCTTTGTGGTCCATCCATCAGAAATACGGGCAGATGCGTTTTTCATTGAGCAGTTCCTTGCAGGGTTGAGAACCGAAAGTCGCTGCTATTTTCTCATAAAATAGGGCGCATAAAAATGTTCTGCATTTTCGGAAACAGGAATGCCTCCAGCATCTGTCAGCTTTGTAGCCAAAAAGAGGTTACGACCTTTTAATTTGTGAAACGCTTTCTCTAATGTGGTGAATTATTTACAGCCTTTCGTGCTCCTGTACTTCGGTGGTTTTGCAGACAGAGTTCGAACAGAGTTATACATCCCTTCTTTTTTTTTTCCCATCTCTGTAAAATTCTTCCTGGTTGCTCAGCCCTGTCGGGCCCTGCTCTGTTTGCTTTGTGTCTGTATGGGCAGCAGCAGGGGGGGCACGGTGCTAACAGCGCCTAGAGGTGCTCAGCTGCCTGTGAAAAACCATCACAGCTACCTATGCAGAACCAAAGCCTTGCTCAGCTGTTTGTGTACCTGAGGCCAGATGTGTTCAAGCAGAGTGAATCAGGCCCTACATGCCAGCTCCGAGCCTCTTTCTAAGCAAGATTCCTGCAGTGTAATAACTTTGTAATGTGGATGGGAATATCTTAAGAGCAGAGCTTTGCTCCTCGAGAAATGAACAAGTAAGGCATTACAGTATTGCCTTCATAGGAGAAGAGCAGAATTAATGGCAGAATAAGTGAAAGCCATTAATACAACAGCAGTATTAGTTTACAGGCTTAAAAATAGGTTCGTATAGCACTCATACATTTTAATCAAGTGGCTTTCGTTGGTAGCTCCTTTTGTAGGCTGCACTGATTTGTAACTGACAGCTTGGCACCTAATAGCGAGTTACCAAGTTGCATCTGAGGGGGTAGTGGGTGTAAACTCCTTTCAAAATCTATCTGCTGTTAAAAATGTGCATAGTAGAAATGCAGTATTATCTGGCTGTGTCAGTAATTGTGTAATGCTGCCTATTAACAGCCTGGCTGAACTTCAGATTGTTTTGTAACGTTTATGTCACTTGTAATATGGTCTCATGCTGCAATTGGTATTAATATCTTGGCGTTTCACCTCATGAGATGGTTTTAAATTAACTCTCTGAGATGCATAAAGACAGATTTGTTCTCATCCTAGCACTGTGCTAACACAACAAGATACATTTGGGGATGCTTTTCTCTTCAGAGACATCCTGGTATTCTGCTTCCAACAGCCACATTTGAACCTTATTTATGTCTGGCCAGCAAGACACACGTTGCATGGGGAGGAAATTGCTGGTGTTACCAGGGAAAGGCTGTGTTCATCACAAAGGCTGCTGCTGTCAAAGCTGCAGTTAAAGGATGGGTTTGACAGAAGGCATCAGTGCCAGAAAGTCACTGCTATTTTCCTGTAACACATTATATTTATTGCTGCCTTTTATTTGTTTTTTAACCAAGCCTGCGTCACTGATTTTTCAATTTTATGATGATTCATTTATTTTAGCCTAATATTGGGTAAGAATTTGTAAGGGTTTTGTTAGCAGCTGTGGCTCAGCCCTCTGTGCTGCCCCCTCAGAGGAGGTGGGATGGGCTCTGCTGCCTTCCTTTGCTCTTAGGCTCTGTTGCCTTCCCACAGTGCTTAGCCAATGTCCTGCCTCTAGAGCATCAATTCAATAACACACAAAGTAAATGTTACTACTGCTGGTATTGCTATACAGAGCATCCGACTGCTCAGCCCAGGGTAATTGCAGCTTCCAGGTTTTGTGTTTTGCCTGTAAAGCTCTTCCAGTTAACTCCTTCACATGGAATTGGAGTATCTCAGTTCAGTAGTTGTGCTATACAGTCTCGCTGCCTCTTAGCATGCTTGATACTATGTACAAGTTGAGCTATTTAACAAAGCCTCTGTATTTATTAAGTTGTACATAGTAAGGTGATTCCCTGCTGTGGAGCAATTCCCATCATGCAAATGTGATTTTTTTCTTGTCATAGAATCACAGAATGGTTTAGCAGAACATGCTGACAGCTGAACAGCCCAATCTCCCTCAGCCTTTCATTGCAGGAGGGATGCTTCAGCCCTCTTGAGTGTTTCCATGGCCTCCTCTGGACCCACTGCCACAGCCCCACATCCCTCAACCCAAAGTGCATCACTTGGCCTTCTTGAACCTTGCTAGGCTCCTATGGATGCACTGCTCCGAGCATGGAGCCATCTAGCTCAGCTCTCTGGATGCTGCCATCTGGCCAGTTCTTATCCACCCAATGGTCCACCCTTCAAATCCATCTCTGTGCCATTAATGTGGTCAGGAACAATAGTGATAAGGCATTCTTGTAAGGTTCTTTACTTCCTGCCAGGAATAAAGATGTTGTACTTGGAAAAAATGAGAAATTATCTTCACTTGAGGAAGGTTTGGTAGTGGAATATGGAGAGATGATGCACTCTGTACTTTCCAGGTGATACTGTTTGCTCACTGAAGAACACATTGCTAAGGGAGAGAAAGTGCTGCCATGCACATTCCTGTTGCTGCAGCTATCTTGCCTTCAGCACAAGTTTACCCCTCAGACAGCACCGTCTCGCTGTGGCTGTGTTTATGTGGAGCTGCCTTCTAAAAATAAAACCCTGTCAGAACTGGATTACGGTGCCTGGAAGATCCTCTCCTCCTTATCTGTTAAGCCCTGGCATTGCAAGTGGTAGGAGTGCATTATCAGTGATAAAGGAAGCGTTTGAAGCAGAATCGCTTCCGCCTGAGGCATCAGCTGCCAGGAATGCTGCTGCAGCTCAGCGGGGTGGTTTGCTGTCTGCAGCCTTCCAGCCACAGCAAATTGCTGCTTTCCAGTGATCCCCGTGGTTGTGTCTGCAATTGCATTTTCCCGTGGCGTCTTAAGAGTGAGAGGTGTTGCAAAGAGCAGTTCAGTTCTGCTCGTGCTGGTTATCAGCAAAGCCTGTTGAGGAGATGCTTGAGGGGGTTGTCATCTTTTGGTGGTTTGTCTTTTTTGCTTTTATTTAATAATCAATTCCAGTGAAAGGGAAGCATACCTGTGAAGGTCTCTGTTAACTGTGCATTACTTTTTCTCCTGTGATGGGTTGCAGAGAAAACAAAAATGGGAAAGCCTGTCCAGCTGCCTTGCTGTGGAGCTGCCTGGGGGTAGTTTAAGGTATTTCAGCACAGAGCAGTCCATGCACAGGTCAGCTAAAACAACAGGAACGTGGGGATGCCCCCTGACCTGTGCCTGGGAGCCAGGCAGCACAGCTCTCATCTTCCATCCATGCTGTTAAACGAAGCCTGCTCACTGCCTTTGGAGTGGGAGGGATTGTTCATTCCCTCAGCTCTTCTGTGGGCATGATAATTTTCAGCATCTTGGCAGTCATGAGCAGCTGCAGGCTGTAATGTCTTCATTTATTCCACTCATTTGCAGAGGAAAAAAATATTTATTTTAGAAAACGAAACATTAAATGGCAATTCCCCGCTCATCTCATTCCTATTTAAAAGATGGAAATGTGTAGTAAAAACCACAAAACCTGCCCTGGGTTTTGCTGTGTACCGGTGCTACGGAAGGTAATTTTGCTGGATTTGGCTTCGTATTCACAAATATGAGTGGTTATGACATGGGTACCTCTATCGTATACTATGTGGTGCTCAGTTCTAGCTGTGTTCTCCTATGGAGCAAGGCCTCCCATCCCTCTGCTCCATGTGGTTTCCCTGCCATCACCTCCTAAGTGTCTGGGGGAGATGTTGCAAGAGCTCTACTTAAGGATATGGGTATGTAAAAACAACTGTAACGTATATGGAAACTGCTTCTATTAACTTAATAATTCCAGCCTCGACTCCCTGAATATTGGTGTGGCCTCCAGCCAAGATCAGCAGAGTTCTAAAATCTGGAGTCTTCCAGGCAAAGCTTTTTGATGTCAGAAAAGTTAGGAAAATATTCAAGTAAGTTCACCTCGGTTTTTGGATTCTTCTGCTTCCCACCCCTGCGTCCAATTTGCTGCTGACTCCTCAGGAAACCCTTCCCTGGAAAAGCTCGCACCTGTGAAATTCCACCTTGTTTGGTTTTCTTCCAGCAAAACAGGGAGGAAACCAGCATGGATTTTAATGTGGAAGGATGACTTGGTGTTGGTTTCTCTCCTCTATACCTTATTCCTGCTGTCAGAACCTTGCTGCTTGCTTGACGGTCATCACCTGCCATGCTGGTGCCCCATCATTGATGGGTGGGATTCACATACGTCGTCTCCACCAATGCAAATGAGATTCTCCCTGTTAATTCAGCTGAACAGGCTGTTTGTGGTCTGTTTTAGTTTTTTCCTTTCGGCCTTTGGATGTTTTTGCTTAGCACAGTTTGGCTCTCCCCTACGTTTAACATAGGAGACCTGTTTGTGGGTTCTCAGTCTTTATCGGTGCGTAGCGGCTGCTTGATGACACGAGTACATCTCAGAAGTGACTGTAATAAGCCCAGCTGTTAACTTTGGCATTGACCTCCTGCTGTTTGCCACCATCATAAATTGTCCTTAGCAGCGTGTCACAGGAAGGTGTAAAAATTGCTTTAATTAGGAACTGGAGCAGAGTTGTGTTGGAAAATTTTTCTTCCCTGAGGTTTAATGTCCTGAAAAATACAGAGAGATGTGTTATATGTATAATTAAAGTATATTAAAATTTAAGAAGAATCCACGTGCTCCAGAAGAGTAATTTCTATTTCACCAGCCTTTCAGAGGTCGAGGCAGGATTAGAGCTGTCTGTTTTTGTACACAGTAGGCTGTACTGCGAACAGGAGCTATGTTAAGATGCAGCTAATGTTGTACTCGCAGGTCTGCAGGGAGGCTGAGGAGGCGTGATTTGATATGCAGAGCCTTTGTGTTGTACGGTCCCTGAGACTGATGGAAGCAGAGGTGTGTTTTTGTCCTCCAGTGGGGGTCTGTCATGCCGTGGATGTATTAGCTGTTACACCAAGCATCATTTAGAACCTTTACGTTTTGTGCTTACTGTACCTACTTAAAAAAGGTGAGTTTGTTTAGCTTGTGTCTATGCCAGAGTGCTGAGCTTTGGTGGCAGAGTTGGCAGCAAGCTGGGCTACGAATTATGAAACCATTCATTCATTAGCTTAGCTCTCCAGTGGTGTGTGTGCACCTCTGTCCTGCATTACAAACGCTTTCATTCATTTCCTGGTTAAGACAGGTAGGACATAACCTGATCTGCTGAATGCCTACACCCAGCTGCGGGTCTCCTGCTGGTTAAGGTGCGTTCATGTGAGCAGAGCAGACATGCTCCGTGTTCCAGATGTGCTCTGTATCCTGCAGAGAGCATTTCCTGCTGCTGGTGACATGGTCTGGGCTCCAGGTAGTTCTCATCTTGGAAGCTGGAGAGCGCTTTCCCATCTGCTTCACTCTGGTTTAACCTCACTCACTCAAGGATGCGTGGTGTGGTGAAGTCAAGGTCAGGGAAGGGTTGTGTCTCAGTACTCGAGAAGAATCTTATCACTGCACCACTGCTCATATGGTCTGTCCTGCAAAGAGGAAAACCAAGGGGAAAACACTTGAACTAATGGCACTTACAGACTATGTGTAATATTTGCTGCTGGAGAGCAACAGCGTTTCAAAGCAGCGTGTGCTGTGTGTGTACCACAGAGGATGCTTCCAGGTCTGTAAGCTGAGACTCAAGTTTTCTGTTTGTTTTACTTGCGACGGAGACAGATTTGTGCAGAAGATTTCCTGTGAACCTGAACTTTCCCAGGGGCCTGGGTTCAGACAGGCGTTTCATTTTAAAAGGGTAAGCACACACACACACAGGCACGCATTCTCACCCACGCATACTATTAGGATGTCTAGAAGGCATTTAAACATGTTTGTAGACGTTGATAGTTGTGTTATTTTATCCCTTGCCTGATGTGTCTGCAGCAGTGAAGGTTCTGTTCCCTCCTGGGCACCCAGACTGAAAAGCTCTCTGGTCTCCATTGAGGATTCTGAGGATATTAATTACTCATTTCCTCTGACTGCTCGTTTCTGGCTATTGAAACAGCCAAACGTGTGCATTCAGGTTGCTCTTCTCCTGGTAAAGCAGGATATAATAACAATAAAATGGAGTTCTGCCGTTGTACTTCGCATTGAAGCAGCTCAGCAGTGTGCTTGTCGTTCGGGTTGGTTTGTGGGTGATGGGTTGGCTTCTTGTGCTCTTGTTGGTTGGTTTTGGTGTTTTTGATGAAATCTATGAAGGAAGAAGAGCGAGATGCTCGCACTGCTTCTCTAATTCCACTCTACTAACCTCTGTACTTTGATTCTGACAACTGTTTTTTCTTCTTTCTGTCCATCTACCATAGGAGTTAAAGAACCATTAGTCAAAGCTAGACGACTTGCTTGCTTTGGGATGTATTTTTACCTCCTACAGCCACCTGAAATTTCTTCTTTTTCAAATATTTTGTTTCCCATAAGGAGCTTTTATGGGCAGCTTGCATAGATCCGCATACGTCTGCTCAGAGTCCCATTGGGTGCTCTTCTGGATGACTGGGGATTGATTTGTGGGTTGCAGTCAGTGCTAACACCTCTCACTACCCGGTGAGCTTTTGGCATTGCCACGCTCAGAATTATGTCAGCAATAATTCAGAGGAAATAGCGTTTCTTAATAGATACCAGCAAACCTGGTATTATAGCAACTTGGAAATAAAAATAAATAGTGCTGTATGCTTTATGTACGTTCAGGATCCATGAACCTGCCTGAAAGTTAATCCTGTTCTATTGGAAGAATGATGAAGCTTATAAATACGGTTATAAAACAAATTGCCTTCTAGAAAGTCTCACTTCTTGTGTAGGTGATCTGATCTGGTATTGCCAATCTGTGTCTGGCTACCAATGAAAATGTTCATGAGTTACCTTGAAATCCAGTGCAGCTGTGTAAGTGCTTTTTATGGTGCTTGAGTGTTTATTGCAAATGGGACGTGTCGAAACATTTGGTCTTTAAAGTGATTTTGGACCAAGTTCCCATTCATTCCCTTGAAGTAGTTGGGGAAAAAAAAAAAAGCACCCAGAAACAGCTTGTTTTGCTTTAACTGTGAGTCCAGGATTTTACTTTTAAAAGCTGGTAAATTATTTAGGAATTCTGTCTATAGTGAGTCCTGCAGTAATTATAGGTGTAGCAGTGCTGGGTCAAGCAGGGAAAGCCATTGGGAGCTGGAGCCTTGTGTTGGAGAGGGTTTGCATGGAAGAAAGGAGAGAGTGGTACCAGGTCATGGTGCTGCCTGCTGGGGTGGGGGGAACTCGTGGTTATTTAGTGTAAGACTTGAGAAGCATCAGATTGTCTCTCTTTCCATGCACCATCTTCTCTTGTGGCTCAAGGTTTGTTTCAGTGCCTGAATGTTTGTTTTCCAGTTCAGTAAGACTTAGATAGGGGTTGGGAACTCTTCTTGAAGAAGGAAGCTTTTAGCCTGGTGCGTGCATTTTGAATTATTAACACCTTTCAGCAGTAACCCTAGAGCTGTGATGTGCACTTTGGATACACCCCAAGCTCTGCTGCTTTCTGTTTCTCCCTGTTCCTGGCTCTGCATTTCTTCAAACTCTGGTCAGCCTCCCTTTATCCATCACTTTCTGGCTACTTTAAACTCAGTAGAGCTTAAACTAAGCAGAAGATCTTTTTAGAGCTGGAAATGTTGGGAGTTTAGAGCTGGGAATTTTGTCTACTTGATTTCTTCTTCTTTAGAGAAAGGGAAGGTTGCATAAGTGAGTTAAATAGAAACCTCTTAAGAGTAAACCTGAAGTTAAAAGCGGGTCTCATATTGCTCCATTCTCCTTTAACAAGATAAAGCTACGTCCCCCTCTTACCTTACGGTGCTTTGTCCTCCATTGCCTGCTGTGCTGCTGGGAGCTCTCCATGGGAAGTGAGATATTTTTAAGATTAATTACGCATAATTACTATTCAGGCCCAGAGAGACCAAAAAAATGATAGTAGCTTGTAATTGCAGCTGATTTTTGAAGCCTGCTAATTAGGAATTTACCTAATTGCATCCCAAACTTTGCCACCTTTGGTTGTGATCTCATCAAAAGTCGGGTCAAGCAGTGCTGGGCTGGAACAGTACTTGAACTGTGGAGTTCTTGTTTTGGCTCTGACCTCAGTAATATCAGTAAGTGATGATCTTCTAACTTCTTAAATAGTACTCCAGAGCCTCTGTGCAAAGGGCAAGGTGGCCAAGGGCTTCAGAAGTGCCTTGAGCCCTGGTGTGACCAGCGTGGGGCACAGAGCCATGCTGCCATTTGTAAGGAAGAACCCAGCACGACCTTCCCAGCACTGCTTCCTTGTTGGGTCTTACACCAAATCACATTTTATATCTGCCTTTAAAAGTCTTGACCAACCAACAGGAGTACAGGGGAGGTGTTCAAGGCATTTGTGCTCACGAGGTTTATTGTGTTAGCCTGTTATTAAAGCTGTGCTGCTTTGAGGCTCTCCCCAGCTGCTGGGGTGTTCCATGGTCAGCTGTCAGTCCACACAGGATAACGAAAGGTGCACTTTGAGGTCACTCTTCACTCTTACTTAATAAATGTTCTGCTTCATTTCCCCTCTAAAAGCTTTTTGTGAGGCTGTTTATCAGGGTCAGCCTGTGTAGTATTCTTGTGTGATGTACCTCCTATCTGCTTTGGTTTGGGTGCAGTGTAAGATGCAGATGAAACAATTCCCCCCCCCCCCCCCCCCACACTGACATTTGAATTATGTTAAAATAGGTGTTCCTTTTCTTGCTTTCTCTCTGCCCTTTCCCCCGAGTTTGTTGTATATTAATTTTCTCAATCCATCTGTCATCTCTTTGGTTGCTTAGGAATAGCTGAGGAGTGAAGCTCTGAGCTGACTGTAACAGGAATTTCAGCGGTGCTGTCAGGGGTTGTTAAACTTCTTGAATTGAATGAAAGCCTTCAGTGAGATCATTTTCTCTGTCAGTTTGTGTAGGGTGTTGTGATTCAAAAGCAAACCCCAATAGGGTGGGCTTCTCGTGCCTACCTAAAGTCATAAAGGTGAAGAATTTGGGTCGTTCATCAGCTCTCCTTCAGGCAGCCCAATTTTCTGTTGTGGTTTCAAGCAAAGCAGGCAGAGAGGGAAGATTTCCATTTTTACCAAGGAATTATCCGTGCGCTGTCGTTACTCTGTGTATCAAATGGACTAGTTTTTTATTTTCCCTTTCAAAATCCCTTTAGGTGTGGACGATGTGCTGTACTTTCTGCTTAGATTAAGTGTGTATTTGTCTTGCAAATTGCTCTGATCAAATTAAGGCTTAAACAACCACTGCAAAACAAACTGTGCCTTCAGCCCCCCCAGCTCTGTGCTCAGTCTGCGTTAACATGAGGATGCATTCAATGGTCAGTGTTTTCAGACTAAGCTTTATATAAAACCGGGGGGAGGAAGCACAGTAAATGCCAAATGCACTGCGTTTCACACAGCCTCGTTTGTAAGGATGAGTGGCTGTTGATCTTTCCCACTTCTGGGGTCATGGGAGGAAATAAAGTTAAGCTTCCCCTTCGCTTTTATCGCTTCCTCCTGCCAACGGAGGGGAGATTATTTTCCTTCATTTGCTGCTCCTTTTGTCAGCAGGAGGAGTTGGGATTCAGCCAGATAATAAAGAATGCTTTTCCTGGGGAAGGAGTCCTCAGATGTGGTTGTAGTAACACTGATTTTCCTCCCCTGCTCCTTTTCTGTCTCAAGCCTGGTCCTGCAGGTTCTGGCTCAGAAAGATGTGGTTTGTTTGCATGTGATGTGCAAAACTTGTTGGCTTTTGCCTGCAGTCTGTTTCTGAAGCTTTTAGTGCAGTTCTGATGGTGGCTTATTACCCCCTGAACCCTGCCGCGTTTATTCATCTTTTTGCATAAGGCTTTTAATGGCCAGGATTGCAGTGGAAGAATATGCTTGTGCAAATGGGGCTTCCTTATTCATTGACTGCTGCTGCAGCATAGATGTGAAATAAGGGATATTACACAGCACCTGATTTGGTCTCTGTGTTAAAAACAGTGTGATTGCCTCTGTTTGGATTGCCTAGAGGTGAGAAGTGACAGAATAAACCTATCTGCACTCTGAGCAAGGTGAAGGAAGCTTTAGGAACTGCGATGGTGAGGAAGGATCGATGGTGAGATGAAGCAAACTGAGCTCTGAAGGCACAGTGCTCTCCCTCCCATCACAGTGGTGGTTTGGGGGCTGTTCTTTGTGGTTTTTTCTCCTCCCCTGGAACTCCTGAGGACATTTCAGGTGTATGAGGTGTTCTTTCTGGTGCCTTTGGTTCGTATCAATGGGGGAAAATGTTAATACTGATTTAGTGAGGGAGGCAACAGGAAAAGTGAGTGAGCAAGAACCTAATAGCCTGCAGTGACAGGGCTGTATCAATTCTCAGCTTTCTCAGAGGAATAACGTGCTTGTTTCCAGCAAATGGAGAAGGGGCCTCTGAGTAAAACTGTCACTGACCTCCCACAGAACTTAATGGATTCTGGAGCTCGGAGCAGGAGGGGCAGTCATAACTAACTCTGTGATTTTAATGGACTTTCCTGGAAAGTCAGCAGTTTTATGAAATGCCATGTGCAGGAAGAGAAAAAGTGTGCGTGTCTTATGTAGCTGTAATAAATAAATATACTTCTTTTTTTTTAATTATTATTTTTTTACTGTAAATGAAGGCTTTTCTCAATAGGCTGAAATAACAACATACTGCAGGTTCCAGTTGGTTTGTACACTTAACACGTGTTGGCAGCGTGTAAAGTGAGCCTGTTTAGAAATGATGGCTGAAAACTGCAAAGCAGCCCAGATCCTGGCCCGTGTAGCATCCTGGCCCATGCAGTGGCTGCTTGGGGTGGCTGGGAGGGCACCTCTGTGTTCTGGAGGAGGTGGCAGTGACCGCAGCGAGGGGCCTTGCTCTGCAGGGGAAGAAAGGGTGCTTTGTTTTGGGGTAAAGTCACTTTTCTTCTAGACAAATAAATAAATAGGCAGCTCCTTTAATTTAAGAGGCTCTTTGTTTTTCCCCGAGCCAGCCCCTCTGGCAGAGCCATCCCCATTGTCCTGGCACTGTAAATATTCTCCCAGTTGTCCCAGCCTTCCATTTGCGGCTGAATGGGGAAGATAATTTCCTCATGTTCTCCAAATCATTGCCTGAACCCTGCTATATAACTTGCAGTGCAATGCCATCTAGTGTGCACAGGGCTGCAGGCTTCTCTGGCTCTGGCAATTCAGGACAGCTGTTGTCCTCAGCTGCAATGAACTTGGAGTGCCAGTTGTCCAAAAGCTCATTTTCACAATTGTTTGGTGGTGATGGAGCAGGGTGAGGGTTGTGGGTGGGGAAGGACGAGAGAAACAGTGATAATTTGCCCATCACAGAGTCATAGGATGGCCTGAGGATGTGTTTTTTTTCTTGGCATATGCTCATTTTGTGTCTTTTATATGCTTCTTGGTTGGGCTTTAGAACACATCCACGGTTTTGTATCCAGTTTGCTCTTAGCGCTGCACTGTTATGACTTGTGAAATGTGGGTATGAATCCTTGCTTGAGTTCAGATCCCACACCCTACCAGCCTGGGAGCACTGGGACTTGATCTGGCTGTTCTTTGGACCTGCTGCTGAATAGATGTGGTGCAGGAGAAACGTACCTTCATCACTCGTGTTCTCCAACAAGTGTTTAACAAGAGGGGTCTGCTTGCAGGTGCTTCCTTTCCAGCACTGCTTTTGGTATTGCTGTATGATACCCAAAATGTTTAATTCTAGATACTGTCAGGAGGGGATCTGTGCCTCCCCAGGTGATGACTAAACCTCAGCACAGCACAGGCTGCCAGAGAGTATTAATTTGAGTAATCTCGTTTTGGTTTCAATTAATTGTGAAATCAGACTTTAATAGGGTGTGAAATGGAAACAGAGAGGTAACACCAGATGCCTTCATTTGCATGTGTTAATCAACACAGACCCAAATCAACAACAACTAAAACTGGAGCCCTTCACAATGTTGGGAATGCTTCACGTTTGACCACGAACTTCCAAAAATGTGCTTTTTGGAGACATAAGTGGGAGGTCAGGAGCATTTTTTAAACGTGTACCAAAGATGGCAGCATCCTATCAGAGCCCTGAAGTGCTGTGTTTCTAAAATGCCAAATGTGGTGACGGAAACCCATCATTACATTGAATTGGTTTTGCTTTGAACAGTAACGTGGAAAATATTTACTTTTCCCTTTTTTGAGCACAGCCTGTGGTGTAATGAATATCACAGCAGAGTGGGCATGTGCCCTCGATGTATCAGAGTGCCTCTTTCCAAACGCCTGCTGTTATTATAGTCACCAGGGGGAATTAAGGAGTGACTAAAGGTGGTTTCCTTTGGAGACAGACTGGGTTTTGCTTTTTGGCTCCTGGTTCTTAACTGCTTGGCCTCCCAGTTTTAAGGGAATTCATGTTGGAGTTTGCACTTTCTGGTGCCAGGCAGAGGCGCTCTCTGTGGTGGGATGCTTTGCTGGTTGTAGGTGGGTGCAGAGTGAGAGGGGAAATGTGGCTTTCTCAGAAGCCCCATAGCAAGAACACATATTAACCTGTTCCCACATACCTGCCTTTTGCAGAGCATTTCAGGATCTGGTTTGCCTTAGATTCTCCTCACTGTCACATTCTGTAATCTCTGTGCCAGTGGCAGACCAGCCTGCACATCACTGGGGCACCACTTCAGTGTCAGGCATCACTTTGTAGTTTATCAGAGAGGAGTGGGTGAGGGGAGAGCTGGGGGTCGCTGCTCAGATGGGCAGAGGGGCAGCTGGAAGGCTGCTGAGTGCTCACTGCCCAGCTTTGCACAAAGTGAGGCTGCTGGAGAGCTGGCTTAGGCTGTAGCTCTGAAAGGCACCTTCATTTCCTACTGTGTGTTTTCTTGGTGCACCACAGTGCTGTGTATTTAGGTGCACGAGAAGCAATCTTGTCAGTTCTGCAGCTTGTTGTGCTTGGAAACACAGCAGCCAGGGGTACCTTCTGCTAAGCTTCCCAATGAAGTGGTCGTATTTCCACATATGCCAGTGTATGGGCATGTAAAATTAGTTAAAATTTATTGCAACTGCAGGCAGCACAGGAGGAAAACTGGGAGAGCTGCACCCAGTGGGCAGTACAGGGATCAGGGCTGGAATGAGAGAGTTCCCTATCATCTTCCTGCATGGGCTTTACTTGTTGGAGACATAATGCGAGAAGTGTGCAGGAAGAGAGTTTGTTTGTAAGCTGTACTCTGCAGCATTGCACTTAAAATATGAAGTTCTGGGAAATTCCTGCGGCGCTGTGTTAATGGGATGAGCCCCTGCGTTAACACCACTGGATGCCTATGTGACAGTTTGCTGTCAGTTCTGTGCCAGCCCACCCCTGCGGCTGCCTGCACTCCCAGCACAGCAGCTGATGTGCTCAGGTGAGCTCCTGTCCTGGAAGCAATCACGGTGACCTGCCTGCTTCCATGGGCTGTGCTGCGGAGGACAGCCAGGATGCAGCCAGGTCTCCAGGCAGACCGTGAAATAACAGTGTGAAGAGTGGCTGGCATATAAGAACTGCATGCATGGTCAGTGCCTCTCTCTGTGGCTGCACCGCCATGTCCTGTGCTAGCAGGGGTGCTGGGGGGGTGCAGTGCTGCATGCTTTGGCGGTGGGTCTTTGGATGCTGATGTGACCACACACACTGAACAGGGAACCCCAAACTTAGGGCTCAGAGGAAGGACTGCTCTCCTTATCAGCGGTTATTGGCGCTCAAGCACTGGTTGATGAAATCCTGTTGGTGTTGGTCGCAGTGCAGACCCCTCGGACAAGCAAATGCTTTTAGCTGGTAGCTGAATAGGGAAGATTGTGACAGCAAACTTTTCATGGTTGGAATACTTGTTTCCTTTAGAGAATACATGCAGCAAACAGAGCCCCGTTGTGCTGCGGCACACATCCTGCGTGGATCTGGGCTTGCACAGCACCGGGGACTGGAGAGAAATTCCACGGAGCTTCAGCTCTGAGCAGTTTGATACCAGAGGAAAGGGAAGAGGGATGAGGAATCGGCGTGCCTTAAGCTATGCTGTGTTTCAGGCATGTGATGGCAGTTTGCTGTCATTTTTTTTTTCCCCCTTCTGAGCCGTAGCAGCAGACTTCTGTGCTGCGCCTGAACGCAACCCCTGCATGCATTCCCTCCCTCTCTGTTTCTCTTGGCTCTTGTTAAACTCCACGGCTTGTCTTGTGGGACCTTTCCAATGAGACAGCGAGCGGGAGAGAAAGGAACACCGCTGACTTCTCTGCAGTGCAAATTGAGCATGAAATGGGCAGTGTGGATACGGCTAACGGGGCTATGGAGGCAGATCTTAAATGCTATTCATAGGCACGTTCATCTGAAGAAGCAGCAGCAGCACCAGGAAGAGAGGAGAGCGAGGGAGCCGAGCTGGGGAGTTTAATGGGATTTTGCTGTCCTGGGGCTCTCGCCGTGCAGAGCCGATGCCTGGAAGGTTTTTTTCAATTAGCTGCTGGGAAACTGAGGAGAGACCTGGAACTGCTAGGCCTTGGCTAGGGGAAGAAATATCCATGGAAAGAATAGATCATTGTAGCAGGGGTAAGTAGTACGCAGCCTTTCAGTGATCTCTGTGCTTGATGTAAGATCCTTTTTGTTTGCTGACGCCGTGTAATAACAACGCTAAAATAAAAGCAGCTGAAAGAAAGCCTTAAGGATGGCACCAAATGTTAATGTGGCAATAAAGAACGAATGGAATGAGTTTTAACAGGCAGTGATTTCTTTGCAGAGTTAGCAGATGTAGCTTGCAGGAGCTGTGTATTGCATTTTATTGTAGGCTGTCTTGCACTGGAGATATTGAGGATGAGGATCATGCAAGCTGTGGCACTGCTTGCAGAGTTTAACCCGTGGCCTTTTGGAAGGTTCTGTGCTGAGCAAGTCAGTCTGAGAGGGGTATTGATGAGGGAGGAGAAAATAGCTGGGAATGAGGCTGGGGCAGCCCAGCACTGGGTTCCTACCTCTGCAGAAGTGGATGGCTGCTCTGATCTATTGATATTAACTTCTGTGACATGCTAATGAGGGAAATGAAGGGTGGTAAAAGGACTGTGCTGCATGTTGTGGTGCTGGATGTGCAGCATGCGTAAGGCCCTTGTGAAATAATGGTGAGAGTTACCCTGGCACCTTCCTTGGGAAATCTCAAGTCTCTGTAAGCACTTGGGATGTGTTGTAACCCTTCCCATTTTGCTGACTCAGCTCTCCATGTCTTTTGTGCAGGAGAGTTGGACTTAAAGCCCTTCCTGTTTCCTGCCTATCTGCTCCCTGCTTTGCACGTGGCCCAATGAGCCTTATATTCCATGCACCAGATTTGCATATGTGAATGAGGGCATCTCTTTACATGTGATTATTTTCTACTTGTGGTGTCAGGCTGGGTGACACCTCTCATATGAGCTTGTGCTTAGCATGACACACGATAGATGCTGATAAAGTTATCTGTGTCACTATAACATGAGCTGCAGAGCTGCCGCAAGTCAAAGAAGCTGAAAGTTGCTGCTTTATTTCTGTCTTGCAGAGCAGGGCGAGGAGGCTGATTTTGGATATCCTGCTTTCAGAATGCTGTGCTGTTTGCATGGCAAGGCCTCTTGCGTGCGGAATTCAGGAACAGGGAGATGTAAATGAATTATTTGGAATCTAATTAGTTGACTTGTGCAGGTTTTCTCCTGCTGATTCCTTCCAGCACACTTCTGCGTGTAGCTGTGGCTTCTGCTTCTTTCCTTCCTTCTTTCTTTGTTGTGTTCTGCACTCTGAGAGCTGTGAATTGCCAGGAAACGGCTCGATGTGCTCTGGAGTTCTGGGGGACAAACTCCCAATGATGTGCAGCTTCAGACCTCATAAGTTCAGAGGGAGGAGGGATGGGCAGCTCTGTGCCTGGTGCAGGGCATGGTGTGCTCTGCTCAGATCTGTGCTCAAACTCCTTTACCTCAAAACCAACCCAACCCCCTCTGCCTGTTGCTGGAGGTATCTGTGCCAGTGTTTGCATTGACATTTTACCAGCGGTGTAGCATTAGTGGGATCCTGTGCCCTTGGTCATATAAAGCATCCTTGCAAATACTTTTATGGAGGGAAATGTTTCATTTATGCGATGCGTTGTTTTACGGAACAGGAATTTGAAAGAGGTGACTTGTGTACCTCGGGACTATTTCCATTTCTTCCTGGCCACAGTGCCCTTCTTGCTTGTTCCCCTCACCCTGTGCCCCCCCCTCCCCCCAGTGTCTGTGCAGTGAGCCGTGTGGGGCTGCAGGGCAGCATTGGCCAAGGGTGCTCAGGCAGGTGGTGGTGCTCAGCATGGGCATCGTGCTGCTCTGCCTGTTGGAGCTGCATGCTCCGTGCTCTCTGAGCAACAAAACAAGCATTTAATCAACAGCATGCCATAATAGAGGCTCTGTATTTACTGGAGCCAGATGCATTTGTATCTCTGAGGCTGGTTTTACTCTATGAGCTGTTCTTGTCATAGCTATTTTGATTTCCATCATAGATGCGTTAGCTTTTCCCCTTGTGTTCTGTTCCACAATCTGTCTCTTGGTGGAGCTGATGGAGTCAGCATCGGATTCCATTGATTTACCCTCTGGTGCTTCAGAGTACACTGTGTTTATCCCAGGGGCTGACATAACCAGGAGCCTGATTGGCACAGCACTGAGCAGCACCTAACGGGCTCTGCAGAGCATGGCTTTGCAGAAGGAGGAGTGTCTGCACCCATCTGTACTCTGTGATATGTTCTGGCAGTGAGGCACCAGCTGTGGCCACAGCTCCTGGATGCAGGACTTGGCTTGTGGCTGCCATGTGGAACTCAGTACTCTGCTGTATGCCTGGCAGAGCGCAGCCACCCCACACCCACGGCAAGCTCTGGTCTTAGTGTCGTGTTTCATGCTGTCTTCAGAAACCTCAGGCACTGGAAGTAGCTCCCCCACAAGAAAGGGAGGAGAAAATGAGGTCATCATGGAAGCAAAAAAGCACCCATCTACTTAGGAAAGAAATCTGTAAAGCAATCTAGTGGCAGTTGTGTATTTTTCCCATCTCTTCCGCGATTTCATATGGACCTCTATCAGATTTTAGCATCTCTGCATTGGTAGGAAGAATGGTTGTTGTTCCCTGGGGTCTGTGCTGGGTCTGGAATTGTTCAGCATCTTCATAGTGACCTGGATGAAAGGTTGGAGCGCACCCTCAGCGTGTTTGCTGGTGTTACAGAGCAGCTGCACGGAGCAGGCTGTTGGTTAGTTTGTTTTTAATAACAGCAGATATTTTAATTTCATGAAAGCATTCTGTTTTCAGACCCGAAGAAGTTGTTTCTGCCTAATGGAGTCCCTAATGGTCGCATCTAAGAAGTTTTAATGAATATTTTATAGGTTATGAAGATTGACCTTCTTACACATTTGGAGGAAATAAACAGGGGAGACCACATGAGAAGACACTTGCAATTTGATACAGGAAAATCTGGGCAAAGTAATTCTGCTACAACTCTGTGGGACTGTGTGCCTCAACAAGCTTAGGCATCAAATATGTTTGGCTTAAGAATTAAAACAACAAACTCTGGCAGCATAGAATTAAGCTGCCTGCATTGGCAGCTGAACCTTGGATCAGGGACTTAGGGTAAAGTCTTTTGAAGTTGTGCATTTCTAACTGCAGTCGGAGTCGAAATCCATCAAGGTTAGGCTTGAATTCTTCTTCACAGGAGCACGAACTGGATCCTGCTGTGCTTTGTGTCTCAGAGCAGCATTGCAACAGCAGGTGTGGATGAGACCACCTCTCCAGAACTGTGTGCAGGGCTGGGATGTGTGGATGGGGCCAGGAATTGCCTTCCATCTCTCCTGCTCTGTGCAACAGGCTTTTTATCCCCTGTTTTCACATTTACTTTCTATTACTGGCATAGCGGTTTAGTATTTCTTAATCTGACTTATCCTTACTTTTTGTCTCATTGATTACCTGTGATTCTCAGGGTTGAATGTCTTGCTCCGATCCTATGGCGAACTTAAAACCATAGGGTCTGAGGCTGCTGTGTTTGCAGAGGAGTCTTTCCTGGCATGTACCCGAGTGCTGCATTCCCTGCACCGTGTGCTGCTTTGCAAATCCTTTCTGACAAGGCGTGCTCCTGGATGCGCATACACACAAGCGCCCAGTGAGCCGTGTGCAGTAACCCAAGGTGGTTACATCACCAAGAAAACCAATTCTTCGTTCTCAGCTAGGGCAACAGAATGGAAATGAACACCCGTCAGCCTGATGCTGATAACTTCGGTCAGCGCTGAAAGCAGTTGTTGAATTTCTGAAGCTGGCTGCTGCTGGCACGTAGGCGCTGTGCTTTGTGACTGCCATCCATTGGGGCTGTTCTCTGCTCTGCCTTAGCGAGCGCAGCTTCCTGCTCTGAGCACGCACCGTGAGCAGAGATCTGTGAGCAGCAGTGTGCAAACAGGCAGGGTGACCTTTCTCCAGCATTATGTCCTGAAGTCAGCCTCCGAGGTGCCAAATCCAGAGCTAATTACTTCTCCTCAGGAGATGCTGCTCTTTGCTGCCTCACAGCGATGCCATTTGCTCACCCACCTGCATGGCTGTTCAGGTGGATGGCAGAAGCTCCTTTTGCTTGGGTCCCTACATCCTTTCCTCTGCCTTTGAAGTCCTTCTCCCCAGCAGTTCTGATGTGCAGAGAAGCTGAAGGGATTCCTCAGCTTCTTCAGTCTCTCAGATGGACAGAACTGCACAGCGTGCAGGCATTGCCTCATTGGGAGCTTATACTAAAAACAAGATAACAAAACAACCCCAATAGAGATCTGCTGTGGTGCACATAAGGCACACATGGAGCTATTCTGACCTCTGGAGTGTTTAAAGCAGCTGAGGGTGCTGCTGGGGGTGAGCACCTGCCTAAAGCACTGGCAGGGTTTGTTGGTCCACGCAGTGATGCTCAGCTGAAGGGGATGCTGACTGCTGAATAATCATGCTGCCGTAGGAAGGAAGCATTTCTCATGTAATTGGCAAACTTAAAATAGTTCTCTACGTTACTATGGGCAAAATACACTTCCTGGTAACCTTTTAAATTGACTTAATGCTTGTACTTATTAAAGTTAGGCTTTCTGAGCACACCTGTGAGCTGATGGGAGCTTGTTTGTGCAAGGAGGAGAATTTAAGCCAGCATTTAATTTCACCCTCATCTCTTGTGACCTCCTTACTTGAAACAGTGATGTTTTCTTTTGTACTCTGTGCAGCCCATGTGGAAAAAATAGGCTGTCTCCCTGGGATCAGTTTGCCTCTTTACTGCGGAGGAGCAGCCGAGCTGAATTCCACATACAAACACCAAACTGCATTCCTCAGTGCACCTCAATGCTGATATGAGCAAACCTCCGGGGCCAGCATTAATCTATGTGATGGTTATATCCTATTGTACCGTACAAGCTTTGCAAAACTGACATGAGAACTCATTGCCTGCCTGCAGTGAGCGCGCAGCATCCCGTGCACACAAGGTGTGCAGTGAGCAGTGCTGTCACAGCTCTGCCAGCACAGAGCAGTCATCTGGGGCCATGGCAGGAGGTGCCTTTCTTTGAGCTCTGTTTGATTTCTGCTGCTCTCAGGTGCCACTTTGGAGATTTCAAAGGGCTGGTTTCAAAGAGCTGTCAATAAATGGAGCTTCAGATATAGAGGTATTTTGTAAACGTTGCTCTCTTGGCTCTACTTTCATTTTTACTTCCCAATATTTGTGCTTGGGCAAAACTGCTCTGCTGGAAGTTCTGCTCTGAGGCCACAGCTCGGTGTGAAAGGGATAAAGCAGAAGATGGGGAACCGTGTGGGAGTAAAAGGAGTACATTTAGCAAGATAAATTCTGGAGAGGGGGAAGAAGGCCGCAGGTAGACACGTTTTGACTGTCAGAGAAGTTGGTTGGAAAATGATTCACTGTGCACGAAGATTTGCCAATGTAGAATTTCAAATACAATAAAACAATGAGTTCAGATAGATATATATAAAAAAGAGAGATTTTGAAGGGTCCTCCTTATAGAAGAACCCAAAGCAAGGAACGGATCTGGCGGAGGGAGGGTGAAGGGTGTGATCAGCAGGGTGCTTTGAAGGGCACTGAAGGCGCCGTGTGCTTGGAGGCTGCAGCTGAGCAGCTGATAAAAGGTTTTTCTTCTGCACCTCTAAGTTTGATGAGTGTGAAGGCATTAAACTTCTTCAGGGTCTGTCCCGATGATATTTGGGCCCTACAGTTATTTCTTTGTTGTTTTTCTTAATAGAACAGGGAAATATTTCACAAGAAAGTTAGCATCAGATTTCTTGCTTTTGACCATCAGCCGTAGCTTTCACCCAATACATGCTTTCCAAAGCATTGCATAAAGGTGGCATTTGTCCTGTGGTTTTTCCTTCATCTGATTTGCTAAATTGCACAATCCTCATAGAGAGGACAGACATCAAGGAGACACTGGAGAAGCGGTGGTTTAGAAAGCAAAGAAGTGCATTGCTCTGCCATTGTCAGAGCAAACGATCAGATGTAGCAGCCGTTTGGAAACTTAATGAGCTTTCGCTATGGCTGAGTTTGAGCAGCAGAAGTTTGGGCTGTGTGTGCCTGGCTGCTTCTGCCAGGGAATTAACCTTAAATTCCATCTTGGAAAAACGTAAGAAGATGACCAGGTTTCCTTGGAACAATGACATATCTTCTGCCAGGGGAAACGTCAGCCTTTCCACTGACTTAAGGCTCCTGGCAAAAAAAACAGTTCTTTGCCGTTCCGCCATCTCGCCGTTCCTACAGATGTGTGCTGTGGTTGAGATGAACCCCTTGGAGGTTTTGCTCACCCATGGCTGTGTGGGCAGCTCATCTCCACGCCTGGCAGCTCACTGACCCTCCTCCCTCCTGCAGAGCTGCACCCGGTGCTGCTCAGCACAGCTGGATGGCTCCAGCACCCAGTGAGGCTGCACCCACTTACCAGCCTGATCCCTCCCAGCAAATCGAATTATAATGTCTAGAGAGAGCAGTTCATTTTATGTCCATAGTTATTCTAGTTGGCCATTGAAGGCATTTTTCACACAATGAGAACATGTATTTGTATGGTGTTATGCACAGGTAGGTGCAGTTTGCCTGTTGCTGTGCAGCAGGTGTTGTGGCAGTAATGGATGCGCTGCATTTCCTGCATGTAGACCCAAGGAAAAGACACGTCAGCAGATGCACCTGCTGCTCAGGGTCAAGGATCCACGTGCCATGCAGACAGGATCACACTAGAGCTGACACTGTGCAGCTCCAGACAAACAAATGAGGCTGTAAAGCGCCTGCTGCTTTGCTCCAAGCTCAGACCTGCCAGAGTTTGATGCGAGGATTATTCTTGGAGGTAGAGCAGAAGGAGCTTCCAAAGCCACTTTGGAGAGGACAGCAGAGAGCATTTGTTTTGCTCCTGCTAACCCTCGTTCTGCACACGCATACAGTTGTGAAGCTACCATGCTTTTGAGTAAGACTTGTGCACATGCTGTATCATAACTAGCTTTCCCTCCCGTGTTGTTGTTTATCTCTGCAAGAGGAATGGCCAGTAAATCAGTAAATCACTCTGCAGGGGACTCCTGTAATCACTGCCTTAGCTGGTAGCTTACTGGAGATGAGCTGCTTTTTCTCTGACAGTGGGGAGACCACAGGAACCAGCAGCATTTCTAAGCCAGCCCTGCCTGTTAATGTTATCAGTGAAGTCTTGGCTAGCAAGCGCTGCCCTTTTCTGGCAGAACTGAATACCAGCAAGGTATGTAACTTCATTCTGTCTTCCGAATTACCAATTTGAAACTGTTGCCATTGGAGTGGAAGGGTTCTGTGAGGCTGTGTTTGCTTCCAGGGCTGGTTTCCTGTTCTTGGAAATCTCTGCTGCTGTTTGGTCTGTTTTCGTTACTCGTTGCTGGGCAGTTGTTGGTTGCATTCGGTATCACTGCAGCTCTTTTTGGTCAGTGGCATGTAGTGATTTGATGTCATGTAATGCAGAAGGAGGAGGAATTCCACACCTGCTCCAGGGTTTGGTATGTCAGCTCTTGGGCGGTATGTGCAGAGCAGAGACTCACAGGCTTGTCTTTAGCCATATAAATCAGAGCAGGCCTAATACACTTAGCAGGATATTTTGTTCGGAAGATATATTGATCTCGGTAACTTTGGGGCAGCATTAATGCATGTCTGTTAACTGAGCAAAACAGAAATTAGACCTCACGTGTCCAAGGGAGTGTAAGTGAACCTTGAGGGAATTTTACTTCAAGAGCAGTTATGTTACAGGGTATAACCAACAGGTCTCCCTGTGCATGCAGTTTTCTCTCTCTTGGGAGGTGTGAGTAGCTGATGGAAGAGGGATGATAGCTCAGCATGCAGAATCTCCATAGCCCAGAAGGGACATTCAGAGCACTGCTGCACAGCTGATGGACCCTCTCAGGAGCTGCTTTAGCCTCTGCTTTAACACACATAGACCAGGAGTTTGTCTGAGGGGACACTGAGAAGCCCTAAAGTGAAAGCAAACTACGTGGGTGTGAAGACAGCGAATATAAATCAGCAGCTTAATCCTCAGGTAGCTCTGCTCTTTCAAATGAAAAGTGATCTCAGTTTGGTGTAACTCAGCCCTCCTACACACAGGGACCTCACGCCTACGGATGATTCACTTTCTATTTCTGGAGAGGTCGTGTACAGACTTGGCTCGACATGAATCCAAATGGGTGCACGTTACAGTGTGTGTAAGAGGAGAGGTGATGCAATTCCATCTTTGTCTTAACCGGACCAGTGCCTTTTCCTACCCTGTCTCACGTTGCACAGAACTGGGCCCTGTGCGTGTCAGGGAGCTGCTGCAGGTGTGTGCTGTGACTTCATGGCTGGGCTGCTGGCTGTCCTGTCCACAGAGGAGCAGAGCTGCAGGGATGTGCTGCAAGGAGGCAGGAATGGAATTCCATCGTGGGCAGATGGAGTGTGTGCACGGACCCTAAATAAGCACGGGGCACGTTAAGGGATGGAAACTTTTCTCCTTGAGTAGGAAACCCGCTTTTAATTGACCAGCAGCTCCCTGGAACCTGACCAGCATGGAAGATATTGCCATGTATTGGCTTTCCTTTCACTGCATGTTTTGTTTTTTGGGTTGTGTTTTTTGTGTTGGTTCGAAAATGTAGTAGCACTTCCAGTATGAAATTTGATAGTAAAGAGCAATGATAAAGTAGTGGGGAACCTGCGGTGCAGAAGTAAGTTACTGTCGTATTTAATCATGCTTATGGCAGCATGCAACACACTGTTACACAGAAAAGTCCATCTTACAGCTATGTCTCTTTCTGGAATGCAGTTTTTTGGGTGTAATTAAGCTCACCGTGTTAAAGACCCTCTGAAGTTGGGTTGATTTTTGGGGCTGTGCTGCACACCACCTTCAAGAGAATGTGGGAACGTGTAAACATGGTGAAGTTCTCATTGAAAAGCTTTTGAGATGAAAGTTTGCTCTGAAGGGGGGAATGTATCAGTGGGACCAAAACAGCACCCAGAAGCCAAGAAAAGAGCGTGCTAAGAAGGTGGAATGGGAAAAGCCCAAGAGTGGTCGAAGGGGAGATCTGATGGGCCTTCTGTAGGAGGAATGGATGGAATCGGAGAGGATCGCTGTTATCTGACAGGTGAATAATTATGGAGGTATTTTTGGGGAACAATTCATTTGCAGACTTCTAAGCTGGAGGTTTAATCCCTGCCTTGAACACTTTGCCTTCCTATGATAGCTTTATTTTTGAACCGTACTTTTTTATTTTTAAACTGTCAGGTGAGATGCCGGAATCCAATGGCATCAGAGGGTCTGTGCAAGGCATGAATGCTGAATGTTTCCTATCTGATGACTGCAGACAGGCTCCACTCCCTGCTTCCCTGAGACTCAACGTGTCTCGGAGCGAGCTGATGTGACTGCTGTGCTGTGTGCGTTGTTCCATGGCTGGCTCAGCCCTGCTCACTGACCTGCTCTTTCTTTCTCTCTTCCCACCCTCTCCCCACTCCCTTGCTGCAGCTTTCGCTCCCGGAAGAACAGAGCGAAGTGATGAGGAACGGCTGTGAATCCAAGGAACTCGTTTACCTTGTCCAGGTCTCTTGCCAGGTAAATACCATGTTTTCTCTCCCTGCTTCGTTTTGCAGCCTGTGTTGCGCTGTGTTTAGTAACGCAGCCTCATAATGTTTTGATGTGGCACTTCCCCTGCAGCATGTGTGGGTTTTTTCCATTTCCCTCCAGCTCGGCCCTCAGAAGGATGCTGTCTGTGGTGCTGTGACCAGCTAGTCTTAAGGAAACAAATCCCTTAGGCAAATAATCCCAGCCCCAGTTTGTTCAGAGCTGCACAGCATGACCCAGGGCCACAAGCATGCATGCTTCATCTGTGTGTGTGTGCGTGCCCGGTGGCTGTAGGGGGCACAGCAGGGATGCAAGCAGAGGAAATCCATGTGCAAGGCTGAGTCTGGTGCTGGTGGCGAGGCTGCTGCCAGCCGTGGGCCAGATCCACCCCGGCAGTGACACCTCTCACTGCTCTGCTACTGCAGAAGCAGAGTGCTGTGCACAAATGGATCTGCTGCTTTGTGCCGGAGTCCCCATCTGATAGAACAGGAATAGGGACTTTATAAAATGCTGTGTAATAGGCTATCGTGTCTTAATAGACTGAATGAAATGGTTGGTTGTGGGAGTCCGATTGCACTGGCAACTTCCATTGAGAATGAATGCCTGTGTTTGGCGTTTTCCTGGTCTCAGCATAGCAGTTCTTCTCAGCATCCATCTCAGCAATTCGTACTGAACGTTGATGGGAATCACTGTGGAGTCTCTCTCTAAAGCTCTTTATGTGGTTCTGCTGACCTTTCTTGGGTATTAAAGCGTACAGAGCCAGGGATGTGTGTGCAGCCTGCACTGGGTTGCGTGGGGCAGAGTCCCGGTGACTTCCAGTGAGGTTTTTCAAGGGGGATTTAAGGAATCTGAAGACTTGAGATACCCTCAGGGGTCTGTAGGACCTGCAGGACATGTAAGCACAGGAGCAAACCCTGGGAGCTGCAAGCAGCTGTAAATTGCATGCGAGGTATTGGCAGTGCTGTGGCCAGAGTGAGCCCAGCTGTCCTGCAGTTTTACGCTGCTGCCAGCCCTTGGATGCTTTGTGGGGATGTCTCAGAATATTACAGAGAGAACTGATTTCTCTGGGGGACAGTGTGGTGAGGTCTGTGCCTTGCACAAAGGAGAGATGCAGTTGGCAGCCAGACTTGAACGGAACTGCTGCCCAGTAGATGCAGAGGCTGTAAGTCGTGCCCAGCTGCTGAGCTATTGCTTTCTTTTTCAGTGTTCTACTAAACTAAAATGAAAGCACTGGGAGTTGGCCTCATCACTTTAAAGGATGGGCACAGAACCAGTCACCTTTGCATTTAGTAATCCTCCTGACTGTCTCGAATGTCTCCACGCCCCAAGTTTGTGATTCATCTCGTGTCGGTCTGTGCCTGTCTCTCAGATCCTTGCGAAGCTGAGAAACTCGTGGCATCTGGATTCAATGAAAGGAAAGGCACGGAAGGAGCTGCGCAGCTGAGTATCATTTCTGCCGTGGAGATACCTCACCCCTGACATCTCGTGGCCTCCCCTAATGTCCAGGGAAAGATTCCATTCTGTCACGCAATGGATACCAGTGGTGTCTGGATGGATTTGGCCACACAGTCGAATTAAATGGGAGGTGTGAAATAGCTCATGGAATGATAGTGCAGCGGAGTGAGGTTTTGGCAGGATGCGTTTGTATCGGGCCAAAAATATTGAGGAGGGGGAAAAAAGCCTATAAAACAAATTTCACTTTGCTTGCCCTTTGGATGTACTACTAGTGTTGGTGTCCAGCCTACTGCAGCAGCTTGCAAAAGTCTCCTTGATTTCTCAGATGGACACAGAGAAAAGTAGTTCTGTGTTAATCAGAGTTATATCCGTATGCATTTAAAAGCTTTAAGATAGCTGCTTTGCAAAAAACAGAATAAACAGAGACTCACCAAGGTTGGAAAAGACCTCTAAGATCATCCAGGCCAACCGTCCACCTATCACCAGTATTTCCCACTAAACCACGTCCCTCAGAACAGCATCTAAATGTTTCTTGAACGCCTCCAGGGACAAGGCTGATACCCACCTCCGTATGGTGCACAGCAAGTGCGTTTTGGCAGTCTTGGCAATCTTCAGATGACAAACCTTAGAGAAATAGGCTACAAAGCCTGGCTCTGGGATGGGATGCGTTGTACCACAGCACCTTGCCTGTGCGGACTGTGTGCAGATACAGTCTGTGTGTTGTGTGGTCCAAAGAAAGATGTTTCCTTCATTGCTTTACTCTGTAGCTGACAAGAAACCCAAAGCTTTGAGCATTAGGCATTGGAAGCATCCCAGTCCATCTGGGCTGTGCTTGGCAGACCACAGTGGGGCATTTCCATGAAGGAAATTCTCTCCCTCTCCTTCCTATCTGTAAGTTTAACTGCAGCAATGTAAAGAGAATTCTTGTTTGATGAGTGCTTTGCAAAACCTTCACGGATGAAGTTTAAAAAAAAAAAACAACGGAGATGCATTGAGTCAGCTTGTGAAACACAGACTTTGTGTGAGGCGCAGGAGGGTCTGAAAAGCTCTTTTCAGCTTTTCTTCTGCTTAGAGATCTTAGAAAATGAATCCAGGTTCGTTGCTCCCTGTGTCACTGCTGGGTGCTTCCTATGGCATCGTACCCACGGCCTCATACCCACGTCCTGCACAGGGATGCTGCTGCTGCAGCAGCACCCCGGTGGGTCTGTCAGGCTGGGCTCAGGGCATTGAGTTCTCACAGTCTCACGTGGCTTTTCTCCACGTTTCTGCTCACATTTGCAGACCTCGTGCTGGCAGGAAGTCGAGCAGCTCCATGTTGTTGCATGGGATGCACAGTTCTTTGCGCTGTTCCTGCTGTCTGTGCCGTATTCGCTTTGATTGATAGAATAAGGTCTCTGATGCAGTGCATGAAGGCATTTACACAAATATATGCCACTCGTATCTCCCGGCTCTGCCTTGCACAAGATTCGAGCTCGCTATCTTCTGTTTGAAGAACTGTTTTGCAAAACCCTGAAGGCAAGCCCATCCAGCATCCCGAGGCTGGTAGTGTGGTTGCAGTAATAAGAGCTTGAAGGCAGCAGTGAGAGTGCCAGGAAAAAATGAGATCCAATAGGCAGAACAGTCCGGACTCCCCATCCTGGGTGGTTTGTGGGGAGAGGAGAGCAGACTATATGTTCACAGAAGCAAATGTCTTACTCAGACTCTAATGTCTTAAGTACTGTTTGCTGATTCCATCTGCCTGTGAGAGTCCTTACTGGAAACCACAACTGCTTGCAGTAGGATTTTTGAGTCAAGCATTCAGAAATCTTTTGTATGATTGGCTTTTTTCCTCTCTTAAAGGCTTGCTCTTTAACATATAATAGCTTTGTCTTGTGTGATTGAGGCTCAGGCACCTCGAGAACAGTTACTGTGTAAGTGCTGTGAAATTTCTTCTACAATTCTTTAAGATGGGACTCTGAGGGCCAAATTCTGGCACACACATATATAATAGTGTTTGTGTGTGTTATGTATATCTAAAAGATTGGGATAGATCTCTGTGGAGTAGCCAAACTGGATCCTACCCAAGGCAGAATCTCTTCCTCGGGGTATGTGTTACCTGCCTCTCCTTTCTTAATATAGCATTTGCTGCCTTTGTTGTTTAAGGAAGAGTTTGCTAAACAAAAGCAGTTGCTTTGTCACTGTATTGCATAGTAAATTCAGTTAATGCTTCACGCTAAGCTTGTTGCTGAGTCCCACCAGGGATGAGCGCTGGATTCCCCTGTGGGTGTCGCAGTACTGTCTGTAGTGGTGCAGCCAAACCAATAGGTGTGAAATGAGCACACATTGCACGAGGGTATGCTCTGCTTTCTTGCTTGAAGATGACTGCAACTAAGTGCCTGGAGAAATACAGCTTCACCAACCAGTTTGCCTGTGAGAGTTGGACATGTCACATGCTTGAAAAATCCCTGTTGTGGCACCTGGTACCCGTTTGTAACTCTCCCAAAACATTTAAAATCCTGACTGTGAGCCTTCATGGATCAAATATTTCTTGCCTGTCCTTCTGGATGATCTCAAAAGTTCAAACCTCTGCCTTAAGCGTTTCTCGGATGAGAAAGGTTGTTCTGTGTTAGTCAAAAGAAAGCAACCGAACTCCTTGTTCCTGCAATACTAATCCATCACTTGACGTGCTGTGCTTGAACGGTTGATCCTAGGTCATACACTACATGCCTTCAGCTCTCAGTAGCGATAAATAAAAGCGAGGTGACAGCAGTGGGTGGGGTTAATAAAGAATGTATGAAGCTGGCAAGCAGCCTGGAGAGAGAGCGGTTGGGTTGTGTTCAAAGCTCAGGCACTACCAGAGCATTGGCAAGGTGTAGTGTCTGCTCCGGGCTTTCTGAAAGTAGAGTAGCATCTGTAGGGAAAAGAGAGAAGAAATTGATATTGCATGAGAAGCTTTTAGGAATGACACAATTAACATCTACATCTATTACTCCGTAGCTGTTATGATAATATTAAAGGATAAATTCATTCGTTAATTAGGATGATAATCATTAAGGACAAGGATCTGACAGGCTGTTCTTTGGAGCTTTGCCACGCGGCGCTGATCTGGGTAGGGCAGTGCTTGCATCCATCAGATTAATGCTGTGCTGTGTCCTTTCCCTTCTGTAAAAACATGCTGCACCATACCCTCTCCATTCATCACTGGGTTTATATATAACCCTGCGATAGTTCATTTCCGAGGGTGGAAGAGTTGTGCCATTCGCTCGCTTTTGTCACTCTCGGTGTATTTGTGCTCTCCAGAAGTTAGCTGCTGCCTTCTGTGCTGCTGCACGGTGTAGTGAATCCAGAAGCAGCGCTGCCCCAACCGACAGCAGCATCTGTGTGAGCTGCCCAGCCTGGGGGACTCATCCTGCCCTCCATTCCCAGCCACAGAGCGGACCGAGTACCAATAGCAAGAGATGAAAAGCAGCTGGGATTTGCTATTCAAGTTTTCCCATTTACTGCACTCTAATTATTTTTTTCTTCTCTGTTTAAATACGTATTTTGAAGAGATGGGGTCGGTGTGGTCCTTCCTTAATTCTGTATGCTTGAGATGCACTAACAGGGTTTGGGGTTGAACAGTTTATTGAGCAGCATTGCAGAGATGAATACTGTTACAGAACTGCTTATGCTAAGGTGAGTTCCCTTGGCAGGGTGCGTTTCAGGCTGCCCCTTCAGTATACCAAAGATGAAGGCTTGCTCTGCTCTGTCCCATGAAGCAGTAGAGCCTTTTAGGATTCTGTGGTGGTTTGCTCGTGTTGTGTCCTTTGAGCATTTTGCCTTCGGAAGGAAAGCTGTGAGTTACAAGACATCAATCTTCTCATATCTAAACTGTATTCTGTTTAGCTCTGAAGCAAAAGTGCAATTCAGTGCTGCAATCTAAGAGGACAGGACAGCGATTGTGGTTTCTCTGTGTGAGCGATGCGTTCTGGCAGGGCTGGGGCTGTCATATGGGGCTGTGTGGATGAGGCAGGGCCTGCCACAAATGGAAGGGAGCAGTTGGCTCTGAGTGCTGCGAGGAGACATCAATTCCTGCCCTCGGTTCAGCAAGTGGAAATGCATTGCAGAGGAGCGGTTTGTCCTCAGTTTTACTTGTTAGTGACAACTCCAAGAGCTGGGTTTGGTTCGTATCCCAGCATAGAGGAACCGTGGTGGATGTTCTTGTCTCTCTTGGTTGCATCAGTGTTTATTCCTATGGTGGTTGAACACGTGTGTATTTGCAATGGCGACTGCACTGTGTCTGTTTACTTGGGGAAGCTGAAAGCCACTTGGGACAGAAGTTTCATGCACTGTGATGCTCTGCAGGCTGCAGAGCTGCTTTAAGCAACAGTGCTACAGGAAAGGGACTGAACGTGTCCAGTTCACCCCACGTCCCATTCGTTCAGTGAATGCTTTGAGGTCCCAGCTCCAGATTTGCATTTGAAGCATGAATCGGGTCAGTGCCTTGTAGGCTTCTCCGCTTCCCTTGGCCAGGGAGGGTGCCCTCTGAGCTTCCAGATCTGCCCACTGCAGGCAGGCTGGAATGCAGTCCTGAAGCATAATTGCAAACTGATGCTTTTGCATGCTGCAGAGCAAGCTTGCAGTCATGAGCTGAGGCTCTGCCAGATGATGGAGGCCGACTTTCTTTTTGTCTAATGGTGCGTTTTTAACCAGTTTGTGGTTTTCAAAAGTACTGTGTTTATTTTAAACTTTCTGGTTTTCCTTTTTAAAAGACCCCACCGGGGATATTAGCTGTTAAGGATGGCCTGTCTGCATCACTTTGTCTCCTAGCTCTTGGCACCAGTCTATCTCTTGAAACTGGTACGTGCAGCTGCCAGCAAAGCAGTTATGTTTCCATTTTGGCTGCAGCTCCAGTTCAGTCAGTGGTGCTCCAGAGCTGCTTCTCTTTCTCTGCTTTCTAAATAACGTTTCTCCTTTCTGTCTGCTTTCCTGGAGTTTTGGTCAGCTGAATCTTTGACACACCTGCTTGCTGGTAGTGGGGCTTTCTGACCTGTTTAATTACTCCAATGCTGATGGCAACTGTAACCAGGCTGGTTTTTGTTGGTTCCTTTTTCAAGCAGAGTTTCTTGCTTTGGGACCTACAAAATCTTTCATCTCTGGCAATTAGTTTTAACAAAACCTTGCTTCTGTTCTTTGATGACTTGAAAAAGTATCTGCTCTTCGCTTCAGTGTTATGCCCAAGGAATGGGACGCAAGAAAACCGAGTTCTATATCTGTCCAAGCTGCTGTCAGTGTAGCTGACCTCAGGCAATTCATTGTGGAAGGGCTTTTTTGATTTGGTTTGGTTTACTGACCTCAGGGAAGTCATGTTCAAAGCTTTTCTGTTGGTGCTGTTTTGTGTGGTGCTCGCTTACTTTAATGAAGTGGTGTTTCTTCTCTGTGGTTCTGTGCCCAGTAGATAATAGCAAGTTCTGGGCTCAGGGAAAAGGCAGTTTTGTGTTTCAGTACGTTCAGTGTCCTTATAATGATCAGCAGATATCTGGGCTTTCACTCGCTGCTTTGCTACCTGTGGGATGGTAGCGTTTTGGTTCCTGTTCCCTAGCAGTTGGTCTTATTAGTGGCTTCACAGCATTTCCTTTGTGGCTGTGTGTCTGTGTTGGTTCTTCAGTTTTCTGCAATGCTGTTCCCCCATGCCCTCCCCTTCACCCCCTGTGTCTCTGTGACCCTTTGCTCTGATGGTGTAACTTTATTCAGGAGGTGATTGTTACCAAATTGAATGATACCATGTCAGGAGAGCAGGGAATTTCATTCACATGTTGAGAGTTGTAAATCCTGCTTCAAGCTCACTCTCTGCCTCTGCCATTTAGAAATAGACTTACTTATGGGAGGAAGATGGGGTGGTTAAGGGATTTCAAGCCCCATCCATGTGGGGTGTGTGTGCTCAGTCTTAGCGTGCCCTCACTTCTGTGCCTGTACAAAACCAGCTACCACCAAAGCCTGAGCCAGGTCTGTGCTGCTGCTTGCATGCTGCAGACAAAGCTGGGTGCTAGAGAGGCACCCAGAAACCTGCTCATGTATGGTTGTGGTCAGTTCCCCAACAGGTCAGAGCAAGTGGAATGATACTGCTGTCATCCCAACCAGGTCTTGGGCAGCCTTGCATTCCTGCTTGTTTCTGGTGTTTCTATCTGTAATTGGAATCAAGAGAGCACAAGGAACTGCAATATTTAAGTGAGGAGAGCTGCAGTGATTTCCATTGAAATGCCTTTTCTCCCGCTGATTGCAATTAATGGTTAATTAGTGCTGAAAGAGATGAATTTCTTCTGTGGAATAAGGCTATGAAGGATTCAACAGAAAAATATGGGAGCTCCTGTTGAGGGGCAGCACTGGGAGCAATACTCATTGCATCCCTCCCTGGGCTGGAGGGGAACCTGGCTCTCTACGAGAGCTAAGAAGCCTCAGGCTGCTGCTGGGCGAATGCTTTCATTCAGAAGTAAAGCAGCTTCATGTTGCCTTAGCACAAACTTCCTTTACATTTTAAAGTTTGTAATTTTCCTAAGGTTGTAATAATAGTGCTGGAAGGCGTGAAATCATCCAAGGCAATCTGGTAAATGGTGTTGAGCTCGGATGAAGCCACCTACAGCAGCAGCTCAGAATGGATCTGATCAGCCTTGTTTTCTGTTTTGACTGAATTTCTAAAGCCGTTTTCCAGTGTGACTCATATTAAAAAGGAAAGAAAAAAGAAAAAAAAGAAAAAGTCTTTAGGGTCAAGCTGGAATAACACACAGAGCCCGAGACCAGACAGCTGTACAAGTCACTGCACGGCCGAGTTGAGCCCTTCTGGTGGGTGCTGGCGCTTTCCCAGCTATTCAATACGTGGTGTTCCCTTTCTGCGGGGTCAAACTGCAGTGACTTTTGCCATGCTCTTTCATCTCATTCTCTGCTCTTGGTCTCCGCGTGGACTGGTGAGGTTCATGGGAGCGTCCGTGTGATTTCTCTCAGGAGCTGAGCATTTGAACCAGAAGAGAAAGGTCTGCTCCTGTCTTAACATAAATAAATCGTAGGTGCTGCAGAGAAAACAGGCTCAGGCCGTGGGACAGGAAGGCTGTGAGTGCTGGAGCTCAGCATAGCACCCTGTCTGCCTGGAAGATGCATTGATGGACAAAAGGGACGGGTATCTGGGCAGGCTTAAACACTTTCAGCTGGAAACAGTCCTTTATTTTCCCTTACACAGTAGGGACAGCATATCTGTAAGTCTGTTATAAAACCGGAGCGTATCGGGTTTTGGAGTGGATCATATCACAGGTGTGGAGGAGAGGAAATGCTGTGCCCTTCGGTGCTAGCTCTTATGCTGGGACAAGGAAGCAGGGAGCATCACTGTGCAAGCTCACAGCTGGGCTGTGTTTGAAGGAGTATGGAAACTTCTCTTGGCTGTGGCTGCCTGTCATCCTCCTTGGGCTGTGTGAGCAGCAGAGCTATAAATGCTGCTTATGGAGCTGTGCTTCAGAATCCTTGTCCCTCTGTGTCCTGTGGGGTGCAGTCCGTGTAGCCTTTTACCATCTATGATCTCAGAGTTTTACTAATGGAAGGTTCCAATCTCTGGCTCCATGGAATTTAAATCATCAGTTGGGTAATCTCAAATCATTTTTCTAGTATGACACTTCTTGCTTTGATTATGGGAGAAAATCAGGAGCTCTGTGCAATGTTCTGAAGTCTTGCTGGTCTTTCGTGATGCATTCAGTCCTACACGGCCTGAAAGAGCATGAGAGAATGGAAGATCAGACTGTAAGAAGGGAGTGGAAGCAGAGTTTTCCATTCTGTGAGAAATTCCCTAACTACCATTGTGGATGTTTCTATAGAATGAAATTCCAAAAGAAACCTTTGGTTTTGTTGGAGAGGTTTTGTGTCAAAGTCAGCTGTCAGGTTTTTCACCCCCCCCCCCCCCCTTTTAAACACAGCAATAGCTCCTTTTTTGGCATTGCTGACATCTTCATTTGGGACTTGATTTTTTGTCTTTGTGAAATGTGTCGTACCCGGTTTGTAACTGAAAGCCTGAGTGCAGGAAATCACTTGTCTGCGTGCTCAGCTTCACCCCTATCCTTGCAGCCCCTTGGAGCTAATGGGGTATCACGTGCTTGTCTGCATCTGGGCCATCAGTAAGCATTGCAACTGCAATTGGAAATGAGATGGTGGTCATCCGTTGGTTTGAGTATGGGAATAAAATAGGAAGGAGGCATTTCTGATCCGTGGCTGCTCTGTGCCCAAGGTGTCAGTAGTGCTTAGCTTTGCTGTGAAACTCATGGCTGCAAACATGGTTGCATGGCTGCAAACATGAGGTTGGCAACATGGGGCTGAATGAACAGTTGCTTTCTTGATTCTGCTGTGTTATTAACTCTCTAAATTAAAAAAAAAAAAAAAAAAAAGAGGTTCATACTGAAGAGCTGTGGGGAGGCACTGAGCATGGATCAGTTCCGTGGATTGCTGTGTTTTTCCTTCTGAAACCGTGTTCCCTACCAGCACACCATGGGCACTGTCCTTTTGAGTGGGATGGAAGGAGTCCCATTCCTGTGAGACTCTTGTGACCCTCATGCATGAGAGCCTGAAGTCCGGGCTGTGTTGGGTGCTGGGCTGCAGCAGTTCTATCTCCCCCACATGCAGCTCCCCTGCCTGCAGGCTGCAGCTTACACGGTGAGCTCAGCTGTTGCTTAGCAGCTGCGGGGCTGCTGCAACTGGAAGCAAAAGGAGCAGTGGTTCTGGGCTACCTTCCTGCACCAGGCTCACGCTGCGGCAGGGCTTGTGCAGCGCAGGGGGATCCTCTGGGAGAGAAAAAGGGCCGGGAGCTCTGCTGCTTGAGGTAAGCTGTCCCTGCTGGTTACTCAGCATCCCGTTGCTGCCAGCAGCTTTGCTCTGCCTTGGGCAGGAGATGGATTCATCTCATGGCACGTGAGCAAAGTGCCCTCAGTGCAGACCCTGCCCCACTGCCTGACACCCCCCCCCCCCCCCCCCGTCCTGCCCTCTGCATTAACTCCTGCTGGCTTCATGGATGACAGCAAGGCTGCAAATCCACAGTCCAACATTTAACATCAAAGTGTCGTGAATGGCAGAATTTGTGACCATTTGACAAATAGGTTTGTTCTTTGCATGGGCAGCATAGGAGGTTATAGCTCAGCTGAAGGTCATGCTGGCAACTTACCAACAGGGCAAGACCACTTACTTGCAAAAATAAGGATGACAGAACTTGCAGTCCTGTTTTGGGGTTTTCTTTTCCTATAGACTAAAAGTAAAGTGACTTAAAGAAATTAGGAAGAACTTATATGTTGTATAGATACTATCTGAAAGCTTGCGAATGGGATGTGTTTACAATTGCTTTACAAGCTATTAGTAGAAAAGTGATGCTTTTGGTTGCTTGGAGCACGTGGATCCTCTGTCTGACACCTTCAGTGCTGGGCTGTAGGGCTGGGCTGCTGGCTCTGCTGCTGTGAAGCCTCCATGGGAAACCTGGCAGGGTTATCTTCTTTTTCAATATGGCCATACCATTGTTTCTAGAAAAGAAAGATTGAAGAAGCACTTGGAATAGAGGGAGGGGAGGTTTGGGGATGTCCATGGCCACTGATTCAGAGTCCATGTCTGTAAAACAGAAATAGCATCATCGTCTGGGCTTCATGGGAGGATGAACTGTTCATGAAGATCTCTGACCTGTAAACTGCTACACTATTATGTTTTTTTTTTATTGATCATAATAGGCCATGAAGCGTTCAGAAATAGTCATTAGATATTAAAAGCTTCACAGGGTAAATTATGCTGCGCTGCCATGGCCCTTTCCTTGTCCCCTCAAGCAGTGTGCATCTTGTCAATGGTTTTAATTGGGGAAATGATACGCACTCAGGAGTGAATTTTCACGTAGTGCTGTTATTCATCATAGATTTTTTTTTCCCCTTAAAGTCAGCTGAAGGTTTGCCTGGAGCATCTACAGAAATGTTGCAAGGCCGGGTGCTGCCTTCAGATCCTCGTTTGCATGTCCTTCACCCAGTGCAGGATCTGATGTCAAGCTCTTGATACAACCATTCTGTAATTTACGTTTGTGCAAAGACATCTTGTTCACAAAAACACCACAAAAATCCATCAGATGGGGCCGTTAACAGCTTGGATGGGTCCCACAACCACTGGGCCACTTGCAGACCCACTGGTGTGTAATGAGAACGGCACTCACAATGCAAATTAACTCACGTAAATATCGCTGGGGCACTTCCATCCCTTCCAAACGCTTTGCAATACGGCATCTCCGGAGCTGTCTGCTACTTCTGCTGGAATCATCACTTCCCTCATCTCAGCAGCCCTGGTGAGTCTGTAACCGCGTGGGGCCGTTCTCTCTGTGCAGGGGAAGAGTTGGATCGTGAAGCGCAGCTACGAGGATTTCCGAGTGCTGGACAAACACCTCCACCTCTGCATTTATGATCGGCGTTTCTCCCAGCTCGCAGAGCTGCCCCGCTCCGACGTGCTGAGGGACAGCCCGGAGGTAAGTTAGCAGCTCAGGTAATGAGAGCGGGGCGGCATTTCCAGCCTTTAATTTCAACGGCTGAAAGGGAAAATGGCCTGCGAGTTCGTACCTATCAATGTGCAGCTCCTATCCGGAAGGAGGCTGTGCTGTCGGTGCCTCAGCCAGGATGCTGGTTCGCCTTGGGAAGCTCTCTCAGTGGTGTGGATGTTTGCTGACTTAACGCAGTCAGCGTTCCTAGGAAGTGATGCTGCTCTGCAGCCGCAGCGCTGAAACGCTGGATTATGTTTATAGCCTCAGACTTAGTGCAGTTATCTTTTTAAGAACATTTGCATTAGCGTGGTATTTAAATTGTCTTTAAGGCGTAAGAGGTTTTTCCTTTCTTGTCATACAGAATTGGAATCCTTCAGCTTCTTTGCTGTGGATAACTGGGGGATTCATTCGTGTCCGAAATAATTTGCTGGGAAGTAGCAGGTGCATCTTGACTGCATCGTTTTGAAAGACGAGGAGAGAGAGACAATGCAATGTGTGGCCACAGAGGGTTATTTGAGCCAGCAGAGCATGACAAAACCGCCTCTGTTGGGCTGCAGCCTGGCTGTGGGAAGAACGTGTATCCCAGTTACAGGCAGGGCCCGTTGCTTCATTTCACAGGTCACTTGTCTCTGGGCCCTGTGCTTGTGTGTTTGCCCCCTACCATCAAGCACAGCTACGGACCGACCTTGACATGCTGTGTCAGAAGGCGAATGTTGCCTGCCTGCAACGTGTAGCTGAAAAGGGAGATCACAAAATTGAAGCCACGCTGAGCGTTCAAAGCAGAATCTATCCAGGATCTGTAAATCAGAGTCTGTGCGTTCTTTCAGTGCCAACTGGGTGAGGATTGATTGCTTTAGAACTGCACACAATGGTTGAAATCAGTACCCTACTGCAGACCGTGGGGCTTCTGCCATTCAGCACAGAGGGTCAATAATGCTCTTCTATTGCTCATCAGATAACGTGATTTATTGGTTGCTTTGATTTCATGCAAGTTCTTTCTCAAGAGAATTTAAAGTCACCCGTCTCTTAAATTGAACAGAAGCAGCAATATTCAGCATAATGAATTCCTGCATTCTTTTTTTTTTTTTTTTTTCCCCTTTTGAAGTTATATTGTAATCATCCCTTCCTCTTGAATCTTCATTTGTGCAGCTGATGAAATGCATTCAGTGCGTACTTCATCGTTCAGAGGCTGAGGATCTGCATCCTGCCTGTGAGCACGGAGGGTGTAACGATGCTGAGCAGCTCTCCTGCTTTGTGGAACGTCATCCTGCAGCTGCATGGCGTCCCGTGATCATTTCTGTTTTGAATTGACCACACTGGGACGGGTGTTTGAGGAGAACTATTTCAAACAGTCCGACAGACTCTGCGCTGTAATTCTGCTTCGTTACACTGTCAGGGAAGCTTTGGGAAGACCTCGGTGTCTTCTGTTTTGTGATACCAATGATTTGTGTACGTGTGAAATTCACGGTGAGAGGAGGGCTGTAGATTCAAGGTGTCTTTACAGGAGGAATTACTGAAAGTCTACGTATCTTACATCAAAATCCCATTGCTTTCATAGGGAGCTGCTGCTTTACACACTTTTTCTCATGTAGTCACTGCAGTACTGAGTGTGGTGTGCTCTGCTCCAAATTTCTTTGCAAAAGTGAATATATTTCTATAGCACTGGCCTGTGCCAACGGATAACTTATGGTAATTCTGAAGGAGCCTCTCAAAGCTGTGGTGTGTTAACAGAGTAACTGTACGTGTTTCTTTTCCATTGCAGCTTGTCACCCATACGCTGATGGCTTACCTGTCCCGTCTCTCAGCCATCGCATGCAATAAGATCAACTGTGGGCCTGCCCTGACATGGATGGAGGTATGCTATGAAGCTCTGGTTGTTCCTTGTTCCCTGACTTTAGCCAGCAGAGTGAGCCACGGATGTGCTCTCCTGACTTTCAAGAGAGAGATAATCCTTCCAGATCTATGGGTGTCACTGAAAAGCTGTCCTGAAAGCTTGATTTCCTCACTGCAGGTGTCTAGATTGCCACAAAAGCTGTAGCACAAAAAGGATCAGATCAAGCATTATAAACATACAGAGGCGTTTGCCCCATCCTGCTTGGGTTTTATAACCCAAAGGTGTGTTGTTCTCATTTTCACAAAGTCAAGGAAGGTGGCACTTTTGATGAACCAGGGGTTGGGTTGGTCGACCACCACCTCAGTCCTGTCCATGAGGTCTCCAAGGAGTAGGTTACAGGAAATGGACAGCTCTTACCCTCCTTTTTTGGGGCTGTCTCATCTCTGGTGCTTGTCCTCTTTCTTTCTCCCTTTTTATAGCTGCAGAAACAATAAATATGATCTGCCTCTGTTTGCTGTCACTGTTGGTTGAACTGCTCAACAGAGCTGGCTTTGTGCTTGCAGTGGTACTGTTTGCATCTCGTAAACTGCAGCTGTGACTTTGGTTTCCCTCTTAACAGTCTTCTACCACCTTAAACAATGGACCTTCTTGGGCAAACAGCACAGGAGAGAATGGGGCTCAGTGTGCAATGCCACCTGTGTGCATCAGTGCCATTGCTGATCAGTCTGGGTGGAGATGTCTTTGCATTGCCTGGTGCTACTGCTGCACACCAGGAGCAGAAACAACTGTGATTAGACTTGCAGTTCATTATTAGATGCTCATGATAAGGACTGAGTGCGTTTCCTGCAGCTTTCCCTGCTCCTCTCCCTGAAATCCTTTGGGATGAGATGAATCTTGGAAACCTTCTCAGCGTGAAGGGAGGAAGAAAACTGGAGACAAGACTGAAACCGTGATAGTCTTCACAGCAACCCAGTGGAAGTAGAGATGGCAGCAAATACCACTGGAATTGCTGCAGTGCAATTTGAATTCCCTAGAACAGAGGTGCACAGATACGGCATTTTTGTCCTTAAGTGGATGGAGGGGATGTACGACCTTCTGAAATACACTCCATGAATTGTTCTTCCCCTTTCTTTGTGTGTGTGTGTGCTGTGCCCTGTGATGCCTCTCTGTGCTGCTCTGCTCTGGGGGCCCCCAAGCTGTGCTGTCTCTATGAATCAGCTTGAAATCTCTGCCATGTATGAGCACCAATAAAATGCCTCCTCGCCTGTCCTCAGCTGCCTCACAGCCGCCTGTGCTCTTTGTTTCAGATTGATAACAAGGGGAACCACCTGCTAGTCCACGAGGAGTCATCTATTAACATTCCAGCTATTGCTGCTGCCCATGTTATTAAGAGATACATTGCCCAGGCACCAGATGAGCTCTCCTTTGAGGTAAGTAGTTAAAGGCATTGGCATTCCTCGTGGTCATGTACAGTGTAACACGTGAATGCATCAGGAATATGCTCAGACACCTTCGGAATCATACAGCCTGGGGTGCAAAGAACCACAATGATCATCTGGCTTCAACCCCCTGCTATGTGCAGGGTCCCCAACCAGCAGACCAGGCTGCCCAGAGCCACATCTAGCCTGGCCTTGAATGCCTCCAGAGATGGGGCATCCACAGCCTCTTTGGGCAACCTGTAATGTTTGGTGAGGTGAAGCTTAGAAGATTCAGTTCAATATTAGACTTGCACCAGGTTGGATACGGTGTGGAGTTCAGTCATCTATAAAATATAGCTTTACTTGGCATTCGTATCTTTTGATTACTGCCAAGTATTCTAGCCTGGTCTCTGAGCAGCATCAGACCCTGCACAAACAGTGTCTTAAGTGCATTAAATCTGTTCAGGAAGGCTGTCCACACATGTGTGTACGTGGACACAAGCCAATTGAATTATTAATACGCCAGCTCTATTCGACCTATACTCCTGCTGTAAAGTTTTTTAAAACTCCTGCTCCCATGAAAAGTGAAGAAGCAGATTGTCAAAACTTTGGTGCTGAAGAGACAGACAATAATCCATAGCTGTTCTGGAAATTGTGCTTGATGCAGAGCAGGAGCTGCTTTGAGGCAGAGCCCAGAGGAGTGGGCCCTGCAATCTTTGGGTACCCGGCTCTTCTATCCCAAGGCAGTGTGTTGTGCTCTATGTACCATGGTGTTATCAATGGAGCATTCACTGTGTCATACAAAAAAGTATAAAGGAAAGGAGTCACTGCCCAAAGCTTTTTTGTGGTCACATTCTCAGCACACAGCACGGGAAGTAAAAATAGTAGTGATAGTCTATTGCTGCCAGGGCTTTGTTTGTATTCAAAATCAAGGCAATTATTACTGTACATCAAAGAACAGAGCTAATCAGAAAGACATGTGGGTCTGTCATCTTCCAGGTTCAGATGCATGCAGTGCAGGATGCAGGCAGTTTGTTGGTGTCTCTGTATTAATAAAAGCATTGGGATCGCAGTTCCTGCTTGTAAACCTTCCAGCTCTCTGCCAGCAGGCTCAGCTGGCCCTGCAGTGGAGCAAGTTGGTACAAGGCACAGTGTACAAATGTGAAATAGCAGGTGAAAGTTTTGGTTACACCCAGCTGTAGTGTTTGCTGAGGCTCTGCCCTGTCCGCTCATTTTCAATTTTCAATCAATTTTCTTGATTACACCGGTGTTCTTTTCAACTATTGTAGGATGACTTCTGTACCCTCTGGCAGGTCCTGCTGCATTTGAGAACCATTTCCTATTGAACAGCCGTATTCTATATGTTATATAATATAGCAACTCTTCCACCTCCAAGTTCAGTTTTGCAAAGGCAAATCTCTTAAGAGCTGCATTGGTGCAATTGCTCACAAGCTTTCAATTTTTTGCAGTGCAGAAGAATGCAGCCCTTTGAATTGTGCTTTCCTCCCAGCCCTGTTGAAGCTGGGATTGATGTTGCCAATCTCTTGCAGGTGGGAGACATTGTGTCTGTTATTGATATGCCACCAAAGGAGCTGACCACCTGGTGGAGGGGCAAGCACGGATTTCAGGTAGGCAAAAGCTTCAGCCTTGATAGCACACCTTAAATAAAGTCAGAAATCCCAGCTTAGAGCTGCTCTGCCCACACAGGATTGCTTATGAGTGTAAACAGTTCCCCTGTGTTGGTGTAAGGGGGCTTTGTTTCCCTTTTGCTCTGGGCCTGGGCTGGAGCTGGAACAGGGTCCTTGTAGGAAATGGTCTCCTCACCAACTGTGCAGAGCAGGGACAGCTGTGACTCTTTGATGCTGATGTTAGGGGAGCTTTTACTGAGCCCTGTCTGAGACAGCTGACAGTTATTCAGATTATACCATTCTTTCCACTATCTAAAACTAGCTCAGGCAGAATGGAAAGGACTCAAAGGCAGCTGGTCAGACTGCCACTGACTTGGACAGGCCAACTAGCGTGTGCTTTCATGTCTCCATTTATTAGAAAGCATTAATGTTGCTGCTCTCTGTAAATGCCAGCAGAGGTTTGGACTCAATTTGCAACTTATCTGTGGCTTAGGTACCAAAACTTCTGAGTTGAAATGGTGCTTTCCTTCCACAGAGTTGCTGTTCTGTTCACTGGAACTGCTTATTAAGAGTAATTAATAATAACAATAAAAGCTTTAATTTGCAAAACAAAGTCCCAAAGCTGCTGAAAGGGGGGGGGGGGGGGGGGAACACGACTGACTTTGTCTCCTCACACTGCAGGAGTTTCAGTTTCCATTGCTCTCTTTGAGTCAGTGGGATTTTGAGTTCCTGCTAGAGAGGGTCAGGACTGACCACACTTGTATGTTTGGGCCTAGAAAGCCTTCTTGGTGTATTGAGATGGACTTTTCTGTGCCAGACTTGGTTGTGGTTCTGCTGTCATTAAACCAGTGCTATGTGCAGTTGGATCCCATCTGAATGGATTGTTACACACAGGACTGTGTCCCTGTGTCATCAGAGAGATACAGCTTTTGTTGCCTTTATATCTGGTGTGAGTGTTCTGGTAATATCTCGCTAAGATGTCCAAGCTGCTCTGACTTTATGGTTAGTGAAGTGCTTCAGTACTGCTTGATCAGACTACACTGCATTTAACTCTTGAGTGAACTGGTAAGAGAAAACAGAAATACACTGTGATATATCTATGAGCCATTATGCACAACGCTGATGGATTGCAAGCGTGTGTTGTCCCCACGTAGGATGTGGATTCCATCATTCAGTGCAAGCTCCCTGCTTGCCATCAGGCTGCTAGAAATTGTGACTCGATGTGAAGAGCAGCACTGCTGATTAAAGACAAGAGAATCAAGGGAGCTGTTTTGCAGTTTGCCACTGCCTTGTGCCTGAGGTCAGAGCAATCCTGTTGTGCCTTCGTAGCATAAAGTTATGTTGATGAGCACTTGGGAAGCGTTTGTCATTTTTGTGGCAGCTATCAAGAGATGAGAATTCTGGGGCTGTACAGAGAAGGAGGGGGTTTTTTAACCTGTGTTTCAAGTTCAAGGCCCGTAAGCTATGGTTGCATACAAAGTGAATCTCCTGATGCAGTGCGGGTTTTGATCCCACTAACTGCTGCAGTGAAAAGAGAATTCAGAAAGATGGGATATTTCTCTGGCCTAGAGATGTACTGCAGTTCAGATCCATCGATTAATGCTTTAGGAAAGAGCACATAGGGGAAGGATTTTGTGCTGTAATATACATAAGAACTGATAAAACTGTGCAACCTTTACGGAGTTGATTCCAGGTAAACAATTCTGTTCCCATTTAGGAACAAAAGCCATTGTAAAAATGATAGCAATCTGCTGAGCCAGACGTTTTAATTGATAAAATAAATCAGCAAAGTCCATCTTGGCAGATTGTTGAGGTTCTGAGATCATCTGTGCTGCAGGACGCAATGACTTGCTTGTGATGTGCCCGTGACAGATGTCATGCAGCATGTGAAATGCACACCAGTGCATTGCTGGAGGTATGGAGCTCCGCAGGTGAGGCTCTGAGTGCTGTCTCCTGTTATCTCAAAGCAGGCTGTCATTAGCACAGGTGGCTGTGCTTCTGGCAGGGGTTTCCCAAGGATGAGATGTAAGACGACCCGTGGTTGGTGGGTTCCAGTTTTGGAATATCCTGTAGCAGTCTGCTCTGTGGTGTGGGAGTATTTGGGAGGTGTTTCAGGTGGTGGCCTTTGCATGGCAAATTTATGCTGCAGGATGGAAAATGTGTAACAGAAAGCTGCAGGAGTGCAGCTCGGTGGGAGTGCAGTCCTCTGCAAGGAGCCATGGGCCATCATATGCAGCATCCTTCAGATTTGTCTTACCTCCATCTTGGTGTTTTTTCTATTTTGATGACACATTTTTAATGGAAAGCACATTAATGGGACATGAGTCTGTGGATAATGTGGGTCAAGTCACTTCATGAGTGGGGGAGACACACACCAGAAGAAGACAACCTGACTGGAATCCCAGGCAGTAAGAGGTCCTTCCAGGAGTGCTGGAGCTGGTTGCCAGGGCTGCCCTTCCCTCAGAATACGAGAAGGCTTTTATTGCTCCGTTTGGTGTTGTTCCCAGATCTCTCATCCTGACCTGGAAAGCTTTGACCATTGATGAAATTTTGTGCCTACAGGTATCCGGAGAAACCAGACCCGATAGGGTGCAGATATGCTCCGTTTGAACCACAGCTTTGATTCAGTATGGAAGACGGTTTGTGCTTTGCCAGCCCAAGTGATTCCTTGGGAATTTGTCCTCCTGTTTTCTGTTGCAGTTGCAGGCACCTTGCTCCCAATACCTGATCTAATGACTGCATTGCAAAGTACTTAATCCTGCGCAGAACAAAACGACCCGTTAGGCTCTTTATCATTTTCCCTGGTTAAACTACAATCATTTTTAAGATGTTTTTCCTCTAGCTTTTTACTTTTCAAATGGCCTCAGTGAGTCAGTGCTTTTATTATAAGATTGTTACCTAAATTACAGCCACCTCCACAGTAACAGCCTCCCAGCCCTCTTTGTTCTCTTCTTCTTCTTTTCCCTTCATGCTTTGTCTTTTCAATCAGTAGCTCTGTGTCAGATAGCTGAATCACCAGAGACAGGCCCTCTTCTGATGCACAACTGCCTTTTGATGTTCTTAATAATGCTGTCTTTGGGGTATAGCTTCATTAGTTGCACACCAGCAAGCTGCCCCGCACAAGTGTGTGTGCAGCCAGCGGTGGTCCGTGTGCTTTTGGAACCCATGTGTGCTTACATGGGCTTGAGCTGGTTGTGAAACTGGAGATCCACCCTTCTCAAGCATGCTCCGTGCTGGGCCTCAACGTTGGGATTTAAAACCGTTTTAAATGGATGCATTTGCAGCAGTGATGTGGGCAGAATGGAGCCTGCACTGATTTGCCACAACAAAGAGTTTCCTCCTTGGCGTGCATCCGTGCTGCTCTTTTTCTGTAGGCATGGAACAGAAGCCTGCATGGGCAAAGGCACTCAGACGTGTGCTGGTGTTTCTCTTGTCATCCCAAGGCAGCAAGCATGGTAAGAGCAAAGGAATCTCGTGACACCTCCCTGCAGGAGCTCTCAGCACTCTGCTCATCCAGCAGGTGGGAATGTTAAAGGAAAGCAGCCTCTGTCCAACCTCATCTCCCTTCTCAAATTAAGTACAGCTGCCACACCAGTCAGGCTCCTGTGAAGAATGTTCTCACCCATTTTAGAGGTGCATCACTTAGAGGAGGAGCAATATTGCTGTCTGCTACTGAGGTCTGGCAGAGGAGAGATGAATATCTCAACCTTGCAACTCTTCCAATCCCTTTTATTCACATTCCATGAAGGGTGGCATATGTTTGTTCTTTATTCCAAAAGGTGTAAGGCAGGTCTCCAAAGAAAGGCAGGCCTTTGATATGAAGAGATGGAAGAGAATTACTGCTGTAGGTCATTTGTTCATTGACCTATCCTGGCATTGTTTAATTCAAGAAAATTTGGGGCCATATTGCATTAAATACAAAGGCTTCCCCTAAATTGGAGTCTTAATTCTCTTCTGTGTTTAGGGACAGTGAGCTGGAGACTTCTTTTCCCTTGGGTATGTAATGGTGTGTGAGGCACAGCCTTGTGGTTTAGCATTGGGGGAATGCAGCTGCAAGTGGACACTACCAGAAAACAGTGGAGGTGGATTGTCAGGCCTAACAGACTCCAACATGGTGCAGAGAATCATCCTTCCCTTTCATTCAGGTTCCTGGAATGATTTTTTTTAATGTGGTTTTATTTGTGGTATAAGTCAAGGGAGAAGAGAAGAAGAAAGTGGGAGACAGCGGTGTGCGTGCTGCCATCCAGCAGTGAGGGATGAGCAGAGCACGAGGAGCAAATTGGATCAGAGCAGTGATTGAATTCTTCCATGCTGTATCAAAGAGGGGTGGTTTGGATTGGAAGGGACCTTTGAGATCACGTTCCAACCCAATGCTGTAGGCAGGGATGCCTCCCCCAGATCAGGCTGCTTGCAGCCCCATCCCACCTGGCCTTGAATGCTTCCAAAGAGGGGGTATCCACAGTCCCAGTGTAAAGAATTTCTTCCCAGTACCTTCTACCTTCTTCCAGTCTAAAACCATTTTCCCTCTTGGTTGTTTTGCCCTTAGGTTTTGTTCACCCTTCATGATTTGCAACTAAGAGGAAAAAAAAAACTGAATTAAATGTAATCCATACTTTAGCGTCGTTCAAGACTAAAATGCAATCAAAGCGTCTCAAGCAGTATTTTATTTGCTGTTCATGTTGCTGGGAATCCCCTCCTCCAACGCTGCCAATGCTTACTGTTATTCTGTCTTTCCCATAAAGCCTGCAGCATCTTCCAGTTTTAGCAAAGTCTGTGCAAAGAAATGATGTGGTAGCCGCTGTAGAAATGTGTGCACGCAGCAGTAGTGTGTGCTTTCCTCCCTTGGTTTGGGTGTGAGTGATTTTGTTAACCTTCACATGACCTTGTATTTATCTAAATATGTGTTATCCTCGCTATTAATTTTCGTACGTTGCCAAATCCTTTAATCCTGGCCCCAGCACCAACAGCGCCTTGCTACATCTGCTGAGATTAACTCTTGGACTTAACTCGTGTATTTCTACAAAATGGGGGAGAACTTTCCATGCAGGGAGAAGCAGCATCGTTTAAGTGGGTGGGAATGAGGCAGAAGTCATAGGTGGTGACCCTGCAGCTGATCTCCTGAGGATCATTAAGAAATGCCAGGATAAATAAGTCAAAGAAACGCAAGCTGTCAGCTCTCTTAGCAGGAAGGTAACGTCAGAGAGTTTGTAAGCGCTGAGAGAAGTGAGAACTCTTTCCCTTAACATTGTTCATTACAGTTATTGGTTCTGAACGTGGCAAAAAAAAAATGGGATGTACAAACAAGTGTCGTGTTATATTTGGGAGAGCTTCGGAGAAATCTCAGAGCAGTGACATAACCATCCCAGTCACGCTCCATTCCCAAATGCATGGTTGGCTTTTTGTATTGCACCAAGAAACAGGAAGGGCATCACACCACATCTCTATTTTTCTAGCTTAAAAATTGTCTCCTGCCTCTCTTGCACGGGAAATTTCCTAGAGAGACTCTTAGCTATAGAGCAGTGTTCTAAAATATACATGATGTAATTTGTTTAAATAGCAGTACTTCTTGTGTGTGTGCCAATCAGCGTTTTTCTCCACATCTCCAGGGAGAGCTAGGAACAGTCTCCCAGGCTGAACTGTTCACCTGGGCACATCGTGCATGGCACAGCATGCATGGCACATCGTGCATGGCACAGCGTGCATGGCGCTGCTGCTGGTTGATTGGGAGGTGATTGATTGGATTGGTGAAAATCACCGTGGAGTAAGAAAGAGTTCCTTTCTGCTTGCGGACAGAAGGGAGTGGTGCAAGGGAACTCAATAGGGAGATCCCTCTACCAGGCTCCTTGCCACACGTTGTTGCAGCACTGGAGCAACATGGAGCACTGGAGCATGGCTGCGGGGATGACAGGATGCTTTCAGCTGTGCAAATCACGTGTCTGACATGAGGCAGGAGATGCTGCTGCTGGCTGAGTTCCTACCTCCAGCCAGCACTCTGCTCTGCTGTGCTGTGGGCCAAAGAGAAGAAGGGCTGGAGAGAGGGACAGAGGTGTTTCTGCCCAGGAGCAGTGTGAGGCCTGGAGTCCTGCTGCTTGTTAGAGGTTGTTGTGCTGCACCGTGCTGCTCCTTCTAGAAATCACTGTGTTTATTTCTTGTCAAGTTACTCTTTAGTTATTTGCAGAATAACTCATTTTACTCCACGTGTGTTGTTGCTAAACCTCTTCTCAGTTCTAAGGTGGAATTCATTTTAACTAAGACCACATCAAAGCTCTCTAACGAGATGTTTAGATGTACTTAATTTGAACGCTTCAGGAATATCAATTATTACCCACCTTCATCAGATTGTGCACACCCAATTAGGGCGCTCAGAAACACTTTGTGTAAAGCACTTTCTCCCTATTTACTATAGGAGAACATGCATTTTTCTGCAGTGGGACTACACAGGCATGCAAAAGTATTTACCCATATTTGATTTCAGTTTTTTTTTTTTAAAGGAATAGAGTGTCAAAGTGCTGGCGAATATACTGTTGTGAGGGTGGAGAAAGATCAGGTGTTGGTGAGGTTTGAGGACAGGTGACTGCAATGCTAAGAGCTGAACAAGCTGCTCTCATCATTGAATTTCTCACTGCAATTGAAGTCTTTCCCTTCAGTTCCACTTGGGGTGTAGGGCTGTATGGCATACCTGTCCTCTCCCTGCCCCGTGCACAGAGGTTGACCATCTGTGTCCTGTGTACCAAGCATAGAGAACAGAACCATTATTTGGTTTGTGGACTTTTTGACTGCAACGTTTTGAAGAATGATGACCCTTACGCAGGCTGGTTTGTGTTGGATGAGGTTGTGGGGCGTCAGGAAAGCACATCCCGAAGAAAATGTTATGTGGTTGTTGGTTGAACGGTTCAGATCTTAGAAACACTGCATTCAGTACTCTGCCTCTCTTTTTGTTCTCATCACAGGTTGGATTTTTCCCTAGTGAGTGTGTTGAACTAATTAACGACAAAGTTCCTCAGTCTGTCACCAATTCGGTGCCAAAGCCAGGTATGTATGTTGCATTTTAAGGTGCAGTGAAGTGAAATGGAGTCTTTTATCACGTGTCCCATGCCTAACACCTCCTTTGTACACCCTATGTTATACTCTGTGTTGATCATCCTTTACGCGTTCCATTGCTGCCCTTTCTCTGTGTTGACCATCTGCGGGTTCCTCCTCTCTGAATGGCATCCACTGCTGAATGTCTTTCATCTGTTTCGTATGGTAGTAGCAGCGTTCATCTCCTGCATGGTCTGAAAGACTTGAGGCACGTGAGAATGTAAGATTTCTGCAGCAATCCATGCAGCTTCCCAGCTCTTGGTGTTTTACATTCATTTTTCTGGTTTTCTATAAGGAACACACCGGCAGTCCAAAAATGCTTATGCTGGTTTAGATGGAATAGATTAATCAGGTATTGCAAGCTGCTTTCTCTTTGGAGTGCGATGGAGGAAGTCAGCTAGAACAGAACTTGGGATCCTCATTGCCTCTGTTCTGGGTATATAATAACTCCATCCACTCCTACCGCCCTTTGGTTCTGTATGAAGTGCAGGCAAACCAACAGCAGGCTCTGCTGATGGAAGGGAAAATAAGTAGATGTAAGCTGTCCTCCTCCTGTTATCCTAGCGTATGTTGGAAGTGGTTACAGGTAAATGTGCTGGGATGTCCATAGAATTTACTGGTGCTGCAGCTTTTGTTTTATTCCTCCAATTTTTTATCTGCAGATGTCTGTCTGTGTGTGTGTTTGTCTTCTGTATCATGAGAAGCAGTTTGAAATTGCTGATCTGTCCTCAAACGTTATGCAGCAGGCATGTTGAGCTGGAGAGCTGCTTAATGAGTGCTGCTTTCATCTGTTTCCTTTACTTTAATGATGATCTTGGCTTACAGGATTGCTGGTTTGATATGCTGCAAACAGATGCGATTGCAAAGTCTGGTTTTTACTGCAGGAAATGCATTTTATCAGGTCTTGTATTAGGACTTGGGGCTATCAGGTTGGATGGTAAGAAGTCGCAAGCGCCCTAAGTTATCAGCCTGCTGCATTCATCTGCGTTCTCCAAGAGCAGCAATTCAGGGCAATCAGTTTTGCAGCTTTTGTTATTCCTGGGAACATGCAAATGTGTTTGTTGGGATCAGTGTCAGAGACCATTGGGCAGTTGGAGGCAGTGCAGCAGGTGGTCGTTCCCTAAGGGCAACCTCCTGCTGTTGGATGCTGAGCTCCATACCCTGTGCTCAGTCCCTGCTCTGTGCTCTGTCAGCTGCAGGGTAGTAGAAGAGGGAGCCTTGCATGCAGGCTGAGCTGATAGAAACTGTCATAAGCGAGTGTTTGTTGTTACGTATGGCTCAGGCAATTAAATGTCATGAACTGCTCGTGAGTAGGCTCTTGCTACGCTTTAATGAGAGATAATGAAGTAGCATAGATTAATAAATTCTCTTTGGCTTTAACAATACGCTGGGGGGGTGGATTTCCTCTGTCAGTCCGGGGAAATGTTTGCTACGAAGTTATAACAAAAGCCTGAATCCTATTAAAAGTAATATGATGAGATATATTGCCAAGCCATGAGGCTGTCCCTGCTGCCCTTCCCTGGCAGTCATTCCAGGCATACGATTAAAGGCAGAAGCAGCACAGTGAGAAGGGTTCAGATGCATGGACTGCTGGAGCAAATGTTGCAGCTGTTTCTGTAATCCCCCCCCCTCCCCCCTTCCTTTGCACACAGAATTTGTGTAACCATATCACTGCAGCATTGTACTCCCTGTTTGCTTTCCACCTTGGCATGTCAGTGTGCTCTGTGGTGGAGGCAGTGGAGATGGTTCAAACTCTCCCTTGGTTGCTGCAGAAGTTGGGAGTGGAGGCAGCTGGAAGGAGTTTGGAGCAGTCCCCCTCCCGTGGTTAAGCACGTTGAATGTTGTGTTGGCAAAACTGGAGGACTTAAGGGAAAAAATGATGTTGCGAAAGACAGAAGGGGTGAGAACAGCAGGGAGGAGGGGAGGGGTTCAGTTTGCTGCTCTGGGATCCCACAGCTGCCGTGGGATATGGCAGGAGGGAGGCACGGGGCAGCAGTGAGGTGCTGGAGTAGCACTGCTGCACAGCGTGCAGTTGGGTCTGCCAAGGAGTTGCGCCTCTGGGATGGTGCAAAGAGCTCGCTTTTTCCTCACCCGATGCATTCAATGCCTTTTAATCTGCAGTTTATGCATATATGGGATATTTTCCGTACTCTTTAATATCCACATAAACTAAATTTCCTCCCTTTAGATACATTTTAAACAATAGATTGGCTTTTTCCCTGGAATAGAGACTTTCCTAAAGGGAAGTGCTTGGAGTCCTTCGCTAACATTGTCGGGGTCTTTCATCCAGAACTAATGTTAAATTGTAGATGTGGGGTTGATAAGACATGCTTATCAACATCCAAACTTGATTTTCTTTGATCAAAGCATGGTGTGCAGAGCTTCCAGGACGTGTTGTATCTGCAGCATGAAGCTCTTTGCCACGAAGGACTTTACAAATGTAGGACTGCTTGTGCCGTTTAATTGTCCATAGATTTGGCTGCACTGAGTACTGTAATGAAAAGCAGATGGAAGGCAAAGAAGTTCCTGCCCTGTGTTTTTACTGTTATTTACAGAAAGAGGCTTTGATTTGCAGAAGTGATGAGGGCAACATTTTAATGGAACCATAAAGTCTTGCAATGGTCTTAAATACGGTACCAATGATGACAGAGGTTCAAATGGGAACAAAAGGCAGCGGGAGAGGGGCGCCGTGCTGAAGTGCAAACTGCTTCTAGAAACAGCATGTCCACGGGCTGTGGAAGCCCTTCTAAGTGTGCATTTGGGAATTGCCCATGGGTTGTGGCTGCATTTCCTCTTCTTATCCTCTGGCTCTGCCCACCTCTGGCTGTCTCTCTGGAGCAGTGCCTGTGCGCTCATGCTGTCCCCGCTCACTGCTTTGCACACATAGCACTCTCAGGCAGTGTGTCTCAGCTGTCTGTTTCACCCCACTCTTTCTCATAACGGTGGATATTTGTAGTCTGACAGTATTTAAAACAAAGCTTCGCCTCATCCATGCAGTTTGTGCCGTGCCTCAAGGCAGTGGCATTGCCTTTTGGTCTGTAAACGTGCTTGCTGGTGCATCTTGTTCCAAGTGGAACACAGCTGCAGTTGTCAGTGTGGCAGTTTGAGCTGAAGTGAAGAAATGGGGATAAGAAGGTAATACATTTTTTCTTTCTTCCAAAAAAAAATGTGTTTTTCAAAACTCAGGGATGCTTCTCAGCCATCCTCCATCCTGCTCAGGGCAATGGAGTCAATGGGCCCAACAGCCCTGCCCACGTTTGTGGAGGATGTTTTTCAAACCTTTCTCTTATCCATTCATTTAATTCAGATTTAGCAAGGAAACGTGCTCTTATTGTATGAAATCAAGAGTATGTGAAGGGGTGTTTATTTAAGGGGTCGGGAAGAATAAGGTGCAAATAGATGGGACGTGCTGCAGATGGCAGGGCTGAACAGCCGTTTGGCACTGATGAATGCATAATGTCTTAATGAGTGTTTTTATAAGGAAAATATGGAAAGAAAATGTACCTAATTAGTACCATTCTCGTTAACCTTCAGTAAACAAACTGTTTCAATAAAGCTAAATTAAATGAAAATGTTACCGAGGCAATGCAGGTGCTGTTTGCAGGGTGCAAACACACAACACGCTCAGGACTCCTAAAGCAGGCCGTGGTCAGAAGACAGAACACGTGCTGCCAGTACTGACAGACCTAAGGACCAATCCTTGAAGAAGTCGTGTTTTCTCAGCTCCTGTGGAGTGAGAGAACAAAGGTTTGGGGCTGAAAGGTCAGCAGTGGGGGCTGCTCCTGCAGGAGGCTGTGCAGTGTGCTGGTGGTTCCTCTGTGCCTTTGAGCTGTGGGTGCTGGGAAAGGACCTTAGCAGGGCAGTGCCAGCATCACACCGCTGCTCTGACCTGGGGTGGGGTGGCATTTCCTGGGCTTCGTGTCTTCTGCATTCCATCCAAACAAGATGCTCACACCCCGGGCAGCAAGGGCTGAATCTCCGCCTTGTGTGCAGTGAGTGATTTTTGGGGAGGGAAACCACTGTCAAGAGGAAAACGTGCATCTTAGGCAATGAATGCAGAGAATGGCATGTCAGATAAAGCAGCTGTCTGCTTTAGCTCTGCAAGAAACGGAGGAAAGCTGAATGTGAAAGAAAACCATCCATGCACACAGTAAATATACAGATTTGTGAGGTATTTTTAATTATTGCCGCTAATGGATCAGCACTGTCTGTTTATATAAAGACACACTGCAACTTCCAGCCCTGTTTCTGACTCAACAAAGTGCTTAACCATAAACACATGCTTAGCAGGCACTGCAAGGACTGCAAACAAAGCGGTGGTTTTGCTGTGCTGCTCAGCAGGGTGGGCCTTGTGCAGGGTTCAGGCATGCCAAGTGTGTTGTTTCTGAGCTGGGACACGCTGGGTGGGGAATTCCTGGATCCCAATGAATTTCCAAAGCATCCGTTTCTTTCTTCCTGGTTTCCCCCCTTGTTTCCATCTCTCTGTTCCCTTTCTTCCCCCTGCACACACCAGGCAGCTGCACTGAGGCTCGGAAGGATATCCAGGAATCCAAAACAAGGCTCAGTCTGACACGTGCCTTGGTGAAAGCCCTTTGGATGTAAGACATAACACAGCAGGGAAACAAAGCAACTGCTTCTCAGCCACTTTTTAGGTCCTGCCTGTGCTGATGTGAGCCTCCCAGCAATAGCCTGTTGTTGGTGATGTGGCTGTGTCTGCAAACGGCCTGTTTTACCATTAAGCTCTCACTTACATGCACAGCTCCTCTTGGGATGCTGCTGGGATGTCATAAATCAGTCTTAAAATTAGATATGCAAATACTGTGTGTGTGCCTATCTATAAAAAAAAAAAGTAATATATGCATGCATGTAGAGATGCATATGTACTTTCCCTGTGTACACACTTCTAGCCCGTTGGCATGGAGATGGGGCTGTGTTACCATGGTAACGGGGATGCAGGGCTCCAGCTGCTGTTCTGCTGGAGAGCACAGGGTGGGCGATGCTGTTTCCTGAGCACCGGAGGGGGAGATGCACTTAGAAACAGACAGCACCTCGGAAAGGAGCTCTGCCTGCAGCTCCCAGCCCTACCAAAGGTGTGCAGGCTGCAGCTGTGCTTAACCTGCTGTGATTCATCCTCCAGCATTGCCCAAACTCAGTTGTGATCTATTCTGTGTATTTATTTTAAAGCATTGTTTTTAGTGCAAAAACAGATTACAGCAACGTGTGTTTGTACCAGAACTGAAGGCTGGACGTGTGCTGTGGTCACTGCTGAGCCAGCCCTATCCCTGCATCCTCAGCAGCTGGGATTCTCTGGGAATGTAGGTGTTTTCTTGGCTCTTCTCATCTGACCTCACCTTTTTTGTGGTTCCTGTGTGCAAAGCAGCCCTTGATGTCCCAGTGCTGAAATCCACGTCTCCTCTTCCATTGCTGTCTTCTAGAGTCACCAAAGGAGGAACTGTTTTTTAACCAGGCTTTAAGGGCTTTGTTTTACTTCTGTAATGAGTGGTTTGTTGGATGCTCACTTTAAGAAACGAATTTACTTAGCAGTATTTTGCAGGCAGTTTGCATTTTGAGATGCTTGCTCCTGCAGCATTTCTTCTGCCCCATTTGGGGGGAATCAGCTGAAACAAAGTCCTAAAAGTAAACTAATATCAGATATATTTTTTCCTGCAGACAGCGTTGAACCTCTGACCGTGAGAACATCCTTTTATCTGTTACTTGCTTTTGAATTCAGCCTCCGGCGGCAAACCTGAAATACTGACCACGTAAATGTAATCTATAAATCCCAGCTTGCTCCTAAGTGAGGGATGAGCAAGAATGTTAAATGTTCTGGATAAACTCCTAGGGACGCACAGCATTAGGAAGTCAATGTTTTTTCCTCCGTAATCCTTTAATCCTTGACTGGTGCAGCTGTTTGTGGCAGTGGTAGGAAGCAGAACTCCCACATTTGGGCAGTGTTTGTAGGCACCCACGGATGTGCTTTCTTTAACCCACAGGCTCTGTGGAGTCTTTGGTAACGTTTGCAGCTGATGTGGTGTTGGCACTCTGGAAAAACAGATAGTTTAGTAGCGTTTTGTTGGGTTTGTCGTGGTGGTTGTCTGGTGTTTGTGAGTCAACTGGTTGAAGTTCTCTTCAGAAGGGCTGGAGGTGACAGTTTCTCTCTAGGAGAACAGAGGGTTTGGGTGTTAGAAAAGGCTCTGCGGTGCGGAGAAAGAGCTGCAGGAGAAGTCTGTGCTGCACCAAAAGGGCATCTGCGTGTCCTGGGGACCTGAGGTGGGGAGATGGATGCACTTTGGTTTGTCTGTTTCATTCATAGCATTTTTTTTCTTAGCTGAGTTTCTAGGTCAGCTCCAAGACCTGCCCATCCTCTCCTTCCCTCCAAACCCCCACACCAGAGAGCCTTTGTAATTGCGGAAACAAATGCTGTGTGTGCAAAGCAAGCCCTTTGCAAGCATCAGTTATCTCACATTGAGCGTTGCCTGTGCAGTCACATGCGTGGTGAGCAGAAGGCTGATTGCTCTGCACCTTGTGGCTGCGTGGCACAGTGACAGCGCAGGTGTGGGGCATCAGTGAATGAGGCCTCTGTGTCCAACCTGGGTCAGATCCACACTCGTGTTTTTCCTGGCACAGCCAGTCATGCTGTAAGTAAGGAAGAGATAGCAGCCAGAGCTGGCGCAGCTTATCTGCCAAAGAAAGCCCACGGCCGTCGGCCTCAGCAGTGCTGTGCCGGCCCTGCGCTCAGGCAGCGAGTTCTGCCCACCCTGGCATGGGGAGAAGGAAGATGCGGATTGATTTCTGCACTCCCTCTGTGCCATTTCTTCTGGGTGTGATCACTGCAGGCTCTCTGGGGCAGCTGAACCCACAGACGGTAGCTTTGAGCTCCCAACGTTTGAGGAGTGGATGTGTGGTGAGCCTGGGCTGTGTTTCTTAGGGAGTCTGAGCTGGAATAGAAAAGGAATAATGGTGGTGTATGAATCAGTGCACGGTCTGTGTATTCTGTCAGTAATATGAAGCACTGTGTTAGTGGTTCTGTTAGGGAACTGAAGGTGTTTGGGGGGGGGGGGGGGGGGGGGGTGGTGCTGGGGTGGCCATGCCCAGTGCTCTGTGCTCCCTCTCACTGCTCTCCATGTGTTCCAGTTGGGAGTTCTTGTTATTTTGAAACAAGGCTTTTTTTCCTTTCTCACAAGCTCTGTCAAAGTGGGACTCGGCTCTAAGAATAGCTGGCTTGAGCAAAGCTCTGTGTTTGTGGTAAGAGCTCTGAATTCCTGGCAGAAAGGTGGTCGGTTCTGCTTTCCTTTTCCATGCATAATTGTGAATCATTCCTGACTAATTGGATGACTGCAGGAGCCAAGTTGTTGAGCCACAACAGAAAGCTCTCCAGGTGGCTTCAGCCCTAGCTGGTGGCCCTTGGCTCTGACCTCTCCCAGCAGTGGCACGTGGAGTCACACGGGGTCACAGTGATGCTCACATCCAACCTCTGGTTACGAGCTTCTGCTGTGTGCCCTTGCCCTGTCATCCCTCCTTGCCTCGCTGCCCTCCCTCCCTCCCTCCCCCCCCAGCAGCAGCATTAAGCTGCTGCACAGCAGAGATCACAGCATTACTCCGGCCTTTAGGGTTTGCTCATGAATCAGCCTGTATCTGCAATTAGTTTGGAAGACTCGGCTGATCTGAAGTTTCATCTGCAGGATTTCATTTAAGAACTCGTGTCGGTGTCGCGCTCATTCTTCTTCAGCACTGAATCCTGTAACAGCAGCAGAAAGCTTGCATCAAATTCTTTGACCTGTTCTCATGGGAACTTGCTTTTGCTAAAGGGAAGGTGAGTAAAAGTCCTCTCTTCCCTACTTTGCATATGTTTTGTGTCATTCCTAACTGCTTTTTTTGGGGGGGGTTTCTACGGTAAAAAAACAAAAGGAGCAGAGGTAAAAAAAACAAAAGGAGCAGACACATCGTCCTGGCAGTTTGGAGCATCTGTGTGACTGCTCTGCAGCCCTGTGCAGGCTGATCTGTTCTGAATTGCTGCGTGTCTCTTCTGCCTGTGGATTTTGGATAGCGTTGCTTCTGTTGCATCCGTTTGCTGTTTGCATTGGGGTGGTGGTGATGGTTATTGGTGGGTTTGATAGGAAGAACGTTCCTGGTAGCAGGATGTGGGTTGTGTATGTGCAGTGGTTGAACCTGGGCACACACAGAGCTGGATTCCACTGGTCACACTTGGCTGCTAAGGAAAAAAGAAATGTGATATGGTCATAGTCCAAGCAAAACGATCCAGCAATAAATACAGAGTAGAGTAAGTAGCTGGAGAAAAGCATTATTAGGAGATATGAGTCAGCAAGCAATTCTGAAAATAACACATTTGAACACCAAAGAAGTGTTTTACCTCCTGACGATCAGCGTGTCTGCGTACGTAGAAGCAGATTCCTCTTTAATCTCCTGACCCTGAGGTTGCCCAACTGACCCAGTGAGCTGCGAGCCCACGGTTCTGAGATGGATTGATGAAGTGTGCTGCAGCTGTGTGTGAACTGAGGGGCTGGGGGTCAGCGTGGCTCAACAGAGCACGGCAGCATTTATTCCTCAAGCAGATGCAGGTAATGCCAGGCACTGCATTGAGAACTGCACTGCACTGAGAACTGGCTCAGCCCTGCTGGGTTTTGTCCCCTCTGCCTTCTGCTTGGGGCTGGGAGTGCTGGTATGGTTGGGGTTGGGAATCGGGCTATAAATGAGGTCACTGCAAAACGCTCCGTGTCGTTTGGCGTTGGTTTTAAGCGACAGACCTGGGGAAAATTTGGAACAGAAATACTCTTTTTTTTCCAGTGATTGGATCCGTGCGGCCACAAAGTGTGTTGGTTCACAGCCACGCAGGTGGGAAGGAGCGCTGCTTCCTTAGCACTGCGGCTGGGGAGAAGCGCAGCTCCCGGTACTCAGGTCCGGTCCGGCCGTGCCCGGGTTGGGCTGCATGGATCCTTCCTGGCTCCTGGAGAGGGCTCCGCTTGGGCGCGGCGGGATGGCAGACGTCCCTTAACAGCCGTTAGCAGCCTTTGACCTTAGCGCGGTGTTCTCTGTACCCTTCGGGGCGTGAAGCGCAGTTTAGCTCCGTGCGAGGAAATGGGAAAGCGGTGGGCAAACCGCAGCGCGTGGTGCGTCCCGATAACTGAGGTTGGGGAGGGAGGGGGCGCGATCAGGGCCGGGTGGAGCCGCGTCCCTCTGCGCTCAGTCCCCGGCTGCGGGGGGAAGGAGACACCTGGGGAGGTGGAGCCGGGCGGCGGGGCGCCGTGCCGGGGAGGGGCCTGGCGGCACTCGGGGGCGGTGAGCTCCGCACCTCCGCTCTGCTCCGCGCCGGCTGCAGTGAGAGCCGCGGGAGCCCCGGGCTGCGCGGGGCCGGGCGGGCGCTGCCGCCGGAGCACGTCGGGAAGGTAAGGGAGCGCCGCGCGGAGCGGCTCCGGCTGCTTCCTTATGTAAGGCTTGCGTTTGTCGGTCCCCGCGGCCACTTGTTGCCTAGTAACTTGTCAGGTATTCGGTTTGCCGTTTTGGGGAACGGCTTTGCACGGCTTTTCCTTCCGAGCGGGGCGGGAGGAGCGGGGGGCTGCGCGCTCTGTGCTGTCCGCGCTGCGTGCGGGGTGGGAGCGGAGCCGCCCGGGGCTGTGCCCATAGCAAAGGTCGATGGAACCCAAACGCCTTCCCCCTTTGCCACTTCAGTTCTGTTTCCCTTTTACTAACCTCTGGTTTCGGGTTTCTATTGCACCTTCCTGCTTCCTAGATCCGCAGCCATAAACTGTTTATTGCTCTTACGCTCGGGCCATGGGTGTGTAGCAGGCCGGCGCTGTTAAAGTGTTCATTTTGGATCTGGGAGGGTTGGTGTGCGGATTCCCAGCCCGATCCCAGGGGAGGAAGAGTTCTGGAGCTTCCGGACCCCCTCCCATGTGCGCGCTCTGCCGACCGGCGTTCCCCACGGGTTTATACCCCTCCAAAGAGGCGGCTGGCAGATGGGCAATGTCTAACATTTGAATTTCAATCGACCTCAATATCACGTTATCCTTTGTTTTCCCTCTCCTCTCGGACCAGCGCTCGGAGGACATAGGATGCGTTCCCAAGCATTAATATTATGGATGGTATTGTTTGGAAAATGGGGCTTCCTATTTAGAACTGCTCGTCCATTGTGTGCCGGAGCCCTGGGGCACCGAGTGCAGCTCTGGGAAACGAAATTCCCAGGAGGAGCAGTTACTGGGATCATAGCAGCCCCTTTGCAAATAGCCACGGCCCGTCTGTTCCTATTTGTTCAGAAAGCCTCCTAGAAGCTACCAGCTATTTTAAGGACCAAGTGCCCTGCAGGGTCTTATTATTTATGAGAGAGGAGGCAGGAGGCCTCCCCCTTCCACTCCTCCCGACCTCCTTTGTTCCGGGCACCACACAGGCGTGATGAAAGAGTCATTGGAAATCAAAGCTCTGGGCTGGTATGATAAAGGAGAAGAATAAAGCACACAGAACAATACAGTGTCTGCATTCCTGAGTCTCAGAAAGTAGATTTAGTTTGCCGCAAGTCCACAAATGCATCGGGCCTGATTTTCAGTAAAGCTTTTGTACACTAAAACAGTGTAAGGAGACGTATGGGAATACGTAATTCACAGCCTTGGTGCCATATAAAGTGACTGACATGGTTGTGTCCTGTGTTCCTTGTGTTCGGTATCATTTCCACTCCAGACGAGTGCAAACTTGGCTTCTAAAGCCAGAATCCCCGCGGAGGTTAATGTGGGTGTCAGTAGCTGAAGTAGAAACAATTGGAAAAGTCGAGGTTGTGAATAGGCAAAGAAGTGTCCTGATGTCAACCCTGGCAGAGTAGGTCACGGCAGTGTGAAAGTAGCTGGTGTGGATGGTAAACATCTGCCCTCTGGCTAGTGGAAACAGAGATAGGGATCTGCAGTGCCAGTATGGGAGAGCTGCAACGGAACGGGGAGGTATGCAGTGCTCCCAGCGTGACAGGTCTGCGCTGGGGCTGTGCCATGTGGTTTGGGAGAAGGGAGATGCTGTGCCCTGAGCTGAGCCCTCCTCACCCAGACGGTTTGCTCACATCCCTTTCTGAGGGAACAGCAGCTCCTTTCCCAGTGCCTTGCATGAGAGCAGACGCCCTCTCAGTCCAGGACTGGATCTCACCTGGCAAACTCGCTGTTATTCAGCTTTTGCTGTTTGGTGATTCATGTCAGGTCTTTTTTTCACTGCTTGCCTCCTCCCACCACCCCAGCTGAAGCGTGCTGCATGCAGAACTGGAGGAACTTGACTGCAGTCACTCCGGTTATCCTGGTTTGGCTGATGTCAGAGCTGTGCTTGACTGACAGGTGAAGGCTCTGGGCTGTGTGCGTGTGGTGATGGTACTCAGGGTTGGCTTTGGTTACTGTCAGGTTTTTGGACAATCTCCTGCAGCAGTGCTGCTGTCAGCAGTGTGGGTGAGGAGCCAGCAGCCACATTCTGACTTCTTCCAGGGCGTTGTGAAGCCTTTTGGTCAGGGGGAGGGCGTACAGCACAGGGCTTATGGCTGGTGTTTGAAGGCAGTGAGAATAAGGGAGGGCAAAGGCAGTTCTCCTTCCAGTCAGAGTGAGGCTGGGAATTGTCTGTGTCCCTGGTGGACAGATAAAGGTTTGGTTGTGCTAGTGATGCACTGACTGCCAGAACATGGCTTTTCAGGAGGATCATTAATCCCTAAGGTGAGCAAGATAAGCAGGAGGGCTGCATTAAGCTCCGTTGGGATACACAGAGATTTGGCGTAGTGTGGTATGAACAAAAAAAAAGACAGAAAAAAAGATAGCACAGGTGTCACTTTTGCTCCTTTTCTCCTTGCTCTGCATTTCCCAGTTTGCTCTCCTCATCCCCTGGTCCCGCTGCTGCCCTGGTGTTGCCTGGCTGTTACCTTTTTCCCCACTCCCATTGCAAGGACCTGCATTACCTGACTGTAGCCCATCCCTGCTGCTTTGTCACTACAGCTATTAGTGCTGCGTTTTTCCCCAGATAAAAGGGAAACACGTTAATAGAATTAATAGATTGACCTTGTCAGCTCTTGGACCTTTGAAACCTCTCTCTTTTCTCAGTTAGCCTATAGCTGTGATTTCTATCTCCTGGCCATACACTGCTTCCCGCAGGGTAGAGATGCTCTCCTTCAAGAAATGATTTCTGAGATGTCCTGTGGTCTGTTTGCTCAGGAGCTCAGGTCGTATTATCTTCATGCTCATTTATGGCCTTTGACTTGAGGAAAAGATCAGACACATCTTTACCTGGCAAGTATTGCACGTTTCTTGGTGCTGGACTTCCCTGTCTGTGGGCAGGTGATGCCCACCTGTAGCTGGCCTTGCACTTGCTGCTGTTATCCCATTGTAAATACTGCAGAAAGTTTGGCAGCAAAGTGCCTGGGAAGAGTTTTTGTCAGTGTGAATGGCTGTCATATGTATTTTCTCCTGGAGGTTTAGAAGCCATCTCCAGGCTGTTCAAACTGTAGGTAATGGCTGTGTGCACCATCACAGATGTGCGGCTGTGCATGCTCAGATCACATAAAGAATGTTGGAAACTGTCTGTGCTGCTGGTCAGACACACCATTTGCTTTTGGAGCCTTCTGTAAGGAGACCAAGCAGACCTAACTGCAGTGAAAGATGAGAGGGGTGGTTGTGTAACCTGGGAATGGAAATGCATGGAGTTGGTTCCTGTGCCTGGTGGGTCTCTATGCCAGGCAGTTCCTCTGCTGAGCAGAAGCAGCTGCTGCTCAGACCTGAGCCTTAAGCTGGTGCTGGCAGGCACAGAGAGGAGCTCCATTGTGTTGAGAGGATTGCTTACAAGGACTGCCCAAAGGGCAGCTCCAGGATCTTGGCTGATGCAAGAATAAGGGCTGCTTCCACATTATTAGGCTTTGTGAATAAGAGCAGCAGCATTGCTTACCAGTTTGAATGATCTCTCCCTGGTTGTGGTGTTTTTACAGTATCTGGAAATACGTGCTTGTTCTTGACCAGTTCTTACCATCCTAGTTTGATGATTTTTATCTCGTGAGGATGAGATGAATCACTTTTAACCTATTTCCTGACTTCTTGTGGCACGGAGGCCGGCCTCAGCTGATGTCAGTCACAGCATCATGGTGCTTAGCTGTTGTTGTTTGCTTTCACTGAGCAAATAAGCAAATACACACTCACCAAGGCTATTAGATATGAGATAGGAGGATATTTTGGACTCAGATCTCTGGAATTCTGAAATCTTTCTAAAAATCTTTATGGCCAGCAAGGGAGCCCGGTGGTGTGTGGTTACTGATGTGATGGTTGGTCCCATTCAAGAGCTAAAGGAGTGTGATGGTGCGTGGTTCCAAGTTCTGGTTGGGTTTTTAGGGCTGTATAAATTAGCTTCCAAAATAGAATCTGTTGTGGCAGGAGGAAAGAAGCAAAATGCCCCGTTGCTAAGGAACATGACAGAGAACTGGGAGATGTGACTCAGTTCTTGGCTTTGTATGATTTCTCTCCAGTAAGATGTGGGTCCACAGAGCACGTCTTGCTAAGTGTGAAGGGAAGGGTATTAAAAATATTGACTGAGGTTTTAAGAAGAGCTCGAGAGATTTGCTCTGAGGGGAACCAGCTGAACCGAGGCTGCTCAGCAGTGGTTGTGCAGGTAAACGTGTTTGTGATTGGTGTCTGCAGAATCAGGAGCATATCAGATGGGTGGCAAAACTCAGCTTAGCTATCTGATATGCTCCTGCTTCCCATCGCTGCTCCTTCTCTCCCCACAGTAGAGTTCAGTTTTGGAGGAAAATGGGTCTCTGGGGGCTGATAGCCTGCAATGATTTCAGCTTGGCTTACTGTAAATCTCTCATCAGAGAGGATGGATTTCGCTTTCGTTTTGCAATCCGTTGCTGTGCTTTTTCTTTTTAATGACATTCCCACACCTCTTGATTCCACCTTTGATTTTGTGACTGGGTGTTGCAGTTTGTTGATGTGTTATGACCCAGGCAGCTGCACGTGGCCCTGCTTTGCCCCCAGCCCTGCAGCAGCTCTCAGCAGGGGCTGCTTGGGCTCAGCAGCACGCAGCCCCCTGGGGGGAGCAGGAGAAACAAACAGTGGTGTGTGCTGGAATGTGGGTCAGCGAGCAGCTCGGATCTTCTCCTAGAGTCCAAGTTTACCCATTGTCTATTAGAAAACATGCAGCTGTCAACAGTCCCAGGGAGAGGGTCTTTTTCCAGGAGTGGGTTGGAAGGGGGCAGGCAATGGGTGTGTGAGGATGTATGTGCCATAGGAAGCTAACCATTACTCTGCTCGAAGCTGGGTGCTGGGTCACCGTACGGCTGCGTGTCTGTGAGCACTTTGCTCTTATGTGCACATAAACTGCAAGTGCTGAGAGCTGCTCATGGCTGCTTCTCTTAATTTCCCCACTCTCTGAGAAGTGGCAGAAGCATAAAGCAGGAGATGCTCTCCCAGGATATGAGTGTCTCATCATACGGCGTTGTCTGTGCTGTATTTTGTCCTCAGAGTGCTGCAGTAAGAAATTACTGAACAGGGGAAGGGAAAAGCACACAGATTTGGGTACGCAGTCAGGCTGCGTTTATTGAGAGAATTTCTCCTCTTTGGTCTCCATGATTCAAAGCCAAGGAGGCAGAGCTCGTTTCCTTTCTGCTTTTGATGCAGTGGGCAACTGTTGTAATTAAATACTGCATTTAGAAGTGGTCCCCATTAGAGTTTCAACGCCCATCCATGATAATGCTGCAGTTTGGGCTGAGACTCTTGGTGTCACTGGGCTGCATCCCATGGGTGTAGATCCGGAGTCATTGAATCACTGCTAAATCTGTGCTGGGTAAGGAGAGCAGTTTGTGCCCTGGTTGGGTTGCTGCTGGACTTGAGTGCATTGAGGGCACGGTGTGAGACAGAGCACCAGGTTCAGCAGGTTGCTTTAATCCAGGTCACTTCCATGTCTCAGCTCCCAGTGCAGCCCCGTGGGGGGATGCAGGAACCCAAAAGGAGTGCTGCGATGCTCGGAGGAAGGTGGGCGACTCCTCAGTGTGTCCTAAGAGATCCCTGTGAGCTTTCAGCCCTCAGTAACCCAGGGAAAGCACCTTGTGCCAATCTGCAGCCATGAAAGCTCTTTGAAGCAGCTGCTGGCTGACACATTTCTCCAGGAAACGAGCTGTGTAAAGTATATCCTGAAATGCTTTATAGTCTGCGGCGTGAGGGCGAGCAAGCCCTGCTTTTAATGAAGTAATTGTTATTTAATAGTTTTTATCAATGTCGGGGGAATTTGGGGCCTCGCTTACACTACAAAGGCTGGGTGGAATGGCAACAACGGCACAGATTGATTGGCGATGGCAGCGTCCCAGAGCCACAGCACGCCTGGCATGGAGCTCTGCTGCTTTCCCTCCCATGCTCAAAGGCTTTGGCCAGCACAGCTGTGGCACTGAAGGGTGTGGTATTTCTTTGCACTCCTAATTGACATATTCTTGCCAGCAAAACTTTAAAAATAGTCCAACCTTGGGTTATTTTTTGGCTATCGTTATTTTTTTTCACAGCCGTTCTCACCGTGGTAGACGGAGAGTTTGCCTTTGCTTGCTTGGCCAAACCTGCCCTTGGAGGAAGATCAGCCCTCTTCCTTCTAGGAGAGCTGCAGGTTCTTGATAAACAACTTGTTTTACAGCGTTTGCATTTGAGGTGGAGAGTAATATGGCTGAATACTGGGGTTTTAGTTTTATTTGCCTTTCTGTTGCTAATTCGGTAGCACTGGGAATATATAGATAGGCCAATGAAGGAGAATAGGAAAGGGTTAAGTCATTTGTCCAGATCTCCTCTGTTTCTGGTATAGATCCTCTTCCTCTCCCATTACTTTGTTGCACCCCCCAGTTTGGGCTGAGCCTGAGCACTGGGTTGGCACATGGGTGCCCTTGCTGCTGCTGGAGCTGTGACAGCAGAGGTTTCGGTGCGGTGTTTTGGAGCAGAAAACATTTATTCTGCAGAATTCTTGGTAGCAACCTCGGTGTCAGTGTTTGCACAGAAACTGGGACTGCTGTGCTAGCTTAATCAAAACAGAAATGAATCAGAAATGAAATCTCTTTGGATATGTGTTGCTGGTTTGAGGGTCAAATGATGCCAGAGGAGCTGGAGGTGGGATGGAAAGCATTTCTCCTTTATTGCTATTGGCCCCAAGACAGCAAACCTTGACAGCCTCCTGTGTTCTTGTGATAGCTTATCCTGATCAGACACCTACGTGCTTTTTTTGTTCCTTTTGATAACCTGTCAGCAAGGAGAGCACTGCTGGAGTTCTCTGGCATTTTCTCCCCCCACTCCAGTGAAGCCTGACTTCTCTTATCAGTGAATCATTCCTGCCTATGTGTAAGCTCCAGAAGTTGCTTTAGGCTGAGAAACTCTCACGGGGAGGGCAGTGATTCAGAGAAGTCTGTTTAACCAAGGAAGCATGCAGCTTCCCATGAGCTGGGATAGGCAAAGCTCGGGTTCCTTCATCTGCCCAGGCACTGCCTGGCTCTGTCATGGATTGCTGCACTGTGTGTTTGCAGGACTCTGCTTAATGGTGCAGAAAACACAACAGTTATTTTAACCTGTGCTGAGCAGCTTAAGGGCAGATTGATTCTGTCTGAAAAGGGTCTCCATTCTGCATAGAGGTGTAAGTGTGTGTCAGTGCCAAGCAAAGCACACCCCAGCATCACTGAGGTGTATGCACTGCGCTGTGCTGCTGGTCAGAGGTGCTGGCACAGAGTCATCGTTTCTGCAGCATTGGGATTGGATGTTTTTCTCCTTTCTTCCGTTATCTGATGGGTTTGTTTTTCATTTAAGTCATCAAGAACTGTATGCACAGTGTATGAAATGATTCAGTGAGTACGTGTGTATTATTTGACTGGTAAGAAGGGTCTGTCCCGCTTCTGCCAGCTCTGGTGGCATTATCACAGCATCCCAATGGTGTAACCCTGTATGGCTGCACGCTGGTCAGGATGAGACTCCGTCTGCCTTTGAGCAGGGTTGATGGGAGCTGATAAAGGAGCTGTTACTGCACTGTGATGGGCACAACCAAAACCTGCCCCAGCTTTGTTTGGTGTGTCAGCACAGTCTGCTCGTTTGTTGTGTGTAATTAAAGAACCCCATCAAACTGAAAACATTCCTGTAATTAAGGTCTCCATCATCGCAGTTCGTCCTGCTCAATGCTTCTGCCTTTCTTTAAATGATTTGGTTGGACTGCTGAGAATGCAGACCTGGGTTTTGCTGGAGATTTTGGGATTTCAGGTATTCAGAGGTATTTTGGTGCTGCGTATCAATGTAGTGCTGTCAAGCTGCTAAAAGGGACCTGATGCAAAAGCATGTTTTGCTGGCTCAGCTTTGTTCCTTCTGCGCAGGTGAACACCGCAGCCTGGTGTAGCCCATCAATGGGCAGTGCTTTAGCACTGAAGCCACATTCCAGATCAGTGTTTCTTTGTGTTAAATGCTTTCCTTACGGCTCCCATGTTACTCCCGTGTTACCTCTGCTGCCCAAGAGTCAGAACAAAAGCCAACTGTGTTTATTACCGGACTGCAGAAAATCTCTTTTACCTGCATATAGAATCACAGAATGGCCTGGGTTGAAAAGGACCACAGTGATCATCTGGTTTCAACCCCCCTGCTATGTTCAGGGTCACCAACCAGCAGCCCAGGCTGCCCAGAGCCACATCCAGCCTGGCCTTGAATGCCTCCAGGGATGGGGCATCCACAGCCTCCTTGGGCATATGATTGTTAGTAATGTTCTTATAGTTTTTACATGCTCCCATCAGATGTGTTACGCTTGGCCTTGTCCAACTGAGCCCAATCTAAAACGAATTACTTTCTTTGTTTTTGTTGTGCAGTGTCAAAGAAACACGGCAAGCTCATCACCTTCCTTCGTTCCTTCATGAAGTCCCGCCCAACCAAACAGAAACTGAAACAGCGGGGGATCCTGAAGGAAAGGGTGTTCGGCTGTGACCTGGGAGAGCATCTGCTCAACTCTGGCCAGGATGGTAAGGAGCAGCTCAGTGAGTTCTTCCTCTGCTGGGAATGTAAAGATGAAAGAGGGATCGTACCTAGCAAGGGGCAGGTTGGTACCAGTGGAGAAATGTGTAATGGGAATTGATGGCTGAAAGATTAAGTGGGGCTAATGCTCATTAGAAGTGAAGCGTGATGGTTCAGCGTGGGAGCAATGAAGATGAGTTCTCCATCTCTTGAAGTCTTTGAATAAATACTAAATGTTTGTGGGTTTTTTTTTTGCCAGGGAAATAAACATTACTGTGTGTGTATGTGTGAGGATTCATTGTTATGGAGAGATAAGAGCAGATGGAGAGAGTAGAAGTGAGATGGAAGGACAACAGCTGAGAGGTCTGATGCTTTGTTAGATGAACACTGAGGCAGTGGGCTCGGAGGGTGTAGCTGAAAGTTGCATTGCATGTCTGTGCACCCAGAAGGAATGTGCAAACAGGGGAAGTGCTTTACCTCCTGCAGAATGTTGTCCTGTGAGCACAGCAAGCAGCACTCTCATTCTGCACAGGAGAATGCATTGGCATGAGGTGTCCAGGAGGAAAGTGGTACAGCAGTGACATTACTGGTAGAACAGGAGCCCAGGTGACAGCATCCCACAGAGCTCCATAGGTGTGCTCTGCATTCAGCTTCCTGATTGGCAAAGCTTTATCTTAGATCACCTGAATTTTTGAGTTTGGTCTTCACCGAGGCAGAAAATGCATCTCAGGCTGGCGTGACAGAACTTGTGTCTGCAGAACTGCAGGACATAATGCCTCTGCTTACCGGAGTTTCTCCCGAGGGGAGGGTGGCTGGGTGTGATAGGATGCGTGGAGCAAGCAGGCCGTTGTTGCTGTTGCCTTCCTATTTTTGATGAGGATGCAATTTGTCAATTTTTTAATAGTTGTGTAGGCACCTGAGAAGTAACCCTATAAACAGGCATAGGGAGGGAGGTGAGGATGTTAGCAAATGTTTGCAAGGACAGCGGTAGGGATGAGTACTGCGCCTTAAAGTCTCCCTTTATGGCTGGTGACTCATGTTGGGGATTGCAGTGATTATGGGCTTGCAACTGTAATATCCTGGTTTTGGGGTTCAGTTCTATGTGTGTTTTGTGTTGTTTTTTTTTAATCCAGTTTGTAGTTTGTTTACACTTTGGGCCATTTTGTGTTCGTAGTACACGGGCGCATTGTTTGCAGTGAAAGCAGCAGAGCCTGCCCTTCTTGTTCCATGTGTGAATACTGACTGATGGGCTGATGCCTGTAGGAGTAAAACCAGTTTTGATATGAGGGATTCTTGACTTCTCTGTTGGATTTAGATCTAGTCAAGGCCATGGTGGTACATCCCTCAAGCGCGCTGGCTTATGCAATGCATACCCAATGGCCATCACAGTCTGCCTCGGGAGCACCATCTCCATTTAATTTTAGTGCATTACTCATTTGTTGGCTCTGCTGGGCTTTGGGTGCTTCCCCTGCCAGTGAGGCACCACTTGAAAGCAGACCGTGCTCAGCAGGGAGCAGCTCATTCTGCATCATCCTGAGGGACATTCCCAGTGGGTTCTGTGCCCCTGGTGCCTTCGCTGCTGCTTTGTTGTGCAGAGCTGCAAGGTGCAGCAAATCCAGCGCGGTCCCCAGTGGATGAAGGCTCTGTGCCCTCTGTGGGTAGGCAGCCTTTTTTTCCCCTGATTTTTTTTTTTTCTCTCAAAGGAAACCAAACAGAACTGAAATGTAGCCCGACCCCAATTAGACAGATCTGTGCTGGCGGAGGATGTGTTTGCTTAGCGTGGGAGCTGCTTAAATGCTGCATTGCAGCATCCGTACCGCGTCCTCAGTTGTGCCTCAGAACGTTGGGGAACGTTGCTGTCCCTGCTCTGCAGCTGCACACAGTGCTGTGGTTGGTGTGCACGTTGTGGGCTGTGCAGGGGCTGCTGTTGCAGCTTTGCAGGCCCTGATGGCAGCTGGTTGGGCACTGCACTGAGACACAGCGAGCTCCAGGACCAAAGCTGAGGGATCCCTGTGCAAGGAGCTCGGTGTTCAGGTGTGTGTGGGATAACGGGCTGGAATTGCTTGCACTGCAGAGGCTGAGGTGTAAATCCTGGCTGTTCTTTGCCCACACTGAAAAGCTCCTGTTGCCCAACACTGGACGGAAATATTGTTTCTCTCTGGGCAGCTGGAGTTGGGTGCAGGCTAACCCTGATGTACCCTGAATGTGTTACTGGGTGTTCTCATGACCTAATGCATCCAACGAAGTCAGCTCTATCTACAGTGGATTTTGTAGGCTAAAAGCAAATGATATGTTTTGTGCCTCCTCGTCTATGTGTTGCATTGATACATCTTTGTGCATTGCTGCATTGATAGTTTATCAGCTTCCTGAACTGGACAAGGTGGGTGTGGAAAGGGCACAGTTTATGATTTACAGTTTTCCCATCAGAGGAGCTGTGATCTCCCCTTTGTTCCTTAGGTACAGGAGGAGGTGTTGCTTTTTATGCTGAAAAAGAAAATGCCAACACAAGACAAAGCTTGTTAACACTCCTGATTCTTGGTCTCCGTTCCTCCTATTATCCCCAGTTTCCCAAACTTATTATCAATTATTTGGAAATAAAGATTAAAGCTGAGCCCTTTCCAAACTGCCTGCAAGATCAAATCAGAGCACACGTGATCACGTTATGTATAGGGCACTAGCAGCAACTGCTTACTAGGGAGGGGTTTGTTCTCTTTCTGTGGCTATTATGCTCTTCAGATAAGCTTAACAGCACCTAACTGCATCCTACCTTCCCACTGGTGCCACAGGAGAGATAATGCATGCTTTCTTCTTTGGTGAAATTCATAACGCCCTCAGGTAGCTGTGGGAACAGAGCCATAAGTAAAACGCTGGGTTAGGGCAGGATTCCTCTCGAGGTTACAGCTCACAAACCAGTGGGTGCCCCATGTGCTTCCCAGTGAACCTGCCTCGTAGTGCAGATATTGATGAAGCTCTTCTCTTCCTTTAATAGTACCTGCATGGTACGGTCCTGATGAAGGAGACCGAAAGTGAAGGAGAAGATTCTCCCTGAAATACTTTGTTTAGTTAAAGAGAAATGGTAACAGGTCTGCCAGGGCCTGAATGAGCTCAGAGGGCAGCACTCATAGATGGTGAGGATGTGATTCTCCATCCGTAAACGTTTTTCAGTACTTGAAACTTTGAAAGCTTGTTATATCCTTCATGTCACAGAGTTGTAGTATGCTTCTTATCCTCCCCGGGTCATTTATCTTGTTCTTGAGGAGCCAGTGGTAAAGGGGAGATCTGAGGATCTCACACTGGGATTTGAGCCCAAACCTATATCTGATGGACCTCTATCATTTCCTGTTTGCTTAACGTTTTGCAGTGAAGAAATACCATCCTTTCTCAGCGCTTTCTCATGCATCTGGGCCCCTGTTGGCCTCAGCTCTGCAGTCAGTGCAGACTTGGAAAAAAATGGCTCTGGAGATGCATTCTGGGGCAGCACTGGGTCCTTAATTGGGTTTGCGTAGCTTCACAGATCTAAACACGTCAGACGTTTCCAAAAGGTGCCTACATCACCTGAGCACTTGTGTAAAGCATGCAGAGCTGCTGTGCTTTGTGTGCCAGGGCATTTCTTCAGTGCTGGCAGCTTTGTACAGACACCCACAGAGGGATGGACCCCGCAGCAGCGGCTGTCCCGGCGTGCACACGAGTAGAGAATATTCCACTTTCTGCAGATGCATTCGGTTCTGCACAAACCCGTGGAGCACCAGTTGATACTTCCAAAGGCCAATAGTTCTGAGCTATTTGGGGCAGTTTTCCAACCATAACAGGCACTGTTATTGCTTCACCATCTGCCCTCTCAATTGCTGGAACTCGAGATTACTGGGTATGGGGTTAGCATTACAAAGAGGTACGTGGGGTTCCCACAGAGAATTACTTGTTTTTGGGGAAGTAGTTGCAAAAAGGGTGAACTGAGAAGGCAATACAAGCTCTGGCAGTTAAGCAAAGAGACAATTTCTCAGTCCCCTCCCCTTCACCATGCCCGCAGCTGTGAGGAGAGACATTCTTTATGACATTCTTTATGCCTGAGTGACCCAGGGGACGGCAGGGAGTTGAAAATTAATTTGCATTTTGAAACGCTGCAGCTGCAGGGAGAACAGGCAGGGGAACAAAAATGTTTCCCTCCGTGCAGGAATTGCTGGGCTGTTACCCCTCGCCCTGCTCCTGCTGAGGTGGGTGCTTTGCCCCTCTTAACTTGATCGATCTAAATGGAAAGCACTGGCACACGGTCTGTGTGGGAATGCATCTGTAGAATAGTTGTTCCATTTAATGGATATGCGTGCAAACAACTGCAGAGAGTTGAGTTGATACCACCTGGGAGGTGGATGTACCATGCAACAACGCCTATCTTGGATGTCAAAGCAGTAGGAGTAAGCATGGCAGCTCGAAGCAGGAATTCCCTAGGGCAGATACAGCTGTGATGCATGTTGCTGATATCACAGCGCTCTGTAAACGTGGCTGCCTGCCTGCTCAGCTTGATGCGGCACGGTGAGATTTACATTTCTCAGGTTTAGACCTTGCCCTTTTGGGTTTTTTTACACAGTTCCTGGACAAGCTGCCATAACCAAGCAGTCCCATCTTACACGGCAGAGAGCAGTGCCAGAGGCTGACTCTGCCGTGGGCGCTACGTGGTAATCAACCTGTGTTTTATGGCCCCTCTTCATTATCACCAGGGATGCAGAACACGAGTCACACCTTCAAATAAAAGCGTTGCACGTTGCCGGGAAATAGTGCAGCTTGTGCTTGCTGCCTTGGACTTTACTCCTTACAGTGTGGGTCACGTCTGGAAAATCAGGAAGGAAGCATCTCTTAAGTCACTTGTTTGTTTGGTTTTGTTCTTCTCTCTTAATCCTGGTGATTCAAACTTAAGGACACGGATACAGAATGAGCCAAAGGTCCCGGGAAGAGAATATTTCAAAGTTAGCTTTTCTGTGACCACGTGGGGAGTGTTGTTGTGTGTGTGGTTGTAAACACATGTGCAGGCGATGCCCTGGGTGGGGAAATACCTGGGTATTTCTTTGAAGAATTGAGCTGAAAATAGGAGAATGACTGGGGTAAGAGCAAGACTATTTCTTGTGTATATTCACTGGTATGTTCGTAAAGAACCTTGTGCTTGTGCAGAAAGGGAGATGGATGTGTTTGGCTTTACCTTTGCCAGTGTGGTTGGATGGCACTCAGGGCTGTTCATTGCTGTGCCTGGTGGGTGACAGGTTTTGCTTTCTGCGTTGGTTTGCTGTGTGTGAAATTCAGCTGAGCAGCTGCATTTCAACATGCTGTGGTCTATTAATCAACCAAAGGCCTGGCTTCTGTGGCAGCACACCTTATTGCTGTAATAGTGCGGAAACCACTCTGTGAGAGGGGAGCTTGATGGGAGGCCTCATTCCCCAGGCTGAACAAATAGCTCTGATTCCAGTAATGCACTGGAAAAATAAAAATATAAAAAAAGCCTCCCAGAACCCAGGGAGGGAACACTACAAATGATTGAAAAGGAGGAAAAAACCCAACAACAGCAAGATGATAGGAGAGGAAATGTGTCTGATTTCAAGGTAAATCAAACTGCTCTTCAGAATGAAAACCATAAAACTTCTGCCTCCTCTTAATGGGGAAGAATTAACCAGTAAATGAGCCCTGGGAGATGCAATAAACCTTTCATACCAGCAGAGAGATGCTCGGGAACAAGTTGAAGCAATTCCTCCAGCTGCTGCAGGGATGCAGACTGGCAGGGCCTTGGCTGGGGCAGCCGTTCCCATTGCTTCTCTGCAGTGCCCATGGTTGGAGACAGCGATGGGTGAGGGATGAAGGGAAGGTGGTGGGTTTTGGAGCAGGATGTGCATGCAGTGCTCAGAGCCTCACCAGGGGGAGGTGTTCAGATGCAGCAGCCGGCGGTGCGTTTGGCACGCTGTGGATCAGTTGGTGACTCCACTGCAGAGAGATGGTGTAGCTCAGGGTTAGGAATGAGCCCAGCGGTGGGTGTTGGTGCACTGCTGGTATCTGCACGGGGATTTGGATCTGCAAAGGGCTGTGTGCGGGGTCAGTAAGCACGGGCAGCAGTTCTGTGCCCCCACTGCAGGGTCAGGTAGGCATAGGTGCCTGCAAAAGGCATGATATGGGTGGTGGTTGTGGCAGAGCTCACATTTGCCCAGTGAAGCTGTGGCCTGTGCTGTCTTCCTGATGCTTTGTTCTGGCTATAATAGATCACAGAATCACCAAGGTTGGAAAAGACCTGCAAGATCATCCGGTCCAACCATCCACCCATGACCAATAGTTCTCACTAAACCACGTCCCTCAACACAACATCCAAGCGTTCCTTGAACACCTCCAGGGTCGATGACTCCACCACCTCCCTAGGCAGCCCATTCCACTGCCTGACCACTCTTTTGGAGCAGTAGTATTTCCTAATGTCCAGCCTAAATCTCTGGCGCAGCTTGAAGCCATTCCCTCTGCTCCTTTCACTAATGACACGAGAGAAGAGCCCGACCCCCAGCTCACCACAACCTCCCTTCAGGAAGTTATAGATAGCAAGAAGGTCTCCCTTGAGCCTCCTCTTCTCCAGACTGAACATTCCCAGCTCCCTCTGCCACTCCTCATACGTCCTGTGCTCCAGACCCCTCACCAGCTTTGTTGCCCTTCTTTGAACACGCTCCAGGGCCTCGATGTCTTTCTTGCAGTGAGGGGCCCAAAACTGAACACAGCACTCGAGGTGTGGCCTCACCAGTGCTGAGTACAGAGGGACAATCACTGCCCTGTTCCTGCTGGCAGTGCTGTTCCTGATGCAGGCCAGGATGCCGTTGGCCTTCTTGGCCACCTGGGCACACTGCTGGCTCCTGTTCAGCTGAGCATCAATCAGTACCCCCAGGTCCGTTTCCTCTACACAGCCTTCCAGCCACTCTGCCCCAAGCCTGTAGCGCTGCCTGGGGTTGTTGTGGCCAAAGTGCAGGACCCGGCATTTGGTCTTGTTGAACCTCATCCCATTGGCTTCAGCCCAGCTCTCCAGCCTGTCCAGATCCCTCTGTAGGGCCTCGCTACCCCCAGGCAGATCCACACTCCCAGCCAATTTGGTGTCATCTGCAAACTTACTGAGGGTGCACTCAATGCACTCATCCAGGTCATCAATAAAGATATTGCAGAGGACCCGGCACTGACCCTGGGGAACACCACTCGTGACCGGTCGCCAGCTGGATTTAGCTCCATTCACCACCACTCTCTGGACCCAGCCCTCCAGCCAGCTCCTTACCCAGCCAAGGGTGTACCCGTCCAAGCCACGGGCTGCCAGCTTCTGCAGGAGAATGCTGTGGGAAACAGTGTCAAAGGCTTTGCTGAAGTCTAGGTAGACCACATCAACAGCCTTTCCCTCGTCCACCAAACAGGTCACTGGATCATAGAAGGAGATCGGGTTGGTAGGTGATGGAAAGCATCTTGGCTGTCACCTCCACCAGTTCCCTCAGCACTCTCGTGTGAATCTCATCCTGCCCCATGCACTTGTGGCAGTGCAGTTGCAGTAGTAAGATGATTCCTTCCATCCACACACACGTATGTGTAAGTGTGGATCTAGCTAAAGGGCTTAGAATTCAAAGGGGAGAGAGAGGTTAAACACAATTGTCAGGTGTCATCTTGGTTCAGAAATTAGAAAAATCGAATCGCCATTCCAGCAAAGGGCCTTCAACTATAATTAAGGCCCTACTTGTAATTCAGTCACTTCTTCAACCGTGCAAAATTCCCCCCAAAATATCTGTGGTGCTGGCATGATATATTTAGCTTAAGGAACAGATCGTCCTGGCAACCAGATTAGGAAATGCGTGGAACGAGCCTGCTGGATGTTTTCAGTGTGCATTAATTCTGACTGTGCCCATCCCTTCCATGATGAGTGCTGTATGCAGGCAGCATGCTGTTGTTCCTGCAGCCCCCTCCTCCCCTCGGTGCTCCCCTGACCCGATTCACAGCATCACAACGGGTCGCCGCTCAGATGAGCGGGGACGTAAACACCCCTCTCACCATGCTGTGTGTTTGCACAACTCGATCAAGCTCAGAAGGAGGGGCAGAGAAACGGGGGGTCCGTGTGGGCTGCCCCTGTGCTGTGTGGTGTCAGCCTTCCTGGTGGGAACCAGCCAGGCAGGGAATGTGCCATTTATTTGCTCGCTTATTTCTTTCACTGGGTGCTGCTGATCTCATGGGACATCGCACGTTGTCTTTGTCTCTGTGAAACCAAACTGAGCGCTGATGTCGTGCGTCGTGCAGTCCTGTGTCCTCTCCTTCCTCACCCTGTATCAGCATCAGCCCCGTGCCCCCCTCAGGGGAAGGTGCTGTGCTCATCTCCCATCATTCCGCATCCATTTATACCTGGGTCACACTTGCCTAATGCTGCAGTGCAACGCGAAACATATCGTCTCCTTTTTTTGGCACTTGCTGGTGCAACTCCTACCCGATCCTCCTTACGCATTAAAACTTTCTTCTTCAAGAGGTGTGGAATTGTTTTGTTTTTTTTTGCATAAAGATGAAGTGTCCTCTAAAAATGTTTCTCGAAACCGTACTCTGGTGCAGGGCCATCTGTTCTGCCTGCCCTGCTCTCAGCCGTTCGGCTGATGGCACTGTGGATCCATTCCAGAATGGGGAACACGCGTTCTGCCTGGCTGGGCCTGCATGGGTTCATTCTGTCGTGTGCTCAAGTGTGGAGCAGACGTGCCCATAACCCAGGGCGCTTCTGCTGACCTCCATGGAACTGCTTACAACAGCTCTTGTCGTGTGTCTGCTGTTTGCTGCGAGCCCAGAGAGGAGCAGTGATGCACAGAGCATCTCCGTTCAGCAGCACTTAGGAGAACTGAGTGGCAGATGGCATTTGCTGCTTGATAGAAGGGGATTTGCCACGTGATCTATTGAGGATCAGACTTAGCATCTAACGTAAGGATAAATCTTGATCTTCATAGGAGTTGTGGCACGAAGGTGGTTTGTGGAGGAATCCACACGGAGGTGGGCTTTGCCCTGCAGTTTTTGCTGATGTTCACAGGAACTCAGTCGTAATTTTCTCTGTGCTTAGGGAAGTTTTATCTCCCTACGATAGATAAAACGACGTGCTCCTCTTCAAACCTACGTGGATGGACAGATAGCTCAGGATAGTGGATGCCGCTTGGGGCTGAAGTCGACTGGAAAGAATCAGTTGGTGAAGCGGCTTAAATATTAACTTGGCACCTAATTACATCTTCTGGGCTTATTTTTGCCATTCTGTCGTACCACGGTCTGGTCTGTCTGCTGTTTCTGGGAGTGTGGTTTGTTGTGTACTTTGGGGAGGAAATTACCAGTTGTAAACACTGCACTTTCCCTGGTGCAGAAAGCAGCATCCACTCAGCGTTTGTGTTTGCTGAAACCAAACCGTGTAAGTCAATCCCGTGTTGGTCTGAAAACAAAGGGAGCCTTTTGGCCAAAGAGGGTGAATTGAATCAGTTTCATAGCTCTTCTGGACATGAGATTTAACACCACCATTCCTTTGGGAGCTGTGATGGGACTTGTACTGTCTCTGTCTTCACCAGAATTACTTTCTCCAGGCTGATTCATAGGTCCTGGCACTTCTTTAAAGCAAAGGACTCACCTCTGTCTTGTTTCCTCACCAACAGTGACATCTCTAGCAGCTTTCTCCTCTAAGGAAGAACCAAGCAGTAACCCAGCTGGGCTTAGTGGATGGGATGTGACAAGAACACAGCCTGAACTACGCTTAAATAACAAGCTCAGCTAACCCATGGCACTTGTTCTGTAGTCCCCCAGGTCCTCAAGAGCTGCACTGAGTTCATTGAGAAGCATGGCATTGTGGATGGGATATACCGCCTGTCCGGCGTCGCGTCCAACATCCAGAAACTACGGTAAGAGTGACACAGCTGTCGGTGGGGGTGGGATGGGACATGTGCCACGTTCTGGGCATTCAGAGACCTGTGCTGTGGGGCAGCTCTGTGCAGGCAGTGTGTGCTCAGCAGTGCTGCGCCAGGCTTGCTGCTGTTCTGTGGGAACATGGGGTGTTCAGACTTGCTGGTGCAGGAAGTTCTCCTTCAGGACAGAGCATTGGAAGGCTCTGGGACTGCAGTGTCACTGCTGTCAGATTTCATTCCTGTTTCTTCTTGTTCTCAGAGCCCTTTTGAGCAGCTGATGTTTCTCCTTGCTGCTTTGGGCTCCTGGCATATTAGCAATTAATTAGTGACATGTGACGGAGCACTTGCATAATCCTTGGTGGGCGGCATTGCTGTGTGGGGGATGGCAAAGTGCACCTCATCCCCACTTGGGAGCTGCTCGTGTCACCGTTTATGTCCTTTATCCTTTTGTGAGGCTCTGGATTTTTCCTCCCCTTGCTTGCTGTGCTTTCTTCTGTTGTGAAGGGACTTAGAGAACGCTGTGGGATGTGACCAATTCCAGGCCCACAGCCCCACAAGAGGCAGCAAAGGGGTATTTTCCCTATGGAGGATATGCTTTTTGTACCAGCTATTCCCAAGTTAAATGGACAGGTTTGAGCCGGCACAGTTACTGTACAAACCCTTGTATGGATGGGCTTATTCTGGTTCAGCTTAATCCTGTTTTTTCATCATAGCAAGTTCAATTTTAAAAATCTGCTTGTGAGGCTTTGCTATGCAGGCTCCAAGGACCCTGCCTGTAGCTGTTGTGCACAGCAGTCTGCTGAATGAAATGGTTGTCCTTGCTTCAGTTCCAACCCTTTAATTCCCCATTCTAACTTGAGCTGGTCCATCCTTTCTATTGCCGCGTTAGCCCGTTTTTTCCCTTTGCTTAGCCACGCTCATTTTCTATTTGGATGTACTCCAAAGGTGCTTTAAAAATGCTTTTTCCCCGAAACATTAATTGCATAATTCCCTGGTCTAATAAAGAGAATGAGATGATAGCCTCCTTCTCAGTTTTCTGAGACAAAAGGAGTGGAATACGTGGCATAACTTGTAGACACTGTCCCTGTTGTTCATCTAAATCACTACTGCTTTTTGTAATCAAAATGTGCCTTGATGTGTCTGATAAGCACAGCAGTGTCAGGTTGGCATGTTTCCCTCTGCATTCTGGTTTTGGCTGTGTTTTAGAGATACTGCAAAGCTCTCCTGCTAACAAAATCTTCCTTTAGGGAAGGCTGAATGTAAGGCTTCCCTTATCTCACTCCATGTTCTGCTTCTGCAGGGGTAGTTCTCTATAACGTGGCATGAGATTTCTTCCTCAGCAAATGCTCAAGGGTAGCAGGAGGGCAGGATGAGGCCAGGCGTCCACCAGGGCTCAGTTTATTTGTAGGGGTGGGCTGGTGCCTTCTTTTGCTCTTGGTTTGGAGTTCTCTCTTCTGTGGAGCCAAGTACGGGAAAGTTTGTCTTCCAAATGTGAGTAGGTGATGAGTCAGAACATGCCTGTGGGAGCTGCATATACCGAACACAGAGGACTGTGGTTGCGGGGAATCCATCAGCTGGGGAAAACAGAAACCTTTATTTCCTTCTGTGCCGTGCCATGCTGTCTTTGGGAGGACCTGGAGCAGACTGTTCTTCTTGTCTGAAGAAGCAGACCTCTCTTCTCCCCCTCGTCTGCCCCTTCGTGTCCAGGTGCAGGGAGCTGCTCCTTCCCCATCTTGTAGGGGATACACACCTGACACTGCAATTACAAGTACTCCTGTTGCCTTGGGCATGGTACAAGCTGAATCTTTCCTGCAGCACAGAGGCAGTGTCTGAGCCTAAGCCAGGCTGTACCTTCTGTGTTGCACATTGCTTGGCTTGGACAGGGAGGCCAAGATGAGGGCCACCGAGCTCCTGACCTTGCTGTGGTTGGAGTGTAGACAAGCTGACTCCCTATGTCAATGTTAAGCACTTCAGTTTACAGCTTGAAGAGGATTGCAGGGAAACCAAGCTCTGGCTGCAGCAGCCCCGTTCTCACAGCTCCCTGTGCCTGACTCACCCTGCTGGCCTCTCCAGAGCTGGCCTGCTAATTCAAAACTGCAGTCTCCATGCACGTACCCTAACAGCAAGCCAGCTCCTGGCCTTCAAAGCCCAGCTTTTCTTTCATAGATGTTTGTGATTTTGTTTTTTTCTCTCTCTGAGAAGCAAGGGAATGCTCAGGGATTGTCTTCATGTGGTTCCAGGCGCTCTTCACCCCATAGCAGAGGCGTGCTCAGCTCACCAGTGTGGACCCAAGGAATTTCTGAACACTGAAGTTTCCATGTACAGCAGCTGCCAGCGGCACTGCTGCTCAGTGCTTTCTCATTTCAGTTTCCAGGCCTTTGAAATGCAAAGGGAAGCAGTTTTCGTTCTGATCTGCAGGGACTTTTCCTCCAGGCAGCTCCGTTCTCCTGGAAGACATGCTCTGGGGGCTCTGCAAGTGGTTGTAGACCAAGCAGTCAGTTGTAAAGCTAACTGAGAATGCCTTACCGTAAAGAAAAGGTCTATTTTGGAAGCATCCAGTCTGGCATGGCTCATGTGGTGTTGGTGACTAATTATTTGTTTTTTCCTGTACATCAGGAACCCCTTGCTTTTCTTGGCTGTCATTTATATTGGTTTCTTTTTTTTTTTTCCCTCTTTTTCAAACCCGTCTGCCCGTTTTTGTGTCCTCTGCAGCCATGAGTTTGACTCCGAGCAGATTCCTGACCTAACCAAGGACAATTATATCCATGACATTCACAGCGTGAGCTCCCTCTGCAAGATGTACTTCAGGGAGCTCCCAAACCCTCTGCTGACCTACCAACTCTACGAGAAGTTCTCAGTAAGTACAAGGCTGGGCCTCGTGGCGTGATCTGCCACATACACATGCATCTGCTCCCCCTTTTTTTTTGGTCTTAATTCAGTTTAAGTTTGGGTTATTATAGAGATACAGAGGGTGTATGTGTAAAACAAGCAGCTCGTGCTTCCCACACACCAGATGCCCACCTGCTGTTAGCATCCTGCCATTCAAACAGTGGGAGATGGGTACAGCGGTGCCCCAGGTCTGAGGTCCTTATTCTGTTGCCCCATGAGGTTTACTCACGTGTCATTGCCATATCCTGCATCACATTGATGCCACTTTGGAGAATTGTTTTTTTCTGTGCCCCAACAATTTATAGAACAGGAATGGTACTTGGAGATGGATGCCCACTGCAAGGAGCTGAGCTGCACGGTCAGGCTGTAAACCAGCCCAGTGCTTGGATTCCTCAGCCTTTATCACATCAGCTCCATACACCACTATGTTCCAAGATGCCTCTTGGAAAGCAGAGAGGCTCAAAAAATCTGCCTCAATGCTAACGAGCAGTGCATTGTCCCCGTAGTTCCAGGTCCTGCAGCAGGTGTTTGTGTCTAAATCCCTTTCTGCATTATTCCAGGATGCTGTTTCTGCTGCTACAGATGAGGAGCGGTTGGTTAGAATCCACGATGTCATCCAGCAGCTGCCCCCCCCTCACTACAGGTCAGTGCTGCCCTCACTCTGTAGCTCTGCACTGCTGCATTTCAGAGCAGCAAATGGTGCCGTTCCAGGTTTTGTCTCGTGCTGACTGCGTTATGCCTGTGTACATTAATGGGGATTATGGCAGCAGTTGATTTATAGTTTGCTTAGATCATTACCCACCCACCGTTAAATGCTTTGCATGGTCTTCTTTTACTTCCATATAGGAGTGACAGCCATGCTGATGCCATTGAGGAAGGCCCATGTCTGGGTCAGTCCCTTGGCATGGGGATGCAGCTGATGGCTGCGGTGCTGCAGTGTGGCACTTAGTATCTGCTTAATATTTAATGTCAATAGCAATAATAATAATTAGCAAATGCTAACACTGACTTCATAACTGTGGATAGTGTTTATTATTTAAATGGCAACGAGCTCATTAGAATAGCATGTGACAATTAGTATTCATAATATCGATAGATGCTAATTGATATTCATGACTATTTGTGGTGCATGATAATTTAGCTCTTATCATTGCAATGTATATTAATAGGCAGTTAGCCAGTATTAATAACTTCTGCACTGTGCAATTAATGTCCTCATACTACAAAGTGTGGTGATTGGTATTAATAATATTGCAATTTGCCTTGACCAATTACAGTGTATTGGTTGGTATAAATAATATATGTTAAACTCGATGTATTAATAACTATCCAACTAAATATAATGTATAACTAACTAATGATAATACTTAGTGCTAACTAAATATAATGTATGGTGATTGGTATTAATAATTAATTTACTGTGAGACATATTAACCTATCATACTTAACCTATCATAATGCATGGTCATCCATAGTGACCAATCATAATGTGATTGTATACGTGCTTGCAGGTATTCAAATATTTATGAGTAGTGTATGGTAATTAGCTTGAATTATTGCAATGTTAATTGCTAATTAAACATCATTGAGTGATTTATGTGCTGTATGGGATTTAATACCAACTGAATGTGAGCTATGGTAATTAAGGAGCATGGAGGCAGGTGCTGAGCCGTGCTGGTTGCTGTGGGAGCTATGTGGGATGCAGTGAGATGGGGCTGTGTGTGCTGGAAGGGATGGAGGCCCCCTCCCTCTGCCCAGTTTTGCAGTAGCAGTGGTGGATAATGTGAAAAGCAGCTTTATTTTCATATGGACACAGGTCTGTGAAGTTTAACCTGCAGTCTGCAGGGTCTGTAAGAAAGATGGAGGCAGTCACTGCCTAAGTTGTATTCAGATACACTTTGCTGGTATCTGAGCTGTTTGAAGCCCAGGATTCCCTTATCAGGTTAATATTCAGTGTTCTTTCCTGTAACTCCTGTGACTCTGGGCATCCTGGTCTGGTGGTTGGTGACCCCGCGCATGGCAGGGGGGTTGAAACTGGATGATCATTGTGGTCCTTTTCAACCCAGGCCATTCTGTGATTCTATGAACGCTTAATGAACATTGCAGAATGATCAAAATGCTGCCAAATGCTTCATAAGTCACATTTCAGTGTCACAGGCTGGTGATAATGCAGCAACGTGATGAAGTTCCAGGGTGCCGTGCTGGGGGCATTGGGCTGATCCCCCTCCACCTCCTTGTCCGCTGGATCCAGTCCTGTGGCAGAAAGCAGCTTTTTCCTTTGCCCCGGATGACTCATAAGAGACCCCTCCTCCCCACCCCAATGTAGCTGTTACGATAAGGGCAACTTCACCATTCTTCTTAGGGCACATAGTTCAACTTTTGTTTTGATTGGTCACAGAAAAGAAAAAGAAAGCAATGAACTGAGGTTTGTTTTGTCAGTTGCAGCATGGCACGCCCATTGATGCTGAACATTTGTGCCTCTCTTGATTTCCAGGACACTGGAATACCTAATGAGACACTTAGCTCGTTTGGCTGATTACTGCACCATCACAAATATGCACGCAAAGAACTTAGCGATCGTTTGGGCTCCAAACCTTTTAAGGTAAATTTGTTTTTTTTTCCCATTTCAAGGCTTACCTCTGTTCTCCAGGAAAAGAAAACCACAACAATCTTATCTTTTTCTCCATCAAACGTGCTCTTCTCCTGTCACATCTCTAATAAGTTACTCAGAGCAAGGGAGGAGCTTGGACTGTTCCCCCCCTGCCCCACCAGCATGATTTCCAGATGATAATTTCCACTCTCAGTTAAATAGGACTGGTGTGTCCTTGATCATCCAGGAAAATTCGTTCAGTGGCATCACTGATTTCCCACTGCAGTTGTCTCCAGGGTCTGATCTGACAGCTTTTGGCTGCAAAAATTCAGACTTAAGGAAATGATCTTGGAGAAATGACTCCTACAATTTGTTTTCCATGTGCCTAACGGGGCATTCTGAAATTAATGGTGTAATTTTAAAATTTGTGCTTGAAAAGAAAGAAAGAAAATCACCCCTGGCATCCATTGCATTGATTTCTGCACTGCTTTGTTACCAGCCTGAGAAGTCTGAGTCACAGCTCCCCCTGTGAGCAGTTAATGAGGGAGAGCTATTTTCTCCTCTCTGGCAATTCACTCGCAGGCCCTCTTTTAAAAGATCTCATTTGAGTTTGCTGTTGTGAATACTGGGGTTCTTGCTGAGCAGGACCAGTTGGAGACATTCCCTGCTAGAGAGAAAGCCGTGCAGAAGCCCATGCTGGGCTTTGTGCAGTGCCACTGCATTAAACTGCTGCCACTCATTGTTTCTGAAAGGAAGTTAAGGGTGAGCTCCTGCTCTGTGTATTCGATACATTTACCTCCATCTGGTCCTGCCACACTCATCTTTTCCTTTTTGACCAAGTGTTTCTCTTGCTTGTTGTAGCCTAAAACCAAAATCTGGGTATGTCTTAGTTTCAGCTGGGATGGAATTGTTTGCAGTGCCAGGTATGATGCCATGTTACGGTTCTAGGAGAAAACGGTGCTGATAATTGATGATCATAGTTGCTGCTAAGCAGTGCTGTGCAGAGCTGAGGCCATTCACAGGTGAGAGCCCAGGGAGTGGAGGGAGAGCAGGATGAGGACAGCTGACTGAAGCTGACCAGAGGGATATTCCATCCCATGTGGCATCAAGTGGAAGGAGATTTGAAGGGGGTAGGAGTTCATCTCTTCCACTGCTCAGGGGCTGGCTGGGCACTGGTGGGGGTGGTGAGGAATACACAGTTATAACCTTTTCTCTGTCTCGGTAAATAGTTTTATCTCAACCACCAGTTCTACTTGGTTTTTCCCCGATTCTCTTCCCTGTCCCGTTGGGAAGGAGGGAAGCGAGCAAAAAACTGTGTGGTGCTGAGCCACCTGCCAGGTTAACCACAACAGGGTATGAATCACTGCAGTCAGTGTGATATTTGTATAATGCTTTGATGAGATTTGATCTCTTGTCTGTCCCTGCTGTCTTGTCTGCCTGTGCAGTGAGGCGCAACAGTTAACATGAGCCAAAGCCTTACCCGAGGGGCGCACACCTTCCCACTCTTCTGGCTGGTTGCAGTGGTATTTAATCTGCCTTTTCTTCAGATCAAAGCAGATTGAGTCTGCCTGCTTCAGCGGAACAGCTGCCTTCATGGAGGTGCGGATCCAGTCAGTCGTTGTGGAATTCATCCTGAACCACACAGACGTCCTCTTCAGCTCCAAATTCAGCTCAGTCATTCGAGATGGAGCAGGCGAGTGTCTTCCTCCATTAGTTTTACCTTGATCAAAAACAACAGCAGACACTTAATGGAAATCCTCCACAATGTTTGAAACATGCTTTTACTATCAAGGAGACAGCAGATTTACAAGGTTGTATAAGAATACGGCAAACACGGCCATCAGCTTTCTGAGATAGCCCAGGATGCTTTGTATGAGAACACACATGTGAATGTTTGGCTGCTGCTTTTAGGCCCTAACACTGAAAAGCCATACAAAATAACTTAAATCTGTTCCCTATTGCCTCTCTTCTTGTTAAAATCACTATTCGTGTTAGATGAGTAAATGTGTGAAGAGCACAAGCTGTTACTATTCCACAGTTTGTTGCATCTGCTTTGATAAGCTGACCTTCCAATGAAGTTTGCACAGCCAATGCAGTTATTGCCACCTGTGGAGTATACATAGCTGCTTTTCCAGAATATTTGCTGCTTCCCATTTTTATACAAGCATTAATCTACTTTGGACAGCACAGTTGCTGCAAGTCCAGCTTTTGTTCCTACTGGAAGGCAGTTCTTGTGTCAGGACCAGAGGTTAGCTTGGCTGAGAAGGGGCAGCCTGCATCAGGTGGAGCTCTGCCAGGAAAAGATCAACATGCAAAGAACCTGAGCCAAATGATCATCCCGGCTTTAGAATGGAGCGTATAAATTTGGCTAATTGTTTAATGACTCAGGCATTCACGTTGTCTGCTTTGCCACAAAACTGGGGGGCAGAAGGGTCAGGGTATGTCAGTGTATCAGCTAAGCTCAGGAATACTGTGCTCTAGCAAGGCACTCTGAGCACAGCATCTCAAGCTGTACCAGCCTGATAGAAGCAAAAGCCTTCCCCAGCCTGCTTTAAGCCATCCCAAGAAGACAGCTGGATGCCTGAAGACCTTCTTGGCCCAAAATTCACCCCGGGTACTCAGGTACAGCTAACAAACACACGAGGCTGTGCACACATTACCTGGGAGCTGTGATGTTAAAGGAATAAATAGTAGGAATGGATCCAACCAGGATGTTGATAGGAGGGGATGATAGACTTCCTTCCTACACCTCTTATCACATGAGAATAGCCATGTAAATACTTGCTCTGTAAGCAGTGGCAAACAAGGACGGCTCTTAAAGCAGCCTCCTCGTGCTCCCCTGCAGCACTGCTCTGCACTGAGAGGCTGAACAACAGATCTTAGCAGCTGCCATTTGCCTCCAAAAACAAGCACAGGCTGTAAGCAGGCCAAGAGCAACACACAGTTAGGTGCAGTTCTCTGTATCCACCTGCACAGTGGCTTGTAGCAGCTGCAGTCGTGTGCAGCACTTCCTGTTGCTATATACTGAGAATGCCTAAACCCAAAGTTTACAGGAACAAAACTCACTGTCATTACGATGTTTTGCATGGAGACGAAGCTTGATTGAAGTATGGCAATGAAGATTTCTAACCTACTTGCCCCAATTTTCCAGGTTTTTTTTGAGTGTGTTTAATCCAGTAAGCTGCTCTCAATTATGAGTATGTCCTTCACCATAAACATCCCTTACAAAATGGTTATTTGGACATCATCTTCCAGTGGCTAGGCTAGCCAAGTCTTAGAAGAATATATCACCTCCCCCAGAACTGTGATGGCTGTGCTGCTGCTTTCTGATCCTCCCTCTTACCTGGGGTTTTCCCTTACAGGACACAGTTCTTTATCACGGCCCAAGTCTCTGTTGGTGTCTTCTCCCTCCACAAAGCTGCTCACACTGGAGGAGGCACAAGCACGGACACAAGGCCAGATCAACTCCCCCATCGTGGCAGACAACAGATACATTGAAGTGGGAGAAGGACCCGCAGCTTTACAAGGGAAATTCCACACGGTCATCGACTTTCCATCAGAAAGGTAGAGAGCAGTTTCCTTCCCAGCACGTATCATAATTGTTTGGATGCGGGGTGTGTTTTTTTCTATTATTGCTACTGCAAAAACTTACTGAAACTGACTTACACTAATCATGCATAAAGCATTGTAGGCAATTTCCACTTGCTTTGGACTTTGAGGATTCACACAGCTGCCCAGTGGGTTTAGTTTAGCCACACAACGGTGCCATTCCTTCCTTTCTGAGCAGGCAGTCATGAGATGTATAAAGCCATCCGTTGTCTATCCTTGCCTGTGCTATCTGTACATGGAAACATCGGGTTTTTCCAGATCTTGGGACCCCGTGCCTGAAACAAACTCTGGTTCTCTAAGCAGAGCCATTGGACAGACTTGCAGGCATTAGAACTCAAACAGGGCAGCGGGAGGAGGCTGATGATTTGTTAACATAGCAGAAGAGATGCTTCTGAACGCCTGGTGTGGCTGTATGGTTCCTCAGAAAGCAGTTACACCTGCCACTGAATTAAAGCCATCCAATTAGATGCTGTGCTGTACAGCTGTGGAGCCTTTGCTCACCTGCACTGCATCTTGCTTTGCATAGATTAGAGGAATTTATGCCAGCAAGACTTCAGGGCTGAGCTGTAAGAATGGCAACATCCTCAGCTGTTCGAAAGAGACCGAGTTCCTGAGGTCTCAGAAAGGTCAGCAGGAACCAGGCAGTGCTAGGAACTGCTGCCAGGAGCTCAGTGCAGCTCTTCCCTCACCCTGCACCACAACTCACACCATTCACTCCATTTCCTCACTCCAGAAAAAGACCGCCCAATAAGATGAAGAAATCACCCGTCGGCAGTTGGCGTTCCTTCTTCAACCTGGGAAAATCATCCTCCGTGTCCAAACGCAAACTGCAGCGCAACCCCAGCGAGCCCTCGGAGATGAAGGTCATAGCCCTGGCAGGTAAGGCTGCAAAGCCAGCTTTCAAAAGGCAGCAGCGTAGGATTCGTGCTTTCAGTGTGCTTGGGTCTCCTTCTAGCGTTCAAGCCCATGCATAACATCTTTAGTTAACCCATCTTTTCTAAATGGGTCTTGTGTGAACTCAGGATCCGGAGCTGTTACAGCACAACGCCGAGTAGCTTTTGAAGGACGATAAACGAGCACCTCTACAAAACTCTCAGTGTTTTCTTCCATCACTTACTATGGAAGTAGGATTCTGGCACCATTTTGCTTTCATCAGAAGACACACATCTAGACTACATAAAAGCGCTTTTCCACAAACATTCCCACGGAAAGAAGGCATCCAGCATCTTTCTGTAGCTACGGAGACTTCTCAGCCCTTTCCATCTATAATTTACTGTCTCTTGCCACATTTAACAACAGCAACTATATGTTTTTGCAGAAAAACACACCGCAAATGCTGAAGTGTGGGCCAGCAGGGAGTTGTGTCCCATCTTCGCCCGATGCCCTTTTGAAAGTATAACCTCTCGTCTTCAGTGTAACAAACACATTCCGTGACTGCAATTAGGACAGTCTCCCTCGAGCATTTAGTTGTGCTTGTTTAGTGCTCATAAAACCAGCTGTGCAAATGTTGCTTTCTTCCCCATTGTGAGACGGTTGCTGTCAGGAGTTAACCAGATAGCACGGCACGTGCAGAAGGACCTGCCTGGCACAGTGGGCATGTGGAGCAGCTGTTTTCCAACCCATCATCTGCAGCAGTTAGTTGGCATTTTGCTATCAAAAATTGATACTCTTTTGTAATCGTTTCTTGTAATCACAGGTTGGAAGTGACCTGTCTGCCATCCAGGCCAACCTCCCACACAAAAACACTACATCCATCTTAGACTAAATCACATTAACACCGCAACAGGATAACAGTTTTCTTCAAGGGCTTTGGAGTGCAAACCAAACAGCAAACAATAAAAGCACAACTATTACTTTCAAGGCGGCGGTACCGTTGCTAGAAGCCTGTTTGCTTCTTCCTGCCGCCACTCCGTAACCAAATGTCAACCACTACCATAATTCAGCTCGTCACTGTCTGGTTTTATTTCCCCAGGGGGACGTGGAGACAGCGGGACTCTTCGCTCAGCTAAAAGCGAAGAATCACTTACCTCTCTGCATGCCGTTGATGGTAAGGCAAAACGTGGGTTTAAAAAAAGGTAACGTCACTGAGACTGCAGATAAGCAGCAGGGCAGATGCCTGCCACCCCCTAGTAAAAGCTGGACTTGTTAATGAAGCATCTTATCCATCCCTGTTGGGCAGTGCTATCAGGGCAATGCTCTTCAGATCTTTGTTTTCATTCTGAAGGTTTTGTATACCTTTCATTCCTTGCCCTGTCCCCCTTTCTCTTCTAAATTCAAAGAGATAGCATTGGGAAGGAAAACGTTTTCTGAGAGAGACAGAACCACAGCACACTTCAACTAATTTCACTTCAGCAAACAGCTCAGTTTCAGACTGAATCGGACCTGATAACTGCTTTAAAAGGAGTTTGAGCAAATTTAATTAACAACAGCTATTGCTAACAACATTGTTTTTCTGTTTAGGGCTTGCCAGGTGAGCATCTTGCATGCTAATTGAAAACCACCAAGCCATTGCCTCCTCAGACAGTAAAAGTTTGACACTTCACCCCTGTGTATCTACTCATTCCTAGGTGAATCTAACCGGTTTCGACCCAGAAGACCCAGATCCAGTAGTGATGCACTGTCTGCTTCCTTCAATGGAGAGCTCTTAGGAAGCATGAATCGCTGCAATTCTTATGACAACCTTCCACATGACAACAGTGATGGGGATAAGGAGCTCATCCATGTTCCTGCCCTCATTTCTCCTCGCTCTGCTGAAGACGTTGACCTGAGCCCACCAGATATTGGAGTTGCTAGCTTGGATTTTGACCCAATGTCTTTTCAGTGCAGCCCACCCCAAGCAGAGTCTGAGTGCCCAGACAGCAGCACCTCCATGCTGGAGTCAATTGGCATAAGTAAGGAGAAGCCGAGCCTCTTGAAAAAGGACTTGGAATCAGGCAGCCAGTCTCAGACACCGGGCAGCGCCACGAGCTCTGAGCCAGTCTCTCCATTCCAAGAGAAGATGAGTCCCTTCTTTACTCTGGACCTGAGCCCAACTGAAGAGAAGACCTTCAAACCCAGTGACACCTCGCCCCAGATGGGGAAAAAGCCCATCAAATCTCCCCCGCTGACCACATCAGAACCTGTCTCCTTTGCACTGCCCAGCTGCACATCAGAATCAATTGGAGGAATGCTCATCACAACCAGAAACTCCTCCACTTCCAACTGGAGCGAAGAGATTGGTATCACTGAAATCACAAACAGGTTCCCAACCCAGATGTCCTTGCCTCTGAAAGAAATTGAAAGAGCAGCGGAGGAGGAAGCCCATCAAGAGCTAAAGCATGCTCAGATAGTGGCTGCTGGCAAACCAGAGTTGCCAGAAGAAGGGGAGAGACCAATGTCAAGCAGTCAGAATAAGACTGTACCCAGTGGACACGCACAGCCAGGTACAGTGCATTTTCCTCCATTCTTTCTTTAAGTTCCAAAGGGGACCTGCTCTCAGAAAAGTCCGTCTCTGCGTGCCTTTTAGGAGAGGGGATTGCCCGTCAGTTCTGATCACAAGTGTTCTTGCAGGGCTGTGCAAATCGGTACGGTCTTAACCTCTGTCTTCTTCCTACATCACACAGATCTCGGATGTTTTTCCATAATACTTTTCTATACTGCTTTCTTTTCCCCATCATGTTGTACACGAAAATCTATAGCATGTACTTCTAAAACATTTCAGCTGATAGATCATCTAAGACTTTTCTTTTTTAAGTTAAAGATCTGCCAACACTCGAAGAAGGGATCCTTTTTTACCCAAAAACTTATGATCAAAATTGTGTAAGGGTATCTCCTTCTCTGCTACCTACTTCCTACCTCTCTAGAAATGCAAGAGGAGCCTTTAGACAATCTCTTGTGTTTTTCCCTGTTTCTGATGAACTGCTATGCTATTGAGCAGCATTTGTATGTAAGACAGAAGATACAGTATTTCGCATCAGAAGGAATTACTACTGTGAAAATGTGGAAAGCATCTATTTTTTCTTAGGGTAGTCATTAAGGTTAGGTCACTCTCCTTATTGGGTAACATAAAATCACTCTCTCTTTCGATTTTCCCCCTATTAGGAGCAGTTGCCCTCGACTCCCCCCAGGATCCTGTTCCTGTCAGTTCTGTGTCTCTTATCCCTCCTCCTCCTCCGAAAAACGCAGCGCGCATGCTAGCCCTAGCGTTAGCTGAGTCTGCACAGCAAGCATCTGCTCAGTCTCAGAAAAAGCCAGGAGATGCCCATTCTGAAAGCACCAGTTATGGAGAAACTGAAGCTGCTACAGCTCTGGAAAAGCTCCATCTCTCTGCTGGAGCTCCAGACAAGCTTCACCTGTATACTGATCTGCCTGAGAGCCAGCTTCACTTCCAGACTAGTGCACCAGTTGAGCAGGATTTTCAAGCTAGCAGCACAGCTCGGGAGCAGAACCACCCTCCAGGTGCACCTGGAAGTCAGGACCCCCAGCCTCTTCACACCAGCGTGCCTGGGGATGTGCCTGCTAGAAGAGATGCAGAGCAAGAGCAGCCCAGCTACCTTGCTGGTCAAACAGAGAACAAAGAACAGTTCCCAGCCCATGCTGAGGACTGGGAGCAGACACGGCAGCAGGCTCCAGGGGCACAGCCCAACTGGGAGCCGCCTGCAACCGACTTGCCTGTGGATAAGCCCCACGTTCGTGCATGCACGTCTGGGGACAAGCAGCTCACTTCCACCTGTGCTGCTGATGACAAACTTGAGATTCCTGTAACTGCTGGGGAGAAAAGCACCCCAGTCCCAGTGCCGTACCTGACAACCATCCAGACAGCAGCAACTGAGCCTAACCGTGCACCGACATGTCAGCATGCAGCTGGTCCAGCCGTAACTCAGGCAGATGTCACTGGCACCGCTGCTCAGCGCACACCCACAAGCAGCCAGCCCACCCCACCGCAGAGGCAGGATCACCAGTCTGCAGTGGGACAAGTGCCAGCGGCCTCTGCAAAAGCATCCAGCAATTCCAGTCAGGTACGTGGATGTGCCCCTTGCTTGGCCTTGCACCTGTTGGCAAGTGCAACATTTGTGCACAGCTCCAGTGTAATTATAGGGGAATGAGGTCAGGGAGAGTTGCTCCCAATGAGTCTTGCTCCTGGAAGAGGCAGGAGGCTCCTTGCAGGTTACTGGGAATTGTGAGCGTATGGCAGAGGCACAGCCTATCAGGAATGCAGCACAGAATTGCCTAGGTGAACACAAGGGAACATCCCAAATATAGTTGCTCTCATTAGTTTTAAGGGGGAAAGAAGTATTTGCTGGGGTTACTGATCCAGTGAATGGCATTTCTGAAGTGCTCAGAAACAAGTAACTGACAATATCCTCTTCCAACAGCCTTTAGTGTAAAGCAGGTCAGATTCCCAGTGAGGGAATAGCCTCTAACTTCTGGTCTCTTCCCAACAGGCTTGGGGTGCAGCTGCACCTGAAAAACCACCCGAGGCTGCTCCTGGTTTTGCCACAGAAAGCACGTCCAGCACCCACCGCTCCTCCTCTGTGCCCAGCAGCCACCAGAGCCGCTTGGAAAAGCCACGGGAGAGTACGAGGGCTCCCCTGCTGCACCTGCGCTCCGAGTCGGTCCCTGCTCACTCCTCCTATGGCTTCACTCCGCCTGTCCCGCCCGTGAGAACGCTGGAGAGCAAAATAGCTGCCGCCATGCACTCCAACAACACTGACGCGATCAACAACTCCAACTACCACGCCTTCCTGGCTTCCTCCATGCTGGCCTCCTCCGTAGAGGAAGTCCTGCTGCCTCCGCCAGCACCTCCACCACCACCACTGCCACCACCACCCCTCGCTCCGCCGCCACCTCCACCTCCGCCCCCCAAGCACGCCTCCCTGCAGTCTGTGTACGTACCGCACCCCAAACCCGAGAGCATGCTGGAGTCCTCCGGGCCAGACATCTACCTGCACCACAAGCCGACCTCCATCCACCAGTACCGACCTGAGAGCGTTCCTCCTCACATGACCTACCACAGCAAGCCGGACCAGCACCCAGCCTACCCTCCTCGATCGGAGACACCCACTTCTGCGGGCGCTCGTTACAACACCTACACAAACCAAGGGAGGAGCGCCTCTGCTGTCTACTCCAAACCTCGCAGCCGGATGGAGTTTGTGTCCTCCGTGAGCCCCACAGGTCTACGGAACGCCGCCTATGCTGAGGACCCTCCACCCTACCCCACCATCCGAAGGGTTCAGTCGCTGCACGTTCCCACTCCGGCCGCCTCTGCCATCCGCTCCGTCCCCATTTCACGCACCGAGGTGCCTCCAGATGATGAGCCACTGTTCTGCCCGCGGCCCCTCTACCAGTACAAGCCATATCAGCCTCACTCCGACTACCACGTCACTCAGCTGCAGCCTTACTTTGAGAACGGGAGGGTGCATTACCGCTACAGTCCTTACTCCAGCTCCTCTGGATCCTCTTATTACACCTCTGCCGATGGGAACTTCTATGACCTGGACCCCTACAGCACCATGCGGGTCAGGCCTTTCCACCCGCTGCACAGCCGCGACTTCACATCCTACGAGGCACGGCTTCACAGCAAGGGGCTGTACCGCTACCCCGGCCTGTCTGCCTACCCGCGGGGTGGCCTCATCGGCCACCTGGCCGGCAAGGAGCACAGCTTCATCAGCAGGGACGTGCCTCCTGCCCCAGACATCAAGCACATGTACATGTCATGGGACCTGGAGGACATGGAGAAGTACCGCATGCAGTCTATTCGCCGAGAGAGCCGCACGCGGCAGAAAGTGAAAGGGCCGCTGATGTCCCAGTATGACAACGTGACCCCGCTGCTGCCGGAGGACCCGGGAGGGCCGGATATCATTCACTTGCGCAGCAAGTCAGACCCTGGGAAGAGCGGGTTGCTCACTGTGGCAGAAGGGAAGGAGGGGAAGTACCCGGCCAAAGCGGCTACGCCCGACGGGGATGAACGTTACTACATGCAGCACCCTGAGCCGGAGCTGGACAGAGCCCACTACCACGGCGCCTATGGGAACGGGCAGCCGGAGAAGCCGTCCCTTCCCCAGAAGCAGAGCAGCATCCGCAGCAGGAAGGTGCACGAGCCGACCTGCAGCGCCAGCGACCACCGGCCACACCTGCAGCAGGAGCCGAGCCACAGGCAGCCTTCCGAACCCAAAAACGGACCCCCTTATCCTGAATACAGGCCCAAAGGCCCCGAGCCTACCGAGCCCATGGGTTACCAGCACTTGGGCAGGAAGTACTTCCTGGCGAACCAGGATACCCTGAGACTAAACCACAAGGAAGTGAGGCTGGCGGAGGACAGGCCAGATTTGGAAAGGTCCCGAGCCAGGCCCGGCACGTCCATTGAGAAACACTCCAGAGATGGCTACAAGGAAGAGGAGCACGCTGCCTCGCCCATGGCACCACCGCCTTCACCTGAACGGAGCCACAGCCTCAGGGTGCAGCACCGCGAGTCCGTGGAGAAGGACTCAGCCCTCTTCTACCCGTACCAAACCCTTGGGAAACGCCAAAGCACTATGACTGTGATGTCCCAGTATGATAACGTGGAAGATTACCATACCATGCCTCAGCACCAAAGAGGGGGCTATGCTGGAGAAGGGGGGTGTGTGCCCCCCGCTTTTACCCATGTGCACAGTAGAATTTACGCCACGGCCCTCGGCCAGGGCGCCTTCCTTCCAACAGAGCTGTGTTTGCAAAGGCCTGAAACAGAGGTCCATGTTGAGTGAGCACACGGAGGTAAAAGAAATAATGGAAATAATTGAAATAATAGAGTTTTAAACAGCCTCTGCTGGACAGTGGACTGTTTTATTTTTTCAGCGACGGAAAAAAAAAATAAAAATTCCTGCCCCAATGAGCAAAGCAAACCCACCTTCAGCCCCATCCCTCCCAGCCCACCACTCACTGTTTTTATGTAGTAGAGATAGAGCTTTTTCATGTCATTTGAGACAACTGGAACGACAGGGCAGGCTGTTGGTGCACAGATATTGCCATAAAGGACAGGCAGAGCTGAAAGAGGTGCTGCTGGGGTAGAGGAAAGGAAGTTCTTCCTTGCCTGGGTTTAACACTGGCGGTTTACCAGCGCTTCCTCACCGTGCCTCCATAGTCCCGTGCATGACAGACTGTGCATGCTGCTGTTTTTGTGAGCCCCTCGTGTTGCCTTTCCCACTGTTAGCTCCCAAGAAAGGGTCTCCGTGACGTGCAGGAACTGCTTCTACCCCCTCTGAGGTTATGCTGGAAGAGCGGGTGGGAAGCTGCAGGAGCAGGGGGAGACCTCCTGAGCACTTCCTTCTTGATCAATGCCAAGGTCAAGCTTCTCCTTTAAAGATTATTGCTTAGGCATAGTGGGTCCACTTCAACTGCTTCGAAGTGGGTGTGAGCCCCTTTTGACTTCAGCCTGTGGAGTAGACTCTGAAGCAAATCCAAAATACAGGACGCTTTTTAAATTGCTTAACAAGTTGCTTCCAACTACATGAAATCAGATTACTTTAAAGTTTCTCTAGCCTAAGCAGAGGCCAGCTGTAGAAGCCAAGTAGATCACAGGTCTACATTTCTTGTACCAAAAGCCAACAGCAAAAAAGCAACGCAGACACACTTGGGAGCAGCACACCCATTTCATGCCAACCCCTCTTTATGCTGCTGGGCTAGCTACAGTGCAGGTGATGTAATCCCACGTTGTGGCTAGCCAGTATCCTCTCTACAAAAATAATAACATTTCTATAGCGTTATGCCCAGCTTGTAAATGGGAGCACAGTTACTAGCTGGCAGTGAGCGTGCAAGTGCTGAGTTACCTGCACAGCCAGGTATTTGGCCCAGGCCAGATCCTGCAGCTCTTAGATCAGGGAGTGCTCCTATTGACCTCAAGCTGAAGGCTGCAGGACACAGCTTGCTGTAACCTTTCAGTTCTGTGTTGGCAAAGGGATCCCTGCGAAGTCGTGGCACATGCAGAGTAGTTACGTGCTGTCTGTGCGCTGTGAAATAATATTCCCTCCTGTATACAAGTGTAGATGATACCAGTATTCAGTTATAAGTAGGGACAGAAGGCCAGTGCACTCTGTAATACACTAACACCATTGTCCTAGGTATTTACAAGCTTTCTGTACTGTAAGAGAAGCCAGGCACCCACCCTGTGCAGCCTCCCAGACTTCCCAGGACTAACTCCAACCCCACCTTATAAAGCACATCCATTTCATTAGACAGGGCTTGCAAGCAATACTTGAGATTTAGGATTTTTAAATGCTCACTGATAAATACCAATTCCTTTTCTGTGTGGCCGAAGAACTTCTGTACCCATTTTAAATCTCTGATGTATTAAAAAGCTGCAGGTCCTGCGCTTGGGACACAGCTGTGAATGTTAAAGGGAGCTTACATCAGTTGTGTTGGATTGGTGTTTTTTTTTTAAGCAGAAGTTTCGTGGCTATTTGGAATCATAAAGAAGATCTGCTTCTAGTAGCTGATCTGTCTTCAGCTGTTTACTTTTGGTCTTGTAGCCTTGTCTGGGGCTGTTTCACTAACAGTACCTTATGGTCCTACTTTGTTGTGCAAAGCTGTTGTTTTAAGCGTTGTGTCTAGAAGAGATGTTACATGTTCCAGAAGTAAATCTGGAAGTCAGAAAAAGACTGTAAGCCAGTTTACCAGTCATTACCAGGTAGAAGGGTTTGTTTCTTCATGGGGGGAATGCTATTTGTAACGTTTGCTTTTAAGGAGTTAAAAAAGATGCACAGAAAGGAGGTGTTAGGTGAGCCACGCTGTGGGTCATTCCCAGCCCTCAGTGCAAGAGCTGGGCAGTCTGGGTTGAGCACCCCTGGGTTCTGTTAGGACAAGGAGCAGTCCTGCAGTGCTGAGCACAGACTCCCATGGCTGCCAAGGTCTCCATCTGAACGAGGGACAATGCTTTGCTTTGGGCTATTTGGGATTCAGGTAATGAGAGCTGGAGGTCAAACCTCTCTCTCTGTGAAAGCCTTAACTCCCCCCTCCTGCCCCCAGCACCTAACTTCCATTTTGGCCTTATCTAATCAGGACTATCCTTCTGCTACCAGGGGGCTGAAATCAGCTCCCACCAATTCTAAATGCCTCTGGACTTTCCTGTGCAAAGCCACTGTCTCCTGTAGATACCAAGTGCCATCCCTGGACAACTGTTCCCCGCAGTGCTCCTACCCCCCAAGCCTGCCATCTCCAGCTCCCTGCACCGTACCAGGTGCTGAGCATCCCCTTGGGAACAAAAGCTTTCAGCACCTTCCAAACGAGCTTCTGGAAGTGCACACCTCTGTGCCAAGATGGGTGCTACAGATGGCCTTCCCTCAAGAGAAGAACGTCTCCATTGAAGGAAAGGCACACAGCAGAAAACTTCCCCCAGCATCCTCCCAGCCTTGCCCAGCCACATCAGCACATCCTCAGGGCTGTGCAGTCCTGGAGAACAGCCTAACAGCAGTGCAGGGCCATAACTAAATAACACGAGGTTAAGTCCCAGCTTCTCCCAGACAGAAATACAGGTGAGCGCTTCTCTTTTGGTTTTGGTAAACATTGCTAGGATTCAGCAGTCATCCCCACACAAAGCCATATAGCCAACTATGCAGTTCTGCTCTTGCACTGTGCTGATGGTCCTTAGAAAGTTTTTCCGTGCCCATTAATTGATTTGCAGTAAGTCAGTCAAGATACCTTTCCAAAATCATAGCTGATATGAAAAACAGGGCATCGTGCATCAGAGCAAGGAGAGGAGGTTACACCAGATGTCCCAGGAAGGTAAGTTGGCAGTGCAGTTCTCAGCATCCTAGCAGAGAAATGGGGGAGAGAGCAAGGGGATGGCAAGGCAAACAAAGAACAATCCATTGCAAGGCCAGTTCTGCTCAGATTAAGTCATTTACTGCCTAACCTCATCTCCAGCCGAGATGACAAGCAGCTATGATCTAAAATAATTCCCCTATACTTGCCACAAGCTGTCTGCATCTTAAATCACCACTTCCGAAGTTCTCAGCTGAGTTCTCCCCCATGCAATACAAGAGTCAGGGCCCAACGGCAGACTCCAGCTCTGGATTTCCACCCCCACCTTGGAGCAGTGAGTGACCCACAGGAGACCTGTGAGTAATGAGGACCCAGCCCCTAAGAAAGTCATTTCTGATTTTCAGAAGAGGTTTATCAGGTGAAATCCATATGCAGAAGTGACAGAACGCCCACAACTTTGTGCCTGTGTCTTTCCAGAGATCCTCATTTTGCACTCATCATTTCAAGGGGGTTGGTAAGGATTGTTTAAATGGCTACACAAAACCAAAACCAACCTGAAAACACACTGTTCCTCTTTAACCCCAGAAGGGACAGAACCTCATGTGCACTCTGCCATTCAGCACTGCGTGGCCAGGGCATTGACTGAAGCGGTGTGCGACGTGGTAGGAAATCCGGATGAGAAATTGTTTCAGTTTCTTTTGTTACAGGGGCTTAGGCATGCGACTCTTCCCAAAACCTTGTGCTACAGAAACCCAGTATTGAAGGCATGGTCTGGTGTAAAAGCAACCATCCAGCAGAATACCTTCGTGTGCAGTCTTGCCTCGTCCGGTCTGTGGGGGTGGCGGGGGGTGGGGGGGAGGACAGGGTTGTTTTGCTGTTCATTTTCCTGCTGTAGAAGACTTGGTTTTTCTTTCCCTGAGCCGCATGAGAGAAACGTCCCAGAAAGTCTTGGGTTACCTTTGGAGTTCCCTTCACTCTAATTTATATAGTGTCTTTTTTTTTTTTGTGAACTGGTGTAAAATGTATATGCCGACAAGCTCATGTATTTTTATGTAAATATTTTTTGTGGTTTCCCCACTGCCCTCCTCTGTAAATATTTAGAATTCTCATATTCTTCTCACCTTGTATGATGCAGATGTGGTTTTGTTTCTGTTTTTTATTTGTACTGTAATGCAACAATCCAGACTGAGGTGTCTTGTGGTATTAAGCAAAAGCAACAGTCCCACTGAGCTCACACTCAGATGTACAACTTGACAGCATTAATCAAGCCAGGTTAAAAAAACTATTCCTGTGTACGTGTGTGTTTGTGCCTCTGCCTCATTAATTAACAGGAAAAAACCCGGAAAGCCATTTCGTGGCCACAGCAGGGATCTCTAAAGCCAAGGGGACAAGGTGACTTTGTGCTCATATGCCAATACCCCTAACTGCTGCTTATCTGCCCAGTCAGACCGCAGCCCTGACTGCTGCGAAGCAAATAACAAACCCAGCCTGGGCATTTTTAGGCTGCCGTCCTTCTCACCCAGCACGACAGGGCAGCAGAAATAGCTCTGCACAGAAGGCGTGGGGCAGGGAGGTGGGGATGGACAGATGGCAGCAGCGCTGTGGCCTTTGCGCCTGGCCGGGGGCGTTCTGGCACCGCAGGCATATTGCTCACCGTTAGTTAATAGCAAAAGGTGTTGGGAGGACTTTCAGCAGGTCCTCTCTGTGCGCCTGTAATGACTGGGAGTTATTGTGGTGGGACAATAGCAAGGCTACTGCTGTGCTAGCATCTGCTTGGGGTAGAGGGACCCTGGGGAGGTCGCTGGGCACTGCTGCCAGGCTGGAACAGACAGCCCCCCCCCCACCCCAAAACGTGCCTGCTGAGGTCAGCAGCTGCGCTTCTAACATTGGGCTCCATGAGATCAGCAAAGGCAGAACGCAACAAGCAAACAACACTTTGCTCAAGTCCACGAGTTCTCATTTCATTTGTGGCAGCGCTGTACGTTTATTGCTAAAAAGATCGGACCCATGGCCAAACCCATCCCCAAAGACTCAGGTTCTGCACGGAGGGCTGTAGGGTTGCTCTGAGCCCGTGGAGTTCTTGGTTTGGTTTCACATGCCACAAAAGCAGGGCCAGCAAGGGCACAGCCTGGAGCGGCCCCCAACACCACTGCCAGCAGGGAGGTTGGGACTGTCCGACGCCCACCGGAGGGCTCAGCGTGCGCAGCAGCGTGAGCAGTTCCCAGCAGCAGCCCCGTACTTCTCTCCCTACGTGCTCCCACCAGGCGGCACTGTTCAACCACTCAGTGCCTCTAAAAGCCAACTTCTCAGACTTAGGCTTCGTTCCAGCCAGTTCTATCCAGGTCCCCAACTCCTGACACCCAGGGACATATTGGGGGGTTTTGTTTTCCCAAGGAATTCGGTGCTGCAGCAGCACAGGTGCTGTGCTGGCAGTGCTGTGGGTCCCTGCCCTCCTGCCAGGCAGACACACAAACTGCAGAGCTCGGCAGTTCTCTGCTGCTGCTCAGAAAACCATCAGCTGTTCGAGGGCTCCATCCCCAGAGGAACACTGCCATCTATTAGCCTAGCATCAGATGCACCGGTACAAGAATTCAATGATAAGCAAGTCATCCAGAAGCAGCAGCTGAGACTGGAAAAGCAGCACCGCTCAGTCCCCCCCTTGCTGCCTCTGCTCCATTCTCAGAGATGCCCTGCTATATTCTAGAGGGCTATGAAGTCCCCTGGCCACAAGCACCAAGTCCAGCAGCTGTCAGAGCAATGCTAACACAACAGCAGCATGCAGGGAGCCACCTGTAGGCCCTCCCTTCCCAGCACAGCACTGGGCACGAGCCAGGGCTTGGCTCCTCACCTCCAGAGGCTGAGCACCTGCTGCAGGGTGCAGCCCTGCCCCCAGGCCTTACTGCTGCTTTGGGGTCTCCTGGAAGTGATAACCAGGGCAATGCAACGGGTCCACAGAAAGCGTGCACACAAAAACCAAAGTCTCCCCTCCAAATCAGCGCTCACCCTCAAGGAAAGGCAATCTCAGCAGTAGCTGTATCCTGGGAGAACCTCTTCCTGCTGCACTTCAAGTTTAAATTCAAACAAGCTTTAAAAAGCAAAGTGCCAGACAGAGTCAGGTTCTCAGACAGGTGGGCAGGCAGCCAGCAGAGCCACATCCATACCCACAGCCCAGGGCTTGCTCCCGAGGGTGGGAGATACCTGCCATGCCTCTCACCCTTCCATCACACGCTCACCTTTCACAGGTTTCACTTATCTCAAAATCTTTTGGTTTTCTGTCTGAGGGGCATCTTAGCAGTCACCTCACATAAAGGATTTGTTTGTTTTGCACCTCTGGTTTCTTTTCTCTCCCTTCAGTTTCACTTCTCCCCATTCATCCTGCCCCAAAGGATGGGAACAGGAGCACAGTCTGTCTCAGCTTCTACAGCAGAAGATGGGAAGCTGGGAGTGGGTGGGTGCACAATGAAGCCCGCGCCCCCCAAAACAAACAGAACAGCACGTTGGGCATCCCAAGATTCACCAAACAAAAGGGAAGGTTTGCTGATAACACTGCATAATGCAACAACCTTCCAGCTCACGCTTGCTGAAATGCACGTAGGGTACAGAAGGTGCCTCAGTTACTACGGAGCAGTCACTGGTTTCTGTAACAACAGGAGAAAGGTTGCTCTGAACACTCTCCTATTTTCCCCCATACAAAAGATTCTTGGAAAAAGAAAACAACGTTAAAGGACAACTTTTAAAAATGGAACAGTATTCTCCTCAGTCAGCAACACAACAAAAGCACTTTAACAAAACCCCAAACCCGCAGGCATTTCCTTTCTGCCCCGGGATTATCTCATTCTGCAGGACGAGCACAGCAGCCAGCATCACTGCGCAGTGAGCTCTGCTCAGAGCACTGCCCCGAGCAGCCCCAGCCCAGGTGTGCTCCTGGATGCCATCAAGATGCTTTGTGCTCTGTCTGCAGCACTCAGAAACCGCGCCCTGAACCCTCGTGTGCCGGATCTCACATCCTTGGCATTTGAAATTTGTGGGTTTGAATTATAGATGCAACCTCTGCTCTCTGCTCCTGCACACACATTAGCATTTCTCCACAGAGCGTGGCTCCGCTCCCACTCTCAAATCGAACAGCTTAAGTGTCCTTGTTCCAGCCTTCCTCCAGCTCATCTCCTGGAGGATGAATAATGGAGCAGTGGTGAGGAACAGAAGGGAGCAGACATGTCTGTTTGGGGTTTCATGTCAGACTGAGAGGAGCTTAAAACCCAAACCGGCCAAATTAGAAGGAAGCTGCTTATTTCCATCTGCCCACCACTGGGAAAGAGGCTGTGTCATTGCCCTATCCATCATAGACAAGAAGAGAAACAACAAGGAATTAGGATCGGTCTCTTCTTCCCTACAGTTATCATGGTTTCCCGGGTGTATCACAGCTCCACTCAGATCCAATGCTTGGGATGCACATCTCCAAAACTCAGACCTTGCAGTAGTTCCACCACGAGGACTGGCTCCCAGCACAGTGCCTGGGGTACAGCAGGCTGAGCTCCCATGTGTGCATGACCCTACAAATACATCCCACCAGTCTGCTTCCCTCCTGCATAGTGTTCAGGCTATGGGGAATATGGAGCCGCCCAGGGGCTCCCTGAAGGAATGAGTTATTGCTTGCCATCTTGAGCTGAATAAACCAACAGTCCCAAATTTCATTAATGTGTATTAGATTAGCACTCTTGTACTCAACATCTGCTTCATCCGTTCCTGTAACATACATCACACAACAGAGGGGCAGCACGCCTTGCACTTTGCCTTCAGCCTGCTCCCCAAAGGCAGTGCTGCAGGCACCACCCCAGCACAGTGAGGGGCTGTACAGGACATGCTCAGCACCCCCAGCACCCCCCTGCAGTGCTCCCATTTAGTCTCCTCCCTGACACCTACTGTAATCAGAAGTCAAAGAAACACTGGCCAAGATTAAGCGGCAATAACACTACAGCAGAGTCTCTTTGAGGGCTGGTTTCAAGTAAATGGGCGGAGTGATGGAAGCAGCTCTTGGGCAGCTCAGAGTCCTAAGGTTTTCTGCTTCTTACAGAAAAAGTTTGGATCCCACTTGGGCATTCCTGATAAGTCCCCCCCTCTAAGTACCATTCCCAGCAATAACAGTGATCAGAGCACAGCACCCGTCTCAACTCTCCAAGCTTCACTAAGCACCAACCTGGAGGAGCCAATGTCATTCCTGGCATCACTTCCTGCAACTTGAATTCTGCTCTAGGTTAGACTCCCACTGCATTGAAGCAGAGTGGAGCAAGAATATATAACCATGCACAGTTCCTGCATACAAATACTCCTGTCCTGAGAAGGACACAAATTGTCTGCCAAGCGTTAACAATCACCGAAGTATTGGCAAAGATGAATTTTGGAACACTTCCATTTCTAATTAATCAGTCCTTCTTGGGCACGAGGGGTCAAATGGCAACCAGAGGTGACAATGGGGCTGTGCAGATACTGCCCAAGATGGTGGCAGTCCCACAATGCCTGTTTTTATCCTCCTGGCTTCAAACCAGTCTCATAATTTACCCTTGCATGCTGATGTGAGATGGGTAGGATCTACAGCCCCTTCCAAAGCTCTCTGCACTCAGCAAAGCCTGTTTCAGGTTTTAAACATTAGCTTAGCTCAAGCATCAACAAATCAGGCAGGATCCTCAGAGGTAATTAAGCAGCTAATCAATGTTGAGAAGCTGAGCCTCTAATCGCTCCTCAGAAATACAAAGCGGACTTTTCCTACTAGTTTTCCCAGGCAGAGGAGCAGGATGGAGCTGTACTGGACTGCAAGGGATAGTGCCCAGCCTCCCTGCTTCTGCACGTGGGCTTTCATGCTCCAAAACTGCATCAGCACTTCAGAAACATCAAAGCAATTCAGTTTGAAGAGGTTCTTTTTCTCTCTATCCATTAAAACCCTGTGAAGCATTTCCCAACTTAAGCTCTTCCACAAAGAACCACCAGCATGGAAGCCCAGATTGTTCTCTGGTTCCTCGAAAACAAGGAAGAGGAGAAAGAAAAAGCTGAAAGTAAGGAACCAGAGATGGAGCAGAAGAGCTTCCTCCCTCACTGTCCAATTTTCCTCTCCAAATTGGAACGTCCCCGGTTTTGGTACCAGGCTCATTATTGAACAACAGCTTCTGAGCATCTGCCAGTAACTCTACCTGCACATGCCAGGCCTGCCAGCTGTACAGCAGACACAGCATGGGCCACGTGGACCAGGGCAGTGCAGGAGCCTGCTTGCTGTCGGGCAACAGCTTCACCTGACAGCTGTGAATTACCCTCTGTGTACACACAACATTTTCCATTTAAACAATCGTTGAGGCTTTTTCTCTGAGCTGTAATCAACAAACGAGGTGACACTCCTGCCTTCTGCAAATGAGCTTCTGCCAGGTGCCTGGTAACCCGCCTGCCTCTGTGCATACCTCTGTGCACTGCCAAAAAGCAGCAGCAAAGGTTTCCATTACTGAACACCATTGCTTTGGGGAGCTGACATTGTACAGAAGTCCCTCAGCCCAGGGGCATCACCCAGCAGCAAATGCTGGCAAACAGCTCTGGAGTCCTTTCTCTGAAGGCTTCTGCTCTACCCAGGACACCAAACATTTGATGATTTGCCGGTTCAATTACTGCTCTGTTCTTCCAAAGACAAAGTCAGTGCAAAGTGTTTTCTTCAAGGAGAAATCCATTACGGATATTTCCCAGGGTATGGTGCAAGGCAGCTCGCCGTCCTTGTGGAAAGGCATAGGAAGGAGGCTGTGCAAGGACAGGGCTGACTTTGCCTCTCTGTAGCCTTGTATGTTTCCTGGACTCCGACTTCTTGGGTCACATCTGACGCTGCTGCAGCTCTGCTGAGCCCAGCTGCCTCATTGTGAGTCATGAACAGCCCTCCCAAATGGAGTTAGGAGAAAGAAGTGCACTGTGCCCTGCACGTGGAGTGAATTATCAATCCACTACTGAAACTTCAAGGTAAAACTGCAAGAAAAGGACATTTCTAGGGCTCCTCTGGCAGCAATAAATCTTTCAGCTGAGTGGGATGGGAGGATGTAATAAATTTGAAATATAAGTCAACAGGAGTGTCAAAGCTTGGCCAAATCCAGCTGTCAGTGTGTTGCTGGGGTTTGCCGAGAGCCGCCTGCTCAGCTGCTCTGGGAAACCAGCAGGTAACCTGGAGAAACACGTGTCTGCAGACAAAGAGCAGCAGAGCTGGGAGCTCAGCCCTCATTCCCCATTCAACACACTTGGAAGGCACTCCAAGCCTGGGCCAACATACACCCTGCAACACTGAGCTGCTGCGGAGCGCAGGAGAGCAGCAGAGAAGGGGAAGGAGAGGAAAAGGAGGAAAACCAAGCAGAAATAGCAGGGCTCCTCACAGCAGGTATTTTCCCACTGAGTGATGCGGAATGCAATTTAAGTAACAAATGAAACACGCTTAATGTTTAATGTCCCCCTCCAAGCTGTGCTCTCCCCAGGAGCATCCTGTTGGACACCATCAATGAGAAATCCCTTTGCAACCCTTCACGTGCAAGCTAAGCTCATGGGCACAAAGCAGCTGCCCCTTAACACCAGCATCCATAGATCCTGCTCTTCACGCCGATTTCTGGCTGCCCATACAGGCAAGGGGAAGCTTAAGACTAAACTGAATGCCAAGGAGAGAAGCCTGAATAGAAACATGGAGAAGATCTGGACATCTTTTTACATCTGACAGAAAAAAAAGCAATAAAGGAAAAAAAAAAACCCACCAAACAACCTGGGCTTCCCATGTGATTTGTAATTTCTGGCTGCAATGGTCCAAGCTAAGCTATAAGGACCAGAAGGTACCCATCGTTCATGCCACAAAGGACAGGCACTGCTCACAACCCCACCTCAGAGAACAGCAGTGTCCAGACCAGGACGCAGCTACAGTGTTACAGCTCTGGCTTTTATTAACAGCTCAGACTGAAGGTTTTCACGCATAAGGACACATTTGGGCAGCAGCAGCAACACCATCGTCTCCCAGCTCAGACCCCAAAGAACCATTGGAACACATATTCATAAACCAGAATGTGTGCAGGGAGCCCCCCTTGCTCCAAGCTGCACAGTCACCTTGTAAGCAGGGATGCACACAGGCTTCTGGATTTTAAGCAAACCTACATTAGCTCCATCGTTTTTAAAATAGCCTTTTGTTTTTTAACTTCGGTGCCATTCTTGCTTTGTGTTCTGCTGCTCTCACTGGCTCAGGGATGTGACTTCTCCACAACACACTTGGTTCCACTCAAACTCAGATTTCCAGGCCGCAGCCCTTCAGAAGGGAGCGAGGAGCTGGGGGGGGGGGGGGGGGGAGGGGGGGTTCCTTCCAGCTCAGTCTGCATCCTCCAGTTTCTGCTCAGAGAACAGCAGAATTGCTGCCAGCCCAAAGAGGGAAGGGCAGGAGCTACGGCATGCACACTGCTACACACTCATTATCACAATGACAGCACGCTGCCAAGTTGGAGGGGTATTTTTAGACTGGAGAAAAAACCTGGGGCCTTATTAGAGATTTATTAATACAGAAGCAACGCTAACGCTCACAGTGTTCTTGTGTTTTCCCTACACTTACACAAATGAGGTTTATTTCCTTCCCTCCTCCGGCTTTTCTAGACAACGGGGTTGGTTCTCATCCAGCCCCCGCAAGGACTTGGGCAAAGACAGCAGCTCAGAGAGCAGAGATGAGAGTCCCTGCTTTGTCTTAAGGACAGAAGATGGTCTTCAGAAGGGCTATTTTTGCTATTTTTGTTCCTGTCGTGGTTACAACTGCAAAGTCAGGCAGCGAGTGGGTCTTGGTGCAAGTGTAAATGCAGCCCACTGATGGCCATGATGGGCAGACCAAACTCGTGCACTCCCTGGGACATCCTGCTCCCCTGAAAGCTGTTGGCTTGTGGAGGAAGGCCAGGGCAGCTATTTACAATGAAATTTGGATATATGAACTGGATTAAATCTCTGTGTGGACAAATTTACCCAGAATTAGAAGCAGGCTGCATTTCATATAGCTTTGAAGTAAACAGACAAATTAAAACCATTTTAAATGGAACTAGGAGCAGTCCTGCTACAAGTGACCCACTGTAAATTCATGCTGCTGGTTAACTTGGACTCATTTTCACCTAAATCATAGAATCACTCAGACTGGAAAGCACCTCTCAGATGCCCAACCCAACCCCAGCCCACAGTGCCCACATCCCTCAGTGCCACAACCCCACAGCTCTGGGACACCCCACTGCCCCCCTGTGCTGCACCATCCACGACCTGCCTGTGTGCCTTGAGGTGAATCAGAGCCACAGCTGGTCACACAACTGCCCTGGATTTGCTGCTCCTAGCTAATGAGCAGGCACACTTGGGCTTTCAGCCCTGTTTTCTACAAGAGCATTTCTGGCTGAGCTGTGCAGACAGATTATTTAACAGAAGGACAGGAGAAAACTGGAAGGGAAGGAAGGATTTAGCCTCTCCAGGGAAAGCTGCTGACAACAAGCAAAACACAACACCCTGGAGAGAGAGTGCTCGACGAGAGACTAAGGGGAAGGAAATGTATTAACAGCATTGCTTGAGAAAACCTGGATGGAGTTCCCAGCTGGCAGGTGAAAAACAAAGGGCAGAACAGACCCTGCGGTGCCAGGAGTGGCCATTGGAAGCACAGGTGTGGGGAGGGAAGCACTGCCTGCACACCAATGGGGCACAGTGCTTCCCAGGGCTCGGGCAGCCCCACAAGAGGCAGATGATGATTTGGGGTATAACCGCACTGAATGCTCCCCTCACAGCCATATTTTGCACACAGCAGCTTATTTCACCAGGCCTGGTTTCCACACAAGGTGACAGCAGCAACAACAGCAAATGCTGAATGCATTCAGCAGCAATCCATAGAGCTGGAAAGAGAGTTACTGAGCAGGTTTTATCAAGATAACCAAAGCAGCATCTCAGTTGCAAAGACAGAAACCGATCCAAACACACCATTGGTTTGGTGTCTCTGAGGAGGTTTGCATTGACTTGTCACCAGATACAAAATACCCAAGAGGGATATTATCCTCTTCTCCAAAAGGCAAACCAGAGTTCCCAGAGTCACCAGCAGTTACCAGGCTGTACGTTTCAATGTATTCTACCATGCTTCATTGGCAGGAAAAAAAAATAAAATAAAAACAAAGAGAAACATTTAGGGAAAAAGCCAGATTTTAATGTTAGAGTTCTTGGTTTTTGAGGTGGAAGCCCTGGAGATGAAGCAGTGAGCAGGGCACAGGGCAGGGCACAGGGCAGGCTGCAGCGCCTCTGCAGAACTCAATGTCATTCACTGTGTGCGAGCTCTTGTTACAGATGCTATTGGTTTATACACAGTGATTAAGTTCAAAACTACACTACCAACTCACAGTTAACGAACTAGTTCAGCTTATGGAATGATTTAGTTGAATGATTTTTCTTTTCTTTTTTTTTTTGTTCCCCTAGCATAAGCGGGGCCATGGGTTAAGCACAGCTATTCCATCAAGTTCAAGCAGGAAAAGAAAAAACAAGAACGTGCCTATTAGCATTGGAGCTAAGGGAATAATTAGCTGTACCTCTTTCTGCTCACAGATGGGCTGGAGCACCTCGCCATTTCCTTCAGTTTATTTGTGATGGGAAATTTGAAAAATTACTCCTGCAAATAATTTGTTATTGATGTGGAAGTTTGCTTAGGGGACAGCACCTCTAAGCAAATCAATCTGTTATTCAAGGAACATTTGTTGGCTGGGGATGTGTCGCTGCAGCCACGCTGCTGGTCTGCTCAGCACGGCCGTGGGGAACTGCCCCAAGTTCCATTTACAGCAGTCAAACCTTTCTTCTTTCAGAGGCTGCTTCTCTCCAGCATGGAAGGTTTTGAACATTTCTTGGGGGGAAAAAAAAATAAGCAAGCTATTTTGTCAATGTTCGAGAAATGTTTTCCCAGCGTTTAGAAGTCACCAGAAGCAGCATTAAGATGGACCTGAATTCCTCAACCCAAAGAGCACAGAGAGCTTCAGACGGACACAACTGGGGGCTGAGCTTTGATTTCTGCTCAGTTTCCCACCTCTCATCACAGCAGGCAGAGCGCTGACCACCAACAGCACCCACCCACCACAATTCTGCTACAGACCCACATGGATTTCACATATCATGCAATAGAACCTCATTTCCCAGTGCCGTGATCCCACTTGCCTTGTGCGGCTGGGATTTCACACTGAATAGAATCCATCATAGAGTGGTTTGAGCTGGAAGGGACTTTTAAAGGCCACCTGGTCTCACCACCTGCAGTGAACAGGGACTCCCACAGCTCCATCAGGTGCCCAGAGCCCCCAAGCTTGGCATGAGCAGCATAGGGCAAATGATCCCCCCACATCATCACTAGGATGATGCTGAGCTGCCATCTCAGCCCCATTCCCACCAGCCCCAGGCCCCTTCCCCAAGGACACATGAACTGCCATTTTCCTTCTGGCCCCCTTTTTCAAGGGGCATTTATTGCAGCTCAGGTTGCCACTCCCAGCACAGCAGAGCGGACTTGCAGTCTGCAGTAATTAAAAAGGAAGAACTAAACAAATTAGCTCTCAGTCTTCAAGAAGCCACGATTCACGCTTCGCTGGGCTTTGTCAAAACGAGCTCAAAGCCAAGAGAGCCAGTCCATCCTGCAAGGAGAACTCCGAGCAAGCTCTTAGCATCCTCTGCATGTCCTGTAAGAGCCCAGCTGGGCTGGCACTGAGGAAATGGAAAGAAAGCCACAGCTCTGCACCTGCTGCAAGCATTTGGTGTTCTGTATGCTTTCTGTCTGCAGAAAGAGCAAAAGAATTTTTAAACTTGCTAAGCTCTGCATCAACCCCCAAGAGCACGTGGGCCAGCACTGCACAGCAGCCCTGCCCTGCTGCAAGGCAAGGAACATGGGCTGGCGGGGGACAGGCACCATTTAATAGCAATGAGCTCTGTGACAACAGACCTTCAAGTCAGACTGCCCCACGCTGTGTGATACGGATGTCACAGAGCTTTCCATGCTGCAAATGGAATGTAAAACAGACACACCAGCACGGCCACATCGTGGTCCTCCCAGCATTTATGGGAAAGCTGCTTTTAGAGACCACGTACAGCCACCTGGTGCAGATTGCCTGGGCTCCTGATTTTAAGTGCTACTTGAGCTCCTTCGCATCGCATTTCCCTGCTCATCCCTCATCTCTCCTACAGCATTTCTTCAAATTATAACCAACAAAACACTCCAGAAGTATTACTTCATGCTGCAATGATAAGAGATGCCAGTGTGAAATGCGTTTTGGAGATAACCAAATCCAAAGCCACCAGTGCTTGTTAATGCCAATACCTCAAACTGTTCTTAAGCCTTCAGCTCCCCTCCTTCCCACAACTACAGGGCCACTCTCAGCATCCCAAACAGCTTTAGTGCTTATTCCTTTCAGCACTCCACACAAATCAGTCTAACCATGCCGTGATGGGTTCAAAAGAGATCTGCACTTCCCGGGCAGAGGAAGGATGTTTCTGCAGTTTCCTTTTTTATTTTTAAAGCATGTTGTAAAATACAGGAAAAAAAAGAGGGAGGAGATAAACGTTTTTAAAGGAATATCTTCCTCTGCAAGCCCAGTAGGAAAAGAACGTTTCAGTGCTTTCTCTATTAATCTCATCCTGTTCTATCAGTTAATGCTATTAGCTTCCATCATCATTACTACTCAGCTTAACACTGGGGGATTTGTCCCTTCAATGCCTGCCTTGCCTTACAGTGCTCCAGGAATGGGATCCATACTCAGGGCATCAAACACACCAGTCCCTTCTCTCCTGCATGTCACCCCCACTAGATGTGGGTTACCCTTGGCTGGGACACCGACCCATTGTGCACACACTTACTGCACAGCATACAGACCATCACTGAGCAGCATGTTTATACATAATGCCCCCCCCCCCCCCCCCCCCCAGCTTTTACCCATGCTGGGTGCTTCAGGAGCATGCAGCCAAACCTGGCTGTGAGCACAGTGCCAAAAGTTGAACTGCATAGATCCAAACTGCACAACCAATGCTCATGTTAGGATGAGCGCAGAAAATGAACTGGAAACATAGGTCCAGTGTAATGATATAAGGAACGTACTGACTTTTGTCTAATTGGTACCATCTCGTAAGGTGCCTTTACATAAATTAAGTACTAATTATTTGCATTGCACAGGAAGGGAAGCTCACCCTCATGGCCACAGAAAGGACAGTGGTGTAGGGAAACCACTCAAGGCAATGCAATGCTGCGTCACAGAGCAAACCGCACCAGGGAAGTACACCGCAGCTCGAGGTAAGCAGCGTCCCACGCTGTTCAATGACACTTTGTAATCTCAAACACATTGCTAAAGTCAAGCCGTGCTGAAGCCCTGCTAAATTAAACGGGCTCACTTGCAGGGCAATGAAGTGGATAGCTGGAACAGCTACAAAATTGCACTGCTTCTCTGCCCCAGATAATCCCGTCACCAGTGAATTCTGCCGCTCCCTTCCCCCCCATATTAATGCCCTCCATTGCAATAAGGATTCCTACCCACTGCCAAAACTCAATTTACACTATTTACTTTAATGACCTCATTTGTCATCTTAGCATGCGCATCCACCTCCGGGACTGCAGCCCCATCAGTCTGCCAGAAGGTCTCATTTACAGCTTGCTCTTTCATTATTATTTTTAAAGATTAAATTGCTTTCATTTCAAGGCAAACAGTCTGGGAACTCCCACAGCCCCGAGGATACCAAGACACATTCATACATCTGATCAATACATTTTAGAGTTAGATACATCTCAATCCCAGCTGACTCTCCCCCTCCTCATCACCCCACAGCACCATCCATCTATTTCCATCACCTTTAACTTCGCTATTGCTCTTAATCTTTGCAAAGGATGCACACCGGGTGTGAGATTTGAATACTGCCATAATGTTTCCAGTTAGAGTTGTGGGAAGAATTTTAGCTTTTCCTTTTGAGGGGCACGAGGTGAAAGAGAAGAGTGCGTTCATCTCCTTCCCCAACGCATCAGTTCATTTGTTTCAGACCACATTTTTCATCTCACAGCTTGACTGCTCCAGAGCAGTGCATTCCTTCCTATTAGATTATATTTCTCTCTTATGGTGCATCTCCAATGCTGACATGCTCGGTAGAATTCAATGTTAATCGAGTCATTTACATAGGTTAGGAAAACAGAGAATACTTTGTGCTTTGTGGAAATAGCATTGCACAAATAGAGAACTACAGCTGGAGGAAGCCTCCCAAAATGCAGCATCAAAACCTGAGCAACACACGGAGGAGGGATTGGGTATTTCAGAATTACTCATGCCTGTCTGTGGTATCTCAATAAACCACTCCTTTGCTTCTTTACAGCATCCTTAAAAGGAGGCATCAGAAGCCACTTCTTACCTGTGAGCACTCACTCCATCCACGTGTCTCCTCCTGTCCCTGTCTCCCATTGACCAAACAGCACAAAGCGCATCAAACCAGCACAGCCCTGCATCCTGGAGCAGTCACTGCTCTCCATTTCCAGGATCATTTACAAAGCAGACCAGGCACCATGTGCGAATCCCAGTACGAAGCTCAACCAGAGCAAACAGATTAACTGCTAGGAAAACCAGGGCTAGATAGGTGAGCAATCAAGAATCACAAATACAATCCATTCCTTCAACATATCAGCATGCTTTTCTCAGGGTAACAGAAACCTCTTCTAACCGAGAAACACCAATCAGACCTCCCAAAAAAATACGTTCCAGCACTCAAAGTTCTCTCAGAGCTATGGAGTTCCCTTCAGCCCATTCAACAATATGACTACCTCTGTCTTCTTTTCCTTCCACCAAAAACATTTATCACAAATACCAATAAACATCGCAGCAAAAACCTTTATACCTCCTATTAGTGCTTTCCAATATGCTGATATGTTTCTCCAGAAGCTTTCCCAGTGAAACAAATTGGTCCCAAACTAACAGTACTTGGTATTCAGACACAGAGTTGTCTGCTTGATACGTCTCCTAAATACACCAGAGCAGAAGCTTAAGGAACATCATCTCCTCCACATCTATTTGTGTCAGACATAAACGCAGTTATTTTCTACAGAAAACAGGCTTTGGGTTTCTCATCAATATTTATACACACAGCAGAAACAAAACTCTTCCAGATCGTATATAACGATAAGTTGGCAATTGAACAAACTTAAAGGTTATGTACACAGTATAAAAGCATATTTTTCTTACTTACAGTTAGATGCTCACAGTTCTGGTACGGCAGCAGAAGATGGAAGATGTCAGAGCTCAGCCTTCCCTGGGATCCCTGAGGTCGTGCCCTGGGCATTACATGAGGAGCGGAGCAGCAGCAAGGCTGAGGAAAAACAAATAACAATTGACAACATTAGACCAAGAAAACCAGCACCAATTAGTCCAAGATCCTTTGCTAACGCAGAAGTAATACAGCATCAAAGCTCTTTGGAACATCAGGTTGTGCCAGAAAGAAGCAATCATTTTAGAAGCTATGCAGTAAAATAACAGCCTTTGTGCTCCTGTCGGTTTGGTTTTTTCCCCTCCTGCTTTCCTTTGCGCCCATTTTACTTCCCTTCCTCAGTGTGCTCTCTGCAGCAGCACACAGCACTGATGCTGCCTCAGACCTGAAGCTGAAGAGGATTCTCATCTATCTCAACAATTACTGCTTCCCAAAGAAGCACAGAGGGAAAACTGATAAAAACAGTAGGGTGGGAAACCCACAGAATTCACATGTGAAACAGAAAGAACGCCTATCCCTGCTGTTGTAAAGGTAGGGAAACTGAGGCACAGGCTGAGGATATCACTACAGCACAACCCTTAAAAGAGGGCCTGGAAAAGACCCAGAACTGTGGTTTGCAAGGAAACCCACCTACAGAGCCTCAATCATTCCATGAGCTGAAAACCCAAGATGGAAATTAGGTCTGAGCACGTCTGTTTCTGCAAAGAGCATCACGTTCAATAAGGCAGGCTTTCATGGTGCACTCTGTCAAAAGAGCTTCCTGATCCATTTAGTGGGGGGCAAAGGTTCCTTCCGAGAGGCACAGACCTCTCACTTGGCACATTCTGACACCTCCTAACTGCAGAGAGGAATATTTGTAGTCACGGCAGATAAACGAGCCGTGGATGGGGAACAACACTAATTTAATAGCATGAATTATTTACACATACATTCACGAAAGCCATCTTGCTACACAGCAGTCCCAGCAGCAGGGATTATTAATTTATAACTCAACTACAGCTATGTTAAACAGAACCAGGCTTCCATAAAACCTTAACTGTGGAGATGCGCAGAAAACGTTCTGCCTAACTCATCCAGAAAGTACCCCAGGGCTCCCCAGCAGCCTCCAACCCCACATCAACTGCATCTGTCAGGCAATGATGTGATGCCCACCAGTTTCAACCCACACCCAGACCTGTCTGCTGTGCCCACGCAGCTCATCCTCGAGTAGGATTTGCCTTTAAAAGCCATTAGCTTCCAAAATAGCATGCTTCCTCTCCTTTAGAACAGCAGTGCCAACACACCTCACATCAGACGTGGTTTTAAGACCCAGTTACTCAGTCTTGCTCCTGGCCAAACACTTTGTATTCTTAAATCCTGCTTGAGTGTATTGTACCAGCTGCACAGAAGCCTCCACAATGTAGACATCCTTCCAGCATCCTATTTATCCTGATAAACATGCTAATAGCTGGACTGCCTGCATCTTCGCATGTCTTATTCACTTAATAGATGGCTGAGGCAGCAAACTAATCTTCATATAGTAGGAACTCACTTCCCATTAATGACTAGGAACCCTTCATAATGCACTGTGATCCACCTGAAATAATTTCATAAAGCAAAACCTCGTAGCAGAGCTGACTCTGCTTTTAACTCTTTGCTGAAGATCAAAGGACTGGAAAGGGAGGTTGGATTGCCTGTTTGTGGGGATACAGAGAGCTGCTTGGTGCTTCCTGAACACACAGAACAGAGCAGAAAAGACATTCACGGCACCAAATTGCAAGAAGGAAGCACATGGCAAGGCCAGGTGTGTCCAATGTAGGGCTGTGAGCAGGTGTGGCTGATATCTAATTAGCTCGTTAGGCCAAGCATGTGATTGTTTCTGCAGCACCTGAAAAGCCAAAGAAAAAGCAATCTTTTTTCTGTTATTACTTTTTGTGGGGGGTGCTGTTACAGGCCTCTTCAGCAGCTGATGAGATGAGAGAGGTTTGCAGGGAATGGACAGGACTCACAGTAGGGATATTACACTGCAAGTTTCCCTACGGACACGTTCAGGGATTTTAATCATTACCTTTCTGCTCTGTGCTTCAGCTTCTTCATCTTCACAAGTGGGGATTCTGACACCAGATAGCCATGTGAAGTACTTGGAAATACTAAATTGTAAGGCCTGCTTGTTGTATACAGGCACACCACGACTGAGGCACACTGCAAAGCACACAGCCTACGAAAGGAGGGGTGGAGGCAGGAGGGTTTTTGGGGCCGACGGGTCAGCGTTGTTCCAAGAATCACAGCTGTGGAGCAGAACTCCTCCAGACTCCCATGCACCACATATTTTAGCACACAAAGTAGGATCACTTAACAAGGCCACTATCAGCAGAGATACAGCGTGCATGGATTGCTGCTGGCTGCTAACAGAAGTATCATACCCCATAAGAAAAGGCAGCATGACTCTAGAACATAGCAAACAATTTTAAGGAACAACAACAGGTTCAAAACCTACAGCTCCCCTACACCGCAACACAGGGCAAGTCCTGCCTGGTTAAGGTTAGGTTCAGGTCAACACAACTACACCTCAGAAGCCTCAAACCTCAGAAAGAAGCCAGCTGTCCTCCTACAGAGAACTACAAGGTCAGCATGCTCATCCTGCCCATCTCTCCTTACCTCCCATCTCCTCCATGGCTGTCACTTTTTTATTCTCAAGAAGGTTGAAGGCTCTGAACCCTTCACACAGAGAGCTCAGAACGGCGCAGGAACACACTATGTGCACCAGCAGAGCTCCAACAAAACCAAATCCATGGCAGAACAACATCCAACTCCTGCTCCCTCAGCAGCAATCCCAACTTAATGAACCCTCCTGAGCCCCTGGGAGGGGTAGGAGCCCCAGAGCGCACTGCTCCTGAGTGGCCATCTGCGTTGCTGGGGGCCACAGCTGAAATCCACCAAAACTAATTGTCAGCCTTTCTGAGGAGTTACGAAAACACCCCTGTAGTTCCTGGCATCCCAAGAACGAGTGAGCTTTTATGTATTTTCCGTTTGTCCACAAAAAAATTCAGGTGTTTTTCTTTTTTTTTTTTGTTTTTCCTTTTCCCCCCTATTTTTCCCTTTTGTGGGATGCCAGGGAAGGGAATAAACGTGTTTTGCTTCTGAGACCTTGTTCAAACACGAAATGAAAACCTGGAAATCGTTTCTCCATGAAAAAGTCTGCTTAGGAAAAAAAATAAAGAAAGAAAGCAATTCTCTTCCAGGAAGACATTTTTTTTCATTAGAAAAGAAGAAAAAGATGAAATGGTGCTTTCTAGTGAGAAGCTGGAGTCTATCCTCAAATTGTATTGAGTAGCAACCCCAGCCAGAGGGATGTAATTTCTTTGTTATCCTCACCAGTGCCCACGCTTGCAGCAGGCAACGTTCCCAGTGGTGCTTCTGAGTTGCCAGCAGTGCTTTGGTTAAGAAAAGAAAAAAACTTCTGTCTGACACACAAGCTGTATTTCTGATTTCCAGCCACACATTCAGGATTTAGCCCAGCTCAGAGCTCAGCTGTGTCTTTCCACTTTGTACAGTAAAGGATGCTGATCTGTGATCCCGACTTGTGTGACTCCGGCAGAGCTGTGCCGTACAGGATGTTGGCTTGGGGACTGTTTAGGAGCTGCACTGCTATAGGAGCTATGCAGGCAGCCACTCTCTGGGAGGGTTTCTTGGCTAAACAGACACTGGAGAGAAGTGCGAGCAAACCATTTACCACTGCATAACATTAAGAAAATCCCTGAGACAAGCTCACACCATTAGGGACAGGTCAGACTGACTCCAGAATGCTTTACTGTACACATTGACCCCAGTAAGAAATAGCAGTAGGAGTATTTATGAGCCAGATGAAGGATGGGAAAGGGCAGGTTAAGTATCAGGAAGTTGCTAATGCATCTGTTCTTCAGCTACAGCGGGTGATGTGTGGGGAGGGCTGAGGGGGGGCAGCTATGGACTGCCCTTACTCATCTGCAGCTGGGAAAGAGCCCTGAAACAGCATTTCCATCTAAGCTCTTTCAGTAATGGCCACAGATGTGGTCTGGATTGGAAACACGAGGCAGGTGAAGCTGAATGTTAATAAGCAGGGCCTGGAAACAATCCCTGCCTGCAGAGTTCAGGTTTAGCTCATTACTCCTTTCGCTTAAATTAAAGACCTTAACATGGCTCAGTACAAAGCCATTTTACTACTGAAGTTGCAAGTGCTGTATTTATAACTGTGATAGCAACGTGCTCCACTCAGGACTGAAATCCCCTTCTATTCTGAGCCATGCAAGAAGGGAAAGACAGATTTCCCACCCCAGCTGATTTACAATTTAATCAGGCTGCTGCTGCGTGTAATCCTGCAGCACGCCAGCATCAGTTGCGAGAATATGGTCTGCCAGTGGGATGAGAGCGTGCTCCTTCAGTTGTTAATCATCAAAAGGTTTCCAGAAATTTGCAAGCTCAGAACTTCCTTCAGAGCCATGTCCCTAAAGCAGGGAAGTCTGGGGCATCTGTAAGCCTTTAGTCAGCCATTTCCTTAGCCCTTTGGTCTGTCAGTGTACAGCTGACAGCACGGTGGTCCTTCCAACGCGCTGCTCTGTCAGCTTCAGAAGTGCTCACCCCCCTCACTGGTGATTGAAGTTCTCCCAGCATCTCATTACCATCTCTCCCAGTTGCCCATCCCACATTAAAGGGGTTTCCTGAGGCTTTGACAACAATCTTCCTACTTCCAAATGAAAGCTACTGCAAGCTTCTTTCATATGAAACTATATAAGGGAGATGAAATACAAGTTACTCGGTGATGGAAAAGGTAGAAGCTCCAATTTTGTATCCTACCGTGCGTGCTGCAAGATGATCCCTAGAGAAACCAGCTCTCAGACTGCATTCTGGTACATGTATGCATGAAGGTGGTGATGGAAACATAGCATATCAGTACTTCAGCAGCAGGTAAAACTCTCACTGAGGCTACAGTGCTGTTTTGGGGTGGGCTGATTGGACAGCTGCACCTCCAGCACCTCCAGGGAGATGGAAGATGCTGCACCCCGAGAGCCTCAGCCATCTGGCAGTGCCCTCCAGGGCCTCACACAGCAACAGGCAATCCCACTTCTGACTGCAGTTTGGGCAGAGCCTTACAAAACAGCTGTGTCCAGCCCCAGCCTGAACTTCAGGGTGCATGCGGAACAGTACCAAGGGCGAATGTGGGCAGACCTGTTTGCACTGTGGCAGATTTGCATCATCACGACTCATCTTTGAGTAGAAATTTTGAAGGAAATAAGGGAGCCCTTATTTCCCAGCACTGCAAATGTCTTCAGGCATTACATCCAGAGTGATTTCCCTCAATGGAATATTCTGAGCCTCATATGCCCCTTGCAAGAGTCACTCTGGTGTACTGACCGTGGAGCAGAGAGAAAACAAGTACAAGGGTGTGTGCATGACGGAGTCGTGTGCATGGACAAGCAGATCTGGACACATTCATACCCAAATAGCATGGCAACAGGAACTGTGCCCTTCACACTGTGTATTAATGGTCACTCCACGCAGCATGTTGCTATGCAGAACCCAGGGGGCTGCACGCTGCATCTGTCTAACTCCTGGTGAGCGTCGCTTCAGGCAGCTGTTCGAGGGATATAATTAAAGCTGGTCTCCAGATCCATAAATCAAAGAGAGAAAGACCTTGAAAAGGAGGATAATAGGAAGAAGAAGGACTTAAAAGTATGCCCTGTGCTGTATAATACCCAGATAGGTTCTTTCCAGACACAGGCGTGTTCCAGAAACAGCGTGCTGAGGTTGGGGAATCCAAGTGGGGGAAGCATTTAATCTCCATGTGTCTGTGGGGCTTTGAGTGCTTTGCTCTGCTGTTAAATCATAGCTCTCCTCTCCTGCATGGCCACCCAGGGAAAAAGCAGAAGATGGCAGTGCTCCAGAGCTGCTGGAGATGTGACTGGCTATGAAAAAACACCAAGGGAGAGCAGCAGGGAGGTTTATTGCCACAGCCCAGATACACAAGGATCCCATAATTAATGCCTCCCTCACCACCATTAACATTTTATCAGCATGGGTGAAGTCATAGAATTGGAAACAGGGAGATAACCCATTTCATAGGAAAGGGGAAACTGAGGCAGGAGAGGAGGAAGGTCGGCAACCAACACTTCCCCACAGCCATCCCAAGGGCCCTTGTCGTGACACTCGTATCTGTTTTTCTAATGCCTGAACTCATCCTCCCAGAGGCGTCTGCTGGCTTTCATATAGCGTATGAGCCATCAGAATGACTCCTGAGATCACCACAAGACCTGGGAGCTGGATGCTCACAGCCCAAGAAAAGGGGTGAGGTGGCTCAGGATTCAGATGCCAGATGGGCATTTTCAGCAGTGCTGTTTTGTTGAAGGCCATTGAAGACTGAGCTCTACCGCTTCCCCATCTGGAAGAGCTGTGTGGAGCTGCTTGCTCAGAGATGACAGAGAAGGGAAATTCAAATATGAGTAATGTTTGCAAACTAGTACGTGGGTTGTTTTTCTTCCATGCAGACATCCATAGAAGGCATCATTATTCTGCTTTAGGCTGAAATCAGCTCCCTTTAGCGATTTCAGCTGAGCAACATTTGCCACATGACATACTGAGTGCAGCAGAGGTTCAAATTCCACGAATGAGGATGAATGCAGAAGAGACACCGCGTTCTGAGCAGCTGCAGGTTAGATGAGGCCGCTTTAAAAATAAAAGATCCTGCTCTGCTGTGCAGAATGGGGTGTGGGTCTGCTTTGGGGACAGCTTCATGGGAGGCTATCTGGAACCAAAGCAGAATTCTTGATGAAACAAAAGCACGGCACTCTAAATTTAGATGAGCTATTAATGCTTTTAAAAGTAAGTGCATCTGTAGCCATGGGGTGTCTGAAATTTCACTCACAGTGTTTGCTTCCACCAGGCCAAATCTCAAACCCATCGAAGGCAGTGGTAAAAATCTTACTGATTTCAATAGGTCCATTGCTTGGCTCATGCCTGCTGTCCCTGCCCTTCTTTGGTCACCCGTTTGGGAGATGGCTCTGCATGCCTACATGGCAGAGTCTGCAGTTGTTGATACTTGTAATTCCATTTTATGCTTCAGCCTTTCTGGAGGCAAAGATAGCTTAGAGCTTGCACAGTAGCTCACCGAGTGAGACAGCAAAATAAACAGCAGGGCAAAGAGTGTAAATCCAAAGGAGATATCTATCTTTTGAATAGCAGGTCTGCTAGTCTAATTCTCTTTCTTTGTGTTGCAAAACAAGCTTCTCCATGGCACTCCAGCTACATTTGCATCAGATGTGCCATACATCATACAGTAGTACAGACACGAACTGTGACTTGCCTGGCAAATTGCATTCTGCTTTTGATACGCCGATCTCTGTGGGATATGAATGTATGAGATCTGTGGATTGAAGGCATTATTGAGATCTGTAGTATGATGGTTATACATGAGGGATGTTCGTATCAAACCCTTGCTGCAATGTATTGCTTATTCAAGAAGCCTGATTTATAAATATTTCACCTGAGCAGAGCCTTCACTCTTTAAAGCCATGCACACAGACAAGCCTTGCAGTGCCAAAGGGTGATCAAAGAGATCCACGAGATGCAGGTGAGGGGCTTGAGAGCTGCAGCTCCTCCACAGTGCCTCCAGAACCAAAGAGGAGCTGAGCTCGTGCTTTTTTATCAGGCCAGTAATAGCTGGTAATCCCTCATTTATTCTCTGCTCCAATTAAGCATATTGTGTGATAGGCAGTGGTTAAGAACTGGTATTGGTTGCTCTCTATAGAGCCAGGAGAGGTGCATTCATTTCAGTATTAAGGAACAAATTACAGACTCTTCTGTCCTGCCAAACTCTCTCTCCTTCCTCATAAGGTCAAGAGATTCAGGCCGATGCAATAACAAAACACAAACCCCACTCCTGTCAATCACTGCAGGTTTATCAGCTGCAGACACCTCTTTCTGCCAACAGCTTAGTTCTATTTTTACTGAGCAAATGCTTTCACACCTCAGCTTCCATGCGTGTGCTGCTCCGTGCATTGTTCACACCTTGGTTACTCTTCACACCTCTCAAGGGCCTTGCAGATAGGCGTGAAAGGATTCCTCCTCTGGGCAGCCATGTGCTCTGATGGAGAGGGAAAACAAATGGGAGCCAGGGATGCTGTCAGCACTTTGGGCTATTGAGAGGGCACAGGAGAGGCCTCCTTTGTTCTGGTGTGAATTTACAAGCAGCAAGGGAGCATATCTTCATGTCAGTCCTTCACAATCCCTGCCTGTTTCATCCCTTCTCTCTTTGCAAACAGTTTGGAGTTGAAGCTGTGTAAGAAGAGCATCCTCCCAGCAAGGACCTGGATTTTTTTGGGTGTATTTCACCCAAGATGCAAATTTCCTGCATTTTTCTGACAACTGTGGGGGCACAACCTTCCAGCAAGGCATCAGTGTGGCTGGTCACAGATACACCATCAACAAATATTTTCCCTAATATCTAACCTGTGTTTTGAAGCACAACATAGAGACATTCCCTCTTGTCCCATTGCTGTTTCCAGGGAGCAGAGGCTGACCTCCAGCTCACTACAACCTCCTTTCAGGAGCTGTAGAGAGAAGTGAAGCCTCCCCTGAACCCCCTCTTCTCCAGACTGATCCTGTTCCCTCAGCTGCTCCTCATAAGATGTGTGTTCCAGAATCATAACCACCGGTTCTGACCATAATCACTCTGGCAAGGCTGTGCCAACCCAACCCAGAGGCTTTAGGGCTGCCCTGCAGGACGCACCACCACCCCATCCATCACCAGTTGCTGCACCAGTCAGATGTGTTCAAATTGTGGCTCCTAACTCAAATGCAGCCTTGGGAATATTCCCAGAGCATCCATCTCAGTGACAATTAGCCATGAAATATGACTCCCCTTGATACCAGTTTAGAGTCTTTCCAGTAACATCCTACTTCATCACCGAAACGTGCACTATTTAAAGAGGGCCACGTATTTAATTGGAATGGAAATAAATGTGCATGCCAAATATAATCTGACTTTAAATAATCACCCCAGCGTTTAAAACCTATCAGTTTTCCTCTTCCACCTCAGTTATTAATAGCAGAGGTGCAAAAGAAATCAAACACTTTCCCTGGGATGAACCATGCTGATGGATGGTTGGCCAACCTGCGTGCTGCATGCTGGGCTCACGAAGGGCATCTGGATGCCTGTGTATCAGAACATCACAGAACATCACGTACAAATGCTTCACTGAATCCAGCCTGGCTCTGATTTGCCCCTTCTAAGAACAAACACTTCCTAAAAATAAACCTGTACGTTCCTGGTTTTCTTCCTTTCTTTGTTTTCTTTCTCTCTTTTTTCCCCCCCTTTCTCTCTTTCCTTCTACCACCCCACCCACCTCTCTTCTTCCCTGCGCTTTCTGCAGACTGAAGATTCAAAACGAGCTCTCCTTCCAGCACTGTCAGGTCAGGGAGCTCCCTGCACACAGGGCTTCACCACGGTAAAAAGTTCACTTACTAAAATTACTGATACAAGAATGAAATATTTATGAGCCAGGCTTCTTTCACCATCAGTTTACAAAGACTGTAATTTCATCCCTGTGACAATCAGCGGGCTGTGTAAGAAGTGAATCACTGAATTGACTCGGATGAGGGAAAGGCTGCCTCCTTCTGCCAGAATCACAACAGGATAAATGCAGAATCTATTTTCAGTTGGAAAACAAATCAACAAACGTAGAAAACCCACAACAAAGGCTCAGAGACTACAGACGACACGACGGACAGCTACGGGAACAGCAAAAAGGGCTTTCCTCTCTGTTACTGTGCCTTTCCATCCCTTTCTCCCTGAGGAGAACAGTAAGATCGGCACAAGGGGCACGAGGAATTTATAAGAGCATTGTTTCTTGAACTCCCACTTCTCATTGCTCCTAAGGGAATGTTACAAGTAGAGCACCAACCCTCTGCGTGTCACAAACAAGGAGTGCTGACTCCCTCCTCATCCCCAAGGAGAGGGGCCAGAATTTCCGGATGTGGTCATTTTGGAAACCTAATTGCACGCCTTAGGAGAGGCATCAGAGCAGACTCGGCTCGTTCACTCGAGCATGAATCTCACTCATAATTATTGAGTCCATTTTGTATTCAGCTCCTACTCTCCCTCACGCAGAGCCACATCAGCTTAAGTGTTCTCATCTCATTTCTTCCTTTCCCACAATTCAAATCTTTCACATTAGCAGGGATGGGGGAACCCTCTTTGAAATGTATTATTCCATTGAATGTTTCCAGCCAGGCTCCATTTTTCACGGTCTTTATTTGGATCAATCACGTTAAGAGCTGATGTTGCATTATTTAAGCTTTGACAGGCATGGAATTAAGACGCAGGTTTATTCACTTACAGAAAATGTCAGAGCAGAATCAGATGATCACTTTAGGGATTGAACCAAACCACTCCGACTGCTGCTTTACCATGCAGCAAATGTTAGCATTTTTGGACATATTTTTCCCCGGGTTCTTGTGGCAAGAGAAGTAACTTTGTGGGAAAAACATCCTGTTCTCTTCTTCAGTGCAAACAACCTGTTACTGAATATTCAGTACCGAAATGGACGATAGCAGGCTGGGTACTGACATAACACAAAGCGCCCAAGGTAGTGCGTACCCACACAGGAATTGAAAGGACTTATGCCTGCGGGCAAGTCAGCCTGTCTGCTGCAGAATGCAGTCTTGTCTGGCTTCAGACAGTTCCGTAACGCCGTGTTGATTTACAGCAGCCAGGACAGCTCTCCCTGGTACTTCAATTCTCCCATATAAAGCTGGGTGCTCTTGAAGGGCGGTTATGGAAAGGACTGAGCTCAGCTCTGCCCCAGCACACCAAGCAGACTACAGCTCCAGGGCACAGCTCTGGGTATCGGCACAACTTGGCTCCTGCTGATAACTCACTGCACTGTGAGTACTGGGTGATACCCTCAAATGTAGACAAAAGCCTTGGTAATGAATAAAGCAGCTTCCTCAGGGCCCTGCAGGGCGCTGGATTCCCACTTTTTGGATGAAATACTTGGACACGGACATTTCTGTTACTTTATGCATTGCAAAGCAGATCATTAGTAAGTCCGTGAAGGACAGCAGTGGGTGCTGTGATGGGAAATGGCAGCTGCCCGGGGGTCCATCACCTCATTTGGAGCTGGTCCCTGCCTACCCAGCCCCTGGAAGATGCACCTGTAAGGACCAATGTGCCTCAGTAATGAGTGGGTTAATAAGCAGCTATCTGCATTTTCCTCCTCTGGAGCTGAGTTCCCCGCCCCCCCCCATCAAGGCCACAGCCTGTTTTTCAGCATGGATCGTATCTTTCCTACTCAAGAGGTCACAGATTGTCAGCCTTGTTTTAATGAGCTGTGTCCTGTGAATTTCACAGTCACTTCAAGTCTAATAAGGGAACCCACAGGGGTAGTGTTTTCAATTTGCTCTTCTTTCCTGGAGAGTTTGTACCATACATCACATGTAGTAGTTCACAGCTGGTGAAAAAGAAAAGAATCAGCTTGTATTCCCTATGCAGGGATTTTACAGTTCAATATTTATGAAGATTGGGGGTCCTCTCATCTGAAAGGCCAAGCAGTTTCTTTCACTGTGTGTGGGATATATTACGTTAATATAGTGAACAGCTGCTTCCAAGAACTAATTTGATGCTGGTGCTGAAAAGCTCCGTGCACTATAGAAATATTATGAACATCTAAGAGTCCTTAGTACTTTGCCTAGCTGAGCCTTGTGCATACAAATTAAACATAATTGGAATCCCTTCCCTCCCCCCCCATCAGAACTAAGGGCTACTTTGCAACTGAAATAACACCTAAATATCTAATTTTAATTTCAAATTCACTCTATAAAAGCTCAGCCTGATTGTTTTCCTCCTCGTTAAAGAAAGATTATGAAAAATGGTCAAATCTAAGCATTACTTAAATGCGTCTGAATGAACGCAGCCATCAGCTGGAGACCACAGGAATGCAGCACTCCTTGAATACTCATTAGTTCTTCCAGACATCTGATATTTCTTGTACACAGAGCAGCAAACACTACGGTTCAGTCAATAATACCACTGTCCCATGGGAAAAGAGGAGATCCACTTTCAACTCTTCAACTGAACACACAGGGTGAAATATTCAACTGTTTTGGATTACAGGACGTGTCAATAGCCGTATTTGGACGGGTCACAATAATTCCTCAGGTGAGGATGAGCTCCACTTTTTGTAGGGCTGGGGAGCTCTGCCAGCCAGACGAACAGGAGGGGCAGAAGGGACACCCAGGGCCTGGGGCAACTTTATGTGTGCCTTGGGATGCTGAGGAGCACACTGGGACCTACAGGTCCCCGATGAGGGTCACATTCATGTCCCCACTTTGTCATTCAAGGAGACACCATCAGACTCACCCCCCGATTTAGTTTTCAATTTGCTGCTGGAAAACCTCAAGATTTCAGGACAGGAAATTCTCCCTTGTCTTTCTACAGTGACAGTTTCTATGGCCCAGAGAGCAGCAGAACAGTGTGTGCAAAACAAAGAAAAACAGCTTCATCTACACTACAGTTAATAAAAATTAAATGTCAAGCAGGACAAGAAAAACTGATGTGGTAACGTACAGAGGACAGGATCCATGAGAGACTGAGTAATGAAAAGGTCAGGAGGGCCATAAATAAAGCCGGAAGCAGCCAAGATGTGGTGAGAGAGAGAGCTCATCTGAGGGGTACAAGTGCTCAGGCAGTTTAATGAATGTGTTTTATGTAAATGGAATGATTACCATTCCAGGAACAGGAACTGCCCTTACTCTGAACACGACACGCACCCCGCATCAACCATCAAAACAAGGCACAAGCTGAATGTGTTGCTTGTAGGGGCTGCACAGTGCAGGGATGCAGCTCAGGAGCCATCCAATGTTGTGTCTCTGTAGGTTTTTCCTGGTTCTTATCTCCATCAGTGACCACGGCAATCAGACTGAAACTTGACTTGACCTACCCGTTGCTATTTGATGCCCTGTGATGGTACCCCAAATCCCACATCAGAATAAGCAGTAGCTCCCGCTTCAATTAAATTGCAGCCATCAAGCCCTAGTTTGGAAAATCAGCCAGCTTGAAATTCAGGACATGCTCATGGGTCTTCCTGAAGCACAGCCTACACAGATCCGACAAACAAAGCACCACGTGTAAGCACTGCCTCGCACTGATTTGTACAGGGGGTCAGTGGAAGCCAGGGATAAAACACAAGTTCTCTGAGTCACAGCCCATTGCCTTAGCCATCAATTATGCTGCATTCTTTGATATCGCATATAATGAAGCACAGCACTTTGTTCAAGTCTAGCTGTTCATTTATACCAGCCAGGACCAGTTATTTGTTCAGTTCGTTATTATGATGGTCTATCATATGTGCTGCAGGAATCACTGCAGGACTCAGCCCTGCTGGCTGCTCCACAGACACAGCAGCAGCACTCCTGCACGCCGGATCTCACGGTCTCACTGCAAGGAGCCTGAAAGCAGATGGGCAGAAAAAACAGGCAGGGGAAGCACAAGGCAGAGAGACAACTATGATTCAATAAAACCTGACATCATGGAATAAATGTGATAGACACGTCCCGTCTGTGCTATTGAAGGGTCCTCGGAGCTGCGGTCCTACTGCCTTCTCCTTATCTGAGTGCTGTTTCAGCCGTGTGGTCTGTCTCTACTCAGCCTGGCAGCAAAGAGAAGCCTCATCCCAGCACAGACAAACCCCTCCTGGCCTTCCTTCGAGGGTCTGTCAGGCAGTGACTCTCTCTGCCTGCACCTGGCATCTGTCTCTCCTCTTTCTATTCTGGGAAGAAGAAAAACAGCTGAGCTCTGCTACCGAATGCGAGGGAGGCAGATGGGGCTTGAATTCGGTAGTGATTGTACTGCTCATTTGTTTGGCATTCAAATGATGGACACAGGATAGAACAACCCGGAACAAACATGGAGGGGGGGGGGGGGGGGGGGGTTATGAATACTGAATAGCTTTTACCATCATTACTTTTCCCATTACTGTGAGATTTTTTTCTCCTTCAGTGATAAATCTGCATAAATACAGAGGGCTACAGTTGCCATCCTAATTCTCATGAGGTTTTTCATGTGATGGGCTTTCCTATTTCTAGGATTTCCTATGGTGCATCTCTTTCCCTTTCAAGTAATGGGAATAAGCAGTTCAGTTTAACTGCGTACACTCCTCTGTAGGCACTAGAGTGTTGGGGTAGCAGGTCGTACTCTTTAGCAAGAGTAATTCCAACAGCATACGCTGTTCAACAGAAGCCACCTCTGTATGCATTTGCCTACTCACAATAACACCTGGACGTGCAGCCCCCCCCCCCAGCCAATAGTCCTTCACAGCTGAACGCTGCTCTGCTATATGCTGGCATTGCAGAGGGACCCACTGGGCTCCACTGGAGTGCCTTCCCACTTCCCTGGCACAAATGAGATCGGAATTTGCCCTTGACTTCTTCATATAACAAAATGCCACCAGATAGATGCTCCTGCTTCCCACTCCTCGCACCTACCTAAGTGCCCAGCTATCCCTGGGCTGAACGGTGCCAGTGAGAGAGAATCAGAATCAGACTTTCAGCACTTATCGCTGTGTCACTGGCCTCGAAATGGAAACTGCTGTCACTTTTATGCATGGACTCAGAGCTGGCCTTGTTTCCCTGTAACCTCATTAAGTGTCCTCTCCATCATCCCCAAAACTGCTGCTTAACGCATTCTGGCAACGTGCCCTCCTGTACTGCAGCAGATACGACTGGCAGTGTGCAGAGCTTATGACAAGGTATTAATGACTTGAGCATAAATAACATTCTCTCTTATCTCTGCTTCAAGATCCACTACTTCTGATGGAAATATATTCATAATAATAAACGAGAGAGAACAACAAAAGGAGTAAATCTGAGCATAAAAACGAGTGACAGGTCTCACAATGAATTAAAATTAAAGCCAGGGAAGCTCAAATGAAAAATAAAGGTACATTTCCACACTTCTGTTGATTATCCCCAGGAAGCAAATGCCAAGAGCTGCATTTTTAATGTCTACGCATCTTCACATCAATCTAAGAAACACAGTTTAGTAAAAACTAATAGTCTTAATGCACTTAAATATGGAAAGTCATGCAGGAGGAAGCAGTGTATGAGGCATCCAGATCAGCTGGGCTGTGTAAGAGCACTGGTGACACTGCACAAGGACGGAACAGTTGGATGATGTGGTCTGGGAGAGCAGCTGATGCACAGGCTGAGGGTTTGCAGGTCTCCTTCCCACCGCGGCCCCAAACCCTCAAACAAAACCAAGCTCAACGACAAAGCCTTTACTGTGAGCAGCCCTCCTTCCCTGCCTCCATTCACAGCTCATCAACGCTCCTGCATTAGGAAGGTGTTTCCCAGCTATCCTGCCAAAATGTATAGCTTTTGTTTGCTCAGAAACACTCATTAATGATTGCAGGACAGAAACGTATACCTGAAATCAAACTGCTTCAATGAGCCTTGGCTGCTGAGACTTCCATTGTTTTGTACCGTGTGGTGTTGGAAAAGCATTTGAGCACATAGATTTGCCCTCTGGAGAGACAAAGTGTACCTTTACATTTGCATGGAGGCATCCGTATTTGAGACACAGAGTGCAGAGTCCTCAGGTGGTTGTTAATAAGCAGGAGCCAGGCACGCACATCTACGTGTGGGTGTTGTGAGTGGCACACCATGGACGCAGCTCCTGAGAGCCTGCTGTGCTCTGCAGACACTGCTATAACCGTATGCTCTTGTGGACAGGTACTGTTGTAAATGCTGCTTACCAACAACACATTTCTAAGGCGTAATCGATGTTTTGAATGTGCATTTTTAGTTTGTTTGCTGGGTACGTTGTATGAATGCAATGATCTGTGTATGAATGGTGTGCTTACGGGCTATAAACGCTTCTTGTGGAGTATCAGTGTTTTCAAAGGATAGAGGCTGATGAGTGTAAAGTATATACTGGTTATTTATGTGGGTGGGCACAGCCATGTGAGTTATTTCAACTCACATAAGAGATACAGACTAGCACGTAAGCCTCCATCACAGCAATGAGGAAACTTCAAACAGAGGAACAGCCCATGGAAGCCAAGAGAATACACAGCTGCAAAAGGGCTTTGCTCAAGAAGGGAGAGATACTTAACTCCCAGTCATTGTAATGGATGTGCACCCCAACTATACAGCCAGCAATTATTTTGCCACTAATAATGCTCAACGACAAAAATTCCTAAGATGTAGGATATATGACTTCTCAGAATCGACAGTACTAGAAAAGAGCAGCTTTGTGTGATGAGATCTCAGGGGAAATGAAGTGGTGAAATGGCATTTTGGCAAGTCGAAGATGGCTGGCTTCTCTCTGGAGGGTATCGTGCAGGTAGGAGAAGCAAGGTACAGATGCAATCCGATGCCATTTTCCAAGCTGTCTATCTCTGGCATCACGTAGGGGACCCAGCCGGCCCTCTCTCATGCTGAATTGAACTGGACAAGCTAGCTCGCCGGGTAGAGCTTATGTAACCTCTCTCTGAGGGGCTGAAATTGCCTCTGCCTCACATGGATCAGTCACAGTTCTACCTTCCATTACTCTCCCCTCCATTAGGAGTTCACTTCAGCCGCAGAACGAAACATTCTGGAATACAAAAAAAAATCTTTGCAGAGGTAGAGTTGAGAAGTGAGGATGTGAGAAAAAGGACAAACCCTTCCAGGAAATCTCCCCCATTTTTTTTTTTTTCTCCCTATTTTCTTCTCTTTCTTAGTTAATCCTGTTCTGTACTGCTGCACCTCCTACCTCACAAAAGGAGAACGTTGCAGGGCCAACCACCAACCAGCATGCCTGCACTAGTGGGGCCAGATGGCTTTGCTTATGTCAGCATGTGCTGCCATTAGCTATAGGAATGTCAGCATCTAAACCCTTACTGTACGTATGCGTTTGATGGAAGAGAGTTTGGCAAACTGTTACTTACCCAGCCTTCCCACTCCAGGGACTCTAGGTGAAATTCCAGACCATTTCAAGCTCCCAGGTAGCTACATATCTTTTCTTAATATATTAGCAATTGGAAATGAGATGCCCAGCCAGGAAAGAAACCATTACTGGGGCAGCATCTATCTGTTCTCTCACTGTGGATGGACTGTGAAATGTATCAGAGGTTCCATAAAAAGAGTGCACAAAGATGGCACATTGGTTTGATGGATAAAAACATCGGATAAACCTGCTAAGATCTGCAGGGAAAGCTGTCCTATTTTGTAAGAAATAGACAACAATGCCCGTGGTCTCGGAGCAGAACACCAACTGAACTCCATTTGCAACACAAAAACTCCACAATGTACAAGAGAGGTTTTTTTGGTCTCCTTTTAATTAAGCAGTAACAATGTCTACAACACATCCACTCACAAGTTAAGTGAAGGCATGAAAACACATTCTTCATACTGAGATGGGAGCTTCTAGATCTTTACCTTTCTAAACACCCTTGCAAGGGGAGATACGTTTTGAATGTCCAATGAACATTTTTGAAACAACTACTGGTGGGGATTTCAGATTTAACCGTGATCGTATTTAGTGAGCCTTGTCCACAGAGATCCAAACGCTTTGCAAATGAGTGCAAAGCTCAGAACCTCACCGTACAGTTAAAGGGGAAGGAAACTGAGGCACAGTGCTGTGCAGTGACTCGCCAAGCTCAAGCAGCAGGAACAGAGATCTGGATATCAACCTCAGGTCTCTGACTCCCAGTCAATTCCTCACTTGCTGTGTATGTGGGTTCCGACTGCCCAGCAGCTCACGTGTTATACGGGCAGATCTTCTTTCACCTCTCCCGCTGTCCCATTGGCTCCACTGAATGCTGCTGGCTCCCTGTCTTCTTCCTCTTCCTCTTCCTCCCCTCTTGCTGTCTCTGCTTCTCTGCCTCCACCCAGGACAGTGGCACTAGAGATGCTGCTGAGGAGTTGGCCTTCCCGGCGGGACTCGGCCAGCTCTTTGGCGCAGCACACGGGAGTGTTGGTTTCGTAAGTGCTGTGGAAGCTGTTGTAGTCAACTTCATAAAAATCCTTCTCCAGGGTGAGGACAGGAGTGAAGCGATGTCCCCACAGCACCTCTGTGTCCATGTAGGAGCTGCGAGCCTGGCAAGTCATCCCTGGGTGGAAAGAGAGGGATGTTAAATGCAAAGCTTCCTTACATGCTCACCCAGCCACTTCTTTCATTTAAAAGCACTTTCATGTTATTTCCATACCTGATTGCTCTGGGACACAGACAAAGTCTTCGCTTAATAAGCCTCATAAAAGCCTCTATCATGAAAAAGCTGAGCTCTCAAAGGAAAAGGGGTGGACTCATCGCCGCATCTTCAGGCTGCTTCCTGAAACCTGCACTTAAGGGTTTGAAGTCTGGTAGCACTAAGCAGCTTCTCTCTGTCCTCACATTTCTCTGTCGAGGTGCTGCTTCCTTGCGTGGCTGCTACTAACAGTGTTTCTGGTGAATCACGTGCTAGAATGACATACAACCCTGCCAATGCACTTCAATCCTGACCCACGCAGCCCCCAAGGAGAATGAACTGCTGCCCTGCCAAAGCCACCTGCACTCCCACTGTGTCCCATTCTGTCCCTCTCGAGCTACGGCCCCACCAGCCATTCCCCCTGCATACCAAGTGATGCAGACTGTAAGGAGGAACAGGCCCCTGCCCCCATTGATATGACCTATATGGCACGCTGGCTTACATATTTCTTTGGAGGGTTCAATGCAACTGCAATAGGTTGGCTGAATCAAAACACACAGCATCACGTAGTCAAGCTCGAAAGCACATTGAATTCAGTGTCTTAATGGAATGAATGAACAATGGGCAATATGAAACTGATTTTGTCCAGCTTCTTCTCAGCCCCAAGGTTCAGAGTTCGTTTATGAACTTGGAAAACTTTTAAAGAGGCTTTTCAGAGCAGGGATTCAGCACTGGAGTGACCCCCTCTGGAATCACCTGCTGATTGAGAAGCCGAGGCTGACTTCTCTTCCAAACATTTGTTGTCTGCTCATCCTGAACACGTTAAGCTTTTGCACTTAATTCTGGTGAAATGTACAAAAGCTGACCTCGCAAAGCCCTCCCACTGTTCTCCTTTGGAGTGTGAGTGATGGCCCTGGCTGGAATACATTCCAAACATGCACTTGATCCAGTTCGCAGCCAATGCTTCCAAGCCTACCTCCTGCAGCCCAAAGTATGCAAACAGAAATGTGAAATAACTCACAGGGGGAAAATAACGGTGTCGGATGCTGCAGGAAAGAGCATATGTGTTCTGACCACGTGAGTTCTACGGACTGACTGATATCTCAAAGAGATCAAGAGCCTTATCCTTTCAAAAAGCCACCTTTGAACAGACTGAAGTTTGTTTCTTGTATTGCTGCTACAATCAATTAAGACGTGAACACAAGCAAGATCTGCTGAAGATCTTGCCTCTTACTGAGTGCTTTCAAAGCCCAGCAATGCAGAAGAGGCTGCTGACACTCACAGGGCTAGGAGCTGTAAGCAGGCAGGTTGACTTCTACCATGGCTTTCCAGGAGCTGCCTATAGGCATGGCATTGTGAACCCAGGCCAAGAAAGAAGGACCTTGCTAAATGCGGGGGTTTGAGGCATCCAAAGGGAACTCCTGCCTTGTAATCATGGCCTGAAATAGTTCCTCCACTGGGGGAGAACCTGACAGTGAACCTGAACTCCAGAGACACGATCACGGTTATTTCCTGCTGTAAATATTCAATTAAGGAAGGAATGAAAGAAAGCTTTCATCAACCAAATACTGCTCGCTGCCAGCTTCCTGCAGGAGCTGCTTTCTGTAACCCCAGGGGTACGCAGAGGCAGCACAATAAGACAACTTGTAATTGCTCCATAATCCCGTTCAAATATTCCTTTTTAGCACATGTGCAGTGGTATTTTAATTGCGTGGGGACATACTGCTTGGCAACTCCAACATCACCCAGTAAACAACAGCATTGTCTCTGCCTCAAATTCCATTAAGTGCCTGCTTTGCAGGCTGCCCTGTGCTCTTCAGCCTGGTTAATTAATGCAACTGTAACGTCCCCGGCTAATCACTGCCTTTGTAACTGCAAAAAGATGACAGAGGAGGTGTGGAAACAATAAACCTTGCTTTTATTAACACCACATGGATGCAGCCGCCTCCCATTTGCATACAACGTGCTCTCTGCCTTCTGCGCTGTGGATGTCGAATTCTGGCTTGCAGCAGGGCTGCTATTCCCCAGGCTCACACCTTTCGTGCACTGCTCTGCTCTCTCTGCAAAAACCAGCAGTTCATTTTCACGAGCCTTGCCTGTCCAAGTCCACGGGTGTAGTGAATCATTACGTCCTATGCTCACATCCATCAAGAACCAACACCAAGTGGGCCACTGCCGTTCTGTTCCATTGCAGCAGCCCTGCCCTGTGCGCTCCTGCTGCATCTGCCCGAAGTGCTGCTGTCCTGCAGAGTGCGTGCAATAAACTGGGGGAGATTCAAGCTCCCTGAATTTCTTGCAAAAATAATCATAGCACGATGCTTGGTCTTGAATAAGGCTGTTAATGCTTTCCTTAAAATAGACATAATTACATGGTTTAGGTTTAAATGCTGTGGATATTTGGTATAGTTACAGGGAAGGAAGGAAGTAATATTTGGTGACATTTGGGGCATTTCATTCAAACTGGTTTCATGCCAAATATCTTCATTTCCCCTTTGTCAGCACAAGCAGATGCGCTTCAAAACTTACATCCAACCGAAAATGACTGAGATTTTTACTTTCCAAGCATTACAGAGGAACCCTCAGGAGTGGACTTTGGTTCTGCTGACCAAGGATCAGTAATGGGGTCTGTGCGTGCTCCTGTTCACAGCAGCCAGATATCCGTTCAGAACGGCTTGTTTCTGCTTTCCAGCCGACGAAAAGATGTGAAATATATTGCAGTGTGCCTTAAACCAGGTGCTTCATTACAGCCAAGAACAGAAGGAGTCACCGAGGAAAGATTCCTGTGTAAAATTGGTGTCAGGGAACTCTACCGAAAAGGCACTTTTCTGTCATCAAAATCAATGGGGATCAAGCAGCTTACATTTTATCAAAGACAAAGGCATGTAAATACATGCTGACAAAAAGCAGTTATTTGATGGCTCTCTCGGTGAGGAGCCTGTATTTTCTGCAGTGTACTCCATGAGAGCTGCAGATTTCAGAACGTTTCACTGCTTGCAACACCACTGATTATGCAAGCGGAGCAGCGGCTGCTGGCTCTGCCTCACTGCTATGGAAAGGGGAAAAGCTGCAGGAGAGCACTCCAGATTTCCAGGCCTTGCTTACCCTCGGGTCACCAGTTAAAATCAAACTTCATTATTGTGGGCCAATTCTAACTGCACCGTGCAGCTGTTTGGGTGCCCAGAGAAGAGCCAGCTGTCTCCTTCCAACTTCAGAGGTTGTTTTTTTCCCCCACATGTACCATCACAGCCCGTACCCATACTGGCAGTTTCACAGGAGAGGGCAGGAGGACCGCAAAGCACGACCCACCAGCCAAGAAATGGCCGCAGGCTTCCATCGGATCGCATCAGCAGCAGAGCTGAATCATTTGGCACTGTTACACAGCCTGGACTTCCTCAGCGGGTACGGCCATCCCAACCCCTGGGGCTGTCAAGACAACGTTTTTCATCAGCCTAAAATTAACTCTCCTCATTTAAATGCCACGAGGCTCGGTGATTATCTGCTGGCAGCGCGTCATGAGGATGCTGACTGCATGTTTGCTGTATTTGCTCTGCTCTCTCTGCAGTTTAGCCACAGACACTGCTGGAGGTGATTTCACCTCTCTGGCCCTGGCTTCATATGCTGTTGTGCACACGCTGATTACTCCCCTTGTACCAGGTGCACTAAGGCTGCACAGTGCAGACCGCTGCTTCAGCTGAGCTCCAGCTGCACTGCCAGAATACAGAGAAAGAACTGATGGACTCAGAGGTATAGCAGCAGACCTATGGCAAGCGGTAGTTATAAAAAATTTACTTCTATCACTCCAATTAAGAAATACACGCCTTTAGATTAGCATCAGCATTTCAGTAGTTACAAAAGTTATTAGTCCCTTTGCATTAATTAGACCGAGGAACGCTGCAACCTCCAAAAAGTCAATATTCCTCCAACTTCAAAAGGAATATTAGAAGGTAGGAGCGTGGCCCTCCAATTATTCATGCTTGTCTCTTTGAGAGGAGGACATGTCCAGGATTGATTCACTTTGATTTTTATGCCAGAGGAGAGTAATAGGATTTTAATTTTTCTGAATGCTCTCCAGGCATGGAAAAGCTCCCAAGCACCGGGAAAAAAATAATAATAGAAGGGCATTGTGATTCGGAAACCTTGAGTTTGGTGGCCTTGATTCTGCCAGGCAGAACCTGAGGCCCAGGTACACCCACAGCTGCAGACCCCTCACAAAGGCATCCATAGACTGCAGGGGCATCTAAGACAAGTGATGTGCCCTCATCTGCCCGTGGAGCACAGTGTGGGTGCTGAGAGCAATGACTGCAGGTGTCTGTCTCTTGCCTTTAATTATATAGGCGGTGTCTGTAACAGTTCTGCAAGGTCTTTCTTGCAGAAGAGAAAATGTATTTATATGCAAAATGCAAAACAAAATGAGAACCCAAACCAGATGCTGAATGCGTGAGAAATCCACTTATTAAATTCAGCCTTCCTTTGTTCTCCCAAGAAAATCATGACTAATTTCAGAATGGATTATGTTGCTTCTTTTTCTCCTACGTTTACAGCCGCAGCGTTTGACTGTATCCTCTGTAAGGATGGATGGTTTGAGATGCAAAAGGGCTACATTCCCATAGGGACAGGATGAGGAACCGAGATGCAGAATCCTGACACATGGCTGATTACTTATATATATATATATATATATTTATTTATTTATTTACGTAGACTCTAAGCCAGAAATATATCTACCTATCCTTTCCAGGTGTTTGCTATAATTTTGTTCAGCCATGGACTAGTCAGATCTTTAGACTGTGGGGTATTTAATACAGGTGGGGAAAAGAGGCAGCAAAGACCAGTGAGGACCAAGGCTGACATGACAAGCACAATGTACCAACGTCGCTGTGCCCAGACATGAGCAACACTGGACACTGTAGGCTCAGAAATGAGGTTTACAGGACAGGTACTGATACATTTAGTCTTGGTTAGTGGTCACTAAATAGCAGCAGAAAGGTAAAGCTGGAAAAGAAGAGAAGCCTTTTCTGGCACGTAGACTATTTCATCAATCGGAATGATGGTGACATTGCTTTTTTAGATGGAGTCTCTCATGTTCTCTTACTGAACCAGCCATTTCTCCACCACACAACCCAGCTGATTCTGCAAGCACATGGAAGAGGTGTGAGAATCCCCACTGTGTTTGCACACCCTGGCAGCCCTGGTTGACATTAAGTACCAGGAGGGCAAGGCCAAGATGTGGCCAACACCAGCCCGGCCCCCTTCTGTCAATGGGATGCATCTGATTTTTGTTCTTGCCATTGTGGGAAGCAGAAAGACGGTGAAAGCAAAAATGTATTCACTTGGCAAACAGATTTTCCACCTTCACTCTCTTTCCTTTTATTGCAGGTCAAATTTGGCCCAGCTGATCTGGACCAGTGTCTCTTTAAGATGTGGCACAAGAGAATTAATTCCCTAAAGTAATCTCTATGACCAATTCATTAAGCAAGCATTGTGAGCAGAGCTGCTGCTTTCAGGATGCCCACAAAGCAGCAGGGAAGTCAGAACTCTTGTCATCTATATTGATTTCGCCCTTCCAGTGGTTATTTCACTCAGCAACGATCACCACAGATCCGCCCAGAAATGCAGCCTCCCTCTGGTGCTCTTAACCTCTCGTGGAGTCACACCAAAATGCTGCTTGGAAAGGCAGCTGTGCTGCAGCCTGGCTGCATGGGGTAGGAGTGCAGTGGCTGTGGGTCCCTGCAGAGCTCTCATTTCACTAATAAGATGTTTACTTTCTTCTTCAGCCAAAGGAAAACCCAGCATTTCAGGCTGGCTGATGTGCTTCCTGCGTGCTGGTGTCCCCCTATTTACCCTTTTGTAAAATTCAAGCACACCTGAAAACAGAAACATTGTTTTAAACCGTAGTGTTTCCTATTGTAAATAAACAAACAAACGATCGCTTTCTGTTTGAAACTATTTACTGTCTTTGCCTTCCATGGGATGGGAATTCAGTGTCAGTGAGAAGGGTTACCTGAATGAGAGCAGGGCTAAGCATTTCTTGGACAACGTGTGGCTATCTAAAACTGCAGGCAGTGGCTAGGAAATCGCACTCCTCAGTGTTTAATCCCTGAACATTATTCACTCAGAGATCATGCTCAGAATTCCTTTGGTCGTTTACAGGTTGATAATCACAGCACAGTCAGATCTGGCCTGCTTTTCAAACTCCTTACCAAACACAGCCATCTTCCCTCACCACTGCAGGTATGACCCGTCGTTCTCTACAGACTGGGAGAGTCTCCATTAATTTTCCCTCCTGCCGACAACTGCAGGGCTGAGCTCCCCCCAGGGTGCACGCAGGACCTGTCTGCTCTGGGCACTGTGAGCAGAGCTGGACGTTCTTAATAGCCCCATAGGGGGTTATTAAGGGAACAAGCGGCCTGCTGTGTTTTCTTGCTGTCCCAAACCTGAACAGGTTGTAGCGGTGTCATCGTTTAATAGAAGTGGCACTGCAAGTAAGTTATACCATTCCTGAAAGCAGATGGGACTTGGGCAATGGGAGGGAAAGAACCGAAAGAATTTGCTGGGAGTAAAAGTTGTGGTATGGGGGGAGGATCTTCAGTGTTAAAATCTCCAGGATGGGTTTAATCAGTATTGTGAAGTGTAAGGACAAAGCAGGGAAGCAGAAACCCTGTGCTTCCACAAGCTGCTTTCGCTGGGACAAAACATCACCCATGTGCCATTCAGAAAATCATTTCAGCCTCTGACTCAGACCTCACCTCCACCTGAGGTCTGCTCCCACTCTGCTCTAAGCCCAGTGCAAACTGGCTCTCCTAGCTCCAGCTTCAAAATTTCACAACGTGTCCTCTGAGACCATAACAAATCATTTCCACAGATGTCTGTTCCTTAATATCATTACACACCGGTCTGTACAATCCCTCTGGGAAAGGAGCCCATTTATAAAGTAATATCATTCCTCTGCCATGCTTTTAATTTTAAGGTTGTTGCTGATAATGACTTCCCCTCACACACATCCAGCAGGGACTGAGCTCTCATAGGACTGCATTCCCTGATCACATTAGGTGGTTCTAGTATCTGGTAATTGTTTAGGCTACAAAATAAGCTCCCATTACAAATCCTCCCCTTTAATATTCTTTTCCACCCCCTCTTCTTTTGCCACATCTCTACAATATTCTGCTGGCAAAGAATATTTGCCTAGCAATGCCACATGAATTCCACCCATAAAATACAGTACTCCAACCCAAGCACAGTGCAGTCTGTGCACAACCACCCATTAGCTGTCAGAAACGCTCACCTATTGCTGTTCACTAATGACTATAGGGAGATAATAGGGAACAGATTTAGCTCTCTAGAGTGCTGTCCCCACGTCTGAAGTTCTGGGGTGCAGGATTCAGAAAGACTATTCCTCCTTATGTTGAGCTGTTAGGAGACCAACAGGGACAAACCGCAAGGAAGGGACAATATTCACTGTAAGCAAAGGGCAGAATCTGCAGGACAGGATCCCAGTGCCACTGAGAGCCCATATCAAGCACAAACCCCATGTTGGTGTTTCAGAGAAAACCTGTGCTTCAACAAGATGAAAAAATACTTGGGTTCAGAGCAGTCTTGTGACAAAAATCCTTAAATGCCAAAGGGCAAAATTACTCATAAAAGCATTTCTGTATCTCTGAGTCTTTCTAGGCTCCTGCACCTCTAGACAGTAATTCACTCCTCCCTGCTGCCTGCAGTCCCATTGCCCTTAAGGACCCTGATCTGACCAAGGCATGCTGCCAACCCCAGGCTGAGAAAGCCTGCCTTGAAGGGAGCATCAGCATCTCAGGCTGTTTAAAATCGCTTGCTCCCTGTTGGCTCTTTCTCAATGCCCAGAATAAATGAATTAGCTGCAAGTGGTAAAATGATCCCTTACGCCTTGTCTTTTAGGTAAGACTCCAGAGTAAAAGCCTCTTCCCCACTAGCCAGACCCCACGGGGGTGCACTGCATCCTGCCAGCAGGAAGGACATAGAGGGCCTTTGTGGACATCCATCCTCTTACCCTGTGAGAGGCACACTGCCAGATCCCTTTTTACACACCTTGAAAGGTTGAGGCACACAGCTTTTCCAGATTCATTTTATACGGAAGCAGATTTCTTTCATTGCCTACCACAAATACACCCATAGGAGGAAACTGGGAATCAGCTGAGCCTATCTCCTAATCTGCCTATTGCACAGAATTGTTTTGTGCTGTTAAACAGCTGGTATTTTTCCTCTCTGAGCTCCTTTTTAAATGCATGTCCTGCATCATGTGCAAGTCATCCAGTTTCAGCACACTCTGTTTTATGGGGTATCGTAATACCGGGCCAGTTCCTTCATAACCTCCATTAAGTAGCAACACCACAGCAGTATCTAAAATAACAGAGTCACAGCCAATTTTTAATAATGAGGAGAAATGGAAAAGGATTTGCAGCATGAATTTTGATCACAGAAAACAGAACCACACAAGACCTCACAGATTCGTTCAGTTCATTCCTTTTTTTCCCATGGATCTATTCTAATTGATTATGGACAGCTCTTCAACTAATTCCTTTGTGTGACCCCAAACACTACAGTGTGAGCTAAAGGATCTCTCTTTCAATCCCTACCCAAATCAGACAACAATACCTTACCCAAATGAGTCACTTGAGAATGATAAACCCAACATGTTCTCAGTGCAATATACCCCCTTTCTCCCTCAAAATTGTGACTGATTTTGACAGGTGCTTACCTGTTGCTTCCACCATTCCTTCCAGAATGACCACAATCTCAAACTCTTCCTTCTCCAGCTGGGTGCGGGACATCTCCCAGAAGGGGCTTTTCTCGTTGATTTCGTGTGAGATGATAAGAGGTGACACCAGGAACAATCTGTCATCTCCAGTGTCAAATCCCACATTGATGTCCGTTTGGTTCAAGGGGATGAACTCTCCCTCTTTGGTCTGTTTGGACTTAATCAGTTTGGCTCTAATGGAAGCCTCGACAATGTGGGAATTGCGGAGGTCTCCAACACGAAACATGAGACAGAGCTTCTCATCCCTCATAGAAATCACTGCGTTGTTAGAAAACATGAGGGTTTCAGCTCTCTTCTTTGGTTGGCTGATCTTGACAAACATGCATCCCACCATGAACGCATTGACTATGGAGCCCAGAATAGCCTGGATCAGGAGCAGTACGATGCCCTCTGGGCACTTCTCCGTTATAACCCTGTAGCCATACCCAATTGTTGTCTCAGTTTCAATAGAAAAGAGAAACGCAGAAACAAATCCACTGAGATTTTCAACACAAGGGATCCAGTTTTCATCTTCAAGATGGTCCAGGTCTCCCCGGATGTAGGCAATGAGCCACCATATGAACCCAAAAAACAACCAAGTGATGGTATAGACCATAGTGAAGACAAGAAGATTAAAACGCCATTTGAGGTCCACCAGAGTAGTGAAGAGGTCACTCAGGTATCGGTAGGTTTCTTGAACGTTCCCATGGTGCACATTGCACTTGCCACTTTTCTCCATGTATCGCTGCCGTGGCTTCTTACCTTCTGCTGTTATGAGTCGGGTTCGGTCGGTGGCAATGGGGACGTCATCTCGAGCCTGTTTGGGAATCTTCTTAGGCTCTCTGGATGTAACTCCGATGTCCATGTCCTGGTTCATGAAGATCCTAGAATCTCTGGCCATGGCTGGGCTGGGGGAGAATAAAGAAATGAGGTTTAAGATCAGAGGGAAAGAATTGAGACAACAGTCATTGTACTGCGTGAACCACTATGGACAGAGCAGGACCACAAACCACTAAGACTGCCTTGACAAAGCATGCTGGTACAGGGCTGGATACAGGCTAACTTTACATTGGGAAAGCCTTTTGCTCGAGGCACGTCTTCCCTCCTGGTACTGCTCTGCACAGCACTTTGAAGGGCTTCAGCACTTCTCTGCCAACAGCTGCTTGCTAAATACAGCCTCGTACTGAACGGGATGTCAAATACTGATCCATAGCACACAGCCTCTTTGAAGGTAAAGCAGCTGCCTTTCACCTCACCTACTGCATCACTGCACCTCAGAAACACGCAAATGAGAATGGCCTGGGTGACGTTCTCCTTGTTGAAACTTCTTGGTTTTCCTTTACTTTTCTTACATGGTGCTCGCTTGTTTCTTTGTTTTAGACCCAACATTTCCCAGAGATCACAACCAGAAGCAAAGTAAAGTTGTAATAAATACGTTCTCAAAAGGGATTGGAGTTTCCCGGTGCCTCAGGTCTGGGGTAGATACCAAGAGAAGCCTTAGAAATGCACAGAAAATACTCTTCACTACTGCCTACCTAAACCTCACACAAGTCTAAATTATTCATCAAGGTTTCCCTTACAGTCAGCAGAGAAAAAACCTCCGGGGATAACGCAGATTTCAGATGTACTGATTCACCTTCTGGGTATATTCACTCCTTTCCACAAATTATTCTGGGATCCTGAATTCCAGAGGTGAAATTGGCTTTTAGTTCAGCATCTTCAACTACGCGTCTATGGGGCTGATGGATCCAGGCCTTCTGGTAACCAAATAGATGAGAACTCTTTTACCTCATTCGATGCTAGACAAAGAGCAGACACTTTCAGAAATGTAACAGCTATTAAAAACCCACAGTCCGCCTGCAAAACTGTGCTTGACAAGATACAAATAATACAAAATGATGTCTGAAATGATTTTTGGTTATCATGCAACGTCCTGCTTACTCAGATGATTCGATATAACTCTAAAAAAAAAAAAACACACATGCTCTCATAGAAAAATGAGAATCTCCACTCTAAATGCAGGGCACAGACAAAATCTCTGTGAAAGACTACCTGAGAAGCCTTAGGAATATCAAAGATAGAGTAGCAATATTCTCTATGATGTTCATTCTCTGCATTGCCCTCTGCAAATCCTATTAAAATCCAACTAAATCTATTACTGCTCCCTCTATCTTTAATCTTCTTATGAGCCTGTGAATCAGAAGGGGTGTAGAGATACAATTAAGAGTATCTTGGGAAAGATAATTTGAAGAACGAGGAATGTAGCTTCATCTTTTCAGAATTAAAAAGCACGAAGGGTGGGCAGGAAGGAAGCAGAGGCAGGATGAATCCACGAAGCAACAAATTTCCACTTCTATTCTGCTGTAGCCAAGTCTGGTTAACAGCACTACGCCCTTGTACAAGTCACCATCAATCATTACCCCACTGAAGTAGCCAGAGCCTGTTGTTGGAATCATCCCCGCTGGCTCCATCCACCAGGGAGCCCGGCCATCTGCCCACAGCACAGCCCCAGCGCTTCCTTCTGCTGGCAAATCTGCCTGCCTAGAAGGGTCTGAGCCAGGGCTGGGGCAGTGCAGTCACAGGAAGGGGAAGCAGAAGGGATCCGCGTATCTGGGATGGTGAGGCAGGGGAACTGGTTCACTGTGCCCACTGCCTGTCATCGTGGACACGGGTTAGGTAACCCCAGCACTGTGCTGCTCCCTTTCTCTAACAGCACCATGAAGGATTTGGGCAGAATATTAATGCTTACTTCAGTCTTTGCACTCCTTCTCTACAGAGGACTCCCAGAGCTGGCTAACAGCAGATTTAGACATATCTCGAGTCATTTTGTACCATTTTTTACAAACTCAAATCCCCCCAGCCATTGCTGTAGCTCTCTGCTGCCTTTTGGTGTATGTCTGTTTACATGCACACCAAGTGGCTGCTTGAGCTGTGAGATGATGAGGGTACACACTGGCACTTCACAATGTGCAATAGCATACGCCAAGTGCAGGTCAGAACAACCAGAAACTTTCATTTTCCTTTTTAATAGGGGAGAAAGCAGCCCATCATTGACCTCAAAAGAATTTGGTACAGAGAAGAACCTCCCTGCTTCCTCCTCAGCAATACCACTTCTGATCCTTGCATTGCTTGATCGATCCATTACTCCATTTGGACTCGAGGTTTGGATCAATCTATGTATGCGTAGAAGTGTGAAGGCAGGCAAAGGTTGCACGTTTTCAATTCAAAAAAAAGACTTTTGTAATTTAAAAAAAATGTTATCAAACTTAAGTTTATAAGTGAACTTCACTTATGCCAACACTACAGAGGAGAGAACAACTGATTTCAAGGCATTCGTCTACAGCGTAACGTTCCACATTTCAGATTCATACCCAAGAGACCAAAAGGATCTGGAAACATATTAAAAAGATCAGAATAGAATAAGAATAATCATAAGGACTAAATCCCTAGAAATATCACTCTGGTGAAACCAGCTACAAGGGCTGCCCATTAATGAAAATACAGGAAACTTGCTGTAACTACAGCACTCAGGGGACTGGCAACACCACTTTCCTAATGCTACTGATCTTTAGCAATAGGTCAAGAGAAATCTGTCTGGAAATCTTTAGGAACACCTCACAAGTGCTCCATTAATGCAAAGAAATTCCTGCTGTAAATGAACTTTACTGACAGCTGCAGCAGCCTTACAACTTCTGCTAATATTTGATTTAATGCTCTCCCATCGCAGTGAGAGCACAAACTCAGTATGTGGTTACTGAATGTAATTAAGCACATGAATCTCTGAGCACAGGTTTGGGTGTCTGAAGACTACCCAGCTTTCTGTTACAAATGCTTGCAGTATTTATTCTCTAATTCTGAGCGAATCACTGCCTCTCCCTCTTCCTTAATTTCCCAGCTGTAAAACCTGTGATACAAATACAGTCTGTGAGATCCAAGGCAGAAGAATCTAATAGGAAATTCACTATTATTCCCTTATTAGTTCAACTGCACTGGAGAGTTTTATGATGGATGGCAAGAAACCAAAGAGGACCACTGTCCCTATGTAAGGAGTTGGTTTACTTCTCTATTGTATGATACACTGCCATCAAGCACACACATTGTTTCCAGGTACTGGTAATTATGTGTAAGCATCTTACAGAGGTTTAGACTTCAGTTTGTAAACCACTGCTCCATCCAGCAAAGAGAGCTGTGACACGGAATTGCCTCTTACCATCGCGCACACCATCCTGCTTCACTGGCATTTACCACCTTTGGTTAAATGGGGCCAGGATAATAAAAATGTCACATTTGTACAAAGCTGCTTTCCTTTTGGACAGATAGCTGCAAAAGAAGATGTGAGTCACTGCATTATCAACCTCGCAAAGAGGCTTTTTATCAGACTGGCTGTTGCTCAGCTTTAGCCCAGACATACTCAGGGGCAGGCAGCAACATTTGGGCTCTTGGCTCTGCTGAAGCAGGGTCACACTGGGGTTAGTTAATATCTTCCCAAGGCATTGTTCTGCACAGCTGTCTACAAGCCCATCCTACAGTGCCGATGTACCTCCTGATAGCCCCAAATGCTCACGATTAAAATTTGCTGAAGGTATTGCAGGAGGAAAACCTAACAAAGTCTGCAAGTCCCTGCTGGCCATGGTGACTTTTTCCATTTAGATAATTGCTGATCTCACTTGGGTAAACGCAGGTTTCAGTGTGGATAGGATTTGCCCCTGGAGAGGTCTAACCTTGCAGGCAATAGGAGTTTGGATACAGGAATTGGCCACTAAGTTTGGGTAAAAAAATCACTTCCTGCTGTTTGCTGCAAACCCAATGCCCGTGTCACCTTATGGCACGGGAATAAATGAGCAGCTCTTCTTTAGTAACCCTCCCATTCCCCCAAGTCAGGATTTTACTTTATCACCTGCTTCCCAAGCTGATGAGCCCTACGCCTCTAAAGAAGCAACCAATTCAGCAGTGCACACTGAACAGATCACTGCTGGACGATGCCGTGCAATTCATACCGCCTTTAGAAACAGAAGTATAAATGTAGGATATAAAGACTCACTGCAAAGAGCTTGGAGTTCCAGAGGTGAAGGAATGCTACCCTAAAACAAGGCAGGACACTTCAGGAAGCTGCACAAGGGAGATCTGTGACACTTCACTAATAAACATGTGGTTCCAAAGCTCCCTCAGCCCAACAACTGCTTTTTGGAGTGAATTCTCACTCAGCACTAACGCTGACCTGCCTGCTCGTGGTTCATTAGGCTCAGAAATAGCGACACAGAAGGTGTTCATACTGTCAAAACAAAATGCCTCGTAAGGAAATCTCTCTGGGTAGGAAGTTATGGCACAAAGACAGAGCTTAGGGACGTTTGTGCCTTACCTTTATCTGCTCGTTACCTCCCACTCTGTTTTTCTCCCCTGCAATAATCACAGTTCTAATATCCCTCAGCCCTTTCGTCGTCATTTGTGAGGCAATAATGTGCCCCCCAGAGCATCCAAACGCTTCAGTGCTCAATACAAGTAACATGCTTAATTTCTATCGTTATTATGATTATCATTGAATATCTGTGAAATAAGGAAGTGCTTTGGTTCTCATTTATCAGGATGGGGAAGCAAAACAGAGATGCTTTCCTCTTGCATGGATGGGAGACCTGTGGCAGGGCAGGGAATGGCAGCTACAGATCCCCAAACCCCCTGAAGTCACCAAACCTCCCAGCAGAGCAGCAGCAGTCGCTTCGTTGCATCCAGAGGTTACTTGGAAAAACCTACAGAGCCTTACCTACCAGCATGGATAACCTGGCCTGGTTGTTCCTAATGGCAAAAGAAAAAAACCCCATAATGCTGCTGCCTTTACTGTGAACTTTTTCAAAACTGGAGGAGTGAGTTGCAGAAGAAGAAAGCACCTTTTCCTTCTCTGGCTTTGCCACAGTTTTCAAATAGATATTTCCCCTCGTTACGTATGAACAAATCCCACGCAACGTTTCGACTTCAGACCAGTGCAGAAAAGGATGGAAAAAATGAAACTGTAAGGAGAATGAAGGCCGTGTTTGGGGCTTCCAGGACTGGTTGTAACCACAGCAGCGTGCAGGCTGCAGCAATTTGGTACAGAACGGGCACTGGAGAACAGGGAGTTCCCACAACACCAGGGCTGCCCACCCCCCAGTACAACGCAGAGGGAGGAGGGGAGGATGTCAGCAGCATCACCTTCAGTCAATTCCCTCATACGTCTTGGGAGTTATAGAAGCTGAGCACAAAAAGTCCGCATGTGAAGGATGGATTCATAATATTATGCTGTTGGGTGTTCTGAACCAATATCGTAGAGCCAAATGATATTCTCTTTACCAACAAATAAATGCAGAAAGTAAATCAATTTGATCTCTGCATCTCCAAGGGAGCGGCTTCGCCCGAGGCATCTGCAGCCTCTCTGACCTTTCACCCCAGACTATTTTTAGGGAGACCTTATGGTGTCATTGCAAAAGTGACTGCTACCTTTCAACAAAGACAAGTGAACACAGATGGACCGTCCTGTTCTGATGAGCCATTCCTGTTCCTCCTGTTCCCGGCTGCCTACCCATGGCACACCGTGTACTGGGCTGTGCGCAGAACCTCAATTCAATGAGAAAATACTGCTCCAAAAGCACAAATATTTCTATCCTCCATTGTTCAAATATTGCACTTTTATAGCAACTGACATTTACTGTACAGATCTGCAGCTGGCTTACAAAGAAAATAAAACTGAAGGATGCTAACACCACCTCACACCTCTACAGCGACTTGCTGCCAAACAGCTCCAAGATGAACTGGCCAAATATCGGCTCCTTCCACCCCAAGAGGTGTAACAGTGCCACTGAACTGCAGACAAGAGAAAATGAGTCACAGAGGGACAAAGTGATCTACCTAAGACCAAATGGCTGGTTAAGTGCCAAGAGTCTCCCAAGCTCTCAGTGAATAGGAAGTGGGTGACTCATGTAAAAGTCCACAGATTTGTCTCAGAACATGAATCTAAAAGCCTGTTTGCCTGTTTCAGAGCCTGTAACTAACAAGGCTGGAACCTTCCAGAGGTGGACAGCTTTCTCCATTGGAAACCAAAAATGATCCTGATTCCTTGATGAGGAACAATAGGGGAAAGAATTGGACCCCCAAAATGAAGTAACTCCCCCAACACAATTCCCACAGATGATGTTTGCTTGGACTGCTTGGAGGACTAATGAAAGGAGCCAGCTTTGTTTCCCTCCAAACCACCCAGCTATAACAATAAAGCAGTTTTCTTCTCCAAAGGAAAGGGGTGCATTGATGACCTGCTTGATTACCAAACCCCAGAAAGTCACACAGTAAGCTTCTGGAAACAGGGACAGCTTCTGGCAGTTCTTGATTTGTTTCCTGGAACTCTCAGGTCAAAAACAAATGGGAGAGGTGCCTGTATAAAAGTTAGCATGTAACTCCCAACAGTGTGAATTAACACAGCAGTTTGGACTCTGGGCACTATTTGCTCAGTGTCAGTACACAAACGAGACACGGTTTTACTTCATGGGGCCATTAACACCCCTCAGGATTCCCAGTGCATTAAATGGTCTGTCTCCCTTTAGGGCTGAACATGCCAATTCATTGTCTGAGTATTACAATGCAAGTGCTCTGTGAACCCAACCTGGCTACTGAGCATCCTCATTCTAAAAGAATTCAATCTTTGACTCCAGGTTGGGATTACAGTCGCTCCATGCACCTCAGGGTTGTTCAGCGACCAGTCTGTTCCTACCCACTGTATTCCACTGACCTCCACTAATTTGGTTTCGGGGCACTCCATCATTTATAATGCCATTTCCTACACAACGCCTCTGCTAGATCTGACAGTGCCTTTGCACAAGGTCCACACCTAATGCCCGGCTTCCCACGGTCACCCAGCAGCCAACAAGTCAGACAGCAGCACGTCTCCAGCTGTCACCCGGCAGGGCTGGGCACAGAGACCTCATGCTCAGCTCCTTCCCCTCTTGCCTCCTGGGCTACTGATTGTCAGCAGCCGGAGAGGAAAGCAAGGAAGCCGACAAAGCAGACACAATGAGGTAACTTACTTGCTGAGAGCGGCTCTGCATCAGTCTCGTGCCGTGGCACTTCGGGGATGCCGGGCGGTGACCGCACCGAGAGGCGGGGAGCGCAGCTGCTGGAGAAGCGGCCGATCCGTGCCATCACCAGCCAGCTGCGGTGGTCTTCTGATCCCGGGGCCGTCTCCTCCTTCCCTCCCTCTGCCCGGCGTCACAAAACATTTATGTGGCACCGTACGGTTAAACGCACACACCCCCGTTTCTGGGCACTGGGCTCTCTCGCTGTCGGGCTGACACGGGGAGCTCCGCGCTCGCCCGCCCGGCTCGCCCCGCTCCTCCTCCCGGCCGGAATGACGTCCTGGCGGCACGCAGCTCTCCCGGGGCCGGGAGAGGAGCAGCATCCCTTGTAACGAGCAGGAAAGGGGAAGGGAGAGGTGGCGGGAGGGGACGAGGAGGGAGGGGTTTAATGCTGCCTTGCACAGCACGGGCTGGGGGGGGGGAGGGGGCGGTTTCGGTGCCTGAGAAAAGGCGAGGCACTGCGCTGCCCATCACCGCGTGGTCATCGCCCTCCTCGCCAATTCCCCGAGCGCTGGGCTTACTTTTCCACCCAGCGCCTTCTTCTCCGCTCTCCCGTTGCCCGGCTTCTCTTTTCCTGCATTACTGAGCGGGCTTTCTTTTCTTCCCCTTTTTCTTTTCCAGTGGGTGGGGATAAGAAGAAAACCCATTGTTTTAAATCACACAGACCGAAGTGGTCCCGTGCGAGCTGCTGCAGGGAACCTGCTTTAGCAGCGGCTGGACTGAATCACCCCCAGAGCTCCCTTTCAAGCCCTGAGATTCAGTGATTGCTGTAAAACAGAACGGGGAGGGCGCAGAAGCCACACATTTAGCAAGGAGCACGCGTGCTTTTTTCTTTTCTTTCTTTTTATCATTGATAATACCACACTGTCTCCCTAGCTTCATAAATCTCTCTCTTTTCAAAAGCAAATGTCAGGCCAGCTGTATATGTAAGATCTGCCTCCCGAGTGCAGGTTGCCTTCAGGCTTTGTTGCTCTGTTCCTTACTTCCAACCCTCCACTCCTCCCTAATTCCCTCTTTCAGGAGCCACACGCATTACAGCCCATCAGAAATGCCTCCTCAGAAGATTTTCTGGGCCAGAAAAGGGAGCTCGACGAAATCACAACGTGACACAGGGATGTGCCAGTAGCACTGGAAACTGACAGCATTTGTTTCCATTTTCTGCTGTAACACAAAACTCAATGTCTTTAAAGTTACACATCATCTATGAAATAAATTTCTATGTCGATCTCACTGTATGGGGATGAAGTCTCCCTGTGTTAGATCTTCTGCCTGCTCACAATCACTAGGAACACTCTTTGTTCTCCCAGTAGTCCATATTTCACCTTTCCGGATCCCGATACACGAAGGATCCTGATAAAGCTGTGCTTTGAGGTGAACAGTTGTGGCTGTTGGTGGTTATTTTTTGTTTAGATAAACTAACCAAACAGAAACTCATAGAGCACAGGAGCCAGTCCCCACGGGAATTACAATGTTCCCTTTCAGGAGTCACTGCACACTGCTTCCGTACAGCAATAAGGACAGTGTCACCTTCATAAAAACACCAGCTCTGCTTCTTTTATTTCACCTATTTTAATAAGATATAAAACGAGTCTTGGTGCTACAAAGGGCAGTCCTGCCAGCAGCCCTAGAAGAATGGCAAGTCTGCAAAGCTGATACCATGTGGGCAACGCCAGGAGAAGCCTTTCTTGTCACATCCCCCCTTACTCATCCAATGCAGCTCACCCACCCACCCAGAGGAACGGTATTCCAGTGTGGTGATTCTATGGTGATAATTTTCCCACCCTGAACTGCACTACTGCCTCACCCACGTGTTGGAATTAACGCCGTTCCGGGCAATGCAAATACAAACTTTCGCATCTTGAGTAAAATCCTACTTCTCTTGCCATGAGTGAAACTGCTAACAGGCACTGCCATCTGCTGGCACCACGTCCTGTCACTGACTACGAACAGAGAAAGGGTTTAAAGTGGATTCTCTCAGCTCCCGCTGGTCTGTGAGCTTGCAGAAAGCCGTGTTTCCCAACACCTCACCTGCGTTATTTAGCTAGAAATGAGACCTCTCTCCTCTCGAGGCATCAGCTTGTGAGCAGCCGTACCATCCTGGTGCTTCTCTATGCAATCACGTCATGCTGTGCTCACACCTCTGCCCAGATGGCAGGGCAGAGCGTGCTGTAAAGCTCCTGCTGTCCCAGGGTGTGATGCAGCAGGAGCTTTAATAAGCACAGCAAAGACAGAGCAGCAGTGCTTGGCAGAGATGTACTTCAGGGGCCCATCAGGAGCCTCCTAGCGAGCACTGTTTACCTTCTGCATGGTCCATGGGAATGTGTGCATCCTGGTGGTTTTGTCACTTGATTTTTGTTTCCTTATTCTTACACTCTAAATCACTGCCCTGTTTCACCTATTTCAACATCTTCCAGTTTGCACTGGCTGAAGATCAGGCAGATCTGAAAACCACACTTTGTGAGTCACTGACACCAATGTGCCCTTGCTAATGTGGTTTGAAAGCTGCTAAGAGCCTCATGAGCTTGGAATATAATAAATTATTTCAGGTATCAGATTGCTGCAGGACAGATGTCACACGTAATGGCAGTACAGTCTGGGATCACTCTCGGGCCAGCAAGGAAAGAAGAAAATGCAGAGGGAATGCTTCTGATCCAAGGAGGCAAAGTTCTCCCACTGTTTGGGATGAAATTCACCTCACATAACATCACAGTGCTCTTTCCTCTCTCACTGCTGAAGACAGGCAGTACGAGATTACATCTAAATCAGAGCCTTACAACAGAATGGGATGGATTATTTGGAGTGTGTGGATGCAGATCTCACTTTGGTGCAACATTCTGGTGTTACTGGGCTTGCTTTCCAGCTCCAGCAGCTGTGGGCCACTGGCAGAGATGAAATCATGGCAGCCCAGAACGCTCAGTTCCTGGAACTGCAACCAGAACAGGATGTGGAAGAGCAAACTTTAATCTTGTTTAGGTGTAACGAAATAGCCCCCTGAGGACATTACGTATGTAGAAAGATATCATAAAGCAAACCTTAGTTTGGATTTGTGTTTATTCCTGAGGAATTTAACAAGGCAGTCCAATGGCGGGGTTGTGGGGTTTTTTTTGAGCTTTCATGAACCAAATGAGGATTAAGCTCCATTTCCTTAAGGTTTCATTGCACATAAATGAGCCATCCACCCCAATGGGCACAGACCAGCCCATGGCATTTATTACCCAAAGGGACAGCCTTCAGTCCGAGCAGCAGTGCCACAACCTGTACTCTGAACTGAAATGAGCGGTGGCTCTCGATGGCTTCACACGTGCTGAGAGGGCTCAGCAATTCCTTCAGGGAACGTTTCAATTTGCTGTGCAGTTTGACCTCTGGAACAAGGCGGTCTCCTCCTGTTTGTCAGCCATCAGCCCACCATCCCACCAGAAGGAAACAGAGCTGTAAGAGTCAATGCTGGCAGATATCTCTAAAATCATCTCCTCCGCCTCCATCCTTCCCCGGTGCTCTCGGCTGAACGGGAGCAGAGCTTTCAAGTAGATCCAAATTCAGTGGCCCTCACCCCTCTGCCTCGAGGTCCTGTTGTGCTCTGGGGCTCATTCAAACCCCAAACTCAACGTGAAACTTGGGAACGGAGGCAGACAACGGGATGAAAAAGTTTCAGCAATAAACCCGAGTTCCCTCACCTCCCTTAAGCGTGCGCTCGCCATTTCCTTTGATATGATAATAACAGCTAATGCTAACCTGGGGAAGGAGGCAGCTCTTCCTACATCTGTCTGGGGCTCCCGCGGAGCACTGATCCGCACCAGCCAACACACACTTGCTATCTTTTATCTTCTGGATTACCCGTAAATGTGTTAGTCCAGTTCCATTATAATTAACAGTAATTAAGCCCTTATTATGCAGGTGCAGCAGAGCCTACGGCAGAGGAGCACCCAGAGATGAAACTTCCCGCTCGGTCCCATGTAGCTGCAGGGCCAGAAATCTCCGGTGAGGAGCATTGCTCGGGGGTGCACTGACACACTCATGGCACACCCCTGCTGTGAACAAACCACCGCTCCAGGGCTCCTGGCTGTGCGCTGCCTGCGAGCTCAGAAACAAAGGAGAAAACGCAGCAGTTGCAATGCACTGCCAGCAGCTCCTCCATTCAACTGCAAGGAATCTAGCAGGGATTGCAGGGAAGTCCACAGATGTTTTTGCATGGGACTATAATAGGCTGAATTTTGTTTTATGGCACAGCCAGGAGCCCCAAGAAGGCCTGACATCCAGGATTGCTGCTTTCTATGAAACAACAATGCCTGGAGCATCTCAGATCAGTGCAGACAAACCACTGCCAGCATATCTCATGGACACTCGGGAGGAGGCAAAATCTCGGGTGCAAAGACACTATTCTGAAGAGAAATTCCAGGCAATGAATATCATGCCCAGTTTATTTAACTGGCACACTTTAATGCCATTTGTAATGTACCCTTAGGAATTAAAAGCAACTCGGTATTTGTTACAGCAGGTTCCACATGTCGTGCCCTGAGCTCACTTCTGGATTCTTTGCATCTCCACTCTGGCTGCAGGAATGGTGACCCTCACTGACTCCAATGAAGTCATTTTATTACTCTTTTATCTCACGTGTGCACGCCTGGCACCACAAAAACAGCAGCCCAGCAGCCCTGGGGACAAAAGGCCTCTATTATTTAGCCACAAAATGGGTACTGTGAAGACAGCATTTCCCAGTGCTGCCCTCAACTCACACCCCAAACGCATTCAGGTGATGGGACAGGGCGGCGCTGGAGCTGCTGGGCTGTGAGCTCCTCACAAATGCACTTTATTCCCTTACACACAGCAGAAGCTCAAGGCAATTTCTGAGACACATCTTCCAACAACGACTATGAGAGAGCCTTTCAGAACAAAACCATTTGTTCAACCCTTCCCCAACGTGTCTACATCCAGGAAGCAATCTGCAAGGACCTATTAAATTCAAGAGCTGTGAGTGTTTATTAGAAAATTCCATCAGCCTCAGCTAACTCCTGAGCTCCTGGATTTGCACCTCATTTGCAAACACCAGGAAGATTTTTCAGCAGTTTTTCAGTCATTTTGGAGCTTAAGAGAAACATTTCTAGAACTTTTTTTTCCCCCCCCAGGCCTTGCAGCAGCATTCAGTATTTATAAGGAATTCCCTGCCTTGGTAGCAACAACTGACAGCCATAAAAAATAGCTGCTCTATAAAACGCATTAATATTTTAAGTCTGCCAAAGATTGCTCGACGAAGATATTGCCAGCTTTTGCCTGACTGGTTGTTATGTAGTTCAAGCAAATAACTGACAAAAGGAAACATGGATAGGAGGGAAATGAGAGCGCGTATGGGAACTTGCAATAGCTACAATAAAAGGTCCTTCTCTATTTATACAATAAATCAGCAGCAAGATGGAGAAAAGAACCAATATTCTGGTTTCTGCTCCAGTCACTTATTCGGGGAACCACAATGGCAATTACACGCTCAGATATTGCTGTAGGATTCTGTAGTAGATGAATGAAACCCTTCCATTTTTTCCAAATGAAATGGAGAGGTTGTGCTGAATGCAGGCTCTTCCACACACAGCACACAAATGCAAATAACTCCTGTTTAACGATGCGATGGAGAGAGAAGATAAATCTTGACATCCCTGCAACGAAGTGCCTTTCTTTATGAGCACTCCTGCGTGCTCACGGCCTGACGATGCTGGACACGCCCCAGCTCTGTTTGCAGAGCCAGTCTGTGTCCCCGACTCCTGGCACATCTGCATGTTTTGTTCTTGGCATGTTTGTATCTATGGAGCCAGCTGACCTTGAAACTCACAGCACAGGAAAAATAAACAACAAAAAAACTATTGGCGGGCAGAAAACCGACTGCCCCCCCCTCCCCATGGCTATACTCAGAGCGCTTTTCCTCTCTTTGGCTTGCACAGAGATGATGCTCAGTAACACTGAAAATGTTCCCACTGCCCTTAGAGAGGCCTGTTCAGAGCAAAACCAGAGGAAATTAAAGAGCTATCAACCAATCCCTTGCTACAGGTTCATAAATATAAAGCCGCAGGCAGGGGCTGGCTAAAACACTAAGGACAAAATGTGCTGAAATGCTTTGACTTGAACCCCTCTGTTCCTGTCTCTCCCGTGTTCCCTGCTCTGCGAGGAGACGGGGAAAGATGTTCCCTCCCACTCATTATCACTGCATATTCACATGAAACAGAAGATGATGCATTTGCTGTTTGGACTAACTTGCCATCGAGAGCTGCTGCTGTGACAGCAAGGCTTTGCAGCAGCCTCTAAAAATACACTGCTCTGCCTCTGCCACTCCAAGGACAGCTCCTTTCAGGACACCTCCTTTCCTCCCATGGTGCCCGGCCCCCGATGGGATGCACTCAGGTGCAGCTCATCCCAGTGACCCTACAGACCACGGGATCTGAAGTGCCCTCACACAGGCTGCAGCCTGCTGTGCCTGGGACTCAAACTGCACCACTTCTGAGCAATCCTTTATTTGAGGATCCTCCTTCCTTGAAGTGTTTCCCATCCTCCTGAAGAACCAGCAGGTGAGTTTTGCTGTGCCCTGCTTTACACCTCTATGATGCACATCAGTGATAAGGGTTTTTTTCTGGCGGCCCTGAGAAAGAGATGGGGATGCTCAGACACAAACCAGGTCCCTCCACGATTTTCAGAGCCAAAGTGCTCTGCACATACATACTCTGGCTTCAGTCACCATGCTCACCGGAGCACTCCCTTATTCACTGTAATTTGCTCAGCAGCAGCTCGCTAAAGTTGTGGCAAATCTGTTGGATTTACCCTGCAGTTACTCAGCCAAGCTTTCCCTTCCGGATGGATTTGCCTGAGGCTTGTTCCTTCTCCACGCAATGCACCAACTCTGCGTTTCAGATCTGACTAGTGCTAAAATTGTACAAGATGTTTCATGCAAACGGATGAAGTCTCCTTTTCTGTTCGTCATGAAGTTCAGCCGCTGTTAGATACATCTGAGCCTGAGATTCAGGGGATTGGTGACATCTCAGGTCATTATAAAGCCATCTCAGAGTGCAGAACAACCGCAGAAATAACTCTGATGACTCCACAAGTCATGCTGTGCTCAGCTCTGAGAGCAGACGTGAGGAGTTATTGACTAGATTTCCCAGAATGTACCAGTGCAAATGAAGCATAACGACAGAACTGTAGACGTGTCAGAAGAAATAGAGCTAAGTTTTCCCAGGAAAAGATGCTGCCATATGGACACGGCAAATTCTAAAGCTTTGGTCTGCTGAAGTTTCTTTCAGCTCCCCAGGCTTTTCTGTGTCACAGCGTTCTCTAGGAAGACGACTGGGCCGTGTCAGCTCAGCACTCACATTGCCTTGGGCTGTGGTGTTTCCATGCCGGCGATACCCCTGGAACTCGCAGGCTCAGTAGTATCCCGTTTGCACAGAATTGATTCATTTGTGCTGACAGCTCGCATACACCTCGTCATACAGCAACCTTATTGAAGCTGAACTGCCAGAAAGGCTGCAGTCAATGCTTCGGGTGATTTATCAGGGACTTACACTGCATTGAGCCCATGCCAAGAAAATTCCGTCGCGAACCAAGACCAGATGCGGTTCTCATCTAACTGCATTAAACCTGAGACAAAACCACTGAAGCCAACAGACCTGTAGCAGTGCTATCATATCCACGTAGAGCTGCTCTCCCCTCTGCGCCTGCACACACAGCCCACCCCAACTCGACAAAACTGCTGTTGCACACTGAACGATCCCACTTGTTCGCTGCGCAAAACCATTTTGCCGGATAACAGAAAGCTTCTTCCACCTCCTTAAGAGAGATCCCCATCATCACCGGAGCCAGCGGTCACCCGGCAGTCCCTGCACAGGCCAGCAGAGGGTGATGGGCAGCCACGTTGTTTCTGTACTATCCTGACCAGCCCTCGGGGTAAAGGCACGCATCCCTCTGAAGCAGTATTTAAGCAGGCATCCTACTTGTGTGAAAGCACAGGTTTTTAAGTAGGAAGCAGAAGTTATACTGAAATAAGGCCTTTCCCCGTAGCATGGAAATGATCCACGCCAATTTTAACTGTGTTGTCCATGCAGAAGAGGTCTGTGTATGACTGTACCATCTTAGAAAGCACTGATGAGCTACAGTGCAGGACAAGCATATTTTAGCACATCTTGCACGGATGATTTACGCATCCCCGAGGTTTATCGCAGGGTGGGTGATGGAGACCTACAGCAAGCCTTGCTGCAAGGGGTGAAGGTGCCTGGGCATGAGCCAGGCTCCTCTCCAGGAAGCACCTCCCAGCTCTACGGAACTACATGTGACAAAAACACGCTGCAAAGGAGAAACTCCAGCATGGGGAACTTCAGCCCCCTAACCCAGTTCAGCACCAAGGCAGAGGCTCTGAAGTCAGCTGCCTCTTGAAGCATGCTGTGTATCACCCAGAACAACCTGCACAATACCCAACTGGGTGCAGTCCATGCAGAGCTGTGCTGGCTGCACACCACTGCCACTCAGACAGCATGCTTTTCCAGCCTGAATTTGAAGCCTTGCATAGATGAAGACGCAACACTGAGCATTTTCATCACTCGTGGAAAAACGAGCAGGCTACAGCTGATACCTCAGTCTGCTCTCTATTACCAAAAGTGGTAACTGCTATCAAGCCCTTTCTTACTGCCCTCCCAAGCGACTCATTCTGATGTGTTCACTCATCTGTAAAGCAGTCGTTCTTCACATGGCTATTTCTCATGTTCTGACCTTCAACAGCAAGGCCCGGGGTTTTTGTGTGATCATCCAGTAAATGTACTTCTGAAAAGAGAGCGTGCAGGAGAGGCACCTGCTGCTCTTTGCTAGGGAACTTTTAAGGGTACAATGCAAGACTATCAGCCTATTCCACTGCTTGTGAAAATTAAGACAAAATTACCACCCAGTTCTGTTTTTGCTATCAGTAATGAAGATTTGCTATCAGTAATGCAGATTTAATGCAAAGGAAAGCAGGAGCTACAGGGGCTGTGAGTTCCATGGCACTGCCTACTGTGTATCTGCACACGCACTCCCCAGTCATGCCGATCTCTTCACCACCCATCCCATGCCTATACGGGGCCGTATTCCTGCTCTTGGGGAACAACCGAACAGTCACCCTGCACAACTTGTTCACCTTCTGACTCTGCAGGCTCCATCCAACCCATTAGCTGCAAAGGGAATTCAGCAGGGCCCTTCCTTTGAAGTGCTATGCTCTCAGCTTTCCTCACGACTCCCGTGAGAGATCAATGCCTGACTTCAGCAGGTCAGAATATCACACCAGGCTTTCTGCCATTGTTTTGCCTTTCTGCCTCGGTTATTATCAGAGAAAAATAGAATGATGACTGCTTCCTTTATTTCTCTCTCCTTCCCCTGCATTCCAAAAGAGGCCAAATTTCATTTATTAATGCTGATAGAGTCCATGGAGACACGCAGATAAAAGGCGCAGTTTGAAGCAGAATGTAATGTTCTGTCTTGCAGGAAGCTTGTGCTTTACTATTTATTTTCAGGGCACCTGCTGACATTGCTAGGCAACTGTGACAATGTCCAAAATAAAAACACTAATAACAATGAAACAAACAAAGAGGTTCTGAGTCTGACAGTCACAGCTGAGGGCTGTCGGGAGAGCAGAAAATGGATGGAATCGATTCCTAAATTTGGAAGAAAGTGAAGGCCAAAATGATCGGTTGTGGGTTGACCTCAAAAAATAAACTTTGACCCCAAGAAGGACACAACCACTGTTCAGAATGCCCTGCCCAAAGGGACACCCGGAGGGGTGGTAAAATTTGGGAACTTCTGAGCAGCAACAGGATCAACTCGTTGGATTTTCAAGGGGCCTTAAAGAATGGCAGCACAAGGGACAGTCACTGTCCCACAGCACAAACATTATTGCAGCATCATCTTCCTTCATTTGCAAAGAGCAGTGGGTAGGAAACACAGACAGCAGACTTACCTGAAGCTCATATTCTGTTCTTCAGAACATGAATTTTGCTGGGGATACTTAACACAGCCCAGAAAGACTACTGCAAGTAATAAAAACACACCTTAATCTGCTTATTCCTATTCGTATAGTTGCCTTCCAGCAGATGCCCATGCAGGTATGCCTGGTTGTGCACTGTGTGCCACCTCACTCCTTATCAAGCTATCAGGTTTGCTCAAGCAAGCAGGGCATCACATGTTTCAGAGCCTATCTAGCCTTTGGCTAAACATGTCTGTGCTCCCACCAAAGCTGAGCCTGGGCTCCCGGAGGCTGATGTAGGGACAAGTCCCTTGGAACCAGCACTACAGAAACACCTCGTGCCCTCAAGAAATCAGACGTCTACAAATGGCTTTTTGGAGATCTTCAGAACCATATCTGTTTGGAAAGCAGAGGAAAAAGACAGAAGGTGAAACAAAGCATGCCCTTATTTTAATGCTTCATAACATTCGATCAAGCAGGAAGGAAAGAAGTGGCTTTGTTGCAGTCCACCCATGCCCTACATTTTCAGAGGAAGTAAGGACTTTTCTGGCACTAATGCACTCTGCCAAGTAGCTGAATTACACATAAATGCAAGTAATGAGCTTTATTATTTCCAGTGAGAAGCCAGCACAGTTTTCTTGATGAATACTGTTGCATAAAGCAGACTTTCCCCACGTGGCACTCCCCAGTAAAGGTGTTCTACCTTGCAGACTTGCTGACACCAATGAGGCCTCTGCTGCCATGCAACTCTTAGGACATCAAGGAGTTAAATAACACAGGGCTCTGCCTTTTTGGATTCCCACATGCATTCTCACAGCCAGCACTGCAGCCAGCTTCGTTCCTGAAGTTAAGTAGCCTTCAATTATTCCTATGCATTTAAATTCTGTCATTACAGTTAGCAGAGGACTTCCAACTACCTGCTGTCTAAGAGTAAGAAAAGGAGAAGGGATTATAAACCTCTTGCTTTTATTAGCAGCAATGCCAGAATCACAACTGTATGTACACACTCAGAACAGGCTCCTGTTCCTTCTATATTCTTTGCTACACTACTATCAGCTCAGCATTTAACAGAAAATGAGACGTAATGGGAAGGATGGAATCACCTCTCTTGGGACTCGGAATAAAACTGCAATGGATTTCAAATCCCTCCCCATGGTAAACTCCAAGTACATCAGCACTGGGAGGCTGCCAGCCTCTATGCACTGGGGTTAATGAACAAACTACTGCCTGCGGTACTGAGTTCTCTACCATGCCTATAAAGTATGTATCTTTGGTTACATCCAGGGAGGCTGCATCTTCCATAAATAATCATTCCTAAAGATAAGGGCATGACATCTTCCTTTTCATTTGACAAAGCAGATAGAGATGATCAATATTTCTGGAGAAAAACTGCTTTAGGCGAGCAGACTTCACAGAACAGCCTTCATCAAAAACATTGACCGTGTGGAAAAACACTGGAAAAAAATACTTACAAATACAGCAGGGGATGTTCTGACATCGGCTCAGTCACACCTCATGTCCCATTTCTTCTTTACAGGACAGGTTCCCAAAGAATACATTTCTGATAAAACAATGAAGCCAGCTCAGAAAAGGGGAGATCATCACGACGGAGGAGAGTTGTTGGCAAACCTATATCATGCTGAAAGCGTTGTTTAGTTCCTTGGTTATGGATGCAACTTTGGAAGCGTCACCTTAGGAAAATAACGCAACCGGTTGAACGCAAGACCTTAACTTTCCAAGGATGTCTTTGGTGATTCTCCCATCCAACGTGAGAAACAAAGCACAGAATGACTCTGGTCTGTGTTACGAGAATTGCCACCATCTAAGTGGTCTCTGAGCACCTTGAAGTCATCTGTCACTCATGAAAACCTAAATCCTTTACCAGTCTCCTCCTGCTCTGCCTTCTTTGTGCCAAACACAGAAAGAGTGTTCTGGTCTCAGACTGCATGAAGAAGTTAATTACAATCTAACCTAAAAACCTGCAATTGAAATCCACTCTGGGAGCTTCTGAAAGGCAGGGAAATCTATACATTTTTCTAACATTCTTTTGACACGTCACAGAGGAAGAATGAAGGAAGCCCATTCACTTCTAATTTCCCCAGTGTTGAGGATAATATTTAACAGAAGTGAAACCCTTTAAGGGCTCAACACGCTCTTTGAAACTAATGGGAAAAAAAAAAATCCCATGGCGTTTCATCGCAGGAGAACAGCTTTTTTTTTTTCTTTGAACAATTATGTTAAACAATGTGCAATATGCTGGTCGATGCCATTTAATTTGTACCATCACGAGCTGCCGACAGGTGAGCAGCACAGGGCTCCTGTGTGCCCTGGGTGCAGCGTAACAATAACCAGACTGATTATTTCTGAGTATACCACATCAATTACTCCTGGTGAAGTTACCCACAGCCATTCCATCATCACATTTCTGGTGCCGTGTTGGCACTGCTAACAGCATCCCAGGAGTGTGAGGAGATACAACAGATGGATTAATGTGCTTGGAGATGAAAAGCACTACTTAAATTATCACACTGATCATCAGTGACCGAGCTATTTAAACAAGGAAATGGCTAATTCCTGAGCTCAATTCCTTGTATCAGTGCTTTCTGTCTTCACAACATTGCAGGGCAAGCAGTTCGGATGCTGAATCACTGATCTCCTGTTGGTTTCAACTGTGTGAAACGTTAAATAAGGTTTTGATGTACAAATTGTATCCCCCATCTCTTCCGAGACTCTGAGAGACAAAGAAGATCCTGCCCACACGATGGCCTCCACCTGCCTATGGTCAGTGGCTGGAAACACGGGGCTCCTGTTGCTGTGTAACCCAGGGAAGATCAATCTCCCATCTGGGGATTTTAATGTCGAGGGTAGAACTCATTTGTTTACAGTAGGCATCGAAAAGATAAGGATATAAAACACTTCAGCCTCTCAAGTCCTCTCTCTGTAAATGGAGATGGATGAGCATCTCTGGAAGACAATGTATTTTTAGATACTTGTCTCAGAGCGAGAAGAAATGCCTTCCTCGTTTGAACAAACCAGAATTATTAACTTAATTATGTGCATATAGGTAAATTAATTTCAGGCTTAAATCACACAACCCCTTATCAGTGAGATGCAGAGACACTGCTAAAGGATTGAGAAATACAAGAGATGTTCACTTCTTCAGACTCCAAGATGACAGCAATGAATTAACTCCTGCAGTCCCTCTGCAGAGGTTTCGGATGGAATTGGGCTTTCAACTCAGATCTAGGAAGGAAATCGTAGGAAAGAGTACATGCTTCTACTACACCATAGGTCAAATAAATCAAACTGCAAAGGTTCTGCAGAATATAGGAGGTATTAAAAGATATGCTTTGTGGGTTTTTTCCCCCCAAAACCGTGCTGCCCATGCAAAACAAAGGCAGGATCCTCACAAGTAGTCAGGACACTGCTGCTGGATTTGTACCAGTGGGATGGGGCAATAGACTGAGATGCTGCTGACAGTAGCAGTAACATCAGCTTTCTCAGGTAATACTGCACTTACTTCCCTACCCTCGACAGCTCAACACTTGTGACTTATTTTTTATCAAGCAGCCACTCCTCTGCCTTTCACATAGGGTATATAAACTGAGCCACTATGTTAATGAGTCATTGCATATAGATGAGCTGGCAACCAGTCTGAGCTGACACAGGCACACATAAAAGCCAAGGAGGGCCCTGGCCATGCTCCCTTTGGTGGAGAAGCTGTTGGGAATTACATGCTCTAGGGGTACAGGAAGCTTTCCCTTCCACCTCCCTGCTGCAGTCACCTTTGCTGCTTAACACCCAAGGTAAGAGGCTCACTGCCATATTATTTTCTTGAAAGGTAGCAGTGACGCAGGGCTGGAAGGATATTGAAGCATGGCAATGCAACGAACTACAGTGGGATAAAGTGATACAGGTTTGCACCAGGCTAGCTATGGTGGTAACTGCCATGACTGCTGTTCTAACCCTGTGTTAGTACTGGGCAGCCTGTCATTCCCTCACAGTGTACTCAGACTGGGAGCAAGAAATAACTAATGGATTTTACTGCTAGACTTTGCCTTCACTGTGCCTGTTCGGAGCAGTGATGTGTACGTACCACAAGGTCTCCCCATTCAGATGGGCTGGGAGATGCTCAGGTCCTGCAGTTAGAAGTTTCTCAAAATTACTGTTTAAAAAAGTACCCACCCTTAAATTCTCTCCTGTTTTGGGCCTGGCAATGCATAGTGCATGGTCCACCTCCCCAGTCCCATAGTCAATAACTTCTCTCAACTCCTATAAGCATCTACAGGAAAAAAGAGAATCTACACACATGTTAGCAATAAATAGGAAAACCAGGACACACCACTTATGGGCTGACTTGTCAGAAAATGGTAATTAAAGCACTCCAGCTGACAGTGCCCCTTTAATGAATTATTAGTAACGTTCTCTGAGAATGTTTGATGAAAGACACCATAAGAGTTTGTACTTAAACCAATTTTCTGCATGATGCAACTTCGCTGCACAAGAGGAGAAAAATCTCCACTACAGAATCAAACTAAGAAAGCAACGGTCTGAATGATCAGCAAGTAACAGCTGCCCTCCTGTACTGGTTTTCCACCATTTCCTTAAATTCTGTTAAAAAACAGCCAGTAAGATGTAAGTGTTGGTCCTCAGCTGTTGTTAACAAGGATCATGCATAAGGTACAGTGGTGACTGAACAGCTCGATTTCAATACAGATACAGCAGCACACAGGGACTGAGCCCTTCTGATACCAGTCACACCAGGGGCTTCTGAACAGCACAGCGTGTATTGCAGCAACGCCAACACAGCCTGCTCGTGCTGGGCAGTGGCAGCAAACTCATCCTGCAGGTGCTTTTGCCTAAGAGCTACTCCTGCTTTCAGAACCTTCCAAGGCAACTTGATGCGCACAGAACCAGCAGTGATACCCCCTACCCCCACCCCAACCCTCATTACCCTTTGGCGGGGGAAGGAGACATGAGCCTTCCGTGACTCATTTCCTTTCATCAAGGTTCTTGCTGGTTTCCAGCTCCATCCAGATCTGTCTGCCTTTGACTGCTCCTTTAGAAATGTAACAGAACAGTTCTGAGAATTCACTTTTCTTGGTGGCAGCTCTGTGGACCCCCCAGGAGCTGGCAGGTAAGCAGTGATATTCAGGGATGTGACCATGGAAAGCTCTTTCCAGCCATGCAGTTCTAAGCATCCTATACCTGAAGGCCACCAATGGCTTCTGCATTTCAGCTGTACTCAGCAGCTCACCTCAACACTAAGGAGCATCTGTAAGTGTCTGGACTACAGTGGGAAGGAGGGGAGTTTGGCACAGGAACGTGGCTTTACCTTCCTTTACATATAACCACGAGACAATGCAAAGTTGCTACAGCAGAGCCAGGTGTCTCTTCCTTCAGCAGCACAGCTCACAGGATGTACTAGCATGATATAGCCCAAGGCTCTATTTCTAGTCTGCTGTGCATCAGCCTGCATACCAGAGCAGGAGCTTTACAGCTAAGATTCAGAACCTTGTTAGCTCACCCTGAATATCTTCTTCAGTCTTTGCTACACAACAGGTAACAGGCCACAGTCATGCTGTGGGTGGCTGATAAGCTTGCACCTTCCATACGCAGTGCTCACAGAGATAAGATGATTGTATTTGTTTCTTGGTTTCACATCACAGGGTTTTGATATGCAAATGTGCCTCCTCTGCAGCAGCATCCCACAATAAATGCAAGGTAATTTAAGTTGGTTCATACCTTAATAAACTCCCTCAGATGCAGTCTGTGCTGTCAAGAGAAGTGTGCACACAGAGTAATCACAAAGATAACAAACAACAACACAACTCCTGTTTGAAGCCCTGGGACTTTCCGTCCCAATGAGGAAAACAGAATTATACAAGAGAGCTTCACAACACAGAGCTGCTGCAACCTCAACAGCTACCTTGTGTGAGGACGTTCAGGAATATCGAGAGATAAAATCATGGAGTTGATCTCTCCTCCTTTGCTCACTTAAATAAGGAGATCTAACCTTGGCTGCCCACGTAACCTGGGGGTGGGCAGCAGCTCACCCAGTGCTCATTGCACACCGGTATCTCAATCAGCTGCCTGGGCTTTTCTCATGTTTTGAGGGTACAGTGAGGTGAAATGAACCCTTCATTAGGTTTCTATCACTTCACGGGGACTATGGCAATCCCAAATCACCACCAAGGGCTGCTCCGAGTTCTGCATCAGAACAACTGAGCCAAGATTTCTGAGTGCTTATTAGTAACTGAAAGAAGAGCTTGTTTTCAGGAGGAACAGCCTCAAGTTCAATCAAAGCACTTCACAGAAGCGCTCAAAATAGGAGCACTGGTACCGACAGCAGAAGGAACCACTGGGCAGTTTGGTGATAACATGCTTTAAATACAAAGAACGGCACAGTGTTCACACTCATAACAAATCTAAGTTAAAGATTTTCATTTGCTCCGTATCTGCAAATCAGCTCAATATTTTTCCATCTTAATAACACATTGTGTATCCCCTTCTTTTCTCTCTTCACTGTGCTCTTTGCGCATCAGTACTTTTCTCCTCCTCAGATGATGATGATAAGTTCCTACTACCAGGACAGCAGGCAGGCTTCTCTTACCTTTATATTCCCCCGAAATCTGAGCTCCATTACAATTCTGACTATGATGAGCTGATGCCATGCTGTCAGTCCATAGCAATACACACAAGAGATCTCAAAGCTCTTTGCTGTCTCTGAATTCACCCACACAGCGCTCTCATTTTGCTCCCACGTTATGAGCAGATGGGGAAACAGACACAAAGGGGAGAGCAGCCACCCCACAGCACAACAAAAAGAAGTGGAAAGCCAGAACTAAGCTCAGGTAATTGCACCCTCCAGGAAAGGTTTTACCACTTGCTTCCCAGGTGCTGCAGACAAACTGTATAAGGACAGATGGGTCTTGTTTATATGTTAAGACAATATCCTCGTTGGGTTTAGCCCTCATTGTGAAGTAACAAAGATGTGCTGATTAAAGTAACAAAGATGTGCTGAATACCACTTTCTGGCCTTGGTAATAAGTTGATTTAATTGGATTTGATTTTTCAAACGTAGCATCTCAAGTCAGCCATAAACTCCGGAATTAGCATTTCACATCTCAACATGGGAAAGGTTTTAAAGCAGCGTAAGGAGTTGAAGTCCATGCCCAATGAGTTTCAAATTACTCTGAGGATGAACTCAGCCATATGCATGTTCAACTAAAATTGTGCAGGCTCTGAGTGCGTCAGGCAAAGTTATTAATGGCGTACATTTGCTATTAAGAATGCAAAGCAGCTGTTTTGTACCCAGTTTGTTCATATGTCTCTTCACATCAGTGACCCATGTGATGGGTCAATAACTCACTCGGCGTGCACTGAAAGCCAGGAATGTCTTGCAAGTCAATTACACTTATATAAATAATTAGGAGCACAAAAGTAACTGAAGGGTTGGAACAGAAAAAGCTCTGCAGGTGAAACAACCCAGAAAGAAACTGCACAACCCAGGGACAGGAGACTGCTCACGTCTTTAGATTTGCAGCTGGCGATCCCCAATACTTCCAAAAGGCCCCCTGTGTGCCCCAGAAATTACCCTTAAAAGGGGCAGTCCTGAGCTGGAGTATTCCAGGGAATAATCAGGTTTCTCCTGTACGTGAAAGCTATTTGCGTTCTGCAGGAGATGTGAGAAAGCAGGAGATGAGGCAAACGGCTGCCAACTGAGATTTGATTCTCAAGATTTGCTCCTGAAATGCTTCACTTCTGTGGCATTTATTTGTAATAAATCACAGGAACATCCTAACCAATGTCCCAGGCACAGGTGGGCCCTGGCTCTCTAATTCAGATGGATGACGCTCCCTTCAGCATACCTTGTATAAAAGAGCATAGAACGTCCTTAATACCTCTACCTTCACCTGAAAACCAGCTGAAAAGTCAGATTTTTTTCCCAGTCCAGAACACGTGACCACAAACTCACTTTAAATGCCAGGGCAGGAGCTGTAAGCTGTCATACACCCCTTCAAAGGGCACTGGAACAACGGCTGTCACCCACCTCGTGATGCAGCAGCCAAGCAGAGATGAGGGAAAGAAACTATTGAGATAAGACCGTAACGGGACAAGATGTTTCTAGACAGCTTGGCTGAGCATGGCAGAAATCAGATTTCAGGAACCAGAGGTAGAACAAAATCTGTCAATCAAAGCCTGCAGTGCTGCCAGCATTTGTGATCAGAGCACTGAATGATGAAAGGAAATCTTCTGAACTGCTGATGTCTGATACTTTTACTGGTGAACCTCAACTGATTCAACATGCAGCATCAGCCAGCAAGTGCCAATCCAGCCTGCAGCTGCTATGTGACAGACTTGCAGGCACAGTGAGCAGAAAAAAAAGGAGTGTGGCAGATCAGGCAGGTAGCAATGATGTGTTACAGGTATTAAGGCAGTTCCTTATACTTCTTGACTAAAATATCCTGGATAAGGACTGCAGCAGGACAGTGCTCTGAATTCTGCATGGAAGCGTGCCCGAAATGCCACCTAGGACAACCAGGTCCCAGGGCTTATCCCAGTGCTGAATGCAGGTGAATGACTGCAGCAGAACAGTGGTACTGCAGTGAGCAGCACACGAGTTACAAACATTTAACTGAAGCACTGATAAGCAGCGTGCAGCCTTCTTTATAAAAACACAGTGAAAGAAATCAAAGGAGCTCTTCCTACTGCCATTTAATCCAGGTTAGGTGCTTCTTTGCCCTTCTCTCGTTTTCCTCAGGTTCACACAGAAGGAGTGTCACAGAACTGAGAAACAGTAAATCAAATCCTGGCTCTGAGGCTGACTAAGCACAGTGTGCGACCACACAGCAGGGTGAGCAAGGCTGAGCAAGCAGCCTCTGAGGATTCTCTTACTGCATCTCTATTCTGGAGCTGACATTAGCCATACCCTGTGATTTAAACTACTGTGAGAAGACTTTATACCATGGCAGCATTCACTTAATTGCTTTTCTTTAGTGATGTGTAGAGAGTGCAAAGAGAGCAACATCATGCTTTTCTTGTGCACTGAGTAAGCAAGGGCTTATGGAAGCTGCTGTAACAATAAGTACTTTCTGTCAATGCTGGGTCCTCTTGTCAGTGTTTTCTATCATACCCAGTGCTGAGCTCTGTTTGGGGTGGCACGGAGCCTCTGTGCATTTAAATACACCAAGAGTTTGGAAATTCAAATGACAGGAGATTGGTGGGTGTTGAGATACCTCGAGATTAGATGTCCAAATGGGGTCAGAACCATCACGGCGTTCCCAGGTGGTCTTGGCCTTGGGTAATGGCCGTCAGCTGCCTCTCAGCCCTCAGGGCTTTTGCACAAAGCCTTTCCAGTGCACCGTACTGATGACTGAGTCTTGACATTGCCAATCTGTAGAAACAAACTGCGAGTTAATGATTCAATGCCTTTAATAATTCAGCGAAGAATAACAAAATGAGAACGTACAGAAGTGGCTCACATGACTCTGCCTGTTCTCCCCATGACCTTTCTGGATGGGGTTTGTGCTGCTCTGCCTTCCCAGCACACATCCTGTGCAGCACGGTGCTTTGCTTACAGGCTGCTTTCAGGCAAACGGGTGGGACTTTGCAGTCCGCCATCACCACACCTTCACATTTAATGCCTTTAATGCCTTTTCTGGCAGCAGAGAAACAGCCAGCAAAAAACTTGCCTTTCTCCTTGAGAAAAACTCAACAGAAAGCAAAACGCTTCGTTTCCAGACTCCTCAGTGAGCAGAATACACAACCAGCATAGCGTACTGTGCTCAAACCCTTTTTCTCCTCTCGAAACCACAATGACACATCACACAAAAGCACTGCAAGGAGAACCGTTTTCTTTTGACCGAAGTCCCCAAAGAGATCATTTGCTCGAGAATAACTTCTCCCAGAGAACCATTGCTTCTAAAACATAAAATAAACCCGGCATTTTCAGTGAAAACTCAATTCTTCTGAAAATAGAAACAGTTCTGTTGGGAAATCCCCCTCCGTGGCACCGACAGCCCCACTCCCAGCATGACTGCACGTCCCATGACAGGCCCTGAGGGTGAGGTGGATGGTCGGCTGCATGGGAACTCTGCTACAGCAGGAGGTGCTATGGGAGATGCAGCCTAGCTGTGATATTGGACGGGTACAGCAAAAATAGCACTAATGACAACGTTTCCTTCAGTCCCTACGAGGTGATCATCGCAAACGTTTTTGTCTGGCAGTTGCTTTCCAAGCTCCATGCGATAGAGAGGGAGCGTTTGTGAGCCAGGGCTGCCCTCCTAGGAAAGGAGGAAATTCCACTGCTGTATATTCCCCAAAGCCTTAATAGTGTTTGTATACAAGAGAGCCACACCGTGTGCTCTCACCTAAGCTGAGCGCTTCAGGCTCTCTCCCTCAGTAAATGCAGTAAAGAATTAGCTTTGTATGCAGTGCTAACTATCACAATATTAATGGCTAACGATGACAGGAATGGCTTTACTGCTGTAAATCTTTACTTGCAACCCTTGAGGACACCAAACACTCCCAAACTCAAAGAAAAACACAGTTTGCTCAAGTCTCCATTGCTGCAGCACACATTATTTCACTCACTCATCTGCCTGTGTTCCCAGGAATGAATGATGCCTTTGAGACAGCTTTGTGAGGGGAAACAGCAACCTGTCTTTTCAAGTAATGTAGAGCAGGCATAGTGCAAGTAATGCTCCTGGATGCAAGCAGGTACTGCTTGTTATCACAGAAACCCAATTTGAAGCATGACCCCAAGGCACACTCCGGTGGGGAGCACCAGGGGTGCTCAGCAGGACAGGTCAGGGAGCAAACCCCACCAAACACACACGGCACAGCATGAAGGAAGACCCACTCTTAAGGCAGAGGGTCCCAAGCCCTGTGTTATAACAGGCTGGCAAAGCATTATAGATAGCAGTCTTCATGGAGTGGCTCAGTCCCTTACACGACCAGTAGCTCCCACAGGGTCTGCACACCCGGTACGTCTCAGTTCATACACATGTTCAGGATGTGGGAGAATCAAGGGAGGGTTTGGCACAGCCTTGTGCTATATGCCAAGGGTAGCTGGAACACTCCTGATCCACCCCGTTTAAATAGAAGTGACGGGTGCTTCTCCTCTGATGACGGGAGACAAATGAGGCACCTAAGTGGACTCAGGCAAGGTTACGCTCCTGCTGTACCTCAAATTGATTCAATACAAGGTCAGCTCTGTTTGGCAGTCCTTGATTCTGTTACAATTCTGATATGACAACAGCTTCGGGATGCTGCACCAGGCAGATTCCTGCTCCAGCTGCGGCACCGACTGGGAAGCAAACGAGCCATACTCTGCAAAGGCCTCAGTAGAAAAGCAGCCAGCAGATAACACACAATAATAAGGCTAAGTGCTGTCGTTTGCTTTTCTAATAAAAAAGGATTTCATGAGCTATTAGGGATGGGATATTTCACATGCTTTGTTCAGAGGAAGTTCGACAAAAAGAAAAAACAGAAGGGACTGAAAGAGAACAGATTTTTTTAAAGAGCTGAAAGGGACTGGAAAAAAAATAATCCTTTAACTCCGTATCCCCCTTTTCTTCTCCCTAAGCTCCTTAGAACTTCATCTGAATCCCTAACAAAGATGCATTTCTATCAAAAGCTGTGAGTTCAGAGGGCTGCCTTGTATTTTTGCTTTCCCCCCCTGTACCGATGAGGCTCTGCCAGCTCTGTTTGTACCCCCCCTTGCTATGGGGGAAGAAATACATTTGAAGCCACAGGTATCGAAATGACAGTTAAACGTGTTCAAAGATGTTGTTCTTGTCTGACCCCCGTCAAACCTCAACCACCTTCCCCTTCCTACACGCGCTGCTCCCCAGCACTGCACGTGACTGAGATTAAAGCCATTTCCATGGATTAATGTGCTCCGCACACAGCGCTGCACAGAGGACTTACCCAGAGCACCATTAATGCGCCTGGGCATTACCCCACATTCAGAAGTGCTCACAGCAAACCCTCTGAGAGCGAGTAGGAGCAAAGAGGACCACTCAGTTACGTGCCTGGTGAGCAGAGGAACCCCAGCTGGTACGTAGCACACGGGATCTCTAACCACTGCTGTTACCTACTTGCAGAAGTGCTTCTCTGAAGAACTAACCTCCTGGGTGCTCATAAGGTATTCCGGGTATGGGGAGTGATGCAGCTTAGTTAGGAAAGGTCAGGAATTGAACAACAGAAATAGAAAAGTTTCTGCTTATTGCAGTGATCTCTGAACTGTGAGAGTGGAACAGCCCGGTGGAAGCTGCACGTTTCTGCAGCCAGCATCAACATGCCATCACTACTCAAGGCAGTTCTGCTGCTCGCTGTCCCACCGCTCAGCACAAGCAGTGCAGCTCTCCTGCGATGAACGAAGCGCTGCTGGGGACAGCAGAGCTCTGCCAGCTCCTCCTAAAGGCATTTCTCACACAGCGCAGCCTGCAATGCTGTGTTTGTTTGGGCTGACAGGAAACATCCTGCTAAATATTAGCTACAACACAGCCGGGTCACTTACCTTCAGTGATTTCCATGGAAAGGACTAAGGGCTATATTACATAACTTGCTTTCTATAACCTCCTCTGTAGCACAGTGTTGGTACAGGAGGGAATGCTTCTCTTGCTGAGGAGAATCAACACATTCCAGCTGTAAGTGGGAGCAAGAAAGATTTGCTGAGGGTAGGACTGCTTTGCCACCCTGGCTCAAGGAGGGTGTAATACTTCAGACTTTGATCTACCTGGGGTAGCTTAAACAGGGCTTGTAAAGCAGTCTGAAGACAGCAGGGAAGATTTAAAGAGGAAGGAAAGGAACAGCAAATTTGGGAATGTTTCCAAGGTTGCAGCCCAGACTGCGCTGATTGGCTTCCTCTCATCATCTCTGTGATAATTATCTGTTGATTTGTATGTCTGGATCAATCCAAAGACCTCTGGTGGAGGCTGGATCAGGTCTAACCAGAATCGTGGTAACATTTATGACAACCCCGGCAGGAAAAGGCAGCTAGATCAGAGAACCTCCTCCATTCCTCCCCTTCACACCTTCCCGGGGGGCTCTGAGCAGCTCTGCTGGAGCTCACCTCTGCCGAAGGTGCTCGTGTGCAGCTCAGGGTGTGCAGGCATGGAGTGGCATGGAGGCATTCTGCTCAGTTCCAGCACTGACAGCACTCCGCACTGCTGCAGGAAAAAACACACCACAATGAATACCAACAGCAGCTGAAGCCGCTCATTTCTGCACACGGGGAAATTAAAGGTTAAATACTGCAGAACTTCTGGGAACGCTGCATCGCGCAGCAGTGTTTTCTTTTTGCTCAACCTATGCATTAACATGAACACATTAAAAGGGCGTCAAGAAAAGCAGACTTGAGGATTGTTTGGAGGGTGACCCCACTCCCTTGCTCAGGTTCTCGCTTAAAGTTTAACTTTGCCAGCTGCATTCACAACCAATACGTTCAGCAGCGAAAGTTAAAAAGCAGGGAAAAGCTGCAGCACAATGACCTTCATTTCTTCATCCTCACTTCTCTGAGCAGAGGTTTCAGTGGAAGCACAGACTGTGACACAAAGCAACAAATCCATATTTTACTTCTGGTTTTGCAAAGCGTGGTTCATGCTTATCAATCACATTTTCCCTTTGCTACTGACGGCTGTATCAAAAGGTATCCTGTGGTCCCCGTGACCACTATGTCTAATGGGAAGATACATTTCAGCTAGCTAAAACATGAGGCAGCTTCTGCTCCAGAGTAAATGGAAGAAAGCCTTTGCCAAAGAGCAGCTGACTCCTGCACGGTGCAGTGACAAGACACGTATCCACTCAGAAGGAGCACAATCTTCCTTCACCAACAATTAGGAGCCAGCTTTACTATTGGCACAGGCAGAGCATCTGCTATTTAAAAGGCTGGACTGAAGTAAGGCGAATTTTGCACTAACTCGTGTCAGTAGATGCCATCCAATGCAGTGGCACAGAACGAACAGCAATCAGGTGCACAGCACCCAGCGCCTTCTGGTCCGTGATGCACTGCTCAAGTGCCACGCGTTCTACAGCAACCATCCCAGGCTGTGAATGGCTGTGGATGCTTTGTCCTCAGAGATGCAATAAACTCTGAACATTCCCTGCGTGAGTCACCAGTGAGGATATTTTCCCACCAAGTTTCTGAGTTGTTTCCAAGCTGAAGCATTTCGCCCCCAAGAAATGTGATTACAGCACACAGCAAAGTTCAGCTACACAAGGATTGTGTTTAATAAAGGCTGGAGGGGCACACAGGGTGCGTTCCCAGGGTGGGTCAGCTCATCTAACACATCTTCTGTTAGAAAGGAAGACATTTTAGAATTGATTACCCCTCGAGCATAAAACGGATTATGTCCAAACACATCCCTAAATTTGGGGTCAAAATCTGGCTGTGAACAGAGCAGGCCATCTCTACTCTACAGTGGATGAACCTCACCCCACACCTACATAAATGACCCAACTCCAAAACTGGGACGTTTCTGCATGTTTGCTGATCCCACTCTGATCACATCTGTGTTATTTGAGTGATGAGTGAACACCCAACTCTATTCCAGCAACATCATTACTGTTTATTTTATCCTCTCCTAGAAGTCCTGCTTCTGTGCTTCCAGAGTTTGAAACTCACACCTCAAACCCAACCCATAACCACGCTAAAAGTCACTGCATCAGTCTGGCTTCATTAGACATTCTGCAACCTCTCCCATTTCCTCCCAAATGGGCGTTCTACATCACACCTGATGAACACACACACACACACACACACACGTCTTTAAGCCCAGCTTCATCTTCTAGAGGACAGAAAAACCTCAAAGCTGAGCTGCTCCCTGTTTGTTTTCCCTCTGCATGCCCGCAATGAACTTTGCTGCTTCTCTATTCCTCTGCTTATCCCACTGAGTAGGGGACAACATTAACAGCTGACTGATTCTTAGCTTCACAAGTTTACTAAGCAAGCCAAAAGGCTTATTTATTTTTCTTTTGCTGGAATGCTCCTTAGGCAAGAATCTGCTCATTTCCTCGTGTACTTACTGGAATTGTTCTCCAGTAGCAGAGGGAAAATATGCAAATGGTACAACTTTTTCCTAAGCAGGAGTCTTGAGTCCTTGGCAGTCTTTACTCCTTGCCTGCAGGTACAAATGAGACCCCCATTACCCACAATGTTTATTATTTCTTATTCTCCAGAACACCAGCAGCAGAGGGAATGTTCAACTACCTCCGGAAACGCTTTGCCAGCCACGTCACAGAACGAAGCCGCAGAAAAGCAAGGCTCGTTTCTAAAGATGGAAGGTGCAACATAGAGTTTGGCAACGTAGAGCAGTCAAGGTTTGTCTTTTTGATTGATATATGGACAACTGTCCTGGATTTGAGATGGAGATACAAAATGACTATCTTCATTTCAGCGTTCTTAGGCAGCTGGTTTCTGTTTGGTCTCCTCTGGTACGTTGTGGCCTACATACACAAAGACCTTCCAGAATTCAATCCTTCCATAAATCACACCCCCTGTGTGGAGAATATCAACGGTCTGACTTCAGCTTTCCTGTTTTCCTTGGAGACGCAGGTCACTATCGGCTACGGCTTCAGGTGTGTCACAGAACAATGTGTCACTGCCATCTTCCTGCTCATCTTCCAGTCTATCTTGGGGGTAATCATCAATTCTTTCATGTGCGGTGCCATCTTGGCCAAGATATCAAGGTCCAAAAACAGGGCCAAGACCATCACCTTCAGCAGGAACGCAGTCATCAGCAAACGTGGTGGGAAGCTCTGCCTCCTCATCAGGGTGGCAAACCTCAGGAAGAGTCTTCTCATTGGGAGTCACATCTATGGCAAACTCCTGAAGACCACCATCACCCCAGAAGGAGAGACGATCATTCTGGACCAGGTCAACATCGAATTTATCGTTGATGCTGGCAATGAAAATCTCTTCTTCATTTCCCCTTTGACTATTTACCACATCATAGACAAGAACAGCCCTTTCTTCCACATGGCAGCAGAAACAATTCTGCAGCAAGATTTTGAGCTGGTTGTGTTTTTAGATGGCACTGTTGAAGCCACCAGTGCTACCTGTCAAGTGAGGACATCTTACATCCCGGAAGAGGTGCTCTGGGGTTATCGCTTTGCTCCCATTGTGTCCAAGACCAAAGAAGGGAAATACAGAGTAGACTTCCAGAACTTCAGCAAGACAGTGGCAGTGGAGATGCCCCACTGTGCCTTCTGCCTCTACAATGAGAAAGAAGCCAAAGCCAAAGAGAAGAAAGGCTATGACAACCCTGGCTTTGTCTTGGCAGAAGCTAGCGAAGCCAGCGACACAAAAATGTAGCTCCAAACCTTTATCAGACAGCACCTTTCTGCATAATTAATTCAATCTTGAGAGGATTAATAACTTAGTAAAACAAATAACAAGTTTGTTTTAACTCTACAACAGCATCTATCTTCTCAAAAGCCTCAAATCAGAGAGGACCACTGATCACCAGAACACTATTTAACGATGCTACGTTATTTCATAGGATTTGTATTTTTCTACCTGTGGGACATTCGATGAAGCTGCTACGTTGGAGCATCCAACTCACTTCAGCTCCCAGAGGCGCATCAGTTTTACAAAGCCTGAAAAGAAAAACTTTAAGTCATTCTTAAGGAGCAAAGCTGTCAGAATGAGAGCATGAGAAGGACGGACAGAAGGCCAAACTTCTCCATACGGACCAAAGAAGCCAAAACCTCACCAGAAATGCATGATCCCTCATTGCCAAAGCCCTCTGAGGGTGCAGACTCTTTGGCTCCTGACCCCTTGAGCCCTTTTGAACATTTTGAAACAATTCCTTCTTATTTTGAGCTGACGTATTTAAAGAAATGGAGCACTAAGGGATGGTACATGTTTAGGAGGGGGTTGTAAGGACAGGGCCTAAGCCATCCTCCTGCACCTCCGACTTCATAAAGAGTTCTGTGAAAGCCTTTGATTCCTTGAGGGAAAATACCAAATGGAAATGGAAAGTGAAAACAAGCACAAGCAGAGACACCTGTCATGAGAGAAGAGGAATTTTGCAGCTCGTTCTTAATGGTCTCACCCTCCAGATATCCCTCTGCCCGCTTCCCCCAGGGGGTGGCTGCTGTGATACTGAGAAATCTCAGAGGGCAGTGGGCCAGTGGGAAAGCAAGCACAGTGGGGAGGTAAACAACACACAGACTGCAGCACACCTGGCAGGACTGCGATCCTCTGGGGGAAGAGAGGAACTTCCCAGCACGAGATGCATCCTTGGGAAAACCCACAACACAAACACCAACCATACCTTGCTTTGAAGCTGTAACAAAAGCACAGTGAAGTGCGGTAACACAGCGGATACTGCAGCAATGACAGCGTAGTAGCAAAGTCCTGAGCTGCAGCAAGTGAGGATATGCTCAGAGCAGCAGCTGTGAGCACAGAAATAAAGAAGCTGCTCACCCTTGGAAGGCCTCAGGTAGGCAGGGATCTCCAACAAGATGCTCCCAGCTCCACTGCCAACCCTTAAATGAGGGCTGGGAAGGGGTGCATCCTGGCTCCAGCCCTTCCATCACTCAGCACATTGCATGCACCAGAGCTGCCCTGGGCTGGCCCTGCTTCCCACCAGGCGCTCCATCACTGCTTCAGGCCAGGACTCAGCATTTCTGCTACAGATGTCTACAAAGTATTAAGTGCTACCACAACTTGAACAGAAGATAGCTGATCTCACTTGAAGGATAATTATGTGTAGTTCAGTCTGTTCTGACAGTCACGCCTTCCTCAATCTCTAGCCCTGCTGCCTGCACTAATGGAGGGGAGAATGCATTCTTTCATTTTAGCCCAACAGAGGGGGAACTGGCCATGGCATGAAGTGGGACAGACCCCAGGCTGGCAGGGCCATGGCTGAGCCAAGCTCACATGGACAGGGATCGTAGGCAACCAAAATGGGGACCCAGGAAAGGAGCCGTCCTCCCTCCGGCTGCCACCCGGGGAGCGCAGAGCCCAGCAGCAGTGGGGGATTTCCTCTTCATGTCCAGAGAGGGCTGTGTGTCACTTGACAGATAAAGGCCCGGGGCAGGGAAAAAAGGTTATCGGGAGACACCCTGCATGCAGTGCCGCTCAGGACCGACTCCATAGGAAATCTATTTCGGGGGCTGTCACCTCTACTTCCATTAAAAGAAAGTTCAGTTAAGAGGATGAAAATAAATTTAATCTTGCTGAGCAGAAGTGGCTCTGGAGGGAACCGCTGCCCTGATACTGGAAACAAAGGCGGGTTTCTTTGCCTGTGACAGCACTTCACTGTCACATCTCCACAGCACTCTTTTCTAAACCCTCACAGTTTTCTTCTCCCTCCATTTGTCCACCCAGCCTGCAGTCTGTCCAAACAGTGGTAGAAACAACTGCAGAATACAATGCAGAGGCCATCAACCTCATTGGTACAGGGCAAAGCCATCTCCTTAGGGGAGGAAGCACGTACTTACTGCTAGATGAATCATAGAATCACAGAATGGCCTGGGTTGAAAAGGACCACGATGCTCATCCCGTTCCAACCCCCTGCTATGTGCAGGGTCGCCAACCAGCAGCCCAGGCTGCCCAGAGCCACATCCAGCCTGGCCTTGAATGCCTGCAGGGATGGGGCATCCACAGCCTGCTTGGGCAACCTGTTCCACTGAATGTGAAGGCCAAGAGGGCTTAGCTGTAAAAGCATTAGCCAAGCAGCAAAGCTTGGGAATAATGTGTCTGCACTAAACTTAATTTATCTTCTCATTTCACAAACAACATGTTTCTTCTACTGTATTTATTTTAAACATTCGTTCAAGCTGCGCATAATATTTCAATCATTTTGAAATAGATTCACCCTCCTGCTGGCAAATGAATAAGGCATCCTGCTGGCTGCTGGAGAAAGGGCCATGAATTAAAATAACTGCTTTCAGTAAACCGACATGTGCTAGCGAGCTGTCTGCACACACCCTTTGGTAGTAACGGGTGAGAAGAAACTCCTAAACAACAACAATAAAACAAACCTTGGCAAACCGTTTGGATACACCACGGCTAACCAACTCACAGCAACTGCCTGCATAACTCCTGTGTGTACACGCTGCCTTGTAAACTCAGCTACTCCCCCATAAACAAGTCAGCAGCATGCACAGCCCCAGCACAAATGAGAGTGGCTGAGGTGTCGCAGCCTCCTTCCTCTCCCCAGGCAGCAAGCTGATGTGGTTACACACATGTGAATTCCGCTGGGAAGAGCTTTTATTTCCCTCTCTCATTCTTTGCCCCCTTTGATTCAGCCCTGCCTGGAGCCGCCACAGTGCTGGCGCAGTTCTTGCTCCCCACACAAGAGGAGGGAAACCGCAGCCCACGAGCAGCGCCCTGCCAGCACAGGGATGGGGGAAACGGGGTGAGTTCCCGACCCTCCGGTGAATCTGTGCCTACGGCTTGATGCCGTGGTGCCGCTGTGACAGCACTGACACGGACCCCGAATCAAATACAGCCCTGCCGTGGCTTCACTGCAGCTGCAGCGAGGAAGCCGAATGCGCTCTCCACACAGCTGTGAGGGCACACAACGCATTTCCTGAGGCCAAGCGGACATTCCTGCGGTAGAAGCATCTGCCTGGCAAAGCTTGCGACTTGCACAAACTGCTGCGCGAGCAAGACAGAAACCCTCCCTGCTCCAGGGAGCCGGGTGAGCAAAGGGAGGCCGGGAAACGGGAAAATCTCATTCCATCTCCACTCGCGGGCTGCTAGAAAGCATTGAAGCCCTCGCGCTCTGCCTGACCCATCCCGCGCCAGACCCGCAGCTCCCAGCGCCGCTCAGCTGCGGGACCGCCGCTGCATTCTGCGTCTCGGCCGCTGGGGGGCGCCACGGCCCCGCGACGGACGGCGGCCACAGCGCTGCTCCGCCCCGCGCTGCCGGGGCGATCTTAAAAGCGCGAAGCAAGAATTCATTGGAAGCGTTCCTCCTTTTGCTGCACGGAGTGTAGCGCACGTAGTGACTTATTTTGGCACGAGCTCTGAGAGCGGGCCGTATTTAGCCGCTTCGCTTGAGCGTCGTGAGACCTCATTCCTTAATATGAGCGCAGAGGTGGGGGGGAGGACCTGGGGGCTGCTCCCCTCTAAGTACGAATAGCAGCCAGGAAGGTCAGCCCGGGGCTGCAGTTCGGGGCTGCGGCTGCGCCTCTCCGCTCGGCAGCTCTCCCGGTTTCACTGCGGAGCCGCCGCAACGCGCGGAGGATGCGCTGCCGCAGGGCGCTGTGAGCGCGTTGTGCCGCGTGAGGGCGCCCCGGGCAGCGCCGCTCTCGGCGCTCCGCTCTCGCCCAGTACACACGCTGCCGTTAATTGCCCGCCCGCCGCTCCCACGCGCGGCGCCGTCTCGGCCCGACGGGGCTCCCACGCGTCCCTCCCGCGGGGCTCAGCCCCTGCGCACCCCACGCCCCGCACCTCACGCAGCAGCTGCGGGACGGGGCGCCTGAGGTTACTGGGCTGGCCGCGGTCGCTCGGCGGGCGCTCACCCGGCAGCAGCGGGCTGTGGATGGCCGCTCCCCCGGCGCCGGCGACCGTTATCGGCTCCGCTCCTCAGCGGCGGCCTCGAGCCGCTCCCGCGAGGCCCCTCCGCCTCGTGCTGCGCTGCTGCGCGGCTCCGCGCGGTCCCGGGGCGCGAGACCTGAGAGCAGCTCCGCAGCAGCGCAGCTCCGCGCCGCGAGCGACAAAGAAGCCGCGCGGGGGCCGCGCTGCGTTGCGCGCCCGCGGGAGAACGGAGCTCGTGCGGCCGGACAGGCGCTGCCCGTGGCCGCGTGCGGCGCCCGCTGCGGAGCTGGAAGGTGGAGCGGCGCCGGGCTGCTGCGGGCGGAGGGCGAAGGAAAGGCCGAAAGAAAGAGCGAGTAGTTCCTGGAAAGGGAGAGGAAACCTCTTGTGCTGAAGTGGCTGCGCATCAAAGCGGCAGAGACCTCTGCGCCTCCTCCTTCGGCAGCTGTAACTTCATAGGAGAAAATCTCCTCCCTTCTATCCAGTCTAAATCTCCCCTCTTTTAGTCTGAAAGCATTTCCCCGTGTTCTTGCCACAACAGACCCTGTTGGGGAGTCTCTCTGCTTCTTCCTTACAGCCCCCATCCAGATACTGGCAGGCTTGCTGCTGCTACAGATGAATATACCAACACCTGGGTGAAGGTGGTTCTTTGGGTGACTTCTGCCTCATTTCTAATATGGTAGAAAACTCTGAGCTTTATTTACAGCTCGTTCTGCTTTCACAGATGAGAACCGTAACATGCAAGTTGTGCCAGGTATTGTGCAAAGTTATACAAATAGGGGCTTTGATGTGAATTGATAAACCACAGCCTCAGATGTGCCTCTGGACTACAGCTCTAATTAGCACCAAATACAGCAACGCTCAGTTTGATGTGGGAGAACCTGTTTTGTTCCCAAGTCCAACAAACCAATTCCGGGCAATGCCAGGGGCTTCTGAGGGCAGCCTGCCCCATGAATCTAAAGGATGGCTGCTCTGGGCCCATCTTCTCACTCACAGCTGGTGTATGGGAATAGAGACAGCAGGAATCTTGGCTGCTTGACATGATGTGGCAGCTCCCAACTTGAAGCATCTACCAAGCGCTTAAACTGGGAGCACCATCCTCTGAGGAGCGACTGAGTGGGAATAACAAGGGCTTGTATCATTGAAAGGAGGTTCTAAGCCCGATGTCAGTAATTAAGCAGTAAGAATTCCCTTTTGTTCTCCCTTCCCGGGTTCCTCTGAATGTTTTGAGTTTCGGGAGTACAAACCAGAAATGCTGGGTGAACATCCAGGTGAGCAGAAAATAACAGCCAAATGACCTCTGATTTCCCTGGGAGCTTCCTGCCCGGGCCTGCATTTTGAGGTCGCATGCAGAGTTTCTGCTGTCCTGGTTGCCTTATGGCTCACAGTCGTGCGATCCCAACCATCTGTTCTGTAAACCTTCTGATCCAAGCCTGAAATACTTGAGTCCCATCGGCCACGTCCTCCCAGGAGTAGCAGAAAGCGGTTTTAGTACCATCACATTCCTCGTTTGTTTTGTCCCAGTTTGTTCTGGGAGAGGAGATTCCCTGCTGTCATCCCTCGAGCCCCAGCCTGCTGTCTGGGGGTGCACGTGGACCGCTCCACCCCATCTCTTATCATTTGTTCTTCACCTGAGGAATGTGAACTCTTCAGATCTTATGAAAATGCTGAAAGGTGCCTGGGAAGGACCCCGCCACGCTGAGGCTGTCAGTCTGGCACGCTGGTGTGAGATCTTTGTGCTCCAAGATCTCTTCGTCAGATCTCTTTTTTATTTCTTTGTCTATTTTAAATGAGAATGCAGCCTGCAGTGGGCAGCAAACTCTGCCTGATGCTAAATAAGAGCAAATACCAGCAAAGGTTGGTATCAGCCACAGCTCTGAAGAGAGGGATGAAAGGAGACCAAAAGGACCCGAGCTGTGGGCACCATAGGTCACCTTCCATCTCAAGCTGAGCTCCTTTAAGGTGCTGCAAGTTGGGCAGCCGGAAAGATGCTGCTCCAATGGTTGTTTTCAAAAGCCTTTTCCTTTTTTCTAAGGATGCTGCTGGCCAAACCTTGCTGTCAAAGACACTGTTATACTCTGATAACCTTCGGATTCTCTCTCTAGGTATTTTTGGTGCAATCTCTGTCTTCAATTTTCCCATTGCTTTCAGCTGGGCAGGTGGGTTGTATTAGAAGAAAACGTTCGATTCTTCCTACTGATGAATGTGGGTTGAGCTGAAGTGAAAAACAATAGAGATAAGCAACAAAACATTCACTCTTATGACTAAATTGAGCAGCTGTGGCTCAATACACAAAGGAACAGCCCCGTGGTGGCTGAACACACCACTTAACACGGCTCTTTTTCAGAGCTGCTGCTAATCAAGCTGGTGAAAGCCATTGTACGAGAAACTTAGCAACAAAAGGTTGTGTGTGGAGGAAGGAAATGGTGTGCTTGTGCAGTTATGCATTTCCAAGGGTTTATCAAATCTGCAGAAAGATCAAGCTATCTCTGAGGACCACCGTGTGTCTGAAAAAATACAGGAAGTGCCTTTGCCTGACCTTTATACACAGTCAGATGATTCCTTGGCAATGCTTGTTTTTGCAGCCTCCTGCTCCACCTCGGGAATGCTTCAGAGCACTGGATTTCCCTGGGCTTGGGGACAGGTGAGAAACACGAGCAGCCAGGCAGGCTGGTGATGCACACAGCGTTGCACATGTGCATTCTGCCACGGCTGGCTGGGTACCCTGAGGAGTGAAGAGCAGGAGATGATGTTAGCTGGTTCTGGCTGCGCGTCCAGCGCTCAGCACGGGGCTGTGGCACTGAGCATGGATCTGCTCCAGCTCTGCCGCTGCCCTGGTACCACGCACTGCACCTCGTGCTGTTCTGCCATTTCTCTCTCTCTCCCCCTCTCCGCATGGACAAAAGACAGAGCCTGTGTTTCTGATTGAGACGCTTCAAGATCTAAATTAGCTCCAGTGAAGCTCCAGATACGCCGGTTTTCTGGAATACGAGATCAATATCATTTTATGGATATAAGGATGGTGATTGCTGCTACTATGGACATCTCTTGTTTTCCTTTCAGCTGGATGTAATTTAGATGCACATTTATGCTCTACCAGCAGCTGTGAGAGAGGAGGGAGAGAGTGGGACAAGATGATGCCTTCGAGAAGAAAACCACCATTTATTTTGCCACATTTTTTACATCATCCTCTTCATACAACTATTCCATCGTAACACTTCATACATTTTTTTTAAAAAAAAAACACCAAGATTACTTGCAAAATTATATATATTTTAATATCCAAAAAGTACATTGCATATATATAGTAGCAAAAGCCCCGTTTCCACGGGTAATTTCTTCATCATTAAAGTTTGCGATTATTGCAGTAACGTTGCTTATAAACATCCCAAAAGCACTCAGACCTAAATGGATCAGCTCCATCTTAATTCTCCTTTTTGTTAAATAATGGCATCAGTGCTTCTGGTTAAAGTTATGAGCAGACTATAATGTTCTGGATTCAGGCTCTCATCCTGCAATCGGATGCACATGGACCAAATCTTGCACCCACAGAGTCCCGGAGGTTTTGTCTAGACGAGATATTTCTGATCCTGTTAATTGTTTGCCAATTAATACAAGTTAGCTAATAGGCTGTACACGTAGGTCTGATCCCCCTGTAGGCATCTGTTCTAAAACAGAACCGCTTGTGGTTTGCCCTTCTGTTTACGGCACCAAACCACCATTTGTGGATCATCAAATTAGCACGTGCAAAATTAGAGGTGGTAGGAAATCGAGCAACGTTTGGGATGGAAGCGCCAAAACGCCGTGCCAAAAGATGTGCTGAGAAGCATTCGAGTATTTTCTCCGTGAAGCTGTTAAAACGTTTCCAAAGTTCAAGATTTTGGTGAAAAATAGTCACAAAATACCGAAACGGCCGCTTTAAAATTGCAGGGAATGTTTTCAATCAGCTTCAAGAGGAAGAAGTTAGCTCAATGGAGTTAATTTGCAAACAACTACAACAAGCTAATGAAAGGAAAACATCTACTCTAGACAGACTCGGGAAATCTGGGAGGTTTCTGGCTAGTTTGGGGGCCATAATGAATCCCATTGCAGGACCCAGGCTATCTCCAGCTGATACATTACTCACGTCTTTTTTTTTTTTTATTATTATTATTTTTTTTTTAGCAAAAAGTACAAAGCTACAGCCCAAATGTACAGATTGGAAAGATGTACAAATTACATTAAAAACAAACAAACAAAAAAAAAAAAAACCCAAAAAACAACCCACAAACAACTGAGCTGACAGTAAAAAAAACAAACAAACAAACAAACAAACCTGCATTTGTGACCGAGGTCAACTCGTTTTAGTTCATCTTTCTCTTAGAACTGTGAGATATAGGGAAAAATAACTCTGCATAATTTATACAGTAATTTGCCTTCTGATTTGTTGACCCCTTTGGTCTGACAAACGCACAGCGTTCGCGAATCGGTAGCAGTTGGCGATCCCAGGCTCTGGCAGAGCTCGAGGACCTGCTGTCATTCATCTCACTTCACTTTTGCTTTCAGAGAATGTATGTGCATGACATTAAGTTACTTTTTGGTCCCGGTTTCTGATGTTTCTGGAGTTAATACGCAGTCTACGGAAGTTGTACAGCCTAGAAATTTCCTTCAATGCCCTTTACTTCTTAAAATACGCATGAACATATATATATATATGAATATATATATATATATTTATTTCCAGTTGGGTGAAAATCCTCATCTGCCTTAAAGATAAGATTCCAGTTGTAGTCCCCTGCAGCCCAAGGTCCTCCTGACTTTGGAGTCAAATTGCCCTCCCTCTCCAAAGCGAGAAAAAAACACCTGTAGTCGTGTTTTCCTAAGACCCGCGGTTGGATCTATGTCTTGTCAACCAGCTTTGAATTCTTAAAAAAAGAAAAATTCTCTCATCAAAAAGCTAACAGTCATTCCAGGTAACGATGAACAATCTTCATAGTCAATTCCTACGGAGGATTTAAGCATTAAAAACCAAAGAAAATTGCAGAGTACTGGCCCAAAGAAGCATCCATCTCTCAGTTCAAGACACAAGAGGCAAAATTACAAAAGTAGAAGGTTCGATCCAGGAATAGCCAATATCCAGTTTTAGTTCTGTCCCAGAAAGGCCACAATTATCCGTCAAGGGTCCCCAGAAAAATAAAACAAAACAAAATCCCAGATTTAAAAAAAAAAAAAAAAAAAAAGTCCAACAAGACTGATTAAGGCCACTCGAAGATAAAAGCATCTAGTAATAGCTGCCCAAGTGTGGTGATACGTGGGCGTTGGGATGGCGAGGAACGTTGGGGTTTGGATAAATGCTTCCAGCAGGGGAGGTCCAATAAGGTGAGGCTGCTCCAAAGAAACTGGATGATGTGACAGGCATAGAAGAAGGGTGTGGGGGTACAAAGTTCACCTTCTGCTGGTGGGCATGGTAAGAAGGCATGTAGGAGAGATCTGACGGATACTTGTACATTGATGGTTCAGTGGGATGAGGCTGGAGAGCCTGGGCTATGCCATGAAAGTCAAATTTGTAGGCATACCTTTTGCCATGCACTTTGGTCATAATGTTCTTATCATAGTAGTATCGAAGGGCTCGGCTCAGCTTGTCATAATTCATGTTGGGCTTGCTTTTGCGTTCTCCCCAGCGCCGTGCCACTTCATCTGGGTCTGTCATCTTGAATTCCCCATTGGTCCCTTCCCACGTGATACAGCTGGCGTTGGAACTGTCCGACAGCAACTCGAGGAGGAACTGCCACAGTTGTATCTGCCCACTCCCTGCAAGAAGCAAGCCAAAGAGGAAGGGAAATGACATTGTGTTTCCTGCTTAAAAGCAAAGACAAAGGCAGGAAACAGAAGGACTATCTCGATCTTTACTGGGAACTGCTCTTTCAAGCCTTAGAAAGTCTTATGTAGGAATGGATAAACGATTCCCAGCAAACAAATTAGTCAACCCTTTGTTCTGTTTATGAGTTTGAGGTCAGACTAAATTTCATAATGGTCGCCTTTGGCCTTAAAATCTTGGAGCTATTCATAAACAGGTCTCTTTCTGAGCGTACTGTTCTGCAAAATTTTTCACTGAATGGTTGTCGCAGCCTATTTCAACTTCTAATTGCTTACTCTTTACCATGGGTACAGTTCTGGACGCCTACGATTTTCTCTCCAACTACAGAAAGTAGTTCTTCAGAGTTCCGTGAGATTATTTCTTTCTCGGATGAGGTGACTCCTACTTTTATTATGTGTAGTTACACAAACAGTAAAGGTAAAGAACCTTATAAAGATGCTTCCTGTGCTATTTCCTTCAGACATTCCTTCAGTAAACAAATAGTATCAATCCAAAGTTCTTATGGTCATCATTCCCCAGTAGCTCAGTCCAACTTTATGAACACCCAGTACTTGTGAGACATCAGCTGCTACGATTCGTGGCCCTCATAGCCTACTCCAAAAGCTGACAACACCCGCTCATCCAGTACACACAGCAGCAGTACATGACAAGGAAATGACAACAGAGGTACAGGAGGTACAAAGAGGAACTCACCAGGATTGGCAAGACGACTACTGGTGGGCCCCAGGATTTGATAGGGATCTAAAAAAAAACAACAACAAAAGCTATCTTAATAAAAGTTTCATCTAAAAGAAACAACAATTCATTACTTTTCGTTCTAGAAACGAGTTCACATTTTTATTTTCTTCACTCGTGCTGCCTTTTCTCCCAGGCCGTGAGACAGACCTGACCTTAATTCTTTTTCAGCAATCAACCAGCATTTATTCATGGAATCCAAAATGGCACCATGGTTCTAACTTGGTTCAGACCTGCCGGTCTTCAAAGTTCATCATCTTTTGGCCATACCTTACACTTACTTGTCAACTACAACATTCAGCTGCATGAGAAAAACAAGTGTGGGAGAGTAAAGAAGAAAGAGATCAGAAGCAAACACATTTCTTCTAATAGAAATAACTGGCCAGGAGATAAGATTTTCAGATTCACTTGTTCACAGACCAGCTTGCTTCCCTCTGAGATCAATGAAATGTTCACCCAGCTCTCCCTTACTGAGGCAAACAAGAACGTCAGACAAATGAGAGTAACAGGAGTTTTATCACTGGCTCCAATGAGGCTGAGTGTTTCTTGAAAACTCCACAATGCATTTATTAGGAATGAATTCCTTCCCTTTTTGTGGGGCCTCCTCAGCCCTAATGTCTACACTTCTCCTTTGCTTCTCTCTGGTTTTGGTGATTTCGATCTACAGCATTTGCTCGTGGATTGAACTGATGCCAAAAGAACCAACCCCCTAAAAAAAAAAAAGAAAGGATAGAAAGCAGCTGTGCAAAGCAGAGAAGGTGGTATTTAGCTTTTCAAAGGCCCCTTGGGAAACAAGCAGGAAACACTACTGCTTGCTGTCCAGCAGGGTTTGCTTCTCTTATTTGGTTTCCTTTGACTCTTGGGAAGCCCTGTTGATTCTATTCAGAGATGCTTCCATTGGACATCGCTGCAGCAGAGGTGAGGAGGCAGTGAGCAGACACTCCTCTGCTGCAGCAGGAACAGCTGCATGCTTCTAACTGCATTACATATCACGGTGCTTCAGAGAAGATTCAATTGCTCGGCACTGCACGTGACTCAGATGAAACAAGGATGTTTCTTTTGAATGGGGAAGGACAGCGCAGTAAAACAGAAACAGTTTGGGACGGTTGCTGTCAATGCTGGGTCACAGTTGACTCATTGTTCTGAGACTTCCCTGTAGGGCTTTGCAAGCTTGTCCTGTGTCCATGGCTGTCGCTGCTTGGCACGTTTATTTTCCCAGTCCAGTACAAAATGCAGTTACTTAGCAAATGCAGTGGTGGCACAGCCAACAATTACCTGGTTGGGGCCGTTGCTGTTCTGTTGTCTTGTTCACATTTTGTGTCCCTGCAACAGGAGGACCTGTCAAACCAGGGAAAGATCTGACATTATTTACTAGAACTAGAGAGGAAAGAATGAACAGGAAACAAGGCAAGAGCAAGATACAATGGAAATAACAGTGATTGAGATGGGAAACGTTTCCCGAGCCTATAAAAAATATGAGGTTTCACTGGAAATGACAAACGTCACTGTAAGATGAAAATGCACAGAGTAGGAAAGGAAAACACGATGTAGATACCTCATTCATTTTCTGTCTTTTATTATAACTTCACTTCCATTCTCATTCACACACGTTTTGAGGGAAAAAAAAACACCTGAATTTTTAAAAACGTATTAATTTTCACCTTTTTTTTTTTTATGTGGGAACTTTTTTTTTTTTTTTTTCAGTCATTTTTGGAAAAGCAACCTCCTTTTTAATTAACCTTTTAAGGCAAAAATTGTTGGTTATACCAAATCAGATATTTTGTTGAAAACATCACGGCCATTTCTATGAATGAATTTAACATTAACATCTGTTCCTCCTCTTCATATCGCTTCCCTTAGCGGATAACTGTAACTCCAAGACTGCTCTTCACATTTAGAATGCACACAGTTGACAAAGCTGCAAAGCAATGAAGTGTGATCTGACGGCTGGGTTCTGCCACTTTGATCTCACTGAGAGTCAGATGTGTCCATCTTGCACTGCTGTACCAGGATGTGCCCCAGCAGTGGGAGCAGGGCAATGTATGGCTCAGTATCAGCTGGTTACGTTAACCTGAATGCAGTCTTTAGGAACAGGGAGCTGATATTTCCAATGAGATGTCAGCCCATGACCCAGGGAGTATTGCGAACTCAGGGATATCGCAAGAACAGTAAGAAGCAAAAGCAGGGGTGTGAGTTGCAGCTCATGCAGAAGGGACCCTGGCTGCATGCTTGACTGCGTTCTGCAAAGTACTAAGAACCTCTGAGAAGCTGCCCAAGCTCTCCGGATCGCTCCCTGAAAGAACGACACCAGAATTTTCTTGTCATAACATAATTCTGGCTCTTCTCTTACTATTCCCAAGTTCTCCACCGTTCTGATGCTCATAACACAAGCCAACCACGTCCATCTTTCCCACAGTCTCATTTTGATCTTCCACTGCAGAACTTGCCATTCACACCGGGACAACTTACTTTTGGTGAGGCCAGAATTCATATTACTGCCCCATCCTGTTCTCCTGACTGCATCATAGGAGGAGGGATCTAATGACAAAAGACAACAGGCACAGATGGGTTGAAATCAACTCTTCCCAGAAAACTTGCATGAATCTAAGTTTGTACCTTGTTCTCAACACTTAGTATTATGCACACACTATTGGCTTTCCTCTCCTGTGCACCTCCCGTGCTCCTGCGGCCTTCACACAAAGACAGCAGGCTGTAAATGCAATATTTGGGACTGGCTGTTTGGGCAGTGCTCATACGTGACACCTTCTGAACATAAAGTACAGCCACTGCATTCAATGGAGTTTAGGGTGCAACTTACGTCCTCCTAAAGAAGGCCTCCTTTCTCAGGACAGAAACTGGCAGAACAGGAGGACGAGGTGTACCATTTTGTTATCCCACACAAAACAAATGGCAGCTTGAAAACCCAGGGAGGCCATGGACTCGACACACACAACAAAGAAGCTATTTTAAGAAGGAAAATGATAAATGGCCCACTCTCGGGTGAAATTCAGAACGTCCCTCTGAGCACACAGCTGGCACTGCCCCATGCCCCGCCATGCCACGCTGCACAGCTCCCTGCAGGCACGGCACAGGCACTCACACATTCCTCACGACGCTGGGAAAGCTGCAGCAGCTTTGAAATTACAGCCTTCTAGTTATTGGCATGAAAAGGAAAACAGAGAGGGGACAGGAGAGAGGAGGGGGAGTGAGGGAGAGAAACAGGAGGAGGGAAGCGAGGGAAGTAGGGGGAAGAGAACTCATTTCATGGGCCTGTTTTTCTTTTCATTTTCTTTATTTGCTTTCCCCCCCCCCCCCCCTCTTTTTACTAGAAACCGCAAACCCTGCTGCAAATAGATCAGACTGAAAAACAAACTACTATGGTTTCAGCCTGTTACAAAGAGTGAGACGGGACATCTCTGCAAGAGGGAGGCAGCACCCCAGCCGCACTGCCCTAGCCCTTTCCCCGCTCTCAGGGCTGGAAGCTGGCTCTCAGCTGGGCACGGCCAGGGACCTTCATCCCCAGCTCAGCCCTCGGCAGCTGTCACCGTTGTAAATAAGCTGCTATTGATACGATTTTCCTTGCTGGAAAGCCATCACGCAGACCCTGAGTGTGCCTGGAGCTCAGGCTATTGCTCTGTCAGTGGCTGAAATCAGGAGAGCAGAGATGAGGTCTGAAGCAACCACCGGCTTTTCCCATGTCCTCTTTGCAGCCAGTGTCTGACTTTCATTTCTCCCCTGGGACGTTCTTCATAAGTATTACAACTAGAGCTATTAGAGAAATGTTTTGGGAAATATTTTGAAAGAAACATAGCGGTCCTGAGTTGAGAGAGAAAGGCAAAACCTCAGAAATTTCCAGATTGAGATGCTAATGTACTTTTTTGTTTGCTCAATCGAAAAGCTTTGCTATTATGTAATTGTAATGGAAACACCACTTAACATGGCGAGCCTATTAAAAAGAAAGATAGCAATTTTTCAAGAGAGAAATAATTTACAAGTTGAGAAAACTATCCTTTCTGAAATGCAACAGAATGTAAATTCCCAATTTTCTCTGATTCTTTTGGGTCAGAAATGTGCCTGAAGGGAACCAGGGGCCATGGATGGGTTGGTCGATTCACTTGCATCACCGTGTTTCCAGTAAATAAATAGGCCATCATCTGGACAGATGATCTTCCTCCTCCTCCTCCAGATGGAGAAATTCTGTCACTGAGGAGGCTGCTCTGCTCAAAGTGTCATGGAAAGAAAATGGAATGCATCTCCTGAGGATTTTCTAATGTTAAGTGACAGTACCACAATCAGACATGCTGACGAGGTGTGATTGTTATGGCTGCTTGTGTTGCAAAGGATCAAGGCTTGGTCCTCTAGATAAGTTTGGTTAAACCTGTCCAAATTACCACTCAAATCCCCCTGAATGGGTTTCCTTGAGCGTACATTTTAGTCCTTAAATGTTGGCTTGGAAGGGCGGCGTGCATTTGACTGAGCGGAGGCTAATCCAGATTCAGTATCCCTTGGATGAGTCCCTTTGCCTCAGTTTCCCACAGACAGGTTGGATCGTGGAGGCAGAGGCAGCCACAGTTGGGATGTTAGGCTAGAACTGAGTTGTGACTGTGACTTCCCAAAAGTGAGGAGGGTTAAACGTAACAGCAATACAGGCATTGCTATTGAAACAACGTGCTCGCTCAGCTCCTGCAGCTTTCCAACTCCTCCTCCCTTTCTCTCTCAAAAAATAAAAAAAATTAAAATAATAATAATAATAAAAAAAAATTCCAAATCCACTAAGCTATTTTTGTTTTGTTTTCACAAAAATCCTTGCAACGTGAAAGAACCACATTGGCCCTCCCTGCTTCCAGGCCCAGACTCTAAAGCTGAACGTGTTTAAAGCAAAATGGAAAAGGCAGAGCCAGGGAACCTATCCAGAGACTCGAGTTTCTGCAAAAACAATATCGTTCCCAGGACCTGACGCCCAGTGGCTTGAAGAGCTTCTACAGAACTCCAGCCAGACAGTTAGTTACAGGCAGAGCCTTATCTGTCACTAAAACCACTTGGATTTTACACCAAAACTTGCCGAGCTATGGAAATTCAATTAGCAGATTTGGACTGAGGTTCTTTTCTGGTGTAAATCAGCAAATAGGTACAGTGAAGCTAGGGGGCAATTTATCCCAGCAAGGGATTGGGTCCCTCCGTCTGTTTTAGACCCAGTGGAACAACAGTCCTATGACAAATGTGTGTTCAATACAAAATGGAATTAAAGAGCACAAAATAAATCATAGATGCTTTCAAGAAATGTCATTCTGCAGCTGTCTGGTTTATGTCCAGAAATTCCCTAGAATGAATGCATAGCCTATTATGAGCAAGGTAAAGGATATTAATAATGCTTTGCACTTCCACAGCACCTTTCAACTAAGGATCTCACAGCTTTGCAAACATTCACACTCGCAGTGTGCCTGGGAAGGAGGTTAAATATCATTTTATTTATTTACATGCATAAACGCACTTTCCTTGGCTTCAGCTGCCTGTTACCAGACGAAGTTTCTTTCCCAGAAATCACACTCTATGAAACATACCACATAGCATTGGTCCTTTCCTAACTCCATCTGTTTACTTCTCACCCCAGCTCTCTCCTCACCTCCCTCCGCGCCATTTGGAAGTTCTCATTCTCAACTGTGCAAGTCCCCTTTCAAAGTCTATTGATTCCACTGGAATTAAATGTCATTGAGAAACCATGCAGTGGTGAAGCAGTCTGCTGGGAAAAGGCTTAGCACATGTCAAAATTAGGGAGGTCAAGCCTGGCCATTAGACAGGCTGTCATGCAAAGTTCAAGAGATGAGCTATATTATCCTTATCTCTGTAGCTTTTTCTAGCCAGACTATCTGGTGCAAAAAGGAGGGACTTGGCCTGGGGAAGAAGATGAGGAGTGTGTCCCAGGCATCCCCTGAGTGAGTCTGTGGGACAAAGAGGAGGAGAGCAGCTGCACATTGTGCAGTGTAGCTGTAGGAAGCGTGGCACTGCAGTAGGGAAGATAAGGCAGGCTCCACTGCACCACCAGCCCACCAAAGACCCGCTTTGTGTACGCTGTGCTATTCCTATTCCCCATACCTCTGGATGATATTTAGCCTAAATAGAATAAGAGGCTCATATATAGCTCTGGGCTAGAAGGGATGGGCAGACACCCACAGGCTCTCTTCCCTAGGAAACAAAGCTTAAAATCCCCAAGCAGACTTCCACACCATAAGGAAGACTGTCCCAGAGGCTGAGCAGACCTTTAAGCTCGAATGCAATCCAGTGAACAAGCAGTTAGGGAACTGCTGCTTAAGACATGATGTATTAAAGAGCAAAACCTCAAACAAGGGCAATGTATTTCCAGACAGAATTTGGTCTTATAAATTTCAGTGAAGTAAACTGGGGAAAAAAGGCTGCAAATTTGAAGAGGGCTATGGGATCCATGGGATTCTCCATACAGAATACATTCTGTTCTCTGCAATGAGTCCTTACGCTCCACTAAGAAGAAAGATCCTGGCTTAGTGGCTGGAATTTAAATTAGCATCTCTAAATGCGGAAAGCAGACCCAGGTGTCCTTGGGGATCCAGACTCATGATTAATCTAAGTGGCCACCTGGGGTCTATTTTGTGGCAACTAGTTAATAGAGAGAGAGAAAGGAGGGCATAAGACGGCACTGCTTTTCCTCCCCAGGTGAGGTGGTTTGTGGTGGCTGGGACTGGCACTGTTGTAGCATTTCAGAAAAATCCCAACGTAGGAGCATGGGAACAAAACCACTACTGCTGCAAACCAAACATGTACGCAAGTCCTGCCAAGCTGCTGAGCGCCCAGCCCTCACACTCCCATCATTTAACCTCCTGGAGATCGCATTGAAGAGGTGGAGTTGTGCTTAAAGCCAGTTGGAGAGAAGAAACCTAGACTGTGGGTTTCTGGAGGGGCAAAGAAGCCAAAAACACCTCCAGCTCCTCCTAGGAACATTAGACAGACTGTTATAAATCGTGGCAGCAAACATAAAGGTTGTAGAGCGAGCAAGGGTCTTCCCAGGCCCACTCTGGCTCTAAGTATGAGTGCTAAATGCTCAGTAGGCATGGGGAACAACCATCCGATGTCAGCAGCATGAGATTTCTTAGACAAAGTTTTTCTCAGGACGAAGGTGTAAGGCTCCATCTGCAGGAGGTTTAGCACCGTGTGGCAGAGATGGTAGAGCTGAAGTGGAAAGCAGAGCTGAGTGTGAGGAGTCCTGAGGCCCATTAAATCAGTTCGTGCAAATCAGTGGTTGCCTTCCTGCAACGTTTAGCCCTATAGCACACACCCAGGAATGAGCTATGAGGGAGACCTTGGAACCTCACCCACAGTATGAATTGCATTGAATTGCTTTCGATTTGCTATTTCTGCTAATTAAAATAATTAGTTAGCATGTATGCCATATGGCACGCTGTGTCACTCACAGCCAACATTGCCATGACTGTTCTCATGATTATGTAAGACATTCCAGTGCCTTTGAGCACAAAACTCATTTGTTTCTACTTCAAGAGCACAACACTCTGTTCCTTCTGCTAAAGATTCACCAGCACGGGGATCCAGTGTGGAATTCAGTAATTCCAAGTCTCTCCAGTAAGGGGAAGCAACAAGCTGAGTGCAAAAGAAATCCAAAATAACTTCTGTTCGGTCCCATTATCAGACTATTTGATTATTTCACAATTTAAAAACCAAAGAAACACCTTTTTTTTTATTATCAAACAACTCTACATGGCTATTAACCTGTTGCAAAGCAGAGAAACTGACACAGAGAGCAAAGCCAAGACTTGGAACAACATTGGGTTTTTTGACAAGAATTCACCTCAAACCAAGTGAGAGAAGGGACGAAGGGACAGCTGCATTTTCATTAGAGATCTGCTGCAGAGCATGCATGTGAAGAGCGGGATTCACAAAGAGAATCACTGGAAAAAGCTAAAAGCTTAGTTATGCACTGCTATCTTTAGTGAAATACAGATCAAAGCGATCAGCTTTTTCCAGTGTGACTCCCATTGCGGGTTTAGCTTTGGATCTAAGCACCGTGCCCAAAGCCTGCTTCTTCCCAGTGCCAGCCAGGATCTGGAGCTTGGCAGAGTGCGTGCAAAAAATGAGGGTTCAGGATTTCCAAAGGGTGACCGAAGGAGCGCCTGCACAGCTCTGGAGCCTGCGGCTCTGCTCCCCCACTCTGGAGGGCTCTGTCCTCCAAACTGTGGAGTCGTTCCCTGTTTGCTTTGAGTCACAGGCGACAGCCCCCAGTTGTGCGAGCGTGGCTAGAAAAACATCCCTGAGCTGTGCAGCAGCGCAACTTCCTGCTTCATGTCTGAGTTACCCCGCACAATGCTTACAAAGACAAGTTATGAAGAAAAGGAGGAAGCAGCGAGAATTTTTCTGTTGTTGTTGCTTTTTTTTTTTTTAATAACGGCAGCAGAAGTCCCAGTGCGCAGCCCATGGTGAAGGCTGTGTCCTAAGAATCCCTCCCTGAGCCAGCGCTGAAAAGCAGACACTTTTCAGCCAACACTCAGTCACACCATGGAGCCATGTGGGGCTGCAGACGTGAAGAGCCACGTGCAGACAGGCGTGCTGCAGAGCAGTCATGCAGACGCCCCACTGCATGGTAGTGAATGCCCTTTGCACATCTACACACGCGTTCGTCCAGAACACACAGGCTAACGTGCATCATTAGCAAACAGCACTGCACAGGCACAGAGCTAATCTGATGGGGGGGGAAGGGAATGGTTGATGTGTTTGAAGTAATGTGTGTTGAAAATGCACAAACACAAATGGAGAAGTAAAGAAGAAGAAATGTGCATTCACAGAGAAAAAAGCTCGACACAGCAGTACACACATTGGAGAAAAGGGGGAGGGAAGGGAAGGGAGGGGAAGGGAAGGGAAGGGAAGGGAAGGGAAGGGAAGGGAAGGGAAGGGAAGGGAAGGGAAGGGAAGGGAGAAGGCAGACATGCACAGGTTTTGCAGCAAGCATTTCTACAGCATTCACCCATTTACAGCATTTAACTCAGTATCAGGAGATAGATTTACTCTTGTCTTAGGAAACAGCCAAAGTGCTTCCAAGAGCTTTCCGTGGGAGGGACAGCACCCCAGCAAACATGTAACCCCCACACACATGTGCAAAAACAGTGCTTGCAGTGCACCCTAGGCAAAAAAATAATAGCTCTTTTGCTGGGAGAAAAGGAAGGATAATGGTTACTTAGAAAGTGCTCCAGACAAGCTGTCAGGTTGAATTCAGAGAACTGGAGTCTACTCTGGGACAGCGCTGGCTCAGGGTGATCCCTTGTGAGTTGGGTTTCCTGCCTGCTACAGCTTAAAGACAACGATTCTTTGTTTCCAGTTTTTCTGGTGAAAAAACACACGCCTGCCTCTGAAGAGGGTCAGGGAGAAAGCAGACAAAACACTAACTCTGGAATTTCAAAGGAAAACAATTAAAAAAAAAAGTAAGAAAAAAGAAAAATCCAAGAGTGCTTGCTACTGTCTCTCCTGAAATCATAAATCCCTGCTTCGGCCACACAGTCACATTAAAAGAAGCACCAAAAAGCTTCCCCTTCTTCTTCCATGAGCTAAAAATGGGCGAGGGTTGTTTTACCACCAAACGCACAAATATCACTGACAAATGTATGCACAGACAGCTGAGAGGGCACGGGGCTGCAACTGCTCTCTCTGACATGAATAACTCCAGAGGGTTTGTAGCCTTTGCTGTGACCAGGGGGCCCTGCTGACAATCTCCAAAGAAGAGTTTACTAAAAGTGGTCAGTATTTTTCACACGACAACCTTTTAGACCTGAAAAAATGGCCTTTTCAAGGGAAGAATTTCATGCAGGAGTTTCAGGCTGTTTTCCTGTGGGAACCATGCTTGTGCAAGCAGGCTACCTGCGCTGTTTGCCCCTCTCAATCCTGTCCCAGAAACTGCTGAACCTGTTACCTGAAATTTGAAAATAGGAGTGGTGAAGTTTTGATGTTTCTACCAATATAAAGGAAACTGCTGGGGAGGAGAGGACTGGGAAAGAGAAGGCTGCTGAGACGCTGCAGCTTGGACTCGCTTTGGAGGTACTGAGAGGTTTGCACAAGAGAGATGTTATAAACGCCCCAAAATCAGGAGACTTTTCCTTAGGAGCTCATAACGAACGTGGGTCCAAACTCACGCTGTGTGTTCAGAGCTCACTGGTTTGATTATCTTTTTAAATCTGCCACCAACTAAACAAAACATATACGCAAATACGACTTAAATCCAAACAGAAATATTCAGTGTTCCCACAAGCACTTTGGTAATGCAAACATAAGCACGTAACAGCTGCAGACTAACTCCTTAAAATTTGTCTCTTACATTCATGTATTCGTGTACAAATCTGTCTCTGAAATTCAAAGTAGTGCATCAGCTTTTCCTGTACCCTTCTGCAGTGGCAGACAGTTGCCTGAGTTGAGGTTGGATTTATGAGGCTTTGGGCTCGTCCTGAACTGCTGCTGTTCCAGCTGTCTGCATTGCCATAGGCTGAGAAGGGATGAAGACCTGTGCTGAGTCCAGCCTTGAACAAGACCCTTCCTAACCTGTAAGCTGGAAGCAAACACCCACATGGAACTGCTCCTATAACTTCTCCTGAGTGTAATTTTAACATAATGGTTCTACCTCTCTGGAAACTGCCAGCACTCCTGCTAAGAGACTGGCACCTGGTTCAAACCCTCTACAGCACTTTGGCTTGTATAAGAAGCATGTGAGTTATGCAGACCCCAACATGCTTAAAAGCAAATACAGGCTTTAAAGATGTACTGGCCTGAGGCCAGAACAGTCACAACCATACAAGACACAGCTCTTTGGCCTTCTAAATGTTGTTGTATGTGAATACACTTCCCATTTCCCTACGGAAACCTGCTTAAATGACAGCATTCTGAAGGTGAGCAATTTAAAATCTCCACAGACTGAGGCAGATAATGCAGTCTCAGATTCTTCTCCAGTGTCTCCAGTACCTACAGTAGGTCAGTCATTGCTCCAAACAGTCACGGAAAATGAAACAGACCATCTCTCTAGCAGAGTGCTTGGAGAGGGACACAAATCTTTCCATTCAGCAATGAGAGCAACCTCGTTTCATTTTCCAGAAACTTGTTCTCTCTCCAAAAAATACTGGTGATTTTCATTAGGGCAATTTCTTTCTCAAAGGCAGCTGAAGACAATTTGTACCAATGACGCTAAATACCATACTTTTGAGTGTTTATGAGGCTGAGGAGCTCGGGCAACAACAAGGCTCCTTTGAACACAACCACGATTCTACCTATATGATCTGAGAACAAAAGGAACATGCTTTGCACAAAAGCTGTCTAAATTTACAGTGTCTGTTTCTGCCATGAAAGCAGTTTAACCCTTAGAAAGTGGTGTCACAGCCTCTGCTGGCACAGAAGAGAAGTAAGTGGGCAGAAGGCTGAAAGCAAAAAGGGAGCAAAACCTGCAGCTGCGACGTGTCAGAGCAGTGGTATCTGCAGAGCTGCAGCATGAAACTCAGAGCTGTGAGAGCAGTGCTGCCTGGTGTGTCCCAGCTCAAGTGGTGTCCTGTGCTCCTGCACAACACAGGTTGTGCTTGCATGCAGGGATGCTCTGCCATGTACATAGCAAGCTGGGGAAGAGCAGAGCCACGTGCAGCTTCCAACCCAGCTGATGGAACGTCTGCATCTTCCTGTGCTGCAGCCGTACCTTCTTTGCCATGTAGGTTGGTTTTCACATTGTGTGGATGGCATATGTTGCATAGAGCACGCATTTCTCCCTGGAATATGCACAAGCAGGTTATGTGCATTAACTATGTGCTCTTGGAGAATGTGCAAGAAAAATTACAAGAGGAGTGAAGAAAAGAGTATTTTCTTCCTGTCCCTGACAAGCATTTTACAATTCCATCACCTCCTCCTGCTCTGCATTTGAATCCTCAGGGGAGAATTGCCATTTTGAACTTGAAGTTCCTTTTCACCACCATCTTGAACACAACCCATTAAAAAATCTTAAAAGGAAGCAAAGAAAATCTTCTTGTCTGATGGACTCAACAGAGGCTGAGGAATTTCATGTCCAGTTTTATGTCCACCACAATTTTCCTCTGGGATATTGGACAAGACACTTGACTCTGCTCTCCCAGCCCCTTATCTGTCAGCCTGTCATGTTCACATCTCTTATCCTGTCATCTTATCTCACTGCTAATATTTGGAGCATGAATCAGTTACACTGAATTGGTTAAACTGAAATGAGTTGGTTTCTTCTAGAACAGTATTCAAACATGACATGAATGTAAAGGAAATGTACGTGCCCTAGGAACAAATGGAAGCTTAAAAGATGGGATTTCAGCATTTCTATGCTAGTCCCTGATTTTTATTTGAGCATCCCATGGGTGTGTTTTGTCCTTTATTGACATATGATGAAAGTACCATGTAAAGTACAAATGCCTGGCTGACAGAAATCAAACGCAAACTTCTGTCAGCTGCACTAAAGAAACACACTTGAGGGCAGTAAAAATGGAGGGAGGGGGAGGAACGTTTTCCCCCTATAATTTCTTTCTGCCCAAGCTACTCTACACCCAACTTGGAAAGATAAAGGGTACAAAACGTTCAGAGGAGGGTAATTTTACATGGAGCTTTGCTCTTTAATAAGAAAAACCACTGCTTTCTTCCCTTTGTGTTTATCAATCACCTGGCCTCAGACAGAAAGAACAGTCTTGGATGTGCATGTATGTTTTATAGGGGAAGCTGTGGGGGAGCACATGCACGTGTATCTGCTTTATTCAAATGGGAGCTAGCCAAGCTTGTATTACTTTTAAATGGATGACTGTTAGGGTCAGAGCAGTCAGTCACAGAAGGACCTGAATGGCTTTACCTTTGTAACATACCACATTTTATCAACTGACGCCTGTCTCATAAAGAGAGAACAGCATGCCAGGGAACAGAAAGCTCAAGTGGATGGTTATGTGCTGGACAAAAGAAGCTGCTGCAAAAAGCAGCACTGATATTGTGCCCAGGGTTCAAGACAGATGCTGGAATGGAATGCGGTGTGGTACAGTGAGAGAGAAGTGCTGGCTGTGAGAGCAGTGCAAGCCGGTGCAGCAGCCAGACACACCGTGCAGAAGCTTGTTAAATGTGTGATGTCAGTTTGCTGTAGCCTTGCAGTGAAATGGGGTTTTTTTCTCTCTCTCCAGCTGCTTACATAAAAGGCTTTCTGCCTTTTCCCTCTGCTCCGAAATACAAACTTGTGGTTTGTCAATGAAACCATGTTCTCCTGAAAAGCACAGAAATGTTCATACACTGGGTGAGGAAACTGTCTCAGAATGAGAGCGCAGCACTTCAGGGTGGGTTATCTCATATGGCAGATGTGAAATTTCACACTTTCCACTCAAACTTTTTTCAAATGGAGGCACTGATCACTGTTAAGTGAACAAAGACAATGTTCCTGCACTTCATGCTAAGTGAAAGTAAGACCAGACTCCAGGCTAGCAGCCCTGCATGGCCTGTTTCTGAGCACAGAGCCAGACTTTTGGATTCTGATGCCCTACTTGGCCTTTAGCAAGTCAGCTGTCTGACTGTGACTTACTATCTTATCTGGATAAGAGATGTGTGTCACACTCATCACACCAACCGTCCTAATGTCACTGTCCCTGAGAAACCAGGTTTTCATTAAAAGTGGGGAGAAGGAGTAGGGCTGTGCCTGCAGAAGAAAACCCAGAAAAACTGTCTGAAGGATATTTAAGTGGCTCAAAGGCCGGACAGGGCCCAAAGTATGTCATTAATGTTTAATCTACATGGTTTTCACAAGTAGCTTTGGAACTCCTGAGTGGCCTTTATTCAGTAATGGAGTTTTTTGTGAGAAGATTTCCCTGCTCATAGCAGGGGGGTGAAAATAGATGGTCATTAACATCCTTTTCAACCCAGGCCGTTTTATGATTCTAAGATCTGATGCCTTCAACTACAAACTTACTCAGAGATAAATACCCTATTAATCCTTGCTGAGTACCCGAGATTAAAAACTGTTTCACATAAAGAACAGAAAACACACCGTCAGCTCATCAACTCAGTAATACCCAAGTGTGAAAATGACAGATAGGAACTTTATGCCACGTTGTCGGCCAGAGAAGCAGAGATGAGATTTTCAGCATGGGTGGAGCTTCCAAACTGTGAATTATTCCAATTTAAACAGATAGTGTATGCACAGATGACAATGTTTTCGTGCCAAGTACATTGTAATAAAAGGCCTACTTTTAATCCAATCAAAATCATTCCATGAGCACAGGAAGCCGCGGTGTTTATATGCAAAAGACTGACCTTCTTTGGTGGCAAGACGTGAGGAAGCTTCTGTGTGGGATGGAGTGTTGTAGACCAGCAGTGAGCTACCTATAGTGAAAAGAAAAGGAGTTATTGCAGTATGAAGGCACTCCGCCAGTAGGAGAACAGCTCAGGCTGGTAGAGAACACTATCGCCGGGATTTAAAGGCCAACTTTTTCAGGCAATTATACACAATTTCTGTGAGAGATACAAAGTTCTTTCGCAATGCGGTCGCTGTATGTCACAAGTGCTACTGTTTCTCCACTCAGGAATCAGGGCAAAGCAGTTTGCCTCCTATACAGAGCATCTCCAGGTCCTCTGCTGAAAACTGATTAAAAAAGAGGTGGTTGTATAGTGCCTTTATGCAGGTGCTACATGTAGCACAGCCGAGATGCTAGAAATGGCTGTGGCACAGATTATATTACAGGGTAAGGAGGAAGCTTTCCTCTTTCTCTAGCTGTGATAGAGAAAATTCCCATTTGAGGAACATACAGTAGAAGTGAGATGAATTGCACTGTCAGGATCTAAACATTTTTAGAGTGTCACATGCTTGAGTTTGGGCTGACAGCTGCACAATCTGATTGGTATTCCAGCATTCGCCATGTTTTCTGGAGGGGAGATTTCTTGGTTCAAAGAGGCCTTTCCATTGAGTCCAACCCGAAACAAAAATATCCAAGAGGAGCACAAAGATGAACTCATTGGAAGGTTTTATGTTTTGCACTGTCTGTGGTGCAAATATTCCTTTCTAAACATCACATTTAGATTCTCCTGCAAACTCCTCTGGAAGTAGAGGAAGAGGCCCTGTGAGCTCTTGGAAGCCAGCATGTAATGGACATTTCATGGTTGTCTCGTTAGATGTGTTTACCCTTCACAATCTTCTAGGCTCACTTTTCCCACAGCTCTTTGGAAATGTTTCCACTGCATCAGGCAGTGATGCTCTTAGCAAGAACCCTGCTTGGTACGGAGCGATGCTGGAGCAGGGCAGCAATCCTGGAGTGGGTGAGTAGCACTCCTAGAGACTTGCTCTGCTCTTCTCGTCTACACAACCTGCGTAAGTCCCAGCTAAGGTTCTCCATACTCTTGGTCCTAGGCAGTGCATAGCAAACTACAGGTTTCTATATATGATACACTGCTTTAGATTCATTTGCAGGACTGAGAACACCTCTTTTGCAGGTATGCTAATACTACGTGAATAAGATCTTGTGACTAAGCCACGCAGCCCCCAGTTCCTCTAATCCACATGGTCCCAAATAACACTGACCTCACTTGCCCCTCAATAGCATTCACAGTGTGTCTCACTTTCCTCAGAGTGGAGGATTAGGCAGTTCCCTGCCAGAAGTAACAGCCATTGCAGGTGTTGGACCTTATTAGTCCTGTGTTCCTGTGGATTCCTTTTCTTGCCCAAATGCAAACAAAGCCAAAGACATGCACAAGAGAGGAAGTACACAGAGGTAGAAGGCATTGGAAAACAGGGCTGTACTAACTGGGAGAACAAAGCCTACTCATACAGAGTGGTGGACGGTTGCTACCAAATGCTTCAAGTCAGGGGGTGTTTTGAAAGACCAGGGTGGATAACATGGTAAACTAGGAGGGAAAGATTCCCTGTTATCCCTAGGGAACCTTGAATGTGAAGGTTACAGATAGCTAAAGTGGCTGGTGTAAATATTTAGAGGTTGGCTGCTGTTTCAATTCCAGCTATTGCTGGAAGAATTGCAGCAGCTTTGTCCACAGCGTTGTCACGTTTTCATCAGATGTTCTTTCTGTGGGGAAGCTGCTGCCCACCGCCCTCCTCTTTTTAGGTTATTTGAAAGAGATCTTAAATGCAACACCCAGCCTGGCCTGCCCCAGCCAGACAGGGAAGTGCTGGGGAATTCAGAAACAGCTTTCTATGACTAAATAGGCTGCAAATGCCTGGTTGTACTGAGGTGGGGGTGGGGTGATGAATAGCGCTGAACAAGCTTGTAGGACCAACCTATAGCTACTTTATGCTAAAAAATGCAGCCCAAGCCACTGGAAAGGGACGGCACCTCCCCCAGTTTAATTGCTAAAAGTTCTCACCTTTGCCCGACAGTCTGAGGTTTCTGGTGGGAACACCACAGAAAAGGAAATGTGTTTCCTATTAAGGGGTTTCAATGAAGGAGGAAAAGGGAGAAAGCCAGAGACACAGATCAAGGCAGAGAGAAGCAGACAGACAGACAGAGGCCAGGCTGCTCCCTCCCTTACTCATTTCTGGGCAAAATTTTGGCTGTGATGAGTTTTCACTTTGCTATTACTCCCTCTACCCCTCACTGGGTCAGTGACGGCTTAGATAAAATCTGCCCTTTCTGCAAACACTGCTTTAAGAGCAGAACTATTCTCCTGTAGTTAGTATCAGACATGTTATCTTATAGTTCTCCTTTCTTTTATTTCTCATGTATTAATTAAATAGTAAGATGGAAAAGGAGTGAGAAGCAGGGAAGTAGCATTCTTTCTCCACAAAGCCTTCCTTTCCACAAGGCAGCTCGTCTTCTGAGATTCAGGAATATCTTGGTTTCACATTCCTGAAATCTACTTAAATGGGAAGTGTTTTTTTTATCCTGACCTTCTGAAGGCCATGTGGGGGTTCCCTGCTCATCTCCTGGTAGAAGCAGGGGTCTGCTGCGTTTAACTGTACAGTTTTGTTTGGCATTAATACATGGATCAGAACCACAAAGCAATTTTCTGCTTCTGCTCCTAGCCACAGTCTCATTCTTTCCCCTCCGTGCTCTTTTTATTTGTACACACCACACAAACTGACCCCCCATAACTAGAGAGGAAAAGGACAGGAGGTGACAGTTCCGGTTTCTTTTGATGTTCATCCCAATCATAGCATGAAAACATTCTAATCTCCCTTCCCACTGCCCGCTGCATGGCTGGAGAAGCTCCACCAGGCAGACTGTGTTTTAAAAGGATACCGACACAGCAGTCAGTCAGTCTGCAGTCTGAAGGTACAGAGGGAAGAGCAAGAAGAAAAGGCCAAGGCATGGCTTCACAGTCCCAGAGAGGAAACCTGAAGAAACACTTAAAGAAATAGGATTGCTCTGGGGGCAAGACCAGTATTTCCTGGAAAAAAATAGTAGGGGCTGTTTTGAACAAAAGGGAAGGACAGAGGGTTGCAGAACTGGGTTCTGTGGGTCTGACATCTCTTAAGGATCAGAAATGTCTGAATTTCGGACTGCCTTAATAAGTTATGGAAACAGGAAACAACTGCAGAGCTCTGGTCCAGACCAAAATTCTGTCTGAAAGCTGAAGGTACTGCGATGTGAGTTTAATTCTCGCCTGTATGAGGATAGCTCACCCGAACCTTCTATCTCCAGAACTAAGACGGAGCTTTTGTTGAGGTCTTGCAGATGTTACCAGTTAATTTTTTCAATCCAAGATGACTCACTTCATCACGCTTTTACCCTGACCTACAATGTAAAATGCTGAAAATGAGGAAGCTCATTTTCAGTGGGTCTCTGACAAGCGAACAGGCTCAGAAAGTTGGGGTCAGTTTTGGTTTTGGAAAACAAACACCAAAGCTGAGGGTTCTCTTGTCATCACAAATCCAGCTTGAGATCCTGACAGGTACAAATGTCTTTCAAAAAGAGAGTGTGCAGATGTAGTGTAGCCAACAGACCCCCGATTTCACAAAGTTCTCCTGCGTTTTCTTGCCGTCACACCTTCTTCACCCTACACAGTTACTTAGCTGGATGTCTCTGAAACAAACAGGCTTACGAGGGGAGAAAATACAAGAAAAAAGCCCATCTCCCCATGGCACTGAGCTCAGAGGCTCGGCACTAAACATCCGCTGGAAATCAGTCTGGAAAAACAATAAGCTCCTTTCGAAGGCGTTACTCCGTGAGGGAGTTAACCAGCAATCCAGAAACCAGACTGTCATTAGGCAGCACTAGCAACAGCTGCATGGAAAGGAATGCTCTTCAGAGACTGCCTGACCTCCACTCAGACAGGAGCTTGCTTTAATAAGGACAGCATTTGTGTGACGTCTTAGAACAGCCCAAGGGGCTGAACAGCAAGAAATCTATAATCATAAAACCTAGGGATGGTCTGGGATTGAATTCTGCTCTTGTATGCATCCTGGTAAAAATAAAGTAACTAATTTGTCTGAATCCAGCAAAGTTCCTGGGGTTTTACACTAGCTTAATAGCGTGGAAATCATTATAGACATTCCCTTAGCAGAACATTATATTTTTATGATTATTATTCAGATGTATTACAGCAGCAGTTGCATGTTCCAACCGTGGTAGGACTCCATCATGCTGGGTCTTGAGAAATAAGAGGTACAGTCCCCATTTTGCAGATTTGCCATATCAATAGACAGGACATGAAGGTGACTGAGGATTAAATACTGCTAGCTCTGTTTTAGGGAAGGTAGAACGGATGTGCAGAGAAACTCAGGCAAAGGTTCAGCTTCAGGCTTTAAATGTGATGTGTGAATTAGGAGTCTGCCAGCCTGGATTTCAGCGTGCACTGCTGCTTTGGAGGTCGGTGTGACCAGACTTCCAATGTAGGTTCTTCAGGTATCTAAAGTTAGGCTGAGTCGGGAATTTGCTCTGAAACAGAGGGAAGGCAGCAAATGCAAAAGGCAACAATTCACTCCAGGCCTTCAGACTTATGCCATGAGAACTAGGATGCAATTCCTCTAATACTGATGTCACCAACATGCCAGGTGCTGGCTATCACTGAAGATGCTCTTTGGAGCTAAAGCAACCAAATAATTCAATCATTTTGTCAATCTTTTCAAATTCCACATCTTTCTTTGATTCAAAAACCATACAAATCTTACTTCGTCTCTTTCTGTGAATTCTCAAGTCTTATCAATCAGGCAATTCAAAGGAAGGGTCTCACTTGAGTATTTATCTGGTGGGAATTGAAAAACATTTCCGGTTCCAAAGCGTCTGCTTTGCCCAGCCAAAGTCAGCAGGTTTGTTCAGAGCAATGCTGGCTTCACAAAGCAGCCTTAAGATTTCCCATAAGAATGTGTAATTCTGAATGCAAACCTTAGTTAGAAAGCTATTTGCCTCTGCAGTGATCCTGAAGTGCTCCATGAACAAGAAGCTCTGATGAAACGGGATGAAATTTGGATGGGAAACTTTTTTTCTTGTGAAGGCACAAGGGACAAAAACTGCTCAGATCCAACAATTTATTTGTTGTGAATCATTTTGTTGGCTCAGCTCGTCAAGCAAAAGAAAGGTGGGGCTTACAGAGGCACCCGTCTGTGATCTGACTCCTGTCCCACTGTAATCTGTAAAACTCCCACTGATTTTAGCAGAGGCGGGGAGAGACCAGTGATGAATAGCTTGAAGAAAACACCCCAAATAAATGCTGTCTCGGAGCTTTACTGAAATGGCCAGATGGAGAGACCTTCAGCTGCCTTTACATCACAGTTTGATTTCCCAGTGGAGAAAACATGATTTTTATTTTCTCTGCCTGCCCTCCCACCGTGCTTTATGACACTTCCCTCTGATTTTTTAGTCCTCAAATAACTATACCCTACAAAAACTGCCACTTGATAAAATACTGGAGCATGAGCTCAGTTCTCTGGTCTCGTCATAACGCAATTATCTTCAGGACACCTTTGTGAAGAAAGGGAATGTTTCCACTCTGTAGATGAAGAGGAGACTTTCAGAAACCACTGAAGTAACAGAACAACTTGCTGGTGACACATCAGTTCATGTTTGCTTTAATCTCCTAAGCAAATTTATGTGTTTTTATCATATAGCCACATATGTTTTTATTATCTATAAGATTATATAATCTTAAGAGTTCTGCTCAGTTCTTCACCTCCCTGATATCTCGTAGCTCCGCTAACTCCATCTAGGATATAATTAGCTTTCCAACCCAATCTTTATTCCCTCTCTTCCTTGTTTGCTTTTGCTGCTGACTTTTTCTGTTCTTTTTTCCCTTATCCTTCCAGCTATTTGTCTGCAAGAAGAGCACTAGAACTTCAATACTCATGTGTAGCCTTATCAGCATGTCACACCAGGGCTGGGATGAGTCAGGGCAGTACTTACTTTCCCTGAGGTAACTGAGGTGAGACAACAGAACTTCTGTGTTGTAGGCGGAGGTGGTTCGGAGGAAGTCGTCCTTGTTCATTTTGCAGAGCTCTTTGCCATCCATATTCTGGAAGAAGGTGGTGTCAATATCCACTAATCCATACTCCTTTATGGCCCATTCCAGCCACTGGCGCACGTGTTCCTGGGTCCATAGGGTGGGATCTGCCAGAAGAACACAGAGAAGTGCCCTTGTTATGCCCATGTAATATGGGAGCCTCAAGCCCCTAGTACTTAGTGTAAGCCAGTCAAAGCATTAACAATTGATTCCACAACCAGATGGATTTAATTTATTCATATCAATGCATTTTGCCAGGATGAGCAAGCATGGTGCTGTATGAAGGACACAAGCCCCACAGGCTGATCACACTGGCTCCATGGCAGGGTAAGTTCACTTGATGGTTTTCCACCTGCCTTCACCTTATACATACTGCTTGGGAACAATCTTAGTGGAATTTGACTCTGGTCTTACTCTCTCTGGAAAAATGGGTTCCAAAAGCAAGCTCGTCCCTTTGAAAGTGCCTGCTTGTCACAGCTTCAGTTCTGCAGTACTATCTAATTACATCAGTGCCATTTAAGTCACACCATCCTTTGCAAGTGCATTGCAAAGTCTCAACAGATGGCATTTTAAAGTCTGAAGATAGTGATATTTCTGGTCAGCAAAGAGACTCTTAAAAAAAAATATATTGCTTAAACAGAACAGCTTTCCACGCAACCCTGAGTCATATTTGTTCACCCCGCTGACAAGAACACAGTTCTACCTCTGCTAGCCCTGTAAAACCAGCACAGCTATTGGATGGCAATGTGGATTTCATACTGCCTCATGCATCATTATCAACTGTCAGCAAAGCTCCAGCTGTGGAATCTTTATTGCTGGCGATGACGTAAGAGAGAGATTGAACCCGGCTGGAGTTTCAGACCCCATGGTGATGGTTTGCTGCATCAGTAGTTAAAAAAAGAAATCATCCTTTGAATTTTGAAAGGAGCAGTAGATCTGAAAGTCCTACCACGAGTTTGTGCCATGATACCATTTTTACAGAGTCACTTTCAGAGCATATCTACAATTTCAGATGTTTCCTGTGCTGTTTCTCCCCATGTACGCCATTTGAAAACCTAAGCCGCAAATTCATGATCCATTGCAGCTGGGAAGGATTGTGAAATCAAGCTCAAATTTTGGAGAAGTTTGATCTGGCTGTCAAAGCTGGTACCTTCCTCTACAGTAAAGCCCAAACGCCTCAGGTCCCAAGGTAGTAGAGAAAAATGGGTCAGAAATATGTAGGCGTCACACAGTTGGCAACTTGAGATTTACAGAGAGGCAAGAAGAGTCTGCCACACTTCAGTGGCAAAATAATGCCTTGGTCCCAGACTGTGAGCTACGTGTGCTTGGGCTGGTGAGGGATGATGGTCATTATTGTCTTCTGAAGTCTGGGAAATCACTGCTATTTCACAAGCACCTCAGGATTTTGATTTGTGGATGCTCTCAAGGGGAAAAAATCTTTTTACACTTTCCTTCAATGAAGAGATTTTTTCCCCTTCCACCGAGGCCACTGACAGTCATTTCCCACATTTCATCAACACTAAAGTTTGGGTCCTTTTTTCCATAGGCATGGACAGCATGGTAGAGAGCAGGCTAAATGTTCCATCTTGAACAGCTTTATCATCCCTCATAATGCCTTAGATGGTATCAGCTGAAGCCCCTCTGGGCAATGCTGGTGCTGAAAGCATCTGATCCTGACACCAGTTACGTTAGCCAGCCTGCCTAAGCAGCTCCTAACCAGGGCTTAAACAGTACTTTGAGACTTGCTGTCAATCTTCTGTTGGCTTCCCTTCACTACATTCAGTTCAAGCTTTTTCTTTTCATCCTAAATGACAAACAAATGCTTGGGAATTGTCATCTGTTCGTGGTGAAGCCATGATCAGAAAACAGAGCTAAATTCCACGAGTACGTTTCTTTCTGCCAGCAATTGAACTGCTTGAATCAGACACAACGATTCTGTGATTCTACAACCCTTGACAAGCTGTGTGAAAAGCCAGGCCCTGCCCATGAAATCTGGAAGTTTTGGGATGTAAATCAGGCCATGGCTTGACTTATAATATTTCCCTTGCTGTAAAATTCCCCAGCTAACTTGTTTATATCTATGCTGTTCATAAACTTTACAGGGGAAGGACTCCCTCTTCTTTCAGGTTCAGACTTCACAGGTTGCCTGCCACAGCAGCTCTCATCCCTGACTATCCAAATGCACTTAATGTATGCTGCCAATTTCAGACAGCAGATGTGGATGTCAAATACAAACAGAGCTGGACAGGAACGTTCTCCTGTACTATTTTTTGGAAGGTTAATGTAGTTTCTGAAAATACAACTTTCCTGGTTTTCTATTAACAACAAAAGAATGAAAACATAATAGCTCACTTTGAATCAACATGACAGGACAGCACATCTGGATCCTGCAGAGAACCACGCGAGTTACAACTGCGGTGCATTTTGTGCCTATTCTTGCTTGTAAACTGCACTTCTTGACTGCACCATGCATATCCCTAGAAGCACTGCAGGTTCTGCTCCAGCACACTGCAAGACGTGGATTTGGTTCAGCACACCAAAACAACACTTCATTCCCAGGGGGAGAAATAAATAATAAATAAATAAAAGGAAAAAAGTAGCACTAATAACCCACTTCTCATTCTGATTCAAGGCAGAATATGCAGTGGGACACAGGAAATTCCCACAGCTGTAAACTCTGACTTTTTTTTTCCTTATTTTTTACAGTTTGTAAGCAAGAGAACTCCTCAAAGAATAGACGAACAAGCCTTATCTGTTCAGATGGACATTTAACAGTCCGAAGTAATATCACCCGAGGAGTTTGATGGTGGTGGTACCTGCTGGGACAATGACTCTCCTCTCATTGGTGGTCATGTTGGGAGGAGGCCCGTTCTTCTCATCCATGTAGGTGCCGTAACTCATTGGGTTGGAGTCTGTGCCTGCTCCGACGAGCTTGCTGCATTTGTTCACACTACAGTCTACAGGGGACTCCCTGAAATGTGAAAGGAAACAGATGACTTGTCATTATTATGCACCTTTCATCCCTGCTGTAGCAGAAGGAGATTTGAATTACAGAAATGGCAAGTATCCTGGAAGGGAAAAGTGAGGGGTGTTTCTGTAGATGCGGGAGAGGCCGTTCCTGGCTGGCCACGTAAATGTCAGAAGGTGCTCTGTGAATCACAAGCCTCACGGAAGCGATCTTTGGTAAGGAAATGAGTGCAAGAAAGAGTGACTTTCAGACAAAGGCAATGGCAGCTGTAAGATCACGTGTAAAACCTCTGAAATAGCAAAGTTAATGAATGGGATAAAAACAAGTATGTGTAAGTGACTACAGCACAGGTTCTAGTTCTAGCCATTCCTCGCACTCTCCCTGCATCCTTAGCTGCATTTTAGCAGTCCTCCAGCTACAGCTCTATGCCCCTAGGAGACCTTGTTGGACTGTTTGCTCCAGTACTGTGTTAAAAACAGCTCTGCACACTGTGTTTCTGCTAGAGGTGAGGCCATGAATTGACGAAAAGGCGACAGGCTTCACCTCGTGACCTAAGGCTTTGCTGCAGAGTAAATCCAAAATACAGAAACGTCCGCCTCCATTTTGTTAAGAAGGGACACAAAACACCCATCCCAAAATGACAGGGTAGTAGCAGGAGAATACTGCAATGTGGTATGTAAAGAGTTGTGTTTACGTGCAGCTGAATGTAACTGATCTTGTCTGCTCTCAGCAGCTAAACAGTCCCAGGCTTGTCTCCTGCTTGGATACAAAATCTAGAAATCTTAGGTGCCTTAGGCATGAGTCAAGGGCTTCAGACCACAGAAACTGTGTATGAAAAAGGCTCTGGCCTCAGTTTCACTTCTGAGGTGATGGAGCGTCAAGGAGGGAACACTGAGCAACTCAGGTGGCACCGCACTAAGGCTGGGACTACACGCAGACCCTTGGCAAGCAGCAGGCTTTCTCTGTCCTGCTTTGGGAGAATTATGGCCTACAAACCACAGATAGGGAGCACAGACTTTGTTTTTCTCCAGCTGCAGTTGTAACTCACGCTTTTAGCTCTAGAGGTCACTTAAAATACCAGTCTGCAGCCAGCCACATGCGCGCAGAACATCCCAGCCCTAAAGAATGTACCAGAGAAGGGCAGGACTGTTGCCCTCATCTTTACAAGAGTGTCTTAGTGTGCAAGCTCTACACAAAGCAAGCACAGAGCCTGTATCCAGTGCAGCTCAGCCTGCTGCTTTCATTGCACCGCCGTCCTTCCTCCCTGCCAAGAGGAAAGAGGCTTGGGAGGAAACCATTTGCTGAAGGGTAAGAACTATGACAGTGCACCAAATCCCACCCTCTGAGTTCAGTTGGCAAGACTTCCAAGTTTGGACACTAAACAAATTTGTTTCTTAATCTGGATGACGGAGGGGGGGGCTGGGGGAAGAAATTACTGAAATTCAGTTATCATGGCTGGGAGATAAATGCTCCACCGAGATATTCTAAGGCAGATGGTAATTTTTTCCTCATGTCTTGCTGAGGGAATGTTGCTTCAAAATGGAAATAAGATGTATAACTTACACATGTTCGAATTTAAGGCTTTACTATTTCGCCTACTGTTTTTCCAGGCAGGGAACCAAAATCCGCCTTCAGAGAGGCAAACTGCTGAAGGTTTAATGTCCCCGTGGCAGTCAGAGGAGAGTCTGAGCAACTGCAGGGACACCCGGGTTTTCACAGGGAATGCAATCGTTCCTAACTTTCTGCTGAAATTCCCCATGTCAGGTGTTAAATGCTGCCTGTACTGGCAGAGAAAAAGCCCTGAAGCAGTACAAAGACTCCTATTCTTTCCTGAGGTACAGACTGTCCTGAGAAGACTCGGCGAAACAGCGAGCATCGCTGCCATGTGCTAACAGTGCTGGCACAGCTCCCTGCTGCCCGCTGTCCTTCCAGGGGGCTCACGCTCCCCCCACCACCTCTAGTTGGCTTTCCCCAGAAATAACCCCTTTGCTTTACATATGCAGTATTTATGCTAGGATGGTTACGTATATCGTATCCATACAAAGCGACAGGATACATCCAGTCTGTCAGATAAGGACATCTTCCAGAAGGCTTATCTGTGTAGGAGCGCACATGTTTTCTGGTGGCACCAAATGACACACAAGAACAGACTGCAGGGACCTGGGCTGTCTCCTCTCTCTCTGCTGCATACTGTGCACATTCACATGACCAACAGCGAAAGAGCAAAAATAACACCCGCACTGTAAGATATCTCCTCAGCAGTTTTGTGATCATTTTTCACTTTGCAGACACTGCCATCTCTCTTGGCTTGGCAGCTGGGGCCCTGCAGATCCTTTGCTTGCTCTGTATGTCTCAGCAGCCAAAACCAGACAACCAAGTATCCAGGGCTGAGAGCTCAAAAGAAGTTGTAGGGACTGAGGGGTCCTTACCAACAACTGGCTTACCCCAGCAGCACAGTGCAGGAAAAGACCACTCCACTCATCCCGTGGGAAATGTTAAATGCACTCGTGCACCTTCAGGGCTGTGTCTGTGTGGATGTACAGATGCCTCCCTTCCTTTAGAACAAGTTTTCAGGATGGCTGGATCCACAACTAACCAGATGGAAGAAAGACAAACTTAACTGGGGATGGCGTTACCAAAACTTCATTAGGCAGGAGATCAAACTGCCCTTCTCTTAAGAAAAGCACTGAAATCTTTAACAACCGCAAGCAGGAAGATCCTTACTCCCGTGTCCTTTGCAATGCAGCGTTTCCTACCAAATCCAAATGAGACCTTTCACTGGGAAATGAATGCTACCAGCCTGACCAGTGCCCACAGCTCCTGGAGGTGTCTCACTGCACAGCCCAGCCTGCCCTACCAGGAGGCAGTCAGCAGTGGCCCAGCAGAGGGTACGTGTAACTGTGGGCAGCACAAAGAAGAATTCAGTATAGGAATAACTACGGTATCAAATGAGAACAGGCAGCCGTGAGCCATGAATGGGGTATTCATTGGAATACACTCCTTTCTTACTTCATGCATTACTCACAAGCAGACTTATAGAAAAATTTCCTCATTATTTGAAATGGTTTGTGAGATTTCAGATGCCTGATTAATCCTGAACTACTCACAGGTTATCCCTACTCCAGGCTTTCAAGTGGCTACACATGCTGCAGTTGCAAAGGTTTGGAGCAGAAAATGTTGTAATCTACTAATGTGAAGGAATATAGGCTGCTTTCACAAAATCTCTTAAGTGTATTCACCGTGGCAGTGACAGAGTCCAAGGAGTATGAAGCAGTGCTCGTTCCCACTGTCAGCCCAAAGACTCTTCATTCCAGCAGCTCCAGTAGCAGTCTCTGGGGATGCCAAGAGCTTGGTGTTTTGGGAAAGCGTGTGCTAGACTGGCCAAAACGGACGAGCAGCCAGCCTGGCATTGACTAATAACTGCTCTGTACTGCTTCAGTTTGTGTTCCAGATACTTGGAAATAAAGCAATTACTGTCCCAGGGCCTCTGTCTAGGAATCACCTTTGGCTTTCATTTCAAGGAGCAAAATAAGGGGTTTCAGTGATTTCTGAATCTGACTCAGCTGTGATCAACAGGACATTTTCTTCTTCCCTCTATCCTTTTAGTCCTATCCTTCCATTCCTCCCCTCTTCATATCTTTTTTTTTTTCCTCTTAATTAAGCAAGCCACTTACATGTTTAAGTCCTCATTTGGTCACCTCAACTTCAAATGTGAAATCACATTTTGTTTTTGGTCAGTGAAGGAAGTAGGAACGGATACATCACGATTCTGCTTCTGATTCCTCTTACAGGCGAGGAACAGAGCTCTCAGGGTAGAAGCAAAGTTCCTGGAACCTCTCAGCTTTAACACTGCCTCACATTTACATGCCCAAAGTAAAGAATGCCTGAAGAGGAGGCTCACGTTGGAAAAAAGGCTCCATAAGCCTGCAGAAAGACGAGAAGGCTGTAAAAAGGATGGAAAAAGATGTACAATTTACAAAACTCAAGTTGTGTGGGGAAAATGCAGAGACTCGTGCAGGTCTAACGTGTCTGTATTTACAACTCACAGGTACAACACAAGCAGAAGGTATTTGCGCAGTCTGCTGCTCTGGCTGGGGACTAGAACAGCACCATGAATCCCACTAGAGGGCTCACATGCTATTTACAGGGGAGTTTTATTCCTACAGACATCACTGATAGCCTCTTTGTTTTGCTTTGAGAAAATTATAGAGGCATAAAAATGTTCTGAGATCCCTGAACCTTAACAATATTTTAATATTCTGAAGCAAGAGAGAGCATTCAAAGCAATTTCAAAGCACTGATTACAGCATTTTAGCTTGACAAAATTCGTAGCATCAGATGCAATTACACAGGGGAGTTCATCTGCATCTACGCAGGCATCCAGAACATTTGAATGTTGTCTTGTATGGGCAGATCATACAAATTTTGTAACATCTGACAAAATGCAGACATGCAGCGGCTTAGTGAATGCAGTCAGAATTTGTAACGTCTGTTGTTTGGTTCACTCTTTGCTTTTGGAATTGCTGTAAACGATTTAAAATGTGAAAGATTCTCATCCTTTTAAAAAATGTGTATAAATATGCTTTTACATTGAAAAAGCAACCAAAGGCTCTAACAGCAACCCAGGTGTGGTACACTTGGCGCTGTAAATGCACATTGTAGAAGACAGAGCTTTCCTCTGGTGGGCTATAAACTAAATAAACAGAAGAGACAAATCCAGCAGAGTAAAGAACACATGCCATACTTCCAGTCCCTAAAACAACGCAAAGAGAAATGAATGGCTTACACAACACCTTTTTGCAAACAGAAGGAAAAGCTAGGCCTCTCTTTCTTCTGTGCAACAGGTCATTGCTAGCAGCACATGTTTGGACATTAACCACTGCCAAACACAACCACAGCGCTGGGCTTTGGGCTGGGCAAAGAGCTGTTCAAGAAGGCAAGGACAGACTGATGGTGTGTGCTGCATCAAGGCCTGCTAATACTCCAAACTCACAATATTTCTGCCTGTGAATCTTGCAATAATGCACAAGTCCCATCATCTCATCTAAAGCACAGGTTCCTGCAACCACCTGAACATCCCATTTACACAACGAGTATGCACCTATCTGGGAAGTTCTACACTTGATGTGGAGTAGAGACCTGGGCAGGGCTGCCAGGTTGTTTAGCACTAGTAGGGCTGGCTCTGCACAATGGACTGGGAGAGGTTCTTCAAAGAGCCCTCCTCCCACTATGCCAGAAACCAAAGCAGCCCATCACACTATACCTCACAGCTATCAGATCTGCTTCTGGGCACTAAGAAAAAGAAGAAAAGCTGGACGCTGCCCCTTACCATCACCCAGCTCTCTCCACTGTCAGGTTTCCTGCAGCCCTATCACTCCCTAGAGTACACAAACCATTCTCTCAGCAAGGAGAAAATGGTTGTGCTTCAAGCATAGGTGAAACACAATGAAGGCTACTCTCTCTAATGAGGCAGCTGGAACTCGGTAAGAGACTGTATTTGAAAAACAAGGGAGAGAGAGAGAGAAAGGGAAGAGGCTCTGTTATTCAGACCACTGTTTGAGTTAATCGGTATTGAGATCAGTATTTGCTGCTCAGATGGTGTGTCAGTTTTGCCAGGCAGCTGATGGGCAGAGGAACAAGCGGCTGGTGCAGCCCGACCTGAAACAACGAACTGTGATGGACACAGAGAGGAAAGGGCAAACTTTTAGTCATGAACACTGGGAGAGGATAGATACATCAGATGAATGTTCTCATTCCCTGGATTGGTTGGAGCTCCTGTGCTAACAAGTTATCAAAAGGCAGGGATGGAAGCTATTTCAGTGCTGACTTCTGACATGCAAAACAGTCCTTTCTTTTTTTCTAACAGCTTGGGAAGTTGTTACCCCCTTCTTAGAGTGACTGAGGACACCGAGTTTCTGCCTAAAAATCTTGTAGGTTCAAGTAAACCCATAAAAAAGGATTTCCTTTTTGCCCAGAATAAACACACTTCTGGAGAGCCTTTCTCTAGGGGTATCAGAGCACTTACAGTTGCTAATGAATCAGTCTGTCAAAGCACTATTATTTCCCTTTTTTTCCTGAACAGAAGAGGAAATTGCAGCACAAAGACCACTGTGGAAGGGCAGCCCAATACATTTAACTGATTCTATGATTCTGTAACTGCTAAGTACATGTAATACACACACAAGGAAAATGTTAGGTAGACTTCTGGACATATATAAATACACCAACATGCAAATCTATGCAGAGCAGGCTTTTGCAACATTTGAAAAGCAGAAATATTCACTGCTCAGCAAATGTGACAGGACTACTTCCTTGCTAGGCCCTCCAAAATCTGTTAGAGAGAGACAGCAGCAGGATAAAGGGAAACCCTCTGTGAGAGTTGGTCTGCTACTGTTGGTGTGAGCAACTGATGCAGTCCTATAAAGGGTTTCCTCACATGATCGTGGGAGCGTGCTGCCTGTGCCATATGTGAGACTGATTCTGCCACCTCCGTTATCATGACTGGTTCAACTCTGCACAGGATGGGGAGGCCGGGATCCATCCCAATTCCTGTGCACTCTAGAGATGGATTTTTCCAGGAAAAAAAAAAAAAAAAAGCCCATTTTCCTATATTTCAGCTTGAAACCTGAGCAAAAATCCCAGTAGTTCTTCCAAGGTCCAGATGTGACACCAAGGTACAACTGGGACAGGATCAAATTCAACCTACAGATGATTGCCATCAAACACCAACTGACATATAAACCTTTATCTCATAGTAAAATCAGCATCTGTATACTGATGAGGAAAAACAACACGCTGCTGTTTGAAGTTTTTAACACCATCATCTCACTATAGAAGTTTGAAACTGTGAGGCTGCTTTCTGTTTCAAGCTATACTTTGCTAGGTTCTCAGAAACCAGGAAAGTGGGCTGTTAAAGAAGTCCCAAGCTGATAAGAAGAAAAGCCCTCAATTGTTTAACTACATTAACATAATATAAATGTTACAGATCTTTGTGACTTTGCAATTAAAATTTAATGAGAAATGAACGTGCTCTAAAATCTAATTGTAAAAATGAATTAGTTGTATATATTTAAAAGTGAAATAACTTGGAATTTTTACTCTTCATGACTTTCTCCAAGAGGGTACCACTTTTTTCCTAGCATTTTTACTTCTAGAAATGTTCTTTAAAGAAACAGTCTGAGCTGATAAGAAAACGTTTCCTTTGCTGAATGGGGAAATGATCCACCTTCCCCAGCTATACCTACTAGTGGCATGGGGCAGGCTTCCCATTTCTATGGCTAAATATATTTATTAATCCACGTATTACTGATGGATAACTTCTCTGTTCAAACCTAATCCTGAATTCTCATTTTCACAGGTGGTCACATATACACACCCAGAAGATATGCACATAGGACTTTTGTTTTGTTACAACTATTAGTCTGCCATGATACACCTCAGTCTCTTCTTGTGTTCATTAAATAGGCTTCCAATTTCCTGCTGTTCCTTCTGCCCCAGAAAAGCACAAATCTAGTTGCAGATGCAATGAGAACTCCCTCCAACGAAGCTCATACAGTGCAGCTTTCACTTGCTTCACTAATAGTCTAAACCCAATCTTTGGGAGCCCCTTGAACCATGGCATATATGTGAGATGCTGAACTAAGTGATGAAATGTGTAAATCAAAACAGTGTTTGCAGGATGAACTCTGCCCTGGCAGTCTCACATCCCAGTCTGTACAACGTTCAGGGAGACTGGTAGAGTCGTGTGCTAAGGATCTGCAAGCCATGAGTGATAAGAAACTCTGGTTCCAGGGGTAGTGAGGTATGACTACATGAACACTGAGTTTGTTGAACCGCAGGGCATAAATGGACAATACGTACTTTACTTTTATTCAAGATTCAGCAGAGGAGGAAAGGGTCTTTCCTTACCTTGATCCATTCATGTGGTCATATTCTCTTTTAACATTGACCCGGACTGGCTGATTAATCCACTCCTGTTGGGGAGGCAAAGGGTTGATTTTGTGCGGCTGGCCATAGTCAGGGTTCCCTGAGGCTGTCATGTCTGCCTTGGGGAGGTGAGTGGCAGCGCCGTACGTGGAGTCAAAGAGGGACTGGTCGTCGCTCACCACCGACAGGGCCTCCTGAGGAGAGAAAAAACAAGTGCTCAGGGCTGTGACTAAACCAGTAACCCCACTCTCATTCTCTCTTTGAGCTGGTGAGCACCTGTGAGGGCCCCCCAGCTGCCCAGCTCTGTCTGAAATTGCCACCTGTCAGGATCGCAGATTGAATCAGATGCTTTGGGGTCCATCAACCCGTATGCAAAACCAGCGGGTTCCTTTGCTAGCTGCTGGGTGGGGCAAGAATTAAGGCTATCTGACTTCTGCAAACAGCAAAGGTGGCAGTTGGGTGCTACACCATGTTCAGGGGTCACTGAAAACAGACTCTGAGAAGCAGCTTCACCTGTGTTTCATGCAGTTACCTGCCCTCCTGTCTGTGCTTGCTGGTCCAAAACCAGAATAAGAGATGCGTATTGTATAATATGTCTGGAGTGTCATTTGAAGGTGCATATTATTTCTGAGCATCTTCTTCCAAGGTGCTTTGTGTGGTGTCTGTATTTCGAGGTTGCCCGTGAAGCAGAAGCAGTCAGTGCGGGTCAGAGTTATGGGTGTTAGTGGTGGGATGAAAAGTGCATTACTTTACCCTTTTTGTTTATTTTGTGGGAGATGCAGGACTGGTGAGTTACCAAATGTGCATTTCTAGAAATGCTTAAAAACAGGAAATTGTTATCCTTTTTTTTTTTTTCCTGCTGAAACTCAAACTGTTGACAAAAAGTTTTGACTATCAATTTCCTTGCGTTGATGCGCTTGGGTTTTCCAAATGAAGCATGCCAGGCTCATAAAGGCTTTGGCACAGTCCTTCCTTATTCCAAGTGCATCTGACAGGGTCTGCATGTTCTTGATGGAGCTCAGCTAACCGCACAGAGCACAGCTGCCATTATGGCTGGCAAGCCAGAAACTGAACGAGGAACCTCCCAGACTAAAAGTACACGTTACTTTAATGTGAGTTAATGGAGCAGACCTCCAAAACAAAGGCAGCAACAGAGTCGCCTCCTCTGTGGACTGAGCACTGAGAAGACCTGTAAGATACATGCAGCAGCGGGTGCCCATGAGCATGCAGACGCTGCCTTTGCTTTCGAAGCTGGTCTGTTGCTAAACCTCTGGTGTTCCAAATTCACAGGACATGATCCAAATTATCAGCTTTTAAAAATAACAAATTGTTGTTCTCTGCCTTCTTCCCCACAACAGTCATTTCTGAGGTTAGTTTTGCAAGCTTTTTCCACAGCCGAGGAAGGAAACAGAAGCTCTGAAAACTTAGAAACACACAGCTGCTGGAATCCTCTGATCACACGAGAACCTAAGTGAAAATCAGATATTAAGGGGCTCGTGATATCATCACAAAAAAGTTCAATAATTGTAGTCTGCTGGCTAAATGCTAGAATCCCTCTCAGCTTGAAAATAACTCACTTAGAAAGAGTCATGTCAGTGCTCTGCATCTACAAATATCAGCACTTTTCTATCTCAGACCTCAGATCACGTAACAAAACCAAACACGTCTGAGGAGCCGAGAGTTTCAGTGGGCCTGACTAAGCCTGAATTCAGGACAGCCCTCGTATGTGTGTAAGTCCTGTTGAAGTCGCAGAGTTTGCTACAAGTATTTTGCAAGCAAACTCTCACACTGAGCAGCTGCGATGGCGACAGCCCTTAAACAAGAGCGAGAGCTTTTGCCCCATGCTGCCTAATGCTGCATGTAGCATCTTCCTGCATGATCACAGCCTTCTGTCCTTAAAGAGATGGAGAATTTCTCCAGGATACAAACTTTGCCTGTGTAGAACATTGTGAGGACACACTGCTGTCTGGTAACAGCTCCTAAATCAGAGCAGGACTTCCCTCCAGAGGTAGGGCTCCAGAAGCTTGCTGCTTCTTTGGTTTACTGAAGTCAAGGTATCAGACAGCAGTTCCATGGTGGGGTGCTGGACTGACTTCTACCTGCCTAGTCTGTGCTGTGCATCTCGGGCGAGGGCTGATCCTCATAGTGAGAGGCAAGGAAACCATCTGCACCACTGTGAATTCACAGGATGCTCTTAAGCTGTTCTCTTTTGGAGATTTCCAGTTTAAAAACATACACAAATCTATTTTTGAGGGAAGGAATATCTGGGAAAATGTTATTTCTACCTAAAGCCATTTTTCTTCTGAAGAGAGATTCTGATGGAAAAAAATATATATATCAGAAAAGAAAACACCAAGAAGCAAAGAGCAGCCCCAGACTAGGATCAGTTATTAAGCCAGTATCTTTACAATACACAGAGCTAAGAAAAGGCAAGTACACAGTTGTCTGATGGAAAGACTGCCTCCTCAGATAAGGACCTTCCCTGACAGACAAGTGGCCGGGCCCTGCCTGCACAGCGCCTGGCTTTAGCACAGCAGTGACAGCCAGCAGGCAGGCAGCAGTTGCATGGAGCAGCTCTGTATTTTGCTGCTTGAGAGTATGCAGTCTGCAAAATGCACAGACTTTAAGACTTCATTGCACACAGGAAAAGAAATTCAAATGTGATGACTGCCATCGTGGCAGGCCCAAGAAGTTACTGAACCCGGGATCGTTTGAGCTAAAGCCTTGAGTTTGTTACAGCCACAAACACTACAGACTCGTGGCTCCAAGGGAACAGATGACACACAGTTTCTGCAGATGAGAGATAGTGGCTTGTAACACCTGCTCACAGTCAGGTCGTGCAAGCAAATAGCGAGCAAGTATTGCTGATTGCATGCGAGGGAAATCAAGTGGCGTGCTGTCAGCCCTGCTGCAAGCAGCCTTTCTGTGATCTGGACATTACAACCTGGAAGAAAAGCAAAGGGGTGGTAGGCAGCAGGTAGCCTTTAACTTGTGGGATCAGAGCACGGGGCCATTCAGCTGACACCCTAAAAGGAGGACTATGTGGGACTCATTCTCCTGGAAGAGGACAAGGCTCAGCCGATCCTGCCAGCATGGGGAAAGCACACAACCTGCCTTCTAGTCACTATCAGAGGCTGTACTTGTCTAGATTCCGTTTTGAAGGACCTAATCTGATCAGGAAGTGTTTGACTTCAGCTCTTGCTGAGGAAGGGATCAAGAGTTAAACTGCATACCAGAGGGCAAATGTCTGTCCCACTGGAATCTAGAGTTACTTAGCATTTGGTGACGGGCAACTGGGAGAGCAAGGCGAGGCGTGAAAGGTGCTAACATAACCTAAGCAGACAGGGCACCACTCGCAGAGCTCCCCCCACGCTGTCGCCTCCTGGGCTGTGTCCTTGAGCTGGCCAGACTGTGTCTGAGACAGGGGTCTTGTGTGTATTACTCTGGCATATATGTTACATTATATTGCCTCTGGGAATAGGCCGGCTTCAGTTTTTCCAGTTTTTAATCACATTCCTGGCATAAATGTGGCAAGCCCCGTCTAGGCTGCTCGCAGCACAGCCATAGGCAAGTTCAGCCCGTGCAGAACACAGCCTCAGCCTCCTCAAGGCAGCCCACCACGACAGGCTCCCATTGCCGTGAGCACTGAGACAACTGTACAGAGCTAGCACACACTTGTGGATCCCCTAGACATGAAATTGTGAAATGGCCATTAGTAATACTGGCTTATAGTCATGCAAGGATGAATTTGCAGGTTTTTGTTTTCTTAGGCCAGCCAGCTAGAGCCAAGTCCCACATGTAAGTGCCTCAGTACAGTGATTTGTGCTGTGATTTTGTTCCTGTGTTGCAGGAAAGGCAGCCTGCTCTGCTGGCCACACTGGCAGCAATGTGGCAGGGCAGAGGCAGTGCTTCAAGCAAGTTATCCTGAGGCTTTACTGCCAAATGCAAATGGCCTTTGTGTGTTAGCAAAAGGTTGTATGAAAGGGATGTATTCTGTGTGAAGAGCCCTCAGGTAAAAGTCAGGGGTGTGCACACAGTGAGGACATGCAATGTGAATTGTCACCATTCACCTCCTCCTTCTGCTCACTGTCCCCAACACAGGCTTGGTTGCGAGATGGCTGCACTAACAACAGATCTAGCCCCAGGATACCCTGATGTCCTCTCTAACCTCCCAGGGTTTGCCTTGGACAAAGCCCTTAAAAGTTCAGGTTTTTAGCCTTACCTAAAGTTTACTGCCAAGGACAGCTCACTAGAGGTTCCTGGCTCCCCACTCTGTGAGTAAGGTCAGGAAAACAAGAGCTGGTGGGGTGACACTTGTCAGTGTTTTCACCCCAGATACGATGCAGTGCCTGCAATAACTGCTCTTTCCAGGTGTATGCAATGAATTTACACTGAATGTTGACTTTGAGCTCTTTGCGTTCACTTTTCTGGCCATAACCACATTTAAAAGACATAGCAAAAGATCAAAGGTTCATCCTCCTCCACAAAGTCTGGCTTAGAAGCAAATGCTGAGTACCTGAACCACCATGCTGTGCATGGAAAGAACCTCTACCTCTAGAGGGGTGACTTTGTTACTTCTTTTTTTTTTCTTCCCAATAATATACATTCACCACTCTTAGTCCTGCAGGAAAATCACTCCTGAAATATTTTTGTGAAGTGAATGCTACCAGCTCAGACCCACCATCTGCCAGAGCCCAGATGTGCAATGCAGAGCACCGCAATATTAGGTACCAACAGCAACGAGTCTTACATATGGCTTGAGGTTAGCACAGAGGTTCTGCTCCTCAAACAGAAATGACTTTGGCACTGCAGTTTTACAAGTCAGCACTTCTTCTGCCAACATCTCATACAAGCAGAAAGGAGATAACATCGGACTTACAAGAAAATGAGTCAAATATAAAATGTACAGAGGAACAGAGCCTGGGTTGATCTTTGGGCAGCACATTCAAATGGATTGAGCACGGAATTAGGAGACAGGAAGGCAGAGTATTATTCTCATTTCTGCCTATCTTAGGCATAACCTATAGCAAGGCATTCCCCCATCTGTCCCTTTTTCTCCCTACATCCTCTGTTGCCCCGCTCTACACATGCAGGAAGCCCCAGCAGCTCTGAGCCTCATCCAGGGCTGTTAGTTATTGAATTCCACATCTTTCCAGTGTACTTTTTTGAGGTTTGCTCTTGCCATTCCACCCTCCTTGCAGCATATTATGTGACTGGTGCAGGGACTCCCGTAACTCCCCCTGGAAAATTATAAGCATAGGCATTTTATTGCTAACAACCACAATCCAATCTTGTGCCCTTCACAATCAATTTAAGGCCTGCCTCTGTAGCAGAGGACTTGCAGACTGCAGCTAGCACCAGAGACCCAACATAATGCCGGAGTGCAAACAGAAGGCTGAGAGTCACCACTGCCTAACTTCATTGCTCTAGACTTCTTCTATCTACTTGTAGAACTGCACAGTGACTGACTGTCCATCCTGCTCACAGTATTTTCCAGCTGAGCTGATAGTATTTGTGTTGTGGCAACCCAAATGCTGTCATCCATGCCTCAGAGCTGTCCCTGCCCTGAGGAGGGATGGGAGGAGATGCAGTTTTGCTTTCCCCCCTGCAGCATCAGAACTGAGGATTAAGGGGAGGGCAGCATGCCTTTAAGGCTGTGTCAATGTTTCTGTACATTTGAGGCTTTCTCAGTATGGCAAGGAGGGCCAAAACGTTGCATGTTGGCTTTCATTTATTTTGATGATATCTCGCACTCCTCTAATTTTGTACTTACTCCACACTGAAGAATTACTCAAAACTACAAAGCAAGTCAGCTACCCAGACAAATTGTGATGCAAGCTCTCCTCTGCAGCTCTGCATGCCTTTCTTTCACTTTCCATCAGGAGCACTACAGTGGAGCTTGGCTTGGCAGCCTCAGAGTGCAGCAGCATTTCTTCACAATTCAGATAAATTGGGAACCACAACTTAGTAACTTGTGCTAGCAGGAAACAAAGCAGGAATAAGATAGGCATACAGACTGAAATTAGAGATCACACAAAACCAGCTAAAAATTGAGGTAAGATGATTTTGCAAAACTTCTTGTAAGGATATAAGTCTTTTTTTTGTGTGTCTTAATTTTTACATCCACTATTTCCATGAAATTGCACAGTAAGTGGATAAAGTAAGGTTGCTAAAGTGAATGTTTTATGATTTTGATCTCAAGATCACCAAAACCTGACTCAAAAATGGAAAAGATAAGCCATGCTCTGTACTTTGATTTTCAGAAGAGCACTGGAACACTTGTGCACATTTGTAGGACCTGAACCAAAGACTTTTTTTCTCAGTCTAAGCTTTGCATCAATCAGCTTAGAGCTCGTACTGATTTGTTTCCAATTGGCTGAATATCAGGTGGGAATAAGTGGGTCCCAAGCACTCGTCCCCAACAAGTTCCTGCATTAGGGCTGATGATAGGGAGGCTTAGGAGCAGCCTCAGACATGTGGGCAGTCTCCAGGAGATGGTTTTGTGTTGGCTGAGCACAGGACCAGGAAAGAAGGTGAAAAAAAGAAGCTGCTCAAATTGCTGCTGCGGCCCCTTGACCTCTAAAGAGTAATATGGTGAAATAAGAAGCAAGAAGGCTGGACATATCTGAGAGATTATCACATCTCCAGCCTACCGTTCTGCGGTGCTTTGCACCCTGCCTATATGATACACACTGGGAATAGTGGAGGAGTGGATGAGGTGTCTGCCCATTAACAGACAAGGGACAAATCACAGCCTCTGGCTTCTGGTACCAGAAAGTTTGGGATAATTCCTGCTCAGGTCTGCCAACCAAAACACATGAGGTGATTTAGGGTGAGTACTAAACCTTGGGGGTAAAATGTCAGGCCTGTTAAAAGTGCTGGAGGCTTTGCCATTGGCATTGGTCGAAACAGGTTTCGTTTTTGGCAGTGAATTTTACTACAAAAGGATTTGCCTCCATGAGCAAATCAGCATAACTCTGGAGTTAGCACTGTCTGCTGAGGTGGGAGGACTAAATCATCTCTACGGATCTTTTCCAAGCCACATCATGTTTCCAGAAAGCCAATCAGCCTTTCCCATGTATTAGCACTGCCCTTGGCCAGCTTACTATGCTTAGATCACCACTCATCTCTGCCCACATCTTCTCCACTCCAGATCTGACCACGCTCACTACGAATGACTTGATATTGCTGTGCTTTCCAGAGCTCAGCAGTCAAATCCACCTAGCTGTAGCTCACGTTCCTTTTCTTTTTTTCCCTTCCCTTGGAAAATAATTGACTTTCTCTGAGCAGATGCGTTTGTAAACAGAGACACATGGATATAACTGTGAACATACACACTTCAGTAAATATTATTGTAGCATTTTTATGGTCCTTTCTGCTGAAGACACATGGAGGGAAAATTGCAAGATGGTTTCAGAATCTGGCTTCCTGACAAGCCAAAACTGTATCTGGAAGAATTAAAGCAGTCCTCTGCTATGCAGAATTCTGTGCTGACCTCAGCTTTGTCCCAGCGCACCCACTGCCCGGCTGCTCTCCTTGATGCTGTGCCAGAGAATGGCTTTTAGTGGCAAAACTGTGATCAGGATTTCCACCAATACCATCAGTGGTACTTTTATTCCTACCAGAAACTGAGGCAATATAACAAGTTTGGGTTTTTTTGTTTTCCTCATAGAAAATCTTACTGATATAAAGAAATCATCATAGAAAGGGAAACAGCAAAGTGCGAAATCCATAAGTATTAGGGGGACCTTGTCATGAGAGAGGTCACATCCATGCGTGTCCCCTTTAACAGGCTGCCTTAGAAAAGGACATCTGTTGAACTCTAAAACACAAAGGAATAGGTGCAGACTGCACCACCTTATCCTTTCAGGATGGTTCCTACTTCTAAAGCACTGGAAACTGTAAGAAGGGTGTTCTCTCAGGAATGCAAGATCTGGGAGGTGGCAGTTTGGAGAGGCACAAATATTTCGGGTTCCTCTGGGCGCTGACTCACCCCTGCACCAAGGTCCATTCATTATTTTTTATTTCACTTTGATACCATTGTCCTGGCTGCATTCACAAACACCGTAACCGTATCCTGTTTTGTTCTCTGACACCATTCCCTTCACAATCGCAGGAAGCCCATCAGGAAACATTCATCGGGTGCTGTTATGTTTCCATCCACAGAGAACAAAACATGCACTTTCAGCCCAAGATGACTTTATTCCAGACTAAGGAAAAACAACAGCGTGAAAGAATCACAGTGGAGTCTCCAGGAGAGAATGCAGTATGTGCTTCTTGCCTAAGATAGAGGTAGGGATCTTGAGCAAAGCTGAATGCCTTTTACCCAGGAAATGGTTGGTGATGGAAAGGTTCAGCCAAAAGGAAATAAAAAGCATAATCCATCAATGACATCTATAGTGCATATTGCAGTGTCTGGACACTGTATCAGGGAAGCAAATATAAGTACAACACAGTCCCTAAGTCCTGAATCCTAAACCAGATGTAACTTGACATTGCAAGCATATTGCTTGAGCCTATTTGCATTCCAGGTTTGAGCTATGTTTGGATTAAATCTGTGTTCAGGATCTCAGTGCTCATGATACTCAGAGTGTAAATTCAGTGTTTCAGCCCAGGGCTGGTTACTTAGGTTTGCTGTCAAGTGTGCACGACATGAAGTATGGAGAGAAGAGCAAATGGTGACTCAGGACTCACAGGAGCCTATTTATTCCCCACATCTGACCCACACGCTGCACAGCTCCTTGCAAAAGTCACTCAAAACTCAGCATATGCATACACTTGATAGAGTGTTGCGAAACTGTTCTTTGCCTCTTTCTCTCCAGAATGGCATTTACTGGGATGAACAAGCACCAAGGTTGAGATTTCCTAAAGGGCTCTACAAATTGCACTCATATTTGAGTGGAGTTGGGAGCTGCAGACTCTCGAAACTCTCTGGAACATCAGGCTTAAACGTCACAGGACAAAACAACCAAAGGAGAAGCAGTTAGCAACAATACTGGATTTTCCATTTCCTTTGCCCACTGCCCCTGGCTACAAACACAGGTACCACCACTGCCCTGCCATGTGTTTAATAAAGCCGTGCATTGATGCCTTGTGCAGAACACCCAGCCTCTGCTGGCTTCTCATCCAGTCCCCAACTGGTCTCCTCTACTTGGCTGTGGAACTGAAGGCTGCCACCCTGCTGGGATGGCATGGATCTCTGTTTTTCTTGTGCACTGAGCCCAGCCCCTGTGGCTCCAGTGACGAGATTGTTTCTGCATACGCCTATAGGAAAAGCAGAGATTTTGTGAACAAGCCTACTTGTGGCATTCCAAGGAAAACAGCTCGGCAGGATTACACTGAGATATTTTCTTTGTCAATCTCAATCATGATATTTGAACAGGAAAACCCAGTTTACTCCACTGGAAGTTCCCAGGGGCTTTTCATTTCTTTACAAAGAAACATTGAAGTTCTAATCTTGGTGCTGGAGAAAGGTCCTGGTAGGACTCAGTCATAGCCAGCACTCTCACCTCTTGGATAACAATTCCATCCTGGCACCTGGGTTGAAACACAAAGCTAACATTACAATACAAAAAGGAACTGACAAGGTGATATTGTTCCTAGCGATGCCAACAGTCACTGAGAACAGACTATCCTAGCAGCACTCATGTTCCAAATAACTGCAATAGTAAAACAGCTTCTGATGCCTAACATGACAGCAAGATTACTGCTAAGAACAAACAACCTATTTCAGGAATGCGTGGGTTAAATATATCCATCAAACTCCATCTCTGGTGTCCACCTACAAGAATCAGCTGGAAAATGCTGCCTCTTTCCTAAATAAACAGCAGAAGATGTGAAAGTAAAAATAAAAAAGGGCTTTGTTTACAGCTGTATTGATGTCCACATGTCTCAGTTTCTATATCTATACTATGCACGACCATAGAAATTCTCAGATTTTGCGGAGTGTTGCAATGTCAAGGGAAGAAACAGGTCAGAGAAGTGGCAAGTGTTATCCTAAGGCTAGAACTGCTAGACAAAAGCAAAATCTGTTCTCCTAGGAGGCTGAGCAGAAAAGTTACAAAAATCTCTTACCAGTAACCATTAACAGAAAGTCTGTTGATTTTATCAGCACGGTGCTGAGAAGGGCTCTGAGCCTTGCTTAGATAAATGAGGTCGTTTGCTCCTGCCACCTCCAGAAGTCTGCCCTCATGGCTAGTTTTCCACCCCTGTGAGAACAGATGGCTGCTTCTTCCCAGCTGTCCTCAGTCCCAGCAAAGCAGGCCAGGGAGGCAGAGGCCACAAATGAGTTCATGGCAGGGAGTTTCAAACATTTTGCTGCAGTGAAAGCAGGCAAGAAGTGGAGCCCAGGCTCACAGTATGTTGGGGAGGGAAGGGGCTGGCAGCCAAGGCTGGCAGCAGTCAAATCCCAGCACTGAGACCAGTTCAGTCTCCAGCTTTAGGTAGGGTCACTTGGCATCTCAGTGTTCTCCTCTGCAGGTGGTGATGCTTGAAACGCTTACACATATATACACAAGAGCATCTTTGGGGCTGGTTCTGATCAGGTTTCTGTCATCTCTTGGACCATCATGAAGATTTCCACATGGTCCATGCAGAGTCAGCCCAGCTTTCTTGCAACTCATCTGCAAAACTCCACTTGTAACAATTAATTTCATGTTTGGTTGCCTGGTTTGGTTTCTAATGACAGACATTGGATCTGGCTTGATAACTGCGCAATACGGAGCTGCCAGTAACCTCCTCCCGTAGCAATGCGAGTAACAGACAAAGTCAGCATCTCAGTGGTGCCATGCAAACAGACTTGAGGTTGTTACTTCAACTTTATGGCAGAGGAACCTGCACAAAGCAACCAAACTTTCTGCTCCGAGTCATTTGGTGGAGCGTAACTGAACTAAGAACAAAACCCAGGCCATCAAAACAAAAGCTAGCCTTTAAACAGAGGAGAGGGTGGCCTTTATATGCGACCCTGCAGTGTTTTCTGAGATGACTGCAGTTTGTTCTCCTCTTGCCGAAGTGTTTCTTACACTCTAACATGCTAACACAAATAAGAAGCAGGCCTCTCGGCACATCTCCATGTTCTCAGCGGAGTTGATACAGTTCATCTTATCTCTACCAGGGCAAGTCCCCTGAGCTGCGTTGAAAAGCCTTTTATCAGATGCAATTTAAAGCAAGACTTTTCTGAGATGTAGCTCTGCAGCTCTGGCAGGAAAGTGGGGCTTCTGACTAAATCTCTTCTGGTTTTGTTTAGCACTGGGGTGAGGGAGTAGGACAAGGTCCTATTTGTGGGGCCGGCAAGACAGGGCTGCTCCCTGCACCTTCCCTGAAACAACGCTCTGCTCCCTCCATAAGAGGAAAACCCTGTCAAAATTGGCTTAACGATCTTCTAATATTTCCATGCAATTAAAGGCCACATCTGTCTCACAGACCCCGTCCTCCTTTGCTAATGTACAGACATGAACTAAACAGTCTGTCTTGTCGATTCGCAGGGTAACAAAGGGGCCTATTCATAACACAGGCACTTTGGCTATTTTGTGTGTGTGAAATGAAATAGAGTTTGCATTTGGAGAATAACCTGTGCTGGAGCTAGCAAGAGATTTCTGCTCTAATAAATCAATCAGCTTTACCGGCTAATAAAATAACCCCCCTCCTAATTCTGACTGTGCTAACCAGACAGCCACCCTACAGAGAGGCAACTAGGGTTTCTGTGCATTTGTGAAAGTGAGAAGCTATGCTAGCTTGCTATTCAAACTGCTACAAGGATAGAAAAAAGAAGGTATCCACTTGGCTGGAATGCTTAAAGCAGCTGAAGAGAGCAGTTATCCTTGGCCCAAGAAACGTGGGTGCATTCCCTGTGGGCTCAGCTCCATTAGGCTGTGGGTGCTTGTTTCCCTGTTGCTAGCTGGCTCAGGGCCAGGCACGGTCCTGCTGTGGTAGTTGTTCAGGTTTTTTTTTTTTCAGAAGTAAATGGAAGCATTGCAGGAAAAAAAAAACCCAAACCAAACACAACAAAACTTCAAAGACTCATTTCTGATTTGTCGCTGAAATTGAGGGCTTAAAAAAGAAAACAAACTGTTGCACTTATTGGCATAGTCCCAAATCGATATCAACGTTGTGTTTTGCCCTAAGAGTTTCAGGCAATACCTTCATGTGTATCCAGATGTAGAAGGGCAGTGCAAGGAATATTGCTACTAGATTAGTGCTTTGATTGGAAATGCACCGGGGGAATGAGAATGGGCTCTTTTCTGAGCCCAGAACACTGGCACACTGGTCCATATTTGGTCATCTCTGTTGTCCTGGAGCTTTCACAGTACCAACAATGTGCTAACAGTGTTCACACCTCAGCATACCTTGTTTCCTCAGCTCTCAACAGAGCAGGAAGTGTACACAAAGCACAAAAAAAGATGGTCTTGTGGTTTCAATACTAGAGTGATACTTGGGAGGTGTGGGCTCATCTACTCTTTAGGTAGCATACGTCCTGTTTGTTCTGAGGCTTTCTGGATCTCTGATGCTAACGTGTAACACAACGATTGTATTTTGGTACCTCACCAGGATTTTGTGAAGGTAAGCATGGGAGCTCTAGTCTCTTAGATGTGAAAATAAGAATAGAGAGAAGGATATGCTCAGTGTTCAGATTGCAAACAGTTTCACAACCAGAAAAAGACTGCCCTTACTCTTTCTCCATAATAAAGCCTCATGAAGCCCTCTGATGCTAAGGGCAGCAGCAAGTTCTCGGTGTCTCCGACCATATCAGACCCAAGTTCCTTATATGACAGAAATAAAATCAAGAAATTAAAAGCAAAATCCAAACAAATTCATGCAAATACACCGATGCAATTGCAGTCAGTGAACAGATATACCCTAAGGCTGCATCTCTCTGATAAACCACTTGGGCAATTTATTTGTTCAACTCAAGTGAAAGTTCACTGTGCAAAATGAGGGCAAAAGTGTCTGTCAAGGCCACAAGGTGAACGGGAGGCAGACCTAGGATGTGGTGAAGGGCTGTTTCATATCCTGAGAACCTCATCAAGGTTTTGAGAAGTTTTCCAACTCTGATTATGGACAAAATGTTCGAATGATTATCCAGAGAATTCCATCTTAGCTGAGCTGGAATATTTTATGGCACATATTCGGACTGTCTCATTGCAGGTTGAGCCTTTTCAGTTTTCTTAAAATATTGCGGTTGGTGCACATTTCTAAATGAAGAGTCGTTTCAAAACAAAGCTTGGAAAAATTGAGAAAGCATCAAGTAGGACTTCTGGCAGCTGAAATCTTTTCTTTTTTCAAAATGAGGAAACTGCCAAAAAGCAGCCTTTCCAGTGAATAGGTAGGGCTGCGATAAATTTGCATTTTTCTGATGAAGAGACATTAGCTGAAAAAGATCAGAGCACATCAAGCACGATCCTTCTTCTATACTTCCCTGGTGAAAACACGAGGGGTTTCCTATGACAGTTTTTGGAGACAGAGACAAATTAAGCCTTCCTAGGCTTGATATCTTACTAGCAAAGCCCTCAGAAGGTTTGTCTTTGGGCTGATGAATGTTTGAATCTTCCATGTAGGTGTTTGCGTATTTGTGCACTTAAACATGAATGCATGAACGACTCCCACACAACTGCACAAAGTAGGTGCTATCTGTCCTGGCAAAATGTCAGTATCTAAAATGTTGTATAACCTGTAGACTTGATGAGTTTTCTATGATGTTAGGCAGACACATAAGCAATTAGATGCTCAGAAATATTTTACGACCATCCATGCAGGTCTGAACTCTGGCTGGTTTTGTTCGCCTGTGCGGCGAACATCAATAGTGTTAAGATTTGGCATTTTGATATCACGACACCTAAAACAATGCCAAATTCCTGCCCTAGAGGGAAGTGGGGTGTCCAAGAGACACATATAAGCACCAACAAAAAGCTGCAGGTGCTTTTGGGATGCCTGCCATGGACTAGGCTGATTCCTCCAGGGGTCCTCTCCTCCCATTCCTCAGCTTCACACAACCGTGCTCCTCTATAAAGGACAGGTTTTACATATTTGCAAGGCACCACATCCAAGGGAAGAAGCATGTCTTCATCACGTCAGGTCTAACAGTCCCTTTCCATCAGCATCCTCCTTAAAGCAAGATTTTTTGGTGGTCAATAAGCAGAAATTCTGCAGTGCTGCTTTGTCAGCAGCTTTGTCCTAGCTGGTTTCTGAGGATGGTTAAGCCAATTTGTCCTAAGACAAGCTGATAGGATGAACAATAGGAAAGAAAAACAGCTCTGTACACACCAAACTACATACAGTCACCTGCACATAAAAAACTGGCATTGTTATTATCAAGACAGCATACCTGGGCCGCACCAAGAGACAAAACATTGCACCTTACAGAGCTGCTACAAAATAGGGGAGATAGTGAAAGTGAGCCTTTAGGTGAAGCACTTAATTAAATAGTGGATGCACAGTTCTGAATGAGAGCTAGGTGTGAACAATGCAGAGAACACAGGAAGAAAGGGCCACACACTCAGGCAGTGACTGCAGTTTTCAGAAGAAATCTACAAAGTGGTGGGATTGCAGTAACACTTGAAGTGATTCTGAGAGATATTAGGGCTTCTCTTACGCCTTGGGGCTGTACGCGTCCAATTCATCCGCCAACTCACTCCATTTGGTTGGGAATGAGCAAGTAGCAGAGACAGAAAACGTGGAGGCTGGCTTGCAGCATTCACTGGCTGAAGCCATGGGCACCCACTGCTTGGCTACACCATAAATGCTGACAGAAAAGCACTTGCTTCTCAGTTACCTCTTAATAATCCGTGGAAGACAGCATGATGGGAAGCCTGGCACACGCCTATCGATGCAGCTTATGAGGGATCAAGATAAGTATAAATGTTGCCTGACCCTTACCAGCGGGTGTGAGAATAGATTGGCCTACCTGGAAAGATGAGTCATCTCCCAACAACAGCTAGAAGGGCAAAAGCTTGTATGTGGTAACGTGCCAATGATACAGATAAATGTGTGGGAAGCAGAGATGGTGGAACACCTCTGTTCTGCTTTCACAGAAGAGCTGGGTAATTGCAGTTCTGAGGGCTGCAGGTCAGGTGAGACCATGTCTCTGAATCTAGGAAAATAATGAACTGCAGGGGAAGCAGACAAAGAACACGATATGCTGGTGGTTTTGTCTCCCTCACTAGCTGTCCTATCCCCAGCACGTGGTGCATGCCCAAATGGTCTGTTGCACTTCCCTACAAGACTTGAGCAAGCCCCATAGCCCCCTGCCATAGGGCTCTGGGTTGGAAATCAAAGCAATATAAATTGTATCTGTCTTACAGTGATAACATTACACGTGCTTTGCTCTGCTATCTCTTCATGTCAGAGCAGATGTAACATGTTTTGGAGTGCCAGAGGACATCAGGGTTAATCACCAGGGAAGAATATTCTTCGATATCATCCAAAAAAAATATTAGGTGGATATCATTAAACATGTCAAAATATTGCCTTGCTTCATCTCGCATATCCCACAAAGGGATTCATTTCACCCCATTTTTCTTGTCTGTGAAAAATTTTGACATGTAATCAAAGACACAAAGAAAATCATTCGCGGCAGTAAAATCAGGCTGAGATTAATCATTTGGATTCTCATGACATCCACTTAGATGCTGAGCCACAATGGGACACATAAGGAAGGTGGTTTCTTCAAAGGCATAAATATGAATTAGGCAAGCAAAATATTCCGCACCTTCATTTAAAGCTTTTGAAAATGTCACTCATTGCCTTAACTCAGTTCATGTGAAAATTGCATGGGGGTAAAATCTCAATACACAGGAGCAGGAACAGCATCCTGTCTGTTCCATTCATCAGGCTCTTCTCCCCCTCTACATTGCCTGCTGTTCCCATTTCCTTCCATGTCTTTCACAACACGTCCTTTGCACACACCCAGCCTACTTCATTTGCTCCAATTCGCAGACAAATTGTTTTACAATGATCTTTTTTTTTTCTGAAAAAAAAAAAAACTCTTATTCCAAGCATATTTTTCTTTTCTCATGGACAGCAACAAACAGAACGGCTGCTGGAGCCTGGTTCATTTCAGAAACAGGGCAATTCCTCTTCAGTTCATCCATCTAATGCTATCTTGTTAAAACCACCTTCATTTTTCATATAAGCTGAAGGAATAATTTAACTGCTTTGCTGAATGAAGATGGGATTGGCTACCTGATTAAAACTGGCCACATGCTTATAAGTCAGATCCAAGGGACAGAAGAAAAAGTAACCTAGGTGTAAAACTGCAATTCAAAATAATTCTGTCCATCACATGATTAGATAACCGTGGAGATGACTAACTATTTCAAAGGCTGAAAAATCCCACAGTGCCTGTGGTTTTGCCCTGTGTGGGATCTTGGAGCCTCCCTTGGCTAGGAATCTGCACTCCTACCTCTGATTCAATCCAGCAACTGGGCAGAGCAGAGCCTGCAGAGCCGTGAGCCCTGGCTGTGCTCTGAGCATCACAGAGTAGGAGGTTGAACAAAAGGCACCACAAACACAGCTGTTTCCCCCTCACAAGCACTGCCTATGGCAGCAGCAGCTACCTGTGTTTCCTGTGTAGAAGTCTGAAGATGCTCATCTGAGAAGCAGGAGACTTCAGCTCTGGACCTCCTGTCCCGCTGAAGCTCAGACCCACATCTCCTTTCCCTGTGTGTGCATCCAGGATGGGGATGTGTATTTTATCAGGCAAGCTTGGATACTCAAATTGTACTTTACTAGCTGAGTGGTTTGCTAGCATGGCAAACCAGGTATGCTCTCTGCAAGTTTAGTAAGCCTGGCTAACAGCAGCGTGGGCTTTAGTTCACCTCAGGAGCAACACATTGAAGGTTTCAGCAGTGCAGTGTCTCCTTCGGAGCTGTTCCGGTTAGTTTTTGTATGTAAGTTTGTTTGGCTTTATTTAGATGGAAAGTCTAAGCCATTCAGCAAGTATTCACTATCCCAGCTTTTAGTTTGTGCTGTGTTGTAAAAAGCACGCTGCCAACACTATTTAAATTATCACCAGTTTAAATGAAATTGCTCAGTTGACAATGATTTAGTTACAGGAACTTTTGATCTGCTCCTCTAAAGACTTAATTCATGCTTTATACTTCTGAGCCCTCCCTCTTTCCTTTAGTCCTCCCTCCTTCACTTTCTTCTCATTGTACTTCTGCAATTAACGAGCAGATGCAAATGCAATTTTTACTTCTGTTCTTACTAAAGTAAACGATCCACTTGAACAAAATATGAAACCCTGTAAACATCAAGCATCAAACATTCAGGAAACAGCTTGCATTTCTGATCATCTCAATTCACATTTCAAGGTGTGTTTAATCTCCTTGAAGTATGGCAGTCAAAGCTAAGAATATGGATGAACTGAAATAACTTAGGGTGAGAAACATGCGTTATGTTCTGCTCAATGCTTGTGTTTTCTAGCACAGGAGTTGATCGTTTTGCTGCCATAATTTTTTTGTGTAAAGAAAAGAATGCTGCTCAGTTCCTTAGTGACGGATACTATTCTCAGTGGGACAAGCCACAGGTTAACTGACAAACAATGCACTTGTTTAGAAAGAAATGCACATTTTTATTCGAGCCCATGAGACAATCGATGGCAGAAGGCGAGAAGAAGGTTAATGTATGTGTTACTGTGTGGATTATAGGCACACCCTCACCCAGACGCAAACCCTGTACAAGCTGCAGTAAGAACAACAGGAAATGGCCGGGGGTATTTATAGCATTATTGTGTTTATCCTGAAGTGATGTTCTGCACAGATTATTATGAAGTTTTTCATGGGAGAAGATACAGCTTGTGTCAGCTGGAGATTTGCATGCACTTCACCCAGTATGCTCTGTGCTAAACTTGCATACTGTCCCCCCCGCCTTTCTTTGCTTTGTAGAGGTTTGCTGTATATGAGGGCTTCTCTGCAGCTGACTCAACGAGTCCCCCCCCTCCGCCCCGCAGTGCAAACAGGAACCCTGGTAACCAGCACGTTATGCCTAAACCTCTGTGCTTCACCAGATCTACAAATCCACAGTGAGATGTCATGAAAACAACAGCTCACATGTCAGTGGTATTGAATTTCTGAAAAATGCAGTCCATGCTACACCCAGTCTGTGCGGTTGGGGTTCTGTTAACAAAGAAACTGATGGCACTAAAACCCTCAGATCAGAACCCAGAGCTCTTTCCTCAGGACAGATCAGTTTGCTCCTGGGATTCTCTTTGTTTGAAGAATCATCTCCATAACCCTTATTTTCACTTGGGATAACAAAATACCTCCCGTTTATCTGTTTTTTCCTGGGGAAGCATCCAACAAAAACTACTCCATTTCATACAGAAGCCATCAGCGTACACCCAGCCTCAGCTTTGCTGCGTTTTATCTGTATCTGAACATTGTAAAGAGATTTTTTTGTTGTTTGAATTCATTCTTATCTTCAAAATTTGAAGTTCAGTAGAAGCAAATAAACAAACAAATGTGAGATGAAATAGACAACATAACAACCCTGTATGGTGAAAAGACTCCCATCCACTCACAAACCCATGCGAACATACAGTCATCTGTGAAGACCATTACCTCAGTGAGAGATACAGAATAAGAGAAAAATCCATCAAATGACATTTAGACCATTTACAGCCAGTGACAGCTATTAGTAAATGCTAACCTATCCGTTGAGAAAACTGAAGGAAATTCTGCTTTAATTTAAGCTTTCAACCATCATCACCTCTCTATCTCTGGACTACATCAGAACATCTTCACGATCCATTGTTTGCAAATATAATAAGTCCTGGCGCTGTCTGCTTGAAAAACAAGCAGCAAAAGAAAAGCATCAGGAAGTCCCTATGAATGGGAGCAATGCTGCATTTCTGTATGTACCATATTAATTAATGCAATTGAGACAATATCCGAGCGAAGCTTGTTCCTATGAATACTATTCAAATCATTATCAGTTCTATTAGTGCTTCATTATGGCTGTGCTGATGAAGACTAGATTTGCTGGGCTAATTTGCATCATACTCTGACAGGTGCTAGTCCAGGTGTCCTATTGTCATTCTGAAGCATGAATTAATAAACAAAACTCAGCCCCCCCCCCCCCCCCCCCCTCCTTTTCTCATTTGTGTGATAGAAGGAGTAATAGAAATGAAATGGGGCTGAGGGGCACACCAACTTATCTGACTTCATCAACTGGATCCCTGACACTAATGCACACTACATTTCTTTTTCTCTTTTAGAGATGATGATCATTAGGAGCCTGAATACAGTAAGCAGTGACAAGCTTTGGTTTGCAGCCACATTATCCACAGTCATGCCATCCCAACTTAATGGGATTAATGTGGGTTAACAGCACAGTCCCTGTTTGGGAGGTTATCCTGCTTTTGAACAGCTCTAGCACCAGTGGCTCTGCATCATGCTTCATGCTTTTCTGGTTCAGAACCAACTCGGTGTGCTCATGCAGCATGCATCAAGGGTCTTTTAGCTGAATGTAATCTTCATTAGAAGCCTGACCATATTTATAACTTGGTTTTTAATCTTTGCAGGACTTAATTTCTAGTTCTTTCCCTCAGTATTAAGAAATTCATTTCTAATAAACAAATGCAGAAATCCTATTAGAACTAGAATGCAATTTGGACTTTCCAAAGGAAAGCCAAATACCACAAGAGCTGGCAATAGCACTGCTGTGTCATCTAACACTTCTTTCAGTCTTCCTACAGAAGTCAGTTTGTGCTACGCTGCCCTGCTTCTTTCTTCTCTTATATGCTATTATTTCTCAAAGCTGCTCTAGCCATGTGGTATCCAGAACCAAATGTCTTCTGAGTTGTGCACTTGTATCACACAGAGTGTTTATTAGGAGCCCAGCTTGGTGACATGAGGGATGAATGTGGATGCAGCTCACAGCTGCACTGTCCGTTTGTGCTGTTCTCACCTGCCTGATCTCTCCTCTGCTGGACTGCACCTCACGTTGCTCAGGTCTTTTTTGACAAAGAGGAAATGTATTTAAGCGTAATCCCAGCGCCGACCTTTTAGCCATTGGGTGAGCACTAAAGCTTCCCCCTCTCACTTTCTGCGGGGGTATCTCACTTGTTTCTCTGTTACTCAAGGCACATAACTCTATCCCTGTGTTTAGTTCACCTTGAAGCTCTGCCCTCTGTTGCTTATCTAATCTGCAATGTAATGTGTCCATCCAGAAGTACAGGGGGCAGAAAGCTGGCTTTCTTACCTTCAGTAAGATGCATTTAAAACAATTGACGATCCAGCTGTTTATATTCAGAAATATATCTGAATTTCTCGCATGTTCAACCACATTTGTGAGTTCCATGAAACGAGGGTAGGCTGCTCAAAAGACAAAACTCATTTTAACTGCACGTTTTCTCCTCTTTGTTGTTTAAGAATCAGCTTGCAACAAATGGCACTTGCTAAATGACTGTCTAACAAGACAAAATGGTGCAAAGCTCCCGCTTTCCCCCTGCCAACTGGAAAGCACTTGTCCTTAGCAGCCCAGGCGCTGCGCCTCGCATACAGGCACGGTCAGGTGCACCTAGAAGAGGCTCCCAGTTCTATAGAGCATTGAGAGACAAGAGCTGTTTCTTGTTGTCACAGCCTCTAATGAAAATTTGCCTGCCACGTATCCAAGTGTGATCTGGAAGCAGATTTGCACCTGTCTCAGCAGGCCAAAATGAAACAATAACAGCACTGAGAGCTGCTAGTTAGCGAGCAGCACAGGCTGGCGTGCGGCTGAGCCCCCTGGGTGTGCTTCTGTGCTTCTCATCAGATTCTTTTCATCAGATCATCAGAGCAAGGACCTTCTGTGCTTGATGGGCACACACTACATACCTTCCTGCTCAAGAAAAGCAACCCGCGGTCAATGTGACCTTTTCATCTTTGATTATCAGGGCTAGAATGAAAAGAAGTATCCCTGAGAGCGTGTAGTACTGAACGCACGATGGCTGCTGCTCTCCCATGGGCCTTCAGGAACGCAGGGCTGGGTGCAGCTACCACCCCTGGTGCTGAGGGGGCGCAGCCATACCAGCTCCCAGCTCACTGCGTGGGGTTTCTGTTAGTGCTACTCTAAGATGAGACTGTTGCCGTGTTTCATAAGTGACTAGAACTTTTTAAGTCCTATAAATAGTGTCTTTCCTTTCCTGGCTGCAAGCAAGCTATCTCATGCATCCAGATACTTTGGGCTTTATTTCAGAGAGGTTTTTCTGCTGACATGCTGGGCAGCTTTAGCATTCTTTATCCTGGGCTTACAAAGCTCTTTGTGGTGATTTGTCAGTTTTCTTCTCTCTGAAGAAGCTATTATTATTTTACAGTTAGGAAAATTAAGGAACAGAAAGCTCTGATGATTTGCTCAGGGTCTCTGGTTAAGAAAGAGGAATAAATCCCAGGAAACTCCACTTGCAGGCTTCTTCTCTGATTACTGAACAGCATTCTTCATAAAGTCTATCTTTTTGGAAGGAAGGGGCATGTGAGTGCGACTGTTATCTTCTGCGCAGAGTAGATACCCAATGAGAGATCTATCCTCCTTATCTTTTTACTAAATAATAGATGACTGATAAACATCTGAGATGCTAAGAAAAGTTGGTTACAAATAATTTCAGGTTTCTGAACATGTTTCTCTTTAGAGGTATTCTTATTTACATAACCCATGAAGTTAGTCATAACAAAGAGCAAATAACCAAATGCACATCTTGGACACAACTCCTGGTGAAATATCCCACTGCCTGACTCAGAATGAGTAAACCCCAAGCTGCCACTGTGCTAGCACTGGGCAAACACACCCCAGAGGATGGCTCATGCTCCAGAGAGCTCATGGTCTGGAAGGAGAGCGGCAGGGAATGATGAGCCTTGCCTGACAGCTCAGTGCCTTGCTGTGCCTGCACAGAAAATGCCTGGCAGAGCCAGCAATTTAAGTGTCCTTAAGGAGAATCTCATGTTGTAAGCACACAGGGGCTTTTTTCTAACACAGTTGTTAATCTTATACCAAAACCATCTTTCAGAGCTCCTCTGCAGGATTATCACAGGGTATGGGGGCTGGCTGTCCTGCCCCGTTCAATGCTTCACCAGCTCCAGACAGAGGAACCTGTACATAAGCAGGTAGGTAGCTGCATGAATCCATACTATAGTACTGGATTTAGTAACAGAGGGATTCAAATGAAAGATTAGAATCAAGGACTTCTGCAAAATGACTTTCAAAGCATCTTATGTGGGCAGTGGTACGGAAATCAACAGCGATAGTCATCTAGACCTGCTTGCCCCACTGACCCTAGTTTGAATCTGGGTCAGTTTTGATGGGATCAGTGGAATAGCAAGGGTATAAAAGATATATGTATATATATACATGGACATACATATACATTTAGCGTTGTTTAATCCATCTTTCAGCTGTTTGCTCTGCCAGTTTAACCTGCAACTTAACTGGAGGAAGCGCGGAACTATAACCCTTTTACCCCCTGCAGCTGATAATACCCAGAAGGACTTTGTTTACTTTATATATTATACATTCACTGAGCCTTGCATCAATAAGCACTATAATAAGGTCCCGGGTAAAGAAGACATGGGCAGCATTGAGACAGTAAGTCAGGAGTCAGAGGGATTCCTTTTTGCAGCCTGGTCCTTGCTGCACAGACCTCAGCCATGCGCATCTCCTCTCTCTGCTGGTACACAAACGTGCCACATTACCCATTTCCAAACGTGTTTGTATGGCATGTCAGCTAACCTCCTGCCCCTCCTCGTTTTTCAGGTTGGCACAGAACAGTGTTTGGTGAGAAAAGTGCTGCTCGCAAAATAAGGTTTCTGTGGTTTAGGGCTATTTTGATTTTTATTTTTTTTTGTGTGAGTCTGCAGCTGCTAGTTTTGAAACAACCAATCCTAGAGCTGCAAAAGTATGAAAGAGAGGGTAAGAAATCAATGGAAGAAATAGACAATTGGAGCAGGGTCCTGACCATGGAGTGGCTGCTATATTTTGAAAGCCATAAAAGTTGGCTTATGCAGGAAACCATCTGGTGTTTGGGCCTAGTTGAAATTTTGGCTGTGTGTGCACTGTGTGAGTACCAGTGGAGCAGCTTCACAGCTGTGTGCACGTACTCTGCTGGACTCCTTCACCAGGCAGGGCAGGGCACTTGCTGAAAAAGTCTGGAAAACCTATTGGATTTCACACCCTTCTTACTCCTTCTGGACAGCTCGTGATGGCCTTTGATCTAAGGGAAAACATGCCTGCTTGCTACTGCTGTAATGCTACAAACCCTCATTACAAATCGGTGCATGACCCAAAAAATAGTTAGCGATGTGTATCTCAGGAACATTGCAAGAACCATGTGGTTTCTTTCTGTTCACTACATTGCTGCACATGAATAGAACTGAAGTCAGTCCCACCTTCTAAGAGCATCTACCCCAAATCAACCAGCCAAGGTAGAGAGGGAAGGAAGCATCCGCTTACTTCTGCAGATGAAAAACTGAGGTACAGGAGATGAAGTGAAAGCTTCAACTAGTACAGGAAACCTGTGGCAGAGCAACTAACTGAAGCAGGTTGGGCGCTGCTGAGGACAAAGACTGGAGTGAATTAACAGCTCACAGACTTTTCTGACTCACCAGGAGGAAAAAAAAATAAAAGTATTACAAAAAGCCAGTATTGCATCAGGCAGGGTTCTTCCAGAGTGTGCTAATGCCAGGCACAAGGAACAGTGTGTGCTGCTCCTGTGAGTAATGCTGAAAAAAGACAAATTCAAATGGGAACAGGTGCAGCTGAGGGCACCAACAGCCAGGACAAAGGGGGGTGATGAAAAAGATTAGAAGATTTTTTGTTTATCACAAGAGAGCAATGTCAGTGAGCTATAATCACACCAGGGGCAGAATGTCAGGGAAGGGAACGCGCTGGTTAAGCTAGCAGACAGTGCTGCCTTGGGAGACAAAAGGTACGAGTCAGTCATGAGCAAATGTCAGTTCAAACTCTGAAGAAAGTTTTTAAGCATCAGAATGTGGAAGGTAAAGAAGTCCTTTCCAAGTGGGGAGTGATGGCTGTGGAAAGAATGTATACCCAGAAACCTGGAGGAACTTGTGAGAGGAACTGCAGAGCACGAGCAAAGTGGACTCAGTTCCAGAACTGCTTCCACTATAGAGTTCAAACCAAGTGCCTCGCCTTTCCTTTACTTCTAAGGAAATTAGAAGAATAATCTCTTGTTACGTACAGTGCTTAGCACAGCTCTGGTCTCCAGGCACTATGGTAGTGCAAATAATTCATAACGCTAATGATCAACCATAATTACATCCTTCCTTAAGCAGAGATGACACATGACAAAACCAAAAATGAAAAGCAGGGAACTAGCTGCAAGCTTATTTCAGCCACTCATGACCTCCCCATATTCTGTGAGAATGAGAAAATGTCTGCTCTCAGACACTGCAGTGTAAATCCAAAGGAATTCAAAACACATCATTGCAAGCAAGCTTGAACTTCAGTGGCATGCTTTCTTTTTCTAAAGGGGATGAACTCAATCTATCTGTTAAAAACTTTGGCCACAACTCTGGAAGTGCTGTAAAGTCAAAGGATTCCTATAAACAGTAAGCTGGGTTTGGGAAGCCCTGAGAAAGCCAGCAAAGTGGGCAGACACCAACATCATCTTCAACAGCAACATGCAGAAATCGTGTGTCCTGGGCAGGAATTCATTGATGCTCAGAGCGAAAGTGGATATGACCTTTTCCTATCAAAATGTGTCATGCTGTGATGCATCTTGGATATGTTTTTATGCAGCCTTCCCTACAGCAGTACTCAAAATGCAGAGGGCCTGATATCACTGCTTAGGATGGGACAGGAGGAGAGAGTTGCATTTTGGAAGAACAGGACTGGAGGGGAGCCTGGCAAAGCTCCATACCTTCCTATGTGAAATTTCTGGGTAGGTAAAAAACAACACTTTTCAGTCTGGATCTGGCCGTGCTCCTTCTTCCATTTCATGCATTGCAGAGGGAAGTTTGCAGCAGAGAAGCAGCGCGCTGTGAGATTCCGCACTGACGCTTTAAGTGCAGCAGGACTGTGAGGAGCTGCAGTTCGGGCTGTGTGCCATTGGAGTGGTAGCAGTTTCCCCTCAGCTTACCAGAGACATCTCAGATTTCAAGTACAATCTTAGTGCCACCAGGGGATTCATCATCACTCAGATAAAGTGTAGCACACAGAATCTGCACGCACGCTTGTCTGGAAGATTCCAAAGAAATAGGGTCAATTTAATCCACCTCAGATCCTGAGAAATTTTTTTTTCTTTGTGTCAGTTGCACACTTAATGTAAGACCATTCTTTCTCTTGTCAGAGTGGTGTCTTTACAGACGGTGTCGGTAATATTTGCAGAATGGTGCTGAGAATTCCTGCCTTCAGCTAGCCAATCTCTTCAGCACATGTTTGTTTTAAAGCCTGGTTAGTTCTAATGAAGTCAAGTTAATGGCTTTCAGAAATATCACTTAAATATTACATTTGTGCTGTTGGAGGACAGATGTGTCTACAGGAGATCTAATGAAGGACATTGCCATACATGGCAGCTGAATTTTACCAGCAACTTCATTCTGAGAGTGTCATTATTAGAAAGAGCCACCCTTGCTGCAGCACACCATCTCGGAAGGACCAGGAGTCACACAGCCTGTAGCCTACATTCTCGGTATGCCTCAAAAACACCCACAGCAACCATAGTAACTACTTGTAGCAACTTTGGCTCTTTTGGGATCAGTTGATAAGCGGTGATCTGTCTGGCTTTTGAGCCTGTGCTGTATCAGTAAGTTCTGGTTCCAGTAACTTTTCTGGGTAAGGCTGACTGATCTTTCAAAGTTTGTGTGAGACCATTCAAGATCCACTCCCTTCTACAAATCACACAGCAATTCTAAAGCCAGGGATGTGAATGGCATCCCCGATGCCGACTTGCTGAGTGACCAGTTTTTTTCCTCCATTTAATCTTCTAGTTTTTTTTTCTTTGCCTGTTTAGATTTTGGGCTCTTATTCCATCTATGTGCCATGCTTCATCTTGGAGGGATCCTCTAGGGACAGCTTCCATAATACCAGGAATTAATCATACGAGTCATGACTTCTGGTTCTAATCAGGAGTCTGTCCTAGAGGCTGATCTGCAACACGACCCTCATGGACAAATCCTTAGAATTTAATAGGGATTAAATCAGTGGAGTTCTTATAGAAATTGAATTAGACTGTATAGAAATAGTTCCGTAAACAGAATACAGCAGAAAGGGCTAAACTTCCTTGGTTTTCCCCTGGATTTTACAGAAGGGATGTAATTTTCAGTTACCTTTCCCTATATAATCCAAAACTGTTTGATGAAAAATGACATTTTGCATTGTAAATGTGTAGGATTTTGTTATCACATAAGAAAACCTCAAGTCTACACTCTGAAAGCTGCAGAAAGGCAATTCTGTAGGAAGGCAATGATGTTTATTCTTTTCCTTGCTTAAAGCAATGCAGGCCCCTCTCCTCTGTTTAACTCGGTCACGCAGGGCTCCCCAACAGCTCTGCCTTCTTAGCTGAAGTGCCGCTGGAATTCTCTGCTGTTTTGGCCTGTTCTAACCACTGCCTATCTCTGACCGTGCTTTCAAGTGTATACTCCTTGTACACTGAGACTTATACAAATAAGAGGCCAGGCTCAGCATTTTTGTCTTGTTGCATATCCCGCTGTTCCTGAATTTTGATGATTTGGATAAATGAACCCTGAGTCTACAAATCTTGGATATAAGTTACCTGTTCTGCAGGGGCTGAATTGGCAAATTCACTTTGCCCCACACGCAGATGGGCAATGAGCAGTGCAGCTTGCAGTTCTCCACCCTCTCTTTAAGCCCACTGAACTCTGGTGGTTTGGACAAGTGGATAAATTGTGAATGTGAACTAATTGCACTGATTCCAGTGGGAATTTGAAGATATCCCTTTTATATTTCTCAGAATCGGGTCCGTATTTGCACTTAGCTCTGTGCTCATGTATAACTCCATACTTTCCTAGCTGCTCTTAGTTGCATTAGGAAGCATTTTTATAGGCGTCTGCTCAGCCCTGATCTAAGATAACATTATTCTTTTGAGCAAGACAAGTTGCTGTACAACAGGCACGAGATTGGGTGTCTCTACTAACGCCTAAGATTTCAATCACCATGAACTTGTGATTCTTATAACAAATGAGCATCAGCTCTGACATGAGAAGATTATGAAGGCACAGTGCATCTCAGCAGAGCAGCACAATTGTTATCTGGGTGGGGTGCAGTAGCTGTGAAAAAGTAGTGCTTTCCCAAGGCACAGACTCTTTATTGCATGAAATAATTGGGATTTTGCATTGAATCCTTCACACCAATAGAATACTCCTAATATAATTAGCAGGATTGAAAGATAAACGCAGCCCTGCAACAGTGAAGGTGAGAAGTATTGTACGGAGAGTGTAACTATCTACCAGTGTAGTTGTTCAAAATAATAATTCCTGTTAGAATACATAGGGTTGCCTATTCCAGTACATACAAGGAAAATAGCATTTGTACTGTACGTGTGTATCCATTTTGGGAAGCATTTCTGCCAGTGGTGTATGTACTTTAGGACACAAAATTCCAATCCCAAGTTCAAATACCAAATACATTCACACATAGAAGCCTGTGTAGCTCAATGAGATCTCAACACCTGATTATTTGCTTTCTGAGAATATTATCAATCCTGTATCTCTGCTACAATGCAAGATTTTTGGCCGAGTTTTTCCTTCTTTTCATTTTTGCTAGGCTGGGGCATGGCTGCTGCCCACTGCTCTGGATGTGGCTTAATTCTGGCAACAATACAGCTCTTGCCCCCCTGCAGTTGGTAATGCAAAACTCGATTAGGGATGAAGAGGGCACTATTACTCTAAGCAGCCTGACTCAGAGACTGGGCAGAAAAAAAAAGGCAAATGCTCGGTACTAACACTGTATGAAGTCCCAAGGAGATTTGGAACAGGAGCAGCAGAGGAGTTACAGTTTCCTTTGTTCTGTTAAAAGGAAAAAGGAAACACATCAGGAAACCAGACTGTGGAGCACAGGAAGTCTCACTTTGGCTGATAAAAAGGAACTGATGTGAGGTTGGTTCAGATGCAGTTATAAGTCAATCAAGCTTGGAACAAGAAGAAGAGCTATTCAGAAGAAACCAGAGAGCCAAACTCTGCATTTAGCTGTAGAAATGGTGTTTTAACCTCTTCTAATCTCTTCCTTATCTTCTTTTTTAAAAGAGAGCTGCTATAAAAATGTTGAAATAAGAATTTTCTCACCGCACAGAACTCGGTTTCCTGAACTCACCACACCCTCCAGTGACCCCACCATACCTTACTCCAGTTTCTTTTTTTCACTCATCGGCCAACTTAAAAAACTGTGTTCTTGCTGATTTATCTCCTTCACTCAGACCTAAACCAGTATTAGTTAAGAAGGGCAGGTTTTTTGGTTTTTTTTTTTGCTGAGTGAGAAATCAGCAAATGACTAATTAAATGCTTTCCTTCTTGTTATTTTCGGCCCCCCTGCAAGACTGACAAGCACGAGCCAAGACGCTAACGTTCAGTTCCTGGATGTGCAGCTTTGTCACCTTGCAGAGGGAGATATTATCCTTTTTTGCTCCTAATTGCCTCTTGCTCCTTTGCAGCGCTGTTGTTAATCCGGGTTACTCTGAGTTCATCTATGCTGGAAGAACACGTGAATACCTTAGTAAACTTTTCTATACCCATGGCCTTCACTACAGGAGCCTCTACTGAGCTACAAATGAAGATCCAAGGTCATTTTTTTTTCACAGCATCTTACCAACACTGAGAAGCAAAGGCAAGATGCTTGTGGGATTTAGCCTTACTTTTCCCATCTATTTCCAGAGAGAGTTGTGTGTTCAATGCTCCTTAACCAGTTCTGTGAATTTTAATCAACAACATGTTTACATGTAGAATCAAAATACTTCATTAATCACCTAGAAAGCAGCCTTGTTTTCAGGGGAACTGTTGCCTTCAAAAGCTAATGAGAACTGCAGACTGTCAATACCTTTACAAATCAAACTGGGTGCTCAGTTAAACAAATATGCTCCCATGTGCCTCTTTTTAGGGCTCTGACTTCAAAGCATAGAAGCAAAACAGAATTAGGTGCATTAAAGTTTTTCTGGTATCACATACTGATGGCCCCTTTCACATCATTATTTTCAAGCTTTACCTCTGGCACTATTGTCCCTCGATAAACAGAAAGCTTATTGGGACATACATAAATGTCTTCAGTAACGCAGGTCCTTTTGTTTAGGTCTTACAGCAAAAGGAAAATCTTTGGGTAGTGGAGGTGGGGGAGGAGGGAGGTAACGTTTGCGGCTTTACTACAAGAGACGAGTTTCTAGATCAATATTACTAGCTGTGTAGATATGCATCAGTAATAAAATGGCCTGGGTAACGAGAGAAAGAGAGGAAATAAGCAGTAGATACATTCACATTTTGAAGACTTTGATATTTGGAATTCAGTATAATAGATTGTCCTGTACCATACATTGCTGTTTCTACCAGCAAAATTTAGGTTGGTGCTGGTGTCTGGTGTCTGTGATGGTGCAGCATGCATGTTAGCACTGATAGGTCCACCATCAAGCAAATTATTCCCAAAAAGAAGCTGAAAACCCCATTTGTATCAGGATGTTTTGGTTCTTATTTTCATAAACAGCTATAAATATGCACTCATAGCCTTACAAAAAAACATTTGTTCATTCAGAAGTTGTTCTTAGGCACCACTCATGGAAATGATAGGACTCTATAAGCCAAGAAGTGCATCCAGAGAGCCCTGTTTGCACACCGGTGCACACAACAATGTGTTATGCTCTCATGTTCATGCATGCATGAAAGCAGGAGAGGCATAGACACTGGAAAGAGATCTGATGTCCCATTCAGAACAAAAGATCTGGAAGAAAATTTTATATTTGAGGTGAAAAGCTGGTTTCAAACTAAGTTGTAGAGCTAAGCTTAAGATGTTAGACCCATCTGTTGTAGGCAAGCCAAGCATGCATTCATGCTTGCCCTAGTATTGATACCATGCTTCTGTGACCGGAGGTGTCTAGCAAACCTACAAATGCCTGCAACTCTGAAGGTAATGCTCCCTTGGCTCCTTTAATTTTCTTGCTGGTGCATGTTTGTGCTGAGGTGGAATACGGGCTCTTTCAATAAGTAGATGAGTAAACTCAAGCAGAATGAGAAGCTTTCATTTTTCAAAGGCAAAAAAAATGGGGTGCTGTGGAAGAATATCATGTACTGATGTTTTGCGGTGAGAGAAAGTATGGAAGATGCTCCGTGTCATGAGGTTATATGTTCGTAAATTCTAGGCCTGGTCTTTCTGAGACGTGAACTGAAATTAAGAGGAAAGCATTCTGGAAAGGCAGAAGAGACCCAAAGAGAACAGTTTCTGCAAAAATTGCTATAAATTTCCTTCCCCCAGCATGCCTCACTTTATCAGCATGTCATCTCAGGCCTTACTTTAGTGAGGTGTGAAGTGTGACCTTACTCACTGCTTCTTTTAATTTCTGTCCTTTTCTCATAACATTCTAATGAAGAGTTCTACTCTTACACACTGACTCCAGCAAAATTCTGCTCAGAAGAATGCTGCGAGGAGTCATAAAAGTTGGGCCTGCCCCCATCTTACAGCAAGATTATCATAAAATTAAAATAAATAACTAAAATAAAAGCATGAAATCCTCAAGACACGCATGCTACTACTCAAAGTGACCACATCCTGTTAGGGTAAAATCCACAGTGGTGCAGAGAAACTATACAATGCTCTCAGCACCTCTTTAAAGCCTCAGAGTGAAACCCCAAGTGCCTAAAATCTAAGCAGTTGTGCTGTTTTGGTGTGTATTAGGTTTGTTTCGGGCTAATCTTCCTTCCCAATGCAGGAATAATTCTAATACAGCTGAACTGCTCCATTTACAGAGTCTGAAAAGGCATCCCCCATGTTTTCTTTCTGGAGTGAACAGGAGGTAGCAAGGATCACCTTGAGCTGACAGCACCCAGTGCTGAGCCATGATGGTAGGTGCATAGAGAGGCTGAAGGCATGCACTGGCACACAAGTCAGTTGATGAGGGAAAGTGAAGCATCAGCATAAGTTACAGTATGAAAATATGGCAATCACAAAACATTTCTAACAGGTTCTTGCTGTTGTATATTAGAAAGCCATTCTTCTATATATGCCACCCAAACAGCTACTGGGGTATCAGCAAAGAGTGTAAGCCTTGGAAATTTCAGAGGGTTTTGTTCAAAACTGCTTTTGTGGAGCAGCAACGTGAAAATGTGAGCAAACATCTGCGTGGGGTGTTTTCATACTGGAGAGTAAGATTCTTGTCCTACGAGTCAATGCCTTCTTGCCAGGAAAGGCCATCTCTAAAAGGCCAAAGCAAGGGCAATTTAAAAATGGCAAAACAGACATTTAAACTAGCTCAAAAAAGGAAACATGTTCTTAGTTTGAGATCTTGATGGCCAATTTTCAGGATGAGGGAGAATGAGCGAACGCCTACAGTTCACAAATGACAAGAAACAGTGATTGCAATAAGAAATCCTACCCCGCCCTTTGCTATAGCAACACCAGCATACAAGTTGTCTTCTCATGGAAAGAAAAAGAGACAAGTATGGTTGTCATCTATTTGGTAACGCAACGTTTTCATTGAATGTCCCTCACATGGTCTCTCTCTTATGTCCAGAGCATGAGCATGAAGATATTTTCACAGAATGAAAGCAGCAGTTACATAAACTGTGCTTTTCTTAATTAACAGTCAGGCCTTGGCAAGTGTAGTTACTTTAATAGTCCTCATGTAAATTGGAACTGAAATGATTAAACCAGTTTGAAACCACACTATTTCTTATTGTGAGGAAGTCCACACATGGGCATCTTGTTGACATTAGATGTACCCTTTTTGATTTAATTTGAGGCAATAAAACCCAAATTCCCAAAACACGATGTAAATTAAGCCAAAGCAAGATGTTAACCCAAAGAAGATGTGGTTTGTAATATCTGGATACATCCAGTAAAAATATTACAGATTATTTAAAATTAATCCTAACGTAGACTGTCATCGGTTTCTTTGGCTCCTAATCATCTTCTGCAAGTGTTGTTCACAGACTGTGGAGTAATGTGATTATGAAGATGTGTTAATAAAGATTAAGATTTGCTGTACTTCCTTCTGCATAGAAGGCCTCAAAGCATCTCTGTAGAGGTCACTTTTCAATCCAGCCACTCCAGCTGACATGTCAGATATTGAACAGATTACTCAAAGAATGCAGAAAAAAATTGCCTCTCACCACCAAGGCCCATGATCTATAATTCCCCTCACAATAAATCATTCTTTTTGAAGAAATAAAGGCGCACTCTACACCTGGTGTAGAATATCAGTGGTATCACATTTGACAATCGACAGTGTGCGATAAGGAAAGATGACCTGCAGTCCTGAGCTCATCCCATAATATCTCTGTGTTTGTGTGGCGTTCCCTAAGCTTTGGGTTAAAGAATCCCAGCAGCTTCACTTCACACCTCCACACGTGTCCACAGAGGATATAAATATAGACCAGGATGGTCTGAACCACGTTTATTCTCCAACTTGCTGTTTCCCCAGGAGCATGCAGTTCTGAACATGCAAGACAACACTACAGCAGAGCTATCCATGTATTACAAAGTTAGCCTGCAGCTGGGTAGATTTATGGTTAAATTATTCTGTGCATGAAGAACCAGCTACCAGAAAGTCTGTTGTCAAGGCTTTTCCAAAATGGCATGAAAGGATTAAGAGGAAAGTGCAGGCCCAACACTGAGGTTGCAGTGAAGGGATAGGTTTTATAGTACCAGGCTCAGACTCCTTCTACGCTGGTCAAGTGTGCAGTTAGAAGTCTTTGACCTAATTAAAGCAATTAGCCCATGGAATAGCTTTACACGGACTTGAAAAAACATTGTCACTTGTTTACAGTGCTCAAGAATACACCTGGAACGTGCACCCCTCTAACATTTCTAATCTGAGCTGCACGGCACTGCCTGCTACACAGGCAGGAGTCATTCAGTGTTTACGGAGCAAAGTGCTTCTTAACCACGCTTCTTAACCACAAATTTCATCTAGTCCCTCACTGTGCTCTAAATAATGACAAAACTTTTTCTTCTGCTTTTCTTGCCAGTCATCCATCTGCTTCTTTTCTGACATATCATTTCCCAACCCAAATGCATGGATTTGGGAGAAAGCAATGCATGCATCCTTCAGGATAGCAAACCTAAGGGTATGATTGCTTTTAAAGTGCTTTCTCCTGGGTACAGCACAGGTTTGCTTTACCATGTCCTAGAATTTAGAAGATCTACCCTGAAGCACAGGTTATATATAGAGCTCAGCATATTAAAAACATTTAAGCATCTCAAGCCACATCCTCTCTCATTGCCCTTCACCTGAGACAAGTCATGAAGGGTGGCCTAACCCCTTCCTTTCAGTGGTAAACTGCAGCAAATATGCCAGTGCATGGCTCTGATGCTCCTTGGGAACCCACTCAATTCTCTGCAGCAAGAAAATTTGCAAGAAATCTCCTATAACCCTGCGGACACTACAGGAGCTCTCAATCACTTGTGTAAGTGCCTGGTACAAAGAAGGGGTCAGTTGCAGGAGGAGGTCAGTAGGAGACACGGATCTGCAGTAAGTTGCTGATGATCTTAGAATTGCTCAGCAGGAGGACCCCAGCTGAGGCTCTGGTGTACCTGTATCCCATGTCTCTCAGCTCAGCCAAATTCTTTCTGAATAACAAGTGAAGCAGGAAAATACAACACAAGGCTGCAAAGCAGATCCGGGAGCTGGGACAGTGACCCAGGACATGGCTGAGTTCCTCCTTTTGCCACAGCCTCCCCAGCATGACCGTGGGCCTAGCTGCTAAGAGTTACAGTTCCTCATCCCCAAAGCTGGGGCAGGGGGTGACAGCAACAGGATTGCAGCACAGGGGGACTGGGCAGAAGAGATCCCAGGAGGCACCATGGGCTGCGTGGACCAGGGGAATACTTCAGCACCTTTCAGAGGATGGTGCTGAGGGTCACAGTCTGTGAAGAAAAGCAAGTCCATGTGTGCACTGCAGCAAAGGTACAGATGGGAAATTTCTGCACTTTCGCTGTACGATATTTAGGGCTCCACAAATCAAAGAGGTTGTGGTGCACTAAACATATCCTGAATGAGGTCCAGGTTACTTTTGCTACAGACCTGAAGAGGTGGTGGGGAAGATATGTATTATTCCTGCCACACCTCCCAAATTTTGTGCTTTCAACGCTCCTGCTTTCTCTCTTCCTTTCTGACATTTCCCCTTTTGTTCCCTCTGTCTTTCCTCTTTCCATTTTCTCTTCCTGCCCATCTCCTTCCCTCCTCACTTCTCTTGAGACCCTTCCAAACAGTGCACTTGTCACAAGCTGTAATGTGAGGGAGAAAGTTTCAGTTCCTGCCAGTTTGCAGCTTCTTTCCCCCCAGGTCAGCAGAAAAAAAAAAAAGAAAAAAAAAAAAAAGAGAGAGAGAGAGAGAGAGAGAGAGAGAGAGAAAAGGCTTTTAAGAAGAGATCAACACCCCACCCAGGCGATAGGCATCTTTCGAAATCCTCCAACTCAAACACACCCACGGTGTCTCTCGCTTGCTGTTTGAGCTACTTCTGTGCTGTAGTGCTCCCTTCAAGAAGAGCCCATAAGCATTGCACAAAGGTCCCCCAAAGCATGAAAGCAAACCCGCTGCTGCCTGGCCCTGGAGAAACAGCATAAGACACCTCAAGGGGCTCAGGGAAGGCTTGGGTTTATCTTTGCAGAAGCTGAAGTTTTGATGAGGGTGAAAGGAGGGGAAACCATTCTTTAACCCCCAGCAGCGTCCTCGCTTGCTCAAGGCCACCAGAGGTTGGTTATGTTCGTGGTTTTTTTGCCACACTCTTTGCTTCCCCTTCCCCTTGCCTCGCCCCAAGCTGGGGTGATGTTTCTCCTCCAAACCACCCAGTTCCTTGCTCCCTCCAGAATTACTAGAGGAAACGCCTGGACGAACCAGCAATGCATTTCAGACAGGACCAGGAGAGGAAATCAGAGCCGGCTGACACCTAGACGCCAGCGGCACACATCTGGGGCCAGCCCGGAGCCCCGCGGTCACCAACCACCCCCCTTCCCGACGGCCCCGAGCGGTGCGGAGCGACGGGCCGGGAGCTGTCACTGCCTTTCCGCCGCTGCCCCGAGCCGGGCACGTTCCCGGCGCTCGCCTCGGCCCCCTCCGTCCCGCCTCGGGGGCAGGAAGGCGGCTGGCCCCGCACCGCCCCCGCCTGCGGAGCCCCGAGCCCCGGGAGGCGGCGGGAGAGCTCCGGCGGCAGCGGAGGAGCGGAGCAGCCCGGCCATGGAGCCCTCCGTGCCGCGCCACTCTGCCGGGGGTCCCCGTCCCCTCCCGCCCCTTACCTTAATAGTGCCGTCCATCTAGAATAACTTCCAGCCGGTACCAGCAATATTCCACACATTGACCCGGTTTAGCCTGCAGCTGAAGCCTCCCGAAGTTTTTATCCGTCTCTCTTTCACTTTCCTTTCTATCTTTCCAGGGATTTTACTTTCCTCTGCTTATCCCCTCGCCTTCTCTCTCCCTCTCCCTGCCTCGCTCTCTCTGTCGCTCTTTTTTTAACTTTGGTTGTTGCAGCAGAGCGAAAAAGAGACAGTTAACCGGATGAAACGTTTTTTTCTGCTAATTTTGGGAAGTGAAGTCACTCGAGGAGGAAACTTTCGTCTCTCCACTGGTCCTGCCTTCTTGATCAAAATATATATATTTTACATACAGGATATTTGCTCCATTTAGATAAGAAGGGGCAGAACAATAGCTACCTCTGTCAGCTCTTGTTTGTCGTAGTGCAGCCAGTCCAACGGAGACCTTGCCTTGCACCCCAGACCGTATTAGAGAGCACTGTGTGTCATCCCACAGTTTAGTTTAGCATGTTTTTTGCTTTTCTTTTTTTTTCCCCTTTTGGCTGGAGCAGCTCTAGCCTGACTCACTGAATTTCCGTCTCTTCCCACAGATTTTTTTATTAATGCGTTTTCCAGTCATGGGCAAAAAAGTAAGGGGAGAAAACCGTAAATACAACGCAGTTGGAGCATGGAGGGAGAGAGAAAAAAAAAAAGTAAGAGGGAAAGAGGGAGGGGGAGAAAGGGAGGAAAAAAAGAGAAAGAAAGAAAGAAAGAAAGAAAGAAAGAAAGAAAGAAAGAAAGAAAGAAAGAAAGAAAGAAAGAAAGAAAGAAAGAAAGAAAGAAAGAAAGAAAGAAAGAAAGAAAGAAAGAAAGGAAAAGAAGGAAGGAAAAAAGAAGAGAAAGAAAGAAAAAGTAAAGTCTGATGATCACAACGTATTTAAAACATGCTGTGGCCCCGCTTCACGCCTGTCCCAGGCAGGGCTCCCAGCAAGGAGTGTGAGACGGGTCTGGTCCCTGCCAGGAGGGAGCACTGAGTGCAGTAATGCAGGGCAGACAAACGGCTCCAGTAATTAAACGCTCTGGAAGTGGGGCTGCTAGAAAGTGGAAGCTCTTTTCCACTGTCACCCCTATCTCCTTCACTCCCAGTCGTCTCAAGGGCTGAGATATCGGGCTCCCAAGCAAGTGTCCTAAGATCAATGGCAACCCATCCATTGCACTCCGAGGGCTGGTAGCACCTTTCCCAGCCTCCTCTCCAGGCTCATCCTTCTTGCTAAACTGTTAAAATGCCACTCAGACGGAAAAAAAAAAAAAAAAAAATGCACATGCAAACTAAACAAAAGGGGGAAAAAGGCAAAAATGTACAGTAATTGACAGACCAGCTGAAGTTTTGTGTCAGTACAGGCACTGCAGTAAAACCAAATCAAAACACCAGCCTTTAAATCCGGCTTTAGACCTGTTGAGTCCCTGACGTGCAGCTCCTGTCTTTCATTCAAACGGGAGCGATCGCTCCAAAAGAAACGCGCTTTCCTTTTTCCGGGCAAGGCTGAAAGCCTCCGAAGGAGCCGAGGAAAGGAGACAATACGAGCCTGTCCAGCTCCACTTCCCACCCCCTCCCCTTGCAAAAATAACAGGCAGCCACCAGCGGAACACATCGTGCAACGCTTTGGGCGTCCTGTATTCCCCACTTCTGCAAACTGCTGCAGCCCGAGGAGAAGAGCCAAGAAAGAAAGTGTCGAGGCAGGAGGACGCTCCTGAACGTCAGATCTCTCGGTGGAGGGCATTACCTTGTCCAGCGCCAGCTGTGTCCAGTCTTTTTGTTTCCCCTGTCCTTAGTCCAACCACGGGGGGCAGGGGGGGATCAAAATATATCCAACGTTATTCTGCACCCGCCCCTTCCAAAAGGGAAATGCAATAATGCCACTAGTGTTTCTACTCGGCTGCTGCAGAGATGCCTTATTAATACTTTATTTCTCCAAGCCCGAAGCTGGCAGGAGTGAGCTGTAGATTCCTCTTGCCCCTCCCTCCCCCTCCTCCCCCCTCCTCTGAAATTAGTCTCATCAATTCAGCTACAATTTGGGAGTTCAGATGCAGACACGGGACTGAACGTGACCAGACCTGAAGCTTTGCCTTGCCGCTTGCCGGCGACTGAGGCCGCCTGCAAGCAGGAGGTGAAGGCGGAGGGGCAGAGGGGACAGCCCGGCCGCCCCCCACCCCCGTCCTCCCCTGTCTGCTTTACAATCCAGGGGGCTGCGCTGGGGTCCCCGGAGAGCAGCACATCTGGATGCTGCTAGCGGGGTCAGGTCCCCCCTTGCCTAGGGCCACAAGAACTGGAGTTCAATTAAAAGAAATCGCGGTTAACCCTTTGCTTGCCTCATTACTCTTTTTGTCTTTCCCTCCCTCCCTTCCACCCCTCCAGCTACACTCTTCTCCACTCCCCCTTTAGCCTTACCGCATGGCTGCTGCAACCAGAAAAGCCAGAGGTTAAAGGGAACAGTGAAACGCATCCTTTCAAAACCCAAATGGTTTCCTCTCTAGACAACACTCTCCACCAGCCCCGAAAAACAAAAGAGCTGGGGGGTGCAGGAGGGATCTTGTCCGCTAAAGGAAGGGGGGAAATACCGTGGAAGGAGCCTCTTTCATCCACGGACCCCACGGAGCTCAAGACTTCACCGAAAAATCACCTGAAAACGCGGCCAGAGTGTTGAAGAGGAGTCCTACATGTCCAAAACGCGGGGCTGCTGAGCTAAATCAGCCCAGCCCTCGCAGTAGCTCCCCAGTGCTCCCAAAGACAGGCAGATGTCAAGCATCTCCGTCCTCCGTCCCACCTAGAGATAATTTAGGAGCACGACTCCGCATTTTATTGCCAGAAGGGCACCGTGACACTCAGGGGCTTATTTTGCATGTCTGAGAGCGATTCAAAATGCAGCACGTTCGGGTCACCTAGGTTGGACCCATCAGATAAGATAACGAGCGAAGTTGCTAACCATTGTGACAGTCAAGCTGAACAATCTACTCTTTTCCTCCCAAACAACATAAACAACAACAACAACAACAAAAAGTAAGAATCCCTCGAAGTTATCTCAGACTTTAGGAACAGGCTGGCATATCCACCGGCTCCGTGCGCCAGGCTTTGCATCACCCGAGGTGAGCGGCAGCGCCTCGCAGTGCGGGGCCGGGCGGGCACGGGGCGGGCAGCAAGCGGTGCGCTGGGTCTGCTGCTCCGCTCTCGGATGCGTATGTATATCCAGTAAAGGAATTACGGTCCGTTTAATGTGGTTACCACCAGACATCTGGGAAATCATTTGATCTTGGAAACCATGGAAGATTTCAAATGCTTGCATTGGGACAGGCTGGTAGAAATCAGTTGCTCCTCGATTATTATTTTTTAACTGCGCTTATGAATGAAACGAAATTCTCTTCCGATGTTTTTAATTGTTTCAATATCGATCTCAAGTGCTTGGCGTGTCCCCACCTCCTCCATTCGTCCTTACAATTGAGCTACATAGACTAAAACCGCACACAGGGTGGCGGTTTGGTGTATGAGGAAGCACTGGGGGCAGTCCGAGACTATCTCACATCCAGTGTTAAAGCAGTAACCCCCCTGTGCAGTCCGATGCCAGTCCTTTGCGGGAGAACGTAACCTCAAAGATACGGCTCCCTAATCCACTCGAGATTAGTGGTCATCTTTTAATAATTAAAACCGTCTAGTTATTCCACAAGAGGAATAAGCATAATGAAAATCATCTCGGGCCTCAGCTGCAGGTTGGAAACACTCTTTTCGGATGACAAAAGGGGATTGGTTCCTTTCAGCCCCTCGTGTCCCAACAGCATCAGCTGAGCTGTCGCCATCCCGCAGCCCGGGGCTGTGACCTGGCGCGGGGACACGGCAGGGGAGCCCCGGGGAGCGGCCGCCGTTCGGACCCCATCACCTCAAAGCGGCCCGTGACCGTCTCCTACTTTATAACTAACTTTCTCCGTACGCGTGTCTACGTTCCTTGTGCTGGATGTATTGAATACATATAAAACTTTCTAAATATACCGTCCTCTAGAAAAGCATTTACGATATTTACCGTCCTCCTTTGCTCGGGGCTGTTTTCTCAGAAGGCCAGCGCCTATTCTGCCGCAGTCTTTACCAGAGGGAAAGGCTCCACCAGCTTCAGCCAATGTTTGAAATTTCCTGCTCTGAGTTTCCTCTGGCAACGACTTCATCACAGAATGAAAAACGCAACGTGTTTTGTTTATTTTCTAAACCCACATTCTTACAAGCGAAAAGCCCCAACTACAGCCCTGGGATTTGATCCCCAGAAACGAATCCCACTTTAAACTAATTGGGCAAACCTCTGCTTTTCAGTAAAAGCAACAAAGAGGGTGCAGTAGAGTTTTCTAGCCCTACAGCAGGAGGGTCGGGTCCCCCCTGGTCCACAGGAACAGCCCATGGGATTTGGGAACTTGAACCCGGAAAGTTACTCACTGCTAATCAGCGCTAAGTAAAACGTAATGTCTTAAAAGTAGCGTGGAGAAGATGCAGCAGCTTTGAAGCTGCATTGCAATTACGCGGAGAGTGGGCAAGCAGCGTCCTGGCTGGTTTTATTTGAGCTCCATGTCCCAATAAAACAGCCCCCACCCCCCCTTCCTCCCCCATCCCGCAATTATTGAAAAGCTGAGCACAAAAAACAAAAATACCGAAGGCCAAAAAAACAGACGGCAGTGCACTAGCTCCAAAGGTCTGGCCCCTCGCTTGAGGCCATAATTAATTTGAGATTTATTTTTATTGGAGAACCCAGTCTCGTTTGACCTTAGCCAAACAAGACTTCAGCTAGACCCTTGATGCGCTTGAATGGAACAGAATATTTCTCTCTAACTTCTCTTCAGGCATCTGTGCCTGCTTTGAATTTGTTCCTTAGACTTCATATATTTGGAGATTTGCAGGAAAGATTTTAAGCATTTTTCCCCTTCAGCATTCACTTTCTCTTCCCGTTTTGCTCCCCTTTCTCGCCACGTAGGGTTGGAAACGCATATGGAAGGCTGGAATACAAAATCCGCTGGTTCCAGCATATTGGTGGGGGTCGTTTTTCTGTAAACCGTGAAAAAAAAAAAAAAAAAAACCTGAGCCATTAGAAGGTCGCAGAGCTGAGGAGGATTCGGCTGCTTAAATGCTGGTGTCTGGAGGGGAGGGAGTCACCCAGTGTAAAATCTTGTCCTCGGTGCCCGAGTGTGGTTCATTTTAGAAAGCCTCAGCATGCCACATTTCCAGGAGAAACGACGTTTCTCCTACAGTTTCTACTGAAATCCAAACAGTATCTTGAAAATAAAGCAGGGGAGAAGCAATGCCAACCCTTCCCCACGCAGTGCTTGACTTCAGCACGGGTAAAAATCAGGCAGGATTTGTTGGGCACCAGGAAATGGAAGGGGATTTTTTCTCTTTGAAACAGAAAAGCGGCTGCAAACAAGAGCTAAAATCCTTAAGCAGCAAGTTGTCGGGATGCATTGTTGAAGCCTAACAACGGCGTTTCTGCCTCAAAATGAGAAAGATTCGGTGCATACACGGATCAACCACCACTCTGTGTGAGATTGAAGTAGGAACTGATGGAAGCCCATACCCGCAACTGCCCACCCTGCTCTGTCGGCAAAGCTGCTGCAAGCCCCCGCTCTCTGGGGGACCTCACGGTGTCCTCCCGAGCCCAGTAGCGAGGACCAGAAATTCTGCGGCACGCCGTGAATTGCAGAGGAGGGGAAAGAAAGAAAAAAAAAAAAAGATAGATAGACAGAACTGGGTAAGGATGGCCTCTGTAGGAACAACGTTACTTGAGCCACAAGAAAAAAAAGTCCATGAAGTCTGATTTTCCCCTTGTCTGTGGGGCACAGCCTCTCTAGCTGTCCTTAAGTGCGTGCTGCAGGTTTCTGCCCCTTCTCTGCAGCCGCGTTTCCAGCATCCGTGTGTCCCTGAGCGCCTGTGGGATGCAGCCAGGCTAATAATCCCTCGGTTGGTTCCTTAGCTATCCTCTCTGCCGCAAGATTTCTGCTGAAAAATAATAATCATAATAATAAATACCGAGATATTCTTTCCACACAACCTGTGCCCGGAGCAGCCTCCGCCTGCTGTTGTTTCAGTGGGAGAGAGACTGTCCGTGCCAGGTTTGTCAGTAGCCTTCGCATTGCCCTCTCCAAAGAAAATCCCACTGTTTTGTCCTTCAAGAGAAGAAAAAAAAAATTAAAAAAATAAAAAAAGATCTCTCTTCAGGGCTTCTGTAAACTTTCCAGGCAGAGGGAAAGCAAGAACAAACCAAATATTGTTTCCAGCCACCCAGACTATTTTGCCTCCATGAATATGCTTCTTTGTACGGTACCACAAACATTATGGCTGCATGAAATCCATTTTTAAAGCGCTCGCATGATGGATCCTTCTTCCCATCTCAGGGAGCTGAGTGAAAGTCCGTCTTCGTGGCCGTTCAGAGGTCTGGCCTGGAGACCATTTCCTGCACAAGTCAGCCCAGGGGAATCCTGCGTCTTAAGGTTGGGCACCCCAGGGAAAATCATACGCAGCGAGGTTCTCCTTGGAAGGGAGAGGCAGGAGTCCTCAGCGCAGCTGGAGAGCAGAATACGAGCCGGCGATACGGTGGTGTTGTGGCTCTCTAGACAAGGGGGTCTTCCCAGGCTAAAAGGGCGAGAAGTGCGATTGCCCCACTGCAGCAACACTTCACAGATACTTAAGATTGGAAGAGACCATTAACGCCCTCTTCTTGCACTTCGCTTTCAAACTCTCCACTGCTGGTACCCGAAGCGGCCTAAGGAGCGCACCTCGGCTGGATGTTGCCGGAGGGCTGAAGAAAAGCTCTGGGGAGAATCGCGGAATCATAGGGTTTGAAAGGGACCTCTGGAGACCATCCAGTCCAAACCTCCGCTAAAGCAGGCCTGCTACAGTAGATTGCAGCACCGCGAAATTACTCCTGTATTGCCTTTACACACATACCAGGGCACGGACTGGCGATACAGAAGACGAGTGAGGATTGCTTTGGTCCACAGCAGTTTGTGGCAATGGTAATAATTAAAAATTCAGCATGCAAAGGTCATGTTGCTCTGCTTATAGTCCTAATGCTTTCCATATCCTTGCAGTCTGGATTCCAGCGCTGTCTTTTAAAATTTAATTTCCCAATTATATTACATGTTTCATTCTCAAAGTCAAATACTCATGTTTAGATGAGATTAGCACCCTCTGACATACAGTAAATTGTTAACTACTATTACCTACTTGCAGATCAGTAAGTATCATAATGGTATGCAGAATAGAAATAATTCATCAAGAACATGGAAGAAATGAGCAAGGATCATAAATATTTTGTAATACTTAGGAATTTCTACTGCACTGCTGCATTAAGGCTCAGACAAGAAGGATGCACAAGAGAGGATGCGTGCTGTCATGAAGTTAAATAGGATCTTATAACAGTGCTTTAGGGGCAGATCTATGTGTCCTATGATGTAAATCATGGTTACAACACTGGCAAGTAAGTGTGACTCAACATAAACCACCTCTGTTAAAACAAACCATTTTAAAATTCAAAACCTCTACTTCCTCCCTCTCCAGTGTCCTGCCCCACACTTTTGCATTTTGAAAAGCATGGTTAGGAAGCTGTGTGGCCTGAGGGTGATCACTGGCTGTTTTGTACCTCAGGGGTACGGCACCAAACTTGTTCCTCCTAACCTCCTGTGAAACACACTGCTTGTAAATCCCTTTCATTTACAACTAACAGAGATGAGCTGCACTTCTGAACAAGGCAAAGAATAAATGCAATGCTTATATGTACCATGCATTCATTGAAGAGAACTTTTTGAACTTTGACGTTGATCCCAATCTTGCTTTTCTTCTGTGTGATGGAGGCACTGTGCCAGTCATCAGCTGGGATTCCATGAAGGCCACAAAAAGTAGAGTTCATCTTTCCCATAATTCAAACAGATAAAACTTCTGAAGAAGGAATGACATGAAGGAAAAAAAAAATAAAGAAAAAAGAAAAAGGAAAAAAGAGAGATGTGGGTAGAGAGAAAGAATTGGAATTTAACTTCTTGCTTTTTAAATGTCTCACCACAACTTTGTAAGTCCTCAGAGACGAGCGTGGAGAAGCAGGAAAAAGAAAGCGTTACCTAAAGCTGAACAGCGCTACCTTCTTACACAGCACTTTCAACCACACTTCAAAGATGGAGAAATTGAAACAGAGAGTTGAAGTGCCTTGCTCAGGAACACCAACGCCAGAAGGGACTGGCTTCCTTACTAGCCTGGATTGTGAATCAGTGCCATTTGTACAAATAAGCCAGTCTCAGCATCACTATGTAGGCCCCGAGTGCACTGAAGTCAGTGGAAACTGTCATCAAAATCAGAGGGGCCAGAGACTGACAGAACCTGTGTGTTCAAGGCTCAGATTCTCCTGCATTTAAACATATTCTTACTTCTAAGAGCAATTTTGTTGACCCCAAGGAGCTATGCAGGTATGTTTTTCCATCACTGGTACTGAACTGCTCGACTGAAAACGTTACAATTCCATAGGAGATGTCTCCTTTGCCTTCTAAAGGACTTCAGATCAGCCCTAAGAACTTCCTTTCAAAACTCTACTGAGTTTTTAAGCACAGGAACAAATTATTTCCCCAGTAACATTGGTGTGAATGAAGCTTTACAGACAAAATACCAAAGACAAGGCCCTGCCCAAAATGATGGCAGCTGATGGTGAAGGGCTGTAAGAAGAGGCAGAGTTCAGCGTCACACAGCCCACTCATCCCACCACTGCTGAGACACTGAGTGGATGTCCAGCTGTGGGCGTTCTTCCTGGCGGATAACACACATGCTTATCTGAAGAGAGCTTTGTCCAAGCACGTTGCTTGCAGGATTATACATAATGAGAGGGCTATGCTGACACAGTTAAGGATTGACTCACTCAATCTTGTTGGAATATTAAGTTATTTAGGCCTGGATCTTGGTTCCACTTAATTCAAAAGGAATCTTGCTACTAACTACAGCGGCAGCAGCTCACAATGTCTTCCCTCACAATAAAGGCAATGATACCACAATATAGGATGTCAAAGGGCCTTCATCTCTTCATTGTAAACAGAACACATCTAGGATCATTTCCCACACATAGGAACACCAAGAGAAGTCAGTCTTAAAGCTGGGTGCAGACTGCATCATTTATGTCTTTACTTGAACGTTTACTGAATCTGCTTTCTTGAGACTTTAATTTCATTTGTTATGCACGGAGTTTATATTCTTCCAGAATCTGGTCCAAAGTAATGTGAATCTAATAAGCAAAATTAAATCATCAGTGTTCCCTGAAACACTGAGTTATGAGCATGATCTTAGGGGGATATTAACCCAACCTGGAATCTTGACCATTCCTGGTACAATTCCCTCTAGAAACCTTATCCAGAAAGGTACACAAGTTCATCCAACCAGGGAATGCAAGTAATTCTTTGTGACCTGGGATCCTTCCCACCCAGCTTGCATTTCCGATATTAATACCTCTGCAAAACTGCTGGCAAAATGATCTGTAGCCTAGGGATTCTACACAGAAATCATTCAGTGAATCACTTCCAATGAAGTGGATGCGCATGAAAATCACAATCGACACATGGATCACTGACTAAGGGAAAAGAAAAGAAAGAGACAGAGAAAATTTCTGTAATAAATTATTCATTACGAATTTTCCACCCAGCTCTAGTTAACACCCTTCTGCAGTTCTTCAGCCTGGGAGAGAAGACGTTTGTGTTTTAGATTTTCCCTAAGTGCTGTTGCATGCAGGGTTTGCCTTAAACGTGTAACCCAGATGTCCCAGGCTTGGTTTATTTACATTCTTGGGAACTGTTGTGGTAAAAAAACTATATGATGTCAAATATAATATAGTGCTCAATTGAGTTATAAAGGGACAAGGCTGTGCCAGCTCTCCTTTGGAATTTGTTTTAATCTTATGAAAGAGCTAGAAGTGGCACATTGAAATACAGTCTCAGATTCACATTTAAATAAAAAAAAATATACATATATTATCAATGATTAGAATGCAAGTTGTAGTAGTCTGTGGCAGTATCCATTACAAGTAATACCAATTGAAGTCAATTTTCCTACAGAATTGTATGGAAGAATTGTTTGAAGAAAACTGTAAGTGACAATCGGAAAGAAAGCCAGTTTTACAAAGCATTGATTGCCTGGTGCGACAGTCCATTTCTTCAGTAACTGAAAGAGATGTTTCTCTTTAACCCATTGAATATTTTTCCCTTCCAAACCTGTTTAGAAACATACAATTCAAAACCAGAACTTTTTGTATCATCTTCACATTGAATGCAGTGGCTGGTGTAGCAGGGAAGTAGAGTGATACTAAATGAAGTTTAGCTTTAGTTCAGTATTAAATGGTACCTAGGAAATCAGAAAATTGGAAGCCAATTGAAGAAACTGCTGTGATATGGTATCAATAGCATACCACCACTACCATACTGGTTCCAGAGGAATAAGCCACTACCATCATGTGATTAAGGACACCCTCACAATAACAGTGGTTATAGTATAATCCACAAAGCCAAGCATCAGTGCATTACAAAGGACAAGAGCACCTTAACATACTGTTACTCTCTCATGATTCAGCTTTGGACTCAGCATTACCTACTCCCAGAACTATGACTGCTATACTAACCCCTCTCCCACTGAAGGTTTTGTTTTCTTCCCAACTACGTTCAGTGGGAATGGGAAAGAGACTTTCAATCAATACAAACAATTGCAAATTATTGAAGGATTGTAATTTTTGACATTACCTGTTTAAAGATGCTGTCATGTCTTACCTTGACGTAAGACGAAGTGTCTGGTACAGTCTGAAACATCCTTACGTGTTTAGCAGATATTTTTAAGGGTCCTAAAATTGCTCTGAAATTAAAATAGAAAATAAAGTCTTATCTATCTACATAGGAAAGTAAAGAAACAGAGCGTTGTTTACAAAGTAAGGTTAATAGTATTTTTTGAAGAGAAGTCATCAAGCATTTAAGCGTACTCTTGAAAGAAAGGACACAGATAAAGGTCCACCGCAGCAACTAAATGTCAAGTATTAGACAGAACTTCACAAAGCAGGGCTTTGTTTCCACGTTTAACAACAGTTTGTTTGTTTTTGCATTTGGATTTTCTGCCCCCTCAGGAAAAGTGCCTTCTTCACTTCTGGCGAGAGCAGAGGGAAACGTCTGACATTTGATTAACTGAATTTCTTAGCCAACAATTAAAAGCCATCTGAAATACTCATGTTTTCATGTCGAGACTAGTTAACCCTATTGACTTGTATCCAAGGGTTTCACTTGGCTGAACGATGGGCAGTTGCCTTTTGTGGCTCATTGAAACCATGCCGAGCCATTAGCCTGCCGGCCTCTATTGATTTAAAGAAGGCTTCTCACCGATAATAATTAAACAATAAATTTTAAATATAGAGAACGGAAATATCATTCCACATAGCACTAAAAGCCCAGAGATGTCAATCTCAGTCCTTCCATTTCGGAGGGCGCCGTTTCTCGAACACAGCACTGCTTTATCTCTGCCTTGCATCAGTGCAGTGCATCTGTTTTGCTGTATTTCTAAGACTCGATGATCTCCCGACGAACAGGTTTTCGCCTCTCCCCCTTACCCCCCAAGTCATCATCGCGGAGATTAACTACAACCGTGGAAAACGTAAAGATACGTGGGAAAATGAATCTGTGATCACTGCAAGGTCTGACAACTTTTTCTACCCGTTTCACTCAGGATCTATAGCTCCCTTTGAACGCGCCAGAGAACGATTAGCTCGCTGTAATTAGTGGGTCGTTAAAAGCACGAACGAACACCCCCCCCCACCCCCCCTTAGCGTGCAGCTCTAAGTGCTGCCGTCCTGCCGCTATTTTCCAGGGGGTGGGTTGGTGCTTCCAGGATTTACCGCGGAAAACTACGGAATGAGAAACAGGCGCAGAGCGTTGCGGATGAGCGCGCAGTGCGGTGCGCCCTTCCCGGTGCCGGCGCTCCCTGCGCAGCGCTGCGGAGCTGCTGCTGCTTTGGAGAGAAGCAGAGGAAGGAGGAAAAAGGCAAACAGCCCAACAACTCTGGAAAATAACAGTTCTCTATCTGCCCCCCTTTTATTGATTTTTAAAGCATTTATTACTCGGCCAGCTGGCACAGAAGGGCAACTGATTATAAAATCGGCAATGTGTTTCTGATAAGTACAATTTTTTTTTTTTTTTTTTCCTGTCGTCCTCCCTCCTAACACATTCCAGTTTCTTTTGCTTCTGAACTTGCAACAGGGGGTGGGGGTAGACAGAGTCGAGGGACAAGGCAATTTTCTTTTGCCAGTAAATTTTCTAGGGTCAAGGATTCCCTTCTCAGTTTCCCTTGCTCCCCTCCTTACCCCTCATCAGCGCTCCCTCACCCCCGCTCACCTCCCTCGTACAATTACGCGTGTTCGTATAAATAAATACATCTGCATATTTGGAACCAGCCGTAAGAAGTCTGCTGTGGATTGTTTATCAATCGCATTACCCTGCCAGCATCAGTAGAAACGTAAAAGGGCCTCTTAAACTACTTTTAGATTCACCTCTTGCTTAGTCTTATTGCTATTATTTAAATGACTCACCTTTGATACCCTTTCCCCTCAACCAGTGGCAGACCAGTTTGTAAAGATCCAGGTTGAGACCAAAACCAAAACTCCCCACCAGCTGTGGGTTACTACCCTGCCGCTGCAGTTTTGCAAAGGAGAGATTAAACTTGTTAGATCCAAAGCAGCGCTGGAGTTAGAATTCCCAGCCCATCCAGACAGGCTGCATCAACCAGGCATTTCCTCAGGGGGCTTCTGCAGCTCTCGCAGCTCCAGTACGTGCTTTCCTTTCCCTCTCTTCTGTGCCCCCTACTTTTCATTTGATTTCCGTTTTCCCCTTATCAATATTTCAGCTGCTCCCCCAGATTAATCACGGCTATGTGACATCTTCGCCCGCTGAGCCTGTCTGGCGCTACTCGCGACTTTAAAGAAGAAGGAAAAAGAAAAAAAAAAAAAAAAGAAAAAAAATCACAACTTTCTTAAAAAAATATTGCTGAGGAGTCAAGCCGAAAAGAGACGCTGAGTGGAGCTCAAGTGCTACTTTAAATCCCCCTTTTAAATAAGGAAGTTTCAAATATCCGTTTTAAAATCATCGTTCCTTACTTTGCGCTTTTTTCCCCTGACTCTTACCTTGAAAACAGTTAACCCGTTTCCCTCTGAAGCAAAACTGGAAATAGCAAGGGCTGCATTCAGAGGGCTGTGCAGACCCACACGGCTGGAGGAGAGGGAAGGAACCATCTCCAGCCTATTCTGCTCCAGATAATAATTTCTCTCTGCAAGCCAAAACCTCCAGACCCTCAGAGCTACTTAATAATCCCCATCTAACAGAAACACTTTTAGGGAGAAGAAGAAAAAACGTCTTCAAGTCAGGGATGTGATTTCCCAGCAGTGTCACACTCGTGTTGCACATTGCCATCTCGGAAGGGCTGGTGTGCAATATTTTGCACTAACCTGGGGGAGAAACTTCCCAGGATTTTCGGACGACATCAGTGTTCAATGTAACCCCCAGAAGGGTTACAAAAACTATTTGGAAAATGTCCTTCCAATCTCTATTCTCTTTCTCTCCTTCCCGACTTTGCCCCAAATTCCAACATATTGAAACATTTTTCTCCTTAATAAGAGGAACATATAAAGTGAAGGGGTGAAAGGGCAACTTGGGAGCCGTGCCTAGAGCTCCGCACACAATTTACTCTCTGCTAGACGAGCCGTTTAGCATTCCTCCCAATTTCCAAGGAAAACAGACTCAGACCTGTACCTAGTGGCCAGGGACCTCGCCAGAGCCACTTTTTAATATAGAAATTCTTCGGATTCTTTGTTATTATTGTTGTTGTTGTTTTTGTTACGCGAGAGAGTTTCCTAGGCACGGTAAGGTAAGTACCTGGGATTTTAGGAGGAAGATCTCGGGAAGAAAACATCCGAGGGAAGGGAAAATCAGCGCTGCGGGGGGACCGGCGAGGTGTGCGGGAGGGGCAGCTCCTGCTGGGATCCATACAAAATCGGCGTTGTCATTTTTTTTTTTTTTTAATTATTTTTTATTTTTGTCGTGGCTTTTAAAACAAAATCACACTCATCTGGTTAAAAACGAGCCTTAATCACATTATTCGGCGGGGACGCGAACACCTCTTTGTACACCCTCACAAGCGAGCCAGCTAGCGACCGAATCAGATCACATTTCAAAGTCATTTTTCACTCTTTTCTCACGTTTCCACGTGTGAATTACAAAAACCACGTCGCTGAAGAGGAACCCCGAGGGCGTACTGCTGTGCTAACGAACCCCTCTTCCCAGTGCTTTTGTCGAGGGGCAGCTAACGGGCGCCCGTATCCCTCCCCGTGCTCTTTCCCCTCAAATTGCCCCTATTTTAAGCAAACGCGCTGGAAATCGCAGCCAACTTCCAGCAGAGAGGTATACACGGGACCACTGGGCGCAGCACCTATTAAACTGCAGTGAAATAAACTTTAAAGGCTGGTGTTAACAAAAAGTTGGGATGTAAAGAACCTAAAAGTTGAGGGGAAATGCATCCCCTGAACCCCGAGCTGCTTTTGCTGCTCCTTGTAATCAAACCCCGCAGCCCAGCAGTGAAACCCATGTGGCCACTTGTAGTCATCTTGGGAGCTTTACTAGCCCAAAAGAAAATTGCTGGCAAATTGGAAACAGCTGCATCATGGGACAGCAACCCGCCACCACCCCCCCCCCCCCCCAGACCCCGAACAGAGAAAGTTACAGCAGTTTTGTTTACTCAAATAGCTTCAATGCAGACATGACATCTCAAGTTTTCATCAACAAACCCTAGGTGACTTGTATGTAAGCAACATTTCAGCGTTCATCACCGGCAGGGACTTTTAAAGACGCCTATGAAATCTCTCCCTCTCGCACATCCGCGCTTCCACCTCACTTCTGTGGCAGCTGCTCCTGCCTGTGCCTATGCCCCTTTAACGGGGTGCTAGCAACACAAACAGTGACTTGAAACCCACAAAGAATTTTATCCAAGGGGGGGGGGGGGGGGGGGGGGAAGCTGACAAGTGCTCGATTCTCATAAGCCTGTTGGACAATTGCTAGAACAAATGAAACGGTGGAAAAGCTCAGAGCCCTGCAAAATGTGCTCTTTTCATGTTTTCTATTTATTAGATATGTTAAGAGAAAACAGACTCGTATGAGTCCCAAATGTAGGCAGAGTATTAAAAGAGGCATGTGTATGCTCCAGCAATTACAGCTGAATTTGATTAAAAACGTCATGAGGACTGCAAAAGCAGGAGTTACCTGATACACTAACCCTGAGGTTGCTTTAGGATGAATTATAACACAATTCATTTTATTTTAATAGGTCACTATAAGATTAACTGTTTAAGGATGGAGCTGTGCTATAAATGTTTACATCAAACCAGAAAGAAGCAAGCTCAAGCTTTACTTTCTGGTTGTTTAGAAATAATGTTTATTACATTTTAAAATTCCTCAACATGTTAATTAGAAATAAGGGGAAAGTATGTGAAGGCAAAAGGAGTTCCAGTGCTTGACATGGAACCACACACACACTTCTGTTCTTCAGTTTCTCTTTCCTAAGAGGAAAATGTGGTGATTTTTAACTGGCCATCATCATTTCCACATGCTATGGGTAAATAATGGCAACAACTTTTTTTTTCCCCTTATTTTTCTTATGGTCTTGCTCCAAAATCTGAAGGCCATTAGCAGCACGGGCCCAAGATATCCGGATGAGCCAAAGACCGCTGTGTTTCTCTCCTAATAATCCAGTGAAATCAGCCACCAGAAAATTCCGTGTGTTTGGGTGGAAGAGACCTTAAAAACCCACCTGAGACCAAGAGGTGAAATTACAAACACACGACAAACTTCAACACACCTTCCCACTTTCTGTTCCCAAAACAGTGTTTCTCTGAGCTTGCTTTTGCTGCTACAAAGACATCTCACAGACAGGTCCAAGAGACCGAACCAAGATAGCCTCATAAAGAAAGGCTGAAACACAGAACTGCCATGGAGAGATGTTCATGTGATTTTTCACCCGGTGTACTGCTGGAAAGTATTTGCATGAGATGAGAACACCTCTGTGTCTGCCCATGTGTGAGTGTTTGCTATCTTTAAGCAACACGTGACATAATAGGTACTTGTGCATGTTTGGAACTCTGAGGAGCAGTCATGATCAGTAGTCATATCCAGACCATTGAAATCAAAATATTAATTCTACAGGCAACTCCTACCTGCTAATATTTATTTCCATCTACTATCCACAAGCAGTTCAACGCTAGAAATTTAGTGTGAGAAGAAACTACTGTGAGATTTAAGAGAAAGGAAGCCATCACCTCAGAACAGTTTCACAGAAGTCAGCAAGACCCACTTCAGTGAAGACAGGCTCTTTCACTTGAAGTAGCCAATGCAACTAAAAGCACTTGGATGAATTCCACTGGAAATCATCACAATTGCAATAAATGTTCGGGGGAAAACATTTCAGCTTTGCTGAATCACTTTCTACCGTGAAAAACACATTTAAAAATAAAATCGTGTTTTGCTCAGGTCTCGCATTAGCGATGACTGTCATTAGTATGTGAAAGGAAATTATCATAAATGATAAAACCATTATCACAACGACGAAAAAGCTTCAGTTACGGAGTTAAAACTAGGGGATGAAAAGAAGGAATTGGCATAATTGTTAGATTACGTATTTTTCTGGAAAAAGGAATGTTGGGTGAAAGTTCACGTGTCTCCCAGGAGTTAAACATTCTGCTTAGTGGGAACAAGAGCCTCTCACTCTTGCTGAGCTGTCTTGGTTTGAGCGGTGTTACTTGTTGGGCTGCGTGACTGATGTTTGTTAGGAAGCTAGAAGAAAGTGTGGTCTTGCTTTTTGACTTTAGAAGTATGACCCTTTACAAAACCATTTGAATTTTCACCCATCGTTTATCAATATTTTGGAGAAATTATCTACAATCTGTTGGATATGATGTAACTCTCCTTTTAACCGCACTTGGTTTATGAATGGACTTGTATGTTTCTCAGTTAACATGTATGGTTTTATTTTGATTTTCTTGCTAGACCTTAGAGCTACTTTCCTGCAGGTAGGTTAAGGGGTATATAAATGTTATAACAAAAGACATTTCCTGACCTCAATGCAGTTTAATAGACAAAAGGACAGGAAGGAAAGTTTAAGAACTAGGAGGTATGACCGTAAGACACAGGAAAGCATCTTGGTGTCAGAAAGTGGGACAGAGATCTTTGCAAACCTGTTATGCCATGCAGGCTCTGATCCTCCTGGCTGGTCCCCAGCAGCCCTTGTGTGGAGCCTCAGCTCTGCTAAGACTTTGTGACTGCAGATGTGAGCCCTGTGATGTTTTTATTGCTGGAATTTTTGCGTTCAGGTCCTTCTGGGTTCATGCAGTGACTGAACACCAGCTGGCCAAAGCTGTCTTTGTAGAGGCATACCTGAGCAACCTGTGGTGGGCTACCATCTACCCTAGAGCCAACACAAGGTCCTTAAATACAGACTGGTCATATTGAGGTTGCTTTTGAGGCAGAAACACCTGAGGCGAATGCTGCAGATATATCTGGGGTGAAGGCCTCAGCATCGGGTGGTGCCTGGAGCCTCTTTTTTTCACACAGCTGGGATGTCTTCAAGCTTACTGATGGACAAGGAGACGTGCTGGGAAGAGCTGTGGCCCTTGGGAGGAGAGCAGTCTGTGCTGTTACGTCCCTGTGACCCCTGGGGAGTGAGGGGAGAGCGAGTGGGACCATGACGGGGGGCCCTGCGGCCATCACTACCTCACACAAAATGGCGGCAGAGAGGCAGGAAGCTTTCCCGCCCTGGGCAGTGGCACCCGTGATTGGCTGTTCTCTGCCAGAGGGCGGGCCCAGGCCACAAGCAGCCAATGGGAAGCACAAGGCTCCTCGCGCCTCTCAGGACATGGCCGCCATGGAAGCGCTGTGCTGCGTTTCCATAATTTCCCACTTTCCCAACCCCTCTGCTCCCACCTTGTCTGTTACACACCTCTCTGAGAGACCACCAATCAATCAAACGATCAAATAGGGATATCAAGCTCTTAAAGCTTGCACAGGGCTAGTGGGATTCTGCAGCTCCCTGAGAACCTCCCCAGTTAATTTTGGCCACAGCTCCTGGAGTAGCTGCTGCACAGGAGAAACCAGGCAGCTGTGAGGACACATGTGGAGTTCTAAGGGGCCTCTGTCTGCTCCAGTGTCTGCAGAAGAACAAGCAAACATGCAGATGTGTCAGTTCTTTCTTTTCAGAGCTTGATTTCTTAAAACATCTCACCTCGTATTTGGGCCAATGGGAATGGTAAAAGAGGGGAGCAGGAGGGAAGAGAGCAAGGAGCAATCAGCTCCACCAAAAAGCAGTGCAAACAGCTAAATGCTTGAAAAAAAGAAGAAGGAAAAAAAGGAATTAAAGAAAAATAAATGGCTAAAACAGGAGCTTGACGCGATTCCAAATGTTTTGACATGGAGGCATGTTTCCCATTCCACTTCTCTACAGAGAAGGTTTCTCTTCGAATTAGATGGACCATAAAATAAAAAGGAAATTTAGAACAACACAGTAAAATGGTGTTTTACAGCCCTTTCCACAAAAAGCTTTCCCTTGAAGACTTCTTATACCTTGGGCCTTGTCTACGCACTATCATCAGACAGCTTGGAGTACACCAGTCAAATTAAAGCATTTCAGTGCCTGCTCCTCCTGAGCACGGCTGCTGCTCTTTTGGTATAAAGGTGCTTCATGTGAAAATAACTATTCCCATATGGAAAGGAGTGATGATTTGGGAAATCTCTGGTTAATATTATGAAGTACTTGCTGTGAGCATTTGCTGTGTCATGAAATGGCTCAATGTCAGTGCATATCCCCATTTGCTGGGGGGGCTCCAGGACATCCCTACCAGAACAAAGACAATGGAAAGTGCTGAGCTCAACAGGCTTTGGTTTGATCTGAGATTTCTGGGACAGAGATTGTCTCAGACAAGAAGAAAGTAATGCTCTTCCCTGTTCAAGGAAAGGAGATGGAAGGAAAGCAAATTTGCCCCAGATCACAATAGTGTGGAAAGGATGGAACAGGGATTTGAAGGAGATTCACGGGGGAAGGTGCACAGGTGAAAAAGGAATCTGTGTGAAGGAGAAGGGAAGGACTGGCCTGCTTTTGTATGAATGGTTAAGAGCGTTGAAAAATACGATTAGAGATGCCTGGACCAGGGACACTGCCTGGAGCATTGGTTAGTCTCCAATGTTTTGAGCACACGAACCTCTGGAGATGTCAGCTCACTGCTGCAGTCAGATGTGTGCTGGTACAGTGATAACAAGGGGAGGAGAACTGAGGATGCTGGGTAGATTAACTACAGAATAATAGGCCCAAATGAAAGGCTGCACTGGTACGTGATAAAAACAAACAAATAAAAGAGCTAGGACTGTACAAAATCTGTGATGAACCAGGTTTTTCTGCACCTGGTGACTGTCAGAAATCCATGTCACTGTGGTCTCCAGAAGCCAAAGGAGATGAATTCTTGCAAAAGAACTCACTGCTCTTATATAGGTGAGATTAGTCTCAGCTACAGTCTTCTGAATCCAAAGCCAGTTCACTGGAATTACTTTGGGTGTACACTGGTGTCCCTGAGATCAGAATCAGGCACAGAGGAAATACAGAGGAAACACAGAGTAAATAATTACAGAAGTGGCCCTCTGCACTACCCTGACAAGGTTTTTCTTTGTGCCACATCCTGTGCTGGTGTCCTGGCACCAGCTTCTTGTTTATGCAGCTTATCAAAGAGTAGAAGCCGTGACACTCAGACCTGGCCTGACCATTCTGGGGGGGGGGCAGTGATGGTTAGATGTGTTTCCTGTGTTGGGCAGTTGGTGTGAGTTACTTAGATGTGCATTGTGACAACAGGGAGAAACATTTCCTGAGTGCTTTCTTCTGTTTTATAGAAACATCAGCTCGTGTTTCCCACTCAGTAGCTAAGACATGAAAAGTATGTAATAAATTACAGATTTTAAGGTAAAAAAAAAAAAAGCCATCTCTCCTGAAGGACATGGTTTGCAATATTTTTCCAGCTTAGAAATAACCTTCAGAGCATGGAGACATCTTCTAGTTGGGCTTTGAGGGGAGGAGCAAATAACTTCACTTTTTTTCCTTTTCTACTTTACTTAACAACTGTACTTAGAGACGGTTTTTTGAGCTGTCTAGAACAATGTGAATTACTATTCTCTGGTAAAACTAACCCAGATATTTTTGTCTTTGAAATACATTGCAGATGAAGCCTACACACTTTCCCAGTTACTGTCACGAACCTTGTCCACATGAGGATAAAAGGTGATTATAAAAATACCCCATTGACCATGTGAACAGCTACTGCCTCGTCCTGTTGGTACCAGGCCACATTGCTCTAGGTGGCATATGGACAAAGACCAGATGATGCTCCAGGCCCAGAGAGCTTCTAGATTTACCCAACACATTATAAAACCTTGTAGTGTGATAGAGTGACCTGTGAGCTGCTGTTGAAACCAGCGTGTGCTCTGCAATCCATGAAAATCAAGCAGTTATTTTGGGAGCCAAGCTATGGATCGAGGAGCTTAAATTTGGGCTCCCAATTGGAAAATATTCTGAGCCTATAAAGAGAACAAGTTGTTTCCCTTCTCCATCCCAGGCATGAACCCCCCCCCCCCGAGCAATTACAAACGAGCTTTAAGCGCTCCTGTTTGCTGCTGGAACTGAAATCGTGACACTGAGTCACGCATCCTTGGATCTTTAGAGGTGTCCTGTTGCTCACTCAACTTGTTGATTCTGCTCCAGTCACCAGCACTATTTCCTGGACTTATCTCACTGACCAGATTTCCCTCTTCTCTCTCCCTCCTGTGGCTCATAAACACTTGAAATCTACTGTAAACCCAATCTAGACTCACAGCTTGTTGTGAGTACAAGCAGCAGCAGATAGCAGGAGATAAGGAGTGAGGCTGCATTGTCTTTTTCCAGCTTGCATTGAGAATTCACTTTTAAATCTGAAAACTGTTTGCTTAAGGAAAAGGAAATGTGCATGTGTGTGCTGGGGGCAGTGAGAGAGGGGAGGGAAAAAGAGGAAGGGAGCTGTTTTGGAGACCAAATTGGGTTGTATGAGAGGGAGGATTGATAGAGATTGATGAAGGAAGTTCAGTAGAGGTCTCAGTGCATCAGGCACTTGTAAACCATGTGCTCCTGTTATCCTGCCTGTTCCTAAACATTGGACTATTCCCAAAGGGAAGGTGGTGTTTCCACAGCAGAGTGCTTAGATGTCCATCTCCTTCCAGGCACTCTGAGGCCAAGTTTTGCTGGAGTGACACCCAAAGGGAAGTTGCTGAAGCCATGGGGAAAGGGCTGCAGGCTTTGTCCACATGAGAGAAGCTCTGCTGAGCTACCCTGATAGTGGTGTGACTTATTCACCAAACTGGTAACAATCCCACTCATACTCAGTGCTCAAAATGGAACAGCAAAATGGTACGAAATCTTTATTTTCCCTCTCCTTCGTGCATGTAAAGTGTCACATATATCCCAGCAGTGCCAGATAACATATTGTCACCTGTCCATAGGAGCCACCGCTCACATCAGTAGATATAACTTCTTTCACCTCCCAGATCAAGAAGAGGCAAGGTCTAGTGATAGATGTTGCTAAGCGTAGTGCTGCTGATACCTGTGAAGCAGTGTGAATCCTTCCCAGCAGAGCTCAGCTGGCAGAATTACACTACTGTGATGATTACAGGGGAAAATATGTACATTTACAGGTACAGCTGACTTTGCTCATGTTGTGCTTGTATTGCACAGCTACACTGCATAGTGGGAGCAGCTCTGTGCTGGGGGTGCTGTGGGTTAGCTGAATACATCTGTGCTAGTAAAATGCTTGGGGTGAAGGAAAACTCTGGAGAGACGTGGCTATAAACACTTCTATACAACTGTTTCCGTCGGAGGCAGGGATGGTCCCTCTGGCTGGATCGCTGTGGTTAATGCACAAAGCTTTCTTGCATGGGTTTTGATCCTGGTGACAAAGCTCCCACTGGCTCCTACAGGAAGAGAAATCTGCTCACAGTAAGCGCATCCAGCAGCCCCAGAATGCTTCTCTCTGAACCGTGCAAAATTTCCTTTTGATCTTCGAGGTACCAAAGATATCCCGACTTCCATGGATCAGATAATGACTGTGGGTCTGCTGCAGCCAGGGCCTGAAGGGAATGATAAAGAGTTGTGATCCCTGCATGGAAAGCACTATGTAAATTTATGATGCTGCTGAAGTCAGTAAAACCTGCTGCTGACTCTGCTGGGTGCAAGATTCAGAGCCTTTTTTTTTGATAAAGTAGGAGTTTCTGGCACACATTCCTCAAGAACCTGGGGTGCAGCGGGGGTACAACCGATGCAGGGGAATGTGAGGGGCTGATCCTGCACCCTGCACACAGCTGGAAGGTGCATGTGCAGGAAACACCCACATTTTTACAGCATCTTGCAGACCAGTTGCCTCTGCAAAAGTTGTATTTGGGAACAACCAGGAGCAGGGAGAAATTGCCAGGCATATGAAGGAAAGAGGCTGAGCTGGCCCTTGATGCCTTCTTTATCAGTAGCCCAAGCATGCCTCAGTTGGAAAACTCAACTCATTTCCTGTGATCAGAGAGGCTCTAGTGAAGCATTAGGATCCAAGGGAGGAGGATGAGCTGCTGATTCGCCTGGTGACAAATTGCTCCATGAAAGCAGCTTCTTGACTTGCTGCAAGTCAAATGTAAGATGGTGCCTGTACCTACTGACATAAATGGGTTCTAGCAGGGCTTACAAAACTCTCTGGCCCCAGGAATGGCATTGGAATCAAGTACTAATGTGCTTTGTCATAAGCAGTTTAAGAGTCCGTGTACTTTGCAGTCCTGTCCTTCATTTTTGCTGTGTTTTGGTTCCCCATCTGCAAAATAGAGATAATAGCAGTGCTCCATTACATAGAGCCATTGTGGAGATAAGTATGCTCAGATGCTATGGCAACAAGGGTTGTGTAACACTGAAGATAGAGAAGGATGTGAAGGCAGCGTCAAGCCTGGCCTTCTGCTGGAAAAGGCTGAAGCAATTCAGTAGGGCCAAACTCCATTGATCCTTTCTCACAGAAACCACGCACAGGTCTGACATGCGAGGGTTGTCTGAAGGATCACATGAGTTTATTTTAGGGGGTAAGAAAGTGGAAGCTTTTCTCCTATTTGTTGACCAAACTCATGCACGTTCTTCATTCCGTCACACCCTCTCAACTCCACACCCTGCTGTCTTTGACCTCAGTCAAATCCTTAATCTCCTGCATGTTTATGTGCTGCCAACAGAGTTGCAATGAAAGCAGATGGCAGCTTCAAACACCCAGCGTTTATGGTTAATCTCTCAAAAAATAGAAAATACATGGCAAAAATCTTGAATCTTTGGAAGCTGCCAAAACACCACCCACGTCCTTGGCTGAAGGCAAGGAAGGACTTTCGGGGCTCTCACTTGCCTACACCCTTCGTGGTAGAGTGGTTTCAGCTCCTATTCTCCATCCTGGCCTATTTCCTGGCTCCTGCTGCGACACTTTGATTCATAGGGCCCAACCACCCGTAACCACTCAGGGAAATGGAAGGTAAGCCAGGCAGCTATGCTCATTCATTTTCCCCTCAGGGAGAGGAAGAGAGGCCAAAGATAAGATCGCTTCATTTAAGCCAGAATCCATTTTTCACTGGCCAATTCTCACAAGTGTGATCCTACCAGGATGGATGGCACGGTAGCCACTGTCTTCAATAGGGCTGAGACCCAGATTTCAGGGCAAAAATATCTGAAAAAACTTTCTTTACCCCAAGTCTCTTTCTTTGACTGGTTCCCCCCTGCACTATGCAGATGTTTCCCGGCAATCAGGACACCTATCTCTGCCAGAAGTACACCAAAAGACCTCGTACCTCAGTTTCCCCATCCTTATTCATCAGGAATTTTGAATTTGAAACTTTGGACGTTTCCACGTGTCTGAAAAGCCCTGATAACAGCTCCTTAGAGGAGACAGGGACTCAGACACATTTCTCTCTCCCCTTATCCATCTCATTGCTGCTCCTCATCCCACTCTCACTGCGACATTGTTGTTGACTTCCAGAGGACGAAGACACAGCTGTCAGAGGAGAGATGCAATAGGAAACTTGGTCTATTTTTACATCTGGAAGATAGAAAGTGCTACTGAATATAAACAGTTTGCCAAATGCATGCTTGTTGCTAATGCATCTTCAGTATCAGCACACTCTGCAAGCACAGGGATGAGGGATGAGGCTGAGATTCTCAGGCTGTTCTTGGGCATTGAGTGGAGTGGAGCATGTATGTTTCCTGCCCAGATGCCTGGGAATTATAGAGACAGCTGTGATGTCAGCCAAGTTGGAGATTTACATTCACCAGCATGAAATTTTGCATGAGCAGGCTGCAAGGCAACGTGGCGGTCGTCCCTGTCCAGCACACGTGCAGATTAATGGGTCTGTGAAGGAAACCATCGCCCTCGTGCCTTCCGCCCCACACCTCTCCGGCAAGTGGAAAGCTGCTGTTTCTCCTCAGGAAAAGGTGACACTGTGAAACGCCATGGTTTTGCCTCTGAGGGGGAGAATTCTTTCCATTCCTCTCCAAAGCCGTGCCCCAGATTTTGTCCTGGAAGAAGATCAAATCCTCTGAGGATTTACTGTGGTGCTTATTAAAGTTTCCAGCACTCTCTGAGTGTCTCCTAAACACCTGAGAAAGACGAGCCTTGCCCTAGAAAGCTCGCCATCCAAAACACCTCCTCATCCAGCAGGAACGTTGTCTCTGGGCAGGCGGCCACGTCACAAGCTGAGTAGCTGGAGGAGGGCAAATTATTCCTATTACTTAATGTACTGCTAAAGTAACAGCCAGACCACTGGTGTTGGGGCTCTCTGGAGAGCCTGGGTGCAGGTGGAGTCATGAGTTGTGTTGACCTCCATGAGATGATTGTGTGCTGTGAGTGGTGTGTGTGCCCAAGGAGCGGCTCCTGGCCCAACCCCATCCCATGTGCTGGGTGTTGTGATTGCTGGCTGATTTGGAAAGTGATAATTGCAACCACCCCATGAGCCTGGATGTCCTTGTTCCTCTTCTGCATCAGAAAAACGGGCATAGCTTCCAGCTGAGCTGGTGTGAATGATTGCAACACTTGAAACAGCAGAATTTAGGGCAAAAAACATCCCCTGCTCCGAATCTGGGGCTGCCTGAAATACTTCTAACCTTGGATTTCCCCAAGATTACAGTACTTTTGTTTTTAAATTTCCCTACACCATTCATGCACTTTTTCTCTGCTACATTCACCTGCTGACGTAAAACATTCAGGCTCCTGTCCATGCACCAATTCTTCTGTAATTTGTAGCATTTTTCTTTGTATTGAAGAAAATACAAAGTCACCCAGCAAGAGCTGCTTTACTCTGCGGCAAGTGGAAGGACCAGTGGATAGTTTGAATCAGGCAAGACCTTGCTGTTCACTGCTTTAGTCAGAATCTTTCATTCTTACATTCATGGTAGTATCACAAGACACAGAAAGATGTTCATTTTTCAAGGCTTTAGATTATACACTGCCCTGATGCATCTCAAAATTGCCAAGGAAAGATGTGCATCGTGGTATTTTCCACTGAGCAACGTGGGATGGACCAGCTGGAAGCAAACAACCTTGGCAGAAAGGAGAAAGATGCTGAAGTTTCCTGTGCTGACCGGAGGCAGGACAGCACCACCCAGAGAAAGAGGTGTTGTTTGTGGATGGAAAACAGGTTTTGCACCCTGAGCTTTAAAACTCCCACTTTCTTCATGCATTTTGCTCAACCCATTGCTCCAGGGCAATGATGTGATGCAAAGTCTAGAGCTCAAACCCGGGTTGATTGTCGAGTATATCAGTTTTGCTGCTGTACGGCCTTTTTTAAACGGCTGTGGAGAAATGAGCATAAGCAGAGGGTGTTTGAAGGCACAGTGGAATCTCTGTCTTTATTTAGCTTGGAAGCCACACTGCTTTGCCTTTCTGTTGCCTACTGAGGTCAGCACTCAGTCCGTGGCTCCATCCATCCACCAGCCGGCCACCGCCAGCAGTGTTTGCCTTTGCACCGCCAGTTCCTGGTCTCACCAGGAGAGCTGCTCACAAGTCAGTGCCTGTCACCAACACAGAGCTCCACCTCTGCCAAGTGATTCATTCTTCCTGGCTTCAGATTTTATATATATATATATACATATATATACACACACATACATGTATGTATTTATAGATGCGCAACCTACCGCAGCGTGTCTTGGAGGAGGAGGTGCCCTCTGGTGGCACGCTGTCCCCTGCTTGCAGGGATCCCTGTCCCTCACTGGGACTGAGACAGACATCACATGTTTGGTGGGACAGAGCAAGGACAGATGATCTGAGCAGGATTATCGGGTGAGAACCAAAGCTCACACCAGTGCAGACATACCACCCTAGCATCACAGCTCCATGTGCAGATGAGAAGATCTGGAAGCTCAAGCAAGGTACAAATGTCACACAAAGCAATCCAGACCCAGTCACCACCTTCAGGCTGTGATTACTGGACTTTATTTAAGCAGCTGTGTCCATTGGCACGAAATCTGCAAGCAGTGTTGAGCCCTTTGGGTGGCCAGTGCTGCAGTGAGCACCTGTGCACCAGTCAGGTTGGGCTCTGGTGTCCTTGCATCAACTTGCAAAGTCAGGCTGGGGAAAGCGTGGAGGTTTTTGAATGGGTTTAGGCTCAGAGGAACTGATGTTTGAGTTTAAAGCAGTGACGTGGTAGCAGTGCCACAGGTGGACAGGGGCACTGGCTGTAAGCCCTGCTTCAAGGTCAACGGGAGCAGAAAGCAAATGGCTCTGAGCTGAGGGCAGGATGTCCCCATGCAGGATTGCATCAGCACGGGGCCCTGCTGTAACCCAGCACACTTCTGCTTCTGCTGGCACTTCCCTAATTTCACCTCCATGGATCCCGACCACAGCTCGCTGCAGTGCTTGTTTGCACTTCGGGATGAGTATGCAGAATGGGGATGAGAACACTTCCTTACCACCCAGGGATGCTATAAATACAATACAGATTATGTCATGTGCAGATGAAACAGGCCATAAACGTCCATCCAAGACACCCAGACAGCAGGAAGGCAACAGATCTGCATGGGTCTGCCCTTGGGAGGTGGGGATCCAAATCCCACAGGCTTGGTGAGCAGGGATGTGAGCGCTCTCCTTGGGGATGCTGCTCACACCATGCTAAGTTCCACCTCGTCGTGTCAAAAAGAAAGCTGCATCCTTCAGGCTCCGTGAATGCAACTCCTTTCCCTTTTCTTTTTTTTTTTCCCCCCGCAGTTATTTTTTGTTGTTATTTTTGCTTTATTGGTCTGACCAGATGTTCTAAACATCTGGTGGCAGCATGTTTCTTTTTTTGGCTCTTCTGCAACACGTTAGTGACAAAGCAGCAACAAAGGGAGCAGGGATGTCTCCGTCGCATCTTTTTGCTGCACAGCTCAGACGTTTCAACATCTTTGCTGCTGGTCCCAGTGGCACCCCATGCTGGAGCACAGCTGGCTGCGTGCCGTCCCCTGGCTCTCCTCCTGTGTTCCCAGTTAAAGTAGGCAACCTCCAGCACTTCCAAGTGCCAGGAAACCCAATGTCAAGGTATGCTCCAGGAGGAGATGAATAACCTGCAGGGCTGGGTCTGAGGTTTGGCTTTGCTTTGTGGCCTGGGGAAAGTGCCTCTCTAACACGCTTCAGGTGCCAGGTAACACGTCATGGGGATGTTCTGGCTGCAAGTTTTCCCTCAGGGAAGTTAATGATAAAACACTATTTTATCTTCTAAGTGAAAAGTTCACAGGCTTTCCTCAACTGTAGAACAGAAATATTAGTAAGAAAATCAATATTTTTTGGTCATCTCAAGAAAAGAGCTTTTTTACCAAGGAAAAAATAATACTGCGGTCCTAAGAAGAAACATTTGTTTTTCTACTTTTTTAACAGAGAAGTTCATTTGATGCGTATGTGGGGGGGAGAAAAGCCTTGCATGCATTCTGGACAAGCTGCATTTATGAGCATCCCCCGTCTGTCAGCTCTCCAGCTGTGGTTTTGAACTGCCGGCCTGCGGTGAGCAGGAAAGTAATTACTCTATAGCGTCGTTTTCACAGCTCTCCTTTTTATGGAGACAGCATTGTCTGGGAGTGGGGTCTGTCTCGAGGAGCACTTGCTGATAAAGCTGTGGCTCATTGCTCTGTAAGTGAGACAGGAAATTTGTCCAACACCTCTGTGGAGCCGCAGAGAGCAGCGTGCTGGGAGACCTGAGAGTGCAAAACGTTATTTCAAGGTACAGAAGTCGTTGGCCTGAGCTTTGGTTGGTGAAAATTGAGGTTGCTCTGCTGACAACAATACAGATTTGCAGCAGTGAGGTGCGGGCTTTTGTGACTGCAGAGGCAAATTCTCAAGCAAAACTGTCCTCATGTGTTGTGGTCTTAATGATAAAGCTCCAAAGCAGCTGGCCGCCCTGTCCTACCTGGCTCCAAAAGGGGTCTTGTGTTTTTACCATATTACCCATCAACGTAAACTATCTTTATCTCTCAGCATAGGGAAGAAGGTCCACAAAAAGAGCCAATAAGGAATTATAATAAGAACAAATGTGATGATTCTCCCATCTCTCCATCTCTGGAGGTGCGGCTAGAGAGAAAGGGCTGAGATCCAGGACTGGCAGCTCTTATTTTAGAGACCTCCAGGTTGAAGCTGAGAGGATGCCCTGCATCATTGGTTGCCGTGTCCCATGTCCTGAGAGTGCCAGCCCTGCCGTGCAGAGGGATGGGCAATGTTAGTGCCTACCTGGGGGTCGGGATGTACTGGGGATTAGAGGAATTACCAAAAGCTTGCTGGTGAGCTAGCAAGGGGTCAGAAGGTTATCAGCATGATGGAGAAGCTGTATTTCTTGTCTGTCTTTTCAGGAGAGGGCAAAACACAGCTGAGCTGGAGGAGCCCCAAAAGCTGCTCCTTCTTTGTGGTACAGCCATCTGCCCTGCATGGTCCAGGTGGGTCTGGGTCCCAACAGTCGTTTTCCTGGTGCTGGAATGAAGGCAGTGGTCAGATGGGCACCAACAGAACTGAAAGAGCTGCGAGCTCCCCAGGGCTGGCTGAGGAACGTCCCCTGGTAACTGATACAGAAAATGGAGAAGTGTCTCGTCTTTCTCTCTGCCATTTTGGGGAAGTGAGAAGGAAATCTCCTCCTGCAGAGTGCTGCAGGTGCTGATGAAGAGCTCCAGCAGCAGCGTTTGCATGGCCCTGGAGAAGAACGGTGTTTCCTTTAAGGGCAAAAACGGGCAACGTCAGCCCAGCTGGAGCTGCTGGAGGGGGCAGGTGCCCCTCCTGCACCAGTGCACACCAGCACTGGGTAGCAGCGGATTCATCACTGAAGGCTGCCCCAAAGCCAGAGTAGAAACCGCAGGAAGCAGCAGCGATCTCTCCCTCCTCACGAAGTTGCTTTCTTTCGCCCTCCCCGTCCTTCCCCTCCATCACACAACTTGTTGGGCGCTCAGCCCCTGCGGGGCGCGCGCAGCGCGGCTGTAACGCTCTGAGCTGCTGGCACCTGCTGGCTGCCTGGGAAATAGCACAGCCGCCGGGGCCAGGGCTGCTCTTTGCCATCAATTCCCGGCTCCTCCAGGTCCGGTGGTGGGAGAGGAAATTCTGATAAGCAGAGAGAGAAACTGGGCGCATTTGTGGACGCGGAAGTCCTGCTGCACCCCCTCCTCTCCCAGCCCTCCTATTTCTACAGCAGCCCTGGCATGAGTCTTCTTAAGATGTGGCCTCTCAGACTCCCCAGATGCATTTTAATCCTGACTTTTCCTCCAGGCCATATTTTGCCCTTCCTGCAGTATCTGGGCTGGCAGTCTGTGTCAATCACTGAGACCACATGAAATGTTTCCCCTCATCCCAGGGATCTCTCCCATGTGACTTCGGGAGATTGAAAGCCTGGGATTTGACGGCAGCCCTGTCCACACTGGCCTGCATGTATAGCACAGATGTATTGTGGGAGTGAAAATATCCATGGGTTTGGCTCAGGTCTGCTTGAACTCTTTTTGCCAGGTGGAGCACCAGCTGAGCTCGACTGCAACACTGGGAAACCTAAATCTGGCAAAGGAAGGGTTATTTCAGCCATAAGAACAAGCGAGTTCCCACTGGGGCAGTTTAAGGTTGATTCATACAGATGCTCAGTGGGTGCCAAATCTCTTCACTAAGCGGCTTCACAGCCCTCCTATAGAAGCACAAGGTTTTATCTCGGTGCATTAAATTGTCAAGAGCTGCAGAGCAGTTCCCTCCCTCCCTCCTGCTCCTCTGCTGCTCTCCCAGCAGCGCTTTTCCCAGTGCTGTGATGCTGCCTGAGATGCTCCACATAACTCAGTAAAAGGGTTTACAAAGACATCTGGTTTTGCACACTCCTGCACACTCTGATGGCACTGGGGGAGTAAGGGAGAGATAGAAAATGGATTGTTTAAGGGAAGAAGCTCTTGGGTGTCAGCAGAATCTACCCAAGAATGAGTTCAAGATCATCTCCATCCAGCTGTGATGGGCGCCCAGCAGTGGGGATAAGCCAGGAGCACAAGTGGACACACATTCTGCCTCCAAGGCACTCACATACATCGTGTCACAGGGACACGTGTCCATAGAGCTGTCCCAATAACCTGGCAGTGTGTGAGCAGCCATCTCCTTCCTGCTCCTGTGGCTTTGTGCCATGGGGACAGGAGGACAGGAAGGTACCCCAAGGCACAGAGATGTTTTCAGCATAGCATCACCTCGTGTCACAGCTGGCGGTGGCTGAATGCTCCCAGGGTTGTGAAATGCATGCATTTGCAAAACATGCCGGGTTGCTTCTGAGAAAGATAACCAGCTTACAACGAAGGGACAGGTTTGCTGAAGCAACACTCTCACAGCCGTGATGGGCTACGGAAGATGACGCTCACAGAGGAAAGATCAACAAAAGATAGGCCAACTACAATAGGAGGAAGGAGCAGAGGCACTTTTGGGGCAAGATGCTTTGTGCTTTTATTTTACCAGGGAGACAGCTGCTGAGCACTTCTTTACCCAGAGAGGCTTCTGAGATGTAAGCCGAGCTCTAAATAGTTTCCTCCTTTATTAGAAATAACCATTGGCACAAACTGCCACGGGAAGTGATGGATTCTCCATCTCTTGAAGTCTTTAAATCAAGACCGGATGCCTTTTTGGAAGAGATGTATAGCCAAGGAGAAATTATTGGGCTCACTGTAGGAATAAGGGGATGGACTCATATGGCCTGTGTTAGACAGGAAGTCAGCCTGGATAATCTATGGTCCTTTCTGGCTTTAAGATCTATGAAAGTTCAGATCTGCAGCCAAAGTGTGGGACTCTTCACGTGCCTTTCAAACAAAAGCACTCCAGGGTATGGGAAAGCCTCTGAACTGCTTGGAAGGCTCCCAGTACCCACAGCTTCACTTCCACTGGCACCTGAAGATGTGCCATTTCCCAGTACATTCTCTTCTCTCCAGGCTTAAGGTGGGAGAAGAGCCTGGGGGCAGCTGGGAGGGCACTGCAGGGTCTGGGCTCTGTGTGGTGCAGCTCAGCTCAGGGAGGTAACTGCTGTCGGAGGGGCCATCCCCACACACCACACAGAGATGCCAGGTTCAGAACTGCTCTGGCACAGTCTGTGCAGGCTGCTGAAGTTGGGCACCCATCTCTGCTGCTGAGGGATCACCACATGGCAATGCTGGGCATCACTCCCAGCACTGCCATATGTCTGGCTCAGCTCCTTGGGTTGCCACAGTCTGCTGCAGTAGAACAATAAGGAAACTGAGGCTTCACCAGTCAGAACAAGGAGGGCAGGCAGGCAGGGTCGGGTTCAGGAATGACTCAGGGTGAGCTGGGCGCAGCCAGTGATGTCACAGTGTTGGGAGGGTTTGTCTCAGCCCCTGCCCAGCAGTGGCCACCCCACACCTGCACCAACCCAGGTGCTGGAGCACTGCTGAGCTCCTTTCCATGCTCTGCACCAAAATGCCTCCGGCCCTGTGAGCTGAGCAGCCCAAAGCAATGGGGATCAAAGGTTTTGGCTCTGTCTCTTTTCAGTGCTCAGGAGATGAATGGGGCAGACAGGGGGAAAAGTCAGAGCTGGATGAACCCACTGGGTGCGAAATTAAGGTGAAAAGCATAATCTGGATCTGCTAACAGTGACGTTGTGCTTCAGATCTTGCAAAGGTGAACTGAAAAGAGTGAATGCCAAAGGAGAGTTTATGAGCTTGCAACCCTTGCGCAAGTTTTCCAGCTGATTTAATAGCAAAAAGGTGCTCTGCCCTGTGACGTTTGCCTCCCTGAAGAAGAGCAGGGGACGGAGGAGGGCTGCTTCTCCAGTCTGTCTGCATCTGCTGGGCTTCGTGATCTCGTGGCCTTGCGGTGCAGGGCACGGCGTCTTTGCATCGCTCTTTCAGCGACCCGAGAGCGCGGCGCGCTGCTATCTGCAGTGCCGAGCAGAGGCAGCAGGCGGCTCCCAGCGATGCCTCAGCTCGGGGCTGTCCGGCAGTTCCAGGCGCTCAGGGGAGAGGAGCGGGTCGGAGCAAGATAGAAAGGATAGACAGCAAAAAAAAGAAATGCTGCAAAATGCCTGGAAACGTGTGCAAGGTTTTGGCGGTGAGCTGCACCTCAGTGCCTTGCTGCACTCAGCTGCTGGTTCAGGTAGTGCAGCCTTTCAAAGGAAGGCTCCAAATGACAGCTTAGAAGCAGCCTCCAAGCACTCAGACCCACACAAAAGCAAGGTTCGTCCTTACCAAGTAAATGCCTCTACATCTCCTCCTATTTCCCGTTTAAATGATAACCTCACAACGCTGCCACCCGGATGCTGCAGCCGTGTGCTAATAGAGGAGAACTGAACGGTGGCATTGAAATGGTGAAAATGTTTTGTTTCATTGCCCGAGCAGAAAGAAAGAAAGAAGAAAGGAAGGAAGAAAAAGAAGAATGCATGATGACTGCATTATGGACACACCAGGGCACGTGTTCATGATGCCCTGATATGGTTTGGAGTGCCCAGCATGGACCTGGCCAAGGCAACATGCTTTGGGCAGGCTCCCCACACACACCCTGGTGTTCCGGCACTGGCAGAGCCCACGCTGGCACTGCTGGTTTTGGAGCAGGCCGCCTGACCTCCCTCTATAGTTCAGCTCCCGGCCGTCTGGAAAATCAGTTCCCTCCCTCCCTGCCCTACAGATGTGCAGCGAAGATAAAACAGTCTGTGGGCTGTGAGCTTCTCCAGATGCCACAGTGGGGGCGAGTGGAGGCAGAGATAACACAGAGGAGTGGGACCCACCCCAACTGAGCATCCAGATTGTCCCAAACCTCCTTTTTCCTTCAGTGCAGCGCCGTGACTTTTTACCAAAGCGAGGATTTGCTTGTGTACAATGACCCTCCTTTGGCCGAGGACCCTGAGCTGTTGCTTTGCCCCCTGGGGTGCTTCAGGAGGTGTGCTTGTGCTTTCTGCTGCACACAGAGGGAGTGCCACGTTTGTGGGGAAATATCTCATAAAAAAAAAGCACCTTCAGTGCAGGAGATGCTGCGAATTAAAAGAAAAAAAAAAAAGTGAACTGCCAAGATTTGCAGCTGAAAACAATCAAACATAAAATAAATGACTTCTGGGATGCCAGGGTGGGAGTTTGCTGTGGGGTTCAGCATAGCACGTCACAGTACTGGGGAAGAGCAGAGCTCTCTACTCAGTGCTCGTGGGGAGGCTGCAAAGCCCCAGCATGGAGGAAGTGTCCAAAAGGGGTCCAAAAGGGGTCCAAAAGGGATGCCCTTCTTGCACCTGCAGAGATGGGAACTGAGAGCTCCTGAGCACAGCTGGAGGGAAATAAAGGTACCCTGCAGAAAGGCTCAGCCCCCACCCCTTATTGTTGCCCCTTGCATTCCCCATCCCTGCAGCTCTGTGATGTCCCATGGCCATGGGATGGCCATGGAGAGGCTCAAACGGAGCTGGGGGGTCCCAGTGTTTGTGCTGTAGCTCCTCCATATGAAACCCATGAGATAGGAGTGAAAGCAGGGCCTCCGTTTTCAGCTCCTTGTTATTCAATTGCTTGTAATTCTAGGCAATGTCCCAAGGCTTGCCGAAAGGGCTGTATTCATCATCCAACAAAATAATAGCCATCAGCATGAATAAACCCTAATGGGGAAACACAGAAGCCAGAGCCCAGGTAAGTGACAGGGGCAGAGCATCCTTCTAATGACTGCGGGACCAATCCTGGATGCTCCCTCAGACATCGTGCAGACAAAAGCACTGTGAGCGTTTTGATATCATTTACACGTTCCTTGCTTAGAACTATTCTGCTTCCTTTTGAGAATTCTTTGTCATTTTCAAATCATTCTGGGGCTGAAATGTCTGGAGCTGCTTAAAATAAACCCAATCTGCACAGGTCCTCATTGCAGCCGGGATGGGTAAGGCATCTCCTGAGAGAGCTCAGCAAAACTCCTCTGAACAGCAATTAATGGCAGCTAATTACTCTTCCCTTTGTGTTTTATTTAGCAGTGGGGCTCAGCCCAGGAAGTCCTGCCTTCCACTGCTGCAGTGTTCTGGCTCTGGGACTGCAAACATCCTCGTTTTGTGCACATGCAGCACCTTGGGGCTCCTGCTGCCCCGTGTCTGAAGGTGATCCCTGTGGGTACCGTGCTCCCTCTGTAAGAATCCATGTCCCTGCTTAGAACTGCACAATTACAGAACTTTTTGCATTGGAAGGGACCTTCATGGCCACCTGGTCCCAGTCTCTGCAATGAGCAGGGACAGCCCTTCTCCATCAGGTGCTCAGAGCCCCATTCCTTGAACCCGTGTGTTTGCAGGGATGGGGCACCGCCACCTCCATGGGCACCCTGAACTGGTTGAGATGAGAAGGAAACATCTCCCTGCTTCCCTTCCTGCAACCTTTCCTGCCCAGTGTCCCCTTCCAGAAAGCCACCAGCTCAGGGCTGTGCAATGAAACAGTCACGAGGAGCCAAACCAGTGGCTCTGCTGGCTCACACTGGGAGCCAGAGGGGAAGCACAAGAAAACGGCCTGGTCCCTCCCTGCTGTCCTCACAGATAACCACAGTGCTGGGATTTCCTGAGTCCAAAGTGGTTTCTTTAGTGGCCCTCACTGGATTTGTCTTCCTTGAATTTTTTAGCTGCTTCTTGACCTCGGCGCTGCCTTTCATCTCTCCCCATCCCTGTGCTGGGCGATTGCAGCGGGACCCAACCTTGCAGAGCATCCCTGCATCTGCACAGGGTGCAGTAATGTGACAGTGTCCTGGGGCTGGAGGGGCAGTAGACAGTGAGCACCAGCTCCAACCCCTCCACTTCCGATGCTGTGCACAGATGTTGGGGGTTAGAAATCCATGATGTTTAAGGTCACTTACAACTCAGCCAGTGTACAATTTGGGGGGGGGAGGTGGGGGGGAAGTGTGCAGCAGGGACTGAGCTCCGGCATTTGGAAAATGGTACAAAGCTGCACTCAGGAGCTGGGCAGGAGGGGCATAGAACCACTCAGGTTGGTCCCTGTCTGATGGAGCTGCTGCAGACGGGGCACGGGAGGAGACGGGCAGGGCGCACCCCACGTGCAGACAGGAAGAGGCAGCTAAAATAAGCAGGAGGGTGGAAAAGGGAGGAGAGAGTATTAAGGAGATAACAGAAAGGTTAGAGGGGAAAGTCAGAGGAAGTGAGCTGAAAACAGCTGAATGTCACAGAGAGGTGAAGCTGAGCCTCACGAGCAGCGCAGAGCACCGTGATGAGGAAACCAACACAAAGTGTTGTGCAGATACAGCAGTGGTGTGCACATACACTGCCATCATCCCCGTCCAGCCCCTCGGGGTCACTCAGGAGCAGTGTGGGGTTGGCTGGGTGCAGGACCCTGGGCTGGGTGCAGGCACAGCACTGGCGTGGGGTGACATTTTATTCATTTTCTTCATATCATCGTTGGTATTTGGGAACAAAGCACACGCAAACGATTGGCTGCAGCCGTTCCTCGTGTGGGCTGGATTTTGTCTCGATGCCTCATCCACGTGTGGGAATGGAGCCTGTGTAATTCTGCGCTGCTGCAGCAACAAAAGCTGGATGTTCCTGTGAGCCAAAAGCTCCGGGGCTCTGCGATTTCCACATCCAGAGTGAGCTTAGGGCTGAGCCCCAGGTGCCATTACCTCATGTTTGTTTGCTCGGGCTGGGAATAACACCCACAGCCCTCCGTGTCAGAGCTGCCAGACACCTTTTTGCTGGCTGTAATTCTCGCAGCAGCCACCCCAGCCCTGAGGATGCTCTTTGGCCCTTCACGGTTTACTCCCATTTCCTGGCTGCCAATCTTCATTTAACTCGTGCGGCTCTGCATCACGACGCGGCCGAGGGCTGAGCCCCGCTCGTGGCCCCGCACAGCGTCTGGGGCTCTATCAGCACTGCCAAAGGAGAGCAGAGGAGGGGGAGAGCAGCCCCAGCCCCGCAGGGCTGTGCTGCAGCTGATAAGAGCCCTGACGGGCTGTAATGGGAGCCCTGGCCGCCTGTTTCCTCACAAAGTCATGACTCAGGGATAATGTTCACATCCTCTGAATGGCGAGGGAGCTAAAAATACAGCCAGGAAAACGCGAATGAGCGAGCGAGCATGAATGAGAGCATGAGTGAGAAATGCACAGGGGAAAAGAGAGAGGAAGCATGAATGAAAGAGCCTGGGAGAGAGGGAGTGCAAACAGACGGCCCTTCCAAGTTTCCAAGCTGTGAAGCTTGCAATCAATTCACTGTGCTCAGCTGCCGTGCTGCGGGCTGTGCCTCTGAGAGTGGGGGAGATGGGCAGCCCCAGTGCTCCCCAGACCCCATTCCTCCAGCACTTCCCAGCTCTTTTTGGCGCTGAGAATATTGCTGCCAACTCCTGCTGCCCCTCTCCTATGCATGCAGGAGCTCATTTTCCCCAAAAGATAAAGGATCTCACTGACTGCACTGTCCTTCGTGTCCCTTTGGAGCTGCATTTTGCACATTCACCCCTTGTGAGCCCTGTGACATTGGGTATGAGCAGGGGGAAGGATGCTCGCTGGCTCCAAGCTCTGCAGTCCCCTCTGTGAGAATGGATGGGCCTTGAAGCATGGTGTTAGGGTTAAGGCACACTTCTTGCCCAGAAGGTGTATTTGAGGTATATATGAGAAGTGGCTCTGGGTGCATCGTATTCCCATGCAGTATCTTTTTGTCTCTATGCAAGGTTTGGGGGCAAAATCCTACAGAATGCAAAGCCTCTTCCATGCAGACTCCAGGAGCTCTATAACAGAGAGGCTTTGCACCAAAATACCATTTTCAGGTGCCCCCTCCCTTGCAGGGCCGCCACGAGCACATCCCCAGCACCTCCCATCCCCAGCACAAACCAGAGCCTTGTTTCAATTATTTCCTCCTGGGGATCCGGCTGCTGTGCCACAGCCCCTCGCCCGCCACTTCCCCACTCCTGGTTTTTGTTTTGAGCTTCTTTCGTCCCAGGTTTGCTCCATGGGGTTGGGTGGGGAGCATACAGCATCCTCACAATGGGGACCGAACTGAGCAGCCCCAACACATGCAGCACTGCATGCCCACACCTCCAGAGCAGCAAAGTGTTGCGTCACATTGCTGCAGAGATACAATGGGAACAGGGGGGTCTCTACCATCAGTAATGGGGATATACCTAAAAAGAGCCAATCTTGCCCAACACGTGCTATAGAGCAATTCTTGCACTGCCTTTCATCAGAGCTGCCCGGGAATGGGTTCACCCAATGCTTTGCCTTCCTAAGGCACATTTCGGGGGGAAATGAATAGAATAAAAAGGAGACTCCTGAGTCACACGGATCATGCAGCATCACCAGCAGTGGGAAGTGGCTCCCGGCAGCTCTGTCTGGAGCTGGTCACGGCGGGACGAGCAGGGCTCAGTGCAACCCGCACTGCAGATGGGAAGCGAGATTAAACCCTTCGTCACCACGCTGCACCCGCTGCCCTGACAAAGGCCGGGGTGAGCCTGGTGCTAATCCAAGGAGCCAATTTTAGAGCTCTCGCAGACAATCTCCAATTGTTTGGGGCCGGTTTGAAGTTTTCCCAGCCGCCCTGTCATCGCATCCTGCGGCGGGGCAGGAAGGGCTCCGTGCAGGCACTGCTGTGCCTGGCGGTCCCTGAGGTGTGACAGCACGGTCCCCATCCCCACCACCCCATAAAGGATGGGCACGGTGAGCTCGTGGAGCAGGCAGGGATTGGCCATGCCAGTGGGAATCAATGTGGATGTGGCAGCTCCCATTCCCCTGCCTCTACCCCCCTTCCCCTCAGCATGGAGCTCTGTTTTCCTTTCAGCTCTCAGCAGCTCTGCCTCAAGATGGGAAACCAGGCAGAGGTACCTGGGTCTGCTCCCCCCCCCCCCCTTCTCGTCTGCGCTCAAGATGTTTCAGAGCTCCCCCCTTTCTATTTCCATCCTCATTGTCATCCTGCTTTGAGAGGAAGGTCTATTCTTCCCCAGCTCCTTTTCTCCCTACCAAAATGGGACATTGTTTCTTCTTTCTTTGATTTTAAAGCCAAAAACAGTTATAGGAAACTGTTCAGCAGATGTTTTACAGCATGAACCTAGAGAAAAAGAAAGAAATAAATAAAAGCCCTCTGATTTTGCTCGGGGATCTATATTTAGCCTGACGTTTCCTCCGATTCAGGGTTTGTGTTGGCATAGGCGAGGCGTAGGTTTAAACACTTTGATTGTAGCATTTATTTTATTCCTCCCATTCGCTGCATCCACGAAAATCTGGAGCTGGCTGAGGGAGCGAATGCAGAGTGTTTGGGGAGAGGTGGATTCAGATCGCTCTGTGTTTCCCCACGGTCCCTGCAGCCCACAGATGCTCAGAGAGGGATTGGAAAAGAGGGTTTCCCATCTTATCTCGTTGGGGTGAGAGAAGCTGTGCCCACACTCCCCGCATTCACACTCGGGGTGGTGGCACAGGAGGGTAAAATGGAAAAAATAATAAAGATTACAAAAATGAGGCCCTCGGCTACGGAAGCAGGAACAAGGAGTGCCTTCAGGGTGCAGGTTTCCCCATTTTATGCTGAAAACCCACAGGTTCACAGATTACGAACAGAAGGCCTTCAGTGCTGGGTCCCCCTAGGGGTGGTGTGCAGAGACCCTGCAGGTTGCAGAAGTTGCAGAATCATCATTAGAAGAAACAGGGTGTTGAGAGCACCTAAGATGTATATTAGTGTAGTTTGTTTTCTGTGACTCAGCCTGGAGGTCACCTCCTTCACCCAGTTCAGAGCCAAGCCTGGGATCAAAAGCAAACCCCTCACTTCTTTTGCCATTGGAAGTTTTGAATCAGGATAGTTCCTATTCCCAGGGCTGTGGTGTTATCTTCTGGGCTGCAAACCCAGAGCAGATGGGAGGTGTACCCGGGTGGGAGGGCAGGGAGAGATTATTTGATGCTGGGACGTGGGCTGGCCCTAAGTGTGACATCGGCACCACCGCAGTGATCCGTGCTGTGGTCTACAGTTTGAAATCAAAGCAATGTTTCCAGACATTAATGGCTTGTTTGTTGTCTCAGATGGTGGAAAACCAGATAGAAGTTGTAGCCCGAATGACCTGTTGGATTTCCAACAGGGCACTGCTGGTGCCGTTTCTAAATAGCCTGCATTAGAAAGACAGAGCAATTAAAAAGGCAAACTCACCCAAATTCATTTGGTTGCATTCTGGGATGGGGGAAAGATAAAGGTCTGATTCATAGGAACATCTTTGGCTCCTTTATTTAGCACCCTCCATATTAGATATGCAGACAATCAGGAATGTGAGTTTTCCCAGACTGCTTCTTGCATAAATTAGGATGGTTTGCTGCTCGGTGCTAACCCTGCTGTGACCCCTCCCCGGCAGCCCCTCGCTCTGCTCAAAGCCAGCAGCTCCTGCCTGCTTCCATGGAGCTCTGCATGTGCTGGGGCAGCCTCTGGAGGAGCCTTTTTGGATCTGCTAACTTGGGGGAAGTTGATGCACCACTGGTTCCCAGCAGGACAGGTGCTCATGCCGTCGGGGTCACGCGCCGCTGCAGGTGATGGTGGAGCAGTGTGAGTGTGGTCCGGCTGCTGATGCTCTGCCTGCATCCAAATTGCACGGGGATGCTTCTCAATGCACCACAGTGCAATAGGATCCTGCATCTAGCTCTAGGCTCTGGAGCCCAGATGAGCTCCAGCAGCAGCTGGAGAAACGCCCCGGGAGATGCGGAGCCCGTGTCTGGGTGGAAACCTGCTCAGCCCTGCTGATAAATGAGACGCTGCTGCTTCCCCTCCCACCCACACACTTCCACTTTCACTTCACATGTGGGACCCAGCACTGCGATCTGGAGAGGGGCCATAAATAACCCCTCCATTACCATCCTGCACGGTGACTGTGCATTACAGCTTCCCCTATAGGCTGGGCAATCCTCCTCCCATAGCACGGGGTGCCCTCACAGCAGAGACCCCCAGCAGTGCCGCCTTTGTCCCCAGCAGGGATGGAGGGCACAGTGGGAGCCCAATGCAGCACTTCTGGTGGGGCTCAGGAATTACATGTGAGAGGCGCAGCTGTGCTCAGAGCCCATCTCTCCCCAACGTCACAGACAAACTTTCCTTGACCTGAAACCAGATGGGAAACAAACAGAGAGGTAAAGGACGCGCTTATAACTCCTTTCCATGGAACTGAGCCTCACGTTTCTGCTGCCGTTTGGTCCCTCTTCCCTCTGTAGCAACAAGTATTGGTGAGATGTATGTCCTTCTGTGCTGGCTCCATTGGTGCATGCATGGCACTGCTGCTTATGATTGCCACGCCTGGTAAGGATGTCAGCATCTTTACTGATGGTTTGAATGTTGGTGCAGTGCTATGCAGGGAACGTTTTGTTGGATAAAAGAAAAACCTCAGTCTTTGCCCCCACGCTAATAGTAAGTTAAGTAATGAAGACCATCTAATTAACTGGCTGCTGAATCCATCTGGAGGTCTGAGCAGGGATTGCTGGCTGATGGCATTTTGTGAATCTGGTCTTTATTGACACGCCTGCCTGGGAGAAGAGCAGCCCTACACGAAATGATTCGGGGCGAGGATTTTCATTCACAGGTTTGAAGAGGGGCCACACGTGACACAACAGGATCTGTTTTCCTCCAGGTACATCAGATGGTTCAATAAAAGACTCCCCTCCCCAGTCACCGGCCCTACTTCTTGACATGAGAACTGGCAAAATGACAGCTGATTTTCCAGATAACATTTCCATAACTGATAATGGATGTATCTTTGTGTTATGGTGTTTGGGGGCTCCTGAGCACCCACCTGCTGTGCCACTTCACGGTGGGAGAGGGGCAGGCACCTGCACGAAGGAGGTTACAATGATAACCTTTGTGTCAGCTCTTAGAAAAACAATTATTCTTTGTGCTTACGAGGCAAAAAATTGCCTATTTGCATACGAAGGGCGCAGACTGGCAGTGTTATGGCTACAACTTCCCTGGAGATGTTGCTTCACATCACACTTAGAGCTGAGTGGAAATTTCTCACTTCCTCTTCCAGCCTGAAGAGATGGATGGGACTGGGTGTTATTTTTGGTTTTATCATATGTAGATACGTACCTGTCTTTGTAGTCATACGTAGAGAGGGAGATTGTGCTAAAAATGAAAACTCAGAGCAGAATGAGGGAATCTTTGCAAGGCGTGGTGTCCCACCCAAGCCAAACATCCTGTATCCATCTCCTTGTATCCAAGATGACAGACCTGAGCTCCTGCCTGACCCAAAGGTAGGCAAGCTTTGCTCTCTGGCTTCTGGGGCCAAGTATTTCCCCTAGCCTGGGGCAGGGCACATAGCATCTCTGGTCTGCACTTGTGGAGCGGTGAGTGGGATCCTCACCCCAGTGCAGCAGGGCCAGAAGCAGTGAGCCCTGGCTGTGCCTCTGCTTCATGTTTGAGGGCAGCCAGCAACGGAAAGCCTCAGCACCTGGTGGCCAGATGTGCATGGCTCCTAAGGGACCACTGCTGGGCCATCTGTGACACAGCTACGTGTCTTCATCTGGAGTTCTAGGAGGGTCAGGAGGGAATGCCGTAGCCTGGGCAAAACCACTGGAACATTGATAAGCACAGGCAGAGCCCTGGTCTGGCCACATCACCTTGTCCCAGCTCAAAGAGGGGCGGGGAAGTCACCCCCCAAAGCCACAGCTCCCCACCATTTCTCCCTTCTGCTGGGTCACCATGTGATGCCAGCTGCGAGCAGACCACCCCAGCACTCTGGGTTGTTTTGTCAGTTCCTGCTCTGTTTTCCTGCTGTAGTACAGAGGTGATGGTGCTTACAGACCCAACAAGTGACGTGGAAGTTCATTGCATGCAGCCCCCCTTGGCTTATGACCCTCAGGAGGACCTCAGGTGATGCTAACCCCATTTTCCATCCATTCCTCTAACTGCAAAACGGAGATAAGCATTTCTCAGCACACTGGGAGAGCAGCTGTGTGTGCTGAGACGTAAATCCAGCGCCTCCCAGGAGCCTGGAGGTCATTTGTGTGCCCTAAATTCAACCTGTGCACAGCCTTTGAACCATCCACGGGACATTTCAGATTTGGTAAAAGCGGTAATAACTGCTCTAATTAGACACTAATGAATCTTTTTTTTTTCCTTTTTTTTTTTTTTTCTTTGCTTTTTTTTTTTTTTTATTTTATGAGTACAAAGAAAATCCAAACCATCTGGAATGGATACTACTTCTTTATGCACTATGGCTTTATCAGCTGAATGAACTGCCCTAAATTTAACCCGACTTGTTGCTGCTGGCTGAAGCAATGGATTCAGGTGGCTGAACCCCAAACCAGGCGACCATGTACAAGCAGTACCTCTACCAAGCGAGGCGACCTGCGCACAGCAGGCACTGTGCTGCCTTGTAAGAGCTCAAACCAGAAGCCTCTTCATTTTGCAGACACCCAGTCGACTGGACAGCCATAACGCAGAGGCTATTAATACATAGATTACCGTATTGGAAAGGCTCTTTGCTGCAGAGCACAGCATCCAGCCTGGGGAAAGAAAGACATCTTGCTCACAGATGCCCGCAGGGTTATCCTGCAGCCTTGGGAAGAGTTGCCCAGATAAAAATTGATTGCTGGATGCATTCCACTCCTTTGGCGCTCAGACGTGACCGAGCCTTTGTACCAAAGCCCAGCAGGCTGGAAACCTTCCTGAGAAGGTGGAGCCCTGTAAATAATTTCCTGAGTTAAAATAGCTACATGAGAGATCCGTGCCTTACGGCTGCGAGTTCAGCAGGTAACGTGTACTCATGCCACCTGCAGCTCCATGCTTCTGAGTGAAGGCAAGGGCTGACACAGAGCTTCATTCTTCTCTTAGGAGCTAGTGAAAGCCCTCGAAGGACTTGTTAATACCTTTTATGTACATAAATATTGGTGTTTGGGGGGGGGGGGGGGGGAGGTTTGGGGGCTATTTGTCACTATGTGTGTTTGAGAGACCGGGTTCTGCTGGGCTGGGAGGTGAGGGGCAGGAGGGTCCTTCATGCACTGCAGCTCTGCAAGTTTGATTTCCCTGTGGGGCATTTGGCAGCAGTAGATGCCACAGAAGTCCGTGCAGGCAGGAATTATGGGTCTGATATAACACACAGTTTCAGTCTGTGCTTTTCAAATAGCCACACAGCTGGGAGTAGCCAAAATGCCAGGTTATGAACTGGGAAAGTTCTTTCTTTCTCTGGGATGACCAATGCTTCACCCTGCCCTTCCAGCCATAACACTGAGATACACACACTGCGTTTTTGTTTTGTTGTGGAGATGCAGCAAACCTTCCTGCAAGCTGACAGCTCCTGCGTGGCAAGGACATGTGCTGGAGTGCAGCGCGTTTCCAGCCTGGAGCCCTCTCCTGGAGGAAAAGGCAGCTTTGCAAGACGGGCACATCCTCCCTGCGTCCAGGGCTGGATAGTGCAGGGCTGTGGGCTCCGGAGCTGTTAGGACAGAATGAGGAATTTAATCTCACATTTTAAGACTTAGTGTGCTGCGGCCTTTGTTTCTGTCCCCATCTCTTTCCATGCTCAGGGGAAGAGTTCCCCTGCTCTTCTAGCAGCCCTGCACATTGCAGCCCTGCACACTGCAGCCACCACGCACCCCTGCCCTCTGGGGCAAAGCAGCCCATGGTGCTGTAGTGGGGCCTCCAGCAGCAAGGGCTGAGTCAGCCCTGCCTGAGTGCTCTCCCCACTATGGTACCCTACAGAAAGGGAGACTACTGCAGCCTTTGTGCTTGTATAAGAAAGCAGGCACGCACCGAGGGGTCTGCAAATGGGCAGTGGGAGCCTGGCAGCTGGATCCTGCCCATGTGTGGGGGAGAGGTGGGCATCCAAAAGCACCGCGGTGCCTGCTGCGTGCAAAGGAGCAGGAAACCTAGAGGTGCCCAGGGGACTTCCGAGGAAGAAATAGCGATTTTTGGCAGCAGGCACCTCAAAGCCGGGGCAGCCCAGAGGAGCTTTGGGAATGGGCTCGATAAACCTCACACCCTGTGGTGAGGGTCACAGTGTGACATCTGCCAGCGAGAGCGGAGCGCAGGGGGCTCGCCTCCCCACCGCCTGTGCGGGGCTGACCACTCCCCCTCCCTTTGAATAGGCGGCCCTGCTGCAAACACTATGGTATTTCCATCCTCCCCAGCTCCGGCGCAGAGGATAGCACCAGGTAGTTGGAGAGAGACCGGAGACAAGTGTGGGGAGCCGTGGAGGACATAAGCTTTTTCCTTGGTCTTCCAGATAAGTAGTAAGTGGTGATGGGGAGAGAGTCGCTTTAAAGGCTGTTGTGGGCTGTAGGTACCTGCGTTCGTTTCTAGGGTAGATGGAAGGCTTCTTTTGCTGGGGATTTACTCTTTCTCTCCATTCCCAGTTTCACCCAGTGGCTGATTTGTGTGTTTGCTGATAATTCTGCAGTGTCTTACGAATGTCTGAGCTGATGCTTCCCTTTAAAAGTCCTTTTTAATTTCATATATGGAGTATATCAAGTTGATATGTGCGCTTAGGAGCCTCATCTAGGTAGCCAGGCTGCTCCCTGGCATTCTTATAGCGGATTACATTTGCTGTTCCTTCTATTTCTTGAGAGGCAGCTTTGGTTGTGGGGTGGGGCTTTGCTTGTACTCGCTATGGGGCAGGGGATCAGCGAGGTGTCCAGGCCCAGATGCACCCCTGGCTCCTCCAGCACAGCTGGGTGCACAGACAGGGAGTGGGAAGGTTGACCTGTCCCCCCAGACAGGACTGCTTTCTGTCTTTAGAGGGATGCTATGTGGGATTTGTTGCCTCACCTCCGCGTGTTTTCCATGGCAATGGCATCCCCAAAGGGCAAAACATGCCACAGGTGAGCATTTTGCATATGTTTGCCTATGGGAGGAATTGGAGTCAGGAGCCCTGAGTGTGGCAGTCACAGCAATGTGCAGCTGCGCTGCTGCTGCTTGGGATGGGCAAATTCGTGCACCTCTCTTGCAGCCAAAAAGGGGCAGAGGGCACCGTGTGGCCCCGAGCAGCGCAGCCAAGACCTTCCCCCTTCCCATTATCCTCTAAATCCTCGCTTTGCATACGGCCACTCTCTGGGCATTACAGTTACCGTCAACTTCCCATCCTGTGCTGTCAACTGACACCTTTGGGGGCTGTGAGCTGGGTCCGGGGCAGTTTCCTGGTTACGGCCTGTTCGTGCTGCCTCTAATCCAGCTGGGGTTTTGATCTCACCCCTGCCTGTCCTGTAAACAATTTTCTGCTAAGCCAGATATTTAGGGCTACTCAGGCGTTTGCATCAGGGAATGGCCCCACTCGCCCAGAGGGTGTGATTTCCACAGAGGTCTGCTGTGTATTTTGTGCACCCAGCATTGGGATTGTGCATGGCCCCTGCCCTGAGCTGCAGGGTGCCACGTGCATCTCCAAACCAGAAAGCAGCCCCATGCTATCATCACCTTTTTATGCTTGGCATGTGAAGGCGCAGAGAATCTCTGGTTTCTCTTAACTTGCTACAGCTGCTGAGTACTTAATGCATAGTGGGATTTTCAAAACACCAGCAGATTTGGGCAGGCTGGTCCCAAGCATCCTTCCACAGGTCATACAGGGAGTCTGGAGCAAAGCACCAAATACAGCTGGGCCTACAATCCCTACTCTTTCCCCCTATGCTTTGCCCTAGCTGAGGATCTGGCCCATGAAGCTGCGCTGTAGGTCTATTATTTCACAGAGGGAAATACGTGAGTGGAATAACAGATGACCTAATTAACCCCCCCCCCCCCCCACCCATTCACATCTTCCTGCAGTTGCAAATAGCAGCTCTGATCTAAGAGGGAGCAGCATGACTGTTAGCAGCAGCCTCTCTGCTTCAGCATCCCACCTAAACCCTCCTCAGCATGACCTGTGGGTTTGGTGGTGCCATGTTTGTCCCATTGCAGCCACTGCATGGCGACACGGCAGTGCCTTAGGGCTCAGGTACTCAGCCTCTCACTCTCCCTTTGCCTGTGTGAGCTTAGGCAGTGCGTTTAATCTCTTTGAGTATTTACTGAGGATGCAGAAGGGCACTTAGTGCATTTCCCTATTTCCCATGGCTGCAGTATTTACCGCCCTGCCTGGCTTCCCTTCCGTTACCTTCGAGAAGGCTGCAAAGTTTCAAAATCATAATGGATGTAGGAGCCTCTGATGTGAAGCAGAGACAGGAGGTGGCCGATCTGTTAGAAAGCATATTTTGTGCATAGTTGGCAGCAAGAGAAATGCAATCCTTCCTACCGCTTGTATCCCCGCATTAGGGATGCTCCTTTTATTTTAAGCTGGTGCCAGGGTTTGATGAATTGAATGGGTTTTTAACATGCCAACAGATCAACAAACGCTTTTTCCCCTGAGAATTGAATTGGCAGGCAGCCTGGAAAGTGCCAGGGTTCCAAGGGTTAAAACCCTGTGGAACAAAGTCATTTCCATGAGCTATTTTCTCCACCCCCTCAAAGATGATAAATTATTGCTTGATGAAAAATAAAATGGTATCACTAAGCAACTCTGGGGCAGGAGCTGCCCTCGCTGCAGCCCATGGAGGATGATTGTGTCCTCTGCATTCTTCAAGTCTTTGTTCCCACACTTGAAGTTAGGAACGCTTTGATAAGGTTGCTAATGCTGCTCCTGGCTCCCCATCCAACCTCAAGGAAAGTGAATCTTGCTGGTTTACAGGGATGCAGAAAGCTGTCCAGGTGCTGTTCCAGTCACACTGCGGGTGTGCAGGGTGCTAATGTGGGAGAGATGGGAGCTGCTGTCTTCTCTGCTGCAGGGAAATCACTGTGGTCTCATTCAGCTTCCCTTTCCCCAGACGTCAAACAACAAAGCACTTAAATGCTGCGAGGCAGTCTTTTGAAGGGCCTTCATATGCCCAGTAGATACAGCGCATCTTCATTTAATGCCTATTTTTAATTTCTTCCTAATTTCTACAGGGGGATGTGTTTATCGTAAGGACAAATCGTTTTCCCCTTTTTAAACTAAGTTTGGTAATTATTTTCTTAAAAATTCTCCTGCGAAAGAGGAGGGATGGATGTTGAAATGAAATTAAAATGTTAATTAAGTTTAGTAATGACTGAAGAGTCTAATAGCTTTGGCTGGTACTTGATCAAACCCCAAAACGAGCTCTGCTTCCCCCACACATGTTTTCACCATAAGACAGGAATAATAAGAGCAAACAATGAGATGAATCAAGCTGTTAAGTCATTAAGGATTTTACCAAATGGCTCTGATTCCCCTCTATTTATTAACAGTTTGCAGCAAGCTGCGGATCTCGATTATCTTGGTGTAAATCTGCAGTGATTTCCTCAATTTCGGCCAAGTTACCTGACACAAGGGATGCTGTCATTGAATTTAGTTCAGCTGCAAGCTCCTGAGTGGTCATTAAAGCTCTCTAATGGCATCCAACGGGAGGAGAGGAGCTATTTAGGCTCTTATTAGAGGAAGCTCAACAGAAGAAAAACATGGCTCAACCATCAGGGAAACTTGCTGACAGTGAGAGATGTATTGGGCTGTGAAGTAGTTTCCTATGGGAAGTGGTGGAATTTCTGTTAAAATCAGCCTGCTTTTGCCCTGCCCCTCATTGCTGGCTTTGCACACCAATATCTGCAGAGCATGGTTCTTCTCCTGGTGGCTCCTCTTCTGTAGAGTGGTCTGGAGCTGTTGGTACTGCATTACTGCTCTGTGCTAAAGTTGTTGTATGGGAACTGTGGAGTCCAGGCCTGAATCACTGATTGAGCACCTGGGGAAAAGAGCAGGTCAGCCCTGGGAGCACAGGTGAAGGCAGCTCAGCTGTGTGACTGGAAGGGGTGGAGCCTGGCTGCACCTCTTAGACCTCGTTGAAGGGCTGATTGCTACTGGGGAAGGATCTCTTTCTGGAGATCCTTCCTTTATGGAGTATTCCCTGTGAGCCTAGATCTTTGGAGATGGGTGAGCAGTCCTATTTTCTTTCCCTTATAACACCTTTCTATTGCAGTAGTCCCTTTGTTGTTACATCTCCTCTATTACTGTTCCACCAGTTTCTGACTGTTACAGTTGTTCATATTCTCTATTGCCTGAAGCTTTGCCCTGGGTGTAGGAGACTTCACCCAAAGTGGGTGCTGCTTTGAGTATCAGTGTGTGGCACCGTGCTGTGGAAGGTTTGGTTGGCAGCAGCATCCTGAGAAAAATGCAGATGGTGCTCAGTGGGGCATGAAAGCAGTTTGTAAGCAGCGTGCAGCGTGGGTGACTTGATCAAAGGGAAACAACAAAGCCAAACCCCAACTGCCTGCTGCAAAGCAGGAAAACGGGCTGCTCTGCTTGTGGTGCCACTGTGTCACTGCTGTCACCCCTTGCTCTCACGTGTGCCCATGCTGCTGGAGCACTTGGGTCAGCCTGATGGTTTCTGTAGTGCCTGTCTTGAGTCGGTGCACTTTGGCAGCATAGATCCTAGCTTCAGAGCACAAGGGCAGTCAGTCACGGTTAGGTGATGCAGCTACACCCTTTTAAGGTTAGGAGCAGAGGGACAGGTGTGTGACTGAATGGGGTGGAGTGACTTTCCTTTGTTGGCTCGTTTGCAGAGATGGCTGCTCTGCACCCTCTTTTATTCTCCCCAGCTGCAGTGAGATTTAAGACAACGTGTTTTAACGCCTGGTAGGGCAGGCTGGGAGGGCGTGCTCTGATGCTACGATCAGTTAAGGCTTCTCAGCCGCAGTAACTTGCAAGATATGTGCATTTAGGTTTGCTTTAAGCACAAGGAGAAACAGGTCCGTTGTTCTTTCAGCACGTTGGTAGTTTTCAGTTTTGCGAATTAAAAAGAGAAGTAAAAAAAAAATAATAATAATAGCGGTGTTAGAGCAAAAGTTAGTAATAACAAGCAGGAAATGATGATAATAATTTAATACACATATACATGCAGGTGTTCCACATTTGGCCATTAGTCACACCGTGTGGTGGGAGACGTTATCTGCAGTCCCTGGTTGCTGAGGTGCTGAGTGAGGCACAGCTGGGGCAGGCTCTGCCTCTGCTGGCTGTTTGCTAACAGCAGCCCCAGCCCTGTGAGCAGGGAGGCGGGGGGGGCTGCAGTGCCCACAGGAGCTGTGGGTGCAGAGCAGAGGCTGATGGAAACCTGGGTGTGTTGGCTCTGGAGGATGGCTTGGATGAATGTTTGCATCTGCAGCAGTCACAATTCGTAGCTCAGGAGGCCTGCAGAAATACAAGGGTGTGTATTTCAGAGGGTCTGGAGCTGCTGTGTCCTCAGACAAGTTGGAGCACGGCAGCCCTTCTGGCTCTCAGGCTATGCTGTGTATCGGTGTGATGAAAACTGTGATTCCCTTTGGTTCCAAGTTGTTGTACCCTGGCTGAGTGAGCCCTTCTGCACTCAGGTCACTGCCATTTTTCTTTCCAGCACCTTGAAGTTATATCCTTCCAAACGTAGAACATGCGTTCTTCGTTCTCTGCTGTGTGTGTTTAAAGGAGAGGATGGGAAGCATCTACCCATTAAAAACCAGAAGTAGACCTCAGCTATGCACATGGGCTAACCAGTGCTTTATAACTGCTTCTGGTGAGCAGCGCTGGTGGGAGGACTTGCTCGGAGGAGTTTGTCCCATGATAGGCATGACGGAATGTGAACCTGGATCTCAGCAGTGCGAGGGAGAGCTCCAGCACAGAGAACCAATGCCCATCTAGGCAAACAGAAGATCTTTCTTGAGTGAAGAGTGTTTTTTTTGGTGAAATGGGTCGGTGCTGACAAAACTGCAGGAAAGGTGTTGATCTCAATGAATTGGAGGGGGGAAAAGATGGCAATTATTCCCCTCCAGTTTTACAGCGAGGGAAATATGATCTCATCCACCCTCTGAGCAGCCCCATCAGCTTCCAGGTGATAATTCATTCATCGTTGTCTAGCTGCCATCAGTTTACACAAATGGGTTTGTGTTTGCATTGTTGATGTCTATACGCATCCAATCACAAAACCAATTATTAATATAGTTGGTTTTTTTTTCCTTCTACTTTTCCTGCTTTAAGTCGCTGAGATTGACAACCTGGTGCTACCCTTACGCAGCTGTGAGAAAGCACAGGCTTTACAGCAGGTCTAGCTGAGGCTATCAATTTTTACACCACGCCAGGCTTCTGCAGCAGAACATCTGATGTCTGCTTTCCTTTCTGCAGGCACCTCAGAGATGATGAGTTACTACATGGACACATCCATTGGCAGCACGGGCCCTTATCCTTTGGCTCGCCCTGGAGTGATGGTAAGAAAGGGATGGGGGTTATCCTTCTATCTCTAGCTTTTCTCTCTGGCTGCTGTGACAATGGCAGACCATTCACTGACACAGCTTGGAGTTGACTGCTAAATTGTCCCAAGGTTCCATGTAGTTCAGAGCAGCATCCAAAGGCTGAGTGTTTGCTCGGAGCTTATCTCAACCTCTCAAGCTTGCAAACCTAAGCTGGAAATAGGATTGTTGCATCGGATTTCCTGTGCTTGTCGTCAGAGGAGGATTGTTAGGGTAACCATTGTCCTGCAGCCTCCGCTCCTGGTGCTGACCTTCACCTGCTGTGGATGAATGCAGCAGCATCAGCACAAAGCAGACCTGGCTTTGGAAAAGCTTTGGTTGGGTTGGCTGGAGTATTTTGATAATTACTGGGCTTCCTCTCCCATGGCAGCCCCTTGTTGTTTGTGCAGTTGCTGGGTGGTTGTATAAAATATGGATTATTATGCAGTGCTGGGCATGCCTATATGGATGTCAGCAGCTGTGGGATGGGTCTGACGGTGCCTTGTGCTGCTTCTGAGCTGTGCTCTTTGTGCTGCTGATCACCTTATGTTTGTACATGACCTTTATTGAGGAGAGCACATCAATGGACGTTATGCCAAAGAAATGACAGCTAGTGTTAAAGACCCTAGACAAGGTCAGATGTAAGCTGTATCTCCGAGCTGGGACACCGGGAGATACAGAAGACTTGCTAGAAAGCAAAATTATCACCAAATTAGGAAGAAAAGGCCACTGTGACACATGAAAAATGTCCAACACAGCTCAATATCTTCCTTTTAAATGGTTCCAAGAATGCGTTTGGCATTTAAACATTGATTGGAAATGAAGCAAAACTGTTTCCATGTGGGGAACTAATAGTAAAAAAAACGAATGGTTGAAAACATCCTGAGTTTATTTATGTGTATGACTGTATGTATGCATATGTTGTTATTCTTCTACTGATGTATACATGTCTGTGGCACGTGTGTAAAGATCCATAATATGGTATATGTGTGTGTACAAGTCTGTGTGCACATATGGTCTGTATTTATGTATGGTGGATATATCTCTAAAGATAAATGTAAAGAGTGTGTGTATATGCATAATGGAAGTGATATCCTGGGATTATTTCCATGTATCTGTATGTGTGTATATATTACATGCATGAAAGTGTAATATCCATAATGACAGCTGGACCTACAGCTAGACACGTGCATACATCTACCTGCCTACATCATACACACAAGTACATGCAGATAATATATGTGAATAACGTGTTATATTATAAGGGGGCTTTCTGACCCCATCGTGTCCTCCTGGTTGCTCACCTGGGGTGGTTCTGGGCTGGGTCAGGTAAGTGCTTTTGTGACTTTATCCTGGAGGGGAGGGGTTGGTTCTGGGTTTGTTTTGCTGCTGAGGTGACGTGATTCCCTCCCCTGCCCAGAAGCAAGGTGCTGGCGGCTGCTGTGAGGACCCCTGGATGCCGTGCAGGTTGCAGTCAGCCTGCTGCCCACCCAGGGCCTGCTGCCCACCGTGGGATGAGTCGGCCATCCAGGAGGTGCCCACTGGTCTGGAGCACTACAGCACAGGTAGGAACCCTGTTCTGGGGGATGTGGGCTGTGGGAAGGGCTGGCCTGCTCCTTCCCGTGTTGGTGGGGCCTGGTGATGGGCAGGTTTAGTGTCCTGGTTTCACATGCATGGCCTTGAGCTGGTTTCTTCTGAAAGGTGATGAGGCTTCCCTGAAGGGGAGCCTGGGCTCCTGAGCCTGAGTTCTGCTGTTATGGTGAATCTGGGTCTCTGTCTCCTCCCTCCTGGGGATGGTGGCGAGGCATTCAGTGCTATATGGCTGCAGCTGGAGGGCATGGCTATGCATTGCTGTCAGGGTTGGGTGGTTGTGATACACCCTACGGTTAAGCTCATGCCCTGGCTTTGACTAAACGGTGCTGCTCTGTAATGCATTCATACTTTGAAAGTCGTTACAAAATCACCGGTGACTAATTCTTGCCCTGCACTTTGTTCAACCTGTGAAGCAGAACTTCAGCTTGGGCTGCTGTTTGTGTAACTGACAGCCCAGGGCTCTGGGTCTGTACCCAAAGGTGTGACATGAGCAAAGAGCTTTGGGCTTTGGTGCAAGCCCACCTTCCACTGCAGTGTGCTGTGTTTGCTGCCCCTGTGCCACACATCTTGGAGGCTTCCCCTGTGCCCAGCACAGTGATTCAGCCTTGGGAAGAGGTACCACCAGGTCTCGCTTCCCTGCTGCTCTGTGGCAAAAGGGAGGGCTCAGGTACACCATGGCACAGGCCAACAGCAAAACCAAGTGAAAGAGCTCAAGTTGCATGAATGTGACCTTTGCAAAGGGCCAATATGAAGTTTATGTTTCACTTAAGTCCCACATAAGCCTATCGTGAAGCACATAAATCCCATGCAAGCTTTTGCATGGCATGTGCTGGTCTTCTGTGACTTGTTCCTGGCTTGTTAGCTATGCACATTGGCCCCTCGGGAGAGGAAAAGCCCTGATGTTTGGAGACATTTTGCAGCTAAAGAGTTCAGCAGAACCGGTGACTGTTGCGGTCAAACATACAATTTGAAATCTCTCCTTGGCAAATATTCAGGCATTTCAATTTTTTTCCTTTGGTGAACACTTGTGTGTTAGCTGGATTCGAACAGAGAGCTGTGGCTGGAGAAAACGTCTGCTGTCTATTCCCAGCCGTTCTCATTTCAGCTATTTTGCTCAACTCCTGTGGGTGACCTCTCTCAGCGTGATGTCAGCTCTGCTCTGATGAAATCTGCTCTTGCAGCATTTGGATTCACTCAAACGTTTTGCAAATCTGTGCCTGGAAAGTTTTCTTTGTGTTTTGGTTTTTTTTTCCTTTCCATACCCTCTCCCCTTTTCTGTGAAAGCTCTCTCTCCAGGGACCAACGGATCTGCAACCCAGATCTCCATTACCCCATGCTGGGTCTGTGAAATTTCTTGCTGCAGAGATTGGAGCCTGGTTCAAAGCTCATTGGGGAAAAACAAGATGTCACTGTCTTTAGCAGGTTTGGGTCCAACTTGGAATACACTGGGACTCATAGGACAGGCCTCTAATTCTCTTGCAGTACCTGAGAATTAGGTTCAGTTTCTTCCTGTTGCAGCGTGTGGTACTCTTTCTCTTATTATTACTGTTATTTCAATGCTCTGCCACTTTTTTCAGAGTCTAGAGAGGTTTCTAATTTTAAATGAGAGGAAACCCTCATTTGTATATACTGCTAGGAACAGTCTTTCATTTCTCCTTTGTGTTTTGGGTGTGCATGAAAGCCATTTGTCATCTATTCTTCTGGTATACTGGAAGCTATTTTAGTTTCCATGGTCTTGATGCTGGTGAAAGAAACAAGTCAGCAAGGAAAATGCAAGTGTGAATGTATCCTCTTGCAACAGAAACCCGCAACACTTCTAGAAGTTTTAGAGCTGCTTGGCTTTGTTGAAAGATATTTTGCCTTTGAAGCTCGGGTGAGTTTATTTACATTGTGCTTGATGTCTGCTAAGATTAGTTGGTGATACGTATGAAGAAAAGCCTGATGTGGATTTAGTTTGTAGATAAGGATAAGAAGAGGTGGGTTTCATTTTATATTTTTATTACAACAAGAACTTGGAAGTGATGTATTGTCATTTTCATTTGTTAGCTTGCTGTCACAATCTGCAGTGCACAGGTTGGGACTGTGGCTGCCCCAAGAGCTGGCTGTGATTGGGTCCGTAGCAAGCAAAGAGCTTGTCCCAAAGGTGTTGGAGAGCAACCAGTGAGAACTGCCTGCTTACGAAAGCTGGCTTCTGTGGGAATAGGACCGTAGAGCCTGTTGCTCATTAGCTGCACTAATTGGTGACCTGAAATCAAGGGTGCTGTGAGTCTGCATGAAGCAGCAAAGGCACTAAAAGGATGCTGTCACACTTAGCACTGGGATTTCCAATTCTCAGGGGAGTAGTATCCTAATATTACTCTCTGGTAATATTTTTTTGGCGGCTACAAGGTTAGGCACAAAACTGGAGAGGAGGGAAATCTTTGATAGCAGCATTGTAATTTCAGCACTGACATTGGCCTGGCTGTGCTGTCTTTTGGAGCCAAGGTCACTTTGACAACCCCTTCCACTATGAACTGGTTTATTTTGCTTAGTGATAGGGGAGATAAAACTGTTCTTAATGGCAAGAGAAGGATGAAATGCCTCTGGTGGAAGAAGTTTCTCTGATTGTTGTGCTGACTTAGCTTGGACTGGAGATGTTCGCAGCCTTTGGGCACTAATAGGAACCTTTGGGTGAGTGAGCTTGCTTTCTCTCAAACGAATGGGTTTGAATCTGAATTCTGCAAGACAAGGAATGAAATTAAAATGTTTTATAGGGAGGAGATTAGAGCTGTGGGTCTGACCCTGCTTCATTGGCTAGTGCTGCTTTGAAAGATTTCGGTGCCGAGACACCGTCACAGACAGAAAGCATTGCCATAGGCTGACCCCCAGCACCCAGAGCTGTAGGAGGACACAGTGCAGAGAGGACAATTTGACTCAGTCTGTGGCTGATACTGTCTGGATACATTATCTCTCAGCCCACAAAAAAGGGTTTGTTAGCTTGGGGGCAGTGCGTGTCCCTAATGCAGCCCTGCATCCAACTCCCTGGTGCTCGATGGACATCTTGTCTTGGGTTCTACAGGCTGGGCCACAGCAGTGTCATGCTGGATTTGGCAGGAACGCAAAGCCTTTGGAGCTGAAACAAAGCATTGCAGCACATTGCGTTGCCCCACACCACGTGGAGATGCCCTCCCTTTGCACCCACCCCCTAACTCTGGCTGTGATCTTTCTCCAAGCTCTGCTCTCAGCTCCGAGTGCACTGCAGGCAGAAAATCACGTGGGGACCGCCTGCATCCATTGCAAAGTCTCTCTGCTTTTCCCCACCTTGCCCTCCTATGCCACAAGACCTGCTCTTTACCCTGCTGGGTCCTGGTGGAGATCCCCAGAGGGAAGCTCTTTCTGTGAGCATTTTCTGGGCTGTCTTCCAGGCCCATGCATGGAGGAAGGGAGCCTGAGGAGGGGGAAGGTGGAAGCTGACCAGGCTCAGCCCGATGGCTTCTCCAGCTGCAGCACATTTTCCAAGTGAAGCTTAGGGGGAAAAAAAAAAATCTGCATTTTTTTCATGTCCTTTTATCCTATTTTTAACTGTGGCCTCCTTCCTTTTCTCAGCCTCCTCCAACACTTCCCCCCCCCCCCCCCCCTCCCCTGCGCTGCTGCCTCCCCCGCACGCTCTCTGCAGAGATGAATGGGCGTCTCTTCGCAGGGCACGCACATCTGCTTGCGGCTGTGAGACCCTGCAGGACTCCTCAGGCAGCTCACAGCCTGGCTGTCCCTAATCCTCTCTCCCTAACAAATGAAGAGTGGGTGAGGGAGGACATGGAAGAAGGTGAAGGGAAACAGCAGTGGGTGGAAGAAGTGGTGAGCCGCTACTGAGAGGGACGAAGTGGCAGGTACTGTTTGTTTCAAGGCTTGATAAAAGGCACAAACAGAATCATCCATGCAGATGCCTCTGCCCAACCCGTTGCTACTCATTCCCCCAGACTCAAAGCTCACCACGATTCTCCTCTGTTGTCCCACTGCAACTCTGCCAAGGGATGAATGAGGCCTTTCTGCTGGGCTCTGTTGTCATCCTCCAGCCGGCGTGGCGGTGCTGCCTCTTGCAAGCCTTGGGGTCTGGCGCTGTTTATAGCCTGGCTAGAATGACTTTCTTTGACCCTTTTTTTCTTCCTGGCAGTCTTTGGGTGTTTCATTGACTACAGTTCAAGTCATGTCACACCTACTATAAATGGGCACTCTGGGTTTGTTGGAGGGCAGACACAATTTTCTCCACTAAAGGCACTTACTTCAGTCTAGAGGCAGAGAAAAGATCCCTCTATGTCTTGTGAATGAATTGTAAAGCCATGGGCTGCCTGTGTCTGTGTCTCCTGGCACTTCTGCAAGGGTCCTCTGAAGGCTGCCACTGATTTGCTCTCTAGGTTAGTGGGAAGTGGCTGGTGTCTGATTTGTGTGGATCTTCTGTGCTCTGTAGGTGAGGAAAGCACGTGCAGGTGACCCTGTGATACCTTGGTGTGCTCCCTCTACATCCCCTGCTGTAACCTGCTGCAAGTCAGCACTTGCAGAGGTTTATTTGCACTGAAGCAAGAGAATGACAAAAATCCAGGCTTTCACTTTTCCATTTGTTTCCTGCCTGACCCTGGAAAAATCCCTGTCTTTCCTCACAGAGACAAAGCCCAAGGGAGATCCCTGCACGTTGGGTTGTCACCAGAGAATGAGCACTGAGCTCTTTTCCCACTTGAGCTGCAGACTTGTGTCAGCTGGAGATCAGCTGCTGCGTGGGGGATGCGTTTTCTCTGAACAGGGAATGGTGCTGGGTGGAAACTGGGAGAGTGTTATACTTTTCTGGGGGGTGACACCTACAGATTTGCAGGGGTCCTCCTTATGAAGGGGGATTTAGAGCTCAGCCAGAGGGAAACTTCCAGATGCTCTGAAACCACAGCACCAGAAACGTCAGAAACGTGAGCAGCAGTACTGGTGGCTTTGGCATGCTGTGGGGAAGGGCTCACTTGATGCAGAGTCCAAGAGGAAAGGAATGGAACGCTGGGCTGTTCCTCAGTGTGCTGAGGGTGACTGTGGATGCCTCTCATTGAGTTGGTCTTGGAGTAGCATAGGTTCTTCCGTAGGGATGGGGTGAACCACCCTCTGAGTGCACCCATTTGTTTATCTGTAGGAAAAGGCTATCCTGTGCCACCCTACGCTTACTTGAGCAAGGCCACACCAAGCACGGATGCCACTTGTTGATCTTTCTGAACCTTGTTTGCCTACAGAAGTGTGCTGGGACCCATGAGTGCTTGCTTCTGGGGGCACTGAGCAGCTGAGCACCTCTCCAGGGACTCTGGGTTGCACGTGGCCAGCCCTTCCCACAGCAGTGCCCTCAGAGGGCTCTGTGCTGGCATGGAGCTGGGAGGGCAGCACGAAGCCAGCTTCTATTTGTGGCTGGGGGATGCTGGGAGAGCAGTGTGGGTCTGTGCAGGACAGGCTGAAGGGGATGTGGAGAGCATGGGGGGCTGGGACCCTGCAAACAGCCTGTTTCTTTCAGCTCCTGGCAGCGTGAAGCACCTCTCTCTCCCTCCAGATGTTCACTGTGTTTATAGCTGCTGAAGCAAGAGACTGAACTCTCATTAATACGTTTCTCTCTCCCTCTCTTGCATTGAAGCCAGAAGTCTCAGCTCAGAGATTGCAGCTGGAAAGGAGCTGAGGGTGAGGGGTGGGAGAGAGAAGGGAGGTATATGCGAGCCTCCCATCCCATTCAACTCCCCCTCTCTACTTTCCTCCCCCCGAATCCTCCCAAAATACACATGCCCTGAAAAAAGAAAAACACTAGCAGATTTTTTATTTCAGAAAGTAAACACTTAGGCCATGGGGGTCTGGAGGTTATGGGAAAAGAGGAAACCATTGGGCTAATCAGGCTGGGACACACTTCCCCTGCTGAAATAAACCAGAAATCATTGCATTACAGGGTGCTGCCGTGGTTAACCCTGGTGCTGCCAACACAGCTGAGCTGAGGAGCTCGGAGCCTGCCCACGTGCTTTTCCCCCCATTCCCTGGTTTATGGCCAGGGCCAAGTGCTGATGCAGAAGGGGAGCCAGCACTCTGCAAAGGCCCTTTGGCATGCTGGCCCTTTGGGAATGAGATGTTGGGAATTTTTAGTAGGAAATTAACTGGGTTTTTTTTCCCTCATGGTTTATGAGCCGTCCTATAGAATTTCATAGCTATTCTTGCCTGAGAACTCTGTCTGACTGTTGCAAACATCTACAGAAAGGAAATCTTTCTCTGCTTGGATCAGCAAGATTTGGGGGTAATATCTGCAGACCTTTGAACATTTCTTTTGGGCTTTTAATTCTTGTTAGAGTTGTGTTAGGTGTATAATTGTAAGATTGCCATTGAGTTGGTTGCAGACCCTTCAGGACGGATTCCTTCCTACTTTCTTTTACTCCTGTGTTGGTCAAGCATAGTATAAGGGATCTGTGTGTGGAATGGGGGACCCTTGGTGCTCCTGCAGGACAAAAAAAATAGCTGAAGCCCAGGTGTGAGTGAGCTAATAGCCCTATGTGCCAGCTTTACAAAGATATCCAGTTACTCTCTCTAAGCCTGGCCTTGGACTTGCCCTGTCTCCTATCAGTTGCCCACTATAAATGGATACTTGCTATCTGGTCTCACACGTCTTCAGACTGCAGCAGTTACCTGGGTTTCAGAAAGGCTGGATCTCCAAGCATGAATGTTTATCACTGTGGGTCTGTTTCATCAGAGCTCCTTGCTGTGATTGCTGACCCCCCTTTGCATCCTGCCAGGCACAGACAGATCTGCATTGAAGCCCAGATGGGTTTTACTCCCAGCTCCTTGGCTGCTTTGGGAATCCCATTCTTAGCAAAATGCTCATAGCTGAATTTTGCCACCCTGCGCCTGTGTTCTCCCTGCAAGCCTTCCCTCTGCCAGCAATTACCCTTAAGAGGCTCAGCTGAAAGGAAAAACCAGCACTGAGCGCTTTGTAGTCGGGGTAAAGTGATCTTTCCAGTGATGTTACTGAAGGAGGCTTTACCTCATCTGTTACAGTGTAAGTGTTGGTGGTGAAAGGTGCCATCACCAGTTCCTCGAGCGGTCAGCCAGGCTCTTGCAGTGTTCCACCAGAAGGCAAATCCCCAGATAGCGATGATAGGGGAGTGCTGCAGACCTGCTGTGTCCCACCCCACTATCTCAAGAATGCATTTGAACAGGAGCTGTTCTTGCAGCCTCTGGAGGCCGAAGCTTCAGATGGCAATCAGGCTGTATGGTGATAGTCCCACAGGGCAAATTTCAGGATTTTTGGAGCTGGTGTTCAGCTCAGATAAGCCCCGGAGAGCTCAGATGCTTTATCTGAGCCTTATCTGAGCTATTTGCATTGCTACAATCTGAGAGACCGTGCTGTCAGACACTTGGGGAGGGGAGCGAGATGTCTGAGGATGGCCTGTCTGTCTGTCTTGGTATTTTGAGCAGACAGACACCTTCAGGAGGACTGAGCTATCCTGTGCCACATGCAGTTCAGAGAGCTTGTGTGCAGGTTGGTAGATGGGGAGCAGGAAGGGGAAACACCGTGCTTGGAGCCACATGGTAGGAAGGATGGAATTAGGTTCAATGTTCCCCAAAAGTCCTATAAGAGATGGCATCCTTCAGCACATCTGACTGAGGTCATTGGATCTAACAGCTGAGGTTTGGAAGACCTTGGCTATGTAACTTAACAGAAATTCTTCAGACATCCAAACTGTGCTGATTTCCACCAGAGTGAGATGTCTAAACTGTCTCTGAGGCTGCCTGCATCCAGTGCATGGCAATTTCTCATGCTGCAGATACAGATGATTAATTAATTGCACATTTTATGGCAATACTTAATTCATTGAGGCCAGCCAAGTAGCTAGAAGTCTCTGGAGGATGGTGTTGTGTAAGAGCTCAATATTGCTTTAAAAAAAAACAACACAGCAAAAAGCCATCTTAGCCAACACCAAGCCATTGGTGCGACTGTCCCCTGGAAGCTATGTATAGCCTGCTGAACACGTGCTGCAGTTTACACAGCCCTCCGGATGGGCCTCCCCCTGTGGGGTTTTGTATCAATAGGCTTTGAAACAGTTGCAGTGGGTCAATTGTTGGGTATTTCACAATGAATCAAATGCAGGCTGCCTCCGGCAGCAGGGAGGGTTAAAGAGGCTGTCAGAGGACCTTGGGAAGAGGGTTTCTCTGCAGTGAATGGAATAGACACAGAAGAGCTGCAGCGGGAGGCTTGCTGGCCTCCAAATGGCTTGCAGGAGTTGTAGGGAAAGCGTGGGGTGGGATCTGCATGTGGGCTTCTTCTTGATGTTGGGAGATTCCCAGTCAGCACTGGTCAACCCTTAGAGAGCTGTGTCTGGAGAGCTGTGGACCCCTTCTCTCTGAGCCAGGGCTCCTCTTCTGGGGTTTCTCCATCCTCCACCATGTGCTGCAAAGGCAGGTGAGGATTCCAGACCAGGATCCGACCTTTAATTGCAGCCTGCCTGGAAAGGGGCTGCTTCTACCCCACTGAGTGGGAATGTTGCCATTGATTTAAGCAAGAGTATTGGGTACATGCACCAAAAAACCATATAATAAGAATCAACAGTTCATGACATGACTTCCCTTCCTGGAAAGGGAAACGAGGCCGCTGACATGGCATATGTTGTGTGAGCAGCAGTACATGGCAAAAACACTTCTAGTTATTTGTGCTTTCCGTAGCAGAATAAATTGCTCCACCAAAGTGTAGACGTGATTTTAGGAAGTAATGGCCCAAGCCACTTCTCATCAGTGATGGTTTTTCAAGCGTCTGAAATGCTTTTCTCTCCAGTTTGTATGATTCACTCTCCACATCCTAAGTTCAGGGGGTGCAGCGGGCACTCATTTTGGCCAGACTGATGTCAGCGTTGAGGTAGAATAGGAAAAAAAGAAGGAGATGCCCCAAGGGAGCTTAGTCATGGAAAACTTCTAATTCGGTCAGTTCCAGGCATCTTGTAGAAAAGCCTGCACTTGGGACGTTTTGGCCTAGTTTTGCAGGCTCGAGAGGCATGAATAATTATGGGAAACAGTGATGGAAATAAAGCTGGCATCTTAGTCCTGTCCTGGACCAGCTCTTCACTATGCCGCAAGCCTGGGGTGCCTGTGTCTGCTGTGAGATAACTCCAGGGACAATGAAACCTTCTCTTCCCTGTTTTGCATCTGCCCAGCCCTACAGGACCAGATGCTCCCTTTGTCTGCAGCTCCTGTTGTGTTCCTATCCAGGCAAACAGCTCCTACATGAAAGTAGTAGCAGCTTCCCCTTGCTTCACAGTAATCAAAGTGACAAGATAACGAGGCAGCCTGGTAGCCTGCTTTGCCTTACACTTGTGCTGAATTCCAGGCTAGGTGTCGGCTCAATCCCTACCTAGATGAAATACTGCTTTTTGACTTTCTTCTATTCATTTGTTGCTGCTAACAGTGATGGATTGTACTGCAGAAGTCATCAATATTTTGTCAAAGCAAAAACCAAACATTTCCAGGCAAAGCTCAGCTTTTTCTGCTGCTGCCTGTGTTGATGCAAAAACAAATCTCCGTGGGAAATGCCAACATAGAAAGAAAATGAGGAAATACGTTGGGCTGTTCTGCAGAACGCTTCCCTTGCTCTCAGATTCAGACCTGAGGGGCTGCAGGGCTGAGAGTGGCTGAACCCAAGAGGTCAACCTGGATCACTCGTAGGGGGTTATTTAGCAAACTGGTTCAATCAGCTCTGTTGGCATATGGAAGCATCCTGGTTTGTGCCACGGAGTGTCTGCAAGGGATGCTTGTGCTCCCCTTTCCGTCTGTCAGGATGTAATGCTTCATCCAAGCTGTAGCTTCATTCAAGCTAGGGCTTCAAGCCACAAGAACTGCTGTTTTCAGGATTCATCAATCTGCTCCTGTCTTGTTGCACGTCGCCCTGTCTTCCTTTCCCCCACATTTACACCTAGTAAGGCTGTCTGTCTGTCTCCGTGTTTGGTGTAGCAGATCCTTCCATAACCATCAGTCTTCTGATATCCTTCCCTGGGGCCTTGCAGGCTGCAGTTAGCAGCAGACAGTGGCAGGAGGACTTTCCCCTCCGCACCCACCTGAGACAAAATGGTTTTAGTGGGGCTCTCCCACGCCTGCCAAGTGCATCTTGACGCTCCCCTCCCTGGTGCTGCTGTTCCTCACTTCATTAGCACTGGAGATGTTTATAAATGGAAGAGATAATATTTTTCATTTCCAGTTTGGGTTTCCAGGGCAGCCACTTTCTACAGCACTTAGGAAGTTTAGAGAAGATGAGGTTATATAAACGATTTTTTTCCCCCCTGGGTTCTTATTAATCAAGTGGCTTGCAGAGCCATTCCTATCGCTTCAGGATAAAGGGCACTAGCTTGGTGAGGGGAGGCAGTTAACACAAAGCTTTTTTTTTTGTGGGGGGGGGGGAGGGGGACCTTTTGCCCTTTTTAATGCATTTGTGATGAGTGGAGCAGCCAGACCTGGCTGTTTGGGTTTGAAAGTGTGACTGGAGAGCTGTGTGTTGTGCTCTTAGGTTATAGGCAAGCTGTGCTTTGGGCTTCGCTCTGGGACTTGCCCCTGGTAGGCCTTCAAGCAAGTCAAGTAGCATCTTTGAATGACAATTTACCTGGCTCTGTTGATGTATCCTTGTAAAATTTGATTATTTGATGAAAAATGTTTGCATCGCCTGAGCACAGGGAAACACGGTTTTGACAGTAATGAGTTTCTCCCTGTGCTTTTTACAGTAAAACCCCGTGGATGTGCACACACACGTATGAGCTAATTAATATATTTCCTGGCAAGCTCTGGTGCACTTCTAAAGCTTCCCGGCACTTTCCCACCCAGGCTCCAGCAGCAGCTCCTGCCCAGCGTTGCTGTGAGCATCAAGGGCAGCTCATGGGCTTGGAAAACAGGAGTGAGCTTCAAGTCAGCTCCGCTTGTTCCCATCAGAATGAAACTAAGTTCTGTCTCCTCCTCCGTGCCCTTCCTCCCACTGCCTCCCCACGACCAGAGCTGAGGATGGGGGTCTTTCTATTTTCCTTGGGTGGAACTAGCTCTGGCTGGAGCAGCAGGTCCAGCTGTTGCAGTCCTGGAGCCGAAGGTCCACAGGAAATCAGCTCGTTAGTCTTCTGACCCACATTCCAGCTTTCCAGCCGTATTCGCGGTGTGAAAATAATGATTTAAATAGCCAAGGGTGGAAAATAATGATTCAAAAGGAGGTAAAGGTAATATTTGCAACTATTGCTGACTGTAGACTTGGCAATGGGATGTCGTATTTCTTCCGGGTCTGGGGAGCGTGTGGGAAGCGGCGAGGGGAAGGTGTTGAACATCTGGAGTGATTTAGCAGTTTTGTGCCGTTGTGTGAGGCTGTGTGCTCATGGTGCTGCAAACATGGCTGCCCCTGAGGAATTGGGATGGAGCGATGGGGAGCGAAGCTGTTTGCTGGAGCAGGTGCACAATGGGCTTTGCAAAAGAGCAGCGTTGACACCATGGGGACATGTTGGCATCACAAGGACAAGGGGTGGGTGCTGATGGCCCTGCTTCCACTGAGCATTGGTCAGGGAACTTCGTTCAGCTCCTGGGATGTTTGATGTGATGCCTGAATGAATTTTACTCGAGTGCTCAGAATGAGTTTTCAGACTGGGAGGAGACTCCGAGCGCCGCGTTACAGCGCAGAGACATCTTTTGTTTCACCTCAGCACTGCTAAAACATGAATTGCACTGGCCAGCTGAAAGTACAGATGCATTTCAGCTCATCTGCATCCGAGCCCTGCCACTGCAACCTCCTTGAGGAGCTGAACTGTGTGCAGTGAGGGTTTGTTAACAGGTTGTTTTGGATGTCTTTGTTTAAATTTTCAAACTCTTTTCCCACTTGAAAAGTGCAAAAATGAGGAGGTGAAGCTCAGGTTGAGCGACACGCGATTCTCCTTGCTTGCTTTCTTTTTGCTATGTTTGCCCAATGAAGGATGTGTGGAAAAAGAAAATGGTTTGCTTTAACCCAGGGCGTATTTAGGAAAAAATATTTATGTCCCCTTTTCTTTTTTTTTTTTTCCTCTGGCTACCGACAAGCCAGAAAAAAACACACAAATAAATCAGCTATTTGCACAACGTGTGCTGCAAGCAGGGGGCAAGTGGAGGGAAGGAGCCGGTTTGTGTGCCGAACCCCCTCTATCTCTCCATCTCCATTCAACAGCTTTCAGGAGATAATTAAAAAACCGAAATAACCGGTGATGATGATAGCTACATAATGAGTGACGATGCTCTGAGTCGCAGGCCCCTACCGACCAGCTGTCTCTTGCCCATTTACACCAGCGAGGATTTAGGACTGAGGCGAGCTAATCAGGAGACCCTCATGGGGAGAGAGGCGTGTTATTTAATTAGCTTCACAATGGACTGACTGGGAGGCACGTGGTGGCTCTAATAGAAGGAGATAGATGTCCTTTTAGCTGGGCTAATTGTTAGGAAATAGCAGAGCCTTTGTTCGGCCCCAGCATGTGGCCTGTGATCTCGCAGAGCCCAGGGGCTGCCCGCTTATAATTTTAGACAGATCTATTCAAGCCTGCTCTGTAGCGCGGGGCAGAACAAGACGGGCATTGTTGTAGAGCCAGGATCGCTGTCCAAGAAAACCACCCGAAAAACCCAAACACGTGTAGAGCGGAATATTTCTCTGTCGTTCATTCACTATCAGGCCCGGCTGCCAAGCTGAGACAATTGGGAGCGAGGAGGTTTCCAACACACGGCAAGGGTTTTTCCCTCTTTGAAACACTCGTATGGGAGAATCCTTCACCCAAGGAGCATCTCTGCCAGCATCGCATCTGGGTGGGCAGCTCCAGGGTTTGGTTGCTGGGAGTTCCATCCCATGATTCCCCATAAACATGTGCTGCAAGCATGGTGTACATGGGCAAATTGTGCCCAACTCTGAATTATCTCCATAGATTTTGCATAAGAACCTGTCGTGTTTGAGGTGAGACTGTGGTTTGGGTGGAGAGACCTTGGCCATCATGGACATGGTGTCTGTAAGTCCCAGAGTCCTGCACACCAGAAGATGGGAATCCTGGTCTGTCCTGAGCTGTCCCCTCAAATCTCTCCATGGCTTGACCCTGTCATGGTCCCTTTGTGAAGTGAGAAAGCACCCTTCCATTAAACAAGGGAGACGGAGGCACGGAAATCTGTAAGAGGTCATGTGGAAATATTGACCAGGAATTAAACTGCCATCTCCTGAGCCTCTCTGTCCTGGCCACAGAGTTAACCTGAGGGTCACTGCACTCCAGTGTTTGACTCCCCTGTGTTGACCAGTTCCAACCATCTGTGTGCACGTGTTTTTTCCTGGTGGCTGCCATTTCTCAGGCTCTGAATTTGTACCCTGTGGGTTGGCACTGCATGGTTGGTCCTTGAAAGGTGTTTCTGAGGCTCCTGACACCTTCATGAAAACAAAATGCAGCTGTTGCTTGATATTTCTTCAGGTGTTGGCTTTTCTCGGTGTTGCTTCTGAAACATTGAAGGAACAGAGAAATGTTGGTGAATAGCATCCAGCTGTCCAGATTTGCTTCACTGGGGTATTAGTGATGATCCTATTGCCTCTCCTTCGTGATGCTCGCCTGTTTAGGCGATGAGGATTTCAGGGACCGTCTGAAATGGGTTCAGTAACCTCTGTTGCTGGAGACCAGTGAATATGATGGGTGAAGCTGTGAGCAGAGATGTGTTGTTTAGGTCTCAGCTGTTTATTTCTTCTGTGGATGAGACTGCCTGAGATCTGGCTAGATTTGTAGGATGAGAGGTCCCACAAATTGAGGTTTGATGTGTTTTAGCCGTGCATGCTGGGGGTAACTGAGAGTATCATCAGTTAAACAGCAAAACCATTGGGTCCTGTTTACCAAAAACTCAGTGCTGTCACTTGAGGAGGAAAGGGAAAATGTACCGAGAGCAAACAGCGCTGCAGAACAGCTTACAAGGCTTTTCCATCCAGCCAGCTCTTCCAGCAAGGCAACGAGTGAGTGACAGCACCCCCCGCCAACGAGATTCAAGGCAGAATTACATCGCTCCAGCTCACATTAGCTAATCAGGTTATGAAGCAGCATGGGACCGCTGGGAAGCCAATAGCAGGAGACACTCGAAGATGCTTAAGCAGCTTGTGAGAGCTCTGATTGAGGTACCCACGGCGCGCTGACCAGCGCTGTGCTGTGGGGCTCTGCGCTGGGTTCCTGCCGCCGCGCTGGCCACAAAGATGCTTTTGTGAGCCATCTCCGCTGGGAAGCTAATGAGAGCAGGAGCCGAGGAGGCTCGGAGGCGGCTTCCTCCGCTCGCACCCGGAGGGCAATCAGAGGACGTTATTGTGGCAGCGTCTGGGCTGCTCGGGGCTGAGCTGAGGACTGAAGTCTGCAGCTTCGCAGCACGAACAGAAAGTAGTTTTTAGGGCAGGTGGTGCAGAGGACGGGGACCCTGTGTGACTCTGGGCACGGAGCAGCCATGGGACCCCAGGGGCTGCAGCCATCTGGGCCGCAGAGAAGCCAGCGTTTCATGATGGTCACCATCTCCTGCCCACACACATAAGATGAGAGAGCCTTCCCAGCCAGCGACGCAGGGCACACAACACGTGCTGGTTAATGGGCTGTGTTTGCGTGCTGGCTGCTTAGCCAACAAGGGGAGGCTGCTGTCACCAGGGCTGCTAACCCAGCCTCCCTTTACCAGCATACAACAACTCACTCAAATGCTTCCCAGCTATTACGGCGCTTGAAAGAATTTCTCATATAGTTTTAAATTCCAGGAAAGGTATCTCCCTGGGGAACAGTCATGGCAGCTGCTTGCTCCTTCCTCTCATTGCAGTGGGCCACCTCCACACCCAGAGCCACCTCCCTGCTCTTTCCTTTCTTGGAGTGGCGGCTGCTGCTCTTTCCAACAATGACCCTTTGCCGTAAGCCCTTTCATGTCTCCGTTTCTCCCTGGAATTGCACAACACTTTTTTTTTCTTCCTCTTTGCTCCTGACTTTTGTCTCCTGCCCTCTGGTTATTGTTTGCCTGACAAAGCATCAAACCGAGGCCCTGACTGCTCGCAGTCATTAAAAATCCCATGGTAGTTTTGGGGAAGGCTCCAATTTGGCTAATTACATTCTGCCATAAATATCCCCCTGCAGTTTTAATTGGTTATGGTGTTCTTCATTTCCTGTCCATAACAGCTGGGTGGTGTGGCTCTGCGTTCTTACGTAGCCGCTGTGTTCATCCCAAAGCTGGCTGCGTTTTGGGGCTGGGAAAGCACCTTTTCTCACCCAGCAGTAGAGGCTCCCAGGGCAGCAGCAAGGAGGTGGGCAAACCCAAGGAGCTGTCCCAGATAGAACATCTGGAGGAGAGCCCACAGCTGCCAGTTTGCAAAAAGGCTCAGCGGGAGTGGATCTGGCCCTGCTAATGGAAAGGGCCGGCCCCAGCGAGGGGAGAGCTCGTGTGCACATTGCAGAAGGGCTCTGGTGTCCTCACACCTTTCCTCAACTCTAAATGAATAATGATTATTATTCATTTAAACCAAGGTTAGTCAGCATCCCTGGAACAATGTGGCATTATTGCCTGTCCTTTCTTTGTTCCGAACTGTTGAAAAACAATCAGGCTGCTTTGCAGAGGGAGGGCAGATGGTTATCTCCGACCGACAGCAAAATCTTTTGACTGTATTAATGGCAGGAGGGCCGTTGTCCACAGCCCAGCATCCTCCCTCAACAGGGAAGGACACGAACAGATATTAATATTGGAGAACAACAGAATGGAAAAGGAGGGTGAGTCTTGGATGTTGAAGAGGAAAGATTTTTCTGAAGCCTGTAAGCAACAAATAGGAACCAGTTGCTGAGGCAAAGTCATGTTTGGCAGGTCTTGGACTCCAAATGGTCACATCCCAGCTGAAGAAACTAATCAATGGATTCCTTCCATGCCTTCTGCGAACACTGAGCCATTGAGCGGCTCAGCTGGAGTTCAGAGCCAGGGCTTTCATGTTGCAGGCTCTGAAGTGAACACAAATTAAGGCAGTCGCTAGGATGGAGTCGAGTTTGAAGGAGAGATTCAGCTGCCTTGGGAGGAAATTTCTGTCCACAGCCTCTCTCTTCTTTTCCCCCACCTTCCCTCCACTTTGAGGTTTGTTGCCCCAGTGCTGCTCTTGGAAGCGCTCCTCACTGTCCTGCAAAACAAAACAGGAGTTTGGGGGAGCTCAGAGCCCCTCGCAGCCATGCAGCAGCAAGCTGTGTCTTCGTGTCATCGGCTCTGCAGGATCAGCACTAAGCCGGCATGCCAAGAGTGTGTGCATCTTCTCTAATAAAAAACACACAAGCTGCAAGAACGATCTTTATTAGAGCCTTTGTACTGGTCCCGAAGAAAGGAAGCCTCAATACAGGTGCAATGGACTTCAGCCAGTCTGTAATGCTCACAGGAGAGGCCAAGCCAAATGTATCAGCCCACGGGAGCAGGGCTAAAGCGCAGACACCTGAGAGGCAGCTGATGCCTTCTCTGCTCAGCATTTTCATCCCAGCAGCAGCTCCTCTGCTGCACCCAGGAGCATCTCCGCCCGTGGGAGCCTTCTGCATGGTGTCAGCAGCTCGTCCCCATCAGCTCTCACTCAGGCGAGGCACCACGGCCTCGCTGCATGCCTGCTCTTTCAGCCTGGGGATTGTGGTTTGCTGCAGGAGGCTGCACTCACTCTGAGCACCACGGGTTCTCAAGCACTAGAGGGGGGAACGGTGGGGCCATGGGGGCTGCAGGTGCTTTCTGATGGCTTCACTGTGGCCAGGAGGCTGTAACCAGCTGTGGGGCTGCTCCCCCACAGCGGCACGCATGCGCTCTCCCAGCCTCTCCCTGCTCCCCGCCGTGCATCGCAGCCAGCCTTTCTGCTCAAACTCCTCTCTACTGTCTCTTCCTTCAGTCATTACTGTCCATCACATAAGGGGATAAACAACACCAAGGAGGGATGTGTACAAGTCCGTCACCCCATGCAGGGGGGTGCGATTGGGACCAAGTTTTATTCTTGCAGCCACCCCCTCAGATTCGTGTGGTTTGTTGCAAATGAGGGTGCTCAGCCCTCGTGCCCTGCCTGCAGCACCCAGCATGGCTCAGAGCTTCACAAAGCACACAGGAATCAGGAGGGTGATTGGGTGCTGCTCACAGGGAATCACCGGCGTAGGTTTTCTGTAAAAGTGAGGAACTGATCTTGTAAGTGGAGGCTGAACTGGAAATACAAATGTGAGGCACTCGAGGCTTTCAGGCACAGCTCGCTGCCCGCTGTGCTTTGCTGGTGTTCAAACAGCCCGAGCCGTCTGCCTTGGTTAAACAGCTGTTGTGTGAGCGAGCATCATGCTCTGCGTTTCTGGCCCTGGCACCTCACAGCTTCTTTTATTTCCACCGACATTTCTTCTATAAATACACCTTGGGTGAATGAGAAAGGCAGCGCTGAAGCTAGAAATACTTCTGAGCTCTAACATTTGCATCTGCAGCTGAAGCACGCTGGGGGGTTCCTGTTGTATGTGTGTTCACGTGCTCTGCTTCATCCTGGGGTGAGCAGCCCCAAACTCACCCCTCGCCCCATTGCAGCCCCTGGGCCCAGCCTTGCTGTGTCCTTGCCAGCGTGTCACCAACTGCTGAGACTTTCTGAGAGAAAGAACCACAAAAGCTGGTTGCTAATTTTTTTTTTTTTACACTTGTACCGGTAAATTGACATCTGTGAGTCATAATCTCCTTTCTGCTCTGCCGTTTGTGGTCTGAAGTTTTTGCTACCCAAATATAATAAAACGTATTTTATGTGAAAACCGATATTCTTCTGTTAAGCTCAGAACATGCTGGCACAGTACTCACCTTGCATCTTTCTATCCGTTCCCAAACCCTTTTGGCCTCCCACCTGCACAAAGCCCACCTGAACTACCCCCTCTTTGCTGGCACAAGAGCGTGCCCTCACACCCCGGGCTGGCACTCAGCGCGTCGCGATCACCCGTGGGCTGCCGGGGCTCCGAGCTGCGTGCGCCTCAGGGCATCGAGCAGGGAGAAAATATCGCCTCGAAGTCTTTTTTCCCCGCGTGGAAACGGGACTCTCGGTGCCGCAAGGCGCAGCGCAAAGCCCCCCGAGGCAGCTCCGGCTCCGCTCCCCGCAGCGCCGGGCCGGGGCCGCCTCCGGGGCGGGGGCAGCCGGGTCCCTCCCCGCCGCTGTCACTGCCGCCCCAACGCCCTCCCCTCGGCTCAGCCCGGCCGGGCGGCGGCGGCGGGGGGGGGCGAGGCGGAGCGGAGCGGCAGCGAAGGAGCGCGGAAGGAGAAGGGAGAGAGAGCGAGGAAGGAAGGAGGAGGAAGAGGAGGAGGAAGGCGCTCGGCCGCCGCTGCCCCGGCGCAGCAGCCGCCCCCCAGCTCCCGGTCCCTGTCCCCTCGCTCCGGCCTCAGCCATGAAGGCGGCGGTGGACCTGAAGCCCACCCTGACCATCATCAAGACGGAGAAGGTGGACATCGATCTCTTCCCGTCCCCCGGTGAGCCGCCAGCGTCCCGGGGAATCCCTTCTTCGCCTCCTCGAGGGTGGCGGTTTGGGGGGGATACGTGGTGTCTGGGGGGTCCCGTGGGAATGTTGAGGTGCGGGGGGGCCGCCCCCGGCTCTGCCCGGCGGGATATACGCGAAGTTGGCTTCGGAGCGCTCTGAAGACTTCCCCTCCCTGCTCTGCACAGCGACCGCCGCGCCCCGCGCTGCCGGCAGCGCTACGGGGCGGGCAGCCGCGGGATGCGCTCCGTGAGATCGGGGCAGCTCCCACGGAGCGGCAGCGAACGGGCGAGGCGGGGCCGCAGCTCGGGCCGTGGGGCGGATCCCCCCTCCCCGTGGCCCTGCGTGGTCCGAGCGCGGCCGGCAGCGGGAGCGGGAGCGGGGCGGCCCGGCACCGCCTCTGTATCGGGGGAGCCCGCGGCTCTGCTTTCCTCAGTTTGATTTTTTTCCCCTCCCTGAAGAAATGGGGGGAGGACGGGCGCTGCAGCTATCCGGGAAGGCAGCAGCGTGTCACCGTCGCGAGGCGCGCTTTTTGTTTTTAGTTTTTTCTTAAATTCTAGCGCTAAGTTTTGGTGCCGGCCGTACGGAGCCGGTAGTTGAACGTTCCCCGTAAGAAGGAGCGCTGGTCTCACAACGCTGTCTACAGAGCCGGGGGCTACTGGTGCAGGGGCTGCAGGGGCACAGCTCTGCCTTCTGGCTCCAAAGGAGGGTTAAGCGCAGTCCCATTGCTTCCTTTCTCCCCAAAACAGTCCCTCTGAGCTGAAGGGGATGATGCTAGATTTGGTGCACCGAAGGAAATCAAGTCAGATCCGTGTGTTTCTTTGCCATTCCATAAGTTTCTGGGAATCCCAGGCGGGGGCTCTGCACCGCCAGGTGATGTGATTTGGGATGCGGGTAGGAACCAATTGGTGCTCAGCGCTCCAAATCAAGGAGGGGGTGGGTGAGGGATCAGCTGCAGGGAGCCGGGTGTGTGGGGAGACCTGTGTGATCCTTGGAGGACCCGGCCAGCGATCACAGCTGCTTCGGTGCTCCTAACAAGGCTGAGCTTGGCTTCCCTGTGTGGGCTCTGAAGGGCTTCCAGTTGCGATGGGGATGCTGAGGACAGTTTCCAAAGCACCTAAGCAGGTTTAATGAGAGGCTCTGGTGGAGCTGGGGATCTGTTTGTGCCCATTTCCTACAGCTCTGATTGAAAGAGCATTTACCCAAGGCTTGTCTGTACACTTCAGGTCATGACTGCTGTCTTGTTGCTTGTAGAGGAAACAAATGGGATGGGAAGGAACACCTGGCTCATGGGCACAGGGCTGGGAGGGTTTGTTTGTCTTCCAATCAGACCAAATATCTGCTTAAATTTAAACATCTCCTGGTATGGGTGGCAGCGGGTACTGAGGAGTCTTTGTTGTTCAGGTGTTTGAGCAGCAGATCAATGGAGCTGCCTTTTGCCTCAAGTGAGGACGTGTTGTTTCGTGCTGCCTGCAGTTCGTTTTCTTCAATTAAAGCTCTTTTGCAGCTTGTGTCAGCAAGCAATTTTTAGCGTTGACCCAAAGTTTAAACTTTGGCAGGAAGAGCGCTGAGAAACACAAACCAAAAAGGTAAAAAAGAGCTGACTCCCTGTCGGCTTCAGCTGCAGTCGCTTCTGTTTTGGTGGCTGCGCTAACGCTGAGCCAGAAAGGTCAATGTTGTCAATTAGCTGGCTTAACCTCATTTCCCCTGCAACTTTTTAGAGAATGCTGAAGCTTTCTTGCGTGCTTGGGACTGACCATGAGAGAGGGAGTGCAGATGCCGCTGCCTTCTGTTTCAGGCATCCAGCAATGTCCCAAATAGGGGACATCACGCTTTCTCTGCTCCGGTCTATTTCAGACTGCTGCCGAGGTCCTGCTTGCTCAGCCCTTGGTATCTTCTTGTGGAATCTGCCATCAAACGTGTCCCGTTGCCCTTTGAAATGGGTATAACCTGATTGAGATGAGCCACTCATCCCCTTATGTGCCAGCTTGGCAGTAAAGCAGGTTTGCTCTACAGCATCCATAGGGTTAATCTTAGGCAGAGAGAGCCGTTACAGGCACAGGTTTTCAGTTGTGCAAAGTATATCATGTGCCAGGTGCTGGGTGCCCTGTAAAGCTACAGAGATGCATTGGCTGTGTTGCAGCATTCCCCTTTTTCCCCCCTAAAAAAGCCTGCTCTGACCCACATGGGCAGCAGCCTCAGTGTGCAAAAAATGGGATGGGATTTGCAGTGTGTCCAAAGGGTTTAAAAATAACTCGAAAGGGATGTGAAGTTCTACAAGGTGTCCAAAGCCAAATTCCCTGCTGTTTTCAGCCAGAACGTCTGAGGGCGATGAGGTCAGGAGCCAAAGTACCCCGTCGTGGTCTTCTCCTTTAGTATACAAGTGGTGGGAGGGGAGGGGGTGTTCATTGTAATGCTATGAAGGAGTGTATGATAACGTGGTTTTAGTTGCAAATATATATCTGATCCACCAGTGGGTTAGCAGACCTAATTTACCAGCTTTGTTATCATGGATGTTCCAAAGTTCATCCACCGAGGGAAGAACCCAAACCAGGTACAAATCAGCGCTACCTGGAACTGAACGTTGCAACTGGTAAACGCTGCCCTCTGCAAATCGGTTTGCTTCCTTCAGTTCTGCAGAGCTCCGTTTGGTCTCTGTGGTCAGAGTTTACAGCAGCCCTGCAGCCCTTGGTGGAAGCTGGCAGTGTGCCACTGGGAGTCCCAGTACTGAGAGATAACTGCATTTCTTGCTAAGGAAGCTGCAGACCTGCTGCCCCGGGGCTTCCCGCAGGGCAGGGTGTGATGTGCAAGCAGAGGTGCTGGGCTTCGCATCCACTCCCCTCTTTCCTTCTTCCCCTCTGGGTGCATCTTGGTGGTGGGCATCTTTCTGCCCAGCAAAGAAATAGGAACGGGCTGCGAAATCCCAACAGGACCCATCGGTTTGGGCTCTTCCCGTATGTACCTGAGGGCCAGCTGGGAGACAGGCATGTATTTCCACTGGCCTGTGTGTGTGGGTGGCATCCCGGGGGTGGTGTTTTATCTGGCAAGAGCCCTTCCCTCTGTTTAGTGTTTGGGACGAGTGAGGTTTCTCCTGCTGCGATTGCTGCAGGGAAGCAGACAGCTTCTGCACAGTGTGTGTTGGGATGTAGGATCTGCACACAGCTTCCCCTTCCCAGAGCCAGGGCTATCTCTTCTTGCCCTTTGCTTTCACTTTTAGCGCACACAAGTGAGGGAGCTTGTATTGGAGCAAATCTATCGGGTGTGTTCCCTCCTGTGCTGTGTCTTGCTGCAGGGAAAGGACAAAGTGCTTTACAAGCCCAAGCATTTCTTCATCACAGCCTTCAGATGAGATCTTGGAAAGCACAAGTTTCCAAACACACGTAATTGATTCCCACACAGTCTTTGTGTATGTGTGCAGCAGCATCCCACCCAAAGGAGTCAGTCTGGGAGCTGGTAGGAATAGAAAGGAGTGCACTGGGGGATGGCTCTTCTGCAAAGATGGGTTTGATGGGTTACCTCTGCACGGCACCCGCACGGGGCTGGTCCTTGCAGCGGGGTCAGCCGCTGTTCTGGGTGTCTCGGTGATCTCAGGGCTGAATGCTGTCCAACATCTTCCTGAATGCTTTTGCTTCTACATCAACAGCGAAGGTGAGAACTCCTCTTTGGCTGTAGGTTGCTCTGTGCGGGCACGAATCATCAGCCGACGGCGAGGCTCAATAAATGAGGGTTTCGGGCTCCTGCAGTATTTTCAGTGTTGATTGCCGCTGTACGAGGTGAGAATTTGAGTTGAAAAAGGGCAATTATCTTTCTATGCACTTACAAAATGCCCATCACTGCGGTATCCAGCTGAGATGGGAGGGGGGGGGGGGATGATAGTTTCGTAGCAGGGAGGGGGCTGGCTGCACCTGGCTGTCACCAGCTTGTTCAGCGTCAACTTGTGTCTGCTCGAGGAATAAAGCCGTGAAAAGAGCTGGAAAGAGGGCAATCGGTGATGTTCTGTGCCCTTCCTTCACGACCTCCTCTGGGGACACACACCCTGAAGCGCATCCCTGGATAAAGTGTTTTTAACTTTGGTACAGAGAGCAGAATTTCCAAGAAAGAGGAGCAGAGCCCCATTACTTCCACCTTTTCATCACGCCGTCCACAAAGCATGTAACAACTGTGCAATTACAGCACGGTTACACCAAGTGGCCTCTAATTTGCCATGTAATTATGGTGTGCTATGCTTTGATGAGCCTTATAAAATGAAGGGATAACACAGTCTCATGCAGGAATAAGCTCCAAAGGGAGCTGACGGGCAAGTGGTCTGCTGTCCTGAATCCGTGACGGATTGCTGGCAGGCAGTGCCTGTGCTCCCTGGTGGGACCCTGGCATGCTGGATTTGACCAAGGAGATGGCTTTGGAGACTTCTGTCTGGACTGATCCATTGCGTGGCTGAGCTGGGGAAGCATCAGGTCCGGGTTTAGGGTTCAAAGGTGCTGCTTTCCCTGCCTGGAGCTGGAATTCTGGGTGGATGTGGAAATCAGCTGGGAAAGAATGTGCCTGGCAGTCCCTGAGCTCTGCAGACTCAGCTCAGAAAGTCCAAGCAGGCTTCCATTTACCTCTAGCAACCCAAACCCTGCAGTTAGACCTCGAGACGGCAGTTGGATGCTAGGAGTAAGATGGAAGGCAGGTCTGTGTCACCGGGCGGTGTTTTGGTGAGAGCAGATCCATCTCTGGCACCTGGGGAGGAGGCAGGTGTAAGAGCAGACTGAATATCGTGTAGGGATGTAAATGTGCAGGGATGCCACACTGAGTGACTGCAGTGTGGTGGGATTTGGGGGAAGGAAAAAAAAAAACCAAACTCATGTGGATTTGTCCCAGACAATTAAAGGAATTCTTTTCCTTTCAGCACCATCAGCTGGCACTTGCATGGGCACATGAGCTGCCCGGAGGCAGCAAATTGCATGACTTAGGGAGACAACTGTTGCTACTATACTTGGAATGAATGGAAAGGATGAAGCTGCTGGCATCTCACATTCAGCTCGGGGAAAGACCTGTGCTGGGTAGGAAGGTGCCAAGGGGCAAACTGAAGCAACGAAATCAGGGACGATCTGCTTTGCTTGAGCTCCTGAGAGCAGAGGCTGCCCGGACTTTGCACTGTCAAGTTGGGGATCCCAGCACATTTTCCTCCAATCCACTTGCTGGCTGTGTGCTGGGGGCTGCTTTGCAGCTTGTCCAAATCAGCACAGCTCCTCTGAAGGCAGGGATGCTCTGATCCAGGAGAAAGCCTCATTGCTGCAGAAGCTGCTGGGACCGATCTGTAGCTGATATAAACGGCACAGCTGCCCCACAGCCAAAAATTGGCCCCGCATCCCTTTTTCTTTTAACCCACGACATAGTTATACATCTGAGCTCTTTTGTTCCTCTTCCGTGACTAAGCTGCTCGCTGCCTTGTGTTTCTTTTTTTTCCCCTTCACTGCGTAGTTTATAATCTCCCAACTAGATACAGAAAGAAAATTTGTTTGCAGTGCTGGCCAAGAGGCTCTGGTTACACTGGCATCGGGCCATGCTTACATCTCCAGTCAAAATACTGCTGGTTTAACAATAAATATTTATTGATTCTCCTACAAGCTTCTACATTTTTCCCAGGTGCAGTGGAATTTGGGGGCGGGGGCACTTGAGCCCTGAAGAGGCTTTCGTTTTAGCTGAAGTGGCTGTGTTGGGTTTGCGCGGAATTTGCTCCTCCTGATGACAAAACTGGGAGATGGCTGCGGAGATAGCAGCCCTGCTGTGGGCTGGGTGCCTTGCAGGCTGCTTCTGCGTCCCCGGTCTGTAGTTGTGCTCTGTCTGGATCCCAGCTTCCAGGATTTGTGCCTGTGGCTGCTTCAGGCTCCGGTGGTAATTATGGGAAAATGTGCCAATCTGCAAGACTCTTTATCTTGCATGAATATCTCCTTGAATCGGGGAGTGGCTCCTGTCCAGCGGGGATACGGGGTTCAGTGTTGGGTCCAGGGAGATGGCAAAAGAGACTGAAAAATAAAAGATCAGGCTGGTTTCAGTAGTTCGGTTCAGGGGCTCCGCCTTCGCATCTAGAACTGCTGGATCTGAGAGCATGTGCTTGTAACATTAGCAAACTGCAAATGTTTGCATGCAAAACCTGAGCTTCTGCAAGCTGCGTGTGCTCCGATGGCAGCAAAGCCCGCAGTGCTCACATTCAGAAGCGCTCAGAATTGTGCTGTTCTCTTTTTGCATGCAGTGGGTGGCTCAGAGTCACTTCAGGCTTATTTAGCTCTGCATGGGGAGCAAACCCAGCGCTCCTCCTGTCTGAACTGTGAGATGAAACTGAGCATTTTTGTGTGCTGTTTTGCTTCCCCCCGCTCAACTGGCAGCAGTCTGAGCCTTGGTTTGGTCCTTGGTGACCTGAGCGGCGTCGAGTCGCTGGGACGACGTCTGTCTGGGCACGACCACGCAATGCGTTTTCCCCATCACCTCCCTGATCTTGCTGATCGTGCCCGGTTTTTTTGGCACGCCTCGAGCTGCAGTTGCTGCCTGGTGCCCTCTGTTCAGCGCCTTTGTGCACCGTGTGCCAGCTTGGCTGTGCATTTGCAAGAAGCCAGGATGCTGTGCTGTTCAGCCTTGCATCTGTTCCCCATGGAGAGATGCCCACCAGGAAAATACCCTGCTAGAGCACAGTGGCTTGCACATGCATGAAATAAAGAGCAGCTTTCTACCCCAGAGAGGAGAAGGCCCTTTTGTTGTTGCTCCTTTTGGGAGATGTCGGGCCTTGGAGGATATCGGAGATCCCGCGTGCATGCAGAGCTTCATCACGGATTGATGGAATAGGGTGGCTGTTGGTGCTGGGCGGCGTGGGGAGGGCTCCCTCGCAGCCCATGCTGCTTGCAGACGCCCATAGGCAGCTCTGTGCAGCCAGATGGTGACTGTAGAGGCCAGGGGCTGAATGGCTGCTTGGAGCTTTAGCCCCAATCCCTCTGAAGGACCTTTTCAGCTTAATGTAGGGTGGAGGGCTTCCCTTTTGCCTGGGACTCTTGATGGAAGCATAGGGCTGACGTAGCAAGGCAGCAGCTTTCTGCAGGAAGCACTCAGCTGTGCAGCTCAGTGAGGCAGGGTTCCAGACGTTCCAATTCTCCTGTGATGATGCCAGAAGGAGCGGAGACATCCATCCACCTCAGGTGGATACAGATCCAATGTAATTCAACAAGTGTGTGCAGTGGGCCGAGCCATGCACTGTGCATGGGTTCACGAGGGATTGCCCTCCTGTAGGACTTGGCTCTGCTCGTATGGGTAAGCTGGGATGGCTGAGGCCAGCTCCTCACCCCAGCGAAGCATTCGGAGCTTGTTAATGAATGAAATGCATTTTCTTCCGTGGAGGGGATTTTAAATTGGCTCCACATGGATTATGTACATTGTCGCACTTTCCCGGAGGGTGATGGCATGATTAGGAATGTGGGTTTGATGAAAGAAGCCAGACACTGAGTCAAAGCTGAGCGCTCCCCCCCATCTGCTCCTCGCCCCGTGCCCCCTCTCCCCCCCATCTCATTTAAAATATTTGACACGATTCCAGGGCATTCTTCAGATGGCTGCTGGGGAGCACGAGAGGAGCAAACCAGTGGGACGTCGCTGGTTGTGCATTGCACCACGCGCCGGGTGCTCAGCCCCAAAATTTCAGGGATGCTGATCCCAACTTCTGACACCAACAGAGGGCAGGGAAAGGTTTAACGTAGGAGAACTGAGGCACAGGCCACTGGATCCAGACACTGGGAGCGCTCTGGGCTTTGTTTCGTGTTGCTTTTTATTTCTTTCCTGTTAGCATCATCTATCACAGTAATCAAAATGTGGCTTTTTGACCCACATGAAAGTTTGTTTTTTTTTATAGGTTGACTGTGTGTGTTTGTGCAAAACCGCTCCGTTTTGGTCAGTGCTCTGGAAGCTGTAGAGCAGCAAGATTATTATTTTTTTTTTTAACCTTTTAGTTTTGAGAAATTGTTCACCAAAAATGTGAACCATCATCAGAAGCACCAGCAAACGCTGAGCGCCGTTGGCTTTTTCCACTGAAAAAAAAATAACTAAATAAAAAAAGCCACAGTGGAGCACGTGAAGTTCAGGCGTTTTTTTTTTACACAGCATTGTGAGAAGCGATTTCCCAATGCAATCCCAAGTGCTTTCTCTTTTAAAACACTCAGGGCCCGTTATGTAGCCCGTTGTCTCCCCTAACCGCTTGCCTGAGGTCACCAAGTGCAGCTGAACAGGGGAAGAACTCCTCCATCCCCACGGCATCGCTTGGGATGTTCTCCAGGATGGGATACGGAGAGATCCGGGCTCAGCCTCGCTGTGCCGTCCTCGCTTCTGGGCAGCTCAGTGCCACCACAGGGCTGGGAAAGTTTCGCTTTCCAACGTCAGCAATGGGCTTTCAGGGCTGTCACGGTAGCTGTGGCCCAGCGGGGCACTGAGTCACTGGCGCTGTTTTCCATCCCTTTAAGCGGCTCCAGATTTGGAGCTGGCTCGAGAGCTTGAGACTTGAAAGGCCCCGGCCGTGCGTGTGTTCTGCCTTCGAGCTGGATGACTCTCGCGTGTTCCTGCGTTCAAACAGCTCGACCCGGAGCAGCCGTTACCATATGGATCCTATAGAGTGACCCGGCAGAGGGATGGGTTACGTCAACAGGGCGAGGAGGGATGGGGAAGCAGGGCTGAGTGAGCCCGAGCTGCTTGGCATCTCTGGGTTGTGTGTGCCTTGGGAGCTGCTGGTCCCGAGCATTCATCGGATATCCTCAAAAAAAAAAAAAAAAAAAATCATAAAAAGGGAAGTGTGGAAAAAAAAAAATCCAGAAGAAAAGCAAAAGGGATGGATAAGGATAATGTGCCTTTAAACAGCTGTGTGTAACTGCGCTTGCTAATGGGGTGACTAATTCCGTGCATCGCAAAGCAGCAGCAGAGCCTGCTGCCAAGGCGCGCGCGGGGCTGGAGAGTCATTGCTGCGTGCTCACCGTCCCCTCCCTGCCCTCCTCCCCCCGGGCAATTAATTTACTCATCTGGAGGGCACAGCCCAGAGATCTCTTGACTCAGCAATCAGGGGCCGATGGGAGCCGTGGGAGCAAATTCCAGGCAAGAAACAATCTCATGACTTGTCTTGGAAAAGATTGCTCCAAAAAGATCCCCTTACGGTCATGGAGCTCGCCATGCCTGCGCCTTCGTCAGAGCCCTGACGAGCTTTGTGATTGCCCAACTTTGGGGAGCGGGGCCAGCCTGGGGGAGTTGTTGGAAGTTTCTTGCTCGGAAAAGAGAAGGATTCACTTGGAAAAAAAGAAAGATTTGAGACCGTGGGGCGCTGGAACCAGTGCCTGCTCCCCAGGGCATGGGGGTGTGGGGCCACTTGCCAGGGCAGGGAGCCCAGAGCTTGGCTTTGTGTTGCTTTTTGGGTCATTCATCCCTTTTCTTCCCCCACTTCCCAGGGTTCTTAAAACCTTTCCTTTGCCTGCAGGCAATTTGGAATCTTCCATCAGTTTTTGCTGGCTGCAGGCACCAATTTTACCTTCAAATGGCACCAAGGGTGACTTATTTATTTATGCTTTTTGGCCTGCTTTTTCTTTTTTTTCCATACTACATGCCTCTCTTACCAGGCCTTTTTCCCAGTGATCATCATCTGAGCCCCATTCCCTCTGAGAGGAGCATTGGGGTCTGTGCCCTGTGCCTTCCTGTTGCCTCAGGGGATGCTCTGGGGTTAAACTAGGTTGCTCTTTGCACATTTCAGTTCTGCAGCCTGGCTCCATGGGTGGGAGCCTCATCAACCCACATCGTGGCTCAGGAGCAGTGACCCAGCCCAAAGCTGCAGCATCCCAGGGCTCATTACAATCAGTGGAGGATTCCCAAAGTTCCTGGCAAGGGCTCCTGGCTCCCGAGTAGCCGAGTGACACCCCCACTCCCTTCTCCATTTGCATCTCTCCTAACAGCCTCTTGGCCTGAGCAGCCGAATTCAATCAGCCCTTTCACCATCTGCTCCCAGGCACTTCTGCTGGGGAAGGCTCGGGGCCAGCGAGGCTGTAATTCCTTAATAGCTTCCGGATGCTGCTCACAGGGTGGATTTGAGGGCTGTGAGCATCTCAGCCTCTCTCCTCCCATCCCTGCAGCTTGTGTGGAGGCTTCCAAATTTGGGTCTTCCTCTGAGCACCCCCAGCCCCCCAGCTTATCCCTGCCAGCCCTTTGCTGTCCCATCTGAGGCCAGCAGGTGACGTAATCCTCGTCCTGGCCAGCCCTTGGTGCTGGGATGGGGATGGCTGAAGCTGATGGGGCTGCCCAGCATGGCTTTGGCTGCCTTCCCCTGCTCACTCCCACCTTCCTCCTCTTCCCAAGGCTTGTCTGGCCCTACTGCTGCGCTGGTCCCTGGTGGGAATATTCCTAGAAGTTAGAGTTGGAAGAGAAGAGCTTCTTGGGGTAGCTTGGGAAAACTCTTACTCTCCTCAATGGGGCTCTTTGATCACCTGGAGGCTTCACAGTGCAGCCTGAATGGTGCAGAGCTCTGAGCTCACTCTGCTTTTTGGGAGCCCTGGTGTCTGAAACTGATGAGAAGCATGGAGGAAGTTTAATCTCGGGGCTGTTCTTGTGCTTGGGAAAATCCACTATTTCCTTGTCCGCTTCCAAACAATAACAGTAGAAAGAGAACTGTTCCTGGGATGCTGTGAAATGCAGTTGGTCTGGCAGCAGTGTTTCCAAGGCACTCAGTCCAGCATGGTCTGCAGAGTTTTGCTTCCCAGGTTTTTTCCCAGGGCTGTTTCCGACCTCCATCCCTGGAAAAGCTGAGTGTGGTTCCCTCTCTTCCTACAGCAGATGGGAAAAAATGGTCTGGATTTAAACTGAGGTCATTTTCTGTACCCACGGCCCCCTTTGGGGGTGATACCAGGTATGGGGAGATGAAACAGTTCACCTTTGGGAGTGTTTAAACTGTGGTGAGTGTAGGGCGTGTGTTGTTCCTGTCCGTGGGACAGGACAGACAGCATGGGGCTCATGCTTGTGGGTAATGCTCGTAGAGGTGCCAGCTGGGGGTGCCTGGGGACACTTGCAGTCTGCGGGGTGGCATTAGTGGAGTGCTGTCTGAGGAAGAGGAGAGGCTCTTTGCCTTGAGGCCTTTCAGCCTCTTCTGTGTAGTTCTTTCTCCTCTCCTTTAAATGCTGTTTCTCTGAGAGATGCAGTTAGCATAGGGGAGATGCATGGGCTGTCTGATTGATGTTGCTAGCTCCTTAGGTTCTGATTTCAGCTGCGGGGGGGCTGTTGTGTGTATCTGTGACCCACAGGAAGGATATGATACCTTCAGAGCCATCAGGGCATTTGCAAATGCAAGTCTTCATCAGAAGTACACCCAGTGCTGCAGAGACATAAATCCATACGCAGTGCAGGGGGACGAGAGGTGTACGGATTGCTGTGCTACCTGCACCTCTTGTCAGCAGCTGGCAGAGCTGGCTATTTGTTCTACAGAGTTAGCGATTACTTTGTTGATTACAGTGATTGACTATCTTTGGTTTAATGTGATTTAGAGCAACCAGTGCTGAGATTTACCAGCCGCACTCCGACCTCCCAACCTTAATCTGGTTGCAAAAGTCTGTGCAATTATTTGTTTGATTTGAAAGAGAAATATGGCCATCTCTCCTCTCCTCCTTTTGGAACTGCAAAGCTGGGCAGCTCAGCCTGATGCAAAAAGACAGACCTGGCATCCTCTTGTTCTATGATGGAGGCAGAGAAGAACAAGGTGACGCAGCGGGACGGGGACCTGGTGGTGACTGTACTCCTTGTCCTCCTCCAGTCGTCGTCTGCTTGCTGAGCAGAGCTGAAACACTCTGCTGCATAGGAAAAAAAAGAGACTGATATTAGAAACTGGGCCTTCTGTGGTGAGGCAGCGGCCGTCCCTGTGCGATCCACCGGGGGTGTGATGTGCCGCGACTTGCACCGTCGCGTTGAGCAATGGTTTCTTGTGGGCTTGGCTCTGTGTCTGCCTGGCGCTGCCCTGGAGCTAAGGGTTGGCTGGGGAGGCTGCGGAGGTGGGGTGGGATGGGCAGCAGGCAGGAATCTGCAGCTGCGGAGCGATGTGGCAAGATTCACCCCCAGAGTCTGCCGCCCCGGGCAGTGTGTGTGCTCAGAACTGACCCGCTGCTGCCTTTCTCGCTGGCATCTCAGTGCTTTCTGCATCACTGCATCACATGGAGATGTCCTGTGCTCCAGGGATGCTGTCGGAGGCACCTTCTGCTCATGACCTGTAGGCACTTCTTATTGCATGCGCACTGCCAACGTGCTCTCTGTTGCTGGTCCAGTCCTTCCTGCTTTGGCAAACATGCTGGTTTATGGAGAGAGAGCTAGAGAGCTGAGGAGAGCAGCTTTGATGTGGAGAGGGATAGTCTGGGGGCTGAGCGTCATCCTGGCTCGGGGGCACTTCAGTCTGTGTCCTGCCATGTGGTCCCCACGTGTCTGGCATGACGTGGCATCGATGCAGCCCACGGGCAAGGGCTGATGCCAGCACACAGAGTTTACGCAGAACTTGGGCTGGGCTAATAATCAAGTGGAGGTTGGGGAATTCCTTGGGACAGATTGGAGGGGAAGGAAAAGAAGGAGGGACTTGGCTGAGTAGCTGCATGCCTCATCTCATTCTGAGGCCAAGAGAACTCCGGCTGCCTTTTAGGACTGGTCTGGCAGTGGAGTCCCAGCAGCAGCGACATCCGTGCAGAGCATCTACATGGGAAGTGTATTGTGTCATGGTGATGGACAGCACAAATGGCATTTGGGCAAAGAGTCATTTTGTGTGGCCACAGATATGCAGTGAAGCCATCTCCAGCTGTGAGGTCACGCATAGCTGCTTACAGAATGTTGGCACGGCAAGTTCTTCAGGTGTGCTTGAGCAGGCTTGGTGGGTTGGGATCTGTTTGTGGGGTGATGAAAGACCCAAGAATGACCAACAGTCTCTTTGGCCTGTATCCCTGCAGCGGGGGGACAGCCCTGCCAAGATATCTCAGCCTTCCCTTTTCACACTTCCTATCCTGACAGCATCTTCCTCACACAATGTACTGCTGATTAACCTCAACCCTGACTTGCAAAATCACTGCTGGCCATTTTCCGGGAGATTGTCATGTGAAGTGCAGCAGTGCTGTGCCTCCTGTAGCAACCAGAGTGAGCGGCTGGAGGCAACAGAGCTGGATTACGTAGCACCTTGATCCAACCTCTGTGTGCTCCTGGAGTCCTGAGTAACCACGCCGTGGCACGTGGTGCCTGAGCATCCTGCTCCAGGGATGAACCCTATGTCACATCACTGCAGCGGAGGTGTCCCAAGTGACATTGCCGTGGGGATGAGACCAGCACAAGTTGTTCAGCAGCTTCGTGCAGGGAAGTGTTGGGTGTGTGAGATGGGAGCTACTATCTGTTCCCTGGAGCTCCCAGCCTTGGTTTGCCGTGGAAAGGGCTTCTGCGGCTGCGTGAACCTGAAGGGCCATTAAACCTTACAGGGTTTCCAGCCTAACCAGCAGAGAGTGAGGAATTTCAAGAGGCTTCTGGGCCCAGGCGTGAGCCATTCGAATACCTCGGGCAGCCATCCAAGAAGCAAATGAATATCTGGTTGTTTGTTCAGTCAGTATCACTGGGTTTGGGGAGGGTGGATTTTTTTCCCCCCCTCTCATTGCTGTTGAGCAATTAGAGCTTTGCTGCTGGGGCTCAGGGTGTGAGAAGCTGGGTTTTTGCTGCTTGTTTGTGGAGGAGCATCTCCCTGAGCTGAAGCACTGGTGTGAGGTGGCTGCTACAGGCGTGACCTGGACTTGCTGTTTACACTTGACCTGCTTTCATCCAGGGCTGGGTGTCCATTACAGGCTTTGCTGGGCCCTTCCTGTTCTTCCATTAGTGTGTGTGTGTGCCTGTGCATGGGGATTAGAGCTATTTAGCAAAGCAGTTAGTGGGAATTAGAGTGAATTATCACAGGGGAAGCATTTCCTATAGGAGAGAGTAGTTTCATTGGAGGTAGGGAGCATCCAGCCTTATGAAGGAGGGTTTGGAGGCAAACCAGCTCGTGAGTGAGATGCCCATCCCATCTTCAGCGGCTCATGTGATGTTTACATCGAGAAGCAGGGTGAGAAGGGCCTGACAACCCAAAAAAGAGAGTTGGACTCCCAGCCAGGATCTTGGGGACACGTGGAGGTGTGCAATGCCTGTTTTGGTGGCTGCAGCCTCGTTTAGTTCAGCACTCGCGCCCCATCCGTGCAGACACCCAGGGTTAGGCTGGAGGAGCTCTGAGCACTGGATGGAGCTGTGAGTGTCCCTGTTTATTGCAGGGGACTGGGACCAGATGGCCTTTAGGGGTCTCTTCCAACTCAAACCATTCTGTGATTCTATCCCAACCTCCTGCTGTGGCCACCTTTGAAGGACTGAGCCGGAATCTCACCCTGCACATATGTGGGCTTTGCAGAGGTTGCACTAAACCCAGACCCTGTGCTCTGGCCTGCACCTTTGGGAAGGGCTCACACAAGGTTTCAGCAGCGGCGCTCACAGATGTGAAGTGAGAGGAGCCGTTGCAAAGCTGATTCATGGGCTCCTGTTTGCAGGGGGCTCGCTGGGTTAGCAGAGTTGCTGCATCTTAAACCACTGAGATCTCGGTGGAAAAACCTTTCTGCTGCCTTTGCTGGCTGCTTTGCATAGTTTTGATGAGCGTCATTAAACGGTGGCCACATCGAAGCCCAGAGGTGGCAGTAGGTCCTTGGTGCTCTCTCTGCTCCATCCGTCCTCCCTCCAGCAGCTGAGATCAAGAGGATGCAGTGAAGCCCTGCATCAGTGGAAGCCTGGCTTCCAATTCCATAGCCGTGGGTCCTGTCCTGCCTGCTGAGCTGGGGAAACTTTCTCATCATCACAACAAGCATTGACTCAAGCCCTGTGGTTTTGCTGATCTTCAATCCAGGGCTTTCTCTAGTGCTTCTCCCCCTTCTCTCCCCCGCAAACACCAGGGAGGAGCAAGCCCCTGTGAGTGCAGGGGATGCTGCTTTCCCAGGGTCCACATCCAACACCCACGGCGTGAAGCTGTGACTGAGGGAATGGAAAGAAGCACGGGCAGCAGGCGGGGTCAGCGTGGTGGTGCTGCTGTTTGGGTGGCGGCGAAGCATCCTCTCACCTGTCAGTGCCGCTGCCTGGTCCATCGCCAAGGGATACGAGCCAAAACCAGCACTGACATTTGGATTGTTCTGTTTTCCATTTTCCTCTCTTTTCTTGCTACAAAGCTGGTCCCATTCAAAATAAGTCTTGATGAGATGAAACACTTCAGTGCTACGGTATGTGAGGATGTGACCTACGGGGATATGACCCTGTGGCCTAGAGGGACCTTTGTCCCAGGTTTGGCGTGGGGTGGTGGCGGGGATGTTCTTACATATTCCAGTTTTTTTTGGTGAGCAGAGCAGGGCGGTGCCCTCAGTGTGGAAATGCAGAGCTGGGAGGCTTTGCTGTGAGCACAGGGTGCTGCAGGGCTGTCCTGAGAGCACACCCCAGAGCAGCTCACACCCCTTACACGATGGGTAACGCAATTTATCCTAAAGCCCAGGGCTGAACAGCAAGAGCATCCTGACAGCCGGTCCCACCCTCCTCTTAACCTTTCCCATTCCCTGCTCCCTGTGATGCTCCAAGTACAAACTCGGGAGAAACCCTTTTATCTGCGTGCAGGGAGGACAAGTTTCCAGGCCCTTTATTTAGTGGGAGAACTCGCCCCCATGGCACTCTGCATCTCCATAAGAAAGCTGCTGAATGCCGGAAGAAAGCTGGCTTTGTTGTTCTTTTTGCAGCGCTAAGCAGTGCGGGCTTTTGGTTTCCTCTCTTGTTTTTCTCTTCAAACCCCGCTTTCATCTCGGAGTATTTATTTTTCACTACTTGAAGGGGAAAAAAAAAAAAAGAAGCTTATTTTTCTTTTTTTAAAATGTATTTATTTAAAATTAAAATAGCAAATGTCAGTCCCTTTTGTGCCATGCCTGGGAGAGAGAAACATGATGAGGTGCTGCGGGAGGGGTACAAGTCTCAGTGCTCTCTGTCCCCAGCATCTCCTCGTGCTCGTCCTTCCTCCCCAGTTTTCCCTCTATTCCCTCTCTTTCCCTTTTCTCCCCTGAGTTTTGCTGCCCTTTTGGTCCAAGGAGCCCTAATTGGAACAGGCCGGCTCCGCTCCTGCTTCCTGCGTGGGAGTGAGAGGCTGCGCTTGTGAAAACAGTTCAAAAGTGCAGACAAATTTTTGCCTAATCCTGCCTAAATAAAAGTGGGGCTCAGTTGGGGTTATTTGCCCAGGCGCTCCTGCCCCGATGCTGTGTGGGGCACCTGGGAAAGGCGGATCTGCCCTAGGGGAAAGGGACCTGGAATGGGAGATGTGGGAGATGGCGCCTCTGCTGTGCCCCATCGGGGAGCGTGGGAAGGGTCTCAGCTCCCGGCCCCCCCCTCCCCAGCCTCCTCTCTTCCTGAGAAAGGTTTCTCAGCTGAACTTTGCCAGCTGGGAGACTTTGGGAATGGTTTTTCAGCCTTCCCATCTCTAGCCCTGCCCTGCTTGGCTCCTGGGGAAGGCTGGGGTGGAGGAGCCTGTGTGCCACGTGATGGGTGGTGGTGAGCTCCCTGTGGGATGGAGCGGCTTGGTGGCACAGGGGAAGGCAGGAGAGCAAACGAGTCCTTGGCCCTCTTGCCAAACCTCTGAGAAGCTCCTCTTGCTCCATCACAGGCAAATAGGGCAGTGGGGGCAGCACTGGGATGTCTCTGGGGTGGCAGAAGCTGGCACTGTGAGCATGGTCCCAGGGGACAAAGCCTCCTTTCTGGCTGCAGTTGCCCTCCAGCAGAGCCATGTATGGGTGTTCATAGGAGCATCTCAGAAGCTATGGCTCTTCTGAGGTATTCGGGCATAAATTCATGCAGCTGTTGGATGCATGGTCCCAGAGTGATTATTTTCTTGACTTGACACAATGCCAACTTGCACCTTTTCCAAACTAGATCCCATGCCTCCTTCCAGCAGTCGGTGTGTCCCACGTCCTTGTGATGTCAGCACACCGTGAGATTAGTCCCTGCCTCAGGAGGCTTTTTACCTTTGAGAATGGCGTGCTGGGTCCCTGACCTGGTGTGCATCCAGCAGAGCAGGGGCAGGGGGGCTGTGGGGTCAGCTGGCCCTGCTCTGACCCGCTGGGCATCCATCTACACTCAGGCTACTGTGTAAAACAGTGGGGACCAAACAAGGACACACTGAGGCTTTTGATGGGAAACAAAGTGAGTGGCCGAGGGGAGCTTAAAGGGGGCATTGACTCCAAGTGGAAATTAGGGAGAAAAATGACTTTGCTCCTGTCCTGCAGCTTTTTTCTTGACTGCCATTTATTTTGCTTATGCAATCAGATGCTAATGTTTTGACATGCAGCAGAGTCTCTTGCATCTTAAGGTCAAAATCCCTAAAGTTTGTAAATCGTAGTGCTTTAAAAAGATCAGATGCATAGAAATAGTTTATACACGCAGAGCCTGTGGAGAGCAGAATGGGAATTTGTCTGGGAGATGAACTTGGTGATGTTGGCCTCTCTGTGCGTTTCTCACAGTCTCTGTGTCTGTCTGTCCAGCACCTACTGCAGTGCCATCACAGAGTCATTAAGGTTGGTAAGGACCTCTGAGGTCCCCAGCCCATCCCACTGTGCCCACATCCCTCTGTGCCACATCCCCATGGCCCTGGGACACCCCCGGGGATGTTGACCCCCACTCCCTGGACAGCTGTGCAGTGCAGCACCGCTCTTTCAGAGGGGAAATTGTTCCTAATATCCAACCTGCACCTCCCCTGGCACAACTTGAGGGCATTATCTCCCATCCCATCACTAGTTATCTGGGATGGTGGCTTTGGTGTGGATCCTCTCAAGCTTGAAAGCCACATGGGGATGCGATGCTGGCTGTTGGCTATGGCAGGATCGCTGCCATCCTTGTGTCCTTCTGAAATCTGGTCCCCAGGGATATGAAGGAGGTGGAGGAAAAACAAAGCCTGGTTTTGGGAAGCCTTTAGGGTCTCAAGCTGAGCCCCCAGACCTCTCTTTGCTTTGCAAAGCTGCAGCCACTCGTATCAACATCCCTCTGCCTTCCTACCGTGTGAGGCAAATTGCTTATCTCTGCTCTACAGATGCTGGAGATGATGTGACATAATTTTCCAGAGCGCCTGCAACTCCTGTTAGTATTTAAAAACCAAACCATCGTACCCCGCCTGGTCTCCCAGGAGGAAAATCAAATGCTGCTCACTGTCAGTACAGAGGCAGCAGCAGGAGACGTGGCATCTCAGCAGCCTGCTGCACATGCGAGCCGTGTCAATGAGGCTTTAATGGGTGTTGTAAAACCCATCCAGCAACCCCAGCCTGCGGTGCAAGTCCACGCTTGGTTTTTAGGTTTGAATATGAAATTGCCCAACGAAGCTGGGGTACAGCAGCTGGGTTTGGTGCATTCCGAGCCCGCCTGTGTGCACGCATGCATGCTTTTGCATGTGCTCTGTGGGCAGCAGGAGGTACACAAAGGGGACGTTTTATTTGTGTAAGATTTGATTAAAATCTTGGAGAGGGGTTTCAGATGACAGTGAAAGCTGAAACCAGGGGAGCGAAGCCCGGCCTGCTTTTGTTACCGAAATGCTGCCCTGCTCTGACCTCTGCCCACCCCGAGCTGCAGGCGGGTGTGTGCTGCGGGCACGGGGACAGCACCACGGCTGTGTCCCCCTGTAGGGTCCTGCAGAGCACAGCCACTTCGGGGGCAGGTGAAGCCCATTGTGCTCCCAGGGGTTAACAAAAAGAGCGACGTTTCGGTACGTTTAGTATCACTCAAAGCCAGAATTGAAATAAAAACTGTCCCCCCTCAGATCACGCAGCCAGGGCTTGTCCACAAACACGTACACACAGCTTCACCAACCCATTTAATGCTGCACATGTGAGCGCTTCTATAGAGGCGGGATGCTGTTGACTAAAATTAGGCTTCTGCAGACGTTTGCAGGTGTGGGGCTTTGGGGCTGTTTTGTGTTTTGAAGAAGTTTTAAGCGGTAGCTATGGTCTAACAAGAAAAAAGGGTTTCGATTCTAAGTTTTCCCAATGCATCTTGTTTTAAAGGAGAAAGCCTCGAAATGCATGTTTTGGTTTGGCTTTGGTGCTCACCTGATGGAACCAAACCCCTACCCTGTGCTACTGAAAAACTGCTTCACTGGCTCAGTGCAAACCCAAACATGTGGACCCATCAGTGACAGATGCTCCTTTGCATGGCAGCAGGAAGAGTTTAGCACAAGCAGACACCCTGCTTGTGGCTTGCCTAAGGAGGTCATCTGTGTGCAGGTTTTTGCAAGTGATTCAGTGCAAAATGGGGTTGGAAATGTTTTCTGAGCTTGCCTCTGACTCAGCTTCCCATGGCTGGGGAGCAGTGTGCTGCTGTTGAAGCAGCAGTGAGGGAGCGGATCCATGGGTGGTCCCCATAACCACAGAGCACAGCCAGCCGAGCATTAACGTGTAACATGAGGATGAAGGGAAAAGGGCACCAAACCACTTTCTCCCAGTGTTATCTCAAAGCCAGCAGATGGAGAGCAGAGATATGCAGGGTGCCTGCTCCTTTTTCTGTGCCCTCCTCAGCCAAATCCAGCAAATAATGAAGTGTAATTTGCCAAATGGCCTTCTAATGTAATTATTTGCTTTTGAAGGTCCTGATGGTTGCAGCGTGGCAGGCAAGCCTTGATTTCTGCAGCAGGGCTGGGGCAGGAATGGGGCACTGGGGCTGAGAGTGGGGCCACCTGGGCAAAAGGAATTGGGGCGTGGAGCAGTGAGGGCTGGGAGCTGGGCACACGGATGGCTTTGCACATCTGTGCTTGGGAGTGAGAGGTGGAAGGTGCAAAGATGAAGGCAGGAGAGCAGCTCTGGTCGGCTGGGCTGCACTCGGGATGCTCTCAGCGATCCCTGGGAGAGAAGCACTTTGAGGCTGTGTGGCATATGAAATCAGAGCTTAATGCAGAATGGTAGTGAGCCAAGGTGGCTTCGCACAGCACGGACGGCACTGGGGCTTTTGACGTTCACGTCCAAAGGTTTGCACTCATTGTCATTTTTCCACTGAGAACAGTTTTCATTGAAAAATTCCTGATAGGCTGCAGAGTGAGGCCGGCCTCCGGCAGAGGATTTACAGCAAGACTGACAAAGTTCAGTTGTTGGAGATGGTGAATGTTTGAGGCTTTCCTTCACCACAAATGATGGTTTTCAGGAATGCTTGAAGTATGTGAAAAAGAGCCAAAACCTTTATTCAGATTGAGTGTTTTTTTTTTTCAAATGGTTGCTTTTGTTTGTGGAACTCTTTGGCTACAAATTACCACCTCCCTCCAAATAAATTAGTGAAAGGAAAGAAAGGAAGGCAGACCTTTGCTTCTCATCAGGACTGGCTCCAGGGCCCTTGGCCTGGCCCCATGCATCCCATGGGGCGGCTGCGCATTGTTCGGTGACTCACGGAGCGCCGGGGCCTTGCATGATGTAACTCTGTGCTCATGTGGGATTTTCCAGCTCTTTGTTTTCCCTCCCATCCTTGAAAGGCTTTTCTGCCGGTTCTCCATCCTGCCTCATCCTGCTGTGGCCCTACTTTTTCTTGGATTGCCTGCAATTCTTCAAAATGACTTTTCCATCTTGCTTTGGGCCAGGATGCCCAGCATTGGAGCAGGAGTTCAGAGATGCTTTCCTTCATGCTTTCTTGTTCAGTCTTGTGTAGGACTCATGGCCCAGCTATGTCACAGGCTTCAGAAGCCTGGGCTGATGGTGATGCTGGGTGATCTGTTGTCTGTGATGGTTTTTGATATCACCATCAAATTTCCAGCAACACATTCATGGTTGGCTCACTGGGAGACCCCATGCACCATGTAGCCGAGCTCACCAAACATGGCTTGTGTGCAGGTCATGGCTTGTGTGCAGGTCTGCTCACGGACGGCAGGGTTTTGGTTTAGAGCTGGAGGGCCTGGGTGGGAAAAGTTTGAAAAGAAGCAAAGGCACATTTTGCTTGTTTTCTGGCAATTCAATGGTCTGTGCAAAGTGTTCTGTTGTCTTTCCCGGTCCTTATGGTTGTTTTTCTCTTCTGGTGTTTTCAGATATGGAATGTGCAGATGTGCCTTTGTTAACCCCCAGCAGCAAGGAAATGATGTCTCAGGCACTGAAAGCCACCTTCAGCGGCTTCGCGAAGGAGCAGCAGCGACTGGGAATCCCCAAAGGTAAGAGATAGCAGCACAGCTGTGGATGGCACAGAGGACATATCCCCCACCACGATACCCTTCCCCACAGAAACACGTGGTGCCCATCCTGTGGTACTGCCTTGTCTCTTGGCAGTTCAAGATGGAAGAATCCAGACATACAGGCAGAACCTTTCAGTACCACTTGCAGACTGCACCCATCTGACAGACTGTGCCTGTCTGTCCTGCTAACAAAGTGAGATAACCTCTACTGCCAGACTGCTCTGCAGCTTTGTTGAGACTGCGAGACTTGTGTTTGCAAATCACATCCACTGTACAGGGAAGCAGCTGGGATGCTTTACAAGAGGCTGATAACAGGGGGGAAAGCAACAAGATGAAGGAGCGGGTGGGAGAAGGGGTCAGAGAACTGCCAGGATTTTTTAAGTCCCAAAGCTCACTCCTGCTATGAAATATGTCTGCAAACATGGCTGATCCAGACTTACTCTGGGTATAGCAGTCCCCCACCATATATTGCCTTTTCACCAACAGATTGTCAGTCTCTAGAGGGTGAGGCTGTGCAGGTGCTTATCCACTGGGATAGATGTAGATGTATCCTGCTCTCCTGGGGAAAAGGCGTGTGGTTTCTCATTACTCTGTATGACAGACTGTTTTTCTGCATAACATGCTCTTCTACAATCCCTTGTTAGTTGCTCATTAATGGATCTTTTCCGCAACGCCTTGGTGCAGATCCCCAGCAGTGGACAGAGACGCACGTGCGGGACTGGGTGATGTGGGCAGTGAATGAGTTCAGCCTGAAAGGAGTGGATTTCCAGAAGTTCTGCATGAACGGAGCTGCCCTCTGCGCCCTGGGCAAGGAGTGCTTCCTGGAGCTAGCGCCCGACTTTGTGGGAGATATCCTTTGGGAACACCTGGAGATCTTGCAGAAAGGTGAGTCCTGGGATCTCCAAAGGGGATAATTTGTGCTCTCCTGACTACTCTGGTTATGGGCTTTTCGAAAGAGTATGACGTCCTACTTGGGCTGCAGTCCCAGTCAAAGCAGCTTTGAAAGCTCAGCTTTCCCGTAAGACTTCAAGTGGGCATCGCAGCCAGTAGTGGGCAATGCAAATCCTGGCGCTTGTTGAAAGAGGAAGGGAACACCCTGCTCACGCAGGGAAGCTCTGCCTGCCTGGAAATGGTGGTGGGATTTTCCAGAGCATTCTTCCTCAGTTCGTTTAAGCTCCTGCTGTGAATTTTACTGCTTCCTCCGGTGCAGCAAGGTACAACAGTATCAGCAGAATCCCACGCTGACTTCCCAGTTGCGATTGGAAGCGGCTTTTATTTCTTGTCTAATGAGCGTAATGGCATTTAGTTAAATGTGGTCATATCCCACAGAGGAGGGAATGGTAGAAACCATTTCTGCCTGTTCCTGCATACAAGCATTTGAGGGCATTAACTTTGGTTTATTTGCAAGGGGTGTGTGGGGGGGGTCACACATTGATTCTGGATGTTAGTTTTGATGGTGTGCAGCTTTTTCCAACTTGGATGGTTCCCGAGGAGTGAAATCTTAAGATCTTTAATAGAAGATCTCCTGTAGCTCATTTCTGTGCAGGGCTACGTGCTCTCCTGGAACACCCCCAGTGCTGCTGGGCTGACCCTGCGTGCCTGTCCATAGAACTGTGCTGGTGGCAGGAAGGGGAGGGGGAACAAAGTTATGCCTTCCAGGAAACCATTGACAAATGGATGTTAATTGCTGATTACTAATTTTACTGCTACCTGTGGTTTGCAGAAGGTAAACACGGCTCTTCCCAGGGTCAGGGTATGACAGACTGTTTTTCTGCTCTTTGTTTGACTCTGTATCTGTTCAGTTCTTCTCGTTTTGCCTGATTTTTAATGAGTGCTTATATCAACAGCATGCAGCTTAACCAAACAAAGCAAAACGCTGTGGTCAGTCCTATTTCTATTTGCTACAAGCCATGGCTTGTAACACAGCTCTGCCTTCCTGCAACCCACTGGAGAGGGATGCAATGTGCTGCAGCTTCTGGCTGAGGCACTGGGCTGGGTCTGCTCCCAGCTCTGCTCTTCCTGCAGGTTTCCCAAGCATGGAGAGGAACTTGGTGCTCTATTGCTCACTGCCAAGTAGGGTTCCAGTTTCCCTGCAGCACTGACCCATGCAGGTTTGGATGCTGCAGTCAGGAGGATGCAAAAGGTGTGAGGTAGATAACAGCTTTTACAAAGAAGCTGGAAATCTTTTGTACCTATTGAAGCTTTTCTTCCAAAAGGATGGAAAAAAAGTAAAACAATTTCTTTGTCTCAACACTGCTGACTGAGCTCTGGGAACCAAGAAATCCCCGTTCTGTATTCAGCTTTGTTGGTGACTTCATCACTTCTTGCTTAAGTTGTCTGAGCCATAGATTGGATGTTGGGTTCTTAACACATTTCCCAGAGGGGCAGTATCTGTAAAGTATTTGGAGAGTAACTGAGAAGAGCTTCCAAGAAATAACCAGCTTCACTCCAAGGACTAATTCCTCTTCCCTGTAAGTCATGAGACTCATCTTACTGGTCTTACATCTTCAGGCCCCAGTCAAGTCCGGGTTCTGTTGTGCTGGTGTTGTATAACACATCTCTCCCCGTGTGAGATGAGATGTTTCTCTCCCCTTTGCAGCTGGAGATGTGAAGCATGAAGGGATCACCATTCCCATAGGCATGTAGCTATAAAGCCACACTATGGGTGAGCCCACAGGGGCCACTCACCAGACCGCACTTCTGGCACCCATCACCCGGTCACCCGCCATCATCACCCAGAGCTGGTGATGCTGAGGGTGATGGCTACCCCTGACGTGCCTGGCATTACCTGTGGTGGTGTGACCACCGGAGTGGGGTCGTGCTGGGACAGGCTGTGACCCCGCTGTCCTCCTGCTAACACCCCTCCCCTTGTGAGCTCTTTCCGAGGGAGTGACTCACGGACCACAGCCTGCTCAGGGTTTAAAAACGGCAGCAGATGGGCGACTTTTCCCTGCATGGATTTGGGTATTTTCGGGTCTATTTTTCCAAATTTCTTCCTAAAATAGCCTCTTCAGTTACCAGCAGTCAGCAGTGCCCTCCGCTTGACTGTAAGCATAGCTGAAGGTTGCTCTCTTTCCCTGTGGTCACCCTCCCTGCCCCTTGGCAGACTCCACGGGGAGAAAAAGAGCGTTTCTCATTAGGTCTCTCTGTTTGCACAAAACCTCCTTTTGTTGGAGGATATTTTCCACCCTGCAGTCCCCAGGAGAGGAGGCCAAAATTAGGCTCCTTGCAAACGAACGTGCGTTATCTTCAGTTTGCTTCTCTATAGCCTCAGCAGAAATAAATATAACCCAGAGTTGTTAGTGCATTTTGGTTTCGTTACCCTTTGCAAAGTAAAGAAAATCTCCCATGCTGATATCTCTGCCTGTGTACCGTACTGGAATGAGTAAGGTGTTAACAGAAGAATGGGTCAGGAGGAGCAGTGTGGCTTTTAGGTGGGAAAGCAAAGGCAGTGCTGAGGCTGGGAGCAGCGAAGTGCTCAGAAAGAGCAGTGGAAAGTGGGCAGCCTGCTTTGATACGATGCTTGCTTGTTCCCAGTGAACCACGCCTATAGAGAGATCAACATCTGTGGTGCTGCCCGTATGTACTCTGTGCAGTGTGTATCAGGGCTGGTTAATGGAGAGGACAGCAAAGCTTTGAGATGGGATCCTCTGCCTTCATCAGGCATAAGGTGAAAAGTGCTGTGTACACTGGGAGGTAGCTTTAATTTAATGTTGTAGGGGCTGGTTTTGTTTTGCATTACCCACTTACACACATCTACCTGGCCTGAAAATGGAAAGTTTTCCAGGAAAACAGCAGTCCTTGAATGGTGGTCTTTTTCATGAAGTCATACATGAAACCATGGGAAGCAATTTTTTTTTTTAAAGAAAGAAACTGATGAAATAAAGGATGCAAGGAAATTATGTAACGAGCGTTGCAGAACCACCTGGAGCCGTGGATGGAGAGAACTGCTAGTTTGTTTGGTTTAAATTTGTGTGTCTGCAGCAAGAATTCCCAAAGGAGCTTGAATGCATCAAGCATGGGGTTCAGTGGCCCTTCAGCACTGAACTGCACGTTTCCTTTGAATGTCCCAGTTTAACCCCGACAGGAGCCTTTTAGGAAGTTTAGACCTCTCTGAGTTACAGCGTGTTTTGCAAAGCATGATACGTCTATGGGAATATGACAGCTGCTTCCTTTTCTCTTTGCAGAAGAGGCAAAACCTTACCCAGCAAATGGAGTGAATGCAGCGTATCCAGAATCCCGCTATACTTCAGACTACTTCATTAGTAAGTCCCAATTATTGTTATCATTATTGTGAGTCCAGGCATAAAAGGGCCACCTCCTAGAGGTGTCTCTGCATCACACGAGGATTGCTTGCTTTGCTTTCTAAGCCTCTCGTCCTGCCGACAGGTTATGGCATCGAGCATGCCCAGTGCGTGCCTCCCTCCGAGTTCTCTGAGCCCAGCTTCATCACTGAGTCCTACCAGACCCTCCATCCCATCAGCTCAGAAGAGCTTCTGTCCCTCAAGTACGAGAACGACTACCCCTCAGTCATCCTGCGTGACCCTGTCCAGACAGACTCCCTGCAGACAGACTACTTCACGATCAAGCAGGAAGTGGTAACACCAGACAACATGTGCATGGGACGTGCCAATCGAGGTATGGTTGGGCATCTCTCATGGCTTGCTTGGGTTCTTCCTGTCTCTGCTTACATGAACGTGGGTGCTGCCTTCCCCTCTGTAGGAGATGGTCCTTTGTGGGGACCAAAGCCAACAGGGAGCCACGCGACACCAGTAATGAAGCTGTTTCCCAACGTGTGTCTTTTATGGGGGTGAACTCCCAAAGAGATTCTCTAAAGGCTTTGAACCTTTCCTGCCTTTCTCTCTAGGGAAGATGAGAAGAAGGTCTTTCTCATCTCCACTCTGCTGCCTGTCTTTGCATCTGCAAAAATGCAGCATTTCTGGCCCTGCACTTTGATGTCAAACTTGAGTGAAGCTGAAATAGGCTTTAAGGTTATTAGGGAGGACAGACTGCTCTGTGGTGGTAGAAATCTCACTTTCCTAGGAGATCAGGCAAAAAAACCCCACCCATAAATCCTTCACAAGTTCTCCTCAGGAATTACTGTCTAAAGCTCTGAAAGGTTTTACACTTGGTGATCCAAAGTCTTTACCATTGCCTCCATTGATTTTGATGGCTATTTGCTTGAACTGGTGGTGATCTGTTCCAGCTAAGCCAAGCCTTGCGCTTTGCTAGGAGACTCACGTATCATGTGTTGGGTCATTACCTCTGCTTCTGCTGGTTGAGAGAGGTGACTTGGATGATACAGTGAGCCAAAAGGGAAGCAGTGTCACAATTCTGGGTGAGCTTCTCTTTCAGGGGTTGCTTTTCTGTCATTCTTCCATCTGTGTCTTTCACTCTTCTTGAACTTGTCCTTAACATAAGTGATTTCCTAAGAATTCTCATTGAAATGCAACAACCCGGGCCTTCACTCAGCACTGGGGACCAAAGGCCCTGGCGTTAGCCAACGCTACTGATTGCTGTCAAAGAAATGCAGCACTTTGTGGCTATGCTGACACTGGCACTACATTCAAGCTATGTAGAATGGCCTTTGGGTGGCATAAATCCTCCCAGAGTGCTATAAGGAAGCTTTAATGTAAACCAGAGTCCAGCTTATTTATATTTACAGACATTTCTGCCTCCCACTCTATTATAAGGTTAATCATTCGTGAAGTCAAACACTTAAGGAAGAGAGATGTCAGGGTGAAGATTTTCCAGACAGTCGCACTTTGCCTTGCTTTGTGTGGGCATTAGGAGTTAATTTTGTGGTTCCAAGGGAGGTTTTTCTGTCTGCCTTATCGGCGATGGCGTCTGGTTGGAAAAGGTGGCTGCCAAACTCCTTAACAAATTTCTCCTGAGTAGGTGCAAGGCATGGTTTGCAAAGGCTCACAGCTAGGTCAAATTTGGGTGAATTTTCAGTGAAATAACACAAGCCGTGGCTCTAATGCTGGAGCTGTTCATCTGGCAGATTGATAGCTCCTTTTCTAGAAGAGCTTGTGCCTTGGTATTTCTCATTGAAGTGGTTACACCAATTAAGGAACATGCAGAGAGCTGTGATATTTTCCCCTCGCGGGATTCAGGAATTGACTGAAGAGCATTCTGTAAGTTTTCAGCAAACAAAAAGAGATAAAAATAAGAAAGAAAAAAAAAAAAGAATTTGAAGCATGAATATCGTCAGGAGAATCATTTTGAAACTTGGACTCGTTAAAAGTAACTAACAAGGTATCCAAGGGGGAGTGATGGATATCAGGCTATGTTGAGTCTCATGAAGTCGTGCTAAGGAGAAGCTGGGCCCAAGCTGGAAGTCCCAGGCTTGTAAGACCAGCTCCTTTGCTTGAAGATGGAGCATCTTCGTGGGATGAAGAGGGAGATGCCTTTTGCTGAGGCCAGCAGTGGGGGCAGAGCTGCCTTTTTGGCATAGCTCCGCACCCACGGTAGTTAAGTCTTTTTGCAGCAAGTGCTCTTCGAACTACAACACAACAAATATCTGGGGGAGCGTGCCAGCGTCCTTCCACGATCCCATTCCCCTGTGATTTACTATCTGGGCCCAAGCTGCGGGTAGCTCTGCCAATGGAAATTTCTCCAGGAGTTCTTGCACAATCCCAGCAGCTGTTTTTAGCTCGGTTTGGGAAGTTAGTGAACTTGAATGATCCTGTTATGCTCTCAGTTTGTCAGTAAAGATGTTGAGCAATCGGCAGTGTGAGGGAGATCAGAGAGAGCAATTTCAGTTTGTTCTTTGTATCCTTTTTTAGCTCGCTGCTTTAAGTACAGAGGGTATACTTGTGCTGTTCCTAGCGGGTGTAAATCAGCATAGTGCTGCTGAGGATCTGGCCTATCGTGTTCTGGTCTTTACTAAAAATACCCTGGAGAGTAGCCTTGATACAACCCAGCTGTGCTCACCTTACCAGAACTGGAAAAATAGCTGTTTGAGCTCTCAGCCTTTTGCTCCCTTCCTCCATCAAATCGCTGCTGTTTGGGGATTTGGGGGTGGAAGTGGATTGTAACATATGGCAATAAAAGGCTGCTGTGTAGGTTTGTAGGAAACGTGAAAAGCAAAGAAGAAAGGTGTCCAGTGCCCTTGAATAAGCCTGAGCAGCGCTTACATAGAACTGGCGGTTTTAATATGGGAATTACTGCAGACCCTTATCTTTCTGCAGCAAGAGGCCTTGGAGGGCCTATGTTTAGGCCCTGAATATCTCTCTAAAGTGGATTATTTCTCTGCCATTGCCTTTTGGAAACAGAGGACAGTTTTCAGTAGGCCCCAGGCATCTGTCTTTGGTAGAGAGTCAAGGCTCTGGGTTTTTCCCCTAATTCTGCCTGCCTTGCTCTGCTGCCTGATCTCTAGGGCTCAGAGAGCCCTGCTTTTGAATTACAAAGGTAACGAAGATATCCTCATTTCAGGGCTTGGATTGGAATTGTATGGCGAGGCACAGCCCAATAGCAATGTTTGCCTGGCTGCCTTGTTGCAGGCAAGCAAAGCATCCTTCTCATGACCACATTGACGGAGAGCATCCCTGTGTTGGCCAGGCACCTCTCACATTGCCTTCCTTCTCACCAGGTAAACTGGGTGGTCAGGACTCCTTTGAAAGCATAGAGAGCTACGACAGCTGTGACCGCCTGACGCAGTCCTGGAGCAGTCAGTCCTCCTTCCAGAGCCTGCAGCGCGTCCCCTCCTACGATAGCTTTGACTCGGAGGACTACCCCGCCGCCCTGCCCAACCACAAGCCCAAGGGCACCTTCAAGGACTATGTTCGAGATCGGGCTGACATGAACAAGGACAAGCCTGTCATTCCTGCAGCTGCCCTCGCTGGCTACACAGGTAGGATCACTGTCCCCAGAAAGCACCTCTGTGCTCAGCGCTTCGTGGAGAGACTCTGCATCAGGAGAGGGCAGAGCTTCCAGGGTCTCTGGGTGGCTCTGAGAGAGGGTTTATGGGGTCAGCCCAAGGCTGTATCCTTTGGGTGTAGGCACTCCGACCCTCACAGAGGATCTGAGCACTGGGCACTTGTGTGTTGTTTACACTGGATGCCTCCTGTTGACGTTGGTAGGAGCTGGGGTCTGGTGAGCTTTGTTGAGAATGCAAAGAGAGCCCTGGTTTCCCCACTGCTGCTTTCATGCAGTGCACTGGCCTCTTGCTTGTGGTTTCCCACCTCAGGCAGGACTGGCTGCGTTTCAGCATTGCTATGCATGATGCAGAATGATCTTATCCCTTTTCAGCGGGGAGGAAGGAACTTTGTTTTGCTTTTTGCGCTGGTGCGAGACAGGGATGGGATACTGCCAAAGCAGATCCAAGCATTTTCCATTCCCTGCAATGAGAGAGATGAGAAGGTGATAGACCATGGGAACTCTGTTTTTTTTACATGATAGTCCCCCCGCAATCTGGCCACCTCCTTTCTTCATGGGGAGAAACATGGGATCAGGCTTCAAGCCAATGTCGAGGTAATCCTTTCCAGTTGTTCTGTGAAATGTCATTTCCCTGTAAGACAGGTAACGTTTGCAGGGCAGCCTCCTGACTGCTCTTCCCCTGGTTCACACTGATCCCTCCTCCCCAGCTGGTAGCAGTTGTGGCCCAGAGGATCCAAGCAGTGGAAATAGTTGTTCAGATACAGATCATCGAAAGGTTCAGAGCAGATCCTGAGCTGTGACTGTCCCTGAAATCCCCTCCCACACACCGCTCGTCTTCAGGCTGATACTGAGTTTTTGGTGGGGGTGAATGCAGAGGGGAGGAGAGGTGGAGAGATAATTTTAGGAGCAATGTGTAAAAAAAAAGGAAGTGGTTTGTTGCTATAGCTTTAGTTAGAAAGAAAGCTCAGCTCGGCCTTGCTGAATGAGCCTGTTTTGAGCAGGTCTATGCAAAATAAAAGTGTGCTCTGCCATTCCTGAATGGCTTTTGCTGGGGGATGTGGTGGGGAGAGGCGTGAGTGGTAGGAGGGGCTCTGGGCCAGCTGCAGAAGTTGGTGCTCCTAAGAAAAGAGCCCAGGGGTGCGACTTGCACTTCTTTCTTCCTTCTTTCTTCTGATAACACCTTTCACTGGGGCTGTGGAAGTGTGTAGGGCACCCATTGCATGGGCAGGAGCTTGGCTGCCGGTGCAGGACTTTTCCCTCCACGTTTGCTATTGCTCATGGAAGCGGAGAGGCTGCACTCCCAGCTCCCTCTGCAGCGAGGAGCCAAAGCTGGGGCTGGACCCAGTGCTTGGCCAAGGAGCATTAGCACCCTAAAGTGTGTCCTTGGGCTCTTGCCACAGGGAAAGTGAGGCTTTGGTTTATGCAGTGCCAGAGCACACTTCCAAATGCTTTTCTCTGCATAACTTTTTCCCTTGCCTCATTTCAAAGCCCGCTTTGAGCTGGGAAGATAATCCCTTGGCCCAAGCTCTCTGACATGATCAATAAGTTTTTTCATTGCTTTACTTGAAAAACTTTAAACAGAGAGGAAAATTAGAGGTTTCCAGGAACACCGATCACTTGGAAATCCTTTGGTCGGAGTGCTGCTTTCTCCAGAGGCTGCTGAGCAGCGATTCAGAGCTAAAACTGCCCCTGCCTGCATTTACCGTGGGGAAGGACCTGACAAACTTTGCAGACGTGTGACTCTAAGGATGTCCCCCATCCCTTTTTAATGCCTACTGACCTGTCAGCACCTGATATTTCCTGTGTAGAGGGAGCCTAGCATGGGTGCAAGGCAAAGCCGGGTTGCTGTGAAAGCAGGTCACAGCGAGAGCGAGTGAGAACATGTTGCATGACAAACTGTAGGAGAACTTGGCCCTCTCAAAACTGTTCTGTAGTAGCTTATTTCAGAAAAAAAATTAAAAAAAGAATCGAGGCTGGCCATGGAGAAGTGCAGGACCTCTCATTGGCCAGCCGAGCGGGGACGGTGGGGACTCAGGCAGAAGTCCTGGCTTCTTGTTTTTGCTTTGCTTTACTTTACTTTTACTTTACTCAGGGGAGGAAGTTCTATCTGGTGGCTAGAGTGGAGGAACTCAAAGTCTGGGCCCTCTACAGCTCTGCTCCGGAGGTGGAGCCTCCAAAGGAACAGAGCAGGGGACTGCCAGCCCGCGGTCCCACAGCTTTCTATCTCTCACCAGAGCATGCCTGGAACACGCACCAACGCCAGCACCCCGTCGCCAGCCAGGGCAGTGCACGGTAGACATGCCATGGTGCCTTGGTGTGGAATACCACATCCACCACCCCTGGGGCTCTCTAAGTTTGTGTTAGGAGCCTGCCAATATTACTTGGCTCTGTCAGCATAGGCCTGTTTTGCTGGTGGCCCTGGGAGGTGGCACAGCCTTATCGCAGCCGCGGCGATCTCTGATGGTATCAGCGCCGGGAGGCGCGTGCTTCACTGAGAAGGTGCATTTTGACGGAAGCACCATTTGCGTTTGATGTGTTCCTCACCCAGCTCACAAGCAGCTTTTCAGAGCTGTGTTATCTGCCCCCACATCTTGACCTAATTTAACAAGTTGCCATGGTTGCTCAGATAGAAATTGATGCAATTTTCTTATCTTTTTTTTTTTTTTTTTTTTTGAAGGAGAAATGTAACTGCTCCAGAGTCGGTGAACTTCAGTTTCCATAGCTGTAGGGAGGGATGACCAGGGTCACCTTTTTGGGGGCAATGCCTCTGGTGTTTGGCCAACTCGAGCCAGTCAGGTTTTATTCTTTTTTGAAATGACCTAGGAAACGAAGACAGAATGCACACCTTAAAACTGGGCAAGCTTCAGGATGTGCCTGCTCTGCAGGCAGATGTGTGAGATCTTACACTGAGTTATCTGGGTGACCGCTGAGCTCCGCAGAGCAGCATTTAGTGTGGGTGCGTGCCTCACACTGGCTGCGTAAGCCCTCCATTCTGAGTCCAGCTGTGCCAAATGGAGCTCTGTGCCACCCGCAGGGCTGTGCTGCTGGATCCCATGAGCTGCCAGGCTCTGTGGGTACCACAGCAACCTGCACCCTTCCTGAGAGCTGATGCTGTGTGGATGAGTGCCACTGGGCTGTAGCAGAGCAGCGTGCTGCCCATGCTGTGGGCCTGACCGCAGTGGTCTTCAGCCTTTCTGCCCTATATTTATTTTCCACAGCTCTGACCTACTTGTGCTGCTGACCTCCCGCTGCTGCAGGTCCAGCAAGGGTTCAGACCTTCTACCCCTTGCTGCTCCAGGCTGAATTGCTTTCAGCTTTTCTTGAGAACCCCAAAGCACCTGCATGAGTTCGTAGCCAAACTGTGGTGTTTGCTTTGTGCCACATAGGACCTCAGCACCATCTGAGCAAGCCGGGGCTTTCCGTCTCACGGTGTTGCCTGCAGCACTGAGCTGCGATGCACTGAGCTGCTGCTCCTGAGAGCAGAACCAGCAGAGCAGAGCGATTCCCCTTGGGCCTGGGGGCGGGGTGGGGATGGAGGAGAGAGGGATGAGCAGGGTGAGGTGACTGCAAAGCACACCTCGGTGCCTTGGCTGCAAGGCCAGGATTGCCTTTGTAAGTTGTCCTTTCTTATGGGGCAGGTTAGGAAGTTGCTGAAGCCTTTACAGGCAATCTCAGCACCGAAGGAGTTAATGCCCTTGCCCCAGCTAGTATCACACACACCCTGACTGTCTCTGACTGTCTCTCTTAGCGACAGATTGATGCTATCTTCATTATCACTCTGCCCTTAGAGAAGACAGAAGCAGTGCAGGGATGAGATGCTATCTCCTGAGCACCCAGCACCGCTGCAGTACAGCTAACGGTCGTGCCCTGGATCCAGCCCTGAGCTTTGCTATCAGCATTCATGGCACTGCGTTGATAATGTCCCAAATGTGCCCTGTGAACCCATCCAGCCTGTCCAGACCATCTGTGGTGCAGATGAATCCATGCCTTCGACAACCTCCTTTCCTGCGTGATGCTTATCAGTGAGACAGAAGTGAAAGCACGCAGCTGCTGTTTTGCAGAAAGTCGAGTTGATGCCAAAGAAAGTGGGTGTCTTTCAAGAGAGTTTGTGTGCTACTTCTTTTCTTCTTCTTCTTACTATGCTGCTGGCCTTCAGCTTCCAGCCTGTGAGCTCCCAGATGTGGGCATCCAAAACCCACCAGCACAACCCTGCTGTGCTCTGGACATGTGGGTGTCTGTCCTTGGCATCCAGATCTGGTGCAGTTGCTTTCCTAGAAACACCAGCATCCTTCCTTCCTGCATCCTGCCTGTGTGAGCATTCGGAGCTGTTGGTATCCTGGTTTAGGGGAGTTTGGAGTTGCAGCATGAGATGCAGGAGATGGGGCTCACTCACTTTCAGTCCCATGCTTTGCCTGCCCTTGTGGGGTGACTTCATGTCACCAGCAGTATCTCCTGCTGTGCAGAGGCTCAGGCATCATGTCGCAGGGTGGGGAGCAGCAGGGTGGGCTGTGGGGCTGCTTCAGTGCTCCTGCCCCACCTGCCAGACGTGTGCAAATGACAGTGAAATCAGCCCCACGCTACGCTGCCCAAGCATGACAGCAGCTCTACTCTGCCCAGCAGCCAGGAGGGAATGGCAGAGCAGCAGCAGAGAGGCTGCACTGCAAGCAGCACAAAAAGCATGTGGCAAGAAATAGCTTTCTGGTTCTTTCCCCTGTTTGATCACTTTTTGGAGATGCTCTTCATCTTCATCTGCACTTCAGTGTCCCGCTGCCTGCGCAGAACAAGTCCTTGGTGATGGTATGGCTGCACCAGGCTGGGCAAGGGATGTGGGGAAGGCAAGGCAGGCAGTGATGGTCCCACAGTCCTGACACAGCAATGGGATTTTTGGACTCCTGCACCTGCAATGCCGTTGATGGGGTTTGCGTAGGGAGGGCACATCACCAAGGCTAGGGCTGTTTTGGAAATGTTGCTATGTCCAATTGTTTTGTTTGGTGTGAACCACAAACCACAGAGTGAACAGCATAGGTGCCCTCTTTTTTTTTTTTTTTCTTTTTCCTTTTTTTTTGAAGCTTTTTTTTTGGTTTTGTTTTGTTTCTCTTCTTTGAAACAGAGGCCGCTGAGAGGGGTGAAGGGCATGAAACGAGCTTGAGAGACAGTGAGAGTGACGCATTGAGGGCCGGGCATTGCCATGCACAGTGTCTGCACCGGGGGTGGGATGCTGCTGGCCTCACCACGCTGGTGGCAGTGCCCACTGTGGGTGTGCTGGAGCAGAAAACCTGGATGAATGTTGGAGACTGGGCACTTTGGCATAAATCCACCTCTGGAGCCACAGAGTGGGAAGTCAGTAGGGGATCTCCAGACCTACCCAAAGCACATGGAGCAGAGATGGGGATCTCCACCCATGGGGTGGGTTCTTTGGTGTGAGAAGTCCTTGGGAACATTCAGTGGGACCAGCACCATAAAGGGGAGCTCGTGTCCTTGCACCCCACACTTGGGGCTGCAGGGGAACTTGAGTGGTCCAGAGCTATCTGGACCAGATGTCTCAGTGGGTATTTCCTGTAGTGGATGGGGATGAGAGGAAGGCAATGAGGGGCAGAACACAGATACAAGCCCAGCAGCATCACACACATCCCAGTAGTACTGGGGATGCGTTGTGGGTGGGTGGGCATCTCTGTGCAAGCTGAGGGTCACAGGGAAACCTTTTAGCTCCTTGCTTTTCTGCAGAGCATGCAGCGGGAACTCATTGCAGCTCTGATTACAGCTGCTTCATCCAAGTAGACCATACACAGGCCTCCCCAGCACCTGTGCCCTGATTGTTCTCTCTTCTGCCCTGACTCCTGTGGTCTCCCCATGCTGTTTGGGCCCCGCAGGCTCCCACACGTGCTGGGTTTGATTCCTGCCATGTGCAGTGCCTGCCTCGCTGACGTCTCACCATCGTGCCCCATCTGCAGGGCCTCTGCTCCCTCCCCTCCAGCAGGGTGTGTTTATGGGAGCTGAGGCATGCCTGCGAGCTGTGCGGTAAACACATTCTTGACATAATTGCTTGTCCAACAACAGAGGAATTTGGGGTTTTACGCGAGTCCCGCAGGCAGCTAGGAATAGACCTTGGGAATCCCTCTTGCAAGGCACAAGCCGCCGGATGACACCGCTTCCTTCAAAATCCCAAAATACCCAGCTCCCAGTGCTGCAGCAAGGAGCGTACCTCGTTTGCTGCAAGTGGGTGATAAATTACTGGGTTTCCCAGCACCATCGTGTGCCAGCTGGCAGCTGAGTGGCAAGCATGGAATGTGAGCCGTGCTGGCCCTTGGCTCAGGTACGGTGACACCTTTTGCATCATGTCCCTGACACCTTGAAAGTCACCCAGGGATATTTCGAGGGCAGTTACCTAGAACCTAGTGTCCAAGCAATAGGTTTCCATCTGTTTTATTCTGGGGAAGGAGTGAGAAAAAGTTGTTATTCTTTGTCTAGGCAGGATGGTGAACCTGGCTGTGCTGCAGTCTTGTTTCCTAGCACCGTTGGTCTGGTTTGGGCACTGTGTGCACTCTTATGTGTGAAAGGCATTGGTATAAAGTCGGATGGGACTAGAGAATTGGTCCTTGCCCATCCACACTTGCCCTGCCCCTTGCAGCCTGGAGCACCCACTTGCGCAGTGATTCTCCTGTGCACAAAGCCTGGTGCTGTAAATAGGCCACAACCTCAAGATGTGGGGCTGGTTTGGGCCAGGCTTTGGATCTTCTGTTTCGGATGAGAGGTGAAGGCGTGATCTAAATTTCCTCCTTCACTTTGCTGTGACTCCATCCCTCCCGGAGGTCTTGGCAAGCTCCTGCTGAGGACACGAGGCTGCAGCATCTCCTGCCAAGAGTCTTCTTCTCGTTTACGTCTGGGGTGATGCAGATGAGCCCTCTGCTTTGTCTTGGGCTGGATAGGGACAGCAGGGATGAGATGCTCCTTTGTGCCACATGGTTTGGGAGGAGATCCCGCAAACCTGGAGCAATTTTGGGATTTATTTCTGATTCCCCTTTGGGGATGGCTGAATAGGGAGCAGTGATTCCCCAGTCCCAGAACTCCTGTCCCAAAGCCAGCTCTGTCATTTCCTGCTTGCCAGCAGCCTGGCTGCTTTGAGTCATTTGAAACACTGTGGAATAGGGGGAACACCCCTCTCCTCCCTCCGTGCGTTATCCCGCAGCCACAGCTCTGACAGCCTCCATTGTCATTCATGGAAACAGGCTTCACTCCATCTCTTTATTCTGAGGAAATAACTTTTTTTTTCCCTGCTTGAAGCTTGTGCTCACTGCTGTCAGCGCCGAGTTTGCCCCGTCCTGCCTGCCATCCTCATCCAGACTGCACAGTTTTTCAGGGGTGATAAATCATTTCCTCTAACCTCTGGCTCTGTTTATTATTATTATTGTCATTATTATTGCTGAGATTTTCTAAGCTCCATTTACAACATGTCAAAATCTCTCCCAGGGCTAAGTGCAGTGTTTTGGGTGCGGCCACGTTTAAAGTTGCTCATGAAAGAGTTTTGGCTTGAGGGCTTCTCTTCTACCTTTGATTGGGACACAACTGCAAAGAAGAGATAATTCTTACATCACTCCACACACCGTGAATCCAGCCAGAACCAGGCTGCGAAGCCGCAGTCTCAATGCAGTGCACCAGCTACTACTCATTAGGTGTGTAGAGTTCAGCGCCGCAAGACAAATTGCTGTTGGCCAAAATCAGCACCCACACCAAAGTGGGAGTCATTGGAGATAGAAAGAGAGGCTGAACATCCACAGTGAGGGATGCTCTTGCCTCTCCGGCTGCTCTGGTGGAAGCGGAACTCTGCCAAACCCGCCAGCCCCTGCCCATCTCTGCAAGCCTGCAGCAACACGCTCTGGAGAGAGGCCAAATAATTTTCATACCTGGGTCCCCTTTATCTCCATAAACAGCCACAGAGCAAAGAGTCAAGGTCGGGAAGCAGGAGTCTGCTGAAGTTCACGCAATGGCCAGGAGCTTTTTGGCACACAGGGGTTGGTGATGCTCTCGTGCCAAGGCAGCACTGCTTGCTGTTTGGGTGCCAGAAAAATAATCCTATTTATGTAACTCAGAGTGAAGCATTCCAGTGTGCGAATATTCAGCTCTGACTGCAAATGGGAAGTTCCTTCACCTGCAGGATTTAACTCTTAGATTGTCTGAGGTCTTACCCTGCAGCCACTGATGCCTTTCTTTTTTTATTGGCAGAAGGTTTCACTTTTTTGCGGCAAGCACCATTTACATGTGAATCCTCCCACCCTGGGCTGGGATAGAAGGGGCTGTGACTTGCTGGCACTGATGTCTCATTTTTCCTTTGTCTCTCCAGGCAGTGGACCCATCCAACTGTGGCAATTCCTGCTGGAGCTGCTCACTGACAAGTCCTGTCAGTCCTTCATCAGCTGGACGGGCGATGGCTGGGAGTTCAAGCTTTCCGATCCAGATGAGGTAGAGTGCCAGAGCCCAAATGCTGCTGAGATATTTAAGATAACTCTCATTTCCTTCCTTCATAGAATCACAGAATCACTAAGGTTGGGAAAGACCCCTCTGATCCCCAATCTAACCCCAGTCCACCCCACCATGCCCACTGACCATATCCCCAGATACCACATCCCCATGGTTCTGGTGTACCCCCCAGGGACTGTGACCCCCCCCCCTACTCCCTGGGCAGCTGTGCCAGTGCAGCACTGCTCTTTTGGAGAAAAAAAACGTTCCTAATATCCAAACTGAACCTCCCCTGGTGCAATTTGAGGCCATTCGTGATTGAGATTGGGGCAGGACTGTTGTTCTGGTCTTCTGTAGGGGAACGCAGTGAAGTAAAGCCCAACTATAAAGACTTCTTAAAAATTGGGCTGAAGTTGTGTAGCAAGCAATAACCCATGCTTGGAGTTAGTGGGAAGCTGAAACACTGTAGAGAAAGGCACAGTGATAGATGTGTGCGACTGAGAGCTGGGGCTTCCCATTGATCATCATAGAACCATAGAAGTGTTAAGATTGGAAAAGAAAACTGAGTTCGTGGAGTCCAACTGTCGACCCATCACCACTATGATCATTAAATCATGTCCCATTCTGGAGAGTATACGGGATATCCATTACCTTCCCTGACTTGTGTGTCCTCACGGAGTCCTCCTCAGCGCTCTGCTGTTGAACGGTTTGGTTGTCCCAAGCTTTAATGGTTTTGATGTGTCCAAGGGCTGCCCAGTCAAACCAGAAAGATTTCTCATCCCCATGACGTCCATCCCCTCTGATTCTCCCCACCCCTCTCCTAGGTGGCCAGGCGGTGGGGCAAGAGGAAAAACAAACCCAAGATGAACTATGAGAAGCTGAGCCGTGGTCTGCGTTACTATTACGACAAGAACATCATCCACAAGACGGCCGGCAAGCGCTACGTCTACCGCTTCGTCTGCGACCTGCAGAGCCTGCTGGGCTACACGCCGGAGGAGCTGCACGCCATGCTGGACGTCAAGCCGGATGCCGACGAGTGAATTCTGAAGAGCTTATGGGACTTCATCTTTTTTTTTTTTTTTGCTTTTTTTTTTTTTCGTTATTTTTGTGTTAGAGAGCAACTCAGATTCGATGCTTTGAGGACGTTGGGAGAAAGGGTGGTGGGTGAGTCAAACTTCTGGTTGGAGTAACCTCAAAAGTTTGGTTCGGGGAAGGATGAGAGCTCCAGGACGGGATTCTTTGGGTGAGATTCTGAGTTTTAAGAAAGCCAGAAAAATGTAGCTCACTTTAAAAAGAAAAAGAAAAAAAAAAAAAACAAACAAAGAAAAAAAGAAAAGAAAAAAAGCAAACAGAAAAACCTCCCCGTCCCTCGCTGGATAGAAAGAATATTAACAAATGGATCCCTTAGGTTATTGTGCTATTGGCACAACAAACTGACAGTTCAGGAAATGACAGTATTCCTAAGGATCTGAGGGCTTCAAACTTGCTTTTTTTTGGGGAGTGGGGGGTTGGGGGGGGGGGGTGGGTGGAGGGAAAACAAAAGTGGGTGAAACTTCCTGCTTTGGGGAGGGGCAATATAGGAGAAAAACCAAGAACTGGTTGTCGTTCTTGTCGCATCGCCTTTCTGTCGGTTGTCTTCTTTTATACAAAGGACAGATTCTTTTTCTAGGAGGGATCACGACTCTTTTTTTTTTTAAAAAAAAAAACAACAAAAAAAATTGTTAAAGTTTTATTTTATTAAATTTTGTGCCAGTATTTTTTATTTTTTATTTTTTAAATAGTCTTAAGCTCTAAGATGGTCTCAGTATTGCAATATCGTGTATGTTTGTTTCTGTTATGCCAGCAGAGTTTTATCACAGCGAGGAAAAAGAGAAAACGGTTTCTGTAGACCCCACAGGAGAAGGGCAGCGCTGCGGTCTGTGCTCTCTGGGTGGGATGTGATGGAGCCCCAGTTCTGACCCAGCTCTGCTGCTGCCAGCTGGGGTTCTCCGCTCCCACCCGCAGCCCTCGCGCTCCGTTCTGCTGTGTGCTGCTAAAGCTGGGTGAGATTTCCACCAGTGCTTTTTTGTCGTTGCTGTTCAAAGTTGGTCTCTCTCTTCCATCTGCTCCTTGAGCACTCAGTGAGTTTCCGAAGCGTACCGAGATTTTTGCAGTGAAAATGGCTTTTGTGTTTTTCCAATGGAGTTTTTGCTCCAGGCTGGATGTGGCTCTGAGCAGCCTGGTCTGGTGGTTGGTGACCCTGCAGGGGGGTTGAAACCAGATGATCGTTGTGGTCCTTTTCAACCCAGGCCATTCTATGATTCTATGAGGAACACTTTGGTGCTTTCAGGAACTTTCTCATTTTTTGGAGGGGACAGGGGAGAAATCCCCGTATTTCGACTGCAGTAAATGAAAACTGTGGAAGTCGGCGAGGGGAAAAAATCAGGAAAATGTTGAACAACAGAAAGGAAATGTTTCTTCCTTCCTGTTTTGAGCAGCTCCGTCTTTATTGCTGTATGTCTTAACCAGCCTGGGCACGAGCAGAAAGGAAATTGGCCTTTGCAAATGGGGTCTTTACTGCCATTTGTGAGCCTGATCCTCAAACCGTGTCGAGGTGTGATTAACATGAAGCACATGACTGTTGGTGGTGGAGTGGGTGACACGTCTTGTGCTCGACTGAATGCAGGAGCACAGCAGAGTCAGTGCTGGGGGGCTGCTTCTGCGTGTTGGAGCTTTTCTACCCCGTTTACTCGCAGAGAAGTGAGTCCCACTCTGCTGGGCAAAGACCCCTCAGGGCTGGGCTCAGTGTGACAGGGAGGACTCAGTGGCAAAAATTAACATTCCTGGAGGTGACCCCAGGGCAGAACCCATGCAAATCTGGCTGTGGGATTGGGGCGTTTGCCCCAGAGAGCTGTTGGACATTTTATTTTTAAAGACAGTATTATGCATTTGAACCAAAAGTAGCTTTTTTGTGTGTGTGTTATTTGTCCATCCGAGTGTCTTGTGCAGCTGCATCCACCCAGAGGCACTGCCAGGGGGAAGAGGAGGGCTGCTTTCAGGAGAGCTGCTGGAGGGGGTACAGATGAAGGTGTAGGTAAGGGAGGATGTTGGGTATGCTCACAGCGTTGGGGCTGCACGTTGTCCTACTGAGCATGTGCAAAAAGTAGCAGGACAGATGGAAAGGAAGGAAAATAGGATGGAAGGACGGTGAAAGGTGCATGCACCAAAGGAGGGGCGGCCCACCCCTTCACTAACTGCCTGCTGGGAGGTGAAAGGCAGCTGAGCTCCTCGGGCAGGCGGAGAAAGCAGCTCTAAGTTGAAGGGGAGGAAGGACAGTGAGTGCACTGGGGAGCTGCAGTGAGGCACCAGGGTTTTACCCAGCACGGACTGGCTCATCGAGGGGCAGAGGCAAGGGTTGCTGCAGCTGCTGGGCAAAGGGGCAAGGCACAGTGGCACAGAAACAGGTGGCAGGGGATTAGTGAAGGGGCACCCCAACAGGACATGGCAGCTCATTAGGGTTTTAGCACTCAGTGATTTTCTTAGGCTTTTGGGGTTGCTTTCTTGCATGCAACTGCAAAATGTGCTTTGCTAACAGAATCCCTTCCAGCCCCCACGTGCAGTCAAGTGGCCGAGCTTCCATCTCCTACCTGTGGTATCACACCGCGCCCTAGGAAATGCCTCCTGCTTGGTCCTGCTGCAGCTGAAGTGCCTTTTTTTCAAGCAGAAAACAGGGATAACATTTCAATCTGATGGAAGGAGTCGGAGTTTTGGGTACCGACTCCATAATTCCACCAGGCCAAATCCCTCATCTCCCAGTTTGCTGTCTTCTTAAACTATTCCCATTCTAGAGACCATCCCAGAGAGGGCTGTGTGCTGTTTATACACTGGAAATGTGCGGATTTGTTTTGTGTTTTTCTTTTTTCTCCCACTTTTGTATTTGCGCCTTGACTTTTGGAGAGGGAGGTGTGACCTCCTGTTCTTCGAGGCCATGAAAATTTGGTGAACTCACACACGTGCTGAACCAGCAGAATGGGTCTGAGAGGGATCTGCCAGGGATGGGACTTGCTCCTCTGCTGGCTGCTCTGCGTAACAGTGAGCTCCAGCCTTGGCAGATACAGGTGGCACTCAGGAATTGAATGGGTTTGTCTTGTTCTGGAACATCTCCAGTGATTTGGAGTGTTTTCTTTGTCCTGCTTTGATCTGCTGTTCTTGGTGTCTGACCCCAGTGGGGCACATCCTCTTCACCCACTGTGCCCCTTTTGTCCCCTTCGTCCCCCAGCCTGGGGAGCACAGCTCTCTGCACTGTGGTGATCTTCCTTTCCCAATGGCTTTTTAAGGTGCATTTCCCAAAGAATGGGACATTTTAAAGATCAGGGGAAAGGGGCCTCAGTAAGAGGTGTAAAATGCTGGAAAAAAAGCAAGCAGATCTGCCTAGATCTATCCTCCATCTCTACTTATGGTGACTATAAGCTGTGCAGAGCCGTGTGCCTGCAAGAGCAGATCCATTTATCTACACATTACGACCATCCAGCTCCAGGCACGGTCATTCAAAATGAGGTCACTTTGGACAAGTGATAGAATCATTAAGGTCAGAAAAGCCCACGAGGTCACCACGTCCAACCCCAACCCGTCCCCACCGTGCCCATCGAACCAGAGAGTGGTTCGGTGAGAACCAGAAGATATCACACAGTTTAACCTCTTCCCCTATTCCCAAACCAACACCCACTCCACAAAGCGATCCCAGTAAGCACCAAGCAATGCAGAGGCTGCAGGAAGCATCTCCACTTTCTGCCTCGTTGCCTTCTGGAGGGCTTTTCTGCAGAGCTTTGTGGCCCGGCCTCCACGTTGCTGTGAGCATCACAAGCGTTGGGTGCGCTCTGCTCTCTGGTGGGGTCTATCCAACATCCGCGAGCTGTTGTCTACATTCCAAAGAGGTCTAAATAAATGATAAATCTATGTATGCCTATATGTTATAATGGAATATCTCCAGGAATTAACTGCCTCAGTATATAAAAAACAAAAACAAAAACAAAAACAAAAAAAAGAAGAAAGTCTTTGTTGTCGTCGTTACGTTTTGTTTTTACAGATGGGATTTTGTTTTTTTTTTTAAGCTGATAAAGATAGAAGAAAAAAGAAAAAAAGATTGTTATATTGTGCTGTTCGACTATTTTCCAACGTGTATTTTCATATAATTTATATTTTTTAAAAGCGGGGGGGGGGGGAGGGGAGGGAGGGGAAATAAAAAAAAAAAAGGACTTTAAAAGCAAGGTTAAAAAAAAAAAAAAAAGAAAAAGAAAACCAAGGAAAAAGCAGGTGCTTTTTACAAACTGAGCTGAGGTAGCGTAGAGATGTAGCGGTGTGTGTGTGTGCGTCCGTGTGGTGTGGTGTTGTTGTTTCTAAAGGATACAAAAAAAAAGATGCCCCTCCTCCGTCGAATACTTAAAGAAGGAAGGGGTTGGTTTTGTTTTAATTGCTGATGCTGGCACATCATTTTGCTGGAGAGTTTTTTATATACTTGTAGCCTTATTTCATATTGTATTTTAAACCATGTGGAATTAAAAGAAGAGTAATTCATAGCGCTCAGTCCCGGTGTGCTGCTTTGTGGTTTTGCTCTGACTTCGCCTTCGCTTTTCAGGTCCAGGTGACAGTGGGAGCAGTGCAAAAGCTCAGCAAAGTGGTGCAGATGTTCCCTCCTGCTGTAGGATGGGAACACGTCGGGTTGGCCTTCCTCGCAGGTTTTCACTGCTGTTGGCCAATGGGCAGATCTGCCATTTCAACACATCTCACGTCCCAAATCACCACTAAACCTTGAAAAATTGTGCATTTATTCTCATGATGTTTTTTTTTCCCAGTGAGCTTTTGCTGTGGGCTCTGGATCAGGATCTCACTGTCCTCAGGAAAGCGGTGCTGCGGGTAAGGGGACAGCTGTGGTAAGGAGGGCTGGAGATTCTCATTAACAGGGCTGGGGAACTGGAGGGTTTTTTCACGCCAGGAGATGCTGCTTATCCATAGGGCTGAGGACATGTGGTGGGGAATTCCCCAAGGACAGGCAGCGTTGTGGCACCGGTTCAGGTAAATGAGCATCAAAGTGGATCAATCAGACACTGCGTCCACAAATGCAGGCATCAGATGGGTTGAGCACCAAGAAGAGCAGGCAAGTCATCAGTGTACATTGCATCAGCATGCAAGCGATGAATCCAGGAGGAGGAATATTTATAACAGCTCCATTTATAGCAACACTTGTCTTGCAGGCTTGCAGGAAGCAAAAAGTTTGGGGAAGGGCTGAAGGAGGGCTAAAGGATGTGTGGCTGAGCACTGCCACTCACCAACCCAGCAAGCTTGTCCCCCTATGGTGTGCACAGCCCAGGGACCACACTTCAATGCTTGCACTATAAATACCCACTGGTTGCTGCTGGGGAAGCCCCCGTGCACCTGGGCTGCTCACTATGGAAACTGCAGAGAGCAGTGAATGCCCCCAGCTCCCCCAGCAGCACTGGGGCTGGCAGATGGAGCAATGCTCCAACTCTGCTCTTCATCAGTGCTCAGATGCAGGGTTTGGCTGGAGCTGCATCCAGCAGCGCTGCGGATGGGTGGGATGGAGGCAGCTTTTCACACTCAAAAGCAGACACAAAGCACTGAGAATGGTGCTTGAAATAGGGGCCAGGGAGCAAGGCGGCCTGGTTTGGGTTGCTGTCTTGAAATGAGATGTCTGAATGGGTTCTTGAGGGAAAGAAGAGAGATTGAAAGAGGAACTGAAATTAGCGAGGACTGAACGAAGGAAAGGGCTCTCTAGAAATCTCTGAGCTAGGAAAAGAGAGATGTAAGGAGGTGATGGAAGAGGAGAATATGGAGAATGCCATGGAGAGGGATAGGAGCAAGGACAGAGCTGGAACCAGTGCTGCGATGCTCAGCTGAGCCCTGCAGTGCCCACCAGGGACAGCAAGGGACGCGCACAGAATAGTGGGGGACTTAGGGCTGGTTCACAGCATAAGGGCCTCAGTCCTCCTTCTGCCCAAGCACTGCTGCAGGTGGTGCTGGGGGTGCCAGGGCCATCCCTGCAGTCAGCACTTTCCGCTGTTTGCTTTCCGCACCCGGCTCCCTCCCACTGCGCAGAGGCCTCTGAACGCCGTCCAACAGCAACTTTCCGGCTCCTCCGGCGGCCTTTCCCCCACGCTGCCATTCCCTGGCCCTGCATGAAAGCCGGCCCCACAATGCGCTATTGTGCCTGGGGGGAGGCAGCAGCTGGGGGGGCTGCGTGCCCACCAGCACCAAACACCTTCCTGGGGGCCTGAGAGAAGCCCTGCACCAGGGATGCTCCCCAAATTCTGCATCTGTGTCATGGAGATGCTCACTGAGCTCACAGCATCCTTTTAGGGATGGAGGAGGAGCAGGGTGTGCCCATGGCCACGCTGACTTGGATTTATTGCATGGCATGATGCTGGGATGCCCTAATCCACCCCATGCTTGAATCACCCCCAGTGGGAGCAGGCAATCCCAGCACAGCCCTGTGCTGTTCCTCAGCTACCATCCCATTCCCTTCTCCTTTCCATACCTTTTTCTTTCACCCCTCCTGGCATCCCAGTGGTGCTGTGGCTCCAGCCCCGTCACAGGAATGCTGCCGAGGATTTCCAGTTTCCATCACTGGCATTTACCAGCTGGAAAACACCTGGTGTAGCCTTCACCATGCAGACCACCGGCAGTCCCAGGGCTGTGAGCCCAAACGTGAGCATCCCCAGGGCTGCTGTGGAGCTGGGAGTGGGCTCCTTTGGGGAACTGTATCACTGCAGGGAAGGAATGCCAAGAAATGCAAAGAAATACAAAAATCCCCTCAATGAGCAATGTTTTTTTTTTAATTTTTTTTTTTTTTCTTTGGGGTTTCAATGTTTTTCTCCATCCCAGCTTCTCCTGCAGGAATCTCTGTATGGGTGTTGGCATCACCCGACCTGCTGAGCTTTGCTAAGTGTGCTGCAGGTCTCAGAGGGCAGGAGGGCCTTTTTGCCTTCCCCTCACCATCAGAAACTCCATTTGCAGAGCCTGGTGCAGGTGATGTGTGTAGATATTTTTTTGCTATTCCCACGTTTGTGGTCACGGTGTCGCTTGTGTGAGGTCCTGCTGCTTTTGTGTCACATCCAAACCCTGCTGATGAAAATAGGCACAGACTGCCAGCAAAGGGGAGAGGAGAAAGGCACAGGGGATACAACGTAAACCCAGAAAGGGATGTGAGGGGCTGCCAAGCCACTTGGGGGCTTTTTATATGTGGCTTTTTGGGCTTTTTTTCAGGCTGAAGTTTATGCCGGGCTGGAAACTTATCTTGGTGCCAACGGGACACTCATAGAGCTCAGTACTGCAGCACTGCAGCACGAACAAGAGGAATTTTGCACCTTTTCACTCCTGAGCACTGAGCTGTCCCTGCCCACGCACCCAGAGCAGCAGCAGCAGCAGCCATGCAATGTGAGGCTGGAGCAACACAGCTGCCATTGCAGTTGGTGGTGATTCATCAGGAACCTCAGGATTGGTGGGGCTGTGCCAACTGCCTGATCACCCACAAAAAGGAAAAAAAAAAAGCCCAAGGCAAACCCAGCAACTCGACAAGAAGCCATTCGTGAGCCTTGTCCAGGGGTCTGATGGGAAGAGTCACCCGGTGAGCTCTGCGTGTTGGCAGCAAGTGATGTGATTCCATAGGAGCATTCCTGGCTGCAGCCTGGGGAATCTGCGCAGTCCTTCTCTGTTAAAATTAGCAACAAGGAATGTGCAATTCCTACCGGGATAGCTTATGGAAATGATAAACAGAAACAGGACAAATGAAGTTTTATGGCTGGATTTAGAAATCTCGGCAGCTGGAGGGCTTGGTTCCCCCACCGTCAGCAATGGGCTTTGGAGGAGAGGGGAAAAAGCAGAGTGGGCTGCTTCCAGAAGCTGCACGTTTTAGCTAAATTAGTTTAATAAACAATTTGCTTTATGATTCAAACTTTCTCAACCACACAGGCAAAAACTGATACAAATCAGTCGTAAGCTGGTATGCACGCGCCGGATGGGTTTACATGGGCCTGCAAGCCAGAGCTCGCTCCTTGTGTGCACGCATGGACATGGCCCTCAGCAGATAAGGGCTGGATGGGATCAGCAGAGTGAGTAGGAGAAAGATCTGATACATTCTGCCCCAAATATTGTCCTGATGGTGGCCAGCAGGAGATGGAACAGGGGGAGCGACAGCGCAGGGTGGGTGATGACCCTCCAGCCCTGTGCTGCTGAGGACCCACATCCATTCCTCTTTGCTCCCAGATGGACTTCCAGACACGCTGAGAATTTTCTCAGTCATTCTAAGCCACAGACATCTTCGTTTTGTGTTGCCGTAACGACGGAAATAAACACAGAACTTTCTGGTGGTGGATAAAAATGACTTGTGGTTTTTTGACCAACCAACTTCTGTGCACTCAACTTCCAGATGCTTCGGAGAGGACGGCCTTTGGAGGCTGCAGGCGATATCGTGCAGGAAAAGCAGGGCTGTTTAAAGCCACTCCAAGTGGGGTCCTAAAACTGAGGACGTGCTGGTGGAGCTGTGTGAAAGGGCTTAGTCTTAGTGATATGCATGAAGATGGAATGCAAAAAAAAATGCTGGTGGTGTTCTGTTTGCACATCTTATGAGCCATGAAGATGGTCTGCAAGTGTTGGCTTGTTCAGAAAGCACCCAGTAGATATGGTTCATGTCCTAGTAGGTATGAGAAGTGCTGACAGGTCTGGTCTTGCCTTCCCTGTTTGCCCCCAAAATGCTGAGACTCACTGGAGTACCCCAACTCGGCTGTTCCTCTACTTTTATTCTCATGCTCAGGTGGCACACAGAGGTCCAAACCACATACGTCCCCATTTCTGCTGCACAAACACATTGTGCATGAGGTCCATCTCACCCAACTGCAGCCTGGCTGGCACGGTCCCCAGCTCATCGTTGAAGTCTCAGTGCAGGGTCATGGTGGATGATAAAAGCAAAGACTCAGTGTCAGGGCACTCTAGCCTTGCATCTGTGGGTGACTTGGTGTCCTCCAGTGGATGAGATCCACCAGCAAATGTGGTTTTGGAAACATCCCCTGAAAACTAGTGAGGGAGGCTAACAGATTCCCTTTGGGAAAAGCAAAGCCTGTAGCAGAAAAGCTGGTGGCAAATGAATGGAAGTCCAATGAAGGAACTCGGAACTGTGAAGATTCAGCCTGTTTAGTGGGGCTGCTTAACCTAAACCAGATTTCTGTAGGAAATAACTCCAGGACACCACAAACTATGCACTGCTGCTGCTTGGATAAGTCCATACTCTATCATCCCAGTCTATTTTTTCCCCATCTTCCCTTCCAAGCATTGTTCCAAGCCCGAAGGCACTGCCGCAGCCAGCTGGGTGCCCTGGGAACAAACTTTCCCACCACTTTCTCTCTCCCCATGAAGGACACGGGGGGAAGCAGACGAGAGGTCTCATCAAAGCTGGTGGGAAGTTCTTGTTGTGTGTGCATGTGTTATTATTTAGGACCCTGGCAGGAAGGAGGTAACACTGGCACTCCATCTCTGTCACAAACAAAGCGGCGCTGGGATTGAGTTTGTTATTTGGGTTGCATGGGGCAGGCTGGGAAGGAAGAAGCCTGCCTCAAAAATCAAGATGGAGGAGACAATATCCAACTGCTTTCCAGGTTTGGAGAATGACGTTCTCATGACTTCAAGAGGAGGGAAACAGACCAACACATCCCCATTGTGCTCTCTTCTCCCCTGCGGGATGCTCGGAGCCTTGGTCATTGCAGTTTGTGGATGAAAGAAAAGCCTGAAAAGGGCATGAATTGCATTCCTGAAAAAGGCAACAAGTCCTCAAGGCAACCTTCTAGGTGGAGTATGTGGTTTCTGATAAATTAGTTTTTCATTTATTTTAAAAGATGGCTGCTTTCCATAGAAATTATGGGATTGGCATTACAGAAGAGTCAGCGTGGGCTTATACTGAAATACAAACTGTGTGGCAGACAAACTGTGTAGACTTTGACTTTTAGCTGAAAAATAAAGATTTTCTGGAGGTCAGGGGAACCAAATTAAATCAAAACCTGTTTGGAGCAGCTCTGAAAAACCTCAGCATCGTTCCCTCCCAAAGACCTCCCATTATCAGGGTCAGGACCCTGCGTAGCTCTCCCAGCATGGCACAGGGGATATCTCTTCCACCCTTTCTGCACTGAAGCACCCCATATAACTAACTCATTCACCTCCAAGACCACCTCATTCTTCCCTTAGAGTCTGGGAGAGGTTTTATTTCCAGGAACTGGACATGGGGCAACTCAGTGGGTTTTTGGTCTTTTGAGCCCACATTGGCTGGTGGCAGAGCAGCAGGAATTAACTCCACAAGCAGCTATCGGCCCCCCAATGGCAGCTGCCTTGGCCAGAAGCCTGGGGAAGGATTTATACCATCAGCAGCAAGAGGATAAATGGTAGCTCTGCCTCGCTGACAGCGGTGCTACCTGCAGGAGGAGACTTCTTTATTTAATGCAGCCTGAGCTGAACATCTGCTGAGAGAGGGATTCAGTGGTCCCTCCTGGTGCTGATCCGATTAACCCGATGTGGGAATAGCTTTATGAGCACCTTCAGCATCACTGAGGTTCTTGGTGAGTTTGGATGGGAGGGAACAAGGGTTGGTGTGGGGCTCCTATAACTCAGAGCACAGTGTGCAGGGGATGCAGGGGCTGCTTTCATCCCAAGGCCCTGGAGATTTCCCAGCTTTCCCTATTTCTCTTAAAATCTCCCCATCAGATCAGCTCTGGTCATAGCAATTTGAATAAATACAGAAGTATAGTGAAAAAATTTAAATGGAATTGAATGCTCCTATTGGTAAGGAAGGGTGCAAGCATGGCTTTAAGCAGTCTGCAGCTTGCTGAGGGCAAAAGCATGAGCAGGGGATGTTCTCTGCCCTAAGGCCCTGCTGTCAGCCGGTGATATTTTACCAGAGCTGGGACCAAAACTCCCTGAGCCCTGACTGGCGTGCAGGCCCTGGGAGTCTAAACATGTTCCCTGGCATTAATCACTGGTAATGGAAACCAGAGCTGGCTCTTGTCCCCGCTGAGTCAATGCAACCCTTGCAAACGAGTTGGGAAATACGCACGCAGGCTGAGAATGGGGCATGAAAGAAATTCCAGGCAGGGCTTTTTTTTTCTTTTTAGTGGAATTTCAAAATTGGAAAACCATAAAGGGAGTAAAAATAGAAGCAAGAACAGCAGAAACCTCAGTCCTCCAATGGCCTGCTGGCCTCGAGCCTCCTTTCTCCACCTCCACCATCCCAGCTGCCCCTTCCCACTCCTACCAGTGACACCAAGGTCTAGCTGCGTTGGAGGACCTTAGGGCAGGACTTCAGGGCTATGACAGAAATGCCCCCCAGCTGGCAAGTGGTTTCTGTAGGTCCAGCTGGGCCCTGTGGCCCCAGGAGTAAAGGATGTCAAGGTGAGACTATGGGTGCACTATCCTAAGAGACCTCCATGAGTCCCGCTGCTCTTCACTTCACATTAACACATCCCAGCTGTAACAGAGCTGTAACCCAGGATCTGGGCTCCAAGCCCTTGTTCCATGGGCACATCGCATCACCCCATGGTGAGAGGAAGGTTTCCCCTCCTGCAGCTCTGTTATGCAGGGTGAGCTCAGCAAAAGATTGCTGCATGACTAATTGCAGTCCCAGGGACCCTGCAAGCACTTAAGAGAGATGGACTCTCTAAACACTTAACGAGGTTTCACTGAAATGGCAGCTAAATGATCTCCTCTCCCTGCTGTTGAGGAAGCGGTCGATGCAGGGTCATGGTGAGGAGATAAATCTCTCCCCAGTTTCATCAGCTGGTGCTGAGATGCAGAAGGATGGGTTTGGAGATGGTTTTAGGAGCCAGAGTCACTGGGACATCTTTGGGGTCCAATGTCCACACAAAGAAAATTGCAACCGGGCAAAATCCCACACCAAATCCATATGGGACCATGGAAAATCCCTACAGTCACATGGAAATGCAACTTCAAATGTTTTTTGACAAAGATTGTAGCATCTCCTGGAAATAAGGAGGGAAACTGAGGCATGGGGGTGCGTGGTGGTTTTCCCCAGCGCTGCTCCTGTGGGGGGAGGAGGAGGACTGAGATCGCCCCCTCCTTTCTATCTTCAGCATCTTTCTGCTTTTTCCCTATAAAGAAGCGAAGAAACGAGAATGGAAAGCAGCTATTTTAGAAAAACTTCTTTACCAAAGGCTCTGCTGAAAGAGCCCGAATAATAATCCAGCCTATTTGCATTAACGTGCCATCTAAGAGCCGCTCAGAGGGAAGAGGTCATGTTTATATGTGATCTGTGAGAAAAATGGGGCAAAAACCGATGGTTCCTGCCCACGCACTGCGGTGCTGAAAGAGATACTCTGTCCCAGATGGATGCAATTAAGGGGGGAGGCAGCAAGAAAAAATATTACGCAGGTGCTGTGGGATGTTTCTGGAAACTTCAGATGTTGCTTTTCCCAATGCTTGAGATCGTGCTCCTTCTATTTATTGAGTGAGCGCTGTTTCCCTGCGCTATGGTTGGTACAGGAGGCTTGGGAAACACACGGAGCTGGGCTGTGTTTTACTGCTTTTCTGCTTTATTTTTGTTCCTTCTTTTTCCCTTTTATGCGCAATCCTGTCCCAAAAGTGTGGTTCTTGCAGATTCAGGAGGAAAATCCTTGGAGCCAGGCAGTGGCTCAAGTTGAGCTCATTTCTCTGGGCAAAGTCGCCAGCTTCCTTGGGGCATGGAGCCCATGACATGCCCTCTCCTGGGGTAGCCAAGGGGTTTAACTGGGGGAGAGCACTGGAAAAACTCAGGCACTGGAGAAGCCTCCCCCCCTCCATTGCCCCCGGATGGCTTTGGGAGCAGTGAGATGTTTGGATAATGTAAATCCATCCGGCTTTGGCTTTTATGGTGCCCAGGGGATGCATCTGTCACGGTGGGGCTCCCTCCCTTCGGGGAGCCGCCAGCTCCAAGCTACCTAGAGCTGTGCTGGAGGGGCTGCTGGGCAGCGCAGGTTTCTTCTCCCTGTGGGATTTGTGGCTTTGAAATATGCCCTTTATCCTTTGCTCTGATGATGCTAAATAAAACCCCTAGTTTTTTTTTTTGCAGGACAGCCCCGCGGGGGAGCAGCGCGCGGAGGCTCCTGGCTGCCGCCGGTCACTGCCGGCCGTGAGAACTGGGGCTCTTCGGAGGGAGTTTGGCCACTTGGTTTGTTTGGTTTGATTTCTCTCTCTCTTTTTTTTGTTGTTGTTTTCCCTTTGGGTTACGAAGGGGCTCAGACAGCGCAGCGCCGGGTGGCATCGCTCTGGGCAGACACACATTATGCGTGTCCTAAGGGAGCCAGGATTATTTTGGCCAGGATTGAGCAGAGCAGCCCAGCCTGCAATTCTCCACCTCATCCAAAGGGGAGCGCAAATGCCAGGCCTCAGTTTCTTCACTTTCAAAACTGTACTGAAAAATGCTTATCAATGAGTTGGGTTTTTTTTGATGGTTTTCTTTTTGGCAGGATGCATTTCCAGGCTCTGTGTTTCCAGCCCAGGGAAAAACACAGTTGGAAAAGTCAGAGGAATGGGGGAAAAAAAAAGCAAAAATCGGGAAAAAATCTGAACTCCAATACTATGCAAACTGTAGAGTGGTCCCAAGAGCAGATCTTTTCTGCCTCCTGGCATTTTTAGCAGCTGCTGGCCCTGCTCAGCTCATCCTAATCGCTTAGCTGCCATCCCGTGTTAAGAAATCTCAGTGACAATGCATCTTACGCAGGGTCATTTCCTCCAGGGCAGGCTCCTGCTGGCCACAGCCACACTGCAGGCTTCTGTTTAACATCTGCTCCTGCTTCTGCCCTGCCCTTTGGGTCACTGGCACAGCTCGCCTTTCACCCCGCCTTGCTCAGCGGGGATGAGGAGCACCTCTCCCTCCCCATCCCCTGCATCACCTCCTCAGTGCCCCCACCATGGATTCTGGCATCTTGATGTGCTCCGAGCCTCCATGCAGGGTCACCCATGTGGGTCACATTTGGTGGCAGGGGCCTTTGACCCTTCGCTCATAGCTATGGCACAAAGAGCATCGCTTTCCCTGTCAGACGACTCTATCTGAATTAGCACCACTGCCCCAGCACCGCACAGTACAGCACTGATTTTTGGGCCTGGTGTGCCTGCCTGATGCTTGCCCTCGTGCCCAGCAGTTTGGATCCAGCAGCCAAATGTGGCATGAGTGTAGAGAGCAGCACAAGCTCAACCTCTTAGTGGATCTCAGAGCATCTCCACTGGATGTTACACAGGCCTGTTGGTAACTGTGGTTCCTGCTGTTCCTGCCTGCTACAATTCAGGGTTTGGCTCCCTACCAAAAGTGATCAGCCTTCTGCTTCCCAGGAACAGTGCTTTGGTAATGACATAAGGGAATAAGGTCCTCAAAGGAACCATGAGAAGTTGTTTCAGCAGCAAGTTCATAGCCCCAGAGCCTTGGATTTCCATGAAAACCCATGAAAATGTGTTTACAATTTCTTCTCCCAGAGTCTCCAGTGTCTCACCTGGGTGAAATCGGAGAATCATAGGATCACAGAATCATTAAGGCTGGGAAGTCCAACCATGGACCCTTCAGCACGAGGGCTGATCTCACTGCCACCTCTACCAGTGGGCAGGAGGATGGGGCATCCCTGGGAAACTGAGTGAGTGGTTTTAATTTTCCTCTTGATCCACAGAGAAAAGAAAAGCAGGGAGATTTACGACCTGCCTTCTCCTCCTCCAGGTTTATAAATAGCGTTTATCAGGTGCTGGGCATATGGTGGCTTTTGGGGAATGCCAGAGAGGGATCAAAAGCAGTGTTGGTGCCTCCTCCCCTCCCCTTTCAATGTCTCATCTCCTGAGCCCATCTATAAACGGCCACATTAACCTCTCCACTTCGAGCTGGAGATGGGCTCAGCCATTTGCCATCTGCAGCCCGCACGGCCATCCCCCAGCTTCTATGTGCCAGGCTCCTGCAGCTTTGATGTCTTCCTGCTTTCCCCCAGGTGCACACATTGCTGCAGAGCAGAGGGCTGCAGGGCTCCATGCGAGGACACCCGGCTCGATGAAAAGGATGCTCGGGGTGAAGGAAGGCTCGGGGGGAAGGGAAAAGACAAATAAAACTCACAAGGATGCTTGCACATTCTCAGCTACTGCACAGAAGCGTGCTCTTTGCAAAAATTCATTTTGCACTGCTATTTGGCACTTCAGGTAGTGGTTTTCTTTTACCCTGGAGCCGCTCCTGAGAGGTGCCATGCTGGTTTTCTCTCCCACTTCTCACAGGTTCATAAGAAAATGTGGGTTTTCCCAAAGGCTTCCTGCTGCAAGCTGCACAAGCATTCAGGAAACAAGACAAGAGCATTTGTCTTCCCTTGCTCAGAGACAATTATCACAGGATCTTTATCTCCCATCTTTAAAGAGTCACGGCACAAGCGCAGCGCTGGGCTAATCCCCTCTCCAATCCCAGCCCCAGTGAGAACACTTTCCATCAGGAGCACAGCTTTCCAGAAGGGCTGATGGTAGAGCTGGGCTGGGATTAACCTTTTCAGACCCTTCTCTGAGTTTGGAAAGTGGTATTTTATTTATTTATTTATTTATTTTCAGAGATGTCAGGCCCAGGAACAAATAGATGAGGGAAGTTTTCCAGCAGCTGATGATTCAGATCTCTTTCCCCTTCCATTTACGAATGTTTTTTTGTTTTGTTTTGTTTTTCCACAGATGTCTTTTCTGGTTTCGGCATGGATTTGCACCAGAGAAGCTGTAAATGAAGGAATCTTCAGTAAACAGCGCTGCTTGAAACACATTTGGAACAGTTTTCCAGGTGATATAACTCCACAAACGTCAGCAGGAATGGACGTGGGGTTGGAAAATCATGGTCAACAGAATTGCAAAACGACCAGCTGCCGGCTCTTTGTTTCTTACAGCAAAATGATGAAATGGTGGCATTTGAACTCACATTATTGAGCTTCTCACACATTTATTTGCTTGGATCTGCCATTAACCCTGTGGGCAGCCCTCCCTCGTGTGCCCCAGGCTCTTGATTTTGATGGGACAGGCTGTCTTCGTGGCTCCCTACCAGATGAATCACCCTCTTCCCACTGCTGCCCAGGGAATGCAGGCTGTGACTGAGCACTGCTGGCCCCAGAGAGGGAATCTGCAGCCCCTCTGAGCATTGAACTCTTGGCCAGCTGGATTTAAGGGATTTGAGCCCACTTTCGCGACTGTCCCCAAGTTCTGTGCTCTTTGCATCCGTTGTTCTGCACAGTGCTCTCCGCATTTAGTTGAGTCATCTCCCAGGCTGATGCTATACCCTGGAGCAGCCCATCCCCACCATTCCGGGTGCCATGGGGCAGCTCCACGTTCCTGCAGTGAGAACAGCAGCTGAGCCTTGCTACCAACCCCATCCATCCAGAGCTTGTGCACTCGGCATCACCTCAGTGGTCAACAAGAGCCTGTGGATGCCAAATAAAACCCCATCATTAAAACCCCCCAGTGAGGGATTTCAATCCATCTGTCTGCCCAAAGCATCCTCAGCAGGGGCTGTGCAATCTCAGGCCATCGCCCCCAACAAGCTCCTTTGAACTCCAACCCAGCGGGCCATGGCGGCCGCAAGCCAGCCTTGTCTGAACATGGTTTTAATCTGGTTGGATATATTTAATGCACCGACATGCCTTAAACTGGAGGAGATCTAAGCCCTGCCTGGCAGGTGTGATGGAAAGCAGACGCCGCCTCCATTGGCTCGCTGGCTCTGGAGGTGCTGCTAGGGAAACGAGATGAGAAGCACTGGCCCAGACATTCCGTGGTGCACAAACATTCACCAAAATAGGGTGAGGTGAGGGGGGGAAAGGCACAAAGTGGCAAAAAACATGGAAAAGGAAACAGAAGCCAAAAGAAAAATGGAGGTAAACAGAAAAGGACACGGAGAGATGAGATGGGGGGTAAGGTGCTGGAGCCTTGGAGGACCCACCAAACAGCACCAGCTCCTCCACCAAAGCTGCCTTCAATAAATGACTGGTTTCCAGCAAAACTCAAAACCAAACTCCTTTCCTGTGTGGGGTGCCTTTAAAATTGTGCATTTTTAAAGGAATTTCTCATGTCATATGAGCATCCTCATTTTTCAAGTAAAAGAGCAAAGATATCAGCAGGAAAAGGGACAGACATAAATTTGCACCTGTGGTTAAAATGCCCAGTCACAGCTTGAAGCAGTGATGGAGCACCTGGTGGGAAGCAGGGCCAGCCCAGGGCAGCTCTGGTGCATGCAGTGTACTGAGTGATGGAAGGGCTGGAGCCAGGATGCACCCCTTCCCAGCCCTCATTTAAGGGTTGGCAGTGGAGGTGAGGGGATTTTGCTGGAGATCCCTGCCTACCTGAGGCCTTCCAAAGGTAAGCAGCTTCTTCCTTTGTTTCTGTGTCTACAGCTGCTGTATTGAGCATCTACTCACTTGCTGCATCCCAGGACTTCGCTCTGCTGCAATCACTGCTGTGCATTCCATTGCGTTATAGGGTTACGGCCCCAAAAGCTTTCGTTGTAATTGTGCAAAACCATGGCTTAGATAAATGGAAAACACCATGGAAAGGGTTTATGCTGCATAATCCCTTGCAGGACCAAATTTTGCTTCCTTTCAGGCAGCTGCCCATCTCTGCCCCCTTCCCAGTGAGTTAGTAGTGGTTCTCCTGGCTGCATGGTGAGCGAGGCAAAGCTCTGCTCCCTGTTCTGGCACTCCCACAGCTGCAGTTGTCTCTGCACAAAGTCTGTGTGATCTATTAAAGATCTCAAATAAGGATTTAATTTAGTTTTAATAAGACAGTTTGGGGGATGTTAATTAAATTGAGTTATTAAAAGCACATGGGCTGGACTTGGCTAATACATTTCCTCTTTTATTAAGTCCATTAAAAAATAAGGGGTAGAAGAAAAAAAAAAAAAAGAAGATAGAAGAAAAAAAAACAAAACCCTGCCTTTAGATGCAGGAATGCATTTAAAAGGCTTATTCTCCTTTGCTGAATTAAACATGTACCAAGAAGTGTCCCAAGAAATGAACCAAAGAAGCAGCAAGGTGAACTTGAATCCTCCCAGACTCCCCAAGACGTGAGCACAAATCATGCCAAACTGGCTTTGGGATGAAGCCATAACGTTGAACCCTCTGGAACCCAAGTGTCTGAGGGGTCACAGTGTGCTCAAACCCAGAGTTTCCATGCACTTCAGTCCTTGGTGTTGGGTTATTGAGAGGAGTGATGCTGGAATGGTGCATGCATTGCTGCCGTGCTTTATGGCTGGGAAAGCTGCCCGAGAGCTCCTTTTCATCATTGCACATAATCTGATTTTTCCAACCTCTGGCAAAAATGCTGCTGGGAATCTCTTTAGTTCAAGGAATTGTCAGGGTGATTTGGTTAAGCTGAAGAAAAACTCCCACGTGCCTTAAACATGACAAATATTTTATTAGCTGGAAGTGTAACCAGCTGTAATTAGCTTAGCAGTCCAGAGTTAATAGATTTATAAGCTTTAGAGGATACAATGCACTAGTGAGACCTGCCTAGGAAATTCATCCTGTACCTCCCAAATTAACCTCTTGTTTCCATCTGGGCTCTTTCTTTCTGAGGTTTGTCCCTACATCTTCCAACCTGTGGAGCCATTCAGAGCACTGCATTATGTCTTAATTTCTCCTTTTTATTTCTTTCCGGAGCATCTTTTGCTCTTATTAATTGTTCTTATTACCTGCTGTTATCCATGTAGGCAGATCACATCTCCCATCTGTGAAGGTTGGACAGTGCCACGCTCACTCCCACCACTGAAAGGAATTAACTCTGCTAGGGGAGAACCTCCAGGTCCTGTTTGTATCCACCCAATATCCACAATGCACTGGCAAACAGAAGGAAATACTGGAAAACAACCCAGACAACCTCTCCTCCCTGCTGGAGCTCTCTGTCAGCCTGCACATCAGTCCATCCCATCCCAAAGAGCTTTGCCATGGATTGCTAATGGCTTGTGGTGTCCATCTGCAGGCTCCTTTGTTACAAAGATTAAGGCATTACATGGCAATGCGGTGTTAAATAAGTGTATTTGTTACATGGATCAGTGTGCCATGAAGGCATTCACTGGGCTGAAGTGGAAAACATCATGCTGGCTGACTGCTGGGGGAGCTGAGGCAGGAGTGGAAGGTTTCTAAGGGCTGCAGGGGAAGGGGGTGCTGCTTTTCTGCTGTGGGGAGAAGGATTCTTCAGCACAAATAGGTGCTGGAGGTTTGGGAGAAGCCAGGCAGTACCAGGGAGCTGGTTTTCCATCAAGATCTCTTAAATTCTAGGGGACTGATTACCTTCCGTACTGAATGATGTGGTTAATTGGGAAGGGGAAAAAAAACAAGCTTTGTGTTTTTGGCCACAAAAAGTGAATTTACTTTAAAAACTCCCCAGTTTCAGGGAGCTTTCAGTGCCTGGGCTTTGGAACTGCTGCTGTAAGAGGCATCCTCAGCGAGTGGTCCTGCAAAGCCCCCACATCCCATCTCATTCCTCATTTTCCTTCCCCCACAGACACCTCCTCTTCTGCACAGAGCAGAGAATTAATGGGGAACTTTCAAAATGCAGTTGAGGAGGAGGCAGCAGAAAAGGAGCTTATGGGGAGTAAAACCAGGTGGGTGTTTGTGGGATTTGGTGGATCCACTGATTTCTTTCCAGCTTCAAACTGTCCCCAAACATTCCCTCAAAACCCCAGCATTGGCTGCTTTCTGAGTCCACAAATTGTGACAGCAGCAAATTGGTAAATAAGATGTTATTCTAATGTTAAACATTAATTGAGTTTTATGAAATCCTGTTTTGTATACCTTGTCACTTTTGGAGGATAACTGGTGCTTGCTCCTTTCTTGCAGTTAAGACCATTGACCAAGTGGGCAGCCCAGAGCCCAGGAGCCCAAGCCCATGGTCCCAGCTCTGGGTAGGAAACATGTGGAAATACATTCACCTCTTGTCACAGCCAAAGAATAAGTGTGTAGTCACAGCTGGGGGGGGGGGGGGGTGAGCCTCTCCCAGCTGATGGCTCCAGGTGGGATTTCAGGAAAGGATGTTCCTCTGCTGGCTGGGAGTTGGGGGGGGGGGGGGGAAATAAACCAAACCTTGCAGCATTACAAATGGTAGGGAGGCTGGGGCTGCCCCAGCTGTGTCTGCTGACGCCAGGCTATTGTTTGCATGCTGCTGTTTGCACATTGGAAGGGGAAAAGCTCCCAGTGCTACTCCAGCTATGAGTGGACGTGGGGAATGACGTCCCCAAGTGGAACCTGAGGTTGTGAGCTGGGGAAGCGTCATCCAGTGGCGAAGATAATTATTTATACAGCACTTGACTAATGAATGGTTTTCAATGGGGGCTTCCTGGAGCACTTGCTCCACCCAACTTTTGCAAGGGTGAGATTAAGGCTGGGAGGCTTCTTGTTTTGCTTTGTTTAATTCCTGCTGTGTGGTAGGACAGGACCTTGCTGATGTTTGTGGCTGTGCGAGGCACGGGATGGGTCAACTTTGTGTGTGCTGGGGTTACTGTTTAGCCAAAAAAAAAAGGGGGGGAAATTGGGGGTAAATCATCTCTTTGTGCAGTGTTGAGAGGATGCCAGTGGGGACAGGAGATTTCTGAGCCCTCTCCTGTTTGGGATTGGCTTTGTCATGGAGGTCACTGTGGGGAACGCCTGCCTGCTCTCTTGGCAAACACAATCCCTTTGCCTGTGCTGCTGATTTGCCTTCTGAATAATAAAAGGTATTTGGGCAAAAGGTCCCTCCTGTTGTAATAAATGGTTTTGCTGATGATATCAGCGCAAAGAGTGTAGATAATATTTTCCTCCCTACCAAACTATGAGTACAAACCTTGTCTTAGTTGAGACGTGGCTGTGTATTTGGAACCAACAGCGTTCCATCCTTTGCTCTTGGAGGGAAGAAACAGACAATTTGGGGCCCAAATCTGAGTCTGGGTTTTGTGTTGGGGTTATACAGCGTTGCGTGGAGGTAAAGGGACTTGAGACAGCTCTGACCACGCAGACTGGTGTGAAGTACAAATGTACTGGAGGAAATACAGCACAACAAAGTTTGATTCAGGAGATAGAAGCAATGTGGGAGATGCTCTGCCATTAGCAGGACTCATTTTTCCTCTGCTCTGGCACAAGAAAAACCCATTAGGGTTTGCAAGCCAGCGGTGCGCATGCCATGTTTGCAACTGGGCAATAGCATCTCTCTCTCCACCCATCCCTCTCTAAATTTCAAGGAACTCAAGTGTTGTCTGGAGCCATCTCTGTATCCTTCCAGCAGAGAGAGGGTTTTATGGAGGCAGCTGAGGAGTGGGCAGGGCTGGCTTCTCCTGAGCCCCGTAAACAGGAAGGTGAGGAAGCGCAGAGTTGAGCCCCGGCTCATCCAGGACGTGGGGTGCACACAATGCTGTGCCGGAAAAGGGGGGTTGTAAATACGTGGGTCAGGGCCGGGCCCTGTGAACAATAGGGACAGGGAGGGGGGAAGAGGCCAGCAGGGATGAGCCAAGGCCGCTGAGCTGGCTGCTAACACTGCCCTGCAGCTCAGCTCCACGTGTCTGGGGGTGTAAGGTTTTTGTTAGTGGAGAGGGGAACTGCAGCAGCTGAGCTGCTTTCTTCACAGCATGGCATACTGTAGCTGAGGGTTGGCAGTGGGATCATCCTCTGCCAGATCTGAGTTTCCACTCCCATTCTCAAACATGGGTGGGATGGGGATTTGCTGCGGTGGGATGGGAGAGAGAGAGCAGGGATGATTTAAGATACCTGTGGCTGGAGAAGGGGACAGCCTATACATGGTGTTTGGAGCACCAGGGGATAAAGTGAGGTACGAAAGCCTTCATACAGCCCCAGTGCACAGGTTGCTCCCTCACATATCCTCTGATGGAGGATTTTGTTGGAAATTGGCTGAGCATCTCCAGGGCACCTGGCAGGGTTGGTCGTGCAGAGAGCCAGGCCTTCAGATCCATATGATGAAGTAGGGGTGTCTGGCAGCACGGAGCTGCTGATGAGCAATGTGGTTATCTCAGCATGGTGATGCTGGAGGGAGGCAGGCAGGTTTCCGTACTGATCCAGCATTTCCAGGGGTTATCTCCACGCGTTGCCACGATTCCTGAAGGAATCACTGCTGTGATTCTGGAGGCTGCAAAACCACCTGACCCACCCCACGGAGCCACCTCTGCTCGGCACTCATCCCAAAGACGTCAAAGGAAGCGAGTGCCATGGGTAGACAAAGCAGGGAGGGGAGGAGAGGCCGCCTGCAGGGCAGCATGCAGAGAAGGTCAGCAGCAGCCACAGCCTCGCTCGATAGCAAAACCAGGTCAGGGCATGGCCAGAATTGCAGGAAACATCATCATCATCTGTGAACCCTGAGAGGAGATGTGGGCTGCCATGATGCCTTCCCTCTGCCTCCTCCTCTCTGAGCCAAACCAGCCAAGGGACTTCAGCTGCCCCTCATATGCTTTGTCCTCTAGGCTCTTCCCCATCTCTGTAGCCCTCCTCTGCACGCTCTCCAACAATTTGATGTCCTTCTGCTCTCTAAACTCTTCTGTTTGCCTGAGCAGCGCTGTTGAAAACTCAGTTTGGCGCTGGGATCCCATTATTTAAGTGAGGGGCTGGGCTGGGATCGTTGCTTTAGTGTATGGGCTTTGCATGGTGGAAGCTCAGCTCAGAGCCTGTGTGCCATCCTCCTCCAGGACATAGACATCCATTCTCATACCCCTTCCCCCACTCCCCTCATTACTGCCCCTATTAGAGATTGCATTTCCCAGCTCTGTCTTAATGGTGTCTCTGAGGAGGCATTGCTTGCTGTTAATGCCTCTGCTCCCTCAGGACTGAGCCGAGTGATGGGGTTAATTTGGGAGGGGGTTGGAGGTGCAGCTTCAGGAGATGGCAATTAACAGGAGACAGCACTTAGGGACCTCACTGCAAATGAAAAAACAACAGGTCTCTGCTCCTGGGGTGTCAAGGAGTTTAAGGGGGTTGTCCAGAGCCCAGAAATCTGGGAGTAATCTGGGGCAAAACAGTGTCCTCTGCACCAATTTGGTGCTGCAGAAACAGAAGAGCATGCAGAAATAGGGTCACATCTCAGAGCCTCCCCACCCCAAGGATGTGGAGATTTAGATCTAGATTTAGATTCTGCTCAGGGCCTGCAGTGTGCTGCAATCAATACAGCCGAAGCTGAAGGCGATTTAATTGCAGCAAGTAATGACCCAGGGCCCTGGGGAGATGCTTGTGGATGGAAGTCGAGGAATTTGCTCAGATCCGTGCAGAGGTGGGCAGTGGGATGAGCCCAAGCTCGGAGTTTTTCCCCTTTTTTGGAAGAAAAACTTCTATCCACCTCTTTTTTTTTTTTCCCCCCTTAACATGAAAGTCATCATCTATTCTCCGTAAGAGAATGGGCAGCTAAATATCACAGACGGCATAATTCCAGGAAAAGCTGCTCCCTTTTACGCTGCAGAGAGGAATGTGGAAAAGCAATTTAAAAAGCCCAAGAGAAATAATTATCAATTTTCAGCCACAGCAGCCTGGAGCCGATGGGGCACACATGGCAGAGCTCAGCCTGGGGCTGCCACGGCTGAACGCTTGTGCCAATAGAGCAAGCGTAGGTGGGTGCCAACACAGCTGAAGCACGCATCATAAATAGGTGTAAATGTCCCGACGGTTGCAGATGTGTACGAGCGCTTGGTGTTACAAGGTTATGAACTTCTGGGAGTCTCACAGTGAAATACCAAACAACCACTGGTGCCTTTTTAATTTAGGCTCTTTTCTGACTGTTTATTCTTGCCGGTGTGTTGATTTTTTTTTTAGCTCTAACTTTCTGCAGGGTGTGGGCGACGCTGTTTTTCAGGTGACCGTGGAGGAAGGCTCCAGCATCACTCCGAAGCGCTTTCTGAGCCCTCTAGTGGTGCGCGCTGTGCCGAGCCCAGCCTTTTGTTCCATGAAAATAAAAACCGGTCAATATTTTTCCCCATTATTTTTCACAAGATGAGGAGAAAAAAAAATCCCAAATCCTCCTGTGGTTTTTTTTTCTTTTTTTCCTTTTTTTTTTGGTTCTTCTTAGAACACATCTATGGAAGGAACAGTGCATCCGTTTGGTTAAAACCCTCCCTCTGCCTCTTTGGAACCAACGAATGTATGCAGATATTCATTTCAAAACTGAAAAGCCCTTTTGAAAGATGAAGGTGGGCTGATGTGTTGTGAGGACATCAGGGCAATGGGAGACTCGTGCCTTTCTCTACCATTTGCTCCTCCCGTTATGGTTTGTAAAGAAAATAATGTCACAGGGGTCTTATCAGGGAGCTGGGGAGGGACAGGGGATTTGGGAAGAGCTTACGTGTTTCTTTCCAAGCTGTGTTTCTAAAATAAGTTGATGTTTATTTGGTTGCGAGGGAAAAACGTTTAATTTGATTTCCTGTCCGTGCTGGAAACAGCAAACATTTGAACAAAGGGGAGGATGGGAAAAGGTTGCTGGAAAAGCAACGTCTGTAGGTGTTTGGGCTTTGTTTGTTGAGTACAGCATCACCCCCCAGCCACCCTGCCTGCCATACACCAGCAGTTATCCACAGGGCACACGCAGCTTTTTGCCCTGTCTACCCCACCCAATTATTTGTGCTCTGTCAAGTAGGGGTGTGAGTTTTGAAATGGCTCTTTCTGGTGGTTTAGCAGGTGTAGGCAGAGGCAGCAAGAGCTGCAAAGGCCTTGGGGTGGGTTCTGCCCTTTACTACATGGGCATCCAGCCTTTGTTTTGATTTTTGACACCTTCACAGGCTCGTTCAGGAGGTAAAACAAGGGTGTTAAGATGGATACCCAGGGATCTCAGGATAGAAACCTCCCCTACCTATTGAGTTCTCAGCTTAAGCAGTGCTCTCTCATGCCTTTCCCTGTTGGCCTGCATGGGATGGTGCAGGATGCAGCCAATGCTTGAGGTGTCCCCTTGAGTTCAAGGCTGAATTTTTCCAAGTGTGGACACTGCAGCAGACTGCTCCAAAGGGCTCAGCACAAGGGATCCCAAACCTTCTGCCTTGCCAACCCATCCTGCTGGTTTTAATGTCTTGTAAATGCAGACCAGCCTGATTGCACTGCTCTGGCGGCCACAGGAGCTTCACATCACCATCCTGATTGCGTTTGGATTTGGGCACTGTAGTCCTGGAAACCACCTGGAGCAGCCAACATCAAAATGTAGCAAAGCAAGACCTGGATGTGTGAGGACAGAGTGATGCCCTCTTCTCTTTAATTACGGTAACGGGTGATACTAATACTGGCAATAATGATGATTACAGGTGAATGAAAAAGTGGCTTTGGCTGTGCCAAATGCAGCAAGAGGCAAACAGCTGAAGTGCTGTAGGGCACTGTGCCTTTATAGGCTTCCCCTCTTTTGGAAAGGAGGATGGGTGGGAAGAGTGGGAACCAAGACAAGTGATAAATGAGAAAAAGGGAAGAGCTGTTGAGAAAGGAGTGCTTGGGGTGGGTTTGCCAGCACACCCACTTCTTCTGTGGGCTGGCATCTCAGGCTGAGTCAGTGCTCCCCAGATGAGTGTGCCCGTGGACCTGGTAACCTGAGGTTCCTTTTGGTACTTCTATATTCCTCTCCACAGTGCTCCTGTGGCATGCAGCTACTCCCTGGGGGGAGAAACACCAGTGTATGCCCTTGAATGAGTTTCTGATGCAGGTCCTGTTTGCATGTATAAGGGAAATGGGAGCTAGAGCCCCATCAATGCCAGCAGCCCCCCCACCTTAAGGGCACGAACAGATTGGTTCTTATAAGCTGGAGGAAACTGGGAGAAGTTCCATCTCAGGTGCAGCACACAGGAACAGTGGCTTTGGGTTAAATATACACGCATATGTACATATAAATCTTCCTCTTGGCCATGTGTGATGCTGGTCCTGCACCATGGGATGGGTGTTTTGGTCCCTCCTCTGTGCATGGGGCACTGCACTGTTATTTTGGGATTGCATTACATATATCCTCAGATGGAAAGCCTTGCTCCCCAGCGGGCTATAAAACCAAAAAAAGGAAAGGTCCTGACCCCATCAGTAAAACAGCAACCATGTTTCTTGGGGAGAAATCCTTTTACGAGGCAGAGAGGAGGAAGTTTGGGGCTGGGGGATGGAGCCGGAGGCAAAATGGGGATCAAAAGAGCTGAGCCCGTTCATTTAGAGACTGGTGGAGGTTACAGCAGCGTGAGGTGGGGGTACAATTACAGAAGGGCTTCGTTAACAAACCACAGCTCAATGTGCAAAGGTGGGAGGGAGGTGAAATCCCAGCCAGCAGGATTCTCCCGCTGCTCACCACTGGCAAAATGGGCTGAGGAAGGTGGAGGAGCTTTACTGCTTTGTTGGTATTTAAACTGAACTGAGCCTGCACCACTCCTGTCTTCTGCAGCTGTGAATATTTTCTCACAGAGGGGAAAAACCTCTGTGGCTGTACAAAATCCATACTGCATGGGTGGAAAATTGGGATTTTATTGAGCACAAATTGTGGCTGGGATTGGTTTCTTCCCTTCCAACTTTCCCATTAAAAACAAACAAACCCAAAAGACAGAAGCTTCGATGTGTCTGATCCTGGAGGCTTTTGGTTTCTGAAGAGGGAAAAAAATGAAGCCTGATTTGAGGGAATCAAACCAAAAAAAGGAGAGTTTGTTTTCAGTGGAGGCTTCAGGTGCTCCAGGGAGGGCTCTGTCTGGTGGGGCAGGTGAGGAGCAGGGGTGTTGGTGTTCACCTGTTTTGGTTGTTTCACACCTGAAAGCCTGTGATATCTTTGGGTTGTAACAGAACTCTTTCTTTTATACTTTTGCCTTTTGGGGGTTTGAGGGGATTTCTTTCTGCTTGAACACCTCTATGTGTTGTTTTTTAGGATGCTGGAATGGTTTCCACTAAGGCAGCTTCTCTTTAATGGAGAGCACACCATCACACACAGGAAAATATCAGCTTCCTTCTGAAAAGGGTAACTTTGTCAAAGCACAGAACCGTCTGCGTTTTTGGAGATTAATCTGACCTTTTTCAGCACGTTTCCTCCCTGACTCATTTTCACTCAAATTTTCCCTGGACACAAAACCATTTTCTGACCGATTTTGCTCATCAGCCCCTCACCCAATCCACCAAAGCCATGAGAACAGCTCCCAGACCCTCCAATAAGTGTGAGATGTCACAGCTGCTGTAAACGAGCAAGCATGTCCTTGTGTCCCAGTTTCTCTATTTAAGTAAATGGTGCTTTTTCACCAATGCAAAGCATCTCTTGACTTTCACGGTTGCCAAGGGCTGCTTGCGACAGCTTCATGTTTGTGTTTACAGCCACCTGTACCACCAGCACAGCACGGACCCATCAGGGATGCTGCATGGTTTTTTCTGGGCAGCAAATACACAGCCTTCCCCCAAAGAAAGAAAAGAAAGGATTGCAGACGCGGATAGGAGGGAGACTGTTTATGTAAGAGTGCATGGATTAATTGCAGCAGGTCTTGGTTTTAAACAATATTTAGTCTCGGACACTTTGCTCTCCCCATTCCCATGCCTGCTGCTGCCAGTTGGGGTGGGAGTGATGTGGGGGCTTGGTGGGTGAAATGTCTGTGATTTCCCCTATTTTATCTCCCGACACCTGGCAAGCAATATTTACCCTTTCCCATTAGCTATTACTGTCCTGCAAAATGATGCAATTAAAGGCTTTGATCTACAAGTGGATTAAAATCCACCTCCAGAAAGCTGATTGCCACCAACCCTCTGGCGCTCTCTTCTCCAACCTCAGTCCCTCTTGGCCTATTTGCATCGATCTGTCACAAAGGCACATCGCTATTTCCAAACACCATCTGAAGGGGGAACTTAGAGTCAATGAAGCCATTCTCTGCCCTGGGGTTTTCATGCCCCACATTTCTCCATTGTGTGGCAGCTACAAACACGGAGCATTGCCACCACCGCCCTGTGCCTTGCCACCCGACGGCTGTGGTTCTTTGCTCTCAGTGCTTATTTATTTTGTTTTTCCTATCGCGGGGGCTCTGTTGCTCTGCAGCCCTTTATCTTGATCGCAAGCGCTGCTCAGCTCCTGGGTGAGCTGCCTGCACAACAAAACAAAACCAAGCATACCGAAGCAAAACGCTGCTGCCTTTACAATGGGCTGCTCCCAACCCACCCCACGAGCAGAAGTGAGACGGGGAGCTCTTTTCACGTGGACATGAAACCAACCTCACACGTAACTCTGAGTCACCGTGCTATTTGCCTCAGTTTTTTTTTGGGTGCTCATGGCAACGCTCAGAACCCTGGCTTGGGCAGAGCAGCAGCAATCTCTGTGCTGCATCTGTGTGACTTTCAGAGAGGCACAGAGCAGGAGAGAGGTTTGGTGCTGAGCATCGGCAATGTGATGGCCCAATGTTTTAAGAAATGCGGGTCCCCTGCTGACTTACCAGCTCCTTTAGGTGCACGTTGATGGGCCGCTCGTGAGGTGCACCAAACCAAAAACATTCAGCCTGCAGCAGAAGTTTGCAGTGGCCCAAGCTTTGGTTTTAGCCGACCCCACGTTGCAATGATGCTGGAGCGCGTCCGTGCAGATGGGCTTTGCTTTCTTCTCTTCTTTTTCTCCACTTTTCCCCCCCTTTTTTTTTGGTGTTAGCACATTACCTGCAGCGTGGTTTCGGAACGTATGACTCAGGAGTGCCTTTCAGCCCCCAGGCTTGCAGCAAGCTGCTCCCAGGGTTTGCAAAGGCACCATCAAAGAAAGCCTCTTGGACCTGGGCAGCCAAATGCCACCACCACCCTGAAACCCTCCCATGGCACGTGGGTGGGAGATTTTGCAAATGCCCTCATTGCCTTTGGAGCAGAGGTACGGATCTGAGTGGTGTTCAAGATCCTAAATCATCCTGAAACCTCGATGCTTCGTGCTGTATGTTCTTCACGAAGTCTGTGACTTACTGAGGGCTTTTATTCCCACTCCCCAGGTGATCCACTGGTTTACCTGCACTATCCTCATGGCTTCCTGCATAAACTGCTCTTCTCAACAAAACTATCTTCGCAGCTAAATGTGATGGAGAGGAAAAGAAGCTCCCAGTGACTACAGCATGGTGAGGAGGGAGAAGCTGAGATTGGTTTTGGAGATGCCACTACGACCCTCAAACCTTCCACCCCCAGTGGCTTTTTGGTGCTGTTGGCCCATGCAGAGGGCAATTATATTGATTATTTACTCTCCAAAGGTGTTCATCTTGGTGGAAACAAACAAACACGCATTAGACCCGAGAATTTCTTGTTCAGCTCTTCCCTCTTTGCAGGCTCCCTGTGCAGAGCATTTTTGTTCCTGACCAATTCCAGCTCCCTGGGTGAAGCACAGCACAGAAGAACAGCATCCCTCCAGGAGTTCGAGTGAGGTCATTACAATGGTGCCTTCTCTATTAGCATCGTTTTCTGTCTTCTCTCCCTCCTACCCTTACATTTTCCCCACGCAGCCTAATGCTGCCTGACATCCCCACAGTCCTTTCCAGTCCCCTTTCTTTCTTATGTCCACCCCCGTTCTGCCAATATCTACCCAGAGCTGCAATCCCAAACCACAGGAGGGCTGAAGATGCTGGAGCAGATTGTGGGAAAGGGGGCTGAAAAGCAGCAGAGCCAAAGTTTTATCCTTCACTTGGGTGAGTTTTGCTTCTCCAGCCTTTTCCCACCCTGTGCAGCAAAATAAAGCTGTACATTAATAAGAAACATCCTCAGCAGTGCTGAGAAGGAGGGTGAGGAGGAGTTTGCAGGCTACAAAGTTCCCAATATTTGCCCCATCAGCTGTTGTGCATCTTCCTAATGGGATCAGATGGGACCTTATCGCATTACACCTCCAGGAATCTTTGTGTTAACCTTTTCCTGGCTGCTACTTGGGGTTGTAAATGCTTTGGTAAAAGAGGAGCCTGGCTCCAACCGGGATGCTCTCCAAACCCCATGTACCAGCAGGAGAGCAAACCAAGCCCACAGTGTGCATGAAGGACCGGCCCAGAGCATTGGTACTGAGCTTCCATCCACACGTGATTTTATTTTAAGATATTTTTACACCCGTGAGCACGTCCCACACCTACGACTCACCGCCAAGCTGTGCACCGAATCTGCTCTAGACAACAATGCTTGGCCGAAGCTGCCACTAAGCAACACCAGCCAAACACATACACTAACGAAGAGGGGAAACAATTCCTGCTTGTGCCTATTTTTAAAAGCTGCGTCTCCACAAGGTGGTTAATTATAGATGGAGCTGCAAGCAATGCCATACATCCTGCATGGCTGCTGCGCTGCGCTGTGCTTGGAGGGAATTTGGGGGCATTCTGGGCTGCATGACGAGGATGCTGCATGGCTGGGATGCAGGGCTGGGGTGTTGGAGGTAAATGCTGTCTGCAGCGCGGCAGGGAGGCCGCCCTGGGGCTGGGGGCCTGTTTATTGGCAGGGTCCTGACCTCCCCTGTTTATGACCCCCCCGGGACCTCAGCATGGAAACGGGATTTGTAATGTAACACTAACAATAACACAGCACAGAGAGCCGTGACAGGGGCATTTTCTCCTACACGCTGCAGCTGGCTCCCAGTGATGGAGAGGTGAGGAGGAGGAGGATGCCCGGCGTGATCACGGCAGCACGCCTCAGGTCAGGCACTAAAGGAGGCTTTGAGCTCCTTTAGGTTTGGTTTTAGCTGCCAGACTGTGGTGCATCGCTGATCCTTGCTGAGCTCTGAATGAGGGTTTCGCTTTGGCATGATGAGCAACTTGTTTCATCTATGGAAATGCGTTGCTCTTCCACCCCCTTGGTACTGACAGCAAGATAAGGGAGGGGAAAAAAAGAGAGAGAAGAAATTCTCACATTCTGGAAATGTTTAGGGTGAGAATCCAGCCCAATGCTGCTTTGTTGTTGATTTTTCAGGCTTGGAAGTGACAAAGAGGAAAGGAGACGGAGAAATGCTCATGCTGCAGGCCATTTTTTCTTCCCTATTAGGTAGAAAATGTGGGTAAATGCCTTTTGGCCCCTTTGCTTTCATCCAGGAGCTGTGACTCAGTGCAGCCCAACCCCTCCGTGCCTCAGTTTCTCCAGGAGAACATCATATAGATCCCATCCCCCACATCCATGTGTGCCATGGCATTGCTTGTTGACCTCTGCTATGGCGCAGGAGGGGATGAACCACAGGAAACTCAACATTTCTGCCTTCTGCTCCTCTGGGCTCTTCCCATGCCCAGCTGGAAATCAAGGCCTTTGTATGTGAATGCACAGCCCAGGGTGTTGAGTCCAACCCCACTGGGCCCCAAGATCCCTCCTAGGGAAAATCAACACTCCAAATTGAATGCAAACCCATTGTGAGCCCTCCTGACATGGAGAGGCCCCAAAGCTCATGAGTGCATTTTATGCACCCTCTGGGAACAGCCATGACTTTCTGAGCCCCTGTGGTGCCTCATGGTCATGTTTTTGAGATGAAGCCAGCTCAGACAGGTCTAGAAACCTCCTAAACTAAAAAAAAAAAAGAAAAGAAAGCTGAGACTCATCTCTATCACACACGGGATTCCGGGAATCAGGGCAGTCAGGAGAACCAGAAATAGTGTGAGACTCAAACCAAAGTCATACGACCTGGCACAGATGGGTAAACTCAGCAGGCTGACAGATACAGAGAAACTTCACTTAGCTTTGGAGTTTCTTTTTCAGACTTCTAGCTTTCATTGAAGCAAAGCCAAACAATGTTTTCCTGTGATATGGAGATACAACTGAGATGCTCCCCAAACCCCTTGATACCCCACAAGGGGCAAGGAGGCTGTGATACCTGCAGGCCCACCCAGTGTATCCATGTCATAGGATCACGTCCCACACCCCAACCCTATTTCCACGCAAAACCTCCAGGTCCCATCCCTGCACGCCTTTCCTTTGCAATGGTGCAGAAATCTCCCTTGTTCCATGCATCACATCATCACCTGCTGTGGTTGTCCCTCACCCCGTGGCTTTTGGGAGGCAGGGGACTTTTGGGTGACCTTCTCTTCCTCCCCCCCTGTTCCTCCCACGCTCTTTCTCTTGGCACCATCTAGTGGCTGCAGGGGTGGAGATGCTTCTCCTTGCTTTTGAGTTGGGTGTGCGAGCCAAGGCTCCTTTAAAACAAGCTTGAAAACACCAATCTGAAGCAAAGGAATCTGATTGCTTGGAGAGCTGTGACCATGCCGAAAGGGACCCCGAGATTTTGTCCCCTGCTCTGTGCTTGTTTTGCCTAAGAGGAGGATTTTGTGTGCATCCATGCTGACATCGAAACCCTCTGAGATGGATTTTGGGGCCAGAGCAGCACAGAGGCAATGCACTGCCACAAAGCCTTCCAGCCCCATTTCTACTGCCAGGGGTGAAGCACAAACCCTCAGCAAGGGAGAAGGAGAAACATAACCCCATGGCTGCTGCTTTAGGAGCCCCAGGGATAAGGCTGCAGCTCTCAGGAGCTGATTGCCAGAAGTGGAGAGATGCTGTTGCTGCCCATGTGGAATTTCTTTCTTTCCTTTCCTTTTCTTCTTCTTCTTCTTCTTCTTTTTTTTTTTATGAATCATTTGAAAAATCCAGCAAAACAGCTTTTCCTTCAAAATATGGAAGTAAGGAGATTAATTGTCATTTTTTGAACCATGACTGTGGGTTTCTGTGCTCCTCTCAGGAAATTCCAGATGAAGGACCATATTTCATTTGGGGGGAAAAAAGCCAAATGCAAAAGGAGAAAACTGCTCCATGGCTTCCATCCCCTCTGTCTTCGTATCTCATAATCCTCACATAGGACTTTCACTTATCCCCAAAGCATAAGGACTGAAGATAGGGCTGGGGATGCATTTCCATTTGATGTGATAACCTCCAGACACACAGCAGCTTTGCCTTGCTGCTTATGTTCAGTGCGGCCAGCAGCTCCCCAGCACCCAAACAAACACCAATACCAAAAGTTGGTGGGAAAGTTTGCAAGGAAAGGAATTCTTTTCTTTAGCAGCAAACACAGTTTTGGCTGAATTTAAGGTCACAGAGTGGGGGGAGAAGGGTGAGCTGTGTGTCTGTGAGGCATCAGGAGGATGCTGCTGGTGGAGAGGGCTCCTGCAAGTGATGGATTGCACATGGGGGCCGGGGTGATGGATGGATGCAGCCACCGGTGTCTGCAGGCAGTCTGTGAGAGCTGAGCATCCTCCCCTGCTTTCCCCCCAACCCTGAGCCCTGTATAAGCCTGCAGTGAGCTCCTTGCCTTGCCAGTCAGGGGGATGCAGGGAGGAGCAGAAGCAGAGTGGAGAAAACCCTTCTTTTATTCCCAGCACGGAGCTGGGAGCCGCAGTCATCACCTTGCCTGACCTTCGTCCCCTCTCAAGCAGGCTGTTTCAATCGGTCACTGAAGTGTGGCACAAAGCCCGATTCCGTCACTTCCTCTTCTTCAGAAATAAAAAGCAAATGTTGGGCTGCACAGCCCAGAGTTCAGACCAGGGGAAAACCCACAAATCTCTGGGCCGTCTGGGATCTTTTGTTTATCGCTGCACTTAATCCCATTTTTGGGTCTCCCAGGCTCAGCCTTGAAAGAAAGATAAATGAGGTGCGTCAGAAGCTCACCTGATTAACTTGGCTAATTCTGTGATTTTGGTCTTTTCCAAGGCTGGTTTGGAAAGGGATGGGGGGGGAAGTGTGCGTGCATGGAGCAGAGTCCCAGCCTCATGCAGGCAAAGCAAAAGGGCTATTATTATTATTGATTATTATAATTATTATTATTATTTGCAAAGGACAGCCAATAACAAACAAACAGACAAACCCAACGAACACTGGGTGAAGACCACATTCTTGTTGCATTTTCAAATTTGGATGACAGAGTCCTCAAATGAAGTTTCCAGCAAAGTCATCATGCACGGTGTGCTGCTGCTCCTGCACCACACCACGCTGCGAGAACAGCAGCTTCTCCCACAGGCAGGCAAGTGCCTGCAACATGTGTGGCGTAGATAGAGATCAGCCCCTGTGGTGACGTAGTTACACACACCATTTCCTCTGCTTTTTCTGAACAGAAAGGTAAAAAGAGGAAATTATGCCATGTTTTTGGAGGACCTTTCTATAAGAGCATCCTGCTTGGCAATATGTCTGCCAGCTCCAGAATCCTCCATGGGGTGTCCAAGCAAGAGGCACAGAGCTCACAAGGCTGCTGCCTTCTATCCCAGCCACAAAACCCAGAAGTTTTCCCCCAAGATGAGGGCCGCAGGACTTCTCCTTGCATTTTTTCCCATGTGAAATCTCAGCTTGCAGCAGGCAGTGTGGAGGATGCTGTGCTCGTGCTGCAGGACCATTGCTCCCTGGGTGAGTGATGGGAAGCAAACGCACGGGCAGACCTGTGTACTATCAACCCACAAAACATCAGGGCTGGGAAACAAGAGTGGATTAGCTCTGATTCCCAGGCTGGAAGCAGCCCTGCAGTTCTTGCTGTCCAGACGGGTGCCTGGAGCAGTCCCACTGCTGGGTGTGATCCAGCTGCAGACAAAATCCCTCCTGCAAGGTCTTGCAGCAGCTCAACCTGCTGAGTTTAACTGCACACCAGCACCCTGCGAGCCAACCCTGCGTTCTTTAGCACTACCTGAGCCCCCCTGCAAAGGAGATGCTGCAGACTCCATCTCCAGGTGCTCTCCCCCCAGTTCCATCCTCTTTCCCCAGGACATCTCAGCTCCCTTTTGGCAGATGATCCATTTTAATGGCCCGAGCCCCAATATAAGCCATCCCCTCCCATCTGGTTTGGGTTAGGATCCTGGGGGGCTGTGGGCTTGGCCCCTCCTTCTTGAGCCCCTTGCAGTGCCCCGGGCACTGAGCTGCTGCTGCCAGCATCTGCTTCCAATTGCTGCTGCTCCCACCAGTGATGGGAACAGCCAGGCTTTTGTTTATATCCGGGGTCTTAAAGGCACTGTGTCTGGACAAAACCCATCCCCTGCCCTTCTCCAAAGCTACTTGGACTGAAGAAAACCATTCCAGCAGGTTTTTCTCTTACTAACAAAGTGAGGTCTTTTCATTCTGGGTCCTTGGGCATCAAGTGATGGTTGTGCCCATGTTCTGGCAGGATCTGTGCCTCTGCAGTTCTTTCCACACAGCCCTGCAGAGGAAGCAAGGAGGCACATCCCTGAGCTGCCTTTTTTTAGCTCCTGCAAAGGAAGAAAGAGCTGGAGGTATGGTTTTGGAGCAAAAATGGGAATGTTGCATTTCCACAGTGAGAAGCGCAGCATTGTAGCTCTTTTCATATCCAGGGTTAAGTGGGGAAAAAATGGCACAAAAAAGAGCCCCCAGAGTTCAATATTCCTTTTCCACTGATGGGCTGAACCAGAATTTCCTTTCCTGGTGAACAGTGTCCCTCATCCAAGCAACCCCTCAACCTGATCCAGCTGCAAGGAGGAGGAACACGGAGGCTTTTTTCCATGCCCAAAACATGCTTGCAAGCCCAAGAACTTTGTCCAGGTGAATTTAGGATTGCGGCAGGAAAATTCTTCCTCCTACTGCCACGAGTGGTTTGGAGCCCAGGAGGTGCATTAAGCCATGGCTGTAGGATGCACACTTTCCCTACACATTCCAGCCCATCCTCTCCTGCTGGGTTTACAAATTTTGCTTGATTCCACACCAAGCTGAAATACCTGAAGATGGCCCCTCTGTATCCACTGGTATAACAGGCAGAGCTACCTCTGATATTAATAGCTGTCCTTTACTTCAACTTGCTGACACCATTAAGATAGTTTTAATTAAAACTTGTTAGCAGCAACCTGTTCCTGAAAATGAGCACAGCTAACCTGATTATGGAGCTGCTTCCTTAGCAGTCCTGCTCTTCTCAGAATCTCATCCTGGGCACAAGTGTAAATCCTCTGTGAACTCACAAAGTTTGGGGTGCTGCTTGGCTGGAATACTGGATGCTGTGAGACTGGGATTCAGGATGCTGCGGGGTGGGATGCAGGATGATGCAGGCAGGTGATGCTGCAGCATCCAGAAGTCAGACTGGGTATTCAGGCCCCTGGAGATTCATTCAGAGAGGTGACACAGGAAGTTTTGAGTGTGGAAATCCTATTTTTTTGGAACAGAGTAAAATTTAAGCCCATCTCCTGGACCTGACCTTGGGCTGGGGAGCTCCATGCTGGATGGGAACCCTTTTCCTCCAAGCAGGTGGATGAGCAGTGAGAGCCAGTCCCAGGATGGGGGGAAGCATCCCCACCTCCTCCCCATCTCTGCCTCATGCTGCAGCCTTGTGCAAGGAGCAAAAATTATGAATGGCTCCTTCCCCCCGCCAGCTCCCCCTGCTTTCACTTGCGTGTCGCCATCCCCCACGAGCAGCTGTTTCCTATTACCATAAAAGCTGACAAGGTGCAGGGCTAGAGCGGAGCCTCCTTTGGCAGGTAATTTTGATGAGAGGCAGAGGGCTGGGGCTGGGTGTCTCTGATGGGTTTCCGGCAGTGTTATCAGCCCCACACAGCCCCCTCCTTTCTCTGCATCCCAGCCGGGGGCTCGGCTGCACCAGCCTTTGCCTTGGGGTGCTTCATTTGTTTCTCCTGCTCGTGTTGCTGTTGGGAAAAGGGATACTCATGGCAGGGAGGAGGTAAAATACTCCCTGAGGACCTTTCCTCCATTTGAGACCATGGAATGGCTTGGAGATAGCAAAAAGGATGGCTGTAAGGTGCAAATGGGAGTGTAGCGTTTCTCCCTCTGGATGCCATCCACCCAATCACCTGCAATGAGCAGCCCAAGCAGCTCCAAGCACTGCTGCTTGATGGCTGTATGGTTCAGCTCCCACCAGTGAGCATTTCACCTGTCTGCAGGAAATATGTCTCTGCTGCACCTGGCTTGGACACGTTGGACAACTTTCTATCTCCCTGCAGCAGAAATAACCCAGCTGCTTGCTGGGGATGCATAACCCAGGCCAGGCCTTCAGCCATCCCTCTGCCTGCAAGAAGACACCCAGCTCAGCCCCCTGCACTGCACAGCATCTCCACCTGCACTGAAGGATGCAGGCAAGCAGCAATGCTGTTGAGTTGGATTCAGAGACCTGAACAGCTCTCCGGCTTCTCCCAAACATGACATCTATTCACGCAGGAGGTCATCTTAGGTTGTGAGGCCAGCCAATGCTGAAGGATGAACTGTATTTATTAAATAAAGCAAATAAATAGGTAGCATTTCTTCTGGGGCACGTTGGTTCACTTCCACAGCTGAGAATGAAAGGAGCAGCACTGTGTTGCAATGCAGGCTGTACCCCCGTGCCCCCAGACAAATTAATCACCTGCTCCCACGTCAGACACATTAAACATCATTTCGTGGCTCTGCGTGGAGGCTCAGAAATCTCAGCATTACGGCTGAGGTTGCTGTGGCTGGAAAAATGCAGTGGGGGGGGAAGGTGGGATATAGGGGAGCAGAATGCAATTTGTATCCACTCCTTTTTCTCACTGGCTGTGAGAATTTGCTGCCTTGTGTTAATGGAGTCAGAGGAGTGTGAACGTATGTGTACACACAGTGGGAGGTTGCCCCACCCCTGGAGGTGCCCAAGGCACTGCAAGGGGCCCTGGGCAAACCGGACTGGTGCTGGGCACCCAGCCCATGGCATGGACTGGGGCTGGAGGGTATTAAGACCCCTTCCAACCCAACTGTTCTGTGGTTCTATGGTGTGGTGGGGGTCTGTAGCCTCCCTTTCTCCTCCTTGGTTCTTCACATGAGGTCATCATTTTTCTCCCCAGAAACTCCACGGTCGGCATTGTTTAGTTTTCCAGCAGGGCTTATCCATTTTAATTGTCCTTCATTAGCCTGTAATCAGATAATTGCCCTCCCTTCAACTTCAGCCCAGGCTGTGCAGGAGGCTCACGGCTGCACTGCACGTTCCCCATCCCCAGTCCCATTAGCAAGGGGCTGTCATCCTTCTCCAATGAACTTTCCATCACAGATAGCTTTGTGTGCACGCTGCTTTCTCCTCCAGCGCCCAACTAGTGAGAGCCTGTATGGGGCAAGGGGGGAATCTGGTCTTCCAGTGATTCCACCACTCAGTGGTACAAGGGTTAATGCACTGACTTTCTTGCCCCCAGGGCTGTCCCCTCTGTGTCCTGCTCCCCCACCACACACTCTCCAATCCCAGTTGCAATCCTGTTTGCATTTTCCTCATAAAACCCTTCTGTCTGACTTAACATCAGCCAGACCCCATTTCTACATGCCTGACAGCTTCCAGGACTGGGCAATACCCGGGTGTCCACAGGAGGAGGAAAGCTCCAGTAGAGAGCTCAGGCTTTAGCTTGTACAGATTTATTTTACCTAATTTTTGTTGACAATTCTGCCTCAATTTGCAAATGTGCATCTCAGGGTCCTGCCTGAACACGTGGTGCCACTTCTGGCACTGACGCTGCTCCTGAAGCCCACAAAGTATCACTCTGCCCAGTGACACGTTTGTTCCATTCCCAAAGCCACTGTTCTCCTGGAGAAAACCACCAAAGGACTGAGATGCACAAAACCTGAGTCATTTTCAATACAAAGATCATACAAAGGCCACCATACAAAACCCAACCTCTGAGCCCATGGTCCCAGGCCCTAGAACCTTCCAGGATGCTCCCCAAAGCAGCACCACTGTCTTTTTGTAGTAGCATCATCCTAGCCATGTCCTCATAGATGTTCAGTGTGCTGAGCTCTCATTGATTTTAGGGCACTGAGGAGCTCAGAAGCTGGGGGTCCCAAGCTGGTGTGGGATTTGGTCTCCAGGAAAAAACCCTGCTATCCCACCAGAGGTTTGGCTCCAGCGGTGGTCTCATGTTGGAGAAGCACTTTAGGATGAGAGGAGTGATAGAAGTGTCAAATATTATGCTAAATAGCTCTGTGAGAACTCCTGGATGTTTTAGGAGCGCTGCCAGGCAAGGAGCTGAATAAAGCCAAACTCTCCTGTTGTATTTATTTTTTGAAGGCTTAAAGTTGTTTAAACTGTAAGGTCAGAGCTGATAACAAGGCTGGGAGCAGTGCCCAGTTCCCTTCCTCTGCACATTGGTACACTGCACAGAGTAAAATGGGTACCCCGAAGAACTAAGTGAGAGAAGAAAACTTGGGATGTATCCAAGACATAGGGGTGTTGTTTGGGACAGCATTCCCACCTGCAGTGGACAAGTTGGTTGGATATTAGGAACAATTTCTTCTCTGGAAAAGTGGTGCTGCACTGGCACAGCTGCCCAGGGAGTGGGGAGTCATCCCTGAGGATGTGGCTTTAAGGGATGCGGGCAGTGGGCACGGTGGAGTGGGCTGGCATTGGAATGGGGATCTGAGAGGTGCATTCCAACCTTAATGACTATGATTCTGTAAGCTGCCCATAGCCTGCAAGCAGCAGCCCTGAGATGCTCCTGGTACCTGGGCCACTTCATTTCTCAGCTGGGGTGCAGAGACACAGCTGGGGGATCCAGGGGACATGGAAGCAGCCGACCACACCACTGAGCTGGCCGAGGTCGTGCTTGCAGAGCTCTCTCCTGTCATTTACTGATCCTAATCAGGCTGCAATAAAACCTGTGATTGCACATCTCATAAGCGAGATCACAGGGAGAACAGGAAATGAGCTAAGTTAATCAAATTAGATGAAAGACAAGGAAAAAGGAGCCTGAAAATCCCATCTGGGGAACAATTTTATTAGTGCTTTGCACTCCCCTAGAACATTTTTGATGGGGAGCATTGGAGCATTAATTCAGCCAGTCAGTGCCACTTAGCGATCACACTGCCTGAGCGACGAATTACTTGCTGCAATGTTCTCTCTTTGTCAAAATTCCAAGAAACTCACATTTCTCTCCCTTGTAGAGTTTCTTGTGTCTCCTTGCTCTTTAGGGCTTAGCTAATGCTGCTGTATCAGACTGGCGGTGAGGAGCCAGACCTCTCCCTCTCTCTGCGCTGGGTCATGGAAATACAAATGCAATGAGCAGGGCACATCTTCCTGTCTTGCACATTTGGTCCCTTCTTCCTGCCTTTCTCTGAATTTCCTTAATAGAAGGAACAAGTATTTCATTGCATTCCTTCTGACATAGACTTCTCTTGCAAGTCACCACAAAAGCCTGGCAAAAATAGAGAAGACGAACGCAAAGAATTGTGTATGTGTCGTATTGAACCCATAACTTCCAGACCACGCAGCAATACAGAAGACATGCTTGACATTCGATGGCTATTTCACCTTGCCCACTGCTATCAGTTTTGAGGTCTTGCTGCCTCACAGAGGCTCATGTGTTGTCAGTATGTTACCTTGGGGTCGGACAGGTGCTTGTGGCATCCTCCCATGGCTGTGTGCATGTCATGCCCAGGCCATCTTCAACAGTAACACTTCCTCTGGAAAGGACATCTCAGGGAAATGAATGGCCCTCCACAGCTGAAGCTTTCAGCTTCTGTCCTCTCAAAGAGCAAATGTGAACCACGCAAGGTGTCAATGGCTTGAAGCCAGGCCAGGATGTTTTGCTCCCATTTCTAATCAAATAGAAGACTGATGCCTTAGCAAGCGTATGCCCACGCATAAACCAGATTATTTCTCTTCTCCCTGTACCAAATCTATCATTTAGCCACCAGGAACCCCCCAACCACTCTTTCAGCACCCCCTGCCCTCCTTGGTCCTCCAAGCCACATTTCTCTCTGTGTGCAAAGAGAGGAAAGCATTTGACTTGCAAATATTTTTTTCAGTTCCTCACCAAGAGTTGGGCATTCTGAGTAGCACCGCGTTACACTGGGCCTTCTTCACCACCCGTCTCCACCTCCTTTCCCTCCTGCTCCTTCCACCCGACGAGGTGCTGCCTGCCCACTTTGGGGAAGGCAATGGATGTGTCTGGATTGCAATATGTCACGGGCACATTTAACGACTCTCCCACCATGGTCTTGGTCTCCATACATCCATGTCAACCTTTCCCTTCCCCACCACCCAGCTGCCACAGTACTTCAGATTTGATGTTACCCATCGGTAGGCTGTTAAAGGGGCAGAAGCCCACGCTGAGCTGTAGCGCTGAGCTTCCTGGCAGTGAGTTCTTCATTTTGGGGAGTGGCATCTTTTTTTTCCTCATAAAAAAAAAAACAAAAACACACACAACCAGAACAGCACAACCTTGTCAGAAAAGTGCTAGTTTTGTCACAATTGAAACTGCATGCAGGAAAGGGCTTTCAAACAGGCTTCCTGTTTCAAAAAGACAAAAAAGAAATCATTCAGAATGTCCTGAAATTGTCAAAAACATCCTGTTTTGACATTCAAAGAAAGTCTGTCTTTTGGTCGGTGGCAAGTTAGTTAAAAATTAATAATTTTCTTAAAGAGTGGAAAAAATGCTCCACCCAACCCCAAAGCAGAGAATCCTTCAAAAATCCCTGTGAGCTCAGTTCCAAATCTGGGCTTTCGTCCGAAGGGGGCTGTAAGGGAGCCTGCCTGCTGCAGGAAGCACCAAGGTGCTCAGCATCTCGAAATACAGAACAAATCCCATCGTGCTCCCATTGCATCCATGACTGACTCACATGACGTTGTGCATGGAGGGAAAATCCAGTAATAGCAGCATCTGTTCTATCCAGATCGGGGTTAGCAATCTAAAATTGCTTCCTCCTTGGAGAACAGTGTAATTCTGCTTTTTAAGAAACACAGGGGAATAGGGAAGAAGAGCTTTTAGGAGTTTGGATATGGACCACTGTACTTAATGCTGCTGGTGCTTATAGTCTTGGAAGATGCTTGTCACCCTGACAGCATCTCCGCGGTGTGGAAGACCAAGAGTGCCTTAGGATTGGTGCGAATCTGCCAGATTTCACACCTACCTCAAATCTGGGTGCTCCCAACCCCCGTTGGAGATGTGCTCCAGCGCTGCCAGCCAAAGTCCCCACAGCCATCAGGAGATGTGAACCCAACCATGAGATGGAGGACATCAGTGGGGGGGAAAGGAGCCAAGCAGAGGTCAGCTCAGGTCAAACGATACACAACTGGTGCTAATGGGCCAAAATAATTTGTTTTTGGAGGTTAGCAAATGGTTCTTTTGACCTTAAGAATGATTTCTTGGTGCAGGAGTAAACCCGGCTCTTCTGGCTCCATTTTTTAAGACCAAAATATCCTTGAAAGTTGAAAAAAAAAAAAAAAAAGAAACCAACCCAAACATTCTTTTGGGAAACAGACATGGAATGGATGGTCTGGGTTCTTCTTGTTGCCATATATTGCCTGATTGTAAGTTCAATCTGAGCCTGTGAACAGTTTCCTTCCTGCAGCCCATCAACCTCCACACAATCTGCTGTGTTTGAGCAAATCTGAGCACCTTAAAGCACAGCCAGCCTTATCATGAGGGGCCGTTCCATGCATCACCACCTCCAGTAGGACCTAAATGGGACCTCTACTTTGAGGTTTTGGGAGGCGTATAGTTGTTATTATACAAGGTAGTAACAGATGAATATCTAGAGGTTATAGGGGAACAACTCACCCACTCTGAGGCTCACAGCAAGGATGGATGCTCACCACAAGGAACTCCACACAGGAGCAATCTCCAAAAGAGATGCTGCCTTGGTGGTGGTCAGCCCTTAAATGGGATCTAGGAGAGGTGGAGTCAAGCTCCACCCCTTCCTGGAGCGCAGCTGAATTCCCTTCACCTGTGCTCCCACAGCTGACCCATCACTTGCCTCAGATGGTTAATCAGAGGTTCAGGCTGTGATTAACAGTTTCCCATACAGGAGGCAAAATGAGAAGGGAACAGTTAATGAATTTAGTGATTTATAAGCCCTGACATACCAAATTAATTAAGGAACAGCGGACAAAATACAAATAGAGGACTAGTGAATGAGAACACGCTACTAACCGAGTTTCAGATGATGAATATCAAAGTTCACGTGTGATGAAAAAGCAAAGCTATGAAAGGTATCTGCAGTAACAAGGCAAAGTCTATTAAGCCTACTCGTTCTGGGTAGTATTGAACAAAGCTCAGGAGAAAAATGGGATAAAATAAATGCTTTTGATTTTCTAATGCGTTTTGAGCTAAGGCCAAGGACTCAGATGGTTTTCCTAAGAATTACGCTTGGTTGTTTGCAGGGAAATAGCTCTTTACACCAGAACAATCTCTGGAGCTGGTGAAATGCTTCCCAGCTGTGGGCCGTGGAATTCAGATGTCACTTCACTCTCAGCACAGCAGATGCAGAGGGGCTCAGTCTGCCGAGTGCTTCATATTAAGCAACAGCCCTAAGGAGCCTGGGCTATGTGCAGCCAGGAAAAGTCCTGCTTATTTTAGGGGATACTGCTGGGACCTGCTGGGACTCTGCAACCCACGAGAATCTCCCTGTGCTCTATCAGCAGCAGGAGGGGGCTGGGAGGATGCTGTAAGCAACCTTGCAGTGCATAGCTGATCTTGGAAAATGGGGCAAAACCGGCTGGTTTTTGGTGCCCAGGATGTGAGCACAGATACGTATGCCCTTCAGGGGTGCCAGCTTCGATGCTGCATGCTCAGTGGTAATTCACCCCCAGGCCACCCCAGGACTCATCTCTTCCACATTCTCCTTTTGAAGCTTTGTTCCTCCCTCTCCTTTAACTCTTTTTTTTCTGCCCTGGCCAAACCCTTTTGCCAACACATTTCTTGCTTGCAAATGAGAGCAAAAAGAAGGTTTGGGGGAGAGGAGAGATCACATGAACATTTCTGGGCCTCTGATAAAGGGATGGGGGTGCTGGCAGCTCTGTCAAACTGAGTCTGATGGTTTTGTGATGCAGGCTGTGTAAAGCCCCATCTGGGAGAGAGACAAGTCCAAACTCACCCACTCACATATTTTCCAGAGATGTGTTACTGCACATATGTTTGGAGGACAGGAGAAACCTGTTAAAGAGATAACCTCGTTGCATCCCAACGCCTTCCTCCCCTGAGCTCTGCTCCGCTTGCATGGTTCTCCTGCTGCTCCCAGCCCAGTGGCCAGGGGGATGGATGCATCTCGCAAAAAAATAAAAGAGTGGAGAAAGTGCTTGCCAGCTTCTGGCCCTGTTAACACAGAGTTACTGCCCTGAAGCTGCTCGAGATTGGCAGTGGCATGAAAAGAGGGCTGGGTGCAGTAGGACAATGCCACCCATGGGATAATTGTCAGCACCAGGGGATGCACCCTGCCCTGTTATATGGCATTTGAAGTTTTTGTACCCATGCACAGCAGAAAATAGCAGAAAAGAGGAAAAGAGCGAGGTAGTGAAGGGCTCTGCAGCACCTGCAGACTGCAGAGGGGAAATGATGTTGATGGGCTCACTTCAATGCGATGGGGATGGAAAACGAATGGGCTGCTTATCAGCAGCTGGAGCAGCACCACTTAGGTCCAGATTGAAACCACTTGCCCTATGTGCTCTCCAAGCAGACCAGGAAACAACACGCATTTCCCAGATACTTCCATTCCCTTGATGCTAAATCTCAATTTCCATTGACCGTTCACCCCAAGGCTTCTAAGAACCAGGAGCAGGAACTCCTGAGCAGCCCCATTCACAGCCCCACTGCCCAGAGCTTCTCCCCTCCACTTTGGCAATGCAGTGGTTATACCAGGGCATGAGAACTGCCCAAAAGTATTTGAGGGATGTAAACAAGAGGAATCAGAGGAGCCCCACAGGGGGATGGGCATTCTTTGGCCAACACAGCTCAGATTGTCGTGCCAGTGCAGTGATGGAAGATTTCCTCCTCACCCTTGAAGACCTCAGTGTGCACAGCTTTGTGTGCTCTTCTGCAACCCCTTGGTGACCCGGCTGGTCTCATCCATCAGATATTTTGTAAGCTGTAGGAATTCAGGGGTTTTAGGAGCTCTAGGCTCAGAGCTATAGCTTTCAATAGACTAGATATTTTATTTTTAGAAAAGCTGAGATTCCAGCAAGGAAGGAAGGATGCAGTGGATGCTTCAGCATGGGGATCACATGTGCTGGACCAAACCTGATCCCTGTCCAAGAGGTGTCATCCAGCTTGTCTCAACACAGCACGTGGGAATGGCTTGGAAACATGGCCCTGGGGGGACACAAGTGGTTGCTGCTGGATTGTCCAGATGGAGCTGGGAAGCGAGGGCTTGGCAAGCACTTTTATCACCTCTACTCATCACAGGGGCCGGCTGCCAGACAGCTCAGAGGTCAAGGAATTAAGGATGGATGTCTGAGGAGTATCGCTTGCATCTCTCACTCTGTTATTATGGAAAAATGTTCTTGTTCATCCATCTCATTTTACACCGGGGTATAGCTTGGCTAGCCTGAAGTTGGCAGTGACCCCTCTGTGAAGCGCCAAGACTCTTTTACACACATGCAATAAAATAAATCAGTTGAGTGAGCTGCATTGCATCTTACGTTCTCTCCCACCTCAGCACTGGGAAGCTGGAGCCCAAAGCCATTACAGTGGGTGCTCAGCCTGCAAGTCATCCCACATGGGATAGTGTGCACACTGAGGGCACTGGGTGTATGCACAGCAAGTTGGGAAGCAACATGAGCAGCGACACTGCATTTGCTTGCTCTGCTGCTGGTCTGCAGTCTCCCACCTTGCAGCCCTGCTGGCCAGCTTGGCAGCGATGCTCTGCACTGCTCAGGGCTGGGGCTCCTAGCCCATTTCTGCTACCACACACAAACCCACTGCGTAATGAATGTATCACAGCCCCCCCGGGCTTTTTCATACAGCCAGCACCAAAAGCCACTGATTTCCCCTATCAGGGTGAAGGAGTTCCCCCTTTTGTCCATAATAACACATTGGAGAGCTGTAGGAATAGCTTTCCTTCACTGACACACGAGCTCTCCTCCCCAGCCCAGCACTAACCCCATTCATCAGTCACAGCACCACCCCATCCACCTTCACACAACCATCCAGAGACCCACATCTCAGATTACTCTTTGCTTTGCTTTGAAAATCCACCCGTTTTTTTCTCACGTTACTTTCTCCTCCATATCTCCAGCCCCAGAGACTTCTGGCTTGCTGGAAGAGGGGCACCCATTGATAGAGCAGTTTCAGTGCTTTTTCAACAACATCGGTACGACCTAGCAGAACATTTTCACATCTTGTGCTGCAGAGAGCAGTGACTTTTTGCACTGGAAGGCTGTGCCCTTGGAAGTGCAGATATGCCAGGCCTTTCTGCTGTGCTGATAGAGCAGGAAAGCAGGTTATTAGCATGCACTGGCTAACTGCAAATCTGGGATTTGTTCACTTTGCTGCCTTTTAATACACAGATATCTGGTGTGTGAGCTCGCATTAGGCATTCCTTGCATGCATACTGACTGTGTGCAGAAATGTGCTCATGCAGGCTTTGATGTCTGCAGTATGTAACATCATCTGTTCTCCGATAAAATTGTCCTCTGAGCTCAGGACCACGTTTGGGGATCCTTCTGCCTGCACTTCTGACTTTGTGCAACATCTGGGGAGTTTAACATGTGCTCAGGAGGGCAGCATGCTATTAATTGGACATTAAGTGGTGGGCCATGTCTGAGGCCATTGCACATTGTATTAATTACGGAGCGGCTAATAACAACCTTCTGCCCCTGGTATTTATAGAATAATAAAATCTGTCCCTGACACTGGCCTCACATCTGGCAAAACTGGCAAACACATTTTCATTTACCTCCCTTTCTCAAGCGTGTTAATAGCTTTCAGATTTCCAGGGGAACAACTGGAGATCTTAGGGCATTACGGATGCACTGCTAATGGCTCTGGAGTGAAGGCTGAGCTGAGATTTGCACTTCAAATAGGGCTGGATCCCCTATTCCTCCCCTTGCCCTGTGTCGCATGGTGGATATGGGATGTGGGCATGTTGCACTGAACGAGATATTTACAAACACTGCAGCTCTGTTTTGGAAACATTCCCTTGTGCTGTTACATCAAATACAAGCAAGCTGTACAATGGCCATAACCATTGGTATTTCTGATCAGTGGGTTGCTATGGGCTCTGGGACTGCATCCACTGTTGCACCCTAAGCTTCTGGGTGATGGGAAAGTTCTGGAAAGCCTCTGATAATGAGGAGGCAGGGGATGACGCAGAACTGCGATGGCTGCAGGTAAGTGCACAGCTGACGTTGCAGTCTGTGATGAGGAGCAGGGCCAGGGCTGGAGCCTCCACGGGAGAGAATGGAGAAGGACCTGCAGAGGGGAAATCCAAACTACCCTCACCTGTTGCTGAATTAGTTCTTGCAGATGTGGGTGCTCTCCTTCTGCACGTTCCTGAATTGAGCAACTTTTTGAACCACTGGGGAAAAAAAAGAAAGAAAATCATTCATCCTGAAATGTTCCCTTGCCTCACTGTAGCTGCTGAAGAGCATGGCTGGAGTGCAGCAACACAAAGACAGGAGCACAGCGAAGTGAGACAGGGCTGTCCCACCAAAGGAGAAATAGCTGCAGGATGGGGAATGGAGCTGAGATGCACATGCAGGGCATCTCCCGAGATGCTTCTCCACTGGCCAGAGTGCTGCTTTGCTCCTGTTTCATTTTCCAAAGGCTCTGTTTGGCTGTCAGCAAGACCCAGAGTAGTGAACGTCTCTGTGCTGATAACAGACTGGGAAAAACAGTTCCAGAGATGCGTAGGTTATGTCTCTAAAAGGAATGAGTAGGGAGTATTTACGGGAAGACATGGGGAACAATACAATGTTATCAGCCTCCGCTTCCGAATGTTGCAGACTATCTTGACCACTTTTGACCTGGAGAAAACAAACCATGTGATTTGTGTTTGTAATCATAGGGCAGCAGGGAATAGGTTAAGGATGGGGAGTCCATCAAGGGGCAGCAGAAAGCCCTGTTTCCCAGGAGTCTGCTAAATAATGCCTGATCTGTCCACACACACAAGTGGGAGGATGTTCCCGCATCTTCCCCCTCTCGTCCCTCAAAAAAACTGCTGTTCTCTGAGATAGAGCCCCAGCTTGTCTCCGTCTCAGCCCCACATGAGCCCCTCTGAGCGGAGGAAGTTATATCACCCTCCAGGAATTGCTCGCCGAATGCGATGCGATGAAGGTATGTGCCGCTTGTAATCATCTCTGGAAGCAAGCCAACGTCCCCCCTCGCTATCAAAGGCTCTCTGTCAGGCTCTTCTGCCTCTTGCCTTATCGTGGGTCAGGAGGGCATGATGTAATTCAGGCAGCAGAGCAGGAGCCATGGAAAAATCCAGTGTTGCAATAATCCCCCCGTCTCTCCATCAAAAGGCGGTGGTCCCAGGCAAAGAGCTTCCCATGGCTGTGTAGATGGTTTGGTTATTGGACAAAAGGACAGAAATAGCTTCCCTGGTGCTGCTTGTGAGTGGGAAAGACACCCAAGTGGGGTGCTGGGACTGAGGGGGAAACGCAGTCCCAGATTTCCATGTGTGCTGTCGTTGGTCCTGGGTTTGGCTTGAAGCTGAGTGATCACCTGGAAGAAGTGATGGGTATGCTGCAAGTTCTTTCTCAGCTGTGGTGTAATTTGTGCTTTTCCGTACCTTGCAAACACAAGGTGAGGTGGTAGAAGAGCTCTGCTGGGAGGCATCTAGGATGGGCAGTTTTGTTCTTAAGCTCTGCCCTCCTGTTGATCCGCAGCACAGAAACAGCTCCAAAATGACCACTGAGAGCTCCTTCACCTCCTCAGCCCCCCTCAGTTCAGGATTCCTGGAGAAGTTCACATGCATAAAGCTTACCAGGAAAGACCATGGGACACCATGAAAGGTGGTCAGCTGCTGGGAAGGTGGCTTTATTATGGGGGGGGGGGGGAAGCTGAAACATCCCCTGGCCACCTGTGGGCATCTCCTACCCTGTGAGCATTGGGATGTGGCACCTGGGAGCTCTTTGCACCAGTGCTGGTCCTCTGAAGCTTCCTGGCTAAAATCCTCTTTCATCTGATCCCCTCCCCAGTGCCTTTTCCCCACACACACACACTTGTCACCACTTCTTCTCCCAGCTCTGGAGACATCTGCTTCGTCCACATCCCATAGAAATAATGAGGGGAGGGCGAGCTCGTTGGGAGAAATGTCATAGTTCTCATTGCTTTTAAACAATAACTTCTGAAAACATCTGAAACAGACATAATTCTCCTTTTCAAGAGCCCTATCTGAGCAGCTCCCCAAATGCTTGGCTCTGGCTTCAAAGTTGGCGTTTAGCTATAAATAAATAGCATTTCATTAAAAAGAAAAAGGAGAGAAATTAGCCAAAAAAACTTCTACAAGCAGAAGCTTAACCAATGCCAGATAATGGGGCAATATGGATTTTTATTTTTATCCACATGGATCCATGTGCTCTTTATCTCCCGCTGTAATTTATCCCTATAAATTAGGTTCATGATATTAAAATAACATTATAGCTTTTACCTACCACAGAGAAAGGCAGTGAAGTTTCATCAAGTGCTTTGAGATCCTGAGATGAAAGGGACGACGACCTTGTCCAAACAGCCTATTGCTAATAGCTAAATGCATGCGAGAGCTTTGCTGAGCATTGAGGACGTGTTTAAAGACAAACCTTAATCAGCCCTTAATTGGCAGATTTGTACCCATTAGGCGGATGCCGGGCAAGGAATGCTCACTGTGCTGCTAACATCTGTCCTGAGGCTGAGGTTCATTCCCCCTTGTGATGCCTTGAGAAGATGGACTCCTTGCAAAGCTACCCAACTCCTTGCAAAGCTGTGCACGTGCCTGATGCCCAAAATCAGCATCCTCTGCACCTTTCTTCTTACTATTACCCAACAGCTTAGTGCATTCTCATACTGGAATGACCCATTATGTTCTCTGCAGTGCTGTACATGAAGTCACACCGCCCTTTCCCCAGTGGTGTTTGAAAGAGGAGCCCCAGCGGAAGTGTCTCACGAGGCAGTGGGGATTTCCAGTGACTGACATCTAGCACCAGAAATGCTTTAAGATGTTGAGGAAAAGGCAGCCAAAGTGTGCCGGGCTGGTTTTTACCTGCAGTCACCTGCTAATCAGATGCACCTTGCAGCCCAGCAACTGCAAAACCAATGGAAGCTGCCAAGCAGCAAAATGTAATTCTCGGTGTCAGGGGCTCATTCAGAGCTTCACCCCTCCATACACAGCGCCTAAAAGGAGAGACAGTATGGCTAGGGATGAAAACTCCCCAGAAATAGCCTGAGATGTGCAAATAGTTTGCATTCCCTCTTCTGCACAGTAAGCGTTTTTCACTTTCACTGAACCCCCTTAGCCTCCCATTTAGCAAAGAAATCGTGTTTTCTTTACCAGAAAAACACTTCCCTCCATTTAATTTAATTAGAGCTGCCTTTGACTGTGGCCTTCAGACCTGGGAGATGAGTGCCACATGCTGAGTGTCACTCCTTACCAGGCAGCTCCCCTTCTCCTTAGGGACTCCTGCTCTCTGTGCAGAACAGACATGAGATACAGTGCCTGAGAGTTCCTCGTCCAGCCCGAGCGCACGAAGATAAGAGAGGATAATATGTCTGTGCTGGGTGGATAATATGTCTGTGCTGGGTATCTGCCTGCCTTCCTCTGCTGCCAGAGCTCTGATTGTGTATTGCTCGACGGCGATCTGTCAGCGCCACCTCTTGGTCCGTGGCCTGCGGGCATCCTCATCCCAGCATCCCAGCATCACCATCCCAGCACCACTAACATCGCCATCCCAGCATCACCATCCCAGCACCACTAACATCGCCATCCCAGCACAATCGACATCACAGTGCTGTGAAAATTCCCATCCCAGCACTCACATCCTCATTCTAGCACCACAGAGATAGCAATCCCAGCACCACCAGCATCACAACATCATGAATATTCCCATCCCAGCACCACCAACCCCCCTATCCCACTATAAGCACCCCCATCCCAGCATGACCAACATCCCAGCACCCCCACCATTCCCTTCCAACCACTGTAGGCATCCCCATCCCTCTGCCATGAGCATCCTGCTGCAACATGCACAGTTCCCACTTCCCTCCCCAGTGTGGCTCCCCACCAAGGGTTCAGGCTCAGGGTAGGATAATATACCTGAGGTCTGCAAAGCATTAAAGCGAGGATATTGTCAGATATATGAGCTCATCATGGAAGCAGGCCAGACACATTTGTTAGCAGGAGAGGAACTACTTCTTGCCCTGACCCACTTCTAACTTGCTTTGTCTTTATTGTTATCTATCAGCACCTTCCCTACTCATTTGGAATAGTTTGCTTAATTCCTTTCTTCAGCCTCCTTCCCCCCTGCATCCTCAGCAGCTGCTGTAGGGCCTGCATGTCAGGGGGAAAGGGAATTGCTTCTCAAAGAGGATGTTCTCTCTTAATGTTCACAGACCAGGAGAGCACAGAGAAATAGCACTTGTTTTTGGGTGAATGCATTCTTGCCATCGGTTCTTTGGCAAAACTGAAGTTTGCTCTGTTATTTCTTGCTGCTTTGAAGGAAAATAACCTCTGAAACTGGGAGCCAGGCTGCTGCAGGAGATTGGGAGGGCATTGGTGTGGCTCAGATCGGCTGGCATCTGCAGGAAAGGAATGTTGAGCAAACGGACCTCAAAAGACACCTGAGCTGATCTCTCACCAATCATGGAGCTCATGAAGGCCCTTTCTTCTCCTCCCCTCTTTCACTGGGGTATTCTCCATGGAAGCTCTATGGATGCCCCATAGATTCAGACAGATGGAAAGAAATAGCCTTTTTCATCTGCGAAATGAAGGAAATGCAGTCAGCAGTGAGAGCTCAGTTATAGAAATACTCCAAGGACAGCCGTGGGGATGCATTCACAGCTCAGATTTTCCAACTCACCTCTGTCGTTTTGGAGAGTTCATTTCTTTTCTATTCTTCCTCCTTCTGCCTTCCATAGTTTCTAATGTTAACAGAGATTGAGCACGAGAAAGGGAGGAAAGGGGAAAGGGCAAAAAGCCAGTGGGGGTGCAGAGGTTAATTTTGTAATGAATTTGGCTAATGGGAAAGATGCCTTGGAGAAGATCGCTCGATGGCAATTTAAAGGCAATTTCAAAAGCCAATTAAAGCGGTTTCAAACTCTTCCACCTGTGACTCTTTAAACTGCTTTTCTGAGCTCTGCTTGCTTGAGTTTGGCTTCTGTGGCAGGAAAACGGACTAAAACCAGAGACGTCTCCTGCAAAGTGAGTTTGGCGTCATTGCTGCCTGCTCTATTTCACTGCAGCTGTGGCACCTCCAGCAACCCAGGAGGACCTTGCCAAAATAACCAAATCAATAAAATGTGCTCCAAAAAGCGATGAGGAGCAGAGGGGGATCCTTCTCCTTTCACAGCCTCTCCATGTCCTGGTTATAAAAGTGAGCAAAGTCTTAAAAACTTGGCTCTGGTGAGTCGAGTCCCCCAAAAGCCTGCTGGCTTGGGGTTCTTGTGCTTTATTCTTTGCCCTAGGAGGGCTTGGAAATAAGCCATAAACTCACCCACGTGTGAGCACGCAGGCACACACAGCCCAAGCACCCATGAAGGGAGATTTTTGCCCCTCAGGTGACCTTGCACAGCTCCCGTAGCACCACCTGCACTGTGGGCTGGGCTGACTCCTGCATCTCTGCCCTCCAGATGTTTTGTAGGCTTCAGAGAGAGGTTCTGGTTTTGCATGAACACCTGTGCACGCATCTTATCTCAAATTAGCAACCAGCATGCTCCGCTACAAAAAGAATGACAATTTCCCTGGGATTTTACCTTTCCCATCATTTTTTGGCTGCTCAGCACAGAGCTCCTCGGGCAGGTAATGGCCTCCTGTGCAACGCTGGCGTTTGGTGCTGATGGATTTTTGGCAAATCACAGTGGGTTTGAAACCCCACTCACTGCTTCGTTCTTTCCTCTTGGAAAGGAGAACAGCTCTGAAAGCGAGAGGCTGAGCAGCTGCCTGGAGTCGTTTTGACAGTTAATGTTTTTGACAGGGCAAAGCCATCTGGGTTAAAGAATACAGAGAATCTGCAGGCAGAAATGGAAAGAGCTCAGAGCGGAGGCTCAGGGATGTGCAAAGCAGTACCTGAGGTCAGCTGTGAGATCCTGGTGGGAGAAAAAACACTTGAATGGGCTGTTAGAGCAGGGTCTTCCATGGGGATGAAGTGCTCTGAGTCAGCTCCCAGGGGGCTTTTGCATTGAAGATGGAAGAAATGCAATGCTCTGCAAGGTGTGGGGTGGGTGGAGCTGCTCAGCTGCTCAGAGCTCCAAGGTTAAGAGCAAAAAGCAGAGGGCGAGGGTTCATGTCAGGATGTGCAGAGTGCAACACTTCGTGTTTTGCATTTCTAAACCTGCCCGATTTTGGAAGCTGGGACCTGGGAATATCATGCTTTTTGTATTGTTCTGTCTCAGAGCTCATGGCCTCAGCCCAGGGCCTATCTCAGTGTAGCAGAGATTGGTGTGTAGAGCAGAGATACAGAGTGCTCCACTTCCCTGTGATTTCAGCTGCCTGCTGTGCGACTGGCAGAATCCTCTTGAATACAGAGCAGCAAAAGTTCTGCCCTAATTAATGAGAAGATAAATGAAGAAGATACTTTGAATGAGCTGGAGATGCAGCCCCGTGTGTTACGAAGTCAGGACTTTCCTCTGAACCGATTTTAGGCTTTCTGGGGGTTTGTCATGGCACTGAGAGTTGGTATCCTTGTTTTACAGTGACAAAGGCAGCATGGGGTCAGGTTCAGAGTATGAGAGTGAAGGGGAGGAAAAGCACAATGGAGAGGGAGGGCCGGCAGCACTGAGCCCAGCTCTGACCTGCAGCACGTACATAACCCTTTATTCTCTTAATTTAGACCACACGTAGGTGTATTCCAGGGGAATATTTGGAGTAATGATGTAAAAGGAAGTGCACACATGATGAAAATGTATCAGAAAAGCATTACTGGGCTAATTGGGGCATTCGGAGCACAGACCTGGAGCCATTCCTCCTTGTGAGTGCCACCAGGGCTGCTCAGGGAGCACCCAACACACCCCAGGGACCCAGCCAAGCAATTCTCAGCTCCTTTGTCCATACAGGGCTCAGTTCTGTGAGCACCCAGAGGAAAAAAAAAAGCCAACTTTCTGCAGAGAATCGTGACTTTGTGCTCAAAAGGAGTGAGGCACCCAAATGTGGGGCACAACATCAGGGTGCTTTGGGTGCGTGCAGAGATAAATCACTGCTCCTAAAGCCATCCCCCAGTTGTTGGCTGCTCCATGCAGCGCTGACCTCAGAGCGCTAATAATACAGATGGGCTCTGGAGGCTTTTTAGCATGTGTGTTTTACTGTAATGAGCTTTGGCATCTAAAATGTTTTTCCCCTTTTCGCTTCTCCTTAGGGCTGGAAAACAATGGGGTCAGCTCAGTTTGGACGGAGCAGACGAAGACAACACTTGCTTTAATGCACAGAATTATATCATCAGCAGCCAGAGGTCACATCCTGCTGTCTTTTTAAAGATAACTACAGCCCCTCTCTGTTTCCCTGCTCCCTTATAAACCTGGCTCGACCCAGACCCTGTAGCAGCAAGAGCGCACAGCCCAACATCTTGGATTAGTTATGAGTGTCTCAGATGCGCTCCAACTCATATTTCATATCATTCCCCCAGCCATAAGATTTGAGTTTGTCACATTTACTGGAGACTAAAGCACAAACATGTTTTATTCATTATCTGTCCTCGTCTCCGCAACAAGCACCTGCAAAACATTTTGGCTCTCGGCTGGAGCAACAAGGTTTCATTAGACATGACACTTTCTCTCTGGCTTGGATGACAAAGCTACATTTTATCCCTGCACTTCCAGGCTGTGAAATTGCCTGGAGATCATCACCTTGTATGAACGTGGACTCCAGAGACCTCTCGGCTGAGGGGGAAAAAAGGGATCGAGGTGATTACGTAGATCCGATCTCTGTGATCGGAGGGGTTTGGGACAGCACTGAGCTGCTTTAGCCTTGCAACATCCAAAAGAAAACCCAATTCTGCATCGTCAACAGGGAAAAATGCCACGTGGAGGAGCAAAACTGTTGCTTGTTGTCATACAGGGGATTTGCAAGATGTTTGGAGCGGAGAGCCCCCGTGGTTATTTTGATTTGAGCCAGCAGCCGATATGGGAGCAGCGGTTCAAAGCTCCTCACCGACTCCTCTCTCCTGGCCAATGAATATGGATTGGATGCAAAACAGAAGAGCTCACCGGGAGAGGGAGAGAAGCTGTTTGCCTTGCAAAATTCATCAGCCCGGTGCTCAGATGAACGTTGGAAATGAAGAAGTGAGATTCATGTCCCTCCTCTGAGCTCAGCCCAGCAGAGCAGAGCATGCGCCCTGGACCACAAGCATCACCCCTTCAGCTTTGGCTATTCATTTCCTCACATCTGTCCTGCCAGCCTTCCCTGGGATAGAGGGGCTGCCAGGAGCAACCAAGCCATTGGGTTTTATTCCTTTACATGGATCACATTTAACGCTGCATTGCTCTCTGCTTGCTGCCCTGCACATATGCTCCCCAGGAGGCTTTGTTATGGTGCTTTCCCTTTAATTATCTTCACAAATGTACAGTTTTTCTCTCTTCACCTTCCCTCTTTCATTTCCAAAGTCTTTAATCACTTGTTTTCCTCCTGTTTCTTCTTGATTTTTCTGACATGTGCAATAAAAACGCCAGTAAAATATTCATGAAGAAGCACTGATCTCAGGTCTCTGAGATCTCGCCGATGGGATGTGTACGGCTGTGTAATTAAAAGATACCGTCAATAAAGCAAGATATTGTGACATGCTAATGGCGCAATGCCATTTGAAGGAGGCCAGGAAGATGCCAAATCTGATTTTGCAGTTAGCATTCCAGCAGTTAAAGCCATCAACCCAAGAAGGAAGCAGAGACATCCCTACTCAACGTCAGTTTGCGGCAGAGTGGGGGCACATATTTATTCAGTGCTAAATACAGAAACGACCTTTGAATTATTAATACATCCCCTTTGGAGGGTAAAAGCGTGATGCATTCCTTTGTGCCATGCTTGAAGGTCATGGCCAGTGGGTGCAGTGGCAATGCTGAGTCACAGCCTGAAGCAGTGATGGAGCACCTGGTGGGAAGGCAGGGCCAGCCCAGGGGAGCTCAGGTGCATGCAATGTGCTGAGTGATGGAAGGGCTGGAGCCAGGATCCACCCCTTCCCAGCCCTCATTTAAGGGTTGGTAGTGGAGGTAACAGGCTCTTGCTGGAGATCCTTGCATATCTGAGGCCTTCCAAAGGTAAGTAGCTTTTTCCCTTTGTTTCTGTGCCTATGGCTGTTGTGTATGAGCAAATCCTTGCTTGCTGCAGCCTAGGACCTTGCTGCCCTCCGGCCATTGCTGTGTTTCCTACCCCATTACAGTGGGGATGCGTTGATGGTTGGATTTGATGACCTTAGAGGTCTTTTCCAACCTTAATGATTCAATGATTCATGTCCTGGTACGGCACAGCCTTCAACTTGTTGGAATTAGGTGAATATTTGAGCAAACCAGGAGGGGAAATAGCCTTTCATCCTTTGCCTGCCTTCCTCATTACTAACCTGTCTTTACAGAATTGCCTTTTTCATTGTGTGGCTCCAACGGTGTTTTGCCAGGCTAAATTTCAGCCCCGCAGCCTCTGATTAGTGCTTCCCTGGGGGGTAGGGCTGCATTCTGCTTTTAACCCCTCTTCACTCCCTGCCCTTCCCTCCTCATCCCTGGTGAGGCCTCCCTACCCTTTCCTGTTATTGTCCTGCCTGCCTCTGATAAGATTAAATACGTGCCCTTCAAAAACAACAACAACAAAATAAAGGTCTTTCTTTTCCCATTCCTTATTGTTCTTCAAAGAGATGGGGAAGACAAGATTCTGCTCTGAACTCCCGCTAAGAAAAGCCCGTGATCTACGAGGCTGAATAAATAACCCCGAGTCCCTGCGGTGCATTCGAGCAGCGCTCACCTCCGTAATTGAAATGCATTCAGAGAGAACTTGAGTTTTACCTTCCTAATTCATTCCTAGGACTGTGAGAGACTTTTTTTTTCCTTCCTTTTTTTTTTTTTTCCCCCCTCATTGAAAAGTGAGCTCTCAGTCCGTGGCTGCCTGCTAACTGCTTGCCCTGCAAAGTCCTTTGATTCTGATGATGCCGAAGGTTTATGGCAGCTCGGGGGGTTATATATGTGTTATGCTTTTTGCTTGAAGCTGTGTCTGGAAAACACAGACCTACTGTGAAGGCTCTTTGTGTTTTTGCTAATCCTATCACTTATGGCATTGGCTGGATGGAGGGTATGTGTTTATTTCTGGGGCTGTTTTCTGCAGGGTTTGGTTGAGATGATGGCATGGTTTTGCCAAGTAAAGTAAGCTCAGTTAATACACTAATATAGAATGTTTTCACCCTAAAATCTTAAGGAGAGGCAGCAGGTGCATGCTGGGACCTGACTAATGTTCTTTTCCGTGTTCTGCAGTTGGAAAAGCCCAAATCACAGCAAGCTCCTGGCCATGCACTCAAGCCAGATGTGTTCATGCGCTGCCATGTGTGTGCATCACTGCTATCCTGGAGGCCTCCTCCTCCACCAAGGGGAGCTATGAAGCAACCATCACTCTACGGATCCCCCAGACATATCTGGTGAACATTCCCACTCAGTGCTGCCAGGGAGTGGTGCTGGGAGCTTTTCCACCATTCCTATTCCCAAAGCCAGCCCTTGGGGTGTGGGAAAATATCCCAGTGCCAATGGGTCTGGTGTGCCAAGGGTTGGATCTGCTGTGGTCACAGCTCTATTTGTGGCCCTGTTCTGAGGAGCAGCATTGGGCTGCCCCAAGGAAAGGAGTCAGGATGCAGCCCTACTGCCTCCCCCCCCCATAGCCTCCCAAAACCCGTGGTGTCCTCAGGGCTGGCACTGGAACGCAGGGCTGTTTGCTTATTCATCTAGGTGGAGAAATTGAATCTAGGTGGAGAAATCTTTTTCACACACACCTCAGGCAAAAAAATAATGGCATTCCACAGACACAGCATGCCAATGCACCCAGCATAGGCCGTATAGGACTGATTCACTTTGTGAAATTCCTAGAAGCAATGTGCATGGGGTGAGGAGAAGTGGAGCAGATGAGCTCAACCCCACTTTTTCATCACTATTTTACACCACTCCACCAGCTCCAGCAGTGAAGTGGTCCTGACCTCATCCTGCTCTGTTTTTGCAGCATCCGAACTCTCTCAGCTGAGATTCAGTGGACCCCGTGGGGCTCTGAAGGGGCTTAGAGCATCACCACTGCCTTTGCTTTTGGATGGCGGGTAATAATTCATCCCCAAATAACGCCTTGCCTAGAAAAGCTGCACTCAGCACTCCCCAAAGAGGCAGCCCGTGCTTTAAAACCAATTGGAAACTACAACTGCTGTCCCACAGGACAGCACTGCACTTATTTCAGCCTTGCAGTGGGGGGGGAAAAGGGGAGAAGGCTGCCATTAAGGCTCAAACATTGTGCACCCTGACGCTCATCTGAATCAGGGTGGATTTTACAAGGGAAGTTTCCTTCCTTGTGCAACAAAGGGTACAACCACCACCTCTTGCTTCCATTAAAATACCCCATTCCCCCATTAACCCATCTCTCCCCCAACACATAGGTGAAAAAGGAGGCTGTGTAGCCAACATCCAATACTCCCCAGAGCTTGACAGCCTTCAATAGGTTAATTTTTCAAAGCGGTAAGCTGATATTTCTGCATAAAATGCACATCTGCGGGGTAAATGCTATTAAGTGTCAGTGAATTATGGTCCCAGAGTACAGATCACTTGAGCCTTAATGCTACAAGCACCTTAATGTTTTTTTGAATGAAGTTTCTGCTAATTGCTTCCATATGATTGCTTTCTTTTTGCCTCCCTGAGTTTTTGTCCCAGGACATACAATGCTGCAAATAACAAGCAGTGAAACTGGATTAATATGGGATTAATTCCCATTCACTGGTGGGTTTTTTGCATAGTATTTCTGGCATATGGACAGTGATGGAACTGGACTCAGATGTTAGGGGTTGCTCTTCTCCCCAAGCTGCAGGAGAATGAAAGGCAGACTCGCCTGTATGCCCATTTTTAGCCCCTGTTAATGCCCTCCAGCTCAGTTACTCTCAACCCAAGGCTCAGAGGCTGCCCAGGGAGTGGTGAGGTCACCATCCATGGAGGTGTTTCAAAATGTGGGGATGTGATGCTCAAGGATATGGTCAGTGGGTTCTGTGGGGTGGGGATGGGAGAGGTCTTTCCTGACCTCAGTGATTCTATGATGCTTGTGTCCAGTATGTCTCCCCAGAGCTCAGACTCCACCATCACTAAGCTGAATTCAAACAGCAGAAAAACCAACAGAACTCCCCCCAAAACTGGCTTTGATTTACTGGGGGAGAAGCAGAGAAGTGCTGTATGGTGGGACCTCTGATTTACGGCCTCTATATTTTATGGCTGGGTCCTGGGGGCTTACAGATATTATAGTAAAGCCCCAAAGAAGCCAGCTGAATTAGCAGCACTTGAAATACAACAAAAAGCCCTCAGGCTGCTGGAAGCTTTTGCTGTGTACAACCCCTTCTTTAAAGCCTGAATCCCTTATTCTGGTCATGCCTGAGTGCACCTCTGTTGTTGATAACATGATTAACCTCTTGTAAGGTAAGAAAGGAGAAGAACTGGCCTGAAGGATGCAGGTGAGGAGGCGGTTATCTGTGCTAGGGTTCAGCTCAGGTCATGCTGCTGGTGGGGATGGTGACTGGTCAGTATTTCCTCCCCTCCAAGTAGAGCCAGAAGAGGTAAGAGCATTTGGCCTTTGGGAAGGCAGAGGCTGTCAGAGGTGCATTTCTCAGCTCACCATGTGTCGGTGCCTTGTCTTGATGGAGTGAGGCGGTTGCAGAAGTTGGGAGGCTGACCCCAAACCAGAGAAATCTGTATCAAAATCCTGGTGGCCATCACAGTGGTGTTGAGGCATCTTTCCCTGGGTGGGAATGTAATTGTGGGTCCCATGGAAACACTGACTTGAGGTTTTTATTGCAAACACTGTCGATTGGGAATGAAAGAATGGGAACTGCAGAAGGCATTTGCAGACCGAAGCCAGGGGATTTCTCGTGGCTTAATATAAACCACATCCTTTCACAAAACACACACGTCTGCCAGGATGACTTTCCATCCACCTGTGCTTGTGTCACTTCAGAGTGAAGCTCCTTCCCCAGAAGAGTGGCTGCAGATACGTGTATACATACGGGACTGTATTTGTCTGTTTTATGTAATGTCTATGCAAAATACTTGCAGTTATTGGGGAAAAGCATGCAGGAAGAGGTCAGCCTTTTTCTGTAGGGGGAACTTAGTTTGGATTAAGGGAAGGAGTGACCCGAAAGCAGGATTGCTTTCCCCAAAGCCCCCCCTGATGGATCCAGGAGCACTGCCCTGTGCTGGTGCCCACAGGGAGAGGATGGCATGGAGGGAGGTGCCACCTGTGCTCCCCTGAGCATCCCCAGCAGGGAATGGTTTTGGTTGAGTCTGGGCTGGTTTGTGTCCATGTTACATCAGCTCAGAGCAACCTTGGCTGCAAACAGGAATAAACACATCCACGTAGTAATTTATGCATAAATTAATTTGACTTCAGTAATTAGCCAGAAGGAAGTTTACCCTAACCAGTAAACCTCAGCGGATGGGGAATTCATTAAGCATCTCTGTTTTGCCAAGTGCAGGGCTGGTTTTGCAAGTCAAAGTTTTCATTTTTTTAATTGCATTTTGCTCAGCTTTTTTTTTTTTTTTCCTTTGCCATGGAAAAACTCTCCCCTCCGAGCTCCATCTCAGTGCAACAGAGAAGGGTCTGCAGCACCAGGGCTGCCTCCTCCTCTCAGGGCTTTGCCCAGGAGCCCCGTGGGCTGGTGGTACCCAGGCAGCCTCAAAGCAGCCATGTGCTGCTGACCAGAGCAGCTGGGTGCCCATGAAGATGCGTTGTTCTCTGGGTGGGCTTCCGAAGACAGCTGGATGCTGCACTTCCCTGCTTTGTGCTCACCATTGTGGCCCCACAGATCAGCACAGCCAGAGGCCAGGGAAGATTTCTTTGATTTCCTTTTACTGCACTGTGTTTCTTATTCAGTTTTCTTGGCTGGGTATAAAGCCTGGTGCTGGTGGGGTGTGTTTCAAACAGGGAGTAAGGGGAGCTTGCAACCAGCAGGCAGCATTGCAATGCAGCAGTGGCAGAAATTGAAACGTGCTTCTGCAAGGACCACACTGAGGAAGAAGAGAGGGAAATTTGGCTGACTTCTTGGGTTGACACCAGGACTGCTACCAGATCCCATCCTCTTTTACCTTGTGGTAGAGGCCTGTGCATGCAGGCTGCTGCCAGAGGGCATCAAAGGTTGGTGCTACAGTTCTCTGGGTCTATTAGGCTATGAAATCACACCCAAAACTGTGATTTCCATCATTCTTCTAGGAGCTGGGCAGCATGAAAGCCTCCCTCTGCTCTTCTGCTGATGGTCTAAAGCCATGCTGGACTCATTCCAGGGCAGGAAAGGTGGGGGGGGAGGGGAGGAATAGTATGGCATCCTGACGCCTTCCCTCCCTCCCTGCATCCTGTGAGAAGGAGATTTTTGCCTCTTATGGTGCTGATGGCTTCTACCTGCCCATGGGAGGAGGGCTTTGGGGGCAGGAGGGGGCCCAGGTGAGGCTGGGCATGGAAGTTGTATGAGGAAGGGAATGCATTTATTTGACTAAAGCTGAGCATATTCCCTCTTTCCCAGGGCTGACAGAGGGGCGGTGCGTGTTTCACTTTTTTCCTTTTACTTTTTAAAAGCAAAGTGTAGGAGGGAAGTGGTGTTCCTGGAGAGATCCGTTCATGCTTTGCCGTATTTTGGCGCAGGGATGGGAAGGAGCTGCAGATGGGAGCAGCAGCAGAGCACCTCTTACAGCATGGAACAACCACAGAACTCCCCACTAAGTCAGCAATGACAAAAGGCACCCTTGATATTTTCATAACTGTTTTTCCCCTCCTCCTCTTTCATCCCAGAGCTGAAAAACAGCAACAAAAAGATGTATTAGTGTGCAGGGTAAACCCTGAGCCCCAGAGCTGTGGGGTCATGGGGGAAGGGGTGAGCTCACCCCTCTCCTGAGTAGCCTCAAATGGAATTCTTTTTAATAATGGTTTGGTAATGAGAGTGTTCCTATTTGCATGCTGCAGGACATCGGGGTTTTCCAAGGGAGATGCAGAGCGGGGTCTCAGTTGTGCTCATAACGTCAGGAAAGTCAGAAAATCAAGATTTGACCTCAGGGAAATGAAAAAGAGCTGGAATCCATTAAAAAGTCTTGGCCGAATCACTGTGCTGAGGTTAGGAGTTGTTGTGTCAAATCATTTTATGATGGTGGCTGTGGGGCACAAGGGCTGGAAGTCAGTTTTTGGTGTTAATGGCTTCCCCCCCCCCCCCCCCCCCCCCCCCCAAAGGCCATCTGACCTGACATTCTGTTTGTCCCACAGCACAACGCAGCCCCTGAGAGCTTCACCCAGGTTGCAGGAGGGTTGGAGATCTTCAGCAGGGCGCCTTTGGTTTGCTCAAAGGACCGCCTGATGCCCGCTGCCAGTTGCATGGGGTGAAGGAGGTTTGTGCGTAGAACATCTGATACCGATACAGGTGAGGAGGGAAGCAGCGCCTGGGGGTGCTGAGGTTGGAGAAGGCTCAGCAGGAGAGGAGCAGCGCCCTGCCTGCATCGCCTGCACGTTCTCATCTCGAGATCCGTAGGGAACTCCAAGAAGCCTCTTTAGGATGCGGGCAAAGTGTTGGGCACCGGGATCTGCTCGGAGCATCCCCAGGAAGGGGCGGGAGGAGCCGTGTGTGCATTGCAAGGGCTGCACTGCCACCTCCAGGTCTGCGCAGCCCCACACAGCTGCGGCTCCGGGGCCGTCCCCGTTCGGTGCCGCAGAAGGGTTGGAGAGAGGAGCGCTCAACTATTTGCGATGACTTTTTTCCTTTTTTCTTTCCTTTTTAATTGTAGATGAAAGACCGCACGGTCTCTCTTTCCATAAGGATTTCTCATTGCGGAACGTCGGCGCAACGATGTGAGAAAACCGGGCGTTTCTATGAGATGACGGCGTTCTCTTTTTCTGAGCGCACAGCCCTGCCGGTGGTAGGACGGTGCTGTCCTCCTCCTGCAGAGCCACCTCCTCGCCCATGAGCCTCGCAACGCTGCGGGGCAGCTTCGTGCGGGGTTGCGCTGACGCCGCGCACCGGGAGGTGGCACTGCAGCCGCAGCTTTGCGTGCCCTCGGTGGGCAGAGCCGGGCTTCGGGGCCGAAAATAACGGCGTGTGTTCATGGACGTCAACATAAACGTAAAGGAAAAAATACGGTGTGCGGGGCTACATCACTCAGTTTCCTTACTTCTGTTTCTCCGGAGCAGGGCTTGGGTGGGGTCTCTTTTCTCTGCGGAGAGGCGTGGGGTGGCTCGTAAAGACAGGAGGTGTTGAGAATCAAATACATGGAGATATAGGGCATGGAGAAGAAAATCCTTTCCCTGTAGGTTCTCCCTTTCCCATGTTCTGCTGAAGTGCAAAAGCCCAAACGGGTACCCAAGAAGGGCTGGGCACAGAGGAAAGGTGCTGGCAGGGGGTGAGAGGGGCTTTGTGGGGCTCTTAGTGTGTGCATGAGTGCAGCTCCATGCATATATCAGTGCACGCTTGGGCACATGGATTAGCACATGCCTGAATGCGTAGCACTGATTGGCACAGAGCAGCCCACCAGGTCTCCTGTTTACAGCCTCCTCCCCCATCAGTGTCTCTTTCCTCCTACCAGGAGCCTGAGCATCTCTTTCTGCCTGCAGCCCTCCTGCAGGGCTTTCCCCTGTGGGGGCACAGTGAGATCTGTCTGTGGATGCTCCAAAGGATGCTCAGATCTCCCAACGCCCCCTGAGTGGCTCAGGGAGGGTCTGAAATCAGTGTCAAACATCACTGATCACGGCTCATTGCATTGAGCTGCTCTGCGCTGCTGTCTTTGCTTCCTGCATTACATGAGTTGTTGTTCAATGTATTTCTTGCTTTTTCCTAGCCCAGGTCAAGTGCGTTTTACTGGGAAAACAGTGGGAAGGAGCGAAGTGTGGGAGCGTGGAGCAAGGAGGTTTTCCCTGGCGTTTGTGAGTGATCTTTAATTCTAATCATTTCCATGTTTTGTTTTTTTCTGGATACACTTCCACTGAGCCAGTAATAGGATTAAAAAGGCATTTTACCATTGGGCCTAAATGTACATACAGAACAAAGATGGGCTCTGAAGCACGCACGCATTCCTATCAAACTGGTAAACACCAGCAGGGAAGACCTGGCAACCACAAACCCATCAGTAAATGCCCTCCAGGGGCAGGTTCTGCCTCTCCAAGCTTTGCTGTGTGCTGCCCTACACCCAGGAGACAGGCAGTGTAATTCTACCCCCTATCCCTTCCTGCATCTTAGTGCAAATCAGACCACCCGACAGGTGAAATGAAGGCATTAAATGCAAGTAATACGCAGGGATTTCTTCCCCAAATCCTCCTTTCATCCCTGCATTTGTGGGCTGGCTCCTTGGATGTTCTGCACTGCCAGTTCAGCCTGGGGCAGCCAGGACTCAGTTCATATGGCCAGGCAGAAGCACACCACTGCTCTCATGCCTTCAAACTGCACCTCTCTGTATATGCATCTGTACAGCCAGGATGCTCTGAAAACGGCAAATCAGCAAGCTATACCTTGCAGATAATTATTTGTAGTATTATTATTGTTGTTTATCAAGTGGAGGGGAAAACAATTAAAACTTCCATTGGAGAGGGGGGAAAAAAAAAAAAGACCTGCAAGAAATCAGAGCCCGCATTTAATCTCCAGTCTTCAAAAGTTTCTTGGAAAGCTTAATTAAATGGTAATTCATCTGTGCATTGGCTCTGCCTTGTAAAGCCTGATAATGCTGGAGTCTTAATTAAAAAAAAAAACTAATGCAGCTTTGAGTTTTTATTCTGCTAGTTCAAGGGGAAAAACCACCAGCCAGTGCTGTCAATAGAGCTGAGAGATGTCTCAGCATTGCATTGATTTTTATTCCGTTTAAAGTCACAGTGTCGGTTTGGGTAATCATATTAAAAGTTATTCTGCCTTTATTTATTCATTTGCTCGTAGGGATGGGGGATTGCAGCACCCAATGGAAGGGGCTCTGAGAAGAGCAGGGCTTTGAGCAGCGCTGCTGGAGAAGCCTCTAAGTTTGTATTTATCAGCAAACAGGAGCACCCAGCAGGCAATCCAAGCGTTTGCCTTTTCCCCTCCCCCCCCCCCCCCCCCAAACGATGCATTTTTGGTCAGTGGCACCATGGAGCTGACAGGGAGGTGCTGCGTCACCACCAGGAAAGGGGTTTTTTGGGGGGGCTGTCAGATTGGCTGTTTGTCTTCTGCCTTCGTGCCGTGCTCTGATAGCAAAAATGTCTCTGACTTTGCTGCCGGATCTGCTCTCCTTCCAGACAGTGATGTAAGGGCCTCTTTAATGCTAATTAATGCGATGACACAATGAATTAATACTGTATTAGGCGAAGCTGTTAATTATAGACCGAAATAAAACAAAAGAATAAAGGAAGCAAAGAGGGGGAAAAAGCGACAACCTGCGCTTGGCTTCCCCCTCAGCATCCTCCGCTCTCTGGGAAAAACCAACCTCAGGAGCATCTCTGTAGAACCACTGTGGTTGAAGAAGACCACTAAGACCACCAGGTGCAACCATCAGAGCCCCATGCCAGCCCCAGAGCACAGGTTTGATTGGAAGGACAGGGAAGCGCCTCAGTGCCTCGGATTCCCTCCACCACGCGGTGCTTTCAGGTCCGATGCCACCAGTTTCTGAAAACACCCATTAAAAAACATTAATGAGCAGGCCGTGGCTGGCATCCTCCTGCCTTCCACAAGGCAGTGGTTTGGTTCAGACACTGCTGACTTTAAATTATTAACCGGCCGACAAGCGCAGCCGCTAACGAAGCGCGCTCCTGGCTGGCGCGGTGCTTGAAGCTGTCACAGGCAGCATGAAAAGCCCTCTGATGCTGCTCGAGTGAAGGAGAAGCACATCATTTTGCTTGCTTTTTAATGCTGCTTTCCTCCCCCACCCCCCTTCTTCTTGGCTTGATGTTAATTCAGTAATAATTGGGAAATGTGGAAGGTAAAGGCTGATTTATTTATTTGTTTTGAATGCAGGAAAATGGATGGGATTTTTTTTTAGGGTGTGTTTTTTGGGAGCTGTTGGTGCTGAGAGCTGCTGGGTTACATGGTGTGCAGCAGTGTGTGTGGGGGGGGTCTGCACTGGGGATGATGTGCAGAACATCACTGCTTTGCCCTGCTCGGTCTCTGGCACAAAGCAGGGTCAGGGCTGAGCGCTGCTGCCAGCCTGTGGGGCTGAATGTGGGGTTTCTCTCCAGTTTTGTGCTTTGCTCTCTCTGTTTTCCCTAATGGCTCCACATTAACCTCCCCCACGTACTTCACCTTTGTAATGACCTGGGAAAAGATCTAAGCAAGCACTTTCCTCCTTAAGTTCCACTCTGCAGAGCGAGCTCCTCAAGCGAAGCACAGAGAGAAGGGTGAGCGTGTGGGCCTTCCGCCTTCCCGAAGCATTCCAACTTGGCAAAATTTGCAGAAAACTTTGTGGGTTGTGCCTCTGCCTTCACAGAATCACGGATTCATTGAGGTTGGGAAAGACCACTCAGATTCCCAGCCCACCCCGCCTGCCCACCTCCCTCAGTGCCGCATCCCCATGGCTCTGGACCACCCCCCGGGGACGGTGACCGTCCCTCTCCCTGAGCAGCCCATTCTATCTTTCTTGCTCTGCCTAGTGCCAGCAGATGGTGAAGGATGTGCCATGCCTCCAGCGTTGCTGCATCTTAACAGCAAATCTGGGTTCTAACCGTGCAGGTCCACCCAGAAGCTGGGATAAGCCTTCCTGAGAGGTCCGAACAGGCTCACATGTATCCAGGAGGTACCTTAGTGCTTTACCAGCAGAGCAGGAGATGGCCGCCTGTTCTCATCCACGTCCTGATCTTATGTTATGGGTAAGCCCTACGAGCCCAAATGGGACAAATAAGTAGAAGTGGGCCAGACTGATGCTATTGGTGAAAATGTTGATGTGTCCTGGAACAGCTCAGCAGTGGTTTTGGTGAGGAACGATGAGCAGTAGCTTAACCCATGAGGGGTACAGTATAAAACCCTGTTATAGGAGGGGTGCATGGTGTTTGTGGCAGGTCACCTCATCAGCTTCTCCACTCTGCTCTCCCCTCATCTCCTCTCTTTGTGAGCATCGACTGGGGGAGATTACAGCCCTCTAACAGTGGCCTTCCCCCTCTACTTACTGTAGGTGCTGGGGTGGATCTTCTTCTCTCTTTTCCCCTTTTAATGCCATTAAGTACATCCCTTGCTGGTTTTTTTCTTGAGCAATGGAACACAGTGCTTTGGAGAAACCATTTCAATGGCTTATTTCTTTTAACTTGTGTTTGCTTTCCCTCTGCATGGCTTTTGCCCTACAGGTAAATGAAATCCTGTCCAGGCAGCTGCTGTTTGCTCCGCGTTCAGCGCCAGGAGGAAAAGTGTGGATTTGTGCTGCTCTGGGGCTAAGCTGGAGGCTGCTGAGGTCAAGAGGATTTAGGAGCAGAGCAGAAATGGGTCCTGGTCTCATGGTCCGGGTAAGCAGCTTTGGTGTGTCTTAGAGGAGAGAAATGAAATAAGCACAAGCTCCAGACTAGGAATTATATGGGGTTAGCAGGGGGCTGAAGGTGAGGGGAAAAGTAATGCACCTAATTTAAGGTGTGGATAAGGGCAGTAATAATACTGCTTTTGATAAAAGCATGCAGTGAAGTTATGTACATCACCAATGAGACGGGCAAACCTGTTCGTACTGCTCTTCTTCCTATGTGTCAGCTCCCCAGCATGGGCAAACATCCAAAGGGCAAAGAGCACGCCTCCTAAATCGGAGTTAAACAGTGCTAATATAGGATAAGTGACTGCTTAAGGTAATAGCAGGAGAGAAAAATTGCATGGCATGTATTTATAAATAATAAAGTATAATTTATTAATAATCTGGAATTGAACAAAGAGTCTGTGAAGCTTAATTAATTATTAGTTGGAAAGTGCTTTTGAGATTACTGGATAAAAGCTACTAGAAGAGGGGAAAGTACTGCAAGAAACTCATCCCAGCACCCACAGGAACGTGTAGCCCCAGAGACAAAGGTTCTTCAGTAAAATGTGAGACAGTGGTGAGCAGTCAGTGGTTCCCAGCAGCCCACCCTCCAACCTCCTTCTTTTTCTTCCTCTTAATAGAATAAAGAGGTAAAGTCTTAAGGCCTGGGATGGCAGGGAACAAGCAATCTCCACCTTTTTCTCTGTGAAATAAGCATACCCGGCATTGGCCAACCCTCCCTTTCTTATCTGGGGCAGAGTCGTGTTGAAAACTGTCCCTGACAGCACAGAAATTTTGCCCTGCTCCAATTAACTCATTCTTATGGCTCTGATTTGCCTTCTCCCTGGTAGAAAAACGCAACCCCAGACAATTAAAAACGCATTAAATCCAGTTCATTGGGCATTGAGGGTGTTCATCTCATTAAAATCTCCTGGCAAAGAAGCTCATGGAGGATACCCAGATGACCCCAGGATAAAGAAGGGTTGCTGGGCTACCCCTGCAACACCTTATCTATTTTCCTCCTGCTGCTGTTGGGAGGATTTCAGTGTGGAGCAGCACTGCACGCACAGGGAAACCAAGTCATAGGACAACAAAATTAAAAACAGATCCCAAAGTCAAGCAGGGAGTCATAGAAAGCAGCAGTCTTGGCATCATCAAACGGAAGGCTGGGGGTGGTTCCTGCTGCCAGCACCTCCTCAGCAGGGGTTGGACTCCAACTGGAGGTGTCTTCTCCCCACATCAGTGCAGTGAGCTCACTGCCTCTCCTTATCACCCCCGGTGCTGGCAGGCTCATGCTGCATTAGCAAATATCTTGAAAATGAGAGCAGAAAGCCTCCTTGTCCAAAGGCGCGAATCCCCACCAGCATCTTCCAGGAGGGGATTTCTCCCCTCCAGTCTCACAGTGGCTGTAGTGCCAGGGCTGCCCGCCCGTGCCTAATGCTTCTGCCCACTGGGTCTGTGCTCACTGCCTGCCTTCTTCCTGCCCTAAATGAGCCTTGTTATGTGTCCTCTGCTTCTATTTTTATTAAAAATTTAATGCGTTGCCAATTTGCCCTCTCGCCAGCAGCGGCTGCAGCAGAAGCCATAAGTATCCTCCAGAGAAATAAACGGAGGCAGCCTTGAATAATCTACAAGCAGCGATTATTATCTGGGTTACATCCTTTAAAGTATATATAGCTTAAAAGGGAAGGCTTGGTGGAGCTGGGAGGGAGGAAAGAGGTCTGTGCTCTGATGAACAGCAGGGAAGTTTTCTTTACACCCCTTGCTGCTCTGAGCATGGGTGGAGGTGGGATGCTCTTAAACCTCCCCAAACTTGAGGTCCTTCTAATAACATCCTGCAGAAGCTCCTAGTTTGTGGTCATTGACCAAAACATCTGTTTTTAACACCAGTCAGCCAAAGAGGACTTGGTTATTAAGTGCTGTCTCTGATCCACGTTACTTCTGTGTTTTAGCTGTTTGATTGAGAAAGAGACGCTGATGAGATCTGTGTTCTTGCTAACCTTGATTTCCAGAAGGAAGGAAGTGTATGCCTTATCATAATAACAGTTTTAAAGAACAAGCAAATCTGCCTAAGTTAATGAAGGCCGTACAATCAGCCTGCTGGCATAAATCATGGTATTTTGTAAAAGACGTTGACAAATGGCACCCAAAAGCGTAGAAAAGAAGAAAACAAACAACGCAACCCCTTTTCTGCAGCTCTCCTGGGAGGAGTGCAGAATTTGGGAGATGCTTCGAATTTCCATCTCGTATCATTCTAACTGTTGTAGGTAACGGGCCACAAGTCACCACCGACTTAATGTCAGTATCAGGGTGAAATATCCAGGTAGGGATTTGTCTTTATCTGCCTTGTATTCTCCCATTTAGCTCGTGTACTTCAGCTGCTCCATGACTTCCCTCTCAGCGTCTCTCCATCCTGAAGGTCTTTCTGCAGAGCTGAGGAGCACCATGGTCTCCGGCTCTCTCTCCCCCTATTTTTTTTTTTTAAGACTGCTTTTTAAAGTGCTACTGTGTTCTTTTGGAGCCGTATTAACCACGCAATAAATTTGCATAATGTGGATCCATAATGTTTAATCAAAGCCTCTCTGGAAAGCAGTTATTGTCCACGAGCTCTCATAAATTCCCACTATCACCTCCATGTTAAATACTAAAGCTGCTCAGGGTGTATTGTGCACTAATCGCCTGCAACACTGAGTTTGAGAGAAATCATCCTTTTCCTCTCCCTTCCACTTCCATATGAGCAACCTGAAAGCGCTGTGCGGAGGCATTTTTAGCAAGAAGTGCCAACCTCTCCAGTCTTTAAGCCTTCCTGGTGAATCATTTGGGTTATTTGGCCTCGCTGTGGTGAGTGAGCAGATGATGTGAGCTCAGGCATCCAGAAAGAGGTGGAGAGCTGAGCGTCAAACTTGTTTGCACTCAGAAAGTGTAAAACTCAATTAACTCCTGGGTTTCTTTCTTAGTTTTTTAATTTATTGTCCTTTAAATGACTTAGGCAAGGAAGCGTGATGGGGGAGGCTGGTGAGCCATCACTGCACCCATGGAGTGAACCCTACATGCCAAACTCATCCCTTGCCCTGCTGACCCCACCTGCCTCCAAGCAGGACCCCCTCCTGTCCTCACTGCTTTGTTCCGTATGTGTTTTCAGCTGGCACATTGCCATGGGGTGCCCAACAGCTTTTGTTGAATAGATGAAACCCATCCTCTTTGGTGAACATCCTTGAAGTAGAATAAAACCAGGAGGGCCCCTTGGATGCAGGAGAAAGGACCCAAGGAGATGAGAAGCTGCCATAGATTCCATTGGGAAATGGCGAGGAGGTTCTTCCAAATGTTGGTCATCCTCAACCAAGCTGCTAAGGAGCAGCAGGAAAGAAAAGAGGTTGATGTACCTTAATAACAGCATCCTGATGTGAGCTGCTTCCTGGCTGAGGCCAGAAAGAGTGCCTTTGTGGGTGGATCTGAGACTGGGGACTGCAGTGCAGAAGGAACGAAAAGAGAAGACAAAGCTGGTCTTGCAGTGGAAGATTTTTTCTGCTTTTCAGTGGTTTGAAAAGTTAGGCCTGAATGTCAAGCAAAAAAAAAAAGGGAAAAAAACCATGTGTTTTCCTAATTTTGGCACATTACCCAATGATTAGACAATCTGGACCACTCCTTGTGGCTGTATTCACCACACAAAGAGGGCTACAAATAATAGCAACTTAACGGAGGTGACATCTCCAAGCCTCTTAGGAGGCTAATTCTATAACAACATTAATTCAACGTAATGCGTTCATGAATAGAGATTGGGTTAATGCAGGTTTTTCAAGTTAGGCAGCTTATTCTTGCCGATCTTCATTTAACTGAGTGTCTGATCTGGAAAAATGCTGTGTCTGAACTGAGGATGCACAGGGATGGCATCAAAAGCACAGTCTTCAAGCAAGGCAGGGGCAAGGAGAAGGATGTTGATCAGAAGAAATATTCTTGCTCAGATTGACACCAGTGCCTGGATAAAGGCTAGCTGAGATATTCAAAGAGTTTCGAGGAGTGTTTTTTACTAGGAAAATCTTTCTTGGTTGTTTCTCACCTCTTGCTGCCAGGGTTAGGTCCCTAGCTTAAACCAGCCCAACCTTTTCTTCCCAGGCATTAGACACAGATTGATCATTTGATAAATCATTTCTGCGCTCGCTTCCCAGCAAACAGCGGTGCTTCCTGTGCCAAACATGACAAGGCTTGAGAACTCCCACCAGGAGCAAACCCAGGGCACTTTCTGTGGATTTGAGAGGCTCAGAAATTTGTAGGGAAGCAGAGAGGAGCAGATGTTACACCCCCTGATGCATCAGTTTTCTTTTGCAAAAAAAAACCCCACAACTCAACCCAAACAGCTCAGGAGAAGAGAAGGGAGTCCTTGTTCCTCTGCTTCTTGCTTGCAAGGGGAAAACCATTTGGGATTTGATGGTTCTGGGGGCATGGTTTGGCTACCTCATGCTTCTCTGGTGCCACCAACTAGACTTAGAAATAAGGAAAAAGGCATCAGCATCCCACTGGGGAGCTGCAGAACTCATTGCAAAACCCCTTCACTACCTGTGAGCACTTTCCATTCCCTCTTCAGACCTGGAAATTTGCAGGGAACCATCTCACCACGTGCAGCTCAGCTGAACCACCTTCTCCAGCTGGGGGAGAGGGGGGGTCAACAGCCATCAGAAATGTGACTAACTCAAAAATCAAGGCACTTAAACCCTCTGTGTTGGAAAACAAGCAGGAATTAACTCTGAGGGTTAAGATGATAATCCACAAACCATATGCTTTTGCCAACAGCCACCCCACATGAGGCCAGACCCTTTGGGGTGAGCATCCTCTCCGCTTCTCTTCCCACTTGGAAGTCACAAACCAGAGATGCTTTCCTTCACCAAACTTCCAATTTCCTCCCTTCTCACCTCAAAACTAGGGTAAGATTGTAAATGACTAATTTTTTTGTTCTTGATGCAGTTGCCTTCAGGCAGTTGGCTTTGCTCCCACCCCAGACAATGCTCTTAATGTGCATTTTTTCCCCCAAAGCTGCTTAGCATCCCTGGCTCAATCCAGTTTCTTGGAACGTGCACGGAGATGTGGATGGGACAACCTCCAAAAGCAGATTTGGGTGCCTTTCACTGGAGGTATTTCAAGGTTGCTGCAGCGTAAGCGCAAGCGTATTTTAGGATAGAGTTTCCAGGCGACTGATGACGTTGCCATAATTACAAACGTGGGGAAATAATTCTGACTTTGGAGGGAGGAGAAGATGAACAAGCAGCGATAAGGTCCTACTTCAAACACAGATAACTTAAAAGATTAGCGAGGCTGGCAGGGCCAGAGCTCACCGCTGAGATGAAGTCAAATAGATGGCTTAACACCAGCATCGAATTTAGGAAGGAAAAAAAAAAAAAAAAAAGTTATTTAAGGATTTACATCTTGAAAGACCTCATTTCCCATCTGGCCTCCTAATGGAATTCATGTTGGGTTGGGGACGAGATCCCGCACGCAGCAAAACGCATCCATCACGAGAGCAATAATATAAAGCTGCCGTAATGCATCAGGAGCCTTTGTATAATGCGCCTGAGATGGAATAATCAAGAAGCGAGCCAATTTCTTGTTATATACAGAAACTTTTCAGAAGACAGACGGCCGAGTCCTCTCCTCCCACCTTCCTGACCTCACAGGTCTTCCTTCTTTTCCATCTCCTGCAAAGCTCCCCTTGAATGATCCCAGGACACGTGGCAACCTCTCTGGAAAGCAGCACGTTTCCTTTCTTTTTATTTGAAAAGTCATTTTGTTTTGGAGGTTTTTGCATCTTCCCCCATCCACAAAATCCTCAGGCCACGAACAGGAGGTGTTGCAGCCACCCACGACTACAGCAGCTCTGGGTTACACCAACAAGGTTCTTGCATAGCCACAAGCCTTGCCCCTTGGCAATGTTTACTAAGTACAAATGACCTCATTAACGTACAGGTGGATAACGAAGAAATCTGCTCACCACGTGATGCAGTGAGTGTACCTCATCAGTTTCCCCGTCCTGCAGTGAGAGCTGGGGCTCTCCCAGGTTTAAATATTACTGTTGGGTTTTGGGGCACTGGAGGACCCCTGGAAATGTTCTGCATCTTGATTTTGGGAAAGAAAAATTCCTTTTTAATTCCTTTTTTTGTAACGTAGCTCCAGGAAGCACAGTATTTGCAAACCCAACTGAAATGTGCCCCCTGACCATCCCCCCACACTTCTGGCCCACATCCCTGCTCGGAGCTTGATTATGAGACAATGATTCAATTTAATAATATCTAATTTTTACTGCAATATCGATAAGGAAAACTGCCAGTCAACGGAGCAGTTCGGAGCATGTTAGTGCATTAGGCGTCTGCAAGCAAGAGCAGCCTTAATGCTTTCCGATGGAAAAGCAATTGGATGCTAACAGCATCGGTTCTGACACTGTGTTAGAGAGGAGCCTGCAGCTGGCACCAGGCAGGGGGAGCTCAACTGGAGACATTCAAAATGCTGTCGGGGTGTGAGTTAACCTAAGTACATCTGGCTCAAATCATAGGTGAGATGCTGTGAAGGCAAATCCCAACCTGCATTTCCAAGCTCTAAAATGGGCAGATTTTCTACCTTCAATTCATCTTCCTCTAAATCAGAACAGCTTGGCCAAAGCCAGGTGAGAGGCTTTGGGCAGATTTTTGGGAGACAGCACGTTTCTCTGTTGCTGAGTCCCCTTTCTCAACTGTCTTCCAACAGGATGGGGTGGAACTCCTCAAGCTTAGCCTTGAATAATATTCTTCAATGCTTTGTCCAGTATTCCAGGGTGATTTATAGGATGTAAAGGCACGTGAGTTATGACAGCTGAATGGACTTGGATAAAGAGACCCTCTTTGTCTCAAGCATGAGAAATTGGATAGTCCCAGAGGCGAGAGGCTTTCTGGGCTTGATAGATCTGGTTGGATCTGGTAGAGCAAATCCCAGGAGCCTAAAGGTTTAAATGCCTTAAAAGTTTAAATATTAAAAAGCATAGATTTATTACACAGAGTGACCTTTAAAACTTGTCTCATTAAACTACATCTTCTGGCCCTTCTGGGCCTCGGTGCCTCTGAATACAAGGCTGGGAAGTTCAAAGCAATGAGCAAAAATGGTTAAAAATGTCACCACTTTATAGACTTTTCTGTATAACTGAAACCTGAAAAGCAAAAAAAAAAAGTGTGTTAATTTCCCCATGGGCTTCTCCATCATTTGGAATAGTATTTTCTGCCTCTGTTATTGTTTTTCATTTGAGGAGGTGAGGACAACTCATCCAACAAGGAGGAAAGGCTGCTGACCCCAGAGCCCTGGTGTGGGTAATAGGATATGCGTGCAGCACAGCTTGCTCTGCGTGCATGGAATATGGTTTTGTGGTGCCTGTGGCACCCTAGAGGAGCCTACCCTGTGAGAGATTTGTGGCGTGGGGAAGCAGAGCACCCCTCTAAGGATGTCCTTGTGCTATTCTCAAGAAAAACCTGATGACCCTAAAACACATTAAAATGCTCAGATTTCCTCTATACCCGCAGAGTCATGCGGGCGCAATGGAGACTGAGGCCAAATGATGAATCTCTCGGGCATTACGTGTGCATCCCTAACGCAAAGTGAAGGGTGAGAAGGAATTAGTGAGAGGGGAAGGACGCGCAATCAGGTCGCATCAGCTGAGCAGAGGGCCAGGCAGGAGGGGCCGCGCTCAGCCCCTTCCACTGCACCCCCAGCTCCACCCTCATCACGCACACTGCCCGCTCACATCAGCCTCAGCATGGACCCTTGGCCAGGGGAGGGCAGGGAGGAAGCAGGCAGGGTCACGCAGGATGCAGGAGAGCATGAGAAGGCCTTTGGGAGGTGGAAACCTTCCTAATGGTTTGCAGAGGGAGCTGCACAGAGGCACGTTTTGCTTTCCACACCACTTGCTCAGCTGAAATCTTGAATCCCTTGACTGTACTGAGGGTTTTTGGAATGCAGAGCACTTGCCCAAGGCCCGGGCTGCTCTCTGTGCATGGAGGATGAAGAAACCCACCGAGGTGCCGGCTCTGCCCTCCTCCAGTGCCAACCACTTCAGCCATAACCAGGATGGAATACTGGCATGGCCCTGGCAGAGGAATGGGGCTCAGCCCTGCTGCTCCAGCGGGGATGTGCCACTGGCAGTGTGGGCTGAAGCCCTTTAAAAGGAGAATTTTTCCTCTTTAAGAGAAATTTTGTGTAATTTGGGGCTGCTCGGACAGCGCTCTGCAGTGCGAAAGAAATCAATGCCTTCAACTTTCTTACGGCATGCTGATAACGTTAAAAAAAATCGGAGTTCTGGCAACCTTCAGATGTTGCATTTGCCGCAGAATCGAGCTCTGCCGTTTGATATTAACACACGTTTTTAACACCTGGTGCAGATCGGGTGTCATGTAGCTGCCTGTTTCTAAACTGAAGCTTTTTGGAGTTTCGTGAATCTCAGATTTCACTCTTTCTCCTTCTGATTTTGAGCGAAAACACATTCGGAGCTGCTGGAAATTTCAGCGCTACAGACGGTCTTGTTTACATCTAATTTTAAATAATAGTTTGCAATGCAGATTGAGCAGGGGCTGGAAGGGGGGAGCTTGTTTACTTGCTGTTCAGCTAAGTCTCAGGTATATCTGTCATTCTGAATAATTAATCTACAATTAACAAAAAATAGTTTGCAGGGAGTTCGCTGAGCGCGTCGCCCTTTTTATTTTCACCTGCACTGAGAAGTCAGGAGGGTCATGTAATAAAGCAACAACTTCCCCAAATGCAATTTACATCTCTTGCTCATAAAATCCATCTAATTTTAACTGCCCGTGTTAAGTGAATGTCACAATCATCATCGATGCTTTCCAGCTAAGGCAGCACTGGTGGGTTTCTCCTGCAGGTAGCAGTGGGGCCGCTCTCCCATACAGCTGTGTGTGCTGAAGAGATGCTGCTTAAGCACTGGCCTGGGGGCTCATGTTCAGAGCACGCTGAGAGGACTCTGCATGGCTGGGGGTGATGTTTGGAAACTTCAGACCTTTTTGCAGTGGGACTTCCTAACTAAAAGAAGCTGAATTTGATGCTTTCCGTGGGAAAGAAAAACCTAAACCCAAACCCACCAACCGAGGAGCCTGCAGTCGTCGATTGATTAATGAAATGAAATAATGCTCTGCAAATGCTATTTATTTAAACCTTCAGCACTGAGCCGAGTGCTCCATCGGTGATTAGGTATTGAAAAATCTCCAAGTGGATCACACCGCTTAAAAACCTTATTTTCCAAATGACTTTCCTTAATAGCGTGGGCTGTATCGACGGCAGCGTCGTGTTTCCCCACAGCCCTTGGCATCCAAATTAATCAGAACCGTGCGAGCAGCTCCCCCAGGGTTGCCTGGGGGGATGAACACGGTGACAAATTTGCTGTGATTTCTACCCCCAGATTAAAACACAGCTCAAATGGCTCAGCGCTCACCTTTCCCCTTTCCTAGGACATGGGAAGGGAAAAATTAACATAATTTTTTGCAGGTTGATGGTGCAATTCACTGCAAAGAGGAGGTTTAGAGTAGAATAGGGTAGGGTTGGGTAGGGTAGGTAGAGTTGCAGCCCGTACGTTGCAGCCCATGTGTGGGTCTGGATGTGGATTCTCTGGTGTCTGATAAGGCCTGAGCTCACATCACAGCTGCTTTCCTGCCAGCCTGTTAAATCAGCTTTTCTTTTCCTTAAATGAGTGCAATTGCTCTATTTTTGCCAAACTTGGATAAAACTACGTTTAGCACTGGCCAGACAGGTAAGCTGCACTGCTCCAGCTTTGGAAACATGGATTTCGTGGGAAACGCAGCCCCTGTCCAGCAGATCTGATCAGCACCTGGTGGAAACCTATGGCTTCCAGTGGAATTGAAGCAGGAACTTTGCTCGTGATGGCTTTGTTGCATTTCCTGAGGTGCAGAACCTGCAGTATGGGGGATGTGGGGAGAGGTACAGTCTCTGCTATGGAATACAGCCACTGATTTCCAGGAGGTACACATCCAGACACCCACACCCAGCATTTTCAACAGGTCTATCCACAGGGAGTAGTGAGAGTCTCCAGACACCTGTAGGGATTTATTTAGGGTTTCTGCCAGCTCTCTGGCAAAGCGTGAAAATCAGCAGAGCTTGGTTAGCTGCCAGCCCGACCTTATACATTTTCTTTTTTCCCCGTTGCTCCACACCAATTTGTCAAAACCCACACGTAGGGCTCTGACAAAAATTACTTTTTTGAATGGGGAGAACAGTTGGGTGTGAGGCTGCTCCAGCTGCCTCCCCACTCCTTTCTTGACCCACTCTGCATCTTTCTGATGTGAAGAAACCCCCACTTTGCTCATTGCTCGTGGGAAGAGTCACCTGGCAAACACACAGGGTTTTGTTCGAGCTCCTTTTCAGACTTTACTAAGCAAATGCATTGCAGGATCACGGCAGTGGCAGGAAGGATAGGGAAGTTAATTGGGTAGAGTGGCTGAATGCAAGGACACAAGTGCCAGGCACAGACCTGCACTAAAGAAGACCTTGACACCTATGAAATAGGGTGATTTATGGACCCTATGAACCTATCACTGCATGTAATAAACCTGACACAACCCCAACTTGAACATTATTTGGCTGCATTTTAGCAACTTGCCAGCATTCAGAGCAAAGTAGAGCACCTCATTTTCTGGGTAAGAATTCTCAGGTGCCGATCCTTGAAATTTTCTCCCTTTCCAGACAGAGCCGTGCCAAGCCAGGACGTAGTCCCAGGTTGAGAAGCTCCAGAGAAGTCAGTCTGTGGAGGCTGTACTGAGGGTGAAGCTGTGCCGCACTGCCTGCACAACGCCTGCACCTGTCCTGCTGGGGATTTCTTGGGGCTGTGATGCTCCGAGTCTGATGGAGAGAAGCAGCAGGCCCTGTGCACCCACAGGGTGTGCACAAACCAGAAATAATTGCCTGCTGGTCCTGCATTCATCCCCAGTTCCTTACAGTGCGACAACCGCTCGGAACTAAAATCTGTACCTCTGGTACTGTCTGAGCACTTTTTCTCTCCTTTCTTTCCCCAAGATAGCATTTGATGGAAACATTTGTAGCTATGGAAACCATTGATTGCTGCTAATGAAGGCTCCCCATCTCCAGCAGGCGGCGAGGGGTGCGTGTTGGATGTGATGACAATGTTCCAGCAGGAATTTGGGTCTGTGCTGGGGCAAATTCCACCCTCTTTGGGGAATTATCGGTGAGAAAAATGATGCAATTGATAAATATCCATTGAGGGACAAATTAATCCCCAGAAAGATCCTCTTGCCTCGACGGTGATGATGGGGATCTGCCACTGGGGATCTGCCATCACTTCTAGCCCAGCTGATATCTACCTTTCTGGATTTACACAAACATCTTTGGCTCCTTCCTCTACTCTCCCCCTGCCCAACCTCCACCAGCCACTCGTCTGCAGCTGCTTATTTGATTTTTAATTATTCTTCATTATATTTAAGGCAATTTTGCAAAAAGAAAAAAAAAAAAGTTTATGGCAATTTACTCTTCTTTGTAATTATAGCTGGTGATTAGTGAATCTTTCGCTTCGTGATGGAGTTTTCCTTTAAAAGAGGGAAAAAATCAGAAAAAGGGAATAGAAAAGGGCCGCCAAAAGAGCTCAAAGACTAGAATTAAACAGATTATATCTCATTACTTCCAAATGGAAAGGAAAGTTACAGCTTATTAGAGTGGTTGCATCTGCAGCTGAGCAGGAAGAGAGGCAAATTCCCCCCACGTTAGCAGGCTTGGGTGGAGAGGCAGTTTGCAAAGCAGGTTGCAGAGCTCCCCGGCCCCCATCCAGCTCCTGCTGTAAGCTTTTGTGCCCCTTCCAATTCCTCTCTTTCAGTCCCTATTCCTGGATTTTGGATTGCACGAGGGGCATCTGAAGCATCTTGGTGGATCGCTCCCATCGCTGTGCTCAGCCCTTCCTGTGAATCGACCACGGTATGCTGAGAGCGTTAGGGCAAAGCCAAGCCCCACAACACCCCCCTCACCCACCCCAATTCTACAAAATAATAACATATTGATTTCAGCTTAACAAAATTCCCAAATGGCGATGTTAGCATTTCTGCTATATTTTACCCCCAAATAAACACACAACGAGGGGAAGGATAGAGATGAAGAATTGGCTTTTGGGGGCTGCTTCGCTGATGCCTTTCCAAGCCTTCTGCTCTTGATAGGAAATAGATGGCTTTTTTATTGTTTTATGTTTCCTTTGTTCTGCCGGGCTGGCTTCGCAGATAAATGCCACTTTCCTTTCAGCCCATTTAAAGGCCAAAGCTAATTCAGTAACGTATCTTACACCAATGCATCCCCCTCCCTGGTGCCATTTTCAGATATTATTCATGCTCAGCATTAGGTGAGCAGGGTCCTAATAAGGGAAAGGAAGAAGAGTCAAATTTGTGCATCTTAAAATTTAATCGCCCCAGGAAGTGTTCTGGTCCCAGCTGCAAAACCAGAGAAATTCAGGCAGGAGTGGTCAGGTGCAGTGACTGTTCATGCTTACTGCCTGCATTAGGACTACTTTTAGAGGGCTGTTTGGTGTTCAGCCCTCCCCTGCTGAGGGGAGCTGATCTTGACTTTATCAGCACCCATCCTAATACCAGCTCAGAGGGTTTCTTACCTCCAGGATCTTTCAGCATGACGTTTTCTTCCAGGGCAAAATCTGAGCTCTTCTGTTTGCCTTTATCCCCAAAGGCAACTGGAGAGTACCTGGGCAGACACTCAGGGAACTGCTCTCCTCTGCAAATCCATGCTTAGTGCCTTCCCTTCACCATCAGCATCCTCTGGGTCTTGCTGATCCTCAGAAAGCAGGTGGTGCTGAACCTGATGTGATGCACTGCTCCTACCTGGCCGGAGTTGACCTTCACTGAGCTAGTCAGAGCTGGTGACAAATAGAGGCAGACAACGAAACCTGTGTCAACTGGAGCTCAGAAGCTCTATTGGCACTGTTCTTTTTTGTTCCTATCCTAAAGATTTTTTTCATTGGTGAATAACAGAAATTATTTAGGGGCTTGATGTGTCAAGTGGTTGTGTGCTTGCAGCGTGCATTAACTTGAAAGTTTATCCAGCCCTTAATAGGTTTGAAGAGGGATGGTTGCATTTTGGCTAAACCAGGGAAGCTGATTGCTACCTAAAGTACTGATTCATCTTCATAGCAGACAGCCATCAGTGGGTAGTAAAAAGGAGTTACACCCAAATTCATGGCAATTAGCTGGAGTGGAGAGCTGCAGTGCAGGGCAATTGGAGATGCAGACGGCGCAGGATCAGCCAGCAGCTCGAGTGATGTACCTGGCTTGGGAGGGGTTTTGGCTTTTCCACCTATGTGAATGTAGCTGAGTTCCTATAAGGGCCCACAGCTCTGTTATGGCAGGCATCAGCTGGTTTTAGTGTTGGGGAATAGAGAGCCTGGAAAGTTTTTTGAGAAGTGGAAGAGACAGTTACTTGGGGCTGCCTTGGAAACACTTGAATGAGATGAAATGCAAAAGCTCTGCTTTTAAAGGTGTGACAGATGGGAGAGGAAATGAAACGGCGAGAGGATCTAAATGGGTCATGGCAAAAAGGCTTTTCAATAGTTTTTAGTGTCATAAGGGATCCATAGAGCCTCCTGTCTGCCCATATAACTCAGCCCATTGAACTCCACCAGAATGAGGGTGAGAATTTGGCTGGTTTCAAACCTCTTCTATAAAGGGGGAACACATCTGCGGTCACAAGTGAAAGGTGCAAAAGACCCAGCACTGCTTTTACTTGGTTGTGTTTGCTCTTTGCCAGGGACATTGCAATCAATCGGGCAAGGAAAACCCTGTGCCCAGGGCACAGATTTGGGCAGAAAGCCAAATGATCTCCAAATGAACCCCACCATCTCTATGATCCCCAAACCCATCTCACCATCCTCACACACTTCACATCCAATGCCTTCTCCAGCAGAGAAGTTTTCCAGCAGTATGCACAAGTTGCCATTGTTGCAGCCTCCTGTGGCTTGCGCCGCGTTGTGATTGAAGCATCCATTAACTTGCATTTCCCTTTTTGTTTTCTTTCCCACTTTTTTTCTTTTTTTTGCTTGGAGCTTTGCTTGCCTTAATTTGATTTTTTTTTTTTCCTTAAGAGCTGTCGCCACCGCTCTCATTTAATAAGTAGTTAATCAATTCTGCAGAACTGCTGCAGCCCCACTGCTCCCAGCCACGCTGAGATGGGATGCTCTGATTAATTTTTCCCCCCTGTTTGTTTGTTGGCAATTCACTCTGATAACTCCCTCCATGACTTGAGGGTACAGGAATGCGTATTTCCGAGGTGCTGCTGCTTCGCCTCGTAGCCTTGATGGGCTCTGGAGATGGGACATTTCCTGGGTGAGTTTGGGGTTGATTCAGGCCGAAACACACTCAGCAAAGCGCAGAGGGCTACATGTAACTTCTCTTACCTGCAAGAGTTGCCTAGGAACAGAAACATCCAAAAATCCTGAGAAAACAAAACCCTAATCAGCTTGGTTATGATTTTTTTTAATGGATAAGCTTTTGAGTCATCCAAAATGGGGCCAAATTGTCTTCAGTTTTTGCCTCCTCTTTGTTCCATGCATATTTTCCCTTCCTTGCTAGGATCAATCTGCTGCTCACAGGACTCCACTCATTGCTTTCAGTTCTTGCATAGCCTTGCATAGCCTTTTTGTGCAGATGGGAATGGCTTTCTGCAAGAGCAACGGCCAAAGACCATTGTTGGAGGGTGGCATCCACCCAAAAAGAAAGGAAACCTGGGCTCACTGCAAGAGCAGACGTGGGAAAATCAACACCTTGGCAGCATGAGCACGCTGCAGATCTGGAAACAGCACTAAACCTGTCCTGGCTGCACATGGGAAAAGGTGAGAACGTTCAGCTGAGTTACAATCTATTATTCAAGATAACTTGGAAAGCTTTGCAATTTTCTTTTCAGTGAATTCGTTTCTGTATATAGGACTAGAGTGGTTAATTTTCTATGAAAACCCAGAAAGCTGCCTTCAAAAGATAATAAAGCTTGATCAGTTCACCTGGGCTTCCTTTTCAATTCACTCTGAAAGAACACATAACCTCCCTCCCTGTTTGTGAAGACACCTACTCTATGAGCTTGTAGAACACTGCATAATAGACCAAAGAGTTTTAACTTGGCGATAAAAATAATGCATAGATAATGGGATAATTACCAAGCTCTTACTTCACAAATGCAAATCGGGGTTTTCCCTGCATGCAGGTTTTCCCCCATGTACAGCCAGGCTTTTGGCCAAGCTGAAACATGGCATGAAAACGAAGCAAAGCAATTAATGGTCTTTGATAACGTTGAATCTCCAGCTGAACATCTACCAAGAGCAAGCAGCCAGAGATTGCCACGTGGCACATCAAGGCTCCTCTCTGTTGAAGTGACTTTTCTGGGGAGACAGAAACTGACTTTTTTTTAACACCAGAACAGGTAGAAACAGCCCAGGTGAGTTCACTGGCTTTACCAACGTGCTATGAACAAAATCTTAACAACTTGGGACAAAATCATAGATCTGCAGAATCATTCCGTTGGAAAAGATCTCTGTGATCCCCAACCCCACCCCCACCGTGCCCACTGCCCACATCCCACAGTGCCACGTCCCCACGGCTCTGGGACGCCCCCAGGTATGGTGACCCCCCACTCCCTGAGCAGCCGTGCTGTGCCTGGGTCTCAACCACTTCCCTTGTTCCATCTCCATCCATTACCAAAGCAAATGTAGGGTGTCTGCAGAGCTTAGGGGCACGCGGTGCTATCCCTAAAGCTCTGTCATTTGGCACTTTCTCTTCTGGGTGATTTCTAACTATGCGGGACCCCCCGGGAGCACATCTCTGTGTTTTAAAGGGTAAAGCTTCTAATATAAAAAGTGGTATTTAGGGGCTTTGAGTATGCTATGCAGAAGAGTGTTGTTACAGTCATTTAAATAAAACCTTTATTCTAATAGAAATAACACTTATAAAACTTAAATGAATCTGTAGAGCTGGTGGGAAAAGGGATAGGTTCTTTGCCAATTATTTCTCTTCTAAAATACTTCAAAGATTAGGGGAAAAAAAAAGAAAAAGAAAAAGGAGAAGAATCAACCCACTCCATTCATTTATTTATGAATTAATAAAAGCAAGAGAGAAATAAGCAGTTAACATGCATAGACTTCAGAACCCGGGGAGATCTGGGGGATAATGCAGTCTGTCCTCCTGCCTGGCAGCAGCAGGGCTCAGTGAAAAGCACCTCTGCAGCCCAACCCCCCACCAAAGGGTTTGTCTGCACATCTGGGCCAGAAAAGCCACAAGTGGACACTTCTCAAACACTCCCCTCCCCCCCAAAAGGCTTCTTTCCACTTTTGTCTTTCTTTGGCTTTTTAAAATATTTATCCAAAGCAGAACTAAGGAGAAACATCATCTTTGTATTTTACTGCAAAAGCGTTTCTGCCATTTCCCCCCGTGCTTTAAATTCACCCTCCTCTTTAATATTTACGAAACCTCCATGCTCAGGCAGTAAAAACCTCCTCCTGTGCTGATGTGCAGAGCAGCAGGTGAAGGTTCCCCCATGCCTGGAGCACCTCTTGCAATGGGCGCATCCCTTTGTCGGTGGGAGTCTCGGAGGAGATTGCTGCTATCCATATTGTGAGATGGACACGAGCTTTCTGACCTGCTTTAAGTCATCTGCCCCATGTTTGATCCTCACGTCTGGATTTTGCAGTTCAAAGGTAATTCAGAACCCTCCTTTCAGATTATTTTACAGTGCCGGGGGTCACCCTGAAACGTGAGAAAATACTGCAGGTGGAAAATACATTTGCACTTCATTTGCATCGTAAGATAAATCAGGTCTCCACTTCACTAAGCACGACTTATCCATGGGGCTCACTGCTGCTGGGTGAAACAAAAAACAAACTAACTGAAATGAGAGCAAAATTCTATTAGAAAAGAAGGTAGGAAGAATCAGATGTGTGTTTTCAACCAAACACCACCATTTCTGCCATGTTTCCTTCCTTCACAAACAGGGTTACAGGAGGTATCATATCTCTGGATTCTCAGGTTTTAATTGCTGGAGAAACAAAATATGTATTTGGGTTTTTGTTTGGTTGGTTGGTTGGTTTTCTTCCAGGACTGTATTTGGGTTATATGCAGTGATAAGACTGCGACATCTGCTCTGACACGCGTGTGGGTGCCCTTTGCATGGCCATGCCTATGTGCACAACCTTCAAACTTCTCCCAGCAAGCACCAAAAAACCTCAGTTGATGTTCTTAAAATGTAGCCAGCTTGGAAACCTCGTCTGCAAATTGTGCCCAAGGGCCGCCAGGACCCAGAGTTAATTTAGAAGAAACTCCATGGCAATGGCAGTGCATGAGAGCCCAACTGCCTCCAAAGGGATCCCAACACTTTGGGCTTTTGCCTTCGAGATAAAGGCAGAAATTCAACGAAAGGAGAGGATGAGAAGCATCGTTAGCTGGACCTGAATCTTTTCTATCTCCAACAGGAGATTTCGCTGAGGTTCAACACGCACATTGATAAGCCCACCTCTTCTTAATGGCTTTATTCTCCTCCCTGCTGCAGCAGATAGAGGAATCCCACCAAAAACCTCTTTATTCTTCAAAAAGACCACGTTTCTCACTGCTCTTTCAGGCCAAAAGAGTGCAGCAAGCTGATAAGCACTGTGCAGTGTGTGCTTAAGTTGAGAACTGTGATTATTCTTTTGTGTTGTCCGAGTCAGATATTTTCGTGACACCGCAGTTTATTTTAAGTGTGTCTCTTTTGAGGTGAAAAATGAATGTTTACTCCTGCAGTAGATGAGGATGTGCAGACAGGGCCACTTAATGGTCCTGGGGAGGGAGGGGTTGTGGCTGTGTGGGGATATCCGATTTATAGTCATTGAGTCTCTGCTATGGGAATGGCACTGTTAGAGTCTCAGTTGGAGGAGGACCTCACCATCACACCAGGGGTGGCCAAATCATAGGAAAAACGATCCGAGCTGGCTTTGCAATACCCACATAGCTTGGTCCATCCAATTTGGGTGTTTAGAGAACCACTCTGCTCCCACTTCTGGCTGCAAAGCTGTCTTTAAAAAGGCAAGCATCAATGACATGTCCAGGCTGCTTTTCTGAAACTGGTTTTGAAAACACGAATGAAGATTCATATTTTTCTTTTTACTGCCCTCCAGATTTGTGTCTGGGTGCAGAAGGACAGCAGAAACAGCTGATGAGAGGCAGGTACAGCTTACTCAGGGCTCAGAAATGAGTTGGTCATGCTCATAGGTCACCAGATGGATCTCACCTCCCCAGAGACCTCTTTCCGCATCTTCATGTGTCGCATCCTTCTGGGGCAAAGAGCAAAACTACTTGAACTGCATCACTACTCTGCACTGTCTCATCCCCTCCTGCTTGCCATTAGAGCCCTGCTTGGTGACACTTCCAAGGTCCCCGTGCACCCGGGCTGGATCAGCACCTGCCAATTCTGCACTGCTGGGGCGGGGAGCAGGGTGTCAACCTGGCTGAGATGCACAAAGACGCTGCAATGATAATAAATTGGCTTGTCAAAGAGGAGGGCAGATTTGCTATTAATGGAAATAATAGTAGATTACATGGGCTTTTGTCACACAATATAATCAAAGGCAGGATCAAAGGGAGGGAATATAGCAAATGGTTAGCAGGCAAGACATGCTAATGAGATAAAAACGCTAGCCTTGCCACCTCTCTGAGCTTCAATCGAAGGATAATTGATACTAAATAATGTAATTTTGAGCTGTGGTGAAATGCACTTAAAACCAGCAGACAAGGCTGTGAAAATGTTTTAGTTTTTCTGTTACTCTGCTGTCATTTCCATCTTTTTTTTTTCTTGCTTTATTTTTTTTTTCCCCCTCCGTGTGGCAGCTGATTGTGTGTGTGGGAGCTGTTAGGGAAAGAGAGAATAAGTGAAAAAACACTCGTTCAGAGAAATACCGGCACACTTACGTGGCTTTATGGTAGAAATCTCCACAGACGGGTCAGCTCAATTGCTCTGTTTGGGTGTGAGGTGAGGACAACCCCATGGTGCTGAGTGAGGGTGGAGGAGAGCTCTGGGCTTCAGAAAGGCCGCAGAGGATCTCAGTGGTGCAGATGATCTGGGCAAGAGCATCCCTTGCTCGAGGGGCAGGAAGGGATCTGGGACACGTGCAACGAATGACAAGTTAGAAATAAAAATTGCTTTGCAGATTTGATTTCTTCTTCTTTTTTTTTTTCTTTTCTTTCCTCCTGGGAAGTTCCTCGTGGCAAAATGAATCAAGTCAGGATGTTCCCCAGAAACTTTTTGCTTTGTTTATTTATTGCAGTGGGTTTGGCCGAGCAGCTTCCCTGCAGAAAGAAGACGGTTCTGTGTCACAGAAAATAAATGATGAAAAAGAAAGGATCTCTTCTTCTGCATTCCCAAGTCCTCTTTTCTGACTGATGCCAAGGGCCGAATTAAGACTATTTTCACCAGATCTCTTCTGAAAAGCCCCGGAAGCACTTTTTCCCATCAGGATACATCGGGGATAAGACAACACATATGAGATTCGGCTCCATGTAACACAGAGCCTTGGTACCGGCTGGGTGCTGCATCAGCCTGAGGAGGAAAGGAAGGGATTACAAGTGTGTCCTTCTCAGTTAGACACACTGAAAGACCAGAAAAGTCTGAATTTCAGAGCGACGTGGAATGCAGCCAACGACCTGCCTGCCCTGCTGCCTTTCAAAGCCCGCTCACCCCCACGTGCTTTTCATCCTCAGCTCCTCAGCATCCTTCGTTGAGCGCTGGTTGGAGGTCGATGAGCAAACCTGCTGAAATTTAATGAAGCCAGCACTTTCTTAAAAGCGGGTCCAACCTGTCAGATGAGCTGTTTTCACACCGCAACTATATTTATATTTTTTGTGCACCACCTAAGTCCAACTGCCTGTAGGGGCATAGGGAAGATTGGGGTTAGATTTGGGATCAGGATCTGGTGCCTGACTCCAGACCTGCTGGTGTAAGCCACAGTCAGGAAGTCCTCATTCCTAGGGAACACCACCACATGCCTGTGTGTGCAATTGCTTTTTATGGATGCTTTCACCGCCTTTAATCGGATAAAAACAGTAAAGCAAAGCACGTACACAGACCCTGCAAGGTTCTTGTGCTCTGGTTAGACAATTGCTGCTGACTTGAAGTGCTGGCACACACACGCTTAGAGTGACTGTGGATGTCAGCATCTTTTCACAAGAGATGCTTTGGTCAAGGTTTTGCGTACACTGAAGTGCCTATATTTCCCCTAACAGGAGGATTAATTTCCTGGGCATCCGATTATATGGTTCTGGTTGCAATTGGGATGATGAAAGTAAATGATTTATGGCAATATGAGAAAGGATTCAAGCACTTTATTCCATTTATAGCTGTGCATGCGTATATAATGTGTGCATTCAAGATACACTGCACAAAACAGAGGTGTGAACTACCACCAGCTGCATTCTGAATGGAGTTTCTCAGCAGTTCTTGTTGAAAAGACCTGATAAAGCTCCAACGGCTTTCCACCATTCTAACCAAGGACAAGAGAGTCACAAGTCTAGGGTTCATTTTCGGGAATGAAAAAAAAAAAGAGAGTGATAGAAAAATAGTCAAAGACAACAAAAAGGTGCCACCTTTTCCTGAATTCCCAGTTAACTCGGGGTGGAGAGGGGCAGTATTTTATAAAATCCTTCCTCTGCTCCTTCTCCCATCCCATCGTTGTCCTTTCTGAAGTGGAACAATAGCTCTACGAAGCAAAAAGCCAGAAGCCACATTTTAACGGCATGACAATGAAACATTTCAAAGCAATTGATGTCTTCCTTGCGCTGTTTTGGCCTATAAGGCTTCTGAGGTAGCTTACATTCAGAATGAGTGTTTATTTGGGTCTACCCAAGAGGGCATTTCCTAGTAAATCTACTGCCTGGAAGTAAAAAAAAATATGCCTGGGTCTCATTCTCAATGTTTTTTATTTGCTTTTATGAGTAGAGCTGAGAGCTGGAGGACAATAGTCACTGCCTGGGCTCTGGTTGAGAGGAGGGAGAGAAACCAAGGAGAGAATTTGCTATAGTTTGCCTGTGGTTACACAGCAGATACGCCGCCAGATGACGGCTGAGCGAGGTATATTTAGAAATGAGTTAAACAGAGCATTCAGCCACCTGGGATAGGAGCAGCAGCTCCAAGAGCTGCTCACAAGCACACGCGTGGGCTCACGGTGACCACCAGCCTCCACCAGACCTTGCACACAGATGGGTGGAAAACACACGGAGGTGTCTTTGCACGGCGTTTGGTCCCCAGGTGTCCTCCAGGCAGCCATGCCTGAATCTCTTCTAACTTTCTCTGCAGAACAAAATGTCCTGTGGGAAATGTTTTCAAGCTGTGGGGGCCGAGTGGTTTGTGCAGAACCTCCCTGGAGAGACGGTGGGAATTGCTGCTCCAACAACTCAGCCCCAGAGCTTGGGATGTTGGCCTCACTCCTTGGAAATATGGAATCCACGGGATGATCCTGAGGAGTGGCAGCCGTCAGGAAAGATTCATGAGTCAGGGATGGATGATTCAACACTGTTTAAAAATTCTCCTTTCTTTTCCCACTTTTCCCAATGGAGAAGCTCAGATCTTCTCCATCAGAGAACGATGGTCCATAAGCTGCTGCCTCTTCATCATTCTCCCGGGCCTTGTTTACCTGCTTGTTTGCCCTTTTTTAGCATACATTTTGAAGCTTTCCGGTTGAGCCAGTGTATTATTGATCAAGCTGCTCTCAGCTCCTTTCCTCCAGCCCTTCGTTAAAGCTGGGATCACACTTTCTGAAGGTCTCCCTCAAGACTTCTTGCTTGTGGAAACCATCTATCTACAGCTAAGGATGTAGGACTTGAGACCACACTTGCTATTTCCCTTTTGTTTAGGGGATGCTCTGCTAACCAGAGGTTTGCATTTTGCACTTGTTTTCCTCTGTCCTTCAGAACGAGGAGAAGAAGCAGCCTCTTGAATTTTCTTTCTCTGCTCCATCGATTGGCAGATTTCAGCTTTCATTTCTCTGCTTTAAAAACAAATATATCAGAGAATGGATCTTCTGGGTTTTTTCCTTTCGAGCAAAAAAGGTCATGTTAATTAACCATCCTGGTGATGACAAGCTGTACTAAAGACTGAGTGAAGAATTTGTTATCCTCCTGCTTGCGCGTGAGAGTTGGTATGATAAAGATACTCCAGAATATATAATACAATAATCGTAGTGTTTCCAGACTCTCATATAAGCCAAAGAACATGTTGTCCTTTTCCCTTTTCTCTATTAAATTAAAAGAGCTGAAGTTTTAAAGTGGAAAAGCAGGAATTAACTCTCGAAATACCAAACTCCAACAAGCGACATTCAGGAAAAGGTCCTTCAAAGTTATTTCTGCCTCCCCAAATACTGCCAGGAGTTACCTAAAACAAATATCCGTCGGCTGGAAAAAGCCAGAGCTTCCTTTATTTTTTTAAGCCCTTTTGTTCTGCTCACTTGGGGAAGGTGTCTCATTTGAAAAACACCTGCACTCATTTAAAGCGGAATGAATCAGTGTAATAAATGATACCCCCTTGCCATCCATTGAACCGGGAACACTTTTTTTCCCCTCCTTCCAACTGTTATAAAATAGACCAAAGGAGGGCTATTTTAGATCAATAATCTTTTTTTCCCCCTCTCCCTTGATATTCCAGGTCAGCTGGCAAATGGAGAATTATTCTTTGCGCTGTTCTCAAAAGCTCCTCTTATCACCCGTCTGAGACGGCCACTTGCCCCAGATAAGGGAGCTGCTTTCGGAGCGAATGGGTAATAAAGTGAATGGCAGCAGAACGAGCAGCAGGCAGGTTTGTCCTTGATGGTGCCCACAACCTTCCTGCATCCCAGCCACACACCCACAGGCAGCGTCCAGGGATGAGCAGCCCCACTCCCCACAGCTCCCGTTATTCGTCGCTTTTCCACTTGCTTTCAGCCTGAGCCTTTCCTGCCGTGCTGCTCTGTGTCAGAAATTCATTAACAAACTTTGCATTTTGATGGTAGACGGGGAAATGCCATCTGCTACCCAACGGCTGCGCTCTTTAATCTGCCCAAATCCTGCCGAACCCCGCCAATGTCACCGAGAGTGGTTGAGCTGCTGCTCGCTTTCCTGTTATTAGCAAATTAAGATACACTTCCTGCTGTTGATTTCCTCATCTAAATACTGCGCTGGGAACAGAAATAACCCTATTACTGGGCCAGGATATAATTTAGCCATAACACTAATCTTTGCTGGTCTGAGACGGGGTGTTATTCTGCATCTGTTGTTATTCTCCATAGCCCTCACTCCTAAAGCTAGGGAAATACGTTTTCTTATCAAACAGCCTCATTTCAGTCTAATTAGATAATGACCCACAGGTGAATCAGCCTAATATCCTCCCCTCTGTCAGCATTCCCCTAAATACCGCAGGACATGTGCTTGAGGAAGCCTTCCTGCAGGGGAAGAAGTCAGTTCATTCGTGCATCCTTCTGTGTTAAATGCCATCTCTGTGCTGATGGGGAGCACCAGGTACCGGGAGGAATAGCACTGGAGTGGTGATGGGCTTCCTGCTGAGCTCAATATGGCTCTGGATAATGGGATCACATCTGCCTCCTAGCAAAGATCCGAGATCCTGCTCTGCACAAAGGCATAGGAGAAAAGGGAGATGTTCAGTGCAGGATTTTGGCTGGGTTTGAAGGGCTCTTGTTGCCCTCTCGAGGTGTGAGATGTTGGCCGGGCGTGAGTGGAGTGCTTTCCTAAAGAATGGGATTCGTTTTGTTGTGACATGCAGTCACCGGGGGCTGTAATCTGTAGCTCCTGTGTACGCCAGCCCAGGCTGAAGCCCTGGGGCTTAGATTTGCACTGGGATTTCGATCAGCAGCTCCTTGGTCTGATTTCATCTTGTGGACGCTCAAAGCGTCCCCTGAGCAGGTTGGGGGGTGGCGGGATGCGGTGCTCAGCTTGGCAGCCAGGGCCATCATCCCTCAGTGTAATTAGCTGAGACAGCGAGGAGGGTTCGTTATGAGAAATGGCCAAGGATGGAGTCGGGTTTCCTGAAAACACGTGACTGCTGTTTTCAATCCATTGTCACAAAGCCCAGCTTCACCGGGATTTGTGGGTTCAGCACAATGCGTTCAGGGCCTTCATTGGAGTTTCTCATTTTCCAGTATTGACCCAGAAGGTCCACCTGGGTTTTGGGAACTCTGCTGATGAAATCATTGCTTTCCTGCAAATTGCTTCAGCCTCAGAGCAGCAGCAACACCCAGAGCTCCTCAGCACATGGAGGGTACCTGAAGGTTTCTGCCAGAAGGCTTTGGAGCTTTCTGAACCCGTTTTGATTATACAGCAGAAGTGAAGTTCTGCCCTGAGTGCAAGCAAAGAGGCCAGACCTGGCTCACAGGAGTACCCCAGGAGGATTTCTCCTTGGAGATACAGCTGAGGTTAAAGCAACATTCGTCTCCTCCAGAACTGAGCTCACAAAACCAACAGTAAAACCAAAGACGCAAGCGAAGCCCTGACCCCACTCCCAGCACTGCAGCACAGGCTAGCAGCAGCACAGAGCTATTTCCCCAGGTGCACGTGTGCCAGTGTGCATCACTCAGAAGCCTTTTGGTTCAGTCAACTTAATTATTAGTATGCATTTTAGACCAGGTGATGCTCACAGATCCTCCTTGGGGGCTTCAGTTTAGATGTGAATCAGTTGGATGCTTGCAGCAGTTCCCAGTGCTCAATGCAGCTGCTTTCAGTTCAGCTGCTAAATGCCCTGGGCAGGGAGCCAGGGAGTGAAACCCATGGAGGGATGAAGATTGAAGCCTGAATTCATCATCAGTTTGGAGGTCCCAGTGGGTACCTCTCAGCACCCATGTGCAGGCAGTGCTAGTGATGATGTGAGCAGATGAACGCCACCAATTCCTTCCCATGGGATGCTTGGCTTTGATTGCTCCCATGGGCAAAAAGTCCCTTTTCTCCCCTAAAAAGTGATGCCTCCCAAGGCTTATTTAAACTCCAGCCATTGTTCCAGCCCTGTGAGCAAGGCATATCCGCTTTGCCTCTGCCACTGATCCAGGTCTTCTCTGGAGATAATTCTCCAAGGTTGCTGGATCAAGCGAAGCAATTTAGAATAAACTGTGGTTGCTTCAGACTTTTGCATTAAACTCTGAACTTCGAGAGCTTTGCTGCACTGAAACTGTTGGTGTTGTGCACCCAGGGATTTGTACTTATTTATATCCAAAGTGCTCCTCGCTGGATAACCTGCAGAGGCTGAAGGGATCAGTGAAGGGGGGGAGAGGAGTGGAAAGCGTCTTTGGCCTTTTTTTCCTCTTTTAAAACCCAAAGGCAACTGTGAGCTTAATGGTCTCTGCTTCACGGGAGGCCAGCATGTGGTCAGAAATCAGCAGACAGGTCTGGCTGCAGCCTTAAAGGCGATTTCTGCTTTGCAAGATCTTTCTCTGAAACCCTTTTCTGAAGTTTGTTGCACTCAAGAGCGCCCTGCTCAGTGCTGCTGCCTGCTCACGGGGACACACAGGGACCACGGAAAGCAGAGGATAAGGGATAAGACACGAGCTCAGGTGCATCTCCAGGTATCATTTGCTTTCAGCATCCTTTGGCTGTTTGGGTGGTGTGGGGGGAGAGGCTAAAAGTGATTATCTTGTGAAATACCTTCTTAATTCTGGATTAAAAATTGTACTTATTTTTCAGCTTGCTGGAAACTTCAGACATACCCCACGTGAATCCCACTCCAAGTTCATCAGAACTTAAATTATTAATGGAAGAAGGAGGTTATTTTGCACGCCTCTTGCCCAAGCCACTGCCAGAGCCACAGTGTCACCTCACACATGCTGCAGTGTTGCTCTGGATTTAAGTGATGATGGAATTAGCGTCCATCTCCACGACATCCCCATCTGCTGCTGGTTTGGTGACCTACATGAGAGACAAAGAGATGTGCTGGGCCCTGTCCAGCTCTCAGAGCAGGTGTGTTGCCCCATCCTAAAGGCAAAGGAGCGTCGCCCTGCCTATGTAAAGCAAAATCTCTTTGTGACATGCACTCTTTGGTCCCGCTGTTGTAATTCTGCTGCATTTCAGTTGGGTTTTGCAAAGGTGAAACAGAAGACAGGAGTACAATTCGTGCAGGAAGCTGATTGCCACTCACCTGAATACAGGTGCTGCGGTGTGAACTTGGTGATGCTTGCGTGTCTCTGGCTTCCATCCCTCCCAGATGTCCTTCCCTTCCTCTCAATCCCACCTTATGTCCCTTAAACCAGATGGGAAGTTTACTCTTCCCGATCTTGCGCTATCTCTGCATGTAAATGAAGAAATTTCAGCTTAAAACCTGTCAAGCCAACACCTTCCCCCAGGATTAAATTGACTTTGAAAGCTTACACTTCAAAAATAAAAATTAAAAAATACACCAAACAGGCAAACAGGAGAAAATCCCAAAAGGAAAAGAATTAATAACCACAGTGTTTTCTAATATGCACACTAAACAACTCCTTAAATCTAAATTAAATCTCTATTGCATTCATTTTCCATTTCTGAGCCGAGACTGGACTAGTTTGGATCCACATTCATTCAAATTTCATGCTTCGCCTTTGAACCCGGCTTATCAGAAACGTTTGCTTTCTGGTTTTCCTCCCTCTGCCTTACGGTGGGGTTTTGAAACTCAAATCAAAGCAGCTGCCTCCGTGGCAGGGAAGAAAACACCCGACCCACGGCTTTGTCCATCTGTGTGCCTTTTTGGGCCTGGTACTCAAGGTTTGGGACCAGCCTCCCTGGGGCACCCAATCCCTGCTCCTTTCTGTGGAGCAGAGAGTGAAATCGTGGTTTTGTATGACACGAAGCAGGCTGTTGGGCAAAGGCAATCTGCCAGGCATGTAGCTGAGGGGATTAATACTGGTGACATTCACAGGAATGGGCCTGGGTAAGTTTTGTGTATTTAATCTCCCTTCTGCTCTGGGCTCGGTGGTGCCTTCCCTAGCGATGATGTGCCCACATCTCGTTCGTTTTCTAATGGAAGCATGTGTGAAAAAGGGAAGGTATGTTTTGTTTGAAATGGCTTTCATTACCTCTGCAGGCAATGCAGGGGAGTGCAGCCATGATCTGCTTTCTTGTCATTTCCAGTCCATCAAGGAAGGAATGAGGAGGACGTCTCAAGGTGGGACAATGATGTAAGCAGAATGGAGGAGAGCAGAGCTGGGGTGGTCTCCCAGCAGATTCCATTCCCATTGGTTCACTGCTGTGAAACACAACACTTGGGATGTGAGATTTGGGGATGAGGCAGTTGGCATTAATCTCTGGCTACAAAATTTGGTTGTATCCTGATATTGATGGGGAAGATGGGGTCCCTGTGGCAGCGCCTCAGGAAGGGTCTCTGGCCGTAAAACTTCCAGGACCTTCAGGGCCTTCACCAGATTTTGCCCCACATTGCTCCGAAGATGGGTGGGGAGCAACCAGAGAGTCGCCAGTTGCAAACTGAGGGGGGAAATCCAGCAAGACCAGAGCAGAGAAGGAAACCACGGAGGAGACAACTTTTATTTAAATTACTCCTGGCTAGCGGGGCTCCGAGCAGAGCTTTTGTCCTGAAGACGCAATTAGAAACACAAGCGTGAGCAGCAGAGCAGATGGACAGCAGTTGTTCTGTCTGCCTGCACCTGCCAAATGAGCTCCTTCCCCGCGCCGCCGAGCTTTCCAAGTGCTCTCGAAAGCAGAAGGAGCCGGAGTGCTGGCTGCTTGGTGGGAGCCGACGTGACCGAGATGGATTCTGGGGAGGGAGAGAAAAGGATTTGAGGTTGCAGCCTTCCGTAGAGCTGGTGGGAAACCCCAGTGAAGCACCCACTGAGCCACTGTGGGCAGCACCCAACTTCTTTTCATGCGCTCTGGGGAGAGATTCTCAGCCCCTCCATTGTCCACTCCTCCATTGGGCTGCTGGATCTCAGCCCAAGTCTGCTCATCCCCCAGAGCTCCGCGCTCCCCCCCTAAAAAATCAGGATCTCAAACCACTGTGGGCTCCTCCTGCCAACATTTTGATGCAAGCCCTGGCCCTGCTGAAGGCGGTTTTGTTATCAGCTTAATAGGGCCAGGACTTCAATTCATCCTCGCAATAAACTACAGAAATGTTGTTGGACTTGCGTTTTCTAATCAAATAAGATTTTTCTCACAGGAGAGGCTCGCTGGCCCTGAGATAGCTGCCCTGCTTCAGTGCGTGGAATTACAGATCCTGCTGGCGCCTGCTAACCGGACAGCTCTTTGCATTGATAACTGAGGAAGAGGTTCATGTCCTAAAATGAGAAATGCAGTCTCCGACATCAAAACTGAGCCCGTGGATCAATCCAAATCAGAGCCCACTGAGGAAGTTAAATGAGGCAATTGCTGCTAATTGTCATCTCTGACATTTCAGCTTCCTACGTGGGGTGATGGGCAGAGGCACCCTGCTCCTCTGGGGACTCCCGGCTGCCCCACATGAGGCCTTTTGGCCAAGTTTTGGGGGGAATATTTGCAGAATTGCCTCAGTGTTTCTTTCTGGCACCTGCAAGGAAATAAAAATGTTGTTGCAGGGTTAAATGCACTTTAAAGATCAACCTCTTGCTTTTGCTGACCAATTGGCTAATGAGCCACAAAGTGGATTTTCTCAGATTAATTCCCACGCACTTCATTTGCTTGCTGCTTTTCCCCCATGGGTCTGCTCTCCAAGCAGATCTGGCAGCCCAGGGCAGGACTTCCCTCCTTCGGTGCAATTGCTCTGGGGGTGTCCTTGTGCCCCATCCTTCCTAACACCCCAAAATTCAGGACCTTGCCCACGACTTCTGTGCTTGTACCCCATCAGCACTGCAGAAAACTCACTTGGGGTATCTGCTGTGGGTTTTGCAAGGAGTAGAGGCTTGCTGTTGTGTTTGCAGGTGTGTACTCCAGACCCCACATTTCTGGGAGCCTCTTTAAGCTGTACAAGCTGGAAGGAGGCTGGCAGCGTTGCACAGTCCCAGCTCATGTCCCCAGACCACCAGCTCTGCCTAAACTGCTCCTGACAGCTGCTTGTCTGAACTATTCACAGCCAGAGAGACAAGGGCCTCCCCAGGTAACTGCTGCCTCATCAAAGCCAAAGTGTGCTGGTGTTCTTCTCCTAATGTGCCCTGGAGGAAATTATACAACATTGCTAAAAGTTTGTACACATTTAATCTTCATTACAGAGGAGTCTCAAGCCTTGCAGGTGGGTCTCGAGTCAGCTCCTGTTGCTGTGCTGGGAGCCCAGGGAGATCTGGGCTGTTCTGCAAAGTCTTCTTGCACATGGCAAGAGCAAAACCTCATCCCTTCAGTTTTTGCTGTGAAAGCAATACATGTTTAGGTCTCATGTTTTCCAAATAAATAAATAACTCAATCCTGCAGTTATTGCAACCACCCAAGCAACCCATTTACTTCCAAACAAGCCCCACAGAGTCCCCATTTGTGGGAAATTCTTTGCAGTTCCAGGCTGAGCGACGGCAGGACGTGGCTGTGGTGCCACCTAACACTGACCCAGTGCAGGCTCAGGCACAGCACCAGCATCGTGCACAGGAGAAATGGAGTCATGGCAGAAGTGCTGAGTCATGGCTTGAAGCAGTGATGGAGCACCTGGTGGGAAGGCAGGGCCAGCCCAGAGCAGGTGCATGCAATGTACTGCGTGATGGAAGGGCTGGAGCCAGGATGCACCCCTTCCCAGCCCCCATTTAAGGGTAGGCAGTGGAGGTGAGGAGATCTTGCTGGAGATCCCTGTGTACCTGAGGCCTTCTGAAGGTAAGCAGCTTCTTTCCTTTATTTCTGTGCCTATGACAGTTGAATTTGCACAAATCCTCGCTCTCTGTAGCTTAGTGCCTTGCTGCTCTGCTGTCATTGTTGTCCTTTCTATCGCAGTACAGCATCCATCCCCTGATACCCAGTACTGGGGCACTGTCCAAAAATTTCCCAAAATAATGAGCTTGAGCAAGCATCTGCTTGTCATTCAAAAGGAAACCCAACTGGATGAAAAAATGTTTGCACTTCCCTGGGTATTTCCGTGTCACCCAGAGGGATGCATGGAACTCTGGAGCAAGTGAGAAGGTTTCACCCTCTTGTTTGCCTCTAGCTGGCTGCGTTGCTTAAGTTTTGCAAAACCACAGCTTATTTGCCACAGAATAAAAAAGCAGTGTCTCTGGGGATGCTGGAAGGGCTCCAGAGAAGAGCTGCTGCCATGAGAAAAGCTTTGAGAGCTGACCCATGTGGGATGAGGTTAAGGGAAGAGAGCAGGAACAGCCCCAAGCAGGAGATTGCTCATTCCTCCCTGGGGCTGTGGCTATAAATACAGTCTAGGATCTAAGAAAAAGGAAAGGGTGACTTGGTTTATTGTGCCTCACCAATGAGAGAGGACAGCATTAAAGAGACGTAAGAACAAGATAAGAAATAACAAGCCCAGATTCCTAGAAATTAGGGCTGAGTTAAATGCAGGGTACCATGGTCTGCTCCAGCTTGTTTTGGCACCTAAACCCATTATGTCATTTGGGTTTGTGCAAAATGGCCTTGGAGATGTAAGTATCCTGGAATCTTTATCCTTTGTATTACGTAAGACTTGTGTCCCTGCAGGCTATCAGCTCTGCCTTTTCCCTGCATTGCATTTCTCTGTGGCCCTCACGCCTTGTTCCTGCCACCAATCTGGAGTGCTGCTGCACGTTTGGCAGCTGCTGAAGACCTTTCCTCACTGCTGTTGAAGCCACTGTGGATCATATCAAAGCTTTGTGTGGACCTTCAGCAATCCCCAAAAGCCTTTTGCTGGTTTCTGTGGTCATCAATGAAAATACTGATGGGTGTGCTCCCATGGTGGGGTGAACCTTGAAGGACACAGGAGTCCCTACATGCCCCAGGATTATCCTGGAAGTTGGGAGAGGGTCACACATGGAAAGGGGATGATGGCAGATGCTGGGGTCACCAAGGAGCAGACAGCTGGCAGGCTTGATTTGCCATGGCCAGTGTTTCCTATGTGAGAGATAACAGCCGCAAAGAATCCCAAAGCGCAGCGAGATCTCATCTCCAGTTCTCATTCCTACTTCATGAACGAGGAAAGCGAAAGAAGCAGCCAAAACCATTGTTTTCTTTTATCCAAAAGGGCTGACATTGGAGCATTTTGCTCTAAAAAAAATCCCATCAGCCACCTCCGAAGCCTGCTCCTTTCACTCAGGGAGACACTGCTATGCTTTGTGGCATCTTTAAAGCGTTGCTGGTAAATCCTTCCTCCTTCCTCAGGAAGAGGCGCATTTTATTTTCTTGTCGCAAGCTGAAGGTTTTTCTCCTATAATAGGAGCTGAAGGCTTCTCGTGTTTTGTTGTGTTAACTGGACTGTAGGGAGAGGAGGAAGTATACTTAATGTTCCAGGTAGATGTCCAAGAAAAATCAAAGGAGCTCAATAAATAGAAACTCAAGCAGCTCAGCTTGCCTCCTTCCACCGCGAAGCAATCGGGTTCAGCAAAGGTGAAGCAACTTATTTTGTTCCTCTTTTAAAAACAGCTGTCTCCATCTGAGTGAGGCAGCCTCAAGCATCCCTAATCGCAGCTGCTCTGAGTGCTGGTGCTAATGAACCTGGCTCCTGCACGTGGGTCATCACCAGCAGGGAAAAAACTTACACTGGGGGATTTTACACTCTGTATGTTCCCCTTTCTGGTGTAATTCTCCCTGCTTTTGTTCATTTTTAGGGGAGATGGAATTATTTAGAGCAGCTGATGAGCTGGCACGGGTAATTGGTAGTAAGTGCGACCAGCTTGCTAAGAGCCTGGGTGTCTTTTTGCTGACCAAAAAGAGGGAATCGAGGGGGAATTTAAACAGCTGGAGATCCAGTTTAAGATGCGGGACATGGTGTGGAGAAGAGAGGTGTTAAGACAGCCTGGGGGAGATGTCAGCCCTCTGCAGAAACCCAACATGAAGCATATGGGTTACAGCTGGCATCCCTGTCCTGCACTGTCTTCCCCCTGCCTGCTGCCCTGGCATAACCCGGACTGTTGTTTCCAGCAGGGAATCCTTTCTCAGCTCCTTTCTCACTTCTGCATGTAGTGTTTTGTTTTTGTTTTTTTTTTTTTTTCCATTCTTCTGAGGTTTTTAAGAGGGAAGCAAGCAGATGCAAGAAGCAAATCAGTACATCGCCATTGTGGTTCATTTCAGATGAGAGGTGGTGGCCCCGAGCTGTGCTGAGGGAGGTTTGGGTTGGATATCAGGAACGATTTCCTCTCCAAAAGAGCGGTGCTGCACTGCACAGCTGCCCAGAGATTGTTGGGGTCACTGTCCTTAGGGGTGTTCCAGAACTGTGGTGATGTGGCACTGAGGGATGTGGTCAGTGGGCACAGTGGGGTGAGGTTGGATTGGGGATCTCAGAGGTCTTTAACAACCTTAGTGATGGGATGCCACTTCGTGATGCGGGATGTGCAGCTTAGTTGCATCCATTGTTACGGAGGATGGCCATTAAAGCTAATGAGGGATGAAAACCTTTCCATCTTGTTGATTTTCCTATTTTGATATGAGGTAAAACGTTCTGGATCTGGTAAGTGCCACAGGCTCTCCACAACAGCAGATGGATGGGCACCATATTGCTGCCAGTTGTGCTGGAGATGCCTCGCCAGGCTTTCCTCCTCATCTTCCAACAGCCCCTCTCTCTCCAGATGCATTTACAAAGCAAGATGAAAGTAGTTGTGTGATGTATTAGGCCCCATGAATAATGCACTCATAGAATTCCTTGGTGCAACCAAGCATGTTTCATCCCATCAATATGATAAATGCAGGTACAGTTGTTTTAATTGTTGAGATCATGTTAGAGCGAAAACACATCTGTGCTTAGCCTGGGGGAACATTAATGTTGCCCTGATCTTGACAAACCAGTTCGTTCATGCACTGCTATTCGGCTGCCTTCCTCAACAGTGAGCTGCTGCTTGAGCCAGCCTCCTCCTTCAGCTGCAGTGATGGGAGCAGGGAGTGAGCTGGGACCAGCCAAAGAGTCAGGCATCAGCATGGTACCCCCTGAAATCTGCAGAGTGGAAAGTAAAATTGAGAGCTGGACACGACTGTGTGCCCCAACCAGTAAGAGTACGGAGGGTCCCAAAACCCATGGAGATACTCAGAGCTGGCTTGGTATAACATGGAGTCCAGAAGGAGAGTTTAAAGAGTGCCTATCAGAGTTCTGAGCCAGGGTGGAAGTGCACACAGCTGGGAGCTTTGCCCTCAGCATGGTGTGCATCAGTCAAGTCCCTTTGGGTTGGATGCTGCAGTCCCTATACTTGGAGGTGCCCAAGGCACCCTGATTGGATGGGGTGCAGCCAGCCTATGGCAGCTGGGACTGCATGGGCCTTAAGGTCCCTTCCAACCCAAGCACTCCCCGGTCCTGTGATTCTGTGATACCTCTGGTTCCATGGGCACTGTGGGTGCCACAGCATTTTGGTGGGCAAAACAGGGTGCAGGCCAGAGGCAGCAGTAAAATCTCTCTGTAATAAACTGAAACATTTGGCTCTTTGAGCCGATGCCAGCTTTTATAACAATTTCCATCTTAAGCTGGCTCAATACATATTTAATGAAATCTTCTATAAAACCTTTAACAGCCCTCAATTCATTTCAAGTGGTAAATGAGTCAGCAGTTTGAAATGATGAGAAGGATTCAGACTCCACTGTCGTTACTTAAAGAGAAGTGATTCTTTTTTAATGCTTTTCCCTCTAAATAACATTTCTTTTTTTTTTCCCCCTTCTTTTTTTTCCTTGGTGCTGGCCTGGCGCTGCTCAATGAAGAGGTGAGGGCAGGCACAGAGGTATGAGGCCAACGCATCTGACAGTCCATGGTCTGACTTCTCGGTTGGGTCAGCTCCAAATACCCATTTGTTGCTCTCTGCCTTAGTTTCCCCATTTGCTCAGCAATGCCAATCTCCTGCAAGTTGCTTTGGAAAGTTCCGGGCTGAGAGTGTATCCATCAGCACAGCCTGAATGCCTACAGGTGAAAGCAATCAGGAGGGAGGTGTGCCATCTACCCATAGCCCACCTGAGGAGCAATCACCTGCCCTGTTATTCCCATTTCCCTTGATATCAGACAGCAAGACCCCCCTCCCCCCAAAGCCACAGAGAAAGGCAGATACCAGCTGTGCAATCATCACTATATGGTACCTGCTCATTTGAATAATGAAACGGCATCTTTGTTAAAAGCAAGGAGACTTCCAAGTTGTCTTGTTCTGCAGCACACCTATAAAAGCCAAGCGAGCTTTGCAAAACATTTCAATTCTCCTGATCACTGTAATTACTGGAGGGGATCCAGAGCTGCTCTCCGGCTCGTGCGTGCCAGCAGGTTAGACAGGAGGGGTGTGAGCAAAGGATTTGAAACAAAGCGAATCATGGCTCACCCCCTTTTTTTCCAAAGGCCTTTATTTTGCATTGTATTGATTTTCTTTATTCCAGCAGCTCGCTGCAATGCAGAACAAGCACCTGCCAGGTTGGGGATGTGTCAGGTCACTGCTGGTCAGGGTGACACGAGTCTGCTGAATGCGACGTGTGTCACCAGTCACAACATTACGTGGAACCAGGGTTCTCTGCAGGGATAACTGTGCCCTTAAAAGTTGTTTTCAAGTTGCAGTGGATGAGTGGTGATGGCGCAGAGCCTAACGCGGTCCCTGGATGCCTCTGTTCGGTTGCTGGCTCTACTGCAGACCATGTGGTTGGGTCCCACTCACCTAAAGCAATTCGGTGGCAGGTTTTCCAGCAGCCCCACGGCTGCAGTCACTCAGCATTTCCAATTAACTTCTGCATTCAAATAGCTTACATTCTGTTAAAAGCGTATTTGGAGCACAATAACCAGCCATCCCCACATGCTTTACTCTGTTAGTGCCGGCAGCAGTGGCACCGGTAGTATTGCTTTGGGCAGCTTTGTGCAAGGTGGATGAGGTGTTAAATGGCTGCCCAGGGTGTGGTGGGGTCCCTGTCCCTGGGGATGTTCCAGAACCATGGAAATGCGGCACTGAGGGACGTGGATACAGTGGGATGGGGTTGGATGTGGGGATTTAAGCAGTCTTATCCAACTGTAATGGCTCCATGACAATGATATCTGCTTATCCTCAAGGTGGACCTGGCTGGTGGATCTGCTCTCCTTGTGTACAGCTCAAGTTTTGAGTGGCTATGATACAGGACGGCCACGCACGAAATCCACTTGCTGCTCTTAAGTGCTTGAAGTATTTCTTCCATGTTTACCTTGAAGATATTTCTGGCACAGATAAGGAGGTACTCCTGCTAGCGTGCTAGGCTCAGGTGAGATTGCCTCAGAAATGCACTGTACAGATTTAATAACTGCTATTGAAAAGGCTGAACTGGCCCTGGAACAGCTGCTAAAAAGAGCAACTACACTGTCCTTGAAAATGGAGAGCAATCTTGGGAGAGGGAAAGAGCAGAATTGGGCTCCTATAGCCTACCTAAGCAAAGACAGAGGGGGGACCTGGCTGTTCTCTATAAATATGTCAGAGAAGAAAACACTAGGGGAGGAAATAATGGCTTAAGTTAAAGGCCATCATTGAGCAACGACTAAATTCAGGCTGGGAGACAAAAGAAAGATCTTAACCGGCAAAGCAATTTGGTTCAGAATAAGCCAAACTCCTCAGAAGATTAAATTCAATTAGCTGATGGAAGGGATGAAGTGAGGACAGACCTAACCCTGCGGCTGGAACAGCACTGCAGGCGGTGCTTGGTCAAGGGCAGGGTGGGGAGGCGGCCAGGAGCCCTAGGATCCTACAACAGGGGTTACAATGTGCCCCGAGGAGCAAAGCAGTGTAACAACCCAAAGAACAATGGGAAATCATTCAATCCAGATTGCTGTTTTCCTAAAACTAGATTCTAAGCAGCATGAGCGCCTGCCGCTAATGAGAGTCGAAGATGCTGCATGCAGGGGGGAGCTGTGCTTTAAATTGTTAATCCCACTCCAAACCCAGCAGCGAGTTGTGCTTCTGCCAAAACCAGTTGACTCCCAGCTGATCCCATCCATCTTTGATGCGGCTCCATTGGAGGCAGCCATGGTGGCCCCTGTGCTGGGATGGTACCTGTCACTGCTTTGCAGCCCGTGGGAGAGCTGGTGAGGAGTTTGTTAAACAAAACCCATCGCAAGCTGTTATCTTCTACACACATCACCCAGATTAAATGGCACTTAATGGAATAATGAACCACGGGGAGAAACATACAAGGAAACTTCATTAAATCTTGTTAAAAATGAATAAAATTCTGAATCAATTCCCATTAGTGAAGGCACCGATATTTCACATATCTTTAGGAGCTTTATTATGCATTCACGCATAATCTGATACAATGATGGCTATTTTCCCCAATCACCTTTCTTTCTAATAAGAATGAGCAAGACTAAGGATTGGGTACTGTGCTCTCACGTGCTTCTTAAAAAAGAGTTATATGAAATATTTAAGCAATGTCTTTTGCTTCTCGTGGTCGTGCTCTTATTGTGTCAAGTCAAATTAGTTAAGTATACAAATGAGAGTAAACAAAGGTGACAGATAAATGAAACACATGGTTACTGGATTGTCAGAGGCCCCCATGTTCAGCCCATCCATAGGTTCCTTGCTGGGCTGCTCACATGCAACCATCAGAGAAGCTGAGAAGAAGACCAAAGCTTCAAGAGAGTTTCTCATAGGACCAGATGTTTGTCTCCTACCGTTCCATCTCTGTCTTGCACGCTTTCAGATCTCATTTAAAACCTGGGTGTGCACTGAGCGGAGCTGAGCAAACAGTGGAAAACAAATTCACTTACATGACCGTAATTAATAATATTTGGAAAACACCAGCACTTAGAAACTCCTGCAAGGCTTGTGCCTCATGCTAGCAGCTGGAAGAGCACAGTCCAGGAGCAAAGTGCACTTCAAGCGTGTTTGGTGTCCCCCCCCAGGAGGATGTGAAAGCGGGATGAGATAAGCCTGCAAAACCTGGCAGAGTTGGCAACAATTTGGGCTGCAAATGCATTGATGTAAGAACCAGCTCTCTGTGTTTGTGCAGCACCTGGCACTTCTTCGCCATCAGCTTAGCAAAGATCTTTAAGTACCTTCAATCTAATGTCTACAAGAAGTTTTCATGCTTACTTTTCCCCTCATTTGTTGGGTATGATCATCTCGGATGAGCTCAGAATGAAAGGTGCCAGAGGCAAACCCTATAGGTGGGTGTGGGCAGACAGATGGAAGAGCCAAAAGTAGCAAGGAGGCAATATTGGTCAGCATGTTAAACAGGAGTCAAGGCATGATAGACAGCGAGACACCAGCTGCTTTGCTGTTGTCAGGGTTTTAATAATAATAACCGGCTTGTTTTGCATAAACTAGCTGTGTGCATAATTCATGGCTGTAATAAGCTGATCATTAGGAGAAGACTCAGCTCACCTCCTAGCTGCGTGTGGTCGGACCATGGTGTTGGGTACGGAGCACGGCGGAGGAGAGCCATTAAGGAGGCATATGAAAGAGGATAATTTATTCTAATTCGAAAGACAGCTTCAGCCTGACCCTTTTGTGCTCACTCACCTTGAACAGCCAGTTGAGCTTCGCTAGCGTGAATTCCCTCGGAAAGCAAACTTTTCCTTCAAATCCTCCCCGCTGGGAGCGTTTCAAAACATCTCCCTGATTGCAAAATTCCCGCTCGTCACCACCATGACCTGTTGCTTTGAATCCAGGCTGGGCTGGATCGGAACCCACGGGCGTAGGTGAAGGGTCTGGACTCAGAGCCGCGGATGAGGCAGCGGCGGTAATTGCTGCTCTATGAGCAGCCACGCCGGGAGAAGCTTCAGAGAGCCAAGGGATCTTTAGTGAAGGCGTAACAGGAGCTGAATGCAAATTAGAAACGTTCAGATACAAATTAAACGGCAAGGGTAATTAAGCCCTGGCTCAGCTAACTGAAGACGGAGGTAAATTCTTCTCTACTTCAAGGTGCTGGATCGAGACACTGAGTTTTTCTAAAAGTTGCTCTCGTGGGGAGTTCATTAAGCTCAGAGAGGCACTCAGCAGAGGAGAACCTTTGGGAAGTCAGACTAGAAGGTTTTGTTTCCTTCTGGCCTTCGAATTGTGACATTCTGACTTCTTTGTTGGGTATTTGTGGCACAGAAACATCAAAAGGCCACGGCTGGGTCAGCAGGAACGGTGTGGATGTGAACGGTAGATTCCATAATCACATTTTCAACTGGAATTGATCCTGAGACCATGAAGAGATTTGTAAATATTTTCAAACGAGGAATATGGCGGGGACTTTTTCAATCTGTTTGCAGGCAATTTGCAAACAGAAAGCCTTGGCAACATTGGCTGAATACGTAATTAATGCCATGATTTATGGGCCCAGCTGTAATTTCTCCCAACCTCCCTACTCCACACCAAATGATCCAGGGGAGGAATGACTCGTTTACATCGAGCTTCATTTTGCTGCTCCACCTAATCCTGAGGTCTGAGATACCCATATGTCAGAAGGACATCTCCTTTATCCAGGGGAAATAAAGAGGGTGGATTGTCTGCTTGTTTGATGGACGTGGGCAGAGGGGACGGCTTGTTATCCTGGTAGGTCATGCAGTAGGTAATGCTCTATGTCTTTGAGTTGCAGGCATTTCAAATTGATCCATACACAACGTGCACAGAGCAGGCATTCCCAGCACTGCATGAACATGGGGGGTGTAGCCCCATCTCTTCTGCACTGCCTCTGTCCCTGAGAAACTGCCACCAACCCCTGCAGCACTGCTACTTTCTACGCTCCCTGCTGCTTTCTCCCATTGCATTGTGTAGTGTCAATGCTGAGTCACGGCTTGAAGCGGTGATGGAGCACCTGGTGGGAAGGCAGGGCCAATGCAGGTGAGCTCAGGTGCATGCAATGTGCTGAGTGATGGAAGGGCTGGAGCCAGGATGCACCCCTTCCCAGACCTCATTTAAGGCTTGACAGGGGGGAGGCAAGGGGATCTTGTTGGAGATCTCTGCATACCTGAGGCCTTCTGAAGGTAATCAGCTTCTTGTTTTCATTTCTGCACCCACAGCAGTTGCATTTGGGCTTGTCCTCATTTGCTGCAGCCAGAGACTTCACCATTTCACTATTCTTGCTGTACTTTCCATCACATTATAGCATTACACATCTGTATGGAGCTGTCTAAAGAGAAGTGAACTTTTCTCATTTTTCAGCGGAAAAAAACCACATTTTTGAAGAAAGGGAAGGAGGGACAAAGGAGATGAGCCTTTATTTTCCTGAGCCACTTCTTCCTGAAGGAGCTGGTGTGTGATTGACAGAAAGAGATCTGGTCTTGCTATTGAGATATCAGGTAATGGAGAGCCAACCACATCTCCTGATAAGATGTTACTTAGCCAGTTGCTTAATGCACCGGTATCCATTCTTCTTTCCCCTTAAAATGGGGACAATTATAGTTCTTATTTCTTATAGAGTTGTTGTGAGCCTGATGTTGTTAAGGTCTGTAAAGCATCTGAGAGCCATTAGTGTATTTTGCTTTTCTACCACTAGAAAGCATCCAGCTCTGTATAGCACGGCAAACGCTATTGTCTCCAAAGAGCCTGTTGTATTTAAGTAAGAACTGAAAAGATGTGCAGCCACTGAGAGCAGCCAGCATAGCCAAGCCAGTGCACGCTGATTGGTACGATGTGATTCTACAAAATATCCTGGAAATCCTTCATTCTGCATCAGTCCATCCCAAATTGTTCACTTTCTGAGGTTTTCAGTGTGTGGGGGCACTTCGCAGCTGCAGACAGCCCAGCCCATGGGGTCCTCTCCTAGTGGTCATCAATTCATTAGTGAGAAGTCTGGGATGGAAGGCCATTCACAGCTGGAAACCGCAGTGGTTGAAGTGTTCTCCCATCAAGGCTCCATCCCCTTCACTGCTCCACTTCTATTGAAAGTGTAACTAAAATCAGGCAACCCAGGGAATGCAAATCCCTGCAATGAATCTCAGCCCAACACAATGAGGCAGCGGGTGGACCCAAAGTTCTGCATCCCCCCCCGAGTTAAAACTGCTTTGATAGCCAAATAAATCCCCTGTGGCCATGTTAGCTGCTCAAAAGTTTGGGGGGAAATCCTGGCAGAGTGCGATTTGTCTGTCAAATGAGAGTGAAAGGGCATAAATTTCCCAAGCAAAAACTATTATCCTTTCAGAAAGTGACACCAAACCTGTGATTTACTCCATGCCTGGGTGCCGAGCCCCAGCCAATGGGATGGAGAAGACATCATCCTGAGAAATAACCTGAAAAACAAATCCCATCAAAGCATCATCTTTGCCCTGGAGTTATGGCACTGTGACCTTAGAAGCAGTGCTTCAGTCCTCTGTGCCTCAGTTTCCCTCTTAGAGAATACAGGAGGGGGGGGGGTAGTTTTAAAATAAGAAGCTCATATTTTGAGATGCAGAGGGATGGGAAGCAGTTGGGTGTGTGGTGTGGGCAGGCAATGGTGGGATGATGGCTCAGGGCTTGGTTGGTGGGCAGCCTTCCCCCTCCCCTGCCCTCCCTGCCTGCCGTGTGTTCGCTGTATGTTCAATTATGCATCGTTCTCTGCTCTCATTAGAGACCTTCAAACAGCCTTGAAAATATCCTCATTCAGGGCTTATTTTGTCCTCGTTAAATTTTTATCTGAGCTAAAGGAGGAGGATAATGGCATTAAACCCTACACAGAGGAACGTGAATGAGCTCCGGGAAAGACCTGAGGAGGTGAATCTGTGCAACCCCCCCCCCCCCCCCCATCTCCTCAGCCCATCCTGGGCAGGGAATAGGATTTCTGGGTGTCAAACCACTCTGCTTTTCAGAAAAGCAATGGGGGAGCTCTCTGGATTGGAGGGATGGACGGGACCTGCTTGCAGATGGATTTTACCTATTTTCAAGCCACCATGCTGGCTGCCTCCTGCCCGGCTTTGAGAAATCCCCTTCCTGCAAGCACTGCTTATTTTGCCCATCGCATGGCCAGCTCTCCGGTGCCCACTGCTCCTCCTCCACCTTCCCACAAGTGCTGCCCTTGGCTGAAAGCAAAAGAGAAGCATCTTGAAAGGACCAAATGGAGAGGAATTAAAACACTCGGGGAGGACTTTTCTGAATATCTCTATTATTTAGATTTTCTATTATCCCCATCACCTTTGATCCTTCTTTCCCTGCAGGCCACTCTTTTTACTTGCACTCTCTCTATTTCAGGGATCAAGAGAACCAAGGAATAGTGATGGGTGATCCGGGGCCTTTTGGATGCTCTCCTGCTGACCCCTCCCTCCATCCACACTCTGGGGGGTGCTCATCTCATACCTTCTCCTTGCACTCCTTATCACCTCTTCTCCTCAAAAAGAAGGGGAGACTTCAGGCTCCCTCTCACTAAATTCACAACTACTTGCCTGCAATTTCCCCCAGGGGAAAGTTATTAGCAGCAACTTAGTGTCTGATGGATGGTTGTGTTGCCGAGGCTCTGTTTTGCATCAAGGCTTCTAAAGATACATCATTTAAATTCACGTGGGCAGGCATGTATTAAGTAAATGCCAAGAAAAATATTTATTACAGTAGGGAAATTGCACTGCAACTTTGTCCGTGTGCGTATTCCTAGTGATTTAATAATCAATTATTGCATCGGCAGTCAATACTCTCCTTATTAAACCTTTGCAGGAAGTCATCTTGAGAACTTTTGCTTAAAAAGGTGATCTTAATTCTCTTCTGTAATTGTTCTTTTGTTTCGCTGTCAGCCACCCATGAGAGCCTCATATCCCCGTTCAGCATCCCCAAGGCAGACTGTGGTGAGCAGCCTTCTGGCTGTGCGTTAATGGAGTCGCCAATTGATTTTTATTTCTGGTTGTTTTCACTTTTTTTTTCCCCCAACCTCCCCCCAACTTTTTTTTCTCTCTTAAGAGATAATTCATTTCATGATTGCGAATAGATCATTGTAAACTCGGCGTAATGGAGCAGTAATTACCTAAGAAGTGATGGATTTGGGCGGCTGCTGTTGGCTAAATGCTCAGAGCTGTGCTGCACGAAGCTGTGAGTCCAGAGCTGATGAAGGAAACGCTTTCCAGTGGAGTAGAAGTGTCTCCCCATAGTTCAGTGCTTTGTTCCCATTGGAAATGCAGTGGTCACAGCATAAAAGTGGTGTTTTGGAGCAGCCTGCAGATTTCTGGTGTGGTGTTGCAGGGTTGCAGCCACGCTCAGCATCCCTCTGTGCTTCGGAAGGGAGGAAAGCAGGCATGCAGCCCCCAAAATCTAGGGGAAGCAGGGTCAGGACACCTGGAGAGAGACTGCTTTTAGGACGAGCCACTAGTGGGAGCCGTGGTCACACACAACCCCGAGCAGATCTCGGCTCGGTGCCCCCACCCAGAACAGAGCAGGACCCACATCCCTGCGGAGCTCCCACTCACCTGAGGGCTTTCCCAGTGCCTTCTCCACTTCTCCTGGCAGCCGTCCTCTTGCCTTCATGCTGAGTTTTGCTCCAAAGGGAGGAGCGTGGCCATGGTGGGCAGATGGAGAGGTCCCCTCTGCCCTTTTCACCACGAGGGAGCTGCCCATGGCCCCAGTGGGGGACACTGGACTTTGCACAGAAGCTTTCTGCTCCTGCCTTGGTGTCTGGGAGGCAGGGGGAGATGCTGGGACTGGATCTCTGCTCACCTGTAGGACGGAGGTCAAACTGCTGCTCCATAGGTGTGGGTTAGCACAACTGCTCTCATCCTCGCGCAGCCAAAACGCATCTCCCTCTTGCATCTCTGCCTGAGGAACCATCTCAGTGCACAAGTGGACTGATTCTCATGGGTGAATTTTGGGTGTTTTTTTTGGCTCTGTTGCTGTACCAAAATGCATCTTCCTGGTGCACAGAGGTGGCCACAGCCATCTGCACACAGGGGGAGCAGGAGGGGAAGAAGCACACGCAGAGCTCGAGGTGCTGCTGGCCCACACTGCCCAAAGCAGAGCTGAACAAGAAGCTTCGTGTTGTTTGTTCAGACCTTAGTGACTGTGCTTGAGGAGGAAATGATATCTTATTAGGGACTCTAATAATGTTCCAGATCATCCTCCGTACAGAGCTGATCTGAAGGATTAGCAAAACAAATGAAGTAATGACTTTTCTGTGAAATTAAAATTTTGTAAGATAATCCGAAGAGGAAATAGAAATTTTATTTCAATTATGCATTAAACTTTCTCAGCTCATTTTGGGTCAGGATTTTGACTCTGAGGGAGATTTCTGGTGGTGCTGGGCCGGAATGGACTCAGACCTTGCACTGATGCACTGCCTGGTGTGCTTGCAAATGTGCATGACAACCCTTCCTTCCTCAATTAAAATCCCAACTGCAAAGCAAGACCACACCGCACGGGTGAGAGACCTTCATCATATGCAGTAATTGCATGAATAATTGAAATACCTCGTGTTGCTCATAGCTGAGGACTCCTGGGTGGACAAGCAGTTAGCAGGTGGGCTATCCTTTTCCCTTACTGCAGAGACCAGAGCAGCATCGGGAAGGTCTCGGGCTGAAATCGGGACAGGGTGGATATTTCTGATTTGGTTTTGGAGGGTTCCGGTGAAGCAGCCGAACTCCTTACCACCGAATCCCCAGGCAACTCCATTCCTGCCTGCTCTGCACAAGGGCTGGTGCTCTCAAAAGTGGGGATGAAGGGAGATTCCAGAGCCTCCCTGAAGGGAGGAGTGTGATGAAAGGACACTTGCTGCCACCAAAAGGTTCACTGCCACAAAAGGAGTCGAGCAGAAAGGAACCTTCAGCAGAGATGTTGTTCTGCATCCTAGCAGCTCTGCAGATCTGCTAATGCCCAGGAAGGAACAAAAGAAATAAATAAAAATTGGGTCATTCATTAACAGCCATAATCTACAGTGTGTCATATCTGGTTAGGCACCACAGTGCATATCGTATGCCTCAAAAGCAAGGAAATGAGAGGTTAACGCATTTCCTCGGCTTTGTGCTCTGTCTACAGACCACACTCTTATCTTAATTGATACAGCATCAGCCTCTCTGTGTGCGCCTCTGACAACAAGCCTGGCTTTTTGTCCTCTCCACTTAAAGTCTCCACTCTGGGTGATAGAAATAGCAGACAGGCTTGCTGAGGATGCTGCTCTCCCGGTGCAAAGTCCAAGGACTCATTTTCCCCATCTTCTTCCAAGGGAGGCATAAAGTTCTTTTTCCAGTATTTGCATGCTTTGCATTTGTGCTCAGTAACAGCAGGAAGGACCTAGCAGTGTCCATGCTCTGTGTGTTGAGGAAGAAATCACAAAACCAGCAAGATTCACATCCCAGATGGGAACACGGCCTGGAAAGCTGGAAGCAGGTGTCTGTGGACAGGTAGCATATGAAGTTCACAGAATGTTTCTACGAATCATCTTGGTTTCAGTGTTTATTTTTCCCTGGAGAAAAAGCAACAGCCGGTGAGGCTGGAACACTGCCCAGCATGCTGAGCGAGGCTCACAGCTCACTGCAGGTGAGCCCCACAGGTCCCACACATCCGGGTGTGGGAAGAGGAAGAGAGGACGATAGGTTTCATCGCAAGTCTCCATCAGGTTCTCGTGATGAAGGATCATGCACCTTTCGCACCTTAATTTAACCTCTCGTGCCCCAAACGCAGGTTACATTCATGTCATTGAGCTTCAGGGCACAGCAAAGTCCCTCAGAACCTGTGTGGGGGTCCTTTCTCACCAGATTGCTGGGTTTTCAGCATTTTAGCCATCTGCAAATGCTTCCACTGCCTTCCATACCTCCAGGGATCAAAAAGACCCTTATCTGCTTGTGTTGATTCTTCAGGTGCTTCCACTGAGGTGGCGGGATGCAAATCTGCAGTGTCAGGCGGTATTCGTTTTGTTCCTTATTTCTTTTTCAGTACCAAAGGGCACTTTCTAGGTTGACAGCTGTGTCACCTGCATGGCAATGGAACAGGGTTTGCAGACGATGGAAATGTTGGTCACAGCTGGGAGTCACCATGTGGCAGACAGCACATGGTGAAGGTCCTGAATGCTAAGGGGAGGATAACGGGGTGATGGCTTGTGCAGCATCTGCATCCTGCAAGCAGCCTCACAGCCAGACAGGCCCAGGCCAAACAGAATATATGCAGGAATAAAGCAGAAGCTGTAGAAAATAGAAGATAGCAGGATCTATCATAGGAACACTGGGGACAGACCTGAGGAACGGCATTAGCAGCACTCACCGGAACTACATCCCCAAAGAGCCTCATTACTCCTCAACACGCCATGTCAGCACCCAGCAGTGAAAATAGTCCGTGCTGTTGCCTTCAGACTTCAGCAGAGCCGTAATGGGAAACAAATTGCACGAGACTCCCAGGCAATGGAGTGATTGCAATCTGCATTTGTGCTCTCAAGCGAGCCAGTCTTCAGCCAGGAGCGTGATAAATACCAGCAGAATTAATTCTCCAAGTGCAGCACTGCTCTGATGATGGACAAGACTGACAGCTGTCAATGCAGCTGACAGCTTGCCACTGTCTTTTGGAGCAAATTCGCCTTTTTGGTGTCAGATGGTGTGTTTTCCAGCTAAGGCTCCAGTTGGTTTGGGTCTGTGGACAAGTTGAGCTCATTAGTGTGAGCTGCTTCATTGTGGAGATATAAAAATCAGTGCTGGGGATCCCTGCAGCTCCCCAGGAAAGGATGTGATGCCCTGTAGTTGCTGGATGGAAGGTGTGCTTTGCTGCCTCAGTAAACGCTGGTCCAGGCTGTCGCCAGGCACAATCCGCAGGTTGGTTTCTTCCATCACAAACCATTTTTAAAAGTCCCCTTCATAATAAACATCTCTGACTGCTTTGGAGGATGTTTTTATTCACCTTCTTCCTCCCAGGCCATTTTCGGTTCCTGTTTCCAGGCTTATTCCTGCCAAAGTCACCAACCTCGCTTTTTAATAAAAGCTGGGACTCCCATGCAACTCTAGGATCAAAGGATTTAAGGCAAAACCCACCAATTTTCACATTACTTCGACCCCAAGAACTGGCAGCGCTTTAGCTCGGGGCTTTTCCTACCTGAAGTTGATTAAAGAGAAAACTCGAGAGCTGGAAATGAGCCGTAAGAAATACCAGCACGAACTTTTAGTGGGAGGAAGAGGGGAAAGTGGCAATGAATTGCTGTTATGCACATCTCGTAGTCCCTGAACGCGCTGCCGAGTGTGGTCGTACATCCATACACAGGCAGCCAGGAGTCCATTTTCTGGACAGGGAGGTGGATATATGGACCATTATATGTCCCCAGCTGGAGAAGAGTGGCTTTAACTTCATGCACAGACTGCTTTTATGAAACTCTCAGCACTGCTGCAGGCTTTGGGCATTTCCTCCTTTATTCTTTTGGCTTTGTAGGATGCTACCAGGCAGTGCAGACATCATTGCTCCTGCTCTCTTGTTCCTAATCTCTTTTCCAGTGCTATAGGAATTTGGGGAGTGAGCCCAAATCCTGCAGTAGGGCTCACACACCAAGATCCATATTGCCCCATCTCTCTAAGATTTATCTACAAAAATCACAGAATCATGGAGTCACAGAACCATAGAACAGTTGGGTTGGAAGGGACCTCAAAGCTCACCCCTTTCTGACTGCCCTGCTGTGGGCAGATCTGCCAACCACTAAATCAGGTGTTCACTCACATGGCTCCATCCAACCCGGCCCCGATCAGCTCCATGGCTGGGGAGCATCAATAGTTGTAATTATACAAGGCATAATAGATGGATAGTCAGAGGTTATATAGGAATAACTCACCAATGCTGAGGCTCACAGTTAAGATGGATGCTCACCAACACTGAGGCTCACTACAAGAAGCTCCACACAGGAGTGATCTCCAAAAAGAGATGCTGCCTTAGTGCTGGTCAGCCCTTAAATGGGATCTAGGAGAGGTGGAGTCAAGCTCCACCCCTTCCGGGAGCACAGTTGAATTACCTTCACCTGTGCTCCCACAGCTGACCCATCACTTGCCTCAGATGTTCAGGCTGTGATTAACAGTTTCCCATACAGGAGCACCACTCCCAGCTTTTCTCCTCACCTTTGACACTATGGCTCTTGGCAGGTTTTGGCCTCACATTTCCTTTTGCACAGTGGGATTGGTTTTGGTTTTCCAGCTGCTGTGAGCAGGATCTTGTGCCTTTTGGGTTAAAAGAATCCTTTCTGTGGACATGGCAGCCCCTTGCTCTGCAGTGCAATGCTGTCGTTGGGGAGTATTTGCACTGAACACAGTGTAACCGTTTGCTTATAATAGAAAGGCAAAGTTTTTTCAGTAGGAAAGTTATTTAATTTTAATTAGTGGTCAAGATTGCTCTTCCCTGTCTTCTGCCTCTGTAATCCTTCCCTTAAATTAAAACGCAATTTCTGTAATTGGGAAGGCACTGTTAACACCAATTCACACAAAATAGCTTGCACATGAGGCCCGAACTGCCACATGTCCCCAGAAGCCAGGAGATGGCCCTAAAGGGAGCGCAGGCAGTTCTGCAGCCCCTCTGCCTTACAGTGCTGTGTCTGCAGCCCTCACTGCACCTGTGGGTTAAGGCCCTTGGTGCTTAATTGAGTTATCCAAACTTCTCCACTTTCCAGCAGGGTGGACTTCTCCGGGGGTTTTGAACCGAAACAAATTGCCTCTTTTTCGTAGTTAGATCTCCCTGGGGCGAAACGCTGCAGCAAATTAGGTATTAACATCTGTACAGCTCTGTTATCCACCATGCCAATCACAGCTCCGTAATTGCCCGCAATGTCTTCCCTGAAGGATGCCTGCTTGTATGTTTAATAAAACAACCAAACCAGGTCTCAAATTTCCTTGCTCCCATGAAAAATTCATAGCTGTTGTTCCAGGAAGTGTTGATCTGCTGCATGCCTGCCATCAGCTGCAGGGGAAAGTCCTCCCCGAGCCCCTGGGAATGCTGTCAGCATGGTGACATCCAATGGATCCAGTTGGAGAAGGGTCTCCCAGTGCCAGCATCCCAAGCATCCTTGAGCATCCCTAAGCATCCCAAATCATCCTGAGCATCCCTGAGTGTGCCTAGAAGTGCACCCCAGGGATGCGAGGGGAAAAGGGAGGCAGTGAGGTAGGGAGTGCTTGGAGGATTTAGGGTGAAAAACCCAGGAGAAGGAACTTCCTCTTTGCTGGCAGCAATGTAACATTGGTGCTCATTGACATAAATGTCCCCCCGTGCAGAGGTGAGTTGTAATTCACTCCCATGCTGGGGCTGCAGCACTGGCTGGGACTTTCCCAACTCCTCAGTGGCTCGAGCACTGGCGGCAAACAATTTTAAGCTCATCTCCTAAAATATGCACCAAAAAATGTAGCGTAAATTGTATATTTGATTGTAAAAATTGCAGTTCATGCTGTGTTGCTTAGTGACATAAATCATCAGCAGCAGGGCAGCATACTAATGCTCAGCTACTGTACGGAGCTGACACGGAGCAGCCTAGGTAAGGATTTATCTGCCAACCAAATGGTGTTCCCAGGAGAGTGGCACAAGCAATTCTGCATAACAAACACCTCCGCCGGCTGCGGGACGCAAAACAAGCACAAATGTATCCGCCTGCTTGTTCCTGACAAAGTGTTTGCTCCTTCCTGGAAGAGGCAAAGGGGAGAAGGAGAAGCGGTGTTCAGTTTTCTGCTGGAATTTGTGACTCTGATGGAGACATGAAAGTGCTCAAATGCGCACAGCAGAGCAGTGTTGATCCGTCGTTGCTACCAGCAGAAAGTAGAACTGAAGGGGAAGATATGTAGGAAAGTTTTGCTGAAGGTTGGTGATGACGCACGGTGTTTTCCAGAGGCAGTGACTGCAGGCTGAGCATCACAAGCAATATGCTTTGGGGGGAAACTGAGGCACGGGAAAGGTAGGACCCATAGCAAGCTCAGAGTGGCAAGGAATGCTGATGAGCTCCCACAGAGCAACACATAGAGCTGTATCCCCCTCATGTGGGGCTCCCCAGGTAAACCCTGACCCTTGTAGGTTCCCAAATCCCTGTTGGGCTTTGGGAGTCACAGAATCACAGAATCATTCTGGTGAGAGAAGACCTCCGAGATCTCCAGCCCCATCCCACCATACCCACTGCCCATGTCCCTCAGTGCCACATCGCCACAGCTCTGGATCACCCCCAGGGATGGTGACCCCCCACTCCCTGGGCAGCTGTGCAGTGCAGCATTGCTCTTTCCCCAGCCTCGGCCAGCACTTATTTTGGGTGGCATAAATCTACCCCTAGCCCCACTGTGTTGTCTATGGGAATCCCAGTCATCAGTAGGTGCGGGACATGAGGCGATGAGCACTCTGGGGTCTCGTCAGTGAAGCTGACAGCAGGTGAGCTGGGAGGAGAGATGTGTTTAGTAGTAATTAGAGAGGTTAATAATTGAACAGATGATGAAGCGGGGCACAGAGAGATTGAAGCTGAGATTTGACGGAGGGGTTTAGAAGCACGAGACCAATCACAAAGAACAAGAGAAATTCAATGACTTTGGGGCCGAGTTCCCAAATTCCTTATGGCCCTGCAAGAGATGGAAGAAACGGTAGAAATGAGCTCCAGCCACAATTTACCATGGCCCCGCTGCATCCTGGCACTTCCCCGAGCCTTCCCAGGGGCTCAGGGATGCTCGAGGTCCCTGCACTGGCTCTGCTGGCAGATGCTCAGTTCTGCACAGAGGCACCAGGATGGCTCTGCTCCTCCTGCTTCTGCCTTTGCAGTCCCTTCTTCCCGAGACGCCCTTATCTCCTCATAGCCGCTTCCCTGGGCGTTGCAAATAGCGCTATCTGTTTTCTCCCCAGTGCTCCAGAGGGGAAACTGGGCATTTCATTTCCAAATAAACCCTCCGTTGTTGTGGGTTTTTTTTTTTTCCCTGCTGCTGCCAAAGTGGTTGTAATAATAATAATTAATCATAAGCAGTGAGCTCTCTTTTGAATGGGACAGTATTAGTAATACTTGGCTTGCCATATCATGCTTTACAGACATTAACTAATTAATCCTCACAATGCTCCCCTGTCTTTTACTCATGGTTGCGTGGAGCAACAAAAGGTGCTTTGCTTTTTATCACGCCTTCCTGAGTGAGCGGCAATGAGCAGCACTGAACTCCTGGAATAAAACCCTTTGTTATGACCCCAGCAAAAAGCCAGTTGGGGTTGGAGATGCTCAGCAGCACCCCGGGGCCATCAGCGTCCCCAACCCATCCTCATATCACCCGAGGAGCGGAGGGGAGAGGGGTGCTTTGAGCGGGGTGTGCAGTTTGGCAGGGTGCCCTCCCACCAGCGAGCTGCTCCTGTAAGGATTAACAGCTGAGTGCAACGTTCCCCCGTTCCTCTCATTTCCTGACTTGTTCAGGTCTTTTTTTCCCCTCTCACCAAGAACAATGTGAGGGTTTTGAAGCTGGAGCTGTAATGATGCCGGAGTCTTCAGTTTCCCGTTATGATTCCTCATTATGAAGTTATTTCCCCATGATTTGAAATATAAATGACGCCTTTGATGTCTGCGTTTTTCAAATTGCTCTTTTTAATTTTCTCCCTTTAGTTTTTGTGCTTTTTTTTTCTTCTTTTTTTTTCCCCCAGCCCAGCCCCAACCCCCAGCACCACTTAACTCAACCCCACCGCTCCGCTGCGGCGTTGTAAACACGGCTCGGGCAGAATAAATAAACTGCCTCGAATTGCAAGATTTTGCTTTGAACAAATGGGATAATTGGGGCAGCTGGAAAAAAAAAAAAAGAAAAGAAAAAAAAGGAGATAGAAAGAAAGGAAGAAAGAAAGAAACAGCTTTGAATGCGATTTATTGAATTTTTATTTTTATTTTTATTTTTTTCTTAAGGAAGGGGAAATAAAGCCCCGCTTTCCTCACTAAACAAAATGCGATGAGCCCATCTGGGCTGGGAGCGCCGCTGCGTGTCCCCTGAGCTGTATCCCCAGTACAACCCCTGCCCCATCCCCTCCCTTCCACAGCAGCACAGCAGGACGGGGTGCTGTGGTGCATTCGCAGCAGGGAAGTGTGAGCTGCAGATAAGACCCTGCCAATTTTGCTCTGAACTTACTTAATTAAAAGCCATGGACTCCTGGTGCTGGGGTGCTGCCAGTTCTGCTATCATCCCCAAATTTTCTCTTACGCAAGCGAACATCGCAGCCTTTTCCTGTGTTTCTGCAACTTGCACAACACCGCATGCCTCTCCAGGAGCACAGTGAATGACTTTGGGGTTGCATGGGGTGGCCGTGCAGGCACCAAAGTTGCTCTCCCTCATTATTTTCCATGTGCTCCAAAGTTGAACGTTGACCACAGGGCAGTGGGAAGCAGTATGGGGGTAGAGAAGACCTGATGCACTGCTCTTGGCAAAGTAGCACAGCTAAACGCCAGCATTTGTAGGCAGCAGGGAGCCCGCAAGCACCGCCAGGCTTTGCTTGCCTGATGCTGGCAATGAAAGCCCCATGGCTGAGAGTTTAATTAAAAATTATTGTTTGGTTTGCATGGAGGGGACCCAGCCTTCCTCAGGTAAAAGTGAGTGCGGACGGATCTGCAGGTTCAGCAGCAGGTGCCTTATCTGCAGTGGCAACTAATGGAGCATGGGAGGGGGAGGCACTTTGGGGAGCAAATTGGGAGGAGGAGAGAGGAAATTGAGCTCCAGCCCAGGCTGGCAGCATCCCTTGGGAGAGCTGGGGAGAGGGAGGATGCTTTCCGAACAGCAGGACCGGACTTCTGCCAAGGCAGATAAGTCAAGGGGAAAGCGATGCTCGATTATTTTTTATTTCTTCAGCTTAACGTTGCCCTTGCCTGATGCTTTGGCTGCATTTCCAACCTGTCTCATCGTCACCTCAGGAAGGCAGAGATGGATGGCATCCTGATGACACCAGGCAACAAAGCAGGCATTGCAACCAGCTGACAAAAGTCCCTGGTAACACATCCAGCTCAAAATGAAGTCAAGGGTGGCTGAGGTCCTATTTAAAATCCACGTGAGGCTTGTTTTTATCAGCCCCCCTCTAAGCCGGGCACATTATTATTTTATAAAAATAAGTTATTAATAGGGAATCAGGCTCAGATGAAAAATTCAACAGTGAGCGTGATTTAAGTTTTTATCTTATAACAATGTCCGCAGAATGGATTTCTTCTTGAAAAGGACAAACCGCAAATTAAAGCGATAGTCAGATGATAAAAAACCTCACTTAAAATATATATTTCTTCCCCATGTTATTAATAACATGTAGGATTAATATTTTAAACAGAATGAATTTTAAGAACGTGATTTACAAGCTGGATTGAAAGCTTTTCGCTGGGGTTGTAAAATCGTGGCCAGAGCTGCCCTCAGTCACTGCGAGAGCTCTATGTATATTTCATAGCTGTTAAAGGTAGCACTTTTATCCCCCTCCTCATCTTCAGCATATTGCCTTCTCTTTATTCTCACCCCCAGCACCACTGCTTTGCTGGGATGTGAGGGTCTGCTCTGCACAAAGCCCAAGGAGCCCTTTGCCCAGCGGTAACTCCAGCCCTGATGGTTGTGGCGCTTCCAATGGGCACAGGAGGGTTTCAGTGCCGGGTTCTCATGCACTGGAGCAGGATGGAGAAGTCCATAACTCAGCGCTGAGCTGCAGCTGGGCACGGGATGCATAATTTATCCTGCAATTCCCCATCAATTGGTTATGAAAAGTGCCCTCTCTGTGATGGGCTGTATTAAGTATGTAGGAGGGAAGAGATAAATCTAGTTCCCAAGGAAACTAACTTCCAATTACAGATTGTGGGCAAAACTTTACTTACTCCTCAGCGTCAACACAAACTTGTTATTTGACCAATTTGGGAGTCAGAAAGCAGAATTTTGGTGCAGAACAGAGCAGCATCACTGTGTATAACATCCATGTATGTCCCTTCACCACTCACTGTTGGACATGGAAAACATTCAGCTCTTCCCAGCTGTAGTGTTGGGATGAGTGAGAATGGCTTCAATGAGGCTGCAGTGCCCTGAGCAGTGCAAGGAGGAGCTGGGGGAGATGAACTGCCCTGCTGCAGCTTCTGGCTGATGGGGTGCCAGTGCTTTTGTATTGCTTCCTCCCACGTGGGGATGTGGAAGGTATCTGCGTTCCCTCGCTCAGTAAGGCTCTTTGCTCTGCGTTTGCATGGCTCTTTTTCAAAGAGGGCAAAGCAGAAGGAAGGACTTTGATGGATTTGCCCGTTATTCACAGCAATAAATAAAAAGTAGTGAAAAGGTCATTACAAATAATAAATAAAACAAAGAGGTCCCTAGCACATGGTCTTTCCCTGCCCCAAACGCTGTTGTTCCCAATGGAGATCTGCATCCAGCATCGCTAAATCTAAGAGCTTTGGGTTTCCCCTTCAGTGCCTCCCATGGGACTGGCTTTCTGGCAGGCTCTGGGCAGCTTTTTCCCTTGGATTTAAGTAGTTTGGAGGAGAAAATAAAGAGAACAAAAAAACCCACCAAACAAAAAAAACCACAAAAAAAAATCAACCTAATAGCATGCGAGCATTGGTATACATTGGGCTAAAGGGTGAAAGATGATACTCTTTGGAAATAAAGGAAGAGGAGTGGCTCCGGACACATAAATGTCTAAGTGGGGATGCTTAAATAATTCAAGCAGAGGAATGAATAAAAGCAAAATGGTCAAGGCAGGGGAGGAAGAGGTCACAGCAATTCTGGCCAAAGGGAGAAGCACTGGGCTGAACCCCAAGTTTTATGGGGGCACTGTCTGGATTCTGCCCCTCCAGGTGCTTTCCTCCACCTTGTAGAGACTTCCAACAGGTGGATTCAGTAACTGCTCCTTTTTTTCCCATTGCAAATAGTTGCAGATGGTGGAGTGGTGGTGGCTGGAGTGGGGGACAAGTGTTTGAGTGCTCAAACAGCATCACAGCTCTCCTTGCAGCGCTGTAAAAAGGCAAAGCTGTGGGCTGTCATTGCCTTAAAAGTAGGACAAATATTACCAAAGACTTTGCAAGGACACGGATGGGACGTCCCGATGCTCTCACTGTGAGTGAAAGGGGAAAAAAACAGGGAGAGAGGAAGGGCAAATAAACCCCTCACCTCCTCCACCAAATTGCTTTTACTTAACAGTTTAGGTCAGCTTCAAGTAGGTCACAAGGATGTGTGTATCTTCAGAATAAAGTCTTTAATCGGCTGATGGATATGAAAAAATAAATTACAGTGGCAAAATGTAATAAACGTTAAAGGGAAAATGATGAGGGTAATATAACTACATTGATTTAACTAGGATGATATAGAGGAATTGTCTGGTTTATAGGTCTTTAGATGTCTATTAGTGGCTCTGTATTAAGGAATAGGGCTGTTCTCTTGATATACTTAAGAGCTGTCAGTAATTCCTATTTCACAGTCGGCTGCTTCAATTCAGAGCGCGCAGTGCAGCCCCAGCGACCCCATTGGCGGCGTGCTGGAGGGTGACGGTGTGCTCAGGGCTCCTGTTGTGCTGCTGGATGGCCAAGCATCACTCAGCAGTAGTGCTTGGGCTGAGAGGAGGCACTGCGGTGGCATTTGTTTTAATAACTCCCCATGCTGTGGCGCGCTGCAGGGGAAGTGAGCTCATGTAGGGGGAAAAGCCCCCAAACCTCCAACCTATAGGCTTTGTGAGTCAAACCACCTTTCCCACAGATCCTTAGGGGCTTATCTGAATTTTCAGGCCATTCAATACGTATTTTTGTTCTTTTGGTCAACATGTATGTTGATTAACGTGGACCTATACATGGCGAATCGGTGCTGCTCGCGCTTCTCTCCCTTCCCTCCTACTAATGAGCACTTCGGCACAGCGGCCTCAGTGCTGCAAGGGAAGCCCTAATGGAAACATCAGAACGATATGAGAGCTGGAAGCAGCATCCCATCCCTGCCACACTGCTCAGACAGCTCTCACCGAGCCTCTGGATACCGCTTGGCTGCAAAAGATGTTTGTCATCTCAGAGCTACATTTGTAATTGAGAAAAGCACATTCTGGTTGATTTTGGAGAAGTGAGGCAATGCCCGGCCCAGCAGCTCAGGGCAATGGAGATGTTCAGTGTTCTTCACTTTGCTCCCCAAAGCCAGGAGCATCCCAGCCTCCTCCAAGGAGGGAGTTTTGCACTGAAAGCAGCACAATAAGCTGCTTGAAATAAAATCACCAGATATCATGCCTTACCAAGCAGAAGGACAGACAGGCACAGCTCTCTTTGCAGCCCACTCACTGCAGGGAAATTATAACTCTCCTTAATTAGACCTGCAGGGCTCACCTCCCCTTCTGCAGAAGGCTACCATGCAGCTGATGGTGGGGGCTTTCCTCAGGCTTTTCTTCCAAAGTGCCATTGGCCACCCTCCTCTCTGATTGATAACACACTAAAATGACCCCTAAAAATGTTTTGGTTTTATTTTTCCATAAAGTTTTCCAAGGAGAAAAGAGACATTTCCAGCTTGTAAGGGTCAAAAAGATGGGAGCACCCCATAGTTTGCAGCAGATAAGAGCAGAGGAATGTTTGGACAGCATCCATCTTCATCCCATCTTGGGGGAGGCAGCCAGCTCCAAGTGTAAACACACTGCAAAACACATTGCTCCTCATCACTCCTGCAGGGGCTGCAGCTCTGGATGCTGCGTGTTTCCTTCCTGCCTGGCTCCACGCTGGGCTGCATTTCCGCAGTGCATCGCATGCTGCTGGCTGCAAAAGGGCTCAGCCCTCTGACCACAGAGCAGCGCAGAGCATTACAACAAAACCCAAATGAAACATGGAGTAAATAAGAGACAGGATGGGTCTGATCCCCAAACTGCCTTTTTTTTTTCCTTCTTAGCAAGAGAGGAACATTTTGAAGAGCATCGGAAACATAACGGAAAGTTGTCTTGCTGGATATTTCATAACATTTTCACCCGAAGCACTTCGGTTCCTTTTTCTTTTTTTTTTTTTAATATATATTATTTTTATTTTTTTACGGCTTAAAAGAGGTTTTTATTGAAAATCTGTTTTTCGGGAACAAGAAAATCAATGAAAATATATCAGTTCAGGCTTTTGTTAAAGAACTACGAGAAGGTCCCCGTGTGCAAAAAAGAAAAAGCCTGAATGCCTCATTTGGATCAGACACTGAACTTCTAAATGGCTCATTACGTGCCATGAATCCGCACCCAATGCAGAATTGCACCCAATGATCCCAGTGTACCCAGATCCAATGAATAAACCAGAAACAGAGGGGCTGAAACCATCAGAGGAATGGTTTGCAATGATTTATCTGGCTAATTCCAGCCATGACGGAGTTCCTGGTGCTCCGATAATCTCTTTAGCATCGTCAGATTGTGTGAGGCTGTTCCCTCCTGCCTGCTATTAGCATTAAACAAACACAAAATAGCGGCGTAGTGCAGTTGATCTGACACTTTTCTGAGCTTTTCTGCCCCCAAAGCATTGAGGTTTCCCTCTGGGAGGGCTCCAGATTTCCAACCTTCTCCCCATTCCTGCCTTCTGCTAAGTGCTCACTGCTCTGAGCACGCATCGCTCCTTCTTTATTGATTTATTTACTTATTGCTGGACATATTCCAGCAGATCTGGGCAGTGTTTGATATCACTCCCAGCAAAGCATGCAATGTGCACAGATTTCAGTGAAGTGTGGAAGCAAAGCAAGAGATGTTTTTATCTCGGGGCCTGAATCCCTTGTAGTCCTCAGCTCTCCATCCAAGCAGCGTTCCCAGAGCCTCCATCTGCCCCAAGGGGCTCCTGTAAGAGTCAGGGATGGAGGGGCCAGTTGGCCTAGCAGGGCTGGGCATTGTGGGATGGGGGGGGGTGGGCACGGTCTACCCCAGCATCACTGGGATGATGTGTGAGGTCATGATGGGAGAGATGTAAAGTGACCTTGAGGTGAGGAATGGTTTTTTGGCGAGCACCCATAATTCAAATCCTGGGTTTGCTTTGTTGCACTGAAATCTCATGGCTGGAGGTTTCTGCTCCCCAAGTGCTGTGAATCCCAGAGAGGGTTCGAGCTGCCCCAAACCATGCATCCTGTGCCTGGCTGGTTGGGAGCAGGGGCAGGTTCTGTTGCCACAGCTGAACAATATAATATAGCCCACAGTATGGATATTGTACGTACAACAGCAGCTAAGGAGAGGAGGAGGCTTTCTGGAGCACTGGAACAACCATGTGGATGGGAGCACCCATGAGGATATTCCCAGAACTGCTGCAGGAGGGCAAGGAAAAAAACAAGTCAGAGAAAAAGGAAAACCCCCAAAACTCTTTGTCACAAAGGGCCGAGGTGGAACACGACATCTTGAGAGCAGCTATGTATAAATATAACGTGGAGAAAAACGTCCGTGTGTAGTGGGAAACGAATGCATGCAGAAAGAAAATTGTCAATGTCAAGCTGTTCTGGTGAAATATTTCTCACAGCTAACGTTGTCATTCTGAATCTAAAAAAAAAATACAAATACGAAAAGCCAAAATGATGCTTCATGTTGAAAACCCTCCGGTTTGGGCTTTGGGGTCAAACATGCAGCCCTTAACTGGAAATGGAACATCCTCGGCTCTGCTGTCCCAAGACAAAAGCCAGCCTATGCCCCTTTCCCCATCGCCCCAGTTTCAGGACCACCAGCAGGCGAGGAATCCACTAATCACGGCTCTAACCGCCTGAGCAGTGTGATAAGGTCACATCCAGGCAGCAGCCACCACTCCTCCTGTCACCTCTCGTCAGCTCTTGCTCCCCAAATGCCATTTAATTAAAGGTTGCTAAAGACTTTCCCTGCTTAAAACAATCCTAACCCGGGTTTTCATTGTCGGCAGCAGGAATGGGAGGATTTGTGCAGGAGGATGAGCCGGGGGCTGGAAATGCGGCTCCAGTTTGTGTGGATATTAAAAACGAGGAGCCCCTCCAGCTCTGTGTCCTCTCTGCCCTTAGATAAATAAAACACCAGGCTGAGCCCTGCGGACAGCAGCACCGCCGGGGTCTTTCTCAGCCCTTCTCTGCTCGGCCGCTTCCCACATGCTGACTAATCCATTCATTATTAGTTAATAATGAGCCATGCTAATTAACAGCAGGGACGGTGGCTTCCCCTGCTCTGTGCCATGCCACACATGCCCCCAGCATGTCGGAAAAGTGAGGAGGTGAGGAGGTGGCCGACATGGCTGCGTGGTCACCACGTGGGACAGGTCCTGCTGTTGGGGACATCTGCAGGTCTACACAGAAGAGAAATTTTTGGATGGGGATGGAACCGTGCAGGAGGGCTTCACACCAACCCCACCAGCAGGTCGTAGGATGAAGGAGGGGATGGGATGTCTCACATGGGTGGGACATAATGTTTATGAGACACTGAAGGGTCCCCACCAGAGGGACCCATCTCAGCCCTATGGGGGATCCTGAGAGGCTCAAATCTCCTCGCACAGCCACAGCCCCAAATGAACCCCAGATGTGGGGGTTCCTAAGGCATCGGTGCCCAAAGGCACGTGTCTGCCTGCTCCCGGGGGGCACTTTGGGACAGGACACAGCTGAAGGGGGAAAATCCCACGCAGGAGCTGCAGGGCAGGAGCAGCGTGGAAGCAGATCAATCTCAGCACAGAGCTGTGGCTACAGAGGAGCATCTCGGGCTGCCGAGCTACAGGAGAAACAGATGGTGCTGGGTTAAATGTGAACTGCACATCTAAAAAATAAAAATGGTGTTTGTGCCCTTCCCTGCACCTTTATGATATATACAGATACGGAATGGGGTTTCATTTTGTTCAGAGGAAAGCATTTTTCTCTCTCTCTCTTTTGTTGTTTTGGACTTTATTTCAGTGTCCTCCTGGCACAAGCCGAGGAGCGCAGCTGCTCTAGTGGGGGGCTTCAGCTGCAGGAACAGGCAGAGCTTAGGGAACAACCAAAGCTGCAATGCAATTAATTGCACGGAAATCCTAGCGGGGAGCGTGCCAGCATCCCCGTATCCCTTGGCCATTTTCTAGATGGGCAAAGTCCTCCAAAAGAGCACAAAAGCAATGGGAGGATCTAAAAACGCCGTTCTCGAGCCTTGCAAACTCAGATCATGACTGGGGAAGGGGAAAATCTCAGCCAGAAGAGCCCTTTCCCACTCCAGTCAGGGATTAGGGCACGCTCCCATTTTGCCGCTGTCATTAAGGTGAGACGTCAGCATAATCACCTCACCCAATGAAGAAGCCTGTCCCTTACTCCCATATATCCTCCCAGAGTGCAATTAGATGGAAGCTGTTTGCAAAGGGCTGTGTTTTCATACAGGCTGGATGCAGAGGGGCCAATGGACAGGTGAGAGCCCCAGCAGAAGGTTTGCAGCAGGGACTGTCCTGCCGAGCCCTACCCACAGGGCAGCCCGTTTATACAGGTGGGACACGCGAAGAAACACTGTGTGCAGCAGGGCACTCAGACAGCTGCAGTTAATGGGAGGACTGCTATTCAGACAGAGACAAAAGAGAAAATGTGCTTTTTTGGAAAATAAATCTTGCACTGCTTTTTTGTTTGTTTGTTTGTTTTTCTTCTTTACTTTCTTTCTTTTTCTGCAACCCAGCAAGAAAAATATATAATTCATGTTGAGGTGGGGAACAGCTGAAGGATGTACAGCTGAAGCCATGGCTGGAGCAGCAGGAGGGGACCTGGAGGGAGCGGGGTGCAGGGCTGAGAAGGGCAGCAAGCAGAGACACAGCATCATGAACCCCCCGAGGGGCAGCACCGCCTGCTGGGTGGAGAGGCCAAGCGCTCAGGTATGGTGCAGTGGCAATGCTGAGTTAAAGCCTGAAGCAGTGATGGAGCACCTGGTGGGAAGGCAGGGCCAGCCCAGGGCAGCTCAGGTGCATGCAATGTGCTGAGTGATGGAAGGGCTGGAGCCAGGATGCACCCCTTCCCAGCCCTCATTTAAGGGTTGGCAGTGGAGGTGAGGGGGACCTTGCTGGAGATCCCTGCCTACCTGAGGCTTTCTGAGGGCAAGCAGTTTCTTTTCTTCATTTCTGCACCTGCAGCTGTTACATTTGAGTACATCTTCCCTTGCTGAAGCCTGGGACTTCACTACTCCACTGTCATTCCTCCACCTTCCATCGCATTACAGCGTTACTTACAGGCTTGCCAATTAATTAAGCTTCTGGTTGGCCTTTTGAAGAAAAGGGGAAACAACACCCCCCAAAACCCTGGTTTTTTAGGTGCTTTTGAAAACAAATGGTAGCAAAGTATTTTGGCACTTCTGCAACAAAGCCTTTCACTTCAGAGGTATTGGGATGAAACAACTCAGTGATTTTTTTTTCAAAGGTTTTCTCCTCTTTAAATCTTTTTTTTTTAACCTGGAATTATGCATCTCATTAACATAATCCTGAATTCACACCACTCTGCTTCTCCTCAGACATTGTTTCCAGAAGATGCACAGACTGATCAAAAAAGCCTCTGAGGTGCGCTGACTTCAAGCCATGATTTTTGCCCATATTAGTGCCTTATTCCTCACTTCTACAGTTCTGATCTCTCAATGCACCCATCAGCTGGTGGCATGCGATGCAGCTCTGTAAGGAGAGCCAGGTCAGCCTCTGCTGGAGCTCCCAATGTGCCCAGGAGAGGCCCTGGGAAGGATGGGGCTAAGGAGGGAATGCACACCCTGTGATGATCTGAGATGCACGGGGCTTGGTTTGTTGAGGTGAACCTGAGAGGAGTTTTGCCAGCATTATAGAACACGCTGCCAATGTGTGTTTGCTTCTATCTGTACCTGATTTAAATATATGTAGATATGGTCTATCTCGGCTTGGGTGCATCCTCATTGCTGTGTATGTGTTCCTGTAACTCATGCATCCCTCAGGTGTGCTTCTGCCCCGTGTATGTCTGTCACACAGCTATGTGCATCCCTTTGCATTTGGATGTGCCTGTGGGAAGGTGAGGTTGGATAAATGCGTGGGTCTCTGTAAATCTCCATGTCCAGTCCCATCAATACAATGAGGTGCAAGGAAAGCTGTGTTCCTGTATGCACACCCCCAAATACAGAAGGTAAATAACAGCAGGAAAATGCTGCAGGCAGGGAAGGTCTGGGGAACTTTTTCCTCCTCCTCAGTCAGTTGAAGCAATTCCACTGTCAGAGTGATTCTCCAAATTTCATTAGAAATGTGCTCCAGAAGCTCTCTGGGTTAGCAGTGCAATGCAAGCTGTGTGCCCCGGGTGCTATGATGGGACTCTTGGTATGGCATGGAGTGATGCTTGTCCCTGCTGTCCTTGGTGCCACCTGCAAGGTGCAGGGCTCTTGGCAGAGGGAATGCAATAACCCAGAGCTCACAATGCCCAGGGCACTTCGTTAGCTGGATTCTCACTTACACTCATGAGCACAGCTCCCACGGCCCTTTCTGTGAGAAGCTCAAGTGCACCTAAGATGCAGCTCTTCCAGAGCAAAAAATCTCCTTGACTACAGCGAGCGAAGTGGGTTGGGATCATTCGGGGTTGAGTTAAATCTCCTTGACACCAAGGTGGGTGAAGGCTGTCCTTCACTTGAGAGGGAAAATATTTAAGCTCCTTTCTGAGGCTTGATTTGCCAACTGAGGCATAGCAACTGTGTGGGCACAAAGAAACCAAGACCTCTCATCACCTGTATCTGAGCAAAGGAGCTTCCTCAGCTTCCCTCCCAGCAGAGGTCTCCTCCATGGAGCAGATGTGTGGGTGGTAGCTGGGGTCAAGGGACTCTTCTGGACTCGACTGGCAGACAAACATAACTACAAAGAAATACCCAGGAGACAGTGAGTTTCACTGAAGTGATCCACCTGAATGCTGAGTTTAATTGCTCTGGAAGATGATGTGGTGATATGAGTATAGAGGGAGAGATTTGGTGCTCTGATGGCTGTGTCTCTTGCTGCTTGGGGATGCAAATATCTCCAGGAGCTGATGGTGGAAAGGAGCTGGACCACAAGAAGCAGAGATAGTGGGGGATGTGTCTCCTTGAGGAGGAGGAAAGAAGGATTTGGCTGTGGTACACAAAAAGATGCTCATCTTCTTCTGAGTGGGTAGTGAGGCTGTAACAAATGCAATGTGATAATATCTGGGCTGGCATGCGTTCAGATGAAGTGATGAGAAGTGTAGATGCTTGGGAACAAGGATTTTGGAGATGGGGGTCACCAAGACCTCCAGTATCTTCAGAAGTGAATTGGGAGTCATCTCTGATGTTACTGAAGACCTCAGTGATGTGACTTGGGGTTGGGGACACCCACAGAGCCCATCATCAGGGTCCCCATGCTGTCACTCCATGCTGATGGAGCAATGGGATGCAAAGTGTTTTGCTGATTCATTGCCTCTCCAGGCAGTGCCGAACGACCCTCTTAGGAGCTTCCCTTACTACTTAATCAGTGAGGAGCCTGTATGTGGCATCTTAAGGACTTCTCAGGTGAGACACATCCTTCCCTGAATAACAAAACAAGCTCACGAATGAGTGGAGGAAGAATGAGGTTTTCACCATCTGATCGTGGCCTGTTTCCATGACTGATGCACAGAGAGGCAATACTTGCTTTGGTGCACAGCCTATTTGCTGTCTCTGAGAAATGACCGTACTCATTTCTTTGAAGCCTGAGCAGCCTCCAGATCATGCCATGATCCTTGCAAGGTGACACAGAGCTGTCCTCGCTGCAGGGACAGCAAAGGGAGAAGCTAAATGACTTGGCAGGTGTTGCAATGAAAAGCTGCAGTGGAGCATAGCCTCAAACTCTGCTTTCCCAACGTACATCACCCCAATTACTGGTCAAATCATCACAGAAGAGGAATAATGTCCATATTCTTTCTTTACACCAAAAGAAGATGCTGGAGGAATTTGGCTGATGTTGAGATTCCTTCCCTTTGAACTGCACCTTCTGCTATTGCTGTGTTGCAGCAGAGCAATGGTGTCAGCACACCCATGCTGGATGCTGCCCACATTCAGCAGCTCAGTTATTGTTATTGCTGTTGTTACAGAGTAAATCATTCCTTAAGCTTCTCTCTTCCATGGCAGATTGTCCATGGAAGCCTTGCAATCTCTGCACTGAGACACATAGGTTGACAGACTAAATCAGGTCAGTAATCAAATCCAGATCTCATCTCCTACTACCTGGTATGAGTTATTGGTACCAGAAAGTGTGGAAGCAGAATCTGCAGTGTGCAAATCAGGAGGAAAGAAACAGGGAAAGTTTCTGCTTAGATGTGAGCTAGAAAGATGTGGAACTCTCCCATTTTCATTATTTATCTAATGGTATTTACTCTTCTGTTTCTGGATATTTGAGGGCTTAGCAGATGAGAAGGACCCAGAGCTCAGTGCAGGTGTTCGCAGCTGCTGACACCAAAGTGGGAAGCGGGGAGCACAAGGGCTGGATGGAGCAGGAAGGTTCCTCTTCAACCTGGATGGGAGTTATTTGGAGTCCTAATTCATACATAAATATCTTCTGCTAAAACTTACCTGTAGCAGCGATCCCCATTTGGCATTTGTGGCACCAAGAGGTGAAAATTTGCCCTCAGACAGAACAGCTGGAGGAGGCACAGTGACTTGGATCTCCATGTTTCTTCATTGATTTTTGTTTTCCTTGTGATGTAGGCCCTCTTGCCCCTCTTCTGGTACAAGCTGAGGTTTTCTTGCCCTCATACCCAGCACAGTCTCATTGCCATGGACGAGGAATCAGCTCTGCACTGGAGTCAGTACTGAGCTTGTGTCTCATAACAGAACTCCTCATGGAGACAAGCAAAGCCATGGGCTCAAAACTTCACTTGCTGCTTCTCCTAGGATTTTTGGCTCTAAGTCATCCCTATTTTGAGCAATTACTTGATTTTTACAGAGGATGAGGATAGGAATTTTGATTATTTAGTTGCATCAAAACAGACTTTTCCACATTTGCCAGTGGAGATTCAAACCGTTATTTCATATTCTGGGGTTTTCTGGCATGAATTGCCACCTCCCCCTGGTCCCGTGCTTGGCAGAGAGGGTGGTGCTGCCTGAATGTGCAGCCTCCACCCTCCTGCTGCTCCAAGGGCAGCCAGCACTGGAGAAAGCAGGTGGGAGGATGGGTTTCTTTTTATACCATTCTAATAAAGCGACAAGGAAGGAGCTGGATGCCTCCCGACATACAGCAAAATCCAAACAAGCCTGAAGCTGTCCCTGCACCCTGGCCTCAGTTTTGCATTTGTTTCTGTATGTGGCTGAGTGCCGAAGTATCAGCAAGGGATGGGCAAAGCCCTTCCACCAGAACAAATAAAGCAGTGGCTCAGAAATGGTGGCAAGAGATCAAGCTCCCAGGTTCTTCGTGCTTGAGAACCACAAGCACTCGTGGTTGGTCTTAATCTCTCCTCAGGAGAGATTTCCACTCTCCAGACCCACGCAGGCGCTCACACCACCACTGGAGGTTTGTGTCCAAGTGGGATTTAAGTCCCCTGCCTCTATTGCAGAGCGCTGCCTGCTGCCTGAAGCCTGAGGTTTATTCTCTCTTGTGAAAAGCCATTTATACGTACTTACCTCCTTTTATTTTTCTTCAGCTGTAGCACCAAGTTCATCCTCTCTCCCATTTGCACTTTCTCATTCTTCCTTTACTGCAGATGCTGCTCGGCGAGGGCCACGCGTGTTTTAAAACACTGCAGTGGGGCTGCAGCTGCATTAGCAGGAGAAAAACTCACATTTGCCCAAAGAAGGAGGCAGAATCCCATCTGGATATAGCAAGGTCAGAGTGCAGCCACCCTGAAGCTGAACAGCAGCACATCACTGTGTGTGCTTTCAGGTGACACGCGTTTCTCGCTAGAGAAGAGATTATATCCGAGCAGTGGGATGCAGCCATTAAGAAGAAAAACTCTCTGCTGCCCCATGCAGCACTCATCCAACTGTAAAAGAAATCCCTCTCCTGTCTGTGACGGTGGTAATTAAAACCACCAGGCTTGTGTCTCATACCCATCCCAGGGAAGGCTTTGCGAGGGATTTGGAGTTGCTCTTTGTGCACTCAATGCTTCACATGCCTTTGGCTTTTTGTGAACAAAGACCCCATCAGTTGCGTCTTTTCCCAAACCTCTTCCCTTTGCAGCACTCCCACCCACAGAGGGTGAGGAAGGGTGGATGCGTACATTAGGTGGCAGCTGCTTCCACCCCCAAGCCCTGGTTTGCCATTGTGGGAGCATTCCCATTTCCAGTAGCTCATGCAAAGCCTCTTGTGGAATAAAGTAAACCCACGAGAGTGCCTCATCTCACTGGGGAGAGCTGTTTGGTAGGAGCTTTGGGTTTGCTTTGGCAGTGTGGTTTCAGAAAAAAACCTTCTTGGTTTCCAAGGAGGAAAAAATGGAAGACTTTTCTGGCTGTCAGAGCCATAATTCAAGCAAAAATTGTGGAAGCAGAGGTGGATGCCCACTAGCCCCAGACTGAGGGATGTTCTATGGATAATTTTGCCCTCCTTTCCGTTGTTGCAGCCCCAGAAGAGCTTCTGAGCTGCTGCTTCCCTAAACAGGGTTCCTGGATGCACCCTGCTTCAAGGGGAAAAGCAATTGTTGCCAGATTTGGGACCTTTGGCTACTGCTACCCATGTCACAGGCAAGGGCAGACAACAGGTACTTCCCCGCTGGGTTTTGAAGAGCATTGTCATATAGGCGGTATGGATGTGGAAGATATAGATTGGATATAGATAGGAGTAAGTGTGGGTGTGGATGTAGATACATTGGATATTAATAGGAATGGTTGGTATATAGACGATAGACATGTCAATGATAAGCGTATAGACGATAAGGATATAGATTAAATTCACTTGGATATGAATATACATACATATATTTTTGCCAAGAGGTAAAAGCAAGGGGAGAAAAGTTGAACCAGTCAACTTGAAACTCCTGCAGAAGCCCCTGCGGGGAGAAAAAGCATTTGTTACATTAATCGGTGCTGGAGATAGCGCCAAACAAATGAAAGTTATTAAAGGAAAGGAGATGGATGGAACTCAAGTCATCCGTTTGTTTTGCCAGCGCCAAATTCGTTTCCAGAAAAAGCCCTTATCAATTTCCAGGGAATAGTTTGCCCTGTCAGTGTCGACTGGGTGTTAATGTTCTTTACGGCTCCGTTAGAGCCGGTGCAGTGACACCAATCTAAATAAGGGAGGAAGGAAGGCTTAATCAGCCTGTCACTGACCAGTTATTAACATTTGAGAACAAGGGCATTAAAGGAGAAAATTCTGAGAGGTCAATTTGTACTTCAGGAGAGGAATCAAAGAGATAAGGAGGGAAAACTTGGAGGAGAACCACAGCACCAGGCAGGTTGCAGCCACGGGAGAGGGGAAAGCACCTCTGCAGGGCACCCGCAGCACTATCCATCCCCTGGGATGGGCACTGAGCAGGGAGGTGCTGACCCCTGGGAAGGACCTGAACGGTGAGGAGCAGAAAAGGCATTTCCCCCAGTGAGGGGTCCTGGCTCTCCCCTGCCCTTGGCAGCGCCGTCCCCTCCCTGCTCACACCCCCGGGGTGGATGCATCTCCGTGGGGCTGTAAGTGATTGCTTCACAGCCCCGTGGGATGAAAGCTGTGTGCTTAGATATGGTTTATCCCTTCCAACCCCTGATGATAATCCAGGATTAGTCCTTCCAGCGTATGATTACGTTTTGCCCACTCGCTTTGAAATGACACCGTTCTGGCCCTTTTTCTTGCTGCTCGTCCCACCAACCCTTAGGAAAACTGCTTGCCAGGCTCTGATTAAACCCTGCATGCAGAAAAGTCCCATCAGGATCCCAAGCAACTTCACATGTCCATTCCCTCCCCTTTTCCTATGCAGAGCTCCAGCCTCAAATACCCATCCCTCCAACGTCCCCATGGGGACAGGGTATGCCTTGCTATGCACAAGCACAAATATTCATCTCGTGTAATAAATATGTAGCTTTGCTAGCAGCGGTGACTCCTGACCGTCATTCCCCCAGGCAGATGGATCCATTGGGAAGAAACCATCTTGTAATGTCAGCCAGGCTCTGTTTGGGAGCACGGCATCAGCTGGAAAGCCAATGCTGCTGCTCCCCATTAGGCTTATTTGCTATCTGTGTTGCTGGGTCATTAAAGGAGCTGTGTGATAGCTGTCTGGCTGTTCACAGAAGCAGTGGAGCAGTGGGAGAGACAGCAGCCGTCCCTCAAATGATTTCTCTGAGGGGAACGAAAAGAGAGAGAAATAAAAAAATTCTGCTGCAGAGGAGTCAGGAGAGTCAACTTTCTAGCAGCTTTTTATTGCTATTATTATCTATTTTTTTTTTAAGAGAGGGGATTCGCTTTGTTTTCAAGCTCATTTCACTTGTTGTTCATGCTTCCAGAGCAAGGAACCTGGCTCTGACACCTCCAGACGCTGTTAAAGCTGGGGGTGCTCTTTGGGCCAGCTGTGCCACTGATGGTTTGTTGGCTCCTGCCTGAATGAACGCTACAACCCTGTGTTGGGGGCTGTACAAAGGATGGGTGGATTCTTCTGTTGCAAAGGTGGGTGCAGCCCTCTGATTCCTATGGCCCAGGGCTTGATCGAGCCCTGATAGCCCCAGTCAGGGTTTAAGCAAGGATGCAAGTCCATTGCAACTCGCTGGAGGGGGAAAAAGTAACACTGAGCCTCCAGTCCCAGCTCTCATTGCTCTGATGGCCCCTCCTGCAAGATTTGAATCTATGAAAGATGGTTTTAATACCCGGCATGCCGCAGGGGTATTTGTTTGGTGACAGCACATGTTAAAGTCAACCGGCCTGAATCCAACCAATAAATAAGCTGAGGCTGAAAGTTGGGCTTGCCACAATGCACTTGGGAGGGGAGGTGAGGAGATGGATGGATTTTATTATTGCTATTATGGCAATTATTATTATTATTATTATTTATTGGGCAAATAGAAGCAAAAGCAATTCCATCTCCTGGTCCAAAGGCCCAATTGCCACGGCTGGCTCGCAATGACAGAGCGCTGCAAAACGGCACAATAGCAGCAAATTATAAATCATTGCCTTTTGTTTCAGATTGAGTGCTGAGAGTCAGCGACTCACCCTCCATTGCCTTCCCATAAAGAGGGTTCAGGAGGAAAATAGAGCTCAGCAGGGACCCCACACCGGTGGGGCTGAGGGCTGTGTGCTCCCACCCCATTCTATCCCTACTGCCCCCCTGGACATGGTGGCACACAGCAGGGTTGCAGAGCAGGGGTTGTCTGACATGAGCCAACCCAAACACCACCAGGAAGTGTTGAATTTGGCTTCCCTTTCCTCATTAGAGATGATTACACTAATCGACATGTTTGTTTGGGGTGGATGTATTTTATTATCCTCTTTTTTATTATTATTATTTCTTTGGAACACGAATAACTTGGCTGTTGCAAGAGAGGGAGTTCTCATGGGGAACTGCAGGGACCATCCACCTCCTTCTGTATGCGGATGGGTGGAGCAGAGCCTTTTGCACGGCACCACTTCCTTGCACTACTTCATTTACAGAGTGCCCTGAAAAGGATTAGCTTCCTCCTAGGTGACTCAATCACAGCCTTCCATGGGGTGGTTTGCTTTGATGCCTCATTTTCCCCCAAGAAACTTCAGATTTTGCTCTCACCCAACTGCCAGATTTGATTCATCCCTGCAAAGAAGGATGCTGGAGAGTGGGTAATTCTGGCTGGGGTACCCAGGGCAGGACGCACCGTGCTGGAGTGTGCATCCACTGGGATGCAGTGCTCCGTGCTGCCGAGCAGCTCAGGTTTTAGCCAAAGCTGCTGCAGCAGTGAGACACCACTGCTCACACACTTCAGTCCATTAAACCTACAATGGATGATCCCCGTGGATTAAATAAGACTGTGATTGGGAAGTTCATTTGAAAGCTTTCACCAGTGTGAGCTCCGAACTGCCCCAGTCTGCTGCGTTACCGCCTCAATCAGCATTAAATTCTGGATCAGCCTGGCTGATTTCTGAAGACCTCACATCTAAAGGTCGAGCAGATCATCTGCTGCTGAGATGGAGAGAGGGGCGGTGGGAAGCACCGCTGCCAGCCAGTGGGCCTGCTGGGCTCTGTGTCCTGACACCAGCAGTGCCCAGGGACCAAAGGGAGCAGGCAAAGCCCCGAGGCAGCCCCAGAGCAAACAGATCCAGAGTTTCTGCAAAAGGAAATGTCTCCATAAAGCAGTGCTGAGCAGCAGGAACGCTGCGATGTTCAGAGCAAAAGGTTTGGTTTAGTGGATTTTTTTTTCTTTTTATCTCATATATGAAATTTTAGGGAAAATAGAGCTCATTGTGGTCCAAAAACCAAAGCGTGAAGATGAAGCCATTTGGTAGAAAAGGAGCAGAAAGTGGACCTGCTCCAGCCAGACTCGAGCCTTCCTCTGCCTTCCTCCTCCTCCTGCCCCAGAGCATCTCCTCCATCCCCTCTCCCCAAACCACTCCCCGGATGCATTAACATCTCCCTGCAGCCCTCCCAGTGGCACACACTGAGCTGCCCACCAACCCGCTGCCCTCATCCCTTCTATCAGCATTAACAATCCCACAGCAGTTCATTCCAGCATTACTGTTTCAACAAGGCTGCCATGTGATAACGCTCCCGGCCCGTCAGCGCTCGCAGCTGCACGGCAGATTAGTTATATTGTGCTGCGAGGCACCCGGCGAAACCATCAGCGAGGCACTTACAGAATTAGGGCCTGGCACTTAATCGCTTTGCTGGTGGCTGCGTGTTATTAAATTCCCCCAAGTTCAGCAACTTCTTAGCCTAGCTCAAGGTGGTTGTTGTTGTTTCTTTGCTACGAGGCTCCGAGCAGAGCTCGGAGTGCCTGGGGAGCTTGGGTGAGCTGGGTTCAGTAATGGCATCCAAGAAGTGTTTTTCTTTTAATGCCACCAATCTGTCTTTATCTTGGTAATCAAAGTGAATAGACGAAGGCAGTGGCTTCACCAGGGGACTGAAACAATTCAGTCCTGCTGAAGTCGGTGGGTGCTTGGGGTGGAATTCTTCTCATCTGCCTTTAGATGGAGATATCTCCAACACGTGATTCATCTAACCCTTGTTAAAAACACTTTGGGATAAGTTGCCTTCAAGGGGAGCCTCCTTATAAAAAAAATACAGAGAGTCCAAAAACTGCTGGTCAAGTCCTGCCTCTGACTTGCTGTTCACTCTGGGAAGTCTCGGGGAGTACAGCTGGTGTAAAGAGATGTTGGCAAGGCCCCATCCAAACCAGCCCTGTGCTCTGAGGAAAGGCCAAGAGTGCACAGCTTCATTTAGAAAGCAGAGAGAAAAACAGAGTAAGAGCAGGGACTAGAAGCATATTAATATTTAATCACAGCGGGCCAGAGGTTGCCGAGGCAATCGCTGTTAAATGTTATTGAAACAAAGCATACCAGTGTGTGGGTAGTTCAGGAGCTGCCTCTCTCTGGTCGGTGCTCAGCACCACTGCCATGGGTAAACCTTCCTACAAGGACTTCTCTCTGGGGAGGGTAGGAAAGAGTCCTCAGGAGAACAGGGGATTTCCCAGCTGGATTTCTGTTGAAAAACAACAAAATACACCAGGAAAAAGTGATGGTCCCATGCACCGAGGCTCAGTGTGTTGGGGGATGTACATTTATACACCCAGCTGTTAGCGTGGGTCGCTACATAGATGTACAGAAGCAGAGGGCGTAGCCCTTTTCTTGTCCTTGTCCATCTCTGGCTCTCCTGCACGATACCCTCCTCCACCTTCTCTCTCTACTGTCCCTCTGCCCAATATAAGATCCTTCTCCAAAATTAATGATGTAGCCCATGCTCTGTAGGTGTTTCACTCCTTTACTGATGTTTTGGTGGCAACTGGCCCACATTTCCTGCAGCAAGGTTCTCCGAAGTCTCCAAGGAGATGTTTGGGAAGGAGTTTCAAGGCTTGGTGTTGCAGCATAGACCACACCGCTTTAAGTTGTGCAGAGGGTTAAAGCTCAAGCAACGGCTCCTCACCACCTGGTCTGACATGTCATTAGCAGGTTTGATATCTCACTTTCATCAAAGTGGGATTTCTTTCCTAAGAATTAATTCTGATTTTTACCCGCACACAAATCATTAGCCCAGCTCTCCAAATGAAGTGCTAACATTTCCTGTCACCTCCTGCTCCTCACTCCCTGCAATTCCTTAAAGCTGCTGCAATCAAGACCATGAAAAGCTAATCAATTAGGCCCCAATGTATCGAGAGCTCATGAGCCACTGTGAAGAACCCAACACATCATTACCAAGTTTGTGAAATCTCTGCCTAAAGAGCAGATGTGTAGAAAGTAAAAGCGTTGTATCGCCCAAGGCTTTTTCTCCCGCTTTTACCTTCATCCCAGTGCACAGACAGTGCTCCTGCCTGTGTCAAGGCAACCCTGAATCCTTTAGGAGTGCTTTAGGATAAGGAGGATAAAGAGAGGAAACTTGTCTTCTCCCTCTTGGCAAATGGAGATGCTGCATATAGGCTGGGTCCTCCACGTGGCTCTGCATTATGGACACCCTGAGCCAGGTGTTGTGGGTTATTCCCCCAGAGGATTACATCATCCCCACTTTTTCCTAGGAAAATCACTTTGTAGAGGATTGAAGTCCCCTGTCTTTGACAAAAAAAACCCTGAATCTTACAAAAATGCCCCTCCAAAGTGCTCAGGTCTAAGCCACAAACCTCAGCCAACCTTTACCCTGAAGTTAAACCCAAGCATCTGCATCAAAATATGAGATACAGTGCTTGCCTGCCCTCAGATTTTAGAGCAGAACAGTTGTCTCCATGGAAACCCACATTTTCTCTTTTTCCCCTATTTTTTTTTCAGTTCAGAAACCAGAGCACCACAGCATGGAGCAATGCACGGGGTGAGGAGAGAGCACCCATTGTGGGCACCAGAGCTGCAGGAGAGACGAGTTTTGTGTTCCTGGAGAAGAGCTGTTTGTACGGGATGTACCTCTGAGCTTTTTCTAGAAAACCTCTTCTTGGTTAAAGACAGTACCTTTCCCATAAAGGGAACATCCACAGACACAGTGGATGTGGGCTGGGGAAGTCCCTTGCAAGGCAGCTGCACACCTGAAGCCCAGCCTTGGCCTCCATATGCCTTCAGCCAGGCTGCTTCCTCAAATTACCTTAAAGAAAGGCCTATCTTCTCCTGAAGGTGAACATCAGGAACCTGCTGCACGTTTCTTTGTGGCCTCAGGGCTGCTCTTCAGGCAGATCTCCCCATAGACTTGTCAGATCAGAAAAGAGCACGCCTGTGGGAATGAAGGCAAGCATCTGCCTTCCCAGATCTTTTTGGTTTCCAGAGCTAAATGTCTTCCCAAAGGGTAAAGTCCGAACTGGGGCAAGGAGCTGATGAAGAGCTGCAGTTCCCCTCAGCCCCTCTGATCCCAGCGTCCTTTCTAAAGGTTGTTCGTCTCCTCCAGCATCCTCGAAGCATTTGGCACCGGCCACCTCTTGGGAAAAGGCTGCCAGATGGAGATGAAGAGAGGGGGTTTAGCAGTGAATACCCACCTGATGAATTATCCCCTCTGGGTGAAAGCTGGAGTTTATCTAGCATCACTCCTAGGTCATCGTTAAGGATGCCCCAGTGCCTGATGTTTTACTTGGCTCCCTCATGCAGAAATTCCCTTCCATAGCACGTGTGGGATGCTTTCTCCAACCTGTATTTTGGGGATGCAATCTCATCCGTGTACTACTTTAATGTACATAAACACGTATTGTTCTGCAGGACAAAAGCTGCTGTACATTAATATCGTTATCAACAGCTCCCTGTTATTGCCGCACTTAGTAATTACGCCTGACGACATGCCGAATGACAGAAGTGAAGTTTAAGGTCAACCACGGAAAAAATTAGCATCGGCTTCTGCCTCTCCAGGGGATGGATGGAAACCACAAATGGGTCTCAAATTTTCGCCACGGAGCCCAACCTTCCTGCACCGTGCTGCTCTGCTCCGCCTCGCACACAATGTTCTTGCGTGAGGCTCTCATTTGTCTGATTTAAGAAGTTTGCCACGGCCCTTCCTGGCAAGTTATATTTACAGGTGAAAACGCAGGGTAATATTTAGAGGTAAGTGGTATTTATAAGTACATACGCGGGGAAATGTTTACAGGCAAGATACTCACGGGTAATTATAGATCAATACTTCAAAGTAGAGTAAATAAGCAGGTAAAAGACCTTTGCCGGTGTGTTACAAATAAATATTTAGATACAACAGATGCATGTAAGTATGTGTAGGTTATAGGGAAGAGATAAAGATTAGAATTTAGATGGAGCGCTTTTATAGAGGGAGAGGCAAAGTACAGCTGCACCATTAGCAGCACATCCATAACTCAGCCGCATAAGAGCATCCGAGCGACGCTATCAGATCAGACCCACAGTCCATCACACCCGGTGCTGGGCTTCCAGCAGCAGCTCCTGGCATGGCCGCTGAGCAGAGAAACGAAGGTCAGAGAAGTCTTTTTTCTGGCTGGGGAGCCCTGATGCCTCCTCACACAGTGCCCACATCAAAGGGCAGCGCCTGGACCCGTTACGCCTTCCCGGTTCCCTCCAACTCATCGCACCCCTATCTCTGTGCCAGGTGCATTGCAACCCGTGTTTGACGAAGTCCAGCCAAGCAGCGAGCAGCCTGGAAGGCCCTGAGATCCCACCGAAATCCCCATCCAATTTATCAAGTCAAAAATTCAGCCGGGTGGGAGCAAAGTGGGATGAAGCTCTGATCAAGGCGGGTGATTACAGCGCAGCGGGTTACACAAATCACAGCTCCGACTCGGGGGGACCGAGGGGTGGAGAGGAGTTTTTCCAGAGCTGGGCACAGCTCGAGATAAGAGCCTGTTGTTAGTAAATAAAAAATGCCCGAGAATCGCCTGTCTGATCGGTGCTTGCTCCCATCAGGCTCACAGAAGCTGCCAGCATTATTTCCAGACTTTTCACTGAAGAATACTAAAGGGTGTTTGGAAAGGCGAGAACAAAGCTACAACTTTATTTGAGCACAAAACAAAAGCAAACAAATGCACACCCAGAAGACCGAGCTCTGAAAGGAGGGCAACAGACTATTCAGCCACCATCTGAAGCGGCTCTCGGACAGCTCATGACTGCTAAGAAGTTTCCCTCAAAGCAAATGTGCCTTTTGTTGTTGTTGTTGTTGTTGTTTGTTTGCTTGCAAAGAGAAAACAAAGCCAAAGCATTGCTGACGCTTTTGGTAGTAAATGAAGATAAATATCTTGAGGGCATTGAGATTGCCAGAATGGGAAAACTGCTCATTGCATCGTTTTGGAAAGTGTGTGAGTGATGCTTTGGGGTCCTCAGGCTTGTTTTCCTGCACCTCAAATCCCAGGGGCACCCAATGCAAACTGCAGCTCTTGGCATTTTGTGCTGGACACAAACACACGTGCTCCCCAGAGAACCCCTTTTTGCTGCAGAGATGTTGAAGTTCCCAAATTCCCCAGTAGTTTATCCAACCGATTTTGCACCCCCAATGTTTTGGAAGGAAAAAAAAGAGAGAGAGAGAGAGAAAGGCTATTTGTTGTTTAACTTCTCTCTGTCTCCGCCTTCAAAACATTTGTTCCCATTCTGCCGTTCTCTGATGGCTTAAAGAGCCCTTCAGTATCTGGTATTTTCTCCCTGTGACGGTACTTAGCCATGGTAATCAAGTCACCTCTCTGTCTCCTTTTTAATAAATTAATAAGATGGAGCACTTTAAAGTATCTCTTCCAGCCAGCCCTTGGATGCAGTTCTGTAGTTGTTCCCCACCTGGCACTGCCCACGGGCATGGCTGCATCAGGACCCCATCCCTCATTGCTGCCACCCATGCTGGGGCCTGGGGTAGGAGAGCCACGACCATCCTCCTCCAGGAGCTGTTATAGCTCTCAACCCTGAGCCATTTGGCTGCTTCAGACCATCCAGCTCATTAAATGAAAAGAAAGACCTGAAATTTACTGCCTCCATCGATGTAGAAAGCCCTCGGCTTCCCAACGGCCGCTGTCCAACTGGCATTAAACCATAATAGGCCTTTTTCTTTATTTTTTGAAAGGGAAAGATAATAATTAAAGATTGGATTATGAGCTAGCCCAGCATCACAAAAAAGCCACAACTTTATCATATTACGCAGCATCAAAATTAATTAGGAGAGTGTTAATCTCTAATCTAGAAAAATACTGCAGGATCTCTGGCCTCGGTTAAACATCCCCCGTCCGCTGATTGACAGCCTGCCTCTTTGAAAGGCTCTCTGCATCATCCCTGCAATGAAACCTTTGCAAAACTCTGTGTAATCAATGTTGCTTTGATTAGTAAGAGCTTCCAGACGCTCTGGCAGACAGCTCCCGCGATGCCTGCTGTGGGTTGCCTTTGTGTGCGCAACTCGGCACGTTGAGAGAGCTGTTGCAGCAGCGTGAGCCAGCCGGGTCCCACCCCGCTCTGCTGGCAAATCACCACCTTCAGCACTTGGGATGCTGAGCAGGGTCTGATCCACGAGCAGGAGCTGCATCCCCCAAAATCCCAGACGTGGGGCATGTTCCTATGTCCCACCTCTCCAGGGGATCTGGAGATGGATACACTGGCGGAGAGATGCTTGAGGACCACAGTGCTGTGCCTATCGAACTTCAACAGATGGTTGTCAGAGATGCATAGATAGCCTGAAACAAGGCTTGAAGTGTCACGCAGAGCAGCAAATTAAGGGCCGCATCACTGTAAATTGAGCAACGCTCATTTCGAAAGGAGCCTCTTGATTTGAGGCACCTGGAAAGCAAAGCTCGCTGCGATTTGCATTGGGCGCAGGAGGGGTTGGGGTGGGGGGATTTTGACCTCTTGGGAATCACAGAATCATACAGTCATTAAGACAGGAAAAGACCACTAAGATCACCAAGTCCAACCCCAACCCATCGCTACCATGGAAGAACCTGGGCTCCAGTTTCTCCCCACACCCTCAGAGCAAGCAGCCCCTCTTTCCATTTTAAGATGTGAATATCACTTCCTAAGCTGAATTCCCTTTTGGTTCATGACCTATATATGGTCCTATAGGGTCACCTCATGCTATCCTGAATTCTGTACCCACCAACCAGTTCTTACATTTCTTGTAAGAAGCAAGGGAAAGAAGTTACAGGCCTTTGATAGGAATGGTGACGCCTTAGAAATCGTATTTGCTCAGCTCATTTCATGTAAGAAAGACAAGATGATTTGGAGCAACAGGTTTTTCTGGCTTGAAAAATATTTCCATCATTCAAGTGAAATGGAATTTGAGAGAATTCCAAAGGAACAAACCCAGGTGGGTGCCATTCCTGGGTGATGAGCTGAGAGACATGAATCAGCACAGAGCAGTGCCAGGCAACATCATGTGGGAAGATGGCTTGAACTATTCATACACTGCAGTGGATCCTGAATTAATTGTAGCCTTGCAGGAAAACATCCAGCATCTTGCTGGATAACGTGATGGAAGGATCTGCTGCTGTCCAAGTAGCAATTAGGAGGGAAACAAGTCACTAGGCAGCACTAACACAGGGATGGAAAGTTTTAGGAGTGGTCAGCTGGGAAAATTCAGGGGGTTTTGCTCTTTCCCTGCTCATCTCTGGAGCATTCTTCCCCAGGACACTCCATGGCACTGAGGTGGGCTTTCTGATGCAGGCAGGCTCATTGCCTGCCAAAAACAGAGGATAAATCTGAAGCCCTGCAGGCTGTTAGCTGCCACTGAGACAGATGAGGTGGCTCGGGGCCGGCTCCAACATGGCACATCAGCTCCTGCAACTTTATGGAGTCACAGAGCTCCCTCCGCCTCCCCGAGCTGAGGACAAACAAGGGAGATTGAAAGGACTTAAATTTGTGTCTGCAATTCAGGAATCGAGTTCCTTAAACCACAGGGATCAATTTGTTATATCTCGGGGAGATCGGTGTGAATGCACACACATAAATACATATGAGAACCTGCACATGTACACTGTTCCCTCTCCCTGCTTTAAAATACCCTGCCAGCTCCTCTAGATCCTAATTGCCACTACATGTTGGGCTTATATTGCATGCATAAATATACATTTATAATCTCTGGGACATCCTCCTTGCCAGCTGACGAACTCAGAGATGCATAGATCACCCATTGGGTGTCATCTGCTGTCACTTGACTTTTATGGAAGGGTAAACTGCAGCCGTTTTCCAGTTCATTCTGCATGTACTGGTGTCATCCTCACTAGCATGGTTGCTGTTTGAGCACACGGCAGGTTTTGCACAAGGTTTACATCCTTGGGGTGTCTGTGAGCAGGTGGGCAGCCCAAAGGCAATGGGGCATAGTGTCGAGGAGCTGCTGGAAAAGTGTTTTGAAGGGTGGGAGAAACACATGGGAGCATCCCTGACAGCACTCTCAAAGCCTGTTTGCAGGTGGGAAAATCTCTCACTCTGCCCTCCAGCATCCCTGAGGGCAGTTATCCCACCCCATCCCATCCTCATTCTCAAACTCCTTGCTCCAGTCCTGCTTCTGTGCTCCCTGACACCACTTCCAGCTCACTATCATGCTGTTACCACCGACATTCCATGGGAAGAGGGCAGCAGGTGCTCATCCTTCCCCTTGATTCCTTGCAGAGCAGCAGGTAAGAACGGAAAAGCAATGCACAAAGGCAGGCAGCACCAGCAGCAGCTGGCTGGGAGGCTCCATCCTGCTCTTCCCAGCTGGGTCATAGGGGATCGATAGCAGAGAAGCAGGAGGCCAGCTTGCCAATGCAATCTGGGTGTGAGAGCCAAAGGCGACCTAAATATTGACCGCGGTGCTCACAACGCACTGAGAAGCAGAAGCTCACAGACCTGGAGGCTGCTGAATCTCAGCTCTCTGTGCAATGAGTATGGAGCTGGTGCAGCCCCGCTCTGGATTTAATTCTGCTTAACAAGCCTCTGTGTACATACGTGAGTGCATTGCTGTAATTGCTCCTCAGTAGCCCTGAATATGGCAGGGATACAGACTTCCAAACATGTTGCTGGTCCAGGGTGAGCTGAGGGGGAGTGATGGAGCAGCTGGATGTGGCTCAGGTAGAGATACTACATTTTCCCACCACAAAGCTGCATTCACCTCTCCCAGGACCCAAAGCAGAATGGATGTATCTGCCACTAAATCAAAATGTCAGCTCTAAGGAAAAGCTCCAAAGTCACCAAACTCCCATGTTTTTGAAGGAATCCACCCCATTTCAGCTGATTTCAGCCTTCTGGGTGCCCACTAAGTTACTCCCACTGGGAGGAGGGCTGTGGTCCTCCTGATGCTCCGTCCCTCCATGCTCTCTCTCCTGCAGCAATGGCACAATAGTCCTCGTGTGAATTTGGGTTTGCTCCCTGCAGAGCTGCGCCAGCTCCTGCCAGCTGGTGGGCTGATCTGTGCTGGGTTTAATAATCATCTCTTCTGTCCATAGGATTTTATAACTAATGATTATTTTAAAACAAACCCCCTACACACGAGTTGTAAAATGCTGCTGAATGTGAATGATCTGATTTGCAACTCTTTTCAATGGTTATTTAAGGAAGGTTTTTATAGCCCCTTTCAAAAAGAAAAGCACATCCCAGCGGAACTGGGAGAAGTGTCTGAACCACAGACAGGTTGTCTGCTGAAGCTGATGGCTTCAGAAGGGAGCAAAGTGCTGTGGGAGCCACCTGCCCGGTGTCTGCCTGCCCCACCAGCACCCAGGACAGCTGAGCATCAGTCCATACCAGCAGTGAGTGGTCTCAGAGCCCTGTCAGAGCCATCCTGCCTTGTCCTATCAGATTCCAGCCATCCCTGGGCATTGTTCCCCATCACACAGATGTTCCCTCCATCATTTACACTTTGCGTTGTCCTCAAGTCCAGCACGAAGTGATGTAAAAATCTCTCTGCTTTTTCATGCGTGCAGAAGGTGCTGGGGCTGCACCGGGATAAGAGAGCACTGATGGAGGAGGGAGGCAGCTGCACAGGGCAGGAGGTGATACTGGCTGCTCCAGCAATTTTCTCACCACCAAAAGGTTCTTCTTGTGTTTTGCACCCACTACACCACATAGTATGAAGGGTCTCCATGAGAGTCTTGTAGCCCCTGTGGAGGAAAAGGTCTCACAGGCACAGCTCCTGGATGCGCACAGCTGCACTTTGTGCATACACGTGCACGCTTGGCTTTTAATTAACAAGGAGCTAATGGATGCTTGAAGGGACCCTGGAGCCAGAGGAGTCCCAGCAGGGATTTGTGCCATGAGCTCAGGCTTACAGAGCCTCCTGGACTCCCCAGCTGCCAGTGCTGCAGGCAGAAGCAGCCCGAATGCCCGAATCAAGAGCCTGTCTCCTGCAGAGAACAGATGAAGCCCTGGGCAGGCTCTGGGCTTGCTTCACTGTAGGAAAGGAAGAGAAACTGTAGGTGATGAGTGTGGAGCAGCGGCCAAGCCTCCCCACGCTGCAGCAGCAGCTCTGGTTTCCCTTGCAGCAGCAATATGGGAGGCAATGGGGCACAGCAGCCAACCAAGCCATGCACAGATCAAAGCTGTGCAATGTTTTCTTTCGCCTATTTTGAACAGTTCTGATAACTTCTTCCAAAAAGAAAAAAAAAGAAGAAAAAAGGAAAAAAAGCAAGCAGTGATGAAAAAAAAAGGCAGTTTGCATCTGCTCAGGAAGGATGGGTTTGTCTTTATTGGCTTTGCTCGTTAAAGATCCTGCAGGTCTGGTGATGGGTGAGACTGTAAGATGAGTGATTGGGAAACTCAGGTGATGGAAGAGGGAGAGAGAAAGGAACAGGTTTTTTTCTTCTCCCCTGCTGAAGACAGCAGGAACTGGGGAAGGATTGACTTGGCACTATCCATCAGGAAAAGACTTTCCATCAAAAAGCGAGCAAGAAAAATTGAGGCTGGGAAAAAGCAAGAAGATGGCAAGGAGAGAGCAGCCCCCTCCACACCACAGCGCCTGCCTGCCTGCAAAGGCTCCTGAGAGGTCAGCAGAGCCCAGTATGCAGTGCTGGTGCCAGAGCAAAGCATGGCTGCAGCAGTGACCCAAGCAGGGCAGGGGGAAGGCAGCAGGAAATTCAGTATTACACAGAGATGAAATGGATGAGAAAGGTGGGGGGAAATAAAGAACCTTCAGAGAGTTTTAGGAAAAGAGATGCTTTTCAGGTGGGGATATCACTGCAGCACCATGCTGTAATGGGAGGATGCGCCTCTTTGAAGATTTTTTTTGGTCACTAAAAGCTTTGAAGATGATGCTGTGCTCTGCAGGTTTGCTTTGGGGCACTGCAATGGAAATATCTCACCGCTAGCTCAAGGCTGGCACCAGCAGCGGGTCCGTGCATTAATGCCCTGTAAAAGGGACGACCCCGGCCATTCGTTTCTGAAAAATCTCTTTTTTAGGGTGAGAAAAGCTGTGGCACATCAGAATCCACTGCAAAGCACTGACAGCTCAGCAGGGAAGGCAGATTTACCTCGGCGTCCCAGGGCAGAGCATGCAGGATTTGTTGTAAGGCAGGAAAACATACAAATGTGGATGGAGTGAAGCTGAATTTGAAGGAGTGGATCTGCCCTGCAAGATCCGTGAGATTTGTTGCCAACTTTTCACTGCTGTCCTGTTTCAGTGTGGGCCTCCTCTGCTTCCATTACTTCCAGGTGCAGCACCTCACCCATCCCGGCTCCCATCCCAGCCCTCACAAAAACACCACCAACATTAACATTATGCAAATGTGGCATATGCAGATCAGCCCCTCCAAAAATGATACGCCATCACGCAATTAGCAACAGCCTCGGGTTGATCTCACAGGTAGTGTGAGCTCCTGCAGCCCTTAATTTTGCCTTGCATGTTCCGTAGCGTCACTGAACCCGCCGTGGAGCTGTTTGAAGATGGATGTCCCCGACAGGCTCTGCCCCATGCTTTATTTTGCCTCTCCCCCCTCCTCGAGGAAGGGAAGGATGACACAGAGCTGCTTTTCACACCGCAGGTAGCACAGCCATAAATTTCACTTATAACCAGTAAAACACAGGCATCCAATTAAAGCCATAATCCTATAAAGCTGCCAGCAATCAAACACACTTTCAAAAATCAAAAGCGACAGGTACTTTAAATCAATACATCCAGGTAACAACTTGCAGCTTGTAGGATCTTTTGACAGCACATCTTTTGCTGTGGTGGCTGCTGCGTACCGAAGTGCAAACTACAAATATTTTGTGGCTGTGGCTTTTGGGTTTATGGCTTTTTATCCTTCTATGTGAACCGGAGCAGATTCCCGAGTGGCAGGTAATGGTGGGGGCTCGGGGTGGTAGGAAATCAGGAGGAGTTTGGGTCTGCTGTAGATATTCACTGCCAAAGTATCGCATTCAGTGTTATCAGACATCGCTGCTCCCCGGATGCTCTCCTGAGCAATGCCACGGGGAGTGATGGTTTGGGGCAGATCACTATTATTGCTGGAATTTTTAATTCCAGAGGTAAAAAAAAAAAAAAAAAAAGAAAGAAATAATAGATGTGTAAGAGAGCCTTTAATTTACGACCTGCTTCCCGATAACAGCTACAGGCTCTGCCAAATTCAGAAACCTGTTCTATCGGTGTGGTACAAAGCGGTTGGCAGCGTGTGGGAACGGGGCGGGTGATGGATGCTAAGGAGCATCACTGCCACTCACTGTCACCTTGCGGGGAGGGGGAGAGCTGCTGCTTTGTGACCATGGGGCACAGTACTGCAGAAAAATTGCTGCTTGTATTCATTCTGTTGAGGGAGATTTCACCCCAAACACCCAACTTGCTGCCCTCCCCCCCCTTCTCCCCCCCCTCAGCCTCCTGGGGCTCTGCAGGCCCACAGCTGCTGGTGAGGGCATGGGAAAGGGAAGAGGAAAAGGACTGAGTGCATTATCCAGGCATTTTGGGGCTGACACTGCCAAATTCCTGCAATTCAGCAAGCCTAAAGGATGGAGTAGTGCAGAGCTGTTATTCATCACCCACCCCATCCACAGATACCAGCTTTTGGGGGAAAAATATGCATACAGTTGAGGGTGAGGGCCTCTTTGGCTGCACGTCTCTCTGGTGCACCTTGCACATGCCCAAAATATCCCCCAAACAATGTCCTGATTTCTGAGCCTGATTTGCCAAGGCTGGCAGGCATCGCAATTCCCACACTCCGCCTGCTTCGCCTGTTTTATATTACACGTTGCTCTCTGCTCAAGCTTGTTTTTGCCAGATCAGAACCGTGTGTGTTAGGAGAAGCAGTGCCCGGAGTGGTGCCCAAGGTGGCTCACGGCCCTGCTGAACCCAAAGCTTTCCAGCAGCACCGGCTGCTTGGCCACCACTTTTAACAGCCACACGTGCCACGGCGGGGAAGTATTTTAAGCATATTTAAGAGCGCTTTAAACAATTTTAGTGGGGCTGGTTTTTTTGTATCCCACCACCTGTAAAACCAGGCACTTCCATCATCAGAGCCCAAATGCAATAAACTTAGAGGCAGTCATAAAGAGGATGTGTTTTCTGCTGACCTGGAGTATCTCTGTCAGCGCTCAGCAACTCCCATCGCTACAAAGCGATGCTCAGGCTCTCTCAGGGCAAGGAGCAAGGAGCTTCACCATACGAGGAGACAACATGTGCCCCAGCCCCACGGATGGCACATTTCCTTCTTTAGTCCTCTACAGCAATAAGCCGTATGCTCGAAATTAATGACCACTTGGCAGAGAGAAAATGTACCCGTTGACCCGGGGCTGAGCTTCAGCCATTTGAAGCGCAGCATTTGATGCTGTTCAAATGTTCATTTTCAGGATTCGTGGGACAAAGCGTTGATCTTCTGAATGCAAAATGTTTTTAATGCCATCAAAGCGTTTGGTCTCTCATCCTCAAAGTTCATTTAGTGGGAAATGTGCAGCAGGTTTCCATTGATATAATTCCAAAAGGAAGAAGAAGAAATCTCTGGGTACGTGTTTCCCATGTGCCTACATCTCCAAAATATCACTAAGGTAATGAAATACGATCCCAGCAACATTTGAGTCATGGATCTGAAGATCTGCATCCCAAAACCTGTGGTCTCAGCATCTCTCCTCTTATGGGAAAAGTCATTTTCTCTTTTCATAGGCTTTTGGCATTGGGTCAAAGCATCATCGCAGCACATGGCACATGGAAGTGGTTGTCATATTCATCCCATATCCAGCTGAGTGACTGGCAAGATCCCACCTCCCAGATGCACTTTTAGAGTACTGCATTCACAACAGGCACCCTGAAGTGGATCTGCTTCATCTGGTGTGTTTAATCTTCCGCAGACCTGGAGTTAAGGGGGAAAAAAAAATAAATCTGTCATTTGAGGAGCCCTGTTTCCTCTCCCTGCTAATAGGATTATTCAGAAATGTTTTAAATCAAAACTCCACAGCCTGTTGTTGGTTTTCAAATGAGGCTGGGTATTTCTGGTGTGCCATTTTTCCATCTTTCTGCTGGGAGTGGACACTGCGACAGAGCCCCAAAGCTCCATGGGGCCACAGGCAGCTCTGAGCCACATTTCTTGGGAAAAGTGGGGTATGGGGGTCAGAAAAGCACTGATTTTCAATCAGAGCTGCAGGAAAAGCATCCCTTGGGCTGCGGAGGTAGATTTAGCGCAGGCTGCCGTGACAGCACCAAGCTGCTCCCATCAGTTGTGGGGGATGCACTTGGGGACAAGAAAGGATGCTGAAAAATTGGCAAGAGCGTAAAGAAAGGCCCAGAAATGACACAAGGGCCGGGGAAAAAGCCTTATAGTGGATGACTTAAAGAGCTTTGCCTCTTTATCTTATCAACAAGAAAAATGAGAGTGACTTGATTACAGCACACAGGCACCTTCTCTGGGAGAAAACGTTGAGCATGACAAAACCTCCTTAATCCGTCAGCAAAGGGCAGGACGAGAAGCAAAAGCTGGAAGCAGAAGCCAGACCTGCAGAAATCAGAAAGTGGGCACAATTTCTCCCTGTTTTTATCCCATGCATGATCGATTCACCGTTACAACAAACCTCAGCATAGGGGTGCAGATCCAGGCTCAGTGGGATCAGCGAAGATGGAACACTGCGGGTTATTGCCCCAGGTCTGGGGATGCCATGTGTCAGTGCCTGGGCCTTGCTTGGATTTACAAAGCTGCAGGTATTCCCAACTTCTGCCCCACTCCACCACACTGGGAGCCCTCTGCTCAGTGGTGAAGTTTGCCACTTCCCAGCCCCTCACTCACATCACAGCCGGCAGATGCATCTGATCCACACTGGGGATAATGATAGAAAATTACAGTGTAATAGGATAATGGGATTTATTTATAGAATTTGCTTTCCAATCACGCCCACATGATATATGTATCTACACACACACACATACACACACATGGCACTTTCTATGTATATATATTAGCATAAGTGGATGGCTTTGTGGAAGGGAAATGCCACCTGGGGGACGTCGAGATGTTCCCAAGTGGTTCAACAACGGCGAGAAGGGTGCTGGCACATCACAAATGGTCCTCTCATCATCATAACAATGACACCGTATTTGTGTGGAGCTTTTATCTCAAAGCACTTGGAAAAAAAAAAGAAATAAAAGAAAAAAAAAGAAAAGCAAAAATAAATGTAAACTGCTGCACAAACCCCAGCGTACGCTGAGATGAGAATTGAAATGCAATTACAGACTTAACCGGAGACACGTCCTGTATCCAATAGAAACAAGCAAAGGGAAATTTAAGGAGGCAGCTTGTAATTAGCTGGGGATGGTCAGCACAGCAGGACTCCTAACGAACTTTCTCCCCGCAGCACTGTGTTAGGTTTAATACCGAGGTGCTGCAGGTTGGTGTGCCTCTAAAAGCCAAAGCAGCGTGAACAAGCCAAGCAGATGAAGCAGCAGGAGTAAAGCTGAGGTGATGAAGCACAGCAATAACTGAATGGAGGCTGCAGTGCATTTTCCACCTCTTGTTCCAGCCAGGTTTCCCAGCCCACAGATATGCTGGGTTTTACCACCCGGCCCTGAGCACCTTCTGTACGTGGCAGCAGAAGGATAAAAGTAAGGATGGGATTTTAAGTGCCCGTCTATGGGATGGGGTTGATGCTGGTGGGTGAGCAGCCCTGCTCAGCATCCCCGCCCATGTTTTAAGCAGAGCTCTATTGGTGCAGGAGAGGATGCGGCAGCCCTGCCCTCGCTGAGGTGCAATTATTTGGTGAGGGCTGCTGTGAGGATCCACAGAACAGGCTTCTCTGGGGAAGATCAAAGTGGCCGAGGCTAAGCTCTGATCATCAGAGCTGAGCATGGATGCGGGAGAACAGAGAGGAGAGGAAAAATTATGAAGAAAAAGGGCGGGTGGCTCAGAGAAAAGGGAGGTTTCCATTGCGGGGGATGGATAAGCCCTAAATAAAGCTCTGTGTGGTTGGTTTTTCACCTCTATTAACTCCTTTGTGGTGGCACGATCAGACAGTCCTTGCCTTCTCAGCTGGTTTGTGCTCACGGCTTTGGGTGGAAGCTGGCCATATCCCATCCCCACATCCTCGGTACATCTCAGCTCAGCTTTGCTGGTGGCACAGCAGATGTTCTGGGGCCTTCTTGTGGAAATGCAAAGGGCAGGGAGACCCAGATCAACTCTTATGGATCCTGTTGCCTCTGGTAGAAAAGCCAAAGTGAACTCCAGCTCCTTCCTGCTGCTTTGATTTCAGTGCCTTCACAAGGGCTCTCTGCGATGCCAGGGCACTTACTGAAGATCCACACAGGGTCCTGGTGCTGGAGCCAATGCTGGATCCACCACCACACTCCTTCTGCCCACCACAGCCCACCCAGCAGTGATAAATGCAGCAACAGTGATCTGGGGCTCTTCCCATGTGGCGGGGGAAGGAGGCAAGAATGCACGGGGCTGCTTCCCTCTCCGTTAAAATTTAGTTGTGATCTATATTCAAATAGAAGTTTAATGAGCCTTTCCCAGTTTCCAGCAACTTTATCACATCATTAAGGCATAAAAATGAATAATACATCTAGCGGTTGGTTTAAGCTAAGCTCCAGACCTGATGCAGCTTCAAACGGACGCGGGAGGAGAAGCAGGAGGCCGGGGCTGGGCGAGGACAGCAGCTGTGCAGGGAGAGGATGGGGTAATTTGAGCTCCTGGCCCCTTCCAGCAAGCCAAACTCCTGCTATTTTAACACTGTTGTGAGCAGGAGCTGCTCTTACCCACAGCATCCCTTCTTCTCCCTATTCTTGCCTGCAGAAAAAAATAAACATATTTTAGTATTATTTTGAGTTGTTTCTTCCAGAAAATTCATCCTCAGACATGCAAGGCTGTGCAGTAAGGGGCAGAGCCAGCGCTGAGCTCAGGCTCCACGTGATTCTCTGCCTCCAGCCCACCTCCATCTCTTTCCATCATTAAACAGGAGGCAAATAGGGAAAAGCAGCCTGATTACGTTCCATCCCACCTGACTGAGTGCTGGGTCATATCTTGGCCAAACTGTTTCATTCCCAAAGAGGAATGTTCATTCTGCCCAGATGGATGGGCACAGAGATGCTCTCGGAGGGAGGATGCAGCACCCCAAGTAAGAAAACAACCTTGCTAATTAAAGTGGAAGCTCATTTAAAGCAGAAGAGGAAGGCTGAAGAGAAAGCAAGATGCCAAAACAACCGTGTCCTCTTCAGGACGGGAAGTGCATCCTCCCCAAGGGGAAAATAAGCAATTAATGCCGGCAGGACCTGCAGCAGCACTGAGGAGGTCCTTGGCTTATGCTTTGGTGCAGCTGCAACCCCAATGGTGCCGTGATGAAGGGAATCATTGGGGGATGCGTGAAAACTTGAGGAGCTCTCCTTCTCTGTATTGATGAGCTCCATTTTAATTGCTATCTGAAATTAATTAGGATAGCGATAGCTTGGAAGTCATCACTTGCAATTAAAAAGCTTAAGATTAGAGGGAAAGAGAAGCAGAAGGGCAGAGAGGCGGCGTGGCGGTGGGCACCCCATGCTCAAACCATGGGCGTTTGGGATGGGACAGTGGTGGAGCTGGAGGGATTTGGTTGTCTGGGGGCATTCTTTATGACTAAATTCCACCCACCAGAGTGGTCTCCTTCTTTTCCCCTCGCGTTGTCTGTGGCCATTGATTTGTTTTCCTCTGATTCTTTCTGATAGTTGTATTTGGGACAGTGCTTACTGGTGTGAAAAAAAAAACCAACAACAACATCCCATGTCATTGATAAATCCGGAGATAACTGCAGAGGTCAGGGAACGAAGAAGGGAGAGACAAGAGAGCAGAGGACAGAGATCCAGCCTGCTCCAGCTCCATCCTCACCCCCCCGGCTCTGCAGGAGAGCAGCACTGCATGGCCCAGAATGGTTAATTGGACGGATTTCCCCCCGGGCTCTGGCTGGGGGGAGGAAGGAAGGAAACAATTTAGCTGCATTTCCTCGTTATCTGATCTCAGTCATTTTAATTTGTGCTTTCTTTGAGGCTTCTCCTATTTATATATTTTTTTGTTGTTGTTCATCTTCTGCTGTCGGCTGTGTGTTCAGCTGAGTAATGGATGACATTGCAAGAAAATGGGAGATTTTTCTTGTCCGACCCAATAAGCACTTCCAAGGTCATACGTGATGGAGGAAGACAGTGCTTTCAAGGTGAGGTAGAAAGGGGGATAAAAACCCTTCTTTTATCAGATCTTCTTCGTTTTTAATAAATTTGCCACTGCGTTCCCATCAGAAGCCAAGAACAGCTTCATTCTTTCCCATTTTTTTCCCCCTTTTGGTGGCTGGTCTGAAGCAACCACCCTGAGGAACCAAAAAAGCTCAGACAGAGAGAGCTGTCCTTAAGGAAGGATGGAAAGGAGCTGCATGGGAGACCTGGGAGATTAACAGCCTTCCATGGGGCCCTAAAGGAGGGATGAAGGGGAGTCAGAGAGGTGTCCCCCCACCCAATGCATCCATTTCTGGCTGCATGCGAGAAAAAGCGCTGTGGGATGGAAGGTCCAGATACATAGGACAGGGTTTGATCTGTTCAGGGTCAAAACTATGCTTTGGAGGTAAAAAACATCCAACACCTTCCATACTCTGAGCTCCAAACTGCAGGTTTTGGGGTTTTAGGACGCTGAGAAATAGCTGAACCCAGAAGCAGCAACTCCCTGGTGTTGGAGGAAGGTAGAGAAGAATCTCTTGCACACCGTGTGGTTTTTGTAGCATTACAAAGAGGCAATATGGTAAAACAGCTATTAATTATACCTGGCTTTGCCTGAGCAATTAAGGAGTGGGAATACCAGTTACAGGAGAGCCCAGGCAGAGCCTCAGCGAGGTCAAAGCAAAGCAAAGCAGAGTGCAACAACGTTAAACTTTGATTAACTGCAAAAGAAGTTCCATGCTCTGATTTTGGCATCTGGAGCTCCCAAGGCCAAGGGAGAGATCTCTGCATCCATTCAGGAAATAGGAATAAGGGTGTAAGGCCCTTGCAGCTTGCAGAGGGAGCGGCACAACACCCAGGAGGATCCACAGCCCATGCAAACCTCGTTGGCATGAGAGACCATTGATTCCAACACAGCGAAACAGAGCCCTGCAGCCTTAATTAAAGGGGCCACTGCTAATTAACTTCAAAACAGAGCAACTCAATACACTTCCCACTCTGCTGCAGGGTTGGCTTTCACTGCTAGATGCAAACACTCCTCGCTGGGTCGGTGCTGGTCCCGGGATGATCTCCAGGGCAGGGCTAACCAAATCTTTGCAGTCTGCTCCCTCTGAGATCTCTCCTCCTGCTGCTCCTCTCTCCTTTTATTATCTTTTCCTTTTTTTTTTTTTTTTTTTAATTTGACCAATCCTTGTTCCAAGCCTCAGAAATCGGTGAGTTATAATAGAAATGTCTTCTCAGCCGTATTTATAGCATCGCACCAGCGTGAACCTTGCATAAAGTTCAGGTAGCATGGTAATTTAAATTTAGTTCACAGAGACAGCAAGGATGCCACTGTGCCCTTCAGGAGCAGATTTTCCCACTTTTCCCCAGGCTGGCAATGGATCTGTGCTCTGAGCCTCCCACACGGTGCTTCAATGGGGAGAATTTCGGATGCAGGAGGGCAGGGATGGGGTATGGAGTTCATGTCTCGAGCTGACAGTACAGCACCCAAATTGCTGTTTGGTGGAGAAACAATCAGCTTTAAGATTTAGGTTTGGGTTTTATGTTAATTTGGATCCCTGTAGCTGGTGAGGGGTTCTTGCATGAGGGAGAAGAAGGATTCCTATAGCAAAATGCTGACCCTCGGGCTCAACACCCTTGGTTACAGTGGTCCAATCCCATCGCCTCCACTTCAGAGAAACTCACCATTCCCAACGCATGACTGGCAGCCAGCCTTTGCCATCTGCTCTGGCCCCTTATTATGGATTCATAACAAACATATGTGACAATTAGATCCATAAAACGTCTCGTGGATCATATGTGATTGAAATGCAGGCATATGCTCTCTGCCCAGTTGTAGTGGCAATGCTAAGTAATGGCCTGAAGCAGTGATGGAGCACCTGGTGGGAAGGCAGGGCCAGCCCAGGGGAGCTCAGGTGCATGCAATGTGCTGAGTGATGGAAGGGCTGGAGCCAGGATGCACCCTGGGGTGCAAGTTATAAGGACTGGAATAAAATAGAGACCTCAAAAGGGAGCTGGGATGGCAGGGGACCAAGAGCAGCATTGGGCATCGTGATAGGTGCAAGGGTGTGCATGGATTGGTGGTTACAGCTTTGTCATTAATGCTGGAGGGCAACTCTGAGGAGCTCTGCAGAGAAAAGAAGTGGTGCTGATGGCAAACGAGACAGAAAGAAAACAGGACACACAAGACTTCTGGCAGTGCAGACCTCTGTGTATTAAACACTGAGATGATTTCATTTGCTCCTTGTCCCACTTTCCCTTCCCCTTACTTGCCAGGGGGAGGAAAAAGAAAGCACCTTTTTGGAAATTGCATCATCAGTCACGTTGCGGCGGGCAGGGCTGAGAGCACAGCAATGGCAGCAGCCAGGCTGCCCTGGTCGATACAGAAGCCCAAATTGCAGCAAGAGCTATCACTGGACACACCTTCCCTGCTCACATTCTCCCCCCAGGGCTCTGCTCTCCTTCATTGCTTCTTAATGGCACTTTTGATCACAACCCAAAGTGGACAGGTTTTTGCTGAGACGCCCTCCTTTATGGAGCAGATCTGCTACAAGCAGCTACAGTAGATCAAGAGTTCTCTCCCCATCTATGCTGGACTGCAGGGAGAGAACTGGAATTGCAGAATCATAGAATGGCTTTGGTTGGAAGGGACCTTAAAGACCATCAAGCTCCAATCCCTCTGCCGTGGGCAGGGCCGCCAGCCCCCAGATAACCACTAGACCTCCCCTTCCAACTACTCCTTCCCTCCCCACTTCCCCATCCCTCAGCAGACGCCACATCCCCTGGCACTGCTCAATATTACCCAAAGCAAAGGCTGATGAAGGCAAAGCAAAGTCACTGGACTTGGAGACAGATTGTGGGAATGGAGGAGATAAATCCCGAGCACACAGCCTGCATGGGGAGAGGAAGACAAATACTGAAATAAATATGAGAAGAAGACAAATTTGGGCTACAGGGAGCGGGTGAGCCAGAGAGAGAGAGGAAATTGCACTAAAATAGACGAGGTTTCCTGGAGACAAAGGTAAAATTGGGAAAAATGAGATCTAAACTGAAGGGGGATAAATCACGAGGGCAGCAATGTCTGAAAATTATTGGGAATGAAGCCTTCCTGGTAAGTGAGACATCCCCAGCAAGACGGATCTGCTACAAGCAACAAATACAGCTATGGTGACAGGGACAAAGCCGAGCAGGGAATGGCGTGGTGAGCTCTGCCTCCTCCCAGAGGGCTTTCTGTGACCACATCTCACGTGCTTTGGGCTGCAGTTATCTCCCCAGAATATAAACTGAGGAGTAAAATGATCAACGATGGGGAGTGGGCGTTTTCACGTCTTCAGAACATCCAAATTCTTCATTTCTGCAGAGAAGTGCCTTATCCGGAGCGCTGGGGCAGCATTCAACAGGAACACACGCATGCTTATGAACTCAGAGCTGCTGCAGCCTTGCAAATGGAGCCAGTCCCTTTTTCGTAACAGTTTTTTAGCCGAAATGTTGCCTTTTGCAGCCTCTTCCCAAGCGAAAAAACCTATTGCTGAATGATGACTCTCAAAGCCATCAAACCTGCATGGAGGGAGCAACATGCGCCAGGAGAGAGTGCTGTTGGGGGCATCTTTTCTGCCCTGTGCCTCCTGAAGACGGGCAGCATTTCTGCCCTTTCCTTTGGGTTCCTCTCTCGCTCCTTATCTCGGTGACACTGCACAGATAAATAGCAGCGCTAATCCTATATTGAGATCACAACACGCTTTACACTTCTGTGCTGCATCGCAAGCAAGGAAAGCTCTCCCCAGGCTGTAGGAAAGCAGCATGGGATTTCTTTTTTAATTTTTATTTTGTGTGTGTGTGTGTGTGTGTGTGTGCGCCAGGCAAAGCTGTGACATAAAGCTTATGGCTCGTTGCAGGGTTTTTCCACGTCTCCCCCTCTTTGCTTTGGCAAGGAGTTGAGTTTTCAGCTGGGAAGAGAGAGCTCTGTGCCAAACACACCCCCGGTTTTCCAGTGGAAGTGCAGAAATGCGCACACTGACACACCACAAATGGGTAGCACTCTTCTGAAGGGGGGATGTATTAAAAAGCCAGCGGTTTCCATAGAGGAAAATACTCAGATTTTGCACTAAAACTTATTTCTTTCTCTTAAGCCTAAGGCAACACCTCTGCTCGTTTGCAGCAGTTTCTGGCTGGCGTGGGGCTCTTGGGGCAGTTACTGGAGGAAATGTAGAAATTGAAGGGATTTGAAGTGGGATTTGAAACTGGATTTGGTGCTGACCTAGCCGGTGCCAGCAGCTTCCTGGGGTGCTTGGGGACCAGCTTGCAGTCCCTGTGTCCCACAGCTGTCACCAAAGGTTCCCAATGCTGCAATTTCCCGTTCCGTGAGATGTGAAAGGGAATTTGCTCTGGAGCTGAGCACAGAGGGGAAAACACACAAGAAAAAAAGAATGAGGAGATAGAAAAGCTGGTGTCAAAGCCCGTCTCGTATCCTGTATCCATCTGGCCGGCCACTCTGATGTGCCCTAGTGTTTGTACACCCCATGCCTGGTGTTTTATATATGCCTGTATTCACCCTGTTCTTGCTGCTTTCCTGGCCTTTCCCCTCTCTTCCACTCTCTGATTTATGTAATTTGAAGTCCTGGTTGGGAGCTGATATTATGACACGTCCAGACTTCAAAATAAACCTCCCTCTTGATACTGGGTTATTTTATTGGGTGCATCAAGGCTGAAAACAACCTCATTCATCTTAAGAAATGTATTTTCCCATTTGCTGTATAAATACATACATGTTTCCTTGCATTATTCACCTAGGCACAGCAGATAGATGAGCAGTAACAACGGTGCCACATTTTTATTTCTCATTCTGTAACAGAAAAGGCACCAGGGAGGTTTGTGGCAGGAGCTCAGCGATGCGGAAAAAATGGGCTGGGGCAAAGGTGGGGAGAAAATTGAACGGAGGAGATATCCCACTGCCAAGCAAATTCGTCTGGGAATGGGGGCAAGGGGGCTTCAGACCATCTGGGGCCATCGCCCTGGTCAGAGAGATGGAGATGGAGGAGCAGAGATGGAGGAAAAGCCAGAGGACGGGTAAAAATATAAGACCAGGAGGGAAATATAAATAGGCAGAGAAGAAGAGGGAGGGATGACAAGAGAGGGGAAAAAATGAATAATTGAGAGTCTGTAATAAACACAGTGTAGACACACAGAAAAAATGCCTATGTGAAAATGTAATTACTAGCTGTATCAATAACATCAGTGCACAAGACCGGCTGCAGTGGGGTTATGACCAAAACAAGCTATAAGTCTTGTGGAAGCTCAATTCAGATGCACCTTAGAAATGATCTGTGTTAAAGTCTAGGCATCTTAATTCCCCTGCACCTCCATGGTGTTTTCATGAAATAATAAAGGGGAAAGTCAGCCTCTGCTTACATCAGCTCTGAGGTCTGTACGGGACTCTGAGCCCTGATAGGTGGCAAAGTCCTGATTTGGGGATGCTGCTGATGGCCAACAGCCCATGCCAACCACCCTGATGGCCGACTGCTCCAATGGCCAACAGGACATCATTTGCCACAGTAACCCAGGGGATGCTCTTCCTCAGTATTCAAGGAGGTAGACTTCAAGTCATGTCTTTCCCTCAGGAAGCAGAAAATACAATGGAAGAGTTAAAACTCCCCTTCCTTTTGATCCCAAGATGATCTGAAGCATCTATCTGCTGTTTTTAAACCTCTGCTGGGGTTATGCAGTGAAATGTTTCTTAATTGGATGCTGTTGCTGACTCTAATGAATCCAAAACAAGGCTTTCTTTCTCTTCATTAACTTCACACGTGTATTTTGAGTTTCACTTCATCGCACCAACAATCCTCATTTACCAGTGGCTGCGGTGCTGCAATGGGATACTGGTTTGTTAATCATATCCTGGGTACTGGGATAGGAAAATCAAATTATTTGTCCCTAGGAGCTCGGACCAGTGCTGCTTCAGCCCTGCTCAGCCTGCAGCACCCTGTTGGCCCTGCAAATTCATCTCCTTCCAGATAACTCAGCCTGGAATGTGGGTGTCCTGCACTGGTTCCCTGTACAGGGTGTGACTGGAAGCAAATCAGACCTGTGCTTGTTCATCCCGTCTCTTTGCATGCCATAACCTGTTGCAGTGCTCTTTCTTCCTCACTTACTGGCCCCGCTTGTCCCCAGAAGTACTGATAAACCCAACCGAGATGCAGATTTAATGTTATCGGGAGATGCAGGGCATGTTTAGTAGGAACTTGAAGGATCATAGCAAGAGGCCTGGATGTAATCCAGGCTGCGGCGGATAAGGAACTGAAAAGCTGCCGCTGCTTCTTCTTTTCCTTTTTCTTTTTTTTCACTTTTTTTCATTGGTTCAAGATTGCAAAGAGGCTGAGAGAGAAGAAAAGGAAACACGGGGACCTAGTGATAACGGGTGATGGACGTGATGCCGTATCCTCACCGAGAATACCAGAGATTGTAAAGCATTGAGAAATCAAACTGACAAGTGGGAACACAGGCTCAGCATAAGAAACGGCAGCTTGCTCAGAGCTCCTGCAGGCCTGGAGAGCTTTTCGGTTCTCCTCACGATGGATTAAGTGGATGTTGGCGATAGATAATTTTGAACACCCCCTGCAATGTGTTCTGGCTTGTCATATCCTCAGGGAGGCCTGGAGCTGGAGAGACAAGCACCCAGCGTGATGCTCACAGACATGAAGCTCCTTGAAAAACGAGAGGGGAAAAGTGGTATCCAGCGAGGCTGGTGAAACCACGGAGCCTTTGGATACCTGGGCAGCCTGAGGGATGAGTGGGAACAGGGCATGATACCGGCTGGTTTTACTGCAGGGGAGAACGTTGGCCTTGGTCAAGAGTAGACTCAGATTCTAAGCATTCCCCAAGGAGCCATGGAGGGTTAACTGCTTCCAGCTCTGGCCAGAGAGTGGGATTCCTGGCAGGTGAGGGAAGGGGTGATGCAGCAGGAAACTGCAGCCACCGCACTCAAAAGAGAACAGCAAACCTCTCAGCATTAGGCAGGTGTAATGTTGCATGTGGGAAAAGCATCCCGGTAACAACAGAGCTAAAAGTTTAGTCTTCCTTCTTAATTATTTTGCAGTTTGATGTGCAAGAATTGCTTTTAGCCTTTCATACCTCCCCCTCTCCCCATATTGCTCTCCCCTGCACAGGCTGAGCCACTTTCTGCTGCCAATTGCTGCTGCAGGAGTGGCTCGGAAAGTGCAGGGATGCTTTGCATGGAGATCAGAGCTGAAGGCTGCTTTGAAAATCCCCAGGGCAAAGGAGAGGGGCTGGAACGTGGTGCCCTGGCTGAGCTGCCATAAAATTGGCCAAGAAATCTTAACGGCTTTGATGAAAATGCCTTCCTTTGCTTTTGACACTCCTGTCCAAACGGTGTTCAGTGTCGGACTGATATCACAGCTTCCACCTGCGGCAGCAGCAAGAATAAACATGCCTGGATAGATATTGTGTCCTCATCGAGCTGGGAGCAATGATATGGTACGTGGAAGTTTTAATTTATGGGTTCAAAGGTTGTGGATGCTGGAAAATATCTATAACCCAAATGAGAAATAAAGATTACGATGTGAAAGCCCCATCAGCGTAAGTGGCGAGAGCTCATGCAGGCACACTTGTGAGCTCCGAGTGCAATGCACAAGCCACTAAATATTCCTGTGCCAGGGAGCCAGGTTTGCAGTAACAGCAAACACATTTACGGAGAGCCGTGTACAGGCACATCCATATACATACACACAACTTCTCACCAAAACCCTCAGGATTTCAAAGCAGTAACAGCACTTATTTTTGGCCCTTTGTACGTATGTGTTGAGAGTGCTTCTGGTTTTAGCTGCTTTCTGCCAATTTTCTCCAGTATTCATAAGACATTGGTTCAAACCCCATAAGAACTGGGGGGGGGTGGGGTGGGGGTGGGGAAATGTTGAAGTACCTTTGAATTTTGATGAATGCGATTTTCTCATGGGATGCATAATGATCCAATCCATGGCGGTGCCACCCAGTCACATCCAGGTCTGAGATACGGATCTCCAGTGAACCCCCGAGCACTGGGGGGATCCAGAAAGCTGAAAGGAAACGAACACTGTGCCAGTGCATGGGAAAGATAAATGAGGTGACCAGTGTAATTACAGCCCTGCTGGCCCAACTTTGATTCCAGGCAAAATAATGAGATGTCTGCAGTGGGACTTGTTTGGTAAGGAATTAAAGGGAATAACGCAAAGGATGCCAATCAAGAGGAACTTATGGAAAACAAATCTTGCTGAAATACATTGATGGTTTGTTTTTGTTTTTTTTTGATGAGGCTATAAATTTGGCTGATAAAGGTGATGCTGTCTTTGTGATACACTCAGGCTTGGTCCTGTGTGACATCTTGACTAAGAGACAGAGATGGAAGGAGGTCAGCAGGGCACACGCAGGCAATGTGCAGCTGGCCAGGTGGCAAGTCCCAAAAGGCACTTCTGGGGGTGGGAATCCTCCCAGCATGTGCTGCATTGCTGCTATTTGGCATTTTTATCAATGACCTGCAAGAAAGCATCACATCAGCCCTGATAAAGTTGGCAGTTGGCACAAGGGCTGGGGGAACAGCACAGAAGGAAGAGGAAAGGGCATCAATACGGAGTGCATCTTAATAAAGGTGCTTGGCCAGCAGAGGACAAGGAGGGCAGCAGGGATGGGAGATGGGGCTGATAGGCTGATGGGCGAGATGTGGAGGAGAGAATGAAGTATTTTTCAGGCTGAAAAGCTCCTTCTCAGGCTTTTGTGTTTGTTTGTTTGTTTTTGTTATTGTTATTTTTTGTACAACAGGTACTCCGAGGAACTGTGGGGCCAGCCCTTTTGCTTTTTGCTTCCCGTGTAAGCCATGCAACATCCGAGCTCCGCTCACAGGGTCTGCACTGCTCTGCTCCCTTGCCTTCAGCTCATTCTTCACCCACTTTACAGGATTGCAAAGACTTCCAGCACTTAGATGTTATTGCAAATCCCACAAGGCACCTGGCTGAGCCTTCAGGCTTCGAATGATATTAAAAACGAGGCCTGAAGTGACTCGCCTGGGGCCGGGCTCTGTGGGTTCGATGCTGCTCAGCAAACCTGGATGAGAGAGGGGGGTTGCAGGCACAGTGCAGCACATCCTCCCTGCTCCACGTCTCAGCCCTTTTTGCTGGAGCAGCTTTGTCCATTCCTTTCCCCTCCAAACCCCTCCCCTTCTGCAGCTGGGTGAGGTTTTGCAGCTGTTTTCTGCCATCCCTCCCCTGCCAAGAGCACACAGCGCTCCGGGCTCTCCGTAGTGAGCACTTATTGCTTCCAGAGCGGCTTTCTCAGCTCCTGCAATCCAGTGCCCAAGAATAATGGACAGGCTTCAGCGGAGGGAATTTAATTCTGCTCCCACTCCTTTCAGATCACAGCCCGTGTCAGCGGGGTGCTCTTACAACAAGAGACTTTATTACAGCTTATCCAACACTTGGCAAGTTCTCAATCTGGAGAACTGGTTTGTACTACAGAGATTGCTGCTCTGTGTTGCATGCTAATGGAGATGTATAGCTGCACCTGGTATGTATGGGGAACCAGAAAGGAAGGGTTTAAACCAACTGGTGGTGGAAAAGTGGATCGCAAAGCTTCATGCTGCTTTTCGGTCCTTTGGAATTGGAGAAGCGGTGTCAGATGAGTTGCTCCAGCTGTGGTTATCGAGCTGAGTAACTCCTCCTCTTCACGTTGCTTCCACCCAGGAGGAAAAGGAGGTGACAAATTGCACCAGAGAGGTGTGAAATTCCTCGGGGCCCTTTGGCTATGGGCCCCTCCAGCAAAAAAAAGCACCATGAGACCAGTCCTACACTGGGCCCCCAGCAGGTGACAAACTTCCTCCTCCTTTTTTCTTTCCCCTCTTTTTCCTCTTTTTTCCTCTATTTTCTCTTTTTTTAAAATCTTCTTTTCTCTCTCTCTCTTCTTTTTTTTTTTTGGGGGGGGGGGGGGGGTGGGGATGTCTTTTTTTTTCTCTTTTTATTCTCTTTTTCTTTTCCCCCTCTCTCTTTCCCTCTTTCCCTCTTTCCCTCTTTCCCTCTTTCCCTCTTTCCCTCTTTCCCTCTTTCCCTCTTTCCCTCTTTCCCTCTTTCCCTCTTTCCCTCTTTCCCTCTTTCCCTCTTTCCCTCTTTCCCTCTTTCCCTCTTTCCCTCTTTCTCTCTTTCTCTCTTTTTTTGTTCATTGGCCTTTCATTCACCTGCAGAAAAGCCCTGGGAGCAAACTGACCTGCAGGAGAGCAACCCACCTAACCAGCAAGCTTGTAGCAGACCTCACATTCAGCCCCTCACACTTACTCCTCTCATCTACAGTTACAGTTTCCCTGCTTGCCAGGGAATGAAGCTCAGGATTGCAGTTTCCCAGGCCCCTGCCTTGCCAAAATTGAGTGTGTTTGCCTCTTCTGCCCTGAGCGAGCATTAAACCCCCTTTAAGTTCAATAAATACTCCCCAGGCCTGGCCAGCAAGGTAACTGGAGGCTGCATCGCTTGTCACTGCAGATGACACATGCCTCTCTCTCAGGATGTGGTTTAATGAGCTTCTTCATGGTCTCCCAAGGCAGAAGTGTATTTATGGCACAAGGGGAGATTTATATAGTTTTTCTTTAAAATCTGTCAGCTAATAATAGCTGTGGCTGGGGCTGGGTTGTGCCGGGCTTGCACGCAGGTATAAATCAAGGCTGTGTGCTCAAGCCCTACCATCATTTTCTCCCATTTGGAGACCGAGCAGATAACATTGTGTGCAAAACGTTTGCACCCAAGAGAGAAGGATAGAAAGACATTCCAGCTGGATTAGCAAGGCCCAATACCTTCCCCACATCCTCACCCTTCCCTGCTGCCCCAAAGCACCCGGACCACCACACCGCAGCCCCGCTGCCCCACATCCCATCCCATCCCATCCCATCCCCTGAACCAGCTTGCAGGCTGGAGCTGCTCTCCAAGCCAGCACCAAGGCAGGTTACCAGCAGAGGGAGGCTATTCACGACTTGTTTTCACCCTGCCAAGCGACCTATATCTCTCCAGCTTCAACCAGCCAGCCAAGCTGATGAAACGCCGCCCGCTGTCCCCTGGCACTGCACAGCCCTGAATAGCACAAATGCCCACAAGACAGTTTTTTTCAAACAAAACAGATGCATATTATTTTTTATCCGGGAGGTGAGGTGGGGGGCTGAATAAAACAGCTAACAGGTACCAGAGGGACGAGTCCTGCTAATTCTGCTCATGATAAAGGTCTTTCAAAATGCCTCTGGTGCCTGAAGCACTGATGAGACTCCAGGTTTGCTGATTCGTGGGCCGCGGGCCAGGCTCCCTCTGGAGCCCATTAGATATCCTATAGATAGGCAGCTGGATGCATGGCACACGGTGCAGCCACGCCAGTCACAAGCTGAAAAGCATTACTAAGCAAGAGCGCGTTTCCCATTTCTGACAACAGGGCCAGGGAGGGGGGAGAGCTTCTGGAAACCACAGCAGATTAGCTCGTGGATTTTTGTATTGCTCTTCATGCCATGTTAAATATTTTAGCACAGAGCTAAACAACCTGAGGAGGAGGAATCAGAGCCACACAGTCACAGAACAGCCCCAGTTGGATGGGACCCACAAGGATCGCTGAGTCCAACACCTGGCTGCACGCAGGATTCCCAAACCCACATCCTCTGCCTGTAACAGTGCCCATGTGTGCTCAGGGTGAGAATGATGGGGACAGATGGGCCGCGTGTGCTGCTCCCCATCATTACCCTGCCCCGGTGTGACCTATGCCCATTCTCACCCTTCCCACTTAGACCCAAACCCTCATGCATGCACCTGCAGCATAGGGTGACATTTTTATGGCACCTATTAGTGCAAAGGCACGGTGAGAGGCTGCTGCCCTTGTGCCAGCAGGGCTCCTCATCCCGCCCCAGGCTGCTCTGTTGCTTCCCCGAGAGGCCAACCCGAGCGCGGTGCTGGACTGGGTAATTCAATAGGTTTGCAGATCTGCCTCGGGTCAATTTTAATTCTATTTAAAGGACAGTCGATAGAGCCATCTCTGGGGTTTTCTGAGATGGAATTTCATATTGTGTTTAATATGCGCTGAATGCACCGGCCAGGGGAGAGAGCACTTCAGCGTCGATGAGACATAAAGGATGGGACGGGAAGCTCTCTGCAGCCTTCCTCCTTTTCTATTTTCAGCTCCGAGGCCTTCGTGAGCTGTGCTAAGGAAGGCTGGCTCCAATGGGATGTGCTGGAAGGCCCCCGAGGCACGAAGCAATCCCTGCCTGAGCCCTCCCAGCCAAAAGCACTCTGTGAGGTTACATCACACTGCTGTGCACAGGACCAGGAGAGAGAGCCTGCAGTGAAATGGGGGTAACCCAAAGAGCACAAGTACTGCTGTATGGCCATCAGCCTCCACTCCACCCCCCATCTGCCATAAAGCAGGGGGTAATGTCACCGAGGAAGGGATGAAGGAGATGGATATTAATAAAGAAAGAGGGCTTTCAATGCTGCTGCTCATCTAAAACGTTCCCTTAAGTGCAGAACAAGACATTAAAGTACTAAGACACAATTTCCATGCAACTTAATAAAGGGGAAAATAATATCACCGCTGGAAAAAAAAAAGCACAAAATACATACAGGGGAATTTGATTGTATTGCTTTATGCTCAGATCAATCCTGAGTCTACACTGCACAAGCAAAGAGGTTATCAGCACTGCCTCCCACTGCTTGTGCCAGCATGCAACAGGAGCACTTTGCTGGGCCAAGGCGTTGGGAACAAAACCATCACCCCAGATGGAAATATTTTCCCTACAGACAAAGCAGGAAAACAATAAAATGGGCAGATCTGAAAGGTAAACCTGTAAGAAAAGCATCGGTGACGCAGTTGTCAGGTAATGAATGTGCAGCAGCAGCAAGGAATCAGCCCTCCTGCATCCCATCAAGGTGACGGCGCACCGGGAGTTAAAACATCCCTTGGGATTTGGCATCATTTCACCCCATAGAGGAGCTGGGGCTGCTCTCGGGGCTTCATCTGCACAGAGCACAGCTCCGAGTGAAGCTGTCCCTCCCCTGCTGGAGGTAATTAACGTATATCAAAGAGGAATTCAGCTGGAGTGGCTATTTCAGTAGCACGCAGCATTCTCCCCCAGTTTGGGTTTGTTTTCGAAATTGCACATAAAGTGCAACTGCGGCACATTTACTTTTCTATTATGCCTTCGAAATTAAGTTGGATGGCCCTAATAATAGCACTGCCTTTAAAATAACGCCGTGTTTAAAGAACAAACTCTCCAATGTCGCCGGCACAGCATATTTGTCTTGTGCTTAATTTCCACTTGCTGTTGTATTATTAGACATTAACATGATAGTTTTGTTTAATCTCTGGCTCCGTCGCCCATGGCTGACTCCAAACCGATCACTCGCCCCCGTTGATGAAAGTCCTAATTCATCCTTGTTAGTGCAATTAGGAGGAAATTGGATAACGGTGCCACTTGGCACTAAAGGTCTTGGAGAGGGTGAGTCTGTCCCCTGAGAGGTGACGCGCTCAGCCGGATTACATGGCTCCCAGGGAGACAGTGGGGATGAAGGAATTGAGGCTTCGGGATGTTCACAAGTGGAGTTTGGTGGGTTTTGTTGCTCTTCTCCCCACAGGGCAGCGCATCCATCCCTGGATCCCAGCATCCATACCCTATATGCATGGCCACGCTGGTGGAGCTGAGGGGGCACGAGGGCAAAACCAGCCCTGTTTTGAACCCATAGAATGAAAGGATCAGTGATATGTGGAAAGAGCAGGATTGTTTTCCTCCAAGGAAACAAAACCTCCACAGCATTCAGGAAAGGTGCTGCAATTTGTTTCTGCGATGTTTGCTCTCCGAACCTGAGCACACAAACGGGGTGAATGCTTCTTGTTATGGCCCTAAAATTAACAGGTGTGTTTGTAAAGAGGTTCCCTCAGCTTTTGCACTTCCCAGCACAGTTTCTTGAAGGCTTATCTCCCTTCATGCAGTCTTTTATGCACTCAGCTTGCAGGGAGCAGCCCCTCACCCAGGACCTGGGCTCGCTTTGGATGTCCATGCAAAAAGCACAACTTGGCAATTTGCTCTGCCAGAATTAGGCACGCAGACACGAGCTCTTGTGTTATCAACCCAACACTCTCAGCTTTTTGGGTAAAATGAGGCAATTTAAAACTTATATATCTGTGTATATATGTATATATATATATTATTCGTTAAACACAGAGCTGCTGAAGGCAAGAGTGAGATTATTTCTAACTTTTCTGGACTGTTAAGAGTGTTGTGGTCCTGATGTCACCTTCCCCCACAACAGGCACGGGTATTTCCTGGCTGGGGAGTGACATCCCCCAGGCACAGCAATGCTTGTGCTGACTGTTGGAGGTCTTTGGTATTTTGGCACTCTCCTATCTGCATCAATGGTCTGTATAGTGTCCATTGTGACGGGTCTGAGTGCTGTGGTGCCCACTGCAGAAAGCAGTCGGTGCGCAGTGGGGCTTCCAGATGTGCACAGCTGGAGGAGGCGGCCGGTACCCTTGGCTCATGGTGCAGATCTCAGCACAGCAAGCTCAGAAAATTGCAGTGGAAACAATAAAAACAGACCAAAATTTACATGTCTGCCCCTCCTCCCCCACCCCCCCCACCTTCCACTTCTAGCTGTTCTTGAGCTTTTATATAAATAGGGTTTATTCATACTTTCAGGTGGGCTCATTATCCATGCAACAACTTCAGCAATGATTCTCTAAACACTGAGCTGCTCTCGACCTCCAAACACTCCTTGTTTTTCGCTGGTGTTTCAGCCACCCTCTTGCAGGGAGAGGATACAGTAAGTGCTGTTGGTAGTCACGAATACGCTCTGCTCAGCCACCCCAAAGTGCTTTCAGCCACACAGAAGTGCTCTGTGAAGCAGCCAGCAGAGCAGAGAAGCTCACACCGCAATCACAGCCCGCACACCACACGAGGGCCATGGGGACACAAAGCTGAAAGAGCACTCCTGGCCACCAATTCTCCATCTCCAGGCAACCATGGGGCAAAATTGTTCAAACTGTAAAAGCCAACACTCTGTTTTTGGCAAGGGGTTGAGATTTCCAGCCCTAATCACTGGACACACAGCTCCATGAGTGCCACCCAAATACACAGCTCCAGGTACTACTGCTGCTGATTGCCACCTCTGCCCAACTTCAGAATGATGGTCTGGGGCTCCTTTTATAACTCTGGTAAAGAGGAAAGGCAGAAGGCAAGGCAAATTAAGAGCAAAAAGGTGAAACTTTTGTTTGCACAGAGCAGAAACCCTGATTTCCCAAGTGGTTATCAACCAGCAGGCAGCAGGGATGGGGCAGTTTTGGCACAAGGGCATCTGGATGAAGAAACCACTTTTTTAAGGTGTTTTCCTTTTTCTTTTGTATTGTGCCCACGGACGCTTTAATAAGCAGCTCATTGCTTGTGAACGTCAGGAGAAACAGCTTGGACAATGGAGGGTGGAAGGGAAAGACTTGTGCATGAATGTCTCATTGTCACAGCCCTATTAAACTCCTCTCAGTCTAATCCTGTCCTTAATTGACCGCATTCTGATTATATTCTAGGTAGTCTGCATCAGCCTGGGAGGAAGCAGTGGGCAATGAGTGCTGTAGCTGTTTTGGAGGAGAGTAAAACGCAGCAGAGCAGCCAAAAAGAGGCATCTGATTGTACAGGAGTCTGCTTTCCTAACCAAAAGGAGGAAAAGAGTTGAAACTTCCCAGAAGAGTTAAAAAAAAATCTTCACCAAATAACACACAGGCTACTGCTCCAGTAACAAAGAGGATTTCAGCTGCCCATTTAATACAGAGGAAGATGCCGCTGGTGGGGATGGAGCTCAGCGCCTCTCCATCCATCCTCACCTCACCTGTCTGTCTGCAATCAGCAACGGAGTGGCGGCTGTGGCTCTGTGAAGTGGCTCTCCAAGAGGCCTCACTAATTGTCTTGGCAGAAAGGAAGAGTTCCCCCCAGTGCAGAGCGATAAATCAGAGACGATAATAACTCCTTCCAAAATAATCCTCAGGCAGAAACAAAATCCAGCACTGAGAGCCGTACAGAGTCAAAAAGTGCCACCTGTGTCTGAGGGTTACTTAGGTCTATAAATACTGCACTCCTCCCCTGCGCCTCCGTAATACATTGCTGTTAATAATACGTAGGTGTCTGGATGTTTTAATGTTCAGGCTTTGTCTTCCCGGTGCAGCCACGAGGCGCGATGCCATCCCCGGGGTTATGGGCTGAGCTGAGAGATGCTGTGAGGTTCAGCCTTCATGAATGGGATTTTGCAAAAATTGGCAAAAAGGCTGACCTGCAAATGTCGATTTTACACTCATCTCCCAGGGAGCAAAACTGCCCTGGTGGCACCGTGCAGACACGATGGGTTCACCATGCCGTGCTCTGCCATGTGGTACTGTAGCAGAGATGCTATAAGTCACAGCCTGAAGCAGTGATGGAGCACCTGGTGGGAAGGCGGGGCCAGCCCAGAGCAGCTCAGGTGTGTGCAATGTGCTGAGTGATGGAAGGGCTGGAGCCAGGATGCACCCCTTCCCAGCCCTCATTTAAGGGTTGGCAGTGGAGGCAAGAAGCTCCTGCCTACCTGAGGCCTGAAGGTGAGCAGCCTTTTTTATTTTTTTCCTTCATTCTTGCAAAAAGGAAGAAAAAGAAGAAGAAAAAAACAAAGAAGACGACATGAGCTGGACTATTTGAATGCTTTGAACCAACTCTACTTGCCTATCCTAGCCGTTAGGATTGATTTACAGCAATGCAATGAGTGCAGAGAAGCTAAAAAAGAGAGCAGAGCAGCTGTGTTTGATTTTGGGGCTGCCCTTGCAGAGAATGCCTGGAGTAACCTCAAGCTGTGGTCATCTGAAACAGAAGTATAATCAAAGTAGCTAGGTTTGGGTCTCTGGATCTTAAACATCCCATCCTGAGCTCTCAGGTTAAACCTCCCAGATGGAAACCAGAATTCCAAACCTCAACCTCTTTGCAACAACGAAGTCTGTCCCAGTCCTGCACAGTGTCCTCAGATTGCTCCAGTGCAGAACTTCCCCTGCAGCCCTAAATTTGGCCTTTGTGTTAATATATGATGACTTGCTGTTTTGTGACCTTTAGGAAAGGAAAAGGAAAGGCCCAAACCTTCTGTCACCACTGCAGCTGGAGCAAGGTGAGATGAAGTCCACAAGCAAGGCACTGCCTCTGCTCTTCTTATGGCTGACACCATTTGCTGTGGATCCCCACGACCTCACGCTTTCCCAGTATCAATCGTTATTTAGCTGCTGTATTCCAAATGGAAGCCACAAACTTCTCTGTGCCTTTATTTGCTTATCCTTCATTCTTCTGCAGAAAGAGCTCTTTTCCCTGTAATGACAGTGGGTTAGAGGGTCTATGGTGAGGACATGCTATGGCTCGTGCTATTTTGTTCCTTCATTAGAGCATCATCAGTGCGTAAGCTGCAGTCCTCCATGCCCAGAGTTCTGGGAGGTCACGCAGCAAGCTGGACACACTGCAGAGAATGAGCTACTTGCAGCAGGGAGTAAACATGTGAGCCCTGTAATGTGAGTGGGGCCGGTACCAGCCTCAGCACGGGACCCAGGACATTTGGGGATGCAAGGAAAGGGTGTCCGGCATAGGAAGGTGATGCATTTTAGCCCCCTGTTGCAGAACAACTTCCTACACAAAAGCAGAAGGGATTTACAAGCCATATCCCCCCAGATGCTCCATTTTTGAGGTCTCTGGCATTAGGACAAGCCATAGGAGGTGACAAACCCACAGGGTGAAGGAGCTGTCCTAACCAGAGAGATGAATTCTCCCTAACGTTTTTGCCTGTGAGAGCCTCAGTGTATGCACACATGTGGGTGCATGTGCCCGTGGCAGCTACATCCCCTGCTTCGCTGCTTTGTGATGAGCAGTGGGTTTTTAAAGAGGTTCCTCTTGGCAAGGGGCTCTGCTGGCGGAGATGAAGGAAGAAATGATCAAACCCACAGGCTCGTACCTCTTGTCTCCTCCATTCGGCCCCTTTTGCAATGCGGTGGAGGAGCCCTGCTTTTAAACAAAAGCTAAACACTGTCAGTGGGAGAGCAAAGCAGGATCTCTCTGAAATGCAAATGCCTCTTTCAGAGCAGCCAGCTCTGAAAACAGGGATCCTGCTGACTCATGTTTAGAAATTGGGGAGAGAGCTGCTTTGGTGCCCTATCTGCCCTGCTCTCATCTTCAGCCCCATCTCATCCTGGGGGTGCATGCACGAACCCTGGGGTGAAGCAGACTGCAAGGATGAAATTATATCCGTGGGGATGGACCTGCAGCCCAGCCAGCATTTGCTTTATGAAGCCACCGGCTGCCCTTCCAACAAAGCAGGAGCAGCGCAGTGTCAGCACGGGTGAGGATTTACCAACGGGGCAGTGCAGATTTAAGCCTCGCACAGTTCGATGTATCAAGAGGATTTGGGGCCCGGCTCTTTAAATCCCTTTCTCGTCTGCAATGTCTTGGTTTTGGTTGTTGATTTTTTTCCACCGTACCCTTTGCTCCTCCTGTTCTTTCCGCATCCTTTCAGCCCATTTCAGGTCCGTGAGTGCTGGGATCCAAGCAGTCAGATCCTCGTGCCGGTGGGTCTTTTGCTATTTCTATTTTACAGATGCTCCTGGCCTTTGCATTTACATGATAGAAGGAGTGGGACCCTGACCTGTGTGCTTACAGAATGGTGAAGGAGAAGGGAAGAAGGAGGGAGAAACCCAAGAAGGAGGCACAGCTCCCTTTCTCTAAGGGTAATATATTTCTCCATCCCATAGCGGCGTGCAGAGCTGACACCACAGTGCCGCAAAGGCTCTGAGCTCTCAAAGAGCACGAGCAGAACCACAGGGGGGTATTCCTGCACTTTCTCTTCTTATGGAGTGTGAAGGGATAAACACCTGCAGGTGTCTCCTCTCCCACTGTCTCTCCGCCATCGATGGGCAGCTGCCAGCAGTGTTGCACAAAGCCACTGCCCACAGGCACAGCTTGCTGAGATGCCCCCATGACCCAAATCAGCATCACTGGGGAGTGGCCCTTTCTGCCCTGGGACCTGGGTGCTCGTGTGTGGGGTATCTGAAATCCAAATGTGTAATAATAAGAGAAGCAGTAATAGAAATACCACTGCTTGCAGAGATGTCGAGCTCCAGGGGCATAATGGAAATTCAGATTTTTTTTTCTTTCTAATGCGCTTCTGCTCTAATAACTGCTTTTTTTCCCTCATCGCTTTTCATCTGAAAACACTGGCATGCTGCACCAGCAGCAGCTGATCAAGACTTCACACGTCCTGCTCATTATCCTCGCTTCACACAAGAGGAAGTGGGAAGGATTGATAGCACCCAATTTTGTATAAGTGTTGCCCAAAGTGAAATACCCGGCCATGTCTGCTCCTGCAAGGCTGCAGCTGTGCTGAGTCTGAGGCTGTGAAAAGAGAGACTTTATAGGGCCTGATAAAAAGCTTTTATTAGACCCACGGGCCCAGGTGGAGTAGGTAGACAAGTTTTAGCTGCGTAGACTTGAAGGTGTGCCTACAGGCTCTCAGGACCCTGCACACCTTCCCCACCCTTGGAGATGCTCCAGGTCAGGTTGGGCAGCCTGAGCTGGTGTGTGGCATCTAGCCCATAGAAGGGGGTTGGAATTGGGTGATCTTTAAGGTCCCTTCCAACCCCTCCATTCTATGGACCTATGAAACTTTCTCCACCTCCCCAAACCCTGGAGATGCAGGAGATGGGCGGATGCTGAAGGCATGGCCACCCCAAGGACCAACACAATGAGAGCTGCCCAAATCTTCCTTCTACCTCTCAGGTACACTAAAAATTCCCCAGTGTGGTGTTTTCCTCAGGGCTGCAGGTGGTGAGCAGAAAGACCAAGGGCTGTGCAGGAGGTGGAACTTTGCTCCTGCACCAAAATGTCCCAGCCTGGCCCTAAAGCCATGCACGCTGCAGGGCAACCTGTGCAGCCCCTTTCCTTTTCTTCTGCATGAACTCCCCTCAGGAGTTGTACCCCAAGTTATTTGTAGCATCACAAAGTGTATCAATCAGATCTTTTTTTTTTTTTTTTTAATGACAAAAGGGTTCATCCTGTTGGTAATTTATAGTAATTGTAGTAACCTGGTAATAATTCCCAGCAATTAAGCACAGTACTGATTCACTCATTTACTGAGTAATGTCTTTTCTGTATTTATGGGGGCTGCGCTGGCGTATAAATACCTTACTTTGTTGGTTAATGAAAATTTACTAAGTAGCATCCTAAAAAATGCTTATTCATTTTAAGCTATTCTTAGCAATCACGTGTGAATGAGGAGTAATTGCTTTACTTGGGACGGTAATTAGAAAGTACTAAGTCATTGTTTTCCCTTCCTGAGCTGCTGGTTTGTTAACCATGCATCTGCTCTCCCAGCATTAATTCTGAACCCAGCACCACTGGGGGAGCTTTTTGGGCCAAGGGCTGCATGGCCCGTGGGGTGAATGGGTCCAGGATGGCTCAGCCTGTGGGAGCTGCAGAGCAGGGTTTGCACCTGCTGATCAGAGCCGGAGCAGGGAAAGCATCTCCCCATGTGGAGGGGAAGGGGGGGGGGGGGGGTTGGTAATCCCATGTAGGAAGGTTTCAGTGGGGGCCTGCTCTGTCCTCTCAGCTGTGAGCTTTTGGGGCAGCCCTCCACCTGCTCTGTGCCTCAGTGCAGCATCCCAGCCTGACCCAGAGGGAAGGCAGCCCACGTGACGTGAATTCACACTGTGCCCCTGTTTCCCCATTTGTAAACTGGAGTGAATGGTGCTGCTGTCCTTAGCGCGGCGTGTGGGGATCCAGGGTGAACGTCAGCTCCACGGTCAGGGCAAGAGATGGGGTCATTTCATGGGGTATGGGGCAATGCAGCATGATTTCCAGGTGTTTGCAGACACATCACAGGATGTGATCTTTAAAAGCGCTGACTGATTTTGAATGCTTCTCAGGGGGTGTTCACAGGGATGTGATTTGCTGTGCGCTCAGGGCAGCCTGTTCATGCTGGTAAGCAGGGCTCTCAATGCAGCCAGGCATCTACAGATAGGAGCTGCTGACCATCCTGCTCCCTCTCTACAGTTTTCCCATCAGTAAAATGGGAATAATGGGGCTCCCCAGGACATGCTCCTAAAAACAACAGGGTTACAAAAATGGGCAAAGGGCCTTTAAACAGGGCCGGTTTTCCCCAGTTCATCCAGACGCAATAGCAGAGATGGGGGAGAGCTGCAGTGCCTGCAGGTGGCAGGAATGCCACAAACCAGGAGAAAGCTGGGGGGTGGCCGTCATCAAAAGGGGATCGCACGCACAGGGTAAGACATGGGACAGTGCAGGTGATGCATGGCCCAGGTAGGACATAGGGGTGGGATCTACCTGTCCTGGCTGGCAGCTGGGGGTGGAGATTATTTGGATGAGCGTTCAGGGGTCTTCCCCATCCCCACAGCGTGGCACCAAGGCCAAGCTCTCAAAGGAACCATTTGTGTTTTCCCATCCCTTTCCAAGAGGGTGAGGATGAAGGAGGCGGCACGAGAGCAAGAAGCAGCTCCAGGGCACCCCGATAAACCCCTGCAGGGCTGGCGGCCAAGGCGCCTGCTTCCCCGAGATAAAGGGAACGCACGGCGCTGCGAGGCGCGGACACTGGCTGAACACCCTGCTAATCCCTTCAGCCCTGACACGGCTGCTTGAGGAAGGGGCGGCTGCTTTGTGAGTGCCTTGTGTGCAGGGAGAGGGAGAGAGGAGGAAAATGGGTTTTAGTATTTAGCCCCTGGGAAGAAGCGGTGCTGCGGAAGGGCTCTGGGGTATGGGCACATCACTGAGGTGTGCCCTGGTGTGGGATGGGGCTTCTGATGGGAATCTGGGGCTACAAAGGAATGGCTTGTGATATTGCAGCTGCCGGAGAAAATCACCGGGGGAGCCAGAAGGTTAAGGAAAAAGAAGAAAAAAAGAAAAAGGAGATGTAACAGCAGACAGCACCGTTATTGAGAGGAAACACTGGGCAGGGGAAGGCAAGCAGGACCTCGGCGTGAGGCAAATTCATGGTGAATGAACCCATGGTGCCTGTGGGGAGGTCAGGCTCGAAGTGGACATAAAGTGCTGGGCCCCAAACGCAGTCCCTGTGGTGGCTTCTGGCTGAGAAGCTGTTGCTTCCATTGGGTGTGAGAGGCAGCAGTGATGCGGGTCCCTATAAAATCTGGGAGTCCATATAAAATTATTGCTCACCTCTGCTCTGGGAAATGAGCAGCCATCCAGCCTGCTGCAGATGCAAAGCAGTCAGTGTGTGCCAGCTGGGGTTTTTCCCCCAGTGGTAAAAGAAGGCTGCAGTGTTCAAGCCAAATTAAAGACCCTGCCAAGTTTGCTGTGGGTCCAGCAGCACACTGCAATGATGGGCTCTTCTTTTTACAACCTCAGAAGATGGTTTCTGCCCGTTTCCTTCTGGCAATGAAATCTGAGTTTTTATGTTTTAATTTTGCTTCTCTTCCAAGCCTGTTGCTTTTAATCTTGTTCTCAACTCCTGGGCTCTGTTGCAGGAATTCCTCTTTACTTCCCTTGCAGGTTGCCAACCCAGGGTGCTCAGAGCCCCCATTTAGGGCAGCAGTGCTGGGTTATACCCTGACCTACCTCCTTATGCACCACCCACCAGCGCTGCATCCCACTCGTTCTGCTGGCTGATGCTGAAAGGCAGGAAGCAGAAGGGATGCTCCCAAGGGGATGGCATCTCTTCAAGTCAAGGACTCCAGTGGCTGTCGTCTCACTGAGGAAATTGCTATCATTTTTCTAAGTGGTTGGGTCAATACGGGGATGTCACTTGGGAAATTTGGGATTTATTGCTCCCCTTCGCACCCTCAACCCACTGGGAATAAGTGAAACAGGCAGGTAGGTCCTCACTCAGAAAGCTGCCACGGTGGATGTCAGGAGCGTGTGTGGGATGGTGAAAAGCCCATCTAGACGGGGAACAGAGACATGGGGGCTGTCCTCCATACACACAGCGATTCCAGGTCTGAAACATCTCTAGAAGAAAAAGATGAATGGGGAAAATCAGAGCTGAGGGAAACAGATATGAAAGGTGAGTCTGAAGATGAAGCAGTCAACAGTGCTGGTCCCGGTACCGATCCCTGAGGGGACACCACTGTCACTGATCTCCATCCGCTGAGCCACTGAGCACTGCTCCCTGGGTGGGATCTCACAAGAGTTCCTCATCCATTGAACAGTCTGCCCATCAAAGCTGTACTTTTCCAAGTTAGAGAGAAGGATGCAGTGGGGGCTGTGCCAAAGGCCTCACTGAAACCCAAAGAGATGACATCAATGGCTCTTCCATTGCCTATGGACACAGTTAAGCCACACATTTGGAAATCTGGTTTCAAATACTTCAAATTAAGCATTTGGAGTTTTCATACCAAGAGGACAGTTTTCATTGGCTTACGGTGATATTGGGCTACAACAATCCTAGAATCATGGAATATCCCAAGCTGTAAGGGATCTGTAAGGATCTTCAAGTCCATCTCCTGAATAATAAACCCCAAGATTCAAGTACACACCAAAAAGGCATGCTGTTCTCAATCCCTTTCTCTCCCCATTGCAATTTTGCTCAGAGTAGAAGCAGAAATGTTTCTATGTGGCTGGTTTATTTGGTGAACACGAGCTCATTTTTTTTCATTTAAAGGATCCTGGATGGTGTTTTTTAGGGCAATCCAGCCCACTGCATTGCATCCTTCAAGGAGCTAAGCTTTAAGGAGAAGGAATGAGACAACCCAGAGTCATGCAGAGTCCCCAGGAGCCAGGCCGGCCTCTGGCCCCCCACTAATCCTGCTGTCCCCTCCCACACAGTTTCCCAGTTCCGTGGGCAGCCAACAAGCTCTCAGCACCTCCACACACATATGGCATCCCGACTCCACTGAGCACATTTTTAGGGCAAACTTCTCATCCCACTGCTCGCTCGACTCGAAATAGCAAGCTGAATTTGGGATGAAACGTGTAGCTGTTGGCTGGGGAAGCAGCATGCAATTAAGAAGGAGGGACTGCCAGGAATATTTTCTACTGCGCATATGCTGTTTGCGATCCTGTGCACGCACCGAAAAGAAAGAAAGAAGGAGGTCTTCAGAGAGAGAGGAGAAGAAAAGAGTGGTGGTTTGGCTTGCCAGGGCCATTTTGGATAAGCTGAAATGCCGCTGGGTGGGAGATGGCTGCAGCGTACATCTCCATCTGCAGCCCCTCACTGAGATGGGGTGCCTCACAGATAGATAGCAAAGGGGGAGCTGGGGATTGCAGTAGGTGATCTAAAGAGATACCTCACAGAGGGAAATGGGCTCTGTGGTTTTGCCTTTCTCTGTGGCTCGATGTTGAGTCCATCTCTGCTCCCAGCATGTTTTCTGCCATGGCTTCCCACGGCCATAAGGGCTCTGGCAGATACGAAAATGGGAACCCCCGCTTTGGGATGTTTTTGGAGCCAACACGTCAGCTCAGCGTTTGGACGGCGGGTTTCAAACGAAATATGGAAATTTCCATTCCAGGAGGATTTCGTGGTTTTGTCAACATTGCAGCAGCAGAAGCCGGGAGTTTCACAACACTGCGAACGTCGTGTCTGCCCAAAACTTCCACTTCGAGCTGAGGAAAAATGCTGCATATCCCCCAAATGTCTCTTCTTTGTAAATGTGGCACTGAGGTGGCTTAAGAATGAAAATAAAGACAACCGTGAAATAGAAGGAGCAGAAAATCACCTTTGGGGTCTGGGAGTGACCCAGACTCAAGCAGAGGCATCGCTGGGTGCAAAACCCATCCAGCCTGCAGCTCCATTCACAGCGTGCCCGGTCCCAGGCTCAGGGCACACACAGTGGTGCTCTCAGCTTTCACATCCCAGCCACCCAGGGCTGCTCACAGTGCCCAGGCTCCCCCCCAAGCCGGGCTCGGGCTTTCTTCAGGCTGCAAAGAATAGAGCTAAGGGAGGGAAGGAAACGCTCTGCAAAAGCCATTTGTCCCCTCGGCTTTATTCCGGCTGCAAGTCGGAGCAGCTTGTAGCTCCAGAGAACTTTTAATAGAAATCTTCGGGATGAAATGGGCTACAGCTGTTTGCCTTGATAAATATATTTTATGCTACATGCCTCAGCCGCCATCTGTTTGCTGATATGAGCATTTCTCCTCTGCAGCAGCTGAACAGAAGTCATCAAAGGGAATAGTGGGAGATGGGCTTAGTTGCAGGTACAGAGAGGAGGTGAAGCGGTCCATGCAATGAAGTTATTCCGGCAGCTTAATGTGGCAGAGCTGGTGCAGGAGCAAGGGTTGGGCGGGGTGGTTGGTGGTCCTGGGGGGGGCCTGGTTTAATGCTGGTGGGGTCAGATGGGAAATTTTCAGCAGTTCTGCTGTTTAATGGTCATTGAAAACTGCCACGCTGTGCTTTGGGGCATTGGGAAATGCCACGAAGGGGGTTTAGGCACCTAAATACAGGGGAAAACCCTGTATGCAGCGCTGCTGCACCACGAGCCATGCCCATAACACGTGCAGTGGTGCAGAACCCCAAGAGCACTGTGTCCCAGCTGCCTTTTTCCCACACCCTTAGCATCGTTCCCCAACACCCCGCTATCTCCCTCCCTGTTTTATGGACACAAACATAGACCCTGTGAGCGAATCATCCTGAACAGATTTACAGCCCTGCAGCAAGGCAGAGCCCAAACCACCCTCGATACATTGGTTTAACAGTGCTTTGTGCTCACAGCCCCAGAGCCCCTGCCTTGCTCCTCTCATAAACTTGGCTGGAGTGAATTGCGGCGATGTCCCTCACTGCTGCTGATCCTGCAATAAAACCTCACCCGACCTGCAGGGCACAGGGATGTGGCACAGCATCCTCCTTTCTCTCTGCAGATACCTGAAAACATCTCTCAGTTGTTGCTGATTCATTGCCAGCCGGGCCTGGGGGACCATTCAGTGACCTCCAGACTCCAGCAGAGCTATCAGAGCCCATTTCCTATTCCCTATTCCTATTCCCTTGCTCTCCTGTTAACACTCAGCCGTGGCACCACTACACTTAGCCTAGGTATGTAATAGCTAGCTGTCACGGGCACTCACATGCCTAGGTGACAGGTGCCCTAGCCATAGCATGGCTTATTATTATGATTATTGCTATCATTGCTATGATTATCGTATTACTTTATATTGCCTCAATGGCTCAGGCAAGGTCAGAGCTATGGGAGGGGCTGGAGAAATGATGGAAAAGAGAGGCCCATGCCCAAAGAGGCTTGATATTAGGCAGCAGGGCAGACAGGCAGGGTGGTGGGGAGCAGAGATCAGCCTGACCCGGGCTGTGCCAATCCTGTCCCTCTTTCCTTGCCCTCCCAGGGCTCAGAGGTGGCCAAGAGGAGCTGCTGGGCCACTGAGTGGCATCACCACAGGGCAAGCAGGGAGGGACAACTCTGCCAGCCCAGCAGAAGGATCCCCAGGGGAGAAATGCCCTTTTCCTGATGGGCTCTGGAGGGTGTGATGCTCTCCTTTCTCCCTATGGGTTTAACTTCCAAGCCTCCCCAGCTTGCCCATGAGTTCCCAGGCTGCTGCCGATGGGTTCTGACAGATTCTTGGAGCTCTGCTGCCGAGTGGTTGTGGATTTGGGGTGCTTTCATGTCAGTGAACACTCATTCCTGTGAGTGATTCCTTTCAGCAACGCCAGGCACTGAATCACTGGTCTGTGATCCTGTAAAATTAACATGCCCCGCTATAAATAACCACTCTCTAATGGGCTGTCATTTGACAGCTTTTGGAAAGGCTCAGCTCGTGCGAGCAAAAGTTTTAATGACTGTAATTGAAATTAGATGAAACCCATCAATGTTGGGCTTTCCATGACCCATGCTAGGGCAAAATCTATCATGAATCAGGGAAAAATCACCCCTCCAGAACATGCCCCATACAGTGAAGCCCATGGAGTGCCATCAGCACATGCTGCAAATGCAGCCAACCCAAAAAGTCTGACATTTCCAGGGGGTGCTGTCTGGCCGTGCCCATACTGTGCCACCTGAACAGTGCGCGATCACAGCTCAGCTGCGATGCACTGCACATGCAGCTCAGTGTTTTGTTATCTTGTTTCCACTCCTTCCATGCAAAGCCCGAAGGGACCCGGGCTCCTGGGGGCTGAAAACCCCACGTGTGCCCCCACGCCCCATGCTGAGCCCCACAGCTGGAGGGGATGGGATAACAAGTCCCCTGTGCCCCCGCGTGCTGCCTGCACACGGCAAAACATCCTCTCTCCCAGGACAAGGGGTGGCACGGGGCAAATTAGGGGATGCCCAAGGGCCCTCGAAGCACTGGGACAAGAAGCTTTGGGATGCACAACACTGCTTATAATGAGACATGGGGGAAGGAGGGGTTTCTGTGGGCTTTGGCTTTGCTCCTGAGGACCAGGGAAGAGGAAGATACACGAAAACTGTCTTCATTTTTTTTGTTTCCTAATAAGCCCCAGCAATTTGCGAGCACGCAGAGACATACTGAGCCATGCTTCCCTTTCATTACCTGGGGAAGGAGGCGGAAGGAACAGCAGGGATGCAAAGGGGAGCCTCCTTGGAGCACAGGAGGAGTGATTGCTGCAGGGGTTTTGCAGCAAGACCTGGCAGGCAATGGCTGCATCACCCCACAAAGCTCTCACAGTGCCGGTGGGGAAACTGAAGCACAGGGCAGCGTGGCTGGGAGCCTTCAGCAGCATAACAGCTCCAGGGGACCTTTAGGGGAAGCACACCTGGGCAGCGCAGCCCCAAAAGCCTCAGGTTTAAGAGGAGACACGGTTCTCTCAATGCTTTTCACTTAAAAAGAAAAAAAGAAGGAAAAAAAAAGAAGTCAAAGTGAGGGCAAATGTTTCCAAAGGTCACAAGAAAACACAGAACCTCAAAATAGAAAAGAAGTGGCTGAGGGCTATCAGCGCAATCTGCTCGGTTGGCCCCCAACAAGGCACGTCTGAATTCAGCAGTTGCAGAGGAGTTTGCAGAGGGATTGGTTAATATTCCCCAAAGGAGACAATGTTTTTATTTCAAAATTGCCAGCAAACCAAAAAATTTCGTTTTCCTCCATCCCTATTTGTAAGTGAATATTCACTGGGATATTTGATAGCTGTAATTTACTCTTCGAGCTCTGTAATTAGCCACCTCAATCAAATGGCATCGTTTTTATCTTCGCTCAGTGAAGAGCTGCTCCTCTGCAAACCAGACCTGAGCACATCACAGGGCTGGAACCACTGCCCACAGCCAACACTGCCTTCCTCTCGAGGCTCAGCCTTGTTTGGGGGTGGAAAGCCTCTGGAATTAAAAGATGGGGCAGAACAGTGACCCGTGGCTCACCAGGAGGGGTAGGAGGCAGGAACTGGGGAGGGCTTCAAGTGGATTTTCCCCTACTTGAGGAAATTTGGGGCATGGGAGAAGACAGGGAGGGAGATGCAGGGGTGTACCCAGAGGTTCTCCTTTTTGCTATCTGTGAGCATGGCAGAACCATCACTGTGCAGTTATTCAGTTTTACGGACCTTCAATCAAACAAGGAGAGATTTTCCCAGGGCTGAGGGGAGCCGGCGATTCCAGGGGGGCTGTTCAGCTTTTGTGCCATTTATTCCTGAGCACAACCCCTGCACCAGGGGAGGCAAAGCGCACAGCCAAGGCTGCAAGGACCCCACTCCCTTTTGCTGGATCTCTTACACTTGAACGCTGCCTTCAGAGCCCCGGCCATAGTCTCCTTGCTGGCAGACTTGAAAGACAGAACTTTTCTTTCCCATTCACCTCAAGCAATAACAATCCCTTGTTAACACAATAAAATTAATCCTTGCGCTGCAATCAGGAAGCCGTGCTTTCTCTGAGCCCTAAATAATCTCATTCCTTTGCCACGTTTATAAGGTGCTGCAATGGTTGGTTTGGGTTTTTGTTTTTTTCTCTCCTTTGCACTTAAAAAAAAAGTGGAAATCTTGTAATCTTGAGATAAATATAACGGTGTGAAGCTTCCCATTCTTCTCCAATCTGATTGCAGTGGCAGCAAAAGGACACGGGCCTAATTAAAGTGCCAATCAAGCAAAAATGGGATGCATTGTTTTTATACAAATGCTTCATTTAACCCTTTGTGTACCATCCATCTTTAGGGATTTTCTGTGCATCTGTTGCTTTTTTTCATTGCCATGAAGTCCAGGCCAGATTTCCAAAAGAGCTTTCAGGATGAGAGCAGCACAAAGGAGCACTAGAAGGCATCACTGGCAGAGAGCAAGGGTCCCACCAAGCAGTGCCATGGCATCTCATGGCATGCAGCCCACGGGGATGCTGAGAGCTCCATGCTGCCCCCAGAGATGGGAGCCTGAAAAAGTCAGGGTTGGACAGGGAACCCCTTGTGTTCTTCAGCATCAGAAATTCAGTGGGTCTCACCAAGCCATTACTGCTTGGCCCCAAAGTACACATGTAGAGTTTCATCCCAAAGCTTAGCAGCAGCCCCTGTTTATTGACTGCGTGCCGCTCTGCAGCACTGCACAGCCCTCTGCCTGCAGGTCTGGGATGCATTCAGTCCATCCACACACACATCTGCAGTGACCCAACTCAGTCTTTGTACATTTACGTCGTGGGGACCCCTTCACATTTCTCCAGCAAGCATGAAAGGAGGTTGCCCAAGGAGGCTGTGGATGCCCCATCCCTGGAGGCATTCAAGGCCAGGCTGGATGTGGCTCTGGGCAGCCTGGTCTGGTATTTGACGACCCTGCATACAGCAGAGGGATTGGAACTGGATGTGCATTGTGGTCCTTTTCAACCCAGGCCATTCTGTGATTCTGTGGTTCTGTGAAAGTTATAGACATGCTTTTATTTGAGGCATTTTGGTATTTTACCCCCACGGCCTCAGCACCTCTCTCCTCATGGCTGTTGCTGCCCACCCCTCCTCACTGTATGAGAGCTTTACCAAGTGCCACAAGCAGAGATTTCTGGCAGCCATCCACGTGGCAGGGAGAGAAAGAAGTGCAGACAGCCCCATATCTGCATCCCAGGGCTGTGTTGAGTTGTTAGCAAAAAGGGTCAGCAGAGGGACGTGGGAAGGGACTGGCACTGCATGCTGGTGGCATTGAAAACTGCAGCACTGCAAATTCCCCTCATGCCCTGGGGGCTCCAGGGGGGCAGCTGCACTCATTTCACATGGGATACCATGAAATGCAAAGGTCCCCCTGCCCTTCCTCAGCATCCTGGCACAGGCGCTGTGATGTTACCTCCTCCATCCCATTACCTGCTCATTTGGCTGCCTATCTCCCCACTCACACATTGCAAACCTTGCAAACAAGCAGAGGGGGAAACTGAGGCTGCACTGGGTGGCCACGGAGTGAGCCTGCAGCAGTGCAGGCTCCCAGACAGTGCTGTAGCATCACGAGCTGTTACAGCACAGGGAAACGTGTGATTATATCCCTGCCTACCTCTCTTCCAGGCACTTGCCTTAGCTTTGTAATAGCCAAGAAGGAAATCCATCTGAGCTGCTGTTGTCCTGCTGCTTAAAACTCAATTTTCCATCAATATTGCTTCATTTTTATCAAGTTGCTTACATGCTTTATGTTATTCTCTCTTCCCCCCCCTCCCCCCCCTCCATTTTGCTGCAGCATTTCAGAACATTTTGTTTCTTGCACTTCTCGGTAAATAGCCTGGAAGTAAGAGAGTCAAAGGCATGAGAAAAGTAGCTGTGTTCATTGTTGTGATGTTTCATATCTACTGCACTTGTCAATGTGGAACACCAGGGGAAAAGACAAGGGGGGGGGGAGGGGGGAGGGAAGAGTGGAAATGAAGGAAGATGCTTCATGCTTCGTCTTCTTTGACTTTCAGAAGTTGCAGGACAGAGAGGGCTGCCTGTCCCCCATTCCCTGCATGGCTCTTTGCTGTGCCCCGCACCACATTTTGATCAGATCATCAAAAATAAACCCCATTGCGCCTCCTTTAGTGATGCCTTTCCCAGGCCAGGCAGCTTTGCAGCACCGTACGCTGCACGGCTGGAGCACATCAGCTGCAGCAACCCAAAATGATGCCCAGAGCCCAAATTTTCACACCAAGTACGGGTAGCCCTCAATCAAATTTGACTGCCAACGCAGTCAGAACCACGGGGATAATCAGTTAATAAAACTTTGCAGTTCCATGCTGCTTTCATCGAGGATTTAAAGCCCTCCACAAAGGTCAGCACTACCAGTGATGAGAATTTTCCAGCTGAAATGTTTTCACCGGGAAGGAAATAAAGGGAACTGCTCTCTTCTCCTGGAAGTTTGAAATTTGGCTGCTTTTAATGCAGGCAGGAAATGATATCCTTCGTGGGAGGGGGAGAATAAATAAATAAATAAGTAAATAAAAGAATCGCCATGAAAACGTTAATGGAGTTTTGAAGCTTCACAGAGGAGCCTTACACGTGTAGCAGCCTTAATATGCATTGGTACCCGCAGCCTGCAAGCAAACAGCATTTTGCAGATTAAACTAAAACACACCGGGAGTGCCTGAGAGTTATTTAGGAATGTGATTCCTGCTGAAATGGGGCTCTGTGGATGTTAACCTGCAGCTCGCTGTGTGCTCCCAGCAGAGGCGGCGCCCCGACCCTTTGCGGGCACCTCGGTGCCATGCACAGCACTTTCGGGCTGCAGACGCTGCTGCACGAGGGGGGAGGAGAGCTTCACCCCCCCCCCCCAGCCTTAATCTACACCCTTCTGTCCCAATGCAGACGGCAGCTCAGAGCGATGGGGAAAGCAGCACACGCGTGCAAAAGTGCTCAAATAATAGATTTTATTTCCAGAGGGAGGGAGGCTGAACGCGAAGTGAAACGGCCAACCCCGAGCGCCCACCCCTCAACGGCTGACGGACCACCGCCTCGAGAGCAGCGCGAGCCCCAATCGATGCAGCTGGGCGTTAACCCGGTGCAGCTCATTAGCACGACTAACGAGTTGACCCCCAGCGCAGGCAGCCCCTCCCACCTCCCACCTCCCACCTCCCCCCCCCGGGGGTTCCCAGGGGCTGCTGCACAGCGCGCGGAGTCGGTCCGGCCCCGTTTGAAGTTCACCTTACAGCACAGCAGCGAGTAATTAGAGCCCACAGCTGTAATTACTTTCTAACGCTCTTTCTCTAATTGCTCTGAGCGGCCCAGCTGCCCCCTCCCGGGGGTCGGGATGGGATGGGGTGCTGCGTGTGTTTGTGCTGGCTGCCCCTTAAGCTCCAGCTGGCTGAAAAGTTTCTTTTGCCTTCTTTATTGATTTTGTTATCCTGAAAAGGAGCCCAAAAGCTCACCGAAGGTCACTGCAACAAACGGGCAGCTCGGTGGCCCAGCCTGGGGGGTTTCCCCCCACGCAGCACAGTCCTTCCACACCTGTGGTGTGATTTAACTCTGGGTTGGGGGCGATTAGGGCTCATTTTTGGCTCCCTACTTCGGGTGCGTGGGCCTGCTTTGCTTCCTCCAACCCCCCAAAAAAAAGAGGATGAGGAGGGAAAGATGTCACCCAACTCCAGACCGCTTCATCCTCCTTTCAGGACCTCAGGGTGAGTTGGAGGGGGGGGGGGGGGGGGGAGTGGGATTTTCTTTTGCTCTAGGCACCCCCGTGTGCATTGCGTGCTGCTTGGGAGCTTGGAGCAGCTGTGCGGTAGCAAATGAGGTTTGGTGTTTTGCGTTTTGATTTTTTTTTTTACGTTTACTACTTGCTTTTATTTTTTAACTTTTATTTGTGTGTGTTTTTGTACCTTATAAGGGTTTGGGGTTTATATTTGTTTAATTATTTATTTATGTACGAGGACGGGGCGGAGGTGGGGGGGAAGGTTGGAATTGCATTTTTCCCCCGATTACAAAAACGAGCCGCCAGGATGCCTTCCCCCCTCCCTCCCTCCCTCCCCCCCGCCTTAGCTCACAAGTGACTCCCCCCACAGCCCGGCTCCCCCCTCCCACAAAAGCTGGGCAGCGCCGCGCCTCGCTTCTCGCTCCGCCACTCCCGGCAGCGCTGCCGGGGGAGGAGCTGGGGGGGGCGGCGGCGGCGGCGATGGAGCCGGAGCCGCGTGAGCGGAGCCGGCGGGCGGCGGCCTGAGCCCCCCGGCACGGAGCCCCCCACCCCGGAGCAGAGCCCACCCTGAGGAATGAGCGCTTTCCAGGCAGACCTCCTCCTCCTCCTGCTCGCCTGCTTCCTGCTCAGCCACGGTAAGAGCCGGCCCGGCACTTAGTTCCGAGCGGGGCGGGCACGGGGGGAGCCGGATTTCGGATTGCGGGGACCCCCGCTGCCCCTCGAGGTGCTTTTTGCTTTTCCCTGGATGAGGGAGGACTGCGGAGTTGCTTTGCATGCATCCCCACCGAGGCAGCTCGTTTTATTAAAAAAAAAAAAAAAATGTTTAGCATGCAAATGAGTTCTTTCTGCTCCAGCTCCGCTAATTAGACGGTATTTGTGTGTAAACACGGCTCTGCTCGGCGACCCCGGGGCCGTGGGGCTCGGTTTGGGGCTGCGGGAATGGAGGGCAGCGGGAGATGCGGCTGCGGAGCGGAGCGCTCCGGGGGGCGGCGGGGGGTGCTGAGCACACGAGAGGTGCTGAGCGCAGAGCGGGAGTCCCGCGGGCTTTGGGGGGTGGGGGGGGCGGTTGGGTCCCCATAGCACCCCCCGACCGCGCGGAGCCGGGGATGGAGCTCGGCGAGCCGCAGGAACGCGCTCGGTAACTTTGCTGCCGGCGTCCTCGCCTTAAAGAGAAGGATGCGGGGGAATGCGGTGCGGTGTGCGGTCCCGGGGCTGTGTCACCTGTGGAGGACGCGGGGCTCTGTGCCGCTCGGTGCCGGAGCTCAGTGCCGTCTGCTGCGTCGCGCTGCCGCGGTCCCGAAGCCGGCGCTGCTTTGTGTCAGGGTAGGGCTTGGGGCTGCTGGAATAAAGGGGAAAAAAGCAAACCCACGCAGCTCGTCCATCTGTTGATTAAACGAAGGAGAAAACTTTTGGAGAGAGTGGAGCTGCTCTACGGGCAGCTGGGTCTGAGCTCGGCCAGACGTGATGCTGAGCATCCCCACCACCCGCTCGCTGCTTTCCCCTACGCCCGGTGTTCAGAGAAGGCTGAGCTCCGAGTTGTCCCCGGCTTCTTCCTTCCATTCGGCTGTGATGCTGAGCTGTTGCTCTGCCCTCCCTTTCCCTCTCTTCCTCTCTCTGCTTGTACTAATATTCCTTTAGGGGGGAAGCTGTGTTTGCATTCTCCTTTCCTTATGCACAAAAGAAACCCACTGTGTCTTCCATGTAGATTTCTGGCTGAATAAATCTGAACTCTCCCTGGTGCAGTGGGGACGGGAGCAATTTAGGATCTCATCCTGGCCTCTCTGCCCCCTCGGCTGTCTCAGCTCCCCGTGGGTCAAATGGCAGTTTGTTCATGGAGCCAAAGAACTTTGTCTCGGATCCAGCAGGGATTTGTTTCTTTTTTTTTTCCTCCCCCCTTTTTCCCTCCTCCCTATTTGCAGCCATTATTTTCTATAAGGGCTAATGCACTTTTTAATAGTGGGCTCAAAAGCCTCTGTGGCTCCTTGGCTGCATCTCCCCAGGCTGTGTGCATCTGCTACCTTGCTTATTCATGGTTGTGAGGCAGAGATAGTGCCTTGCAGAGCATTTCAGGCTGCTTCCTCCTATAGGAAGAGCCGAATGCATTTCTGCACTTGCTGTTTATAGTATAGAGAAAAAGGGGCCGTTGGCAACGTGTGGTTTTTTTCCCTTTGGGGTGAAGCCATGCAATGGGATTTCATGCAAAAAAAATTCCTCCAGCCACATAGTGCTTTGGGAAAGGAGTGGCCTGAATACAGGAGCTGAAGCTTATTTCCCAGTGTCTGTCATGTTTGCTTCTCTCAGAGCGGCTGCTGGGGTGATTCAGGTGTGCCCAGATGTGTTACAGATGTGGTGTTGCTCACTGTGGGCAGCAGTGCTCCCAGCAGCTGTTGGGCTGTGGGGTGAGGATGCTCTGTGTGCATCCAGAGGGCACTCATGCTATGCTCTGCTGGGAGCTGATGGGCCAAAACTCGCTCAAAGGACTAATTAAAACCCTTTGACCCCTTAAGGAGTTCCAGGGCTCCCTTTCTGTGTGCAAGGGGCAGACAGGGCTGAGGCTTCTCTGCAACAGCCGAGTGGATTGGAGGAATTTGCCATGATAAGGCAGGCAGGACTTGAATTTCTCTTAGCTAAGGGCGACTGGGATGAGCTCTGAGGAAAACCTTGCTTGGGATCCAGATCCGAGCTATACCTTCCTTTACAGAAGCCCCCAGCACCCCCCCCAGTGGCATTTTCCTTCACTGTTTCTGTGTGCCTGTGCCCTTGGGTTTGTACTTCATGGCCCCTGTGCCTCCTGGTGGCACGCTGGCTGCCTGCTGCTCCTGTGAGCCCTGCAGGCTGAGATGGGGGTGGGGGGGAAGGCGCTCGCTGCTCCCTGCCAGGGGCTGCTGCTGAGTGCAAGCAATAGCCTGAGAGGAGGATCTCTGGGTTTCTGTGCTTCTCTTGAGGTAATCCAGGAAAAGCTGAGCGCCTTGCCTTGACTTTCTGGTGTCTTTCATCCTTGCAAACAGGCTGAAGCAGACTCTTTTTCTGAAAGTTACTCCCCTACAGGGCTGCCTCCCCCCGCCCTCCTCCACTGCGGTGCCGTGCAAGCTGGGTGAGGCTGGAAGCAACGGAGGAAGTGCCCCAGCCCTGGGGGCTGTGGGAAGGAGTGTCCCTAAATGTGCTGTGCATGCAGGACCCCTAAATGCTGTGTGCATGCAACCACCACCTCCTCCTGCTGCTCTGTGCTGCAGTAACCTACATGCATTTGGCAGGGTCTGAAATTTATCTTGGATGGGAAGGTTCCTGTCTGTCTAGGAATCTGTTTGAAAAGCTGTTTGCTTTCCCTCGGGGTGATGAGTTCTGAGTTCTCTGGGTGTCACAGGGTGGTTTTCTCCTTCACAGTTCGCTTAGTTCCTCCCTGGAAGTAAATCCTTTACAATGACATAGGGCCTGATGGGGATTATAGCCTTGTGGTGAAGGTGATGGGGAGCAGAAGTGCAAGTCTGTGGAGTGCTGGGAGGTGTTTGCACAGGGACTGGTGGCTTTGCAGCATGCTGGGGGCGAGGGGTGCTTGGGGTTGTGCCACCTTCAGCAGCCCTGAGCCTGGGAACTTGTAATTAGGAGCAAAGCTGGTTGCTGCTGCCCTGCAGAGAGTAGGGGAGCATTGCAAGGGAAGCATCTCGGCCCCTTTCCTGAATGCAGCAGGTGAATCTCTGCTCTCGTGTTAGGAAAGTGCATGGTGGTCTGAGAGTGTCCTCACTGTGTGCTGTCCTGGGTAAGCAGTGCAGGATTACCTTTTCCCAACGCCTTTTTAATACCGTTCAGATTTCTGCATGCTGCCTCATTTCCCATCTGCACCTCCTGCAGTGAGATTCGCAGGAGGACCGCAGCCAACTTTGCTCAAGCTGGCTTTTCTTGTGGGGTTTTGGTGATTTGAAAAGACCGAGAGGGAGGAGCTGTGATTTGTTCGGATGCCCTTTGCCAGAGAGGAAGAAAGAGAGGAGAACCACCTGCCCTGGTGCTAACGCTGCAGCCCTGCCCACCTCCAAGGGTGCTGCGGGGGTCTCTGGGCACCCTGAGCTCTGCACACACATCTCGAGCAGGTGTCGAATGCTTCAGTGCAGTGTGTCACCACTTCAGGGCTCTCTGTGGCTGGACTGCTTATGTTAGAATAAATAGGCTTAATGCTGCTCATTTGTAGCTGTAAGTAAAGGGGAGAGAGGCTGACGAACTCCTCAGGTTGCGAGCTGGCAGAGGATCGAGGTCTTTGAACAAACTGTTTGCTTGCAAGAGCATTGTAAGGGGTGGGGGGAGGGAGCGCAGCTTGCTTTGAGCCTCAGATTTCACGATGAGTTCTGCAGGTTTGTGCCGTGCTCCCCGGGTGGAGCTGCTGCTGGAGAACTGCTGCACATCACTCCCAAGGTCCTTCCAGTAGGATTTAACAGCTTCTTTTCTCTTTTATTTTCTACCCATTGGTTGGTCTTAAATAACAAGTAGTGAAGGCCCTCGTTTAGTTTGTTCCAGAGCAATGCTGGTCGGTCTTTTGGCTCCATTGGGGGCTGATTCTGGCCGGAGACAGGAGTGACTGTACAGGCATTATCTTATAAATCAGGAGGCAGTGAAACAAATAGGTTGTAAATCAGTCTCTTATTTGCTGGGGTTTAAGGCAGTTGAAGCAGTGGTTTTTAAGGTGTTCTGCCCTCCCTTTGGGACTGGCAGGAGTCCCAGAGCACTTACAGGGGGTGTGAAGCTGCTGCCTGCAGGATTAACTGCAACATGCCAAGAAATGCACAGGGCTTCTTTTCTCTTGGCTGGGAAGAAATGAAGCTTCAAGCCTGAGCTGCCCTTTCCAGGCAGGGGGTGGATTGCCCCCAGCATTCGTGTGCTGCTCTTCCCCCCTGCTTCAAACTATGGAGGGAGGGAGAAGAGCCGTTTCTGGTCTGTGCGTTGCAGTGGGACAGAGCAAATGCTGGGTTCTGATCTTAGAAACTGTGGCCTAACAGATGTCCTGGCTCAATGTGCCTTCTGAGTATAATAAAGGCTGTTTATTCATCGCCTTGCTGGCAAGCCCCAGCTCGAGCGTTTGCCTTTCCCTGGTGGCAGCCTCCAAAGTGGAGCAGAAGGAGCTGTAGGTCACTTGGCTGTTCCACGGCTCCTGCTTTTACTGAGCTGTATTAAGCAGCCGAGAAGCAAAATATTCCTTGAGTTACGGCTCCGGGCTCCTGCCTATTTGCTGTCACATGCTATGCAAGTAGGAGGTGGAACGCATGCATTGTTAAAGTCAGATGCTAACTTCAGGATAAGATCTTGTCTTAATGCGTTCCTTCAACGCCTCCACTTGCAACGGGAGATACAGCAGGCTTTTGGGCTGCAGCATCTCCATCTCGCAGTGGAGCAGGAGGCGATTCTGAGGACTCTGCACGTCAGGTGTGAACCAGGTTAATAGGAGCTGCCTTCCATTTCCCAGGACTTTGTGTTAGATGGAACTGCTGTGCTGGTGTGATGTGTGCACGGCTGCGTTGTGCGCTGCTCACCTCGAGGTGCTGTTGATGTTGTGCTGGGTTTGATGCTGTCATTTAGTGGCGTGGTGGTGCTGGGCACACCTTGCTGTGCGTGCCAGGTGCAATGGGGTGCTGCAGCACCTGAAGGATGAACTTTTTGGGTGTATCCCCTGAATGGATCCCAACTGTGAGCCAGAGGAGCTTTGCTGGTTACCAATGCACTATGCAGTGAGAGTGGAAGGGATGAGCTTTCTCAAACTTGCCCTTGGATGAAGGCTCAGCAAGCAGGCTGTGCTGTCACTGCGTTTTCCCCCCAAGGAAGCAGATCCCTCAGGTTTGGAGCCCACCTTGCACTTTTAGCTGGTATTCACCAATTAAATGAATACTGCCTAACTCACTAAAAGATGAGAAATAAAGGCTTCCTTTCTCAGGCCTTACCCTTCCCCCTCCACCAGCACAAATGAGTATGCAAGCTGTACGCTGCCAGTCAGTAAATGTCAATATTGGATAAGTGTTTCCTTTATATCACTGCAATTTAGCATAAGCTGCTTGGAAACAAATGTCTTCCATAAGCATGAGGTGTTCGGTAAGTACACAGTCAACATTACTATGAGGATTAAATAAATGTCAGCCCTACTTGTGTGCTCAGCAGTGAGTTCAGCCGGGTGAGCTGCGGGGTGACAGCAGGAGGGGCTCTGTCCCCTCGGTGGGAGATCGCCTGCAGAGATCGCTGGGAGGGGCAGCTTTGGGCTGCGCAGCCCCGAGGAGGGGATGCTGAGGGGCGGCCCCGTTTGGAGCAGCGATGCGGTCCCCTCGGGCGGCTGCAGCCTCGCTGTGTCCCTTCCGCCTGGCGGGGGCAGCAGCAGCGCTCGCACGGAGCCCGCGGTCCGCACCGTGCGGGGCTCAGCGCCTCCTGGGCTGCGGGATGGGGGGGTTTGGGGTGTCCTGAAGCTGCACCCTCTGTTGCGCGGCCGTAGGGCGCATCTCGGGGTCACCCCGGCTGGGAGCACGTGGGGATGACATGCTTTGCTCAGAAAGGGGGGTGGGGGGGGTCTGTGCCTGGCTGGTCTGTGGTATGAGTGTGTGAGTGGTGGTGCAGAGGTGCTAAAGCACGTGCATCTGGGGGCACGGGGGACACAGGGTGCCTGCAGCAGTGAGTGCTGCCGGTCAGAAGTACTGCCTTATTTGTTGCTCTTCTACTGGTGGATCTCAGGGTGAGACTTGATGCTCCCCCAGCTGTGTCTCTAATAAGCTGGGAGTGACAGGGCTGCCCCCAACCCCCCCCTCAAGTGCTAAAGAAACAGAACCAACAGATGCTAAAATTAGGCACAGCTGTTTGCAGTGTTTTGTCCTCCTGATCACAGTCTGACACTGTCTCTGCTCGTTCCTCCTTTTGCCCAGAGACTGGAAAGGTTTAAGATAGCAAAGCTTTGAGTGGCTGCAAATTAACTCCCTATGCCTGAGCTGAAGCCTGTGTTACTGGTAGAGGGCAAATTGCTTGTGATTTCCTTTACTTGTACTTATAATAATGGGAATTGCGTGGTGACCTCAAGGTGTGCTCTGTTGGTGTTGGAGATGTGGAGGGCTCACTGCACTGATGGCAGTGGTGCAGTTGGGCTGGATGTGAGTTGGGGTCTCACCTGGCTTTGTACATCTGAAGGGTTTGGTTTTGCCTCTTGTGTGAGCGTCTGTCCCCCACAGCAGGAACAGTTTCTGAAGATTCCTCTTGCTCTGGTCATGCTTAAAATGATACTATTGGTTTAAGATAGACACTTGAGATAGTCTGGGAAACACAGCATCCTTTGAAGTCTTCAAAGCCCCCTTCCATCACACAGGCTGGCAGGGCAAGGACTCTGCTTGCCTTTAAAGAGCTGACACCACTCACCTTCCCTTTTTCTCTGGGAGCTGCTGACTGCATCAAGCTGGGGTCTGCTACACTTCCTCAGCATCTCTGTGCAGATTCTTGTGTAGGAGCTGTGATCTCCTAAACATACCTTTCCGTCCCCATCCCCCCCACCCTACCCCTTTTTCTGTGCTGGAAGCAAGCCAGAAGCTGGCCTTTCCTAGGAGGGAAGAAGGGTGCAAAGGGGGTGAGCAAAACACATCCGTTTTCTCAAGGAGGAGAAAAGGACTCCAAGCACTTGCCAGATGGTTGGATGTCCCTGATGACATCTCTACAATGGTTCCTATAGCAAACTCTTGGTCCAGCACGCTGATCCTTGTGCAGCCAGCAGCTTTCTCTCTCTGGTTTGGCTTTCTCCCAGGCAGATGCAGAAATCCATGTAGTGCTTGTAACCTGCGCGAGCTGCTGCTGACTCGGATGGATCAGGGCTGCTGTCCCAGTGGAGGCATCTCATTCAAAATCGAGAAGGAAAAAGCTGAAGCTTTGAAACTTGCTGTAGTGCAGGAAATGTTCTGGAGCAGTGGATTGGAAGCAGTGAGGTGGGCTTGCCAAAATTAGTGTGCCTTGATTTGTTGCGATGGTAGTGCTGGACTCAGGAAGGCGGTACTTTGTGCAGGTAGGATTGCAAGTCCTGCTGCTGTAGAAGCATTCTGACCAAGGACTGCCTTTCACCTGGTCAGCAAACCCACCACCAACGTGCCCGTTTGTTCACAGTACTCTTCGTTCTCAGATGGTGTTAACCCGATGAACGTGTCTGTCAGGCATCTCGCGTTCGGTTCAGTGCAGTGTGGTGTTGCTTGGCACTGCTTATTTCCCTTGGTCTGAGTGTTTTGCTTCCTCCCTTCTCCCATACGCCACCAGGACGTCGTGTTCCTGTGTGTACTCCATTGCTCTGAAAGCACCCTCAAAATCTGCTTATAATTATTAGAAAATACGGAAAGATTAAAAAGGTGCCTATGATATTTGCCTGGCCCTGGTGCATTGAGCAGGTAAAGAGAGGACCTTAAGAGGCAATTGAGGAGATTGATGGGCAGTAATGGGCGTAATAGTAATTTTTGTCCTGTGTTTTTAATAGTGATTGACGACAAATGCAGCTGGAGCCCCCGTGCGGAGACCAAGAGATGCAGTTCAATTACAGAGGCTTCTTAACTTAATGAGGCCATGTAATAAAAACGAGGCATAATGAGCAAAGTGTAATAGTACCATTATGCTTATGAGCCTTCTGACAGAGGGCTGAGCAGGCAGCAGGGATCATCTTGTGCTCTCTTGGGGAGGAAGGGCTTTGGCTGCAATGGAGGTGGGGTTTGGGGGATTGGAAGAATATTGGATGGCCTGTCAGTCATTGAGATGGGAGTACAGGAGCAGACACGGTGTTGGTTTGGGCTCTATGGGGGCTGATCCCTCATGCTTGGGTGTTGTTTTGGCATGAGTCTGGGCTGTGGGTTTCAGTCACTTGGTGCTTGCTTGGGGAGCACGGTGTGGGTAGTGTGGCCATGCAGGAGTTCAGCTCCTGTGGCAGCGTGGTGTGTAAGCAGCTGGGATGCTGGTGGGCAGCTCCCCGGGCTGCAGCCACTGGCTTGGAGGCTGAGTGTGGGGGTTTGCAGCACCTGGATTGGGGGCGGAGGAGGATTAGTGTCTGCAGAACAGTTCCGTCCCCACTGCTGTTAAATGTAGTTAAACTTGAGCGACTTCTAATCTAATAATGAAAGGAAGAGAAATAAGTGTTCTCAGTGATGCATGCCCCTCACAGTAAGTACTAATTGAAAATGTATTTACTTTAAAATGAAAATGTAATACGATAAATGGTGGGTTGAGAATTCGGCGCGCATAGGAGGGAGAAGTGAGCAGACTCCCAGCTGTGGGGTTGGTGAGGAGTGGGATTTCATGTGCTTTGGGGTTAGGAGGCCCAGAGAACGGGTCTGAGGTTTGTGTTAGAGCAGAGCTCAGAGCTGTACTATGCTGAAATTGGGGTGCTTGGGTTCTCTTTCTCACTGTGATTTGTGGCGGAACATTCAAGCTGGGCTGCTGCTCTCCTCCAATGCCTTGCAGGTCTTCTCCAGCCAAAGCGCTTGGGGAAGGAGGTGTTGAGCCTTCTAAGACTGGGGAAACATCCCTTGTCACTAGGACAGCGGGGCTGGGCTGTAAGCCCCCACCCCCCTCACCCTTCCTGTGCTCTCGAGACCCAGCCTGCCCCTGGCTTGGTGGATGAGATGGGCAGAGCTGGGGAGGTGCTGCCCACTGCTGCTTCTGGGTGCGGGGCTGGACACCAATGTAGATGGGCTCTGAGCCCCCAGCAGACCCTCAGCTGGCAGAGCTGGTTCTAGGGCATCCCTTGCTTCTTGGATTCAGTTTGCCTACCCACCTCCTGTCACAGAGTCGCAGTATGGTTTGGAAGGGACCTCAAAGGTCACCTAGTTCCAACACCTCGATCCTCTGCAACCTGTCTCTAGCAAGGTGCGGTTCCCACTGCTGAAGCCAGAGATGCATTTTAAAGCAGTCTGTAGGCAAAGCTCAGTGCTGCAAGGCCAGTGACCATTAAAGGATGAGCCCTGACAAAAGCCGTCCCCAGCACTGTAATCTTTGGAGCGAAGCACTCTGGCCCTAATCCCTTCACGCAGAGTTTCTGCTTGTTTCTTCATATGGGTGCATTTGTATAATTTGCATTTTGCGCTCTGATCATATGCATAGAATTCAAATTGAAATGGGGGTTTGAATAGATTTGCATGTTAATGAGGCGCTGGCTTTATTTATTTATTTGGAGCCTTCTCAGCAGCATGCAGCTCTGTTGGTGACAGCTCCAGCAGCATGAGGACTTTTGCTTTTCCCCAGGTCTGCACTCATGTAGAATTGTGGCTGGTCTTTGCTCCAGCTCTTGTCCTCTTGAACACTGGTCCATCAAAACTGAAGGATAGTTTCACCTTATTGAAATAGAGATTTTTGTGAAGAGTGCACCAGCACCAGCTGGGACCGGGTACGGCCGTGCCAGGCAGCAAAGCAGGGCTGTGTTAGAGGTGGTTACAGGAGATATGAGCCAGTGATGCTGAGTGCGGAGCAACCTGAGCGTGCCCATGCTCCCTCCTTGACCTCACAGCGGTGCTCAGGGCAAGCATGGGGCACCTGCTGGCATTGGTACCTGCACCTCTCATCAGTGTGTGACCCCTCACTGTCAGTGGGCAGTTATTTTGGGTGTGTGTTGGCAGCTGACCTTGAGATGCTGCATCTGGGTTTGGTGATGCCCATCAATCCTGCTGCCACAGAGTGCGGTGCTTCCATGCTCCACCCATGCTGTTCTCCTGTGATGGGAACACTTCAGCCTCTGTGAGTCAGCGGGAGAGGAGGAGGTTTGGAAGTCTTGAATCGGCATCGGGGGGAGAAGGGGAAGCTGAGGACAAGGAGAAGACTGCTTCCCAAACTCTGTTCCTGGGGAGGAAAGCATGCCGAGGCCCAGGTGCTTTGTTGCACTGCAGCCCTGTGCTCCTTTCCACTCCCCATCCCTCCCTGTGCCCGCCACAGATGCACCCACTGTGCAATGTGAGGCTGAGGCTTCCCGTGCCAGCTTTCCCTCCCCAGATGCCTTCTGCAGCTGAGGTCAGTGCTGTAAGGTGGCCAAGCAGGGCTGCAGGAATGGCAGCAGGAATTGGGTCACTCTGTGCTGCCCCAGGAGAGCCGGTTCCTCACCGAGCAGCCTGGCGCCCCATTAGCATTGTGCAGGGGATGTTAGAGGTTGATAAGGGAGCTGTTCTTACTGCCAGTGGGGCTTGTTTGGGGCTTATTGTATGTTCCAGTGTATATTATAGTGTAGTCAAAGGTGACTTACAACTTTAATATTAATTTTAACACTGATTGCTCGTGTTTATCTACATGAAGCCAGATTAATCTCAGCCCTCACTGATCCTGCTGGTTTTCCCCTGGCTCGAGATGTGTGTGACCACCAACAAAAGGCGAGGAGGAAGATGTTTGCATGGTGATAAATAATCGTCCCAGGGTCTGCTTTTCTTCCAGAGAAATCTCTCTGCTCTGAGAGCTTAACAAAGGCATCAGTGGGAGCTCCTGCTTTTGTGCGAGGTTCTCTCCTTGCCTCATGGAGCGGGGCTTTGCTGAACAACGTCCAGCTTTGTGCTTCCCATGGAAACCTCATTTCTGCTGTTGTTTCTGCCTGGTTTTGCAGGCTGTCTCTAATCCAGCTCCTTCTGTGCCGCACTGTGCCACCTGCATGACAATTTCTCCTATGCTTGCCGGGCGTGTTGCAAAACATTTGCTGCTGGAGACGACAGTATTTTGCAGATGGAAGGTGTCATTGCAGCAGGGTGGGTGGGATGGAGGTAGGTCAACGTCCTGGGTGGGGCTGCTCATTCCTTTGGGTAGAGCCATCAGCCTCAGGAGCTTGGTGATGCTTCTGGCTCTGAGTGCTTCACACCACCACCACTTGGAATGTGATGCATTTTAGGGTGACCAAAGTTGAGCATCCAGCAGATAGGTGCTTGTGGCAGAACTCAGTGTAGGTTGCTGGGTTTCCTGTGTAAGCAGAGGCTGGTGCTCTCTCCTGTTTCTTAATGGGACAAGGAAGAGTGACTTTAAACTAAAAGGGAGGTGTAGGTTCAAGGTTGGAACCAAACCTTTTGCTCAGATGGTGATGAGGTGCTGGCAGTGCTGCCCAGAGCTGTGGATGCTCCATCCTTGGAGGCGTTGAAGGCCAGGTGGGGTGGGCCCTGGGCAGCCTGAGCTGGGGGGCACCCAACCCACAGCAGGGCTTGGAGCTTCAGTGTCCTCTCCAACCTGAGCCATTCTATGATTTTAATAGATGTAAACCTAAGTCTTGTGGTTCACTGAATCCCCTCAGCCTTGCTCCAGGACAAGTGGGGGTGGTGTTGCTGTAGATGCTCAGGGTTTCACAGCAGACTGGGTGGGTATTTGCACTTTGTAATTGGAAGCAAAGGATCAGAGCCACGTCTCTGGAGTCCTGTGGTCGTGAATCTTCATGTCTTAAGCATTGGTCTGCCTGTATACCAGTGGCACTTGTTAAATTTACCAGAAATAATGAGTTTGCAATGGGCTGTACTGGGTGTATTCTCCAACCCCAGTGAACGACTGCTGGCGTTGAAGCCCTGTAACCAACCCTGAGCTTTCTTTTCATTTTGTATGTGGGATGATGTTCTGCTCTTAAAGCCCCTGTTCTCCAGGGCATCTCCCAAATACTGTCCATCGCTTTTCCCATCCCAGCCTCATGAGGAAACGCTTTTCAGAGCTTATTATTATATGCAAGGTAGAACTTCCTGTGTCGAAACATGCTAGACTGGTGGGCTGAGAACTCAGTAAGCTCAGCGGATGGCAGTGGCAGATCAGGTAAACTGATACACAGAAGTCTTCAGCTGAGATGATGCAAGTTTGTATGGTGGTGTGTGGGTGTCATAGGGGGTTTGCTTTCTAGAGATACCCCATCTCCTCCCATGGATGGGGTGGGAAACCGTCAGTGCTGTGTGTGCTCGCAAGGCAAATGGAAATGATCTCAAGACAGAGATAAGGCTGAAAAGCCATTAAAGGCAAGACTTGTCATTGTGCAAGCTAACACCAAACAGCAGCCACATAAATCCCATTTGTTTTACATTTCAGAGCTTAATGAGACAGAAATCGCATGGCAATTGTCACACAGGAAGGCAGAGATGGCTGCATTTAGCTGAAACAACTGCTTCATGCAGCGTGGGTGCCTGCAGCTCAGCACTGCTGCCTGCCCGTCGTGTGCAGGGGCTCCTGTGCAGCCACTGCCCTGCAGCTCGCTCCAGCTGGGCCCTGTGTTGCAGCCTTCTCACACCATGGGTCAGTGTATGCAGCAGTAGAGCCCAGGAGCACAGCTTCAGCACAATTTCCATAGATGACAGGTATTGAAAACATAAGGGATGCCCTTCAGTGTGGTACGATGTACCCAGCACCTGGTTGGAATGGCTTCTGCCTCAGCCAGCTGCTCATGGTAGCCTTGGTTGGAGGAATGCTGTGTTGAGTCCCCTGGGCTGTGCCTTCACCACTGGCATCTGCCTTGCCCACCATGGGGTGCGAGCACCGCTGGCAATCACCTCTAACCTCTCTAAACCCTCCTTCCTTCTCTCTTTCCCACTGTAAACCTATATCTATTTAAAGTTAGTTGAGCAGTAGAAAGACATTAATGTCAAAATGCATTATCTTGAGTAACTTGCTTCATCGCTGCTAATTCGTGCCTTAGCTTTGCGGATGATGTTCATAAATTGCTAAAGCAGTATTTTAATATGAACACCAGCTATAGTCTTTCTGACAACTGCTACGGAATGGGCTGTGTATGGAGCTCCCAAATTGATTTTTTTCCCTCAATCTGGGCTGGAAGAAAAAAAAAATGAAGAAGAAGAAACGCTATATTAGATTAACTGAAAACAAGACTGAAAATATTTGTTTCAGGTCAAATAAAACATTTCATTTGATATGATATGTTCTTTGTTCAGACTTGAAGAAATCTTTTTAGGGTAAATTTACTTCAGAAATGTCTTGGGAAAAGAAGTCCAAGTGCTTCGTGTCTACATAAAATGCTTCCCCCTCTGGCACCCCCACCCTGCTGTCCCTGTGAAGGGATCTGATGGGGGTTGGTGGGCAGCATCAGTTGACCCACATCTGTGTGATGGCATTGGTACCCAAAGGATGCAGGGGAAGAGCTAATGAGTCATTCTTCTAATGGGTACCTCGGTAGGTGAGAGAGGGGCTGAAATTACATGCTTGAGGGAATAATGGGGCCCTCGTTAGATGACTAAATCTTAATCATCCTGGGGGCGAGGAAGAGTGGAAATTGTGAGTTGGATCATCGTGGTTTGTTGAGCTGTGGATGTGCGGTGTTTTGCAGCTAGCCTGGAGGATCTGGGGGGGAGGAAAACACAACCCAAGCTGCCAGTCCCTGCTGCATGCATTGCAGCAAACCCAGCTGGGCCTTATGGCATTGAACTGGAGTCTGATATGGTCTCTCTCAACAAGAGAACCTCCTTGATGGTGCAGTTGAGAGGCATGCAGGGTCACCCACCCCATTTCCTGCTGCTGAATGTGCTTCATCACTGGTTCTTTCATCATGTCATTAATTACCTCCTGGTACAAGAGGCACTCCAATTTCCCATAGCGTTTGGCTTCCTGACGAGTGTTTCTGGTGAATCCTTGCTGGGCTATGAGACCTTTCCATTGCTGTGAACTACCCAGACCCTTTGCTTCTATAAAGCACCTGGAGAAAATCCTCCCATGGTCTGCTGTGGTGTCTTAAAAGCGAGCAGCAGTTTGGAAAGTAATTTTGGTGGGGTTGCTATGGGGCTTCAGGTTGTCTCTTGGGCAGGTGATGTCTCTGGGCATGTACATTTGGATACTTCTCTTCCAAGTTTGCATTTGGGGTGCTGGGAAGCATGCTATCTGTTTTAGTGGAGTAATTGAGCAATCACATTGTCCTGGACATAGCAACTAATGATTTTTTTTCTGTATGATAATGCATCTTCATTACTCCAGGGAAATCATTTGCTCCTGTGAAGACAGGCCTCTCGTTCCTTTCATTGTGTGGGTTAAGGGGAAAGAGACTAATGGCTTAATTAAAAGGTTGGTGAGAAAATCAGTCTTAGCCCCCTTTTTTTTGTTGTATTTAAAGAATAGGAAGATAGCATATAAAGGCACGATGTAGCCCAGCCTCTTCTAGTGGAGCTGCTCAGTGCTTTCTCATGCAATGAGACACCCGTGTCAGGGCTTCCATCCATCACCCGTGTCCCCTGTAAGCCATCTGCCCATTGAAGTGGGCTGGGGCAGACGAGAGCTGTGCTTCTTCATGGAAAATGCTGAGATTTATTCTGTGTGAAAGGGGAATGTTATTTAAATCTGCACATTTTGCAGGATGTGAAAGCAGCTCCACATAATATACAGCCTTCCTCTCCACTGGGACTGCTCTATTAACATCTTTCATTTGTGTAGTTGGATGCTTTGCAGTTCCTTTTAGCGGCGATAATCCAGCAAAGACCTCTGTGTTGTTCGCACTGTAATATTTATGGAGCCAGCCTTCCTTTTAATTTCCATGCAGGGTTTGACCATATGCAGAGATATAATCCAAACAGCGGCTTTAGTCACACAATAGTTCAGGCTCTTCCCCCGCTGGGATGTAGGGCTGCTCAGGGACTTATTTGGAGCTGCTTGGGTTCCCTTTTGGAGAAGGAAAAGAAAGGCTCTGAGTGTGTTGACAGCGACTGTGCTCTCCTGAGCTGTCTCCAGAGGCAGATATTGGTGAAAAGCCCTTTATTTGGGGGAAACTGAATGGCTTTAAGCAGAGTCAGAAGGATCAATGGTTCAACCCTTGGGCTTTGTATGGTGGAGAGGCCCCACTTGTATGTAACCCTTCAATCCAGATCTTTGAAGAAAGAAGTGTTGGCTCAAGGCATGTCGTTGTATGGGAGAGAAGCCTTCCTGTAGATGAGTGGGATGGACTTTTTGGGGTACCCAGCATTTCCCAAACCATAGAGGAGAGCGGGGCACTTCTTCCTCAGCCAAGCCCAGCAGGTGGAAGCATGATGATGCTCAGTGCTATGAGCATATCAGTGTTGGATGCTCCTGCGGTTGGTGCTTTGGCTCATTTACGTGCCCAGCTTGGCACGGGACACCATGGCACCTGACACACACGCGTGTCTCTAGCAGCTGCTTGCATTCCCCAGCTTTTCTTGCCTTTCATTTTTGCACAATTAAATATTAAAGCCAGCAAACACTTGAGTTTGTCTGGCCAATTACCTTCCTGCAGGGCTGTCGTAATGTGCCAGCAGCTTCCTGGGGTGCTGGCAGCGTTCAACCTGTTCACCAGTTGTTAGCTATGAGAAGCTCTGCTCTCCAAAACTCTTCCCACCTCTTTCTGCAGCTCCTCACCTCCAGGTGAGATATCCCAAGGCAGTACTGGGCTGCCTGAGCCTTTTCAAAGTGTTGTGGGGCCAGAAAGAGCTGTTTGTTCTTCTACAGCTGTTCTATGGGTACTGACAAGGGAATAATGGGAGAATTTAGGTGATGGCTCCCTGGGAGCTTGCAAACGTAGGTCAGACCTGCAGTACTGCTGAGCACGGGAGCTGCTTCCTCACCCCCTGGGGCTGTGGGATGGCACTTCTGTAGTTCAGGGGCTTGGATCTGAGAGGCTGTTGACTGAAGCAGTGTGGTTTTTTGCCCTGGCAGAGCAAGCCATTCACCCCACATAATAAATAGCAATATAATAGCAAATAAAAAAGCATCTGGGTCAGTCCTAGCAGGCTTCGGTGCTTCTCTTGGCTCTGCTGCTCAGAAAGCTTTTCTGATTCCCTGAAGTACCAGAGCGCCTTTGGGGGTGAGGTCTTGCAGCCTCCAAGTTGCTGGATTTCAGGCATTGGCTTCTCAGCCTTCTAAACATGGTGCTGAGTCTCCCCTCAGTTCCTGTCCCAATGCTGGAGATGCCTTTCTGGTAATTGAACTCCCTTTTGTGTTTTGATACAGCTGATGAGGTTTTGCTGACAGATGAAGGGAAATTGCTGCACCCAACTCCCTTAGCTTCAGCCAAGCAAAGCTGGGTTGTGTTTTTGTTGTTTTCTTCCCATCTTTCCTTTCAGGGCCTTGATTTTTCAGTAGAGTCCATTTCCAAGAGGGATGGGACAGCATGATTTTACTGTCTGGTTTGAAAAGACATTTTAAGTACTTGAACTCCTGCCATTACCGAGTTACGCGCCTGAATCCGGCCTTGACTGTGCAGGTTGAATTTCTTGCTATGATTTTCAAGGTAGTCTGTATTAGCAGCTTGTCCTCTGCCAGACAGATCAGTGTTAGCAGCTAATAGGGTTTCTCATTTCATTCACTCAACAGTGATGTGCTGTCCCAGACCTTGGCATCTGAGATGGTCAGTGCGAATTTCAATGTAATTGCCAAGAGTCCCTGGCTTGCTCCTGGGCTGTGATAATCGGCGTGCCCAGACAACTGGGTTTTGCCCCTAGAACAAGACTCAGACTGGAATTTTCTCTGGTTAAAACTGATTACTCACTGGGACTGTTATTGACCAGGCTCTCACCAGTCGGTATTTTCTTCTTGGATCAATAAATCTTGGTATTGATCTCAGGATAAGTTGGAATTGTGGAAGTGCAGTGATTCTGGCTTGGTTGGGCAGCCCTGAGCCCTGCTGGGGGTGCAAATCTCAGCTCCTGCAGGTCGCGCTTGTGGGTTGCTGCTTCCATAATCCCAGTCTCTGCAATGCACAGGGACACCCACAGCCCCATCCCCGACCCTGGCTGTCTGCTGGGATGGAGCACCTCTGTCTCTCAGGGCAGCCTGTGCAGTGCCTCACAGCCCTTCTTAAGAACTCCTTTCTTATACTCAATCCAAATCTTCCCTCTTTCAGTTGGAAGCCCTTGTCCTATTACTGCAAACCCTGCCAAAGAATCCGTCCTTTTCTTTCACCCCCTTCCCCCTTAGGTACTCTGCTCCTCAGAGCCCTGCTTTCCATCCCAAGGAGCCCCCTGCAGGGCCAGCTAATTACAGATAAAGCTCTCCAGACTTGATGAACTTGCCCCTGTGGTGGCTTTGGTCTTACGTGAGATGCTCCATAAGAAGCTTTACTACTCTATCCTGACGCCAGATCTTCCAGGCTTAGCTGGCTTAGAAGCAGCTGAGGCACCGAGCAGGATCCCTTCTGAAATCTGCTGGGAGTAATGAACCACAGAAGACTGTTCCCTGAGTCGATACTGAGCTGCTGTTCATAGAAAGCTGCCAAGCACATGAATGTGAGGCTAGCAGCGAGGAGCACTTCCAGAGGGAGTCAGGAAAGCTGTTGGTGCTATCACGTCTGCTTTCCACCCAAGAGGCTTCTCTATTTCTGTCTCGGGTAAAGTGGCTGTTCCTGTTTTTCCCTCTCCTACCTTCCAGATCCAGTGAGACCCTGTGCGTTTCATGCTTGCAGAGCACTTCTTGGGTAGAGCATGCTTGAAAAGTGCAAAGTATTTATTATTATTTGCATAGCAGCCTCTGACCTGCTGTGAAGAAGCGGCCCTTCAGCTCTGCTGAGTAAATATACCTTCATTAAAAAACTCTGCCTGTACTGCACAGAACCACTCTGTCTCACGCTCATCTGCTTTTTCATGTGTAAAAGTCTTAGGAGTTTGACTCTAATGAACGGGGAGGATGGAAAGTGCCTGCTCAGAGCAGTTCAGTTCTGCTTCTGGATCCCAGCTGTGTCTGTGATGGATGCTAAGGACATCCTCCAGGTAGGGCTGCTGATGTCCGGTACCCTGAGGAGGTTCTCTACACCCAGGTTAGAAGTTGCTTTATGGTTGAAGCCTGCAGGCTTATGGCCAAGCTGACAAGCCGTAGGTTTCCTGGTTTAGGGCAGCATGCAGGCAATTTCCAGGTGGGCTTGCGAGGACTGGGTTCTTGCAGGGCTCCTTGCTGAAAACACTGCCACTTCTAGCCCTACTTCCCCCCCCATGCCTAAAAACCAGTTGGTCCTGCTGATGCAAAGCTTGCCCATGGAATTCCAATGTTTTAGGTGCTCCTGGTGGCCCATAATACCTTCCAGAGCGTGAGATGATGCTAAAGCTTGAAGAACCTCTATTTAAAGCAGTGTTGTCACAAGTGCTCGAGGTTGGCTTAGCGCTGCTCTTGTTGCTGTTGATTTAAGTCTAGTTCAAACAAACTTTGTTCGACACTGGGTGGCCTCTGAAAATATCCCCTCTGAGGCAGGCAGGCAGATGGCTGTATCAGAAGAGTATCTGGAAGCTCTGGATCTTGCTTTATGTACTGAAGGTTGGAGCCGTTTTTCCTATCGCTGCTGGAGCTGTGCAGGACACAAAGCGTTGGCCATGATCCCTCAGATCCCCGGCCTTGGTGCAGATGGTAAATCAGGTGCTAAATGCTGGTTGTTACGGGGAGGGGTTATTTCTGCTTCATGTTTCATTGAGCAGCATACAGGTTCAAGTGGGGAAGCTGCTTTGTCTTCAGCATCTTCTTCCAAGAAGTTGCACAGCTCAACACATTTCCTTGATAAATTCCTGAAGCGTCCCCTTACCCTTCCCTCCCCTCATCTGACAAATGAGGGCTTTGTCTGCCATTTCTTACTGACTTATTTGCTTTTAATACAGCTGTGTCACAGAGAGCCCAGCAGCAGGAGCATCGTGCTTGTAACTTTGGGGTCTTGGTTTTCATCTAGGACCTGGGGTGCTTCCTTGTGGCTTTACTGGATATTGCAGATTAGGAGTTCAATCTCCTTTTTAAAAACACAAGTATTTTCTTTGTAATGTACTCGTGGTGCCCCTGGCCTGTGCCCCTACACCCCTTTACTTTTGTTTCCCATTATTCATGAGTTGCACAGGTGTGAAAGCCAGGATAAGAACATGAGAGCCCATAGATGGAAGCTCGTGTGAAGTTTCCCCAAACCCCAAGAAGAATATGCCAGAAATGGAGAATAAACAACAGATGCTGCAGTGCCACCAAATGAAAGTGAGAAGCATCGTCCATGTGGGAGATGCATCTCGTCTGCATTGCACTTCCACGCAGCAGTGCTGAAGGCAGTGCAGCTCTGTCTTCAAGTTGTTGGTACTTCTACCCCAAGTGGGATGCTGTGAAGGACTTGTGCTCCTTCTGCCTTGCTCATTAATCTGCCCTAGATGGGATTTGCCAAAACACTTAAGAGCTGAAGTTCAGCTGGCTTGCAATAGGATTAGAGCTCCTAAAGAGGCGAGGATTTGCAAAAGCTGGTGTTACTGTCACCTCAGTCTTGGAGCATGCAGAATGGGTGACTGTCGTAGCAATTTGGATTTTGGTGCATTTTTTGCTTTTTCTTTTGTTCTCCTGGTGTTTTTCGTACCAAACAGTCTTTGCCACAAATGTGCTCAGTGTTGTTATGGAGCACAGAAGCTGGTACCTTTGGGTGCTGACACATTGCATGGGTTTACGACAGGTGGAGGAGAAATAAAAGCCAGGAGGATTATAATAAGGCAGAATGCAATTAGGTAGGGAGAAATCCACGAGGATTGTGTTGAATACTGTGTCTTAAGCAGACTTGTGGGGCTGCTTAGCCATCTGAAAGCTTTGGGATCCGCTAAGATGGTGCTTTGAGAAAAGTCATCTCAAGTGCCCAGCACTGGGGAGGAAAAGTGTGTTGGGTTGGAGGTGATGCTGGGCGTGCAATCATTGGGCATGAGGATCAGACCCTGAAATCTAGGGCAGCAGCTCTGCAGGGCTGCAGCTTTGGTGGCCTATACAGAAGAGAACACAGCACATGAGGGATCCATCCTGCAGTGGGTCAATGCCATGCACAGGGTTGCATGCTGGCTCCTAATTTCTGGAGTGAAGAAGAGGTGTGCTGTGTGCCAGCTCATGAGCCCAGTGTGCTGGCACATCTGCGCATGGCAGCTGTGATTGCCAGGGTCTGGGGGCTGCAGAGTGGGGGCTGGAACAGATGAGCGAAGCAGGGCCAACCCTCCTTGGTAGAGAAACCCTCAAAAGGATTCAGTTTCCTCTGGGCAAGCAATTAGCTGCTGTGGGTAAGTGGAACAACTGGATAGTGTGGTGGAGCAGCTTTCCTTCTCAGATGCTTCCAGTCTTCTCCCGGGTCCCCCCACTTACCCTCAGCACTTTGCCCAGTTGGTAGCAGCAATCTTCTTCCTCCTGTTTGAGCGCTGCTCCCTCCCTCCCCCAAGTCCCAGCACCATATGTCATTAAAATGCTTAGACATGTGGAAAAGGCCTTGACAGAGATTCAAGGAGACAAGGGAGACGCGGACGAGCAGAGACTTTGTCAGATGGAATGATTCTGACATTAGCAACGCTAACCCAAAGAGAAAGATATAGCTTATAGGAGGGGGCTGGCCAGGTCGGGGGATGTGGATTGACAGGGGAGTGGAGACAGCCATCATGGGTGAGGGAGAATGAGATGGGGGGAAAACCAGGAGGGATTACCAATAGGAAACGAAGTGAGAAAAAGTGGTGAGGATGGAGGACCTGGGCAGCATCGCAGGGCAGGCTCTGCTCCTGCCTCGCCTCGAGTTTGGGATCATTTAGCTCTGAGACAAGAAAAGAAGTGTTTAATTTTCTTCCTTACCCCTGGGTGTCCCGGGAGGGGTTTGGTAGCCTTTCCTCCCTGAATCATAGAACAGCTTGGGTTGGAGAGGGATCTTACAGATCGCCATGTTCCAACCCTGTTAGCTAACTCAAGAGCACAGAAATAACCCTGTGTGCTTCCTATGCTTTCTCCCTTCATTTTTTCCTGGATGAGCATCTCCTACCTCAGCCTCTTTGTTGCCCACTGCTTTTTGCCCACAGTGGTGACGGGGTGGAGGATTCCCCCTGCCATCTGCTGTTTGCATGGACCCTCTGTAAAGAGATGAGACGGCCCCATTTGGCTGGTTGTTATCCTGCTTTGAAGGTGGCTCTTGCCTGCAGAGAACGCTTCTGAATCGTTTTGTGATTCTGTAAAGAAAATAAATGAAACCAAACCTACTCTGTTCCAGTCAATAGGAAGAATTGGAGCATCCATGTGTGTGGCAAGCGTGGATGCTTGGCCCTGTTTGTTTGATGTTCAGGGTAGGAAACCAGTGGGGAAAACCCAGCAAAGAGTTGCTTGTATCATTAGTACAAATATGCCTATGGTTCAGAAAACAAACAAACAAATGAAACATTTAGAGTTGTGAGGGGGGAGGGGGGGGGGAAAGCAATTCCCAAACTGTGTGCAACCTGTGATGAAAAACAGCTTCTGCTGTTGGAGCAGCTTGGCCAGGAAGCGCCACGAGGAGCACCATCTGCAGTGTGGGGGGAGCAAAGGGCCTTCCTTCAGGGAGCAGCCGTTGGGAAGGGAAAGCAGCAGTGCTGGAGGGGCTGCTCCTTGTGGGGAGAGGCTGTGTTCATTCATTAGCACTGAGCAACCTCCAACCAGCAAGGGTTTTCCCAGCTGCGGTTCCGTGTTGTTTGGGGAAGGGCTGGCAGGCTGCTCTCCATCACCTTCCCTGGAAAATTTCTCTTTAAAATCATAGAGTTGGTAAGGTTGGAAAAAACCTCTCAGGTCCCTGCTGTGCCCACGTCCATCAGTGCCACATCCCCGCAGCTCTGCGACACCCCCAGGAATGGTGACCCCACCCCCACCCCCTGGGCAGCTGTGCAGTGCAGCGTCACTCTTTGGAGATGTTTCTCATCTCCATTAAAGCGACCTGCATGGGGTTGTTATCACATGTTCTCAAGTGGCTGAATCAGTGCAGCAGGGGCATTTCCAGTGGTGAATGGTGCATCAGGCTCCTCCTCTCATTTACTTGAGGTTTGACTGCATCCCTTGAGGGATGGAGCTATCTGCCTTTGGATATAAGGGCAGATATTTCCCTGAGGGGAGGAGATGTTTGTGTAGAGAAGCGATGAGGGCAGCTTGCATGGCTCTCTCTGGTACCTGGCCATATGCAAGTCTTCCAGGGCTTCCTAGGGTTTCCCTCATTTCAGGTCTGGCAGTTGCAGCCTTGCAACAGATGGCGGTACCGAGGGTGGTTGGTTTTCCCACCTGTTTCCCCGTGTATTTCTCCTTGTTTTCCACATCTCCCTGTTTTTCAGCACGCTGCAGTGGTGTTTCCTGAGGTACGAGTCGTTCCCAGACAGCCCATTATTTCCTGCAGGTAGCCGATACGGAGCAAGCTTTGTACTCTTAAGTACGAAGGGAAGCATTCTTGGGGGAGATGAGCTCAATTTGTTTAACACTGTAATTCACTGTTCAAAATCTCTCTGTTGTCACAGGCAGAGTCACGGGATGCGTCAGCCTTTGATCTCAGCTGCTGATCTTCTGCGTGTGAGGAATTTCAGCAGCATCTTAAATTATGTCTAAGATCCCCATTACCCCCATGTTGCGCTTCGCTTTGGGAAGACTGTCGAGCAGCAGCAGATAAATAGGAGATGAGGTGTTTTTCAAAACAGCTTGTTTTAATAGACTGCTATTTTGCCTTCTCCGTGAGATGCTCTTAGGGAGGAGCATCTGGGGAACTGGGAAACTGCATTTCCTCTCCGGCCATGTTAAAACATGTTCCACGAGCGTGAGTTTATGGTATCCTGATTGCCTCATTTGATAGAGGGTGATAAATGATGTCTTACAGCACGTGGCTTTGGGGGTGAGTATGCTTCATGGCTGGGTTCAGGTTTGCTTCTCGCTCTGCAATTAATTCCTTCGGTGACCTTGAGCACTTTGCTTCATATCTGTCTCATTCTGCTGTATTACATAGAAATGAAGTTCCTCCTTTTGGAGAGCAAAAGCCTAAATGAAATTTCTGCTGGCAGCTGGGAGATGGCCTGGTGTGCGCAACAGGTTGGTAAATGGTGTTGCATTTCACCCTCCGGTAACGCGTCGAGCACTGTTGTTACCTTGGAGTGAAATCCCAGCCTTTTGCACTCGTCTGTCAGGCTGCTGTGCTAAGGAGATTCACCTTGTTGCTTTTATACGGTTTCAGGTCCCCGTGCTTCACTTAAAGGGATTGTCTGTCCAGAAGGCAGCTTGGGGAAGTTTAAAGATGCACTTTCTGCTTCCCGTGTTCTTGCTGCCGCCTGCCTAGGAGAATGGATGGGAGAAAATCTTCACCACATGCAGCAGGGAGTGCTTAGGTAGTGCATGGTGATGAGTGTAAATCTCCTCTGGAAGCACCTGCACAGGTGCCGACCGTGCTGTGAAATCAAGCTGCAGACCAAGGAGCTCCAAATCTTTTCCTTTTACCTGGAGAAAGGAGCTGGAGCACCAGCTGAGATGTGATGGGAACAGGTGCTGCTGCTCCTGAGCCCCATCCCTGACCTGTGCTGCCTGAACCCCTGGAAGCCCATAGCAACACAAGGGATGCTCCTGGGCAAACCTGATGGTGCGCCAAGAAGGCGGCAAAGTTCTCCAGGGCTATCAGCCCGTAGCTATTGCTAACAGTGTAATTTCCAAGCTGCCACTGGCTTTTGAAATCCTGTGAATGGGATGGGAAGGGTGACGTTTGGAGCTTTTAGCTCGTCGTCCTCCTCCTTTTCTTTCAAGCAAACAAGGCCTTCGCATTGTCAGTGGCAGCTGCAGGGGAAAGCGCTCGGAGGCGGCACGCGGGCGCTGTGCTCTCACTGCAGGGTCTCAGGTTTACAGGCACAGCAGCCACTGTCTCACAGGTGTTGAAGTCACCTCCGATTATATCGAGGCCCCAGCACAATGCAGTATAGATTTCCAAAAGGTGGGTTGTGTTGTTCAGTGTGAACTCGCGCTCTCGGCGTATTGTATATTTTATCTGAAGGAGGCTGTAGGCAGAGACATACGTAGAAGGTAAAAAGATTTCCCCAGGTGGGTGTGGGAGTGGAGAGCATCGATTGCTGGCGGCGGTGAGGTCTGGCTGGCCACCTCCCTGCCCAGGCACAGGGCTTTCCACCAGACTTTGCATTCTGCGTTCAGCTCTCCCCTTGTGCAGCATGGGCATTGCAAAGCTTGCTTCCCTTTGAAGTGCTCCGAGAGAGGGGGGGGGGAAAGATGGAGGTGGAAGAATCTTCTTCTGGATCATTATTTGGCACGTCTGGAAGTGCGTCACTGAGGGATGCAAGCCGTACCTGAAGAGCAGGAGGTGAGCAGAGCTGGTTATGGGGTGTGATGAAAGCACCTGTGGGCAGGATACCTGTGAGCACGGCTGCTCTTTAAAGTTCATTATGGACTTATTGGTATTCCTTGCGGTTGAGGGAGGGAATAGCTGCTGGAACTAGCAGCGTAGCTGAGATGGTGAACTTTTCTTACTAAGTGCAGCTGCTGTAGTGCGTCGAGACAGTGCTGCACAGCGCGGGTTAGCAGAGGTCCCCGTGAGCCATCATAATGAAACGTGGAACCTTTCGCCCTCAGCCAAAGCTTCTGTAAATTGCAGACAGGGATTAGAATGGTATGAGAGCACAGAGCCCTGCACCTCGCGGTGCAAAGCATGGTGAGTTGTGCTCGAGTGGAATTGAAGGGGGGAAAAATAAATACTGAGAAAACAAGCGTTAGGTGGCAAAGGGGCGAGCTTAATGAAACTGACCGTGACCGCATTCCCACATCGCATCCAGAGCAGTCGCTTTGCAGGGAGCTCCCCGGCCCTGGCTACTTTTTTCTTCGTATTTAATAAGGCAGTCATGTATCTGGAAGGCCAGAGAATTGCAGAGATGGAGAAAATCGTTGGCAGGGGGAGTGCGGGAGGAGGAGATCAGAATGGGTTTGTCAGTGCAAAAAATCGCACGGTGCACGACAAAGACAGGGAGAAGCAGATCAGAGGGGGAAAATGAGACTGAGAAACAGCGAAGGTGTCAAAGCAGGTTTGTCGCTCACGGAGCCAACTGGAAGTGAAAGCGTCACGGAGAACTGGAGGCAGATCGAGGCTGTCAGGGAGATTACGTTTGTCTGAGGATGGGAAGCACTCGCAGCCTCATGGAGATGGGAGCAGACAGCAGGAGGTGAGTGCATAGAGGTGATGGGGTACGGCCAAGTGCCCACGTGGGAGCACCCTCCTGCGGTGCCCAGGGAACGTGGCTGAGGACTGTGCCTCTGAGCTGGCTGGTGGCTGGAGCTGGTGTGCAGGAGCAGGTTTGGATCCCTGCAAAGTGTCCAGCAGCAGGTGGGGGTTTGCTGCAGTTCTGCCCAATAAGAGGTGCCCTGGGACTGCAGGAAGGATGCAGTCCAGGTGGGATGAGCACTTGTGTGATTTTGCTATCGTGCCATGGTGACTTCCCAGAAATGACACAGAAAAAGCATCTAGGGATGATATCTGTTCTGGCCCACAAGCCCTGAAGTTATCAGCAAACAGTGGCTGTTGTTCCCAGGGTTAGACTGGAATCTAGACTGGAATCCTACCCTCTAAACCCACTGTGGAGCTTTCAGTTTGAAGGAGCTGCCTTCAAATTCAGCTCAAGCTTCTATGCTTGCAGTCCTTGGGTTGTCTCTGGCTCCTAGGGATGCACCATGACCAAGTGTTTTCCATCCTTGTCAGTGCAAGCAAGGGTTGTATTTTTGCAAGCAGAAGGAAGGCAGAGAAATGAGGAGCTGGGTGAGTGTATAAATCCAACTTACCTACTTCCCAGTGAACATTTCATGAAGCTTCCAAAATCCTCCTGTTGAACTGAGTGGGAGCTGGGTGGGACTGGTAGAAGTGGTGGCCATCCCCGTGTGAGGTTGGAGCAGGTTGTGGAGGGGCAGCGCTGTGCCATGGGGCAGCCCTCCTTCTGCCTCTGCTGGCAGCAATTTCCCTTTTAATATTCCTCCCCAATCCCTTTAATATGACAGCCAGGGGATGCTGCTGTGCTTTATTGCCACCATGTTAATGAAAAGGCTGTGGTAACTGAGCCTCTTTTTTGTGACTTGAAGATGGATTTCCTCTTAAGGCGAGTAAAATGAGCCATCCTCATCCCGTGTGTAGATAAGAAGTGGTGAAAGATGGCAGGGGTTGGAGCGTGTTTCGCTGGGTGGCTGCTGTTCCTCTGCCTGGCAGCTTGCTAAGAGTCCTCCAAACAGCCCCTTCTTGTCAAGCAGCAGCGTGAATGGTGCAGGGGGGACTTGAGGTGAGCCGGGGGCACTGGGGCCTCATTAGAGAGAGGAGGAAGAGACTGCCTCTGTGCTGAGGAGCCAAAAGAAGGCTTCCCGAGAGTAATGCCACACTGCTGGTAAAGGTGCTCGTGTTTGTGTATCCCCGTGCTGAACTGGGTGCTCAGACCTTGCAACCATGCTGCTGGGAGCACTGGGTTGCTGCCATTCCCATCTGCCATAAAGCCCCAGCTGTGAGCACATTGCTAATTGGACCCCTGGTGCCTTTCCTGTTGCTCCCTGACCTGAGTTGGTGTCACTCTTTGGCCTTCTCAGGTGTTTGTTGTTTTTTTTTTGTCTTCCAGTCCTGTCCACCCAACGCAAAGTATTTAATTGGGGATTTTGGTGATATTTTGCAATGGAAGCAAAAAAAAAATGATAATCAGCAGCCAGCTCCTGTGTGCAGCATCACACTCCTTCCCTTTAATCCCATGGAGGAAAGCTTCACAAAGGTGCAGGGCGATGGTGCTGAGGCAGCATTTAAGCAAATGAAGGGTCAGCCAAGAGGACTCCAATTCTTATGCATTTCCCAGGTTTCAGGGCATGGAGGAGTGTTTGGGGTCACAGTGCAACCGAATATAAGGCAGCAACGGTGGAAGTAATTGAAGCGATGTTGGGTCCCACAGAGCTGTGGCTGCCAACAGCTTTGGCCTATCATAGATGGATTTGATGCATCTTCTTCATTTTTGTATGCTTCAGACAAGCTGGGTTAAAAAATAGGGAGGGGAGAGTTCCCTATCTGCTTTAAATTAATATAAATCCAGCGCAGAGAGGGCCTTTTGTAAGGTCTGCTGAGTTAATGGATTCATAATGACTTTTAAAGCTTCACTTGGGTAAGAAATACTGTTCATTTCGTAATTGCATATAAATACACTTTCTCATAATCCAGGACAGCACAGCAAAAGGAAGTCTAGTGCCTTAATTATAAATCTTTTTATTAGCTGGAACCCTGCTGGAATGGAAAAAAAAAGTTGGATATTGTTTTTATCTAAGAGGAAAAGGTTTGGGGGGGATGGGAGGGGTGGCAGCATGTTGGGAGTGAGTTATGGAGAATGAAACAGGAAAGAAAACAGCAGTGAGTGCTGAGGGCTGTTGCGGCAGTGCAGCTGTGCAGGGTTACGTTGAGCACTTCTCTGTGCATCAATATGAGGGCGCACAGCATGCAAACCCCAGGTGTGCAGAGCTAGTGTGGATCCATTCCATCTCCAGCCAGTGGCTTTTCCACCATTGGTTTTTGATCACTTTGGCCTAGCGTGACGCAAGCTGAAGCAGGGCTGTTCCTAAGCCCACATCCAACTTGCTGGCACAGATTTCTCCTGCAGAGGTGAATCCTGCAGGCTGGGGAAGAACTCTGTGCTGTGTTTTAGGTAGCTGATGTCAGCGCTTGGGTGCTTTGTCTGAAAGCAGGGTGCTGTGTGTGCTGCTCAAGGGGCCTCAAGTGAGCAGAGGGATGCAGAGCATTGGTGGCTCAGGACTTGGCTCTGTGTGCCTGCAGTGCTGCCTTGAGGCAGCCCATCCATCACACAGCACCCAAATGTTGCTTTTAGAAGCAAAAAGGAAGCTAATTAAGCACTTAAAGGTTGAGCAGCCCATTTGTGCCTGACGGAGACCCAGGATGCTCGTGCTCCCAGCTGGCTGCCTGCAATTCCTGCTGCCTCCCCATCCCTTAGCAGGGCCATACCTGGCAGCTTCGGGTGAGGGAATCTGTGAGCCTCAGGACTTAGCAGGGTGGCTGGCCAAGGAATGTGCTGTTTGTTCAGCTTTGTACATGGAGACATCCGATGTTCATTCATTCCTTCTTGAGGGTGCCCAGGGAAGTCTCATCCAGGCTCAATTGTCAACAGCTCTGGCCAGATCTGCCCTGGCTTTGTATGTACGGAAGGAGGCAGAAGGGAAAGAAAGCTGCAGCAATACCAGAGAATAAAAGAAAAGCAAAGCAGGTCAGGATAGTAATTTGCTTTTGGATTTTATTCATATTTTGAAAAGGAAATGGGGAGGAAATAATCGCTTCTCCGATCCTTCCTTCCAGACCATGGAATTAAATCTATAACTATTAGAGAAACACTTGCGACCCAGACATTTTATTTCCCGTCTTTCTCTGTATTCAAAAGCCTCCAAAGTGTCAGCATGTTTCCATGCAGGCGAGATGTGCATAGCATCTAAACAACATAATGTCAGTGTGGGAGAGAAAATTCCCACTGAGGGCCCTGCAGGTCAAAGCAAGCTAATGTATGATGCCCTCCCTTGCACTATTGAGCGTGAGTTGTGCTGATAAGACTCCATGCACCCTGTCTATTAAATTTTGTCTAGTGTATAAGCAACACTGGCATGGAGATATTTTCTTTGCTTTCTTCCCCCCTTGTGTTGTCACCCTCAGTGCGTCGGGGGACCTGCTTGGCCATAGGAATGCAAGGTAGCCATTGTATTTTTTTGTTATTAATTAATTTCAGTTCTATTTTCTCATTAATTCCACATGACGTGGGTAACTTGTTGGGCTGCTTTCTGTGCTGTGCTGCAGCTCCGGGGCCTCTGCACTCATCTCCTGCTGTCAGGGTGTGGGCTGAGCGCCGGATCCCCTTTGGCTGCACTGGAACGTGGCCCCAGCGTGCGGCTGATATCTCACCCCTGTCTGAAGAGCTGTGAGGAGTGAAGGCTGTCATGGAAGCTCTTTGCATTTCTCCTTTTTTTTTTTTTGCATGCCCTGTGCTGACTGGAAACCTGCTCACTGCTTTTCACAGCGCTCGTTGCGAGCGTTTTGCTGTTGTTTCCCCTTATTCCGAGCCTTTTCCTGGTGACGAATGCACCCTGTCCCCTGGACTGAAGCAGAAATGCTTTCAGGGTGCTGCTGCAGGAGGCTGCCTCATTAGCAACGTCTGCTGCTGCTCAGCAAGGAGGGAGAGAGGTCAAGCTGCCAGAGCTGCTAACATGGGGTTTTTGTAGGAAACCATTGGAGCCTCTTGGAAAAAGAGGCCTTGGGGACTCATTATCTGCTGCCAACGTTGCAGGGAGTGAATTGGCTGCAGAGCTGCTTTTAACGGTAAAGAGACACAGAAGTCTGGCATCAGGCACCTTGCTGAGACTGTGGGATGCTCAGGGAGCAGAAGGGTGGGCAGCCCCAGGGAGCACGTGGGCTTGGGGTGGGGAAGGTTAAGAGGTAGAAGAGAGGGCCCTCCTCTCTGTATTTCCACTTTAGGAGTAGACGAGATTGTCACCAAGACTGCCATGGGCAATGCTTGCACCGTGGGGATAAGGATGGGTCTCAGTGTGGTAACAGAGAATGTTACAGAGAACCATAGCATAATTAAGGGTGGAAAAGACCTCTAAGATCTCCAAGTCCAACCATCAGCATCATACCGCTAAACCCTGCCACCTCCCTGCCCGCTGTGCCAGCGCAGCACCACTCGTGCAGAGAAGAAATTGTTCCTGATATCCAACCTGAACCTCCCCTGGCGCAACTTAAAGCAATTACCTCCTCTCCTATCAACAAGAAAGAAGAAAGAGCAAAAGAAACGGGGAGAGGCAGCCAGATAGGCACCTTTAATCTTTCATGTGAGCTGCGCCTCTTTGTCGGTGGATTTGGGAGTGCAGCTGGCTTCTGGATGGAAAAAGGACGGCGATGCTGAGAGCGGATAACGCGTGTTGGGATGGGGAAATAGCCAACATCTGCTGTGCGCTGAGCCTTCGTGCTGATCCCTCCTTGCATCTGACAATCCTCTCGCCCTAATCCCTAAATCCCACCGATCTGCTGCAGCCACCCACCCTGAAACTTCCCCTCCCCGCGGCTGATGGCCACAGCACGGTGAGGGAGGCAGCTGCTCTGCGCCCTGCAGCCCTATTGAGACCTGGGCCTTGCAGTGATGCTGATGGCTTCCCTCGCCCTTCTGATGAGAGCACAGACGTGAATTAATGAGATGAGCATCGGTTTAGGAGAAGGGGAGCTTTCTACAGGCAGGGGGGTTCTGCTGGATGGGAGGGTGGTGGGTGGTCAGCTGCAGACCCAGCCCTCTGACTTTGCTTCTGTGGCTCCCTGCCTGCTAATGGCACAACATGTTAGCTGGAGTGAAGGGAAGGCTTTTCCCTGTGGGCTGGCTGGCTGGGTGCTGTGCTGGAGTTTGACCTGTGCTCTTTTGCAGCTCTACAACTGCGGTTCTTGACCTGAGTTTGTGTCTCTTCGTCTTTGCATGCTGCATTGTGAGCGTTGCTGGTGTGCTGCCTTCAGCAGGAGAGGCTGCCCTCTCCTCTGGGAAACATCAGTCTGCTGAAACCCAAAGTTTGCGTGGAGACTGTGGGCAGCCTTTGTCATCACATGGGGATGGAGGAATGCTTCATGTCCCGCATCAGGCAGAGCAGGAAAATAGTATGGTTCCTTGCTTGATAAGAGAGTGCTGTTACTTGGAGCACTCACATCTATGCCTCTTTCCTCCAAAATGGGCTGTGTCCCAGGGAACACACACACGTGCAACTTACAGCGAGGTCAGAAGCATTTTCATTTTCAAATGTGCATCTCCACTCTTTGGGACTCGCTGAGGTTCCTGAAGTCAGCACTTGGAAGGCACCGAGTCAGGATGATGCAGCAGTGTTCGGGGATGGACTGCGAAACAGATGACATAAATCAGCTCTTCTTAAGGAAATGAGGTCTGTTAGGAGGAGGAGGAAGAACTCAGTGAAGTCTTTCTGCTGAAGCCTGTTGGCATGTGCCAAGTGCTGAGTTGCCACCCATCATCTCTTCAGCACGTTGTCAGTGGCTGAGTCTGCACAACCAACCTCGCTGCCTATTGCAGAATATCTTACCAGCTTTCTTTGGTTTTGATTAACGTAATATCCAGCTTTCTTGGATGTGATTTTTCTAAGCTTCTCTCCCTGTCAGTCCTCCCAGAATTAGCTGACTGGCTAACTTCTCGCAGCGCTGGGTGCTAAAAAGTGGAAATAGAATGCATGGAGCAGCCTCTTCTAAACCTCTCGTGATTGAGAGAAACCTGTCATTGTGGCCCATGCCAAAAAGACGGCTGTGGTATCTCTGGGGTTGGAGCTCGTGTTTGCTTCTACTGCTTGTGGTCATGTTTGTGGCTTTTTAGGCTAGCAGCAGTTCTGCTGTTGAGGAAGCACAGAGATGAAGCCTGTCTCGTTCCCTATAAGCTGTGATCTTGCACCAGTGGCAACCTTGTGTGCCCCAAGAGTTGCATTGAGCCTGTCCAGTGCAACAAGCAGTGGCTTGTGAGGTGGAGCAAAGAGGAGTTTGCTGTTCCTGGGGCCATGCACTTTCTGTTTGCTGGCCTGCTCTTGCATGCCTAGTATGATTTATAGCTGCAGCGAGAGCCAGGGAAGAAAGGCCCCCCAGAGCTGCTGGTTGTTAGCTCAGGACATCCGGCACCACAGGTGTCCTGTAGATACTTGGCTTGCAGGCTGACATCTAGGAACGTGTTGCTAATTACTCTAATTACTGTTGGCCAGGACTGCCAAGGTTATCTCTCAGCTGTAGTTCCAGGCTTGGCTGTTCAGGCAGCCTTGCCAGTTTAGTAGGAACAATTTAAGTGACACTCAGACAGTCAGGTGGGATGGGGGAGAGAATAAATACGGTCCATGTACTGCAGGACTGGGCTACAGTTTCTCGTCCACTCGAAAATGGGAAAGGACAAGGAGGTGCCTTTTCCTCTCTCCTTACTGACAGAAATTATGAGGCTCCTTGCTCTGCTATAGCTAAATTAGCTTGAGCCTCTCTCTTTGTTTAGGTAACCTTAGCTTACTTTAAACGCACGCTTAGCAAGCGTGATTTGTTACTTATTAATTTACAAAGTGGTAGATTTCAAAGCTGTCATAATGCTCAAGTCATGTTCACTTCAGTTATTCTGCATAATTAATTGTAAAATAATAATTTGTACATCATGATATTTTCATTCCGACATGAAAGGGAAAGGCTGAGAGCCGAAGCCACCTCGGGCGTGGGAGGGAGAAGGCAGCAGGGAGGCACAGCGCAGTGATGTGAATGGGAGGAGAATGTTTTGGGGAGGCTGTGCTTCCTCCTCATTGGCAGAGATTGCCATGTGCCACGGCAGGTCTGTCTGCATCCCTCAGCTCTGGCTCTTCTGCCAAACTGAGTTTGTGGAAGAGCGGCTTGGCTGCCTAAAGTGCTGACATCAGTGAGGAATGGGAGGAGGACACCTCTACAGTAATGAAGAAGCAACGTCATGAAAATACAACTCTGCAATTTGGGGTTTGGAAACCACTAGACTGCATTTGGGTATAGAAGCAGAACTTCCTGTCATACAGCTTCTACTTAATCCTTTTGTCCATGGCAACTGTGTCCCTGGGCTTAGACCTCCTCCATGCCCTCTTCTTGCCTATGGATGGAGGTAGCTCCTGGAAAATGTCAGCTCTGTGGATAGAAAGAGCGAAGGTTTGTGTCTGCCAAACCGGGATGCCTTTTCTCTGCGTAACCTGGTGCTGACGATGACTTGCTGTGCTTTGCAAGCCCTGTCTTCAGGGTGATGCTGTATCAAGCAGCAGCAGGTCTCTAATTACTGTGCATGCCTGGATCCTGATAGTAGAGAGTATAGTGGGTATGTCCCTGCTGGGAAGCTGGGAAGGAGTCTGGGAGAGCCTGCTGAGCTGCTCCAGTGCACAAGTAATGCTGTTGTGACCTGGACCTCTGAGACCCGTTATTCCATTGGCATGGAGATGGTGCTCCGTGCTGGGCACGGACAGTGGGGGGAGGATGGAGGATGGAATCAGAGGAATGTATTGCAGAGTACCATCCTTTTATAGATGTTGATTTGGGTGGGAGGCGATGCAGGTCAGAGGAGTTCCACAGGGAGTGAAACCCGGGGTTTTATTGTTTTGGTTTGTTCTTTTGATGGTCTTTTTGTTTCTATAAACAAAAGGAGAAACGGATTGTGTGAAACTGCCAAAGACCTGAGCTAAGACAATGAATGCATGTATATAAACACATCTCCAGGGAGGAAGCGAGAGCCGTTTTCCCTTTGTGTAGAGTATAAAACAACGCTGAATCCGAGGTTTATCTGCAGCACTTCTGTTGGCCCACAGTGAGGGTGAGCTCAGCCTTTTGTTCTCCTGGTGCTGCTCTGGGGCATTGATCAGATTTCCAGACTTCTCAGTCATGAGGAGAAAAACTTTTAAATGACAGCTGGGGGGGCTGGACTCACCTGACCTGCAGAGCTGGAGCTTTGGGTAAAACTTTGAGATTGTGGCAAAACTGCCAGTAAGCTCAGTGGCATTGATTTCACTCCGGACATAATGAGCCTCGGCAGCGCTGTCAGCTGCACATCTTTGATCTCCGCTTTACAAGGAGCTTCCTTCTCCCTCCAGAAAGCTCTGATTTTGGTTCTCTGACAGCCGATTCCTCTGGTTTTTAGGTATCCCTGGATAAATGCCTTATTCCCGGTGTTGTAGTTGCATCTCTCCCTCCCTTCGCAGAGTTTTGCTGCAAGTCCTGTCCAGCTCCTCCCTTTGCATACCTGAGTGCTTTGACCTCCCCCTCCAGTTGATGGTACTGATCAGGAAAGTCCAAGAGACGGAGCCACCTTGCAGCTTGGCCCTCTGAGAGCCCTTCAGAAGGTCTTGAAGGGACAGCATGCAAGACTGGGATCCCTTAACCTGGGCAGCACAAGTGGCAAAAGTCAAATGTGCAACTTTAGGACACGCCATGTGCACTCAGTGGGAGCGTGTGCTTGCATTGGCTTGCCTGGCAAGCAGTGATAAATGGATCCTTTTGGTGTTGAACCTTCACATGGGAAGTGATCCAATGCCACTGCCCCACCAGGGAGACCTTCAGGGGATGTAAGGATGCACCACGTGCCCTGTGGGAGTGAGAAGGCCACACGGGAGAGCCTCCTAGGGAACGGCAGCACCACAAGCGTCCCACAGCTGAATCAATCCTTCATTGGGATTGGCTCTGTCAGGAGCACTGCTTGCCAATCCCATGGCTGAAAAATACTCCTGCCAAGTCAAATTCATTAATTGTGGTTGACAACGTCACGTGTGATTGCAACAGCAAGTGGCAAAGGGATGTTAACAGCAAACGTTGCGAGGATTTCTCAGCTGCCATGCACGTCATGTCCCTCACCACAGCCGGTTTTGACATCCCATTAGCAGTGAATTGCATTCCTACTGGTACAGGAGAGGCTTTGCAACCCTCTGGAAACAGGGCTGCAATTTTTATGAAGTCTGCCTATGTTTATTTCTTGAGGAAACAAAAGCAAGATATTGAAAGCAAAACAGCTCTCGGAGATGAGGGGTGTAACATTAAACTTGTAATTTGGGAGCGGTTGTTGTGTTTACCATTGCAAAGATCAATGTACAGCTTTTATGAACGGGTTATTTTGCCCGGTCTGGGGAACTTATTTTAATCACTGGAAGCTAATCTCATTTCCCAGCCTGAAAACGGTCCGAAACATTGAAATTATATGTTAATATACAGAGATTGACAAAAGGAAGCTGGTTGTATCGACTTAGAATTAATGAAGCAATTCAGCGTTGAACAATAACGCTGGCAGGAGGTGTTAAGGAGAACTGCTGCAGTTGTTAAATGTTGGCACTGAGAGGTCTCGCTGCTCTGAGGAGATCACAGGAAAATGAACATTACCTTGGAACTTCGGAGTTATTTAGCCAGCCTGTGTCACGTCATGGAGATTATAGGAGGAAACAGGAAAATGCTGCAGAGGGACTTCTGTTTATCCACAGTACTTTGCTGTATTGAGGAGGGAAGGGCCCTGTCTGTGTTCATTTCAGGCAGTGGAAGAACCACGTTTCTGAGCAAGGCTGGGCTGTACCCGCAGTGCTGCTGAGCATCTTCCCCAGAGCTGCACAGGGCTGCAGGCAGAGCAGTGCTGGCGGCTGCTCACAGTTTGCACCATGGGTTGCACATCCCGAGGGAAGGCTCTCACAAAGCCAAGGTGTTTGCTTATCAGCTGGCAGGCATGTAGCCACGTGCAGGCTGCAGCAGGTTTGCAGCATGGCAGATTTTTCTTATTAGTTTATTTATTTGTGAGGCTCTCGTTAGCCCAAGTTGGCTTTGGACGCAGTGTGCAAATTGCTTTTTCCTTGCTGCGAGTGTGCATGGGTTTGTTTTGCTGCTGACAGCTGGAAAGTTTCTCCTTCCCTTGAATGGAATTTGTTCAGGGCTCTGTGGTCAGCGGTGTGAGGGCGCACAGTGCCTGACCCACACTTTGCTGCTTTGAGCAGCGATCGAAGCCAGCCAAGAGACGCAAAGCATAAAGCTCCGTGTCATTAGGAGAGAAAGACTTGTTAAGAAATAGATTCTGTTCTTTGGGAGGAAAAACAAAATCTCGAGTAAGGCTGTACAGAAGGATGCCAAGATGTGTTGCTGCTGTTAACATCTCCAGCCTTTGAACTCAGGCATGCAATACTTGAGAGACCAATTTGAAGGAACTGAATTCAAGGCACAGCAAAAACGCTTTAGAAGCTGCTCACTGACAGTGATAAACATGTGAAACAGCCGAGGAGCTGCCCCATGGATTTAGAAGGAGTTGCGAGTGATTCCTTCAAGGAAGCCAAAGTTGAAAGTTGAAGCATGTTTACCAATTATTGACTTGCTGATTGATGGCTTAGTGAGACGACGAGATGTGAAAACATCGCACTGCTTTCCACACAGGGGAGGGGAAGTTCTGTACAGCACCATAAAAGCAGAGCAGGACAATCAATGGGAACCTCTTTTTCTCAGCGTTGTGACTGGAAAACGCATCTTGTTTATGAATGTGCATCTTCCTGAGCAGCTCGAGCGGGGAATCAATGTCCGTGTCCAGGCACTGCTCATCAGTCTTCAGCTTCGGGGCTTTCCCTGTCTGGTAGCCACTGGGATGTGCTGCTGTGCAGTGCAGCTCTGGATATGTAGAATGACATCAGAAGCTCTCATTTTTTCCTATGTGATAGGAAGGCCAAGGCTGTCTCTGGATCCATTTCTGCAGCCGTTCTTTTCCTGGAGCAGTCGATGTTAGCAGCAGACCTTCCCTGTTCCCATTGCTGCCTGTGGGCCCTGGGGGGCTGGCATCTGTTGTGGATGGATATTAAATATAGGTGGCTCATTTTCAGTGTAGTGAAGTTCCCCCTTGATCTCTTGTGTGTACAACAAGAAAATATTTATTCCTTTGAGTAACAAAGAAACACAAAAGCACAGACCCTTCTCTGGCAATGAAATGTAAAGCTGTAACAGTTGCCGTTTCACGGGGCTGCTCTCCGAAGGAAGCTCATATTTGCAAAATTACTTCCAGCCTCCTCTCCTCCTCTTTTTATTTGCAGAACCCCCCCAAAAACCCAAACTCTATGAAAATGTCAGTGTGGGGCAGCGAGGCTTTGTGTTTCAGGCTGGAATGAGTTTGGAATCTCCATGTGAATGTCTCTGTGAGGGTCCTGATATCCTTCTTTATCACCGCTGTGCACGTGGATCTGGCAAATATCTCTTGATACCAGGTGGCATTATCTTGTTTTTGTAATGGTGGAAAATGGAAAACAGTTTATCTGGGGTCAGAGAGTGGCTCAGGTGCGGCTTTGCTTCACAGCAGCTGCGTTCAAGCCCTGAGTTTTAACTATAAGGCCATCATTCTGCCCTAGAAGGTAAGGAAATTTGGGATTAGATACATAGTGTGGGTTTAAGTTCTGTTGAAGGGGGTGATTTTGGTTGCAGTGGCACTGAAACCTCCGAGCAGGTCTTGTTCCCCAGTGCTGGCTGTCAGTGATGGGGCAGCATCTCTGCTTTGTGAACCAAGTGAGGAACATCCGTGTTTAGGTTTCTTCTCTGCAGCAATCTGTGTGCTTAACAACCGTGGGGCATTGAGGTACTTCAGCCGAACCCCCAAATGTTGGTGCGTTGTGTTCTTTTGGAGCTGCATGATTTCTGTACCAGTGTGTGAGGGGCTGTGGCGTGGTTTTGGAGTGCCGACCAACTGCATGGTCTATTTTGGGCTCAGGTGGTGTGACAGTCTCCAAAATCTCCTTTGCTGTCCGAAGTACTTTATCATAAATCAATCCTGGGTGATGCTTCTGTTCCCCTCCGGCAGCCCCGGCGATGGCAGTCTGACTCATTGCAGTGGTTTCTCTTTCAGTGTTTTACTGTGTGATTCAGTTCCCCATTCTCAGAGCCTTTTCCTGCCTTTCTTTCCAAGCACACGGGTGCAGTGCTGGGCATGAGTCTGAGCCGGCCTGAAGGGCAGAGCCGGGGGTGGTGGCTGAACCTTCCAGGAGTCGTGAGATGAAAGCATATCTTTATGGCAGAAATTTCACTTTCTGGTAAAATATTGGGATTTTGCTGCCTTATTTGACCCCAAGAAAAGAAGCCTAGCTTGTTGTTGTCTGCATTCTGATGATTCCGGTTTGTGGGGAGATGGGGGGTTAAGATACGGGCTGTGTGGGTGAGGAGTTCTGCTTATCTGTCTGATGAGAATCCAACTCTCTGCTCGCTGCTTAATTAGGCTGTCCAGAACCCGGGATTAAAGACTTTGCATTATTGGCTGAAGAAAAATACAGTTTAACTTGACTTCATCATGCAGCCTTCAGCAGCATCTGTTAAACTGCCCCAAATCCCTTCGCATGCTGAGCCCCCGGCCCCAAAGTGTGGCAGGGAGTTGCTGCTTGGGGCTTTGTCCTGGATGTCTATTCTGAGCTGATGGCCTTGAACCTGGCTGCTGGGGCTGCTTTATCTGCAGCTGGCTAATCAGTGTGATGGACTGTCCATCATTTGTTTGTGGTTAGGAGATGGAAGATGCACTGCGTGGATGCTGCGGACAGCTGTGGGCGGTGGCAGACAGCAGCATCTGGCTCGGGCCTTACAGGGTTGCAGCCTAAAATAAACCAAGGGGTGGTTTATATACACAGTGGGCATGAGCCAAAGCAAAAAGAATGGAGCATTTTTCTGTCCCATTCAGAAACTGCAGTATGTTGAACAAAAGTCATGCTGAGCTGGAAACTTTTACTGTATTTAGTGGGATTTCTGGTAAAGCCGAACATGGAGACCTGATGACTCATCCCCTAGGAGCTGAAGTTGGAAAGCACTCTCCTGCTTTGGGGTTTAGGTGAGGTTGCACCTCCCCATGTGAATCTGAGCTTTCTGCTGCAGGAAAGCTACCCTCAACTGCACAGATCCCTATTGGTGCTGAGGAGGGCTGGCATCCTGGGATGGCCGCATGCTGGACTGGATCTGCTGGTGTTCCAAATGGCTGTCCTTCATGTGGTGAAGGCTTTTGTAGTGAATGCTGTGGGGTTGTATTTGTGTGCTGGCTTTAAGAACAGGGTATTTATAAATGGTTGAGTTAGAGTGGGGTGAACTGGTGGCTTTTTGTCAGCCACCTGCAGACTGCAGTCAGGGCAAGAGGACAAAAGCCTCTTCTGTAGCATAGTGATGACGAATAAGAAGCAAGCGTGAGGAGATGTTCAGCATGTTACTGTGCTCCTTAAAATACATATGCCTTGAAGTCTGCCAGGCGTTTTGTTCTACAAAGCATATGGTTTAACAGATAAAATGATTCCTGACCTGGAGACCTGAACTGACAACTCTGGAGACAAACAAAAACCAGGATGGCTCCATCTGTCAGGCCTGTTTCATCTCCATGCTGCTTACTGACATTTACGTGTTTGCATCAGGGAACTCTGCTTCAGTGCCCCTTTCCCTCTCTTTCCCCAGACATCAGCATCCATCCTTGTGTGTCGTGGCTTGGTGCGTGCATTCAACCCCAGGCTCCTGGCCACGACCTCTTCTTCAAAGGGCTTTGCCATCTCTATTGCTTGCTGCTCTAGCAGTTGCTGGGGGAATGGCTCTGTTGTTGAATGCAGTCTGAAGCTCTGAGCAGCAGGTACCTTGCCCTGCCCTTTTTAGGGGCAGGAGCGTGCCACAAGTCTTTGTGCATCAAGTTAGCTCTGTTTGAAGCCAAAGAGTGATTCACAGCCATCACCCTAGTGATGTATTCTTCTGGATGATGAAACCTTTGGGTGTTGGCCTTTGTCTTCTGCTTCCATTTTGGTTGGTTGTGTGTATTTGTCTAAATCCAAGATTCCTCCCAGTTTTCTGTCGGTGTTTTCCTTGATGGGTCCATCTGACCGTGGGTCCAAGCAATTTCCTGCGGTATCTCCTGGCTCATGCCGAAGTCAGCTACCCCTTGTTCTTGCTGGATTGCTCATTTGTATCACTATTGAATACAGAGGCCACATAATGGTCTAGAAGACCTGCCTGCCCTCTCAGAAATATGGTTTGAATTTTGGGCACTCCTGTGTGTAGCCAGGATTAGAATTTGATCCTTATATGTCCCTTGCAGCCCTGCAAGGCTCTGTGGAACAATGCTTCCGTGTGTCCACAGTAGCTTGGATAGCTTTATCCCTGCAGGAGGAGGATGGAAGATGGGCTGTGGGTGTCCTATATATATAGGACACAGAGATGTCCTATATTCACATGCATGCACTTCTAGGTGGGGATGGGCAGTGAGGGGTGGCTGCTGCCACCTCTGAGACTGCAGGTGATGAACTTTTCCATGTTACCTCCTCAAATAAATGTTGACTTCTTGTCTCGCTATTTGTTCAATGCCCCCAATCTCCCTGCATGCGCTGAGTGCTAGAACAGATGATGGCTTAGGAGAGGGGGATTATTTCTGTTCTTCCCAGCAAACATATACCCATGTAGTTATTTAAAGCTGCCGCTAAAAAGCCAGTAGCATCTGAGAACAGAAGCTCTGCTAAGAAGTTTTAAGCAAACGTTATTAGATATGACCTCTTATTTATGAAAGACTTTGCAAGAGAAAGTCTGTTACCCTGTTATTGCCTCAGCAAAAGGCCTATTTTCCCAGCCATAACATCCCCGCCAGCAATCAGTCTGATTAGAGTTTAGGATGATGCAGTAAATATATGAAAGCTCAATTTAACCAACAGCACAGAAGCAAATAATAATAATAATAAGTTGGGGCCTTTGGCCATAAAAATGCAGACGTTTACCTTGAATGTTGACTTAAACCATTTCAATTTTGTGCCAAATGAGGCTTGAAATGCATCATCCAACGTACGGTGTCCAGCCAATAAAAGCTGTGTTAAATATTGTACCTCCGTGCATGGCAGTGCTCTGTGAGCTGAGCCTCTTCCCCTTTGCTCCTTGGGGTGGTGGGTTTTGGGGTAGTCGTGGTTGTTCTGGTGTCAGAGCAGGCTGTGGGTGCTCCCAGGTGTTGTGCAGGCTCTGTGCCCTCACCTGGCTGCATGGCAGAGTAAATATAACTTTGGTGTCCCTGCTCAGATATCCTCACCTGTGCCTCTGGGCTGCAGGAGTGGAGGTGGATAATGCAGAGCCACAGAATCTTCATCTCTCTGCCTTCCCGAGCTTCCTGATTCATTAGCAGACCTGATTATCCAGCTTCTTGGCTTTAATCTCTAATTAAACACCAGCACAGACAGCGTGTTTGTGCCAAGCTGAACATAAGTGGCCTCTTCTTAATAAATGCATAGCTCTGATCTCTGCATCGTTAACCAGAAAAATGCAGGAGCCCAAAGTTCTCAGGGATGGTAATTGCCAGACTTAGTTTTTTCCTCATCAGAATGGCGTTTCCTGACAGTGGGTTAATGATGCTCAGCAGTGTTTGGGTTCCTGGTCCGTTTCTGAGCCAGGTCTGTGCTCGGGGTGGAGCAGTGATTGCACCCCATGTTGCTGTGTTGTTTCTCTTTAGCAGAGAACTGCTGGAGCCAGGACTGCGCTGTGGCAGGAAGGGCAGCAACTTCTGCATTGCTCAAACTCCTGGGTCTGTGGGTCTTTCCTTTGCCTTTTTCTCCTATACAGCCTCAAGTAAGAGCAACTGCTTTTCAGAAGGCCAAAAGCATTAAGAAAGTGGAGGTTTATGGCTCACGTATCCATGCCTGTGCATGACACAGGACTGAACAGACGCTATGTTTTAGTGTGCAACACCTGGGACAGGTTAGAAGGCTTTTGGCTGCTGATGTCTGACAGTGCATGTGTGGATAAGGGTTGCATCCACACGGAATAGTGCATGCCAAAAAGCTCCGCAGCGTGCACAGCTCTGCCAGTCTGTTTGGGCTGCTGGGCTCGTGCTTCTTAGCTCTGGGTCTGCTCCCTTTGCCTCTGGTAACCCGCAGGGCTGTGTCTGGGCAGCGGCAGATGCTCTCGGTCCCTTGGGGCTGAGGTTTGGGTGGAGAAAGGCGAATTGCAGCCATAGATCCAATGCTAAAGCTCTCCCTGCATCCAGCAGGGTGCAGGGACACATTGCAATGCAGCCCTGGCGCTTGGGCAGGGCAGGGGACACTTTGATTTTGCAGGGCTTTCTTCTTTTAGTTTTACTTTTGAAATTAAGCCGGTGCAGGAGGAGCAGCCACCCCCCCCCCAGCACCTCTTTTTTTCTCCTTATTTTCTTTTTAAAATTTCTTTTACTTCTCCAAGCAGACACGAAGATTGTGCTTTTGTCAGCTTTCCTCCACCTCCAAAGAGGGAAGAATTTGAAAGGAATATTAAATCGCATTCAGGAAGGGAGCGCAGAGGGATGGGGCAAGTTTTCCTATCGCACATCAGAGCCGCGTGTCCCACATTCCCCTCCTCGAGGCGGATCCTTTTGCCTTGATTTCTCTCCTTTACCTTTTTTCTTTTCTTCTGTCGTGACTCCTGGAATAATTAGTTACCAGCAACTCTGCATGTGTGGCTTTAAAGGCCTCTCTTGAATCATCAGCACGCTTTCCCTTTGCCACAGCTCTCTGCAGTGGTTCATCCCCTTGAAGATACGCGATCAATACTTCTCCTGAACCCACTGATAGACTTGGCCATCACTTAAATATCATTACAGGAAAGATTTCAACAAGATCACTGCACATTATACTTTAAAGTTTGACTTTAAAAGAATGCTTGGGCTTTGCTAAAAGGCATTAGTAATGGGATTCTCTATCTTTGAGCTTAATTTATTCTGAAGAGAAAAAGGCCATTATCTTAAATCTCCTTTTCCCCTTTTCCTTCTTTTAGAAAAAGGAAAAAGGAAGAAAAGGAGGCCTCTGAAGTCCAGTACTTGTGGCAAAATCATTGTTTAATTGCCGACTCCTTTAACCCTTTAGTGGGAGGAGAGGTGTGGGGAGGTGAAGTGTCGTGTATTGCTCTGCAGATAACGCTGTGCTTGGAGTTCGTTTCAGCTCCTCATCTTGACCCTCTTTGCTCCAGGGTCAGCAAGCTGTGGGCTCATGTTCTCCGAGGAGGAACTAAAGCCGTGCGTGTTTGCTGCTTTGCAGCAGGCGTGCCCTGGCGAGGCCTGAAGGTCAGGTAGCAAAGCCCTGGATTTGCTCAGTGTTAGCCAACAGCTGCAGGATGGGAGCCTCCATCTGAAAGGTGTCCTTGTGACAGACGGAGTCAGCTCTGCAGAGTTCTCATTAGCTATGCAGGAGATCAGATCAGAGGTGAATACTTGTCCATGGATGCATTTTACATGCAGAGCTCTCGAGAACTGGATTTCCATCAGAGAGCCTCTGAACCTCCCATTAGTGCTCAGCCAACCTTGAATTTCTTCTGAAACCTCCATTGTGTTCATTCCCGTGCTTCAAAGTCAAGCAAAAAGCCTTACCCTGTGTTTAATTTCACCAGGGATGGGTCTTGCCTTGGATTCAAGCATGCAGAGCTCCTTGGTTCAGGCCAGAAACTTAACCCAAGCTCAGCTTTCAGCATCAGCTTTTTCTTTTCTGTTGCAAGGCTGAGAAGCAAAACAGGGGGAAAGCTTTTCATTTCTGAGCAGCGTGTGGTTCCCAGAGCACTGGGATGTAAGTCTTTGTTTGGGTTCGTGTGCTTAACTGCAAAATCAGTGGGGACTGAGCAGAGATGAGCAGAGGTTTTGCTCCGGCGGGGGGAAAGAGGGAACAGCTGCAGATGTCCTGCATCTTGGGCTGTTGGTTTCTCTGGGGTGGAGGCAACACTCTGTCCCTTAGAGCTGTACCTGCTGATGCCTGAGTTATCATATGAGCTAAGGATCAGTTATACATTAGGGACCTGGCAACAACGAGAACTAAATGAGCTTTTGCTGAAGTGCTCTGCACTTCTGCTCACCTTCGATCAGAAACTGCTCCAAACCAGCACAAATAATCCATCTTCTGGTGAGCGCAGTGATCCTCCTGTTCACAAACAGGACTGCTCTTCTGTGGGCTCTCCCAGGGCAATGAGCTCTGCGTGCAGGAGCACAGAATGCTGCAGGTTGCTGCAGGACCTGCCCAGTGCTCACACAGTGCTGCTACCTCTGCGTCGAGGTGAGTGTGGGGCACAGGGCTCTGCTCTGAGCTGCTTCCCTGGAGTGATGCTTTGAGCACCTTCATTCTTTGGGGTTTGGGTGGAATGGGCCTGGCTGGGTTTATTGCTTCATGTGTGCTGGGATGCACATAAGCAGGGCCTCGACCCAAGGCGGGTGCTGCATCATTCATGGTTTCTAGTTTGTCAGACTTTACCCGTGGTTTTAGTCCTCAGTGTATCTTCAGCCTGGATCTTCCCATCCTACAGCAGCACCTCTGGGTGTCTGTAGCACAACCTGCAGCTTGTACAGATTGATGTGGGGTGCTCTGACAGCCTGGTGGTTAAAGCAGCATTGGGCACTTCTGCTGTTCCAATCCCTTCCACTCAGTTTCTCCCTATGGTAGGGCTGTATTAATGGTGCTTACCTATTTCAATGCAGTTCTGATGGTTAATTTATTTTTTTTCCAAAGCACTTAGCAAACATTAAGCATTACATAAATCTCAGGTATTGTTATCCACAAGATGCATTGATTTGCAGTGTGGTCATGTTGTCTGGATTTCTTTATTCCTTTGAAAATATCAATCCATTAGAAGTGGGGGAAAGGAAAAAAAAAACAAAACAACCAACAACCCATAGCTCTTATATCAGACCAAAGAGTTGCATAAACAAAGAGCGCAAAGTGTCTAATCAATGATAAGGCAAATGGGGCCAATTGCATGTCAGCTGCCCCTCCAATTATGGCTCATAGGGACCGCATGGGAGAGCTGTGGCTCGCTGGGATCAGAGCCAACCTGCACTGGGGCACTGCAGTGTGACACCTTTCCCACTTATTCTCATGCACTGCACTGCTCTGTGCTGCCTCCCGTTGCCCTGGTTATTAAAGGGAACAGCTCATGCACTGTTGGGAAAGTCAAATTCTTCCCATAGAAAGCAGTGCTATTTACACTCCAGTGCCCCTGTTATCTCTCTCAGGGCACAGCAATATAGACTGGGGTGCTCTGGGGGTGCTGGATGTAACCACAGGGAAGAAATCATTGGGGAGCAGCAGAGAGGTGCAAGGCTTCTTGTACAGCTCAGGGGTGATGCTGTAATTTGCCCTATCAAGAACAGCAGGACAGGAGAGATAAATGAAAGCTTTCTGTTATGGTGCAGAAATCAGTGTGTTTTGGCTGCATGGCAGTGTGGTGGCAAGTGGTTTGTTTTTCTCCCTTTTTTGCTTGGTAAGCCAAGATGGAATAAGCAGAGAGTCAGGTTGTTACCCTGCTCGGAGCTGTGGAAGGTGTCCCCTCCCTCGTTCCAAATCAATCATAACTCTTTTAGACTCATTGATTTGCAGACAGCATGAAACCACCTGCTCCCTCCATCCCCGGGTTATTTTAGTTTTTGTTAGCAATTCTGAATTGTTGCGTTAGTGTCAGGTAGCAGGAGGCAGGACGGCTGCAGCCCCATGGTTGCACCTGCCTTGGCCCACTCATGTGTCCTGCAGAGCCCAAATTATCGCTGCTGATACCTGGGCTGGAGCCGAGCCAACCGGTCTCATGCAAGCCTGCAAAATCCCGAGTCTTGGGTGAATGAGGTGTGGGCTGTTGATGCGGGCAGCTCTTGCCAACGGGCTCCAGCCTGCCGGTGGCTCAGGTGCGGCTCTTCCTTGGGGCACTGCTGTGCCTGCTGATGCTCTCACTGCCAGATTCATCTGGGAAAGGAGAGGTGCAGAGCAGCACAGCGCTCTTGGGCTTGTTTCTTCTATTCCTCTGTGCTTCCTCGTGTGAGTGGCAGGGCCTCAAGTTTGGCGTGGTGCACGGGTTTCTGGGATGTGGCAAAGCAATGAAGGCGCTGCTTTCCAGCAAGTCGAAAAGCATTCTTCTGTTGTTTTGTTTGCTGCTAGTTGGGATTGATGCTTGCAGAAGTGTTTTGACATTCTGGGCAGATGGACTCGACAGAAGTGCAAAGTGCTTTTGTTCTCATCCTCCGACGAGATGTGGAGGCTGAAGATGCTCTCGTAACAAACTTTCCCCAAATCTCAAGTGTGCCACGGGCTTCGAAGTGGATCCATTCAGCGCCTCTGTTTTTCAGCAGAGTGGCCCTTCTGAGGCAGTAGATTACAGCAGTAAGTGTGTGCTGCTGAATGGGATATCTCTCCTGCAGTACACGCTTTCATTGTCCCGACCACATTTTGGTATTTGCCATAAGCCACGCGCTCTTATGAAAAACCATTTGCAAGATAAGTAAAGGAAAATGTAATCCCTGAGTGGAATGAAGGGTGCTTTGAAATGAATGGGGGATAATCCTTTTGTTGTCTGTTACAAATGCACTTTATTTCTGCATTATCTGAGCATGAGAATAGACTGTTCGCTCAGCCAACAAATCCACTGCAGCACCCTCTCCCCAATGCGTCAAACCCCGGAGTCAGGCAGCGGAGCAGCCTCTGAACTTCCTTAGGTCTGTGGTTTGCAAAAAGGCTCCCTTTGAATTTCAGAACCCTGCTGGCGTGATTATTTTGGTGCTCGCGACGCACGCGGAGCGATGGCTTAAGTCACGCTGAAAGACATGGGTTGGGATTCACAAAGCAGCCCGGAGGATTTAGCTGTCTACCTGCCCTTGATCTCCTATCAAGATGGATAGGGAACTCTGCCTAAATTGCTTCTAAAAGCAGAAAGCCCAATCTCTGCCCCAGGGAGCCTGCAGTCGAGGTGGGGAGGGATGGCGATGGATTTCTTCCTTTTTTTCTGTGTTGTTTCTTTTTTCTTTCTCTCCTTTGCAAATTTCTCATAGCATTGCCTTATGCAAGGAGCCACATCCCCTGCTGAAGACAGTGGGCTGTGAGCCGTGGGCCAACACCAGCAATGAGGGGTCGGCTCTTATGGCAGAGAGCAGCACTCACAGCTCAGACAGCAAACGCGGAGTGGTTGTGAACTGTGGCAGCAAACTCTCAAGTCCTTTGCTTACTGCAGGCATCAATTCTTGGGGCTTGTAAAGTGAGTCACAGCGTGGCTGTTTCTTTCTTCTTTTTGTTTTTCAGCCGAAGTTCAGTAGGTGTGTCATGAGGATATATTTGTGTGCTCTGGTTGGAGGGGTACGTTGTGATTCCTCCTCCATCAGCAGGTCTGGGCCTGGAGCCCCCAGCAGTGCTGCGGCCCTTTGCCGTGGATGGAATCGGTCGTGGAATAACCCAGTTGCTTTTAGTTATAGGTGGCAGAATTTCTTTGCCTGCGTAGTCATTAGGGAAGAAAAGGAAATTAATTAAACAGCTAATTATAAAGCCGATGAACATTGCTTTCAAATCTTTAAATGAATGTCCTTTTTGTGAATGCCACCTTTTTGATTGATTTTATTGCTGGGTGGGGAAACCGAGGGGAACAGAACAGCGGTCCCTGACGCGACGTGATGCTGTGCTGTCCTGTAAGGAGCTTATGTCATATATGATGGAAGAGACACAGGAGCAGCACTAAGCTGACTGTAAGCCTGTTGTCTTCCAGCTTTTTCCATTACGGAGCACAAAGCAAATTTAAGTTTTCTGCCTCCTGGAGCCTCGTGCCATTCTAATCGACAGCTAATCCCTTCCAACGTGCCCTTGGAGCAGGTTTGTCGTGGGGTCTTGCTTTCTTGGGAGCTCAGCAGCACCGCAATTAATCTCGGTGTTTAGGTGGCTTCTTCCAGCCCATGTTGTGCTCAGCAGCAATTTCAACCGAGTGTCCACTGGTAAATGGTAAAACGTACCTAGGGAAAACGTGATGTTGCCATGCATAGCAAATGCTTTCATTAGCATCAAAGCTATTACGCGGAATACCAAAATGACCTTGCAGTCATTAGAAGCGAGGTATGTTACGACTTAAGTTTAGTGGGACTTGCATTACAATGTGTAATCTAATTAGTGTTACCTCTACTAATTGCTACATATTGCTGAGATATATAAAATAAATGCATAATTGATACCGGGTACCACCAATGCTTACGCTAGTCCCCATTCTTAATCAGGAAGATAAATTTGCTGGGATAATGAGTAGCAGCAATTTAGTTACCTTTGTTGGCACCTTGCTATGCATCTGTTGTCGTGTGCCTGCATGTAAAGAAGATTTTTGCATGTTGGTTGACTGTGGGGTTCATTTGTGCCCTCCATGAGGTTGGATCAGACCGCTGGGTCCGTCTGGTGGGCAGGAACAGCAGTGAGAGCAGGTGGGAGTGCCCGTGGGAGCTGATGGAGTGTTGGCCAAGCTGTTGATCCCAGCTCCCTGCATGGCGCTGCAGCTCCGGGTCTGGGATCGGAGTGTTGTCCTGTGCTGCCAATAGGAAGTGGAAGCAAACGCAGAGATTTTTATCCTCAAATCCCTGCATGTCCTCTCCACAAAGCTCAAGCTTTGTTCTTGGAGGTAGAGTTCTTAGTACAAATTCTCTGTAAATAAGGTAAGAAAAAGTGATGGCTTGGCTGAGGAATAATTTCTGCAGGAGGCTGCGCTCAGTGAAGGAAAGGAGCGGCAATGGATCCGGTGCCACAAGGAGAGTCTCTGTGCACCAGGAGTTCTCACCGTGAATACGTGTGAAGGGGAGGATGGGGGGGTTAACATCAGGAGAATCAGCTGTGAGCACATTCAGAACAAAAGAGCAAAGTGAGAACAACTGCAGACAGATTTCCTATTGGAGATGGCAGTGGGTTCCTAAATCGCTGACTTTGGATCACTTTGTTTCTCAGTTTTGTGATGCTTCTGCTTCCCAGCCGTCCTGTTAGGAAGGGGGGTTGGAGTTGGTTTGTTGCAATTACCAGGTTAGGAGACATTGAATGCAGATAATTAAAATGAAGCCTTTGTTCCGTGTGCTCTCTAGTCCTAGGAAGTCATCATCAGAGCCGGAATGGGATATTTTGATTTTTCAGACTCTTTATTTTTTTGATGTCTGGATTGCAGTTACAAAGCAGGGAAGGACGGCAGGCCTGGCGGTTCTATAATTGCTCTTTCTAATGTGCAGTGCCATGGGACACCTCTTAGATGTCTCCACAGTGGCTTCCGTGTGCCTCCAACACGTGTGCTGCTAAACGAGGCAGCCGGCTCCTGAATTAATGAAAGCGGCTTCAAAGGGCCCTCCCCCCTTCCCAGAGCTGGAGATCTGAGGGCGATCTCAAAGTGGGTGACATGCCTTTGAAAATTATGCAGCGCAAACAATAAACCTCGTTAAATAAAGTCAGCGAAAGCAGCACAGCGATCCGATGTGGGTAATGGACGCGGTGGGGGACCGGCTTTGGGCTCACGAGCTGCAAGGCAGGAGGGAGCAGAGGGCTGTGTGTGTGTCAGTGGGATGCAAAGCTGTCAGAGTGCCCAAAACATGGGATGTGTGGATGCCCGGAGGTCCCGTGGGATGCTCTGCGTCCCATGGATGCTCACAGCCCGGCTGCGTGCCGCCCAGCCTGGCCCTGCTGCCTGCCCCTTCTGCAATGAGGATTAATGAGGTCTCCCACCTGATACTTGTTTGAGATCTGCCATTCGGGTTCATTTTAAACTAATTTTATTCCCGGCGTTGTTGGCAATTTCTGCAACAAATGCAATTATTGGGGATGAGCGCCTGCTGCAGCTGAGGGCTATGAGTGCTGCTTCCATGGGTGTGTGAGGAGCTGAGAGCTGGGGGGGAGGAGGGGATATTGGAAGAATAATCTTTCCCCACAATACTCTCAGAGCCGATACACACCTTCATAAAAAAGTAATTTAATTTTCCCAGTGCAGCGCGGAAAGGAGATCTAATTACCCACTTCTAAATTGCTTTCTTAATTTTTCAAAAGGCGGCTTTTTGTGGGTCCCCCCCCCCCCCCTCAGCCCCGCTCAGGAGCCCTAAATTTCCACCTGAATGAACGTAAGGAGATGTGCAGATACCTTGTCGAGTGTTTATGGGATAAACGCCGTGCTTTAGGGATTGTCGTGAGTTTCTGAGGAGCAGATTTTGGATGCTGGAGCCAACACAGCACCTTCAGTTATTTACCAGGAGCTGTTTTCAGGCTGCTGGTTACAGTTTGTCAGCATTGAGCTGGTTAGGAGAACACAGAGCACTTCAAATGCGTTATCCACGTTCTCAACTTTACAGTGGCTGCTGGACTCTCCCTCCTCTGCTCTGCTGCATCGTGCTCTTCCCCTGCACAGAACCAAGCACTGATTGCCACCAGGGCGTTGTTCATCCCCAATCTGTCCTAATCATTTATTTAGTTATTTATCCTCCTGGTGTTCCAGATGGGATGGCGGTACCCCCATGGCTGTGGGGTCGGGGCTGATCCCTGCCCAGTTATGCAGGTTGGGGATGATGTGGGGCCGCTGCTGGTGGAGCTCTCCCGCAGAGCATGGCTGTTCATAATGCTCTAATTAACTCCCACAAACTTCAGAGGACCCGGCTAACTGTAATTGAGAGATCAACAGAGGCTGCAATGAAGTTAGATATGCATACTAATCACTGAATTATCTAACACCTGCTTTTGACAGCAGCGCCAAATTCTAAATACATTTCGCCTTGTACGGCCCCCTCTATAAGGAATGCAAGATCTTGCACCTTGTCAGGCAGCTCTTAGATCCCTTCTAGAGCCTGCAGCTTCCCAGGAGCAGCTGCACGGCCTCATTTAACAAATCTCTACCCTTTATTTTCAGTCCGGGTCTCGAGGCTGTCGTGTTGCAGGCTCAACCTGCAAGGAGGTAATTAAGCAGCTTTGCAAACATGGGGTCAGATGCTGTGGAGGTGGTGGTGACGACGACGCCCCGGTGCGTCCCGTGGGCTGCAGGTTCTGTGCTGACCTCCAACCATCACACCATGCACTGCCAGAGCCTCTTGCAGGAAAGCAAATAAACACTTTGGGATTCATTTTTCAGCTGCCGCGGCCGTGAAGGTAAAGGTTAACCATCCCAGATATCAGTGTAGCGGTCTCCTGAAGGTCTGTCACCAATCATTCTTGGTGTAAGGAGGGGAAACAGCAGCTTTTTCTCTCTGCTGAGCTTCCCCCCCATATTCCATTCTGCTTTATTTTAATGCCGATCTGAGGTGCGATTTCCACATCATCAGCTCAATCAGCCGTCACCGTCAGCCCTCTGAAGGCAATAATTTTCTGCTACGCAATTTTGTCACCGTGCTGCAAGAAAGATGAAACCAACATTTCGGTGCTTTTTCCAGCCCCAATCAGCTCGTGGCGTGGTTCACCATCTTCTCCCCTCAACAAGTGGCTATTCACATTTTTTTTCCTCTTTTTCCTTTGAGGATTGAGCCACTTACCACAGAAAATGCTTGAGCTTTGCAATTCCTACTTGTTTTGTTGTTTCTGAGTATCCTGTTTGCTTGAGTGTCGTGGGACTTTGCTGACTGTTCAGATGGATTTGAGTAGCTTTGTTTAGGCCAGTTGCAGAGCTGGATGCATCCTTTGCTGCTGGCAGCTCCCTGTTCCATCCCTCCCGGAAAGCAGCAGCTCTTCAAACTGCACTTGCAGTCACCGGTGCTGCATTGCACGAAGCTTTGCAATCCCAAACTCCTGAAGGCGCCGAGGCAGGTGGGTGAGTGGGGTGAAGGTGCTTTTGCACAGCGTGTTTGCAGAGTGGGGCTGCAAATAGCTGCTTCTTTGGAGTCCCATTGACACCTGGCCCTGAGCGCAGCGCTGCTGTTGACCCCATGAAGGGTGGCAGTGAGCTGCCCGCTGCTGCCTTGTCCCAGCTCTGTCTCCAGTTGCTGCTGCCCAAACAGCCTCGTGTGAATCCATGTTAGCTGTTCGTGGCGCTCGGAGACTGAAATCACTCTCCTGCTTCTCTTACCAAGAGCAAGCCTGGGATCACCGGCTGCTTGTGATGCTAAACTTTCCATACGCTGCCCTCAGCCCACTCCTTACTTCGAAAATCTTTCTGTAGCCGCAGTTGCCAAGCAACTGTCAGCCTCACGTCTCCGCTGCTCACCGCCTTCGGGATGCTGCGGCCCAGGCACTCCGTTCTCCAGATCATCACTTCCCAGGGCAATGGGCTCCGAGCAGTCCAGGCACCGTCCTGCCCACATCATCCCATGTCGGTGTGTGTGCATCAGGCGTGCTGCCCTGAGCTCCCTTAGCTCGCAGGTGGGCTGTGAAGGAGCACCCAGCTCTCCCAGTTTGCTCTTCCAGCACGGGCTGTGACACCTCTGGGTGCTGCCCCTCATAGCCAGCAAAAGCACGATGGCTGTTATACCTGGGTCGCTCCCAAAGTAATGCCTCCTGTTAATTTCCATGGATGCTATGGCAGATACGAAGAGAGCAATAACACTTTGTTAGAGTAAATTCTCAGCTATGAAACACCATTTTTGCTGTATAGCCAGCACTGTTAGCTCTGCATTTTCACCAAGAACCTGCATGGCTCTCCCTGTAATTACCTGCACCTGTGGAGGTGACCCATTGCTTCACGGTGTTTCACCACCCAGCCATCGTGCCCTGTTCAGCCTCCATCAGCATTCAGCAGCCATCGATGGATGCCAGCAGGTGCCATTTTTCTGCATGGAGGGATTCAGCAGCACGTGGTCTTTTTGGTGGGAGGTAAGGCCATGGGCAGGAGCTAGGAAGGAAGACAGGAGGAAAGAGGAATTTTTCTTATCAGCAAAGCTGTGGATGTGCTGGGCTTGGGGTCAGTGCTGGCACGCTGACCAGGGGTGCAGCCAACGTGTGCTGCTGCTCAGTGTGCTTGTAGGCCCTGTTCCCATGTTCCCAGGTCCAGGTTGCTCCTGCAGCATTGTGGCATCTCTCGTGGCCTGAACAGAATGAGAGGGCCGAGGGGAAATTAGAAGCCCATCAAACTTTGCCTACAGAAGTGCTTATTAACAGACTCCCTCTGTACATGGATATGCATGGTTTATTTCATTTTAGTGCCAGCCTATTCCATTTGGGTTAATAAAAGAAATATCCGTTCTATTAGGTGCATTACAGTGACAAAGCACCAGGGGAGAGGGAAGCTGCGTGCTTGTCATCCGCCTGAGCACTGGGCTGTCAGTTGTGCCATCAAGCCTTCCTGCTTATTTGCAATTTTATTTTCAGATGTGATTGACATCTGGAGGCTCTGACATTCTCGGCACAAACATACAGCCTGTTATTATGCTTGCATTAACATTTTGATAAACACACAGTGCAGCATTGAAAAAGTAATTACATGTCATCACATCTCTGCCTCATCAAAGAAAACTTTGCTGTGTAATTGCTCCAAGATTTACCCAGGTACAATGTGCTCCTTCCAGCAAAGGCTGCTTTCTATTGAAGAGTTTACATTTACCTTTTAAGATGCACAATATCCTTTCCCCATGGGGCTCTCTCGGGCTGAAATAAACTCGGCGATATAATTTAGGTTCCCGTAAATATTCCTGGATATTGGAGCGCTGTACTTCTTTTGCCTAATAGTTATTTAATGCTCGATGTAAATATGTTGTGTATTATAAGGGCTGAGCTATCAAGGTGGGTTTTTGACGACTGGGAGAAATAGCACATTGTTACATCGGCTCCCGTATTAGCAGAAGGGTCCTTTTGCACTTATATTTATATCAGTACTTCTCACAATGACATCTAATTTTACAATAAAGTGAGCCTGGCTGAAGCGCCTCGCTACAGCTTCTAAAATATTGGCTATTTCCTCACTTGTAAAGGACTTTCCTGATGTGTCTCTGAAAGAGCTATTATGTGGAAGAATACAAATAATTCCAAGGGATTTTTCCCACCCCCCCCTTCCCTTCAGAGCCACGTAAGGAAGAGAAAAATCTCATTGATGTTGAGTCAATAAATTGTGTAAGGTAGAGGCTGAAAGACCTGAGTGAAAGGTAGGAGAGAGCGGCGTGTGATGATAAAGCAGGTGAATGTGGTCAATCAGACAATTGCTTGCCACGGTGTGTTCTTGGGTTATTTAAGACGTGCCGGCCACATCAGCTCTCCTCCTTGCTGGGTAGCCTAGATAATGCGAGCGTTCCCACTGCTGATGGATGGGATTTTGCCTTTTGCTCTAAAAGTGCTATTCTGGACCCTAGAAGTACAAGCTTTACGCTGTGTCCCTGGCTGTGATGGGGTAATGTGCCTAACCCCGATGCCTCCTGCAGGCAGACGGTGTGTCTGTTGCCTCATCTGGAGAGGAGGGCAAGTCTTCGGGCTGTTCACGAGGGGAGCTTTAAGAGCAAACCCTGCGAGGTGCCCGTCCTCTTATTACAGCGGCAGGGAAAATAAATGAGGAATGACCTTGACACTCATTTCTGACTTCTGCCTTTCATCATCGCGGCTTCTGCTTCCAAAGCTCAGTGTCCTGCCCTGGAGCAGCCTGTGGCTTTGCTGCCCATCACCTGCTCAGGAGCACAGCTCCAGGCTGCAGCCCGGCTGCTGGCTGCCCTTGTTGGGGGATGAGTCCTATAAGAAGCATTACAGCCAGACAGAATGGCGCGCGTTCCCAAGTGTGTTTAATGGCTTGATAATGCGATGTTAGTGTCTATTAATCGTCTAAGGAGATTGGTATTAGCTCAGATTTAGCACTAGACTGAATAAATACACTAACAGGATGCACCCCGGCTAGCGCCCGGAACATCTGTATCCAACATCTGTATTATTATGATTATAGGCTTGTGGCCTATATATGGTATCTATGAAATTAGATCTGGTATTATACCTCTGCTGCAGTCTGGGTGGGTTAATTCCCCCGACCGGCTGCCAGCGGCGAGCAGAAGGCCTGGAGGAGCAATCCTACATGATGCTGAAGGACTGAGCTGCTCTGGAGCAGTGCAGAGCAGCACTGCATGCCATGAGCTGCACAGGCACGAGGAGCTGAGAAACATGGGCAGCGTCAGCCCCAGCTGTGATGTGCCAAAGGCTTTTGGGCAGGAAGGCATCCCCACAGGAATGTGGGGCAGGGGACCGCTCTGTGCTGCCTGACCACAGCGTGCTGCACTTCTTCCCCCAAGGAGCTGTTGCAAGTGGCTCATGATTCCTATTCATCTTCCCAGCCCTCACCTATTTACTTTCAGGACATTTACATTTAAATATGTGTTTCTGCAGAAGCTTTACAGGAAAGCGACATTAGACCAAAAAAAAAAAAAAAAAAAGAAGTGGTTTAAAATGCATTTTTCATGCTGTTTCATACTCTATCGATTTTGTTTTCCTCATTTTTTTCCTATAAAGGGAAGGTTCTCTAATACATTTTTCAGAAATAAAGGAGTCAGCAGTTCTGCCCTCCTAACGCAATAGTTATTCACCTCGATTATAAACGGAATTTGTGAGGGAGGGATATTTATATCAGTTTCCTTTTCCCAATGGAAGGAGCAGCAGGGCAGCGCCGTGTGCTGGGTGGGCTGCGCTGGGGCTGCAGTTTGTCCCTTCCTGTGCTCCCAGGTAGGGATCAGCTGCGTCCCATCGCACAGAGAGACTTTTGGGAAGCGCCGCAGTGCTGCGGTGCCACATGGCTGCTTGTGGGATTGTGGGTTGGAAATGGCTGTTTTCAATGCTGTCTGCGTTGGTCTTTATGAGGAAGGGAGGAGGGAAAGGAAAGAGGAGACGTTCTGAATGTCAGAAGCATTGAGAAGCATTGCTGTCATTGTCTGATCTCCCGGATTTTTTTCCTTCCAGTTGGGTTCTATTTCTGAAATGCTGATAGGAAGAGTTCTTTTGCATTCGTGTGCATGGGTGTTTTTGATATCGTCAGAAAACTATTACAGAATAGAAAACATCTCTGCAGCTGTATTTTGATGTTGACAACCATGAATTCTGGTTAAGCTCGTAGAGTTTGCAAGGAGCTGCCGATGATAGTCAATAACATGCCCTTTTATATGAAATCTGCCTGCTTGGTTTGGTAGAAAACAAATGGGACCACGGAGGCTGAATGACAAACGTTGGTGCAGAGGCTTCGTTCGTTGCTGTGGTTTTGACTGTGCAGGATTTGAGCAGAGCTGCTCCCCAGTGTTGGTCAGAGGAGGAGGACCACCCCCTTCCCACTCATTAGGTTTTTTTTTCTCACTTCCCTGCTATTATTATGACTGTTATTGTTGTTATTTATTATTCTAGCTTGCTGTGCACCTCTGGAGCATCACTCCCTTTCCAGCACTCAGTCTCTGCAGACTCTCCCTACTTACTGCATATGAGCTCTGCTTTCCTGGCTCTTTGCTTAGGGTTGTCTCCTCCTCCCCTACTTCTGTACACCAAAACATCCTTGCTGTCCGGGGGAACCTCCCCTTCTGTTTATCCTCGTTCCCTGTAATCTCATACAATATAGTTTAACCGAGCCAGTGCTGAATCCCGCCTGGGAGACACAAAGGAGTGAAGGCAGTTGGGTGCTGAGGAGCCTGGTTGCTGGGATGGTGCAGGCTCCTTGGGGTGCATGGCAGCATCTCTGCCCCTGCTTGGTGCAGATGACTTGCAAGGAAGGTTTGGTGCTACACCAGCGCTCTTCTCTCTGCATCTCAGGTGCTGTGGGTGTAACATTGCTTCAGCCAACCCTTTGGAGAGGGACTGCTCCTGTGTGTGCCGCTTTCCATCTGTCACTGGAGGGACTGCTGGTTTAATTTCTTTCCCATCTCCTGTTCCCCACCCCTCAGTGCTGATCTTGAGGCCCATCACAATTTATTACAGCGAAGGGTGTGGAGCTGCCCCATGGGAATACCACTTTCCTACGTCCCATTGGATTCATTAATAACAACATTATGTTCTGATGTTTTCCCCTTGTATTATTCTATAGATCATTTTTATTATGTAGATACGAACCCTTTGATATTGTAATTGTAAAGTACACGTTATGAAGACAAATGTGTTTGGCTTAATGAGAATGGATTGCCAATAAAAGCTGGAAGAGAGGGAAGCTTTATATTTTTCCTTAGCGTTAACCCTCATAGAAAGGGATGTCGACAGAAAAGATCCTCACACTCCCAGAGTATTTTCAGCCTGTTGGTGAAGTGTTGATTTCTGGAGCGTCACAATGATGGGATAAAAGGAATAAAACAGGAAAGCCACCTTGGTGAGTTTTGAGGGTGAGACAGAGGTGGACGGGGGAGCAGAGTGTGGTCTGCGTGGAGGGGAGCAGCAGTGCAAAGGAGAGAAGTGCAGTGCTCTGTTACTGCAGCAGCAATGTGTTGTGGGGGTGTCAGTGACACCCCCCCCCCCCCCGTGCTGAGCTGTGGGGTAGAGAGCATCCGTGCTCCTGCTCTGTGGATGGGAATGGAAAACCCCACTGTGTTAGAGAAAGGACTCAATGATTTCCCAACGTGCCTATAGGTGCAGTAGGTGGGAAGCATCCCGTGGTCTGCTGGAGAAGAGGGGTCAGGCCCAGGGCTGGGGTCAGTGTGCACTCCTCCACTCTGGTGCTGACATTCCCAGGTAAGAGCTGTTGGGGTGGAGGAGGAAGGGATGCACCAACGTGCACCTCCCCAGGCACAGCCTCTGCTAACCCGTGGCTGCCAAAGCGAGATAGCTTAGTGGTAGCAGCCGAGGGATTCGCTGGTGAGCTAACAGATGGAAGGAGCCCTCTCCCCATCTGATGCGAGCACAGATTTAATCAGCTCACACTTCCCTTTTCCACCTGGCATAGACTCTGGGAAATGTATCTTGATTTGCGTCCTCCCAGCTCTCCCCACAGACTCTTAACATCTTTGTTTTTTTGCGACTTAACAGCAGCAATTGCAGCAAAGCACTGCACCACCTGCTGCAGGGCCGGGCCGGCCCCGCTGGCTGCTGCTCAGTGGCTGGGGCTGTGCTGGGAACAAAGCGCAGTGCTGGAGGTGCTGCTGCTGCCTGCACCTTTCTTCATGTCTCATGCCTTGAGCTCTTGAGACTCACCTCCTGGAGCCGGCTACTGTGTCTAAATCTGTTTTGGAAGCCAAAAAAATCTGTGCTGTATTAAAGCTTAAAAGGTGTTTCTTTTCTTTGAGATGGGAGGAAGAATGTATGCAGCAGCAAAGGGTTCTGGTAGGCTCCTGCAGAGTTGTTGAGTGGATCTCATTGAGGTCTGGGAGAAGGGAGGACATCTCTGTTGTGTGGATGGGGAAACTGAGGCACCAAAGGACAAGAGAAGCTAAGTCCCATGTGCTGTGTGTGGGCCTTTGCACGTTATCTTCCTGCTAGAACATGGATTGCATTAGTTCCTCTGGTCTGTGAGGAACGAAATGCTAAAAAGTCGCTCTGATGCAAAGTGAGGGTGGGAAAAAGTCATTCCCAGCCCATGATGTCTGAGGTATTCTTGCATCTCAGCAGAGCTGTCAGTTAAATCCCAAACCCAACCATCGGGGCAAGTAAATTGAGAAGTGAAAAGTATTTTATTAGTATTCTGCTATTGATTTCTTAATGGCTTTTCTTCCTGGAAATCAGGAAAATATTTACTCTGCTTGAAGTCGCAGGGCGGTGGGGCTCTGTGGGGAGGAGGGGCTGGGTGTGCATCTGATCCGGAGAGCCCCGCTGGGAAGGAGATGCCCAGAGAGGGTATCCAAACTCTTCCAAAGTTGGGTTCCATTTCCATTCTCTACGTGCTCCTTCCCACTTGCACTTTATTACTTGAAGCTTTCAGTGCAATAAGGGAATATATATATATATATATATATATGAAAAGAACACCACTTTCTACCTGAAAACGATAATATAAAACACATCCATGCTGTAATGTTGGGTGAGGAAGCTGGGATGGGAAGAAAAACCTGCAAGGAGGATCATACTCCTGCTCTGCCTGCCTGCAGTCAGTGGGAGAGGAGTGCTATAGGTGCAGTAGGATGCTGTAGGTGCTGTGGGATGCAGTAGGTGCTGTAGGATGCTGTAGGTGCTGTAGGTGCTATCGGATGCTGTAGGTTCTGACCTGTTTGGGCTCAGCTGACAAACTGAGCAGCTGCATTGCTTAGAGAGCCAAGCCCCTTGTTTGGTCTGCTCTCGCCTTCTGATTCTTTTCTCTCCCCACCTTATTTCTTTTTGTTAAGGACCGTGCTATATGAATATCCTTGGCTTAATTTGCATTGCATTAGAGTAAAACATTTTAAATTTCTTCACAGCAGAAGTAAATCTGACAGACTTTATGAAGCCATTATACCTGCAGGTATTTTATACTTTTAAAATACATTCTTGTCAAGCTATCTTAATTATATTATTATATGTACTTTTGAACTCAGATCCACTCTTGGGTGATACATTACGCTTCTGACAGTGCAGTCCTAAAAAGCTACAATTTATATCAAAGCTCTCTGGCTGAACAAAGATGTATCTATTATGGATTCGGGGGGGATTTATTAATTTTCTGTTTTGGAACACTTACTCATTGACAAAGCTTGCTGGCTTTAAATTTCTATGGTGATTATTATGTGCAGCATTTACATGGCTTTGGGGGCTGCTGGGACTGCAGCTGGGAGCAGCAGAGAGCAGCGGGAGGATGGAGGCAGTGAGCTCTGCGCACTTTGCTTGGCGTTAAGGGTCAGAGCTGATGGTGTTGTTCCATTCCAACACGTGTCCACCTCGCAGCCCTCTTAGGGTCAGTGGCAGTGCTTTGAGAGGACCCGCTCTGGCCAGACATCTTCAGAAAGTACTTAAGCAAAGCCATCCGGTGCTTGAAATCGATGGGAGTTAAGAACATGCAAGTTAAGAGCTTTGCTGAATCACAGACCTCACTTGCAAGAGGGATTTCACTCACAAAAGTGAGTCCCATTGGCTGGAGTTGGAAGTGGGGGTGTTTGGTTGGGGATCCTGAGGGTTGGGCGTCAGGAGGGGGGAATGGAGAAGGGGTCGCACGTCGCTTCCAATTTTGCACAAATATTGTGCAAAGCTCAGACCCGGATGAGCCAAACTGGGTGCATGGAGCTGTTACGTGTCCTTCCTCTGCAGTTCCTTGGAGGAGGCTCAGGAGACACGCCACTCTCCACCTGGTTGGCTCCGATAGCAGCAGCCCCACGGGGTGATGCATGGGGTGCATCTCCCTGCACTCTGTCCCCTCACCAACAGCTCCTCAATGAGCCTGCGGTGCTTCTCCATGAGCTCCCACCTCTCCTCGGATTAAGAAAGCACTGAGAAGCACAGAAGCAGCAGTAGGCTTTCTATTCTCAGCTAGCAATCACCCAAATCCATTCAGAAAGTTTAATTGCTGCAAGTAAAACTTGTAAATACCGATGTGGCTTAAAGCACAGCCAAACAGGCAATTTTCTCCTCTGCCTTCTGAGAATCCAAATGATTTTTTTTCTTCTCCTCTATTGTTATTTTAAAGGCTTGGAATAGCAGTGGGTTTTTTTGTTTCCCTTCCAACCCTGCACTTCCCTCCGTGCTCCAGCCAGGCTCATTGAGGACGTCTTGATACTGTCAGGAAATCAGTTCGACTGCTGCATCTTGTAAAAACTTTCAAAGCTGGAAATTAACTGACATTTCAAAGTGAAATGTCATTTTGCTCCAAATAAATAAATAAATCGGAGTGTTTTGACATTTTAAAGCACTTTTCCCTCGCAAAAGGAAAGAGGTTCTCTAAATGAAAACCATGTCAAAACTGACTGCTTTCTCAGAGAGATTTTGACTTCCACGGATTTCTCCTCGTGAGAAGGAGCTCAGTGAGCTCAGCGTTGGGTCTCAATGGCTTCAAGATTGGTGCAGTGCATCCCATGGGGCTCGTGCCTTGTTTTCTCTTTTTCAGTGGCAATTAAGATGAGGATAATGAGCAGTATCTGGGCAAACAGCAAACCTCAAGCCCGACTTCCCTCGTTTAACCCCCAGGAGCAGCACTGGGACACAGGGGAGGGTTTAGCTTGCATTCCTGCTGCATGCCCACGCGGGAGGGTGAGCAGAGGCGGGACCCTGAGCTGTGCCCTTCTCCTGCATCTCGTGCTCAGAGATGCCCGCTCGCCTCCTGCAGAAACGAAGAATCAACGCATCGTGAGCTGTTCCTTTTGCTTCGTGTTACAGAGTTAAACTGACGTTGGCAAATCACTGCAGTATGTTGTAAATGATGTATGGGAAGGGAAGGGAAAAATCCCTTCTTGATGCAGGGAACGGTTCTGCATTCGGGGGATTCTGGCAGTGACAGAGCAGGAAAATCTGCCACCAGAAACCTTTGACTCCAAAGGGGCAAAGCATTCCCCTCTCCCACGTTTCGATCCTGCTTTCTCTTTAATATTGCATTCCCTGGGAAGTGCTCACTCTGCTTATTCACAGGTCCTCCGCAGCCACCGTGCGCTCAGCGTGGCCTTGCAGACCCAACCAGGGCTCTCACCCCAGCACACCACCTCTGTTCCCCACTGATGAAACTTCTGTATAGTGTTGAAAAATCGAGCTTCTTTTCCCCTTTATTTCCCCATTTTTTTTGCAAGGCTGTGCATCTCCATGTAATGGCTTCTCTGTTCCTTTGTGGGGTGCTCTGCATGCAGCCCGGTGCAGAGAGTGGGGGGAGCAGTGGCCAAGCGGAGGGGAATTGTGAGCAACATGGTGGAGAAGTGCAGTAGACACATATTCAAACTGCAGCTGGGGATATTTAGCTTGAGCATCTGGAAAATCCTTTTCTGAGTGAGGAGAGAGGAGCCCTGGGACAGATTACGTGGAGAGGATGTGAGCCCTCCATCCCTGGAGGGCTTTAGTGAAGCTTAGACACACATCAGCTGTTTTAAGTGGAGGCAGAGATCCTCCTGGACCTGGAGAAATGCAGAATAAGAAATCTGGCTCAAGGGGACCCGGAGGCATCATGTCACCCATCTGTCTTGCTTGAAGTTCTGAGCGAAGCAGCAGCAGGCTGGCTCTGGGGATCAGAGCAGGAGGTGTGGATGGTGAAGGAGGTTTCTGTGTGGGGCAGTGCCCATTTGGGACACTGGTCCTCACCAGCTTACTAAGCAGGAGCTGTTATTTCTCACCCAGTTCTCAGCAGTTGAGTTCAGCTTAGGAAGACAGTGAATTGCAACCCAAAATCTAGGCAGGTCATGTTGCAAAATGCATGTTCCAGATGCTGGCATCCTTGGTTTGCAAGCATACAACTGCTTTCTGCATCTGGCCTTTGTCTCCCACCTTCCTTTCTTTTGCCTTTCCAGCAGGGACCTACAGCCTGTAGCTGCTGCCTTAGAAAAACAAAGTGCTTGAGTATTCCTTGGCAAGAATTCAGCTCATCTGAGATTGGCCCAAGGGTGAGCTGAAGCCCAGACACGGCTTAAGGCCCGTGGTGAAAACCTGCTATTTTGGGAGGCAAATGAATGCAGGAGGCTATTGGTTATCTGTCAGCGCAGGCGAGCCGGTAAATGAGAGGTAGTCAATGACATAAGGGATGTCAGGTTTTATTTCCAGTAAGAGCCGGTGAAGCTGGGAAAATTGCTCATTAATGCTTTATTGATATTCATGTTACTATTGAAGAAGTCTGGGGTGGGGGTGAAGGGGGGGCTGTGCCCGTGTTAATGGGGCCAGGAGGAAAATAGGCTCTTCTGTGCCTGGGCAAAGGGTACAGCCCATGCTACGAGGGTTGTGCTGTGTCGGTGTCTCAAAGTAGAGTGGATGGGTTCCATGGCTGAGCCAAAAACCATGCAGGAGGGAGCTCTGAATGGAGGCCGGGTCACGCTGTGGCACTGGTGGTCGAGAGCTCTTTATTCACAAAGCAGATTTAAAAGCAGATCATTGTAAGGCCATGCAAAATGCTCAGCTTCGGGGTTGGGGACTGCTTAACCCTCGTGTTTGTGTTAGCGTTCTGCTTTTGGAATGATTTGAATTTAAAATGCTCTTTCAAAAGAAATTTATTTCTAAAACATCAAATTGCTTTATTTCAGAAATGCTGACGCTGAAATGTTCGGATTTAAGAAACAAAGCGACCTCCATTACCAGTCGGCATTGTTTACATCCACAAACATTTTTCACTTCTCCAGCTCCTCAGCTCGTGTGTTTGCCTTCACCCTGCCCAGTGCTGGGCTGCAGAGCTGTGCTGTGCTGTGGCTCTCAGGGGCGGCCCAGTTCCTGGCTCTGCTTGGTGCTCGCTCACCCCACACCTGTCCTCCAGGCATCGTTGGGTTTGGGGCCTTTCCTTTAGGACTGCACAGCTCCTCTTGCCTCAGCTGACCGGAGCACTGAAGCAGGCCCATGGGTGCTGCCATTCCTGGCCAGTGATGCTTGATGTCCCGGCTGCAGCAGGCTGCTGGGAGGACTCCCCATGTCCCTTCCTTGCAGAGCTTCTCCATGCAGGAGCCCCACAGAGGGACAGCCAGCACCTCTCTGCCTTCTGCGCTGTGCACAGCCGGAACAAACCTAGAATAGCTCAGGAACTGTGTGAGTTTAGAAGAGAAAATATCTCCTGGTCTCGTGTTTAATACAGCTCTGCCTCTCAGCTGTCATCACACTGCTGAATTTCCCGGGCTGTGGATCAGCAGGGAGGCAGCTGAGTGCCGGAACACCGTTGGCACCGTGCGTAATTCCCAGCTTTCAGGGCTTGCTGTTGCTTTCATTGCTGCTCCCACCTGCATTCACTGCACAGGGGGTGTTTCATCATAAGAAGGGTGTAGCATCCCAGGTGGCTGAGCTTGGCCCGACGCTCTTCCGTGAGCTGTTCATCACTCCTTCTGCATCGTGCTTTAAGCACAATGTGTTCCCTGGTCTCCTGCATTCAGTCTGATCCTTTTGTCTGCTGGGACATTGTCTTAATGCAGCATTGGGCATCCCACCGTTGTTAAGAAGCTTATCCTTGTTGTTCCTGGGATGTAAGAGCAGAATCACTCTTTGCGCTTCATAGGTAAAGGAAATGGTCCCTGGTGACACGTCCTGTCAGTCAGCCCTGCATGGCAGGAAGGTTCCCGTTGCAGCTGTGCAGCAGTTGCTGGCAAATGGATGAGTCTCCCTTGGCAAGGCACAGCGCAGGGATAAGGGTTGTCTCCCAGCACAATGGAAGCTGCTGGCAAAAATGTTGAAAAATGCCCATTTTGTGTGTTTGGGATGGAGGTTCCTGGTTGTATCTTGTGCTGCCATGCGTGGCTTCCCTGCGCCGGGCATTCCCTGGTTTGGGAGCGTAGGGTCAGGGAGATTGATCCTACAAGATCTGGAAGAGAGATAGCCATCTGAAGGAGAGTATGGGGCACATTGCACAGCCCTGTGCCACCCACTGCTCTCCCCATCCCCGTGCAGAGAGAGGGCACTAATTGGAGCTTATAGGTGCAGAGCTGCCAAAGGATGCAGCAGTCAGCGGTGCGGTACTGCTGCTCCCACAGCGAGGCAGAACATGGAAATAATAACATGCAGAGCAGCGCTCGCTGCTGTTTTATGGTCCCTTTCATCACCAGCAAGCCGGTTGGGCTGGAAGTTGATCAAACTTGCAGGATGGGTGGTGGTTTACTGCAGCCGATCCTCCCGAGCACTCCGTACCCGCAGTGTGAATTGAGGGCAGGGCGAGCAGGGAGGGCACCCTCTGCCCCCAGCGCCGTGCTGTGCTGTGCTGAGCGGTGTGTGAGGAGGGCAGGGGCCCAAATGTGGGAGCACAGCAGTTCTCACTCTAAATGAAAAGCATCTCCTCTCATTAAAGCCGAAAATTACGGTCCGCAGATAACGCGGGCGGCGGTTCACGGAATCAATAAAAGCCCGGTTTGTTTTGAAAGCCAAGTCGCCGATATGCCAAAATACATATTTTGCAAATTGCTTAATTTGCATTTGAAAAGATCAAACCTTATTTCTTCTGAAAGCTGAGAGGCGGGGTGAGGGAAGAGGCAAGCACGCAGCAATTCACATCTCCTCTTTGCCATCCTGCAATGTATACGTAATTTGATCGAAATTGGTAGCAGTTGAGGAATTATTTTCTGTTTTCTTTTTTTAAACAATAACAGCGCAGGGAAGCTCGCAGTGTGAGCTGTCAGGGAGTTTCTACCGACGGCAGAGCAGTAGTAGCTGATTCTCTGAAGCAACGTTTCTAGCTAGGCAGAGTGTCTTTCTCTGCAGCACCTGTCTGTTGGAGGCTCGGTGGGCATCTGCATGCCTGAATTACCTGGGTTAGTTGGATCTGCTGTTAGCTGCTAACTTGCAGGTGGAGGGAGGTGATCCTGCCCCTCTGCTCTGTGCTTCTGAGGCCTCACCTGGAGCACTGCGTCCAGATGTGGAGTACTCGGCACAGGAGGGGCGTGGAGCTGTTGGAGTGTGTCCAGGGGAGGGCTGCAAAATGATGCCGGGGGTGGAAGCCCTCCCTACAAGGACAGGCTGAGAGCAGGGGCTGCGCAGCGGGGACAAGGGAGGGCTCCAGGGAGAGTGGAAAGCAGCCAGTCAGTATCCAAAGGAGCTGTAAGAAGGAAGGGGGGTCTGTTGTGGTAGGACAAGGGTTTCAAAGTAAAAGAGGGGAGATTTAGATTGGATGCACCCATCCAATTCAATGCTGAAGCCTTTCATACTAAGGGCAGTGAGGCACTGGCACAGAAGCACAGCTCCTGGCCGCAGCTCCATGCCCACTCCCAGCACTGTGCCCCCCACCTTCGTGACGTGCATATCTCCTCCCAGGGGCTTTTCTCTGCTCCCAGCATCCTCCTCACTGCCCACTCTGAAAATAAAGATGTATGACTCCCACTTGAGGAGAACAGATTGTTTTCGATTGCTATTCATCTATTATTTTAGAAAGTAAAATGAATAAAACTTATGCAGGTCACAGACATTAAAGAGCCTTTTTATATCAGTTTGGGAGCACTTGTCAGCTTTGATTTATTAAGTAAAGTTTCCCGACTGGCTACTGGTATGTGTTGTCAGTCTCTTGGTAATGGATAGACCTCACAGCTGAGTGCTCTGTGATTAGACTTCTCGAGTATGTATTTTTAAATAAAGGCATTGCTTTTTGGGGTTTGCTCATTTCCCTTTCTTAGGTGATTTCATTCATCTTCCCTCGCCCTCCCTTCCACTGCTGTAAATGTGTTTTTGTTGGAAGCCACGAGGAAGGCAAATGGGACACATCTTTAAGATTTCCCCCATAGCCTGTTCCTAACTTAGTTTGATTGATTAAATGTCACAGGGAACAAAACTGGATAAGCAGGAGCTATCTAAACAGCTTTCCAGGGAGACCCGTCCCACGTGCTGCTCCAGCTGCATCAGCATTTCTGCATCAAACTTCTCATCCTTGGGGCTCAGAGATGGAAATGGCCACAGCAGCACGGAGAGGCGACTGATGGAACCCCAGCCTCACCAAGAGAGCACGGGACCAGCAGGCTGCTACCTCCTGCATGAGGATGCTGAGAGCTGATGGGACGCCGTGCACACATCGTGAGCGTGCTTTCAGAAGCTTGGCTGTGTATCTGCTCAGCACACCAACTTGCTTCCCTTTGGAGGATGGATCTGAGCCATCAGGCTGAGCTCAGATCTGGACGCTTGAAGGGCAGGGATTTGCAAGGCTCACTGTTGCTGGGCATATGCTGTTGTCTCCTCGCAGGAGTGGCAGCAGAAGGGTATTGCAGAGCAGTATTCCAGACTAAAATCCCCAGCTCAATCTGTAATTATGCCTTTCATAAAGAAGTGAGCTGGAAAGAAGATGAGATTGTTTCCCCAGGGGCTGAACGAGGACTGGGACTAATTCATTAGCATGGGATTGAAATAGTGCAGGTGGGAGGCCAGCGAGTGCCTTCTGTAAATGAGTGTCGTAGATCCTTCAGGAGGGACAAAACTCCAACAACTTCCCCAGGAGGCTGAGCTGGGTTGTGTCAGCAGAGCCTTGAAAAAGAACTGGCTCATGTAACTTGTGAAAATGCAGAGTGCATTGCAAGGAACAACAGCAATCCAACTGTACAGATTTCATAACCCTTTTTGCTTTTGTACAACTCCAGAAATGGCTTTGATTTAAAGACCTGACAAGCCAACGCACCATAAAGATCTTTTCTTTCCCTCCTCTTTTCCTCCTGGTGCAGTGGCAATGCTGAGTCACAGCCTGAAGCAGTGATGGAGCGCCTGGTGGGAAGGCAGGGCCAGCCCAGGGCAGCTCAGGTTCATGCAATGTGCTGAGTGATGGAAGGGCTGGAGCCAGAATGCACCCCTTCCCAGCCCTCGTTTAAGGGTCGGCAGTGAAGGTGAGGGGGTTTTGTTGAGGGTCCCTGCCTACCTGAGACTTTCTAAAGGTAAGCAGAGTTTTTCCTTTGTCTTTGTGCCCACGGCTGTTGCATTTGAGCAGGCCCTTCCTTCTTGCAGCCTGGGACTTTGCTACTCTGCTGTCATTGCTGCTCTTCCTGTGGTGTTACAGTGTTACACCCAGTTTATTCAAAATTTCAAAGCTGAGAACAGCCCTGCAGGTAGGGAGGAAAGCAGTTCATCCACGATTGTGCTTTTTGCTGCCCCTTCAGGGTGCAGCGTTTGGATGAGGGCTTCCTAACCTGCTTGCATCAGCCATAACTTCACCCGTGACGTGGTGGGATCCCCATCCCTGGGGGGTGTTCCAGAACTGTGGGGATGGGCACTGAGCGATGTGGTCTGTGTGGGTACGGTGGGGTGGGGTTGGGCATCTCAGAGGTCTTTTCCCACCTCGTTGTTTTGATGAATGTCTGCTCTGTTCCACAACAAATCCCTGCCTGTTGGTAAGTGGGGAATGAGTGACCCCAGGGTTGACTGGGTGGTGCGAGGAAGAGGAGTGAGGCAAAAGGACAGCGCAGGGTTTGAAGCCTTTGGGCTTTGTGGCTGTGGTCACTCTGTGATGATTTCCTGCCAGCTGTGGTGCCGGGGTGTGCTCAGAGCATCATCTTTTGTAGTTCATTAAGTATCTCTCTTGCTGTTACTCAGCCTGAAATGGCATCAGCTGCTTTGCACGTTCTAGTGCTGCTGCTATTATCTCTTAATAACACACACATTAATTATTAAGCCAGATTGCTTATTCTACACTTTTAAATGATAACCCTGCCACACGTGTTTGCTTAATGAATACAACCCCTGTGTGCTTTGTAATGGCTCATTAGGGGTAGTTTTAGTTCATCTCCATTGACTGTTGTTTCTTAAACTGCCACAGTGATGGGCAGAAATATCCCAGGCTGGTAAATACTGGAGGCTCGTGTTTGCAGGGTGTCTGCTCTTGGAAAGGTGGTGTTCCCTGCTAGGGAGAGAGATGGGTACCCTTCAGCCCTTCGTGCCTTAAAATCAACATGAATGCAAGCAAGCCTCCATTTCCCAAAGCAGAAGCCACCCAAGTGCATCCCTTATTCCTTTTTTTCAACTCTGAGTAAAATTGGCCACATTTCTCCAAGGTACCAACTGAGAACCCGGAGTGGTTTTCTCTTGGTCGTCTCTGGATAACACATGAAGGAACGTCCCCCTGTAGCAGGGCTGGGTTATCATAGCTCCTTCTCCATGCAGGCATCTCAGTGATGCAATGGTGTTTCTCTCATGCATGCTGCAAGCTGGTTTTTGTCCTTGGTGTGCCCACATCCATTCTTTGAACCCTGAGTGGAGAATGGTGAGCTGTGGCAAGGAGCATGGCCTCCAGGTCAAGGGCAGCAAGGGAACATGGATGCGTGCTGGCACGTGTTGCTGGAGGAAAGCTGCCGGCTGGACCCGCAGCTCCCACACAGCTCCTGGTGCAGCACCAGATGGGGTTTAATCAGCACCACCACAGCGCCGAAAGGATTTGATTGCGAGACATCTAGTGCTGGATGAAAGGATTATCCAGGGTTTATTTCCAGCTGATAACACTCTGCCCTTCTGTAACACCTTTTGTTGGAGGATCTCGAGCTCTTTGCAGACTGTGGTTAATTAAGCCTCACATTGCCCCCTGGTGTCGTGGGTGAGGCCGGGGCTAAGTGCTGGCAGCTGAGCAATTGGGAGGGATGGGCAGTGGAGCGGGCTGATCTCCCGGCTCTTCCTTGCTGCCTTGGTTCCACACCATCTCTTTATGCCATGGGGAGGAACGCACGCAGGGTCGCATGGTTGCCCAGAGCTGCTGGTCCCCACCTGGCCCACAGCTGGGTGCAGGTGTGCATCCTCACACTGAGCTGCTTCTGCCCTCAGTTTCCCTCTTGTCCTTTTCCCCAGTGCCCATTTCCCACTGGGCTCCATGCGACGTTCCACTGCACTCCTGCTCTGCAGACACTTTGACTCTTCCTTTGGTAGGAAATAACACAAACACAAAACAGCGGCAGCAAAGCCCTCACAGCCCTCCAGAAAAGAGCTTTTGCTGCCTGTCTCCACAGGGGCAGATCTCTCAATAGTGGTTTCCCCGGAGAACAGCTGGGCCTGAGGTTCCCTTCCCCTCCTCTTTTCTTTTCTTTACTTTCCCCTAACTAAAAATCAGGAAGCTTTAAAATCCTCTTTGAAGTAACACTGTATGAAGAGGATTTATCCTTGTCCACTTAAATATTCATGACAGCTTGCATTTCTGTTCAAAAAGACACTTGTTTATTTAGATAAGATTTAATTTATTCATAATTTACCTAAATTTGCAGGAGCGTGCATGTACATTTTAGCTTATAAGCAGCATAATACATAAAACATTATTGAAGCATGCAAATTACACAAATACAGCATTTGAATCTGCCTGCTTGTTTTAGGCAGATAACTAATTTCTTACCCTGAGTAGAGACACAAACACAATTGCATGGGCTTGCTGCCGGGATTCGGTGGCTCAGAATTACTCTTGTCTCCGTGGACGAGGTCTGACTGTTTGGTGGGCTGTGGTGGAGCCCACTTCTTTGGGGGGGGTGATGAAACTCTTTGCCGGCAGCCTTTTGGCAGTCCTGTGGTTTGCTGAGGGCTCTGGGCAGGTTGCTGCTCACTGCCATGTGGGGAGGGTGGGATTGGGGTTGGAGCATTGGTTGTACAGGGCACGGTGGGGTAAGCACTCATCCCCCACTCCACACCGTCGATATTGTCCTCATCCTGACTAATCTCCACACCTCCAATGGTGATGCAGCCACTCTGTGCTTTCCACCACCCACCTCTACAAGACAGTTGCACAGATTAATACCTGCAGGGTGGCCTTGATGAACTGGGGTTGGCTTCCTCCCAAATTTTGGGCAGCTGAGTGCCATAGGGCTGACACACTGTCATGGTGTAGTAGAATCATTAAGAATGGATAAGATCAGTAAGGTGATTGAGCCCATCCCCAGCACGCTGACACCACAGCAGTGTGGATGATGGCTCAGGGCTGGAGCCCCGGTGGCCTTTTTGGGTTAAGCATTTGGCAGTTGTGCAATATGCACTGACAGCACCGTGGAGATGTGTAGCACCATCCAAAATTGTTCCTAGCAGGTCCTGGTATGGAATTAAATGTTTGCCATCGTGTATATGAAATCTGGGGTACGAAACCTGCAGAAGCAGATATCTCAAGGACTTGCACATTATGCAAATCTCCCTGTGTACGGCGGCGTTCCCACACAACCTGTTATTAAGATTGCCTGCCACTTCACATAAGATTCTGCTTCCCATTGCCTGTAACCGTGCCAAGCAGTAACTGTTGGGGCTGGGATTTCCACGGCCAGATGTCCTCCTGAGCTGACAGGCGCTCTGTTTGTTCTGCAGGAGGGGTGGGAGGGGATGGTGGGGCTGCTGCCCGGTTGGGGTTTTTCCCTGTTTGAAATCACAGCCAATATCTCCGATAGTTTCCAAGACTGAAACTAACCAGGGGGAGGGGGTGGAATGAATTTCCCCTGGCTTTATAAAACTGAGCATCACACCAAGCCTGAGCGGTTCAGGAGATGCTCTGTTGCTTTTGGTGGGGTCGTGAAAATACCTTTTCAGCCCCAGCGATGCTCAAGGAGGGATTTCTCTGAGCAAAAACTTCAGCTTCCCACTTGTTGGACTCAAACAGCTCTCAGCTGTGTGTGAATGGCACAGGGGCTGCACAGCGCAGAGCAGGGGAGGCACGGCGCTTTGTTCCGCACGCACACAGCGAGAACGCGGAGAGCTGAATATTTGGAGGAGAAAAAGCTATTGATTAGAGTTGAAAATAAATAAAAAAGTCTCCCGTCCCTACCACCTGTGGATGTATTAGGGAGAAAATATTGAACTGGGCTCTCCTGGCTCCGTGCAATTGATGCAATTTATTTTCAATTTGTCAGACGTGGCACTGGAGCAGCAATTGTTTTTGGTGATTTATTAGGAATTTTCAAAGCAGGGCACTCTGTCATTGGAGTTCCTTCTCTCGCGTCCCCGTAGGTTTTGTCTTCCTGCAGGCTCAAGCTGTGAGCCCGTGGAGGTGAGGTTTTCTTTTTCCTTTTTTTTTTAACCAAGAGGGAAGGAAAAAAAAAAAACCAACCCAGAAAGAAACTGAACCAAAAGGGAAATGGGGAGAAAGTAGCAGAATTGACATATTTTAAACACGATGACAGGATCGCCTGTTTAAATTGCCTCTGTGAATTGATTTAAAGCATGTTGGTAGGCATCTCTATTTCATTAACTGTCTTTCTCCTTCATTTCAGTCACTGGAGTCATTGCCTCTTATTACCTTCCAGGCTCATGATATCCATCCGCATGGTTATTTTAGTTATTACTCTCTGTATACAGAAAATATAAGAGGCAATTTGGGGACAGAAGCAGCTTGGGAGGGATGCGGGGATAGCAGAATGAATAATTTGGATTCTGTGACGCCCGTGATAGAAAGCAGCCAGGATTACTGGTGCTAGGTGTGCCCTTCTGCCAGAGCCCATGGGATGGGTGCAGAGATTTGCAGTATCAAGTCTGGACCCGGTAATGAAGTGCTTTCCCACTCCGTGCGGCAGATAACGACCCCAAACCGAATTCTCTCGTGTCTAATAGGCGGTGCAGCGCATGCCTGGTGTTCCTCCATGTGATTACTGCAGCACCAAGTGTCTTTTCAGTTACCTTCCCCTAGAGACAGTGCCTTGGGAGCTGGGGGACCTCGTGAGTTGTCCGCAGGGAACTCGATCATCTCCTCCCTCCTATAGATGAGGAATATTAACGTGTCCCCTAAATAGCAGGATGGGATGAATTTAGAAGCCTTGTGGAGCTCTGCCTGCTAGGACTTGCTGGAAAGCTTTCCAAGATGCCATTCCCAAAGTGGCCAAAATTCCCCAAATCCAGGGATTTCTACCACCGCTTTTCAGACAAATTAAAAGAAAAAAAAACAAAACAAACAAAAAAAAAGAGAGCATTCCAGATTATTTTCACAGTTTCCAAAGCGCCAATGGTTTGCGATGCTTTTTTCCTGGTGCTCTGCAGTCATTAGCTTGCTTACAGCACTCAGCGGAAAAATGTGGTGCTTAGGAGACCTCGCTTCTGTTCGCTGTCTTTACCACCAACTAATTGGTTGGAGAACGAGCAAATATTTTTCCTCTGCTCCTCAATTTCCCGGCGTTTTGTCTTGCAAGTAGGAACAGAAAACCTGCTGCTGGTTGGCAGATAGCAAAGGGAAACGTGTTGTGGTGAGGCGAGGCTCAAGATGGGATTCCTGCTCACACTTCCCCCTCTTTGGAGCCTTTTCCTTTGTGTCAGCAGGGCTGTGCTCTGCAGCTGGGCATTTCAGGCAGGTACCTGCTGGGGAAGGGGAACGTTCAGAAGCCAAATGGGCACTGTTGGGAAGCAGTCAGAACAAAGCATCCGGGAGCTTGGTGAGAGTACTCGAATGACCCCATATCAGGGTGACTGCAGTGGGAAAAGGCAGTTCCTGGCTGCACCAACAGGCATTACCTTGATTTAAAGGCAGCATTTATGGCTTGACACTCTGAATTCCTTGGTTTAATTCAGGCCCGGCTGTGGTGTGTTGCGGGAGGATGCTGCTCCCTTCGCATGGGTACAGTGAAATAGACCAGCAGTTTTAATACAGCTTATTGGAAGTGTGGAAGGAGAAGGGAGAGCTGACCCAAGAGGCGTGAGCTGAACGTAGGGATTGAGATAAGGACAGGGAGACCACTCATCAGGTACCATCACGGGCAAAAAGTATTAATCTCCCTATGCGGAATCTGATCTATTGCCTGTTGCTAACAGATGGGCAGTGAGATCTAAAAGCACATCAGTAGGATCTGGCTGGGTCTCCTCTCCAACGCAGGTTCTCCTTTGCACCTTCTCATGGATGCTCCCAGCCACCACCCCCTGCTCCATAAGCCCAGCACATCCCACTCTCTCAGTGCAGTTCCCTGATGTATGTGGGAGAGGCTCAGCTCCCCTTTGCTGGGCTATGTGCAAAGCGAGTGCAAGAGTGCTGGTTGGGCTGCAGAGCTGGCTGTGCTCGAGGAGGTTCTGTGGTCGCTGTGCTGGTGATGTGTGTGTGGCCATCATCCCTCACACCTCGTTACCTCCGCCGCTGATAGCAGCAGGCGTGAACCCATCACCTCACCACCTGCAGAACTCCCTTCTATTAATTGCAAATGCCTCGCTCACAACATCCAATTTCCAGGGCCCATCACTTAGAAATGTTAATGCTATTTACTGTAGCGTGTGCTGGATAATGGCATTTCTCAACATCTGCTTTCATTTAAAATTTCCAAGCCTCTTCTCACATGCAGCTTTCGGTAACGATGCTGTCTCGTCCTTATGGGGTGGCGGGATGGGATGAGGCAGTCTCCAGCCCAAACAAAGCAAGCCCCCAAATTTTATTAATGAAGATTTGCAGCTGCTCCTGGGACTTGGCAACTGCCTGGTGACAGGATTCATCTCATGAAACCTGCCCATGATAAATATCAAGTGGGAGTGATTAGCAAGAGGTGGTTAATTCATGAGCGGGTTTTGCATGTTGGCTGGAGGATAATTTGGTTTCTGGTGACAGCAGAATGTGTATTTTTTTCCCCTCTTCCCCAACCTCCTAAAGGAGCCGTAGGCTTGAGCTCATAAAGCAGCAACTGTTGCAGCCACTCACCCTATTTACAAGCCGGGGCTGTTCAGCTGGGAAAGGAGAAGGGCCTGGCGAAGTGTTGGATAGAGAGTTTCCAAATTATGAAGGGCAAAGTGAAAACTAATGGGTCCCTGCTGGGCTGTTACTGAGCTGATGAGGGGATCTGGGAATTCTGGTGGGGATATAAAGCAGAGTGCAGAGCAGAGGCATAACTCCTGCATGGTGCCGAGGGTCTGGTAGTTGAAGCGTGGGGGCGAATCTCATTTTGCAGCTGTGCTGCTGCACTCACCCTCCCCAGGCCTCTCGTTTTGTTTGCCCTCCTGCAGTGGGTGATGGGATTGCAGGCAGAAGTGTGCTCAGAGTGGTCAAGATGGGCTTTGACCTGAGGGAAAAGAGGTAGCTAGCAGGATTACCATTGCAAGGGATGTGATGGACGTGGTACCAGCATTAGGGGGTGCTCTTGCAACCAACACAATTGCCCTCTGCTGGTTTGGGATCCAGAGTGAGGAGCTGGGATGTGCTGTGAGAGGAGAGAGAAGGGTTAAAGACAGGCAGGTTTCTGCAGGTGAAGGCAGCGTTGATGGTTATGGTACATAATCATCCTGCTCCATCTGGGCTGAAAAATCTTCTAATTGAGGCAGGAGTCATTTCCTGTGGGAGAAATAGCTTCCCCGTTTGCAAGGCATTAACAGCCCCTTATTGCTAGGGTCAGGGCCAGGCATCTCATTGGAGAGACTCCCCATGTCATCCCAAGTCTGGTTCAGCTGAAGCAGCACCTGCTGGTTTTCTCCTGTTTTCACCCAGCCCTCCCAGTTGTAAACCCCGTGTTTGTAGCTTGGCAGGGGAAAGATGCAGGGAGAAAGAGGAAAGAAATCATTCATTTCCATTTCCAGGCTGTGTCTCAGTTCCTAAAGAGCACTGATGCTCGCGGAGCTGCCACTTGACAGTTCAGCACTGGGGGGAAACCTGTGCTTCCATTTCCAGCCCTGTCCCCATGGGCAGAGCAAGCTGTGCAGGGAGAGTGAGTGTGTGGGATCAGCAGGGAAGGGGAAAACAATTTGATCAGGGGGCCCCGGAGTCAGGCACATGGAGGATTGGTCTGGTGGGGTTTTTCAGTTTGCATCAGTGTCAAGTTGATTTTATTTTCAGAGAAGTGATGATATTAAAAGGCAAGGAGGGGTGGGAAAGAGGAAAGCACCTACAGGTATATGGTGCAGAGGCCCCATCGGTCTCTCAGCTGCTCCTTCCTCAAAAGCTCAGTGCTTTGTAGAGCTAATTGCATGAGAGAAGTGTGGTATGGAGTTGCAGGTGCAGCCTTTTAGCCCATGTAGCCACGCATGTCTAATCCATTAGCAGCTTTCTGTCCTGTAATGCTGGGGGGTATCTTTTCCTGCTATGACCGGTGTGGTTTTGGGGAAAATACCTTCTGGAGGAGTGAATCCATCACTCTGGGGCTAAGCTTGGTATGGTGTTGGCTATTTGTAAGAAAGACCTGTGAAAATCCTTCAGCAGGCAGAGATGAGGGTTATCTACTGGAAAGGTCTATCTCCAACCCTGTAATTGTTAGGAATGTCCTGGAGGCGACCAAGGTCAGGCTGGATGGGGCTCTGAGCATCCTGATGGAGCTGTAGGTGTCCCCACTCATGCAGGGCAGTTGGACCAGATGGCCTTTGAAGGTCCCTCCCAACTCAAATGGTTCTGTGCTTGTATGAGTTGTCCCTGAAGACTGAAGTTCGTTTCAGCCTCCCCAAATGATTCCCTTTCAGCACTGACTGCCCCTGCCCTCCTTACCCCTGTGAACATCTTAGATGACTTTCAAAACCACACGTGGCCATGTTCTTGCTGACATGTGCTGATGGTGTTTCGGGGGATGCATCCCCTCTCTATAGGCAGAGAATGGAAATTGTCTCCCAACGCATCCCTTAGGGTTCTGCAACGCTTTTCATCTGTGCAGAGAAAGTAAGGAAAACCTGTGGGTGGCAGACTGTTTCCTGGAGAAATATGGCTTCCTTTTTTTGCTTTCACTCAACTCCAAGTTCCTGCTTGTTAATTACGGTCACATATATGGTGATGGTTGTATATATAGTTATCTATGTGTATATTTTTGGTGATCTGAACTGCCTCAGCAAAGCTAACCTAAAATCAACTCTGAAGGGAGATGAAAGTTCATTTCTTCTTTCCATGCCAGGGAACATGAAAACAAGAGGGTTTTCAAACTTCTCTGACGCTTTCCTTTTCTTCCGAGTGAAAGGTAGTGGGAAAACAATGGAATAAGGCTCCCAGCCCAGACTCCAGCTGCCAAGAGAATTATTAGCCTCTTTTCAGCCTGCTCTCAGCAAGGGCTTTTTTACATCCTAAGCCAGGAGGGTGAGATGAAACACGGATGCTTGATGGCGCATAGGCAGGTCTGTCTTTCGCTGTGCAGTCGCAGCCGGCAGTGAAGAGGTCAAGTCAGACGGTGTCATCTCCTCTGCCAGCCTCGTGTCAGGCAAAGCCATGAATTTCCATAATTTTACTCCAAGTGTGCCTTTGTTGCAGAGATCGCGCTGCTCTCACAAAGACAATGAGGCTGTGCAGCGAAGTTCTGACCCCATGCTGGCAGAAATGCTGCCGTGGTTTAATGAAGAGTCCTAAACAAGGAGGGGGGGGAAAAAAAGCCTTAATGCTTGCTCGCAGGCCTGCAGAGGCGAGCTGTTCTTCTTGATAGAAGAACGGGTAAGAATTGCCCCATACAGCTCTTAACCCACCTCAATTAATCAAGATAATGGTCCTCCACAGTGAGCACTTCTGCTTTGCTGTATCCCGTGACCTCCAAATCTGATGGCACCGGTGATCATGCAGTTGTGATCCCTGGAGAGCCCATCTTTGTGCTGGAGGACGTGAGGCTGTGGCTCTGTGCTCATCCATGCCCTGAGGTGGGGGTGGTGGGCAGGGGACGCTCCTCCTGGAGCCACAGGTGACATTTCTGATCTAAGCAATCAACAGCTTATTCATCGTGGCTTTGAGTGTCATGCTCTGGTAACCAGGCAGCTCTTGTTGCTCATCTAGAAATCCCAATCGAATGACTTCATTATCACACAGCGGTGTTTCCTTTGTGGATAACAAGTCATACTGCGAGCATTAATGTAGCCGGCGTTGTATGGATTTGTGTAGTGGGATTGTTGTAAGCGCTGATTGAGGCTTTTTTTCAGTGATTAGGGTATTTATTCAGGTGTGAGAGAGGGAGTCTCAGTTGTCTAGTAAGATGAGAGTTGGCAGCTCCGTGTGTCTCTGAGGGGTGTTTATAGGGGCGTACCTCATGAAGTCAAGTTAATGAGTTGCATGCATGAGATCTGTTTCCTTCTCTCCCATCTCCGACACTGCCGTTGTGTGACAAGAGTTTACATGTGATCCACCCCAGAAACCACAGTTTGGGCATTGCCTGGGGTTTTAGCAGCTATCTAGAGGGGCTTTTGGCTGGAGTCGCCCCTTCTGCAGGGTGTAAGTGTAGGAATTGAGAAGCGAAGCTCCTCCATCCAAACTAAAGCCAACGGTTCTTTAATTTCTCGAGGAGATCAGTTAAAGTTCCCTTAATTGAGGTTAATGTGTAATTGGGGGAGAGGCTTGGAGGCACAATCTATCAGTTCTACCAGTGAAAAATGCTAGGAAACTGTGTCCTCCCACTGTCTGGCGGCTCTCAGCCTCCTCTGCTGCACACCTCATTATCCCTTTTGACTGCTTCATCTGGACAGTGTTCATCCTTAATGATGGCTGAGTGATAGCAAGTTTCTGTAGAGTTATTTAATTATTACCTACCCACCCCTAGTTTCTTCTAGAATAGCGACAGCGTATTTTCAGGGTGTCACGAGTTGCTAGACGTGGACTGACGGTTGTGAGACAAAGGAGAAGGATGTCTGCACTTGGGGTCCTGCCTAGTATGTCTAATAATTCAAATTCAGCCTTTCTGTCGGTGTTTCAGTCCAGGCTCATGTTTTCTGGGCTCCAGGAGAACTTCTAGCTTTGACACTAGCAGGAGAAGGCTGCTCAGTCCTGCCAGGAAGTCATTTAGATGAGTTGTGGGTGAGGTGGAAAGCTGGAAGGTATAATAAAATGGACAAGGCTTGATGTTATACTACAGATTTGTGTCCAGCCCAGATGATAGAGCGCTTAAATTATCCTATAGGTTGTGGGCTGGATGGGCTGTAAAACCTGCTCCTTCTCACCTACCTCCCTGGGAGCCTCATGAAGCATCTCAGAGCCATCTCTGGCCCTGTAGGATGTCCTTGCATTCCTTCCAGCACGTTGCACCTGACTTTCTCATTTTCTCCATCATCAGGTACTTCAGATGCTCACCATTAACATTAGCCTCACGGGCTGGACTTTATCAGATGCTCCCAGCCCATCTGAGAGATGCATGCCAATTGCAGCTCACTTGCCCACCAAGTCAAGTAATCTCTTCAAAGACTTCTAACAAGTTAATAAGGATTGATCTGCTTTTCATGAGATCACGCTGACTGTTCCTAATGAACCCAGCATTTTCAAGCCTTTCCTTCCCTTTAAAAATTAGCTTCCAAATAAATACTCTTCTCCCAGTCGATGGACAGCTGATTCCTTCGCTCTGCCTACGTATCCCCGATATGCATTAAGATTTTGATTGAAGGAGGCACCTCTCCAGCTTGACTGATGCACTGCTTTGGGGGTTGTTTTGGTTCTTATTATTTTTTTTAAGTTAAGCAAAAGCTTAAGATTTGTCCTAAACAAGGAGAGATTTAATGACAAAAGTCTCATGGAGTGATGGCTTGGGAAAGTAGGTTCAGATCTGATTTTTCAGGAAGATATGTAAGATTTAGTTGCTGCCCATCTGAAGACATGGATTTTGATTTTTTTTGTCTTGGGAGGATGAGGTTCAAACAGTGCAAATAAAGAAGGGAAGAGAATTCAAGATGAGCGCCTCGAGCGATGAAATTAGTGACTTTTTCCACAAAAAAAAAACCTTGCTGTTAGCAACATAGACCATCCATCCTGCTGTCTGTAGCAACGCCAAGAAAGAGATGTCAGAGTAATGGGGTCTTTGAGAGATCACTGCTTCTGCTATAAATGTCCAAATACTCGCACTCTGTGTTCCCTGTCTTACCCATTCTAAGGGAAATCCATAAGAATGAAGTCCTGCTTTGTCATGGCTTCCCCTGTTCGTTAAATCCCGTGTGTGTGCATGTTACCATCCGGGCCGTAATGCTTCGTGTCAGTTTTAAGTTCCCCTAAGCTTTTATTGACCATTTCTTGTGTTATCTGCACACTCCCTAATTCCTCTTCTCCTCTCCCTGGGGATCTGATCCCTGACTTAGGCAAATCCTCATCCTCTTCATTTGTGAACAGCAATGCAAAAGTAAATATTGTCAGTGTCAGCGTCAGCTTCTTATCCTCCTCTGCCTCCAATTTCCCTCTGTCACTCTTATCTGCGCCGTATCCACTTATCTCTTGTGTATATATAATGGTCTTTTCCTTCCCTGTTTTTGTAGAAGCTGGGAGATCCTCCATCGTTAGCTTTCTTTGCTCCTTTAATTACATACTTGTGTGTTTACCTCCCTGGACCTCTGCCCCCCGCTTCTGGCACATCCCCACTTCTAAGCAGGAACGTTTGCTTTGTGCGCCGCTCTGATTAAAGATGCGGCCGAGCCGAAATCCCACACTTTACAGACTCGGAGCCGTGGGCTGTTTGAAGCTGAACCTGAATTCTGTGTGGAGCCATCGTTTGTGGCTCTGCTTTGAAATGCTGCTGTGACTCTTCAGGTGGCGCCGATGCGAGATGTAGGATGGAATGCCATCACAGCCCTCGTTGCGATGCGCTGAATGAAGTAAAGGGTGCTTTGTTACATCTGTATGCCTTGATTTTCCTGTCTGTTAGATGGAGGTAATGTTTCTTGCAAAGAAGAAGGACTTACTCAAGTGAAAGCTGAGCCAAAGTGGAGGCTGAGCAGCGTTTTCTGTTGAGATTTTGCACTGTAGATCTGCAGGAACATCGAGGAGGGGACTGCACCTATTGGGCAAGTGCAATGTAACCCTGAACACAAATGGGAAACCCCCACAATGTTTCCGAGAGCCTTGCTCCATGCAGAGCTGCAGCCCTGGTGGGTTTTTTCTTGCAAGTCCATGCTTTGTGCGAGCGCCTGATCCGCACCGAGTCTTATGATTTGTGGTCTGATCATTGCTGATGTTATAACCTGGTTATGTATTGATTTTCACCTGCAAATGGCACACAATAGTGTTTATTACATAACAATTCCCATCAGGAAAATGTCTTATTGTATGATGTACAGCAGCACTAAATGTTGGCGTAGCGTAAGGGCTGTGCTTTTTCAGGATGCAGTCGTTTATAATTTCCAGATCAATGCGATGATGTGTTTTTTGAATTTTAATGAATAAACTACATTGGTGTTTGTTGTTTACCTGCTTTCTGATTTTTTAACAAGTGGCTCTAGTGATAATTACCGAAATTCTGTAGTTGCAGAAGAAGGAGGAGGAAGGAAAAAAAAGCCTGGCTCCTTCATAACTATCCAACTGGGCAATTATCTCCATACTGTATGTGCTGCTTTTCTATAAATGTTGAAATTCAGTAATTACCACTAGAGCCAGCCGTGACATTTCGAAAGCAGATACATAACAAATAGGGATGCCATGGAGTCATTAAAATTCAGATATCAAAACAGCTCTCCTTATTCTTTGCATGGATCCATCTCTTTGTTTCACGAGGAATTCAGACGCCAATTAAATACCTTTTCTTTTACTTTTTTCTTCTTTATTTTTTTAATTGTTTTTCTTTTTTCCTTTCCTCCTTTTCCAAATGAATTTTATTCTCCTTGAAAGCGAGCCCAATTGACAGTCGTGACAGTTGGTGCATTAGGGAAAAACATGGGTGAATGTGCTCCTTCCTAAGGAACCTGGCCAGCATATTCCTTGCTTTGGAAATGGCAAGGCTGCAGCAAAAACGTAGCACATCTTTCCCCAGCAATTCCTTTCTCTGTCCAGTTCCATTTTTCTGTGCTACTCGGTAAGGAAAATCACCCCTTGAGGTTATTAATGACTTTTGGGAATGTTGTTCTGCCCATCCCGCCGGGCATGGGCTCCGTCCTGCTCATGGGTGCACCATCACCACCACCAGGAAGAGCTCAATTATTTCCAAAATCGTTATTCACACTGCAGTCTCGTAGCAATCGCTGGCATCTGGCAGTTGTTTTTAACAATGTTGTCTTGTTTACGGGTTTGACTCTTGGAAGACAGGATGTGATGCCTACCAATCAGTCGCTAATGAAACGGAGGAATTGACAGCGTGGAATTGATCCTTCCTTTGTAATCCCGTAGCAGTGAGACGTGTTTGTTTCTGAATCTGTCAGTGGGTTGTATGTAAACCAGGTGTGATAAGGAACCTGAGCGCTGAAAACAAGGAGAACAGAGGTTTCATAAACCTCACAAGGAGAAAAAGCTGTAGGGTTTCTACGCCTCCTCTCTTCCCATGTCGGAATGCCTCTCATAGATCTTTGTGAGTGTCTTTTAGAGACAGCAGGAGGAATTCATTGCAAGAGGAGCCGATGTACAGGAGGTGATTTGGTTTCTGAAGCTTGGATAAGCCCTGGGAGCCTAAATAATGATGGAGTCACAAGATCATAGAATGGCTTGGGTTGGAAGGACCTCAAAGATTGCCTAGTTCCATCCCCCTTTGGAGGCAGGGCTGCCACCTGCTAGATCAAGCACTGGGTCAGGTTGCCCAAAGTCCCATCCAGCCTGGCCTAGTGGTAGCAAAGAGGCATGGAGAGGTCTGTGCTCCCAGCAACGCAAGGGTTGGCTTTATCCCAAGTTTTCTCTGTAGTTTTTCCATAGAAAGGGCCTCATCACCTCCAGGACAGCACCCTGATCACTCTACTACCACTTTCTCTTCTGCTTACTTACCACATGTTTCCTCTTAAACAAAGAGATCTACTGAAACGAAACAATTCATTTCGCAATGCGCTAAAGAAGGAGCTCCTTTAGCTTGTATGATTTCCTAAGAGACTTCAAGTCCGTCACTTGGTTATCCAGTAGAGGACAGTTTCGAGTGCTCCTTCATCAGCTCCTTGCTGGGAGATGAGCCCGCAGTACAGCCCGCTCAAGGAGAGCTGGTCGCAGGTTTGTTCCCGAGCGCGATGTGTGTGTTAAGGTGAATAGGAATTATACTCACTTCAAGGAGAGATGAGGCCCTTGTGTTGACTACATTATCATTTATACTAACAAAAAGAGCTTAAAATGTTAGCATATTCTTTTGAAAACGGAGCTTTGCATCCCATTAAGAGGAGGGAAACAGAACCCGCAGCGCATTATATTTCCAAGCGCCTGTCAAGAAACGCTTACGGCTGTCGCCTGCTTACTGAGCATTCAGCAGCAGGAATAAATTGGGAATTGCTGCTTATGTGCTGGTCCCTGGATTGAGAGGCAGAAAGCTCCAGTCAATTAGATGATGTCAACCAAATGCAAGTGTCCAGGGTACCCAGAAGCTCTGGGAAGTGGGGTTCTCCAGGAGCTGTGGGTTTGCCGTGCAGGTGACGTAGCTAGGAGTTGGGTTTTGGAGGGTGAAGGGCATGCGGGTGAGATTCCCCCAGCTTTCTTTCAAGAGATGCAGTGCCGTGAATATCAGAAGGATGATTTGTGGCCTGGTTGGAACAGAGAGGAAAAGCAAACTTAATTAACCTCTCAGTCCTGCACTCTGGTTTGGGAAGGGCATGTAAGCATCATGTGTAAGTAGTGATTTACTGAGAGCTGCTGGCATCAGACGGTTGGCTTATGGGCGAGGAACAGGCTGAAAGTCTTTGGTTGCAGGTGGATACGAGCTTGCATTATAGAATCACAGTTGGCTGTGGCTGTCCTGCAGGTGTGCCACATGGCCATGGGATGCTGAGCACTGCTCCATGAAGATGCTCATCCACCCCCCGAGGAGGGCAGCAAGTTCTGCGTGCACCAATGTGCCCAGGCAAGCAGTCTTTGTTTTAAGGAAAAAGAAAAGAAAAACCCTGCATCTCAAACAGAAAAAACTCCAATAGCCCTTAAACTTTGAAAGCACTTAAAATCTACCTGAAGTGCATGGTGTGGGCATTGGCCCAGCCCTGTCCAACCTGAGAGGAGACAATGAAGGGAAGGACCAGGCAAGTTTTATGTCACTGGAAATTGGGACGTGAGCACAGTGGTGAGAAGCCTCTGTTATCCTGCATGGGCCATCCTTACTCTGATAATGAGCAGAAGGACCAGGTTCTCAGGAACGTCCTTCCTGAACCAAAGTTCTCCTTGAGGGGAGGAAGCAGGATCAGTAAAATGGGCTGCATGGGGGAGATGCAGCGTTGCTTCCTCAGGCTGCTGAGGCTCACGCTGGGAGTATTTCACAGTTATGTCCTCTGGGTTGGAAGGAATCACTCGTGTACCCTTCACGCTCGTTGCCATCTCTGCAGAGCTGCACACAGAGGATGCGTGCAGCTCCCATAGCAACTCAAGCTGAGTTTTTGGGTGAGAGTTGATGCTTTTATTTGTGCAGGGGCTCAGCACGGTACCCTTGAAGAGCAGCTTTCCTGAGCTGGGAAACCAGAGCTAAACTTGTGCTAGTGATTGCCTGCTGATGTCTGGATCTGCAGAACTGCTTTAGCCAGCAAACTAGGGTTTGTGTCCTGGGCATGGACAAAGCTTTCCAGGGCTCCACCATGTGCAAGCTGCAGGGGATCAGGCAACAAATGACATCAGGCAGGCTTTGCTAGCAGGCAGAATGCGTCTTTATTGGCATCGGTGTTATCTCAGTGCAAGTCCGTACACCCTGACACGTGCTCCATCTGTCTCTGTAGCAGGTGAAATGAAGATGTCTTGCTGTCCTTTCTCATCAACGGTGGTGCATCCAAGATCCCACTGATACGCAGAGCATTGTTCCCTTCCCTGTCCACTTTGATTAATTTGGTGCCTCATCTCCAAAGCCTGTGAATTTGTCTTGGTTCTGCTCTTCCCCTTCATGCAGGAGTTCCTCCCCCCTCCTTTTTACTGCTGTTGTGCTGCAAAGCCCCTATCTGGGCTGGCCTGACACGGTGAGAGCAGCGGGAGATGATGCGCTAAGACCCTGTGCATTACAGAGCACATAATCCAGTTGTGAATCCTCTTCAGAAGACTCCAGGAACTGCTGCTAACACCAATGGCCAGAGAACCAGCAAAGCACTGAGGCTTTCCGACACTTCAAACCCAGCGCTATCAGGAGGGCTTTGGGCTTGCACAAAGTGCTTTCAGCTTTAGTGCAGAGCAGGGAATAAAGCTCAGCAGCAGAGAAGTCCAATGGAAAGGTTTCTTGTGTGTGCAGTAAGATAATATATGGTAATGAGGACAGCATCGAGTTGCTGTAAGTTGTGGGAACTTATCACTGCTCTCTGCTGTTGCGGCACATTCCCGGGATTTGGTCTCGCCAAAGCAGCGTGAATAGATTTATTTTGTATTGTTAGACTGTCAAGCTACTGCAGAGCAACAACTTTCAGATGATAACTTCACCAGCGTGCAGAAGTTGTGAATTACATGCTTTTAGTCCTCGGCAAACAAACGGGGCTGACAGCAGCTCTGCAGAGCCCTCCCTTCTCCCTCCCTCCTCTCGCTGTCTGTGGTCAGCAGCTCACCATCAGCTCCAGAGCTGTGGGGCCGTTATTAAGAATGACATGAATTTATTCCTAGTGGCAGAGTATAATGCTGCTGTCATGTACATGTAATCAAGGGAACATGTAATCAAGGGAGGGGAAAGGCTGGCTCGCTAAAACCTAATGAGAGGCAGGAGATGGAGCTGCTGGCTCCTGCCAGACATGCTGGGCAAGCAAGGGGAGGGTGAAGTTGGATTTTAGGCAAATTTTCATTACTGGAAGGGCTGTGAAGCACTGCAGCAGACTGCCCAGGGAAGCAGCTGGGTCACCACCCCTGCAGGTACTGGGAAGATGTGGAGATGTGGTGCTTTGGCACTTGTTTAGCTGCAGACTTGGCAGTGCTGGGTTAATGGTTGGACCTGATGACCTCAGAGGTCTTTTCTCATCTCAGTGATTCATGGATTCTATGGGTTATGTGTGAGGCAGTGCAGGCAGTGGGAAGGGTTGTGCTGGGGAACGTCCCTTCCTTACCCTTTGGGTCTCTCATTGAGGTTTTGGCCCCCATTGCTGTCTCATAGCGATGAGGATTTGGCTTTGTGGGCGTGGGGTGACTCTGAGGAGGAAGATGTCTATTTCTGGACCACCCTGAGCTTTCACTGCAGAATGACAGTTGTTGGGTTTTTCTTTTTCTTCCTTTCTTTGATTCTTCAGAAGATCTGCAGGCATTTATTTCTTCTTGCAGCAGGCGTTGCACTGCAGGCCTGGACTGTGTGCCCCTCCTGGATTCATGGTTACTGGGGAGGAGGAGAACTGCACAGAAACTGCAGCTCCGGTGCCACCTGCGTCGTGGTGCAGAGCAACGGCCTGCAAAGTTCTGCCATCCATCTCTTTTTTTTTTCAGTATTCCAGCAGTGTTTGAGGCTGCATCAAGAAACTTCTTTGAAAAGGAAATAAGCCCATAAATTATAGCGTAGCCTTTGCAGAAAGGCAAAAGGAAGACGAGATTGTTTAAACGTATTGTTTGCTGACCTTGACAGTTTACTTGTAATGTTATTTAAACATTTGGTTCTGCGGGGCGGCGTGCTTATTTATTTATTTAATAAGCCTCCAGCTCGCAAATTGCAAAACTTCTGCGGCTCCTCTTATCTTCCGCAGAACCACTGAGATGGCAAAATATATTCTCTGTCTCAACAATTCAGTCTATATTTGCATGAGGAAATTGGAAAGCGAGTTGTTTTTCTTCGTTTGCATGACAATACCCCGAGCGCAACACAATCGGCCGTTTAATTTGCGGTAGTTGCAGTGCGAGAGGAGCGGCCCGGCGGGTTGGCTCAGTTTTGTTGCTGATGTCGTTGGCATCATGATTAAAATTGATTTATAAGTAACGGCGAAGAAATCCAAACGATGCGTTCGTTCCAAGTGGGGGCGCCGGGTTCCCATCTCCTCCTGCAGTTCTGCTGAGGACGTTTGCAGGGTTGAGCTTCTCACCGATCAGCTGCTTTTGGGTGGGAAATGGCAGATGCAAAAATGAGGATGGGCAGCGACAAGTGGGCCTCCTCTGACAGCAGCGTCCTCGGGATGTCCCGATGGGATGCACACGGGGGTTCTGTGCCGTCAGACTGTTCTTCACCCGCGTCTTGCTTTGGCGCTTCACTTCAGATTCCAGAGTGCCTCTCTGCTGCTCACAGCTCAAGAAGCTCAGGGGCCCTTGGCTGGATTGTGGAATCCATTGAATGCAGGGTGAATGTGCAGTAAAGCACTGATGCCGGGCAGCCACCCGTTTATGAGTATTTCATGTTTATGTTACCAAAGGTGGTTGTATGTTTTCGGTGGGATCTGAACATCAGGGGACTGCTTGTGAGCTGGGATTGTGCGCCCAGGGTCCCTTTCTCTCTTTGGGCTGCAAAGGAAATCTCAGGTGACCGATTCATTCTTCACTGTCTGACTTGAGGTATCCATAAGTAAATGAATTTCTCTTGTCCTGTTTGCTTCAATCAATTTTGAGGGTTTTTGGTGCTTTTTTTTTTTGGTGTTTTAAGAGGAATTGAATTTCCTGATTGTGGCGGTACATCACTGGATTAATCCTTGAGCTGGAAGCGATCCCTTTCAAACAAGAAAACACTATCATTGTTCTGAAGCTGTTGGGAGAGCAAGGAGTGCTCTGCATGACCAGTTAGATCACAAAAGAGTTCCCAAAGGCAGAGTTAGGCCAATGCCAAAGAGGTTTTGAAAATCCCTGTTTACTCTCCGGGATATGCAGTAGCAGAGAATTTGAATAATCCTTGTACTTCTTCAGCATAAAGAAATACGAACATTAGATAGCGATCACCTGACTTTGTACAGAAGTAAATAAGCCAGAAAGATTGAGTGCTTGGGGGAACTGTGTAGGAAATGAAAATCCATTTAGCTCGCCCTCTACAAGTAAGGGCCAGGGTTGGAAGAAGGATGAGGCATTGGTCTGTTCTAAATATGGGGCACCGTGGAGGAGCTAAAGGATAAATTTTCACGTAGCCTTAATGATTGCAGTTGCCTTAGGAGCATATTTTCCTTGTGTTCGAGTGCTCAGGGTGCTGTAGATGCAAAGTTGTATTTTGAGGGGCCAGACTTGCAGTGCCAGAGAGCAAATTGCTGTGGGGAGGCTCATGGAAGTTCAACAGCCTCTGATAAGCGCACCCCCAAATGAAGGGGTTTCTCCTTCAGCACAGCTGTGAGCAGTGAAGCCGCTACAAGTTGTGCACCTTGTGTACACAACCCAGAGGTGTGTCAGAAGTGTGGGGAAGTCGGGGCTGTGTCTTCCTTGTACCACGGGGAGCCAGGCTGGGCAATGCTGCTCATCAGGCCCAGTAGAGAGAAGGCAGCAAACACTGGCAGTTTTGTATATCTGTAGATTGCAGGTAATGTTTGCCATTTAGGGTATTTCAGGGGAGACCTGGTTCTATAAAGCATTCATGAGCTCGGCCCTCCTGGTGTGCATTTTTTTCCCCCCTGGTTATTAGGAAATATTCAAATACTGCAAACAAATGTCAGTTTGTGGAATATTCATGAAGTTTCCCGTTCAGGTCGGTCCCCCAGGTCGCTGCTGGCTGGAATACATCAAGCTAATGCTGATTACATACATTTAGGTTTGAATAAAGATATTCCACCAAATAGCGTAGAGCTGCTCTCATAGTTCTGAGGCTCTCTGAGCAGAAGGGGCTCAGTCACATCCCCGTGCCACAGGGCTGTTGATGGGTGCTGGGTTCCCATGTGTTTGGCCGTGGCTGACACAAGGGTGCCATTTATTTCTGCTAACCCCAGTGGCGTTAAGTTTGTGTTGAAATATTTCATCCAGGCTTCCCTCTCTAGTCAAGAACAGCAATTACATCCTGAAACGTGACAAAATGCCAACAGTTTGAAATGTCGTAAAAACATAAAAATTAAAATGATAATAATAATAAGCAATGAAAGCCCTTTAGATCAGTTGTGGTCTTTCATTTCAGCATATGGTTCGTGCTGCTTTAGAAAGAAATAATTTCATTTCAAAAGAAGACAGCGTACGTTTCTGATACGGAGTCGGCTGAGGAGGATGTGCTGCTGCTTTGAAAATGACTTTGTAAATGTTTTCTACTTCAGTCAATAAGTGCTTCAGATAAAATAATGCGATGTGGTGAGAAACCACTTGGGGCCAAAAAGGAAAGGAAAATGATCTGGTCAGAGCTTGGTCTTGCTGCTTCTGGGCTTGGGTAATGCACAGCAGAGGTGAAGGGAAGGGGTGCTTCCGTTGGCATCACTGAAGAGCATGGTTAGGTGGGTGGTGGGTGGCCATCGAAGATGCAATGAGAGCCAGGAGCTGAAAGTTACTAGAAAATAAAGATAGTGCTGTTTAATAGGGAGCCTCATTAGCACTCAGCGTTGTGACAGGGGTGATGGTGGATTCTTTCTTCTTGACAAACTTGTGGTGGAAAGCAGATGTTTTGTGAACATCCATGAGCTCTGGGGGGGAGCCTGGTGTGGAGGGCAGCCCCGTCGGTCGTGGTGGTCCTGAAGACCTGGAAAGTGTTGGAATTTGGTCTCGGGTCAATGTGGGCACTGCTGCAGTGTGTGTCTGTCTGAGGAGAGCCTCACTGCACTGCCTGGAGCGGCCGCTCGCCTTTTAGTAACCATCTTTAGCATGCAAGCTGCAGGGAGAAATAATTACATCTAATAGGAACGGTGGGTTCCCAATGAAGATGTACTGTGCCTGTACACAGCGTGCTCCTAATGAACAGAAATGTCAGGCCGAAATAATAGATGAGAAGGATGATGTGCTCTGAGGTGTGCCGCGTTATTACCCTGCCTTTCTGTGAGGTCGTTTGGAGATGCTGTGCTATTGCTAGAGGTGCTGGGGGGAGGACCAGTGAGCTCATTGCAAGGAAGGGAATCCCACATTGCTGTTAAGGATGCTGATATGGAGGCTTAGTCCGGGTTTGTTTGCCAAGCATCTCCAGGAAGCAGGCAGTGGGAATGGCTGGGAGGGGAAGATGCCTTTTGTTTGTGTAGAATCCCATGTGGAGATGGGGAGAAGCAGCTCCAAGATACATCCCATAGCATACACGCCACCTCTCCTTTTGATGGCATTGGTGCCCCTCTGCCATGGGATCTCTCTGGAGCCTGCAGTGGGAGGCTCTGTGCCTTCTGCCCCACATCTCTTAGCATTTCTTCCTGGTACCACCATCACCCAGTCTTGCTGAATTTCCACAGGATGCTTTGCTAGCTGCTGTTCTGCCCCTGGTGCACCTGCTTGGAATCATAGAATCACAGAATCATTCATGTTGGAGAAGATCTCCAAGATTCCCAACCCACCCCCACCGTGCCCACTGCCCACATCCCTCAGTGCCACAACCCCACAGCTCCGGGACACCCCCAGGAATGGTGACCCCCCACTGCCCGGGCAGCTGTGCCGTGCAGCACCGCTCTTCCAGAGAGGAAATTGTTCCTACTACCCAACCGGAATAAAATGCAAGAGCCCTATACCTTGCTGCTATTTTTCCACTCCCTGTTAAAACTGCTGCATAAGGATATTTTAAGAAGTCATTGCCCCCTGCGGATATTATCACTTAATCTTTTCTTTTTCATCTTAATAAAAACTGGGCATGAAAGCCAGTAGCTGAAAACAGCCCTGTCCTGCACTGCTGGTGTCTCACAACAGCGTTTTTAAGATCATAGCTCATAACCACGGGGAGAGCTCTCCAAGGAGGGAGCGAGAAGTAACTTTCTGTTTATAGCCATTTACCTTCAGCTGTAATGTATTTAAGAAAGAAAATTGCTACTTACACTGGCGAAGCAAATTGGCTTACGCTCAGTAATAGGTTTCTAGCGTCTGTCTAGGAAAGGTCATCCTGGAGACTCCTGCACTCCGCAGAACTTCATCATCATGGCTGGGATGGAAATCGCGCAGTCCCAAGCTGCAATTTCCTCCATGTATGAAGAGCACTTCTCGTGTTTCCCCATCATCACCGTGGCCTGGCTGGGGTGCAGGCTTGTCCTCGGTGTCCCCTTATTAGGATGGGAGCTGCTCAACGTGAAAACCCCACACCCACATCACTCAGACCTGCTGGGCTGCATTGCCTGCTGCTCCGCTGTGTCCCACCCTGCAGTGCATCAGCCCAAGGTCCTGCTGCAAAGGGCTCTTCTTCCAATTTGACGCTATCAGCCATCACCGTGGCAACAAATACAGATGTTGTGTTTGCAGCAGTGACGTCTCACAGGTCCCCGAGGAGTCTTTACCCTTGAGTGCATTTAGTTGATAGTGAAACCAAGGGGAACGCCAAACAAGCAGGCTGGAAAAGAGGCAGTGGCCTTCTTTTTTTTTTTTTTTGGCTCCAGTTGGGCTCTAGAAGTGCGAACTATCAGGTCAGGTAATGTAGCTGACTGTCATCCTATGTGCAAATCTCACCCGCTTATCTGTCCGTGCAACTGTAAAGCCAGCAGCATTACTGGCTGGTAAGAGCCTCTGTTGTGACCAGGCTGGTAAAGTGATTATCTTAATAATTGAATAGCAGCAATTGCAGTAATACAGCTATGTACCCATCGTCCTCGGTGCAATCCAAAGATCTCCCCCATCCTCTGAGGCCACCACAGCACTGAACTTGGGCAGGGTTGGAAGCTCCTGGGAAGGAGGAGTGCGGGCAGTGCAAAGCACAAGGAAATGCCCCCATTCATTGGCTGGGGGGGGGGGGAAACCGGGGGCCACATAGAAGGTTCACAAATGCTAAAGGGATGTCTGGGGCTCCTTGTAGGGGAAGTAAAACGTGAAGGTCAGAGTGGCACCAAATGATGCTTTCAAGCTGAAGAAAGGGAAGAAAAAGAAAACATCATATGGGAGTTGTCTTTGGTCTGTTTTGTGATTCTGGGCACAGCAGGCTCAGAGGGCAAACTTCTCATAGGAGGCGTTCCTGATGCTCCGCTGCAGCTGAATGCTAATCGAGGTGGTGTTTGTTCCCTCCCAGCAGCTCCTTCCCATCTGTGTTACATTTTTCAAACAAACATCCTAGTGAAATCTTCCCATTTGTTTTGGTTGCGTTTTCTCACCTCCTCGTTTCGGTGCCGTTTTGTTGTTCCCCCTTCTAATAGGTGCAGCAGTAAGAAACTGAGGTGGGAAGAGGCAGCGTGTTTTATTTCTGCAGCTGCAGAGAACAGGGCTCGCTTTCCTTCATCCGGCCCCTTCTTTCCATATTTTTTTCTTCTTTTCTCTTTTTCCTTCCCCTTAACAATGCATCTCATCATCCCTTGTCAACTTGGGTTGAGATTCACCAAGGATTTCAAAAGTGCTTAGGAGAAACTGATTGATGGACCAACAAAGCTGTCAAAATAGCTTAAGAAAATGAGGTTAAAACTAAAGATAATAATTAGTGAAATCAATAAGAAGGAAAAAGGCTGGAAGGGTTTCCAGCTGCTAGACCTAATGGGGATCAGAAAGGCAATCCAGCACCTGGAGTAGAGATTGTTAGGAGATGAGCTGAGGTCTTCTGCAGGAAACGTGGAGGCAGACAGTGCTTGACATTGTTGTCATCATATGCCAAATACTTTTTTGGGGAAAGAAATCAGAATATTCCCCTTGAAATTGCTTTGACTGATGTACCTTGAGAGCTGTCACTCAAATGTGCCATACCTTTGCTTCTCTTTGTATGCAGGTCTTTGCTGCTGGCTTCTCTGCAGCATCAGTGCTGTTAGGGAGGGGATGCAGAGGCAAAGGGACCTCCAACACTCTGGGATTTGCAGAGTGACACATGGGAAGGACTGACAGGGACCTTCCTGGGGATGGCAAATAGGAAAGTGGTTGCACTTTGGGTTTCTTTCCACTAACTGATCACGTTTTGATCAAGGGATAGACTGCAGAATAGCCGAAGGCTATACAAGTTGTTAATCCCCTGCAAGCTGGGTGGATCTGAGGTTTGCAAGGATGTGGAGCGGAGCTGGGCGATGCCTCCAACCTCCAAATGCTTCCAACCAATTCTGCTCTGGAGCAGCCGAGCGTCTCCAGCTGCACACAGACAAACAGTCAAAGGCTGCATCTGTCTCACGGATCCTTAAGGTTAACAGAAAGGCAGCATATGGTGCACAGCTCGAGGGCTGTGAGCTAAGAACTGCTGTAAGCAGAGACAGAAATCACCTAGCAGAGCTGAGATAGATGCATCTAAATAAGACTGGAATAGTTGGGGACAGCATAGGAAGACACCAGAACCAGCAGGGCCCCATTATTTGGGTTTCTGGGGTTGCTGGTATGAATTCCAAATTCTTGGCAAAGTTTTGCCATTGCCCTCATGTTGCTGTGCAGCTCCCAACAGTGATGGCACATGGAAGTACATAACAAGCACGATGGAGCACTTCACACTTGACACCCCCGTTTATAAATATGTATCTGCATGCAGAGGAATTGTCTCGAGCTGGTCAAAACACAATTATTTCATTTTCCTTCCCATTCAGGATTGTTGTTGTTTAGGAATAAATTGCTGCTGCTGCTGCTGATTTACAAGGGCAGGAACGATGGCATGAAATGGGCTCAGTGAAGTGATTCTGAATTTCCACTACAATTACTCATCTCTTCAACCATATGATTCCCTTTTTCTCGCATGCACCAGCCAGGTCCCAGTTTTGTTTTGCTCGCTGCGCTGCACTGCTGCCCTGTGAGGTTTGCTCAGGGGCTGAGCATGCAGAAACAAACCTGAAGTGCTAAATTGCACTTTAATAAAGCAAGCAGGCAGAGAAGGTACATCCCCAAACCCCACCTCAGCCGAGGGATGCTGATACTCTGGCTTCAGCAGTGAAAGCATGAGTTGGGTTCTGCATGCCTTTTTTTTCGTACCTACTAAATGCTGCATAAATTCCTGCTTTGTGCCTCTATTTATTTGCCATTACAATGCAAAAAGGATTCCTGCTTAAGGAGTCCTCACCAAGCCCACCTCACCTCTAAAGCTGTTGGTAATCCTCTGAGGAGGATGGATAGATGAGGCTTTGTGCATCACCATTTAAGGCTGTTTGTGGCCCTAAGGGTAACCTCGTTATTAGAAGGTCAATGTAGCCTTGGGTTGAAGTTCATCTCCTGGTTTCTTCTGCCATCTCCTCTAGCTCATCCTTTCCCTGAGTTCATGTCTAAGTGGGTCTTGAGGTCATGGGGAGATGCTGACCCTTCCAGGACAGTGGGATTTTGGCTGGCATCACCAGTTCAGGGCTGTTTTCCCCATCTTGTTTTGTTTGTGTTCTGGGGACTCCAAAGTCACTAACAAAAAGCTGAGCTCTGGCAACACAGTGCTAATGCAAAGCCACGCCAGCTACACTGAGCTCTAAGTAGTGTAATAAATGTGAACATCTTGGGTAATGTGATTTATTATTGGCAGCATGAATAGGAAAAATAATAAAACAATATAATCATTCTGCAAGAAAAATGAGGGTTTTTTTTATTATTATTCATACTTGGAAGCTTGTTTACAAGGCAGGAATGAGGTCAGCCTCTTAAACAGAGCTGCCAATGCCAGATCCTCAACTTTGTGCCTGTCAGGAGACGTAATCCCCTTTTCCCCAAGTTCATTTGTGTGGGGAATTAGGCTCCCCACTTTCATTATCGCTAATAGACCTTGCATGCGTCTAAGTGCTGAATTGATAACCGAAGCTTCACAGCTTGACGGGCAAGATGTTTTCTCATGCCTGGCAAAGGAAGCGGTGTGCTGGGAGATGGGGTTTGCTGGGTAGGGCAGGAGCTGGGGGGCAATGGGGAGGTACCAGAGCTACAGGTCAGAAGCGAGAGGTGACTGAAATGCTGCATGCAAAAGCAGCCATGTCCTGTGAGCCTTCTGTGTTCCCAGGGATAAATGGACACTGCCTTCCCCCTGTAGTGCGTGCCGCATCCAGCAACTCTTCTCAAAAGGGCAGCGTCCGTCCTTTTATTTTGCATTCTGCTTCTTGCCTGGCACAGCAATATTAACAGAGACAGGGCTAAGCAGCACTTATTTCCCTCTGTATTTTGCATCAGCCCCGCTGTACTGAAGACCGATTGGATTTTCCATTACTGCTGCAGGTTACGATCCTCCGGTTACTTTGCCTGTAATTTTCATGTTTGCCTTTTAATATTTCTTACAAGATTGAAAGCTTTGGATAAGAAGTGGTAAGCTTTTGCTCAGCGTGCTACAGAGGAGCTACTTGAATTTGAATGATGTGCGAGGAGGGTGAAGAGATAGCGGGGTTTGCACGGCCGAGGGGAAGGGCTGGGGCTGAGCATGGGATGCTGCCACTATGGAAAAGCATTTCTTAAGGCCCAGCAGTGCTAAATCTCCATGCCTTTGTAATGACAGCTTCTGCTACCATCCACATCGCCCATGTTTTTCAGTAAAGTAATTCTTTCGGATGCCTTGTATATAGATAGATGGATTTTTATGGGGAGAGCTTTATTTATTTATATAAAAATATATATCTCTATCTATTGTCAGCTGGCGTTACGGGGAGCATAAAGCAAATCTCCGGCTTCTGCACGCCCAGCTTGGCTGGGATCGCATCACAGCAGGCTTTGTGAGAGCAGGAGGGGAGGCACAAACACCGTTCCCCTTCTGGCAGGTGCTGCCGCGTGGTCACCGCTGTGGGATGCTGCTGGTGTGGGGGAGATTTCAGGTAATTGCTGGGTGTTTGGGGAGAGAGTAACTGAAACTGAGCATTTAAGGCACCTTATTTTTTCTCTCTGTTACATAGAAGAAAAAAAAACACTCCCTGGGCTTTTTTCCTCCATCAGGCCCAGAAGGTACAGTGCCAGGCTGCAGAGCATTTCTGCTCTGGGACCCCACTACTGCACTTAGATGTAGCTGCTTTCATTAGTTCCCTACTTTATAACTCATCAGTCTTTTTCCCCTGCCAGAAAGTCTCAAATGCGCTGAGGAATATTCAGACCTTTTTTGGCAGACGGCAGAGATAAGTGGATAATAAAACACGCCTCGAAAATATTCTCCTTCCTATTATTAGCCGCTTCCTTATTAAACTAGCAAAGGGGAAAAAAAATCCCGTTATGAGGCAGCACACTTTCCGTGCTGTCAGTTCACGTCCAGGCGCTTGCAGGAATGGAACTCTCACTATTGTTTGTTGATTGGCTCCATTAATCAGTGGCTGTAGCCTCAGCTACGTTGCCGTCAGTGTGCGCTGCCGAAGTCCCCCCCTCTGCCTCCTTTTATGTTCCCATGAAACTCTGGAAACGCCTCAACCACAGCTTAGCAGGAGCGAGAGGAGACAGATCTGCAGCGCTACCTGCTCTGCTTTGAGCGAGAACAAAAGCTCCCTGGAATAGCAGCTGTTATTTACTCCTCTCTCATCAGCAGATTTGACCTAATTTAGGGCTCCCCAGCCTTTGTTTCCAGCACCTGGTTGCAGTGCCTCCAAATGCTTTGCAGGGGCTGGGTGTGTTGGGTGTGGGTGATGGAGGACTGCCGCTCCTGTGGTTGCAGAGCAGATCCCACACCCCGCTGACACAGCTGGTGGGAAGCCCATAGGATGCTTCAGTCTGTGGCCGTGTGTGTCTTGCACAGTCCAACAGCCACGCAGAACACGTGGCCATGTGGGCAGGCTGTATAGCAATGGGAACTGTGTTGGCTTTGGGTACATCTGAGGTGTTCTCAGGTGGCAGCACTTTGCTCCTGTAAATACACTGGGGTCTGTTGTGGCTTCCCATTTAAAATGGCCCTCCTGTGCTGGCAAGGAGGCAACCAGCAGAGCGATGCCCTGGTGAGGAATGCAGGAGCCCAGATTCATTTTTCAAAGCTGGCAAGCAGAGCTGGTGATTTATCTGCTGTCATCGGTCCTAGCAAACCTTCCCCACCAGGTGAGCCAGGCAGGAAGGGAGGCTCACGGAACAGGAAACACGGGGATGCTCTGTCAGGTTCCTCACATAGAGCTGGCTGCTGTTTGGAGCCCTGAAAGTAATTAACAGCACTGACTTGAAAAAGAAAACCTGGAACCTCTCTACTGCACATGGTGTGATTCAGCATTCATACCTGCCTGAGCTCGCAGCGGTGGCAGCAGCATGGAATAACTGCTCTTCCCCTCTCATCCATGTGGCCCAGAGGTGTTGGAGGTTCCAAAGCCAGGAGAGCACAGCACTGCTTAAAAAAGGGGTTCTCAGAGGTGAGAGGGAATGCAGCAGCAGCAAAACAACGTCTCCTTGCGATGCATGCACAGATTGGAGAGGCCCTAAAGCTGCACTTTGGCCCTGTGGTGTAATTTAGCCCAGCCTTACTGCAGGGATTGTTCTGTTTCAACCTTGGTAGACCTGCAGAGGTTGTGCTGATTACACACACGTGTCCAAAGCCCCCCATAAGCACCAGAGCTGTTTGCAAGCCGTTCTTGGGTACAATGGGCAAGGAAGGTGAGTGCTGTGCTATACAGCCATGTCCAGAGGAGGATGGCATGTTTAATCACGCAACCATTTGAGCTGGAAGGGACCTTTAAAGGTCATCTAATCCAACTTCCCTGCAGGGTACAGGGACATCCATAGCTTGATCCTGTTGTTTAATGTAGTTTCTGTCCAGTGATGGTGGGAAGGGGGGGTGAAGGTGAGACTGCTCTCTCTTGTCCAGTTGTGATGATGAATTGTGGAGAGATATGGAGCGTTGGGAGCCAGCATATTGAATTCAGTGTTAAACATGGTCTTCAGTTGGTTCCATGCTGAATTTAAGGTCTGGATTTAAGGCGCCTGCATTTTCACGCTGCTGTCTCCTCTTGGTTTCATTTTCACAGCGCAATGCAGGTAGCCCAGTGTATCTAGCCAGGAAATAAAGCAGCAGAGAGCTCACATCCAAATAACATCAGGGGTCTTTGCTCCTGAGCCGTTAGTGCTTTCTAATAAGGCTGCAGAGAAACTGTGCCACCTCCCAGGTCACTCATCATATATGAGGATCGCTTTCTTTCAGGCACTTTGGGTGGGAGCTGCATGAGCCAGGGCTGCAATCCTCAAAGGTTTCCCTGGGTCAACAGCTTGGCTGGGAAATCAATCAGAAAACCCAAGACGCTGTCAAATAGGGCTGGAAGTTCTCTATTCCTGTTGTACCTAGCAAATAATGGGACTTTCGAGATACATGTGTATTTTCTTTTTTAAACTAAAAATGGGAAATTAATCATCTGCCAGTGCGTGGTCTGAAGGAACCTCTGGCAGAAGGCTGGAGATGGTGGCCATGGACTCGGGTCAAATTTTAGATTATTTTAACTGCATCACTTTCATCGCTTTTCCCTAAATCCCTCTTTTTTTTGCGCTTGCAGTTTCAGATGGCTGGGTTGTTCTTGACCTCCTGCCTCGAGTTCTCATGGTTTGTTACTGCTCATTGTTAAAGAGTCGCTGTGCTCTGCACCAGAATCAATGTGGTTCAGGCCTAGGTAAATGAATCCCGTAGTGAGTCGATTATAAGCACTTTGGGACCCTTCTGAGTGTAAAGAAGTTATACAGTGCGAGCAGTTATCTTGTCATTTGGATAGTGAGATGAATGGGCTCTCTAGAAGTATCCAGTAGATGCGGATAGTTATTGCTATTGAAAAGCTTCCACCCGACGCGTGGTTTAATTGGAAAAATAATCTCAGAACCAAGTTCCTGAAGGTCTCCTTTCTTCTTCCCTCATGGCAGCACAGCCTGGGATTGGGTTGGGTCATTACAGCTGAATGCCGAAATCTTGCTGGTTGGTATTGGTACAAAGCCAGTGGAACGAACAACCCGGTATGCAGTGATGGCACAGTACATCTGCCTGGGTAACTGGAAGTTAGGTTGGATCTTAGGAGGAAGTTTTTCACCCAGAGGGTGGTGACGCACTGGAACAGGTTGCCCAAGGAGGCTGTGGATGCCCCATCCCTGCAGGCATTCAAGGCCAGGCTGGATGTGGCTCTGGGCAGCCTGGGCTGCTGGTTGGTGACCCTGCACATAGCAGGGGGTTGGAACTGGGTGAGCACTGTGGTCCTTTTCAACCCAGGCCATTCTGTGATTCTATGATGATTCTAAGTTGTAGGTAGGAGACCCAGTTTTCTCTGCCCTCACCTTTTCCTGGTGTGTTGGGTACAGTTTGGGTTTCCAAAGCTGACCTTTGGTCTTTATTACCCTTCTCAGTCAGATGTCTTGAAGAACCCTGTAATTTCTCATCTCTTTTAACATAATGAAGCGTGTGAAGTACCAGCTAATTTATTAATGCTCAGATCACTTTTATTAATGCTCTTAATGTGCCGGTGATAGGGCTAGGACTGGGAGAGAGGGTTGTTTTTAGATAAAAGGGAGGTGATATTTTATTCTGAAAAGTAATGCAGAGCACAGTGAGGCTTGCGATAAATCATGTGCTTGACACCACCACGGCTGTGATTGAAATTGATGGGAATTGTGAGGCTAAATTCCCCATCATCTGTGGCAAATCTCGACTGGAGTTTGCGCTCTCTGTTGTGAGCATCGCCACGCGGTATCCCATATTCCTGTATTCCCGTATTCCTGTGCTCGTTCTTCATGTAAAAAGGGGCCCTCCAGCAGGCTGTAAACTTTACGACATGATGGAACAAACCGGCGCTAAAACGCAAGCTTTTTGTCGTAACCAAACGCAGCCACTTCGGGGCCGGCGGGCTGTGGAGGAAGGGAGGCAGCAAGCAGCAAGTCCTTGCAAAGTATGCAGAGCTGGGCTGGAGCGAGGCAATAACCTCACAGTTGCTCTCCTGACTCTAATAACCCAACTGCTCATCAGGAGCAGAGCTCGGCAGTGCCGGCACGCCGCAGTCAGTTACGGCCCTTAATGAAGCATTAATTCATCCGGCGTGGCACTCGGAGCTGATATGTCATGCAGGACCAGCGTGGTGTGCACGCTCGGAAGTGTGGTTTAAGTGTGAGCGTTTCAACGTGTCCCTTTTTCCCTCCGCTTTTTTCTCCTTTGCAGGAAGGCTCCGTCTTTGCAGGCAGCGAGTCGATCACAGGTCACAGATCTCTTTCTGGAGTTGTCTTTTCACATCTCTGTCCTGTAAGTGCGCTGTGTCTCGGTGCATGTGCAGTCTAGATGGCCGACTATACTTGTGCAGATGGAATTAGGATTTTTCCCCCATATTGGTTGACCCAACGGCAGATTTTGTCTTTTCTTTTTAATTTCCTTTCCCAGAGAAAATGTCTTTTCTTTTTTTCAGCACAGGCTTCCAGCAGGAGCTGTCTGCTTCCAATCAGCCATTTGAGCGTATCAGGGAGAGAACACACTGCTAATTCTGGCCAAAAATGTGATGGCTGCTGTTTAAACCGAGCCTCCTTTGCTCTTGAGACCGACCAGCTTTCAGCAAAGCACTTGCAGAAAAAAAACATTGAAGTGGTGAAATCCTCAGCGCCTCCATTTCTTTTTGCTGAGCTTTCTCATAGAAGCAAATTTCCCAACTAGCTGTAAATGTTCCTTCTTTTCCCCGTTCATGAATTATCCAGTGCTATTCCAGCGCCTCGTGGCAGAGATCAGTCAGTGAATAGGCGCTGTCATGAAGCACTCCAGAAGTGTAATTAATAGCTCAACCTGCGGAAGGAGCTTAAATTTAGAGCTGCGAACTCTGGTGTGCTCTCAGCTGCTCTGCGTGGAGCACGTGCTCCGCGGGGTCTGAAGGCTGAGCCGGGATGCGCGGTCTGCTCATAGAACAGAACCACGCAGCCATGGTTGGCAAAGACCTCTCACACCCCCAATCCAACCCCAGCCCACCATGCTCACTGCCCACATCCCTCAGTGCCACATCCCCACAGCTCTGGTGCATCCCAAGGGACGGTGACCCTCCATTCCCTGTGCAGCTGTGCAGTGCAGCACTGCTCTTTTGGAGAGGACATTGTTCCTACTACCCAATCTGAACCTCCCCATGCACAACTTAAGGCTGTTCCCCCTTGCTCCATCCCTTCCTCCAGCCCAGCTGACAAAAACAGTTGTAATTAAAAACAGTGATGCATTGGATTTCCAACATTTCTCTTTATTCCCCACCAGGCTGCCAAAGACCGGGAAAATTAAGGTGGGAGTCAGTTGTAATATTGTGTCGGAAGTCTGCTGGGCTGTTGGGCTTCTTTCTCCACCATCCGCCGTGGTCCTCCTGCCCTCTTTAGTCCTCTTCAGGTCCCTCCTGCCTCCATTAGTGCGAGGCAGTCAAGAAAATTACAGTATAGCCCGCTCAAGGCTGCTGTATGGGACGGTTTTGACGATGGCAGAAGTAAATACCAGTGACCTGGCAATTACTGGAGCATTGTTTATTCCAGCACTAAGTGCAGAAGCCACAAACCTGTTTAACTGCAGGAATATGGAAACCTGCTATAAGGGAGATTAAAAGCAGCTCTCTTTTGAAATATATTTTTTTAAAGGTGACGCCTGACGTGTTTCCTTCCCAGTGCCTTTGCTCTTCTCCTTGCAGCACTGCCCCTGGTTAGGGTGAAGGGAAGGGGATGCTCATCTGTGGATGGACGAACCCTGATCATTAGCTTTAAAATCTCTTGCTGCAGCATCAGGCTGGAATACATGGAGCTGAATAATGCCGTTCAGCGTTACAAAGCAGTTCATTAATGGGCAAACATGGGGGGATGGTGGCTGCTGCTGGCCAGGGGAGGTGGAGCGAAGCGGGTTATGGGCTGCATCTGCCCATTCCATTTCTGCGGGCCGTGGAGCAGGAGTTGAATCTTGGGAAATAACGAAGAGGAATTAATTCTGATTTAAGTACCTTTTTAATGCTTAACCGCACGAATTATCTTCCTGTTAATTGGGGGATTTGAAATATCAGTGAGCATCCACACAGCCCTACCTCGCACTGCCCTCGGGAGGAATGGGGCCATGGGGCTGTGGGCTCAGGAGGCAGCGAGGGATGCGCTGCCCGTGTTGGGAGGTGTGGGCACTGAGATGGGCAGCGATGCTCTCAGCAGCTTTCCAGCTCCATGGCTGAGCTCCAAGGCTGGGGCTGCCTTGGAAAAGTCACTGGTTCCTGGAGGTGGGTGAGCAGGAACCTCACTGCCTTCTCCTGGTGCGGTGGGCAGCAGTTGAAGCCACGGCTCACATGGCACTGCTGCCAGAAAACTCATCTGTAGAGCAAAGGAGCTCGTTTCCAGGAGGGAAGCCAGAATCTGCCTTACCTTTGCATTACCTTCCTGTAGAAACCCTTTCATTATACCTTTATGGTATGTAAGGGTTTCCCCTGCCAAGGTTGTTTTGCTTGACCTCCTGGCAGGGAAGGAAGATCCTGGTTCCTCCCTTTGCATCCTTCTTGCAAAGCCCTGTTCCATCTTCCCTCTGAAAGGAAAGAGCTCCCATGGCCAGAGCTGGTGGCTTTCCTGTTCCCTTTGCTGCACTGATTTGCCCCAATCCAGTGAGTGTTTCCCCACCATCTCTGCTTCCATTGCTCACTAACTGGAGGGTCGTGGTGCAGTGGGCGTGGTGGGGGTAGTTTGATAGCTGTGTTTTTTTCCAACCTTTGTGATTCTATGATTTCTCTTTGTCTGCTACAGTGGGCAGTCAGTTATCAGCAGCACCATAATCCTTAGGGCGATTTTAGTGGAATCGGGGCCTGATTTTGGTCTTGGTTGTAGGGATGTAAGTCCTTGCTTAGCTTCAGCGCGGTCAGTCCAGGCTTTGTAACAGCGTGAGTGAGATAAGAGAGCTCTCCATCCCTGCGCCCAAGCCCTTGGAGAGCCAGAGTCAATATATACTCCCAGCCTCGTAAATCTATACGTGAACTTGGCTGCTGTTTCCCCAGAGTAATGCAAATCAAAGTGGCATTCCCCCCTCCCCTCTCTCAACAGAACTATCTCTGGGCAATATAAATCTAAGCATTAAGTGGAGCTGCCGGCCCAGAGGGTGTTGTAAAAAACAAGAGAGCAGCCCCAGCATGCCTTGGTAGCCAAAAGATTGGGGATGCTGGGGTAGAAAGAGGGGACGACAGCCGGTCGTGGTGGTAGAGATGTGCTGGGGTGAGGTGAGGGAGGTTGGGTGAAAATGCTGGTGTAAGTGGCGTAACGGATGGCAGTGCCCTGCGGTGCCGTGCCCTGTGCCCCAGAGCATGTGGCACTCCCCTTGTGCTGGGGGTTTGCATGAGCTAAGATGGGCACACATCATCTTGCCGACCTCAGTTCTCACTAGTGCTCAGATCCATGGCTTTGCATCAATAGGATCAATATTAATTTGCCAGCCTGGCTCGGCCGGAGGGCCTGGTGTGGAAAGCAGGATGCTTTAGGATGGGAGCTGGTGTTGGCTGGGCAGTGTGGGTCCAATACAGAGCAAGGGGGAGAGGGTACTGCTATGAAAAGGTTTCCATTGGTGGTCTTTGCAGCTCTTGGATCCTGGTAACAGCTCAGTGTACTCTGCCACCACCTCTATTTGCTGTTAATAATAGAGGAGCAATTAGCACAGCCTAGGAGGGCATCAAGAGGTGCATTTGTTTGTCAAAGGAGCCATTTCTTCCCTCCTTCACATGGGCTGATAACTGAGCAGAGACCTTGCAGGGCCGAGCATCCTGGTTCGTACTTTCTTGCCGTATATGAAAAATCCAATTCATTCATTCAAGTCACAGCTTTTCTGCAGCCAAAGCAGTTTCCCGGAAGAAGCTGTCATGCAGCTCCCGGGTATGTAGATGCAATAGTTATTTCTGACACGAGTAAATAATAGTTTCAGCACTGTTTTCTTACCCAGTTGGGCCAGGTCTCGAGCCATGATTTCGATATTTGCAGCTTATTAGCATTTCTGGGGCTGTGGCAAGCAATCTGTACAGTGCATTTCAGTCTTATTTTGTGCATACAAACAGGGGAAAAAGTGATTAATGCTCTTTGGGAAGAAAAGCTGACTAAACTGCTGTTCTGATCAAGGTAAAGCAGGCCAACCCATGTAACGGTCTGATGTCATCTGCGAGCCAGTCACACCTGAAGCTGTTGCACATCCACAGGAAAACTGAGACCTTGTGCTTTTTGTGTGTTGGGTGGCAGAGTTTTCACTTGTCGTTCTCTCTCAGCTGTGGAATGCATTTTTCCTGCAAAATGTGTTTTCCTCAGGCAGAGAGAATAGGATCTAGCCTCTTTCACCGGGGGAGTCCAACCCCACCCCACCGTGCTCACTGCCCACGTCCCTCAGTGCCACGTCCCCATGGCTCTGGTGCACCCCCAGGGACGGTGGCCCCCTCCCTGGGCAGCTGTGCAGCGCAGCTCTTTGGAGAAGAGATTGTTCCTCGTATCCAACCTGAACCTGGATGGAGGACTGTGCGAACAGGGAGGCTGTGCAGAGCTGTTCTTTTCCCTAGAAAGTTTTATCTCATGTATTCCCAACTTCTTCTTGCTGCAATTTCAGCTCATTATTCTTTGTGCTGTCTGCTGTGGACATGGAGAGCATCTCTCCTCCCTCCCAGCAGTGCCGTTTTATGTTGTAAGATTATTCCTGTGGCTGCCCTCAGCCTCTCTTCTGCAGACAAAACAGCCCCCATTTGCTCGCTGAGCCCTCTCTGGTGGTGTTTCCTCCTCCTCCGGGCATTGTCACTGCTGTCACCTGGCCACTCATCCCCGTCTCCTTTCATGTGCGGTGTTGCAAACCGAGCTGCTGCTTTATCAGAGCTGCGCAGAGTGCAAGGATTGCTTCGAGGCTCTTACAGGTCCTACTTGACTGTACGCAAAGAAAAAGCAAAGTCTTCATGGGGAAAAAGATACGCTGAATGCTTTTCCAGCTTGCTTTGGAAAATGCTGCATACAGGAGGTGGTCATGAGGCTGGAAATACCTCCTGGGGCATGCCCAGCACTCTGCTCCTGCAGGCAGTGCCTCTCACACTGTTTGCTTACTTCCCAGTGTTTGCACTGAAGCTAATTAAAACCTTCACCGGCATCACCCAGTGGTACTCTCGAGATGCTCTTCCACCACTTCACCGCTGTGACCCTTCAGACTCTCTGCTTCCAGCCCACATTCATCCCCACAGCTGTGTAGATGCAGCCAGCTGCCAGCCCCGCTCTGTGCCTCGGGCTCTCACGTGCCCAACACCCTTTTGTAATTATCTCCGGTCCGACTGCTCATTTCCACCAGAACTTTAAACATTGTTCCTTTTTATGTAGCGCAGCTTTTAATTTCCCTCCCCAACCGAAGGGATTGTTTGTGTTGTAAATGCCACATTAGTCCCTGTGAAATGGAGATGGAATTGATTTTCATTTCGGAGATTTCACAGCTTGCCCCGGAACTTTCTGCTTGATTGCTGGTGCTCAGAGAGGCACGAGGATTCGGGAGTGTCAGAAGCAGCGTGTGCGGTGTGGTATACAAAAATAAGAGAATCTGACTTGAAAGATGAATTGCCCTGCTTTGCTTGCTCGTAATTTGACATCAGTATCCCAAGCTTGCATCTTCAGCTCTGCCATCCTGCTTGGTTTTGCCAGCTGTGGTTGCATTTGGGGCTGTCGCTGACTCAGCGTCCCATCAGCACGTTGGGAGGTCAAAGAGCCAACTGGTGACGTCTTGGTTCAGGTCTGGGTGCTGTGCAGGTGGGCTGCTGCATTGTCTGGCCTGTGCCAAGTCCTTGATCATTCTGCTTCTGGGTGGACCAATCCATCAGCTCTCTGCTTGTGCTGGAGTCACCGACTGCTTTATTTGAAGCTCAACAACGACAGCCTCATAGGGCTCAAGTTAGGAAACTTCTTAAAGGCAGATGCTGGCTGCAATAAGGGGAGCGTGGGCTGACCGTGGATTCCTTGCAACCACTTCATTTGCTCCTACAGCACTCTCTGGTTCTGCTGCTTGTGCCAGCACATCTTGTGCAGCATCTCAGAAGGTCCTTGGGGATGTAGAGGTCACCAATGCAGGGACAGGAGATGTGAAGACACCTTTCCATGTCACCTTTCCACCTCACGCATCAGCCACAGCATTGGCAATGGTGTGAGGCCACGGGTGTCCGCTAGTAAGCTGGTACCCAGGTCTCCTGCTGTAGCTCTCTCCCTTAATGAACCACTCATATTTAATCACCCCGAGCCCCTGCAGCCAAGGCAGCCTCTTTTGGTGGGGGAACGCGTGTGCCTTCAGCAATATCACAGTGAATCATTGGTGAGCCACCCAAAGGCTGAAATATGTTTGCATCAACCGTTTCTCAAAGAATGCTACATAAAGAATCAGTTCATAAATAACTGGGCCAGAGCTTGGGAAGTTCATAAACATCAGAGCCCGCCGAGCAATTTGCTGCAAATAATTCACTATTGTGGGGTTTTACTGAGGGCAAATAAAAAAAATCAACAACAGAGAAATCTTCTCCTTATCACCTTATAAATGTATTAAGGCAGGGAATAATCTGTCCTCTTCGCAAAACGTATTTTTGGAGCAGACTTCCTCAATTCGAGTGCAAATCTGAGCTCCCCCCTGGGCAATGGAGCGCGATACAGTTCTGCGCACGGGGAGGGGAGGCGGAGGAGAATTGCGAGTAAGTGGCATGAAGACAATTTGCTTGGAATGGGGAGGAAGATGCGCTGTGACAAGGATAGATGGAACGAGGCTGTTGCCAGAGAAAATCTCGAGGAGTTGTGAGCCAAGCTGGGGGGAGCCTTGGATGCAGCGAGCATGCAAATCTCACCATGGTTTTGGGTTTTGAAGCGGTAGAAGGCGGAGGGGAGGGGGGAAGAAACATCCAAAGGAGCTTTGTCAAGTCTGACATTCCTTTTGCATCCAAAAGTGGGTATTGATTTTCCACCCGTGACTGCTGTAAATGAGAATTTCTGTGTCGCAGCGAAGGCCGGCGCTGGTTGTGTGGCTCTTATCTCTTCAAATATGATTACCTGCACTTCATGGTTTCATGGTTAAAATCATAATGAACTTTGCCAGCCAAGTCAGTCCATCGTCTCCGTGCGTTTGTGCGCGTGATCCAATGAATTCTCTGGCTGGTTCCTCACTGCTCTATCTCTAGGCTACAGGTTTATTGACTTACTGCTAATTTTCTTGTCAGGATAATTCTTCCAATCAAGATTTAAAACAAACTGGGAGGTTACTAAAGTGCCGGAGATTAAAGTCCTAATGCTTTTTGATTTGATTAAGATACCTCGGAGCGAAGGTATTTGTTTTGGGGGGGGGGGGGGGGGGGGCAGGAGAAGGGAGAGGATGGGGATGAAGGGCTCGTGGTTTGAAGGAAAGCTTTTCTTGGAGGGACTGGGTTGTTTGTTTAGAGCAAATCCTTTCTTCCATGCCAGCATCTGCTGTTCTGTATTTGCTCTCAGGGGAAACTTAAAAAAAACAACAACAACAAAAAATAGAAAAAGAAGGGAAGAAATAGATTATTCCCACTGCATCAACCTACAGGCGGCTGCTGGCTGCAATTTTCTTCAATTTCTCGCCGTGAAAAGCAAGACCGTTCATTTTGTAAGTGCTGCTTTTGTGTGTGACCTATATTTTGAAAACTGATGGGGTCACCACCTCCCTCCTCCCAACCTGTTGAACCAAAGAGCGTTAGAGATCTGTCCTAGATTGTATTTGTCTGTGAGATTATTTAAAAAGCAAGGTAGCTATTACTAATAAGACACCGTTCTCCTGTTGGGTTTTGAATTCTTTTTCCCTCCCCTTTACTCCTTTGGAAATGGAAATCCCCGCCTGGCTCCACCTGACCAAGAAAGTGCTTTCCTTCAACTCTCTGTTCTTCAAAGCTGATTTAAAAGCACGTAATCCTCCTCCATCCATCGTCTTCTGACCCTTTTTTATGTTTTCCCCTGTCGGTTGCCATTCGCCTGGCTGGCACGTTTAAGATGTCGTCGCCTGTCAGGTAGCGTTGAAGACATGTATTTGTGCATGGAAATACACCCCATTTCAGCGCTGCGGTTGTTTAATGGCACGTCTCATTCCCAGTTGATTGGAGGTTGAAACCAATGCCAGCAGAGCAAGGGGAGATGCAAGGAGCCGCGCTCCTCCGTGTTCAGCGCTTCTTTGGGGCTTTATTAGGCTCGGGGGTCGGCGTTTCCCAACAGAAGTTCCTTTCCTTTTTTTTTTCCTTCTGCCTTTTAATCTCACTTTCTATTAAAAGTCTTCCCAGAGCTAATGTAATAAATTTAGATCCAAAGCCAGATGCATAGCAAAACTTTTGGCAGGGAATACTCTATCAGAAGACATTGCAAATGAAATATGCTTTCCCTTGGGGATTATTCTACAGTTTAATTTAATTTGATATTTCAAATTAAATTAATTCAAATGGTTATGCAGTTTCCAGGGAAAACAGACTTCATTTATGATGTTCTGCCACCAAATTGTTTTGCTCCTATCATATATCTTATATTGTTAACCAGGAATGATAAGGAGTGACAACGTAGGATTTTTCGTGCCCTTTCTTTTGTGGTTGCCATCCCAAAGGGGCTGAAATATCCCTTCTTGTGGGGCTTCTCGCTGTGGTCAACATCTCCACCCAAGCCTTTGGTGGCTGAAAATCAGATTCCCATCAAAGTGTGATTTTACAACAAAATCCTGGCATGCTTCCGCTGGCGTGCCCACCCTGAGCAGGGTCAGTGTAAGCCCTAAGACAGCTGCCTCCCACGAGCTGCATGGGCTCCATGGGTTTTCTTTATCCTCATCCTATGCTGCTTTAGATGTGACTGATTTATTTAACGTGGCTTTTCTCCACCGCCTCTTATTACCCGGAGTCATCAAGGAACTTGCACCAAACTCCAAAGTACATTAAGACAAGGTAATTCAGGGAAGTGTTTGCATCTAGAAATATATGTAAGCACTTTCCTATCTGCTGGCCTGTAGAAAAGCCATTATTCTCGACAGGGGAAAAAAAATATTGGTAATATCACAAGAGGCTTTGGAAGAGTGCAGAAAACTAGTTTCATTTTCCAGTCAACTGAGATCTAATATTTCCTATACAAGATGTTTAGATGTTTTATAAAAAGGAGCTATGTTTATTTGTCTAAAGCGACACACTCAAGACTTCCATATTGTGCTCGTGGCTTTTTCCCGTTGTAAATGGTTTTGCAGGGAGAAATCTCTTTCTCATCCATCACCGCCAGTAGATTAGAGAGATATAAATATTGTCTAAAGAGAAAGGAGCTGTGAGTGTGCTAACGAGTGCATGGGAGGAAAACGAGGAGTGTGGGATCTGTCCTGCTGGGCTGAGTGCTGAGTTAGAGGCAGCACTGCTCCCCAGCTCTGGGATGAGTGTCCCAGTGTGACACAGGGCTGTGCCCAGTGATCTGTCATGGCAAAGGGAGATTAGTCAAAACAGGTTTTATTCTCTTCCCAAAAGCACTGTGGGTTGTTTGTCAGAATATTTATCGAGCCCAGCTACGGCTTGTTCCGGAATAGCACACAGCCCTACAGCATTCTGGGGGATGCGGGATGCACATACCCCATACATCAGGCTGCCTTCTCAACCACATCCGTTCCCCAGCCCAGTTAGCACGATGGAAGGTCTTACAGGTCTCACCTGGGAAGCACTCAGGTTGAGGAATTTATGCAGTGGGGGGACAGAAGAGGCAGTTTTGGGGTGAGAGCTGGATTTTCCCATCTGCCGTTTGCATCTCTGGGAGCCAATGAGGGACCAAGTGCCCATGTTTGCATGTGCTGCACGGTCTGCAGCCCCCAGCTTGTGTGCCATCCTCCTCATGCACAGACACAATCTGACTGCATTTGGAAGGTTTTGTGCCAGGATTTTTGTTTTATTTTCCTTCTTTTAACTCCTCTTTTCCTTGTTTAATTTGAGAGCAATTTCATCCTCAGCGCTTCACCAGCAGCGAGGAAGGCAGCCGGGAAATCTTAACCTTGAAGCTTCAGTGTGTTGCTTTTGATTGTGAGCTGGCAGTGGTTTGGTGCAGAAATGCTGTCAGAGCTAAAGTGGCTCTCGGACAGAATCAAGGAAACAAACCCCAGTGAATCAGTGTGAGCATCTCGGCACGGTGCTGCATGGCAGCAGAGATCAAAACCCACCTTCCAGCACGGATTTGGTTCTTCCCATTTCATTTTGCAAAAGCTCCCCATGCCTGGCAATGGGGTGGGGAGGCACGATGCCGGAAGGACAGGGCAGGGAGCAATGGGAGGCCTTGCTTTTGGGCTGCGTTCTGGCTTTGTTTCTCACCCTCGCAAGCCTTCTCTCCTGCATGAAGATCCCGGTCTCTCGGGCCATGTTTGCAGGGTCAGGCCTTTGGAAAGTAATTGCTGTAAGAGGTCCCTGTTCTCCAGCACTCCTGCTGCCAGCAGATGTGTGCATCAGCTGTTCTGCTGCCGCGCGCCGGAAAAACCATGTGCTGGAAATTAAAAACTGCAGCAACTGCAGGAAGATGCCCTTCCTGGCCAGCCCTGGTTGTTTGCCTTTGCCACTCATCCAGCAGTTTGTCAGGACATGATATGCTGTACAAATGCCCTGCTTTAATTTCATTCTGTTTTATTTTAGCTCTACGGCAGTGTTTTGTCTCTGGGCAAACTCATCATGTCAAAAAGAGATTGCTTGAGCCTGCTTTGGCTTTTGGCTGCTTTTTTCTTTCCTCCTGTGCCTGAGCAGCATCCACGAGCAGCAGCCTGGGTGTGAGGGGCTGGAGCCCTCCTGGCTCAGCAGACGTGCTCGGAAGAGCTGATGCTCAGGAGGAAGAGGAAAGGAGGAAGGGGCCGTGTGTGGGGTTAGAGATGGGAAATGGAGTCACGGACTGCAGAGAGATTTCTCAGTGCCTTTCTTGCTGTTGCAGCCACAGTGCAGCCTTTCCCTCCTCACTCTTGGGATGAGTTTTACTGTGTGTTGTTATGGCCACCTCCTTTTCTTCCCCACGAGCTCTTGGCCACCGAGGTGGATTGACCACCAAAGGAAAAACCTTCAGCTCGGGGGGATAAAGAGGATTTTCCTGCTTGGCTTTGAGCGAGATGAAGTCAAGAGGAAGGGCACTTGTGCATAGACAAGTCCTGAAAGGTGTGGGTGCTTTATTGCATCTAAACCCTGCAATCTGCGAGGCCGTTTCAACATGGTTTCAATGAAGCTGCTCCCCTTAAGATGGTTTAGGAGTTATTGATGGAATGACCTTTGGGGACGAAGTGTTGTCTTTCAGAGGCGAGGGAGGAATTGTTGTTTAAATAACCCCCCAGGGATTAGAACTGGTGGTGACCCAGAAACAGTTTAGTTTTTTATTGCTTTCCACAACTTCCCCAGGCTAAAACTGTCTCCAGTAAAAGCAAACCAGGCCGTTACTGGGGGGATGAGCAGAAGAGCAGACGAGGGAAAGGCTTGGCAGAGTCAGGAGGCAGCTGTGACATCTCTTCTCTTTTGCTTTTAATGTCTCAGTGACCCGAAGGCCCTTTCCCACATAATGTTCTTACTATTTATTTTTTCATATCTGTTTTACTGTAACTTGGGTTAAAAGCAAACGTTGACTCTTCACTGCATGGCAATTCCAGTTTTGGCTGATGTGATACCAATGTGATGTGGATCTCTGTAGGATGTTTTCAGGAGTTTTATTGTCCTTTGTCATTTTATCCACGGTTTGGTTAGGCAGGTATCTCCCAGCAGACACCTCCTAATGCCTGAAAATGTTTAGATAGGAGTGAGAGGGGATAATCTTCATATTTACCCACCTCTTGGCCTGAGAAGAGACAAGTGACTGCCACCAACTTCAGTTATTGCAAGGCTGAATTCAGGGTTGTGGACACCCATCTATCCATCACTCTCCGTGCCGAGACCTTCACGCTCTTGTTGCAGTTCTGCTGTTCACCTGTGGGATGCAATGACACCGAGCCCGGTGGCTTTGCCAGCATGAAGGGGTTGGTTCACTTGCTTTCCTAATAGGATTTTGCTCTTTGGGTTCCATGTAACTGCTCCCTCAGCCAAAATCATCGGTGTGGAGTTGACCCCGGGCCATCAGTACTAAAAGCACAAGCAGTGGCTCTGTGGGCTCCAGGAGAAGCGTTGTCACATCCGATCAGGGTGAGCTCTCACACTCTTCTGAGCACCAGCCACGAGCAGAAAACATGGCAAATGTGGGAGTAGCACAGATGTAGGGAATAAGCAAGCCTTTGCCCACATTACTGGATTGTTAATGAGGAGAGACCTCATCAGCCACCCAACCATCTAATTTCTCTTGGCTACTATTGCAGCTGGTCAGGAGTTGCGTGAGGCATGACATTTTCTGACACAAAACTGTGCTGAGAGATGCTCGTGATGAGAAAATGGCCATTCTCCCTTTCCCTCCCCCGCCTTCAATCTTTCCTTCAGACCACTTTTCTGGTGGAAAGCACATGGCTGACTGCTTCTCTTGGTTGAGCTCCCGAATTTCCCAGCACGTCCCATCACTGCAGCCTGCCAGCCCCAGGTTTTCTTTAAATCCCTCCACCAAAGCAATGTTGTCTTGGAGTTCAGCCACAGAGCTGAATTTGCCCTCCCAGAACCCAAACAACAGCTTCATCCCCCTGCCAAGAGTTTTCCTCCCTTGCAGAAGCAGAGCTGCCCAGCCCTACAAACTGTCCGCAGCCCCACGTGTGCTCCCAGCTCCTGACATCAGCAGTGTTGCATGGAGATGTACTGCCTGCCCAGTAGTGTCTCGATTCACAAACTAATTAAAGTTCATGTCACACCAGGAAGATATAAAACGCTATTCGAGTGCTAGATGTTATTATTTTAAACTTCCCTTCTTTTCCTGAGGCGCAGCAACTCCCCAGATCCCAGCTGGCACACCACATCCAGCCACAAAACACCACTAATTGGGTGTTTCTCCTGTTGACCTCATTTCTCAAGCAGACTTTGGCTTTTTTTTCTTCTTTTATCTCTTCTTCCTTTTTCTTTTTTTTCTTTTTTTCTTTTCTTTTTTTTTGCCAAGAGAAACTGGGTAAACAGAACCCAGCCACTTGTTGCCTGTGATGGCCAACTCTTCACTCTACCTGTCTTCCATGGTGTGATAGTGCAGCTCTTTCCCCTCCGTCATCTGTTTTAGAGATAGAGGGAAATATGGGCTGGAGTAAGGTGGGAAGGAACGGATCATGGATGGAATAACATCTTTGGAAGAGCTTTCAGACCTCTGCTCCTTCCCACCAACAACTGATGCCATCAGGCAGTGAAGACTTTTATCTTTGCTGCCCCTTTCAGATTGGTGGTCTTCAGAGCTAAGCACGAACTGTCCTTTTTCTTTTCTTCTTGATGTTCTCCTCCAGCAAGATGCTGCTGGCTGCAGCTGGAACTGCAGAGGAGACCTTGCAAAGACCCCCATTTGGAAAGGCTTTTGGAGCAAGAGCAAGCATGCTTCTCATAAGGAGGCCAAAGAGGATGGGACTTCAGCATTGTCTCCTCTCGGCAATCTCAAAATAATCCTCAGCCCCAGATCTGTAAGATGGCTCCTCCCGCTCCGTGCATCTAAGTCTGCAACAAGATTTGGGTACTGAGAGGCGTCTTTTGTTGCCAGTTCCCCTTCAAAATATGAAGTGATTGTGCTGTAAATGACAGCGCTCAGCCAGTCTCTCCCGGTACAACTCCCGCTGACAAAATGCTCTGAATTCATTGGAGCTGGCTTTGTTCAAGCCTCCCCGGCCCAGTTTGCCTCTCATAGAATTGAGCAGCATCCCCATTAGTTCCTTAATTGCGTGCTGTAGCTGAGAAGGTGCTTCCTGCAGGAAGGTGCGGTGTCACTGCGCAGAGCTGGCGGAGGAAGCCCCTCCCTGGCACTCTCTCCGTGCCTCTTTTTCTTCCTTTTCACTCATATTGGTGCAGGCGTGTTTTACTGCGCGCCTCGGATTCTGCCCCATCTGCCTTCCCAGGCATTAATCAATTGTGCAGTTTCCCCCGTAGCGTTCATTACCTCCTTAAAAATCAGCGCGGGGAGAAAACACAATTAGATGCCGCTTTGGTTAAAGAATACCTTGAACAACAGAACAAAGGCTTTAAAAATAAGGAGAGAGCGAAAATAGCACAGTTTGAACTAATGATGGAAATTACCTCGGGTTAAGTTGGATTTTAAATCAGAGGTTTGGGGGGATTTTAGTTTTTCTTTTCTTTCCAGTGAATTATGACAAATACGGAGGCCTGCCGGATGGATGATTAGATTTTTTTTCTCCCATCCGCATTGAAAAATGAAATATTTCTGTAATATTAAATCCGTCAAATTGATCAAAGTGCGGTGTCAAGAAACGTTGTAAGCGCTTCTTCTCATCCAATCCCCTTAGCGGCTGCAAAGCAGAGACCTTTTCATATCCCTTTCTGGAGGCTGCTGGAGGTTACCTCTGCTGAAAGAGTCTGCAAGAAATGAGTCTGCATTTCTCCATCTAATTCCCATCGTGGTGACTTACACAAAGGCTGCGGGTTTGGCGCATGAAATTCAAGTCTGTGGTCCTCGGCACTGGGGTTTTGTCTCTATGAGTGTCGCAGTGCCGTTCTTTCCCTGATCAGGACCAGGGTTGACCTGCCCAGAAGAGGGGCAGGGAGAGGGCTGGGTTGGCTCTCTGGGTGAGTGGTGGCTGTTCCATTGGCTGAACAATGAGAAACCCGAAGAAAGTAGAAGCACCAAATATTTGGCGGATGCTGGAGGATGCTGGCACAGCGTTGTTTGCAACTGGTCAGGAAGGCTGTGTTGGGAGCTCTGCGCTGCAGGGAGGGTGCAGAGTGTGCCCACAAAAAAAAAGGAGGAGGAGGAAAGAAAGATATTGGAAAGCTGTCAGTGAGGGGAAGCCGGGAGGGCTGGGGTTTGTGAAGTCTGGGAGCCAAGGGGTGTTGGTGGTCTTAGAATCACAGTCACTGAGGCTGGAAAAAGACCTCAGAGAACCCCAGTCCAACCCATCCCACCGTGCCCACTGCCCACGTCCCTCAGTGCCACGTCCCTACAGCTTTGGGACACCCCCAGGGACAGTGACCCGCCACCCCCCGGGCAGCTGTGCAGTGCAGCACTGCTCTTTGGAGAAGAGATGTTTCCTAATATCCCACCCCTCTCCTCTTCTTCCAGGAAAGAGGTTGTTGTAGACAGGATGCTGAATGGCTGCTTTACACTCAGAGTAGTGAAAAGATGAGAAGGATTCCACTTCTTTGCAGAAAGAAGGATGTAAGTTTGCTCTCCAAGGGGAGCGGAACGCCTTCTGTGGGATGGTGGGGAGTGGGAGGAGGCAGCTTGAGGTGCGAGGGACTCTCCTTCATTGGGAACAGGTTAAACAAATAGCTGTCAGGTTGCCCACGTGCATTTGATGCTGTCCCCAGGGAGGTGTGGGGCTGGGAACGACCCAACTTCCCTTTTATTTATTTAAAGCTGTGTAAGCAGGAGCACGCGGGCTCTTTCTATTGCTATTAGTTCTGCTTTGCCATTCAACATGAAACTCCACTTGTCTTCAAAGAAAAACACAGGGAAATAAAAGCATACGGCTTTTGCATATGCTTGCATGTCGGGAAGCTTGTTTGCTCTCTCGAGGAGGACTTATTTATTTCTGTGGCTGCATGGAGATGTGCTCTGAACTTCCATAAAATCTGCAGTTCTGCTTCATCCCTCACTGAGCAGGCAGTGCTTCCTACTTGGGAAACACCGAGGAGAGGTTCCCCTTCTCTCACTGAGCGTTTCTGCTTTGTGCCTCAGTGTCCCCTGTATGCACAGTTGAGATCAAAAGACAAAAACCCCTGCTCTCCCCAGCACTGATTGCTGTGCTCCAGGAGCACAGATTTCTTTGTGCTATTGAGGGAGAATAAGCATTTCCTCGTGTTACACCTGTGGGGAAGCGGGTATAAAGGAGATGAAGTCATCCTTCAGAATGAGAGAGCAGAAGTGAGAGGATGTTGGTGCCTCGGAGCTGCGTGCAGCCCAGGGCAGGGTCTCCAAGAGCTGCACGAAGTCGGGAGGTGCTGGAAGCAAACAGGAGGAATGCAGCAAAGAAATGGATTGCTGCAACTCCGCTGCTTACCAAATTAGAAACAATTTAAGGATTTAAGGATTAAGTGCCATTAATTACTGCCCAACAAATGCTGAACTACAATGGAGCACTTGTGGAAATGGAGGGAAGTTCTGCGTGAATACTAAATGGCTTCATTAATGCTCGGTGCAATTTCATTGAGTGATAAATTAATTTGTCCAACGCTCCAAGAATTGCTGAGCGGGGCTGTGGGCAGTCGTGCTGAAGGCAGAGCAGGAGCCCACCCTTCACGCCCATGCAGAGCGAGCTGTGTGAGGGCAGGACACCCCAGGGCAGGTGAGGGGTGGCCCACTCTGAAATCAGGGAAATTGGTTAATTAATGAGGAAAAAAGCAAAATGCTGCTCTGCCTTATCTGGAAGTAGTGGAGGTATTGTGGAGGTCAGGATGGCCTCTTTCCATTTTGCTCAGCCAGAGCCATGAGGCTGAACGGACTCTTCCAGCCCACAGATCCCCTTCGGTCTCTTTGCTCCTACCCAGCCCTTGTGCTCGTGGTTGGAATGATCTTGCAAGGCTTGGAGCGTGATGCTTGTGGTTGTTCCCTAACACTGAGCTCCTGCAAAGGCATAAATCCCAAGGGCATGTTTACCCATAGAACCCAGATGTGGAGAAGGACGTTTGTGCTCCCAAAATCAGGGAAAAGCTTGCCTGCTCTGGATGCTAGCAGGGTGGTGGCAGCCTGAAGCCAGAGCTCACATCCCTGCCAGCAATTTCTCCCCAAAGAAGCAAAGAGGAGGGAGCAGCCTCCAGCCTTGGGCTGAGTTATTTCAGTCCCACCTCTTGCTGCCTTGCCATGACAGCTGCTGGGCACAGCCTCACCGCCTCCCTTTAGTACAGTTACCTGGAGTTCAGCATTGGCTTTCTGTCCCTCAAGACTTTTTAGCCTTCCGTTGCATTGCAGCGTTATTGATTGCTCACCCGGCCGTGGCCTGGAGCCTATATTAGGTGTGAACAAAGCACCGGTCCCTGCAGGCCCACAGCACAGAGCAGGATGCTCTGAGCTTTATTTTGCTGTCCTTCTTTTAGCTCCTCCCACACTGCCCTTCGGCTGCCTCCTTCCCCTTTCCATGGGTTGGGTGATCAAGGGCATGGTTCTCTTTCTGCCCTTTGGCTTGGGGTTCTTTGGCTTGCTGTGTTTGCAGGCAAAAGTGGGGAATAGAGATTTTATTCCTCCCTGCCAAAGGGAGATTTAATGGTGAGGGCACGTGCAACATTAAGACCTTGTCTTGGTTGATGCAGCCAAATGAACGTTCAAAACACAGTCCAGACATTCTGGATCTGCTTCAAGCTCTGGGTGAGGGGTCAGCAGCATGCCTAAACGGAGGGATGCAGGTGGAGGTGGGACTTGGCCACACTGGCGTGGTGGCTGCATATCCTCCTGCTCCACAGCACAGAAATGAGATGGAAACACATCCCCTGCCCATGGAGATGTGTCCTCGATTGGCCATTAAAGAGCTGGGGAAGAATATCCAATTAACAACCCTAATGTTAGCAACGTGCAGAACCCAGACCGAAGTTTTCCTAGCGTAATGAGCTGATATAAAAGCAGCCAGAGGGAGACATCATGGGCTTTATAGGGCTGGCAAAGCCAGGAACAGAGCTGCGCATTCTTGAGTGCCATCTTCTGGCACCTCGTATGTGAACCAGTTGCACATCTGCGTGGCTGAAGCGATCTGGTAATGCAGAGCTGCATGAACATGCAGTGGATTTCCTGCATTTCCCACTGCATCCTGGACAGATGTGCGGGCAGTGGGCACGTTTCCCCATTGCCTTTACATCTAACCACCCGTTTGGCTGCTGAGCGTCGCCATCCATCAGCACAAGGAGCAAGCATCTGCCGGTCAGCCTCTGCACTGAGCTGGTGCCACGTCTGTCCCTGTGCCAGCTTGGGAAGCAGCTGTTTCCTGGTTTATTTATCCCCTCTGCAGTCTCCGCGGGAGGATAATCTCAGCAACATGCCACATCTCGTTTACAGCCAGCCCCTGAAAAGTTACAGGTGCAAGTTGTGGGGTGGGATGGAGGCAGAGGACAGCATGGAGGAGAGCTCACCAGGGATGGAGCGGGGAGTTAGGGACATGTATAAAATATTAAATGACATCGTGGCAAGACACAGACAGGGGTAGAACGATAATTAAAGTAAACAGCACATCAAAAGCCTAGCTAAAACTCGCATTTGAATTGCAAGTCAGTGCAGAAACAGCTCCCGTAGCCATGTATGAAAGTGTTTCCAGGAACCTTTTAAGAATACTAATGATGATGGAAGCAGAGCAGCAGTGATTCAGACTTTATGGTATGTGACAATCCAGAGGCCACTAGGCTCGTGTTTGGCTGTTGGCATAAGGAAGCTGATGAGAGCTTGGGCCTTGCCAGAAAGGCAGGTTGCTTCCTGGGCAGACTTTCTGGAGAGAGAGATGCTGAAGGGGGGGTGCAGACTTTCTTCTCCTGTGGATGTGCAGGGTTCCTCTTCAGCCCCATCATGGGACTGCAGTACCATCAGTGAGGTGACAGATGTGGCCATACTTTGCTGTCTGCTCCCCCTGGCTTTGTCCAAATCAGCTTTAAAAGACCTAGGTCAGATTCCTGCATGCTCTTGCTAGGGATGCTCCAGCACAAATCATCACCTCCTTGCTCTCCCCTTGGCTGGCAGCTGCCCCATTGCTCCCAGTGATGCCTGCTGCTCCATTTCTAACCCACAGCACGCTCCCTCTGCATGTGTTTCACTGTGTTAATGCCTGAACATAGCGAAAGACCCATCAGATAATTGGAAAGCTCAGGTCAGGACTCAGGCCATGCGAAACAAGCTGAGCAACGTGGGTGCCTCGTTCCCTCCCAGTTCGGGAGATGACGCAGCCCCTTCCCATCGGCAGAGCAGCACAGTTGGAATTAAGGGCCAGAAAACAGTGTCAGATTTGTCTTGACTCCAACGCTGAACACCTTTGGGCTACAGAACAAATCTCTTAATTATTCCCCATGCCATTTGCCCTCGCTGTACAAGGACTACAATAGCTCGGTCCTTGGGGAGGACGAATTCTCCTTAGTGCTGATAATACTGTGATTTACAGCGGATTTCCCCAGTTGGCCTTCAGGGCACAGTGTTACCTAATGGAAGCAATTAAAAAGCAGTGGGAAGTGACCCCCGGAAAGTTCAGGCAGCTACTGAAGAAATTGGGGAATGAGGAAGCAGGCAGGCTGTGGAGTGATGTGGGCACAGGAGTGCCTTCATCCCACCCAACAGCAGGTGCACGTGGTAGGGGTGTCACCTCTGGCACTGGGAGGGGAGAGGAGGAATGTTGCAGGTGGGATGGCTTTTCACTCGGCTGTGTGTTGTCATAAGGTGCTCTTTGGGTAGTGTTAGAATACTTGGGCTGCCTCTCAGGCATCTCCAAAATACCCCAATCACCTCTGGGCAAAGTCCCCATTAAAACGGTGAGGGCTGAGGGCCACCAAGGCATCACCATGGAGCATCCCAGCCTGGGAGGAGGCTGGTCCCATCCCAAGGACAACAGACCTCTGCCCAGCCCCTTATGTTTTCCACCCCAACAAGAGCAGGATGGACAGCTGTGGGGATCCGCATCGGTGGGCTGGACCCAGTGGCCAGCTGCCCCCAGATATTGCTGGTGGGGGTGTTTGTGCCGTGTTGTGCTTCGTAGGAATCGGGAAAGCCAGAGAGCAGATTTCTTCTTTCTTAGCCCAACTCCACACTGCTCCATAAGGAAAAGCATAATTTTCTTTTGGAAACAACTGGCTCTAAACGTAATCAATTTTTTTAGTGCCTAGATGAGAATTCAATACCACGCAAAGCGCTTTCTCAACGTGACCGTCTGTTTGGTAATGACAGGATTTCTTTTTTTACCCTCTCGTAAATGCTGTGGCTGAAAGCCTGCTATAGGAATTTTCCCAGCGTGCCGGCGTTGTTTTGACCTAGATGCTTAAGCATTCGTTTACCGCTGAAGTTTGGTGTTTTGAGGTCTCAAGAGTTTGTATCATGCGCTGTCTGGAAAGCTCTGAAAGGGAAGAAATACCGAGGGCAGCTCACGAGTTACGAAGGAAAACTGACTTGACGTTATTATGCCTCTGTTTATTGGCAGCCCGCGATGAGATGTAAAGAAATGTCAAAAAATCCCATGTGCACATTGGTTTGGTTCAGGAAAAATTGCTGTTTGCCTCTGCCCGGAGGCTACGAGTCACTCTGCTAATGCACAAGGCACTAAAATGACCCCTTTGTTTTTCTTATGATCACTTCTGATAGCGCGCTCTGCCAGAGATATCATATCTTTGATCTCTCTGCGCTGATGTTAAGTCTCTCTCGAGTTCAGTAGCATCTCCTTGAGATTAATACTTGATGGCATTCTCAGCACCAAGCTGTCCTAACCCATACATCACAAGATGTCACGCTTTGCACTCGCCTCCTGCCTCAATGACTTCACGCTGGCGCAATAAATAACCCTTGGCCAGCTCCACTCTCCCCTCTGTGAGCACAGAGTTTAATGGGGAAACTCCCAGAGCAAAGAGGAAGGGAACTTTGTGCTGCTGTTGGGATGCTTGCAGGGCACAGCCCAGCATTGCTCCCCGAGGACAGTTTGCTGGGGTTATTCCTCTTCGGGTGGGCAGAGGGACGACGTGCGGTGGTTTCTCCTTATCAGGAGTGACAAAGCGCAGTACCCTGGGGTTCCCATCTGCCAGCATCTCAGATCGTGTCTGCTAGGCAAACATGTTAGGAAAATCACTTCCTGCATTAGCTTTTACCTCGGTGTGCGTGCCTTCACTTTCTTGGCAAAGGGTGGGCGAGCAGAGCAGGGTCAGTTGTGGCCCCTTCCGGCCCAACCATTCCATGACGCTGCGGTTCTGTGAGGAGGTGATGGGGCCACACTGCAAGGTTTTGTCTCAAGAGCGAGGTCTGAATGAGGTGGGTGTGATGTAAAACTGGTCCTGCCTGCAGGGAAGCCCTGCTGCAAAGAACCGCGCTGAATCCCCTCAGCTCTGGCGCTAACCCACACCACCCTTGTGATGAACCCACCCCTAACGAGGCTGTGATGCTAATGGGGCCCAGCACAGCTGTGAGGGCAGGTGAAGCACGTGCCTCATGGGTGGTGGATAATGAGAAGAGACGACACAATTAGAACCCCCCACCCCTCCTTTTTTTCCCACTGTCCTCCAGGTAGAAAGGTTTCAATATTGTAAGTTCTGTCACAACAGGTTAGGGTATTAGCAATCATGGTTCACTGCCATCTGTATTTGTTCCATTTGTGGCATTTATGATGGTTATCCACATTAATTATTTCGCTGCTAAAGTCCCTTCTAATTTCAGAACGCTGTTATTTCTAAGAAAGATGGATATTAAATATGCCACACATCAGCACGGGGTGGCATTACACCATGCTATTAAGTTCTGATGCGAAGGCTTGGCAAAAAATAACTTTGCTATTTGTAATCACCGTGAAGTGTTTTAGTGTTGCAGTTTGGAATAAGAAATAAAGATGATGACAGGAACTGATTTCTTATTAGGACGCGGTGCGGGCATTTACATAAATCAGGAAGGAAGTAACAAGGTAACCCTTAGGTGGCTGAATCCATGCAGTCCCTGTTGGACCTGGCAGTGCGCTGGGACAGAGAGCCTGGGAGCATCTCCCCCTGCTGCCAGGTCCTCCACCCACCTGGATATTGCTCCAGGAAGAAGCACTGCATCCGGACTGGGAGTCCTCAGTGCAGGAGGGACATGGAGCTGTTGGAGAACATCCTGAGGAGGGCCACAAAACAATGCCAGGGGTGGAAGCCCTCCCTGCGAGGACAGGCTGAGAGCTGGGACTGTGTAGCTGGGACAAGGGAGGGCTCCAGCAGTTGGACTCTAGGTGGCCATAAAGGTTCCAACCAACTCAAACGATTCTGTGATTCCCATGGCATCAAAGGAGCAAGGATGGAACACAGAAAGAAGGACAAGTGCCTTTTTGCATCCCCTTTCCAGAGCTGTCCTGTAGATGGGTTGATCCACAAAGCCTCGTGGTAAGGATGGGATGAGCCCAGACAGCCCTGGTTGCCTTTTTTGGGTACCTGGGTAAAACAGGGCATGGCATCAGCTGCCAGGTGCGGGGGGAAGAGGGCAAAGCAGCAGCGTGAGCAGCTGTGTTGTTAGAGATCTGAAAACCCGGGGATGAGGCTGGGGAGGAATTTGCCTTGCGTTGCAACTAAGGAAATTTCTTTGTGATTTCCAGCAAGCCAGACAAAAAAAAAAAAAGAAAAAGAGGTTGAGATCAAATGGAACGTTTTGCTCAACTCCCGGCTGAAATGTTCCCTCTTAGCAACGCGAGTTTGTGTACAGGTTTCACTAACAGTGAGGGATATTTTGAAATGAAAAGTAAACTAAAGGGGGAGGAAGCCCCCCTGTTATTTTTTCTTGAAGTGTCAAAACAAATCTCTCTAATTCCTTGGGTTTGCTGTTTGTTTGTTTTTGGCTGCTCTACTGGTAGTCCCTTGAGCCGTGCGAGATTTGGCTTCCCGGCATCTCCAGAGCTGTCTGTGCCTCAGAGAGGTGCTGCGGGGCAGAAACTCGGCAGCATCAGCGTGGGCAGCCCAGGTGCCACCCCAGGGGGATGCTCCAGCGTCACCCTGCACCGAGCAGTGGTGCTCAGCACCTCGCAGCAGGTGCTGCATGCCCTGCCTGCTTTGTGCCGTCGCTCTCGAGCAGCTCATGCAGACGGCTGCACCAACCTTCCCCAACCGATATCGCCTATTAATTAAATGCTGATTAATTATTAAGGGGTATTTATTGAGATTTAACAAGTCTGCAGCTAAAAAAGGAGAAAAAAAACACGTAGCGGTGACAGGTGTTACACTCCAGTAATGAGGTTCTTAATAATCAATTGGCATTTGTTTGACTTAGAATAACATTCTTATTAAATCTAAATCAACTCTTTACTTGAGACACTTAATTACATGTGGGTTATTTTTTTCTCCACGCGTCTCTCCCAGCACAGTGGGAGCTCCCAGCCCACGTCTGCAGGCTTCAGCAGAGGATATAGCTCTGAAAGGTGATGGTTATTCATGGCGAGTGCCATTTACGGAGCCATTTCCCCAAGCCCCCGTGCACACAGACGCCAACTGGAGCTTTCAGGGTTTGTTCTTCCGTTATGGAAGCTGGGAGGCTGGGGGGGGGGGCATTCCATGAACCCCAGCCCTGTTCTCATCCTCAGTGCTACCGAGCACCCTTCTCCCCCAGGTCGTTCAAAATCATAGTTAGCACTGAGCAAATTTGCTGCTTCACTGCTGGAAAGCCACAGGAGGAAAGAAAAACCCTCCAAGTATCCATGTGGCTGCAGTGCCCTCCCGGCACGGCGCTGTCTGCAAACTGCTGTGGAAATAGCTCTGCCTGAAGTCCTGCTTTGCTGTTCCGAAGGCGAAAGGTTCCCTTCTCTGTTATCCAGACAGTTCGGGTCCTTCGGGGTCAGCGCCATCCTTTCAGACGTTGTTGCTGGGGACGTTTTGGCCTTGCAAGGAAATGGGAATCCGGGCAGGGGAGCAACTGCTGGCTGTAATCGGAATTTAATTATTTCCCCTTCTAATGCTGCTTTGATAAAGAAAACAAGGATCCCAACCGGGTGCTCTTTTAGCACAAACAACAGCCCAAAAAAATGAGGAAGAAAAAAAAAAGGAACCGACAGCAGCAAACAATCTGTGCTATTAGGGGATCATTATTCTGATATTATTTATTTCAGACTTGTGATGCTTTCCGATGCTTGACTTCACAGACTCATTTTGTTCCTTCCAAAAGCAATGCAGCGCTGCAATTTGCCGGGAGAAAATGTGATAAACATTAGCAAAGGAAGGGAAGGAAAAAAACCACGCTGACTGCGGGGATAATTATATACATTTATTTGTGGGCTGAGGAGATGGGTGGTGCATGGAGAGCAGGGTTTGTGGTGTCAGAGCTGCATCACACAGCGTGCACTGGGAAGAGATCCAGATGTTGGGATGCTGTGTGCTGCAGCTGCATCCCATGCCACAGAGTGACAGTGCTGTGGGTGATGGTTGGACTTGGTGATCTTAGTCTCACTCTTTCCAACCTTACTGATTCCATGATTCTATGACAGTGCTGCCCTGCACCGTGCCTAGGAGGGTGGCAGGATTGGATGTTTTCTTGCAGGTCCCAGCACAGTGCATAACATGTGCCTTTCTTTGTCCACTTGGAAATGGAAATGTGCGTCTCCAGGGTGCTTGATGAGCATAGTTGGCAACCCTTTGGAACCCAAGAAGAAAGCCCCAAACAGGCCAGGTGTGGATTTCTGAAACCAAGAGAGGGGACTGGGGTCTAACCCAGCTTCATAGGACTGTAGGGGACTCTGTCAAGTGAAGATGATGCAGCCCTGGTGGGAGTGCAGTCACCTTCAGGAGTAAAATGAATGGATTCTGCAAAGTTTGAGTGCAAGCAAACTTGGCCAAAAGAAGCATTCTCTTCCAGTTCTGTTCTTCTAAATGAGGTATTTGCTGAACATCCTCTAAGCCACGTATAGCCATGCATTCCCCCCCGTGTGCCCCGCAGCAGTCAGAAGCACGTGGTTATGAAATTGAGTCCTTTTGGGGAAGGGAAGCAAACCCAAAGTGGGTTTCCATTTGTGGTGCAGCTTTGCTGGGGTCTGATCTCCAAGTTGAGCATTAAGGGGGACTCAAAGTGATGCACCTCTTTGTTGCTCAACCTGTGGGTTGTAGATTTGTCCCATTGGTCTGAGTAAGAGGTCTGTGGCACAGCCTAATTTGCGGTGAAATCTGCCTTTCCTTGGCTTCTCTTCCCTTCCCAGCCCGCAGGCTGGCGTATTGCAGCATGACATCTTGGTGGCTGGGGTTGCAGATGGGAAGATGGGTGGATGGATAGCTTTTGACATGCCTCATCGAGAGGCTCCTGGTGAGAGAGTCTAAAAAAAAAACCAAGAAAACACCAAACCATGCAATTCATTTATTGTAAAAAAGCACCGTGATATTGAAAAATGAGCCTTGATGTCGCAAAGTGATCAAAACATGTGGAGATGATTTAACTGTAGCTACCTTGTTCAAACAGACCTTTCACGCTCAGTGCACTGTGGTGTTATGCATACATCTGCATTTATTTCTTCTTTGCAAAGAGCCACAGTGACATCCGTGCCCTTTGCAGGTCATCCCTAAGCACGGTGGACCTGAGTGCTCTGAAGTCTGTAGGCTGCAGAGCTGACCCCAAAGGCGTTGAGTTTCCCACCTTTGTAGCTAAATGGGGTCCTACAGGTGGAGGCCATCCTATGGTGCCATGTCTCCTCAATTTGGGCATTCTCAAGTGCTCAAGAAAGGGAGAGAGTGACCCAAATCATGCCATACCCATAAAATAACCCTCCTGCACTCTCTGTGTTCCCCTATAATGCTCCAGTGCTTGCAGCAGTTGGACGTCAGCCGCACTTACTGGATAGGTGGGAATAGAGGAGAGAAAGGAGGGCTTCCAGGAGGAAAAAAAAAAAAGAATAACAGCAAATTACTGGAAACCAAACAGCCCCTCCACCCCTCCTGCGCTGACACCGTAATGGAGCTTGTAGCGATTATATGACTTTTTTTAATAGAGTCTTAGCCGGCCTGGGAGAGGGATTTGCTGTCCCCAGAGCCTTGTCTTTGGGACGTGTGTCAGAAGCGTCCTTAAATCTTGGGAAAAACCTCGTCTGGCTGCGAAGATGAGAGCCGGGCTGCCGTGAGGAGCTGTAAAAAACCTGCTGATAGACAGATGGAGTGGTGTAATTATACGCGGGAGGGGGGACGGGGGGAGCACTCGCTGAAATTATTAGTGTAGGCAGACAATTAGAGGCTTTTCCAGAAGATTACCCTCTCCCTCCCATCTGTGTGCCGTTGAGGAGTTTACGCCTGTGATGCTGTTGCCTTCCTCAGCTGCCACGTTTGCTGTTTTGCCCACACGATGGCTGGGCTTGGCTTCGCCCTTATGCAGATTTTGCCAGCGCCGCTCTCAAGCATTCCTCCTTTATGAGCAGGGAGGTTTGGGGGCATCCCTGGGTATCAGCCCTGTTTGGGGTGAGATATGGCAAACTGAGGGTTTTTCCAACTCACCGGTGGCATTTCCAAGCGTTTGCTCTCTGTAGGCTGCACGCAGCCCCTGAGGGCATCGGCAAAAGAAAGGGCAAATTGCGACCGAATTTCAACCAGAATCGTTGGTTTTGTGGTGGCTGTGTTTTTAGTTTGAATATCTGGTGTGCCAAGGAGTTAGATGGGAATTGTGCTGCATGGCTCACACCTCTTTTCTTTTTCTTTTTTTTTTGGAGACCAAGTTAGCACATTTCCTAGCAGCGTCGTGGGGTTATTTCTCAACAGTTTATTTTTCACGTTACAGTCACTTCGTTTAGAAAACATTGCCACTGGCCATTTGTTGAGCTTTCTGAATTAGGAAGAAATAAATAAATCTGGAAACAGAGTACTCTGATGATTCAGGAAACACTGCGTCAGCCTTTCTTTCCTTGGGAAAGAAGAAGATAGATGGCATGAAATCTTTCGCTTGGCTGCCAAGACAGCACTGTTACCACAGACCGTTGGAGGTATCTTCCATTCTCTGCAAGGAGCAGAGGAGCCCATCCCAACCCCTGCACCCATGGGGTGCTCGGACACATTTGCAAGGTATTATTTGGTATTTGGGGAATGGCAACGTGGACATGGGCAACTTGCAGAACCTGCAAAACTGCCCACATCTCCTCTCCCTGCAGAAGTGGTGGCTTGGAGTGGTTCTCAAAGCGGATGGACAAGAGGTGATGGCTTTAAGCTGTGACCAAGTTGGCTATTAGGAAAAATGTCCTCTCAGAGTGATAAGGTGTTGGTACAGGCTGCCCAGGTGGAGTTCAAGCAAAGGGTGGATGTCACACTGAGTAACACAGTCTAGAGCCTGGCATGGTCAGAAGCACGGGTCAGTGGTTGTCTTGATGATTGCAGTGGTCTTTTCAACCTTAATGATTCAGTGATTCTCTGATTCTCTGACTTCCCAAGCTGAGCAGATCTTGGCACGCCGTGAGCTGGCACTGTATAACACAGAGGGAACGTGGGAGGCTGTTTGCTCGCGCTGCAAGTGGCAGCCCTGCTGCACATCACCAAAACAAACTGGGGCTGCAGTGCTTCCCAGCCCCTCAGCCCTCCTCACATCCCCAGATTCCCCATCTTGCCATCGGCGATCCTCCTCTCAGTGCCTTTTCCTGAATATATCTTTTCCCTTTCCCCTGGTTCCACTCCATCCTCTTTTTCCCCTTTTTCCCTCTCTGTGATGCTGCCAGCCTCTAGCAGCCCATACCCTGTATGTCATGGTGTGCTCACAGCCACAATAGGAGTGGGGAAAGGAGAATTTATTGAATGCCTTTACATGGGGAGAGGGCTTTTCCCTGGCAGGAGCAGCGCAGCACCATGAGTTTGCAAGAAGTCCTATGAGGCAGCTCAGGAGATGGAGGGATGGGTGCAAAACCATCACTCCCCGCTTCCTAATTTACGGCTCTGACAATGTGCAGCCATTAGTACACATTTATCTTCAGGTATAAGGGAAAAAAAAAATCAAAATAATAAAAAAAAAAATCATTACATGCCTTTCAGCATGGACCAGCCTGAGGAGACAGGAGTTATTCTTAAGAAATTCATGTATCTTCCTTACCTTGGCATCAACATAAATAAAATTATTTATCTCTCGAATTTAAATGCTCCACACCTTTAGCAGGCAGTAAATCCTTCTCTCCTGTCCCTTTATGTATTTGTTTCTCACTTCATCCTTCACCAGAGAATGCAGAGCTGCAGTGCCTGGGGACCTGGGGATCCTCCCCATCCATCTCATAATGCCAGTGGGATGCAGGACCCTTCCCAGCACCCACCCTCGCTCTCCCATCCCCAGAAGCCCTACCAGGGCTGTAAGCTCTGACCATACTGGGCCAGTTGGACCGCTCCATCATTTGTGTGCTAATTGCTGCCTGGTGCGTGCTGCCCGGATGGGGCTGGGGGCCCCTTCTGATGCGGTGGGTGCTGTCAGCACTTCTCTCCCTCCTGATGTCTTTAATCCAAAGGGAGATTGACTTACTGGGCTGACAGCAGAGAGGCAGCAAACAGAATGAGGCAGAGCTCATAAACATTGCATCCATCTGCCTTTCTGCTTCTCTCTGCTCAGTGCTTATCTGACATGATCAACTTCTGCCTCGCTTCGCTTTCCCTCCTGGATTTAGAAGGGAAATAAAATAGTGATAATAATAATCATCTTGCAAATCAATGTGTATTCTTGCAATGGTGAAATCATAAAGATTTTAATACAACCTCGATATCACTGTCCGTCTCGCGTAGTGCTGTGAGTTATTTATTGTGGTTGTTGTGAGCCTGGCGGGCTCATGGTCAGTGCCACAGCTGGGAAAGGAGCTGGCAGTGGGGTCCCATATAGGGCATCCTATCAGCATCGCCGTGGCTTTTAGCAGGTGAGATAAATCCCACTGGAAACCCCACAGATTTCCTGCAAGAAGCTTCAAGCAGAAAATCTCAGTTCCAGTTTGATCTCCTGCTGCTGGGAGCCCCAGGGGATGTGGGACTGGTGGTTTGGTCCAGGACCATGTAGAATCATTCAGGCTGGAAAGGACCTCTGAGATCCCCAACCCAACCCCACCCCACCATGCCCACTGCCCTCATCCCTCAGTGCCACATCCCCACGGCTCTGGAACACCCCCAGGGATGACCCTGCACTCCCTGGGCAGCTTTGCCAAGAGAAGTGCAGAAGCAGAAGTGCAGTGGGAATCAGCCCTCTCACCTGGATTTATTTTTCCATTCCAAGTCCTTGTTTTTCAAAGCTTTCTCTCTTCCCCCAACCAAAAATAACCCAGCAGCGATGACATTTTAACAGGAAATTAAATGAAAACATTTGTTTTGAATTGACATTTTGACTTGAAATGTTGATTTGTTCTGGATTTTTAAGCTAGACAGCAGCAACATGTTGTTTCAAATGGGAAAAAATGTGATTGTGTTGAAGAACAGCGAGGACGAGAGGGACAGAGGGGACACCTCGCTCCAGGGAGCTCTACGGGAGGGGAACAGGAGCTCAGCTTTGGGAAATGAGGAGCTACCTTTGTGCCTTATGGAAAAAACAAGTCAAAAAAGGTCAGTTTTCGTGAGAAAGCTAGCTAGATGTCCTTGCAGGGCTGGGAGGGGGAAATGAGGTTTTCCCATCAGCTGTTCCTTGGCGCCGCTCGGAGGGTGATACTACAGACGTACTGAGGTTTTGCCTTCTTTAAATATCACTGGTATTTATTTTCATTACTTGTGCTTAATTGTAATGAAGCTGAAGTCTCCTCTGTGTCCCGGTGGTGAATTTATCCCAAAGAGCCTCTATAAACATTGGGTTTCTTGGTCTGCGAGCATCCTTTCATCTCTCCCGCATCCCATCTGTCTGTCTGCTCCTCCACCGCTTCCTTCCTCCTCCCTGTGATCACACCACCACGACCCGCTCAGTGAGCGCTGTCAGAAAGCCTCCTTTTGCATTTCAAACAAGGCAAAGGCGCAGAAACCCACAGGAAAGGAAAAAATCCAACTTTGTTTTCCTGGTTCCTCCCCATTTCTCACATCTGAAGACATTAAACTTGTCCACAAGTGGGAATCTCAACGTTTCCCCACTTGCCTCCAGTGCAAATCCTTTCCCCTGGATGCTTGCATCCTCGCATCCCCTTTTGGTGTGGTTTTTGTTGGTTGGGTTTTCTTAGTGGTGTGATGAATTTATGCGATGTTGCCCTCTAATGGCTGATCAATGGGAAAACCATCAGACCTGTCCGGGGAATCTTCCTTTATTATCCCCCACGAGAGAATAATCTATTTTGGAGGTGAAGAATGAGTGGGTTTGCTCCCCAGAAGCAAGAATGAGAAGCGCATGCCTGAGCCCTGCAAGGCAACCTCCCCAAACCCCTCGGCGTCAATCCCCCGAGTGGAAGCCACCAAAACTCAGCTTTTGGGAGGCGTTTTTCCCCACGGAGCCCTTTCTGTCCCTCGTGGTGCAGTGCCAGCTGCCTCCGTCCTGCAGGAGCAGCCTGGGGGACCTGGGCAGATGGCTCGGCAGCGCTGCAGCCCCGCAGACGGAGCTCCTCCAGGCATTTCTATTTTTTCTCCTCACGAGTGAAAACATTTTGACTTGAACTTTCATACATAATAATGAGGGTGAGTTACCAAAACGCACACATTTTCTTTAGTCGGTTTCATTTACTACTGTTCTAAATTATTTCACAGCCTTGTAAAATCTCCTTGTGACAGACGGAGCCCAGGCAGGGAAAGCGAGGGAGAGGGAAGAAAACCCACTAAGTGTTCATTTTTCCTGTAATGTATTCCAATCCTGTTAGGTCGTGCTGGTGAAGGTAATATTTCTGGCATTCATTTAATGAAATTGACAGTGATGAATGGTTAATTATACAAATTACATTCTTATTAAATCCCCTGGAATCAGTGCCTTAGAAAGTCTGAGCTATGGACTTCTCGTGCTATATACATATTTTTTTAGGAGCATCTTTCCTGCTGGCTGCTGCAAAACCGTCTTCTGAAAAACCTTGAAAAGCATTAAAAATCCCCTAGTTAAGTCAATTACTGCAGATAAGTTAATCTTAATGGGCTGCTTAAACCCCATCCTTGCATAAGTTTACTTTTCATCCCTCTCTCTCAGCTCTGGAGGCGCCGGAGAGAAAAGTTTTCCGGCAATTGTTGTGACAAATGGATTAAGAGAGGATAAGTAGGGCTGCCTGCAAAACTGCCATCCAAAGAGTCTTTCGGCGGCGTTTTCTCCCTGGGAGCATCGAGCTTGCCAATAAATGTCCCATTCGGGTTTGAGATGGTGGGCAATGCGGTGCCCGTTGAGTTGATGGCCGCTGGGGCTGCGGAGCGGTGCCCCAGCAGTAGGGGATGCCCATGCAGGAGCTCCCACAAAAATAACCCCACCCAACCCTCGCAGGTCTGCAAACACATTGCAGCAGCTTTAATTGCACGGCACGGGACGGGCTGGAAGATATTAGCGGGGCCGTGTATGCTCAGGGAATAAACGTAATAAATAGGCGATTAAGTTAAGCAAGTTTTCAGCTTCAGCAGTGAGAGCGCCCATCTATCTTGCGTGGCTTTCTGCATGCTTCATTACCGCATGTAACCACACTGAAAAAATATGCTTTATCCTTTCTAATTAGATGATAAGTTCCCCCCGATCTGCGCTAGCGCTGCCAACCACCTGACACTCCGCAGCGGCGCAGTCGCCCGCTTCCAGCAGCTTCTAATGCAATTTATTACCGAGCCTCGTATTAGACTAAGTTAACATCACTTAATCTTCGTGCTTGGCAGAGTTCTGTACGAGGCAGCGCGGGAGGTGCTGGGCAGGGCACAGGGGCTGTGGGGCAGTGAGCTGTGCCACTGGGGGAGGAGGATGCCGTGGGGTCAGGGCACAGGAGGGGCTGCCTTTACCTCCCGTGCCACAGCCATCCCCTTATTTCTGCTGAAATCTGCTTATTTCTGCCCCTTAGGGCCAGAGCAATCTTCTGCAGCTTCTCTTTTGTTTTTGCTAGCTTGACTGCAGGTGGGCTTTCACTTGCTTAATACGGATAACACAGCAGATAATAATTAAAACATGAGCCGTGGCCTCTTTGGAGAGGAAGGAGAGCATGCAACGCTACGTGACATGGGCAGTGTCACCAAAGATCAGCAGCAGTTTCCCCTAACGATGCAGCCTGCAGCCGTGGTCACTGTGCCACCACTGGGGCACAGCTGCTCTGTGTCAGGGCTGTAGGTGAACAGAATGGCTCCCAGTCTTTCAGCGAAGGGAAAAAGGAGATTTGTTTTGCTCCAAGCATTCTTTCTGCTTTTTTGGAGGGAGGTGCACAGAGGGTGCAGGGAGTTTCCACACTTATTTGGCTTTGGGTTTGGATTTGGTGCTTCATCCGTCTTCCCCCTTACTTCTCCCCAGCTGCTTTGTCTTTATATCAAAGTGTTGAACCCAACAGGGCCACGAGTAATCATAGAATCATTAAGGCTGGAAAAAGAGCTAAGATCCCCAGCCCCACCCCACCATGCCCACATCCCCATGGATCCGAAGCACCTCCGGGGATGGTGACCCCGTCTCTGGGCAGTGAGACAGCAGAAACAACGGAGCCGAGCTGTCTTTCTCCCTCTTTTACTCAATAAGCTCCATAATGTGTATAACCACCTATATCACAAAGAGACAGGAGGAGCAGGGGGAGCTTTATGAGCTGGTTAGAGCAGGCAACTCCATCACCAGCCGTGACTATTATTATAAAATATTCGGGAAGTTAACTCAATAAAAAAACTAATAATGAGAGGAACCATCTCTGCCTTTGTTTATAGCTTCTTTAAGTGTATAAATGAGCGTGAGGTGATTAATGAGGGTGATCTGAGAGAAAAAGATTTGCGTGCACAGTGCTTGAATTATTTCCTTACTGCATGTGCTTCCCGGTCTCTCTGTTTATTGTGCTGCTCGACGCTGTTTAATACGGAATGACTAAAGTTATGAGATCCTATTTATTCCACCTGACATTGTCCCCTCTGCCAGCTCAGCCCCTGGGACAGATAGCGCATGCACAACGAATTCAGAAAATATATTAAAAAGCAATTATAAACTCCCTGCCTTCGGTGTCCTGGCCTTATTCTTCACAGCGCTCCGGAGGAATTAGCATAATGTCTACAGGCTCTCACAGTTATCAAAACACGGCGGGGCTGTATCTTATTTCCAAGAGCTGATGGACTGCGGAGTTCAAAGTTTCTAAAGGGGTGTTTGGGTGCTCCTGCTCCATGCCCTGATGCATTGCCTGCTGCCAGTGGCGTTTTCCCCTTACCCAGGAGGTGATGGCAGCCTGAGTTCTTTGGCTCAGCATTTGAAGCAACGTTCTTTATTCTTTGCGCCGTGGTGGCTCCAATAGCAGAATTCCATTATGTTCCTGGACTGCTTTCACCACCATCTTGTGGTTTATAGCCTTCTGAAAAGCCGTCTTGTGCTGGAGAATCTTCTCGCTGGATACCGTGCTCTTTTTGTTATTAATGTCTCCTCTTAGGTGGAGTAATACATGCATATGTTGCAAACACGAGGCTGGCACGGTGTGCTCCGTTTAATTACAGCCTTTTCGGTTTCATTCCAGCTCTGTCATAATTCTCCCCTGCAAACCTCACCCCAGATTTTAACTCACTCCCAGCACAAGCACTTTGTCTCCGTTAAGAGTGAGGGTGCGAGCAAATAAATTAGTGCTTTAGGAAGTACTCAAGGGCTTTCATTGCCTGTCTTTGCCCAGGAACTGTTTATCAAGCGTCTTAATACAGACCGATCTGAATACCTCAAAAATACAATTATTCCTTAAATTGTTGATAGAAAAGCAGCAGAAGGAAATGGGCTTCATTGCTGTTGATTTCATTAGGCTGCCTGATTGCCTTTATTCCTTTTAACCTCCCATTGTTTATTTTAATTTGTTTGGTATATTTCATACGGCTTTGGTGGCAGCTGCAGTGTGTGTGTTTTGGCCTGAGCTGATGGGGGCAGCCAGCCCACAGCACAGGGCTGGAGCTGGGTGATCTTCGAGGTCCCTTCCAACCCAACCATCCTACGGTTCTGTGAGCATCACCCCCCTGGGATGTACGTCGCTGCTTTATTGTGGTTTTCCCCTCTGCAGCGGGGATGCTGTGCGTTGGTCCCCACGCTGTGTTCCATGGGACGGGTCTGAGGGCTGCATGCTGCCGGTCCCATCTTTGCATTGCTGTACATTCGTGGAGTGCTCTGAAAATCCTTGAATCCTGTGTAGCTGCTCAGGCTTTTATGTCTTCATCAGGAGGTGGGAAAAAAGCCCAAAGAAAAAGCCATCCAGAAGAATTAATTAGCTCCAATGTGCATCTCCTTGCATCAAGCAGAGCACACCATCGCCGCAGTGCACGTCAGAGCTGTGAGGCTGCCATGCACTCATCTGAACTGCCCCAGCCAGCTGGGTCACACATAGAAAACTTAATGAAGAAACAAAGGCACCATAGAGTTCATCACATCTCCTCCATGTTAACCCCATCCTCTTGTCTTGCACCCACACGTGGTGCTCACAGGGTTTCTCTGAGCAGAAATCCTACTGGGCTGCCTGCTTAGGGTGGGCATGGTGGGCACTGTGGCTGGATGTTTTGCACACCTCTACCCAAATTTAAACAGTCCCAGGCTTTTTCAGGTACTTAAATGCTGTGACCTCACCTCATCTGCAGCCTTCTCAGCAGAGCAGCGCAAGACGTAAACGTGGTTCCTTGGCTCAGTGTTTGGGGGATGCTGACAGTTTATGTGAGTTTCTGTGGTGCATACTGACAAACTGCTTGCATTGGCATTTGCCTGCAAGAAGTCAAGGCTGCCCCTAACTTCTTGTTCCAACCTCGGGAAGTCTGGATTCCTATTTTGTAGAAAAATGCAAGCAAAAGACCCAGGAGCCTGCCTGCCCTGCAGAAATCCTCCGTTTCCCTTTGTTCCCCCTCCCCGGGAAGGCTCACACATTTCTCAAGCCTCCTGGGTGCCACCGTGACTTTGTTCCCACCCCGTGTCCCCGATGTGCCGCATGCAGTGCCAGCCCCGCTCAGCTCCAGGGCTCTGTGCCGCCGGCGGGCGCTCCTTTTGATCACCACCTTGTACATCTTTCATCACACGCAGCGATGCTTACCTATGCCTTGCATGCAAAGAGAGAGGCTTAAGGAGAGATCGATGGCTTTTGAGTCTGGGAGTCAAAGGGAGGCTTTCACCTCCGGGGCTGCCAAGCAAAGCACCTGGAAAGTCGATCAATCCATTACTTGCATTTCCACCTGCCTTCCCCACACGTGTCTCTTTCATTTTCTTCTCCTCCAAGGCATTGGGCTTGGATTTTAGAGAGTGAATGAATAAAATATATATGCTGAGCTCCGAAACATTTTGTGTGTGATGTTGGAAGGAGGAAGGACAGGAGGAAGGCATCCCAGCAGGCAGAGCTACGTGCGGCGCAGCATTCCCATGCAGAGGAGCAGGGGAGCAGCATCAGTCCCGAGGGGCAGCAGCACGTCCCTCCCTGCTCAGGTTTCATGGGATCGTAGAATCATTTGAGTTGGAAGGGACCTTTGAAGGGCAGTGAACAGGGACAGAGCTCCAGCAGGTGCTCGGGGCACTGCGCAGCCAGAAAGAGGGGAGCAAAGGGAGGAAAGGACGGAGGGACAAAGTTTGCATCCCGCAGCCCTGTGTAGGGCGAGGCGCACCAATGCTGTGCAGTCCTACCCAGCAGCTGAACAGCTGAAAGATGTAGCAGCTTTCTTTTTATTCTCCCCCCTGCTGTAGCCCCTTTTCTTTGCTTGCTGCATGGTGGGAGTCTCGGTGAGGAAGCCGGCTGGATCCACCCCAGCGCTGCGGTCGTGTTTTCCGTCAGCAGGAGACAAAACTTTCTGCTGAGCTTGACTTCAAAGGCAGACGTCGAGCTGTGAGATATTCATTTTAGTCATTCATGTACAGCTGCATTCGTTAGGGGCTTCACAATGTTTTATCCACTTGTCACGATTAGACATTATTATTATTACCGCAAACAGAGATGGCTGAGAGATAATAATTCTTTATGAACCTTCCGTCACAATTAATGTAGGCTGCATACTTGCCCATTTACTGAGTTTTAAGCTAATCATTCCTTATATGTGTTTCAAGCCTTTAGTGAAGTACAAATAATTTGAACTAATTATCTTATTAAAAGAAGGGAATGAAAACAAATGGCACATGAATGAATTGTGGGATTTCATATGGAATTAATATCTCACTAATACATGTGGATTCGGTAAATTCATTATGCATTCATAATCAGACCTGATGAATCACCTAGCTAATTCAGGAGTAATTAGGCATGAACTGCTGACACTTATTTTAAAGTGCGACCAAACTAGTTGGCTTTATCCTGAGGACTGAATTACGGTCTCTGAGGCCCAGGAAAGCATTACTGTGTGCCTTGTAAAATCGGCCACTGTTGAGCAGAGCTTCACAAAGCCCGCTGTGATCTATGGCTGTGCTGAAGGAGAGTGGGAACGAGGGCATGCATGGTGCGGGGTGCTGGAGGGCTGTCACACCCGGCCATGGGAATAACACCCCCCGAAATTAACAAGTGTACCATTGCTGCCCCAGCGACCAGCTAATTTTTCACCACTTGGTAGCTCGAGTGCATTAATAAGAATGATAATGATTCATTTTTCTCTTCCCGTAATGGCTCGTGCAGAACAGCAGCCTCCTGGATGGGCGCAGAACTAAAGCAGAGAGGGTGCAGGGGGACACACAGGAAAGCATGGGGTTGAGAGAGAAGTGGAGGGGAAGCAGATTTGGGAGGTGTTGTAGGGACACGGTTAGTGGACATGGTGATGGTGGGGTTGGTGGTTGGACTCGATGGTCCTAGAGATCTTTTCCAACCTTAATGATTCAGTGATTCATTGAGGCTTGAGGGAGAGGTGGAATGGTGACCTCTGCAATAGGATTCCGTGTGGGCAGGGAGGGTTTATGTTTGTGAAGCTCAGAGGAGAGGATGTGGTGGTAACGAAGGATACAGTGCGGCTTTGCAGGGTCAGTGCCGGGGTTGCAACGCAGTTCTGGTGCCCATAAGTGTGGGGCACAGCCCCTGAGAGCTGGTTGGGCTCAGTGTGATGGGGAGATGTCGCTGGGGGAGGCAAATTCCATCTCCGGAGCAAATCTCTGCTGCAGATCCGTGAATCATCTGCCCCCAGGTACCGAATTTGTGTTTGCAGATAAGATTATCCAGGGATTAATTGCAGAGGGAGAAGAGAAATGTAGATTAGTCATCCCTTGAGAATAGACATAGATCAACAGCATTTAGAATTACCTTTGGGTGTTTAACAGCCACGGATCACCAGAGTACCTGAACACCTACCATGTAAAATCAACACTCTCGTTAATTATGAAAAATAATTCATGTCACATCACTCCAAACTCACAAAAATCCCTGCATTCGTTGTGGAAGCAGCTGCGTCGTTCCTGTGCTCACTCCGTGGCCAGGCTGATGGGCCTTTTTCCCATCCTTTCTCCAAAAAGCAGCAGCAGTTCTCAGAGCCAGTGATCTGTTGGGTCCAGAGGAGGCCACGAAGATGACCAAAGGGCTGGAGCACCTCTCCTGTGAAGAAAGGTTGAGGGAACTGGGCTTGTTTAGCTTGGAGAAGAGAAGGCTCTGGGGAGGACACACTGCAGCCTTTCAGTGTTTGAAGGGAGCTTACATGTAGGAGGTGTGATCACGGTAGGGCAAGTTGTAGATACCCCATCCCTGGAGGTGCTCAAGGCCATGGATGGGGCTTTGGTCAGCTGGATCTGGTAGGGGGCACCCAGCCCACGGCAGGGGGTGGAACTGGATGGTCTTCAAGGTCGCTTTCAACCCAATTCTGTGGTTCTGTGATTCTGTGGTCGTGTGATCCAGTACACCCTGGGGAAGACATCCCAGTTCTTCACCTCTGCATTTAGCAGCACTACCTTCCATGAATTAAAGGATTTGGTTACACGTCCCGACCAGACTGAGAAGAGAAAAACAAAATGGGAAAAGATAATCAGTGCATACCAAGTGCTCAAGTTTGCTGCTGGGGGCCACAGCACAGCAGGGCTGGATCCCGCCAGGTGCTCGTGATGCTGTGTGCAGATCCAAAGCGCACCGCAATCACAGAGAATAAACAGTAGCAATTACTTAATACTTCATGGTGATGGAGTATTGAAAATTAGCACCGGAGTTAAGCACTAATAAGTCGCATAACAATCCGTAAGCCTGCAGAATTTTATATAGTATAATCAAGAGTAAATAAAATTACAATTTAAACAAAGGCAGATAATTTAATTATCTTGTAGGCACAGTACTAAAATTTGGAGTGATTGGCTAATCAATACGCTATTACAAAATGCAACAATGCAGCACGCCTGCGAGGTTATAGGAAATGGGCTGTTGGGGCTGACAGCGAGCTGTTGGATTGGGCGGCGGTGGCGGTCCCTGGGCAGGCTGCCATGGCAGCGTTCCTGCAGGAGCATCGTCGGCATTCAGATGGCATCTGTCACAGCCTCAGAGTCTGCTCTCCATCCCTGATGTCAAATGCCATTTCTCAAGGCCATCTGAACTCTACTCCGGGCCCTTTTGTACCTAGAGATCTCAACCCCCAAGCTGCGCGCACACCTCCCTCCTCCATACGTGAGACAAACAGAAGTAGGTGGGCCAGCGTTGTACCCTCAGAGGGATGCGATCACATCGCCCCTTGGCTTTGAGGGTCCTCAGCTGGCCCACCTGGTTGGGCTCCCGTTTGGGCTCCATGCCAAATTTCTCCACCTGAGGATGTGGCCGCAGCTCAGAGCTGGCGATGCTGGGAGCCAAGTGAGATCCTGCTGCATCCCAGCGTGAAATGCCCTCCTTTGGTTCCGCGCCGATGCCAATCTTCTAAGGGAAAGCAGATCTTCTTTCCAGCCCATTGTATTTCGCTAATTTAATTCCATTCTGTATGTCAAATCGCATTATATATTCACACCGATGGAAGGTCTATTTTTTCCTTTATTAATATTAAGACGTTTATTTGTCATTTTTTAGCAAAATTGAAAAGGAATCAAAACCTCATTTTCTGGAAAAGCAGCGTTCTCGGTGTGCGTGCGCGGCTGCAGCTGTCTCTGTGCACCAGTTTGCTTCTTTTTTCTGCAGGTTTTTTTTCTCCCATTCCCAAAAGCCATTTTATGCTCCTAACCCCGCACCCAGAACAAAACTCCCCACTCTTGTAAAGCTCTTTTGATTGTCAGCTCGGTAATGGGAGGTGGCTGCAGATGTCTGGGAGCTGGGAGCAGGCCAGCGTCACCCCTCCAGCTCCCTACCCGGGGCTCTGTCCCCTTGTCCACACATTGCTGCCCCCAGCTCCCCACCCCTTCACTGCTGAGTAACCACTGGCTTCTCCCACATGGTTATTCCACGCCATGGCCAAGGGAAGCTCATGTTCTACACAATGCTGAGCTCCTCTTTCTACTCTGGCATCAGAAAGTTCTTGCTTGCTTTCTTTCTGGTTTTGAAGCTCTTTGAGGGCAGGATCTTTGGAGAATCTGCTTGAAAAAAACATTTTTCAGCTCAAGCTTCTGTGAACCCAATCCATGGATTTGTCACTTTTCCTCCAAGGCTGTGCAGGCGGAGTAAAGAACATAAATGGAAATACAGCAGGTACGGAAGGCACACACCTGCCCTGTCCGCGTGGTACCATGCCAGCCTGTAGTGGCAATGCTGAGTCATGACTTAAAGCAGTGATGGAGCACCTGGTGGGAAGGCAGGGCCAGCCCAGGGCAGCTCTGGTGCATGCAATGTGCTGAGTGATGGAAGGGCTGGAGCCAGGATGCATCCCTTCCCAGCCCCCTTTTAAGGGCTGGCAATGGAGGTGAGGGGATCTTGCAGGAGATCCCTGCCTTCCTGAGACCTTACAAAGGTAAGCAGCTCTTTTTCTTCATTTTTGCACTTGTGGCTGCTGCATTTGGGCTTGTTCTCATTTGCTATAGCTAAAGACTTTTCTACCCTGCTATTACCACCCTGTTACAGCATTGCATAGCCATAGTGAGGTTGGGTGAGCTGATGGTGCCTCTGGCTAACAAAGCATGTATCTGCACTGCAGTAACAGTAGCAAAGGGCTGATGCGTCAGATGTGGCTTTGCATGGAGCAGTGGTGTTGCTGAAGCCAGAAAGCATCACAGAGACCTTTGCTCTGCTGCAAAGGTTGAGTTTGCTGGACTAGAGTTGGTTGGACTCAGGTTATCTTGGCTGCTAAACCTTTGTTCCTTTGAGGCTGATGGCACCAGTGAGGTGTACCCAATCCCTACATCATTCTCTCCCCACCACTTCTTTTCCTGCAAAGAATGATGGTTGTTGGAAGAAAGAAGGAGAAAACACAATTATTTTATTGCTGTACTGATATTGCTGTATCAACGTAACCTGATAGAAACCCACTGCTTTGATAAAGTCTGTGTGTTTCCTTCCTACTTTATGGTGTCCCGTGATTATTAAGATAATAGAGGCAAACTGAAGTCTTTTGATATCATGAAGAAAAGAAACATTTGGGGCTTGGCTGAAATGAAATATTGCTGAACCTCAAATGAGTGCTGGGAACTTGAGGGTTGCCTTGTGATGCTTGCTGAAAAAAGCTTTACATTTAGTTTATCATTCCAATGTTTTGCTGTGAGAAAACAGAGACAAAACCTTCCAGATCTCCCCAGTTTCCCAGGGGAAAAAGGATGACTGTTTCCCATCAGAGGTGTTTCAGACCAGGTGTCAGCAATCTGGGGGCAGTCTCTGACTCTTCCGCATTCAGCAAATGAGGTTTCTGATTGGAAGGAGCTTGCCCATCTGTAAGAGAATGTCCTATATACAGGACTAATAATATTGGAATGAATAATTCATTTGTCTTTATTACATGGAAAGGTATGTGAGGAGTGTGAGGCACATGCAGTTGCATCAAAGTGAAGCGCATTCTGTTAAAAACGACCCGTTTTGCTGTGGGTTTCGGAGCACTGTGTTCAGTTCTCTCAGCAGATCCGCTCACGTCCAGCAAATCAGTCTGCAAACTCCACTTTTGTTTGTCTCTACCCGATCTGTAGGGAGGTTATTAATATCATGTAACATTCAGTTAATAGGTCAGATGTGAGACCTTATTACGGATCTAGGATAAATTGCCTCTCCAGTAGCATATAGCGTGACCTTCACGGACTTTGGAGTTCAATATTCAACCTTCATACATTCAGCCTTAATTACTGTGTGCTCGGGCATTAGCGCTGCCATAAAAGGTCTGGGTGCAGTTGGCTGGGACCTTGCTTTGCATCTTTGTTTCCTGTGCTGCTGGATGGGGAGGGATGCAGCAAGCTCTTTTCTGGGGCAGTTTAGATCCAAGCTCTTGTTTTGCTGCCGTTGCTGCTCTCTCTTTCAGTTGGTTTCCCCCCAGGGGGATGTAGTGCTGTGGCAGAGCGGGGCTGGCTGCCCTGGGAACGCAGCATTCTGGATTTGGGGGATGCATTGGAAGGGATTTGCACAGCATTCCCTGTGTTCAGTGGTGTGTCCCTCCCTGCTCCAGCCACGGGAACTCGGCATTGGTGGCACTTTGGCAGTGTCCCAGGAGCCCTTCCCTGGAATGCACCTTTTTGGCTTTCCTATGTTCTGCTTGTTTTGCTGGGGGAAAGTCGATGGCCTTCATTATGAGTCAGAGCAGGTGACATAATTCTCCCTCAGTGCTTTCAAATCTATGAACACATGAACTTAATATTAGCAACACAGATACAAATAGCATTTTAACGCAGTATTTATCACAGCGCTTTCTCAGGAGAAAATCTATCAAAGCTTTAAATCTAAAACTCTCCCATTCTTCTTGAGCAACAAGATCAATTCATTAATATTTGGAAAGCTCACAGCGTTATTAATCATCGGTTATTATTTCATTTATGTACCTCTCAGTAAGGAAAAGGCGGACAAACCAAGGCCAGCCTCGCTAATGGTGTTTTTTGACTAGGGGGGGTTGCAGGGAAGAAGGATGGGACCATTTGCATGGGGTGAAAACCCATCCTTTGTGCTCACATTTTTGTGGCGGAGGTAATAAAGGATGCTGCAAGTCATCTGCAGGCTCAGAGGGGTAGGAGGTTAATTGTCTTAGCATTACAAATTCACTTCATATTCACGGTCACGGTGTGGCTCATAATGAATTCATTTGGTATTCATGCAGACGTCGCAGCCCCTTCCTTCCATAGGATCCGTGTTGCAGACACCTGCACCGCAGGGCAGTGCTGTGGGGGTGGTCCCAGCCTGACGTAAGGTGCACAGAGCATGGAAGTCATTAAACCCTGCTGCCAACCACTCACCAGCGAGGTCAGCCCCTAAATGAGTTTAGCTCCTTCCCCGAGTCTATCTCAGAAGAGTACCCACGGCTCGAAAATAAGTTTGTAATTGACTGATCCAGACAGATGAGTTTGGGAAGAGGTGATTGATGTCAGCAATATATTTGAACGCATTCAGCCTGCCCAGGAATACTGATTTTTACAGGCTGGTTGGGTGCCCAGACCTGCTGCTCACATGCATGTTGGCAAGTGGGTTGGGTTCTTGTGGACGTGCCCCAGCTGAACTCAGGTATCACCCCAGGCTTTTGCTTTTCCATGCCTTGGGAAGTGGTGTGGGGTTAGGAGTTGTGCGCTACGCTGTGTTTGCTTGGCGCAGAGCTGTTGTTGGGCTCTGGATGCTCCTGAGCTCTCCTGTGTGCCTACCTTGGAGCTCTGCTAATATCGAGAGGCATAATCCACCCCAAAATGTCAAGAATGTGCAAGTACTGCTCTGAATCAGGCCAGGTGCGGACCCAGCAAGTTACATGCACGTTGGGAAGCGGGAGGCAGCGGGGCCAGCAAGCTTAAGGGATTTAGATAGAATTGTGGAAAATAACAGGGAGAGCCTTTTGCTAAGCTTAAAGGGCAGAGAGACGGAGCTGGGGGTTATCACTGAGCGTGTTATCGGTATGGAACACAGACCGAGTGTGTTCACCATGGGATGTGAGCAGTGGCAGCAGTTCCTGGGCTGGGGCTGCGCCTCATTGGGTCCCCACTGGCTGAGGCTGTTCCAGGCATGGGGCACTGGAGGGAAATCGGGGATGGGGTGACTGCAGCAGAGCCTCTCAGGGCCTGGATAGATGGAATGGGAATCACAAGGTGGGTAAATGGGAAAATCCATGTGTTCACCACTCCCATGCTTTCCATAACTGTGGCAATAACTCAGACAAATCATGGTTTAGTTGCTTTACTGCAGGACCAGCATTAAGTGCCGGCGATTCTTCACCTTGAGGAGCAATGTAAAGGAGCTTTTTCCCTTTATATTTTCTGGATAATTAGATTAATGTTGCACTCTGGGTGAGTTTTAATGTAAGAAGGCTATGTTAGATCACTGTAATTTGTTCCTTTGCCAGCTAAAGTGCTCCGAGGCTGGGATGCGTGTGGGTGAGTTCAGGGCTACAGCCGATCTCCCTTGGATAAAGTGACAAAGGTCTCTCTGCAGCTATCAGTGGAAGATGAGGAGTTGCCAAGAGCAACGCCTGCACAACTCCCTCAGGAAGACAAAATAAAAACTTGGCGAGTTGGGGCCTGTGATGCAATGCAGCACCATGTAGGCGCTCACTTTTGCTTTTAAGAACAGAACCTGGATGTGGTCGTGGTGTCCCCCATCCTCCTAGTGCTTGGAAACCCCTTTTTTTCCTGTGTCACCCTGACCTGCAGGCACAGCAGGGAGCAGGAGGTGGGCACAGGGATGGAGCTCCCACCCTTTCCCCATCTAACGCAGAGCACTTTTGCCACGTCTTCATCTCGTGCCTCCTCTGCACCCTTTCACTCTCCCATCTTTGCCCCTTGTCTTCCTCACCAGATGTGAGAAGGCAACAGAAATCCCATTTCAAGGTATCCACCAAGAGGGGATTTTTTTTTATCATCCTCCTCTCCTCCTTGAAATGAAGTTTCTTGCACTGCTCATTAGATGATAAGTGAATATAGAAAACCTTTGAGCGAAGGTAATTCCTGGCGTGCAGAAGAGGGCCGTGGTGCTGGCTGCACATTTATGAATGCAAACGAGTCCAGGCGTCCTATGGGGATGCTTTGTCGGTCCTTTTATCTCCAAAACCAAAGTTCAAACCGACTTCCTGAGTCAAGAACCATAAAATTATTCCACTGAAAGAATTCTCAAATGCCGTCTGTGGAGGGGGAGACCTTCATTTATCAGCCTCTGAACTGGTCCGTGCATGCGCGAGGGAAATGAAAGAGCCCCTCATTATCAGGGTCCTATTCAGCTTCATGCTGCTCTCCTGTAATTGATGGAATATATTATGCTCCAGCAGGGAAAGTCCTGGTGACTCAAATGGAAATCCGTAATAATAATAACCCGGTGTACTTCTGTAGCCCATTTCATCTCCAGATCTCAAAGCACTTTTGAGACAATTAAGCAAGACCCACAGAAATCCCTGTGAGATCGGGAAGTCTTTAGCACGGAATTTGCCTTTGCTGTAAACTGAACATGAGTTGTGTATGGAGAGCTGTCCCCTCCTCACTGCACAGCACTCCAAGTGCCTGTGACGTGGGGATGTGTGGAAGTGCCATTGATGGGGATGTTTGTGTGCATCGGCTAAATTTTGGGAGCGTATCGCTTGGTAGGTGCCAACACAGCCACGGACGTGCTCTAAGGATGCTCAGGTTCTGGGCACGCTTGTCCTTTGGGGAGCGTTAACAGGATCTGCTATTAAAAAGCTGCAGAACCGTGGGTTGGGGCGTTTGCGTGTGATCTTGGAGGGCTCAACCCCGTGTGTGGGGCTGAGTTTACTTTGGGATATGGGTAATCCCAAAGGTTGAGCATCCCACACATGAGATAGTGCCATATGCAGGGTGCATGCTTTGTTCCTGCAGTGGAATGTCAAAGCATGAGTATATAAAGCAGAGGGATATACTGGAGAAGTGCAGCTGATGTCATTGTGTCTGTCCTGGTTACTTCCCACCACGGAGAAGCAACACCACCACCTTGCCAATGCCACCCTTGTTATGAGTCACTTCTGCCAAATACTGGGAATGTTATGGAGATTAATTGCAGCTGTAATTAACAGGCTGGTTTGCAGGCAGTGTGCTGGATCTTTTGTGTATTTTCAAGGTATTTTAAATTCATCACTTTTTCTTAGCTGCTCTTCCCACAGCTTTGCATTGCTGCCATCCCGGTAGGGTTCAGCTGTGGTCTGTGTCCCACCAGCATCATTGAGGTGATCAAACCCAGCTCCTGAAAACACACCTGGAGCAGATGGAAACCTTCTGGGGCAGAATGGAGAACTCAGGCTCTATCCCCTTTAATCAGGGAGAGCTGGAGGATGCTCCCCTTCCATCCAGCTGGTCGCTTGCACCATCTCCCAATACAGCCTAAAGGTGGAGGACCCTATTTAATTAAGTAATGAGAATCGAATATGATTGCTACAAGCAGCAGCTAATTAAAAGGAGGGAAACTGCAAATGAGAAGTGCCATGAATTCAGTAAAAATCAATCAAATTAGAGTGTCTCATCATCCCTTCAAATGGGCCTGATCTACTCACTTGTTAACCCCTTGAATGCCAAGATTGTGCTCAGTGTTAGGGGAGGGAGGTGGACATCAGTGATGCCATCAGCAGAAGTGACATTTGGCCCTCTGAAGGTGTGTGGTTGTCCCCATGCTCCCTGTTCCTCTAACTTTGAATCCCAGCCGAAGAGGTGGGCAGCAGCACTCAGCTGAAGAGGAGGAAGAAAAATCCCACTTAATCAAAGAGAATATTAAAGTTGAGCTTTTTGTAGAGCACAGGCCTCAGATTGAGAAATCCCCTCCATCGGCAGGGGGGAGAGCGAGGGAGAGGGAAAGAGATAAAAAGGCATCAGAGTTTTAATTAGAGAGCAGCATCCCATCTTCGTTTGTGCCTGGTTTCTGGATGCCTTCATTAGGCTTCACCCTTTAAACGCTCGTTATCAAAGATTTACAAAACCCACCAATTTGGTGCCTGCGTTCACTTGAAGAGTTTGGATTCCAGCGCAGCTGGTTGGGATGGTGCGTGGGGGTTGCAATTCCCATCCATAGCCATGAGAGCTCCCACCAGAGCTTGAGAATCGCTGAGTTCTGGCTGAGCTCCTGAGCACCTTGCAGGGGATGCTGTGCTCTGTGCTGCTGGCACTGCAAGGAGCTCAACGCGTGCTCCCTGCACTCTGCCACAAGGAGGGCCGGGCTGGGGTTGGGTGCCCAGCTCCACTTTGGAGGAGCACCACAGGGTCTTTCTCAGCCACTGATCCATGCCTTAATTTCAATTAAAGTGCTAACGATCCCTTCCAAATTGGGCTGTGCAGAAACGTGCTGTTTTCACCCCTAGGAAACCAGATGTATTTTAGGATCCGGAATAAAAAGGCAGCCTATAAAGCGGGCAAAAATGCCTCATTTCCCACATTTCTCCCCATTCTGGCTGTGTTTCATAGGGCTTTGTGCTGCGTGGCACAGGGCTGGCAGTTGTGCAGCCTCCAGCAGTGATAAATGTTTAATCCTGAGAAGAGCTGAGGGGCCGGGGCACCTGGGCTGTGTGCTCCTGCCTGCCAAGCTGTCGTGCCTAATAATTAGCAGAGCGGCAGGAGTCGGGGCGCAAGTTCAGATCCTGAATATGTCAAATCCAGTGCCGAGGATGGCACGCTCCAACGGGATGCAAGACCTTTGGCCGTGCTGCTACTTTTGCCCTGAGTAGCTTTCTCCATCCGTTGTGCATCGTTGCTGTGGGATGAGGGTGGGATGACAAAGCTTGCTTTCCTCTCCCAGCCCTGATGCTGGGAGCCCCATCAACTCTCCATCTTGCAGTGAGGCTCTCTGCCCTTTTCCCCTCACGTAAAATCCTCGCTGCAGCCCCGGTCCGTGCCCGGGATCCCAGTGACAGCTGCTGGCAGTGTGTCACCGTAGCCAGCGGTTGGACCTGACAAGATGTGTTAATTAGGATATGATGTACCATGGGGTGACACGGCTCAGCGCAGCCAAATTGGCAGCGTCAGTCACTGTGGAGAGAGGGGGGCACTCCTGTGGTGTTTAATTATGGCAGCATGCGCTGACGGGGCTGTGCTGGTTGTCCCCAAGCTGTGGGCTGAGCCAGGCACCAGCTCTGGATTTTTGCATTCCAACAGAAGGGCAAAACCAGGACATCGGCCTATGGGGTCATCATGCTGTCACCTGCATTCAGCGTCTCCTTTAGGTCAAACGTTCCTGGATGTGGGAGGTTTGTCTTACAGCAAAGCCACTGAGCGCTTTGGCTGTGCTGGTGTCAGCTCCCCTGGGGTGAGCTGTGGGTTTGGCTGAGCTGGGTGTGCTCGTGTCTGTGTTCATCGCAGGGGAGTTGGGCTAGGTGACCGTTGATGGTCCCTTCCAACTCAGATGGTTCTGTGATTGTAAGGGAGTGGGGCAGAGCATTGGAGCTGACCTGCAAGGACAGCTTGCTGCTCCCTGCAATGTGCTTTGGGGCAGCATGCATTATTTCTTCTCTGAAAGAGTGGTGCTGCACTGCATGGCTGCCCAAGGAATGGGGGGTCTCCATCCCTGGGGGTGTCCCAGAGCCGTGGGGATGTGGGCAGTGGGCACAGTGAGGTGGGATGGGGGTTCTGAAAGGACTTCTCCAATCTGAGTGATTCTGTGATTTCTCATAACCTCCTTGGGATTAGTGGGACCAACAGAGCTTTTGCAGTGACTTAAGTAAATCTTCACTAGTTTGTTTATGAGCGCAATTCGTGCCTCTTTGTCTCTTTTAAAACAAAAAGCATCTTCCCGTTTGGTGTAACCACACCAAAGTAAAGCAGGGAGGGATGTGGCCCTCCTTTGGTGCAGATAAAAAACCCAGAGGCTGCTTCTGAAACAGGATCCGTCTCCACAGCTCTGAGAGTCGATGGAAGTGATTTCCCAGTTCACCCCAGACTGCACACAGGGGCCCCATTAGCAGGTGGATGGTGTAGCTGACGCACTGATGTTGTACAATAATAGCATGGCTCTTCCAGGAGTTCTGGCTGTAGCTCAAGTGGAAATAACACCTCCAGTTTTACAGGAGCATAGAAATATGTACCCGAGCCTGCTCCCATCCAAGGGCATGGCCGCCTCCCCCAGCTCCATGTATATATTGCTTTTTCCTGCACCATGGGAGCTTCTCCTGAGCAAATGATGTGCATTCCCCTTTCTGTACAACATGTATGGGCTTCAACAAAAGGAAAAGAAAGGCCAGTAGTGGCGTGGGCAATGAGTGAGGCTTCTGCAGGAGAAAATCTCTCCAAAGCGCAGCACTTGGCCTGCCTTCGTGGGTCACAAGCTGGCTCTGAAGAGCCACAAGTCACCCTACGAAGTGCAGTGGAGGTCATCCATTGGTATCATCCATTTCTACAGGGGAACAGCCCCCAGAGCAGACGGTCAGCACACTCTTGGCTCAGAAGCTGTGCAGGTGCAGACAGACTCAGCCTTGCAGAGCTAAGGACCTGCTGGGGAGGGGCTGCCTGCAGCACATGGGGATGCTTGAGCCCGCTGGACCTCCCTGCTCACAGCTCCTGCTGCTCACACAGGTTTGTGCCCACTGCTGGTTAAAGCGTTTACCCTGGCATGAGCACGGTGAGAGAACCCTTCTCTCTGCTCACCCTTTGCCCGTGGTCTCCTCCACATTGCACAGCCATTCCCACTCCCTGCTGCTCCCCCAGCACTCACAGACCACCATCCATGGGGTGGAGCTGAGGGCTGGGGGTGGGCTGGGCTTCCTGCCTTTCTCGCCAAAGGATTGGGAAATAAAAACTGGCAGACCTTTGTGATTTGGGCTGGGGAATAAAATGTGGCGGGGGGGAGAGGGAAAGGATTTCTCAATATAATGAAAACACAAATGGACAAGATAATTATCTTCATAAGGGCTTGGATCCATGACAATACGTCTCATTTTATAAAGCCCATTAGAGTTGGGATTTTATGCAAAACGCTAAAAGAAATCTAAAAATGTAAGGCAATAGAGTCAAAGCAATGGGGTTTATTAAGGGAGGGGTGTTATATTGGAGGCAATAAACCCTGTAAGAACCAGGAAAACAACGTTCTGGTAACGCCATCATAAATTACCGCGGCTTAATCACTTGGTAAATAACTAAGATATTTCTGCAGGTTTTATCATGTTGCTAAAAAGGCAAATCCCAGCGCCCCGTGCATTAGGGATTCAGCTGGGATGATTTCTGCGGAGGCAGAATCGCAGGAGAGTGTCATTTTAGCAATTTACTTTTTTAAATAATAGTATATTATTTTCTGCATGAATCCACTTTTTCAACCTCTCCCATGCTTTTAAGATATCATTTACCATTAGTTGTCTTTTTTCCCTTTCCCCACTCAGCCAACTCTCGAGTCTTTGAACACACAAAATTACATTATTCCCAGCAATCTTCCCCACCGCAGCAAAAAGCAAACACTTACGGAAACTCCTGGAGGGTCTGGGTTCTAATAATGATCGTCCGTGTGCTTGGACCCTAATTGCAAGTTATTATATGGGTGGATGAGAAAATATAAGCGTATTTTGCGTGACTTTCTCTTTACCTATTAAGTAGCTGGCATCAAAGGGATGCCTGCTCTCCCCCCAAGTGATGGTGCATTCTATTAAAACGAAGTGCCTTCATTTAATACGCTTTCCTTTCTTCTGAATTGCTCTGGTGCAGCTGAATGGAACCCAACGCCGGGCTTAATTCCTGAATTAAGTGTGAGAATTGAGGTTAAGTGCAGGAGGAGGTGCTCGTGTCAGGTGTGCGTCCCATCACCCGCTCCATAGGGGACAGCCACCCCTTGCCCCACACCTGGCTGTGTGCCATACCATGGGGTGATGCTTCAGGTGTCTCATTCCCTGCTCTGCAGCGCTGACCCCTTATGGAGCTGCCCTTCATGCTCACGTCCCTTCAGTTCTCTGCTTTATTTCCTCTGCTGTCAGTGCTCCTTCCTTTCCAAGCAAAGCTGTGATCAAAGTCCCCTGCTGCATTTTCTAAGCAACTCAGTAATGCAGTCAGATAGTGCTGGGGCATCGCTGTAAGGAACTGAGAGCTGTGCTCAACTGAAGAACCAGCCTCCTTGCCATTTCCTCCCTCTTTCCCACTGAGCACTGTGCATTGCACACCCCTGCCCTGTGCGTGGCTGGGACGCCTCGTGTTGGGAATGCTCAGTGGCTGCAGCACAATGAGCAGGAGCTCAGCAGGCTCACAGGGATAAGCCACCAAGCAGGGTGCTCACCAGGTGTAAACCAGGCAGCTTTTTGCTGCAGACCTCTCTTCCCGTTTGCCATAAGCACAGATTGGTGGCACTCCGGGTCTCATGGCTTTGGCATCCTGCTGTGGGATCAGCTCCTCAGGGCTGGCGCTGTGGGTGGGAGCAGGCACAGCAGCAGCCCTAGGGCAGGGATGCACAGTGCTCTCCATCCCCTCCATCTCCGTGCTCCTCCCGCCCCAAAACAACACGCAGAGGACCACAGGGCAGCAGCTGCAAGTCCCAGGAGCTCAGGTAGATCTGAGCTTCTCCTGCAGTCACTACGAAGTAGGGCCCCGTAAAGCTCTCAAAGCTTAGAAGGGAAATAAACAGCCAGCCCTAAAATTTACTATATTTTTTTTAAGTGCCCATGATTTTTTATTTATTTGTTCTACCCAGTCCCGTGAGGTGGGGCCATAAATCCCATTTTATCGGGCTGGAAAATCCATCTCTCCCTTTTCTGCTCGGAGCCAGAGAGCAATGGGTGCGTGGGGCTCACGTGGGCCCAAACTGTGCTCCCCCCCGCAGCGCTCAGTGCTGCTCAGCACCCACCACTCTTTTGCCCCCAGCGCTCTGTTTCCAGCAGGACACGCTCCGATTCCCATCTGATTCTGCAAAGAGAAAGGGCTCCCCACCGCACATCAGAAGGCATTCTTAAAAGTGAAATTAAGAGTCCCAAACACAGGGCTTAAAAAAGGAAAAAGCAAACCCACTGGGCTCGGTCCCTGGCTGGCAGGGAGGGAAATGACTGAATGAAGGCTGGAATTGAAATGCTGGGGAAGTCATCCAAAATAAATACGCCGTATTTCCCTGCAAAAGACCATTACATTATTTTTATTTTTCCACCCGTGGACCGCTTTACATTTTAATAAATGCATGGTTTTGAAAGGGAAAATGGTATTGCTTTGATATGGCGAAGATTATTTGATCAAATAACGCATTAGAACTTTTGAGGGCTGCATTCTGGAGGGAGAATGTTTGTTTCTGTGCAGCATTCGTCTATCTAATAGGCAATGATTGCAAACAAATAATTATACGCTGGAACAAATGGGGAAAAATTAAGGTTATCTGGCATGGAACAGCAGAAAAAATGCGAGCTAACAATAAGGGAGTAATGTATGGCTGAGTGCTGCGGGGATAATTGCCTATCAATTGGCTGATTGCGGGTTGAAGCCTGGAGGCAGTGATTGCATGGGGTGGGGATCTCCATGCTCTGAAATCAGCACAGAGGGGCTCTGGGGGTGGCATCACGGGGCATTGCTGTCCCCAGCGTGCCACCTTCTGCTCCGGAGTGATGCAGAGGGGAAGGCTCCCCTGCTCTGAGTGCGGCTCTGCCTTTATTCTCAGTCTCCCTTTAAGCTCCCAGCGCAGCTCTGCTTCCTTCTCTTTCTGTCTTCGCCTCTTTTCTGCTCTCTGCCTGCTGACTGAACTCTCGCTCAGATGCTGTTACATTAATATTATCATTATCATTCTTCTTTCCGCGGCCTCAGATCTTGCGAGGAATGTAATTGCTAAAGCAGATTTCAAGTTACGTCATGATAGCTGAGCAAGTTGCAGGGGAGTTTCAGCTGTTGCTTTGCTCCGTGGTTCCAGTTTCCCTTCTGTGCTCCTCTCCAAAGGACCCCGTGGTGCTGTGAAGGCAGAGCCCACCTTCCCAGTGCATTATTAACGCTGTTGTTCTGATGTACCATGAAGGTATCTGGCTGTTCCAATTAGGGGCGGCGGTCCCGTGGCTGTTTCCCTCTCCATCAGTTGCAGGCCCTGCATTCCAGCTCATTCTGCTCCCACATTTTCTCTCTTGCTTTAGTCCACGTGTTCCCAGGCAGAGCGTTTTCCTCTGCGCTTTCCCCAGAGGACCATGGAATGAGGTTCCTGTGCAGATAATAATGTGCCCTGAGATGTTTATTCCTCTCCATCTCGATGGAGTTAATAGTCTCCGTGGGTTTAGAACCTGCCTGAAATTAATCTTCATTTTGTGCCAGGCTGAGGGATGCGGCCCCGCTCCCATCCTCGGCGTGGTTCCTGCAGGTTTGGGGTTAATGGGACGTGGGTGAGCAGCACACCTGGTGCAGGGCTGTGTGTGATGCAGCATCTCCACCACTGCCCACCCTGCCCGTGTGCTGCCCTGGTGGGGAGCACCCCTCAGTAATGCAGGTAATCACGCCGTCACTGTATGGGGTTGATGTGGAAGAATATGGGAGCAAAGGATGCTCTCCCGCCCCTCCCTGGGTCTGCCTCCTGTTAAGGGGCTGCACGGATGAGTTCCCCCATGCCAGCGGGGCTGTGCATTCGGAGGACTGAGTGCTACCTGCTGAAAACCCCTTCTGAAGAGCTTGGTGCCGTGTCAGTCCCCATTGCACTTACTGAGAGGAACCGGCTGCTGTCTTGAAGAAGGGTGGGCATTAAAAGCCAGCTCAGTGTTTCCTGGGGATGGTGTGTGTTGGTACAGTGTGTCCTCCAGCTTGGCTGGGGCACCTGAAGTACATCCAGCAGCCCCCAACTCTGCTGTGCTTGTGGTCCCTCAGCTGTGCCCATTTGAACAGGACTCCTCTCTTCCTCTCTCTTCCAGGGACTCAGGTAATTGAGATCCAGGGACAGAGAGGTGTTCATTATTCACATCACATGCACCTGAGAATTGCATTGCCTGCTGGCTTCCAGAATGGGTACATTAAATACAACGCATTAAACCTCCGAACTGTGGAAATACCCAGGGAGGGCCTCAGGATGAAGACGTAACTCAGTGGAGTCCCAGTTTTAGAGACCAGTGATGCTGGTTTGTGGCCAAGCAGGAGGTGAGGCAGGTGAGGACTGGTCAGCAAGGAGATGCTGCACAGAGGAGGGGTTGGCATGGATTAAAATGCGAAAAAGCCAGGTTCAACCCTCTGCTTTTTGCCTCCTGTTCTGCTTGAGCATTGTGTTGGACTCCTCAGTTCCTTATTTGCCCCTTGTGCGAAGCAGAGCTCTGCACACCAGTGGGGTTTCTTCAACTGAGGGATGCACAAGGAGAGCTCCTTTGGCCCTGTTTGTTGCCTATAAGAGCTGATTAATTAGATGTGACAAGGGGAAGCACTGCAGATTTGTATGTGGGGAAACTGAGGCAAAGCAGGGATGGCAACTCCTCATCAAAGCCAGAAGCCCAACAGCAGAGCACAGAGCAAAGTGTTCCCCTCTGAAAATCAAGGTGGTCTCTGCTGGCTTCATACCCACCACTCATCTGACCCTCTTATCTCAGCATTACTCACTCTGCTCCTTTTAATGACATGCCAGTATCTCCCAGAAACACATACTTTTTTGACTGAAGACAGCAAAAATGAAGCAGGAGCACCACGTTCAGATAAGATGTTGATCCACCTTCACTCCTGATGAATCTCTCAGTGCCCTGTGGATGGATTTCACCACCCTTTTGTACGTGGGCACACGGAGCCGTGTGCAGAGCAGAACCCCTCCCCACATCCTGCCCTTCAGCCTTCCCCAGGCCCCTTGCACAGCAGGTCAGGAAATGAATGAGGTGCAAATATTGAGTTTTGGCTGGGAATTTAATTAGCCGAGGTTTGATGTAGATACTGGATTTCCAGTTCTGCAGTCAGGCAATGCAAGGTCCAGATTTTCTCCAGGCTGCTCCACTCTTGGATTTTACCCTCACAAAAAGCTGTATTTTATGGCTTAATATTAACAATTAGGGAGTATGTGGATGTATTTAGGTGCAAATTTTCCTGCTGCCTTTCCTAGGAGGGTCAGCACAGATGCCCTCCTGCCCCAGCCCACTGCTCTGGCCCCAGAGATGCCCACAGGGTGCCCAGGGCAGCGCAGGTGGCTCTGGCTGGGTGCACCTGGCTGCAGGGCAGTGCAGCCTCACGTGCAGGGCTGCCAGGAGCTTGGCAGGCGGTGAGAGGCAGCAGATGTGGGCTGTCAGACAGAGCAGATGCCTCATTAGCCACAGCACCGTGCTGCAGCAGCCCTGCCTCTGCCCAGCTGTGCCAAGGGACGGCCAGCAGCAGCCTGCCTTGAAGAAATAAAGTTGTTCTTTGCTTCTCCCCTTTGCTTTCTCCTCCTCTCCCTGTGCTGTGCAACAGCTTTCTGTGTTCTTCCTCTTCATCCTCATCACGTCACCATTGCAACCATCCTGGCTTAGCCCCTGGGCATTGCTGCATGGAGAAAAGGACTGGGAGCCAAAAAGTGATTGATTCCCCTTTGCAACCATCCCCATTTGGCCAGGAGCATCTCTGTGTGGAGGGGGAGAAAAGGGCCTGGAGCCAAAGAGCAATCAATTCCTGCCAACATCCAACACAGAACCCCCCAGCTGTTTGGGTGGCGGGGGGTTGGTACTGACTGCGTTGTCTCCAACCTTATTCCTCTGGACACTTGAGTGAGGTCCGTCACTGATGAGCTTGAACAAAATGTACTACTAGACAATTCAATTAGCAGTGAGTGGTATCAATAGTGCAGCTCAGCTCAGGTGAGCCAGGAAAATCACACTGCAAGAAGAGAAGGGAGAAGGGAAGAGGACAGCATGACCTGGAGCATCCCCCTCTGAGAGGAGGTAGGCTGAGGTGTACAGGATGTAGGGTTTCCCATTGCTGTCTGCATCCCCAGGTAATTCCTCCAAGATCTGAATGAGGCCATTAACGGGGGAGAGCCACACGGAGGGGTAGAACTGCTCAGTCAGAGCTGCGGGTCCAAATGAGCTGGGAAAGCATGACTCGGTATAGGACATTGGCTCTCTCCCACGCTAATGCACAGTGTGCTGAGGCCAGCTACATTCCATGGTCCCATGCAGCTCTTCATGACTCGTCAGCCTTGTACTGCCTGCCTCCTCTACAGCCCCATTCCCTTATCAACCACTGGTGAGACACAAAGACCTCCTATCCCTTCTCCACCCTGTGCCTCCATCATCATTCCAGCATCTTCGCGAGCTTTGCTGGTGATCCCCCCAAAGCACTTCTCCTATTTCTGTCTTTCCTGGGGTTTGCTCGTGTTGGACAAAAAGACATCATCATTCCGGATTTGCTTTGTGTGAGCCACTGCAGGATTAGTGAACTGGAAATCCCTCGGAGCTTTGTCTCTGAAGCCAGTCCCTTGGGAGCACTGCTGTAGTAAGTGATTTTTCTGTTCGAGCCCAAGGAATTGGATCCGCATCCGGTAGCCAAATTGAATTCATTCGGGCAAGGTTAAGAGCCATTTGATATAGTTTTAGATTAGGTGAAGGCAGCCATATATATTTCATATTCTGCACTAACTGCTGCACAGTGAGTAGGGATAGGCTGGCAGAGTGCTTATTGACTGCTCCCCGGTGATCCTGTGCTTACGAATGGATGTTACTCAATGAGGGAATGGATCCTAAATCTCTCCCTGTTGAAAGGCAGGGGAAATAACGTGGAGCAATGGGTGAAGGAGTTGGCTGGATTCCAAATGAAGGGCTGAGGTGGCTGTGAGGGCAGTTATAGGATCTGCTGGGGGTCAGACTGCGTGGAACCCTATGGAAAGTGTGGCTGCTCAGAGAAGTTGTGGACGCCTCATTCATAGAGGTTTTCAAGGCCATGCTGGACGGGGCTCTGGATAACCTGATCTAATGGCTGATATAGAGGTTGGCAAGCCTGCCCACAAGGCAGCCCAAGACCTTCTATGATTCAATGATAGGGTTGCATGGAGTCACCAACATGGTACCCAATGGTGGTGCTCTGTCACTGCTGTAATATGGGGATGGTTGGGAACCTTCTGCACCATACCTGCCTTCAGGCTTGCAGAGAGCCAAAGCAATGTAGGTTTCTGCATGCCAGTGCTGGGAAGGCTGTTTTGTGTCATCAGAGAGCACAGACATGGGTTTGAATAGAAGAACAAATGGGTTTCTCTGTTTTCCTAAGGTGAGCCCATCCATAATCCCAGCGATGTGCAGTCACCATCTGCTCCCTGCTGGAAAGAGCTCCAGAGCTGAATCCCCTGCGGCTGGAGCCCTTCTTCTGTGCACTAGGCCCAGTGCAGGAAAAAGGAAAGAGAAACATCCCTGTAAATCCTATCTTGGGCAGAGAGCTGCTGTGGTGGGAGCCCCACACGAGGGCACGGGGCTGAGCATCTCAGTGGGCACTTCCAGCCATGGAAAAATGGGAGAAATCTCACAGTCTCTCCCATCGGTGCAGGAGAGCGTATTTACAGCAGTGCCATGTGCATAGGCTTTATCACAAGCCAAGCTGATGAAAAAGGGCTTTGAAAAAGAATAAAAAGAAGAATAAAAAAAAAGAATAAAGTTTTATTTAGGGTAACAGAAACTCCCCTTTGAAGGATCCTGAGAAAAAAAATGGCACCTACGGCCCGTAACATTCTGTGCTTATTCACAAATCTCGTCCATACCCAGAAGCATCAGTCCCTGATGTGTGTGGCCATTCTGAGCGCCCAGCTCCCCGGGCTGTGACCAGAAGGGAGGAGCTCAGTGTTCTCTGCTATTCTCTGTTGGGTCTTGGTGGGGAAGATCTGGAAAATATAACCTTTGCGTTCTGCAGAGCTGCAGAGCGAATAGAAAGGACGCGCAGGCAGTTTGCTATTTATTTCTATTTCTAAAGAATCTCAGAGTTCCTTTTTTTTAAAGTACACCTGAGCCTCTCTCTTCTTCTTTTCTGGGAGCTGAGATGTGTAAATAATGGCCGGATTTGAGCCTCTGTGTGCATCCCCTGAGTTGCACCCGCTAGGCAGGAGGAGAAGAGCCATGGAAAGGAAACTGAGCCATCGGGTGGAGGATAAGATGGGGGTGGAGTGAGGGATGGGTGTGAAGTGAGGGTGCTTGAACCCAACCATTGCATCACACTGAAGGAGCTCTTCAGTGCCTGCGGTGATGTTGGAGTGCTGTTGGGTTCGTGACAGAGGCCACAGAACCAGGAGTGCTGCTGGGCTCAAATCCCTCTCCACAACTGCTGCTTCCATGTGGAAATTCAGCAGCCCTTTGTCAGTGCAGCACAGCCTTCCTCCTTCATCCATCTTCATCACTCAAATGCCACCGGGAGGTTTGTTTTGGTTTTCTGTGTTTGCTCTATGAGCAGCATCACCTCCAGGCTCTGCTGGGCCTCCTCTTCCCTGTGCTAATTTCATGATGCTTCCATCCAGGAGCCCCCACATCTCATTTTCTTGGCCAAAAACCTACTTCCACTTTTCCCAGCTATTTATCCTTGTGTTAAGATGGCATTGGGACTGGTAGGGAAAACAGAGAGTGAATGGAGAAAGGAAGAATCACAGAATCATAGGATCATTAAGGTTGGAAAAGACCACTAAGGTCAAATCCAACAATTAACACATTGAGTGGTGGATGGAGAACGAATGGAGAGAAATCATTCTCCCTGCTCAGCATCCCTGACAAATTTCTTTGTCATTGCTTGGTTTGTTATCTTTTTTTTTTAGTAAAACAGTTCAAAACTACACTTTTTTATTTGAGTTACAGATGAGTGCAATCCAGGTAGGAGCATTTTTGCTTGAGGGGTTTTCTAACCTGAAAAGGAAGAGGAGGAAGCGGGGAAGGAAGCATGCATGAAACAAAGCTCAGCAACACAGCGTCGTGACTCCCATTGAGCAGGGAATTCAGCATCGCTGCTGTTCAGTTGTTGCTCGCAGAAGAGCAGCCACTGTGAGCACTTATGACAAATGCATTTGTGTGTTTGATGGAAATCTTCTCGTCGGCATTGAAATACGATGGTATGGTGCAGGATTGGGGGAGAGCTGCACATTTGTCTCTTCTGAAAGCAAACAGCACATGTTGGGATTTACATGGACGTGGCAATGAGGACGTGTTGGGCACAGCCGTGGGTCATTGGTTTGGGAGAGCTGATAGCTGGACATCCAGCAGTGTGAATGCATGGAGAGCATTCCTGCGACGATAAGTCTGCAGTGGAGCATTGCATCCATCACTGCGTTACCCTAAAGGGGTCCTTAGCCCTAAAACCCCCTTTTGCTCCTCCCCAGAATTCATCCATTTTTTTCCCAGCTCGCACTTTCACCTTGGAGGACGAGGCCAAAGCTTTGGTGCCGGTTCCACACGTCTTCCCAGCAGTGTCAGAGCTGGCTGTGTCATCTCCAACCTTTCAAGGAGCCCACAGGGGCTTAATTAAAACCAAAACTTAGGCACTGCTATTCAGATGAGACTGGCAGCGCTCTGCTGACGCGGCTCAGCTGCGTCACTCCGCTCGTGGCACAGAACTGTGCCACGAGGTGGGAAATTCCAGCCCTGGGCAGGTATGGGCTGAGCCCTGCTCTGAAATGCTGGGCTGCAGGGTGACGGCACGCAGCGATCCGCCAGCGAGGCTTCATTGGTAATAAGGGGCACTGCAGGCACTTGTCTGACAGAGGAGACACCAGCCTGACTCCACTCAGCAGGACTTCAGGGAGAGGAAAATGTGCATTTCCCGATCATGGGGCTTTGGTCAGGGGTTGCTGGTGGTCAGGTCCTGAAGTGCATTTATTCCTGTGTTTATGGAGTGCTGCTATGGGTGTAGAGTACATAAAAACGGCAATGGGAAATGCTCATCTATGCAGTGTCATGTATGCACACAGCAGGAGGAGCCTGCGGGCATTGATCTCAACTTTTCAGTCCTGCAGCTGCCGCACAGTGCTGAGGCACCCATGGGTGACCCCGGGAGCTGCTGGCACCAGCAGCTCTATTTGTTGCTCAAATGGCAGAAACCGAACGGACCATGCTCAGATCCAGCCCTGTGTTTTGGTGGTTGTGGCCATACAACACCCAGAGGAGGAAGGTTAGCAGCCATCTGCCTCAGTGGTGCCATTGGGGCAATGCTGTGTACACACACACACACACACACACACGCGCACACACGCCCACCCCCTCACCCCTGCAGCCTGCTGTTCCTGCAGCTCTCTCCAAGGAGATCCCAGCTGCTCTCAGCACTCCATCTGCAGCCTTCCAACAGTTGCTGCAGGAGGGGGAAAACATAAAAAATTGCATTTGGGCTTGGGGAAAAATAGCAAAAAAAGCAAAAAAAAAATCAGCTCTTCTGGCAACCCATAAATCTCAATTTATCTGTCCCTTTGTCTTTATTGAAGCGGAACCTCCTTGGAAGCAAACGTGTCTCTGCTGTGCGCAGTCACAGATTTAGGGAAATCTCTGTGGGGCTGTGGGCACTGAGCCCAGAGCAGCCCTGCAGGAGCTGCTGGGTGCACAGAGTGCTGGGGGGCATGGAAAGGGCACAGGGATGCACTGCCCCAGGGCAGGTGGTGCTGCATCAGCAGTTAACGAAGGGGTGGAAGGTTCTGGTGGGATCCAGTTGCAAGGAGTGGAAAGTTCCAGTAAGGCCCAGGTGTGAGGAGTGCTCATTAGGCCCAGGTGCTGGCACTCAGCTAACAAGGCTCCAGGCAGCAGTTCCTCACTGCTGAAGAGCTCTGGAGTGGAGTAGTGCTGTTGTGTTGTGGGGATGAGACTGGGGCTCAAGATCTGTGTGATGGAGGCACAGTGGGGATCAGGTACTGTGTGATTTCTTCTTTATGGAGGCTTTTGAGATATTGGGTTAGTTTAGTGTACCTTCACTGTGGAGTTTGCTTGCAAGCAGCTAGAGTGGAGCTTGATTCCTCTTCACCTGGAGCTCCTCTTGTTGCTTGAAGAGCAGCTCTGATTTTCCTGAGCTGGTAAAGAGCTTTGCTAAGATGTCTGCATTTTGCAGTGCTGTGTTTGATGTGCTGTGCAGTGGGAAACTGGGGTCTTGCTGGGTTCTGCTGGAGCTGCATTGGTTGGTGCTGGGTTGGGGTGTTTCAGGCTGTGTGGTCACTGCGATTCAGCCCCACAGGAGCAGGTCTGAGTGCTGCAGGATGCGTGTTGGGAGCAGGGAGGGCAGCAGGCTGATGGATGGGGCTGTGTAGATCCCCCAGTATCTCCCATATGCAGGTGGATGATGGATGGGGTGAGTGGGAGCTGACACCCCTTGTTGCTTCCCTTTCTTCCTTTCTACAGCACTTATGGCCCTGCCTTTGGTTTTCTAGGCTAGGATATTTGCAACTTGTGAGCTGTCGTACAGCAGTAATTACACTCTCCATCACTTTTCCATCAAAAAATAAATGGAAGAAAATCACACCCCAAGTACCAGCGCTGACCTTCATTTCAGAAGGCAGCACATGCTCAGCCAGGCTATCATCCAGCCCTGCTTTACCAGGGGCTGCCTGTTCCCTGGAGCTCATTAGAGCTGTAAAGTGGAGCAGCTGCTGGTATTGAAGCCTGCTGGGCACAGGTGTGTGGGATGGAGAGCTGCCTCCTCCTTCCTAAAAGGTTCCTTAGAGTCATTAAGGTTGGAGAAGGCCACTAAGATGGAGCCCAACCATCAACCCATCCCCACAATGCCCCCTGACCATGTCACTTGTGGGAAGTGGGATCTATGTGTAGCTTAGCATACATCCTTGCTGCAGGAGACTGGGTTCTTTGGGTACGTTTGGGTATCAAGATTCTGTCTTGATGCCCTTGGACAAGATTTAGGACAGGAACAGGCCCTGGTGCCTTTATTCTTCCCCTAGACCTGCCTTGCGCTTGCTGTCTCACATTTGGAAATAGATGGCAGTAAGAATTGTGTTCGGCTATTTTATTTGTCATAATCTTTCCTAATCTGAATGTGCAGGAACTGTATTGCACAGCCTAATCAGTCACATAGATTGTACTGCACTTCCAGCTTTGTGAAAAGCAAAAGCCATCTTGGAGGCAGAAATACATTAAATGTGCTTCTTGGAGGCTGCACGCCTTTTGTTGATGGGCAGAGCTGTCTGGTGGCTTTTGCAAACTGCGGGGTCTGATCCATCCTGGGGTGTGAGCGATGCAAGGAGTGACAGTGCTGCCTGTCCTTGCTGCAGGCAGTGGGTGAAGCACGGCCCCGAGGGGACACCTGCAGCTGCAGGAGGAAGGCATGGGCAATGGGGTTGTATTGAAGCAGACTGCAGGGGGATGTTCAGCCAGAGAGCTGTGCTTCCCTGCATCCCTGTTGTCCTTAATGTTCACGTTTTCCAATCCCAGGAGGGCTGAGCTGCCTCCCCATGGGGATTTCCATTCCCCACGAGTGTGGCTTTGTGGTCCCAGAGCCAGCGGAGGGGGGGTTGGAGAGGCTCCAGCTTCCTCGGTTACATCGTGTTTGTTCTCCACATTAGCCAGAAGCACCCTTGTTTATTTCATCAGCTAAATGCTGAAAACCAGCTGCCTGCCTTCCATCCAGACACTTAATGGTGATGATCATCGCTTCCTCTATCGCAGCCCCTCCGAGCACGGGGCGATGCTACAGCAGTGCACAGCTGTTGACCGATGGGTGCCCGGCTGTTCCTAAGGCATTTCTGGGCTCTGTTTTTGCTGAGTTGCAGAAGTCCTGAGCTGGAATGTGGCAGCTGCTTCAGGATGCATGGTGCATGCTGAAATACGGGGTCACTGCCTTCATTTGGAAGCTGAGCGAGGCTGCTGCTCCTTCCTGTTTAGGATATGAGCATCTCGTGGGGATGGAGAACAGGGACGAAGCCTTTGGCGCAGGGCTGGGAGGGATGGTGTTTGCCTTGGAGGTCTGCTTGTGGCACAGAGGCATTTCCCTCTCTTACAGCGTGAGCTCTGCCTGGTTTCTGGGGGCGGTGGCTGCTTTAAGATTGTGCAGTGAATAATTTGATGTAGAATTTCCGCCTGACTTTGATATCTGTTGAACAAAACGTTGGCACAGAGCGCTCGGATACCCGGATTTGTTTTAACTTACAATTTGGGCTTCAAAAAAAAAAAATAGAATGAAATGAATTAGCAAATTATCTTGATCGCTCCGCTCCTGCCTGCAGCCAGTCAGCACGTTCCAGGTGGAGAGCTGGAAAAACGAGCAGAATTTATTTCTTTAGATAAATGGATCTGGGATAAAAGTCGTCTTTATTTTCTTTTTCGTTTTAACTGCAAAGGATGAAAAGTGTCTGTTCTGCTCTTCTGTGCCAGAGATAAAACAGGAAGGAACTTTGCATTGGTGTGCCATTGGCTTTCAAGGAAAAGTTTCTTCCCCCACCCAAACCTCCTCTCCTGCAAGGAGCACCTCGGACTGGAGATCAGAGCTCTGTTTAATGTTCCCGTCGCAGTGCTGCTGGATCCCGGCGCTGTCACTCTTGCTATGTTTCTGTTCCATGCACACGCACTGCCTTTGATCTCTCTACTTTGTCCTTGTTTTATTTTATATCTCTTCTTTCTTTCCCCATCTCACTCACAGCGGTGGCTTTGGGATGAAGCATCATTTCATTTCCCTGAGGTCCCGTGAGGGCGCCGGCAGATCTCCTCTGCTGAGTGTCTGCTGTGTGAAATGAACGCGTTCAGATCAGTGCCAATCCTTACTACAGACAACAGACACGAAGCTAGGAAACGCGGAGGAGATAAAACATGGCCAAACCCACCACTGGAGCCTGGTGTCCTTTGGGAGGCAGTTTTGCGTGCGCTCGGGGTATTGGGGAAGGTGCACGAGGCAGCTTTGTGGACAGGAAGGCCTATAGCAGTTGGTTTGGGTGGAACTAACAACGATCTGCTGGCTATAAATGCTATGTAATGCTATGTAATGCTACAGATAAAGGCCAAAATTCGCTTTGTGACACCTGCTGTCCAAGGTCCCTTAGAGGCACTGGTCCCTGTGTTGCAGCAATGGAGGACGTTGTTCTGCTGGTTGCTGATGCATCCATCCTGTTCTCCACAGCTGGCACCGTGCCTAATCTCCCGTGCAGTACAGGAAACTCATTCCCTTGTTTTGTCTCGGGCCGAGTCTGCAGGAAAGTGAGGTTCTTGAGGCTTGACTGGCAGCTGGAATAGGTTTTGTTTGGCCTAAATGAGTCGAGAGCTCAAGCTGAGGCGGGTAATGGAGCGGTTCCCTTCCTTGCTCACTCTGCAGGCACTGCAGCCCTGGCTGCCTGGGTCAGGACAATTTCCAGGTGCAGCCACGCTGACAAGAAGAGCATCCCTTTGAAAATGAGATTTCTTGAATTGCCATGTGTGGAGCGTGCTCCCTACAAGCTGCTGCTGACCTCGGAGTTGAGCTGTTTGCTCACTCGTGTGAACTCTGCAGTGAAAACATATTAAGGTTCCCCTTTTTCTGTGGCTTGCTTTTTTTTTTTTTTCCTCCAGGTATTTAATCTTAGTTTACAGATGAAATGTGCAGTGGAGAAAAAGATGCTAATCACACAGTTACTGCTCTCTGCTCCAGCCACTGAAAAATTTATTGCCATCTGCCCTGGATTGGACAGGGCTGTGAGCATCGAGGTGTTTGTGTCTCTGAGCAGCAGCAGATGGGCTCAGCATTGCAGTGGGGCATTGTGTTGTGTCCAGCAGGAGCTGGTGTGACTGTGATGCTCCGTGCTCCTCCTTTTGCTGAGGGCGGAGGTGAGAAAAACCCCACCCTGTGCTCAGAACTTCCATCCCTTGGCCAGAAGTGTCACCCCGGCAATATTATGGTGTGAAACGGTGATGGGAATGTTCAGCTCTCCCCACTTCTTGCTTGCTGCCAGGTGTTGAGGTGACTGTTGGTATTTTGATGGCTGTGGATGTAGAGTTACTCAGCAGATCGCATCCCCAGCTGAGAAGCAGGCGCAGGGTGTTGTGTTGTTGGGTTCTGCAAGGCTTTAATGAAGCCAGAGCAGAATGCGAGGTCAGGAACGGGGTCGCAAGTGGGATTTCTCTGGCTCCCGTGGTGTTTTGCCATGCAGCTTTTTGAGCGTGTTGTAATACCAAGCCGCCTTGGAAGCAGAGCGCTTTGATTTGTGCCCAGTCTCTGCCCTCAGCGTGTTATTGGACGTACAGTTCAGAGGTACTCAAACTACAGCTCCCATGATGCACCTTAAATATACGGTTTGCACTTGGCTTTTTGTAGGAGCTGTGCTTGTCCCTGGCCAGCCCTTCCTGCAAATGTACTTCCCTGCAGCATCACGAGACCAGCTGAATGTTGGAGCACATAACCGTTCCACGAAGTGCCTCTCCTGTGGCTGTGTTTGCATATGTTTTTCTCTCTTCTTGTTGCCTTCAAAGAAATTAGGGTATTTTTGTAAAACTTCACACCTTGAAAGTCATCCCCTTAAAACGAAGAACTGCTGAGCAAGGAAATAATTGTCAGCAAGGCGTGCTTTTGTCTCTCCTGCAGCAATTAACAAACTGAAGAGCAGGCTTGGCTGTCTGTCCAATTAAACTCTGGCAAGCTGGAATCCATGATGTGATAATGAAGCAGAGAGTTTTGGAGCTGCTCTGCTTGCTATTTTGAGGATACGGGAGCTTTAGGCTGTCTGGCTGAAACAAAGCCATTGAAAGTAATGGGCTGGACAATCTCACCCCATTACTTTTAATGGGATGGAGAGACTGCGCATTCGGGAACAGCATGCTGACACCAGGGGAAGCAGGGGAACCTTTTCACATATATACACATTATGGCCAATGCTGGGAAACGGCACCCAGCAGGGGAAGGCCAACTGCCCGCAGTAAGTTATGGTGCTTGGCGGTAGATAGGAGGTGTATAGCAGGGGGGAGGTGCCCAAGGCATCAGGGCTCAGTTCAGATAAGACGCGTGGTCATAGGTTGGGTGTTAAGAAACATTTATTCTCTGAAAGAGTGGTGCTGCAGTGGCACAGACTGCGAGGGGGCAGTGGGGTCACTGCCCCAGAAGTGTTCCAGGGATGTGTGGTGTGGGCACAGTGTGTGATGAGGTCGGATGTGGGATCTCGGGGTCCTTCCTAAATTTAATGATTCTGAGATCTTGAAGCAAGGCAGGGCTGGGTGGAACCCTACAGGCCACCAGCCCCAACCCCTGCCATGGGCTGGTTACCAGCAGATCAGGCTGACCAGGGCCCATCTGTGGCCATGGGCACCTTCAGGGATGGGGCACCCGCAGGTTCTGTACGTAATGGTTGGGGGGACTGTGATGTATAGGATTCCCACTGCTCTGTGCGCATGAGGGCATGAGCAGGGGGCAAGGTTCCTCCCCTACCCGTGTCCTGTGATTCACCCTCCTGCCTCTTGCCTGCAGGAATTGTGCCTGTACGCACAGAAGCAGTCTGTAATGTTCTGTGAGCTGCTAGTCTGGCATTACATTTGTTCCTCATGGTGGGACTGAATCTGCTGCTGCTGGGGACTGAAGGAGTGTGGTCAGGACAGAAATCAGCCTCCCGCAGCCTGACATTTGCCCTCTTGTTTTCCTTTCTCCTGCTGCCAAATGTGGCCAAAGGTCCCTGCCAGCATGCAGAGAAGCTCAGTGCCCCAATCAGAGTAGGAGAGGATGGAGCACACTGATTAGCAAACCCCTTCAGTCCCATAGCTTCCTCCCATGCCCCCTAATTGGGGTCTTGTTTTTGCCAGCAGGCAGGGACCTGTTTTCCTGTCCATCTTAGCACCACGCGCTCTTTGAGCAAGTTTCAGCAGAAGGGAAAAAGCAGAAAGGCTACAGTGAGTTCCTGCACCTCCAGCTGGGACCCATCCCTCCATCTGCTGCTTCTGCAGCCACATTACTCACCTGCACCAAGTGGGCACCACCTCCAGCAGTGAGGTTCCCCGTGGTGCTTTACACTCCTATTTAAACTGCCCAGGGGCTTAAATAAATCAGGAGGGGGTCACCTGTATAGAAAACCTGCTGTGAACACTGTGATGTGTTCACATTTTCTGGTGGTGGGATGAGGGAGAGAGCCACGGCCCAGGAAGGGGTGGTTTGGCACAGGAATGCTGCGCTGTGTGCTCCCCACCCACCTCCTCGCCTCACAAGTTTGCTGAAATTGCTGAGGCTTGGCAAGGAGGGGAGAATAAAAAGGAAGCTGAAAAAAGCCTTGGATGCACAAGAATTGCAGGCGTGCTGTGAGGTAACCGGCAAATACAATTTAATTATAAGATACACGGGAGTAATGGCATTTGCGAGGCTGGAGCATGATTTCCCAGTAATAGACGGACTGCGGGGTTCCCTGTCTCTGTTGTCGTGGCCTCAAATGAGAGCACAACTGCACTCAGTGCTTTCCATGCCTTCCGAGGGGCTTTAAAGGCCCTTCTTGGGCTTGCTCCAGGTGGCTGTGTTGTGTGCTAAGGGCTTGCAGAGGGGAGGCGATGGGCTTGGTAGGAGGAGCTGGGGGCTGCAGGGCTTGGGGCCGTGCTCGGAGGTCAGGCAGCGGGTGGCTGTGCTTGCTGGGTGTTTCCAGCACTTGTTCTTTGCCTGCACTCCTGAAGTGAACGGCTCGGCTGTTCTCCAAGTGGAGGAGCTGCTGATCCAGAGCCCTGCAATGGATGTGACCTTTACAGCGCTGTGGTTTTATTTTTATCATTTTTTGCTCCAGTGTGTCCACAATCTGTCAGAGCCACGCGGGGACTTCAGGCCTCGTTGCAAAGTGCTCCCATTGCCAAGCTCTGCAGCGGTGTTGCGGGGTGCTCCTGCAGGGCTGGCACACCTGCTTTTTGCAGGACTCCTGGTCAGCCTGGCTGCCTTGGTACAAACGTGAGTCGGTGTGATGTTGTTGCTGGTAAAGAGAACACTCTGTTTCTGTGTAACCTTTTGTTTGCTTCTTTTGACTAATACGAATGCCTGTGAATGTTGTAACTTTGACAGGGGGAAATTCAGTGTTTTTCCTGTGTGCCAGGTTTAGTTACAGTGTGGAACTGCTGCCACAAGACCTTGTCAAAGCGGGGCGTTGAAGAGGGTTTGACTGGTGCAAATGTGTTCCTGTTTATGCAAGGAACTTCAGGTACCGAGCGCTCTCTTACTCCGGGGTAAATTGCTTTTTGCTGTAGCAGCTCCTTCAGAGTTCTTTATTTCTCCCTGCCGTTCCCTGCTGGGAAGCAGCTTTCAGTGGCCTGGGATGGGGGCAGAGCTGCTGTTTGGGGAGCCCTCCTTACCACGTGGCTCCTCAAGTCCTGGTGGTGCTGGTAGCCTTCAGGACAGCTCTAACCCTCTGCAGAACGGCCCTCCTGCACGGTTGCATTTTACATCTCAGAGCAATGAGCTGGCAAACACCTCTGCTCCATCTGTTTTCCTTCATTGATGGATTCTTCTGAAGTCAGATTGTGGTCCCACAGGGACACACTCAACTAATCCTCCGCTTTTAAGATTTTATTTGTGCAATAAATGGATGACAAGGTGGTTTGCAAGTACATAACACAATAAATGGGTTTATAAATGCAACTTTTCTGCAGAGCACTGTAGAATAAAATACAATATTGCTACAGCATTTAACACTGATCTTTACTTCATTCATATTTCAAACAGTAATGTGCCCATTTTCTCATCTGGGAAGCCTCTTTGGTTTTTTTTTTTAATACATTTTTATAAATTAACCAGGCACAGATTTAATAACAACTTGCATTCATATAGCTTGTTCATCTCGGAGGATCGCGGATTGCTTTGCAGCCCTAATGGCAGAACACACTAATCGTGTGCTGGAGGATCCGTTTGCTCTCTGTCAAAATGAGGCGATGGCTGGGATTGCTGAGCTGTGTTTGTGGATGAAGAGAGGAAGCCTGAATGCAATCCTCACAGCAGGAGAGCTGGGCAGGGGAGGATGCAGTGTGCCTCAATGGCACCCAGAGCAAAGTGCTGTGAAGGAGAGGTCATGGGAACAAGAGGTCATAGGGGAAATGCTCCTTCACACCTTTCTTCCAAGTTCTGGAGTGCGTTATTGCCGAGTGGTGAAGACAAGAACATGAAAAGTCTTGGTGAAATGGGCTTTTCTGGCTAAAGAAACTCATGACAAACAGATATCCAACAGCAAATGATTTTGCACATCATGACAAGAAGCTTCCAAGCAGGAATGTAGTTTCTCAACCAAAGCGTTTCTAAAAGTGATACAAAACCCTCGGATTCAGTGAGGTGGGATCGTCTCATTTCTCCCTCAGTGGCTGAGCAGGAAGGCGTGGAGCTTCTTCCCTTGCAGCCTTTTGTATTCCTTCAGAAGCTCCCATCCGACCAACTCCTTGGCCTCGCGGATCCGCAGCCCTTTGTCTTTCCCAGCCGCCATGTTGGGGCATCTCCATGGAGGTTGCCCATTCCCATCCTCTTCCTTTTCAAGAGACCAGGAGGAAGCTTGTGACTCTGAGATGCTATTGGAAAAATATTTGCTGATAGCAAACCATCACCTCTGCAGAAGGAAAACATGGAAAAAATGGAAACGTGATATTTATTTCTATACAATATTTTTAAAGTTTAATTTAAGAGACCAGCTGTTTCTGCTTCTCTTATAAGAGCTTAATTGGTATATAATAGCATAGTTAATTAAATACAAATCAATAGTTTAAAACAGCTAATTGATATTTAATATGTATGGGAAAATATAACTTAGTTATAATATAATTACCTCAATATTAAATAAGCAATGGAATTGCAATTATGCCTTTACAGTGATTATAAAGTTTATCGTTCTTTAATAAACTTGCGATTAGACAGGATGAACTGAAAAATTATTAAACAGGTATTATTGGGCTATTAAACATTTATCATCATTCCTGGTGGGATACAGGCACACAATAGCACGCGTTATGATTGTGTTTACAGACCTTCATTGCTCCTTTGCAGATTTAGCCCTTTAATGTTCTGTTGGTCGCAAACTTGGATCCCTCTCTGACTTGTGGGTGGGAGAATTGCTCTGGGAGAGAAAGGAAATCCCAAATGAGGAGGAAAAAGTGGTGAAAAGCATTGAGAGTTCTTACTTTGGACCAGGGAAGAGAGCTTTACTCCAGAACCAGGTTGGCCTCCCCTGCTGTCTGAGCTGTGTGTAAATGCCCTGTTATACGAGTTGTGAGCTTGGCTCATCCTCTGAACTCCTTTCTCTGTGTTGGCTGTTGCTCTGCTGTTACTCGCTGCCCCTGATGCTTTGGGATTGCTTTTCCTTTGTCCAAGTGGCTCTTCTACAGCTTTTGGGATGAGTCAATGGGAGTACTTCTTTGAGCGAGTCAAAATGTGCATCTGCTATGTGTTGTCCAAATGAGATATTTGAGCTCATGCCTTTCCAAAGTAGCCAGGTTGACAAAGCTCCACTGCAACTCATTCTACTGTGCTGGAAAAAAAAACTGGCTGTCATTGCATGGAAGTGGATGGGTTTTGTTTCAGGAGGTGGATGCCATGCATGGGTTAAAATATTCATTTTTCCATGGTATCTCAGCAAGCCCCCTGAGCCAAAATATTTAAAATGCTGGGGTGTCTGCTTCGCTATTAATGTTTTAGGTAGCTGCTAAAAGCCATGAAGTGGTGAGGCATCCTTAGGCATCAGCGTCACCTCAAAGTGTTTTACCTTTTAAAGGCACTGTCAGGTATTTAAAGGTGCCTTTAGCTATAAAGATTTTTGCATGTTCTCACAAATTTATGGTATGAATTATTATAATGTGGTGCTCTTGTATAGCTCCTTTCATCATGGGATATCAAAGTCTTTTATAAGCATTAATTATAGCACCCCTGAGGGAGGCACTCGGACGATCGACACCCATACCGGCTCCACGTGGGGAATAGCTCAGGTCTCACTTGGAGCTTCCCTCCCTCCTGCAGAGTGAAGTTGTGCTCTGGGTTCCTGGGGCAGCACTGCCATCACCTTGGGCAGTAACCCACTGCCATCACCTCTAAAGCACAGACTCTTTCCTGGGAATGTTTCTGTCTGTGCAATTGGAAGGTAAGAGTTGGACTGCTGAGTTCCGGGTGCTTTGGGTTGATACAAGACTGGAACCGTAGACCCATAGAATGGCTTGGGTTGGAAGGGACCTTAAAGGTCACCTCGTTCCACTGCAGTACTCTTCTTTCCTTCTCTTAAGCTTTGCATATTGCTGCCTCTGTCTCAGCTCCGTTCCCTTCTGCACTGCCTCTTGCAGAACTTTATGGCAGCCTCTGCCATTCCAGGTCTCTGTGACCAGGAAAACCCCACACGTGTCCATGTGCATGATGAACGCCTGAATTAGCAAGATAGTGATGCTGGCTGGATCAGCTCCACTGTGAACTGCTCTGCCTTGCGTGACACTAATCTAATTGTGTTGTTTTAATTATGCCTCGATACCTCGGTGCTCGTTGAAGGCTCAATAGGAATCGATGCTATTTGTCTTTCCTATCAATAAAGACATAAGCATGTTGCTGGCTCTGTGTTAGCAGAGGGAGGCTGGGGAGACTGTCAGCAGCTCGCAGCTGATGCATGTGGGGTGGCTGGCTCTATGGGATCCCCAGCCAGGGCTCTTACTGATGTCTGCAGCACAGCCTGTGCTGAATGCCTTTCAGCCAGACCAGCTGGGAGCGTTGAACTCTAATGCTCTGCAAGTTGATGCCTTTCTGGGTATATTTGCAGCTGTGCAGAGGGCTGGATTCCACCTCTGCATCAGATAGGAGATGGCTGCTCTCTGCCTGGTGCTGATGGGTGTGACTGAGTCAAGAACCTGCTGAGAATGTGGATGTTTGCTTTGCCTGCCTGAAAATGCCTGATCTTTGAGCATCCTCATCTGAGTTGATCCCCTCTTTTTATGGCCAGTGAGAGAGCTGTGGGTACCTCCAGCATCCCTGAGAGGCTGCCTAGGGATACCCTCTGGGGTACTACTTTAGGTGGCCAAATGGATTTAAGGTGCAATTAAATTTCAGCTGACTTTAATCATCTCAAGAGACATCCGTCTGTATGAGCATTGTCTTCAGTGGGATTGCACACAGCCTTTCTTACTTCTGCAGGCTGACATCCGCTCTGGTGGGAGCCTTAGGATCAGGAGCTGTTGGTTCTTGTGAGATGGAGCCTGGTTCTGTTAGGGAATTCTCTTTACCTTGTCCTGCTCATGCCCTGGTGTCACAAGGCATCTCTGTTTTCTGCATTTTGGCTCTGGTTCTGCCCCAGAAAGCAAGGAGGATGCTGACCCTCCTGCCTGAATGCCCTGTCAGCACTGGGGAGCAGCAGTGCACTCACAGAGCCGTATGCCTCAAGTTGTCCTCCTGCACGTCCTGCAGCACTGAGCAACCTTCCTGCTCTGACAGACTCAGCCCAGACCTGCAGTTCATCTCCAGGGACCTGAAATCCCCACACAGCTTCACACAGCACTGCCTCACCACTCCCATCCCGCTGCCCCACCGCCTTCCCCTCCCATGGAGATCCCTCACCCTCCGTCCTCACGGAGCAGGCTCTATGGAGGCTGCATTAAGCAAACATCAAAGGGGCTTTGATCAGCGAGGCCCTGCAGAGCACGGCAGCCCCCGAGGAGTGCGCTGGGGCGGCAGTGGGGATGCGCTACCTTGATTTCCTGCTCTGTGACACAATTTGTTTGAAGAATGGGAGCTGTCTGCCACCGAGATGTGTGTGGGCAAACACACAGCCTGCTTCTGGAAGAGCCACACTCAGATCTTTCTCTCTTGGTTACCAGAAAGCCCCAGGAAGGAATCAAGGCATCAAAGGCGTAGGCATCCTCAGCCTGGAGTGCTTCTCTGCTTGTAGGGCCACCTGCGTGTTTCCAGCCCTCAACCCTTGGCTGATCTTCCCTTTTGAGGACCAAGTCCCAGTTGCTGCGCTGCTCCCCGTGCTCTTGCTCCTGTCCCCAGCCTTCTAACGCCGCTCTCTCTTCTCTTGCAGAACTGGGGCTCCCAGGAAGAGGATGCTGCCTAGTGCTGGGGTTCATGTACAAGGAGAAGTACCGCAGGATGACTGAAGGTGAGCGGCTTCCCCACCTTCTCTTCATCCTTCCTCCGTAGCCGTCTCATCACGGAGGTTCATTGTTGCTGGGAATGTGCTAGGGTCTTGCTTGTCCCAAGGAGAAAATCCTGGTTCCCTTTTGTTTCCTGAAGAATCTTAATGGGCACGGATAGAGGAGAAGCAGTCAGAGGAGAGCAGGAGGCTGATACTTCCATTCATCCCCCATTCACTGTCTTCTCCCGTGGATTTGTCACACAGGAAGCTCTTTCAGCACCCAGTCTTTGTATTCTGGTTTTCGTTCCACCCTTCAACTGGTGCATCTGGTCCTACTGGAGAGGTGCTCAAGTTATCATCACCCTAATGCCCTTAAACTGCATCATCCTAAGGCTTGTGTGGACAACCTTGGCAGATGAATGTCCTTCTAATTATTGGTGTGGGTACAGAAGCCACTGAGAGTCAGGCTTAGCCTTGCTGTGTTCCAAAGCTGATGGAGTTTGCTTGGGCAAATCTCTCACCTGGGATCAGGGCTGCTGCGCCTTCTCTAAAGCATCATCGTTTTGCTTGTCCAACCCCTGCGCTGTGGCAGAGATGTCTCTAAAAGTTTTCCCTGTTTTTATATTCTGGTCATCCCCCAGGTACTTTATGAGCATTGATTAATCCATAGAAACACCATAAATAATTATGAAGCATAATAACTAAACAAAAACTATTTATGCTTGGGAGGATTGGCATCCCTGCTGCTGGTAGCATCGTTGCTTGGCTTCTTTCTTTGAAGCAGCCCCATCTCTGCTGAACGCAGGGCTTGGGGGAGGTCCCTTCCAGGGGAAGGTGCATCATGGTGATGGGTTGGGGTTTTGCTCAACCCAAACAGAGCTGAGCTGTTTCCAGCCCTTGTTTTGGAGGTAGATAGGAAATGCTTTGGTCAGAGGAGTGCTGACTTGCCCTGCTGTGCATTTGTTCCTCAGAGCAGGACGGGGAGCAGCCCAGCAGCTGGCTGCAGGAAGCCTTGTCTGCACGAGAGCAAAGGGTGCATTAGCTTGCAGGGGGCGAAGCTCCAGTGGAGGCAAGCTCATGGCTTGAATACCAGCTATGAGATCAAAGGTTCCCTTGGTTCCCCAGGAGCCCTGAGACCGAGATGATAACATGGGGAAAGCACTTCACAAGTTTTTCACCTCATGTTTGTTAATTATCCCGTGCTTTTTAAACATTGATTAGAATATTTTTTAACTGCATGGCACTGCCCCTTGGGTGCCGTGGGAAGGTGCAGTCTTACGATGGTTTTGGGTCCCTCAAGCTTCCCAGGGATGCGTGTAGGCGCCACATGTGGGCATCCCAGTGCACCCTGTGGGACTGCTCCAGCCTGGCAGACTCGGGGCCCTGCAGAGCGAACCCCTTTGGCTTTGTGGGGAGAGAACAAAGCCAGATGAAAGGCGCAAAGTAAAGCTTTTGTGTGGGGAAGGGAACAAAGCGATGAGTTTCTGGCCCCTGCGGACTGCAGGGCTGTGACGTTTAAAGGTACAATCTTCCAAAAAGAACACAGTCGGGGGATTTCCATGGCTACAAAGACCGCCCTGGACTTGTTTTCACTCGAGATGGCTCTGGATGACAGATGCAGACCTGAAGCCTTCTGCAATCCAGGCTGTATGGTGTGGGCTGAGCACTGATGGGAGCTGGGGGGGTTTCAGGTGTGCAGCAATCTCGGGACAGCCCCTGCAAGCAGCTCCTGAGCCATTCCCTAGGAGGGATAAGGAGTGAGACAGCTTTCCCTTCGTGTCTTTGCCAAATGAGAGCTTTTTCTCCTTTATTACATTGTTATGCTAATGAACAACCCTATTTTTAATGGCAGGGTAGCTGAAGGAGCTGGAAGCAGAAGTAGGCAATGGGGCAATCGGATAATTATGAGGTGTGGGGTCTTCGTGGTAGTGGAAATGGGTAATTACGGGATTCATTAGAACCTTACTGTCACTTAATGGAGACAGCAACAGAGTGAGCTTCAGAGGTAGAGAAGCACAAGAGGACTTTGAGCTCATGTCAGCTGCACTGTGCTGTACTGCTGCTGACCCTGGTAAGAAGCAAAAAGAAATGTCCAAGAACTCACCTCTGTTAGTGTGAGTTAACATGTAGCATGGAGTCTTTTAGGCTGGAGATGACCTCTGACATCATCAAGTCCCACTGTTAACTTAGCACAGCCAAGCCTACTGCTAACCCATGTCCCAAAGCACCACACCTGTGAAATACCTGCAGGGGTGGGACTGAGCTATCAGCTCTTCATACTGCCATGTATCAACCTGCATCCTGAAAATCTGGTCTGGAGAAGGTGTGTAACGCTGCTGTGAAGCATGCAGCAGGAAAACAGGCAGGGTTTGGGTGCGATTTGGGGCATACAGAGGAAGAGGATGCTCTGCTGTGGCTGCCACGTGCCTGTCCCTTTGCTGTGATTGACACAAACCTTGCTGAGCTGTGGGTTGAAATGGAGCTGGTGACAACTGCAGACAGAGGTAGAGCTGTCTGCAGTGACGGCCTTGCAATAGAGACACTCCAGAGTTAATCCTCCACCATCTGTCTTCATTCTGTTAATAACCCACTCAATCAGCTGCTGCTGACTGTTTGTTAGCATTCAGAAACAGATACAGAATTGGCAGGAGCATGCACATGGGGCTGGATTCCGCCCCAGCTATGGGGGTGGGTCAGCAGGGCTGCACCCTGGGGATCCCAAAGCACATGGCCATAAGGCAGAGGTCCTGCTGTGTTGGGCTGCCCTGCGTTCCCCAGGTGGAACCCGGGTGAGCAGAAAGGTTGCATTGCTGTAGTCCCCAAGAATAAGCAACTCTGACCAACCTAAGAACTGAGACTGGTTTTCTCTTCCCTCTTCCTCTCCCATTCAGTTGGCTTCCCAAAGCTGGCAGTCTCTGAGCACAGAAGTAGGGGCTGTGCTGCAGGACCCCTCCCTGCTGCCCACCACCCCATCCCTGCCCATCCAGCACTCTCCATTGGGGTGGCCAAGGGCAGGTATTCAGCTCTCACTGCTGCTGTTTTCCTTCATCCCTCCTTCCTTTGACTTCTCGCCAGATCTAACGCAAGTCATTAGCAAGCGTCGCTGCAGCAATTATGGCACTTTTTGGCTGTCATTCATAAAGCTACTAACGGGAACGATGGAGCACTCGGTGTCATTCTGCGCCGTCACCACCTGTTCCCAGCACCCACCAGCTGCTGGAGGTCCCTTTTTGGAGACGTCGGTGGCTCTGGGGTCTCTCTGTGTATTCCCCTTCACTGTGACAGCCTATCCCACCGTACAGCCGCCTCCTGCTGGGTGGAGCAGAGTCTTGGAGGGGGTTTTTGCTCCTCAGCTCCCCTATCTCCAGTCTGCAGATAGGTTTCGGTTCTGCCCAGGCGCAGGGAGAGAGTCGTGGATGCATATGAAAGCTGTTTTTATGGCTTATAATTATCTCGTACCCATCCTTAGAATAATTATAGCTCCTCCATTATTAATAATTGGAATTCCAGTCCTTGTCATAGATCACAAAATGGAGAGGAAGCTCAACCCAGGGTTTGCATAATGTACCTTGGTCTCAATTGAGTAATTGGTAAAATGGTGAAAATCGTTAGTTTTCCTCCATTCCTTGGTGCTGGAATTAGTGAGATATTAGTGCAATTAGCCACTGCTTCCATTTGAGGCTGCAATCATTTGGTTTGTAATTTAGAATAAATGTAAAAGCCCACTTGTGCTGCTGAACAGAGCATTTGTCCTGTTTAAAAGTATCTAATGGGGTGGCTGTCATCTAAGCAAGATACATTTGACCCATTTCAATTTGTTTCCCTTTTAATCTGCTATCTGTTTTCCTGGATCTTTTTTTAATAAAAACATAAAGAAGGAACGGGGGAGTGAGACCAAAGAGGGAGAGAATAGAAGCGTCATAGATCTGGAGTTTATCATAAGCCAAAGTAACTTGAAATCAAGCCTGTTAAATGGCAGAAAGCAATAGCAAGCAAACACTATTTGGAGATCGTTTAAAGGGCCGAGTGACTTGTCAATGAAAGGTTGCTCTGTTCGACTGCTCCTTAATAGCTTCTCAGAGGGAATCTGCAGCTCTTGCAAGAAGGAAGGCTGCAGCAGCTGTGTTGGGGCAGGAGGTGGGGGAATCCAGCACCAAGAAGCTGGAAATGGGAGGCAAGGATTTAAACCCAAAATGGGGTTTGGGCTTTAAAATGTGTCCTAAATATCAAAGCCTTGGATCTGCTGAGGCTGGAAGCTTTGCCGTCGCTTGGGCACAGATCAATAGCACTGTGCCCTCCTCCATCAGAGAGCTCTGTGCTTTCCCTCCCACGGCTGAGCATCCTTCCAGGGACTGTCTGATTCAAAGCTCGTTGCTGTCAGGCTCCATATTGCTGCCTGGAGAGCAACCAGCTGGGGCTCTGGGCTGGAGTCCCTGCTGTGTGGGGACAAATGGCTTGTTCAGAGGAGCTGGCTGTGTTCTGCTCCAAATATCTCTGCTTGAACACCACTTCTGCTGCCTGCAGTAGTTCAAAGCGGGTTCAGTGAATGCTTCCTGCCAGGAAAACGTCCTATTAGAGTGGCACTGAGATGCGGTGACGTATTTGTGCCACCCAGAAGCAGTCCAGCAAGGCTGTTTCTGCCTCAGAATTGCTTGGATTTATGGGGTGAGATCCTGCAAGTGACTTAGCAGCACAGGCCGCGTGTGAATCCTTCTCAGTCCCAAGGACAAATCAGAGCCAACACCCTTATCCCAGGAGAAGCACCCAGCATCTTCTCAATACCTCACCCCAAGAGGTTTGGGCAACGTGCAGGACCCCCAGCATCAGCTTGGGCTTGGGGCATCCCACTGTGTTTTGTTAAGAGCTCCTTGGAAAGGAACCCACTGGGATCAACTGCAGCTGCTCTCCAAAGTGCTCTGCAGGATCCCGTGTAAGTTTTGCACTGCTGACTCTGCTGTCATCACCAATAAAGTGCTGTGTGCTCCAGGGCTTGGCAGCTCTGTGATAGCAAAGCTTGCCTTACCCCGAGCCCTGTCACTTGTGTCTGCCCACAGAGACACAGTCGCAATTGATTAGGGCAGGCATCTTCCCATATAAGCCACATTGGGCCTTTTGTTCTTCATCTGACAGAGGCACTTGAGACAGAATAGAAGAGTGGATGGAGCAGGCACTGGGACGGCTGTTAGAGATGCAGTGTTATCAGCAGAGGTCTCATTGACACCTCTCCCGTGTGTGTTAGCTCAGTGGGGTGGGGACGGAAGTTAAATCCCAGGAAAAACAGCAAACACATCACTGCCTTGTCTGGTGTCAGATGGGAGGGATCCGTGTGCTCACGTTCAGGTAGTGGGAAGCTCCTGCCTTCAGGTTCCTCCGTGCCCTTGGGGAGGCAGTCTGGGTTTTGTCCTTGCTGCTGAGGTGGTTTGCTGTGCTTGTAGTGCAGCTGAGCAGCTCCACTGGTTATAAAGCTGGTACCGAGCTGGTGAGATGACAGAACTGTAAAAGGGTTTGGGTTGCAAGGGGCCTCAAAAATCACCTGGTTCCTGCCCCACTGCTGCAGGCAGGGTTGCCAGCCACTAAATTGGGCACGAGATCAGGTTGCCCAGAGCACCATCCAACACAGCCTGTGGTTCTATGGTAACGGTGGTAGTGTAGCAGTTAATGGTCTGAGGATGTAATTTTATCTGTTGATTTTTGAGTAGTGCTCCCCTATGGTCTTAAATTAAGAGAGTACTTCCTCACTCCCCAAGTGCTGGTGCTCTTCAGGAGCTGCTGCTGCTCCTATGGAGCCTGCAGGGCATGAGTACCACGCACATCCCTTTGGTCCTCTAGGGATGCCACAGGGGTGTGATGTCAATAAGCACGGACTGATATCTCAGGATGGGTGCAGAGTGTCTTGGCTGTTTGAATCCTTGTGCAACTCTTTATGTCCTTTGCAGTGCTTGAAGCGGGATGAGCATCTAAGGGACTTGTAGCAAGATGCTGGGAAGAATCTTGTAAGATTCATATGGAAAAGGGCAGAGATAAGGCTACGTGCTTCACCCTCCCTGTGAAGTCTCTTTGTTGATGGCTTTGCTGGGTCTGGGGTGATTTATTTTTCAAGTGTCAGGGGGCAGTGGGGAACTAAAGGCGATACGAGCTGCTGTCTGAAGGCAGTGGCTGCAGCTTCTCATGTCTGCGCTGCCTCCGGGCTACCTGCAGAGTTTGCCTTTGAGCTCATGGATTTGTTGATGGTTCTCCCCTCCCTGCAGAGCTGCTGCTGCAGCCCAGGGCTATTATTCAGCTTTCCTTCCTCGGTGTCTGCAGGGACCCTGCTGCAGAGGTGGCTGGCAGCTGGATTTCATCAACGAAATGGGTCACAGCGCTGACATGGTGCCCACCAGAGCCTAACCTGGTCAGCAGGTTGGCTGTGCCATTATGCCAAGTGCTGATGATGCTGTAAATCCTCCTGTAAGCTCTCATGGTGTGGTGTGTTGGGAATAGGAGGATGTCTGTATCCTGGGGACAGGAGAATTCTTCTACCTCTCCTGGGAGTCCTTGATGGCTCATCCCTGTGTGCCAGGTGCTCATCCATGCCCTGGACCTGGGGCACACACGTGCAGGCTCATTCAGGATTAGGATTCACAGACTGGAGCAACAAATCATCACCGTGTCATCACAGCTTAGAATAATTTCAGTTAAAACTGTTGCAGCCTTTTAAGTCCCGCTCTGAGAGATGTACTCTATATTGATTGACAGCCAGGCAAGAACGGCTCTGAAGCCAGCAGAAGTAAATCTCTGTGCACCCAGGGACAGGAGCTTGCTGGGAGCTCCCAGCCCAATCCGGGCTGTGGGACAGGAGCTGAGTGTGGGTGCCAAGGAGGTGGAACGCTCTGGTGTTGCAGCACAGCTCTGTTGCTTTGGTGTGCTGTGAAGGAAGTCGAAGTCGTGGCGCTGAAGCTGCATTGCCCACCGGGTTTCCCTGGGTTAGGTCACATAGCATCACCGCTGCTCTGCAGTCCAAACCTTTCTTTCTGGAGCAGGGCAAGAGAGCTGTATTTTGCAGTTCTAACAACGAACTGGGTTTCAGCCCAACACAAAATGACCCTGTTCCCATTTCGCAGCTTGGCATTGACTGAAAGGTGCTGCAGCGAAATACCCTGCTTTGTTTGGGTTGGCTTTTCTTCTAAATCCTTCTGCAAATCCTTTCTCGTCGCAAGGAAATAGCAAAATATTGTTGGAAGGCATCAAGCTGAACGTGGCAAGTCCTGTTCTGTCTCCCCCTGAGCGACGTGCAGTGTTTGGCCAAAGCCTGCCGTGTATTCAGTAAATAAAGTCCCTCAGCAGCCTTTGGGCTGAGGCTGATGGATACAGAGGGAAGAAATGTGGTCAGAAAACCTATGGAGAAGGGGGAGGGGGGTGGGAGGAACCCCCCTGGAGGCAGCAGCAGCAGCAGGGCTATTAGTGGGATCCTGTGCAGAGAGAGGGGCTCCAAGCACAGACCTGAGCAGTGCCAATGTCGGGGCTGTGTGCGTATCCTTCTGCGCCCGGTATTTGCTCCCACTGGTATTTACTCAATCTATAAATGTATTAATGGGTCTCATCTGAAAATACAGCCAGAGATGGAACTTGCAATGGGCTTTTTTTTCCCTTTAACAAAGATGAAGGTTTTATATAGACAGGGGAAAGGGAAGGGAAGTGAAATGTTCGGTGACTAATGATCCTCATCAATATTCATGAGAGATGGTATGCATTTGGAGATTTAAAATAAAGGAAGGAAGAAAGGGAGAAAGGAATTGACTTCTCGAGAAGCTAAATGAAATATTTAGGTTGACCTGGAGATAAATCTGCCAGCTCTTTGTCGCCATCGGCTCGGACCTGCGTTCAATTGAGCTCTCCAGGAGGAGCAGGAGCTGCCCGTGGAGGTTCCTGGAGCTGGATGGTGGGGAAAGTGTCTTCCCCAAAAAGAGTGATGCTGCTCTGTACAGCTGCACAGGGACGGGGGGTCACCATTCCTGGGGGTGTCCCAGAGCTGTGGGGATGTGGCACTGAGGGACAGTGGGCACAGTGGGGTGGGTTGGGGTTGGGGATCTCAGAGGACCTTTTTGACCTTAATGACTGATTCTTCTCTATGAGGCTGTGTTGGTCCAGAAGGCTCCATCAAGTGGTGAATACCACATTGTGGAGAACACCTGGTTTATGTCTGTGGCATATCCACCCCTTGCTGCTCCTGACTGCTTTCCCCCCACCCCTCCCTTCCTGCCCCCATTTCCCTCCCTGTCCTTCCTAAAGCAGATCACCCTGACTGTATCTAACATGACGCTGCAGTTTTAAACCTCCCCCAGTACTTGAAAATAGGCAGAGCAACTTGTCCCTTCCCTGTTTTGGTTTTCAGCCAGCTGTGGTGGGAAGAAAATTATCTGCAGGGAAAATGCCCGAAACAGGGCTTTGCCAGGAGGATCCAGCTCCAGATTTACAGCAGCATCAGTGGGGGGTAGGATCACCATGATCGTAATCGCCTGATTTAATTGCTGAAGGAGCATATCAGAAAGCCTTTCCCCTGCCTTCTGCATTTCTCCTCTCCTGTATTTTTTCCTCTTTCTGCACATTGCCCTTCTCTCCACTCCAGGGCTGCTCCCTCTCCTTTCCATGCCATCCCTTCCTCAAGTGACAGCTGTCCCACCCCCCAAGGTCGCTCGCCCTTGAGACCGCTGTTGATCTGTGCCCTGATAGAAGGGCTGAGTATTGACTTTGGCTTCAGCTTCATTACGAAGCAGCCTCATTTGTCAACTTGTTCCGAGAGCTGCTTGGGAGATGCAGTGCTACCCCAGCACCACTCCTTCTGCGAGGGTTGGCAGGCAAGGTCGTTGCAGGTGGCCCTGCACTATCAGCTCCTCCTCATTAATTGATGTCACAGCACTTTGGGCAAGGTCAGACCCCAAAGTAGTCTGGGTGCTACAAGGAGCTGCGGGTGCACAATGTGATCCCAGCTGGGAACGCAGCACAGAGTGCTCCCGTGCAGCTCAGAGATGGGGCTGAGCCGTCATGGTGATGTCCTTCTGGGGATGCCCTGCAGCATCGGCAGGGTGGGTGGGGAGGGCTAATTTTTCTTGTCAGGTGTCACCGGGTAACTCATCTGCAGCATTCTGGTTTTAATCCAGTCTTTCTCTAAAGACACATGGGATGGGTGAAGCTCCTGATGTGTCATTGAGAGCTTCGATGATCTTAGAGGTCTTTTCCAACCTTACTGATTTGATGATTCCATGGTCCCAGGGCTGTTTTGGCACACCCTCAGGAGGCACAGTGTGTCGGGGCAGTGCAGGAGGAGCCCTGCTGGAAGGATTCCTCCCAAGTAAGGAAACCAAAATGTGCTGCAGCTCTGAGCCCTGCATGCAGTGGAACCATCAGCCCTCTGTACTCCCTGACGGGAAGCTGTTCCTAAGACCAGTGCTCTGAAGCTGAGCTGTGCTGCAGGGGTTAACACCAACACAGTGCTGGGTTTGACAGCAGCCAGGGAGCTGAGGGAAAGATGTTCTCTGCGTTGCCACAGGCGCTTTGCTTGGACATGCAGCAGGCTGCAGCCAGGCAGCGAGCAGGGAAGGGTACAGGCAGTGGGAAGGAAGGGCGCGGGGAGCAAGAGGAGGTGAATTTATATCATCTGGAGGAAGCTCAAGGGGAGACACGACCAGAGTCTATAAATACGTGCAGCCACAGAAACAAAGGGAAGGAATTATTCATGGCCTCGGAAGGCAGGAGGACAAGGAGCAGCGCCTGGAGCAGAAACAAGGGAAGTTTATCCTGGGTCTGGAGCAGGAGAAGGGCCTTTGGGGTCAGTGTCGTGATGGAGAAGGTGCCACCGCCACGACTGCTTCCCCTATGCAGCCCCTGGAGCAGCTTTCTTCCCCTACCCAGCATTGCTTTGCAGCAGCCCCTCCTGTTCCCTCCCCGTGTGCTGGGAGGGTTATTCACACCGAGGGAGAGGCAGTGGGGTTCATGGGGTGACCACGTGGCCCCCAGGACAGGACGCTCAGTCCCGGTGTGTGCCAGCACTGCCAGCCCGCGGCTCAGCACAAGTCATCTCCGATGAGTAACGCAGCCAATGAATGCCTGCCTGCGTGCGTCTTCCTCCCCTATAAAATAATTTAATGTTATCTCCGGGCCTCCTGCTCCTGAGATGAAGAGATTTGCTTCAAACCTGCAGCCCACAGCCACCGCCATCGGTTTCAAACGTCATTAAGTTTCATTATAACAAATAAACACTGCAATGACATTTATAAGTTACCGGAGAGCACGGAAACGCAAATATGAAGCAGATAAACTGCATTTGATCCAAATAATTACTGCAGGCAATATCGAGCTGGGGCTGAGCTGGCAGCCAGGGGCCAAGTAATTTATAGGTGTCTGTATGGTGTGGGGCTGTGTGCTGCATCTCACAGCGATGGAGCTGGAGCAGGTCTGCCCCCAGGTGCCTTTTCCCTTTGTTTTGACTCCCAGCTGTACACCGCCTGCGCTCAGCTCCGGGCAGGGAATCCTTTACCAGTAAACCAGGTGGGAAAAAATCTTCTCCAGAAAAAAAAAAAAAAAAAAAAAGCCTGATTTTGGTGGTTTGGGTGATTTTGGCTGTTTGCTGTGTGAGCTCTGGCCAAGAGTCAGCTCAGTGTGTAGAGGGAACACGTCATGTCCTAAGCGAGCATGTCAGGATGGAAAGCTTGTGTCCTGCAGGTGCGGTGCTCAGCCCAGGAGGGGGGTTCAGCAGCAGCTGGGCTTATTGACAAGCATCTCTCATTACCTGCTAATTAACTCAGCAGGGCAGAATGTGCTTGTCATCCCTTGGACTGGGGTTTTACACAAGCATGCCATTGGCTCTGCAGCGGGGTCCTTTGAAAAGGAGCCAGGAAAAAGAAAAGAAAAGAAAACAAAATAGAACAGTGAAATCTTGTGCTTAAAAACATTTGAGGCGCCTCCTGATGGGGGTCAGGCAGAGAAGTCACAGCTGTGAGGGCACATCCCCATGCTGCTCTAGGGGTGCATGGGATGGAGCACTTTCGGGGATGTGAATACTGATAGAGTTCATACTTCTTTTCTTAAGTGGTTCTGGATTGGGTTGGGTTGGGTCAAGCCCAGGCAAAAAGCAGAACCTGGCTGTTCTGGGCACTGGTGCTGGTGGCTGCCCTCTGGAACACCTGGTTTCCCATGGAAATGGCACTCCTTCCTCTTATCTGAGGGATAAATGCATTTTTTGGCATTTTTCTGGGTCTAAGGATGTTGTGGCAGCAATGGTTCTCCGGGCAGGGGGCAGCTTTGTGTATACACAGAAGTGCGTGAGGTTTCAGCGCCTTCCTTGGGTTGTGGGGATGGATGTGCAAGAAGCGTTCCCTGCCCAACTGCTGCTCCGCTCCTTCTGTTCCTCTTGGCATCTCCTCCTGCTCTTCCCCCCAGCACATTTTGTTGTGTATTCCATGCGCTTACCTTTAGAATTGAAACAAATTATTCCAAAGAACAGCCTGCATATGAATGTTGCATTTATAAAAGAAAAGGCAGTACACATATTTACAATTATTTCCGCTCGGAAAAATCCAAACAAACAATAATTATGGCAGAAAGTCGCTAATTCTCCCTCTGCTTCATTGTCAGACTTGCTAATTGGTGCAGCACAACCTGCAGCCATCTCACCCCGCTCCTCAGCTCGGGTCCCAGTGCCCACGTCATGTCGGGGCCCCCCAAGCAACACGGTTGGGGTTTCATGCAGCGTCGCCTCTCAATGTTTCATTGCAAGAGTTGGGTTTTAGAGTAGCAGGTGGGAGATGGGAGGAGAATCCTGCAGTGGTTTGGGTATTAATAGCTGCATTTTCTGTTCTGAAGTAAATCTTTGTTTTGATTTCTCTCTGCGACTCAAAGCATGCGATAACAGATTGGGAAAGACGAGGATGGAAGCAAAGCATCGCCCAACCCAGGGCGAGCTCTTTGGTCTGATTTTCCGCCCCATAGACTGCACAACTTGCTGCTTCTGCTCTTCCTGGGAGCTGAGCCAGCCTTTGAAATCTCCAAATCGTTTGTGAAATGGATTATTCATCCTCCTGCTCTTCCTACAGACGAGCGTCCTGTGTGCCCTCTAACTCGGGGATGCACTGAGATTTGTGGGGCTGGGTGTGAGGCAGGGCTGAGAGACAGGTCCTGATGGATTTTATGAATAAATCCCACGGGATCGTGTCAGGGAGACTTGGGAAGAGCAGACGCTTGAGGCATTAGCTGTTTTAGAAGAAGTCCCATTTTCTCCCCTTCACGTTAAAGCTGTACTCACGGGTATCCTATACTGCAGCTGAGCACCTCCGGCCCCTTTGCTTTGCACGGCACCGCGGCCAGTTTGCAGTGCAGGGAGCCTTCCCTTGTCCCTGCCCCAGCAGCATACCTCTATCTCCAGCCCAGCAACAGCTCTGTGTGCCCCAGAGCTCAGCTCTCGTTGTTCCACCTCCGTCAGTCTGTCCGACACAAGATGACACTCCTGCGCTGTGGGGCAGTGGGTACCGCACTGCTGTGATGGAGCAGAGGAGCCTGAAAGTGCAGTGGCACCCTGTCCCTAAGGTCACGGAGCAGTGCTCTGTGGGAGCTGTGACCTCTCCCTCCTCGATGCAGCCCATTAGTTTGTTTTCTATCAGCGCAGCACCGCGAATGGGCGTTTAATCTCACAGGAGGTAATTCTGAGCGCTGGTGCTGGGGGGACGTTGCCGATAAATATCCCTCGGTAAGTGTACACTTACACCTTTCCCAATTGGTAGCTAATAAGAGAGCAGGCGATGACATTTCAGCCCTTTCTGCATGGCTGACCAAACTGCTGGCGGTGACTTTGAAAGCAGTGCTGGGATTTCATGTGGGTATCAAAGCGAGCGCAGTGCTCGGCGGCTCAGATCTCTCGCCTGTGTGACTAATAGACAAAAAGATTTCCGAAAGGTCCAATGTCTTATTTGCAGCCTCTGCGTCTCCTGTCTGCAGCTGCTTAGTGGACACGGTGGGATGAGGATGTTTTCTGTAAGCAGCGCTTGGGGAATAGTGGGGAGAGCTCGGGCTTGCTTGGAGATGGGGCCAAGAGGCAAAGGGCTGTGCCAGGAGCAGAGCATGGTCCTCACGTTGCACTCCAGAGATGGCATAGATGGGGGCACGGCTGGAGGTGGCACGGGGTGGCTGTGCCCCTCGGTGACCCATCCCTGGGCCGTGGGGTGGCAGTGGGGCTGGCTTCTTCCTTCGGGTTGAATAATTCAGCATGCCAAAGCCACGTGAGCTGCGCTTACACAGTCAAACTAAAAAAGGCCAAACTGACATTTTTGTTCAAACAGATTTATTTTTTTCCCCTCCAGGGAAACAAAACAAAATAATGGAAAGCTTTTCTCAAGTGAGGAGCGCAGGCTGCGGCTCGTTTCCTTCCATAAAGCAGGAGAGCAGGGCAAGACATGGCTCTGGTCATCCTCACCACGCGTCCCCTTCTGGGGGCTGCTCCTTGTCCCAGGATGCATCCGTAGCTTCACTGGTGGGATTCAGCTCTCCTGCCTGGGGACCCATCTGTCCTTCAGTCCTACAGAGGAGCAAGAAAAGCGTGGTCTTGCACTGAGGAAATCCTTGCTGTGCCCCCAGAGCATCCTTGGGATGCTTCCCCAGGTGGCACCTCTCGCTGGGGGCAATTGGAGGACAGGCACGTTGGTGACCGAGATCCACAGTGTGGGAACATGGCATGGCCATGTGAGTGACAGCTCCTGAGAGTGCTGTAAATAATGGAACACTTTTGTCTGCCTGCTTTTCCCAGCCATTGCAAAATCAATGTGGGCACGCGCTGCACAGTGCGATGGCGTCCTGCGGGGAGCGCGGTGGCCTTGGCTCCGGATTAGGCCCCATGGGAGGACCCATGGCATGGGCAGACCCAGCGTTTTTCATGGGGTCAATAGAAGGATGGGAGTAGGAAGGGGAGATAATTGGCTGCTGAGAAAGGGGGATGGAGCCCTCCCTTAGGCACATCCTGCTGCATCCACCCCTGAGATATGCTGAGACTCAGAGCCAGCATCATCATGTTGTGATGTCCCTGGCCCAAAGAGGCAAGAGGAGTTGGATTTGATGACCTTTATGGGTCCCTTCCAGTTCAGGATATTCAATGATTCAAAGAGGGACCTCCTAGGATGGTTTCTGGGCTTCAGTTCTCCTGCAGCAGAGGCAGGACAGCCCCTTGCTCACCTTCAGCCACACGCTGCTAGCTCTGCATCAAGGGACAAGGAAGGCATCCCACCACCCCCTGTCCCCAGCCTTTCATTTCCAAACAGTTTGGTTTCTACCAGTCCTCCTTCAGCACTTCTATCCCCTCCTCAACAAAAAGAGCTAATTCTTTTCAAAACACAATGGAAATTCAAAGCTCTGCTTACATAAAAGCAGCCGTGGTGTCTCCATTTCTAATGAGTCATTGTTCCCTCTGCAAGTCCCTTGCTTCTTATTACAATACTCACTTCTCTTGGGTAATGAAAATTTAACTATCCGCTGTTCCCTCTTGCCTCTTCTCTTCTTGCAGCACGCCGTCTGCTTTGTGCACAGGGGGCTGCAAGTGGAAATCATTCAGGCAAGGACTTGTGCAAACATTGCAGCCCTCAGAGCGCTGAGGGAGCGGGGAGCTGCTGAGGGCATTGGGGATGGGCTGTGTGCTGTGTAAGTGCCTCTTCTGCCAATAGGTTTGGGTTTTTGGCACTGCATGGGGACGCTGGGGCTTCTCTGGAAGCTCTGCAGTGGTAGCGATGTGATTTCCCTTGGAAGTCCCAGACGTGGCGGAGTATCGGTCTTTGTTTGAGAGAACAAGGCAGCGTTACAGAGCAGCACTGAAAAACAGGAACCACAGGTGCAAAATCCATTAAGGAAATATGAAGAGTTCTAAAGTGATTCTCTTTCTTTCTTTTTTTTTTTTCCCCCTCTCTTTTTTTTCTTACACTTTTATGACATCCTTGTGACTTCATAGGGCTCCTGCTTGTAATTTTTGAAAGCAGGGTTAGCGTTACTGCCGGCTCGCTGCTCGCAGCAGGCGCTTTATTCTCCCGTTTTGTTCCCAGCATTTAGGATTTCAATAGCTACAGAAGTGCCCCCCACTTTTGCCTTCAAGAGATTCCTCCAGGAGGGCAGGGGGCGGCCGGGCCAGCACAGCAGCTCCCGTGGTGTCCTGGTCTGCAGACAGCTCCTCAGGCCGTGCAGCAAAGCCAGCAGCCAGCAGAGGATGGGACCTGTGCACAAAGGGTCCCTGGCACCTTCTCTGCTGCCAAAGCCCCCAGACCCAACACTGGGACCCCGGAGTCATGGTTAGCATCTTGTCTGCGTACCCCTCAGTGGAGTTTTTTGAGGGCTTTTTCTCTAGAGGTCGGTTTTAACTCCAGTCTCTACAAGGATTTGGGGTTGGGTTGTATTTAAAACCAGACTCCTATGGCTAATGCTGTTCCGTGCCAGGTGGGCATGGGAAGGCTGTGGGAAATAGGACTTGTTGCGGACCACAGCATCTCATGTGATGGATGAACTCATAGAGCCAGAGGATGGTTTGGGTTGGAAGGGGCCTTCGAGGTCATCCAATCCCAACCCCTTACAGTGCCCGTTCTGTTTTGGCTTTGGGACTGCAGAGCTCTGTTCTGAAGCCCAACTGCCGCTCTGTAATTATGCTGTAAAAGTTCATGGGGATGAAAAAGCCAAGCTGGAGCATTTCAGCCCGTATCCTTGCAGCTGAAACCACTCACCCTGCATTTGTAAATCATCCTTTCCCAATTTCCCTGTTTCCAGCTATTTTCCGTCAAGTACCTTATCTCCCTTAAAACTTTCTGCAAATTACTTGTTCCTTTGACATTAAGACATAAGACGGCTAAAAGCTGCACTGAGAGCAGCCCTCTGATCTCCCAAACCCAGTTAAACCCAGTAATCACGCATTAAGCTGATTTGAAAGCGAGTTGAGCTCTGCCTTTGGTACTCCTTTTTTTGGCTTTTTTATGGAGCAGTGTGGAGCGGGGCTGGGCCGGGTGCTGCTCTCTGTGTCCCTCCCCTCTCCCTCCTCTGCTGCCATCGTCACTCAGCCCTGAGATGGATCCATGTGCTATAAAGGTTCCCACCGACCATTTTTCACACTGAGCAAACAGAGGGAAGGACAGGACAGCAGACATATGCCGTGTTCTCACTCTAATTTCCCATGGCCGTCAGCTGCTCTCTAAAACAAATCAAGAAAGGGAAAAGGGAAAAAAAGAAAAGGCACAAAAAGGGCTTCGTTTCCAACAGCAATTACCAAACGAAGCCTCTGCTTAATGGGCATTTTCAGAGGGCACAGCCACCACTTTGCGCTGCTGCTTTCTCATTACGGCTCTTGCAGCTCCCAGCTGACAAAGTGATAATTCTGGCCTGTAAAACGATCTTTGTTTGGTGATTGCTGTGTTGCAGTGCTGTCCCCGCTTGCCCGGCTCGCTTTGGGAATGGTTGGGATTACGGAGTGAGTCATGAAACACAGTGAGTGGGTGGGAAATAGTAATACAAAAGGCAGAGTGTTCTCCACGTTCTGCCTCCTCTCCTAATCTCCTTTCTCCCATCCCTGCTTTTCCCATTATTTCAGTCTTGTGCATCCAAACTGTAGAGCTGTTAATATGAAATCTCTGCGTCCCCATTCAGATGAGTGCACATTTCTGGTGGTGTTGGGGCTCAGTGTGACTGCAGCACGCCCCAGCAGGACAGTGACAGAGCAAGGAGGATGGCTTTAAAGTGACTGAGGGGAAATTCAGTGAGATGCGATGCAGAGGGCAGTGGTGCCCCATCCCTGCAGGTGCCCTGGGCAGCCTGAGCTGGGGGCTGGGGCTGTGAGGAGCCTCCCAACCCAACCATATCTTTGTGATTTGGTGACTCTGTGATCCAGCTTCTCCCACGGCTGCTGTGGTTGGGTGTGTGTAGCACAGCATCGTGCTGAGGTCCAGCACCGTGACCTCTTGGAGCACCCATGATGAAAACCAGGCTGCCCTGCAAGCGTGGGAGCAGTGGAGCCTCTGAAATACCTGGGAATAAGGTGCTGCAGGTGCATCTGAATTCACAGATATTTCCACAGAGCTTTTCAATCTGCTGTATAGAACTGGTAGAAATCCCCAAAGGATGGCTCTGCTCCTTCCCACGTATCCTCAGCTGGCTGAGAGCAAGTCAAGCTGCAATAAATTAAGTGAAATATAAGTATTCACGTGGGGAGCTTAGGCTGGTTTAGCTGCACGAGTTGGAAAACGACTGAGCTTTGCAGCTTTGCCCTGTAGGCAAGGCCAGCAACTCCTTTGGAAACAAGTTTAGTTGCGAGAACTTGTGTCACACTTAACCTTGGTTTAGGATTAATCATCAGTCAATGATTAAATTGAGTTAATGCAAATTAGGACTGAATTGATCTGGGGTGGTTTGTGTGGAGGCTGTCCTGGTTTTAACATATTGATTTTGAAGCACCTTTTCCTGCAGCCTGGTGTGATGCTGGGTATTGAGCTGTCATTGAGCTCTGGGTGAGAGTTTCTTGTTCTGTGCTTGTTCCAGAGCAATAATTAACACCCAGCAGGGCTCCTGAGTGCTGCAGCCCCGAGGTGGCACAGCAAGGGGCAGTCCAACTGCTCTGATCTCTTTCCGGATCTCCCCCTTCCCACGACTGAGCACAACTCAGATGCTCAGCAAACACAAAGCATCGCCCTCCGAGGTGCCCAAACACCGAGAGAGCCTAAAATTGTGTAAGAGTGGGGCATTTAAGACTTCAGCATCAGACAGCAGTGCTGCATCCCCGTGCGGCCCTCTGGGATAGCCCAGGTTCAGTTCAGGGATGCTTTGCAGGCATTTCTTCTTGCTTTTGTGCTATTTTCTTTGCAGGATGACAGAGGTAGGCGTCAGCATTCACACCTCGCCCGACTGCAAAGCACAGCACTCATTCTGGGGAAAAAAAAAAAAAAGAGAAAAAAGATTTAACACCCAGAATGGTTTTCAGTCATGACAAAGCGAAGGAAGGATGATGAATTTCAAGGGGTGAAAATAAAACATAATGCCAGCACTTAGCGCGCCCTGATGGGAAATGGGTTAGAGTGAACCAGCAAGGTTGTGGTGGAAAATGAGAGGCTCTGCTCCCTCGGGAGGTGTCAGACATCTCCATGGTGCACAGGTGTCCCAAAGGCTTGGAGCTGTCACTGCATCCTTAGGGGATCGCAGAACCATAACCACAGAGGTTGGAGTTCAGCTGCCTGCAGTCTGGGGCTGCTGCACCCCGAGGTGCCGCCGGGGTCTGACAGCCTTGTCCTCTCTCATCGCCTCTCCAGGTCAAGCATCCTCCTTCACGCAGCAGCCCCAGGACCAGGTGGTGATTGCTGGGCAGCCCGTGACGCTGCTGTGTGCCATCCCCGAGTACAATGGCATTGTGCTGTGGATCAAGGACGGGCTCGCCCTCGGCGTCGGACGGGATCTCTCCAGTAAGTGGCAGCCCCGCGGTGCCCAAGCAGGAGATGCTGCCTGGGCGCAGAGCTCGGGCCCTTACGTTGTCATTAATCACAGGTCGGGTAATAGATGTTCGGGAACGCCTCTGGAAAAATAAAAAGGAAATGAGTGCTCGCCGCAGGTGAAAGCCATTTCTCTTGAACGGCCTCAAAACAAATATTTGTTTTGAGAATAATGAGTGTTCTCATTGGAACTGCAGAACCCTCTGGCTGCACCCACACCGAGTGTTCAGATTTGGAATGAGCAAAGCCTTGGCTGTGGCTCGAGGCCGGGCGGCTGATTTCCCACAGGTGGGGGAAGGAGGTGTCCTGTTTCCAAAACCAGGCCCAAATGCTCCATGAGCACTGGCAGTGCCTGCTTTGGCTTTCTCAAAAAAAAAAAAAAAGAAGTGTTTGGATAAATGTGTTTATTGAGATCCAGCAGAGCCCTCAAATCACAGTTTGGTCATAAAGCTCCTCAGATTTCTCATTATTTAATCCCACTGTATGGGACTGTGAATGGCTGTCTTGCCACTGGAGAAGACGGGAGCAAATGTGGAGTAGAGATCCAATTTATCCTATAGATTTTGCTGAAAAATACAATTAGTTTTTAAAATATTTCCCCGAAATGAAGGGGAAGGGCTCACGTGAGAGTCAGCAGCCTGCACCCTGGGGTGCAGAGCCAGAAGCCAAGGGAGAAATCACAGTTCTTGGTCTCCAGGGGCCCTCCTTTCCTCTCAGGAGAATGCTGCCTCTCCTTGTCTTTGTGCTTGTTGTTGTTGTATTAAAATATGTATAATTCTCCATTTACCTGAGTGAGCAGTCCCTTCTTCAGACGTTTTTCAAAGCTCGGTGCCACAGCTCTTACCCACAGCAGAGCTGATCCTTCCCTACAAGACCCTGCAGCATGGATGGGTGACAGCAGCTCCGCTGAAGTATGTGGCTCATGTGAACAAGTTCCACAATTAGCAGAGCAGGGGCTGCTTCGGCAAGAGGAACTGCCAGCTCGTGTGCTGCCGGCTCAGCCAGTCATCTAATTAGCTAAATACAAACAAACCCATCATTTGTATTTCTTGCGGTTCAGGAGAGCAAATCCTGCTGCTGATAGCTTGCAAAACAACAAAAACACAGGAGCGTGCCAGGCTGCCTGCACAGCACAGAGCATCAATCAGAGCACGAGGAGGGACGCACTGATGGCCTCTTTCCTTCCATGGCGCTTCGGGTGTCACACTGAGCTGTGGGAGGGCAGGCTGCTCCTTGGAGGCCATGCCCAAGCTTTGCACGGATCAAACTGGCGAGCGCCATAGAATCACAGCATGGTTGGGTTGGAAGGGACCTCACAGCCCCACAGCCCCACTCCTGCCATGGGATGGGTGCCCCTCTTGGGCTCCTCCAGGGATAGGGCGCCCACTTCTCAAGGCCCTTCTGGATGGCATCCCTTCCTTCTGTTGTGTCAGCTGCACCGCTCGGTTTGGTGTCATACGCAAACTGCTGAGGGTGCACGACTTCATTGTGTAGGTCATTAACAAAGATGATGAAGAGCACCATTCTGGGGTTTCATGGAAATAGCGGAGGGTTTCAGCCCAAGCACGCGCACACAGCATAAGGAATAAGAAATCCCATGGCAGGCCTGGGAGGACAGGGAAGTGGTTCTAAATCAGGGGATGCATTCAGATCGCAGTGCTCTGCAGTGTCTGCTCTCGGCACATCGAGTTTTAGGTTTCTTGTGGCTTTGCAAGGGTAGCCCAAGGTCAGGTTTGACCCATTTGTCAGCCAAGATTCTGCCTTGCTCCAACCGCATTTTGCCCTTTGGGAAATAAAGAGAAACCCTGGGCTATGCCAATCCCATCCTTTCCCTGGGGATTTCATCTAATTGAGCAAAACCTGGGTTTGGAATGCTACAGGAAGATCATCTGTCCCATGCTGTGCATCCTACAGGCTACCCGCGCTACCTGGTTGTAGGAGACCATCTGTCTGGAGAGCATCACTTGAAAATCCTGAGGGCTGACCTCCAGGATGACGCCGTCTATGAGTGTCAGGCCATCCAAGCGGCCATCCGATCCCGACCGGCCCGGCTGACGGTCCTCGGTAAGTCTGCTGTTCCCATCACTCACAGCTTTTTTGTGGGCTTCCTGTCCTCACACTGCAAGGTGTTTTGTTGCTGAGTCAGGACAACTGGAGAAGAGCCCACGGTGAGAGCAATGTGCTGTGATCCCAAATGTGATAGCAGAGGGAGCAGAGCAGTTGTGGAATGAGTAGCATGGGCATGGCTTTTAGTATTTCAGCTCTACAAATACAGGGGCACTCACACACGCAAGGGTATCAGTGGTATAGCAGAGATGCTGTTTCACAGCCTGAAGCAGTGATGGAGCACCTGGTGGGAAGGCAGGGCCAGCCCAGGGCAGCTCCGATGCATGCAATGTCCTGAGTGATGGAAGGGCTGGAGACAGGATCCACCCCTTTCCAGCCCTCATTTAAGGGCTGGCAATGGAGGTGCGGGGATCTTGCTGGAGATCCTTGCCTTCCTGAGACCTTCCAAAGGTAAGCAGCTCTTTTCCTTCATTTCTGTACCTGTGGCTGCTGCTAAGGAGCTAGTTCTGTCTGCAGGCGTGTCATCAGTATCCGAGAAAACAAGTTGTCATTCCTGGTCTGTGATGTCCCCTCTACCACTCTGTCCAGTCCCTGCCCCCAAACTCCCCCGGGTGCATCATCTCCCTGGCCTGCTAACATTGATGGTTTCCATTTGACCCATCCTTCTGCTCAGTGAAGCAGCAGTTCCAAGTCCCAGCATGGCCCCGTATGGGAACAAAGCTTCCGTCAGCCCCTACAAGCTGCGCCTCCTCCTTCTGCTGCGAAGTCAGGAGACGTTGTTGGAGCCAGACAAAAGAAATAATGTTATTTAATTAGAGCTAAAGATTTCAAAACTAATTTAGTCCCAGGGAGCACAGGCGTACGTCAGTGCTCTGAGCGTTGATTGAGCAGAGAGATGCTTTTGTGGATCAAAAGGAAATCGTTATTATCTTTGGGGTTATGGAATGTGTTGAATAGATGGTAGTTAATGTTTATGTGCGTATACATGGTAGCTGCTAATTGGTACATTTACCTAAGATGTTCAGCAACTTATGTTTGCAGCGTCTTTTCCTTTTAGGAAAATTAAAGTTGGAGCATACTTAGAGTAAACCCAATCAATGAGAGGATGGGGCTCTGCAGCCCGCTGGTTCCTTTGCTCCCACTGGTTCCCATTGCTCCTGCTGGATGTGTGCCTGCAGGTGCTCTGGGGAAGCTTAGGTCTGGTCGGGGGGGGGAAGGGGACACAAGGTGGGAAGATGCTTCCATCCGTTGCCCACCTGCTGGGGGCTGGCACCGTCTCCCAGCACTTGGTTGCAGTAGCCATGGGCAGTGTGTGTGTGTGGTGCTCTCAGGAGGCAAAGTGTGGGTTTGTACAGTTGGGTTGTACTGCTGGGCCGTTTCACCCCATCCTCCTCTGTAACATCCAGGCTGTATCCTCTGGAGCATACTTTGCTCACCTGGTTTTCCGCATGGGTTGGTGCTGCTTTGTCCATTCTTGCCAGCTTTTCCACTTCCTTGCTATCAAGAAATCCCCTAATGCCTCAGAATTCAGATTCCAACTGCTGTCATTCATGTCTGACAACAGCTCTCCGGGGCTGCTGCCTCCTACTCCCCTGCTCGGATGCAGAGCTACACCATACTTTAATTAAATATTTAAGGTTTTGTCACATTGTTTTCAAGTCTACATGGTTAAATGTAGTGGAACGGATCATTCCATAGCCTTGGAAGTCCAAGCACTCAAACAGATGAGCCCATTGGTGTCATCAGCATTGGAAGAAGTCTTGTATTTGTGGGGTTTCAGGGACAGACACTGCTCAGGAACCCAACAAGCCCATCCTGAAGCTGAAGGAGCCCCCTTTCTGTGTCCTCCCATCGCCCCAGGGCCATTCCGGGGCACTCTCATTCCTGGGGACGCCTGTCCTACAAGGAAGGCAGTGTGGGGATGGGTGGTAGAATAGGATTTGGGAGATGCGGAGGCATCTGGGAGCTGCAGAGCCAGTCATCTGTCCTCGGAAAGGGCAGAGGGACTCTGACAGGTCACCCAGAGCAGCTTGGAAGATGTGCTGTGAGCTTCCAGGACCACGTGCTAGGAGGGCGGGGGCTGTTGGGTTGATTTCAAAAGCCACAGGAGGTCTATTTGCTACCTGGTACGTCTTTAATGGCAGGGTTTCTTAATTTATGATCTATTTAACCAAGCTGGCGGTATTAATTAAATAAAGTAAGAGCCTGATTAGAACTTGGAGAAATTTAAAAATAAAATCAGACAGCAATCGAGCGAAATTGCAAAGCAAACACTTCGGCTGTAACCACCGGAGAGTTCCCTCCGGTCTTCCATCAAAGCTGGGAGCAGGGAGGGCAAATACAAGAGATTATATAGCCAACAGATGTGTGTTGTTAAAATATGCATCTGCCAGCCGTGTAGCTGGAGGAGCCGCAGGGATGGCTCGTGGAGCCTTCTGCACCCGGGGGACCGTGAAGGAATCGGCGGCCCCGCCAGCCGAGCTGGGATTTGCAGGCACGTTAATTAGTGTTGAGTTCCCAGCTCTTGAATGCAACCAAGCGAGGAGAAGCTGGGAAGAGAGGCAGGAAAAGGGGGGCACGGGGTGAGCCCCGGCAGCGGGAGGGCGAGAAAAGGTTCCAGGAACCAGAATGTGGGAATTTGAAGGCTCCAGGTAGTGAAATTTGGGAATTCAGTGGCTGTGTGGCTCTGCGCCATGGGGAAAGGGTTGGCCCTGGGGAGGTGCTGCAGCCTGGTGGCGGCCGGGAGTGGGGGACCACAGGGCTGTGAGGATGGGTGCAGCGGTCAGATAGCAGTTAACTCATACGTCACCTTCCACTGCCTCAGTTCTCCCCCTCCACGGCTCCTTCCAGCCTTAATTCTGCCTTCGTGTGCATCCCATTAGAAACGAAGCTTTCTTAAATCAACATGAATTATTGAACAGTACAGATTAAGTTAATTTGAAGTGAGGGCTCCTGCCTTAGAAGATGGCACAAGGCAGGGGTGGGAAGAGAGGAAGGTCGCCGCGGTGCCGCGCGGTTCCCGTTCAGCCACAACCCTTTTCCTCTTTTTTTTCAGCTTCTTATTTTATTGAAATGTCTCCTTCCATCCCAGTCTCAACAGCTCTCCCCTGCAGAGCAGAGTAAGCTGTTTCTATTACCAGAATGATCACTGGCAGCTCGAGACATCTGCGTTTCCCAGCTTTCCTGCTCTTTAGCAGGGTTTGATCAGAAAATGAAGAGGTTACGGCCCGGGAAAGGCCATTTTTCAGTATTAGTTTGTAATGCCAAGCTGCAGTGAGAAACTGGAACAGGGGCTGTTTCAAAGGGTGAACCGGTCCAACCTGGAACTATCTCAACTATTTCCCTGTACTTTTTTAACAGAATTAAATTCTTTGAATGCAAAATTCAGCCTGAACCAGCATGTAGAGTCAGAATGTCAATGTGGAACAAAAAAAAAAAGAAGTGATAGAAATGCAATCATTTTCTTCCTGATAGCCTGAAAAGCCTTGAAACATTTTCTGTCTTCATGAAGCTGCCTTCTCTGCTGGGAATTTTTTCAGTGGCAAAACAGTAACGGGGTCTGCTGAGAATGAAACAGCAACATCAAACAATCGAGCGCAAATCCCAAATAACTTAAATGTTTGATGCTGTGTCTGAGCAGCTTAAGTTTACAGCACTCAGAGCCGGCTCAGAGCCTGCAGTGGGGGAGGAGGGGTGTCCCGGGGGTGGGGTGGGTGCTGAGCTCCTGGTGGAGGAGGATGGGGGGCAGCCCCACGAGCGCTGCTTTCTTGCCTTGGAAGGAGATGGGCGAAACCAGTTGATGTTATCGCTAGGATGCCCATCTCATAGCATTATGGTGCTGGGTTCGTGCTGTGTGGGCATGCCTCCTTTGTTACCATGGATTAATGTCTTATTGATCACACTCTTGGCACATATAGGGGACTGTAAACAGGGCTTGATTTCCTAGTAAAGCTGTACCGCCCTTCTGCTGCCTTCCTCACACTGACGCAAAGATGGGGTAGCTCAGGGCTTTCGTAAGCACAAGCCTGGAGTGATTATCTATCTCCTGCTATTTTATGGACAAACCTGCAAAATTCAGGCTTCTTCCAAGCCCTGTGCCCTGGGGTTAGGCGAGGCTGTCTTGTGCTGTAGGTAAATTAATGGATAGTGCTGGGGACACAGAGCCAGGTTGGATGCTGAAGGGAGAATTGGGTGCCTGGCAGCTCATCTCTTCTCTCTGGACTCTGTCTCTTGGTCTTCCAGCAATGCCACCTCCCATCAAACTTCACCTTGCCTCTGTCCTCAGCACTCCTACCCGCATGCTGAAGAGTGAGCAGCCAGTAAATGGGAGGCGACGCATTTAGGAATGATTAATGTCAGGATTCTTGCACTGAGCTGTGATTTCTTGTCTCGATGCAGGGAGGGCCTGACCTGTGCATTTAGCAAGCACGGAACATTCAGCTCTGCCATGGAGAGTCCTGTGCTCTGTACTGAGCTGATGGATGCCATGCTCATAGAGCTTGTGGAAAGCCCTCTTTGCTTTGCACACCCACACATCCCTCCCTATTCCCAATCACAAAATCCCCCCATCTGTACCCAGTGCACGCTCCTCTGCATCTGCATCACACACACCTCCTGCATCCCTCCCCACACTGCACAGGCTGCAGTGCTATGGGTTTGGGCATTGCATGCAGGTTGTTAGCGACCTGACACCAGCACTGCTGATGTTCCCTTGGCAGCTGGCAGAGAGCAATGAGCCCCTTGGAGCATGACATCCCTGCAGCAACAGCCCCCGCTTCCCCATCGATCCCCCCAGATGAAAAATGAGCCCGAGGCTCTGCAAGGGCAGGGATGGCCAGGAAGCAGGAAAGGCTGTGGGAGAGGCTGCAGGAAAGCATCAGGTGCTCCTGCTGCCCATTAGCTCTGGGGCTGAGCATCAGTCGTGTGTCCTGTCCCATGTCCCCCCTCCCCCCACCCCGAGGCCAGGACAGGGATTGCCTGGGGCAGAACTTCACATCTAGATAATCATCTCATGATTCACCCATGGGTGTCCTTTGTGATTGATGGGAAATAGCCTCACCCCAGGGATATTCGTCTCATGCCATGGCAGATGTTGGACAAATGGTCCTCTGGCATTTGGCATTAAGGATGCTCAGGTTAGCGGCTAACGTCTCACATCCATCTGAGATGGGTGAAAGCACCCCGAGGCCCAGCCTTTGCCCCACACTCCCTCACCATGATGTCCAGACACTGCTGGCTCTCCATAGCCACAGCTGCCATGAGATGAGGACTGTTCTCATTCCCCAGGCTGGGGTTTGCAGTGTGGGACAAGGATGGGGTGCGGAGCTTAGCACAGATGCTGCTCTCAACCCTGAGCTCAGTGGGTGAGGTGGGGGAGTCATGGCAAATCATGGATTTAACACCTCTGATGAATCTCCATTGCAGCATGAAATGAGAAAGGAAAAGGTAGCTAAATGGAAGATCTCCCCTGGGCAGCGGGAGGCTGCGGCTCTGGAGTGCTGGGGAAAATAAAAAAATACGCAAGGAAAAGAAAAACAGAAGCTAGGGAAACCTTGTTTCATTTAACTAAATATTGCAGAACCTTTGCAGGTTGGGAGGGACCTGGGCTCAGACCCGTGGATATCAATCAGAGCTCTCCAGCACCATCTCTTCTGCTTATCATGACCAGGGGAGATGAAATCCCATAAGTCCCTCTAAACTTTGGTGCTCTGCATTGTACCATGGAGACTGATATCAGCCATCTCCTTTTGGGAAGTGCCAGTGGAGCTGACGCTGGGCAGTGCTGTGGGTGCCAACACCCAGCTCCTATGCAGCACCACAGCACATCCCTTGCTGCTGCTTCCGTAGGGTCATCCATCTCCTGGGCATTGGTGCAGTCAGGAAAGTGACCCGAGAAATGATGGGGAGTTCCCAAGAAGCATGGAAAGCAGGAGCTGAAATGGAAGCAGGGGGTGAGGTGGATTCGTCTGAGGAGCAATAGCAATGCTCAGGCTTCTGGATGGAGATGCAGGAGGGAAAAAGGGCTCGGTGGCATGGTATGGGCTGGGCTGGTGGAAGAACTCCGTGTGCTGCCTTCTTGGTGGCATGGTGGAAGGGAACTTGGTGTTGTATGGCCCAGCATGTAGATCTGCCCCTTAGTTTCTGTGCTACCAGAGGCTCCATGCATGACCTTGAGTGAATCCTTCAGGCTCAGATCCTGTAGAAAGGAAGAAAGTAGAAGGCAGCAGGCAGCCTGGGGCTGTAAGCACAGTGCTGGTTGCAGTATGGCCAACATCCAAAAGAAGGCAGTTCCGTGCATTCGGTTATTTGGGGCTGGGCGGTAATGCTGCTGAGTTGTGATTTTGGCCGCAGGTATCTGTATTCTTCTGGTTGTAAATCATGCAGCCCTGCTGCATGGGGATGCTTTCAGGTGCTCACCCCCAGCCGTGCTGCAGGACACCGCTCACAGAGGGTTCAGATAGCGCAGGAGCGCCCGCACAGCCCTGGCAGCTGCTTCTTATTCAGGTTGTTGCTAGGGGAGCCTGCGCCGCTTCCTCGTGGTGGGTGAGAAGTGACTTTCAAGTCAAGAGGCAGCATGCAAAATTGCAGAGGGAAAATAAAGTCTTTTATGACAGCACGTTTAATTGCTAACAAAGGCAAAAAATCGCCCCTCTCACGTTCGGTTCAGCGGCTCCAGCCCAGACAGCAGCTGCCCCGCGCGCCTCCAATTCCAACTGGTGGGCTGAAAAGATGCAGAAGGTGTTTAATGATAATTATAATGATTTACATTTATATAGTGCCTTGCATCCATTGGGATCACAAAGTGCTTTATGTATCCATGGATAGAAATATAGCAGAGAAGAAGCGCTGCATCCATCACCAAATCACAGCCGCTTCCACCGCTCCGGGGCGGGCTGTGCTCTCCTCCCCACTGCTGTGGCACTTGGGGTGCCACGCGGTAATTCTGCAATAAAACCAGGTGATAAAACCACTTTAAGAACAACAATGTCATAAAAAGGAGAACCCTGGCTGTCATAAAGCTGCACGCAGCAGAACAGGAGGGGAGAAGGTTATAAATAGGGACCATCGTTGGCATGAAAGCAGCCTGGGAGGAGGGAAGTCTGAGAGCTGTGCGGGTCCGGGGGTTCCTCCAGCAGAGCAGGCGCCTCCTGGGACTGTGGCGGTTGGACTCCATGACCTAAGAGGCCTTTTCCAACCCGCGCCCAGCAGCCTGCCCCTCTCGGTGTTGTTTGGGGCTGGCTCTGAGCACTTTCAGTGCATTCCTCACCTCTGTGTTCCTTTCCAAGCGCCGTCCTCAGCAGCGCCGCGCAGCTTCCCAAGCGCTCAGCTCCAGGTTGGCCTCTGGTGAAGGCAGAGCCAGGCAGCGTTATCAGCCCAGGAGGGCACAGCTCCTCCTCCTTATCCACACTCCCATCTTATCTAAACTGGTTCAGGTGGCAGAGCCAAGAGAGGGAAACAATTAAGCGAAAGACAGCTGAAACACCGACATTATTTCTTAAACTGCCCGAACCTTTTACCTCAAGTGTTTGTTTTTTGTCTTGTTTTGTTTTGTTACGGTGACACATAACGGGGGAGAAATGGGCTTCTCCACATTATCTCACCCATCCACACACACAGACCCCCCCCCTCCTCCTCCCCACCAAAATATAAATCTATTTTAACTGGTCCTGTTGGCAAGACGGAGAAATAATTAAGGCGAAGGTGGCTGAAATGTTGATGTTATTACTGTAATGCAGCCGCCTGTTTAGTTTCTGTGCCGATGAAATGCAACCAGGGGAAAATCAGTTTTAAAGATTGCCTCCCCGAGATGCAAATTGAGGAGCGGAAACCATGTAGTCAGGAAGAAATGGTCTCAAACCAGGAAACATTTCAAAGTCGGTGACAGTCTCTTAGGGGCTTTTAAGACCACAATTTACCTTTTGACTGCATTCTATTTTCTCTCAAATCCTTTATTTCCCTCTTATTTATTGACTGGAGAGACAGCACAAAAACGAGAAAGTGATTCTCCAGCCGCTGGTCTTAAAAATCCATAGAAGAAAATTATTCTCCAGGGGGCATTTTTTCGTTGTTGTTGGGCGCTCGCTCGCTTGCTTGATTTTCTTTTAGCACTCTCTGTGAACCGGCGCTTAATTGAATCACTTTGCACAGAGCCGGGAAGCGGTTGGGGTCGGTGCTGTGAGCGACGAGGGATGGTGGTGGGAGCAGTGGGTGCCCAGCAGCACCCAACCACAGTGCCACGGGATCTCATCTCCCACATGTCAGGAGCTGGAGGCTGGGTGCAGATCTGCTGCAGGGGGAGCGGCTCCTGGCCAGCATCCCCACACCCAACTCTTGGATTAGAATCGCTCTCCTGGATGAGCATCCCTCAGAGATTAACATCCCTCCTGGATTAGCGTCCTTCACCTTGATGAGCATCTCTCTGGGATTAGCATCCCCCCCGTGCCCACCCCACTGTTTTAGCATCCTCCTCCTGGATGAGCACCCTACTTTTAGATCAGCATCCTTCTCTTCAATCCACATCCCTTCCAGGCCAACATCCCTCTCTTGGGTTAATACCCTTCTCCTGGATCTCCTTCCCTCTCTTGTTTTTGCCCCCCCCCCAGATTGGCACCCCTCTCTGTGCAGTAGCACTAAGGGATGGATGAACCTCCCCGCCATTTGTTTGTACTTCACACCACGCAGAGCAATCCCAGTGCATTCCCAGGTGCTCATCTTCAACCCTTCCCATTCTGCTCCTCTTCCCCAGTTCCCAAAGCACCTCCAACTCCAGCAGTGCCCCCGAGGATGCACCCCCGGCACCTCGGTTGCTGTGCTCACAGCACCCTCTCCTGTCTCAGCTGCCTGCACTGCATTTCCAGCTCTCTGCACACTGGGATCCTGTGCATGGGATGAGGCTGTGGGTCCAGAACCCAGCACTGCTCCTCGAGCTCCGCAGCACTGCTGGGAGAACTGGGGCATATTTAACTAAAAGCCATTTCTAGCGGAGGTTTGTTATAATTACTAATTAGATCTGGTTATAATTATCTCTCTCTGCAATCCCATACCTGCCACAGAACAGCTCTGCTTCCTCCTAACAATTAGCAGTGAAACTCTTTTATGATGCGCTGGGTGATTACATTGCAATCGCCGTGCTGACTTATTAAAGAAGGGCTGATATTTACAGAAGAACAAATTAGGCTAAAATTAACTAGAGTAAATGAAGAATACTGGGTTTCTCATCTGCTTCCCTTTCTTTCCTGCCTCTGGGCTCACTCCTGATGCTCTCAGTACAGAATTGAAGCCCAGTGCAGCAGAGATCCCCTCCTTGGCTGTCTCTCTGCCTACCTGTGTGTTCACTCGGTGCAACGAACAGTTAAACGCAGCACTGGAAATGAGCCCAGGGCAGAAGCAGCAGCATCCCCTTCTCCATTGCGACGAGTCGTACGTGTCCAACTCTCATTCCTCTGACATGTACCCGATGGATCTGCGGGCAGCTCTGCAGCGGGGCTCAGTCCTAACTGCTTTGTGCACGGCCCATGGCACGGCCTTTTTGCAATCTCAGTTGAATTCACCTGGAGTCATTTGCTCTGAGAGCCCACAGCGTCAGCTGGAAGAGGAGAGCAGAGGGATTTGTGTTTCACACGTTTCATGCGAGTGTTCCTGCAGCGAAAGGCTGGGCATGGGAAAACCCAAAATGCCTGTTTTGGCGTAGGCCGTCCTCTTTTGTTCTAAATCAGCACTTCTTGTTCAGCAAAACTGACCTAAATTTCTAAGCTCAGAAATAACCAGAATGGGAAGTGCATCTCAATGCAGTGAAAGCTCTCCAACCCACCCAGGGTGCATTTTCCCCTTTCTGCTCCCAACAAAATGCTGTTTCCCCATTTTGGTAGTGCTGGGAATGTTCCGTCCATGCGCCGTACTGTGGAAATCCATCCTTGGGCACACAGAGCTGTAAGAAGGGCTCCTGCAGACCTTCAGGTGGGATGCACTGAGCATCTCAAGCAGCATTCCCATGGCCACGGGCATGGCTGCGTTGTCTTTGGCTGCATCCAGGGGACAGCTGGACCGGTGTGCATGCTGCAGCATCATGCAAGGGCTCAGCACAGTGAGAGCTCTGTTTAAGAGTGGGAATGATGGGGAAGGGCCGATAGATCCCCTCAAATGAGGAGTCACCCCAGGTTTGGAGGGCTGGATCAGCGTCAGCAGAAATAGCATTGCATCCTCTGAAGCTGCTTTGCTGTGGATGATGGGGTCATTTCTGCTCAGACCATTGGGGTCTGAAGGGTAACGTGGGCTTAGGGGAGGTGCTGCCTTCCAGCCCATGGCATTTCAGGGATCTTAGAGAGAGGAACAACATCTCAAAGCAAATGAATGGGTTTGGTGCAGTGGGGATGTGCTCAAAGAAGAGCAGCCAGGGGGGGATCCCCTCCCAGCTGAGCTTTGAAAACTTGGGTGACTGGTCTTAAAGAGGGGTTCATGCAGGGCTGAATGACCTCAGGACAGGTTGCATGGGGGAGGGCAGACAAGGGCATCCCAGGGCTGCACCTGTGGGACCGAACCTCTCCGTACTGCATACACAGAGCTGTGCGGCCGCTGATAACCAGCTTCAGAGGGCCGAGACGTGTCAGCACTGGGAACATTGTGATTGATCGCGGCAGGGCTGTGCTGGCTTCCTTCAGAACATCTGGCCCTGGCCAGTGTCAGAGATAAGGCAGTGCTGTGCATTGATCAACCCCATCCAATGCGTCCCGGCTTCATCCGTAACGATTTGCTGTGCCCTTTATTGCTTTGCGTGGCTGAAGGACGGAGTGCTGCGCTGAGGTGCAGCCTTGGCTTTGTGGCTAATTCATGGCAAAGCTGAAGTCAGTCCCTGATGGGGGACTTTTGGGTATGGGGCTGGAAGATTCCACCATCCCCTGGGGCACCCTACAGCCCTACGTGCCACCCTAAAACCATGCATGCATCTTCACCCCAAAGTGCACCTCCCTCCTCCTCCCCAGCCCCTGTGATGGCTGGTTGCTGTGGCCTTTAGGAAAGCAAGGAGAAGGTGGGGGGGCAGAGGGCCGTGCTCTGGCTGTGTCCCACCATTGGTGTCCTTCCAGATGGGGACACCCAGGTCCCATCTCAGCACAGCAGTGGGGATGCAGGGCAGTGTGGTTGTGCATCCCCGTGGCAGAGCCTCAGTTTCCCCTCACTGTGCTCCCGCACTGCACCATGCTCAATGGGAACTGCTCCATCAGCTCCGATGGATTTGCTGGGTTGGTGTTTTGTTTTCAGCTGGAAGAGGAAACGTGGAGTTTGTTGCTCTTTGTGCCGAGAATCTTTCAAGCAGGTGATCAATACCCAGGCAGCCACCTGTGCGCTTTGTCAGAGCTTGGAGGGGCTGCGAGAACTTCTGCTTTTTCCTTGTAGAAAAGGTTTTTTCAGTAGAATACAAATGCTCACTTATCCCGTGTCAGATCCGCTTGTGTTTCCTCTGACAGCCCTTGCAGCCAGAAATTGGGTTTAATCCCAGTGGGGATGGAAAAGCCCAATATTTAAAAACTGATCATTTGCTGGATGGGAACTGGGATCATTAATGGGTTGGGGGGGGGGGGGGAATGCTGTAGCACGGTCTTCTTAGCACGGTGGTCCATTTGCAGACAGGTGGAGCCAGCAGGAGGGCTGTGGGAGGCTCAGAGCCATCCCCCTCCTGTGTCTCTGTCCCCTGTGTGGGACGGAGGGGCCGTGTGGCTGCTGAGCCCACCCACACTCTCACTGCCTCCAACACTCACCAGGCAAATAGGACCGAGGGAGAGATGCACTATTTAAACTTTCATCACTATTTTTCTCCCTTGCTCCCCTTGTTTCTTTTGATTTATTTTTCAGCGTGTTTTCCCCAGGCTGTGCTGCCTGCATCTCTTTCCTCTTCTCCTTCCCTCTGCCAGGCAGCTTCCACAGAGCGCTCTGCATTCTGCAGGCTGCCCACAGCCCCATCCTACTGCCACCCTTCCCAGAGTGCAGCAGGGACTGGGAAAGCTGCAGACTGTGGGGCACTCAGATACTGAGCAGCTCGCAGGCAGGAACACTCTGCAGATGTAGGATGCAAAGGGAAATCTGACTGACCCCATCTGCAGACTCAGTGTTGTCCCCCTGCTGTCAGGTCCCTTTTTTTCTTACCTGCCAGGCTCCTCTGCAAAGGAATTGCAATGCTAGGTACGTTTTTCTCCCCCAGTGTCCAAATATTCCCTCTTATTCCCTTCTCCCAGCCTTCCCCAGCCCCTTTACCACAACCAGATGGACTCTCTCCCATGCTCACTGTATTTGGTAGAATTAAGGCAACCTCATTTGCTCCCACCTGGCAGGGAAGCAGCTCAGGTTATCCTTTGCTCCATCCCTGTTTTGGAGAGGGATGCATCTTCGCAGGAGACTGCAGGTCACACCCTGCTCCTTGCAGGCTGCAAGCCTGGTCCTGGAGCATGAGGTTGGATCTGCAAGGGTTTTCTTTGCAGAATGCTCCAGCCAGCAAGCAGCTGCATGCAGATCAGGGCAGTGCCCACGTACGCTCACTCTGAGCAAGTGTAGCATGATGCCCTCATAAGCTTGACTTGTCTACAAGAGGCAAACATGCCTCCTTGACAAGCCTGCAGTACACATCTGAATACACAAACACTTCTTTGTGCAAGAACAAAGCCTCCGGGTCCCTCTGGCTGCCACTGAGGGCAGGGAGGGTCCTGGGGGTGGCACCCAGCAGCCAGCTGGGATGCTCATAGGGTGCTCAGATCCTCTGCTTTGGGGCTGGCAAATCGCTGCTTTATGATTAGTGCAGGCATCTGTTTCTGGCCTCACACAGAGCACGGAACACCACCCGACTCTCCCCGAAGATGAGCTGCACATCAGCAGCCCTTCCCCAGGGAGGTGTTGGGCTCCATGGGGGCACACGTCTTGTAGCAGCTCAATATTCCCTCCAACGTGTCGCACACAGCGCTCCTTGGGGGCCACTCAGCAGCTGCTGCTCCATCCCAGCACTGGGTGCCATCCCCACAGGGAGCACTTTGGGTGGGATGCTGGCACTGCCTGCAGGAGGCTTTGTGCACCCTGGCCCAGCAGCCAGGAGGTGCTGGCAGCCGCACAAAAAGGCAGTCAACATTAATTAGGAAGCAGCGCTGGCGGCTGGAGGGCCTTTTGCTTTCCCTACTTACAGGAGGAGACTCCTGCCCGCAGGATCTTGTTATCTCGATAAAAATTGAGGGCAATTGAGGCTCTGTCTGCCTGCTGCAGAGCTGTCCAGCTGTCCAATGGCCAGCAGCACGCAGACATGAATGCTCGTTCTTGGTCAGAGCAGTGCTAGCCTGGGGTACCAGCTCAGTGCCAGAGATCCTGTGTGGTGCCATTGGTTAATCACACAGGTAAAGCTTGCAGGCAGAGTTGTGTACAGGAAGGCCTCTAACTCACCACCTGATGGAAGTGCTCTGCTTTGACAGGAAACCGTGGTTTTGATGGTGGGAAGCTTGACATGTTTTTTTCTGCAAGTTTTTGTATGGTCAGGAAAAGAGCACATCTCCATCTTGAGGCTCGGGAGGCCTGCAGGGGTCCCTCCCAGAAGGTTCCTTTGGAGAGGCCCCCCATGCATCATGCCCAGCTCTGCCCATGGGGTGCAGTGGTGGCCACAGCCATGCTCTGTTCATCCATCCCTGTTCTTATTCCTTGTAGATGCTCCAGGAATGTGAAGGTTAATTCCCTGCTCTTTGCTGTCAGGATTAAGAAGCCCACAACCCCAACCATCTCTTCCTATTTATATCCCTGCGTTAATCAGGAAGGCTAGCACTTCTACCTCTATGTGATTAAAAATTAGGAGACCAGATTCCATAGTGGTGCCTTATAATAACAACAATCCTGGGAGCACAGGATGAATAATGGATCACGGCTCTGCGCTGCCGGCTCCTTGCTTCCCTTTATTCCTTCCCCTCTTCATCTTCTGTTCTTCTCCCAACTCCAGCCTGGGGAAGGTGCGCATCCCCCTTCACTTTACAGGAGTTAGGGCTGTTGGGAGACATCACTGATTGCAGCCCCTCTCCTCCCATGTGAGCCTGGAGACCATCGATAATGCATGGCCATGTGGGTACCTGGGGATGAGAACCACTTAGGAGGAAGCAGTCAGGATCTGTTCTCTCCTTTTCTCTTCCTCACCCCTTCAGCATCTCCCAGGTCTCACTGCTAATCCAGTGGGGAAACAGAAGCAATGCCTGTTGGAAAAGTGGGTTTGCTGGCATGGGGAAGCCGCACCTGAGTGGGGCTGTGATGTCCCATGGGCTCCATCAGCAGCGTTACACTGGCACTGCAGAAGGACGCTCTGGGCTGGAGGGAGCAGCACTGGGAGGACATCAGCCAGGAACGTTCAACATCCCCATGAGAGTCCCTTCATTTCATTCTGAAAGGCTCTTCAGAGCAAGGCTCATTGGCTGGGCTTCTTCCTTCTGCACAAGATGAGTTTCCAATATTTCACGAGCTGAGGTCAAATTCAATTAATAGCTTCAGTGAGGGGGAAAAGAACGACTGGGAAACATGTTGGGGTTTTTTTTTGTTGGTTTTGTTGGTTTTTTGAAGTGGTATAAATGCATTCAATGAAACGGCTGCTTTTTAAAAAGTGGAAGTACTTCCTTAGTAGTTAAACAGCATCAGAACGAAGCAGTTTCCACATCCCCCTGTTCTGAGGCCTGACGCAGTTTCACTAACCCCAAAAACACAGATTTTCACATTTTTCACTCTTGCTGCCTGAGAAATACACATTCAGGATCCATGTGGAAAAGCTTTTTTTCCTCCAGTTCTTGGGTTCCACCCGTTGAGCTGAAAAATCCCATTACTCACCGTGTTTGGCAGATGCCTGTGTGAGCAGCCTGGTGTTCAGGCAGCACATCTGCTCACTGCAAGCCCTGTGCTGAGGTGGGCGGTCACCTCCGGGTTGTCAGAGAGCATAATCCCCTTCCAGCTCCTCGCTGAGCATGGGGGAGCCAACAAGGAGCTCTTAGGAATGTTCCTGGGCCAACAGAAAGGCACAGCTCAGAGTTCGGGCATTACTCGGTGCCAGCTCTGAGGTGAGGAGAGCAGCCCAGCCCTGCAAAAAGGGCAGGTGTGTGGAAGCATCTCTGCTCCAAAGAGCAGTGCTGCACTGCACAGCGGCAGTGGAAGCAGGGGGGTCATCCCTGGAGGTGGTCCAGAGCCATGGGGATGTGGCACTGAGGGACGTGGGCAGTGGGCATGGTGGGGTGGGGATCTGGGAGGTCTTCTCCAACCCCAATGATTCATTTGGGAATGCTTTTTCCCCATGTCCTGTGCATTCTTGCACAGGGTGGGAGCTCAGTCTCCCATCTTTCGGCATACTAAGGTGCCGAGCTTCAAGGACTGGTCCCCAAAATGTCACCATACCCCCTCTTGTCTCCTTCTCCCCCAGCCAACACAGAGATGCTTTTGGCTGTGGTGGCAGCAGAGCTGGGCCCTGTGATGAGGATACAGTCACACAGGCTGTCAGACCACGGCTGTTTCAAAGGCACGTTGAGATCTTAAATATCTCCTCGCCGCCCCCAGCAACGCCTGCTTTAAGGGATGGAGATGCTTGAAAGTCTTGGCAGTGGTGAGCCTGAGCGAGAGGAATTTCACAGCCTTTTGTGCAGCCAGAGGGTGGCACAGAGGATAAAGTGAAAGCAAAAGGAGGATCAAAGCTGCATGAGCATGTTCAGCTGCTCTGCCCCTCCGTGATGAAGGCTGCCAGGGGAGCCCTGCTTGGGGCACTGCTGATGCCCACAATAAGTGGGGGCAGAGCTTTTACAGGAGAGCGTGCCATGGGGATGGTGTGATGTCCCATCACAGCTGCTGGCACTGTGTGAGCTCCCAGCACCGGCAGCAGGTTTGTTTAATGCTGGCACGTCGTGACCTCCTTCACACCCGTCGTGTCCTTGCCTTGCAGTTCCTCCAGATGATCCTGTCATTATGGGGGGACCCATCATCAGCCTGAGAGCAGGGGACCCCCTCAACCTGACCTGCCACGCAGACAACGCCAAGCCAGCAGCCTCCATCATCTGGATGCGGAAAGGAGAAGTCGTCAACGGGGCCACCTACTCCAAGGTGAGGCAGGGCACACTGGGGACACACTGTGTTCTTCCCTTGCTTCAGGAAGGGTCTTGGGGTCCTCCGTGCAGCACTAAACCCATCGGAGCAGCACCTTCAGCTCCGCAGGCCACATCATTCCACGCGGCGTCCCCAGTGGGATGAAGATGCACCACCGGCTGGTGCTGAGGTGGGCTCTGCCCAGAATCCGGCTGGCTTTCTGCACCCTCACATTGCTTATACATCACCTGGAAGGCCCGCTTCTCCCCCCCAGCATCCCATCTGGGTGTTGTGCTTGTATTGCTCAAGGAGCAAAGCCAGCACTGACCTTGGCTGTGGCAGAAGCTCTGAAACAGAAGGGTTTTTTTCCCAGTGACATATGTCCCCGCCTCTAGCTGCAGTTTTCTATGAAAAATTGTCAGGGTTGTTGGCATTTTTTAATTTAAACGGAAAGCCTTTATTGGGTCATAAAGGAAAACATCAAAGAGCAATCAGCGGCGTACTCGGAGTGGGTGCCCACATGTTCTCCTGTTTATCAAAGCCGGATGCCTGGTAAGTGCTGAGGATTCAGGAACACTTGACATTTCTAATGAAAATTTCTAAAGCACAAAATGCAAGGCACAAAATGGGTCAGTTTACAGCCGTTTGTAATGCAGGCAACTTCAAAGTTCAGAGTGAAATGCGTTCCTCTGGAGCTCCTGACGATCTTTTTAATAAACATTTCTCCCCACCGCCACCATTCAGGCTCCTTCCAGCAACATCCCTGGAAAAAAAAAAAAGCCAAAATCTCCCCTTTAAGGCCACACCTCAGGTTTTGTCTTTCTGGGTTTTTTTTTTTTACTAATGAAATTAAAATCCAACCCAGACTTCATTTGATCCGGATATTCCACTCCACCAAGAAGACCCTCTGCTCAGGTCGCTGATTGCCTGAAACCATTTGCTCCAAGTGATAATTCCTTTGTTTCTCTGGATTTCAAATCCACCAGCTGATTTGTACTGCAGCCCCGCTGCAGTCACAGCCAGGCAGCACAGATGAGGGACAGCTGACTTAAAGACCCCAAAACTTCACCCTTCTGAAGGGGACAGCAGGTAGCACCTATAGCCACCTCTTTACATCTCCGTGTCCCTTCACAGACCCTTCTCCGTGACGGCAAGAGGGAGAGCATCATGAGCACCCTTTTCATCGCCCCCTCCGACATTGAGAATGGGGAGAGCATCGTCTGCCGTGCCACCAACAAAGCCATCCCCAGCGGGAAGGAGACCTCGGTCACTATTGACATCCAGCGTGAGTAGCAGCCAGCGGCCGGTCCCTGCCGCCCAGCTCCCATCAGGGATGGGGATGGAGATTTCCTGCCACTGGTGCAGAGGGATCACGGGGTCATCACAGAATGGCTTGGGTTGGAAGGGACCTTGTAGATCATAGAACCATGGAACAGTTGGGTTGGAAAGGGCCCAACGCCTGCCATGGGGCATCAGGATGCCCAGGGCCCATCCGTGGCCTTGGGCACCTCCAGGGATAGGGACTCAAAGGGGAGGGTGACCATCCCTTCCTCAAAAATCCCATTTTGCAGCTCCCTTCCCACCCCTGCAGCAGATGCAGCTCTCGGGCACGTCCTGACCCTTCTCCAGCCAGGCTCCATTTGCACACACAATTCCTCCAGCTGTGTTTACCAACAATTTGCAAATGCAGGGTGCTCAATATTAGCATGCCAGCTGCTTTCCAGAGTCCAATTAAAACTGCCTGAACAAACTCAAGCACAGCAGAAAATTCACCATTTAAGATTTCCAGCTTTTTGCTGCCGGAAGATTAACAGGCTCTTGGGTCGCTGTGCAGCATGTCCTGACAGAAGCGGCCAGATAAAATGAGATAATAGCACGGGTTATTTCACAGCCTGCAAACAGTGACAATGGCTGGAGATGCACGCGCGTTCCCACAAACAACACAGAACTGGAGACATCGTTACAGCACGCAGTGCAGTGCAGGAGATGTGAGCTGCATCCCTGAGCCTGATAGGATCAGCTGTGAAGAGTGAAGGACCCAATAAGGAGCACCAGTTTCCACTCTGAGCCATTGAACACTCTGTGCTGTGAAAGTAATGATAATAATATCCTATCCAGCTATTAAAAGTATGTCGTTCTTAATGGGGTCTAACGAGGAGATCAGTTTCCCAGGGCTGGATGGGTGATGGAGGGGCAGGAAAACACCAGGATAGATTAAGCTGCCTGCGCTCTGCTAAGAGGTGCCTGGGGTTGTGTGCTGTGCAGGAGTGTGAGCACGGCTCCTCCAGCTGATGGACAGCACAAGGCTGGCTCCCTTCAGTCCTACGTGGGCTCTGCCAGTCTTAGCCTGGGCAGCAGGGAAAGAGCTGAGTCATAAACAGCTTCACCTTCCAAAGAAACAGAAATGAGAGGGAAAGGAACCAAGGAAAAAAAAAAAGAAAGCCGGAGTCTGTAATGGAAACACTAAGCAACTCCAGCTGGAACATCTGTTCAATGTGATTTCTGTTCCACCAGCCACATCAAAGTCAGCCTCCTGTGAGTTATGCACCGAACATCACAAGTGGGATTAAAATCGTGTTTAATAGTTTGATATGCCATAAACTATTTATACTGCCAGAGCCCAGTGGCTCTATGGAAATTCACATCCAGCGTGCTGGGATGGGAGGAGCAGGGTTATTGCTTATCCAAAGCCATTTGCTCCAAGCCTGTGCACACACGTGCGTAGTTACTCATTTTTCCACCTTGGTTTCATGGCAATTTGGGATTTGACCACGTCCCCGTGTTTGGGCTGTGGGCGACTCGCTCTGCTGGCCATGCTCAGCATGGCGGTGCAGCGACGCATTCCCATTCAGGCTTTCCACCGAAGGATCGGGGCTGGAGGCACCGCAGTCTGCTTCCAGCTCCTCCTGCTGCTGCCTCGCACCCGGCACAGCTTCTCCAGGCAGCGCAGTGCCGGCCGCGGCTCCGCAGTGCTGCTGTAGGTGCGCTGGCAGGGATGCGCGCTCTCCCCGGCTCTGATCCCATTGCGCACGTTAATTACAAGAAGCCGGGCAGGACTTGTAACTGTAACCGAGTGGAATTACATCCTGATGAGTGACAATTTGCGTCTTCGTCTTTCCCCCCAAAATACCCCCAAACACTCCTGCTCACACCGACGCTCATCGCGGCACCTCGTGGGAAGCTGGCCGGCCTCGCTGCGGTGTTGGAGAGCCCGATCCCATTTGCGAAAGGGAAGATCAAAGACTTTAATTCATTTCCTTTGCTCCTTCTCTTTTTTAATGTACTTTTTTTATTATTATTATTTGGAGTGCGAGGAGGGAGCCGGGCTCATTTTAATACAAAGAGGCTCCTCTGTAAATCGTAGGCACAGCCACTAAACCATCAAACAATGGGGAAGCTACTAAAGAGAAGTGTGATTCATACTTAACAAAGGAAGGTGATTAGCTGTTGTTGTATAACAATGGGGAAGTGTCAGGATGCCTGCAAATGAATTAGGAGCACGCTATATATCTCTGGGCTGTTATGTTAGTGAAGCTCATTTATATTCCCAACTGCGCCCATCTTTATTGTCATTTGAATTGCACATTTTAAAATGAGATTAGGGTAAATTGAAAATACCTATAATTTCCCGTCATAATTTCCCATCAAAAAGGCAGGTGGCTCTGCTGGCAACAACCCAGGGCTCCGGCTGGGTAAATTGCCATGGGGTCATGGGGACGCAGTGCAGAGTTGTACCCAAGGCTGCAGGGGTGTCAATGAGGATGGGGATGGAGGGGTCAGTGAGGATGGGGGCGGAGGCCGGAGGTGGCAGTCCGATGTTGTCACATGAAGTTTTTTCTTCCCTTTAATGAGCTCTCATTCTCCAAACCTCAAGCTGGAGGTCCACCAACCCCCCCCACCCCGAGACACCGGAGAAATTAAAACCATTCTAGATATTCTTATTATCCATTGCAGTGCTGCGCCCTTTTCTCACTTGCTTTCATCAGTTCTCTTCTAAATTTTGTTTGCTGCTAAAGCACTCGGATGCTTATCTTGTAAAAGGAAAAGAGAAACAGAGCGGCAGCCGGGAGAACCGGGAGGCCTGTGACACCAATAAGGACTTGGCAGAGATGATTAGGCTGATGAAAGAGCAGAAATGCCACTTTCAAGTTAGCGGGTAGACAAAAGATCATCATTACCCAGCAAGATATTAAATGGGAGCTCTTCAAAGTGGGTTGATTTCCTTAAACGGGAATCAGAGCCTGTGCTAATGGTTTTGAAGGGAGATGCTGTGTCAAGCAGCGCGTGGCATGGCAGAGAGGAGGGAGCAGCTTGGATTGGAGCAGGGATTGGAGGCTGGTGAGGAGAGGAGCCCCAGAGCAACAGGACAACCCCGTGTGGCCCAAAGGGGTCTTACAGCCCATTCTTCTGTGCCCGCAGAGCTTCAGTGCTGCTCTGCCTTTTGCCTTCCACACGTGGAAGCATGAGTGATGGGCTCATCCCTGCCTCTTTGCAGACCCCCCCCTGGTGAACCTGTCTGTGGAGCCACAGCCGGTGCTGGAGGACAACACCGTCAAGTTCCACTGCTCTGCCAAGGCCAACCCCGCTGTCACGCAGTACAGGTAAGGCAGCCGTCCGGCTCATCGTCACCATGCATCCCAGGAGGCAAAACAAGGTAAAATTCATGGGCTGAGATAAAGGGAGCTCGATAGGACAGGATAGTGGATATGCAAAAGTGATGCATGACACTCACCAGGAGCCGAGCAAAGCCCAGGCAGTCCCCGAGCATCAGCAGCCCCCTCCCCAGCCAGCCCCCCCCAGTTTTATTGCTCAGCATGATGCCCTATGATATGGAATATCCCTTTGGCCAGGTTGGGCCAGCTGTCCAGGTTCGGTCCCCTCCCATTGTGCACCTCCAGAACAATCACTGGCAGGGTGCTATGAGAAGCAAACCATCCTAAATCCGAAGCACAGGCCCACAGAGGCTAATAGGAAGAAAATTAACTCCATCCCAGCTGAAAGCAGGACAGAGGCCTGGCACAGAGTAGGCAGAGCCATCTGTTCAGGAATGTAACGAGCGAAATGAGTGAAAAATCTATTATGTGAAAATTGGAAAATGCCTTTTCTTTGTGCACACTCTTTTGTGGTTTGAACAATACCACTGCAGTGCCATCAGCGGGTACTCGAGCAGCCACGTGCAGCCCCAGCAGAGCTCGGGAGGAGGCGTGGGCTGGAGCTGCACTTGGGCACTGGCAAAGCCAAAAAGGGGAGAATCGGAGGAGGAGAAACGTGGAGAAGAAGGAAACGTGGACAGAAGGTGGTGCAGGCGCCCCGTAGCCGGACCAAATGGGCAGTGTTGGGAGGAGTGATGAGCAGGGGGCACCGTGGCCGTGCCCTCACAGGCAGGCTGTCCCATTGCAGAGGGAAGCAGGGCTGGCAGCCAGTGCGCTGTGCAGCAGTGTGGGTTTGTAGCAGCACGGGAGGCTCCTCCGGGGATGGGTTCCCACGACCCGCCTCCTGTTAGGCGCCGACGCCTTAATTGGTACAATCGAGTTTGCTGGTAGGAACGATTCCTTCCGGCTGGATATCTGCTATCAGCACAACAAAGCAATAATTGCATTCCTAGTTACACAGAAGAGTTATTAATTTCAGAAGTCAATTAATGTCAAAGATACAAATGGCCCTGTTTTCATATTTACCATTGGGAGGGGAAGAAGCCGGGCTGTCCCAGCACCACCCACAGCCATCCCTGTGCCCTTCATCCCATCTCACAGCCCCATCCATCCCTTTGCCATCCCTGGGGCTGCTGCCTGCTTTCATAGCATCACGGAATCATTAAAGCTGGAAGAGACCACGCAGATCCCCGCCCCCCCTGTGCCCAGTGCCCACATCCCTCAGTGCCACATCCCCACGGTTCTGGTGCAGTCCCAGGGGGTGACCCCCCCGCTCCCTGGACAGCTGTGCAGTGCAGCACTGCTCTTTGGAGAAGAAATGTTTCCTTTGCTGCAAAGCGATTCATTTCCGGATGGATCTTAGTTAGTGGCAGATTTTTCGGGTTATGTTTTCCCATAAAAGGTTGGGCTGGTTTGGGTTTCTTCAGAAAAGACGAGGAGGCATGAAAAATTCAAGCACTTTGGGCTTTTGATTTCTTAAGTTTCCCTAACATGTTAACATCACACACAGCTTTTTCCCTACCACTGTGACAAGCAAACAGGATTCAGCAGCGCGCGGCGGGGCTTCCTTCCTCCTAATGGCTCTGATTGATCGGGGGCAATTCATTTCCCTCCCCAAAGACCCCATGGCCCTCCACTAGTTGCGTCGAGGCAGCAGAATTCTCAGCACCGAAGCTCAGCACAGGATATCTCAGCTGGGAGGAGGGAGGAGGATTTAAGGCTTTAGCATTGCGCAGCAGTGGGATGCAGGAATCCATGGCTCAGGGGCACCCCTGGGAAAGCAGAGCGGGAAAGCCCTTTGCCACGCACCAGGAGCAGCAAGGGTGGGAAGCATGAGCCAGGATGAGCTTAGTCTGCCTTAAAAACGGAGATGGAGAAGTACATTGGGAACAGAGAGGAAGAGCGCTGGATTTCCCCCCCCCCAGAAAGAAGCAGGCTGATATGTTTCCTATGGCTTCCCTCATCCTCAGATAGAAATATCAGATCGTGGTCGTCAGCCGGCATTTATTTTTAATACCTCCCAATATGTTTGTCGGTAAACAGCTCTGAACACAAAGGAAAATGTCTAAACTCCATAAATCCCCTTTTCTGGGCATAAATCCATAGGCAGCGCCGTCCATGCTGTGAATACATGAGCAAGCTGTCCCCTCGCTCTGCATTTACATGGGAGCGGGACAGCCGTGCAGTGCCGCTGCCACATCTCCTCCTGCATGGGACACGGGGCTGTGCTGGAGGACCATGGGGGGCATCACTGGGGGACGTGGAGCTCTTCGGTCTATCTTGCATTGTGTACCAGATACGTTGCTTAGCTCTGGGGCTCCGTGATGCTCCAGCACAGCATTTCCCACCCGAGCTGCTGAAGAGTCCCTCGGCACCACTTCCACAGACCAGCCCTGGAGGTGCCCGAGGCCGCAGATGGGGCTCTGGCAGTTTGGTCTGGGGGGCACAACCAGCCCCGGGCAGGGGTGGAACTGGGTGGGCTGTAAGGTACCTTCCGAGCCAACCGACCCTATGATCCTATGACCTCTCCCATCTGCTTCAGCACCACTGCCGGGCTGTGCACACCCGAAGGCCGTCGGGCAATTTCCTGGCTTGCTCCTGCTGTAAGCCAACGGGCAGGAGTGGGAAGGCAAGAGAGTAATTAGCTGTCGCCGTGGCGCTGCCACCTGTGATGGCAAATAAAATTAATGAAAAGCAACACAAGTCAGAGCGACGTGAACCGACTCACAACCAGGCCTCCTCTTTGCTCACTTCAGATCTCTCCATTTGCCAATCTTCCCTTGGCGTTTGATGTCTGTTGTGTGTCTGTGGGGTGTTTTTTTGCTGTTATTATTTATCACTTGCAGTAAGAAAGAGAATCTTTAAGATGGCAGAAGAAAATGGGAAAGTTTAATATTGCAAGAGGCAGAGTCCCTCAGCCTTTTGGGCTCCTGTGATGATGATTATTTTTGCAGTGATGGGGAGCAGCTGCAGGCAGGGCAGTAATAAATGCCTCGCTCCGATGCATTGATACAGCGCTCTCATCCTCGGGGCTGTCAGACATCTCCACTCAGTGTTCTTTTTGCAGTCGCAGTGAGGACGGGGCATTTTGAGCCACCCTCCCGCATGACACACCGGGCTGGGGTGCAGGGTGCGCTTCCCCCATCCTGCAGCCGAAGGGGGACTGTGTTTGGTGCGGGCCCAAGTGATCCCCCTCTGCCTACACTGAGCTGAATTTGAATGCCCAAACGGGCAGAGCCCCTCCTGCATCCCCAATGCAGGTCAGGGCTGGGCTTTCCCACTCCCCACACCTGGGCTGGCAGCGGGGAGGGAGCGATGTTTGTTTGTTCGCTCAGCAGGCTCCGCTCTGCAGAAAGGACCTTTGTGTTTGGAAAACACCGTTTTATCTTTGAATCAACAGCACGCTGTCACTCATCAAATATTAATCCGAACTCAACTGCTTTTTAAGAGCTTTTCTTTAAAGGCAGTGGGGCTTGAACGTGCCCAGTGGGAGGCAGTGTCCTGCCTTCAGCAGGGAAAACAAAAAGATGCGACTTGCTGTGCTTGCAAAGGGGCAAGAAGGGAGATGCTGTTCTGAGGGTCTGAGTGCGGGTCTTGGTGGGGAAGGGTGGCAGGTTTGGTGGGGTTTGGGTAGACATGGTGCAGTGGCAATGCTGAGTCACGGCCTGAAGCAGTGATGGAGCACCTGGTGGGAAGGCAGGGCCAGCCCAGGGCAGCTCAGGTGCGTGCAATATGCTGAGTGATGGAAGGGCTGGAGCCAGGATGCACCCCTTCCCAGGCCTCATTTAAGGGTGGGCAGTGGAGGCGAAGAGATCTTGCTGGAGATCCTTATGTATCTGAGGGTTTCTAAAGGTAAGCAGATTTTTTTTTTCCTTTGTTTTTGTCTGCATCTTCTGCACTGGGTATATCCTTTCTTGCTGCAGCCTAGGACTTTGCTGCTCTGCTATTGTTGCTGTGCATTCCATCGTGTTACAGCATGTGCAAGAGCTGCACTTAGTATCCATGAGCTCTGAGAAGAGCAGGAGAAAATAAAGAGTATCTCATTGCAATTATTCATAAAATAGGAGACAGAGGAGTCAAGTTCTCCATGAATGGGTGCCCCACGCTTTGTTGGAAGCCACACCACCACAGCTTGGAGTTAACTGAGATGGCTCCAGCCCAGTCCTGGTGGCTTGGCATTGTTCAGCTCTGTGCACTCAGTGACAGTGCATGCTGCTGAGTGACAGCAGGTCAGCAAGAAGCAAAGCCAGGAGCACATCAGGACAGGGAGATCTTTACCATAGGATGAGGAATAGAGGGTCTTCAGGAAGAAAGAATCAGGCCTCAAAATGTGCTGTGGAAGGGCCCTTTTCCCCTCAACCACCCTGTGTGAAGCCCCTCTCAGCCCCCTGTTTTTGCTACACCAAGGCTCCTTGCAGCTTCAGCGCTCCCTCCTCTTCCTCTGCCTGCGGCTGCTGGTGTTGCAGCACCAGGACTCTGCCGACCATGTGCTGTCCTTGGAGCTGCTGTCACATCCCCACTGCCTCCTGCAGCCCAGCATGGCCGGAGGGCGTGAGGAGGCAGCGCAGGGAAGGGGCCTGCAAGCATTTCACAGCAGTGGTGGGGGAAATCTAATTTACAGACACGGGAAAATGCCGCCGAAGCAGGAGTTGAAATGAATGCAAAGCACGTGGAGGTCTGAAGTCATCGGCACTGTAGCGTTTTTCCTGACTATCTCTGTTTTCCTGCGTGGGTTTGCCTTTGTAGCTTCCTCCCCGACAACCGGACCTTTGCTCTGAAGTGAAAATGAAAGCTGGGGAAATAACAAAAAAATAAGGGGAAGTGAATTCTTCAGATCTCCTCCACGATGCGTCAGCCCCATCTGCCAACTCCTGCTGAACGGGGAGAGAGGAGCTTGGGAAAAAATGAAGTAAAACAAAAGGCACAGATCTCACAGCTGCTGGGCTGCGGCTGCAGGTGACACCGGGAATGGTGAGGTGTGGGGATGGGGAGATTTGTCATCCCGCTCCCCGGCTTGTCAGGGTAATGGGAACACGCGTGTGGGAGACGCTCGGAGGCAGCTCAGACTAATGAGGAGAGAGCGTAATGGAGGGAGAATCTGACAGAAAGCAGAAAAAAGGGGGAGGAAGGGAAGCGCTTTGTAGTGGTGAGCATCGCTTCCTGATGGAGCGGTGATTAAAGATAACGAAGTAAATGAGTGATGAAGCGGCTGGCGCGAGCTGCTGGTGGTGGAGCCTTTGGGTCGGCTTTTTGCTGGTGTGTTCTGGGGGATTGCTGAGCGGGTCGGGGTGTGGGGTGCCCCACAGCTGTGGCCAGCTGTGTTCTAACCAGGAGCACCAGCGAGATCTGGGGTAGGGCTTAAAAGAATAGCAAAAACACAGTATCTTGCTTGAAGTCAGAGATTGTGGCATCAGAGGGAGGAAAAAAGGAATCCAGTTCCATTCATTTTGGCTAAAAGATGGCAGTCAACAGAATGACGTGTCAACATGAACAGAAGTTGAGCGCAGCCTTTCTCACCAGTGTGGTGCAGGAGCAGGGATGCAGCCTTGTATGGTGTGGTGATGAGTGAGGCCGGGTCAGTGGGCTGGTTTGGGAAATCCAAAGAGCCTTGCAAGGGTTAACCATCAGATCCTCATTTCTGGTGGGGTATATTGAGGTTACACCCAGAGCAGGTCAGGAGCTGGGCTCCCCAAAATGGGTCCTCAGCTCCCAGGGCACAGAGGGGTTTGGCAACCACAAGAGGCATCAACAGCCTTTGGGATGCAAGTAGTGACAGGGTGAGGGGGGTGGCTTTAAACTGGAAGAGGAGAGACTTAGGTGAGATATGAGTCGCATATGCCCCACAGTGGCAGTGGGCTCTGGCAGTGCCCTGAGCTGTGGAGCCCCAGCCCATGGCAGGGGTGGGTCAATGGGCTGTGAGGTGCCTTCCAATCTAAGCATGGTTCTGTGGTTCTGTTACTTGTGCTCTGGGGTTTGCCAGTGTTGGAGTGAGCCAGGTCCAGAGTGACTCATTTCCAGCAAGCTTTGCTCTGGGCACGAGTAGAGACCATATGGCTTTGACCATGCCAAGCTGCTGACACCACTTCTAGCCAGGAGGGCTGGGAGCAACCCAGAGCTGTGTTTTCCCGGCCTGTCAGTCACATCTCCTTCAAGAGAGGTTCCTGGGGGTGGGAAGGGGACAGGGTGTGGAGCATCGCTGACAGTGCTGGCCACAGCTCTGCTCTCCTTGTGAGGAGCTGGGAGCTCCTCAAGCCTAATTTAGCAGTCTTTAATCTGAGATATTCCCAACCACACTTGCCACTTCCTTCCTGCGCTCCCGCAGGGTGATGGGCCGATTTCACAGAATGAAAAGCCTTAAGCAAATCTTGTCACACAAGAAAATTGATTTTTCAAAACTGACTTTTACAAGATTACTGGCTCTCTCCTCCCCCATCTTTCTTCTCTATCGTTCCCTTCCAGTCTCACGAGGTGGCTTCAGATCTAAGGAAATTAGAGATGCTGTGACTAAACTGTAAGTGTAAAAAGGGGGAAAGGAAAGAAAAGACACCCAGCACCTGCTGACCTGCTGCCACGAGTGCTTGGGCAGCACCACGATGCTTCCCTCTGGCCGTAACCTCTGTGCAGTGAGGGCTGTGCTCACATCTCACATGGAATGTCCCCTCTGGGCATTCCTTGGTGATCCCTGGGCAGATCATAGCTTTCTGCTTTCTCTCCCTCAATCCCTCCGTGTATTTCCTTTTTCTGAAGGGTTTCCTCCCACTGCTCCATTTGGAGGCATCTCAGTGTGCTTTGCTAGGGTTGGTTGGGGGGGGGGGGGGGGGGTGGGGAGAGTTGCCTTGAAGTCATTTCAGACAGCTTAAAATATGCTAAGCTTTTGTGTTTCTGCAATATAAATAATGAATCCTCTTACAGCTTCCAAGCTGGAAGAGATGTGGATTTAAGAGGCCTGCAGCTCTGTGGTTTTTTGGCTTCCATGCAAGGGATGGGGAACGGGGTGCAGTGTGGGCGCACTGGGAGCGTTCTGCTCCTCCGGGGAAGGGGGAGGCGCAGGTGCTGTGGTGATGCAGTTGGCCTCGGTTATTATTCATTAGCCTAATTCCCCAAGAACCCTCATTGGAACGTTGTTTCTGCTGGAACGAGCTCCCAGATAGATGCAAGCAGCAGCCCAATTCAGGGGTTGCATGGCACGGCGAGGAGAATACCCAGTGGATGCTGGCTTCCCCAAGTAGACCCATTGGATCCCACTGGAGAGGGTTTATGGTCTCATCCAGTGTCAGATCATGGAGTGACTGCTAACATGAGCTGTCCTTGGGTTTCGATTCCTCTGCAAACTCTAGAAGCTGTTGGCAAGCATAAAAGCAAAGGAAGAGCACAAGCTGTTGGCTCTGGATTTTCAGGCCATTTGTCTGTAAAGCATCGAGCAGTGCTTAATGCTCGGCTCTGCCTTGCTGTTGGGGTGTGTAATTAAGGACTTAACGGTTTTTGCTCTTTGAGTTTGCTGTTTTTGAAATGTTTCTTGCTGCTCTGTACAGAAGTCAGCAGGTAATCGCAGCGCTGCTATGGGTCAGTCTGTTCTATCAGCGTGCCGCCACGTTGGACTGTTTTCTGTTGGCACACAAAGCTCGGATGAGCGCTGTTGTTACCGGGTTGCTCTAAGGGGATTCGAGAGGCTACAGGAATAGTGACTGGAGAATGAGTCTGAGGATGGATGGACAGAAAACAGAGGATTTTTACAGCAAAAAGATGAGTGGATTGGTAAATTTGCAGTTGCGCTCTACTTCACCCATGTGTTGTGCGCATTTTTTTGCACGAGTAGAATGTCAGTGTACTGGGTTAGAGCTGTTAAGGTTGCAGAGACCTCTAAGGTCATCTAGCCCAACCATCAGCCCATCCCCACTTCACTATCAGCGCAGCAGTGACACAACAGGGCTGCGTAGCAACTTCTGCCCATCTCCAGCACAGCGTGCTCTCAGCAGAACAGAGCCCATCCCCCCACCCATCCCCAGGGGGGCTTTGGGGTGCTCTGAGTGCCCCACATTGATTTTTTTTTTTTTTTTTTTCCCACCATCAGGACCCGCTGACAGCGAGGAGGAGCCTGCCCCGTACATGGCAGACTGTCTGATGAGCAATCAGGCTCATTGCTGGCTGAGCAGGAGGGGGAATAGAGAAGCTGAGATTAGAGAGGAAATCAAGACAGAGGTTTCTTCCACACAGCGAGGTGTTATTATTATCATCAAAACCCCAGAGTGTTGAAAAACAATCAAACCCCGGCGGCAGCAACCAGTGCATTGCAGTGAGTGCAATCAGGAGCCAAACGTGTCCTTGTGTGGGACTCAAACCTGACATCTCCAGCTCTTGAGATCTGGGAGAAGGTGGCAATTTGGTCTCACTGCTTATTTGTTGCTGAAGAAAGGGATTAGCAGCCTTGGCACCAAGCTCTGCTTCCACTCGCGGTGGGAAGCCTTCAGGGATGGAGACCCAGGACAGTGGCTCTGACTGCGCTTCTGCAGGCAGCTCTGAAAGAAGAGGAGCTGCACCTGGCAGCTGCTTAATGAAAGCTCTGAAGGAGACCTGTGGAGCCCTTTAGCAGAGGTGTTAATTACTAATTGTGCCTGGGATAAAATGGGCTCACCCAAGCATGGCAGGAAGCCTGCCACTGTAGAATAATATATCTGTACCTATAATTGGTGCAGTGATCCCCAGGGATTGCAGGGAGGATGCTCCATGAGCAGCCACACCTTTGGCTGTTCCTGGTGCTACCGGGGCTCCCCTGTCCATTGTGTTACCTGAGCTTTGCTCCTTGCATAGGGGACAGCAGAGCTGTCCGGAGCAGCTGCAGGGCCATTGGCAAGGATGCTGGGTGCACTGCTGACGTGTGGCCAAGGGGTACATTATGAGAGGAGTAACCCCGTAGATCATCATGACAGAAATTTACTTTTAATAAGACAATAATTTGCTTGATGCATCGCGCTGCAGCCGGGCAGGGAACAATGGGATGCTCCATCACTTCTCAATAGGCCGTCGCTCTTGGGTCAGGCACCAAGGAAACAGCATCCTCCGCCCCCCCCTCCTTCCCCCATAGGGGATGCAGAAGGGCACAGGGTGACGCTCATGGGCAGCTGCTGTTTGGGGATATGCAGGAAGTGCCACATTGCAGAGTGAGCAATGCTGGCAATAAAACAACAGAACCATTCTCTGAGCAATTTGTAGCAATTAATAGCCATTCCCAGGAATGAAATGTTAATTAATTCATTTTGCGAGCCACGCATTTATTTAAGGTATTTGTGGGTGTTCTCGGTGCTTTTATTAAGCAATTAAAACGCGTCCGAGAAAATATTTATCTGTTTTAAGTCACTCTTAGTAAACACAATTTATATGGCAAGCAACTGCTTCGTTTTGCATTGTTAATTAAAAATTGCAGCTCACTGAGCTTCCCCGGGGTGCGCTCGGTCGGAGTCGGAGCAGCCCCTCTGTGCACAGGGCGCAGTCTGAGCAGCGGGCAGGGTGCTGCTATCGCTGCGTGCTGTTGGTGGAAAACAAGGAATGGGAGCAGGGGAATGGCACTCCGGATCCAATCTATCCCAGCCAGAGCTCGTTGCCATGGGGAAGTGCTCACTGCCCTGCAGCGCTGCTGGTTGGAGGGGCCGGGATGGCACCCGCAGCGCTGGTGCTGCCCAGCTTGGAAAGAAAGGAAGCAGCTGCAGCACCAAGTGAGCAGGCTTGCACATTCACACCTCGCTCATCCAGGCGGCACCGAACCAGCCTGGTGTCACTTGGGAGGGCTGTTACATGACAGGGCTACAAATTCCCCTAAACAGCTTGTTCTCACATGCCATTTGTTGAGGAATTACAAGTCCTCTTGTTGCAGACAGAGGAATTTATTTGCTGCGGTGAGCTCAGCCAGATGAAGTGCGCGCTGGCGGTGCTCTGCTGCATCCCGCTGTGCTGTGGGCCCACAGTGCCCTCCTGCAGCTCACCGCAGGCAATGTGAGCCCAGCAGAAGTGGGCTCCTGCTACTGGGTCAAGTCTCACGGGAAGAAGAATGGGCTCCTGAAGCTTGGATCAGAATCTCCATTTTGAACTTGGCTTTCCCCCCATTGTTGGGGTTGATGTGGGAGATGCTGAACTGAGGGCGGTTGGTGCTGCCCCTGAAGAAACATCCCCGTGGAGCTGCAGAGAGCTTGGGAACACCAACTGGAACTCATCACCCACACCCAGCTGTGCTGCATGCTCTGCTTTGGGGGAGAGAGGCAGCAGCAAAATGATGGAAGTGCATCAGATGGTCACAGAGTTGTGGAATGGATTGGTTTGGAAGGGACCCAGAGGTGAACGTGTGTATCTGGCACAGACCCATGGAGGCACGTTGGCTGTGTGTAAATGGAGGAAGCTCCAAATGGTGGTAGGAGAAGGGCTGGAAGCTGCAAGGTAAGGAGACATTGGGAAGAGATTACGAGGGGATGAAACAAAGGATGGGGTGAAGGTCTGGACCCCAAACCAGCATCCCAGTGTGGCTGAAAGGGGAGCAAACGGCCAACCACACGTGATTTCATGGCAGGTGAAGGTCAAGCAAGGAAATCCCCTCTGAGGCTTTGAGCCAAGCTTGCCAGCACCACTTAATAAAGAGGTAGCAGAGGTGGAAATCGCAGGCTGAGCTCTCCAGATCAAAGCCAACGAGCTCTGCCCTGTAGGCTGCACCGACCTGCAAGGGAAGAGAGCAACAAAATGGGCCGGGGCAGCTGGGCCCGCCTGCATGCTGTGTGTGGTTTGGAGGATGCGTGCTGGGCAGGGTGCTGAGATGCAGGCACACAGAGCTGATGGCCCCGGGCAGGACCTGCACATCCTCTGCATCTTCTGGGCTGCATTTTATTTACATTCAGCTTATAAATAATTGCTGAGAGGTTAATAGGTGAGCAAGGCACGTTACGGGCTTGTTAAAACCAGGAGGAACTTGCCTTCTGGCTGTCTGCGAGCGCATCGTGAGGAGCTTTACAGGAAGGTTATCAGCCATCGTTATTAAAAACCGATTTGACATTAGAAAAGATCCATACCGCTTGTTCAGCCACATTGATTTAGCAGTGTTAAGCCTTGGAAAACTGGAGCAAGAACCTTGATCTCTGCTGAAGCACGAAGAATTGCTGTTTGTGACACATCTCTGCGCTTGGCAAAGCCGGTTTTGCAGAAGCGATGGGTTTTGAACACGCACATAAAGCGCTGTGTGAGGTTGCTTCACATGTGTTTTCCTGGGCTGCTGCTCAGCCACTGAACTTCTATCCTCTGGAAATGTGCTCCCTGCCCCCCACGGGACGGGCGGGTTTGGCTGCTGCAAAACGTGGTGCTGTGCATGGTCAGTGGGTACCAGCAAGGGCCTGTGCTGTCGGACACTGCAAGGAAATGATGATCTGAGGTGATCTCGGTGGTCTTTTCCAACCTTAATGACTCCAGGAAATGGCTTTGTCCATCTGGTGCACACAGCAAGAGGGCTGCGGAGTCTGGAAGTGCACCTGGATGGGGACAGAGTCATCGAGGAGTGCAGCAAAGCTTCGGTTTTGTTACATCTGGAAGGAGGAAGGCAGCACCCAACTGCAGTTTACCTTTGGAGCAGTGACTGGAAGGTGTCGCTTGTGCTGATTTTCCCATACCTGGAGCTTCCCTCGTCAATCACAGCCCTGAAAATCCAAGCAGCATCTCCTGATTAATTATTGAAGGGGGAATCCAGGGAGGAAGGCAGCGTGGGGAAGCTGGAGCGGCCAGTCAGCATCCATTAGAAGTGTGAAGATAAATGAGAAGAGAGAGCAGATAAGTGCATACAAACCAGCTCCCATCTGTGCTGCTAATACCTCTCTTCTGAACCACTCGTGTTGTTGGCTGCGGGGTGATGCCTCACAGCTCTCCTGTCCTCGTCCCATTAGGTTCACACTCGTGGGCCTTTGGGATTTGTCTGTTTGTCCTCCTCTGCCCAGCACATCCCCTGTCCCCAGTCATCCCACCACAGGGGAGCCGCCCTGACACAACACCAGCAGTTCCTCGGGGAAATCCCCTCCTTTCTAATATCCCCATTGCTCTTTTGGGGAGATTTATTATATTTTCCTCCGCTCTCTTTCCCTTCCTCCCAGGAGCGGATGGGGTTTCGCACTGCATGACAGCATCTCCCATTCTCTCCACCCGTGCTGGAGTGGCAGGTTGCCAGATGGTGCCCCGTTAGGTCACATTTGCTCATTGTTTGGCAAACAGCGGCTTAATTCAAGTGCTGAGTTGACAGCTTGTTCTCTGAGACAATTTGCAAGTTGTAGAGCTGCAAATGCCAGCTTGGCTTTCCAGGGCGATGTTATTTCAGCTGCCTTCAAGGGATGAAGTTCTTTTTCACTGGAGGAAAAAAAAAGATAGAAAGAAGAAAAGGGGGAAGGGGGTGAAAGCAGGACGAAGCTGAAAAGGCTTATAGTGCTTTTAGGGTGGGAATGCTGGCGGTGATGGTTGGCAGGGGAGGGGCACTGTGTTCCCTAGCAGCACGGACTGTCCTCATCCCATCCCTGCTGTCGTTGGCAAATGGAAAGCAGTGCAATGCCACCCTGCTTCCTTGTCGTGCAGGTGGGCGAAGAAAGGCCAGGTGATAAAGGAAGCATCCGGTGACTTCTATGAAACCATTGTGGACCACACCTTCTTCTTCGAGCCCGTCTCCTGCGAGGTCACCAACGCGTTGGGCAGCACCAACATCAGCAGGACCGTGGATGTCTACTGTGAGTAATCTGCCAGAACTGCTGGCCATAACTGGGGGGGCATCACCTTCCCTGAGCAGGATTTGTTGGGCTCTCACTCCGTGCATGGGGCCGTGGTCTCCTCCTGCCTCACGCAGCCCTGCTGGAGGCTTCCTGGGGCCCTTGGGGTTGTAGGATGCCATGGGTTGGGGGTCACATATGGCTGTGTCCCTTTGATACCCCAACACCGACGGGTCTGCTGCTCCTCCCGGCGCAGTGACTGCACTGCTTGGGGGGTTCTGGTGGGGTAATGCTGCTCTGCTCTGTGCAGTTGGGCCCCGGATGGCGACAGAACCGCAGTCCCTGCTCGTTGACCTGGGCTCCGATGCCGTCTTCAACTGCGCCTGGACCGGGAACCCCTCACTCACCATCGTCTGGATGAAGCGGGGCTCAGGCGTGGTAAGGGTCGCTGCGGGGCGGTGGGATGTGAGGCTCTGTGTGGGTCCCCCCTGCTTTGGTGGAATCAGCTCTCTCAGACACGTGGTCTGATTTTGGGTGGTGCTGTGTGGAGCCAGGAACTGAACTTGATAATCCTCATGGGGCCCTCCCAGCTTGGGATGTTCTTGTGATTCTGTGGCCCTGTAAGGCAATCACTGGGCACATGCGTGGGGAAATCACTGCCTTCATTGCTGGGATGTTTTTCCCAAACCATCACAGCCTCGGACAAGCCATCCTCTGGGATGCAATCGCAGCCTTGGGCAAGCTGAGAGCTTAAGGCAGCCAAGGATTCCCACAGGGTCTGTAATCCCTGCTGGCTTCCCATCGCACAGCGGCAGCTGTTGTTTCTCTTGGTTATCACTGTGATTTGCACACAGGCAGTGCTCTCACACCACTAAGCTGCTGTTCCCTTTTCTCAAAGCTTACAGAGCGGTGCAGGGAGCATGGGGGCTTCTTGGCCCTCACTGCACAGCCCCAGCCATGCTCCAGCACTCTGCTTACCCGCGCATATCAGCACACAGAGATGCTTTCTCAGCTTCCATTTGGCCAATTCTGCTGGCTTGGGGCCTCTGGGCAGCTCCAGCTCAGCCCTTGGCCGTGGGCACTGTGCAGCATTTTGAGAAGGAGGGATGGGGGTCTGCAGTGTGCAGAGTCCTGGGAGAGAGATGAAGTTAACCAAGAGGAATTAGCCCCAGGGTGTGTATTTCCAGCATGGGTAATTGGAAACACTGCTCAAAAGCCACGTTATTTGCACACACGCAGCGCTGGCGTTGTGCTGACAGCTTCATCCAGATCAGCACTTATCAAGATATCCTGAAGCTGTTAATTGCACAGCCAGGGCAGGAGGGCAGGGTGCTGCTGCCCAGAGTGCAGCTTGCCAAAGGCAGCTGAGCTTCCCCTGGCCATCCAGAGCCCTGGGGGCTGCCAGGTCTTCTTTTCCACATCCCGTTGCCCATTCTAAGTGCAGCCCCTTCCTCTCTTCCAGGTCCTGAGCAATGAGAACAAGCTGACTCTCAAGTCCGTCCGCCAGGAAGATGCTGGGAAATACGTGTGCCGTGCCGTGGTCCCACGGGTGGGAGCGGGGGAGCGCGAGGTGACGCTCACTGTCAACGGTACCAATGGCTCCCCTTTGCTATTCTGTCCTGGTGTGTCTTTGCCATGCTCATGGGCTGGGGGTGGTTGGATGTGATGGTCTTGGGTGGTCTTTTCCAACCTTAGTAATTCTCTGATTTCATGACCGTTCGTGGTGCTGCAGTTGGAATGGCGCCCTTGGATACTCGCTTTGGGATGCCTGGGTGGGATTGGGGATGCTCCCACTCTGTGAGCACTTCGGACTTTGTATTCATTTCCTCAGAGACTCACAGGTTAAGCAAAAAAATACTGGCGTTATCTAAGGCCTGCATGGTTCTGGATTATCAGCAGGGGGTTATTGAGTAGCTGGGAGTTGGCGTTTTAAATCTTTAATAGATTTATCTTGCAAAACCCTCGCAAGGTCGGAGAGCTCTGTTGTCTGTGTTGTACAGCTTGAGAGCTGGGAATTGAGCCTGGCTCTGAGGCCGGCAGCCTAATCAGCACCTGGGGGAGCAGGCAGAGCCCTGAGCCCCCAGGATTTGCCCCCTATCCCGATGGGAGCTGGGCAGCACCCTGCAGGGTGAGGGCCACCTGGCCTGGACCCATGGCACCCGGCGGTGAATTGTTGCCTGAATGTGCCTTGTGTGAAGGGAGGGCGCAGGGCAGGCTGCACAGTGTAAGCAGGGGATGAATTTTGCATCGTCTCTCACCTGCGTGACAAACTGGCAGGCTTCAGTCCCCGCTTGCTGTCAGAAAGAGAAGAAAATGAGCAGGGAAAGCAGCACAGCGTTAATTTTGAATGCAGATAACACCAACGAGGGGAGCCGAGGGCAACACAGCAGGGGGCGAAACCCAACCACCGCCTCTGCTTGCGCTCAGCTCCGCGGCGCCTGTGTGCTCTTTCCCCGCCGGCTGCTGGGTTTTAATTACAATTAAAGTATCTTGCAGAAAACAAAGCAACAAATTAACCCAAACAAAGAACCCGCCCCTTTCCCAGCACCTCCCAGGCGCTCGGCGGGCTCAGGGAACCTCAAGGGAGAGCTGTGCAGCTGCATTCCATGCCCAGCACAGCACCGGGGCAGTGCTGCGACGGACACTGCTGGCAGCTCGTGGACCATCCCGGGAAGCATCTCCTGCAGGCACAGCACGGTGTGTCTGATGCAGCTCATGAGTTCTTCTGAATGCTTTTTCCACCGCCGTTTGAGAGGGGGAGTTGAACGCATCGTATTTTCAAGTGACTTTAAATCCAGAGGGTGATTCTGTTGTCTCGGTCACCAGGTGCCTCCCTCCACAGGCTGGGCTTTGTCACGGTGAGGTCAGTGATTCGGGCAAGTGGCACCGGCCGTCTTGGGTGCGTCCCAGCCCAAGTGGGGATGCTGCTGGAGGGGTGTCCATCCGCCCCAGCCTGTGCCCAGTGTCCCATCCCCCCCAAATCAGCCTCATCAGCACAGCCCCTGCCTGCCCTCCCCACTTCCTTCCCTCCAAACCAGGGCACGAGGTCTCCAGCCTGAGAGGCTGCAGATATGATTCAGAGCCTCGTTAGTGGGTAGGAGGATTATGTAAATGAGCAGCATTTGGCAGGGCCAAAGCAAGAGAGGCAAGAAGGCAGCAAGGAGCCATTGGGGCCATAATAAATCAGTGGTAGCCTGATGTATAACCCCCAGGTGTGCACAGCACCCTCCTGACCACACATAAGCCAACCCAGGGCTTCGCAGGATCAAGCCGTGCTTCCACCACGATGGTTTGGCTTGCATGAATCCGAGCAGGATGGAGAGGTTGGGGCCATCCTGCCATGCTCCCCAGCCGGCAAGCTGCCTTCTCCTTTATGCGAGCCTCCAGGACAGAGCAACTAAATTGGCACCAGCGCACTAAAAATAACCACAACCAATAGCTCCATCATTTATATCCATAGCAACGTTGTTGAAAGCCTTTCTCTTGCTGGTGGGCTGTCTCAACGCCGAGCCGCAGACCGGCAACTCTCATAGGGAGCCTGAGCCTGGTGGAGAATCAAACACCATCCTCGAACGCGACGAGGCTGCAGCTCTGCACTATTATTCCCAGGCATGTTCGTCTCACAAATGGTCTTTAGTCATCTGCTATTATCATGATGATAAGCCTTCGACTCTGAACTCCTTGAGCAATAATAAAACCCAAAGCCGTTGGCATTTGTGCCATTTAAAATCCACTCTCCTTGGGGAAAATGATCCTTTTTATGATTATTAAGCCATTTTTCTCTAGTGTCACCCAGTCTTGGCGTGCCTCCAGAATTTGTGACTAACATGTAACTGTTGAAATAGAGAAAGATGGCTTTTTTTCATTAATTTGGACCTGCACACCCTGCTGCCACTCTGGGTGCCATTGGCTTTGGGTTCATTGCCCATCAGTGGCATCATCTACACATGCTGAGCGAGCTGAGAAGATGGGACCACCTCTCCTGTGCCACCCTCAGTGTATGGCGGAGTTGGACTGGGTTCTGTTATTGTCCCCTGGAAGAGCCAAAGCCTCAAGGGATCTGTTAACATCTTGGCACAGCAAAGGGTAAACAGAACTCTCTGGACTTCTGGGTGGTTCTTTGTGGAGCCCGGAGTTGGACTCGGTGATCCTTATGGTCCCAACCAACTTGGGATGTCCTGTGGGATTCAGCCCAGCCTCTTCAGAGCGTGTGCTTCCAGGGGTGGATGGAGGAGAACGCTCACCTTGGGAACATGCTGAGAAGAGCATCTCGGAGAAGGCTGGGCAGAAAGCAACAACAGAAAGTCTTCTTTTATATATTAAAAGAGGCAGAAAAGTTTCCAGTATCACGCAGTGATGATCATTGCGCCCAAACTTTGGGAAAGAAGTCCTGACCTTCTGCTTCAGCCATCTCTGCTGTTACCCATCACTCTGCTGCCCATCTGCTGTGCTTCCAGATATGCAGATGCTTCCAGATGTGCAGGGTGCAGTGAGTGTCCAGACTGTGTTTGAAGCCAGCTCCATCCCCACCGCAGCAATCACAGCCTGAGGGTGCATGAAGGCGGTCTGTGAGCCAGCAGGCTTAGCACCTGGATTTGGTGGGCAGTCATTGTGCCCCTTTCCCTTGGACGGAGGAAATGTGGCATTGCTGGCCTCCTCATAACATCACTACAAAGGAAGGATATAGCTGCATTGCTGTGTGGAATGTTTAGGGAGGGTGAAACTTTGGTGCAGAACGGACAACGTCAACAGGAAACTGGATGCACCAAAAGGGAGAGTTCAGCCATGCAGCATATTTGCATGTGGCCAGCACTGCTCCAACGCCTGCCTGCAGGTAGGTGTGATGGCAAGGCTGTGTTTTCCGATGAGCCTAATGAATTCCTGACAAACAAGAGCCATAACCCAGAGTCAGCATCCAGAACAGCTGGGTTGTGACATGGTGAGAACCAGCAGCACTGCCTCTTGCCTTCCTGCCTGCATCCCTTCTCTTTTCTGCCAGCAGCAAGCCACTCATAGAAATGTAAATCTGCTGTAATTAAGAGTTTAATAAAGAGCAATTAGGATTGCAGTTCTGCTGCTGCTCCCTTGGGGTGAGAGCCTGCAGGCCACGCTCCCATCTCTGACCATTTTCCTCTTAAGGTTCTTCCACGAAGGAGGACAGGGATGTTTCAGTGGGGCTGAGCACCCCGCATCCCTGTGCTGTCAGCATCCAGTATTGCACACAAAGACCCCATAGCAACAAAGCACATCTGCCTGCAGAGCGTTAAAGAAGGCTGGTGCATTTTTTGCGGGTGACTGCAGGGTGCAGTGTGGGTGCTGGTTGATTTTTCCCTTTTCTGATCCTTGGTTCCTGAGGCTGAATTTCCCACGTGGGAAGGGTCTGGGGCCCTTGGGTTGCGTCTCCTGAATTGTGCGCCAGGAGTTCCCTGCTGAGCTTTAAGGCATGGAGAGGGCAGCAGCTGGTGCCAGCCAATGGTGATATTTATTGCAGTTGAGGTCCTGGTTTACCATTGCACCCTCTGCACCCAGGTGGCAGTGGCAGCCTCAGCCAGGTGTGACTTGCTTCCTCCTGTTGTCACCAATCCCTCTCCTCTCTCCTGCAGGGCCACCCATCATCTCCAGCACGCAGACGCAGCACGCCCTGCACGGCCAGAAGGGGCAGATCAAGTGCTTCATCCGCAGCACCCCTCCGCCCGACCGCATTGTGAGTAGCACCCAGAGCAGCGAGCCGTGGGGTTTGGTGATGCCGTGGGGAGCCCCGCAGGTGGGCAAAGCGCCCGCCTTGGGCTGACCCCACTGTTGCTTGGCAGGCTTGGTCCTGGAAGGAGAACGTCCTGGAGTCCGGGACCTCAGGGCGCTACACGGTGGAGACGGTCAGCACGGACGAGGGGGTCATCTCCACACTGACCATCAGCAACATCGTCCGCGCTGATTTCCAAACCATTTACAATTGCACTGCATGGAACAGCTTCGGCTCCGACACAGAGATCATCCGGCTCAAGGAGCAAGGTGGGCACTGCCGGCGCGGGGCTGCGGGGGCAGCAGGCGCTCTGTGATGCTGTTGGGATGTCTGAGAGGAAGGACGGAGGAGGTGCACCCTGAGGGTCCCAGCTCTTGGCAGAGGGGCAGGAGGTGGGGAAAGCCCCACTTTGCCTCTCTTACTGGAGACAGAGTGCATGGGCCAGCCCTGCGCTCCCCGACCCATAGTGCGAGGTGATGCCCATCCACCTGCAGCATCATTTATAGCCACAGGGAAATGGGAGCGGCTGCTCCTTCCAGACCTGCAGCCCTCAGGGGGTCTCAGGGTGGCCGGGGACTCTTCATGACAAGGGAGGGATGTGGCTCCGGGCGGCTCGCTCAGCTCCTGGAGGGCCTCCAGTCCTCTTCTATTTTATTAAATGCCAGGGCAGGCAGGTGGATTGCTCTCATTAAGCCGTGATTTATAGGCAAGGCTGCCGTCCAGATTAAATCAGAGCTAAATGAACCCCTTAAAATTAGCCTTGGGCTTCTTCCAACACAAACACAGCCAGCGGTTTCTCTGGGTCGGCTGCCAGCCGGCGGGAGCACTCGGTGTTGGCTGGGGGTCCCCACTCGGGGACATCCCTGCGGCGGGCAGGGGGACGCCGTGGGGTGGCCATCCCCTCCATGGGGCCGTGCGCTGGGAGCAGGAGGCGCTCCGAAGGCTGATGTGGGCGCCTGGGCTGTGCACGGCTGTGGACACTTGCTTTATTTTCAAACAGGTACGGAAATGAAATCAGGAGCTGGTATGCAAGCAGGTATGGAAATGCTGAGCTGACGGTGAATATGAATTGTCCCCAGCCGTCACCACGCCTGAGGAGCCGGCGTCCTCCTCCCAGAGGGGCAGGCGGGGGTGTAGGGCAGCGCAGGGCAGGGGATGGGGAGCCGGGGGCTCCGGTCCCGCTCCACTCCATGGCAAGCCACCCTGCCTCTCTGTGCCCCAGCACAGCCCCACTGCAGGGGGTGATAACACACAGCCACCACCTGCAGCAAAGGGACGGCCATGCTGAGCTGCCCCCTCACCTCTCCCTCCTCACCTTTCTGGTCCATATCTCCCAGAGAGCCGAACACCTCCAAAAGCCCCACAGCGAGTCACTGCCTTTGGCAGGAGCGTGGCATCAGGTCACCTAGGAGCAAGGCCAGCACCTTGCTGCCATTCAGCTGGATGCTGCTGGGGCAGTTCGCAGCAGGGCACTCACTTCCTTGTCTGTTTGCTTGGGAAGCCCTCAGTGCTGAGTGCTCAGGGAGGAGCAGAACAGTGCCATGTGTGTCATTCACAGGCATGTGTGGCCTGGCTGAAGGGACAGGTGGTGCAGCTAGGGAGGGGCAGGAGAGCCAGAAAGTGAAAAGAGTCAGCATAAGCCATGTGCTGAAAGGCTGCTCATAGTGTGAGTGGAGCCTCAGCTCGAGCAGCACAGAGTTGTGTCACTCCACAGGTCCTGAGGTGGGATTACACCATGGGGGTCCTGAGGTCTTAAGGGAAGGAAGGAATTTTTGATCATAAAAAGGTGTATGTGCAGCCCAGCAGAATTAGTGGTGTCCTCTCCAGTGGTGCTGCCCCAAACAGACTCATTTCTCCTATTTCTATGAAGAAAAATGAGCTCCACCTGAAGGGTGATGAGAAACGCTTCCTTGTCACCCAGCTGCCACCCATTGGGCACCAGGCTTTGCTTTGTCCCCATGTCCCTGTGGCACAGCATCCTTCCCACTCCTCTCCTGCCTCAGGGGGGTGCTCGGGTCTCACTCCCAAGCAGGAGCAGCAACTGGCTGACAGCCCTTGGCTTTGCCATGGGTGTGATCTGTGGGGAATCGTGCCAGGCACACATTCATCCCCCCACCTGATCGCTCCAGGAAATGGTTTTTCTCTTTGGGCTTAGAGAGAGGGGCTTAGAAATACAGGGAGCCTGGCTGTTGTTACGTGGGCAGGAGGTGGTGAGCTCCCCCAGGTGCAGGATGGGGGCCCTGCTCGCCCCATCATGGCCACCCCATCCCTCCCAGCTGCAGCGAGCCCGGGGAGTGAGCAGGAGACCTGTGGTGACAAAGGCAGTAGTGGGCTGATGGCTGTTGTGTTATCCTGTCCCCAGATATCTTACACCCACAGCTCTCACCTCTGCCCATGGTGCTGGTGCCCATCTCCATCCCTCTGTGCAACCTCTCTCCCAGCCAGCTCTGATGCCATTTCTCTTTCTTAGCAATATCACCAGGCTGTCTTCTTTTGCACTTTGCACCCACAGCACCTGAGAGGCAGCCATTCATCCGATAAACAACGTGGCCCCATTGGAAGCAACCAGCTCCTCGGCTCCCTGCTCCCTGCACATGGGGGAAACTGAGGCACAGAGAGGTCAGCGCTGCCCCAGTTGCAGCACGTGGCAGAGCTACGCACTGCGCTCCCTGGGCTCTCACCACCCATAGGGACATGGTGCTGCAGGGGGAGCGGGAAAGGACCCCAATCCCTCCCCATCGCCCAGCTGATGGCTGGGAGGGGTCCTGAGCTGGGGAGAGCCACCCACTGCCTTCAGCCCCGCTCATCTGTGCTCTCCTTCCTCTTGCAGAGTCGGTGCCGATGGCGGTGATCATCGGGGTGGCCGTGGGGGCCGGCGTGGCATTCCTGGTGCTGATGGCCACCATCGTCGCCTTCTGCTGCGCCCGCTCCCAGCGAAGTAAGTGCAGGGCAAGTGCAAACGGCCGAATGCGAAGGCCAGCCGTGCTCCCACTGAGGGGTGGGGAGCACTGCGGGTTTTCCTCCTTTGCCATCCCCTCCGCTTCCTCCCCTCAATCGGAATGCCCCAGCACTTGGGGCATCGTATTGGCATCAGTTGCGTCACGGTGAGGTCAGAGGTAAAGAGACAGCAGAGTGCTGTCTGGGGCGAGGACTCGTTCTGTACCTGGCTGCTGCAGACTCCTCTCTCAGGACAAATTTCAGAGCTCTGTCGCATCAGTTAAATAACAACCTGCAAACAGAGCATCCCTGTGGGAGGGATGCAGCGGCCGACCGTAACTCTGGGGTGGCATCTCCTGCTGAGGGCACAGCAGGACGGAGGCTGGAGGCCGTTTGTTCTCCGGAAAAGAAAGGCAAAAAAGGCTTTATGGCACATCTGGTGTTGTGCCGTTGGTGACATAACGGCCCGGTGTTATTTAAGGGGAGCACTCCTGGGGGAGTACGTGCAAGACAGTAATTAGCTTTTCCCTGTGATTAAATGCAGAGGCTCCTGCAACGGGAGCGTCATCCCAGCCAAAAACAAAAGCACAAGAAAGGAATAGGGGCCTCTCAGCACAACCCTGAGGCGTGGGGCAGCCGGCTGTGGGCAGAGCGATGCTGAGGGGAGGAGATGGGGTGAGCCCAGGACGGAGCCTCAGAGCTGAGCTGAGGGCTGCTCGGGTCTCAGATTCACATCCATCCCCAGTTTTCACCTTGGATCCGTGCTGCTGTTTCTCCTCCTGCTGCTCGCCCAGTTTTTCACAAAGAACTTCTTCAAAGCATGCCTGACACCTTCAGGGCAGCCGCGTGAGAGCGGGGCTGTGTTTGTCCTCGCGCCCAAAGCGCTGCCTGCGCTCCGTCCATCACTTGGCCTTTTTCCCTTCTGTAGCTGCACCCCACGGCTGCAGGGGACCTTCTGGGCACAGCTCTGCCTGCCAGGCTGGGTCAGGGTGGGCCCTGGGGACGTGTGGTTGCCTGGAGCTGAGCTCTTCTCCCTCTCTGCCCAGATCTGAAAGGAGTCGTTTCTGCCAAGAATGACATCCGCGTGGAGATCGTGCACAAGGAGCCGTCCTCGGGCAGGGAGACAGAGGAGCACCCCACCATCAAGCAGCTGATGGTAAGGACTTCCTTCCCCTCAGTGTGAGCACCTTCGCTGCGCTGGAGATGTCAGTAAGTGCCAGAGCAGTGCATGCAGATGGTGGTTTGCCCAGGGAAGCGGCAGGGAGCGGATGAGCTGGAGGTGATGGTGGGGTGAGCCCGGCTGCTCCGGGAGCCAGCTGCCTTCACTGGTGCTTGCTGGGTTGTGTGGTGGGTGACAAACACAAGCTGAACAAATAATGGAATCACAGAGTCATGAGGTCTGGAAAAGACCTCTGAGATCATCGAGTTCCCCCCCCACCGTGCCCACTAACCCACGGCTCTTTCCCCCTTTCTTTTCCCTGGGAATCACACTTGCGTTGGTTGTTCTGCAGCCATCTGTGACCTGCACGGCTCTGTGCTTTTCACAAATAATTATTCATGCGTCTGTAAATTCATTAACACCTTAGGAGACGCGTCATGCTGGCTGATTTGCATACGTTCACGTTGTCTCAGCACGATCCCCTGATGCTATGGGTGGAGGGAAGGCTGCCAGCCCAAAGAGGCCAAAAAGCAAACAGAGCATCCGCTACAGTGTGCAGTGCCATGCAGTCACATCAGCACGGCCGCGCTGGGACCCGACCATGGGGAGTCCCCATTAAAACCCTATTGTCTCCTGTAACAAACCCAAAGAATTTAATATCCGCTCTGTGGGATCCGCCAGCCCAGATGAAAGCGGTGCATTTTGTGGAGCGCTCAGCACGTGGCGGATTAGGGAGCACTGTTAATAATTAGGCACTATTTCTGGGCCGTGCACGACCTTGAGGAGTCCCCTCAGTGCTTTAGGAAGTGGTGTAGAAACCGAGGTGATGCAGCGGGGCAGCTTTTTTAGCAGGGGAAACTGAGGCACCGCACAGCAGGGATGCGACATCACAGCCCAAAGCCATAGCGCAGCCACTGCGACCTGCAGTATGGGTTGTGGCCTCAAGTTGTGCCAGGGCAGATGCAGGCTGGGTAACAGGGAGGGGTGGGACCCATTGCCCTGGAGGTGCTGCGGAATCCTTTGGATGTGATTCAGAGGGTTGTGGGTTAGTGGGAAATGCTGGCGGTGGGTTATGGTTGGACTGGAGGATCTCGGAGGTCTTTTCCAGCCTCCCTGACTCTATGATCCTGTCTGTAGTGCATCCCACTGCAACCTGCAGCCCAGAGGGAAGGGGAAGAGGGTGAGGGCAGTGAGAGCATCCCAGCCCTGGGATGGGGAATGCTGCTCACCCAACACTGACCACTGTGATTCTATGATAGGCTTTGGCATCACAAGGTGCCACCGGGCTCATCTTTTGGGGCCACACCACTGTGCCAGGTCCTCCGGCACCTCCAGACATGAGCAGGATCAGATTCTCCCTAGCAAAGCCTTTGGGCTGTCCCTGCACCGGGTGCTGCAGGCACAGCAGCTCTGGATGGGCTGCTCCCATTCCGTCAGCACCTCTCACGGGCATTCTTTCTTCCAAGCAAAACTCAGGTACTTGAATTTATTGCATTTAATAGCTGCATCAAAGGCTTTCAGAAGATGAACAGAAAGTGCTGGAGGGCACATTTCCACAACCACTTACCTTTTAAAAATGGGAAAAAAGTAAAACCAGGAGAGTGAGCCCTCTGGGGCACAGCACTGGGGCTCCATGCCCAAATTCCCGTGGCCGGAGCGGTGCGATCGATGCGAGCTGAGATAAAAGGCAGCAGAAATTGGCCAGTAATGAGCCAGGCGGCACAGCCCCACCTTTATGGAGGAAGGGTAATTAAAGGCAGCAAGTAATTAATGCCTACCTTGCCTCCAATGGTGGTCAGCCTTCAAAAGAGGAAGTAATGAGGCGGAGAGGTGCGGGATCCCGGTGCAGCGCAGCCCACGTCACGGAGCAGAACCCTCCGGGACTCACAACTCACACGTTTTGAGAAGAGCCAGAGTTGGGGATTAAAAAACGAAGTAATCAAGGCTTCCTCATTAATTACGGCACTCTGTCCATGCCGAAAGCCAGCTGGGATTTTTTTTTTTTAAGTTGTTGAGCAGCCGAGTTCAGACTGGGAGGAAAGGGAAAAAAGAGCAGGAAAAAAAAAAAAAGATAGAGGTGGGGGTTCCTCTGGACAGGGATCGCAGTGCTTTGCAGCCACAGCTGTGGCTGAGTGCCCCGGTCCGGAGCAGGGGGACCAACACAGGCGCTCAGGGTGCTGATGTCTGCCCGCTCCTTCCCCAGATGGACCGGGGTGAGTTCCAGCAGGACTCAGTGCTGAAGCAGCTCGAGGTGCTCAAGGAGGAGGAGAAGGAGTTCCAAAACCTAAAGGTAAGCCCCGGGACACCGCCGCCCCCCCACGTCCCCCCCCAAGCCGCCTGCTCTGGTGCCACCCTGTCCCCACGCTGGGTGGGATGCTGGGGTACCACCAGCACTGCCGTCTGCTCCCTTTTGGGGAACCCACGGTGTTGGGGTGCGGGTTGAGTAGCATGGGGTGCATCGCTGAGATGGAAGGGGTTAGGGGTGACCCCATCAACAGCTCCCACCCGCCCACAGGACCCCACCAACGGCTACTACAGCGTCAACACCTTCAAGGAGCACCACTCCACGCCCACCATCTCGCTGTCGGGCTGCCCCGCGGACCTGCGGCCGGCCGGCAAGCAGCGCGTGCCCACGGGCATGTCCTTCACCAACATCTACAGCACGCTGAGCGGGCAGAGCCGCCTCTACGACTACAGCCAGCGCTTCGTGCTGGGCATGGGCAGCAGCTCCATCGAGCTGTGCGAGCGCGAGTTCCAGCGCGGCTCCATGAGCGACAGCAGCTCCTTCCTCGACACGCAGTGCGACAGCAGCATCAGCAGCAGCGGCAAGCAGGACGGCTACGTGCAGTTTGACAAGGCCAGCAAAGCCTCCGCCTCCTCCTCCCACCATTCCCAGTCTTCGTCCCAAAATTCGGACCCCAGCCGGCCCCTGCAGAGGCGGATGCAGACGCACGTTTGAACCGCGGGGGACGATGCGGTCCCCGTGGGGCTGTGGACCCTCCGCTGGGACAGTGGTGCTGGAATCAGGACCCAAGAGTGGGGCGATGGGGCGGAGCACAACCCCGCTGAGGACATAGGGCCTGGGGACACCGCCATCCCCGTGCCCACCCCGCCGCTCCGCTTGCCCCCACCCAGCTCCCTTCCTTCCTTCTTGGTGTTCGGTGTCCATAATTATAGTCCGTTTTGGGGGGTCCCGTCGTGTGGGATATGGGGTGGGGGGAACACGCCAGTGGGGACGGGGACCCCCCGAGTGCCCCGGGAAGGGCCTCACCACGCTGTATGGCGGGCAATACAAGAGGTGTTTCTCGTGGCATGCCTGGGCTGATGGCCTCGCCGCGATGAAGACTGCGATGGCAGCATCTTTTGGGTCACTTACCCTTGTGTGACCCCAATGGGAGCTTGGTGGTAGGACGGGCCATGGGGAAGGTTGGTTCAGGGGATGCCCGAAGGACGGGGAAACTGAGGCACAGGGATGGCCACAGCCAGGGCACTGCCGCTGGTGACGCAGGAGCCAGGACAACGTGCTGGGGACACAGCAGGTAAGGACCCAGCAGGTAGGGAGGGGACATGGGTGCTGGACACAGAGCACAAGAGGGCAGGTGTACCTGGGGACACACACACAGGGACACGGAGCCAGGAACGTGGAACAGGAGGACATGGATGTGGTTATAGGGACAGTGCCTGGAGTCATGGGTTGGGACACAGGGACACACTTGGGGGGACACTAGGCTTGGGGACTTGGAGACATAGCATGCACACAGGGACACACGGACACGTGCATGGGGACACGAACACAGGGACACTGGGACAGGGCACAGGGACACTTCAAGACAAGGAGACATGGTCACACAGCAGGGCAAGAGTGAGGTCTCAGTCACTCCCTCACCACCACTCCAGCCCTGGCACGGAACACCCAGGGCAGACACACCAGGACCTTTATTGGGTGCCAGCAGGAGCCCCCCAACACCCCAAGGTCCATGGGTCGCAGGGCCTCCCTTCCCCAAATCCTGGGGGATGCAGGATCCCATGTGAGCAAGGCGCCCATGGTGGGACAAAAAGGCACCTTTGGGGAGGGGGGGAGCCCCCCCAGCACCCCCGGAGCCAAGAGCCCCCCCACTGCACGAGGCCACAGAGGGGGGAGGCCCCATGATAAATAATCTTTTAAATTAATTAAATTAATCTACACCACCGTGTCGCACCCACACCACCCCCACCATGGGCCACCCAGGGGTGCTGCAGGGCTGAGCCCCCCACACCAGCACTAAGGCATGGGGCTGGGCCAGCCTGTAAAAAGAAAATAAAAAAAAAAGGGGGAAGAAGAGAGGAATTAAATATTCAGGGTGCTCAGCTGGGAGGAGGCTGGGACTCTGCCTCCCACCCACAGGGGACTCCCCAAGGACCCCAATATCAGCCCCTCCTCAGGCTCCTCATCCCAAACGCAAGAGTATCCAAGGGAAGAGGGGGTTCCAGTGCACCCTGCTGTGACCCCCAGACCTGCTGGGGGGGGGGTCCCCTCCATCCTCTCAGAATCCCTCCCAAAGTCCTCACTAGTTTCAGTGTTTCCATACGAAATGTCCCCATTGAGGGGCTCCCTGCGCCCCCTGGGCCGGCAAGCCAGCATGGCCCCCACACTGCCACCAGCAGCGTGATGGGCACAGTGACACCGGCTCTTCCAGGACCACCGCAGGCTCCGAGGTGGGGACGTGTCTCTGTGTAGCCCCACTGCCCTCAGAAGTAGGTGAGGTTCTTGACCAGGCCCAGCTCCAGCATGCGCTTGATGGCCACCGCCTCATGTGAGATGTTGTGCTCCGAGGCCTGTAGGACAGCAGGAGGGGGTGAAACCAGAGCCATACCCCAGGTCAGGGGACAGGCACAGCAGGGGGACACTTACAGCCATGGACTTGAGTGTGATCTGCTCGTAGTAGTGGATGGTTTGCTTCTTGTTGGCCGAGTCAGGGTACCCAAAGCCTGCAATGTGCACCAGGTCACAGAAGTGGAGAGCCAAGGTGATGGCCAACAGCCCCGTGGTTGGTTTCTGGGGGAAAGATGGAGAAGCCATGGGGAGAGTCCCAAAACCCAAACCTCTCAGAGGATACGGGGCCAGCAGCATCCTTCTGTTGGGTTGAAACCCATTAACAATCCCACAAATACACAACAGGTTCGGCACAGAGGTGCTCAGCAGTCACAAAGCCATGCCATTACCTGTTTGACCTTCCGTGGCTGCTTCATGGGGAGGCTGAGCAGTTTAGCAGCAGTTACTTCCATGTAGTACGGGTTGAGGATGCGCACTTGCTCCGGGTTGGCATCCCAGATCAATGGGGGCTGCTTCCAAAACCCTTTACGAACCTGGAAGAGGATGGAGACCTCTCACTAAGAGGTGAATCCCCCATAGTGCTGGGGGTGAAGGTGCGGCCACCAGGTCAGGGCTGACCCTGTGGTTAGTGGTTCCCCACCACACTTGCCCTCTTCTTGTCGTTGAGGATGGCCTCCATCCACTGGAAGTCCATGGGCTTGAAGGGCACCAGCACCAGCAGCGTGTCGGGGTTGTTCTCTGCCTGAGGGTCGAAGTGGGCTGACTCGGGGTAGAAGAGCCTCATGGTGGTCCTGGAGCCCACGTCCTGCTCATAGCCGTGCACCGGCGCATTGTTCAGCCTGGGGCACGGGGATGTCGCTCAGTGGGCGATGAGTGACACGTGGCAGACACCTGCCAGTGGCAGGGGGCAAGGATGGGTGGCCCACAGGGACACCCAGGGCTGTACCTGATCACCACGTCGTAGGTGTTGATGGTGTCCCCCATGGAGCTGTTGCGGAGCCGGTGCCCATTGCCCACCACCACGCACCTCCGGCACTTCAGGCTGTGGGGCAAAAACAGCACCTGAGCCAGACGTGCTCAGAAACAATCATGTCTTTAACCTCAGAGGGGTCTCAGCCCTGCCTTGACTACACTGCAAAGCTCCCCATGCACCATCCCTGCTCCCAGGTGGCCAAGCTGGCCAGCTCTCTGGTGATGCCTTTGCACAACTTCACATGCAAATGTTACACCCCCAAGGGTAACCCCCGCTGCATTACCTCTGGATGCTCTGGGGCAGTGAGTAACTGGTGACCGACAGCAGGCGCAGGAGGACATCCTCTGCAAAGCAACGGCGAGGGGAAGGTGACAACGGCCCCAGCAGCACATCAGTGCCCACCCCATCTCCGTGTGGCCGCCAACCCCCATGCCCCACACCTGGGGACCCATTAAATGTGCCCCCACTTTCGTAGGGACCACAAACAGGGAAGCAGACACCCACAGACGGACGGGCTCCCACCCCATACTCGGGAGGCGGTGGCTCACCGCTGCCTTTGGTGCCATAGGGCAGCTCGTAGAGCGACGGCGTCCTCACCCAGAAGTAATCCTTCAGCTGCAGGAAGAGCGGGCGGTCCCTCGTGTAGCTACAAGGAGCAGAGTGGGGGGGGTGAGGCTGAGGGATGGGGTCCTGGCCATGATGCCCCAGGGACCCCCCCTCCCATTACTCACTTCCCGATGAGCTGTGCTGCCTTCCTCTCCACCTCCCCAATGGGACACGCGGTCTTGTTATCTTGCACAGGAAAATAAAAGCTGCAAGGGGAGATATTAGAAGCAGCCCCCACTCCTTCCCCCAGGAAAAGCAGGGAGTTGTTTTTGCTGCTCGCCCCCATTGGCTGTGCAAACACCACAAGAGCTGTGGGGTATCCGGCCCGTGTTCTGGCAGGGATGGGATCAGCAGCACGCTGTGCCCGCACCCCATGGGGTGCACCCCAGGGATGTACATACCTGTCTTCCCGGTATATCGAGTACCACACCATCACCAGAAACAGCGCCAGCACTCCCAGTATCTTCCCTCCTGCGAGCCGAGAGAAGTGCTTCAGCACAGGGAATGGAGGTGTGGGAACCTCGAGGACAGACAGCAAGGAAAGGGGCGCAGGGGAAGGAGGGTGCTCATATCCATACACTGCACCACATCCTTCCCTTCCGGAAGGATTGTCCTCCTTGAGGGGGGTTCCCGTGGAGCGCACGGCTCTCCCCAGCAGCCCTGAGCGAAGCACTCCGCGCGGCCGCTGGGTGTCAGCATCGGAGAGCAGCTCCGCTCCCGCGCCCCGAACATCCACAGCCGGGGAGGAGCGGCGCTCCGAGGAAGCGGTGCCGCTCACACAGGCTTCCGCGATATCACAGGCGGCGAAAAAGACCTCCGCGATCTCAATTCCAGCCGCCATCCCCTCCCCGTGTCCTGCACCGCGTCCCTAACGGTGCCCAGGGTTAGGGGTCGGGGCGGAAAAGCGACGCGGACGCCTGCACGGTCTGTGCATAGACAGGGGATGAAGGACTAGTCCGACCCCCCAGTCCCATACCAGCACCGAGAGGGGACCATAGGAAGCGCTGAGCCCCCACTGGGCGGGTAGAGGAAGGAGAGAAAAGAAACCCCACTTTGTGGGGATGAGCAGATGGGGACACGATGCTCGCCCACTCCCTGGCTCAACCCCAGCCCCAATGCTGTAACCCCACCAGAGCGACCACCAAGCAGCCCCCGGCCCCGAGGGCACCCACAGCAGAGGGGCTGGCAGTGTGCACAGTGAGGACTCACGGGACTTATTGATCATCTTTATCAGCAGGGCGGGCATCAGCCGAGGGCCGGGGCTCTCATCGCAGCCACTGCCACTCACCTGGGGTGGGAGGGAGAGATATGTGGGTCAGGGAATCACTGAGGCTGGAAAAGACCCCTCTGATCCCCAGCCCACCCCACTGTGCCCACTGCCCACATCCCTCAGTGCCATATCCCCACGGTTCCTGAACACCCCCAGGGTTGGTGACCCCCCCCCGGCAGCTTTGCAGTGCAGCACCACCCCTCCAGAGAGGGAATTGTTTCTACTAGCCAATGTAACCCATGGGTGCAACCCCCAAATCCAGCACGGGAAAAGCTTCCCCCAGGAGATCCTGCAAGGAGGAGCACAACCCATCTGCACCTCCAAACCAGCGGTGCCACCAAGCTCTGCAGGTTTGTTCCCATTTAAACCCAAGCCTCTCCCTGACCTGAATTCAACAAAATGTCCCATTTCTACAGCTGGCTCCCCCCAAGATAATAAAAGCCATTTATGAGGGATCCTGAGGAGCTTCTGTCCTACGGATGAGGGCACCCTGCAAACCACAGAGCGCTCCGACTGCTGACCCTCGGTGCCAGCAGCAATGTGGTGAGCTGTAAGCACACACTGCTCACGGCAGCGATCACCTCGATGGGCTGAGTGTCCCTTCGGCTTTGCAGATGCAGAAGCATCTTGCATGGAAAAGCCAGCAGGTGGGGAGGGCAGCACAGGTTTGCTACACAGTTCCTGGTCACTTATCCCTTTGCAATGCAAATGCCAGCAAGCAGTGGCAACAGTGCATCCCGATGGAGGTCTGCGGATCAACTCACCGCGGGGAGAAGATTTGGGGATCACCCACAGGAAAGCTCACTGCCCTCGTGGATGGCTCCAGCTCTGTGCCACGTAGATGGGCACCTCCAGCTCGATTTTCCCACCCCAGAGCGCAGCCCTTGGCACATCTCCCAGCAGGGTGTGGAGGTGCCGGCCCTGCAACATTCATCAGCCAGGGCTGCACCGCAGCCACCGCCCGAGGGATGTCACGTCCCCGTGGGGAAGGTGTCAGCCCCACGGCAGCACAGGGCAGCCACAGCATGAGGGTGCAGCAGGTGTTTGCTGTGGGCTTTGGGTTATCACTGGGAAACAGATTATGGAGGGGAGAAGGATCACCAGCTGGAGGAAAGAGATGAGCACAAATCTAAGACAGGATGTGGAGCACATATAAACGCGTTAACAGTGCTGATAAAGGATAGGAAAAGGTGTTGCTCACTCCTTGCACAATCACCCGTCTGGTGCTGAATCTTATCTCCTCCATAAAGCACAGGTAGCAAACAATGGGTAACGAGCCCTGAAACCTGACGTGGGCACCCAGAAAGGAAACATATTTAAAGGAGGGATGAGAAACCCACAGATGCCCCATCGCTGTGCACCCCGCAGAGCCACTCCCTGGGAGCCCAGAGCCAACACTGAGCAAAAATCCTTCCTGTTGGCTTCTGCCCCAGCACCAGCTGTGCCAGCAGAGCCCTGCACAAGTGGTGCTCCCCTCCCTGAAGGTGAGATGCTCCAGCAGTGCTAAGCAGGCTCTCAGCCCGCTGTTTGCTTTTACATTCCAGCTCTCTTTTTAAATAGTTCTCCTTTTTTCCTCCTCTTTGTGATCCTTCTCTCCAGGCTTGTAGGCACAAGCCAGCCTTTATGCAAAACCAACCCAAGGCAGACAGAGTGGTTTGGGGAGCAAAGCAGAGCACACCCGGCCCCACACGAAGGCCACAAAGGAGGGGTTTGGGAACCAACCCAGCCTGGCAGTGCCCAACCTACAGCAGCATCCCAAGGCAGGATGGTGCGCGCAGTCCCAGCTCACACAGAGGCTGGATGCTCGCTGCTCCCACAGCATCCCCAGGTGAGATTTGGGGTTTCTCCTCAAAGAGATGAGCAAAAAGCCCCTTTTCTTTGATGTCTGCACGGCGTTACCTCCACAACACCCCCGGGCTGAGCGTTATCACCACGCTTAGAAGCTGTGCCGACACATCGCCCTTGCCGCAGGCTGAAACTTTGGCACAAAGCTTCTCACCCCGATGCTGCACAACAAACACCCAGCATGGATCAAACGGGACGCAGCAAAGTGCCAAAGGTCTGCAAGGAGCAGAATGCAGTGCCACAGCCCTGCTGCACACAAACCCCCACAGGTCCGAAGCAAAGGGGCTCTGCTTCCCTGCACCCTACTTTGGGGAACCCTACCCCTACCTTGGGGGTACCCATCCTTTGGTGCCAGCAAGGGGGTCACAGAGAACACGGTATCTTTGTGTGTTTCCATTGTAACTTGGAAATTTGGGAACAGAAGGCTGGTGCAGGCAGAGGACACCTCCCAGTGCCACCTCTTGGTGCTGCCTCCCAGCACCACTTGGCCAGGGAGCACCTCCATGCCTCACCCCACACATATTTCAGGGAACTGCAGCAGAGGTGGATTTGAAGGGGATCACAGTGAGAAAGGGGCACTTCGGCAGCCCCCAGAGGCTCAGGTTCAGCAGAAGAACCCAAAGGAGGCGGGCAGAGCACACGGGTGGCACAGCCTCGGTGCTCCCCAACCCACTGCTGCGCAATGGACCACCCGCAGCCCTTTGTCCCCCCCAGGGGCACTGAGAGCAGTGGGGTGGGGATGAAGGGGAGCGCTCCAGTGCCGATATGAAATCGAACAGCTCTGCGGGATTTACTGCTTCAATCACCAGAGGAATCCATCAGATGTCAGCTGGTTGCCTTGGCACCACAGTGTGCCCGGCCTCCCCAGCAGCACCTCCCAGCACCCCAAACAAGAGGCAGCGGTCCAAGAGCCGCCTCCAGCCCCACGTACCCCTCGCTGCAGGCTGCTGGTGCAGGCTGGGTGGCATTGGCATTCCCACAGCAGCTCCCGCCCGGAGGAGACGCTCATTCCTCTGGGGATCGGGGATGCACACAGAGCACAGCGTGGTTTGCCAAAAGGAGGTGTGGGACAGGCACATATCCCAGCTCCAAGGCGGCTTTTGGCACGCTGAGGTGGGAGCAGAGCCATCCCATCACTCAGGGGGTGGTACGGAGGTGATGGGGGGAGCACTGTGCCATGGGAGCAGTGGGGAAGAAACTAAAAAATAAATGGGGAGCAGCTCCTCACCCTTCCCTATCCTCCCTGCCCCCCATGGGGATTTTCCAGGCTGGGATGGAGACCTGGACATCCTTATGAGGTGGCTCAACACCATCACGAGCAGCTGCTGTAAAGAATGTTTAAAGCAAATTTAATTGACCTTGAAGAAAAAATACAGCATTTCCTTGGCTCGTGTTATCAGGGCCCTGTCAACAGCTGATCAAAGGACTACAATAAAACTAGAGCTTCTTTTTCTTATGGGCAGGCAAAGCCTTAGCATAATATTTACCTGTGACTAAGGAACAACGTGGGCTCTGCCAGAGCTCACCCCTGGGCTACCCACGACACATCCCAGGTCATAAAAACAAGATTTCCCTTTTGACAGTGCCTCAAAGGTGCCAAGACCCGTCCCTAAGCAGCACGCAGCCCACGAGGAGGGGCTGCAGCTCTCCAAAATCAGCTGCCAAAGCACACAGCCACCAACCCAGCACAGGAACAGGGCGCCCAGCGGGTACAGCAGCGACACCCAGCCCAACACCAGGGGTGACACAGCACCCCACTGCACAAAGCACCCATCCCCGGGAGCAGCCAGAGGCTGCAGAGTGGAGAAGTGCCACCTGTTGGGGTCAGGTAACCCCACTGGGATCTTCCCTACGGTGCCCCACAGCAGCACACGCAGACCCCGCCGCGTCACCCCACGGGTGCCCCCCCCGGTGGTACTCACGGTCCTTCCGCACGGTGCGAGCAGAGGGGGCAGCAGCTCCGGGGGCTGCGGGGCTACGGGGCCATCCTCTCTTCCTCTGGAGAAGGAAAAAGGGAGAGCCTCAGCACGAGGCTGGGGCAGCTCAGGGCCCATCCCAGTGCTGCTCACCACATGCTCAGGGGCTCTCTGCCCACTTTGCTTTCCCCAAACTTTCCAACTTCCGCATCCTCCCCGCAGCTCGGAGATGAAAAAATCCAATTCCTCCCAGAGAAAAGCGTCCATGCACAGCAGCACCCCTTCTGCTTTCCAGAGAGAGAAACTGCCTTCCCCACAGCTGCGCTGCATCAGCCTTAATTACCCAGATAACGAGGAGCCAGGTGGGGCGAGGGTAAGGAGCCACCCCCAGCCTGCAGCAGGGCTCCTTCGTTGGGGTCAGGTGTGCACCAGTATCGCGTTCCCAAGTGAGGGCTGGATTTTGGGTGGCTCTGGAGTGGAACAGGGACTGGAAAGGGAATGGGAGTGGAGTCAGCCCATGTGGGTGCTGCTGGCTGGGGGACAGGGAAGGTTTCCATCCCACTGGGGAAAAAGCCACGAGCACAGAGCGTTCTGCTGGAAACCATCAGAACCAAAGTGCTGCACAGAACAGAGTTGGTTTTGGCAAAATTAAATTTTGGAGGGGAAAAAGGGGAAAAAATAAAAGAATTCCAGTGGTGACGAAACATCCCATCCACGGCACCCGAACAAAAGGGCCTTTCTTCCCCACAGCCCATCCCACGTTCTCCCCGCACTGAAGCAGCCAAGCACTGCTCCCAGCCAGGAGATGGCGGGGGGACCTCAGCTCCCAGCTGGAAAGCACCCGCAGCACAGAGACCCTCTGCAGAGCACCTTCTGTGCCACCGCACTGAGTCTGAGCGCCCAGAGCCCACTCATTGCTGAGACGAGCGCACGGTTCTCTGCGCCCATCTCAGTGCACACGGGGCCCCACCTCCCCACCCCCGCTCCTTCCAGCCCCATCCTGCTGGAGGAAAGCACGAGCGCATGCAGCGGGCAGCAGAGATGATGGCGGGCTCTGCTACCTGCAGGAGCTCATCCCCAGGGGTGCACCATCCCAACACCCAGCACATGTGCTCCAGGCACTGCGTGATGCCCAAGGAGGGGCTGCAGGGCAGGAAGCTGGTGCTGGAGCACAGCCTTTGTACCTCCAGCTGTGAGCTTCGTTAAGAAGAACATCCCCCTGGAGAGCTGCTGGAAAGCACTTCATGCAGTGCAGCACCGGGGGATGCTCCCTGCCCTGCAGCCCCCAACACTGGGAGGATGCTGCAGGGTCCCAACAGCCCATCAGAGCTCACCAACCCGGCAGCATGTTTCCCAGTCTCCCAGCAAGAGTTTTGTCCCTTCCTCCTGGTGCATGCCCCATCCCATCACAGGCTGGTGGCTTCAAGCAGCCCTGGGACCTCCCCAACAGAGGCAAAGAGCAGCTTTTATTGCACCATCTGCACTTTTATCGCATCATCTGCTCTTCCCTACGCCTCCGAGTTTCACAACATCTACAAACCCACCGTGCAGGAACCTGCCTGACCCCGCTGCCAAAATTACCCCAAACCTCCCCAGTGCAGCACGGCCTTAAGGATCAAACCCAGCAATCTCCCCCGCACCCCTCAGCGATTCCACTGGATAACCCAAACCCTTCTGCTGTGGGCAGGCTGCCGTCCCCACGCTGCACTGTGGCTGAGGGCTCCCTACCCGTCCCGCTGATGGCTGCGTTTCCCTTTGCTCATTTTCCACCCATCTTTAATTCATCGACCGCTCGTTCCTCCCCGGCTCGATCAGGGCGGGCTGCTCCTGGAAGGCACTCTCCCTCCTCATGGCGAATCGAGTCGCTTTCTTTAGTAGAAAAAAAAAAACAAGATCACGATCATAGTCATAACCACAATAGAGCCAGAAGGGACACACTGCAGTGCCAGCCTCCTGACATCGCATGGTTTGGATGCAGCCCCCTCCCTGTTCACACTGACCACCCCAAGATGCCCATCTGTCTGCCCACACCACACTATGAGCACAGAGTGGGATCCAGAGGAGTCCATCCCCGTGAAAATCCCGCCAGCACCACTTCCTGGCCAAAGGATCCAAAAAGGCACCACCAGGGAGGAACAGGAAATTGCTGTGGTAGGGTGCAGTGCTCCCAGGCTGTAACAGTGCTGCCATGCATTGCCCCATGTCAGCCCCAATCAGCTCTGAGCTGCGCATGGCATCAGCACCAAATGCTGCTGTCATCAAACGAACCTTTCTGCCTCTCTGGGGAGGGCAGCACTCCCAATCCCGCAAGCACGAAGGGCTGTGGGCACCCAGCAAAGGTACAAGGACACCCAACGCGAGGTAAACAAGCACCCACCTCCCTGGGCCTGGGCAGGGCGCACGTGCAGGAGCCAGAGCTGTGGGTCCCCAGCATCCCATGCCCTACAGCCACCGCTGAGCACCCAACCCAATGGAAACGGGCAGGGAGACCCAGGAAGGGGCACAACACAAAGCAACAGGGAGCTGAATGCCAGCCAGGGGGATAAGCTCTTTATGATGGCCACAATTACGGATCGTTTGATTAGCAGCTTAACCACCCCTGGAAAACCCTCGGTTTGGAGAAGGCCAAGAGCGGGGTTTTCCGTCAGCAAAACCCCAAAAACGCTCTTTAGCAGCAGGATGGGGAAACGAAGGGCTCCCCAGAGCGGGTTTGGACCCACAGCCCGCCATGGCCGGAGACATTTTGCAGGAAGAGCAGCCGGAGGAGTGGGAGCAGCATCTGGAAGTGATCGCAGTGAGAGCCTCTCCCAGTGGCGCAGCGGGGAATTCCAACGGCGTGAGCTCAGGTTCGGGGCTCCTCCAGAGAACCAGCAAGGAGCAAACAGCACAGAGCTGCGGGATGCAGAGCACTGCCCATCCCACCTGGGTGCAGCTCTGGGGCCCGCTCTGCACGGAGCACGCGGGCACATCCATTTCCCATTCTCGTTCTCAGAGCAAACCTCCAATCCCAGCCGCAGCACACGCATGGGATGGCAGCCGGAAACAGCAGGGCATGAGCAGGATCCGGCCCTTCATTTTCGTCTCTTTTCCCCTCTCCCAGAAGATACCGGTTTCCTAGAAAAAGCCCCAGGAACGCAGCTTGCCCCGGGGGCACCCAAGCGAAACAGGGAGCGAAGCGACCAGTAAAACCATTTCCTTCCGCTGTCACACAGCCAGAGCCGCGTGGCTCCACTCCCACAACGACGTGCAGAGACACGTCCCAGGGCCGTGGGGCACCGAGCGCGGGGAGGGCACAATGGGAAACCCAACGAAGGCACTGAAGTCATCGCAGCGGCGTGCTTCCATCCGATGGATGGAGAAGGCACAAAAGCAAAACCCAAAGAAGGCACCGTGGTCATCGCTGGGAAAGGGCTTAAATCTGCGCTTCCATTCGACAGATGGACGCTGTGGTCACCGCCCCGTCCCTGCCCTGCACTCAACTGTGAGTATCGCTGTCACAGACGGACACCCCGAGCCCAGCAGCCGTTCTCCTTCCTGCTGACATCCCTCATCACCCGTATCCCTGTGGGACCGAGGGCTATTAACACATCGCCTGTAGCTGGAGGAGCAGCAGCCTTTAACGATGCAGATAATTAAGCACAGGCGTTAGGAAGTGCCCAGCAGCTCCCATCCTATGGCTGGTAGCAACGTCAGGAGCTCACTGCAGCTCGGACGTTCCCTTAAAGCATTGGAGCTGCCAACAGCCGAGCAGGGCTGGGACCTCTCCGGGCCCTGTGGCACTGGGCTCCAGCACAAATCCAGTACGGCTCCCCAAACATCGGGTGCTCAGCACCTCATCTCACTGCCCACGGACCGCGGCCACCGAGCGCCGTGCACCCATACAGGAGCAAAACAAAGCCCCCAGGGGAAGGTTCCCTTTGTTCTCCGCTAAGAACAATGAGACCTCTCCAAACACCGAGCAGAAGTCCCACCGATACTCTCCTTTGGGGTGAGCATCCTCGCGTCCCAGCGGGGAGGGCCCCATTCCCACCGCTCCCCCAGGGCTGCCGCTTTGGGCTCTGCGTGCAGAAGACGCCGGGCGGTGGCAAAACGCCCCGTCCCCAAACAACTCCCGCTCTGCTGCGCGGCCGCAACTGACAGCCAACGGGGCGGCAGCTCTGAGCTCCATCCCCACGGATACACCGGGAGCTCTCAGGGGCTACACCCGGCGTTGGGACCCCACATCCGCGCCCTACGAAATCAGAGCAGCGCAGCGCCGCCCGGCCCCGCAGCGCCGCCGTCCCTCCCAGCCGCGTGCCGGGCCGGCGGGCAGCGCGCCGATGTGCTCCGTGCTGGGGATCCTTACGGCAGCACCCGGCAGGCACAGCACAGCCCGAGGCGATGCGCGCTTTGCGGGGCTGCTCTGCCGGGCTGCTCCCCGGGCACGGCGATGCGCAGCGCTGCGCACACAGTTTGGGTTCCGTCGCGTCCGGCCGCGCTCCCATTCACAACGACACGAAGATACACAGAAAGCAAAAGCACCGCATCGACGCTCCGGCTCTGCCCGGCTCTGCCCGGCACCGCCCCACATCGCGGCCTCCGGCACCGGCACCCCCCGCGCACCCCAAACCCCCCCCCCCCGGCCCCAAAAGCAATGGGGCAAAGCTCGGGCGTTCGCCCGAGCGCGGACCCTCACATCCCCCCGCCCCACGCACTCACCATGGGGCGGCCGGGGGCGCGGGCTCGGTGCGGGCAGGGCCGGGCAGCGGGTCTGAGCGGGGTGCGGGGGAGCCGGGCGGCGGGGCGGGCACGCCTGCGCACACAGCGATGGGGCGGAGGGAGCGAAGGGGCGGGGGCACGGCGGGGGGACCGCCGGGGGCGGGGATGCGGCCCGGACCCGCCGTGCGATGTAGGGGGGGGCGTCCCGTAGCCCCCGAGGGGCGGCGGTAGCGGTGGGAGGCTCAGGCAGCGCCTCCAGGGCGGCTCCCCGACCCCGAGAGCAGCGCGGGGGGTCCGAGGGGCCCCGGCGGGGTGGAGCAGCCCCTGCCGATCCGCGCTGCCGGGGGCTCCGAGCGGAATCGTGGCCGCGCACCACCGGCTGTCCCGGGGTTCCCTCCGTGCCGAGACCCCACGCGCGCTCACGCGGGGCCGATGGCGGCAGAGCAGCTGTCCGTAATTGCGCCTTAATTACCATCGGCTCGCAGCTGATCCGGGGGTAATTACTGAGGCCGCGGCTCAGCGGGGGAGCTGGGCTTGCTCGAAGGATCTTTAGATCCATCAGTCTCTTGGGTTCCCCCGCAAGGTTTATTGCATCTGAAAACAATAAACGGCGTTCAATAACGCTCCAGCAATAACGCATCCCAAATGTCTGTTTGTTACACGCTCCCAAGGCAGAACGCTGGAGGAGCATCGTGGCCGCCCGGCTCCGCTCCCCAGCACAGCTCAGCCTGCCGGCCCTCGGCTCTGTCCCCAGCGCTGTGACAGAGGCACAATGACAGCACGACGTAATTCTGGTGGACGGCTAAAGCTGGCACAACGCTGTGATGGAGCAGCTATGGGGTGATGGCACGGTGATACGGCGGCACCAGTTACGGCTGCCTAAGAAGCCATAACACAATAAGAAGGTCACAGCAGCGTGTCAGGGGAGGTGAAGAAGTGCCCTCATCCATTGGCACCGCTGTGGCCGCCCTGTGTGGGGAGCAGCTGAGGGATGCACTGGAGAGGGGATGGAGGGGACAAAGGCCATCAGTCAGCACCACTGTGCAGTGCCTCACCCCCGCTGGAAATCGTTTTTGGAAAGGGATTTGCTGTGTTAGCAGGACGCCACAAGTGTCTGCTGGGCAGTCAGTCACTGCTGATGAGCGCACCCTGCCCTGATGTTTAACGTACAAAGCGCAGGAGGGATACATCGCCACTTGGATTACTTGGTGCAGAGAAACTGGAAGAAGGAAGGCAAAAAGTACAATAAAATCCTGCCTGTTGGAAAAGCGAAGTTGCAAAGAGCTCCGCAACGCCTGGCTCAGGGCTGCTGGGACCAGGGGAATCCTATCAGCAAAACGGCTTCAGAAGTGTAGGGATGCAAAGTCGGGCGACACCCCCAGATCTGCTCCCCAGTTCCCAAGTCAGCCTTGATCCAAGCAGAGATGTGCTCCGCTCTGCACGGGCTGTGGGAAACGTGGAACAAGAAGGAAAAAGTCCCCCACCAGATCACCCCCGCTGCATCAACCACACGCTGCATTTTTGCAGAAAAATAAGCAAATCTGACAAGAGTTGGCTGCATTTGGATGCTCTGCCTCTCCCTGCTGCTAAAAGGTACCAGGGAACGGCCTGACCTGAATTTTTATTAATCAGATGAGAACAAAGCCCCGGGCATCTCTTGTGACGCGACTTGCATCCAGCAGGCTCGGGACCGCTCCGTTACGGAGCAGCCCTGGAAACAAGGAATTGCAGTTATTTTTTTGCCCCCAGAGCAAAGGAGTCAGCAAAAAGAAAAATGAAAAGGAAAGCCAACGGAAAGCTCCTACCCCAGTGTGCTGAAAGGAGCACACAGCTGGCCGGGCAGCAACACGATGCCTGCAATTACACCCCCGGTTACCGACTGACCAGAAACCAGAGCCCTCGCTGGCAGTGAGAACTCATGCAGTTTTCAGAGGTTCTGTCCCTCGGCGAGGAAGCTGAGGGCCGTGTGGGCAGGCCGCGTTCTCGTGCCATCGTTTCCAGGGCTCCGGATAACTGGGCGAAGGTGGCTGGGCACAGGGTCCTCCTGTCGCAGTCCCTCGGAGGAGCCCAGGCTGCTGCTGCGTGTCTGCTTAAAAACCAACACGCCACCAGGGTTACCCGATCAAGGTTTTAATTGACTTAAGCAGAAGGAGCGGTTTCCATAGCAATGGGCTGTCAGCCCCGATTCCGTACAAAACCCGAGTATAAAAAAAAACAAAAAGCGACAAAACTCTTTAAAAAACCCAAAAAAACACCAAAACCCCCCAGATTTATCAGGGTAAAAAGATAAAAAAGCAGCCCCACGCCTGGCTCTGCCGGCTCACACCCTTCCTGCCTCCTGGAATTTCTTCAGCAGAGGTTCGTCAGCCCGCAGGGCGAAGGTCAGCGCCCGCTTCTGGTAGTGCTGAGCATCCAGGAGCAGGTTGTCAATGACGTCCTCCAGCAGATGGGCTCTCTCAGCAGAGCTGCCCGGAGCGTCGTAGCCCAGCGCAGTGAAATGCACGTGCAGGTGGTAGTAGGAGGGCTGGTAGTGCAGGTAGATGCGGAGCTGGGATCCGGGCACACCAAAGCGTTTTGCTATGGCTTCCTACAGACACAGACAGGTCAGTGAGGGCTTGGGAGCAGGTGGGAAGACAGAGACCCGGGGGACGGAAGGAGAGCCCCCGGATGTGGGGAGAAACGTGGAGCCAGCAGACAAACCCTGTGGCCATCAGGAATGTGCCTGCAGGACTTGAACCAGAGGAGAAGGTTCAGGCAGTGAAAACATGGAGGGAAGCCGTTAAACAAACACCTGGCAAGAGGAGAGCTCCGCTCACACTGCTGCCCAACAGCCAGAGGAGTGTGGAGCCCATTGAGAAGGGAGAGGCAAAGTGAAATGACTGCTGCTTCCTCCCTCCTTACGGTAAGGGATGGGGAAACAGAGAAGGGCAGAAGCCCTTTGCCAGTCCCACTTCTCTGTAACAGGACGTGCTCCCTGCTCTCATTGTTTTCCATTCCTCCCTTATCTCCTCAGCTCACTCAGCAAGTTACAGGATCCCGTTACCAGCCAGTGTAATTAAAGCTATAAACAGCAACGGCGAACTCCAACACACTGGCTCGGTTTGCTGCTCAGCACAGTGCAATCCCCCGACTAATCTCCTAATTAATCTCTGCTTTCCCTAGTGCAATTACTTTCCAAATTTCTAATGCAGTGAAGGGAACTATCACACACTGATCTATACGGCCCATTACCAAGCATGCCCTGGAACAGCCACCAGCCAGAGAAAATGGTCGGGAGGTTACAAAGGCAGCTGTTAGCACAAACAGGAGGATGAGCTCGACTCTGAGCTCACTGTAGACAAAGCTGTACCAGACACTTCTGAAAGGGGAGAGAGGTGAGGAGCTTGTTGGCTGCAGTAAAAAGTCCCAGTTCCAAAGCAGGCAGTGCTCAGATTTCATTCCCAGCCTGGCTGCCAAGAGGAAGAGTGTGTTTTCTTCTTAAAGAAGAGCAACACTTTGCTCCAGGGGGATGGGTGGACTCCAGACACATCCACACCTCTCCAGCCCCTTCCAAAAAGATGCTTCCTTCTCCTAGAATGCACTGCAGTGACACGAGATGGAACAGCACGAGGCCAAAGACAGCAGCAGAAATATATTTCTTTTCTCAAGCCATGGAGGAGAGCTTCAGCCCCAGCATGAGTGCTCAGCACCACATGGTGACATGCAAATGGATGCCCAGAAGCTGCAGAGGAAAGAAAAGCCACCAAGGCCTCCAGAATTGATGCAGCGTGGCCAGGCTACGCAGGGCAGCGCTGGGAGGGGTTTCCCAGCAGATAGACCCTTGTAAGGCAAGCACAGAACACATTACCCACTGGGCAGGCTCTGCTGCAGTCTCAGGAAGGGAAACGGGCAGGGTAGACATTCACACCTCCCCCCACCATCTCCCATGAGAGGGTCTAAACTGAGGAGGAGAGGAAATCAGAAATGCTTCCCATGGCCCTGTGGAGACTTGCTGCTTTGCTAGGCACCGAGCCCTGCTCAGCGCCTGGAGCAGTTCAGGACACTTGTATCTGGACTCAAGAGCATACATGTTGGAGCACAAAGAGGATTTAATGTGCCCTCTTTTCATTACCCTGCTCCATTTCCCCCTCTCAGCTCTTCCCAGGGCCTGGTGCTGCAGTGTGATGCATCCCCACATCGCAGTCACACAACACAGCAGAGCAGCACTGCAAAAACAAGGCAGCGTCCTCCCCAGGCAGCTCATACCATAGGGTGCAATGCAAGGAGGAAAGTCACCTCCACCTATTAAGCAATGTTCCTAGTTGAAATAGGGTTTGTAACGCAGGGGAATGATGGGGAGGAGCTCGGGAGTGAGATATGACCATCGCTCAGCTGTTGGGGTCCACACAGAGAGCAGCTCTTTGCCAAACCAGGCAGCCACTGCAGGTGCCAGGAGCCAAGGCAGGGAGTTGCAGCAGCTCACTGTGCCTTCCTGCACTCACCTTGCCCTCCTGCAGGATGTTCCTCAGCAAAGGGAGGTGCTCTGCTGTGAGGTCCCGGAGAGACTTCACATCGCGGCGGTGAATGAGGGCGATCAGGTAGAGGTCTTCCAGCTGTGGAGAGGCAGAAACAGAGAGGGAGGAAGACGATGCTTACAACAGGAAGCAGGTGGAGGCTCAAGCACTGTCCAGAGCTTTCTGGGCTGTGTTGCAACGTGTGCACACGCACTCATCTGCTGACTTCTTTCACCAACCTCCAGGCTAGGTGGAATCCTAGTTCCAAACCCCAGTAACGTCTCCTCAAACACTTCAGAAGCACTTGTCCAAGTGCAGAGCAAACTAAACCTTCCTCATAGGGCAGCAGAGGTGCAGCACTTGCCTAGACAGCAGGGAATTGAACTGCAGCGCTGAGCTCAGCCGTTCTGCAGAGCAAGAGGTTGGCTTATCTCCGTGCTCAGGAGAGGATTTGCAGTGAATTCCAGCAGCCAAAGCTGTGACTGTAGATTTTTCCAAATGAAAAATTCCTCTATTGCTTCTGTACAAACAGCGGGCCGCTTTCCAGTCACTCCAGTTCTATAAATAACTATTTTCAAGTGCTCATCTGTCACCTGACAGCCCCACGGTGACATACGGCCGCCCCGCAGCACTCAGACCGACCTTTGCCATCTCCGGAAGCACTTTACCGAATTAAATGTTTAGTGAATCAGAAGGTTGTGGATCATCATATGTTTAAAATAAAATCAGTCAAATAGTTCTGTGGCATTGCTGCCCAGGAGATAATAAACACAGAGGTGAAGTCCCTTGCGTAGGGATCGGACTGCACAGAGACAGCCAGGACAAGACAGGCTCCCACACCGCTACTAACAGTGATGTTCGTCAGCAACATGGGTGTGGCTGAGAGTCACTCACACCCAAACCTACCTGTGCTCTCTGCACTGTGCTGGCAAGCAGCTGATCGAGGCTATTTCTTCAACTGCCTGCGCTTCCAAAACCAAACGTCCTGCAAACACCAGCCCTTTTCTGCAGCACTTAATCCCCACCTCCTCCAGTTTAGTTAGTGGCTTTCTAACAATATAAACACTGTGTACAAAGGGATTGGATATCTATAGCCCAACAGATCTTTTCAGAGTTATAAGCAATCCATCTGGCTATTTGAAAACAGATGTCTGTGCCAAAAGATGCTTGAAGAACTCTGCCTTGGGACTCTCAGAATACAAAGCCTTTATCTGCATCCAGCCAACAACGCCATTCTCACGGTGTGACCCAGCTCTCACAGCAGCACAGCTCCAGAAGATGGCCTCTCAGTTTGTCCTCTTCAAACCAGAGCTGGCTCACAGGGGAAAAGCAAACATCCCCTCTCCTTAGAACATCTGTACGTTGCTGTTTGAAACAAATAAGCCTGTTGCTAAAAAGGCCCCGAATGATGTCATGTACTGCACCATTTCAGGCAACGCCTCAGGGCTCCTGTGGGTTTGAGAAAAGCTGGAGGGATCTAAAAGGGGCTGTCCAGCACCATGTCTAACCAGGACTTGCTTGTTCTGCGCAGCCAAACTGCCACGCTGCTGCTGCAGCATTTTCAGGTACCCACTTCCCAACACAAAGCACGGCTGCTCCTGGCCAGCCGCCAAGCAGCAGGCAGAGGCGCTGAGAAGCGGCACACAGGCAGGGAATCCTCCTCCATCCATCAGCCCAAAGCAACAACAGGGGAATCCACATTTAGCAAACTGCTAAGCTAGCACAGCACAACGCTGTTGGACAGGACTCCAAACCTGTGCTGCAGGGAGGTTGGCAGAGTGCTGCTGGGAGCCCTATCTCACCAGCCTAACTTAATTTAGCAGCCTATGGCTGCTTGGATGAGTCGAAATGCGAATGGCCGATGGCTCTGAAGTGCAGCTGCAGGGATGAGATCTGATCTGACAGTTCCCATGTTTCATCTCGTACATTAGGTCTTGAGACACAATGGATTCCAACCTGTTCGGTTTCTTTCTGAATACCATTCATTTATGGCAATGTCTCACTTAAAAGACACTACTGAGCACAAACCTGGCTGCCTGTGAGGCAGGAAAACCAGCTCTAACCTTTCTAATGACGGCCTCAGCAAGGAGCCATGCACATACACCCTGCTCAACACAACAGCAGTCAACACCCCTTACTGGGAAGAGACAGGCAGCACAAGGGGGTATGGATCCTGGCAGCCAAAGGTGCAGAAAATCACGACCAAGCCCTTCTCTCAGGGTAAAGAATCATGAAGATAAGCCAGGAGTCCAGACCTCTGCTTTTTAAAACTCAGAGAGCACCCAGCCATCAACAGCTCCTATCACTGGGGAGGAAGTACCTGCACGGAGCACGCCAAAGCCCCCAGCTCAGCACTCCCACAGAGCCTGCAGGGCTCGAGAGCAGCCCTTGCCCTGGGGACGTGGCTGTGCTGTTGCAGAGGCAGCAAGGGCACCCAGAGAGTGCAGTTGTGGGGAAGAACTCAAGAAGATCCTGTTCAGATCACAAGTGAACCACAGCAGCATGGGGAAACCTCCCCTAAGGACAAATCCTGCCATGCGGGTGCTCCCAAACTGCACTGGGTCTGTAGAGAAATCTGGCTACAACTTCAAGCCCATCCGTCTTCAACACTGCAGTGAGCTGCACAGTTTGGTTCTGGAGAGAAAGAATTTACACTGAGACTTTGCTCAGAGCGAGGAAAGAGACAGCACGTTGCTGAGAATGAACTTCCAAGGATCACTGAGTATTGCTGCCACCATCTTGCAGGGCGCCAGACAATGGAAATTAAAGCTCAGCTACCCCACAGCAACAAGGCATGGGATTCTCACAATAGCTGATGCATGGGGAATTCATGGTCTGCATGGACTGCCCTGCAGTAACTTACCTGTCCTCACCCACAATAACCAGGCAGTTCTGCACCAGACAGAAATCAGCTCTCCTGCCTCCCTCCTGCCCCCAGCCCACGCTCAGCACAGAAATACAGAGTCGTGCCGTGCTAAGAGCTCACCAGCAGGATTATTTTTAGTTCGGATTTCTACGTTTCCATCAAACTCTCCCTCGGTGCCACCCACAGAGAGGTTCTGAGGATCAGAAACACGAAGGGGACTTTTTGACTCCACCGAGGCTTGGAGCCTTGCTTCTTTGAGCTTGGGGTATTTCATCTCTGCAGGCACACCGTGGGCCTTGATGTCTCCAGGCCATAGAAGTGCCACATGAATTGAGCCGGAGTCAAAGGAAATAATGAGCCACTCAATTTAGGATTACAGCCTGGGCTAAAACCTCTGAATCTCAACAAGTGGCCACAACAGCGAGGGGTTAAGCAGCTGCTCATAAGCTAACAACCATCTGTTTAATATTGTGTGAGGAGAGTTAATTGGAAGGACGACACATCTGCGTGATTTATGCCTAATATTTAGGCTGACAAAAACCCAAACAAAGGAATTCATCAGGAACAAACAGGCAGCTGGATTTCAGTCCCAATGCATCATGACAGCACTCGGGCTAATACAGGAAAGAGAAAGTGAAGCTAATAAATAAATCACCGAGCAGCAGTGAGGACAGCCTGCGTTTTGCAGTGTCCACAATTAGCACATCCTAAAAGGCCCTGAATCACTGGTAACATCATTGCTTAATTACAGTGTGAACAGGAAGGATGCATTCCCCTACTAAAAGTTTAATTAACGTGCTATTAGTGATACAAAAGTGGACATTTCCTCTGTATTGACTCTCAACACGCGGCATCCCTTCAAAAACGAGGGTAGCAAACAAACCTGGTTTTGATTCCACTTAAAATCTGGAACTAGAACAAAGCCATTGCAAGGGTCTGGGTTTTCATGGATGATTCGATCAGCCTCAGCTTTCTTCTCCAGGATATTATACACCCACTGAAAGAGAAACATGTGATTTAGAAACCAGCAGAGCAAAAAGCTCAGGCACATTTAGCCCAGCTCGGGGATTAGTCTGTATTCATTGCAAGCAGAACATGAGGAAAAAAAAAAAAAAAAAAAAGACCAAATAATTTCATAGCCAACAACATTTGTAGTTAATTATCCATAAAACACTCCAACCAACTCCAGGCTATTACAGGCACTTCAGTTAAAAGATACCCTCTGACCCCGCTGCATGGCACGGCACCACTGCCTAGCTGAATTATTCAGGGATTTCTGTTTTCCTCTCGAGCATTAAGAATCGGCCACAGCTGGAGATGAGGTATTGGAGAGAGATGGTTTAGAAACGGTTGTATTTGCTTATAAGAGGATTTGGAGATAATTCTGCCCAACAGGGTCTCGCAATTCCCCATCACGCCCGCAGAGCTCACGCATGCTCCCAGCCAGCAGCCAGAGCCCTGGGGCCGGCAGAGGCCGAGCTCAGCTCCTGCAGGGGCTGGCAGTGCCTCCATACACCTTTCATGCCTCACACTGTCCTGAAACCTTTACAACGAGCTCTGGAAGGGAAACCTGGCTGATTCTTCCATTCGGAAAGGAAGCAGCAGATTGCTGCAAGGCTGAGGTTGGACAGGGCTCCTGCCCCTGGCAGCCAGCACTCTGTGGGCCAGGACGAGAGGCCTGTGTTTTCTTGGGCAAATCATGTTTCCTGACTGGTTAGAATAGAGCTCACCGCTCTTCTTCCTCTGTATTTAAAGCTTTGGCCTTCAGATAGCCAGTAATCCTTGCTCTGGTTATCCCCTGAGTTCCTAGTTGGGCTGCTGGGAGACAGAACAGAAGGACGTGGGACCTCAGACTCTGCAGAGGAATACCTCCCATGGAGCAAAGCACCATCCAGAGACAAGTCTCCACTGTCAAACAGGGACAACTGACAGGATAAGACATGACAGAGAAAGCACCTTCATGTCTAGAAGATTCCTTGTCCTGGTTACAAGCTGCCCACAAAGGTCCTCTTTCACAGGAAGAACTGCAACTTGGCTTCTAATTGCTAGCAGTTCTTGGGTCTTATTTAAGACTTCCAGCATTGACCAGGTCTCTAGAGAAAAAAAAGCAAGGCAGCAGAAATTGGCTGGGCTTCAGGAGCTGCAATCATTCTGAAACACCAGTGGCCCTTCCACTGAATAAAGAAGTCTTACCTGAGACAATCGGGCTGTAGAAGTGCCACAGTTGTTTCAGCTTTACGGATATAGCAAACAACTAAACTCCACACAACACTGATCACCACCATGCTCACCCTCCCATCAAGCTTAGGTACAAAACGCTGCTGTCGTCCCAGGGAGTGTGGAAGCACCAAGCCACTGCTGGCCTTGCAGACACACTGAGCAAGCTGGCTCAGGGGCTGCCGTGTGCAACAGATGCTCGAGATGAAAGACATCCCTGCTGGGAACCCTGTCAGGAGTTTAATTAATCTAATCAAAACTTAGGATCATTGTGAACTGACCTGAATATATCTCCTTAGGGACAAACAAACCTCTTCAGCCTTGATGCTTTTCTTTCTTAAGTCCCCACTCTTTTCTCCCTAGTGATAACATCCCGGAGAGATTCTCAGAGATTACGGAACGCATGGCACAAGATTGCTGTGCTCTGTGACCCTGTGAGAAAAGCAGGGCAGGAGCCTCAGCAGGAAATGAAAGTTTGCCACTCACTTTTTCACACCACCTCTTTTGAGTAGTGCCAACCTATGGGTACCCTACTAAGCTCACATATAAGATAAGCAGAGCCGTAAACCGTTGCTCCCTCGTGTGATCAGCAGTCATTAGCTGGCTGCTCTTGCTCTTTCCAGCACAAGCCTGGGGAAGACAACACGTCTGCAAGCTGGCACTACAATAAAAGTATTATGCTGAAAGTAGCCACACTTCGCATCCTCCAGGCAGAAAACAGAGCCTCCTCTGTAGTCTTCCAGTACTTCTGCTACCCTTCACATTTCCTCTTCCTTTTGACAAAACCAATTAGGTAAAGACAAGAAACTGCATTATCAAATCTCACAGGACTGATGATCAGACCAAGATCGCCCAGCACAGATAAGGCAGCTGCACCCAATGGTTGGCAGGAACATGTTTCCATCTATCTACTTCACGCAGAAATCAGCTTGCAAGCATTTGGTAGAACAGGTAGAGAGAGCTTGTGCTGCTTCTGAAGGCAGCTGCTATGTCACAGAACTTAGCCTGCAGAACAAAGACATCGAGAAAACATTTGTGCAGGCTGCTATCGGGTGCAAATACGCTCTTTTGTTTCTTCAGCTAATAAATGCTTCCTATAGATTAGGGGTGTTGCAATCCAACTGCTGGCAAGAAAGCTGAATGATGGAGGGAACAAATGTGGGTGAGCAGGGAGTAATGGAGCGCACACTGCAGCTTGCAAGGTGCCTCCTGGAACTAGATGCAGAAAGCAAGATTCATATCAGCTGCAGGTGATTAGAGCAAAACAGCAAACCCATAACCAGCCTGCTGCAGTTCAAAGCAGTAAGAGAAAGATGTGAAGAGGGGACACACGAGGTCTGTGATTGTCTGTCTTTGTTTGAGATAAAGGAGATTATTTTGAATGGATGGCCTCGACAGACCCTCACCTGTAGTCGGCTGGAAAGGGCACACACTTCCCTCATCAGCAAGGTGCAGAGGCAGCATCACCAGGGAGAGGATGCAGGAGCTATTGCCTGGCTTTAAGAGCTACGTGGTTTGCTTGCTGGTTTCCTTTTCATAGCAGTGGCTGCATAGATTAGATACATAAGCAATCAGTTGCTTTTAATGCACCGAAAGAGTAGTAATCAATTACTCAAGGAAGCTTGGCATTGTTAGGATTCATTTTATTCCCTCATCTGCACAGGTTGGCATGAATTGTCCCTACAGACTTGTGTTCCTTCAGCCTATTAAGATGTGGTAGAGAGAGGAGCAGTCAAAAAAGAGAAAACAAGAAACGAGTGCATTGCCACTGCCTGTGGTGAGAAGCAGCCCAAGAATTCAGCTCCTCCATGTGGAATATGAACTGGAAGAATGAAAGGCAGAGTAGTTGTATGCAAAGCACTAGGAGTGAGTAGTGATGCAGGAATCCAAGCACAGCCTGGGTCTTCTCATTTCAAAGCACCCAAGAGACTCCTACAAGGCCCATCAAAGCGCACCAATTCCACCCTCAGAGACAAGAAACATCCCAACATAGAAAGTCTCCAGGAGCCTTGAGAAGGGCACACTGGATAAATCTCCAAAACAAATGCTTTTCTATAGTGATGTAGAAGTGCTACAGTAGAACAGGAGAGCTCTATGGGGAGAGCTTGGGGAAAGAGCCCTGTTCAGCATTGCTGAGCTTACCAAAAAGGTCAGACAGCCTCGAGAAAGTGCAGCAGTTAAGTGGGTGTTTTCAGTGAAAACAGGCAGTGTCACAGCTCCCAAACTTCACAGATAAATGCTGCTGGTCACGTCTGAGAAACAGCCGTGTTAGAAGAGAGGGTGAAAGACCACAGAGCTGACAACATACAGATGGAGCAGCCAACAGGGAGACAGGGGCAGAGCACTGCTGATTCATCTGTCTGCAGCCCGGGCTTTGAGGAGACATCTGACAGCCCAGCATGTTAAAGAGGGAGGCCAAAGACAGGCAGAGCCCTGCTTCTGTCCCCAGAGCTCCTGCAAACATCAAGCTTTGCAGAGACTGTTGACTTCAAGGCACATTGTAAGTTCTCGTTTGGCCCAAGGAATGGGAGACCAGCGTGCCACGAATGCAATGCACGAGGCCTGGAGCAGCTCCTGGAGCCTCTGGCAGCTGTGCAATACCAAAACCAAGACTGCTATGAAAAAAGAACCAAGTAGAGAATCCTGCTCTCGATTCGCACCATCCAAACCCATTCCGGTACCACTGCAAACAGAACTTGCCACGTTTGTCACAGGGAGCGTCACCACATCAGTGCCTGAAGCACCTCTTCCTTCAGGCTGTCCACCCCTGCAGAAGGACGCGGAGCCCCAGACACTCTGGAGAAGCAGCAGTGCCCTACCTGGATGCTGAAGCTCTGGGACTGGATGAAGGGCAGTGTTATGTTCTTGTAGTCCTCCCAGGTTTCACGGATGAGGTGCACTTCCTGACGAAGGTACTTCTGAAGGTGTTTCTCTGTGGCAGGGTACACCACCGTGACCTTTATCTCTAGAAACAAACAACAACAAAAAAAAATTACTGAATTATAATCACAGATGAAACCCAACTTACTTCCTTTAGTTCCTCATAAACCTGTTTTTGCCCTCTAATAAATGCCACACTAACACATTTCAAAAATATACCATTGAAATAGCAGGGGAGAGCTGACACAGATGGCAAACAAGCACTTGAACCGGCAGGGCTCCTTCTGTCGTCAAGGAAAGGAGCTCAGTGCATCTGCACCAAGGAACACGATGAGCTGACAGCGCAGCCAGGGCCAGTATTTCCAGTTCAGGTGGAAGGAAACACTGCGTGAAACTTTTCCCACACTCACTTTTCAGAAGTATCAGCAACATCAGGGCACATCTGGGGCTCCCAGGGAAGAGTTTATGTGCAGTCAAGTGGGACAGAAACAGCGCATGGCAGCGCTACCCAGGGCAGAGAAGCACGCTCCTCATTCTTCCACCTGAGGCTAATCAGATGTTACCAAGAAACTTCCCCCATCTGCTGAAGCAGACATCCCGTGAGCTGCACACAGCAGGGCTGCACCAGGGCTGACACAAGGAGACACCATCCCTGCAGAAAGCCACCAGTGGGACTGGCAGGCAGGGGCAGGGGATGTGAAGCTGCAGGGGGACGGAGCTGAACCTGCTTACGCTCCGAGCATTGCCTGAGCTGCATTGGCTCAGTGACAGCTGGAGGGATCTGCCCTCACCCCACGTTCCCAGAAGTTTTGTTGCTCCATTTGCATGTAGCTTCAGTGCAGCTGCCCAAACTCCAGCAGCAAGGAAGGCAGCTACAGCCGCTCCCTGACTGCAAACAGCCCGTTCGAAGCAGCTCAGCTCCCCATCCAGCTCCAAGATGATGTAGCCTGATTTTGAAGCAGTTGAGGAGCCAACACCCCATTTGACACAGCTTGGAGAGTCCTTCTGAACACAACCACGCTGTGTTTGAGCGCATGCCATAGCTATCTACTCCTAGAGAACAGGATTAGGACAACATCTTCCATTCGGGTAACAGGAACAGAACAAAAAGCTTTTAAAATGAGGACAGGCACCTCACCAACGCCTCGTGAGCTCAAGCAGCTGAGCTGCTGCCATGGTATCAGGACAGCTGGTGTCCACAAAAGAGACAGTAGGTGGGATACAGGAAGAAAAGCAGAAGAAATGGACACTCCTGCCATGATAAACAATTCCATTCTGACCCCATCCACCAGCCCCACGCACCCCATCCTGCTCCATCACACTCCATTCGGGCTGTAAGCCCAAAAGCTCCCTGCATTCATGATGCAGCTCCTCTGAAAGCCTCTTTCAGCACAGGGCCTGAGGCAGCTCTGTGCAGTCCCATGATATCCAGGCCATCCTTCTGCCTCACAGGCAAGGCTCTCTGCTAGCCCACACCCTGCACCAGGCACAGCACACAGGAACAAAACCTCCTTGTGCACATGGCCTTTAACTCACAGTCTCTTCCCAAAAGAGGAGACACGGGGCACGTGGACGAGCTCCCAGAGCTCCCAGCCATAAGGACACTCAGCCCTGAGGACGGGAGGCCAAGGACAGAGGGACACATCTGGAAGGCGCCGCAGCTGCTGGGGATGAGCGCAGGGCTGATTCAGTGCTCCCCTGCACCAGCTGGCAACCAGAGAGCATTCAGCTGGTTACTTTCACTAAAAGAAAACAACTCCTGTTTACTTTGAGATTAGAACTTGGAGGTGTATTTTCCATGACATTAAACAGGATTCCAGAGCACGCCTCGCTGACCTGGCAGCTCTGGCCTTGGCAGCAGTAAATCTCACTCACAGCAGTTAAGCACTTGGGAAATATCCCTCCTTGCCCGAGGGTGGATGTGCAACGACTCCCCACCTGCCCTACTGATGGAACACTGACCCAAACCGAATGCAGAAGGAGAACACCACATCCTGGCCCCAAATGAAGCCATCAGACCCAAGCACGCGGCAGAAGTCCTGCAGCCTTCCCAGCTTGTGCCTAAGCTCTGCAACGGCTTTTGCTGCTGCCACAAAGAGCAGCAGCACCGAGCAGCTGTGCCTCACACTTTATAGATGAATATACGCTAGCCAGACGTGGAATATAAATATCTATTTGTTCTTAAAGCCAGGACTTGGGGTGGGTGCCTTTTTTTTGCTTTTTGGTTTCTGTTTTTTTAAGGTCAGCACTGCACAAGCTGGGAGATTCTGTCTTTTCATTCCATGCCAAACCCAGCTTAATGAAATCCACAGGAAAATGCTGGTAACATGAAATATGAAAATGCAAACCACAAGGGCAGTCTGGTCCGATTCCCACTGTACACATGTTCAAACAAGGTTGTTTTCCAGGGCTCGATTAGCACTTTGAGCAGGGTGATGTAATACCCAAAGACGAGGCTGCAGCTCCTCCACTCCCTGCTTAAAAAAGACCAAAAAAAGCAATGGGGAAAAGCGAGAGATAAGAGCCTGAGCCCACACATTCAGGATGCAACGGTGAGCAGCCACACTGCAGATACCAGCAGTGTGCACTGGTACACACTCACTGCTAAATCTTTCCATTAGCTGGCGACCAGCCACACTCATGCTCCATCCTGAAAGCTGCCCTGCTCCCAGCAGGCTCCACATGTGCTAAAATACCACATCTGGTGCACAACGGGTGCAATCCGTGCTGGCCTGGAAGTGGGGCAAAGCATCACTGTGCACTTGGGGTGGTTTTCAGGTTGGTAAATGGTCGGCACTTCTCACTGCCTGCATCTGGGTCACATTGGCCAGCCTGTTCCGGGAGGGCAGCCTGAAACAGCTGTGGTTTAACTCCAGGAGTCAGCACTGGTCATCACTCTTAGCTGGAGGCAGCTAAAAAAAATACAGAAAGCAGAGGTCTAAATGGAAGGATCCTGGATAGACGTGTGCCAGAGGTACTTGGATTCTTGGGCATCACCCTACAAAGGGAGCAGGCGGTGTCTGAGGGAAAGCTCCATGATTTTGGTTCCGTGTCCACAAGGAAATGAAGCTCAGACTGCCTAGAACCAAACAGCTCCTCCCCTCCTCTGCTGGGAGCGCAAAAAAACCCACTCACTTCTTCACCCCACTCAAGAACTTGCAGGCAGTACCATAAGGGCCATCACCATGTGTTTGCTGTATGTTTTAAATCGGTGTAAGCGTGCTGAGGAGCTGAGAGAAGCAGGCAGGCAGGAACAGCCCCGGGGCGGGGACACTTTTTCTCCCTTTGCCAATAGGAAGCCCAAGTGCTTTGGTTTACGATTGAGCATGCAAAGCTGAAGGGAGAGTTGTTTGCACTCTTCTAAGTTCCCCCTCTGCAAGATCTTGCACGTTGCACACAACTTTCTGCACCATCCTCAGCTTCCCCTTTTAATGCCAAGCTACCCAAACACAGTGATATACAACTTCCTCCCCCTCCCATTTAGCCTTGTTCATGATCACAACTGTACAGCAGCCCCAGGTGAACTCCCCACGTAACCCCACCCCTGAGGGTACGGCCGTGCTCCACCACCGACATATGGGGCTTTCAGTACGGAATGAGACAAAAGCACACAAAAAGGAGAAAGCTTTCAAGAGCTCTCACACTCTCCAAGGCCAGCACATGCCAGGGCAAGCCAAGTGTGCTGCCGGGGACTCTGCCAAGCCGTCTGGCCGCTGCTTCTCATCCAGAGATGGAGAGGACGTGGTGGGCGCCGGCTGCAGCCGGCAGTGTGGGAAAGAGAATCTCTGAGTCACCACCTCTTGAGAGCTGGAGCACAGCACAGGAACGGCTCCCGCCGCCCCTCAGAGCAGCCCTCCCCTCTCTGCTGGTTCTCCTGCACCTATCCCCCACCTGGCTCCAGCCCAATTGCTCCCGCTGCTCAGGCTCCAGCCTTCTGTTTAATCAGAGTCTCATTATGATATTTAAGCAGCCAGCTTGCTGTGCTAGGCAGGCCCTGCAGACGGGTGGAGCGTGGCAGCACAACCATGGGAAGCGCTGCAGACTCCGGTGCAGCTCATGCAAGTCTCTCCAGCTCCTGCTGCCTGAAACCAGATCCTTGCTGGGCTCGGGAACGCAGGAATATGTATCACTTCCTGCATGACTGAATAGTTTCCCCGCTGCCTTCCACACTCTTCCATTTCTCCCACAGTTTCTCCACCCTGCGTCAGCGTGTCTGTCAGTAATGCTCATTTTTAGACTCTGAGCTGGTGAGCTTCAGGCTGCAGCATGAGGACGTGCTTGCAAACGGAGCTGTGACATGTAGCTGCCAATCATGCACAGCAGACAAAGCTTCCTTCCAGTGCAGACTGATGAGAGCCCTTGAATTACGCGAGCACGGCTTAGGTGCCGTGAAACACAACATCTCTCAGCAGCCAGGCTGCGTTGAGCTGGAAAACACAGGCTGCCTGCTAAACAGATGTCAGCTGAGCAAATGCATCACCAGGAGCTGGATGCTAGGAGGGAACACATTGCTTAAACCATGGAGCTTTTGCAACCAATCCTTTGGCACCAGGAAGATCTTTCCCCTGCTATGAAAGCAGCTCCTGCTCCCTGGGTTGGTGGCAAGGCTGTGATTTCCTCTGCCAGCACATCACACGTTCAGAAGCGAGCTGCCATTTAAACCCAGGTGGAAGCAAGGGGCAGGGAAGGCAACACACTGATACTTAGGAATGGTATACCTTAATGCGAGATGGCTTTTCCCTCATTCCCCTATCAGTCACTGCTATTTGTTTTGCAAACTCAGAAAGCGTTTACAGCTGTACTCCACAGAGCTGAGCCCAAAACACCAACCCAGCACTCAGTGGCTGGCCCACAGTGGAGCTGCAAAGGCTCTCCTTTTCCAGTGTTAGACCAGTTATGGTCAGAGGACATACTGACCAACTCACTGGCAAATCATCTCCTTATTCGGGTGGGTTTGGATGGCAAATTATCTTCTCCTCAATCAGGTGGGCTTGGATCACCCTTCAGATGCGTGCTATTGCTAGCCTGGTTTTCAAATGCGTTTCCCATTTTACCCATTGCACATCTGTCCCAGCAGCCATGACAGGCAGAACAAGCCGAGGTCCTCCAGCCAGGACACACTCTGGCACACTCCCTGCCCCAAAAAGCCTGTCCTCAACCTGCAGAATGCCATTCTGACTCTCAGGGTGGAGGGATGTCCCCTGCTGCAGGTACCTGCACCTCTCAGCCTGCCTCTTCTGTGCCTTGCCACAAAACAAAGCGGCTCGCCCAGCCCTGCAGGCTCTTTTACCACCAGGACAAAACAAGCTTTCATTGCATAGAGTTTGCATTAGCTTTACTCCCTGGATGAAACAGCATCTGAGTTGCTTAAATGAGGAGGTGGGAAAAGAGGAAAGAAAATATCCGCTTTCAGCTCTCACGAAACCCCAGCTGTCCATAGGGCCTCCCAGGGCCACGGAGCACAAAGACAACGTTGAGAAACGCGCTCGCACAAAGCGCAGACCTGAAGGCTGCTAATGAGAGACACAGCCAGCTCCTCCCAGAGCTGCTCCGTGCCATTAGCAGACCCAGCTGCAGATGTCTGCAGGTCACCTGCAGCTGTGAGCACCTCGCTCCAGGCAGTTTGCTGGCAGGGGGTTCAGCTTTACCCTTGGAAAGGAAGAAACTGAGCGTGGGGGCTTGGCTGCTGCAAAATCCCTGCAGTGAATTCCTCTTCTGTATGACACAGTGACCCAAGGGATCAGCTTAATGCCAAAGTTAGACCTTTTCTGCAAAATACTCTCTCTACACCACATTAACCAGGCTGTAAGTGCAAACCTGTAAGTGCCAAGAGAGAAAGCCTTAACACCACAACCCAAGAGACCAAACTGGACCACATGCCAGGTCTTGCTGGGTCTCCATATGCTCACTTGATGTCCAGGCTTTTCCCAATGGACACAGCCCCAGAGGGAACTTCTCATCCACCATTCTAAGGTTTATTAGCTTCATTCCTTGCATCAACTCCCTTCCTTGGCCATGACTCAGCTCAAAAGGGCAACTTCCTTTCCCTCCCAAACATGCCTCATCTGATGCTAAATGCTCCAGGGTGCCAGCACTGCCAATGGAGAGCATCTCAAGCGAGATATCCGCAAATTCAGCTCTTCATAGGCAGAAATGTGACATTTTTAATAGCAGCAGACAGCCCTCAAGCTGCCAGGAGGGACCAGGAGATGTCTCCCAGTCGCACTCAGCATTTACCCTGCCTGCACTTTCTCTCGTGAAATTTCAACAATGTGCTGGCATTGGAGAGATCAACTGTCCCCAGCTCAACCCTGTTCTGTATGGAGTGACACGGGGACACAGCTTTTCAAGACAGCAGAGTGGGAGGCAAAGATGCCCCCGTTGTCTCTGTGCTGGGAGACACACTGTTTACAAACCACAGCACCCCTGGAAGCCTCTGAACAGCAATTTCAAAGGTAGTTCAATAAACTTCCACCAAAGGAAGCCAGCAGAACCACAATAAGAGTTCACAGCCTTTATGCCAAGATAGCACACAGCAGCCACAAGCCAGCTCCCAGGGCTCAGCTCCCAGGGCTCAGCTCCCAGCCCTGCAATGCCACCTCGTGGGAGCCGCTACGACTCACTGCCAGCACTCCGACAGCAGGCGCAGCTGAAATCCTAAGGCTGAAACTCCTCATTTCAAGTCTGCTGCAGAAGAACACATTTTGCACAAGCTTCTACAGCCACACGGTACAACCTGCCATGCAATGGAAGCTGAAGACAGATGCGTTGTCCTGAAAATTCCATTTGGGGCCACGACAACTTCTTCCTTCAGGCTATCGCTTTGATTGATTTTGACTACATTAAACCTGTCTGGTTATCATCACATTTATGGAAGTGCTGACACACAATCACTACATTTCCAGAATTGAAGCCAACACCAGCATTAAATCAAAGCACCAGCGTGGCTGAGGGAGCAGTCCCACCCTCCATCAGCAGCTGAAGGGTACCAAAGCCAAGGAAAGCCATTTGATAGCAATGAAAATCCAGTTCACAAGGCAACACCACTCCATGACATCTTCAACCTGCTGATCTGACCTCGCCACATTCAGCTGTTAACCAGGAAGTTGTGAAGCAGAGATGTGTGAAATCACTGGGGAGCAGCAGGAAGGGCAGACACGAGGTGCACACCTGCAGCACACACTGCAGCTTACCGGCCTTTAAACCCATTGCCAGCACGTTAGCTATCCGTCCTCACAAGGCAACGAGGAAAAAAAGAGAACAAAAAATGACACCCTGAAAGGAACAGTCTCTAAATTGTGAAGATGTGGATTTAAAGGATGTACTCTTCAGTGGATAAGGAATTGGTGGGCTTGTCACAATCAAAGGGCTGTGGTCAGAGGCGGTTCTGAGTGGTGTACCCCGGGGGTTTCTCTTGGGACCAGTACTCTTCAATATCTTTATCAATGACATAGATGGGATCAAGTGCACCCTCAGCAAGTTTGCAAGATGACACCAAGCTGAGTGGTGCAGCTGACACAACAGAAGGAAGGGATGCTATCTACAGGGACCAGGACAGGCTCAAAAAGTAGGCCTGTGGGAACCTAATGAGGTTCAGCAAAGCCAAGTGCAAGGAGCTGCACTTAGGTTGGGGCAATCCCAGAGAAAAACTCACTGAGAGCAGCTCTGCCAAGGACTTGGGGGTCCTGGTGGACAAAAAGCTGGTCGTGAGCCAGCAGGGCGCTCCTGCAGCCCAGAAGGCCAACTGCATCCTGGGCTGCATCAACAGACAGACAGCAGTGGGGTAAGGAGGGGACCGTCCCCCCAAGGCCCCATCTGCAGTACTGCGTGCAGCCCTGGAGCCCCCAGCACGGGAAGGATATGGAGCTGCTGGAGCGCATCCAGGAGGCCACAAAGATGACCAAAGGGCTGGAGCAGCTCTCCCATGATGAAAGGTTGAGAGAACTGGGCTTATTTAGCTTGGAGAAGAGAAAGGCTCTGGGGAGGACACACTGCAGCCTCGCACGCACTCCGAGGTGACACGACGAGGCGGGTGGCTGCAGAGCCAGGCGGGCACTCACCGCTCAGCTCGGGGGGCGGGTAGAGGCGGTACGTGCTGTAAATGTCGTTGCGCATCTGCAGCTCCAGCTTGCTGTGGCTCCTCAGCAGTTCCTCGATCTTCTCCTCCTGGAAAGGGGTTTTCTCCAGGATCAGCACGGCGTCCGTCTCCTCCCCCGACGGCCCGGCCACCTGCAGCAGCGCAGCCGTGAGCGCGGAGGGACGCGGCGCCGGGACCCCACACCCCCGCCAGCCCGGCCCTGGGCAGCTGCAAGGACGGGGCTCTCCCCGGTACCTGGCCGTGCACGAACGCCGCCTTCTCACGCGCCGAGTCCCGCAGCAGCCGTCGCAGCCGCACGGAGCCCAACGGGAACGGGGGGCCGCCCGGGGCCGCCTCGGCCTCCTCCCGCCGCCGCTTCGGGGCCGGCCCGTCCGCCATGGCCGCTCGGGGACAGCGTGGAAGCGGCGCGGGGACAGCGCCCTCTTGCGGCCGGAGGACTCCGCTCCTACAGCGCCCCGCAGCGCCGACATCGCGGAGCGGGGACCCGCAGCCCCACAGGGAGCCCCAGCATCGTAGTTCCAAGCGTTACAGCCCCATAGCCCCGTGATCCCAGGCCTCCGCCCCACGGCCTCAGGCCTCACTGCCCCATGGCCCCAGCCTCCCACACACCTGCATGTCTGGGCTGCCTGCACCTAGCAGTTTTCTAAGAGCCACCGGCACACCTCATGGGTGTGAGGAAGGCAGCATGGCTCCCCACACAGCCCGGGCTCTTTATTGGGACCCACCCTCCCCCCCCCCAAAAAAAAAAAACACACAGCCAGGAGTTCAAAAATACGACTTGTGCACTTCTGCTCATACAATGTGCAACATAACCTCCCCACAGAACAAACCCGCCCCAGCCGCAGGCTCCTCATGGTGTCAGCTTGCACAGGAGGTTGCAGGCACCCTGAGCATGCTCATCCTTTGAAGACATTGCAGACCCCTCGCTGTGCTTTCCCCCAGTGGGAATTTAGTGTTTGCATGGCGTGTTCGAGTGGCGCACTGTCCCCAGCCTTGTCCCTGTGGAGCCCTAACCCTCAGGACAGCAGAGCTGACAGCAGCCCAGCAGAGATGTGAGCGGTCTTCGGGTCTGGCCCCAGTGGCACCACTTTGTCCCACTGTTCTGAAATGCCCATGGAAATACCTCTAGCTTTGCTCAGACACAACTGCCCTCAGTGGGCACTACTCCATTCCACTCGTGGAGCTCCGGCACAGCTCTTCCAGGTCTGTGGAGGCAGCAGACAGGCCCCATTAGCAGGCTGATCGATCTCCAATTACCATTTAAATTAATAACAAAAGCAGAGCGCAGGGATCCAACCCCTTCCCATGGCCCAACTGAGGGATGTCTGGGGACAGACGTAATGTTCCACCCCCATGGTACAGACCATAGGTACTCACAGCGCAGCACAGTGTCCCTGATCTGCCTGAAGCAGTTCTCCTTAAGAGACATGTAGATGTAGTAGAGGTTCCTCAGCTCCTTGGGGTAATCTTTCCTTTCGATGTCCTTCAGCACAGGGATGGTACGCCCATTGGCCATCGGGGCCTCTGCTAGCGCCTGGTGCATCTGGTACCTGCACCAGGGGTCCTGCAGGAAGCTGGGGGTGATGAGCATCACCCAGCAGTGGCTGTTCTGCACAGCCTCACACAGCTCTGTCATGACAGCACCGCCTGCCACGCTGTCCCGCAGCTGCAGGAAACAGCGCAGGCTCTGGGGTTGGCTCTCCAGGTAGGACACCAGCTCCTCCACAAACTCCAGGTCCACCTCACTGTGGCAGATGCACACATCATAGCTCTTTGCCCAGCGTGCGCAGCTCGAGCTGCTGATGTCTGCTGGGGCTGCGCAGTCAGGCTGAGCTGTGCTGGTGCTGCTGGAGGAGTTGGAGCTCCAAGCAGAGGAGGAAGAGGAAGAGAGTGAGGACGAATGCGAGTGGCTGGTGGTGCTATTAGAGCTGCTCGATGTGTGGATGGAGCTCTGCTTGGGCTTCTGCAGGAGCCGCCTAAACCATCCTGTGGAGGTGAGGGGACAGAAGGGAGGCTCAGCACTAAGGCTCCAGGAGCCACATCCTCCTGAGCAGCCCCCTGCCTCACACTCCTTAAAGTCTCTCGACCACCCAACCACCCTGCCTCTGAGAGTCCCCACATTGCGTGGCAAGCCTTGGGGTTCTTCCCCACTTCTCTGCCTTCCAGCTCCCCTCTCCCAGCAAATAGCTCACCAGCCATAACAGGCAGTGCACCACTCAGCCTCCAAGCTCCTGCATGAAACCCCTCCTGCAAAGAGAAATGCAGAGGGGAGAGAAAGAACAATGCACCCAAGGATGCTCAGTGCAGCCGCACCCCATAGGCATGCAGCTTCAGGGGTCTCAGCCCCCAAACCACCTTCACCTGGGCCGTTCTGTGGCCACAATGTTCACTCCATGGCAACATTCCTGTAAACCCACACAAGCAAAGGGGACAGGCAGACAGATTCACTTCCCCTTGCGCTCAAGTGCAGGCTGCACATGGGATTTCACCATGACCTGGGGGGACTGCGTGGGAAAGGGGAGTCTGGGGGGCATGCAGCAGGGGCAGCCCCATGTATCACCCTGACCCTGTGCTGCGGGGCAGCCCCAGCTTTTTCCTCCTCACCTGCAACAGGCATGTTTGTGGTAGCAACGTGTTGGCAATGCCCAACGCTTCTGTGCTGTGTAACTTGCCTGGGCTTCAGCTCTTACACCAAGTCTTCCTCAAGAACACCAGCCCTCCCCACCCCCCCACCCCCCTTCTTCCTCAAATTTTCCCTAGAGCAGTGTTTCAGATCCAACTCCAAGCACATTGTTCAGCTGCATCCTCCTGAGTCCTTAGGATTGCTGAGGTTGTGTATGTCCAAACCCCTCTGCTCCCAAGGGCTGTGAATTGAGACCCCTCTGGCAACACACTCACCTGCAGCACGTGATGTCAGAGCAGGAGAGCCCCTCATACCCGGAGCAGGGTGAGCCAGAGTCCAGGGGAGGGAATGGATCCTGAGAGGATGGGAGGAGAGGGCATGAGTTTCCAGGTATCAGCACAGCAGCACTGCTTCCTACAGTCCACATCCCACACCCTAGGTGGTACTCCTCCTTCATTTTTGGGGGGGGTGCATCTCTCCCTAAAAACACATAGGCAGGCCCACAGGACACCTTTGCCCAGTGAGGATCAGCCGCCTGACAGTAGGGATGCACCAGGTCCCATCTGTCTGGATGTGAGTGCACAGGGATCTGCACCTCTGTGAGATCTGGGACACTGGAGCAACTCATACAAGCGATACACTGATACACCAGGAGCAAGTGTGCTCTTGCTTCTTTCAGCACCTACCCTTGCCCCACACTTTTCCACACTTGCATCACCTCATTCAAAATAAGCACTGGAACCTTTCCCCCACAAAAGGAACAGGACACGAAGTGAGCACCAACAAAACCTCCAGACACACCAGTGACCCAGCAGCATACAGTGCCCCGACCATGGAAACCACACTCCCCAGGCAAGCTCCTGCTTATCAATAGCAAAAAAGCATAAGCATGACATTAAAGAGTGGCTTAGTGGGCAGGGAGCTGGGGTACCCACCTGAAATCCTTATGTCAGAGCACAGAAGGGGCTGCATCAGACCTGGATGGCAACATGGCATGAGGTAGGCAGGAGGGTCTCCTGGGTAGGAAAGGTGCAGACAGAAGATATTCACTCTGAAGCTTAATAGGATCCACTGCGAATGGCCCAGACGAGCCACTCCTGCAGCCTCTTCCTTGCCCCAGTGCAGCGCCAACAAAGCCATTCCCTCCCACCCTGTAGGGAGGGCTCACAAGCCCCACTAGCATGGAAGAGCCACCCCATCCCCCCAGAGCCCACCTTGGGCCTGGTGTCTCACTGGCAGGTACACCAATTGGCAGCTTGGGCACAGAAAGGGAGGCAGGGGAAGCCAGCAGCGATCCTCAGCTGGGAGACCAGCCCTCCCTGGGGCCTCCCTCCAGGAGCCCCAGGCAGCACCCAGCGGCGGAGCTGACACCTTCGTGAGGCGTTCAGCACCGACCCGCCGCACTCAGCCCTTCTCCTGAGGGGGAAGCAGCCATTTCGCTGCGGCTGCCAGCCCACAGGCCGGGGAGGCCCCGCACCGCACCCGTGCCGTGCCCGGAGCACAGCGAGTGACTCACCCGCCAGCCGGCATGAATCAGCCCCACCTGGAAACCCCGGCCCACAGCGCCCAGGCGCTGCGCACAGATGGGCCGCGGACTCCCCGCGCCGCACAGCTGGCAGCCGGCCGTTTCGCCTCCCCGGAGCAGCTCCGCCCCCGTCAGCTGCGGGACACAGCGGGGGCCGCCCCCGCTCCGTGCCTTACGCCAACCCCCTCGCAACCGCTTTAGCTACGGTAATTCACTCCTTAAGGGAACGCCTGAGCTCGCCTACACCGCCCAGGCGCCCAGCAGTGCAGCCCCACAGCTGATTTATTTATCCGCTTTTAATAGAGCTACGCTGGAAGCATCGCGAGAACAGCGCTAATTCTCGCACATGCGCTTTCTTCTTCTCCCCCCCTCCACCCCGGTGGAGATTCCCGCCCCTTCCGTGACGGAGCCAATGGAAGGGCGGTAGGAGAGGGGGCGGGCCAATCGCCTTCTGTTCTCCCACCCACAGCCCCACTGGGGGGCGGGGCGGCGCCTGCGCAGAGCGCTGCAAGGAGGGCGTCTCCACATGGGGCCGGGCGCGCGGCGCCAGGTGTGTGCGGGGAGGGGGGGAGCGTTGCCTTGGCGACGGCTGGTGCGATGCTATGGCGACTGCGGGCCGGGGTCGCGCGGGCGGAAGGGGCGCGAAGCGGGGGCCGTCATGGTAGCAGGAGACGGCGGGGGTCTGAGGGGCCGGGGGGGCCTGGGGGAGAGGAGGGAGGCTGAGGGGGCCGGGAGGGACCCGAGGGGACTGGGCGCGCGGCCCTGTCCGCCCCAGGAGGCTCTTTCTGGGCTGCTCCTCAGCCACAGCACGCTGCGAACCGCCCCCCTCCTCCCCCCCCCCCCCCCCCCAGACCGATCTTTTTCCCGTGTTTTCCTTTGGGCCTCGGCTGAAAGCCCCTCTGCTCGCTTTCCCGCAGGTGTAGCGGAGCTGGTGGCGGCCAGGAGGGGCGAAGCGGCGCCGAGAGGTGAGGGGGGCACAGGGCGTCTGGGGACACCCGTCTGAATGATGGGCTGTGCCTTCAGGTGCTGAACCGTCCCGTGTGGTTCGTGTCCATCTCAGCAGCATCCTTAGGGCACGTGGTGACCCAGAGTAGCCCCTCACCCAAAGGCACTGGGTTGGAGGAAGGCAGTTTTTAATGTGCTCAGCTGTTCAGTGGTTTGCTGACACGTAGCTGCAATCTGCATCTGTGCCTTCTGTCAATGGTTCCTTGCAAAAATCTCTCCTGGGAGCGTGGAGTATACATTCAGTGTTTGTTAAGGGCTTTTATTTCACTGCTGGAAGCAGGGAGGCATGTTTTGCTATCCCTTTTTTTCCTTAGCTTTCTTTTCTTGCCTTCTATTCCTCTGTTCCCCTTTTAGCAACAAATGAATCAGCAGATTCGCTCCTACAGTCAGCAGGAGCTGCTGTACCCTGGGGGCTGTGAGATAAACTAACAGGGTTCCTGGGTGTGGAGGGAGGGACCCCACAAACCTGTCCAGAGACACGGTCAGAAGCCGTTCTGTAATGCTGAATGCAAAACAAGGTTGTGACAGGAGGACAGATAAGCCAAGATGCTTCAGGGTGATTTTTATGCTGTCTCCAACTCAGTGTAGTCTGAATACCTGGAAAATTCAGGACATCTGGTGGAGGAAGACTGGAGAACTGCTTCTTATCTGGTGAGTGCCTCGTTTGTTGATTCCTTTTTGGAATGCTCACAGCAGGGTCGGGTCCTGCCACGTCCCCTGTGCAGGATTTTCCGTACAGCAGTGGTGTCATCCTTGGAGATAATGCTATTTAACTTGTTACCCGTCCAGAACGTTTGTGCTCGTGTGATCCATCCCCTGCAGAGCAGACCTTCTCCCAGGCTGAAAGTCTGGAGACTTCCAAGTCTTCTACTTCAGAGAAGTAATCTGTAAAGAGCTTTGCTGTTATTAGAGCTCAGAACAAAAAGCACTTTTTTGGAGACAGAAGGAGACGAGACATTGTTTGTGGTTTGTTTTTGTTTGTTTCTTTTTCGTTATCTGCAGTAAGTAGAGATGAAGGCTGAAGTTTGTAATGTTAGAAAACTGCCTTGGTAGCTACAAAGAATATTTTTTCCTAAGTCAGAATGACTTTTGGAATGTCCTTAATACTTTAGGATCATGTAAAAATTAAACTGAGTTCTCCATTTATGCTGTTCAGAATACTGCATACGTGTAGGAGGAGTGAGTGGTGGTCAGGCTGGTCTGTGAACAGGTGAAACAAGGAAAATGAAAGTCTGTTATATGAGGTAGGTGGGCAGCGTGTACCAAGGGTGACAAGTGGGGTTCCTGCTCACCTCTCCAAGTGTTTCATTACAGTGCAGGCTTTCAGAAGGGGAAAGAAATGAAGCCTGGCAAGCACACTGTGCCATAGCACTGCTCTTGGGAGAGTCACCGTGTCCTGTTTTCATTATCCAGCATGAAAAGGTTATCTAGATTATTGGGACAACCTTTTAAATTATTCCTGCTAATACTTACAGCACAGCTGGGGTTGCCTTCCTGTACAGCTTTCACGTGCATTACACTGCAGTGCTGCAATGCTGCTCCTGGATTTGGTGGAACATCTGCAGGCGAATCATTTATAGAATAAATGCTCATTTGTTCTCTTTGAGAGGCCAGCTTTTTACACAGGCATATAGTGATAGGACAAGGGGAATGGCTTTAAACTAAAAGAGGAGAGATTGAGGTCAGATGTGAGGAGGAAATTCTTCCCTCGGGGCGGTGAGGTGCTGGCAGTGCTGCGCGGAGCTGTGGTGCCCCATCCCTGGGGGGCCCCGGGCTGGGGGTGCAGCCAGCACACTGCTGGGAAGTGGAACTGTATGGACTCTGAGGTTCTTTCCAACCCAAACTGTTCTGTAATCTCACTGAGGCTGCGTGACGGTGAAGGCCACAGTACCTATAAAAAGCTGTGATTTCAGGCCAGCTGCTCTCGTACAACATTTCTGTTTGGCAGAAGCCTGCTGCTGCATTAACCCAAACCCGAATTTTTGGTTGGACTCTTCATTACAATTGGCAAGAAAAATAGATAAGGGTGCGTAGATCTTTCCCTTTTAATAGTCTTATTTTGGAGAAACGTGTGGGAGAGGAGCATTTCCTGGCAGACTTTCTGTACTTTACGTAATTTGCTATTGAGAGTTCTCAGCACTGTGGCTGCCTTTCTGTCAGCTTGGCGGTCACATCCCACCGAGCCCAGATGTGTGGTGGGTTTGGATAATCCTTCCCTTGGCACCATGGAATGGAATGCTCTCAGCAGCCTTTTGTAGCCAACAGAAATCTGTTTGTGCTTTTCCCTCCTGCTGTTTCTGAAGCAGTGAGAGCGATGCTGCTGTGAAGGTGCCTTATCCTCAGGCACCCCAGAGAGCCAGAGCGGTACAAAGCAGCCAATCTTATCACGCTTTGTTGTTAGAAGAAGTTAAGGAGGTGGATGAGAGGCAAGGTACAAAGTGCAGAAACGAGGAAGCGTGATTCTTGGCTCAAAGGTGATGTTGTAAAGATAATGAAACCCAGCATTATCTGCCCATGAAAAGCTGGCGGCACGAAAACCTGTGGTCTGTTCCACGCTGTGATGCATACATGTGGTGACTTTGCTTGTGGTGATTTGTCTGCTGTAGAAACTGGATGGCTTCTACGGTGAGCCTGGGTAAAGAAACATTACTGGAAGATGGAATGCCACCCGCAAAAAAGCCCAGGTAACTTTAATTACACTCCAGTGCGTTTCTTCTAATAAGAGCTTCTCCCGTAGCCTTGCATCGTCCTCTGATCAGATTGATGTTTGGCACAAAGCCTGAGCAGTCCTGTCTGTTGCTGATCCAGGAAAGGCATTCTGTCTCTAGCTGTGCTCTCTAAGCAGTGTTTTCCTGCGGTGCATGATACAAAGGCCTTAATGCTGAGCATGTGCCAAAGAATTCTTTGCTGCTGGTTTCTTTAACCCTAAAGCCAGGATGCATCTTGCACAGAAAGCTTCATTTTGCTGCTCTCTCCCTGGTCTGGTGTTAACCCTTGCTCAGTTGCTGCCCTGGTAGCTGTGCTCCTGCACTCAGTGGGATGGTACATCCTGGTAGGACAGGCAGTTCCTCAAATTAGCTTGACTTTGCTGCATGGAAGGCAAACTCACTGCACTCTGGAGGCTCCCTGTAGTAATGAGTAGGTTATCTGGCAGTTCTGAGTTGCCGTTGCATATGCTGAAATTGTGAGCCTTTGTGATGCCAGCCTGTGGGGCTGTGCCTCTTTCTGAGGGGTACTGAGTTGTGTCTCTCTTCTGCTTACCAAAGAGCCCAACTGGACATTTTGATGCAAAACTTAGGCAGAGAGTGCCTCAATTGTCCTTGATTTGCAGGTGCCATGACATCCTTCTATGTGTGATGGTGCCAGTTGTGCTGTTTTCTCCTCTTGTAGGAAGCTGTTGCCAAGCCTAAAAACCAAGAAGCCTCGGGAACTTGTTCTGGTGATTGGAACAGGAATCAGTGCCGCAGTTGCTCCCCAGGTCCCAGCTCTGAAGTCCTGGAAGGGTTTGATCCAGGCCCTCCTGGATGCTGCTATTGACTTTGATCTTCTGGAAGATGAAGAAAGCAAGAGGTTTCAGAAGTGTCTCCATGAGTACAAGAACTTGGTTCACGTTGCCCATGACCTTATCCAGAAGCTCTCTCCGGTGAGTGCCCACAGCAGTGTGCCAGTGTCCTGATACGCTGCCCCGAAGAGAGCAGCTGGTTTCGGAGGTACAGCAGGTCCTGCATTTACAGGGAGTCGAGCACATGCAGTTACTGGGCTGGGTTCCTGCGGTCGCGTTTTGGGCCGGGAGCTCACAGAGCTGTCTGTGTCCCTGGGACAGCCGTGTGCCCCCCAGTGGCGGTGTGATTCTCGCTCTCAGGGTCTGAATACGAACTGCTGGCATCTCGTGTTGAGCTTGCCAGGGAGCATTCCCACCTCAGTGGAGCATATGAAGGGCAAGAGGAAACCCCACTGTCCAGCTGTGGAGAGTGACACTCCTTTACCTCTGAGCTCCAGAGCTGAGCTGAGTCAATAAGTCTGGATGGAGCAATGCCTGATGAATGTCTCTTCTCAGATATTCTCTTGTTCTTGCTCTTCAACCTGAAAATAAATCTGATAAAAGCGCAGTGTTTGCCTTGCGGGGACCTACAGCTTTGCAGAGCTCTTCAAGAAACGTGTGGGTAGTTCTTGTGTATTCATTTGGCATGAAGTATGAAAAGAAACCAGGCTCTGATCTTAATCTCTCTCTGCTTCTCAGCGCACAAGCAATGTTCGCTCAACGTTTTTCAAAGACTGTTTATATGAGGTGTTTGATGACTTGGAATCTAAGATGGAAGATTCTGGGAAACAGCTGCTTCAGTCAGTGCTTCACCTGATGGAAAATGGGGCACTCGTGTTAACCACAAACTTCGATAACCTGCTGGAACTGTATGCAGCACACCAGGGGAAGCATCTGGAGTCTCTTGACCTGACGGATGAGAAGAAGGTAAAGGATGTTGATTTTAACGTCAGGGCTGAGCTGGGACAACACGGGACAGTGGCAGCTGCAGGATGTGCTGTTCTGCCCATGGCAGGGGGTTGTGCTGCTAACAGTAATTTACATCATGTTAGATGAACGCCAAACAGGGGCTCTGACCATTTGGGGCAGTGAGGAATGAAGACGCAGGCTGGTTTCTGAAATGCTGTGCTTACTGGCTGATATCCAGTGCTCAGGAGCAGCCTTTGAGCCTGGCGTTCCTCTGGGCTGTGTCCCTGAAACCTGTGGCTAGGCCTTGCTGAAATACAGCGAGCCTTGCTTCCACGTGAGGCTTGGATTGACAGTTTTCACCTAAACAGGAAACTCTGGGCAAAAAGCAGAGCTGTCCTGTCTGCTGTAATGTGCTGAGGAGTGCTTTTTGTGAGGGGGCTCTGGCCTGCCAGGCAGCACGCTGCGACTCCTGGGTGCCTTGGTCCTCCCTCCCCACCCTCTGCTCTGCTTCCAGAAGGGCTGAGCAGCTCTGCGTGGGTCAGCGCCTCCTGCTGCTGTGCTGCATTTGTAGCTGTTGGCCTCAGACACTTCCCTGCCTCCCTGGGGCAGAAAATGAGTGGCAAACAGCACAGCCCATGCCCTCCAGCACTGCCCTCCTTTACACTATGGGTTTTACTCGTGCAAATCACAGCGCCGCTCTGTTTGTGGATGCTGTGAAGTAATTTCTTCCTTTCCATCCTGACTTGTTTCTGTGCTTTGCGTTTCCTCTGTGACCTCTTAATCTCCATGGCTGGAGGTACTCAGAGCAATACGAATAAGCGTTCTAATTATTGCCAGCTTCAATGAGCTGTGGTCTGTAGGAGTAAACTGAGAGCCTCCAAGTGGCTTTCTGCAACGAAGGTCAGCTGCTGAGCTTTCTCAGGGCCTGAGGAGCAAAAAGTGAACTTGGGAGACTTGAAGAAATTTGCTGACATTAAATTCCATTTTCCCCCTTTTTCTGCTGAGTCTGGCGCACTGATTATAGTCTCTTCCAGTGGCGTTAGCCATTCCTCTGTAGTGTTGAAGCAAGAAGTGCCATAGGCTGCTGATGTAGAGGCTGTTGAACTCGTGACCTCTTGAGGAGACGAGATGAACGTGAGGAAGAAGCTGCCTTTGAGAAGCTTCTCCAGAGCTGCCACTTTAACAGCACACAATTCAACACTTGAAGAGGTGGGAGGCAAGTCCTAGGGCAGGAGCTGCAGAAGACCTTAGTGAGGACTGTCCCCATAGCAGCTCGGTGGGAGCTCGGCCGGAAGCACTCATTAACACTCCTGGCACCATTTCTTCTGGCAGGTGCTGGAATGGGCGCAGGAGAAGAGGAAGCTGAGCGTCCTGCACATCCACGGCGTGTACACCAACCCGAGCGGCATCGTGCTGCACCCGGCCGGCTACCAGAACGTGCTGCGCAACACCGAGGTCATGGTGAGGCTGTGCTGCAGGGCTGAGCGCGCTGTGCTGAGCTCCCGCTCCAAAAACAAAAGCTATTTCTAGCCTGCCCTGACCTGGGTGTGCCTGCGCCACCCGCTGCCCCTCACTGAGCCTGCTGGTTGGTCCTCAAAGCACGTATTCGCTGACCTGAGGTTGAATATCTTGAAACCTTTCTGTGTGTAGATCTCCCATTTCTGTTAGGCCTGTGTATAAACTGGGTGTAGGCTCAGCTGAGCTTAAAATGTGAATTTAGATTCTATGCAAGTTGTCAGTCCTGAATGTCACTGAAGAGAACAGAGGGGATCGGTTCCCGAGCAGCTTGTCTCTGGCCATGCAGCCTGCAAGAACACCTCACCTCGTTTGTGCTGGGGCTGAATGAATGATGGTAATTCTGAAGAGTCCTTCTGAAAATACGCTTTGCTCTCACTGACATCTTCCCTGTTTTCTCTTAAAGCGAGAGATTCAGAAGCTGTACGAAAATAAGTCGTTCCTGTTCTTGGGCTGTGGTTGGACTGTTGACGACACCACATTTCAGGCCCTGTTTCTAGAAGCTGAGAAGCACAAGTCAGACCTGGAGCACTTCATGCTCGTGCGGAGAGGAGACGTGGACGAGTTTAAGAAGCTCCGTGAGAACATGCTGGACAAGGGGATTAAAGTGATTTCCTATGGAGATGAATACACAGACCTGCCCGAGTACTTTGGGAGGCTGGCGAGTGAAATCGCCACGCGGGGCCGAGCAGGTATGCGCTGTGTGCGCCCTTACAGGTGGTCTTTGGAGTGCAAGGCAGCATCGCTACCTCCTCTTCTCTGTCCTGTACTTTTCCCCCACAATTTTTGCAGCTGTAGTTGGATTTGAGGCTTATTTTCACACAATCTCTGCACGTTCATGTAGTTAAAACAGCTCTACTGCGGTTGGCACCATTTATTCTTTCTAGTGAAAGGAAAGTGCATTTCAGGCTCATTATTTGGTCTCAGTGACCTGCATGCTACTCAGACCGATTCTTTAACAAACAAGATCTCACACTAATAATTAATAAAAATCAGAAACAAGCTTGTTAGCCAGGGCCTTGCTGGTGTGTCCTGAAGATAAACCCAGCCAGGAGGGCATCATGCGGAATCCCTCAGTGCTGGAATGCTGCACCCAGATTCCTGGCACCAATGACTCCCGAAGTGCTGTCCCATTCCTGGAGGAGCGCAGGCTGGATGCTGCGGGTGCCCTCCTGCCTTCCCAGCCCGTACTTACGCTCTGCTCTGTTCTAGGTGTGCCTAAGGAGGGACAGCAGCTGAACGGCTCCGCTGCAGCCCACGCTGAGATAACAGGTAAAGTTCCACATGCAGCAGGGCAAACTGCTGGGGTGCAGAGCTGGGGTGGCAGCACCCACCCACTGCAGTGCTGAGGCTACTGCTAACTTGTCCTGCACAGCGTCACTCCACAGCTGGCCCCAGCTCAGAGCTGTCAGAGCAGAGGCCTCCCTGCCCTCCGCCTCACCGGGCTGGAGGTGCCACAGGAGCAGCGCGGTGCCCAGGCAGGTTTTTACAGAGCCCCTCCTTCCCGCAGGATGCAGCACGTGAGCCTCAGCCCAGGAGTGGTGCCATGGGTGCTCCCCACACCACAAGCAGCCTCCAGCACCATGCGAGGGGAGGAGCAGCGCCCTGCTCAGAGCTGCTGCCTGCCCACCCTGCTGAGCCAGGCAGGCGCGAGCCAGAGGGCTGGGCCCGTCCTCACACAGATGCCTGACAACGCAGTCTGTCTTTTTTTACTAAGGGTGCGTTTGCTGAGGAGGGTGGTCTCCCCCATCAGCTGTAATTTCATACTTCATGCTTTTGTATTCTGTACTTTCACTTCAGAATGAGACTTGAGCAGTTTTTTTTTACTTGAAGCTCTAGTTTTGTAGACCTTCCTTTATACTGTACAGTATTTTGTATGCCGAAGCTCCTATTAAAGCTCTGTTCAGTTCCGTTACCCTTTTGGCTGCTGCTTGGTTTGTGTGCACCCATCCCAGGCAGAGGCAGCAGTCTGTCTCCCCTGGGAGGACAAAAGGGGTCCTGGCTGAAGGCAAGCTAGTTGTACACAGAAAACAAATTATGAAGTTTATTTATATAAATTATGTCTCTCAGCAGACAGCATTCAATTTATTGCACTAGAGCACATCTGCAATACGGAGCTACACGACATCGTAAGAGAGTTTTGTATTATTCAACGTAGCACTTTAGACCAGGATCAAGAGGCACTCTAAAGGGGGGGAGGAAGGGCGCAGGGAAGCAGCAAGCAGCCACCACTGTCTTCCAGTATTTTTTTTCTCCTTCTGTTACATGTTTGAGGCAGCAAACAACGCTGAGGCCAGCAGACAGAAGATACCCAGGAGCACACTGCCCTCCATCGCTGGCCGGTGGAACAACCAGCATTACCAGACCACATTGCTGCAGTTCTCTGGGTACCCTGCAGCACGACCCCACTGACAACAGAAATGGGGGCCATAAGGCAGTTCAGCATCTCCCCAGGAGCCCCTGCTTGCCCAGGACAGGGGCAGGCTGTTGCAATTTTTGGTTTATCAACTTTGGTGAGCTGCTACAGCCAAAGTTAGCAGCACTGTGAACGGTCAGATGGTCCAATGCTGTCACTAAGCAGCAGCTGTCCCTGTTGTACGGTCTGCAAGAGCACAAAAGAGCAGCTTGGGGCTCAGTACCCACCTGCAGCACGGCCCAACAGGCCACAGCTGCTGCTAGTGACAGCACAGCCCCAGCGCGCAGCAGGTCCTTGCATTGCCACTCGGATAGCATGAACAATACAAAGCTCTGGTTTCAGCCTCTGCATGAGGGAGGCCGAGGTATTGGAACAGAATGAAGGAACCCAGGGGCAGGGCTGTACTGAGTGAAGCCCCACAACTGATCAGGGAGGAATGCTCCAAATCGAGAAGAGAGCTTTCATCTACAAATACACTGTAGTCAATAAATACGGCAGGAGAGCACGGACCTAACTGGAATAAGCACAAGGTGATCAGGTAACACCTTCCTTCCTACTTTATACTCATGCAGTGCTGGAAGAGCGCACTAGCGAGCATTCAGATCAGATGGGCAGGGGAAGCACAGCCCTTGCACCCGCATCCCTTCATTCTGTTTTGCACTACACTGGAAAGACTAGCCGGTCACAGGGTGAAGCATGTTCTTCTGAGACATCTGCAAACAGCAATTTGGTGCAATACTTGATTTTAGGCCTTCATGAGCGCTGCGACCACAGCCTTGGCGTTAAGGCTACGCAGATCACAGTAGGTTTGTCCAGTACCAACAAAAACGATGGGCTTGCTTGTGATGTAGGTCATGGAGATGGCAGCGCCGACCTGCCGAGGGGACAAGTACCATTAGCAGGGCCAGCTGGGGCTGTCCTCCCCAAAACCTCCCATTGTACAGCCTATTGCTCCACAAAAACATTTCCAGTTCACTGAGGACTTCACAGGGAGGGGAAAAAAAGGACCTGAGAATGCAACAAGGATCCAAATTTCTGCGCCCGAAGCTCTGAGTTTTGGGGAACAGTTACGTACAGAAACACACAGGCTGCTCCCGAGGATGCAGGCACCTCATGCCCCGTGCTCAGCAACACGGGCAGGCAGGAGGCCGTGGGGCATTACACCTGGGGCAACCGGGCATCGGTGCCATCGGCAGCCACCGGTCATCTCCCACCAGGATTTCACCTCCTCCAGATTTCATTCCCTACACTGCATAGGCAGGTTCACCCTGACTTAAAGCCACGTTATTCTGTATGGCATTTAATGCAGGCTCCGAGTGCCTGATTCGGGTGCTCTTCCCTACAAGCTGCTCAGGATGTGCTTGCTGCAGCTGTCCCAGTATTACCTCCTCAGGGGAGCACAAACATTCAGCCTTCTTGTTTTCCAGATCTGTACGGTCCCAATTCCACATCCCCCAATGCAATACTGCCACAGAACTGGGACACCTCACAGCCATTCTTCCACAGGGACAAAAATGAGTCCGCTTTGTTTTGTCTAGATGGCTGGAGTGCATCTAAACACAAAGGACAGCCTCTAGGAGAGGTCTAAGTGGCCCACTGAAAACAGCCCTTGTTTGTTGACTGCTCCTCTTCCCTCCTGTCGCCAATAGGAAGCTCTCTGCAAGGTTAAGGTTGGAGATAACCCCAAGAGCACGAAACGCCCCCCCCTTACCTTGTCATCGATGGTATCAAACTTGGTGAGCACAATTCCATCAATGAGCCGGGGTGTCTGGGCCATGGAGTGGTCAGCCAGGGCCTTGTTGAACTTGACCTGAGGAAGAGAACATCCTCAAGAAATGAAGTTGCGATGCTGACCCTGTCTGAAACACCTCCCATGAAACCTGCACAGATCTGCTCTTATCTGCCCTTCCCAGAAAGCAACTCTGAACACCCACCAGCTGATCCACAGCCTCATTTCCCACCAGAGCTTCTCCAACAAAAAGGACCAAGTCAGGAGCATTGACGGCAATGAGTTTTGCCAGAGCTGTCATCAAAGGGGCATTGTCCTGCATGCGGCCCGCCGTGTCCACCAGCACCACGTCGAAGCCCTGGTTACGAGCTGGGGAGGCGGGGAGAAAGCGTAAGTAGGAGGAAGCCCAGGGGTCCCAGGACAGCCCCCCTCCTGCCACCAGCTCCTTCCTACCATAGGAGATGGCCTCCATGGCGATCCCCGCAGCGTCCTTCCCGTAGCCCTTCTCATAGAGCTGCACCATGGTCCGCCCGCCGTGGCTCTCCGGGGGATGCAGGGCGTTGAGGCGGCGGGTGTGTGTGCGGAGCTGCTCCACCGCCCCCGCACGGAAGGTGTCACAGGCAGCGATGAGGACGCTGAAACCATTCTCAATGAGCCAGAATGAGATCTGCGGCCAGCAATGGAAAAGCCTTGTTAGTGGCCACAGCCTGAACTCAGTCCTGTCCCAGGAGCCGCCAGCACCGTGCCCTACCTTGGCCAGGTTGGTGGACTTCCCAACACCGTTGACGCCGCAGAAAGTGACCACGTAGGGCCGGCGGTGACGCTGCGCATCCATGACGTCCCGCAGGACGTCCACGCGGCGCTGGGGCTGCAGGATCTGCACTAAAGCCTCCTGCAGGGCCTGCTTCACTGTTGAGGTCACAGCTGGGAAAAAGGAGATAAAAAGAGCATGTCACATCTGGAAAGCCCTGCAGGGAAGCCCTGAGCCCCAAATCACCAACTCGAGGAGGCCAGGAAGACATTTGGGTATCACAGTTTCACCAGGTCAGAGAAGCTGGGGACTCAGGCCAGCAAGCTGCACACACCAATAAGAACACAAGCAGGGCACAACCACTTACTGGTGAATGTTCCCATCACTTTCCCTTCCAGTTTCTTCGCCACTGATTCACAGAGCTGGACTGCAATTTCAGCTGCCACATTTTTTGCTTTGGGGGAGAGAGAGAGAGAAGAGAGCAGGGTTATCAAAGCAGAATAGGTGGCACGTGCTGGACACCAGTGTCACACCAGGCCCTGAGAGTCCGGTGCACTGAGGGAAAAATGGAGCTGAAGGATCTCCTCTAAATTACGCCATTCAGACAAAGCCACGCACAACAGACCCACACATACCAATCAAGTGATCTTTCATCTTCTCCAGGACTGGGTCCATGTCCTGTCTTGTCAAGCTCTTGGAGCCCACCAGGCCTTTCAGCATGCCAAACATACCTCCGAGGCCACCTTTCTTTGTGCTGCACAGAAGCAGAACAGTTATCTTAGGTGTGAACTGCACAGTGCATGCAACAGCCAGCAGCAGGGAGACACAAGAGCCTGTCACAGCTGACAAACAGAGCTGTTTGTATCTGCTATGCTACTGATTAGCCTGGAAAATGAATTATGGGAAGGAAATCATGAAGCATGTAGCCATTGGGGCCTCAGGAGCCTCTACCTGGGTTTTGAAGTGTTCTGAATAATCTTCTCCTCCTCAGCTTCTTCATCACTCTCATATTCAAGGTCATAGAGGCGGCCAGGCTCGCGGTTTCGATCCCTAAGGGCCTACAAGATGAAAGCAGTACACTGAGAAGTGGCAACTGCTTAATTTCATTTTCCTGGCTTGCTTTCACTGCCACCAGGAGCAGCATCAGTTACAGTCAGCAGAGGCAGCTCTACAGATCTTTCCCAAAAGAGCTCAGTTATCCGATCCAATGCGCACGCAAATCTGGTGCTGTTAGCAGCTGTCACAGCAGGAGGAAACATTCCCTAGGCAGTAACTTTACAGGCAGTAGGCTGGGCACCCTGACCCCCCTCTTCTAGCACTTTCTCAACCAGCCTTGGTGACCTGGCTGCGTTTGTGATGCCCTGCTGACTCCAAAACAATGCACCAAAGCAGACGCCGTGAGCTGACTTCTTACCATATCAGGGTCAAACTCCTCCATGGGAGAGGCCTCTGAGTTCCCGTTGGTAGTGGAGTTACTGTAATCAAGTACTTTGGCGTTAGAGTTCCCCAGATCCCACACTCGGGGTTTCTTCCCCTTCTCCTTCTGAGCATCAGGCTTTGGAGACTTGCTGAAATAAAGACCACAGACATATTGCTCAGCTGAGTGAAGTACGAGCAAACACCTCCTTCGAGCCTTCAAAAATTCAAAGTCCAGCTATCAAAAAAGGCAAAATTCCAGGCTAAAACTGACCAATGCCAAGTCCCCACAGAGTTCATCTATCTGAACTTTAGTCTCACCTCAGGCTCAGTACGGCCTGCTTTAACTCAAGCCAGCCACCAGCTCACCCTTTGTTTACAGTGGGAAAAGCTCCCCCCCATAAAAGAAATCTGGACCCCACACACAAGGTCTGAATTTTGAACACCATGCTGTACTTTGAGCACAGTCTGCCGATTAACGGGATGACTTCCAGGGGCAATGAAAGAAAGAGAAGCTCAGGCATCACTGAGGGATGGCACAGAGCCTCCTTTCTGCACACACCAGCAAGAGAAGGGCTGCAGCACATATGGACCCACCACAGCCTGACCATGCCCTTGCAACCTACCTGGACTTCTCCCCTGCTTTCATGTGTCTCTTGAAGAACTCCTCACGGTTCTTCTGCAGTATTTCATCCTTGGTCAGTTCCTCCCTGTCCCCAGCTGCTGAGGACTGCTTTTCACCTGGGGCTGCTTTACTGGAGGCTGTAACAGCTTCATTCCCTGAAAGAAAGATCCCCAGCACAAGCTCAGCCTTACAAAACTAGCAGAAAGTGCCAGCACTGCACTGACTGCACGTGAGAAATTCCTCCTCTGTGAAGACAAAGACCCACTCCAGCCTCATCTCTGAGATTTTGGAAGCCTCAGGACACGTAAATATCTTATTTCAGCACAAAGGCAGCCACATTTGGGATCCCATTTTCCCAAGATTAGCAGTTTATGAGCCAACTCTCCCCAAACATCTTTGTACATTGGTCATTCCCCACCTCAGAACCAAGAACACACGCTAAGAAGCCGTGTCATTACAGCAGAACAACCTTTGCCTGTCATTGTCCTAACTAAAAGGCTGTCTTCCTCAATCTGGGCAAATGGTAACATTACCATAGCAGATTAAGTGTGTTAAGCAGCACTTTCCCCTCCTGAGCCTGTGCTGGCTGCGACCAGAAGTCCCTGAACAACACTCAAGTGCTGTGGAATGATTATGAAAGCACAGGCAGGGCCACACATGACACACATTTCACAACTCCGGAATATTTACACCCCTCCCAGACACACAGCACATTTCCCTTTAACTCACCTTCCTTTTTGGAACCTTTGTTCTTCTTGTTCTTGACTTTCTCCTTTGGTTTCTCCCCTCTGGTCTCTATCATACACTTGACAGTCTTCTGAGACTTCACAGACTGCTCAAATGTCTTCATCACGGTGGGAGCTCGGACCTTACTGCTCTCCTCCGCTTCCCTATGGGACAGTGCCTGTAAGCCCGAATTGCAGCCCTGCGCCCCTCACCCCCAGACCTGCGTCTGCTCTAAATAGAGCTCAAACAGCTCAGACCTTCCCACAGACCATTTTTTATCAGGTTTTGGCTACTATGGCCTCATCTGCTATCACACAGCATGCAGCACAACTAAAGGGCAGAGCCACCCACACTCAGACACAGAGCTGAGCTCTGGGCAGCTCTGCAGGGTAGGAAAGCTCCTTACCGGAGGAGGCGCAGGAAGTCATCTTTAAAATCAAAGGTGCCATTTAGGATGCCCAGGGCGCCCTTCTGCTGGAACTCATTGCGGTATTTGTCCCTGAACTCCTTGTGAACGTCGTCTATCAACTTGTCGACATAGGTTAGGGTCAGGATCTTCTGAAATCCCACCTGCAACAAAGCGCAGTGGAAAGATGTCACCTTCAGCAAACGGCACTTAACTAATTAAGAACACCAAAACCATTAATTGCCAGTACACCCAGCAGGCAGCATTGACCTCTCTGGATTGCAGACACTTGGTAGAAAGTTCTTTAATTTCAGGCACCAGACAGTGCAGTCTTTAGGCTGTGTTTCCTAACCTGACCTCCCAAGCTTTTAATGCTTTCTCTCTCTCTCAAAAAAAAAAAAAAAAAAAGGCACAATGCAGAGCTTTGCTTTAAAATGTGATGCCCCAAAAATGCTGTTTCATAGCAACAAAGACATGCACTGAACGACCAGAAAGCCTTGTGCTTATCTGTACACATGCAATGAAGGTTGCGTGGAGTCACTGAGATAAGGAACAGAGAGCTCAAGGGGAAAAGCATCACAGCTTTCCTGAAGTTGAAAAGATTATGCATTGTTGGCTTTTGTTCCTATAATGAATCCAGACAGACTTCTCATTTGCAATGAGGTTTTCTTAGAATGTAAGTCTGTGCTGATTCCAGTCCACCTTCAAAGCTGGAGTCTTAATCCTATCACTGCTGACTAAAATAAACCAGCACAATCCACAGCAGCACACAACTGAAGGAGCAGCCACATCCCACCCACAAAACCCAGTTCTCAGACAGCACAAACCCTACAGCGCGCTGGGAAAGCCCACTGAGAACACAACGGGCAGGCAAAGCACCACGGCTGACTTCAGTGAAGAGCATGCCTCACCCCAAAAAAATCCCAGAGCAAGAAGCCAAGCCAGGCAGAAAAACAAAGCACAGCAGTACCTGAAGCACCAGTTTGCTCAACATGCACCGAGGTGATAATTGCCCAGCACCGTGTGCAGGAACACTCCTGTCCATACAGGACAGCTTTTGGCTGCTTGCACCCCACGTGCTGCTCTTCCCAGGCTGTCCCCATGGCAGCTCTGCATGCCCAGCACCAGCTGTTCCGCTCCCAGCCCAGCTCAGTGGCAGCCCCTGGGTGTTTTCTTTGACACATAGCCCAGCTGCAGCATTTCTCAATGGGCACGAAACTCTTCTGGTGGCACAGGTGGAGAAGGAGGAACAACAGGGACATCGTGTCCCAGGGAAAGCACCACCTCCTCTGTGTGCAAGATGCCTTTTGCACCATGCAGCGCTGAGCTAAGCCCTGTCTTTTGTGAGGTTTTAGTAAGTCAGGGGAAAGCCTCAGCCCCACAGGAAGGCAGAACCCAACATTTGTGCCTTCCTGGAGCTTCTGACCAAGCCACAAACCTCCCTGAGCCCTCTTCCTCTTCTGAGCCTGAGCAAGCCCCTCCCTGAGAGTCCCCCAGAGCAGACAGCAAGACAGTCAATCACAAAAACAAAGTGTTTAGAGACCAGGGCAGCCCGAGGGGGGCCACTTACCACAAACACCAGCTCAAACTGGTTGTCCAGCTTGTACTTGAGTGTGAGGGCTTCATGGGTGAAGGAGTTGTTGCCACCTCGCTCCTGTTGAATGAGCCCATCAATTCAAGGTAGGGGAAATGGGTGACAGCAACAGTCTAACGTCCCCCCCCCCCCTTGCTATTCCTGATTCTCCCCCAGCCAGAAAAACCCCCCCGCAATGGGGACACTATTCCAGGTGGAACCCTCAGCGCCCAAATAGGGACCCCCGCCCACTGCCACCCCTCCCTCCAAAGGAAGCTGCTCTCCAAAATACGGTGGTGCTAAGCCATGCTCCCCAACTCCCAGCTACGAGGTTCCTCTTCGTCCCACCCCCCCGAGGCAGGCGGTCTCCCCTCATCCCCTCTCCTCACGTAGGCAGCCGCAGCCTCTCCCTCTCTCCCCCTCTCGCAGGCCCCTCCCTCATGCAGGCCTCCGCTGCCGCTCCCCCGCCCCGGCGGACCTGCAGAAGCACGGAGCGGATGAGGGCATTGACTGGGGCAGTAGCGGCGGAGGCGGGCCCGCGGACGCCCTGGAAGCACCAGAGGACGAGCCCGCCCTTGCTGAAGATGGTGAAGAAGTCCAGCATGGCGGCGCCGGGCCGGGCTGCGCGCACACGTCGCACTACTCCGCGCACTTCCGCCGGAAGTCATGATATAGTTACGAGGCCTCCCATTGGCTGCTAGGCCAAAAGAGGATGTGGGAGGCGGTAAGCCAATGGCGAGGCGAGGCGAGGCGAGGCGGGGAGGGGCGGGGGGACGTGAAGGCGGGGCAAAGGGCAAAGGGCAAAGGGCAGGGGGCGGGGCCAGGCGGCATGCTGCGGGCTGTGCGGGGGGGGCGCGCGTTGTGGGCGCCCCGGGGGGGCTCCGGGAATGGGGGTGGGGGGGCGAACCTGGGCCGTCCCCTGCGCACCGCGGCCCCGCACTGCTCCGACATCTTCCGCGGTGAGAGTGAGGGCTCGGGCTGGGGGCACGGGGTGAGGCGGGGGCACGGACACGGGTACGGGTAGGGGGTGCGGGTCCTTGGGGACTGGGGGGCAGTGGGCGGAATCGGGGGTGTTGCTGTCCTGGAGACGTGTGGAGGGAAAAGGGGATTTGGGGGGTGTTGGGGTAAGGGTTGCTCGGTGGGGTCCCAGGGGGTGTTGAGAGGATTCAGTGGGGTTCTGGGGGGATCCGAGGGGATCCAGATGGATTGTGGGGTAGCCCAGGGGTGGTGAATGGGAAGGGAAGGGGGATCGTCGGGGTGTCCCAGGGTGTACAGAGGGGACTGGGAGGCCTGGGGGGTCCAGGAGACCTCAGTGGGTTGGGTGAGGTCCTGGGAGGGGGACCTACAGTGCTCAGAGTGACCTGGGGGAGTGTTCTAAGTGGAGTTAGGAGGGTCTCCTGGTTGCACTGCCTTTATTCCCACAGAGCTGGGGCCGACGCTGTCCCGCCTGGGGCAGACACTGTGGGGCCAGCTGCCAGAGTCAGAGGGTGCCTGGAACCCACTGCACCCCCACCACAACAGCCCCCCACCCCCAGAGCGAGCAGATGTGGTGGTGGCGGGGGGAGGCGTGCTGGGCTGGTCGGTTGCCTACTGGCTGAAGACACTGGAGAACAGGCGGCATGGCATGCGGGTGGTGGTGGTGGAGCGGGACCCCACGGTGAGACCCTAGAGATGGGGGGGGTCTGGCAGGGACACGCCACCCTTTGGCATCCCTTTGCCATCCTCCCCCCCCCCATAGTATTCCCAGGCCTCCACTGTGCTGTCCGTGGGGGGCATCCGGCAGCAGTTCTCCCTGCCTGAAAACATCCGCCTGTCTCTGCACTCTGCTGCTTTCCTCCGTACTATCAATGTGAGTTTGGGTGATGGCAGCACTGTGGGAGAGGGTCTCACCAAGGAGTCTCATTCTCACTCCCTCCTTACTGTGCTGTTCCCCACACAGGAGCACCTGTGGGTGCCCAACGAGCCCCCCATCGACCTTCAGTTTCAGCCCTCGGGATACCTCTTCTTGGCATCCGAGCGTGGTGCTGCCACCCTGGAGGCTGGCATCAAGGTGCAGAGGTGATATGGCCACCCCAGACCCCCCCTAAAAGGGACACTGGGGACAGCCCTCTTCAGTGACACTGTTTGTCTCCAGGGAAGAGGGCGCCAAGGTGGTCCTGCTGTCCCCTAGTCAGCTGAAGGCCAAGTTCCCATGGATAAACACAGAGGATGTGGCCGTGGCATCCTATGGTAGAGGACGTGCTGTTGGTGGGGACTGTCTCTGTGTGTCACCACGTGTGTCACTGTGTGTGCCTCCACAGGGCTGGAGAACGAGGGCTGGTTTGACCCTTGGTCCCTCCTCAATGCCTTCCGAAGGAAAGCCATGTCCCTGGGCGTCTACAGCTGTGTCGGGGAGGTGACATGTGAGTCCTGGGCGCAGTGACACCACCGCTGTGGACACCAGGACAACCTCACCCACCCTACAACTTCCAGCTTTTGTGACGGACACCGCAGACAACACACCTGGCATGCCGCAGGGCGTTGGCCGTGTGAAATATGTTAATGTGAGTGTGCCCCAATGCCACCACGTTCTGCTGTCACCATGTTGTGGGACCACTTGGGAGCTCATCCCCAACCCAACGTCCTCAATGTCCCAGGTGCGCCTTCCTGACAGCCCGGAGCAGCAGCCTGTCTCCTGTGCCATCGTGGTGGCCGCTGCCGGCGCCTGGACTGGGAAGCTGATGGACTCAGCCACGGCCGGGCTGCAGGGCAGCCTCGCGTTGAGCCCCCTCCCCATAGAGCCCCGCAAGAGGTCAGGGCTGGGACTGAGTTTGGGCACTTTGAGCCCCAAAGCACATTTCTGTGCCATGGGGTGGGATACGGCGATGTCCCCACAGGTATGTGTATGTGTGGCACTGCCCTGGCGGGCCAGGCCTGGAGACACCATTCCTCATTGACACTTCGGGAGCCTATTTTCGGCGCGAAGGCATTGCTGGCAACTATCTAGGGAGCATGAGCCCACCAGAGGTGTGTCCCCAGGGGTCACAGCGTGGTGGGGACCCCCATGGTGTCCACAGCGGTCACCTGCTGTCACCACACAGGGCCGTGAGCCGGATGCGGGGAACCTGGAGGTGGATCACGACTTCTTCCAGGAGGAGGTGTGGCCGCGGCTGGCGCACCGCGTGCCCGCCTTCCAGTCGCTGAAGGTACGGTGCCCTCCGCCCTCCGTGCCCCACACGTGGGCTCGGTGCTGCGATGAGGTAACCCTACAATGCCGAGCAGGTGAAGAGCGCGTGGGCCGGCTACTACGACTACAACACCTTCGACCAGAACGGAGTGCTGGGCCCGCACCCGCAGCTGCAGAACGTCTTTGTGCTGGGGGGGTTCAGCGGGCACGGCCTGCAGCAGTCCCCTGCTGCCGGGAAGGTGGCTGCCGAGCTCCTGCTGCACGGCTCCTGCACGGCTGTCGATGTCAGCAGGCTGGCGCCCGGGCGGCTGTGGGGGAGCGAGCCCCTGCTGGAGGCGGCCATCGTCTGAGCGGGTGCACCCCCAGGTGTGGGGTGCTGGGGGGGGGGGCAGTGCTGCTATGGAAATAAAGGGGTGCACTATGGCGGCTGTCTGTGAGTGAAGGGGGTCGTGTTTCCGGCTGGATCCCCCACCGGGGGTCCTTTTGTACGCACGGTGTCCTACAACCTAAGATGCCAGTTGGCCCCTCTGTGTCCCACCGGTGTCCCCGTTCCGTCACGGTGCCCCCAGTACCACCCAGTACTTCCGTTCCCGCTCCGGACCGCAGATCTCCCCGTTCCCTCCCAGCGCCCCTTTTCTTACCCCAGCCCCACTCGCCCCTTCCCCGACGACATTCCCTCTACTTTGGCGCCCCCTTGCGGCGGCTCCCGCACGACAGGGGGCGGTGTGCCTGACTGCGCTTGCGCCGCACCGGCGCGGTGTGTGCCTGCGCGTAGCGCGTGCGCGGATCGCGGCGGCCGGGGCGGCTCGAGCCGGGTGTGTGCGTGCCGCCGTGAGCGGCCCCGGCCCGGCGGTGGGCGCGTGTGGGGCGGCCCTGAGGTAAACGTGAGCGCTGCGGGGCGCGCGGACCGCTCCGAGACCGCGGGAGGGCCGGGCCGGGATGGGATGGGATGGGATGGGATGGGATGGGATGGGATGGGGGGGGATGGGGGGATGGGGGCGGCCCTGAGGTACCGAACCGCCCCCCCGGGCCGCCGTGCGCGGCGGGGGCAGAACGGCGGGTGTGGGCCCGGCGGAGCCGTCCTTCGGGCCTCGCTCGGCGCCGGGTCCGGTCCGCTGCGCTGCCCGGGGCGGTCGGGTGCCTGAGGTGGGAGCGGCCGCGGCTCTTTGTGCTCCTGGGGCGCAGCGGCCTCGCGCCCCTCGCAGCGCCGAGCCGGCACGGCGCCCTGCGTGTTTCGTAACTGCCCTTCCAGCCTGCACGGCCCCGCGCGGCTCTCCTGTTTCACACCGCGCCGGCAGCCTGGCTGTGCGGCAGAGCTGCTGTGCTGTGGGCTGGGCGGGACGGAACCGCCTCGTCCCAGCACGGCACGCGCGGTTGTGCTGCAGCCCAGAGCGTGGTCAGCTGGGGAGAGAGGCGGCGAGACAGGCTGGCTGTGGATCGGAGCTGCCGAGGTTGTGGTGTAAACGGCGTGAGTTTGGAAGGAGATGTTTGGCGTGGGTGAAGGATTTTCTGCCTTCCCATCGTGTCCTCCTGCCCCGTGCGCTGCAGGCCCCGTGTTCCTGGCGTCCCGTGGGGTGAGCCGGGCCGTGCTGTGCCCACAGCTCTGCGCTCGCTGCTGGCGCTGAAGCAGGGAGGGGGAACTGCAGAGCTACTTCGATTTCAGGCACTTCGTTGCCGATCCCTACGGATGCCCTGGGTAGGCTGGCTGTGTTTTGTAGCTCAAACGCTTTCTCGGTCAGAAAGCACCGCACAGCACGCTGGCAAGAGGGTGAGATGTGCTGGTGGCATGGCTGAGTACGTCCCCCTGTTGGGTGTGATTTGTCTGTAATTACTGTGCTCAGACTGATGATGCATTGTTTGTGTCTGCCACGCTCCTGTTTTCTCTCTCCACAGGCTCCATCCGTTTCCCATCCCTCCATGATGAGAGAGGTTTGGGTTCGGCTTTTCCCCTCTCCCTGTAGTTGATAGTGTTGGAAGCAGAGGTGATGCTGGAGGCAGGATGGCAGACAGCGTGAAAACCTTCCTTCATGACCTCGTCAGGGTGAGTTCCTGCACTTCGGGGGCCGTTTCTGTCCATTGCGGGGTGCTGGGTCCTCCTTCCCATGTGCTTGGGTGTGGGTTACAAGATCTGAATAGAAAGAGGCTCCAGGTATATTTAGATTAACAACATCTTCAAAAATCATGTCAACGTGCTGGAAAATGCTGTAAGAAGAAAAAAAAAAAAATCATCTTTAGCTTCTTAGAAGTGGTGCTGTGCTCCACATCCCAGGAAGGATCCATTTCATCCCAGCTGTGAGATCAGTCCTAAAGGACCAACTGAACCTGTAACAGATTCCTTTGTCCAGGAGTGACCCTTGGAGCCTGCGTGAGCCTGGCAGGTGTTTTATGGTGGCAAGGCTTTGTGTGAACTCAGTGCTCCTTTTCTCACTTGGCTCTCCCAAGTGTTGATGTCAGTTTGAAAACACTTGTGACGTGACGCTAACAAATAACTTCTTTCTGGAAACTTGTTTAAGAGAGCAAAGGTCTGTGGTGCCCTGGCCACAGCTTAAAGCGGAACACGTGTCATTTTGTGATGCTTTCATGCCATCCGTAAGAGCTGGTTAGAGCAGCATGTAATTAACTTCCACCTCATCAGGTGTGAGCAGCAGCTTGCAATGCAGTTTGTCAGATGTGTACTTGGCATCAAAATTCGTGCTGCTGGGTCAAGAGGGGGAGGTGCAGCGATGTCTCTGGGGCTGTCTGACCTGTCCACGCATGCAGGCTGCGTGATTTTGAACTGCTGGTGATGTGCTCAGCCAGTGCTGCAGCAGTAAGAGGCTGCACAGCAGCCACCCCGGCCAGCTGCAGCACATCTGTCGTTGAAAGAAAGAAATGGCATTGGAAGTCATTTCAGGCGCTCCCTGGAGGCTTGCACGGATGTGGCTGGTGTGAGAGTGTTCCTGAGGCAAGGACAGATGGTTTCATTTGTGGAGGAATAAGCATCAAGCTCGTACAGTGAGGCCACACGGACTTTGCACGTTCTAAGTATTCTGTACAATTACGTTTTATTGGCCTTAGAACTGCTGGCAGGGGAAGAAGTGCATTGTGCCAGACAGAAGAAATGGGCTGTGAGAGATCACTGTGGCTTTTGCTAGGGTTATAAATAGAGGAGATTTATGAGACATCGCACCTTTTAAAAAAAGAAGGGGAGAAAACAACAAAGCTTTCCAGTGCTGTTCCTAAAGATGCTGGAACATGTGATTTAGGTCACCGGGCCATGGAAAATAGTGTTACTGATCCAAATCTTGGCATTGGTTTGGCCTTCCAGCTGGGAGTGGGGCTGGCCTTCACCCATCTGTGGGAATGGGTGATGCAGATGTGGTCTGGTCCCTCGTGTCTCCCCCCAGATCCCTTCCCTGCTTACCTGAGGGTTGGCCAACCTCATCTGGGAGTGCGGGATGAGTAAGGGCAGTGCTGCTGCAAATCCACCTTCGTGCAACCAAGGAACCTGGGGGAGGTTGTATTCATCCTTTGGAAGAATGAAAATCCGGGAAGTCTTCTGCAAGGAGCAGCTGGCATAAAACACGGCTGTTTTTAAGATGGGGTTTGATGGATTTCTCTTTCATCTCTCTTGCTTTTTCTGAGCATCGCTAACATTTCTTTGAGAGAACAGCTTTATTTCTGGGTTGCTTTATCTTGATGTGTCACAGCACTGCTGTCCTGGGAGTGCTTTTGATTCCTTCCTTGTGCTGTAACCTCTCTCTCCGTCCTGTAATGAGCTCTCTGTTAATTGTACTGGGCTGGCAGCTCTTCCCAGATGGAAGAGCTGGTAAAGCAGCAACCGAATCTGCAGCCCTGTGCATCTGCTTGGTATGCATTTATGCCCCTTTCCGTAATGGGGAGCAGCCCGGGTCAGCCGTGTCCCACTCCTCCCTGCTCTGGGCATGGCTGACATGCTGTCCCTGTGTCCGCAGGGAATCAAGGACTCCATCTGGGGCATCTGCACCATCTCCAAGCTGGATGCCCGGATCCAGCAGAAAAGGGAAGAGCAGAAGCGGAGGAGAGCAAACAGCGCGCTTGCCCAGCGGAGGTTTCACATGGAAGAGAGGAAGCAAGAGAAGTGAGTATGGAGCCTTATGAGTCACAAATCAGGTAATTTGCTTGTCTTTGAGTCTGTTGAGAGCAAGGAGAGAGAACCAGAGGGAGAGCTCTGTGCAGAGCTTTGAAGAGCCCAATGAATTGCAAAACCTCTGCAAGTCGCAGTGAGTTGGCAGTGCTTGGGCTTTTTACTCTTAAATATCCGTTGTATCACAGCAGTCTGGCTAAAAGGGAAGTTGGGTAAGTGAGGTTTATGAAATAAAGCCATTACTTTTGCCTGCACTTGTGAAGATCTCCATAAAACTGGATCAGACCTGCATCCTGAGTGTCATTACAAGCTGATCTTCTGACATGTTTACAAGTGGTCTGCAGCAGAAACACAGTTTACAAACCCAACCGTGCTAACAAGCAGAGCCAGCGAGGATGAAAGCTGCAACACAAAATACCTTTTTACTTTCTGTAGTGAAACTGTGGACCTTTTATGCTAGGAGAGGAAATCAGACTTTATGTTGTTTGAGAATTGAGACTGTGTAGGCACTCTGGAATAATCATGGGTACGTGCCCTGCAGTGTGCAGCTATACAAGCCAGAAGAATGTGGAGATCTGAGTTTGCCTTTTCCTGAATGCTGGCCCTCCTGCTGTGTTTAAAGATGGTTGCTGTTGGTGATGCTCATGGGATCAGGAGGAAACTGCATTCTGCTTAGAGCATGCATCTCAGATCCAAGTTACACATTTGGGACAGATGAAGGGTATTTCTTTCCACAGCCTTGCAGTATTCTGCAGCCATTTATATCAGTTGCATCTACTAAGGCTGGGGATGCCTGAATTATATCCATGTGGGAGCAAACCAGCATCTATTCTTGTGCCCAACTCCCAAACTGCACAGAAACGTTTCTCAGCTCTCCTAATTACCACCAGGCTGGCATTCAGTGCGGTGACGTTTGGTTGGGAATATGCCTTTCAAGACATATTTACAGATCATTTTGCCTAGTTTGGTGGTGGTTTGACCTTGTCTAAAGATGATGGCTGAGTCCTGCTGCATGTCTGTGCTGGGATTTCTTGCAGAATTCCAATGTTTGGATAAAATGAGCAGTGCTACTGGCATTCAGTTGGTTGTCTTAGAAACTTATTAAGCTGTCTATCACATCAGTGTCCAAAATGTGAGACTGAACAAGTTGCCATTTGTCCTCGCTCAGGAGTTAAGTGTCTCTCATACACATCTATCGTTTTGCTTTCCAGTGAACCCCGGATAGTGAGCCGGATATTTCAGTGTTGTGCCTGGAACGGAGGTGTATTCTGGGTAAGTGGAAATTTGGGGTGTTTTCTGTGTTAAAATGCTGTGAAAGCAGTGATGTGCTGCAGTGCTTGTGAGCTTTCAGCACGGCTTGGCTGCCCCGCTGTGGAAAGGCTGTAGGAACAGAGGGGAATCCTTACATTTCCTAGTCCCAGCACTATACTTAAAGGAATGTGGTACAGGACTGAAGTTATAGACCCACTTGAAAAGTCCTCATGTTAAACCTCACTGATTTTCCAGGTCTTTGAGGCTGCTCTTTGCCTGAATATTCAAATCCTGCTCTGTTGCAGGCAGGGATATTGTTTTACCAGAGTGAATATTGATATCTCAGGACTTTGCTTCAGCTCTGACCTTACCATGACTGTGAATAAGTCTAATTAGACTGCTGTTTAATGGAGCAGATGCTTTGCGATCTACTAAATCACGAACTTCATTTTTCCATTAGACTGTGTCAGAGTATGAGGAGTCAGTGTGGAAGTGTTAAAAGGAAAGTGCTTAATCACAGACGTTGGCTGTACTGAAACAGAGATCCTTGGTTCTGTATTGATGGATTGATGCCCTTATAATGGTGTGAATGGAGCGGGTAGAGGGTCTGCCTTCAGAACAGTAATTACAGCCATCTCCGTCTCAGTGTGTGCACATTACTGTTTCCTTTGAAACTGAGCTATTTAGCTGCCAAATGGGAAGCTGTCTGATATCCACATGATGTGGCTTTGGGGCCGTGGTACCTTCAGAGGGGTTTGTGCTAGTGGTTTATTAGATGTGTTGGGATGTCACCACGCCAGGTGGCAGAATAGAGCACAAGAAGCAAATGTGCAAAGCCTCACCATGAACCCTTGTTGTTTCTTTCCCTCTAGCTTAGTCTCTTCTTGTTTTACCGAGTATTTATACCTGTACTTCAGTCAGTCACAGCTCAGATCATTGGTAAGTGCTTTCCTGTCTGTGTATTAAGGGGCACTGAGTACTAAGGCAAGGCTGTGATTAATTGTTTAGTAGAAAATCAGACAGGTGGGTAATCCTGCTGACAGACTGGAAGGGTTGACAACAGTCATTGAACTCTTCTTGGATCTAGCCCATGTGTTTCACTACCAAATACCCACAGTTGTCAATAGATACAAAATATTTTTGCAAATAAATGCACAGCAAGTGGGTGGAAATGTGCCTTTAAAGGAGAAATGCTAAGGTCAGAGTATTTTACTCAAGCACTACAGAGAGAATTTCACTGTGACAGAGATGGTGGTACCAGGAAAGTTTAACACGGACCTGTGGGGTTTGTGATGTGAAATGAGGAGGTTCCTGATGTGCTGCTTTCTGCCCATCTTCCAAAGGTGACCCTTCCTTACATGGCGATGTCTGGTCTTGGCTGGAGTTTATTCTCACCTCCATTTTCAGTGCCCTCTGGGTCCTTCCCCTGTTTGTGCTCAGTAAGGTCGTCAATGCCATCTGGTTTCAGGTAGGTGACAGGAACGTGGACTCTCATGCAAATGATGGGGAATTTCCATGTTAAAGCTTGATTGGTCAGGAGGAAATCCCTGGGACACCCTGCGGCCCCTCTTGGTGGTGATATGGGGGTGGCATTTTGGGTCCAGATAAAACACAGCATGTCAAGCCTAGAAATGGCCCAGGCTGCGTGTTCAAACCATCTTGGCACCCCTGCGTAGGCGTGGGGCAAACTTCTAGGATTAGAGAATCTGAAATCCCAACCCGAAAAGGAGTTGGAGGTGCTCTTAGTGGGCGACCGCAGCTCAGCAGCGCGGCCTGTCAGGTGAGCTGTTTGTCATTCCCTTTTCCCCCTGTGCAGGACATCGCAGATCTCGCGTTTGAAGTTTCTGGCAGAAAGCCGCACCCCTTCCCCAGTGTCAGTAAAATCATTGCTGATATGTTGTTCAACCTCCTGCTGCAGGCACTGTTCCTCATCCAGGTGAGACCACAGCACTGACCAGGCACAGCCCTGGGGTGGTGACAGTCATGCTGTTTGCTCCGTTCCAGCCCTCCCTCACCTGCTCTTTTCTTCCGCAGGGGATGATAGTGAGTCTGTTCCCCATCGATATCATCGGCCAGCTGATCAGCCTCCTGCACATGTCACTGCTCTATTCTCTCTACTGTTTTGAGTACCGCTGGTTTAACAAAGGTGAGTTCTGCCTCCTGCACGACGTGGTTCTGCAAGATAGGTACCCAAGTGCTATCTGCATGGGCTGATATCTGGGCACGTGTGCAGCCCGCAGAGATTGTGTATGTGGCAGAGAAGCGAGCGAGCCTCTTGGCAGTTCTACATCAGCTGACAGGAGTCGCTTTGCTGGCTATTGCTCTTCTTCATTCTGATGCTGCTGCATGAGTTTGCTTTCTCTTTGCTCGTTTGGTCTTTAGGACAGCAATCCAAAGTATTCCTCTGTTCTTTGAAGTAGGCTGGAAATAAATGCTTCTTGTTCTGTTCATTGTTTTCCTTTATTTTTACAAGGACTGAGGCAGAGTGAAGGTCTTTCCCCAGAGTGCCAGCTCAAGGGGTTTCTTGGGGGGTTTTGTTCTCACCAGGAATTGAAATGCACCAACGGTTGTCCAACATTGAGAGAAACTGGCCCTATTACTTTGGATTTGGCTTACCGCTGGCTTTCCTCACCGCAATGCAGTCCTCCTACATCATCAGGTGAGTCTTCAGGAGGGCGGGTTGTTGGCTGGGAGGAGCAGGCCACACTAATGTCCCTTTCCCAACTTCTGTCCTCCTCTACATCAGATAAATATACCTTCATCCACAGTACCGCGGATGTCCTTCACAGAGAACTTTCAGCAAACCCTTTTCTTTTTCCTTCCAGTGGCTGCCTCTTTTCCATCCTTTTTCCTCTGTTCATCATCAGCGCCAACGAAGCAAAGACACCTGGCAAAACGTAGTAAGTAGTGGCCTGGGGATGCTCCGTGGTGGTGTTAGATCTGGGACAAACGTGCTGAACAGAAACAGCACAGGGAGAACAGGCTTCCAGCACTGGGTTGGTGAGGTGGGAGTAGCAGGGCCGGGCTTTCCGTTACCTGTTAAATTCCCCTTATCCATAAAGACATGACAAATGCCGTGAGGGCTGAAGGGGGCTTTTTGGACACAGGGTGCCACATTGGTGTGGCATCAGGGAGAGCCAAAACTGTGTGCAGGCAGCGAGCTCACAGCCTCTGTTCCCTTCCAGCCACTTCCAGCTCCGTCTCTTCTCGCTGGTGGTTTTCCTCAGCAACAGACTCTTCCACAAGACCGTTTACCTTCAGTCCACTCTGAGCGGCACCTCTGCAGACAGGCTGCTCTCTCCCCAGCCATCTCCTGCCAAACACAAGCCTGCTCCGGGGCACTGAACCACAGCCCAAGGGGGGACAGGATGCAGGCCGGGCCTCAGCTGCTAGAAACGTCCTGGGGAAATGCAGGACCCAGCGTGTGAGGCACTCACGTGTTTTCCCACCACCAAAAGCCCCCCTGGGTGTTTCTGTGTCCCCCACTGTGAGCATGCAGGTGGAGAATTTGGGAAAAGTCTGGATTTTTAACACCTTTGTGAGATACAAAAAGCCAGGTTCCCTGTGCTTGTTTTATAGCATGTCCCAGCCCCTCCCTTGGACTGTTTTGTACTTCCTTCCTGTGCCATCTCCCTCCCCTCAGACGAGTGCTTTGTGGCCCCTGTTTTGCCCTAGCTTTGTGGGTAACCTGTGCTGTGTCTCCCCTGTACCGTTGTCCTTTCTATGTTGTAACTCAGGTCGGGGTTTTTGTAGTCCTGCTGTGCTGAGCAGCTCCCAGGGCTGTCAGCCCAGCGGGGGCAGCTCGGCCTCCCCACCCCGCAGTGACCAGCTCTGGTCCCCGGTTGCAGACAGCCCCATGACAAGTGCCAGCTTCCAGGGCACAGTACCGGAGGGCACCATCCTGCAGAGAGGGAGCCAGCTCCATGCCGTGGCCACCGAACGCTCGGGGTTTTTACATCTCTGAAATTGCAAAGGGAAATTGCTCAAACAAGGTCAGGAACCAAAATGGAAACTCGGGAAACACGTTAAATCTGGGGTCGGGTACAAGATTTTTGGGGGTTTTTGTGCATTTTTTCATTTTCGTTGTGGCCATTAAGCTACTTGTGAGCAGCACCTGCCTGGGGGTTTTCCACGGACGCAGGGATGTGTCCCCGTGGCGGCTCCGCACAGTTCTGCTGTCCTCAGCGCAGCGCTGCTGGTTTTCGGTTGCAGCGGTGGCGGCGCTGCTTTGTCCACGTGTGTCGGCGCGGCTCTGCGCGGTCCGTCCCGCGGTGCGTTCCAGGTGCAGCCTTAGCGCTGCCGCTCCGCTGCCCCGCGGTTTTTCACAGCTGGGGTCAGGCTTTGGAGAAACAGAACTTGTTCTCGAGTATTTTCACACTGAAATGTTAAATGGAAAAAAAGAAAAAAAAAAAAAAACAAAAACAAATGAGTTTGCAGCCATCCTGCGTGCAGCGGTTTATTTGAAGTAGCCATTCTCGCGTTCTTTTTGGGGTGAATTCGGGGGAAATCGGCCCTGCCTCAGCTCCACATCGGGGTGCGGACCCGGCGCGCCCACGTGGCGTGCACAGTCCGCTTCCTGGCACGTGACCGGCCGCGCCCCGCCCTCGGGGCTCCGAGCCCGGACGGACACGTCACTGCTCGCTCTCAAACAGCCCTGCCCACCGCGCGCTCCGCCAATCGGAGTACTCCGTGGGAATCCCGCCCTCCGCGCTACGCTCAATGAGCGGCGGCGTTGCTTGAGTGGCGTCGCGTCGGACCAATGGGAAGCCGGCGGAGCGGTGAGGCGGGCTGGGGCAGCTGCACGGGGCGGATGGCTGGGGCTGCGGGGCCGAGAGCAGCGCCCAGGTGAGGGCCGGGGCCCCGGGGGGTCGCGCCGGGACTGCGGGGGGTTGGGGCGGCCGGGGAGGGGGTCTGGGCCTGAGGGCCTGGGAGCTGTGCGGCGTTGGGCCTGCGCTGTGCTAGGCCTGAGGGGTGAGGAGTGCGGCCTGGGGCGTGGGGAGCTGCGGGGTTATGGGATGTCGGGCCTGGGGGGTGTGGGGCTGCGGGTATGGGGCGCTGAGCCTAAACTGCGAGAGTCCGTGGGGTAATGGAGTGCTGGGCCTATGGGGAGAGGCGTTGTGGGGTTATGGGGTACTTGAGCCTGCGGCTGAGGGGCCGCGCGGTTATGGGGCGCCAGGCCTGCGGTGCGAGGGGCTGTAGTGTTATGGGGTACCTGAGCCCCGGGTCGAGGGAGGGTGGATTTATGGAGTGCAGGGTCTGGGGCTGTGGGATTGTCGTGGCCTGGAGCTTGTGTGGGGGGAGCCCGCAGGATTCATAGTGCGGCGTGGTGTGCAGCTCTGGGGCTGTGGGGCATGCAGGACTGCAGGGGTGCACGTCAGGGCATGGACAGACTCAAAGGGGCTGGTATTGAGGCCAGGACATCGTTGTCTGGCCCAGGCTTGGCTTTTACCCCTTCCTACCCCACACCGGGTGCTGCTTCGACCCACCCTGCACCCCATGGAGCTGTGGGCATTAATGGGCACAGGCAGCAGAGTTGTTCCTGCCCAGAGCTGCACGTGTCTGCATTCTGTCCTTATTGCTGCTGTTTGTTACCCCTGAGGGAGCCCAGAAATAATTACAACGCCGAGTTATTTCTGTGTCAGTCTGTGATAGATGGCTGGAGGTCAGAATCGCTGCTAGGTCACAAAATGATTTTCAGGTGCACTTTGTTATTTCTAAATCTCAGCCTGTCCAAATAAGCTCTCACGTGGCCTTTCAACTCAGAGATACGGACTGTGGCGTTATCAGCCCATTCTGGGACTGAGGCTATAGGAGTTTGGGATTTTTTTTGTTTTTCCAATTCGAGTGGGCAACAAAGCATTTCTAAAAAATCGGGGTGTTTTCAGAGGATGAAGTCATCAATCTCTGCCTGCAGTTTCACTTCCTTGGTACCTAACATCAGATTTGCACTGTTTTTTTCCTCCACCCAAGGAGGTCAGATTAAACAGCTGCATCATGCAGTGCCACAAGAGCTGCCAGTGCAGATCTGTGTTAGGAAACCTCCGTGACGTGTGCATTTCAGAACAGTAATTTGGAACCTCTCTGGGTTTGTTGATCATCTCTTATAGCTCAACCAGGAAAACCAGCATTGGTTCTTTAGCTGCTGAAAGCTTAGGGTTATCTTGTTTTGCACACAGAGAAACAGACACATCTGCCCCAAAGAAGTTCTGCTCTCTGTGAAAGAAGTTGAAGCCTCAGCCAAGATTTGGGCCGACTGATCAGGTGAGGCTCTGGGGATCCAGGTTCAAGGTGGGGAGGAGAGGGAGGCAGCAGATACACGACAGGGGCCCAGCCCTACTCTCTCTGATCATCTCCATTTCTCATTTTTAGGTTTTCAGGTGTCTGTTCCCTGCCTTTGATGTGACAATGACCAAGCTGGGGTTCCTCCGGCTCTCCTATGAGAAGCAGGACACGCTGCTCAAGCTCCTCATCCTGTCCATGGCAGCTGTGCTGTGTAAGTCTGCATGCAGGACCCCAGGAACTGCCTCCTCCTTCAGTTCTTCCTTATGTCACCAAGCTGCCATCTGTCCTTAAAGTGTGACCCAAGTGCACACTGTTATTCATTCAGTACTGGTTCCTTTGAAAACTCATTCGTGTCTTCTTTGTGTTTACAGCTTTCTCCACAAGACTCTTTTCTGTCTTAAGATTTGAAAGTGTCATCCATGAATTTGACCCGTAAGTGTCTTCACCACACCCTGTGGGTTTTCCTCTTTGGGATCAGTGGATGTTGGGTGCTGTTTGCCGGGCTGTGTTTGCTCTCAGCAGTCTGTGAGCAGTTGTCGTGCCTGTGTCTGGACACGGAGGTGCTGGTGTTGTTGCAGGTACTTTAACTACCGCACAACTCGCTTCCTGGCAGAGGAAGGCTTCTACAAATTCCACAACTGGTTTGATGACCGAGCGTGGTACCCCTTGGGCAGGATTATTGGTGGAACCATTTATCCAGGTAGGCCAGCAGGCTTTGGCTGTGCTAAAACACACTTTGAGCAATGTGGGGCTGCCGGGGCGTGGATTTGGGAAGGCAGCAGCTCCTGTCTGTTCCATCCTTCCCACCTTTTTGGCTGCCCTGCTCCAATTGCAACCCACTGACGGTGCCACGTCCGTCCCACAGGGCTGATGATCACCTCGGCAGCCATCTACCACGTGCTGCACTTCTTCCACATCACCATCGACATCCGGAACGTCTGCGTCTTCCTGGCGCCCCTCTTCTCCTCCTTCACCACCATTGTGACTTACCACCTCACCAAAGAGCTCAAGGTATGGGGAGGACCATTTCAGCGTTAGGTTTTATTCCTTTGAGGCGTATCTGTGCATGCAGAGCTGTGATCTGATGGTTCTCTTGCCCTCTTGCTGTGTTCCCAGGACGCGGGCGCAGGGCTCCTTGCTGCTGCCATGATTGCAGTTGTGCCTGGGTACATCTCTCGTTCTGTTGCTGGATCCTATGATAACGAAGGTGAGTTTGTAGCACTCAGAGCAGGGAAACCTTTAAGAAGCCAGGTTCCTCTCCCCTGTATGGGCTGTGGGGGTCCACATAAGGAATCACTGTTTTTGCTAAAGGGTAGCTGGTAAAGCTAGAAACCACGTGAGCTGTTGCCTACTAAACATTATCATGATTCGATCTTCCAGTCAGATACGGAACTGTTCTCCCACTATTCATACAAGGCGCTGTTCTTTCTAGTGGAGCAGCAGTGAGTTAGGCAGGTTTTTATAGATGTATTTTTTAATGCAGTCAGACATTGTAGTGTGTATTGATACTGAGGTTACGCTGACATTCAGGGTGATGTGAGCTTGCTCTGACCTCGCTGTGTCTCTCCACCCAGGTATTGCCATTTTCTGCATGCTGCTAACTTACTACATGTGGATCAAGGCTGTGAAAACTGGCTCAATCTATTGGGCAGCGATGTGCGCTCTTGCCTATTTCTACATGGTGAGCATTCCTTGTCCTGGCACCCAGATATGTGATAAATCCGGGCTTCTGGCAGCTGGGGCTGGTCAGGGTGCCCTGTTTGGGGAATTGGTATTTTTCATTCTTCTCTTGCCAGGTCTCCTCGTGGGGTGGCTATGTCTTCCTGATTAACTTAATCCCACTGCACGTCCTTGTGCTGATGCTGACAGGCCGCTTCTCACACAGGATCTACGTTGCCTACTGCACTGTATACTGCCTGGGGACGATCCTCTCAATGCAGATCTCCTTTGTTGGCTTTCAGGTGAGGCCTTCCAGCACTGCTTGTCTTTCAAGAAATCTTGGAAGTTCCATTTTCTGTGAAGGAAACGCTCGCACCAGCACACATCTCCACACAGTAGGGAATGCAGCATTTTCAAGAGAAGCAGTTGCCCCTTTGCCACCTGTAGTGTCCTGGTATGGGGAATACAGGTTGTGTGGACTTGGAGGGTTCACCTGGAGAGCTTACAGCAAGGAAGGCTCTCAGAGTTTGTTTCTCATGTGCATTCCTATCAGATTTAAGGCTGATGTGAAATTCTGCATGTCCACAGGGAGGGAATGGCTTCCTATGACTTCAGCAAGTCATGACCTTAGCGCTGATTTTGCTGAGGTCTTTTTGGAGTGACTCAGCTGCTGTTTCCTTGTGTCTGATCACAATCTCCCCCGCTTGCAGCCTGTCCTCTCCTCAGAGCACATGGCTGCCCTGGGCGTCTTCGGCTTGTGCCAGATCCATGCCTTTGTGGACTACCTCCGCAGCAAGCTGAACCCACAGCAGTTTGAAGTCCTCTTCAGGAGCGTCATCTCCCTGGTTGGCTTTGTCCTCCTGACAGTCGGGGCTGTGCTGATGCTCACAGGTAGCTCAATTAATGGTGATCCCATTAATGCTGATGTTGCTGAGCATGTTTCACTGCTGGCTTCGCCTCATAGAATCACAGAATCATTAAGGTTGGAAAAGGCTTTTCAGATCACCAAGTCCAACCCCTGCCCACCCCCGCTATTCCCACTAACCGTGTCCCTCACTGAAGGGCACACCTTTTGTCAGTCATGATTTCTGCATTATTGCTTGCGCCAAATGGATTCGTTTGGGCAGAAATCTTCTTACCCTAAGATCACACTTAATTTCCTTTTTAAAATAAGGGCTTTGAGTAATGGAGATGATAAATGAGGTGCAGGATTGTTCATTCAGCTTTGCACATTTCCCTTGTGATGGATCCTGTTGGCATTGCTGGCTGTGCTAGGACTGATGCTGATTTTTCTCCTCTCTGCTAGGGAAAATCTCCCCATGGACGGGGCGTTTCTACTCGCTGCTGGATCCTTCCTACGCCAAGAACAACATTCCCATCATCGCCTCTGTCTCAGAGCACCAGCCCACCACCTGGTCCTCCTATTACTTTGACCTGCAGCTCCTTGTGTTCATGTTCCCAGGTGAGCCCAACCTTGTTGCAGTCAGACCCTCGGGCAGTCTCTGGGTTTATTACATCCTTGCAGTGTGCTGCATGTCTCCACCAGATGGATTTTCTTTCAGGCTAAGGTGAACCTCACCTGTTTCTCTTTCCTCTTTGCAGTTGGTCTCTATTACTGCTTCAGCAATCTCTCAGATGCCCGCATTTTTATCATCATGTATGGTGTGACCTCCATGTACTTCTCTGCTGTGATGGTGAGGGCTGCTCGGGTTGGTGTGATGTTGTGGGACTGAGCAGGATGATGAGGTGGTCTTAACAAAGCTGGCTTTTTTTTTTTTTTCTGAACTTGTTGGTAATGGCTTTAAACTAAAAGCGGGTAGGATTAGGTTAGATGTTAGGAAGTTCTTCACCCAGAGTGCAGTGGAGTCCTGGCAGTGCTGCTCAGAGAAGTGGGTGCCCCATCCGTGGAGGTGCCCGAGGTCAGGCTGCTTGGCTCTGCCCAGCTCCCTGCGCTGGCAGGCTCTGATGGCCGTGCTGTTGCCTGCAGGTGCGGCTGATGCTGGTGCTGGCCCCGGTGATGTGCATCCTTTCCGGCATCGGCGTTTCTCAGGTGTTGTCCACCTACATGAAGAACCTGGACATCAGCCGGCCAGACAAGAAGAGCAAAAAGCAGCAAGACTCCACCTACCCCATCAAAAATGAAGTGAGCGCTGGGGCAGATCGTGACCGCGGGGAGGAGGAGAGTTGTTGCTGTTCCTGGTGGGGATGAGCGTGTGGGAGGTGCTCTCTCCCCTCCTGCAGTGACGCCTGTTCGCATCCCCAGGTTGCCAGCGGCATGATCCTGGTGATGGCTTTCTTCCTCATCACGTACACCTTTCACTCGACGTGGGTGACCAGCGAGGCGTACTCATCGCCCTCCATCGTGCTGTCGGCGCGCGGCGGGGACGGCAGCAGGATCATCTTCGATGACTTCAGGGAGGCCTACTACTGGCTGCGGCACAACACGCCGGAGGTAACCGCGCCCCGAGCCCGGCGGGTGCCGGCGCTCGTCTGGGTGCTGACGGTGCGTGTGATGTTTGGCTGCAGGACGCCAAGGTGATGTCCTGGTGGGACTACGGCTACCAGATCACCGCCATGGCCAACCGCACCATCCTGGTGGACAACAACACCTGGAACAACACGCACATCTCCCGCGTTGGGCAGGTAGGTGCTCCCACCCCGCGCCCGCGGTTCTGGAGCGCTGCGGCACGTCGCAGCCGTTGGGTCCCCCGCAGGCGATGGCATCGACGGAGGAGAAAGCCTACGAGATCATGAGAGAGCTGGACGTGAGCTACGTGCTGGTGATATTCGGCGGCCTCACCGGCTATTCGTCCGACGGTAAGAGCCCGCAGCACCCCGCGTCCCCCCCGCGTGCCCGCCGCTCACCCTCCGTCCCTTGCAGACATCAATAAGTTCCTGTGGATGGTGCGCATCGGCGGCAGCACGGACACGGGCCGGCACATCAAGGAGCACGACTACTACACGCCCACCGGCGAGTTCCGCGTCGACCGCGAGGGCTCCCCGGTGCTGCTCAACTGCCTGATGTACAAGATGTGCTACTACCGCTTCGGGCAGGTCTACACCGAGGCCAGTGCGTGTCCCGCGCGGTGCCGCCGCGTCCCCGGCAGCCCTGGGAACGTGGTGGCACAGCGCTGCTTTTTGTCCCCGTAGAGCGGCCGCCGGGCTACGACCGCGTGCGCAACGCCGAGATCGGGAACAAGGACTTTGAGCTGGACGTGCTGGAGGAGGCGTACACCACAGAGCACTGGCTGGTCCGGATATACAAAGTACGGGGCCGGGCGGCGCCAGCGCTGGGCGAGCACTCGGTGCCAGCCGGCGCTGCCCGCGGGTTTCCTCTCTTGCAGGTGAAGGATTTGGACAACCGCGGGTTGTCGCGGACGTAGAGCCGTGCGGGCGCCGCGCTGCCGCAGCCTTTGCTTGTGGAGCAGAGAGTTTTGGATTTCCTGTTTTTTGGGGGTTGTTTTTGTTGTTGGTTTGGTTCTTTTTTTTTTATACCATTCGTAAGGGCAGGAGATGGGATGCCCCCACCCCTGCTGCGTGCCGGGGGGTTTTGTATCACGCGCAGAGCAGCCACCAAATCAGAAATCACGGCTTTACCGGGGTTTGATTAAAGGGGAATTACCGAAACCCGCCTCCTGCGCTCAGCCGTGCTCGGTCTGTTCTCCCCGTTCAGCTCCGAGCGGTCTCCGTGTCGGGGGGGAGGCGGGGCGGACCGGGGGCGGTTCGCGGCCTTTGGGCGCTTTTGGCGCCGGGGGGGGCGGGGCGGGGGCGGGGCTTCGGGCTGCGCGCGCAGCGGGGGGCGGGGCCACGCGGCGCTGGCGGGAACGGGCCGTGCGGGCTGAGCCCGTGCGGGGCGGTGCGGGATGGCCGTGCCGTTCGTGGAGGACTGGGACCTGGTGCAGACGCTGGGAGAAGGCGCCTACGGGGAGTGAGTGCGGCGGGGCGGGACGGGGCGGTGGGGAAGTCCCGGAGCAACGCGGAGAGGCCCTTCCGTGCCCCTCTGCGCGCTCCCCGCGTGCACCCCGTGCCCCCCCCCGGCTGCGCGGCGCGGGCACCTCGCGTGCGCGCCGCTTGGCCGTTGCAGGTCATTGTGTGCCCCGCGCACGCACACCGCACGGTTGTTGCGTGGTGCTTCTGTGTGCGTCTCCTGCCTTCTGCACGCCCGCTTTACGGCCTTCGCTTGCCCAACGCCTGCCCGCTTTGCGCACCTATTGCGTGACCCACCGTGTGCCATTAAGTGCTCCCTGCTCGTGTGCTGCGTCCTGCTTGTGCACGCGCTGCCCGCTCCTTACCTGCCTGTTGCGTTGCACACCCGCTGCGTGCTATCGCTCGCCAGTGGCGTGCCTGCTGCTTGCCCTTCGCACCTCATGCACTCCTACGGTGCCCCCGGCCCCTCTCCCCCGTGGCCGTCCCCGCAGGGTGCAGCTGGCCGTGAACCGCCGCACCGAGGAGGCCGTGGCCGTGAAGATCGTGGACATGAAGCGCGCGGCCGACTGCCCGGAGAACATCAAGAAGGAGATCTGCATCAACAAGATGCTGAACCACGAGAACGTCGTCAAGTTCTACGGGCACCGGCGCGAGGGGGCCACGCAGTACCTCTTCCTGGAGTACTGCAGCGGCGGGGAGCTCTTCGACCGCATCGGTGCGTTGCAGAATGAGGGCGTGCGCTTCGCAACCCGTGCTGCGATGGCGCTCCGTGCGGGGCTGGGAGCTGCAGCTGCTGTCCTTACTCCTTGCTGGCGTTGCAGAGCCGGACATCGGGATGCCGGAGCCGGAGGCGCAGCGCTTCTTCCAGCAGCTGATCGCTGGTGTGGTGAGTGCCGCGGGACGGCGCTGCGGTGCTCCGAGGTGGCAGCGGTGACCCCCATCCCGCCCGCAGGTGTACCTGCACAGCATGGGCATCACGCACCGCGACCTCAAGCCGGAGAACCTGCTGCTGGATGAGCGAGGTGTGCCCCCCGCCTTGACTCCCTGCCGCGTTTGATCACCTTTAACTTAACCGTTTCTATTCGTTTTCCACCCAGACAACCTGAAGATCTCCGATTTCGGCCTGGCCACCGTCTTCAAGCACAACGGGCGCGAGCGGCTGCTGAACAAGATGTGTGGCACGCTGCCCTACGTGGCCCCCGAGCTGCTGCGGCGCCCCGAGTTCCGTGCAGAGCCCGTGGACGTGTGGGCCTGCGGCGTGGTGCTGACTGCCATGCTGGCGGGAGGTGGGCGTGGGGGGGCATATGGGAGGCACGGGGGGGGCGTATGAGGCGTGGAGTATATGTGAGGTGCACGAGGGGGTGCGTATGGGATGCACAGGGGAGGTGTGATGTGCACGGTGGAGGTGGCACTTGTGAGAATCAGAAGCCCCGTGTGGAGCAGAGCAGCGATGCCTCGCGTGCGAGATGGCAGTGGCGTTGCAGTGGTTGCTTTGCACGGCACAGAGCAGTACTTCTGCACGCTGTGCACCTCGGCACATCGCATCCTTTGAAAGCAAATGGGAAGGGCGGTGTTCCTGCCTCCCTTTGCCAATCTCTTGTGCCACCCCCGCCGTCCTCTCTCCCTCAGAGTTGCCCTGGGATCAGCCCAGTGACAGCTGCCAGGAGTACAGCGACTGGAAGGAGAGGAAGACCTACCTGGCGCCGTGGAGGAAGATCGACTCTGCGCCGTTAGGTACGCAGCTGGAGGCAGCGGTGCCCCCCACCGCCCCGCGCCTCCTACCTGCACCCCATTCCCCACAGCGCTGCTGCACAAGATCCTGACCGAGAGCCCCACAGCACGCATCACCATCCCCGACATCAAGAAGGACCGCTGGTACTGCCGGCCCCTGAAGAAGGGTAAGGGCCGTGGGGCGAAGTGCGTTTCCTGCTCGGGCTGTGCGCAGTGTTGGGTCCTTGCTTGTTTTGCAGGCACAAAGCGCAGCCGCATGTCCTCAGGAGGTGTCACCGAGTCCCCCGGCGCCCTCCCCAAGCACATCCGCTCTGACACAGACTTCTCTCCTGTGAAGAGTGCCCTGGGGTGAGCAGGCTGCAATGCATCTCCCTGCTGCATGCCGCCTCTTTGCAGAGCGGGAGTGTCCTTCCTGCATTGCAGCAGCTGGCGCAAACCAGCTCGACGCACGCATGACCCCACACTCATCCTTTCCCTGCTTGAGTGTGCAGAACCCTAAAGAGGTGCAGTCCTCTCAGCCATCCCTGTTGCAATCTCATCTGCTTGCCTTGCAGTGAGGACAAGGCGAGCTACTCCACATCGCAGCCTGAGCCCGGCACCGGCGGCGCGCTGTGGGACGGTGGCACGGGCAGCATCGACCGCCTGGTGCAGGGCATCAGCTTCTCACAGCCTGCCTGCCCTGAGCACATGCTGCTCAACAGCCAGCTGCTCGGCACGCCAGGCTCCTCCCAGGTGTGCTCCCTTAGGATTTGGTGCGCAACACTGCAACCTTTTGGGTGTGCGTCTCTGCAGTGTTTGCATCCTGGCATTACAACCTTGCAACCTTTGGGGCGCAGCTTTGCAGTATTTTTAATCCTAAGGGGCTGCTTTGCAATACATAACACCTTAGGTTGCAACTTTGCACTGTTTGTAATCAGGGTGCTGCTTTGCAGTACTCGGGATGCCATTCTGCAGCGTTTATAGTGTCAGATTTGGCACATTTATTACACTTGGGATCCAACTTTGCAATGTTTATCGTGCTGGGGATGCAGGTTTGCAGTACCTAAAATGTTTGGGGCGCAGTTTTGCGGGACTGGGGATGCTGTTTCCCCACCGTTCTGCAGCACCAGCACGCAGCTTGCAATGCTTACCACAGGGGGGTGCAACTTGCTAATGGTGCTCAAGGGTGTGCAGTACCAGGGATACGACTTGCTGCGCCTTCACGCTTTGGGGCTGCATGGACCGCTTTGCACCCGCACAGTGGGGCTGAGGCGTGGGGTGCGGGCGCTGCAGCTTTGCAGCAGTCCTGATGCATTCTGTGCTGCAGAGCCCCTGGCAGCGCCTGGTGAGGCGGATGACGCGCTTCTTCACCAAGCTGGACGCCGACGGCTCCTACCGCAGCCTGAGGGACGTGTGTGAGAAGATGGGCTACGGCTGGAAGCAGAGCTGCACCAACCAGGTGGGGCCGGGCCGGGCCGGGGGGGGTGTGCAGGGATGGGGCTGAGCCCCCCCTGACGCTGTGCCGTGTCCCCGCAGGTCACCATCTCCACCACGGACCGGAGGAACAACAAGCTGATCTTCAAGGTGAACCTGCTGGAGATGGAGAGCAGGATCCTGGTGGACTTCCGCCTCTCCAAGGTGGGCGCCGGGGGGGGCACGGTGGGCGCAAAGCGGCTCGCGGTGGGTGCACAGTGGGGTGCAGGGCAGTGTGCGGAGGGTGAGAGGTGGGTGCAAACATGGTTGGTGGGACGCGGAAGTGGGGGGCGCAGCCGTGAGGTGCTGCGCAGGGAGCGTGGGGCTGCAGGAGGCCGCTGTGGGGCGCACTGACCGCTCTCCCCACGCAGGGCGACGGGCTGGAGTTCAAGCGGCATTTCCTGAAAATCAAAGGCAAACTGAGCGACGTGGTCAGCACCCAGAAGGTGTGGCTGCCCCCACCCTGAGCCCCCTCCCCTCCCCTTCCTCCTCCTCACCCCGCGGGGCTCCCGTAGCCCCCAGCAGAGCTGTGCACCCCAGGGCAGTGCCATGGGGTCAGCCCGGCTCTGCGCCCGCTGCAGCTTTTATGGGTTCAATAAAGCGTGGGATCACACAGCTGAGCTCTGTGCCATCTTAGGGGTGCTCCGGGTGCAGTTTGGAGCAGTCTCAGCCCCGTGCTGTTCTGCAGCTCCATTCACTCTGCAACCAACTCTCCTTTGGGCTCTGTGGCCCCACACAGCCCCATCCACGCCCCGGAGCTGTGGGGGCAGCTCGGGGTCCCCCCCCTCCTTGCCCTCTCTCAGGGCGGCAGCTGCCCCACTCCCAGCCTCTCTAATTGCTTTTCACAGTGCTAACGAGCCCAGAGCTGCCAGGGGTTGTTAGCGCTGGAGCGAGAGGAGTGCAGGGATTAACCCAGGGCAGCACCCACCCCTTCCCCCCCCAATAAAGAGAATCCCCCAAACACCACCCCGAGGTGCACATCCCCACCACTCAGCCCCAAACCCCACCGATCCCACTGCTGGCTCTGGTTACTGAATTGGAAAAATCCTCTTTCCGTTGTTTTCCCCTTTTTCCAGTGGGAATCCCTGCCCCCCCCTTCCCCCCCCTTCGGCCGAGCAATTAACGGAGCCTTTTGGGGTTTTTTAATTGCATATTTATATTGCAGCCGGGAACGAGACCCCGGCAGCGGGCGAGGGGCAGCAGGAAGACGCCGCCCCGACCCCGTGTGCTTTTCAGCCGGGATTAAGCACCGTTAATTGTCCCAGAGATCACAGATTGCAGCCGGGGGATAATTAGGCTGAATGCGGGGTTTTCTGGTTCACTCCCCCGCGGGCTCCCGGTGGGCACAGATTTGGGTTTCCAGGCAAAAAGGAGCTTGGGAGCACGCTGGGAGTGAGGATTTTGGGGGTGGGAATGGAGAACTGAGGGCTGTGTTGTGTGGAACAACACAACTCGTTGCAGCAGTGGGAAGTTGGTTCCGTTTGCAAGAAAGGTTTCTCTTCAAGGGGAAAACCTGTCCGTTGGTTCATCCCACACAGCATTTTGCTTTGCCTGCTGCCTACCCCTGCTTGGGTCATAAACAGCTCCTTTTGGGGGTCACAGGGGTATCCCGCGGGTTTGAGTATCGAGCATCACTATGGGTGATTGTGGTAAGCCTTTTGTAACCATACAGTAACCCTTCAGTAAACCTACAGAAAGCCTTTTATCCCTTATACAGGGCTCTTACATAAGATACAGATGGAGGACGCAGGATTCAGGATGCTCATGTTAGGATGTGGATGCAGGATTTAGGATACAGGGTGCAGGACGCGGGATCTGGTAGATTCAGGATTTGGTGTGCAGGGATGGGAAAGGGAATTTAGGGTACAGGCAGAAGCAAATTTTGGGCTGCAGTGATGGGATGCAGGACAAGTGATGTGGTAAATGAAATGCAGATGCAGAATGGGATGCAGCAGCAGAAGCCGCGTGGAGGATGGAGGTGCAGGACAGGTGCAGGACATGGGGCAGCGAGTGCAGAAGCAGGATTTGGGATGCGGGTGGAAGATGTAGGTGCAGGACAGGGATGTTCCATCCCCAGAGAGCCCCAGACCATGCAGGGCCAGGAGATGGGAAATACCAGGTCCCAATGAACAGGGATTGCTTCGTGCCGTGTGCCCGGCCCAGCCCGGGCCGGGATTTCCCTGCTTGTCCCCATCTGGGCAGCAGAGCCCAGCCACATCTGCCCACCAGATGTAATGGGGCCGTGCCTCAGGGGGTGGGTGGGAACCTCCCTGCTCCCCCCGCCCGCTGGGACCGCCGTGGCCGTTGCTGAGATGGGCTGCGTGCAGCGCGGGGTGCAGCTCTGGGATGTGGATGCAGATCCAGAATGGGGCGCACAGCTTTGGGCAGCCTGCGGGCAGCACGGGGGGGTTTTGCACGGATAAAAGCTGCCAAGATCCCCCAGAACGGGTCGGCCCCGCAGCCGTGGGCGGGAGAGGGAGGAAAAAAGCAAAATGCTTGAAAAAGGTGAAAGCCTCCCAAACGCTGAGGTCATTTCTTGGCGAGGAAGTGGGCTCGGCTCGAAGTGCCTCCAGGTCTATTTAATATCAGCAGACACATTCCTGGGCAGGGCGGGGAGAGCGCTCGCACCCCACAGCGGCCCCGAGCGCCCCAAAACCCCCTCACAGCTCCGGGACAGCGCTGAGCAACAGCAGGAAGAGCACAGAAATGGGACAGATGCCCCCGGGGTGGTGGGAACTGAAGCTCTGAGTGGGATTTTGGGGGCTGGGGGGGAAAAGTGCCCATGGAACCCCCAATGTGAGGGGCCCACAGTGCTGCAGGTGAGCAAAAAGGGGAAAACCCCCATTAAAATAATGCATCCCCCACGATCCCACAGCCGCCCTGCAGAGCTGCTGCCATCCCACACGTTCTGAGGGTTGTGGTGACGGCGGTGTTTATTTTGCTAAACCTCACAAACCCACAATGGTGGGGGGGGGGGTAAAAGGCTGAAACAAAAATGGGGAAAGAGATGGAAGTGCAGCTGGAAAGCGAGGCTGGGGCTGCGTGTGCAGAGCAGCTGCAGGTGGGGATGCCCTGAAACCAAGGTGAGGTGCAAACAGTGGCAGAGGTGCCCTGCTGGGGGTGAGGAGCGTTTTGAGGCATTTCTGCAGTGGAGGAGGCAGCGGGGCGATGCTCTGGCCGGGGGGATTTCGTGGTGCTCACACATTCCTCCCGTCAGCAATATTTACACCACAGCAACAGGAGAAATCCCAGCCCAGTGCAGCATCACTCCCCGCGCTGGCTGCGTGCACTGCATGGGGCTGCCCGCCGTGCATGGGGATGCTGCAGCCTGCAAGGATTTTTGGAGCGGTGCACGAGGATGTTTGCATCCTGTGGTGTTCTCAGCTTGCAGGGTTGTTTGCAGCACACAGGGATGCTCACGGCGTGCAGGAGTGCAGCACATGGGGATGCTTGTAGTGCACAGGAATGTTTGCATCACGCAGAGAGGTGTGCGGCGTGCAGGGATGTTTGCAGCGCTCTGCAGGTCCCGACGGTGTTAGCAGCAGTTTTTCAGCCTTGCCCCTTTCCCGTGCCTCAGTTTCCCCTCCCCGAGAGCAAGCACAGAACTGGAGCTGTGGGCCTCAGCTCACCGCTGCCTGCACCCGAGCGATGTCTCTGTGCAAGGCTGCTGAGGGCTGTGAGCAGCAGCAATGCGTGCTGAGGAATTTCTGCTCCGACGTGCCAAAATGGGCCCTGCAGAGCCTTTTCTCCCCGACATTGCATCCTGGGCTGCACTGGAGCTCGCTCTCCCTTTCTCACCATGGCAGCACTCAGAGGGGCTGCTGCTCGCCAGATGTGATAAGGAGAGGTTTGGCTGAGGTTTGAAAAGTGGGGGGAAAAAAAGGATTAAATAAATAAATAAAAGCAGGACAAATTCCTCGGCAAATCAAAGCGCGGTGCGTGCAGAGCTCGGGGCGTCCGTGCTGATAAGGGGCGAGGTGGCTGCAGGAGGGGGGAGGCGGCCCTGGGAGCCGCCCATGGCTGCTGGTTGGGAAGAGGGAAGAACCCATCCTGCAGCCTGGGCTGTGCCTCAGTTTCCCCATCCTGTGAATGCTGCAAAGGGTTAAAGCTCGGCGGGTAAAATACCTTGGAGGGGTTAAACAGGGCGATTTTTCTGCTGGGTTTTATCCAAAACATATGTTTTTGCCACTATTCGAGTTATCTGGGATATTTCCTGCGTGTTTGCTCCTATGGCAACCGGCCCAGCATGAAAGACCTATTTACTGGGCCCTGGGATAAGGCAGGGCCATATGTTGTCAATTTGGAAGGCTCCTTCCCCTCCGATCTGTCTCCAGCCCCCCCCGGCACGGCTCGGGGTGTGGGGAGCGTCCAGGGAGAGGCAGTGGGTGGGGGTGGGATGGGCTCTCTAGATGGGTTGGAGGTCCATCAGATCGAGGTGGATATGAGGCTCCTTCAGCATCGCTTTGAGGTTCTTCAGCAGCTACAGATGGACACTTGGGGTAAGGTACTTCGGGGAGGTAGAGATGGGCACACATAACCTGCAACACCGGTTTGGTATCCATCAAAGGACATAAGGATGAATGCAAGCAAGCTACAGCATTGGCTGGAAGTCCTTCAGGGGTTGGGGATGGAGATGAGTGACCTGCCACAGAGATCCTTCGGGGAGGCTGATGGACACCAATAACCTAAGACATTGGTTTGACATTTATCTGAGAGCTGAGGATTGGCATAAGTAACCCACATCACTGCTCTGAAGTCCTTCAGGAGCAGAAGATGGAGTCTGGGGGCCTTCAATGTCAGTCTGAGGTCCTTTGGGGGTACAGGGTTGGAGACAAGCAACCCACATCACCGCTCTGAGGACTGCCCAAGAGACTGGGCTAGAGATGGGGCTGGGGACAAAATGCCTTCAGTGCAGGTCTGGGATGCCACCAGGAGGCACAGCTGGAAGCAGGGCTGGTGCCAAGCAAGCTGACATCCATCCCAGAGACCAACACCAAGGCTCACCCCAGGGCAAGGAGCAGGAGTGTCCTGGGGGCAGTGAAGACTCCTCAGAACCTCAAAGCTGCCACGGGAGTGCAGGGAGGTCTGTTCCCCCTCCAGCACACCCGGACTTCTTTTGGGGTTGCCCCAAGAGCCCAGCACTGCCTGGGACCGCTCTGTGCTCCCTCCTGGGCTGCTGCAGCCAGGCAGGAGCAGACGTGATGTGGGACAGCGGATCTGCAGAACCATTTCACTCCCCGGGACTCCCACGGTGCTGTTTCTGATGAAAAAGCCCAAATTGATGATGAATTTTTTTCCTCCCCCACGTTTTGCAGGAGTGACCCCTCCGCCCTCCCTCCCACCGGCCGCCCGGCGCTGCCTCGCCGTGTTTCTTTTTAACACACACACAAAAATAAAGGCTTTCGGCCAAAATAAACCTTCTCTATGAAAACGTGCGTTTGGGTCAAAAAGCCACTTTTCACTGGGAAAAAAAAAAAAGAGTAAAAAGAAAAGAAAACCCTTTAAGTGAACGGTTGGCAAAGCTCCGAGGGAGATACAATATCCTACAATATCATTTGCAGAGCCATGCAGTGGGGGGAAGGATGGAGGAACAGAGCGAGCCCCCAGAAGCAGAGTGGGTGGGACCGGAGCTGCTCCCCGTGCAGCCAGCCCTGCGCACACCGCGTTCGTTTCCAGCTCGAAGGTTGGCCAAGGCTGGGAGATGCCCTCGGGGGGGCGGCGCTCCCTCGCGATGCTCACCAGCTGCACATCCCCTTCCAAAAAACTGCCTTATCCCCCACCAAGCTGGCTGGGGAGATGAGGAAATTGCCTCCTTTCTCGTTTCCCCAACCCCGGAGGAGACAAGCGATCGTTTGAAGGCGGCTCTTCATTTCCTGCCCCGCGCTTCAAAGCGCTGATGGCCGACGGGGGGGGGAGGGGGTGTGCCGCTCCCCCCGCAGCATCGCACGTGGCCGCGGGTCCCCGGGCGACGGCGGGTCCGGCGGAGCAGAACTCCCTGCCAAGGCAAACATTGGCTCCAGAAGGAGTTTTGTCTCTTTCTTTTTTTTCCTAAAAATGCAAAGTTTTTGCTCGCTTGAGGAGGAAAGCGGGTTTTGCTTTGTTTCCATTCCGGCTCTGTTTTTGCAGCAGGACCCCAGGGCAGGTGCAAAGGGGCTTTCAGACTCTCGGCTTTCACCCCAACCCCTGATGGGCTGTAGGAGGGCCCCCTTTGCCCCCCCCCTCCCCCCCCCACACACATCCCCCATATCCCATCATTCACCCCTAGAGATGATGGAACGCAGCGTGCTGGGAGGGGGCTGTGCTCCGCGAGGGCAGCAGCAGAGCAGGGAATTCCCTGTGCCTGGGTGTTGGCCAGCAGGAGAGCTTGGGGCATGGCAAGGTGTCAGAGCTCTTCCCTGCCCCTCCTCCTCCTCCTCTTTCTCCTCTTTCTGCTTCTCCTCCTCCATCTCCCCTTCCTTCTCCATCTCCATCACCCCCTCTCATCACCTCCTCCTTATCTCTTTGTCTCTCCTCCCTTCACCTCTCTCCTCCTCTTCTTACCTCCTCTATTCTCATCTCCTCACCTTCCCTTCCCACGCTGCTCCCACCCGACCCCCCCACACCTCCCACCTGCTCCATGTCTCACCTTCCCCACTTGTTGAGCTCCACCAGCAGATGCCACCCAAAACCACCTCCACAAATGAAGAGCCTGGGGGCCACCCCAGGCAGGAGGAGACCCCCACATGGAGACCCATTGCAGCCCCGGGGCTGCCTGCGATGTGTTGGGCAGCAAAGCCCAGATAAATCCTGTGGCAGCAGCACTCCGAGAGCAGCTGTGTTTGTATAGGCACCAGCGATGTGGCTGGTAGGGTTTTATCACTACCACAGAAGCTATTCACACGTAAATGTTACACGAACGTTTTACAGACCTTTCTGTCCCTGATACTGACCTTAATGTGGCTAAAGAGGACTTGAAAAGGTGATGCATTTCGGACTGAAAGCTCTCACCGGCAGGAAAATGCTCCACATCTCAAATGCTTAAAAAGCAGAGGAAGATGGAAGCCACAAACCTGATGACCCTGCAGCCTTCACCTGTCCCCAAAACAGCTTGCCCACCCAGCAAGGCCAGCAGCGGGCTGTCCCCTTCCCAGCAGTGCCCCTTAACCCTCCCTGCTGGAGCCCCTCAGTAAGTGATCAGGAATTTGGGGACAAGTGGAACGGAATGGGGAGCTGGGGACCAGGACAAGGTGATGGGAATTGGGATGAAGTGCCCAATGGGGACTGAGACAAGGAAACTGGGATGGGGGTTGGGAGGAGATGCCCATTAGGGGCTGGGCTGAGTTGAGGTGGACTGGGGTAGGGGGATGGGGACCAGGATACTGATATGGCAACCAGGATGAGATACTAAGGGGATCCAAGGCAAGATACCTGCTGGGGATGGGGTGGTGGGGACCAGGACAAGACATTGTCTGGGAAAGGTATGAGGGAGTGAGGGGACATGAAGACAAGGTACCTGCTGGGGACAGAGTGACAAGGACTGGGATCCACCTGGGCCTCACACAGGGCACTGGGGACCAGGCCAGGGCAACACGGAGCATCTCCCACCCTCAGCCTCCCACGCTGTCCCCACATCTACCGCCCACCCCCAGCTGCCGACCCCTCCTCCCCCACCCCCGCTGCCCCCCAGTCCCCATCCCTGCCCGCGGTGCCCCGAGGACGCCGCTGTGGGGCCGCGCAGCTCCCGCGGAGTGGGAGCGAGGAGGGCTGGAGCGCGGGGCTCTGCAGGCTCAATGGCGGGGCCTCGCTCCCACGAGTGCATGAAAGGCCCCCTGTCCAAACGGCATTAGACGCGCTGCGAAGGCTCATTCCCGATCGGTCACGCTCCGAGGCGCAGCTGCAGCCCCCGGCCGCGGGAGCCGAGGATGCTCCGGGGCTTTGTTTGGGCAGCTCCGCTCCCGGGAACCGTGACAGGACGATCGGATTACGGAGCAGCCGGAGAAAAGTCGCCCTCGCTGTGAGCTGAGGGGGGAACGGATCCCCCGGCCCCGCTGAACGCCGCGCTACCTGCCTGGTGCCATCGGGATCGGTCGCGGTGTGGGGAACAAAGCCGACCCCACAATGCCGGGTTGGGTTGGGAGGGGTTGGGTAACAACCCCGTTAATGACCGGCTCGCTGGCCGCCCTTCTGCTGGATGGGGGTGTAGTACGGCCCGTGGGGAAGGGCGAGAAGGGGTCAACGCGGAACAGAGACCCCCAAGAGGAGATGGATTTCGTGGTCCCAGCTGCGGTGTGGGGGCAGAGCAGCTGCCCCCGTTGCCCATTTTTGGGATGCCAGCATAGGGCATTGTGAGATGCGAGAGCCGAATCCTAGAAAGGCACAGGGAGGGCAACGCTGGGCCGGGAGGAAAGCCCGCCCTGAGGAAGCTGAGTAACAGGAAAAGGTGACAGCAGCACAGCCCAGCAGCTGAGTCAGCAGCAAGAGGGACAGCGCCGAGGTTGGGCCGCCCAAAGCCAACCGAACCTGGCGAGAACCCGCAGAGGTTGGTGGGTCACGGCCTTTCTGTCCCCACCGGGCTGGTTATGAACCCGCCGCCAGACAAAGCCACCAGCCCGCAGCGGAGCCCAATGTACCCATTTGCATCTTTGCAGAAGGGATTAGCGGAGCCCCGTTGTCCGGGTGTCACTCGGCGCCTTTGAAAGCAGATGACTTCATCCGCTTTCATGGCCCTGCCGCCTTCCAGTAATTAGATTTGCTACTGACGACAGCAGCGGGGGTGAGGATGCCGGCCAAATTTTGCTCCCCTTTCGCAAGCAGTTTGGTTATGGGTCCGGCGATGGTCCCGCTGTAGGAAACCCCAAAACGCGGAGGTGCCGCGCTGGGCGTGGTGCACGCAGAGCCGCCTTGGGTCCCTGCACGGTGCCAGTGCTGCAGCCACGCTCGCAAAGCAACAGCGTCACCTCCGGAGCTGACGGGTCGCTGTGAGGATTTGGGGTGGGAATGGCTCCGCCCGGGGATGGTTGCAGTTACCCATCCTCGTGCACGGCTCTGAAAGCCCCCCGGGCCCCACCGGGGTTAATTCACTTAGCGCGCCGCTAACGGGCGTAGCTTGTCCTAGCGCCGGTCCCTAATGAGCAGCTCATTTGAATCCATGCAAAGTACCAGGGAGCATGGAGACATGCTAATTAAAGTGACTGCTGCTCCGTAATTAAGCAGCAATTCCCCCCCCCTCCCCCCCCCCCCCCCCCAAAGAGGGCTTTCTCATGCAAATACCGCCTGCGTTGGGTGATGTAAGGGCTGCGGCTGCAGCTGGGTCTCCCTAATGGGCTCAGGGGGCATCGATGTGGCAAAGCAGAAGAAAAGGAGCAAATTTCACCATTCCCCGCCAAAACCTCCTCCTGCGGGGGCTGCTGGGGGGCGGCGGGGGCACAACGGCACGCGGCGAACTCACCGGGCTGCTTCCGAGCTCAGCCCTGCACTTCCCTGTTGTTTTTCCCCCGCAAAGAGTAATTATCCCCACTGGATGCCGAGAGCCCCGTTCGGTTTTGTTTTCAAATCCTGGCGTGATCGCAGCGTGACGAAGCGCATCTGGTTTTTATACGAGTGGGAAATGCTTTCTAATAATCTCTGCGACAGCTTAAATAATGGGAACCTGGAGGCATCCCGGCGGGCCCGGCCGTCCCAATGGCGCTGCGGGGCAAAACGACGGCGGCCGCCCCCAGTGCCTGCTCGGGTTGCTCCCAGTGCTTACCGTATTCCTGGGGCTGACTTCATTCCCAGCCTGGGGAAGCTTTTATTTGAGCCACTGAATTTGAGGGCTGCTGCTAGAAGGGCCGTCTTCCACTGGGGCCGTCTTCCGTTGGCGCCATCTCCCATCACGGACATCTACCGTGGCCACCTTCCATCGGAGCCGCCTTCCACTGGGGACATCTGCCTTTGGGGACACCTTCCACCCATCAGGGATGTCTGTCACGGCCATCTGCTATCAGGGCCATCTTCACCCCCTTCATTGAGCCTTCTGGTCCCCCAGAAATGTGTCTGAGATTGAGCCCATGGCATCTCTGCCACCAAAGCCCCGTGGTGGCACCCAGGCTCCTCCCGCATTCCCAACCCATGGCCACGCTCCAGCTCCATCCCTCGGAGCAGATGACAACCTTCGGTGTCCCCGTGTCCCTGCCCACACGTGTAAGCAGCGTTCCTCCCCTGCTCTGGCACTGTGGGGACACGGAGTGCTTTTCCTCATTTCTCCCTTTTTGCACTTGTGGAAATAATGACGTCCTGCAGGAAACCTCTGCAGGGACAAAATTAGGGCTGGTAAACACCGGGTAGCGGAGCCCGCTGGCCTGCTGGGTTTGCCCAGAGCCCTGCAGACTGAGAGGCCCTTTCATGGGAAGCCCTTCGTGGGCACCAATCCCTTCCCCACGCAGCTGCTGTGCGGGCGCAGCCTCAACCATCAGCACAGCTGGGCCAGGAGGGGTGGAGAGCCGGGGCTGGGGAGCAGTGCAGGAGCCGGGACGCCCCACTCCAGAGTTTAATTCCAAAGATTAGGTCTAACGCTGGGCAATTTAGCAAGCTGTTAATATTAAATTACGCTGCAAATGATGGGAGCTTCCCGAATGCTTAATACGATCTTCTTGCGGTTTGCGTTTGGACGCGCTCCAAGCCCAGATAAGCCCACTTTTGTTGGTTTTAGCACTGTCTGCCCAAGCAGAGCTTTTTTTCCCCGCTGTTATCAGTTGGAGGATCACGCACAGAGCATGTGTGCAGCGTGGAGGAGCGCTTCCAGCCCCGCGCTCTGGAAAGGCTCAAACAACTCCCCCTCTCCTGCCCGACGCCCCTGCACAGCTCGGTGCCTTCGTGCCGCTTTAAAGGCTGCGAGGGCAGAGGTGAGCCGTGCGGCGGAGGGGCTTCCAGCAGGTCCTGTGGGTGTGTGAACAGCCCTGGTTTGCGAAGCCCTTTGCACAGGGGCACGGAGACGTGTGGGTAATGTTTGCACGGGGGAAGTTTGCACAGTGCTCAGGCACGCATTTTTCATGCAAACAAGCTCTCGCTCGCATGGGGCGCAGCGAGGTGTGCAGCGCACGGTGAGGTTTGTGCGGACACAATCATCGCACAGCACTCGGGAACGCACTGTCCGCGTTTGCGCGGATCTCCCGATGGGGGCACACGGACACGCACGCAGGGCCAAAGCTTGCACAGGCGACGTTCACACGGGTACAGCTGTTGTGTGGCGCTCGGGAACGCAGCTTCACGTTGCAGGCAGGCAGGGCGCACAAAGCTGCACTGTGCACGGCCAACGATCGCGCAGGTTCGGCCATTCACGGCGCCCGCTCCGCGGTGCTCAGGCAGGAATCGCCTCCGCTCGCACGAGGCGCGCGGGGCCGCAAGGCGACGTTTGCACGGGGAAAGTTTGCACGGGAAAAAGTCGCACAAGCGAAGCCGCACGCGCATCGTGCACGCGCACCGCGCGCCGCCCCCCGCCCGCTCAGCCGCCCGCGGGCGCGCGCCCCTCCCACCCCACCACGGCGCGCGCCCCGCGCCCCGCCCCCTCCCTCTTAAAGGGCCCGCGCCCACCGCCCCGCTTCCTCCCGCGGGGGCCTCCGCCGGTCTCCCCCCGCTCCTCCGGCCCTTGGTACGCTCCGCGGGGCGGGGGCGACGGGCGGCGGGGCTCGCGGGAGCGGGCGGGAGGCGCCCGGCCGGGTCGCCCGCCCCGCCTGCAGGCAGCGGGGCCGGGGCCGCTTCCCTGCGGGCTGGGGGACGCGGGAGCTGCGTTTCCCGGCTGGATGCAGCCGCCGGCAGCCGGGCGCGGCGTGACTCGTTGCGGGCTGCCCGCATGCACGCGGTGCGCCGCTCGCCTCGCACCCCCGGCACGAGCCGCTGCGCCCCGAGCCCCGAACGGCGGCGCTGAGCGGAGCTGTCAGCCCCGGAGCGGTGAGTGCTGCGGCCGCGGGGGGGTTTTGTGCGCGCTCGGCCCGAGCGCCGCTCGTTAACGCGCGCACCGACCCCGGCGCGGTGACAGCGAACCCCCCCGCTTCGCCTCTCGCTCGCGCTGCCTCTCGATTCCGTTCCTGCTTTGCTCTCCTGCTTGCGGCTGCAGGCCGGGCGTCGTCGCTGCACGAGGCAGGTAGAGCCCTCCTCGCGCTCCTCGCCCGTTGCGGGGCTGCCCGTCCCGACAGCTGCGAGTGCTGCTCTGCCCACCCCCTCGTTAACAGGGAAAGGTGCTTTTGCAATTAGCGGTGGCCGCTCACGGCGCTGCGTTGTGAAAGTTCTCGGCTCGCGTAGCAGTGCTGTGAATCCTTATCTTTTTGATCCGGCTTGGTTATGACCTGCGTGCTTTTGTTATAGCGAACCAAACATGCGCTGCTCGTGAGATCGAAACCAACGCGCTGCGTTTGTGGAGGCTGCCTTGGGGAGAGCCCGGTATACAGAGCAGTAAAGAGGGAAACGTGCGTTTTTCCAGTAATCCCTCCACAACAAGAGGGAAGGCTCTGAGCAGATGGGCGTAGCGGTGCTGCAGCCCCTGGAGCTGCTCGGTGCCGTTGGAGTCTCTCGGGCTGCTCGGTGGGGTCCTCTCGGCGCTGCGCTGTTCTGACTCCGAGCTCTGGATGGGGACAGCCCGGTGGAGAGGGATTAGCGATTCACACAAGGGTGAGCCTGGAGCTTTGTTACCGGGATTAACGCGATTTACACCCTTAAGCTGCTTGTAAGCGGCCGTGTCGGGGTGGGTGCTCTGCTCCCCTCCCGTGCACCATGGAGGGCACCCCGGAGCTGTGCTGCTCGATGGGTTCCTATCGCTCTCCTCCTTGTGAGTACCGTTCTTGGTGTTCCACCAAACCCGTTGGGTTGGCGCACCCTGTGCTCCCTCTGCTGGGGCTCAGCGCTCCTTAACGTGGTGTTTTTTACCCCCAAAAGCAAGGAAAGAGTCAGGAGGGGCCGTAGTGCTGCAGGGCAAACCCCAGCAGTGCTTTCGCCATCTCGAGATGTGCTGTCAGCCCATAAACTGGGGCTCGTGCTTACTTTGGCTCAGCCATGTGCCAGAGGAATAAGGCAGCTGTGCTCCGACTTCAGGTGATGTCACTCGAGGATTTTAACTGTCAAAGCTTGGAAACACACTTACTTGTTTAAAGCCTGCTTCTGCAGATGTGGAAACAGTGAAGCACAGCGATGGATTGGCTCCATGGGTGCGCTGTGCTGGTGTTCCTCATCCCAGCACCCCTCGGCCGTTGTGGGAGCCCTGCTGGGAGCTCGGGCTGCCATCCTGCTCTGCTCGCTGCCAGCAGTGGAAGGATAGCAGAGCTTCAGCTTCCAAAACTGAACTGGGAAGCGTGAGATGGTTGTGTCAGGATGGAGTTATTTTGTAACTCAACGTGGATTTGGGGCGCTTTTGGTTTCTCATGCAGTGCTGGGTGTCTGTGATGTGCAGCTCGCAGTGTTCTCAGGCACGCAGCCATCTGCACAACCGTATGAAGATGCGTTGTGTTTCATCGGTTTTATTTGGCTTGGCGCAGCTCCACGGTGCCCCATCCTGGGGCTGCTGCTGTGTCTGTGTGACAGCTGCGGGTTCTGCCGCTCCTGGATGCGGTTCCAGAGGGGCTCGGAGCTGCACTGGGTTCGATGCGCTCAGGGAGCCCCAGCACTGACTTTGCAGCTTTCCCACTTGCTGCAGTGTTTCTCTGGTTTGTAATGCTGTGAGATGAACCATCCTGTAACTAGAAGTGTTTTTTAATAACAACCCGAGGTCTGCAGTGCGTTTTCTTTGTTTGGAGCCCCCAGTCTTTTCTCAGCCTCCAGCTTTCCCTGCTTTAACTGTCATTTTCCTCTCACTGACACACACGTGTTCAGGTACGGATGATGTTTGAACCCCCCTAAGTGCAGAGGAGTGCTGTCAGGAGCTGTTTGGGAATCTCACAGCTGAGTTGTGCAGTCAGTGCTGGTTGTGTGGAGGGGAGCTGCTCACAGTTCCTCTCTCAATGGGAACCTCCTGCTTTCCTATCAGTTCAGACTCTCCAGGCCGGTTCCTGGGCACCAAGCCGTTCTCTGTGCACTGCTGCTCTTGCAGTCTGGTGGCTCAGCTGGCACCAGCTCCGCTCCTGAGGAGCGTTCCCAGCTGCATGGGAACAATTCATCCCGAGTGCTGTTGTCTGTAGCAGTTCTGCAGTGCAACATCTGACAAGTTTCCAGTGCTGCATTCCCAGCACTGCCTGAACTTGCTGTTGTCTCTCCCTCTTTCTCCAGGGAGAGATCCTCCCTCTTCCCATCCCAACCCCTGCAGTCTCCTCCGCAAGCTCAGCACGAAGGCTCTCTGCTAACGAGAGCAGTCTCCAATTACCCGTCTCAAGAATTCCTGGAATAGATAGCTGCCTGTGTATGTGCACGCTGCTTTTTTCTGGGTGTTCTTCCAGCAATTTCCTTGGTAGGTGGCTCGCTGCATCTTCCAGGGCTGAGCGTGTCACACGGCTCTGCTCGGCCCCATCGCAGTGCTGTGCTGATGGTCCTGCAGCAGTTATCAGCCCGGGATGAGCTGAGTGCTCGGCGCTGCCTGCACCACCTGCCTTTCCCATTAAGCCCTCGCTCTTCCGATGTGAGAAATCTCTGCTGCCTTCCAACAGAAGGGAAAACAATCATGCAAGCTGGGTTGTGTTCTCATCTCCCATCCCTGTGAGCTGCTGGAGCTCTCCCACCACCCGGGGGCTCAGAGCAGAGGGTGCGTGGCTGGTGCTGTGGGATGCTGCTGGGTTGGCTCACTGCTCTGAAGGGTGCCCCATATTTTCTGATGGCTGTGGGGGGAGGGTGGGGGCACAGCCCCTTTTGGCAGCAGCTGGTTTTAAATGAGCTTAGCTGGCTCATAAAGCTGTGTTCTTGTGGTGTAGCTGAGCTAAGTGTTGTGGAGGGGAAAGGCTTTGCTGTTCCCCCATACTTTGTCCCATAAAGCCGTTCAGCTCACTGAAACAGTAAGGGGGCGGGGGGGAGGAAGGTTAAAAAAAAAGAAGTGGTAAATCCCCTGACAAGCAGCGAGAGATAAGCCCCCCCCACCGGAGTATTCCTTGGTCCTTCCTGGCAGCTGGGGGCAATGCCAGGAGCAGCGGGGGGGAGCAGAGCGTGCCGGGCCGTGAGACCGAACTGCTGGGGTAACGTGAAACCGCCCCCGGCCTCACCTGTCTGCCTGATCATGCCTCTGATTTATGGGCTGGATTCTGCTGTTTAGTTTTCCCCACAGACTTCAACCATTGTATCTGATAATGAACTGAGTGGTTGAGCCTTATTTGTTTAATTCGAAGGCAAGTTTAATGTTTCCTACCTTGGAGTGGTACAAAGTCTGCTCATTGGGTTTTCCTTGCAGCGAACCTACAAATACCGAAGCAGAGCAGAGGAGGGGAAGGGCTGCAGTGGGAACTGGGCTGTGATGGTGCACGGTGCGGTGCTGCTGCACCACAGCCTGAGCTCAAACAAAGGGGCTGTGTGCTCTGGGAAGGGCTGGGCACCTCCGAGTTGTGTCTGTGGGGTGAAGGTGGCTGTGGGCTGTGCTCCTGCCCTGCTCACCCTCCGGGTGCTGCTCCTTCCCTACCTCTGCTGTCCCCGGGAGGGCTGCAGGAGCTCCCATTCCTCATGCGGTGCCCTGGGATGTGTGTGGGCGCTGCTGGGCAGCAGTCTGCTCTGATGCAGTTGGGGATGCTCTGGTTCCTATGAGTGGATGCTGTGAGGGGTTTCCCTCCCTCGGCTCTCACCTGGCAGAGAATCCATCCCTGCAGCTGAAAAGCAAAGGCCTCTCGTTGACGTGCTGGTGTAGGAGGTGACCCCTATGAGTGCTCCTCACTGGGGACATGGCCACTGTGGGGAACTGCACCAAGAGTGAAGGAAGTTGGTGACCGCAAACCAGCGGAGGTGTTTTGTGGTTTCTGATCCCCTCTGGACCCAAGCAGTGCTCTCCCCACTACAGTCCCTGTTGTGAGGTGGTGTTTTTTTCTGTTCTTGTTTCCCTTCTTGCTTGCTGTTTGTTAAGAGCTGATAGATCAGCCCAAATAAGGGTATGAGAGAGGCTGGAGGTTCTCAGGAGGATCCACAGACAGTCAGTACATGACTTGTTGCCTTTATCTCTGAGATCAGGAGATTCTTTTGCAGTGATGGATTAATCCACTCCTGAATGAATAATATAACCAAGAACAAGCAGGAGCCAGCACTCCAAACAGATGATGTGTTTAATACGTGCGTGCCTCTCCTCCCCCACCAAACAGCGTCTTTCTTCGCCGTCTCATTCTGCGGGGCCCGCTGAAATCCCAGCGTGTAGGGGGGGAGGGGGGAAGGCTTGGGGCCGTGTCAGATGTCTGCAGGTGGGTGAGGGTTGGGAGCCGCCTGCAGCCCCAGCGAGCAGTGCTTGGTGTCGTGGAAGTGGTGTTGCTTTGGGTTGGTCCCCGTGGGGATGTGGCGGCACTGAGCTCTGCAGGGGCAGCATCCAGCTGTGCTTCTGTCTGCCCTGGGCTGTGTTGGCTGGGATGCTGAGGGCGGTGTTGGATGTGTGGCTGTGCCATGCAGTGCTCTGCTGCCTGCAGCTTTGCTGGGCGATGTTCCTCCTCCATCAGCAGAAACAGTGCTGTGTGGCTTTTGCCCCTTTCCCCCCCTGCAGAAAGCAGCTCTCGCACTGCAGCTACGCTGACGGGCAGGCCCAGATCTCCGTGCTGTTTGCTGAGCGCTGTTACTTTTAAGGAATTATTTAGCCTGCAGTCGCTTCAGGAAACCTTTGTTTCTCAGCAGCCTTCCCAAGCCGTGCGTGTTGGCATGGCACGGAGGCTGATTGCCTCAATACCTTACAGTGACATCGCGGCCCGGAGGTTGGAGCCTCCTCTAATGAAACGTGAGCTGAGGAGGAAAACCCCGGGGGTTTTTTGGAACAGAAGATGTTTTCTGTTCTTGCCACTAATCTTTGTTGCAGAATGGAATTGGAATGTATCCTTCACATCTTTGCAAGGGTGTAGAAGGAAGCTGGCAGCGGATGTAATCAGAAAAGTTATTACCAAAACTCTCGAAATGTGTTGAAATTTTGGGCCCGATGGTATAATTTTAAATTCAGATATTCAGACTGAGGCGCTTCCCATTGCTGTGCCTGCTGGGATCAGGCAGAGAGGAGCCCGGGAGGGGATAATGGATGGTGGGTGCTGGGGGAGGAGGATTGGCGGCTGTGTGGCCCCACATGTTGAGTCTCTGCAGCGCTGGAAGTCGTCACAGAAGCAGATCTCCAATGAATTTAGTGCTAGCAGTGGTTCGAGGTGCGGTCCTCTGGGTTGTGGACTTCTGAGCACTTGAAAAACAGCTGAGCTTCCAAGCTGGCATTTTTTTCATCAGTGCATTTGTCGCTGCTTATATGTGTGAGCTGCTACACGTGGAGAGCGTGTTTGAGACGAGCGGTGCTGCAGCTGCTGTGGGTTACGGCCCTGCGTGGTGCAGCAGCGCCGGGCACGAGCCGCTCCTGTGGGCTGCAGGAGGAGCTGGCAGTGACCTTCACCCCGTGCCCTTTCCTTGTCTGATAGGTTGCAGGTTGAGGACGCAGAAGAAGCCGAAGCCCTTCTCCAAGCCGGAGGTGTGAAGCTGTTTATTTTCACTCTGGAAATGTATATATTGCAGGAGGCAGATGCTCGCCTGCTTAACCTAAGCATTCACGACTTATCTGGGGTCTGGCAAGTGTACAAGTGTTGTCCTTTCTAATCCCCAACTATTAAAAAGTCCAGGCACCTTTCTCTGGCTGAGTCTGAGACTGCTTAAAAACACAAAGAGGAGCCAACAGAAAGAGCTCTTGCTCTCCTTGCCAAGTTTAAATGAAGACTAATGCCGTGGTGCTCCTTAATCTTGTTTTTCTTGCTATGGGATGGATGCTGACGTGGGGTGGGATCGGTCCTGGCTGCAGTTATCTGCTGAGCGCGGCGCCAAGCTGTGCAAGGAGGAAAGCAACAATCCGGAGCAGAGAGGAGAGTCAGAACTGGCCGGTTGCTCCGTTCTTATGCATAATCCTGTTTTTATTCACTCTGCACCGGCAGTGAATTCTGAAGGCTGAGTGAGAGCCGTGCAGTAAGGCTCCCTGCACACCTCCCATATCCTGCAGCCATGAGTTCACAGGCTCCTAATTGCCGATGATGTCAGACAGCAGTCGATGGGGTTGCTATAAATTCTGGCTGCAGGTGTGGATTTAACAGTTGTGCTTCCCTTTAAGGGATCATGGACAGCATGGATCCTGCAAGTTCCAACACACTGAGTTGGAGGTGGGGGCACAGGGAGCTGTTTGGTGTTTTTTAGGGCTGTTGCTGACGAGGGATGAGGTGTCAGGCGTTCATCTGCAGCCACCTCAGAAACGAGCCCGCTGTCTGCTGGGGCTGCAGTGTGTGCTGCACGCAGTGTGTTTGGCCGTGAGCTCCTTTGTTGGAGAATCTGCACGGCTTGCCTTGTTGGACGGGGCAACCCTGCAGTTCTTGTCCTTTTTTAAGTTGTGCTTGGCCCTGATTATAGGAACTGGAGAGCTGACAAATGAGGGGTTATCAGAGATGCACATGGACCATCAAGGACAACCAGCCCCGTGAGTCCCCTTGCTCACTGGGAGGGCTGTGCCTCACCTGGAGTTGTGTTCACTGCATTTTCCCAACCTTATCACATTTTTGCAGTTTAAAAATCCTGGGAAAGTGCTCTGTAGGTTGACCTGAGGCTTCATGGCATTGGGGTGCAGTGTTCCCTCTGTGGATGTTTCCTCCCGCTCTGTGCCGTGCTCCCCTCAGTGCCCGTGTGGTTGGTGCTGCAGGTAGGGGATGCACGCTGCCCTGGAGGAAGGCGCTGGGCTGAAGTAGTTGTGAAATCCTGTGCTCAGTGAGATCACTTGGCTGGAAATCAGAAGATCCAATCGGTGGTGCGGGAAGAAGAGGGGAGTGCTGCCAACAGCCGGGGAGAGCACAGCGCCGAGCTGCAGGTTTGGGGATGGGAGCAGGTAGGGGCGAGGGCTGCCTTTGGGACTGTTACACTAATGATACCTTTGGGTCCCTCGGGGTCTAAAAGCCCTTAGTTAGGCATTTAAGGATAATTGCGGCAGAGCAGAGCTGTACATTAGGCTAATGCTCCGTTCCTTTTCTTCCCCCCGAGGCCAGAAGCTCAGAAACCATACCCACTTCATTAGCGTGGCAGCAGGGGGACTGTCAGCCTTTTCCTTTGAGGTTAGTAATGAGGCTGAGCGCCTCGCGGTGCCAGTTTGCAGTGTGGTGTGGGTCGGTGGACCGGAGCGCATCCCGGCTGTCCCAGTGGGGCACCGCCATGTGCCCCCAGCAGGGGCTGAGCCGGCCGTGCTCTGGGGGAGCGGCAGTGCTGCAGGGGCACAGCACACAAACTGTTAACTTTTCTTCACTCTGCTCACAAATCCATTTCTTCAGCCGATGCCAAAGCATGCGTTCTTCTATCAAGACCATATGGACGCCAAGCCTGAGGTTTTGAAGTCAAGGTGTTTTTGAAATATTGGAGTGCAAATTAAGTATCTGAGTAATCTTGACTGTCTTCTCGAAAAAATTCGCTATCAGCTTCACTTATTACTCAAAGGATTAATGGAAAGCTAAACTTTGATCCGGGTCCAACAGCTGATACCAGCCGTGAGGCTTTCCAGGCCTGAGAGCAGCACAGAGGAATCCCGCGGGCGGCTCGGCTGAGCGCTGCTCCATCGGCACTCCGCCTTTGGGGCCGCTGTGGTTTTTGTTCTCAGCCCCTTAACGCCTTCTCGTGTCACCTCTGTCCCGTAGCACCAAACGCTGCCTGGAGGGGCTGATGTTGCACTGCAGGATGCAGCCCCTGGCCCTGCGCTGCCCGCATCCCTGCCTCCCTTATCCTCAGCGCTGTCTGCCCAGAGACAGAAACACATCCCTGCGTGGCTTAAAAAGGGTTCAGGGTGCAGAGCATCCCGACGAGCAGCGCTGGTGTGGCACAGCTCTCCTGGGCACCCAGCACTGCTCTCCCGTTTGGTTTCTGCTGCTGCCCCGAGTTCTCTGATCCCTTTGCGCCTTTTGCACCGTCAGCGAGCTCACGGTGGGGTTTTCCCTCTTGGATTGAAGTGTGCTTTGGGGCGCAGGGAGCGCTGGGCTGGTTGTTCAGGGCTCGGCACTCATGGAAGCACCGGAGCCCTTTGGAGTCCAGAACTTTATTGCTGTGACTCTTGCAGTCCCGTCTTTGGCGATGCCATAATTCCTGGTTATGGTGTTTGAACAAAACCCCAACCCTTATGTAAGTGCCTGATTGCTTATCTCCATCGCTCGGCTTCCTGCAATTTAGTAACACAGAAACTGCAGTTTCAGTGCTTGGGGTGGGGAGAGTAAAATGGGAGCGCTTCTATTTTTTTGGTTCGACACAAGCTGTGACTGCAGCTCAACTCCTCGGTGTTGGGGTCCTCTCCGAGAGTGTAATTAGGAACACATTGATTCTTATTGCAGCTGGCAGCTGCTCACTATTGCCTTTTTCAGCTTCTGACCCCCATAGTCCCGCTGACCTTTCCTGGGGTTAGTCGTGGGCCCTTTGCATTGTGATGGGCTAGAAGTGGCTCATGTGGAGTTGATTATTTCCTTGCTTGTCTGGCCTTTTTGGTGCCATAACTCCAAGTCACTTCCATTTTCTTCCCCTGCTTTTGGCTGACCACAGTGAAAGGAAATGCTTTTGCTGGCGACAGGATCAGTTTGCATGCTTGACTGCCTCGATTGAGACCCTGAAAAGGGGGGAGGGGGAGGGTAATGAACACTGTAGGTGCTGCATTTGCTTTTTAAAGGCTGATGCTAATGATTGAGCGATCATTAAGCATTCATAAAAATGGCGCTGGGGCAGCTCGGGATCGCTCTGGGTGCCCTCAGCCCCGCGTGCAGAGCAGTGTGTGCAGGTGTGCGTGTGTGTGCACGGGGTGTGCACTGTGTGCTGTGCACTGTGTGCTGTGCACTGTGTGCTGTGCACTGACAGCAGTGCTGCACTCCACGCTGCGCCGCAGAGCCCCGCACAAAGCTAATGAAGTCTATGTGCCAGCTGTTACACTCATTTTGCCGGACCCCAGGAGGACAGCATGAAGACAGCGAGTGATCAAAGGCTTTGCAGATCACTGAGGAGCCGGGGCTGCAGGAATGTCTGATTGCTTTTTCTTGGAATGCCACAGGCTTCAATACCACCTTTTTTTTTTTTTTTAAGGTGTCTTGGTGTGAGATTTAATGACCCAGCTCAGCTTGCTTGCGCTGAAGGCGCGGTGCTTCGCTTCGTTCCGGGGGTTTCATTTGCCCCAAATTTTGCTGCTTTGAAACTCTGCAGTTGTTGGTGCAGCGAGGATCTGGGAAAGCGAGTTAAAAATTGATTGGATTGCAGAGCTGCCAGGAAGATAAATAACACAGAGTGCGCTCGGTGCTGCTGCAGTCTGTTCGGATTGCAGCCGGGGGGGACGGGGTGGGATGGAGAGCTGAGACCTTCAGGTCTGCGCAGCCCTGGGCAGCGCTGCGGCGGGCAGACGTCACTTTTTCCTTGGGCTGCTCACAGGGCTGTCAGCTCCTGGAGGTGGAGTGGGGAACCTGAATACCTCCCTCTGTTCCTCGGCCTGCCGTTTCCTTCCTCCTCCTCCTCCTCCCTGGTGCTGTGCTGTGTTGGTGCTCGCAGGGCTCCATGCGGGGCGAGCAAAGGGATCCTGTCCTCCTTTAGCTCCGGGTGTGCCGGACCCACACTGAAGGTCAGATGCTGGGAGAGGTGAGTGGGAACGTGGTGGTGGCTCTGCATGGGGTGCAGCCCTATGGCACCAGGCTGCAGGATGGGGTTATAGCAGCAACAGGCGGAGCTGGGTTTGTGGTCAGGTGTGGGAGTGGGGCAGTCCCCGCAGTGATCCAAAGGATGGAGGGTCATAGAACAGTTTGAGTTGGAAGGGACCCTTAAGGGCCATCTGCTCCCACAGCCTGCAGGGAGCGGGGATGCCCACAGCTCCAGCAGGTGCACAGAGCCCAGTCCTGCACTGCGGGATGCCGCTGACAGCAGTGTGCAGCACAGGGCTGTGACTGATGGGTACATGGCTGTCCCTCGGGCTGCTGGGGACCATTTATGAGGGATCAGTGACAAATGAGGCACACAACTAGAATTACACTGTCCTTGAGAGTACTCCATCTTCCTAATGATCTCCCAGAAGGTATCAGGTGTGTGTTTATTTATGGCTCTGTGCGTGCAGGGCACTTTCTGCAGGCAGGCGTCCGTTGGAGTGGTCAGGACTCCTCCATCTCCTGACACAGGTCCTTTGTCTTCCTTGTTCCCACTGACTGGAATATACCAGAGCAGCAAAGAGGTCAAGTATTGGAGGAAAACAACTGGAAAAGGACTTTAGATAAAGAGGTTTCAGTGGAGGTGGGATAAGTGTGTGCTTTGGCCACGTTGTGGCTTTCTGGTGTGTGTCAGCAGGTCTGGAGAGATTGCCACTGGGAGTGGAAGGGCTTCCCTCTGCCCATGGGAACTGTGGCCACTTCAGTTCTACTCTATTAAAATTGCTATGAGTAATTCCTGTCAGTGCTGGCGTTCCACAAGGATTATAAATAGACCCATCCTGTCCGTGACACCTCTTCCTTCAGAACAGCATGGAGCATTTGATGCCGCGGTGATGGGGATGGATGAACTCGGGTGAGGGGCAGGGAGTGAAGCCATGGATGTTCCTGGGTGCGCTCATCCTGCAGGCTGAGATGTGTAACTGGAGTGGCATCCAAGCGAAGCGCTCCTTCCTCTGCCCCGTGGGCACCTTGCTGGCCCTTGGCAGTGCTTGCTGTCACGGGTAGTGGTCAGAGCGGGAGCTGCGTGGTACTGAAATGATGGCAAAGCAGAAGAGCTCTGCTTTTCCCCTCCCTTGGGCAGTTCAGCACTTGGATTTGTATTAGCATGTAATGCTTGAGGCAGAGTTTATCCACTGAGTGTCTGAAGACTCCCAGAACCGCAAGCTGTGGTCTCTGATCTTTTCTCCATCATGGGGAGTTCTGTGGTGAAGTGAAGCATGGAAGGAAAAGCAAATCTCCTTTGGGTTGTGTAGCACTCGTGGGGTCCATCTGTGTGTCTGAGTGGAGTCTGCAGTGCTCTCAGAAGCGATGTGGGGAGAGGTCTGCGATGGCTCCTGGGCGGTGCTGCTGAGGATGCCAGCCCAGGTAAAGCTGATGCTTCATCCCTCCCTCCAGTTGGGCTGCAGTGGCCCCCATTGCTCTGTGCACTGTTTGACGTCTCACCGCTCCGCCAGCCAGACTGGTGGGTCGGAGAGGAGTAGCTGTTGACACTGGCAGCCAGGAACATGTAAAGAGAAAGATAAACAGAGGGAAATCAGAGCCCGGATAAAGTAGATCTCCAAAGATAAAGTTTAGTTAAAGATAATGAGCTGGCCTTGTTTGAAAAGACAGCTGCAGAATAACCCAGTAGCTCCATGTGCCGGGGTTAAAGTTGACCTAGAATATACGTTTCATTGCGTTTCATAAATAAATAGTCAGGGGAAGATTTGGCAAAAAGCAACATTGCCCCCCACCCTCTTCAGAGCAGCGTTTGATGTTAACAAGTTCTCTGCATGTTTACTCTGCGCTCACAGCGGAGCGGCCGCGCTGCGCTCTGCCAGGACCTGGGAGGCCCCGGGTGAAGCTGCCCCAAACAGCAGCGCAGCTCCTCGGGATTCCGCTCCCCCTCCTAAAGCTGTCACTGTAAACTTGAGGCGGAATCGCAGGGAGAAGCGGTTGGAAGTAAATAGTTCTATAAAATCTGAAGTGATATTTTTATTATGATTGGAGCCTTCTCCCGACGCGTGTTTTGCGCAGGCACTTTGCGGTGACACCGATGATGAAATGCTGCGAGTTTAAATAAACCGTGGGATGGTTTTGCTGTGGACCTCTGGATGTGGTCCTTGGGAGCCGAGAGCTGCCCAGATGTGCTTCCATCGGCCGCTGTGTGGGTGAGGGGTTTGTGCACAGATGTGACAGATGAGACGTCTCACGTAGTGCTGGGTGTTATCAGCAGCGGGGCTGTATGGTGAGCTGCGGGCAGACTGATAAATGAAGTAACTGCGCTAAACGAGCTCAGATCTTATTCATCATCACAGGGTGGAGGGCAGCAGAAAACGCAGCGAGTGGCAGCTGTGGGGTTTGGGGCTGTTTGGGAAAAGAGAGCGTTCCGTGGCGGCTCTGGGGGTGTGGAGCGCTGCGTTGGAGATCTGCACCGCGTGCGGGGCTTCTGCTCCTGGGGAGGGGAGATCTGCAGTCCCGCTGGCTACTGGGGATGTGTCCTCTCCCAAAGGGCAGTGCTGTGCTGGTGTGGCTGTGGGGGGGTCACCGTCCTGGGCTGTCTCAGACCGTGGGGCTGCGGCGCTGAGCAGCGCGGTCAGTGTGCGCAGTGCGGGGATCTGGGAGGCCTTCTCCAACCTGAGTGGCTCTGTGCGCATCGGGATCTGCTGGTGATGCTGCCCTGATGGGCTGCTGAGTGCGGGCAGCGTTCTCCGTCAGCGGCCGCAGGGCTGTGAGCTGCTGCTGTGGAACAGGGATCCTCGTGCCTTGTTAAGCAAGTGGAGCTGCTGATGGATGGCCAAGCGGTTATTGTTTGCAAACAATATTATCTGCGATAGATAAGCTGTTTATTTTGGACTTCAGTTCCTCTGGTTGGCAAGTAGTCCCATTCATCAAGGCAGCGCGGCTCGGTGCGTGTGCCGCGTATCCCAGCTGTGGAAAAATCTTACATTAAGAATAGGGCTTGGAAACATGGTTAAGCTCAACTTGTAACTCATTTTTGCAGATGGTTTCTATATTGCAGAGAATATTGGCCGTTTCCTGGTTGCACCATGGTTTTTTTTCATCCCCAAACACTTTGTTGTAGGGGAGCTAAAATAAGAACTCCTGAACCTTCCCGTAGACATCTGTGTGTTTGCTTTGCAGCCGTTGTGGTGCCTGCTGTCCAGGCGCTATGCAGTCGGCCCCTGCGTGCCTGCATGCACTGCTCGCCGCCGCCGCGCTCATCTCCGCCAGCAGCTCAGGTAAGGACCTGTTGGGTAAGGCTGAGCCCGGTAAGGCTGAGCCCCAGAGCTTTGTTCTTTGGGGTCTCTGTGGATGAGCCGGGCTGTGGGTTCACATCTCGGCTCCCATGGGGTTGGGAGGGGTTTGCAGTTTGTGAAGGGAAAGGGGAATGGGATCTCTGAGCTGTGAACGTCGATGCGTGGCGGTGGTTGGAACAGCTCTGGCGTGTAGAAGAAAGCAGAGGGATGGTTTTAATTGACACATCTGCTCTGTGTAGTCAGCTTGTCTTAATGTAACCGCACAAAAAAGAAGCTTTTACTACTTTTAGCACTTCATAGGCAGTCGTTATAAGCAAATGGGATAAATTTTGTTTTTCAAGCCGTCATGGGAGATGAGGTCCATCTGCGGGGTCAGCGCTGCCCGCTGTGACCGCAGTGCGGGCGCTGCAGGACGGGGCAGTGCAGCCACCACTGCTGGCCCCGAGGTTCAAACCCGACTGTTAGGAAAGGCAGTTTTCTAATTAAAAACTAAAATCGTCCATCTGGAGCTCTGAGAAATGCTCGGATACCATTTTTATGGATCTCATATAGTTGTGTGTGGTTGTTTTTTTTAAAGTGAAGCCACGCTTTAGTTTCCAGTGTTGTTTTATGTTTATGCAGATAGTTGGGTTTATGGTTTTGTTAAAAATGCTCAGTTTCTCATCTGCAACTCATCTCTGTAAGCAGTTGGACGGGCTGACTTGAGAGGCAAAGCGTGAGCTGAGGGCCCCACCTATGAGAAAGCTGTATCCAACCTGGATTTCATTTTCCCTGCTCTCAGCCCGTCCTATTTGGGCTTTCTTAGCTTATTTACAAACTCAAACTCATTTTCCCTTGCTGCTCTTCCTATTTGCAAATATCCTCCCCACCAGTTTCTAACCAAACAGGACCTGTTGGTGTTAAGTGCCTTTTTCTCACTTTGTTTGCATGAAATCTTCAGCAAAGAATCCCACAGAAAACAAATGGAAATAATTCCCAAAGTTTTGTTGGCCAGAAGAGGAAAAAAATTCCTCCAACAAGCAGGAATTTTCTTCTGGCAGATCAATGGACTCTCCTCACCAAGTTTTCTGGAGCTCAGCCTTTTATTTACGAGCAGCTTTCCCTGTCTGCTCGCCTTGCCGCGGTGCAGATAACGGCTGCCCAATCCATCACTCATCCCAGCGGAGTCGTGCACTTGGTGTTCCCAGGTCCTTTGCTGCCCACGCAGCCTTGCTGTGCTCAGTGCATCGTTCTGCTCCCACCCTCAGCCCCTGCAGTCACATCTGAGCCCCTTTGCAGGGCTGTGCAGTGCAGCTGCACATTGCAGGGCTGCATCCCGGACGTTGTTGGGGGTTTGCTCTGCATCCAGCGTGGCCATATTCTGTGCGCACCCATTCCTCTGGATCCCATTGTGGGTGCTCGTGTAAATGCATTGACAGACACTGCTCACTAACACAGTACTGTTTGCTTCCTTTTAGACTTGACTCCCCGCTTTACTTCCGAGCCCATCTCTGCCGTCCAGAAGCCCGGTGGTCCCGTGGTGCTGCGCTGCTCCGCCGAGCCCCCGACAGCACACATCTCCTGGCTGCTGGATGGAGAGCCGCTGGGCAGCGGGCTGCGAGGGGTGGAAATCCAGCACGGGTCTCTGAGCATTGCCTCCCTGAGCCCAGCCACGTCTGGCCGCTATCAGTGTGTGGCCAACAGCAGCACGGGCGCAGTTCTGAGCAGGGCTGCAGTGGTGTCAATAGGCAGTAAGTCACTTTGGTTGGTATTTCTCGCTCCATGCGAATTACAGAGACCTCAACGAGTTTGTGTGGTTTGTTTTAATGCTGCTGTGGGGGAATTGGGCGTTGGCACCCACTGTGAACCTTATCCTTGGAGGTGCGCGTTTGATGGAGCTGGGGGGACGTGCCGTGTTTCCCACGACGTGGTGCTGACTGTGGGTGTGTGGTGTTCCTCCCCGAGTGTGCTTTGTCTGCTTTGGATCGCAGAGCTGTCTGAATCGGGCCTTTGTCAGGCAGGGTTTGAGTGATTTTGTGTAAGGGTATATCATCTGTGGAGCATGTCCAAAATCCCCCCGGGAGGAAAATTTCTTCTGAGTGTGAGAAGTGTTTTGGTAGAGTAGTGACCCATAGCGAGACCCTCTTAGGAGAGCTGTGGGGTGGCTGCCATAGGAAAGCGGCGCAGCTGGGAGATGCTGTGAGCATGAAGGGCTCAGAGGAGCAGAATTCACATTTCTGTCTTCCTTTTGAGGTTTTTGCAGCACAACTGAGGGTGCTGCTGAGGCCTTCTGCTGGCTGCATTGCTCGCAGCAATGAGTGGAGGATGCCACCGGCTTCAGCGTTACATCAGTTATAACCACAGAAAAACACTGTAATGCTTCTTATGGGAAAGCTCCACGCATTAATTTCAGTTGCACTCTGTGTTGCCATCGGAGCCCATGATGAACACCAGGTCCTCTCTTCCCTCTCCCACCCTCGGCTGCTCATCGCCTCCTGCAATTCCCTTTAGGTCTGGGTCACTTTGACCCGTCGCTGACGCCCATCGTTGTGGCAGAGGAAGGAGGAACGGCGCTCATCGGCTGCGCGGTGCCGCAGAGCAACCCCAGAGCTCAGATCCGATTCCGGGTGCGGGGGAAGTGGCTGCTGCGGTCTGCAGGTGAGGAGCAGCGCCCAGCGGGCGGCCGTGGGGCTTGATGGGAAGGGACTCCCAGTGCTGCGGATGCGTGCGCACCGTCCTGTGCTTCACCAAACCCTCTGTTGATTAATGTCCTGTTTGTAGCAGCGTGATTTCTTCGTGATTCTAAATGTAGGGTGGGTTGGTTCGTGTGACGGGTTATTAGAAAATACGTCTGCCTTTATTTGAGGTGAAGTGAAGCCACCTTTCTTCTTCCCCACTTGTTCAGATAAGTACCTAATTCTCCCGTCGGGAAACCTGCAGATCCTCAATGTGTCCATGGAGGACAGGGGGTCCTACAGGTGTGCTGCCTACAACCCCATCACTCACGACCTCAGAATAGAACCCACCGGGAGGAAACTCGTCGTCACACGTGAGTGCTCCGTTCCACTTCTCAGAACGAATGCACCTGGAGGGAAGAAGTCACAGCTTGGCTGGGCGGTGGGCTGCTGTGTACAGGGGTAGGCGACCGCCCGCGGGATAGCAGGACCTGTGCTAAAGGCTGTGCAAGGCTTCGGTGCTGCAGATGCAATGGCAGCGTGCAGCCGAGAAGCGGCGGAGCTGATGCTGCTCTCCTCCCTTCCAGGCTCCTCCGCCGCGCAGCCCCGCATTCTGCACCCCCGGCAGCCGCAGGCGCTGTCCGTGCCGCAGCGCAGCCCTCTGACCCTGGAGTGCGTGGCTGCAGGGCTGCCTGTGGCCGCTGTGCGCTGGGAGAGGGACGGCCGGGATGCGCTGCGCGGGGGCAGGTGGGCCCTGCTGCACTCCCACCTGGTGACCGATGGGCTGCAGCCGGAGGACTCCGGGAACTACTCCTGTGTGCTGGGGAGCGGGCTGGGGGAGCTGATGTACGTCAACTACTCGCTGACTGTGCTCGGTAAGAAATAAAGCCGCTCTCATGGCCGGCTGTTTCTCGCATCCGGTGACAAGTTGCGTATTAAGGCAAAGACGCGTTCGTAACGAGCTTATCTCATCTCTCCCCGCTTAAAATTCATCTCAGTCTCTTTTCAAATGCTCTGCAGTCAGAAGCAGTTTAACAACCGAAGACAACAACCCACGGCACGCTGCTCCGTTCGTTGTGCTGCGGTGCTGAGTGGTGCTGATAACTGCAGAGATGGTTCTCTTTGGGGGCTGCACAACAGCAGGGAGCTGGCGAGGGGAGGTGCTGTGTTTGGATGAGGGCAAAAGCAAAAGAAATTCATTTGGCCACCTCTGTGTCCACGCGTGGTTCCCCATCTCCCCTTTCCTTTGCGGTCATTTTCCCCTTTAAGGTTTTGTTCTCCGTTGCTGTTTTTGTTTGGATTTCAGTGTGTATCTCAGAGGAACTTGGAATTGGGGCTGCTGACATCGCGTGTACCTTTTGTTACGGGGACGTTGCCAAAGAATTATTTTGAAAGTACGAGTGTTTTATGAACAGCATAATGGAATAGAGGGAAAAGACCATTAAAATAAGCAAATGGTGGGGAACAGCAGCCCTGTGGTGCGCAGAACCAGCACCGCGTGGTCCTTTCTGAGCTTTTGCATGGAATAACTTTAACGTTTCACATCTCCAGTGTTATTTTTCAGGATTTGGGCTCAGATCCATACGGTGCTCCACGCAGAACTATTTCTCTTTTCAGAACCTGTCTCGATTTCCAAAGGACTGCAAGATGAGACCGTGGCCGTCGGCACAACGGTGTCTTTGCAGTGCGCCGCCCACGGGATCCCCGCTCCAGCACTCAGCTGGCTGCACAACGCTGCACCCCTCCGTCCATCCCCGCGGCATTTACTGCTGGGGAGCAGCCTGCAGATCCGTGGTGTCACCGTGCAGGACGCCGGCGTGTACCAATGCGTGGCGGATAACGGCGTTGGCTTTGCGCAGTCGGCTGGGAGGCTTCGCGTGCAGCCAGGTAGGAGCGCTGCGGGAAAGCAAATTCAGCATTTATAAGAACTGCGGAATCACTGAGGTTGGAAGAGAGCTCCCAGGTGCCCAATCCAACCCCACCCCGCCGTGCCCTCGGTGCCGCATTGCTGCCTGGAACACCTCCAGGATGGTGACTCGAAGCTTTACGCCGCCGTGTTTTCCCCTCACTGATTTTTGTCTCTGCTGCTTCTGACCACCGTCTGCAGCACACGGTGCGGATAAGTGCTGTCAGGTGCGTGGTGAGAGCTGCAGGTGTTTCTGAGCTGCTGTGGTTGCTCGATATTTGAAACGCAGATTGCCAGCTGCAATTAAACCAGTTTGTGGTTAAATTCGGCACAATTTATGCTGAAATGGAATCAGGGTACTGGATGAACTGGTATGCTGAGCAGTGTGGGCTGCTGAGTAATTAAGCCTTTTTCATGCCCTTAAGTTAGCAGAACGATTTTCAGCTCTGGAGGTGATGCACACGGCCTTCAGGTTTGCTGCAAGGCACTGCAGTGGCTTTGGCCCCTTCTTGGACAGGAAGGCTTTGCTTTCTGCCCCTGGGGAGGCTGAGCTTGGGCGTTTCTGCACATGTTGCAATTATGCCTTTAATGCACAGGGAAGGCAGAGTGGTTTGTGTGCTTCCATCAGCTTTAGAGTCACAGAATCACCGAGGCTGAGATCCCTAACCCCACACCCTGTGCCCACTGCCCACGTCCCTCAGTGCCACATCCCCACGGCTCTGGGACACCCCCAAGGATGGTGACCCCCCCCTCTCCCTGGGCAGCTGTGCAGAGCAGCACCGCTCATTGGAGAAGAGATTGTTCCTCATTTCCAACCTGGATGTGATGTGACTTCATTTTCCAGCTCTTACAGCATCTTGTCTCTGGATGTTTAGCTGAGTGCCAATGGGATTCAGGATTCTCATGCATGTGGCCCCACATTTTGAGTTTCATTACTACCAATTGGCTCATTTCTGTGATTTGCAAAGATGCTGAAAGGTTCTCTTAGAGGAAGGGAAGGGGGAAAAAATGGAATGAGTGTGATCCCGTCGAGTGGTTCGTTTGTGAGTTTTTGTTGGACGTTGCTGAATGGAAGCAAAGCTAAATGTCATCCCAGGGTTCAGTCTGTATCAAACAAAAACCCAACTGCTTCGCCTCAGAGTTTTATGGCTGTGAGTTCAAGTTTAATGTTTTGTTTATTAACTTTTATCGGTTTCTAATACGCTGTACTCGCTGCTGATTGTGGTGCGGCATGGTTACGGCATTTGGTTCTCATATAAAAGTCCTTAAGTGCTTTCTGGGAGCTGTTGGGGTTTTTGAGCAGCCCCCATCCGTGTCAGAGCCGTGCTCAGCCTGTCAGATGAGCAGCAGCAGTTTGTGCCAGGTGCCCATTGGGTGCTGCAGGACAGTGTGAGCTGCGATTTCAGTGCGTTGCATTGGAGTGGAATGAACCTCAGCTCTGCCCCAGCAGTTTGTGTCTGCGCTTTGCCAGACGGCGCAGAGTGAGAGCGTTTGGCTGAGAAATGTATTTATTTTTTTCTTTCTGCTGGATCTGTTCCATGACCTGGTTCATTGCATGGGCTTCAAAGCTGACACGGCCACTCAAGCCACCACCATAGTGAGAAACCACCGAAATGTAAAATGATAGCCTTGGGGTCCTGTGTCTGCAGCACTTCAAGTCTCTTTTAGACTCCTGCGGTGGTTGCGTGGCAGAATCTTCCCATAGCTACAGAACAGCTTCTGTCCAATGGAAATGGAGAAAAATGCGCTGCAGGAGGTGTGAGTGGTGGTGGGCAGGTTGGTGTAAAGCACGAGAAGGAGCAGACTTGTTGGAGGTGGACAGCTGGCACAAAGCGCCCTGCAGAGGTTTCCTAGCCTTTGCGTGGGCAGAGCTGTCAGACAGAGAACCCTTCGGTTGTTTGGGAAGGGGAGAAGCGCCTGGGAATGTGATCTGTTTGCACTGATGGCAAAGCACAAAGGTTGCTCTGCTGCTGCGCAAACAGGAGATGCCAGCAGGTCGGGAACTGCTGGTAGCTCTGTGTAAAGAGGGGCAGGGCGGTCATTGTGGAGATGAGCAGGCATAAAGCTTCCCCAGACTCTGCTTCTGGCTGCCACTGGAGATGGGATTTGGGGCACTTCAGCCCTTGGCCCGACCCGGGTGGGTCAGACTGGTGGGGCTGTGGGGCTGAGGAGGAGCAGCGGACGCTCGGGGTGGCACAGCCAGCAGCAGGCTGTGTGTGGGTGTGCATGGGCAGCACTTACACCAGGAGCTGAGCAGCCACAGCTGGGCTCGGAGTTGCCTCATGGAAACTGTTACCCAGGGTTGTTTTTCTGAAAGCAAAATGCGACTGGTTTGCCAGTCGGCGATGAGTCCCCTCCCGGAGCAATAAACACAGCGATGACTGCAGGTCTGCTGTCACCAGCCGTAACCGCAGCGCTCCCCAGGCCAGCAGGCACCAACCCATGAGTGCCCACCCACAGACCCGCGTCCATCGCACTGCGCCGTCCCTCTGGCTCCCGGAGCCGCGACAGCATTTGTTTCCAATATTCCATGTGGCAATGCATCACTTTCTCCCCGCTGCACTGACAGCAGCAGAGACCCTTTCCCTCCGGGGCTGCGGCGGCTCTCAGCCGTGCCTGCCTTTGGGGTCCTCTCCGTGGGCCGATCCCTTCTCCTGCCTCCAGAGCTGTGTCGCATTCCCAAACAAATAGGAAGAAACAAAGGCTCGTGGAGTGTCTTCATTTTGAAAAGAGAGCTTTCCTTCCCTTCCCAGCTTTTTAAAAAGTGGCCAAAAATAGCAGCCACACTTGCTGCTGGTATTTTAATGGAGGTTTGGAGGAATCCGAGTCAGCCGGCCCAGCGCTGCCTGGGCTGTGCGTTACCGAGGAATTTGTTTGTTTTGTAAACCAAGTTCCCTTCATTCCCTTCCCCTTCCAGACCCCGCACGTAACATAAACCTCCACGGCTCCGCGGGAGGGACGCAGCTCGGCACATCTGGGCTGCAGTGCTGCTCCCAGCCATCCTTCTCCGCAGCGCTGACGTTTTCTTGTCCTGCACAGTGTCAGACGTCCAACCTGCCGCCCCTTCCCCGCCCAGGCCCTGCTGAGCCCCACATCCACCAAACAGTGTTTTTTTTGTCCTGTGGCCTCTCCCGCACTCTGATGTGTTTTATTTCCCACCAGCACAGTCAATGGGCTGCAGGGCCGAGGGTCTCGGAGCGCACTGGTGTAGAGCTGTGCTTTGGGTCGCTCTGTGAGGTGAGGTCATCCCCAGTGAACGTTTTCGGATGAAGTAGTTGAGTTGTGAAGCTTTCAAAGCTGATCGAAATTACGGCAGAAACCTCAGAAGGGAGGTAGAGAATGTCCTCCTGTGTGCACGCCAGTCCGGGGCATGAAAAGTTCCTTGTACAACTGCAGTTAATTTACAATTACTCTGCTTGTGTCACAAGTGGAGCTGTGTGTTTCTGCTGTTAACATGCGGTGCTGCTGCGCCCTGTGCTGGAGGTGGCAGCCGGGCTGTGCCCGTGGATGGAGCGTGTCGGCTGTTTGGTCTTTGGCCCATGGGAAGATGAGGAGGGGAAAGCAGCACCAGGGCTGAGTGCGGCCGGTCTGCGCGGGGACCCCTCGGCTGTGCTTTGCTCTGCGTTGGTTGGGCACCAGCAGCTCTGTGATTTCATAGAACCAGAGCGTGGTTTGAGTCGGAAGGGAGCAGCGAAGGCCCTTGGCTGCATCCGCAGCTCCAGCACTGCGCCCTGCACGTGGGACGAGCGCGCGTCACCCAGAGGTGTAACCAGGCTCCTTTTGCATTCCCTGCAGAAGCTGTCCCGAAAGCAGAAGAAATGGACCTCACGGAGACTGCCCAGAGCGATGAAAGCCGCAGCGATTCCGGTGTGGAAGCGGCGTTTCCCAGCTCACCCCCAACAAAGCCGCGTTTGGACACGGCTGCAACAGACAAACCGTGGGGCAACGTTTCCCCCCCCGAGGCGCCCATCATCCTCAGCCCCCCGCAGACGCTCAGCCCAGATGTGTACACGTTGGTGTGGCGGTCGGGGCGGGACGGCGGGTTGCCCATCAACGCGTACTTTGTGAAGTACCGCAAGGTAACGGCCCCTCCTGCAGTGCTGCGGGGGTCGCTGGCTCGGCTTTGTCACCGGGCGGCAGCTGCTGCAGTGCTGGTGTCAATGAGGGCGGGGGGTGCAGGCGGCACTGCCTCACGTGGAGTCGAAGTGCAGCTTTGCTGTGGCCACGAGGGCAGTTTGCTCCTGGGTGGCTGCGCCGGGCAGTGTGCTGCTCTGTGTAGATCTATGCGGGATTGATTCCCATTTTAGTTCCGTTATGGTATCGTTATGGCCATGGGGAATTGGGCTCCAGAGCACGTTGCACTCAGCATCAGTGACGCTAAAGGTGCGTTCATGTGAGCCAGCTTGGATGGGGTTTGCTATGGTTGCACTGAGATCAGAAGGAAAGCTGAGCGTTAGCCTGACACATCAAAGGGATTGCATCCCAAGGAGCAATGCACTGCAGTCCATTTTAGACTGAAATGATCAGATGTGAAGGTGAGCTGATACTCCTTAAGCAAGAACCTCTCATGGCCTTGAAAACAGCATGTCTGCAGCGAGCTGTTCTGATGGAGTTGAGAGCCAAGCAATGCCGTTCCTCCAAGCAAACAGTTTCCTTTGTGGCAAAGCTATGGGGTTTATTCTTCGTAAGCTTTTTAATCCTCTACATCCTGATCTTGTCTTAGCCTGGAGGGAGCGCTTTGGTGTCTGACCTGTTAGTTCCTGAAAACCCGATGCCGAAGTCTGTTGATACAATTCCTCAACCAAAGGGAGGTGGTGGCTCACGTGAGCGCTGACGGCTCCGATTGACCCCTCGGTGCTCACCCTCCCTCCTAACAGCCCTCTCCGCATGAAATGTGCTCACTCGTGCGTTTCTCAGCAGGGAGTTACTGTGTTTTCTTAGGGTGGTGCTCTCTTTGTGTCATAACTGATTTTATTTATTTCCCTCTTTGGGGGAAAAGAAAAGAAAATTAGTGGGGAATAACGGCACTGGAAGAGGGATCTCTTCAGAGGGGAGCACTGGAACAGAGACCTCTGCCATAACCCTTGATAATCCGTGGCATTTAGAACTGCCTTCCATGTCATATTAAAGTCTTATATTGTTTGGTAGTTTATTTTTGGTAGACTCTGTCTTTTCCTTCGGGATTTGGGGTGATGTTTTTCTGCAGAGGTCGAGCATTAAGGGACTGCCCTCAATCTGCTTCAGCGGAGCTGCTGAACTCGCTGTTAAAGTGTCGGGTAGGATTCTTTCCTCATTAGAAAAAAGCACATCTTTGGTCTCCCTGGAGGCCTTTTTTCCAGCCTCCAGGAGGACTGCGATGTCCTTTTGTTGCCCATTTCAGCCTATAGGTATTTAAAAGTGCTGAAGTGCAGGAAAAGCTGGGGTGGTTCAGGGAGTACATCCTTCTGGTTAAGTGCTGGGTCCGGCCTGGAGCAGCACACACGTGTCTGCCCCGAGCTCATGGCTGAGCAAAGTATTAAAGTCAGTTGTGCTCTTGGAGTTTTAGGTGCAAGAGAAAATGATTGGTTTTTCAAAAGTGAGTGCATTTGTGGGGTGGGATGGTGAGGGAGGCTGGGCAAAGGAGCACTGCGAAGGCAGCCACAGAAGTGCTGATCTGAGGGCAAAGTGTTTGGAGATGGCACCACCCAACAAACGTACCGTGGTGAGGCAGAGGAAAACCTGAGGGATCCTGGCAGGTTGGAGAGGTCCTCTGGGTGTTTGTGCGGAGCAGTTGTGGATTTGAGTATTGCACTGGGGTTTGTTGTCTGGCGCTGAGCTCTGTTTCTGTCCCGCACAGCTGGATGACGGTGTGGGCACAGCTGGTGGTTGGCACACAGTGCGCGTCCCGGGCAGCGAGAATGAGCTGCGGCTCAGCGAGTTGGAGCCCTCCAGCCTCTACGAAGTGCTGATGGTGGCCAGGAGCGCTGCCGGCGAAGGCCAGCCTGCCATGCTGACATTCCGCACCAGCAAAGGTACAGAATCGCAGTCATTCGGGTTGGAAAGACCACTAAGATCCCCCACCCCACCGCACCCACATCCCCGCGGCTTTGGCACACCCCCAGGACGGCCCCCCCCACTCCCTGCACAGCCGTGCAGTGCAGCACAGCCGCCTTTCCTGTGTCCTTGGCTTTTGAGGGGACACGTTTCCATGTTGTCTGCTGAGCTGTGCATGAAATGCTCTATGATGCAGCTGCTGCAGAGCAGCCTTCAGTAGCTAAATAGCTGGGGAGGAAGCATTGCCGAGTGTTACCAGCTCTGCAGGTGCCTTTCTTTTAGCTGGGAAGCTGCTGGCTGTGTGCTGAAGCATACAAACAATCGGATATTGTGTTGGATTTCTGTACAAGAGATTTTGGTAAAAATGTGCTGTTTTCCTGCAATTCACAACCCATACGGACAGCTGTATGGACACAGCCCAGCATCAGTGGTTTCGTTACTGAACTTCTTATCCAGCCCCTGGGATGATGGGCCGTATATCTCGTGTTCCTTAGAAAGAACGTCATCCTCAAAAAACACACAGGCTCCTTCTCCACCAGTGGGCGTCCCAAAGCACCCCGTTGTCCATGAAGGGACCAACAATTTCGGAGTGGTGCTCCCTGATGTATCTCGGCACAGTGGAGGTGGGTCTGCGGCTGTTTGTCTCTCCTGTACTCATGTTTGACACAGAGCGGTGCACCCAAGTTAACTCGTGTGCTTTTTGCTGCTCTGGCTGCTTGTATTGCCTCCTTTATTCCTGTTTATTCGTGGAGCCTCCTGGAGGTGCGTTGCCCGTGGAACTTCTCCGGGTGAGACCAAAGCAGCACCCTCACACTGTCAGGTTTTCTGCTCCTGCGCTGCACTCCCGGTGGCGATGCTGGCTGTGCGGTGGGGCGGTGCAGTTCCTGCATGGCCCAGGGCAGCACACAGCAGTGTGTTCTGTACAGCTTCTGTGCAGAGAGGTACTGGAGCTGGGAATGTAACAGATGCACATCCTAATCTAGCGGGCGGATAGGATTTCAAAGGGCGCTGTCACCTGCAGGCTCTCAGAGATGAGATAAAAGTCTTCCGTGCGTAACCCGCATTCCTGCTAAATATCAGAGTCCCTTTTTACATCAGAGGAGCTGGCTGAGGGGACCCCGTGTGCCCCGCTGTGTGTGCCAGCTCTGCTGCTGTGACTGCTCCAGGCTGTGTCCATGAGGGGGGTTAGCAGTGCTGTGCAGCTCTCGGTGCTCACAGTGGCTGTAGCACATTCACTAACACAGCTCTTCCTGTTCTCTCTGTCCCAATGCTGTCTGTAACTTCCAGTGAGCTCCGTAAGTACATCGTTTGCTGCATGCCTCCTTTGCTCTTTGCTCTCCTTTCTTCCAAGTGATGGCTTGTCAGTGTAGCTCAGTAGTGTGGGTGGGATGAAGTCTCACTGGGGCCTGGGGCAGTTTCAAAAGATGGCGGCGGTTTTCGCCATTCACTCGGTGTGTTCCCATTTCCATTGGAGGTGGGCTGGGGTAGCACTGCCACGTCCACTTGGATGTCACCTCACCGAGGTGTGTAATTCTGTTCCTCCATCCTTCTCTTCAAGAACCCTTTCCGGAAGAGTAAGGGGATCACTGATAGGGGAGGACGTGGGATTCTCTGTGTTAATGCACAAGGTCTAATTTGATCATGAACTCGTTTAATCAGTTGCTCCAGGAGATGAAGTTCCGGCTGTGCTGGTGCTCTTGTAACCGAATTTCACCCTTCAGTTCCAGAAGCTCCCGACCGCCCCACCATCTCCACCGCCTCCGAATCCTCCGTCTACGTCACGTGGATTCCCCGAGCCAACGGGGGCTCCCCCATCACGGCCTTCAAGGTGGAGTACAGGCGGGTGGGCCGGAGCAGCGACTGGCTGATCGCAGCCGACAGCATTTCTCCTTCCAAGCTGTCTGTGGAGGTTCGCAGTTTGGAGCCAGGTACTGCAGGCTGCTCTTCCACCTTCGGGTGGCTGCTGCTGCAGGGGGTGCTTTGGGATGGGCCACCATTGCGTGAATTCGAGTTGATGTCTGGCTGTCCAAATGGAAAAGAGAAACACCTGCACCAAAATTTAATGCTTCTTCATGCAAAGAGGGGGATTGTGTATTACTGCTATTTTTAACTTAATTTTTGTCCTTCTGGTAAACACTCAGAATGAAAAAAAAAAAAAAAAAAAAAAGAGTATAAAATGCATTAAGGAGGAGCTGTGCCTACTGGTTTGTTTCTCCCATTGTCCAGCCCTAAATGCTTAGGGAAGGAGCGGAGGGAATGGGCAGTGAGTTCCTGCTGAAGGCTCTTCTCAGTGCCCTCTGCTTTGCGGTTGAGGGATTCCTGAGCTGATGGAGTCCATCCCTGTGCGATGTCTTTGCGTTCTTCTGGAGCGAATTTCCCTCATCTCTCCCAAAAGCAGTTTATATTTCTGATGGCCACATCAGTCTGTGCCGATGAGTTCCGAGGGTTTTTTCTCCCAATTGGATGTTGTGCAAAAACTGCTCCCTAATCTGTTTAGTCTCTCCTTGAATCCTGTTTCTGGTGCTTGTTTTGCTACCACTTTCTTGCCCTTTTTCCCTTTTAAGGAGAGATGTATAAGTTCCGTGTGATCGCTGTGAACAACTACGGGGAGAGCCCCCGCAGCGCCGCGTCCCGCCCCTACCAGGTCGCAGGCTTCACCCACCGCTTCTCCAGCCGCCCCATCGCCGGGCCCCACATTGCTTACACTGAAGCCATCAGTGACACTCAGATCATGTTGAAGTGGACGGTGAGTACGGGCAGCCCTGGCTCTGCTCACACTCCTTTGCTTGACGGCCCCATGTGGGAGCTCCGTGGGTCCGGCCGTCCTGCGTGGGCATCCCAGCAGGCAGCAGTGAGCGGAGCTCTGCCCAGTGCCATCGGCTGGCCTCGTCTGCTGCAATTCCTGCTGCTTGGAATCTGTGGTCATTAAGAATCATTATAAGATGGTTGGAAAAGGCCACTAAGATCATCACGTCCAACCATCACCCATCAGCCCATACCTGTTCCCTCCCCGCTGGCTAGACTGGCACCAGTGCTGTGCTGCCTTTAGGAACTTGTCTTCTTGCCTTGCGTCTAGCAGAGGATTCATGTTAGAGAAACGTTTGCCTTTCCCCTGGTACCTTGTCTTCTGTAAACAAGTGCTTTAAAGTCCTTACTGAAACCCACAGAAATTCTTTGCTCTTGTTTTGAAATCTAACCCCCTGGTATACTTTGGAGGATTTAACGTGTGGAGTTCCTGGTGTTAGTTTGCTCTGCTAGCTTAGTCTTAAGAGATGTTAAGGATAATAAACTTGAAATAACCCCTCGTTCCTCGGGAGGCCGCATAACTTAAAGTTACACTCAAATATTCTGAGCTGGATTGGAGCAACCTGAATTCTGGCTGAGCTAAGAATGGTTTTAACTTCTCCTTTCCATTATATGCTCAACTTTTCAGCCTGCTAATGGTCAAACCCTAACTGAATGTCATTAAAATGGTGTGGGAGGGGGAGGTGTCATTTGCAGCTCAGGTGATGGGAGACTGCGATGGCACGGCGGTGGGCTGTGGTCAACGGGATGGAGGGGTGGGGTGGGATGGGGATCTTTGTGCTCTTTTCCAGCCTTAATGACTGAATCCACTGAATTTGTTCTCGTCTAATGTGCTCTGCTGAATTCTCTTTCAGTATATTACGTCGAGCAACAACAACACCCCCATCCAAGGGTTTTATATCTATTATCGGCCCACGGACAGCGACAACGACAGTGACTACAAGAGGGATGTTGTGGAAGGTACTGCTCTGTTTGCACGCTGAGCAGCATGGCGTGGTGGGGAGGATTGCCGTGTAGCCATGTTGGCTGTGTTTATATGAAATCTAAACTGCTTTTCCCAAATGGAGCCTTTACCATATATTTCACAGAAGCAGCTCTCAGCCCCATAACAGCACGTTCTGCCCACACATGGACTTGTTGCTTCCTTCTGAGCCCTCATTCACGCTGAAACTAGAGAACTTAACAGTGGTTGTGGGGCTGTGCTCTTGTACCTCTGTGTAGGGCAGCCCTGCTGTGATGGTTTGTGATGGACAGTGCTGCCCGGGGAGCTGTGCTGTGGCTGCAGGTACAGCAGAGCTTCGTTTCGCCTTTTAATCAGCTCTGTTTTCTCAGTGCACATTAGATCACCATTTTCCTGGAAGAAGTTATTAGATAATGTCTATATTAGTCCAGAAGTGGAAAAGCCTTTTAAAAATATTTCACTTCATGTCCTTATTGCTTGGGCTGAGTAAACGGAGTGATCTCATCCTGCCCCGATGACGGCAATTATTTTCTCCCCTCATTTATTTTGGTTACAAGGGGAACGAGCCTTTATTTTGAACGTTTCCCTCAGCTGGACAGCACTGCACAGGACTGCGCTGTGTGACACGAGCCTTTGCACTCCATAAAGCTATCGGAGGTCCACCGTTTCTGCTTTACAGAAGCCTATGCAGCCTGCAGCTTCGTCTGCAAACTTATCTTAGCCAGACCTTGTGCCAGAGCTGCTCTGCCCCCAGAACAGCTTCCTGGGGGGCAGAGGACATAGAGCAGCTTTTGGTTAAAGCGCAGCTGCCATACATGGGGAAGCTGTGATGGTGTCTGTGCCATAAATCACTCATCCTGCCCTGCTTTCCCTCTGTTACCCCCGCATCCCTCCCCGCTCTGACAGGCGCGGTGCTGCAGGCAGCACAGAGCAGTGCTGAGCAGTGCCGGCATTCCTCCGCTCCCTGTTCAGTCTTGTTGGAGGCACCCAGAGCTCTGCTCCCAGCTCAGGAGCACTGCAGGCCAAAGCAGATCTTACTTGACAGAAAGTCCCATCTGCAATGGCTGCTCGCTGTCTTCCAGCAGCTTTAAGCAAAGAAGCAAAGGGAGAGTGGCCCCGTCCTGCGCGTGTCTCTGTTTGAGGGTCCTGGAGACTGAAATTAAGATGTAAATGCAGTCTGATGTCAGTTGTTTAAATGTTTTCCCTTGCTAATGGTGCACGAAGAGGACAGTTAAAGTGCCTGTACTGATTCCAGTCCCGCTAATGGTTTGGAGCGGAAACCTAAAACCTGGTGCAGTGATTAGCAATAGGAATGTTGGGGGGGAGCTGTGGGAGAAGGGCTGCAGCCCTGCAGGGCAGCACCGGACCTGCCTGCATCCCGTCCTCCTGCTGGCAACACGTAAATCAGGAGGTGCTGTGACAGCTCCTTAGAAACAGTGGAAACAGTTCAAGGTGGTATTTTCCAAGAGGGATTAGGAGCGCTCAAACAGTTAATTAAACTCCCTGAAGGGAAAAAAAAGAAAAGAAAAAAAAAAAGGAGTCGCTGTTTATTAAAATTTGTCACAGGCCCACGAAAGTAAAAGCGGGGAGTGATTTATGTGGAAGCACTCCGTGCTGCAGGAGGTGTCCCAGTGGAGCGCTGGCGGGCAGCCAGGGCTGACAGCGTCCCATTAGCGCTGCTGGCGCGGAATGCGGCTCTGCAGGGCAGGCAGCAGCGCCCGGTGCTGCTTCCTGCTGCATTCCGTGCCGTGCCTGGCGGGCTGCGTGCAGTTTGAGGAGCCCAGATGTGCCCTTCCTGTGCACGGTGCTGCAGGGAGAGGTCTTGCTGCGCAGCTCACGGCTCCAAATTCTCAGCCCTTCCCTGTGCCCTGTGTGCCGTGAGCGCCGGCACAGCGCTCGAGATGGTGTGAGGGAGTTTTGTTCTCTGAGAAATGGTTCGTAAGGTGCTGTGGAGCACTGCAGGGTAGAGCGGAGCAGCTCCGTGCTGAAGGTGTCGGCAGTGCTGCTGTAAAGGTGCCGAAAAGCTGCGCTTGGGGTGCTGAGCTCAGGGACTTCTGTTTGTGTGGGAAAACGAACAAACAAAAACAAACAGAAATCCTTAAGCCAGAGGACTTAAACCAAGCCTTATTCATCAGAAGGCTGTGACAGGACGGGTTTTGGGTCACAGTGAGCCTTGAGCTTTCAGACACGTCTGCGGGTCTGCAACAAAACCTTCTCCTCCAGCAGGAGGGCCACCGCTGTATGTTCCATACAGCCCTGCAGCAGCACGGCTATGGAACCGCTATGGCTGGGAAGGACTTGTGAGGTCAAGTCCAACCCTTGCCCCATCCCCACCTCACCGGCCGTGTCCCCAGGTGGGATCTGAGAGTCACTGAGGCCAGGAAGGAGCTCTCAGAGCACCGAGTCCCGTCCTCTGCCATCCCCACCGTGCCGGCTCGTAGAGCCCCGGGGTGCTGCAGCCATCACTGCTGTACCCACACCCAGCTCTGAGTCATCCCAGTGAATGAAATGCAGTTGATGTGTTTTTCCACAGGCACAAAGCAGTGGCACCTGATAAATCACCTGCAGCCAGAAACCTCGTACGACATAAAAATGCAGTGCTATAACGAAGGTGGTGAAAGCGAGTACAGCAACGTGATGATCTGCGAGACGAAGGGTGAGCGGTGCCTCTGCTGCCCTGGGGGGGTTGCAGTGCAAAAGTTGTCTGTAATGAAGACTGTGATTTTCTGGAATGTTCCGATGGGTTGTTTTGTCTTCCATAGCAGGGATTGTTTTTAGTGAAGCTGCTGGGCTGCGCTCCCAAGGACGGCTCTCACCCCGTGCCTGGCCAGCACAGCAGCGCCTCTGGGAGCAGCACGGGGTGCAGCTCTGCGCCCGCAGGGAATGCAGCCTTCCTCACTGCTGGGGCTCGGCCATCTGCCACGCAGCGCTGCTCCCTCGGGCTGTTGGGTTTGCGGGGTGATGCTGCTCACCCAGCATGCCTGCACAGAGGTGCTGCCTCTGCAGAGCAGCTCTGCTGTGACTCAGGCACCTCCTGAAGGTGTCCGTGTCAGGCGGGGAGAACCTGAGCTGTGGCACTCCGGGAATCAGCGTGGTGTGATTTCTGGGTTAACTGTCTGTGTGTTTGCTGTGATTCCTGATCAGCTCTTTGCATCTCAGCATGGTTTGAGCGTGGGGTCAGCAGGGTTCACATCAGATCCAAGTCGGTCGTGTGACTGCAGTGGGGGGGAGGGGGGGGGGTAGAAATGTGCGTTGTGGTTTCTCCTGACCTCAGGAGTGGAAAGATGGGTGCTCTCCAGTCGGAGTTACTGCAGCGTGCCTTGAGCCGTGTGTTACAGCTCCCAGTGACCTCAGCGGGAGGGTTAGCGAGCTGGATGACAGCCGTCTTCCAAGGCAAATAGTTATTACCCAATAGCAGTTGGCCTTCTCCTTACAGTTTTTAGTACTGACTTGGAAGGTTTCTCATTGAGGCGTTAGGATCGGAACTCCAGCAGTCATTATTTTCATTTCATAATGAAAAAACGCATTTAGAGAGCTCCTTTGGTGAACGTGCCCTTCCCTGTCTCCCATTCCGTGCAGTGAAGCGCATGCCAGGAGCGTCCGAATACCCAGCGAAGGAGCTGAGCACCCCACCCAGCCCCCCCGAGCGGGCGGGGGGCGGCGGGGGCCCCTCCTCTGGCCCGGTGCGCAGCAGCGACATGCTGTACCTGATCGTGGGCTGCGTCCTGGGCGTCATGGTCCTCATCCTGATCGTTTTCATCGCCATGTGTCTGTGGAAGAACCGCCAGCAGAACGCCATGCACAGTGAGTTGGTTCGGGGTTTCCTTTTGTCGCGGTGCTCAGCCCAGTGCTGGGAGGGCAGATCCCCAATTCCTGCTCAGCTGACGCTGAAGCAGAATTCAGTTCCTGGTCTTGCAGAGAAATGTTAATGGGCAGAACCTGGCGCTTTGCGCCGAGCACAGTGCTGGCACGTTGGAGCTCAGCGCTCATTGACTGCTCAGAGGTTCTGTGCTAACGGAAGTCCTTTAATTGCCTTTCCTCATGCAGAAATCATCCCTGTTCTTTCCATCGCCTGTGGTTATTTTTAAATGTCCTCGCTCCTTTGACAAGAAATCACACAAACTTCTTGCAAGATAAGATGGGGCCTTCAGCTGCAGCCCAGGCGTGCTGTGGGAGCAGTTCTGGGGTAGCAGTGGGTCTGCTGGTCCCAGCGGGCCGTGCTCGGCCGCTCTGCTTGTGACCGATGGGAGCAGAGCCCTCCAGCACGGTGCTGCCGGCCTGTCCTGCAGGCCATGGCTGCTTTCCTCTCCTACGCCTGTTGCTGAGCGCTGGGACGCTCGGCTAATTGACAAAAGCTGCAGAAAGAGAAAATGAGTTTCCTCTGTTTCCCAGACGCCCCTTTGGCAGCACGTGCGCTCTCTGGAGCAGAACCTCACTCTGGCTCACGCCTGGCTCTCTTGCAGAGTACGACCCTCCTGGCTACCTGTACCAAGGGGCAGAGATCGGCGGGCAGATGATCAAATACACCACCCTGCCCGGCACGAGCCGCGTCAACGGCAGCGTCCACGGCAGCTTCCTGAGCAGCGGCGCTGGCAGCGGCTGCCCGCACCACCACAAAGCGGGCGGTGGGCTGGATGGGGCCGTGAACGGCGGGGTTGGGCTGCACAGCAGCTCCCTGCCCGGCGCACACCTGGACTGTGAGCGTGCCCAGCACCTGGTGAACGTAAGCTTGGGGGCCGCAGCGGCGGGCTTAGTGCTGGGGGGGAGGAGCTCATCCGTTGATAACAGCCGGTCCGCTGAGCGGCTGCTCCCACAGGAGGCAACCGGGCTGATATTTCTGATACAAACATCATGGTTTTCATTTGAGAATATCGGATGACAGCAAGAATTCCGCTCACTCTGGGAAATCTGCCCTTGCCCTCCCGACAAACAGCTCTGAGAATACTTCTGTGCTGCGTCGGGACGCTTGGCTTCTACATATGGTATTTCTCAATCTTCGGGTTAAATAGATTTAATTATAGCTGCTTATTCTGCAGCTTTATGGATCACCCGTTTTCCCCCACCTGTTTCAGATCTGTGACTCTAAGCGATGCTATTCATTATAGCAAAGCACAAATGCAGCAGGAGCTTCCATAAAGTATCCCATACATCAGAAGCGCAGTGACGCACTGAGTGCCTTTTTGCTTTTTTGGTCCCTCATTTGTGACTTTTGAGACAGATTGCCCCCGCCCCCCCCCTTTTTTTTTTTTTCAAATAGAAAATAAAATTAAAAACTAATTTAACTCCACGACCCAGCCTTTGTGTGTTGTGGAAAAGTACTTCATTTGCTGAAATGTGTCCCGTTTCCAAGAGAGAATAATGATTTCATTATTGTCTATGGAAACAGATGGCTTGCGTTCAAACTTACTAAACTTACACAAAACTGTGAACATTGCCCAGGAAAACTGAAAGAAAAAGTTCAGAAGTCTGAGAAACAGCAGAAAGGGGGCTATTGTTTGTGTTGGTAATTGAACACAAGCACTTGGTTTTATTGAACAACAAATTAGCACTTGCACAGTAGTTGCCACTTAGAGCACTGCAGTTTCGAGGGCAGAGTTGTTGGGTCCTCACCTGGTTGGCCATCAGTTGGCCGTTGGTTGGCCATGGGTTGGCCATGGGTTGGCCATTGGTTGCCATTTGCTGGACCCACATTTCCCTGACCTGCCCGCCCTACCAGCAGGTGAACTCCTAAAAGCCTGAGCCTGCCCAAGCCCTGGGGAAGGGATGGTTTTGTGGCACTTGAAAGCCAGCCCATAGGAAGCCCGGCAGTGCTGGGAATGTTGCTGTTCTGTCGCTGCTCATCTGCTCCTTGGAGGCAGCACCTTGTGCACGTGCAGCTGCAGCTCTACTGAGTGGGTCTGTGTTGAGACGTGGGCAGCAAACCCCGGCATGCTGTCTCATTGGAGCAGCTGAGTGTTGGTTTAGTGCTGTTTTTCCCCTCTGTGTCGTGCGGAGCTGAGTAAGGCAACCCCTTCCCACCCAGAGCAGCCGAGCAGAGGAACAGGATGTTCTCATTCTCATTAGGACTCTCTTTATTGTTCCATTGATTGGGCTGAATGAGGAAGAGAGAGACTGGCAGGATGGCAATCAACACTAATTAGGCATTTCCTCAGCGATCCCTATCTGGCTGAGCAGCCTCCCCGAGCAGAACCCACCCTCACCATCAGCATGAGCTCTCAGGCTCTGGTCAGGGTCTCCCACCCTGCCCTGTCCCACAGACCCCGCTGGGCTGTGCCGTCCCCGCTCGGTGCTCTCGTGCTGCCCGCTGCCCCTCACAATGAGGTATGTGTTAATCTGGGCATTCTGCTCGCTCGTAATGGGCCCTGCAGCCAAAACCAACAGCACCAAATCCCTCTCACCCGGAGTCATTGCTGGCGAAGGAATTACCCCATCTGTACAAATACCGAGCGTTTCAAAAATCAGTGTAGCGAAGTGCAGTGATCTAATCGGGGTAATTGCAGGAAGGTGGGATGGGTTTGTGCTGTGACATCAGCCCTGCAGATTTAGTGCTGTCTCCCTGAGCGGCGCAGCTCGCTAACGAACAGCGGTTTGCTTTCATGTCTGTCATCGGCGTTAAAAATAAACATATTTACAGTGTGTTTATTAAATTAAACCTGAGCGTACGAAGCTGAAAACAGTCCAGGGAAATTACAGCATACTTGTCTAAGCTGCAGTTGCTTACTTTGCTCTCTGACACGCGCTGGCAGAGCCCCTCGCCTTGGCTCCATATAATGGCACAGTGTTACCGTGCTGGGATGCGGGCCCAGGGCTGGGCAGGGCAGGGCTGGGGGCTCGGGGCGCAAGGCTGGGGGGCACTGAGGCGCTGCTCCCAGCCGTGCTGACCGCTGTCTCCATGCAGGGCGCAGGGCTGTGTGCGGCGCTGCCGCAGGCGGAACCCCCCGAGTGCATCAGCTGCAGGAACTGCCACAACAACAACAGGTGAGGGCAGGGGAGGGCGGTGGGTGTGTGTGAGTGGGGAGGGGATCTGCTGTGTGCCATGGTGGAGAGCCGGGCGCTCGTTGGGCATCCTGCTGGGAAGGGTTGTGGAGGATGTGCTGCCTTCCAGGCTTCTGAGGGGGTCCCTGGTTATTTAAGGGCTGAAAGTCAGATGTTCTGGACAGGTTGAGTGGTAAATCTGGGGTCTGATCAATCATACTTTGGATTGTCTTTCTTGTTAAAGATAGCAGTTACCCTCCGGTGTGCATCCGAAGGAACTGAGCTGGAGTTCAGCCCTTCCCAAAGGCTGAAAACTTGCATGCTTCATCTTGGTGTTTTTATCTCTGAAAACAGAGCTCAAAATGGCATTGAAATGCTTTATCCTTCTGTAACAGACATGTGGGGACTGGGGGTCACCCCAGGGTTATTCCAGAGCTGTGGGGCTGTGGTGCAGAGGGATGCAGTGGGCACAGAGTGGGGGGGTGGGCTGTGGTGGTCTCGGGGGGGATATGGGCTGTGCTTATGCTGAGTGGAGCAGTGACAGCAGTGGGGACAGAGGGGCCGTTGCTGCAAACCAACTGCTCGTGAGGCAGTAACAGCAGTCACTGGGATGTGTGCAACTGGCTGTAATTTGGAACACATTGTATGTGTTACGCTGTAATTAATAGCCCGTTTCCCAGTTTTAAGCATATTTACATTCTTAATTGCTCTTTTTTTTCTTAAGAAAAAGGAGAGAATGAGTTCCATCCCATGCGACTGCAATGTGCCTCCCAATGGGTCATCAGCAATGGCTGAACTTTGAGTTCTCAGCCCTGCTCTGTGTGACAGCCGGACACAAACTGTCCCCTCCAGCTGCAGCCCCAGAGGGATGGGGCACACAGAAGGGCACATGGGGGGCAGCGGGGTGGGCCCAGCTTTGCCTTGGTGTTGTTGGAGGTGTGGGCATGCAGTGGCTTTTTTAAGACCGAGCGCACCTTAGAGCTGGTGAGCACAGCCACATCCAGCACTGACCATGGAGGGCTTTCACTGTTACGGCTGTGGAATCCTCTGGTCTTTGGTTATTGCTTATGGAGCTCTGCCAGAGGTGGGGGCTGCCAGGTCGTGGACGCCCACTTTGCTGTGGTGGACAAAGCCAGGGAGGTGAGCGTGATTTGTGCTGATTGCTCTGGTGTTCAAAGCAGATTCCTTTTTGTCCTGGTTCTCTGGAGCTTTTGCACCGATGTTCTCTGGGCCCTCAGTGGTTGCCGAGGATTTGGAGTTCTGCTCTCCGTAGGTTCCCTTTGGCACACGCCGTGTTCCCATCAGAGATCTGCACACACATCCCGAGTGAACGGCCCTTCGGGTTGGAGGGCTGTGCATGATGGCTCGTAGGATTGTGGCACTGAGAATTGATGCAAGGCGTGTTTTCTGCAGCAGAGATTTTCCACTGCTGCTCACTCCGGGTCCGCCCGTGGCCAGTTTCCGTCAGAATGTGGTTTTTAAGCTAAAAAAGCTGAGCCGCTGTCTTGAAGCTCCATTCAAGCCAGTGGAGTAATACAAAGCACTGCACTGACCTCTGTGTCTTTAAAAAGAAAGTCCCATAAACATGCGAAACCAAACATCTTAAATGGGTTTCTCTAAGAATTTTTTCAATAATGAGTGAGTGTAGTCAAAACCTCTGCGGAAAGAAATGCAAACTAATAAATGGATTTGTTTGAAGCCCAGATGTGTTTCATGTGGATTCTTCAGTGGCTTTTGTGGTATTTTGGTACTTGGAATAATGATCTGGAGGCGGCTCAGGGCGGAAGGACGGAGCGGGGAGCTGTGAGTGCCATGAAGGCTCCGTCTGTGCCCCGTGTGGCCCCAATGGCACCGTGGGGTCAGTGGGCACAGCAGGACGGGTCGGTGGCTGGAGAGGTCTTCGCAGCCTTCATGGCTCTGTGTTGGCTGGAGGTGGGCACTGTCACGTCATCTTATCTGGGGGGAAAAAGCACTCTGGAATGGAATCCTCCCAGCAGTCATAGGGGCAAACCTGCAGCGTTGCACACGGTGAGGACTCGGAGCCCACGTGGGCCGTGTGGGTGCCAGCTCTGAGCGCCAGCACTTGGGTAGTGCAGTAAGTGGCAATAAACAGCGATGTGCGGTGAGATGGATGGGGCTCATCATCGGGAGCAGGGCAGGAGACAGTCCTATTCAGGTTTGGCAGCAAAGAAATGCTCTGAGTTGTGTCCCTTTGGCATATGGGCTTATAATCTGTACGTGGAGTTGGAACCCTGTTCGGCCTTCCCTTGAGTGCCTGGGAGTCGTGCTGGCTGCACTGGGCTCTCATGTAGCACAGGGCTGTGCTCCGACCGTAACTCAGTGCTGGGGTCAGACAGACAGGGGTGGGAAGAGCACAGCAGGACAGGTGTGAAGGACGCGGTGACAGCATTACATTGCATTATGGGGTCCTTGCTTTCGCTCTACCTGCGTATCCGTCCAGGGAACGCGCTGGGGGGTAGTTTCCTGGTCTATGGCAGCTATACAAGTGAACCTTTTATTTTGTGGTAATTATGGTTTTGTATAAAACCACAGTGAAGTGTGATTTTGGGCTGTCGTACATAGGATTTGCTTATATAAATGTTCGCTGAGTCTACATTGTTAGTGGAGCTGCAAACACTGCAGGCATTTTCCCTGCCTGCTGCAATGGCATGCGAGTCTGTTAAGGTCTCGAGCTGCTGTTTGCTGAAGGTTAAATACCTTGGCTGTAACAATTCATTTCGCAGTCTAACTCCGATTTCACAGCCTTGCGCGTGTCTCGCAGGGTCACGATCTGAGCTGCATCGTGTGGGATTTTGCCTTTGTAGTGCTGAGTATGCTTTTGTAGTTTGCATCCACTCTGATAGCACTTCAGCAGTTGTTTTCTGAGGCACTTCGGTTTGCTGCTTGGGTTTCAAACCTGAGCTCGTTCTGTTGGCGGCGAAAGGCCGCCGTGTGGGCCTGCCCTGGTGGAGACCTGCAAGTCAATGGTCGGGTCACAGCGGACAGGGGAAGCAACTGAGCAAATGTTTGCAGTGTTTCCAGCTGTCTGTTGGGAGAAGAAACGCTTGATCCTTCTCTTGATGTTAGGATTGATCCAAAAATACATTCAGAACTCACTTGGCAAGATCTCTACAGTAAATAACACATGGTGAAGTACTTAAAAATCACAGTTTCTCATGCTAAGTCGAGTGGTAGAAAGGAAAAACGTGCGGATGATCAGGGCTCACAGTGACTCCTGGTATCCCGCTCAGGTTGGAAATGAGGAACAATCTCTTCTCCAATGAACGGTGCTGCGCTGCACAGCTGCCTGGAGGGGGGGGGTCACCATCCCTGGGGGTGTCCCAGAGCTGTGGGGATGTGGCACTGAGGGATGTGGGCACACTTGGGGTGGGTTGGACTTTGTGATCTGAGAGGTCTTTTCCTACCTTAATACTCTGTGATTGTGGCTTACATTCTCAGGTGTTTCACCAAAACCAACGGCACTTTCAGCAGCAGCGCGCTGCCCGTCGTGCCCATCGTCGCACCTTACCAGCAGGACGGCCTGGAGATGAAGCCCCTGAGCCACATCATGGTGGCCATGTGTTTGGCCTCCGGCGTCCCCGAGCACGGCGGGCAGATGGAGGAGGACAGCATGGAGACGGCCGAGCAGCCCCCCAGCCCACAGCCCTGCTGCAGGGGCAGCGCCGGGCCGCTCTGCCTGCAGTACGCGGATGGTGAGGCACGGCCACGGGGCGGCACCCTGCAGAAGTGGCACTGATTGATTGTGGGGAGACTGGTAATTAAGCTCACAAAAGAGCTGGCCTTTGGAAAAAGGGCTCTGTTCTGCAGAAAAGTGGTGGTGAAGCTGAGCGTGCTCTTCTTGACTGATGCCTCTGAATAGCTCACCCTGCAGGCGTGCTGCAGGTAGTGAGGCTGTGGCTGATTGCTGCCAGCTCGTGGCTGCCTGTACCCACAGCAAGCCCGTGGGCTCCCACAGCAGACCTAGGGGCTGAGATGCTGCCCGATGGCGTGTTCCCTAATGAGCGGGCATCTGGGGTGGCCTAAAGCCGTGCTGGAGGTGAGGGTGGCACAGGAATGCTGGTGGGGTTGGGCTGTGTCATCCCCACCTGTTGGACAGCAGCATCAATGTGCTTGGGTAGAGCCGAGGCCCTGTGCTGTTGCCCAGCGCTTCCCCGGGGTTTTATGGGAGTAAACCCACTCAGAATGCTTTACCAAGATCCAGTAACCTGAATTTCCTCCGCGCTCGTGAGTGCACGGAGCTGAAAGCGCGTTGCTCTTGCTTTGCAGGTGACAGCTGTGCGCTCTCAGAGACACCAAACCACGTTCTGAGCTGGAGCCCGCTGGTTCTGCAGCCTGTGCCCAAGGACTGCAGGGACAAACCGGGCTGGACTGCAACGCTGTGTGGTTCTGGGCAGCCCCCAATGCAGGAGAGCTGAGGGGAGCGCTGGAGGGACTGATGGAGGGGCCTTAATTATAACAGAGAGAGTCACTATTTATTTTTTGTAGTAGTGTCATATGAATGTATCTTGTTTTTAAATGGTTGCCTTTTTATATTATTTATGCCTTGAGATTCCTTCTTTTCCCACGCACCGTGAAACTGGCCTGGTTCTGTGTATATAAACAAACAAAGATGCGTAATAATATAAAGAACAAGGATGGGAAATGTGCAGTGTGTGTTCCATGGGGCGGTGCCGGCAGAGGAGCGCTGCTGAGAGGCTTTGATGCTGCATTGGGTGCTTTGGGTGCAGGGTGCTGCAGTGCTTACCCGGCAGACAGAGCTGGGCTGGGCCGCACTCAGACTGCTCCGCTGGGAGTGGACAGAAGGGGATAAGCATTGCTCGGCTGTGCTGCGCCGCGCAGCGGGTGGAGGTGCTGCAGCCTTCACTGCAGCCTTGGTTTTTTGGCGGTTGGTTTTTTTTTCTTTTCCTTCCAAATTTAATCAGAGTAAATGAACGAAGCTGTGCTCATAAGGCACTCCCTCCAAAAAGCAGTGTGTAACCCCAGCTGCTGAGAGCCTGCATCACCATCACAGCTGCCCCACGGCCACACGTGCAGCCTGGGTTGAGTGAGGGGGGGCTGGAGGGCTGCAGGTGCAGCTCTGAGAGCCGTGCCCGACCCACAGCTCTGTTCCCCACTGAATGTCTGCTCTGTGTACAGCACGGAGGTACATATAATGTGTTATGTGCTTTATAAATAGACCCCTTAATGAGAACATGTTGGCTCAGAGCTGGGCTACCACGCAAGTAGGATTCTGGTTGATGTTTCATACCCAGAGCCTGGCAGTGATGCTGTGCTGTGTAACCTGGTTTCTCCCCTCTGCATGCTTTAGTTTTCATGCTTGCAAGACTGAGTGCATGCCAGGGGGAGGCAGAGCTACCCGGACAAGCACCACATGAGGGCAGTACCCTTTCCTGGATTTGCTGCTCTGCTTTCTTGATGCCAACGCAGGATGCTGGTGTGAGCTCAGGCAGATGGAGCAGGTCTGGTGTCAGACGGAGCGGGGCCATGGGCTGAGCCAGGCAGACAGCAATGGATGTGGGAGGCTGCGATCTGCCCTGTTAGCAGCACCTCTCTGCAGACTGCTTTATTTATAGTGAGTGACACTGTTTTAAGTGTTTGTCTTCCATTTATTGTATTTTACTTTAAAATGTGTCTGAGCTCTGCCTTCGCTGTAGGGTTTCAGTGCATATCCCCACCTCCATGTGCCCAACTCCGAACCTCCCGCGGGTCCCATGGGAGAGCTCCACCTTCAGGCTGTGTGCACAGCCCTGCTCCTCTCTCCGCTCTGCTTTGTCCACTCAGACCCCATCCTTCCCCGTGGCTTTGGCAGCGCTCCTTTCCTTTCCAGAACCAGCAGCGAGCTCTGCTGGGCTCCCGGCGCCTTGCAGCTCCCTGCTTCCCCCAAGCACCGAGTTCAAAAACCCCGTGTGCATCAGCTCCTTTTCTCCCCATCTTTGGGCTTTTAGAGAAAAACCAAACGGACAAACCTCTCTGTGTTCCTCCGTGTACCTCTGAACGCGTCACTGCTGCAGTTCTGCCCCGCGCTGAGCTCCAGATGTCTGCTTGTTGGCATATGGGTAAATACACTCTATTTTCCGAAGAAGATGTAATATTTCTTTGGAAATTGCACATGTGTTGGAATGATGTAGTTGTTGTGTGTTGGTTTTTCGTTGTTTTTGGTGGTTTGATAAATATTAAAGTGAATGCTGCTGCTCAAGGGGATGGCAGAGTGGTGATTGGTGCCGGCGTGGCACTGCGCTGAGGTTGGGCGGATCGTTCATGAGATGCAGGACAGTGCCAGGACTTCTTTCTTGCATAAACCCGAAGTTGAGGGCTGCCTCCTCCATGCTCTCCAGGCAGAGATCTCCCCTTCCCCAACCATCCCAGCTCCTCCTGCTCCCTGGGAGCAGCGATACATCTCCGCCCACCGCAGAGCAGCAGAGCCAGGCCATGGCTTGCTGTTGGGGTGCTGGCAGTCTGTGTTGGAGCACAATAAAGCAACCCAGAGGATTTCCTTCGTGGCGCTCCACCTGCAGCCCAGCCCATGTCCAGCAGCCACGGGTTGATGACAGTCGGGTGCCAGGAGGAGGGATGTGGGGAGATTTCCTGTGGGTGAATCCCCTTTCATAAAGGGTAAATACTGAGAATCCCACAGCTTCACCCTTCACCTCCTGGGGTCCTCAGCCCTGGGTTTGCAGCCCCTCTGCTCCTCCCCAGCCAGACTGAGGCTTTGTGGAAGAAGATCCCCACTGCATCTGCAGGGACCCTGTGTTCTCTTGCAGCCTTTATTGAGGCAAAGGAAGCAGTGGGGTACAGCACAGTGCAGGAGGATGGGGCTGTCCCAGGGGTGCTGTTGCCACATCCCAGCTCTCGTCCCCCAGGAACAGCAGCAGTGAGGAGGGGTGTGCCAGGCTCAGGGCATGGCCGTCACGGTGACGGTGACATCCACCGGTGCATCATCCGCAGGGTCACCTGGTGGGGCTGAACGTGGCTCTTCTGCAATGGGACAGGACGGAGAGCCTCAGTGGCACCAGTCTGTACCACCATGCCGGTGGCTCTACGCACCCTCTACCTTCCATGGCTGCTGCACTGGGGCCACCCGGCTCCTCCTGTCCCTGTCCTTCTCCATCTTCCGTGCTCACGGCCACATTGGCATCCTCGGCAAGCTGTGGGGCATCGGGGCCAGCCCTGGGGGCACGGGGCTCTCAGGTGAGCAACAAGATGCAGGGGAGGGCTGGGTGCGTAGCGCGGGTTGGGGCACTCACATGTGGAACAGCAGCTCGTGCAGCCCTATGGATGAACAGACGGACACCGGATGGGGGTGTTGGGGTTTTGTCACCCTGCCGAGCCCCCCGACACTCACGTGGCAGGCGGTCCCGGTGGCGAGCGATGTAGTGCACAGCCAGCAGAGACATGGAGGTGGCTGCCAGCATCCCCGTCACTGCTGCCCCCATCACGGCCGGGAGCGCCTCGAAGGGCGGCTCAGCTGGAAGAGAGCGGTGCAAGTCAGCCCGCTGGGATGGGGGAGGTGAGGAGGTGAGGAGCAGCCAGGATGGTGCGGAGGTACCAGAGGAGAAGGGAGCGAGGGGAGCACCGGGCATCCCTGGCACAAACGGAGGAGAAAGGTGGGGAGCCTGCACTTGCTCTGAAACCTACTGATGGCTGCTCGCACTGGGGTGCAGTTGTGCCTTTTTCCGCTCACCCCCTGCTCTGCCAACAGGCAGTCAGCCCCGAGGTGTTCTGTAGCCCCTGCCGATGCCTGGCACCACCCAGGATGCCATAGGAGCACGGCATGCTGTCCCGTGCCCGCTTCACCTGGCGTCTGCACCTCGGAGGGGTGCCCGGCCGTGCGGTGGTTGACAGCCAGGACGCGGAAGGCATAGACCACGCGGGGGTCGAGCCCCCCCAGGCGCCGGTCGCGGGAGTGCGGCTCGATGTCTCCAGCGGCCGTTTCCCAGGGGCCAGGCATGCGGCGCTGGGGCTTCTTGGCCGGCCGCCGCTGCACCACGAAGCCGGTCAGGTTGCCCGCGCCCTGCGTCCGCCACTGCAGCCGCACCTCGGTGCGCGCCCGCGTGTACCGCAGCTTGCTGATGGTGACGTTGGGGGGGGCGGGGTACCCTGCGGCGAGACAGTGCTCTGTGGGACAACTCAGCCCCCGCGCACCACGGAGATGTGTGCCGCCGCCCCTGGGACTCACGATCCACGCGGAGGCGGACGGGGAGGCTGGCAGTGCCCACGCTGTTGGCGGCGGCGCAGCGGTAGGTGCCACCGTCCTGCGGCCACTCGGCATCGCGCACGGTGAGATTGGCCCACGCCCCGCCGCGCTCCAGCCGGTACTTGGTGGTGCCCGCCGGCACCTCGCGCTCCTGCGGGTCGTACCAGCCCATCTCGGCACCCAACTCGGTGCCGCCGCGCTGCCGGCATGCCAGCCGTGCCTCGCCGCCCTCCAGCACCGCCACCTCACTGCGCTCCACCTCCAGCTCAGGGACATCTGCGCAGTGAGAGGGGCTGCTGGTGGCGTGCCAACGGCCAACGTGGCACAACGGTAGTGGGGGCAGCACGTGGGGACGTTCCTCCTTACCCAGCCGGAGGCGGCAGTCGGTGCTGGCGGCTCGCAGTGGGTGCGCGGCCACGCAGACGAAGTCCTGGCCCCGCAGGCTGGTATCGGTGCTCAGCACCAGGACAGTGGCTGATGGTGTGGGGAAACCCAGCGCCCGGCCCCGGCCGTCCCACCAGCGCAGCGTGGCCGGCGGCGTGCCCCCCTCCCAGCGGCACCGCAGCATCACGTATTCGTCATGCTTGGTGGCCGCAGCCATGCATGTGGGGCTGCCTGCCGGGATCCCTGGGGAGGGACACGTGGTGGGGTGAGACCCCCCTGCCTGACTTCGTCCCCAGAAAGGGCTGGGGGAGCAAGGGGCAGCAAACGCAGCTTCACTTTGGGGCGCTCTGTGGTGCAGCCACAGCACGTGGATTGAAGGCTAATAGGGTGAGGAAAGCAACTTAGGGACGTGGGAGTTCGGAGATACATCCGCACTCACACAGAGTGGTCCTGCACACAGCCCCCTCCCGCAGCGCAGGGTGCGTGGCCATGCAGGTGAAGGAGCTGCCGTTCCTTGTGGCTGCCCCTGGCACGATGCTGGTGGCCATGGAAAAGCTGGGCCCTGCCGCCCCCTCTTCATCCTCCTCCTCCTCCTCCTCCTCCTCCTCCTCATCCCTAGGGCCCACCCAGCGCAGCTGGGCTGGAGGGAATCCTCCCAGCCAGCGGCACCGCAGGGCCACGTCCTGCAGGTCAGCAGTGGCCAGAGCGGAGCAGCTGGGGCTCCCAGCCGGCGGATCTGTGCGGGACACAGAGCTGTCACTGCAGGGTCGCTTCCATGCCATCATCCCAACCTGTCCTTCCCACCCACATCCTCACCAGGCACCGTGTTGTCACCACGCCAGGCCAGGGCCACGGTACTTACAGTATACAGTGAGGACGATGGTGGCCTGGGTGCGGGTTTGGAGGTGGGTGTTCTCAGCCAGGCAGGTGTAGGTGCCTGCCTGGCCCCGGGCAATGGCCGACATGACAAAGGTCTGGCCAACATGCACCTGGGAGCCATTGTGCAGCCAGATGTAACGGCTGGGGGGGTTGGAGGGCGCCAGGCAGCTCAGCACCACATCCTCCCGCTCGCCCGCAGAGAAGCTGCCTTGCTCTGGGGAGAAGGGCTCCACGCTGATGGCTGGCTCATCGGGGCCATCTGTGGGGACACAGAGCCCTTTAGCCATGGGACATCACTGCCGAGGGGACACAGCTCTAATCAGGGCATCCTCCCACTGGTGGGAACCCGACCCGTGATGTCTCCTTAGAAGTGGTGCAGTACAGCGGCTGTGAACACGCTGTGGTGCATGGTGCCCAAGGATGGACCACAGGGAATGGTGGCCTGGGTGACACAGTGCCAGCCACAGAGGTACCATGATGGTGGTGAATGATGGCCATGGATACACCTTGGTGGCACGGTACTTGGTGGCCATAGTGGCACTACGGTCTGGATGGATGATGGCCACAGGTGCATCTGGTCAATGTGGCACTTGGTGGCCACGGAGGCACCCAGGTGATCATACCTGCATCATGGTGGTATCTTCACCCTTGGGGCTGTCCCGGCCTGGTGACCATTCCCCCCCACCTTAGGGCCCCCCCAGGAAGCAGAGCCACGCCCCAGGGCACTCACAGACGATGTCGAGGTAGACGGGTTCACTGGTGCGGTTGTTGACCTCATTGCGGGCCGTGCAGGTGTACCAGCCAGCGTGGCTGCGGTTGGCGGGTGCCAGGAGCAGCTCTGCCCCAGAGCCTCCCAGCCCCATGGGCGCTGCTAGGAGCCCTCCATGAGGCTCCCGGTGCTGCCAGGAGAAGCTGAGCGGTGCCGTCCCCTCCCGCACAGTGCACGTCAGGGCCACCTCTGTCCCCTCCGCTGCTGCCGCTGCCGTCAGCCGCACGAAGGGCTTGGAGACAGGCACTGAGGGTACCGGGCCATGAGCGTCCCCAGAGCCGCCAGCCCTCTGCCCCTGATCCTTCCCAGAGCCCCTGCATCCCTCCTATCCTGTCCGGTTGGGGCCTTTCCAGTTCCGGCAGTCTGTGGCTAGTGGGCTCGCTAGCGTGAATGTGTACGGGTCAGTGAGTCCACATGTTGGCTAGCAGGACACCGAGTTGGCCAGGGGAGGGAGACAGGAGGTGGCTACTGAGCTGCTATGTGGCTGGTGGGCAAGGCAATGGGGTTGGCCAGCGGGTTGCTATATTGGCGAGTGCAGAGTTGTGTTGGCTAGACGGGCACCCTACGCTGGCCAGCAGTGCGGGCTGTTGGTGAGGGGAGCCACGCAGAGCGCTGTCAGGAGGGACACCTTACCCAGCACACGCAGCAGCACGGCGGCGTATCCCACGCGGAGCCGCCCCCACTCCGGGAAGAGCCCCTGGCAGAGGAAGCGCCCGGCGGCGGCCGTCCGCAGCTCCCGCAGCTCCAGAGTGCCGTTGCGCAGCGTGACCCGGCCCAGCGCGCCCGCGCCAGGAGCCACCACCACCTCCGGTCCTGAGCCCACCGCCACGGCCCGCGGCGGCCCCGCGCTCCCCATCGCCGTGAAGCTCCAGAAGACCACGGCCGGTGCTGCCAACCCGCAGCTCAGCTCCACCACCCGGCCCCGAATCCCCGTCACCGTCCGCTCCTCGTAGGCTGCAGAGCCGGCGTCCAGCGGCTGGCCTGGTGGGAGGTGTGTTGGTTGGTGTGTGGCCGTGTTGGCCGCGTCTCAGCGGTGCGGCTCCATCCCTCCCCGCCGTGAGGGGACCCCCGGCACTCACCCACCGCCATCAGCGGCAGCAGGCAGAGCAGCCAGGGGCCCCCCCAGCGCTCCATGCCAGGAGCCCCCCGTGCTGCGCTGCGCTCCACAACCCGACCTCCTCTCGGGTTTCCCCGGATTGGCCCTGATTAATCTTTAATTATTAATGAAATGGCAGCAGAAACCCAACGCCGCTGCAATCTGGCTGTCCCCGTGCCAGGCATGAGGATTGGTTCCACTCATGGCACGGGTGGTGCCATTGCCAGCCGTGCCACTGCCAGGATGTCCCCGGTGGTGGCCAACCCCTCTTCCCGTTCTTCTCCCTACAAGAGGTAAATCCAATCCCGACCCCCACTGTGTACCGATAACGGAGGATTTGAACACGCCACAGACGCGTGGCACGGAGCGGGGTTTGATATTTCATCTCCTGCTCTCTGCAGGCCATGAAACATTGATGGGGGGTGGTGGCAGCACAGTAATGCGATGCCAGGAGGGGTTGGGGCTGCTCTGCAGCAGGGGGGTCTGCAGTGTGTGTGACGGGGCTGCATCCCACCGCTCCCCATGGGGCAGCTGCAACACCCCTGCAGTGCCAGGGGATTCATCCCCCACTTATCCTCTCCCAAAGTTACTATCTGTGCCTCCCAAATTCACCTGCAGTCTTTCCTTTTTGGGGGCTTTTCCTGGTGCCCCCTCTGCCACAGCGCGCTGGGATGAGGGTTTGTGGTGGGGTGGTGAGTGGGACAGCCACCACATGGGGACAGCCACCACATGGGGACAGCCACCACGCGCTGTGCCCCTGCTTTGTACCACTGCCCTTTGTGCTACAGAGTGCTCCTTGCTTTCGTCAGACCTTTCGGCAGAACTGAGCAGCTGATTTAAGAGGGCACCCCCAGGTTTTGTTTGTTTTCTTCTGGTTTGTTTGCCTATAAGGGGGACATGAGCACGGGCTTCTCTTGGCTTTGGGTTTTATGGCTTTTCCCCCTTTTTTCCCAGGGAAATGCACGGCGCTGAGGCGGAACCGCGCCTGGCGGACGCGCACGCGGTGGGTTCTGTATTATTCCTCAGCGGCATTTTGAAAATTCATTCCTAAACTCGTGAATGGACTTCACAACACGCACGTTAAACAGCTCATTAAGAAACACGAAGAGGCAATAGCAAAGGTGTTCACAAGCATTAAAAAGCACATCAACAGACACCGAACCCCGCCCGGCTCCCGCTGCGCCGCGCCGTGGGAACGGGGCCGGGCAGGGGGCGGGGCTGAGGGCGCGCCCGGAAGCTCTGTGCAGAGCGAAGGCCGACAGCGCCCCCTGGCGGCACCGCGGGGCGGGCGCGGGGTGCGGGCGGCGTCTGTCCGTGCGATGAAATGGGGGAAATAAATCCCTTTTTGGGACAGAACCGCCTCTGTCCGAGGCACCGAAGAGAGCGCGGCCTGCATGAGGAAAAAGGGCAGAGGAAGGACTTTTAAATCCAAGGCTGGGCCTGAATGGGATTTGAATCGCTATTTTCACGGCGGGTTCATGAATATTCAACACCTCGTGAATATTCGTGGTGTAGGCGGGGCGGGGCGGGCACTTCCGGGGCAGCGGCACCGGCACCGGAAGTGGTGGCGGCGGAGGCGGCGCAGGTAGGGGGGGCGGTTTGGGCCTTCGGGTCGGCGGTTCCGATCCCAGCCGGAGCTGAAATCGCCGCGCGGTGCGTGGGGGGCGCACAGCGGGTGTAAATGCGCGCCGCGAAGGCGTTTGATATGGGGTGAAAAAGCGGCGCTGGGAGCGCGGCGGTTCCGGAGGGCTCGGCGCCACGTGGGTTGTTCCGTTTAACTCGCAGAACTGTTGGGCCTTCTTATACGCTTTATTGAAGTACGTTGCCAAGTTGCCTTACATCAAACAGCTCCCACAACGCCCCGTCCGGGGAGCAGCATCATTTCAACGTAAAAATCACAACTCCCGCTTCGTTATGGAGTTTCAGTGGTTTTTCCCCGTCAGCTCCCTCGGCTTTCTAGCAGTGACTCAGAGTGAAGCTTTGCACAGTGTAGTAGCGAAGTAAGGATGTCCAGAATCCAATAACCTGGGGAGCTGGGTGAAGCTTTACACTACAACCGACACGCTTACATAAACACAGAGATTTCCAGAGCTGCTGAGGTCCTGGATGGAAGAGCATCCAGGATGACCTCAGAGCGGAGTGTTTTTCCTGGGGATGAGGCCATTAGCCAGGTCCCAGCGCACCCCCCAGCGTAGGGCAGCTCTCTTCTTGTCCGTGGGCACGGTGTAGGTGTTGGGGACGTAGGTGTGCTGCAGTTTGCTGGGGTGGCTGTGCTGTGTGAGCATCCGGCCCCGAATGCAGCAGCGCACGTCCTTGCGCTGGTCCTCACCCGGCACAGGGAACCGCTCCCACTCTCGCTTGTACTCAAAATATTTGGCCACCCGGTCGCTTTTGCTGCGGTTCTGACGCAGCGCCTCCAGCCTGGGAGGAATGAAGGACTTGGGCTGCGCCGTTGCGGCTGTGCTGTGCGAGGTGGGAGGACTCTGGCTCTGCACAACCCTGAGAAGGAAGGGAGGATCACACTGAGCGCCCTGACGCTGATAGGAAGGTTCTGGGGGGAACTCTTGGAAAAAACTGCTGCTCATCTCGATTTCGCCCTCGGAGAGGCTGTCTTCTGGGCCAGTGCTCAGCTGAAGCATTTTCTGTGTCGGGCTCCATGTGGCCGTGGTCTCTAGCAGGCTGGTGACCGATTCGTCACAGACCTCGACTCCTCCGTCAGGTCTCCGCCTCAGCACCTTCCTCTTCATCACCTGCCTCCTCGAGCCCTTGGGGCACCACGGTGCAGCACTGGGCTCTGCGCAGGGAAACCCTCTGGATGGAGGTCGGGCTGGCTGCAGCCCTGTGGGCACAGCATAGTCTCTGCAGCAGAGAGGTGCCCCTTCTGTTCCACGGCTCTCACTGCCTCCTTCCAGCTCCTCATCACTCAGAGCAGCACCTGTATGCCTGTCTGCTCCCAGCCTGTTCTCCATGGTTTCTGCTGGGCTGGATGGACCCTGCAAAAAGAAATGCGGTTAATATCTTGCAGTGCATTCGAGTAGGCTGAAGGGGGCACTGCGAAGGCTGACTCTGTCTCTTCACCACCCTGAAATTTCTCAGGCTTGTGGGTGCTGGTTCAGGCTCCAGCAAACCAGAGAGAAGCCTGTAGATAACTATAGATATAACATAGATTACTGTGTACGACAGGACACTGCGTGTAAATTGCATTACACTGCATATAAAGGTTCAATGAAATGATGGACAAGTGCAGGGCAGACTCACTTCACTCTGTGACTGTAAGCCTTGGGCAAACCAGTATGTTCTCAAAAGCACGGTACCTAGTTGTGATTAAATCTGGAGACATCAAAGAGTTTTTATTTCCATAGACAAGGAAAAAATGTTTGTTTAGAGATTGGCTATCATAGCCTAAAGGCAAAGCTGCAGGCTGAGTTGTGAGATTGAGGTAAGGCAGAAGGATTGGCTGCAAAAGGGACGTGGACAGCGTTCCCACTGAAGCCTGCGGGTTTGGGGCTATCTTTATGCCATTAAATGGGTTTAGAAATGCAAGTTTTAATCGTGTGGCAGCGATGCCATTACGAAACGTTCGAGCAGATGGTGCTGCAGGATGACTGGTAGCTGTTAGCAGGCTGTCTGAAGTGTTGATGCTAGCTGAACACACAGCGAGAATGGGAACTGCTCCATGACAGCTTTGCTCAGGAAATGTGGGAATGAGCTGCCGCCGTGCTGGGCTGCCAGAGCAGAGCTGCTGACAGCGGTGGCTGAAGGAAGATGCCTGATTAAAAGCACCAAAGAGATTTGCAGCCTTCAGTCAAAGTGTATCATCCCAGCCAAGCCCCCTTGACAGTTACTGTGTGCTTCTGGGCACACTGAGCGATTAAAAAGAAGCCAAAGAATTAGTGTGCAGATAACAACTCTGCAAAGGCAGAAAAAGGTAGAAACACAGATTTCCTCCTTTCTTTGCAGGCCCTGCGGAGCTGCCGGCCACCAACGAAGGCTTCGGGAGACTCACTATGGCCAACGGGAGCTGGGCCACAGATCGAGAACAGCTCCTGAGGAGGGTGCAGGACCTGGAGGAAGAGGTGAAGCAGCTGCAGGAGAAGCTGTCAGAGGGCAAGGAGGGCACTGCCGTGAAGGACACCCCTTCAACCTCCAGGAAATCCAAGAAGCAGCAGCAGCGGCCATTTGATTTTAGCGCCCACGGCCGCAGGCACGTGGCACTGAGGATCGCCTACCTTGGCTGGGGGTACCAAGGCTTTGCCAGCCAGGAGAACACCAGCAACACGATTGAAGAGAAGCTGTTCGAAGCTCTGAAGAAGACGCGGCTGGTAGATGATAGACAGACCTCCAACTATCACCGCTGTGGGCGGACAGACAAAGGAGTCAGTGCCTTTGGACAGGTCAGGATGGATTTACGGGTTCCACTGGGGTGGTAGAACTCAGGATGGAGATCTCGTGGGGTGTCTGGTCAGTGGCGGCGAGCCAAGTGCTCACTGTGACAGTGCAGGTTGGATTTGCTTTTTAAAAGCTTTTTCGGACACTAATTGTTTACTAGAGCTGTTTGGAGCGGATGAAATACATTTCAGGCTGCCGTTTCCTGAGGCAGGGTGGCTACCAGTCCAGCTCAGAGATGCCAGAAAGGGGAGCTACCCCTTCCTCTGCCCATGTGCATATTGCTCTTCCTGTGCCAACTGCAGTGCTTGGCAGACCCCTCCCATCTGCCTTAACTCAACAGCCCAGCAAAATAACTGGAATGCTTCCCACACAGTGAGGAAGCTGAATCCCCGTGCTGAGGGTCTGAGAAGAGCTGCAGCCAGCGGAAGAGAGTGTGGGAGTGGGAGCTGGAGGAAGAGGAGCAGCTGGCCCACACAGTGGCAGGGAACCATCAGGGAAGCTCAGCCTTCTCACAGATCCTTATGATGGCTTTGCTTTCCTCCTCTTCTGCTCCTGCTTGTGCTCAGGGAACAGGCCTGCCCCAGCTTTTTCCATGCTAGCATGGTTTTAGTCTGCATCACTCACTTGCTCTAGTTCACAAAGCAAACCACACACAGTAAGGGCATGGACCACCTTTGCTTGCACGGTCAGATGTGCTCACAGACTTGCAGTGTTAATTCACTTGTTTCCACACCACAGTTCCCAGCCTGTTGGGCTGTTAATGGGTTCAAGTTATGAACTCCAGTTAAAAAAAAAAAAAAAAAGCACATGTGTATCCTGCAGACTGAAGCCAATTACAGACCATGCTATGTAGGCAGTTTGCAACTTTTTCTGTTTTATTAAAGGAATCTATAGCATCTGCTAGGAAGCTTAGCAGAGGCACTTGCAGTTTTACCCACAGGAAGGAGTGGTAAGAGACCAATTTAAGATACCTTCCTCTGTAGGAGATCCTGAATTCATTTCAAAATGCAAGGCAGAGGTGTAGGAAGACTTGGCTTCACACACTGAGTACGCCCATCCACCACCTAATCCCAGTTTTCACAATTTTGCAGGTGATTTCCCTAGATCTTCGCTCTAACCTCTCAGATGAAAAGAAACTAAATGGTTGCATGGGTGACTCAGAGGGAAAAAGCAGTAAATCTGAGGAAGAGCTCCGCTACACCCACATTCTGAACAGGGTGCTCCCACCTGACATCCGTGTGCTGGCCTGGGCCCCCGTGGAGCCAGACTTCAGTGCCCGGTTCAGCTGCCTCAAGAGGACCTACCGCTACTTCTTCCCCTGTGCAGACCTGGACGTGGCCCTCATGCACACTGCTGCCCAGCGGTACGTGGGGACGCACGACTTCCGGAACCTTTGCAAAATGGATGTGGCCAATGGTGTCATCAACTTCCAGAGAACAATTCTCAGTGCCCAGGTGACGTGGGTGGATGGGGGAGCTGAAGGTGGCCTGCGGGACCCTTTCCGACTGTGCCAGTTCGAGGTGACGGGACAGGCATTCCTCTACCACCAAGTGCGCTGCATGATGGCCATCCTCTTCCTGATTGGACAAAGGATGGAGGGCCCAGAGATCATCGATGAGCTGCTGGATGTGGAGAAGAACCCTCGAAAACCACAGTACAGGTATGGGCAGCAACCTTCCAGGCTGCACAGCAAGAAAGCAAACTGCTGGCGTCTCCTTGAGATAGCCTTAAAGATCTGATTTTCTTGTTGCTGTGCACCTGGACAAGCTATTGATGGTCTTAGCCCTTGGTATTTGGTAAAAATTAATTCAGAAAAGCATTTTTGTGAAAGGTGGCATTGTTATTAGCAGAATGGGCAGGCTGTGGTGCTGTTACATTAATGCTGTGACCCTTTTCTATCACAGCCCTTCTCTAGTGTGCCTCCAATACCTCGCCATCAGTTTGTAATGCCTTCTCTCCTTTTTCCTAGTATGGCTGTGGAGTTCCCCCTGGTGCTGTATGACTGTGAGTTTGAGAACATCCAGTGGCATTATGACCGGGAAGTGCAGGAGTTCAATGTTACCCACCTGCAGCAGCTCTGGGCCAGCTATGCCATCAAGACTCAAGTGCTGCACAACATGTTACGAGGCCTGGATGCTGCTCCCATGGCTGCAGGGAAAGGTAAGAGATGGCAGAATTATTCCAAACAAGCAGGTAATCAAACATTGTTGAAAGTGTTGTTCATAGAATCGTTAAGGTTGGAAAAGATCTCTTAAGATCATCAAGTCCAACCATCAGCCCATCCCTGTTTCAATATCTCACTACTCCTTCTGCGAAGAAATTTTTCCTAGTTTCCGACCTGAGCCCAGCACTTGATCTTGTTGAAGCTTGTACCATTAGCCTCAGCCCATCAAGCAGCCTGTCCGGATCCCTCTGTAGGGCCTTCCTACACCCAGGCAGACTGACACTTCCTCCCAAATTGGTGTCATCTGGAAACTTACTGAGGTTGCACTCAATTCCCTTGTCCAGATCATCTGTAAAGATATTAAACAGGGCTGGCCCCAGTACTGACCCCTGGGGAACACCACTGGTGACTGATTGCCAGCTGGATACAATTCCATTCATTACCACTGTCTGGGCCCAGCCCTCCAGCCAGTTCTTTACTCAGCAGAGTGTACCTGTTCAAGCTGTGGGCTGCAGCTTCTCCAGGAGAATACTGTGGGTTGTTGTTTCTCATTACAGACCCAGGGAATGCCACCCCTGTCCTCTGGAGAGACCTGAAGCCTCCAGTGCACAACCAGGCCAGCAGCTTTGTGGAAGGTGTCCGTGCCCGGGCCTACAGACCCCTGCTGGAGCGGCCCCGGTGCGAGGGGTTGGAGTCCCGCATCCAGCAGTGCCTGCGCAGGGGCCGCGGCCAGGCCGAGCGGGCAGCCAAGCGCCTCTGCACCGGGGAGGGGCCGGGGGGGACCTCCTGAAGGGCCACACACCGCTTTTTGTGCGCGTGTTTGGTTTTAAATACATTTTCCCTTGCGATTTTTATAAATTTCTGTTAGCTTTAAAAATAACAGTACTGTTACAGCCTGCAGAGGGGACCGTGGGGCAGCACAGGCCTAGGCCTGGCCTGAGGCACTGAGGCCTCCCCAAGGGCTGTAGGGGCATGATACAATGGGGAACTATACGACCACAGGACGGGTTCATAGAATCACAAGGTTGGAAAGGACCTACAAGATTATCCAGTCCAACCGTCCTCCCATTACCGTTGCTACTACATGCCACTAAGCCGTACCTCGTAGCTCCTCATCCAGACGCCTCTGGAGCACTGCCAGGGACGGCGACTGCACCACCTCCCTGTGCAGCCATTCCAGTGCCTGACCACTCTCTGAGAGAAAGTTTTTCCTTACGTCTAATCTAAGCCTCCTCTGGTACAACGTGCGTCCGATTCCTCGGGTCCCGTTTGTTGCCTGGGCCAAACCCCTCCTCATCACATTCCCTTCAGGAAGTTGTAGAGTGCAGTGAGGTCTCCCCTGAGCCTCCTCCAGACTAAACAATCCCAGCTCCCTCAGCCGCTCCTCATAAGACTTGTGCTGCAGGCCCCTCACCAGTTTCGTTCGTACCCACCGCGCCGGAGCTGTACTCAGTCGCTCCCTTCCTCGCGTCGCGGCCGTTACCGGTTCCCAACCGCTGCTCCCCTTCGAACGGCGGGGCGGGGCACTGCTGTTTCCTATAGGCGGTCGCTGCTGTCGCTCCTCTCCCTCTGCCCTTCCCATTGGGTGTCTGGGCAGAAGGGTAGCCTCGCCCTCTCCTAATGGTGGACGGTGCTGTCGCTCGTCTCCCTCCGCCCTTCCCATTGGGCGTTGGGCTGAGGCACCGCCTTCCGGTGGGCGGAAGGGGAGGAGCGGAGGAGGGTCGGCAAAATGGCGGCGCTCAGTGGGCGCCTGTGGCGGTGTCCGGGAGTGGCCTTGGGGCGGTCGGCGACAGGGGCGGTGCGGGCGCAGGAGCTGGCGGAGCGGCTGCGGGCGAAGCGGAGCGAGGAGGAGGAGGAGAAGAAGAAGAAGAAGCAGCGAGAGGTGAGCGTGGCCGGGAGTTGGCTCCTAGCGTGGGCCCGATCGCCTCCATTGGCTTCTCGTTCCTTCAGGTGGCCGCGGAGCCGTCACGGAGGCGGGCCCGGGAGCTGGCCGCGCTGCAGCGGGTGCACCCCAACGTGCTGGCCAAGGCGCTCCGGCAGCGAGCCGTGTACCAGGACGACGAGGTGGTGGTGCTCAACAAGCCCTACGGGCTGCCTGTGCACGGTGAGGGGCCAGGGATTCCCTATTGCATCGTATAGGGGAGAGCGGGCCTTCTGTGCTGGTAGGCTGGGGCCAGTGGTATGAGCTTCAACAAGACCAAGTGCCCGTTCACAACAACCCCTTGCAACGCTTCAGGTGTGGGGCAGAGTGGCTGGAAAGCTGCAAGGAAAAAATGGATCTGGGAGTGCTAGCTGACAGCCAGATGAATGTGAGCCAGCAGTGTGCCAAGAAGGCCAATGGCATCCTGGCTTGTATCAGATATAGTAGAGCCAACAGGAGATGATAGTTCCTCTCTCCACAGCACTGGTGAGGCTACACTTTGAGTCCTGGGTTCAGTGTTGGGCTCCTCACTGCAGCAAAGACATGGAGGCTCTGGAGCTTGTTCAGAGAAGGGCAACAGAGCTGTGAAGGGTCTGGAGCTCAGTTCCTTCAGGGAGTGACTGAGGGAACTGAGATTGTTTAGTCTGGAGGAGAGAAGCTCTCTGCTTCTCACTGAGAGGAGGATGTAGTGAGATGGAGGTCAGCCTCTGCTCCCAGGTAGCAGTGGTGGGATGAGAGGTGCTGGCTTTAAGTTGTACTGAGGAGGTTCAGTTGGATATTAGAAAAAACAACAACTCAGAAGGAGTAGTGAGGTATTGGAACAGGCTGTCCAGGGAGGTAGTGGAGTTACCGTCCTTGGAAGCGTTAAATAAAAAGGTGGGAGTGGTACTGGGGAACAAGGTTTAGTGGGCATGATGGGGATGGGTTGATAGTTGGATGAGGTGATCTTAGTAGTTTTTTTCAATCTTAGTGATTCCATGGTGGTGTGTTGTTTTGTTTTTGATTTTTTTAAGCAGAGTTGTGTAGTACTGCTCCTCTCACTGATCACTAGCAAGATAGCAAGAGTGGGGAAATCCTGCCATGTCCCTTTGTACTGCATTTAAGTTAGATAGGGATGTGAATGCCTGTCTGGGTTTTGCAGGTGGCCCTGGGGTCAAGAACTGTATTGCTGATGTGCTGCCAATTCTGGCCAAGATGCTGGTGAACATGAAAGCTGAACCACTGCACCTGTGCCATCGGCTGGACAAGGAGACAACAGGTGTGATGGTGTTGGCACGGAGCAAGGAGGCGGCAGACAGGATCCGGCTCCTCTTCAAAACTCGCCAGGTGGAGAAGATATACTGGTAGGAAAAGGTTTAGGAAGAAAAATCATAGAAGGGCTTAGGTTAGAAAGGACCTTAAAGATCACTGAGTTCCAACCCCTCTGCCTTAAGCAGGGTTGCCATCCACCAGATCAGGTTGCCCAGGGCCCCATCTAACCTGACCTTGAACCAACTGCACCACTCAGCTTGATGTCATCAGAGCATTTGATGAGAGTACACTCGATCCCACTGTCTATGTGATTATGAATGCTTGAGTCCCCTGTTACGGGGGTCTCTCCTGGGGAGGAGAGTGAGGGATTAGGGAGAGTTTCTATCCTGCTGGATGTGCAAAGGGCTGTAGCAGCATCATGCAGACCTCTGCTTTTCCTTTGCAGGGCAATTAGTGTGGGAAACCCAGACCCTGCTGAGGGCATCGTGGAAATCCCCATAGTGGAGAGGGAGGTGCAGAGCCACCAACCTCATTACAAGGTGAGCGAGCATCCTCTCAGCTGCAGCTTGGGGCTTTTCTCCCCGTCCCGTGGGCTCATCCTCTTGCTGTGGTTCAGATGACACTGGCCCCAAACTACCGCATGTCTCCTGAGGATGGAAAGGTGCTGAAAATCCGCAAGAACCGCAGTGCTGAAAGCGCAGTGACGCAGTATCGCGTTCTGGCTAGCTCGTCTGCTTGCTCTTTGCTGGAGCTCCAGCCCATCACAGGTGAGGCTTAGCCGGGTGTTCCTGTGCTGTGCCAGCCACCCAGCTGCTTGATCACCTTGGCTGTGCTTTCTGTACAGCCAGGAGCAGTCCTGGATGGAGGAACAAGCTGTAGAACATGGCCAAGGCTCTGGGAACCAGTGCTGTTTTGCTGCCGGGGCTTGCAGCACAAGGTTACCCAGCAGGAGGGTGCTGAGGGTGGGTGGGTGGGTAGCGAGTGTAGACCTGATGCCCAGTGTGACAGATGTGATGTTTCTCCTTTTCTCCCTCCTCATCTCAGGAGTGAAGCACCAGCTCCGGGTTCACCTGGCCTATGGATTGGGGTGCCCCATCCTGGGGGATCATAAATATTCGCACTGGAGCAAGCTGGCACCACAGGTAAGGCAGATACCATAGCATGGAGCAGGGCAGAGAAGGGACCAGCTGCTTGGTGGCACATGCTGGGATTCTGAGACCAGGCTGCTTACATGGGGTTATGGAATTGGGTGTTAGGGCTGTCCTCATACCACTCTGTCCTCAACGCAGAAGCTTCCTGAAATCACTCTGAAGAGGTTGAAGCTGCAGCAGAGCAAGTCTCGCCACCTCCCCCTGCACCTCCATGCCTACCGCCTCTCCCTGCCACTGGGCACCAGTGGGAGCAAGCAGATAGACCTTGTATGTGAGCCACCCAGCTTCTTCCACAGGACACTGAGGAAGCTGGAGCTGGACATTGCTAAGGAATAGGACGAGGCTTGTCAACAGGACTGATGCTTTGTGTCTCCATACTTCTAGCACATGACAGTGGGTCAATCTGTGCTGCAGTGGTGTTTCACTCATGGAAAGTGGTGTGATGAGGTTTGTGCTCTGCTGCTTGGGAGACACCTTGCCTTCTGGGTAGTGGAGTTGCTGGCTTAACCTCTGTGCACTTCTTGTCCACAGTCCATACCTGATCTGGAGCAGAAAGCATAGTGGGTGCACTCGAGCCTCTTGTTTATACTGATGAGGCTGGGTGGAAACTGAGCATTGATCATTCTGTGCTCTGAACTTGTCCCTGTCCAATAAAGAACCCAACTTCTGCAAAGGTGAAGGTTGTGTGGCTCTCTGTGGTCAGGGCAGGTTTGAACACTGCTGAGTGTAATGCCAGTCAGTTCAGGGCTTCCTTGGCTCAGCCCTTCTGTACTGTCTTACATGCTGGCACTCAGATTTGGAGACTGCCTTTGTCTGGGGGAAAAAAAAAGCCAACACAGTAAAAGTGAAATTTGGCAGCAGCTGTGAGTTCTGGCTGTGTTGAGAGGCTGTATAGAGCCACAGCATGGCAGGGACTCCCCTCAGCTTGGCTGAACAGCCCAGGGCTCCTCTGGCTTTGGCTGTTGGCTTCTTGGGCAGCAGTCATACTGCCGGAGTTGGGAGCTTTTCTATCCTTCATTCCATCTCACCAGCTCCAGAAGGAGTTTCCGTATTGCTTTTTTCTAGATCCCAATACTTGCATCCCTGTCCCACCGGAGCTCACTGCTTTGTCTCCACTGTGCTCTCCTGGAGCCAGATTAGAGGGAGGGGCAAGGGGAGATTGTAAAGCTGGTATGCAGGGAGCCACAGCTGATGTACGCCTAAACAGTGCAATCACTGATGTCTTCTCAGCTCTTGATGCCGCTTGTCCTGTCCCCAAGGCTTGGGAGCTGAGCAGCAGGACCTTCTCCAGCAACCCTGGCACACAAGAGCGCTGGAAGGGGGCTCTTTGTACCCTATGAGGCCGCTCTGTACCTGGCTAGGGCTTTTGGTTAGGGTGATGCCCCATCCTCGCTTGTTACAGAAAGCGAAAATAGTTCAGGAGCCCCACGCCCCACAAACATGTTGCTGGAAATACATCTGTTTATGACAGAGGGGAGTAAAACCACGGGGATCTGGTCCATGCTGGGATCCATGGTGGCTGGGCAGGAATGCTGCCTTGGCCATGGTGCTGTGACAGCGAGGTTTTTTTTTTTCTATTTTGGGGCATGTTATTTGCATTCTTGCCAGTTAAAGGCTTCCCCTGTAATTATCAGTTGATTTAACGCGCTGTCTAAGCTGTCATTTACAGCTGCCTGGTTGGTAGCACTTGGCATGAAATGCTTCCAGCCATACAAAGCCTCTCGCCACGCTGGTTGCACCTCAGACAGCACCAGGACCCCCAGGCAGCAGCACTGGACTCCATTTCCCTGTGGCATAGCCCTTCTTGGAGAGAAAAATGTCCCTGTCACACACGGCTGCCGAGTACATGCTTTCAGATGCCCTTCTCCCAGACCCCAGCAGCTCCCGTGCCAAGGGCTTGCGGCTGGAGCTGCCGAGTGACCGCGTGCTGAAGTTCATTGCTGTGGGGCTGCCCCTCTTCCTTGTCTCACTGGCCTTCGCCCGGGAGTTCTCTGCTGGTGAGTTGTGGGGACAGCGTTTGTATCACACACCTTGCTGGGACAGGTTTGGGGTGGTGAGTACCGTAAGAGCCTGATGTTGTCACTGGCATGACATTATAGCCTGGAAATCCCATTTTAGGGGTTTTAAGTTTTCTGTCTTGGGATTACTGGTTGTTTTTTAATTGATTTTGATCAACCCGCTGGGGTTTTGTTGTTTGATGTAATAGCTTTTATTGATTCATTTTTTATTTTTTTTTTTTAATTGCTTGCTGGTAGCTCTAGCCCTCTGAGTGTAGCCGTGCCCCCTCTCACCTGCTGCCCCTGCTGTTCTGCTCACAGCATCCTATAGCGCCCCTATTGCAAAGGCAGGGTTATTTTGGGGGGAGGTGTCAGTGGGGTGTTGAGGTATCCCCTGGGACTCTTTGGGGGTTTTACTGTCCCAGGGTTTGGTGCTTGCCTGGATAATGGGAGCGGGCTGGTGACAGCAGCAGAGTTTCATTGATGCTGCTGTTTTGTGCATCTCAACACTGAGCTCAAGCTGGATTTGGCCAGTGTTTTTCTGTGGCCTTGCAAGGTTTGGTTTTGTGCTGGTTTGTGTCAGGTTTAAATTTCTCTGCTATGAACCTGTGGCTGTGCTTAAAGGGAAGCATTTGAGAAATGGTAAAACCCTTGCCCCTCTGACAGCCAGAAAACACTGCAGTGGGGACAGATAACTACAAAAAGCCCTGTCCGACCTGCTCAGCTCCTCTTCTCCTTGTAGGCTCACAGATCAGCTGTTTCTCACCCTCCAACTTCACGGGGAAGCAATCTGCCTATGTTGACACAGCTTGCTGGGACTCACTCCTCCACCATGGCTTCGATGCTGAGGGACGTGCTGTCACCAAGTCCCTTTGGGCTCTCAAGGTACAGTAGTGGGTTGGCATGGGGACGCTAACTCGGTGACTGGGTGCTACCGGCTCCTGCCATCGTGTTGGTGGGGGCAGATCCAGAAGGGCAAAGTAGCTGTGCACCTCATCCCCCCTAAAATCCCTCTCTCCTGGAGAACCCTAACCTAGAGATGGTCTCCCTCAGGTCTTCCCGTACTCACTGCTGGTGGTGGCGGTGCTCATGTACCTGCCCTACCTGCTGTGGCGTTACGCAGCCTCCCCCGCCCTCCACTCTGACCTCCTCTTCATCATCGACGAGCTGGACAAGTCCTACAACCGCTCCGTGCGCCTGGTGCAGCACATGAGGAAGGTCCAGCAGGAGAGCGATGATCCAGAGCAGTTCTGGGAGGAGTACGAAAGGTGAGACAGCATGGTGGGGGCATCCAGTCATAGCCCCTCCACGCTGCCTTTGGGTCACCTCCTCACTCGCTGTGGCTTTGGTGAAGCAATGGAGTGGCTCCAACTTACTGCTCTCTCTCCAGGGCTCGCCAGGAGAGGTACTTCGAGTTCCCATTGCTGGAGCGCTACCTTGCCTGCAAGCAGCACTCCCACTCCCTGGTCATCATCTACCTCCTGAGGAACCTCCTCCTGCTCTTGTTCTTGGCTGCCACTTGCCTCTACCTGGTCTTCCTCCACCTCAACATCTTCTTCCAGGATGAGTTCAGCTGCTCCATCAAAACAGGGCTGCTCCAGGCTGAGCCTCATGTCCCCCCGCTCATACCCTGCAAGCTGGTCTTCTTCTCTGTCTTCCAGCTCATCAGCCTCACAGTTGGTGGTGTGTATGTCCTCCTTATGCCTGTCGTCATCTACAGTGCCCTGCAGCTCTGTCAGTGGGACAAGGGGCTGCTCTCTGTCTATGAGATGTTGCCTGCCTTTGACCTTCTTAGTCGCAAGATGCTTACCTGTCCCATCAACGACCTCAATGTCATCCTCCTCTTCCTCCGGGCCAACATCTCCGAGCTGACGTCCTTCAGCCGCCTCAGTGCCGTCAGTGCCTTGCGGGAGGCCGCTGCTGAGAAGCAGGACATCGATACCGTTGTTGACTTCATGACGCTGCTGGCTGGGCTGGAGGCCACCAAGCCCAAATACCAGGCTTGTATGCCCCTGGGCAATGGCGAGGCCATAGGTAGGTTCCTTGGTGTTTCTGGGGTAGAGATGACCTCTTTGCTGTCTTTTCAGCACCCGCATTGTTGCATTCCTCCTTGGGGGTGAGGCAGAATCTGTCTTCTCCGGCCCTTAACCTGTTGCCAAGACCTTTAAGCTTTCAGGGCAAGGACCGGGGTGCTGCAGAGGGTCACTGAGGGAGTTGATGGCTCTATCTCCCCTTTTTATGACCAGGGTCTGGTTCTGGCAGCCAGGGCCGTGATGCTACCATGAGCCCATGCGTGGGCAGGAGTTGCTATAGGAACAGTTTTGCTGAGAAGATTGCAGAGCTGGAGGCTTAAACCCAAACTCTGGGCTAATTGGGGGGCTGGGGGATTGTCCTCATTTTTGGAGAAGACAACAGCCCAGCCTACTGATGGGTGGGGGCAAGCTAAATTTTGGGGTGCTGGTGTGATATTCTGCTGTTACTGTGACAGTGGGGTGGTGGGCAGGCTCCCAAGACACCAACGCTTGCTCTCTCACATGCTTGGATTTTTGGGGAGCTGGGAGCACCTTCTTTGCTGTCTTCTCAAGCTGCTCACTGTAGTTTCTGGGTTCTGCAAGACAGCTCATCCCTGGCAGGGTGGGAGCCAGAATGTCTGCACTCCTTTCCTGGCCCCGAACATGCAGACTGCGGTCTGTGGTTTTAAAATGAGTAAATACGGAAAGAAGGAAAGATTGAGCTGTATTTAGCATCCTTGTTGGCATGGCAACTACAGGGCCAGCACAACCAGCTCTGGGGCTAGCTGGCAGAGAAAATCCCAGGATGCTGGGTTGAGGTGGTTCAAAGGCCCAAATAATAATCTCTTCTTTCCCCAACTCCATCCAGAAATGAAGCCTGGAGTGGAAGCCAAGGACGAAGCTGCCCCTGACTCCTGAGCCTGGCTGCAGCTCCTCTGCTGGGATCCAGCTCCATCCTCTTCCACAGTGCTGGCAGTGCTGGTTGTGTTCATTAAACTCTGGTTTTGTTACAGGTGTGGTGGTGGCTGTAGCGGGGCAGGCTGAGCTCACCTTTCTGTCTCTCTGTGTTTGGGGTTCCCCTTTCTTGTGCACTGGGGTTGAATCCTTCCATCCTTTCCTGCAAAAAGAAAAAAAAAAAGACTGCCGTTCAGTGCAGGAACTGCACTGTGCTAGTGGGAGCGTTGCTGGGCAGTGCTTCTTTCCTAAGAGTTCGTCCGGGTGTTACAGCAGGAGTGGGCAAGGGGGGACCAACGGTGGGGGAAGGAAGGAGCCCGGGTTTCCCCTGGGAGGAATAGCAACAGGAAGGTGAGAAGGGAGAGGGGGAGAAGAAATTCTCGAAGACGAATGTGGGTCGGTGCAGGAGCAGCTCGGGGCTGCGACACTGCGAAGAGCCCGGCTAATTTTAGAGCTGCGGGATGGAGGCACCGACCGCACCGTGAGAGCCCCGGGGGGCCGGGCCGGGTAGGGGGCGTGGTCATCGCTGGGGGCGGGGCTAGGCAGGCGTCGCGCCGGTCTTCCGTTGCTAGGTGACCCCGGGCCGCCGCACAGCGCTGAGCGGGGCGGTCTGGTAGGGCCGGTGCGGGGGACGAAGAACGGAGTGAGGCCGGGAGGGGGCTGAGGGCGGGACCGGGAGCTGCTGCTCGGCCCCCCCACGCTGCACACAACCCCTTCTGCTCACCCCCCCACCCCAAGAACCAAGAAGTCGGGCGGTTCTGCGCAGGCGCGGCGGACTCCGAGGGGTGCGGGCAGCGCCCCCTGGCGGTCTCGCAGGAGCTCCTCCCGGCCGTCGGGCCGAGGGTTCCGGCTCTCTCCGCTTGCGGTGGCCGCCATGTCGTTTCCCGACCCCCGGAGCGCCCCGCGGCTGCCCGGAGGCTTCGAGGAGGTGCTGCAGGGGATGGCCCGGGAGGTGCTGAGGGCGCAGCCCGACAATGTGCTGGGCTTCATCACCCGCTACTTCCAGGCGCTGCTGGCTGAGAGGGAGCGTGAGTGGGCCTCGTGCCATGGCCCTGCCATGCTGTGTCTCCCCCCGGCACCCCCCCAGTGTGCCCATCCCGGGTCGTCGGGCCCGCCCTGCCTCCAGGGCCTCAGGCTGTGCTTCCTTCCCAGAGAGTTCCGCTGCCCAAAGGACCGAGGACGGGGAGGCCGAGGCTGGGTTGGAGGGAGCCGGGGCTCCGCGAAGCAGCAGCGCTGTGGCCGGCACAGTGATGGAGCGCCAGGTGAGCCCTCCGGGCCGACCCCGTGCCCACAGTGGAGCTATTTCAGCCCAAAGCTGTGCTCCGTCAGCCCTGTGGGTGCCCCCACACCTCTCTGGGTCGCTCGGTGGCCAACCGTGGAGCCGTGGGGGTGTTAAACCATCTCCTGCCCTGAGCAGCGCAGCCCTTGTGATGAAGACCCGACCTCTCAAGAAGCTGCTACGAAAATCCAGGCTGCGTTCCGGGGCTACAGCACACGGAGGGACCTGCGGGGGCTGCGCAGAGCCTTCTCAGAGCCCCCCTTCCCAGCGCTGGGCCCCCAGGGCACCCCGTAACCAGGACAGCCCCGCCAGGACGCAGCCTGAGCGGGCGCCTCATCCCCCATTTGGAAACATCCTGACCCAAAATGAGGAGCCACGATTGAAAAACCTAAATTTCTCTTCCAGGTGGTCTCGCAGGGCAGAAAATTATCTCCCACGCTGCCGCCGAGGCACTTGCATAATGAGAACTTAATAAAATGCCTGCAATAGCACTCTCCCCAGGTCCCTGCTGTTATTAGCAGCTCTCACCTGAGGTTTCTCCCCTAAAAGCTCAATGCTAGGAGCTGTGCCCTTCCAGCACGACCGAGAGAGGGGAGAAAAGCTCTGTAAAGGCGCGCGCCTCGAGATGGTATTTAGCGCTCTATATTTAGGCCCCTGCATCCCTGGAGGTTGTCAAAATTTAATATCGTCCCTGTGAGAAGGAGGGATGTGACATTGCTCCTCTTCCACTACCCCCCACCGCGGCTGGGATGCAGCAATTTGGGGGTCTGTGTGGGTCCTCCCCCTTGTGTTTGGGAAGCGATGGTGAACTCCAGACAAAAGTCAAAGCCCTGAGAAATGGACAGCGGGGTGAAAAAGGGGTGATGGGCGACAGAGGGCTGCTTGGTTCGGGAGGATCCGCAGTCGCCCCAGGCTCACCTCGCAGGGGAGCCATGCCGCCCTGCAGCGCTGGCGGCGGGAACTGCCATATGCAGGCTGAGAAAAACAGGAAGGAGGGATGGGGACAGCTGGCGGGGACCCCGTGCAGGGCTGGTGCCAGCCGCTGCGCCCTGACCCTGCGCCGCCTTGCCGGCTGCCAGCCCCACTCCCCAAAGGGTTCTGTTCCAATGCTGCGTTGTGCCGGCATGTCCCCAAGCTGGGCCTTGTCACCCATTTCCATCCCAGGAGTTATGCGTTATTCTGCATCCCAGGGTGATGCTGAGGGGTTTCTGAGTGCCTGGAAAGCATTACTCAGGGTGGTTGGTTTTTGGGGTGCCCTCACTGTGAGCTACAGCACGGGGAGAAGAAGGCAGAGGCTGGCGCGGGCTCAAAATGCTGCTAATGATTAGAAATGTTCTGGCATTTTGCATCCCTCCTCCGCAGCCTGCGGGATTCGTGGCGATCAGTGACTCTGCCAGGACTAGGGAGCTGCGGATGGAGCTGGTTCTGAGGGTCCAGAGCCAAAACACTCCCCAGATTCCTTACACTGGGGGATTTTACAGGTTTGGCAGGTAGTGGGATGAGCGTTTTGCACAGCAATTTTTGTGGTTTCCCATTAAGCACGGATTTTTCCTGGAGCCATCCCCTCGATGCACCCATCACCCTGGCTCTGCTTAGCTCCCCAGAAATGCCTCCTCTTGCTTTGCCAGGAGCCAGCGATCAATCCGGCGGCTCTAAAAAGAGAAGGGGATTGGTTTCCCATCTGAAAACACCGGCTGAGCGGTGCAGCCTTTGTCTGGAAGCTGGAGCAGATCGGTGCTGAGAGCGCAGCTATTTTTTCCCCACGCTGGTGGGAAGAGGTGGCATTTGCAGGGACTTGAAACTGGCTCCGCTTGGGAGAGCGGGAGTGAGCAGCTCGCGGGGATTCGAGGGATGCTCAGCCCTGCAACCTGCGTGCCACTGCGAGTGCTTGCGCCTGGAGGCGGCTGTGGATCACCACCCCAACCCCTCCTAGGGCGGGATGGAGAGATGGAGATGGGGACAGGGACTGATAGACAGGGAGAGAACAGGGGCAGTGATGGGAAAGGGAGCAGGGATGGTGACAAGGGATGGGGAAGGGGATGGATATGGAGATTAGGAGGAGGGACAGAGGGGTACAGGGATGGGGAAGAGGACAGGGATAGGGAGTGGGATGGACAAGTATGATGAGAGAGGATGGGGACAGGGATAAAAAGTGTTGGGAACGGAAACAGAGATGATGAGAGGAACATGGATGGGAATGGGGACGAGGATAGGGGTGGGGACAGAGAGTGATAGACAGGAGCAATGATAGGGCAAGGATGGTGGTGGAGGCAGATAATGATGGTGTTGAGGTTGGGATGGGAACAAGAATGAGAGTGATGAAGGGGATGGGGACAGGAATGGCAAAATGGGTAGCGATGCTGAGATGGGAACAGGGATGGGGACAAGGACAGCGGTGGAGATGGGGATTGTGGTGGGGGTGGTGATGGGATCAGTGATGAAGATGCAGCAGGGCCAGTAACTACAGTGAGAACTGTGACAGTGACAGGAACAGGGACAGTGATGACAGCGGGACAGAGGTGCTGACCACTGTGATGGTGACAGGGACACAGATGACGCCAGCTGATGGCAATGGGAAAGTTGCTGCAACAAAAGCCCTGGGAGGGTGGTGGGGCCAGCCCTGCAGGCAGCCTGCCCAGGGGCACCCAGCCCCACGGGGCTCTGGGGGGGGCACGGCATGTTTTGGGGGCTGGCCAGAGCCAGCATCACTGTGCGGAGCCCACAGGCGAGTTGTGTGGTTGCTTAGCAACCCCAAACCCGGATTAGAGGCGTGTGAGGTGGGTGATGCGGGGGGCTGCGGCTGCACCCCCTGAGCTGCTCTGGGGGTCCCCGTGGCCCCCGGTGACTGCGTGACCCAGGGGATTGTCACAACACGCCCAAAGGTGTCTCGGTTTGAACGTTTTGCTAGAAAACACCCCAAAGTTGGGGGTGGGATGCTGCTGTGAGTGCGACCACCGTGACCAGCCCTCCTCACCATCCTCATCTGCGCACTCCTTCAGGGCCCAGCACTAAGTAGGTCAGAGCTGGTGTGGGAAGGTTTCCCTCTGCTCCTGCAGAAATGCAGCTGGGGGTGAAGTCCCCACCCTGAGGACTCAGCATCACCCCTGAAAAGTCACATCACCCCCAAAAGTCACATCATCAGCCCCCAAAAATTCACCCCAAAAAAGTCACGTCAACCCCACTTGCTGCAGGTGTGTGTGACCCTGGTGCACCCCGGCCCCCACGTGCACGGTGAAATCAGCCCTGCTGGGAACAAAACGCAGCCCCCCCACCCTGATCTCAGCTGTGGGCACAGTGCCCAGCACCCCAAACCTGTAAATATTTGATAGCATCTTCTGTGCTGTGGGATTTATATTGCATGAAGTCCTGGCATGGGCTGCCGGCTCCTTTAAGTGTTAGGAGGGAGTCGGAGGCGAGGGGAGTCGCTGGGAGAGAAATTGGAGGAGGCAAAAAAAAAAAAAGAGAGAGAGGGAGAGAAGGGGGAAAAAAATTGAAAAGCTGAATCCCGATCCTGGCAGGAGCAGCAGTGCTGGCGGGGAGGTGGGCTGAGCGGCGCGCCCCGAGGAAGCGCATTACGTAGGCAAGCGGCTCCACTCAACTTGCCACCTGCGCCGAGAGAGCCCCGCACCGCCATGGACTGCTGCAACGTACGTAGCCTCCTGCCTTCTGTTTGTTTCCGATTAGTATTATCTTTATTTTGCTTTTTGGTGCTGCCTGTGGTTTGCTTTTTTGCTTTCACGCGGGGCCGCGCGTTGTGCTGTTGCAGGAGCGGTGCTGCAGGAGCGTGGGTGCTGCACCCCTGTGCATGGCTCCCCAAAGCGCCGCTGCTCGCGGGGTGCACCCCAACCCCTCCTGCCGCCAGGTTTGCACAGCATCCCACGAGGGCAGAGTGGGCAGCAGCCCCCTTCCCCGAGCCCAGCATGCAGACACCTCGTTCTGCTCTCATTCAGCCTTATCTGCCCAGAAAGGCTCCCCAGGAGGAGCGGAGGTTTCCTACAGATGAGGGGCGAAGCGGTTCTTGCTGCTTTGGAAAGAGGTGACTGCTGCACCCCTGGTGAGCGGCGCTGCAGCCCCCGGCCGGGTCACGGAGCTCATCTGCCAGAAGAGCACACGGCTCTCCCCTTCCTCCCTTTTTCTCCCTATTTCCCCATTTTTTTCTCCTCCTTCTCCCCTTTTTTTAACCCTTCTGCTCCACCGGCATCGCAGCACTGCTGGCTGCCTGCAGGGTGGCAAAGCCCTCCTTGGGGACAGGATTTCCCCCGTGGATATACAAATTGTCCCTGAGGATATAGAATTTCCCCCCGTGGATATAGGGTTTCCCCAGTGCGTATAAAATTCCTTCCCCAGCTATAGGATTTCCCCTCTGGCTGTAACATTTCCATCCCAGCTGTAACATTTCCACCCCGACGATCGCATTTCCCCCCAGCTCTGTCACTTAAGCTTCCGACACCCTCCCCACTGCCACAGCAGCACTTTGCAGTGACGCTGCGTGCCCCCTCCCCAGCAGCACACAACATGGTGGCTGTGATGTCCCCTGCTCCTGCAGGGCACTGACCACCCCTCAGTGTGAATCAGCCCCGGCTGCTTTCCCCTGTGGATGAATGTGCCATGGCTGCCATCCCTTTGCTCTCAAAGAACCCCCAGAACTCTCCCAAAAGTCCTTAGGAGCTGAGGGCAGGGTGACGCAGTGATGCAGTGGCAGTGGGTTGTCACCGGTCCCATTTGGGTGGTGGGTGATTTTTCCCCTCTGTTTTTCACTCCTTTCCACTCCTCAGAGGTGATAGCGTGAGTTATCGCCCCCGGCTCCAAGCACTGCCCTGGGGGGATGCTGTGGGGTCAGGATGCGGTGCACGGGGTGTGCGTTTCCAGCAGGGTGTCGATGCAGTCACTTCCCCCACCTCTCCCCGATTTCCCCATTTCTTTTCTGTACTTTGTGGGATGACAGCACCTTTCCCACACCGCGACCACGCACCGTCACCCGCGCACACCCCGACCCCCAGGCCCCAAAGTGCCCCCATAACGGCCGCTCGCTGCCAGCAGGAGGGCGCCTGCACGAAGCTGGATGAGGACATCCTGGACATCCCCCTGGACGACCCCGACGCCAACGCGGCGGCGGCCAAGATCCAGGCCAGCTTCCGTGGGCACATGACCCGCAAGAAGATCAAGGGGGGGGAGATGGACCGGAAAGCCAAGGACGCCGAGTGCGCCAACAGCACCCGCGGCGGAGACCTCCGCAACGGCGATTAGGTACTGCAGCCTCATCCCCGTCCCCAAACCCTGCTCTCTCCAGCTCCGAGCGCCGCTCCGAGCATCCTCCCATCCCGTCCCGCTGGGCTGCTGCGATGGAGCTCCCCTTGCAGGAGCTCAGCAGCGCTGCCTGCCCTAATTCTGCGGGCGCTCCGTAGTAGTTAGCATAGGAACGGCGGGGAAGGCGAAGCCCTAGATTTGAATTGAATTTCTCCCTTAGCAACACCACCCCAAACGCCTCGCCTCAGCACATGCTATTTTTAAAAGCCTGTGTCACAGTCTCCTGGCAGGAAAAGGGAAATTTAAAAGCGCCCACGGCGCTGGGTTGTGGGGCTGGGGGTGCCAGGGGTGCACGGGGAGCAGGGCATGGCCCCGCAGCCCTGGGGTCAGCAGCTGTGGTGTCCCACTGCCCCCCCAGCTCTGCGCAGGGATGGAGGTGGGGGAGGCAATGTGGCTGCGGGTGGGAGGCGGAGGGGCTGGAAGAGGGGGTTCAGTGGGGTTACAACCTGGAATAGAAGGGGATGCACTGAGAATGCAACTTGGGATGCAGCCGGGATGGAACAGGAATGGAATAGGACTGCACTTAGGAGTGCAACTGGGGTGTGGGGGGATTGAATAGGGATGCACGGGGGATTGAACTGGGAGCGCACCAGGAAAACACCGGAGATACAACTGGGATGCAGCGAGGGTGGAACAGGGGTAACTGGAATGCAACTAAGATGCCATGCAGGTGAAGTGGGGATGCTACAGGGAGACAGTGGGACTTTAGGAGGGCTGCAGTTGGGTTTCAGAGAGGATGCAGTGGGACTGTGGTAGTGATGCATTTGGAATTCAGTGAGGGTGTAGCAGGGATGGACTTGGGATGCAATGGGCTTGCAGCAAGGTGCAATGGGTTGAAATGGATGTGCATGGGGCTGAGGTAGGGCTGCAGTAAGGATTCTATAAGGATGTAGAGGGAATGGATTGGGGATAAGATGGGGCTGTAGTGTAAATTCAGTGAGGATGAAGCAGAGATGCAGCTACAAATTGCAGGGGCTGTGGAGCTCTTTAAGACCATGAGGGTCATCTACCTCAATGGGTGATCCACGCAGGGTCTCATCTTTGTGTGGTGTCCAGCCAAGCTGTTCTGAGTTCTGCTTCCCACCGAAGTCCTTGGACCCTGGAGTGGCCAGGGTGGGGGTCTGAGCCCCCTGACCCCAAGTGCTTGTGGTTCCTCAGCTGCATGGACAGGACAGGGGCAGGCAGGGGCAAGGGGCAGGGGTGGAGGGAGTCATACAAACTGCAGGGACAGGGTGCAGGCAGGGCATGGAGAAGGTGCAGGATGCAAAAGCAGAGTGAAGGAGCAGGGTGCAGAGTGCAGGACCAGGATGCAGGGTACAAGATGTGAGGCGCAGGAGCAGGGTGCAGGCAAGCAAGGAAAAGGTGCAGGCTGCAGCAGCTGGGTGCAGGGTGCAGGCAGCCCCGTGCACACCACTGACCGTTCTGCTCTCTCCTTGCTTGCAGGCCCTGCCGGACTCCTCCTGCCGAGCCCCCCCGCCGCCGAGGAGCCCCTGCTTCTCCCCCTACCAGCCCAGCATGCGTCCCCCGCCCTCCTCCACCCCAGCCCCAATAAAAGTCCCTGCCAGCGGCTGCGCTGTCCTTGGCTCCGAGGGGACTTCGCAGTGTCACTCAATGGGGATGAGAGCTGTGACACTGCGGGTGGACGGCCTGGACCAATCACAGCCGTGTCCAGCATGATGTCACACACGGCACTGTGCAGATGCGTGACATCACTGCTGGACACGTGGTGGCTGTAGTGATGTCACACCCACGTGTGTGGCACGGTGTGATGGCACTGATGGGTGGGAGCTGGCTCTGCTGTGACATCGTGCGGGTGGGTGTGACATCACCGAGGGACCTGGGACAGCCAGCCCAGGTTGTACAGCACGAATCAGCCCCCCCCGGGGGCACACGGGCGCTGTGACCCCGTGCCACCAGGCACAGCGTTGGGACGTTGTGATGGGGGACAGCGGGCGTGATGGGGCACCCTGAAGGCTCCCCGTGTGACGTCACACAGCCACGTGACATCACCCCGAGGGACACGGGGCCACCAACCCGCCGCACCCTCACAAAGTCACGCAAAAGCATTTTAATCAGAAAAAAAACCCTAAACAAAAAGTTTTCCCCCTCCCCCCGTAGCCGCCTCCAACCCTTTCCCCAACACTTTTAATGCTCCTTTATGAAAAATATCCCGTTTCCATCGATACATAAAAAAAAGTGGACCCCCTCCCCCTCCGAGCGGGGCCGGTTCGGGGCGCTGGCATCGGCGGGGAGGTGCGGCCCCCCCCCCAGGGCAGAGCGGGGCACCTCCCCCATCCATTAAACACCGCAGGACGAGTCCGGCTGCTCCAGGCGTCTTTACAAAAAAATGAAGAAAAAAAGGAAAAAAGGGTAAAAAAGCCCCCAAAATGGGCAGGGCTGGGAGCCGAGGCGAACAGCCTATTTCGGGGGGGGTCACACCAAGGAGCCGGCCCGGCTCTGGGCGGGCACCATGACGGGGACGGCTCCGGCCCTCGCCAGGCTGGAGGGGGGCAGCCCCGCCGGGGGGGTAACGGGCTGCGGGGGGCGCCAGGGGGCCCCGTTGGAGGCGGGGGGATTCGCCCCGGCCCGGGGGGGTCCCTGGTAGCTGCCAGCAGCGGTGAGGACCGAGGCAGTGTAGGAGGGGGGGGAGGCCCCGTAGGGTCTGTCCCGAGAACCCACAATGGAGGACAAAGTGCTGGTCTTGGAGATGCTGTCTGCAGGGCGGGTCCGCGTCCAGGTGGGGGTTTTGGGGGCCACGGCATCTTCCCTGTGGAGAAGGGAGAAGGTGACACAGGTTGCTGGAAGTGCAGCTATTCCCTTCCACCCCCCCAAATCCTTGGATGACGCCCCCCAGGGCTGCTGAGCTGCAGGAGCCCCTCTGTGTGGGGGATAGAAGGGAATTCACCCAAAGGGAAGGGGCAAAAACGGTGGGAAAGACCCGCGTTAACTCTGAAACCTAATGACGGCCGCACTGAGGTGCAAAACCTCCTCCCGTTACCGCTGAGCCCCGCCGTGCCCGCCTCGTGGGGCTGCCCTCACTTGATCTCGTTGGCCGCTTCCTCCTGCCCGTCGCGTTTCTTCCTCCGGTAGCCGAGCAGCCGTTGGGCGAAGAAGGCGACGGTGGCCAGGGCGCCCACAGAGCCCAGCACGGCACCCGCGATGACGGCCCCCTCGCTGGCTGCCAGGACAGACAGGTGTGGGGGTTCTTTGCCTCTCACCTGTCCCCCCGCGGGGACTGAGCCCCTCTCCCCAGCCCTGCGGACACACACTCACTTGAGTGCACCTCCAGGATGATGCTGCACTTGGCCGAACCCGCGCGGTTCTCCGCCTCGCACTCATAGAGGCCCGACATGTCCAGCGAGAGGTTCGTCAGCTTCAGGGTTCCCCTGGCCCGGTCTGCGGGGCAGAAATTGAGGCACTGCTCTGTGATCGCCCGTCCCCCCCCACCACACCTCCCAGTACAGCGGGGATGGGAGCGGGCAGAGTTACAGGGATGGTCCCCTGCATCTCCCCAGGGGGAGGTCGGCAAGGGGCAGAGTTCAGGGGACGCTCAGCCAACATTCCAGCAATAGGCAGAGCTATGGGGACTTTTGCCTGTCCCGTTGTACAAGGAAGAGAGCAGGCAGAGTTCAGGGGAAGCTCAGCAGAGCTCAGGGCAGGCAGAGCTAAGGGGACAAATCCAAACCCTCCAGCTCTCCCCCCACCAAACCTTCCCAGGGTTTTCCCACTCCCTCAGCCCACCTTACCCTGAGCGGGGGGAAAGAAGACCTGCTTGGTGGGCTCCTGGCGCTGCCACTTGTACAGGGGGGAGGGTTTGCCCTTCTGGGAGGCGCAGCTCAGCGTCACGTTGGCTCCCACCGTGGGGCTGCCCTTCAGCCTGCAGGCAGGGGGGGCTGGCGGCACTGAGGGTACGGGATCAGCGTCAGTCCCAGCGCGGGGGGCACTGGGAGACGCAGAACACCCTGCGGGTCCTCACCCAGCACTGTGAGGTTGATGATGGCCATGCTCCTGATCGGGCTGATGATGTCATCCACCACGTTGACAGAGCATATGTACTGGCCTGAGTCGTGCTCCCGCGTGGCATTGATGAAAAGTGAGATGTTGTGGGTGAGGACGGGGTGCAGGAACCCCACACGGGGCTTCAGCTCTGTCTCCTCCACTTTCACCTCCCCGTCCAGGTATGTCAGGATCTGCAGGGAGAAAACATCTGCTCGTACAAATCTGGATGGCACTGCAGGAGGGGAATTCCCCCAAAATCCTATTCTGGGGAACACCAGTGGCTGCACGAGCCTCCTCCATTCTCACTCAATACTCTGAGTATCCACAGCATTGAACCATGGGCACCTCTCCATCGTGGGCACCCTGAGCACCTCCTCATAATCTCCCAAACGTGGAGACCACGAGCATCCCCTCATCACGGGGACCTCCCTTCCGTGGGCACTTGAAGCTTCCTCCTATCATGGGCATCGTGGGCATCTCCCCATTGTGGGTACCTTCTCATCATGGGCACTGTGAGCACCTCCTCCCCATTGTGGTTTCCTCCCCAGCATGGGCACCATAAGCATCTCCCCATCGTGGACGTCCCCCCCCTGGGGGTACCATGAGCATCCCCTCATCATGGGCACCACCACGGGCAGCATTTCAGACACTTCCCTGCTTGCCCCCGCTCCATCCCCATCACCTGGAAGTGCTCAGCAGCTGCCTTTTTCAGTATCCAGCTGATGTAGGGCTTCTTCTGTGAGCTGCTGGTGTACCAGGCGGGCAGCACGGCTCCTTCCCCTTCCACTGAGTAGACAGAGCCAGTTCCCACGTGCACCTCCAGCACAGCTGAGCAGACACCTGCCCAGCAGGAAAACGGGACACGTCTCAGCCCCGGGTGCCAGTTGTACAAAAACAAAATAGAACAGAAAACAAAGAAAACAAAACAAAACAAAGCCCCACTCATTGTTGGAACAACTCCCTGTTCCAATGCAAGGAAAAGTCCCGTTATCGCCCGGAGGCTGTGCTGGGAGGAAATCTTTCCTCCTTCCCCACGATGGGAAGGGCTCTCCGGATGCAGGACAAAGCTTTCCTCCCACAGTCGCTTCCCCACCAACAACACGAGAAGCCCCCACCCGGGGGCACTGGGGACAGACTCCTGCACCCCAAGAAGGCTCTGCATGTCGTTGCACAGCACTGGGATGGAGCTACCTCTGCAAACCCCATCTGGTCTCTTATGGGGGCACCCAGGCAACACCCGCCCCAACGCAGCACCCTGCATCGCTTCACACCCCCAGCATTTCACACCCCCTGCCCCGGCCCCCTCGCAGGTACTAAATGAGGATTACTGCTGGTGATAGTGACAAAGCCCCTGCAAAATGTCCCCTCCCCCCCCCCCCCCCCAGCACCCACCCCCAAAAACGCAGCCAGGAGGGGGGACCAGAGTGTGTCGGGGAGGGGTGCCCGGCTGCGGGGGGGATTATTTCCCAGCTTTGCTCTGAAAAGGATCAGCTGGAAAATAATCTGCTCAGGCGAGGTCGGGCATCCGGGATGGGTCTGCATCTGGGGCTGAGGAACCTGCGGCACCGCTGACCCGGCACGGCCCCGCTGCCCCCACGTCCCACGTCCTCTCCCCAGGGATGCTCTGGAGCGGGGAGGACACGGGGGGCTGTGCTCCATCCGCTGCGATTTGGAGCAGCAACAAGGGGAAAGGGAGCAAAAGGAAAGATTTGGGCATCGGGGCACCGCTTGGTTAACTCCCAGAGTAACGCACTCTCAGGCACAGCCCCCCAAATCCTTCCCCCCTCCGTCCCTTCCCCACACACAGAAACTCCTCCAGGATCTTTCCAGGGCGGGAAGATGACAACACGACGCCCGGGGGTATTTTTAGCCTCCTCCGCGCATCCGCTCTTCCCCCCGCACGGCATCGGCGCCCGCAGCCCCGCGCAGGAAGCGCTGCGCCGGCCGATAACGCCCGACCCGCCCCCCCACCCCCCGGCCCTCCTCGGGCGGTTCCGGCCAAGGAGCAGCAGGGATGGCTGGGGCTGGATGAGGGCAGACACCTCAGTGCCTAAAATAGCTAAACCCGACCTAAGCGCATAAAACCTTAAGTCCTACCCAGGGGGAAAACGGCGCCGGAGGCGGCAGCGCAGATCGCAGGGGTGCAGAAAGCACCGTGAAAATGAACTAAAAGAATCCTTTAAAAGAGCCGCGCTGAGGACAGTTCCCTAACGGCACAGAGGGCAGCGCGGATGGGCCGAGTTGTGCCCGTGGTGGCGCAGTTTGGGTTTGATGTGGGAGGTGGGATCGTGCCATCCCCGGAGCTGTGTGTGCTGGGAGCACAAAATGGTGATTGGGGTCCGTTGCCACACTCCTCACCCCACAGAAATGCCATATTTTCACCCAGCAGCGTCTGTCCGGCCTGCATAAGGTACAGTGGAAACCACACGTGATGGGCAAAGTTTAGGTGAAATGGGGCTGAGTGGCACCAGCAATACAAAGCCCTGGGGCAGAATGCTGTTGGCACCAACCCCCGGAACATCCCATTGAGTTGGCCTCAAGATAAAGCCCTGAAATCTTTCAGAGATTGGAGACAGTGACAAATACATCCATCATTACTCACAGGATCCCACGGCCATGAGCAAACAGTTCTGCTCCGAGTGCCTGTGTCATCGGGCTGCTTTCCACCAGCGAGCCCCAGGATCAGCCTCAAACTGCCCCACTTTGCCCGGCCCGGGCTGTTTTCCCCATGCAGCGAAGCTCAGTGGACGTATTCTTAGAGCAGCTCCATCCCTCCCCGCTGACATTTAGCACTCATCATTGTGGAAACGCTTAAATCATGGCAGACCCACACTGCTCACCACGGCTCCCTTTGCTGTTAGGAGCGTGCATTAACTCTGAAACCTACTGGTGGCCCAACAGCACTGTGCCCACAGCACAGCTCTGCCATCTCTAAATCTTGGAGACAGATAAAAGATCGTGGCTCCACCCTCACACCCAGCATGGTGGGGTGTCCTCAGAGCACAAGCGCTGCCTTGCCGGAGGACCCTGGCACCCAAAACTGCCCTTTTTCTTGGGGAGGTGCCCCGCAGCCCCTCAGTGCAGGAGGAATCGCCCCCCAGGTGCTGCTGCCTGAGCTCTGGTGGGGACGCAGTGCCTGGGGAGCAGCCCTGAACCGTTTGGTTTGCGGCGCTGCCGTTGGCATCAGCTCCAGATTTAGCCACCTCGCCACTGCAAATCCCCTAATGCTTTAACCAGATCGAAAAAATTAAGCTGCTTGGGGCGTGCATATGCATAACGGCCGGGGGGGAGAACGGGCCCTTCATGCACTGCCCTCCCTGGGGGCCACCCGGCTGCTGTTTGTTTGGGATGAAAAACGCCGATTTCATCCAACCGCCCTGAGCTAAGCACCTGCCCAGGGAGGGCTCCTCCGCCTGAGCCCATCTGCCGGGTTTTTTTCCTTTGGAAAAAGCCTTTAAATCCCCACACACCTCTGTCGGTGCTCCACAGTGAACTGCTGCACCTGCATGAAGCACCGTGACCCCAGAGGGGCACCCCGTGTCCCATTGGTTAAACCCCACTATTTCAGCCCCAAATGCTGCCTCTCCCATCCAAACACCCCAAAACCATCCTCATGCCAAAAGCATACACCCCAAAACCACAGCCCCCAGGCGGACCCTATAAGCCACCCACTAACCACCCGGGAATTAATGAGCTGAAGGCGGATTGCATCTGATGCCCTCGCTCTATAGGATTAAGGCGATTTGGCCATGTGAAACCGAGACAGAAATTAAACCGAGAGATGACGGCTCAGATTGAACACGCTCCTCCGGAGCGGAAATGGTGCCACAGAGGGAATGTGGATGGACAGCGGCCCCCGAGAGCCTCGAGAAAGGTCAAAGGACCCACGAGGAAGCGCTGCACCCACCCGGCCCCGGGATGGTCCCCCAGCCCTGCACTATTTATAACCGGGCAGATAGGGTCTGTGCTGCGCCCGTTGGGAACGGACACGGCGGCCGTTCTCACGACCCAGGGGCAGAAAGCGCCGTATCCTCTGGAGAGCCAAAATCAGGAAAAAAATGTGACTTAGCTATAGATAGACGCAGGCGGACGGCTTAACCCCTGCGGCTCAGCGCCGGCATGGGGACACCAACACAGCAGTGGGCACTCAGCATCACCCCCACCCTCCTTTCCTCCTTCCCACCTTTCCCCCACCGTTTGTTCTGCCGTGACCCCACGCAGACCCCATGAGGTGCGAAGGGGTGTTTGATTCTGTCATTCTGTGTGAGCACCCAAAAGCACCAGTTTGGGGCCCTAAGAGCCCTTTCTCCATATTTCTGCTCTCAGTGGGTGAGTTGGGCCCTTCCTGCGGCACCGCATCCCCACACCCGGGCACGGTGCAGGGCACCCGCACACATCCCCATCCAACAGAGCAGCGATCACCGCACCTCATCCCACCACCCTTTAATTAACGCTCTTTTATAATAATAATAAAAACGGAATAGCACAACTGCGAAGCGGCTCCATCGGGGGCAGGGAGCGCCCCGCCGGGGAGGAAACACCACCCATTGTCCCCATTGTCTTCGGGGCCGTTTCCTTCTCCTCGAAGGAAACTCGAAGGGCTGTGTCCCTCCGCAGCACCCCCGGCGCCGGCAGCCCTCCCCTTCGACCCGCAGGAATAGGGCAGAAGAAGGGAAAAAGCCCACGGACTGAGCGGGGCACGGCGGAGCAGCCCGGGGGCAGCGGCGCACACACGGGGGGGCGGCAGGTTTGATGACGGGAAAAAAATACATCGATTTTTTCCGCTCGATGCCGAGCGGGAGGGGGAATTATCGGCGGGGAAATGCCCCCGGTGGGAGCAGAGCACAGCGCGTCCGCACTGCGGGGAGCGGCCCCACGGGGCGGTGCGGGGCGCGGTGCCGCGGGACACCCCGGACTCCGAGTGTCCCCTCCCAGAGCACCCGACGGGCGGCATCGCGACATCAGCAGCGCGGCCAGGGCTGCCCCCCCGCTCCCCGCCCGCTCCCCCCGGCTCTCAGCGCCCCCCGCCGCCCCTCGCCGCCCCCCAGCCTCTCCCCGTAAGCTGTTCCCACGCACCCCCAAAGCTCACCCAGCAGCGCGCCCAGCAGCAGCGCGCCCGGCGGCAGCGCGCCCATCCCGGAGCGCAGCAGGTGCCGGGACATGGGGGGGGGACGGGGAGGGGGGGGGGGGGACATGCGGCGGGGGCGGAGCTCAGGTGGGCACCGCCCCGCAGGTGGGGGCGGGGATTATAGGGCGGGGCGTCTTGGCCCCACCTCCCGGAGTCCTAACTGCCTCCCCTGCCATCCAATCAGACCTTATCACTGATTATTTGTTATTGGGGCTATTAATAATTAATCGTGATATTAGAGCCATTACTGTGGAGGGGCACGGCATGCTCCATAAGGAGCTCAGTGCCCCCAACACACACTTCTCCTCCTCCTCATCTCGTGCCCTGGGATAAAAGCATTAATCCTTAAAAAGAATCATTAAAAAAACCACAAAAACACACAAAAACGAACACCCCGACCCCGCGGATTAAAGTGAGCCCAGCAAACAGGCAGACCGAGCAGCTGCCTGGCTGTACGGCTGCAGGGCGCAGCTGGAGCCCAGGAGCAGAAACACTGCAGAAACCCCACCCGGGGATGGGATCCTTGGGAAGGGACAAGGACAGAGGATGTCCTCTGCTGGGAACAGCTCCAGGAAGCCTTCTGAGTGCGCCCACTGCCGGGCTCTGCAGGGCAGCTGTCAGAGCACTGCTCCAAATGCATCCTTTCACCCTGAAGTGTCTCCCCAAGAATCCAGCAGCCCGGCCAGCCTGGGGCAGAGGGAAGCTCTGCACCACAGCACAACCCCAGGGCTGGCGTATCCCACACTCCCACCCCTCTCCCGCCCCACACTCACCCATGGGCTTTGTTTGTGGCTTCTTGGACTTTAGCTTGTTTTCTCCAGCCACCAACAAAGCAGCAGAATTGGCCAGAGTAGGGCAATAGTCACCATACCTCATGGAAAATCGAGGAGTCCTTCGAAGCTGTGCTGCAGCAAAGGGCTCCCCGTGCTGAGACCCAAATTTAACAGGGGAAACAGGCAGGGCAGTGGGTGAAGGCATCTCCCAGCACTGCCCGCTGGTGGGACCCACTGGGCACAGACTTGGCGCACCCCCAGAGCCCAGCACCCACCCAGCACACCAACATCGCCTGCAGAGCCAGGGAGGAGGACCGGGAGGCAGCCCCCGTCCCTACAGCACCCGCGTCTCTGGGTGACCCCACAGGGATAGCAGCACAGCAGCGCCTGCCACCCCTCCTCACTGCTGCCCACTGCACAGCAGCAAAGGGTCCCAGGTGTCAAAACGGAGGCCCAGAGGGCACTGCTGGGTGCTGATGGCCGACAGGAGGACGGCTCCATCCCCACAGGATGCTGCCCAGAGAGGAGAAAGACGCCTCCAGGAGTCCGTGCGCGTTTGCTCGATTTTATTAGGACTGACACATTCATTGTATGTCACAACGTCACTGACCGATGAGCTTCAGAAAACCGAAATGCCGGCGCCAGCCAGCCAGGTGATGGGGCACATATAGTAACACTTCTGAAAGGCTTTAAATGCTTCCTCCCGGCCCGCGTGCCCCCAGCCCGCCTCCCCCCCCCCCCGTCTCACAGCTTTGATTGTACCCATAAGCATGGTTTGACAGAATGTTCCCCAGCTGCCAGGTTATTCTCACAACGAGGTTAACTAGAACTGAAAAAATAAACCGATAAAAATAAAATAATAAAAGCCCGGGAATTATTTTAATGTTAAAAAATAAAATAAAATAAAATAAAAGCGGATATGGCAACACTACTAGGAAAGTGGAATACATCACAGAAACAAAAGTCTTTGCAGGCAACACTGTTTGGAGATAAGAGAACACTGGATGGGTGAAAAAGGTGGATTTCTAAATTATATACAACAGTATCTAAGGGTGGCTTTGAAAAACAGTCTCCTTTAACGTGATTCAAGATTTAACTCGCCGTTATCTATTGCTTATTTATTCAGATCTGTAATAACACTTAGAGAGACGGATGTGTAAAAATGAGACATTGTGGAAAAACAGCTTTTCATATGAAACGTCCGCTCCGCCCGACGTGGAATGTATGGGATGTGCTGGGCAGGGCTCAGTGCTGCCCCACAGCCGCCCCGCGCCGCTCCACGGCCCAGCAGCCCCCCCTCAAACACTGCTGAGCAACGCCTTCAGCTGCCCGGCTGCGCGCAGGATCCATCAGCGTCCGACGGTGAGATGGGAAACGGGCAGAAGCCCTAATCCTTATGAAGGACGAGATTCAGTTGTTGAATTTTAACGGGTATCCAATGGCTTTTTCCAGGCACTCTACCAAAGAGCCAGCGGAAAGAAAATCCCTCTCCACTTCCACAAATTTGATGTAGATGGATTTTGGGGAGACCCCGGGCTCTACGACGCAGTTCTGAGATAAAAACGCATTGATCCCAACCCACTCTTTGCTGAAGGTTTTGGTGTTGGCCTGAAAATGTAAAAACAGGCACTGCTGGAGAGTCCTGACCTCGGCGATGCCAAGGTAGCAGTAGATGATGCGGGCGGACTCCATCTCCACCCGCAGCGAGGCCTGCGGCGACGGCACCTCCAGCTCCCCCGGAGTCTCATTGCTGGGATCGGCGCCCCGCGGCTCCGCCAGAGGCGAGTGGGGCTTCTCGTGGCACTCCTCGTACCCGATGGCGTACAGACCCGGGCTCTTGGGGATGCCCCCTGGCAATAAATACTGAACGACGTTGCCTCCCGTCGGCTTGGAGTGAGCGATGGGTATCCAGTCAATCTCCATGTGCAGCTCGAGGCACCTCGCTTCGCTGATGGTGATCTCCAGGAATTTGTAGTAAACGTTTTTCCAGTTCATTTTCTGCACTCTGGTCATGATGACTCTGCCCTCCGGCTTCTCCGAGTTGAAATACTCCCGGAGCCGTTTGCCCAGCGGGACCTGCGAGCTGATCTCCGCGTAGTGGTAGCGAATGTCCTCCTTCCAGCGCGTGTTGTAGCCGATGCCAAAAATGGCCAGTTTGTTGGACAGGTGTAGCCTGGAGAAGTCCGTCCAGCTCTGAAACAGCTCCCACTTCAACTGGACAGACTCCAAGATTTGCATAATGTTCTGCATGACGTCGCGCTTCCTGGAAAACCAACAGAAGGGTAAAGCTGTCAGTAACCGCTCGGCGCTGCAAAACCATCCCAGGCAACACAAGAAAGCACCGCCTACACAGGAGGGCTGGGCCACAGCACGGCTTCCCAGGCACCTCCATGATCTGGGAGTGCCGATGCTGGGAAGACAACAGCAAAACGTGCTGAGGAAGCATCGCCACACTGCGCACTCACCAGGCTGCGCCTTAAGCAGTGGGTATTCAACTCCCGCATGCATCCCGCATCGCTACGTGAGTTCCCAGGTTGTAACACGACGCTGACGTGTCTGGTTTCATTCTGATTTTAATTAACCTCATTAACAACAAAAACAATAAACAAAACAGAACTTCATCAAATCCCTCTAGCAAGATACACCTTCTGCTGGAAGAGATATTTACTGCAACAAGTTCTGCAGGGGAGAACCTGATGAGGAGAACCTGAGCTGCCCTGCGGACGGAGCTCTGCATTCTGAGGAAGGTCCCAGCTGCCACCACCACCCCGCAGCACACTGCACACACAGCTTGTACCTGCGCTGCTTAGAGGCAACGGCAAGCAAACATTTCTCTTGTGCCACCAAATTAAGGAGAACTCAGCAACTCGGTTATTCTTTACAGATGTGTGTACACCCTGAAACACTTTGCTGCACGTTCCTTCAGCTTAGCCTGCCGTCCCCTTGCAGAAGTCCAAGTGCATTTGCCTTCACCTTGCTTTAAAAAGCAAAGTCAGAAAAAAGCACAGAATGTTGTCTGTTTGGGGTTTTTTCGTGCTTCCATAATTCAAAAAATGGCATGGATTTTTTTCAGCTTTCCCCCTCTTCCTCTGACTGAGGGCTCTTGCTTCCAACCAGCTGCACACAGCATTCCCCTCCTTGCTCACTTGAATACGACTACTGCACTCAGAAGCTGTGCGTGCAGTCCACCAGAGGGCAAATAAAGAAGCTCCCATGTCTCCAAAGATCTCTTTTGGCTGCCAGTAACGACAGCAGCACGGAGGCAAGCAGCACTGCAGGCATTCACACTTGGCTAAGCGATCAGGTGGGAGCTTTTGCATACATCTGAAGCAAGCTGGAACAGCTTCCTTCAGGATGAATGAGATGCTCATGGCACAATTAGGGGAGAGAACCACTGATTCTAGGAGTTATTGTCCTATAATCCAATCTGCAGGTAGACAATGCAGCTCTGTTGGTAACTGAGAAACCTCTCTCAGTCCAAGAACTGCAATTTGGAAGCTGCTCCACTCAACCCTCCCCAGAATCATCCTTCCACAACAGCTCCCAGCAGCTATGGCAGGGGCTGCTGAGATTGGAAGGTCAGAAGTATCAACCCGTTATGAAGCAAGAGCAGACAGCACCCAACAGACTGCAGGGGATAGGAACGGGGCTGATACTTGGTTGCTTCTCTGCCCCATGTGGAACAGAAGCAGGTTCCTTCTTCCACTGTTCACAGAATCACAAAATCATAGGGTCCCAGGATCAATAAAGCTGAAAAAGACCCCCTAAGATCCCCAAGCTCGACTCACCCCACCGTGCCCACTGCCCACATCCCTCAGTGCCACATCCCCACGTTTCTGGAACACCCGCAGGGATGGTGACCCCACCACCTCCCTGGGCAGCTGTGCAGGGCAGCACCATTTTGCATTATATTGATGTAACAGTTCAAAGAAAAAAGGTTTGGGTTCTACTGGCCCTTACAAACAACAGTGCATGAGGGGTTCAATTACACGGCCTCTCATCCCAGAAAACTGCTTCTTGGAGGTGCTACACATCCAAATGTAGCCCTACATGCTGGGTCCGAGCAGCCCAGGCTGAAATCACTCTCCTCACAGCAAGACTCATCTCAAACTTGCAGTTTAGACCTTTGGAAATGTAAGTTTGTCCTCTGGAGACAAAAGGGATAAGGTGATGTGGGAAGCAGCTGGCTGAGCACAGGGCTGTGTGACAGCAGCCTGTGTTTCACATTCACATTCATTGCATTCAAGAGAGGAAGCTGAATGCAATTTAAGGAAACAGTCCCATCCAAACCCAGACACGCCAGAATGCCGTGTGGGTAGATTTTCATTCAACAGTGGAGGAACAGAGCTAAGAACAACAGAAAAAACAACACCTTTATTAATTACACCATAAATACTATTGCTAAGCTCAGTTCAGCGCAAAACACAGCTGAAGCCCTGACGAGAAAAAAAAAAATTAGTCACTCAAACTACTCCTACTGAACAGGAATAATTTCAGTAGAGAATCCCCAGCAGTGCTTCATGTATCACGGAAGACACAGGCTTCCCATGGAGGGGATCTGCCACTTCAAGCACAGAGGAAGCAGTAGGGAAAAAAGATGTTAAAACAAGCAGTCCTCTGTCTTTCTTGAACTGGAGAACCCAGAACTTGTCCCAGTGCTCCACGTGCAGCCTCCCCAGGGCAGTGCAGAGAGGACGAGAACCCCAGCACAGCAGGGCACACTGCTGGCCCATGGACACACAGCTCCTCCTCTGCAGAGCTCCATTCCAGCAGGGCACCCCCTCACCTCTACCGACACGTGCGGTTCTTTCTCCCCAGGTGTAGGACTCTGCGCTTGCTCTTCCCAAACCTCACAGTGGTCCTCTCTGCCCAACTCTCCAGTCTGTACAGGTCCTGCTGAGTGGCAACATGGCCTTCTGGTGTCAGTTGATCCTCCCAGCTTGGTATCACCAGCAGACTTGCTGAGGAGCACTCTATCCCTTCATCCAGATCACTGATGAAGATGTTAACAAGAGCAGGCCCAGCACTGACCCCTGGGGCACACCTCTGGTTACAGCTTCCAAGCAGACTCTGGTTGTTCACAGAATCACTGCAACTCTTGCTGAAGTTGGGGTACACAACATCCACTGCTCTCCCCACATCTACCCAGTCAGTCACGACATCACAGAAGGTTCCTGATTAGTCAGGAATGATCTCCTCTTGCTGAATCCATGCTGACTACTCCTGATAACTTTTTCTTCTAATTGCTTGGAGGTGACATCTAGAAAAAACCCTCTCCATCACTTTCCCAGGGAGTTTCCTAACTCCTCCTCCTTGCCCTTTTCAAAGACTGGAGTGCCACTGGCTTTCTTCCAGGCACCTCTCCTGTTCTCCATGACCTTTCACAGATGCCGGACAGTGGCTCAGCAATCGCTTCTGCCAGCTCCCCAAGCAACGGTCCTGCTGCTGAGCTTCACTCACCATCAGGCACCTGAGAAATGGTACACAGTACCCTCAAATCATCCTACATCATGACTGCATGTGGGATCAAGCCCAGAAGCTAAGGAGCACGCAGTGCTATAGCTGTGGTCACCATCCCCAGTGCCAATGGCTTAAAGCACAGCTAACTGTGAAAATGGCCCCTCCTTGCCCAGGCCTACAAAATCTGGGGGTTAATCCTTTACACCACAGCTCCATCCTGCTGGGTACTGCAGCTAAATTAAGGAGATGTGGCTCAGGCAGACACTTGCTTTGCTAAAGCATGGAGCTCAGGCTGCTTCTTGTCTTTCTGACGGTTGCAGGAGAAATGCCTAACACAGCCAGCAAAAGCCAGACTCTTACTTCTCTCTTTAAAAGAAATACATGGTATCTGAGCAAGCAGAAAGTTCATCCCGGCTCAGCCCTACATGTCACAGGGCTATTTCATTTTTCAACTGTAGAAGGTGCCCTAGAGCTGCATTTCTACCATACTGTCAGACCTCGACACCTAGCACCTGGCTTAGATTGGTCACTGCGTTGCTTTCTCCTCAGAAGCTTTTGCAATTCAAACAAGGAAAGACTCGAGACTCGGAGCAAATTTGTTCTAAGGCACAGTTTCCAAACAAAAGCAGACTTCAAAGAAGCCAAAACAGCTGGTTTCAGTGAAGGATTTAACTCCCCGAGCATTTCTATTTCATCTTTGAAAAGCCTGCAGTGGAAAAACACACCCCTCTGAAATTTAAAATGGTAGAACAGAATCTGAAGCCGCTTTCACTTCCCAAAACATTTGCTTGGAGGGAGGAGCAAAGGGAATGCACCAGCACGGCCAGTATGGGAGAGCCCAGCTAACAGAGCAGAGGAGAAGGAGGCAGCTCACCCACCAGCTCTTTCCTCCCACACCTCTGAGAACAAGGCAACCCAAGAAACAGAGGAGATCCTTATGCACCTCAAAGACTACGCAGACTGCTTGTTTTCCATCTGAAGTCAAGAGAGGCAGAGCTGTCCGTGCCAACAGGCTGTGCAACCTGCTCAGAGATGCAAGGCACTGAGTGGGGCACAGCCAGGTCCCGGAGTCACTCTCCCACATTCTTCCCTCCTGTCAGGAAAACAATCCTCATGCTTCTTACAAAGCCACGTGCCCATGTTTTTCTACAAGTTGCTCTGCTTGGCTCCTGCAATTCCCCCCACTGGGAACACAGAGGGCTCCTGATGGAGCAGCTCCTGCTGGACCACTGCTGGTTTTCACAGGCCCAGGACCACAATTGGGAATCCGGAGGTGGTGGCATTGCAGAGCAATTCCTTCTGAACTCCCAGAGCAGAGAGAAGCAAACACAGCATTTTAAGACCACATGCACTTATAGTCAGGCAGCACCACAATGTAAATTCTCCCAGAGAATTTGAATACGTTGTCCCTGAATGCATCATCGCTTCCACTGATTTCACTGAGATTACTTCTGCTTCAAACTTCCACGTGCACAAGAAAGAAAATGAACCAAAGGTCTGCTTTCTTTGCAATAAGCTACGTGTACTTTAAAACATGGGCCAAAAACACGAATATGTTTGGTATTATTTATTTGCTATGGCCTTTAAAATTAGACAACTCTTTTTTTAAAAGATAATAAATAAATACTCAGCTTATCTACAGTATCAGTAAGGCTTCTCCAGACTGCTCACAATCATTCCAAATTCAACACTAATTTCTTTATCTGATGTCCAAGACAACCTCTGAGGCAACGAACTGGACAAAGCAAACCCTGCCACAGCAGCATGCAGGGATCTTCCACTTTCCAAAAACCCAACCTGAAAAGCTGCCTTTGACACCTCCTACTAAAAGCCCTGACAGTGCAGAAGGCAGGGAGAATGCTTATTTAATTCTTTGCTTCCCATTGCTTGATGTAGTAAAAAGGCAGAGTTTTCAAGTTTCTTTTCAGCTTTAAAAGATCTCAGAGTTTAAAAGTTCCTTGTTCCTCATAGCAGAGGGGGGAAAAAAAAAAAAAAAAAAAAGGCATTTTCAGCAAATTTCTGTGTTGGAAGACACTTTGTGCTTCTACTGAGCATGTGAGATTGCCTTATCACCCGCACGCTTCACAAAATGCCCAGGAGTTCAGAGACCTCCATGCATTTTAGAGAGAGCTTCAGGAGCAGAAAAGAAACCCCCAACTCAGAGCAGTCTGAGCTCTAGCCATGCACCTACAAAACAGAAAACTGGCAGAGAAAATTCAGGCAGTCTTCACACAACATGAACTCCCCTGAGCTTTGACCTCAGACCATTCGGAATTCTTTTCTGGGCAATTCCCTAAGGCGCATCTTGAAGGTAGAATTATCCCAGAACCGTCCTAACAAGCTGCTTGAAGAGGTGACGATGTTCATACTGAAAAACAAGTGCTTTTCTTCATGTCCATCCCTGAGATGCTACTCTGAATTCACTTCACATCAAGAGAAAAATCACCATCACGCACAGCTTAACCCTGGAAAATCCACTGAGGAGTTCGATAAAGCTAAGCCATTACAACGGAGGCTTCTCATTAAAAATAAATATATACAAATCTGGAATTTTAAAAAATCATTTACTTCCAGTAAAAAGCCTCTGTTACTAACCAGAGACACTATGTAATGGGTACAGCACTGATGAATTACTGTCCTACACAAACTCACTTTGCAGCCTAAGAAACACCACATTGACTTCAGCCAGCTCTGTGAGCCATGGGGAGAAGTGGTGCAAGACACCATATCCACATGTGTACCCACCCTGAAGGGCCTGAAAGTCGATTTGAGACAGCTCATTCCATTACAGATGGAGCTACACTAACCCTACAGGGTTTAAAACCCAAGAGGCTGGAATAAAGCAGCCCTGGTCTGCAGAAACATGGCACGATTCCTTTCATTTTTTGAAATACTCTGTGTTATTGTTGGCCAGGCAACGGAGATTCACATGCTTAAAACATTTTAAATGCTCCGGTATTTGTCAGATAAAACCAATCCAAAAGGTTACAAGTCAGCTCTGTAAGTTATAAAAATAAAAGAAATCACAATCTTTGGCATGCTCTCCACCAAGGAGGGGAAATGCATGAACTTTTTATGCAAGCATTACTCATACAAGCCATGTCAACAACACGCACTACTACTGAGGTAGTCTCACTTCACACACTTTCCTCCACTTATGTTCTCCTTCTGATCCATTTAAAATATCAGGTCAGCACCACCTGGGTACGCAGGTCACTGTCCTGCTGCTGGCTTAGTGGAAAATACACATCACAACTTAATGAGTGCTCTTAAAAACAGAACAAAAAACAACTTATATTTTTCCTTGTATCCAAATGGGCAAAACTCAGGCAACTTCAGGCAGATGGAAAAAACAGATTTCAGACAGCTCCAAGAGCCTGGACTCATCCCGTGATAACCGCAGGCTGCCCACACACATCCCTAGCAGTCCTGATGTGGATCTGAGCCGCATGTTAAGTCCTTGCATTCATGTGGTGAGTCGTTTTGTTTGCTGTATGATGAAGCCAAGAAAGGACAAAGTTGTGAAGCTTTTCGAATGTTCTGAGGTAACTGGAATAATGCATAAAGCAGACTCAAGTGTATGAATAGTCTTGCACAATGTATTTATAATTATAATCAGAAGTTTCAAACAGCCTCCCTCCTGCACAACATCCCCAGGGAAATACATTCCAGGGTAAAACATTCATAAATTACTTACTGAGCGTCTTCTGAAGATTCCTGCTTTATCTTTAATGTTCTTTTTGTGGTGGGCATTTCATCTGAAAGGTAAGATTCCAACACAGTTATCTTTTAAAATAAAAGGCAGCAGGAACGTTATTTATTTCTTTGAGGCTGAAATTAAAAATCCATCTTACTTCCTAAGCCCACCAAGTCCTGCCACATGCACAAGGCAGCTCCAGTTCCTACATTAACTGGAGTTTTTGTTTTTCCTTAGGAAATGATGCAGTCAGTTACAAGATCTGAATCTGCCTCTGCAAGTGCAAAACCTTTCAAGGACAAGAGCGTAATTCCTGCCATTAAATCACAAGCCAATTTAATTACTAACTACACTGAGGGGGAAAAAAAGAAAACAAGAGAAAAGACTGTTCTGCTTTCAATAGCACATTTGAAGAGCAAGCACCAGAACAAATGCATCTGTATTCCATTTAGATTTTGTGTGCTAAACGCTTCTCTCTTAACTTCTTTCAACGTTAGGAATACTGTCAGCCCAAGTACACACAAATGTCTCTGTAATTCAACTGAAGGAAAACTGTGACAAACCAGGAGACCGCAGTTTGAGTCACCAGAATAACTAGATGGGATTAGCTGTCATTTACATACGTTTTGAAACATCGTCTCCCCACCATTTCTCTCCCACATAGTTCTGACTTCTAAGCTCCCAGGGGAAGAAGTCTAAGAGAACCAGAATGTGGTTAATTTGCAAGTTGGCTGCTTTAATATCAAACTGCAATTTAAGACTCTTTTAAAGCATCCACAATCTCCAGTCCCCTGAACAAAGATGCGTACAGACAGGTGACTGACTGCATCTCCTTCCTGTTCCCATTTCAGCCTACAGATCACAAGGAAAACCACATCAACATCTTTTCCCCAGTTTGTGTTCTAACTGCTGGATTTGATCAACTTCTATTTCCTCCATGAAAATAATTCCTTTCCCTCCATGCTTCACATATCATAACATCAGTGGCTCAAGACACAAATATGCTTGAAGAAACCCATTTCTTCACTGCAGCTGGACACAACAGCTCTGATCAGCCGGCTTGCTTTTCTGAACAAGAATGCGGTAGCTGGCTCCATTGGACAAAGTGAAACAGCCACAGGCAACAACCGAATCTCCAAATTAGTTAATGTACTCATTTGTATGCACTGAAGCTGACACTACTAATTCAAGCAGGAAAAGCATTCTGAACACCGCACATCTGGATACAAGCATCTCTGTGCGCTTAAAGCAAACACAGCAGTTAGGATGTATGGGAAGGAGGAGAAAACAGTCATTCGTATGCATAGGAGCAGCCTGGAAGTAAACAGTGGTTGAGTGGTAGCTGGCACCCAAGGACCTGAAAGCCAGGCACTACTGGCAGGGAAGCACCTCCCTGATCCCAACAGGGGAAGTAAAATTGAGCAGTGGGTGGAAGGGACAGAGAGCCAGGGAATGCACTGCCTCCTTTGCCAAGGTTTATGGCCACATAATCCTTCTTTTATCCTGATCCTGATACTCTAGCAGCTTCCAAGAACCACTGTCCACTTTTGATGATGATTTCCCTTTCCTCCCCATGGACATCAGCTGTTTAGCACTTGAGCACATTATGTTCCAAGCATGAAAGTGGGGACTGTACGAACACGGAGCGCAGAGAGCAGGGAAGGATTAATAGGATTCCTTACCTAATTCCTGCTCACCAGTCTGGTAGCAATGAAGATCCTGACTGTGGTTTCCCCAGTCTTCCTGCGAGTACTCCTCCATGGTGCTGCCATCTGACTCCAGCTCCTGGTACAAGCCGCTGCTGTTGATGAGGACAGGCTGGCAGGGCTGGGAATCCCATCCTCCCTGGCCAAACACCTGCTCCAGCTGTTCAAATGTGTAGCTGCTTTTCCTCTTCCCAACACCATGCTCCTTCACACGGCTGTAACATCTGCGCAGGGTCTAAGACAGAAAACTGCGTGTTAATCACCCAGAGGCGCCACTTCAGCAGTGCACCAATAGCAGGCAGTTACATGACTGCCAGGCAGAGTTTAGAATTTTACTTCTGCTGATCAGTACTTGCCACAAGCTCATGAGCTAAATGCAAGGCTGTCAAGTTAATCTACACCTGGCAGGAAGCATCGTATGTACCTGACGCTCCTGATGCAGGTTTTAGCTTTAACATCTACAACACAGAACGAAGTTGTGCAGCAGCTACAGGTTCATCAATTCAACCTGGGCAATTTATTCTCCTCCCCACTTCAAAACCCCCCAGATCTGCCATGTAACACAGGGAAAATAAACAACAGAACCCCAGTCAGAGATACCAATCACCCAAGAAAATTCACACCTACTACAAGAGGGAGAAAGCAGAGCTGGTGCTGTGCCCACAGCTTGAAGAAGGTGAAGCAGGGAGGAGACGGAAAGGAAAAAAGAAAGAAGTCCCCAAAAGCACAGACAGTCCAACCTTCCTTACTCTGGTAAGAAGACACAAGGTACAAAATGTATGCCTAAGCTATTCAGCTAATAAAATATATATTACTTACATATTTTGCATTCCTTACTAACTCACTCTGTCTCTTGTGAAGCTGCTGAAATTTAAAAGAGGTCAAATCAATAATGCTCCAAATTCTCAGACTTTGATATCAATCATTAAGTAAGAAACATAACTCAGACGGCTCTGTCTAATAATACACTAGGATAGCTTTCAGTGCTAAGGTTGAAACCTCCATAAAAGACAAATGCAAAAATCCAATCTGGTTTTGGTGATCTCCACCATCCTGTACTACTGGCCAAGCTGGCAGCTACACGTTAACACCCACTGCCTGACAGCAAAGCAAAGCTACAGACAAAACCCAAGACTTGTACAATCCCCCCTAATCCAGATCAAGACAGATATTGGGGTGGGGAAGGACCTTTATGTGCATCTCCCAATGTGTTTTCAATTCAACCACCACTCTACTTTTAAAAGATAACATTGTGCTCCAACTTTATCTTGCAAATCTCAGCAACTTGCAGACTGACAGACTTGGAGAAAACATTTTCTCACATTACATTCATTAGATTGTTCAGATGCTAGACTAAATGGCAATCAAAGCCACTTCTAGAGCTCAAAGGAGGCATTAATTTGGGAACAGTTAGTTTGGTCATCTCGTTTTCTGAAGAAGGACTACAGTTCTCAAGCAACAAGTAAGTACACATCATTGTATAAAATGTTTGGTTTTCCCCCCAAAGGAACTTCATATCCCCAGAAAGCTCCAACCTATCTAATGTTCCTCACATACCTTGTTTAACAGCATCAGCAGGAGAGGAATATATTCTTAACCTGTTTCCCCATGATGGGACAAACACCAGCAAATTTTTACATTTCCAACACCTCTGCTGCAACTGGGGTAGAAAACAACCAGCTATGGAATCCCAGAACCGAGAACCCATCCATGAAAAGTGTCACTACTCACAGCAAACAAATTCATTCCCTATGACTGGGGCTAAAACTTTTTCTCTCAGTGAGTGGTCGGGCACTGGAATGGCTGCCCAGGGAGGTGGTGCAGTCGCCGTCCCTGGCAGTGCTCCAGAGGCGTCTGGATGAGGAGCTACGAGGTACGGCTTAGTGGCTTGTGGTAGCAATGGTAATGGGAGGATGGTTGGACTGGATGATCTTGTAGGTCCTTTCCAACCTTGTGATTCTCTGATTCTATGTACACATAAGCTTAGTTGGCAAAACTTCAACAAGAACACCTTTGGGAGCATTGAGACGGTTTGAAACGGTCTGGTCTGCCACAAGTTGGATATTAGGAAAAATTTATTCTCCAAAAGAGCAGTGATTCACAAGCACAAGCTGCCCAGGAAAGGGGTGCTGTCACCATCCCTGGAGGTGCTCCAGAACCATAAGGATATAGCACTGAGGGAGATGGTCAATGGCCATTGGTGGGGGTGGGCTGGGGTTGAAATCGGTGATCTCAAAGGTCTTTTCCAACCTGAATGATTCTGTGTGCTCTTACTCAGCGAGATGCCAGACTCCACCCAGCAGTTCTGTGATCTACATGCCTGTCCATATTTAATGTCATATTTACCCTTCCATGATATCCTATCAAATGGTAGCTGCTGGCCTAGACCAGGCCCCAGAGACACAGGGTAGCACTCAGCACCACTCAACTCTGAAGACGCACTTAATGGATGAAGGGAGTCCTCAGGTTTATATGCTGAAGTGAGGAAGGCAGTATCCAAAGGCTGCCTGCCTCGTCATGCCAGGATACTCACGAGTAACAAAAGATGAAACCATAGCAGGATAAAAGAAATGGCCTGTGAAGTTTAGGGTGGTTGTACAGCATGTACAGATGACTGGAGCCATGAAAGCTCTTGAAACCTGCATTCCCACAGTGGCTGGCTGGAGCACAAGGAAACAGAACTGACTACAGGTGGTTGATTCCTCTGCTCTACACACTAGCTCATGAACTGTTAGGTTAAAAGATGTATGAAAGGCAGAAGAACATCAGGGCTAAATAGGAATATCACCACAAGAAGCCCTATTTCTGTACTTCCGAACTTAAGCATCAGTTCCTAGAATAAAAAGAGAAGAAAGCACAGCTTGAACTCTAAAGAGAGCTATACCACACAGCAGAAAGGCAGCTGACGACTTTGTGCTCGAGAAACCAAGTCTACCACTGCTCTACAGAACACAAGCAGTCTCACACAAATCCATCCTTAACACTTTGCAGTCGTGCCCTGCAGAACCTGCTGCAGACCTGTCTGAAGGGGCTCCAGCTCTGCAGGTGGCCACATATCTGTCCAATACAGCACTCAGAGATGCGCTGGCAGTCAAATTAAATCATTTTTTACAGCAAAGAACGAAGCCTCAGTTGCATCCCGACGTGCCCCCATGCCAAAACTTTCCTGAAAGCTTTGGCTCCAGCCAAGGACTCCAGAATGAAACAATGAAAGTGAGGTAAATGCCCCAAGGTAAGACAGGTAGTCAGGGAAATAGAGAAGTCAGTCACCAAATTGAGATAGGAACCAGGTATATCTTTGGATGATGACCTGAAGAAGAAAAGTCATGCTGCAAAACACAGACAAGGGATGCTCAGTCAGTACTGTAAGCCACACGTTTTTAAGGCAGGTCAGTTAGTAAGAGCTATAATCTAACAAAAAAAAAAATGCAGTGGATTTTTCACCACTGCCAGTTTCTAAACCACAGTTAAATACATCTAAACAAACTAAGCCTGAACAGGTATTATTCACAGAGGCATCAAACCCTATGGCAGAGGCCAGCCTAGATGACTATAAAGGTATTTCTACACCCCTACACCAAGGATACATGGCTCCTGTTAGCTCTCTGAACCACTGCAGCAGACATCAAGCTGTCCACTTTTTCTAAGACAGGAGAGTTTGGATGCAGAGATCCCACGAGTTCCAAGACAAAACCCCCTATTGCATCAGCAGGATCTCATGGAGCACATTAACCTAGGACACTGCAGGACTTTGCCAGAGACAGAGAGAAAGAAGATAAGCTGTGGGCTAGGAGATTGCTTTTCCCCAGGTTTGCACCAGGGACCAGATGGAGGCTTTGCTGCAGTCTGACAGAGGATGACTTCCACTTCCAAAGCACATCTGGGACCTGGCAGAATTTCACTGATATTCAACCAGTACTAAGGGCTTCCATTCTTTCCATTAAGAACTAACAGCAGAACTCTTAAGGGCTAGGACACCCAATAATAGTCCCACATGCCACTTTGGTCAGTAAAGGTGTTCTTTCCTACACTACCCAAAACGACTCTTTTATTATTATTGTCACTACTATTCCAAAACTATTCACTACTTACCCCAAAGCAATGAAAGCCATGCTTCAGTAGATTGTCCTGCCTTTAGAAACACACTCATTCCTTCAAATTAAACTTGAGTTTTCACTCAAACAATGAACGGGACAAGCATCTCCATGCCACCCATGAAGTCTGACGTTCAAAGATAGCCCTAAGCACAGCAGTCTGGACCAAAGAAATCCAAGAAGTACTTCATAGGTTAGATACCAGCTATTTGGCAAGCCAAAGAGACAACACAGGCCTACCCCTGTTGGTTCTACATCCCTAATTAGCAGGCTGAGCAGGGTCACAGATTAAGAGCAGCACAAACCCTCCTGCAGGTGGTAGGGAAAATGCTTTGCTCCAGAATAAGCTCCAGATGGGGGGCAGAAAGCATCAACATGGGTGGCACCCCATGGGTAACTACTCACATAGTTCTGAAAGCTGGGAGCTTTACACACGATCCTAGAAGCATGCAAACGCCCGTCCTGAGGCTGTGGTCTCCAAAGAAAGGTCCATGCCAGGCAAGTCCAACCTCAGCCTTTGTGATTTAGCTGCATAGAGAAATCGTTATCAATAGAAAGCAACATCTAAATCTAGACCAATAGGAAAAGCTGTAAGAGAAATACCAAAGGCCATCTTAACTTGTTTTCACCAGAAACAATGGCCAAAACAAAGGCTGGGAACTTGTGGGACCCACAGCAGCCCAGAAAGCATCATCTCCTTAGCCTCCAGATTGACACATTTAGCAGGATGTAGCAGAATCTGGAACAGTGGTGGAAGTGAATCTGCACCCACACAGGCACTTTAAGCTCTGTGCTTTCACACCAGCTTCATTCTGTTGAACACTTCAGGTGCATTCAGTTACTTCTAAAATAAACAAAATCCAAAATCAACCATCTAGCAACCGCATCATTGCCACTGGGACTCCTCTGATGTCAGTGCAGTTTCTGCAGTATAACTGCCAATGCGATGTCCACAATTACAGCCCACTTGTGCATACAGCCTAAGGGCAAGTATTAAAAACTGGGAGAATTTTAAGACCTGGGTCCTAAGTGGTTCCCCTCCTGAGAGGCACAAACAATGTGCTCCCAAACTAAGATTTAACAGTTGTAAAACTGTGACTTGCTGCCTGCTCAAAGACATGCCATACGTGAGCTGCTTTTAGTCCTGACCCTCGCAGTAGAAGCAGACAGCTGACTTTTGTTTCACTGGGTGGGCAATCTCAGGGCGCACCTGCATACCAGAGCCTCCACCAAAGCGCTGCTGGCAGAGCTGCTCTCCAGAAAACGGGCAATTCTGGCCTGTGGTGCAAACCTGCCTCCCTGAACAACACTCCAGCAAGTGGCCCACACAGGGAGTGGACACAGCTGCTGTGTGAGAGCGTTCATTTCATGTGATGCTCACATCTTCCACAGATGCTCCTTCAGTGCAGTCTCACGGTATGTCCAAGAAGCAGTAAAGCAAATAAGTTCTTCAGTGACAAAGAACAGATTTATATTGTCCAGTTTACAAATGTCAACAGAAAGTTGCTCCCACCTACTGGGGACTGTGAGGTTCTCCAGCGAGGAGTGAATTCTTGGAGAGGATTCAGGACAGGAACTGCAAAGTGACCCAGCCTGGAAAACTAGAGGCATCTGAACCTACTTAAGGTGAAGAAAGATCAAGAGGTAACTTGAACACTGCCTGTGCACATCGCAGAGGGTGGAGCCACGGGGACAAGGAGCTCGGCCTGAGTAACAGAAGACAAGGGAAAATATATTAAAAAATGGAAGGCAAAGCTGTTCTGAATGTGATAAGCAGTTGGATAAGCTGCTGGTAAAGAGACTGATAACTGCATCCTTGGAAATCCTTTGAAAAGAGAGCCACTCTGCTTAAGGTTATTGAACCCAGTGATGAAATTCTGGGTGAAATTCAATCTCCTGGAGCACACAGAAGGTCACACTGCATTACTGTAGGAGTCCCATCAGAGACAGCCACTGCAGCACTTCCTTCTTTCAAAACGACTTCGCGCTACAAAGATTTAAAAATAGATTGTTTACATCATAAAGCAGCAAAAAACACAGCCACGCTGAAAGTAAACCCTATCATCATCATCTTACATGTAGCTTAAGGCAAGAGAACATGAACAGCTGACATCCAAGCATAATTCCTCATTCTACCCTGTTTCATGTTAGCATTCACTTCTCCCCTTTGTGCCCGCGTTCCCTGTGTGAAAGCACATAGCTGCTTTTTTTTTTCTTTGCAAAGTAAATCACACATTCTGTGGACAATCACAATCCAGCAGACACCTTCCACCTCCTGCCCAGGTGAGCAGCAGGTCACTGTGTGCAGAAAACCAAGCATGAGGGCAACGAGCTGTCCACCAGCAGCAGAGCTTGTGAATGACATGTTCAGAGGTTGGAAGAGCATGAAACAGTGATGTCCAAGCTCACTGCCTGATCTGAAGCAATAACAAAGCCTACATACTGGATGCATCAGCTTTTTTTGGCCTTCATATGGAACGTCACAGCAAGAGGCAATACTCCTTTTTCTGTGATTGTGTCTCTGCCACTCATTAGCAGCTCACCTCCTGCCCTGAAGCAATGATACACCTGGTGAAGGGCACAAAATAGAAGTGAATGCATACAAATCTGGAAAGGGTTTTGCAAAATATCTCATCCTCTGCCTTAAATAATAGTTCTGAGGTCAAAACAAATAGCTGAATGCTCCACAATGCCGCACAGAGGGGATCAGTTTGGCAATACACAAACTGCTGAGCCAGGCTAATTCTCCAATCTTGGATTATGAACACACTTAGCAAAGAAGAGCAGGGCTGGAGGAAAAGCACATGTGCTTCAGCAAACAATTCTTTAACAAGAGCTGTGAGATCGCAGTTGTAGGAATGGTCAGAGCGCAGTACTAAGCCAGCAGTGATTCAGGACACAGCTTGTTATGCCAGGATGAGGGAACTCTGATGCACAGGACAGCTTCTGGGGACCCAACAGGCAGAAAGAAAAAAAAATTTAAATACTCCTGCAGCTCCCAGTCCCTGAGCTAGCTGGTCCACAGGCATCAAAGCCATGAAGCCAGGCTCTCCCGCAGGAATAAGCTAGGAGTACTTGTTGGAATTACTGCATGTGAATCCCCAAATTTGAAACAGGCACTCTGGAGTGGCAGATCCAAGCAGTGGGCTCATCTGCAGACTGCAGGCCAGCACCGCTTATGTGCAGAAAAGCACATGCAGATGTTAGGAGACAGACAAAATGCAAACTGGGACCTTGCGTTACATCCTGTTTGAATTAGGAGAGAATGCATATATGCAATACAACTGGAGAACTGGAAAACTGTTCTGCAGAGCTGACTTTTTCCTTTCCATCTCATTTCTAACACTCCTTTGGCAGAGAGCAGGAAATTCGGGTGTCCTGAAGAAAGCCAATACAGAGTTCTTATCTACAACGTTTGTATAAACTAAGTTGAATCTGACACATTTTAAGCACGATTTACATTTATAATCAATCAGCAAATCCTTATAGCACTGTCCCTTGAGGGACATTAAGTCAAACTATCCTACAAAATCATGGAAACGGGGAACATTATGGCTACAGCAGGCAAGTGGAATGGTGAAGGAAAGCACTCATCTATCACCATTGCCCCAGCTCTGCTTTTAGCTCTGACAACGGATAGCGTAAGACTATGAAGTGTCTGTGAACCACCCTTGTTCCAACAGCAAGCCCAAGCCTTCCTGCTCCATCTTAAGATGGAAGTCAAACATCAACCTCTCTGCGCTCAGAAGTGATTTTCACCCTCAGCTGAGCAAGAAAGAGCCAAGCAGACAATTCTGCCAATTCTAATGCAACCATTTTAATAATTCCTGTAACAAACTCAACCTTTGGCTCTATCAAAAATGGAACTTTTCAATGAGCGCTCATTTTTCCTGAAAAACCCAAGGGATTGGGAAAAGCTCTGCCATGCTGACATGTCTGCATCTCTCAAGAGCGCAGCAATGAAGACCCCACACCAGGAGGACTCCGGATATGCAGGACCTTGGACAGCAGCACGACCAGGTGCAAGGCAGGGTGGGAATCCTGTCTGCGAGTGCATGGGATGCTACCAGCCTGCAGCAAGGAGCCAAAGCAGACAGACTATGAATTAGCAGTGTAGGACAGGACGGCAGTGAGAACCACACCAGCTCCTTCACATCGAACCTCTGAACCAGTGCTCTCTGTGGACTTCACTTAAGAAGAGTCCATGCAGATGAATTGCATGTTGTCTAGAAACATCTATAGGGAAACATCTAAGAGATCCTTCAGGAGGTGCTCTTTAAGATATTGCAATGCGGTAAGCATAAGCCTCAGAGTGCTTCATTCCCTCTAAACTATTTGAAACATACATATGAAAACACGATTTATTGTTTCTTTGCAACTTAAAAAATTCACTGACAAAAGACTGCTGCCAAAACACTTCTCAACAGACAGGGGAAGAAGTATCTCTGGTAACAGCACCATGAGCTGCCGGGAAACAGGGACATTCCAGTGGGCACTTTCCCACCCCAACCAGAGTACTCCAAACACACCACCCAGCCAGGTCAGCTCTGGGACAAACACTCTCCTTACAAACTGCTCTGCACTTCTGTAAGAGCCAAGGCAGCAGCCCTTAACAACAGCAGCAGGAACTCCCCCAGTAACCAGAAGCCATCAGAGCCATGTAGACAAGGAAAACCGCCCTTGGAGCTTTTTCATCACTAGCAAAACTCCAAGTGTCCCAGTTTCATGGAAGGACTCATTGAAGCCAGATGTTGCTCAGAAACAAGAGACTTGGAGAAGTTTTGCAGTGTATGAAGAGTCTGCTTAAAAGCAGCATTTCCCTCCAAAATGTTCTGATGCATTCAGGAAAATAAATCCCCAAGCAGAGAGATGGAAGGAGTCAAAGAGATCACATAAGAATATACACTCAGAAAGCAAAATGTTTATAGGAAAGAGTTTTGCTTCACTTCAACCATTTCTTCCAAAGACAAATGCTAATCTATTTATCAGACACTGCAGAGCAAATCCCCTGCTCATTTGCTCCTGAACATCTCTTAGGATGCTCAGTAACACACAGAACTGCCCACCAGACATACTGCCATCGGTCTCTATCATTACTGCAGAGCTGCTGCACAGTTCCTTATTTCATGCACTTTGCAAATCAAAGAGCTGGATGTTTGCACACGGACAACCCCAGGCTGCATGGGCCAGCACAGCACTACGTGATGAATAGAACAGAGCAAAGAGAAGCCAACAACCACAGCGATATCAAGAACTAACAAAATGTTCCTTTTTAATTGATCAACATTTTAAACAACTGCACTGGGAACCAAATGGGTCATGAAAGGGGAAACAAAGCCCTGAGGGGCCTCAGCATTTAATTCTCCTTTCTGCGCTTCACTCACATTTACAGCCTGAAGCCCACAGCAGCTCCTACATATCACAGGTTCCTCACATCCCACCAGTCCTAGTCCACAGCTCCCTCTGTATGAGGGGGGCACGTGGATTGTTGCTCCCTGCCTGAGCCCAGGCTTTCTCTTCTCCCCAAGTAATGACACAAGCAGAGAGCCGACTCTTTAAAACCCAGCACCAGAGAAGCTTGCTGGCTACACTGTTTAACACAGCCCAAAGCAGGCAACCCCGGGAAAACATCATGAGATGCCATGAAACAACTCCACAGCTGTGAAGGACTGCAGGATCAATGGGACCCCAAGATCAATGCTCCATCACAGAACTGCGGGAGCTCCCTTCCCACTACACAGCTGCAATGATGCTGGAGGGCATCAGGGGCTGGGTCAAAATCCCCCCAAGGCCATGGTGCCATAGGACACTGCCTGTGCATGAAGACCCATAGCTGCTGCCTGAGCCAGGGGACCCAGCACCAGGCCTACAGCCGAAGGAGGCCGTAGGTCCATCCCCAGCTCGAGGAGTGGACCCCCCACCCCCAGGCCCTCCACGCGCGGGGCCGGGGGTACCTTGATGCGCTCCCGACACTGTGAGGGGGTGCGCTCGTAGCCCAGCTCGGCCAGGGCTCGGGAGACGCGCTCGTACATGGCGGGCCCGGGGGCCTTGCTGCCGAACACGGTGCCGGCGCCCTCCAGCTGCTGGTAGCGGGCCTCCACCAGCCGCTCGTTGCCCCACACGGCGATCAGCGCGTTGGTCTCCGCCGGGGTCCAGGACATCCCCCTGCACGCTGCGGCTGCAGCCGCGGCGGCGGCTCCGCCCGGGGAGAATGAGACGGAGGGCGAGGCTCCGCCGCGGCCCCCCGCCGCCCCGCCGCCCCCCAGCCCGGCCCCGCCGGCTGCCGGCCCCGGGCCCAGCGGGGAGGCGCCGCTGGGGGTGGACGGGTCGGAGAGGCTGGGGTTGCCGTCGCTCAGCGCGCCAGGAGAGCCTGGCGACAGCACCTCCATCTTGGGGATCTTGAGGGGCGGCTCGGCGGCGGGGAGCTGCGAGGAGCCGCAGGACGCCGCCATATTGGAGCTGCCGGACCGAGCAGGCGGAAGTGACGCTCGGCTCGCCTCGGGTGGGACTTCCGGTAGTGGCGAGAAGAGAGGGATGGGGAGCGGGACGAGTGTAGGCGTGGCCAGATATGGGCGGGGTCAGCGGGAGGAGTGGGCGGTGGCCAATGTGGGCGTGGGCGTGGCTGATGGGGGCGGGGCTTTCTCGATGGTGGGCGTGGTTGTGATTCGTGGGCGTGACTAAATAGCTGCTACTTCGAAGGGGGCGGTGCTTGAGGTGGGTGTGACCTGAGGGGGCGTGGTCAGCATGGGGCACCGCGTAGGGTCTTCCCGTAGGGGTGGGACCGACGCCCTGTAAAACTGCCTTGTAGAAAAGGGAGATGGCCCTTGTGTGCATGAGCTGAATGTCCCACTAGCATCAGGGCTGAGCATCCCCTAAACATCGTGGCTGAGTATCCCCCATACTCTAGGGCGGAGCATCCACTTTGAGTCCAAGCAGCCCCAAAACTCAGGGTTGAGCATCTCCCAAACATCAGGACTGAGAATCCCCCAAAATCTGGACTGTGCACATCCCCAACCACTGGGACTGAACGTTCCCTGAAATTTGGGGCTGAGCATACCCCAGGATCAGGACTGAGCATGCTCGAACATTGACACTGAGCATCCCTATAAGATCAGGACTGAGCATCCCTCAATACTGCGATTGAGCACCCCCAAACAACAGAATTGAGCATCCCCCAGACACTGAGACTGAGCACCCGCAATATAAGGGCCAGTATAAGGACCCTCTATAGAAGGACCGGGTATCGTCCAATAAAAGGACCAGCAGAAGAACTCCCAGTATAAGGACAGAGCACAGCACAAAGGTTGCCCCGTGTGTGCCACAGCTGCCCCCCCACCACGATCCCAATTAAATGGGCTTTGAGCAGAGGTGCACCATGGGCTGTGATTGATGAGAGTGGGGCAGTAATGAAGGGGAGCGGGGGACCCCCTCAAGCCGCTCTCGGGGACCACTGGGGGTCCATAAGGGTGGGCACCGCTCGTCCCATCCCTCCCCCCTGAGCAGCAAAATGCGTTAATTAGCGCCGTGTTGGTTAAACAAACCCGTGCGTGGCACTGGGCGAGGCGGGGGGGGGGATGCAGCACATCTGGCGGGAGCAGCCCGGGAGCAATCAGAGCCGTAATTATCCCATTCTAATTACTGGGATTACCGCGGCTGCGACGTTACACATTTCATGAGCTGCAGGCGCTGGAATATATTAACCGCCCCCGGGCCGGGGGTGGGGGGAGTGCAGAGCTGTGGGTTCTTTGTGAGCGGCCATGGGAGTGGGGCCATGGGGGTATCCTGCATGTCCCCATTGGGGTGCTCCCGCTGTCAGCTTGTCCCCAGAGAGGTGGGCATACCTCCTACCAACCCCACCACTTGTCCCCAAAAGGGTGCACCGCCTGCCAGTCCTGTGACGTGTCCCCCGTGGTCCGTCCCTGTCACTGCATTCTCGAAGGAATGCACCCACTGTCATCACGTCCCCAGAAGGGGTGCACCCACTGCCACCCCTGCAATATATCCCCAGCAAGGCGCACCCATTGTCACTGTGTCCCCAAAAGGGATGCACTCACTGCTAGTGCATCCTCAAAAGGATGCACACACTGTCACCCCTGTGGCACACTCATTGTCACTGCATCCCTAGAGAGGTGCACCCATTGCCAGTTACTGTGACATGTCCCCAGAGGAATGCGTCCCCACAGGAATGCATCCCCTGTCACTGCATCCCAAAAGGGGCGTACCTGCTACCAACCCCACAACATGTCCACTGAGGTGTTCAGCCACGGTCAGCCCATTTGCCAGCACGCTCCCCAAGGGATGCACCCACTGAAACCTTACTAGTATGTCCCCACAGGGGAGCTCTCAGTGCCAGCCTTCCTGTGTGTCCACAGAGCCATGCCCCCAAGCAGATGCCCCCCTGCAATCCCTGCCAGTGTGTCCCAGAGCTGGTTCCCTAAAGGGATGCCCCCACTGCTGCTGTGTCCCCAAAGGGCTGCACCCATCACTGCTCCTGCTGGTGTGTTCCCAAAGCATGTACCCAGGACGGGGTGCCTCAAGTGGCACAGCTGCACATCCTCAGTGCTGGGTGTCCCCAAGCCCAAAGGTGTCCCCAGCACTGTCCCTTCTCCCTGCAGAGCCTCAGAGCTCATCAGAACACAATTAGAGCATCTCTCCATAATGCAGGGAACAGGGCGGAGGGGAGGGATGCAAATGAGGTTAACGGTTAATTACATATTGAAAAATTCATTATTCCTCCAGAGCAGCTGATTGCAATGCAACCCCGCATCCCCATTAGAGTTATTTGACCATTTGCAAATGAGGCACCGACCCCAGGCTCACCCCCTCCTCTCCCTGTCAAAAGACATTCCTGCAGCAAGTTGTGTCCACCCTCAGCTCTCTGCTTTCCTCCCCGATATACTGGGACAGGTGAAACTGGAGCATCCTCCGTGTTAAAGGGATGTGCAAGTGGGACCCAGCATCCCCAAAGTTTGTCTCAGTCTGTGTTAATTGGCATCAGTTCCCTCTCCACACTGAATCAAAGATTGCTTACTAAAGGCCTCCATCTCCTCATCATTCCCATTGCACTGGAAGCTCTGTTAAATAAGGAGAAGCAGGAAAATACCAAAAAGCTCAGCCCTGTGCCACCCTCTGCTGAGCAGCAGTGAGATGCGGACCGAGCCTGGCACCGGCCTTCGTGTTACACCGAGTCAACCACCACTGCTGGTGGCATGCAACGGTGGGGATTAATTGAGATTCATTTAATTAAGTATGGATGCAGGGTTTGAAATGCCACTGCGAAGGCGTCCTCACCGCCCGGCACTGCTGTCAGCAGAGACCAAATGACACCGATGACAGCAAAACCGGGCAGTTGGTCTATTGAACATGGGGAAGAGTCTCTGTGTGGGGCTCCCGGGAGTGCCTCTGTCTGTGTGCTGGTGCAGATGGTCACACATGCCATGAGTGGTGCCCATCCTCAGAAGTGCTGTGTGTGCAGCCCTGGGGACTCACGGATCAGGGCAGCCCCGCCTGCGCCGGCCTTCAAACCCAATCGCGATGATGAAAAATGAGCCAAAAGCCAAGCGAGCCGTTAGATATCCCCTGACTTGTGCTTACTGCAATGTAGTGACCTGTTCATAATTAACCTCCCTTTGTAAATGAAAAGAAGTATAAACTTATTAACAGCGACAGAGGCCGATGCCAATTAAAGCGGAAGCTGGCGCGGGCTTTCTCGGCGTGTGGCAAAGAGCAGAGGCTGATGAAAGGAGATGAAAGGCGCGGGATGCCTGCGGTGCCGATGCAATATTCAGGAGGACGCAGAGCCAGGCAGCACCCGGCCATTGGGGACATCCTTCGGGGCTGTGTCTCCAGGGGCGGTGGCGGGGAGCACCCAGCTGCCCCCTGCACAAAGGGCCCAGGCAGGCGGATGGGGAGCGGGCGGACTGCCACGCCTCCGCCTTTGTCTCTCTTTCAAAGCCAATATCCCAGCCCCAGATGGGTTAATACATAATGCAGACAAGCAAGTAATTGGTTGCCTTTGTATGGCCGTCAGCGATCGGTCCCCGGCCCTCTGATCCCCCATTAGTGGTCATGCAAACAACCCTTCCACCCAATTAAGCACAGCTTTGATAGCTCCCTTCCCAATGATGCGCCAGCCCCAAAGCAGCGTTTCGCACATGAGCCACTACCTGTTACCCGGCTTCGGGGACGCGTGGCCCCGCTGCTCACCGTGCCCCAGCTGCTGAGCCCTGCCTGAAGCCCCCGGCCTGAAGGGAGGCCGAGCTGATGAATGAGCTGGGCTAACTCTGTATTAAAGAGCTGGAAATGGGATGTTAATATACCCCAACTGCTCATCTCGAGAACACATGGGCTCCAGCTTCCCAAAGGCAGCGGTAATGAGGCGGGCTGGGACACCCACCACCTCCTGCACCTGCCAGGAGCGCAGAGGACAGCCTGACACCGTTCCTCTAAGGCATGCTGGCATCTTCCCACTGACCATCCCGGTGCCATCCCACAAAGCATCCCAGCGTGCTCACTGCAAGCATCCTGGTACCATTCCTTAAAGTGTCTGACCATCCTCCTCTAAAGCAACCCAGAGTCATCTCCATGATCTTCCAGACATCCCAGTATTATCTCCTGGAGCATCCTAGTATCATCCCTCAGTGCATCCAGCATAATTTCTGTCTCAGTGCCTTCCCCTAAAGAATCCCAGTGCATTCCCCTTAAGTGTCCCAGTGTGCTCAGCTAAGGTAGTCCAATCGCTTATAAAGCCTCCTGGCATCCCACTCGAAACATCATTCCATCACTCCTAGAACATCCCAGCATTACCACCGAAAGCACACCAGTTTGGTCTGTAAAAACATTCTGACATCATACCCTAAAGCATCCTAGCATCGTCTCCTAAAACACTTCAGTGTCACCATCTAAAACATCCCAGTACACTCCCCACATCAACTCAACAATATGTCAGTGTTATTCCCTAAAGTATCCCTAATGCACCCCACGTTATCCCTTAAAACATCCCACTACCCTTCCCCAAAGCATCACACCATTTGCACAACTTTCCAGGCATTATCCCCTAAGCATCCCACTATCATCCCCCATAGCATCCCAGCCCACTTCCCCCTAAAACATCCCACATCAACCCTCATGTATAAGTGTTATCCCACAAAGCATCCCATGTCATCTCCTTATGCTCCCTTAAAACATCTCATACCGTCCCCCCATGCTCCTCTGAAGCATCCTAAGTCATCCCCTGGACCATCCTGTGGCATCATTCCTAAAGCATTATTCCCTAAACCATCTCCCCGTGCTTCCTAAAAAGCATCCCACCTCATCCTCTGAAGCTTTGAGGCATTACACCTTAAACATATCATTAGCATTCCCCACAGCAAGCCGGTACTTTCCCCTAAAGCGTCTCACATCAGCCCTAATGTACGTCAATGTTGCTCCCTGAAGCACCCTAAGTCACCCCTTAAAGTCTTCCCCATGTTCCCTTAAGCACCCCATATCATCTCCCCAACCTTCCAGACATTTTCCCCTGATCGCACCATTATCATCCCCACAGCATCTCAGTGCACATCCCTAAAGCTTCCTGCCTGTTTCCTACAGCACCCCACTGTTATCCAGTAGGATGCCCCCCTTTGCCCCTCTCAGGAGGTGCTCTGGGGACCTCTGCAGCCCCCAGCCCCACTGCTGGCTGTCACCCCGCTGCCCCCCCCCCCCCCCTCCTGGCACGCTGCCCTTTGCTGTGTCACACCGCTCTGTATAAATATTCAACATAGCTCATTTCCAGGCGGCAGCGGGGGGCTCCCGGGGGCTATGCTAATAGCAGGGCTGGATGGGATTTACATCCCCGCACAGGCACGGGGCCGCTCATTTGCCCACACAAATGCCTTGTCGCTTGTCATTACCGGCTGGGCCACCGTGCTGCTCCGTGCCTCAGTTTCTCCATCCCGATACCATCCGCAGCATGCAGAAGGTTCTGATGTGCAGGGAAAAGGACAACTCCAGCAAATAGGGACATGGAGATGAAGTCCCCATAACTGAATTATGGGGAGAGCACCCAGGCACACAAGCCCTGAGCAAACAGCCGCTAATCGCCGAATTAAAGGGCGATTAGGTGCTGTGGCGGCAGAATCAATCTGCTAGCAGCCCCCCACTTGCTGTTTGCCCAACTGATTGTGGGGACAAATAGGGGGATTAGGGACCAGGGGTTCTTTTTTGTGCTTTCCCCGCTCCCAAGAGGAGGGTTCAGGAGTGGGGTCTGCGTGTGCCACCCCTCAGAGCCCATCACTCCACTTCGAGCCTGGGGTGACCCTCAGGTTAACAGGGAGGGTTCTCCATTCTGTTCCCAGGTCCAGGCCGTGTCCTGTCCTCCCTGCTCAGCTTTTAAAGGTGCGCAGATTCCCTAATGCTGCAGCATTCAATATTCTGGCATCACTTTCAATTACCATTCCAGAGAACTGTTTAGATAATAGTTGGATAAACCTGTTATTCTGCAGGTCATTTATTTCTGCTTTTTCCTAACAGGAGTCCCTGGGCTGCTGAACCCCAGCAGGAGAAATGGGAAAGCTTTGTGTTATTCTAAAATTAATATTTATTTGCTTTCTCTTCTTTGCCCATGAACAAGAGGGAGCATGAATAATGCATGGCCCTGAAGATGCCCAGATAGTGCTGCATCGCTGGGCTCCAAGGATTTTCCTGGCTGGGGAGGCTCCCAGATGTGCCCCAGAGGAACAGATGTGCACTCACGTGCAATGCCAGCATGGTGCCAGAAGTGTTCAGCCAGCCAGGTGTGCTGCACTCTTCCAGATGTGCACCCAGCCCAGTTCTAAGTGTGTGTACCTGCTGTGAGAAGACCTCCAGATGTGTGGCCAGATGTTAACTCAAATTCCATTTACATTCCTGGTTGAAAGCACACGAAGCATTGCCATGCCTCCAGATATGCACAAATTTGAAGCATCCATCTGTCCAGATGTGCCCACACTGTGGCACACACATACCTACAGATGTTTGATCAGCTGCCACACCAGGACCTTCCCAGCTGCTGTCCTGCACTTTGACTGAGCCCTCCGGCTGTTTGAGTGCACAATCAGATGTCAACATCTCAGAGACCCAGTTTATCCACACAAGGTTGGGCACCAACCCAAGGCTGCCTCCAGGTGAGAGCCCGTGCTGGAGCACATCTGTACCTTTCCTTCACAGATGTTCATCCAGACTTGTGCATCAAAAAGTGGCCTCTTCTGGGTGTACAGAGGGGAGCATGGGCACCTCCAGATGCGCACACAGCTCTTTCACTGTTTTCTCCCCATCACCCGTTCCACCTCTTCTCTCCCAAGCTCCCCCCACCACTGCCAGCCTCAGCTTTGTGCTTTTCCAGCCTGGTCATTAGTGGCACCGTAAGGAGCCCATTCCCACTCCCGGGGGGTGCGCTGAGGGGCCGCAGTCGGACTCCAATTAGCACCAGCAGGAGCCAGCTTCGAACAGGCGCATTGCTTCACATGTTAGCTTGGCACATTCATAAAGCAGCTAATTGCCAATTATGAATTCGAAAGATATATGGTGACTGCAGAGCCATGGGATGATGGGCGATGCTGGGACTGGGACCCAACACAGATTTGGGGATGAGCTGGGGATCCCCAGCTGCCTCTTCCTCCCCTTCCTTCTTCTGAAGCCAAAACAGAGCCCAGCTGGTGGAGCTCACTCAGGACACGCCAAGATTTCATCAGCCGCCTCCCTCCACCTCCAGATTCCACCCCATTTGGGACCCCTTCACCCCATCCCTTTGATCCTCAGCCCCTCAGCCCTCACCCCCAGGTTACCCACATACAGCAGAGTCCCACCCAATCCCTTTGCCTCCACACTAAAGGTAACATCCACTCCCCCCCCCGGACGCCCCCTCTCTGCCCTCCCCCCGCTCCGCACCGCTCTGGCCGCGCCCCTCTCCCCGCTGGGACTGGGGGCGGTGCTGCGGGCTGGGCCGTGCCGAGCTGAGCTGGGCTGAACTGGGCTGGGTCCGGCCGCGCTGTGCCGAGCCGTGCCGGGCCGTGCCGTGCTGGGTCCGGCAGAGCCGGGCCGAGCCGGGCCGGGCCGAACAGAGCCGAGCCGTGCTGGGTCCTGTTGAGTCGTGCCGTACCGGGTCCGGCCGTGCCGTGCCGAGCCCGGCCGGACCGAGCCGGGCCAGCATGCTGCGGTACCTTCTGAAGACGCTGCTGCAGATGAACCTGTTCGCGGACTCGCTGGCGGCCGAGATGTCCAACTCCTCCGAGCTGCTGCTCGGCATCAACGGCAGCGAAGCCGCGCTCGACCTCCGCAACCTCACCGCCGGCAACGGTACGCGTCGGGCCCCGGCCCGGCTCCCGCTCCCCCGCTGTCCCCCTGTCCCTCTGTCCCGCCGCCCCATTCCCCCGCTGTCCCACTGTCCCCGTGTCCCGCTGTCCCGCTGTCCCTCTCTCCAGATCCCACCCCGACGCGGGACACAGAGCGCAGCCCCGCAGCCACCAGCTGGGACGGACCAGGGACTTTCCCCTTCTTCCCACACCCACCGTGTGTCCCCATGCCGGGATCTGTCCCGTGTCTCCAAACCAGCCCCATTTTCTCAAGCCTATTCCTTGTCCCCAAACTGGGAGTGGCTCCTCATCCCCAAGCACGCCGTGTGTCCCCGAACTGCCTCCGTGCTCCCAACCGAAAGCCCGTGCCCCAAACAGGAACAGATCTCGCGTCCCCAGACCGGCTCCGTGTCTGCAAACTGACCCCGTGTCCCCTAATTTGTGCCGCATCCCCAAACCGAACTCATGTCCCCCCATTCCCACGGTTCGCTCCCGTGTCCTCGAGCCGGGACAGTCCCGGGGCACTGCGCGTTCTGGAGCTGCGGGGTCGTTCTCCTGAATTTAGAGCACTTCTTGAGTTTTTTTTCTTTTTCTTTGAGCCTGAACTTTTTGTTCCGCTTGGGTCCAGGGTGGCCGATCCGTGTTGGGAGCCCCGCGGGGCGCCCTATCCCACCGCAGCCGGCTGGGCTCAGGAGGGGGCACGGCGCGGCCACCCCCGTGCCAATTAGCCCCGTTCCCAGCTGCGGCCCCCACCCCGCTGCTCCCCCCTACCCCCCGAACTCTACAGCATCCTATCCTCATGGCAACGCTTCCCACACCCATGGCAACGCATCCTGTCCCTATGGCAACGCATCCCACCCCCCTTCCCCGGCAACGGTGCCCACCCCCCCCCCAGGTCCCTCTGCTGGTGCCGCCGCTCGTCACGACCCCCCCAGCCCCTCTCAGGCTGGCACCTGCGTGTAGCGGGCACTGCGAGACAGCAGTGACACCCCGCGACCGAAACCCGAACTGCAGCTCCGGCGCTGTCGCGCGGCCAGGAGGCGTTGGGGACGCGGCGGGACGCAGCGGTGGTGACACTGGGGCCACGTGCACGATTTATGGTTCCAGCCCCGCTCTGGGGGCTCCGTGTGCTCAAAGCACTGCTCTGAGCTCTGGTTCGGCACAAATCCAATGTAGTCACAATGATTAATTTTTTTAAATTTATTAATTAATTCTCCTGCCCTAATAGTAGGGATTTCCCTGGATCCACTGAGAAGACCCATATACTCATTGGGGAAGGACGATTTTTCCTTTTTTTCCTTTTCCTTTTCCTTTTCACCTTTTCCCTTTTTCCTCTTCCCTTTCCCTTTCCCTTTGCCTTCCCCTTTCCCTTTCCCTTTTTCCTTCCCTTTCCTTTTCCCTTTCCTTTTTTTCTTTTCCCAATCCCACATCTCTGAGGTCCCGCACATTTCCTTCCCTGCACCTTCCTGGCCTTGCTCCCACCCCATCAGCACCAGCAAGAGGACCAGGGAGGGGACAACCAGGGTGCCATGGGGGGGACACCAGCACCTCCCCCCTGCAACCTGAGCCTCAGCCTCCTTCTATCTCATGCCTTTCTGCCTGCACACCCCTGGGCTATGCCACACCCTTCCCCAGGCTCCCACCCACGGCTGGAGGACTCCGCGCCCCGCATCGTGGAGCACCCCTCGGACCTGCTGGTGTCCAGGGGTGAGCCGGCCACGCTGAGCTGCAGGGCAGAGGGCCGCCCGTCACCCACTGTGGAGTGGTACAAGGATGGTGAGCGCGTGGAGACGGACCATGAGGACCCCCGCTCCCACCGCATGCTGCTGCCCAGCGGCTCCCTCTTCTTCCTCCGCATTGTGCACAGCCGCCGCAGCAAGCCTGATGAGGGCATCTATGTCTGTGTGGCCAGGAATTACCTGGGTGAAGCCACCAGCAGAAATGCCTCGCTGGAGGTGGCTGGTGAGCCCCAGTTGTACGGTCCCCATCTCCATCCCCATCCACGTCCCCATCCCCATCCCCATCCCTATCCCCATGGTCTCTGAGGTCCCACACTTCTCCAGCCCTACACCCTTCTGGCCTTGCCCCTTCTCAGACAGTGTCTTAGGGGAAGGGTTGTCACCCCATTGAGTGCTGGAAAACATCACCTCAGAAAACAATTCCTTTTGAGGGGTTTTGGGGATCTGGGGAGTCTTCCAGACTTCCTCTGTTGCCCCTTTGTCACCTCTGATCTGGGCTACTGCCTGCCCTATGGAGACAAGGGACTGACCGCTGAATGAAAGTGGGTGAAAATGATGTTCAGATGACATCCCTCAGCTTCCTTCACTTTGCCTGTCAGGAGGCACAGCGGTGGGTCCTGCAGGGCTGTAATGAGTCCCAGCAGTGGGGTGATGAAGGGTTTGGGGGAACGGAGGGCAGGGCGAGGGGACGGTGTGGCAAGCGGGATGGGGACAGATGCAGGATGAGGTTCAATCTGTCGTCCATATAAGGGCTTGATTTGAGCACTTGGGGAAGGCACTTTTTGCCCCCAAAAGGGGCTTCTGCAGCAGAAGGAGTGTAGGGATGGGGAATCTGAGGCAATGACGTCGCAGCCTCTGTCCCTGCAGTGCTGCGGGATGATTTCCGGCAGTCCCCTGGGGATGTGGTGGTGGCAGCGGGTGAGCCAGCTGTGCTGGAGTGCGTCCCGCCCCGCGGGCACCCCGAGCCCACCGTCACCTGGAAGAAGGACGGCACCCGGCTCAGCGACAAGGATGAGCGCATCACGGTGAGGGTCGGGGAGTCCCCAGAACAATGAGATCGGTGTTTGGGCCTCGGCTGAGTGTGGCTCCCTGGCAGATCCGAGGCGGGAAGCTGATGATGGCCACCACGCGCAAAAGCGATGCCGGCATCTACGTCTGTGTGGCCACCAATATGGTGGGGGAGAGGGACAGCGAGCCGGCCGAGCTGGTGGTCTTTGGTGCGTGGGGATGGAGAGGCAGCTCTGGGGGTTGGTGCCAGCATGGGGGACTCACAGCTGCTGCCCCTCAGAGCGCCCCGCGTTTGGCAGACGGCCACTGAACCAGGCGGTGCTGGAGGACCAGGCGGCCGAGTTCCCTTGTGAGGCACTGGGGGACCCCCCGCCCACCGCCCGCTGGCGCAGAGAGGACGGTGAGCTGCCAGCAGGAAGGTGAGCAGGGTGAGGGGCTGGGGGGCAGCATGTTCCAATCAGGGGTGTCTGCTATGGGATGGGTGTCTGTGTAACCCATCCGTGTCCTCACTGCATCCCACACCTTCACATCCAACATCCCCATGACATCTCACACCCCCATGGTGTTTCACATCCCCGTGACATCCTGCATTCCTATCACATTCCAAACCCCCATTTGCATCCTGCACCTTCATTACAACCCAAATCCTGATCACATCCCAAATCTCTATCATATTCTGTATCTCCCTGATGTCCCACATCCCCCTCACATTTCACATACTCATCCCATCCCACATCTACATCACACCCCACATCCCTGTTGCATCCTTCACGCTCACTACATCGTGCCTGTCCATCCCTGCTGCCACCACACCCTCCATCCTAGTTGCATCCTGTATCCCCATCACATCCCCATCATATTCCCCACCCCTGTGGCACCCTCGTGGCACCTGGTGCCCTGTCGGCACCGTGGACTCTGGGGTCTCTTCCCAGGTGGGAGCTGCTGGCTGACAACACACTGAGGATCAGTCGGGTGCGGGCGGAGGACGAGGGAATCTACACCTGCACGGCGGAGAACAGCGTGGGCAGGTCGGAGGCCTCGGGCACCCTCATTGTGCGCGGTAAGGGGGGACCCCAAGTCTGTGTGCAAGGGTTAAGGTTATGTCAGGGTTAGGGCTAGGGCATGAAACAGCTCCCCAGGGCAGTGGGCGCAGCTCCAAGCTGCTGGAGCTCAGGGAGTGCTGAGACCCTGCTCTCAGACATAGGGCTTGGTTTTTGGGTGATGCTGTCTTTGGACTCGATGAGCCTTGTGGGTCTCTTCAGCTCGGGATATTCTGTGATTCCGTGATTCCCTCTCTCCCTTTGTGTCAGTGCCCCCACAGCTCATCACCCGCCCCGGCAACCAGACTGTGTCCCCCGGCCAGAGTGTGACTTTCCAATGTGAGACCACAGGAAATCCTCCACCGGCCGTGTTTTGGCAGAAGGAAGGCAGCCAGGTCCGTCCCCTCCCCACCTCCACCCCCACAGAATCCCACCATGCACCAAAGCCTTCTGCCTCCTCCTCTGCCCAGACGCTGCTGTTCCCTGGGCAGTCCCCTCCGCCTGCCAGCCGCATTTCAGTAGCATCCAGCGGTGCCATGACCATCGCCGCCGTGCAGCCCACTGACGCCGGCTATTACCTGTGCCAAGCCATCAGCGTGGCTGGCAGTGTCCTGGCCAAAGCGCTGCTGGAGGTGGAGGCAGGTAGGAGGTGGTGACGGGTGGTGATGCTCCGGGTGCCGAAGCAAAGGGGCTCACTCAACTTTATCTGCATGGCAGCACCTGCTGAGCCCCAACCACCAGTGATCCGCTGGGGCCCTGCCAACCTGACGGTGCTGCCGGTGGGGGCCATGGTGCAGCTGCCCTGCTGGGCAGAGGGTGAGCCCCCACCCCATGTGGGGTGGCTGAAGGATGGGCACACCGTGCTGGGCTCTGAGAGCCACACCAGCCTGCTGGAGAATGGCACTCTGCAGATCAGCAGCCTACAGGTGAGCTGCACCGGCATGGGGGAACAGGGAGACACTGTGGAGCTGGTGGGGGGGGCACTGGGATGGCTGAGGGGGAATTTCAGCAAGAGGTGGTGGGTCCAAAGGGTGGTGGGTGCTCAGAGTGATGGGTACCCAAGGCAATGGGTGCCCAAGTTGATGAGCGTCTGAGATGATCTGTACCAAAGGTGACGGGCACTCAGTGTGAAAGGTGCTCAGGGAGATGGGGCAGGAGCTCTTCCCCTTGCAGGTGACAGATTCAGGCCAGTATGAGTGTGTGGCCACCAGTTTGATGGGGGAGATGCGCTGGAGCGGGTCCCTGCAGGTGCAAGGTGAGTCATGAGGATGCTGTGGGACCAGAGATGCTGTGGAACTGGGGATGCAGCTTCCATGGATCTTGGTGCCTCTGCCTGCAGGTGATGGATCTCACCTCTTCCCACCATCCCCAGAGCCTGGCATCCTTCCAGGGCCACCCTCCACCCCGCTGGTCACCAATGTCACCAAAAGCAGTGTCACCCTGACCTGGAAAGGGAGTGAGCAAAGCGGTGGCACTGCAGTCACCTACATTGTGGAAGCTTTCAGGTACCTCACGACCTCCTCTCCAGCTTCAGGGGTGACGTGGTGACGTAGTGCCACCTTGCTATGGGTCACCTCTGTGCCCTGGCAGTGAGGCCATGGGTGGCCCATGGCAGACAGTGGCAGCCAACGTGGAGGGTGAGACACACACAGTGCAAGGCCTCATCCCCGACACCGTGTACCTCTTCCTGGTGCGGGCACTCAATGCCCATGGGCTCAGCGACCCCAGTGGCATCTCAGAGCCAATCCGCACCGAAGGTGAGACCCAGCAGAGGTGCAAAGAGACGCAGCATCCTTGCTGCACCCGCATGTCCACACACCCAGCTGCTGCCCCTTTTCAGAGGACACCAGCCCCACTCCACAGCTGCCCCCAGAGCTGGCACGTGTGGCCGTGCACCTGCAGGAACCTGTGGTGCTGCCACCGGGTGCTGTGCGCCTCACCTGGACTGTGAGCGAGGGGACACGGCGGGTGGGAGGGGACACGGTGCTGCACCTCCATGACACCTCCTCATCCATTGTGTCCTCAGGTGGAGCCCCCATCACCCTCTGTGCAGGGATACCAGGTGCTGTACCGGCGGCGCGGTGGGCACTGGGAGGCGTGGGATGTGCGGGCACCAGGCGAACGGGGGGCTCTGCTCACCGGGCTGCGCCGCGGCCAGGACTATGAGGTGAAGGTACGGCCCTTCTACCTGCACCTCCATGGCCCCGACAGTGCCGTGCGTGTCCTGCGTATGCCTGAGGCAGGTGAGTGCGGGGCTGGGGGTGCAGGGTGTCCCCGCCGCGGGATGCACTGTGGCTGTGATGTTCCACGTCCCACAGCCCCAAGTGCTCCACCACGGGCTGTCAGCGTGGCTGGAAATGGCACCAGCGTCCGCATCTCCTGGCAGCCTCCACCGCCAGCTGAGCAGAATGGGGTCATCCTCGATTACCGAGTAAGTGGGGCCTGCAGGGTCCCACATCCCACCACATCCCATATTCCCATTGCAAGTCACATCCCCATAAAATCCTCATCACCTCCCACATACATATCATATCTGTAATTCCTATAACATCTCGCATCTCCATCGCATACCTTATCTTCAACATGTTCCATATCTTTATCACATCCTACATCTCCACTGCATCCCACATCCCCATAGCATCCTACTTTTCCACCTTGTTGCACCTCCGAACTGCATCCCACAACTCCATTGCAACCTATGACTCCACTGCACCCCAATCTCCATCTCATTCCATATCCCCATTACATCCTGTGTACTGATTTCATCCTATATCCCTATCACACCCTGTATCCCAACTGCATTCTGCATTCCCATTTTATCCCACATCTCCATTTCATTTCACATTTCCAGCAGACTGCACATCCCTGTCCCCATCCTAACACTGCACCTCTGCCCCAGATCTGGTGCTTGGGCAACGAGAGCCGCTTCCACATCAATCAGAGCGTGGAGGGGACGGTGCTGGCCACAGTGCTGCAGGGGCTGGTGCCTGGTGTCCCCTATCGCGCTGAAGTGGCTGCGGCCACAGGGGCAGGTGTGGGTGCTCGCAGTGCACCCATCTCCATCCGCATCGGTGAGTGTCCCTGTGGTGGTGCAGCACCCATCAGTGGGGGCCTCTGTGAGGCTGGGAGCCAGGGATGGCTACTCGGCACCACTGGCATCCCATCCCACGTGCTTGCAGCACCCCCAGTGGAGCAGGACGTGGGGCCAGTGGGATGGGGCAGCATGGCGGAGCGCATGGCTGCGGTGGCGAGGCGGCCGGCCTTCATCGCTGGCGTCAGCGGTGCCCTCTGGCTCATCCTCACTGGGTTTGCCGCATGGCTCTACAGCCGCCGCCGCCGCAGGAAAGAGCTGAGCCACTTCACAGGTATGGATCACAGCCTGAGACCCCCAACCACTGCCCACCCCACACTCACACAGGGATTCTTGTTGCAGCCTCCTTTGCTTTTGCGCCCACGGGTGCATCCATGGGTGCTGTAGGGCCACGTCATGGCCCCGCCGCATCCTCACTGCCACCCCCAGCTCTGTCCACGCTCACCTTCCCACACACCCCAGTACCAGCACACAGCAGCCCCAGGTAACACCGCATTCCCCTGGACCCACAGCCCAGCCAGGGGCCCCCATCACCACCCATATCCCTGCAGGAATGCTCACCCATGGCTGGCGGACGCATGGCGTGGCGGTGGCCTGGATGCCACCGAAAGATACTACAATGGTGAGGGGCTGCGAGGAGCTGGCGGTGTGCTGCGGGTGGGACCAACCCTAATGGGGTGGCCATGCTCTGCAGAGGCCGGCATCTCCCGCTACATCGCCCAGACGGAGCCCTTTGGGCCTGGGAACACAGAGGGTCCCATCTACAGCAGCATCGAGGCAGGGGGCGAGGAGCTGCGCACCTTTCACCGGCCCTGCTCACAGCACGGCCCTGAGACCCTGTATGGCCACCCGGCCCCCGGGCATGGTAGGATCACTGCAGTGGGGGGACACTGGCACACGTCCCTGTGCCTGCATCCCCACATCCCTTATCCCAAAGGGAAAAACTTGGGGAAAGCAGTGCAGACACCAGTGCTGAGCTGGACTGAGCTACTGCCCCCGCCACCCTCGGCCAGCGAGCTCAGCCAGTACACTGAGGAAGAGGAGGAGATGGAGGAGGAAGGGGAGATGAACAAAGAAGAGGATGGCATGTGAGTGTGCACGGCTGGGGGGGCTGTGGTATGCTGGCTCCAGTGCCCACCCTATGATCCCCACAGCTCGGGGCTGGAGGAGCACTGTCCTTCCACTGAGGATGCCCCCCGTCACGCTGCCTCCTCACCTGCCACCCCCACTGCCTGCTGGGCCCCAGCTGCAACAGCCCCTATACTCCACGAGGACACTTGCAGCCTGCAGCGCTTCGATAGCCCCCATTCACCCCGGTAGGAGATGTCACATCACCCCTTGTCCCATCGCCATATGGGCACACCAGCACAAAGGGATCATCACAATCTGTGCACGATACTATCATGAGCCCAGGGCAGAACAGCCTGCCTGGGACATGTCAGTCCAGCCGTGCCACCATGCCATGGCCCAGCTGTGCTGTTGCAGTCCTGCTGTGCCACTGCAATTCAACCCTGCAGCTGTGATCCAGCTGTGCCATTGTGATCCAGATGTGCTACTGCACTTTGGCCGTGTCACTGAAATTCAGCTGCACTATTGCTGGCCAGATGTACTGTTGAAATCCAGTTCAATTGCATTCCAGGTGTGCCGTTGGCATTCATCTGTGCAGTTGCTCTCCAGCTGAGCCTCTGTGATCCAGCTGTGCCGCTGCAGCCAGGCTGTGCCATTACAGTGCAGCCACACAGCTGTCATCCAGATGTGATCCTTCCATGCTACCCCACTGTGCCACCGCTCTGCTCTGCTCTGACACAGCGCAGCACTGGGGTGTCTCCTTGTGCCCCCTCCTCCCTCACTCCTTTCAGACAGCCCAAGGTCACTCCATGTCCCCTCTTCCCCAGGAGGCCCCCGCGTGGCACTGCACCCTCACCGAGTCCCCCGATGAGCCCCCGCAGCCCAGACACATGCAAGGGTCCCATGCCCCGAGCCCACCGCCCCCACGGCTCAGGTGAGCTCCTCAGTGCCAGCGTAGGGCTTGGGGGGCTCTCGCTATCTGCAGGGTGTCTGACATGCCATCATCTCCCCCAGGGAAAATACGCTCAGAGACCCCGAAGAGCCATCCAAAGCCCAAAGGCAGCCGCTACCCTCGGGAGCAGTGGATGGGAGGTGAGTGCGTGCCCAGGGGGATTCGGGGGCTGCCCGCGGCGCTCAGCCCCCACTCTGTCCCCGCTGCAGACCTGCCGCCGCCCCCACTGCCACCTCCGGGCGAGACCCCCTCTCCCAGTCGGGAGCCGAGCGGAGCTGAGCGCAGAGCTGCCCACCGCCCTCCCCTCCAAGGTGAGCTGGGATCCAGCCGCAGCGCCAAACAGCCGGCCGTGCCACCAACCCAGCGCCGTCCCTCCCCGGCAGGTGACGTTGTCCCCTACAGCAAACCCTCCTTCCTGGCCCGCGGCTGCTCCACTGCCGGCAGCGCCTCTTCCTGCGGCTCCTCCGGCTCCCGCGGGCACGGCTCAAGGCGCAGCCCCCGCCCGGACCCCCTGCCCCCCCGCCCGCCGCAGGAAGAGCGATAAAGAGGCGCGGGGACCGTGACACGGGGACGGGTATGCGTGGGGTGCTCGTTCATTTTTGTCTGTAAATAGGTATGCACAGAGCCAGAGGGTGGGGGTAAGCTTGAGGGGGTTGAGGATGCACTGGGTGGGGTCAAGGATGGGATAAATGAGGGATGAAGACACTGGGAGGGACGAGGATGTTTGGGACAGTCGCTGGAGTTGGAGTGACAAGGACCCTGGGGACAAGGCCAGCTGGAGGGGGACATGAACAGGAGGGCCACCTGCCCACCTCAGTGCTCCCCAGCTGCACATGTAGCGTTTGCTAGTGGGGAGACCCTTCTGGGGGAAATGATGAATAAAATGGATTGTAGCCGAGCTGGGAGGGCTCTGACCTCAACACTGCTATAGCCCAGGGGCTGCCACACTCCTGTCCCTCCTGTCCCTGGAAAGAAGCCCACCCCACTGGCTGCCCACCCTGGCCCAGGGGCTGCCCATCCCCATCCCCATCCCCAAGGCCACCCCCCCACACAGAGGGGATGATGCCAGGTGGTGCAGAGGGGCAGCAGTTCCCTCACTACCCCCATCGATGTCCTCGGGGCTGAAGCAGAGGCTGTCGACGGCCTCAGCCAGTGCACGGGCAAAGCTGGCATCGAGCAGGAAGGAGCCATCAGAGGAGCTGGCCAGGCTGCAGCGGGTGCTGGGGACATTGTCTTCTGAGACAGACCCCCATCCATTCAGCAGTGACCCCCCTGGTGAGCCCCCATGACCCCACACCTCGGGCCTCTCTTCTTCTTCCTCTTCCTCTTCCTCCTCCTCCTCCCCCTCACCCATCTCTGAGGTGGGAGGCCCACAGATGTACCCGTAGGTGTGGGGAGGGGACAGGGGCCGCGGCACAGGGATGTGCTGGGGACGTGCTGGGGGCGCCTCTGGCCTGGGGGTGTTCATGGGGCAGAGGGCCTCCTGCACCCTCTCCAGGTCCTCGGCCACCCGCTGTGGGGTGAGGACCCCATCACTGAGCGCTGGTGAAAGGCGGCCGGGCTCTGGGGACATGTCCTTGGTGACCATCAGCATGTCCCTGGGCCGTCTGGTGAGCACAGACGTGTCCCTGGGGTTCTGGGGGACCATGGACATGTCGTCAGGGTGCCTGGCTGCTGGGAACACATCTCTGGGAAACCTGGTGGCTGGGAATATGTCCCTGGGGTGCTGAGTGACCTGGGACATGTTCTCCTGAACTGTGGTGGCCAGGGATTGGCTGGAGGCTGGGGACAAGTCCCTGGGGCTCTTGGTGGCTGGGGACATTTCCTTGGAGTGCCCAATGACTGGGGATCTGTCCCTGGGGCACCCAGTGACCGGGGACACATCTCTGCTACGTCTTATGGCCAGTAACCTGTTCCTGCGGTTCTCAGTGGCAGGAGACATATCTATGGGGCTCCTGGTGACTGAGGACATGTCCCTGTGGTTCCTGGTGGCCGTGGACTTGTCATTGGCATTCCCAGTGACTGGAGATGTGTCCCTTGAGCACCCCATGGCTGGGAACCTGCAGGCACATAAGACGGGTTGACTTTTGTCGCTGCAGCATCTGACCTGGGTAGAGAAAGGGACAGCCTATAGCACCCGGGGCATCGCCTAGAGACACACAGACTCACCGGGTCCCTGTGGGGTGCCAGACGTGGGCATGTCCTGCAGGTACCACCAGCATCCCAGCACCAGCTGATGCCAGTGAACTGCGCCGTGGTTTCGGGGAGCTGATGGTGGGCAGCCACCATGGGTTCTCTCCTGCTAGAGCGGTGTCACCATTGTATCCCTTCTGCTGAGGCCATCTGTCCGCTGAGTCGAAATGTGTCCCCCACTCCCTGCCACACAAGGGCACGGGCATGGCCCTGAGCCCAGACACTGGCACTGGGGAGCTGTGTGTACGGTCCAGCTCTGCATGGGCACACAGCTGTCAGCCACCATCCTGCTGTCCCCAGTGTGCCACCCCATCCCCGTGTCCTGTTCCCACCTCGCTTGTGGATGCGCTCCCACAGTGCCAGGCTGGAGATGCTAGATTTGGGGTGTTCCCTGCAGAGATGGCTGCAGCTGGGGGTCGTCACAGGGCTGAGGCTTGGCAGCTCCGAGGTCAGGGCTGTAGGGGGAGAGCTGTCAGGCTTGGGCACCCTTGGGTGCTGAACCCCTGAGCCCCTCCATCCCAGGCACTATCTGTCCCAAATGGGGGCCCCATAGCACCCTGGGTGGGTCCCAGGCACTCCGTAAGAGGCCCAATGGCATTGAGTGGGGATCTCACAGCATCACCAGAGAGTCTCACTAGATTTGGTAGGAGTCCCATAGCATCATGGGGGTGGGGAGGTTGGAGGTAGTGGATGAGGCGGCCATAGAACCTTAAAAGAGGGTCTCAGGTATTTGGGTGGTCTTCCCAGGGCAGTACATGGGCATCCAATGGCACTGGATGAGGAGTTGAAGATACTCTGTGAATGTCCCATAGAACCCTGTGGGGGTCCCAAGTCCCGTTGGGGGTCTCGTAGCCCTCTGGGTACATCCCAAGCATTGGGTGGGGATCCCATAGCACTCTGTGGTATTTCCATAGCACTGGGTGAAGGGTTCCAGGCACTGAGTGGAGGTGCTAAAGCATGGGGGTGTCCTATAGCCCTGGATGGGAATCTCAACATGGAGCTCACGAGAGGGCTGGGGGTCCCTGCTGTCGCTTCCCAGGAGCCGGCTGCTGAGGCTGCTACTGCCACTGAGGTTCTGAGGAACACAGACAGGTTTCCAGGGGCTGCTGAGCCACGGCACATCACCATCCTCCTGCCTGCAGGGCAAGGGTTACCATCAGGATCCCATCCCTCCTGTGCCAGGGAACCCCACAGATCCCGACCACAGTCACTCACCCATGTTGTGCCATGGAGTCCTGGCTGGTACGACGCTGACAGATAAGGAGGAGAAGGGCAAGCAGGGCCAGCCACAGCAGCGAGCCAGTGGCTGCAATGACCGCAGGCTGCTGCAGCACCTGCACCACTCCAGTGCTCCCCGCCATCATCTCTGCAAGGGCATAGCCAATGTCACTCCTATGCCACCACTCTATCCCCTGCTGCATCCCATAGCAGGCCCCATTTCCTACCCAGGATGCCACAGGTGGCATTGCTGGGGATCCCCAGCCCTGCACCATTGAATGCGGCTACTTGGATGCAATATCTGGCCCCAGGGCCATGCAGGAGTGTCTCCAAGCGACGAGTTCCTCCATCCACTGTATGGTTTGTGGGTTGTAGCCAGCCCTCGCCCTCGCCCAGGGACCAGACCTAATGGGTGTCAATAGATGAAATTCCCTTGAGGAATCCCCTTGGGATAGATTCTCTTGGATGACCACCCTTAGAAAACCCCTTTGATGGATTTTCTTGGATGGGTCCCTCTTTGATGGTCCCATTGGTTAGACCTCTTGGGATAGTTTTCCCACCTTGGATGGATCCCTCTTGGACAGAACCCCCCCATGAATCTATTCTTCCTTGGATGAATCTCCCTTAGATGGAACTCCCTTAGATGGATACCCTTGTCCCCTCAAACCTGGTAGCCCCGAATGATGCCATTGTGGGCATCAGGGGGAGGTGGCTCCCAGCTCACGATGATGGTACCATTCCCTGGTGCAGCCTGGCCCACGGTGACATGCTGGGGTGCCGCACTTGGCACTGCTGGGACAGCAACACTGAGCCCCTAGGACCTCCAAGTATCTCCCCACATCTCCCCTCCCACCACCCCAACCTACCTTCCTCAGGGATCCAGAGGTGCCAGCTGTTGCTGTCCAAGCCCTGGGTCCCACTGGCGTAGGGTCGGACCTTGAACTCATACTGGTAGCCCCGCTGGAGTGCAGGGATGATGGTGCTGAGCTCCCTGCCTGCATCTTGCTGAGACCAGGCTGTGATGGTGGGGAGCAGGCAGCGATACAGCACCACATAGCCCTCTGGAGCTGGCCCTGGTGTCACCATCTGGATGGGACAAGAAGGGTTACAGGGACATAAGGAGAGGATCTTATTCCTCCACTTGGTTGAGGCACACCTACCCGCCAGCGGAGCCAGACAGTGGCATTGGTGGGCAGTGCAGTGCCATTGTCCAGCTGCAGCTGCACAGCCAGCAGGTTCCTCCATGTGGCCTCCAATCGGCCTGCCGGCAGCTGCCCTGCAGGAAAGAGCAAGGATAATGGTGGCACTTGCACCCCAGAAAGCCATGCCTGGGGAACAAGGTGTCTCCTTGCATAGTTACACTTAAATGGACCCTTTGGATGAAGAGCTCTTGAACGGCCTCCTTGGATGGATCCCATGGTGGATTCCCACTAATGCATCCTTCTTAGAACCCTTGGGTAGATATCTCTTGGTTGGATCTCACTGTAATGAATCCCCCTGACAGAACACCCTAGATGGATCCCCTTGGACGAAGCAGCTTAGTTGAATCCCATTTGTTCTCTTGGATGGGCTCCCCTTAGATTGATCCTCTCGAGCGGACTCTCCTTAAACTGACCCCTACTCAAATGATTCTCCTTGAATGGACCTTGTCTGAACGGAACTTTTTGGATAGATCCTGTTGTATGGAATCCTTTAGATTTACCTACTCATACAGAACCCCCTTTTGAAAGGACCACTACCCCCTTGGATGCATCCTTCTTAAATGCATCCCCTGAGATGACGCAGTTAGATAGGCCCTTTGTTGATAGACCCCCTTGGATGAACCCCTTTAAGGCAAACTCAATGAAACTGAGCTCCATCAGATGGCCCCCATCAGCTGCACCCTCAGATGCCCCCATGTGGCGTCTCTGGTGGTCCCCACTGACCCTCCACGTGCAGGTGGGCAGTGGCAGCAGCGCTGCCCAGCTGGCTCTGGGCTGTGCAGACGTAGGCACCACCATCAGCTGCCGTCACCGCGTGGAGTCGCAGTGTGTGCTCCTGGTCCACCTCGTGCCTGTGGACACCAACATCCTGTCACCCTTTGTCACCCACGCTGGAGAGACGACCTCACCACCTCTCCACCTCCTACCTCCCCCAGGGCAGATCCCCGCTTTCCTTGTGCCACTGAACCCGCGGTGCTGGGTCACCCTGTGCACCACAGCTCAGCTCCACTGTTGTGCCGGCCACTGCTGTAACATCACTTGGCCGTCGCACAATGACCGGCTTCTCTGCAGGGAGGAGATATCAGGGAGGTGACACAGTGCATCCTTGTGCCCCAGGACCCTCACCCACAGCAGCTTACCCAGGATGGTGACATGGGCACCCCGGCTGTGCCGCTCTCCCGCTGCATTGGTTGCCACGCAGACATAGACCCCCGCGTCACTCCTGCGTGCCAAGGCCACCTGCAGCTTCCCCCGGCTGAGCCGGTGACGGCCCCCAGCCAAGTGCAGGGTGACGCCGTCCTTCCTCCAGGTGACACGGGGCTCGGGCTGCCCGGCGGGGGGCACACAGTCCAGCTCCAGCACCTGCCCTGCCATGACCACCAGGTCCCCGGGCTGCAGGCGGAAATTGTCCCGCAGCTCTGTGGGAGAGGGCACACTTCCCTTGGTGGAGAAACCTTTTAGGGTATCCCCCACCCACCCATCACCATCCCCATGATGTCCTTACCAGCTGGGCGCTGGGTGCTGTGTGACTCCATGTCCCTTCCAGAGGGGTGGCAGCCCCCCAGGCGCAGTGCAGCAGCCCAGAGTCCCAGCCCCAGTGCCACGGGCCAGCCGCCCGCCATGGCCTCCCGCTTCCTCTCTGGATGCAGTCCTTCCCGGTAGGGTACAATGGCCGGATGCAAGGGACGGGAAGCTCTAGGGGATGCAACCAGCCTGGCTGGAGGAGCAGCCAGTGGGCTGTACGGAAGGGTGGGTTAAGGAGAAGTGAGATCAGCCTGGGGCGGGGAGGGCTGCAAGGCACGATGCCATTAGCAGGGACTGGAGTGAACCGTCTCAAAGGAGCACTGCAAACTGAAATCTGGGGGAAATTTCAGCATTTCCCAAACTATCTTTGGGTGCTACTCCCCTCCAACTTGGGATTTCCCTATCAACTTTCTTGCCAACCCCATTCTTGCTGCCTGAATGGGCGCACTGAGTCAGTCCTTTCTAGCTGCCACCCATCTTCCTCACATCGCCCCCACTCCCAGCACACCACCCCAACGCACTGAGCACCTTGGAGCTGGGTAACACATGGAGTTTATTGGTTAGTAGCATCCACGAGTGCTCGCGCACGCTGAGAACCACGGGGTGCCCCAGCACCTGCTCTGGCGCCCCAGCCCTTCGGCTCTGTCCTAAACCTATTCCAGGGGAATCCTGCAGCAATGCATGCGGGTGTGCTGAAAAAACAGGTGATTTTCACAGAAAATCCAGAGGCAGCAGAGGGTGGCTGGTGGCTGTGAGGGCACTGCTTGGACTTGGGTATAGTGCAGCCAGAGGGCTGGGGGCCTTTCCACCAGTGTGTGTGGGTGTGCGTGTGCATGGGAGCCTGCACACCAACTGCATGCACGGGGCTGTGGTCACATGCACAGTGCTCTTGCACATGCATAGCATGTGCATGCTGTGCATGTTCTTCTCCCACACTCCATGCATGCTCCCTGAACACTCATGCTCTCTACACACTCCATGCACATTTGGAACATACTCCAAACTCTGGCACACTCTCTGCAAATCGCACACTTACCTGCATGGTCCATGCACATGCCATGCACACATTCTGCATAAGTACTTCTGCTATGCAGTCTGTTTGGTCTTAGCTGCATGCTTTGTGCATACTCTCTTGACATGCTTTTGACTTGCTTTATTTATGCGCTCTTGCATGCTACCTTTGCACCCTGTGTGCACGCTCTGTCTATTCACTCTTGTACATGCCCTCTTTCCATACTCCAGGTTGCTTTCTCCACACAGTCCATGCACGTTCTCTTGCAGGCTCTATTCACACTCTGTCTGCATGCACTCCCCCTATATTTCATGCACAATCTCTCTGCATGCTCTGTTCGTGATATACCTGCACACTCTGAGCACTCTCTCAGCATTCTCCTGCATGCTCTCTTTGCACACCACATATGTGCTCTCTGTATGCTCTGTGCACACTCACTCCACATGCTCCATGCTCACTTTCTCTGCAGACGGTGTAGGCTCTCTGTGCATGCTCCATGTACATCCCATGCATGCGTGTGTGTGCTCCCCATGCGCCCCACACCCGGCCCCATGACCACTACAGCAACACTCCAGCACCCCAATGGGGCGGAAGGGTGCAGCTCCAGCAGAGTTCAATACCAAATTAGTGACTTTCCATCGTGCCCCGTGTCACACCTCCACACCCGGGCCAGGCCGAGCCATGCATGCGTTCCCCAGCACCACCACTAGCTCAGGCACTGATCTCCAGGGCGCTGCCTTCCTCCTGCTCACGGATGGCAGGGACCCCGGTGGCCCGCAGCAGGCGCGCAGCAGAGCGGGATCGCGCAGGGGAGCCGGGGGGGGGAGCGGGGTGGCCGGGCTGGGGCAGGTGAGCGATGGTAGCGGCGAGCCCCACGTCCTGGCGAGCGACCAGCAGGCGGTGATGAATCCTCCTGAGGTGCTGTGGTGTCCTGCAGGGACAGCATGGGCACTGAGGTGAGGCAACATTCTGGATTGCACTGCGGTGCATCCCAGCCCTGCCGCCCGCTCACCTGCTCCTTGAGGATGTAGAGGGCGAGGGGGGGCTTGCGATCATGGTCAGCACCACGCGGGATGGTCTCAGCTGCGGGAAGGGGAGTAGGTGGGTGCCCATGGAGCAGTGCTGCCCGTGCTGCTGGTACTGCACTCACCCTCATGCTTGGGGTGCTCCTCATCCTGTTCTGTGTAGTCAGGGGGAGGTGGCTCTGCTTGCTGCTTCGGTCTGGAGAGTGAACAGAGGCTGTGATGACAGTGGTCAAGGGTCAAGATTACAGTAATCACGATAGTCATGGTGGTGGTCATGGTCATGTTGGTGTTGATGCTGATGGTCATGGTCATTGCCATGGTGGTGACAGTGATGATGGTAATGACAGAATGGCCCCAAGCACAGCCACAGTTGACCATGGTGCTATAGTGAGAGTGGGATGGGGTGAGATGGGATAGGACAGGATGGGACAGAATTGGGTGACATGGGATGGGACAGGGTGAGAAAGGACAGAACAGGGCAATTCGGGATGGGATGAAATGGGATTAAATAGGATTAAATAGGATGAAATAAAACAGAATGGAACAGGATTACATGGGAGGGGGGTAAATGGGATGAGATATGACAAGATGGAATGGAAAAGGGAAGGATAGGATGGGATGGGATAGGATAGGCTAGGAGAAAGATCCCCTTTGTCTCCTGTATTCCCCCAAGCCATACTTCTTGGAAGGTTTCCAGCAGGCACAAACAGTCACCAGAGTTACAAGGAGGAAGATGCCACCCGTGGAGAGGATGATGTAAAGGGAACTCCGGCCTAAGAGAGAGCAGTGAGGCAGAAATACCCCCAGAAAACTTAACCAGGATCATCTGCCAGCAGTGGCCAGTTGTGGGGACACATCTTACGGTAGACAGTGAGCTTCACGGGGACACTGCGGCCCTGGCTGATTGGGTTCTCCACCAGGCAGCTGTAGACATCGTCATCTGCCATGAGGACACGGGTGATGGTGAGGATCTTCTGGTCAGGGGAGAGGAGGAGGCGGGAGTCGTTGTTCAGCGGCCGCCCGTCCTTCAGCCAGGTATAGGTGGGCTTGGTGCCATTCTCGTGTGAGCAGTTGAGGGTGAAGAACTCACTGAGCTCCAGCACTGTCGAGGAGGCCACCAGCACTTGTGGCTTTGAGATGGGGACTGTGGATGATGGGAACCCAGGTGACATCAATGCCCCACAGGACATGGATGGACCCAGGGGATAGGGAAAGGACCTCAAAACCCCAGTGGGAACATGATTTGGCTGCAAGCAAGCCAGAACCATCTCTCCATACAGCCAAACTCCCCACATAACTCTCTGCTGCTCAAATTGCTCCCAGAACAAAGCTGTCCCATTGGGAAAAGCCAAACGCCCCTCCTCGCCCTTACTGTCCACAGTGAGGTTGATGGTCTTCTCGCCAGTGAAGGTGTCATCGGTGATGGAGACCTCCACCTCATAGCTGCCCTCGTCGGCCAGCTGCAACGGGCTGATGAGCAGCGAGCCATTCTCCAGCACACGGATGCGGTCTCGGTAGTCGGGCCGCAGGTTGCCGATGATCTCGGTGCCGATGGACTGGACAACGGTGACGGGTTTGTCCCGCTTCAGCTGCCACTTCACCACTGGTTTGTCGGGGCTGGCGCTGGAGTAGCGCACTGACAGCAGCGCCGCTTTGCCCGCCGTGCCGCGCACCAGTGCCGACGGGCTGGTGATGTTCACCCCCGCCAGCAGACCTGGGGACGGGGGGAGACAGCGGGCGCCGCGTCCCGGCTCTCCGAAAAAGGGGAAATCCCCCCCCCGGAGCTGCAGCAAGCATCCCCAAGAAGCCCTCGACTGCAGCACCCCCATTGTTCGCATACATTGCCTCAAAAAAGTGCATTGCAAGGATTGATGCAGCTCTCTGCAAAATGCTTTGGAGGGGTTGATGCAATCATTTGCAAAGTGCATTGGAGTATTGACGCAAAGCGCGTTGATGGAGTTGATGAAAGCCTTTCCAAATGCACTGTGGAGTTGATGCAACCCTTGCAAAGTGCACTGCAGGTCTGATGCAACTCATGGTAAAGATGCATGCACAGGGATGGGATTTTTGCATCACACCCCCAGCTGTAGAGGATGCTTTTGTCCAGCCAACACTCCTCCCTCTGTGCACAGCCACAGTGAAGGGGATTGAGTCCCCATGTCCCAGTTTCAAGGCAACCTATCAGTCCCCATCACCCCACAGGGAAACGCAAACTAGCTGAGCTCAAAGCAAACAACACAGCTTACGAAACTGTTCTTTGGAGAAAAATAAATAAATATATATATAAATAATGGGTTTACTCTCCAAAACCCCAATCTCCACCAATCTAGGGACTTCACCAGTTCCTGTCCAGATGGCATCACTCAGAGGTGAACAAATCCCAGACTGAACAGGGGAAATCAGCTGGGGAGGGCGAGGAGGGAGGCGAGCAGAGCAAGAAAGGGTTTAAACAAGCTTGAAAGTCACGGGACCTATTGGTATGCAGCGTCCGTCCATCCGCCCTCCCCAGCAGCCATGAAGCTCAGCCTCAAAAGGGCACTGTGGGGTGAAATTCTGGGGGAAAACCTGGCTGCGGGGCCAGGATGCAACCCCTGCCCCATCCCTGGTACACAGCTGGGTGGCTGTTTTAATGCCATTGCTTTGTTTTTTCAGGCTTTTGGGGGGATAATGGGAGGGATTTAGGAAGCATCACACAAACCTCTCCAAAACCCTAATGCTTCCCCAAAAGGTCAATGATTTCTTCAACCCTCCCCCTTCACTCCATGTAATAAGTTTTGGAGTTCAAAACCCATGTACTTCGCATCCTCAGCCCGACTTCTGTGCTAATTATGGGTCCAAATTTCAGATAAATGGTGCAAAACAGCAGCTGCCTTCCTGCACCAGGCCCAAGGTAGGGGCTAGTCCACAGGGGGTTCTGAGTCCCCAAAATAAGTTTTTCTGGGGGGGATTTAGGGAATCAGTGATACTTTGGGGTGAGCTGCAGTGGGGTGGGGGTAACAGGAGATAACTGGGGCAACAGAAGGTCTTTGAGGGGAAGGTGAAGAGTGAGCAAGAAAAGGGTCTAGGGAAGCCAAGAAGCTGCTGCCAGAGCCCGGGAGGCTGCCCCCCGCCCCCCCCCCCCCCCCCCCCATCACAACCCACCTTCCCTGGAACAGAGTTATTTTCGCATCTTTCAGCCCCATTTTCCCCCTTTCCACCCCTCTGCCAAGAGAGGTAGCAGCACCCATCCACCCCCACTGCACCCCAACCATATCCCCCATTACATTCAGTCCCGCCTTATTTCAGTGAAAAAAGAAAGTGGGGGGGGGGGGGGGGGGGGAGGGGGGGAAAGCATAGTGCAGGCGGTGGCAGCCGCCCCTACCTGCATGCAGAGCCAGGAGCCAGGCAGTGGGCAGCAGGCGCGGGGTGCCCACAGCTCCCCACATCTCGGGCCGGCTGCAGGGCCCTGCTCTGCGTCGCGGTCCCGCTCCGGGCACGTCCCTCCGTGCTGCTGGCCCCAAGCCCGGGCAATTTTTTTTCCCCTCTTTTTATTTGTCCCTCGCTCTCTCAATAGAGCCCTGTGTGTTTCGCCTCCCCAGCAGCCCAAGCTGACACTTGTTTGGAGAGAAATCACCCAGATTTGCAATTTTCCACCCCGTTTCCATGGGATGGCTGCAGCATCCCATGGGATTTGGGGAGCAGGGTGCTGTGTCCCATTTCCTTGTGGGGTTCCTTTTTTGTTGTTCTTTTTTTTTGGGGGGGTCACATTTTGCAAAGCTGCCCCCACCTCCAACCTGCACTCCCTTTTGGCTGTTTCCGGGCTGCGTTCCAGCTCCAGTGCCAATTAGTTCCCGGCACGGCTCAATGGGGCAGCGGGAGCGGGGCATGCTGCCCGGAGCTGCGTCCCACAGAGCACTGCCAACTCAACGCGGGCTGCCTGCGTGGCTCAGAACGCATCCAGGGATGCTCAGAAGTATTTGGGGGAGCATTGGGAGCTTTTGGGCACACATAGGAAGACGCTCAGTGCTTTTGGGGGAGCACTGACAAATGTCTCGAGGATGCTCTGGGGACGCTTTAGGGATGCTCAGGGCGATGTTTCGGAGGCTTCCAGGGCACGCACCTCCTCCACAGCACCCTCCCCCCCCCCCCCCCCCCCCCCTTTCTACCAGCGGGACGCGAACCTGGGACGCTGAGGAAGGGCGGCACGTGGGGGAGTGGGCGGGGCCGAGGGCGGAAGTGGCGCCAGGATTCAAACGGAGCGCTGAGGCGGAAGTGGCGGTTGGTGCTGTCCGGGGAGCGGTCTCGGGGTGCTGCGGGGCTTTGGGGATGAAAATTCCGAAGGGGATCCCCCCTTTAGATGGAGGGAGGCTGTGTGGGGCCTCAGTGGGGTGGCGGGGGATCGCGGTGCCCCTGGAATTTGCGGGGTCTGTGGATGTGGTGGGGTCCCAGGGGTATGGGGGGGGAAGGCGGTGTAGGCCATGGGTCCACGTTCACCTCCTCGTTACCTCCCCAGGTGCAGGCCCGGAGCTGTGCCCGGATGCTGCCATCCTCCAGATTGCGGCCGCGAGCGCCCCGGGGGGCCGTGGGCCGTCCAGCAAGACCCCCACGGATGGGCCGGGCGCTGCTGGGCGAGAGGAGCCTCCGGGTGGCCCCGGTGGGCGCCTGGGTGGAAAGCGGCCCCCGCGAGCAGAGCCGTGCCTTCGTGAGTGCTGCGCACGCGTGCTGCTCGAGAGTGGGGGAGGGGGGGGCACTCTGCCCCACTGCTACCCGCTCCGGGCACTCGAACCCTATCTGGGGCTGTAGGCAACCTGGAGCGCGTATTATTTTTTACTCATGGGGTCCCGAGGGGCCGTGGTGCCTGTGTAGCCTGCCCTCCCTTCTACCTGCATTCTGAATTGGTTTGCTTCGTTTTTTTAATGAGAAACATATCAATTTCAGAATCAATCAAACAAAGATTCTTACTGATTCTATAGAGAGCTGCTGTTGATGACTTAATTTTTTTTTTACACCACCCACCATAGCTTTAGCTGGATCTCTGTGTTTCTAGCTTGCTACCAGCAGCTGATCTCTACCATAGGTGTATAATCAACAAAAATAGAGTGGCACGGTTAGAAAGGGATAATCAGAAATAGATGAAAAATGCTCACCTGTGTAGGCTCACAGGGAAAACTCCAAGACAAATGATCTCCAGGAAGAGATCCTTCTCCAGTGGCAGTCGGCCCTTAAATGGTGTCTAGGTGAGGCACAGTCACGCTCCAGCCCTTCCAGTCACACAGCTGAATTGCCTTCACCTGTGCTCCCAGGGCTGACTCATTGCTCATCTCAGGTGGTCAATCAGAGGTTCAGGCCGTGATTCAACAGTTCCCATACACATAGGTAACAGATCTACCAACTACTGGCATTTTGCCCCATATCAGTGCTCTTTATATTGTTTGCCACCCCCCTCTTTGTGCCTAAAGGATGTTTGTGAGCAGAAGTTTTATTCCAAGTTGCTGATTTAAAATAAATAAAGAAATGCAAGTAAAGAAATGCTGTAGGGTTTGGAGCCAATTTCTGCAGTACCCCATTAGAAACGCTTAAGAAAATCTTCTCTGGTGCTTATCTCAGGGATTTCTGCTTTGAGGGTTATTATAAGAGGACCGAAAGTGCATTAAATATAGGATGATGAGTTCAGTCCCCTGTAATTAATGTCGAAACGTTACAGAAGCTCCTGTGCTTCTGCAATGATTTATTTCCATATTGTAATTTAAATTCTGAAAGGTTGAGATAATATATGGAAATGAATTGTCTCTATTCATGCAACTTCCACTGCCAAACTTTGAGGTGAGCCGGAGCTTTCCTGGGGCTCAGGTTTTGAAGCCAACTGAGAGCTGCTGGTCCTTGTTGGGGGCTGAGCCCTCGCTATGCATCAGGGCGCCTTCTGCATATTTGCCACACATCAGTTGTGCTCATGCCTCCCCTTTGCCCTTGTGCCTTCAGGTGTGGGCAGGGCTGAGTGAGGTTATTGGAGCTTGTTTAATACACCTGCATACAGCAGTGGGTCATATTAAAAAATAAAATGAATGTCTTCAATCAGCATTGCTAATGAGATTGCCAGCAGGGAGCATGGCGAGTTGGAGATGGCATCGTCAGTGCTGCTAGCAGTGCGGAGTTCTGCCTGCCCTTCATGCTGTGGTTGTGCCAATGAGGCCCTGCTGCCATTCGTGTTCCTGGCACTGAGGTTTGGGGTGCAGCCATCCCTGTGATTTGAGGTTGTAAAAGTATGTGGTGGGTGATAGGATGTAAGCCATACCAACCCCACAGCCCTGTCTGTCAGCTGCTTATCAGTGGCTCCACTTATTGCCCTTCAGTCTCTTCCTCATAGCTGTGTTTGATGTAAAGCAGTATAAAACTGAGCATCTAAATAAATAAAACTGAATTACCCTGTAGCAGGTGACAATCTGCCCCTGCAGATCTCTTTTCCAGAGTTTTTCTCAGTGACTTATTGATCTGGCAACCAGGAAATAGAGCTGGTTTTCTTTAAGCCTTGGTAGTGTTAGCAGGACTGTCTGGCGTGGCTTCAACTGGGAACTATGAAAACCTGATTGTTAGGTCATTCATTTTAATCTTTCACTTTGGATGGTAAAGTCATTGTCAGAGCAGTAGCTCTGCCTGTGCTGTGGTCTGCAGTGTTTGATATGCTTCCAGCACTGCTCTTGCAAGACAGTGAAAAATGGATACGGGTCATTGTACAGAGCATTAACGTGACCTGGGCCAGTCCGATTCTTTGGCTTTGAATATTTGAGCATCCATTTGTGAAACGGTGATCAGGAGTCACTGCATTAGGCTATGATCTTAATTTTCCTTTCTGTGCCTAGGGTCAAAGGAGGAAGTTTGTGTGCTCTGTAACAGCACCTGGCTAGTTAGATTTGATTCTAGCTAGTAGCAATTCAGTAGATGTTGTCCAAGCTGGTACTGTGCACACTTGAAATAAAATGTTATTATGAAGCTCTCTGGGTGCTACTTGCCTGGCCTGTAGCTACAGGTCTTCGGAGGGGAAGCAGGAATATAGGCTGGTATCATCCTGCAATGTTGCAAAACCATGTAAAATCTGCTTTTATTTCTTCCAGGCTTCAGCATGTCAGGTTGAGGAGGAGCTGAAGGAGCAGCAGAGGAGGAAGGCAATGAGGCTGAGGCACTTCCAGGGAGAGGTGAAGCGACGGGTGAACCAGCAGGTCAAGATGAGAAGAAAGCAGCAGCTGCAGAGGTCCTGTGAAGCGGTGAGCAGCTCGTTCTCTCTGCTTTCCAAAGCAATGTGTCCCTCTAAACTGGGGAAGAAACACTATCAACCCCTTGTCAGGGTATTTGTAAGAAAAAAACAGGAAACTTGTGGCTCCAGCAGGCACTGTTGCTGCAAGTGGAAAAACCACAAGTAAGGCAGCCCAGCACCTTGGCTTGCTCTGATGCTAAGGGTGGACTGAGCCTTCTGTTCCACATGGAAAGGTCACTGGTTCTCTGGGGCAATAGCTAGAGAGCAGAGTCCTGCTGATCCCTCAGATCTCCAGTGTTAAAAAATAGCCAGGCTGAGTTGTGAATGGTGCAAGTGTCTCCTGGTTGTGTTAAGGAAAAGCAGCCTGTTTCTGCCAGTCTCTTCCCATAGCAATTCACAAGTAGCACTTCCATGACATATTCTTATTTCCCTCCAAGAGCTTGTTTTAGATGATCCTTTGAATATATTATTTGATCCTTTATCCTTTTAAACTCCGGTGATGGTTGCCAGAAGCTCAGTGTACAGTGAGAAAGGGAAGTACTGAAATACCAACAGTTCTGGACACCCTGAGGGTGTTTGGGCTGCTTCCAGCGATGAGAAGGCATGGTCAAGTGGGTATGTCCTCAAATTACTGCCAGAACCACTCAGAGCAGAGAGCTGCCAAACTGGTGGTGTTTGCTTGTGGTGCTTTAGTGTCTTGGTTTTAACCACAGAAGGGTACGATCCTGTAAGCTCAGCGTGAGCTTTTGTGGAAGTACATGCCAGCCAGGTGGGAGATGATCACTGGAGATTTGCACGTGGCTTTTTACCCTGGCAGGCAGAGAAGGAGAGCAACCTTGCTGTGCAGTGCTTGGGCTCGGTGCTGCATCTGACACCCAAGAAGAACACATGTGTGTTCCGGAGCTGCCCTGTGCCCGCCATCTGCAGCCCCGGTGCCCGCGCTGCCCTGGCACAGCAGCAGGAGCTTGGGCTGCCCAGCGAGCCCTTCCAGCAGCAAGCTGCCCAGGTGCGTGGGGCCCTTCCACACTCATCCTTTCCACCCCTGTTCCATCATGCTGAGTGCTTTAGTGTTAAGATGGAAGATGGGCAATATTTTGTTTTCTACCCTCTTTTACAACATTTCCCTAGTATATTTTTTTTTATGCTGAATGAAGTGTTGGCTTACACTTTACTTGTTTTTAACAAATATTGGTGTACCACTCCATAGGACACTTGAACTTGCCCCACTGCTTGTAGATACAGTGAATTTTTGACAAAACTTGCTGGAAATCCTCAGCTGTGACCTATTGCTGTGCTGGGATGTCATGTTGGAGAGGAGGCACTAGATGGTGCCACCTCATTGAGCATGTGTCCTGCCGGCCAAGTGTGTGGGATCCTGAAATCTTGGTAAACGTGCTGTAGGGACTGCCTTAAGTGTTTTCGATAGTGATGGTTATGGTACATTTGGCATTTTAAATGTGTGTTTGTCTAGGAGCTGGAGTTGAGCAGGGCCCATTGGGACACCTCTTTTATGTAAATGAATTTCTTGGTGCAGCACTCCTGGAAAGCATCTGTTGATCTGTCATTGTGTCTGTCCTGTCCCTCTCATGACAGCTTAGCAAAGCCATGAGACAAGTTCGCTGCAGGCTGGCATCCTGTCGGTCAATGCCCAAAGGCACAGAGACCTCAGACCTCCCCAGCGGCACATGGAGGCTCGGCCAGAGGCAAGATGTGAGTGGGGCAGCTGGTCAGGAGGTGAGTTACCTACGAGGCTGTGGGCAGGGTTGGTGCTAACTACAAACCCTGAAACGTCACTCAAGGAGATTCTTCAGCAAAACCTGTGGCTTTGTGACCCAGGTGACAATGTGCCTGCCTGTGGATGAGCAGGACCCAAGGGCTCTGTTGCATGGACACTTCTACCTTTGTTCTTGCAGCCACCTTTCAGAGAAGGCAGCAGCACAGTGTGGGTGGAAGCACCTCTGTTTGCAAGATTAATGAAAGATAAACTAGGAAGTAAGAATTCAAATAATATTTTAAAGGCTTAGATTATAATCTGGGGATCTGGGAGGAATGTGGAGATAAGCCCACCCCTTGTGTGCCCTTCAGCAAACTTCAACTGCTCCTATTGCAGCAGTCTGTTTTGTGCACGTAGCAGAGATCTGGAGGGCTTTCCTCATTCAAGGCTGGCTTCATAAAGACAGTTGTTGGCATGCATCTCCTTTTCTCAGAGCAGTAAGTACATAGGAGCCACATAACAAGATTAGTCCCAAGTGCCTGACCTTTTGTGCTGTTGAATTTCATCCTGTTCTGATCACTCAGTATCAGCTTTATGCCACAGCTGCTGGCATAACTGTGTCCTGCTTTGTGTGCCAAGACCTTTTTTTAACTGATGTACTTTGCCCATCTGCAAGTCCCGGAAAAGACTAGCAGCAACCCAACCTGCTATTTTGTCTCATTACCTCCACTGGAGCCAGCTTCCTGCCCATCTTGCACTTCTTCATTCCCTTCTCTTTTCAGGTTCATCAAAGGTGAAGTGCATTTTGGCTAGCTGTTATCTAGAAAATGCCTTTTATATAAGGGCTGGTCTGGCTCTTCCTACTCTGTACTGTTGGATGTCCGCTCAAGAAAGTCAGCTTTGTGAACAAGAGTTGCAGGAACACTGTAATTATGGCTCAAGGAACTTGTATCTATTTCAAACACTACACATACCTTCTATTTAAGTCCTCAATGCTCAGCAAGATGAAGAGATAACATTACTTAGCTGTTAGTGGTGGTGTAGCCTGATGTGAGTAACACAGTCCCTGCCTGTGCAATGCAGGCACTTACAGAAGACAACGGGCTGTGGGATGTGTGATGTGGGTGTTGTACGGATTGTCCACAGCACTGAGGAACAACTCTGGGAGAGGTTGTGGGTCACCATATCCACCCTCCTATCTGAGCTGTAGAAAAAGGCTAATCTGTGCTTTCTTAAAATCTCTGGCAAGAAGGCTCTCTTAGCTTCCATAGGCAACTTTATTCTGGAGTGAATATGTTAATTTATTGCATTGCTTTGTCGTATTGCTCCGAGATAGCAGAGTAAAGTGCTCTTATGTTTATGTGAATCTTTCTTCCTGCATACATGCCTGGTTTTCCATAGTCATAATTAGGAAAGCAGCTTATTCCCTTCTTTTCAGACTGTTACAGTCTTAACATGTCAATAAATTGCTGCTCTTCCTTTGTGTTTGTCCTGATTGAGCTTCCTTGTGCTGCCTTCTCCATCCAGTCTCTTTGATTTGGATGCAAGCATTTAAACTGTTCTCAGATACTTATACAACTTCACTTGATGTTATGGGGTCTGCAAATGCAATCATGGCATTTCTTTGTTCCATCACCCTGGCTGATAATGAAATTATTGAGCAGAGCCCACTTAGTCCTTCCCTTTCTCAGCAAACCCAGTGTGACTGAGTCTTGATAGTGTTTGTCATCAGTACTGCAAGTCCTTTTAGTGGTTTCACCTAATAGTTATTTCCTTCCTGAAGTGCTGAATTAGGCCATGTCAAAAGCTGGGCTAAAACTGAGATACATGCCCGTTCCTAAGAATCTAGGTCTCCACTTATATCTAAGGGGGGCTGCTAGCAGCTTGTCTGCCAGTCCTGGAGGTAGCCCAGGGCAGGTCTTGCACATTTAGAGAAGTCGTCTCAATTTCTAGGGATAATCTGACTTTTCTCCTCCCACTTCTAGTCCCAGCTTTTCCTTGCTGCTGTTACTAGCTCAGAACAGTTCTTTGTCTGAAAGCTGATGCACAGAAGCATAAAATGGTATTGTTCCTGGTGTCCTCTAATAGCTGTCCCTCTCCTTGTGTACTGAGCCCCCTTACTGAAAGCCTGATTTCTTGTTACCTTGATGTCTCTTGTTTTACTTACAGCCTTGGCCTTTGTGGCACTTGTTTTATGTCCCTGTGTGCTTGTGTTGTCTCCTACATGATTCTTTTTGTAATCTGACCCATGCTCCATTTCCCCTGTGCTCACATTGATCACAGGCACCAAAACAGCTTGGAGCTGAGTCAGGTTTGTCTCACACTGTGCATCGTGGCTCTCCACTCCAGCAGTGTAGCTTGTACTTGTTCAGTTAGCAGGTAGATCATGTTTAAAAGATCAGCTGCTTTTTCAGTCCTGTTTTCCGCCCTTTCTCTTTTTTTTCTTTCTTCCCAGTAAAGACTTGCATTCCCTGTGATTGTTAAACAAGAATTCTGTTCCTGAAACCATCGCTGTTCTCTCCCAGGGATTTCTTTTCGGGTCAGACACTTTTCAGAGCTTTTGCTGGTCTGTTTCTTGCTGCATGTCTTTCCCAAGCAGATACCTAGATTGCAATAGAGTGAAAATTACCTGTCCTGTGTTCCAGGTGATCCTGCTCACCGAGCCTTTCATTGCTTTGCCTTTAGCGTTTGTAGGTCTCCAGCATGATAGCACCCAAATTCTTTCCCCAGCTGATCATTCCCCAAATATTTTTTTTTTTTTTTTCCTTTAGCAGTTTCATTTCCTTCTATCTTCAGGGCTTCAGAGCATCCTTACAAGACAATAACTGTTGATCTCTACTCTCTTGTCCCATTGAAAAAGGTTCTCTGTTGTATTTCTGTCATTCCAGTGTTGATAGAGCAGTTCCTCTGCCTATCAAGTAATTTCTTTCTCAAACTGGCTCCAGGCTGTCCTCCATGCCCCGTGTATTGCAGCAGCACAACCATCTTGGGCGATTCCTGGCTTGACCCACATTCCTTCTGTTGATTCACCCTGCGAGCACTTCTGCTCTTCCCTTCCCATCTCTGTTTCTATCCTGCTGAAGGGATAGCAAGGGAAAAAAAAACCACAAAAAACTGGCTCAGAGCTTGCTTCTGGCATTTTGATTTTTAGTTTGTAGGAAACAATCTGCTGCCTCTCAAAATATTTTAATATCCTTTCAGGAGCCTGCCCACTTACCATCTGAACAAGCACAGAACGAGTGTCACTCAAGCAATCCTGCACTCCCCAAATCCTTGCAGTCAGGAAGTGTTGCCTAGAAAGGTCTTTTTCTTTCCATCACCCCACACGGGTTCTGTCCCTCTGTTTTTGCAGTTGGTGAGAATGTAGTCAGGAGCTACCCTGCTAGATTTTCTGGCTCTTGTGCCCTGTGGTGATGTTTGAATACATTGCATTGCTGCTTGCCAGATCTCAACTAGCTTCTCAGAGCAGGTGCCCTGAGGTTAAAAGTACCTCTAACCCTTACTCGAGGACATTGCCTTTGCACTCTGCACCCAAAGCAGTCACATTTGAACCTCATGTTTCCTCCTCTCTCCTCCAGGAATCAGTGCTGTATGCCCCTCTGCCCACCGAAGGTGAGAACGAGGAGCTTATTCTAGCAGGACATCATGATCTTCCAGCTGAACTGCAAGACCAGATGACAGCCCCACATCAAGCTGAGCAAGACAATGATTTTTACATCAAAATGGAGTTTAGAAAAGTAAGACATGAGTCTGGGCCAGTTGGTCTTAAGAAGTGCAAATCTTTGGGAATTATGTTCAGGCAGGGGCAATGAGGCTGCTGTTGTAGTTCCATTTGCACCTTCACACCTGGCAAGCTTGTGCCTACTGTCACCTTTGGTCAACACAGACCAAAGAGTGTGAAAGCAAGGTGAGATTGGTGGCTTGGAGAAGGCTCTTTGGCATGCACCACGTACAAGGGCTCTGTGGGAAGGTGTGTAGGAACTTGGATCTTGATCTGTAGGCACAAGGGCACCATTTTTAAATGCCTGAAGCCTGTTAGTGGGTAAGTGTAATGAGAGCTCCTGTGCCTGCTCTTAGAATAGCCAGGCCGTTTTGACATTACACTCACTGCTTTAATCTCAGCGCTGCAGTTTAATGTGTGCCTGCCTTGTCACGCCAGTTGTCTCATGCTCAGCAGAAATCTGAGACTCACTGTGCATTTGCATTGGGTGCTTAATCAAGCTCCAGGCTGGGGCAGGAGGACCTGCAGCTATCCCACATCCCTGCTGCCCTGCTGGAGGCAGTGGTGGGATGGGAAAGCTGTGCATGCATCAAACTTGCCAGAAACCTTCCTTTAAGAAGGAAAAAATCAAACGTTTTTCATCAGAGGAATGAGCTGAGATCACTCATCCTTAGGGGCACCATTAACGTGCATACTCCCAAGAAGGGAACTAATGTATTTATTGATGGGCTTTCTGTTTTCTGGCAGTTTTATTAGGTATCTGAGGTATGGAAATGTTTTACCCTTTGGATTACTTGGAGTAGTTAGCAAATACATTACGGCTAAAGCAGCGTGTGCCCAACCCTGTCTGCTGACTGGTCCAGCTGAAATACTGACTTGACAAATACTTTGAGTGGAGTGAAGAAGGCAGAGGGTTTTGGGAGATGTTATCTGTTGTCCTCTGCACTTTTCCCTGTGTTGCTGTTGTTTTCTCGCACTTCATGAAGTTCACGATGAAAGTTCAACAGGTGAGAGGGTTTTATGAATCCCTGTTTGCACTGAAATAGAAAAGTCTAAGGGTACCTCTAGAAGTGTTTTGTCAAAGCTTTGGTTGATGCTGCTCTCCCATGTTATCTTTCAGTTTTCTGATGGATCAGTGAAGGATTTGAGCCCACCTGAGTCTCTGCAGAGAACGATCCTTGGTTGTCAATTTCCCCTTGTCCTGTGGGCTGGCATAGACCAAGAGGAAAGCAAGAAGCAGGTTTGTCTGCTGCAGCTAAGTGCTCATTGTTCTGTATCTGCTACAGGAATGAAATGCACTGAAGCTAGGTGATGCTGCTGGCTCAGATAAGAAGCCTCTGGAGCAGCAGTGGTGCGTGAAGCATCTGCTGAGTTTGTCTGTGCTGATGGTTTCTTGAGCAAACTCACCAGTTCTTTTTTTTAAGGTCTATTGTGACCCTATGTGCAAACACTAGTTGCCATTCCCACAATATCTGGGATCTGAATAATGCAAAAATGTTTTAGGAAGAAAGGTTTGGTTTGTTCTTCCTTGCAAAACAGAGGCTGTGAGGTGCTGTGATTTGTTTTCTGCAGTTGCATGGAGAGAGAGGGAGGAGCTGCCAAAAATGCAAAGTTAAAAGAAAAGAAAAATGAACAAAGCCTCAGTTTATCTTGTTTGTGTATGAAGCTGGGAGTATAAAAGGTTCCCTGCATATCAGCACACAGCAGGAGAGACGGTGGCTTTCAGACGCAGGCTGCAGCCCTGATGTTTGCAGGAACTTGGCTGTGCTCAGCATGAGCTTCTTTGCTTGGTCAGCACAGGGCAGGGAGTTTCCTCCCTCTTGGCTGGCCCTTTGCTTGAGCAGAGCATTGCTGCTTAACTCAATTCAGGAGTGGCTGAAGCTTGCTGGGGTTTGTTGTGCGCTGCTAATGGGATCTGGCCTCTTTCTGTAGCGTGCTGAGGGTCTGATTTAATCACCAGAATCAATCTGTGGCCAACACTTTGGCTCATGTTAATGCAGGAGATGCAAAGAGATTGCTTCTCTGGGATTCCTTAAGAAAATGTCTTATTTTTTCCTGCTTCCTTCTGACTTGAACATTTCTTTTTTCTTTTTTTTTTTTTTTTGGTTAGCTTCTTTGTAGTCTACGGCCTGAAACACAAAAGGACTTCAAACAAATTGTGTTTTTGTTCATTATGTGCGTTTTATAACACGCTGATCCAGAAATTCAGTTGTGGTTTCTAGAAGTCGTGACAGCAGCTGGGGTTTGTCAGACTGTTCCTTCCCTGCTTTGGTTCCTTCTGCCCCTTGCTTTGTATCTTCTTGGCTCTGGTCCACTCTGAGATAACTGGTTTTGCAGCAGGGTCTTCCGTGTGGTTTTTTTCCATCCAGTTTTCTGTCCTTTCAGCCTGCCAGTCTCTCCTGTGCCTTTACATCCAGCTGTGCGAGCCTCTGCAGAGAACAGGGTGGATATCCTCAGCCCAAAGCTTTTGGTATTGATGAAAAAATCTGTGCCTTGAGCTTGCTGGTATCGTGGAACTCAGGAACGCTGCATGCTGACTGCTTCCCCTTCAGATGGGAGAGCTTTGCCTGTAAGCTTTAGCCGGCAGCTTTCCTAACCCTTGCTGTAGCTGTGGGTTTAAGCTGAAGCACAAATACTGAATGTTTGCAGTCTTGCACATGGTGAATTCAATTTGGTGTTGTGCACTGTTGTTTGTAGCACACTCCTTTAGTGGGATTAGGTGGGAACTAGGCCTTTTTCCAGGAGGAAAGCAAGAGTTCAGAAATTTGTCAGATGTGAGGTTCCATATCCGCAGGAGGGTCAGTCAGAGAGCTCTGGTACAAAGCTCTCCAATGCTCCATGATGCTTTAGTTCTCCTTTCCTCATCTCTCCATCTCTTTCTTCAGTCCTGGGCTATTAAGAGACTTCTGGGGATCCTTTGGAGAAAGAGTGAGGTTTCCATCTTGATAATCACAAGCTCCGGAAGTCAAGCTGAGTGTCTGTACTACCTAATATTAGGTGAGTCTCCTCCAGTACATCCTTCTCAAAGCTGCACCTTCATTCCTGCAGCGTCGGAATGAGTACCTGAGGTGCAGGCGCCTCTTCATGAGCGCTGAGCGAGAGCAAGTGAAGGAGCAGCAGAGGCAAAAGGAGCAGCAGAAGAGGATTGCTGAGTGAGTACGTGTGGGTGAACAGCACTCTATCACTTGCCTCTTGCAGCCCAGCCTCCAAGGCAGGGAGGCTTTGTGAAGACTGTCCAAAACCACACGTGACAGGACCTTTTCTGACTCCTTTGCCACTTTATCAACTTTTAAAAATGAATCAGGAGGTCAGCTGAGGGAAGCTCTGTGATGCAAATGTCTCCTTGCTTTTTTGGTGCTCAAATCGTTGACTCTGGGGTGTGTTTCATTCACCTGAAGCAGAAACAGAGACCCTCAGGCTGTGTTGAGTCCTTTGGAGACACTCAACAGTTCTCTATTCAGTTTCTGAGGCCCCATGCAGCTCTGGGGGGAGCTGGGAGCTGAAGTGTCAGGCATGGAGAGATGCTGTACAACCACAACACAGCTCTCTGGGGCATTGAAACCCAGACCACATGCTACTGCCACAATCAGAAACATTGGGGTGAGATTGCATTGTTCTTAAGCCAATCTTCTCTGGAATTTTATATCAGACCCTTCACCCTCACAGCTATAAACATCTATATGGCATAATAAAAACTTTTTTTAGCATTTGTTCCCAGAATGGAAATCTCAGTATCTATGTGGAAATCTCCCTGTGTTTTGGTGGCTGGGTCACCTTTCCCTTTTAGGGGGGTCCTTAAGGAGAAGCTCTGCAAATTCACACCAAAAGAAGGAAGATGCTATGTATTTTTGTCTTTGACTTGCTCTGCTGTAAAATAATGCATCTGCATGATCCCCTTGTGCTCTGACACTGGTTCTGTGGGACCAGGCTTTGAGGGCGAGATTTGGCCATTCCATTCAATTTAAGCACAGTTTCAAAAAAGGAGTGTAGCCCAGCTGCCACCTGCAGCCAGTTCCAATGAATCCAAGGGGACAACCAGCAGGCAGCATATATGTTCCAGGCCTTAAATGACAAGGTCAGCCTGCTGCAGTGCAGTGTCCTGGAGCATGAGGTCCTGATATCTTTGGGGGGGGTCATTTTTTAGACAGAAATTGCAAGGAAATGTTTCTCCAGCCACATCCCTGAAACTTAAATTGGTGTTCAGAGCTTTTGCAAGTGCTGGTGAGACACTGGGGACCTCCTAGTTAGCGATGGGTCTTTTTTTTTTTTTTCCCCCCCCCTCTTTTTTCTTTCTTTTTTCCTTGTTGCAGGGGCTCTGCTGGGCCTGCAAGCTGCTCAGCTCATGAGTGAAAAAGAGCTGTTTTTGCAATTACTTTGTGTAATGCTAAGCTGGCCTTGGCCTTAGTTTCTATAGCAGAAGATTTATGGCAGTGTAGTTAAGACACTATTACCACTTCATAAAAAAGAGTTTATAACTTGACAAGAGAAGTTTGGCTTCAGTACTTTCATTCTCAGCATTCATATTTGACCCAACAAATAGAGTAACATCCAAAATGTCCCGTTCGATTATGCTTCCTACCCCTGGCTTCTCCCCAGCCTTGATATTCTGAATGCCTTTTGGCAGTGATCAGTGTGTAACATGTGATAGCATTTGGTACTCATCAGCAGGAATAAAATGGCACATGCTTTGGTTTAAAGTCTTTGTGCTTTGTAATTGCCACTTTCAAGGGAATGTGCTTTGCATTTTTTGAGTTATACAGTCCAGATTCCACGGAAGGGGTTGTGGTGCCATGTAGGTGCAAGGGAGAGTGAGGCAATGGAGAAAGGTTTCGTTAAAAAAGGAAAAATAAATTAACTTCTTGAAGCCAGTTTAGAGTAGGTGTGGGATCCTTCGAGTTTTTCTGTTGTATTTCTACAGCCTTATTTTCCTTGTCATTGACTTCTTGCAAGGACAGCTTACAGGGAGGCTGAGCAATTGTCCCCAGGAACTACTGCCCTCTGGGTGGATATAAAGGACCTCAGGCACCATTCTTAGTTTCTTAAGGGTGGAAGAACATCTCAGGAGGCTTTTTAAGAGCACTGCAGTTGGCTCTTGGAGAACAGGAGTTTGTATCAGTGTAGGTACCCACTGTTCAGCACCTGTCTGGGTGTGGAGGTTGTGTTGGGAATCTTCTTCCCCCTCTGAGGAGGTCAGTGAAAATTCTCTGTGCCTGCAGGATTAAGAGCAAGAAGGAGAACCAGCGCCAGGTGGAGGAGCAGAGGATGCAGGAGGTGGCTAAGCAGCAAAAAACCTTCCTGCGGGAAGGTGTCTGTGAAGTTCTGGCCCAGCTTGAACTGGAGGAGAGGATGCTAAAGAAGGTCAAGCAAAAAGAGCAGCGAAATAAGGAGTACACAAGGTGAGCTGGCAACAGCTGGGCCTCTGCTCCTTGTGCTGAGCCTAAGTGACTGCTCTGTGCCTTGTAGGTATGTAGAAGCTTTAAGAGCCGAGGTGAAGGAGAAGATGAAACTGTACAACATCGACTTGCCACCCCTGTGCTCCTGCAGCTCTAACTTCTGGGAGTCTCACCCTGATACCTGTGCCAACAACTGCATCTTCTACAAAAACCACAAAGGTAGGAGCTCCTGCATCTCAAGAGGAGATGGCACAGACCCAACTGAGGGTGTGGGTCTGACTGTACCTAGAGAAATCAAACCTGACCAGATGTCATTCTGTGCTTCAGGTACACCTTAACTGCACAGAGGTGCACCAGCTGCTGGCTTGCCTAATGCAGGACTGGGGCAGCTTGGGCATGAGGCTTGGGGAGAAGCCAGGTGCTTGGCTGCTCCTTTCCAGTCCCCTGTCCCTCTGTCTCTTCAATGAGCTCAATGGCATCATCAGCAAAATGCCAACCTCTGTGGCAGAGCATTAAATAACTGCTGTAAAGTTGATATGTTGATGGGGGAGAATGAACAGACCGGTTAAGGGCATGGGAACCCAGTGGCTTTTGTAGTGCTCTGCTTAAATGCCGAATCTGCTCTTGGGAGATTGCTTATAAGAAAGAAATGGAAATCTTTATGTGAGAGTGCTCTGATCTTGGCCGAACACCTGGCTGAATAATTGGGAGTCCTCTGCTAGGTAGCTTTCCTAGCTGTAGAAATGGGAGCCTTATAGAAACCTCTGGCTGACAATAGTGCTCTCTAATGAGGATCCTACAGGTGGCTGTACAGCCTGCAGGTTGTAAAAAGAGTGGAAAACTACAGGCATCTTGATGATTTTTTTTTTTTTTTTTTTTAAAGCAAACAAAAAAAAAGTTTTTATCTTGCATTAAAGGCCTGAAGCTTTTAATTAGTGAAATGCTCATCTTGTAACACTGCTGCTTGCTCCCTTTCCCTCCCAGCCTACAGCCACGCACTACAGTCTGTCATCTCATCTTGTGACCTGGTGGATGGAAGGCCAAAGCTGCCCCTCCGCCACCTTGCTGCTCTCTTCACCTGCCCTGCAAAGCTGTGAGGAGGGCAGTGGTGGCGGTGCTGCAGTGTCTCAGCACCAGAGCTGCACCGTGCTGATGCATTTTGCTGCAGTTTGTGCTCAGGTTTGAATTGCACATCTTGGACTAGGTGCAGTTGGCTATTGCACAGGGCAAGGGCAAGTGTGAAGGAGCAGATTGCTCTGTGGCCTTGGTTAGAGTCAAGCACTTGGATTTTAGCATTTAACTGCAGAATAAACTCTGCAGCATGGATGATGCTCTTTGGTCTCATTTGTGGTGAGAAATGAGCAGAAAGGATGTGCCTGGGGTTGAATGTCATGTTGCCTCATGCATCACTGAAGCCCTGCTCCAGGGATTGCTTGCAGGGGGTTTTGCTGTGGGTGTGTGACCTCAGCTGCTGCCTGAGGTGCGTGTCTGCTGCCCAACCTTCGCCCACCCTGCTCACTTCATGAAGGTGGAAGCCTGGGCACCCAGCCTGCCTGGGAACAGCGTGCGTGCTCCAACTGCTTTGGATGAAGAAGCCCTCCTGAGCCCAGACCTTGTCCCTCTCTTTTCTGTTCAGTTCCGTATCGTGCACTCTGGCCCCTGACTCTCAGAGCAAGGCATACCGCTTGCTGCTTTCCTCCGGATGAGCACCTCTCTAATTACAGGGCAGCACCTAACCCACGCTCCTATGGCCAGTGGTTTCCTCTGTGAAGGGGCTTTGCCTTGGGAAGGGTCTGTTTCATCTTCTGGCACAGTCGATGCTTTCTCTGGCTGCTTCTGCTCATGGGATGCTGGGACAAACTTGTTCTGAGCAGTGGCAGCACGCATGGTGTGCTGTGTGGTACCCATATGTCTGCTCCTCTTGCTTTGTGGGCACCCTGAGCATCCCTGAACTGAAACCCCATGCAGCCAACTCCCCATCAAAGCTTCATTTTCTTCCTCCATCCCAATGGGATGCCATGGCCAAGCCTCCTTCTGCCTCCTCTCCACTGCTAACCCAGGCAGGAAGGGCAGGCGCCCAGGCAGGAAGGGCAGGCGCCCAGGCATGCAGCCCCACTGCTGCTGCTGACCCCGAACTACGGCCAGAGGTGGCTCAGCGCACTGGTGCCAGCACTACTCATTAACTGGGATTTGCGTCATGGGAAGGTGCTGGAGACACCCTCAAGGGTCAGTCACCTCGGCCAGCCCACAGAGATCAGGGTTGGGGACGTCAGCATCACCTTGCTTGCGCCCTGGGATGGAGGGAGGCAAAAGGACCCCAGTTTCTATCCATCCCATGGGCTGTAGGCTACATCGAGGCTGAGCTTGAAGGGATGGAAGTTGAATAGAGCCATAATCAAACCATCATCACCGTCTGTCCCTTGGCTGATGCTGAGAGCCCTGCTCACACCCCCCGTCATTGACAGCGGGACTCTGACAGCGACAGTGTCAATCCACGTGAATCAACCTCAGCTTGCCCAAGGCTTTGCAGCAGGGCTTGGCCCAGGGCAGCCCCAGTCCCACAGCCCTTCCCCGTGTGCAGCTGGAGGGCTGGAGCGGCGGGGGGAGGACGCAGCCCTGCAGCAGCTCCGGGGGGCTGCTCTAGAAGGAGCTCCTGGCCACGTGTGTGCTGTGCACCACGCAGTTGTTCCTCCTTGGTTTCTCTCCATCTCTTTTTCTTTATCCTCCTTTTTTTGTTTTCTTTCCCCTTTTTTTTCCTTTTATATTTTTTCCGATTTTGTTATTTTTTTCTTTTTCCATTCTCTTTTTCTTTCCACTTCCTTATCTTTTTTTTTACATTCTCATTTTTTTCTGTTCTCCTATTTTTCTTTTGTGCTTTTCTCAATTTTTCTGTTTTATTTCCTTTTTTTCCCCCCTTTTTCTATAATTCTTTTGTTCTTTTTATTTCATTATTTCTTTTTTGTGTGTGTGTATGTGCATTCTTTTTTCTCTCTCTTTACCGTTCTTTTTTTCCCACGTTTTTTTCCTTTTTTTTTCTCTTCCCCCCCCCCCCCCCCCCTTCTTTCTTCCCCATACTTTCTTTCTTTTTTTTCACTTCCTATTCTTCCCACCACCCGTTTTTCTTTTCTCCCTTTTTCTCCCCATTTCCCCCCGCTCCCATCCCGCACGCCGTGTCCGTCCCGGGGCGGGCAGTGCGGGGCGCGGGGGCGGTCCCGGGGCGGTGCCGGGCGGGGAGCGGCGGCCCCCGGGGCAGTAAAGGGCTGGGATCGGGACCCGGGCACGGCCCCGCCGCTCGCCATGAGGGCAGCACTCGCCCCCGGCGTCCGCCTGCTGCGCGCCGTGCCCCGGGACAGCCGGTGAGGGAGGACCCAGCGGGGACGTGGGATGGGCAGCGGGGGGACGTGGGGAGCGCTGGGATGGGGACGGGCTGGGACGGGAACGCACTGGGATGGGGACGTGGCCGTGGGACCCCGTGAGCCTCGCACTGCTCGCTGCACGTGGCAGGATGGAGCTGACACCTTCACGCCCCACTCCTGCCTGTGTTGTCCCTATGGGCTTTGTGCCCCCTCCAGCCCTCGGGCAACGGGGAACCCCGGGGGTGGGTGGGCAGAGGGGCCGGTGGGGCTCTTGGGCTCAGGGAAAAATGCTTCTGGGTGCTCCGAGGCTCAGCCTCGCAGGGCTGCCCCAGGCGGAGAACGTATGGTGCTGGGGGAGACCCCGAGTGTGCCCCCGGGAGCAGTTAGGGATGCAGGATTCCCTCTCGGGACACACAGTCCCTGGGTTGGACATTCCTACAGGCATCCCGTCTGTCCTGTCCTGCGGGGTGAGGTGCCGTCTGCCCTGGGTTAATTGAGCAGAGATGTGTCTGCAGCCGTTGCCAAACACCCCGGTAGCTGCCCGCTTCCCCTCTGCTCGCCCTGCACTGCTGTCATCTTTTCCACCCCCCAGTTCAGCCCTTGGGCTCAGGACACACGTGGGACGTTTCTGTTCCCCTTTCTAACTCACAATGCCCTGCAGGGCTCAGCAGTGATTTTATTATTGAATTATTTATTTGGAGTGGGAAACGGTGATTTCTACACCATTTTAGGGCCCCATCCATCCCCAACCCCCAAAACAGAACTGTGCCCTGGCCCCGTGGGGCCTCTGGGTGTTCTGACACCTACCCATACTGTGGGAAGAAGTGAAACTGTGCTGACTTAAGCTTTTATAAAATGGCTTTCCATTGTTTTTGTTGGGTTTGGTTCTCTCTTTTTTTTTTTTTTTTTTAACTGAATGCAGAGTCCCACTCCTTGGGTTGGGATCTTCCAGGAGGTGCTCTCCTTCAGCTCTGCTCAGAGCAGCATCCTCTGGAGACACCTCTCCCCATTTTTCCTGATTTCCCACATTTCATTGGAGCAAACAAGAGGGAGCAAAGTGTGCAGCCCTCCCTCCCCCTTTCCATTTCCCAGCTTGGTTTTGCTGAGTGCCCATGGCACTGTGACTCAGCCGCATTTCCACCCGTGGCCCTGCATGACACTGGGCTGTCGGGCCAGAGAAGCACCAGCCCCAACCCAGGCAATCGCTCTATTAGCCACTCTTATCTTTAATCCCAATTACAATCCCAACCTCAGGGCGCTGCACTACCCGGGGAGATGCCCATCTGGATCTGGCCCATCTGAATCTGACCCATCTAGTAGGAAGTCCCCCTCCATCCTCATAGGAACCGGGGGTATTCTGGGGGAGAACTGAGAAAAAATGGCCCCACTTTTCCCCTTTTTTGTGCTTTTCAAAGGAAGATACCCAGTTCTCTATCGCAGGCTAAGGGTAGCATGCATATACCCAAATACTGCAACCGCTCCCTGCAAGGATCCATCCTATATCCTGGTGACTCTCATCCTCCTCATCTCATGTTGAAGAATGGATTTTTTTGAGGTGGAAACTGGGTTTTGCTCAGTCCCCTATCCCTGACTCCCCTCTCCCGCAGCTACCGTGGACTGACGCTGGTGCTGACCTTCCTCTCCTACACCAGCTACCACCTCTCCCGAAAACCCATCAGCATCGTCAAGGTGAGCCACACAGCACCCCATGCCCGTACACAGCCTGGGAGGATCCCTGAGGACCTCCCCTGGCTGATCTCATCCCATTTGCTCTGTGCACCCTCCCAGAGCCAGCTGCACCTCAACTGCTCGGCGCTGGGCACCAACCCACACAATGACTCCAACAGCACCACATGGTGTAGCTGGGCGCCCTTCGGTAAGGCTGGTACCCCAGAATCCCAAATGCACCCAAATCTCAGCTCTGCCCCTGAAGGCGGTTTCAGTCATTAATGGGTTAAGCTGGGCAGGCAGGGGACCAGCACTCATTAGGCTGGAGGTGATTAAGTGGTGCAGGATTGTGCCCTGTGCCCCGACCAAAGGACAGCGGATGTTGAAATCAGGACAGGGTGGGATAGTTCCCAGCCCTACAGCCCGACCCTGGGAGGATCGGTGGGGATGGGGATGGGGATGGGGATGCAGCCCTAACTCTCTCTCTTCTCCAGATCAGGACAACTACAAGGAGCTTTTCGGCGCTCTGGACAATGCCTTCCTTGTGGCATACGCCATCGGGATGTTCATCAGGTACAGGGGCTGTGCTCAGTTTCCCCAGCTCAGCCCCATGCCCCCCATTTGGCACCACTCCTCTGTTTCCAATGCTCTCTCCACAGTGGCATTTTCGGGGAGAGGCTGCCACTGCGGTACTACCTGTCAGGGGGCATGTTGCTGAGCGGGATCTTCACTGCACTCTTTGGCTTTGGCTACTTCTGGAATATCCACGTCCTGTGGTACTACATCATTGTGCAGGTGCGGCCCGACCTCGTCCCAATTTTGGCATTTCCTCTCTGCTCAGCGTGGGCGCCGATACGGCCCGCCCAGTTTGGCAGGTGCTCCCAGATCACCCTCTGGGATTGTTGCCCTGCTTCCTCCTGCTGGGAAAAATACTCACATTTGGGTGTTTGCTGTTTCCCCGCCAGGTGTGCAATGGGCTGGCACAGACGACCGGCTGGCCCTCAGTTGTGGCATGCGTCGGGAACTGGTTTGGGAAGGGAAAGTGAGTGCATGTCCCTGTCCCCATGTCTCCTGCTTACAGCCAATGCTCACCCCACCATCCTGTCCCCACAGGAGGGGTCTGATCATGGGCATCTGGAACTCACACACCTCCGTGGGCAATATCCTGGGCTCTCTCATCGCGGGCGCCTGGGTGTCCTCTGAGTGGGGCTTGTCCTTCATCGTGCCTGGCATAATCATTGCCGTCGTGGGCATTGTCTGCTTCTTCTTCCTTGTGGAGCGTGAGTGGTGATGCGAATACCCAGCATAGATTTTCTCTTTGCTCATCTCCAAGTGGTTTTGGTGACCCCAAAAAGCAATTTCCCATTGGAAGCAAGCAGGGATGCATCCTCGATGCTGGGAGCAGACCAGGCACCACAGGGATGCTCAGCATCTTTTGGGATTGCACCCTGGCCTCCCTGATGCCATTGGCTCCTTGTAGCTTTGCTCAGAAACATTTTGGGAGGCCTTGTGGGTTTTTGTGGGGCTTTTTCACTGCCAGGGATGTGGCACCTGCACGGCAGTGCTCCCAGGGGTGCCTTTTCCTCCCACAGATCCCGAGGACGTCGGCTGCAGCCCACCCCTGCAACATGTGAGTTCCATCGTCATGCCTTTCATGGGTGGGGGGGGGGGGGGGGGAGCCTGCAGCCACACAGTGCCAGGGATCAACTAGCTTGTAAATGGCTTGGTGCTGTCAGAAATCTGAATGATGCCTGACCATTGGGATGCTCACTGCATTGGTGCATGCATCCTATGGGCCAGTTCTCAACCCAAGTTGTCACATCCCAGCTGCAAAGTTTATCATTTCAGCAAACCTTAGGGTTCAGCCCCACATCTGCTTGCTTTTAGGATGCATCAGATGAGAAGGACCCCGAAGGGGTGACCTCCGAGGACCGCAGCAGCACTGAACCCAAAGAGCTGGCTGAGGAGCTTGAAGCCATCAGCTTCCTCGGGGCGCTCCGGATCCCCGTGAGTCCCTTCCTCCATGTCCCCCTGGCAATAAAATTAGTGGAAAAATGCTCTCCTGATGCTGTCTTCTCTCCTCACAGGGTGTGGTGGAGTTCTCCCTCTGTCTACTCTTCGCCAAGCTGGTGAGCTACACCTTCCTCTACTGGCTGCCCCTCTACATCGTGAACGTCGGTGAGCTTTTGGAGGTGGTGGAGCAGAGCGGGGTAGATTCAGCCCCTCCTCACCTGGGTCCTCACCCTGCTCCTCTTCCTGCAGCTCATTTTGGTGCCAAGGAAGCTGGAGACCTGTCCACCCTCTTTGACGTTGGCGGCATTTTAGGTTTGTGGTGCGCCCAGGTGCAGGGTTGTGTCAATCCTTGGGTACAATCCTGGGTCTCTCTCACTCAGGCTTACCTTGCCCTTAGAGAAAATATCTTCAGGAGTGCATGGGAAACCATGCACAGGGAGGCAGACAGCTCATGGATAAATGACAGCCCTTCTCTGATGTGAAGATATTGAACTTGGATGTTCAGCCTTTAAGATATTTATCTTTGGGGGCATCTCTCTCAGAAAATGGGACAAAAGAGCATCCCAGTGCAGTGAACCATTTGATTTTGGGCTAACCCAGCATGAAACTGCTTTGGCCTTGGGACTGATGTGATTCCTTTATTGCAGGGGGGATCTTTGCCGGCCTCATCTCTGACTACACTGGTGGCCGGGCCACCACGTGCTGCGTGATGCTGGTGGTGGCTGCTCCCATGGTAAAAAAAAAAATAATAATAAAAAAAAAAGACCCCAAAGGGATCTTTGTACTCCATCCCACTCTGTCTTAAAGCCTGAGCAATACTGCAGCAAAGCCTTGGGGTCTCACTGAGCCACTCCAGCTTTCATCCCTTTGCTTTGCGCCCTGAAAGCCGAGAGCCCAAGCACCTGCATGCAGCTCACTTGGCGTTGCCACCATAAAATGCAGCTCATTAGCAGTAACCCAATCCATGCTGACTTGAAGCTGTGAGCCTTCTTCCCACAGCCCTTCTGGAGCCGACATGCACTATGGCCACATCCAACGGCCATGATAGCACTGCTGGGGCAAATCCATGCCTGGCGAGCAATGCTGGGCCATAAATTGCTGCAACATGTCTGTATGGCATTCCGTCTGTCGGGACACAAGGCCAAGCCTGTGTCTCTCCACCTGCATCCAGCCGATGCTCACCACTTCCCAGCCCACTTGGAAGAAGCTTCAAGCTCAATGCAGTGATGATTTAGGTCCCCAAGGGGCTCCCGCACCTGGGGTACTGATGCTGTGAAATTGCTCAGGAAAGTGGGATACTGAGGATGGGTTTGTGCTGTGTCTCTCTTCCAGCTGTTCCTGTACAACCATGTTGGGCAGAATGGCATTGGCACATCTATAGGTAGGGAGCAACTGGGTGCAGTGATTCCATCACTGATGGGCAGCAGGAGAAGTTCCACTTGCTCTCCTGGCTTCATTTCTCCCCTCAATCTGGGGCTTAGGGCACCCTCCCAGCTTTAGTTTGGAATCTGGGGAAGGAGGTCGTGGATGGTTGTTCACTACCAAACCAGTGGTCTTGGCTGGGGAAAACATGAGCTGCTGAGTGCCATGCACACAGAGCAGAACTCGCTGTTGGATGATGCTCCCACATCCCAGGAGCATTCAGCTTCAGCCTTTCTGCTGCATCCCGGCTCTGGGCTGACCCTGGGCTGTCTTTTCCCTTGCAGCAATGCTGATCGTCTGCGGTGCGCTGGTGAACGGTCCCTACGCACTCATCACCACGGCAGTGTCAGCAGATTTGGTGAGAGTCATGGGGCTGTGTGCATTTTTAGCTGTGTTCCAACTCCTGTCCAAAAAAGCAGGATGGTCACACTGCATGCTTTCTTTCTATTGCTTCCTCAGTTCCTCAGCTGTGTGACTCATCTTGCTGTCCCCATGCATCTCCCCTAAGCATATACCTACCGGAAAACTTTGCTCATGAATCACACAAGAATGCCCCATCCCTGCATATGCTCACTCTTCCCATTCAACACATGGAAATTGCCAGCCTGTGCAGTGCTGAGGCTGTTCTTCCTCCTCTCTCCCCACAGGGAACCCATGAGTCCCTCAAAGGAAACGCGAGAGCCCTGTCCACTGTAACAGCCATCATTGATGGCACGGGATCTGTAGGTCCGTGCAGCTGGGGTTTGCTGGATGTTCTTCTAGTGCTGTGGGGCTGGGAGGCCTCGCTCCCCTTTTTCCATGTCCTAACACCCCTCATGTTCCCTGCAGGTGCTGCTCTGGGGCCTCTGCTGGCAGGGCTTATCTCCCCCACAGGCTGGAATAACGTATTCTACATGCTGATAGCAGCTGACGTCTTGGCTTGCCTGGTAGGTTCCTCCATGGAGGTTCCACAGCCCAAAGGTTCAGCCCCACAAACAGGGTTTTCCTGGGGAAACCCCCAAAATGCATCTCCCAGCAATGACAAAGCTCCCACCTTTCCTCTTGCAGCTCCTTGCTCGTGTGGTGGTCAAAGAGGTTCGTGCGTGGTACGGCTGCATGGCGAGGAAGAGAGGGTATGTCCAGCACGGCACGGAGATCTTTGTGGGGTATGGCCGAGGGATCCTGGTGCTAAGCAACATCCTTGTGTCTTGTAGCTCTAGTGTGCAGCTCACAGAGTCAGTGCTGGATGGGAAGTAGCTCAGTGTGAGTACCTCCAGCTGCACCCGCTTCAGTACCAGCACTGAATGCAAACACTGATTGGCCCCAATGCTTGGCGGGGTCACCAGCAGCCACACTCCAGCTGGAGGTGTCTCTGCTCGCTGCAGGGACTTGGATCAGATGGCCTTTAAGGGTCCCTTCCAACTCAAACCATTCTGTGATTCTGTGATTGCAAATAATTTCATAGCCGAGCCAAAGGATCCAACCCCAGCAAGCAGGGCACTCAGGCGGGCACGCAGCACATCCCCATCTCTAATGCCTTGGGACACAAAGCATTGATTAGAGGCTGCCCACCTGTGCTAATGAGCAGATCACGTGGGTCATCAGCTGCTGATCAACCCATAGCCAGATTGTTGTGGGGAGGGTGCACCTAAATCATCTCCAAATCAGCACTGGCCAAACCCCGCGGTGAGCTGTGGTGTGCAGCCCAACACGAGCTCCTCCATCTTGTGCCCACAGGTGAGGAGCAGCATTGGTCCGCATGGCGGTAAGTGCGGCCCGGCCCGCCTGGCGCTGCGGTGGCGGTGGTGCAGGGGAGGCTGCCTGCTCAGCCCCACTGCTGCTTCTGTGCTGCTGCACCACACCGCGTGCAGCGCCTTTGGGCATCGCTGTGGGGCTTCGGGGCCATTCCCACTCTGCTGGAGGTTCGGCGGTGGCGGATTCTCCACTCACGCTTTCCTCTCCCTGTGGCCGGAGCCCAGGAGCTGCTTTTCCATCCCTCTGTCCCCGCAGCTCAGCCCTCACTCTGTCCCCGCAGGTTCAAGCAGTTCTGACGTGCCCTCGCCAGCTGTCCCGCGCTGCCGAAGGGTGAAGGGACGCGGCCGCTGTGCTGCCATGTCACCGTGCCACCACGCCGGCCCCGGGCAGGTCCCGCCATTTTGTCTCAGTGGGAGGAGGAGGTGGCCAGGAGCCAGCGGACAGTTTTTGGGCCAGTTCTGTGCCATCAGCTGTTTTATTAATAAAAAGGTGCAAAGCCTGTGCTGCCCACGTCTGCCTGGGTGCTGCAAGCCCTGCTGGTCGTGGGCTCACCCTGTCCTCCATGCGGTGCTTTGGGACGTCAGATCATCACTCAGTGTGCTGCAGCAGCAGTGCCATTTCTTCCATGTGAGGGCCGCTCCCGGAGCCATGGTGCAAATGCTGCTGCTCCTTGACACTCCGTTTACCCCGTTTTCCCCCACTGTACCATTCAGCATCAAAAATGGAGACAGGTCCTGACGGGCAGATCAGCATGTGTGCTCTCCTCGCTTCAGCACAGGAGGCTGATGGTCTTCGTTAGCCATCTCCTAATTAGAAGAGCAGAGCAGGAGGGCCACCTAATTAGCACGGGGCCAGCTGTGCAGCCAGCTGCGCGCTTAGGGGGGCTCAGTATGAGGAGCGGCGTGGATTGGGGCGCCTGGATCCTGGCCCAAAGAGAACACATCTGGGCCCCATGTTTTATTATGTGCTGATTTCATCACCGAAGAGGAAAACAGGAGAAAAGAATAATAAAAAAAAAAAGGCCCTGTGGGGCAGCGGAGCGGCATGCAGTGAGTCCATGCACAGCGATGGATGGATTTGGGAAGTGATGGCCACTGCTGCGCACCCAACAAACGGGGGAGGAAAGAGAGGAAAAGTGATGGGCACCCAGAGAGAAGCAAATTTCCAGTTTGCCAGCAAAATATCACCAACCTGGGCTGAGAGCAGTTGGAATCACAGAATATCCTGAGTTGGAAAGGACCCATACGGATCACTGAGTCCAACTCAGTTTTCTGGGTACATGTGAGACTGAGCTCTGTCTTTATTGCAATAGGACGATGGGGAAGGCTGACATACACACCTAAAACAAAAATCCCGCAATGTGACACACACACATGGGCTTGTTGCAAAACCAAAGGCTTTTTTTCCTTTCTTCCCTTTTTTTTCCCCACCTTCTGCCCTTTCTTGCCGCAGCTCAGTTTTTCCAGGGTGAACTGAAGCCGTGTTCTGCTGCAGCTGGGCTTGGAAAATGTGAGCAGTCCTGGCTGCAGTGCTGGGAGCACCAGAGCCAAAGGCTGGGGATTGCACATCTGACCAGAATTTCAGAGGCCAACGGGAGGGCAGCATCCCCGGGTCCACCACAGCACCTGTGCACAAAAAACCTCATGCTCCTCTGTTTGGGAAAATCGGGATTGCAGGGCACACAATACGGTGCTTTGGGCACATGTGAGGGGCAGCACCAAATTCCCTTCTAGCAGCAATGCCCGGGTGCTCTTCCATCCGTGACCCCGCAGTGCCAGGAAGGGCCGTGCTGCCTTTGGAGCAATGCCGGCTCTGCAGAGGTGAGGAGGTGGTTTGGGCACAGCCCGTAATTACCCGCGCAAGGAGCAGCCGGCGGGTGCTGAAGGGCTTTTTAATTAGCAGCCAAAGGCAAAGCGGGACTCAGCAGCGGGAAGCTGAAGTCAGCAAAGTCAAGGTGGAAATCAGAGGCCAGTTCTGTGCCAGGGAGAGTAATTAAACACCAGCAGAGCGCGGCGTGAGGAACTGCCGTCACTCACGGACCTTAAATCAGGACCTGGAGATTCTCCTGTGCTGGGCACCAGAATCCCAGCGGCGGAGCAGCCCCGCTCCTTCCTAATGAGCAGGCAGAGGTTGGTGCAGGGCGGGCTGTCGTCCCAGCAGCCCATGAGCAGCTTTCAGCCCACTGCTGCTGCTGCCAGCAGTCCTGGCTTGGGGGTTCTCTTGCTGGGATTTAGCACGATCCTCCTGGATGGGACATGGCTCATCTGCAGGACGAGAGCTGGCAGCAGGAAAATATTGGGCGATGACATCTCCCTGAATCCCAGCATCTGACCAGCAATGGAGGATCATAGAATTGTAGGGGATGGAAAAGACCACTAAGATGATCATTTTTTGTTTGGGTGGGGGACAGCAGCAAAAGCTTGGAAAGCAACTCTGGCTCACAGTGATTCCTTGACGCGCTCCTTCCTTCCCCAAAAATAAACAGGAACTGTCTGGAAAGGCCCTGTGTGGGGGGAGCAGAGCTGCAGGGCTGCACCCAGCACGAATAACACTGCAGTGCCCACAGCCATCGGGGCACACCCAGAGGGGGCACAGGATAACGATGGGGTCCGTCTTTCTGGTCCCTGTGAGTGCCCCCCCCAGGAGGAGCCTAATGACCAATTTTAGTTACAAACAGGTGACTAAGGGGAGCATAAAGCAAACATCCTGGGTTTATTTCCAGTGAGAAGCCTCACATTTCTGCTTTTAGGGCTTTTTTTTAGCACTTCAGCTGCTTTGCCACAGCTTCCCTATTTGTGGGATGCGACGCCAGCAGCGAGGCTTTGGGAACTGCTTGCTGCTGTCGGTGTCATCCAGATGAAGAATCAAATACAAGTTTTGTTTTAAGCTCAACTTCAGAATCTCCCAGAAAGCCAACACTGGTGTTGCAGAACTGGGAGCAGAGCACAGGGAGCATCCCAACCCGCCCACACCTGGAAGGGGCAACCTCCCAAAAAGCATGGAAAGCAGCTTTCAGTAACACCAAAATGCTGCAAAACTCCCATTCCTGGAAAACAGATAAAGACTGGGCCAGGGCTTCCTCCAAAAGTTTTATTAATGTTAAAAAAGAATAAAAAGAACAGCTTGTGAATATTGATTCAGCAAAAATCAACACCCCAACTTGGTCACCCGGTTTATTGCTATGAAAATGGGATCCACTTCTCGAGGACCACCCTCCATTCCCTTGAAAAATAAATAAAAAAAAGGACAAAAAAAGGAGATACGGTATTAACACAAACCAACTGAGGCCTCAGGCTGAGCCTGAGATATGTGGGCTCAGAGGGATAACAGAATCATTGAGGCTGGAAGAGGCCTCTCGGATCACTGAACCAACCAACCAGCCAGCGCTCCATCTCCTGCACTTCCCATTTCCACTGACAGGCAGAGGGGGATCCGTGAGGCTGCTCAGTCCCACAGCTGCCCAATGCCCAGAACTGTTGAAATCCCTGCAGAAAGGGCTCCCATGGCACAGCGTCACCTCCAGCAGCGCAGCGCTTTGGCGTGTGTCGGCTCCAGGAGGTGCATCCCCAGCAGCAGCACACAGCCCAGCAGCAGCAGAGCCATGAAGGCCAGCAGCACCAGGCGGCCCACCAGGAAGGTGTCCACGATCTGAGGGCAGAACACACCGTTACAGCCTCCATCCCTCTGTGGCTGGGAGAGAAAAGGGACTGCGGGAGAATGTTAGACCAGGAGGAGACTTCTGGGGTTCCACTACATCATCCCGGGTCGCAAAATCTTCCTTGGGTGTGAAAAAAAAAAGATTCAAAACAAGGCAGCTGAAGAAGGCTGCTTCCAGCATCAGCCTCGGTTCTGGGGCTGCCCCAGGGCTGCGTGCTCCCAGCTCCGTGGTGCAGAAGACACTGGCACACGCTCAGCCCCGAGATGCCGCAGTGAGGGTCTCCTGTGGATGCTGTGGTGGCTCCTTCAGCACGTTTCACTTTTTAATTAGGCAATTAGCAGGGCTTCATTGCAAAGAGCTCGTGTCATGTATTATGTATAGACAGGGGAAGTCCTGCTCGACTGGGGGACCAAGAATACAAGCCGGCCGTCGGGGCTGGCCGACACGAACACTGCTGCCCTGCCTTGATGCTAGTGGGTTTCACGCGTGGCTGGGAGAAGAAAAAGCCATAGGGATTTGCGGCATGGATCAGTATCAGGAACTGATCCGCATCAATACGGAAGAAAACGCACCTTCAAGCAGAGCGCGGGGGGAGCCTGGAGAGAGCGAAGGGGGGGAGGAACGAGAGGGGAAAATCGAGAAGAATGGCACGGAAGGGCGGACGGAGCGGGGGGGGAGGTGGTGGGCGGCCACAACGCCGTGTGCCCGGAGCTCACCTGGGGGCCCGCGGGCGGCCCCGCGCTGCCGTCCTCCCGCGGGTACAGCAGCAGCGCGGCGCTGAGCAGCGCGGCGCACAGCGGCACGAGCAGCGCGGCCAACCTGCGGGCAGAGCGGCGCGAGGCCTCAGCGGCGCCCGCGGCGACGCGCGACCGCCCCGGCAGCCCCGCCGCGAGCCCCGGGACCCTCCTTACCGCGCGGCCCCGGGGGCGCGTGCGAGCAGCAGGCAGAGCAGCAGCGCGAGCGCCCACAGCCCCGCCAGCAGCACCGCGCCCGGCCCCGCGCCCAGCGCCGCTCCCGCCATGCTTCCGCGTCTTCTGCCTGGCAACCGCGCCGCTTCCGCCCAATCGGCGCCGCGCGCTCCGCGCTTCCCATTGGCTGAAGAAAGGGGGGCGGCTTCGAGTCCTTTCCTGGGCCGTTAGGGCGGCCGCGCGCCGTGCCGGTGCGGGCGTTGCTGTGGGAGCTCGGGTTGGGCGCCGGTAAAGCCCCGCCCGTGGGACCCCGAAGTGCTCATCGCCCGCAGCCCGCAATGCCTGCACCCATGGGTGGCTTTGTGCCAGCGCCCGAGAGTTCACCGGGAGAAGTCCTGTGGTCGGCACGGTGGAAGCCTATATACAGTGCACCGCCAAATGCAGTTAGATCCGTTTTATTTCTGCCGCTCCTTCCTTGAACCCCCACAACAAAACAAAATAAAAGGCAAAACGGAAAAAAGAATCCTAGAAGAGGAGAAAAGCAAATTGTGAATTGCGAAAGATGGGAAGCAGAGAAAATGAAGGCTCTCCGTGGGTGAAACTCGGTGCTTCTGGTTGCTTTTACATAGGGTCGGATTTGGGCAGCAGACAGCAGCAGCGCCGGGCACGCTGAGCGCTGCTAACAACGCAGGAATGATCGATTGCCATCAAAGAGCACAGCTGGGGTAACATGAAGCACTGCCGGGCACAGCTGTCCAGCAGGGAGCCTTGGGGCTGTCAGGGGGGCAGGCAGGCACCCGTGGTCCAACAAAGCCTGGAGACAAAGGCAACAGACACATCTTCACTGTGACTGCTGTTATCAGTGATGAGTTGTTAATAGCAACTGTTGAATTGTGACACGAATGCTTTTATTATTATGGATTTGTAATCAAATAGCTGGTTGTAGACTGGGGGAGGTGGCTTTGGCACCGTGGACAGATTTTTGGGAGTGGGAAATGGTGAGGTGATCCCACTGAGCAGATGGGGCTGGACAAATGGAGCATCGCAGAGATGCGATTTCCCAGCACTGAGGCTAATGAAGTGCTGGCCCAGGAGGATGCGGAGGTCACCTTTCTTCAGAGGCTGCAGAGTTGGATCAAAGCTTGTTTGGAAATTAATTGCCTGAGGTACAGGGCAGGTTCGGGTTGAGGGGGTGTCTTTTTGGTGATAACTGCACAGCTGCAATGGGCAGCACCATGCCGTGTCCTGCACTGCACTTGGAGATGCCAACCCAAGGCATTTCACCCCCAAAACAGAATAGCTATGAAACAAGGAAAACAAGAAAGCCTCCCCCCAGCCAGACCAGCATGGTTTGGTTCTACTTTCTGCCCCAGAACGTGGATTTCATAGTGGTGTCTGCTGGAAATACCCCATCCCTCTCCATCTCCAGTGCAGTGGGCTCTCTGTCTCCAAAGATGAAAATGCCACCATCCAACCCCAGTCAGCAGCACCGGGGTGAGGCCCAGCAGCAGGGAGCTCTGAGAGGTCGGACAAGCAGTCGAGTGGTTTCCTCAGCACAGCAGAACGGGCAGAGCAGAGGAGCTGATTCAGAGCTCCTTGCACCACTGTAAAGCTTGCAGTGTTACAGCTGAGTGTGGGCTGGGTTATCAAATATTAGGAGCAGGCGCTGATGCAGGTCTATCCTACCCCTGATTTAAAGACGGCTGAATTGCTAAATATTTTTATTAGCAGCAAATTTGTGGCTTGCTGGAACTAATTTCACGCCCAGTAGATATGGAGCTTAAGCTGGGGATGGCGTTAAATTGCTCTCTGGTACGGGTGTGTAAGCCCTTTGGGGATGCTGCTGGATGGGAGCAGGTGCCAGGGCCCTTTGGGGCATCATTTTGGGGTGGCAACTGTGGGGCTCACCTACACAGTGGGAAAAGTTTCTGTAAAATGCTGGAGTCTGGTAGGTTTAGCTTTGCTTTTGGAGAGGCTAAGCTTGCTGCAAGCACAGAGGGAGCAGGGAGCAAGGCTGGGAAGATGCTCTTTGTGTTTTAGGGAACCATTTGGCATGTTTGTGATATTTGGGGCACTGCAAGAGACAGCACCCTGTAGTTCTTTGCCACATCTGGAAAAGGCTTTTCCATTGCATTGCTGCTGATGTGGGATGGATGTGGAGATGCTCCGCTCATTGCACAGACAGGGAAGGTGGGCTGTGGGCGGGCACTTGCCTGGGTGCAGCTGGGATGGGTGCAGGGCGATGGGGCACACGGCGCTGTGGGCTCTGCTTACAGCTATAAATGCTCATGGCTGTGAGGGAGGGCTGCTCAATCCCTGCCCCAGCATCTCCCCAACGTCACGCACAGATCGGCCAGGGGATGAGTTGCCCTTTTCCAAAGAGAATCACTAATGAAAGAAAGTTAAAATAATATAGGAGAGTTCATAATGGCTCCGGTGGGGATACAGCTCTCTCTCGCAGGAACCCATTTCGTATTATCTTTCTCCTGCTCATGGCGGAAATCAATTTTAATAGCGGTGACAGGAAATGAGGATGTAAGACTTCAAATAGAACAAATCCTGCAACGCTCAGAAATAATAAAATGGGATATGAAGTCACTTTTTAAATAAAAAACTTGATCTTGTCAAGAGAAAACGCGCCTTAAAGCACCCAAACACGCTGGGTTTGGGGGACAGAAGTGGTTCTCACTGCTGGGTGAAATTTCCCCCATGATCACAACCTCTGGGCAGCAGCACACAGTCTAAACCTGAACTTGTACTGCTTTCTGGGATCTTTTTTTTTCCATTTAGACCTCATCCGAAAGTACAGGGGAGGAAAGAAAGCCTGGAGTGGGGCAGCGTTTCAGGGCAGTGTCTGTGCAAACCCCAGACTCTATCTGGAAGGCGCCACATGGTTGCAGTCGAACTGTTTATTAACTGTCATCCTTTTGTTTATTCATTGTTACTGTTCTTGCATCAATCATCATCGATACAGTTATCAGTCCCTGTTATTCTGTTTCTATAGTAGCCCACTGACATTTTTTAACCCAGGGTTGTCTCCAGGGTTTCCTCTATAAGGAAAAGAGTCTGAGGAGCCTCCCAAACCAGGATGGGCTTCTGCAGACACGACATTCCCTAAAGCACATCTCAAGGTGTCCGTGTTGCCTTTTCCCATTGAACAAAGAACAGAAACGTGGTCACTGCTTCTATCGTTGCCCCAGGACCTTTTCCAGCACTGAGTGCCACACCGCAGAGCCATTCGATGGAACTCCCAACACTTAACTTTAAGTGGCTCATCATCATTAGATCTTTTGGTATTCCTTATAATGGCGTTAATCACGGGCCACTCATTAGATTTTAATGTGTCTGTAATATGTTCATCCATTGTCATTCAAGTGCAATTTGGCTCACTGGAAGGGCTGAGCGGTGTCACTGGGCTTTGATGGCAACACCTTGCATTCCCCTGCCTTGTCAGCCAACAACCAAGTACTTTTTGGTCTTCAGAAATTAAAGTGTGGGGTTTTCAGTGCCTTTGGGTTTGTATCAGATCACACTGGGGACGTCTGAGCTGACAGCTCACAGCTTTGTCCCATCACGCACCCTGGATGGGGTCACACCTCTTGGGGACATCCCAGGGCATTTCTGCTCCTCTCCAACCTGTTTTTTATTACTGATGGATGGGAAAAATAAAATAAAATAAAATAAGAAAAAGAAAAACAATGAGAAAGAGAAGGGAAGCAAGTCCTTTCTGCCACAGTGGGACTCCATGACTCTTCCAAAACCCCGTGTTGGTATCCCTATGTTCTCCAAGCACATCCTTTTCTGTCAGCCCTGTGGTTTGGGCTGGGATCTGGAGGAAACACTTCAGTTTTCCCAGGTCCATATGTGAGTCTCTGAGCTGACTCCAGCAGGTGCATTATGAGGAGTTTGGGTGGTAGATGGGATGCTTTTGGGGACCTTGGGTGGAAAATTACAAGTTGGCTCATCAAATGGCCTCCTGTAATTGCAGTGCAAAGCCCTGGTCACAGCGGGGGCTGTTAAAAAGCAGAACCGAGTCTTTGCAAACTTTCATGGGTATAATTTCAAGAGAGATCAGAAAAAATGACACTAACATTGGGATGTAAAGCTACTCAAAATTCAAAGTTTATAGTCCATCTGTCTCTTTGCTTCAGGGAGCCTGTATTAAATTTATTGCTAAATAAAACAAATAAGCCTAGCAAAAATCGGCACCGAAATCTGCATACCCAGATGAGAATTAGCACACGTCTCTTGCTATGATGGCTGATTCTCAATTTGCATCTTTAAGGAGTTGTGACCAGAGCTGCATCTCCTGTGTCCCCGTGGGTTGGGTGAGCCCCTGGCGTGGACCGAACCCAAAACACTGAGGTTTGAGCCCAAATCCACCGGGTTGCAGCAGCATGGAGTGTGGATGGGAACGGCGGCTGGGAGACCCTGAAGGAGCAGCAAGACTTTATTACAGCTGGAAATTAAACATTTAAAAGCAGCAAGTTGGCAGTGGGGATTTTCTAATAAAAGCCATCTCGCCTGCCATTTACCCAGCACTTCCATCCAAAAGGACCCCAGCATGCTTTCCCAACTCAGCAAGGTGACATTAACCCCTGGCCGGCCTATGGATGCTATCCCTCCTCCTGGTGCCTTTGGATTGTTGATAAAGCCTTCATTATATCCCCCCTGTGCTTATCTGTTAGGGGCTGTTGGGTCTACGGGCTGTTATGAGGATGTGCAGAATACACCGCGCCTTCTTGCTATTTGTTTTCCAGCAACAAACAGTGCTGCTGCATTGCTGCCACGAACCTTTTGGCTTTGCTCTCCTCATGTTCCCAGGAAAGTCGTGTGTTGGGATCAAGGTAACAACATTGAGGGGAGTGGTTATCTGAGCAGTGGTCATCTGAGCAGTGGTTACCTGGTGGTGTACTGCAAATGGAGGGAAATCAGAATAATGGAATGAAGCACAGTTGAAAAGGAGGTGAAAGCTGGAGGATCCCTTCGTTTCAGCTTCATGCCATAATCAGTTCTGCCCATGTTCCTGTGATGCTGAAATTGCATTTGATGACAATGATGGATGACTCTCAAAACTCAGTGGGATTTGGGCAAGGCTGGGAAAGCATGTGAGCCTAAATGAGCATCCCAAATACCAGCACCAACTCAGCACTCAGAGCTGTATGGCATGCAGGGGGCCGCGAGCAGCCAGCAGTCCTCAGTGTGGTCCATTGGGCTCCTTGGAGCCATCCTGGGTAGGTTTCGGGTCAGCCGTTTAGGGCTGAGCTGTGTTCTCTGCCCAACGCCACACCTCACCCAGGCTCATCATCTACCCTCACGTTGTTTTAAGATCTATTGCTTAATAATTTACCTCTCTCCTCTCTTATACTTATTTCAGGGGATCTCAGCATCTCTCATCACACCCCATCATGGCGTGCATCAGGAAACCCAGCACCAGCTCCAATGCAATCTTGGAAGAACTGAATTATTTATGGCACAGTGGTCAAATGACAGAGAGTAAAGCACCAGGCCTGGTGTAATTTCGCGTCTCCTGCAGCCAGTTATGTAAAAAATGTAGATATTACAAGTTATCTGTGTCACTGCTCTTGCCAAATGTTTAATATTTTAGTAAAGTTGCTCTGAGTACTCTTGCCACTTCGCACAAGGAACTCGGTGTGCTCTTGAATAAGTGCTAATTAGTTTGCTCTAATTGCATATTTACAACTTCAAGTGCACAAAACGCAGCCTTGGTGTGGGTGTGTGATGCGAAGTCCCTATTTTTGCCAAAAGGGTTTAATTTTAGGGAGGTTTCCATTTCCTGATGTGGGACGGGGAAGTTTGAGCAAGGACTGGGGCTTGGATTCCCTTTGCAGCATCGCCCTATGGAGGAGAAGGTGTATTTGATATCAAAGTGGGTGTGTTTGATATCAAATGGAGTGTATTTGATATCAAATCTGTGTGTATTTGATACAAAGCTGCTGGAAATTTGGGAAGAGTTTGGAGTGAGAGCCAATGAGACGCTGGGTTTGCAGGGCAGTGCGCAGTGCTGTGTCCCACCGTGCAAACCTGTGGTCCCAATCCCAGAAACGCCGGGGTGAATTGGTAGGGCAGAGACGCTGTTGTAGGGCATGGGATGCTGGGGGTGTCGTTGGGATGGGGAACGACCCAGAAATATTGGGAACTGACAGTGGTGTCGGGGACCAAAACACACACAAAGGGGACTGCTGGGAAGGTGATGCTGGAAACCCGTTGCCTTCCCTAAGCATCCATTTTCTGCCTGCCTTTCACCACTTTCACAAATAAAAGCACGGCGATCCCGCTGCCCTCAGATGTGGGATGAGTGCCTTATGTGCACCTCAGCGCATCCGTCCCATCCCACACAACCCCAAAGCCCCAAGCCTTCCTCCCCTGGCCCTGCGTGGGGCAAAGCACAGCTTTATGGCCGCTCGGATGGGTGCTGCCCGCAGAACAGCAGTGAGGGTGGGATGAGCATCCCGGCCCTGATTTGTGCTCCAAACCCAAACCAACACAAAATCCCCATAAATCACTGCCCCAAGACTGACGGGCTCTGTGGGGCATAGTCAAAATATAGGGAAATATGTGGAAAAACAGAAATTCCACTGCTTTTCTCCCCTTTCTTTTTTTGCGAGGAAGGAAAGACCGGCGGGCAGCCTGCGTGACTTTTGATCTTTTTGTGCTCTTTAGCGAAGCGATCCGGCAGCACCTCGCCCACGTTCCTCAGCCGAGAGGTGCTGGGGGCGCCGGCTGCTTTTTTTTCTTTTCAGAGAAGCCGAATTTCAGAAGTTTATTTCCAGGAGCGTGGAAATAAAAAGGGAGCGGCTGGAAGGCGGCCCCGCTACCGCTCCCAGCGCCCGCTGCTGCCAACGTCCGCAGTCGATCCCATTGCTCCCAGTGCCCCCAGCGCCCCCCCAGCGCCCATTGTTCCCGGTTTCCGCACTGCTTCCAGCGACTCCCGGTGCCCTCAGCGCTCCCAGCGCAGCCACGACCGCGCTCCGCGCCGAGCGCCGCCCAACGCCAGCCGCCCAAGACGAGCCCCGCCGGCGGTGCGGCGCGGCGGGCGCAGCACGGGAAGCGCAGCAGGGCGGGCGCGTGGCGCGGCGCGCGCCGGTCCGGGGCCGTGGGCGGGAAGCGGGCGGTGCTGCGCGCGGCGGAGGGCGGGGCTCCGCGCGGCGGTGGGCGGGGCCCCGCGCGGCGGTGGGCGGGGCTCTGCGCGGCGGGGCCGGGCGGGCGGCAGCAGCGGCGGGCTGTCAGGCCGGTGCCGGTGTGATGAAGATTGGCGGCAGGTAGGCGCTGTCACTCAGCGGCGGGGCCGCCGCGCGGGGGCGGGCGGAGCCGAGCGGACAAAGCGGCCCCGGGCGCCGGGGCACGTGCGGCGGGCGGCGGCGGGCGGCTCCTCCGCGCCCTCCTCCCGTTTGCGCTCCGGTGCGGGAAGTAACTTGGCGTTCCGCTGCGGCGCTCGCGGCGCCGTTCCCCTCCGCCTCTCCCGGTGCGCGGCTCCCGGCGGCGGTGCATAGCGGCGGGAGACCGGAATGTGACCCCCCTCCCCCCCCCCCCCTTTTCTTCCCTTCCCCCCTCCGCCGGTCATTGCAACGCTGTGCGGCCGCGCCGTGCTCTCCGGCCGCGCGGTGCTCTGGCCGCGTGCGGTGCTCGCGGCGATGGGGCCGTTCCCCGGGGGGGGGCCGCGGTGCGCCCCTGCTCGGCACGGTTCCTCCCGGCGGTTGCAGCCCTGCGGGGCCCTCGTAATCCGTCCGGCGGTTTGCGTGCTCCCAACTCGGCCCGTTGCAGTCCCCCAGCCTCGTGCAATGCACCCCGGCTGCTCGCGGTCCCCTCAGCCCACTGCGATCTTTCCCCGGCCCGTTGCAATCCCCCACAGGGGGCTGCGTTGCTCCAGCTGCATGCAGTTGCCCTGACCCGTTGCAGTCCCCCAGTTCTTTGCAGTGCATCCCAGCAGCCTGCAGCCTACTTGGCCCGTTGCAATGCACCCCGGCTGCTTGCGATACCTGATGGCCCACTGTGATACACCCCAGCTGCATGCAGCCCCCCAGTCTCTTGCAATCTCCCCCCTGCCCATAACAGTGCATCCCAGCAGTCTGCAGGCCCCCAAAGCCATTTCAATCCTTCCTGGCCCATTGCAATGCCCCTCAGTCACTTGCAGTGCCTCTGACCCATTGCAGTCCCCTGTCTTTTGCCATGCACTCAGCAGCTTGCAGTCCCCCAGTCCTTTGCAATGCATCCTTGTTGCTTCCAACCCCCCCGCCCCCGTCCCATTGCAATGCACTCCAGCTGCATGCAGGCACCCCAACCCATTGGAATTCCCCCTGGCCCATTGCAACCCCTCAGCACTTTGCAACACACCCCAGCTGCTCGCCGTTCCCTGAACCCGTTGCAATCCCTCCATCCCATTTCATTGCACTTGGAGTGCACCCTTGGAGTATCACATAGAGCTGGGGAGCACCACCCCAAAAGCAACCACCCTGCTCCGTGCCAACACCCCTGGTCAACCACCAGCCCAGGGCTGAAAGGGTGAAACACTGTTTTTGCATCTTTTTGCCCCCCTGCACGCCCGCTCCCCTCCCCGAGGTTTGTGTCTCTGCTCTTTGTTTGGGTATTGGCCCCACAACAGATGTCTGGGGATGTAGACTGGGGCTCCCAGCCCCTTTTGGGGTTTTTATCATTTATTTTCCTCGCTTCATTGAAACTTTCCCTGCTGTGTTTTCCCAAGTTTTGGGTTTTATTTCTCAGCCCCTTTTTAAAGAAAACACAAAAATCCCCATTTGGGGATTGTTTTTGGGCTGATTGAGGCACGAAACCCAAATAATGCCCATAGGAGGAGCACATTCCAGCCCTTTGGGGTGGGTGGAGGGAGACACTGGGATTCCCCCCATTTTCCCCCCACTCCCTATTTACCGAACTCCTCCTGCTGAGGTTTCCCTTATAATTAGGGGCAAAAGTTAATTGACCACATCCAATTATGGGTGGGGAGCACTGGTGCAGGCAGCAGCGGGGGAAGGACCCCGCGTTTCTCTGCTGTTGCACCCAAACCACATTTTAATTCACATATTAATTTTCGGTCACACTTCAGTCCACATTTCAGCATCAATATCTGCATTCGTATTTCAGTATTGCTGGCTTAGAAGCTCCAGTCCTGACGAGACCTCCTCACTTTGCAGTTTTTTTTGTTTCCCAGGGAACTTTCTGATGGCTGAGCAGTCCCTGCCCCGCCGCCCGCCTGCACCTCCCATCCCAACCCCAGCAGATCTGCAGGAATTCAGCGTCTGTCCCCCAGGTGCGGCCGATGCGCAGGTGTAGGTGAGCAGAGTGCAGTGCAGTGCCGTGGGCTTGGCTTCCCCCAGTATCTCCCTGTAATGCTACAACACCGTGGCTGAAAGTACTTTTTGACAGAGGTTGGGATGGGGTTCCCAACCCCAGGGTGGATGGGGAGGTTGGAGGCGGTGCATAAAAGCATGGTGTTAAAATATACGGGGCTCAAAGTGGTGCTGCAGTAGGAAACACTGATTGAAAATGTCCAACTTCGGGTTTTTGGGGCTGAGTGCTCTCCTGGATCTCTGTGCTGTGGTTTTGCTATTTCTTCCCTTGCGGATGTACTGAGCGCAAACAACAAAATGCATTTTCCTAGTTTTCCAAAGGTCTGCTGTGCAAAAAAACCAAAAGATTGGTGCTCTCTGATGGAAAAAATCTGTTTGGTATCACAGGTTTTGTCTGAGCGCTGCTGCTTTCTGCTCTCTGACTGCACTTTTTGGGTCCAATTCGTGCTTTTTTGGTGGTGTTTTTGGGCTAAGCTCTGGGGTTGGTGCTAACTTGCAGCTGTCCTACGTCCCCACTGGTGGCTGTTTGTAGGGAACGTCTCACAGAGAGGGCTTAGCGCGGAGCAGCTTTTCCCCTGATGAGAATTGCAATTGGAATCCCGTTAAGAACAAACGGCCGCTAATTAGAAAAAAATTATTTTGCGGCATCATTAGCCCAGAATGTGAAGATTCTGCCTCAACGCGGCAGCACTGGGGGAGATGGGTTTAGTCCTTGCAGGGACGCGGTGCCGGGGGATGCTCCAGGTGGAAAATCCCAGGAGAATCCCACGGGATGGCCCCAAAGCACAGCTGGAGTGGGACGGCCCCGCAGCTGTGTCAATACGACGGGAATTCGGCCTTGGCTCCGCGCTTCCCCCTCCCCTCCTCTGCCAATAACCTTGTGTTGGGCTCCAACGTGTGCTGATAAACTTAAATTGGTGTTGGTTCGCTCTGTGTGAGTGCTGCGAGGTGCAGGGCTGCGTCTGGCGCAGCAGGGATTTTTTTTTCAATTTGAAAAAAAAGGGGCAAAGAGTGCCTTTTTGGTCATCACTGCTGGAGCGATGCGGCGCTGCTAACGAGATGCAGATGCTGGCGGCAGCACCGGGCCGATGCTCAAGACCCTTCGGTGAGTGTGGGAGCGAAACTGCCCCGAGCCGGCACTGCAGTGGGAATTCTGGGGTCACACTGAGAATTGTTCCCAGCTACAGCCCTACCTGTTAGCATCCCGCAGCACCGGGTGGGCATCGTGCAGCACAAGGCAGAGGGAGTGCAGGGGAAAGGCTGCGTGCAGCCACGCGCAGATCCCCACAAATCCCTGCATCCCACCAGGAAGCTGTAACCCCACATCCCAACACACAACCACAACGCAAATCCCATCCCAGCCTGCATCCCAACCCGTATCCCAACCTGCGTCCTAACCCTTCCCAAATTCGGAAGGGCAGCTGCAGTATGTATTGCAGTATGCAATGCAATATGATTGGAGCGCCTCAGGAAAGTGCCACCAGCTCTGTTATGTGCGTAGCTTTCAACTTTAATAAGGTGTTGCAAAAACTATGAAAATAGTTATAACCAAAACCACATTTTTTCGGCGCGCACTGGCTCTGTTCTGCGTCCCTCGGCCACAATGTCTGCCTTTGTACACCTCCATAAAGCTGTTGGAGCACAGTAAGGAATGGCAGCGGGGCAGGATGGGGGTTAATGGACACGATGTGGATATCCGAAAATCCCAGGCGGGGTTGGAGGCATTGCAGGCAACGTGTTTTATTTCACTCTCAAAACCAGGATTTGGGGTATTAAAATCACATCACCTGGGCTCAGGAAGCTGACCTGAAATCCCCCCAAAAATCAGAAGGTGTTGTTACTGTTGCTGCACGTCATCCTGTACTGTTGGGCCTGTGGGTTTGGATGCCTCGCTTTGTTGGAAGGTGCTTTATAGGTTTGCAAAGCCCTTACTGTGGTTGGCAGCACCGCTTCCAGCTTGCAGGCCCATGTTAGGGCAGCGCTGCCTCATCCCATCCAATTCCCACTGCAGTGCTGTGAGCCAGAGCCCGCAGCACCCTGCTTGTGCCTCAGATGTGATCCAGCACTGCCCAAGGGTGGGGACTTCTTATTTTTCTCATTTCAAGCTTTACATTTTTTCCTTGCCTGTCCTTAAAATTGACTTTCTGGCACATTTTGGGGTTTCAGTGTTTGCCCCCCCGGCATCCTGCAGCCCCATTGTGGGAAGGTGTGAAGTTGTCTGCTCTGTCGCTCCATCCAGCAAGCTAAAATGTCTCAGTCTCAAGGAGTTCCCATTTGGGCAAAGCCCTTGGAGGGACCAGAATGCATTTGCCCAGAGGTTGCTGTCCTTGTCCGTTAGGAACAGAGTGGGTGATTGATTTGGAGGCAGAAAACCCAAATCCAGGTCCTTTGGTGTGTGTGAGTCACCATCCCTTTGGAGGGTGTTACAAAGATGGGCTGCTATATGCGCTTCTGCTAATGAGCCGGTAATTAAAGCCTGGAGCCCACTGCGCCCCAGGAATGCGATGGGATCTGAGCGGCACTGCCCCAGGGATGCCTCAGGATTTTAGTGGGGACACTGCGGGACCTCAGCGATGCTCCCCCTGTTTGGGGTGACTTTACCCCATCACTGTTCCCCCCAGAGGTGCTGCCACTCTTTATGTCCCATTCTGCCTCAACCCAACCAATGGCCCCCATTAGGCTGCCTTCCTTAAATCCACCCTAAACCTTGTCCAGTTTATGTCCTTCATTCTCCTTATCCTCCCTATGCAAGAAGATTCCAAGACACAAAGTTTTTGGTCTTTATTTTTCACCCCTCCTATTTATCCACATTTAAGCATCCCAAAGAGTAGATCTGGAGGACAGATACAGCAAATCCCACTGCGAAATGAGCGGGCTGCTTCAGTGCTGAGCACCCAGGGGGTGGCCAAGGTTATCTCAAGGTGGGATCGCGTCACTCCCCGCAGCCCTTCCTGCTGGGATCTGCTTGGGGGGCCAGGAGCATCTCAAGGGCTGGGGTTGTTATCTTTGCATGCATCATGCATTCCACTCTCAGAATTAATTGCATGGGCTCAGAGCATCATCTCTGTCCTGCTGCTTGCAGCATCCGTGCAGTGAGCTGGGGAGGGCTCAGCACACCCAGCCATTGTGCCTCTGTCCCCACTCCTGCGTTGAGTTTTGCTGCAAAAAACAGTTTGCAAAACAAAGCAGTGGTTTCCCATCCCGGCAGAGGTGAGCAATCTCCCAGGTGAGGTTTGCAGAGCCCTCTTTGTCATGCTCCCTTTGCAGAGTTTCTTTTTGCAAACCCCTCTTGCAGCATGTCCCTTTGCAAAGCCCCCTTTACAGCACCCAACTTTGCAAACTCTTTAAGCTAAGCCACTCTTGCAAACTTTCTTTGCAAACCCGCTATGCAAAGCCCCCATTGCAAACATTCTCTTTGCAAAGCCATCATTCTGACGCACCTTTTCCAATACCCCCTTTGCAAAGCTCCCTTTGTAGCTCCCAACTTTGCAAACCCCATTGCAAAGCCCCTGTTGCAAAGACCTCTTTTCCACTTCTCCCTCTGCAAAGTCACTTTTCCATCGCCCTCTTTGTAAAGCCCCCAGTACAAACACCTGCTTTGCAAAGCCCCCCATTTTAAAGCTCAATTCAAAACACCCTTTTTGCAAACACTCATCTTGCAAAGCCTTATTTGCATCAATGTTTTTGCAGAGCCCCCAGTTGCAGTGCCCCGTTTCCAACACGGTCATTGCAGAGCCCCTATTTGCAAAGCTCCCATAGCAAACACCCCTTTGCAAAGCCTGCCATGTTGCCCCTGGTGGTGCATTCCCCCTCCCCCCCCCCCCCCCCTACTCTGGTGTGAGCTAGAGGGGCAGCAGTTTGGCCCCGCTCCAGCACTGGGCCGGGCCGGGACACACAGCACCCTTCATGAAACCAGACAGAATTAAACCCTTTGTTTCCTGTTTGCAGCCCGCCTTGGCTGAGGCCGGGAGCGCTCAACAAACCCTCCTTTGTACTAATTTAATTAATCGGGGCGGAGAGGATGAGAGTGGGGCTATAAATACTGCCCCTTCCCGGGGGCAGGAGGGGATCACACGGTACCATTGCTGGGTTGGTGACCCTGAGCACCATGGCGGTGCCATGTGGGAGTGCAGTTTGGGAGGAAGAAGGGGATTTTTGGGAAAAGCACCAACGTGGTGACAGAGCCACTTTTGCAGTGCTGCTGTTGCACGTCCTCCCAGAAGGCAAATATTTTGCCCCAGTTTTTGCAGAAGACAAGTTTGGGGTTGTGTACAACTGAGCAAAATGTGCTGGGAGTGAGGTGGGGGGATTTGGGTTTGGTGCAAAGGACGGACCCATGTGATTCTGCTTTGGGGTTTGGGGTGGTGGGTGGACAAACGCCACCTGACCGCTCGCATCATTTCAGTGGGATATTCACTGGTCTCTATGTGCCGTCCGAGATTTTTCCACCCAGTCCCTTCGCAAATGGTGAAACCAGAGAATGCAACACAGGGCAGTTCCCCATCTGCATTCCCTTGTTGTTGTGTTGGTCACAGGAGCTCTGGGTGATGCTTTAAGCTGCTGTTGGGTGGGGAATCCATTTCTGACCCCATTTTTGGGGCATTCTGGCAGCTTTTGCTAATTGCACCGCAGTTCTGTGTTACTGGAAGAGCCCCACCAAGTCTCCCTAGATAAACCCAAACCAGTGGAGCTCACAGAAGTGCTGGAGCTAAGCCAACTTTAGGGGTTAAGAGGTTAAACCCGCACTTTGAGGAGGAATCCGACCCCATCCCAAATCCATCCAGAGCCAACATTCCCCATTCCCAGCTTTAGTTCCAATCCACTGCCCCATTCCTCAGCCCCGTAATGAGCCTACATTCAGCATTTGACCAAATCTCAATGCGTTTGGAGCTCCTCTCGTGCTGCTCACTGCAGCAAGAGCCAGCCATAGAAACCCTTTGGGTTACTGTATGTAGCACTGGTGCTTTTTCTGGTGGTTAAACAGGAGAGGGTTTGCCCATTTATTTTAGGACTGCTGGGTGATGTCACATGAAACCTGGAGAATTTGCTGGTGAAACATTATCTCGGCCTTAAAATAGCTGCGCTATGGCACGGCCACAGGGCTGTGCCTGGGGTGAGGTGTGTGGTTGGGCTCCCAGCCTGAATTTAAGGGAAAAAGCACTGCTTTGGTCCTTGGAAGGTAAAATGCAAAAGGAAAGATGTTTTTCCAAGCAGGGGTCTTTACTCCTGGCTCAGTCTGGGGGAAATCGCAGCAGCAGGATTGGTGGTGGGAATGAGTGGTGTGGGGGAACTGTGCTGCTCTCCATTGGGAAATCCCAAATCCAGCATGGAGAGTGAGCATCCCCCTGTTCTGTGCTCCTCCTGCCTCCGTTGCAATGTGAGCGCACTGCTGTTGCTCCCTCAGCATTCTGGGGGAAGAAGTCGGGTATTCCCATTGGGAAGAAGCAGCGTTGGGTTTGCCAGTGGCTGACATGGAAGGATGTCCATCCTACCACATCAAAAATATGTCTGGTAGTTCCTTAGTGAGAGTTGACAGGGATGGCAGCTCAATGGGATGTGTTGGAAGAGAGCCCAACAGCATTAAGAAAAATTCTTTTTTCCCCATATGTTGATGTTGGGCCAGTGGAAAGCTCCGATCTGCACAGTGCATCCCATACTTGGGATGTTTCAGAGTGCAGTGACATCCCCAGCCGTGTCATGTCTCTATTTACACAACCCCTGGTAAATACTCCACATCCGCTTTTAATCCTGGTTTTCCTGGAATTTAAGGGTTTTGGTCACGCTAAAATTTTCTGAGCAACAGTTTTTCGTGCTGTTTTTTTCCTCCTAAAGGAGAAATGTGCATTCCCCTCCCTGCCCCCCTCTCCCCTCCAGCCGCAGGAAGGGGCTCACACACCCCATTTTTGTTTAGTGTGAGCAGAAACCCCACCAAAATGTTTAAATTTCAAGATAGAACATCCCCAAAAGCCTGAATAAGCCCACCATCGGTCAGTATTTCTCTGCACAGGCGAGGGATGCTCGTGTGATCACCCAAAATATTGGGGCAGAACGTGACTTTGCCATTGGAGTGGTGTGAGCACAGCGCAGCCCATTGGTGTGCCATTATTCTATTAGTTTCAGAGCTGGTGTTAAGTGGACATGATTCCTTCCCACGGACCATTAGTTGTGTTTTATTGCTGGCCTGATGGCCATTACCCTTTTTTGCCGGTGCCTTCCCCCATTAGGTTTGTACAATTAGCTAAACAGGAGTGCAGGGTGGGGAGTGGTGGGAGGGCTTCAGGGTGCCCCACAATGGGAAATGCTCTGCACTGTGCTCCTTGCAGGGTTTGGGGTGGTTGTGGGATGGTTTTAGGGTTGTTTTGGGTAGCCCATTAGATGGGAATAGTTTCTCGGTGCACCACCCATGGGTCTGCATAATGTCCTGCAGTGGGCACAGCCACGTGGGCAGAGGTGCTGGCAGGGTGTGCACAGATCCTTGCTGGTACCCAAATAAGTGAAATTCCAAGCTGAAGGTCCCATCAGGGCACCCAAGTTAGCACAGATCCTCACAGGGTGCTCTAATTAGCAGAACCCGATGTGCCTCCTGAGTTGCCAACAGCAAGATGGTGCCCAGACCCCTGCCAGATCCCAGCAAAGAACCTTGAAGTTTCACCAGATTAGCAAAGCCCCATAGTACAGCACCATAATGAGCAACACAGGTGGTGTGGTACCCAGAGATGGAGCCAGGAGGTGGGAATGTGGTGAACGTGGCAGACATTTGTGGTGATGGCAGCATCAGGTGCTGTGCTCCTCGTGGGGTCTTTGGTGATGTCTACAAAAAATCAGTTTTGATGAGAGCACCTTCAGCTTTGTAATCAACGGTATAAATAACCTCTTCTGTGCGGGGAACCTCTTGTCCTCGTTAGCTCTCATTAGAGCTGGGTTCTCTTCTCATCAGCGGGGGGCGGTGACCTCTGCTGGGGACAACCTGGGGACACCTGGCTGAGCAGTGGGACTCCTGGGGGCAAGGTGCTTCTGCCCTGTGTTGGAATGGGGAACTCGGCTTTGTGTTGGTTTCTGCCTTCTGCAGTGCCCCAGAATGGAGTTCTGTTCTGAGTCAGGGAGCTGCCCTGCAGCTCTGGGCGTGCTCTGATTTGGGGGTGCTCTGTTTTGGGGCATGCTGTGATTTGGGGGATGCTCGTGGACCAGCTGCCAGCTGGCACCCAGTGGCTCAGGCTCTGCTCCTGCAGCTGTGGGACCACATTTATGGCTTTCCCCACCCAGATTCACACCTCTCCTCCAGCTCTGGGATCTGCCCCTCCGGCGGGCTCAGATATCGCTATTCTCCCCTCTCCTCTAACAGGCACCTCCCAGAGCAGAGTGGGTGTTTCTTTCCCTTTGCGTCGGCTGAAACCCGAACTCGTGTTTATTTCTGTTCCTGGTTGGTTCCCTGTGAGCACAGCCCATCCCGCGCAGCACCGTGCCCCCTGCATGGCATTGCTGTTGGAAACGGAGTCCTTTTGCTGCGGGCACCCAAAAATAGCTGGGGTTGGTGCTGAGCAGAGCATCCCTGTACTGCACACAGCTTTCTGCCACATTGCCCATGGAAATGCCCATGAAGATCCCAGCTTTCCTGCCCTTGTCTCCCTGGAATCGTAGAGCATTTCAGTTTTTATAATTAAAAGATGCTGTTGAAGGGCAATGAGTGCACTGTTTGCAACATTTGCAAAGCTTCCAACCCTCTTTGGCTTAAATTTTAGCAAAAAGCCCCAGACTGCCCTTTCTTGCCATGCTGTGCTCCAGCCACCTGCTATTGACTGGAAGTGCTCTGAGGCTTAATTGAGGTTACTTAATTACCCACCAGCATCGGGTGGGTCGTTCCTTGGGGTGCACTGGGTGTAAAAGTCCATCCCCAGCAGCTGCCCCAGTGGTTGCCAACAAGACTGTGCGATAGGAGCTGAGTGATGGTTTGCACTTCTTTGCACAGAGAGGCAAATTCCCCAAAGACATTTGTGGGAAATGGAAAATGGTCACACTCTTTTTGAGAGGGTTGGTGGTGGTGGTGGTGATGGAAGGAAGTGTTGATGATGGAAGAGTGGTGGGTGTGAGAACACCCACATTTTGGCGCATTCCCTGCAATGGTGTGCTCTTCTCTGAGCGTTGCTTGGGAATTAGTGGGAAAAAAAATCCCCATTACAGAAGAGCTAAGAAATGGAGATGGAAGAGTCAAAAAGTGCCAAAGGGACAGGCTGCGTTGGGTTGGCCACGAATTTACTCATTTTGGGGGAGTCTTTTCCCTGTGCCTGTTGACACTGCAGGGAGATGTTTTGCTTTCAGGGATTTCTCCTTTTCCCTCCTCAGCTGTATTGTTGGAGGTGAGCAACTTTGGCAATCACTGTTGAACAAGAGTCATAAAATGAGAAGCACCGCCCGGCTATATATAACCCTGTGGCTGTGCTGGGTACCTATTTTTATGAGTTTCTTTTTTTTTTAAACGATCCCGGAGTACTTCCTGGAAAACGGAGCCATGAATTGATGCTTTTTATAGGTCGCACCATAATGCACTAATAAAGCAAAAGGTTAAGAGAACGGCCGTGTCCCCGTCCTCTGCTCCTGCCAGCTGTTAGAACAGCAAATTCTAAATCATGGCGACTTATGAAGTGCAGCTCATGGTACCGTCAGCTCTCCCCATCGTGCCATGCATCTCTGTACCACTGCCATCACCTCCCTATGTTCTGAGCAAACCTTTCTGGTGAAACCTCTACAAGCAAGAACATGAAATATTTCCAAACTGTCCTTAAAATATCCAGAAACAGCATCGTGACTGGGAACGTGGCTCCTAAATATGCTTTTTTGAAATTTATTTTTGGTGCAAAGAAGACATAAAATGGCATCGGGTTGGTGCTCACCAACTTGGGCGGTGGAAGAGTGGGGTTTGCATTCTGCAGAGCAGCCCTCGGGGTGAGAGCAGCAGTGGTTGCAGAAGGTCCCATCCCCACTGTGCGTTTGGTGCCCTGGGGGGACCACACCACACCGTCACCCCGACCCCATCCCCACCTCACAGAGGCGAACCACAGCAATGGAGCTGCTGGAGTTCCTTTCTCAATTAATGGCTTTGTTTAATCATACCCCCTGTCCAGAGGAGTATTGTCTTACGGATAATTTCGTTTGCCTAACGAGATTTTGCTAATTAAATCTCCTTTCGGTCGGCATGGCTCTCCCTGCAGGATAGGGGAATGTTTGTGGATCCGCTGCCGGCTAAATAAACCTTTCCACTCCGCTACCAAAGAAAACACGGGGACTGCAGGAGCCAAACACTGTTTGCAAATTAATTATCTGCTGCGGCCCCGGCGAGGCGCTGTGCTGTGCAGGGTGCTGCTGGCTGTGCTGTGCTGTGCTGTGCTGTGCAGGGTGCTGCTGGTTGTGCCTTGGGCTCCGCCACTATTTCAAAGCGTGTGTTGGGACTGATGGGCTGGGAAAGTTGGAGCAGGGCTTTGGATCCCCAAGGTGGTGAGACAGCCCTGAAATGGTACAGGGGGACTTTGGATGTCGGGGACTTTGGCAGCATTTTCGAGTCCCATTGCATTGCATGTTTTGGGACATCTTGTAGGAAAATCTCAGAGCTTTTCATGTGGCACCCATTTAGCACCTGGTTAATCACCATTAACTCCTTGGCACTCGCTGCATTTATGTTAATGGTGACCCAATTAAGCAACACTCATTACCTTGCACTGTCACTCAGCTAAATCATTTTCCAGAGAGACAGCCCAGGAAAATTGCTGTCCCTTTTGCTGGGGCTCCAGTGGAGAAGAATAAACTGTTACCTCAGGGTGTTCATTGCACTGCCTATGTCACATTACAGCACTCAAAAATGGCTATGCTTCTTCTTCTCTTCCTGCACAACAACTTTCTGTTTTTCTTCCACAAGTTTCACACATTTTGCCTTCGGTTTGTGGCTTTTCTGGCTGCAGTTGTGTGCTTGGAGTGTCTCCTGGGCACACTCCCTGCATGCTGCCGGGCACGCATGCTGCTGTGCACGCTCTGCTGCTCGTTGTGCACACTGCTATGCATACTCCCATCCTCAGGCTCTTTTACTGTATGCTTCTTCCGTGCCCCCATGCACACTCCCTTGCACTCTCCCAGCTTCTGTGTACACTCCCTCACATGCCTCGAGTCCCCATTCACACTCCCAGGCATGCTCACAGCTCCCATGCACGCTCCCATGTGTGCTTCATGCACACCCAGTGCGTGTCTGTGCACATTTCTATCCGTGTTTTGTGCACTTTCTATGCACACTCCCATGCATACTCCATGCACATTCCTATGCATATTCCCATGCCCACTGCTGAGTACACTCCATGCAGACTCCCATGCATGTCATGCACCATGTGCCTTCCCAAGCATGCCCCCCATACGCACCACAAATATTTGTCTCTTCCCCCTTCACCATCAGTAAAACAAAAAGCCTCTTCTCTCCCCGTTGCAAGCGTTGCCTCACCTGTCGCAGCTGTACCCATTTTCATGAAACTTGTGAGAAATTCATTGGTGCGTGGCCCCATCACACAGTAACTGCCTGTGCTGAAATTCCCCCTCACCCTCTCGTGCCATGGAGGCATCCTACAGACCCGAACATTCTGCATGCAGCCTTGCTGGGTGTTTAATAATATCTAATAATGCAGCGTTGTAGCATAAACACTGTCTGCGGCTCATCGGAGGCAGTAACACTAAAAAAGTTGGAGGGAGCACTTGGGGAATGGTGATAACTCTTTTGAGAGGCAAATAATTGGTGACCGAGGAGAAATATGGGAAATGGAGAGAAAAAAAATACGTGTGTACATGTATATATTAATGAAACATTAACTCTCTGCACGGGTTGACTTCCACAGAGCTGGGGGTGGGATGGGGGTGCGTGGCTGGAAACCCGACCATAAGTACAGAGAAAAGAAAATAAAAATGTTTTATCTCCGATCTCTTTCTGTGATAATGATCTTAACTGATTGGAGATGGCAATAGAGCTAAAGGGAAAAACGTGTGTGGTTTTTAAATGAAAGTCGCCGTGGCTGTGTGCATCCCTGCTGCCCGTGGGGCTGGAAGGTTGGGTCGGGAATTCCAGCTTCGTGCACCAAAATCAACTCAGGAAGGTGGCTTTGCCCCAAAGCACTGGAGCAGATATTTGGGGGATGTGACTCCCAGGGCTTGGGATGCGCCCGGCATCCATTGAGTTGGGCAAGTGGGATTACAAGAGAAAAAGCGTGCCATTTTCTACCAGCATTTCACCCAACGTTGGTTAAACGTTGCAAATATGGAGTGGGGTTCTGCTTTGCTCCCTGAAATTGGGGTGTGAAGGAGAAAACCCCAGCAGAGCTGTGCTGGGTCACCTCCCCAAACAGCAAATGCAAAAAGAAATTTTAACCACTGGGTTCCAAATTGCATGAATATACATTTATAGTTTTTCAGTAGATTTGTTTTTTTCTCCCCAAAAATAGATTTTTGAGACAGTGTTTCTGAGATTTTTTTTCAGTTCTGAGCAAAAGTTACAGTGCTTGGGAAGCTTGTGCTGAGCAGAGGTTACAATGTTGAAGGGAAATCCCACAGCAGGCACCCAGCAGCTTGCCCCTCCTTGCAACAGTCAGCTGCCAGAGCTACTTCTGAGGCCAATCACTGCACTTAGGGGCAGGGAGGAAGGTTGCTGGATGCACTGCAAATCCGTTTGCAAGGCTCAGCATCCCGCCGATCCCATAGAGTGGCTGAGGTGGGAACAGAATTCCAGCAGAGGTTTGTGTCCAGTTGGCTTTTGAGTAGTTCCAAGGATGGCGATTCACCATCCTACCACCCATCCATCTCACCACCCGTCCACCTCCTCCCTACCCACACAACCCCTGGGGCTCCTGACTTGGTGCAGAGCCCACCCTGTCCCCCTCTGTGCCCAGAGCTGTAGATGGTGTGCGTGGTGCTGGCCATCATTGGCACATCACGCAGGTGAACCCCATGCTCATTCTTTGGGGTTTAACCCATTTTTGTGCTTTTCCTCTCCCTCGGGCTGTTCTCAGCCCCAGGCTCGAGGAGATCCCCGAGTGACTGCGTTCTGTGCGTCAGGGCTGTTCTGAGCACTGCGTTCCTTGGCTGTGGGCCAGGCTGGAGCTGGGACTGCTGCTGCTGCCATTGCTATTTCCATGCTTTTTCTTTTTTTGCTTCCGAGGACAATTAAAGGAATATGTGGGCGCTGCTGCCTCGTTGCAACATTAGTGCACAGAGATGCAAAATTCGGTGCTGTTCGATGGTGCAGCCCAACACGTCACGTCCGCGTCGTGCATCTCCCTGCCAGAAAATAAACTGCTTTTTAGGTGTTTTTCCTCAGTTTAAGTGCCAGAAACGCATCTCCTGAGCATCTTCCAGCAGCCAGACAGTGGGCAAAAAACCTTCCTGATGGGTCAGTGTTACATTTTGGGGCAAAAGGCAAAGTTTCCTTCACTGTTCCTCTCCTTCTCCGTGCTCAGCACTCGCCACCCCGCTGTCTGTTTTTCCTTGCCGAGGTTCAGTTCTAATTATGTTGATTTTCTCCAGCCCACCCCCTCCTGGAAAGCTTATTAGGGTGAATATTTTTATTTATTATCATTTCGCCCAACTCCTGCCAGCATTTCCAATTACTCTCGCCGCTTCCTTGTAATTGTCTTTCTGTAATGGCTCCGAAACAATTGCGCTAAATGAGGTGTCTCCGGCAAGATGAGGGTTTCACTTCATTAAAGGCTAATGTATTCTCAGCTCCAGCTCTGTGGGGCTGGCGTGGAAGGAAAAAGGGAAAAAAAAAAAAAAAAAAAAAAAAAAAAAGAAGAAGAAAAAGAGAGATTTAAACAGCTTCTTTTATTTTATTAGGAACAACTTTCCCAACAGGAGAAGCATTTGGGGATTTTTTGCTTTTGGTTGAAGAGAACCCTATGGGAGAAGTGGAGCGTCCTGTTGGGGAAGTGCTGACTGTGGGGGAAAAAGGCCCTGTGGGGTCAGGGAAGTGCCGGGTGGTTCTCAGTGACTGCTGCGCTGCGAAGCCCTGCTTGCAGAAGTCTGGGTGCATTTGGGTGTTTTTGCTCCCTTTCTGCATCATGAACGTTGTGTTTGTGTCTCTGTCCAGGCGTGCAGCTTTCCCTTTCTCCAAGCTGCCACTTTTAACTTTCTCACTTAATTTTATTTTGATTTCCTTTCTCTAAGCTCCGTCTGCCTCACAGAATTCACCTTTTTTTCCCTTTTTTCCCCTCTGCCATCTGACAGGAGATGCCTCGGCTGCACAAAGCAGCACTGGAGGAGTTCCCCGTGCTGCAGCTGAGCCCTCCTTGCCCAAAATTAGAATAATTATTACTGCAAAATACACTTTTCTCTTAAAATGCTGCATCTGCGGAGCAGCCAAGGCTGGCTGCAAAGCTTTTTGCATTTCCATCAAAATTTCAAGGCTCACTGGGTATTATTTTTGAGCCAGAATCAGATATCATTCTTGTCATAAAAGCATATATGTATATTTTTTCTCCCATTCCCCCCTTTTTTCTATTTTCTGGTTAGTCCCAGCTTGTGGGGAGGACTCCACCATTTGCTCTGTTGGAAGGCTAAGAAGCAGGGCTTAAAATTCGAGGGTTTCCACTCAATTTTTAATAAAATGTTTTCCACAGTATTTATTCCGGTCCTGATCCAGCAAATGGCTCAGCACTGCTCCAACATGAGCATCATGAGCATCAAAATGGGGCTTCACTGAAACTGAGTCAGAAACTGCAGGGGAAAGCGTCCAGTTGGGCAGAGTGAGACCACCTAGAAAATGATGTGCGCAAATGGAGGTCTGAACGTGGGGAGAACCCACTTTGGAATCACCATTAGTGAGCACTGCAGCTGCCAAAATGGCTATTTTTGGAAGCAACCTGCAAGAGGATCCCCCAGCAGGGGGTTAACACTGAAACCCGGGGGTGAAGGGAGTTGCTTGAGGGCATAGCAGTCATCAAAAAAGTGGAATTACTGCTGTTTTAGAGTGGAAAAAGCCAAAACCCCCACCAAAATGTGTTGCCCAGGGAGTAGTCAGAGAAGAGAATGAAAGTTTGATAGAAGATGAAAAACGAGGTGGTTTTTTTTGCCATGTGAACAAGGACTTGTGGTTGTGTCTTCATCTGTCTGTGTAATGATGGGAGCACTGAGAGCACAGTCAGCTGTGCCACATCCCCACGCTGCTCCCAGCCCAGCGCCGCGCACCCACGTAATGCTGGGAGATGGACGGAGACAAAGTGCTGCTAAAACAGCTGCAGGTTTACTTAAAATAGAAGTCTGGAGTGACCTTCAAGCCTTCACTTCCACTGTGGTGCGCACTGGGATTTTCCCTTCAAAATGTTATTTTGTAGGGATGCAATCTTTGATAAACAGCAACTGGAGCATCTTTAAGTGGGTGAAGAATATTGAGAACTCAGCAGAAAGTTTCAAAAAATGAGGATTGCTTGGAGCAGCTGCTGGAGGAACGCCATAAATCTGCAGTCCTGGCTTTGGAAAATGGGGATGGAAATACCCTAAAAGCAAACATTGCTTTTGTTGTTTCTACATCACTTTGCTGCACCGTGCAGAGGGACAGCGAGCGGATGGCTGTTAGCAGCACAGCTCTGGGAACGCCTTCTTATGGATTTTTCTTTCCTGGGAACACCACTATCAGCTGAAGGAGGAGCATGTTGTTTCAGATGGGTGCCAGGAGCAGCACTACTTCAGTGCAGAGAAAAGCAAACCGGAGGATGCAGGGACTACATGGCTGGAGGAGCTGAAATTCCTGATTATGAAAGCCCTAAGGTGGCATAAAGAGCTGAAATCCCCAGTTGTGGAACATCTGGAGGTGAGATGGCATGACCTTGCTCGCCACTGGGGATGCTCAACACGTACTGAGGATGATTTATTTTTGGGACAGATTTCCCCAGATTTGGTTGATGTTAGGTTGCTGGCAGCCTTTGAATTAGGCTGAACGTCCCTCAGAAAGAGTGAATATCCCTACAGAAAAAAAACATTCTGGGGAAAAAAGGTGGAAATAGTGTTTTGGTTCTGGGGATATGGAAGTGACTGTGAGGCGGGGCTGCTCTGTGAAGCAGGGTTTGGATCTAAAATGTGCCAAAAAGTGTCTCTGCGTTTTCTGGTTATTTTGGTCCAGCTAATGAAGTACTGCAGCCTCCACCTTAGGTAACCGTGTCCTCTGTGCTTCCAGGCCCCCCAGAATCCTGGCACTGATGGCAGCCAGTACCTTCAGCTCTGTCCTGGGCTGCATCCTTGGGGCAATCATTGGTTCTTTGTGGCCAACCCAGCCATCGTTTCCAGTTTGCTGTTAGATGGATTGGCTCTAGCCAATGTCCTTGCTTTGACTTTATGAGCATCTTGGGTTTGATACCAATATTAATTAGTGTCTTGGGTTTGATGCCAATATCAACGAGTACCCTGTGTTTGGATGTAGCTGGCAGCCTCCTTCTGATAATAGCACCCACAGACTCGAGCTGGTCCTGCCCAGCATCCCTTTGGTCCCGGCCAACATTCCTACCTGATCCCTGCCAGCATCCTTCATTTAAGGTGATGGTAATTCCCAGCTCAGCTCGCACAGTGCATCCATGCCTGCAGTGTATGTGCAGCTGCTGCACAAACCATGTGCTTCCTGCATTGCTATGGCATTTATCCAGCAGTTTTCTGACTGTGTCCTGGCAGACACAAGGCCAGCTGCCTTGGTCTCATTTTGCAAAAGCAGGGTGGGAAGCACAGCTCATCCTCAGAGCTGCAGCATTTGCAACAACTGAAACAGTTTAGGCCAGATGCATTGAATCAATGCATTGAATAGTGCATTTGCAGCACATGCTGGGCAATGCAGAGCTTCTCTTGTTTTTCGTGGGGCATGTAGCCCTCACCTTTTCTACAGTGTTTGGAGCTTGCAGAAAACCAGCTGCATGCACAGTAACTGCTGCCTTTCTGCACATTGCTCCCCGTGCCCCACCTGCACAGACCTTTGCCAGGACTTTCTGCAGCTCTGGTGCACCACTTTCTGCATTGGTTACATTCTGCTCTGGTTACAATTTTAATTTTGCCCTTATTAAAGCTTCCCAGGCGCTGCCTCATTCCATGCCTCTGAGCTGAAATTCCTGGGCCAGGGCTCACACCTGGGCTGGTTCTGCTCCCATCCAGCAGTGCAGACATGAAAGCCAATGGCTGAGTGCTGTTCCTGGGATGTGTCTGTGCAGGTCCCTCCACTTGGCACAAAGGAACACAAAAATTGAGTTTCTGAGGCAGGAACCAAGGGAAGGTTTGTCTTTTGAGGGTTATATTCTGGAGAAAAAAAAAAAAAATTAAAAAAAATCAGCAGTGAAACAAGCCAGGAGGTTTTGCAGTTGAGCTGCCAAGTGGGGAGAGGTGCATTTTGCAGCTTTCTCACAGTTTCTCAATGAGATGCAAGAAGTCAAATGAAAATAATCCAACTCCTACAGCAAGCTGCAGGGCGAGCACTCTGCTCTGGGTTTCCCACTCCATACTTCCAGGAGTATCAATGCAAACACTTGTGCATGCACAGCGGTGGCAAAATGTTTCTCTTTGTGCATGCAGAGCTGCATGCAGCAGCACGGAGAGGTGGGAGGTGCATCCCCAGAGAGAGCCACGTGCATCTGCACCCCTGTGTGCACACCCCTGATTTACACACAAACACACTCCATAACTTTCTTTTCTTCCCATTATCTCTAACCCATATACTCCGGGAAGTTTAATTTGTTCTCGCTGGTAATCACCATTAAATAGAAATTGTCTTTTTCTGTGTAAACACGTCATTAGTGGCGCTGGTTTCTGCAGGGTCCAGATTCCATTTTTATTAAAATGAAACAGTTTTCGGCTCCTCACTGTGTCCAGAGATGAGCAGTGTAATTTTAACCCGTCGGGTTGGCCGCAGATAATTGCACGGCGTTTGATTGGGGCGATTAGGGAGATTTCCTCTTTTCATGCCGAAGAATTTGCATTTTTCCCCTACTTCTCTGCAGCGAAGTCATGCTTTTGTACACAGCCAGTTTTAATGAGCATTATAAATCCTAATGAATATATTTTCGACATGCCTTTTATTGGCTTGTTTTCATTAGCAGAGGCCTAACAAACAGGTCCGGGTGGGAATGGTGGAGTGGTGTTCCACACCTCTGCTCCTCTGTCTCCCTCCCAGCAGCAGGGTGGTGCATACGGCCACTGTCCCATCCAGGAGCACCCATTTTGGGGCTGATTTATTTTGGAGAACTGAAAGCTTTTGCTGTCTCACAGTCAGAAAGTCATTAAGGTTGGACCTTAATGAGATCCCCAAGACCTTTCAGATCCCCAATCCAACCCCAGCCCACCCCACTGTGCCCACTGCCCACATCCCTCAATGCCACAAGCCTGCATTTCCTGATGTGGAACCGTGGGACAGTGACCCAACAACCCCTGTGCAGCTGTGCCAGTGCAGCACCACTTGTTGGGAGAAGAGATTGTTCCTGGTACCCAACCTGAACCTCCTCTGGCACACCTTGTGGCCATCACTTTGTGTCCTAAATGCAGTGTCTCCCTGTATATGAGGCACTGAAGGATTCTTGGGGAAAAGAGTCTTGTTTAGAGTCAGGGGGACAGCTTGGAAAGACTCTCAGGACTGCAATCTGGCACCAGCATCATCCTTTTGCCGTAAGGAGCAAGCATTAAAGAGCTCAGTGCATTTGTGTTGTGACCCGATTGCCCTTTGGTCCCTCTCTGGGCCTTTTTGGGGTCACGTTCTCCTCAGATCTGCTTTCTGCATTCCCATATATAAAATGCATTATTATACATTACAACAAATATTTGCTGTGAGGAATGAAGCTCGTGTATGTGAATGTGTATATATAATAATAATACACACCTATAAATACTTACATATAAGTATACGTAAGTTACATAAGTGTAAATACATATAATACATGCATGTAAATAAATACATATATGAAAATATTACACATATATGCTCATGCATACCAATACATAATTTTATTGTGACATATTATAATGCATTCATATATAATATATATCTCGTATATAGAATGTAATTATGGGCTTTGGGTGACGCTGTGCCCTCCTCCTCTCTGTTCTGCCCCGCTCAGACTCTGTGTTTTGGCTGCATCCCTGCAATGGTGCAGACCCATCCTGAGGTGCCATCCATCTGCAGTGCCCAGCTGGGCTCTGGGTGCAGCACTTTCCATCCCTGTGCTATCAGAAAACAACCTTTTCAGAGTTTTTTGGGGAAAAAAGTCCCCCAAATCACACTCTAGTCACCCTCCAGCAGCCTTGCCGTTTTGGGGTCATTTCTGCCCCTTGCAGGGAATGTTTTGGGGTTATTTATGCGTGGCCAGGGCTGGGCTGAGCCCCGCTGAGGGGGATTGTGGGGCTGCATCTTCACCAGGTTCAGTGGGGGCTGTTTACACCAAACTGCTCCAACAACTCTACTTTATTAGGTTGGGGGTTTTTTTGCATGCAAGCAGGCCTCCTTTCCCCATGGCTAATTCTGGGGGAAAATCATCCTTTTTGTGCACAACAGTGCTGCAAAAAGTATATATATATATATATATATATATATTTAAGTAGTGTCAATAGTTGTGCGGACAGCCAGCTCTGTGTTGTCTCTGTTACGTGGAGTTTTGTGGCAGAGGAGATAAAATTGCAGTAAAATAAAACAAAATGCAATGCAAACAGACATCGCACTGCAAAGTTGCAAAGTAAAAATAGTTTTTATGAGAGAGCAAACAGGTTTTGCATTGCCAGGTGGCAAAATTCCAAATGTGCATGCAGTGGGGATTTGCAAAAATGCTTTGCAGAGTTTCAAAATCCTGCAAGGGCATCACACTGTAAAACCTTCGTGCACATCGCATTGCATTGCAAAAAGAGCAAGCGCAACGCACCACCTTGTAAAGCCTGCAGATGCACTGTATTGCACTGCAAAACTTGCAGTGTTCCTCAAGTGCCAGAATGGAGTCAGTTTATTGTAGTCGGCAACAAATTAGTTCCAGTAACTCTGTGTTTTTTCTGCAAAGAGGAATGAATTCCCTCTTCTGTTTCGCCTTTGGAAACTCAGGTTTAATGATGGGGATCTTTCTTTGCACAGAGGATTAACTATGCCCCCTTTTAATTCATAATCCCTTTATTGCTGTTCAGCTTTTGCTGTGACCCGCTGCCTATCCTTTGGCTGCTGACACCAAATTTATCGCCTTATTATGAAGCCAAAAATTGTTTGCTTTCCTTTGGAGTTCCCCACCCCCAGGGTTGCTTTTGTGCCCCAGCAGCACTGCGGCCGAACCGCTCCGAGCCACCGGCGCTGCGGGTTTGGGCAGCGCTTGCCGAACATTGCTGGTGCTGAAGCCTCGTTGCTGTAATTTAGCCATTATTAAGTGATTGTGGTGCATTTTCAGCCAAAAAAAAAAAAAAAAGCCTTAATTTTGACAGATGAGAGGAAAGCCATTTCCTTATTTTTCATTTTCTAAAATTTTTTTTGGAACCCAAAATGGGAGCATCCAGCAGCAGGAAAACATCTGTGAGAGAAAAGGGGCCGTTGGGCTGCTAGGTGAATTGGGGCCTCCGTTCCCCCAAATCCCCCAACCCCCCCAACCCACCAATGTGAAACCCCACCTTCAGGACCCAAATTAGCACGAGGTTAATTCCGATATTTTCAAACTCCGGAGTTTACGTTCCCATGGCAACCAGTATTTTTATCCTCTGCGCCGTCGGGGAGCAGCGCTCCTCTGAGAGCCTCCGAGGTGTCGGGGTCGAGTCAGAACAAATAAATAAAGCGCAGGAATTTGCGCCGCATCGCCTCGCGGGCTGCGGGAGCCGGCTGTGCTGGCATTGGGGTTGGGTGGGAGAGCAGCCGGAGGAGCAGAGCTGAGTGGCTCTGCTCGTGAAGAGCTGATAGGGGCTGTGTGATGGAACAGCGCAGCTGGGTGACACTGGGTGCTCTGTGCTGGGAGAGCAGCGGGAGTTGGGGATCCCCCAAAGCCCCCTTGCCGTGAATGGGCAATGTGGGGGACGTTCAGACTTCTGTGCACTGGAGTCGTGTGGCTGCTTTTGAAGGAACCCATGTCTATAGTTTGGGTGAGATGGGAGAGGGTACAGGAAGGGAGGGTTTGGGGTGAAAACCACAAGATTTGGCTCAGAAATAACCGCTGTGATGGAAGTCTCGCCCAAAAGCAACACCGAGAATTTGGGCAAAATTTTGCTGCCCAATCACGCAGCCCATGGCTGAGGAGCTGCACTCTGTGCCAATCCTCCAGCCCTCTGGATATTAATAAATATTTCGTATCGACGTTTTTCCCCGAAACGGGAGGTTTCCAGCCCTCAGTCTGCGCCGTCGGGTTAAGCAAATTAAAGGCGGTTTTGTGCCGTATTTTTCTCTTGACTGAATCAAACAATGCTGTTGGCATAGAAACAGCCTTTTGTGGAAAGGTCACCTGCACGGAGGGCGTTTTAGGTGTAATTCAAGGAGATTACAGGGGATTAGGGAACGTTTAAATATATATTTTTATATATGGACGGAACGTATGTATCATGGCATGCCTGTGTGTATATATGCTTATGTGCTCATGTGCTCGTGCAGACCCGTATATGTATATTTATATGCACTTCTTTAAGGAAAATATGATAAAGGAGCAATATCCAACCAAGCTGGGAGGTTCGGCAAATTAAAAAGTCTGCGATAAAGGTTTTATTTCCCCCTTTTTTTTCTTTTTTCTTTTTTTTTCCCTGCATGTGGCGGGGTGATATCGACACGAAGCGCTTTCTCCTCTGTGTTTTTGTGCTTGGCTTTAATTAAACCTTAGGCAGGGCTGGAAAAATGTGGCGAGACGAGATAATTGTGCTATTCCCCACGCGGGGCTCAGCGCCACGGAGGGAAAACACGAGGAAGAGAAATTTGGGGACGGAGCCGTCGAGGGATGGAGGCGGTTGGGGCTGTGATCCTCGGGCCAGGCAGATTCCTTTGCAGCCCCCAAACTCCCCAGAGTAGCGGCTTTTGCCCCATTGTGCACCTCCGTGGTTTTGCAGGGAGTGGGAAAAATTAGTAAACCTGATTTTTGTTCAGACGACCAGCACAGGTTGCTTTTCTTTGCCTTTTTTTTTTTTTTTTTTTTCTGGCAACACATTTCCAAGGCAGGAATTTAAAAGGTGAGATCACTGCAAAATGGCGTTTATATGGGATTTGACACAGGATCGCTCCCTGCAGCTCTGGGTGCTTTCTCCCCAAATCCCTCACACTGGTGCTGATGTGAGTGCTGCAAATCCCTCCGGAATCAAATGCTGATTCCATGAAAGGGAAATGCAATGTCCTTTTTTCAGGTTTTCCCACAATAAGTCCTTATAACAAAAAGCAGTGTGTTGGAAACAGCCTGGCTGGTAGGAAGGGCTTCCCGCGCCTGACCTTGCTGGAGCCTGTTGGGATGTAATAGGAGAGAGAGGCCGTGGAAATGTGGGAATGAAGAAAGGATTTAGTCAGACAGCGATAACAAAATCCCAATTTCGTGTCTCTTCTCGCCTATCTGTAGCGGCCCGTGGTAGCAAACATTTGGTTCAGATTAGGTTTTGGTGATTACAGCTTGTCAGAAAATATTGTTTGCATCCTGTAGGAAATATTATGTTTTAACTTTGTTTTCATTCCAAGCAGTCAAAATATTGATTTTTCATTTTTTCAGGGTAAAATTCCAAAAGCGATTTCTGTTTGGACACATGGAAGCAAAAACTATCAGCTCTGTCTGCAGACGTGAAATGTTTTGACATTTTTAAATGTTAGTTTCAAATTGACATTTCAACTTAAAATAGCATTAAAATGGCACAGAGTGAAGCTGTTGATTCAAACAAAAATTAAATTTCATCCAGGCATTTCAAAACTTTGCATTGCTCTCCATTCTGATCAGGTGACATTCCTTGCCATTGGTGCTCTTCCTTCAGAAGAGACCAGGTGGGCAAAAAATGCACTGTTTCACCGCAGGTTTGGTATTAAATAATCCTGGACTCCCTGTTTGCCATTTTGGAGAGCCCAGAAAAGCACAGAAAGGAGCTTTGCCTGCACTGAAATGGTGAGACGTCGGAATGAATCAAAGAGCATCACTGGGCTGTATTCATTGGAGGCCTTTGAAATTTGCAATGTTGATGTGAGATTTTGGCTTTCTCCCCTGGAGGAGATTGCTCTGCTTTTGACATCCCAGGATGGCATCTCTTGACTTGCAGCCTTTGGCAGGGAAAAGACAGCAAGAAGGTTTTTTTCTCTTTTCTGTAGAATGGCAATATTGGATATATCAGCACATGTTCCTCCAAGTGGAAAAAAAAAAAAAAAAAAGCCCAAATAAATCAACTGAAAAAAAAACAAGAAAGAAAGAAATTAAAAACAACCAACAAAATAACAGTTGTATTTTTTCCCATGTTGGTTGGTGGCCAAATCCCATCGCCCGCTGGCGTTGGAGGTGGGCTGCATCTATTCAGCTGGGAGCAGCTGTGTAGGATGTAGGCCAATAATATCTCAACAGAGAGGCAAAAAGCTACAGTGAGCCTCAAATGGCTATTGCTCTTATACATCTGAGTGCCTGCAGTTCCCATTTCAAGGTAAAGAAAATGGGGACAAACACTGATAAAAAAGCCATGTCCAGCATGGATGGCCAGAGAAAAAGTGCAAGGACTTCAGGTTGGCTTCTGTCACTTTGCAGCTAATTAATTGGCTGTCTTTCCAATTCAGCTGGGGTTGGGTTGTTGGTGTTTAGTTTTGGCAAGTCCCATTTTCGAGGCAGGTGCATCCAGAGGATTGGGCAGAAATGGCCATTGGGAGTCCTGCAGGCATTTTCAGGTCATGGGGATTTGAGGTTTTTCCCTGGTGACTGGGAAAGAGTGCTACCTTCAGTGCTGGAAGTGACAGGAACAGCCCATCTTATGAGCTGATGTAGTGATGTTGGAGAAACAGCATTTCTGGATGCCTCAGAAGTGATGAGCACCACACATTCACCACGGGAGAAGCTGGACCAAAGTTTTGCTTCTTGTGGTTCTTATTCCACCTTATCACCAAAGAAACACTGAAAAACACTTTCGGGGGGCTGCTTTTCGGATGCTGCTGCTCGGTGTCTCTTGAATGGAAATCCATTGGAAGTCTCAGGGAAAGACTTTTCCCTGAAAGTCTCATTTCTGCCCTCTGAACCCTTCACATAGACAGCTCCTCTTCCAATCAAAGAAAAAAATCCACAAAAATAGACATCTCCTCATCTTTCCACAAATTAGAACAAAGAAATGCTGAACAGAGAGGAGATTTCAGCTTTGGGAAAATTTCTGTTTCTGTAGGAAAAATTGCTGTTTCCATTGGGTCCCTCAATGGCTCTTTCAAAAAAGATCTCGAGTTCGACCAGAATTGATGGCCAAGGCTACAAGTGCAGAGTGCTGTTTCCAGCCAAAATTGCCAAACGAGGTGATAAATAGTCTCTTCGGGGGGATTTCTTTTAATATCTGAAGTCACTTTATAGCAGTATTTGACTTTTATGGCAGTCTTTGGGCAGTTGGTTTGAGTCACGCTTCCTCTTAGCACAGCCTTGGACACAGGATCAGCTCTGCTCTGAAGGATCAGCGCAGTATTAATAGCTGTTATTTAATAAGTGTGCAAATAAATCCGTGTCCAGAAGTTGTTCATAACTGTGCTTTGTTCCTCAAGGTGTAGGAAGCAGAGCATCCATCCTCAGGAGCATTCAGCCATTTGCCTTCTGCCCATTTGGAATTGCCTAAAAATAGGGAGATTCTCACCCTGCATGGAAATGAAAGTACAGAAAGATGATGAGCTGGGAACGTCCTAACGTGGAATTCCTGGCATGCTAAGCTGATAAATGTGAACTTTATGGCATCCACACGCTTTCTTTGAATACTAATAATTAACAGAGGCGAATCAACACCCATTACTGGGTCAGCGGCGCAGGTTAACGCGCACCAACTGCTCTGCAGGGAAATGCCTCATCAGTGCCTGGCTCTGATCTCCTGATTCGTTTGGGTGGAAGAAATCCTGGCCATGTGCATCTTGCCTCACAGACGTGGGATTTCCCAGAACTGAATTTTCCATGGAAGGTTCCTATGATCTGTTTTGCTGTGCGCTGACTGCAGACAGCAGTAACAACACCTTTCGCCAGGCGCACGCAGCACATGCAGCTCCGATCTATCACAGCTTACTGCAGGCTATTAATAGTTTATTAACTCCATTTAAACTCTGCCTAAATGCTCCCAGTGTGCCAAGTGCCTCTGCATGGAAATTATTAAGAAAAAAGAATTAAATGGAATTACAGAGTGTGCCAGGGCACATTTGGAACTTATGCTGTGTCCCCCACATTTCTGCAATTAGCAGAGTGTGTGTTTGTGTGTGCTTTTGGGAAACGCTGGGGACGTGGTCCTTCTTTTCTTAGGAATCGTAGTGTCACTGAAAAGGGGTGCTTCCTGGAAGCTTGTGTGAAGGGTTTCTTTGTGCTGAGCCAGCCCCAGACCTGGAATTTTGCATTTGCTGCTGCTTGTCTCAGAAACTCAGACTACAGAATAGTGATCAGCGCCAAACTTCAGAAATTCATCCCCATAACAAGGATAGAGGTGTTTTCCCAGCCCACTCCTGCCTGTGGGGAGCTGAGTTTGGGGGATTACGGATGGCAGAAAATTTCTGCCACTGGAAGATTGTTGGGAACCTGCAATTTATGTTTGCTTTCACGGCTGATCCTCACCCACGGGGATCCCGTCATTTGATCTCAAGCACTCCCTTCCTGCTAAACACGAAACAAATGTATATTTTTTCATCTCCCCCTTCACTTTGCTGTGATGTTTCTTTGTCTCCCACCATTCCCCAAGTATTGAGAGTCACACCAGGGCATTAATATTGATGGAGACCTCGGTTATTAGGAGCTGCATTTCCGAGCGTGCCAGCAGCATATAAATACTATTACAGGGTAATTAGTGAGCATCAAGCTGAGTTTGGATCTTGCAGGGCTTAGTGCCCTACTTTTGTGGTTTTGTGCGTGGGGTTGTTGGGGTTTGCCCACAGCCAGAGCTGAAGGCTGAGTGGGATCCCATCCTGGGAGCACCTGAATGCTGAACGGAGCACAGTGCAGCAAAACACAGAGACCAGGGAAGGAATAAGGCTGTCATGGCTTTTCTTCTTTGAAAGCTGTGTGTATTTGAAGCGCAGAGTTGCTTCTGACTTTCTTATTAAATTTTCCCCACTTTTTGTTTGCTTCTATCCCTCCTTGCCAAGATGGGATTTCATGGTTTGCATTTTCTCCTCCTGTGCCATGTTTTAATTTTTCTTCCAGTCTTGTAAAGTTTGAGAAGGTTTCAGTGTCGCCAAAGGGCAAACACAGCTCGGTGATTCTGAGTGCTGGGAATGCTGCAGGTCCCTCAGCCTCCCAGGGCAGCAAACAGCTCACACTGTACAACACTTTGCAGTAGAAAGGAAAAAAAGAAAGAACTCCTATTTTGGAGGAGAAGTAACACCCAAACAGACTGGGTGCGTTAGATCTGACGAAGGGGTTCTCCTTGAATTCCTCACACTATTTTATCATTTCCTCCACTTCCTTCCCTCAGCAACTACAAGGAGAGGTTGCCACCCAAAAGGAGACAACTCAGTGTTGTGGCTCTGTCCCCAAATCCTTCGTTTTTTCCCACGGTGCTGCTGTTACCATCTCCTACTGAAACTCTCTGTGAATAATTTAGGAGCGTTTTGCATCTTTTATAGCTCTGAACTTCGACTAAAAGGAGTTTTGAGATGGTGCTGCCTGTGCAATAAAGTATGAATGTGGCTGAAGGCGAAAATCCTCAATCTTGCATGAGTGAAAAGGGATGGGGATGGGGGGTGACAGCAGTGGGAGCCGGGGAGGCCTCTGAATGCTGCGAGCTCTTAGAAGTGGTTTAGCACATTATTTTCATGTGTTGACATGGGAGAAAGGGCATTTAGCTTGCAGGCTGGCAAGCATGTCTTGGCCCCCGTATTTCCTTGTCTGGGGGCTGTCAGGGTGGTTGGAGAGGTTTGGGGTTTGTCATTCTGCTTGGGACTGGGAAAATCAATACGGCGCGCTGCACAGGGGGGTGAATCACTGCCCCTGGGGTAAATCAATCAGTGCAGCTCTGTGCTCCCAGGGGATAAAGCCACCTTCTTGCACTTCACCACCCCCATTTCTTTTTTGCAGCTTGGTCACTGCTGTTCTCTGCTGCTGGGTTTCCCCCTCCATTGCAGGTGTTTGAGCTTACAGTTTGAAGGACTCTTCATTGCTTGAGGCTTTTAGTACATTTGCTGTTGGCCAATGGGAGAGGTGCAGCCTCATTAGCAGCATGCTAACAGGCACGTCTTTGTCTTCTGCTCAGGGATGCTCATCCCCAGCTTTGGGATGGTCATTTCCAGCTTTCCAGCTTTGGAATGATCACAGAGGACTTTGCCTTCAGGGGCTGCACTCACCAACATGTGGGCTATAGCAGGATGTCTGCATCAAGCTGCTGGAAGATTTTAAATTCCTGACTAATTTCTTTTCCGCGAAACAAATGAATCTTCAGGAGGGTGTTCTGTCACAGCTGCTAAGCCATTTAATTTATCTGGGTCGTTTACAATTTGTGATGGGACTGTTAATGGCCTGATGTGGGGATCAACATCACTTAAATGCTTGGAGGTTGTTTTTTTTTTTTTTTTTTTCCCCCCCTCTTATCCTTTATTTTTCCTTCTGGTTTTAAGGTTGTTTCTGGATTTGTCCCCAGAGGCACAAAGCTGTGTTTGGAAAACGTCAGCTCTGTGTCCCCAGCCCCTTTGTCACACTGAAAGCACAAACCGCAGCCCACCCAGGGGGACGTGCTGCCCTGCTACTGCTTACAGCTTCAAAGTACCTGCCCGTGATATGAAACATGCCATAAAATGAATACATTCCAGATGTCCCTGCAAATTCCCCTTGGCTTCGCCATCCACCTGAAGGCAGACGATGTGGTGAGGCTCCTCGGCACCCGCTGCTTTGCTTGTATGGGTCTTTCCTGCCCCACAGTGTGGGATGGTCGCTCGGTCAGTGTCCCCGTGGCAGTGGAGAGGGTCAGATGTCACTAACCAGGGGTGATGTCTCCAATACTTGCCCAGTGCAGTGTGGCAATTTTATGGTTGGGGAACTGCCGTCCTTGGAGTTTGTGGAATACGGGTCCTTGGGGTGAGGAGGACCTTAGCCTTAGGTTTTGTGGAGGTCTGTCCTTCAGAGTTGGGAAATCTTCATTTTTGGGTTATGGGGAAACCCCTTTCTCCCCAGGATTGGTGTTGGTGGTGCAGTGTGCATCCTTGGGGCTGGCAGATCTCCATACGTGGAAATGGTGGAAGTGGTGGGAAATCCATCCTTGATTTGATCCCCCCTCAGGGTTGGGGAATCTCTAGCCATGGAGGAGCTCCATGCTCAGAGGACTTCCATCCTAGACCTAGGCCAAATCAGGAGCTGCTGCTTCTTCCACAGAGCACTCACCTTAATGCAGAAGTCATGGGATTCTGGCCAGGCTCTTGCCCTTGGAGAAGCGTTGGGATGCTGTGAGCCTGTACCTGCTCATGATGCCAACATTGCAGGCAGCTCAGCAACCGTTTCCTTTGTATAAACAAAGAAAACCAAATGAAACACAATGGTGGAAACAAAGAAAACCAAAGAAAACACCATGGGGGAATGTTTGGTGTCTCATGGGTGGATTTTGAGGAGATATGGGCAGCAATTTCCCTGCTACCCATGGTGTGAGGGTCCAGTTGGCTGGAAGGACTGCATAAAATGAGAATACTGGTGGTGTGGAAGGCAGTAAAGTAGTTACAAAAGCTAAAATTACTATTCATAGCTAATATGTTGCATGGCACTAATTAATTTTTAAAGAGACTCACCGGGGACCTCATTGCTAAAACGTGATGTTTTCTCCTCCGGCACCAGAACTGTTAACTCAAAACAAAGCAGAAAAACGGAAAGGAAGAGGAACTGCAGCATCCAAGGGATTGCTCTGACAGGCAAATCCTGCTGTTGGGATTGGGTTGGGGTCACCCTGTTGCACCCCTTCAAGATTGCTTTTTTGGGGGGGGGCTGACGAGTCAAATCTGGCTTCCTTGAAGTGCAGAAATGTCCCTGGAGCTCAGAGCACACTGAGAGCAAAGGGAAGAGCTATTCTGGGCTCTGCTCTCACCTGTCTCACTTTACCCGAGCGTGGCTTTCCTGAATATTTTTAGCCATGTTTTATTACCAGCCTCACAAGCCCCAGACCAGGGGATTATTACCATTGCACAGTTACTTACCCACATACAAGTTATTTAATTCAAACAGTCTTTGGGAGCACTAAGAACAGACTTTCCTGGACAGTTTTGTTGTCACTGGCATCTGGACAGGAATCAACAGCCAAATATCCAACATTTCCCAGCATGTGATGTACGTAGTATTGCTCCTAAAATGGCCAAAGCCATAAACACTTTATCTTCAATTTCTGTTTAACTATTATTTTTATCAGGCTGGACGTTTTTCTCACCGTCACCTTGAATCAACCTCTTAATTCCAACACTTCAAGTTTCATCAGGGTGTATTTCTTCAAAAAAAAAGGGAATTTATCAAGCTTCAGCAAAACCGTTTCATAAAGTCACATTCAGTGCTTGTATTTGCCCCCTCCGTCATTACCTTTTCATTTGAAAATTAGGAAATTTGGTTGCTCAGGGCAAACCTTCCCTGCTGTTCCACAGGGAGGTGATAGCAGAGTTTGGTCCGAACTGGGCCGGGGGTAACAAATTCCAGTTGCCCCATTGCAATATTTGATCTTGTTTTTGCTGGTAGCAGCCTGGGGTCACAGAGCACCGTGCTCACGTCCTCCCCCAGACGGAGCCATTTCTGGTTCCATATGGAAAAGGGCTGTGGCATCTGGTTTCACTCTCAGCAGCTGGCAGCTTGAAGCCTGTGTTTTGCGTGGTGTGGAGTAAAGAGAAAATAAAGTGTCGAATTGTTTGGCATTATCAAGGATTTCTGCTCCCCAGGACTTCTGCATAAAGAGATGGAAATTTTAGCTGCCGGAGCCAAGAAACACACAGAAGTATATGAATTTATTACATTTTATCTCATTCTCCTGCAAACAGCGCTGGAAATGTCAAAAGATCATCTATTGTTTCATCATTTATAAAGAATTTTTGTTTTCTTGTTGTAATTTCTTTGATGCATGGCTGTGGGGAAGGAAAAGAAATAGGAGCAGGAGATGGCAGGTTGAACGAGCAGTTTGTCTGGCCGCAGAGCTACGTGCATTTAAATTTCTCACATCCCAGTTTTTAATTTAACAAATGTAATTAAGGATGGGGTAGGTCTTCGGATTATTCATTTACTCCAGATGGAAAAATTAAATTGAATGCAAATTCTATAATCAGACATGAAGTTGAGGATGTCGGACGTGATGGGGAAGTGTCAGCACATTAATGGGACCACTTTCCCTAAACAGCACCCAAATCTAGAGCTAGGGATTATTTGAATAATTGAGGTGGCATTTGATAAGATATCTGATTGCTGATATCTCCTTAAGATGGAGCCTTAATTGTAATTCTCCATCAAGAAGGATTAATCTGCGTAACGGGGCTGTTGGGAACGGTGTGTTTTCAGACTGCCTCGCTCGAGTTTTGGTCTTTTATCAAGGGCTGCCATTCCTGGTAGCAGTGGCAAAATGATTGGTGGCATCTCTTGGTCTGTTATGTATGAGCTGGGAGACCAGCAATCCTTGTGGGTCCTCCCTGGGCCTCCGGGGCTGTGTGAGTCCTGGCAGAGGGATTTCCCAAGCGTTGAGCCAACACTGCAGCATCAGTACTGAGGGCTGCTCTCATTTCCTTTCTGTGGGGTGCAATCAAACCCTTATTTCTCTGTGAAATAAAGACAGATGAGGAGAATATTGTTGCATCTTCGTCAGAAGACCTTGTGGGACCGTGAGTGTCCTGTGCTGGGATGCTGCCACTGGGTGATGACTCCCAGCTCAGCCTTGGTGGGGGCAGCAGGAGGAATTTACACTCAACCTGTGGCAAACATTTGGTTGCAGTCACAGACAGCTCCTCTTGCATTTCCTCAACACTTACGCTGCACTTTGGAGAAATAACTGTTATGTAGAGTCCTTTTCACTGCCAGCAGTACTTGTTCCTCTTGGAACAAGGCATAACAGGCAGTGAGATGGAGATAAACTTTGCTTCTTTAATCCCACATCTGGCAGATAAAATGAGTTTTTTCAAATGGTCATTGTTTTTGCTGGAAATAATTATTATTTTTTAAGGAAAACAGCAACAATATTGTCTTTAATGTTGACTATCCAGAATTGTAAAATAATCATTGCAGCCTTTCTTTCTTGCCTCCTGCATCTACCAGCAAACGAAGAAAGGGAAAGAGAGATGAAAGGGGACAAAGAGATAAAGCTCAAAAGATTTATTTTCTTGAGAGTGTGCATAGTTTGGAACAAAATGTAAATGAAATACACATAGAAAAAACGTTAGGGAGAAAGTACTCATGAGCCCTACCTGCAGATTTTTGATTGCCCAACAGTGATGAGTGCAGCCTATATCTCTATCATCTTTAATGTAAAGCCATATGCAGATTTTTCTTTTTTTTTTTTTTCCTTTTCTTTTCCTCACCATCCTACCCCCAGCTGTCGCTAAGTAGTAATATCCATTTCAGCTAAATGGGTGCATTCATCATCTCAGCAATGTGATTTTAGTACTGGGATGATCTCTTAGGCCAGCATTCACACTCCACAACCAGAAAGGCATGATTTCCCCCAAAAAACTTAAATCACTTGAGATAAGTTGGGCATTATCTTCAAGTTGCAAATTGCTTGTTTGCTCCTCCAGCTGGAGCTCTTAATTCAGAACAATTAGTATGCCATTTAAAACAGAAACAAAGCATATGGAGGTGATCCTAGGAAAAGAGCATCCTTGGGTTGGAGCACCCCAGCATTGCCTGGCATTCACTGAGCTGGCTGCTTGGCTCCAGTTTCTCTTTCTTCGCACATCTCAGCTCTTCCTTTTGTCCTTCTTTCCTCTCTCCCTTCATCTCTTTCCCCCTCCCTCCCTTCCCTGCTTTCTTTCCCTGCTTTCCTTATGCCCTTGCCTCCATCATGTTTGCTCTTAAGGTTTGTACTGGAATTGCATGAGAATGTTAGTAAGAGAACCAAGAATTTATTTTTCATGTGAAATAAAAAAAATGTTTTCCTTCAAGTCTTTGCAGGAATCAGCACTGCCTGACACACATTGTGTCTCAAGAGCATTTTTGTTCACCCCACAAATGATCTGCACATCTTCCCAGCGTGCTTTTCCACCACTGGGGTTTTTTGGGAGCCCCCAAACCTGCAGACCCAGGCTGTGAAGTCAAGCAGGTTGTTTTAAAGAGCTTTTCTGCAATCCCTTTCCCTTTACTCCCCATCAGAGGATGGATGGAGGCAGCAGCGGCAAATCTGAATAACTAATCAGAGTCCTCATTAACCCCCCGCAGAGATGCTCAAACATTCACTTTGCTGTTTGTGAAGCAGGAAAAAAAAAAAAAAAAAGAGAGGGGGAAGAAAAAAAAAATACAACACAAAACGACCCACCCTGCATTAAAATTGATGTGTTATTAATCCCACTGTTCAGACCTCATGGGCACCAAATTTTCCTCCATCTCGCCCAAGGCTGAGCAGTGTGGGGCCGCTCCTGCAGGGCACTTTGACTTTCCATTATTTATTGGTGCAGTGTGGTGAGGCCGCTTTGTTCCCCGTGCCCAGATGTGCACACATGTGCCTGGCGGGGAGGTTCCCGTATTTCTTTACATTTCCCCCCACTTTCGAGGATGCAGATCACCTATAGGGGCAGTGTTCTGCTGGTGGTTTCAGCTGTGGTTGGTGCATGGCTTTGCTTTTTCAGAAATATGGAAATAGTGTGTGCGTGTTGGCACATTTCAAATCTTTTTGCTGATGATGGCACCGTCAGGGTTAGCTTGTGACTGGGAAGGTGGAAGGATGAATGAGTGAGAATGCTGAGTTACTCTTTGCGCCTTCAGGTGTCCCCACCCTGCAGCTATGGGCCATGTTTTGTAGCTGGTACTGAAATTGCCCAATGGGGAAAAAACAAAACACAATTAAAGGAGTTTTTGCAGCACTCCTAATTCCAGCTTGCAGTGGGCGTTGGAGCTGCTGTTGTGCCTGGAGAGCAGTCATCACCTCTTGATTAAGAGTGGTGCTCTTCAAAGAGCATAACTGAAATTTGAGCCTCGGTTTTGTTCATTTGTAATAGTTTTCATGCCGATAGGGTTTTTCACCACAGGTAGAGTTTGGGGATGGCACAGCTTGGAGTGGGATGTAAAACAATTCAGCAGAGCCAGCAGTGTTATCAGGGACATCAGTGTTTGTTGTTCCTGCTCAGGTCAGAGGAGCTGGCATGGAGTTTGTTAAAAACTGAGAGCCAGAGTTGAACAGCACTGAGCTGCTGACATTGGAAACACTGCGATTTGGTCACGCTGGAAACAAGTCAGCATGCCAGGAATCATCATTTTTTTGCAGCAATCCTTAATGATTATTTTTTGCTTAATATTAATCAGCATTTCCTTATACTTAATTAAATCCTTATTAGAGGGATGCTCTAAGGAACCAGCCTTTTGCAGCCTGAGTACAGGCTGAAGTCCTGGGATGCTGGTACCTCACCTGGGTTTCATCTTCACTGATGGACATGATACAAGTTGGGTAAATGGGGATTTAGGGTGTGTTGGGGGATTGCTGTAGATGCAGTCTGTGCCAGGACTGCATATCATTGCCATCTACATGTCTCATTTGTGACCCTCCAGCAGCTGCTGTGTGCACTGAGTGCTGGATCTGCCATGGAGCAGCTTGGAGGCGACATCTCCATTCCCTCTTGCATCTTCAGGACTTCAAAGGCCTCTGATAAACTTCAAAGGATGCCTTTTGAAATTGCTAAAAGTGTGTGCTGGCTAATGAAGATTTACCTCCCTTTGCAAGAGTGTTTGGGGAAGTGTTGCTGGTGGGATTGGCTATTTGTTCTCCTTGTGGCAAAGACAAAAGCTGCATCTTTTGTGCAGAAGCCATGCAAGCTGTATTTTTGCCCTGTCAAAACAGGTGCGTGCAGTATCCAAGTCTGCAGCCCTGATCAGCTCTGAAGATGGAAATCAGCATTGCTCAGGAGCTATTTTAGCACTCGCAAAGCACTATTTATCTGATCCTTTTCTTCTAGGTCTCACACTTAGTTTGCGCAAGCGAAGGCAGATGACAAAAGTCTCTCCCATGGGAGGAAAAGGCTTTACAGGGATGACAAATTGCTGCAAAAATATGAGCTTTTGGAAACATTGTCAGGACCAACCCAAAGCAGGTCATGTCCCACCTCCTTGACTAGTATTTGGTGTCAGCCTGTGCTTGCTCTGTCAAGGCACGAGCCCACAGGTTTTTATTCCTGATTATAAATACCCTTAACAATGTTTGCAATTGAAGAGGTTTGGACTTGAGACCCACCTGAGTTTTCAGCATAGCCCAGGTTAAGTCTCTCAACCTCTCAGCATGACCTACACTTGCTCAGGAAGCTAAGAGCCTTCCTGCCCTTCCATCTCCTTCACCAAGTCTTCCATTTTATGAAATTTTGGGTCCCGCTTTTGGATAGGAGGAGATTTTGTGCCGAGAGCAGATGCATAAATGTGTGCTCAAAACTGTAGTGCTGGAAAGTCAGATGGCATTTTGGGTGAAGAAATCATGGGAGTGATACTGAAACAAACACATAAGTGCTGGGGCTGTGGTGAGTAGCATGGCAGAGATTTTGGGTGGATGTTGGGGATCTCAGAAGCTCTCTTCTAGCTGATGCATATCCAGGTACATATATCCCATGTACATTCAAGGTCTGAGCAGCTGTAGATCAAGGCATAAATATATCCTAGACACATACGAGTGATCTGAGGAGGTCTGTACCGTGTGATATATATCTTGAAGATCTGAGGAGCTTTCTGGAAGGGATGTTTATCACGAGACTTACATGTTTATTGGAGTTTTGAGGTGCTCTGCAGAGGTGTTATACATAGCATGGTAGATATATCAGACATGCACTGGAGGTCTGGGGAGCTCTCTAGAGGTGATGTATGTCATGGTGGGTACATACATCAGATGTATATTTTAGATTTGAGGAGCTCAACTGGTGATATATATCAGAGACGCATTGTATCAGACAAATAAAAGAGATCTGAGCAGCTCTCTAGAGGTGATTTATATCAGTGTAGATATAGCAGGTGTATACTGGAGATCTTAGGTGATGTTTATCACCTCATATCTAGAGGTGATGTAAATTGAGGGACATTTATCAGACATATATTGGAGATCTGAGGAGCATGCTAGAGGTGATGTATATATCAGAGATCTGGGGAGCTTTGTCTCTTTGCCTTGAAATCATCCACTTGCTTCCAGCATCTCTTGGAGGCCTCGATATCATCCAGTTTTCCAGGAATTGCATTTTCTATGTTCTCCTTTTTTTTAGAGAAAAAAAAAAAAAAAGACACAAAATGCACCCATGGCCATGCAAGTCATTGCTGTGTCCAACGTTTTTTTTTTGTTTTATTTATCTGTGATGCAGGAGGTTTTAGATAACAGATTTCTTTCTCCTGGACTCACTTGGCTCTCTGACTTCTGTCTTGCCAAGGAGTAGCACCCATTTGCCAACCTTGGTCAGAAGAAATCTCAAATTTTAAGTCATCCTTGCAAGCTTCCTTCCATGTGGTATTTTTTCTTTTTTTTTTTTTTTTTTTTTTTTTTGACACAGGAACTGCTGCAGAGAGGGAGATTTGTGAAGGCATTTAGTGAGATAATTAAAGCTGAACTGAGAAATATGGTGATTTGCAGATGCGCCTAAGTGGGTTAGGCAGCTAAATCCCATTTAGGCAGGGAAATTTTGCCACTTGATCTGCTTAGAAGGGTCTAGAAATTCCAATCTCAGCTTCCTTAAAGAGCAGATCCTTGGGAGAAGCAGCATCATCTCTAACACTTCTATGGACTTTTACTTATCAGGTAACCTCCGGATCCACTCCCCTGTTTCTGAATTAATGGCTCTTCCCTGGTTCACGCCATCTGAGCTAGAGTATAGAAGCACATTTACACTCAAGCAAAGATTATAGTTAATAATGGGAACGTTGACAGCCAGTGCAAAACAGGGGCATGGCCAACGGCAGCAGCAGCTTCACGGCTTTTTCCCTATTTTCTCTTTTTCAGACCCAAACTGTACTGCTAGCCCACTCCAAGATCCTGTGCTGGGGAGCTGTCATCATTGAGGAGCAGACGGGGACAGGACAAGATACAGCTGTGGACTTCCCTTTGTGGATATACTGGCAACGGACGCATCTTCATATTCCAGACACATCTCGGTTCGACCTCTAAAATTCTGATTCATTTTTCCCATTCCTTGGAGATGTCCAAAGCTGCTTGTCGCATCCCCAGGGGTCTGACTTAGCAGCCACTAGTCCACCTTTCATCCCCAAGGGGCAATTCTCACCTCTGCTTTCCTTGATTCCTCCTATTTTTTGCCCTATCCTGCAATGAACATGCTCTAAGAACAGACTTGCCCTCTCAGGGTGGCCTGCAGTGGCTTCACTGATGGTGCCAAAGAACCTAGCACAGAAAACTTCATCCTCTATGTAATATTTAATCTTTCCATTTCATTGTTTTCTTTCCATATTCAATATTTCACCATTTCCTTTCTCAGACTGTGACCCATACTCAGAAGTTTTGCTTTTGTGGCTGTGGAACGTTTCGTGCAGCAGCTCCTCGAGCACCCGCAGACGGTAAGGCAGCCTCGTGTTGTACTAATTGGGCAGTGATGTATGAACTGAGAGGGATGCGGTGAGTTGTGACCTCAGCAGGGCTTTGTCTGAGGGATTTCTGTTCTTTCCTGGTACCTTGCAGTTATATTGCCCCTTTGCTAAATTCGGTGAGCATTAGAGAGGAATTGCTGACTTTCATATTTTTATCGTTATTTTCCTTAGAAATCAGGCTGTGCAGGGGATCTTGCTTTAAAGCCCAAGTGTTGAGAGCACGTTGTTAAGAGCCGTAAGTCACGACTGACCCAGAAGAAAACACAGATTTTGTCATAAAAATACCCCAAATACGGGCTGTTATCACCGCAAAATATTGGCAGCTCAATAGGATATGGAGAAATGGTCACCAGTTAAAAATAACTTACATGCGGAGCTTAAAATAAGATGTGCATGAAACCAAGGGTCTCGCAGTTCTTCAGTCAACCCCAATCGCTAAAATTAGGGCCTGACAGAGTGACAAATGTGTTTGCTCTGTGCCAACACTGGAGGCATCCTGAGGGTGACAGAATAAATCCCCATTGACTGCAACTTTCCTCCTAAAGAAGTGAAGAAAAATCTTCGGCTGTTGAACAAAATACTGACTTGAAAACTGAGGAGATGCCTTCAGTTTTGGCAGCTGTCCTGGAAAGGAGCCTTCTCTCCTCCTAAATCAGCGGAGATGAGGGTTGGAGCATCTCAGGGTAAAACCCAAAAGCTCTTCAGTTCTTTCTGCTCTTCCAGCCCAAAGGGAAGCTTCACTTGGACAGCTACACAGCAATTCACAGTGCAAAACCTTTTGCATCTTTTCTTTGAGTTTTACCTGCTCTGAAAGCCCTTTTAATAAACGGCAGTCAATAATGACAGGATTATTTTCTCCAGGCTGCCCTTTCAGCCTCAATTCTCACCAGTGACCTTCCATCAGCCAAATAAAACAGGATTAAGTATGTGACGAAGTGGCTGAATTTCTCATTATTCCAGATCTCAGGTTTGGCCCTGTTTCTACTAAAGGTGTGGATTGGGTTGACCTCGGAATATCTTCTCAGGTAAAACATAAAACTATCAGAGAGTGACCAGAGGAGAGCTACGAGATGGGGAAGGCTCTAGAGAGCCATCTCTCACCAGGAATTTTGCATTAGAATAAAAACCCTGGACCCATTTCCCTGGTGGTGGTGAAGACTAGAAAACCAGAAAGCTGCAGGAGAGGGATGTGAAGCAGAAGTGCAGCAAGTTGGGAGCTCTGATTTATCTGCCATATGGGAAAGAGGAAAGCAGCCGGCTCCAAAGGGATTCCTTTCTCTCTCCCAAAGGGAGAATTTGCAAGCATGTTAGCAGGAGTTAGTAAGAAACGAGGCAGATTTAAGTGTGGAAGGGGTTTTATGGGTGTTCCATGACATTGCTTTGTCTCTGGTGATTCCCATGGGTGGGGAAATCTTTGCCTTGGTTCCTGCACACATCTTGCCATCCACATTTCTGCAGTTGGGGTAGGTCTGCTGCTTTAATCCAATCTCTGCCACATGACCAAAAATTGTGTTTCTGCTGGTGTTGCCATCACTCACACAGGCGTTGGGGGATCTGCATGAAACTGTTGCAAACAGGCAATGTGTGTTACCCAGTGCTGCACAGTTTGTGGCCATATCTTTGCTGGGATCTTTGGAGCACTGAGGTTGTGCGTGGCTTTTGTCCACCAGTGCCAGTCTGATCCTCTGACTGAAAAACTGGTGATGGACCGTGGGGTGGAACAACACAGCTGACGGTTACATTTTTGCTGAGGAAGATTTTCTCTGTCCTCCAAGAATTTCCGTGTTGAAGTCTGAACCTGATTGGGACTTTGGGGTGAAACTTTCCTATTTCAGGACTGGAATGTGATTGAAATTTGATGTTTGGGTGCTGGAAACGTGGTTGCACAGCAATTCCTATGTCATGGGATCAGCAGGTTGCAATCGAAAGTGAAGTGTGCAAGGCAAGTTTTGAAAACATCAGGATAGATTTTGATCATAAATTATTCACAGTTAATTGCTTGCAGTGAAGAACTGTTAGAAAATTAATCCGCTCCCGATTTTTGCTAATGCTCTCAAAGCAATCAGAACCTTTTCCTGGACAGTTTGTGTCCGACAAGGAGAAGTTTGTACATTTTTAGGCTCCTCAGCTACATTTCACTTCAAAGGTTTTCCATTTGCCCTCCAAAAAAAATTCACAATTTGCTCTTTTGGGAACTTTTGCTGGGCCGGGGGCCGCATTGCCCAAAATTCAAGTATTTTCATGTTACTTTGAAGAAACCTCTTTGATGTTTCCCTGTGCCAGTTTTTTTTGGAAGGTGCTTTAAGGATCTCCCTCTATAAAAGTAACACTAAAACGTGTGTAGGTATCTCAGCTCTCCACTTAAAAAAAGAACAAAGTTGTTTAATGCTGCCGTTCAAGGTACATTAACCTTGTCGGCTAAAGCTCTGACTGGCTCTTGCAGGTTTTATTCTTGTGTTTATGTTGCAGAGATATCCCTGGAGCATTTTAGTCGGCAGCGGGGATGGGTATCTTCGGAGAGAAGAGAAATATTTAGCGGTAATTGTTGTTCTCATCAGCAATGCACCACAGCAGCTCCCCCTCCCACACCTACTCCTTCCCATGCAGCTGGGGGGGTTTGCAAATATCTTAATGCTGTTTCCCTTCAACAAGGGGGAGATTACCCATCCCGTGGGAAAGCGAGCTGTTTTTGGGACATGCCATGCAGCGCAGCATGTCCCTTTCCCTTCCTGCTGCCTGCGTGTCAGTCAGGAGCTTTTTTAGAAGAAAAGGAGTTTGCTCAGGCCCTGGATTTTATCCTGCAGAAAAACCAGATCCCAAACTGCATTACACAGCGGCAGCAGCAGAAGCCCAGCCTTGCTTCGTCTTTTTTTTTTTTTTTTTCACTGGGAAATAACCCAGAGATGAGACACCAGGAAGTTGTTGAAGTTCAGGGAAGTGCTGTCTGGGCTGTTAGCAGTGCAAAAGTCCTCCTGGAATTGAAAGGATTTTCCAGAGGAAATTTGGCTACCAAATGTTGCGAAAAAATAGAAATATTTGTTATCCCAGTGGTATTTCTAGCATATATCCACATACAAAGCAGCATGTAAGCCCACGTGGTAGAGAGAGAAGAATCATGGAAACCAATTGAGAATGAGTAATACCCTGAAAAACGGGATTCTTCCCCATTTTTCGACCATTTAATAGCATCAGACATGACATTAGAGGGTTGCTTTCGTAGCTTGTGAAAACCTAATGTTCATCTGCAGCTGGAAACTTTTGCTCTCAGGGAAATGCGCAAATTTCAGTAAAAACAGACAGTCGGCGGCAGGGATACGGTGGGCAGAAATGCTGCATGTGGGACCGAGGGATTTGCTCCTGATTCACTTCACAGGCAAGCAGAGGGATGCTGTCACCCGCAGAGGGTGAAGCTGTCCTGGCTGGCGTTTCACAGCAAGATCTATTGTCCTCTGGAGGAGCATCTCCTTTCCTGTCAGCCGTATTTCTTCATTTTAACTTATATATGTGTATAATGAATGCATATATCATAAACATCAGTGTGCAGAAGCCCTCTGTGAAGGCAGCAGCTCTGAGCTCTGGCAGCCCACTGTGAGCAGAGCGTGAGCAACGCCATCCTCGTGAGCCGTCTGAGAAAACACCCGTTGGAAGGGTGAAATCCCCTCCTGTAGCAGAACCACACTGCCAGCCATCTCAAATAAGTTTGCAACTTCAGGAGGAAAATGGGAAATGCATGAAAACCTGTCTGCATGGTTTCCACATGGAATTCTTAGTTATCCACCACATGCTGTGGGGAGAAGCTGTTGAATTAGCTGGAAAAAATGATCCCCATTTTCCATTGATTTGGAAGCAACAGCTGCATCTTGCAAAGCCAACATTAATGCTATCTGCACAAAATGGTGATGTGGAGTCCAACGCGGTGATATTTTGACACTCAGGGCTACTTCTAATGCAGTTTCACAGCAGCTTTGCTCATCATGCAGGTCAGAGATTATTTCCTCTTTGCCTCCAGGATGGCGATGACTGCGGGTGACACTTGGATTTTTTTAACATTTTGAAGCATCGGTGACCACCCTGAAAAGATGACTTCTCAACTCATTCTAATTACATTAATTTGAAAGGGGAGATAAGAGATGGCTGGCGAAAAAGCAGCCTATAAATCTTTCCGGGCTGCAACTCTTCTAGGTAGACATGAGCTCTTTGGGAAATACGTTTCCAACTTAATGGCAATGTTACAGCGAAATGAAATAATTTTTATTTCATAAGGAAATTTAGGATACTTTGGCCTCAGGTTGCTGCCAAAACCCCTTCCGGAAATGAAAAGAGCATTTATCAGTTTTATTGCTCAAAAATTCTCGGCTGTGCGTGATGCCCTGGGAGCAGGCTGACTCCTCCTGCCCTTGTCAGCTCCCAGCCCCAGAAATTCACCATTTGCCCAAGGTGGGATCACTGATCTGAGCTGCTTTGCAAGGGGCTGTTTCTCTGCACACCCTCCTCTTCCTCCTCTTGTCTTCTGGATGCCCATAGCCAAGGGCTCTGCACAGCACGGAGATCCACAGCCGCTCCCACAGCACCCGCTTCTCCCCCAGATAAACACAGCGCTGTCAGCCATGGCTGCCTCTCATTTTTATCCCTTTTCATATTTGGCCATAAGTCCCGTTCTCCAAACAAATCAACACCTGTGAAGCCTCAGAGAACTGCTTGATGTGGCGAGCAGGTTAGGCGATGCTTGGCAGTTAAATCGGGCTCTGGGCTGCCACCTTCTGGGAATACATTCGGTTGCAAAGCCTGCACCCTGCAGCACACCGCTGCTTGCTAACGTTAGGCTTGCTGCTGGCGCGGATAGTAGATGCCAAGTGGGGTTTTTGCCCCAAAATATCCCTCTGGGGGGTCTTGTCCTATTTTTGTTTTTTGCCTCCCACCTAGTTTCTGGACTGTCAGGGTGCTGAGCTCTTTGCTTTTTCCAGCTGCAGCTGTTTCTGGTGAGGTTTCCCCCTTGGACTACTCTGTGTCGACCTCAAGGATGGGGCTTCCTGTGTGCCCACAGGGCAGGTTTTAACATCTGACCCCACACATTTTAAACTGCCAGTTCACTCAGGAGCAGATAATTTTATTAGAGTGAAAAAAGATAAAAGCATCATTTCAGGAGTTGGACTTGATGATCCTCATGGGCCCTTTCCAACTCAGGAGATTTTGTGGTTTTATGGTTTTAATCCCATAAAGGCCGTCTTCAAGAGGTCTGCGTCATGCACTGACCCCACTCTACATTCTCATTGCACTGCATTTTGGATGTGCTCTCTTAATAAGCTATTCAAGGGACATGCAAAGCATGTGAAAAGTAATCCTATATTATTATGTCTGTAAACAAATGTGTATTACTATTTCTCACATTTATTCACTCAAAACAATTACGGTGATTGATGCTGATCTCACAAAGCTCTCAGCTTTCTGCACAAGCACAGTGCCCTCGTGCCTGTGGTGCCTGGTGGGCCCTGCAACGCCCGAAGTGTCATGAAGAAGAACAGAACATGGCAAATCTTCCCCCAGACAAATGCAGGGAGGGAAGATCCTGAGCCCACCTCAGCATCCCTGTTCCTCTGCCGCGGGTGAGGATATTTCCTCCCACAGCTCACAGGGGTAAGCAGAGCCCTGCGTGCAGCAGGCGTCATATGGGGAAAAGTGTAGCAAGCTCCACCCATGGCAGCCCATGGCTGCAGCAGCGCTGATCTCACCTGAGGCCCTCATCACTTTTCCCTGAATGCATTTCCCATTCAAAATCACATATCTCAGATAACTCAAATTAAGGCTCAGCAAATTGTTTTGGGTTTCCCATGGGGGGAGTGCTGTGTGCTCATGTGAGGGATGTCACCTCTTCTTTCCTTTCCTTCTCTCCTTTTTATTTTTTATTTTTCCCCTTCTGGGGAAGAAAAGCCCTTTTTCAGGGTGTATTTCGCCCAGATCCAGCAGCCTTTCCCTGCCTGCAGGTTCTCAATGTGACTCCTGCCCAGGATGCACCATGTCTCCCCGGCGCCGGCTCTGACAATGATGGCCACCCAGACAGTGCCCCCTCCTCCCTACCAAGACAGCCCACAGGTGAGTGTCCCCCAGGGCCCTCATCCCCCCCAGAACTCTCCCTGATCCCCAACTCAACACATCCCCCCATGCATTATTTACTCTGCTTTGCTCAGCACAAACTGTTCCAGAGACTGCCAAAAATTGAAGCTCCTCTTGATGCAGCCAATGATTTGGGGGCAACCTCCATGTGTTTGGTTGGATTTTTTTGTTCTGCTCAGTTTTTATTCATGTGACCGTTGCAGGGTTTTCCTGGAGAACCGGCATGGTGATGTGTTTGGGATGCAGTGGACACTCCAATCCGACCTCCTGCTGCAGCCTGGGCTCTGCAGTGAGGTGGCTTTGGAGGCAATTTGAGTGGCATTTTGATTGATTTTATGGCATTTTTGGCAAGCCGTCGCAGGGAAAAAGAGACTTCATCTACAGTGTTGCTCCAAGGAGTCGAATAACTTCCTTTCCAAGCGTCATTACAGAGTTAGTTATTGTAAGAAAAGGAATTCGGTCCAAGAGAAACTCAGCCAGAGCCCCCCAATGTGCTGGATGTGGGGATTTGGGCTCTGGTGAGGTTGGGTTTTGGGGATGGCCCTCCTCCTCACAGTCTATTCCAAGCTTTTGGGGGAGCAAATCTATATTTCTGGTTTGGTCTGCAGAGACCGAATGTGGATGATCCAGATGTAGCACTGAACTGGTGCTGTGTTTAAGGCAGCTATTATAGGTCTTATATGGAAAAATGTGAATTTTTCCCCCATTTTGTGTTTTCTTCACAGCTCAACCCTGCTGCCTTTCTCCACCATTTGCATCCCTGTGTGGCTGCAAAAGCACAAAATACCCCCCAGGAAAAAAAATAGAGACCATTCCCTGCAAGGAAAATAAATACATTGCTGCCTAGCCGTGACTTCTGCGCTCCCCCGAAGCCACCCGGGCCTCCTTTCAGCTGGTCTTCTTCGGTGGGAAAAGGTCACTTTTGCAAATGATGCCTCGGTGGGGCTTTTATGGCTCCTCCAACTTCTGTGTCATCATTTGCTCGCTCTGCTGCTCCGCTCAGGGCTTTTTTTTTTTTTTTTTTTTTCCACTTTTTCCTTTTTTTGTTAGTGCCTCCCTGTCGAAACACCGCGCCTTTCTCGCTTACGCAGCAGGGAGCTGGGACGCTGATTTAGTCCTAATGGGCAATTTAAGGGACTTTTAAAATAGCCCAGCTTTTCCATGGCTTCCTACAGAGACATACCCTATACCTTTCCCTGTCCCTTCTGCGCCCTGGTTTTCATTTAGAACATTGCATTTGGGGGTCTTTGGGACCGCTGCCACCCAAAACCTTTCTTTTTCATCCTTTCGAAAGGGTTGCTCGTGTGTTTTTCCTTCATTTTAGGGGGAATGCTGCAGCAAAAAGCACTTTGTTTTGTGTTTGCTATTTTTTTTTTTTCCTGAATGCTGTGGCTGCTGTGAGCTTTTCACCTGAAAATTGAGGGATTTGGTATTTCTAGCTTTTAGAAAAGCAAATTGCATGTTTATTCCTCTCCCCAAAGATATGGCAGAGATGGGGAGGTCAGTGTTAAATAAGAAAACAAGTTGAACCATCAATTACAAGAGCTACAACTGACATTGCAAAGCTCCCCATCATCAAGGGGACCATCCTGGGGAGAAAAATGGTAAAAAAGGGGTTTTGGGGAGCTTTGCATTAATATTGTTACTGCAGAGGCCATGCAAGCAATCAACCTCACTGTCGGAAATGTGCAAAAATGAAGCAGAAGTGGTGGGAAAAGCTGCCTTACAAGGGAAAAAATGCTGTAATAATCTCCTGGTTCTGCTACCAGCACGTAACGGTGTAATTGAGACCAAGCGTGATTGCTGAGCAACTCTACCTGTTGGAAATTAGGAGTCTGCATAGAAATCCATGTGTTTTCCATAATAAATTAAAGGAAAGAAAACAGCAGAAAGTCGTCTGCCATTTCACTGTCAAAGTTGGACAAATATAGTTAGTAGAATAGAGGTTGTTTTAAAAATACAATCTCATTTTCGGCACAGGAGCTGATGAAAATAAGCCTGCCCCCAGAAGCCGTTTTAAAGTGGTGTTGCATCTGTGACGGACAAATACAGAAACTCTGCAGCTGTTGCAGGTTAAAAATTGAGTGGAGATGTCAATTTTTCAATAGGATCAGTGAGTCCTTCTCCTGGTGTCCTTGGCATAGTTTTGGGCTTGGAACCTTCGTAAATGGCACATGGATTTCATGTAAAGGCACTGAGAAATGCCCCTGTGAATAGGATTGCGTGCAGCAGGCTGCCCTGCCCTGAGCACCTTCGCTGGGGTTGCTCACTGGAGTTGACCTATTTGGCTGTAGTTCTCAGAAATGTGGAGCAAAAGGGATTATTGCAGGTGCCAGGCATGCTGCCACTGGCCCTGGCAAAGCATTTTCATCCTAAAGAACCAAAAAGAGGATTATAACACCAACAGGAGTACAACCAGGAGGTGATGCGGTGCCACAAAAATCTCTTCAGCTCCCTGCACAGAACTCAGCCCTGCAGTTAGCCAGCAGTTACCATTGTACAAATGCGTGGCCATTGTTTGCATTTTTTTCCTCTCTTATGCACATACTGTTGGCTGTTTTCCTTCCTGCCCCACACCCCTGTCTGTCTGCAAACACTTTGCATTAGAGCAACCTCTCCTATTTTATTTCGACTTGGCACCGCCGTGCTGTTCATCAGAGGTTGCATGAGGTGCGGGATTATTTTCTTTAGTCCAAGGTGAGGTAATGGCTTCGAAACAGCCGCAGAGGAGGCTATTCTGTGAGTAATAGCCCAATTAGTTGCAGACTCAGCTGCACGCGGCCAACTTGGCAAGATTTGGGGGCTCTGTCTGGTGACGAGGACACAGAATGGGCTGCGATGTCCCCACAAATGAGTGCACAAGTGAAGAAAGAGGAAAAGGGGGAAAAAGCCATTTACCCCCCAAAGTGTAAAGTAATTCTCCGCGGAGCTGGCAGGGACAGGGAAGGGGAAAATGAGAAAGGAAGTGGAGGTATTTAATGGCGTGGTTGGAATGCCATACACAGTCAGTGCTTTCAATTTGGGTTTGGATAAAAACTGGAAAAAAGCAGGGAGAAACCCCAACTGATGGGTGAAGCCCAAACCGCCCCACAAACCCATTTATTTGGCCCTCTGGGAGTGAAAAGGGAGAAAAATGAAGCGACCCAGCCAGCTTCTGCGCTGGGAATGTTAGAAATTAAACGGTGCCAGGTGAATTTCCAGGAGCCAAACTTTGGAGTTATGAACAATAACTGAGATTAAAAAGTGCCGTGGCAGCAGGGAAAGGTCAGGCAGGAGATATTGAAGTCAAACATTTTGAAAGCAGTGGGCACTGTGGCACGGATCTGTGCAGCTTTTAATTGAGGTGAGAAATCTGCTGCTCCGTGCCGAGAGTCTGAGTGCAGAGGTGAGTTGTGCTGGACACAACTGTGGGCATCTGCACGTATACACACCTCTTTATGTACACACAGAAAGTATTTAGCCAGAGACAGAGGCTTCTTTTTGCTACCCAGCTTGGGGGAGGATGGAAGATTTATGGAGGAAAACAGGCAAATGCTAATTTGTACAGAATTTCAGAGCAAGAGCAGGTGAAACATGGACTCAGGGAGTTCATTTTGTGCAGGGATTTTAAGTTGCAAACCGCAGGAGTTGGGGTGCTGATGTGCTGATGGATTTGGCCCCAAAGAGATTATTGCTTCTCCCCCAGCTGTTATTCTTTTAAGTAAATCTTGTCATTTACGTCAGACCTGACTACAGCCTGGCAATGAATCACAAAAACACGGAATTGTAGGGGTTGGAAATAATGCAGATTTCCCTAACGCAATCATTAATTTTAATGTTAATCGTTAATTTTAATCTTATTTAATATGGAAATCACCCCCAAAATATTCAAGCAAGGACACACACCCTATGCACGGACATTTTGGGGTGATGCTGGGAGGACGTGCAGCAATTTGCACACGTGCTGGCAGAGCTTGGTCTCACTTTCTAGATGCATATTTCACTAAATTAATGTCAAGTTTTTGAAGGGGAAGGCATTTGTTAACACAGACATTTATTGCGTACATCTATTATGTATATTTTGATGGTGGATTTGTGTCCCGTCACAGCAGCCATTTGGGCAGTGTTGGCCATTGGGACACACACACACAAAGTTGCTTTTCTGGCTGTCTGCTCGCAGTGCTGCAAATGACTCATCGCTGGCATCGGCACACAGAGGGCTGGCAGAAGCTGGTGTGATTCTGGGAGAAGGCAGAACGCTGGTGTGTCTGACAGCCCTACCTGCTCTGTATGAACAATGAGAGCACTAGATGATTTTATCAGGGACTGCAGAGCACTTAGCAAAGAGCACCTGCAGTTCCCCCTCACATTACCCCTGTTTCTCTCCCATTTCCTCTTCCCTTCAGATGACGGCCACCGCCCAGCAGCCCAGCAAGGCTCAGCCCGTGCACCTCTCCGCCGCGCCGGCACCCACCGCAGCCGTACCCCCCGCAGCCGGCGACCCACAGGCACAGCTGGAGGCCGACAAGCGCGCTGTCTACAGGTGATGCCAGCTAATGGCCGTGGGCAGTAATTAATCCGTTCATTCCTGCATTCAGTTTTCTCATGCGTTGGGAGCACGTTGATTCAGTAATGCATTGATTAACGCATTGATGAATGCAGCAATGCACCGATACATTAATTATGGTAATGCATTGCTAACCTGCTAATATTCAGATGCATTTGTTAATGCCCAGGAATGGGTGGGTTAGCATTTAGCTGCTTCTTAGCAATAATAATGCATGGTGGTGGAGCTCCTTGGCCAACATAACACCACGGCCAGCAGCACCACACCCCTCCAGAAACACCCACATCCACAAAATCCAAATTCGTCTTTTTTCTTTTTTGCTAAACTGTGATTTGAGGCAGAAAGAGCACTCAGGAGGAGCAAAAACAGCCATGAACCTGAAAGGTGCAGTTTGTGCATCCATGTGGTGCGCAAGTGGCAGTGGCTGGAACACTCCTTCCCCCTTATTTTTAGCAGTGGGTACAATAATACATCATATTATAGTGCGTAAATTGTTGTAATAAGTAATATTATAATTATGCAAATAATGTAATTATATAAGTAACATGTAATTATATGAGTGATATGCAATTGACGACCATACCATAACGTATACAGTATGATATAGCAGTAACGTTGGAGGTTGGAACAAGATGATCTTTGACATCCCTTCCAACCCAAGCCGTTCTATGACTCTATTATATGATACAGTTATATAACTAGGATTAAGGCTTAATATTAATGAATAACCCCACCTAACAGCCATGGCTGTGGTTTGGAGATGCCATTGGCCCCATGAAGGCTTTTGGGTGCTCCTGAGCAAAAAGCTTCAGATAGAAGTAAAGAAATTAAACTATGTCAACTCCAAATATTCACATATTGTTCTTAATTTTGGGTACCAACTACAACTAGCTCCCAGATATGTTTTTATTTATAAAAATGCATTGAAGTAATCTTTTTTTTTTTTTTTTTTGCTGCATATGTGGCCTACAGGATTCCAGTCCAATGCAAAATCTGAACATATAGCATTTCATGTAGGATAAATAGACGTCGTTTGATATCAAATAGAGTTTTAGCAGCTGGCTGCCTGCCACTCTGTGCTGCATCCTCCGATGTAAGCAATGGATTTTTGTTAATTTTCAGTAATTACACAAAGGCAGAAGGCATAGGCTCTGTGCACTGGTTGATCAACCTGGAGGGAAATTACCAGGAAAATACAACAAGAAAGAAAGAAGGCGTTAGGTGGGTGACCGCAAAATCTCCACTGGATTTTATACTCTGGAGGGAGTTCTATCCCCCATCAAAAAATAGGGAAAAAAAAGGAAAAGCAATCCACTTTCTCTTTGCTATACAACAGAGCATCATTCTGAGGACTACCCCAGCAGCATCACTTCAGATTTTGGGCCATCATGCACTCAGAACCACTTCTGTGCCCTCTATGCTCAGGATTTCCTAGCGGGAAAAGTCTGTACCTCTTTGCCAACCTGCTTTTGGAGAAAAAAAATGCATTTTGGGGCTTGGAAGAAAGCAGCAGTGAGTGTTGTGCTGCGCTGCCCTCCCCGTGCCCGTGCTGCCAGCCCGCAGCAGCACCCTGCTGAATGTGCGAAATGAGGCCATTAGAGGGATTCATTTCTCTTTATTAGCCCGTGTCAAATCCTTTTTATTAGTGGCTGCCAACGACCTCTCCTGCAGGAAAATGTCAGGTTCAGCCCTTTATTTGCTCGGTGCCACCACCACACAAGCGCTTCTCCTGCTTATTTGGAGCAGTAGCAAATGGGGTGGAAAGGCTGACCTGTGCACACTCCAGATTCAGAGGATTGCCCCAAAAACACAGATGTTTGCAAACGCAGATTTTGCCAAAGCAGATTTTTCAATCCCAAAACTCTTCTTGGTACTACGGGGGTGATTCTGTGCCTTTGTGACATCTGTGGTGGGGGAGATCCTCCTAGACCTCATGTGTCCCAGATGCCCATTCTGTATTTCACATCGAGGCATCCAGATCCCCCATGCCAGAGCCCCATGGTGCCCATCCCATTCTCCTGCATTTAGCAGACATGGGAAAGCTGGAAATGGAGAAAGCTGTGTAATTTTTGCATGCAAAAAATAAAAAAAAAACAATGTTTTTTTTTCAAAATGCAAAAAATAAACCAACAAAAAATTGCGACAATTCAGCACCCAGCTCATGGCAGAAACCCTAATTTCACTGCTCCTGAGCACCGTGCTTGGAAAGGGCTTTAGTGATTTTTTCAGGGGTTTTGCATCCCACCTTTAATTATTTTGTTTTATTTAATTATGATATTTTGTTCAATTTTTTTTTTAACTTATATATTTTATTCTTGTATCATTTATTTTGTTTTATTTTCCTTCCAAATAAAAGCAACCCACACTGCCTCCCCATCTCACCAGCAATTCCTGAAGGTCAGTTATGAGCACAGCGGAGCGCAGCAGTGTCAGTTGTGGCTTTAATCCCTGTTGGCACCAAGAACCCTTCAAAGCAAAGAGGCTACAAAATGCATCTCCCCCCTAAAATAACGCCAACCCCTGGGGTAATTTTGCTCCCTCATACCAGGTTGGTTTGTGCCTTTTCTTCCTAGCTGGTTTTTGAAATGGCATCTGCTGCGAGCCGTGGGTTCATAAGGCCAATAATTCATGCTGCTGCTTGGAATTTGCCGTTCATATCCCTCGGCTGAGCCCCGGCGGGGCGGCTGAAATTACGGAATGATTCCCCCCAGCCCCCACAGACTGCTCCAGCCCTGGCAAATCTTGCATTAAACTGGGATCAGGCCAGATTAGACCATAATATGCTGCAGTATTAGTGGCTGCAAATGAAGACTTAGCCCAGGGGTTTAACCCCTTCCCCTGATTCAGGCTTGGAAAAGACCCACAGGAAGCCTGGAGTGAGCCATAATCATTCCTCCTTTGGGCTAAAATTGCTTTTTTTTCCTCAAAAATGTTGCATACCTGTTTCTAGGAGTGCTTATCTGAAGGGGGTGCAGCAAATCCTGCTATACTGAGATAACTGGGGTGCCGTTGCTGTGGGGTGCACAAAGCAATCCCATGGCAGCATTTTGCATTTCTCTTCTCAAAGATTAAAAGCTTTATATTTTTTACATTTCCTATTTTTAATAGCTTTGTGTTTTAAAAGTTGAACAGCCAGAGAAGCTCCCTGTGCTATTTCATGATCTTTGTGTCCTTCTTTTCCATGTGCTTTGGGCTAACACGTATATTTGCATTTTATATTGTGTTGATTTAGAATAACTATTAAAAGGAATCCCTATTGGAATCCCAGTGGTGGATTCACAAAAAGAAAGGCAAGCCTGTCCTTCAAGGGAAATCTCTTATTAAAAAGCAAGAGAGGTTTGGTCCAACTTCTACCTCATTACACCACAGATGTGCTCAAAATAGTCACAGAGAGCCATCGGGATGCAGTAGCAACCCATAAAGCAAAAGCAAGTTGAGTCTTTGGTATAAAGGGGCGTCACAGGCATGTAGAAATGCATGCCTGCCCCCATCCATCATCCCCAGCTGACCGACATTTTTGGGAGCCTCTTGGCTTGGATCCCAATGCAGATGTTGATTCCAGTGCCAAGGCAACCTCCTTGAAGCCAAATGTTTTTGTCCACTGCAGAACCATTCTGAAACAGTCAGCTCTGGTGCAATGCTGGAAAGTGCCGTCATGTTGAGAAACACCACTTCTGGAGGGGAAATGGAGCATTCAGCAATTTTAAAACTTTGTTTCTTACCTGATCTAGAGGAAGCACATCCAACATCGGCATGAAGTTTTTCATCACCAGGCTGTAGCAAGCTGGGAGGGAATGGATTGATGGTTTGGGATAAGAACAGATGAAAGGACTAAAGCAGCTGGGCTTATGGGGTTGCCTACTCTGTTGTTCACAGGCACCCCCTGTTCCCGTTGCTTACGCTGCTCTTTGAGAAGTGTGAGCAGGCGACCCAGGGCTCCGAGTGCATCACCTCAGCCAGCTTCGACGTCGACATTGAGAACTTTGTCCACCAGCAGGAGCAGGAGCACAAACCTTTCTTCAGTGATGACCCTGAGCTGGACAACCTGGTAGAGTGTGCTGGGGCTTGGTGTAGGGGCTCTGGGGGCTGGGGCTAGGATAGGGGATGAGGTATGTGTTATGGGGATCTACCAACTTGACAAGGTCTTGGGGCTGCATTTATGACATTGGGCACCTTAACAGTGTTCTCCATGGACCCTGCAAGATGTTTTTCGTTAGGATTTTCTGTGAGATCATCTCCGGCAAGAACAAATTCGAGACCAAGTTTGCCTGATTTTCTCACACATGCACTGCACAGTCAACACATTTCTGGGAATCAGCCAAGCTTGATGAACAGTTTGTGACCCAGAACTTGTAATCTCTGCTTTTCAGTATAATGTGCAATCCCATCCACCTTCTGCATGGCACTGTCTCAGCTCATTCATGATGTGCTGAGATGATGATCTTGTCCAACAAACACGGTGAGGTGAGGGCCTTTTCCAGAAGAGGAGATGTTTATCAGTGGTTTGGGCCACTTTGGGCTCTTTATGGTGCCTTCTCCACTGTAAATTTTGTGCAAAGACTCTGCTTGGGATGGAGCTTTTCTCTTGCAGAGACTTCAAGGGATATCTCCAAATCCCATTATTATTTTCAGGAAGCCTGCACACATGATCTCCATGGGAAGTATGTGGGTGACCACGTCCATGGCCCCATCCTGGTGCACTCACTGCCACACAAGGAGATTTTAAGGTTGAAGGAGGAAATTTCACAGGCCTGAGATGATGCAAAGACCAAAAGTCATTCCCCAGGGAATGGTGTCACCCCTGGGATTCACTGCAGAGGGTTTTCCATCCCAGAAAAACAGCAAAATCAGGCAATTTGCAGGCACTGAGTTTTTCCGACGACCTGGCAGAAGGAGAAAAAAGTCAAGCAATGCTCATCCAAGTGCAGAAACAAGCACTTTCCTAAAAAGCAAGAAATAATTGCAAGAGTAAAATGCTGCATCCTTTGAACTTCATTTCAGCTCTTGGAGGAGAGTTTGGTGAGATCGTCAAGTCAAGACTGGCTTACAAGTCTGTGGAAAACCACCCCAAAATTACAGGATGTGCAAAACTGTTTGCAGATTACTAAGCCCATTTTGCAATGTCTTGTAGACAAGGAACAAAACTGCTCTGAGATGAATGACCAAAAAAGCAGAGTTTGGGGTTGTTTCAGTGCAGATTTAAGGGCTGAATATGCATCAGACGTTTCCCGTCCAAAATCTGTTTGCATTCTCCTTTTTTTTCCTTTTCTTTTTTTTTCTGGCATTTTTGTAACACCATTGATTCCCTAAAAATCAGCAATGGCAAAGTGGGGATGAAAAGGCCAGCGGCATTAGCTATCATTAGAATAAGAGTCATGTATTCCTTGCTGCCGAGATGCACGTAATTAGAAATTAGAAAAAGGTCAGATCTCACCATTATCAACTCAATCAGCTGCCGAGTGCCACACAGTCAATTAATTCAGCATCTGTATTTTTTACAACCCCGCGCACGTACGCCGACGGACTGTAACTCTTTATCCGGACAGATATACGGCGCAGCGGAGCAGGGACATAAAATGAGACCCTAAGCAAATGAGCTGAGATAATTGAGAGATTTATTTTTTGTACATATATGTGTCAGGTCCTCTTGCCTTTGCCCTTGAATATTGACTTTCATGGCCGTGAGCCCCTGGAGGATGTGGAGAGCTGGGGCGCGACGCCTCCACCTTGCGCTTCACCCGTGCCAAGCACAGAGGAAGGAAAACATGCAGAAAAAAAAGCATAAAAAAGGGAAGTTTTCCATCCATGCCCCATTGTTCCTGCTGTCTGCTGACCAAAAATTTGCTTTCTCCATTGTGGAGCCTCCACCTGACTTTGGCCTTGGATTTTTCGGGATATTTCCCAACCTCGACATCTCACAGTTTGTAAAGATGACCACTAAAATTTGCAAGTTAAAAACACCCTTTGAAATGCAAAGACTCTTTGTTACATAAAACTGGATTTATTGCCCCGGAGTGAATAGCTGAAATTTTATATATTATGCAAGATTTCAAACAGCGGCTGTAAAACTTAAGGTTTCAGCTCGGCAAGAGGAATGTTTCATGTGTAAATTTTTTAACATTTATGGGGTACGTTTTAATGAGGCCCAGGCTTTGCACCAGCAACAGCTTACGGCGGTGCTGCAGCCCCATAATCTTGTTAGAGAAAGTGGCCTCTGGAGAATAACCAAACATGTTGCTACATCAGGGCTTTGCCTCAGAATTTTCAGGGAGAAATTCCCATGAAAGCAACAGCAATTTTTGTGAATTTCACCCCTTGGGATCGCAGAGATAGCATGGCTGTGGAGGGAGAAGAAAGGCAGTGGTGCAGAGGGATGGGCTCTGGGGTGGATTTGGGGTGGATTTGGGGTGAGAATATCGATTCTAGGGGCATTTTTTTTTCTTCTTTTTTTTTTTTTTTTTTTTTTTTGGATTGTTGAGTATGGTAATGCTTTTAACTCTGCTTTTGATGCATGCAGATGGTGAAGGCAATCCAGGTGCTGCGCATCCACCTTCTGGAGCTGGAGAAGGTCAATGAATTGTGCAAGGACTTTTGCAACCGCTACATCACCTGCCTCAAAACCAAGATGCACAGTGACAACCTACTCAGGAACGACCTGGGGGGCCCCTACTCCCCCAACCCCTCCTCCATCAGCCTCCACCCTCAGGTAACGCCCTAACATTGCCTGCAATCACCATCCTTGCACCTTGGCCAGTGTGCAAGGCACGCAAAGTTGAGGAATGGTTCTGCAAGTCCTGTGATCTCTGGGAAATTCAATGAAATCCATCCCAAATTGAGGAAAACATGAAAAAAAGAATGTATCTTGCACATATGAAGCAAAACGGTGAGGATTTCTTTTTTTCTGAAATAGTTGCAAGTGTTTCATGAAAAAATACTATTTATCCCTGTAGTAGAAATGCTAAGTCATGGTTTAAAGCAGTGATGAAGCATCTGGTGGGAAGGCAGGGCCAGCCCAGGGCAGATCAGGTGCATGCAATGTATTGAGTGATGGAAGGGCTGGAGCCAGGGTCCACCCCTTCCCAGTCCTCATTTAAGGGTAGGCAGGGGAGGTGAGGGCATTTTGCTGGAGGTCCCTGCCTACTTGGGGCCTTCTGAAGGTAAACAACTTATTTCTTCTATTTTTGTGCCCGCAGCTGCTGTATTTGAGCATATCCCTACTGTAGCCTAGGACCTTGTTGCTCTGCTGTTCTTGCTGCACTTTCTATTGTGTCCCAGTCCCAATTTGTCATCTTCGTTTCAAGGCAGGTCAACAGATTTCAAGTCTCCAGTAGCTCTTTTTGGGTGCTCTGCTCTAGCACATCCTGCAATCCACCACTAGCATGACCAAGGTTCACACCTTGTTTTTTTTGTTTGTTTGTTTTTGTGTGTGTGTATTTCAAATTCTCACCTGCAGAAGGAAAATTTTGGTGCCTCAAGCACTACAGGTTTCCAGAAAGTTCAGCCATTTCAGTTCATATTTTGGTACTGAGTTGTGTCTTGGTGTCATTTTGGATAAAAACAGGGGATTTCACCTTAGTGTTTGGAAGAAAAATCAGGTGTCCCTTAGGGGTGTATTTCTGTGATAATGTGCTGTTTGGCTTTTTTCAGTAGGAAAATGAAAGTAACTTCAGCCAGCACACGATTAGTCAGAGCTTCACCAAGCACCTCTTGGCACTATTCCCCAGTGGGAGATAGATGCCAGGGGCTCTTTATGGTGTTTCAGGGCATTTTTAAGGTGTTGGAAAGGGGAAAAAAGATACCATTTGTAGCTACTTGCTCCAAGCACTACGCAGTTCAAAACTCCTGGTGTTATACTTGGGGCTGCCATCCTTCCCCAGCACAAGGAGGCAAAATGTGGAGGAAAAAAAAAAAAAAAAAGTTGTGTTTCTTATTTGGGTTTCCTGAAAGCACCAAACCACTTAATCATTGATCTAAAAAAAATAAAAAACAACCTCTCTCTATTTTCTAATAATCTCTAGAAATGGACTTATTATCCCTTTGCTACTTTATGGAAGCATTCCTTATGATCAAAATTAGCAAGACACTTGCATAAAAGAGAACAATAATTGCTCAACGAGCATCTCGTTTGTAATTTATTAGTTTCTATTATTGTGCGTTGCCAAGGCAACAGCTCGTGTCCCGGGTGATGAGAGAGATGTTAGATATGAGCCGACGAAGCTCCTGGTCCCAGCAAATGGAGGTGCACGTTTTTATCAGTAATTTTCATGAAAATAATAAGTGAGGGAGTTAATGAGATGGAAAGCCGTCCTGTGGCTATTGTGATTTTTTTCTCCCCTCTTTTTTTTTTTTTTTTTAAGTGTTGATCTAATTAGAATGCATCAGTCAGGAGAAGTAATGAGGATTTAGCATCTCACAAAGAGGTGGGGATCGTATCAGAAAATTAGCACAAGTCTTTGGAAAATAATCAGGCCAGTGGTGGTGAAGGGGCTGAGCACTTTGGATTCCTGAAATCCCAGTGCTGTCCTCATTTCCCTTCCAGGCAGGACAGGAAAGTTGAGAATTCAAGTGAGGATTTGGAGATGGCTGCTAAATAAATGGGTGAGGCCCAATTGGAGGGGAATTGTCACACTTGCTCAAGGATAGGAAGGTTTGCAGCAGGCAACAGGAGCTGAACTGTTCATGGTGACAGCCCAGAAAGAGCCACCACCTCCTTGGGCACTAGATGGGGATGACAGACAGGTGCTGGTGTAAGGGTGAATTTTTTCTAATTACCCATCTCCACAATGGCAAGTGGTCAGAGTGCTTCAGCTCGTTGAGTATACTTGAATTTGCATGGATTAAGCTTAGAAAAACAACAGTGGAAACACTTTTTGTTCATCAAAGAAGCTTTATAGATTTGGGGATGCTTCAGAGAACTCAAGAACTGCGAGACTCTTGTTCAAAAGATGGCAAGTGGAATGGTTTTGCTAATTATTGTGCTATTAATCTCAATGAAGATGGGTATAACACGTAAGCAGCCACTGCTATAGGAATTTTTTAAAAATTCTAAATAATGGAAATATGATTAATCAATTATTGATCTCCAAGTTTTCTTAGAAAATAGGGTTATGGTTTTTTGGGTTTTTTTTTGTTTGTTTTTTTCAAGGTATGGGATCAATCATTTTCAGAGGGTATGTACCAGATCAGTTGTGAGAGCAAGCTGTTTCTTGCTTGGGCAAAGTTATTTTGACCACACGACTGCCTGCTTAAAAATGTATGGATATGTTGTAAGAAGAATGAGAGCTGAAACTGAGAAAGCAACGAGTGGGACTGACAGAATGGGATAATCGCTGTTGTATTGATTTCTCTAGTATTTAAAGCCAACAGGTTTTCATCCCCCATCCATCCAACTGTGCCTTTACAGTGCTGAGTTTGGCTAACTCTTTCTCAGCAGACACATGGGTTTCTTTTTTTCTCCAACTAACCCAGATTTTCCCCAGTTTAACACAAGCACAGACAAATTCCAAAAAATTAGGAGGGGATGGAAACTTTCTGCATTTGTGCCACCTGAAAATAAATCACTGCATCATAGAACAAAGTGGAAGGACATCAGTGCAAGTAGCGCTGCGTTTTAGCGCTTGCCTTACTGTGAGAAAGGGGTGTTTTGTGCACAGTGCAGTATTTATCAGGTCCATTTCCTCATTGAAGTGATTTTTAGTTTGGAGAAACTTTGCCATAGAGCTGCAGAATTTTGGTGCTAAAATGGATCTGGAGAGACACCTAGTGATGCATTTTTTTCTACACTCAAGTGTAAAAATTGCCAGAAACTTTCCAATGGGAGTCCTGAAATGTAAAACATTTCTAAAATCATCACAGCCGTGTAATTTGGCTGGCATCTGCAATTAGTATGCTAAACATGTATTTTAAATCTTCTTGGAGATATCTGTAACTAATTTAAGGCAGAGCCTCCACTTCCATTGGATACCTCTGATTTTGCAGTGTTGATGCACTTTCAGATGTTCTGAATTATTTCTTAGTGCACTTCCAAAAACAGTCTTCTGGATTCTCGTTTTCTGAGGAATTGCAGAGTAATGAGTCAGGAGGAGAGCTTTGCGTGTCTCCTGGTGAACAATGCACCCGCATAATCTCCTGATGTACAATTAATTGATCTGAGCATTCAAATTATCATCTCCATTGCTTTATTGTTAGAAGAAGAGGGGTGGTGGCTTTTTCTGACCCAGCTGTTCTTGTGTTTTGGTGTCACTACGCATCAGTCCTCCAGATAAATCCTCTTTTCTCAGAGCAAGAAAGAGGTTTGCTGAAGAAATGTATCAAAATGAAGTAAGTTCAAGTAAGGTGGAAAATGCCTTTTGTTGATATTTTGCTCAGCAGCTGAGGAGCAGGACAATGGAGAAGTGAGGCAGAATGGGAAAATGGGTAGAAGAGGGAGAAAATGATCCTCCTTTTATTGCAAAATATGAATGCAGCTTTATCTCAGATACAGGTGGGCATATTACAGATATGCACCTGTGTCAGGCTTGTATTGGAAGGATAGTTTTCTAAATGCTGTTGGCATAACACTCAAAAATCTTGCACGTCATGGAGGCTGTCGTGCTTGGCCCTGTGTTCTCTATATCCTCCCATTGTGACACACTTCCCAAAGTATTTTGCTAAATAATCACATAACCTATTTATGCTTTTTTCCATTTGCAGCTCTTAGGTGAAAGGCTGATGCTAACATTACAGCACTTGGGGAAGAAATCTCCATTTTTGCAATAAGTTAACTTTGAAGCTGCAAGGAATTATGTCAAATTGACCTGTGTTACTATTTTCTTCTTTTTAAAATTATTATTCTGGCGTGGAGAAACTGATAGTGGTTATTTTCTGCTGCTCTTATTGGAGATCTATGCTGTTCATGTGCTTTTTTTGGGGGGGAAGTTTAATTTTTTCAGAGCAGTTTATGGTGTTTTCCCTTTGAGGAGAAGCTGCTCCATCAAGTTCCAGACAAAGGAAAAAAATAAATGTGTAGATAGGAAGAAGACAATATAATTATTTCCTTCTTGTCATCTATATGGTGCTTTTTGCACTTGTTGAAAATAGTGGCTGCACAAAGAGGTGAAGTTGCTTAGACATGAGTGGGAGCTTTGCAAAGCATAATTCCTTGTTTTTCCATATTTTATTTCCAGCTGCAACAGAAGGAGGGGAAAACAAAGCTCTTATTGCATGAGACAAAGTGCTTTGAAATCTTTTCCTTTTTTTTCTTTTTTTTGCAGGAGATGCTGCAGAGCTCACCCGCGGCGCTGCCAGCCGCCTCCAACCCCCCACCGGGCATTGTGGTGCCTGCAGCCGCGCTTCCCCCAGGCAACCTGGCCATGGGCAGCGGGGCTGGATCACCTGCTGTGCCAGGTAGGGCCAGCAGGGAGGCTGTGGGGGAGGGGAAACCAAAATGTGCAGCACCCCTACAAGCCCTGTCTTCTGCAGGTGGAGCCCTGTACCAGCCCGTGACAATGGTGACATCTCAGGGCCAGGTCCTCGCCCAAGCCATTGCCCCTGGTGCCCTGCAGATCCCCAGCGCCCAGGTAAATCCTAGAGCCACAGAGCATGCTGAACTGGAGGGGAACCGCAGGGGGCACCAAGCCCTGGCTTCACACAGCACCACCCAGACACAAACCGTGTGTCTGAGGGTGGTGTCTAAGCCTCTGTACATAGACCAAGGGCTGCTCCATCCTACGTGCAGAATCTGGCATTTCTAGCATTTAAGGGCGAGAGGAGATGGTGTCACCTTGTGCTGGGGGGGGGGGATCAGGTTGGATGTTGGGAAACATTTCTTCTCTAGAAGTGGTGCTGCACTGGCACAGGCTGCCCAGGTGTCCCCATCCTGGAGGTTTTCCGGAACTGTGGGGTGAGTGGGGGAAGGTTGGGGTTGGGGATCTTGGAGGTCTATTCCAACCATAATGATTCTGTGATTCTCTTGCTAAACTTCACATGGTTGGTTGCTTGCCCTGCTGTCAGATTTGACAAGATCTCTCTGCCTTTCTTCACCAGTATCCAAGGAAGTTGCAGTCTCAGGTTTATTTTCGTAGGGTGAAAGATCTGCACCAAAGCACCTCAGTATCGTTTATCTTCTGGGGACCACAAGCATTATCTATCCCATACAGCAGTGCGCCTTTTTTCCCCTTCATATCACAACCTCATGAATTTGGGGTGGCTTTGAGGCATCTTTTCTATTTTTATTCCTCTTCTGATCAGCCGTGCTGGGTTTCTCTGCATTTTTGCAGTAAGACAATGATTTAGGGTAGAAATTGCTTTATGAGGATAATTTACCGTCCCTGTCTGCGCGTATCCTCAGTCTCTCACAAATGCTGTCATTCCTCAGGAATTTGGGCAAAACATATCGCACACTGCCACGCTGCTCCCTGGGGGCAGATCAGCCTCAATCCCCCCATGCACATTCTTAATGGCAGGAGCCTCCTAACACTATCAGGCATAAATGCATGTGGAAAAAAAAGGATATTTTGGAAGGAGAAGACACCTCCGCAGCAGGCTTTAATGCCTTCAAGGCTTCTTTTCTCCTTTCCCTCTTTAATATCTTGCCATCACCAGCTTGAATCTTGCAGCAAAGCTCTCTGAGGTGCAGGAAACAGGCACACAGGGAATATCAGGGCATGGAGAGCAGCCTGGACAAGCACCTCTGGATGCTCTTCCTGTGCCACCGGCGTGATTTATTCATCTGGAGCTCATGGGAGCGGTGGGACCTGCCGGGCTGATGTTTAATTCATCCCGGAGAAGTGTTTTGATGAAGAGCTGGGGAAAAAAAACCTTTTTAACTGAGGTTTCAGTTCTTTTCCCACGACATCATTAAAGCTTCTCTTGCAGCATCCCAGTGTACTTATGTTTAATTTTTTTCTGAAAGCAGCGCATTTTCCCACAATGTTTCTCCTCTATTAATTGGAATAAGCAGAGTGAGGAACAAGGAGTATACGAATCACAGAGTTTTAACCTCAGGCTGTAAAAAATAGTTGTCTCTGTTTTGTTGTGGTATTTTTATTGTGGTAAATTATCCTCCTTAATTGCATGTTAAAAGCGGTCATGGCTATGTCCCCTCCGGTGCCACTGTGGTTGGGAAAAGCCAATTGTCCTTTGCAAAGCTGGGTGCAAAAATGAAGATACTAAATGGGTAAACAGATCCTGATGGAAAATGGAAATCTAATGCAGATTTTGGGAAACAGATGGAATTTGGGCGGTTCTCACCATGGTCTGTTTTTTCTACTCCGCTATTCCCATTTGGGGTTCATTTTTGCTTGGGTTTTTTTGGGTTGCCAGTCACCTTTTTCAGCTGATTCACTCCCTTTCCCTGGCAGGTGAACCTGGATCTCACCTCACTCCTTGATGGCGAGGACAAGAAGTCCAAGAACAAGCGAGGCGTCCTGCCCAAACATGCCACCAACATCATGCGCTCCTGGCTCTTCCAGCACCTCATGGTGAGTTGGAAAGAAAAAAAATGCCCTCAAAACCTTCAAAAACTGAAGTTGGTGGTTTGGTCTCAGTTTGGGATATTTGAAGGCACAAAGTGGCTTTGCTTTTATTTCAGGAGCATTTGAGGTGTGAGTGTTTTCACTGCAGGTGGCAAAATTATGACCTTGATGTTTAGCAAACAAAACCAGAGGGGGAAATAAGCCAAAATCTCTGACTTTCTTCCACATTTGCAGATGTGTGAAGGAGCATTCTGTACAGTTAATGGCTCCAAGATACCCTTTTCCATCAGTCAGGGTGGGTTGGGTGTAACGGCTGCCCCTATGGGTGCCATTGTGGTACAGCAGAAATTGTCCAAAATGTGAAATTACAAAATCATCCAATTTTGGGGTTTGTTGGTGGGTGGAGGTGTAATTCACAGAGGATGTAACTGGGCTATTTTCATGCAAGGAGACTGCTTGCCCACCACTGGGGCTGGAAAAAGGACAGTAAGCTAAAACAAAAATCCCTTTTTCCTGCATAACTCAGGGATTACTCTGCATTTACTGTTTCCTCAAAGCCCCTTCCTAAATCCCCTGGTGCGAGAGGACTAAAAGCTACTTTGCAAATTTTCCTGCACACCATTTTGTTGGGCAATTTTTTGATGACCTCAGACGATGAGGATGCATAGTATAAGGCACTGGGTCTTCCTGTATGTTTCATCTTCTTAGCCTGAAAGCACCAGTATAAATGATGGGGTTTGCATTCTAGTAGCATCAGTGTTCACAATTTTGTTGGGCTTGGGAGATTTTTAGCTGGAAATAATATGCCATAAATGCGGGAATAAATGTTGACGCTATGGGAAATGGCACTGGGAACAGTGAGACATCCCTAGGAAATCCCACGTGAAGCCAGCTCTGGGGGCACTTGGCCAAGTTGATATTTTCAAAGGATGCTTTTGCCAAAAAAGGAGCAGGTTTTAAAGCCCAAATCCTAAATTTCTGACAACCATTATTAGAAAACAATGGAGGAAATCACTAAAACTAACAACAACAACAAATCTCCTTTTCCTTCAAGTGAAAAGCATTTCCTTAGGTGAAAAGCATTGGTAAAGAGTTCAGGATGCAGGGGGAGAAAATGGCACCTTGCAAATGCAACAAGTCATCAAACTGGGGTGGGAGGGATGGAAAAAAAAAAGTGCTCTTTTTGATTTTCATTTCCCCCGATTGGGGCTGCTGCTTTACATACGTGGATGTCATTTTGTTGCCCATCTATCTTCCAGCACCCCTATCCCACAGAGGATGAGAAGAGGCAAATCGCTGCCCAAACCAACCTGACCCTCTTACAAGTCAATAACTGGTGAGCACACTGGTGACCTGTGCTGTAACCTCACAGATTTTATAGATTTCAAACTATTTTGTCTCATTTAGTCTATTTTTAGGGACAGGGTGAATGGTTATGGCTCATTTCTAGGCAGTAGAATGGCTGTGTGCTTAGTTAGTTGTTGGACTTTGATGATCCTTATGCGTCACTTCTGACTTAGGGTATTCTGTTTCTATGAATCTAGTGTTTATTTGTAAAGTCTCAATGCCCTCTCCTGGCAATCCCAATATAGCAGCCAGTATTTTCCCTCCTGCAATTAATAGCTGGAAAAACTAGGGCAATGGCTTAACATGCCACAGACAAATGAAACAGAGGCGCGTGGCTTGGGAAATGGGATAGAAAAAGTTTTCTGCATCATGAAACCAATTTTGAAAAGGTTTTATAGTAATTATATATATACAAATAATATAGCAATTTATAAAATTGTTATTGCTTGCTTAATATAGTAATTTAAACAATTTTTTAATTGAATGGCTGCTTATTTTTCCTGGGAAAGGTTCATCAATGCCCGCCGGCGCATCCTGCAACCGATGCTCGATGCCAGCAACCCAGACCCAGCCCCTAAAGCCAAGAAAATCAAATCTCAGCACCGGCCCACCCAGCGGTTCTGGCCCAACTCCATTGCTGCTGGTGTCCTTCAGCAGCAGGGTGGCAATTCAGGGACAAACCCTGATGGTAAGGAGGATCCTGGTGGTCCCTGTTCCTTCTGGATGGGGCCATGCATTGTATTATGACCTGATGTTTGTATTTAAAGATTAAAGGAAAAACATGTTGAAGAAGTTGCCCATACACAGGCCATCTGGTTGGTCATCACGAGGGTGATGGCAGTGGGGTCACTTGTATGGCAGTGTCATGGTTCCCTTGTGACAGGCACCACCATCTCATTGACATGGGGATGATCCTCTTGCTGAGGTGTTTGGAAAGGGGAAAGTAGAGAGGAGATGAAATTAAAGCAGAGAAAGGAGAGGAAGAGAAAGATGAAGGGAGGTGGTGATGTAAGAAGGTGAAAGGAATGTTGCCTGAGAAGCTGTGGATGCCCCATCCCTGGCAGTGCTTAGGCCAGGCCGGATGGGGCTTTGGGCAACATGATCTACTGGGAGGTGTCCACACAGCAGGGACTGGAACTGGATGGTTTTTAAGGTCCCTTCCAAACCAAACTATTCTATGATTCTATAATAATTCTATGTTTCTATGAACAAAAGAAGAGATGAAGAAAGAAGATTAAGAGAAGATCTGACAAACCATTTTGGGCATCTTCTTCCTGAAAAATTAGAGTTTCCTGTTACTTAGTAAAGATCCTGCAGTTAAAAATGTAAAATTTCGACCTTTGGAGATGGGTGGGGCAGGTGGGACCCCCTATGAAGTATTCTGTGTAGTACAACTGTCCACTTGTGTTCTTCTAGTTTTATGCACTTCTTTTGTCCTTTTTTCTATTAGCCAGGGAGTCCTTATTTTTATCTGTTTAATTTCAGGCTCCCTTGCCATGGACAACCTGCAGCCCCTCTCATCAGCCACGGCCACCATGGCCATGCAGCAGGCCATGCTTGCAGCTCATGAGGACTCCCTAGATGGCACTGAGGAGGATGACGATGAGGAGGACGAGGATGAGATGGAGGAGGAGGAAGAGGAGGAGGAGGAGCTGGAGGAAGAGCCTGGTGGCCTCCCGGCTGCGCCTGGCGCTAACCTTGGCTTGGACCACAGTGACTCACTGGAGTAGCTCACCCTGCGTGCTCCCCGAATCATGGATGGCATCGGAAGTGACCTCTCCCCAAATGGCAAAAAACAGCAAGAATAACAACAGATTGGTGAGGAAAAAGCGAACTGTGGAGGCACTGACAGATGCCCCATCTGCCTGTGGGAGCACCGGGGGTCACCACATCAGCACATGGCAGTGAAGGACACGTGTTTACAAGGCACATATTGTGGCCGGATTTTTTTGAGGTTTTCTTTCAGGTTTTATCCTTGTTTTCTCCCTTTTCCCTTCATTTTTGCTAAGGAAAGCATTTATAGGGGAGGCTGTTTTCCCCACCATGCTCGGATGCCACCATGGGCTGTTGCATCCTCTTGGATTTCTTGGTGCAAAAAAACCCCATTGAAAACAGGATTGATGTATTTTTGGGGGAAGGTTCCAGAGAAAAGGTCATTCACATAAATATCAGCATGGGGGAAAAAATTGCCAAGTTGCCAATTCTGCTTCCCATCAGATTGGAAGAAAATTTCATGCTCTTGATGCACAGGACTGTTCAAATCTCCCTGTTTTGGCCCTAGTGCTGTGGCCATTTGGTGACTCCTACACATGACTTTCAGGAAAAGGGAGAAAGCTCCCCATACTCTTTAATTTATGTACTAAAAACCCATCAAATCTGGAAAAAATACTCAGCCTTGTCCTTCAGGGCTGAGACTGGATGCGAAATTGGGCTGGATATGAGGCTGAGCAAAACCTTTCCAGGATGTTTTGGTACCAAATAGGAATAAAATATCAGCCTTTCACCCCAAATTGAATAGTGATTTTCCCAGGAGGAAGGAAATTCAAAAAGATGGTATCTCCCTGGTGTCATCCACCTGCGCAGGAAAACACTGGGTTTCTCACCCCCAAGTGCCACAAGTGAGCTGTCAGGGGACAGCTGTACAAAAACACTGTGTTTGGGGGCTTCGAGTGGTAGCAAGAAGGCAAATTCTGCCTTAAAACATGAGAATTAAGCAGCCCAGGTAACACAGGGCATCTTCTCAGTTCTGTGGGGGTTAAAAAAAGAAAAGGGTTTTTGTTTTTTTTTTTTTTTTTTTTTTTTGCAAGTTCTTCCCCATCAGTGCGGGGTTTGTTCTTCTGTAATAAGGAAGGATTTTGGCGGCTGCATGAATTGCCATTTTTGACCTTCTTTTGGCTCTTGAAGAGTTGAGAAGAAACAGCAGCCGCAGCCACAAAGCGATGCAATGGGCAGCAAAGCCTTTTTTTCAATACTGATCTGGCGTGAATGTAATCTGTAATTTCATAAAGGATTCATTGTAATTTAGTATTAATTCATGTCCATTTATTATAAAGTGCTACGAGATGAGGTTTTGCAGCTGTATTTTATTGTCAGCTTCTTCCTAGTGGAGGTGAGGGGGATGAAGGACAAGTGGAACACCAGAATGGGTGAATAACCCCAAAACGGGCAACCCACAAATAGGCAAATTTTCCTAAAATGAGTGAATTGCTTCAAATCCACAAATGAGTGATGCAACCCCAAAAGGATTTGTACTTACGAAAGTGATGCCTTTCTATGAAGAACTCTGAAACTTGAGTGATTGACCACCAGCATGAACTATGCTCCCCCCAAAATGAGGGACCATCCCCAGATATGAACTCTACTTCTCCAGGTATGCAGTGTGCCTCCAAATGAGTGACCCACTCCAAAATGAATGGGAGCTGCCCTGACGCTATGCCACCAAATGTTTCTTCCCAAAAATGAGGAATGCTTTCCAAATATGATCAACAGTTCCCCAGAATTGATCTTTTCCCCCAAAATGAATGTCTTTTCCCCCAGATGAGTGCCCCCAAAAAAGAGACACCCTAAAGCAGCATGATTCTTCCCCAAATGGAATCCTTGCCTAATAAGCACCCAGCAGCTTGTTACCCCCAAATATGTGTTTTTGCAAAATGCTGAATAATCATGACCCACAAAAAGTGGGAAGTCATCCTGCCCCTGTACTCAGCACTGGTGAGGCCTCACCTTAAGTGCTGTGTTCAGTTTTGGGCACCTCAGTACAGAAAGGACAGTGAGGTGCTGGAGCAGGTCCAATGAAGGGCAACAAGGCTGGGGAAGGGCTTGGAGAATATGGCCTACAAGGAGAGACTGAAGGAACTGAGGCTCTTTAGTCTGGGGAAGAGGAGGCTGAGGGGAGACCTTATTGCTCTCTTCCAGTATCTGAAAGGTGACTGTAGCAAGAGCGGGGTTGGTCTCTTCTCACTGGTGACAGGACTAAGGGAAATGGCTTCAAGTTGTGCCAGGGTAAGTTTAGGTTGGATATCAGGAAGAATCTTTTTACAGAAAGGGTTGTTAAGCACTGGAATGGGCTGCTCAGGGAGGTGGTTGAGTCACCATCCCTGGATGCATTTAAAAACCACTTGGATGTGGTGCTCAGGGACATGATTTAGCGGAGGGTTGTCAGGGTAGGATGGTTGGGTTGCCATTGGACTTGATCTTTTAGGTCTTTTCCAACCTGAGCAATTCTATGATTCTATTCATTGCAGGCAGGGGAAGAAGACACCAAATGCCAGTTGCTTAATTAATGAAACAAATTATTTATTTTCCAGCTGTGCAAAGGTTTGGGGGGATGTGGGTGGGGGAGGTGCAGGTGACCTGTTTCCATGTGTCTGCCCCATTTCTGGGGGCGCCGGAGTTTGGGGGTGCAGGGCTGCACTGCATCAGGTTGGGCAGAGCACTGCAAAGAGAGAGGTGAGCGTGCACGAGTGTGCACGGGGCTGCACTAGGGTGCAGGAGGCTGCAGAGTGATGCATAACAGGGCTGCAGGAGGGTCCACAAGGATGTGCAGGGGCACACAGTGATGCATGAGTGTGCAGTAGGCTGTATGAGTATGCACTGATACATGGGAGTGCACATGCATGCTTGAGAGTTTGTATGCGCAAGCATGCATGAGCATTTATGAGCATGCACCAAGGGTGCACAAGCATTCATGTTGAGGGTGCATCAGTTTGAATGAGGTTGCACAGTGGCTGTAAATGGGATGTAAGAGGACACAGGAGGAAAGCAGAAGGGAGTCATCAGGAATTCTCAAGGCATGCACAAAAGGAAGCACAGGGGATGCACTGGTGTGAAATGGTGTATAAAGAATGCATGGGGGATACACAAAAGATGCAGGAAAATGAGCAGGTGATGCACGAGGGATGCCCAGGAGATGCATGGAAGATGCATGAGGTGCACGCAAAGGAGATTCAAAGGAGAGAAGATGCACAATGGCGCATTAGGGGAGCCCAGGCATTCCCAGCGGATGCAGAAGAGCCACAGATGGGTACATGGGATGAAGGAGAATGGACAGTGACATATGAGAGTCCATGGGGATGCTGTAAGGATGCAGGAGGGATGCTCAGGAGATGCACCCAACATGCAAGGGAGATGTAAGGGATGCGCAAAGAATGCATGAGCACTGCATGAGATGTGCATGAGGGTAAGGGAGATGCAGAAAGGATGCACAATGATAAATGGGGAATGCACTTGGGGCATGAAGGATGCAGGGAGGATGCATAGGGCACATGCAGGTACCTTTGAGGATGTAGTCCGTCAGCAGTGTGGGCACCTTCTCATTCCCCTCCTTCATGGCAAACAGGACTGCACAATGGAAAAGGACCTTGAGCACAGTCCATATGTCCCTATTCTGTCCCCAAAGAGCCCCACACCATCATAGAGGCACTGCCACAGTGTACACATCCTGACAGTACCCCAATGGAGCATTTTCACCCCCATCAGCCACACTCAGGTGATGCAGAATGGGAGTTTTTCCACCCAAAGTGGCACTGGGGTGTGCTGTAAAAACTGGGGGGGGGGGGAGATGCTGCAAATCAGTTGTGCTACAGTGATGCAAAATGGGGAACTGTTCCCTAAACTGCTCAGGGCATAGTGATGCAAAATGAATAACTGTGGCCCGAGTTGGCCTTGCAGGGAGTGGTGGGGGGGGCTGTGTACAAAATGAGTCTCCCGGTGTAGATGGACCACAGTGATGCAAAAACCAACAGCAGCCATGCTGATGCAAAGTTTTGACTTGCTGCAGTGGTGCAAATGAGACAACAGTGCCTGAAAACTTGCAATGCTTCACTGATACAAAATGGTATTTCTATTTCAAACCAGTTGTGCTGCAATGCATCTGATTCTGAAAAAGGTGGCTGCACCCCCAACTGGCTGTGTTGAAGAAATGTAAAAAAAGAAAGAAAAACAATTCATCCAAGTTGTGGGCACTGCAGCAATGCAAATTGTGTGTTTGTGCCCTAAACTGGCCATGTTATGGTGATTCAAAATGGGTCAAGCAAGGACTCACTGTTGGTGAGCATCTGCAGATCTTCAACGGAGGGCGGCGAACCCTTCTTCTCATAGGGAATCACTGTGTTCAGATACTGCAAAGCAGAAAAATGCCCCCCAAACACCTCCATGCCACAAAGCTGCCTCTTTTTTACACCTCACTGATGCAAACCACCCCAATCTGGTGCAAAAGCAGAAGTGCAAAACACAGCTGCAACTTTCCTGCAATTGCATTTAATTTACAGATGTTTGGGGGGCTGCTGAATTAAGTGGATGCTGCAAAAGCTGTGCTCAAATGAACCCCTAGCTAGGGAGGATTGAAGGGATGAAAAAGGGCAAAAATGGCACACATGGGTGTGCAGAGCAGGGGGTGGAAGGGGAGAGATTTGGGCAAGTTGGGGAGAAAAGGCACCTGCTTCTCGTTCGCAGCGGGGCCAAAGGTCTGACGCAGGCCGGAGTGCAGGATGCTGGAGATGCCCTCCATGCTGAACCGCTGGGGACACGCATTACCCTGTCACCTCCTGGCATGAGGACACCACCCCAGGCACCAATACCTCCCCATCTCCCTGATCCACCTCCCTGTCACCCCATCCCCTGTCCTCACATCCCCATACCACGTGTCATGTCCAATGTCCTCCATTTTGCCCAATCCCATGTCCCTTCATCTCATCCCATCTGATCCCATGCTATCTTATCCTGTCACATTCCATCCCATTCCACCTCATCCCATGCCATCCCCACACCCACAAGATCCCACACCCCACCTCCCCCAAACTCATGTCCATGTGTCAGTCAACCCCATCCCCACCTTTCTGGGCATGTGTCCCCCACGCTCGGGACGACCTCCTTGCAGGCTGAGCCCACGGTCGCGGCGGCGGCGGCGTGCGGCCTCCCGCTGCTCCCGCTGCTCCCCCTGCACGGCCAGCAGTGCCCCAATAAACGCCGTCTTCACCTCCTTCTCGAAGGCCAGCTCATCCCGCCGTGCCAGCTGGGCCACCAGCTCAGCTGACAGTGCCCGGCTCGCCGCCTCTGCGCGCCCTGCTGCTGCTGCCAGCTCCCCGGCCGTCAGCTGCTCCAGCCCTGCCGCCAGCATCATCGTTAGGGTGCACAGCGTGCATGCACTGTACAAAGAGGCCTTACGTGCAAGGTGCAATTGGTAGGATGCCTGGGATGCTTGACGCAATGCATGCTGCAGTTAGCAAAGGTCCAGTGCAGCTACAGGGATGTCCAGTGCAGCAAGTGACATGCGTGGTGCAGTGAGTGTTATTTCCGATGCAATCAGTGAAAGGCACAGTGTATTAGTGTATTAGTTAAGCACCTGGTGCAATTAGTGACATGCATAGTGCAATTACGGGAATGTCTGGGGCAATTAGTGACATTCCTCATGCCGTGAGAGCTACTCCTGGTGCACTTGGCGAAAGCACAGTTCATGAGTGAAATACCTGGAGCAATGATCAACATAAATGATGCAATTACAGGAATGTCTGGGGGCAATTAGTGTCATGCATCGTGCAATTATTTGAGCATGCACTACAGTCAGTAAAATTCTAGGGATAATTAACAAAATGCACAGTGTAATCAGTGCAATGCACACTGAAACTTTTTTACTGCTCTGTGATCATTGAGATGCTCAGTGCATTGCTGGAGCATCCAGCACTGTCATAGCAGAATTGCTGAAGTGCCCAGTGTCAGAACAAAGTGCCCTGAGCACTTATGGAAGTGCCTGATGCAATTAATGGCATGCATGGTGCAGTAAATAAAAAGCACTAAGTACAATTAGGGAATATACAGAGCAATTATCAAAATGCCTGGTGAGATTAGGGAAACCCTCTTTGCAGTCAGCAAAATGTAGGCAAGGTATATTTGCGGGAAAACCTAGTGCAATTATTAAAAAGTATCATAAAATTTCCCATGTATTCTGGAAAATGTCTGGTGCATGGTGCAAATCGGCAAATTAGGAAAATGCACCAAGCACAGCTCAGAAAAGACCTTGCTGCGTGCAGTCATATGCATGCAGGGTGCCATTAGAAAAGTGCAGGATGCAAACAGCGATGTGCAGAACAAGTGAGACATTTTCTCAAAATGCACATGTCAATTGATCACTTGCACAGTGTGCTTAGAAAGGCGCAAGTCACTTAGCAGCATGCACTTAGTGCAATGCACAGTGCTGAAGACGTTTTGCAAAATGCACTGCATGCTCGGTGAAACACAGGGCCATCTATCGCCATGCTACAAGAAAGATCTCAGAGGGCTCATTTTTTGCAGAGAGCCACTTCCTGATGTCCAATTTGGTGAGAACTGCACCCAGAAAGGGCTGTTCCTGGCTCCTACTGCCCGTACCTTCATAGGAGCAGTTGTTGTTGAAGGTGGGGGAGAAGGTGTGAAGCTCACGCAGGATGATGGGCTCCATGCCCCGGCTTCCACTGTCACCCTCTGCATTGGCCTCAGCATCCTCTTCTTCATCTTCTTCCTCTTCCTCATCCTCATCGCCCTCAGGATCTGCCTCAGGGTCAGGCGAGCTCTGCATCAGCTCCTCCAGCTCCTCGATGACCTGTGGGGCACCAGTGTCCCACATCTGCACCCTGCACCTCACATCATCCCACATCTGCACCCTGCATCTGAGTCCTGCAACCTTGCCCACAGATAAGCTCTCGTGTCCCAAAGCAAGTGTATTTGGCCTTTTTGTGTCCTGAGCAGTGTGAGCCTGGTGTTATGGAGACATCCAAGTGTTTGGGTGTAGGTACCTGCTCAGCTGTCAGCAGTGGTTCCTCATTGATGCCTGAGTCATGTTCGCTTCTCTCAGCAAGCTCTTCCTCTTCATCCTCCTTCTCACAAAGCTGTGGGAGACACAGGCTGGTCACCTTTGTGGCACCACAGGCACTGCCTGGTGCAGGTATGGGCATGGCATAGGCACAGACTCAGCTATATATACCTATAGCTCATGGGAAGAACTACCAGAACCACAGCACTGGGGATGCACTGCCTGTGAGGCTTACACTGGAGAGATGTTGGATGGAGATGCTGGATGGAAGATGCTGCATGGGGAGGATGGACAAGGAGACATGGATTGGAGAGCTGGATGGAGATGTTGGATAGAGACAGTGGATAGGGGTTTGCCATGGAGATTTTGGATGGAAGACTCTGGATAGGGGTCTACGATGGAAACGTTAGATCAGAGGCATTGGATAGGAGTGTTGTATGGAGCGATGTTGGCTTAGGAGGTGTTTGATGGAAACATTGGTTGGGGTTGTTGGATGGGGACACTGGGGAGGGTCATACTGGCTTGGCATGCCGGATGGAGATGTTGGACAGAAACTTCAAATGGTGATGTTGGGTGGAAATGATGAATGGGGACAAGTATGATGGATGAATTATAGAACCGTAGTATTGCTCAGGTTGGATCAAGTCCAACCACAACCCAACCATCCTACCCTAACTAACATCCCTCTGCTAAATCATGTCCCTGAGCACCACATCCAAATGGTTTTTAAACGCATTCAGGGATGGTGACTCAACCACCTCCCTGGGCAGCCCATTCCAGTGCTTAAGAACCCTTTCTGTAACAAAGTTTTTCCTGATATCCAACCTAAACTGGCACAACTTCAGGCCATTTCCCCTCGTCCTGTCACCAGTGAGAAGAGACCAACCCCGCTCTCACTGCAATCACCTTTCAGGTATTTGAAGAGAGCAATAAGGATGCTGCATGAAGAGACTGAATGGAGACATCAGGTAAGGAGATGACAGGGAAATTTCAGATGGTGAGGCCATGGAAGGTAATGGATAGAGCTGGAGGACGACACTCTTCTCTAGTGACAGGTTGCACAACATCCAAGCAGGCTCAAATTAGTGGATTTTTGATGCTGTCCCACAACACCAAACATAGCTCTTCATATCATGAACTCATTACAATGAAGTAAACACTATTTTCTTCCCAGCTTGGGGACAGATTGGCAGGGACCAAATTGCCAAATCAAGCACTTAATCTTGCCCTTTAGAGTGACTGTCCCCTGGAATACAGATATTCCCTGCATTAGTGATTCATGTAAGGACAGCCACCCAAAAATGCCATCTGTAGGTGGTCTTAAGTGCCCTGGCTCTGCCCTTCCCCAACAGTTGCTGAGTCTTGGGGCTGACAGACAGGTGCCAATCACCACAAGGGTCACATGGGGACAACAGGGCTTTGGGGTGCCAAGTGTGTAATGGCCATACCTGGGGATCGGTGCCGTCGGGGGCCTCAGCCTCAGGGTGCATCCAGGGCCGGGGTGAGCCCTGGGGGACGAAGCCATCAGTGAGGGCATCCCAGACTCTGCAGGGAGGTAGGCATTGAGCAGGGATCACCAAAACACCCCAAAATGCCCCAAAGCGCTGCCTCCCAGAAAGCCATCCTGAAATAGCATGCCAAAATGCCACAATGCATCCCAAAACAGAGCCCCAGGACACCCTGAAATGCTTCTAAACATGGCCTGGTGGTCACTCCCTGACCACCACTGAAATGTGCAAAACATCCCCAAACACCCCAAATTCTGCCTCAGAACACCTTAAAAATGTGTGCACATTAGCATAGTCCCAATTCCCCCTAAATCACCCCAAAACAGCCTCCCCTCTCTAACTGCCCCCAGCTCCAAACCAGCCATAAAAACATTCATTTGGGGATATTCATCTCATCTCCCTCTTCATCTGATTTTAATTTCCTCTTATGCACATATTCCACAAACTAATGCATAAAAATGGGGTGTTAAAAAAAAAAAAAAAAAATCCCATTTTTAACAAAAAAGCAACAAATAAGGAAAAAGCAAACAATTGTCCCCAAAATTTGCTTCTTTTCTGCTCATAACCAGCACCTTGCAGAATGCAGCCACAGATTTCCAGGTCAATTATGGCAATAACTGGTTGATAATTAGAGGGAAGCGGCGCCTTTAAGGCCCCCACCCATCCCCCATCCGTGCACACAGGGCTCATTGAAGAGTGGGGGAAAAAAAAAAAAGCCTGTTTTGCCCAAACTGACCTAAAGTGACACAATCCACAGCACTAAGTGGCACCATGGGCTGCCGGTGGCAGCACAGCGTTCCGGGCGTTCTGCCAGAATGCATTTTTTTCTCTGCAAAATGACTGATTTTTCACGGAAAAATACAAAAACAGCTGAAAAAAAAAATAGATTTGGGAGCTTTTGGTTTAAAAAAACAACCACAATGCATGGTGAAAAATCAGTATTAGGAAGTGCAGCCTGGGGAATAATCTCAATTAAACAGGCAAAAAAATATCCATTAGAAAGGTGTTTGTACGTCAACACTGCTGGAAAAAAAATAAAATAAAAAAGGTAAATTCTGCCCCTACATGTAGCATTTTGAAACAAACAAAAAAAAAAAAAGGTTCTGTATAAAAGTTGGATTTCAGTGCAAATGCCACTATGATGCTTTCGTCTGGGCAGGCAGCACTGGGCACATTTTACCCCTAACCGCCCCACTCTGGTGCACAGTTTTACATTGCAAGGAGGAGGCTGAGCCCTCACATTAATCACACCTTACTCACATCTCACACTTAGCCCTGGCTCTCCTCACAAAGCCTGGGCCTGCTGCAGTGTCATGTGGGGCACCTGATCTGCCTATTTGTAGGATATTACACAGATACTGCATGGTATTGCATTCCCATGCTGTGAGGGAGGGGCCTGATTTGCACATGGAGGATACCCTGCAAGCACTCAAGGAGGTGCACAGGCCCCAGATGTGCCCTTCTCATAGGACACAACACCATTACTCCACACAGTCATGCTGCAATGGGGCAAGCAGATTTTCATGCTGGGGGTGGGGTGTATCTCATAGTGCTGCAAGGAGGCATGCAGGCCCAAGTGTCCTATGTGTCCTATTTGTAAGACACCACACAGAAACTCCATACAGATGCACAGCTATGCCATGATGCAGGATACTGAGCAGCACATGAGGGAAGTCTCAGGGGTATAAGGAGGCACAAAAGCCCTAAGGGAACATACTCACAGGTTATTGCACCAAGACTTTGGTGCGCTGCATGATCATGCTACAACATGGGGATGGGAGTGCGAGGAGACCCATGTTCCCAGCAGGAACAGCCTTACTCACTCCTCATCCTGGAGGTGCTCCTCCTCCTCCTGTGCCTGCAGCCGGCCTCTCACAGGGGCCAGGCCCTCAGTGGTGGCATCATAGTTGCGGAAGCAGACGGTGAGCTTCTCATCAAACTCCTGCACCAGGTCCTCCATCGATTTGAAGCTCATCATCTCGGTCGAGAAGCTTTCCAGCTCAGCCAGTGCTGGGTCCATGGTGCGTCGCGGGGCCCCCCCATTGTCCCCAGGCCCCTCCTCAAATTCCTCCTCCAGGCTTACCAGGGGTGCCTCCATCCTCCTTGCCACTGCTGCCGTCTTAGCTGTGGGGACAAGGTGCCCATGAGGCACCTGCTGCTCACAGGCTGTGTCAGCAGGGCTCCTCATTCCCCTTGCTGGCTGTAATCCCAGTGCCAGTAGCATCCCATTAGTACTTTAGTCCTATCTTGGTAGTTGCTCAATAGTATCCCTAGAGCTTCTTAGTACTGTCTTTATAGCACCTCAGCAATGCTATAGTAATAAGCTGCAGTCTCTTAGCACTATCCCAATACTCTCTACTAGTAGAAAGTGTTAAAAAAAAGCCCCACAGTATCTTACTGCTGCCCTGATAGTGCAGCTAAAGCATTGCATCACTGCATTTTTACTGAACTGTTAATATCTCAGTAGTAGCCTCATACTATATCACAGTAGTATCAAGAGTGTGCTGACAGTGTCCCAAAAGCTTCTTTGAGTGCTCAAATAGCACTTAATAGTACCCCAGAAGCATCTTACCACTACCTCTCCTCATTCCCTAGCAGTAGCTCAGAAGTATTCCATTGGTATCATAGTAGCATCCTACTAAAAACTGAGTACTGTTCCAATAGCACCTTATCAGTGTTGTGACAATACCTCAACAGTATCACGGTGGTATCCTGATGCTATATGAGCAGTGTCCTAGGAATGGCTGTGCAGTATCTTAGTAGTAGAGTATGCTCCCCATATCTCAGTAGGAACCCACCACTACTAGCATCCTATCCTGATGGCATTTTAATAAATCCCTGGTAGCACCTCTGCAGCATCCCAGAAGTGTCCTGCAGGCCTGCAATCCTGTGCAGGTATGTAGCTCTGCATGTGGAGGGAGTGTGTGCCTGCACGGAGGCACATAGATGCAAGGATGCACGTGTGCACAGTGCACAGGCATTCTGTATGCACACCTAGGAGCGCATGACTGTCAGGGTGCATGTGTAAATGGGGTATGTGTACACAGGTGTAACTGAGTGCAGGTGCATCCCATGCCAGTCTGCAGATCTGCACACATGCAGCCCTGTACATACAGTGGTGCACAGGTGCAGGGCACATGTTTGCACATAATGCGTGCATGTGAAGATGCATGCATGCATAGTGCTGTTTGCATGCTCAGGGGCTGCATGCGTTGGGGTGGCTGCACACATGGCAGCACAAAAACGTGCTGCATACACATGCACTTCATAGATGTGCACTGTGCACGCATGCACCATTGTGCACCACCTTTGTGTACACCTGCACCATTCACATAAACCCCGCTTCGTGCCCAACAAGCTCTCCACTACACACACCTGCATGTGTGCACTGTGCATGCCCCTGCCATTATCCCTCATACTTGCAGCTCAGTGCATAGCCCCCTCAATGCACCCCAAAATTCCCTCCCAGCCCTACATCGCCCTCCCCCACCCCGTCGCGCAGCGCCTGCGCACCCCACAGCGCACTACCTCCACACGGCTGCTGAAGCGCATCGGGCACCGCGGGGGGCAGGCAGCTCTTTGCTGCCCCCCCCCCCCAACCAAGCACCCCCAAAATCCCATCCTTACGACCCGTACACAACGCCAAATGCACCCCCCCCCCCCCCCCCCACCAAGGGGCACCCGCATGTTATGTCCTCACACTGCGCAGTGATGTCTCCCTAGAGCCCTGCAGGCCATCACGCTGCACCTCCAGAATCTTTCGCCCGCCCCCATACCGCATACGTGCAACGCCCTTTGCAACCCCCTCAACTCATGCACACGCTCACCCACCGTGCACTCACCCCCCCCCCCCCCCCGGCTGCACCCCAACCTTCCTATTTGCTCGCACTCTCCCGCACCCCACGGGGGTCCCCCCATGTCCTAGCCCCAGACCCACCTGCGGCCCCGCATCCTCCGCGCTCCGGGAGAAGGTTGACGGGGGGGGGAGGGAGGGGGGAGGTGTTGCGCACGCGCGGAAAGGATTGGGGGGGGGGAGGTGACGTCATCTGGAGAGCTCACGCCCGCCCCCCCCCATCACCCCCTTATCCCCGGGGAAGGGCAAAGGAAGGGGGGTGCGGGGGCCACACCATCATTTGCATCTTGCCTTCTTCATACTCGTCCTCCTCACCATCATCATCAGTATCACCTTCATCCTCATCTTCCCCATCCTCTCCTCATCTTCATCCTCCTCCTCCTCCTTGTCCTCCACATCATCCTACTTTTCACCTTCCTTCTCCTCCTCCTCCTTCCCACCCTCATCCTCCTTTTCCTCATCCTCCTCACAGCCTTTCTTTGAGTCATGCACCCCCAATACACCATTCTCCCCTCCCTGTAATATATGCATATTTATTTATTCATGCATTTTTGCAAGCGTAGAAATATATTGCATCCATTACAAAAAGCAGACTATATGAATGTATATACAAATGAGATAAAGTTGAAATAAGATCTTTAAAAAAAAAACTGTTAACTATGCAAAAGTCTCTTTTCCCTCTTGCTTCAATGCCTTTTATTTTTATTTTTATTTTTTATTCTTTGTAACCGAGTGAACAGCAGACCCAGTACCCCCACCTGGAGGTTGTGCTGTGCCATGGCTGTCGGTGTGATGCACTGCGGGGATGCACAGGGCAGTACAGCTCCTGCATCCCCCTACACACCTCCCAGACCCAGCGATGCTGCAGGATTTGCTGGCACTCTGCTGGAAATTTCCAGCTTCCCTAATGTCATTCTTTTGTTCTTGCAAACTAGCACAGAGGTCTTGTTGCATCGGTGTGCTTTTAACAAATGGGCTCAAAACACCCTGAAACGGAGGGATTTCTTATAGGGTAGAAAATTCTGTTGACAAGGCTTTGAGGCTGCATATGTGAGATAACACAACACAGTATCACAGCTGCTTGGCGACACAGCACACTGCATCTTGGGGAAGGAAGGAAAGCAGCATTTTGCAGTCCAGTGGCTCCGGAAAAGCCTTCTGCTTTGAGAAAAAAGGGTTCCCATTGTCCCACCCCATCTCGTGGTTACAGCATCATGAAGGATTTAAAGGTCCTTCTTCTATTCTATTCTATTCTATTCTATTCTATTCTATTCTATTCTATTCTATTCTATTCTATTCTATTCTATTCTATTCTATTCCATTCCATTCCATTCCATTCCATTCTATTTTATTCCATTCCATTCCATCCCACTCACTCCAATCCACCCCACTCCATTCCATCCCATCCATTCTATTCCATTCCACATTCCACTCCATATTCCATTCCATTCCATGTTCCATGCCATTCTATTCTATTTTTATAAAATTAACTCCACCCGTGCCACCCTGCAGTGCTCAGACACTTCCAGCTCTAGCACCTTTGCCCATGTCAGTGTTGGGAATGAATTTCCTACATGTCCCCATAACTCATGTCCTTTCTTAATTCCATTCACAGCAGCCACTGCGCTGCTGGTGACAGTGACACAGTTTTTCTGTAAAACTGTTTTTGTGAAAGAAGTCATTTACTGCTGAGAACGCATCCCCTCCTCTATGCCTTTACCAGCTCACAAAGCCCTCTTTGGAGCATTTGGATTCTCTGTATCTCCAGCAATGCTTCCTCCTAGCAGTATCTGCAGACAAATGCACACACTGCAGCTCGTCACCATACAGCTTTGCATTTATTATTACATCCATTTTTCCGTGGCAGAAGAACAAATCTTTTCCCACCAGCCTGTGCCTGTTTTACTTGCATGTTAAGTGAGAAACCCAAAAGGCTCCCAGAAATTTATCATTAAGCTTAGGGAATTTTTGCAATTGGGTTGTGTGCACAGTTCAAAGCATCACTGGAATGACTGCAACAGCTTGTTTCCATCTCCTGGATGTTTTGCTCACAAAACTTGGGATAATTTAATATAATTCACTCATATCTTCAGGCACACTGTATTTAGGGTAGGTTTTGTTGGTCATGATAATGCATGGAGAGCCATATTGGTACCCTCTGGGGTCCTTGAAATGCCCTTGCTGAAGCAGTTTGTGGATGCATGAATGCACCTTCTTCAATCTTTTATGAACATTGATGTGATCCCTTCCAGCCTCTGATTCTCCTCATTCCCTCCTTCATGGCTGTGCCATGGAAACCAGCTCCAATGCCCATTCTGATTGCTGAAACCAGGCTTTGCTATGGTGTGATCTCTACAGTTGGGTACAGAAACTGGTAAGGTAAGGTAGGAACTGGTATTTATGTCTTTTGTCCTAGAGTTCAACAGATACGTGTTTGCAAAGGTTTCAGGTATTAGGAAGACATCTTTGGGTGCACACCATACTCTGAGCAGAAAACCAAGGCAATGTTTGGTATGATTGATAACATTGTGTGGCCTGTATGGGAAACTGTTAATCACAGCCTGAACCTCTGATTAACCATCTGAGGCAAGTGATGGGTCAACTGTGGGAGCACAGGTGAAGGTAATTCAGCTGTGCTCCCAGAAGGGGTGGAGCTTGACTCCACCTCTCCTAGATCCCGTTTAAGGACTGACCACCACTAAGGCAGCATCTCTTTTGAAGATTGCTCCTGTGTGGAGTTCCTTGTAGTGAGCATCTATCCTAACCGTGAGCCTCAGCGTTGGTGAGTTATTCCTCTATAACCTCTGGCTATCCATCTATTACAACCTTGTATAATTACAACTATACAGTGGCTCCACATCTGTGTCAACTCCATGCTGACTCTAAGTAAGTAAACCGAAGATTTAAAAAGTGATATCAGCGTAACTCTGAAGTGATATCAACATAACTCTAAAAAGTGTTATCAGCATAACATCATGGCAGGTGTGAATTCCTGCAGATGGCTGTTTTGTCACTTGAAATAAGGGCTCCATTGTTCAGCTAAGAGCATGTGCGTGTGTGATGAAGGCTCATTTCTTAAAGCCAGGCCTTTCTTTGCTAGAGTATGCAAAAGATCGTAAAAGATAAAAAAGATAGGGAGCTATACGGTGAAGGCTGTGCTGACAGCTACAATGGCTGCAACTGCTGCTGGAGAACTGCAGCACGGGGCCGGATTACAGGAATTTCTTGCATCCCATTGGGTATTGGTAGCAGCCGGGGATGCTGCCAGCTGTGCCTTACGGCCTGCGGAGCTGCATGAAGCGCTGTAACGGCCCCGTCGCGTTTTCCGCAGCAGCGCTCGGCGCGGAACGGGCGCGCGGCGGCCGCGTGGAACCGCCCCGGGGCGGAGCTGTGGAGCCGCGGGGCGGGGGGAGGTGCAGCCGAGGAGCGTCGTTCAGGAATGTCCTCGAGCAGGGAGGGGCGCGTTTGGAACCAGAATGGGTTCTTGACCCCTCGTGCGGTTTACGGGAGTTTCTGCACGCAGCTCCTGTCGTTCTTCGCCTAGAGTCACAGTCTCTAGTTTTGTTCTGTGTTCTCTCTCTGCATGTGTGCATTCTCTCAGCAGGGCACGAGGCTTGGCCCGTGAAGGACCCGCGGCGCTCAGGTGTCCCATCTCGGCCAGATGCTGCACCGCGCTCCTCAGCAACGCCTTCAGCTGCTGTCAGACCTTCTGCTGCCGGGACCGGAGAGCGGCTCCGGCAATTCGGAACCGGTCGGCAGAATTGCGGGCATTCTCGCAGCCTTTTGCTAATCTGTGTGCTCAAGGAGAAACGTTTTTAATCAAGAATTCGGAGATGGAAAATGCAGAACGGTCTTTGGGGTGAGGCACTTTATATTAACCTCTATTTTAAACGCACTACCTCGTTTAAGGGAATGGTTTCAGAAGTGGGAGTGCTCTCCAGTCTACGCCGTCTGCTGCTATGCACACCTGTGGCTTCACGCCCCACCAGCCCTGTTCCTCACGGGAGTTCTGCAGGCTAACAAAGTAAATCAGGGGCGTCAGAATTGCTTTTGTGATGAATAAGTGTGCCTTTTGTTAAACAGCTGCTTTGTTTCTTGTTAGAGCTGAGAAACAAACAAGTGTTTCTATAAACGCTAAGTCTACAAATGCTAAACTCCCTGTGAAAAACTGAGGAATAGTGACTGGGAGGTTGCAGGGAAGCCCTGTTCGGCTCTAGTGTGGTTGCAGCATTGCCCAATGGGGTGCAGTGGCTCCTGGTACTTTGGGTGTGGTTACCTGGCACCCATGGGTGCTCACAGTGAGCTGTCAGTTTTATCCTGGTGCCTTATACGCCCCTGTTGTTTTCTATCCCACCTATTAGTGTCTGTTTTAATTTCTTTTTTCTTTTTTTCCAGCAAACTATAAAAGAAAAATCAACATTTTGCAAATTGGAATAGAAATAGTTCAGTTATTTATTCTTTTTTTAAACAACAATAACAAAAACAGTTCAGTGGACTGTGTTCAGTTTCCTTACTTCTTGTGAAGGACAGTAGGGTTGGAGAGGAGGCCTTTTGCTGCCAGGAGCTTTAGCAGAGTGCAGTCTGGGCCTGTAGGAGTAAGTTCATTCACTGCTCCTGGAGTTGCTCCATTGTGTTCAGTGTGTTTGCTCTTTGGGCTCAGTTGTTTTATCAATGGGTTCATAAGCTTCGTTGCAAACCTTGTTCTAACTATAAGTACATCTCGAGGTTCTTATCTTCAAATTCCTACGATGCTTCCTGGCATTCCTGAGCTGTTTGTGATCTCTACAAATGAGTATCATAATCTGTCTGCGGTTAATGTTTTGGAGCAACATGAGTAGAATATTCAGTTATTACCAAAGGAAGTGTACCCTGAAACTAGTATATAAATGTGCCTGAGTGAGCGAGTTCCTTCATAGCAAAAGTCAAAATACATGTTTGCAAGGTAACCTAGTGAGACACTGGGGAGCATACAGTAAGCTGGTTTTTATTTTTGCTTTCTTCCTATTTGTGACTTCCAAACAGTTGTTGCACCACACTTCTGTTGGCAACAGTCTGATTTAAAGAATGTCAGCAGGGGCTTTTTGCACTCTTAGGCTGATGATGGTACAGCAGCACAAATCTTTCTTCCTGACATTTGTTTGAGCGGAATTTACACTGATAGAAGCCAAGTCTATTCTAGAGTTTAGCACTAGTATAGCTGAGGAAGGCCTTAAATGCAAAGCCAGAGGCTTTTGGTGTCTGAGCAATGAGAATCATTCACCTGAAACCTTAGGGCTGTGTGCAGGAAGCATGGGCTACATGTGAGCTGCCTGATGTTGACCTTCGTAGTACAGGGATGTTTTGCTCATCAACAAGTGAGTTTACTTAGCAGTAACACCAGCAGTGACCTAGCCCATAGAAACCAAAGACAGTTTGAGAATCAAGCAGTCATCCAGCACAGGATGATAACTTGTTACAATCTGTTGCAATATTTCTCATGACAAGTGTAATGATAGACAAAGTATTGATTGAAATGGTGTTCCATACATTATTTTTTCAATTTCCAATGCATATTTATTTCTGTTGTTCTGTATGCAGTGGTATGGGAACTGTTGAGTCCCAGTGTGAACCACTGATTGAGCACCTGGGGAAAAGAGCAGGTCAGCCCTGGGAGCACAGGTGAAAGCAGTTCAGCTGTGTGACTGGAAGGGGTGGAGCCTGGCTGCACCTTTCTTAGACCCCATTTAGGGGCTGACCCCCTTTGGGGAAGGATCTCTGGTTGGAGATTCTTTCCTTGTAGAGTCCTTCCTGTGAGCTGAGATCTTCAGAGACAGGTAGGTGCTTTTCCTTTTCTAACACTGTTCCATCTGTGCTGGTCCCTTTGCTGTTACACTCCTGTGATGCCCTTCCACTGTGTTAATCTTTCTGATTTTTAACAGCAGTGGGCAAGGGTAGAGACAGACTTTAGTGAAAGGCTTTCTCTATTGTGTGTGTGCAGAAACTGAAATGAAAATATCACAGCTTGTAAGTATTGATATTCTCTGTTTTTTTGTTTAATGGTAAATGGAGAAATAACACTGCAGGAGCAATGAAAGAAATCCTAAGTCTCTTCATGCTTTGCTCATTTCCCACTAGTCTATACCCAGTTGTTTCAGGTGTATACCCAGTAGTTTCAGAGAGTGTGCTCTTGTTTTCTGCTGCTGCTTGAGCAGGTATCTTTCTTTTTTTCCCTCAGTCAGACAGAATATAGGGGGTAACGCAAGTATTGCGAGTGATTGCTCCAATGCAACAACAGGTGCTGTCAATAGGTAATCATTTTGTACGTTATGTATTTCTAGTGTTGACAGAACAGGAATCCTCTCTGAAATAAGAATTTTTGGTAAGGCATCTGCAGGGGAGCTGTTAGGTCATGGCTTCAACTGGTGATTGAGCACCTGATGAAGGGCTGTGGCTGCTCAGGGAACATAGGCAAAGTGCTTGCAGCTGTGCTCCCCATGTGGCCAGAAAGGCTGGACTCAGGGTGGAGGCACCCTGTACTCCTGTAAGGGTCAGCCATGAAAGGGAGCTTTCTGAGAGAGTGCTGTGTAGACAGAGATCCCCAGCTCCAGTTGGGTGAGTTTGGCTCTTCTCTCTGTATGTGGCTATTGGCCTACCCATAAACACTGTACCTGGTATTGCTAAGAACCTGTTAGAAACAGCATTGCTTCTCTGTGAGCAGAACAGCAGCCCACCTCTAGTGGAATGAATGAAAGATAATTGGCTTTCTTTTGCTTTCTGTGGTTTTCCAGCTATGGGTAAGCTGTGCTGAGCGTTTGTTTTTTTTTTTTTTTGTGTGTGTTGTAGCATTCCTCCCAAGCAGCTTCTGCATATGCACTGTGGTGGTTGCTGTGACTGGTTGGTGTATGGACACAGGCATAGCTTCTGGAGCACCAGTGGGCTGGCCCCTTCAGTGCAGTGCTCAGTTAAGGAGAGGAGGACTCTGGAACTTTGCATTTTGTCAAATGTTTTTTGCCTGGTTGGGAAAGATAGTCTCAAGTCGATATTTGGTCTCAGGATTTCTATTGCCTTTGACTTGTTAATACTGAAGCAGAGGCAGAAGTCCCTGTAAGGATACTAAGAGGGAGTAGATCATGTTTACAGTAGGAGTGAGTTCAGTTAACAAAATCACTCACAGCTGTTGGGTAGTGCTTCTGGCTGCAGATAACGGATGCTTGCTTTCAGGTGACCCTGGTAGTTGTGGACAGCTATTACTATAGGAAGCTGGTAGCTGCAACTCTGAATGTTGTTTTATATGATGTCTTCACCTCGCACAGACCTGATCTCTATGGTAAGTTTAAGATGAGACGTGGGATGCGATGGTTTCCTCTCTGCTGTCGGGACAGTTACACACCGGATTTTGATGGCTGATCCTTTTTCTGATGCACTCTTAAGCAAAGAGGCCCTGCAAGCTCTGAAGGGCTGCAGTTTCGCCCTTCTGCCACGGAGTGTCGCTCTCGAACTGGAAATTGCCGGCACTGGAATTTCTCGTCCGGGTCTCCGCGCTGTGATTTGAGCGGCTTTTGTTCTCTCTGAAGCTCTGTAAGCTGTCCCGAGATGTCTCAACAGCGCCGTATCACAGCAAAGCGCTGTTGATAGCAGACTTATCTGGATGTAACACAAGTGGGGTGCCTGTATTTGCCAGCTTTAATCAGTTCTTGGTTACTGCTGTTCTTCACAGTCAGGCTGCAGAGCTGCAGGCAGTGCAGAACTTGTAGCTCTTTCAGTTCACATCAGGTTCCTGATGTGGTTCTGTGCTGTGAGTCTCCTTGCTTATTTGGTAGCATGTGGCCTGAGCTTGGCTGGCAGGCAGGGTCTGAAGTTACTGTGGAGGCATCTTTGAGACCTCAGGGGAGGGAGAAAAGTGGATAATTCCACCTGCTGTTCTGGCAATTGTGCTGTAGCTGGGGCCAATCTGACTCATAGAGGCAACACCTGATCTCTCCATTCCTTTTGGATGAATGAATTGTGGAGAAATCAATGATACTGAGGACTGATAGGTTATAGAGAGTCAGTGACAAGTAATGATAACTGCAATTAGGCTCCTCTTGCTGCCTTCTTTCTATAAGCTCTTTGAAGAACTTATAATAAATACCCCTTCCTGGTTTTTTTTTTTTCATAAGCAATGTAAAAATTACCTACTGGTTACAGGGGAGGAGCTACTGCTTTGCTTAAGCTTATGAAAAGAAACAGTGGTAAAGGCAGGATTAACATTTCATATTGTACCTTTTTATGTTAGCAAAAAAAGTGAGAATTGCTGTGGAGGGTGGTTTCAGACAGTGTATAGTTGGATGCTGAGATTATTTCTGTGGGAAATAATGAAGCTGGTGAGCTCAGCAGGATTACAGAAGGTCTTAGAAGTAATTCATGGATCTCAAAGGGAGTCTGAGTCGTCATCAGTGGTATGTGATCAGTAGGCAACTCATCAGCCTTTCAGGAGTTTCTTGGTTCCGGTCATTTGAGTGACCTACATCGGGTCTGGACCATGATGGCAGTGCCGTGGTGCTTGTTTGGGAGCTGCTGCTGCACCAAGTTGTTTGTGCCATGTGCTTCTACAGATAAAGAGTACGAGTGTTATGTTTCTAGCAGGGCTTCAGAGATACTGATGAAGACTTCAGGGAGCTTAGGGTACAGATTCATCTGTCATTTCTTAATCCCTAAGTATTCTAGGAGGGATTTAACAGTGTTTAGTAGTGAGGCTTTCTCTGGCAGTGCCCTTCAGGCCTTATTTGGTGGTTTGTTTGAGGGGCTGTTTTGGGTGGTGCTGAGTGGTGGCTTGTTGCTGTGCTGTTCCATAGCACAGGGAACAGCTGCTTTGCTGTGGTCCTTCATCTCTGCAGGAATGCTCTGAAGTCTGTTGCTGTGAATTTTTCTGCAATGGAAACTTCAGACCCTGATTTTAGGTTTTGGCATGGGCTTGTGCCTAACCTTTTCCACACTGGTGTATGAGTTGTTTCCAACAGCCTCCAGGGACTGGACTATTTTGAAGTGTTTGATTCATAGCAACATTCATGTAACATCCTTGGCTAGTAAGAGAGCTTGCTTGTGGCCAGGACAGCAGCATGTGTTAAGAGCTTCAAAATGTTCCATTGCAAGGTGAGATGGAAGGCTGGCCAGTGCCTTGTGGCTTTGGAACAGATTTCTCAACTTGAACATGATGGGAACAAAAACTGCTGGAGGTTGCAGAATAATTGATCTATAGCATCTCCAGTGCAAGCACCACAGTATTTTTTGGGTCTGCATGCAGACTTGAGCCCTAGAGAACAAGGTGTACTTTTTTTTTTTTAGCAATATGCTCCTTATGGACTAATATCCCATATTTAGACTTACACAGGCTGAGGATTGTAGTCTTGTGGGACTTAAAGAATTATGAGGCACATGGGGGGGGGGGGTGAAGAGAGAAGGCAAACTAATAGCTCACTCCATTGAAGACCCCTAACTCCACTAAACCTGAACTTGTAATCTCAGTTGCTTGAACTTGGCTTTACTAACTCCAGTTACATGTTTCTGATGTTACTAGAACATCTTCATGCTGCAGAGGTTTTGGGTTTTTCTTGATGCTTTTCATTTGTCTGGTTAATTTCAACATGGACCCTCTTTAAGTGGTTCTGATTGCAGGAAATTGCTGTGGCAAGTGACATGTCACAACAGTGCAGTGATTAAAGCCCCCATGTGTAATTTACTGACTGATTGAGCTAATTGCACTGAGGAGAGTGGCAAGCATGCAGAGAGGAACTGGCACTCCTTATTGTTCAGGATTTTAAGTATCATGAATTAAGAGTCCAAATAAATGGTAGTTGAACTGGAATTTGTCAGTTCTCATCCTTGAAGCTTGCAATAATTACAGTGTGTAATATTAGGAGGCAGGATTGGTTTCATCCTGTTTAAAAACTACACACAAAAAATAAACTGAAGTAGAGAAACATTAAAAAGTTTTGCTGCTCAGAAGATAAAGCTGGCATCTGGAGTACAGTCTTTGTTGGAGTGAAGTGTCTGTGAACTCTTGCTCTTCTTAGTTCATTTTCATTTCTGTGGACTGTGTGTGTGTATATACACCAGCACTCCAGGATGATAATCATCTCCTGTTAACATTGTGTAGTTTTGTGTTGTACCTCTTACTTCTCCACAATTAGAATTAATTTGGAGTAGGATTTCTTGGTTTCATGAGTTTCAGCCTCGTTTCTTGCTTTTGAGGCTTCCTTAGAGCAGGGGTGAGCTCTGTGTTGCATAACCTGTTGTTGGGCAAACCTGACAGTTAGAATGGCTTATGATATTTGTGGGATGTTGACTATGACCCAGTTGGGGGGGGGGGGGGGGGGGAAGGAAGGGAAAGAAGAGTCAGTTATGAAAACCAGTAAGAGGAAACAATGATCTCCTGTACACACCTGTAGTGATGCTAAGTCAGGGCCTGAAGCAGTGATGAAGCACGTGGTGGGAAGGCAGGGCCAGCCCAGGGGAGCTCAGGTGCATGCAATGTACTGAGTGATGGAAGGGCTGGAGCCAGGATCCATCCCTTCCCAGCCCTTATTTAAAGATTGGCAGTGGAGGTGAGGGGGTCTTGTTGGAGATCCCTGCTTACCTGAGGCCTTCCAAAGGTAAGCAGCTTTTTTTTCCTTTGTTTCTGTGTTCATGGCTGCTGCTCTTGTTGTTCAAGTATTTCCTGCTGGTAATTTTTTTCCAAAATAATAAGTGGAAGCCTGTACAGTCACTTTGATTTGTGTAATAGGTTAGCTTGTAGCAATAGTGGAATTTCACTATGGAACAGCAGCTTTTTGTTAGGAGTCACAGAGATGCTCAAACTGCAGAGCATTCTGACTGGAGAAACCATGAGATGAAAGGGCCAAGCAGTGGGAATGGGGAAAGGATGCAGAGTATTCTCTGGGTAAGCAGTCAGCAAGAATTGAGAACAAAGAGTGATGGGGAGGGAAGGGCATCTTCTGGTTGCTGCCACCTCCTCAACAAAAGGCAGCGTTGCATTATGGGGAGGCTGGGATAGAACAGAATTTGCAGAGCATGTCTCAAGAGAAGACAAGGCAGGCAGCTGCTTGGTCCTGCTGGTGTTCTTTGGCAGCCTCCTTCTGTTCTGCTTTGTTGCTGCATGGAAATTCCCCATGCAGTTCCTTATCAATATCTCACAGCTGGAGTACAGGGGAGGTATGGTGCCTTCCCTGTTGAAGGAGGTCAGGTTGCCATAGCAGCTGGGCTGATTCTCATCCTGTTGAGTCCCTCCAGAGCTCCCGCAGCTCCCAGCCCTGCTCTCTCTGGTCAGCACGGGTGGGGCAGCTGGAGTGCAGTGCTGCTGGAGGCCAGAGGGGCATGGCTGTGGCCAGTGCTCCTATACCTCCCCTGCATTTTGTGTCCCATTTGGACTTAAAGCTCAGTAGCTTCCCCCTTGTCTACAGTAGTCTGACAGTGAATGTGTGTGAGGACCTTCAATTTTATAATTGCAGTGTCAGATAAATATCTTTGCATTGTTTTGCACCCAAGTATTGGAATTTTGCTGGAATGTGTATAAAGATTTTCCCATGGCACGTGTTCCCAGTTGGTGTGTTGAGCTCCTTTGCTCTGAATGCGTCATAGCGTTTCTAAAATAAGACAGCATTGTTTGCTTCATTTTTTTTTTCCTTGAGTGTGATTGAATTATAACTTGCATAAGATAATAGGGCTCAAGCAGTTCTCAAAAGGGGATATGACACGTTTTGCAGTAGACTGGCAGCTGACAGATGAGCTAGCTAGTGACCGTTACAGATCTGCCTAGCAATTGAATGAGATGCAAGTGACTGTCTTACCCCACAGACCCAGGCATTAGCTATTGTGCTTGAAAGTGGAAGCCTTCACTTGTACAGCAGGTGCTCCTGGTCTGTCTCTGTGGCTGCAGCTGTCTCCCTTGCTGCTGTTCAGCCCTTCCTGTTCTTGTATCCATCCTCAGACCGGCCTGTGCATACTGAGTCTGCAGAGTTGCCACTGCCCTTCCCCATCCAACTGCAAGCTTTGCATCAGTGATGCCCCGAGCCTGTCTCAGGGATGCAACAAGTACTTCTATAGTCCAGAAACTTGCTAGTAGGTCTGATGGTGGAGCATATATGGAAGTATGAGCAAAACAATGTTTGTGTTCTTGTTCCATTTTCTTTTGGAATAACAGATCTAAGCAGATCTTAGACTTGAAAACTTGATGGATGTGAGTAGCTTAGCTACAGGAAAGTAGCAGCTGTATTAGTGTGTTGGGTGCTGGAAGGATCTCATTGTGCCAGAGGAGGTTTAGATTAGACATAAGGGAAAACTATTTCCCTCAGAGTGGTCAGGCACTGGAATGGCTGCACAGGGAGGTGGTAGAGTTGCTGTCCCTGGCAGTGTTCAAGAGGCATCTGGATGAGGAGCTACGAGATATGGTTTAGTGGCTTATGGTAGCAGTGGTAATGGGAGGATGGTTGGACTAGATTATTGTGTAGGTCCTTTCCAGCCTTGTGATTCTATGATTCTACCCTAGAGCCAGGGGATCTGTGGGGAGAGGTCTTCCCAGAGCGTGACACAAAGGTCTGTGGGTAGGGGTGGTGACGGTGCATCAGGAACTTCATGCAGTGAGCCAGGCTGCGTGTGTCTCTGAGTGCATAGCTTCCCCCAGATCAGCTCAGTGGAATGACACAGTTCTTAAATTTGGTATCTGCTTCCCTGTGATGAGCTAGAAGTGCCCTCTGCTGCCTAGGAAGTAAGTGTAAGAACACTGAAAATGCTACTTTTTTTCTTAATAGAAGGGTGGAGAGAACAGAAGATTGTCACTTTGAACTGCACTGTGAAGGAAGCAACTGGTATGGATCTCAGGTCTGCAGCTCAGAGGCTGCAAAGCAAGGAGCATTTAAAAAAAAAAAAACAAAAACAAAAAAACCACCTTCCAGCTCTTGTTCTTTGAAAATAAATGACCCTAGCAGTTCAATTCACTCCTGCTGAAATGGAGGCTTCTGGGACTTGCTGTGAGTCTCACATTGACGTCAGCAGGTGCAAATGTAAATTTCAGCTGGCTCTGAAAAATGGTGCTGCTAATTGAATTAGAGAGCACTCCAAGCCACTGGCTAATTATGCTCCACAGGAAGCTGCTTTGTCCAGGTCCATTTAATTCTATATTGGCTGAGCACTCCAATTCTGGCACAGAAGGGGAAATGTATTACAGCTCCCTACTGAGGAGCACATATTTTCCAGCTTTTTAGGCTGAGCTGTCTGTCCACTCCAAACACTTGTGTTCTCACCCTTGGGTTTTCTATCACATTTATGTATTTTTTTTTTCTTAGAGTAATGATTCAGTCACCTTGTGCTAGAATAGCACTACCCTGGTTTGATAGGTGACAGTCTCATTCCCTTTGGTGGTGGTTTACTAATTTCATGAAATGGTTTTCCTGCTTTAGTTTATAAGTAGCTAGAACACTTGCTAGGTGCACAGTTGGTACAAAATTTAATGCCTGGGGTTAAATGGATTCCCAACTTTGATCATGAGCCTCTTGTGTATCCCAGTAGCCCAAAGGCATGAGGTCTGACCCATGTGGCAGAGGTTCAACTTCCTCCTGTCAGTTCTTTCTGCCATTCCCTTCTCTTCTTCCATGTCAAGCTTCTTTCAAAATTGTCTGGAGTGAGAAGTTCAGGTAATAAGACAGGAAGAACCCTCATGTGTTTTGAACTGCTTTCACTCCATGTCAGCCTTTGCATTTGGAAGGGGTGACATCTGGACCTTTGCTTTGTCCTTGCTTCCATTCCAGAACAACTTCTGCTGGTGTTAGAACTGTTGAGATTATTTCTCCTGAAGTCCAACAGGTAATCTACCTAAATCTCAGCACTGAGTAGCACTGTGGTTCCAGTTATTCTGAGCCTACTGGTTGCTGCGCGCCTCTTTCTTAACTGGAAACTGCTTTGGGTGCAGCAGCAGTTGTTTCTCTATAAACAAATGACCCAACCCTGTTGTGTTTGTAGCACAATAAGAATTGGGCAGAATTTGGCAGTTGCCTGGCTCTGGCCTGGAGCCAACCACTGGAAGAGCCTTTCTGCAGCAGCAATGGTCACTGCAAGCTGTACTGTGGACTTCCATCTTTCTACCAACATGTTGTTCACAAGTGAAGTGCTGATTAAGACTGCACACTCACGATCTCTTGGGGACATATGTAGAAGCAAATGCGCTTCTTACTGGACGCAAGGCCTCCAGGCTCTGCTCCTGTGTTACCAGCAGCGGAGAGCCCTGTCTTGCCTTTGTCCACACTGAGTCTTGTTTAAATGAGAAGCTTGTTGCTTAGAGAGCACAAAGGCTGAGCTTATGGCTGTGGTACAGATATATTGGTGTTACCATTTGTCATGCCATTTTCACAATTCATATTTTTATATTTGACATGTGCTCAGAGATCACATCAGCATTATTATGCAAGTAAGATGTCACCGACTTTGCTTTGACGGTAGTCCACTCCAAGTTGCAGGAGAGCAGGAGCTGCTTGTTCTCGGATGCAGTACAGAAAGGCTGAGAACCCTGGGTTGCCTCCCGGGAGATGAAGTTCACAGTTGCAGTTCCTGCCATTGTTTCTTAGATTGCATTTTTGAAAGATATCCAGTACTGCCTTATGATAAGCAGGAAAAAAACACAGTTCTTTCTACTGGAAGATTGACCTGAATTGGAAGTCCAGAAACTTTAGTTGTGTTACCTTTGAAGTTGGCTGAATTAAAATGATCTTTAAGTACATGCTGGATCTGTATGCCATCCCTGATCTCTTGATATGCTGCAGATCAGATTTGAGTGCTGCTGCTTTTCCAAGCTTTGTGTGGGTAGACTTGGACTATCAAGCCTTGATGGACATACCAATAAGTTGGTCTCAGAGATAAGCTTCAATACTGATAAAGGAAGGCTCTGTCCAGCCTTGATTTGAATATGTTGCTCAAAAGTTTGATTTTAAAGGATCCAGTGTTGCTGATGAAGGAAATAGCTTTGCTGTTCCATTTCACATTTAATAGTGGATTTTGTTAGTAGTTGGCTCAGTGAAAGTATGCATGCATTTGAAATGTACTCTGCTACCATAGCTGCGACAATTAGCAATCAAACAACAGCTACTAATTTGACACGGTCATTAAGCTCTCCATGCCTGAATGCTCCCTAGGCCCAGCTGTTGAAAAATGTTGTGATATGCCAGGACCAGCAGGGCATGGAGTGAATGCTGGCAGCATACAGCAAACTGCCACGTAGGCTTTAAGGCATTCCATCCTTCTTTGATTCGATATGCTCAACAGAAGATCACTGCAAGAGCAAAACTATGATCCCAGTGCCCATCAAAGTTTGTCTGCCCTTCAGGGAAGGGTAGATGACCAGAAAGACTGGATAGAAAAGAGGCAGTGCCAAGACTTAAAGGTGAAAGATAGCAAGGTCACATTTAAGTTGTGTCATGAGTAGTGGGAGGCCTGCGTAGCTGTATGATACTGAAGGCTTACGGCGTGTGTACTGCGCTCTTTGGACCCTGATACCCTGGATCTCAGCGTCTTTTGGTAATTTCACCTTCCTGCTGATATCTCATCCTTGATTGCACTGGAATGGATGGTGAACAGGCTGAAGAGCAGGCAAGCTGATGTGCTGAAGCTGGTGATGCTGTCACAAGCCAGCTTTGGTCCCACAGACAAGAAAAGAAAGAGACTGGGCTTTGTATGTTCATACCATTGGCATTCCTTGTGTCACTGGCTCAGCAACCCAGATCTTTTGCAAAGCCTCTTTTGTATCACTTTGAGAGTATTGGCTAATGAGTGCTTTAAAGATGATTTATATTTTCCTTTCTGGTTTCAGGCCCTCAAACCTGCTGTGTGCATTCTACATATCCTCTCTTCTCAGAAAAGGTACATTCTGCAGTCCTGGAGACTATCAGCACATCTAGGTAACAAAACCAGCAGAGTGCGCTGACGCTCTGGGGCAGCTGCGTAAGCCTTCTTCAGTTTCCTTTCTGAAAGACTGCATTTGTGATATCCACTAATAAAGGTTTCCATGAAGTGATTTTGCTCTGCAAGCTTCCTGCTGTAAGAAGGGTTACATCATCTGCTTTTAGTTCTTGAAGTCAGGTACCTGCTCTGCGTAGACAAAATGTATTGATGTGGAACTTATCTTTACTTCTGTTACTTCAGAAAAGAGAAAAATTGGAAACAGAAAGGAATGACAGTATGAAGTTCTGCTCCAAGTTACAGTCCGGCATGGGAAAATCCGTCACTATTCCCAGCCTCTGTAGTCTTTATCTGTTTAAGTGGTATTCACTTTCTCCTAGAGACTTTTCTTTCAGATAACAGATTCTATGGTTGGTTCTGTTTTTTGTTTTATACCAAAAGGAGGAGGAAAGCACTTTAAAGACAATTAACTGTGAAATGTACTGAATCTCAGTGAGTGAAGCAGTGTGTGCCTTGGAGAAACAGTCTGAAGTTGCTCTGTATAGAAGATAGTTTCAAGGAAAAACTTGCACTTCTGCAGGGGGGGAAAAAAGCAACCATAAACTTATGAATTGAGCCAATTACATGTTTTAATGGGGCTGAGTTGCTTTTTGTTATATTTGGCAATATGAAACAGAAGATTTTCTTGCTAATTATTGTTTTTTAATGTTACCTGTATTGTGCTTTCAGTTCTGAATACAGTGTCTTAAAATTTCTGGAAGAAAAAAAAAAGACTAAAAAAAAAAGTAATGTGTTTCTTGAATCTACCAGGTAGGGTGTTTGTTCTGTTGGTCTAATATGCTTCTGAGAAATACTGCATTTCATTATATCTCCATTTTGAAAGTGTGCAGCATTATATGCTTAATAGAATTGTTTTCACCTGCGTTCTTGGAACTGTACAGGAATAGAGTGGCATGAGATGGAGCGGAGAAGTTCCTTTCTTTGCAAAAGGGCTACACATGCTCCATACTTTACTGACTGTGTTTAGATTGGACTGTGTGTGTAGTGCCAGAGTGGGAAGATTCAGGGAGGAGATTAGTTGATATGCAAAAGGCAGAGCAGGGGCACATGTCACTCCAGATGCAGGGTGCTAGGCAGGTCTCAGGGCTAGTCTGCAGGTTAACATTCTAGCAGGAGGATGAGGATGCACCAGTGAGGCTGTGATCTAACATATTACCACAACTGGGCACAAAATGCAGGATGAGAAGGAAGGCAGGATGAATTATAAGAGAAGCCTGGAAATGTAGAGAGGCATTCTGAATCCTCTGCATTTCGTTAGAAGGTTTTTCAATGGTATTGTGCTCCACTATAAGTGGTTTTATACAATGCAAAGTATGATAAGAGCAAATGCATGTTGTTGTCTGGCTGACTGCAGCCTGGAAAATGTAGTTCTCTCCCCTTGAACCTCCACTACATGACGAAGCAGTTTGAGGATGAAACTGTGAATTTAAATTTTGAAGGCTTAGGGGATCATCTGTGACATTAGTGTCTCAGCCCTTCTCAGAGAATGGACTTCACCCTGCATGAGCATCACCTCTCCTGAGAGTCAGATGTGGAGCTCAGATTTCCAGCATGCAGCTGGTGTGCAGGGAGAACTGCTCAGGAAGGTGGGAGCCATGGGTCAGTATGTTGGTGGCTGTGCTCACAGCATTCCCTTGCTGCCCTCTGCTCTACCCCTTGTGGAAATATACATGTGTTGAACAGGGCTCTGGAGTGGTAAATCCTCCTTGGTGCTGTTTGTGTGACTGTTCCACTCTGTCATAGCCCTTAAGCTTATGTTTAATGTGAGAAGATTGTGCAGTGAAGATGAATTTTAAATGGCTGTGACTGTTTCACCTTCCTTTCTAGTTTAATTCACAAGTCAGGACTGCTGCACTCTACACTGTGCTGAGATTAAAAGCTGGCAATAATGAGGGCTGTTGGTGAGCAGGATGAGTCAGGTGCACTCATACTGGGGCCTGCAAGGAGAGGGATGGGCTTCAGGAGCAGCTAACAGACTGCTTTACTTGGGTAAAGGATATTGCTTTTTGAATGCAGCTGTGGGTGCAAAGAGGTTTGTGCCAAAAGGTGGAGCTGAATACAAAAAAAAAAACCAACCACCCCACAAACATGTTTTTAAAGGTATTTTACAGTTTGTTTTTCTGATTTTGTTAGCAAGCTTGTGGAGTGGGTCTTCAGTTTTTTTTCTTTACCCTGACCTTCATTAAAGAAAACGTATGTTCTCTTTATGGAGGAGGCAGGCCTTCCAATACTTGAAGGGAGCATATAATCAGGAAGGGGAACAACTGTATACATGGGTTGATAGTGATATGGTGAGGGAGAATGGTTTTAAACTAAGACAGGGGAGGTTTAGGTTAGATATTAGGAGAAAGTTGTTCAGAGGGTGGTGACACACTGGAACAGGTTGCCCAAGGAGGTTGTGGATGCCCCATCCCCAGAGGCATTCAAGGCCAGGCTGGATGTGGCTCTGGGCAGCCTGGTCTGGTGGTTGGTGACCCTGTATGCAGCAGGGGGGTTGAAACTAGTTGATCATTGTGGTCTCCATCGTTTGGCTGAAGCACTGATGGCGCTTGGACAGTAATTGCTGCTATGGGAGCTGGTGCTGGCAAAAACAAAGTGATTGAACGTATTGAAGGGACTCCTTAAGAGAAGAGGGTAGACCAGTATCTGGCATCTCCATGAGAGGAGCTGAATTTGATTTCCAGCTGAGGTACTTGCAGTTTCTGGCCATCTGTTCTAATTCTGTGGAATTCTTCCCTAGTTGGCACAGGGAGGTGTGGAGAACCCAGCCCTATTTACCCTTGGTGTCATGTGAGTTGTGTGTTTGCAGCTTGCTTTCTAGAGGCTGTAGATAGGCTTGGAGATGCTTTTGTTTATGAACAGAGCCGTTGTGCAGCTTGGACCTCCAGTACCGCTTTCCAGAAATATTTTCTAAGAAATTTCCTTGCAGTGTCTTGTTAAGCCCAGCATGCTTGCTGACTTGTGTGGTCACTTCTGTGCCAGATCCACCTCCAGAAACAGGGAAGATGAGCTGGATTTTTCCTGTCAACCAGTCAATATTTGTTCTTCCATGCAAGCTGTTAAAATGCTGTTGCTCTTTTGTTATGGTATTTGTTTCTCCTGTCTTGCTGGAACATTGCCCCCAAGTCTCCCACGTTGGCAGATCTTGTTTGTGCAGCAATGACAAGTGAGCGTTCATAGAAGAAAAGGTTGTGGGAGCCTTCCAATGTTTGCCAGGCCATGTTTTCACTTTCTGTTGTGTATGGAGCATTTTTCAGCCCATCTGTTTCAAGAAAGGCTGGAGTTTAGAAAGAGGAAGCCACAGGATCATTCATTTATTCAGTCCCATGGTGAAGTTTTGGTTCCACTAAAATCCTTGAACAAACTCCCATTGAATCTAATGGATTTTATTTGCATCCAGTGCTATTAGGATGTGGGTGTCCCAGGCTGTTATCACCACTCCCATTTCCTCTCTGCCTTTCTGTGCTCAATCCCTGCAGCTCGACTCTGCAGTCCCTCAGACTCCTGCACCTCTGAGGAAGTACCTTGTGAGTGAGTACCTTGAGGTGACTGAACTTATTGTAAGGAGTGAGATGGCATCGTTCTGCTGAAAATGAGTCAGCCTGTGCCAGGGGCAATGGGACAGCTGTCTCCTCTGTCCTCCGGTTCTAGTCATGCTGGATGTGAGAGGTCTCTTGCTGAGTTCCACTCAGCCAAGGCAAGAGTTTTATGAAGGTATTTCCACCTTAGACTGTGGGAAATTAAACTGGCAGTCTTCTTCCATCTTCCTCTAAGAATTCAAGCTTAGTTTTAATTTATAGTCTTAGCATTATGATGTATTTGCTGCATGGAAGAGTCTGTGGCATTGGAAGGATCTATGTCCTTGTAGCCAAAATGCTGAGTCACAGCTTGAAACAGTGATGGAGCACCTGGTAGGAAGGCAGGGCCAGTCCAGGGCAGCTCAGGTGCATGCAATATACTGAGTGATGGAAGGGCTGGAGCCACCCCTTCCCAGTCCTATCCTTCCTTTGTTACTGCATCTATGGCTACTGCATTTGGATGCATCCTCACTTGCTGTAGCTTGAGACTTTGCTACCCTGCCATTATTGCTGTACTTTCCACCACATTGAAGCATTACAAAGCTGGAAAGTGGTTTAGTGAGAGGAAGTCTGAGTTTCTCTAAGGGGAAACAACTGTTTCTTTTCAGGTACTACTTACACCCTTGCAGGGGATGGAAGAGATTAGCACTCATCCATCCCCAAAGCCATGCTATAGTTTTGTCTTTCAGTAGCACAGTTGGGAATATCTTTCCCTAAATCTGTTAGAATATTAAGACCCCAGTTAGACTAAATCTTAAGAAATCCATGATGAATATTTGCAGCAGCTGTGGGACAGTGTGAACCAGCCGTTGTTCTTGGAGCTGCGGGGTACACAGTTCTTGCACAACTACTGTTGCTGTGACCGCTTTATTGCAGAGAGCTGGTATACCACAGCACTGAAAACAATTTCACAAGCTAAAAAAATCAGCCTCCAATGCTTGCTTCCTTCCAGCCTCACAGGCAGCATGGGGCAGGTCAGTTTGATTGGAGGGGAATGGATTCTCCAGCTCTTACGTGTGTACAGGGTAAGGCAGTAACTGAAGAAATGCTGTGGCACACTTTCCTTAAAAGCAGACTTTTGTGTGGTTACATTCCTTTGACTGATGATAATTTACAAAGAGTGGGTGGAATTTTTCAGGTGATTTTAGTTTGACCTGGTATGTGGATGTGAGAGGTTTCTTGGAGCCCCTTTGCTCACTGTCTAGGGCACAACCATGGAATCAGGTACTGTGGTGGGTGTTTCAGTCAGGCTCTGTGAATTCAAGTAGTTTGTACTTTTACTTCCAGGTGGAGGAAAGAGCTGAGGAACTTCTGACCTTGTTGTGCTATTCATTTCGCATGTCAGTGAGGTTGGGTTTGCAGTTTGATCTGTGTCTTCGAATCTTGAGGTCTTGTTTCAAATCTTCTTGCTAAAAGAATGGGGAGAACTGTATCAAAAGGAGGAAATGCTCTTTGCAAGGAAGAGTGAAGTAGAATTTGTTTGCTTTTGCCCAGCTCTTTATGATGGTGGCTAGGAAGAAGTTTCAGTTTCCAACACTAGCTCCTTTTGAGAGGTGTTTCCCAGTGTGCTGCCTGAAGGGGAGGCTTCCACATCAGCAGGGAAATACAGCTCAGATGGGGCCAAACTGTAGTGAGGGGAGCAGGGCCTCCTGTATGCTCTGTGCCTCTGAATGCTGGCATGTACTTGATGAGAGCTCCTGGCATCTGCCTCTGGAGCATGGCCAGCAGTGCACTTCGTGCAAGGTACAGCACTGGAGACATGCAGGTCAGCGGCTGTCAGCCTGGTGCTTTCTGTAGCAGTCAGGCTTCCCTAGATACTTACAAATGTGTTACAGATGAAAGAAGCAAGTAATCGCCTTATCCAGAGGGGAGAACAGGTCAGGGAGGCAGTGTGAAGAGGGTGTATTACTGTCTTGGGATGGGGAGGGAGCTGAGCCACAAAGGCTGGAGTCTTCAGCAAGTGTAGTGACAAAGCTGAGAAAGCAAACACAGGCCTCTGGAGTCCCAGTATGGGGCGTTCTGCTGAACTCAAGGTCCTGCACTGCAGAAAGTGGCAGTACAGGCTGAATGCTTGCGAGGGGGTGGCTTACTGACCAGGTTGGCTGTAAGGACTGCAAAGGGTGGGGGCCAGTAATGAACAGAGCACCTCAGGAGTCAGATACTGGGTCCCAGGAAATGCTGAATTTCTTTTGGAGGGAGAAATGTGACAGGTGATTGTTTTATTACTGTTGTGGCAGTGAGTCTTGTTGAGAAAATCTCAGGTTTTGCACTCTCTCAAGGAGGACTCTGGGGAAAATCCTAGCCTGGAAAAGGTGTCTGTGGGTTTTGCATGTGCCAGGCTGATGTCAGCCTCCCACTGGTGTGTTTATCTTGACTGTTTGCACAAGTACAAGGGAGAGCAACCCCCTCTCTGCTGGGATTTCTACATGCTTTGAAGGACACTTTTATTACGAAAGTAATGTAGGTAAAAGCCAGCTCCTGTGTATAGCACTGTCTGAACATAAAAGGCAGGGGAAGAGAGGAATGAGACCAATTGTGAGCCATGCCTGACAGAAAACTGTCTCTGTATCTCCCAGTCTGCAGTATGTGTGAAAGGAGATGCTGACCTGAACTTTCGGACAGAATGGCTAGCACTCTGGAACAGCTCCACTTTCAGACTGTCCTTCCATAAGGACGTAGTGTGAAATTTTGAAAACTGAAATGGGAGTTTTGGGCTTACTTCACAGTGGAGTCAGAACTGTGCTGCTGAGGGCCTGAACTTTTGTTCTGCCTCTAGGCGGGTGTGTTTCAGCCACTGCGATCACTTAGCTTAGGTGAAAATTCTTGACTGGCTGATTTGTTACCTGGGCAGTAAAACAGGTATGTGTTGCTCAGCAAAGAGAGGAAATGAGGTGTGTTTGTTAGAGGCTGCCATGTCTATGTGCAGTTGGCTGTGCTGATGGGCACTGACATCATTCACTGAGCAAATGCTGGGTGAAGGATTTGCTGTTTAAAAAACTGTGTCATGGGAATGGATGTTTTCTGCAAACAACGTTTTAAAATTAATGATGACTGAGAGACTTAATTTTTCTCTCCCTGGCTCAAAGCCAGAAGGGAATTTGCTTTCCAGAGCTGGAAAGTGTGGTTTAGAAGGCTTAAACTTCTGGAATACTGGAGTCTAGAGAGCTTATCCTTTTGAGTTGCCTGAGTGTTGACTCCTGCAACTCCCTTGCAAGCAAGACAATGCTTGTAGACCATTACAGAGAGGAAATGGAGGTATAGCAAGCCGAGGGCCTGTATCACCACAGAAGCTGGAGTCACAAGGCAATTCCCAAGTAAGCCATTCAGTATTGGGTATAGCAGCTTCCAGAAATTACTGGAAAGGCCTTGTGCCCACCAGCCCATTTTGTTGGGAACTGACAAGTTCCTCCACCACATTCTCAGCTGCTGGCCTTCAGCACAGGATTGCTGCTTCAGAGCCATGTCAGCAAACGAGTCTCCTTGCTTTCGTCTGACATTACCCATGCTTCTTGATTAAATGGGGGAATTGGTGCACGTTCTCCAGGGAAACCCTCAGAAACATGTAGCTGCATCAGACTGTAGTGCTGTGCGGCAGTGGGGGCATGGAAATCTGCTGACCTCACCCACAGACTTGCTTGCTGGGTATTTTGGTGTGAACCTGGGGATACACTTTGAGACTGGTGATAAACTTTTTGCCAACAACTGATGTTTTGTCTTCATAATCTGGTTTTCCACTTAGATTTTTAAAACATCTTGGAGTTAGTGTTGAGGTTTTGGATGTTTTCTTTTGTTACAGAAGGGAGTGTTACTTTGTTTTAAAGCAGTACTTTCACCTTTCTGAGGCTTTCTATGTTTACAGGCAGCAGACTGCATAGTACAGTCCAAGTAGATATTTCAGCCCTGCCTGCTGTGAGGCTGTGTCATGGTTTGGCGTAGTTCCATGACAAATATGAACAGTCCACAGAACTGCAGCATTTAACCCTGTCACTACTCATGCACTGCATGATGTTATGATGTGGAATACTGGAGACAAACCATGAAACTATGACAGGCTGAGGCCTACTTTGGAAGCAGGGCACCACAGAGCACCAAGTGCAGTAGCTGGTCCTTGGTGCCTGAGCTGCCTGTTGGCAGATGGAGGTCAGATGCTGCTGGCGTCAGCTGCCTCCCCTCTTAAGAAATGTTTTGGCTGCTGTTCTTTCTGTTTAGATAGGCCTGAATTGGTGCTGCTCCATTAACCTGCTGCCTTCACTCCTGGAAAAAAAAAGCACTGTTTTGTGAGAGCTGAGCAAGTGTGTTCAACACTGTTGCTGGGTGAATCCTCGCACAACCCAGGTCCCACGGCCATTGCTGGCTTTGGGAAAGCCTTCGCATAGGAACAGTGCCTGTGAAGACACCACCCTGCTTTTTTTTCTTTTTTGTGAACCAAACTCTGCATGCCAGCATCATGCTCCAGGGGATGCCCTCTATAGGTGAGGGCATTTGGTCCCAAGAGAGAACCTTTTATTTGTGTCACAGTGTTTCTTCATGCAGCCCTCCTTCATGCTTGCTAAAACTGATGCTTGAATCATGTCAGACTCACACCTGTGGCTTTGGCGCCACAAAGATGCTGGCACAGGCTTTGCTTGGAGAGACAGCAGTGAGTGCACAGCACCCATGGCTCCTGCAGCCCCAGCTTGGCCTGGTGCTGTGCTGTGCTTGTGCACCCTTCTTAGAAACCCTCCTTGTTGGGCATTGTGAAGACCTGCTAGGTCTGTCCTAACATGTGGTTCCTGGAATCCTATGGCCAGGTAAAAATTGTCACTGCTCAACCTTCAGGGGGATAGGATACCCTTGTTCAGGGGTGTGATTTAATTTCAGAAATGAGGGTTGCTGTGAAAAGCAGCTGCTATATACAGGTCAGCTGACCTGGGATCTGCTCTGTAGCCAGATATCTGAGCTCTGTGTGGTGCAGGAGGTCTATCTGCTCATAATGTGGGCTTCCCCCATCCCCAGTGACCCAGATGGGAACAGTGAGCCACAGAGCTGCAATGAAGCTGCCAGAAGCTGCTTTCCCCTCTGAGTTTTTCTAGGCTTATTTTTAGGCAACTTCAAGTTAATTAACTTGAAGGGGAAAAAAAGAATGGCTACTGTGGCTTCTAAGAAACCATTGATGTAAAAGTCAGCCCTTCTAAAGACTCGTATTCTGGGATAAGTACTCCAGGAAAAGACAAAAATCTGGGTATGTGTCATGCCAGGGGCCTATGCAACATGTTCAAAATATAGCAAAAATGCATGGAGTTTTTGTACCCTGTGTGCTTTTTAGTATTCAAGTCTCAGCCCCCAGCTACAAGTTGGGGGTGATGCACATTAGCTGCCAATTGTCTGCTCTGTGGGAGCACCTCAGGTGCTTTCTCAGGGGCAGCTCCTTGGTCCTATGGCAGGTGCTGGGACTGCTGACCATCAGTGAGGGGCTCTCAGCATCCATTCTGCGTGGAGCACTAAATGCAGCAGTCTGTTGTCAGTGTTTGGGATAAATTTTTCTGAGGAGCTTACACACCTGATCTCTTTATGTAGGCTGTGCTGAGTCAGAGCTTTGGCGTGTTTTCAAATATGTGATTACTTTGAATAAACATCAGTAGGGCAAGGTGAAGTGCTGGGGCCCACAAGTATGTATGTGGGGCTTGAGGTTAAGGACCAAGGTTAACTAGAAGGGCCAAAGGTCAGCTCACTGTGGCTCTGGGAGGAGGTCAGGGCCTTGTGTATTGAACTGCAGCTTGGCACTGGAGTGAGTGTGTGACGGCCAGAGGTGTTGGAGTGGCCTCCAGCCTAGTGGCCCCACTGGGCCAGGCCTGTGGGGCACATGTGGGGCTGAGGCCAGTGCTCTTGGCAGCAAAGGGGGATGTGCTAGTTCTGTCCCCATCAGGACCTCTGCAAGTGCTCTCTGCCTTCCTGAGACTGAATTTGCTCAGTGCCCAGAAAGTGCTTCAGAACCTTCCTTGGCTCTGCTAAATTACCCTCAGCTTCCTATAGGCAGCATGGCCTGGGCAGATGTGTTGGCATAGCAACAGCCCCAGGTATGGCCTGGCACAGGGAGCAGCCAGGATTTGGCCATGCCCCCATCTTATGTCAGCTCCCTGACCCCTGTCCATAATTCATAATCTCTCCAACAGCCCTTTGTGCAGCTACCATGACATGATCAGCATTAATGGGGCCACTAATTTGCAGCATTAATAATAATGTCCTCCTGCTTTTGCTCATAGCGCAGTGCTACCAGGGAGGTTAGAGCCAGGTTCTGTACACCCCAATGACTGATGTGCTCAGAGCTGAGCATGCTGCTTGCTGCCAGCCCTGCAGAGCTCATCCTGAGCCTTGCTCAGCTTTGCAGAAGCTCTCAGCTTCTGACTGCCCAGAGCAGCAGCAGTGTGGCCTTACCAAGTGATTAATGTGTAAGCTGTTAACTGCAAACAGAACAGCCCATGCTGGAATGGGGCAGGCAACCTCTGACTGCTGGGGCTTTTGCCATGTGGCGCATGTGTCACAGTACCCACTCAGCAAATACGCTGTATACTGTACTGTACTTTCAAAAAACAAAAACAACAAAAAAACAAGATCCGAGAGGCTGAAAATACTTTTTTTTTTTTTTTTTTAATAGGGAGTGGAAGTTTTAGAGAATATTTGCTGGATCTGGTGCAGTATTTTCCATGCAAGCAGACACCTGGGCTTCCCTGAGAGCCCTGCAGCACAGCTCTCAGCAGGCACAGTTGAAAGGGTAATGCATACCCAGGTGATTTTGGTACATGGTATCATTTACCCTATTGACGTCAGCAGCTGTGTGTTTTCAGTTTCTCCCTGCTCTCACAGCTTGCAGGAGACAAGCTGCAGAGGGCTCATAACTCCCCGAGAGCACCCAACCTTTCCAGAGCTCGGCATGTAATTCTCAGCTAGGTAAATGTCCATTTTTTCCATTGAGATCACATCTCCTATTAGCTTTCCAAAATGTAACTCATTTTGCTTCTATTCTGTAAACCAATACCGCGTGGCTTCCTGTCAGAAAATAAAGGTGATAGTGTTTTGATAAGTCAGTTCAGCAGGCACTGTTACCTAAAACCATATTATGGTGTTTTCCTTGCAGAAAATATCTCTGTTAATGTATCTTTCTGATCACAGAGATCTTTTATCAAAACCAACCGGATTGCAGAAGCCTGGATAGCGGAAGTGATGTGTATGAGTCTGCTTTTGCCCCATGCACATATGGTGCTGACAGTCAGCTGCTGCCCAGTGTGCTCTGTGTTCCCATGGCAGCTGTGCGTGCTGATCCATCTACACAGCCTCAGCCACACAGCACAGAAAGGAATGCTCTGCTGGCCTGCAGTCCAGTAGGGAACACTATTCTCTGCAAGGGGCTTAAGAGCTGTGACCTGGCCTGCAGGCCAGAACTTAGTCCAGAGGGGAGGGCTTCCTCCTGTCTCTGCTGGGATAAGAAGGGTTTAGCCTTTATGTTTCAGGGTGAGAGTGTCTTCCAGACAGCATGTAAGGTTAGCTGAGGCAACCCTTTGAGGTGTGATCTTCTCTAGTTTTGCTTTGACTGCTAATAGGAAATACATATGGGAAAGTGTTCCCTTATTCCTGTCCCACATGTAGCCTATCTGCAGTGTTGCTGGGGGAGGATGAACAGCTCCAGGCTGTGAAGCTTGAGCACCTTCCTGTCACCAGCTGATGGCCAGGGGGTAAGCAGGGCATGCAAGTGAAGCACGTGTCCCTTTTTCTTGGGTCATTACACCAGACTGCATCAGGAGGCAGAAGAGAAGCAGAGCATGTAGGAAAGCAGGCATAGCAGATGCGCTGGTCCCATTGAGCTTGGTGTATGGTTATGGCACAGCATTTCTGGTAGCCTGAGCTCACAGTCTTGAGACTTCTTGATGCTTCTGATTCACAGGAATGTGGAATATCATCAGTCAATTGGTCGGCTGCCAAGTGTTTTGTGTCCCAGTGTGTTGCCCTAAGTGCTACATTCAGCTGCAGCTGTTTATGGCTGATTGTAGCTGAGGTCACTGAGCAAATGCAATAGGGACAGCAGAATAGAAAAGTTCTAGTATCTAGAACTTGCTGGGTTTTATGCTAGTTTTTGCTTTTGCTCTTTGGGCATTATGTATTTCTTGCTATTGAAGAAACCCATGGAGTCACAGGAGTTATGTTAGAGATGTCAAGGAAAGAGTTCTTGGGATATTTTAACATGCGCACATTGATGACCATTCCTGTAATGTAACTGTTGTTGCAGTTCCATGGAAGAAGTTGGGATGTAATGCTTTCCCTACCTGATCTTGTTTCTGACTCTCCCTCTACTCGGAGCATGGCACTGTGCTTTCCCACAGTCTCTCTTTGGAGTTGCTCAATTTTTCTGTAGACATAAGCTTTCTCTGTAAATTATCAGAGAACTGCTGTAGTTCATTTTGTACTTTTCACCCTCAACAGGACAGTGATGTAGGGCTTCAAGCAGAAGAATAAGATGAATCTTTTGCTGCTGCTTATAGTTGTAGGAAGGTGAAGCTTCTTGTCTAAGAGGAAGGTCCTAAATTGTCTTAGGCTCAAAGTAAGCATTTTATACCCAGATTGGGGTAAAAGGTTTCAAGAAAAGCAGCGAAAGGGATGCAATTCATAAATTAGAACAATTTATGCAACTTGTTGCATTCTCAGAGTGGGGCTGCTTTTCTCAGGTCTTTCACAGGCCAGTGAAGTCTTACCGTCAGTACAGGGAAAGGAAAGAGCAGGAAATAGGAGGTTTTCCTATTTGAAGTTAATAGGACAACTTCATGCCAAGTGCAAATCTTGCTGTTGTTTCTGAGTCCACAGAAGGAAAACTTTGGACAACTTTGCCTTGTTTTGTCATCTCATCTTAAGTCATTTTGAACGAGTCTTCTGTTGGTGAAAGTACAAAATACTGTAAAAATCTTGAGGCATCAAGCTTTCCAGTCTCTGGAAAAGACCGCAGTGTCCCATAGACTGTCTGGTTCTTTATTCTGCATGAAACATTCACAGGGCATTCCTAGGAATTAATGTTGATCTTATAATGCTAAATTACTTTTATTTAACCTCTTGGGTAACTTATCCTGACCGATGTGGAGCAATGACAAAACTAATAGTGACTTGGAGAATAACTTTCCTCTTTCAATGTCAGGTTGATATACCACTGACCTCGCCAGTTTTGGAGTCCTGCTCCAGAAGCAAAGCAGACAATAAAGACATGCCATTTTTTCCTTTTCTTTGTGGAACTGTTAGAATGCTTTCTCCACTTCTCTTGGAGAGGAAGCCAACTTCAGTCTAGAGAATTCAGCCTTTGCAGTAGGTGTGCTTTTTTTTTTTTTTTTTTTTTGGTGATTTGAAGCTTGGTGTCAGAGACAAAATAACTGCAACGCAATTTATAAAGAGGCTGCTAAAGAACACTGAGCAGCAGAAGCCATGTTAGCGCACTATGTATTTGAAAATGAAGTGTATGTATTTTTTTATTTTGTATCAATACACTGTAATTGCTTCACAGAGTCCAGCATACCAGTTGCATGTAAATACTACAAATGAACTTACCAAACTGGAGCTCACAATACTAGTGCATTTATCCCAAAGCAGAGACTAAACCCTCTAACTCCTTAAAAAAATACATTAAAGAACGTACCACACACACACATATATTGCACTTTTCTCCATATGAAATTTTTACCCCATATACATCGCACCAAAGTCTCTTCAAAGGAGCCTGTAATACAAGATAATAAAGCTAATAATTACTCTTAACTGTAGTGTACGCTGTCCTCTAATGTGAGATGTAACAGGTTTGAACAAAGGAACCACTCTGAAGCAGCTTGACTACAAAGTGGTGCCTAGTGGATACTCTACTGTATTAAAAGGCATTAGAAGCCTTTTATTCGAGCTGGCTAAAGGAAATTACATGAAATGTTAAATAGGATGTTGGTTGAGGGTAACAGTCTAAACTATATTCAAAAACTCTGTAGCTTTCCCCTTAGTAGTACTGCAAAGCTCAGATGAGCTTAGACTCATTGGCACATTTTGATAAATGAATCACATAAGAATAATTCTGCTCTGGAGCTACCACTGAGTCCTAAAATGTATGGAATAATAGAGCTGGACAGGGAGGAAAGTGGTTATAGGCTTGGCTCCTGGTGCAAAACTGGGGCTGTTGCCACAGCTGTGTGTGTCCCAGTAACAGTTTTGGCTGCATAGTTCCTTGAGCACTTGTCTGATCTTTGAATTGCAGGATAGAAAAGGGATGAAAGGAAAGGACTTGGTTGCCCCCTTTTCTCTTCTACCATAGTGAAATGCCTGCTGTTTTATGCTGTGGTGGTTTTCATGTGTTTCCTGTCCTTTTATCGGTCACTTCAGGGGGGCACAGAGGTTTCTATGTTCTGCAGCTATTTGCACTGTCAGAAAAAGAAAAAGCTTTAATTGTGCAAATTCCCTTCAAAAAGAAATGTGCCTATCTCAGCTATTTAAACAGCAGCTTTCCAGCTCTCTTTATCTTATATCAAAAAAGTAAGTAGTGTGTAGATGTGAATGTTGTTCCTCTTCCTTTGCTGCTGCCTTGAGAATCATTCTGATATCAGAGGTAGAAGCTGAGCACTTAGGGCTGAATTAGATCAGTATCAGAGCAGGCTCTGTACCAACAGTGATGACATCTCTAATTGTCATACACAGGAAACAAGGTACTTTCTGTCAGTTGTTAAACTCTTCCCTCCTTCACAAACCCTACAGTGCAGTGATTGGCGTCTATTCCACAATTAAACATGGTCTTATTGCTGTAAATGTTGGCTGGTTATTCACCTTTCTGTGAAAGAGAGCCGCTTTGAGAACTCCTTACTGGAGCTCAGTAGGATCTATGGTCTGACACGCACTGAACTTTTTGAACGTGTACTTTTTTTTTCTTCCTCCTGCTCTCTGTTCAAGCCAGTGCTTTTAGTAAGAAACACTAAAAACATTTGTCTATCCATTTTAAGTGACTACATGTCCTGAAGACTTGGTGACTACACTCTCTTTAGTTGTAGTGTCAAAGTCTTTAATTTAAACTTATAGAGAAATTTTCCACTAAACAGTGGTGTTCTTTACACTTGCCATCAGCACAGTTTCTCCAACATTCTTTGTGCTTTTATGAATCTGCAACTGTGCTTAAAGTTTGCTCAGAAAAGATCTGAAACTGTACAGCCACAAGCTTCATCTACAGGAGAAAGACAGACAATATCCCACAGCATTTAAAAACCTGAGATGAGCCCCAAATTAGAGATTTAAACTTACTGCAGATTCCTAAACAATCCTCCTACAACTAGCACCACTTGACTGAAAGTTTTGGGGACACAACTGCTTGTTGAATATTGTATTTGTCGAAATAGTACATAACAGTTCTTGATGCTAAATATTGCTGTAATACTTTCAGTGTTGTATATATTGAAACAATCAAAACGCCAACAAAGTTCAACATTACATTCCACATGGTGGAATGTGTGCTCTGAAGGGACTTTGGCAGTAACAAGGATGTAAATGGAGTATTGTCTACTTCCTTCAGGAAAAAAAGAAAAGCATATAGTCTGATAAAGAACTGAAAAAAGGCACAGCACTATCACTTCACAGGGTTGTTTTGTTTTTTTTTTAAGCTCATTAAGTTCTAAAACTGTAAATAATTGTCCAAATATACAAAGCTCAATAAACCACCAGCAACACATACTGCAAATTCAAAACACAGTTTGTTTGCTTGTTTTTAAAATGCCACAGAAGGTCAGATAGATCCTCTCCAGTGAGCAGAACTTCTCCAAGACAGAACACAACAGTCTGTCTGCAGCAAGGGGTGATTTCCAACACCACCCAGGGGGACCTCTGGAGGCAGCCAGCTACAGCTCTCAATCCTTCTCACCATCCTTTTTAGCCCCTTTCTCTGCTACCTAATCCTTGATCTTTTGGAATTCTCAGCCCCACCTAAAGCTCTCTACAAATCACTGTGATGCCCTGTGTCAGTTCCAAGTGTCTTTTGATCAAGTCAGTATATTACTTGCAAATATCCAGAAGCTTCCCATAGTGACCAATTAAGAATTCCTTGGCAGGCTTGGGAAATAACTGCGTATTTGCTAGCAGAAGAAAGCAGAGGCTGCCTGAGATGCCTGGTGATCTCTTAGACTTACCTAATCAGGGAGCAGTCCCAGATCAATAGCTTAACCAGCAACTGGATGCCAAAGTGCAACTTTCCTTTGGATCCACCTCGTGCTTCTGCTTCAGCTCAGTGTGCTACTTGCTATCAGCTCAGACCCAAATCAAGTCTGAATTTCAATGAAAACTATTGCTTTTATTGCCAAGAAGTAGAATGCAATATGCATTCATTCTCCTTTCTCCTAGCAAATGCTAGATAAATGCTGCCAGACTATCAAAGTTTTTGGAAGGGGCCACTTCCTTCCTTTAAAACTCTTTTTCCCCCCACTTCTCTTTCTACACAAACTGGTTCTTTATGGGACCAAGCTGAACTGTCTGTTGTGTAGCCCCAGCCACTAACAGGAGGAGCTGGAGGCCACACACTTCTAGCCGTCTCCTGCTTCTTTCCGGTCAGGTAGTTTCTTACTTCCCTTGTTAACTGAAGGGTTGAAAACTTTAGAGTTGGAACAAAACCAAAAATTCACATGCTTCTCTGTCCACCCTGGCATCCACTCTCATGTTAGACACCCATAGTATTAATTCACAAGGACGTAGCCACTGTGCTGGGGATCTACAGTTTCCATCATCTCACAGTCAAAGAGTCCAGGCAGCTCTGAGAGGGTCAATGCATCGTAGTTTGACTGTGGCTCAGGGGCTGTCAAGCTGCCCTGACTGTCAGGCAATGCTACACTGCTCTGCTGTGCTGGGTCCATGGAATACTGGCACTGGTCAGGGTAGTCTGGCTCAGAAGAGGTGACAACAGGCAATTCACAAGTCTGATATGAGTACTGTAAGGATTGTGGTGGCTGCTGCACCTGAATTGGTGATGACAATTGTGATGAGCTGGTAATCGGGGAGGGTGGTGGTGGCTCCAACTGTACTTCCCGGTAGTGACTGAGAAAGAGGTTGTATTGCATTTGTTCTGAGGAAGGCTCCATGACAGGGCTCAGAGCCTGCTGGAGGCTGAACTGGGTTGATTGCTGCTGCGCTGATGGCTGCTGCTCCTCCTGGCACGAAAGTGGCATTTGACTTGACCTTGGGTATGAACTCTCAGCTATTTGCATCTGGTTAAAATAGGCCTGCAGCTGGGACTGCTTCTGGAGAAAGAGTCTCTTCTGATGCAGCCTGAATCAAGGACATAAACAACAATTATTTTTTTGCCTTTTCAAGTGTTAAGGCACTGGCATCAGCGCTGCATGCACTCTAACAGTTCCAACAGGGAGCAAAGGGCAGAACTGGAAAATTCTTGGTCAACCTTTTTTATTTATTAACATTTAGTGTGTGGAACTTGTGTAGTGAACAGTTGTACTTTTCCAGCTACTAAGGGAAGTGAACAAAGCTTCCCTCCCCCATATTCCTTTTATCTGAACTGTACTCCTCCCTGTGAAGTGTTGTAAAACTTCACAGCTTTGACACCCTTACAAACAGGAAGAATTTTCAACACAATGCCAGGTTACACGAACTACCTTTGAAAATTCCTGTGATATGACAAAGGGGAGGTCTCCTGCCAGCCAATTCCCAAAGCATGCACAAATAGGAAACCCACTACTGACGTATGCTGACACCATTCAGAAAAGGAGTCTATTGTTTCCCAGCATATTTCCCTGCACAGACATTCTAGTCTTGAAAAAATGTACCAAGCTGCTCTGAACACTGTCAGTATTGTCAGTTAAGTTCTTGATTAGGATTAATCAGTTGTCAGGAGTGGCTGTGAGCTATAAAGCAATTCTAGATTATATACTTTCTTGAAATCAAGCAGTATTTTCATACTTCTGTTCCTCAATCTTTTTGTCCCATAAAGCATGTAGCTAGTTTGCTGTTTTCCTTTCTCTTTTTATGATTCCTCTGCAAAAAAGAAGTCACCATCCCCAGCAGTGTTCAAGAGGCATTTGGATGAGGATTTATGAGATATGGTTTAGTGGCTTGTGGTAGCAATAGTAATGGGAGGATGGTTGGACTGGATGATCTTGTAGGTCCTTTCCAACCTTATGATTCTATGAAAATTTAGTAAAATTAACATGTGTTTAGTATCTGTTTTGCTTGTTTAACAATTACCAAAAGATGAGCTCATAAAAACCTTACAGCTCTTTAACTTGGCAATTAAAAGCTTGTCCACCAAAATAAATTATAACAGTTATAAAGGTACATTTCCAATCAATTCATTCCCTTTTTCTCTCTACAGTAACTTTCTCAAAGGAGCATCGCTTCTGAATTTTCAATGACAAGAAAAACTCTGATTACTTCTCATTTTCTTCACAGTAAGATTATTAGGTCAAAGGAACAAGGTGGGAAATACCTAAATGAATGCAGGGCTTTCAAGCAGGTGGAAAGACATGAGCCATGTTCTGACTTACCTTAAAAAGCACAACATCTAACAAGTGGTGAGGAGGGCAAGGGGGAAGATGAGTACAACAGTGCAAGAAGTAACTTTCTGCTATGCTTCCCCTTTGCACACCAGCACTAAATGAAGCATGCAGGCATTTTCAGTCTACCTGTGCCCCAGTAGTAATACCTGACAAAGAGCTCACAGCACATCAATTTGTAAACTGAAGGCAGGATTGTTGTCCTTTTTTTCTTTAAATAAGTCCTTTTTAAGAACTGTGACCCTAACAATTTTTAAGTGAAGTTTTCCTTCTCAAGGAATTCCTAAACAAAGTCTGTCTCAGTTCTTTCATTACTTCTGAGAGTAAAGATAAGTTGCTTATCTGCGTAGTTTGAAATCTTACCTGTGCTCCTGTAACTGCTGTTCCAGACTTCGGGGCAATTCTTTGCAGTACAGCTGGCAAGTGTTTGGAGCTTTTGATAGTAGGGTGGGTTTCTGCAAGAAAGGTAGTGCTGTTTTAAATTGTATTGTTCAGTCCAGAATGCAAGTGGAAAAAGATTGCCTCCACTTACAATGGCTTAAGTGTCCACCTTCATTTTCAGAAGCTGCCACTAGAGCTGCAGTCTAAAACCACAGCTATTGCTGCTTATTAACTTCTACCCCTTGGAAAAAGGACATTTTTGATGATAGACTGTATCATACAAGTCCATAGAAAATTTTTTTCCTAAGTGAAAGCCAATCTGGGGGGGGGGGGGGGGGGGGGGGGGGAAGGGAGGAGAGGGGGAATTTGGAAAAGAAACAGAAAGCCCCTGGTGGTCAGAACCTGGGTAGAGGCTCCTCAGATCCTGATGCATCCCCTTTTCACGGTGCAACACACATAACAGGTATTCATTAGCAGCCACCTCAAATCGCTTTAATAACACTCTTCAGTAAAAGAATGAGTAGGAAAACCCCAGCAAATACAGTCTGATTCTTCCATAATTAGGGTCATTGTGCAACAGAAGAAACATACAGCATAATTTAAAATTCAGCTGTTTCCTGCTAAGGTAGCATTTGACTCGAGAATAACGGAATCTGAAAGGCCAAAGATGTGTGGACACAGTGCCTGACTGGGATTGGTGGGGAAGGCAGGGTACCTGGAGCCTGTGCTGCAAATATTGCGTCTCTAAGCTCTGTCGTTGGGATAACACTGGGGTATGTGCACCACTGGGGAATGTGCCTGCAGCCTCCTGCTGCTGAGGTGTTTCTTCCTGCAGAGAGAAGGAGAAAAAGCTTCATCCGCAGGAAAACCTTTTTCTGCCTAAACCCTTTCTTTAGAGTTCCCCTGACAGAGATTCCATAGCTGCTGTTTGAGTTGGGTCCCGGTGTCACCCATCGCTTTCACTGCATGCTGAGCAGCCCACATCACAAAGCTCTGAGCTATCTGTGCTGCAAAATGCCTAGGGCTTACACCTGTGACTAAAACCAAATTACGTATAACATTTTGTGACTTGCTTGCCCTCTGAAGTACTAAAAGTAAAGAGGTAGCAAACTGACTCAACTCTGAGCATGCTTTTGTGCAGCTGTTGTTGCACAGCTTCAGAACTGAACACAGAAAGCTTTCTGTAGCACTTGGGAAGGACATGCACAGCACAGGGCTGGGAGAGAACACTGTGAGCACTGTGGCATGCATATAGCAAGCAAAAAATTCTTGGGAAAGCTTTGTCGTCAGAACTGAAGTCTTCCAGCAGTCAGAAAGGAACAGCAGGCTTGACCTGGAGCATGGGTGCTTGCAGTGCATGTGTGCTGCTGGCCCGTTTCATTCACAGGGTCTGACAGAGATTTCACATTCCTATTTCCTGCGACCTGTCCCATTCCAAACACATAACTAGGGAACTGGCAGGAGCAATTTGGCCTTTCACAACACAAATCAAGCTGTTATCATGTAGCTTTTGCACTTCTTAAAGTTATATATATTGGTGGCCAACATGGAAAGACGTTGAGATTTGTTAAATCTGAAACAACATTCAAATTAAAAGTAGTAATGAAATACCAGATCTGGAAAGCTGCCAAGGTTGTCTCAGATACCACAAGAATATGAAGGCTGACCTGCAAGTACCCATTCTTCTTTCTGCAGGAGCTGTGTCTATGAGCAGCTCTCCTCTGAGTCCCCAGAGCACCACATCCCCCCCCAGTCTGTACCACAGCAATGCACCTGGAGGGGACAGCTGTGCTGAGGGTGGTACCTGTGCAGGGCTGGTAGCAAGGTCCTGCAGCTGGGGGGCAGCTGATGGCAGAAGGGGTTCTTCTTCCGATCTCATTTGCTCATACAGCAGCTGGACTTTGTTCAGCTCCAGGATTCCTTTGGTTCGTGCCAGATTCTGGAGGTGCTGTCTGAATGCTACAATACCTGTAGAAGAGGTGAGCAGAACTCCTTGTCAGAAAATAAGTTACCTCATGTCTGATTGGTGCAGCAGCACAAGATCAGCTGTGGTGCAGCCACAGCCCTGTAGGGACACAGCAAGCTTAGGGCCTCATGGTTACCTTGTGTGAGGGAGGTGTCGGATGCTCTGCGCCCCTCCCGGAAGCTGACAGGGGAGCGGTTGTGAGTCTCGCGCTTCTGGGAGGCGAGAGCCTGCATGGCAGGGTTAGCAGGCCGCAGCCCCAGGAAGGGTGATGCCAGCGGCACCACATCCTTCAGCGGAGGGGCATCACCGAGCAGGCCCACATTCCTCTGCACCGACCCCATGTTGTACTCAGACTCTATGCTGCTGCCCAGAGAGGAGTTCTCATCCAGAGAGTAGACCTTCCCTGTGTCAAAAACCAAAAGCCAAAATAGAAGGAAAGTACATCAGTAATTAGGAAGTGCCATGGGCTCGAGCTATCCCTGCCATTTCCTCCACTGGAGGAAAAGAAACAATAAAAGCAAGTAATCATAACATGTACAGCACTGGAATGTCTTGGGGTTTCTTACTACTGGTTTTTACATGATTGCAGCAATAAGACACCATACAGGTGATGTTCAGTGGCTTGTTGAGAGCACAGTCAGTGTTCTTGCAGGGGATCCTAATGAGATCACAGCTTGAACTGAAAGGCTCTGTCACCCTGCTGGTTGTGCAGTACCCAAGAATCTGGGCATTTTTGTGTGCCCTGTCCTCCTCCCCCAGCATGTCTTTAGAGGATGAAGGGCTTAGGGACATTTGGTTATGAGACAACAGCACAAATTTACAGCACCTCATGCACTGCTATTGGTATATGACCACAGCCAGCTGTTTGATTGCTGCTCTGATTGCATTCTGCCCGCTCAGCAGGTTTGGGGGCTGTGTGGAACTGATCTCATGCTTGAGGTGTGTGTGTGTGTAAGGCCCATACCTGTGCCTGGCACCACCACTAGTTGGTCGGTGACCTCGGCCAGGGTGTGACGCCGCTTCCCACCACGAGCTGCCTGCAGGGCTGCAAATGCCTGCGCAGGGTCATCCTCTGCCTCGCCTTCCGTCTCTATTCCTTCATCGATTGAGGTTTCCATCATGCTAGTTGGCAGTGACTGGCATCCCTTCCGAATCACCATGGGAGGCACAGGATCTAGCAGGCAGCCATTTACCTAAACATCACATGGAACAGACAGACAGCTTTCCATTACTTGAGCAGAGCAGCATGCTGAAGTCCCCTATCAGGGAGGCTGAAGGCACCTTCCCTAGAACCCAGTGAGTTAAATAAAATTTGCTGAAGAGTTGTGCAAAACAGATCTCCCAGGTGGTATCACTAATGCCATTCCTTTGCTATTGACTCCCTAGATCTGAATACTCATTTCCACAGCACTAAGTTCTCCAGGGCCCTTCTTTCTTGTTTAAACCAAAGAAGCAAACTAACTTTGCCAGCTCTGCCACAAATACATGTATTTACAGAATTATCAATATTGTTGCTTCCCCTTGCTCAAGTGCTCATTTATTCAAATTCCCAATGCTCATTTATTGTTATCAAATAAGGATTATGAAAGAAATTGTCTTTTTGTATTTAATTAACTGGTGTTCTTGCAGAGCTACAGAAGTGTGTTCAGGAATGATATAGTAAATGTACTCCTTCTAGCAGAAGTCCACTGGACTTGCACTGCTATTCTACAGAGTGAGTCTGTGGAGCCCTCCTGAATTTACACAGCTTGATAAACCTCCAAGCAGCTTCATCTGGTTTGAAGTTAGCACTGCTTTCCAAACTGAAATATTGGACCTTCCCAATCTGAAACACTCCTAGAATTACATTTCTGTATTTACTCTTTTTTTTTAAATATATACTTTCAATCATTTTGTCTTGAATTCTTTTCTACCGTAACTAACTCCATATGCAATTACTTGTGTGTTGAGGCCCATGTTATACTGTTGGCATTCTGCAATACTCTAGGAGCTCTGAGTAGTGTCTTGCTGCACAAGTACTACTGCTTTGGCAGACTCAGATTGAGCAAAATATGAATGAAACAACACATTCATTTAACATAAAACTACACTGCTGTAGATGTTACATAAGACTGCTAAATTGTATTCAAAGTTCTCTGGTATTTTGAAAATACATGTATTTGGAAAAGAAAGTTCGCTGCATTAACAGTAGCTGTTAACAGATGGTCCCAGTAGCAGACCATTGCAGTTACTCCAGGAAAATATTTAAAACAGTACTGAGAAATGCTGTCACTAATTTGAGTTTCTGTATAATGATGATTTTTGCATGGGAAAATTCTGAATCTATTTTAAATAATGGCTGACATCCTTAAGCCTAATTTCCATTTGTAACTTTCCCACTCAAAAGCCTTCTACTAATCTGGCAGAAGTAGCACTACAAAGAATATTTAGTGAACTGCTGGAATAGAAAAGAGAGCACGTGGGCTGTCAGCTCTTTGCAGTTTACCATGGCATGTGGATCAGAGCTTGGAAGTTCTAGCAGACATGGTCTGTAGTAGTTAGGCACTGAAATACTCCTAAGCCAATTGCGATTTGACACCACACTGTAGTCACCATTTACTGATCTTACTCTGGCCAGACGGCATCTGCAAAAGCAGTGGGGCATACAAAATAAAGTTTGAAATGTTGATTTCCAAATCTCTTCGAACTTTCCAGGCTATAAGGACCCACAGATGGAGTTAATTAAAGCAGCGATGAGAACCAGGACCACACTCTCAGTAACTAACCAGCAAATGAGTAATAAAACCCTTAAAATGGCAAGCCTCAGATCAGAACTCTGGCTGGCACAAAAAACGTGAAGTGCTAAAATTGAAGTTATAACGTAATACAATAAGAGAGAACACAACAAAAATTTCACAGGAATACACTTCACAAATACAGTTCTTCTGAGCAATATCCTCATAAAAGTTGCTGTGTTGTACCCATGCTGCCAGCCTCCATGCGTTTCACTTATTCTTTGCTACCCTGCAGAGTACTGTGACAGACCTCAAAGCTGGATGGCAAAATGCATCAGACTGTGGCTCCCTTCAGAGCTAAGCTGTAACTGTACATTCCTGGGGCTGCAGAGCTGACACATCCCATTAGTTGAGCCAGCTTAATCTGTTAACTGTGGAGGTGTGGGAAGAATATACACAGTCTTCCAGTCTGTTTAATGAAAGCAGAACCCATTAGATGGGACTGCAGTTTTTACAGTCTTCAGAAGAGACTATACAGGCTTTTTTTTTTTTTTTTTTTTTTAAAACAGTTTCACAGGCACTTCCAGTTACAGGAATGGCCCTGCTGAGAACCTTACAGCCTACCTGAGATGCTGCAGTTCTAGTAGGCTCTGACAGACTGGAGGTGCTGCAGGCTATTTACCACTCAACAGAAACTAAAAAAACACAACTCTTTTGGCTAGCTTATTATGAAATTGACATATAAAATACTACACTTAAGAGACTTAAATGACTTTAGCTGGCAACGGAAGCTTATGATTAAGGTTTCATTATACCCTCCTGTTCTCATTTCTCTGAATTTTTAGTGAGTAGCTGAGTGGGTCGCTCTAGATTTTCAGCACAAAGAACATGCAGGGAGTGCAGAGTCCAGCTCCTAGTCTGGAAGATGAGCAATGCACTGGCGGGAAGGGCTGCCAGCCTGGAGGAGCAGCCCCTGAGCCTCACAAAGTTGTACAGGGTGCAAGGCAGTAATTTAAAAGGCAGCCATGTTTTATTAGTCTTACTGAATTTGGGCACAACAGCAGGGTGAAGCTAGGGTGTACCTTTGGTGTATTGACTCTTTCTTCTTCCATGAATGCTGTCTCTGTCTGGCTGTTGGATGGAGGGAATGAAAAGGCCTCCGCCCCCGAGGTGGGGGGAAGTCCTGGGGATCGTAGCAGCCTTGTGTTTTCTGAGCACAAGTTCACTGATGGCACCACAGCTTGTGTCTAAAAGAAAAGGACTCCAAAAACTGAACAGCTTTATATAGAAAAGAGCATACAAAGTCACAAATTAAAAATAAATACCCAGCCCACCTCCAAAGCAGAACTCTAGAATTCCTCATTCTTGATGTATTACATTCTTAAATTGGGGGGGGGGGGGGGGGGAGGGGGGGGGGAAGTGTCGTTATGCTAACTACTTATTGAAGCTGAGCACTTACTAGCAACGAGGAAAGCATTTGGGACTCTTTAGTGCCCTCCTACATACGACATGCTATAATTCCTTTTTATATGTATAACACCCTAAATATTACCAAGAGGGTCAGGGCTGGTTTCAATGACTCTTCTAACATGCACTGACTCCTGTTGAACAAACCATAAGAAAGAATTAGAGCAGAACAAGCACTGTTGAAAGGAGGTGTGTGCCTCGGGGAAGAGGAGCATGGCAAAATTAGGAAAATAAGATAAACAACTGATGAAAACCATTGTTTTCCTGACATGCAGGACACACAGAACTTGTCTATCCGAAATAAAACAAGTAGTCTTATACTGGAGCCTGTGGTGCCACCATGTGTAAAAAGTTATGTTGTCGCTCAAGATAACTGTACAATTACTTGCAGTCCTGAGAAAAAGCAGTAATAGTGGCTACAGAGTACAGAAAACTTGAACATAGTACAATAACGATGGATGGTTCTCTTCCTTCTTGCTCATCTCTCTTCACCTACTTTTAATACATCTTATAATTAATAATCTGCCTTTGAATACTGTGTCTTTCTGTCATTAGACCTACCATCTAAGAACATAGGTGGTATTAATCTTTGCCAGCCAGATTACACCCAGACTTAGGTTTTCATAGTTGAGGTGGTTTGGCTTTAATTTCAGCAGAATCTAAAAGCAAATACTGTCTTGCTGTCTTAAGCGAAACAGGAGCAGTCTGTTTGTGATTTCACCTGGAAGCAGAGCCCAGGAACTTGTTCCATACAGCAGCACAGTACCTAGGATGCCATAAACTTGAGGGTGTATTTCCTTGAAATCACAATAATCTGAGCCATCTTAGGCCAAGTCTTCCATGTTTCCAGTTTTGCATTAATAGAAATCAAAGGCTCTACAGTAACCATCTTAATGAAACAAAAGAACATGTTGAAAAAAAATCTGTGTATTATTAGAATATGACACTATAAACTCTGCATGACCTTTCTTTCTGAAGCAAATCACTAGGGAAGAAGTAGACGGAATATCTGCAGAGCCTGTGCTGCAACTGTCAGTATAATTAGAAGGGATGCTAAGTGGACAGCCATTTGCAATGGATGGGCTGGCACCAGATGTAGGGAGCACACAGAACTGCTGCTGATAAAATACATGCAGAATTCTAAAGACTTAAATCAATTAGTTGTCCTAATAGCTCTGTGGTCTATGCTCAGAGGTTTTGCAGCCATGCTGAGAAATCTCTTTGTTGCATAGCAGGAGGAAAAAATGGCACAAGCTTTAGCAGAAGTGACATTATTTAGGAACATATCCGAGTCTTAAGCAACTGTCTCATGACAGTAATACTCATTTGCTACATAATACCACAATGAATTGGTTTCTTAACCTGCCAGATTGATACTGTTTTCTCTTGGGTACCTCTTTACCATACTTCAGGGGGGACAGAAAGCATACCTAGAGAACAGCAGGTGAGAAAAATTTATTTTCAATGGGTCTTTTTTGACTGCCTGTGTTTAAAAGCACTGTGTAGAGTGTTCATGCTTTAGCCCCTATGCCAGCAGAGCCCTCCATAAATTCAATGGCTTATTTGTGGATCACTTCAAAGATACTCCAAGCATTGCACAGGTCATATTTCTCCAACACTCTAACCATTGATTTCCAAGCAAAATTTTTGAAATTCTCAAAAATGGAAGCTTTCCACTGTGAAGCACAAGCATTCTCTTTAACCATATTGCCAAATAAGTGCTGCCCAAAAGTACAAAAGGAATGTTAAGAGCAAAACAGGAAGAAGAGAGGAAATAAATGGGAACCTAAGGTTAAAGCACTTGAATACCTGTTTAAAGCTTGAACTACTGTTTGCATTTTGGGCCTCAGAATGAAGTCAGTCAGCTTCCACATCTGCCTAGAAAGAGACCTCACCTTGGCTACTGTCTGCTCAGCAATGGTGCTTGGGCGGCGCTGGCGAGCATCAAATCTCTGCTCTACAGGGAAGCTGCTTCGATGTGATTTGAGTCTTTCCACTAACAAGTAATAGATAGCAGCAAAGTGGTTATAACTCTTGTTCTGCAGAGACTGAAAAAAAAAAAGTGTAAGAGTTTATGTGCAGTCAAATATGGGTTATTTTTTATGTTCTGTGAGACCAAGAAGAAAGAATTGTTGTCTCAGGAAAAATAAAAAGATACTGAAGAGAGGTTTGCAGTATGCAAACATCGTTCTGGAGTTGAGAAAGTTTCAAATTGGAGTGCCAAGGACAGCATCAGCTTTAGTGTAGGGGCCCTTGTAAGTCACAAGGGCTCATGGTGTTCCAGTGTGCAGCAGTACCTGTAGCTAACATTCAGGAGCAGTCCTGAGCCTTCAGAAATTTGAAGACAGAGGAGTGACTGAGCTCAGTGACCTCCTGAATGTATTGGCCATCTCAAATCACTAGAAACAAAATGAGCCAGGCCTCTACAATGCAGAGAAACCTCCTCTGGCAGGAAGTACTCAAGTGCAGCCTTCACAACGGTTAAAAGCATCAACCACTGTAGAAGGAAATGACTGTGTTAACTCCACAAGGAGTCTGTTAGTATTTACATTTGGTAAGAAGCATGGGTTGGGACTGGAGGGAAACATGTAACTGCTTAGCACTTCTGTGACCTTCCCCCTCCCTTCCAGGGACAACTGCTCCAGTCTGCTTTACCTCAATAGTTTTCTGTTGGTCTATTCCAAGACTGTGCATTAACCGGAGAACCTGTTCGTTATACTCTCCAATGGAAGGCTGGTTCTCCTGTCCTGGGGCATAAAGAATGGATCTCTGGGCAGGAACTTCTATGAGCATCCACTTGTGTTCCTTAATCTGAGCAATCGTTAACCGTTTGGACGGGTCTAGGACCAGCATTCTTCTAATCAGATGCTCACAATCTGTTGGGGCAAAAAACACATTAGCAGCCTGCTTACTGCTTGCATATGTTCACCTGACACCTACCAACAGTGTGACAACAGGAAGCTGCCTCTCTTCTACCTGACTTCTGTGCTAAAAACATTTCCTGAGGGCTACAACAATTTTCGAAAACAAGATTAAAAGTCAGACTAGGGGGAAGATTAAAAAAAAAAAAAAGACTCAGCTTCTTTAAAGCACAGTGCCATTACACCTACACGGCTTCCACACGGGGGGCATGGTAACATTTAATAACTCTTCAAAGCTGCTTGTGCTGTCCCAAGTAGAGCACCAGCATTAACTGATAAAGCTTCAAAAACCTCTGTGAAATGCGTGTGGGGGAACAAACATCTTCCTCCAGCATTTTGAAATATCTTGTCCAGGCTCATGGAACAAGAGGTTGGCAAAAGGAAGCTTTAATAATAAACTGATTACTATTAAAGATTTTCACCCCAATGCTCACAAAACAAATGCACCTGTGGCTGTGAATAGTAGCCAATGGCAAAGAGCAGTTTTACCTGTTTTAATTCCAGGATCAAAGCACAATCAGTGCTTTAGGTGCCATAGAGATTCTGAATATACCATGGCATTGCTGCTTTCTGACCACTACATGCTCGACAGTGCTAAAAGCAGTGATCACAGTGATCTCAGCTGGGTTTTGGGAGAGGGTACAAGAGACGAATACAGTTCTCATGCTATAAGAAGTCATTATAACAATATAAGTTAATTAATGTAAGCTTACTAATCTGCCCTGCATTTCCAACTGACTATGAGATGCTATGAACCAGCCAGTTCAGATATTTATGAAAGATAGAGAGACTTCTGGCTATTTGCTCCTGTTGATCTCTTTTGGTTTGCATGTTTTGCTAACAGGCGAATCCTCCCAACTTCCTGCAACACCATGTGATCAGCAAAGGGAGCTGCAAAGCTGGAAGTGAAACAGCCCATCCACTCCTCAATCACAGTGACAGCTGCAACCTGCACAGAAGTACTTGCATCTAGTTCACATGCTTATGTCAGCAAAATCACAAACACAGCACAGCTCAGAGCAGGCTGCAGACTGTGCCCAGGAAGCTGAGGGCTTGCTGCAGGGCAATAATCGCATTGCTAAAAGCGACCAAATAGCTGAGCTAACCAGATCAGCTGTACAGTAACAGCTATTTTCAGGTGTAGTATGCACTAAACACCACCAGAATGAAAAAGGGGAGGACCAGAACATTTTGCACCACAGAATGCTGAACAACAGACTGAAAAATTATTTTTAATTCCCTTAAAACAAATAAACAAAAACCCATTAAAAAAAAAGGTTTAGAGACCCTTTAACAAATGGAAGCTGAAGGACACCATCAAACTGTGTGCAAAAATGGCCCAGTTTGTTCTCATCTGAGAGGCACATGGCAGAGTGAAGCCCAACAGATGGGGCAGTGAGGTAAGGCAGAGATCTAACGGTCAGTTGTGTGCGGGAGTGCCACAAGTACAAGAACCTGGCATATGAATTGGTTGTGCACTTCTTTGCTTTTGTTTAGCAGACACTGTCAAATACCCAATCCACGACATAGGAATGACATATTTTCAGCATATTTTCTTTTCAGATGAAAATGTTTATGGCCTTGTGGAATGAAAGTTAATCGCTATACAAATGTGCCTCTCCCCCTATATCCCCATATTCCTGGTCACAGTAGAATGAGAGATCCTTCACCTTTTATTTCAAATTTCTCCTTGTCCGTGGGCAAGCCACACTGCAATCTGCAGGAAGAGTGGGCTGGTCTACCTAGGAGTAGTAGCCTAATGGCAAAGACATACAGCTCACCTAGGCTTACTTGTGTTTCTCAGCAAAATGAGAAACAATTCATTGTACTGTAACCTGGTGGGCAGATGTACAACCCTCACTGTACTGCAATGGAGATTATTCTAGAATTTAATGCAAGTTTAACATAGCAAGAATAGAAGACAAACCATTACCTTCTGACATAAAGTAAGGTATCCTGAACCTTCCTTCCAGAACTCGTTGCCTTAGTATGGGGAGTGTTGGCCCATCAAAAGGTAATGCTCCACAGACCAAAACATAAAGAACCACACCCATGCTCTGTAAGAAAGAGAACATTCATTTTTCAGGCTTCAAGCAAAGTAGTTGAGCTTGGTTAGCCAAATCCTGTCACAGAAAAACTGTAAATCATGTCCCAGAGAAACAGGAAATTCATACAAAGTGGAGTTAGAATTCTGAAGATTGTTAGACCTTAGAACACTAAACCCCAAGTGGTTTGGCTTGCAGTATTTGTGCCAATAAGCAGGTAAGTTGAAGTATAGCATGCTTGAGACTCTGGCTGCCAGCAGGAAGCTTGTGGCAGATGACCAAATTATACCTGCAAAGCAAGCCCAAACTAAGGTAAGAATTAGAAACTATTGCTCTGAATGTCATTCGAACAAAAGCAAACCATAAGCAGCAGCCACTCAAAATAAGAAATGTTTCACATTCACCAGTTTGCAGAAGCCTGGGTAAGAGGCATCCTGGTAACTTTATCAACAGCCATCTTGAGGGGAAGATGGTTCCATATTGCTGTGTACAGTGCTCTGAGCATAGGGGATTATGTAAAAGGAGCAAAAGGAGACAGTCTGGGGAAGAGCTCTCATCCAATTGCCAGACTTATTTTGTGAAGTATGTAAGTTAATTGGCACTGCAAGTGGAAATTGTCCTGCAGCATACGCCAGAAAAATAGCACACCACACAAGATGAAATAACCACACCAAACTCTCACGACATGAGTTGCAGCAGATAGTCACAGCACTCAATCTCTTAAGAGGAAAAAAGTAAGCATTTAACATTTACCTTAAAACTTTTTAAGTATACAGAGATTTTAAAATTAAATATGTATTTTAAACAGTCACTTCCTTTCTTGCTGAAAATTAAACAATGTATTGCTCTGTTCCTCCTGCTAGCTTAGCACTTTCTGCAGACCTATTCTGTGACTGGATATTGCAGAAGAGATACAGAATCCTTAACTCATCTCAGAAGATAAGCGAAGATAGATTTCAGATACGTTTCAACTGAAGTATAAACAGTTGTGCTTCTCTTTGTGAGCAGGTTTATTCTGTTAATAATTTAGGGTCACACATACTTAGAAATATTTACCAAAGTTCAGAGATTCGCTTTTGACATTCAAAACTGACATCTACTATAGGCTTATTTGCCAGTTACTCAAGATTCAGAAAGGCAATAGCCTATTTTTTAAAAATATCTGACAACATTTGTGTGTGATAACATTTATAGACAAATGCGTGTATGCATCTATGTACATAAAAGCACAGTGTTTCTTTGTTAAAATAACTAGCATAATTTTAATTACCAGCTGAAAGGTGAGTTTCTGTGCACCATTTGCTTATCTGGCGAAAATGTCAGTGCCTATGTTATGAAGCGTGTAATATTATCACCACAAACCTAATATCAGAGCAGAGGCTGCCAAATTGTAACATGTCTGGTTGCTTCAGAAAGTGAATGTCTTGTAAGTAGCAGAATATTAGAATTAAAAATAAAAATTATGAATGACAAAGGAGGCTGACAACAGATGAAGGGTACAGAAAACCTCTGGCTCATTTTCAGTCCCTTTTCAATTGCATAAGAATGTGGGTGGCTCCCCCTGTCCTCTTCCATTGAGTAGTAAGCGCACAGATTCAGAAACACACAGCTCAGAGAAGAAAGCAGCCATCACCTCTCCATCTCTTATGCGTTTCAGCTGCTCTGAGTCCCATTAACCTCAGGAACACGTTCAATTCCCACTTAACGCAGAAAATACCAGAGGCACGGAAACAGCAAAGTTCATGCATTCAGACAAGGGACCTTTTGCAGGAGGTGCAGGTTTTCCTCTAGTATGCATACACAGATCTACAATGTACATTTAACAGGCACATAGATAGGTAACTTTAATTTCATCTGGTGTTAAGAGGCATTTTTATGTCAAGGAATAAACCCAAAGAGGAACAGCTTGTCTGCAGCTTAAGAAAACTCAAAGGCAATTCATTTGTTCCAGCTTCCCAAAAATTGACTTGAATCCAGTTAAAAATAAGTAAATAAAATAGCAATACCCAGATATCCAGCTGGGGTCCTTCGTATTGCTGTCCTTCAAAGACCTCTGGAGCTGCATATGGTGGGCTTCCACACCATGTCGTCAGGGGCTCACCACTCTTGTAGAAATTTCCAAATCCAAAATCTGTTGAGAAACGAAGGGGAAAAGTCACTCCAAATGCCAGCTGCATGACACATCAAGCAACTGTAGGCATGAGTTGGGTCTGAAAACTCACCTTCATTCACAAAAGGCCGTATCATAAATCCTTTTATCATTACTCCCACTGGAAGCATTTATTAGGATGCTGAATGTCCTATACTGCTATCTTCACAAAAGCATAATCATTAAAATATTCTACAACACCTATTGGAGTTTTGAGTAAATTTGTAGCAGTTTGCTAAATCTGAGTTTATAAACAGCTATCACTAAAATCCAACAAACTGACACGCAGATGTATGAGCTTATTTACTTGCTAAGAGATACCTGAGCTACAGTGCTGAATCTGAGATTTCCTGGGCTTTCTTTAGGTACTCTCTAGCCTTGAATAAACAACACTGATAACAAAAGCATCAGTTTTGGAGATGGGAGGAAGGAACTCTGCCAAAAGCAACAAGCACACACAGCCTTCTGCAAGGAAGGAAGCTCTGCTCCTGGGATTCCCTACAGCTCTTTCAGTTTCTCAGTAAACCTCTACTCTACAACTGAGCCATTCTTTTAAAAGGCTTCCTATGGCTTAACATGGAACCAGGCTTGGGGACTTGATTGATATAATCCAATAATTAAAAGTGAAATGACAGCCACAACTGTATAGAGATGAAGCCAGAAAAGAGCCTGCTGCAAGTTGTACAGATTACCCTGTTGCTGCTTTCCTGAGTTGCATGATTTTTTTCTTACCTAGAACAAAACAGCAAACAACCATAGTATTGAAGAAGCTGGCTTAGTAATTGAAATAAGGCTGTTCATTTTTCAGAATGCAGAATTCCATGTGGGTGTTAAAACTCCCCAGTGTCTGATCTGTAGCTCTCCTGTCAGACACTTCACCTTTCTCAGAGTCTTCAGAGATCTTCACAGCACAGACATTCCAGCTCCTTTTATTTCCTGCCATCACTCTCACTCTTTGCTTGGTTCATACATCATTTGCTCTAGCATTCTTCATTCTCCTTGAAGTACCTCCTGCATTCGCTGTAGATACCCATTCCGAACACGCTGCTTCAACAGCACTACTCAGTATTAAAATACAAGGCTTGTCTTACTCCCCAGGCTTTTATTAAAAGCCCATGAAGTACCCTGTGTGGATAGACCTATTCACACTCCAAGTCAAAAATCCCAGCTCCACTTCCCATAAAATTCAATGGAGCCACACTTCTCTTAGTCCACCATTCCCCTTGTGCTGCAGGCACCCCATATGTCCCACGACACCCAAGTGCTGTTAATACTAAAATAAAGGAGAAGTTATCAAGGTGAGAGATCTGATAACAAGGAAAATACTCTTCAGATTTAAGACTTTCAGGCAAACTAGCTTCAGTTCACAAACAAGTTGGCTGTATCTCCAAAAGAACCACAGAATAGAACATTACCAAGGGATTGATGTGCAAAAACCATCAAGCACAGCAATGCTGTTTGTGTTCACACCGGGCAATTACTGCTTGAATAGTGGTTCAGCTGTTCCCTGCCCCTTTTCCCCCCCCCCCCCCCCCACACTGGAGGATAGCATGCAGTAGAAGGTTACACATTGCTTTGCATTTCTTTTCATAAGTGATAATGCTTTTACCCTTGGAGCTCCCACAGAGTAATTCTGCATACTGCTGTGACTTGAGGAATGCTGTAAAAGTCAGCCATGTCAGTCTGTTGATTTAGTCCTATCAGCTGCTGCCTACCTCAGAGGTCTGTTGTTGCACGGTGCTGCCTATCAGCAGATAGTAGTACACATACACACTGTAATTAGCAAACACTACATGGGCACCACTGGTGCCTCTTTTGGTTTATGGGCTCTGTTTCATTGCATGTCGTGAGCTATAAAACCACAAGAGAACCCTCAGAGTCAGTCAATACAGTGATACTAAATGGAAAAATTTACCAGGCTTAACATTAGCATGTAATCATTTTAGAGGAGCTTGAGGCTAGAGGTCTTTGCTTTCCTAATAGGTCATCAGTCTATTGTACAGCACTCCTGCAATATATATAACAAATAATGCAGGCAGAAGATGCAGTGTCAGGAACACCAAAACTGAAGAGCCTTTGAGAACACTTTCTGCCTTTCAAGATTTTTCTTTAGCATGTAATGAGATACAAGCTTCATCAAATTTAGTTTCAGCCAATCAACAGGTTCAAAAGACACGCACACACAGCAGCATGACCTCATAGGCTTTTTGGCTGTTGCTACTAATAATTTCAACTATGAGTTCACTAATGACTTCAGCAAGAAATCAGGAAGACTTGAAAAGAGATCCCAAGTTTTTCTGTACCCAGGTCAATTCTTATTACCAAGAGCGCCCCTTTAAACCTTCCTCACCTCTGCTTCACTGCTCACATTGCAGCGCTGAGTCTTCATTGTGTTAAAAAGGACCACTGTTCTAAGAATGATATTCTTAATTATCTTTAATGAAATGCACTAATTAGGAATAATAGAGGAATTATGGAGAGCCAAGACTACGCAACCAACCAGCTCTCAGCATGGAAACCTCAACAGTGGGTAATGCACTGTAAGGTAACAGACTCAGGTAGGCAGTGGTAACTGTAGACCTCCCAGTTCTGCACAAATAGCTCATACCTTTCTGTCCTTATTTTGTGCCTCCTCTTTCCAAAGCTCAGTCTAATCTGGAAGCAGCTGCTAGTTACAGCAGTGCACATGGCTCACCTCCCTTATAGCAGTTCTAATGCAGTTCTTCCATAGTAAACATCTTGAAAAATGCTTTGCAAGATGACTAAACCATTTCTTTTTATTTAGGAATTTCAAGGGATTGATTGTAGAATTTGTCTCTCGACAGGTGTTTGAGGGTGCTAAGGAGCACACCGGTGTTACAGCAAGGATGCTGGAGCAGAGCAGGCTGACCCTGGTTCAAGTACCAAATCAGTGACTCAGAGCAGGGCCAAGCATAACTGAAGTGCCTGTCCATCCTCTGCACAGTAAATGGAAATTGTCCCTGTTTGCTGAAACCTCTCTTTAGCACTTCGACAGCCTGAAATCCAATGCTGCAGCTCTGCTGTAACATTTCTGCCACCACTAATGTACATCATGTGTTCTGGGAACATCTCAGTCCCCCAAGTACTTCACAGCATAAAGGGAAGTGCTAGGTCTCATTTCTTTTCATAAACATTTGCCTAATGCATTTCTTCCTCAGCTGTTAACTACGGAGCCCAGTACCATCTCATTGACTGATGGAAAGTTGCCTTTTCCTTTAAACCAGTCATCCTGTGAAATAGATATTACAGAGATTTCTGAATTCACCTTGTAAGAGATCAAGTCTAAAAATAAGCAGGATAGTCCTTTCAGGCTAATGCATGACAGTACAGTACAGATACTAGCTACTTTGTCATCTGTAGTATGGTTGTATAGAAACAGAAAAATCTACCTTACCTACCCGACCACATATCTGAAACTTCTGAGTACAACCCAAAGTTGCCAAAAAAGCTATACTTCAGTTGCCCAACCCTTAGAGAAATCAGGCCAATGGCTGAGCCCACCACAAGTAACTCCATACTGGACAGGTGAAAAGCTTTTCTTGGTTGCATTAACCCTGCATTATACACCAAGAAAAGCCTCTAATTTGGATCTGCGTGCTCTCTGAAGACTCAGGCTGGCTTACACAACCAGCTAGGCAAGTGGCTGCTTTGTATCCATGTACACTGTAAATGAACTCCACTACTTTTGTGGCAATGGCAAGAGCTAAATCTGGTGCCAATAATTCTCCCAAGCCATTCTTGTAATTCCGCTCTGTACAATCAATAAGTAAACAAAGGTTAAACAGATGTTTGCTTAAGAAAGATAATCTATAATAAATGGAAATGCTCACCAATGTTGAAGGCTCACAGTAAAACTCCACAAAGGAGCAATCTCCAAAGAGAGAGACCTTGCCTTAGTGGCAGTCAGCCCTTAAATGGAATCTAGGAGAGGTGGAGCCAGGCTCCATCCCTTCCGGTAGCACAGCTGAGTTGCCTTCACCTGTGCTCCCGCAGCTGACTCATTGCTTGCCTCAGATGGTCAATCAGAGGTTCAGGTCATGATCAACAGTTTCCCATACACTCTCACAGAAAAAAAAAGTTATCTGATCTTCATCTGTCCAGAAAGCCATCCCAAAGTATGTCAGTGCAGCTACAAAGCACATATTCCCAGAGACATCTGACAGCAGGAGAGCACTGTGTGCACAACATGGAGGTCTTTACTGTAGGAATTCGAGTGCACATGAGATAAGCCTAACCACAGGAGCCACTCTGGGAAACCCTCTTCCAACATGTAGCAGGAAAAGATGGTCTTCTGAAAGATATGCTTTAGTTCAAAAGTAATTAGACTGGACATTTATAAGACAAATATCTACACTTCATTTACCAGTTTAACCCAGTGTTAAATTAAACTTAAATTTAACCTTTAAATTAAATATGTATTCCAGAGAATTAGCATACTTCTATTACAAGAGACCATATCGGTTACTGCAGAGACCTGTTACAAGCAAAACCTCCAGCTTGAGTCCAAGGTCACTATGCTGGCTCTGACTCAGAGACTCACATACCTGTTGTCAAAGCAGTGAACTTCTTGGACTTGGCCATCATCAAAAAGCCCCAGCGCCTGCTCAAAGGAAAACTACAACACCAGAACAATCAGCTGAAGGTCAGACTGAACGTAAGATCCACAACAGTGCCACACTCCGCAAACACACATAATGCCTGACAGTTGCATGAACAGTTATGCAATGGCATCCTGGCATGCTGCCGTACTCTGGAGGTGCCAAGGTCAGCTCAGATTCCAGGTCTAAGTAGGAAGTACCAAATGTGACATTAGTGCCATCTTTTCTTTTACATCCTCCTTCTGTACTGAAACAATCACAATGTAAGTTGCAGTAACACAGGGAGAAACAACAAAATTTTCTTTAAAAAAACAAACAAACAAACAAAAAAATCACACAAATCGCTGTACATCACCTGACTTTTTCCTGATTACAGCCAGACTTTTGTTGTGAATCTCTTATATTCTTTGAGGAAACATTTCTTTACACACCATTGGCTTGGCAACCCTGACAATACTTCAAGAAACACAAAGCCATTTCTTTTCACCGAAACGTTTTTCTGTCTATGTAGGTGTGATTAAAACCAATCTCTCTTCACTTATCTTGAGTGTGTTAGAAAAATATCAACCTAACTCCCAGCTGCAGCTCCTACCAGGTGCCACCCTCATAAGCCTTCGTATCAGGTTCACAGGTACACACGGATTTGTAAGCGCTGCTATAGGAAGCATAAACTGCCTGGATGTATACAAGATTTATAATGCCAAGAAATTAAAACTTTTACCTATCCAGACTGGAATTGAAGATAAAGGTGAATGTGAACATGTGGAAGCCGCTTCAGAAAGACAAACAAATTTAAGCAGCAAAGAACAGAACAGAGTCTTTAAGTACAAGTGATCAGTGTAAAAGAAGGCGCAGGTTTACGCTGCAATTAGAATTTTTGCTTTTTGCAGTTACCCTTGCACATTTATTTCATAGCACATAAATTTTATTTATGATTACCAGAAGCAACTCAAGAGCAAGGGCACCTTAGAACCGAGTGGCATGGTTCTTGCAAGGCTGCTGTCTTCTGCGCCTAGAGCAGCAGAATTACAGAAATCAGTGCTGTCAAGACAGTGTTTAACCAGGTGGAACAGCATCTGATGATTTTATGAGGACAAAGATAATTAAGTTTTATTAAGCAGTTCCATGAATGAAAGGTCTCTGAACTGATACTAGAAGGAACAGGCAAGGGTGTGCTCTCTCCAAGCACTACTACAGCAGTGCTGACTGCTGGGACTCAGGGACAGGAATGAGTGCAGGAGGAGCAGGCTACAAGAAGTGGCATGCTTTGTATGTCCTGTCACTGCCAGATGGATCTCAGCCAGTAGGGAATCCCTCACGACTCTGCACACCTTGTCTATGAGTCTTACAGCCTGCCAAATAGCTCTGTCATTCTGTCTTTGAAGTTCCAGAACTGCAGTTCAATTTCTTCCCCTTTTCAAGGGCAAGGAAGACTGGCATCCTCTAGCTTTATGTTTCCACTAAAAAAAAAAAAATAAATAAAAAAAATAGCATTGACAATAAGAAGTACAGTAAAAGCCAAATACCTGTTATTTTGTGCTGGAGTTATTCATGTAAAATGAAAACACAGCAATGCATATTTCAGCAATTTGCTCTTATCTTTAGAAATGAAACTGTGTTCTATTGTCATATAGAATAATTACCTGTGCAGGGAGATCAGCATTGTTTATTAGGGTACATAAATTAGGGTGACCTCATTTTGTTTCTGTTATGCTTTCCACACTTCTAATTATATTAAACCACTTTTTATGAACTTGAGATCCATTGGGCTTCCTCAGATTTTAATTACTGTGCTGACAGTCTGGTTGTCCCATTTTTTGAGGTGTTAGAATAGCCAGGATTCAACTGAGCACAAAGCAATCACCAGCACTCTTCTTATTCCCCTACCTTGTTTCTGCTTGGCAATTGCTGATCTACCACCATCATTCTGGTGGAAAGATGATCATTTTTAACCCAAGAAAAGCATTAAGATTGCTCATTCCAGATAAATGAATTTTGAGAATGTTACTATCATCTAATGGAAAAAGTGCCAGTCCTGTACAAGACATATGCCAACCACAGAATTCTAAAAGGACTGAAATTGGACTTGCTGTCAGAGGACTGAGATTTATATAATGGTGTGATCTTTATCTTTAAGATTTTCCTGAACATGCATACTAAAAAAAAAAACAAAACAAGAAACAACGATCATTTACAGCATTGTCTTCAGCTGAATAAACTCTGTGTTTGTGCAGTCCGCAAGTGTTGGCTCCCAACATTTGGGGCATTTAGTTTCTCAATCTCATTACCCTCTTCAGAATAATCTTTAATTTAGAAGGTATAATTTTTTTGCACATACAAATGGAAACTGTTTTCCTGTTAAAAATGGAAACAGAGTAAGATTTCAGACCAGTTTGCAATTTGAGAAACAGAAGCTCCCTGCCAGAGCCACTGCAACTTCTGCTATGCATCTAGCAATATGAGGTGGTCTCTAATTTGTACCACTACAAATCATGTAGAAGGGATACCAGCCTCAGAGCTACAATTAATCCAGTCTCCTAAAATTACAAAAAATAATGCAGCTTGCCTGGCGTTATAGAGCCACATGGGTCTTCTGTTATAACACAGTAATGTGAGCAAAGGATATAATCAAGATGAGAGAGGTGCTGATACAGGAAAGGTATGAGTGTGTTAGAAACAAACCTGACCCACTTCATGCACTGAATGTGCATCAGCTGTTCTGACGTCAATGCATATTTTACTGTCCACCAGTAAGACAAGCCAGCACTACAGCCTACTTCAAAATAACAGTCTCTCCTACCTGATCTGGTTTGAACACAGCAGCTTTACCACCAGAAGGGCACAAATTCTGCAAACACGTTTATGAAGCATGTAGCCTTTCAGTACTTGAAAGGAGTGTATAAACAGGAGGGGGAACAACCGTTTACATGGGTGGATAGCAATACAACAAGGGAGAACAGTTTTAAACTAAGACAGGGGAGGTTTAGGTATTTAGGTAAAATATTAGGAGGAAGTTTTTCAGTCAGAGGGTGGTGGCACACTGGAACAGGTTGCCCAAGGAGGTTGTGGATGCCCCATCCCTGGAGGCATTAAAAGCCAGGCTGGATGTGGCTCTGGTGGTTGGTGACCCTGCACATAGCAGGGGGGTTGAAACCAGATGATCTTTGTGGTCCTTTTCAACCCAGGCCATTCTGTGATTCTGCGATCTTAATCTGGCAGTTTTGTAGGGATGGAAGGCTACAGGGAGAACCTCACTATTTCATCCTCAATTCTATGCTGTACTTGCTGTTCATAGAGCCATCTCTGATAGAGGATGAACAAGTTTTATCTGATGACAGCCTAGCTTACCAACAATGAGATATCCAGGCACTGAGAGCTCTTCAGAAACCAGCAAAATGTGAAAGGTCCTCAAACACCTGACTGTCTACTGGCAACAACTTCGAAAAAAACTAAGTGCTAGAAACAAGTTCTAGAGCAGCTGTCTGGCTTGGTAGCATTCAGCTGAAACTTTCTCATTGGACATTTAATCTGATTAACACCTCTGTTATGTTACTTATGCTCAAATTTAAGTTTGAAGTTTTTGCTCCCAACTCCCAGATATCTTCCAGAAAATAATAGTATCAAAGCTCTCACTTCAAGGTCTTTATGCATCCTCTGCTTCTCATCTAGTTCCTAAGAGAGAAAAGAAAGATCCTTGGAATTCTGTCTATCCTCTTTCTTTTAGAGAAGTATTAACACAAAGCCATGACATTTCATGTCAGCTTCCCTGTTTAAACAGAAGAGGTGGCAATCAGGTTAGAGTTTTAGAAACACTTACTTCTGAATCATAGCTGAAATACAGACATGACTTTTTTCAGTTAAATATAGGAACGTGCATAATATTGTATGCTTAAAGAGCAAAAGCTTCAGTAAAAGACTGGGAGCATCAGAATAGATAAAGAGATCCCGTGCAGTTGAGAAGAGGCCAGAATGGCCACGAGCATCAGTGTGGATTTTTAGCTTCTTGGGGCAGTCAGCAAGGTGCAGCCCCACCCACAGCACTGGCATGCAAACACCGATGCTACAAAGCTTTGTTTTGGAATAATTCATCAGTTCCTGTGCTGTTTTTAAATTGCTAGATTAATTCTAATTAGAAAGTAATTCTAGCTGTCAGAGCTGGGATCCTGGCTGCTCTATGTTCTTGCACAATTTCATAAATGAACCATGAAGAAATATGAACCACTGGAAGAGACTGTTCTCAAGGACCCACGTGGTACCAAATAGCTGCAAAATCACAGATAAAGCATTCTGTGGAATTGGTCATCTCTCTCTTTTGCAGAGAAAAACAAAACAACCGACTCAGGCCCAATCATCACACAGTCTCTGGCAGGTCTAACTCTTCTCTGGTTACTTTATCACTGAAGTTGCACACAGGAGTCACAATCCATCTGTGAAAGCTTGATGAAGATACACAGAAGACCATATGAATCACTACTATGTAGCGTAATTATTTACATGCATTATATACCATCTGTAATTAACTTCCTGCAAATATAGAGCACAGGAGCAGTTGATGGAAACTGGAAACAACCATTTACCAGCGTTTTCATTTATTTCTGATTCTCTGGAGAACTTATGCACCAGGGCTCCCCATGATAGGGCAGCTGATGTCTTAAGCCTTTTCTGGCTCTACTAGTTTTCAGGATTTTGAGACAGCACCATCAGCACATCTCAACATTTTTTGTTATTTAAACCAAAGTGGCCTAAGTGCAAAGTCCAGACATCAACTCCATCCTAAAATCCTTCTTTAGCTTTCTTAGGGTATCAGAAGTATTAAATAAGAACTCACACAATAACTTCACCCTTCTAGCTACAACAGGTTTGCTTCATCTGATAGTAATTTTTGTTTTACTTAAGAGTAGTACAAAAGTCTATAACAGAGAACAGAAAAAGCAAAATAAATGAAAAAGAGGCTGCTGTAAAAACTCCACTGTTTCTTGATATAAAGAAGTAAATAACAAAACAACTTTTACAGCTTTATGAATGTTCTTTAAGATACTCCGACATGCTAAGGATCCACGAAACAGAGTGTTTGCCAGCAAGTCCAGATTACCAGGCTCATCTCTTTAGTTTCAAAGAATCAGTTTCACACACCATCCTCTATGCCAAAACAAAGCACATTACATTCACATGTGGCTAATAAATAAATAGCCTAAAAATCCATACAAGTCATGGTTCTGCAACTCAAATCACTATATTTTCCTCAATTTATTCCTTACTTAACTTTTCTGTATAAACTTTTAAGCCATTAGAAAAGCATGCTACAGGCAGGAAGGTGGTAGTAAAGGAATTGAGAAAAGAAAGCACTTAACATACAGACAAAAATGATGGTCAACACAAAAGCAACGAACACACGCAGGATCTGGGAAAGTTACCCCGTTAATACATATATTGGTAAGAAATCCTTCTCGGTTCATTAGAAACATGGGACCAAAAAAAATGGGAATTTTATATCCAAAGACAACATGTTTTTTTGACAGCCATGACTGGGTTCCTTTTGTCTAAGTTCAGAGGAGGATGAACTCTTGGCCAAGCAATAGCTCTCATCTCAGAGGCGCTCATTTTTAAAAGACTGCTGATTCCCCATTCTGATAAAGGTGACTTGAAAGGATTTGAAAGATTCTTCCTAAGGGTGAAGTTAATCTCCAGAGATAAACTGAATGCTCAGCCTTCCGTCTGATACTGCAGAAGACACTGAGAGAGGTAAATCTTCACAACAGGTGCTAACCAATTGAGCAGGTGCTAGCTTTTCCTTTAAAATCTTTCAGGACACTGTCTTCATACTCCATGAATAAAAAGAATCACATGTTTTAAGATCTGCTGACGCATTTAACACTTTTCTGCAGCCTCATCCTTACAGGAAGCATTAGATATCTAGATACATTTTCAGTTCACACATCTCAGGAGTGCCAGAGAAGAAATTCAAGAGTAAAGTCATCTAGCTGTGGTCCGTAACTCAGCAATGTTTTATCACTGCATCTTCCTCAGCCAACTGAAAGTCTATTCACACTTCCTTCTCAGAACTCACAAGCTTATGCCAATACAAACCAGCTTCTTCCAGCAGTTAGTCCTCCTTTCCTGCTCCTGTGCTACTGATGACTGAAGTTCAACAGTGCTCCAAATCAAGATGTCATCTACCTTTTGCATTTCAAGTGTTTCTGGGCTCAAGTCAACACTGAAGGATTCATGGAATTGTAATGAGTTGATAACCGACAAAATTATTTTCACTGCTAGCAACATCTGCTGTGCCTAAATTTATAATTAAAATAAAATCATGCATGCAAAAAGAAAAAAAAAAAATCAGTAAGCTTCCATTTTGAGTTTTTTTTTGACATTGAAATAAGTTATTTGATAAACTCAATTTTAACCTGAATATCTGACAGCATCACAGACATGCTATGACACCCACCAAAAAAAAAAAAAACCCACAAAAAAACACCAAAAAAACTCTAAAAATGGTTTTCTTTTCCCTGAATGTATAATAGAGCTAATCTAGGAATAGTTTTAGCTATGTGCACTGTGATATCCATAGTGCAAAAATACTCTATGTATTACCACTCTGATTTTCTTCACCTTAATCACAGCAGGACTTCAGCAGCAGCAACTGAATTACTGGAAAAAACTTTCCTTAAAAGTAAGGCGTTTCTGAATTCCATCTACATTCTGCATACCTGCTATTTTGATGTTCATGTTGTTGTCAAGCAGAAGATTTTCAGCCTTCAGGTCTCGGTGCACAACCTTCCGGCTGTGGCAATACTCCACTGCTGAGAGGATCTGCCAGAACTTCCTTCTGGCCTCGGACTCACTGAGTCGGCCGTGGCTGGCGAGGTAATCTGTTCACACAAGGACATTTACATGGATTAGACACCAAGCAGTAACCTTGAAAACAAGTGATTTCTCTCAGATATTTAGCACTAAGAAACTCAAGGTGTATTTCAGCCAAACCCAGTTTCTTGCATTCTTTCCTCCAAAAAATGGGGAGAGAAAAAACAGCTGTTGCCTAGTTAAACTCAGCTCTTTTACAGTTGTCCAACCATTCTGATAAATGTTTTCATGTAAGACCTCCTACAAAGCTGTTACATTCACACCTCTCTTGTGAAGCCTCAACACATGCTGTGCAGTGACTAAAAGTATTTCTTCTTTAGAAATAAAACAAATACCCATAAAGTACCCATCCTGACCTCTCTCTCATCTTCATTACATCACAGCAGAAAGAACATTTTGTTTTCGTATCTGATTATGCTGTAAAACTGACAATAGCCCTGAAACAAATGATAACTCTGAAACTGAAGACATCATTTATCCTCAGAAACAAAAACAAGTGAAGTAGCAGCTGTGCAAGTCTTGACAAAAGCAGCTTCTGGAGTCAGCTCTATTCTTTCAATTCCAAGGCAGAAAAATCAAGGCATCAACCATTAGGATGGCTTCAGAATTGCCTTCTACATCCTACTAAGAAGGAAGCTCATGGCCAAGGTGCAAGAATCACCAAGGAGTGGCACTCATTTCAGCAGCCCTCAAACATTTCCAGGCAGTCCCTTAGATGTCATCTCCAGGATGTGCAGATCTGAACACTCTCCTCCAAGCATCTGAGTCTGAATGCATTGTCTGCTGGCTTAACTTGCAAAGCACAAGAATAAAACATCTGGCAGTAGGGGAGATGGTAATATTTGCATATCATTCAGTCGTGAAGTGCCTGACAAATCAAATGGTATCAAGGTAAAGTCAGATACCAGACAAGTTACATGGAATACAAGCCAACCCTGTAAGTTGTTAATCCATCCTGTGATAGAAATGCAATGAGTTAGTTAACAAATCTAAACTGTCATTTGCTTTCACAGCTTTAGCTCATTTAAACTTTAGGGCTCATTTAAAGCTTCCAAACCACCTTCAGCAATATTCCTGGCCTTGCATTTTCCACCAAGTCTATTCACCCACATGGAATAGGTGATCTATCCTGAAATGCACTGCTTTCTCTCCTGGTGATATAGAACATACCATGCTGTATAGTTATAATTATACAAGGCATAATAGATGGATAGCCAGAGGTTATATAGGAATAACTCACCAATGCTGAGGCTCACAGTTAAGATGGATGCTCGCCAACATTGAGGCTTGCTACAAGGAACTCCACACAGGAACTATCTCCAAAAGAGATGCTGCCTTAGTGGTGGTCAGCCCTTAAATGGGATCTAGGAGAGGTGGAGTCAAGCTCCACCCCTTCCAGGAGCACAGCTGAATTACCTTCACCTGTGCTTCTGCAGCTGGCCCATCACTTGCCTCAGATAGTTAATCAGAGGGTCAGGCTGTGATTAACAGTTTCCCATACACATGCATTTCCAGGGTATAGAAGAAAAGGAAGCATCAGAAAAGTACATACATAGGCACAGTCACTTTGTCACACGTCAAATGTGATATGAGTTTTAGACACAGATAAGTCTCTATCACTTGTTTGGAGGTCTCATGCTAAAAGCCAGCTATAAGCCAGTGGGGGAAACTGAAGGCCAAGGTCAAACTAAATGTTACTATACTTCAGCCAAAAGCAGTAAATTCCTTTAAATAGTTAAAAGTTAAATCATACATAGATCACCCAAAATGTAGCCTTAAACACCTATGGCGTTTGTTATGTTTACAGATTTAAAACTGTAAATGTAGTGAGGGTGTCAGACAGCAGCAAGAAGAGTGAGCTGCTTTCACAGTAGTAGAAGCAATCACAACTGGCACTGTGGATATTTATTGTCACCTTGCTAAACAGTGAGCTTATCTTTAGGATTAGCAATCAGCTTTACCCTCCACATTCTTACCCCTGTGTTGTAATATAAAGAAAAAAAGAAAGCTGTGAAAAAACTATAGGGAATGAGCCCTTCAGAAGAGGTGCACTTATAGGTGTATTTAATTTAACTGACAGTTAATCTAAAAGAGGCAAACTCAGTACACCCAAGGAAAGATTAGGACAGGAAGGAGGAAAAGCTCTCAAGGCTTCAGTCTCCTTTCTGCTTTTCTCTCTCTCTCCTTTTATTGAATATCACCTTGGATTTTCTCTACTTCCCGGTTACATAAAGTTGTCCTAGATATACTATCTTGCTTACAATAGACAGTCCAGTGATAAGGACCTAAAGATGAAAAAGAAGATAAACCAAACAAGAAGAAAGGACTTTGACCATTTGATTTGTTTCCATGAAATCCACCCCTTGGCCCACAGCGTAAAAAATTACATTAAGTCAGGCTCCACCTCTTCTGTTCTCCAATCATTAGGGCCCTCCCCATGGCGAACTCTATTCTAATGCCCCTCAGAGTTTGTTCTGCCTGGCAGTGTTGACTGAGTGAAGTGAAACTTTTTCACAGCAACTCCAATTTTGTGACTGCAACTAAAATGAATGAGAAGACTCCAGATGCCTGGATGTCAAGCATAAAGGCATGAAATCAGCCTTTACAAAGCTCAGTCCAATTCCTAAACCACGCAACAGTACCTGTGATATACAGAGTACTCCAGATGACAGCATACCAGTATGTCAATCTCTTTTTTTTTTCCCCATTACATATTAACTCCATCTCTCACAAATTACAGAAAGATGCTACATATAGTCTGAGTCACCAGTCAGTGACTGGCTTTCCATAGTAGTAGCCACACAGTTTTTCCAGATCTACAGGAAGAACACCAATACTGCTTCAGACATCTGAGTTGCTCCAGGAATCTCTTCGGATTCCGCTTGTTTTATTCCATGGACAGAAAGTAACAGTTTGTGACCAGCATACATGTCAACAGTGTTCTCTCCTCTATGTCTGTGTGACACAGATTTTTTTCTCCAGTTTAAACAAACTTTCAGGTCAAAACCCCCACTGTAATTCACTATCATAGCCACTTTATATTATTCCTGGGAACATAATTTTTGCTATTAAATACTGTATTAACACTTCCATCCAGCACCATGAGTAACATATCTTTCTACCCAGTAGGGGCCCAACAAAATCTGGGTAAACCTGATGAAAAGGTGCAGTAAATTGAATCTCTTCTCATATAAATTTTTATTAAAAACATCGCCTCTCTTTTCATTTTTCAACTTTACCATCAGCTTCATATTTTGAAGGTGAGACACAACAATATATGCTCCAGATTGAGAGCACATTAATTCCAACTGCACAGCAGCTGAAGTTCCTTTAGAGCAAAAATTCACTTTGGAAACTCAAATTGCAGCAGCTTTTTCTGAAGTTACTTGTTCTAAAATGAGCAGCAGTACCAGCTGTCATCAGCTTTTCCAGGCAGATAAAAGAAAAATGGCACACTACAAAAAAAAAAAAAAAGGGCCCTGAACAAAAATCAATACAATTAACAAAGTGCAGAAGTTAACAGTAAAGTGCTGGGTGTGAAAACATTCTCTTACTTACCAAAAATTTCTCCATTTTTGGCAAATTCTGTCACAAGGTACAGCATGCTTTTGGTCTCCATCACCTGTTGATGGAGTAGTTGCACACTAAGTTATTTGCAAGAAGAGCAAAGAGTCACCAAACCAACATGAATACTTTTATTTACACTTTTTTTTCCTCCAGTATAAAAGAAGTGGAAGTCCATCCTGGACATACAGTTTTGTTTCTGACATTGCCTAACCAGTTCCGAGGAGAGCATTTGCACAGCAGAAATAAGCCCACCAAATAACTAGTTATCTGCCTTTTAGGAAGTGCATTTCAAGATAAAATGCTTGGGTGGCTCTTGCTCAGCAGGTGTACTTTTCAGAATCTGAACTTACATATCCTCATGTCTGACACAAAGGTAGGACTGAAAGGCTGCAAGCACTGCTCATGCTTCTCTCACCCAAGGCTCAACCAAAGGAAACCACCACATCCACGCATCCCTCCAGTTCCTGCTTGCTGTAGGTGTCGTGCTGAGCATTCCTACCCTGCTCTAGCAGTGTCGCCTACTGGCACGCAGCAGAGGTTCATTACCAGCTGTGGCAAACTCTTCTCTTTCCCTAACATTTGCAACTCCGTGCATTTTACACACACTTCAGATACATTTGAGTACCTAACATCTCCAGCCTTATTGCTGCCTTAGGATGAACAGACCACAATTGATGTGCATGCAAAAACATAAACCATGTATCAATGCAAATTCATTCCCGAAAAGTTGAAATTGTGGGCTGCTGATATGCAGGAAGTGAACTCTTCAAACAGGAGCAAAGAGGGAGAAATGAAGAGCCATTGCTACCATACCTGGTAGAGCTTTATGATGTGGGGGTGATCCAACATCTTCATTATCTGCACCTCACGGTAGATCTTTTCGAGATTCACAGCATCCAGCTGAGATTTGTCAATGATTTTTATTGCCACCTGCAGCCAAAAAGCAAAAGAGAGATTAGAGCTCTCCCTGACTCCTTTATCCTCATTATAAATACCACGATCCTAAATAGATGGGAGCTTTCTCCTAGCTCAGAAACACATATCCCACCCTTCAGCCTTTAGACATGGAGCAGCACAGCCGAAGACGTGGCAATAGTGCCATGGGGGAGTTCACAGGATGCTCCACCATCACTGCTCCAACTCCACACCTGCAAAAATAGTACTGGAAAAAAGAAAGCACTGGCTTTACACAGAGTCAAGACACGATGGGTGCACACAGTTCTAACAATGAGATGCTTATTTAAAATTTAAATAACACGCTGCTACTCAGGGGCATCTGCAAATCATCCAGTCAAGGAAAAAGCTCCGTAGCAAAAATGCTGAGTCACACCCTGAAACGGTGATGGAACATCTGGTAAGAACGCAGGGCCAGCCCAGAGCAGCTCAGGTACATGCAATATACTGAGTGATGGAAGGGCTGGAGCCAGAATCCACCCCTTCCCAGCCCTCATTTAAGGGTTGGCAGTGGAGGCAAAAGTATCTTGCTGGATATCCTTACCTACCTGAGGCTTTACCAAGGTAAGCTGCTTTCCCCCAACTCTCCGCTTAGTTTTATGTCTACGGCTGCTGTATTTGGGCTTGTCCTTATTTGCTGTAGCCAAAGAATTTGCCACCCTGCTATTATCACTGTACTTTACATTATAGCATTACAAGCTCCATGAAGCAGATGCCTCTGTAGGTCAGAGCTCACCAACAGATCCCAATTAGTTTAGAGAACAGATCCTAGTCCTCATGGCTTTGTTTTTAGCTGATATCTGCAAAACAAGTTACAGAGGACTGCACTTGCTTCAGAGACTAAAGAGACTAGGAAAAAGTTTTTTTTAACAAAAACAAAAAACACACAAACCACCACTTTTTCTTAAAATCAAGAAGTAACAAATATAGAGCTGCTAAAAACCACGAAAAGGATCAGAATATGAAGATTATTAAATACTGAGTGGTGTTTATTCATCCTAAAGATCTCATTATTAATGCTGAGGTGGGAGCAAGCAATGTAAATCACAGACACTTCTGATGATGACCATGTTTACAAAGTGCTGAGCAATAGCAGACAGCTTCTGTGCAGGAGGAAGACTGCTGCAGAGCAAAGGATGTGAGCATTGTTCATGCAGCTTAAGAGCTGCACACACCCACAGTTCCAAGTCTCCACAACCTGGTAGAAGATCACATCTCATAAACTCAGTTTTCTTCTACACCCAGGAAGAAGGAAGAAATCCCTTCACTACTTCACTAGAAAGCTACAAAATATCAAAGCAAACCACTTGAGCCAGACAAAATTCTTAAATATACATTGGGTAATATTAAAAAACAAGCCCATGCCTTACTTCTCCACTTCCTCTCCTTTGTTTTCTGCTCTCTGGAATCCCCCTGACGGGATGGTTTCTTGTTCCTTCTCCACCATCTGTCTGCTCAGCAGCTGCCATGGAGTGACCTCCAAATTTAAGAGAAAGGGAAACTACTCTTTCTTATTTACAAACCAACAAATGTTCACTTGCAGCTACCTTGTATTCCTGCCTCACACCAGAGGTACATCTTCAGGCCAGCAACAAGGTGAGGTGCTCTGGACAGCCCCTGCCTCCTTCATTGGCCTCGTGTAGTGCAATAAGATCCTGCTGCCTTGTTTAGTATTTAAAGTGCATGACAGCCTAACTGGGGATTGACACAGCACCACACTCAGCATCTTGAGGTATTGACAGCAGCTTCTTTTTCTCCCCGACTCACACCATCCCATGCAGAAACCTTTCCTGAGACCCGGAACTGAACTCCTGCGTGCCTGTCCCATTTCATTGCTCCTTCCCCTTACTGCGCATAAAAAAAAAAAAAAGACAGTTACTTTCTCCTATTTACTCTCCTTGCATATAGGAAATGCATGCAGTGCCGAGAAGCTAATAAAAACAGATCTCTGCAGAACTTCAAAGCAAAGAGGTTTTGTCTAGCAGAGAAGAGGGGGGTAAAAACCAAAACAAAACAGAACAGTGAGACTGCAAAGTAATAAAAGGCTTTGGGACAATTTGAAGGAAATAAAGCAAGCTGTCCTCTAGGGCTCACACTGTACCCTTATCTACCCATAATTTGATTCACACAAATATTTATACTTCCTTCTCCTGTACTTCTCACTTCTCCAAGTGACTGTAATGGGGAATCCTACAGCTCGATGGTTCTTTGTTGCTACTTTTTCCAACAAAGCTTGGCTCTTGTCACCTCATTCTATTGAGAAAAGCCTGTCTCTGTAGGTATATGGGCTACTGGCATATTTTCAAGTGTAGTCTGGCACTTCCACAGTATGATCTTAAAATTTAAGTACTGTTTTTACTGATAGTAAAATATACAGGCTTTTACCACTCCCAAGCCCACGTACAAATGGCAGGCGCTAGATATCCTAGCTTCCAGCATCTCTACAGGGTTCCGCCAGCTTTTAACTTTGTTGTCCCAGATACAGAAGGATCTATTTCCCCAGAAAGACACAGATAAAATTAATGTATCCTTTGATTTTAAAGACCAAATACATCTGACAGCTATCGCTAGTCTATGCACAGAGGTGTAGGTGTGCTGTGTAAACACCTCTGGTTCCATCTTTCAAACATCTGAAGTAATTCTAAGCACGTTTCTCCACTAACCAAGAATACCTTTTGGGATGCAAGAAGTCAGGCGAAATAATGAAGATAAGCTGTATCTCCATCTTAAATAGGTTCTAATTAAAAACCCTAACACATTTTGTCTCATAACATGAAGTTATTTGGCCTTATTAAGTAGTTGTTGGTTCTTTTTCAAGAGAGTAAAAAGCATGTGGCTGCCTGAACGAAAAAGAAAAGAAAAAAACTATTAACCATCGTTGTACAACTCTGAGTGCGAAAGTTACCTCTGCTTACACAGTGGCAGGCTTCCACATGAAGAGCAGCACAGCAGCAGCTGGCACCACTGCTCTGTGGTCACATGCAGATTAGATAGCTTGGTCTATTCTGAACCCTCAGTTCCCATGCATCTCACCAGGTCCTGAGAGGCTCAGAGGAGAACCTCTTGGAAATCCATGAAATCCATCAGCTCCGTCCTCACATCGTGAGGAGGAGTAAACATTCAGCAGCAACAGCTCATTTTTGTCCATAGCCTCAGCTGTGTCATGGTGACAGGAAAAGGGGAAGTAATTCCTAGAGGTGAGGAGCTGTTTCAGGATGAGGAAGTTTCCTATCTGAAAAGTGTGTTTTGTTCCTGGCTGCGCAGCTTGCCAGCAACCACCTGCAACTTACTGAGGACTGCAGCACCACTGAGCTTCTGAGAACAGTGCACGGAGACCACCTGCATCCACTGGTGAGTTCCCATTGCTCCGTCGTTGCCACAGCCAAACAAATGGACCCTAACTAGGGACAATAATACACATTCTGTGATTCTTCTGTTTTCTTCTATCTTAAATAGGTCATTGCTCCTCCCGAAAAGGGAATGAAAACCCCAACCAACCAAAGCAAGAATACATACGTCAAGGCATCAAGGTGACCAACAAAAAGAAGAAAACACAATTCTGTTACTGTTTGCTCCTTTTCTCCCCCCTTTACAATTTTTGCTACTTAAAGACTTGAGAAAACTAGAAAGATATTTTGGAACATTGCTCATTTTTAATTAAAAAAAAAAAATATTAGGGATAGCACACACTTCCTTCCCTCTTTTGCTACAGAACTGCTTAGCCCTCTTCTGGAATTGGGAACTGAAACTGTCAAGCAGCAAAGCTGAAATGCTTGTCAGAGGAAAAGTAGAGAGCAGTCCTGTCTTTCAATCGCTCCAGCCTTCTGTTTCCATTGTTTTCATATTACCCATTTAATTTTTGGTCTTTTCAAAACCACCCACACCCAAACACTACACAAGAAGTTCATGTAGAGCTTGTCCATGTGAACTGTAAGGCGTCACCCAGGTTAGAGGGATTCAGCTGTGAGTTGCTAACCCAATGCATCTGAAAAGTAGATAAGAGGCATTAAAATCGGGAAACATCTGGAGTCTGTGGCTGCAGGATCAGAAACCAGAGGAGTTTTTTTGTTTATGGTTTTTCTTTTGGCAACTGTTTCAGTTTCCCACTGAATTACTCCTGTAACCTGAACTGAGACATAGTTCTTTTGCAGATTATTGATAGGGATTGTCCAGGTGGTACCTTCATTTGTCCCCAGCAGCAAACAAAAGCATAGCACTTCCATGCAAATCTTCATATTTCATCGCAAGCCAATATGTACCTTCCTAAACTTGAGTTTTCCAGCTTTCCTTGTCCTTTCTTAGTCTCTTTGCCTTCCAAGGAAAACCTTTGCTTATCTATGCATGTTTCACTAAGAACAGTTACTCTGAGATCATGGGATTTCTTGGCAACATGATGAACAAGCGGAACAGGAAAACACATGCCATAACTTCAGTAGCAACAAACATAAAAACAAGAAGCCACAGAGAGGTCACTCCAGCACAGGTGGTCACAGACTACTTCTGTCACCAACAGTGGGGATCAATCTCCCATTTTTATGCACGTGCATATACATACACAGTGAGCTCACACCAAACCAAGGGAGCTTGGTGCAGACCTGCAGCACTCACTCACTTATTCAAAGCAACACTGGCCACCATCAGCTGCACTGGAACCCTCGAGAATGATCTCAATGGGATTCCTCTTCCCCAGTGTATAGCTGTTATTATACAAGGTGGTAACAGATGAATATCCAGAGGTTATAGGGGAACAACTCACCCACTCTGAGGCTCACAGCAAGGATGGATGCTCACCACAGGAAACTCCACACAGGAGCAATCTCAAAAGAGATGCTGCCTTAGTGGTGGTCAGCCCTTAAATGGGATCTAGGAGAGGTGGAGTCAAGCTCCACCCCTTCCGGGAGCACAGCTGAATTACCTTCACCTGTGCTCCCGCAGCTGACCGTCACTTGCCTCAGATGGTTAATCAGAGGTTCAGGCTGTGATTAACAGTTTCCCATACACCCAGCGACCACATAAATGCACACAGAGCCATCCCGGCACTTCAGCTGCAGCATGTCAGCACACTATCCTGAGAAACAGCCTAGGTATGTCTCTGACATAGCAACCTGCCTAGGGACTGTGTGAGAGGCAGATTTCTTAGAGTACAGATGAAAAAGTCAAAGTGGAGTTGGGCAGCTGTCAGGCTCTAAGTCTGTCTGCAATCTTTGATATTTTGAACAACAGCAAACACATGTTCTAAAACAACAATTAAAAATCAAAACGAAAGGTTTTGTTCTCATTGCAGAGTCTGATGGAGGAAAGTGAGCTCTCAGTGAAGAACCGTTACCTGCTAGGGAGTGTGCAGCACGTGAGGGCATGGCACCAGACCAGTGGGCGGGGACACCTGAAACCAGCTCAGCCCAGCAGTAGTGGCACTGAGGGATTACCAGCGATGCTCTGAGTATTGGGCAGCTTAGGAAACTTGGTGCTGGGGATGACGGGCACAGCAGCAAGGGCCTCACATGGAGTTGTGCTGACCTGAAGGCCACGCGTGGGGAGTTTTCTAAAGCCGGATTCACCACGCAGGACCACAGCAGCTCCTACGGACACCGACCCCGAGCTCCGCCTGCTCCGGGGGGCAGCGTTCCTAGAGGGCCGCAGAACCGTCGCTCCCCACACGACCGTCCCGAGGCGCACGGTACCCGCCCAGGCATTACCACCGCATCGCATCGCGCCGACGGGCGGCCGCGGGAACACCCGTGGTGGGGGGAGGCGTTGCACAAAGGCACCGCGAGACGCGGGGGGCGCTGCGGGGGCACGCGGCCTCGTCCCGGCGGGGCAGTGCGGCCTCACCGTAGGCCGGGCCGCAGCACCGCGGGGCGCAGCCGGACCCGACGGCAGCGGGGCGGGAACAGTACCCGAGACCCTGGCAGCGGCACGGGTGGGGCGCGGCCGCTCCGCTCCTCCCGGCCCCAACCATCTCCCGGCCCCGAGGTTGCCGCCCCGAACGGACCCGCGGCCGCCGTCTGCTCCCAGCCAAGCTCCCGGAGCGCAGAGCGCAGCCCGGGCCCGGGAGGGGAGCGGGGGCGGCGGGGCCGCGCCTCACCTCGCTGCGCGTGATGCGGTGCCGCGCCAGCTTGACCACAGCGAAGTTGCCCTTGCCCAGCGTGCCCTCGATGTCGTAGAAGCCGACGCGGACGGGTCCGGGCCCGCGGGGCAGCAGCGGGGGGGGCCGCCGGGGCTCGGCCATTACCATGCTGGGCGCAGGGGGCGGCAGCGGCTCGGGCGGCTCTGCTCTGTCTGCGGCGCCCCGCGGGCCGGGCCGCCCCGCCCCCTGCGCCCGCCTCCACCAACCGCGCGTCACTGCGCGCGTCACGGGGGCGGGGCGTCGCCACGGCAACCGTGGGCGGGGAGGGGGCGGAGCTTCACAGCCCATCGGGTGCTTCCCACCACTCCTCCGTGGCTTGGGAGGTGTGGAACGGTTGCTTCGGGCTCCGCCAGTCTTGGATCGTTGCCCTCGGGAAGTGGAGGTGTGATGCCGCCGGGTCGGAGCAGCGTGCGCTGCCTGTGCTTTCCCTGTCGGGGAGCCGTTTCTCTCTGGCCCCGGGCTATTCGAGGCCTTCATATTCCTCAAGTGTCCCCAGCAGCCTGGAAACAGCCCTGAGTCTGCCGCGCCCTTTTTGCTCCGTGCCAGGGGGAGAGAAAGCGATGGCACCCGCTCTTCTGCCACATCCGAGTCCCCTTTCTCCCTGTATAAAGCTGCATTTTTGTTTCAGAACTCTTAGGCGCTGACTGGACTTTCAGGTTGGATATTAGAGAAAATTTTGTCTCCAAAATACTGGTATTGGGTTGGCGCAGGCTGCCTAGGGAGTCGGTGGGATCACCGTCCCTCGGGTGGTCCCAGAACTGTGGGGATGCGGAGTTGAGGGGCATGGGCAGCGGCCATTGGTGGGGGTGGGTTGAGCTTGGCCTTGGCGGATCTTGGGGATCTCAGAGGTCTTTTCCAACCTGAATGGTTCTGTGCCTCCATAAATAATTCCAGCATGATGCAAGCTCAGTGTGATCAAAGCAGCTTTTTCTTTGAAGTCCCTACTTTTCTGTATGGGAACTGTTGAGTCCTGGCATGAGCCACTGATTGAGCACCTGGGGAAATGAGCAGGTCAGCCCTGGGAGCACAGGTGAAGGCAGCTCAGCTGTGTGACTGGATGGGCTGGAACCTGGCTGCACCTCTCTTAGACCCCATTTAGGGGCTGACTGCCTCTGGGGAAGGATCTCTGGTTGGAGATCCCTCCCTTGTGGAGTCTTTCCTGTGAGCCGAGATCTTCAGAGGCAGGTAGGCACTTTTCCTTTTGTAATATTCTCCTATTGCACCGGTCCCTTTCCTGCTACAGTTCTATAAACTACTATCTAACTTTTCTCTTTGTCAAAAATTAGTTTTATTCTTAACAGCTTTCACATCGATCTCACAACATTGGCCCCTAAATCAATTTTTGTTTGTGGTGGAAAAAACTTAATTTGCAGGAACTTTTAAGTGCTGCCTGCACCGGTACAATGCCGCTTTCCTATTACAGAAGCATTTATTCTCGCTGCTAGAGGAACTGCAGTTGCAAAAACATCCTTAAGTGCCTCTCAGCAGCATCGGTGTTCTTCACAGGGCGGGCGGCTCTCCAGCCGCAGCTCCAGGAGCCGCGGGGCGCTCCGCCCCCTCGCGGTCGGTGGCGCCGTACTCGGCGCTGTGCGGGGATCTCCGCTGCACTGCAGTGGCCGAGGCCTGGGAGCTGCCCCTGGAGAATGTGCCTGGAGTAGGTTAGGGCGGCCTATGGGAGCTGGAAGTTAAGCCAGGTTAAGAAGCAGGATTGCCATCGATATCTGAAGCTGTGGATTAGATGCGGACAGCATTACTTTTTCCCAGCTCCAGAACAGCCACCCTGGCATTAATTCTGGCAGCCTGTAATTGGGCTTATGTTCTAATCTGTAAAATGGGGACAAAACACAACGCTAAGAGTACTGAAGTACTGAATTTTCTCTCTTAGAAGACACTGGATGTGAAGCAATGAAACTGCAGTGTGTTGGACTGCTGGATATCCACCATGACTAAATGGAAGAGCGGTTTCATGTAAGATTTTACAAGAAACCAGAGAAATTTCTGAGGTAACTTACATGTGCTATTATTCATAAAGTTTTCTTTTTTTGTATTTCAGTTTTGGTGTCAAATTTCCTTGCTACCGAAGTTCTTTAGCGGGCTATATAGCCACTGACAATAGTAAGAATTGCATTCAAGGAACTGCCGTTGATTACAAGCTGCTTTGTAACAGTTTAATGCATAATTGTTCCAGATGGGAAATGTAAAACTGGCCAGAAGAGTTTATGGCACCATGTAAAGTAAACTAAAAAACCGATTCAGTTTGCAATTACCGAAACATACTTTCTCTAGGAGTAAGTTTCTACGAACGTGTTTCCAAAGTGGATAACACCACTATCAGCCACCCCAGACGTTCGCAGGTCCGGCGCGTGCGCAACGCGCCCGATCGCGAGTTCCGGCGTTCTTCGTCTCGTGACACGAAGGGGCTGGGAGGTCGGTCACGTGAGGAGCCCTACTCAATATGGCCGCCTACTTGCAGTGGCGCCGCTTCGTCTTCTTCGACAGAGAGCTGGTGAAGGAGCCGCCGGGGCCGGAGGGAGCTGGTGGGAAGCCCTTCGCATTGCCTCCGGGCATCACGGTCTGTGACTCGGGCCGGGGAAGTCTTGTGTTCGGAGATATCCTGCGCGGCGGCCGCGAGAGGGATGGGGCTGGGCCATCGGGCCCGCACCGGGTTCGTGGGCTGGGCCCGGTGGGTCGGGCCGCGCTGCTCGGCGAGGGGAGACCTGCGTTCTTTGGCGCGGGCTGGGCTCCGAGGCGGGCCCGGCAGTACTCCAGCCTCGGGTATGCGGCAGCTTCCTGGGCTTCTCTGCCCCTTGTACGTTACAGAGCTTTTGTTACCTGTTTTGGTTCTCATAGGTAACTACAAGAGTGTGCTTGCTGTAGGCTTCCCAGAAGTCAACAACAAAGAGCTTTTAAGATTTTGATTCTGGTGTTTTTAGAGGTGTGGGTTGTTGTTGTTTTTAATTTTTTTCCTCCATTTTTACTTTTTCCTTCATATTCCTTAACTGTGATGTACATATGGAAGGTCAGATCTGGTTTTTGCCTCGCTCACTTCAACTCAGTGGTTTCCAAGCTTACAAGTTAAGAGTAACGCACCTGTACCAGCTGAAGCAGCACAGTATCTTGGTTTCTGTTGGTGAGGATGAAGAGGGCATTAACCCATTGGTAAGTTAAGTGACAAAGGAAAGTATACTGTGGTGTTGTAGTTAATTCTTAAGTATCTTGTTTCTAATGTCTCATGGTTGGTTTTTTTTGTTTTTTTATTTTTTGTTAATGTAATATTTATTGTTTTTAGGTTAAAGTATGGAATTTAGAAAAACGTGATGGTGGCAATCCTCTTTGCACACGAATTTTCCCAGCAATACCGGGTAACAAGCCCACAGTTGTGTCCTGTCTAACTGTCCATGAGAATCTGAATTTCATGGCTATCGGTAAGTATAACTGACCTGTAATAATTTAAGAAATATGTTATGGTCTCTATTCTGATGTATGGAAAATGAGTGTGTAACACAAAAACCAGCATAGAACACTTTCGTTGTTCTTAAACTGTTTTTATGCTCTTCTCACAGAGAGGTATTGTATTGTGTGTTGCTAGAGACCTAAAGGAAATAAATACATAATTTTAGCCTATGCTTGTGTATATTATTGTAACCATTTTGATACCTTACAGAGAAGCAGATGTTCTCAGTTGATGTTTTAAGCTTGTAAAGCCGATCTCCATATGTTTTGCTTTAATTATGCCTTTTTAATGTTGCTTGCTTAAAGTAAGAGCAGGAATATAGAAAGGCTACAGACTGTTTCTGTGAGTTAGTCTCTACACTGAAATTAAAAGTCTTTCCATGTTAGTGCTGTGACCTTCCACCTTGGAACAGTTTGCTGGATTGATGCTGTGCTTTTTTTGTGTGCAGCGTGCTTTGAATAAGTGAGATAACTGGTAGTTGAAATTAGATGATGAAATGGCTATTTTTAAAGCAAAATATGGAAAGACCTGAACAAAAATAACCTGCAAGTGAAGTTCATGATGGGGGAGAACAAGTTAAGCATTGATGAACAGTGATGTCATGCATGGGGAGAGATTGGTAAGCACTTAATTGAGAGCCTGCAGCAGTGTAGGCACTTGATACTTAGCTGGCAGGCAAATTTTTGTCATTGACTGTATGTGCCCTAACTTGCCCTGGATAATATTTCAAGTGTGCCGCAGAAGTGAACAGTTTGCTCTGTCCTTTTCTTAAGGTTTTGCAGATGGGAGTGTTGTGCTTACAAAAGGAGACATCACTCGAGACCGACATAGTAAGACCCAGATCCTCCATGAAGGCAGTTACCCAGTGACTGGTCTTGCTTTTCGACAGTCTGGCAAAACAACGCATCTGTTTGTGGTGACCACAGAGAACATCCAGGTGGGAAATGAATTTGAAAAAGTGAGAATCTGGCTTTTAATAGCGCTGCCTTCAATGTCTATTTCAGGTAAGCCCCAAAACCTTGTGTTTTCTCTGTAGTGTTACCTGCTTTCTGTGAAAGACTATTCTCATCTGGAGCTGGACAATCATGGCTGTGGATTGCACTGTTCTTCTCTGAGCGACCCCTCCCAGGACCTCCAGTTCATCGTAGCAGGAAACGAGTGTGTGTACCTTTATCAACCAGATGAACGAGGCCCCTGCTTTGCTTTTGAGGGACAGAAGCTGATTGTTCACTGGTACCGGGGGTACCTCATCATTGTTTCCAAGGACCGAAAGACTTCTCCAAAGTATGTCTCCTTGGAACAGTTGTTTGTTTTTTTTAATTGTTGCAGTGTCTGGCTTTCCCTCCTTTTTTTTTTTTTTTTTTCTTCCTTCCCTGTGAAAATGCTCTAGGGACTGACTGTAATGTTGTCAGTGAGCTTTAAAATTAAGACCCACATACTAATTAACTTCTCTTGCTAGTGTAGCATAGTCAAGCATGCTGAACATAGGGGGTTTCTTTCTGTTCCTATTAATGTTTCAGGCTAACACACTAATCACAGTTGTCGGTAAATACATGATGTTTTGCATGCAGCTCTGCCTAGTTTAATTGTCCAGATGCCCCTCACATTTCTTATTCTCTTAGCATCCTTAGATTGCATAGGTATCAAATGTTTTTGGGTAATATGAACCTTATTTTCTAAAATCTAAAAGACTTTCTTCTGCTCTCCAGGTCGGAGTTTGCGGGGAACGAGGCACAGAATTCAGACAAACAAGTTCTGAATATCTATGACTTGTGCAACAAATTCATTGCATACAGCTCAATCTTTGATGATGTAGTAGATGTCTTAGCAGAGTGGGGTTCTTTGTATGTTCTGACCAGAGATGGGAAGATCCATGTACTGCAGGAGAAGGATGCCCAAACCAAACTTGAGGCATGTAAACCTGTTTGTTATTAGTTTGCTTTGTGTCTGTGGGGGTGATTGTACTGGCTCTACAGATTAAAGAAGTGGAAGGGTTCAGGTGAATGCGTTACAGTGTAACAAGTGATCTCCACAACTCTTCCAACATAAACAGTCTGCAGAGTTCTTGGTGTTTAAAAGCCTCAATGTATGTACCTGTCCAGTGCCAAAATGAAACAAGTTGTTCTCCAGGGAGGTTTTGGGATGTGGTATTTCCCTCATGCTGCTCTTATGCTGAATTTTAATAGATGCTCTTCAGAAAGAACTTATTTGAAATGGCCATTAATCTAGCCAAGAGTCACCACCTGGACAGCGATGGCTTGTCAGAGATTTTCCGGCAGTATGGAGATCATCTCTATAACAAGGGGAACCATGATGGAGCCATCCAGCAATATATCCGGTAAGCAGGCGTTGTTCAGAGCAAGGGCTGTGTAGTACAGATGGGAGCTACAAAGGTCTTGCTTTTGTATTTAAACCCGTGGAGCCAGAAGACGTGACTCATAGTGGAAGTCCTGCAAGTAGAGAGGGAAATACGAGTCAAATTGGGATGGAGTGGGGACAGATATTGTTATTGTAATCAAAGGATTATTCTCCTTTGGAATGCTGTGTGCCATATAGGCTATTGTGTATGTGAAAGGACATTGTGAAATTGTAGAATGTGGAAGTACGCATGAGAATAAAAAATACTGTCAGTGTGGCGATGTGAAGTAAGGTGGGTTGTGTGATTTGATCAGTATGGCAGTCTTCTTGGAAAATGATCATATTAATGTCAGCTTATGCATGACAGGTTTTATAATGATTAGAGCGGTCTGTTCTGAGGCTTACTAAAAACTTTAAGTGCCACATTCATGTAGAACTGAAATTTTGGAGTCCTGATGAGTTATGTTGAAAACTCGCTTAAGAAGTGGGATAACTGTAGCTAAACTGCTCCATGCGGGTGTGAGTGTTCGGGTAAGACTGAGTTATATGACTGGAAGGAAAATTAGGCTTTTGTTTCCTTTTTGGGCTTCTCAATTAACTGTGCCTGGAGTGTAGCCCATCTTCTCATGGGAGCCTTTAAAGGAACATGAGCTTCCTGTGTGCTACTGCTGTCTTCCCAGTCTCAACCTTTGTAGAGATGTTTGTTTCTCTGTGTATTTAGGTGGGTGGTCTTGCAGCATAACCGCTTGTTAGTTTCGTAGCTGAGTGATCCCAGGTGAGTTAGTGTCTAAAGTTTAGGGTTCTGTTATGAATTTCTCTTGGTTTTTGATTCCCTGGCTGTTTATGATCTATTGTGACATGACTTTTCCTCTCCTAGAACTATAGGGAAATTGGAACCATCTTATGTTATTCGGAAATTCCTAGATGCTCAGCGCATCCACAATCTCACTGCTTATCTGCAGACACTCCACCTGCAATCTCTCGCCAATGCAGACCATACTACGCTTCTGCTGAACTGCTATACTAAACTCAAAGACAGCACCAAGTTGGAGGAGTTCATTAAGGTAACGGGAAGGTGATGACTTAAGAATTTTACATTATTTCATGATAGTTAAGAGGGGAGTGGTGGTAACAGTGTAAATTGTCTCCTGTGGGGCTGTTGAGGAAGAAAAGAATGTGTTTGTGATGCTTTATTTCCAAGCTCTTAGTTGCATTTTCAGTTTTGCTGGCTTGCTACTCCAGTTTGAAGTGTGCTGGCTTTTGTTAATGTGACTAGCTGTTTACTGAGAGGTGGGTGAACTTCTACTTCCTTTCTGCATGTGATCTTTCCCTTGCTCGAGAGGTACTAAACTGTCAGTGCTCTAGCTTTCCTTCTTACACACAAATTTCTGCTCGTCCCTTGGCATAATTCCTATAGTTCACAATTATTCTGCTTCTGTTGTAGGCTAGTGAAAGTGAGGTCCGCTTTGATGTGGAAACAGCAATCAAGGTGCTTCGTCAAGCAGGTTACTACTCCCATGCTGTGTACTTGGCAGAAAAGCATGCCCATCATGAATGGTACCTCAAAATCCAGCTAGAAGACATTAAGGTGAGGTGTTATTGCTCTTGTGTTCTTACTGATGTAAATATTGCTTCTCTCACCTCCTTTGCTGGTGAGAATCTTATTTCACTGTCCTCAGCTCTTATTCCCCCTGTAATCAGCCCTGGTGAGGCCACGCCTTTAGTACAGTGTTCAGTTTTGAGCCCCTCACTACAAGAAAGACATCAAGGCCCTGGAATATGTCCAGAGAAGGACAATGAAAGCAGTGAGGGGTCTGGAGAGCAAGTCTTATAAGAAGTGGCTGAGGGAGCTGGGATTGTTTCCTCTGGAGAAGAGGCGGCTCAGGGGGAGACCTCATTGCACTCTGTGGCTTCCTGAAGGGAGGTAGTGATGAGGAGGGGTTTGGCCTCTTCTCCCAAACGACAAATAGGACCTGAAGATTGGCCACAAGTTGTACCAGAGGAGATTTAGGTTAGACGTAAGGAAAAACTTCTCTCAAAGAGTGGTCAGGCACTGGAATGGCTAATATTACGTGATCCTTGCTGGCTGCTTCCACAGAACTATCAAGAGGCTTTGCACTACATTGGAAAACTGCCTTTTGATCAAGCTGAGAGTAATATGAAGCGGTATGGTAAAATCCTGATGCACCATGTCCCTAAAGAGACAACAGAACTATTGAAGAACCTTTGCACTGATTACCAGCCATCAGGAGACAGTGAAGGCTCTGGGATTCTGGAAGGAAAAAAGGTATGGTTTGCTTTGACTGGGATGTATTGCTTGGTAACAGTAACTTTGCAGCCAGTGCTCCTTCATGCCTGACGTTTTAGGCATAATGAGAGGCCACATTCTAGTATTTTGGTAGTCCTAGTGATGAGACTGTCTAAAGTTATTGCTCAGAGCTGATCACTGTGGTAATTGTCCTGTGATGTATCTGTTGTGGGCCATTCTGGGAGTGAGCTGTACAAATTTTAGGGAAGAACAACGTGTCTGGCTGTGACTGGGGTGGGTGGTCAAGTGGTTGTTTTTTTTTTTTTTTTTTCCCCTGGTTATTTTGCAGGCAAATTCTGAGGAGTTCATTCCAGTCTTTGCAAACAACTCCCGAGAACTGAAGGCTTTTCTGGAGCACATGACTGAGGTGCAGTCTGACTCTCCACAAGGTGTCTATGATACTTTATTGGAACTTCGCCTCCAGAATTGGGCACATGAACTAGATAAGCAGGTTTGATCTTTAGTTTTCTATTTTGAGATAAAGCTTTGGTGTTTGGGAATTCTGTTTTCATTCCTGCCAACTCCATAACCTTTCCAGGTGGGGATTGTTAATATAAGGCAATACATATGTTTTGCTGGATTAATGGGAATGCAGCCTAACTAGCTGGGAGAATACTTCTTTCAGTGAGGCAAGCATGTTTTGTATGAATCTCATTTAAGTACAGATTCCAGACAATGCAGTCTCTGTGGGTAAATGTCTTTCTCATAAAACTGCATATGCTTGCCTTAATCTTTGAAGGTGCTAGCTGTTTGGATAAAAGAAGTTGTCTTTATTGCTTTAAAAGAGGTAGAGAGCAAACATCAGAACTTTGCTTCCCTCTAGAAAAGCTGCGGATTGTTTTCAGATCTTGGTGCAAAACTATCTTGTGTTTCTTCTCCCCTGCCATTCCATTCCTCTTCTCCATAGATCAAGGAGAAGCTGCATGATGAAGCACTCACTCTCCTGAAGAGTGGAAGATTCAAAACGGTCTTTGATAAGGCCTTGGTCTTATGTCAGATGCACAATTTCAAGGATGGTGTCCTCTACCTCTATGAGCAGGGCAAACTGTGAGTGTTGCTTTTCTCCCCAGAGTCTTGTTGCTTGCCCCATCTCAGGGATTTCTAAGCCCTAAGTGCCCCTGCCCTACAATGGTAAGGACCTCTTGAGTATCTCAAGACAGGAACAGCATACATCATTGCTTAGCTGAAAGTATCCTTCTTTTGGAGCAGGACAATGATATAGAGAATGGATGGCAGACCAGTCTTGGCTTCTGTGGGAATGTTTGGGCATTGTGTCGCTGAGTGGAAATGTGAGGCCCCTATAACCCCTCAAAAGGTAGATTTTTCTGACTGACGTGTTGCTTTCTTCTCTAGTTTCCAACAGATCATGCACTACCACATGCAGAACGAGCAGTACAAGAAAGTGATCGAGGTGTGTGAGTTGTATGGGGACCAAGAGGCTTGTCTTTGGGAACAGGCTCTTGGCTACTTTGCACGGAAGGAGGAAGACTGCAAGGAGTATATTGCTGCGGTGCTGAAACACATAGAGAACAAGAATCTTATGCCTCCGCTTCTTGGTAATAATGGCATATGGCCTAAAGTTGGGGAAACAAACAAACAAAAAAGGCTTACAGCCACCTGTAGACTAGGAGTGTGAGAGAAGTATCAATGAAGCTTGAGCCCACCAATTGAAATAAGTCTGCTGTAGAGGAAAAAGTGATATCAGTGGCAGTTCCACAATTTGGGGAGGAAAGATCTGCCATGTTAGTTGTGGAGGTGTCTGTGTCTTATTTCTGTTCTTCAGTGTGGAGAGGTGAAGGGTTTACTAAGCTCTTTCTGTGGATTGGTGGAGAAGTTGAGTTCAGTTCACTAAATTCCTGCTTTGCACTTTCGGTCTGTGCTATTTAAATGCGCTCCTAGTTATGGCTTTGGAAACTGAGGCCCTCCAGAGGGCAAGCTGAAATTGCATCTTTAAATGAGCTTTCTAATTCAATAGGAGTGTGGAGTATTTCTGCCTTTAAGCTTCCTTTTAATGGACAGTAGTCTATTGTGTCAGGACCAGTGTAGCTGCAATTTTCTTCACTTGTATTTCAACTAATGTTATTTTCAGTTGTGCAGACACTGGCTCACAACTCCACAGCCACATTATCTGTGATTAAGGATTATCTTGTCAACAAGCTGCAGAAGCAGAGCTGCCAGATAGAGCAAGATGGGCAGAGAATTCAAAAATACCGAGAAGAAACTACAAGGATCCGTCAGGAGATTGAAGAGCTAAAAGCAAGGTGCAGGACTGTGATGTCTTGTTTTATACTGGAATATTTTTTTTCTAACTAAAGGAAAATACACTTTTCTTCTTTTTTTTTTTTTTCTTTGCCCCTTCTGGTTCCTGTCACTTTCAGTCCCAAGATCTTTCAGAAGACCAAGTGTAGCATTTGCACCAGTGCCCTGGAGCTGCCCTCAGTCCATTTCCTGTGTGGCCATTCTTTCCACCAGCATTGCTTTGAGAGCTACTCCGAGAGTGATTCAGAATGTCCTACTTGCATGCCTGAAAATCGCAAAGTGATGGACATGATCCGAGCCCAGGAGCAGAAGAGAGATCTGCATGATCAGTTTCAGCATCAGGTATGGTAATGTTGCCTTGTGGGTTTGTGTTTTTTAAGTTTAGACTGCTTTTGCAGACACCCCTTTCCCCCCCACACCGGGGCCGTTTAAAAAAAAAAAAAAGGTAAGGTTGAAAGTATCTTGCAAACAAGGTTCTGTTGACTGTAGATTCATGGAGCTAGAGTGACCGGTTCCTGATGGCATTGCTTTGTGTCTTGCAGCTTAAGTGCTCCAATGATGGCTTTTCTGTCGTCGCTGACTACTTTGGTCGAGGCGTTTTTAATAAGCTCACCCTCATCACAGATTTGCCTTTGGGAAAGTCAGCTACGACCATTGAGGCTGGCCTCCAGAGGGAGCTGCTGATGCATACTAAGCGCAGTACCTGAGCTGGGGTCGTTGCACCGTGCGCCTTCTCGGGTTGTACGGGTTTACGGCGTGGGCGTGCGCTTCGCCCCCTGCATCTCCTTTCGTTCTCCAATAATAAATGGAACTGAGTCGTCTGTACGCCGGAGCGTGCAAAGTGCGGCGAGCGTAACGGCGAGGGCCGCCGAAACGTTAGGTCGGGGCTCCGTCACGTGGACGGCCCGACGGACGTGACGCGTCGGAGGGGCGGGGCCGGCCCGGGCCGTGGGGCGCGCCGGGAGGAGCTGAAGGCGGAGCGGCGCCATGGCGGAGGTGCGTCCGGCTGCGGTGAGTCGGGGCGCGGCAGGCTGCAGGGCCGCTAACAGCGCGTCGTTGCTGCAGGGCGAGAACGGTGTTGGCAGCAGGGCGATCCGCGTGGGGACCCGCCGGAGCCAGGTAGGTGGTGGCGGGCTGAGAGGGTGCGGGGAGCCCGAGGTAGCCTTGGGCGGCTGTGCATGGCAGCGTACGCTTTCGTTTCTCTGGGTACTGGAAGCTTTCCTACACGAAAAGCAAGCGAGAGCAGCGTCCGTGATCGCCAGGGAAGCGAGCCCTGAGTCGAGACTCGGCCTGACTCAAGCGGTGCAGCTGCTCTCCTGCCCGAGGTCTGCAGGGAAGAGCAGAGGTTCGTTCTCGGGAGTGGCGGCTGGGAGGGCTCAGTCGTTCTGGGTCATTAGCTAAGAGCACGAGGAGAAAGAAACTTCTAAACGCTTCTCTCGGAGGGGCCGTTTGTTCTCAGCAGCGCTGCTTTCATGCGATTTGCGGAGTGAACGTGGCACCTGCGATAACGGGTATCTTTCTGTTTATTGAGTTGAAAGGCTAGTGCAGCTCGTACAGAGAAGTGAGGCAGAACACCCACCCCAAACGCTCCAGTCCTCCCAAAGGCCAGGGGAAGAACATGTCCAGAGATACAGTGGGTATCTTTTGCCATCCTGTTGCAGCAGGGGAGGAGCTGACTTGCAGGAGATAACCGTCCTTCAGGCCTTTGTTCTGCGATAAACTCATTCGTTCTGGTAGCAATGTTTAAGAAAGATTCAGTACTTCAGAGAGAGAAAGCATTGCGTGTGGATGTCAGAGTGCAGATCATAGGCTCACACATATGCTACTACTTTTTCTAACCTGAGGTTGCAGTGGCATTTAGGGAAGCCACAAACCAAGCTCATTTTATAAGTAGGGAAACAAGAGTCCTGAGAGCAAAGTTAATTGCCCCAGGCTTTGTAGCTCATTCCCAGGAAAGAAGCTAAAATGCTAGTTAGAGGTGCTTGCTTGATTCCTCTGCTGTTTTTATTTTGCTTGCCTCTGCTACCATTATGCTGTCATTATTTCTTTACTACTTTAAGATCTGGTGCTTGCTGTTTGTGCAGACCTCAGCTGGTACTTTTTATTTTCTGTCTGCAGAATTTCTGAATAGCATTTTGATCCTACCAAGGCTAAATAATTCATATTGGCCACTATCTGTAGGACTTTTACAGGCAAAGCAAAATCCAACTGGCCCCTAAAACAAACAAACAAAAAAAAAACAACCACCAAAAAACAAACAAACACAAAAACCACGCAACACTGACAAAATTCATGCTTTTAGAAAAAGCAGGAGTTACTTTCTGTGATGTGACCTTTTCTTTCCTCATTGAGTGATGGGAGGAGGGCTTTGCTTGCCTTTCTACAGAGGTGAAACAAAGTGCCTTAAGGTTAGACAGGGAAGTGCTGTGTAAGTATAAGGTTGCCTCTGAGAAATGGGACTTCTGACTGGGGACAGCTGGTGGCCTTAGGGCAGCTGGAAGCAGTGTGTGTGAATCCTGACGCACTTGCTTTAGCTGTTCTTCCTAACACAATACATTGTTTTTGTTTTGACTTGTTATTGCTTGGATCAGTGCAGTGCTGGATACGGGGGGAGAGGTGAGTCTGTTGCTTAGATTTTAAAAAATAAAAAAAATAAAAAATTCTTCTGTGAAATGCTCTGGTCATGTTACAGGCTCAAGGGGTTTGTATGCATGAGCTGTTGTATTTGGAGCCACTTCTCTCTAATGCTTACAATTTAGAGAATGTATGGTCATGCGTGCACAGCTATCAAAGAATGACAAAGTCCTCTCTAGCCACTGTGTAGCTCATGTGCTTTTTGCACAGTGCATTGTTTTTTGGCTTCATTGCAGCTGGCCCGAATTCAGACTGACAGTGTGGTTGAGATGCTCCGGGAGTTTTATCCTGACCTCTGCTTTGAGATTGGTAAGTGGTGTTTTGTGGTTTTTTGTTTTTTGTTTTTTTTTTTCCCCTCCTGTTGCTGCTCTGATGTAGATGGCAGTAGGAGCCAGGCAGTTATCTTTGTGTGCAAGATGTGTGAATAGTGTCAAGAGGAGGAGGATTTTCCCTATCTATGAGAGGGAGCAGCCTGAGTTCGATTAGGTTGCATGGCTGAGCAACTGCTGCTGGTATTTTCCAAGGGAGAATGATTGATTACACAAACTCCTGTTGACTGCGGCCTGTATCTGTCATGTAAATGATGTTATATTGCTCTATTTGAGAACCTGGGCAATGTCTTTAGAGTTGGCTGTTCCCAAAACATGCCTTCTTTCTCCTCTTCTGTTTTTGAGACGTGAAAGAAGTCTTAATTTCACTTCCAACATACTCTTAGAAGTAAGCTGCTCTTGAATCTGTCTGGAGGCTGTTTGCACAGTGTGGCAGTGTGTGCGGCTTGTTAGGCGTGAAGGAGATCCACCATTCAGTGTGCTCTGACGATGCCTACCACTTTGTGTTCTCTGAGCAGTTGCCATGTCTACAACTGGAGACAAGATCTTGGATACAGCCCTTTCTAAGGTAAAGGATTTATTTCAGGTGGGAATTAATTAAAAAATACAATACTCAAAAAAGTGATTGTATTTGATGATTTACTTGCAGATTTTCTTCTGTGATTCATGTTTCTTTATTTACTTGTAGATTGGGGAGAAGAGCCTCTTTACCAAAGAGCTGGAAAATGCACTTGAAAGAAATGAGTAAGAGCTCAGTTTTATTACTTGTCTGGCTTTTTTTTTTTTTTAATTATTTTTAGTATACTGTAAGTGTGATCTGGTTTCCTTCTGTTCTTTCTGAGTAAGGAAGAAATCCTTTGATACAACATGTTTGTATTTTTCTTTTCCTTTTAACTCCCTACCCTGGATTTAGGTCATGTTTTGGAGTAGTGCTGTTCTGACTCTTAGTCTGCCCTGTTTTTTTTTTTTTTTCTCCTCTGATTTGTATGTTACTTGTGCCTCAGAGCACGTGTGATCTAATTCATGCTTGCAGACGTGTTCTTTATTTTACTACTTTGTTACTGTATTTCAGTGTTCCATGTTAGCATACTGCACAATATATTTACTGCTTGTTAGTGTTGCATGCTAAATATTCCAACAAGGTGTGTATGAGCAAGTTGTGCTGCTTTTTGGACTTCTAGTAACTTCTTCTGGTAACTTCTTCCTACAGAAAAGTTGGATATAGAGGGTTGGGTTTTTTTGTTTAATATCCTGCGTAGGGCTGTTGTGCTTATGGCTTGATTACAGTAAGTTTAAAAGCAAAAGTATTTTCTGCATCTCTCCTGCACACATCTGATAATGTGTTTCCCAGTAATGTCAGTGGAAGAAATACTGGAGGCTTAGTCGTTTACAAGTCACTGCCCTTGTAGTGAAGTAGGTACCGTTTGCTTTGCTAGTTATTATTTTCACAGTGAACCATGGTACCAGTCAATGTACTAGTTGCATACTGGTTCGGTGAGTCTCTGTGTCAATATTTCTGGTGTCTTACACTAATGCAGTCTGATGGTTGTGATGTACCTTGCACTGCTCCTGGGAGGAAGGCATTATCTCAGTTTTCCAGATTAGAGAAGGTAGAGAAAAGTGAAGTGGCTCTTTAGAATTGCTGTGTAAGTCTACTAGTAATTCTGGCTATGGAGTTCTGAACATTCTTTCTCTTTTCTAAACTAATCCCAAGAGTGAATCTGCACTTTTCCTGTTGTTACCTGTAGGTCTCTGGCACTGCATCGCCCGACCTGCTGTTCAGTGTTGTGATTACTGTTCTCTAATTCATAGAGTTGACCTGGTAGTTCACTCCTTGAAGGACCTGCCAACTTCTCTTCCTCCTGGCTTTACCATTGGTGCTATTTGCAAGTAAGTATGTGCACAAAGCCTGACTGCCTGAGGGACTAAACATTTTGCAGTGTGGATAATGATAGAAAATGACAGTTTAGATCTTCTTTGTTGTTTGACCTTTGATTATTCTCTAAAACAGCAGGAGAACTAGTATTCTGTAGCCAGCAGGTTTGTTGGAAATCCTTGCTGTTTAAAAACGGAGAAGCCTTTTGGAGCTAGGGATGGTTCCTTTGGGGACTGATACCAGAACTATTAATAGCCTTCTGTTAAATGATGTCTGTTATTCTGCTCTTGCCTTCTTTTGCAGGAGAGAGAACCCACTTGATGCTGTTGTCTTTCACCCCAAAAACTGTGGGAAAACACTCAGTCTTCTTCCTGAAAAGAGGTGAGTAGGGGGAAGGGGAAGACAGTAAAGTGTAAAAAGGGAGGGAAAAAAAAAAAAAAAAGAGGAGTTTGTTCATGTTTCCCAGTGACAAATCAGTGAGCTTCTTCCTTTATCCTATAGTGGTTTTTGTGCTACTTTCAGCTAGCTTTCAATGTACATTACAGTGAACCTTGCTGAAAAGAGCTATGCTAATGAGAATGTTGTAAACTGAGTTTGGGATGTCTTTAACCACCTTTGAGATGCATTGTTTTCTTAAGCGAGACCCTTCCTTGCTTCAGTCTGCAGAGTGAATAGTAGGTCCTTCATGTAATGCTCATTACAGGAGGATGCATACAGTGCAGGCAGTATGTCCAGAGTAGCATTCTAGCTTGCATGTCCATTCTCTTGTTCTCACCCAGCCAATTCAGATTTTTGTTGCTTTTTTGGCACACATTTTCTATGGTTCTACTAGGAGCATTACGAACTAGCTGTGATATGAATGTGGACTTGCACTTCTAATTGGCATGGAAACCATCTGTGTTAGGTTCCAGGTTATAAAGAAGAGTGAACAGGTAGCTCTAGAAAATAAATGGTTACTGCCCAGATGGGCACCTTTCTGTGCTGTTCAGTTACGCGACTTATTTTTCAAGGTTCTCTTCCCATTGCGTTTTTTTAATTGAAGAATTTCCCATGTTTTATGATGCCTGATTAATGGTGTCTCAATTTGGAGCAACTAATTCTGCTTTTTGTGACAGTTTTTTTGGTCATACTGCCACCAAGGAAGCCTTGATGGGAAGGTATGCTCTTTAAATCAAGTTTGACAGTTGATGGGAGCTGTATTCCAGAAGTATTCCCTCTAATTTGCTCTCTGGCAGTGGTTTGCCTGCATCTAGTTTCAGTGAGGTTTTATGTTAAACCTTACCAAGTGCTTTCACTTATTCCAAGGAGGCTTATATCACTGGTGGGTTCTTGGAACTTTGTTTCTATCCTAGTGGTGTTGGGGGAGTGGAAATCTTTCTTGAAACTTCTGACATACATCCAGGTGAAGTTGAGTACTGTTGTATTCTGAATTTCATTGATTTAATTTTCCCAACAGTGTTATTGGAACCAGTTCCCTTCGGCGAGCGGCCCAGCTCAAAAAGAAGTTTCCTCAGCTAGAATTCAGGGATATTGTATCCTTTCATGGCAAAATGTGGAATCTGGACAAAGTTGCAGAAAGGATTATCTAAATTGACACAAAGTCTAGAATCAAGGCTGATTTATGCTACCTGTCCTGCAGGAACAACTTCCTCAAAGGCTGCCTCTTGTAACCTGTTCTGTAGTGTGTTTTGTTCTGTTGTTTTCTCATGATTCTATAAAGAAAGGGCCCAGCTTTAATCTATCTGAGATTCAAAATGCTGGTGCATTTCATGTTTAGGAATGTTCTAAAGGCTGCTTAGTAGAGGTAAACTTAATTTTGTCACAGTGACAGCCAAATGCTGATCGGTCCATGATACCTTTAATGTGTTTTGGGCTGCTTGTTTAGATGCGTGCTACTAAAGTGGTGGTAGTAAAACACATTATTAGCTCAGTCCTAGTAATCCGGTTCTTTGATCTGCAAAATTATTTTATGTCAGATACAAATGATGCACTTAAATGGCATGTATCTTTTGAGAGTGCATGCTTGGATTAAGATTTCATAATAATCAGCAGAGTTCTATTCAAAGAAACAATTGTCCATGTTTAGCACTTCTTTCAGAATGATACCCTGACTGATTCTTATTTGGAGGCTTTAAACACAGTCAAGTGAATGCTAAGTGAATGTACAACTGTTTGCATACTGTTTCTCTACTTGCTTAACCACTTGTTCAGAGAGGAAATTTAAACACCCGCTTGAAGAAGCTAGATGAGAAGGAAGACTTCAGTGCTATAATCCTGGCTGCTGCTGGACTGAAGAGAATGGGCTGGGAGAATCGCATTGGTCAGGTGAGTGTTAAAGTGGAAAATCCCATTGCCTGCTTGACTTTCAGACTTGTGATTGTCCTGTTGAAGGTGCACATGCAGTCTGCTGAATCCATTGCCATTTTTGCTTGAGATTTTATTTGCTTCAGGAAGGGTTTGATTTTGCTTGTTTCTCTTTGTATGCAATGTATACTTTCCATATGGCAGGGACAGTTTGTAATATAATCTCACAGCATTTCATATGTGTGGCAAAACAGCAGTGCTTGTCTAAGATTTTTTTTTCTGATGAACTAATGAATAGAATACTACTGTCCAGGTGAGGAATAGTACCTTATCCTACTTTTGGGATGGAAACGCTGAGGCGTGGGAAGGTGGAGGCGATATTTCAGTTGGGCACGAATGTGGTGTTAGAAGTATGCATGGAATTCAGCTCTTGCTTTGTATATTCTAAAAAGTGCAACGTGACTTAACTTTGTTTTTACTTTCTTCCAGCTCCTGAGCCCTGAGGATTGTCTGTATGCTGTGGGACAGGTACATTACAGGTGGTGGACGGTGACAACCAAGTACTTCTGATCTGTTTGATGCCAAAGAAGAATCACAGTGATCTCTGTTGCAGCCTGTTAATCTGCTTATGTTCAGCGTGTGTGAGGAACATTAAGTCAGCTCCATGAGCCTGTGTAATGGGTTTGATATCTGTCAACCACAGAAATAGTCAATGGTACAGGTAACGTGTGGTGCAGCTACCTTGGGACTCTGCAAGTATGAGGCAGGGCCAGTGTTGTGCTGTGCTGGGCTAACTGTGGAAAGCCACTACAGTATGGGTGCTGTGACACTCCCTTACACAGTGTCCTCACTCTGACTGTGTGGAACTGAGACATCTGCCTTGGGGCATGTTGTTAGTATTCTTGTTTCTAGCCAAATTGTTCCAGCCCGTGCTGGTCATGTGGCTGAATTTACACAGTGTTGCATAATTAGTACCAAATTTGCTAAACTGAGCTGGCTATGCATTTCTTAGCACAATCATTATTGTAATGTAATGCAGTTATTTCCCAGTCTGGATGAGTTCTTTCTTGGTTGATGAACAGCTGTTGCTGTGTTACTTACCGGTTGGAAACAGTGGGCAGTGACAGCTTTAAAGTTATCCTGTGACAGTACTGAAGGTAGTCACCCAGATGAAAGTGAAAATGAGCCAGAAATAGCGTTGTTTTTAATCATGTCCTTGTCATGTACTAGGCTTACTCTTTTTCTTCTGATTTTGTTTTCCGTTTGGGAAAGAATTGGTTTGTGATTGCTGTTATCTTCGGATGAGATGGGAACTTACTTTTATCCAACTTTCTTACGCTGTTGTGACAGCAGAGCAGCTGTTTGTATACATGTAGTCAGAAGAGGGAGATGCTCTGAAGTTGAGCTAAGGAAAAGATGTCAGGTGACTGTGATCTTCAGTACTTGTCTAAGTTCTGAGCTTCCCTTTACACAGCAGTTGCTTCAAGATGTCTTGCACCCAGTTGTTTCTTGAATGGTTTCTGTAAAATCTCTGTACTTAAACACTGCTCCCTGAGTGAAACACATCCAAACCTCTGAGTTGCATTTCATGACCAATGCTGAGTGCACACAGAGATGCTTAAGTTGAGGGGTTCTGTTGTTATTGTTGTCTTGCAGGGGGCTTTAGCGGTGGAGGTTCGTGCCAAAGACCAAGAAACACTGAATATGGTATCTGCCCTGCACGATGGAGAAACTGTTTTATGTTGCATTGCTGAGAGGGCTTTCATGAAACGTTTGGTACGTGTGTCGTCCTTGGCTTTCTGCTTGCAGCAGCAAATACTGCTGTGCTGCAGTTAAACCGATGGCATAGTGTGGGAAGGCTGTTACACTTTTATCTTAAAACTGCCAAGTAGGGAGAACTTGTGAACTGGGAAGTGCCTGAACAACAATAGGTGGGAGTATGCACAGCGTATACTTTTCAAAGGCCTCTGCTTTGAATGTGCTGGGGAGGAAACTCAATAGCAACATCTTTCTGTTTTCAGGAGGGTGGCTGTAGTGTCCCTGTTGCAGTTAACACCATGCTGAAAGATGGCCAGGTGAGGAATATTTTGTATGTATCTGGGATTATTTATGGAAAACTGTTTCAGTGTGTGCACGTTCTCTGAGGTTCAGTTCAGCAGACGCCTTTACAGCTGAGTATGGCAGATAGGGTTATTGTCCAAAGCAGGAGAACGAGAATGGGTCTGGTTACAGAAGCTGAGTCCTGGAAAACACCCTTATTGTGATAATTAGATTTTCCCCCCCCCCATCCCCCCCACCCCCTTTTTCTAAAATGTTGCCCTGAGATCTCGAAGTCTTCCTTTTGACTCCAGAAAATCAGTGCATTTATACAAGAGATTATGAATTAAGTAGGTAGAAAGCTAGAAAGTACTCAGTTTCTTTCTTGAGAAGATGCGTCTTCCCTAGCAGGGATTATTTATGTTGTTGTATCAGACTGCCATTCTATCTGATTGGACTGGACTGCAGAAGTGTTCCCTTCTAGGTTGGTTTTGTGGTATTAATTTCTTCTGTCGTTCAAAGTTGTATTTGACAGGTGCAGTCTACAGTTTGGATGGATCTGAAAGCCTGAAGGAAACAATGCAGACCAGCGTTAATTATCCACAACGGGTATGCAAACCATGTTGGACTCAAAATTCAAACCTGCAGCTGAATGATAAAACTAGACCTTTTGATCTGGTTCTTCAGTTTCAGGTTTTTTTCCCCCTTGCTGTTTCCCAGAACAATTAGCAGAACTCCACAGCATTCAGTTCTAAGGGCTATTCTGAACACAGATTCTAGCTGAATATTTTTCACTGAGCCAGCAGTATGCTTTTGTGGCCAAGGAAGGCCAGTGGTATCTTGGGGTGTGTTACAAAGAGCGTGGCCAGCAGGGCAAGTGAGGTTCTCATACCCTCTGCACTGCAGAGGCCACATCTGGAGCAGTCTAGTTCTGGGCTTCTCAACTCAAAAAAGACACTGAACTGCTGGAGCAAGTCCAGTGGAAGGCTGCAGAGGTGATAGAGGCCTAGAGCATTTCCATTACGAGGAAAGATGTGGAGACCTGGGGCTGTTCAGCCTGGAGAAGACAGGCTGGGAGGGATCTTAGCAGTGCTTGTTAATACCTAAAGGATGAAAGTCAAGCAGTTGAGGCCAGGCTTTTTTTGGTGGCGCACAGTGGTAGGACAAGGGACAGTGGGCACAAACCAGAACACCATAAGTTCCATACAGGCATGAGGAAAAACTTTTTTCTTGAAGGGTGACAAACAGGTTGCCCAGAGAGGTGGGGGAAGTTTCCTTTGCTGGAGATATTTGAAACATGCCTGGATGGTTTCCTGTTCAGTCTGCTGTAGGGAACCTGCTTTCAGAGGAGTTAGACCGGTTGATCTCCAGAGGTCCCTTATAGCCCCTGTGAGTCTGTGTCAATTCTGTAATATCTGGTTTCACACATGGTTTTGTTTTTTTTTAATTGCCCACTCCTTCCCACAGCTTTACATTGATGCGTTTATACTTGCAGAATGAAGATGGACCAAATGATGATGTGCAGCATGTTGGCATCACAGCCAAGAACGTCCCTGGTCAGGCCCAGGAAGCTGCAGAGAACCTTGGTATTGAACTAGCTAGTTTACTTCTGAGCAAGGGAGCTAAGCACATCCTTCGTGTGGCAAGGCAGCTGAATGATGCCTGCTAAGCCTCTAGTGATATCAGCAAGATTGCTACAACTCTTGCTCCAGTCTTCACAGCTACTCTACCAGCTGTTGGAGAAAGGGTTTTTGTTTTGCCTTGTCTGACATTTGGGCATAAAATACTTGAAATACCTAACTTGGAGTTATGCTTATCAAAGTTTACCTAAGTTACAAAATCTCTGTGAAACTTGTTTAAACGTTTTTGTTGCTAGGAAAGATGTAGTAGTAATTGTTCTCCTATTGCGTTTAGTAACAAAGCACCAAGTACAGATTATAGTCAAGACCAAGCAGTGGCAGTACTGAAGTGCTGCACTGCACTGACAATACAGAAGTGTTTTCTGTAGTGTTTTTTTTTGTTTGTTTTTTAGTTTTCACACTAAACTTTTGAACTGTGGATTATTTGGGTGTGCTGAAGGAGACTAGCATTACGTTCCCAATGCATTTCTCATGCAGTATTTACCACAGATGCTACGTTCATTCTAAGTTTTGGCTACGGATTTAATTTAAGTTATTAAATACAACTTGGTTACTTGTTCATAGTGAACTACTAGGTAGTTGGTCAGCCAACTCCTCCCATACGGATATAGTATGAGGACAGGCATTGATATACAATAACTGGCAGCCTTTGAGCTGAAGAGTAAATTTGCCTTTTCCTGTAGGCTGTAAGCATTTCCCTCTAGTTCATGGTTGAACTGTCATGTTGCACTTCCATGTTGCAATGCCTTACGGAAACATCAAAATAACCTATTATGGGGTTCTAGTTTTGGAGATGAAGCATTGTTTATTTTCTGTGCAACATCCGCTGAATTTAACAGTCACGTTATAAGCACCCAAGAGCGAGTCTTTACGGAGAAGTCACCTATTTACAGTTTCTGTGACTGAACTGGAGCAGGAATGCCAGCTACCGGTGCTTCCCGTCTGCTCCTAGCGCGGCTCCCCCTCCTTGGCCTCTGAGCGTGGAGCGGCACCGCCCCGCGCCCGGATACAGACGCAGCCCCCGCCTCTCCCCTCCCGCGTATCGCAGCTCTCCCAGTGAGCAATGGAGTGGCCCTGAAAAGGGCCTTTGTGTGCTGCTGGGGGGGGGGGGTGGGGTGGGGGGAAGGGAAGAGCGCCCGACCTCGTCGCCTAGTATTCCTGCGACTGCTGCCCGCCGCCCTTCTTGCCGGCCTTGGCTGGACTCGCGGCGCCGCCGCCCGTCTTCTTGGGCAGCAGCACGGCCTGGATGTTGGGCAGCACCCCGCCCTGCGCGATGGTGACACCGCCCAGCAGCTTGTTGAGCTCCTCGTCGTTGCGTACCGCTAGCTGCAGGTGGCGGGGGATGATGCGCGTCTTCTTGTTGTCGCGGGCCGCGTTGCCCGCCAGCTCCAGGATTTCGGCCGTCAGGTACTCCAGCACGGCCGCCAGATAAACGGGCGCGCCAGCGCCCACCCGTTCCGCGTAATGCCCGCGCCGCAGCAGCCGGTGAACACGCCCGACGGGGAACTGCAGCCCGGCCCGGGAAGAACGAGATTTGGCCTTCGCTCGGGCCTTACCGCCACTCTTGCCGCGGCCAGACATGGCGCCTCGCAGCGGACCGAACACCTCGCCGTGGTCTCAGGAGCTCTGCGGCGGGACGAAGGGAAGGCGCCTCCGCCCCGTCTCTTTATAACCTCCCGCAAAGTAGGGCCCCGCTCATTGGACAGCACCACGGCGCCTCGCTATTGGGACTCTGCCGTGTGAACCTCTTTGCTGACTGGCCGCCTTCGCGCTTACCTCCAATCTATTGGCGGCGACGACGGACCAATCGGAAGACAAGGCGCCAAATTCGTACCACGCGGTAGCCGTTGGCGCTCGCTGGAGGGTACGGTAAGATGGGGGCGGGGCGGCCGGCCGGGCCCTGCGGTCCTACTCGCCGGTGCAGCTCGGCGGTGTGCCGGCAGGGGGCGGGGCTGGACTGACGCTGTCAGGTGATAATCCTATGGTGAACTACGGGTGCCAGATAAGTAAGAATTCGGATGAAGAAAAATTAATTGTAAGCTGCAGATCGAATTGGTTTTTATCGATACTTTATGTTATGAAAGGATGCTGTGATATGCACTCCGCCAGTCCCAGCGGTGTCCTGATCTGTGAAGCAACACAAATGCTAAAGACGCTCAAGAAAAAAAAGCTCTGGGAATCTGCTGCAGAAATTATTGGCATTGGGCGGGGCAGGAGAGTGCAACCTTGTTTCACTGCATGTCAATATTTTCAAGACAGACAACTGAAGATGAAAGGGTATCTTGTGTTGTTTTATTCTCGGAATGCTCTTAAGTTTCTTAAAGTTAGAGATTTAGAGTTAGACAAGTTTCTTAAATTTAGAGATTTCATTTTTTCTGCTTTCCCTAAGCAGTCTGTGTAAAGATTCACGTTGCTTATTTCCCCTCTGAAAGGTATTCCCAGTAGCAAGGATGTCCAAGTAGCATTGACTGTCAGCAGAATTGAACAGAGGAGCTCTGTTCACAAGAAGAGAATTGTGATTCTAGGCTGGCCTGGAGTAGTTCCTTGCGTTTTGAAAGGTGGCTTGAAGTTCTCAGAGGACCAAAATTAGATTAATTGAATTTTTTGAACAAAGTTCATTGGAAGGTACAGCTCCTGGAAGTTTGGTCAGACATCATAAAATAAGCGCACTAGCTGGTACCGGACTGAAAATGCAATCATGCTGCCCAGGACCTAGGTTTAAAAACAGACAGACACAAACAAACAAACAAACAAAAAAAAAACCAATACAACCGACCTGAAGCTGAAACCTTACAACATCAGACAGTTCACTGGCTAGCAGGTTCTTCCTTTCCATATGGATTTGATGTGCTTTAAAACACGACCTGTTCACTATATCGCGCTTAAGGTAAAATTTTTAGGTGTGGAAGAAAAGCATAAGTTTAGCCAAAGATCTTAGCTCATTCAATTAAAATTGCAGCTATCTGTGAGGGATTTTTGTGCCTGTCTATGCAAGTTTATCTTGTGAGAACAAGCGCATAAGATGAAAAGATGGCAAAAGCACTTCTTAAGACACCTAAATTATAACGTAAACTCTATGACCTGCAATGGAAAATAACTTGTCAAGCTACAAGTTGGCATCCTTTCATAGCAAAGACTTCTCTGCCATGACCCAACTCAAGATCAAGCTGTATGCACTTCCCATTCCCTCCTGCCTGAGATGTATTTGGCTTAAGCCCTGCTCTGTTTGTTGGAAGTCTTCTGTTGGAATAGGAATTTAAGTGTATTTTCCCTTTCCTAAGGAGAAACTCTTACCTTTGAGGTGACACTGAAGAAGGAATTGTAGGCAATTAAGTAATGTCTTTTCTGAAACAGAATGTCTACTCTACCAGGTAAGAGTTCACGTGTTGAATAGAAGTAGCAGCAGTATCTGCAAGGCATGTTCTCCTTGCATTCTAGGTTGCTTCAAAATGTTCCCACACCACGCTCAGACTCCAGCTACCGCTGAGTTGCATGCCACACTTATGTATGGGCACCAGCTGGAGGTAACACCGGCACTAGTGTTATTTGGTACGACTGAAAAACAGAACTGTGATAAAAGGCTGTACTGGGTTAGAGTGACAAGGCAAGAAAACAGTGCTGTTTTTCCAACTGTTCTTCTAGCATCCAGACACTCATGCTCTGAGGAGCTTCTCAAGCTAACCTAGGGACTTTAAATTTAATAGCTCTTAGTGAAAGAAGCTGGGGACTGAAAGGAAGGACAGTTTCTTCCTGGAGCTGTGTAAACCTCAGACTCTCAAGTCGCACAACTTTAACTGTATCTTGCCTAAAAAGTGTGACACTTCCTTTTCCCCTTGATATTCTTTAGACAAATCTGGATCTACTTCTATCACAGAATACATTTCTTTGCTAGCCGGAACATTTGTCTGACCTGAATGAGTAGCAACAGGAGAGTGAGATTTCGTTCGTGGATGGGTCCAATCAGCTTTATAACAAAGTTAATAAGCGTCATATTATTGCACTCAGAGTATTCACCATCTTCATCCATTCCACTCCTCACATCTACTATGCGCAAGATCTTTACTACCTGGGGAAAAAAAATATTGCATGCCACTTTCACCAGGTATGTTTGGTGCTTCTTGATAGATCCGTCTTGCTGTACCGTCCCAGTAGTTTGGCTTGTGCTCTTCCGAAAGAGACAGGATAGGCTTATGATGGTCTTGGGACAACTGCTGTGTGTGGTTATTTTAAAAGAGTAATTATTAAGATGTAGTTAATGTAGTGACTGCAAGAGACAGTGACTGAGGTAAGTAGAATGTATTCTTCTCGATTTGAGCCAGGAAATAACCACTGAACGCAGAAGTTCTGCCTTCCCTCCCATCCTGCTGCTCACGCGTTTGATTCCTGCCTCAAAACATGCCTACTTTTGAATGTATTCCTGCTATTACCTTCAGAATGTACATTCCCAGGGTTGAGAGGCTCTTAGTTTTGAATTTGGAGTAGCTCATCTCCAACTTCCCTGTTGTAGTATTGAGCCTAAAAGGAATGTTAAAATCTTAGTCAGGACAGAGCAAGGAGACAGTGATCCCTACATAAGTAGATTTATATCTCAAGCCAAGTTGCTGAGAAAGAAATATACTGGTGACAAAAGTAATAATATTCTGATATTGTATAGCAGCAGCAGCTGCTCATACCTTGGTCCCTCAGATTGGGCAGTCAATAAAAGATTCCTCTCCACTTCCACCTAACACATGCATAAAGCTGCAAGGTTAGAAGAACTCTATATACGTAGACATGATTACAATCAGTGATAATACGCAGTGATGCAGAATGCTTGCTACTGTAAGATCTTAGCAAATCCTAATGCAACAGCAGTAAGAACGGCCTGTATCCATTTATCTCAGTCTAACAGTGTTAAAGAGTATCCTTTCCTAGTAAATTTAATTGAGAAACTTGTGCTGATTGACTCAACCATAAATAGCGTGGCTGGCCAACTTTTAACTATCCAACCTACCTTGATAGGTAGGTTAAAAAGAGCACCAACCAATGTATGTTGTTGTTTCTCAGCTGGTAGTGGAGACAAAGGGCATAAACTGGTACCATTATAGATCACTCAGGTACGTTACCTTGGCAGTCGGTGGCGGGGACAAGGAATAACGTGGAAGAGTTGAGGCAATGAGTAGAGGAAGTTAAGCACTTGTGGGATGAAAAAAAGGAGCATTGTTTTGCTGAAGTGGCCCAGGATCCCCACCACAGCAAAGGTCATGCCAGCAAAGTAACAGAAGGTGTCCCCAACAAACACTTGGGATGGGTACCTGCAATCCACAAGGCAAAAGAGAAAAGGTCTATCATAATCAGTGCTGCCAATATAATGACTTCATGACCACCTGAAGGCATTTCCTAATAGCAAGGTTGGTGCGTAAAAGATACCAGTGGATTGCTGCTTTGCATTCTTAGTTCTAGCAAGAAGCCTGTCTATACCGCAGTATATCGCTTACATGTTGATGTTTTTGTTTGCAAAGTGAAAAAGAATATGCTTCCAAAGAAATGCTGAATGCCCATCCTCTTACCAGTTGTGGTAAAACAGCCCCAGCGTTGTAAAAAAAAATGGAATCATAAAGTAGAGAGAGAAAATGTGATCATCCTGATAATCCCCTACAGAGAGAAAAAAAAAATAATAAAAAAAATGAGGTTCTGATGAGACAGGACTAGGTTATTTTTAACTACACCGACTACTGAAATCTAGGTTTCTATTTCCCTTTGCTTTTTGCACTCCTGAGCATTACCTTACCGTTTAACTCCACAAGGTTGAATGCGATAATGGAAGCAGCAATCACCAGAGACTGCCCTGCTTCAATGCCATTAATTCCAGCGAGAATGTTGATGGCATTAGTACAAAACACTGCTAGCATGCCCATGTACACATAGTAGAGGATACCTGCAGGTCAGAATGAGGCAAGTATTTTAGCATTCATATTTGAAACAGGCTGTGGTCCAATTTACTGAAATTGTAGTTTCCTGTTTTGTAGGACAATTCATTATATAGTGTCTCAGCACATTTTGAAATCAGTCGCTTACTAACAAACAGTTCCTTCCCCTGTAAATGTTATCATGTGCACACACGTACAGCACAGTGACTGCAGCAAATGTGCAACACAGCAGCAAACCGCTGTGTTTTGTTTCTGTGATGTGGTGACGCTGGTACTGGTATCTGAGGGCAAAGGGCCTTTGGCACTCTCGTATCTTCCAGAAACCTGGAAAAAGTTATGGTACTTATCTGTGCACAGTTAAATATATATGCTGGACCTCTTGATGGATATCTGGATGGCTAATCTTGCCAGCACGATATTTAGTTGGTGATGTTCCCTCTCACTGAATACTTAACAAATCCTCCACAGGTTCCCTCTGCACCACAGGGATTGACACATGCTATGTGTTAAAAGTTTGAGATGTGCCCCTTAATTCATTGCTAATGACTGTCAGTCAGCGCTTACCCAAGTCCACGTGCATGCCCAGTAATACCCGGAAAGGCTTAGGCACCACAATGGTTGTGTTCCCAAAGTTGGTGAAATACACCATAAGCAGTGGGAGGGATGCCATGGTAGGGAGGAGGAGTTTGTGACGCCAGTGCAGGTCCAAAACATCGTCTGCAAAGCCCAGGAAAATCATGCAGCAGATGGCAAGGAGTGAGCCAATGAGCTCCACAAACTGCAGGAGAGAGAACAGGGCGCCGGTCACTAATGGTCATTCTCTGCTAATGCTTGCTGCGCTCCAGGCACAAGGCAAGCCCTACCTCGTCGTGAGGAAAGGCCGTGCACTGCTCCTCTACGAAGCACCGCAGGAAGGGCACAGGGATGAAGCAGAAGAGGATGATGAGGAACACGGCCCCGCTGATCACGCCCTGTGCTTCGGGGCTGAAAGGAAGGGGAGGCCATCGGTCAGCAGGGACGTTGCGGGCCCGGCCCGGCCCGGCCCGGCCCGGCCCGGCGGGCACCGCTACTCACATGGGCCTCCGGAAGGCCTTGTTGAGGTCCTCGCCGAAGAGGCGCGCTGCCAAGAAATGGTCTTTGAAGGCCGGGATTAGCGTGAGCGTGGCCACGAAACCCAGCAGCGATCCCCCGAGATTGATGAGGAGGGGCGCGGTGGGCCAGGCCGCCATGGCCGCGGTGGGCCCTGGCCCTGACAGGGGCACGGAGCGCTTCTTGGCGCACCGTGCTGGCCGGATGCTGGAGCAGGAGGCACCGGATACGCGCGCGCCTTTTCCGCTCGGTCCGCTCGGGGAGCGCCATCTTTGGCCCTGGCAGTGGCAACGGGCCGGCGCTCTCTGTTCCGCCGTCGGGCACATCGCTTCCTCCTTCCTCCCTCCCCGCACCCTGCGGTACGCGGGTGAGCTCCGATGATGCTGCGCGAGCCGTCTGGTAGTCCCTCAAGCGCCCCAGCGGCTTTGGCGTTGCGACCGGCTGCTCCAGCACCGAGGGCCTCCGTGTCGAGCCACGACGTTTTGATGTGCTTCGCTGGTCTGTGAACAGCAACTGCCGACGGCGGCAGGGCTCCCGAGCACGGCCGTCCCTGGAGGCGATGCTCGGGAACTCGGTGTGCGGCCCTGGCGGGCGGCGGCGCTGAAAAGAACCGTGGTGACTGGGGATGGTGGACTCGGCGGTAGCCATCAGGCGGCGGGAGCTCGCGGTGGGTACGGTGGGGGCCGGGGGCCGCTGGCAGCACCCGCTGCACGCCTGGCAGGGGCCGTTAATTGGTTCCCCAGGAAGGGCCCCCGTACCCCGCACCGTCCTCTGTGAGAGCAAGCAATGGAGCAGCCCCGCGGGGGGAAAAACAAGTGTTGGGAAGAAAAAATAAATACATTTTAAAACCACGTTTGTTTGGGTCTTCCTGAGCCAGAAAACCCTTACCAGGTGCGTGGCCCTCGTGTGAGTGTTCCTGGTTGAAAGCAGGACAGGCACGGGTTTGACCACAGGCATTGTATTCAGATGCAAGTCACTGAGCAGAGGAGGAAAACACAGTCGAGGTGAAAGACATAACAGCAGGACATGCTTCCCTCTCCCCTGTGTTTGTGTGGGATGTGGTGACCTCAGATGGTTTCTGATGACTTTTTCTGGGCTGATTAGAAAGCTGCTGCTGTATCAATAGGCCTTTTCTGGTCTCTGGTCTGTTGAATGTGTGTGAAAGTTGGTGAAGTAAAGCTGAGCCTTAAATTCTAAGGTGAACACTGGGTTCTGTGAGGAAAGAAACCAGTGTGCGCGGGGGAGAGGTTGGCCAGAGTGCCTCCTGCAGCTGTAGGATCTGGGAAATGCCACTGTGGCACATGTGAGACAAGGGGGACACAGCTTTTGTTGCCGGCCCTCCTTGGGGAAGGTGACCCAGGCAGGCAAGCAAACGGGCTCCAGCTGGGTGATAAGCTGCGGTCCAGGTGAGTGTGTGTCAGCGCAAGCGAAAAAGGGTCAAGCTAAGAGAAAGGCGTTTTCAATAAGAAAGGGGAAAGCCATCACGGAGCTCATCCAATAGCCCATCTCTGCCTTACTCTTTTAGGCCGCCAGCAGAGGTTCGGGGCAGCCAGCGACGAGGTTGGTCCGCAGACCCGAGAGAAGAACTTGCATGCGCGCACCGGAAAGGAAAGCGGAGAACAGCGAGACAGCCGCGTAACGCCCGCAGGCCGCGGGGAGGCGGTGCTCCGACACCGGAAGAACTCGGGCGGCTGCCTTTGGGTCGCGGGTTGGGCGGGGGGCTGCTGTGCGCAGGCGGGCGCGGGGCGCTGCAGGGGCTGGGCTTGGCCCACGTGCGCCGCGGAATCGGGAACAGGGCGGCGCGCTGCGGCGCTGCGCTCCTTCTCTCCGGGTGGGAGGCAGTAACAGCTGGGCTGGGGCCGGGCAGCGGCCGCCCGCCCGCCATGCCTCCCGGGCTGCTGTGAGGCGCAACGCGCAGCAACATGGGGCCGGATCCGGGCTGGGCCGCGCTAGTGCTGCTCTTCGCCGCTTCGCTGCTCACCGTCGGGGCCTGGCTGCTCCAGTACTGGCGGTCGGCGGCTCTGCGATCGTCGCGGCGGCGGGTGCCGGCGACGGAGGAGGCCGGAGCCCGGGCACTGCTCGCTGCGCTGCTTGCTCTCCGGTCCCTGCGTGAGCAGTGGCAGCGGGCCTGGGTGCGAGCCCTCAACAGCCAGGCGCGCCGGCACGGGGTACGGCGGGGCGCGGGCGGGCGGGGCCAGGTACCGCGTGGGCGGCGAGCTGAGGGGCGGGTGAAGCCGGGGGTGTTGCGAGACCGAGGGGATTGCGTCGGTTTCCGTCGATCGGCGCCGTCTCCCCTTCGCGGGCTTTGAGGAAGGCAAGCTCCTCACCTAGCGCTTGTCGGGGGCTGAACAGTCTGGACTGAACTGTCCAGAGCAAGCGCTCGGTGTGCCAGCTTCTGGTTTTTTGGCTGCTGTGTGTTGCTTTCTACTGCCTGAGGGATGGGGTGCTGATCTTCCATAAGTAGAATATGGCTCATGAATCCCGCAGCAAGTATTGTCGCGGAAGCTTACGTTGCCTGTGCAGGCCTTACTACTTCAAGAACTTTGTTGTCTCTTGTTTCTACGGAAGGGCTGCTGTGTGGAAGAGTATTGTGACTCGAATCGAGTTTAGTTGCCCAAAGGAATGGGTAGAATCGGCCTCTACAAGTATTGTGCAGTTGTCAGTGCGGATGGCTTATTTGTAACGGACTACTTACTCCTGTTACATGGCTGATATTTTTCCTTTCTAGGTTATTTTTTCCTGTATATTACAGGCCTGGGAATAGACTAATTGAATTGACCACGTCTGGGATCTGGATCTGGAAATTGACTTGTTCCAAATGTAAACTTTCTTGAGGCTTGTCGTATATATGTTGTGTCTATCTGTTTTGAGGTGACCCTGCTTGTAAAGCTGGGTACTCCATATTGCTGCTAGTATTGGCAGATTTGGTTTGTTGGAGCTGTTTGACTGCGCTAGTGAGACACCTAGTCTCTCCTCATCTGGTTTTACTCTTTTTAAAGAAAGGGAAAAAACAGGAAGAAAAAAAGAGGAAACAGCTGATTGTTTCATTGTGTTCAGTCATTTCCTTTTCCACTTGACGGTCTCTGTAATCTATGTGTGGCACCGTGTTTCTCCTCTTCCTTGGCCTTGTTAGGTTGACTTGGAAAGGCTGGCCTAGTTTCTCATTCTTCGCTACTTGAGATAAGTGAAAATGTGCTTTGTTTTAATGGAGAAATGCTGAAGCATCTGGCCTCTCTTTTCTGCCTTTCATCTAGATGGCTAACACTATAAAATGGGAATGGGTGGTTATATCACTTTTCAGGCTCCAGTGGTGTCAGAGAACAGATTATTCAGCGGTGTTTTTAGGATGAGCTTATCCTCTGACAGGTTTTAACAGTTGAAGTACTTTATTCTTAAAAGGTTTGTGGAAAAATGAGGCTTTTCACAAAGGTGTAGTAAACATGCCAGACATACGATTAAAAGTTGAGACGTACATCAAATGCATTAATGCCTGCCATTGTGAACTTTGCTGCTCCTTCTCCATAATCTGTGTTCTGTTATTTTCATTTTTTATTGTCAATTGGTTGTTCTTGGTTATTGAGTATAGAGAAGAAAATGAAAAGATGCCCCTTTCAAAATGAGGTAAGGAAGCTCTGGTAAAAATGAGACTGGACCTGTTGTGTTTGCGTCCTGTTTCTTTTACTGTCTACTCTAAACAAACTCAGAAACCTTCGTTGTACCCCAAGAAAATTAGCAAACAGTCCCTTAAGAATACCGAGGGCAGGAATCATCCATATTGCAGGTCTGACTTCTGTGACAGAAGTTAGGACTGATTGTGACTAACTGGACTATGTCCTTGATCTTACAGAAGGTACAGGAAGAACGAGAAGGTGTACTGTATGAGGTTGCTGTAGGGCTACCTGCTTTATTCTGTTGAAAGTGAATCTTTGGCCTGGAATTAAACAAGACTAGATTATGCACTGTGGGATTGTGCCCTTGATAGTTACGGCGGGTAAGATACAATGAACTTGATTTAGTGTTTAATATGTCAGCTGCTATGGAACTTTGTTTTACATCTCTGCCTCCTCTTCCTCGTCTTCCCCCAGCTCTGCAAGTAGCAGGGTTTAGCGCCGAACTTGAGATCCACATCCTGAAAAGGTGGTTTCTTTCATTGAGGAAAACCGGAATGTTGATATATGCTTGGTTTGTTTATCACGTGGAAGCTGGAAACACTGGATCCGGCTGGTGTTGAATCTATGAAGTCTGCTCTTTATTTTGTGACTGTGTAGTGTATATCTTGTATAGTGTATGTTGTACCAAGGGACTCGCTGTCACGAGTGACGCTTAGAGTCGTGGAATGGCTTAGCCTGGAAGTGACCTTAAAGATCATCAGCCTCCAACTCCTTTGCTGTGGGCAGGCTGCCTAGGACCCCATCCAACCTGGCCTTGAACATCTCCAGGGATGCGGTATCCACAACCTATGTGAGCAGTCGGTTCCAGTGTCCCACTGCTCTCTGAGTGAAGAATATCTTCCTAATATCTAACCTGAATTTTCCCTCTTTTACCTTAAAACCTTTTTTTCTTGTCTTGTTACTGTTAGGCTGTATAAAAAGTCAGTCCCCCTCCAGCATATAAGCTTCTCTGAAGCACTAGAAGGCCACAGTGAATTCTCCCCAGTCTTCTCTTCTCCAAGCTTAACGAGCCCAACTACCTCAACCTTTCTTCATCAGAAAAGTGCTCCAGCCCTTTGATCATCTTCACGGCCCTCCTATGGACCTGCTCCAACAGCTCCACATCCTAATTGTGCTGGGGGCCCTGGGCCTCAAGGCAGTACTACAGATGGGGCCCTTACGAGAGCGGAGTAGAGAGGGGCAGTCACCTCCCTTGCCCTGCTGTTATTCCCCCTCCTTTGATGCTGCCAAGGAGACAGTTGGCCTGCAAGCGTGCGCTGCTGGCACACATCCAGCTTTTTGTCCACCAGCTGTGCAGGCTTATTCTCAATGAGTTCTCCCAGTCTATAGACATATCTGGAATTGAACCTACCCAAATGCAACAACTTGCATAATACTTGTTGAACCTCACTAGGTTTTTGTGGGCCTGTTTTTTGAGCTTGTCCAGGTCCCTTTGGGTGGCATCCCTTCCTACTTATTTTGTCAGCTGCAACGCTTATTTTGGTGTCATCTGCACACCTACTGAGGGTGCACTCCATCCCATCATCTACATCATTCACGAAGATGTTACAGAGTAGCAGTCCCAAGATGGACCCCTTCTGAGCAGCTCTTGACAACAACACTGGCTACAAGTATCCAACCAATTATTTATCTGCTGAATAGTCTAGCCTTAAAATCTGTATCTCTCCAACTTAGAGATACGAATGTGGTGCAGGACCACTTCAAAGGCCTTACACATGTCCAGGGAGGTGACATCAGTTGCTCTTCCTTTGACTACTAAGGCCATCGCTTAGTGAAACCCTCTTGTGGCTGGCTTGGTGCAATGGTTCATATATGTCAAGCCATTGAAACTGCTTCCTCTTTTGCAAATGTGATGGGATAGTCCCCTGTTTTGTGGGATGGAGTGTGCTTAGGCAGGGGCCTTCCTTTGCAGAGAGGACTGGAAGGGACTGCACGTCAGCAGTAACATGTGCCAAGTGCCTCCCACCTTTAGAAATGCATCTTCTCCCTCTCTGCCCCATCTTGTGGGAGTACCGTGTAATTGTGGTTGTCCCTGTCTGGTACGCTGCACTCATCCCTCACGAACTGGATTCCTCTGATTCTCACAAAGTGACCCGAATTTCTAAATTGCAGAGTCTAGAAATCATGCCAGGTAAAGATTGGCTGATAGCTAAAATGGCATGGAGGCCTTCAGGTGGCCGTGCTTCAGTTTCTGCTGCAGTTGCTCCTCTTCTGGAGCACAGCTCTTCAGAAGATGACATTGCTGCAGCGAGTTGCTGTGGCTAAAAACAGTTCTCTGAAGCAGGACCTCAATAGTATTCCTCATGTACAGATTGCCTGCTGTTTGCTCCTTGTGGGGAAAGGGATAGGTTTCTTTAAGCAGTGCCCTCGGCTCTTTATCACGGCCTTCTGTTCTTTGCAAAAGGTTTTCTGTGGAGGAGTTACGCAGGGAAATCCTTGAATGAGGAAGAGGGATGCTTCCATGGTGGAGTTTGTAATCTAGTAAACCGTGAGAAGGTGGAAGATGGGAATTAGTCGGGTCCATGAGCTGAGATGCTGTATGTTGGAGATAGGTTTTATTGTTGGTGGTGCTTTGTATTTTTTAATTGGGGTGAAATTAGCACAGAGGAGAGAGAAGAAAAGCAAAGTTTTGGTGATGAAGAAGGTTTAACACACTCTCTTACAGTTAACAGGTATTCAGAATGATTTTGCATGCTCACTCGGGCTTGCTTGTCTGAAGTTAGTGTTTGTGAGCCTGGACCAGAGATAGTGTTTCATTTCTCTGTCTGAACAAGCCAGAATTGCAGTGTGGACATGTTTGCGTGCTGGTTGGATTCATGGAATTGGACTAGAATGTCTATGGGGTCCTATGTTAGACTTGCTCATCCTCTTTGAAACTACCTGGAATACCTTGCCCACTGGGAGCTAACGGAGTTCTCTTTTTGTAGAGTTCAGTGCAGATCACATTTGAAGAGGGTCCTCAATTACCACCAGCAGCAAATATAAGCTGTGTGACGTGCAAGGGCCAGTCGGGCCACAGCATGGTAAGGCTTTGTTGTTCTGAATTGTGTCGTGTGGGGTTTATCTGCAATCAGTCTTGTATGGGGATTGTCAGTGCCCACGTGATGGAAATGGTAAATCCGGGGGAAAGTTGTGGGCCGGGTTCGTGGTTTGGTTCAGAGATTGCAGCTCAGGGACTATACATTGGTGAGCTCTGTGAGAGCGGTGGATGAGATCCGTCCGATGAAGCTGAGATGTAGGGATGCTGAGCCTGAACATCAGGGCACTGCAGTGCAGAGAAGAGAGCTTCTTTGTCACTGATAGATCTTTATTGGCTCATATATGGCGTCTTAAATGGTGTACTTAGAGAGCAGAACTGGGGCTGGCAGACTTATGTTTCTGTCTTGCCTCAATAGCTTAACCTTGCTTATTGCTTTTACAGATTTTGCCATCTCCAATCTGTGTCTCAGCAAGGATATAAAATTATCAATTTCCTTTTCTCTGTAGGTGCTATGTTGTCATCTGTCAGCTGAAGCTGTGAAATTCCCTGTCTCTGTAACCCAGCAGTCTGCAGTTGCTGTTTCTGTGGACACATATCATGTCACTTTGGCTCTGCTGCAGGCTGAGGTAATAGTTGTAAAAAGTTTGTTGGTTTGCTTGTTCTTTTACATAGCCCTATGCTGAAGGAGGAAGGGAGGACTTGATGTAGTGCAGATGAAGGCCTTACAGTGCCAGAAAGAGAGCCAAGGTATCGCTGTTGTCTGGTGGGGTACTAAACGTTTCCTGCTCAGTGTGCAGAGTCCTGTTTTCTGAGCACTGTTCTGCTGATCTTGGATATATAACATTATCTTAATAAAATCTAGGACCAGAGAGATGATGTATGGCAGTGTTCTATACTTGCTTTTAAAAGATCTACTTGAAAACTGGAAGATCCACAGAATTCAAAACCCCTTGCAGTGTGATAAATAGAGAAAGATGTGTCCTGTGCGTACGTACAAATACTGCTTTGTCCTGTTATTGGTGTGAAAAAGAAATCCACTGTGAGGAATAGTTTGCTGGCCAGGATTCCCCTCAATACACTCATTTTGTTTCTGTGGTGATTTTTTGGAGATGGAGATGCTTTTTCCAGAAAAAGAAACTGAAATTGCAATGGGTGGTAACTCCACAGTTGCTTTCAGGTTGGATTTGCTTCTCCAGAATTTCATGTTTCCCTCAAGCAGAAGGATTTCTTTCTCTTGGTGGCATCTTGCGTGGATACTGCTTACTCTTTGGTGCTATCGGAAGAGACGGTAGAATTAAGAGCAGTTCCACAGGATGAGGCCAGTCCCACACTACTGCAGATATTGCAGTTGGAAAGTTGTTCTGGAATGTCTTTGCTCTCAAAAGCTTTAATAAAATTTTCTGTGTAAGTTTACCGGATCATGCTGGTTTGTTTTTGTGCCTACATAAGAGTTCTTTGTTCCTTTTGAATATCTCCTTTCCTTCCTTGGTGTTTAGTATGCCTGCTGCTGATCTCGTTGTGGCTGTTAACTGCCATTATTTTTCATCTTTCCTTACTCCGTAGAGGCCAGGTCAAGATCAAGTTGCTTCTCTACTCATTGGAATTTTCTAGGTCTTCTTGTCTGTGTCTGTTGAAGTTTTGATTTTTGTATGTCTGATGGTCAGAATACTTCAAGTGCTTCTGTCCCAAATTTGCCTTGCTTTTTCTGTAAACCTCTTGCCGGTTACTTGTCTGGCTACTGTGTCTCAGATCTCTTACTTTCAGCTGAAGACTTTCTGTATTCTGGGTAAATAAATGTTCAAAAGCTGTTTATCTTTTGGTTACTTTTGTTGAACTATGTTAAATTTAAATTTCATTCCACTGTTTTTAGTAGAGATCTTGAGTTGGGAGTTCTTCCTTTGCCATTTCATCTGTATGTTGTTTTAATTATGCCTTTATTTTGTGTGGATGTGGAACTTTTCTACTGAACTACAGAATACTGTACAGGCTACGTTGTTGTTGTTGCAGACTGTTGGTGACCTGAATGAGTTTGCAGACCAAGGATGATTTCCTAGAGACTTAGAAATGGCTCTACTTATGTTTGACGGTGGTTAATGATGTAGCTCCACGAATACCCTGTATTAGTACCCAACTTGCTTTATCAGATTGTCTTGGGGGCTTTTTCTTCGGCCAAAGAAAAAGATTCAATTTTTTCCTTTGATGATGTCTGGACATCCAAAGGCAGCGAGGAGTGGATACGGAGTGATGAATATTCTGCAGCCAGTTACTCTCGGAGGCCCAGGACCACCTATGTTCTTCCTTGTTTTTTTATTGCTGCAGTAATGGGGAAGCCCTTTCAGTTGCTGAAGGTGAAGCAGGGCAAGAAACACCAAATGAGAACAGAGTGTTTCTGACTGCATATTTGTTCTGGGTCAGGTGGAGATCCACTTGGAGGAGATACAGAATCAGGGTCTCCTGGTGTCATGGATGTTCAAGGACAGACCAGACTTGGATCTGTCAGTTCTTCCAAGACTTCAGCCTCGTGAGGTAAGCAAATGGGGAGGCTAGACTCAAGCAGAGGGAAGGGTGGGAGGGACAGAAACGGTGTCCAGCCATGAAGAAGGCTGCTGCAGATGGCAGAGGTTAGCAGCTTGTTATTGTGGCCCTTTTTGAGCGAAGGAGGGGATTCTTTCACTCTGGAACAGATACTAGCTCACCTATGCTAAAGGAATGCATTCTTAAACAGAGCTGAAGAAGTTCTGATACCTGCTTTTTGAGTTTTGCTTAACATCTGAACTCTGACTAGAGTCTACGTAGCAAAAAATGCTTTCTGTCTGTGTAGGTTCTACCGCTTTTGCCAACTGCGGAGCTGCAAAATGAGTCTGAGTATTTTATTTTACCTTTTGGACTTGTAAAGTGTTCAGAACCCGGGAGTATTTGTGGCTTGATGAGCTGAACACGGATGTGCTTGCAACTCAGGGTTGTTGTTAGCTTTATTGAAATCCTTGCCTTATTCTTAGCAGATGTAGGAATTTGGCTTTTATGAAAGTATGGTAGTACCATTACATGAGGCGGCAAGGATGCGGCAAGCCTTAGAAGCTTTATTGCCAAAATTCGCAGCAGGGAGACTACAGATATAAAGGGTCAGTTTATCTTGCTTATATAGCCTGTTTTTGCTGGTAACTATTACAGCAACGTTTAAGCGTTAGGGAGGAGGTGTAGAGGACAGAAGAAGAGTATGTGGGAGGCTATTTCTGGGAGAAGGGCTGCTTAGCATCATAGAGGCTTGAGAGGCAGTTGGAGCTGTATAAAGAGGAAAAATTGTCTGCCTCATTATGACATTCCTGCATTTCCTTTGGATTTGTGGAGAGAAGAACGAAGGGAAAGCGGATCTGTCCACCATAAAGGACCTAATCGAGGATACTATTGTCAGCACACAGCCGGCCATGATGGTGAATCTGAAGGCTTGCACAGCAGCAACTGGTGCAGTAAGGTTCTCTTCCTGTAACGTTCTCGTGCCTTGTGCACTGTGCCCTGAAGTGCTCTGGGAGGCTTAGACACAGGAATTCAAGGGCTGAGGCTCATTTCTAGACAGCAGTCACATCCTTGACAATAATTGGGATATTGTGGCACAGGGAGTGCGGGAAATTAGTGGGAGAGACCCTTGGCGTGTCGCTTTTGGTTCCCCCTTCTAGTAGTCAGAAGGCTCATTCCTATCTGTCTCTTTTCCTGTCTACCCTAAATTTCATGTCTGAAATAATGCAGAGGCCCACCGAAAGTTGGTAGTTTGTGGAATCTGCACTACCTCTAGGTGGCTTTGTGGATATTCCTGTGAGGAGCGTTTGTGACATGCAAGCACAGGTGTTGTGTGTCTTACTGCTATCCGCTGGAAAGCAAATGGTAAGTCATCAGTCTTCCTCTCATGATTCCTCAGGTATCCAGCAGTAAGGTGACCCAAGAGTCTCCATGCAGTGTAGTAGAAGCCCCTCTGGGTTCAAAGCTGTTGCTCCGGAATCTACGTGTGCTGAACTTAGGCTCACAGAGGAATGGAGGTAAATGCGAAAACACTGCTAAGCTGAAGCAGGGCAAGTGTGGAGGTAGCAAGGTTAGAGCAAGTGGATGTTTGTCTTGAAATGGAAATATGCGTGTCTGAGCTCTGCCTTGCATTTGCAGGTGCATATGTGCTCTCTTTCTCTGTTGCAGGAGTTGGGGAGGTATGCTGTGTTGCAGAGCTGGACAGTCCTCCGCAGCAGAAATGGACAAGGCCAGTGAGAGCTGGTAGCGCTGGCATTGCTGCAGAGATGGAGTGGAATGAAGATCTCTTTCTGTAAGTGTCTGCCATCCTCCTGGCAGTAAAGGCAGACTAGCGCGAACCCTTTGTGTCCTCACCGCTCTGTGGTAACTGATGAGGGCGGTGTGGAGGTGATGTCTGCAGTGCTGGGTGGCGTGTGTTTGTGCTGCCGGTGCGCTGGGCTGCAAATACTAGTGATGAGCCCCAGCTTGCATGCGTATTTCCTGTTTTCTTGTATGGTGTGTGTTTTAACTGGATGGGCAGAAGTGCTGATTGTGTGGAGTGCAGGGGCAGGAGCGCTTAGATTTCTAGACGGATAGTTTTATTAACTTGCTCTGGAAGCTTATGCAGCCCAGCATGGGGCATTAACTTACATTCTCCTCACCGTGCTGCTCCTTTTTGGGGCCTCCAAAACAAGATGCGCATTCCAGAGCTTTGGAAAGGCAATTTGAGGGAAGGAAAATATTAAATGAACTTGTTTACTCTGTGACATTTCTTCAAAGACTGCCTAATACCAGTTCTTCCGTCTCTATTTCAACAGTGAGTTAGGACCCAGAAGTAAGGAGCTGAAGCTACAGGTGCTGGGGAACAGTGGCAAAGGGGAAGGTAAGTATGGGCAGCCAAAAAATGGATTCTAAGATGGGGTGACAGAACTGTCGAAGGAACTTGCCGTGCTTTGAGCCTGTGATTCTTCTACGTTGGAATGATATGTTACAAAGTCTGCAAAGGATTTTCGTATCAAACTTTCTATGAGTCTGTGCGTGAAGTAACTCTCGAGTCAGTTGTCCTTAGTTAAAGGGTCCCATGGCCCACACTTTCTTGCCTGGAAGCAGTGAGAGGGATGCAGAGATTTGTCCGCGTGTATTGGAAGAACAGGGCAGAGGCTCTTAATTCTTTTTTTGACTTGTACTCAAATAGAGTACGGACAGTTGCAGCAACTATTTTTGGTGGAGGTTACAAAAATACAACTTATCTAAAGTTTGTTTTGTAGATCAGCAAAGCAGAGCCTCCTCTGCTGAATCTGGAAACTACTGGAATCCAGGGGATCTACTTTGATGTCCCGTGGTCTAGTTTCCAAAAGCAGATGGACCTTGGGAAAGGTCTGAGGTGCTGAGAAGTTGTGTGGTGTTTTGTTTTCCTTTTTCCTTTTGCAGGTGTGCTGCTGGCACATACTACTCTTTTGCTTGATTCTTTGGGCAAACAACCCTCTGGGAGACAGGTCTGCTCGCTGGCCTCAGGAGCTGGGCAGCCACTGGCAGCTGAAGCTACCATTGTATTGGAGGTGAGCTGATGACTTCATAAGCTCTGTGAGTGCATGCTCTAGAAATATTTGTAATGTGAGACCATAGCCGGAAACCCAAGTGATTAGGTCTGAGCCTGTTGTAGGGGACTAACAGACCTCTAGGCTGAGAATGTGTCACCTCACCCTTAGTCCCCGAGCTTCCCTTCCGTTCAACAGACGTTGCGGCGAGGATGGCTCCTTGGTGCCCAGAGCGGTAGCTTTTGTCATTTGTATGCTTGCCTTTTGTTCTGGGAGGAGGGTAGTCCCTTCTGAGCTGTGTTTTACTCTTTGTAGCTTTTATACCAGGATTCTTCTGCATCTCTGAATGCTCAGCATGCCGCATCTCTGCATACCAGCATCACCCCCACCAAGAAGGTGGAGATGGACCGGACCATCATGCCCGATGGCACCATTGTGACTACTGTCACCACAATTCAGTCCCGACCCAAGGTGGACTGTAAGCTGGGTGAGGCTGCGCTGAAATAGGAGTCTTGTACAGGTGGCTGTTCAGCTACTGAAAGTTGTTTGCTGTGGACTTGCATCTTAAGTATGAAGTGGGTGGATGGTGCTTTTGGCTTTCAGGTTACTGTCTAGTGGCTTGTCTGGAGACCAGTAGGTAGCACTGAGGGGAGAGAACTGATGTATTGATGTATTTCCTATATTTGGAAGGAGATATCAGAGGGATGAGGCTCTCTGACATTGTTTGAGGGTGGGACTTCTGAATGGTGTCGGACTAAACATTTTGGCTTTCTTACTCTATTTTCTTCACTGCTAAATGAGTTGTGCTCTATGTACTGAATGTAGGCCTGAAAACCTGTTGACCTTGCTTACCAGTTGTTGCCGCTCGCAGTCTCGGCCTGATGTCTTGGTGAACGTAGTGCTGGATATTTAGTGAGGTGGGGTTGGGAAGCAGCATAAACAAGGACTTGTGGCAGGGCTGCTTTGTGTGTCATTTTGGTAGGCTTCTTACTACTTGACTGCTGCAAAGTCTCACATCAGCAACCTCTGCACATGTTCTGTGTGTGTGTGTGTGTGTGATGCTGTGCGTGTAGGGGGCCGTGAGAATGCGATGAAGCTGCCTGAATTTCACGTCCACTTAATTTTGTCTCTGTGTCTGTCTCTCCTTCACTATGAAGATTCACCTTCAAGGTCACCATCCAAGGTGGAAGTGACAGAAAAGAAGACAACGGTGCTTTTGGAAAGGAGCTGTCCTCGCAACTCCTTGCCCAGCGACAGCCGTAAGTGCTTACAAAACGGGGCTTCTTAGTGGAGCAGTGATGTTCCTTAGCCTTTCTCAGAAAGCAGCTGTCCGAGTGAGGGTTGCTGAACTCCTCTGCATTTGCTGCAAAAGAGAAAATCCAAGTACCTCAGTGAAGAAGAGGAATAAAGGGCGGGGGGGCAGGAGGTGGGAACAAGTGAAAGAAATGCCACTGTGGCTCTCTCACCTAAACGTTTCCTTGTCTGATGAGAAGATTTCCAAACTATCTGAAGCCAAAGAAATATGCTCGTGCTGTGTCTCGGTACTTGGTGTTTCTGATTGTCTCTGGGACAGGGTGTTTAGGCTCTTTGGATGCTTTGTGGCCAAGGCTGTGTGGGAAACGGGAAGGGTATTTCGATAATGCGCCTGTTGGGAAATCAAACTTAACAGGCGCCTAAAAGAAATGAGAACTCTGTAGAGCATCCTTTCTTGAATTGCTTTGAGCAGATCTATAATAAATACTGCTGTGTATTGTAACATACATGCAGTAGCCTGTTAAAAGCATTGTGGTCAGTAAGTGACCTCTTGTCTGTGCTGAAGGATGCTGCTTCAAGTGTCGGTATCTTTCTTGTGCTCAGGAGACAGCCAGATGCCCAATGGCTTGGATCCGGTGGCTGAGACGGCAATCAGGCAGCTAACTGAGGCAAATAACAAGCCTGCCAAGAAGACCCCAACAAAACGTAGCACGCTGATCATCTCAGGAGTTTCCAAGGTGTCTGGCAGTTAGAGGTCTCCACTTTCAGTCTGGGAGATTGTTTCTAGGAATGTGTGTATGAAACCACCCTGTCCTGTAGGGAACCGTGAGGAAAGACCCCATTGCAGTGGACTTGCTTAGCAGAGCCCTTTTGCTGCTTTCTTGCAGCTTGTCCTTATTTCCCAGCAGGCATCAAGGTTGCCTTGTTGGTCTGCAGGGCAGCTGCCATGGGAAGCTCACAAAGCATGGCAGGAGAAGGGGAAGCTGTTGATGTAATCAGTTGGGAAACCTCGTGGAGAATCTGAGTTATCCTGGGACTTTCTTATGGGAGTGAGGGAAGTATTGCAAAATGCAATGGAATCAGGTATCTTCCAGTATGTTTCAGCAAAAAAAATAAGTGACCATTGTACGTCTGTGTTTCCTAGCACTGATGACCAAAACTGGAGATAAATGCAACCCTTTAGATCTTGTCTTCCTGTCTGACCCTCTAACATCCTTCAGGTACCTCTAGCTCAAGATGAAATGGCACTTTCTCTGGGCTATGCTGCATCCATGGAGGCCGCGGGATATGGGGATACTGTGGCAGTGTGTGCATCTGACCGGGTGCATGATTCCACTGAGTCGTCACAGCTGCTAGAAGCATCACCGTCAGAACAAAGAGCCAGTCAGGAGCTGGATGAGACGACGCGATCTGACATCTCTGAGAGACCGTCTGTGGAAGATGTTGAGTCTGAAACCGGCTCCACAGGAGCCCTTGAGACGAGGAGCCTGAAAGATCACAAAGGTGAGTGTGAACCGTTGACCAGTAACTAACGTCAGCTTGTTGTCCCTGAGGAAGAAGTGAGACCTTTGCAGCTTGCATATTCCCAAGACAGTGTTTCGGCTTCTGAGTCTGCAGATCAGACACGTATCTGTCAATAGTGATTCTTCCTCTAAACTGTGCTGCTATGGTGCAGAAATGGAGGCTGTGTAACAATAGATTGTGTTATTGTTAGGACCTTGATACGCTCCATTTTCTCCATTACCATCCAAGTAGCTAGCACCTCTGACCTGCAGTACTGTAGGATGTCCCCGCAGACTCCCAGCTTTTAAACAGCGAAGGGCAGGTCTGCCGTGACTGAGCCGCTGTTCTGGAATATCCAGGTTTGTGTCAGTTGGGCAGACTGCATGACTCGGATTTGTTTGCTTGAAGCCACAGTCGTTTCAGCTAGCTACAAATTACCTAAGCAAAGGCGAGCCGGCAATCTGTTTCTCAGAACTGTGTCAGTCTTTTGTTTGCATGTCAGGTGAAAAGGTATGTGGCCCTTGTTGCCCTTCTTTGGACCTGCTCCAGCACCTCAGTGTCCTTTTGGTACCGAGGTTCCCAAAACTGAACACGGCACTCGAGGCAAGGCCTCACCAGTGCCGAGTACAGGGACAGGATGACTTCCCTAGTCCTGCTCGCCACACCGTTCCTGATACAAACCGGGATGTCATTGGCAGAGAACTCCCCCATCTATAGAAAATGCTGTTGTACCACTGAATAATGGGTAGGTTTTGAATATGCCTTTGCGTTCCCTTTCGGGGATGCCAGCGATCAGCATTTTCATCCTGTCCCGCCTCTGTACGTCTCCGGTAGCCATTGCTATTCTCTTTCTCCAGATTTGCGCACCTTGTGAAACTGCAAACAGTTGCACCGAGAGTTTGATGACCAGCTCGTCTAGAAGTCCATAAGATGGACTAGCCCAGGAAGCCTTTTCCCTGTTGTGTGTTCTTGTGAATATCCCCACACTGTGATATTCCCAGACATTTTCCACGCCAGTCTTAATTTTAATTTAAAGTTCTCCATGATTCCCCTGAAGTGGATTGCTGCATAAAAGGAAGCTTATGTACAGGAGGTGTGTTTTTAGGAAAATAGCATCTTGGTATTGCAGTCTGTGCTGAATCTGAACTTTGCCTTGCAGTTGGAAGCTAGGACTCACTTGACCTGTGTGCTTTTGCTACTTGGGATGACGGCCTCTTGTTTGAGAGTGGCCAGATAACAGCGTTCATTTGTTGTCCCAGAGACTTGCCAGGGCAGGATACCATCGTGATTGCCATCTCCTTCCTGTCTTTGCAGTTAGTTTTCTTCGGAGTGGTACCAAACTCATCTTCCGGAGAAGAAGCAAGCAGAAGGAAGCTGGTCTCAGCCAGTCACATGATGACTTGTCCAATGTCACCGCTAGTTCTGCCACCAAGAAGAAAGCTGGCAGCTTCTCCCACCGCCTCATCAAACGCTTCTCCTTCAAGTCTAAATCCAAACCTAAGACTAGTGATGACACGACAACAGGTGAGAACTGAGTGAAGGAGAAGCCAGCTGAAAGGATTCAACAGGAATTGTCTTCTATTCTCTCGTCTTTCCACTCCACTGGTACCTGTGACCTGCAGTCCAGTTCCTTGCATCCTTGGCTGAAGGAAGACACCCTGGTACTTGATACTGTTCAGGGAGCAAAGGTGGCAAACCCAGGGCTGAGGCTGCTTAACTGTCTTTGCTCGGTCTTCTCTGACTGTTAGGCTCTCTCAAAAAAACCTAGCTGATATGCTAATCCCCATTGGGGTCCCAGGAGCTTCAGAAGCTACTCCGTCCATGTAGCTGTCCAGCTTCACCAGGTGTTTCCTTGGAAGGGGGGGATCTTTCAAGTGACAGCCTCACTTAAAAAGTGAGAAACTGCTAAGGTATCTGCATTTTTCAAGAGCTGTGGGTTGTAACCTTCCTGTATTCTGATATTGAGAAAGAATGGTGTGGTCATGTGCCATTCACCTGTTGCTCTTGCTCAGTGCAGAGGCTCATTGCCTGACTGAGTCGTGTGATGCATTGTGGGGTGGTGCATTCCTGGCCTGAGTGCTGTGAGCAGAATGAGATGCTGTTCCCCTATTTGAATGGCTTCTGGTTCAGAAGGTGCTGAGGAAGTCTGCTTTCTGTGCTCTGCTGATGAAGAAAGGCGTCCCTAAGAAGGAGGAAGTCTTAAGCACTAGGCAAGTTTTCTGTAGACGACGGAGTCCTTGCGAGGTTTGGTTGCTGCTCTTGGTGCTGCCGCCTGGTGACACAACCCTCCAGTATTTGTGTTCTGGAGTGGGGAAGAGACCTTGCTGCATGCATGTACCAGCTGTCTTCTGCATGAGTGGAACCCTTCTTGTGTGTAACCGGGGCTTCCCCGGTGTTCTGCTGGAAGATGGCAGAGGCTGTCATCTGGTCCTGCACTGTGCACGGCCTCACTCTCTATCAGTCCTAGCACCGATGACCAATATCGTATTGGAGTAGGACAAGTGAGAAATGTGGCGATACCAGCAAAAGAGCGGTGTGATATGAAGCCTCAAGCTGTGTGGCGTCTCGAGTGAGGAGCTTACACATTTTCACAGAGGACAGTATAGAAAGAGCCTTTCTTGATGGCATTTGATACTCTCCTTCTTCTTAAAAATATCATTCTCTGTGTTTAAACGGGGGGTGTTTTTGCAGTGGGTGTTTCTTGAGGGAGAGCTGCTGGGGGGAAAATCAACTGCTTGCACAGGAGTAAACACTGCCTTTCTAAATGAATGTTTTTCCAGTCTTGTGAGGTGCATGCATTATGAATTTTCCCAGAGGCCCAGTTTGGATGAGTGTTACAGCGCTTTCCGAGGAAATGATGTGCCCTGTCAGAGTAGATGGTTTGAATGTGGAAGCTCTTTCTGTTCTGTGGGTTGTGGAGTCGAGGAAATGGAGCACAAGGGAGGAGAAAAAGCCTCGGAAAATAGATCATGTTGGCCTGACTGAGTTTTCTTGCTCAACTTTTCTGTTAAAATATATCTTGAGATGGGGGCTGTTGATGTACTACACGTACATCGTTTGTTGTTTTCAATCTGCTGATTCCTCGTACCTAAGAAGTCTGACTGTTCCAGCTGGCTGAGCAGGAAACTCTTCTCTGTTTTTCAAGGTCTGAAATTTTTTTTTGCCGTTCCCCAGCTCTTTTGTATCTTGTCTCCTTTTTTCTTGGTTTCTTTCCATGTCCACACGGTACAGTGGCTAGGCCTGTGTGGCTTTCTGTGCAGCTTGATGCGCTGCAGATGTCACACGGCTTGCTGTTCAGTGAGAATAATGAAAATCAATTTCTTTGATGCACCACTCTGGGAAGTTGGCTGTCTGCAAGTAAGCCCTAGTAACCTCTGGTTTGGCGTAGGCTTCCTTCTCTGGGTCAGTGGTGTATCACACTTGGAACATCTTCATAGGCGTTGTTCCCAGAGCCCCTCACGGTTTGGTTCTGGTTTTGGTATTCTCTCTTGCAACATCCCTCTGTCATTAACATTGCTTGTATTTTTGTTTGTTTGTTTTCTCTAGGTAAGTTTAAGGGTTTTTTGAATGAAATGTACTGGTTGTGCCTTGACAGCAGAACCTCTCTGTTGGGATCACTGAAACTTTGTATTTCAAATGGCTGTGAACCGTAGGGTTGATGGCTCTTCCTAAAGATTTACAGTTGGACCTTCTACAAGGCTTATTGAATATTCGCGCATTCTTTAAAACTATTAGCAGCGTGAGCTATCTTGGCGTGGGGCAGCTAGTGGCAAGCGCCCACGGCTCCCAGCAGTGCTTCGGGAATGTTAATGTAAGAGCAGCTGGGAGGGATGGTGAGCATTGCCCTCGTTTTCACGGATCACTCTGCAAAATGGCAACGAGGTTTGTGTCTGATAAACGCTTATCTAATCTTGAACAGGAACAGTTTGTTCCGCCTCAGAGGAAGGATGCAATAGGAGAGCTGGAGGTGAAGCACAAACCAGCGTTCCTCACTGACCTCAGGGAACCAAGGAGGTTTTTCTAGCCGTGTTGAACAGGTTATTCCTAGAATACGTCCGTGCATCATAATGGATTTGTTCCTGCTTTGTAGGCTCCAGGATGTGGTTGCTCCGAAGTGGAATTACTGTTTTTGATATTTTCCCTTTGACCTTTCAAAAGAACTACAGTAACGTCTCAAAAGAATTTTCTCGGAATATCTTGTGCTGTCATCCATAGAATGAAAACGGCACACATGATGTGTGACAGTGATTGTGTTTTTTAACCTTGAATTTTCGGTGGCGTTCTTTATCGTGGGCAGTAAATTGGACGTGGAAGTTTGCATCTGGGTAGATAGCTTGCTAGCTAGCTAGTCTCAAGTTCAGACAGAGTACATCCCCAAACATTAACTCATATGTCTGCTTTTGTTTTCTTTCTGCCTCATCGTTTCTTCTTAAAGTCCTACAGTGCAGAACTGATACTGTAGCCTGTGTTTTTCTACAAGATGTTCTCTGTAAGCGCAGAATGTTTTTCAGAGTATTTAGATAAGATGGTGTTCGAGGGACAATGGGGTAAGGGAGAACGGGTCAATTGTCTGCACTTGGAGTTTTTTAGTACGTTCTTGGTTTAATGCATTCATCCTTAATCTCCACATCCATACGTGGCTTCCTTTCCCCATTGCAAAGTGGTTTTTTGTCCTCCAAGTAGTAGGTGACTGATTTTTGTTTTTCCTGGCTACGTGAGCATGCGTGAATCTGCTGGATTACTTGAAGCCAGGTACAGAAACAAATCCACAAAGAGGTGTGATTATTGGCCTATGAGATGGTTCTTTTATCACATTCTTTTCAGAGTGAAATGGAAGGTCACGTACGTCTCCAGAAACTATAGACAGAGTCTCGTGGAGTTTTCTTTTATAAAACTGCTGTGTAAAACTTGGTCTGTTTGTATTTAATCACTGCTTGTGATTAAAAAAAAAGAAAGTTTGAAATCTGCTTTTACCTGTTTAGATTCGTGTGGATATTCATTCCCTCGGCTTGTTGCCACTTCAGAGTCTGCGGATTTTATAGCGATGGGCCACAGAGCAACCACAGTGTGCAGTCTAGGCTGTCATCTAACTCTTTAGACTCAAGCGATCTCCCATTCCTGGGTTGCAGTCTCAGGGTAGCCTCAATATTTGCACTTAATGAAATTGGTCGTTGACCAAAAAATTATGAGGAGGAAAGGAGCGGAAGGACAGTGAACATGAACACAGATGGTATTCAGAAAGAGTTCAGCCTATTTATGTGAGCCCGTGTTCCAAATGTTACATTTTGCTGCTGGCTACATAAGAAAAAAGAGGGACTATTAAATGAAGCCAAAGTATACTTTTTTTTTTTCCTTGGTGTATTGGATGAAAATAGTAGAATTTACTTGTGTATTTTCACTTCTTTGAAGAAAACAGATTTCTCTAGCTATTTGCTTGTAGCTGTATTTCTGTCTGGATGTGCTCTCTCCTCGCATTTTGGCAAGGCTTTTAAGAATCTCCCTGTTGAAAAAGCCCTTGACGTCTGCCCGCCTTTCTGTACCCTCTTAAAGTGAGAAAAACATGCATGAACGAAGGAGCCTGCAAAACCGTCAGTGCTTTAGCTTGCTGTAGGCTTTAATGTGATAAAAGTTGACCGAGGCCTGATACTTGGAGCAGAGGTTCAGCGGCTGCCCAACTCAAGGGTAGAAGGATTGGGTAAATGCATGCATGTTTGCACATGCTTGTGAATGGAATGTTCTCTGAATTTGTGAAACCGATTGCAGTGCACAGAGACTGGACGGACACGGTTGGAGGGCTTGGGAGAGGCCTTATGTGGTATCCACAAAATATGTCTTACTCTGATGTATCTCTCTAGAAGCGGACTTGAGGACAAATCGAACCACCACACCTGAGAAGACCTTCAAAATGCTTAAATAGTTGAGGATGACTTTTTAGACACACTTGGCTGAAGTGGGGGAGAAGGAGTGGAGACTACTCAGCTAGTCAGAAAGCAGTTCAGCAGAGGGGAAGCGTCAAGAAATCTTCAAACAGCTGTGCGTGTGCCAGGAGCACATGCCGTTTCTACGCTTGAACTGGGTGTATGGAAATGCGTGTGCTTAAATGCTTTTATCTTTATTGATGCTGCTTCTTACGACAGCTGATCTGAGTTCATGTTTGCTAATCCTACAGAGGGGGTTGTTACTGGGTAGCTGTCGAGATGCTTGACTGCTGGGTGGATGGTATTTGCTTCTGGGATCTTTTGCCCTGTTCCTCTTCTCCCTGCCCCTAGTTCACGGTGAGTGTAATGAAAGTAACAATATCAGTGGTGGTCAAACTTCTAAAAAATACCTTTATGTACTTGCGATATTCACAGATCTTTCTACACAGCATGACTGCTCTGTACCATCTTTCCTTGCTTGTAGAGGTACCGGACCAAATATGTATGCTAAATCTGAATTAGCACCCCTCCTTTTGCGTGCTTTTTTTTTTTTCTCCCAGCATTTTAATGCCTTCTTTCTGGGTGGTTTATTTTAACTCCAGGCTGTTTGGAGGGAAACAAACAGGAACTCTGTAGTTATTTCAGAAGTGGAAATGAAATGAGCTAATTCAGACAAAATGAATGAAGTTATCACACCTTTGTAAATGTTGAAGAATTCCATTGCTGTGTAATGGCTGAACCTGTTAACTTATTAAAACACATGGAAATGAAAACCTGATCCTGAGCCTTACTTCATATGTGTTGGAGTGTTGCGTGTGGGCCGTGAGCTTTCTAGAAGTCCACGGGGGTACTAGATTTGTTGCTCTGTTTTGTAAGATTGCCACCTCTGAACAACCCTTTTTTTTGCCAAAAGTAGATACAGTCTGCAAGCCCTCAGCAAGCGCTGAAGCTTTTGTCTCTCCTTGTCTTATCTGTCTTAATCGCTCTGTCCTTCTCTTTCTTTCATTGACTCTTGCTATATCCTTCTGCCCATCTGGTTGTCTCCTTTTTTTTTTTTATTTTTTCTTCTTGCATCCTGCTCCCTTATCCTTATTTTTTTTCTTCCTCTGTCTCTGCCCTGCAGCCCATGGCTGCGGGAGGTGACTGTTCCCTTCTGGCTGGGAGAATGCTGCACCAGACCTGACCGCTGAGGAGGAGGAGGAGTATAGATGTGCCAAGCCCTGCGACAGACCTCTTGGGAGTTGTGTTCATTAGTGACTTACTTTGCACTTCGCAAGTGCCTGCGCTGAGCGAAGGAGCCTTACATATTGCGGGGGTCAGGTGGTGGCCTCGTGCTCTGCGAGGGCTGTATCAGTGGAATGGTTCTGGGGAAGCTGTGTGTTTGGACGAGAAGAGAGCGGTGACAGGGGCTCTACACAGGGCTGCTCTACACAGGGCTGGTGGTGGCTACAGGATGTGGGATGGGAGGAGGAGTGGTGGTGGTTGGGCTGCATTAGTTTCGCTGCCTGGGCATCTGCGGATGTTGTAAGCTGAGGGAGAAAAGGGGGAGGGATTGGGGCCACGTTGAGGCCAACGAGGCCCATGAGAAAGCGTCCTGTGACCAAGGTGGTAGGTGACTTGGGGGTTGGGTTGCGGGTCTAGGACTGATAGGTGGGACTGTGCTGAGTAGGTCTTGGGAAGAGACCCAGCGAGGGGCCTGGTGGTGCTGGAGGTGTGGAACGAGGGCGGAGATGTTCCGGGGCACTGAATGCCGGGAGCTGTAGTCTTCCGACGTGAGCCTTAGGAGCAGTCATGTTCATTCTGCCTGCCTTCAGCAAAGAAGGCGTTTTCTAGTCTTTCCCTGCAGTGTGAGGAGGTATGGCTTCTTTTGGCTTCCTGAGGGACACGTACCGTGCTCATCCACTGCGTGCTAACCGGCTGTGCCCCGATAGCACGTAGGCAGCATCGGCACTGCTCTCGCTGCTACTACCAGGGAAGTGACAAATGCCAGTTCAAGCTAGGTCTGAAACGAGAGGTGAGGAAAACTTGGGGAGGAAATTACGGTCATTTCTGGCCCCTAATGGTGTAAAAGCACAGACTTACTCCATACAATTACATGCATGCACTAAAAACAGATTTCCATATTTTCACCACTCCTGTCTTTGTTACTACCTTCCCACGCCCTCCCTTTTGGCCACCTTGGTCCCAATTTGGGGCTCCCTATGTAAACTACAGTCCCCCGCAGATCCCAGAGGTATTGCACAAAAGGGAGGGCTTGTTGCCATAGAAACAGGCACAATGGCAGCGTGGAGGGGTGAGAACAAAGCTGAGCTTTGTGATGTTGTGTTTCTGCTCACCGGGGACTTCACCTGCTTGCCACAACTTTTCAAATATAATTGCGAGCGGCTTGCTGACTATATCAGCTAAATCCCTCAGGACTCTGTGATGCATCTCATCGAGACCCACAGATCTGTGGATGTTCAGGTTCCTCAGGTGCTCCTGAAGCTGATCTTTGCTCACAATATGGGGGGGGGCATTGCTTCTGCAACCCTTTCCTAGCAAAACGAACATTTGAGGGCTGTGTGACAGTTAGCAGAGAAAGGGGTGAAAAAGGTGCTGAGTCTCTCAGACTTCATGTCTGTTGTTAGCAGCTGGAGTGCTGCCAGTAAGCAGCAATGTGTGCAGGACATGGACACGTTGCTCTGAGAAAGGAGCACTACAGCACATGCACCATACTTTGTCTCTCAGGGAGGTGCTATTTTTGGTCTAATGCAACGGCTTCCTAAAATTCAGTGTGATCTAAATTCTCCGCTGCCTAGTAGCAAGGACTTCAAGCAGACCGCAAGCTTGGGCTTTACAGGCCAGCAACGGAGCTAACAGGGAGGCCTCTGGATTTTCAAAAAGGAACGAGACGGCTGAGAATCAGGTGGTTTGTTTGACATTTTTACTGGCTGTCCTACTTAAGGATTCTGTCTGTAGGCATGTTTGGTCGGTTTGTTTGGAGCTTAGGAGCTTGGTGCTTATGGCTTCAGTTCTTTGCAATGCAGAGCTGCACCGCTTGCTGCCTAGACCAAATATACGTATTGTTGGAGAGTGCTCTATGCATTTTATTTTATTGTTTTGAATGCTTTTGAAGCGTGAGGATGGTATATGCCTTCAAACAGGTAACGTCTAAAAGAAATTTATTTTTCTTTTGTTTTCTTTTTTCCTTGGAGCAGTAGTTCAGGGAAATGTGGATGTTTTCTGCTGCTGCATTTCCCATGGCGGTATTCTAAGAATGCCTTCTGTCGTTGATTGCTTACTTGCTCATTTCAAATACTGAAAGAAACATAACATTCTTTTCCTTCTGCCTATGTAGAACTTCCCTCGTTTCCTCTGTAGTTTTGAATTGTGCTCGTGTGGTCGTACAGTCACGCCGCAAGAGAGAGAGGAGCAGGCGGAAGGGGGGAACCCGCGCAGGCTCAGATTGCACGGAAGTAGGGTGGCTCCAGACCCCCCTGCCGCACCAGGCACTCACGTAGTCTCGTAGCTCACTCATTGGCTCAGGCTGCGACCCGGGAATTCCACTACACTCCACCCCTTCACGGCATGAACCAATGACAGAGCAGGTAGGGGGTGAGCTCCTGCAATTCGGTGACTTAAAATACAACGTACATCGCGACACATTGTACAATACCCACTGTAATGTAGAATGTTAATAAAGGCAATTATTGACAGTCTTTTCTGTGGTTCTGTTGGGGCAGTGCTTGATGTTCTTTCTTGCGGCGTATCTTCTTCAAAGACCACTAGCAGTTCTGATTCACACTCGCCAGTTCCCAAAAGTTCAGCAGTGCACCACAGGGTGTCACGATGTTTCCTCATGGACACGGGAGCATGCTGGAGTGACGCTGCTTCTGCCTGGCTCGCCAAAACGGTGGGCAAATGAGGGCAACGGCAGAACCTTTATTTGAGAAATAGGTGCCATAGGAGGAGATATCAAAAGGAATTAACTCACCCCTCCCAGTAACAGCTTGAAGAAAGGGACGAGCTGAGGAACGTGACCCTCCCCCGTTCATACAGTCGCGCCGCAAGAGAGAAATGGGTGGGCGGCAGGGGGGAACCCGCGCAGACTCAGATTGCACGGAAGTAGGGTGGCTCCAGACCCCCCCCCCCCACACAGCTCCAGACACTCACGTATTATAGAATCATAGAATCACTCCGGTTGGAAGGGACCTCGAAGATCATCAAGTCCAACCGCAGCCTAACCATAGTACCCTAACTCTAACAACCCTCTGCTAAATCGTATCTCGAGCACCTCATCCAAACGACTCTTAAACACATCCAGGGACGGTGATTCAACCACCTCCCTGGGCAGCCTATTCCAATGTTTAACCACCCTTTCTGTAAAGAAGTGTTTCCTAATGTCCAACCTAAACCTACCTTGGCGCAACTTGAGGCCATTTCCCCTCGTCTTGTTACCTGTCACCAGGGAGAAGAGACCAGCCCTGCTCTCTCTGTAAGCACCTTTCAGGTACTGGAAGAGAGTAATAAGGTCTCCCCTCAGCCGCCTCTTCCCCAGACTAAACAGCTGTAGCTCCCTCAGCCTCTCCTCATAGGGCTGATTTTCCAAGCCCTTCACTAGCCTCGTTGCCCTTCTCTGGACCTGCTCCAGTACCTCCACACCCCTTCTGTACTGAGGTGCCCAAAACTGAACACAGTACTCGAGGTGAGGCCTCACCAATGCCGAGTACAGGGGCAGGATGACTTCCCTAGTCCTGCTCACCACACCATTCCTGATACAAGCCAGGATGCCATTGGCCTTCTTGGCTGCCAGGGCACGCCGCTGGCTCATATTCAGCCGAGTGTCCACCAGTACACCAAGGCCCCTTTCCGTCAGGCAGCTTTCCAGCCACACCTCCCCAAGCTTGTACGGTTGCCTGGGGTTGTTGTGGCCAAAATGCAGGACCCGACACTTGGCCCTATTGAAACTCATGCCATTAACCTTGGCCCATCGATCCAGCCTATCCAGGTCCTTCTGCAGTGCCCTTCTCCCCTCTAGCAGATCAACACTCCCTGCCAGCTTGGTGTCATCTGCAAACTTACTGAGGGTGCACTCAATCCGCTCGTCAAGATCATCAATAAAGATGTTAAACAGAAGCGGCCCCAGTATTGAGCCTTGGGGGACACCGCTCATGACCGGCTGCCAACTGGATTCAACTCCATTGACCACAACTCTTTGGGCCCGGCCATCCAGCCAGCGCTTCACCCAGCGGAGCGTACGCCCATCCAGACCATGGGCAGCCAGCTTCTTCATGGGAATGTTAGGGGGGACAGTGTTAAAGGCCTTACTGAAGACCAGAGGGTCAGTCCAGCCTGACCCTCATCCACCAAGCGGGTCACCTTGTCATAGAATGAAATCGGGTTTGTCAGACAGGATCTACCATTTGTAAACCCATGCTGACTGGGCCTGATCCCCCGGTTGACCTTTAATTGGTCCACGATTGTTCCCGAGATTATACGTTCCATGACCTTCCCGGGCACTGAGGTGAGACTGATAGGTCTGTAGCTACCAGGATCATCTTTCCGGCCGGTTTTGAAGATGGGCTTCACATTTGCCAGTTTCCAGTCCACCGGGACATCCCCTGTTAGCCAGGACTGCTGAAAAATGACGGACAGTGGCTTGGCGACCACATCCGCCAACTCCCTCAGCACTCTAGGGTGCAATCCATCTGGCCCCATGGACTTGTAAGCATCCAGCTTTCGCAGCAGGTCCAAAACTGTCTCGTCATGGATCATGAAGGGCTTATTCTGTTCCCCATCCCTATCTACCAGTGCAGGGGGCTGTGTTCCCAGGGAGTAACAAGTCTTCCTATTAAAGACTGAGGCAAAGAAGACATTAAGTACCTCAGCCTTATCCCTATCCTCAGTGACCAGGTTGCCCTTGGCATCCAACAAGGGATGGAGATTCTCCCTAGCCTTCCTTTTGCTATTAATGTGTTTATAAAAGCATTTACTGTTTTCCTTTACCTTAGAGGCCAAGTTCAGTTCCAGCTGCGCTTTGGCTTTTCTAATTTTCTCCCTGCGCAGCTTCACTACATACCTGTAATTCTCATAAGTAGCTTGCCCGCTCTTCCAGAGACCATAAACTTTCCTTTTGTTCTTGAATTCCAGCCAAAGTTCTCTGTTCAGCCGGCCCGGCCTCCTTGCCTGTTGGCTCGTCTTCCGTGACATGGGGATGGTCGGGTCCTGTACCTTTAGAACAATTTCCTTAAAATATTCCCAGCCTTCCTGTGCTCCCACGCTCTTCAAAACTACCTCCCAAGGGACCCTCTCAACCATGGTCCTAAAGAGGTTGAAGTCTTCCCTCCAGAAGTCCAAGGTGGCAGTTCTGCTGACTCCCCTCCGTGGTTCGACAAGGATAGAGAAATCTAGCATCTCACGGTCACTTTGACCCAGACGGCCTCCAACCTTTACATCCCCCACCAGACCTTCTCTGTTAACAAACAGCAGGTCCAGGATTTTGCTTCCCCTTGTCGGCTCCCTCACCAGCTGTGTCAGGAAGTTATCTCCTACACACCATAGGAACCTCCGGGACTGTTCCCTGTCAGCTGTATTATAATTCCAGCAGATGTCTGGGAAGTTGAAGTCCCCTACCCGAACAAGGGGGAGCGACCTAGAGACCTCACCCAACTGTTTATAAAGCATCTCGTCCACCTCTTCATCCTGTAGTAGACTCCCACAATAACGTCAGTCTTGTTGGCCTTTGCTTTTATTCTGATCCATATGCTCTCAACCCTATCATCAACATTATTAATTTCCACACATTCATAGTCTTTTTTAACGTAGAGAGCTACACCACCGCTTTTCCTGCCCAGCCTGTCTCTATTGAAAAGCCGGTAGCCCTCCATCAATGCACTCCAGCTGTGGGAGTCGTTCCACCACGTTTCCGTGATGGCAACTCTATCATAACTTTCCAAACACACAATGGCCTCCAGCTCCTCTTGTTTATTACCCATGCTGCGTGCATTAGTGTAAAGACACCTGAGCTTGGTCCCCTTGTGAGTGGCAGTAACCCTGACACCTTCACGACCACGGTCGCGTGTTTCCACAGCCACCAACCTCACATCTGCCCTCGTGTTCTTCCTACAAAGGGGTGAGTCATCATCCTCGTCCACCAAGGCACAAGACCGTGGGGTCTTACAAGCACTTCCCTCTCCTGCAAGCACAGGGATGTTAGGCTCAGGCTCCGTATTAGTGACCCCAGTTACACCCCCACCCCCCTTCGTACCTAGTTACTACGTACTCTCGTAGCTCACTCATTGGCTCAGGATGTGACCCTGGAATTCCAGTACAACACCAAATCCTGAAATATTTCCCCCAGGGTCTTTATCACAGAATCACAGAAACACAGAATTATCAAGGTTGGAAAAGACCTAGAAGATCGTCTAGTCCAACCATTACCAATACTTCCCAGCTAAATCATATCCCTCAACGCAACATCCAAACGTTTCTTGAACACTCCCATGGTTGGTGACTCCACCACCTCCCTGGGCAGCGCATTCCAATGCCTGACTACCCTTTCCGAGAAGTAATACTTCCTAATGTCCAGCCTGAACCTCCCCTGGCGCAGCTTGAAACCATTCCCTCTAGTTCTATCACTGATTACACGAGAGAAGAGGCCGACCTCCAGCTCACTACAACCTCCCTTCGGGAAGTTATAGAGAGCTATAAGGTCTCCCCTGAGGCTCCTCTTCTCCAGGCTGAACAATCCCAGCTCCCTCAGCCGCTCCCCATAAGGCCTGTGCTCCAGACCCCTCACCAGCTTCGTAGCCCTCCTCTGAACACGTTCCAGGGCCTCAATGTCTTTCTTGCAGTGAGGGGCCCAAAACTGAACACAGTACTCGAGGTGCGGCCGCACCAATGCCGAGTACAGGGGGACAATTACCTCCCTGTTTTTAATTGCAAAAGCGAGTAGGTAACGCGTTTCTCACCGGGGATCCATAAACTGGCCCCAGCAGTTTGGCAAACAGCACTCGCTCCGTTCACAACAGTCATCTCAACCCTTTGCTGTCCAGGCTGCACACACGGCTTCCCTGCATCTTGTTGCTTTAGTATTGAAATCTGTGCTCCCCTATCTACCAGACATGTCACCAATCTGTCTTTGAGGACAGATCGGGATCAAAATATGTGGGCTATCGTAGCTCATCCACTGATAAACCTCCCCTTGTTGGACAGGCAGAGCCCACTGCCTGCCAGTCATTACTTTTTTTTTTTTTTTTTCTTCATGCCTGTACGGGACCTGTGAGGTCACAGCCTGAAGCAGTGATGGAACACCTGGTGATGGGCGTAGCCCTGCGAGCACAGGTGGAAGCAATTCCCGGGACCGGTCAAGGCCGACCCTGGCTCCACCCCTCCCTGACCGCATTTAAGGCCCAGCAGGCACAGAGGCAGCATCTCTTCCCGGGGCCTGCTTACTTGGGAGTGTGGACTGAGCCCTTGGAGCGGGGTGAGTGATCCATTCTTTTTTTTTCAAGGCTGCTGCCTCCTCTTTTTTGTTGGATCCTGACTTCATTTAAGGCCTGGCAGCTGTAAGGTCAGTATCTGTACCTGGAGACTGTCTGCTGTGGAGTGTGGGTGAGTGTTTGTATTTGGGATGGGGTGAATGATCTCTTCTTTATTTTGGGGCTGTGATCTTCCCCCTTTTTGGAGTATTTCGACCACGTTTAATGGCTGGAAGCCATAAGGGCAGCATCTCTGCTTGGGACCCGCTTCCTTTGGAGTGTGGGGTGAGCGATCCCTTCTTTATTTTGGGGCTGCGTTCTCTGCCTTTTTTGAGGGATCCTGACCCCTTTTAAGGGCTGGCAGCCATAGGGACAGCATCCGTACCTGTAGAGGGTGGGGTGAGCCCTTGGAATGGGGTGAGTAATTTCTTCTTTATTTCAGGGCTGCGAGCTCTGTCTTTTGGGGGGGATCCCGAACCGGATTAGAGCAGCTGTATCTACTACGTGTGTCCTTACAGTGCCCTTTTTTCCTTCTCTAAGGGAGATAAAGGCTTTCTCTCCCTTTCTCTGAGCTGGTGATGGAAGGACTGACATACGTTTCTTTCTTTCACTGCTCCCTCATTTCTGGAGCTTCGATCAGCCCCAGGATAATGCTGGTTGGCTGAGCGAGCATGGCAGCTCTGGGAATGCCCAGAGATAACGTCCTTTCTCGTAAAGGGGTTCTGCATTCTCCAGATTCCGTTCACAAATATTTTTAAGCTCATTACCTTCCGTTTGAGCCTCCGTTCCCTCTTTCACGGTTTTCACCTCATCATCTCCAACGTTGGGCTCCAAACGTGGTTTGTTTGCACCCACATCGTGACTGTAGTTAACAGTGCTATGCACTGATTGCAGCCATGCGGAGTTATTGAAGGGCATTCTGTGCATCGTTATCGTGTAATAAGTTATGTTCTGACTCTCTTCCGATCCCGTTTTGCATCTCGATGGGGTTTAAGGATTGCTGGGGCTCGTCTAATCAGTGGTGTAAGCACTGTGAGATCCCATGGAGCAGGTAAGGGAAAATCGTGAGTCCCACGTTCATGCGTTGCTTGTCTGCAGGCAGGTTTGTGATGGCTGTGGGAAGCTCCCTTAGGAATCAAATGGGGTTGCAAGGGGCTGACCTTGCTCCATAGGGTCTGTTTTCCCAGCCCCATGAGCTCCATGGCTGGTGATAGAGTGGAGTGCCTCACCTGAGACCTGAAGAACACTCCCAGACCACAGAAGCCATTTGCTTCATCCTCACCGAGAAACACACGGTCTGCACCACTCGAGCATACTGACCACAGGTATTCTGTTCCTGTTTTCTGGTTCTCTCCTATGCCTCCCTTCCAAATTTGTCAGTGGTAACGGATCCCGGGGCATCGTTCTCAGAGCACACCGTGACTGACCACCTTGGGATCTTGCAGTCCTTTCTGTTTGAACAGCGGGACTGGCTTTTTATTTATGGAAAGCAAAGGATTGTCCTCTACCGAGTCACCATGGTCAGGATCACCCCAGATATCTCCATCCCAACTGTGGGGGGATGCTATTAGTTTCCTTATCTGTATGACACCCAAACCCCCACCCCTCTTTCTCCCATCCCGTGACCCGCATTCAATAGCTCTGCAGCTCTGGGTCCCAGCAGTGTGACAAAGTGAGGTCCCTGGTCTGCTAAACACTGGGCCTGGCCCAGAGGGGCTCTGTGAGCGATGTGGATCATCCCAACTGGAGTTCTTGATCGCATTTATGACGATCTGGTCCAACTGCCCCACAATTAACAGGGACATCCACAACCGGATCAGGTCGCTCAGAGCCTGACCCAGCCTCCTCTTGAATTGGGCAGCACGTTCACCACATCTCTGGGCAACCCGTTCCAGTGCCTCACTACCCTCACTGTGAAAGATACTTTCCATGTATCTAACCTCCGTTTTCCCTCGTTTTTTCCTTTAGATATTGAAAGGCTGTTACCAGGTCACCTCGGAGCCTTCACTTCTCCGGGCTGAACAGCCCCAGCTCTCCCTCCTTATAGGAGGGCTGTTCCATCCCTCAATTCATATCTGTGGCTGTTCTCCGGGTGTGCTTCAAGAGCTCCATGTCTCTCCTGTACTGAGGACTCCACATCCGGACACAGTACTCCAGGTGAGGCCTCACTGGCGCAGAGCAGAGGGGTGGGATCACTTCCCTTTGCCTGCCAACCGCTCATCTTTGGGTGGAGCCCAGCATACGGTTGGCTTTCTGGGCTGGGAGGGCACATTGCTGGTTCATGTCTAGCTGCCACCCACCAGCGATCCCGGGTCTTATGGGGCAGGACTATGCTCAGTCCTTTCATCCCCTGGCACGATTTGGTAGTGCGGGCTCCCTCATCTTCCGCTGTACACCCTGCACTTGGGTTTGTTGAACATTGTGAGTTTCACCTGTGCCCACTACTCAGCCTGTTGAGGTCCCTCAGGTGGCGTCCCGTTCCTCTGGTGTGTCCCTGCACCCCACAGGTCAATGTCATTAGGGTGCGTTTGGCCCCGCTGTTGATGTCACTGATGAAGGGGAAATTCCAGTTGTTTATACAAACTGGGCAAAGAATCCCTTGAGAGCAGCCCCGTGGAAACAGACTCGGGGGTACTGGTGTACGAGAAGCCAGATATGAGCCAGCAGTGTGCACTTGCAGCCCGGAAGGGCAACTATATCCTGGGCTGCATTAAAAGAGGAGTGGCCAGCACGGAGAGGGGGGTGATTGTCCCTTTCTACTCGGCCGTTGTGGAGCCCCATCTGGAGTGCTGCATCCAGGCCTGGATCCCCCAGTGCAAGAAAGATGCAGAGCTCTGGGAAGGAGTCCAGAGGAGGGCCACTAAGATGATTAGAGGGCTGAAGTACCTTCCCTACAAAGAAAGGTTGAGGGAGCTGGACTTCTTTAACTTGGAAAAGAGAAGGCTCCGGGGAGACCTCCTTGTGGCCTTCCAATACTTGAAGGGAGCATATAAGCAGGAGGGAGAACAGTTGTTTACGAGGGTGGATAGAGATAGGGCAAGAGGGAATGGTTTTGAACTGAGGTAAAGGAGGTTTAGGTTGGATATTAGGAGGAAGTTTTTCACGCAGAGGGTGGCGTTGCAACGGAACAGGTTGCCCAAGGAGGTTGCGGATGCCCCATCCCTGGAGACATTCACGGCAAGGCTGGATGTGGCTCTGGGTAGCCTGGTCTGGCGGCTGGCTACTGTGCTCATAGCAGGGGATTGAAACGAGATGATCGTTACGTTCCTTCTCAACGCAGGCTATCCTATAATTCTATGATAAGATATTGAAGAGTATCAGCACCAGCACCGACCCCTGTTGGACACCACTCGTCACCGCTCTCCGTTTGGACACAGAGCCATCGTCCACCGCTCTCTGGGCTCGATCCTACAGCCAGTTCTTCATCCATCCTATAGTCCACCCACAAAATCAGCCTCTTTCTAATTTGGAGATGAGGATGGTGTGGGGTACTGTGTCAGAGCCCTTGCTGAAGTCCAGGGAGATGATATCAGTGGCTCTTCCCCTGTCCATCGATGCAGCGGCACCGTCACAGAAGGCCGCCAGGTCGGTCAAGCAGGACTTGCCTTCGGTGAAGCCGGGCCAGTTCTCCCGCATCACCTCCTGCCTTCCACGTGCCCCGGGGTCGCTTCTAGGAGGATCTGCTCTGCGATCGTTCCCAGCACAGAGGTGAGACTGACAGGTCAGTGGTTTCCAGGCTCATCCTTTCTACCCTTCCTAAAAAGGAGTGTGTTGTTGACTGTTTTTCTGATCACCAGGGACTTCACCTGATCACCACCACTTCTCCAATAGCGTTGGAGAGAGTGGCTTGGTGAGCGCATCCATGAATTCCCCCCTGACTCTGTGATGCGTCTCATCGGGAGTCATAGACTTCTGGATTTCAGGTCCTCAGGTGGTCCCGAACCTGGTTGTCACTCACAATGTGGGACAGGGAGGGAAGGAGCGGAGGTGACGTTGCTTCCTCCATCCCTCCCTACCAGACCAAAGGTGAGGGCTGTGTATAATGAACAGTAATCAGAGAACATGGAGGCAAGGATGTCGTTGCGTGCCTCAGCCTTCTCCTTGTCTGTTACCAGCTCTAGCGCTGCAGGTAAGCAGCATCGTGCACAGAGCGCAGCCACGTTGCTCTGAGAAAGGAGCTCAACGGTGCACGTTTGTGAAAAAGGTGCTACCCTGCACATGTGGGGCAGTGCCTTCATTATTGTATCGTGCTCAACAGGTGCCAGCAGAGAACCGTGGTGCTACCGAGTGCCGTAACAACCGCATGGAGAGATGCGTGGCTCTTCACGAGAACGGTGAGGAACAGAAATCTGCATTTCCTGGAATGCCCCGGAGCTCAACTTTGCTGACCGGTAATTGCCTGCCCAGCAGGTAAGGGCAATGTACGCCCACTGATGTTTACCCATTGGTGTGACGCAAGGTAGCATTTCCAGAGCTCTCGATTGCACTCGATGGTGCCCTGAAGGCTGCCCATCCTATTCTTCCTGCCTTTGTCTTGCCTCTGGCCTTTCACTGTGCTGTCTTCCTTCCTTTTGTCCCGGGCTTTCTCTGCCGTATTCTCTCGCCCTCCTGTTTTGGTGTTCCGTGCAGCGTTCTCTCGGCCTTTGCCCTTGGCCTTCTTTGTCCCATTCCCTTTGGCCTTTGGTTTTGGCTTTCTGTGCCCCATTCTCTTTGGCCTTCCATTTTTGGCGTTCCGTGCGGTGTTCTCTCGGTCATTCCCCTTGGCCTTCCGTGTTGCGTTCTATCTGGTCTTTCATTTTGGCGTTCCCTGCGGTGCTCTCTCGGCCATTCCCTTGGCCGCCTCCCGTGCCGCCTCGTCTTTCCCTTGGCCGCCTCCCGTGCCATGTTCCCTACAGCATTTGCTCTGGCCTTAGGTTTTGGCCTTCTTTACTGTGTTCTCTTGGCCATTCCTCTTGGCCTTCCATGCCGCCTTGCCTTTGGCCTCTCGTGCCATGTTCCCTACAGCAGTTGCTTTGTCCTTAGGTTTTGGCCTTCTTTACTGTGTTCTCTTGGCCATTCCTCTTGGCCTTCCATGCCGCCTTGCCTTTGGCCTCTCGTGCCATGTTCCCTACAGCAGTTGCTTTGTCCTTAGGTTTTGGCCTTCTCTGCTGTGTTCTCTTGGCCGTTCCTCTTGGCCTTCCGTGCCGCCTTGCCTTTGGCCTCTCGTGCCATGTTCCCTACAGCAGTTGCTTTGTCCTTAGGTTTTGGCCTTCTCTGCTGTGTTCTCTTGGCCGTCCCTCTTGGCCTCCCGTGCCACCTTGTCTTTTTGGCCTTTGCTTTTGGTCTTCTGTACCGCCCTCTCCTTGCCCTTGCTCTCCTTGCCCTTGCTTTCCTTTGGGTTTTCCCTTGGCCGTTCTCCTTGCTTTTGCCCTTGCCTTAGCCTTGGCTGCTTGCTTTGTTTTTCTTTAGCTGTGGCTTTCTGTGGGCTTTCTGCTTGCCTTTGCCTTTGGCTGTCTGGGATTTGCTGGGAAGCAGCGTTCACGTTAATCTTGACTGGCTGCCCAGCTTAATGGGAGCTCTAGTGATAATTACAGTAACTTGCATTGTATCTGTACACGTAACCCTTAACCCAATATTAAAAATGCCTCTTACAGTAAATGCAGCAATAAAAAGGATGCCCTGTGTTTTGTCAAAGTAACCTTAATCCTAATGACAGTGCAGAATGCAATTGTTAAGTGAACTGCGACTTTAAACTTACAAATAGCATTAATTATATCCCTAATGCGCATTTGCATCACTGTTAGCGTAATGTTCACAGGGTGCAGCCCCTGCATATGCAGGGCAGTACCTTCAATGTTGTATTGTGTTCAACAGGTGGCAGCAGAGAACCGCGGCGCTCCCGTGTGCCGTAACAACCGCACGGAGAGATCTTCGTGAGAACGGCGAGGAACGGAAATCTGCACTTCTTGGAATGCCCCGGAACCCAGCTTTGCTGACCGGTAACTGTCTTCACAGCAGGTAAGGGCGGAACACACCCACCAGTTTTTACCCATTACTTACTGAGACCCAAGGTAGCTTTCCAGAGCTCATTTCTGCACTTCTGGGTGCCCTACAGGCTGTCCATTCTCATCTCTCTGCTTTCTTCTTCCTTTGCTCTTTGCTGTTGCCTGGCCATTTCCTGCAGCATTCTCTTTGGTCTCTGTTTTGGCGTTCCCTGTGGCGTTCTCTTGGGCCTTGCCCTCCGTTTTGGCGTTCTCTTGGGCCTTGCCCTCCGTTTTGGCGTTCTCTTGGGCCTTGCCCTCCATTTTGGCGTTCTCTTGGGCCTTGCCCTCCGTTTCGGCGTTCTCTTGGGCCTTGCCCTCCGTTTCGGCGTTCTCTTGGGCCTTGCCCTCCGTTTCGGCGTTCTCTTGGGCCTTGCCCTCCGTTTCGGCGTTCTCTTGGGCCTTGCCCTCCGTTTCGGCGTTCTCTTGGGCCTTGCCCTCCGTTTCGGCGTTCTCTTGGGCCTTGCCCTCCGTTTCGGCGTTCTCTTGGGCCTTGCCCTCCGTTTCGGCGTTGCCTGAAGCATTCTCTGGTGCCTTGTCCTCCGTTTCGGCGTTGCCTGAAGCATTCTCTGGTGCCTTGTCCTCTGTTTTGGCATTCCCTGCGTTGTTCTTTTGGGCCTTACCCACCATTTTGGCATTCCCCGTGTTGTTTTCTTGTGCCTTGCTCCCTGTTTTACCCTTCCCTGCGGTGTTCTCTTTGGTCTTTGTTTTGGTGTTCCTGTGGCCTTCTTTTGGGCCTGGCCTCTGCCAAGGCTTCCCCTTGGGTGTTCTCCATGCCTTTGCCTTTAATGTTTCCTTCCCTTGGGTTTTCCCCTTTCCTTTTGCTCTTGCCTTTGCCTTCTCTCACGTTCACTCTGAATGTGATCCTAATAAATCTAACCATAACAACTTTGTCCCAGCCCTAATCTCTGGACTGCTAATATGGTGCCAATTGTAACTGTAGCTGTACTGATAACTGTATTCACTGTCCCACTTAACTCTGAACCTACCCTCTAATGGGGCTCTAAACCCACATCTAACCTTAATGTAGTACTAACAACAATCGTATGACTTTTGTGTTAAGTACCCCTAAACTTAATCTTCAGTCCTTGGGTGGGGCGTTGTTTTGCTTGCACTTTTTGTGGGGGTGGGCTTAGGGTGAATGCTGTTTGTGTCTTGGAATTCCTTGAATTACCCATATTTCTTTCTAAGCTGGCTCTCTGTGTTACAGGTGAAGATATGTTCAATGCTTCCAGGGTCAGTGACTCCCCCACAGGACACCATCAGCTTTCTGGGCCTCCCACACTCACCGTCAGCTCGCTTCAGTCCAGGTTTTATCCCTATTCCCCGTTCCGTTCCCTTTTTGTAGCGTTCCCCTCTCTGTGCCACAAGCCCCTACCACCGCCTGAGGTTGTCACGGGCAACGTGTGGGGCGCGGCACTCGGTCTCATTGTAGTTCATCCCATCGGCCTCAGCCCAGCGATTCAACCCGCCCACATCCTTCCTTAGCGCCCTTCTATTCCCAGACCGATGGACGCTTCCTTCTGACACAGCACCCTTGGCAAACTTACCGAGGGTGCACTCCATGCTGCCATAGAGGTGTTTAATAAAGATTTTGGACAGGACAGGGCTGAAGAGCAGTCACAACAGCACAGCAGCTGCACATCATGGGATTCAGCACCAGTCAGCAGGCCGGGCCAATTTCAGCGTGCTCAGTCAATTTATCTCAACCACATTGGTTTTAGCTTTGGAGTCGATTTATCTCAGACAAATTGGCTTTAGCTTTGCAGTGCATTTATCACTACCAAATTGGCTTTAGCCTTGGAGTCAATCTCAGCCACATTGGCTTTAGCTTTGCCTTGCTTACGGGGTTGGGCTAGCTCACTTGTTTGTACCTTAGGGCTAACCCAACCCCGTAAGCAAGGCCCGAGGGCCGTCGGAGGCGATTGGCGTTCCTTCCCGGCCAGTTTGAGACTTGCGCCCCTTTGCGGCCATTCTGAGAGTTGCGCTGGTTTCAGCGTTGTGCAGTCGTATTGAATCAGCCATATTGGCTTTAGTATTGGAGTGACTTAATCTCAACTAAATTGGCTTTGGCTTTGGAGTGACTTAATCTCAACCAAATTGGCTTTAGCCTTGGAGTCAATTAATCTCAACCAAATTGGCTTTAGCCTTGGAGTCAGTTAATCTCAACCAAATTGGCTTTAGCCTTGGAGTCAATTAATCTCAGCCACATTGGCTTTAGCTTTGCCTTGCTTACGGGGTTGGGCTAGCTCACTTGTTTGTACCTTAGGGCTAACCCAACCCCGTAAGCAAGGCCCGAGGGCTGTCGGGGTGATTGGCATTCCTTCCCGGCCAGTCTGAGACTCGTGCCCCTTTGCGGCCATTCTGAGTTGCGCTGGTTTCAGCGTTGTGCAGTCGTATTGAATCAGCCATATTGGCTTTAGCATTGGAGTGACTTAATCTCAACCAAATTGGATTTGGCTTTGGAGTGACTTAATCTCAACCAAATTGGCTTTAGCCTTGGAGTCAATCTCAACCAAATTGGCTTTAGCCTTGGAGTCAATTAATCTCAGCCACATTGGCTTTAGCTTTGCCTTGCTTACGGGGTTGGGCTAGCTCGCTTGTTTGTACTGTAGGGCTAACCCAACCCCGTAAGCAAGGCCCGAGGGCTGTCGGAGGCGATTGGCGTTCCTTCCCGGCCAGTTTGAGACTCGCGCCCCTTTGCGGCCATTCTGAGAGTTGCGCTGGTTTCAGCGTTGTGCAGTCGTATTGAATCAGCCATATTGGCTTTAGCATTGGAGTGACTTAATCTCAACCAAATTGGCTTTGGCTTTGGAGTCAATTAATCTCAACCAAATTGGCTTTAGCCTTGGAGTCAATTAATCTCAACCAAATTGGCTTTAGCCTTGGAGTCAATTAATCTCAACCAAATTGGCTTTAGCCTTGGAGTCAATTAATCTCAGCCACATTGGCTTTAGCTTTGCCTTGCTTACGGGGTTGGGCTAGCTCACTTGTTTGTACTGTAGGGCTAACCCAACCCCGTAAGCAAGGCCCGAGGGCCGTCGGAGGTGATTGGTGTTCCTTCCCGGCCAGTTTGAGAATTGCGTTCCTTTGCGGCCATTCTGAGACTTGCGCTGGTTTCAGTGTGCGCAGTTATTTTACATCAAGCAAATTGGCTTTGGCTTTGACTTGCTTACAATTGTTTTGTGCAAAGTACTGAATGAGGGGATGCTGTACCTGTGAACTGCATTGTGCACTGTACTGCATATGGGGATGCTGCGCCTGTGAATTGCATTGCGCCATGTACTGCATATGGGGATGCTGCGCCTGTGAATTGCATTGCGCCATGTACTGCATATGGGGATGCTGCGCCTGTGAATTGCATTGCGCCATGTACTGCATATGGGGATGCTGCGCCTGTGAATTGCATTGCGCCATGTACTGCATATGGGGATGCTGCGCCTGTGAATTGCATTGCGCCATGTACTGCATATGGGGATGCTGCGCCTGTGAATTGCATTGCGCCATGTACTGCATATGGGGATGCTGCGCCTGTGAATTGCATTGCGCCATGTACTGCATATGGGGATGCTGCGCCTGTGAATTGCATTGCGCCATGTACTGCATATGGGGATGCTGCGCTTGTAAACTGTTGTGCACTGTACTGAATATAGGGATCATGTGCCTGTAAGCCACGTCTTGGTATTGTACTGAATATGTGTATCCATGCTCTGACTGTTATCATGCAGTTGTTGGTGTAGCGTGTGTATATGCTTGCATGAGCCACATCTTGTGGAAACAGAGCTGTAATAAACAAATTGTGCCAGTATTTAACTCTGTGGTGTGTCTTGCATTGTCACCGTCAGGATGTGGACCACACTCTCAGGTAGGTGCTGACAGGTAGGTGCTGACAGGTAGGTATGGAGGGTGGTAGAACTAGAGGGGCTGTAAGTAAAGTGGGTCAGGCTGTTAGTGAACTGGAGTTGTAGTTGTAGCTGGTCAGGTTGTTGGTGAACAGAAGTCATTGGTGAAGCTATGTTGTTGGCATAGTTGGTCAGGCTGTTGGTAAAACTAGGTTGTTGGTGAAGTTGGTCGAGTTGTTGGTGAAGTTGGGACTGAGGGTTAGAGGGACTGAGGGTTAGAGGGACTGAGGGTTAGAGGGACTGAGGGTTAGAGGGACTGAGGGTTAGAGGGACTGAGGGTTAGAGGGACTGAGGGTTAGAGGGACTGAGGGTTAGAGGGACTGAGGGTTAGAGGGACTGAGGGTTAGAGGGACTGAGGGTTAGAGGGACTGAGGGTTAGAGGGACTGAGGGTTAGAGGGACTGAGGGTTAGAGGGACTGAGGGTTAGAGGGACTGAGGGTTAGAGGGACTGAGGGTTAGAGGGACTGAGGGTTAGAGGGACTGAGGGTTAGAGGGACTGAGGGTTAGAGGGACTGAGGGTTAGAGGGACTGAGGGTTAGAGGGACTGAGGGTTAGAGGGACTGAGGGTTAGAGGGACTGAGGGTTAGAGGGACTGAGGGTTAGAGGGACTGAGGGTTAGAGGGACTGAGGGTTAGAGGGACTGAGGGTTAGAGGGACTGAGGGTTAGAGGGACTGAGGGTTAGAGGGACTGAGGGTTAGAGGGACTGAGGGTTAGAGGGACTGAGGGTTAGAGGGACTGAGGGTTAGAGGGACTGAGGGTTAGAGGGACTGAGGGTTAGAGGGACTGAGGGTTAGAGGGACTGAGGGTTAGAGGGACTGAGGGTTAGAGGGACTGAGGGTTAGAGGGACTGAGGGTTAGAGGGACTGAGGGTTAGAGGGACTGAGGGTTAGAGGGACTGAGGGTTAGAGGGACTGAGGGTTAGAGGGACTGAGGGTTAGAGGGACTGAGGGTTAGAGGGACTGAGGGTTAGAGGGACTGAGGGTTAGAGGGACTGAGGGTTAGAGGGACTGAGGGTTAGAGGGACTGAGGGTTAGAGGGACTGAGGGTTAGAGGGACTGAGGGTTAGAGGGACTGAGGGTTAGAGGGACTGAGGGTTAGAGGGACTGAGGGTTAGAGGGACTGAGGGTTAGAGGGACTGAGGGTTAGAGGGACTGAGGGTTAGAGGGACTGAGGGTTAGAGGGACTGAGGGTTAGAGGGACTGAGGGTTAGAGGGACTGAGGGTTAGAGGGACTGAGGGTTAGAGGGACTGAGGGTTAGAGGGACTGAGGGTTAGAGGGACTGAGGGTTAGAGGGACTGAGGGTTAGAGGGACTGAGGGTTAGAGGGACTGAGGGTTAGAGGGACTGAGGGTTAGAGGGACTGAGGGTTAGAGGGACTGAGGGTTAGAGGGACTGAGGGTTAGAGGGACTGAGGGTTAGAGGGACTGAGGGTTAGAGGGACTGAGGGTTAGAGGGACTGAGGGTTAGAGGGACTGAGGGTTAGAGGGACTGAGGGTTAGAGGGACTGAGGGTTAGAGGGACTGAGGGTTAGAGGGACTGAGGGTTAGAGGGACTGAGGGTTAGAGGGACTGAGGGTTAGAGGGACTGAGGGTTAGAGGGACTGAGGGTTAGAGGGACTGAGGGTTAGAGGGACTGAGGGTTAGAGGGACTGAGGGTTAGAGGGACTGAGGGTTAGAGGGACTGAGGGTTAGAGGGACTGAGGGTTAGAGGGACTGAGGGTTAGAGGGACTGAGGGTTAGAGGGACTGAGGGTTAGAGGGACTGAGGGTTAGAGGGACTGAGGGTTAGAGGGACTGAGGGTTAGAGGGACTGAGGGTTAGAGGGACTGAGGGTTAGAGGGACTGAGGGTTAGAGGGACTGAGGGTTAGAGGGACTGAGGGTTAGAGGGACTGAGGGTTAGAGGGACTGAGGGTTAGAGGGACTGAGGGTTAGAGGGACTGAGGGTTAGAGGGACTGAGGGTTAGAGGGACTGAGGGTTAGAGGGACTGAGGGTTAGAGGGACTGAGGGTTAGAGGGACTGAGGGTTAGAGGGACTGAGGGTTAGAGGGACTGAGGGTTAGAGGGACTGAGGGTTAGAGGGACTGAGGGTTAGAGGGACTGAGGGTTAGAGGGACTGAGGGTTAGAGGGACTGAGGGTTAGAGGGACTGAGGGTTAGAGGGACTGAGGGTTAGAGGGACTGAGGGTTAGAGGGACTGAGGGTTAGAGGGACTGAGGGTTAGAGGGACTGAGGGTTAGAGGGACTGAGGGTTAGAGGGACTGAGGGTTAGAGGGACTGAGGGTTAGAGGGACTGAGGGTTAGAGGGACTGAGGGTTAGAGGGACTGAGGGTTAGAGGGACTGAGGGTTAGAGGGACTGAGGGTTAGAGGGACTGAGGGTTAGAGGGACTGAGGGTTAGAGGGACTGAGGGTTAGAGGGACTGAGGGTTAGAGGGACTGAGGGTTAGAGGGACTGAGGGTTAGAGGGACTGAGGGTTAGAGGGACTGAGGGTTAGAGGGACTGAGGGTTAGAGGGACTGAGGGTTAGAGGGACTGAGGGTTAGAGGGACTGAGGGTTAGAGGGACTGAGGGTTAGAGGGACTGAGGGTTAGAGGGACTGAGGGTTAGAGGGACTGAGGGTTAGAGGGACTGAGGGTTAGAGGGACTGAGGGTTAGAGGGACTGAGGGTTAGAGGGACTGAGGGTTAGAGGGACTGAGGGTTAGAGGGACTGAGGGTTAGAGGGACTGAGGGTTAGAGGGACTGAGGGTTAGAGGGACTGAGGGTTAGAGGGACTGAGGGTTAGAGGGACTGAGGGTTAGAGGGACTGAGGGTTAGAGGGACTGAGGGTTAGAGGGACTGAGGGTTAGAGGGACTGAGGGTTAGAGGGACTGAGGGTTAGAGGGACTGAGGGTTAGAGGGACTGAGGGTTAGAGGGACTGAGGGTTAGAGGGACTGAGGGTTAGAGGGACTGAGGGTTAGAGGGACTGAGGGTTAGAGGGACTGAGGGTTAGAGGGACTGAGGGTTAGAGGGACTGAGGGTTAGAGGGACTGAGGGTTAGAGGGACTGAGGGTTAGAGGGACTGAGGGTTAGAGGGACTGAGGGTTAGAGGGACTGAGGGTTAGAGGGACTGAGGGTTAGAGGGACTGAGGGTTAGAGGGACTGAGGGTTAGAGGGACTGAGGGTTAGAGGGACTGAGGGTTAGAGGGACTGAGGGTTAGAGGGACTGAGGGTTAGAGGGACTGAGGGTTAGAGGGACTGAGGGTTAGAGGGACTGAGGGTTAGAGGGACTGAGGGTTAGAGGGACTGAGGGTTAGAGGGACTGAGGGTTAGAGGGACTGAGGGTTAGAGGGACTGAGGGTTAGAGGGACTGAGGGTTAGAGGGACTGAGGGTTAGAGGGACTGAGGGTTAGAGGGACTGAGGGTTAGAGGGACTGAGGGTTAGAGGGACTGAGGGTTAGAGGGACTGAGGGTTAGAGGGACTGAGGGTTAGAGGGACTGAGGGTTAGAGGGACTGAGGGTTAGAGGGACTGAGGGTTAGAGGGACTGAGGGTTAGAGGGACTGAGGGTTAGAGGGACTGAGGGTTAGAGGGACTGAGGGTTAGAGGGACTGAGGGTTAGAGGGACTGAGGGTTAGAGGGACTGAGGGTTAGAGGGACTGAGGGTTAGAGGGACTGAGGGTTAGAGGGACTGAGGGTTAGAGGGACTGAGGGTTAGAGGGACTGAGGGTTAGAGGGACTGAGGGTTAGAGGGACTGAGGGTTAGAGGGACTGAGGGTTAGAGGGACTGAGGGTTAGAGGGACTGAGGGTTAGAGGGACTGAGGGTTAGAGGGACTGAGGGTTAGAGGGACTGAGGGTTAGAGGGACTGAGGGTTAGAGGGACTGAGGGTTAGAGGGACTGAGGGTTAGAGGGACTGAGGGTTAGAGGGACTGAGGGTTAGAGGGACTGAGGGTTAGAGGGACTGAGGGTTAGAGGGACTGAGGGTTAGAGGGACTGAGGGTTAGAGGGACTGAGGGTTAGAGGGACTGAGGGTTAGAGGGACTGAGGGTTAGAGGGACTGAGGGTTAGAGGGACTGAGGGTTAGAGGGACTGAGGGTTAGAGGGACTGAGGGTTAGAGGGACTGAGGGTTAGAGGGACTGAGGGTTAGAGGGACTGAGGGTTAGAGGGACTGAGGGTTAGAGGGACTGAGGGTTAGAGGGACTGAGGGTTAGAGGGACTGAGGGTTAGAGGGACTGAGGGTTAGAGGGACTGAGGGTTAGAGGGACTGAGGGTTAGAGGGACTGAGGGTTAGAGGGACTGAGGGTTAGAGGGACTGAGGGTTAGAGGGACTGAGGGTTAGAGGGACTGAGGGTTAGAGGGACTGAGGGTTAGAGGGACTGAGGGTTAGAGGGACTGAGGGTTAGAGGGACTGAGGGTTAGAGGGACTGAGGGTTAGAGGGACTGAGGGTTAGAGGGACTGAGGGTTAGAGGGACTGAGGGTTAGAGGGACTGAGGGTTAGAGGGACTGAGGGTTAGAGGGACTGAGGGTTAGAGGGACTGAGGGTTAGAGGGACTGAGGGTTAGAGGGACTGAGGGTTAGAGGGACTGAGGGTTAGAGGGACTGAGGGTTAGAGGGACTGAGGGTTAGAGGGACTGAGGGTTAGAGGGACTGAGGGTTAGAGGGACTGAGGGTTAGAGGGACTGAGGGTTAGAGGGACTGAGGGTTAGAGGGACTGAGGGTTAGAGGGACTGAGGGTTAGAGGGACTGAGGGTTAGAGGGACTGAGGGTTAGAGGGACTGAGGGTTAGAGGGACTGAGGGTTAGAGGGACTGAGGGTTAGAGGGACTGAGGGTTAGAGGGACTGAGGGTTAGAGGGACTGAGGGTTAGAGGGACTGAGGGTTAGAGGGACTGAGGGTTAGAGGGACTGAGGGTTAGAGGGACTGAGGGTTAGAGGGACTGAGGGTTAGAGGGACTGAGGGTTAGAGGGACTGAGGGTTAGAGGGACTGAGGGTTAGAGGGACTGAGGGTTAGAGGGACTGAGGGTTAGAGGGACTGAGGGTTAGAGGGACTGAGGGTTAGAGGGACTGAGGGTTAGAGGGACTGAGGGTTAGAGGGACTGAGGGTTAGAGGGACTGAGGGTTAGAGGGACTGAGGGTTAGAGGGACTGAGGGTTAGAGGGACTGAGGGTTAGAGGGACTGAGGGTTAGAGGGACTGAGGGTTAGAGGGACTGAGGGTTAGAGGGACTGAGGGTTAGAGGGACTGAGGGTTAGAGGGACTGAGGGTTAGAGGGACTGAGGGTTAGAGGGACTGAGGGTTAGAGGGACTGAGGGTTAGAGGGACTGAGGGTTAGAGGGACTGAGGGTTAGAGGGACTGAGGGTTAGAGGGACTGAGGGTTAGAGGGACTGAGGGTTAGAGGGACTGAGGGTTAGAGGGACTGAGGGTTAGAGGGACTGAGGGTTAGAGGGACTGAGGGTTAGAGGGACTGAGGGTTAGAGGGACTGAGGGTTAGAGGGACTGAGGGTTAGAGGGACTGAGGGTTAGAGGGACTGAGGGTTAGAGGGACTGAGGGTTAGAGGGACTGAGGGTTAGAGGGACTGAGGGTTAGAGGGACTGAGGGTTAGAGGGACTGAGGGTTAGAGGGACTGAGGGTTAGAGGGACTGAGGGTTAGAGGGACTGAGGGTTAGAGGGACTGAGGGTTAGAGGGACTGAGGGTTAGAGGGACTGAGGGTTAGAGGGACTGAGGGTTAGAGGGACTGAGGGTTAGAGGGACTGAGGGTTAGAGGGACTGAGGGTTAGAGGGACTGAGGGTTAGAGGGACTGAGGGTTAGAGGGACTGAGGGTTAGAGGGACTGAGGGTTAGAGGGACTGAGGGTTAGAGGGACTGAGGGTTAGAGGGACTGAGGGTTAGAGGGACTGAGGGTTAGAGGGACTGAGGGTTAGAGGGACTGAGGGTTAGAGGGACTGAGGGTTAGAGGGACTGAGGGTTAGAGGGACTGAGGGTTAGAGGGACTGAGGGTTAGAGGGACTGAGGGTTAGAGGGACTGAGGGTTAGAGGGACTGAGGGTTAGAGGGACTGAGGGTTAGAGGGACTGAGGGTTAGAGGGACTGAGGGTTAGAGGGACTGAGGGTTAGAGGGACTGAGGGTTAGAGGGACTGAGGGTTAGAGGGACTGAGGGTTAGAGGGACTGAGGGTTAGAGGGACTGAGGGTTAGAGGGACTGAGGGTTAGAGGGACTGAGGGTTAGAGGGACTGAGGGTTAGAGGGACTGAGGGTTAGAGGGACTGAGGGTTAGAGGGACTGAGGGTTAGAGGGACTGAGGGTTAGAGGGACTGAGGGTTAGAGGGACTGAGGGTTAGAGGGACTGAGGGTTAGAGGGACTGAGGGTTAGAGGGACTGAGGGTTAGAGGGACTGAGGGTTAGAGGGACTGAGGGTTAGAGGGACTGAGGGTTAGAGGGACTGAGGGTTAGAGGGACTGAGGGTTAGAGGGACTGAGGGTTAGAGGGACTGAGGGTTAGAGGGACTGAGGGTTAGAGGGACTGAGGGTTAGAGGGACTGAGGGTTAGAGGGACTGAGGGTTAGAGGGACTGAGGGTTAGAGGGACTGAGGGTTAGAGGGACTGAGGGTTAGAGGGACTGAGGGTTAGAGGGACTGAGGGTTAGAGGGACTGAGGGTTAGAGGGACTGAGGGTTAGAGGGACTGAGGGTTAGAGGGACTGAGGGTTAGAGGGACTGAGGGTTAGAGGGACTGAGGGTTAGAGGGACTGAGGGTTAGAGGGACTGAGGGTTAGAGGGACTGAGGGTTAGAGGGACTGAGGGTTAGAGGGACTGAGGGTTAGAGGGACTGAGGGTTAGAGGGACTGAGGGTTAGAGGGACTGAGGGTTAGAGGGACTGAGGGTTAGAGGGACTGAGGGTTAGAGGGACTGAGGGTTAGAGGGACTGAGGGTTAGAGGGACTGAGGGTTAGAGGGACTGAGGGTTAGAGGGACTGAGGGTTAGAGGGACTGAGGGTTAGAGGGACTGAGGGTTAGAGGGACTGAGGGTTAGAGGGACTGAGGGTTAGAGGGACTGAGGGTTAGAGGGACTGAGGGTTAGAGGGACTGAGGGTTAGAGGGACTGAGGGTTAGAGGGACTGAGGGTTAGAGGGACTGAGGGTTAGAGGGACTGAGGGTTAGAGGGACTGAGGGTTAGAGGGACTGAGGGTTAGAGGGACTGAGGGTTAGAGGGACTGAGGGTTAGAGGGACTGAGGGTTAGAGGGACTGAGGGTTAGAGGGACTGAGGGTTAGAGGGACTGAGGGTTAGAGGGACTGAGGGTTAGAGGGACTGAGGGTTAGAGGGACTGAGGGTTAGAGGGACTGAGGGTTAGAGGGACTGAGGGTTAGAGGGACTGAGGGTTAGAGGGACTGAGGGTTAGAGGGACTGAGGGTTAGAGGGACTGAGGGTTAGAGGGACTGAGGGTTAGAGGGACTGAGGGTTAGAGGGACTGAGGGTTAGAGGGACTGAGGGTTAGAGGGACTGAGGGTTAGAGGGACTGAGGGTTAGAGGGACTGAGGGTTAGAGGGACTGAGGGTTAGAGGGACTGAGGGTTAGAGGGACTGAGGGTTAGAGGGACTGAGGGTTAGAGGGACTGAGGGTTAGAGGGACTGAGGGTTAGAGGGACTGAGGGTTAGAGGGACTGAGGGTTAGAGGGACTGAGGGTTAGAGGGACTGAGGGTTAGAGGGACTGAGGGTTAGAGGGACTGAGGGTTAGAGGGACTGAGGGTTAGAGGGACTGAGGGTTAGAGGGACTGAGGGTTAGAGGGACTGAGGGTTAGAGGGACTGAGGGTTAGAGGGACTGAGGGTTAGAGGGACTGAGGGTTAGAGGGACTGAGGGTTAGAGGGACTGAGGGTTAGAGGGACTGAGGGTTAGAGGGACTGAGGGTTAGAGGGACTGAGGGTTAGAGGGACTGAGGGTTAGAGGGACTGAGGGTTAGAGGGACTGAGGGTTAGAGGGACTGAGGGTTAGAGGGACTGAGGGTTAGAGGGACTGAGGGTTAGAGGGACTGAGGGTTAGAGGGACTGAGGGTTAGAGGGACTGAGGGTTAGAGGGACTGAGGGTTAGAGGGACTGAGGGTTAGAGGGACTGAGGGTTAGAGGGACTGAGGGTTAGAGGGACTGAGGGTTAGAGGGACTGAGGGTTAGAGGGACTGAGGGTTAGAGGGACTGAGGGTTAGAGGGACTGAGGGTTAGAGGGACTGAGGGTTAGAGGGACTGAGGGTTAGAGGGACTGAGGGTTAGAGGGACTGAGGGTTAGAGGGACTGAGGGTTAGAGGGACTGAGGGTTAGAGGGACTGAGGGTTAGAGGGACTGAGGGTTAGAGGGACTGAGGGTTAGAGGGACTGAGGGTTAGAGGGACTGAGGGTTAGAGGGACTGAGGGTTAGAGGGACTGAGGGTTAGAGGGACTGAGGGTTAGAGGGACTGAGGGTTAGAGGGACTGAGGGTTAGAGGGACTGAGGGTTAGAGGGACTGAGGGTTAGAGGGACTGAGGGTTAGAGGGACTGAGGGTTAGAGGGACTGAGGGTTAGAGGGACTGAGGGTTAGAGGGACTGAGGGTTAGAGGGACTGAGGGTTAGAGGGACTGAGGGTTAGAGGGACTGAGGGTTAGAGGGACTGAGGGTTAGAGGGACTGAGGGTTAGAGGGACTGAGGGTTAGAGGGACTGAGGGTTAGAGGGACTGAGGGTTAGAGGGACTGAGGGTTAGAGGGACTGAGGGTTAGAGGGACTGAGGGTTAGAGGGACTGAGGGTTAGAGGGACTGAGGGTTAGAGGGACTGAGGGTTAGAGGGACTGAGGGTTAGAGGGACTGAGGGTTAGAGGGACTGAGGGTTAGAGGGACTGAGGGTTAGAGGGACTGAGGGTTAGAGGGACTGAGGGTTAGAGGGACTGAGGGTTAGAGGGACTGAGGGTTAGAGGGACTGAGGGTTAGAGGGACTGAGGGTTAGAGGGACTGAGGGTTAGAGGGACTGAGGGTTAGAGGGACTGAGGGTTAGAGGGACTGAGGGTTAGAGGGACTGAGGGTTAGAGGGACTGAGGGTTAGAGGGACTGAGGGTTAGAGGGACTGAGGGTTAGAGGGACTGAGGGTTAGAGGGACTGAGGGTTAGAGGGACTGAGGGTTAGAGGGACTGAGGGTTAGAGGGACTGAGGGTTAGAGGGACTGAGGGTTAGAGGGACTGAGGGTTAGAGGGACTGAGGGTTAGAGGGACTGAGGGTTAGAGGGACTGAGGGTTAGAGGGACTGAGGGTTAGAGGGACTGAGGGTTAGAGGGACTGAGGGTTAGAGGGACTGAGGGTTAGAGGGACTGAGGGTTAGAGGGACTGAGGGTTAGAGGGACTGAGGGTTAGAGGGACTGAGGGTTAGAGGGACTGAGGGTTAGAGGGACTGAGGGTTAGAGGGACTGAGGGTTAGAGGGACTGAGGGTTAGAGGGACTGAGGGTTAGAGGGACTGAGGGTTAGAGGGACTGAGGGTTAGAGGGACTGAGGGTTAGAGGGACTGAGGGTTAGAGGGACTGAGGGTTAGAGGGACTGAGGGTTAGAGGGACTGAGGGTTAGAGGGACTGAGGGTTAGAGGGACTGAGGGTTAGAGGGACTGAGGGTTAGAGGGACTGAGGGTTAGAGGGACTGAGGGTTAGAGGGACTGAGGGTTAGAGGGACTGAGGGTTAGAGGGACTGAGGGTTAGAGGGACTGAGGGTTAGAGGGACTGAGGGTTAGAGGGACTGAGGGTTAGAGGGACTGAGGGTTAGAGGGACTGAGGGTTAGAGGGACTGAGGGTTAGAGGGACTGAGGGTTAGAGGGACTGAGGGTTAGAGGGACTGAGGGTTAGAGGGACTGAGGGTTAGAGGGACTGAGGGTTAGAGGGACTGAGGGTTAGAGGGACTGAGGGTTAGAGGGACTGAGGGTTAGAGGGACTGAGGGTTAGAGGGACTGAGGGTTAGAGGGACTGAGGGTTAGAGGGACTGAGGGTTAGAGGGACTGAGGGTTAGAGGGACTGAGGGTTAGAGGGACTGAGGGTTAGAGGGACTGAGGGTTAGAGGGACTGAGGGTTAGAGGGACTGAGGGTTAGAGGGACTGAGGGTTAGAGGGACTGAGGGTTAGAGGGACTGAGGGTTAGAGGGACTGAGGGTTAGAGGGACTGAGGGTTAGAGGGACTGAGGGTTAGAGGGACTGAGGGTTAGAGGGACTGAGGGTTAGAGGGACTGAGGGTTAGAGGGACTGAGGGTTAGAGGGACTGAGGGTTAGAGGGACTGAGGGTTAGAGGGACTGAGGGTTAGAGGGACTGAGGGTTAGAGGGACTGAGGGTTAGAGGGACTGAGGGTTAGAGGGACTGAGGGTTAGAGGGACTGAGGGTTAGAGGGACTGAGGGTTAGAGGGACTGAGGGTTAGAGGGACTGAGGGTTAGAGGGACTGAGGGTTAGAGGGACTGAGGGTTAGAGGGACTGAGGGTTAGAGGGACTGAGGGTTAGAGGGACTGAGGGTTAGAGGGACTGAGGGTTAGAGGGACTGAGGGTTAGAGGGACTGAGGGTTAGAGGGACTGAGGGTTAGAGGGACTGAGGGTTAGAGGGACTGAGGGTTAGAGGGACTGAGGGTTAGAGGGACTGAGGGTTAGAGGGACTGAGGGTTAGAGGGACTGAGGGTTAGAGGGACTGAGGGTTAGAGGGACTGAGGGTTAGAGGGACTGAGGGTTAGAGGGACTGAGGGTTAGAGGGACTGAGGGTTAGAGGGACTGAGGGTTAGAGGGACTGAGGGTTAGAGGGACTGAGGGTTAGAGGGACTGAGGGTTAGAGGGACTGAGGGTTAGAGGGACTGAGGGTTAGAGGGACTGAGGGTTAGAGGGACTGAGGGTTAGAGGGACTGAGGGTTAGAGGGACTGAGGGTTAGAGGGACTGAGGGTTAGAGGGACTGAGGGTTAGAGGGACTGAGGGTTAGAGGGACTGAGGGTTAGAGGGACTGAGGGTTAGAGGGACTGAGGGTTAGAGGGACTGAGGGTTAGAGGGACTGAGGGTTAGAGGGACTGAGGGTTAGAGGGACTGAGGGTTAGAGGGACTGAGGGTTAGAGGGACTGAGGGTTAGAGGGACTGAGGGTTAGAGGGACTGAGGGTTAGAGGGACTGAGGGTTAGAGGGACTGAGGGTTAGAGGGACTGAGGGTTAGAGGGACTGAGGGTTAGAGGGACTGAGGGTTAGAGGGACTGAGGGTTAGAGGGACTGAGGGTTAGAGGGACTGAGGGTTAGAGGGACTGAGGGTTAGAGGGACTGAGGGTTAGAGGGACTGAGGGTTAGAGGGACTGAGGGTTAGAGGGACTGAGGGTTAGAGGGACTGAGGGTTAGAGGGACTGAGGGTTAGAGGGACTGAGGGTTAGAGGGACTGAGGGTTAGAGGGACTGAGGGTTAGAGGGACTGAGGGTTAGAGGGACTGAGGGTTAGAGGGACTGAGGGTTAGAGGGACTGAGGGTTAGAGGGACTGAGGGTTAGAGGGACTGAGGGTTAGAGGGACTGAGGGTTAGAGGGACTGAGGGTTAGAGGGACTGAGGGTTAGAGGGACTGAGGGTTAGAGGGACTGAGGGTTAGAGGGACTGAGGGTTAGAGGGACTGAGGGTTAGAGGGACTGAGGGTTAGAGGGACTGAGGGTTAGAGGGACTGAGGGTTAGAGGGACTGAGGGTTAGAGGGACTGAGGGTTAGAGGGACTGAGGGTTAGAGGGACTGAGGGTTAGAGGGACTGAGGGTTAGAGGGACTGAGGGTTAGAGGGACTGAGGGTTAGAGGGACTGAGGGTTAGAGGGACTGAGGGTTAGAGGGACTGAGGGTTAGAGGGACTGAGGGTTAGAGGGACTGAGGGTTAGAGGGACTGAGGGTTAGAGGGACTGAGGGTTAGAGGGACTGAGGGTTAGAGGGACTGAGGGTTAGAGGGACTGAGGGTTAGAGGGACTGAGGGTTAGAGGGACTGAGGGTTAGAGGGACTGAGGGTTAGAGGGACTGAGGGTTAGAGGGACTGAGGGTTAGAGGGACTGAGGGTTAGAGGGACTGAGGGTTAGAGGGACTGAGGGTTAGAGGGACTGAGGGTTAGAGGGACTGAGGGTTAGAGGGACTGAGGGTTAGAGGGACTGAGGGTTAGAGGGACTGAGGGTTAGAGGGACTGAGGGTTAGAGGGACTGAGGGTTAGAGGGACTGAGGGTTAGAGGGACTGAGGGTTAGAGGGACTGAGGGTTAGAGGGACTGAGGGTTAGAGGGACTGAGGGTTAGAGGGACTGAGGGTTAGAGGGACTGAGGGTTAGAGGGACTGAGGGTTAGAGGGACTGAGGGTTAGAGGGACTGAGGGTTAGAGGGACTGAGGGTTAGAGGGACTGAGGGTTAGAGGGACTGAGGGTTAGAGGGACTGAGGGTTAGAGGGACTGAGGGTTAGAGGGACTGAGGGTTAGAGGGACTGAGGGTTAGAGGGACTGAGGGTTAGAGGGACTGAGGGTTAGAGGGACTGAGGGTTAGAGGGACTGAGGGTTAGAGGGACTGAGGGTTAGAGGGACTGAGGGTTAGAGGGACTGAGGGTTAGAGGGACTGAGGGTTAGAGGGACTGAGGGTTAGAGGGACTGAGGGTTAGAGGGACTGAGGGTTAGAGGGACTGAGGGTTAGAGGGACTGAGGGTTAGAGGGACTGAGGGTTAGAGGGACTGAGGGTTAGAGGGACTGAGGGTTAGAGGGACTGAGGGTTAGAGGGACTGAGGGTTAGAGGGACTGAGGGTTAGAGGGACTGAGGGTTAGAGGGACTGAGGGTTAGAGGGACTGAGGGTTAGAGGGACTGAGGGTTAGAGGGACTGAGGGTTAGAGGGACTGAGGGTTAGAGGGACTGAGGGTTAGAGGGACTGAGGGTTAGAGGGACTGAGGGTTAGAGGGACTGAGGGTTAGAGGGACTGAGGGTTAGAGGGACTGAGGGTTAGAGGGACTGAGGGTTAGAGGGACTGAGGGTTAGAGGGACTGAGGGTTAGAGGGACTGAGGGTTAGAGGGACTGAGGGTTAGAGGGACTGAGGGTTAGAGGGACTGAGGGTTAGAGGGACTGAGGGTTAGAGGGACTGAGGGTTAGAGGGACTGAGGGTTAGAGGGACTGAGGGTTAGAGGGACTGAGGGTTAGAGGGACTGAGGGTTAGAGGGACTGAGGGTTAGAGGGACTGAGGGTTAGAGGGACTGAGGGTTAGAGGGACTGAGGGTTAGAGGGACTGAGGGTTAGAGGGACTGAGGGTTAGAGGGACTGAGGGTTAGAGGGACTGAGGGTTAGAGGGACTGAGGGTTAGAGGGACTGAGGGTTAGAGGGACTGAGGGTTAGAGGGACTGAGGGTTAGAGGGACTGAGGGTTAGAGGGACTGAGGGTTAGAGGGACTGAGGGTTAGAGGGACTGAGGGTTAGAGGGACTGAGGGTTAGAGGGACTGAGGGTTAGAGGGACTGAGGGTTAGAGGGACTGAGGGTTAGAGGGACTGAGGGTTAGAGGGACTGAGGGTTAGAGGGACTGAGGGTTAGAGGGACTGAGGGTTAGAGGGACTGAGGGTTAGAGGGACTGAGGGTTAGAGGGACTGAGGGTTAGAGGGACTGAGGGTTAGAGGGACTGAGGGTTAGAGGGACTGAGGGTTAGAGGGACTGAGGGTTAGAGGGACTGAGGGTTAGAGGGACTGAGGGTTAGAGGGACTGAGGGTTAGAGGGACTGAGGGTTAGAGGGACTGAGGGTTAGAGGGACTGAGGGTTAGAGGGACTGAGGGTTAGAGGGACTGAGGGTTAGAGGGACTGAGGGTTAGAGGGACTGAGGGTTAGAGGGACTGAGGGTTAGAGGGACTGAGGGTTAGAGGGACTGAGGGTTAGAGGGACTGAGGGTTAGAGGGACTGAGGGTTAGAGGGACTGAGGGTTAGAGGGACTGAGGGTTAGAGGGACTGAGGGTTAGAGGGACTGAGGGTTAGAGGGACTGAGGGTTAGAGGGACTGAGGGTTAGAGGGACTGAGGGTTAGAGGGACTGAGGGTTAGAGGGACTGAGGGTTAGAGGGACTGAGGGTTAGAGGGACTGAGGGTTAGAGGGACTGAGGGTTAGAGGGACTGAGGGTTAGAGGGACTGAGGGTTAGAGGGACTGAGGGTTAGAGGGACTGAGGGTTAGAGGGACTGAGGGTTAGAGGGACTGAGGGTTAGAGGGACTGAGGGTTAGAGGGACTGAGGGTTAGAGGGACTGAGGGTTAGAGGGACTGAGGGTTAGAGGGACTGAGGGTTAGAGGGACTGAGGGTTAGAGGGACTGAGGGTTAGAGGGACTGAGGGTTAGAGGGACTGAGGGTTAGAGGGACTGAGGGTTAGAGGGACTGAGGGTTAGGGACTGAGGGTTAGAGGGACTGAGGGTTAGAGGGACTGAGGGTTAGAGGGACTGAGGGTTAGAGGGACTGAGGGTTAGAGGGACTGAGGGTTAGAGGGACTGAGGGTTAGAGGGACTGAGGGTTAGAGGGACTGAGGGTTAGAGGGACTGAGGGTTAGAGGGACTGAGGGTTAGAGGGACTGAGGGTTAGAGGGACTGAGGGTTAGAGGGACTGAGGGTTAGAGGGACTGAGGGTTAGAGGGACTGAGGGTTAGAGGGACTGAGGGTTAGAGGGACTGAGGGTTAGAGGGACTGAGGGTTAGAGGGACTGAGGGTTAGAGGGACTGAGGGTTAGAGGGACTGAGGGTTAGAGGGACTGAGGGTTAGAGGGACTGAGGGTTAGAGGGACTGAGGGTTAGAGGGACTGAGGGTTAGAGGGACTGAGGGTTAGAGGGACTGAGGGTTAGAGGGACTGAGGGTTAGAGGGACTGAGGGTTAGAGGGACTGAGGGTTAGAGGGACTGAGGGTTAGAGGGACTGAGGGTTAGAGGGACTGAGGGTTAGAGGGACTGAGGGTTAGAGGGACTGAGGGTTAGAGGGACTGAGGGTTAGAGGGACTGAGGGTTAGAGGGACTGAGGGTTAGAGGGACTGAGGGTTAGAGGGACTGAGGGTTAGAGGGACTGAGGGTTAGAGGGACTGAGGGTTAGAGGGACTGAGGGTTAGAGGGACTGAGGGTTAGAGGGACTGAGGGTTAGAGGGACTGAGGGTTAGAGGGACTGAGGGTTAGAGGGACTGAGGGTTAGAGGGACTGAGGGTTAGAGGGACTGAGGGTTAGAGGGACTGAGGGTTAGAGGGACTGAGGGTTAGAGGGACTGAGGGTTAGAGGGACTGAGGGTTAGAGGGACTGAGGGTTAGAGGGACTGAGGGTTAGAGGGACTGAGGGTTAGAGGGACTGAGGGTTAGAGGGACTGAGGGTTAGAGGGACTGAGGGTTAGAGGGACTGAGGGTTAGAGGGACTGAGGGTTAGAGGGACTGAGGGTTAGAGGGACTGAGGGTTAGAGGGACTGAGGGTTAGAGGGACTGAGGGTTAGAGGGACTGAGGGTTAGAGGGACTGAGGGTTAGAGGGACTGAGGGTTAGAGGGACTGAGGGTTAGAGGGACTGAGGGTTAGAGGGACTGAGGGTTAGAGGGACTGAGGGTTAGAGGGACTGAGGGTTAGAGGGACTGAGGGTTAGAGGGACTGAGGGTTAGAGGGACTGAGGGTTAGAGGGACTGAGGGTTAGAGGGACTGAGGGTTAGAGGGACTGAGGGTTAGAGGGACTGAGGGTTAGAGGGACTGAGGGTTAGAGGGACTGAGGGTTAGAGGGACTGAGGGTTAGAGGGACTGAGGGTTAGAGGGACTGAGGGTTAGAGGGACTGAGGGTTAGAGGGACTGAGGGTTAGAGGGACTGAGGGTTAGAGGGACTGAGGGTTAGAGGGACTGAGGGTTAGAGGGACTGAGGGTTAGAGGGACTGAGGGTTAGAGGGACTGAGGGTTAGAGGGACTGAGGGTTAGAGGGACTGAGGGTTAGAGGGACTGAGGGTTAGAGGGACTGAGGGTTAGAGGGACTGAGGGTTAGAGGGACTGAGGGTTAGAGGGACTGAGGGTTAGAGGGACTGAGGGTTAGAGGGACTGAGGGTTAGAGGGACTGAGGGTTAGAGGGACTGAGGGTTAGAGGGACTGAGGGTTAGAGGGACTGAGGGTTAGAGGGACTGAGGGTTAGAGGGACTGAGGGTTAGAGGGACTGAGGGTTAGAGGGACTGAGGGTTAGAGGGACTGAGGGTTAGAGGGACTGAGGGTTAGAGGGACTGAGGGTTAGAGGGACTGAGGGTTAGAGGGACTGAGGGTTAGAGGGACTGAGGGTTAGAGGGACTGAGGGTTAGAGGGACTGAGGGTTAGAGGGACTGAGGGTTAGAGGGACTGAGGGTTAGAGGGACTGAGGGTTAGAGGGACTGAGGGTTAGAGGGACTGAGGGTTAGAGGGACTGAGGGTTAGAGGGACTGAGGGTTAGAGGGACTGAGGGTTAGAGGGACTGAGGGTTAGAGGGACTGAGGGTTAGAGGGACTGAGGGTTAGAGGGACTGAGGGTTAGAGGGACTGAGGGTTAGAGGGACTGAGGGTTAGAGGGACTGAGGGTTAGAGGGACTGAGGGTTAGAGGGACTGAGGGTTAGAGGGACTGAGGGTTAGAGGGACTGAGGGTTAGAGGGACTGAGGGTTAGAGGGACTGAGGGTTAGAGGGACTGAGGGTTAGAGGGACTGAGGGTTAGAGGGACTGAGGGTTAGAGGGACTGAGGGTTAGAGGGACTGAGGGTTAGAGGGACTGAGGGTTAGAGGGACTGAGGGTTAGAGGGACTGAGGGTTAGAGGGACTGAGGGTTAGAGGGACTGAGGGTTAGAGGGACTGAGGGTTAGAGGGACTGAGGGTTAGAGGGACTGAGGGTTAGAGGGACTGAGGGTTAGAGGGACTGAGGGTTAGAGGGACTGAGGGTTAGAGGGACTGAGGGTTAGAGGGACTGAGGGTTAGAGGGACTGAGGGTTAGAGGGACTGAGGGTTAGAGGGACTGAGGGTTAGAGGGACTGAGGGTTAGAGGGACTGAGGGTTAGAGGGACTGAGGGTTAGAGGGACTGAGGGTTAGAGGGACTGAGGGTTAGAGGGACTGAGGGTTAGAGGGACTGAGGGTTAGAGGGACTGAGGGTTAGAGGGACTGAGGGTTAGAGGGACTGAGGGTTAGAGGGACTGAGGGTTAGAGGGACTGAGGGTTAGAGGGACTGAGGGTTAGAGGGACTGAGGGTTAGAGGGACTGAGGGTTAGAGGGACTGAGGGTTAGAGGGACTGAGGGTTAGAGGGACTGAGGGTTAGAGGGACTGAGGGTTAGAGGGACTGAGGGTTAGAGGGACTGAGGGTTAGAGGGACTGAGGGTTAGAGGGACTGAGGGTTAGAGGGACTGAGGGTTAGAGGGACTGAGGGTTAGAGGGACTGAGGGTTAGAGGGACTGAGGGTTAGAGGGACTGAGGGTTAGAGGGACTGAGGGTTAGAGGGACTGAGGGTTAGAGGGACTGAGGGTTAGAGGGACTGAGGGTTAGAGGGACTGAGGGTTAGAGGGACTGAGGGTTAGAGGGACTGAGGGTTAGAGGGACTGAGGGTTAGAGGGACTGAGGGTTAGAGGGACTGAGGGTTAGAGGGACTGAGGGTTAGAGGGACTGAGGGTTAGAGGGACTGAGGGTTAGAGGGACTGAGGGTTAGAGGGACTGAGGGTTAGAGGGACTGAGGGTTAGAGGGACTGAGGGTTAGAGGGACTGAGGGTTAGAGGGACTGAGGGTTAGAGGGACTGAGGGTTAGAGGGACTGAGGGTTAGAGGGACTGAGGGTTAGAGGGACTGAGGGTTAGAGGGACTGAGGGTTAGAGGGACTGAGGGTTAGAGGGACTGAGGGTTAGAGGGACTGAGGGTTAGAGGGACTGAGGGTTAGAGGGACTGAGGGTTAGAGGGACTGAGGGTTAGAGGGACTGAGGGTTAGAGGGACTGAGGGTTAGAGGGACTGAGGGTTAGAGGGACTGAGGGTTAGAGGGACTGAGGGTTAGAGGGACTGAGGGTTAGAGGGACTGAGGGTTAGAGGGACTGAGGGTTAGAGGGACTGAGGGTTAGAGGGACTGAGGGTTAGAGGGACTGAGGGTTAGAGGGACTGAGGGTTAGAGGGACTGAGGGTTAGAGGGACTGAGGGTTAGAGGGACTGAGGGTTAGAGGGACTGAGGGTTAGAGGGACTGAGGGTTAGAGGGACTGAGGGTTAGAGGGACTGAGGGTTAGAGGGACTGAGGGTTAGAGGGACTGAGGGTTAGAGGGACTGAGGGTTAGAGGGACTGAGGGTTAGAGGGACTGAGGGTTAGAGGGACTGAGGGTTAGAGGGACTGAGGGTTAGAGGGACTGAGGGTTAGAGGGACTGAGGGTTAGAGGGACTGAGGGTTAGAGGGACTGAGGGTTAGAGGGACTGAGGGTTAGAGGGACTGAGGGTTAGAGGGACTGAGGGTTAGAGGGACTGAGGGTTAGAGGGACTGAGGGTTAGAGGGACTGAGGGTTAGAGGGACTGAGGGTTAGAGGGACTGAGGGTTAGAGGGACTGAGGGTTAGAGGGACTGAGGGTTAGAGGGACTGAGGGTTAGAGGGACTGAGGGTTAGAGGGACTGAGGGTTAGAGGGACTGAGGGTTAGAGGGACTGAGGGTTAGAGGGACTGAGGGTTAGAGGGACTGAGGGTTAGAGGGACTGAGGGTTAGAGGGACTGAGGGTTAGAGGGACTGAGGGTTAGAGGGACTGAGGGTTAGAGGGACTGAGGGTTAGAGGGACTGAGGGTTAGAGGGACTGAGGGTTAGAGGGACTGAGGGTTAGAGGGACTGAGGGTTAGAGGGACTGAGGGTTAGAGGGACTGAGGGTTAGAGGGACTGAGGGTTAGAGGGACTGAGGGTTAGAGGGACTGAGGGTTAGAGGGACTGAGGGTTAGAGGGACTGAGGGTTAGAGGGACTGAGGGTTAGAGGGACTGAGGGTTAGAGGGACTGAGGGTTAGAGGGACTGAGGGTTAGAGGGACTGAGGGTTAGAGGGACTGAGGGTTAGAGGGACTGAGGGTTAGAGGGACTGAGGGTTAGAGGGACTGAGGGTTAGAGGGACTGAGGGTTAGAGGGACTGAGGGTTAGAGGGACTGAGGGTTAGAGGGACTGAGGGTTAGAGGGACTGAGGGTTAGAGGGACTGAGGGTTAGAGGGACTGAGGGTTAGAGGGACTGAGGGTTAGAGGGACTGAGGGTTAGAGGGACTGAGGGTTAGAGGGACTGAGGGTTAGAGGGACTGAGGGTTAGAGGGACTGAGGGTTAGAGGGACTGAGGGTTAGAGGGACTGAGGGTTAGAGGGACTGAGGGTTAGAGGGACTGAGGGTTAGAGGGACTGAGGGTTAGAGGGACTGAGGGTTAGAGGGACTGAGGGTTAGAGGGACTGAGGGTTAGAGGGACTGAGGGTTAGAGGGACTGAGGGTTAGAGGGACTGAGGGTTAGAGGGACTGAGGGTTAGAGGGACTGAGGGTTAGAGGGACTGAGGGTTAGAGGGACTGAGGGTTAGAGGGACTGAGGGTTAGAGGGACTGAGGGTTAGAGGGACTGAGGGTTAGAGGGACTGAGGGTTAGAGGGACTGAGGGTTAGAGGGACTGAGGGTTAGAGGGACTGAGGGTTAGAGGGACTGAGGGTTAGAGGGACTGAGGGTTAGAGGGACTGAGGGTTAGAGGGACTGAGGGTTAGAGGGACTGAGGGTTAGAGGGACTGAGGGTTAGAGGGACTGAGGGTTAGAGGGACTGAGGGTTAGAGGGACTGAGGGTTAGAGGGACTGAGGGTTAGAGGGACTGAGGGTTAGAGGGACTGAGGGTTAGAGGGACTGAGGGTTAGAGGGACTGAGGGTTAGAGGGACTGAGGGTTAGAGGGACTGAGGGTTAGAGGGACTGAGGGTTAGAGGGACTGAGGGTTAGAGGGACTGAGGGTTAGAGGGACTGAGGGTTAGAGGGACTGAGGGTTAGAGGGACTGAGGGTTAGAGGGACTGAGGGTTAGAGGGACTGAGGGTTAGAGGGACTGAGGGTTAGAGGGACTGAGGGTTAGAGGGACTGAGGGTTAGAGGGACTGAGGGTTAGAGGGACTGAGGGTTAGAGGGACTGAGGGTTAGAGGGACTGAGGGTTAGAGGGACTGAGGGTTAGAGGGACTGAGGGTTAGAGGGACTGAGGGTTAGAGGGACTGAGGGTTAGAGGGACTGAGGGTTAGAGGGACTGAGGGTTAGAGGGACTGAGGGTTAGAGGGACTGAGGGTTAGAGGGACTGAGGGTTAGAGGGACTGAGGGTTAGAGGGACTGAGGGTTAGAGGGACTGAGGGTTAGAGGGACTGAGGGTTAGAGGGACTGAGGGTTAGAGGGACTGAGGGTTAGAGGGACTGAGGGTTAGAGGGACTGAGGGTTAGAGGGACTGAGGGTTAGAGGGACTGAGGGTTAGAGGGACTGAGGGTTAGAGGGACTGAGGGTTAGAGGGACTGAGGGTTAGAGGGACTGAGGGTTAGAGGGACTGAGGGTTAGAGGGACTGAGGGTTAGAGGGACTGAGGGTTAGAGGGACTGAGGGTTAGAGGGACTGAGGGTTAGAGGGACTGAGGGTTAGAGGGACTGAGGGTTAGAGGGACTGAGGGTTAGAGGGACTGAGGGTTAGAGGGACTGAGGGTTAGAGGGACTGAGGGTTAGAGGGACTGAGGGTTAGAGGGACTGAGGGTTAGAGGGACTGAGGGTTAGAGGGACTGAGGGTTAGAGGGACTGAGGGTTAGAGGGACTGAGGGTTAGAGGGACTGAGGGTTAGAGGGACTGAGGGTTAGAGGGACTGAGGGTTAGAGGGACTGAGGGTTAGAGGGACTGAGGGTTAGAGGGACTGAGGGTTAGAGGGACTGAGGGTTAGAGGGACTGAGGGTTAGAGGGACTGAGGGTTAGAGGGACTGAGGGTTAGAGGGACTGAGGGTTAGAGGGACTGAGGGTTAGAGGGACTGAGGGTTAGAGGGACTGAGGGTTAGAGGGACTGAGGGTTAGAGGGACTGAGGGTTAGAGGGACTGAGGGTTAGAGGG